>OX493393.1:6520336-11520336 GCA_950371165.1 Lacanobia oleracea
AATTTGACAGATTGTTATGTGATTAATATTATAGGGAGCGTGCAGAAACAATAAATAGCAGCACAGAAATGTTACTGTCAAGTATGATTAAAGTAAAAAATTCGAAATAGCTACGCTAGATGGCAGTCTTCTTCGCGCACGTTCCCCTAAACTGAGCGTGCAGGAACCACAGGTGGCAGCACAGAAGCTCAATGTCAAGTATTCTGACCCTTAAAACTCCGAATATGCGACACTAGATGGCATAGTCAACGCCGTGCACGGTCCCTATGGTTCTCCTAAAGTGGCCCTTTTAGCCCATGAGCTGCGCCCGCGAGGCTGGGAGACACTCACGACGTACCTGATTACTCTATTTATTGCGAGGCTGTGAACTCTATACAACTAGAACACCGCTCTTAGCGACTACTACTAAGTTTAACACCCCGTTCCGCTCATCTACCTCCTATTTCATAATAAGACACAATTACTTCTTACTTTTTATTGGCATAGAAACTTTCAAGCGACCTAAATACTTCTAATAGTAATTACACATTGACTATATCTTACAGTATTACTTTACAAATGAATAATAAGCTCCAAGAATAGAAAAATAAAATCTCTTTTAACGACATAAAAGAATAGTTAATTTATTTATTTATAATATTAATATAGATAATCTTTCCTCGACCTTAAATTAATACAAATGATTAGCAAAACTTTACAAAACAGTTGATACTACTTGTCATATTGAAGTAGATTTAGCTTATATTTTTACACTGGCTTGGTAATGTTTCGATCCCTTTGATATGACAAATTATATCATTACAATGAACAAAGCTGTGAAAAGGAATATCTTGAGTAAAGAAAACTAGCCCAATATATTGTAAACGTGCAGTATTCGTTAAAACTGTTTAATACAAATATCTAAACAATTTTGGCATTATTCATAACTAGTAAAGCATGTCTTAATAATGTACATAGTATATAATATAATGTTACGTATTTAATAAACGTTTTAAATTTAAATTTTCGTGTGTATAATTTATAAGCTGGCGCCTTAATTGAGAGACTGTCTTATGCTTGAATTCATAATTCACTCGCAATCGCTCAAGTATCGACTTTAGCGGTGAGTACTTAAAGTTGAATATTAGGTTACCTGAATTAAAAAAAAAAAACCTACAAAAAGGTATGGATTACAATGGAATTTGAACTTTGTAAATAATTAATGTCAGAGAGTTTGATTTTGCATGATTAAATTGACGCGGAGGGGGAGAGAGCTGGGAAGAATTTCTCCCTCAGAAACTTGCAGAAACTTTAGCTGCTGCAAGTCCTACCCGCACTCCATACCACTACGACGAATAGAAAAACTCGGGAGTAAGATCTTATTGTTGTACCTAAGTTTTGCAAATAAATCATTTGAATTTGACGTCATTCTCCACCTCAAGATACCAGCAAATACCATAAATTTGTTTTATACATTTTTATACAACACTCAGTTACAAATTTTTTAAACAATTTCCTGACCTACTCGGACACACTTAATACGAATAACTACGTTTATACAAGGAATTTTAATATAACTTTTCAATTGGTCCACGCCGAAAATGTAAAACACTTGCTCGATTTTTAAAAGAAAACTAAACATGTTACCAAAAGTGATTTGGTGAAACAGCGGGCGCGGCCAATCGAAAGCGAGCTAAGCTGACATAAAGATAACTCTTTTGTATGAATATGACGCATAGTTTCCCAATTTTTATAATTTAGTTTTATTTAATTTCTATTTTTTTTTTTTGGTATTCGTCATGCTTGGCGCAAATAAACGCTTTTTCTTTCTTTCTTTGTTCGTTGAGACGGTTGGAAAACAATGAAAACATACCTACACAAGGTGACCTGACGTAAGTAAAAGCACCTTTTCTTATAAAGTTTCCGATTAGATCGATAGCTTTTTTTCTATACAATAATAGTGTCGATAAATTATGACAGTGCACATCACTATTTTATATGGGGTAGATCATAATTATATAACATATTTATTGTCAGATTCAATAGTGTTCATTAGTTACAAAAAGAATGATCAAAGCGATCTCCGTACCTCGTAAACATACTTAAAAAAAAGAAAAGCATCAATTAGCTCAATTTACGAAAAATATAATTAAGAAATATTAAACCAAACTATTCTTAATAAATATAATTTAAAATAATGTTTATAATTATAAATTATTTTATTTAAAATACAAGCAACTGCTTTGAAAGCAAATGTCTTATGCAATGCCAAGTTTGGAATTAAAATATAATCAATTGGAATTATAATTTTGGTAAAAAAAAAAGTAAATAATATTTTAAGTAATACATAACTAGTATAGTGTAATATTTAAACGTATAACAGAAAGTACTCGTATGTTCTTACAATACATGGAGTTTTCTCCAAGGGTATCCTATCCCGACGACAGTTTCCACAGACTACATAAATTGTTATGTTCAGCCCCTATCGACACCTGCGGGTCTAAAAAGGACACTTTAGCCGAATCAAAAAGCAAATAACGCTACCCGTCACTGACAAATTTCCTCAATCAACCTTGAACCTAATTAGTTAGCGATAAAGATGAAAATGAAATTTGACAGATTGTTGTATGATTCTGCTAAAGTGGCCCTTTTTGCCCCCCTGACTCTGTGGCAGCAAAGACACAGTTATGTTTTCTTTTTTTAATAGCCATACAATTAAGAACTGTATGTGCTACATTAAAAAGGTACACATTTCGAATGTTAATGTTACAGAATCGGTGTGAAGCTATCAGGTTCAGATAAGATTCTGGTACCGCGCATCTTTAGGTGGCTCGATGGTTCACACGCTGTTTATAAATATAATATACCCTTGATGAATACTGAGATCTATTGCTACATGATGAAACATCCACATAAGCTCACCTTCATTTTAAACCAACAGACGTATTAAATGATCGATAAATATTCGTGCATTTGAGCTGCGTGACATTTATGAAGAATAAAATAATTGTCAATTTTTTTTTTTTTATGAACTTATCAATGCTATATTCGTTGTTTTACTTAAAAAAAAATGTCATGCGACGAAGCTACTGCGGACTAGAGCAGCTCTGAATAATTATGTTTATGAAATACCTATACATGTGAAAATACGTCTATTTAATAAAAACAGGTCATGTGGATGTTGGATTGCAGCCCGTTTACCAGTATTTTTAACCAGCGAAGACACGTTCTATTAACGAATTAGCACTAAGCAGACACCCAGGAGCTTCGCGTCACGGCGACGAAGATGCTGAGGTGGATGAGCGGCGTAACGCTATCCGATCTCACATGCAACTCTTACATCCGAGGTAGTCTTGGTGTCCGTGACGTGAGGGACAAACTGCAAGAGTGTCGTCTGCGATGGTATGGCCACATCATGCGCCGCCCCATGGAGTACGTTGGTCGGAGATGCATGAATATGGCTGTCCAAGCGCTGGCTGGACGTCGTCAAGTCCGACATGAGAGCCAATGGCCTGACTGAAAAGGATGTTGAAGATCGAGCAAAGTGGAGGAAGCTCAGTAGGAAGGCGGACCCTGGCAATGGCCGAGATTAACGCCAGGGGAAAAAGAAGACACGTTATATTAACGAAACAATAAACTACAATCAGTTATATAAACCGACTAACACTCAAAATATACGGTATAAAGTAACCAAGGGTTTAAAGGCAAACGGGCCGTAACATGTAACAATTGTGTAACGAAACGTATGCGCGCGCAGACTTCGTATCGTGAACACAATAATCAATCCAGTTACACCACACTCACCCAAGAACATTGGTTCCACACTGAAAAAAATACCAAAAATGACTTGACTATGTACCTTCTTAGAAGATGATTAAAAAATACTTGTCGATGTGAACATTCAAAGCAATCGACAGACTTATGTACACTAAACGTGAGAGTTCCAGATTATATAGACGATTATTTTTGATCACACATATAAAATAGTTTTGAGATCTTCGTCTCATTTTTTTTTTTTATAATTTTTACAGAATATGATGACACAAATATATTTTACTATCAATAATAAACGACACACCATATTTTCAGAAAGGAAAGTCTCAGTCTTACCTCACGACAAGTGATAGAAAGAAAAACTTTCGTTGGACTATCAACAACAAATATATTAGATACACATTAAATAATAATATTATAACGACTATAACATTAATGCAAACAGCCCAATAAAGTACATCCATTAATTTCAATTTGATTTCCATTTACAATACGCGATTTATGAAGCTGAATCAATAACGCACATGTCTATTGTTAAAAAATAATATTCGTCTTTTGTTTAAAAAATTAAATCCTTTTTACATGTTATAACGCAAAATACTGGCTGAACAACACATGTGACCAAAACGTTCCAATTTCAAATTGGCATGTGTTGTTAGTAAATAAAGCGACGTACTGTTATGGTTCAGCTTCGCGCGGCGCGCATCAGTCGGGCCCGGCTACTGGTCGGCGGTGGACGGCTTGGGCGCCGGCGCCAGCAGCACGCCCACGTCCCACACCTTGATGACGCGGTCCTTGCCGGCCGTGCACATGCGGCCCGTGGCCTCGTCCATGTACAGCGACGACACTGCGTGCTTCATGTCGTGGAATGATGCCAGGGATTCGCGACTGCAAATATGGATGGTTTAAACTTAGTTTTTTTAGCGTAGTAGAAAGATTATCCGGCTCGGTGGCTTTAATTTAAACTATAGAAATCACTGTGAAAATGGACAGCATCTATCACTTTTGTTCACCGATAGCGCCTCTATGACGTGGGCAGATACTGTTGTTGTATAACTAACTGCTTGATCAGATACTCACGGCTCATGCCTCAGGATGTCGTAGCAGCCGGTGCAGACGCGCTGCGGGAACTCGAAGCCCATGACCGGCAGCGGCAGCCGGTGCGGCGAGCACGTGGCGCACACCGCCGCGCCGCACCACCGGCAGTGGTGTTGGCGGAGACCTGCAATGTTACACAGCTTCGTTATGCCCTGCCTGTACGGGGAATCATCGACTTTTTGGAGTGTTTGACACATTATGCCACAGTGGCAGCGGTACTTCCGCCGCCGTGCCCAACTAACACTAAAGCGTAAAAATAACATATATAAGACTCGTATATCAGTTCCATATTTGAGTATAAAAGTGTTGACGCATACCTGTGCAACTGAGTTAGAGCATGCTCTAACTCACTTATAACCACGAAAGAGGCCCACAGTATTTATTTATTTATTTACATACATACATACAAATATTCTTACAGGCTAGACCCAACGCGATATTGTAGCGCACTTAAAAATTAAATTGTTCCCCTGTTTTTAATATAACAAATTCTATGAGTAGCTATTCTTGTAAATTCACCCAAAGTGCAACAGAATATGTCTATGTCCTCAGTAATGAGGTTGAGAGTGCGGAGCGCGCTCGTTAGCGGCGCCTCGCGCAGCAAGCTAGGACGCGCGCGCGGTGCTGCCAGCAACCGTGGTTGTCGACGACGCCCCACACACCCGTCTGGCACTAGTTCCACCTTTCGCAATATATCCGCATTGTGTACCTATCTTCCCTCTTATTATCTTAAAGATATAAGTCACTAGTGTATTACAGGTAAAAGTTATAGAAAGCCTATAGTATGGTGTTATAAAGATATTAAAGCTGCACAAGAGCGTTTGTTCATCGTCAGCTACTACTTTAACCGGTATTACCGTTATAATATAGGGTTGGTAAACACTACAGGTGGTAGAAATTCTATAGTACGGTGTTACAAAGATATTAAAGCTGCACAAGAGCGTTTATTCATCGTCTGCTACTACGTTTACCGGTATTACCGTTGTAATACCGGATTGGTAAAGTCTACAGGTGGTAGGAAAGCATCGGATAAGAATGCTTTGCCGCTAAAAACTTCTTGATTACATTATAATAATAATAATCCGCAAGGCAGTTTTGTGGCGAACTGCACTAGCGACCCCACGGACCTGATCTCCAGCGAGAATTCTTGTTCCTCATCTCCGGCTTGCCTTTATCGGCTGGCCGGAGTGAACACTGACGAGGATCAGAGCTCCCACCTCTTTCTAGCCTTAATCGGCCGATCTGAGTGGAGATTCGCAAGAGCAAACGTGCTCGGGAGAAGGACGTATAATCCAGTAAGGTGCTGGTAGGGATCTTGACCGTACTTCCGGGATTGTCCTGATAGCCGTGGTATACCTCTCCACTCCTCTAGCACCTCAGGATATGTTGCCCCCTTGGCGCTACGTCACTTTGTGCTAGCGACCCTTTTCTTGGGGCCCATTTATTGAGTGTGCAAGTCACCCCCTGCTATTTTAAAGCCGTTTTAATTGTCAATGGTCAGGCAGGGGCCAATAGTTCTTCCATAGTAGTAGTTATTAGTCCACTAAACCAGCCAAACCCATAGCGTTTCATCTTTTGTTTCCATATTTTGCAATAGTTTTGCTCCAACCGGGGATTGTCCTTGGGTATACTTTAACAGTGCATACAGGGATAATCGTCGGTCGGTGTAACATTCCATTTGAAATGTCTAAAGAGGCCTCTGCGAGTTGGCTTCGGCCCCTCGTACGCCTACCAAAGGACCGGCTCTCTAGGAATTACAGGGACCCGAGAAAGTAAAAAACATAATAATAATTTATTTACTTCAGATACCAATAATCCATATTTAAAATTCGCACATGTTAACTTAAAATACACAAAAAGTAAAAAAACAATAAAAAACACTATTATTATATCAACTGTATAACTTTTAGCGTATGTCACCTTACAGCCTGTAACCTTACTAAAATTAAACCTGTTCGTAGTGCAAGTCTTATGTCATCCATTATTCAACACAGCAGAATAATATTACGGAATATTAAGTTATTTAAGTATGTGAAGTGAAAAATAACTGCCATTATGATTTCACGGTAAATGTATACCATGTTTCTCGGTTACCTACCATAAGTTCGAAAAACATTTGATCGAATTTCATATCATCTAAAACTTTTATCTATTATAGTTTCTTTTTTTTTTTTTACTTCATCGAAGTCACGTCTGCCACTGTATCAATTGACCTATTATCATTTCGATTTTTTTCATCACTTCGACGTTTCATTTGGTCGAAAAACTTTTTACCGAGGTTACACTTAGCCGAAATAACATTTG
This sequence comes from Lacanobia oleracea, assembly GCA_950371165.1. Classification (NCBI taxonomy): domain Eukaryota; kingdom Metazoa; phylum Arthropoda; class Insecta; order Lepidoptera; family Noctuidae; genus Lacanobia; species Lacanobia oleracea. The sequence goes on from OX493393.1 coordinate 6,527,492, forward strand.
TTCGAGGTATTATGTTTCCGAACTTTCATTGTGCCACTGTTTTAATGTAGGTTGTGTAATGGAGGTGTGGTAGTGGTGGTGGTGGTGAAGGTTAAAAAAAGTGGTTTTAAGTGGTCCCAGTTAGAAGTATGCAAGCAGGCATGCAGCGTGCAAGCAGGCATGCAGCATGCAAGCAGGCATGCAGCATGCAAGCAGGCATGCAGCATGCAAGCAGGCATGCAGCGTGTAAACAGGCATGTGGCAGCATGCAAACAAGCATGCAACATGCAAACAAGCATGCAGCATGCAAACAAGCATGCAGCATGCAAGCAGACATGCAACATGCAGCAAGTATTTTTTCTGCCACGGCTTCGGCGCTGCGGGGTTTGGGCGGCCCCACGTGATCTTATCCAGCCTCAGACGCGGCGGCGGGCCTTCAAACCACTTGCTCCTCAGCTCGCGGGTCGCCCCACTCCTCCGCGCCTGCGCGAGCTTAAATTACACTCTAGGGGTAGGGCAGACAACACTGCGTGAAGTCGGTTTTGCAGCGATTCGTTTCTGTCACTAAATTTTGTAGCTCAACATATGACTTCTAATGACACTATTTTAATTTTAAATTGAAAATACTGCCAAATAACTGACTATATAATTATTTGTGATAAATATTCCGTAAAACGTTGTTTCGGTGTTGTGAAAATATGGCAAACTAGTTGACCCGCGCAACTTCGTCTGCGTCACAATTTTCATTACTGCTCCACTCTTGTTGGTCTTAGCGTGATGATATATAGCCTATAGCCTTCCTCGATAAATGGACTATCTAACACTGAAAGAATTTTTCAAATCAGACCAGTAGTTCCTGAGATTAGCGCGTTCAAGTAAACAAACAAACAAACTCTTCAGCTTTATATATTAGTACTGGTTGACACGCGCAACTTCGTCTGCGTCACAAGTTTCATTACTGCACCGCTCCTATTGGTCTTAGCGTAATGATATATAGCCTATAGCCTTCCTCGATAAATGGGCTATCTAACACGGAAATAATTTTTCAAATCGGCTCAATAAATTCTTGAGATTAGCGTGTTCAAGTAAACAAACAAACTCTACAGCTTTATATATTAGTATAGATATAGATAGAGTATAGATAAATCATTTGGCAAATGAAAAAGTTCAAAAGAGACTTCGGCCAATGGCAAAAAGTTATAATGTAAATCGGCGATGTGTAGTAGTTCGGTAAAATAATACCTATGGCACACGGTACTTCGATGATCTAAAAATATATCAAATAATGCAATAGCAAATAAGACTTCGGTCAATAGTTTTCGGTAAAATGAAATTCGATCAGAAAAATTTCGGAAAAGTGATCGGTTCCCCATGTTTCTCATCTCAATTTTAACACGGCTAGGATTTATTAAAGATTTAAAAGAAAAGTTATGATAATAAAATAGACACCTCAAGCTAAACATTATTATTCATTCCTGCTTCCTGAGCAGTGGCATGTAAAATAAGTGGCATTCATGGAACGCTTCAAATAATTTAAGAAATTTAGTATATGTAGTCAAATGTTTAATAACTCGAAATAATATTAATTGTTAGGTTACCAAAACAATGGCGAACTTTACAAAAGTGAGGTTAGTGTTAATAACGACCCATACTTGCGTTGTTTGACACCAATACCTTTAGAACATCTTTAAAAGAGTACTGCCAAGTGCCTAACACAATAAGCTTTAGTTAAATTCTTTATTACAGGTTAAACCTAGATAGAGGAGTTGTTTGACACTTCTAGTATCTCGTGTTACTAAACTCTTGAACTCTATTTTATAACCTATGTCTTTTATAATAGCCAAATTAACACCTTAAGTGGTTAAAAGGAGTCGGCGAACACTTTTATAAAGACTTGGGTGTCACAGACAGGTTAAAGCATAACGTCTTGAGTATACATGCTGCTACTAGCACCATTATAACTCTCAGAGCTGTTACGTCGTCCATTAAAATTTTAGTGCCGCGATTTGGACTACACTTGTTTGTTAACTCTTCTATATGGTCTTTAGTTATAACTGAGATAATTAAAACCCTGTTATATTAGTTAAAGTCATAAAAAAACCTGTAACTGACACCAAAATGTTATTTGGGGGGCGCATTTGCATGGGCAGCGTTTGTGCCACTGATTTTGCGGAGAAAAGCCGCGGCTCCTGCGGCACCGCGGCATCGAAAAACGCTGCCCCTGTGGCATAATGTGTAAGGCCGCGGGCACGAACACAGCGGGCGCGGTGGCGGCGCCACCAGCGGCGCGTTCATATGAAGATTTATATGGAACTGTTCACGAAGGCAGAGACGCAGGAGCGGCGCGGCGGCGGCGTACGAGCGGCGCGCGCCAGTCGATCGGTGTCCGCACGTCTGCAGTGACGTAGTCATATAGATAAGCAACTTCTCATAACACATTACAACGCGCGCCGCTCTAGCGCAACGCGGTCTGCCCGCTGCCTTCGAAGACGGGTCTGCTTCGCCGCGCCGCCACTCCTAATAGTCCGCTGAGTTCGTGTTCGTGGCCGAAACGCCCTTAGCTAGGAGCTGGTTTAAAGAAGTAATTATATAAAGTGGTGAAATTATTTATCCCGCAAACTTCCATAAATAGGGGATGCCCGGAACAGAAAGGCGTTGTGTCGGGTGGGATCTTAAAAAATGATAGCACAGTATAGGAATTTGTGTGACATCGCGTCAGGGCAATTTAGGTGTATCATGGTGAGTGTTCAATAGTCACCGAGCTGTTTCTTCTCCATCATGGCCCGCACGTTCCAGATGAAGGGCGCGCGGCACAGCTGGCACAGGTCGGACTCCTTCCACGCCGGCGTCTCGCGGCGCCGCACGCCCATCTCCCACACGCCCAGCGCGCCGTCCTCGCCCGCCGACACCAGCCGCTCGCAGCTGCCCACGTACCATAGCCCTGTCACTTTGTTGCTAGAAAAAAAAGTACGTTTTGTTTTTCTTCCTATTTTCTTACATATTGGCTTAACAATAGAAATTAAGTTTTCCTCCACTTTCCGCGCAAGTTAAATAAAAATATTTGCCGGCAACTTTAAAAAACCGGTCAAGTGCGAGTCAGACTCGTACACGAAGGGTTCCGTACCATAAACATTAATTTTTATTATTTGTTGTTATAGCGGCAATATAAATACACAATCTGTGAAAGTTTCAACTGTCTACCTATTACGGTTCTTGAGATACAGCCAGCTGACAGACAGCCGGACAGATGGACGGACAGACAGACGGACGGACGGACGGACGGATGGACGGACGGACGGACGGGCGTACAGCAGAGGCTTAGTAATAGGGTTCCGTTGGTTACCCTTTGGGTACGGAACACTAAAAACGATATAGAGCAGTGGTTTATGAATGGTAGCATTCGCCCACGATTTCGTACGCACTGCTATTTTCTTAAGGATCCCTAATTATTTCAAGCAATAAATATGGCCTAAGTAACTCAGGGATAATGTTGCTTTCTAAATTTTTAAATTCGTTCGAGTATTTTTTGAGTGTCATCTTAAGAAGCAAACAAAAAATCAAATCTTTCTTCTTTATAATATAAGTAATTAAGTTTAGATTCAGGTCTCACATTCACACCATTGTGTGATCTAAAATAAATACTCAATCCACAGACAATAACACTATTAAACCGCAACAATAAGAGCACAAAACGTATGAATTCGACAGAAGACTTTTAAATTACCAATTTCTGCATTATTGCATCCCTAATCTGCCTGTCATGGGTTATTAAGAACATGAAAAGCATTGTAACATTTTATACACGGTTCATTTGTTATATACTCGTACATATTCATAATCATTTATTTGCAATCCATAGTAAGTCCAAACTAATGTGAATGCATTGTTAAATGTTTTTGCACAAATTGTAACTTTTCATTGTATTAAAGCCTGTACTCAGCAAGAAACATGACACCACGAACAATGAATAGAGGTAGCTGGTAAACAAAATACCATAATTACCTGTGGCCTTGTAGCTCATACGCCGTGCCCTTTTGACCGCCAATGTCCCACACTATTATCGTCTCGTCGAACGAGCCGCTGAACAATAGCTGGGGCAGAGGCGCCCAGTTCAGGACCCTCACGGAACTGGAAAAATGAAATCATTCAATTAATAGTACTAGTAGTATTAATGGTAAATTAAAGAGTTGATCAAATGACCTACTTGTGCCATCCGTACGCAAAATACGTGCTTGGACGTGAAGTCGCAGACGCCAGCCCGACTTACATAGTAGTTTTTTTTTTTCAATAAGTCTATTATTTTCCGCAGCTGGGCAAAAGTTTCCTCATATCCCCAGACACATTTTTCATCGCCTCAAACCGTCCTTAGCGGTGTGCTTTCAGACCACCTCGCCACGTTTCCGTGAACTTATATCCAGCAGACATTCTGCATGCGGCCGATGTGACCCGACCCGACCAAACCCATTTGAGTCAAGCAGCCTTTGCCCACGTCTATAATTCATGTTTTGTAACGCAGCGTGGTGTTCCGTATTAGTACGATATGAATTTTCGCACCAAATTCATAGAAAAGTCAGTGTAAAAAATATTACCTTACACTATTTTTGTTCAGCTGACTGTACAATAGTTTGTGGTGACTATTACGAGAACACAGCGTGAAGGAATTCAAATCTATTTACTTAAATTACTCTTTTTTAGTTCACCTGGATATAGGTCGCCAAACAAAAGTGGCAGTGGGCAGGGCACATTGCTGGCGACGCTTGGGTGAGGCCTATGTCCAACAGTGGACGTCTTCCGGCTAATATGATGATGATGATGCCTGGACCCTGGACCCGTAGGCAGATTGCAGGCGCTACCTGACAAAGCTTGATTCTTAAAACTAAAGCTATAGGTTTCTACTCACCCAGTATGACCTTTGAGCGTAGTAACAAGCGTAGCGCCATTATTATCTAACTTCAGCATCGTTATCTGTCCGCTGTAGTCCCCAACAAACGCATATTTCGACTGCGAGTCGAATCTGACGGGATATGTTCAGGATATTCATTGCGGTTATCTCTATGGATTCCGATATTTGTTTAGATTATTAATTATGTAACTATCTAAACGTATTAATCTGTACCGGAAGGACTTCCGTTTTTAGGCACCCGCAGACACTCGACCCAACAGTTTAGTGGACAACATAATCTAAAACCGTTGGAATGTACCTAGTTAAATACCTACTTATACAGGGTGTTCCAGAAGTGCGTGGTCATATTTGAGAATAGTATTCTTAACTGGTGGCTTTGCTGGTTTTGTTTTTCACTGTCGTTTTTTTTTTAAATGTTGTCATTTTTATACACCGACCTCAAGACATGACCAAAAAGTTCAATAAAAATCACTTTAAGAAGTCGGATGCAGTTAGTCTAGTGGCATCGAATCTGTGATTTAACTAAAATAAACGCCATCAACTGCATCAGGCTCCTCCTCGTCGACTCTTGCGATTATGTTTTTTAAAAACATTTCAATATATTTTAGTGTTGATATTGTTTCTTAACTCTCTAGCAGATACAGTATACATACTCTGTAACACTGTGTTTAAAGCAGTTTAAGCCGTAATCGCAATCATGGCATAAACTCAATTTTACCAGGAACAACAATGTTACCAAAACAACAAGGCCTGCAGTCATATCATATCATACTCTTTGCCTGCAGTGCTGCCAAAACTGTTGAGTTGTTTGTCTGCGAGTGTTTATACTGATATCACAAAGTTGAACCTCTTCAAATGTATGGTTAATCTGTAGGTGATATAACTGTTGTGACTTTATTAATAAGAATTTCTTTACCTAATAAAAGGCACATCATAATATCACCATCTTCCTGCTCTTGTCTCCTATTACTTGGGGTTATCATACCACATTTAACGATTTCCCTTACAAATAATTATAAAAGGATACTGCAAAGACGTGCACCATGCTTCGAAGGAGTACCCGCCGATTCTGCGGCCCGTCTCACTGCAGTGGTACGCGAACAACTTGTCTCGACTCACGGAGAGCACCCATTCGCAACTCAACGAGAAGTTGACCGCAGTCACGCGTGCTGTGTGCGCTAAGTACTCACGAGCCTGAGAATCAAAGTAAGTATTAAGTAAATTATCTTCAAAGCACTGAGACGCCTCAGTATGGTAGACGCTATATAAATGTGCAATAACGGTCATTGACCCATATACATCAATTGACTTTCAAAATATCAAAAATAGACATAAAGACAAAGCTGTGCTGAATTGACTTCTATCGTGATCCTATAGTGATGTAAAAACGGAACGCAACAACTATCTATAGGCCACACAAATTTGTATGGCATTTGTATGGCGATCGAACCCGCGACACGCAGCGCAGCAGCCAATCGCTCCACCACTGCACGTACCGTGTCGTTAAGATAGTCCATAATGCAAGCCTTGTTAAGAAATGGCGACCACAGCCTCAGACTATGGTTGTGAGAACCCAAAACTTGGGCTCAGCGCAAATAGCGCGGATGAATTTAGTTATAAAGTTAAGGTGAATGCTCCAGGGTAGCCCGCGAAATTCAAATATTTTTATGTTTTTTGCAATTTGCCGGTCAGTGTGAAGCTGTATGTGGACCAAATGCGATCCGCGACCGTAACGCGTATTTATCTAAAGAATTATAACCATTTCAATCGTCTATATTGCCCTCTTTGTTCATGTAGTTCGAAAGAATAATTATTTCTGAAATATTCATTCTTTCGAACTACATGAACTTAGAGGGCTATATTGATGATTAAAATGGTTATAATTCTTTAGATAAATACGCGTTACGGTCGCGGATCGCATTTGGTCCACATACAGCTTCACACTGACCGGCAAATTGCAAAAAACATAAAAATATTTGAATTTCGCGGGCTACCCTGGAGCATTCACCTTAAGATTGTCCATAATGCGAGCCTTGTTAAGAAATGGCGACCACAGCCTCAGACTATGGTTGTGAGAACCCAAAACTTGGGCTCAGCGCAAATAGCGCGGATGAATTTAGTTATAAAGTTAAGTGTTAAGTTTACGACTCTAGTCGCCGCTTGCTCAGAATTTCCGTGCCCTATGAAATTGGATGCAAATAAGCAATCCACAACAATTTATGTGATATTGTTATAAAATGTTTGAACATTTTGCAATATAATTAATGTAATTTGAGATGTGGTTTTATGTTTTTTTTTTACTTTTAAGGATTCCGAACATCTGTAAAAAACGATTGATCACTCGGATGTCTGTCTGCCTGTCCGTCTGTCACAGCCAGTTTTTTCTGGATCATTAGACCGATTCTATTGAAATTTGATATCCATACGGAATTTTGTGACCCAAACACGAACGTTTTACGTAAATAAATAATGTTTTAGTATGGGGGTCACTATTGGGTGTCAAACAAGAAAATTAAAAAAAAAAAGTTTTTCAAACTATATCATGTGACATATCGTCACGTCGGGTACATCAGTTTAAATATTTGGGACATTTAATTGCTGACAACCTTAGAGATGATGCTGATGTTGAACGGGAACGCAGGGCATTGGCGGTACGGGCGAACATGTTGGCCCGTAGGTTCGCTCGATGTACAGAAGCGGTCAAACACACGCTATTTAAAGCATACTGCACATCTCTGTACTCGAGCGCCTTATGGATCAGCTGTACCAAACGTGCCGTCAATGCGCTGCGCGTCCAATATAATAACGCCTTCAGGACGCTGATGCGGCTGCCGCGTTACTGCAGTGCGTCAGAGATGTTCGCAAAAGCCCGAGTCGACAGCTTCTCAGCTATAGTGAGGAAGAAAAGTGCGTCTCTGCTCGCCAGATTGCGTGGCAGTGGCAACAGCCTCTTGAAGGTGATAGCTGACAGGCTTGGTGAGAGTACAATAATGGGGCATCTCATAATAACAACCCTGTCTGTTGTAGAATATAAGTATTTAAGTTTTAATTTTTGTGATTTTTATGTGTATTAGTTTATTTTTATGTAATATTATATTGTGTATTTTTTGTATGGGTCTTAGTTGCCTCACAATAAAACATTATTATTATTATTATATCAAATGAAAGGGCTTAAAGTCAATGTCAAAGATTTATTTGCAGATAAATATGGTTACAATAATAGTACTCGTAGGTATACTGTGAGTCTTACTGTGAGGGTTTTAATATAATTTTTTTCATAATAATTAAATGATAAGTTTGAAGTTAGACAAGAAATTAGACCGAAAATGATCATTCCTCGCCTTATCTCCGAAACTGCTGAGCCTAAATTTAAAAAAATGCAGATAATAGTTCTATACCTTAAGATTACAGGAGAACCTATAAAAAGTCTGTAGTGTTATAATTACATGTTAAAAAAAATATAATGGATCGGAACCCTTTGCATGCGAGTCCGACTCGCAGTTGGCAAGTTTTTACTTTTTTATTAAAATCGCAGCTGTCGGTCGACATGCTGTTGCTTATTTGAGTCTTACTAAAAGCCTATCTACAAAAAAGATATCTGGCTATTTTTAGGGAAAATCTAACAAAAAGGAATGGAAATCATTGTATTGTTTCAGATTTGGGAAGAATTTATCCTTGTTTTTTATCATAAATCCAAACAACAATCACAGTATAATAAGTAATAAGCAGATATTTTTTTACCTGTTTACATCCAAATATCAAGTGATTTTTAAATATTTGTACTTATTCAATACAAACTTTTACAGTGATAAAAAATTGTTTTAGGTTTAAAAAGGTAATCACACTATAGTATATATGCAAAATTACAACAAATATAATTAACTAAAATGTTTCTACAATTGTTGAGTCAAGGTCAAGCACACACATAATGTCACCAAGTTTTTAGTGTTTCGTAGATGACTTTTAACCATTTGATCAGTTGCTCTGTACTCTTATGTTAGCTTTTAGAAGGATTTACTAAAGGCCTTCTTAACTGTGACGTATAAGTGCGGTGCAGGTGAGGTGTGATCACACAACAAAAGAGATCAGCCGGTTGATTCTGTAAACATGTTGAAGTGAAGGCTTGGGTGAAGTGATCACAAAGTGAGCTGTCATTTCATCTTGATTACTTGGATTGACAGCTCACTTCAATATTACAGAAACGCACTGCAGTTACGCTTCATCTCTACCTTACCACACGCACCAGCTATAAACACAGCCTTACTTAAATGGCCTATAATTACATCATTTCTACCTTGTTTGTAATGATAATGCTTAGGGTAAATTCAACTAAACTTATACCTAGTATTAGTTTTTAACTGAAAATAAAAGTGATGACAGCATATCCATACAAAAAAATGACAATTTTTACCAGAGGTAAGAGAAATCTGACTCTGGTATAATCAGGCCTTAGGTTGGTTTAAAGGATGAGTATGCATCAATATTGCTGATTTAATCATAGATGTTCATATGGAGTCTTAAAGATTAGAATAATCAATGAGTCATACAACATTTCAGTAGTGACAAATTCTTCAAAAAATCTTATCTTGAACTTAAATGAATAGATTGTACTATTGATAGTTTTATAATGTTGTATAATTGATAACTTTTGTTTTGTGCTGTTAGAAATTTTGGAACATATTCAACTGTGACCCTGAATTTCTATTCTAATATTATAAGCTAAAGAGTTTGTTTGTTTGAACACATTAACATCAGGAACTTCTGGTCTGAATTGAAAAAAAAATTGTTTATGGTTGAATAGCCTATTTATTGAGGAAAGCTATTGGCTATACAATAACCTCATGCCAATAGGAGCAGAGCAGTAATGAAAAATGTGATGCAGACAAAGTTACAAAATACTCACAGGGTTTATTCTATTACAGTCTGTTGCCAGTGTGAACTCTGAAACTGTGCCATTCTCCTGACCAATGAATAGCTGCCTTGTTTCTGGTGTGTAGAACATTGAAGTGCACCCAGATGGCATGTATTGACAAATAGACGGCCAGTACTGTCCTGAGTCCCGTTTCAGCCATACTCGCACTGTCCTGAAATTGTTGTTTGTGATTAGAGCCCAAGTATTTTTTAGAACATTCAAAAGTTTGTAGATGGATAAAAATGTAGCTGTATTCAGGCAAGAGGTTTCCATTTATTTATGTCTGACTTAAAATGATTTAAATCATATCAAATATACAAAGAGACCAAATACTAGTTATATCTCAGTGAATTGTAAACTTATGAATAAATTAAACTATATGCAAACTTATTATTTATTTAACATAAATTGAATATCAACCATCTGTATTGACTTAAAACTTTTGTTTGAGAATGTTACAGGTACCTGGTATAAGTCCAAATTTAAAAATGGCAACAAAAACAAGAAAAACCATTTTACAATAACAAAGAATTCTTACTCAATTACTCATATTAATTTGCCACAAATTGAAACAGTTACGTAGCTGATATACATCTATTTAATTAAATACCAGCTATTAGTTAATTAACTAGAAGTAATACAGTATTTACAGCCCACGTAGGGGGTGATTTCAAATACGTTGACAGTTCTATGAGGGTACAAGAGGATCATGTTTTTCGGAAAATCATTCAGATAAAAGAGCTCTGTTATCAAACAATGGGCAAAATATGAGTCAGTACTCTTACTTATCATCACAAACGCTAATTACACCGTCCTCGCCAGGTATAACGACCGCTGCATTTACATCGTCCGTGCAACCTTCCAATTTACTTAAAAGAGCTGGTTTCTTTGTTGTAGAAAACCTATCATTGGGAGTCCTTGGTGCAGGCTTAATTTCAGCAGCCATATTTTAACGTTTTAAGCAGAATTACTAAATAAACACGATTAATCGACACTAATTCTTTCAGCGAAAAGAAAACGTCATAATAATTTTGACATTTAGTTTTGGGGGTGCTATTCTAAAAAATGTGCGGGTGTAAATGTTGGTTTGGTTGGTGGGTTGATCAAAATATAAAACCAAAATATTGAGTTTTAAATGATATTATTATTATTGTCATTATAATCACCAAATGATTAAAAAAAAAATTTCCAAATGGATAAAACCATAATATGAGAATACGCCCCTGAAAATTCATTGTACGCAGAAAACGTTACTTTGATTTTATATAATCGGAACTTGTTTATCAAAAATTAAAAAAATACGCCAAGGGCGAGTCGGACTTACAGGTTCCGTTCCGTAAACTACAAAAAAAAAACAGTTTCTCGTGCGATCTTATGGGAGCCTTAATTTATTTTTTCTTATTTTGTTGTTACAGCCACGATATAAATATACCACCAATGAAAATTTCAACTGTCTACCCATTACAACGACGAGTAACAAGTGCGAAGAAGTAGTAGGGGAAAAATGGACTGTTGTTACAAATAAGAAACACAAAAATCCCTCATCTCATGGAAGGAGGGGAAAGGCGTTCGTAGGTCAGGATGGGAAATTTAAGGCAGCTATCATCAGGGTACCATTGTTCATATCTAATGTGTGTAAAACCACGAATGAGAGTGATATTATTGCATATATTAAAGATAGCACGCAGGAAGATGTAACTCTGTTTAAAATTAACAGGAAAACAGAAAAGAGGTATAACTCCTATAAGTTGTATGTCCCCAAAACGAAACTAGAACTGTTTCTAGATAGTGAGTTATGGCCCGACGGAATTACTTTTAGACGTTTTGTAAATGATGCCTACAAAACGAAGACTGGCATACTTAAGCAAACATTGACACAATAAATAATGGATGGTTGCAATTATCACACGAGTAAATTTGTAAGTTTTAACTGCAAATCGGTGAAGCGTTCTGTTGATACAGTTAATTTTCTGTGTCAGTCAGCTGACATAGTTGCCCTCCAGGAAACATGGCTGCTTCCTCATGAGATACCCTATCTTGGTCAAATTCATGACGAATTTGAGTACACAGGAAAGTCAGCTGTTGATACCTCAGCAGGAATATTGAGAGGACGACCGTATGGCGGTGTTGCGATCCTGTGGCGTAAGCGAGCCTTTGAATCAGTTACGGTAATCAGCTGTGACAGTGCGCGTTTAACGGCAATTAAAGTCTCACTCGGGGACAGATGCATAATAGTGTTCAGTGTTTACATGCCGACTGACTCGAGTGAAAATCTGACAGAATTCACTGAGTGCTTAAGTGAAGTGAGTGCGATTGTCGAAGCTAGTAACGTGGAAACTGTTTACATACTTGGCGATTTCAACGCACACCCCGGTGAGTCATTTTGTTGTGAACTTTTAGATTTTTGTAACGAACAAAAGTGGAGGTGTGCGGACATTGAAAAATTAGGCTTACAGTCAAGTAGCTATACGTTTGTCAGTGACGCGCATGGTTGTAGGCGGTGGCTTGACCATTGTGTCGTCACGCAGGCTGCTTGGTTAACGATTACTGAGATAGGGATTGTGCATGATGTGTTCTGGTCTGATCACTGTCCCATATTTGTTGTGTGTAGGTTAGATAGGATTAAGCCTAAGGTAACTGACCATAGAACATCACGTAGCAGAGTTATTTGGGGCGAGAGGGATAGCGATCAAATAAGCGTGTACTATGACCTATGTAATAGTAAGTTAAGGCTGATTGATTATCCTGAGGAATTTGGTTTGTGCAGCGATAGTCACTGTAATAATGCTGAGCATAGGGTGATTCTGGACAGGATGTATAACAGTATTGTTACTGCTTTGTCAGAGGCCGCGATACAGAGCCAAGTGGAAACTCGGACTCATAGACATGTTGGCCGTGTTGTTGGATGGAACAAGCACGTGCGAGGCGCCCACGCGGAGGCGAGGCTTAAGTATCAGCTGTGGGTATGGCACAATAAACCAACTTCAGGCGATATTTACAATGACATGCGCCGGACGCGAAAGGTGTTTAAAAGCAAACTAGTGTGGTGCCAGAATCATCAGGAACAGATTAAGCTTGATATTGTGGCATCCCTCCGTAAAGCCAATAATTTTCAGAAGTTCTGGAAGGCTACCAAAAAGTTTGATATTAAGCCTGGCCTTCCTGTGAGTGTCGGTGGTGCTGATCGGCCGGACAGCATAGCCAGCATGTTTATGGACCACTTTAAAGTGGAGTCACCACTGGGGTCATCGTTGCGAGTGGTCGATGACGGATGCTGTCGTGATTCTGATCTGGTTCGTTTTTCGGCCCAGCAGGTGTCAAGCACCATTAAGAAAATGACAAGAGGGAAGTCCCCGGGTCACGATGGTTTAAGCATTGAGCACTTGCAACATGCCGGTCCTCATATAGCTAGAGTACTTGCTATGTTTTACTCGCTTTGTATGTGTCACTCGTACCTTCCCTCTGATCTCATGCGAACAATTGTCGTGCCTATTGTTAAAAATAAAACGGGTGATGTTGCTGATAAGTGTAACTATCGACCCATCTCCCTGGCTACTATTGTCGCGAAGATACTCGACAGTCTGCTGGACGCACGGTTGGGTGGTTTATTGAATTTACACGACGCACAATTTGGGTTTCGTAATGATCTTGGCACTGAAAGTGCGATTCTCAGCCTTAAACATACGGTGCAATACTACACGAAACGTCGTACACCAGTGTATGCTTGCTTTTTAGACCTCTCCCGTGCCTTTGACCTTGTATCTTACGAGGTTATGTGGAAAAAGCTGCGGGAGAGGAAAGCGCCAGCGGAGCTGTTGCGTATCTTCCAGTATTGGTATTACAACCAGACGAACAGTGTGAGATGGGCAGATGGACTATCTGTATCGTATGGGCTAGAGTGCGGGGTTAGACAAGGAGGGATAACGTCACCAAAACTGTTTAATCTGTATATAAACGACCTGATCGTTGAGCTCAGCAGCAAGAAAATCGGGTGTCGCATTGATGACGTCAGTGTAAACAACATCAGCTACGCTGACGATATGGTGCTGCTGAGCCCTACGGTTAGGGCGCTTAGAGAGCTGCTGAGTTGTTGTGAGGGCTATGCTCGTGAGCATGGCCTAGTTTATAATGTCAAGAAAAGCGAGTTCTTGGTCTTTAAGGCTGGAGGTGCTAAATGTCCTGAGTATGTGCCTCCGATTAAACTGAATGGGAATGACATATTGCGAGTGTACCAGTTCAAATACTTGGGGCATTATGTAACTGACGACCTTAGTGACCAAGTGGATATTGAGAGGGAACGTAGGGCGCTGGCAGTTCGATGTAACATGTTGGCTCGCAGGTTTGCACGCTGTAGCGATGAAGTCAAAATAACGCTTTTTAAAGCTTATTGCCAAGTGTTTTACACGTGCAGCCTGTGGACCAACTATACTCAGCGGGCTATCAGCGCCCTACGGGTCCAGTATAATAACGGGTTCAGGATGTTGATGGGGCTGCCCCGTTTCTGCAGTGCATCAGATATGTTTGCACAAGCACACGTCGATGGTTTCCACGCCATCGTCAGACAGAAATCTGCCTCTTTGCTTTGTAGAGTGCGGGTCAGCTCCAACTCCATCCTGAAGACTATAGCGGGGAGATACGACTCTCCTTTGTTAGGGGATGTTGTTCGAAGATGTATCTCGAACAACATCCTTGTCTCTAAGTAGATATAAGTTTACTAACATAGGAATAAGTTATCTTTTTGTTTACTAACCCATATGGATGTTGCTTATCCGAATTAAAGATTATTTTATTTTATTTTATTTTTTATTACGGTTCTTAAAATACAGCTCACAGACAGAAGAACGGCTTCATAATAGATTCCGTTGGTTACCCTGGTAGTTTTCTGATATTATATTCCTCTATGGTTTTCTGGCTGGTGTTTATAAAAACGACAAAGGACAGACGGCGGCGGCGCAAACCCGTTTACGAAGCCAGCGGGCAGTGGGCGCGGCGCTAGAGCGGCGCGCGTGTTATGTTATGAAAGTTTCCAATCTACGAATCTACGACTACGTCAGTGCGGACGCGCGGGCACCGCCCCTCTAACGCCACCGCCGTGCCTCTCCCACGCCGCTCTCTTCGTAACTATTCCATATAAATTCATGCATTTAAACACACCACTGGTCGCACGCCGCCGACCGAGTTCGTGTCCGCGGCCTCACTGTTGGTGGTGGCCACACACTACAAAACTCAGCTGCGCCCTCCTATTACCCTCCTACCCTTCAATCATCTACTGCGGATGATTGAAGGGTGGGACACTTTGGAAAAGATTTCGATATAAATTAGTAAAATCCTTGTGAGACTATACAGCAGAAGACTTTTACAAATTGTAGTGGCCACCGACTACTAGTGACGGCCACCGACTACTCGTGGCAACCACCGACCACTTTTGTTTACGCGTTACCAAAGGACGTGCCGCGCGACAGTCACCGTTGGCTGTGGTTGGTGACGCTGTCTCGCTGAAGATGCGCAACCGGGCCTCGAAGGGTGTGGGTAGGTCATGGAGGTAAGGTTACGGGTAGGTACGTGATGACAAGTATCACATCGAGGTCGGGTCGACGATGACATACCTGGGTCTCGTCCTCGATAGCCGGTGGAACTTCGTCAATCATTTCCGACGTTTGGCTCCCAGACTGGGGCCGGCCGGGGCTGCCTTCAAGCGGCTTCTGCCCAATCTAGGGAGACCAAACGCCTCCTGCCGGAGGCTTTACGCGGGGGTTGTGCGGTCCATGGCCTTTTATGGGGCGCCTACTTTGAGGAAGCGACCTGCCCGTTACCTCAATGCGTCCCAGAGGGTTGGCCCGGGGATACCATACGGTCTCTGGCGAGGTGTCGAACCTCCTTGCTAGACTGCCGCCATGGGATCTAGAGGCGAGAGCCCTCGCGCTCATTTACGAGTGGCGCGTGGAGGCGCAACGCCATGGCAAGACTCCTCTGCCGCGGCAAATCGCAGCAAGGCAGACGGAGCTCGGGCAGGATCTCATGGCGGTATGGAGACAGCGGCTGTCGCAACCCAGCGCTGGGCATGCCACTATCCAGGCAATTAGTCCCCTATTTGAGGAGTGGCTGGAGCGGCGCCATGGCGTCCTCACCTTCCGCCTGATGCAGGTACTCACCGGACACGGTTGTTTCGGGAGATACCTGTTTCGGATTCGGCGGGAGGATACGCCCGGGTGTCAACACTGCGAGGACCGCCCGGAGGACACGGTGGAGCATACGGTGGAGGTCTACCCTGCCTGGGCGGAGAACCGCCGGGTCCTCGTTGAGGCGATCGGCGGCGGCGACCTCTCGCGACCGGCTCTGGTTCAATCTATGGTCCGGAGCGAAGAGGCATGGGAAGCGGTCACCTCCTTCTGCGAAACAGTAATGCTAGCGAAGGAGGATGCCGAACGTGTGAGAGAGAGGGAAACCTCACGACCCAGCCGCCGCAACAGAAGAAGACGCCCCAGGCGTCGGGAGTCGCAGGGCGATTTCCGGCCACCGTAGGCGCGGGCCTGTAGATGGCGAGCATTGGGTGGCTCGCCGTCCGATCAAAACCAGGCCCGGGTCGGCGGCGCGCTGTACTCCACGCGTGCCTTAAGGAGCAGCATGGGAGACGGGGTCCGCTAGGGCCAGTGCCTGCCGGGGTGCGGAATCCGCCGCAGCCCTGGAACGCAAAGGGCATTAGGAGGAGCACGGATGGGTTTTAGTCAGAAAGAGTCTGACACTTCCTTCCGCCTCGCCCAGAGCGGAAGGAGTCATTTGATGATTTCCCTTCCTTAAAAAAAAAACCCTTTGCGTACGGAACGGTGTACCCTTGTTTCGCAGACAGAAATTTCATAGAATATCGTTTCGCAGAAAATGTTTCATATAATATTTGGTTGATGTAATTTTATGTCAAATATTATTATTTCAAAGACTATTTACTTGAATTAAACCTATTTCACAGAAACACAATTCAATGAATTTCATGATCACATTTTTTTATTTAACAAACTTATCAAACAGTAGAATTATGTTTTAACGAATATTGTTTGTCCGGTGTTTTTTTCCACAGTATATACTTCAGTGAAATGTAATTATAATTAAATATTATTGTTGTATAATATGTCCATGGCTTACTTTTAAGATAGCAGAATTTTATTCGGAATAATTTAACTACACATATTGCCACTTTTATAAAATAGCATTTAACCAAAATAAAATGCTATCTTAAAAAATCAACACGTGTGCTAAAAAAATTTTTGACAGAAATTAATCGCTGTAAAACCGACCCCACGTAGTCTTGTCTGCCCTACCCCTAGAGTGTAATTTAAGCCCGCGTAGGCGCGGAGGGGCGAGGCGGCCCGCGAGCTGAGGAGCAGGTGTTATAACGCCCGCCACCGCAGCTTCGGCTTGCTGGCCGGCCTCGCCGGCCAGCCTTAGCCGCGGTGGTGAGCGTTATAACCATCTGCGACGATAAGGTCGCGTGGGATCGCCGGAGCCCCGCAGTGCCGCAGCCGTGACAGAAACCATGCCTGCTGCATGTTGCATGCTTGCCTGCATACTGTGTTGCTTGCTTGCATTCTGCATGTTGCCTGCTCGTTTGCGTGCTGCATGCTTGCTTGCTTGCATGCTGCATGTTGCAAGCAACATTTTTGATGCATGTTGCATGCCGTATGCTTGTTGCATGTTGCATGCCGCATGATTGCCGCATGCTTGCTGCATTCATACTGCATGCTTGCTTGCATTATGCATGTTGCATGCTCGTTTATGTGCTGTATGCTTGCTTACTTACATGCTGCATGTCGTTTGCTTGCTGCATGCTTGCTGTATGCTTCCTGCATGCTAGCTGTATGTTTGCTGCATTAATGGTTATGCTTGATAGTTTTGTCTTTTATTCCCATCGCCATTTGCCACCATTGCCGCTTCGCGGGGTTCCGTCGAGCGGGCCCGAATGAAAAGTTTTACTTGCAAAATTTACCCGCATTTTTTTTGTAACTGCGATGTTGTAATTTTTAGGAGGGTATGCATTTTGTCAAACGTTTAGAAACTGTCAGTTGATGAAAAGTTTTTCTTGGTAACAAGTTTTATGTTAATTACTCATTATGCGGATAAAGAATATTTGATTTGTAATTCTATGATATCATAAATATCGAAACAAAGTTTATTTGTAACAAAAATCTATGATTTAAATTTATTCAAAGTAAGGATTCTGCGCATTGATTATTCTATGAAATGATAATACGAGAAAAAAATTATGTGAAACGAAATTCTATGAAACTATCTTCTATAAAACAACGTACCTTATATCTCTTGGAACTGTATGATTCAGTGTCGAGTTAACAAAAAAAAGTATTTATTACAAGTCAATAGCCAAAGTAGGTATGTATTTTTCATTTCCAGATAGCCGTCAAAAAATTAAACCATTTTATGGTTTACACTAGAGAAAGTTGTTTTTTTTTAGGGTTCCGTACGGTTGGCTACTTTGGCTATTGACTTGTAATAAATACTTTTTTTGTTAACTCGACACTGAATCATACAGTTCCAAGAGGTATAAATAATTTAGTTAAAGTTGTTTCAGCTAATTTTAAAATATTTTTTTTGCAAATTTAATTTTCAATTTTTTTTTAACTCTAGCGCTACTGAAATAATTATTTAATAAGCGTTCAGAAATCATCTAGTTTAAGATTTAGAAAAAAAAACAACTATTCTGTAAAATGTGAATGCAAAATTTTTATTTAGAGTTCGAAAATAAAAATATTACCGGAAAGTGACTTACACGTTACTTGTTTTAACGAAGCATGTTTAAATAGTCTTTACTCTTATAGTTATAGAGCAATTCTTTACTGTGAACACATTCAATGAGTTTGTCTTCCATTTTTGGGTACCTATAATGAGTTTTATCTCGCATGCACATGCGACCTCCTGCATAATCCGTGTCCTTCTGACGCACGGACTCGTCCGGGAGCCCGTGCACACTGTCCGCGGACGGTTTCAGCTAATAAAAACGTCCAGGGAGCCAGATTTCTATCGGACGGCTAACCGCTCCAAGACAGCTCAAAGTTGCGTCCGCGGATGATGTCCTAAAGTGTGTACAGTTCAATGTACTTTCATTTTACAGATTCCTCTAAGTTGCGTCAATAAGCCGCGGCTTATGGACACATCCGATAATATGTTTCCAACGGTGGTTATCGGCTGATAGGTAGCCAGAGTTCCCAACTTAGGAGTTTTCTCCCCAAGGGGGTAAATAAGTGTGCCTCTAAAAAAGCATTTTTTAGAGGCTCAATATTTTCAGACGTATTTTAATGACAAGTATCGACCTTGAGATAACCCAATGCATCCAATCTATTTTATTTATTGACATAGAGGCACGTGAGAACATCTTTCTAGATGACTTCCGAAATTAAAGTTATTTTTTATTTTGTACTGTTTTGTTTTTGGAAGCCGGTTTTATTTTTTTGTTAGAAAGTTTTTTATTTTACACTTTTCAGTGGTACGCAGGTACCACTAAAAAGTGAAACCACAAACACAGCGTGCCGGCGTGATATTATGTTTTGAACTGGTGTAAACAATCAACAGACATGCGATTTCAGAAATCCCGATCCATTTGCTATCATTGATTGAAGAGTTCCGTTGCCTACCTCCGAAGTTCTTCATCAGATCTTCACCAAATTTAAATGGGACCAGTCCGAAAAAATACTCTTCCAATCAAAAAAAGAATCATCCATTTGGATGATTCTTTTCGGTTAACAATTGGCGAAAATATCGCTGAACAAACATTTTTCATGGGATTACATCATCAGATCCCGCGACATCTACCTTCCATCATCAGCTCAGCAACATGAGATGATGGTTACCAGGCACAAATATCTGAATTGCGTTAGAAAATTTATAAAAAACAGTGTAGGTATGTGCTTATAAAATTTGAGGGTTTCCCTCGATTTTCATGGGATTCCATCATCAGACTCTAACTTGGTGACAATGGGACCACCTCAGGAGTATAAAAAAATAATTTTTAAAATCGGTCCAGAATTGGCGGAGAAATCGGTGAACATACATAAAAAAAAAAGAACATACATACAGCCGAACATAAAACCCGCTGAATTGAGAACCTCCTCATTTTTTAGAAGTTAGTTAAAAAACATCAATTTTTTCTTCAAATTATGTTTTGCATTTTTTTAACTCTATTTTTGAGCGTTCGGAAATAATCTACTTTAAGACTTCATAAAAAAACAACTCTTGTGTAAAATAATGTAAAACTTTTATGTAGAGTTTGAACAACCGGCTAAGTGCGATTCGGACTCGCACACAAGGGGTTCCGTACTATGTACCTTAATTTTTATTATTTTTTGTTTTGGCAGCAATAGAAATACCTACACAATCTGTGAAAATTTCAACTGTCTACTTATTACGGTTCTTGAGATGCCCGCTGACAGGCAGACAGACGGTCGGACGGACAGTGGAGGCTTAGTAATTGGGCTCCGTTGGTTACCCTTTGGGTACGGGACCCTAAAACTATATAACTTTTTTTAACAAAGCATGTTTAAGTACACTTATAATTTACTAGCGGCCCGGTACGTGCTTCGCAACGTATAAAGTGAAATAATAAAAAAAACTAGGTAATTGGATCATCAAATTCATTTATTGAAATAAAAATATTTTATTAATTGCTAGCTATTTTAAATCTTAATCTAAAACATTTGGATAAACAATATTTTTTGTTTTTCCATTTTTTTTATTTATTTATTTATGAATTGGCTTGCTCTTGACCACAATCACGCCTGATGGAAAGCGATAGATGAGGTCTATGATGGAGCGAGCATGTGAAAAGAAAAACATGTCGTTTGCACTGCCCTAAATATTGTTGTTTTTTCAATACCCACACGAATTACCTTTTTTCCCCTTTCAAAGTCCCCTTCTACTAAACTTTCCATCCAATGTATGTGTACCTACCTAAGTAAAAAATTGCTCAAAATTATTATAAGTATGAACATGCATACTTCGTTAAAACAAGCAACAAAGCGTGCAAGTGGCTTTCCGTTTATATATAATTACATTTATTTAAAGTTTAAAATTTAATTAAAAAATTTGCGTTAATTATTTTAGGGTTCCGTACCCGAAGGGTAACCAACAAACAACAAGAAACGTAATAAACAGCTGGGCTTCGAAGGGATAATGGACTATTCAGTAATAATTGGATAGGTACTATTCCACAAAATGATAATATACCAAAATATATAACAAATAAAATGGTAAATAAATGATCAAATATCGGTTTGTCAAAGTATTTGTCTCCATCTTGAACATGACCTTTCATGACATTGGGTGGCAAAAAAATGGTACAATCCGACTAAATTCGACGCTTTCGGTCAAAGCAGCTGTTCCACATCCACATGACGTTGGTTGTGTCTAATGTTGTCAACATAAACATAATTACCTCATACCAGGTAAAAAAGCAATAGGTAAAAGTTAAGAGACATTTTGACGGTTTGAAAGGCGTTTTACTCCGATGCCATTTTCGGCTATAGGGCTTAAAAAATTCAACAAAACATCCAGATTTCATTGGTAGTCTGTAACACGATAGTTTTTGCTGTCAGGCCACATACATACCCCAGCCTATCGTATAATGCAGTGACTGATGGTTGCATGAAATTCATGGACAAAAATCTGTTAATTTCATTTTAATTGAATGGGTCTGTATTTTTAAGCTATTGCATAGCTTCTATCGCGGGCCTTGAGCGTGGAGACCGAATCCAGAAATTCCGTAACGAAAAAAACCTAACACCCCCCACTCCGACCGGCACAGCGGTGATACTTTTAAGCTATTGCATAGCTTCTATCGCGGGCCTTGAGCGTGGAGACCGAATCCAAAAATTCCGTAACGAAAAAAACCTAACACCCCCCACTCCGACCGGCACAGCGGTGATACTTTTTAGTTTTACTTTTTTTTAGCTCAAAGTGTAACTTGAATTAATATCAAAGAAAAAAAAAACAAAGAAAAAAAAATACTGCATTATAAATAAAATAAATATATAATTATAATTGCATAAGTTGATAAAAAATGCTATGCAATAGCTTTACCGCGGCAGTCTCCGAGTGCCACACGTCTTTTTTTTATTAATCCCGTATATCAGCCAACTATCGTCGTGTATTTTAGAATGAGTATCCAATGTCGATTGAACTCCATCACTCATCTATAGATATCTGCGATACCAGAGTTACGACAGGTGCTTTGCTAGGTGGCAGTTTCCCACACTTTTTGAAAACAAAATATTGGACTTTGTTTGGGGAGAAATCAAAAGTCACATGTGGTAACTCTGTAACTGTCAAATCGGGCTGCTGCTTCGCGGCCGGTTGCTGTGGGTTGCGGTGTTGGAACTACAAACCTCTATGGGTGGAACTATTTATTAGCTTGATCAAATCATTCATTCGCGCAACAGTCACCACAATTTTCGGACCATTTTAAAGTAAAATGCCGCACGTTTTAGCAAAATTATCTGTGCAAGTTCTCAGAAATAATGTGGATTTCTATAACATTGCCACAAGGGCAAACAGGTAATGTACCGGCAATTTGGTTATTTACGTAACAATGTGTTTTATTTAAAAACTAATGACAACAGTTCATAAATTAAAATGCTAGTATGTTAGTTTAGCGTTTATAACCAATTTTAGCTATAATTTAAAATATTTTTAACTGACTTCTTCAAAAGGTTCTATGTTCGGCTGTATGTATTTTTTTTTATGTATATTCACCGATTTCTCCGCCAATTTATTGTGGACCTAAGGTGGACCGATTTAAAAAAATATTTTTATTCGAAAACCTATACCTCCTCCTGATGGTGGTCCCACTGTCACCAAGTCAGAATCTGATGATGGGATCCCATGAAAATCGAGGGAAACCCTCAAATTTTATAGGCACGTTTTTCATGAAATTTCTAACGCAATTCAGATATTTGTGGCTGATAATCATCATCTCATGTTGCTGAGCTGATGATGGAAGGTATAAGTCAGGATCTGATGATGGGACCCCATGAAAAATGTTTGTTCAGCGATATTTTCGCCAATTTTTACCAATTTGGATGATTCTCTTTTGTTTGGAAGAGTATTTTCCCGGACTGGTCCCATTTTAATTTGGTGAAGATGTGATGAAGAACTTCGAAGGTAGGCAACGGAACTCTTCATTAAGTAATGACAAATGGATCGGGATTTCTGAAATCGCATGTCTGTTGATTGTTTGCACCAGTTAATAACAAAACATCATGCTGGTACGCTGTGTTTGTGGTTTCACTTTTTAGTGGTATGCAGGTACCACTAAAAAATTAAAAATAAAATAACTTTTTTATAAACAAATAAAACTAACTTCCAAAAAAAAAGCACTACGAAGTATAAAATAACTTTAATGTTGGAAGTCGAGTGTCATAAAACCAAAAATATACCAAAATCACCGACTTCCGAAATTAAAAGTTATTTTATACTTTCTAGTGTTCTGTTTTCAGTTATGGTTTTGTAACTTAGAAAGGATAAGGTTTCTTTTCACTGTTTAATATTAAAGCATGACTTTAAATATCAATATTCAATAAACACACTATCAGTCCCAATGTGAATGAAATCAATACTATACTTGGCACACTTCTAGTTTTTTCAAGTTGGTTTGTGTTAGCGCCCATGTTTGGCAGCCAATATGTAAGGCAAGAGAAAAAGGTAAATAATATGGTTTAATAAGATTTCCTTTAAGAATGCGTAATTAGTAATAGCCAATAAGAAAAGATTTCTTATAACAATGCGTAATTAGTAATAGCCAATAAGAAAAGATTTCTTATAACAATGCGTAATTAGTAAAAAGAAATGGCTAAAACCACATTATTTAATACTTGCATACTGCCTGTCCTTACATACGGCTGCCAGACATGGGGGCTAATACAAACCAACTTGAAAAAACTAGAAGTCTGCCAAGTCCCCACGGAAAGGAGTATGCTAAACAAACGGAAAACTGACAGAATCCGAAACAGAACAATTAGAGAGAAAACCAAAATTGAAGATATAATAGTAAAAGTAAAAAAACTATGGAGATGGGCAGGTGATACGATTAGAGGAAAGGACAAATGGAGTAGAGCAATAACTGCGTGGTACCCAAGGGATGGCAATCGCAAAAGAGGGAAACCATTTAGAAGATGGTCAGACGAAATTAAGAAGGTGGTAGGCAATACAAATACATGGACAAGGACAGCGAAAGACCAGAGAAATTGGAAAGAGTTGGAGGAGGCCTTTGCTAAAAGGCAAACAGACGGAAACTGATGAAGAATAGAATAAATAGATTAAGAGTTAAAATTAAATGAAAAAGCTAGAATTAAGTTTGCAATAAGTTAAGAATTGTCTGAATAAAGGCTGTTTTTATTTTTATTTTATTTATAAGATTTCTTATAAGAACACCCTAACATAAATAACTTCATACATTCTGAAAGAACAAATCATTTTGACAGCTCCTACTGGGGCAATGTGCCTATGGGCCCCCCTGATGTGATCCTTGGTATCACTGAGGCCTACAAGAGGGATACTGACCCTAAGAAGGTCAACCTTGGTGTCGGTGCCTACAGAGATGATGCTGGCAAACCCCATATACTGCAGTCAGTGAGAAAGGTCAGCATTATTATGTAATTTACTATTATCTAAGTAATATACTATAACACGTTGTATCAAGATATCCATGACTTCTTCACTCATGTGTGGCTTAGAGATAAAGAATGTTGTCATATCAATAGATTTATTTAAGTAGTTTATATTCTGCACACTTTGGATGGATGACTAAGATTGTTAAAATTTCCAATACATTTTAATAAAAAAAAAAACTATTTTGTTTAAAATGTACCAAATTTTATTCAAATAAATCTACTGTATTTGTAGATCCAACTTTAAAAGCCTTCACCTTTTTCCTCCTTTCAATGTGATCAGAGAAAAATGCAAAGATGAAAATATCTGTATGAAATAACAGGTTTTATGAACTGGTATTCAGCTACATCCTAGAATGGATAAATAAAATATTGGATTGTGGCATATATGTTGTGTGGATGGAAGATGGGTGGGTGATTAGATGGCAAACCTTAAGTTTATTTCTACACCTATATTTAGCCTTAAACATACACAATAAAGAAAAAAACATCCTGTTTGCATAAGTAGGTCCATTATCAGTACATTACTGCAGCGGCCAGCAAAGAAGGCATTGATGGATGAACGTATAAATGTGGGCCGAGGCACACATACGTAAGCCCATCAATGCTTAGTTGTGGCCAAGACTTGTACTTATAGTACTTTTCTCAAATACCTAATGCGCGGAAATTATAATACAATTACTTCAAAATCACAAACAATGATTAACAATAATTTTTCCCGCGTGTATCAAATGAACACAGTCATGTGCATTTGTTTTTTTTTTCAATAATGCTTGCTATTTGCAAGCCAGTTCCAAATTTGAATAAAACCTTTGGTAAGTTATCTCCTTGGCTGCCATGTCTCAAGTGAAAGATCGTTCCATTTTTAACAATCTTCAAAAAAAGGAGGAAGTTCTCAATTCGGTTGTATTTTTTTTTTATATTTGTTATCTCATAACTCAGTCATTTATGAACCGATTTGAAAAATTTTTGTTTCATCTGAATTTTCTCGATTGGTCTCATAGTCACCATGTCAGAATCTGATGATAGGATCCCACGAAAATCTACCACGAAATTTTATAGGCACATACAATGTTTTTCATGAACTTTCTAACGCAATTCAGATATTTGTGCCTGGTAATCATCATCTCATGTTGCTGAGCTGATGATGAAAGGTGTAAATTATGATATGATGATAAGATCCCATGAAAAATGTTTGTTCAGCGATACTTTCGCCAATTGTCAGCCGATGATTTGGATGATTCTTTTTTAGGGTTCCGTAGTCAAAGGGTAACCAACGGAATCCTATTACTAAGCCTCCGCTGTCTGTCCGTCCGTCTGTCTGTCTGTCAGAGCGGGCTGTATCTCAAGAACCGTAATAGGTAGACACTGTAGACAGCTGAAATTTTCACAGATTGTGTATTTCTAAGGCCGCTATAACAATAAATAATACAAATTAAGGTTTCTTCGTGTGAGAGTCCGACTCGCACTACGCCAGTTTTTTTTAATTACACGACATAATATGAGTTTACTATGTTATTTATTTGGCCGCTAAACACGACAGATATGCATTTACATACAACTTTTGCCGGCCGCTGCTCGCATATATTTGGTCAGTACAGCAATTTCGATTAATCTCGAAGAAGGTTGTCAAAATAATGCTCAAATTTCCAAGCATGTTTGAGAATAAACTTTAATCTCAATTAGGACATATATGGATACTTTTTATTCCAATAGTATGTTGCAGTAGCGGTATTCAGCTGAACCCGGTTTGACTGGAAGCCAGTTCCAGAAGCATAATTTTTGACTGTGTTGCAGACAAATGTCGTTGATAAAAGCAAATAGATAAAAATTGTGTATTTAAACTTGTTTGTTACAACAGGCTGAAGAAATTATCTTCAATAAATGCATGAACCACGAGTATGCTCCAATTGCGGGTGACGCTACCTTCACCAATGCTGTAGCCAAGCTTGCGTTTGGTGATAACTGTCAATCTCTAAAAAATAAGACAAACTGCACTGTGCAGGTGAGTTATTCATCTTGATATTGACCAAGTTAAAACTTTTAATAGTGAAGTAATATCACAATAAGTACTTAATAAATACATAGGTAATATTATATTACCAGCAATCTTAATTTACTTACTTTTCCTTCATAGACACTATCTGGTACGGGTGCACTACGCCTAGGGCTAGAGTTTGTAACAAAACACTTTGGTGGCAAGAAGGAATTATGGCTCCCCAACCCAACCTGGGGCAACCACCCCCAGATCTGCAACATGATCAGCTTGCCCCACAAGAAGTACCGTTACTACGACCCCAAGACACACGGCTTTGACCTCAATGGTGCTTGTGAAGATATCTGTGTAAGTTTTTTTTTTATTTATTTTTTTATCATGGTACTCTGTAATCAATTTCTAAGGTTTTTGTCTGGACATAAAAATACTTGTGTCCATCAAGATATTATTGGACTAATGCCATGGATCTACATAAAATACCGGCACTAATAAATATATGATTTTTATGTTTTTCACTTTCTCGGGTCCCTAGAGTCCTAGACCCGGTCCTTTGGTAGGCGTACGAGGGGCCGAAGCCAACTCGCAGAGGCCCCTTTAGACATTTCAAATGGAATGGGACACCAACCGACGATTATCCCTGTATGCACTGTGAAAGTATACCCAAGGACAATCCCCGGTTGGAGCAGGAAGGACTATTGCAGACTATAGAAACAAAAGATGAAACGCTATGGGTTTGGCTGGTTTAGTGGACTGATAATCGTTTACTATGGAAGAACTATTGGCCCCTGCCTGACCATTGGCAATTAAAATGGCTTTAATGATTTTTATTATTATTATTCCATGTATTAATTTATTAGCACTTCGCCCGCGATTTCGTTCGCGCAGGATTAGTAGGAACTCCTTGAACTTCATCTTTTTTACATCCCTCTTTATGGCAATATGTAAATTAATTATTAATAGACTTAACGTAGGGCAGTTCGCTCTAACCGCAATTTTTTTCTTACTTAAAGCATTTTATACCCGTCCGTAACTTTTGAACGCAAAGTCAGATTTGAGTTATTTAAATTTTAATTTGCATGTACGTAATCAACCTTAATTATCAAACCATTTAAATGGATAAGGATTAATAACATGATACCAAAATCACCACTATTTTGTTGGGGATCCTAGCAAAGGTGAGACGGTACTTCACAGCTGCTCAAACTCTATCAAGCGCAAGTTCGATCGTGTATGGAATACTGCTCTCATCTTTGGGACGGATCTGCCAGATACCAGCTTGATGCCCTTGAGAAACGAGCCAAGAGGATCATCGGCAATGAGAAGCTCGTTGCGACGAAGCTCTAAAGTCTTTGAGCATCGACGACGAGTTGCTAGCCTGTCGGTTTTCTACCGGTTGCATTTTGGGGAATGTGCGACGGAATTGCATAATTTAATTCCGCCAAGCCCGTTCCATCATCAGACCACAAGACGAACGGTGATGCGCCACCGGTACATGGTGGACATCCCACCCACACGCACAAAACGTTTTGGGAACACATTCATAATGCGTACAGCTAAAGAGTGGAATTCCCTGCCGGAGTCTGTGTTTCCTGATAGCTACAACCTGGGAGTCTTTAAGTCAGAGGAGGAATAGGTTACTTCTAGGCAAGCGTGCTCCATCTTCGACCACATCATCGCTCACCATCAGGTGAGATAGTGGTCAAACGCGTGCCTATCATAAGTAATAAAAAAAAATCCGCTCGGGTTTTGATTCAATTATTTGAACAAATAGCGGTCGTTGCGACTTAACCATACTAGCGGATTTTTTTTACAGGTAGTAATGAATACTTCAATTATCTGGTACATTATTTTTATGTATCATCAATAGTTTTCTCAGCGCACGCCAAATAATGAATTTTTAGGCAAAATTTTGCAACTTTGGATTTGGGTTACATTATTGCAATTTTCTTAAGGATCTCTATTTTTTTTTTAATATGATATAGCATAGCATATAACATATGTTCATCAGGGATAATGTAGGATTCTAATGGTGAAAGAATTTTTCAAATCGGTCCAGTAGTTTCGGAGCCTATTCATTTCAAACAAATAAACAAATTTCCTCTTTATAATATTAGTGTAGATTATAGTGTAATACATACAATTTACATTTTTAAATATTTCTATAAAAAAAATATTTCTAACTAGCTTCTGACAACGGCTTCGCCCACGTGGTCCCTAGAGAACATACTCTAGACCATCTGTGTACCAAATTTCATTTACAACAGTACAGTAGTTTTGGCGTGAAAGCGCTACAGACAGACAGACAGAGTTACTTTCGCATTTATAATATTAAGTAAGGATAGTAGCCCACCCGTATCAGGAACAGGGTCCAACCTACCGGTGGTCAGGGCTCCTGAGAGAGGAACTAGTACAAGCCCCACTATTATTTTTTATTTTTGTCCCAGTATATATTCCAAAGGGATAATTTTTGTCTTTGTTTCCAGCGAAACTGCGGCAAAAGCTTAGGCACATCGCCATACCATAATAATGGCCCTCAAACTAACTCTGCATTTAGCGTTATCATAAAGCAAATTACAAATAAGCAACAGAAAGGAAAGTGGAGGCGTATTTCTTTTCTAAATCGGATTTTCGACTAAAGCTGCCAATAAAAAAAGTCAACACCTGACATGTGTTAACATTCCACAGAATGTTAAAATTAACACAAGGCCTCTAAATAGTTACTTCTTGTTGGCATGTCTATTATTACACTTTCTGTATGCAATTAGGATTTGTTAGAAAACACATTAACATTATAGGTTTTCATCACTTTTAAATTATCTAGCGAAACTCCGCAGTCGTGATGCTGGGCCTCAAGTCTGCTATTACAATAGTGTCAGAATGGTCTATCATTGATTTCGTAATTGTTGATTTTGACAAGTTTGGTAATCTACTAATATAAAAGCGTCTTTATGACTTTCCAATGGTCAACCACTGATACTCCATTGAAAGAAATGGCATAGAATAGTAATCTCGTAAATAATGACAAATGAATAAAAATAATATGTATAAATATACATATAAAAGAAATCTGGCATAACTTAATGTTCAAATTTAGTAGTAGTTTTTCGAAAATCAATTCTACTAACGGATTTTATAATTATGGCAATACGAAAATGTCTTTCTACCACGATTCTATTACGAGACCATTGACCGACCAGTGATCGACCATTATGAATTAGCAGATTACGAACTTTTAGCAAAATGACAATGGGATCGTATTGGAATGACCAACTTATAAAAAATAGCAGACTTGGGGCCCTGATTGATATCCAATGACTACGGAACTACAGCTAACTACGGATTCAACAGTGGCTGATATTGTAGTTACTTCAAATGGTATTTAGATTTTTCACATCCATCCCATCAAGTCTATGAAGTTTCGCTAACAAATTTAATTTGCCCCAGCATTAGTCTGCTGAAGAAGGCACAAACCAAATGAGGTAAAAGAACTCGACTATCCTTCTCAACACTTATAGGCATTAAACTCAATTTATCATATTTATTACAACTAGATAAAACTGGAATTACTTCTTATAGCAAAAAAATATTTACTGTTTCTTGTAAGATAAGACGATAAAGCCGACACGAAACACACGCGTGATCTTAAGCATGTCTGACCTATCCATAGGTACTTCCATCCATAGTAAAACTAAAATTTTCGCAGTTTATTTTTGAAACATAACCGAAAGGAAATATCTAACTGTTTCTTCTATGTGTTCTAAAAGGCCTAAATTAGACATCCAACATTGGTTCTTCTCACAAGATCGATTTTTTAATAGCTAGTTTATAGGAGCAATAATCGAAAACAATGGAAATTAACTCATTACAGCATGGCCTTATCGTTGTTATTTGTACAACAATACCTACAGTCTATAAGTCAGGAACGACCCTGAATATGTAGGCTAAGAAGCAAGTGCATTAGGTAATCTTATGTAGGCATTTCAATGTGGTACCTACCTTGTCATTAACAGTACCTACTTGTCTAGATAGTTAATAACTTATACATAATCTAAGCAGCTATAACTAGGCACGATCTAATGGTTACGTCATGAGGATAAAGTATATAAGAAAAGAAAAATTGGTTGTCTGTAAAGTGTGCTTACGGACTATAGTTTTACGTGATAACGTCAAACAAGCCGAACGTTTAGGCCGATCGTGCCCCTCTATCGCTTGTTCCGCGCTCTCGCTTGCACGCTCGGCCCAGGCAGAACACACTTTTTCAAACACTTTTTCGTGCGTGCAGCCGGCGTTCATCGATTTATAAAACGTTATCACGTCAATAAAAATAAATTTACTACAGAAAAAAAAGTCAACACCTGAAAAAGTGCCTACTTGTGTAGATCTATCTATATACTAATATATAAAACTGAAGAGTTTGTTTGTTTGTTTACTTGAACGCGCTAATCTCAGGAATTACTGGTCCGATTTGAAAAATTATTTCAGTGTTAGACAGCCCATTTATCGAGGAAGGCTATAGGCTATAATCACGCTAAGACCAAAAAGAGCGGAGCAGTAAAGAAAATTGTAACGAAAACGAAGTTGCGTTGGTCAACTAGTAGTTAATAACATTACATATTCTAAATAACTTATATATTATTCTAAGCAGCTATAACTAGCCTCGATCTCGTAATTATAGATACCCTTATTGAGGATAAAGTGTAATAAGTTTTTTATTTTAATTTATACTTTTAGAAAATGCCGGAAGGTTCCATCATTCTTCTGCACGCGTGCGCCCACAATCCCACCGGAGTGGATCCTAAGCCTGAAGACTGGAAGCAACTATCAAAGGTAAATATTTGCAATAAATATTTTGAATGATATTTTGTTCATGGCGGCCAAGCTCAGCTGAGTCAGCCGGACGTGGGTGATATTATGGAGCAAAAGCGTGTGCGCAGAAGCCAGTGCTTTCTCTCTTCCCTCATTCTGATAGCCCGAAAAGATGTAATTCCGACGCGACAAGAAAAGAACAGGCTCAAAATAAGACAAGACCAAATGCCCTGATTAAGTATTTTCCGAAGCACGGCGGTATCAGCACTGCGATTATGTTAATGTTCCGCCTACACTATTGCGATAACGCGAACTATTCTTCGCGCGGTCTCTCTCGCACAGCAAGATGTTGAGCTGTGTGCCCTGTGGTGCCAATCAAGTAGTTCTTAAGGCGGAGATACCTGAGAGTAGCTGTTTTTAAAATAAGAATCATGTCTAAACGACTAGTCGTAATTTCTTGGAAAAAATATATGTCACATAAGACTATATTCTTAATAATTTGATAAATTAAAATTTTGAGATTTATTCGTTCAGCATAGTTTAATTAATTTGTAAAGTTATGACTAATAAGACGATAAACGGGCGAAAACCGCCCGGGTGTATTTTAATGGAATTTTCACACTCTCAAAGACAGTTTAATTATCTACATTTTGATATATGACCATTATTTTTAAAGTCTTAAAATAATAAGGTAAGTATAAAAATCTAATGAATTTTGGGTCGCGCGGGTTTTAAACGACACACATCCCTCGCATCGCATATGTTGAAAAAGCCTGTGTGCCTACCTAATTTCTTCTGAAATTCACAGGTCATCAAAGAGAAGAAGGTGTTGCCATTCTTCGACATGGCGTATCAAGGATTCGCCACCGGTAGCGTTGACAATGACGCGTTTGCCGTACGTCTCTTCGAAAAGGAAGGTCATCAGTTGATGTTAGCACAGAGTTTCGCCAAGAATATGGGTAAGTTTGTTCGCTTATTAGAATTGAAACATTTTGAAGTACACAGGGTTCGATATTTGTGCTCGTAACTGTGCATGTTGGCTGATATCTTCATCTTTAAGATGATATGGGTTCTGTGGTTACCATTTTTCACTACGAAAAAGTGTAACCACAGAACCCATATCATCTTAAAGATGAAGATATCAGCAGTCCTTTCACCTTTACTGTTCCTGGTGACTAAAGAACAGTCGGTTACTCATTTATATGAGTTCAGGTACAAATGGGAAAACTTTCTTTCTGCAAGGTTATGGATATTCTTGCTAGATAAACATGCAAAAACGATGCACAAGACATTGATGAATTATGTTCGTAATCGTTTACACAAATAAGTATATCGTTGTGACGCAATACTTATGATATGCCTCTCAAGATAGTTGTACGATATTGGGTACCAGATTACAGTACCTATCAGTAAGATATCTATGTTTTCTATTCCGATTGTATTAACTCATGAAAAAGTTACGTAGGCGCGGCACTTCAAGGGGACGGCCATTAACTATAAATAGGTTACATTTAAAATATGTACTCAAATCAAAAACAAAACTATTTCATTTATCTGTATGTATATTGTTTTGAAATAAAGTTCTGCCCGTAAATTGGACACGCAATTATTTATTCATCATTCTGTCTGGAAACTGTGGAAACCTCTGTCATTAGGCCAGCCCGACCATCCGGAGTGCTCAGCAAATCAGCAGAAATCTAGAAGGCCAATTCTCGTAGTTAAAAAGCCTTCAAATTCATCCCGCAAAATCATTTGAGCGACAAGGAATGTCAAAAACTTGGCAAAAGTCTAGGGAAAAAATAACAAAAATACAAGAATTTCCCCTTAGGATATTCTAAATTGACACACCTCTACCACCAAATAACGAAAAGTTATAACTACCTACCTATTTGATATCAATTCAATACAATGTATAAAGTTAATATGCCATAGCAAACATTGTAACGAACATTCTGATTAGGTTCTGTTAATAAAATCGATGCAATACCGGTAGCTTATTGATCAGTCGTCAAGCACCCAGTTGTTGTGACGTCAAACAATACTTGTTTGTGAAAGATGAACCGCGTGTTTACAGTTCTGACCTTGTTATCTTATCCGAGTTTTTATATGACGTCAATTGGCTCGATTGTCGTTTACCCTCATGGCATATTTTGTACAATTTTATTAGAAAACTAGTGGACCCGCGCAACTTCGTCTTCTCCGCTCCTATTCCTGCTCCGGTCTTAGCGTTGATGATATGTCAACGCCTTCCTCGATAAATGGGCTGTCTAACACTGAAATCATTTTTCAAATCGTTCCAGCAGTTCCTGAGACTAAAGCAAGCAAACTTTTCAGCTTTATATAATAGTATAGAGTAAGATATACTCGTAGTATTTGGGTATTCGGAATGCGTTTTTCTTTAGTCGTATCGTAACGTAAATTATTCGGGTCGGGTTTATCTTTAAGCGATAAGTTAGCGCGTTTTTACTACCACCGCTAACGAGTTTGTAGCGCAGTTAAGGGTAACATAGTATTCGCGTCCAATAGAATTTTTTACATGTAGATCGATGAACTCTATATTATGCACAGATGCACTTCTTCTCAATAGAAATCTAGGGTTTGGATTGGGCAAATAACTTGATCGTTCTGACCGACGCTACCCACTCTTTGATAGCTCAAAATTGTATGCATCAATTCTTTTATTTTAGAGTTTTATTTGCTGGCCATTGTAAAATTAAATTATTCTGGTCATTCCAGGCTTATACGGCGAGCGTGTGGGCGCGCTCACCTTCCTGTGCGGCGACCAGGAAACCACCGCCAAGATGATGTCTCAGGTCAAGATCATGATCCGCACAATTTACTCCAACCCCGCCATCAATGGATCACGCATCGTCTCAGAGATCCTCAACAACTCGGAACTAAACAAAATGTGGTAAATTACTTGTTGCTATTTGATGTTTGAAAAAAAGTCTGATGACATTCAGCAGATGGGTAAGTTCAGCCAAGAGACTGGCTGGCTGGATATACTTAGGCTTTTTCAAGCGATCGACTTCTGAGCCTGATTGCCTCCTTTTATACTGTAACAATACGTCCACACTGTACAGAGGTGGACTGTTAGAGGTAAATGTAAAAGTTACTCTGTCTGTCTGTCTGTTTGTAACGTTTTCACTCCTAAACCAAGTTAGATGAATTATGGATTAGAGATGCATTCCCTGGGGTTTATTAACCTGCGGCCGAAGTCACGGGAAAAGATACGAACGTATCTTTTTTATATGAGTAGGTACTAAGTACCTTTCGGGCCTACAGCGTCCATGAGAGGTTACCCAATCTGTCCCGTTAGCTTCATCTCCCTCTCACACTACTCACATAAAAATTCTTAGCAAAAATGTGACATGTTCACAGGTTGACTGATGTAAAAGTAATGGCTGACCGCATCATCTCTATGCGCAAGCAGCTGCGTGAGGGCATCGAGGGTCGCGGCAACAAACAGCCCTGGAACCACATCACCGACCAGATCGGCATGTTCTGCTACACTGGACTTAAACCCGACCAGGCATGTATACATTATTGCGTCAGTTGCACTTATTTTTTTAAAACGGGCCTTATGAATGAAGACTCACAAGTGTATGTCGGACGGGCCTCAGGAAAGCGGGGGCCCCTAGGCACGTCTGAGTCCGGTTTTACCGGCCCAGAAAGTACCGGAGTACAGGTAGTTGAGTGCCGTAGCGTTGAACTACCAGAATTTAGCAGGTTAATAAAAAACAAAAAATGCTTAATATACCTACCTCAACAACAAGCTATTCATTATTCTATACCTAAACAAAATTATGACGAAACAATTTCAGCTCTACAACATTTTCTCTAAGATTTATTTTCGCAGTATATAAAATTTCTCGTGCGCTCGGGCGAGCGCACGGCGATTGCTCATACAACTTCTATAAAATACGAATTAGAACGCCTGGCGCGTGAGACAAAGATAGTTTGATAGAAAATGTACTGCAAAATATGATGGTTCGCGTGCGCCGCACGAGCGGGCCGAAGATTACCGAGAGCGCACGAGGTTTCACGAAATTCGCGGAGCCGGCCGGCTCGCTCGTAATCTGTCACATCCCGGCGCGTGTTTTTGTGTTTGTTTACATTTTTTTTAAAGTTGAAAGGATTTACTTACTGTGTTGTGGGAGTGTATAAATACTAGTGAAAATGAGTATAAAGTTTAACATTGACTACATTAAAAGTAATAATAAAACATTCCAACAAAAATTGGATATAAAATCGGCTGGACCGCCCAGGCCATTTCTTAATTTACAACAAGAGTGTAAATCGAAAAAAAAATTGTTCACGCGGAGTTTTAAAAGTGAAATGTACAGTAAAAAGCGTTGGTAAAAAGAAATGGCTGTGTGGCTGTGAGCGGCTCAATACAATCTTTTGTTTTCCTTGCATTGTTTTCGGCGGTGAATCTATTTGGACGGAAACAGGGGTCAACGATTTGACGCATTTGAGTGAAAATCCCAGACTTTAATAAAAAGGTGATCGAACATTTCGCTTCGGAAAAAAGTCGGCGAATCGATTTAGTTTATAAAAAATAAAAATACCTACTTTAATGTTATTAAATAATATCCTAATTTTGTTTTTTCATTTTTATTTCGAATCCGAATACATAGTAAACTGATAAAGTGCACCACTACTTCCGCGACCCACCAGCCGCCACTGGTTATGAATGAACCGAATTATCCAGTGAAACCTGTGAAACCAATTTTGCTGTTGTTATGTAATAGTAATTTTCCAAAGTCAAGTCATGTATGATAGAGCGGACGATGCGAGCTCAAATATGTCTACTCCTCACCCTTTTTATATTGTTGAATGATACTCGAGAAAATTCTGATAAATCTCAAATTTATTAAAGAATTGATCGATATTTTCATACATACCCGTAAACTTCCTTAAATAATGAAACCTCGATGTCAGTTAAATATTTTAACTTCAAAGATGCATCAAATTTTGTTAAACATTTCACCAAAATGATAATTTTAAACATCTCATCAAGTTCTATAATACCATACTCAAATAACAAATCTAAAATTACGACAACCGGATCTGTTGTTTACCTTTGAATGTTCAGTAATACGATATATAGCTACAATTCCAATACAGGCTGGATATTCGAGGCGGGGAAATAATGGGTTAGCCGATACAGCTAAAACAATATCATTCTTATGAGACTATTCTACACTTTTTTTAGTAATTATTATTAACTGCAGTCAAAGATTTTGAAACAAAGAACTATATTATTATATACTTTATTGTACACCTCATAACAAGCACAGTAAAAACGCTTATAAAAACTAGTGTACAATGGGCGGTCTTATCGCACAGGGCAATCTCTTACAAGCAAGGCAACAATTTACAAAAATATAATACTAACAGTGAAAATAGAACCAAAACTGCTTGAAAAACAAACGAGATTTATTTATTTATTTATATATACTTTTTTGTGTTTCTTTTGTGTTTATATCATTATTTTAAACATATCTGTCCCCCTCGCAAAAACGCTGTTTTCTATGGCAGCTGTATAGGCGTCATGGACTTTGACGTCAAAGTTCATACGACTTCTCTTTCTAATTGTAATCTTTGAAGCTTTATAACTTCATCGCTGGTGAAGGTATTTAAAAAAGGCTTGTGTTTAAACACCGCCCAAAAAAGTACCTATTTTACTACCAAAAAAGTTCTAAACGGTTACCAAAACAGATAAATGGTCACCAAATAATATTCGAGAAGTAGCGCTCGCCGGCCGCTGCCGCGGCACCGCTCGCTTCGCTCGCTCGGCTCGCGCGCGGTTGGTCACAATTCTAACCTAACCTAACCTAACCTATTTTATCCAGTTTGTAACCCCAAGCCTACATTTTATGGCAAAATCACAGTTGAGTTGGATAGAATTTGGTGACCATTGATCCATTTTGGTGCCTAGGCTTAGAATCTTAAAAATATTATTTTTGGTGACCGTCTAAATTATACCCTTTAAAAAATAATTTCATGATTGTTTACTACAGCTAAAAATAAAAACAACACATGCATATTCACTATATGCGCAAAAAAAATTGTTGACGCTAATCGCCAGTTTGTAATAAGATTCAAAAAATTATTTTGGACAACAGGTACCGTACTAGAAAAGTCAAAAATCGCAAAAAAAAAAACATCATTATTTCGTAGGTCAATCATCCAGGATATTTTTCGACTCATAAAAACAGAATTCACTTACTGATACTATTTTTGTGAATTTCAAAATATCTTAATACTTTCCAGTTTTAAGTTTGTAAAGTGTACAGGGTTCTGTTAGTTACCTTTAATAATCCATCCTGTATTCTGCTTTACTGTTTCCAGGTCGCGCGTCTCACCAAGGATTTCCACATCTACCTAACTAAGGACGGCCGTATTTCCGTCGCTGGCGTCTCTTCAAAGAACGTAGACTACGTTGCAAACGCAATTCACAAAGTCACATCTTAAACAGCCGCATATGAAACAGTTTAGGTAATTGTCTATTTTTGTTTAATATTTTGACTACTTCTTTGGGTTCCGTACCCGAAGGGTAACCAACGGATCCCTATTAGAAAGCCTCCGCTGTCCGTCCGTCCGTCTGTCTGTCAGCGGGCTGTATCTCAAGAACCGTAATAGACAGTTGAAATTTCACCGAGTGTGTAGGTATTTCTGTTGCCACTATACAACAAATAATAAAAAATAAAATTATACTAATAATGAAAAGGGCTCCCATATATGAAACGAGTTTATTATTCGTTATGGTGCGGAACCGTTCGTGTGGTAGTCCGACTCGCACATGGCGTGGTTTCCTGATAATAAGAGGAAGTCCTTGTAAAATAACAAAGGCAAATGTATGTAAAACTTTATAAACAAGTAAGGGACATACGGTCTATAAGAACTTGTAGTAAGAGACTATAAAGTGTGATCCAAATTAAATTGCCAAAGAAATAAAATAAAAGGCTTTTTGGACCTTTTTGGCCTCGCACAGACTAAAATATTTTTAGACTACTTAATTCTGTTAAGGTGGATGCTCCAGGGTAGCCCGCGAAATTCAATTTTTTTTGTTTTTTGGAATTTGCCGGTCAGTGTGAAGCTGTATGTGGACTAAATGCGATCCGCGACCGTAACGCGTATTTATCTAAAGAATTATAACCATTTTAATCATCAATATAGCCCTCTAAATTCATGTAGTTCGAAAGAATGAATTTTTCAGAAATAATCATTCTTTCGAACTACATGAACAAAGAGGGCAATATAGACGATTAAAATGGTTATAATTTGACCGGCAAATTGCAAAAAACAAAAATATTTGAATTTCGCGGGCTACCCTGGAGCATTCACCTTAATTTAATTAAATTTACGTCTGTCTGTTGTGTGCGAGTCCCAAATAAACATTTTCTTTCTTTCTTTCTTTTTTCTTTCTATATCACATCACCATGAGTTTCAGAAGCAGTGCACATTGGTAGTGCGAAGTATTATAGTTACGTATTTTTTTCTTTTAGCATTTCAGGTACGGAGACAGCCAAAATCATGTGTCATTGCACTACGAGATTTTATTTCGATGTACCGAAAAAACACAGTATTTATAAAACCAGCTTGTCTTTATTGATTATTTTTTTTAAATTGCTTTTATCATATACTTTTGTATGTCATGTACATTTTATTTTATAAAAATTAAAAAAATCTCCTTATACATAAAAATCTTAATAAATACTACATGTCCTTGTTACAAAGATGTGTTTTGCAAAAAAAAACCATAGTAATTTTATAAGACGTTTATGAATAAGGCGTTAAGTTTTTACAGAATTTCGTTTTTTTTTTATTGTACCTTCAAATTTCTTTTGCTTTTGTATGTTATAAGTGGAGTGTAGATTAGAATATACAGGTTAGTATTATGACGTGCCAATGCAAGCATGATTAAGCTGTGAAAAGGGGATAGTGTTAATAACTCCCTCTCCCTCTCACGGGTGTATAACGGTTGAAATAATTACAAAAGGCCAATAATCATATGACCTAATTTTATTTAATATACTTTGTTTAATATAACAATCAAATGATATGGTGAATTATTGATATAATTTCATTAAACCTAATTGTATATGGTATAATGAACTTTTTATATAATGCACATTTGGAATAATATTCAATTGGTATTATATTCGTCGAAAGTTAGGATTGAAGTGGCCATTTCATAAAATATCAAATTCTACGATGTGGCGACCACATATACACCGGCTTGTAGTTATAGGTCGAATCTGTTCCAAAATCGAATCTGGGCACCCCGATCTCGTAGTCTTTTGGCTGCTACCCCCTAGACTGTATACAAACCGGAGCAGCGGAGGGGGAGCAGCCCCCTACTGCTGTAACTAAGCACACATGGGCCTATCCTTTGCTACGTAAGGGCGAAGGGTTTGCATATCCCGCAGCGCCAGAGACGATGCAGATGCTCTTTCTTCTTCTTATTGTGTGGGCAGTAAGGTCTAACCCTACACACCCTAGTGTCAGAGTTTCTAAACCGCCTCAAGGGCCTCTGACATGGTTTGACGACCGCCTTTTGGCGGCCAGGACCACCGGCTTATACGTGCCTTCCGAAGCACGGAATCATCTTTTTATCAGACAATCAGGTGATTCAAGCATGCAATGTTGTCCTAGCCAAACTGGAAACAACTTTTACAAAGTATGTTTCCCGTGGGAATCGAACTCACGACCACCGGGTCACAAGGCATACGCGTAAACCACTCGACCACGGAGGCAGTTGATGCAGAAGCAACTTTAGCGTTTTGAGGTTAGATTACAATATAATTAGTTTTTCTCAAGAACAGTGTATTTATTA
The DNA here is from genome assembly GCA_950371165.1 of Lacanobia oleracea. Taxonomy (NCBI): domain Eukaryota; kingdom Metazoa; phylum Arthropoda; class Insecta; order Lepidoptera; family Noctuidae; genus Lacanobia; species Lacanobia oleracea. The sequence continues at coordinate 6,567,596 of OX493393.1, forward strand.
CCTTAGAAAATTACGTAATAGAACATTAGGTCAAATTAATGAACGTTACATAAAAAGAGCACAATACTAATTGAAAAATGAATGTTATATGAAATTAAATTAGGTTAAATCTTTTATAGCATCTTAAAATTTTATCATATGAACGTTATTTCAAGTGATATTATACCAAATATTACACACCGGGCGGTAAGTAATGTTTGGTATAATCCCACACCATTATCATCATGGTTTTAGGATGTCATAATAGGCAACCTGGATGGATTGTTGAGACGGGGCATTAAAAGGAAGAACCTGTATGCACCGTGTCCATAATCAAATCTATGTACAGACTCGAACACATCAAGCTACAACAATCGGTCAAATTTCTTTAATAGAATTTCAACTTTATCGCTACAGCATTAGGTTCAAGGTTGATTGGGAATATTTGAGTTTCGGGTAGCTTGGTGTCCTGGCGTCTGTACGTTGTATAGTAGGTATGAAAAACTTCATAAATTTGATTAAAATTTTATTCGTTAAAATAAGTAGATAAAAATAAACTTGCGAAAAAAACACAGAAAATTGTATCAACATGTTTGATTCTACGACGGTACTAGGTATTTCTACGCAAAAATATTTACAGCTCACGAAACAAATAAACATCTTATTCTATGTTTTTTACAAAAACTGATGCAGGTCAATCGTTAACATTGCCATGGCATTTAACAAGCATTTATATTACAGAATAAATGAATCCTTTCAGGAAACATTATATATAAAGAGAACACATTCTATCCACAATTTTATTGCATCGTGGTAACAATCTTAATCATATTCACCTGCATCCAATATCGACAGAAACCTATTAACATTTCGCTAAACTACATCAGTTTATTGTAGGACATACATAGTCATCCAAAAATGCTTTCTCGTACATTATTATGATACAAAATATACTAATACATTTTATTAGTTGACACTTGTCAATGATATTTTTTTAATAAAAATAATAACATTAACATTATAGTATTATATTTACAAATTTGTCATAGAACGAACTAATTGCTACCCATGGCACAATTTCTTTAGAATGTACATACATTCTTTTTAAAGCAAGAAATATGTACCATTAATTTACACACCTCTAGTGTCGAGGTTCCAATTTCCATTTATCTCAAGGTCCGATTGTGTCGGGCTCTTTGTCGTCAGTGAGGATGTGGCTTATGTCTACAATGATCATAATTATGATGCTCATTACTTTAGTGGAAGAATGTTGAGGGGATAAAACTTTAGATATTCCAAAATAAAAGTCAACACTTATTTTTGTAAGCGTCACATTTAAACCTATACTTAATTCGACTTGTGTAAGTTACACAATCACAAACCTTTCCTATAGCTTATACGTCAATTGTCCTGGTTAATAGAAAAGTAAGTATCGTGTAGCACCACCATTTTAAAGACAACCTGTAAATATAATCTAGTTAGACTACCTTCCTTCCTGCGTGTCTTCCTCGCGGCCGGTAGCCTCGACCAGCGCTCCGCATCCACGCTTTTGGCGCTGGTAAGTTAACTCATAATTGGTTAAAAATCAATAGCAATTTAGTGATAGTTTAAAAAAAATAGTTGGGCATTAGGCCTATTTTAATTGTTGTAAGGCTCCGGTAGAAATAGACAGGTTTTATTTTGTTTTACTTTGTCACACTTAGTAAGACACTGTGATACATTACAACCAAGAAAACAAAGTCAATCAAAACTGAGTGGCGAAACTTCACTGGTGATAAAGGGAACGTGCAGGAACTGTAGGTGGCAGCACAGACGTGTCATTGTAAGTTATAAGTTTCGAATATGCAACGCTAGATGGCACAGTCTACTTCGTGCACTTTCTCCTAAATGGAGCGTTCAGAAACTGTAGGTGGCAGCACAGAAGCGTCAATGTCAAGGTTTGTTTACGAATATGTTATACTCGATTGCATAGTCAACGCCGTGTACGTTCCCTAGCTAGGGTATCGAGATCACAACACGATTATGAAAAAAAAAATGGATCTTCTAAACTTATCGTACCTACAGACGCCAGCACTAGTTAACCGAAAATGTCAAATTTTCCCAATCAATCTTGAACCTAATGCTTTAGCAATAAAGTTGAAAATCCAGATAGTTTTAGCTTTCCAAGTATGAAATATGAATAAGTTTTCTTTTTCTGCCTCATCGTGTTTAAATATCGAGATATCGAACAGAGCGGTTGTGCAGTTTCACCATCCTATTAAATTAAACTGATGGCGTAAAAAGGCCACTTTAAAAGAATGATAATATTAATCACGCAACAATCTGTCAAAGAATAGCCACTCGGCTGACATGCTTGGACTAGTAAAATGTAACAAATAGTAACTTGATGAAACACATGTCGTTTCATTCGCCTATATAAATTTAACTAAGAACGGTCTTCAACATATTTTTAAAAGGCCGGAGAATCCATGAGATATGTTTTTGAGGTTATGTTTATTTAAATAATCTGTAGCATTGATTCTACTCCATGGTCCGTAAGCAAAGCAAGAAACTGAAGGAAAGATAGTAACAGAAAATCGTACAGAACACAGTCTTCGCAGAAACGACAACACGGTGGTTGGTCAGTCCAGAACCGTCACTATTTACTTCATAGATTAGTTAACTTGTCAAAAATAGGGAGGGACGAACGATAATCGTAATCTATCGATTATATCAATCGATTTTTAATGTAAATAATTTGTTTTTTATTTTATTCATATCTTTATTAAAAGTATTTACCACGAACTATCATCAAATTATATTATTGGTTAAGCTTAGTTTAATATTTAACGTGAATTTATACGGTTGATATTGCCTGGGATTTAATTTCGTTTAAAAAATAGAATCATCATAGACTATAAAAAGTATGGACATGTCTAGTAACGTAAGTCGTTATGAATGCGTTCGAATATGGATATTTTATACTGCGTTCTGATAAATAAAGTAGAAAGATTATCTCTATTTCCCCAGCTTTTAAAAATAAACGAAGATATCCAATATTAACATTAACTACATATTGGTGGTAGTTTCATCTCATTACCAATTTATGTTTTTTCCTAGTCCAAAGTGAGCATTGTTCTTTAATTTTCATCTTTATCGCTAAAGCATTAGGTTCAAGATTGATTGGGAAAATTTGACAGTGACAAGTAGCCAGATTTGATTATAGGGTTTTTTTAGAGCCGCTGATATTCTAATACCAACTGAACTAAGTTTAATATTAATCCAAGCTGTTTTGAAAATATTATGTACCTATGTTTTGTTACCAAACTGTACTTGTAATTTAAGAAACCATTAAGTCCTAATTATTTCCACAACCTTGTTTTGCAATACTATGCCTGAAAATACTAAAGAGGAAATGCTGAGACTTTGTTTGTAAAAAGCCATAATTCGAGGTTTGGCTCTCGACTGTTTTTCCTCCAACATTGGAGCGTTTTAAGAGATATTTCACAAACTGAATAAGGATATATACTGTTTCTTTTTGATGATTTATGAACAGTATAAACACTAGAACTCTCAGAAAATGCTAAAAGTTGTCCGAAAAATTGCTGTCAACAGAGCCCTAGTGTACAAATTTGGCAACTATTAATAAAAAAAGGAAAACATTGAGACACAGTATACATACGTCTTATTCAGTTTGTGAAATATCTCTTATATAGGTCCAATATTAGAGGAGAAAACAGTCGAGAGCCAAACCTCGGATTATGACTTTTTACATACAGTCTCGCCGCCCGCATTTTTTCTGCGTGTGCGCATTTCCTCAGTGCTATTTTGAAAATCGGGGCAGAGGATTTTAGGCTGAACTACTTTGACATAGGATTCGCAACTGGTACACCAGCTTGATTGAATGTTTTTTATATGTAGGCAATAGAAGGTCTGTATGTCTAGTTTGAGCGTTTTTAAACAGAATGTAATTACTGTCCACTAGAATATTACAACTTCCAAACTAAACGTCGATCTATTGCATTCTACTCCTCAAAGTGTGATCATTTAAATCTAATACTCTACACTGGGCTATTTATTATGCTAAAGAACTGGTTTTTTTTTACAATATTATGTACAACTTTAGATTTCTTATCATGTTATTATGAAAATAAAATTATTGCTATGTTTGCTATACATATTTAGACATTGTTATCGCACCCTAGGTAGATTCTATTAGAATAAAAACAACTGTGAAAAATTCGTGAAATAAATAATGTGATTAAATGCTCTATGTATGAAAACCTAAAAGGAAATGTATGTAAACAAATCTATATATTATGTATGTAATATATATCGATATCTAGTAAGTAGCTGGTATATACTTAAATGTAAAATTGTTGCTGTCTCTCCGCCCTCCACATCAGATAGATAATACAGTCTTCTATAAACACAGTCATAAAAACAAATGTAAAGATTCAAATTAAAACTAATTAAGAGGCTATTTGCAGTTACTGCATTTAGAATCATTGGTAAGTAACATAACGAAATAATAAAAAAATAATTATCAATTAGAACTAAAGATCTAGAAACAATTTGTGCGTTCTAATGTATAGGATAGGTACTGAATGAGAAAGTTGCCTTGGTAAAACTAAATCTATACTTGAATTATATTCCACAGTAAAATATATGCGGGACCAAGTGTGACTTGACGTCAATATGGTAAAGCTGGTCCTATATTTTATTTAAAATAATAATGGTTTTAAAACCATTGGGCACACACTAAGAGAATATGATATTGCCACTGAAACTTACTACATAGTATCCAGGCGTTAATATAACACAACGCTTTAGTGACACTGGAGCAAGCACGTGTCCACAAAGACGATTTTTTTTTCGACTACTCCTTGAGCCATTTTTACGGCCTATAATTGTACTACACTGTATGCATTGTCGTTACATAAACTTAACATAAAATATGCACTTTATTAATGCAGGTTACCTATTGACCTGCAGTTATATGCACATAAAAGCAATATACTCTACATTACTGTTAAATATAAGTTACCTTGATTGTGTATGTAGCTAAGCTAATTCAAACTTGTATGAATTTACATGAATAAATAAGTTATATGTTATTCATGACTATGTTTTATTTCAAAACTTTTACTTGAGTATGTGTAAACCAAACGTACTGAATATTATTGTAAAGATAATTATTCTGTTTTTTTTTAGTACATAGTTGTAGTGTTTCGAATGGTAACAATTGAAAACTGTTTATTTAAAAAAAAAAAAACTATAATCTGCTGATTTTAAGATCTAACTTGTATTTGCAGATGAGACTGCCTATCCCCAAACTACTACTAAGCTGTTTTTTCAATCTGCTAGCCTCTTTATTATGAAGGGAAATATGTAATACGCAGATAGTATACAAACACCTTTAAAAAACTGTATATTTTAACAGAACAAACAAAACAGCACTATGATCACGCCTCCCTCGAGACCGACAATGTCACCACTTTTCACTTCACATTATATGTCCGCGCTTACTCTAATTTCATTACATTTTATTTAAGATATCTTCCACAGGCTCCATCATTTTATTTAACCTATTTTATTGCTCATTTATTTATTTAAAGGCATACTTTCACTTACAGTTTGTGAGTCAGTCGAGTTAGCCGAGTCTTCGCCTAATAATCGGCTTAGTTGGTCGTCGAGCGTGTCCGGTCGCCTCGCCTCGCGCGCCTTGGCCTCCACTCCGAACACGTCGTCCGCCGCCATCATGTCGCCCTCGTCCAGATACGAGAACGAGTCTAGGTTTATATCAGTAGTGGTGATTGCAGTGCTATAAATGTCTATTCTCTTCTGTTGTGATTGAGCTTCTCTTACTTTTTCGGAAAGTTTTTCTTTCGCTTTCGTAAGTGCTTCAGACTCTGATTTATCCAGTTTGGAATCGATCTCTTTTAGTTTTTCAATTTTAGTTTTAAGAGCGAACGACGAATCGTTACTCGACGACCCTTCGTCTTGCAGCTGGCTGAGTAACGTTCTGGTCGCGAGGGTCATTGCGCTCGAACTGCTGTACATTTCGCTGCTCTCACCTGAACAAATATTTAGGTTTTCTTACAAATTAATCAGAAGAACAAACAAAAATAAAAATAAAGGTGGAATCAAATGTAAAGATTACCGCTTGGTGTTGCCCGTTGCATGCTCTCCTGTGATGAATGTTTCGTTTTTGATTTGTGACTGGTGGACATGTATTCACTGTCGCTGTCACTGGACATGCCCAGGTCTAGGTGTAGGGAATTTAACTTGTCCTCGTCTTTGCCCTTTCTCGAGACTGTGTCAAGTTCCATTTCCCAGTCAGTGACGCTCGACGAATCTTTGACACCTTCTGATTCTTTAGTGAAATTGGATTTGCCTTCATCTTTTTCGATTAATGATAAACCCCCCTCTTCCAAAGGTACTATTTCTCCTATGCTTCCAACAGTAGAATCTAAGCTGCTCGCATTGCAAGTTTCTTCTGTCATTTGGTTTTCAAACAATACTGGTGTATCTGGGGTAATTTGAGACAACTTCCCCTCGTCGACAATGCGAGGAGCGTTACTCGCGCGGCTGTCTAATATCTCTGACATGGTAGTAGTGCGACCAGACTGTTCGTTGTTCAACTCTAATACAATAACGTTGCCCGCACACTTGCCTGCTTCGGTTTGGTCAGCTTTCGACGCTTGCAGTAATTGATTAACATTTTTACCCATTATTACTTTAGACATGTCGTTCCCATTTTTAGCGAATGTTAAAGCTTTGCCTATCGGTGTGCCCTTTTGTACTACTATAACGCTGCCTTTTGCACTAGATGGTCGTACAATCGGATTGGAAAGTTTAGGAGTTGTCACGGGTGCTAAACCCTTTACGGGTACAATATCCGCTAAGTTCGCGGTTTTAATTGTCTCAACACCAACGATTTTGGCATTCGATGGAATTGAGCTAATTGTTGAAGGTTTAGACATTACAGTCATAGCGGGCGCTTTCGGAACTTGTGTAATAGGTTGGGAACTCACTGGTACTAATTTCATGGCAGTTGGTATACCTTTGAAATGTATTAGCGGTATCTGTCCGTCGTTTCCCGGTTTCGTTCGAGCTTTTGCCGGTAACACGACCATTTTTTGTCCTGATTTAGGATTCAAAACGACTGCTTTAGCTGATACTTTGAGATCAGTGGCAGGAATGCCCTTAGGTGTAAGTGTTTCTGTTAATTTGTTTGATATGCTGTTTGTACTAGTTGGGTGGTCCCTGTGCGGCGTGCTGACGGCGGATGTTATTATTACTTTTGAGTTGGGCATATTCCTATTTTCCGACGAAGGTTTCGAGACAACAATCATTTTCTCTGACATAAGGGGCGTGCTCGTATTACGCGATTTTGGTATAGAACCGATCACTTTAGTGGTCACCAGTTTGCCCGGCGTGTTCAATGCTTTCTGAGCTGAACTCGGTGCGACGACGACTTGCCTGTTAGACAATAGTTTGATCCCCTCAGAGGGTTTTTGTAATAACTTGAGGTCAGACATTTGTACTTTTTTGTCTGTGCTTATTTCACCGCGATTCTTTATTATAAGTTGGCAAGGTTTTCCGGATATTGTATGTTTGTGTGTGACGGGAGTGCTTTGAGCCTGCAGGGACGCGGGGTCATCGGGATGCGCGTTCTCCGACACCTCGAGCTCATGCGGCACGGTCGCGGGCTGCGTCAGTAGCTGCATGGTGGGGGAGTCCGTCACCATCCCCGGGGAAGACAACACTTTAGGTTTTATTTCGTCCAAGTAGTCGGGTTTTGATTTATTACCTAATATAGATTGAGCATAACTAGCTTGGAAAGTGTTTGGAGGGCCTGAATACTCCATCTGCATAGAGGTTGGGTTGTACTGTTTGTTAGGAGAAGGTGGCAGTTCTTGTTTTTTCATTTGCGATTTAGATACAATTTGTGCACCTTTAGCAATTTTATGAGACCTGCTCTTATGCGGCGTCGAGCGCGGCCCGTGGCTGTGACTCGGTTTACTGGTGGACACTTTGCTTACTTGATTATATGAGTGTTTTGACTGCCCTGATGATTTACCTGTGAACAATTTTTTTTTGTTAGACAAAAGACTGGAAAGCTATTTTGGTAATTTATAAAAAGCTCTATAGTATCTTAAAAAATTGTTTTGTTCATGAAGCAACAATAATGTTATAATATGTAATGCTTAGCCAACTCACTTGTGGCTGGTTGTGAGAACTTAGAATAAATCTGTGACAGATTCAAATGTTTTTGGTTAGTATTGACAGGTATGTTCCTCATATTTTTGACAGGAGTGCTGGCTTCGTCTGGTGTAGCACCAACCTCAGGAACTTTCCGCTTTCGACTCACAAGTTCTGTTTCCCAAATCTAAAAAAAGTTGAAGGAAGTTACAGTTTCTATGTATGAAAATATAATAATAACATTTTACTTATGAATTCTACATGAGTAAGAGAAAGTTTCTCTATTTATTTATTTTTTACTATTGATAGGCACAATTCAGATAAATTTATTTGCTCACACATGCGTGTACATACAATTATAAACATATGCATGCAAGGTGATAAAAGTACATGGACATGTTTACCATATTGACATGGTGTGCAAATATTAAATATACAAATTTAGAATAAAAAAACTATTATTGCTAATTATTAAATTATTATCTCGTTAAGCCGTTGGTCCCGGCTGTCATTTGTAGAGCTTTGGCAGTCGTTACGGATTGTCAGAAGCCAGTAAATCGGACTCCAGTCTTGCTAAGAAATACAGTGTTAACCATTTAATGGATTGTGAAGGTTTGGTAGGCAGCCGCTCCACGTAAAATACTGGTATTCAGCTGAATCCGGTTTGACTGGAAGCCAACTCCAATAAAATTGGGAAAAGACTAGGCAGGCAGATGTTGATACATTTTCCACAATAACTTAATTGTATTATTTATATCAACATACTTGGTTAGCAAATTGCATGGCACCAGAAACTCATAAACAAGATCCATAGAAATCAAACATTTTCATAGACTTAATAATTTTGCATTTCTTTCTGTTACCAAGCACTGTTATTATGACCTAACTCAAACTTTTATGACTTATTATACTGTTCGGTTTATTGATGTTATGTAAGAAGTAAGAACCCAGATGCAAGTCTATTGAATAAAGATCCAGAAAATTGTTAATTATTTGAATATTTTTCTGAATAGTTTTGAGAACTGATAATGAAGAAAATATTCAGTATGTATTCAGTGGTTAGAACAAAACTCACTTTAATTGTCTGATCTTCCATTGCTATGGGGGGGTACATGGTCTCATCTGTGGTATCATTAGACGGGAGGGTACTCTCAGCTGTCTGGCCCTCAGCATCCGGCGTTTCCTCTTCATTGGACTTGGGAGCTATTAGCTTCTCAGCTTCAAGTCTCTTCTGAATTTCCTTATTCTCAGCAGCTGCGGCTTCAGCAGCCTTATCTGCTATTTCCGTGTACATGGTCTGTGCAATCCCACGGGGCATGAGGGGCACCCGCCTCCGACCCTCGCTGATCCATGCTAAACCTGTGTTTGGACCTGATAACCTATTTGTTGAAGTAATAATAACATACATTAATATAACTTCTCATAGAGAATTAAGTCAATGTTTAGTTTGATAAAACTAAAAATAAATAGTATGTAATTTTGCAATTTGAAATTATACATGGTTTTAATTTGTGATACTCAATTTATTGGACCATATTAGTAATGCTACAAACCGTTTATAAATTAAATATTTATTCCTAGTTTTAAATAATTTCTATTATGTTAATCTGAAATTGATTTAATAACATAAAAGACAACGCATGAAAAGAGCATTTGACTTTTTTACATCAAGGATCATTCACAAAACTTTTTAAAGAGTTTGAAAAAGAAATTATAAAAAATAATTTGACATTTCAGATGAATAGGTTATCTGTCAAAATTTTAATATTATCCAAAATTACTTTCTAATACTTTTAATACCCATAAACTTAACAAAAAGTAATGGTCAGCCCACACAGTCAAACTAAACATACATCCACAAGGCTGAGATTCAATAATGTAACAATAGAATACACAAAAAGAAGTTTTAAAATATCAAGTTTTATAACAATCTTATAGGATTTATATGCACACAATGCATTAGAAATACTAACAAACAAGAACAATATGTTAATACCTTTGACTTTCAGTTACTCTCAGCCATCTTTGACTTTGTGTAACAGTGTTTAAAAATAAATCAACAACCCTACACTGAAAATATTAAATATCAACTTACTGTTCAGCAATTGTAGCTAATAACTCATCATTAGACACGCGGCGCGCCTCAGCGCTATGCCGATCATTGCTTATATGCAAAACGGCGCGCAGTTCTTCCAGTAGCTTTTTTCTGTTGTCTTCCAATGCTCCTTGTGCTCTAAACACACTGATCATATTCGAGTAGGCTTCCAATTCTAGAAACAAATGAATATACTATGAGTTTCTAAACATATTTGTTATACGATTGTCAATAAATTAGGTACGACGCGTTGAGTATAATTTAAGAAAACCATAGGAGGGAAAATGAAAGCCATTTATAGGACTAAATATATACCGAGTCTACGGAGCGTGAGGCGACATTCGTCGCGCGTCATATTTAGGAGCATGGGCCACATTTTAGACGGCTTTTACTAAACACTAAAAGTTAAGTCTTGATTATATGATTTTGAACATATTTCATAAAATAGTCAATTGGCAAATATCCATACTGTTTACTTCAAACGACAATTCGTTCATTTTGACACTTCAAATAAGAAAAGCGAAAATATAAAGCGTCTTGTCTATGATGTTTAGTGATACCAATTTTGTGATCCCAAAGTCCACGTTAAGTTAATTATTAAAACTACTTATTATTGTATTAAAAAATGAATACAATAATAAGTAGTTATAAGTACAGTATAGTAGTATTTAAGTGAAAATAATCACTAATCAATATAATTTTAAGAAGAACTTGGCTGGGTTCACGCAGGCATTTCTTGTTCGCAACTAGGATTATTGTCCGTCCGGATTTGTCGTGCCATATCTGTCTTTTAGACCTCTGCCCGGACCATATCCAACCAAAACAGTCAAAAAACAAAAACAAGAGTGTGACAATAGACACCCAACAGTGGATGCACAACTACCAACACAAACACTGAGTAGCAGCCTCAGCTTCTTAAAGATGTTTGGCCAATCTCTAGCAATCTTTGAAGACTTTTCTTTCACATTGGTGAAAAACTATTCTCGAAATCACACCCCGCCCCCTAAAATATTTGGGTTATGGGCAACAGAAAGACGTGCGTATGTGTGTGTGCTTATAGGTGGGGCAGAAGTAAGAAAACTCTATCAGTAGTAGGAATCGCAATGGTAGACTAAGCTTTTTGGGGACCAGGGTAGTCAAACCATGGGTGTTTTTAGCGTTCTGTACCCAAATGGTAACCAACGGAACCCATTACTAAGCCTCCGCGGTTCGTCCGTCCGTCTGTCTGTCAACGGGCTGTATCTCAAGAACCGTAATAGGTAGAGAGTTAAAATTTTCACAGATTGTGTATTTCTATTGCCGCTATAACAAGAAATAAATAATAAGTTTTATGGTACGGAACACTTCGTGTGTGAGTCCGACTCGCACTTGGCCGGTTTTTACATAAACGGGGTATTTTACTAAAAAAATCTAATTAGTCCGTCTGATAGATTTTTAAAAAATATTGGACATGTATTTTTTATTTTTATACAAGTAAACAAAAAATAAAGAAGATACAGCGAGATGAAGACACGCGTGACGTCATCTGGCTTGGTAAAAATGTACCAAATTTACTATCAGACGGACTAACTAGATTTTTTTAGTAAAATACCCTATTGTCAATTGCTCTGTTCTGCACACACACATAGTTAGGTACTATAAGTGACATATTTACACAGAACAGAGCAATTGACTATTTTTATGTATAAGTCCCCAAGTTACTAGGCGGTGGTCAAAAGACCCCAGCTTGGTAAATTGCGGGCTAAGTTGGGTAGTTTTCTTAAGTAATCAATTTTTTAAGTTATCTTGGCAATATCTCACGAACAGAATTCCTAATTGTGAAAAAGCTTCTAGTCGTATTGTAAACGGATACTTTCCTGATATATTTTATTCAATGAATAAATCTCTAAATAATACAATATTATATTGGTAGTCCCTTCTATTTGGGAAAACTTTTTCAAATTGCAACATTCTGTGTTTGTACCATAGACATGGACGCGTTCAGTGGTCGTTTATAAAGTAAGTAAAAAATGACATAATTATAAAAATTGTTTAAATCGGTATAAATTTCCATAACGATTACATTTTCAATTAGAATTATATAAATCGATTGATAATTCTCTTTTTATAGTTGTTATTTAAACGCTTATAGTTGTTTGAGTGTGATTTAATTTGACAAATTCATGTTACAAACAATCTCCGTAAATATAATCCAAGTTATGTCGTGCCGTCAAAAAAAATTGAACTTTTCGAAAAAAACCTATGAATGATAAAATAAACCTACTGCGATTTATCTCGTTTCGTTTGAATTTACATGAAATTAAAATAAAAAGCACACAGCATCACTAATTGCCAGTTTAAAAAAAAAAACATTCCATCGACATTTTTTGAAATAAATAATTTTTGATTGAAAACATACGGTTTCTTACGCCATCCTTGTCTAACGTACGGCATTTTTCGTGAAAGAGGAGAACTGGGGTTTTCAATTCATGATAATAATCTTCATAATCTGTCTTTGGTTTATTTTTGTGTTTACAAATTAGATTTTACTATTTTAGCGTCTGTCATCAACAATCGTCAACCAACGTTTTTTTGGATTTGAATTTCATTGAACTGAGTCTGAGTGGAAAAATATTTTGGTTCGTGAAAAACAATACCTCAATTTAGTGATTTACGATGGCCGACGTAGACGAGATAATTGATTACATAAAATCACTGAAGAAAGGGTTTGACAAAGATTTATTTCAAAATAAAATCGATGAATTGGCTTATGCAGTTGATACCAGTGGCTTGCAGTACAATGACTTTCATACTTTGTTCAAAGTTTGGTTGAATTTATCTATTCGTGAGTAATCATAATATTGGTTTATCGTAGTAAAACAGACATGATTGATTAACCTGTTGGTCTATTTAAAGCCGTGTGCTTGTTTTATTTACAGCTATAACAAAATGGAAGGGGTTGGGTGCTTGCATTGTGCCTTCAGACAGTGTCGAGGACCGAACCATGGAATATGCTTTGAGCTGGATACTTTCTAATTATGAAAACAAGTCATCTTTTCCACGAATTGGATTTTTACTCGACTGGCTAACAGGTAAAGTATCTAGGTAGTTAGAAATACAGTCATTTTGTGATGCATGCATTACATGAAACTTTATTATTTATTGTGCCTACACCCAAAACTGTACATATCACATCCTAAACCTTTTTTAAATTATTCCAGCCGCAATGGAATGTGACTGCATTGATATGGAAACCCTGGACATAGGATATGATGTGTTCTATGTTAGTTTGACATATGAAGATCTGGTAAGTATCTAAAACAACCTTAAGTAAAATAACTCTTTGTTTGCCTGTCAGTACAGCAAGTGCTTATAACTGAAGAACCACAATATCCAATTTAATTGGCTAGGTTTAGATTTAAGTCCACACAAGTTATGGAAAAATGTCAACTGTGCTGTAATCATATGCATCCCATTGTAATATTTTATAGTTCAGGTTAACAACTTTGACCATGTTCATTGGGCTTAAATTATATAAAATTTTTACAGACACCGCATGCTATGAAACTAGTGTATACCCTGACAAAGCCTATTGATGTAACAAGGAGGAAAGTTATTGAGTTACTTGACTATGCTAAGAAACGAGAGGCTAAAAAGGTAAGAAAAATACTATTATTACGAGCCAGTATTGTTCTACTGCAAGGCAAGAATTCTACCATACATTCTTCAAAGCAAGAGTAAACAGGCATCTTCTGGGCACACTTGCTTTATCATAGACCTCATCTATCGCTTTCCATCAGGCATGATTGTGGTCAAGAGCAAGCCCATTACTAAATAAAAACGCTGCAAGTTTTGGAACCAATACAATTGTGAGTCTAATGTATCAGTGTTTCATCTGATATTGGGCAGAAAAGGAACTTTGAAATAATTCTGGATTTTATATGGTATGCTTAGCGTTTCCAGGTCATCCAATCCTAAAAGCCCAGCTAGTTTAGCTGGACATTTGGGTAAAAATGCCAAACACCCTTAAAATTTTAGTTATTTAGTATAACACAACAATTTTCTATAGTAACACTAGAATGTTTTGATTAAAAATTTACAATTCTAATGAAACATCAATATAATTGAATATCAGTATGCTTTATTAGTACCTTATCATTCAATATTATGTACCATTTATATTTCTGTAATTGCAATGGTAGTAATATGTAGCTAGTAATAAAAGGTGAGGTGAACAGAGTGGAAATTAATACATGACAAATGTAAAAAATTATGCTCAAATTTAAAAAGTCTAACATAGGCTAGATAGACTGGACACTGTCTAATTTGGCGGGACACGCAACCAAAAGGCCTGACTGTGTCCAGCAGTCACCTTACGAGTCCAGCTCATTTCGGCACCTCTTTCCGTGCCAACCTCGGCGGCGCTTGGGCATTGTGCCCACATCTTCGGACATGTGAAGATTTTTGCCCAACGGTCACAGTGCATGTGGCAAACGTGACCCGCCCAATATCAATTGGGCCCGGTTTGAACATATATAAATAAAACGAAGGAAGAAACCTACAAACATTGAGAGAGTGAAACAATCACTTAAAAAAAGCCGGGAGGTTTTAAATATCACTGAATATTTTTAAAGTTTAAGTTTGTTACATAAGTTGCTATTTGGTGTTACAGAACATGTACAGGCAACTCCTGGTCCTCCTAGGGCTGTTCAAGTCCTACAAACCAGAATGTGTGCCAGAAGATGTACCAGCTATCTCTGTCCACAGCGCTTTCAAGAAGATTAACGAAAACCTTCTTACTAGATTCAGAAGAAACCAGGTAATAAGAATAATAACTTGTAAAAAAAAACTAAAGAAAGGTTTATTCATAGAAGATATTTTTATAAAGCATTTTTTTGTTTTAGGAAAACAGGAACACAATGCGTAGGGAGAAACATCATCTTACATGGATTAATCCTATCAATTCTGTAAGTAATATCATTTATGAACTAAAACAAATACCATTTTATTTTTAACCGACTTCAAAAGCAGGAGGAGGTTCTCAAGTTGGTTGTTTTTTTTTAAATATATTTGTTACCTCATAACTCCGTCATTAATGAATAATTTGAAAAATTCTTGTTTTATCTGAAAGGATAAAACAAGATTACCGATTGGTCCCATAGAAATTTTATCGAAATCGATTAGGAAGTTTGGCTTTTAAATCAAAATAGCTGGAATTCATTTCTGGCAGCTTAGGGTCAACAGCAAACCCATCATTAATTAAAAAAAATAAAAACATTCGTTAACTTGGATGACGGTTTTCTGTCATCCAAGTAAACGAAATTGCGTATTTGGTTTTCTGCAATTTTCCAGAAGTGTTGTTAGGTGTAGGGTACCAGTAAAATTGGATAAATAAATTAAACTGTAAAAAGTTTGTGTGATAACAACAAACAAACTCTTCAGCTTTATATATTAGTATAGATAGATACGAAAGTTACTGTGTCGATGTTTGTCACATTTTCACGTCTTTTCGGATTTGGATGTAATTTGGTACACGGATAGACAATGCATGCCTTTTAAAAAAAATATAATTTCAGATATCCTCATCGATACACTCAGTCTGGGAAGACAGACCCAAACAAATTCACGCGCTTCCTCGATTGAGGGAAGATGGATTAGCATGCATCCTATACGTCTTGTTATCCCGGGAGAATCCCGACTTTCATGCGGGCGAACCCAGTAGCAGAAGCTAGTTTACAATAAAACGTGTCTGTCTTGCCGTTCACTTCATTCCTAGACATAATTCTTCTCACTGTGTTTTCAATCGTTAATCTCTAAATATACTGTGATTCTGTGAATAAAAATTACGGATGATTCCTCAGTAAAAAAAATATGATTCTATTTAGTCCGTTAGTTAGTCCGTCAGTTAGACTATCGAAAAATATTGGACAAGTGTGTTTTGCTTTTTAGAATAAAAAAATGACGAATATTAAACGCATCAAAGATCAAGAGTGAGGGCTGGTGACGTCACTTGTTTGTAAAAAGTGTAAGTACTTACACAAAGTAACGTGACAATAACATGAGTTTTCAACGCACTGTATCGTCTTAATTTTTTATTACGTGAAAAAAGAAAAAATACGTGTCTAATATTTTTTTTTAAATATATCTGGCGGACTTGTTAGATTTTTTTTTTAAGTTATCTACCCTATTACAGTCGAGTGGAAGAAATAAGAAAGCAGACCCATTAGTGCCTAACATGGAGTTCTGCAGTATTGGCTCGAAGCAGTATGCAGACAAGGAGCCTCAAAAGAACTTCCTTGACTTTACAGAGTAAGTTATTACATCAAATTTTTATTTGTTTTGTAAGCCTATTGTGTCTCACTGCTGGCCAAAGGCCTTCCTTCCAGACACTCTTTTCTTCCGCCACCTCGAACCAGCTTTCGCAGTGTACCCCGATCATCTCGCCACCGCTTTCTGGGCGCTCGGCGACATCGTCCATCCTCTGGCACCCATTGCGTCGAGACCTTAGCCTTGCGGGCATTATGCAAGCGGCCGATATGAACCGCCCAATCCCATGCCTGCCTTTTTGCCCTCGAACAAAATATTATTGTGATCAAGTGCCAAGCTACCTACGATTGTTTGATTATTTTTTCAAAAGCCACTCGCATCACTTGAAGTACGTTTAATTTGTTAGAATAAAATAATGCTGTTAGACTTTTGCATTAAGACTTCCACTCCCTGCAGTTCCATTTTAACTGTTCTGTTTATTTTATCTGGTAAATACTGGTGCTTAAAACAAGTTTTCTTATCTTATAATAATTTATGTCGGCGGTAGTACAAGTCTCTAGGTTACATCAGTCAGGATATTGGAACTACAGTGGGCGTACTATGAAGTGTTGGTTATTGCGCAATAGAAAAACCGTTTGCTTTTAAATCAAATTATTATTATTTATCTTTGTTATGATGTGCTTAGAATCTTTAATGTATTCTGTGCTTTTGCATGCCTTCTGGTAAAATATGGCTGTTGCTTATTATATTTTTATGTGACCGTGTTTTGTATCCATATTTGCAAAATAAATATCTTATCTCAGTCTCAATAACAATATTTTCGCACAATAGGTACACTGAACAAGTATTCGGAACACGCGGTTCTAGACGTGTGCACTACTCAACCTCCACCAGTAAACTGAGCTCAGCCTCTGTCGAGGGCAACGGCCTAGACTCCGTCGAACGCGGCGTTGGCATCCCGATTGTTCAGTTGACTGACTTATAATTTCCGACATATATGTGTATATCATTGCCTGCAACACTTATCCACCGCTATTTCTCAATCTGGTCAAGGTAGTGGCTTATTCTAACACATCGGTCATAGTTATTGCGCTCGCTATAATCTGGTGAGGGTCTACGGTTAATGGTTGCGTCAAACTTTGGCGGGGGGCTTTACAGGTTAATTAATGACAATGCTATCAATTTTATAGACTGACTAGTTGACCCGCGCAACTTCGTCTGCTCCGCTCCGATTGATCTTAGCGTGATGATATGTAGCCTATAGCCTTCCTCGATAAATGGGCTATCTAACACAGAAATAATTTTTCAAATCGGACCAAAAGTTCTTGAGATTATCGCGTTCAAGCAAACAAACAAACAAACAAACTCTTCAGCTTCATGTATTAGTATAGAAGTATAGATGAGACAGGTACGGAATTGTAAAGTCAGTCTTGTTATTATTGATCAATGATGTCATCCACAGCCCAGTATCTGTCCTCCAGTGCAGTGTCCAAAGCTCCACTTCACGTCCGGCTCGCTTGCGCGCTCTACTATGTAACGCGACCGGCGTGGTCCTGCTAGCGGTGGCGGCGCCCTCCGAGCAGGCCTTCCTCTCGCATGACCTGCATCATCTGCTCAACAGCTGTGAGTATAGCCCATCCACGTCATCTACACCCAGTATCAGTCCTCCAACGCGACCGGCGTGGTCCTGCTAGCGGTGGCGGCGCCCTCCGAGCAGGCCTTCCTCTCGCATGACCTGCATCATCTGCTCAACAGCTGTGAGTATAGCCCATCCACGTCATCTACACCCAGTATCAGTCCTCCAACGCGACCGGCGTGGTCCTGCTAGCTGTGGCGGCGCCCTCCGAGCAGGCCTTCCTCTCGCATAACCTGCATCATCTGCTCAACAGCTGTGAGTATAGCCCATCCACGTCATCTACATCCAGTATCAGTCCTCCAACGCGACCGGCGTGGTCCTGCTAGCGGTGGCGGCGCCCTCCGAGCAGGCCTTCCTCTCGCATAACCTGCATCATCTGCTCAACAGCTGTGAGTATAGCCCATCCACGTCATCTACACCCAGTATCAGTCCTCCAACGCGACCGGCGTGGTCCTGCTAGCTGTGGCGGCGCCCTCCGAGCAGGCCTTCCTCTCGCATAACCTGCATCATCTGCTCAACAGCTGTGAGTATAGCCCATCCACGTCATCTACATCCAGTATCAGTCCTCCAACGCGACCGGCGTGGTCCTGCTAGCGGTGGCGGCCTTCTTCTCGCATGACCTGTATCATCTGTTTAACAGCTGTGAGTATTGAAAGAAGTCGCTATGACTTTGTGAGGCTGTGGCGACACGTCTACACAGCCACATAGAACCTGTGAATTAGAGCGACATCTTAAAAATTCTACATTGCTTAGGCAGTGTTATCCTCTCGATGAACATAATATTCTCATGCTAAAGCCCAACAACAGCTATAGGGCCATTCACAAAACCAACCTGTTAGATGGTCCTTCCAGGAACCTTTCCACCCTGTTCCTCATATCTATAAATACATCAAAACAAAATCCCACCTGTTGCTGAAAAGTTCCCACTATGACATCAAATCCAAGGTTAAAAAAATACTCTAACATTCCCAGGTTTCCTGAACATATCACCATACAGCTACATAGAAAAGCAGGACCTGCTGCACCGGCTGGCGATACTGCAGAACACCCTCATGCAGGGCATACCCGTCATCACCAGGTTCCTCGCGCAGTACCTGCCCTTATGGAATGAGAAAGATTTCTTTGCTGAGGTAATCAAGACTTATCGGACGTAATAACAAACACAAACGAATTTAGACCATGTGTGGCCTTGTTTGAAACAGCAATGTTCGTGGTGGTGCCAATTATTACCGGCGGAACTTGACCGGCAGTTTGTCACTTGCCATTCAGTAAGGCTTATTATGTGGCATAAGTTTTACAGGCGTACAGTAAGTACATAAGAGTCAAAAAATTTGATAAATAAAATATAACAATCATTTTATCAGTCTGCTGGACATATTATACAAAATAAAGGAAAGCACTGCCATATTTGTTATTTTTTTGTTATATTAGTCTAGATGAGGTCGGAGTTTCCTAGCTGACTACCCTGAGAAGAAACACCGAAACAAACTCAGAAGTCATAGTCTCTTTTGAAGTCTGTACAATCGCCAATAACATATGAAAATCATGTAGGTCAATGTCTGAGGTGAGGTGAGGTGAGGTCACAGGTTTGAGTGGACCCTGTCCAGACAGTGCAAGCATTTGTCAGTAATCGCGCACCTCAACTCACAACTTTGAGGAGCTCAACAAACTGTTAAGAGGGGTTCCAGTAGGTCCTAAGTAAAGCTAATTTACGGTTATTGTCTTCTGCCAGATCTTGGAGCTGGTTCAATGGGTGAGCATAGACAGTCCGGAGCACGTGATGTGTGTGGTGGAGCCACTCTCGAAGATATACCATCGAGCACAGCCCTTAGAACAGTGCGCTATACTCAATAGCCTGAATAACATGTACTCGAACCTTGTAAGTATAGATTTAACGTCTTGGAAATAATTATTTACCATGTTAGGTAAGCGTAAAGCTACAAACTGGTCCCACTTACTCAACGTATGCAACGCATTATGGTATCTATTCTCCTTTTTTTTTCGACTAAACATACGTTACGCGATACAAAAGCGTTGCATTCTTTGCTTACGTACCAGTGTGTTTCTCGCTTTATTGCTAACGGGTTTTTCAACAAGAACTTTGTTTTCTAAAACAAAGAATTTAGATGAAGTTGATTCAAATTTTATTGGATTACGAAGAGTAAAGTTTGGCAATTTCGACAAGACGGTGCCACATGTCACACAGCCAATGAAACGACCAATTTATTGCAAAACAAATTTCCCGGTCGCATAATTTCACGAGATCACCTGTTAAGTGGCCAGTCAGATCGTGTGGTTTAACACCACTGGATTATTTTTTGTGGGGTTATGTTTAGGACAGAGTCTATACGGAGTCAATCGAATCGATTGCAGCCTTAACACTCAAAATCCGTGATGTGATTAACAAAATAAACCCACCATTTTGCCAAAAAGTGATTAAAAACTTTGATGAATGAATTGAAATCTGCCAGCGTAGTCGTGGTGGACATTTGCCTTGCCCTTTTCATTCATAATAGGGAATGCATGCGATTTTTTTATTTGAAAAATGAAATACTTATTAGCTATATATTAACTAAACGATCATGAAATTATTTTTTAAATACCTTCATCAGCGATGTAGATGTCAACTTTGATGTCATCATCTATGACGCCTATACAACTGCCATAGAAAATAGCATTTTAGCGAGAGAGACAGGTATGTTTCTTTAAAATAATTATATCTCCTTCGTTTTTCAAGAAATTTTGATTTTACTTTCACTGTTAGTATTATATTTTTGTACATTTTTAGATAGACTGTATAGATGATAAATATGTTTTTCATGCATATTCCCTATTGCCAAACTTTTCTCTTCGTAATACAATAAAAATTTGAATCATCTTCATCAGAATTCTTTGTTTTATTTTGTTTAAGAAAACAAAGTTCTTGTTGCAAAACCCTTTAATTTCACGTCTTATAACTGCCTATTTGTCTATGTAGCAGTTGATAGTCGTTTACATCCTCTAAAAATCTTGAATCTTCAGATAAATTAAACGACCGATAGCTGATGTGAACCTTCACTAGGGTAATGGGATTGCTCACTGATAACTTCGCCGCGAGAGAGCGCTGAGTATGTGTAACTAGTCCAAATAATTTTGAACGATAAGAGACCAATTAGCAACAAGTCATAATACTCAGCGCTATCATACGAAGTGACGAAAGCAGCTCAGTTGCCTGCACACCAAGCGCCAACCTAGATGGCGCTGTGAGCAGCATTAATTTATTGGGAACTGTTGGCAAAAGCCGCTAGAACTGTATTTCCCTGATTTTACGTGCTACCTGAATGTTAATATTGGAGCTTTAGAATGCTTTAAACTCGTGCCTGCTTATGTGCCTGTCACGAGTGACAGAGGAGAGAGATAACACTACAAGGGTGATTTTTCTGTAAGCTCGATGTGCCATATTCACGGTCGGGTGCTGTGTACGCCCAAAAGTTCCCGATCAAGCACTTTTGAAAGTTAATGCTCAGCGCATAAGGGCGAAAAGTGGTCGATCAGGAACTGTCTCTCTGTGCACTGTCGTGTAAACGAGAATAGACAAATTAAAGGTTTGTCTTCATCTTTACGGTCTCTCATTTTTTAAGCTAGATTGCTGCTTTTTCATAATTGAAATGTCAAGTTCCTGCTCGACCATTTTTTGCTCTTAAGCCCTTAGCAAAAGAGTTGATAACTTTTAGTTACATAGATCTAACAAAGAACTCTATGATACAATCAGGTATTCGCCAGCACTAGGACTCGTCTACACTTCATGGGGACATCTCCAACGCCAGAGAGTTACTCTCTAGTCCTGCCAAAGGTCGCAACGGCCATCAGCGACATGTGCAACAAACAACTGCAAGTTGATCCAGGTATGTAATGATCGGAAGTCACATAAGTTCCCGATATTCCCGGCGTTGGTGAGAGATGGAGCACCGGGGTGGTTTTAGTCAGTAAGAGTCTGACAGACCTCTCCGCCCGCCCCAGGCCGGAGGACATCCATGAGGATTTCCCCCTGTTAAAAAAAAACGGTATTTAATGATGGTATACGGAATGAGTACAGCATAGCGTCTAACTAGTGTTGCAAATTCGATAATTTAACGTTCAAAATAGATACTTCTGTGCTGCCACCTATTGTTCCTGCACATTCCCTAAAAGAAAAAAATACCTACTCCAATAAAACAACTCAAAAGAAAGAAGTAATATTAGATTGAATTAAAATAACTGCCACCGTGAACTACATCAAATTGCTTGAAAAGAAATCTTGTTTCGAACTTTTTAGCAGTATTTTGTAGTCGGGTTGTTTTTATTTAATTTTTTGTATGATTTTAGTACTTAAATTTTTGAAATTGAGTTTCAGACCGTATAAAAAATACGACCATTAGGAATTCTTACTTCTACTCGTACTCGAATGTGCAGAACACGTTTCAAACAAATAATCATAATTGTGTGCACGCAGAGAACATGGTAGTCCTGCACAGCGCAGTGCACAGCAGCGTGTCGCGCGCGCGGGCCGAGGCGCGCGGGGGGGCGGCGGCGGGCGCGCTGGCGGCCCCGCTGGCGCTGGCGCTGCCGCTGCTGGCGCCCTCCGCCGCCTTGCTGGACAGCGTCGCCGCGCTCCTCATACTGTGAGTAGAACATGGTAGTCCTGCACAGCGCGGTGCACAGCAGCGTGTCGCGCGGGGGGGCGGCGGCGGGCGCGCTGGCGGCCCCGCTGGCGCTGGCGCTGCCGCTGCTGGCGCCCTCCGCCGCCTTGCTGGACAGCGTCGCCGCGCTCCTCATACTGTGAGTAGAACATGGTAGTCCTGCACAGCGCGGTGCACAGCAGCGTGTCGCGCGGGGGGGCGGCGGCGGGCGCGCTGGCGGCCCCGCTGGCGCTGGCGCTGCCGCTGCTGGCGCCCTCCGCCGCCTTGCTGGACAGCGTCGCCGCGCTCCTCATACTGTGAGTAGAACATGGTAGTCCTGCACAGCGCGGTGCACAGCAGCGTGTCGCGCGGGGGGGCGGCGGCGGGCGCGCTGGCGGCCCCGCTGGCGCTGGCGCTGCCGCTGCTGGCGCCCTCCGCCGCCTTGCTGGACAGCGTCGCCGCGCTCCTCATACTGTGAGTAGAACATGGTAGTCCTGCACAGCGCGGTGCACAGCAGCGTGTCGCGCGGGGGGGCGGCGGCGGGCGCGCTGGCGGCCCCGCTGGCGCTGGCGCTGCCGCTGCTGGCGCCCTCCGCCGCCTTGCTGGACAGCGTCGCCGCGCTCCTCATACTGTGAGTAGAACATGGTAGTCCTGCACAGCGCGGTGCACAGCAGCGTGTCGCGCGGGGGGGCGGCGGCGGGCGCGCTGGCGGCCCCGCTGGCGCTGGCGCTGCCGCTGCTGGCGCCCTCCGCCGCCTTGCTGGACAGCGTCGCCGCGCTCCTCATACTGTGAGTAGAACATGGTAGTCCTGCACAGCGCGGTGCACAGCAGCGTGTCGCGCGGGGGGGCGGCGGCGGGCGCGCTGGCGGCCCCGCTGGCGCTGGCGCTGCCGCTGCTGGCGCCCTCCGCCGCCTTGCTGGACAGCGTCGCCGCGCTCCTCATACTGTGAGTAGAACATGGTAGTCCTGCACAGCGCGGTGCACAGCAGCGTGTCGCGCGGGGGGGCGGCGGCGGGCGCGCTGGCGGCCCCGCTGGCGCTGGCGCTGCCGCTGCTGGCGCCCTCCGCCGCCTTGCTGGACAGCGTCGCCGCGCTCCTCATACTGTGAGTAGAACATGGTAGTCCTGCACAGCGCGGTGCACAGCAGCGTGTCGCGCGGGGGGGCGGCGGCGGGCGCGCTGGCGGCCCCGCTGGCGCTGGCGCTGCCGCTGCTGGCGCCCTCCGCCGCCTTGCTGGACAGCGTCGCCGCGCTCCTCATACTGTGAGTAGAACATGGTAGTCCTGCACAGCGCGGTGCACAGCAGCGTGTCGCGCGGGGGGGCGGCGGCGGGCGCGCTGGCGGCCCCGCTGGCGCTGGCGCTGCCGCTGCTGGCGCCCTCCGCCGCCTTGCTGGACAGCGTCGCCGCGCTCCTCATACTGTGAGTAGAACATGGTAGTCCTGCACAGCGCGGTGCACAGCAGCGTGTCGCGCGGGGGGGCGGCGGCGGGCGCGCTGGCGGCCCCGCTGGCGCTGGCGCTGCCGCTGCTGGCGCCCTCCGCCGCCTTGCTGGACAGCGTCGCCGCGCTCCTCATACTGTGAGTAGAACATGGTAGTCCTGCACAGCGCGGTGCACAGCAGCGTGTCGCGCGGGGGGGCGGCGGCGGGCGCGCTGGCGGCCCCGCTGGCGCTGGCGCTGCCGCTGCTGGCGCCCTCCGCCGCCTTGCTGGACAGCGTCGCCGCGCTCCTCATACTGTGAGTAGATTTCATTCTAAAAAATTATTATAATTTTATCCGATCTTGTTTAAACTGTCTTCAAACCAAAGTGGGCAGATGTTATAACGGTATGCAGAACAGGATGAAAAGTTCGGCATCCTCCATTGAAAAATGAAGATCTTACAGACGGGTCTTACATGTGGATGTGGTGGACAATTATAATAAACAACGATTGTTATCAGTTTGTCTAAGCTAGGTAAGCGCGTAACTTTGCTTGCGCGATGCAAGACTTTTAACACGCAGTTCAAACGTGGCGGAGTAGATGGCGCCACAAGCTACAACCTGGTAAACTAAATCTATCTCGATTGATCTGCAGCATTGTAGATGGCGAACAATGTCACAAACCATGCTTGTTGTATTGTTGTATGCCTGATTAACAATTAAAAAAAGTGTTTTGTTAAAAATGAGCTCTTTCCTTTAGTTTGCCATGTGTTTTATTACTTTCCAGAATTTGATCCTAATTAGCTACGCTTTCGGATGGTGTAATTATTAAGGGTGTTTTTTTTTTCAAAATCAACCGGTTCGATTCCTGAGTAGGAATAACGATTATTCAAAAATCCAATGATGCAGTTTTAGTTTTCATCAAAATCGGGCTCGAGACTCTTTTCAGTGTTTTTCGATATCTCTCATTGTTAAGAACCATGCATGTTCGAAACCCGCTCACCAAGATCTAAGTATAATATGTTTTGTAGAAAAGTTGTAAAATAATTAACTAGATGGCGTTAGGCGTCAAATTAGAATTCGGTGTTAAGATTCTCCGCCGCTTAGATATAGTTCCTGTCGATAAAGCTCAATATAATCAAGTCCGGTTCAGTAGTTGACAACCCTCTAGGGTTGAAACTGCGAGTGGCCATCGACAAAAAAAAAAAGCTCAATATAAGGTCAAAAATGCAGATTACGGTTGTCTGATTCCACATTAGACCTTACTCCTAAGATCAATTAGATCAACCCTGCTACCTGCTAGTACTGGGTAGGCAGACCCCGCGTGCGGTGCTAAACACTCATAGTTGCGGATGTGGCCATGAAGGCACACTTTAGAAAATTCACCCTGTGTACTCAATATACACATCTCTCTGCATTACAATTGCGCAGTAAACAGAGTAACGGGAAACCTGTACAAGCGAACCAAATAAATTCGCGCTGTTTCGCATGTTCTCGTTACTCCAACCCAGTCTGTTTCTCAGAAACAGACTGGAGGATCAATACCAGGAAGCGCCACGTTCTTCAAAGTGGACGTGTCGATTCCATCGCCTCTTATTTATTTATTTAATACTTTACGCCCACAGGTGTACAGAAACGGACTTAATGCCTAAGGCATTTTATACCATTCAGTCTCTTCTGTTTCTCTCTGGCAAAGGATTTTAATAGCTACTGAGGGAGATAAAACTGCTATTTTTTTCCGCTTCTGTGATCATGCAATATCAGTCGAAGAAAAAGCAAGTAAAACTTTTTTTTTTATTTGCAGGTACAAAAGAATATTTTCAACCATGTCAAAATCAAATACAGTCATGGCGGACAGCACCGCGTTCGAAAATCAAATGCAGGTCCTAGAAGCATACACATCTGACCTCATCAACTGTGTGTACGCCGAAGAACTGCTCAGCGCTAGAAACACCGGCTTCGTTTTTAACAAATTACATCCGCAGCTTGTCGGCAAACTCCGCTCATTAATGCCTGATATTGATGCTAAGCTAAGCATAAGAAATAGCATAGCGTTCGCTCCGTACACTTACATGCAGCTGGATGACATAGACTATAGAGATGCAGACAATAAGCTATGGTTTAATGCTGTCATAGAGCAGGAGTTTGTGCATCTAAGTAGATTCTTAAAGAGAGCTGTCACGGAGCTTCGTTATCAGTGAATTTAATGTAATCAACATTATCATAAGGTGTGCCTTGAGACCATTGTTTTAAATGTGGCACAACAATCGCTATTCCGATGCAAATTCTAGCTCAATAGGGAATATGCATGCGATGTAATACTTAGTAGCTCTAGTAAATAATCATGAAATTTTTTAAATACCTTCATCAGCGATGAAGTTATAAAGCTTCAAAGATTACAACTAGAAAGAGAAGTCCGATGTAAACTTTGACGTCATCGTCTATGACGCCTATACAGCTGCAATAGAAAACAGCGTTTTCGCGGGAGGGCCAGATATATAATTGTTTAAAATAATTATATCTCCTTCGTTTTTCGAGTAATTTTGATTCTATTTTCACTGTTAGTATAATATTTTTCTATATTTTTAGATAAACTGCATAGATGATAAATATGTTTTTCATGCATATTCCCTATTCCTGAAGTAGAGTCTTGATTATTTCTCTAAAACAAGAAACTGTTGGACACCAAATGAGTCAAAACGGGTATTTGAATGATAAGATTCTTCAATAAAATAGGCTCGGTTTATTACATTTTAAAACTGACGAAAAGTAAACACTATCTGCGGCAGGCAATGGGGGTTGTTACTGGACTTTTTGGCTCGATTTAACAAAATATAGAGTAAAAAAAAAACATTAAACAATTACTAAATCTATTGTAGCTGTGAGCGTTTTAAAATCCATGACAAAAAACATCACTAATTGTTCAAAACCGTGTACCTGCTCTGTTTGTCCACTTATTTTATTTATTTTTTGACAAAATATTTTAGTAACATCTTAAAATAATCATTCATTTATATACAATCTGTAACAGATTAAACTCAATACTTCTTAAGAGGTTATTGAATTCATCGTTACGAACAACTTTCACCTATGGGACCAACACTGAAATCGCGAAAAAAGAAATCGACTCCCATACATATCATAAATCATCATCTGCCTAGCCTTTTCCCAACTATATTGGGGTCGGCTTCCGGTCAAACCGGATTCAGCTGAATACCAGTTGTTTTACGTGGAGCGGCTGCCTACCAGACCTCCACAACCCATTAAC
Source organism: Lacanobia oleracea (assembly GCA_950371165.1). Classification (NCBI taxonomy): domain Eukaryota; kingdom Metazoa; phylum Arthropoda; class Insecta; order Lepidoptera; family Noctuidae; genus Lacanobia; species Lacanobia oleracea. The sequence continues at coordinate 6,595,056 of OX493393.1, forward strand.
TGGGTAACACGGTACTTCTTGGCAAGACTCAGATTCACTGGCTTCTGACTATCCGTAACGACTGCCAAAGATCTACAAATGACAGCCGGGACCAACGTCTTAACGTGCTTTCCGAGGCACGGAGGAAACTCGTTATATTAAGATGGTCACCCATCCATAGACCAACCCTGGCAAGCGTTGCTTAACCTTAAAGATCGACCCGTGCGGCTGTTATTATTTAGCCACGAGCTCCTCAACCTCCTCCCATAAATATCATAATTTAATACACTCCATACATTTATGATGATTTATGTGCGCATAATTCGACAAAATGTATTGAACAGCTGTATTTTTTTTTCGCGATTTCGGGATTGGTACCATAGTAAAAGTTGTTCAAAATGATGAGTACAATGACCCCTTAAGAGATATTGCGTTTATTCTTTTACACGTTGTAGATTTTTGATAATAATTAAATACCCTATTGCCTGTTATCGTAGAATAATGGCCAAATGTTACCTTATTCATAAAATTCTGCAGTTGACATAATACTTTAAGATGAACCAATACAAATAAATGTTTAAGATTTGTAGTAATGTAAGTTACGATTATATTGTGTGATTATAATTAGCTAATATTATGTACAGAGCATTTTTGTGCCTTAAGTTTATTGCCTAGGAATGATTGCCTACATTAATTAATTATGTCATCCCACTATTTTTTCTTACCTTCCTTTTTTTTTTTAATAAAAAAGTGACAATACTATTTTGACTTTCATTTTTTATTTTTATTTGTAATGGGTTTGCTCTTGACTCTAGTCTATGTCAGAGATGACAGAAACAAATTTTACGATGGAGCGAGCCTACCCAGAAGAAGCCTGTTCCCTCTAACTTTGAAGAGATTGGGGTTGTAAGCTTTTGGAAACACAGACGCAGGCAGAGAGTTCCACTCCTTTGCTGTGCGCATTGTAAAAGACGTTTGAAAACGCTTAGTGCGAATTGGTGGAATAGCCACAAGGTAGGGATTATTTTTTTTATAAACTCTCCGAATATTGTTAACAGCCAGCGGGTCTAAAAAGGCCACTTTAGTAGAAACATAGAAACATAATATTAATCACACAACCATCTGTCAAATTACATTTTCATCTTTATGTCTAACGCATTAGGTTCAAGTTTGATTGGGAAAATTTGGCAGTGACGGGTAGCGTGATTTGCTTTCTGATTCTGCTAAAGTGGTCTTTTTAAACCCGCTGATATTCGGATGAATATTTGCCTTAAGGTGAATGCGCCAGGGTAGCCCGCGAAATTCAAATATTTTTATGTGTTTTGCAATTTACCGGTCAGCAAAATGCATCGGAGGATCAAATTCGGCTTCTACACAGGAATATCACCTATCAAAAATTAGTATCGTAATGTTTTTTATTTGCACCTTGATCGGAATCGCCGTCGGACTTTATGCAGTGTATAAACTGTACCGAAATTGTCACTACTCGTGGATAAGGAATGAGGTTTTCGCACAAAACAACAAAGTTGTCGGTCCAGGATGATGAATTAAACAAGTGCCTTCATTGGAATCTCCTTTAATACTGCTTAGATTGTAAGAGTACACATAAGTCTTACACACTACAACAGTGCACATTATAAACAGGTTTGATATATATCTAACAACAAAATTATGCCCAGTAAGTTAACAAAAAGCTACCAAAACTAAAGGAAAGACACTCGCACGAGGTCTCAGAAGAAATGATCTGCGAAACTCCATTAAACATAAAATGACAAAATTAGTTAGCTGATACAAAAAACATGGCGCATAAACAGTTCTTCACAAAGATGTAAGTTACTTTTCCATTTCCTCTTGTGCTCATTTATTTTTCGTGGTCCTCTCGAAAGCATAAATTATGGACACCGTGGCTGGAGACTGCTACGTGGCGGGGGTCGCGGCGCGGCGCGGGGCGGGGGGGGGGAGCACCCCACGACCGCTCGCCGCCCTTCGCCTCAATGAGAAATGTTTCAGGGCCTTTTGTCCCCTTATGCCCCTTTTTGCGAGCGACATCTTCAAGGATACTGTGTTAATCGGACCCTGCGATACTTTTTGTGAATGCCGCCTACGGAAGTCGACTGGAAAAACTGATTTTTTTTCTCGTATTCTCGCGGCCTCGTTTGCCTTTGAATGTTGTTTGCCTGCTAGGGGACCTGCACTAGATTTTTCTTAATCTTAATTTTATTATAGGTTTCGCGAATCCCTCCAGTCTGGAGTGAGAATTGTTCGTTTATTGTTTCAGTAAGCGGCCCCCACTTCTTGCTGGGCTTATCAGTCTTGCTCAATGTTTCTTGGTAGAAACTTTAGGAGTATTGTTAAAGTTTTGAGAATTTCATCACTAAGATTGAAGCCCACAAGATTACGTAGAATTTAACATTTTGAAGAGTTTGTGTAACTATTTCATCTGTCTTCATCCGAATATTGCCGAATTCAGGCCAACCTCTCGTTCCCTGCATAGTTGTTCTTTCACACAGTCATGTTTCGTACATTTTATTTAATCCAGAACAAAACTATTTCCTTTGTATAACTATAGGTTTACAACTTTAGACCTAACCGTCACACTGAACTTGGCATTGGTAACTATTTAACTAGGTTAGTGATTGCCCTCATGTCGCTGGTAAAAATTATACCATCACAGTGACATCACGCGTGTTTTTAACGCACTTTATCGTCTTCATCTTTTGTTTACGTGAATAAAGAAAAAATACGTGTCCAATATTTTTAGGAAATCTATCCGACAGACTAATTAGATTTTTTTGGTAAAATACCCTATTGCGACGGACCTACCAGTTGCTGATTTCCTGCATATTATATATGCATATATAGCCTCCTGTCCGGACCAGTAGGTACCGGCAGAGTACGTATAGCCACCTGGCTATACTCATCATATAGAAAATCAAATAAGCTATTTCAGATTCATGCTGGTCATAACAATAATAATCTACTTTTGAGGGATCTACTGGACAGTCTTCATAAATACGTAAACCTATACCAGTTAGTGGAGAAAATTCGAAAATTCGCACCTTTAGGCTAAACTACATACATAAATCTAACGCATTTCATAGTTACTTTTGGAATAATGTGTGTAAAATGTGAGCAAGGCCATATTATAGGCAAACACCACCTACATTTCATGTTAAGTGCCATCATGTACAGCCGTAAAACTAATAAATATTTATTCAAATAAGCACCAAGCGTTACATAACTCAAGACGGCGAATATTCTCATGTGATTTAACGCAAACGCGGTCTCTCTGCTTCCATCGCTCGGGTTGTTTCTGCGGGTAAAAATATGCGCAACTGGTAACAATTGATAGGGGTGGTGGCGAGAAGGGTGCACTAGTTCATATCTCGTGTGGAGAACCCTTTGCAACCCCGCTTTTCTTTTTATCCCTACTCAAAAATCGCTTCGGGAGTCGTGTTTTCGCTCCGAAGTAACTACTGCTCCCATTTTTGCCAAATTGTTGTTTGGGGTGAAATGTATTGTGCCGTTATCCACGTCGTTTGTATGATAAAATGGAAGGAAGTTATTGCTTAATCATTGTTTTAATGTAGGTACCTATTGCTGATTGTTCCGTGCAAAGCTACCGTGAGCACTGTTTGAAGTAGATAATGGCTTAGCTACAATGTGGTAATGACTGTTGTAAGTAACTACGTAACGCAAGTAGGTATAATCAATGAGTACCTATGATCTACTTAAGTATATCCTGTCTGTATTATTAACTGTTTTCCATCCTAATTCTCAAACGGGTGTACTCAAACGGGTAAGCGATTTTGGGATTAGAAAGTGGTAAATTAATTTACGTTAGGCTGTAGCATGACTTTCATAACAGTAGAGATTTATAAATAAGATTTCACGGGTCTTCATCTATCTATAGCTATACCGCAATACGAAGTTAACTTCTGACTTGAACTACTTATCCACAAAAGTTTCTGTGCAATTCGCATATCTAAACGGTTTGGATATAGGTGTTCCTAATGATAACGTTACGTTCCTATCGACTAAAACGCTTTTATCTCAAAAAGCACGTACAGCAGTAATTTGCGGTTTATGCGGGACTAAGTTCAGCCCGTATGGATCCAGAGACATCCAAACAGCGTATGTGTTTCCAAATGTCAAAGCTCTTATAAACCTCTGAGATCTGCAAACACGGGCGTTGAATCGTGTTAGTGTAGGCGAAAGCTCACCCGGCTGCTGTCTGTACCGAATCGATAAAATTCGGGTCCGCGCCCCCGTGCGTTGCCACGGCAACGCGCCCCGAGTCCCCTCCAGCCACCACCCCGCCGCATCTCTGAGAACACCGATGTTGACTTAGACGGATAGGGTAAGAGGCTTATTAATGGTTTTATGTTACTTCAATGTTGTACAACGCTACCTTACAATTCTCATCGATTTTTAATACGATTTTAGATCCAATTAAAAAGAGGCGTGCCGTTAATTTAATGGTGATTCCTGAATAACATGTATTTCCCGAAGGCGATTCGTGGTGTTTGCACGTAGTAAAAAGCGGGAGAGCCCGCAAATAATGGTGAAACCTTGGAACGTTTCCAGGGAGCGTGGCCGCCATCTTGGTAGACCGCGTGACGCCACCATTACGAATCGGGTGCGTTCAAGTCGCGTCGCGCGTCGGCGGCTCGTCTGCATTATTTTCATCTGAATTCACATTTCACTTACGAAGCGTGAATTATTTAAATTAGATGGTATTTTCGGCTGGGTAATTGTATGCAGGGACCTGACTATGTGTGGTCTCTGGACGAACTTGATGCAATGCTTTGTGCAGTCAACTGCAGGTCCTAGTAAGTATTTACCACATACCTACATTAAAGGAGTTTATGAAGAGGTAGGAGACGACCTTGAAGATTCTCTCCATGAACTCTTCACCATTATATTTAGACAGGTTCGTTTTATACAGTTTCGTTACTAAAATTTTTGAAAAGCCCATGAAAAATAAACCCATTTGGAAGAAATTGATTAACAAAACTATGTGCGATTCAGCAAAACCTGTGTGAAAAAATGATAACTAAGAAGAGCTATCATTTCGAATGCGGGAAAGTATAGAGCGAGGATGCGCAAAAAATATAGGTTTGTGTTACGAGTTCAAAATGTGTGGCTCCAACGATTACCCAAATAAGTTGGTGGCACGATCCCGCATTACAAGTAGGAGCAACGACGCAGCATCGTAATGTGGGGCGCGTGACCCCCGGGGGCCCATGGCCCGGGGCCCGGTAGCACCCGGCACCCGGCTCGACGGTAGCCCCGCCACGTCCAGGGAGCGAAGCCGAGCAAACTTTCTCTACCCATAAAACTCTGTTTGTTCAGTACGAGCTTAAACATTTCTTTACGGGTCAGGATTACTTAGCGATGAATAAGTAAATTGCATTTAACGCGAAATCGTTTTCGTACCTAACATTCTCTTTGTGGAACGTGCGTCGTAGCTTTATGAATTTTAAAATGAAGGCGGGCTGCAGATACTTACGGCGGCGTGAGATAAATTCTTATTAATATTCCCGAGGCGTAGTTTTACTTCTTTTGTCTCGCGCGGCTCGAGCAGGCAATAAAGAGGTAGACGCCTGGAAATGTGCTGCATTTATACAGGTTTCAGACGCCGCCCGCCCGCCAGCCGCCCCAGCGCCCGGTGCGCTTGTGCTTTATTTTGTTCGGTCGGCGTTCCTTTGCCAGCTCTCTCCGCTCTCTTATTGCTCGCAGCTAAGACTAACAAGGTTTTTAATTATTTCCTTTAATGCCACTTTCAGCGACGTTACATACGGAGCTTTGTTGTTCTAACTTCGTGCTCGTTTGCTGCGCTCGCCGCCGTATCTTGTGCTGTGAGAGTTTTGTGTGCACAGTTTAATTTATAGCGTTGAGTAAAAGCTTTTAGGAACATTCTTGTGCAGTAACATTCATTTTACTTTGTTGAATGACATACTTCTGCTTCGATAAAAATCTTATTAGGTAGAAAGCTGAAGCAATGTCATTTCGATGAATCATCGTGAATCTCATTGGCTATTTATTGAAGCGTGCGCGGCTCTGGTCCTCAATGTGGGCGACAAGATATGATGGACGCAGCTTCCGACGGGATTACGTGAGTGGAGGGTTTGACCTCATTCCTGTGAATGGCTCGCTCACAAACATGTTCCGCTGACGCAACTCTATTGTACTACCCACTTGTAATTATGTTTGGAGTCCAGGAAATTGCGAGGCATTGTTGAGTCCGGCGCGCAGCACCGGCTGCCTGGGATGATAGCCACCTAATTATGTGCTTGTGTATTGCGTACCTAGTTAAGTCAGTAGTTGTGCCGGTGTTGAAACTCTAGTGTAGTGTCACAATGTTAGTGGTCAATTAGAAAACCAAAAACTAGGCTCTCTATTAAAACTGAAAATACAATCGACTGCGGTAATGTATGTGTTGTCATAACATTTGAAGGTAGATTTTGTGTCAGTAGGAGTCAAGATCAAACCACTCACAGATTTCTGTCTGTTGTGAATTTCTTGATTTGACCATGGAGCGCATAAATATGACAATTATGTAATTTGACACAAAAATTTTGCGTTATAGTTTATTTCAGGAAACTTACAACTAGACCGAAAAACACTTTCGCTACAATGTTTTAAAGTGTAAAGCTAAAAATTCCGTGTTATTTATAACGTTTTGTGCGGTTTAAAGTCGCGCGTCGGGAGCAGACAATTGTTTTCGTCGGCGAGTGGCCAACAAGCCAGCATGAAGCTCATTCACATGAACACTAGGTACATTTTACATATTTGTTACTGTTACACGCTCTTGCCAAATTTTATCTTAGCCAGCGGCTACGCCCGCGTGAAATTCGAAAATTATACCAAGGAAACATATTCCCGGGATAAAAGTATCCTTTGTCCTATCTCAGGACGTGAAATAGGACATAGCAGCATACTTTGCCACCACTTTTCACTATTCGAAGGGTAGTTTCAGAAAATGTTGATATAGGCATCAGAAGCATTTAGTTTTAAATAGTTCTAACCTCCAACAAATACAAACTTTTCCGTCCCATTTCTTTAGGGGTTGACTTGACGAAATATTCTCGCTAACTTCTTTTATTTCGTCATAAAGGAAAATTGTAGCTCTCTGGGCCCAAGGGCTTAGCTTGGGCGAATATACTAAAACTATTTAAAACTAAATGCTTAAAGCTAGGACATTACGGACTAGGTAAACTTGCACTCAGTCTAATAAAATCTTACTTAAATGATAGACAGCAGCAAGTTCAAATAAATGGTGTCAATTCAGGGGGTTTAAAAGTCAAAATGGGGGTACCACAAGGCTCTATTTTGGGTCCTTTCCTCTTTCTAGTATATATTAATGATCTACCCCATCTTTTAAAAAATCAACCTCATATGGTATTATTTGCTGACGATACGTCCTTAATTTTTAAGATAGATAGACGTTCCATAAATCTTGACGACGTAAATAACGCCCTACAGCAGGTCCAAAATTGGTTTACTGCTAATAATTTAGTATTAAATGGGAAAAAAACTAAATGCATCAGATTTGCCTTACCGAACGTTAAAAGAAATGATTGCGACATAGTATTGAACAAGGAGAAACTTGAATTCGTCGAAAACACGGTTTTCCTGGGGATTACGCTTGACTCAAGGCTACAATGGGGTCCTCATTTAACATCTCTTGCGGGACGGCTAAGTTCAGCAGCATACGCTGTCAGAAAAATCCGTCAATTTACCGATATAGATACCGCGAGGCTGGTCTATTTTAGTTACTTTCATAGTATCATGTCTTACGGTATCTTATTATGGGGACGTGCTGCAGACATCGAGTCTATATTTATCCTGCAGAAAAGAGCCATCAGAGCCATTTACAATCTCCGTCGGCGTGATTCCCTAAGAGAACTGTTTAAGGATATCAACATCATGACGGTACCTTGTCAATACATTTACGAAAATATTATGTATGTTCGGAAAAATCTTCATCTCTTTAGCAAGATTAGTGACAGGCATAATTTTAACACTAGAAATAGGAACAAATTAGATCAACCCCGATTCAGATTGGCCAAAGTACACACTTCTTTTATGGGGTACTGTATTAAATTTTATAATAAAATACCAGTTGATATTCTCGAACTGAATGAGAGAAAATTTAAAGCATGCATAAAACGCACACTATGTAGACAAGCGTATTATAAACTGGAAGATTATATCCTCGATAAAAACGCTTGGCTAAATGCTGGTCCTGCTCCACAGTCACAGCTGCTTAGGTCCACTTTTTAGGTTTCTATGTTTTTATATTTGGAAGAGATGCTCGCTCCTTTTAGAGGTTCTTACATTATTTCGTTTATTTATTCTTATATACATACAAATTATATTATTATATTAATTACTTATTTATTCTTTTTGATGTAAGATCTTAATCGTTCTCTTTATTAATTTATTTTTCATTATTTGGTCAAAGACAACCATAGTTTTGTGTAAAGTAGAAGCATATTTTTCAAATTTTGTAAATGTGAGTACCATGAAACCATTTACATTTTATGTGAGTAGTTATAGTTTTACTTGTTGGACATGAACGAGCATGGTGGTTGAGAGCATGTCATGCTCACTCAAATGTCTCGCTGATGGCGGCGCGTGGGTTTGATCATTCGGTTCCCTTCGAAATGGTTGAGCTGAAGGGTGCCGATACACGCGTCATGTTCGTGAACAGGCGCCGTCGGTTGAGACCGGTCATCTCTTAACTGCCATTGGCTTATTTTAATCTTTATATTTAAAATTCTTATAATAAGCCCTTTTTTTTTCCTTTGCATTGTCCTCACATGCAGAAGCAACAAGTATATGTAACTTGAAATTTTGTAAAACCAGAACATGATTTAAAAGAGTGTCCGTGGAGTTTCTTGCACGTTCTTCTCCATAGAGATCTACGCTTTGGAACGTGCAAATAGCTTCCATGTTTTTGACTGACCGACCTTGACGTTTCAAAAGTGCCTGTGAATGGTTTATTTGAAATAAAATGCTTTGAATTTTGAATTTTTTTTGAATTTTATTATTACTTACTTGGGTGCAAAGTTTACACATTTTAAAATTCCCTCCATAATTTTTTGGGGTTGTGAAAACGAATACTAATACCCTTTATTATTTACTTCAGCCAGTTTCAAGCACTTGCAAGTCTTATGAGTCTTGAAAACGAATACTTAGTGACACTACTTACCTATTTATAATTTTCTATAGGCCAGTATTTAAACTAAGTTTCAAGAATATTGGCTCAAGGAATCAGATTTTTCATACAAACTTCCACCCCCTTTTACACCATTTCTGGGATGAATTTTTATTGTGTGTTTGTGTAAAAGTCACATCAACATTGTTTATCTTTATTTCACAAGGTACCTAAACATTCCAGAATAGTCATGACTTTGTTTGGAGCTCTCTCGAATCTTGTAAAAACGTCAAAAGGTATTCTACAATGACATCAAAATCACACAATGTTTCCATTTTCCATTTCATCAAAAAAACTTGATACTTCAGTTTTCATTGTTTTCAGGAGGTATACCTAGTTTGTTTTTGGTCTTGTAATTTATTTTCGTTTATTTAATCTTTTTGAACTCATTCACATCATCATCATCATCATCTGCCTAGCCTTTTCCCAACTATATTGGGGTCGGCTTACTATATGAGTGTTAATGATAAATTCATTCACATCACAAGAGTTATGTAGCCAATCTACTGCTTCTGAAGGCACAACGACACGACACATCACAATTATGTGACTCCAGTTTATGGGACACAGCAATGCTAGTATTCTTACCTCTGGTACAACTACTACGGGACTGACTAACTACTTGCTGAGCCAAAAAATAAAAAGTTAGTCAAGGATTTTTTGCCAAAATCGCCCTTAGGCAATGCATTAACATGGTCATAATTACTGTTCATGTCCTAATTGGTAAATCACGCCTCACAAAGACCAACCGAAATGTAGGTAGAAGCCGATAATTGAATTCGATCATAATTACTCCCTCCACAAACTGCTACCTATACGTACATAGGTAGGTAGGTACGCCAGCTTCAATTTACCTCTATAATAATTACATAGCTCTCCGGTTCCTGGATTTCCAACATGTCCGAGTATATAGCTCGCTGTTATAGGTTCGATAGAATATCCAGTGTTCCCCCTCCGCCCGCCCTGCATCACCTCCCCGCCCGGGCTGCGAGCTAGCCACCTCCTCCCGTGTCATGTCTGACACGAGCTTTATTTTACTGTGGATAGTGCATGTCATCATATTTCATATTTTTTATTTAACTTATTTTGTTGGGTTTTGTTTTGGTTTTGGCTATCGTAGGATAACTGAGATTGGTTTAAAGTCTGCTAAGGTGTCTGTAGAAATTAAAATCACCTTTGTTGTAGGTCACGGTATTTAAGATCACCTATCTATGCAAATAGGACCATTCTGGTCAAACAATATACAATACCGACTGGATAGGATTTCTAGAAGTGCCAAAAGATTGAATGTTACTTATTGATAAACCAATTCAATAAATACTACGAAGAATTTGTAATTCCCTGAACTTTTTTTTTGTTTTAAGACATCTGAAAACACATATAATCCATTTTATCAGGCGTAGTTTTCAGCACTAGTGTGATATTACGATAGTTAGTTGCCCCGAGCCGCCACAAGTCATCCGTCATGTTGCCGGCGTACCATGTGTCAGCTCCCATGAAGTATAGGTGCTCGTAAAACATAGCGCTGCCTATGAGCCTCGAATTTGATAAATGATTCTGCATTTTGATACCAGTCCAAAATTGCTGAAAAGTGCATAAATAAACGCGGCATATAAAAATATGTGAGTAATAGATACTTTAACTGTTGACAATACAATTTTATAGCAAGGCTAGGTTTTGCCCGCGACTTCGTTCGCGCATATCTGGTTTTTCCCGTTCCTGTAGGAATTTCGGGAAATCCTCTCTTAGTGCTCCCCTACGTTCCCCAAAGAACCTACATGTCAAATTTCTACGACCAGTAGTTTCGGCTGTACGATGTCTATCAGTCACTCGGTCTCTCAATCACTCAATCAGGCAGATACGGAAATATATTTATATATATTGATTAGGATGCAAGTAATGTGAATCAATCGAATAAATAGGATTTACAGTGAGGCAACTTTCAGACTTGGCTTACGACAGTAATGCCGTAGGCAAACTCTGAATGTGCCGCACGTCACGTTTCTTTTTTTTAAAGGCAATCAAGCATAATTCGATGTTGGAGACAGAGTTATCACCCATGAGACAGAGTTATTACGCATTCTTCTGAATTCTACTAAATAAATATTAAATATCAATCAGTTCACAAATAAAATAAAACTTTATTTCAGACTATACAGTCCATACATTTGGTTAATATAAAACATTTATTTGTAAACCTATGTCTGTCCCCACCCAGTGTCCCTAAAAGGGACAGTCCGGTCTGGCAGCTATCATTTTCAGGATGCTGTTGTCACTACCATGCAAGTGCTGTAGTAAGGAGGCCGCTTTCTTTCGCATGATGGCATGGAAACCATCTGTGCGAGCCTCCGCGAACATTCCTGAAGCACTACAACGCAAATATAAAGGCTTACTTAAGAAAAGCACTCTCGTAATCAAAATCCCAGAACGCCTGCGACGTTGTGGACCAAAAACTGATTGATCATAATTGCAATATTCCAAATTAATTATATTACACACGCATCTACTCGTATCTCTGTTAAATTCCACTGTGAAGTACCTCTCCAGACTTGCTTTATTAATAAACAGAGGGGAGGCAACCCTTTGTGAAATTCTAGCTATTCAATATTCGACATGATTGCATCTATACCCAGCTCAGTGTACAACCATCAAATTGTTCATTACGGACATATCAAAGTCGTCTGGCCCCAGACAAAACGAAACCATTTTCGAAATCCCTTAATTAGTGTCCGCCCCCCTGTCTGCGTCCGCCTGTCGAATGCGGAATGCCTATCACAAAGGTAGCATTAATTAACGAATCCAATATTGAATCCTTTTGATACATGTATACGTATGTGTGACGTTAGGTGTCTACTTTCGATGTAATTACTCGTCAACATGTCATATGCATGCTGAATATATGTACTTATTTGGGGTGTACAAAGCGACGAGGGCTGTTCAAACGTCATGGCGGCCGTCACAGTCTGTGCAGATGTAGCGCACCAACTGCAATGAGATTTTTAAAAGCTTATTTAATAGTCAAATATTGTATCCAGACTCGGACAGTTAACGTTTTAGAAGGTACCTTTCTTTCCAACGTGTAGTGTGGTGCACCTGGATATTATGTCACTAATGAATAAATGATGTAAATGTACGTAATTGTTATTTAAATACATGTATAACATGCGTAATAAATGCTAATGTGTAGTCTGCGAGCCCTTTGTTAACTGCTAACGTAATGTGGCGTTCGGCATTTGAATTTCTAAGTTGTCTGCTACCGAAGTCCACTATGTTCTAATGGAAAAACTATAAATAACTTGACAATAATGCCATTCGAGATTTCGATGAAAGTGTAATTTTAGAATTAAAATGTATATTGAGCCACTGATGCCGCCGTGCTGTGGTTGAGTCCGGGCCGCGGCCCCCCCTGGGACGAGACCGAGAATCAGGTGGCAGAGAGATGCAATTCACCTACAAACGTCGGCTGCACCGTTTAACAAGCGATTATGGACCGTATTTGTAACAAGTTTATAGCTGTAATTGGTTGTATGTGGAGCTCGGCCCGGGCAGAGCTGATGCAAGCTCCCGCCGGTGGTTGCCAATGGTTACAGTCGGACCGCGAGGTAGGTAGCTAGTACATAGTCCACACACGCGTTATACTCAGTTAATATTTGAATAGGGATGTTCGCAATATTTATATTGCATGACCAGCTCCCGACTATTCCCGGGATGGAAAATCAATAATCTTATGTACTTAGCGCTGCTGGCTGTCTAGGTGTGCTATATTGATTTTGTAGTTATAAACGTTCATGAAGCTTTGATGGCTGGTATTACGAGCGTGTTCGGGAATAATCTTTGTACAGATCGAGCGCTGATTGGGCGTTGTATACAGTTTCCTTTACGTAACATGTAGATTTTCTTTTTCGAGTCGATGTTTTCGATTGTCTCTTTTTAAATTCAATGCTTCCTTATTCGTATGTCTACAACTACGTATGTTGGTAGTTGGGATACATTATCGAATTCTGTCGGCTCGCGAGGGCCGTCCTTTGTCTGCTGGAGTGTGAATCTCCGCTCTCCGGCGCGATGGGCGAATAATTTGAAGAATGTAGTGAATGTGAGCTTTGAGCTGGCCTTTGTAGGGGAGGTTAATTCTGTGAGAGTTGGCACTTAGCCTGTGCTTTGGAGCAAACGATATAGGAAACGTAGATACAGGGTATTTTAAATTGGCAATTCGATACGTTTTGGTGGGGAGAGGGAGATGTAGATTATAGTTAGTTACTTACTTTTGAATTTTGAACAAGGAATCTGATCAAAAAAATCCTTTCGAAGGCTGTCCAGAAATTCATTGGATTTTCAGTTTTGACCAGAGTTGAGGAATAGATACAGTCACAAGGCATTTAATGAAAGGATAATTGTTTTTGCACGCTTCGCAAAACACCAAATCTATTTTAAACTACAAACAAACCGCTTCCAAGACTGTTTAAAAAGTACAAAACTCATTTCTTCTAACGCTCACTCTCAACCTAAAACTTCAAATTTTAAAACACGCAGTATTCTAAGCATAAACTTTATTTGCGGACAATTTCTCGATCATGATGTTGGCGGAGCCATCCCCCATTACAGTGAGCCAAATGAGCCCTGAAACCGTTGTCCAAGTGCGCCGAGATCGCCCGAGAGCGCCGAGATCCCCCGAAGACGCCGAGATGGCCGAAGCTGCCGAGATAAAGCACCGCCCGCTGCCTCCGAAGAATTGATACCATAAACTTGATTGAATATTTTCTCTTGCACGTTATACTCCTTACCGTTGAGACCGGGGATTTATGGAGGTGAACCTAATCTACCAGCAATGTTTTTGTTCAAGAATAAAGGAAATATGTTTTTTTCTTTATGCTTTTACGACAGTACTTATACGGTGAAATGTCTTGAGGGTCGTGTGGCTTGATTTATTTTTAACACGATTTTATTAGCGTGGCCGGGTTTTAAATTACAAAGGTTGGTTTATCGAAGTGCCACCCTAAAGCCAAAATTGTAATTATTGTGGCGTATAACGTTGCTTTTTAAACTTAAAAGTATGTATGTTATGAAGAGTAAAATTTTTCTCTCTACAAAATATCATATCAGCCGAAAGATGTCCACTGCTGAACATAGGCCTCCCCCAAGTTTCACCTCAACAACGCAATAAAATATATCAATCTGTAACTAGAAAAAAAATCTCAGTCGTTTATTATCCTTGATCGTGACCTATGTTTTAACATAGGTCCGTGAACCACTAGGAATAAGTAAGCAAACTTTGAAAAGAAGTCTTATAGCTGTGTTTCGATACACCTTCATAATAACGTATTGTTCATGTCCTGGCCAACTTTGTATTAACCTTGAAGATCGTTGGAAACTGATTACGTGACCCAAAGTTCAGCGGCTGCTGGGTTGACATAGAAAATGAAATTATCACAACAATGACTTGCTGAAGGCTTCCGGAAGCCTGATGAAGTCTGTTTAGTAACTCAGTTGTTAAGCTAAAGTCGTTTAAATACACAAGTAATCTATCTTCTTCTTTAATCGAAGTTATTAAAGTGAATTTTCAATTAACTATAACTTTATCATCTGCCTAGCCTTTTCCCAACTATATTGGGGTCGGCTTCCAGTCAAGCCGAATTTAGCTGAAAACCAGTATTTTACGAGGAGCGGCTGCCTACCGGACTTCCACAACCCATTAACTGGATAAGACGGTACTTCTTGGCAAGACTGGAGTCAGATTTACTGGCTTCTGACTATCCGTACCGAATGACAAAGATCTACCAATGACTTAACGTGCTTTCCGAGGCACGGAGGAAACTCGGTATGTTAAGATGGTCACCCATCCACAGACCAATCTTGGCAAGCGTTGCTTAACCTTGAAGATCGACCCGTGCGGCTGTTATTATCTAGCCACGAGCTCCTTTAATTAACTGTTACTTTGTACACTTAAATAAAACACTCTTAAGATCTGTCAAGACGCTAGTTGACAAAGGACTAGTAGTAGTATGGCAATACTTATCCTTTATCCGAGGTAAACCTCGGACAAAGGATGAGTATTGCCATACAACGTGGTAATGCTGTCAGCCTTTTAGGCACATTAACCGTGGCCAGCGGAAGAATTTTTCGAAGCCATATTTTAGTTTATTTTCAGTTAGTTAAGTTTTTTATTTATTTTTAATAGTTGATTAATAAATCTTGTATTTAATCAATTCTGCTTTATATATAATTATCCCAAGGGAACATAAACTGAATAAATTAACAAATACTTAATTAACATACACTAATTAACACGAAATTATGTACAAACGCGTATAAAAACAAAATTAATCATTGGGCATCAAAAAAATAATCCACATCGCTGTCAATGGCAAAAGTTCCCAGAACACTGGCAGCATTGCCGCGTTGAATCGCAATGCTGATTCTTTGGCCGAAAAAAAGCCCAGCCCTCTGGTCACGTGAACAGTCGACAAGTTGTTTGCTGATGTCCCGAAAGACTCGATGCGAACTCGGACCCCATGGGCCTAGTGTTTCAACGCCAAACGGCTCAAATATGTAACTTCCAATTAAGTTGTTATATTTGCGCCGTTTGAGGTTTTCTGCACCTGCAGCAGCCGCCCCAGCACAGCCCGCCGTGCTAAGAAGATGGGATGGCGCAAGGGTGTCGACACATGTTGCATCCCTCACCAAAGGCCTACCCACCTTCCAAGGCATTATGGTCATCCCATCTGGCCTTTTCCCATCGTCGCGTGCCAAACCGTTGGGTTCTAAAACAGCTGGCATCCCGGCGGTGACAAGAGCCCGACGGATAATGTCATTAATGCTGGCGTGCCGTGCTAACCGACCACCGCTCCTACTGCAGGACAGGCCATGGTGTCCGAGGCGGTCGACTGCTTCACCGCATTGACATCGATGTGGAGCTCCGCTAGGAGCACCCAAACGCAGACACGTAGCGATTAATAAATTGATGTTTAAGTTGGTCAACAGAAAATACTGGTGAGTTCGTTTTAGTCCCTACCTAGACGTAGGTCTTTAACCCGTCAGGCGTTCAAATAAGAGTGTACAGCCATCTTATCTTCTGGACATCATTCGTCGGTTTCTTCTGGACATCACGAAATAAAAAGTGGTCTGACAGGAAAAAGGTTATTATCTCAACGCTAGTTTTTGTCCTGGATTTGTACGCGCACATCCCGTTTTATTTCGTTTCCGTAGGAATTTTGGGAAATATGCAT
Source organism: Lacanobia oleracea (assembly GCA_950371165.1). Taxonomy (NCBI): domain Eukaryota; kingdom Metazoa; phylum Arthropoda; class Insecta; order Lepidoptera; family Noctuidae; genus Lacanobia; species Lacanobia oleracea. The sequence goes on from OX493393.1 coordinate 6,611,484, forward strand.
TGTTTTAGTATTCTAAAACCATCTTCGCAGAATTGCTGTTCTAATGAAACCAGTTTCGCGCACATCGGTTGGATGATTTCAAAGTCTATAACGGACATAGCTAGAAACAATTTTTGTGATCGAATAAAGTTTGTAAAATATTTGTTTCTCCTTCTAAGTGATTCAATGCATTTTTATATGGTTTAAATAAATTTTACTAGTGGAATTTCGGGTTCGCTAGTTTATAAAAATATCAGATTTAATGGGTTGGAAAAACGCGTCCCGGCTCGCACATGTTTTTCTTTTTATTTGGTGGTAAATCATCAAATGACTCCTCCCGCTCTGGGTGAAGCAGGAGGAAGTGTCAGACTCTAACTGACTAAAACCCATCTGTGTTCCTCCTAGTGCCCTTTACGTTCTAGAGCTACGGTACCTCTTTCGAACAGATTCCGCAGCCCAAGCAGGCGCTTGCCCTAGCTTCCGTCTTCTGTGCTGACTTCGAGGCGCGCGGGGATCGCAGCACGCCGCCGGCCCGGGCCGGCTCGCACATACTCGTAGATCTTTAAAACAAGGCAAAACGAGCCAAAACCCATAAATACCTCGGAATGGACCACAAAAAAGACCAAGGGAGATATATCTAACTAGAACAAACTCTTAGAAACATTACCGTTAGCTAAACTAGGATAAAGGATGTACGATTCTTAACTTATTTCCCCCATTCTGCTGCCCCGGCTTCTACAGATTTAGTGCACTGTTTAATGGCTCATTTTTAATGTCACAGGTACATGAAGCAAATAATTGAAACTTGTTTGATGTTTAATAATTAAGAGTGAACAGATTTTTAATGATTTTCTTTTTTCTCATATGACGACTTTACCTTCCAATACCTCGGCAACGTGACACTTTAGGGCACCATGTTGCGAACATGCATGTTAGATCGTGCGCCGCAAGTTTGAAAATAATAATCAAAACGGAAATTCCATAGAAAAAAGTTCGAACCCCTTTAAAAACTTTCTTTTGAAACATTCTTATTTCATGAAATGAGAATGTTTGAAATTCATAAAAAATGGCCTGTTTCGTCTGTTAGCAAAAAAAAATTGATGGTTGATGGCAGAAAAATAAGTCACAAGAAGTAAATAAAAGCTTCAACATTTCGGGCCATAAAAAAGACCAAAGGATATATTTCCAACTAGAACCAAGTCTTGGAAACACTACCGTTAGCTAAACTAGGACAAAGGATGTACGTATCTTAACTTATTTGGTACCTTCTGCTGCTCCAGCTTCTATAGATTTAGCGCACTGTTTTGTGGCCAATCTTTATTGTCTTCACATCCACCGCTAGACATACATAAACGTAAGTAGAGAAGACATAAGAATTGTTTGATTCTCCACATTTAACTGAAAATCTTGAGACAAGAATTTTGATTGTAAATCTCAATACCCTACCTCTTTCCTACCTCTAGTAAGTAAACAATGCCAGATGTTAAGTCATTGTCCTCTTTCCTTATCCCAATTAATTTAGTATCGGTGCAGCAAGTCTTCTTCTCCCAATTTCTATTTGCCTTAAAACTTTTTTTATAATCTTCTCGTGATTTTTGCACGCTAAACTTTTTACCTTCAAAGAAGCGAGGAGAACGAATAATGGAAACATTATGGGTCGAATGTCTATTTTGTATTCATAGAACCCCCCCTAATAAGAATGTTACTGTTGTAAAAAAAAACCTAATCTATCCGGATCCTTTAGAAACAAAAAAAGAAGTCCAAGCTAACATGGCTGACATGACTAACACCCACAGAACGGCTGACATTTAGATAAATATTTAACATGAGGACTCAAGGGTAGTCGGGAGCAGTCGAGACTCTAATCTTTATAAAAACGTGAATGATGCTCACGATTCAAATGAAATACCTGCGTAATAAATAGTACAAACATGCCACTTTGACTGAAAGGGGTATTTTTTGTGAGCCGTGACGCAGCACGGTCCCCCGGGCTTGTCTCACCGTTATCGGGGCCCAGGGGCCCAGGCCCCCGGGACGGGTGATAAATCTGCCGAGGACATGTCCCGGCATCGCGCCCCGCGATGACGAGCGGGTTTGCACACGATTTTAATGTTACGTAAGATATTCTTCTTTATTCGTGCGTTTTCTTAGATACGAAAACGTTATTTATGGTGATTTTGTGGGTAAAGGCTTTTGAATAATTTCCGCATTCTTTTTTCGGGTAAACAGTTTGAAGCTCCGTTTCGTAGTCTTTTCGGAGATCTCGGCTACGCCTCGTAGCATCTTGCTACGGCGTAGACTTTGACTACGCCGTTTGCATGGAAAGCGACTCAATTATTACCATTTCAGGTTGATGGGCCATTGAATCCATACGAAATTGGATAGAGTCTGGCCATTACTATCCACAGTTATCGAAGTAGCAGTCTAGGTTTATTTTCAAAAATCATCTGAGATCGAAATCTCCATAATTGGAATAAAATAAGTTTAAATTTTATCGCAAAGCAAAAACACAATATTATTATTCAAATCCAGTAAAAGCCAGCAAAAGTACATTATTACAGCAGGTTAGCGTACGTCCCTAGTGATTTAAAATACGACGTAGCTCCAGATATTGTATCGCGAAAATATTCAAGTCTCTCAGCAAACAAGCGCGAGCGGGGAACACTGCAATTGTATTAACATTCGCTTGTTGACGAAATTGCAAGTTTCGGTACATTGTTGTAGCAATCCGTAGCAGCGCTACGAAGTTAGACGTAGCTTCGTAGTCACTCGTAGCGGTGCTACGAAGCGTAGGCTTTTTAACTAGATTATTAAACTTGCGTCAGCAAATTGTTGAAATGAACTTGCATATCTCATTCCCAATCTCAAGTCTCTCAAGATATTCCTGTAGAATTAGGGTTCCTCTACAAAGGGTGCTCGGGTTAATGTGTCGTTAAAGTAATTCGGGTCCAATTATCTAAAGTATGCTCAGTGGCCATTCAAATGTAAATGAGATGCAATAAAGAATTATAAAGACGATTTATTTTTCGTTCCGGACGTTGAATATTTGAATAAATCTGTGGAAACGTAAGTCGAAATACTTTATATAACACTGGTGTCATTCGCGTGAGGGTAGAAAAAGAAAATAGTCTGATGGTTTTAGTTTTCCATAGTGTTTAAATAATTAAATAATTAAACGAGATGTAGGTACATCCTACATCTCGTATGTACATACGTGCAGTCAATACCCTGCATAACCTGACCCCTTAGAATAAAGGAAATAGAATGAGGGTAATGCAAACCTATGTCTGTACCAGCCCTAACATGTTTCTTAATGAGAAATGTAATTATGGTTGTGCTTCTGTTTTCAAGATTTTAGAGGTAGATTCACCTGGAGCACACACAACAAGGTTCTAGTTTATACTCGTATAATATGTGGAACTCTTTGCAAACATAATATTCTTCATTACTGTAGAACGTTTCATCTTTTCCTGGCAGTCGTCGTGTGGCTTCGTCAGGTTATCTAACTTTTCTAATCAAGTTCCTCCTTCATTTCAAAGCTTCTGTCTATGTATATTTATAATATGTATATGTTACGTATGTTTAATCCGAGTTTCCGTGTGTCGTTGCAAAATGTTGTTCGAGATTGGCGGTGGAAATATTTTGTAAGGATTTATGTGATAAGATTTCTGGCACTGATTTGATTTAAGAACTTAATACAATACTTGTATATCGCGAAGGGTTAGGCAGAGGTACCTTTAGTAAACCTATATTTCGATAGTTATTTTAAATAAGCATCTTACAGGGGGCGAGCTAATTGCCATCACTTAGGGACAGTTCCTAACTCCGTGCCGTTACAACTCAATTCTAGGTTTCGAACAATCAATAATTATTTGCCCGATTTGATACTAGAACCAAGGATCATATTTAAAGTTTGAGTAGCGCCATATTTCATTCTAGCAATTCAAGCTGGCTTACTCCTAATAAACTACGTTTTCAATTTATTTCTAAAAATAATAATAAAGAAATCTCCCGCCAAGCTAACAGGGAACGCTAAGGAAAAGTGCACGTTTTTCAAACTACAAAGCCCGTCGTTTTCTATTACTTCTAGGTTCTAGCAATTTCAAACGTGTCTGAGAAATGTGGAGCGCACTTTGCTCATAAACACGAGTCCGCAGTGCCCTCCCGCGTCGTATTCTAGAAATGCACATTATTACATTTTGCTGAAAAATATGCAAAATTTTGTACGTAGCCTTTGTGGCTCAAGCATTCACTATAGGTGATCGAATAGATACAAATTTTGGATGATATGAATGTCGGAAAATGTCTGCTGTTTGATGGAAAAATACTTTCGTTCGAACGTAACTGTATAATATTAGTGCCTCACGTGTCCCAACTTTTGGGTTGTTTTTTTGTGGAAATAGATATATTGTTACCTGCAAACGATATCGCATTTTTTTTCCAGTATTCATCCTTATGAAAACTTATTCGAGCTTGGTTCTGAATAAAACAGACGAGATCAAATAACCTACGTTGTGACGATTGCCAATACTTGTGATTATTTTTTTATTACTTTGAAGACATTTTTATCTGCTAGGTACTGGACTGATACTCTGAACTGGTAATGTACGTACAAAAGTTAAAGTATTTGCCTAATTTGAAGTGTTGTTGCGTAAAATCTCTTTTTGTCATTGTACTCGTGCCGTCAAAAATAATATTGAGAAGACTATAAAGTATCACCAACTTTCGAGCCTTATTGGTGATTGTATCAAGAGTGTTAAATCATCAGGACGTGAACACCTTTGATAATCTCTGTCTAAATTTATAATCTGCTGTATTTCAGGAGAAAACTTCCTTAGGGAACATTTTTTAGTCGAATTTAATCAAGTCGAGTACCAGTACAGACAATAGTAATATTGTCTTTTAATTTTGCGGAGCCTGACTGAAATAGATAGTTGTCCCGAAAAGTACTTCCGGGTACAAAGGCGGTCGTAGAGAGAGCAGGTGACTAGGTACTACTAGGAGTACTTCTAACAATATTCTGTTTCCTGATATTTTCTAGAATAAAATCGCTTTTTGTTCTTCATGTCAACTTGATTCCCATGAACAAAATTCCTAACATATGTCTTCTAATATTCTCAAAGGTCTGTTCCAAGAACAGCTATCGGAAAATTTCCCCTTTCTATCAATTTTCACCACACAAATTAATAGTTTCTCCGAACCCGCCACAGTTCTGTGGTTGCGGCAAACTTAGAAGAGGTTCGCCATCGCCTGTCGCAAGACTTAGCGGAACTTAGTAAGTTCTACAGTATGAGAGCCTCGGCAGACGTGCCTGCCAGCCCTCGCCGAGGATCATCGCTGTTTATTATTACTGCGATCTTAATTATGTACATAAACGTTCCTGTTGGCTCATCAGAAATGCGGCCAAGATATTATAAACCTTCATACTTTTCCCTCAGAGCAACACCTCGAACAAAGGTCTAATACAAAATTAAGCCAGGTTTCCCGTCATTATGGTGAATCAGCGTAAAAACCCCTACAACGAGACTAATAGCGTCATAATCTCCGCCGAATACGTACAGTGCTGAATCGAATTGAATCATCTCCGCGGAGATTACATCAAAACGGTCTCACCTAGAGCGAGCTCGAACAAAAAACTTGTTCCCGGTGCGAGGCCGGGCTGTGCTGCCATCTCGCGCGTTGCTAGGAGACGCGCCGATCAATACAGCCTCCGCCGGGCCGCCTAATTACCCGGCCCCGCGTCCCGTCCGCCCCCGCGCCCCACCCGTTTCCCCGCTCGCGGCACAGACCTCACCCCCGCCCTCGCCCGGGGAAACTTCTCTCCGCCCGCTCCAACCGCACCATCGCTGCTGGATTTAAATATCGAATGATAGAATTCAAATTCAAATATTTTTCGCTTTGCGCCTTTGTTTGTTTTGACGAAGGGTCTTATAGGTATATATATTTTTTGTAATTACCTTTTTTCGTATGCGTATGTTTGACACGGGCTTCTGTAAATATTTTTGTTTGAAATTGCGGCGAGCGTTTTGGGGCCTTTTATTACTTTTATAAATACGAATCCACAGATGATTACGAAGCACTTTTCGTTGAAAGTCAAAGAAAGATCAAAGTCGGGCAAAGTAAGTCTCGTGAGATGAAATATTACAGTACGTAGTAACAGTCAATGTACAACAAAACAAAAAATAGTATCTTTTGAAACAAATCCGTGAAACAAAGGTTTTATAGCATGATTTATTAATAGCTCTATCGAATTAGGCCGCACTCCGATTTGGGTATAGATAATGGGTATTAATAATGCAGGTACAAAACAAACCCGAAACGCGGTAGTTTGCGTTAGGGATATTTTCCGTAAGCATTATAAGGCTGACATTTTGTTCACAGGTGCGTGAATGTGATCATAACGCCACGCCACTCTGATGTATTGGAATATGATACGAGCTCGTGAGTTACAGATGAGAGTGAAGTCTCCACGGAGTACGAATAATACAAGCTGTTTGTACTCGTATTTAGAATTAAGTGGGTTACTGTTAGTACGATCATGCTTCATGTTTACGATTTCCAAAATTGATACTAATCTTGATGGTTTTAATTTTTAAGGCAATTTTCATTCCAGAAGAGTATCGACAGTGTTTAGCAACAAACTGGCAATAATTTTTTTTTTTTTGTAGTGTGCATATGTAATTGCTTTTGAAATCTCTGACCTTATGACACCAATAAGAAAAATCGACCTATTATACCACGCATATGAAATAGTATTACGCACTTATGTTTCTGTTCTACTTAAGGACAATCCCCGAAACCTACAAATGCCACGTGGCATCTAATTCCGAAAGTAACTTCCAACATCATACAGCGAAATCTGCCATTGTTTTCCATCATCATCGAATGTTGCCCATAGCCAATCCCATTTTTGGCGATAAAAAGTAGCCTATTAATCCGATCAGAACTTCCAGAGATTAGCTTTTACAAACGTTAAAGTACCTACTTAATGAATTTAACCTTTTTATTATATTTGTAGAGATTACTCCACAAAATACACCTAAATTTCAGCAATCTTGTGCTATTCAGTTCACCAAAAATGCATATCTTGACTAGATTACGTCAAGTACCCATCTTCCAAGTTTTAGCGCTCCACACCTCATTCGTACCCAAAAACTAAGTTTCCATTTCTTATTGAATATCAGTTGGCTGCGAGCCGTAACAATGGCGGCACTGCGACATGTATGCCCACGCCCGATCGCTTCCTTTGTTCGTTAGTGCCCTTTGATCGAGCCGACTTCCTGCAACGCTCTCTGATTAATTTCAGACAGCTCGCCCAGACGAAGCTCTATAGGTAGCCTAGATATATTTTATACGGGAGGGGCGGAACCAACATGGAGGCTGTGATTTTATTTCAGTGTTTATGCTGTATACAATTATGCTGTGAATGTTTGAGTTGTATGGATGTGTGTTCGCGCTGATACAAATTTGAAGTCACCAACACATGTGTGTTCTCGCTCAGTCTATAGGTTTAAAAGTATACTATTTTAACTCACTATTGAATATCGATTTGAAGTCTGGATGTGCCCAGCGATAGGGCCCTTTTACATTGGACTAAAACATATCTGTCGTAATGTGGATGTATTTTAGGTTCCCTTCGGGGTTTAAGCCGTGATGTTATGTCGAACATGAAAATCAAGTCTTCCCCTACCGCTCCTATCTACCTACACCTGCTTTTCTGAAAGGTGACTAAGGACTACTCACACTCATTCAGCTCTATTCAGCTTATGCCCATAGAAAACAACGATTTTGTATGGAGACGCGTACGCATCCGTTCAGCTTTCCGCGTCTATTCAGCTTTCGCGACAAACAAGTATGAAATGAGGACAAATGTGTTATTATCATGCGAGTGCTATAGATAGACTTCAGCGCTGTTACTACTAGTTTACTTATGACGCTATACGTGGCTGATAGAAGCAGAACTGTATAAGTATAACCAAAATCGTTCTGCAAAACGCGAATGGAGCTGAATAAGTGTGAGTAGTCCCTAACAGATAACGTCAATGTGATTATGAATTGCCATAACTCGTTCGACGCTCGGCCAATGGTCTCAATGGTCTGCCAAACATTATCCAATGGTTCGCCAAACAATACGAACGTGGTTTGCCAAAACGAATAGTTTGCCAAACACGACCAACGTGGTTTGCCAAGATTATAAAAGCATCGTGTTCGGGACTGATCGAGTTCAATAATGACGATGAAGATGATTTATGATAGATATTCACCATCATCTTGTCAACGATTTTAATCTATTCCGAATAGCCGTTTCGCATTATATATCTACTCGTGTTCACCTAGTTATATGTGCATACTGTTGTCTCCTTTAACTGAAGCAGCATATGTAAATGAACCATTCATCGTGATGTCATCTGCATAGCCTTTTCCCAACTATATCGGGGTCGGCTTCCAGTCAAGCCGGATTTAGCTGAATACCAGTATTTTACGAGGAGCGGCTGCCTACCAGACCTCCACAACCCATTAACTGGGTAACACGGTACTTCATGGCAAGACTGGAGTCAGATTTACTGGCTTCTGACTATCCGTAACGACTACCAAAGATCTACAAATGACAGCCGGGACCAACGGCGTAACGTGCTTTCCGAGGCACGGAGGAAACTCGGTATGTTAAGATGGTCACCAATCCACAGACCAACCTTGGTAAGCGTTGCTTAACCTCAAAGATCGACCCGTGCAGCTGTTATTATCTAGCCACGAGCTCCTCACCATTCATCGTGATGTATGTTATATTATTACTGTATGTACCCTTTGCTAGATTAAATAACTATGTACTGTTTATTTATCAAATGTCTGTTAAATCATATTTTACGAGTACTTATTATGAACATGACAAACCTCAGTGGCATATTTACTCGGAAATATGAGATGTACCTACAATTAAACATAAAACAAATTAGTTGGCGTTCAACTAAATATTTACAGAATATTTTCCTAAATAAATACTAAATTTTGCCAGCGGCTTCGCCAACGTACCGTGGTCAAAAATTATAGAAAGATTTAGGTATTTTTCCGTGGGATAATTTTATATGTACTATTTCTGGGGAATTCTATACTTATACTAAATCGTTCAGCCGTTTAGGCGTAATTAACAAATATCCAGTCAACTCAAAATTTAATGTACAATTCAAATTACAAGAGCCAATTTTCCTTTAATTTAGGTATATAAACCCAAGCTATTTGTACCCATACCTTGATTAATCACTATATTACAAGGGATGATTTATTTGTGTGAAAGTTTGGAACTTCCCAAGTTTCCCCCAGTGTCATGTCGGTGTCAAACTTATAATATTCAAGCGGTTTTCGGTACTAATATTATTGAGTGGAATGTAGGAGTGTCGGTTGTAAGGCGGGATAAAGTTATTTGAAATTAATACTTAACTTCATGGAAGGCTTGGGGAGATGAATGTTACGTTTTTTCTTACACCTCCGCTGTCTTAATCTAAATAATTTCTATACGGAATCGAAGACAGTTTAATCGTTTTTCCAAGGTGTGTCTAGCTTCATTGCCTTGCCGCGTTTCTGGTGGTGTTTTATGTTAATTCTGGCTTTCTGGACTTTTAGTGGTTAGAAATAATATGGCGATTTTGAACAATTGTAGAATATTTGTACAATTCTTCTTTGTTTGAACTCCTAAAAAGGACTTTCCAAGTCCTACAAAAAGTTACTTTTTTTTTTTTTTGAAAACCCTTCCAAAAAGCTAGGTCGTTCTTCATTCATGTAAGGCCAAGGTACCTGAAACATTCAAAAGAGAAAAATCTACGAAGTTCTATTTTACCAGTGAATAGACAGCCGTTCGGTAGTCCCCACGAGGTTGCCGCTACGATACCCTGGGGATCAGACAACGCAACCTATTCTTAGAGAGAGTTGCGTCATTATACTCGATGTTCTGTCGGTAAGGTTAAATGGTGCTTAAATTTCTGTGCGGTATTATAGATTCGGCAAGTGTTTGTACAGTCGTCAGTAGTTATTTATTCCTTTATTTATTCATTCACACATATAATGGTTCTTACAGGTAGGAACTAGCCAACACCACGATCCGAGTAATTTTAGCATATTTGTTTAGACAGTACACAGATAATTAAAAAAAAAATTAACAGCTTATTACCAAAAAATAAAAAACCGATAGTTGAAAATATGTACATTTCAGTATCTCTAATCACATGATATTGTCTTTGATTAGCATAATAGCAGTCTACTTTATGTGTCAAATGAACTTCTATAATATCAGAGTACTTTTCAAATGTACGCTTCTGACTACAATTTGGTTTTCCGCGTCCAGATGACGCCGAAAATAAATGCAACCAATGTGGGATAAACAGTGTATCTTTTCTGAAATAAAATAAAGCCTACCTCGTTATTTCAGAAAATATACACAGTTTATATTAAGCAGTAAGTCGACTCTACACTTGACCAGAGAGCTGACCTTTTTTCGCTCAAAGAATCAGCAATGCCGATTGCGATTCTTTGAGCGAAAAAAGCAAATAGCTTTGCAATGCCGACGTGGCAATGCTTGGCAGCATTGTCACGTCGGCATTGCAAAGAGCCAATTCTAATAATTTTTAAGCATTCGCATTGCATGTCAGCCGCAATTTGTCAAAAATGTATGGAAATCTTATGGAAATTGAGGCTTTTTTTTTTGCAACTGAGAAGCGAATGCGAACGTTGCACTCTGTTCGTGGTCACGTGTAGAGTCGAATAAAAAATAAAATAAAATAATTGGCACTCAGAGGGCTTAGTGAAAGTTTTTTAACGCACTCGATCGCGTTAAAGTAAGCGCTTATGTCAAATTGTATGGAAAAAAAAAGTTTTACCGTTATTGTCACCAGACGGCGCTTATACAGTTTCAATACAAATTGACGTTTGCGTTAACGCGATCGAGGACGTTAAAAAACTCGCACTAATTCCACTGGTCACTTTTCCCATTGACAGCGATGCGTACACACGTTTTGATGCCCGATGGTTCGTCCCCCCCTTATCTGCTTGTTATCAGCTTATCCGCTTACATTATTCTCATAAAGTAACTTGTATTACTATCTTAAATAAGAATATAATAATTGAAATGAAAAGATAACCGACTAACACGTAAGTATCACTTTATGCAATCTCAGTCGCGAACTAACTGTGACTTGCGTCATTTCTTCGTCAATACACGGGCGGCAATAACAGATTTATAGATGTCCCTGTTAGCTATACTCCGGAGTACGTATTACGTCATTAGGAGGATACTATATGGGGAAAACAGGATTATGGGCAAGTAGCCCCCTGAGGGTGATACATACAACAAACATACCTAAACATCACGCTTGTTTTCCGTACAGGATTTAGGCAGAATGGTACCTAATAGTGCCGCCTAGGCCAATATAGGGGAATATTTTAGTCCTAGGTGGCGGAGGCGAGATGATGCCACCAAACGGGCTTAAATTCAGACTCCGGGCTCCTAATAAATTTAACGGATTTGATAGCCAAATTCTTTAGATATGTTTTTGTTTTTAATTAGAGGTCTCGAAATTACGTGCTACGAAGTTCTTCACTTATCTGCAAGTTGCTTTGCTCCCTGATAGCATCATTTAATGAAAATTTTTAGTTTGAAGAAAAACTTATTCTCAAAACAAGTCTTTGAGCGGCACTAGCTCACAGTTTGCAAAAAATACTGAAAAAACCGGCCAAGTGCGAGATGGACTCGCAAACGAAGGGTTCCTTCCTAGGAGTCTTTAAGTCAAGAGTGAATAGGTTACTTCTAGGCAAGCGTGCTCCATCTTCGACCACATCATCGCTTACCATCAGGTGAGATGGTGGTCAAGCGCATGCCTATCAATAGAAAAAAAAATCTGTGAATATTTCATCTTTCTACCTATTACGGTTCTTGAGAGACAGCCCGCTGACAGACAGACAGACGGACGGACGGACGGAAGCTTAGTAATAGGGTTCCGTTGGTTACCCTTCGGGCACGTAACCCTAAAAAGCTAAGGGTTGAGAATGAAGCAGAAATAAAAATCGTTGAAGCTTAGTCAGAGGAAAAGAAAATAAATAGCAACGGAAGCAGGGAGTGGCAGGAATGAATTTTATATAAATATGAAATCAAGTGACTTTTCAATTTTTTATCGGACGTCCGGTCCGGATGTGTCTTAACACCGGGGCGATGCGGCGTTGGCGCCGTGGTCGCAAGTCTTGTGCCACTTTTTGTGTATCCCAGTAATGCCTGCCGAGGTGACATGGGGCAAATTGGATTTACCTGCCGGCAGACGCACGAAGAGATAACTTTCCAGCGTTCCCCCATATCTTGTAATGGCTGGAAAGGGTTGCGATGTGTCTCTGAAAATGGAGACATAATGCATATTTTATTTGTAGGCCGTATGCTGTATGTTTTTCCATATGACTTATGAAATTAGATTTATTGGTCTGAATTGCAGTGAAAGTAATATTTTTAAAATTAATTTCAAAATGATGAACTTTCTTTCAAAGTAAAGTGTAGGTGTGATCTATGAATTTTATCCAAAGACATGTCATGATAAATCCTCATTTTATAAGTCAGGACCAAATGGTGGGCCGTGTTCGGATTTGCGGGTCTAAATAAGGCCACTTTAACAATCTGTTTAATTTCATTTTCATCTTTATTGCTTACGCATCAGGCTCAAGGTTGATTGGGAAAAATTGACAATGACGGGTAGAGTGGTGTGCTTTCATATTATAAAGTGCTAATGCCATCATGATTAAGCTGCGAAAAAGCCTTGGCGTCCGGTCCTCCCCCGACGACAACTCGCCTAAAACGGCGGGCCCCTCATGTCCTCCCCGTCAAAGGGGAGGGCTGGGAATGACCGGCGAAGGTGGTGTGGAGTGCAATGCGGGCGATAGGCGCGGGGGCGACTATCGCTCGCCCATCACCACCATGAGGAAGGAGAAGACGACGTCTTCTCCGACCTCTTCTTCGCCTTCGGAGCGGCGCAGCGAGAGGGTCATCCTCCCGCGCGCGCTCCGCCGCCTTCTTTTGCGAGATGACATCCTCGCAAAAAGAGGCGACAGCTGCCCAGGACCCATCACTCTCCAGCATGGCGTTGACCACGCCGGGAAGTGAGAGGTCCTGTCCGATCTCCGCAGTTAGACTGCGGCGCGGCTCAGACCAGCCGGGCACACCTCGAGGGTGTGCTGAGCCGTGTCCTCCGCCACGTCGCAGTCATGGCACGCCGGAGTCCTCCGTCCAATGGACGACGATAGCGTCCCTCGCCTCCCGCCGCACGGCCTCCCGCTCCTCCGCGACGGGGCGCTTGCCTAGAGCCTTTCACCGCATGCTAGCCAACCCCATAGTTTAACCTCTTTGTTTCCAAATCCTGCAATAGTTTTGCACCAACCGGGATTTGTCCTTGGGTATACTTTCAAAGCATACAGAGTAGTGCCCAGTCCAAGTCCCGTCCACACATATGGCGGAGCGCAACGCAAACATTTTTCACTGTCAAACTATTATAGACTTTGCACTCATTGAAATAACATCTAAAATCATTTAACACAAAAATTACCCAATTTCTGAAGAGCATCGAAGTGACTACATACGAAAGGTAGGTAACGCGCAGGAACGTGACGGCGCGAGCACGCGCGCTAGTCCGTGCGCTGTCTCGTGAGTACTCGTGCATTCTCAGGTAGAAATTCGCCTAATGTGTCAAGCGTTTCGACATCTTGCGCTCCGCACCTCCGCCATATGTGCGCCAGTCCGGGGCCTTCGGGGCAAGTTGACTTCCGTCCCTCGTACAACTAGAGGTCTGGGACCGTAGAGTCCCAAGATTGCCATAAACATTATTATTATTGTAAAGGTAAATCTTCTTGCGTTACCTTATGATCATTATCTACTAAAACCACAACTCAAAAACTTGCAATGTTTTAAGTATTTTGGAACAATAAACTCTATATCCACCTACACAAAGATCAAATTTCATTGCAACTCATTCTCGGAGCCTTTTAAATGCACATGGTCATTCCAAAATCAACTGTAAATACTCAACGCTTAGGTCTAATTCTTGCGTTGATGTGTATGTATTGAAATGGAGTCGAATCATAAAATCAAGTATAAGCAGTATTAGGGTTTTAATGATATTCAAGTGCTTAAAGAAAGAGCTTAAAAATTTCGTCAAACACAAAACAACTAAGTATGAATAAAATTAATATAAAATAGGAAAAGGAAGTCAAACCCATAAACATCATTCTTATTGTAAAGTCAAATATTCTTTAGTCACCTTACGTTCATCATCTATACTACTAATATATAAAGCTGAAAAGTTTGCTTGTTTGTTTGCTTGAACGCGCTAATCTCAGGAACTATTGGTCCGATTTGAAAAATTCTTTCAGTGTTAGATAGCCGTTTATCGAGGAAGTCTATAGGCTATAAATCATCACGCTAAGACCAATAGGAGGGGAGCAGACGAAGTCACGGGTCAACTAGTCTATTAAAACTACAATTCAAAAACTTACAAAATGTACATGTATGTTCCAAAATACATACTTCTGGAACAATACACTCTAAACACTACACTTAAAGTTGATATTCCATTGCAACTCATACTTGGAGCTTTAATACAGATTGTCGCTTAAAAATAAATTGAAATTACATAACGCTCAAATCCATATTTACATACAACTGTATTGAAATAAACTTGAATTATGAAAAGTATATTAAGCAGTAATAGGGTTATAAATACAATCAAAGTTCAGTTAATAAAGAAAAGGTTAAAATAGCTATGAATAAAATTAATATAAAATATCAAAAAGGAGTCAAAGCGTCTACTGCAGTGGGATGAAGGACCATGTTCCTTCGCGGTTGCATATGCCTCGACATTCGAGGACTTATTCTCATGTCGACTTGTCCGAGTCTTAGCCTGAAAGGCACATTCATTTCTTTAGTATATACTAAAGTCACAATAGCGTTCATCTATAGCGTATTGCTTCGTGTGGGGGTGGGTTTAGAACATCCTTACCCCAGAACCGCTATCTTACTGAGTAGACACGGACTCCCACACGATTTACGCAAAATATCGTAGTTGTGTTATTTGGCAAGAAAACTTTACTTGCGCGATCTAGGACGCTATTGTAGTCGGTACAAGAAAGGATCGATTTTTTTGGGAGATCCTTTTGTTGACCAGAGATCCCAGTATCGCCGGTTTGAAAGGTAGCGCTTACCTGCAAAATTGCAAGCGAGAGACTAGTGGTTGCAAGTTCGATCCTCACAAACGGCAAATATTTTTGTGTGTATATTTCAAATAATGTGTCTCTAAAGAGGTTTTCAACAACAAACCTATCCTTAGTGAAAATATTATGTTTTTATCTACTGTTGCATAAAAATTTACTAAACAAACAGAGCACGTTACATTTTTCATCAGAACTTCGCTTCAAGATGATAAAAATTAATATCTCAAAGTAACAAAGGAAGTGCGGAAATGGTTCTTTAATTACTTTTCCCTCGAGCCACCTACGTGTTATTTAATACTAGGAATGGGAGGACGCTAAGTGATAGATGAGGCTACGGTACGGCAAGAAAGTCTATCTCTTAGCACGTGAGCGATGGCTGGCCAACTGTTTGTTATAAAAGATGACGTCATTTGTCTTTGTTATTTATTTTCAAGTAAAACTAAGTTTGAAAAAGCTATTTTCTGCTAAAATGGCTGGCTGAGACCATTCTCACAAAAATATATGTAACCTTTTTTAGTTAAAACTACAGGCCTTTTTTGCAGAAAATAACCTGGGGTAGCCATTAATTTGGCAGAAAAAATTTAAAGGCATTAATTACATTTTTTTCATCCCCGCTGGCCAGTTGCCTTCATCAACATATCAAACCTCATTACAGGAAAACGAATCATTATTTCGAATTAACGAAAAGGGTTGCTTACGCAAAACTATTTCAGAGGGCGCCACCGAATTATATCGAAAACAATAAAAATCGTTTATTGAAGAGCTCTAATCAAACGCGGTAAAATTCCTATAATGAAAAGGTTGCAATAAGAATATATTGCCAAATGCTAAAATTGTCTTGCCAAATGATATAAATTTAGGACTCAATGTAATCTTAAGTGACGAGGTGCTTGAAACTGTAGACACGGCAGTATTTTTGGGCATAACTGTTGATTCAAAACTACAATGGGGTCCACAATCAAGCGTATCGGGAAGGCTCAGCTCTGCCGCATACGCCGACAGGAAAGTAAGACCATTTACTGATGTTGATACAGCTCGGTTAGTCTATTTTAGTTATTTCCGTAGCGTTATGTTCTTTTGTGGGGAAAAGCTGCTGAAAATACAATAGTTATTTGTGCAACAAGAAAGCAATGTCGTTTTTTGCTGCGAGTGCTGATTTTGAATCCTGAGCAAGCGAAAGATTACTGAGTGTGACGAGGGATTCAAAGGCACGAGATGCAAAAAGCTTTGCTCTCCTGTAACACACATAACTTTTCACTTCAGCAGCGAGAACACTTTAGGAGATAAAATAATAAACAGCAATAGATTGAAATAACTATTTATTGTGAATCGAATTAATTAACATTGTAGATAGAGGTACCAATTCAATAAAATGGAACATTTTAAAAGTTTAAAAGTAATATTACTACAATTCCGTAAATTAAAAATAACAGATTTATTTGGCAACGTTATAGTTGCATTGAGTTGAGTTTGATTATCTGGGGTTAAGGTTTCTGTTTCGGTGGCGGATTGAGAAGGAACAACGGTAAACTAGTTTCAATCATACGTTGGTGATTCTGATCGGCTTTCTGTATAAGTACACTGTGCGTCGTTGGAAGTGGATGGGCGTGGGTGAGACCAAGGATCCGAGGTTAAATTCAGACTTATTGTTTCCACTATACGCTTACAGATTTTCGACTTATTTTCTATTGAGTCTTAAATATAGCCTTCTGCAACCGTATTGGACTTCCACCCACCGTGACGTTTTAAAGTGGTGAGATCGACTCCGGAATCAGCCAAGAGCGTTGCCGAAGTTCTCCGAAAGCAGTGACCCGTCCATAGCTGAGGCTCTTCCATTTTTAAGAAAGTGGCAATTTCTCACTATAGCACCAATTTATTTACTCCCATGGGCTGTCTTGAGCATTTATTATTCTGGTATTGTATGAAAAATCGGTCGGTTTTTATATTGGCTGGACGTAAATTTTGGTATTTTTCTACAATATTTACATATTGTTCGCGTACGACAAAAGACCTGTCAAGGTTCGTCTTCGTATTTTTCAATTTTACTAACAGTAATTTATCTGAATGCTTTTCGATATTATGAACTGTTAGCTGTAATAGCTCGTTATTGCGACACGCTCCACTAATTCCTATGATCAGTAAAACCTGTAATGAAAATATTACATAATTAATATGCATAATTTAACATTTACATCATCTTTTACATATCGTAATAAATATTTTAACAGTATTGCTAAGCCAGACTAGGATTCATTGCGCCTCCAAAAATTAGTAGTAGACAGTGAGTACCTTTATACATAACAGTCTATACACAAATTTTAATAACTAACAACATATATTCATAGGTACCACTTACTTTAGCGGCAAGAAAATTACAGTCCAGAGCTTAGAGCGAGTTAAGAGCCATGAAAATTATGGACTTTTTAACTGACATTCTTTTTAGAAAAGATACGAGTTTTGCGTATGTTTCAATATGCACGTTATGTTTTGTCTTTAAAGTAGCTTTCAACATTGAGTAAATACTCCACATTGTTGATGATCGCAACGTCTGTGTTAAAACTAAAAAAAAATAACAACATCGTCTCCGATCAACTGCTTGCACCCTTTGTAAGTCTCCATTCATTGAAGACATGGTATGCTTTCAGATATTTCTTGCGAGACTTCGCAGGTAGGAAACTTAATTATGCATTTATTATTAGAAGGGAACATAATCTAAATAAATTAACAAATACTTAATTATCATACACTAATTAACACGAAATTATGTACAAACGCGTATAAAAACAAAATTAATCATTGGGCATCAAAAAAATAATCCACATCGCTGTCAATGGCAAAAGTTCCCAGAACACTGGCAGCATTGCCGCGTTGAATCGCAATGCTGATTCTTTGGCCGAAAAAAAGCCCAGCCCTCTGGTCACGTGAACAGTCGACAAGTTGTTTGCTAATGTCCCGAAAGACTCGATGCGCACTCGGACCCCATGGGCCTAGTGTTTCAACGCCAAACTGCTCAAATATGTAACTTCCAATTAAGTTGTTATATTTGCGCTGTTTGAGGTTTTCTGCACCTGCAGCAGCCGCCCCAGCACAGCCCGCCGTGCTAAGAAGATGGGATGGCGCAAGGGTGTCGACACATGTTGCATCCCACACCAAAGGCCTACCCACCTTCCAAGGCATTATGGTCATCCCATCTGGCCTTTTCCCATCGTCGCGTGCCAAGCCGTTGGGTTCTAAAACAGCTGGCACCCCGGCGGTGACAAGGGCCCGACGATAATGTCATTAATGCTGGCGTGCCGTGCTAACCGACCAGCGCTCCTACTGCAGGACAGGCCATGGTGTCCGAGGCGGTCGACTGCTTCACCGCATTGACACCGATGTGGAGCTCCGCTAGGAGCACCCAAACGCAGACACGTAGCGATCCGGAAAGTACTGTCACTCAGCAAAGTACCTATGTTGGGTGACGGTAGTGCCTGTAGCCAAAAACCCGACTCCCATTCACCCACAGCCAGCAGGCGGGCACGCTCCGCAGTATTGGTGGTCGTATTTATGAGGTTATTCCGTACCAATCTGCAGAGCGGCTCGTCCCATTGTCTTTGGGAGAACGGGTTTTCGGGCAATGCCGTATTCGGGCAAGCCACTTTCCAGGCGTTCACTGCATCGGTCAAACAAGGCACTTCACAGTTAACCAATGATGGAGTTAATATCCTTTTGGTTAACTTTTCAGTGCTGTTGACCGATGACAGGAACGCCGGTAGGCTTACACTAGAAATTTTGCGGATGCCGAGCCCACCAAAGCGAATGGGTAGTGTGGCTTGCAGCCACGCTCGGTCATAAATAACTTATGGTTTTAACTCCTCCAGTGTTAAAATACTGTTCTCGTCGCTAGTTTCAATCATATTTTACGATTATTTTAATATTTTTTAACTTATTTAACTCTTTACGCCAGCCACGAAATTTTATTCCAGCTCTTTTATTTAAATTAAGGCGTGTTCGGAAATAGCACCCATGATATTTTATTATTCAAAATATATTACGTTACGTGTTACGTGTATTACGTTATTTTGTGATTATTATTATTATTTTGTGTTATTACTATGTTTTCTTCATAGTCAAACTTAATGTACCTACCTAGATAATAAGTGCACGCTGTGGTCTCCTGTAATTAGAGGCACACTCTTGTATTTGTCCTTGTCAGTATTATAGTGTATGTGATTGCGTAGCCTCTGGTGGCGATCCTATATATAAATAAATAACATTATTGGAACTAAAATAAATATTTACTGTGCAGTAAAAACTTATTTTCGTTTTAATACAACAATAAGTTAAAAATTCAATAAATTACATTAAATTATCTTTTTGCAAAATTTCTTTAGTTAGTACGAAATTTCGAACGTGTTAGTCTTTGAGGTCGAATTCAAAATCGGAACTTCGAAAGGGCTGCAATGGCCTTTGTCTCTCTCTCTTTCTGATGGCGGTAAAGAGATAGAGTGTGAATGTTTCGAATTGTATAATTAACCCAAGGCTGAATAAGATAAAAAAAATCGCATTTTACTCTCTGATTACATACAGCAAAACCTACATGTTTGAGATACTGAAGTGAAAAATAAATTTGTCTTGCAAAAACGTGCTGTGCGAGCAATATATCAGCTAGGGTCAAGAGTTTCATTAAGAGAAATTTTCAAAGAGATTGGAATTCTCACGGTAGCATCTCAATTTATTTTGTGTAAACATTTTATATATTAGGCAAAATATACAACTATAATATGCAACTTTAACACCAGAAACAAGCACAAGCTACATGCTCCTTCCCGCCGACTTCGTAAAGTCCACGACTCATTTTTGGGGCTCGGTATCCGTTTATACAATAAACTTCCACTATCTTTTCTTGACCTGCCTTTTAACTCATTTAAAGTTAAAGTTAAATCTGACCTCTGTTCGAAGGCGTACTATTCTATTAATGATTATTTAGACGATAAGAACAGTTGGTCGCTGGGTTAAACGCAAGACAATGTCATATTTATCATGTTCTTTCTCTTTAAGTAGGTAATTAGGACAGGTTATATGTGCCCATATCATATTGTTTTTTTATTTATCTGACGATGTTGGTCAATCCTTTTTTTATTTACTTTCGTATCAGTATCATAAAGTGTGCTAGCTAAGAAGTCTTAAATAAAATAAAATAACTTTTTTTTCGTGTCGTGTATGATTGATTACTTTGCATACTTACTATATAAATTCAAGTTCTTAAAACGTAACAGACAGATGTGTTTCTGGGGAAATTGTTGGCCACTTCTTCTCCACAGCTAAAACACTAGGAAGTGGTGACGGGCGGGCGTTTTGGAGGACTGTTTTTTGTAAACTTGACGTTCAAAAAGTGCTGGCTCTCAGCCTAATTTGAATATGTTGAGTAGACGACTTTTGATTTGATCTTTGATTTTTTGATATAAGGCTGAAGAGTTTGTTTGTTTTTTTGTTTGCTTGAAAGCGCTAATCTCAGGAACTACTGGTCCGATTTGAAAAATTATGTCAGTGTTAGATAGCCCATTTATCGAGGAAGGCTATCGACTATATATCATCACGCTAAGACCAATAGAAGCGGAGCAGACGAATTGCGCGGGTCAACTAGTATTATTATGAGATAATAATTACAGAAACGCGGGCATCTCTCAAAGGAAAAGAAAGGATATTATTGAAAGACTGATTTTGTGTGACGCAAATAATAATGTTGTAGTGAAACCTTCATCACAAATAGAGAATGATGAACCAGATATAAACAATTTTAAAGATATTAATGGAAACTCTAATTTACCTCCCTTAAAAATTTAAAATACTCAATTGCTTACGAAGCTTTTGGTCTTTAGGAAATAAATAAATGCCAACGTTTTTGCATCCAAATGCACAACACAAACAATAACAATATTTACTAATTTTTTCAATTTAAAAAACTAGTTACCAACACACGTTCGTCTGCGTTACAATTTTCATTACTGCTCCGCTGCTGTTGGTCTTAGCGTAATGATATATCCTATAGCCTTCCTTGATAAATGGGCTATCTAACACTGAAATATTTTTTCAAATCGGACCAGTAGTTCCTGAGATCAGCGCGATCAAGCAAACAAACGAACAGACAAACAAAAAAACACTTTAGCTTTATATAATAGTACTAGTTGACCCGCGCAACTTCGTCTGCGACACAATTTTCATTACAGCTCCGCTCCTGTTGGTTAGTTTCTGAGATTAGCGCGTTCAAACAAACAAACAATCAAACTCCTCGGCTTTATATATTAGTATAGATAGATATAATTTTAATGTACAGAATAAAAGTACCAAAAAGTATTATCATGTCAACTTCTACTCTACATTCGAATTTGTTTACGATATAGTACTGTGGCGCCTCTACCGGAAAAGTTTGGCAGTAAGATTCCCTATTGAATATCAAACTCACGGTACCATGAAACATAACTGGCTGGAAACGAAGCTGAAATTGATGTGTACAAAACAATTTCTTCAAGAAAATCAGTTTTGATGAATATCCAACTTTGTGAACGATTCGCCATTTATCGCGAAGTTACTCGTATTAACCAGTTGCTGACACGGTGTTGAGCAGTTACAAAACTTACAAAGGAACAAAAAGAAACAAGAGGGAGACGAAAACATACTCTACATACATTTATGACATGGTGTGACCAATGGTGTTCGCGGGTTCATGGCTGGATTAATTATAAAATCTAATGTAGCTTTGTGATTTTACGCTATTAGGAATTTCCAAGTGACAAACAACCACAATAAACCAAGACAATAAACCATCTTGGTCCAGAATATTGATTTACCGCATGATATACTCTTATTTATTTATTTTGTTCATTTCAGATTGCGTTCTTGCGATCGGAGATCAGAAGAGACTACTACCGCATTTCTTGCTTCCCAGGTGTGCAAAAGTGTGTTGATAACACACATATGCCAATCAAAATCCAGAACTAAACACACTGAGAAGCATTTCGTAACCCCAAGAGATTTACATAATACATTTTCAAAGGTAATATATTGCAAAGAATTGGCTCAGTACTGAATGAGAATCAGCTCAGAGTATGGACTGGATTTGGAACAGATTTTTCAACAGTGAATCATATACTCCAAGGGTTAGTTTTCTTTAAATATCCAGATAGTCTGCAGCCCACGCAAGGTAATTTACGATGTTGTGCGTGGATCAGTAAACGGACCACGCATATTTTCGAATATACGTAGATGCTGTATGCATTTACAGGATGGCAACATATCATGCATACTAATTGGAGACAGCGCCACAAACATAGCATAGACAATAGAGCTCATCTATCAACAAGAAACGTAATTGTGCGCTTTTGCGTTGCGGATGTGGAAAATAAGATTTGCATGTTTGAGCAGAGAATACCAGACCAAATTAACACAGTATTGTGATATTAGTGCATGTGCCGTCCCCCCTATATTTGTGTTTCAGCAAATGAAGTTATTGTTTCTGTCACCAGCAGTGGTGACACGGAGCGTGGCAGCATAATTTGGGTTCCATCTAATGCAAAAGGATTATTTTAGTAGACCGTAACCATCACGTTTCAGAGAATCTACAAAAGAAATAGATTTTGTTGTAATTTTTTTTTTATATTTTTGTTTGTATACTTATTAATAAACATGGTAAAAAAACATTTGATAACATTGGACAACCAACGCTTAGGAACTCTTTCGAAGGGACCTATGTTGACGTAGCTCTATTCAGAGCTAAGCAAAACCAAAGCGGACTCAAACCTTGCTCACTGCTGGAGAATGCAGGTCTAAGCTATCGGTTGAGAAAAGGTGGTCAGGCCATAATCTCACTTTCTTTACATAAATTATTTTTTTATTTTTTTAAATGTATTTTTGTTTTTTAAATATATTTAAAAATGTAACGTTTATTATGTATATAGAAATAAATAAACGAAAAAATTAAACTAAGTATTAAATTGTGCCGCTGTCCTGCTCAAAATGTTTATATATGAACAAAATTAATATAAATATCAAAAAGGAGTCAAAGCGTCTACTGCAGTGGGATGAAGGACCATGTTCCTTCGCGGTTGCATATGCCTCGACATTCGAGGACTTTTTCTCATGTCGACTTGTCCGAGTCTTAGCCTGAAAGGCACATTCATTTCCAAATACAGACCAGCTGTATTTATTCTTTAGTAAATACTAAAGTCACAATAGCGTTCATCTATAGCGTATTGCTTCGTGTGGGGGTGGGTTTCGAACATCCTTACCCCAGAACCGCTATCTTACTGAGTAGACACGGACTCCCACACTATTCAAGCAGAATATCGTAGTGGTTTTATTTGTTATGAAAACTTTACTTGCGCGATCTAGGACGCTATTGTATTCGGTACAAGAAAGGATCGATTGTTTTGGGAGATCCCTTTGTTGACCAGAGATCCCAGTGTCGCCGGTTTGAAAGGTCACGATTACCTGCAAAATTGCAAGCGAGAGACTAATGGTCGCAAGTTCGATCCTCACAAACGGCAAATATTTTTGTGTGTTCATTTTTCAAATAAATGTATCTCCAAAGAGGTTTTCAATAACAAACCTATCCTTAGTAAAAATATTATGTTTTTATCTACTGTTGCATGAAAATTTACTAAAGAAACAGCACGTTATATTTTTCATCAGAACTTCGCTTCAAGATGATAAAAATGAATATCTCTAAGTTACAAAGGAAGTGCGGAAATGATTCTTTAATTACTTTACCCTCGAGCCACCTACGTGTTATTTGATACTAGGAATGGGAGGACGCTAAGTGATAGATGAGGCTACGGTACGGCAAGAAAGTCTTTCTCTTAGCACGTGAGCGATGGCTGGCCAACTGTTTGTTATAAAAGATGACATCATTTGTCTTTGTTATTTATATACAAGTAAAACTATGTTTGAAAAAGCTGTAATTGAAAATTATTTTTTGCTAAAATGGCTGGCTTAGACTATTCTCACAAAATTATATGTAACCTTTTTAGTTAAATTTATGATTTTATATAAAACCACTGGCCTTTTTTGCAGAAAATAACCGAAAAAAAAAAAAAAATTTTAAAAGCTTTTCATTTTTTTCTTTCGCTGGCCAGTTTCCTTCATCCACATATCAAACCTCATTACAGGAAAACGAATCATTATTTCGAATTAACGAATAGGGTTGCTTACGCAAAACTATTTCAGAGAGCGCCACCGAACTATATCGAAAACAGTAGAAATTGTATATTGAAGAGCTCTATTCTAACGCGGTTAAATTCCTATAATGAAGAGGTTGCGATAAGAATATATTTGCCAAATGTCAAAATTCCCTAAATGTTACTTAATTAAAGACCCAATGTAATCTTAAGTGACGATGTGCTTGAAACTGCAGTATTTTTGGGCTTAACTGTTGATTCCAAACTACAATGGGGCCCACATATATCAAGCCTATCCGGAAGGCTCAGCTCTGCCGCATACGCCGACAGGAAAGTAAGAAAATTTACTGATGTTGATACAGCTCGGTTAGTCTATTTTAGTTATTTCCATAGTGTTATGTCCTATTGTGCGTTATGACATATCAAAAGACGTCGATAATAGTATAGACATCTTCGACGCTCGTGCTGTTGCTTTTAAGAGACATTTTTGTGCTCTTTCTCTCTGTTAGCGTTAAACATTGCTTCTGTAACTAATGTTTCCTGCACATCCCCCCTATAGGCTGAGACTGTCGCAGGGCGGACGCGCGGCGTTCTGGTTAATGGTAAATATTGTAATTGTGTACGTTCCATTTCGTTTACATATCTTATTATTACTATTTTATTTTTTCTTGTTGTTGTTTGCCATGTTGTGCGATTATGCTTTGGGTCAAGACCAATGATGTGTATTTCTTACTATATTTTTTATGATTGTAACCTGTTGTAATTGCCTTGTGAATAAATAAATAAATTAATACTGTGGAGAAACGCTGCTGATATACAAAATATATTTATCTTACAAAAACGTGCTGTGCGAGCAATATACCAGCTTTCATAAAGATAAATTTTCAATGAGACTGGAATTCTCACGGTAGAATCTCAATTTATTTTTGTAAACATTTTATATATTAGGCAACATATATATTTTTACAGTAAAACGAGCGACATCCACAACTTTAACACCAGAAACAAGCACAAGCTACATGCTCCTTCCCACCGACTTTGTAAAGTCCATTACTCATTTGTGGGGCTCGGTATCCGTTTATACAATAAACTTCCACTATCTTTTCTTGACCTGCTTTTCAAATTTAAAGCTAAACTATTCTATTATAATACTATTCTATTATTGATTATTTAGACGATAAGAATAGTTAGTAGCGACCAACACAGCGGGTTTGAACGCAAGACAATGCATATTTATCATGTATTCTTTCTCTTTAAGTAGGTAATTAGCTTATGACACGTTATATGTGTTCATATAATATTGTTTATTTATTTATCTGACTATATTGGTCAATCCTTTTTTTATTTACTTTTGTGTCAGTATCATAGTCTTAAATAATATTAACTAGCTGACCTGCGCGGCTTCGCTCCCGTCAACTGGCTACCCTACCTACCTACCTCCTTACCTCCCTACCTACCCAACCTACCTCCCTACCTACCTACCCTATCTACCTAACTACTTACTGTTATTTATAAATATTTCAATACTATTCTGTCCTAGTACCTAGTATGTCTAACAAATTACTAACACCCTGTTATTTATATTTTTTATGTGTTCTACTAACAACCTTACTAACGTCTCATTTGTTAAAAATGTATGGACGTATGTCTGAATTAAAGATATACATATTATTATTATTATTCCATTTATTTATTTATTTATATATACATACTAATTACATTTTTAAATATTTCTATAAAAATACAAAAAAAACATTTAAAAATATAAAAAATAGTAGCCCACCGGTATCGGGAACAGGGTCCAAGCTACCGGTGGTCAGGGCTTCTGAGAGAGGAACCTCCTAACGATGCGCGCCGTGTCCAGGAGTACTGCTTTCTGGATCAAGCCCTTGATCCAGCTGCCCAACGAGAGCCTCTTGAGATGTTGGTCGAGGCTCTTGGCAATAATGCCATTGGCCGTCACGATTATCGGCACAATAACTGCTGTGTTCACATCCCACATGTCGACAACCTCGCGAGCCAAGTCAAGATACTTCGTTTGTTTATCTTTCTCTGACTTCACGAGGTTCTCGTCATGAGGGACTGCTATATCAACAATCATTGCGCGACGCTCTAGTCGGTCTATCACCACTATATCAGGCTTATTGGCAACAATAGTCCTGTCAGTGATGATAGACCGATCCCAATACAATGTGCAACAACCATTTTCGAGAACTGGGTCGGGCACATACCTATAGTACGGTACTTCCGATTCCACAAGATTGTATTTAAGAGCAAGTTGCTGGTGGATAATCCTGGCTACAAGGTTGTGCCTGTGCAAATAGTCTCCGTTAGCCAGACTAGAACAACCGGAAATAATGTGGCGGATGGATTCCCCGGGCCGGTGACATGCCCGACATATGTCAACCGTACCGTCCTTCACAATGTATTTCCGGTAGTTATTAGTCATCATAACTTCGTCCATAATTGCACAAACAAAACCTTCGGTTTCCCCGAAGAGGTCACCAAAACGAAGCCAGGCTACGGACGCTAAGAAGTCTACATCGGGCCCATGTAGGACCCGATAAAAGCGTCCGTGAAGCTCCTTGCTCTGCCATACCTCCCTGCGGTCGTTAGTATCTAATACCACAGGTTTGCGCCAATTCTCGTTAGCCAAGGAGAGCGCGGTAAGGCCTTTGTCCACCGCTACCACATCTCGATGCATACCCACGTCGGCCTCTAAGAAGTATTCCCTAAGGCTGCATACCTCGCGGTTGTGTAGGGTCTTAGCATTTAAGAAGCCACGACCCCCGCACTTCCGCGGGATGTACAGCCTCATCACCGATGACCGTGGGTGATGCATCCGATTTGCGGTAAGCAGTGAACGTACCCTCCTATCCAGGGCGTCAAGTTCCGTCTGAGTCCATTTGAGTATGCCGAAAGAATACATCAAAACCGGCATGACCCAACCGTTGAAGGCGCGCACCTTGTTTCCGCCTGATAAAAGACTGTTAAGTACTTTGTTCAGGCGGCCAAAGAAGCGCTCCTTCAACGATTGTTTCATGTCAGTAGCACTGATGCCTAACGCTTCCGACATACCCAAATACTTGTAAGTTTCGGTTGAGGAGAGGGACCTAAGGTGTATGGAATCCGAGAGTTGGGTTCCCACGGATTCCATAATCTCCCCTCGCTTTACATGCATGACCGCACATTTGTCCAAACCAAATTCCATCCTGATGGCGCTACTGAAGGTTTCTGTTACCTTTAGTAGCTTCATCAGTTGCATGTTATTAGGAGCAAAGAGTTTCAAGTCATCCATGTAAAGGAGGTGCTATATGACCTGACCACCTCTTCTCAACCGGTAGCCTTGGCCCGAACCCTCCAGCAATGTACTGAGAGGGTTGAGAGCCAGACAAAACCACAGTGGACTCAGACTGTCACCCTGAAATATGCCACGCTCGATCCTTATCAGTTCGCTGTACGCCTGAATCTGTCGACATCCTGGATAGTGAAGAACCGTCCTCCACTGCCCCATACACGACTTCAGGAAGGTGCGTAGGACTGCATCAACTTTGTACAGCTCCAGCACCCTCATGAGCCATGTATGTGGCACTGAGTCATAGGCCTTCTTATAATCTATCCAGCATGTCGACAGATCCCTTCGGGAACGACGAACCTGTTGGCTAATGGCAATGTCGATGAGGAGCAGCTCCTTAGTACCGCGGGACCCGTTCCTACATCCATTCTGAGAGGCAGACATAATTGAATTACTATCAACATGATGGTTAATCTTTCCTCTCAAAATGGATGTAAAAACTTTATAGACCGTCGGTAAACACGTGATCGGCCTATAATTTTTAGGTTCCGCAGTACTTCCTGATTTATGGAGCAGGTGGGTTAATCCAGTAGTTAGGAACTGGGGCAGCGATCCTGACTCTAAGGCAGACTGGAATTGAGATGCCAATCGAGCATGCGATCTTTGAAACCATTTAATCCAAAAGTTGTGCAGCCCGTCCGGTCCTGGAGATTTCCAATTAGGCAACGGGCGAACTGCACGAGCTACATCTTGGGGGCTGATGGTAATTGCCCCCATTTCTGGTATCGGATCGCATGCACGTTCGACCTCCCGAGTCCAATCACCCTCAGTGTGACTGACAGGCACCGACCAGATGCTGCGCCAGAATGAACTCATGGCTTCATCATCCGGTCGGCACGTATCAGTCACGCCTTGGTCCGGTCGCTCCCAAGCCCTATAAACCCACCTTTCGTTCCTTTGGAATGTGCGATTCTGAGTATATCGCTCCACTCGCCGCTTGTACCGACGTATACGGTTTGCCCATGCATAGATTTTCTGCTTCAGGAAGTCAATACGCTCTGTGACGCGGGCGAGATAATCCCGAGGATGGATGTCAGTCCCCGAGAACGCCCGCCTCACAAAGCGCATCACTCTGCGGCGAGTGTTGCCCTCCCTGAAGCAGATAAGTTTGCCGATGAGTGCTCTAGCCTCACCGATACGACGCTCGATCCTGCTCTGCCAAGCTGGTACAGCTGGTCGTGTAACTCTGTCACTGCTAGGAAATTTGACATGAGCTACACGACATGCCGCTGCAGCCGCACAGTACAAGATCGAGTGGGTATCGGCAAGGTCTTCGCTGCTATCAAAATAACTTGCTAGTTGCGAATCTAGAGCACACACCAGCGCCCTATTTTTATTATGCATGGGCAAACGAGGTAGCCGAGGCCTAAGCTCTGGCGGTGTGGAGCGATACTCTCGGAAAGCATCCTCCAAAGCGCTCCTCAATCGCTCATTGCATTGGGTACTCACGGATATAGCCCCGTCGTCATCATCCTCACCAACAATGTCGGGTCGCGGTGAAACACTGAGTTGTATTTGCACCGTGGCCGGTGGCGACGCAGGTGAGACGCGGCCGCTCCGTGATTCCAGACGCAGTCTATCAAGTACGGCGTCATCCAACATACGGTTACGCTGGATGACCCGCACCTGATCCGACAGTCGTTGGGCTGAAACGTTGACAGTTGGCTCAAGTACCTGAAACAGAGAGAGCATCCGACCACGGTACGCAGTCAGGTTAGTTCCCCCCTGTGTAGCCCCAAAGTATGAGCGTATAACATTTTCGTTTATGGATTGCGTCCATTTTATACGCTGCACACTTCCACCGATAGCGGGGACCCTGTCAGAGGCCGGTGGGCCTCGAGATCCCAAGCTGGTCGGAGGTCAGCCTCGTCCGCGCCGACGCGCTGGTGGTGATGTCGTCGGCGGCGAGAAGTATTCGTCGCTCGAGCTCGACGCAACTGCAGCTACCGGAACATCAGGATTTACGGCTGGAGCAGGTCCCGGTGGCTG
Source organism: Lacanobia oleracea (assembly GCA_950371165.1). Classification (NCBI taxonomy): domain Eukaryota; kingdom Metazoa; phylum Arthropoda; class Insecta; order Lepidoptera; family Noctuidae; genus Lacanobia; species Lacanobia oleracea. The sequence continues at coordinate 6,641,190 of OX493393.1, forward strand.
CGAGGCGGAACTGAGCGACGAACCCGAAGATGTTTCTGGTGCGGCTAGTAATTGTGCCCGGCGTCTTGTCAGCATTTTCTTATAAGTAGGTGTATTGACATTGCAATTCAACTGGTATATTGTTTTTGTTTATTTTTTCCTGGATGTGTCCTGGATTTTGATCATTTTGGAGCTTGGTATTTATTAAAATTATTTTAAAAATTCGGGATGAAAATTTATGCTGTCAGTCAACTTGACAGCCGGACCACAGATTATATTATTATTATTTTTTTTACTTTTTTACTTTCTCGGGTCCCTCTTCTTAGAGACCCGGTCCTTTGGTAGGCGTACGAGGGGCCGAAGCCAACTCGCAGAGGCCTCTTTAGACATTTTAAATGGAATGGGACACCAACCGACGATTATCCCTGTATGCACTGTGAAAGTATACCCAAGGACAATCCCCGGTTGGAGCAGGACTATTGCAGAATATGGAAACAAAAGATGACACGCTATGGGTTTGGCTGGTTTAGTGGACTAATAATCGTTTACTATGGAAGTACTATTGGCCCCTGCCTGACCATTGACAATTAAAACGGCTTTAAAATGGCAGGGGGTGACTTGCACACTCAATAAATGGGCCCCCCGAAAAGGGTCGATAGCACAAAGTAACGTAGCGCCAAGGGGGCAACATATCCTGAGGTGCTAGAGGAGTGGAGAGGTATACCACGGCTATCAAGACAATCCCGGAAGTACGGTCAAGATCCCTACCAGCACCTTACTGGATTATACATCCTTCTCCCGAGCACGTTTGCTCTTGCGAATCTCCACTCCGACCGGCCGATTAAGGCAAGAAAGAGGTGGGAGCTCTGTTCCTCGTCAGTGTTCACTGCGGCCAGCCAATAAAGGCAAGCCGGAAATGAGGAACAAGAATTCTCCCTGGAGATCAGGTCCGTGGGGTCGCCAGTGCCCAACAGTTCGCCACAAAACTGCCTTGCGGATTTATTATTATTATTATGCTATTCCGGACAAAGACTAATCCAAAAACACAAAAATCATGAAAATCGGTCTAGCCGTTCTTGAGTTAGTGTTCGAACAAACCCGACTTTGTTTTATATATTAAGATAACTTTTTTTCGTGTCATGTATTGATTACTTTGCATACTTACTATATAAATTCAAGTTCTTAAAACGTAACAGACAGATGTGTTTCTGGGGAGTTTGTTGGCCACTTCTTCTCCACAGCTAAAACACTAGGAAGTGGTGACGGCGGGCGTTTTGGAGGACTGTCTTATGTAAAACTTGACGTTTAGAATGTGCTGGCTCTCAGCCTAATTTGAATATGTTGAATAAACGACTTTTGATTTTGATTTTTTGATATAAAGCTCAAGGGTTTGTTTGTTTGCTTGTACGCGCTAATCGCAGGAACTACTGGTCCGATTTGATAAATTATTACAGTGTCAGATAGCCTATTTATCGAGGAAGGCTATCGGCTATATATCATCACGCTAAGACCAATAGAAGCGGAGCAGACAAATTACGCGGGTCAACTAGTATTATTTTAAAAATAGATAATAATTACGGACGTCTGAGTACGAAAAAGATGCTCCGGAAACGCGGTGCATCTTTCAAAGGAAAAAAAGGATGTTATTGAAAGATATTATCATTATCATTTTGTGTGATACAAATAATAATGTTGTAGTGAAACCTTCATCACAAATAGAGAATGATGAACCAGATATAAAAAATTTTAAAGATATTAATGTGAACTCTAATTTACCTCCCTTAAAAATACTCAATTGCTTACGAAGCTTTTGGTCTTTAGGAAATAAATGAATGCCAACATTTTTGCATCCAAATGCACAACATAATATTATGCATATTTACTACTTTTTCAATATAAAAAATGTAATTTGAATGTACCTAAAAGTACCAAAATGTATTATCATGTCAACTGCTAACTACATTGGAATTTGTTTACGTTATAGTACTGTGGCGCCTCTACCGGAAAATTTTTGCAGTAAGATTACCTATTGAATGTCAATCTCACAGTACCATGAAACATAACTGGCTGGAATCGAAGCTGGAATTGATGTGTAAAAAATAATTTCTTCAAGAAAATGAGTTTAGATGAATATACAACAAAGTGAACGATTCGCCATTTATCGCGAAGTTATTTACGAGTTGCTGAAACAATTTGCTGACACGGTGTTGAGCAGTTACAAAACTTACAAAGGAACAAAAAGAAACAAGAGGGAGACGAAAACATTCTCTACATACATCTATGAAATGATGTTCGCGGATTCATGGCTGGATTAATTATGAAATCTAATGTAGCTTTGTGATTTTACGCTATTGGAAATTTCCAAGTGACAAACAACCACAATAAACCAAGACAGTAAACCATCTTGGTGCAAAATATTGATTTTCTCGGGAAAATATTGATATTGCCGAGATATTACAGCACTGATTACACTCATTATGACATTCTTCATTATTTACTGATGCAACTTCGATTCCTACCCAAGTAGGCATGCAAGTATCATTTTTAGTTTAATATACAGTACCTATTTACCGCGTGATATACTCGTACTTATTAATTTTGTTCATTTCAGATTGCGTTCTTGCGATCGGAGATCAGAAGAGAGTACTACCGCATTTCTTGCTTCCCAGGTGTGCAAAAGTGTGTTGATAATACACAAATGTCAATCAAATTCCAGAACCAAACACACTGAGAAGCATTTCGTAACTCCAAGAGATTTACATAATATATTTTTAAAGGTAATATATTGCAAAGAATTAGCTCAGTACTGAATGAGAATCAGCTGAGAGTGTAGGCTGGATTCAGAAGAGATTTTTCAACAGTGAATCATATACTCCAAGGGTTAGTTTCCTGTAAATATCCAGATAGTCTGCAGCCCACGCAAGGTAATTTACGACACTGTGCGTGGTTCAGTACACGGATCACGCATATTTTCGAATACACGTAGATGCTGTATGCATTAACAGGATGGCAACATTTCATGAATACTAATTGGAGACAGCGGCACAAATATAGCATAGACAATAGAGCTCATCTATCAACAAGAAACGTAATTGTGCGCTTTTGCGTTGCGGATGTGGAAAATAAGATTTGCATGTTTGAGCAGAGAATACCAGACCAAATTAACACAGTATTGTGATATTAGTGCATGTGCCGTCCCCCCTATATTTGTGTTTCAGCAAATGAAGTTATTGTTTCTGTCACCAGCAGTGGTGACACGGAGCGTAGTAGCATAATTTGGTTTCCATCTAATGCAAAAGGATTATTTTAGTAGACCGTAACCATCACGTTTCAGAGAAACTACAGAAGAAATAGACTTTGCTGTAATTTTTTTTTCATATTTTTGTTCGTATACTTATTAATAAACATGGTAAAAAACAATTGATAACATTGGACATGGTAATAATTGTTATTAAGGCACAGCCAACGCTTAGGAACCCTTTCGAAGGGACCTATGCTGACGTAGCTCTATTCAGAGCTAAGCAAAATCAAAGCGGACTCAAACATCTTAGTACACTGCTGGAGAATGCAGGTCTAAGCTATCGGTTGAGAAAAGGTGGTAAAGAAAGGAGAGATTATGGAATCGGCGGATTACTATTTTTTATATTTTCAAATGTATTTAAATGTATTTTGAAATGTTTTTTAAGATTTTTTAAAGTTTTTTAATAAACGAAATAATTAATCAAAGTATTAAATTGTTAGCAGCACATTTTCCTGCTCAAAGTGTATAGTATGAACAAAATTAATATAAAATATCAAAAAGGAGTCAAAGCGTCTACTGCAGTGGGATGAAGGACCATGTTCCTTCGCGGTTGCATATGCCTCGACATTCGAGGACTTTTTCTCATGTCGACTTGTCCGAGTCTTAGCCTGAAAGGCACATTTATTTCCAAATACAGACCAGCTGTATTTATTCTTTAGTATATACTAAAGTCACAATAGCGTTCATCTATAGCGTATTGCTTCGTGTGGGGGTGGGTTTCGAACATCCTTACCCCAGAACCGCTATCTTACTGAGTAGACACGGACTCCCACACGATTCAAGCAAAATATCTTAGTGGTGTTATTTGGCAAGAAAACTTTACTTGCGCGATCTAGGACGCTATTGTATTCGGTACAAGAAAGGATCGATTTTTTTGGGAGATCCCTTTGTTGACCAGAGATCCCAGTGTCGCCGGTTTCGCCGGTTTGAAAGGTCGCACTTACCTGCAAAATTGCAAGCGAGAGACTAGTGGTCGTAAGTTCGATCCTCACGAACGGCAAAAATTTTTGTGTGTTCATTTTTCAAATAAATGTATCTCCAAAGAGGTTTTCGACAACAAACCTATCCTTAGTGAAAATATTATGTTTTTATCTACTGTTGCATGAAAATTTACTAAAGAAACAGAGCACGTTACTTTTTTCATCAGAACTTCGCTTCAAGATGATAAAAATTTATATCTCTAAGTAACAAAGGAAGTGAGGAAATGGTTCTTTAATTACTTTTCCCTCGAGCCACCTACGTGTTATTTAATACTAGGATGAGGCTACGGAACAGCAAGATAGTCTATCTCTTAGCACGTGAGTGATGGCTCGCTAACTGTTTGTTATAAAAGATGACATCATTTGTCTTTGTTATTTATTTTCAAGTAAAACTGAGTTTGAAAAAGCTGTAATTGAAAAGAATTTTCTGCTAAAATGGCTGGCTTAGACCATTCTCACAAAATCATATGTAACCTTTTTAGTTTAATTTATGTTATTTTATAAAACTACTGGCCTTTTTTGCAGAAAATAAACCAGAAAATAAAATAAAAAAATTAAAAGCATTTCATTTTTTTCATCCCCGCTGGCCAGTTTCCTTTATCCACATATCAAACCTCATTACAGGAAAACGAATCATTATTTCGAATTAACGAATAGGGTTGCTGACGCAAAACTATTTCGATATTGAAAACATTAAAAATCGTTTATTGAAAAGCTCTAATCTAACGCGGTAAAATTCCTATAATGGAGAGGTTGCAATAAAAATATATTTGCCAAATGCCAAAATTGCCTAAATGTTACAAATTAAGTATCCAATGTAATCTTAAGTGACGAGGTGCTTGAAACTGTAGACACGGCAGTACTTTTGGGCATAACTGTTGATTCCAAACTACAATGGGGCCCACATATATCAAGCCTATCGGGAAGGCTCAGCTCTGCCGCATACGCCGTCAGGAAACTAATAAAAATTACCGATGTTGATAGAGCTCGGTTAGTCTATTTTAGTTATTGTCATGTTGTGCAATTACGCTTTGTGTCAAGACCTATGATGTGTATTTCTTACTATTTTTTTTATGATTGTAGCCTGTTGTAATTGCCTTGAGAAACGTGTCTTACAAACTCGTACCAGCTTTCATAAAGAGAAATTTTCAAAGAGATTGGAATTCTCACGATAGCATCATAATATATTTTTGTAAACATTTTATATATTAGGCAAAATTTATATTTATACAGTAAAACTAGCGACATCCACAACTTTAACACCAGAAACAAGCACCAGCTACATGCTCCTTCCCACCGACTTCGTAAAGTCCATGACTCATTTGTGGGGTTCGGTAGCCGATTTTACAAAAAACTTCCTTTGTCTTTTCTTGACCTGCCTTTTATATTTAAAGTTAAATCTGACCTCTGTTCGAAGGCATATATTCTTTTATTGATTATTTATATGATAAGAATAGTTAGTAGCGACAAACACAGCGGGTTTGAACGCAAGACAATGCATATTTATCATATGAAATTGATGTGTAAAAAATAATTTCTTCAAGAAAATGAGTTTTAATGAATATCCAACTATGTGAACGATTCGCCTTTATCGCAAAGTTATTTACGAGTTGCTGATACAATTTTAAGGTGGCGAGCAGTTACAAAGGAACAAAAAGAAACAAGAGGGAGACGAAAACATTCTCTACATATGTATCAATAAATTCTGAGAATTAATGGACATTTGAGAAATAAGAAGCCAATAAGTCAGACAGAGAGAAAGCGTGTTTCAGCGGCAATTGTAAAAAGGGTTTGGAGAGTTACCTTTTACAGGGTCTACCCTTTATGGGATCAATTTACTATTAGAAAAAAACCTTGTAAGATTGATAACGATTTTTAAACTGAGTATAAAAAGGCTGGTTTTGTGTGGGGAAAAATGGGTCGGTGGAATAAATATGAGAATGTTTTCGTCTCCCTCTTGTTTCTTTTTGGATTCATGGTGTCACCATTGGTGACACCATGTCATAGATGTCTATGACATGGTGTCACCAATGGTGTTCGCGGATTCATGATCTAATGTAGCTTTGTGATTTTACGCTATTGGAAATTTCCAAGTGACAAACAAACACAATAAACCATCTTGGTGCAGAATATTGATTTTCTCGGGAAAATATTGATATTGCCGAGATATTACAGCACTGATTACACTCATCATGACATTTGTCATTGTTTACTGATGCAACTTCGTTTCCTTCCCAAGTAGGTATGCAAGTATTATTTTTAAATACAGTACCTATTCACCGCGTAATATACTCGTACTTATTTATTTTGTTCATTTCAGATTGCGTTCTTGCGATCGGAGATCAGAAGAGACTACTTCCGCATTTCTTGCTTTCCAGGTGTGCAAAAGTGTATTACACATCCCAATCAAAATCCCGAACCAAACACACTCAGAAACATTTCAAAACCCTAAGAGATTTACATAATATATTTTCAAAGTTAATATATTGCAAAGATTTAGCTCAGTACTGAATGAGAATCAGCTGAGAGCGTAGGCTGGACTCAGAAGAGATATTTCAACAGTTAATCACATACTCCAAGGGTTAGTTTCCTGTAAATATCCAAATAGTCTGCAGCCCACGCGAGGTAATTTTAACAGCGTCACAAACATAGCATAGACAATAGAGCTCATCTATCAACAAGAAACGTAATTGTGCACTTTTGCGTTGCGGATGTGGAAAATAAGATTTGCATGTTTGAGCAGAGAATACCAGACCAAATTAACACAGTATTGTGATATTAGTGCACGGAGCGTGGCAGCATATAGGTACTTATTAATAAACATGGTAAAAAACCAAATTTATTTTTTAATGTTTTTTAAGATATTTAAAAATGTAACATATATTATGTAAATAAAATAAATAAACGAAATCATTAATCCAAGTATTAAATTGTGTTGGTATTTCCTGCTCAAAATGTATAGTATTTATTATGCTACTTGTTTGAGTATTAATAAAATTTGGATCTATTAACCAGCGTGCATTGCATTTTTTAGGATTTAATAGATCTTACAATACCTACTATGGAAAATAGGGATTTAAAAAAGTAAAGGCAAGGGCATGGTGGACGGATGACCAGGTGAAAGCCGCGGGAGTCGAGCTGGATGCAAGATGCTCAGAACCGGTCGAAGTTGGGTACGTTTGGGGAAGGCTTATTTATGCGCAGCAGGAGACTTTTTTATTATTATTCCTGGTCGGCCCGTGTTTAACCACTATATTATCACTCAATGGCAAGCAATGATGTGGTCGACACTGAAACACGCTTGCCTAGAAGTAACCTAGAGTAGGTAGTAGAGTAGGGACTCTATTCTCCGCAGTTAGACTCTTCATTCGGTCCGTTGTGCGTGGTTATCCTGGCTACGTTAGCCAGTCTAGCTCCGCCCAGAAGTACAGAAGTTTCCTGGGAGCTTCACAGGCTTCTCGGAGCGACCTCACCTTTCCGAGGATTCGTTGACGTTGGGTAGCTACGGCCTCGCATTTCAGGATAACGCCATCTCGGAACCTCCCTTATCAAGTTCGTCTCCGGCATCGTTGCCTTAGGATCCACTGTGCCCCTTGATTCAGTGAAGGGTGAATCTGTTAGACAGTGATATGCTCTCCAGGGCAGGGTGACATTCAAAGATTAATTTACTGTTGGTTTGTTTGTTTTCTAGGGCTAAAAGTAACCTATTTACTCTTGACTTAAAGATCCCCAGGTAGATCAGCAACACAGACTCCAGCAGAGGATTCCTCTTCTTAGCTGTATAAACAGTTTTTTGTTACTAGGAAAAATAAAAGAAAAACACTACACAACATGTGTTCAAATGTTATTTTATACTTTGTGGTGTTTTTCTTTTATTTCTGAAATTTATTTCGGAAGTCGGTGTTTTTGGTTGTTTCTTCGTATTTTAACACCGACTTCCGAAATGGAAGTTATTTTACACTTTGTACAGACTGTTTTTAAAGGAAAATGCTCATAAGGTATCTATGGAAAAAAAAACTCAGGCCCGGCGCGAGTGAAACGTATCTCAGATTTTTAGTATTCATACGTGATAAAATAATAAGTAGTTGGCGTTGCTAAAATAATTTTCAAAATTTTCTTTACGACTATAATCCTTAGAGGGGTACAGGCATGTACGCCATAGTCACAGTTGGTTTGATTCGTTTTTAGGGTTCTGTACCCACAGGGTATCCAACGGAACCCTATTACTAAGCGTCCGTTCGTCCGTCTATCCATCTGTCTGTCAGCGGGCTGTATCTCTGAACCGTAATAGGTAGATGGTGGAAATTTTCACAACAACAAATAATAAGAAATAAGGTTAATGGTCCGAATCGCACTTGGCCGGTTTTTAGGGTTCTGTAGTCTACAAGGAACCTGTTTGTCTGTACAACCACATAGCAACTTATGCAATGAAGACGCTTCGCGATTTATTATGTAACTAGTTGATCCACGCAACTTCGTCTGCGTCACAATTTTCATTACTGTTCCGCTCCTATTGGTCTTAGTGTGATGATATATAGCCTATTCCTCGATAAATGGGCTATCCAACACTGAAAGAATTTTTCAAATCGGACCAGTAGTTCCTGAGATTAGCGCGTTCAAGTTAACAAACAAACAAACTCTTCAGCTTTATATATTAGTATAGATATTCAAAATATAATATTCGAAAGCTTTTTGAAGGTAGTTGACGAGATTGAATACAAAACCATGTATAATTCCATAAAACGCAAACACGTTTATGACGCTAAACTTTTTTTTCCTTTAGGGCGATTTTTTTTTGTCCATAATATAAATATTACACATTTCTCTAGCTTTTTTTATAAAGATGGGAAATCACCTGGGCGTGTCCTCCCGCCGAATTCGAAACAGGTATCTCCCGAAACAACCGTGTCCGGTGAGTACCAGCATCAAGCGGAAGGTGAGGACGCCATGGCACCGCTCACTCCCCAAAGTGGGGACTTATCACCTGGATTTTGGCATGCCCAGCGCTGGGTTGCGACAGTCGCTGTCTCCATACCGCCATGAGATCCTGCTGGAGCTCCGTCCACCGTGCTGCGATTTGCTTCGGCAGAGGAATCTCGCCCCGGCATTGCGCCTCCACGCGATAATGATGTACCTACGTCTCATTCACTGACGCTCCTTGTAACTCTTGCATCCGATTTCTTTCCTCGCAAAACCCAGTTATGGCTTCTATCTTCTTTCTCCGTGAACCGATTTTTTGTGTTGATCATGAAAAACAACACACTTACAACAAGCTTTTAAATGAGATCTGTACCCCTATTCTGTAACAACATTTACGTGTCTCGACAGCGGAATCCGAGGTGAGTATAAACATACGACCTCTATGCTGTGTGCAATAAAGTTCACTTTGTGAGCTATCTCACTCAGGTGAAGCTCGATATCGAAATGGTTACTTACAGAATAGCCTTGCTGTTTATTTATCCGACGCTTCCTATTATACCTCCAATCATTGTTTATATTTTGTTTTTTTAATGTTTGATAAGATTTCAGGAAATATAGGCCTCATTCGCCGACGTCACCTAGACCGGTTCATCTCCATAACATATTTTTGTTAGCCTGTACTTGTGTCCCACTTTGCTGTGCAAAGACCTCCCCTTTCTCCTTCCAAACTTCACGATCCTGAGAAATCTCAGGCCAACTTTGCCCCGCCTCAATGTCCTTACTGTTGCTAAAAAGAATTAGTAAAATCTTAAGTTTAGAAAAGAATTTAGCCAATTTTTTTTATTAAATATCTAATTACTATTATTTACTAAAAAATGAGATATGTTTTGTTTGCACCGGGACTGGTTTTTTTTTAGCATTATCCTTTAAAACGTCAAATAATTTGCCATGCAAACCTTACCTAAGGTACGTCATTCTAACCCGCGAGCGGCGCATTTTTCACAAGTTTCTCCTTCTTGCAGTAGGCGTGTAAAGTAGCGTATGCTCCTCAGGGGTAAAGGTGTCTTTGCCTTGGGCTAGTTTATATAACGCCCTTGACATAAAACACTGCTTTATACCCTCGGTGCATAATATACTACGAGAATTATTTGGAAGTCGGTTGTATTTTTTTGTAAACAAGTTGTATACTTTACATTGTTTTGTGGTGAGGGGTTCACCTAAAATCATCACTGGAAACTCACAGGAAAAAAAATACGCAATTTTGTTTACCTGGATGACATATTTTAATCCGACTTCTAAAAAAACTTTTTTACAAAAAAATATAACCGACTTCCAAAAAAACAAACACTACAAGGTACAAAACCACTTCGGAAGAAAGAAAAAAACTTTAATTTCTGAAGTCGGTGTCAAAAAACGAAAAAATTAACCAAAAGCACCGACTTCCGAAATTAAAGTTATTTTATACTGTACAGGGCGTCCCACGGCTACGCCACATGGAGGGAAAGTACCTTGAATATTGTAGATGGAACATTTTACTGAAAGAAAACATTAATTAAAAAAAAAACAATTTAAATTGCATTCATAGTTTTTAAATAGGTTACTAATTACATGGTTGAACCGGGAATCGATCCAGAGGGTAGCGACACGAAAAAAAAATACGCTGTAGCTTTATCATACCGATCGAAGGATTACTTTTATGCTAAATAACATAGTGTCAGAAATAAAAGGAAGACCAGGAATTTTAACATTTTTTCAGACTAAGAAGGTGACGACTTGACTGAATGTAGGAGCTTTCCGTCCACACATCGGGGCCCTTGTAGCCACTCAGGATCTGTGAGTCCCTTTCGGGATAAAATCGCGTGCGCAATCGCGTGAGCATCGGCTTGTCCCGAAAGGGACTTACGGATTCTGACGGTTAGGGCGATTTTGTCCCGAAAGGGACATGGACCCTGAGCACTATCCCGGGGTCCGGGGTATCCAAGATACGGCTGATACGCCGGTAGCTATGTCCTTGATTACGCAGTCGTATGACGTACACGCTTTAGTACCCACGCACAAGTCGTAATAGTCGTCAGTAAGGATTAACGGTAAACTGTTACTAAGACTTAGATAATGTTTGCGTAGGCGGCGGACGACTGACCTTATACCCTGTTATGTAGATAACAGTTAGGTTACATGTAGGAGCTTCTTTTTATTAATTAGGTTGTTCAATCATTGGCTTATTAATAAAACAGTTCTGAAGGCTACAATGTGCGTAATCAAGTTATTGCAAATTAAAGTAGGTTACACGTGGATGATTAAGTAATGTATAAAGTTTTTGCTTGGTAGGCACGTTTTTAATTTGGTTTATCATTATGTCAAAATGCGAATAAAATACATACCTACGTTTATTTTTGGTGTTTGAGATCAATGCGAGGCTATTTTCTGAGATAAAAAATCTATACTAATATATAAAGCTGAAGAGTTTTGTGTTTGTTTGTTTACTTGAACGCGCTGATCTCAAAAACTGCTAGTCCGATTTGAAAAATTATATCAGTGTTAGATAGCCCATTTATCGAGGAAGGCTATAGGCTATATTTCATCACGCTAAGACCAATAGGAGCGGAGCAGTAATGAAAATTGTGATGCAAACGAAGTTGCGTGGGTCAACTAGTTGTTTCTATATTTGTCTTTTGAAAAACCTATCACATTGGAAAACCTAAAATTAGCGTTAGTCATATTGTTAGAAATTCTTCATTCGCAAAACAGGCATGAGCCATGTAAGTTTTTATAAGGTATAGGGATAGGGACGGTTTTTAGGGCTCCGTACAAAAAAAGGGTAACCAACAGAACCCTATTACTAAGCCTCCGCTGTCCTTCCATCCGTCCGTCTGTCTCTCAGCGCGCTGTATCTCAAGAACCGTTAGAAACCGTAGGTAGACAGTCAAAATTTTTCACACGTTGTGTATTTCTATTGCCGCTATAGCAACAAATAATAAAATTATGGTTTATGGTACGAAACCCTTCGTGTGCGAGTCCGAGTCGCACTTGGCCAGTTTTTTTAATAATAAGTTTTACGGAGAAAGCACAATACAACTTTTTATTACAAAGTATCATGAGTGTGCTACTAAACGAACTTTGCATAAAACAAATATATAGGACAAACTATAAAACGCACTTGAAACAGCCAGTAATAGCGAGCGCCATCTTGTCTCATTATAAACCACGCAGTGCCGTCTCTACTTTATATTTGAATTCTACTGTGGTTTGCTCTCGAATAGAAATTATTTAAGCGCGTTGTACCCTTGTTGCTTTGAAAAAATAACATAAAATTAAAAATAATAACCCTAGAATTCATGTAAATTTTTCGTTGTTTGTAGCCTACCGGTATCGGAAATTAGGGGCCAAGCTCCAGAGAGAGGAACCTCCTAACAATACCAGCCGTGTCCAGAAGTACCGCTTTCTAAATCAAGCTCTTGATCCAGCTGCCTGCACCTGAGCAACTAGAGTTTGCTCAGGTGTTGGTCGTGGCTCCTGGCTATTAAGTCATTGGCTGATACGACTATCGGTACAATGATTGCGGAATCCACATCCCACATGTCGACAATCTCGCGAGCCAAGTCAATATACTTTATTTGTTTATCTTTTTTAAATATTTTGCGTTCGGCGAGTAAACCAATGAATCACAGGGCCAATTTTATTAATTTTTAAGTAACCTTTGCATTCGGATGAAAGTCGCAATCTATCAAAAAACCTTAATTTCGATCTAAATCAATCTAAATTTAATTTCAATCTAAATAAATCTAATTTCAATCTATCAAAAAACCTTAATTTAGATAGAATGGCGAATGAAAGGCGAACACGTACGTTGTTTCAAAATCAGTGGACTTGGTACTCTGCTCTTTGCTGATGGAAAATTACTGTGTTTCAGATAAATGACCATTACCTCATGTTGACGTTCCGACTGGTGGGACTGAAGTCCCACGAGTCGGATTGATACTTTTAGCTTTAGACCTGAGGGTTGGATCTAGAACAAATGATATGTAGAGCGCGTGCACGATTATTCTGCGCGCGGTTGAAATCGGAAACAAACGTGTTAATTTTATAAGTAGGTATGCTAATTACTCTAATCAAGTACATTAATTATACCTTGGTAGTTAATTCTTTTAAATACAATTTGAGTTACGTAATATATGTTAAAATAAACAAAAAAAAAAAAAATTAAACAATAAATTAGGCCTGCAATTTGAAGCAGCGCCACCATCCGCATGCACACTTGTCTTGCGCGCACTCTATTTCGTATTTACGGTTGAGAGCTTTTACATTTTTTTTAATTAATGAACCGATTTTAATGAAACTTCCTACGCATAATCAGGTCTAAAAAGTTAGAACATTTTTGAAATGTCTCATTAAATAAAGAATTTCTATGGAAATTTTTAAATCGGTCGAATTTAGCTATAACACTGCATTACGAAAAAAACGACTAACTTTTTAGATGTCTATGTATCCTGTTCATGCGTAGGAAGTATCATTAAAATCAGTTCATTAAAAATTACGAAAAGAAAGGACTTCAAAGTTTGTATGAAATACCGTACGGCGTAAAAGCTATTAATATCTTTTTTTATTCCATCTGGAAAGGAAAACAGGGAACCGACTCCAATTAGCCAAATCATTCAGAAATGATGTATAAATCTATTGATAGATGTGTTGATTTTCAATAGTGAGGTTAGCTTATCTTTATTATTTATTTTAAAGAGAGAAGAAAATTCATTTCGCATAATCTAAAGAAGATTACGAGGACGTTTTTAAAATAATGCAACCTTTGTAGTACGGTCAAAAAACTACTGGCTTATTTTGGGTAAGAAATTTGGAAAACCAATAACGAAGAAAAAAATAAAAAATCTTAAATGACATTTAATATTTTTTCATTGTTGTTGGTCAGTATATTGGTAGCAAGTGAAACAACAATTTTTAACTTACTTATTTAACAAACGAGTGAGTGTGTTTTACTAACAAATGAGTCATGGTTACTCGCTTATTGAATAAATTGAATTGAATTGAATAATAAATAAAATAAGTATATTGACTTGGCTCGCGAGGTTGTCGACATGTGGGAAGTGGACTCCGCAATCATTGTACCGATAGTTGTGACAGCCAACGGCTTAATAGCTACGAGCCTCGACCAACACCTCAGGAGGTTCTCGTTAGGCAGCTGGATCAAGGGTTGATTCAGAGAGCGGTACTTCTGGACACGGCTCGTATTATTAGGAGGTTCCTCTCTCTGGAGCCCTGACCACCGGTAGCTTGGACCTTGTTCCCGATACCGGTGGGTAGCCCACCGTTATTTTTAAATGTTTTTTTTATGTTTGTTATAGAAATATTTAAAAATATAATACATAAGTAGGTATAAATAATGAGTAAGGGAATAAAATAACATTGTAGAAACAAGTTCATAATAATTATAAGAACTGATTGAAACTCGAGAACCTAGAGTCGCGTAGGCAACAATAACAACATTATTAATAAAAAAAAAAAATCCTTCAAAACACAGACAAATGTGGCACACAATTACTATTGTCAGTTTGTACTTAATTGTGTATAAACTGACAGTAAAAAGACATCTCTGGCCATTAAAAAAACAGATCGCTGTCAAAAGAAAAAGTGCCCAGAACACCACTGCATTGCCATCAACTGCAACGTGGCAATACAGTAGTGTTCTGGGCACTTTTCCTAATGTTGGGCAATGCTGATTCTTTGGCCAATAAAAATATCATACTTAGCTAAATAAGATTGGCCTATGCCAATAAGTGGACGTCTCTCGGCTGATATGATAACGATGATGAGTAAACCGATGAATCAGAGCTCTTTGCTGATGGTAAATTGCTGTATTTCTGAATAACGACCACGAGCTCATGTCGACGTTCAACAATTAAAAAAAACTTAAATGGCAATTAATATGTTTTCGTCGTCAACAGTATATTGGTAACAAGTGAAACCTCTTTAGAGAAAAAGTCATTAGTTTTAGGTTTCCGTATATCCGTAAGATACGGAACCCTTATTGGATCACTCGGGTGTGTGTCTGTCTGTCTGTCAGTCTGTCACAGCCAGTTTTCTCCGGATCTACTGAACGGATTCTGTTGAAATTTGATACACATAAGGATTACTGTAACTCCAACACGGGCGCGTTATGGAAATAAATATATTTTGATTATGGGGGTCACTTTTGGGAGTCTAACTAAAAAAACAAACGAAACAGAAGTTTTTAAAACTGTATTGTTTGACATAATATGAAATAAAAGGGCTTTCTGTGAGGGTTTTAATTATATTATTTTTCATAATTTTTCATGTGTGAGGCAGTTTTTGGTTTTCGCCACGTTACCGCGTCTGTTATAATGACGATATCTCCGAAGTTACGATATCAGTTACTATCATTCTAATAGTTATAAAATTTGCTAACAGATTATGTATAGAATTAATATAGTGGTTTTAATAATATGCTATTAATAAAATTTAGTACCTGATTGTAAAGTATGTGAAAAATATATCTTTCTCTTTTTCTCCCAAGATTTTGTTCTCGCTAGAGTGAGATAGCAAAAAAACAAATTAAGGCTTGGCTTTAGCTACAGAAGTCTAGTGTTAAAAAATGGTACAAAAATGAAATTGGTTCGAACCCTTTGCACGCGAGTCCGACTCGCACTTGGCCAGTGTTTTCCATTTTTAATACTAATTTAACAAACGAGTGAGTGTGTTTCTTAAAGTATAGTAATAAATATTTGTGATGATGAAATCATTGTAAAATAATATTGCAAAAATAGTTTTACAAAAATAATAAAAAAGTATTGAGACTTGAGAACCTACAGTTGCATAGGCATCAACTACAAGATTATTTCATTCAGTAATAACATGATTAGTGTGATTTATTTATAACCGAACATAACTAAATCCTAAGCAAAACTAATGAATGTCTGTAGTAGTATATAACATAGCACAAACTGACTTTGAAGATTGTGTAAAAACACGTATCTATAAAAGAAATCATTGGGCCTAAAAAATACCACGCGCCAGTAGGAAATGTACCGAGAACACTACTGGTAGCGACTTTGAATGGCAATGCTCTAGCCGAAAAGAGATCATAATTAGCTAAATAAGATAGTATTTCATCCTTTGTTTCAAGGAACAGTAAAAACGTGCGATATTTTCCTTTATCCTATCATGCCCTGGCTGCTCGCCAAGGAGGCTTGCTTACAACCGGACTTGCTCTTGCTAATGGCTGCCTAACTATTTTTATCTATGGTATGGCAACTTTACAACTAAAATAAAAGTCAACAATGCATAAGACAAAGAACATAAGTAGACTTGGGAAATATTCTCTTTAAATGTTTAATAAGATATTTGACTGCATAGTTTCTGCATTTATTAAAACCTAGAGAAAATACAAAAGTGACTTTTTAGCGTTTTAAAAGTAGATTATGAACCGTGGGGAAAAAGCAGTGTCTTATGACATGGGCGGCATATTGAATCCCGAACACAGTGAAGGATTCGAGACATAACTCTCGACTGTGGCGAGGGAGTTAAT
This sequence comes from Lacanobia oleracea, assembly GCA_950371165.1. Lineage (NCBI taxonomy): Eukaryota > Metazoa > Arthropoda > Insecta > Lepidoptera > Noctuidae > Lacanobia > Lacanobia oleracea. The sequence continues at coordinate 6,657,925 of OX493393.1, forward strand.
ATAAGAATCGTAAATGCAGCGAAGGATTTAAGCTAGTACAAGGCAAAGACGCCTTTATCCCAGAGAAATTGTGCTCTATAGCCATGAAAACAGGTGGCGCGCGTCGGTCCTCGCCGCAAGGAGCAGGTCGCGCGGCCTTAAGCTCTGGCTCCAGCCCACCGCAGACAATAATATTGTTCTGAATTTCATAATAACCCATTATAAGGCAATAATGTGATTTGAATTTGGAACGCATGACGGGGGCCGCTCGCGGGTAAGAATGACGTACTTTGGGTTAGGTTTGCATGGCAAATAATTTGACGTTTTCGTGCAGGTGGTGTGAAAAATCTAAAATAAACAGTGAAAAAACTATTTTCGTGTGACGTCACTGGCAAGTCAAACAATTATAACTATTGATTGATTTAGCGCCATCCAGTAGAAATGATTTGTGATTTCTACTACGTACTATACATTCAGTCAAAAAAGTATCGGGAATGGATGATTTGTTTATGGTTCCAAATTCAAATTTTTGTTTTTTTGTAGTTGTTAGATTGGCACAACTGTTTTCCATTTTGGCGCGGAGTTTGAGTTGCATCTGTTATTTATATTAAATACAGTGCTGGTTTTAGTAATATCATACATAGTGTGTATTGCGAATTTCATAATGGACAATAATATCGAACAAAGAGTTTGTCTTAAAATTTGCATCGCCAATGGAATTTCGTGTTCGGAGTCACTGAAAATGTTACAGAAGGCTTACGGTGAACCGACTTTATCAAAAACTCGTGCTTATGAGTGGTTCAAAGCGTTCAAAAGCGGTCGAGATGTGATGGAAGATTTGCCTCGCTCTGGTAGGCCGTCAACGTCTGCAACTGAAGTTAACATCGCAAAAGTGAAGGAAATAGTGACTGAAAATCCCCATTCAACTCTGAGAGAGATAGCCGCCGAACTTTCTGTATCTCACGAGTCGATCCGTACCATTTTAACTAATCATTTTCATAACATGTTTCATAACATGTTGCTACTCGGCTAGTCCCAAAAGATCTGAATTTTCTCCAAAAACTCAATCGCATGAAAGTCGCTGAGGACATGCTAGAACGAGTCAGTTCGGACCCAACATTCATGAAACGCATTGTTACTGGTGACGAGACGTGGGTTTACGAGTTTGACATGCAAACTAGTCAACAAGCTTCGGAGTGGCGCCTTCCAACTGAACCGAAACCGAAAAAACCACGCCAGAGTCGATCAAAAGTCAAAGTCATGTTGACTGTTTTCTTTGACTATCGCGGTGTTGTGCACTCTGAATTCTTACCGGAAGATCTAACGGTAAATAAAGAATATTATTTGAGCGTTATGCGGCGTTTAAGAGAGCAAATTCGACGAAAAAGGCCAGATTTGTGGAAAGAAAATTTTTGGATTTTGCACCACGACAATGCGCCTTCGCACAAGGCTATCATTGTGAACGAATTTTTAACCAAACACTCAACAAATACCATCCAGCAACCACCATATTCACCAGATATGGCTCCTGCTGACTTTTTTCTTTTTCCTAAACTCAAATTACCACTTCGTGGCACCCGTTTTCAATCGATAGAAGACATAAAGGAGAATTCGCGGCGAGAACTGAACTCAATTCCGGAAGCAGCGTTTAAAAAATGTTTTGATGAATGGATTATTCGTTGGCGCAAGTGTATCGTTTCTAAAGGAGCATACTTTGAAGGTGATAAAATAAATTTGGATGAATAACAGACATTTTGTGTATTATTGATCTTTTCCCGGTACTTTCTTGACAGAGTAGTATATTAAATTTATAGTCTAGTAAACAAGTGCTTTTTTGTTAAACTTTTTTCAGCAGTCTACAAAACTCGCCTTTAGACAATAGTGTTTTTGATCTAAAAAAGTAGTCAAATACCCGTATCGTCGCATTCATGGACTTACCAACAATTGTCACATGAATAGAGACCTTGTGCATGGACACATTCGCAACGAGGCTTAGGCCCGTATTACAGAACCTTACTCAAGTACCTACTACTTAAACTGCGTTCAACCGATTACTGCTTGAGCGAAGAATCTCGACTTAAGCATTCATTTATTTTAGAACTGTCTTCAAACTCAAATCAAACGAAACTACGCTTTGTAGAGATTTTGATCTCTGATTACGTGAGTAAGCAATTATTATGGTAACCCTGAAGAATAGTTTGTTTTCTATTGTAATTCTTTTTTTTCGTACGATTAAACTGGATCAAAACCGGATGACGAGGTGGACGACACGAAGTTATTGACACTGACAGCCACCCTTAACCCTTCAGAGTATGTACATATGTTCTGTGGACAGCTAAACTGTGAAACTGAGTTTTTTTGGCGGGATTATTTCGAGTGAAGTTCAGTGCCTAGTGGATATTATGAAGTAAAATGCTGCCAAATACTGCAAAAAAAATTGAATGTGTTCACCCCCATTCTAATGAAACTCAAAAAAGATATAAATGAAAATAAAGACTTGACTTAAATCCAAAAAAAACTGTGAAACTTCATCTTTATTGTCAAATTACTCAAGAGTCAAGCTCTTCAGAAATACAATAAAATATTGTTTACAATAATTATTGTGGTTCCGTGTGGTTCATATTTGGGTTAGGAAATATCTTAACAAAAAAGAATTTTACGCTTTTGGAAAGAAATTTATTAAGTACTACAAATATTAAAATCATTTAAAATGTTATAGATAATAAAAAAAAATATTATAATAATCTACTTCTGCAAATATATCCATTTTGATTAGGTAGGTACTCGATTTACTCCAAATTCACAACAATTTTCATGAATATCTATGCTCAAGCGTGGCCTCGACCACACTTGCGAAAACAACGATCAAATCTCGCCTCAAGCAGTGATTCTGAGCTAATGGTAATTTTGAAATAAGGACACATTGAGTAGAGCTCAGAGCACTGTTCTATAATACGTAAAAAATGTCATTTTAAAGTGACATTGCTCAGGTGATTATTGATTGTAGTTTCTCTGCTCAAGTCAAGTTCTAAAATTAGAACTCCAACTGAGACTAGTTTTAAGTAATGCTTGAGTCTTGATTGTAGTTCTGTAATACGGGCCTTATTGTCAGCTTGTATTTATTCGAGCACGCACATTGGTAGGTACTTAGTATCTAGTTTCCGACCAAAGGATGTCGTTTTGCCCGACAACATTCGACCGAAGTTAAAGGTAGCCAATCTTCAACTGAATTTTTAGGGAGTTTAACGCTAACTAATTCAATTCAATATTGGCTAAAATTAATAGTAAACCTAAATGATTTAAATACTTTGGGATTAAAGTCGGCTATAAAAGGAAAAAACCTTGCAACTTGACAAAAAGAATAGCATTTAGAAATTATGTGAATTCTACGTCTAACCTTTGGCTTTGGTCACATATAATAATAATACTAGCGTTTGGCCAATTTCACCCCGTGTAGGTCGAAAGTTACAGCGAATTTATTTTTTTGGTCGAAGGTGGCCGAAACCGAAGCGAAGGTTCGGTCGTACATTAGTAGTAAGGTAGGTAGGTAAGGTATTTAGGTCAATGGTTCGGCAAATATTCAATCTCAAGCTTCACTTGGACCATGTATTTCTCCGGGATGAATTAAACTATGGTGTGCTTTACGTCTGTAAAAAAAATCGAAAACTTAGATTTTTTTGTAGTTTCCTTTTTGTCCCACTAACTGGACAAAGGCCTACACTTTCTTTTTCCAGACCTCTCATATCTGGCCAATTTCGCTTTGCAAAAATAGCTCTTATTTTTTTTATTGAACGTAAACTGCAGCCATGAAATAAATATCAGTCGCATGCAGCTATCAATATTATTGTGATATGTTGTATTGTAATTAACCATATTAGGTACTTCAGGGTGTCGCTCAAAGGGTACGCACGGAACCCTGCTACCCCCTCCCCTCAGCCCCCCAGCTGTCTGTCCGTCTGGCCGTCCGCACCCCCACTCTCCCAATCTATACCCTGCGTATAATTTGAATCCTGTGTTCTAGATAGATATGTTTGCAATGATGGCGGCCTTAGGCTGCGTTTCTTCGTGAGATGTGCGATAATACGTAGCGAGGGATGCATTTGTTAAAAACCAATATAAAGCCGCGAACGGAGAGGCTACGCACGTGTGTGAGGCTTCGCCTTCCATGAAAATGCATGAGATAGTTGCACTGCAACCCACGGACACGCTACGCAACAAGTGACGTCATTGGCACACGTGCTCGAATATGGCGCCCACGTAGCTCGACTATGCCAACACCATATTCTTGCAAAAAAACGTGCATAGCCTATCCTTGTGCTGCGGTGGGCCACGCTATTGTTGTACGTAGTCGTGGGCGTGAAGCTTAAGTAGAAACGTAGACTCACGTTGTCAAACAAATGACCCAACCCACCTAATCGCTTCATTTTCCAGCTTCGCTCAGCGCAAGCGGTTCCATTGGTTCTTAACAAACACATCCCGCGCTCGCATCCTCGCACATTTCTGGTGGAGACGCAGCCTTGAGGTTGGTGCATATTGGACTTTGCTTTTTTTGTTGGTCTACAGTGGGGGGCTTTTAATCCATTTGCAATATATGCGGGGGGGGGGATGAAAGTGCTCGTGAATATGAGCAACGGGATCGACTCTGCGTTTTTAACAGGATTAACTCCGATAATAAAACTAAAAGATCTACCTACCTATTGAAAGTTGTTCATGTTCATGAGTTACATTCATCCCCTAAAAAATGCTAATGAATTAAAAGACAGCGTGTTTAGATTATCACTTTATCAGGGTTTTTTCAGCAAGTTTCCGTCTCTAAATATCATGACGTGATAAGTTTTTCAAAAAAACCTTCGCTTAAAATACACATACATATCTACATAAATTGTTGCTGTTATCCGTTGATACGAGTATGTAGAATTGAAATCATCTTAGCTAGTCGGAGTACAGCACAGTAAGTTTTATTGCTGTCGGATGAACTACATGGCAGCGCATAAAACAATTATTATACATATTTTTGTAAAACCTATTACTTAAGTTCTTATGTGGTAGCAATAAATATGTTGAGTATTGAGTATTAAAATTCAAACAAAATAGGGAATATGCATGAAAAAGATATTTATCATCTATACAATTTATCTAAAAACATTTAATTTTTCCTCTTTATTTATTATTAGGGACTTTTATACAATGTACATGTCAGTCCCATCGGACCTTATAGATAATTATGCAAAACATAATACTGTAAACTAAACACTGAAAATAGAATCAAAATTACTCGAAAAACGAAGAAGATTTAATTATTTTAAACAAATATGTCTGTCCCTCTCGAGAAAATGCTGTTTTCTATGGCGACTGTATAGGCGTCATGGAAGATGACGTCAAAGTTTACATCGGACTTCTCTTTCTAATTGTAATCTTTGAAGCTTTATAACTTCATCGCTGGTGAAGGTATTTGAAAAATAATTTCATGTTTACTAGAGCTGATAAGTATTAAATTTTGCAAATAAAAAATCCCTAATGCTATGTTTTTTAAGTTAAGCGTATTGGTTTGCTTGTGTGTGTGGCTAAATAAAAGAAAACTTATACTTCAAGGAGGTTATGGTATAAATAAGACACTCTCGAGTTCAGAAATATGTATAACACTATGCTAGTGATATATTCCGAACGAAGCGAGCGCGAATACGGACACTCCTCCGATCTGGGGCGACGCATCTTTACGACATTACTCTGTGCTCCGAATACATATACTTTTATATAAACATAAATACGTCGAACGCTAACATCCAGGGCGTCTATTTGCGAATCCATTTCATTGCCTTTGACAGGGAACGAAAAACTCTGACGTACCATTCATCTGAAGTCTGCAATCGTAATAGAGTATAACGTAAATAAAAAGCCGGGCTTCTTGTTAGTTCGACGGCGAGCTCTCGAAGTACGGAACCCGCTTCCCGCCGCCATGTTGCTCTCAGCTCTTCTTTGAGAACCAAACATCAATATAATTGGATTGCCTTACAATTTTTAAGTAAACAACCCATAGAGTCCTCAAAGCATGCTGGAGACTTGTTTGAGGAGTTCTATGCTGCAGCTGAATAAGAACTTCGGCTTTGTATACTTTTCTCGAAGCCACTCTTTTGAAGATGTCTGCGCATTACGTTAATGGGAATATCCAATTTTGTGTCCGTGAAGACGTTGTGTACGACTTCCTACAGTACTTTAGGAATCTTGAGTCAAAGAAACACACATTCTGCTAATTAGTTTACAACTGTTTTAACATTAGGCTTGTTACAAAATCAATCTGTATCAGACAGAAAAGTCAAAGACAGTGCTTAAAAAGAGAGCCCTTACCTACTTTTGTAACTATACAATGCACTTAAGAAGTACCTTTGTAATTTACCTCAAGTTAATAAATGCTTCTATCAGACTCAGCGAATTTATCAGATAAAGAAAAGAACAATACTCAGAAAAACCTGCCTTAAACTTGGATCAGCTATAAAGCCGGCGAGATAAAATATCGGCGCGGGATCGCGGTGAAACTCCTAACTTCTCCACATAAAGCTTTGACTGAGCCCAAGTTTTTTACTTTTTTTATTATCGATGTAGTGGAAAAGCGAGCTAGCGATAAACCTTTGGACCAAAGCTACGAATAAAATCCAATTGTCTGTCGAAATTTTTCCATTCACTTGAAATATTAAAGCGAAGTTCAGGTGTAGAAATTATTATTTGATATTTTCTGAAAGAGAACAACAGGAAAGTATAGAAAAGGTGCTCTCAATAAATTGCACGAACGAGCTTTTATTTCCTTTAAAACTCGTGTTGTGTTGACAGCGTTTGATAAATGCAGCAGCGGCGCTTTCTTCTCACGTAATTTCAAATAAAAAGTGCGGGGCGTGACGGGAGCTGAGCGCTGAGCGTAGCATAATGCACTTTAATGATCGATGAATACCATATTTCTTGAAGTGCTGTTTCCCTCGTGCTTTGCATTCATTACTTGATTGATTTACTTTAAGTTTTTCACGGCTCTGAATGACTTTCAGCTCGTTTTCAGTAGCTTCTACATTAATATTCTTATGAGTTAATGAAAGTTTAAGTTAATGTTGGAAAATATAAAGTAACGTCGACGTTTCGACCTAAAATAGCACCTTCGCTACAAAACCTCGCGAGAGTTTAAATCCAATTTCCTTTAAAACCGGAAGCAATAATTATTTCATCTACAAGGAGCTAATCAAAAGCTTTTAAACATGAAAGTTAACAGGAGGGCGGTACCAAAATAGCTATAAGATGTTTTTCTCTCGTCGTTCCCCTAATGGGTATCTTGAAAAGGATATTTTCTTTATGCGGAGCCTTTCAAACGTTGTTTTTGCTTTTCCCGCGTCGCCGCCTCGGTCTCGTAAATTGGCTTTCAAACAACTATAAACCAAATAATAAAATACGTTTGGCCTCAGTGCACACTGGAGGAAACGTTATAGCAAAGTGTGCGAGCGTCGTCTAGTGTATGTTTTCAGAAGGCGATTGCAATTTTCAAAGAAAAACGCTACACTTGTAATTATTCTTTTATATAAAATAATATTTTCCAGTTTTTCCTCGGATCTGCTCGTGTTTTCTCTTTGCGTGGGAGGCTTCACGCCCACGCTCGACTCTCAGTAGGTACTTCGTATTGAGTTTGGCTCTTACTTCCTTAGACGGGATTTTTTCTTATTCTTTCGCAGTTTCCGCTCTCCGGAGAGTGTTTTGATATTGATTTTAGACTTATGCTTTTAGAAGAAGTTGTCAAGAAAAATGTGAAAGTTACTTTAGCAACGATGGCAGAAATTATAAAATGTAGTGCCTTAGTACCTAAATGCTAAGTACCAACTTACCCCAGACTGACAAAAGTAGATCTATACTTAATATAATAATGTTGAATACTTTGTATGTTTGTTGCAACGCGCTTATCTCTGGAACTACCACTCGGATTTGTAAAATTCTTTATAACGATATAATTTTGTATATGATGGCCACTTCATGAGGAATTAACCCTATAAGCTATACGGGAACGGCAAATAACAGAATATGCGTGTACGAAGTCGCGGGAAAATATAAAATTTGATATTCCAACAACATTTAACCAAGCTCAGTTTTTCGTAAGGTCTCTATTCTTCAAAGAGCCATTAGAGCCACAGTTTTCCACAAACTTTTCATCTCTTGTGTGACACATTCGACCTACAAGCGTACACGAAGATTCACCTCTCCACCCTTCGAGCCAGACGGTCATGTGAAGTTTAATCAACATCGCAACGTACTCTAACTAACCTTTACGTTGTAAAGCGAGCAATACGGAGCCGACGTCATTAGTGCACACTACCAGCGCGTACTCGTGTACTTATGTACTCGACTGTGTACAACGTGTACTGTACTTATAGTTAGAACTGACATCTCTGGACATCTTTAAGTGTGAACGGGACGAGGCGAAGAGCCATTAGTCTACATAGTTACAAAAAAGTATTTTATTTTGTTTTTATTTTTTGTTTATTAAGACCGAAAAGAAAAGTAATCGATTAACTTACACTTAACTAGAACTTTGTTCTTTGTTTGAGATGGGGTTATTGGGGTTGGGGTTCTGTGAGCGAACCCCATTTCAAACAAAACGAACAAGAGAAGTTCTTTAGTAATTATACGATATATTAAGCTATTGATACTTGGTTTCCAACTTCCAACCCACGCCCAGACTAGACCACAATTTTCCAACCCTGGGTCTGAAGTTGGGAAATCTCTTTGTGTTAAATGATTAAATTTTATTGCTCTAAATAGAATGACGTTTGGCAGCTTAGTTGGCATACTGTAAGTTTTTCAGGTTGTCTATGAATTCGCGAAATAGGCCAGAAAAGTGGAGAGAATACTACATTATGTCCACTCTGTCACGTTCATCATTATCATAATCTGCCTAGCCTTTTCCCAACTATATTGGGGTCGGCTTCGAGTCATACCGGATTTAGCTGAATACCAATATTTTACGCGGAGCGGCTGCCTACCAGACCTCCACAACCCATTAACTGGGTAACACGGTACTGCATGGCAAGACTAGAGTCAGATTAACTGGCTTCTGACTATCCGTAACGACTGCCAAAGATCTACAATTGACAGCCAGGACCAACGGCTTAGCGTGCTTTCCGAGGCACGGAGGAAACTCGGTATCTTAAGATGGTCACCCAGTCACAGACTAACCTTGGTAAGCGTTGCTTAACCTTGAAGATCGACCCGTGCGGCTGTTATTATCTAGCCACGATCTCCTCACGTTGAACACAATAAACCTAGCAGATATAATGATGGAATCGAAATGAGCATATTCTTCGAATCGAAGTAGACGTTTCGTCCCTAGGGAAAATGCGCTGCAAGCACAAGATGCTTGAACGTAATCACCAACTAGTAGTTCTTGCTAAAATTCAGTGCTGCTGATAGCGTACTTACGAGTACCTACTTAAGATACCAACGTCGCCATTAGCCTGTCATATTAATACTCTGAGAGTAAAGCACTCTCTCGACGACGCGCCTTCCGGACACCTCGCTCTTGCACTCAGCGTAGCCTAGCGTAGCCCAGCATTTTCCAGCGCAGCCACGATAAATGCACTGACCTGTTTACTCGGTATTAGACGGAAACTCAAGTCCTAGCTCTACTTTAAAGATATTACGGTTTTTAAGTAAAAGCCCTCACGTACAACGTGATTGAGTTTGCACTCGCAGTTCGTTATGAGATTGAAGTGCTTTTTTTAATAAGTTTAGGCGCTGAAAATCTGTTTTTACTGAGATTTTTTATGGTATGAAGGCAGGTTGATGTACCTAGTAATTAAATTAGTATTTTCACAAACACAGGTGTTTTCGCAAATACGTGTCCTACGAGTATGTTTGCTGAATATTGGCAAATAAGTTTTTCATTTTTTTTCGTAGTAAGTAGGTATATTCTACGTAGTCACTAAATATTTTAGATGGCAATACTAATGGCAACTGATTTTTGTCTTTTACGTTGAGTTTTGACTATATCACCACAAGATTGAAACAATATAAAAGGACTAAATTATTATATTATTGTGTTTGTTTTTAGTTCATTATCTTCTGGTATCATTAATGGGTTTATTGTCTAGAAGAAACACATCGCCATGACGGGAACACTTTGATTTAAGTCTTGAAAGACACTGGTTATTCAGCTTGTTTGATTGATTGGGCACAAAATCCGCTTGACAGACGTCTCTCTTGCACAATGTTAACATGTTGGTTTCCAGCTATATGAAGAATTCTTTGCTTTTTTTTTAAGGATGGGGTATCATCAAATGACTCCTGGTCTAGGCGGAGCAGAAGGGAGTGTCAGACTCTAAACCCCATTCGTGTTCCTCCTAATGCACTTTACATTCCATTCCAGGGCCGCGGGGACTCTTTTGAACAAATTTCGCAACCCTGACAGAATTCTTTACTCTACAATGTCGTTAATTTTATAGTTTATATAGACTTTGAAGATCTTTTTTCATAATTTCGCATTGTATACGATAGTTAACTTTTCATTGCCTGGCATGTATGTACTATGTCTGTTAATTCATCTCTTGCAACGAGATTTTAAACACAATCATTATGTCATTTCTGAAAATTTGCATCAATTTCGCTCTTCACCGACGGAGTACCTACTGAAACTAATTATATTGATTTTCTCAGTATTATTTGATTTCAGCAGCGTTTTATTTCATCAAACTATTAGCTGCTTATGACTTGGTACGAGCCACCTCATAGAGTCCTAGGTTGCGTCACTTCAAGTCGATGAAGATGCAGGGATTCTTGCTAGAGTACAATCTGACTTCTGACATTTAGAAAAAGTAATCATGTGAATAGGTACTTAAAATTTTCTTTATTCAATATTTCAATTTACAATCACAATTTTTTAACTAAGTACATAGGAATATATTATTATAATTAATAATTAAAAATAAATCTCAAAATAACAACATAGTTTGGCATACAGGTAATGTTTTCAAATGTTAAAATTTTCGATTAAAAAAAAACCAACAATATTTAATATTTCGAGATCTAAATAAATAAACATTTTGCTATTTTGAACTAAGTTAAAGAGATCAAAACTTGAATCAGGTAACGACAATAATATAGTATAACTAATTTGGTACAGTGGGATTAGATTGTGTTGATAGAAAAATAGAGTTGATTTGGACGAAATACGAACATAGTTTAAACTACGGGCGAAATAGAATTAGAAGCCAAAATCCCACGAATAAGACTATCCCATCCCTATACCCCGTTTTAAAGTTTCCATGAATGATGACGCAGGTAGCGCTGGGTGGCGCGTGTAGTGTTTCGGATTGAGCTCGCAGTGCTGAAATGCTGACGCGTTCGTTATCAGCATTCATTAGGGGTAAATGTTCCGTAACTGGCAACGCCGCGCTATGCGCGCCGCACCGCGAGTACCTACGAGTACGTCAAACTCAGCTAATGGGAATGTTCGCTTCGCTTGCGGATTCACTCGCGTATTCCGTAGATGGTTTTTTTTCGTACATTTTGCAAAGTTGTAATGTGCAAGTAAAATGTTTATGTTTGAAAGTAGGTGTTCCATTATAAAGTTTGATTTTAGACAGTAAAAACGATTACTCTTTAAAACCCTGTACTCATACTTTATGGATATATTTAGTACCTATACTAATGACGATTGTCTCTTACAGTGAGAAGTCTTGAGTTCGTAATAGAGTTTGGCACACGTCAAACGGCGCACGCGCAGGGCATGACTCCGCTGAAACATGTTATTTGACGCTTCTCGTGTGACGTGCTGCATAGTTTTATGTGCACTAAGTACTGCTATATTATTGCTCACAAAGGAAATATTGCTAATCAGAGCACCGCTACCGCGCCTCGCCGGTACAAACCAAGTTACGGAACATTTTTACAGCCAATACTCAGCATTCATGTCACATTTTGTAATAAGCATTATTAAATATAAAATATCAGATACCGTCTTTGTAAATAACATCACCTCAATAGATATGTTCCATAAAAATACACCTTTCTCTGTTATCACAGCCCTTAATTTAGCAAGTTATATTTTAGTACCATTAAATAACAAAGTTTAAACTATAAATCAGATACAACTATAGACTTCGTAAGTACTCAATAAGTGCACGACTCGGCCGAGGGCAGAGCCTCCCCGCTCAGGGCTACGGTCCCAAATATTAACAAAATTAAATATCTAACCAAATAAAGAAAAATATCAAAGGTAACATCGCATTTTTGAGCTTGCCTCTCTTGTCCTATCTTTTGCTACAATTTTGCATGTACAAATTTAAAAAATGTGGCCAAAAAGGTTGTGCCCGTTTTCAGTAACACTAGAAGAAACTAAAATGAATACTTAATGTTAGTAAAAACGGAAACATCTGTACTTAAACCGTTCCAACTTGTGGATACGAATTGCCTAAAGTCTTGATGAGGTTAGCATTTTTCGTTACGAATGTGTGTTATTGAGCAATTTCTTGTACAGAATATTAATATGAATGATTACAAGAGTGGCCATACAGTATACACAGGTTGGATTCACACACGCCATGCTTGTGTTGAGGCTCTCTCGGGGGCGAACTTGACCTTTTTACTTACAACTAGTTTTAACGTACTAAGCAGCGAGTCATCATGATAGCTGACACATGAAGTGATAGAACTGGTCAAAGTTCACGGGCTCCATGGCGCACTCGTGGTCTGACTTGTCCAGGAGTTCGGGATTCCGTTTCAGGAAGTTCCTGACCCAGTCTTCGCCTGCCATTCTGGTGTTGACGTCGAATGGATGATTCAGGTTGTTGTCTTCTGCGTATTGGAAGGCTAATTCCCGAATATCTCGCCTTGAGACTCCCATAAAATACTTCTCCATACTTTTGATGTATCCGACCAAGTCTTTCTCTTGACTGTCGGTGAACACCCTGCGGTAGTGGCCCATCAAAGGCTTGGGGTCGTCAGGTTGCTGGTAGCGTATCTTGCTGGCGCGCCTCTGCAGGGTGGAGCGCGGTATGTGGAAGGTCCGGGCGGCCAGCTTGTACCCCATCTTTCCTGACACTACGGCTGCCACAGCCTTGGCCATGTCGTCTTCGTTCCAGGACTGGCGTCCACTCATTCTTTCGTATCTTCTGACCATTGCACTCTGAAAAAACAATAATAATAACATACATTAATTTTAATTGATAACACGACATTAACATATCTATTTGCAAGAACACGTTTTGACGTTGATTATAGTTAAACAATCATGTCAAAACAAAGTATAATTTGGGTAGCGAAGATGTTCAATTAGCTGAATATTAACTGAGATAGAGAGCTATTAATATACTAGTATCTTAAATTTCCAAATAATGTTTATTATTCACTGACAAGTAATAATATGCGTCAGTGATGTTTAGTACGTAGGCAAATGTGTCAGAATTAAAATGTAGGTATCTAATTTGTAATTAACGAGTGAGGTTTATTTGAATGTAAGGTAGTCAATGGTCGAGCATGTTTGAGCGCGAAGCGAAGGGTAACCGCAGCCTTACCGGTTTTGTGGACCACGATCAATGCCAACTCGAGGTGAAAAAAATATGTGTAAAGACGTTCTAGAAGGTAAGGTTGAATAAATATTACCATTGAAATCTTGAGGTAGTCGCATCGGTACCAATTTTCAAGTTAACTTAGTCAATTTTGATGAAGTAAGTACTCATATTCCTCCGCATTACAATGTGTCAATAATTTTAAAAGGTAAACACTTTACTTCGGTCTTATTTATCTCGACGTTCAATAAACGATTTCCAATATTTAGGGTAAGTACTATATGACTGAATGGACAGTTAAGGATCGAGCAAGGCCCCGGAAACCAGACAGGACAAGTTTTAAAGAAAAGTGGTTCACCAAACTTGGGCACTTTCAATTTCGAGATCACATTTACTTTTAGCGTACAGTTACTCCGTTATATTTTTTATGGATCAGTGTGTTAAGTTTGATATTACAAAGATGGTGACTTAATAGTTCTGTAAGCGTTCTGAAAGAATAGAGCTAGTCGTACATGCGCCGCCTGTAGGCACCGAGCCCCTTGAAGAGTATCGACTGTACAGTACAATAGAGTTCGTAGCTCCGCCGAGCTGATAGCGAGCAAAACACGATAAAGTATGGCGTGTTTTTCCGACGCGATAACTCGGGAACATTGAGGCCCCTTGCCAACGCGTGCTAATGCCGCAATATCACTTAATTACCCATTTATATGAACGAGTATGTCCACAAGCTAACCGCATCTCTCAATGCTTTTATTAATGGAGTCGTTAAATTGCCATTTACGTGTCACATTGACAGTTCGAAAACGGGAACTACCTCTCGACAGTGGTCGACCGTCCTTGAATGACCGCGTCATATTTTTTATCTGTCAAAAAAAGAAACACGTCGTCAGCAGTCAGCTGTTTGTGTTAGTTCCATAGCGCGTCTATCAACATGTTGCCGCACCGAGATAATAAACAGAATCCGTTCTAATCTGTATGGGTCGTATCCATCGCCCGTTTCGCATGAGAATTTCCGTTTCTGCGTCTGTACGGCAAGCAATGGAACTCGCTCCGCGTCGATCGACCAAGATATTGCGATAGTACCGATGGAACTAATAGTAGCGGCGCGAGTACGGCGTGAGTCGAGGTTACTCTGACGCGTGACTTGCAAGGTCCCCGCTGCATTGCACGATGCGCCAAGGTTGACTCGCTTCTCTGTACCGATATAACCTAGGCCCCATTAATTAGTAAATTCAATAAAAATAAAATGCAAATAAAAAATAATGCAGTCGTTAAATACCTAGTTAATATACCCTAGCGCAGTAGTAAGCCGAAGTGAAATCTGCATCGGATGTTATCGCGTTGCATCGTTGCAGTTAGACAATAGCTTTCAACACGTATGTAACATAAATATAATAAGGTCGCAGTGAGTACTTACAGAGAGCGTGTGGTTCAGGATCGCGCAGGCAGCCGGGACGGGGGCGAGGCGGCGAGGAGGCGGCGGCGGCTGGTGGCGCGGAGTCAGGCTCGGCAGGTGGCGTGCGAGCGGGCGGACGGCGCGCGCGACACTGGCGCGGGGCCCGTCTTGCCCCGCCGCCGGCCCTGGCGCGCTGACGTCACCTGGCCCAGGGCCCGACTGCGACGACTATTTTTGTCCGCAACTAATTATCTAGATCCTGCCTTTGTCCGGCCGTGTAACACTGACGAGTAAACCTGGTTTTATCTTTAAAACCAGTTCTGTATGTAGTACATAGCTAGTGGCTAATTATTTATTGAATACGTCACTCGTGTCAATCGTACATTTATTTATTTGTCAGAGCGCCGACGCGACGTACCTTAGTGTAATGTTAATACTGTGAGTCATTGTACTCCAAATTATATTAAATACTTTGTGTAATATTTACAATAAAGCAAAATGATGTAGATACTAATGACACCGGTAAGTGCAGCTCGTTGTAGAATTGATGATATAATCGATTTAATGTGTATTAGCTAATGATACTCGGAGCGAAAATAATCAATTTATTGTCCTATTTCATCACGATGGATGTAAATAACTATTGTGCGTACATAGTATCTAAGCATGTAACTGCTTATGTTTAAAATTGATAATACTTCGATAGTTGCAATTTATCTGATTATGGAAAATTTTCACGAACTCAGTTTCAAGTTTCACTTCACGATTCAGTAGAATGAGACTCAAAAGGGTGTCTCTACTTGCTTCTTAATCTTTTCCCTTTAAAGCACATATGGAGCACTAAGTGTGTTTTTCGTGAGATAGTTGAATAGTAGCCAAAACACTGGCGTGTGTAACAAAGGAGAAATTCCCCGGAGATAAAAGTGCGCCAACGTTTTAATGAGTCATCCCGGTTTGTACCGCGTTGGAAGTCTCCCGGGCGTTGCTAAATAGGACACACTGTGCGACACCGTCATAACTGAATGCGAACTTTATGTCCACGTTTATGATAATGCTATATGTACCTATAAACATATACTAGCTACTATACTTACTTTTGGCTACTCATAGTGTACTGGCCAGTTTCAGCCTAGATCTTTTTATAGTACTAAATGCAAAGCTGCATTGTGAACAACGCTACATCTGCTGATAACCAGATGTTGTCTATAATGTGCCTGTCTGCTACTTTGTTTGTTATATTTTTACGCCTAAACGACTGAACCGAACATGTTGAATTTGCTGTAAAGATAGATTGTACTTTGGAGAAGAGCATAGGTTACCTTTTATTCCAGCAGTACGTTCCGACTTCCGATTTTTCGAGTGAAGTCGCTGGGCGAAGCTAAATTCTCAGTCTCATAAATCTAAGAGCAAGATACGATAAACGATACACCAAAGATGTTAAAAACTGCAATAAATAGTCAATGTTCACGCGAGTGAGAGTCTTTCGGCTTGATGGATCATGCGAGCCTGCCATCTAAATTATTTCATTGAAGTTTAATACTAATGGAAATCTTTATAATAGACTTTTACTTACACATTGTTCCCAATGCCAATATGTTTCGTGTTTGCAGCATGTATGCATGGCATTCTTAAGTCTTCTGACCAAACTAACTTTCAACAGTTGTCTAGTAAATAGTTACCCAGGCAAAAATGTATGCAAAAATCAGTTAGAAATGGTTTTAATAACCGTCTGCTTGTGGTAAAACCGGTAATGTCCATAATGTCCGCATAATGTAAATAAAGGCCGTGACATATCCATGTAATAAACGCCTAGAAAGTTTTCTTCCGATACTTCGTTTAACGAGCAATTTTTATGTTCCTTGTTGTAATTGTGCTACGTTTAACTCAACCATAAATACCATAATCTGTTCGAGCGTCAAAGTAGCAATAAATCTGGTTGTTTATGCAATGAATGTCAACGTAGTATTGTATGTACATTTTTACTAGTTTCTGACAGTGACTTCGCCCGCGTGTACAATAGAAGTCATTCCAAAAGAACATGGTGCTCTTGGGATAAAAAGTGTCGTAAGTTTACCCTCTCCCAGGTTCAAAATTGGTTAAGCGGTTCATCACTAACCAACCAATGGCGTTATGACAAATAGCGTTAACAGACAAATAAACGACCGATAAAGAACTCAGAAAAAGGGCATTAGTCGTAAAAACGAAACTGAAAAAACAGATCTACTTAAGGTATTAGGTAGGTACATAAGGTCTGAAACAGCTTTACTCTATTTATCGGTACATTGAACGTTAAAACAATGAGTCTATCGAATTCAAGTTTATCGTCAAATTGAGACCGGTTCCAAATTGTACGTACCTACGGAACCAATCATCGGGTCATTTCTCAAATGGGCAATAAAATAATTACGTTGCATTAATCGATTTAGTTGTGTAACCTTCTAAGGTCAATCGAGTCGTTAACTATTACACGCTCATTGGGTCATCTCCTAATATTTGGGATGTGTCTTTTGACATTAGTGAAGATAGTGACTAATGTGAGAGGGATTTTACAAAGGATTGGCTTGGGAGGGGACGGGAGTCATCATCACCATTGTGAAATACAGAGTCATGGTATAGTTTAAACTAGCTTTTGCCATTTCTCGTTTAATCCCGTTCCCAATGCCATCTATAAGCCTTCCTCATAAATGGGTCTATCAAATACAAAAAGAATTTTCCAAATCCGACTGGTAGTTCCAGAGGTTAACGTGTTCAAACAAACAAACTCTTCAGCTTTATTATATTATAATAGTATATATAGATTAGCTAGTGAAACTCCACAGACACGATGCGTATCAAAAAGACTCCGTGTCAGCGTGCTGTAGTTACAAATAGGTAAATAGACTAGCAAGTCGCCCTGGCTTCAAACGGGAGCCAATTATATGTACTACAAGTACATATAATTTGCACCCGTTTATAACTCTTTCTAATACTGAACATCGTGTCAAAATCCGTTGATCGTGATTTAGAAGAGATAAGCGGAGAAAGAGTTTTAAAAAACATCTTTCCGTTACACCCTGTATAGGAACGTCATACGTTTTTTATAAATTATGGGATATCATCAAATGACTCCGCTCTGGGCGGAGCGGAAGGGAGTGTCGGACTCTTACACTTACTAAAACCCATCCGTGTGCCAGCTAATCCATGTGCCCTTTGCGTTCCAGGGCCGCGGGGAACAACTTAACAAAGAACTTCCGAACAAAGCCGCAACCCGGGCAGGAGTATGTATATTATCTAGTTCTTCAGCTAAACCTCCAGGCTACTATTTGACAAGTGTATTTAATACTTATCTCTATAATACTCGTAATTCTTTGATCAACATCACTAATTCCAGGATACCATAGTTGAGGCAATACTGCACGATGACTATGAGTGCAGACTGACGTCATCACCCGAACCTCGTTTTCCTTGTGTCCGGGAGATTAAATAACTAGTTATAATGTAAAACGCTAGTTTTAAAAAATACGTTTAGATTGTATTTATACCTAATAATTGCTCTTCCAGTTTTTTGTCAAAAAGGGGTACCATATGATAATGATACGGATAAATAGTTAATTAGGTACCTACTAACTACAGTTCAAAGAAGTCTGCTTTGTTTTAGAAAGAATGTGTTCTAAAAACTTTTGTTTCAAGTAAATTTAAAGCGATTGCAAGAATGAAGTAGTCATTAATGGTCCAAGACTAATGGCTATATTAATTTATGTACTTACTAATTATGTTGTAGTTGTCTCTAATTTTGTTGATAAGAGACAAAACTGGTTAGTTTTCTATCAAAAGAAACATTCTGAACAAAGTGGAATTCTTTCGGCGATAGCGGCTGTATAAAGTTGACAATGTTTCGGATTGACCACAGGTTCTACACAAAGTGCTGGAGGTATAAAAAGGCCACTTTAGCAGAATGAGAAAGCACGACCCGTCACTGTCAAATTTCTTAATAAACTTTGAACCTAATGCGGTAGCTATAAAGATGAAAATTAAATTTGACAGATTGTTGTGTGATTAATATTATGATTCCTTCCTTTTTAGAGCCACAGTTCTGTCAGCGAATGTGATGGTCGTAAAGCCAAAATAGATGATACGTTTGTCAATCCAACATATTTTTGTCGTTATGACAATCGCCTCCGCCACATTATCGCGGACATCATGGCACCTGTCTAGAGCCGCATATTACATTTCGGTTTCAGGTGTTCAACTGTACCGGCCAATCGAAGCATAGAGTCTCTGTCTATCGTTCATATACTACTTTCGACATAATGGCAGAATAAGTGAGATCGGCTTTACTTACCATATAAAAATATAGAATAGAGAACATTTCGGTAGCGCAAGCAAACTCTTGCATTTTTAACTTTTTGACAGGCCTATTGTCTACGCGCTATTTTATGATTATATTTTATGATTGGTATTGAGGAAGTTAAATGGATTTTCATTGAGAAAATTAACAAAAGCTTCGAGAAAGATTGAAGAAATCTTTTATTCAATGCACAAAATGTGCATTGAATAAAAGATTTCGTCAGTGTCACAGTTGTCCTCTTAATTAATTGTTTGATTGCATCTGTTGCGAGCGTCAACTGTCCACATTAGCTATTTATATACCTTAAGTATACGTACTGCGTATACCCAGCACGTGAAGCTTCCTCTAAGAATAGACTATAAACTACTCAGTGGCCGGTTCGAATCCAAGTAGACAGATGTACCTTCATGCTTGCAAACTGGGGCTATCTCGTCGGATTGACTGTCCTTTAAAGCCTGAAAACCTGCACCCAAAGTGACCTCAGTACTGCTACCGTTTATAGAAGTGACGGAGATAGGTTGGGCCAAAATATGCTGTCGTGCGAGTGACACGAAGAAGGATGGTATATGGTGGAGATGCATCACACGTATGGAAAATACTGCATAAGACGGCGATGTGCAAACGATACATGGTGGCCCCCATATATGCACAAAACTTTTTGGGGATAATTTCATTTTAAGTACAGTTCAGGAGTGGAATTCCCTGCCGGAGTCTGTGTTTCCTGCTGGCTGCTACTTACAACTTGGGGTCTTGTTAGTATCTAATTTAGTGAATAGGTTACTTCAGGGCAAGCACGCTCCATCATCGACCACCTCATCGCTTTCCATCAGGTGAGATTGTAGTCAAGCGCGAACCTATCAATAATAATAAAAAAGTCTGATTCCTTTGTGAAAAATTCTAGACAGATAAAATATAAAGTATTATCAATAAACTTGTCATTCGATCACATTTGCATAATCACTTGTCATACCAATGTCTCTTGATAATGAGATATGCAGTTCGGTTCCTATGTTTTTCCCCTAATCTAATGACCAATGCAAGCAGATATTTAAGTCCGTTAGTAAGTAATCAGAATCATCCAACAATCATGGCGAACGATACCATTGTTAGCGGTAAGTGTGGTACATACGCAGATAGTGAATCTACGTACAGACACGTTTTGGCGAGTGTGTGCTGATAAGATAAATATATATCAGTCGCATTTCTTTATAGCGCTGTTATTGTCTGAGCTGATACGCCACGAGTGCCGCAGGTAGTGATAAATACTAAGGCTTACTCACACAAACACAGACACACGCTAACTTGGATCATGTTTACTTGGTTTCTCCGTAGACGACTGAGGTCATTACCTAATGATAAAAGTGACTTAGGTACCTTTACGGGTCGGTGATTTCTTGCTCAAGATTCACTTTTATTTATAAACTTTTTTTGTCGGTTATTGTAGGTAAAGATTTTTTGTGTCAGGGAAAATTGGAAGAATTAATTAATAACTTATAATCAATTCTTCCAATTTCTAAGAAATATAATTTTATGTTTTGGATTTTTAATTCATATTAAGGACCCCTCGGCCCATCCGATGTTTTAGCTAAAATGTTCCCTTTGCATTGCAAGTCTAGTCCAAAAGATGGATGGATCGTGTGAGGAGCGATATGAAAGAATTGGGATAGAGTGAATAGAAGAAAAAAACGTGTTGCGCCGACCCCAAGAAAAATGGGATAAGGGCAGGAAGATGATGATTGCAAGTCTAGTCCAAGTTCTTAGACGTCCATCTCAAAAGTCATTCTAAGATTGTATTGCCCTAAAACACAGTACTTTAGAGGGTGTGGGTGGTACGTAGGTAGTGTTTAAAGGGCCGGCGGTGGTACTTACGTGTTGCATGTCTTTTCAGCAACAAGTCCGAGTGGTAACAGGTTGGTAGCCTCTCTTCAACGTCCACTTTCATGGCGTGGGAATATGGCGGCTGGTGCTCGCAGCTCGCTGAGAAAACGGCCGCTTTCCTTTCCTTCACTTTACCAGCGACGTAGCAGCTTTTTGGAAATTGTGGGATGTGTAAATATTCTATTTTATATTTTATTTATTTGCTATACACCTACCACAGTGTGTTTCGTTTTAACCCAAAGGTTGACTGGTAGAGAATGCCTTGTTGCATTAAGTCCGCCTATGTAACACTATTGTACATGAAGATTAAATAAATAAATAAAAAGAAGTTTCAAAATATTATAGATACTCAATTGATTTGCAGACTAATGTCGACTATGAAATTACATTACTGATAAAAAGTAAAAAATAATTATGAAAAAGCGGGATAAAATGATGAGGAAGGGAAGAACACCACGTCTTTTTATTTAACTCTCGCAGAATATAAATATAGAGTATCAAAACATATCAATTTGTTTGACAATATAATGAGTATTCTGAGCCGATTTTATTTTCAAACTTGGTATAATACAGGACGACATTATCTTATCTGATAAACATAAATATTTGTCTCCAAGACGTCACCAATCCTCTGTAATATTGTGTCAATTAATTATAATTATACTTAAAGCGTAATTATAATCTTATCACAATATAGTGGTGATTCATGTGTCATGTTGATTTATCG
Organism: Lacanobia oleracea; assembly: GCA_950371165.1. Taxonomy (NCBI): domain Eukaryota; kingdom Metazoa; phylum Arthropoda; class Insecta; order Lepidoptera; family Noctuidae; genus Lacanobia; species Lacanobia oleracea. The sequence goes on from OX493393.1 coordinate 6,679,761, forward strand.
CTGTTTTATTCTAATAAATAAAGGTCACTTACAGGAATATAAACAAAGTTATACACAGTTACTTTTCATAACCGGTAAAATCCGTAGTTTCCTTCCCACAAACATAAATACGAACTATATTTTCCTTAGGAAAAGTTTCTTAAGAGAAACTTACAGCGTAACAAATTCTCCCATTTGATCAACTTACTGCAGATACGACAATCTAATTCCCCAATTTGGTCGTAAGCAGAGCCGCAATTTGGGCTTCTTGTAAGTTTTTAGGGTCTAGTAGGAAACATACTTTCCGCAACATAGATTGAGTTTCCGATGCGGATTCGATTAGTAAGGCCATTCTATGGTGTGTGAGTTAATTTATAGTTTAGTAAGTTATTTAGGAAGTTTTAGCCAGAACGTTTAAGAACCTGAATCCCATATTATGTTTGTGTTAAATCTTGGGCAATGACTAGAGAGCTACAAGAGTATAAGAAATACATCGCAGGCAAAGTCGGATTTAGTGGTGATAAATTTCCTACATACTAACATGACTGGTAATTGCCGTGTTTCGAATTTAGGATTACGGATTAGAAATTCAGAAGATCAATTTTTGTTATTTGTTGTTATAGCGGCAACAAAAATACAAAATCTGTGAAAATTTGAACTGTCTACCTATTACAATGCTTGAGATACAGCCCTCTGACAGACAGACGGACGGACGGACGGAAGGATGGACGGACATACTAATAGCGGAGGCTTAGTAATAGGGTTCCGTTGGTTACCCTTTGGGTGCGGAACCCTAAAAAGCAAGAAACTCCTTAGTTTCATCCACTGTTTTTATCTTTTATTTATTTATATTTTAGTTTACTACACAGTGAACTTTAGTGGCATTGTTCAGCTGAAAAACGACTTGTTTCAGTAAAGTCAATAGTTCGTCGTTTTTATTATCAACAAAAACTTATCAATAGTGTTGTCATAGTCTATTTACTCTGTAGTAATCTGCAACGATTGTCACGATTTCAATGAAAAAACTTGAACGCCATCGGTCTTGGTTCTTCATTGTTCATCTCGGAATATTCAGAAGATAAAATGTATTGACAAACGGATTCTTAATTTTTTGATTGCTCAAACAAACATATTTCACAAAACTGTACATAATTTATGACTATTTATTAATATAGTGCATGTACAATGGCGAGCTTACATCATCATCTGCCTAGCCTTTTCCCAACTATATATTGGGGTCGGCTTCCAGACAAACCGGATTCAGCTGAATACCAGTGTTTTACGTGGAGCGACTGCCTACCAGACCTCCACAACCCATTAACTGGGTAACACGGTACTTCTTGAAGACTGGAGTCAGATTTTACTGGCTTCTGACACCCGAAACGACTGCCAAAGATCTACAAATGACAGCCGGGACCAACGAACTCGTTATGTTAAGATGGTCACCCATCCACAGACCAACCTTGGCAAGCGTTGCTTAACCTTAAAGGTCGACCCGTGCGGCTGTTATTATTTAGCCACCTCCAGCTCCTCCAAAGGCGAGCTTACAGAAATCTACTTAAAGTTGCTATAGATGGTGATGTGATGATGCACATAAAATGCATTAACTGTGGGAAAAAGGTATGATTAGTTTTTTTCAGTCAAACTTATGTTGAATATTTTTTACAATATGAAAGAAAATCTTTTGTTGTTGTTGAATAATGACATATTTATATTTAAAGCGGAAGAAAAACCAATTGTTGAAATGGAGATAACAATTACCATGTCGGATGTGGTCGATCGATAGTCGACCCTACATACATTATGTGACATGAAATACCGTAAATTAACGCCTGATAGGTACCGTAACTTACAAAAATAGGTTTCACAATACTTTTTGAGTTGTTCACCACTATGTATTTGAGTAATTCTACGTCAATTATTTCGGTTTAGGCAGTTAGCTCGATACCGAAATAGTTAAAAAAACTCCGATAGCTGAAAATTATAACTACAGTTCGTATGATAGTTGTTTTTTTTCTGTTATTTCCTGAGTTATATGAGTATGCTTCGGGATTTCCCGATAGATACGGACTCAAACGAACAATCCCGTAACAAATAAATAGATGTTTACGTTTTTACCCGAGAGTACTTCTCTCGGGTAAAAACGTAAACATCTATTTATTTGTTACTACTAGTATGTCGTTGACTGGCTCGTGGCTAGATAATAACAGCCGCACGGGTCGATCCACAAGGTTAAGCCACGCTTGCCCAGGTTGGTCTGTGGATGGGTGACCATCTTAACATGCCGAGTTTCCTCCGTGCCTCGGAAAGCACGTTAATCCGTTGGTCCCGGCTGTTATTTGAAGCTCTTTGGTAGTCGTTACGGATAGTCAGAAGCCAATAAATCTGACTCCAGTCTTGCCATGAAGTACCGTGTTACCCAGTTGATGGGTTGCGGAGTAGTAGGCAACCGCTTCACGTAAAATACTGGTATTCAACTAAATCCGGTTTGACTGGACGCCGACCCCTATATAGTTGGGAAAAGGATAGGCAGATGATGATGGACTACTAGTATGTCGTCATTATTATATACCACACCATTTACAATTATCTAAGGATCCGCTTCCAGTCTTCCCGAATGCATTGTAGTAATAGTTACAAGAAGCGACTGTCTATCAGCAGGTCAATCTACAACTTTTTAAGTAATGTTCGCCTTCGTATGTCAGTAGCAACCTCTCAAAAAAACCTCAAAAATTCTAAGTGCTAATTCTATTAATTTTTAAAATGTATGGAAATTGAGGCTTTTTTATAGAATGCGACTGAGACGCAAATGCGAAAGATATTTAAAAATTAATAGGACTGGCCCTCAGGTCAATTCTCGTACTTGAACTGCGTTCAAATTCCAGTCGCTATATTATCTCAACGTTAATTAATGTCAAAACTCAAAATGAATCGAAAATATAAGATTTTGACAGTTTGCCGTGTTTGCAGACGCTCCTTAATGCGAGAATAATTGCCACTCCGATCTATAAACACCATCTATAGTGAACGGGCAGCACGATACCTCCTGTCATGTCTGGTTGTCAGATTTTTCATAACATGAAATGTAAAGTAAATGCACCCAATATAAAAACCAATATAAAAACACGTTCTGGATGTTGATGGGGTTGCCGCGTTTTTGATGCGCGTCCGCCATGTTTGCCGACGCGAACGTCGATAGTTTTTCGGCCATTATGAGCAAGAGATGCGAATCTCTGTTGCGCCAGCCCCAACACCAACCTTATATTAGAACGTTGGTTGATAGAACTCTCCGATCTTGGGGCGGTGGATACGACTGCATGCAGTCAAGTAGACGTTCCCCAGGATCCGCGTGCCTCATGCAGGTTACAGTAAATAAAAAACTATTAAAAACACTAGTTTATTAGTTATACATTGTTACTAACAAATTATGGAAGAAATTCTGAAATAAATGTTTATTATTATTATTAAATGATGCCAGACTTTGGACTGTTTGTCATTCTGAACAGCAGATCACAGGGAGCGGGAGGTCCAGAGTCCAAATAGGATTGCACAATGAGACAAGATTGTATAGCATTCTGATTGAACTTGGGTCACGTAGCGAACGTGACTGTACCGTATCTTTGTAGTAACAATTACTGATACGGAATTATGTAGCCTTCTCGCGGATAGTGCAGTTCAGCACCAGTTACTTACCTTGTGGCTACAAATTTAATGAAAATAGCATGTTAATGCACTTTTAAAAATAACTAGCACATTGATTGATGTTGGAATAGACAAAATATTTAGTTAGTCTTCGATAAAATATACAATTGTATCATTTTGGTACCTACTGTACGCAGTTTGGTGGGTGTACATGATATGTTTAATGTTTGGTCCAAAATAAATAACTTAATATACATTATATTATAACAAAGTGTTTTCAATTTCAGAAAACTCGTACTCTTCAGGTGGCGTGGATGGCAAAGAACAATAATGCAGTGTGTTATTAGAAAAACACATGCGTTTTTTTCTTCCAAGATTCCATACTACTTCAATACTTTGAACTCAGAAAAACCAGATACCAAGCTGCAGAATATTACCCGGAAGGTTTATTAATATTTAAAGTTATTTCGCCTTGACTGGTCGTGATTGATTGCTTGGTCAAAACGTTCATAAGTGGTAGTAATTAAAACTACTCTATTGTATCTTCATTATTTTTGAGTCTAAACTGCTAACACACTCGTAATTATTTTAAAGACTTTAACTATTGTTGTTGTCAAGGTGTGAAGTTGTATTTAATTTAATTTCATTGTTAGAAAAAATAATAAAAAATGCCTGAGTGATGAGAGTTTCCATGTTCAATAAGGAAAGTTCCATCGACTCTGTCTGGAGTAGATGAAATTTAGGAAGAGCTATTCAAATAATGTGTGTAAAGGGGGTTAATTCTAGAATACTCTAAGTGCTTCAAATTCTTACCTCTCAGTGCTTTATACATAAGCCTTTTTTAAGGATGGGAAATCATCAAATGACTCCTTCCGCTCTGGGCGGAGCGGAAGGGAGTGTCAGACTCTTACTGACTGACCCATCCGTGTTCCTCCTAATACCGTTTGCGTTCCAGGGTTTAAAGAAAATCCTACGGTTAGAAAGTTAGCAGGGAAGATACAGGAAAACGCCACACTTTATTTCCGAATCGATGCAATCAGTTTCTATTTCATACCATTTTTATTTCGTGATAGTCTTCAGATGCAATATCAACGTTTATGTGCCTTTAATGAATTGATTATCAAGTTTCCACCTAGTAAATGATTAATTCATGCAGTAACTCCATACTTTGTAATAGACAATTGGCACAGGCGCGGCGTAAGGACGGCTAACACATTGTCTTTGAATACTACCACAGCTGTGCTATCACTATACGACCTCGGAACACACACGCGAAACATATGTGCACGCATTTCTTGAGGACGTATCGACATATCACTATGCAATCGTATAACATTATTTATGTTACAGGTAAATAATAAAACGTGGATTTTGGTTTGGGTTTTCCACTACAACCTTATCCTGATTTAATGGTGTGGCTTTTCTCAAAGAGGCAGTCCCGGTTGAACCACGTAGCAAGAGTAATGAGGCTCCGCGCATTGGGGGGCCCCGCACTAGGATTTACAAAAACATATCGCGGAAATCAGGAATCTATCTCACACGCGAGTCCTCCTAACTGCAACTATATTGCGACCTGCGACAGCCGTTTTCTGCGGATGAAGTCACTAATGCGGTTTATTTTGTTATGGTATGGGTCATCCTTTGCGCCAAAATCTCCTTTTCTTTTGTTCATGCTACCATACCGTCTGAAATCTAAACAACTCCGGAACCGGTCTATACAGACAATGTAGTAAAAACAAAAAATATGGGCTCTGACGTTATATAAGGGCCCGAGGTCCGTGAGAAATAATAAAGGGGAGCTTTGATGGTTTTAATTGGATATTTTCGTTTTCACTTTACGAAGGTTTTTAAGTTTAGGGGGCCAGCCCTGGCCAGGCCCTGCGCTGGCTTAATGCGGCAGTGCAAAGGGGTGTATCAAACATTTTTGGGGGCCCGTTTACTAGCTAAGGACTGTCTAGGCAGGCCATGAAGGAGACGGCGGCACTAAAATGTATTGTTTTGCGTACATACGTCGGGGTCCTTGTAGTCCGGGGGCCACTTTGGGTATGGTATCTTTGATACGGCTGATACGGCGGTAGCTAGGCCGCTGTTCAGATAAAGTCACCAAAATCTAAGAAGTCCGGTTTGACAGCTCAGTAGAGAGGGATTTATTTTTATGTCTTTTTCATACTAAGTAGTATAGCAATGTTGCTGCTGTCGAATCGGACTTCTAGGTTTTGGTGGCTTTAATAATTTCAACAGAGAAGAAATCTCTGTGCGCATGTAAATACCCTGCTTAATATGGGACTTGAACAATTGGTAGTTGGCGGAAATAAGGCCCAGAATAACCATAAATCTAACTAATTATCCAGCTTGCATAATTGTTTAAGATTAAGACAGGATAAGAGTTAAAGCGGGTTTCTGAATTGAGTATTTTAACTTTAATGCAAAATTTTGACAGACATGTAGGCTAAAGTACAGTTGATTAATACTTAACTTTAAATGCTTAATTCAAAAATCGGAGGTCACAAGTACCGACTTGTGTTTCTGAGGTAACCTGTCGATTTTCATAGAAAATAAATAAAAAAGATTACGTCTAAAAAGCTGAGGTAACCTATCGAATAAACATTGAACCTCTACGTAACCTTTCGACTGGCGGCGAGTTCGAACCTAACTACCTACTTCGACTTTTTACAACAATGTTTAGGTATTCAGTATTGACCTAAAAACGTCGCCGATTCAAATTGCTGTGGCATCAAATTGCTCAGAAATGATATCATAATAACAGTCAATATAGCCGATGATATGTTTAAAAGGAATCTCGAGCAACTCGTGGAAAATCAGATTACTCAGCTCAAAGGAAAGTAGGGCTGAGATGATTTCGTTGCGAGTACGACCCATTTAGGAAAGAAGGAAAAGTTTTATTTATTTATTTACAAATTGATGTTAATATGGATGAATAAATCTATATATGTACTAATATATAAAGCTGAAGAGTTTGTTTGTTTGGTTGCTACTACTCCGATTTGAACTACTGGTCCGATTTGAAAAATCATTTCAGTGTTAGATAGCCCATTTATCGAGAAAGGCTATATATCATCACGCTCTGACCAATAGATACGGAGCAGTAATGAAAAATGTGACGCAGACGAAGTTGCGTGGGTCAACTCAACTAGTAATAAAATAATTTAGAGGCTCTCGTATGGCGGCTGGGTCGAGAGATTGATTCAGAAAGCGGTTCTTATGGACATTTTGTATTGTTAGGAGGGTCTTCTCTTGTGCGAAAAGTAGAGTTTACGAACGGGTAATTTAAAAAATATGCGGTCTTTATCCAAAGAATTTCTCAGTAGCTTCTTCGAATCAAATAACCTGGGTGCAAAAGGAGCCAAAAAGACCTAAATACAGCATTAGGTGGAAACGGCAGAAAGAAGAGAAGAGAATTTCAATTTATGGCCCCTTGATGGCAATTAGATCCCCAATATTTTCCAAGGGTCGTACCATAACCGTAGAAATGTGCAGTATTCAGGTATGTAGGATGTGGGTGCTATAGTTACTGCCAGGGTTACTGATTTGTACGAATGAGTCACCGCGGCCTTGGAACGTACCTAATGGGGATTAGGAGGAACACGGGTGGGTTTTAGTCAGTAAGAGTCTGACACTCCCTTCCACTCCGACCAGAGCGGGAGGAGTCATTTGATGAAGGCTCATCCCTAAAAAATGTTGCTATAGTTATATCACTGCCTACATCTCTAGGGAATATCAGCATGATGTAATGTTTAATGAAAATAAGCCTTTGTTTTATTAACTTTTCGTAATTTATTAAGACTTGTAGATTAGAAACTACGGTTTGATTTGATGTTTTGCTTTGTTGCCATAGCAAAGCAAAACCTGTTTCATGAGAACGTATTTTTTGTCTTGTCTCAACGAATAAACATACAATAGTATAGAATAATTATCACGTTTTATAACAATAGCTAAGTAGTTGTTTTTGGGGTTCACTTTGGGGTCTACCTTCGTAGATAATGTCAGTGTAGAACTTGGTAAATTAAACGTTGACGTTAATAAAACCCTCTAATGTTCCGGGAAATCATCGGTAAAGCTATGGGATGACTCTGCTCCGTTACAAATATTATTAATTAATATCATAAAGAGGGAAAATGGTTTGAATTAGTTTAAGAAAAATAGTTCACTGGGAGGGAGCATTACTATTATTGAGGCTTTGTATGAATAAATAGTACATGGTTTACCTGGGAAAGGCCACGAGATCTGATCACTTCTCTACGCCTAATCGGATTTAGATGATATATGTGACCTGCATTTTGGCATAGGATAGGTACATTTTACCCGGTAGCGGCATCAATGCCGCCACAAGAAAAACCAACGGAGCAAACTACGTCGCAACGAAAAAAATCGCGACGCCATCAAATCCTGCATCGCACAATCAGAGTTTATCATGCGATTTGAACATATACATCAGCCCGAATATCAACTATTGGGCAGTTACCCACATCAGTCGGTTGTTGTTTCAAAGGAGGTACGGGACTTTACTCAATGTTCCGCATACCTCCAAAGTACCTACGTTCGCATGGGGTAACTTTCCACAGTCGCTCAAAAATGTAATCTGTCATCGTATTATGTATAACTGCGCAAGCGCACGATTAAAAAAAAAGGCGTTTGTGAGACTTTTCTTTTTGAAATTAATTTAAAGCTCAAATATTACTCATCTAATGCAATTTTTTAAATAACATTTGAGTGATGAATATATATCTATGTAGTCGTCACTCAAGTCTCTGCCCTTCATCAACTGCCAGTGTATATTTAGCTGATTAGCATCCAATACGTACCTTGTTGTTGTATACCAGTTTGAATTCAGGCACATGTAAATTGAGTTGAAGTGTGTAAATTATGCATCATCATCGCATAAGTATAGCACAACAATGAAACACTGACCTAGATTTAGTTGTCTTTGAAAATGTGAACGTATTCAGATTTTACGAGTACGTGTACATGTGTGTAATGTCACTAATATAACGCCTAATTGGAAATGGGCATAAGAGGATAGGGGGTATATGAACATAACTACTCCTCACATTTTGTTTAAGTAAGTATGTATACTTTTGTATATATGTGATCTTCATTTGCTACATAATGTGAATCATCATTAAGACGGAATGTCACGTTTAACGACATTTCAAATCTAAATATTTTAGTTCACATGAAATATTTCTTAAGTGATGATAAGGCACAAATGAAATATAAGCTGCCAGTTCAAAATGGTACATTTCCTAAGGAGAAGGTATTCCGTGATATTTTAATAAATGAACTCATCTTTATTTATACCAGCCCTGACCATTAGTTTAGGTTAGATATCTTTTTGATTCTCTTTCTCCCGACTATACCGTTCTTTCATTGAGCAATATGATCAAAACTGTGTATTGTTTATAGTTCGGTCAATTAATTCGAGGTTACATTAATTCGCACACAGCTCAAAATTTGTAGGATTGTTAAAACACTATCATAAATGAAATCTTAAAAGATCATCGATCCGAAACCTGGAAAAAAAATACTTGGGTTCAAATTTTGGAGCTAGGGTGCGAATTAATGTAACTTCACTCCTATTTTTTGGTCTAATTTGACCGGACTATTATCCCATTGCAAATGTATGACCTCGTCAGAGGACAGTGTGGCAGATTAGAGATGTGCTCTGTGGAGGCACAAACACCCTCCCCCTCTATACTTCATCCTCCCGGCAGAACATCTGCCCCCTGGAATCGAACTTCTGTTGAAAATCTGGAAATTTCTTAACCGATTGCGGATCCAGGTTGGCCGCTGAAAACGTAACTTGGCAAAGAGGGGATTCTCCAATCATCCCAAACGCAGTGCCAGTACGGAGCCCCATCACAGGACATGCATCACCTCCTTAATAGCCTGTCATGCACAACTACCTGCACCATCCAGGATTTGAACGAGGCCAATTATAGAACTGTACAGGTTGCTCAATACTGGTCGGACAAAATTTAGTGAATTAACTACTGTTCTAAAAAAAAAAAACTTTACTGCATCTGAAAGAGAGAATAAAACACGGGTACACACACACACACCTTCCATTACAACAATACACAATATCAAGGCGTTATGTAGCACAATACACACATAATACAACTATTCAAGCGTTCTTCTATATTCTTCTGCTTCTGATCTTGTGTATCTTCTTACTTCTATTAGCACGACGAATGAGTCCTCTCTTGGCATTCACCGCGTGCCTTATGATATAAAATAAACACATAACGGCAACGCAGTGAACGCGAGGAGGAGGACTGCTATCTTCTCGTTCTTCTTGCTTCTCATATCTTCAGAAGACTTTTAACTTGAAGTTAGTATCAAACGACTTTTGAAGAGAAGTCGTTGATTTTGAGGCGCCTGCAGTAAATGTTTAGCAAGTACGTTGCAATGAAATGCATCGTGTTTTCATTCAGGCGCACAATGATGATTCGTTAGAAAAAGTGTGTATTGTTACTAAAGCTGGAAACATACAAACGTAATAATAACACAACATGAACATACATTTAAAACATTTTGACAGTAGCTACACAACTGTTTTTCTAGGTGAAAAATATAAGGAGAAGACTGTTTACTCATTACTCAGAGGAAAGAAAGTTTACGAATTTCCCCATTGCATTTACAGATCCAATACTAAAATGAAAATGTTTGTTTCATATCCTTTGACCTTGTCCATGACCTTTTACCAGCTTAACGACAATCCACCCGACGACCTCATTAAACATCTCACAGTCGCAGTCGTAACGAGTTTCTGGGGGGTTCATGTAATCTGGGCCAATAAGGGGAGGGGGTGACAAATATGACGTAAATATTATTCAGTAAACAAATTACGAGCTACATTAGTTCCACTCCGAATGATAAGAATCTTGGAAAAATTGGAATTGGTTCAAGTTCGACGTTTTATGTTAGAAGCCAATACAACTGAAAAATTCTTGCGATATCTTCTTTTAGACTGTTGTCTGGTGGTTCATTTACCCATCATCTACTCATAACTACCACAATATCACACCACATTAGTCAAAAAAAGGCGATGATATCACAAATTGTCGCCGTATTTTTTTAGACTAATGTGGATAGACAACAATATTGTTTCATGAAAACATATTTAAAAGTTGTCAAATCACTATTGTTTTTTTATAGTATGCGTTATTGGCACAAATAAACTCTTTTTTTTCTTGTTTCTAAATCAGTACTGACGGCGACGTTTCTTTCACCATTACGTACTTTTATATTTTCGATTCAGTTCTAAAGAGATTCGTAGTTGTTACATTTCGTGCGCAATCGCAACTCGCATAGACGAGGGTGCATTGTACGCACAATTGTGGCAGGGATGCAGCTGTCACCCTTTTGTATCGCCAACAGGGGTGCGACACGCGTGCAACCCTACGTCCCAGGCTATTACACTAGATGCAATTATTGTCATCATTCATAGTAACCAGTCTAACTAGAACGCTTTTTGTGTCCATGCATGGTGTAATTATCTAAATACGAGTTTAAAACTAAAAGCGAAAAGTACAAATAGAGGTAAAAGGGCACCAATATCTCATTAAATTCTTTCAGCAGAATTGTTATGGGGTATTAATGATATGAGATGAGATATTATGTACCCAGTTCATATTAAAAACTAAGGTATATCGACCGAAAGAAAGTGCAAAAGAAACTCAACATTATATTTAAATAGCATTTTACTCATGCTGAAAATATTGCTAACAAAAAATCGACAGGCGTTAAAAATATCTTAAGAACCAAATCGATCAAAAGTCATTATAATATGAAACACTAAGTTTTTTGGGCTTTGCTTAGAAAATATTGCTGAAGACTAACTTCCTGCACAGGTCAGATCACACAAAATATTCTTTGATTCTATTCTTGCTTACACAACATAATAACCAGTCCTTAATATATAAAACCCTAACCTAGAGTTAAAACTTGCAATAAAATTAATACTGCATGTTAACCATTGTGTCTCTAAGGACAGATATACACAAAAATAGCACGCACATTATATTGTGATAGCATTCGTGTCATGAATCACATATCGATCGGCTGATAACATCTCAACGTGCACTTTACTGTTGTGGAATAAACTTACAAAACGGTATCGGACTAGGGAGTTAAAAATATTCCTGAAGAGACGCTCGAAGATGAAAAAAAAACTGCTTCTAAGTAAGAAGAAGACTAAGAAAATGATAAGGAGTTACACTTGAGGGAGGTGAGAGAGTTTTCTGCTCACGGTATTTTTGATACATTAGTTAGAGTGAAACTTATTGAAATCAATGTCTTAATTGAAACCAGAAAATTTCAGGCTGTATATGTCACCGGAAAATAGCAGACACCGTAATATTGTAAAATACCGCGTGAAATTGTAAACTAATTTTCCTCAATAAGGTACGTATGCATTTGAACTATTGAATTTGGATATCCAGAAAATGTAATCTAAAAAGATGTATTACAATTTTAAAGACTTTGCAATAATCCGGTGACATATATATTAGAGATACCACAAGCTAATCTAAAACCAATGAAGACAACGATGATGAAGCTAATTTTGACACAACTCTTACCTCTATAATCCATAGCAGTTAATTCGTTACAAGCCCCATGTTAAGGTTACAAATGACATATCGTAACAATGTAATTACCAGCTGAAAGACGTCAAACTGCATTCAATTTCACCACTACAAGTAACATTACAATATGCTAACACGACCTCCCCGCGTTCACGGTGACGTCATCAGAAGATTGAAGAACAAGAATTTAATTCTGATTGAGTTCTTAGGTTCATGAATGCACTTTGAATATAACGGACGAAGGAAATGATGAATTTTGCATAAGTGTGATATTGAAAGTTGGGGTAGGAATTGTTTGTCCTAATATCGACGAGAATAAAGCAAAGGCTGACATTATTCTAACTAGCATTGCAGTGTTTGGAGGCATGAATAACAGGGTTGACATTGGAGCGATAATCATACTCATTTAAAAATGGAGGATCCTCCTGTCCCACGACAATGTGTCAAAGGTTATGCAAGACCACACGAAGAAGAAGCCAAAGGTGAAGAAGCAATTGTTATTGAAGCAAATTGTGATACCGAAAATTTGCTTATAGAAACCAAAAACATTGGGCACAAATGTAATGTGACTATAGGCTATTAGGCTAGCTAATAAAAGAAGGGGGAGTGAAAGTTGTTACGGATGAGTACGGCTCAGCTGGCGGTGCCAACCGCGGCCCGCTCACGCCTGGCCAGCGACGTCATTCGAAGGCGAACGAATACGACCTGGCACATCAATCACTTGGGAGGCCTTGAACTGATTTGTATCTGTAAATGTGTACTGTCAACAACAATGATTTAAGAAGTTTGGAGATCGAGGGAATATAATCCGACTTGGGAAAATGCTCGGAGAACGGAGAAACGATCCGATAAAAGGTAATTGGGTACAGATGTATGGAGTTATATAGTTTGACTGTGAAGAATGGTAATTGTTAGGAATATAGCGTAAGGTAAAACCAGACAACAAATTAGACTCCTGATATGACGCAATCGATTGAGTAAAACCAAGAAAGAAGAAGAAGTCAAAATAACAACCTCAAGAAATAAATCGCATAAAAGAAAACTCAATTTATTTTTTCACAATCAAAACAGCACCCTTCAAACGAAGGCAATAAAAACATAAAAAGTTGAGAAAGGTGGGCGGCTTCACGGGTAACAGTACTAATAGAGGTTGTGATTGATCGGCGTTCCCCCACGGAAGCGGCCCGTGGTCGGTGGTCGGTGGTCGCCCTGAGTAATGGCACTGCACTCTCCATGGTGAAGGAATGTAAACATTGGACAACCTGCCCACAGTGCCCACCCCCTACCGCTTGCTTACGGACTTATTCATAAAACGCTTACGACAGATTTTGACAAGTTTGAAATCGGGGTGATTGCGTGGTTATTTTCTTTATATCATTGAAATTAGTAGTAGTAGACTGAAGAAAGTGTTATAAGCTTGACTAAAGAATAGGAGAATTTAAATAACAATGTTAAAGATATCAGGAAGCGTGGGGATTCGTCCAAGAAAAGAAGGGCCAAGGAAGTAGTGTGCGAAGTCTATACAAAGTTTCCTAGTAGCCTGTTTTAACAATCAGATTGATACTTATGCAGAAATGGAAGAAGAAAAAAATATTGCGCTGGGTCCAAGTAACACAAGACAAGGGCAGGAAAATGATGATTGCTATGTTGCAATGTCAACAATAATTTGTAACATTTTTGTCCTTTTCGTCCACATAAATTCTTAAATCGCAATAAAATAGTTAAGGACAATGATCTATGTAGTACCAAGCAGGCAGGTACTTATCGACGTCATCGTAAACGGAAGTGTCGGAGGGGCTTCCCTCTCACGACCCTCGCTGCGTCTGTTAAATGACACGACTGTGTAATCACCACTCAGCGGCGACGCCTTATTTACCTCTATAACTTTACAGCCGCATAGTCGTGCACTCACTACATTGGCGAGGAAATAGCCTGTGAAAATTGAGTCGTCAATTATAACCACGGAATTGTTGACTTCTTTATTTTCTTTGCGAAGTTTCTTTGGTTAAAGTTGGGCGTTCAATGTAGGAGTTTATTTAGGTTTTAATAAGGTATTTTGTGTTTCAATTTGGTGTGTGAGGCAGTGTTGTTTACGGGTTTTCTCACGAGTTTGTTTCGGGTTTGCATGATGGCTTTCAGTCCCAAATGGAGTCCGTTCTCATTGGGTCATGGAAGTTTAAATCCTTGGGTTTATGTGATAACTCTTAATATCGTTCTAAGATGGAATATTAGAAAATTACCTATATTTTAGTGGTATGTACATTACGTTTTATAAAATCGATTATTCGTAAAGATACACATAGTTGACGTCACGGTCACATTCGTTTGGCTTCAATTGAGTTTTCGATTGGTGTAGGTCAAAAGTACTTTACACTTGTAAATTTTAATGGCCTCCGAAATTAGAAATGAGAAGAAAGTCGACACAAATACTAATGATCCGACATTGAACCGATGTCGTCCGAATAGGGTACTAAGTAACTAATGATAATAAACCGGTGATCGCTGAATGTTTCAATTACGTGTTCCATTACATTACAATCGCATTGTGTCATCCTTGAGTATCCATTACTATCCATTAACCGATTAAAAATTTGATGTACTCGGTGTACTCAAAAATCGAAAGGTAGAGTTCAACGTCCCGGCGCCACGCGACTTCACCCCTTCGCTCCCAAACCGTTATTATTAACAAAAAAAAACTTACTCTAAAGTGTGCTAAGGTCGTCCGGTTTTAACAAAAGAAGGGTTCTAAACAATTCTGTATTAAAAAATAGGTGGGACGCATTTTATTGGGTGGCAATTTGATATGAGGGTCCTTTTCTATAGAGGGTGTATCTGGACCTTTTTGGGGATGTAATAATTAATATTTGAAACTAATATGAGGATGGAGCTGAGTTTAGGGAAATATGACCGGTTGATGAATGTGATGGACGAGTCTTTGTGTGCTGTAAGTGCGTTTGGATATAAAGAAGACGGCTGTGAAGCCTAATAAAAACAATGTGTGGAATAGACGCTTTGTCGTCGTGTGAACTCGTGTGTCATGTCAAGTTAAACGTTCCAAGTATTTTTAGATCGTTCAATGTTTATATTTTTAAATTGAAGATCTATTTTTTTCCTATCAAGCAGCCATTACTTTAATTTTATTTTGGGTATGTGCAACATGTCTTCTTCTTAAATCGCTATTTGCCGATATCTCAATGCTCGCCTTTTTTCTAGCACCTCAACTACTAGCATCTCAAAGTCAAAACGTTTATTTCAATATGGCCATTAAACAGTACTTTTGAACGTCATCATTTATTTATTTCTTGCTTACGTGTACACAATACTATAATTAGTAGACATGTCTTAAAAAAATCATGTCAAAGTATTGGTACATGCACCTTGTAAGGACACTGCAAATTTAAAATAATATAGTGACTCTAATGTCCATTCGGAAGAGTAGATTCTTATGGAGAAGAACGGACAAGAAACTCCAGAGTATTCTTGTCAAATACACACTATCCATCCATAGGTTCTTTTTATTTGGTAAGTCTCTAATCATCTAACCACCCAAATGTATACTCTTCTAAACCCTCGTCACATGTTTCTTATTCCTCCGCATCTCAATGTGGGAATCACAGATAGTTAAAGTTAGTTTTGTCGGAACAATTATCGAGTTCGAAAATAGTCGGGCAATCCTGTCACTATTGCGTGAGCAAACTCTTGAACAATCGTTTTTGTCGATGATATTCCATTCATTCCTGTGATTCATTCATTTCGGTTAACAAAATACACGTGGTAAGGTAGTGTAAACCTTCAAGTAAATAATGCGGACCTCGATATAAATATTCATTAATCCGTGTGTTGATTGTGCTGATAAAAAGACAATGGAGTCACTTAGCTGGTCGCTAGGAGACTATATTCATAAACACATACGGGGGAATTCCTTTGCCGTGTCCATGGCAAGCCTTCCATAAAGTGACACTCTACCAACCCTCCGAGTTTCGTGGTAATGCTTATAAATAAAAGTAATCACGGTAACGACTGTAATAATATCATATTTAACTAAGTTGAAGGGGTCGCGAAGATATTAGTCATGCGCTGACACATGCTAACTACCGCTGTATCTTTAGTGCCGTTAAGGTAGACGCCTAAATTAAAAAGCTATTTCTAAACACTGAACATGCAATACGACATAAATAGCTTTTAACAGAGAAGATACAAGAGAGTGAGAATAATTAACAACAAAAGGTCATTTATTTTAAAGTCAACGCAATTATACTTCAACGTATAGATAGGTAGCTAAGGGTTCATTTTTAAGCGGTATGAATTATATCGACATACCTTCCAATGATCAAATGGTAGTCAAGTCGAAGCCAATGAGCCTTCAAAAGCTGCGATCAATTCTCATGCTCCGTTTACCAAAACCTATTGAATAAGTAGAGTAGCTGACACGACTTGTTATGGCTTCTTCATCGTCCGATATAAACTTAAAACAAGTATACATAAACCGTTGTGTAACTTAAATAAAAGGCCAACCCCTATTATATAAAATTCCAAACTATATGTAGTTACATTCGCTATTCAAATAACATTTTAACTTTCAAAAACTTTTGAACTACACCACAAAACAAGTTAGCGGGGTCTCAAAACTTTCCCAAACTGGTCTCTGGTCTATTCTAATGCTAGTCGTGAAATTTGGACGACGAGGGAGCACGGGGGACCGTGGGAGATGGGCCCTGTCATAACTTCCATAGAGGGCTACCCCGCGCAGCTGTCGCGACGACTTTCGGATTCGATGGATCGATTGTTTGATTCACGACTTCTATTGTTCCTATTCGATTGTTTGCCGATCCGAGACTTTTTGTGACCGACTTCTGTGGGTATTATTATTGACTAGGCGACAGAACCGTTAATGGGCGTCGTTACGGCTCCCCGTGTCGAGTCGAAGTGTGAAATTATAGCTTTGATTAAATTTGGTGGTAATCACGTGAGCGTATCGATTTACGACTAACTACTCTATTGGAACGAACGTGTATGTGAAAACGAAAGTAAGATTTTGTAAAATAAATGAGCGAGAATTTTTATTTGTTTTGTCCAATATCAAGCTATGTTTCTGTCCCTTTAGTGAAATCATAGACGTAAAATTTCGGTAATTTAAAATAATAATTATGAGTCGTTTACATCAGAACCGGTTTTCGGATTACACGCATCACAACTCGCATATGTCTAGCACACAACACAATAGCTATGTTTTAATGCACTCTATTAAATATGCAGATAGGTTACGCGTGCGAATAATGCATGAGAGTTTTAATCCTAGACAAAGAGGGTTGGGTAAGTTGGATTAATCATCCAAAATATGGGGTGTTTTTTACTCGAACGACCGTTGTACTATTGAGTTGGGGTCTATAGGGGTCGTTGTACGCAGCTGTGCGCGGGCGCGGATCAAATTGATAGGTCCGCGCATATGTCGCGGGTAGCGCGTGCGATGTGACGTCACGCTTAGTGCGAGCCGGCTGCATAGCATTGTCATGTTTTGGTTTACTAATCTCATGAATATTGTAAGTTTTTTAGTTATAATGTTGTATTATGATTATAAGATAAACTGATATGTATGTTATTTTAGTTGGGAGTGTGATTTTTTTAAATAATTGTTCCCCAATAAAAGCCGTAAAGACCGTTACCGCTAAAAAGTACAAGTATTGTTTTTATTTTTACAAAAAAATATGTTTCGGTTGCACGAGTGTACTTTTTAAAATGTCTGAGCTTTGCTTGCGCTCTGAATCTGATTAACCCAAAATTTTGTAATTAAAGATGAATTTAATATTATACGCAGTGGTAAGTAAGAAGACTTCGTTTAAAAAGGTAAGCCTAACTCAAAGTTGAGTTTCCGTTCGACTAACTTGTCCAAAACTCGAAATATCCAATGCTTTTCGATAATTGTGTCAGCCCAAGTCAATGAAGGAATAAAATTATTTTTTAGAAACTTAGTTCAAAGCAGACAATGAACTGTTTTTGTCTATTTACAAATCATACAATGAATTGTCTGTGTTTATTTACTTGTACATGTTGCCTTAAGTTAGGCCTCGTTTTAATTGGCTAACGATCGTACGAGTTAACGAGGCGATTTCGTCGCGCGATGGAATCGATTCCTGTGTTCGCGCGACGATTTGCAGGCTTCAATTAGGGCAGTAAAGAAAGAAAAATAAAGAAATGTGTCTGTTTTAACTGCCTCTGTGGTTGAGTGGTTTAGGCGTTTTCCTTGGGACAAGCATACTTTGTAAAGTTGTTTCCAGTTTGGCTAGGACATTGCAAACTTGAATCACCTGATTATCTGATAAAAAGATGATTCCGTGCTCCGGAAGGCACATACAAGCCGGTGGTCCCGGCCGCCAAATGGCGGTCGTCAAATAAACCATGTCAGAGGCCCTTGAGGCGGTTTTGAAACTCTGACACTAGGGTGTGTGGGGTCGTTAGACCTTACCGCCCACACGATGAGAAGAAGAAGAACTCTTCATGCAACAAAATCGCTTCGTAAAGTCGTGCAATCCGTTAGGCAATTAGTACCACGCCATAGTCCTGTCACCTTGAAAACTATTATCTCCTAAAACCTGTAAAACATTTCTTTTTGTTTTATTTGTAATGGGTTTGCTTTTGACTCTAGTCTATGTCAGAGATGACAGAGGCAAAATCTACGATAGAGCGAGCCTACCCAGAAGGAGCCTGTTCACTCTAACTTTGAAGAGATTAGGGTTATAAGCTTTTGGAAACACAGACGCAGGCAAAGAGTTCCACTCCTTTGCTGTGCGCATTATAGAAGACGTTTGAAAACGCTTAGTGCGAATTGGTGGAATAGCCACAAGGTAGGGATGGTAAGATGCAGTTCGTCTGGATGTCGATGGTAGAAGGGGGCCGGTGGGATGAGGTCGTGGAGTTTTTCGCCACACTCACCGAAGTACAATCTGTAGAAGACCGACCGAAAGTAAACTTCAGTGTTCAAAGCAGGTGTCAAACGAGCTTTGTAGTAAAGTTTCAATCTGAGTCACCCACTATCGAATTAACAGCAGTTTAAGTGCAAACGGGGTGGTATCTAATCGAGTGCCGGCGATAGATAAGTGATGATATCGCTGATAAGGCGTCACCCCTCGCGGTACGACCGTGTATCTGCCATCGATCGCGTTGTACTACCTATGTTGATCAGCTGTCGTTGCTTTTTGTATTTGCTTTCATAGTCCCACTGATACTTTTATAAAAAACTAGCTTTTGCCCGCGATTATGATCGGATCTAGACCGCCGAACTAATATGTGCGGACTCAGAAGAATCTAAGTTATTTTTTAATAGCTTTTTGTGTCCCACTGCTAGGCAAAGGTGTCCCCCATATCCTTCCAGACACACTTTTCTTGCGCCACCTCGAACCAGCCTTCGCAGTGTGCGTCCAGATCATCTCGCCACCGCTTTCTGGGCCGACCTCAGCGACGCCGTCCGTCCTCTGGCACCCATTGCGTGGAGACTTTAACCCAGCGGTCACTATGAATCTAAGAATATCAATGGTAAGCGTTTCGATTTCGTCTTACCGATGACCATCAACAGGGTTTAATGGCAACAGTTTGCACCAACTTAACTTCAGACAGTTTTTCAGATTTAAAAATAACATTAACTAGCTTTTGCCCGCGGTTTCGTTTTTAGTATTTTGTTTTAATTTATGATGGGTTTGCTCTTGACTCTAGTCTAGGTCAGAGATGACAGAGACAAAGTCTACGAAATTCTCTCTTAGTGCTCCCTCTACACTTCCCAAGGATCCTACGTGCCAAATTTCAGCTTTCTTCATCCAGTAGTTTCGGCTGTGCGTTGTCTGTCAGTCACTCAGCCAGTCACTAGTAACGGAAGAAATTTATATATTAGGATGAGGAAGGCATTTTGAAGAGTGGGTCCCCAATTTATATATTAGGATGAGGAAGGCATATTGAAGAGTGGGTCCCCAATTTATATATTAGGATGAGGAAGGCATTTTGAAGAGTGGGTCCCCAATTTATATATTAGGATGAGGAAGGCATATTGAAGAGTGGGTCCCCAATTTATATATTAGGATGAGGAAGGCATTTGAAGAGTGGGTCCCCAATTTATATATTAGGATGAGGAAGGCATATTGAAGAGTGGGTCCCCAATTTATATATTAGGACGAGGAAGGCATATTGAAGAGTGGGTCCCCAATTTATATATTAGGATGAGGAAGGCATTTGAAGAGTGGGTCCCCAATTTATATATTAGGATGAGGAAGGCATATTGAAGAGTGGGTCCCCAATTTATATATTAGGATGAGGAAGGCATATTGAAGAGTGGGTCCCCAATTTATATATTAGGATGAGGAAGGCATATTGAAGAGTGGGTCCCCAATTTCTTGAGGCACTGCATCATGCTGAGTCTAATTTAACTTCCTTCCTTTTTCTTTCTTTGCTTTGTCTTTAATTTATTGTTTTCTATTCTTAATATTGGCCTTTATTATTATTATTTAAGTAGAGCCAATAGTATTGTTAAAGATTTCTAGTTTAAGTTCATAACTTGTTTGCATGTTGTTCAAAATGAAATGCGTTAATTTATGGAGTTAACTAATCTAAGTAAAAAGGATACAGGAAGTCCCAAAATTTTGCCAGTTTATGAAACTAGAGATGTTATAAAAACACGAGTGTTGGCTATGATTATTTAACTGAACTATGCAAATTGTAAACTAACTTTATGATCATATGGACGTGAACACATGTCAGTTCATTAAATACTTATTCTTTCTGTCTTGTTTTTTTTACAATCACGCTTTAGTGGCTGAACAGGTTTAAATGAAATTTGGAACAAAGACAGATCAGGACTTGGATTTGGACACTAGATACTTCTTATTCCGGTGCTACGTCCCTGTGGAATAGTTATCCATATCCACGCAGGCAAAGCTGCTTGCTTGTTTTGTATAAAAAGTATTTTTATAGCATTTGTAAAACTGCGCAGACGCACGTTTCTAACAAAGCGCGTAGTTGTGAGTTTTCGTTTTGTGATTAATTTTAAACTCTTCTTTGTTACTAATTGTGAAGACTAGACTTTAAATTAATAATCTAACTTCGACATTTTACGAAGAAATACAGTGATCCACGTGGACAGTTTTAAAAAATAACGTGTTCGGTGCAAATGTCTTTGTAGATTGGCAATTGGAATGGTACCTTGATTGCTAACTTATTGTTTCAAAATGGCCGTGTAACCGAAAATGATGATTTCTCCTCCTTCTTTCTCCTCATTTTCAAAATATCCTATCCTTTCTGAGTTAGCTCACCTTTATTAGATGAGGCACTTTTGTTCATTTTATGCTGCTAATCCGAGCGTTGTAGGCTGTACGTGGTCTGTCAATCAATCTATTTAAGATTTTTACGAAGTAGATATTTGGAACGTTCCAAATAACTGTTATTTATAAGCGTAGGTGCAGTTAATGGGTTGCGGAGGTCTGGTAGGCAACCGCTCCACGTAAAATACTGGTATTCAGCTGAATTCTGTTTGACTGGAAGCTGATCGGATTTTTTTTACTTTTCCAAAATTTTATTTTTTGTATGGAAGTATCAATATTTTTTTATTTTTTTTTATTATAAAAACGTTGCCCCACACTAGAAATTTCTCCTGTATCGTGGGTGCGTTCACAAACATACAAACTCACATACACAAACAGCCAGACCCGAAACATCTATTAGTAGGCCATACAAATATTTGTTCCGTTCGATTCCTTTCAATATATAATTTTTAAAGTTGGTTTTCCAAAATATAAATAATTGTTCTTTTTCTAGTAGGTTCAAAGCATGTTTCGCATCAACAATATTTTCGATTATTTAAATCACATGCTCTGCAAGGACTTGTCTCTAACTTCTCTATCTATCTATTTATATCTAAAGGTAACTATAGCCGAATTACCGATAATTTCCCTATCTATCTAGTACCGGCATCGATAAACGTGTCAATTAATCAATACTTTCGTATTTTTATACCGAATGTTATAATTACTCCAGTTTGTCTGTGTATCGTCCATTCCGAAGGCTCGGAGTTTTTAATACTTCTTGCTATAAAACCTGTTTCCGAAAATATAATACTGTGTCTATTCCGAATAAGGATGTTTCAGACGCATGTGGATAAAATATGTAACATGCTTTTGCAAGCTCCTTGCCTTCCAGCTTCGAATGTGTGATAGTGGAAATTGTCCCATAGGAATCTACTATCAGGATAAAAAGTATTTCATCCTCTAATCCAAGCCAAGATCTACCAGTTTTCTCAATTTAACCATTTTCGTCCATACGTTGAGGCGTGATTGATTTTAGAATCATTGAAATACGTAGTATTTCCCGTTGATCTAATAGTAGCATAATAAAATGCAGATGACAGTAACATTCATACTTATTATATGAATATCTAATTTATATGAATATTTTATTAGCCTTGATTTTTTATTGAGGTACTTATTTTTTAAAACGATATTGCGATGTTCCATGTCGGAGGAGTGTCCCAATGGAAACCTGTAGGCGTTAAATCCAATGAAAAAAATAAATGTTGGCATTATTATTATTATTATCATACGTACCAATTGTTGCTCTTTGATGATATCCAAGTAAGTTTTTAACTTTTTAATTATTCGCAAAAGTTTATTGTCTCACACGTGTTCAACGTTCATTCAGGTTCCAACAGCCGCTTGCTTTGTTCAAACTGTAGTATTAAGTCTTTTTCACAAAAAAAATATAAAAAATTAATATCTCCGGTGAGTTTAAAATTTAATAAAAAGAAGTAATTTATGTTATCAAAATTACCATAATTTATTATTCCAATTATTTATGTTAATTTTATTTCACTATGTAAATTATTGTGATTTATTGCACCGGTGGCAATCTAGCGCGGTCTAAGCAGCTACGCCGGCGGGGCGGGCGTCTACGACGCGGTGTTCGTAGCGACTGCTACGGCGCTACGGTGCTACGCGCTACGAGCTATTATCGAATTATTACCAAGTGCGATTTATTGTCCTCTACGCTCGTGGACACACGTTATCAATGATGAGAAGAGTTATCACGTTTTCAGACTAAACTGTACGTCATGTTTGAAAATTTTTGTGTTTTGAATTTTTTGGTAACGAGAGCCTTAGAATAAAAAAAAACGCTTTATAGTCACCAAATAGGAGTTTAAGTTTTAGTTCGCAACTTTCGTCAATTTGTATCTAATGAAAATTTTAACTTCCTACTCCAATACGACGAATTAAAATAATTCCATCAGATAACAAACTTCGTATACCCTCAGTAATGACGGTGGAATTAAAATGTAATTTAATGGAATTGCGTACAGGCTTTTGTCAGTTAATGACACTTTCATATACCTTCACGGTAAAAGTGGATATAAAAGTGTGGTATAATAAAATACAGCAGCAACGTTAAGTTTAGCATAAAATGCGTTGTTCGTAGCGTAAGTCGGGGCGGCGCGGGCAGGCGCGGACTCGGGGCATTGGGGGAGGGTGCGGGAGGCTGGCGTTATGCCAGCCGACAAGGTGAAGTGGCGGCGCCAGTGAAAGTCTTCGCCCTCAGTTACAGCCATCTCAAACCCTCCCGACATCTCGACAGCCCTACGACTATAACTACAGCCTACCGAGGGTTACGCTTTGCCGACATTTGCAGAAATTCTCTAGAGATATACTGGGGAAGAAAATATAGGGAGACCGGAGTCCCATTGTAGTGCGGTAATCGTTTGTTCAGTTTTAGAACACAGTTTACTCGACAGTTTGCTACTGAGATGATGATGTGGGTGTATTATACACGTCTGAGGGTGTACCATACCACTGCTCTGTGACCAACTCTTCGGGGAATACCGGCGTGAAGTTAGATAAAGAAGCAAAGCTTCTGAATTTCACGATAAGATAGAAAGATGAGCCCACTTTAACAAAATTGTAAAAAGGCTTAGCAGAAGATAAAACGAGATGTACAGATTGAATCTGTGAATGTTACTGAAAAGATACGCTCAGCGCGAGCTTCATAACATAATGAGTAGGTATGCAATCGCTCGCGCTGCACAGAGTGATAGTATATGCATTTAGCAATATGAACCATATAATAAAGTAAAACGATTTTCAGTTGCATCTGGATGGAGTGAAACTCGAACCCTAAAGTGACGAAAATATTCCAAAACAACGAAGAAAAGCTCGAAAAGGGGATAGAAATCCAACGAAGAGAGTAGAAATGTGAGATGAAGTTAGAAGGCACCCGACCTTGTAAATTAATTTCCAGCCTCCCATATGGACGAGCTACGTCATCGAAACTAATCGAGATGAAGACGTCGATAACTGGCCGACAACTCCCAGATGTGAAGAAATATACTATCGTGATACAACATTCAGATACGACATCAATTTCTGAATTTTAATTAGATGTCGAGATGGCATAATTATAAATCTCAATGACTTAAAATATGATTCAAGTTATAAAATGATATTATGCATAGTAATCTTAAATACTGCCATCGTTTACGACTTAATTAAAATTCAGATAAACGTAGAACATTTAAAGCAGACATTCTGCGAGACATGCGACACAGGAAGCAAAGTGACCGTTAGCTTAAATCGCGGCGACTCGAAACCGAAGGGCCTGGACTATCTTCACGACTACCCATGATGATGTAATTAGACCGATGTGTAATAATATTTTAGCCGAAATTGTAAAAAGAGAAAATAATTTTGATGATTAAATTTTTCCCAATCCGAAGTAAGAACCGTTGAACGTAGCTTAATTTAAATTTGATTGCTTTAAACTCTTATCAAAAGTAACACGACGGTAGTTTTTCACTTCTAATTTATTCGCGGCTCGAAAACTAAGAGTCGGAGAAAGTTAACGGAGGCACATTTAATTTAAAAAACGCGTAAATTCATGTGTAGGCACAGGCTTGAATGCGTGGCAGTGCTTCATGCGACCTACCTTGTGCTGAGCGGCGGCTGCGGCGGCGGCAGCAGCTCGGGAGCGACGCGGCAGCGGCACGGTTCACTCACTGCACGACTGACACTCGCGGAGCGCGCGCGATAGGTACGTTACGTGCAAACACCAAAAGCAAAATGGACATACCTGAGGGTGGCGGCTGGCACGGGGCGCGCTCGCTACTTGAATGAGCTCCCGGGCCAAGCGGCGCGCGCAGGGGGCGCGGCCAGCCCGCGTGGCTCCGGCGTCCCCCCGCCGCCGCCACCGCGCACCCCGCAACCTCTGCCCGCCCGCGCCTGCACCGCTCAGCTGAGCCCTGATTAGCCCCCGGCCGGGCTATTCAATTAAGGGTTGTTCGGTGCATCGCCGATGTGGCCCGGCTGGGCTCGCGACCGACCGATGCCGCCTTTGAGTGCTCTTCATTACGGCCTCTCTATCACCGTTATTCTTATTGGGCCCCCGGGTACAGCTACCCTCCTGCCTGCAGGCATAGATCAAAATTTGAATTTTCCCGACAAAGAACTTGCGATGCGCTTTTAGTTCGTGGAAACAGGGCGTATGCAAAATACTAAAAGGAGTATACGCGAATTTACATAGATGGTTAAAACTCAATTTTTTCGTCAAAAAGAAAAACTCTGAACACATTTTCCCTTTATAATATTTGCAACAATATCGAGTACATTACGAATGAACTTGTTACGTACCTACATTGTTCTTTGTTCTTACATAACCGCTACACAATCAGGCTGTTCCAAGTGGAATTGAGAATGAAGCAACAATACTAGCGAGCGGCGCCGGGGGGCGGCGGCAGCTCGTTACTCGCTCCTCCGAGACTCGCCAACGACCATACTATCGTTTAATTACATACACACGACAATTGAATAGAGTAGTGAAGCCCGTCGGGATACCTCGGACATCGAATACAATCTAAATTGATAGAAATAGCTGTAGACTGCTGTATACAGAATACAACGTAACTTTAATAATATTTGCTGAAATGTTGGCAAACTATATTTTATGCAACAATTAGAGTTCACTGGTGGGCACAATAGTCTCGTAACTTGTCTAGAAAGAGCGAAAAAACTTTTCTGATTGGACTACTATTCGATTATAAACCAATATTTTATATCTATTAGATTTTAAGACAGTTCTACACAAAAAAAAAACACGTAAAAGTTTGGAACATAATCAAAACCTTTTCGAACTATGAAAACAAATTACCAATTAATGTAAGTTTCACCCAAATGGACGAATAATAGTTAGTAATAGTTCTGATATTTATCAGCACACCTGCAACACATTGCAAATTTATCTCAATTCTCCGTTTTGGAAGAAAACGTTTTGGACTATAAACTTATAAATCAATCATAGCTAGGAATGGCGTGAAAACGCTCGTTCACAACAGAGGGATCATGACTCAGCGAAAGTTGAGCTACACGAGGTTTCACGTCTCAAAGTCAAGAGAATCAGTGACTAGACGAATATTCTAATGTGAATGGATAACATCGGTTGATAAATTGAATGAACCTAATTTATGAATCATTTATACAGCAACCATAATAAGAAAAAAGGGGTATTTTAATGTCCCTTTATTTCGAAACCTGTAATTGAATCAGCAAAAACATTTTACAGTGCCTGGCTAGCGTATGAATATAGAATTCTGCTAAAATACTCTTCATAACCGTCATGAGCTTAAATTTTTACTATCCAATAAGAAAACAATGATAAAGCTCTACCTAAGCTTTTACTCGAAAGTCACGGACATAATGGCAATTTTTTGTCGTATCAAAGAAATAAATTATACCATCTAAATATTTAACACAAAACAGCTGTCGACAGTTTAATGTTTTTAAACAAACAAGGACAATTTTATTAGGGTTCTTAAAAACCTTTTTATTTCATCTCCTGTCTGTCGCGATTAATTCCGGCTGCTGCCAGGGTTAGCCCATTTTATATAAGGGTAAACGTCGTTAAATTAATTTTCCTTAAAATATTATAGCTTGGCAACATATTTCATTTTAATCTTGTACTTGATAAAATTCTATTTTTTTACTGACATGCCGATAGACAACCGCTGGCTCTAGATGTAAAATTATACAAATGTGCACAAGAGCTCTCTTGCTTTGCTACATTAAAATTTGGCTACAGAGCTCAATACAAAGTTTAAAACTTACACAATATTTTCGCAATTGACTTTCAAATACTTATGTTAAAAGCGTTAAATCATTTCATTATAGACAACTCATTTACACAATAAAATATTCACTGACAAACAACGCATAGGTGCTGCTAGAAGCATATAATCTTTCACAAGTGCGGTTTTTATTATAAAAGTGAGCACTTAGGAAATATTTTAGAAAGTTATGAAATAGGCAAGTAAATGAAATAGGGGGATGCAAGTTTGAATGCAAGTTCATAATTTTTGCCAATGCGAAATCCTATCCGTCAGAAGTCTTAAGATTTTTTTAAGACTAAATAATGTAGAAAAAGCTTTGTCCCAAAGAAATGGAAGCCGCAAGTAATACAAAGTCGGTCAAGAGTGAGGGTGGTGTACGTGCAAAGATTGTATAAATTCCGTGAGTGTGCAGACTTGTACATTAATGTATAATTTGAAAGAAGGCTATAATACGCCTCTCGGAACCTTCCGGCCGTTTCACTGTTCCTTATGGCATTACATAACTCTACTCTTACGTAGCTAAACTTTACTTGAAACAATCTTGATGACATAATTGGATTGCAAACAGATAAAGTGCTTTTCCATTCTCATTTATTGGGTAAAATACTCTTTGAAATAATATATCACACAATGTTAGAACCCAAAAGGCTACGAAAAGTATGTGCGATGGTAATGTGGCACGAAGCTTAAGCTTTTGATCAAGTCCTACACGAATCACTGATGCATACACTGACTTAATGTTTTTTAGTAATTTTTATAACTTCAAGCTTAAATACAAAACAAAAAATACAAAAAGTAAAAAATAGTTTATTGTGACAAATAGAAATTACATCACATTTGAACGTGTTCGGAGCCTCCAGTTAAGCAAACAATGCCTGTATTAGAAGGCTCTGCTAAATGGCTATAATACAGAATGTAGCTTATTTTTTACTAGCTGATCCGCGCAACTTCGTCTGCTCCGCTCCTATTAGTCTTAGCGTAATGATATATAGCCTATAGCTTTTCTCGATAAATGGGCTATCTTACATCTGAAAGAATTTTCAAATCGGACCAGTAGTTCCTAAAATTAGCGCGTCCAAGCAAACAAACAAGTATAGATTTTTTTTAAAAGAAATATAATATTTTTCAAAATACAAAGGAGCCTTTCTATATCTGAATAACTGAAAAAGACGTAAGTTGGAGTTCTTCAAGGAAGTCTTCTAAGGCTGGAAAGTTCTATTCGCGCTGCGCATATTTATCAACGACGTTTGATCTATAGAGTAAATGGGTATGAGAAAACAAAATATCGCACAAGTCTTGCCCAACAAATCTTGTCAATGAACGTCTTAATAATTAATCCTAATATGTAAAATTCTTCGGTTTCTGAGTGAGTGACTTACAGACAACGCACAGCCGAAACTATTGGTCAAAGAAAGCTAAAATTTGGCATGTAGGTTCCTTTGGCAGTATAGGGGGGGAGCACTAGGTGAGATAGTGGTCAAACGCGTGCCTATCAATAGTAAAAAAAAAAACTATGAGAGGATTATCGAAATTCCTACGGGAATAGGGAAAAACGAGATATGCGCGTACGAAATTGCAGGCTAAAGCTAGTTATTGTATAAGAATGCGTGCGTATTTTTTATGTAAACGTGGATGTAGTCCATCAACAACTAATTAATGGGTTCCCCATTTATTTATCTTATTCCGACTTCTAACGTACGAAAGTTGTAAGGCATTCTCAATCAGGCAACCAATGGTGGTGAAGAGATAACATGCAATCTAGCTCCATGATAAGACTTGGAAGATTCATCATAAAACCTTTTTCTTTTAATGCTAAAAGTTACATATCAGATGTGAGAGTAAATGAGTTCAATAGCATTAAACTGCTACGCTAAGATTGTGGATAACGAGGAGATACCATCTGTTTTAAAGCATGTAGGTACCTTCTATATTGTCTTTCCTACAAAAAATTGTGCCGAATCAATTCGAAAAATAAGCGATCTATATAAATGTGAGAACGGGCAGCCACAACTAAATAATTAAAGGACCAAAAGATGTCAAGACAGCAATTTCAGACGGTCATATATAAACCCAAAGCGGGTGGTCACAATAGTATTCGTGGGCAAAGTGCAAGCAGCGAAGTGCAGCAACGACCTACAGAAGGCAGTAAACAGACCGTTAAGGGTAACTCCGACTGGTCTTAATTGTCACTTGTCTCTGTTCAGGCAGTGTGGGGAAAAACGTCGTTAGTGCTTAAATTATGTCCTTATTTTATTTTGGAAATATTTGGTGGCATAAATAGTCCCATAAGTTCACAATCAAGGCATTTATATCAATTAAATCATTTACATGCACTTTTGGATCGTCGAAACCTCGGTCAGTCAAACAGGTGGAGCTAGTTGCAAGGTTCATAGATAGGGGGTTATGCTTCGCACGCAATTAGGCAAGAAGTTAGTTACTTGGACAACATATACATAGTAGGCCATTTTATCAGATGACTGTTAAGAACAATACATAACTTGAATTAAGTGATTTAGAAGCTTTATGTGGTAAAAAGAAGAGAGAGAGATGGCATGAATTGTCTTCAACACACGCAACAAGAGGACACTCAGTCATCTCTGAGTATCATGGTAAAGCTTTCAGTCATTCCAACACAATGAAAATCTAAACATTAATAGTGTCAGCTGTTTTTAACCGACTTCTTCAAAAAGGAGGAGGTTCTATGTTCCGCTGTATGCATTTTTTTTTGTGTATGTTCACCGATTTTTCTGCCAATTATGGACCGATTTTAAAAATTATTTCTTTATTCGAAAGCCTATACTCCTGAGGTGGTCCCATTGTCACCAAGTAAGAATCTGATGATGGGATCCCATGAAAATCGAGGAAAAACCCTCAAATTTTATAGGCACACACAATGTTTTTCATGACATTTCTAACGCAATTTAGATATTTGTGCCTGGTATTCATCATCACATGTTTCTGAGCTGATGATGGAAGGTATAAGTCAGGATCTGATAACGGGATCCTGACAAATGAAAAATGTTTGTTCAGCGATATTTTCGCCAATTGTTAACTGATACTATAGCCGAGTAATTACATTAATTCTACTGAAGATTTTCCGCTGTATTTATCTGTATTTAAATATTAGCATACCATGTGAAAAGTCCATTACGAAAGCGTATAGATTAAATGTGATTCTACCGGTCAAATGTGAAAAAAATGGAACTCGTGAAAATGTGAACACATACATTACTACTGATAAAGTAAAATAAGCTATAGCCAAAACTGGCTAAAAAGACTGTATGTCATTTTGTGCCATCAGAATTTAATGTATGTCCCCAGGAGAGTGGTACATCACGTGCATGAATTATTAACATCGCTCGAGATCTACGTGATCTCATTGCTCTCGTGGTCTCTAAAGAGGAGGCTGAATTCTTGTTTCGATTAGCGGGTGAAACAGGGTTCTGCTTTTCGACGTTGTGTTCTCTCGGCAGGATTTTAGCGCGCCGCTTAATAAATTGCAATCGTCTGGCTGAGGTATTTTTTTAATGCATGCAAGCATTGGCTTTAATTATAGTAATCGCGTAGCAATTAAAGTTAGTTAAACTAAGGTTATTGAAATGTTTCTTGCTTATTATATCTGTGAATATCTGGAAAACATTATTTGATTCCATTCTGCATTATTTATATCTATTCCATACATAATTCATAGCAATACATTTAGAATTAAAATAATATATTTTGCGCTAAAATATATTATTTTAATTCTTAAAATGTTATAACTAACCAAATCAACTTATGCATATTATATGTTTTTAATGAAAATCCGCAAATATTATAAGATTTGTGGCAAAATGCATCATGCATCTTGCATCCTGCTTTACAGAAACATGCCGTATTTTTTTCTATGTTTAAACTATTTTTGATAGGCCTTTGAATTTGGATAGACAATACAACGCAAAAGGGAACGGTTCCCGTCTAACTAAGCAGAAAAATATTTGACTACAACATTGAAAATTATCATAGAAAATCAAAATCAAATCAAATCTTCTTTATTCAAAAGTTGTTTGCAAAAGATGGTTTTTAGCAATAACACCGCCTATTGCAACATCCTTATAACTCTTACGCTACTATGCTATACATAGGTAGGTTTGCTCATTTTCTATTTTTTTTTATTTGTGTCGAGAATTTTGTCCAAGAACTGAGTGCTATTCTGCAAATAATTAAAAGGAATAAAACCAAAAATCTGAGCAATCTTTTTGTTTTAATTCAGAATTCAGTTTAATCAAGATATGTTTGGTGGTAAAGCCCTTTTTAATATTTATTTAATGAACATTGATTTCATTTCTCAGACAGTCTTCTTTCTTCTCTCGATGCGAAGTCGTAAAGGCGGCAGTCGCGTGGAAACGCTTGTTGAAATCACAAATCTGTACCCGTTTTTTTAAGGGAGGTAAATCATGAAATTAATCCTCCCGCTGTGGGCAGAGCAGAAGGGGGTGTCAGACTCTTACTGACTAAAACCCATCTGTGTTCCTCCTAATGCGTTGCAGGGCCGCGGTGACTCTTTCCAACAAATTCCGTAACCCTGGCAGACAAATGTTCCCTGGGACCGCGACCAGCACTGTGATGATCAGTTAGTTCGCCAACAAGTCGCGCCGTTGAGCTAGTAGTATGTACCTAGGTTTTGTGGTGGTATCCAATCTTCATTCGGCAGGTCTCGGGATGATCATAATCAATCAAATATTCTAATATTATAAAACGGAAAAATCCACATGACACCGACTTTTGTCTGCGCAGATTTCGAACTCTGAATTAAAAATGTCTGCACAGACTTACAACAAAGTCTGCGCATACAAATGTCGGCGTGATAGAACTTTTTACTCACAGATCAATGTTTGCGCAGACATAAGTCTGTATCGTACGGGCGCACTATAACGAGGCCCCTTGTACGCCTACCAAACCAAGACTGTCAAAAAAATACGGAGTCTATAGTACTAATTTCTACCACTTAATTAATTCTTACCCCTAGTATCACAAAATCATTTTTAATGGCAATTAATGTACTATTTATGTTATCTAGGCGAACGAAAGGTTCGTGGATTGAACTTTTTGTTAGTGAATTACTAGCAGATTAATTTATTGTCATTGATTAAGCAGTAGGTACAAACAAAGGACCATGAGACAAATTGGGCTCATTGTCCAACAGCGTTACGACGTATGCCATTGTAAAGGATTTTGTTCGTATTTGAATTGTTACTATCGGCACAACCTTAAATTCCATTGCAGAAAAAAGATATGCACCTGAATAGGTTTTGTAGAAAAAGACAATTGGTAGTCATAAAACTGTTAATGTAACAATACGTTCATACTTATTGACACTGGTCATAGACTTTCGTCATGAGACACAGTGGTATGTGAGACGAGAAGATACCATGCAATTTCCCGAATGCCGCCCAGCCGAGTCGGATTCGACTGTTGACCTCTTTCTCGAAGTTAGACCTACCTAACTGGACTGTTTGACTCAGGTAGACTTACTCGTCTACGACTTCGAGTGTAGAGTCTCCAAGTGTAGATTTTGATAGGAGTGGGTGCTACATGGGTATTCACAATGATCTGGGTTTTGTACATGTTTAATATAAGATTCACTCTTTCGCAAGCTCTACTGAGATCATCGAGCATTTTACTGTGGCCCTCCATAGTCTCTGTCATGACGACTATATCGTCTCGTCGGTAAATCGAAGGTGAGTGATGTACTCGCCATTGACTTTATTGCTTAGCCTTGAAGACATCCTCCATTGCGGCCGTAAACCATTTCGAAGAAATGACGTCTCCCTGCCTCATACCCCGCTGCAGAAGGAAAGGTTTTGATGTATGATCTTGAACTGGGACTGACATGGTAGCGTTTTCGTGCAAACAGATCAGCACCTCGATGTACCGTCACTTGATGTAGGCATTGTTGGAGAGACTGCAACTCAGCCCAAGTCTCGACGGAATCGAAGGCTTTCTCTAGTGTACAAACGCTAAACAGAGGGGCAGATTGTACTCTTTTGTCTGAAAAATAACCATAATAGCTGGATTTGGGAGGCTGAAAACCGTCAAATCTGCGCGCGACACTTCTCCCTGCCTATAGCTCTTCCACCTGCGTGGCTCGATGCGGTCCTCACCGATGACGACGATGACGATGCTCCGTAGGTGACTGAGGTCTACCTTCGGAGCATTGTTGTCGTCAAGTCTACCTGAGAGCGGTGGTTAACAGGCTAAAGGTAAAAAATACCGCCTCAGGTCCTGACAGCTTACCTGAGAAAGCCTGGGTCCTGGTCTCGGAGACTCTCGGGCATAGACTAAGAGGGTTTTTAAGCGCATGCTTGGTCCTTATTAAGAAGCCGGGGCGCCCCGCGGACTCTCCGTCCGCATACCGGCCCAATGTACGAGAGGGCAATACAGAAATTGCAAACCGCGTAAAACTAAGTTTGAAGAAACTTTTTATTTCGTATCAAATTACATAATTTGATAATGAATTTAATCATTCTTGATTTTTGATCCGAATGCGGTTTTCATATTCTTTATTTCACGAAAAACTGAAACTAAATATATTTGGACAGGACAATGGGGGTCGTATCCTGTCGTGTCGTGTCGTGTCGTTGGTCGGTATCAACAATACCTTTTAATTCTCGTTGAGGAGCTCGTGGCTAGATAGTAACAGACGCACGGGTCGATCTACTAGGTTAAGCAACGCTTGACAAGGTTGGTCTGTGGATGGGCGACCATCTTTACATACCTAGTTTCCTCCGTGCCTCGGAAAGCACGTTAATTCGTTGGTCCCGGCTATCATTTGAAGATCTTTGGTAGTCGTTACGGATAGTCAGAACCCAGTAAATCTGACTCCAGTCTTATCATGAAGTACCGTGTTACCCAGATAATGGGTTGTGGAGGTCAGGCAGGAAGCCGCTCCACGTAAAATCGGTTTGACTGGAAGCTGACCCAAATATAGTTGGGAAAAGGCTAGGCAAATGATGATGAATGGGGGTCGGATCAGCTAATTAAATGGGAGTCTTCCACAACTTTATTTTCTTATTTTTTTATTTAGGAATGGGCTAGCTCTTGACCACAATCACGCCTGATGGAAAGCGATAGATGAGGTCTATGATGGAGCGAGCGTGGCAGAGAGTTCCACACTTTAGCTGTGCGTATAATAAATGTGAAAGAGAAGCGCTGGGTACGACTAGTCGGGATATCGACCAAGTACAGATGGTACCCTGCAGTACGTCTGGTATTCCGGTGGTTAAAGGGCGATGGTGGGATCAGGTCGTGGAGTTCCTGCGCACACTCCCCAAAAAACAGTCTGTAGAAGACCGACAGGCAGGCAACATTTTGCCTATGACCTAGGCTGTGAAGCTGAGCCACCAACGTCTCGTCACCTATAAGCCTTTTTGCTCTGCGTTCAACCGTTTACTTCCAATAAAGTCACATGTAATAAATTTAAATCCATTACATTTGCCGTCTTTCCTAACAAGAAAAATTAGAGTGTAATTATATAATTACGTGCGAACAGCCTCCGGGTGGCTACTGGGTACCCGGCGACACTGAAACGACCATTAAGACCAACTTGTACGGTTAATGACTATACTACTTACTCTCCAAGCCCCCACGTTTTTATTATTCGCTCCGTACCTTTCAGAGACAAGGGCGCTCTATGTGTGAAAATATATAGCTCGGAATGGTAAAGTAGAAGTCGTCTTAAATATTTTATTAATTATTTAAATATTTAGATTTATCTTGTTATTTTTGCTTAAATAATTCATTCACTCAAAATTACTATATACTAGGAATTCATGCTTAAATAAATCTAAACTAATTATAATTAAATACTAATTGATTACCGAAATTAATTTAAAATACTATTTAAAATAATTTATCTAAAACTATAATAAAAATTAACATTAAGCTTTAAATATTTGAAGCATATTTTAATATTCTACATTAAATCACTTACACCACATGATTAAATATTAAGTCGAGTTTAAAATCTTATTTTCTGAGGCACTGGGTCCACGCGATCGCCGCACAAATACTTTGCCGATGTATTCTTAGGAAACAGCGGCTTGGAACAGTGCCAATGTTTGCCAACAACCGTCTTAACATTTCCCGATAGCTACATTCATAGCAAGTCGATCGTATAAAGGAAGTTTCCACCAACCTGCACAAGAAATTTCAGCTGCTGCTCACAACACGAAGCGCGACGACTCGTAAACTCATTCGAATCGAATTTCCACATTCGAAAGCTTCTACCGAGGCCGGAAACTAGCGGCAAACGAAATGCCTAAAAGCGGCAGAAATCGCGAGCACCGGTCGCCGATGCAATCCCTGAGGTGACTGCTTCGCTTCCGATGCAGTTACAGTTGGCTGCGGACGGGTTTAACGAGTGTTTCCCGAGCGCTGCCCGGGCCGCCGCACCTCGCATCCTCGCTGTCACTCTACTATATTGTATGCCGAAATGAAAAGCTACGCCACTGACGTTGTAGCGGCGCCGCACATTCGACTTTCCGCCTGTCCGAATAAGGTCGGTTATGACAGACGGTACGCAGTTGCAAGGTTGTGCCGTGTGCATACAAGCGTGTAATGTTGTCGGTGTACTCGCTCCAGCCAGGTGAGGCGGCAGGCGTGTGTGCGTGGCTTGGCTGTGTGCGTGGCGGGGCTGTGTGCGTGAGACAGGTGAATTAGTGGCACGTCCTGGCTTCCCAGGGCGGCGGGTCCCGGGCGGGCTCGAGCTGCGTCGCCATAGCGACAGCCGGAATCTAATATACAGATAGATGTGAGCAAATAAAAGCAAAATATAGGATGCTCGCTACCAACGACATAGACAACTTTTAATTATAATGTACTACAGACTTCTGTACTTTTGTTCCTCGAAAAAAACGAAACTGTCGTTTATTTCTACGGGCTGGGAGGAAAACTTTTATGTGATTTGTTTCACTTTTATATATTTGTACCCAAGTCTGAATTTTAACTAAAGAGTTAACGCTTTTGATTGTACATATTTATTACTGTTATGAATAATGAGATAGTACGAGCACAACGACATGATTGATGATGCCAGCCTCCTGGAGATGTTACAATTTGTTCCGCTTATTTCTTTGTTGGAACTATCGCTTAATCGATGCTTTTCGTTCTGCCTGGAACAATAACCATCTTCTGTTATAATTTTACGCATGAATGACTGTTTCTTGCAGTCGTTGGTACCTACTGTAAGATAAAACGCCCGGTCACTATATTTTTGTATAACAGGTTCTCTTTTCCAAACCGATGACCATTGACACTTTATTTATTTTTGGATTAGGCTTTACCATTAAATGTTTAGTTTTGGACAAACGTTGCCTTAAAATTATCCTCGCCACTCGCAAACTGTTACAAGATCCGGGTTAAAACAAAACATGTCAACTTTAATTATCTCCAAAATATTTCGTCACACAGCATCACATTGTGAAATTCCAGCACAGAAATCTGTAGCTAAACTTAATCATGAACTATGCGAAGAGCTGAAGCAATAAATTAAACATAATAAGCAACGTGCTGTATCTGCGAGTCGGACGCGTCACCCGCGCTCGGTACATACTCCCGCCTACCTACCTACTACATAGCAAACTGAGGCTGTGTACTAACTGTAATTACATTTATTTGCACCAATTCATTAAAAATGCTTTTTGAGAAGGTTTTCATGGAAATTAGATGATTTGATAAGGTTTTTAATATGGCTACGATTTCGTAGCACCTCGTAGTAGTTTTCGTAGAGGTTCTACGAAATTATTGTTAGTGACATTCAATCGAGAAAATGTTTTGAAAGTTGATATATCTAAATAAAGCAGGCAACAAAACTAAAACAATACACAACAACTTGAGATAACGATCAGTTATGAAAGTTTCAAGCAGGGTAAAGCCTTCCAAAACCACATACAAGCACAAACATTTTGTTTCAAAACATCGCAGACAGTCTAGTGTCAGATTATCTTCACTCGAGGCTTTGAAGTGCTGTGTGAAGTATGCTTAATGTTCGGGGGTAGTCCCCATGCCCAGCCCCCACTGCATCCACCCACGGGGGAAGGATATAAGCCGATTATTAACAGACGGCGGTCGTGTCCTTAATAAAGAGATGAGATTTTATAAATGAAGAGCACCATTTCAATAGCGGATCGTAATTCCATTTATATTTCAGTATTTATTCATTGTAAGTACCCGGAAGAAAGTGAAGAGTCTCCATTTGTGTTCATACCTAATGTTTAGAGGGAAATGGAAATTATGTCGGAGTTTTTATTGCGAAGTCGTTATGGAGTCAAAGTAAATATAAAAGTTTCTGCATTGGAACGAGGTATCGAGTGGCTCCTTATGCTGGGAAAAGTTTGCAATATTTATCCCATGTTTTGGAAAACGGTACCTTTATATACTTTTTATACATTCGAGTACTTTTTTGTTGCAGCACTTGTTTGTGTAGGTACAGTTACGAAACAATTAATATAACGGAGATGAAGATGCTGAGGTGGATGAGTGGCGTAACGCGATCCGATTGCATACGCAACTCTTACATTCGAGGTAGTCTTGGTGTCCGTGACGTGGGGGAAAAATTGCAAGAGTGTCGTCTGCGATGGTATGGCCACATCATGCGCCGCCCTATGGAGTACGTTGGTCGGAGATGCATGAATATGGCTGTTCTTCGGGCTAGGTCCCGTGGTCGCCCTCGCAAGCGCTGGCTGGACGTCGTCAAGTCCGACATGAGAGCTAATAGCCTGACTGAGAAGGATGTTCAAGATCGGGCAAAGTGGAGGAAGCTAAGTAGGAAGGCGGACCCTGGCAATAGCCGGGATTAACGCCAGGTGGAAGGAGTTACGAAACAATTAAATTTAATTAAATAAAAACATATTTTTCGTCAACAAACACATCGCATCGACTTCCTCAGTTTAAGTCATTACAAAAGCGTACTAGTAGTATTAGGTTATATGTTGATTAAAGTATGATTCTCGGGCGTAAGAATTATGTAGTTTCAGAATTATAACCATTTAAGTCAGCAATAAAACTCCATAGGGTCAGGTAACCCGAAAGAATGACTATTTCATGAAATCTTGACATTTTAGAATTATACCGAATTCTGAAAATACATAATGCTTACGCCCGCGAATCATACTTTAATCAACACATAACCTAACACTAACTTGCAAATTGCAAAAAACGTAAGAAAATTTGAATTTCGCGGACTACCCTGGCGCAACCACCTTAAAATAGATATCATGAGCAACATGAAGGCAGCAGGGACCCCCATGGTCTCCGTATAGAACTCTATTTACCTTATGATAAGTCTATGTCTGCTCCTCAAAAGTAATCCTATTAGGGTGGACGGCTAAGGCACGGTGCACAACGTTGAACCAACGAAACTACAGCTCTTTTATGCCCCGATAAATTACTTCCAAGGAATAAGAGCTTACAAAAAGAATCTCATAATAACATTCTTTAACTTAAAAGTATATTTTATAAGAAAAAATTCCAATATCAACGAAGAAATCGAAGGAATTTTCTTTTTGGAATTCGATGAAAGATAGATGCTGAACATTAAATCTTGAAAGTCATAAAAATCAACTGCAAAATGAATTAAAATGATGCGTCGTAATAGTATATGTTACGTCATAACCTATACGTCGTCATAAAAATCATCTGCGTCTCCCTCTTCCAGACTGCGACGCATTTATGATCATATTGATACATCAGAATAAGTAACACTTGGTTCAATTCATTGTTGAGGTTTCTATACATTTTTCAGTTTATTTGTAGAACATCTACAAAAGAGATACAAGCATAGATTCTTTACTTTAGTTCTATTACACGTTTCACACTTTTAAGTTATTCAAGGAATGTTTTTGTTATTTAATTTAAATTTAATTTTTGTTTGTTTGTTTACGTTCATTATTATTATTAAGATTTTATTTTTGAATTCTAAAGGTTATTTTTATCTTAATGTATTCCTATTATTTTTTTTGAGCTTGACATGATGGAGTGTTGTATGTATTCGTGTCCTATCTAGGTGTAACGTAAGAGGCTTATACTTTTTTTTAAGGATGGGAAATCATCAAATGACTCTTTCCGCTCTGGGTGAAGCAGGAGAGAGTGTCAGACTCTTACTGACTAAAACCCATCCGTGTTCGTTTTTCATTTTCCCATCGTTACGCATAGTCAGAAGCCAGCAAATCCGACTCCAGTCTTGCCCTGAAGTACCGTGTTACCCAGTGAATGGGTTGTGGAGGTCTAGTAGGCAGCCGCTCCTCGTAAAATACTGGTATTCAGCTAAATCCGGCTTGACTTGTAGCCGACCCAAATATATTTGGGAAAAGGCTAGGCAGATGACTGAGAAATGAATTATTCTTATTAATCCAGGAATATTTTTTGAGTGAGAATCTGGCTGTATGAGTAGGGAAAGTCCAATGAAATAATGGATGGACTGTGCCAAAGATAGATTCTTTAATTGAGGAATTCAAAGGTGCCATGTAAGAATGAATGAGGTGAATGAATGTGAAATTGTAAGTGCAAATATCATGCAGATGTGTCACTTTCTTTCTGATCACAGGCAAGGTCTTGGTTCATTTTCATGCCTGTTTTAATGCTCCCACTGATGACAATCGAGGAGCTCGTGGCAAGACAATAACACCCGCACAGGTCGATCTTCAAGGTTAAGCAACGCTTGCCAAGGTCGGTCTATGGATTGGTGACCATCTTAACAAACCGAGTTTCCGCCGTGTCTCGAAAAGCAGGTTAAACCGTTGGTCCCGGCTGTCATTTGTAGATCTTTGGCAGTAATTACGGATAGTCAGAAGCCAGTAAATCTGACTCCAGTCTTGCCAGTAACCCAGTTAATAGGTTGTGAAGGTCTGGTAGGCAGCCGCTCCGCGTAAAATACTAGTATTCAGCTAAATCCGGCTTGACTGAAGGCTGACCCCAATATAGTGGGGAAAAGGCTAGGCAGATTGTGATGATGATAATGACTGATGACAATGAGAAAGTTGAGCTCTGCATTTGTACCATCTTTGTTGGCTGGGATAGGACTGAAATGTTCCTGGTAATCTCCTAAAAAGTTTAATCGGGACGCCATCACGAATAAAAAAAAATATTTTAATAGTGTGCAATTGGAGAGGCCTATGTCCCGCAGTGGACTGATGATGCAAAGTTGATTTTACCGGCGACATTAACTGAATAACTATTATCGATGTCCGATTCCAGAGTTTTGTGGATATAACTTTTAATTTATTTATTCTGCTACTACAATGAAGTCTTAAACGGAAATAATATGAAACCATTAAAATTCAGTATTTAAAAAATGTTACAACGTGGGCTGCATGTTATTCCAG
This sequence comes from Lacanobia oleracea, assembly GCA_950371165.1. Taxonomy (NCBI): domain Eukaryota; kingdom Metazoa; phylum Arthropoda; class Insecta; order Lepidoptera; family Noctuidae; genus Lacanobia; species Lacanobia oleracea. The sequence continues at coordinate 6,720,470 of OX493393.1, forward strand.
TGATTTCTCATTTCTGTTAAGGCCCACTCAACTTAGCTAAGAATGCGAGATTGAAAAGTATAAGAGTGGGTTTAGAACCCAAGCTTTGGCATTGCTCAATTAACATCTCTAAATCCTTGGAATATACACTCAAGAACCATGACTTTCGAATTTCGTTGGTTGTGTTTAAGTCCTATGTAGTAGGGAAATCACAAACACTCACACGCACACCATCACACCCCCCCCCCGTATTCCTTAAATTCGATTTAGTTTTTTCTTTTATTCTCCCCTTCAAAAACTTATTCATTCATGTTATGGGCGGATGGATGACTTCCATAACACAGCTTTTTCTACCATGTGGTCACTGAATATGTTTTTGTACCTTGTAATTTTGTTCCCTAAATTAAGTGTTACCTGTAATTGTGTCTTTTTGTCTAATTATTTTATTATTTGTTTATTAACTGGGCCTGGGGACATATCCAGACTCTGAGCTTTAACTAAGATCTCATTCTTAGCATTTGGCGCTTGTCATACTAAGAACAGTAGACAAAAATACATAGCAAGATTTTTTTCTCAAAAGTGTGTATGGATTGGCAACCATTCAGTGTGAAATAGACCTAAAGCTAGAGATGGCTAGACCGCCATATATTATGTTATGCATAAATCTCCTTTGAGGGTAATGTGACCTGACTGGAGAAAGCTTTTCTTACTTTCGACTCTCGTCCTGTTATCAAAGGGACGTTCTTGATACAAGAATAATGAAGTCTGCATACATCGTTAAAAAAATATTCACACATTTCTGAATGTGTCATTTTTGTTTGATATTTATTACGGATTGTTTTATTTTTTGAAGAGTTCGTGGCTAAGTAATAATAGCCACATGGGTCGACAACGCTGACAACGCTTGCTGAGGGCTATCCGCTATGTGACGAGAAGCAGTTGTTATTGTCGTCAGAAGGTATTAAATCTGACCCCAATTGCCCAGAGGTACCGTGGATAACACGGTTACTGGGTTTTAGAGCTTAGACAGGCAGTCGCTCTACGTAAAATACTGGTCAGCTACAAACGGTTTAGCTGGAAGCCGATTCAAACGTACGTGGGAGAAGGTTATGGAAATTGATTTGTTGCAAATAAACCCCTTTATTCATTATTTAAGCATCATTACCATCATCAGTTAGTAGCTAAGACCCGGCCTCTCAAACAAAGCGTCACTTCGTCGCTTCACTAAATTTAATTTCCGCCACTTATCTTTACAACCTTTGGGTGACAACCAGACTGTTTTTTCTTTCATTTCCGGATTACAATAAGATTTGCATATTTAGATGGAACTCGTTGTTGTGTTGTGCTTTTTAATTGTTTTTTAATAAAAATTTAATCTATTAAAGGTTTGTTTGGTCAGCTTTTGAGTGGCAGACCGTGAAATGCGTGTGTTCATCCGATAAACGCCAAAAGCTATCCGCCGCAGCCTGTCGCAGCGTCACCGGCAACTAACCCCCGCCCGCCCTGCGCCGCCCGACCCCGCACAGCCTCCGCCCGCCCTCAACCTACGCGTTAAAAATAATAATTAGCTACGTCAAAAACCACCGGCACAGTGTAAAGAGGACAAAGAATTTCGTTTGCCTGCTCAACCGTCTGCCCGTAATTAGGGCCCGACGTAACACAGTCTACAGAATTCGGCCCGTTTTTAAATGGAAGCTGAGTCTCGAATCTGGATTATCTAAAGTGCCGTTGTGGGCGAAAAATAAACGTTCGCGCGCGAGTTTTTTTATGGCAGTTTGGGACTAAAGCTGTGTGATGTTACTGAGTGTGTTTATGCTCTTTTAAATTTTAACGTTTGAATATTGTTGAAACAAAACAATGTAGGTATATTTAGAAACAATACAGCTAAGAATATCCTAATTACGAGAATAATATCGCACTAGACTCTCTGCACGGCACTCGAAATATTCCGAACCATTCACCACATACTAATCGGATTGCAGCAATTAGCAACGGGTGGATATCAACGTATCTCGGCCGGTCCGCGGCGCGCGGCGGCGAGGGTACGTAATAATAAATTCTGTCTGTGCTACAAATCAGGCGCGATTCAATTCGCCTCGTCTGAACTATGTTTAATTTTGCACCCCCACGGGTTCTGACGTTTGTGTAAATATTGGAAAAGGATCTTAATTAATTTAAAAGCTGTCGAGTGATATGATGATGTTTTCTGTTGGAAAGAAAACGTGCATATTCATTAGATATAAAAAGTTGTAGTTGTTGAAAAGGGGCTTGTTTACCTAGGGTGCATCAAAAGCTGCCATTCAAGTTTAATTATACCACACAGTATAATAGTTACTATAATTATGTATACCTCAATAATCACATAGTCATCTTCGTGAGACAAACATAGACCGTACATATTACCTAATGTATTGAAACTAGAGATACATAAAGGCATATGGCGTAGCATATAGATGTAGTGTTCCTGTAATCTGCTTAAATTAATGGAAATGCATTAGTGCTGTTAGCACTGCTGCACAATCGTATTAGTGTATGGTAGTGTTACAGCTAAGTTCGAGCTGCTGAATTTTATTTTATTATTTATTTATTTTAGAAATCAGTGAAATTATCAATATGTTTATTAGTAAAATTACAAATTATGTTAGTAAGTAGGTAACTTAATTATATACAAATATTATACACAGCCTAAAAAAAATATTCAAAAATTATACCCAATTTCATAACATTATAAAAATTCATGACACATGACCATTTTAATTAACTTCCTGATAGACGTTCAAAATTACACCTCGAAATCAATTCAAAATTTTTTGACAACGTGTTTAGTTTCACCAGATAAGCCTTCTGAAATCAAAATATTCATTAAAAAGTTCTTCTTCATCTGAACGTCTTCATTTTAGTAATTTGAGATTTTCATCAGGTGAGATTATATCCAAATGCGAGCCTGTCAATAATAAAAAAAATATGACTAGAATAGTCATATTTCACACAATCCCCCATTTGAACATCGTTTCTTAAATATTTCTCACATGTTCCTTATTTCTTAGCGCCACATGCTATATACTATGATAACCGATTTGAATTCTTAACTTTAAACTAAAAAAAAAACGACGTGTGGCACTCGGAGACTGCCGCGGTAAAGCTATTGCATTTTTTATCAACTTATGCAATTATAATTATATATTTATTTTATTTATGCAGTATTTTTTTTTCTTTGTTTTTTTTTCTTTGATATTAATTCAAGTTACACTTTGAGCTAAAAAAAAGTAAAAAGTAAAACTAAAAAGTATCACCGCTGTGCCGGTCGGAGTGGGGGGTGTTAGGTTTTTTTCGTTACGGAATTTCTGGATTCGGTCTCCACGCTCAAGGCCCGCGATAGAAGCTATGCAATAGCTTAAAAACGAAAACTTGTGTGAATTGTGCTAAACCCAACTTCTAACCGGCTAAGAAGCTAAACGCTGTTCTAACATCACCGTTTTCTTTTATTGTAACTTAAACTGCCAAGGAAAACTTCTGAAAGAAATATATAATCCCTAAGTAAGCCACCACTTACTGTTCAGCTCTCAAACTTTATAAATGCGACGTATAAAATGTAGTTAATATTTTTCTTTGTAATGTTAATAGCTGTGAATATTCAACGTGTGCTTTGGCGCGAAATTGAACAGAACTTGGCTCCGTTCACGTTAATGTTTCAAGAGGACTTAGCGTAATGGGTTCTCTATTATTATTCGCCGAAGCAGAGTAAAATGTTTCATAGTTTATAATAATATATAGCATGGAATGGAATTTAAAGCACAACGTGATAATGAGTGAAGTACAATAACTTGTTGTACCTACGTAGCAAAGTGCAAGCGTTAAAAAGGGTCGCAGACAGTTTGATAGAATTTCTTGTAATTTTATGTCGAATATTATTGTTTCAAAGACTATTTACTTGAATGAAACTAATTTCACAGAAAAACATTTCAATGAATTTCATGATCACATTTTTTTATTTAACAAACTTATCAAACGTAAGAATTTCATTCGGTATAATGTTACTACACATATTGCCTTTTCTATAAAATAGCTTTTTAATCTTAAATAAAAATTAAAAATGATCTAAAAAAATCGACATGTGTGCTAAAAAAATTTTTGACAGAAACGAATCGCTGTAAAACCGACTCCACGCAGTCTTGTCTGCCCTAGAGTGTTATTTAAGCCCGCGTAGGTGCAGAGGGGCGAGGCGGCCCACGAGCTGAGGAGCAGGTGCTGAGCGTTAAAACCATCTGCGACGATAAGTTCGCGTGGGATCGCCGGAGCCGTGACAGAAACCATGCCTGCTGCATGTTGCATGCTCGTCTGCATACTGCATGCTTGCTTGCATTCTGCATGTGGCATGCTCGTTTGCGTGCTGCATGCTTGCTTGCATGCCGCATGTTGCATGCTTGCTGCATGCTGTATGTTGCATGTCGCATGCTTGCTGCATGCTGCATGTTGCATGTTTGCTTGCTTACATGCTGCATGTTTGCTGCATGCCTGCTGTATGCTTGCTGCATGCTTGCTGTATGCTTGCTGCATTCATGGTATATGCTTGTTTGCATAGTTTTGTCCTTTACTATTTGCCAACATTGCCGCATCGCGGGGTTCCGTCGACTGGTCCCGAATAAAAAGTTATGCTTGACGAGAATAAAACTTACACGCAATGTTATGTAAACGCGATGTTGTTATTTTATAGAAGGGTTTTATTTGGGATTGTTTTATTTCATTTTGTCAAACATTTAGAAACTGTCACTCAATAAAATATTTTTCTTAGTAACGAGTTTTATATTAACTGATCAATATGAGGATTATGAATATTTGATTTGTATTCTATGATATCATAAATATCGAAACAAAGTTTATTTGTAACAAAAATCTGTGATTTAAATTTATTCAAAGTAAGTATTCTGAGTTTTGATTTTTCTATGAAATGATTATATGAGATTTTTTTTTATGTAATACGAAATTCTATGAAACTGTCTTCTATAAAACAACGTACAACCGTTAAAAAGATACATATAAAAAAAAACAATGAAAGTACACTTTTTGAGATCCCTTCTTTTCACATAATGTTGTTTTCCTAATATACTTTGGCATAACGATTTTGGTATATTTTTTTTTCCATAATAATACTTTGCCATATTTTTTTCGCATAGAGTTTATGTTGGTATAATTATCTTGATGGCTAATTTGTCTTGCCATAAAAGACATGGCCTAATTCTGCCCTTAATCAATCCAGAATACATAAATGTACAGCAATTATTAATATGTGAAAAGTACTTATAAAATAAACAAAAATAAATCACAACAATTACAATTCTCTGAAACAGGCGACAAAAAATGACAAAAAAATATGTGTGTTAATTGATTTTGTGTGGTTTTTGATATCAACATATAATTCTATGCATTGCAATACAACTGCCTCTCTGTTTGGATACACGCATATGACAAACAGTATCTGTAGCAAGCCTGAAGATCAGACTAAAAAAAAAAATATCGCAACTGCCAGAATCGTCATCTGTAAAAGTCAACAGTCACTAATATCGCAGACACCATTTTTCTAGCTGCATGCTGCGTGTCATGATGCCTATCACGTTACGCATTATATATCGATTATATATTCAAGTGTGTGTATCCGAACATTCCAAACGTCATAATTATGTTGACATTTCTGCGCTGAGCGCACTGCACTTGCGTTGATCTTGTTACATATTATTGTGTTGTCTTTTCGTTTTACTCTGTTGGGTATTTTTACTTTCGTTTACTGTGTATATTGTACTTGTTTGTTTGTTATTTGGATTCTGACGCTCACGATGTCAAGGTGCTTAAATTGTAGTATGGCCACTAATCGAATGCGAAGGCATATGTAACAATTTTAACACCGCAGCGCAGTTACAAAATACATTGACTGAATGGTTATCTATACAAGAGGTACCTAAGTTGTAATTATTTTCATACTGCTAAAATATAAAATAAATTGCAATCGAAGTTGGTAAACTTCACCTACCATTTTAAGCAGTTGAGTTCCTTATTCGGAAAGAATGTTAGCATAATAGTACTAATCACGTATGTATTTTATGTTTTTCAGCTTCCTTCAGATGGACTGATTTGCATGTTATGTATTGTTAAACCAACGCTCAGAAGAAGGTACACATAGCAGAGTACTGAGCTACCCAATGGTGTGTACTGGTTGTGGATGTTCTATGGGGAGGCGCTACCCAATGCGATACCACACCCTTGAAGAAAACAGTCCATTAATTGATATTTTCTTCTCATAGAATAGGTACCCACAATCCGGTTAGTGTGTGCTTTCGAACTTATATATTTAGCCTTGCTTTGCCCTGGCTGCTGTAAATTCCGATGATGAAACAAATCCTTATAATTAATGAGTAAGGGTGCAGTCTCACTTGGCATATAGTCTGCCAACGATTTGCCCATCCGTTACTATTTCAATGGTGCGGTCATTCTGCAAACGGTGTACTGTATGCATAATATAGGCATTCTATTGAATATAGTATTGGGCGCTAACTCAGGCTATCAGTCAACCGTAAACTGTATGCCAAATGAGACTGCACCCTAATAATTACCAGTTATTATTTATACTAACCACATGTAATACACTGGCCGTAACAGTTCTACCATTTCCTTGAAAAAGTAAAGGTGAAGATTTCATAGGTATAATGTCAAACATTGTTACAGGATCAGAGGGCAAATCTACATGCATGTCATCCCTGTTGGATGCAAGCTAATCGGCACTTAGTACTGAATACACATAGATAGGTATAGATAGGAACTGGAGGAAAATGAACCTGGATTGCCCAAACCACCTCCACTTCCAACAGACGCTAATCCTATTGTCGCACATGAACTACCTCCACCAGCTAATAATCCTGCTGAAGCACGAAGAATTGACCAAATGAATTATCTGCCTAGTTACTAACGTGTTCCGAATACTTCTAGCCATAGTATTTTTAAGGAGTGTAATAGTCAATCATTTTTGAATTCCTACTTTTGTTAAGTTCCCATCAGGTGCCGAACATGCGAGATATATTTATTTGCTAATGAGTGGCATTTATTACCTGAGAACACAAATACCTCGTCTTATTTTACTGTTCTACAGTCAGAAGATTTAATACAACTTCTAAAAAGAGATCTAGTAACTTTTGATTTTAATAATTGGATCAAATGCCGCATCACATTTGTCACTATTGGACAGGACTTAAAGTGACAGAGTTCTTATCACTATATATTGAAATTCCTTTGGAAAATGCCCTTAGCCCTTATCTTTTGAGGGGGCAAATAAAATCATGGCACATAAGCTGTAAATAATATTTTTCATATATTTTGTTTGATAGTGAGCCATCCAGCCCCAATCCCTTGGATGCCATTTTAGGCTATGGTTGTAGCTGCCTAGTTGGAAATCAAACAGTTGGGTGTTGTTGCCATGTCATGACGTTGTTATGGTATTTGGGCTGGGCCAGGCACCAAGCAAATATAACGGCACCAGCCTCATTCCTCGATAACATTTTATTGATCTTTGAAGATGAATAGGGTTCTAAGTGGATGAAAACATTGAATGTATCTCTGAGTGATTGCAATGATGTTTTTCTTAAAATGTCTGTAAAAGAAGTAGGTAGAAGTAGATATATTTAATAAGCAAATGTATATCCTATCATCTGCCTAGCCTTTTCCCAACTATATTGGGGTCGACTTCCAGTCAATCCAGATTTAGCTGAATACCAGTATTTTACGTGGAGCGGCTGCCTACCAGACCTCCAAGCAAATGTATATCCTATGTACCTAATTAATTATATTCTTAAATAAAAATTCAAGTGCTATTTTAGTGTTTTATTGCCTATCCAATTCTATTTTTTTTGCTAAGTCTCTACGAGCAAGTTATAATCGGCGGGTTATGCTCGCCTACGCTATTCAACCTATACGTAAATGACCTGATTGGCGCGCTTAGCAGCATGCGTGTTGGATGTCATATTGATGGCGCGTGTGTTAATAACATAAGCTACGCCGACGACATGGTGTTGCTGAGCGCGTCTTTTTGCGGACTTAGGGCACTCGTGGCCACTTGCGAGCAATATGCAAGGCTACATGGTCTGGCATATAATGTTAAGAAGAGTGTGATCATGGTCTTTGGGACCAGGGGTAAGTACCCAGAAGCTGTACCTTCAGTGAAGTTGAACGGTATACCCCTTGAAAGGGTGGATAAATTTAGATATCTGGGTCACTTATTGACCACTGGCCTCAAAGACGATGAGGATATTGACAGGGAGCGGAGGGCGCTGTGTGTGAGAGCTAACATGATTGCCCACAGATTCAGGCGTGCCTCTAAGGAAGTTAAGCACGCTTTATTTAGTGCTTACTGCACGTCTTTCTACTCCTGCAGTCTGTGGACTCATTATACTCAGAAATCATACGGCGCCCTTCGAGTTCAGTACAATGACGCTTTCAGGGTGCTGATGGGGTTGCCCCGATACTGTAGTGCATCGGGGATGTTTTCTGAAGCGCACGTTGACTGTTTTTATACTGTGATGCGGAAGCGGTGCGCATCCTTGGTCGGAAGGGTGCGGGGCAGCGCCAACAGCATCCTGTCCATGATAGCAAGTAGGCTAGATTGTGCGTTTATGAACCACTGCTGCTGGGTATCAGCTGGGCCTGTCGCCTTGCAGCAGTGATGTCGCAATTTTGTGTTGTTAATATACTACTAACATAGTTTGTAAGCTTTTTGTTAATTACACTTTTGAGTCTTGGTACTTGTAATAAATGTTATTATTATTTCGTTTATTTATTCTTATTTACATACAAAGTATATTTTTAAATATATCTCTAAAAAGCCATAAAAAATACATTTAAAAATATAAAAGTAGTAGTCCGCCGGTGTCGGGAGCAGGGTCCAAGCTACCGGTGGTTAGGGCTCCAGAGAAAGGAACCTCACAATACGAGCCGTATCGAGGAGTACTGCCTTCTGTATCAGGCCCTTTACCCAACCGCGTAACGCCAGCTTCGACAGATGTTCGTCGAAGCTTTTGGCCATTAGGCCATTGGCCGTAATGACTATCGGCACAATGATAGCTGAGTCCACATTCCACATGTCGACAACCTCGTGCGCTAAGTCGAGATACTTGATTTGTTTCTCTTTCTCGGCCTTCACGAGGTTCTCGTCATGCGGGATGGTAACATCAATTATCATTGTGCGGCGCGCTAATCGGTCTATCACCACTATGTCAGGCTTATTGGCAACAATAGTCCTATCAGTGATGATAGACCGATCCCAGTACAACGTGACATGGTCATTTTCGAGAACTGGGTCGGGCACATACTTGTAATACGGTACCTCAGAATCCACAAGTTTATATTTCAAAGCAAGTTGCTGATGGATAATCCTGGCCACTTGGTTGTGCCTGTGCAAGTACTCGCCGTTAGCCAGCCGAGAACAACCAGAGATAATATGTCTGATGGACTCACCCGGACGGTGGCATGCCCGACACACGTCCACCGTCCCATCCTTCATAATATGCCTCCGGTAGTTATTCGTCAAGATAACTTCATCCATAATCGCACAGACAAAACCTTCAGTTTCCCCGAAGAGATCACTGAAACGTAGCCAGGCCACGGACGCTGAAAAATCTACATCAGACCCATGAAGAGCCCGATAGAAGCGCCCGTGAAGCTCCTTGCCTTTCCATACCTCCTTGCGGTCATCCGTGGTAAGTATCACAGGTTTGCGCCAGTTCTCCTTAGCCATGGACAACGGGGTGAGACCCTTGTCCACTGCGACCACATCTCGGTGCATACCCACATCAGCTGTGAAGAAATATTCTCTGAGACTGCACATCTCGCGGTTGTGGAGAGTCTTGGCGTTTAAAAAGCCTCGACCTCCACACTTCCGCGGAATGTACAGTCTCATCACCGACGATCGTGGGTGATGCATCCGGTTTGCGGTCAGCAGTGTACGTACTCTCCTATCCAGGGCGTCAAGCTCAGTTTGAGTCCATTTGAGTATGCCGAAAGAGTACATTAATACCGGCATGACCCAACCGTTGAAGGCGCGCACCTTATTTCCGCCCGACAAAAGGCTATTCAAAACCTTTTTCAGGCGGCTAAAGAAGCGTTCCTTCAACGATTGCTTCATGTCAGTAACATTAATGCCCAACGCTTCCGATATACCCAAATACTTATAGGTTTCGGTCGAGCTGAGTGATCTAACCTGTATGGAATCCGAGAGTTGAATTCTCTCAGATTCCATAATCTCCCCTTTCTTTACATGCATGACTGCACATTTGTCCACACCAAATTCCATCCTGATGGCACTACTGAAGGTTTCAGTCAACTTCAGTAGCTCCATCAGTCGCGAATTGTTGGGGGCAAAGAGTTTCAGATCATCCATGTAAAGAAGGTGAGATATGGCCTGACCACCTCTTCTCAACCGATAGCCTAGACCTGAACCCTCCAGCAATGTGCTTAGAGGATTCAGAGCTAAGCAAAACCAAAGCGGACTCAAACTGTCGCCCTGAAATATTCCCCGTTTAATCCACACAGGCTCATCGTCCCCCTGAATTGGTCGACATCCTGGATAGCGAAGGACTGTTTTCCATTGCCTCATACATGACTCAAGAAAGGTGCGTAGAGTTGCATCTATTTTGTACAACTCCAACACCCTCATGAGCCATGTATGTGGCACAGAGTCGTAGGCCTTCTTGTAGTCTATCCAACATGTCGACAGATCCTTGCGGGATCGACGGACCTGTTGGCTTATAGCCATGTCTATGAGGAGAAGCTCCTTAGTGCCGCGGGACCCCTTCCTACATCCATTCTGAGAGGTGGACATAATTGAATTAGTCTCAATGTGTTCATTGATCTTCACTCTCAGAATGGGTGTAAGAAGTTTATAGACTATTATTATTATTATTTTTTTTTTTATGTTTTTGACATTCTCGGGTCCCTAGAGACCCGGTCCTTTGGTAGGCGTACGAGGGGCCGAAGCCAACTCGCAGAGGCCTCTTTAGACATTTTAAATTGAATGGGACACCAACCGACGATTATCCCTGTATGCACTGTTAAAGTATACCCAAGGACAATCCCCGGTTGGAGCAGGACTATTGCAGAATATGGAAACAAAAGATGAAACGCTATGGGTTTGGCTGGTTTAGTGGACTAATAATCGTTTACTATGGAAGAACTATTGGCCCCTGCCTGACCATTGACAATTAAAAAGGCTTTAAAATGGCAGGGGGTGACTTGCACACTCAATAAATGGGCCCCCTGAAAAGGGTCGCTAGCACAAAGTAACGTAGCGCCAAGGGGGCAACATATCCTGAGGTGCTAGAGGAGTGGAGAGGTATACCACGGCTATCAGGACAATCCCGGAAGTACGGTCAAGATCCCTACCAGCACCTTACTGGATTATACATCCTTCTCCCGAGCACGTTTGCTCTTGCGAATCTCCACTCAGACCGGCCGATTAAGGCAAGAAAAAGGTGGGAGCTCTGTTCCTCGTCAGTTTTCACCCCGGCCAGCCAATAAAGGCAAGCCGGGGTGAAAATTATTATTATTATTATTATTATAATGTCCAGATTTATGTGTAGACGACGAACTTTTCTTTGCTATCGCGGCCTTTCTATGACGAGAGGCTGATTTGATGAGAGACTAATTTATCTATAATATACTAGCTGACCTGCGCGGCTTCGCTCCCGTCAACTGGCTACCCTACCTACCTACCTCCTTACCTCCCTACCTACCCAACCTACCTCCCTACCTACCTACCCTACCTACCCTACCTACTACCTACTTTTTTTTTAATATTTCAATACTTATTATGCTATTCCGGATAAAGACTAATCCAAAAACACAAACATCATGATAATCGGTCCAGCCGTTCTTGAGTTATAAGTGTTCGAACAAACCCGACTTTGTTTTATATATTAAGATAAAGCTGAAGAGTTTGATTGTTTGTTTGTTTACTTACTTGAACGCGCTAATGTCAGGAACTACTGGTCGGATTTGAAAAATTCTTTCAGCGTTAGATAGCCAATTTATCAAGGAAGGCTATAGGCTATATATCATCACGATAAGATCAATAGGAGCGAAGCGGTAATGGTATTTTCATTTTTGGCTCTTCACTCGTAATTCTGTGAAAATGCATGGAACACTGACATTGAGAGTGTTCCATACATTTTCATAGAATTAGACGTTCCCTGATATCGATGTAAATGAATGTCGTATCGGGTTAGTGAAGAAACTGTCTTTATATCCATTGTTAACAGAAATTCTTGCATTGTTTCGTCTACAAAAATAGAAATGTTGTATCCTATTTATCGCGTCTCTCGCTTCTTCTCTAATCATAGAACTTAAATTATTGCAAAGACATACATGTAAGCTTTAATATGACGTATTGTATATCAATGTACATGAATCTTTTTTTTAGGGCACGGCTCTATACTAATTCCGGCCATGTCCTTTAATTCGCATAACATTACTAGGCATAAAGACTATTATCATAATAGCATTTACGCATACAATTACTTGCAATAACGGAAACGATGCCATTTTTAACCTTGAATTAAAATTAAAGTATTTTCTTCAAAATTCAATATGTTGTGCTATGCTCGTAAAAGTTAGTGACAGAAACGAATCGCTGCAAAACCGACTCCACGTAGTCTTGTCTGCCCTACCCCTAGACTGTAATCTAAGCTTGCATGGGGCCGCCGGAGCCGTTACAGAAACCATGTCTGCTGCATGTTGCATGCTTGCTTGCAAGCTGCACTCTTGTTTCCAAGACGCATGTTCGGTACTTGCATGCTGCATGCTTGCTTACATGCCGCATGCTCGGTGCTTAAATGCTTCATGCTCGCTGCATTGTTGCTGCATGCTTCTGTATGCTTGCTTGCATACTGCATGCTTGCTTGCATTCTGAATGCATGGTGCATGCTTGTTTACATGTTTGCTTGCTGCATGCATGGTGTATGCTTGTTTTTGGAGTGACAGAAACTATGCCTGCTACAAGTTACATGCTTGCTTGCATGCTGCATGCGTACAGCATGCATGGTGTATGGTTGTTTACATGTTTGCATGCTGTATGATTGCTGCATGTAAATAAAATAATTTATTCTACCTACAATGTAAAGTGCCTACAATATTGTACAAAAATGTATATCTCTTTATATATATAATTCTACTGTACGTGTGTATGTACTGAACTCCTCCTAAACGGCTGGACCGATTTGAATGATTTTTTTGTATGCGTTTGGGTGGCGCTCTGGATGGTTTAGATTCACAAATAGGGTAGTTAGGTAAAGGGTCAGCTAGTTAGTGTCTACAATTTTAGGAGTTAATTAATTATGCTAATTTGTGCCTATAAAAAATATGTTTTAATATCATTATGCGTATATCAATTTATGCTTTAGAATGTTATGCTGAATCATTATTATGATAAGAGAAATTATGCTTAAAAATTATGCGTAAGCTGTTATACGTAAATAATGTTATGCGAAAATATAATTAGGAGAAACAAAAGTTTGCCAAGTTATATTAGGTTTTAAAATTTTATGCAAATAGATTGGGAACCACTTTTTGTGGGTGGTCTTTGTATGAATATGATCATACAAAATGATCTATTGGCGGTTCTGAAAAGAACACATCATTTGAGATGAAGCTCTGGTTTTTAATTAATTATGCTAATTTGTGCCTATAAAAATATGTTTTAATATCATTATGCGTATATCAATTTATGCTTTAGAATGTTATGCTGAATCATTATTATGATAAGAGAAATTATGCTTAAAAATTATGCGTAAGCTGTTATACGTAAATAATGTTATGCGAAAATATAATTAGGAGAAACAAAAGTTTGCCAAGTTATATTAGGTCTTAAAATTTTATGCAAATAGATTGGGAACCACTTTTTGTGGGTGGTCTTTGTATGAATATGATCATACAAAATGATCTATTGGCGGTTCTGAAAAGAACACATCATTTGAGATGAAGCTCTGGTTTTCTTTCTTAAAAGTTACTGTCACCTCAGTATAAAGGTACATAAAACAAAAAAAAATAATTTTAACAACTAAACCTAAACACATCCATTTAAAAGTCAACTACTTGTGTAGGTACCATTTACCTGAGAATTTTCATTTACGTTCTGTACAGAATCCTGTCAGAGGCAGGCAAGGTTATAAACAGCGTGTAATACGCGGTTTTCTGCGGAAAATGTTCAAAGTTATTTGGTGTTGTGCAGTATTTGAGGGGGCTTCACGCTAGCTACATTGATCGTGTGGCTCGCGGTGTTGCGATGATGGGCCACGGAGCGTCCACACAGGCACTGAAGCTATTTTTTTGATACTAGCTTTCGCCCGCGACTTCGTACGCGTATATCCCGTAGGAATTTCGGGTAATCCTCTTTTATTGTTCTCCTACAGTCCCCAAGGAACCTACATGACAAATTTCAGCTTCCTACGACCAGGAGTTTCAGCTGTGGGTTGTCTGTCAGTCATTCAGTAACGGAAGGATTTCATATATTAAGATTAAATTTAATGTACGCCATAACCCACATAATAAGGAAACTCCACAATATAATGGCCGACCTTTTCGTATTCCGCAATCTCTTCTAGGCTACCAAAGTTTTGGTCTGAATGCGACAGTCATTTTGAAATGCATCTCTTGAGTAGATAAATATAACTCTTACCGACAGCAATAACATAATAATTTATTACTAACTAGCTCATACGACATCCGCTCTGTACAAACTGGTTAAGTAACAAAATCGATAAAACCGCTTTTAGTATTTTGCCATTTTAAGTGATGTGAATTTTGCCGCAGCATCCTTGTAAAAATCGAAAATTATTCCACTTATACGAACTACCGGGATAAACGTAGGATCCTATAGGACAGTTATAACTGTGTATTAATCCAGGCATTATTGATTTCCAGCAAAGCATCGATTCTTTTAAAATTCCAAATAACTTATAGAATGGATTTAAAAAAATATCCAATATTTAAACAAGGTGATAATCCCCATCAGTACCTTATGTTGCGATTTAATAATAATATATATATATATACGAAATTCGTTTATAGGTCATTTACACCCATTTCAATACAGTTAAAATCACACACACAAAAAAAAAAAGAAAAATTAAATTAAAATTCATAAATTAAATGAATTAGTACTAAGAAATTAAATTGGAATCAATAAATTAAATTTCAAACATAAAATTACGTAACAATCAGTAATTTACAATATAAATAATAAAATGGCAATTGTACATTGTACTGGGATCGGTCTATCATCACTGACAGGACTATTGTTGCCAATAAGCCTGATATAGTGGTGATAGACCGACTAGAGCGTCGTGCAATTATTATGATATAGCATTCCCTCCCTCATGACGAGAACCTCGTGAAGTCTGAGAAAGATAAACAAATTAAGTATCTTGACTTGGTTCGCGAGGTTCTCCACATGTGGGATGTAAACACAGCAGTCATTGTGCCGACAGTCGTGACGGCCAATGGCATAATTACCAACATCTTAAGAGGCTCTTGTTGGGCAGCTGGATCAAGGGCTTGATCCAGTAAGCAGTACTCCTGGACACGGCGCGTATAGTGAGGAGGTTCCTCTCTCGGGAGCCCTGACCACCGCTATCTTGGATCCTGTTCCCGATACCGGTGGGCTGCTGTTTTTTATTTTTTTTAAATGATTTTCATATTTTTTTTGTGAAATTTTTAAAAATATAAATAAATCTATACTAATATATAAAGCTGAAGAGTTTGTTTATTTGTTTGCTTGAACGCGCTAATCTCAGAAACTACAGGTCCGATTTGAAAAATTATTTCAGTGTTAGATAGCCCATTTATCGAGGAAGGCTATAAGCTAAATATCATCACGCTAAGACCAATAGGAGCGGAGCAGTAATAAAAATTGTGATGCAGAAGAAGTTGCAGTAGTAGTTGAAGGGTCAACTAGTATGTAAATATAATGAATAAAGGAATAATAATAAATTATTTATTCTGGACAACATAAGATCCACTGTGTTAGTAAAACCTCTTATATCTAATGTTAATAAATGAATTAAAAGTAACTTAGTGACTATTATTATCTGAAAGCGTTCATCACCTCCACAAAACGTCTCAGAATGGGAGAGTAGATGTTCTCCGCCACTGTTCTCACAATACTGTTGTCACTGTCCCGCAACCGTGTCACTAAGGACGAGATCCTTTTCCGCATGACAGCATAAAAGTCATCCGTTCGATGCTGCGCGAACATCTCAGATGCGCTACAAAAACGGGGCAGTCCCAACAGCATTCTGAAAACATTATTATACTGGATTCGCACGACTTTTGGTAAAATCAACCCACAGACTTCCCGAGTACATACCCTGACAATACGCTTTACTTTAAAACCCAAGCCCACACCCACCCAGTTTTGCGGTAACAAACATCAGAACAGCCAAACAGATATTTTTACATTAGCAAATTTAGATGGAAGTAGGATGAGAAGTACGAAATAAATTATTAAATAATAGTGCATAAGCCGCTACTTTCGTGGCCACGTACTAATAGAGACGTTTTGCTTAATAATATAGCTGGTGGCGCGGCCGTCAGTCTGAAGCTGCCGCTGACACGCCTGAAATCACTGAAACGTGCAAGCCAACTTTCCTATAAATACTACAGATTTTTTGGATGTGGTGGTATGAATTTTAAACGTGCACGAAGGCACATGCCATGATAAATAAAATCTTAAAGTCAGTTGCAAAATTTTCCACAGCAAATGGGGCCAGCAAATCTTCATTTTCGAGACCAAATATTAAAGAATTTAGGTTGAAAAGATAAATGAACAGTACAATAAATGTCCACATTAGTTCCGCTCACATATCGCTGCATCCGAGCGCTGTAATAGGTAGCTAGGGTTACTTGAAGAGTTCTATGTATCCCGCGCGCGTCCCGTTGCACGGAAGTTCTTTGTGTAAAGATCGGAGCTGTGTCAGGTGCCGCGGAACATGCTACATTATATAAAACGTGCAGTAAACTTGTCGTGGAACGAGGCTTTACTGCCTCTAACTTCGAACTCAGCTGGTTAAGCGCCGGTCGGCTCCGGATAACTTTCCTCCACTCGAGTTATATACGCACCTGAAAACTTACAGTTTTACATGTAGGTACTTGCTTTTTATTCGCAACTTTGTAAACAACACCATTAGGGTGAAACGTGACCAGCCGTTTGAAAGCAGATAAAGTTTTCGTATTGTTTGTACGTTTTGGGATTACATTACTTTGTGACAGCATCGCTTTGAGAATAATTTGAATCTCCAACTTTTAGATATATGGGCTATGGTGGATATTAAAGTTCTTTAAAAGCTAAATTAATTTATGATCCACAAAAACTTCCCCTTTTAATTTCGCTATACAATTATAGCAATAAAAAGAAATCCTGACGATATTTAATATCGCAAATTAGTCAGAGCCGGTACGCCGGAGGGTTACATCAGTATTACCAGAGGGCCGGTGGCGTCCGGCACACAAAAGTTGACGGACGTTCGTCGTGATTGAGTGGATCCCTCTTCGATACAGGCTCTAATGGGTGCTCGCGGGGTGGGGGCACCCGCGCCGGGGGCTGCCTGTAAATAGCGCCCGGGGACCGCTTGATTGCGATATCAGCTATAGATAGATTCATAGCTAAATTACACATAACATGTTTGTGTTACATGTTTGATAAGAAAACATTTTTATTAAGACGGGGCTGGCCTAACAGTAGATAAGTAACATTATGATCGATTTGGTATGAATGAAAACTAGTCGAGCTTATGGTTGAATAGTGATATGAATTATTGTTGGCTATATCTATTACTCGTTACTTTACATAGTCATTATTGTGTTCCATTATCCACTACTTTCTATTTAATAACTCCGATCGAGATGTTTCTACGCTGTAAATTTTCCACTTAAATCAGAGATAACCTTTCGCTACAACGATCGATGTTTACAAGTATACAAATTGGATTGAAAACGTATACTTGAGTGAGATTTAACAAAGGCATATTGAAAACGGCGAGGAGACGTATGAACGCACACGGCGGCGAATGAAATTGGATGGAAAGCGCGACGTGTGATATAAGCTGGGAGATGGTGCCTCATAACGTGTGCTCGGAGTGACGGACGGGTAGGAGTACTCTCAGCCGTCCCGGTGAGGTACTCAGTAACAATCTAGTAACGTGTCTGTAGATTGGTGATGATTCGCAAAATTTAATAACCTTTCTTGCGGAAGATGATTGTGAAATACTATTTTGTTTTGCTATGCTGGTTGCAATTTGAAACATGGTATGGTTTTTTGGTGATTTGGTATCATGATCATTTAAATACACCTATGATACAGTCCGCAACATGTTACGCATTTGATAAAGAATATGTTTTATACCGTAAAGTGTTCCTCATTACATTTTCATATCCTTCCAACAGCTTGAACAAGTAATAAGTTACAATGAGTCTTCACAATTCCCTTTGTTCCAATCAGCTTTTGAGTCTTGTATTACAACGAACTTATTGTTTCAGACGTTTCGTATTTTCAATTTAAAAACGTTATACGAGCAGACACTTCGTGGAAGAGAACATTCATTATGCTAACAAGGAGAAAAATTTCATCTCGTTGTTTTCCGTCAATACACTCGCGTTACAAAGAGAAATTGTACGCCTTTATTAAGGGAACCTTTATTCGCCTCGCCTTGCTTTATGCAGGCTCTGGGAAATCTCAAGTCAGAACCAATATTCATGGCGTACGGTTAGCATAAAAAATAACTAAGTAATTTAGGTTTCTACTGGCTGAAAATTAAAGTGCCCTTAATCATTAATGCAACAAAAGGATTCAGATGGACGTGAGCGCACAGAGATTCAATTTGAACAGCGGGTCCAACAACAATCTGTCACATTTCATTTCCATCTTTATCTCTAAAGCATTAGGTTCAAGGTTGATTGAAAAATGTTGACAGTTTGATGTGCTGGCTGATCTACTAAAGTAGCTATTTTAGACCCGCTGAGCACATTATATGTACGTTGTCGAAAGTTTCGCAGCATAGCGAAAGTTGGTAAACAACCCATTTGTCACAAGTATTTGACAAACTCTTCTTCTTCTTCTTCCACCTGGCGTTAATCCCGGCCATTGCCAGGTTCTGCCTTCCGACTCAGCTTCCTCTACTTTGCCCGATCTTCAACATTCTTCTTAGTCAAGTATTTGACAAACTATTAGTGTTTAAATGATAACGACGCATTGGTTTGTAACAATAATTTGAATATTTGTTGTATGATTGTTATTGGTTCTATTATAATTTATTTATGAAAGATCACTGCGTCTTAATCCTGCAGTGCGTTTTTGTAAACAAGTTGAAGTGAAGGCTTGGTTGAAGTGATCACGAAGTGTGCTGTCAATCCGTGTAATCAAGATGGAACGATCGGCAGTATTCCACGTTATGTCCTCCAACTCGACCACTTCAAATCATTAAAGCTTCAAAGATCATAGCTTGTTATTTGAAAATGTTCGAAAGAGAACATTGATGGATTTTTCTGTTGGCATGGCAACAGAGTCCAGTAGACGTGCTTTAAACTCATAGCCAACTCTTTCATACTCAAAATGCGTTCAAATACAAGTCGCAATATCTTTATTGCGATTATTAACAATGTCAAAAACTTGTCAAAATGTTGGGAAATTAAAAACAGTTTGCTTCATGAAAATACGAGTATCACCTCTCTCTTTACGAATATGGGTCTTAGTGACTTGCTAAAGAATTTTTACACGTTTCTTTAGGCGTGTATATTTATTATTCGAATACACAATATGCTTCTATATGCTGTCGACTGTACAATGCAAGCTAACAGAGTAATAGTTCGCTGCAGCTGTAAGCGATCCCGGTTCCACGAAGCGCGCTTTGAGCGCATCCACTATAAAGCTTGCTCGTTTTGTTCACGATGAAATTAAAATCAAGAGGACGCCGGCGACGGGAGCTCTCCCCCAATTTTTAACAATACATTGGCTTCTACGAAAAGATTTGGCTTATTCTTTTATTTTGTACACGTCTGATTATTATTTTCTCAACTCCAAAGCTTCGAAAATACAAGTTTATCAAATTGACTGCTAATAAAATTTGGAGTTTGAGCGAACAGTCTTTATATAATTATTTTGTTTTTAGTAGTTACTTTTTGGAAAAACATCATTTGAAATCTCGCAAAACAAAAAAAAAAAAAATTTGGTGCTAGAAGCGCGACACGTATCTACGTACCCGCATTATACTAGAATTGCATGATATATGAGGGACATGATCCGAGCGCGCGGGTGTCGCGGTCAGCGGCTCTTTGCCTCAAAGGAAATCTCATTTCGCGCTCCCTCCCACCCCGCGACCACCCGCTGCGAACCCCTCCCCCCCACGGACATCTATTAAAATTATTTGAGAAAACCCAACACTTGGCCGGAACATCCTCTCTGTCCCGCTCACTCCCATTATACCATGTTTTATACTCCATAGCTCTTTTGTTGTTCGATATCGAAGGCATAATTGGAAAAGGCCTTTGAAGTGGCCTGTTTTTTATGTAATTATTTTTCCTTTCACAAATTTTTTGCTCACCTTGCTCATACAACCGTTTGTAGTTAAATTAGATTAATTATCGGGCTTGTTATATCAAATTGTATAACTTGATTATGACTCACAATTATCGAGTTTTATGTCAAAGGCAGTTTGTTATCAGAAGAATTATCGAAACGCATTTGCATTTTTTTGGATATAGCTAAAATTATTTACGTATATTCAATACTATTATTCAATATATATTCACGTATTTTGATTACTAACAATATAATTGCCATCGCCTAATGGTGTCGGCCGGTGCTGTATGGTGCCATTATAGAATAATACCATCCCATCACTTCCTGTGGGTGTCGTAAGAGGCGACTAAGGGACTCACCTGATAATGGGCAACAGTGTTCTCTGTAAAACGTAACACCATACACTGCGATCACCAACCCGCCTGCCAAGCGTGGTGACCCTCCCCTTTTGAGGGAGGCCTATGTCCAGCAGTGGGCTTCGGTTATGATGATGATGGTGATGAATTAGGATATCGACCTCAAATAATAATTAAATCACAAAATAATAATAAGAAACATTGTGCAAGTAACCTTCGCAGCTCACTAAACAAAGTTAAAAGTATTACATGTTTATTATTTAATTTGTCGCCATCAGTCACAGAACACTCAACACAGTTATGAGTTAAGTAATTACTTCAACGTAATTTATTTTAAGTAGCCAGCAAAAACTTTTGAGAAAATCGTCCAACCGTAATTATTTGGCAAGCTTTTGTAACAAGTCTAAATAAAACTTTTCCATTTTGTGTAATAATTGAAATAACCGCGCATGAGCTACGGCTGCGAGCTACGAAAATACCGGCTCTCAGAACGTTTGCTACGGATTTGCTACGGCGTAGACCTTGTAGCACTTGTAGATTCACGGCCGGCTGAACATTCATTTAGTTCTACTGAAATTAATTTCCATGACGAAACATTGGTATTTAGTATACTGATATTACGTTTATGGGTAAAGGTAGGTAGGTATAAGGAATTTGTTTAATTAATT
Source organism: Lacanobia oleracea (assembly GCA_950371165.1). Classification (NCBI taxonomy): domain Eukaryota; kingdom Metazoa; phylum Arthropoda; class Insecta; order Lepidoptera; family Noctuidae; genus Lacanobia; species Lacanobia oleracea. Next base: position 6,742,075 of record OX493393.1, read on the forward strand.
ATGATATTAATTAAGGGCTCATTTGTGTTGTCTATATTGTTGAACTTCTGGTTATCCTAATTGGGGTAGCTAGGGCTATCACTACATAGTATAGATTAAAGTCGCTTCCCGCGTCTGTCTGTCCCTATGTATGCTTAGATCTTAAAAATTACGTAACGGATTTTGATGCAGGTTTTTTAATAGATAGTGGTTCTCGAGAAAGGTTTTAGTATATAATTTGTCAAGGTTTTGTGTAAATTGGCTGATAAGTATATGAAGATTATTACTAAAAAGGTCAGAAAAAAATAATCTAAAAAATTGTTTACATCGCGTGCGCTGCGAAAATTATTGATGATATAACAAAACAATGTACTACAGTTTTAGATAACACATCAATACCTACAAAAATGTCCGCGATAGCATATGTCATATCTTTTATGGTTAACTCACAATAACCATTGTTATGATATTTTGATGTAAAATACTGCTATTTGCAGAGTACAAATTTTAATATCTATAATCGTAATAAATAAATTAGTCATCTTGAGTGTTTAATTTAGAGCAAAATTGCCATTCACACCATTTAATTTGGATGAAAATCTTAGGAGATATCTCAAAATTAATGTAAGTCGCGCAACCAAATAATTATAACGGACGTAGGATGTCCCGAACTGGTAGACACCTGAGAGCAGACGTCGTTGACGGTTGTCTATTGCACTTTTTATTTCAGCTAAACCACAATATAATTGACTCTGGTAATTAGATGTTCACTTTGTTAGATTGAGCTAAATAAACATTTGCACCCGTGCGAAGCCGGGGCGGGTCGCTAGTTAGTTATATATCTAGCTAAAAGTAAGAGATTCTGTTGTGCGTCGTTTGTTGTGGACTAATTAATAAGACAAGAGATAATCGTACTTATAACGGCACCCTCACAGCCTTATTTGATTTGAAATGTCAGTGCTAAGCACTATGTGATCTAAAGTGAAACGAAGATACGACTTTAAAATATTGCGTTTCGCGGGATACTTTTGAGCATTATTCTAAAGTGAGTGTGTATGTAACTGGGTATTGTTTCAACCTAATGTAATTCAATAGACTTTAATCTCCGCCGCGTGTAACGTAACATAATTTGATAAATTACAATAGTATATAAGTGTGCCTGCCTGATGGTAATCCATCAATTTCGCACCGTTTCACGACCACCATTATTCGACGGCTGCGAAACAAATGATTACAAATGAATCGGGCGGCGGAGCGGGACGGGAGCGTTGCCATGGCGACTGGAGACGATCGATGCAGCTTCCTCCCTCCCGTCGCCTTCCCCCCCGGTACCACAGCCTCGCCCGCCCGCGCACCGCGCAGTCCCCGCAATTAAACAATGATTCACACGCTCTGCGATGAGATGATGAACATGTATAACAGAGGCTGGGATCAAAAGTTATATGTAAATCAAATGATGACTGTCAGAGGAAGTAGGTAATTTTAGGCAACGCAAAAACTTTTAGGTCGACATCCAACTAAAATAGGTCGCTGAATAATTGCATCGAAGCACCTTCCACTCTCTAAGTAAATAAAATACACTCATGGTGTAATATAACATTTTTGTAGTTCTCCAAAAACATTCGACCTTCCATCCACAGCTCCCGTCAATTGGGGGTGTACTCCAAAAGAAGCTATTTACATACGCGCTGGGGTGAACTTACGACCTAATGGAATGATGCCAATGAGCGCGAGTATTTGAGTATTTGCGCTGTCTACACACAGTGTGTTGTTTATTTTGTGAGACCCCCGGAACAACAACAGTTGAAACTCCATTAAAGCTTACTGTAGTTGTTTGGTAATGCTGCCGTAATCCGTTAGAGTAGTTCCACTAGAGAGGAAAGAGTACGAGTTTAAACATATTTTAATGGATTTTATAGTTGTGTTTGTCTCATGCCGCTTGGCGTAAACTGAGGTTCAAAAACATTGTCATAAAGGTGTCTTTCGATGACAAAGAGAACTAAGAGATCAAAATATTTCAGTTTAAAATTAGTGGGGGTAGATTTGTAAGTACACAATATGCACTTAATACAACTTCAGTGCTATGAAATAGAATTAAGTCCTGACTGACAGACTTATCGCTGAAATTATCATATCTAAATTAACATTATAATGGGGAGGAGTAGAAAATTACTGATCCGATTACGAAAATTATCCCGGAAAAACTGCATTATTGTAATTTTCCTGTGATAACGGTTACGTGAGTGCAGCGGCCGTTAGTAATCTATGTGTAGACAAAAAAGACATAAACATAAAAAAATCTCTCAAAGTGAAACCTTTAATCCCTCAGAGATCACCAATCCTACATCTGCTACATGTACTGTAGTGGTTCTTCATCAGCCGCACTAATTAGCAGCCGTGTCGGACGCGGGAGTCTGTGTAATTCCTAGAAAGTTTGCCATGTAATGAGTTCGCAGTTGCCGACGGATCCGCCCTCGAACTATTGACGTACAAAGCGAACTTTGAGCAAACTACCCGCTTCATATAAATTATTTCCGCTGGGAAATGTTGGTGAGACGCTATCGTTATGATATTATAATTATTGTGAAACATTTTGTTTCATTTTGTTTGGTAATTCAACATTTGTTTGATACATATTGATTTAAATTGTGTTATAAACGGTCTACTTTTATGAAACTACGAGTACCTATCTATCGATTTTTGCTCCTCGACTAATTAATAAGAAATAAACTTAATGCAAAGAGGAGTGAGGAACATCAATAAGACGTCGTTAGTCTTCTGTAGCGTAAAAATGTCTTAATATTATTTGATGTTGGAATTTAATTTTATTAGGCCAGGGTTGGAGTAAGTACCTACTACTGAGCAACACAAAGAATTATTTGGTTCGCTTTGATTAAAATCAAACAATATCATTAAAATCCGTATCCAATTATGCAAATACCAATGCATTCCAATTACAGTTTATTCGTAATTAATAATATGAGCGAAACCACATTTAAATCCGAATTTTCGGACTGAACGAGCTTTTTAATTACAACAGATCAACCACAACTCGTGTTACGCAGTTAAAAAGCAATATTTATTGGAAATTGGTTCATGGCGGGTGTTTGAACTAACGGCGCGCGGCGGAGCGCACTGTGAATTAATTCGGTTCAGTTATATAACATTAAAATTGGAAGTCCGCCGGAGCGTCCACAGCCACAGAAAGGCTTTGCCTCCAATCCCAATAAGCGATCGGCAGCGAGCTCTGCACACCGCCGTCGACCACGTTACACTTACAAGCCACCTAAAATAGCTCGTTTAAATACGGACTCTGAGCTAGCGGCTTTTATCGGATCAGACAGTCTAACTTCGCCACCGTCTCCCCTTTCCACAAATTAAATCTGGCGTTGTAAAATTATGATGTGTTTCCATATTTCACTCTGCGAAACCAATTTTAGAAACGGATATCTGGATGAAACGTCTCAAAAAAGCAGAAGCAGGTGGAGCATCGTGTTGATCATTTAATTAGATTGGAGGGTCGCCGCTAGGTGAGGGCAGTTCGCTAACAAAGTGGGCAAAGCCGGGGCTCGGGCTATGTGTGCGAGAGAGCCGCGGGCAGACGTAAGTGCTGCATTTTAATTAAATCCTCATTGGCGAGAGATAGCGCCGCGGGACATACTTTTCGTTTTTTTTTCCGTCGGTCTATCCGCGTTGGTCCGCGTCCAGTAAAATTGAAGCTATGGTTAAAACTTGCAGCGACTCGACGCGCTTACGACATAATGACAATGCTAGCTACGACGCCTGCATTTTGATATGACAGCCACTGATCCGCACTCAGCCTTACTGAGGGAAATGTTCCTAATTTTTATTTGAATATCATGACGTCGAATCAAGGGTGAGAATAAAAAAAAAATCAGCAAAGGGCAATCAATTAGTCAGCCAATCGATGTACCTACTCATGACACGACTCTTGCTATCAAATAAAAAGTATCTTCAACACAAGGACACTTCAAATCATATTGTTCTTCGGTCGTAATTTGCTCGCTACAGATTCAAGTGCTGACACCGGCCACTCGAACCAGTCACTCTTCACATTGAGTTCGATACGAAAGTAACAAAGCATACGTGAAACATGAAGAGAGATGAGTTCAACGTAAAATACGTCGAAACATTTCAATATTCGTCTCGTTAGTGTACTTGTTAGTAACTAGCAGAAACAACTCAATAGAGCTCCCGCCGGGCTCCGGGCTGCGGGCTCAGGTAGTGAGGTACTTGTGCCTACACAGAGTCTCTCGTCATAGCAACGTGGAAATTAGACAATGAACTGTGAGAGCGTTAACAGTCGGTACCTGTCTGTGGGGAGAGGACGAGGGTGGCGTGTCCCGGGAAACAAATGATAACGCGATTACAAAAAAATGTAATGTACAGTTTTATGTACAAATAATATGACTAGTCAGACACAGCAAAGAACAAAATTTAAAAACAGGTGGAGGTGGCACAGGAATTCAATTTGCGGACAGTATAAAATAATGATGATATCTTCAAATTCTAGATTGTGAGTATTTTAAACATCGAGTTTATGAATAACAAAACGACAAATAGGTAAAGCAACTTATGTCGTGTCACTTGTAAACGCGACCTATCGTCACTGCTGTGACGATAGGTCACGAAAGGTGTAGGTATATGAATAGGCGACAAGGAATAGGCAGACATCAACTTGTACACCTCAATTCGCTAGTTTTGTTAGTTGTAGGAATATTTGCCTATCATACAAAAAGTTTCTGGACCCAATGACCAAAAAATGAAATGATTACAACACCTATTTGGTGCATAAAAAGATGCTTGCCTGAAAAAAGTGTAGGACTTGTGAATATTGGTAATTTGATTTCGACTTAATCATAAGTTTCCAAGTAAAACTCCCAAATGACTGGACATATTCTTCCCTTTAATTAAAAGTGAGTGGTGATACTTGCTGCTTGAGCATTTCTTAGTTACACCCGTTATATGCATAGAATAATTTGGCGGATTTGGGAGTGATCGGTCGATGTGGCGACGTTTGGGACCAAGTCCAAATGTGATCGTTTTCCGTTGAAATGGTCATGATGGTGTTGTTTAGTTGCATAAGCGAGGTTTAGAGATGAGTTGATGGTTTCCACATCAAAATCTGCCTACTGTTCAACAGGCCAGACATTCAACATAACTGCAGCTGCGTTACGTATAATGGCATTCTTCATATGATTTTTGAACCAGATTGTTGTCTAATATTCAAGTTTGACAATCTCATGTTCCTGCGCTAGGCACGCGTTAATACCATAATTCACGGCATGCTACACAGCGCTCGCCTCGCATATTACTGCTCACCCACTCGCGCTGGGAAGCCGTTATGTGCTCTCCGACACATTACATTAGCTGCATAGCTCGTGTGATCTGGACTGATCTCCGCCATATTCTGCGCCAACGAGCAACTTTATGCAGGTAGATTTTTAAAAGCTGAAGTTTTTTAATTAGTCCAATTAATTATCAGCTTTTACTTTTCTATTGGAATGGAAGTTTAATGGGAAAATTGGTAAAAGTCGAAAGCGTTTTACATTTCTCTATTTCTTCATCTTTCCTTTGTTTTTATATTTCGCATAACCGGAATAAAACTTTGATCCCGGAAAAACGAAAACCGCTTGTGAATTCCACTGCAACTTAAAGATACTGTGCCCGATTATCTCCATCCCCACTGTCCATAACACTATTGAATGACGAATAATAGAGTTTTCGTTAAAATTGCACCATGTAAGGATACCTGTGACTTGCAAAAATCTTTATATTAAGCTTACAAGTTTATTAAAATCGAGGCGCTTAGGCACGATTATAAAGCATAAGCGAAATTTCTTCATCGGATTACGTCGAGTATGTAGTGCGAAATGTAATAAGTATTTGTAGGGGGTGCGGTGGGGTCGTGGTGGCGGTGGTCGAGCGGCAAAATCAAGGGCGAGGGGCGCGGGGTGCGGGGCCCGGGGCGAGGGCGAGTGCGCGCGCGGGGGCGAGCCGCCGGAGGGATGCTGCGCGGGATAGCGCGCAGATCAATATCTCGCGTCGCCCCGGCAACGCCGCGCCAGACCGAGTGCCTCCCGTACTACGGCCCCACCACCCCACCACCCCGCCCTACCCACTACTCGCTTATTTAATACATGCCGTATCTGGGATGCGAGCTTTTTCGTGCTAAATGACAGGGCAATGTAATCGCAAAGTCACCGCTCTCGTAATGCCCCGCAATAACTGTAGCGTGCTGGTCCCCTTTGCCGAGCATTAAACCGCGGAACCATAACGATGACATTGACCTCGTTACCCCAAGAAAACTTCCATTTTCGGCCGAGCCCAATTTATAGCGTGAATGTTCATGTGAGGAAACAATCCGAAGAATTTCATGCCTACTTCACACGCTTTCGGCATAGTTTAAGTTGCCATACCTGCACAAATATTTATGTATGTTTTGTGTTTTGAACAAAGAATATGTTAGAAACATTTATTTAAAATAAATCTGGTTTTCATAGCGTAGGTCATTGAAATATAAAAAAACCCAAGATACACCATTCAGCGTCTCAAAAACAAGCGCACAATTTAAAATTATGCGCTTGTGTCAAACAGTCTCATGTCGCTCGCCTTAGGTACTGCAAGCTTGTCAAAAGTGCCAAAATGTTCGTTGACATATTGTAAAAATATTACGTCAAGAACGTTGAAAAAGGATGGGATTTCGTATTTTCGGTAAGTAAAAGAGTTCATTGATTTGTTTTTGTGGTTTATGGCTTAATAATAGGTCTTCACCTATGAAATAGCCGTTTTGTATGAAAAAATTTAAACGATTTTTTTTCATGTATTTTTTATTTGTATTAATCGAAGTAATCACCCATGCAATCAATACATCTTTGCCAACGCAGTGGCAGTTTATTGATGCCCTTCTTAAAGAAATCAGCTGGACGGGAGGCAACAAATTCTTCAAAGGCATTTTGTACTGCCTCTCGGGTATTGAATTTTTTTCCCGCCAAGAAGTTATCCAAATTCTGGAAAAAGTAGTAGTCTGTAGGCGCAAGGTCTGGTGAGTAGGGCGGATGACGGAGAGCTTCCAACCCCAGTTCTTGCAACTTGGAGACCGTCTGCTGTGCAGTATGAGGTCGCGCGTTGTCGTGCAGGAGCAGCGGAGATGAGCGATTGACCAATGCTGGTTGGAGATGTGCCAGCTTCTCCATCATTGTGTTCAGTTCTTCACAGTACACATCTGCAGTAATGCTCACCCCGTTTGGTAAGAAGCTGTGATGAATCACACCGGCGCTAGACCACCAAACAGTGACCATCACTTTTCTAGGGGTAAGTTTTCGTTTAGGGCTTTGTTTAGGTGCTGAACCAGGATCCAACCAACTTGCTGAGCGCTTGCGGTTATCAAACAGAATCCATTTTTCATCGCAGGTAACAATGCGGTTCAAAATTCCTTCATTTGTGTGTCTGTTGAGCAGTGCAAGGCACGTCTCGACGCGTACTTCGCGCTGGCGATCATTGAGTTCGTGGGGCACCCATTTGTCAAGCTTTTTTACCTTGCCAATTTGACGCAAATGGACCAATATTGTTTTGACGCTAACGTCGAAAGCTGTTGCTAATTCAGCCGTAGATTGTGTATCATCAGCTTCCACAATCGCCTTTAATTCGTCATTGTCGACCAAAGTCTTCGGACGACCGCGAGGTTCATTTTTCAGGTCGAAATTTCCAGAACGGAAGCGAGCAAAGCAATAACAGGTGGTGCGTTGGTTTGTAGTGTTAGCTCCGTAAACGTCGTTGATGTTGCGTGCCGCTTGTGCCGCGTTGCTGCCACGACGGTATTCATATTCCATAATTACTCGAATTTTTAACGTATCTATGATGACGAAAAATATTGAAATGCGATGAAAATGTAACACTAATCAATAAACAAATGACTACTTTTGGAAAAAAAAAACATTTTTTTTTAAATAAAATTAATTTGAAATTAGAATTCTTAGCCAAACAAAAATTATTTTGATTTGAAATGGCCAGTACTGCAGAACGGCAATTTCATAGGTAAAGACCTACTAAATAAAGCTACACTCCTACCAATTTATCTGTGAAATGGCGAAAATTGGAACTACGGCCGTCATGTTGAAATGTCATTCGATTGTTAGTGTCTACTACATTCGGGTTCTGTGGTTGTTTTGTCGTGATATTGCTGAATTTATAAAGTTAAATATGCCGAAAAGTGATGCTCGAAACATTATTCTAAAGGTGAAAACCTTTTTTGAAGAAAAAGCTCGGGCGGGGTCTCCGATTATTCCATTTAATTAAATATACAACAAGACAGTTTAGTGTTGTCAACTTTCTTGTTGTAAATTACCCGATACTTAAACAAATTATTTAAGTCCACGAAATATTCGTTTCTATTCTTGCTGCAGTTTAGCGTAACGGTAACGTACATCTATTAGGTAACCTGCTAAGTGAGTGAGCCAACTAACCTGCCAGATTTCAAATTTCTACTAACTAAGAGAAGAGGCTCATCGGCAACGTAAAACTGGTGGATGCCAAGCTACATAGCTTGGCTCATCGCCGTAAGGTTGCCTGCTTGTCGGTCTTCTACAGATTGTACTTCGGTGAGTGTGCCCAAGAACTCCACGATCTCATCCCACCGGCCCCCTTCTACCATCGGACATCCAGATGCACTGCATCTTACCATCCCTACCTTGTGGCTATTCCACCAATTCGCACTAAGCGTTTTCAAACGTCTTTTATAATGCGCACAGCAAAGGAGTGGAACTCTCTGCCTGCGTCTGTGTTTCCGAAAGCTTACAACCCTAATCTCTTCAAAGTTAGAGTGCCTTCTGGGTAGGCTCGCTCCATCGTAGACTTTGTCTCTGTCATCTCTGACATAGATTAGAGTCAAGAGCAAACCCATTACAAATAAAAAAAAAACTAGGACAAATTTCAAAAATAGTTAAGGAACTGGTGCAGCAGAAGAAACTGGTACAAAAATTCGGATACCAGGCAAGGACAGAAAACGTAAAAGAGGATTTTTGCATGTTGATGATTTGTTTTGTAAATTAATTAATGCATGAAATATTCAAATACAATGAAAATTGTTATATGAATAAATCAATGAAATGAAATGAAATGAAATGAAATGAAATGAAATAAAATGAGAGTTATACGGAGGAAAGTACATAAATTTTATTCTGCTAAAAAAGAGGTCCCTACTGTTAAAAATCTTCTAGAGGTCTTAAAGACAGAAATCTATTACACAGGACAGCTAGTCTGCGAAAGCTGCTTCACAAGGTGGGATTTCGTTTTAAAAAATCTCAATCCCATCGGAAGGTTCTTATGGAGCGTAATGAAATATCAGCTTGGAGAGCTAGGTACTTGTATGCAGTGGATAAAAATAATATATCTCCCCAGCCCGGGCCCATAATTTATTTAGATGAGACCTATATTAACTCTTCGCATACATTGGGTAAATGTTGGCAAGGAGAGGGTGAAGACGAAGTATTGGAGCCTGTATCGAAAGAAAAAAAGGCAAATATACATTATTCTTCATCTTCATGCGGGAGGAAATACTGGATTTGTTACAAATGCACTACTTGTGTTTAAATCAAACACAAAAAGTGGTGATTATCATGACGAGATGAATAATACCAACTTTAAAAAATAGGTTATTGAAAAACTTGTGCCTAATTTACGACAGCCATCTATAATAGTGATGGATAATGCTCCTTATCACCGTATTTGTGTGAATAAAGTCCCAAATACGAATTCCTTAAAAAATATATGCAATTACAGTTGACCCAAAATAAAATTGACTACGGAGAGGATTTGACTAAACTTCAGCTTTCAGAAATGATTAAGAGAAACAAGCCTGAACCTGTATATGAGAATGAAAAAATTTTAGAAGACAAAAGACACATATGCTTATATTTACCACCTTTTTTAAGGATGGGAAATCATCAAATCACTCCTCCCTCTCTGGGTAAAGCAGGTGGGAGTGTCAGACTCTTACTGACTAAAACCCGTCCATGTTCCTCCTAGTGCCCTTTGTGTTCCAGGGCTACGGTACCTCTTTCGAACAGATTCCGCAGCCCCAGCAGGCACTTGCCCTAGCGGGCCCCGTCTTTTGCTGACAGCTCTTTGAGGCGTGCGGAGACCGCAGCGTGCCATCGACCCGGGCCTGGTTCTGATCAGACGGCGAACCACCCAATGCTCGCCGTCCGCAGGCCCACGCCTACGGTGGCCGGGAATCGTCCTGCGACTCCCGACGCCTGGGGCGTCTTCTTCTGTTACGGCGGCTTGGGCGTGAGATTTCACTCTCTCTCACACGTTTGGCCTCCTCCTTTGCAAGCATTACTGCTTTGCAGAAGTATATTTATCACCTTACCACTGTGATCTCAATTCCATTGAACTCGTATGGAGCACAATGAAAAGAAAAGTTGCCGATGTAAATAATGAGCAAAGAAATTCTGAAGTACCCCGCCTAGTTAGAGAAGCTTTTGACGCTATTACAGTTCATGAGTGGGCACAGCATTGTAAACATGCTCGCAGGTTAGAAGGAGAATACTTAAAACATGATTTGTATTTAGATAAACCTTGATTATAGAAGTGGTAAGTGACACTGGAACCGAAAGCGATAGTGATAATGATGATAATGGTACGGAAATAAGTGGAGTATGGCCTCACAACCAGGATGAAGTTGTGTATGCAGGTTCATCTAAAGATCACAATTACTGTAAACCTGGTTTTTAATAAATTATTGTAAAGCAATTTGTTTTTTTTATTACACTACACTACCACACCATAGTCAAATCTGGTGTTAGGGGTTAGGTACGGTCATAACAAAATGCTAGACATCCAGGTACCTCTTGCAGGGTACCTACTTAACTTCACATTAAATGAAAGTTGTATCCCCCCGTAGTACATTTTATCTGCTGAATTTCCACTTCATTGGAATACTTTTTAGATAAAGCCATTGTTTATTCCTGAGAGACTAAACTGTTATCGTACCTACGTAAATTATCAAATTCTTTTTATTTATTATATGTATTATTTTTATATAGGTATCATTGTTTTTAATTTGTAAAAACTGTACCTAATTCTTATTAAACGATTATGTCTAATGTGTACTTTTCTTTCTTGAAAACTTACTCAATTTTGGGCACCTTATATTAATTAGCAACACTGAATCGACAGTGCCATCCTCTTTCAGTTCACAGATAAGTTGGTAGTATATGTGATTTTGATTTAATTTGTCTCAAAACTTCACTCAACGGTCCAAGTATAATACGGCAAATTTCAATAGCTGCTTTGCCAGTGTAAGAACGATGCATTATAGCCTCCTTTTATTTTACTCGTAGTAGCATAATAAAATTACCCTGTTCTAATTATTGGAGTATTTTTTTTTATTGTGCCAATTTTTTTTACTAATAACTTTCTTAATTTTTTGGATTGAGATTTTAACAAATATTAATGCGATAAGTATTTTTATATTGTTTTTAATTGAACTCCAAAAGGAGAAAAGGACATTAATTCAACGATTTTTTTTATGTTCGTGAATATTATTTCGATTAATTAGGCGACCACTCATGGGCACGCGACATGCGGTGTGCTAATGGCAGAATTTTTGCTCTGGCAAAACACGTCACATAGACAATTTACAAATTTTTCACTTTACAAATTATGGTTTCACAAACTAATCGATTGAAAAAATTTTGATGGTCTGAGCTACACTAGTGAAGATGATTACACTGTATGTAGTAAAACAGAGGGCATTATAAGACGAAAACAGCGCATAAATGGTAAAAAAAACACAACTAAGGCCTATTTGTGTTCTTTAGTTTTAAAACGTACCTTACATTTAAACATATTTTCTAATATTGACACACATTCCCTTCAACAACCTGCTCTTTTAAATCGACTTTTTCAAAAAGGAGGAGGTTCTATGTTCACTTTGTAAACAAGCGTATGCTCTAGGTGTAGTAGTATAGTCCTCACATTATATTAACAAAATTTTTGTACACCAGATATTCTAAAACATTTATTCAAAAAGTATTATTATGGAGTTTCTTGTCCGTTCTTCTCCATAAGATTCTACCTTTTCGAATGGACAGTAGAATCACTTTATTATTAGAGTTCGGTACCTCAAAAGGTAAAAAGGAACCCTTTTAAGATCACTCTCTTGTCCATCTGTCTGTCTCTGTGTCACCACCGATTTTCTCAGAAACGGGTGGACCTAGCAAGTTGAAATTTATACCAGATACTGAAGTCTATAATTCCTATTAAGTGTATAAAAATCAAAGTCCTGAGTCAACACGATAAAAGGATATAGGTAATTTTAGATTTTTGCAAGAACTTGTAAGTACCAAAATTTACTTGTTTTAATTTTTTTTTTCGAAATTTTTCCTTCACTTGTGCTGTAAAACCTTGCTTTTAACCAAAATTGACAAGGTTTTGGGTCGAAAACCTATATGGTAGTTTAGGCACGAAATATGACATGTGATACTGTCTTACACTATGTACAAGTACCTATAGGGAAAAGTCTAAGAACTGTACATTTGTAATTTAATCATAAAAAATATAGTTTTTATTTATAGTAATTTGTAACTACAAGTAAGGAACTCTCGATGGGCGAGTTCGACTCATACTTGGCCGGTTTTATTTTGCATATATTATTTAAAAAATGACAACGTTCAAAAGTGTCGACAAACTTTGAGTCTTAATAAATGATTTTTACTACTTAATATTTGTTTTATTGATTTACTTTCACATGTGTTGACAATACAATTTACCATACTCTTAAAACAATAACTCTTATAACTTTTATGTAAATAAAAAATATAAAGCAGTTTCGTCTCCACTTCATGCCTTGTTCTATCTTCTTACTTCAATTGTAAAATTGTATTGCTTTTTGTACACTGCTTTGTAAAAACAACTTTAAGCAATCCGTGGAAGGCTGAATTTACAAAAAAACTGTTTACACACACTCACACATGACACATGGTACATGTCAGCCTTTGGTGACGGTTTCGAGTGTTGCATGTGTTCGAGATTGTGCATCTTGGGTTTTTTATATATCAATGGCGTCGGTAGCAATATTAGTTGACCCATGCAACTTCGTCTGCGTCACAATTTCATTACTGCTCCGCTCCTATTGGTCTTAGCGTGATTGTCTATAGCCTATAGCCTTTCTCGGTAAATGGGCTATCTATCACTGAAAGAATTTTCCAAATCGGACCAGTAGTTCCTGAGATTAGCGCGTTCAAGTAAACAAACAAACAAACTCTTCAGCTTTATATATTATTATAGATTTATTGTAGCTCGAAAGCGCCGAGGGGCGCCGCGCACCCGTTGCGGACCCCGCATGCTTCCATGTGGAAAATTCGAAATATCGAACCTAGCGTCAAAGCATCAAATTAATTCAAACCGCCAACTGATTCATTGTTGCTCGCACACAAACTTCATAAGTTTCTGCTGTCAAAATATTAACAAAAAGCAGCTCTCTTATAAACAGTGATTAGACGTAGAATAAAGTAAAATATTAAACGTAGACAAATAATCATATATTATAAGATTTTTTTTTTCAGTTGTTAGTAAATTAAATCACGTTTTACAAAACGTGATTTAATTTACTGTTTGTCCCCAAATTATTTTGAACACTACTTATTTAGTAGATTTTTTAAGCACATGGCCACAATTGTGCGATAGAGATAGCACTAGAGAATTTTTAGCACTCGGAAGCTATGGAGTAGATCAGTTGTAAAAATTCAGCGTATCATAATTTAATTAAGTATGTTATAGAAACGAATGAAATGATAAGTAGTTAATTTGTTTTTTTTTTTTTGCCGTAGCTTCGAACACGTACTCTTTCTCAGAAACCGTGCATTTTTCGGAGATGGTTTTTATCAGTGAAAAATTTTTTTTCTATAAATATATTTTAACTCTATCATATAACTTTAGTTAAATACTTAGTTAACCAATACCCCAAGAACCTAAATCTGATGCAACGACCTTTTCAGTAAAATTCCGATGGAGTTTTACATGAGCGCCGCTGCTATTATATGCGGCACGCCGCCGTTGTTATATGCATAAAATCCTTAGTGACCGACAATACGGGTTCCGCCAAAATTGGTCAACTGAGGATATTCTAGCGTATGCCATTCACATTTGGAGTGAGGTCATCGATAAGCACGGGGAGATACTAGCGGTATCCCTTGATATTTCGAAGTCGTTCGACAGGGTCTGGCACGATAGGCTTATTAGTTAGCTTCCTTCCACCGGATTGTCTGATTGGATTGCAGATTTCTTGATCTTTTTGATTATCTGAGTGGTCATCAGGTAGCTGCTTGTCCGGACTGCTGGACATTAACGCCGGAGTTCCTCAGGGGTCGGTGTTCTCGGCAACATTGTTCCTATTGCATATTAATGATCTCCTAAAACCCGGTACCTTAGGGTATGCAGACATCAGCACTATTGCTGAGAGATGTGTCCGACACACGAGCTCGTGGGTCGCAGATCCGGTCTCTCCCACTCCATCACATCTCACAATTCCACCCAGCTTCATCTTTCCGAGGTGTAACCGTGCCGATAACCAACTAAATTGAGCTTTTTGGTGCTACCTTCAATTTTGGCCCTTTTATAGAGGCTCAAATGTCTGCTAGAAAGTTGGGATCCTAGCAAAGATGAGACGGTATTTCACGCCGAAACAGCGGCTCAAACTCTATCAAGCACAAGTTCGATTCTCGTATGGAGTAGCAGTACTCCATACACGATCGAACTCACAAGTCTCATCTTTGGGACGGATCTGCCAGATACGAGCTTGATGCCCTTGAGTCAATTGAGAAACGAGGCAAGAGGATCATTGGCAATGATAGGCTCGTCGAAGCGAAGCTCCAAAGTCGGTTGCATCTTGGAGAGTGTGCGGCTGAATTGCATAATTTAATGGCACCAAGCCCGTTCCATCATTGAACCACAACACGTACCAAATATCAGAAGGTTAGAATCATGATGAAGTAAAATTGGGGCTAACAACTATTACAACATAATATTGAATTAGATTCATAATATTAGTAGGATTACATATTTTTCAATTTATTTCTCGAACTTCTGAAACCCACGCAGACAAGTCGGGGGAAAAGCTAGTATTTACTTAACACAATTCAAACTCGACTCCATTTCATTTCTAGGCTTGTAACCTTTGACATTTAATTTTTATAAAATTCTTGACACTTTGATGTTTGACGTAAGTATATAAATCTTAAAATGAAAACATTTATTTTAGCGTGCGTATTGAGATATAATGTGAAATTAACGTTGTAAAAACCGACACTCCAATATAGAAAATAAAATGTTTACCCAATATTGCTTTGTGATATGTAAACTTTAGATGATCCTTTACGTGTATAAAAATGAAGGAGATGACTTGGAATCGCTATTTTCTTCAAGCTGTAGCTATTAATTTCCTGGAAAACGCGTCCATTGTCGCCTTCCGGTAAGAATTACCAACGACGTTGTACTTTATTTTGTTTTGACCTTTTATTTCATACCAATTTTATACATAATTCAAAGGTTGGCGCGGATAGAAAAATATGCGTTGTATATTGTTCAAGGTCATAAAATATACTTGCACATGGTTCAGATACTTTTTTAACACTAAATTTAATTTTATACTGCTAAACCTGTACCATTTACTGTTGAAAAAAATATTTAAATTACGAAAAACTGACAGCTCCGATTTGAAAAAAAGTGACGCAGGTCCTGCTTGCAAGAGCTCCACGGAGCATCTGAAGAACTGAACAAACGAGAGAGATGCAAATACTTTTGCAAGGCAAAAGATTAGATGACGATAATAAGAGACTGGCTTGGAATGAAAAAACGTAAGTACCAAAATAAATTTTTGGATTTGATAACATAAAAGTATTATTAAATTAAAATCTTCTCAGTTGAAACCTCGATAATGTTATTTAATCTATTTTAAAGTAATTTTCACAGGACCAATCTAAAGCGTTGCGTTTTGTAGCTAAAAAAGTAAAAAGATATTTCGAACTGTGTAATTTTTTTCTATCGAGAAAATATTTCATATCGTGTATTCCTTCAGTTGAATACTAGATCATATAGTCAAAAAACATATACCATTATTTCACATTCCTGTTCCAGGATAAAGCCGTTTTTCGTTTTAACGTATCTTGTAACGGCTTTATACTGATTGAATCACCTTAATTCAAAGAAATTCGCCCGCGACTTCGTTTGCGCGGGTTTAGTAGGTACTTCACGAACTTTATCTCCTATACCTCACTGTATAAAGGGTAACGTGTAAATTACTTATTAAAAGACTAAACGTAGAGCAGTTTGCTCAAACCTCAACATTTTTCTTACTTTTTACTATTAGTATTTTTATACCCGTCATAACTTTTAAATTTAAGGTCCGAATTGAATAATTTACACAAGTAAATTACCTATAGTGCGCGCGGAACTAGTTGGCCGCGCCTTAGGTGCCGACAGGGGTGAAGGGGCGGGTTGCCTACTGCTCGCAACGCACATGAGATTAGACAGTGATGACCAATCTCGAGATATCGTGAACAATCATTGTTTAATTATTTTTAGAAACTTTTAGAAGTTTATATTGTACCAATCTAATTATATTGTAATTAATAGTAAAATAAACCAAAAACAAATTATGTACATGAAATTATTCTGACATATCCTCTGACTCACTTGATTCTGAACTCTCCGAACTTGATTTAGAATCATTTTGTAAGTTTATAATGATTTTGTCCATCATAGTATCAAATCTCATATCATGATTCCAGTATTCTTGTTCGTTTTTTTGTACGTGGTCATCGCATTTTTGCCATTATTCGGCAGAGAATTCGGAAAATAGCCTTGTTAGTATTATAATTTTCTCGTCCAATGTAGCATTAATGTGATCTCTGGCCAAGCAATTTTTAATATTTTCCCACACAAGCTCGATCGGGTTGAGGTCTGAATGATATGGAGGTAGTGTTAGAACAGTATGACCTGCAGCTTTCAGAAGTTCATCAACAGTGTATATTTTTTCTGATTCGGTCGTATTTATCAACCTCAAGAGTTCGGCTTTGATCGTCGTGGGAGAAAATGGCACGTTATGAATATTAATTTTCAAACTGGACATAGTCGGTTTCTTCTCAACTTACACACAATGATAGGCAGCATTATCCTATGACTGAGATAGGTGGAAGTTTAGGTATTAATTTTCGATCAACCAGTTGTAAAAATTTGTAGAGTCTCCATGATAATCCCCCGTTTTTGAATCTGATTTAAAAATTAGCAAAGCGTCGTCAACTATCCCGTTCCGGCTACCAGCGTGAACTATTATTAAACGCCTTCCTTTGCCTATAGCTGTATAAATTCCAGGCTCCGACGAAGGCTGCCAACATTTTTGGACATTGTGACTTTGGTTATCGTAAGTTTCGTCCAAAAAGAATATATTTCGTTTGTCTTCTCTGAATTTTCTTAGGGCCCTCAAATATTTCACTCGCCATTCAACAATGTTTGGTCTCTCTATTAAAAGGATCTCTTCGATTTACATTTTTTAAATGAATATCCCAGTTTGTGCAAAAGTTCTCTTAAAAAGTTAATCCGCAATCTAAAAAATTATCCTCTTTTAACACAGCAATTAATTTTCGTAGACTTGGATTTTTTTTCTCTGCCGTATAAAACTGTTTTTTTTTCTTCTTATCACTCCTAAATTAAAATCATCAACTTGTATTTTCGTTTTTATTTCTTTTGGTCTCCGCGGAGATTTAAATTTGCTTCCCCTGTATTTTGCAAGGAAGTTTTACTTTCAGCAATCACTCTCCTTACACTTCGTTCTGATATTCCTGTAGCTTCTGCTACTAATTTATGAATATTTGCATCAGTTTTATATTCTAAACTATTGACATCGGCTTTCCGTTTCTTAAAAAACGTATGCACTTTAAATATTATTTCTTTAGATTGTCTTTTTATCGGCGGACTCATCTCGCTATTGCAATCTCATATGCGTTTTGTATAAACTAGCCGGAATTTTCAACGCGTGTTGCCGTCGCAAAGTACGGCGCCGCACTGAGTAATGACAGCAAGCGCCCCCGCCTCTCCGTCCCACCGCTCACATACCTAAGGCGCGGCCAACTAGTTCCGAGCGCATTATAGGTTTGAATTATATATTATAGAAATAATTAATTAGGTTTGATAATTTAGGTAGGTTATGTACAGTCCCCTCTTCCCCCGGACCGCCTCAAGGTGTAGACGTGCCCACAATCCATTTTTAACAGTTAATATAAAATAAAATTCAATTTCAAATTAATTTAATTCGCATAAGAAAATAGGAGTGCATCAAGTAAGAGGAGGTTTGCTAAAAAGAAGAGGCACACGCGTGCGTGAGCGCCGTAGAATCAACCGACAGCGCGTGCTTATGATGCCCTGGTACCTCAACTGATTCGTCTAATACAAGGTACTGTGACTCACCATTACATAGCTTCTGACGGGCGCGCGCGCACGAAAGAGATAGAAGTAAAAAGCTGAGCTACGCCCCAGTATAAACGTCACTAAGCGTATGACGACAGCTCACGTATGTGACAAACTTCTACAGTTTTATTATCTCCTAGTACCCTCATCGTGCTACTCACATTTTTTGACGCGCAAAAGACTCAATATTATAAATCTCGCCTCAGTACATATTTGAGATTCTTATTGTGTGCGCATGCGCCGCTAACTGATATAGAGCATTGCGATAAATGTGTCCACTCCTACATTTTATTATCTCCTAGTACCGGAATGAGCTACACAAAACAAGAAAAGGATTCAGAGTACAATAACTAAGCAGATTACGACAACTGGCGTATTTGACAAAATTCTATAGTTTATTATCTCCTACTACCTCACCGTGCTACTAATATTTTGACGTACAAGAAGAAGGACTCGGAATAATATAAAACTCGCCTCAGTGACAAAAAACATACTCCAACACTTTATTATTTCCTGGTACTGGGCAGAGCTACACAAAGCAAAAAAGCAAAAAAGGATTCAGAGATAACTATACATTCTTGAGACTGACACCACCAACTGTTACACCGCATACTGTTATTATACTCTGGTACTAGAAATGGAGCATTCACTTAACAGGTCATTATCTGAGTCAAACATCGCCATGTGTGCTGACACTCCACATACTCCACCCAACTTTGTCTCACAACGGAACAAGAGACCGCGAGAGCACGACTACGAGTCTGACTTTAGTTACTTCAAAGAAGAAGTCAAAACACTAATATCATCGTTGATCACGAAACAAAGTGAGGAAATAAAAAAAATCTCGTCTACATTATTGGAAATTAGGTCTACAAATACAAGTATAGAAAGCTCTATGGCCTTTCTCACCTCTCAAAATGAAGAGCTAAGGAAGAAGATTCAGGTAATCGAAATAAAAGCTAAGAAGGATGAGGAGTACATAATCCTACTGGAAGATAAAATCGAGGATCTTCAGCGGGGAAGCCGTAAAACCACGATAGAGGTAAAAAACGCACCAAAAATCGAAAACGAAACAAGAAGTGACTTAATAAAAATGATTGCACATTTGTCAAATGAGACTAAATGCCCTATCAAACAAAACGAAATCAAAGACATTTTCCGAATCCCAAACAAACGCAGCGACGTGAAAAACGGACCGATCGTCGTCGAACTAGCATCATCTATATTAAAAAGTGACTTTTTGAAATCGACCCGCACGTACAACAGAGGAAACAAAGAAAAATTATGCGCAAAACATCTAGGCTTCACTACTAATGAATACACCCCAATCTACGTATCCGAGCAGCTAACCACCAAGGGGGCGCGCTTATACTTTCTCGCCCGTGATCTAGTTAAATCCAAAGCCTACAAATACTGCTGGACTTCCTTTGGCCAAGTCTGCGTCAAAAAAGATGACGTCTCGCCAAAAATAATAATAAAGAGCGAAATGCAAGTTACTAAGCTCATGAATCAAATATGACTAGTCCTAATTGTTCACTACGCCACATGTACTAAATATAAGCATAGTGGTCTCTCTTACTGTTATTTGTTAAATTCTATTAGCTCTAAGGTTACTACTAATATGTTGAAATTAATTATCATTGTAATACTACTAATTAGATTAAGGAGTACAAAGTCTGTAATTAAAACGCACATACACACAATCAAAACATACACCGTTAAACCTTTCATACATATCATTACATACATATTACTCATAAAAACACATACACTCAAAACCCTAAAAGACTACAATTTGTTTTACCTAAGCCCTGTTAGAGACGGTTATGGATAGAACGCTGGAAGCCATCACTGAAATAGATAACATAGAATTAGCCCAAGTATCAAACTTTTCCTTTCGCAATTTTAGTACGACTGTAAAGTCTAAAAACTCCGATTTTACAATTATCTCACAAAATATAAGAAGTATCTATTTAAATTTTAATGACTTGCAGCTGAACCTAGCCGATCTAAATTTTAACACTGACCTTATTGTTTTAAGTGAATGCAGGCTGAACCCAAATAAAAATATTCCTCAATTACAAAACTACTCGGCAGGCTACACCACTAAGCATTTAAATAAAGCTGACGGTGTCGTCGTTTTTGTTAGTAACAGGTACATCTTTAAAATAAAAGAGATAAAATTAACTCACGCTTCTTGTTTACAGGTTGAAATTAAACCCGATCTCATAGTTATAGGGATATATCGCTCTCCATCAAAGACAAATGCAGATGATTTCATAAACTCCTTATCTTAACACTTAGCTACCCTCTCTTCAAATAAAAATGTAATAATTACGGGTGACATCAATATAAATTTAATACACAAGCAAGAAGAGCAATCATACGAAAGATCGAATCGACTTAATTATTTAAACATGTTAGCAATGCACGGCCTACTACCTGGACATACGCATCCCACTCGCGACAAAAGCTGTCTAGATCATTTCATTCTCAAGCTTAGACCTAATACTAAATCAGCATTCATAGCAATCATCGAGACCACTATCACCGATCACTCTATGATTTTCCTAAAACTGTCTGAATTGATGAACAAACACAAATGTTTTAAAACTAAAACCTCAATTAACGTCGAATATTCACTCGAGCTCTTAAAAAGTAGCAACATTCACGGCCTCTTAGACCTAACTAACCCCAGCATACTAATACATAACTTTTTATTCAAACATTTATATTTTTTTAATATTTTTTTCAAACAAACTAAATAGCTTGCAAATCCGAACAAAACGCAACCACCCTTTGTAAAAAAAAAGACACTGACCTTAGGTACCGCTAGGTAACAAAGCGGCAACGTCGCGCGCGCGCCGGAGCGCGGTGTGCGGTATCTCGTGTGCTCGGTGGGGGCCGGGCCGGGGTGGCGGCCGGCGACTTAGGCCTCCGCTGGGCTCCGCTCGCACTGGCTTTTATGTTAGGTAACGTTTCGAAGTACGCGCACAAAAACAAACACACTAAATTTTTAAATTTTCGATGTGTCCTCCATTCACATTGATGCACAAATTATACCGACGGAGAATATTGTTATTTATTTTTCTAATTAGATCACTGTCCGTCGCTAAGCACTTTAATTTGTGAAATGCTAAAATAATCCAATTTTTTAACTCATCAATAATTTTATTTACCTCTGAGGCATACACTTCACCCTTAATGTAACCCCACAAAAAGAAATCCATGGGAGTGAGGTCCGGAGATACTAATACTAAATAATAATAATCCCAAGTTACGTGTCCTATCACCATAAAAAACAGTCAATCACAAAAAAAACACTAATACTAAATAATAATAATCCCAAGTTACGTGTCCTCTTACAATAACAAAATAAAATTACAATTGTTTGCGCGCGAAGTCCACAAACCGTACGTTCCGAAAAACAAGCGTCGGCGCACTGCTGAGGGACTTACCGATCGCAAAAAACAAGGATGCAACAAACTGACCTATCTCTATTTCTTTCGCTCGCTTTATGTTAGTCGCTGTCGTAGTGAAAGTGCAAGTGTGTGTGTATTGATTGCTTCCTTGTTTGCATTGCCAATTTTTAGTGAATGTCCTTCGACATGCGTCAGAGCGGCAACAACGCATCGTAGATTTATCGTTGTAAGGTGCATGACCTATGCTTAGACGATAATCAACTGTTAGAAAAGATACATCGTGTTCAAACCGTGCAAAAACTTTAAAAATCATTTACGACTAAACTACTGCTCCTAATTAATTTATTTTTGGTACAGAGCTTGAAAATGGTACCTAGTATAGGCAGTTTAAAGGAAAGCCCCTCTGTCGTATCAACGTTGTATAACAGATCATGTGGTCAAGCGCAGCGATTTGTGACTTGGAAACAAGTGTCTGTCGGTTCGAACCTCATATAGTTTGCTCGATCGATTTTGTTATTAATTTTAACTTTTTTATTTTTATTTAAATAATTATTAATATATAAATATATATTTATGTATAAATATTGTTTGTATAAATATATTTAGTATTATACAGATTACTGTATATTAGCTACAATACAATTAGCTTTTAAACAAAATCACAAAAAGCAGGTCACTAAATTGTTGAGTGCTTTTAAAAAGCACTCAACAATTTAGCAAAGCTGCAGACTGCAGACTATTTTTTAAAAAATAATCTGCAGTCAAGGTCGCTAACCTGTGTAATAAAATACCTGATAAAAAACATCACGAAGTATACAAAAAAGTGGTACTCTCTGCCTGCGTCTGTGTTTCCGAAAGCTTACAAACCTAATCTCTTCAAAGTTAGAGTGAACAGGCTACTTCTGGGTAGGCTCGCTCCATCGTAGACTTTGTCTCTGTCATCTCTGACATAGACTAGAGTCAAGAGCAAACCCATTACAAATAAAAAAAAAAGATTAAATTAAAAAGGAATAATACCCAAGGTTGAAATAAAATAAACAGTAGGTAATTTGAAGAAACATAATAATTTAATTCTCAAAAAAAAAAAATACATTTCGCATTTCAAAGAACATGGGTCTGAAAATACCCAGTTTGTAGCAAGTTGAAATTGGTACCATTCGAAAGGTCTTTGAAAACGTAGATATTTTTTGTATGGGAGCAACTTTGTAACTTATGTAGGAAAAAAGATATTCGATGTTGAAAATACCGAAAATCCTTAGTAAAATCGACCCACGCACGTTCAATTTTTTTTGTTTTTATCCATTAGGTGGGTAGTTCGAACTATTTTGTGCTAGCGTCGGTGTGTCGTCAGTAGTTAGTACCTGTTAGGAACTGATTTTGAGCGCGCGCGCATATCTTACTTTATTTTATTCTTACTTTTATTTACAACCTCGGCTTTCACAACGGACTTCAGTGTATTACTTAACGATTGGATTATTATTATTAATCATCTGCTTCAAAAAAATGGAAGGTGAACGCCGTATACAGTGTGTTACATGTACAAGATCAGTAATTCGTGACCGAAACCGGCATATACTGACCTATTTGGAAGACAATCCAGGCTTCACAGAGTATGTGATGGCACGGATTAACATAAATGAGGTTAGTATAACAATAGCTTTTGATCATCGAGTACACGGTGTCTTTTTGTTCACTCTTTATTAAGTTATTTATTGTTTTAGTTACTTGAGGATTTGGTTTTTCTTTTAGATGGCCCTTTATCAACTTCAGGCTATGTGTCATCCTTGTTGGGTAGCCGGAAGACGACAGCAAGCTAGGTTCGAACAAGAACAAAACCAGGAACTTGCAAACCCAGAGCACCCAACGTCTGTTCCAACTTATAGAAGGGTTGCAAATACGGCGCGTCACTGTTTATTTCAGAGGTGCATCAATCAAGAACTTCACCTACCACCTAATCATGTTATATGGTTAGAATTTTAACCGACTTCCAAAATAGGAGGAGGTAGAGTGTCCAGGTTTATAAAAGTATTCTTGTTGGTTAATCATAGCGTGTACGTTCCTGAACATGCACGCGTTTGTACACATCACATCAACACAGAAGATTGGAGCTCCCTGTATGATAATGGAGAGACGATATTCACACCAGACCATCTCAAAGATATGATTGATACGTTACGAGATGCATATAAACATAAGACTAATATAGATTTTGACAATTTAAACAACATTTTACCAGAGGATCTATATTACCTAACTGGCTTAACACACCAACAATTCGAAATCCTTTTGAATGAAACACCGTCTCTTTTAAATCAATGTTGAAGACCAAAAACTGCACTAGGAATATATTTATTAAAACAACGGTCTGGTGAACCAAATACACGTATAGCCTCCCAAATAGGTGTATCTCGTAAAACGATCGGTATTTTGCTTAAAACTGCTAGAAACTGCTTGACCCAAGACTTTGTTGTTCGCCATTTGGGTTTCAATCATATAAGTCGGGATGAAATTATAGCTCACAGCCTTGCAGTACCATCATCAATATATTCCAACCCTATAAACCCAGTGGCTATAGCTATTTGTGATGGTTCGTATATAAACGGACAGAAAAGTAAAAACTTTTTATTTCAAAAAAAGTCTTACAGCTTACACAAGTATAAAAACTTGTTAAAACCCTTTGTGATTACTTGCCCAGATGGCTATATTATAGATATATGTGGACCATACGCTGCAACAAAGACTGATGCCCAAATCATGACTGAGATTATGAATGATCAAACGTCCCCAGTGCATATAACGTTACAAACAGATGACGTTTTTATATTAGATCGAGGTTTTAGAGACTCTATACCAGATATAGAAAGTGCTGGCTATGTTGCCCATATGCCACCAAGTAAAGATAGGCATGCCACACAGCTTACAGATATTCAATAAATCTCGAGAAATCACCATAGTGCGTTGGGTCATTGAAGTAATAAACGGATGGTTCAAAAGGGACTACAAAATATTTAGGCATACAGTTATCAATAAAACACTCCCTCACTTATTTGAAGACTTCCGTATTGCGGGAGCCCTTATAAATGCATTTAGGCAGCGTCTGACAGATAATGAGCATGCCCACGCTTTTATCAATATAATAGCGCAAAGAAGAAGTGAACCCAACAGACTGGGCAATTATGTAGTCGCAGAACATACGAACAGACAGCGGGCGGTGTTCACAACAATGACGGCTACGTCAATACCATTTCCACAATTGACAGAAGACGTCATTCTACTCAGTTTGGGCACATACCATTTAAAGCTCGCTAGATCATAATGTTGCCGAGCATTTGCGAGGTGGAGATGGTATATATAATATTGAGGTATCTTCGAGCCGTAGCCCTAGTATGTCGCAGCATGGGCTAGTAATCGAAAACTGCTCGTTAATTAGAGGCCGCATATTATCGAGGCACGTGTCGAATAAAATATATTACACATATATTTTAATCAAGGTTAATGTCCTGGGCAGAGAAGCCATCGAAGCGTATTATTGCTCCTGCATGACGGGTATGAGAACTCTAGGTGCCTGTGCCCATACTACGAGTATTAGCATAATATGGTACTTAGGTGTTGGCAGGCACCGAGATAACTTCGTAGGTCCGGCAAGTGTCTGGGATGATATAATCATTGAAATACAATTTAATAAAACTGTGCTATTTAAGATTGATAGTTCTTATTTAATATTTTTTCTGTACCAAAAACCAACGATAGGAAACTATATCGCTCTCTAAAGACAGAAAAAATGACTGGTTACCTATTTATTTAGTCCAAAAAGCAGAAAAAGTGCGATTATTGGCAATTAAAAATGTTACAAAGAAGTTATCATAATTTCGGTCTTTCATTCATTCATTCATTCATTCGTTCACTTATTTTCGAGTTACTCAATTAGGCCTCTTCTAAATTACACCTAGTCTAAAATGCTACAAAGTGGGTACGGGTTCCATACAAAATTACCCATTGTTATTTAAATATGAAATCTAATAATTCTCTTTCGAGATTCAGACTTACAATAAAAACTAACTTTAATATTAGTTAGTTACATATTGTTAAGGTGAACTTTGAATTTGATTTTATTTATTGTGCGTATTGATTTTACGTTAAATTTTAGCAATCATCTTTTATGGTTATTAATACCAATATTTTAAAGTTTGGTCTTAAAAATAACAGTTGGTAATTTGAAGAAACAATTTTAAAATAGACTTTGTTGATAATTATTTTCGTATCAACAACCTAGATCCTATAAGAATTATTAATAATTTTCATTTTTTTTTTTTTACTTTATATCTACTGCTATTTAATAAACAAACCAGTCATGGACTGCAATAATTATCATCAATATTTTGAAGACCAAACTTTAAAATATCCATTTTAATTACCATAAAAGATTATTGCTAAAATTTTACGTAATGAAATTGATCTTCTGCTTTTAACTATATTGAGATTATAGCTAAATTATTCATTTTCACAAAGAGAAAAGAAGATTGAAGCTTAATCCCAATCTTACAATCATAATTAACTAACAGAACACTACATTACCGACAAGCACATCCCCTGTAAATAACACCGTAATATTTAATATTTGGTATGACCCCCATTACTGTCAATGCAGCTAAGCAGACGTCGACACATGGAAGCCACAATGTTTGCACATATATCTGTGCCACTTAAATTATCCCACAATTGAAATGACAGTCTGAGTGATCCATATTTTGGTCTGTATTTTCTATATTGGGGTTTGCACTAGGAATTGTTATTTTTTTTTCTAAAATTTGAAATATCACTTGATTTTGTAAGTGCTAAATCAAGAGATAATTTAGATTTTATATTTCCAATGGAAAAATAGTGTAGGCTGTCCATAAAGTTTGAAACAAAAGTACATAAGATAATGTTATCGGAATTTTATTTTATGCAAATCTAAATGGAGCATTTTTTCGACTTCAACAAAGGAAGGTACTCAATATTTTGGGATCTTATTTTGTTTTCTTTTGTGTATGTTCCCCGATTACTCGAAGATACTTGGACCAAATTGGAAAATTATGTTTGAAAGAATAGACTTCCCAGGCGGTCTCATGGTCATCAGGTCTGGATCTCATGATGGGATCGTGGAGATATTGAGTGAGCTCTTAAAATTTAAGCAAATGAACCAGGATTGCTGAAACCGCATGTCTGTCTATTTTAAGGCTGTGAATTTTGAAACACGTGTCATGGCATTTTCGTGAGGCGTATGGATTGAGTGATCTAGTTATTTGCCCATAACTTTTTAACCTGAAGTTTTACAAATTTTTTACTTAACCATCAACTTTTTACAATTATTTACTAAAACCCTTCAGTTTTTGTAGAGATTTAGCAAACTTTAAAAAAGATCACTCAAAACACACGCACATCTACGCTACTGTGATTATTGAATAACAGAATAATTTCAACAAAAAGCGATCATTGTGACTTAACCATAATAGTTAGACATGACGGCGCGCAGCTAGGCTTAAAGAAGAATCCAAAATTTAAGTTACGTTAACAATTAACAAATTTCTGAACTAAAACTGATGTGCAATTTTGTCGAATAGTATTGTTAAATTCTAAATTAAAATGAAGATTGATTTAAATTGGTCCTATATTAAAATATGAGCGGGTAACCCCGAATAGGGAAGCAAGTGGGTAGTGCGTCTACGCAGTGACAGCTGTCAATCGTTTGACAGAGAGCGCACGAGGTGCACGGGTGTTAACCTATTGGCTCGTAATCCAGTTTCATCGTGTAAGGCCTCTGCCTCGGGTTATGCGGGCAGCGGGGCGGCAGTGGCGGTGGCGGTGGCGCGGCCGTGGCAGGATCTAATGTGTATTTTCAAATGGACCGACCTTCGGAAAGAGCGACACGGCAGCGGCGCGTTGGCGGGCAAAGAGCGGTGCGCGCCAGTCGAGCGGTGACCGCCCGCGCGTCTGCATTGCGGTGTTGTGCAATTTATTTTATTCTTATGCCCCATAATAAATCGAGCGTTAAGAATAAATTTGATTATTTTTCCGACCCAAATATCGACCAATAGAATTGCACCATTCGACGTCACGTGGTACAACCTACATGGTATTATACTGATAATTTTTTGAAAATTTTCTGTTGTACCACGTGACGTCGAATGATGCAATTCTATTGGCCGAAATTTGGGACGGAAAAATAATCCCCCGAATACCACACGAGCTTCAAAATTATCTGGCATTTCCCGATAGGTTCCCTGCAAACAAATAAAGTCATCAAGTTTTTCAGGAAAAATCACTCGCGCTTCGCGCTCGTGATTTTTTAACCTGACAAACTTGACTCCTTCATTTGTTTGCAACGAACCTATCGGGAAAAATACCCGATAATTTTGAAGCTCTTGTGGTATTATAAGTGAATATTTTTTTTTTTGTGGATATTAATGTCTACTATAAAAATGTAGTACATCACTTTGCTCCAATCCAAACCAATCCCTACGCAATATAGGCCGACAAAAAAAAAATATCACATGCAGTAGAACAGAATTACAAATATGTACCCATAATATTATATATTAAGAGTAATCCAAGTCCATTATTATAAAGGTCGGGCAAACAATTTCCTCTTTGTTTTAATAAGACGCACAACAATAGCACCACGAGGAGTTAGGCTAATCTTATTTATTTATACTGGAACGTTAGAGGGGCTTTGACGAAGAATTACATAATATTCGAAAATAAAAGACCCTTCTGCTAACTAAACTGCTGCTGTGTCCCAGACGACAGCACTGTTGCTGAGAGATACGTGTCCGACGCACGAGCTGGTGGGTCGCAGATCCGGTCTCTCCGGGAGGCAATGGTTGAGCGCTTGAACGTGTCCTTACAGGCTGTCTCTGAATGGGGCGATGCCAATCTGGTCAAGTTCAAAGCTGCTAAGACCCAAGCGTGTCTTTTTTCCGCCAAAAGGAGCCAATTCCGCCCAGCTCCATCTTTCCGCGGTGAAACCGTGCCGATAACCGACCATCTTGAGCTTCTTGGGGTTACATTAACATCTACTCTCAATTTTGGCCCTTACATAGAGGCAAAGGCTCAAGTGGCTGCAAAGAAGTTGGGGATTCTGGCAAAGGTGAGACGATACTTCACGCCGGAACAGCTGCTTAAACTCTATCAAGCGCAAGTTCGATCGTGTATGGAGTACTGCTCTCATCTTTGGGATGGATCTGCCGGATACCAACTTGATGCCCTTGAGTCAATTGAGAAACGAGCCAAGAGGATCATCGGCAGTGAGAGGCTTGTCGCGACGAAGCTTTGGAGCTTCGAAGTCTTGAACATCGACGACGAGTTGCTAGCCTGTCGGTTTTTTACCGGTTGCATTTTGGGGAATGTGCGACGGAATTGCATAATTTAATTCCGCCAAGCCCGTTCCATCATCGGACCACAAGACGAACGGCGATGCGCCACCGGTACACGGTGGATATCCCACCCATACGCACAAAACGTTTTGGGAACACATTCATAGTGCGTACAGCTAAGGAGTGGAATTCCCTGCCGGAGTCTGTGTTTCCTGATAGCTACAACCTGGGAGTCTTTAAATCAAGAGTGAATAGGTTATTTCTAGGCAAGCGTGCTCCATGTTCGACCACATCCTCGCTTACCATCAGGTGAGATAGTGGTCAAACGCGTGCCTATCAATAGTAAAAAAAAAAAATATGTCTTAAATTTTGATCTATGCAAACATGCTTTGTATCAAAGCCGTAAATAATTAAATGATTTTGTAATTAAAGTATCGTTTTGGAGAATACACCCAAAAACGTATAAGCGTTTTAAGTATAGGGGATGAAGTTGTAGTGTAATGTTTTATAACTGGGCGGGCGGATTTATTGGTTGTAACATGTATTAAATTCTGTGTTCAGCAATTTTCAAATTGTATTATTTACTTAGTGCGATTTAATCAAATTATGTGAAAAGGGTTTCGGAGTAGGGCAAAGGCAAACAATTAAACAAACATAATTTAAATTAGGTTATTTTATTAATTCCATTAAGACATAAAATATAAATCAAATTCCACATAGAGAACAATCTAATGAATAATTAAACATAAATCGACATTATTTCTTAGGTGACTAGACCAAGTTACGACAAAAATAATTACTAATAATAAATAAGTACTTAAGTTAATATAGTAAACCAGAGCTATGATGAACATTGTCGTTTCAAAAAATAATAAAAATTAGCTATTCCTTTAAATGACAGAGCACATCTGTTCTACAATGTGATATCATATAATATAAGATAGACCATAACTTTGACGGATAAGGATTGTATGAAACCTTTCGTATGTAAACGAAAACAATTTGGATTGAAATGCTTGTATGCTTTATTAGTATTTTATTTGATTAAGACATTCTGTGCATGAATATAAATAGTATATTGGTATCTTAGGGCTGAAATTAACTGATTTAGTGTCGAGACTGAACGTGTCTCGACACTAAATCAGTAAGGGCGCCAATAGTTCGAGGGATTAAGTAAGTTTTTCACCCGGGGAAAAGACTGTGCTTTTCATAACGAGTACAAGGAAAGTAAAAATAAAAACACGAATTAGCTAAAGAAAAAATCCATATCTGAATATGATAAACTCATCGTGTTAATACAAATCTCTGCTGTACGTAAAAAGTGTGAACAAAAAATTTACAACTAGAAGAAAGAAATAAATATCGGACTGCTGCTTTCCCCGCCTATATTGTTTTTCTTTTCTGTGACCAGCCAGCTATTCAGTCATTATTTAACATTTACATTATTGAAAATTTGGTAAATATTTTGCCCAAATCTGTGTTATTTTAAAGAAATAGTTAAAAGTAAATTATAATAAAGTCATTTAAAAATATAATCTTTAGTTAATACTCATCTTTAAATTATTTCAATTTTAAATCGCGCTGTAATTGACTGGCTGTACAAAAAGTTGGGACATGGTTCAATAGAAATCCGGCGGCTAACACCCAAGTTGTTGGGCGCGGCTGGAGCGCTGTCAACGCCGCTTCCCAATCTGGAGGACCCGAGCACCGCCTGCAGGCGGTTGTACGTGGGGATCGTGCGATCGATGGCCCTGTATGGGGGGGCCCCGGTCTGGGCGGCTGACCTGACGGCCAGCACCATCACTTTTCTGTGGAAGCCGCAGAGGGTGTTGGCCGTCAGAGTCATCAGGGGTTATCGCACGATCTCTTATGAGGCGGATTGCGTACTAGCCGCCGGATCTCCGCCCTGGAACCTGGAGGCAAAAGTCCTCGCGTCACTGCATCGGTGGCGTGAGGACGTGCGGGCGCGCGGTGAGTGATCGATGCAGCGGCACATTGAGTTGCGTCGGCCGCAGCTGCGCGAGGTCCTACGGCGGGACAGTGCTCGACCTGTGGCTCGGGAGAAGGCACGGCTCCTTGTCGTTTCGGGTAACGCAAGTCCTCTCGGGGCATGGCTGCTTCGGGAAGTTCCTGTGTCGCATAGGAAGGGAGCCGGACGCTCGGTGTCACCACTGCGTCGACTGTCGGGAGGACACTGTGTGCCACTTGGGAGGAGCCGCGCCGTGCCCTCATCTCTGTGGTAGGCAGTGATCTCTCGCTGCCGACCGTAGTTATTGCTATGGTCGACGGCGAGGAGTCCTGGAACGCGGTGGTCTCCATCTGCGAAATAGTTATCGTGCAGAAGGAGACTGCGGAAAGGGAGAGGGAGATTTCGACCTCTCTCCCGGCCCGCAGTAGGCGTACTGGGCGTCGGAGGACGCTGCCCTCTTCTGGCCCCCCTAACTGGGTCTGGGGGCGGCGTTCCTGGGGATGGCCATCGCCCCCCATTCATACGGACCCAAGGTGGTGCCGCGAATATAATAAGTTCTCGCGATCCCTGGCGTTGGTGAGAGATGGAACATCGGGATGGGTTTAGTCGGAGAAGAGTCTGACAGACTCCTCCGCCCGCCCCAGGGCATTGGACATCCATGAGGATTTACCCCGTTAAAAAAAAATTGGTTCAATAGAAATGATCAACCAGTTTTTTATTATAATTTGACGGCTGCCAGTTGAAAATGATTCTCCCTAGGGCTGAAAAGTAATACTTTCAACCCACTCCTCAGGCAACTTCAGACCTACTTTCCGAGTATGAGTAATGAAAAATATTTTTCATGTAAAAAAACGGCTGAGTCCGATCTGTTTTTTTTTCCAGAGATTTGTATTGACACGTCGATGAGTTCATCAGATTCAGATACGAATTTTTTTCTTTAGCTGATTCGTATTTTTATTTTACGTATTTGAAGAGCACAGTGTTTACCTCGGGTGAAAGACTTATTTAGTCCCTCGAACTATTGGCACCCTGTCTCGGGACTAGATCAGTTGCTTTCACCCTAAGGTAATGTAATATTTATTTAGCTTCGGTATGTAGGTTAACGATTTAAGGGATATGTGTTCCAGTATATTGAAAAAACATGTTAATCATTTATTGCACGTATAGTAAAAAGGACCGTTATAAAGATATTTAGCCGATTGTGTCAATCCGTAAAACTCGCCCGCAGAGGAAATTAAACTATTTATTAACTCATAAAAAAGCGTTTTCTGTGGCATCTGGCGTTTTCTAGGAGTATAGTTAAAAAAGTACGTTATTATAATAATAGATTGAGACATTTCAAAATGATTTCCCTAGACAAGCGCCGACGCCTAAATGACGCGACGTTTGTCTGCGAAGTTATGGCTCACAAGATTTGTTGCCCACAAATACTGAGCACTTTCAATTTCCGTGCACCTTCAAGAGTTCCTCGCAGCCAGTTAACACCACTGCGTTCACCGCAAAGAAGAACGGTTTTAGGCTCCAATTCTCCTTACGCGAGATTTTGCAAGGTGGTTAATGGTTGTAGCGACGTAATCGATCTGCACTTCAACTCTTTAAGGCAATTAAAAACCAATATTTATAAATATCATTCCGATTTAGATTAGATCACATTTATGAAGTAGCGTGTTTTCAATAATAATTTTAGTTTTTAGATAACTTTAATTAAGTCTGTTTTTTTTCTCATATGTAACTTATTTTTAAAGCATGCGGAGTTTACCTGTAAGTGATTGTTACACTATTGTACTTTTCTTTATTGCTTGTTACCCTTAGCATAATACCAGTGTAAACAATTGTTGGTGAACCAATAGATAAATAAATAAAATATAAATAAAATTCCATAAAGAACAAACTAATGAATAAATTAAACATAAATCGATATTATTTCTTAGGTGACTAGACCAAGTTATTATAAAAATAATTAGGTACCTACCAATGACGTTTTATCTATCATTGGTACCTGATAACAGAAAACAAATTTTAAACATTGTAAACAATAACCATGATTAACGTTGCTTTTCTAAAATATTCTCACAAAATTTATAAAAAAGAAGGTAAACAACTTGCAAGAAACAAAGATTCCAAGCCCTTTATGTTCCCTGAAGATGAAAATGAGGAGAAATAATTTTATTGTCATTCGGGGTGACCATGCTCTTTCATCGTAGGTACTAGTACGAGACCAAAAGCAAGATACGAGTATCATGCTAAGTGTCAAGCGATTTTAAACCATGTGTAGTGCAACTGTTAACCTAGACACGGAGCACATCAATTTCTGATGAGTAAATAGTTTTAGTAAAACCCCTGAACGTACTTTTGTAAAAGGAGACTGCAGGTTGGTGGTAGCAGCACGAAATTAATGTTTTTGAAGAGAGAACATATCCTAGAACGGCAGCTGCGTGACCAAGGCTACTCCGCGCATGATCCAGTGGTCGGGCTACAGCTTAGTGGCAGCAGCATAAAGAGAATGTAGTTGTAGAGAGAATAGTGGAGGAACATGTTCTAGAACGGCAGCTGGGTGAGCAAAGCCACTCCGCGCATGATCCAGTGGTCACTATGCTTATCCGTGGGCAGCAACATGAAGAGGATGTAGTTGGTGGAGTGGCCCGTGGTGGACAGCACGCCGCGGCGATCGCCCGTCTTGTACAGCGGGCAGTGGTAGAAATTACCCGTCGGAACATCCTCGCGCTTCAAGGGGATCAACCACACCTGGGGAACCACACACAATTACCTATAGCAGATCAATATTTGGTAATTTTCAGGTGGTTTCAAGCAGTTTCGTTACACGCTCTCACTAACTTCAAAATGTCATTGAAATTACCCATCAGTGTATTTACCTAAGCATTGTTTACTTGTTTTATTATAAAAACAAAGGCTGGCTCTGCTAATAAGTCTTCGGCTTCCACCGGCGGAGGATGAAGGTGAGATGAGATGGGATGGGATATTATCCAAGAAAAAAGAGCCAGTACCTGAGACGTTGAATAGGTGGCAAAGTGTATACTGACCGGTGGGAACTCGTCGTACAGTATCTTGGGGATGGACTCATCGATCAACATGGTGTTCATGTTCCACCGCGCGCCCTCCATGAATAGCCCGCGAATGTACACGCCCTCCTCCGGGGGATTCGGCAGATCAAACTTTTTCTGTACCTATTTATAAACGGAATAGTAGTATATCTCCAACATTTTCGCCATAAGGGTGTGCATTTGTGCAAATATGATGTATGAGTAATATGTCTAATCATCTGAACTCATTAGCTCTAGAAAAAGTCGAGCAATTTAAGTGTTTGGGCTACTGAGTCACCGAGGGACCTGACCTGAGACCTTAAGGACAGTGTGGATATTGAAAGAGAGCGCAGAGCACTGTCTGTCCGATGCAACATGTTGGCCCGCAGGTTTTCACGGCGCGTGGGTACTGTCAAAATTGCGCTTTTTAAAGAATACTGTCAGTCTTACATCTGCAGCCTGTGGGTTAACTATACGCAGCGGACATACAGCGGTCTGCGTGTTCAAAACAATAACGCGTTTCAGGTGCTGATAAAAAAAAGAAAAAAAAAAAAGTTTATTTGGGACTCGCACACAACAGACAGATGTAAATTTAATTAAATTAACAGAATTAAGTAGTCTAAAAACATTTTAGTCTGTGCGAGACCAAAAAGGTCCCTATCTCAGCATAGGCTGCGAAATTTAAAAATAAATAACACAACGCTGGTTTTATGATAGGGCCTGTGATGCCACGGACGCAGTTACGTAGTACGTCCATTCCATTCCATTCCATTCCATTCTATTCCATTCCATTCCATTGGCACAGCTTACAATAGCTTACTATAGCAAAAAGTGTCGTGACAATTTTTCGTAAGAATTTTTTCCGTCTAGCCCCAAAAAAAACGTACATAAAATACACAGTCAATAATATTTAACAATAAAATCGACCCATGCCCAAAGGCCTAGTGCTCCAAAGTCATTTGTGAATGTCACAAATGACGGAACGCGCGGGCGCACTTGGCAGCTGTCATGTTGGAAAGAAAAACGCAAACATAAATAATAATGGCAGAAATTATTTGTAAATAAAAGCTATACCAACAAGTATCACGAAAGTGCAACAAAAAAATAAAGGGGTTTATTGCATAGTTGCGGTCTGAGTCATATAGTTAGTTGTTGTTATGAGGCCACGCCACTGCAGCGCATCCGCGATGTTCGCGGCGGCTGGCTTTGCGGCTATCATGCGCAAACGGTGCGCTTCTATCATGCGCCGCACGCGCAACAGTCCCAACACCATCCCGCGCACTGGCGGACCGGTGGAGCTCTCCGATGCTGGCTCCCTGAATACGGCTGCACGCAATCATTTAGTAATTTGCTACCATCATCGATGAGTCCACCTGGATCCAGTTAATCAATTAATTAATACTAATATTAGTTTTTAAGTTTGCAATTTTATTAACAAACTAGTTGACCCGCGCAACTTCGTTTGCGTCACAATTTTCATAACTGCTCCGCTCCTATTGGTTTTAGCGTGATGATATATAGTACCTTTCTCGATAAATAAGCTATCTAACACTGAAATAATTTTTCAAATCGGACCAGTAGTTCCTGAGATGAGCGCGTTCAAGCAAAAAAACACAAACTCTTCAGCTTTATAATTATATTAGTATAGACTAGTTGACCCGCGCAACTTCGTCTGCGTCACAATTTTCGTTGCTGCTCCGCTCCTATTGGCCTTAGCGTCATGATATAGCCTATAGCCTTCCTCGATAAATGGGCTATCTAACACTGAAAGAATTTTTCAAATCGGACCAGTAGTTCCTGAGATGAGCGCGTTCAAGTAAACAAACAAACAAACTCTTCAGCTTTATATATTAGTATAAAATATAGATAGATTATAATTATAATTATAATAGATATGGATGATATCGACCTGAAATAAATGATTTTTTATTATTCCCTTTAGTCATTAAAATACATACGAATTTACATTTTTCAATATTTCTATAAAATATTAAAAAAAAACATTATAAATATAAAAAAAATAGTAGTCCGCCGGTGTCGAGAGCAGTATCCAAGCTAACGGTGGTTGGGGCTCCAGAGAAAGGAACCTCACAATACGAGCCGTATCGAGGAGTACTGCCTTCTGTATCAGGCCCTTTATCCATCCGTGTAACGCCAGCTTCAACAGTTGGTCGTCGAAGCTTTTGGCCATCAGGCCATTGGTCGTAACGACTATCGGCACAATGACAGCTGAGTCCACATTCCACATGTCGATAACCTCGTGTGCTAAGTCGAGATACTTGGTTTGCTTCTCTTTCTCAGCCTTCACCAGGTTCTTGTCATGCGGGATAGTAACATCAATTATCATTGTGCGCTAATCAGTCATTACCACTATATCAGGCTTATTGGCAACAATAGTCCTACCAGTGATGATAGACCGATCCCAGTACAACGTGACATGGTCATTTTTGAGAACTGGGTCGGGCACATACTTGTAATACGGTACCTCAGAAACCACAAGTTTGTATTTCAAAGCTAGTTGCTGATGGATAATCCTGGCCACTTGGTTGTGCCTGAAATCTGTCTGTTTTGTGCGAGTCCCAAATAAACATTTTTCTTTCTTTCTTTTTATATTCTTTCTTTCCATAATCGCTCAGACATAACCTTCAGTTTCCCCGAAGAAACAATTGCATCATAGCCAGGCCACGGACGCAGAAGAATCTACATCGGACCCATGAAGAAGCCGATAGAAGAGCCCGTGAAGCCTTAGAAAATCGCGGTGAATATCATGTTTTTCCCACATCACCCACACCATACCTAACACACACACACACACACACACATACACACACTCGATTTGTCACATCATATTTGCCAAATCGATATGGACGCGGATTTACGCCTTCCTGCTTGAAACAATAAAATTAATATTTATAGCTTGTTATTTATTTACACTAAACGATGGTTTTTTTTTCGTTGACATGGTGACTGAGTTAAATGGAGTGGACGAAGTTTCCTTTAAAAGGACTTGGAAGAAAGGTGTTAGTCTCACTCAGCTAAGACACTCGGTTGGTCAACTAATAAAGTTTCTACTTGACATTTTAACTAACGCATGCGCAAGGTACTTACATCGTAGTGGAAGGCGAGCTGATCGATGGGTATCTTGTACTTGCGCGCGTAGCTCTGCTGCGCGGCTGTCAGGAAAGCTTGCGGGAAGTAGAAGCCAGACAGCCAGAACACCGTCGGCGGCCCGAACTCGTGCCAGTGCTGCCAAAACCATAAACTCGGTAAGTAAGGTATCGTTTACTCGGTGGATAAATCAATATATCTGTACGTCTACTATGAGTTTTATCAATCTATACTCGCTAGCGACTGTAGTTAAAAAAATGTAAGAAACTTTAAAAAAGCAAGTTACTAATTTATTTGTTTAAGTTGTTAACTAACAAACAAGCAAGATACAACTAAAACTTCAGTTAACAACTAAAATAATAAATAAGAAACATTAAAAAAAAAATCCATACATTATTTTAACTACAGTCGCTAGCGAGTATAGTTTCATAAAACTCATGGTAGACGTACTGGAGCTAAACCTACTACATTACCCGGCGATAAATATTGCAAATAATGTAAGTTATAATAGGTGTTACATAATGTTATTTGATTATTTAGCAAACCTAAATTACTCGGACACGGAAAAACTACTAGAAGTGTTAACCTAAGCAGCTGACTATACTGTAATTACTAATTTAATATCTATCATTTTATGATAATTTTAGTTATATATATAATATAAACATTTCCCATAAGCCTAGTTTGTAATATGGTTTCGCAAAATATTGTATAGCTTAGATATTGAACATTATGTTAATTTAATTCATTGATTGAATAATTATGTACATCGCATGTTCCAGAGCAATGAGAGGTGGGTATATAGAGCTTGAGAGCGACCTGAACAGAGTGTGACGGGCGTATGCCGCCCGGATGATATCGCCACGAGCACATTCTGGCGAAGCATCTGGTCGGTACCCGTCTGTCATACCGAGGATGACTGGATGCGCGATGTCGAGCACGTGTGTGAAGTTATATCAGAAATGAAAAAAAATAACATCACTCCATTAGATGTAGCTAAAGCAGTCCGTCCGTTACCGAACTGGAAATCTCCGGGACCGGACGGATTGCATAACTTCTGGCTCAAATGGTATAGCAGCTCACACGCGCTCCTGGCATCTCAATTCCAGTTTCTAACAACTGGCGTTACCCACCTGCTCCATAAGACCGGCTGTCCCGCTGAACCCAAGAACTATAGATCAATTACTTGTTTGTCGATGGTCTATAAACTTCTTACATCCATACTGAGAGTGAAGATTAATGAGCACATTGAAACTAACTCAATTATGTCTGCCTCTCAGAATGTATGTAGGAAGGGGTCCCGCGGTACTAAGGAGCTTCTCCTCATAGACATGGCCATAAGCCAGCAGGTTCGTCGATCCCGCAAGGATTTGTCGACATGTTGGATAGATTACAAGAAGGCCTATGTTTCTGTGCCACATACAATTCTCATGAAGGTGCTAGAGTTGAACAAAATAGATACAACTCTACGCACCTTCCTTGAGTCATGTATGAAGCAATGGAAAACAGTCCTTCGCTATCCAGGATGTCAACCGATTCAGGGGATTGATGAACCTGTATGGATAAAACGGGGAATATTTCAGGGCGACAGTTTGAGTCCGCTTTGGTTTTGCTTAGCTCTGAATCCTCTAAGCACTTTGCTGGAGGGTTCAAGTCTAGGCTATCGGTTAAGAAGAGGTGGTCAGGCCATATCTCACCTTCTTTACATGGATGATCTGAAACACTTTGCCCCCGACAATTCGCGACTGATGGAGCTACTGAAGGTAACTGAAACCTTCAGTAGTGCCATCAAGGTGGAATTTGGTATGGACAAATGTACAGTCATGCATGTAAAGAAAGGGGAGATTATGGAATCTGAGGGAATTCTCGGATTCCATACAGGTTAAATCCCTCAGCTCAACCGAAACCTACAAGTATTTGGGTATGTCGGAAGCGTTGGGCATTAATGTTACTGACATGAAGCAATCTTTGAAGGAGCGCTTCTTTGGCCGCCTGAAAAAGGTTTTCAATAGCCTTTTGTGGGGCGGAAATAAGGTGCGCGCCTTCAACGGTGGGTCATGCCGGTATTAATGTAATCTTTCGGCATACTCATATGGACTCAAACTGAGCTTGATGCCCTGGATAGGAGGGTCCGTACACTGCTGACCGCAAACCGGATACATCACCCACGATCGTCGGTGATGAGACTGTACATCCCGCGGAAGTACAGTCGAGGCTTTTTAAACGCCAAGACTCTCCACAAACGCGAAATGTGCAATCTCAGAGAATATTTTCTCAAAGCTGATGTGGGTATGCACCGAGATGTTGTCGCAGTGGACAAGTGTCTCACCCCGTTATCCATGGCTAAGGAGAACTGGCGCAAACCTGGGATACTTATCACAGATGACCGCAAGGAGGTATGGAAAAGCAAGGAGCTTCACGGGCGCTTCTATCGGGCTCGGATTTTTCAGCGTCCGTGGCCTGGCATCGCCATCCCCGACGACCAGGGAGTCTACGAGGACTCGACCTTTATTGGACGTGCTCTCTGGTACCAGAATCGCTGGATCGACGTAAGGAGGTGGGTAGTGTTGCAAGCCGAGAAGCAGAAGGCTTGCTGGTTCGTGGTGCTGGGTATCCCCGAGGGCCAAGTTCCAACCCTGATAAGCGCCGAGCACCGACTCTCAATTGGTCTGGGAGCGGCGTTAAGTTCCAAGGTCCGAACTGCAGGTTCGTCGACGTCCCTCGGGGTTGGGACCCGATTACGAAACAGCCACTGGAAGACACAGGGGAGACCATTTCCCCGCCAAACAACTCGAAAGCTACTGCGGCTGAACCTGCTGTAGCAGCAGTGTCGGCCGCCCCTGCCGCGTGGGCGTGGGGTGGGTGTGGGTGGGTGTGGGCGTCCCTTCATCTGGGGGAGCCGACGTTATGTTGTCACCGGCTTCAGACCCGGGAGGGGACGTTTTTGACGAGGGCGACCTGTTTGCCGGGCTGTGACTAGAGGGTTACAAGGAGGGTCTCCCTGCGACGGTGTCCCTTTTGTCAGCCTGTAAAGTTAACAGGCTAACCTCCACCACAGCCAGACCGCGACGGCTCTACTCAGCAAGTGGCTGGAGGTTCAATACACGGCCACTGCCTTGATCCAAGAGCCGTGGATAAGGGGCGGCCACATACGAGGACTCTCCAATCTTGGTGGTAAGCTCCTTGTTACTGCGGACCATAGTCATCCTAGATCGTGCATCTACGTCACAGGTAACCTTAAAGCACAGCTTTTAAACGACTTATATTGCAGAGATGTCTCTGCAGCTAGGCTGAACATACAGCGTGGAGCCAATGTTGGCGATCATCTTCGCCTCGGTTTATATGGCTGAGGCCGCCTCATCACGTACTGTGAAAGCAGCGGGGATGAGGTTGTCATCGGGACCGACGCAAACGCACACCATCCCCTGTGAGGGATGGAGACGCAAAACGACCCCTTTCGTTTTTTGTAAGGCATTAGTTGATTACCTGTTTACAACTAACCTATCTCTACTGAACACAGGTTTGGAACCAACTTTCGTAACCAGACGCAGTCGTACAATCATAGACCTTACTCTGGCAATGGAGGGAGCAACGGAACACATTACTGGGTGGCAGGTCTCAAATGAGACTTCCTGCTCAAACCACAGATGAATCCGCTTCGACATCCAGGTCTGTATACCACCCAAACAACCTAGGCGTAATCCTCGCAACATGGACATATCGGTGAACACACGCAACCTTGCCTCAAGGCTTGCGCCATCATGAGATTAGAAGTCTCTTGCGGACACGGCACAGATCGACGCGCAAGTATCACGATACTTACCGAATCGCTGATGAACAGCTACCAAATCGCCTGCCCGGAAACGATACCGCGCACCACACCGAGTAAACAACCCTGGTGGGGTGCGGATCTAAAGCGCAAACGCGGTAAGGTAAGAAAGGCTCTTAACAGAACCATGAACACATGTAGTGATGAGGACTGGGACGCTTATTACACGGCCAAATCCAGCTATAAGAAATGCATCAGATTCAGAAAAACTACAGGATGGCGTAAATTCAGTGGTAACATTGAATCATGCCAACAAGCAAACAGGGTAAGAAAAATACTGGCGCAA
Organism: Lacanobia oleracea; assembly: GCA_950371165.1. Lineage (NCBI taxonomy): Eukaryota > Metazoa > Arthropoda > Insecta > Lepidoptera > Noctuidae > Lacanobia > Lacanobia oleracea. The sequence continues at coordinate 6,783,553 of OX493393.1, forward strand.
CAGAACACACCTGAGGTCGCCACGCTCCGGAAACCAGATAACATGCTGACCACGGCACCTGAAGAAGCGCAACGCCTCCTAGTAGAAACTCACTTCCCAGGCAGCATATTCGCGCAAGTAAATGAATGGCTTGAAGTTTTCCAAACACCATCAGAGAATGACTGGCCATATGCGGAAAAGACGATTACGCTGGAAAAACTTCAGTGGGCTATCAAAAGCTTCCAACCTTTCAAAGCATCAGGTCTCGACGGTGTGTTTCCTGCCTTACTACAGTGGGGAAGTACCGCTGTTGCAACAAAATTGGTGCTTTTAATGCGAGCGTGCCAGACACGGCCTTTAGATACGTTCCCAAAGGATGGAGGGAAGTGAAAGTCATATTTATCCCGAAGCCAGGTAAAAGTGACTACACAAACGCCAAATCCTATCGACCTATCCTCGTTTTTACTGAAGACAAAGAAAAGACTGTGTGTAAGAGAGCTACGAGATGGCGTTTTAAAAACAATACCACTGCATGGTAACCAACAAGCATACAACTCGGGTAAGTCGACAGAGTCCGTTTTTCATCTGGTGGTGAGCCAGATTAAGAGAGCGATTCACCAGAAAGGGTCCTGCTGGGCACTTTCATAGACATCGAAGGAGCCTTCGTCAAGACAAACTTTTATAGCATTTGTGCCGCCGCCCGTCTCCAAACACGGTGTGGAACAGGTACTAACTGACTGGATTACGAATATGTTAAGCAAACGAGTGGTTCGCCTTGAGGAAGAGCAGCAGTTGGCTCTGATAGCCAGAGGCTGCCCGCAGGGAGGTTTGCTCTACCCTCTTCTGTGGAATTTGATTATTAATGACCTCATCACCATACTCAACGCACATCGTTACTATACAATAGGTTATGCAGACGACCTCGCAATCCTGGAAAGTGACTGGAACAATCTACAACCTCACTCAACAAGCACTACGCATCGTAGAAAGATGGTGCGAAGAACATGATCTGTCAGTAAACCCCACGAAAACTGAATTAGTCATGTTCACTCGAAAGCGAGCACTAGACCACTACCGGCTACGTAAGCTCTTCAACACAGAGCTCCAGCTGTCTAACGAGGTAAAGTATCTAGGCGTCATCCTAGACAGTAATTTAAACCGGAATAATCATATAGACTGCAAACTAAACAGGGATCCCCTTTCGCAATGCAGGAAAATTATAGGAAAGAAGTGGGGCCTATCTCCCAAAATAATACTATGGCTGTACAGCGCAGTAATTCGGCCCATGTTAACCTACGGGGCCGTAGTCTGGTGGCCACGCACAAAGTTAACTACAGCCGTAAACAAGTTACAACACATGCAAAGGCTGGCCTGCATGGCGACGACGGGCTGCATGAAGACTACTCCAACTGCGGCGCTGGAAGCCATGCTGGAACTCCCTCCGCTACAATTGTTTATACAACAGGAAGTGACGATGGCAGCAGTACGCCTTAAAACACAAGACCTCTGGGGTAAGGAAGAAACACGACACACCGCTCTGCTCGAGGAGCTCAATAATGAACTCCCCATAACAAGAGCAATCAATGACCGGGTGCCCAAGCAGTTTATCTTTAGTAAAAAATACAAAATCCAATTAATAATAATATATATATATATATATATATCATCACTGATAGGACTATTGTTGCCAATAAGCCTGATATAGTGGTGATAGACCGATTAGCGCGCCGCACAATGATAATTGATGTTACCATCCCGCATGACGAGAACCTCGTGAAGGCCGAGAAAGAGAAACAAATCAAGTATCTCGACTTAGCGCACGAGGTTGTCGACATGTGGAATGTGGACTCAGCTGTCATTGTGCCGATAGTCATTACGGCCAATGGCCTGATGGCCAAAAGCTTCGACGAACATCTGTCGAAGCTGGCGTTACGCGGTTGGGTAAAGGGCTTGATACAGAAGGCAGTAGTCCTCGATACGGCTCGTATTGTGAGGAGGTTCCTTTCTCTGGAGCCCTAACCACCGGTAGCTTGGACCCTGCTCCCGACACCGGCGGACTACTACTTTTTATATTTTTAAATGTATTTTTTTATGGTTTTTAGAGATATATTTAAAAATATACTTTGTATGTAATAAGAATAAATAAACGAAATAATAATATTAATAACAATCTGTGGTCCGGCTGTCAAGTTGACTGACAGCATAAATTTTCATCCCGAATTTTTTATATTAATTTTAATGAATACCAAGCTCCAAAATGATAAAAATCCAGGACACATCCAGGAAAAAATTTATAAAAACAATATTCAGTTGAATTGCAACACAAACTACACCCACTTGTAAGAAAATGCTGACAAGACGCCGGGCACAATTACTAGCCGCACAAGAAACATCTTCGGGTTCGTCGCTCAGTTCCGCCTCGCAGCCGCTGGGACCTGCTCCAGCCGTAAATCCTGATGTTCCGGTAGCTGCAGTTGCGTCGAGCTCGAGCGACGAGTACTTCTCGCCGCCGACGACACCACCAGCTGCGCGTCGGCGCGGGCGAGGCCGACCACCGGCCAGCTTAGGACCTCGAGGCCCACCAGTCTCTGACAGGGTCCCCGCTATCGGTGGAAGTGTGCAGCGTATAAAATGGACTCAAGCCATAAATGAGAATGTTATACGCTCATACTTTGGGGCTACAGAGGGGGGAACTAACCTGACTGCGTACCGTGGTCGGATGCTCTCTCTGTTTCAGGTACTTGAACCAGCTGTCAGCGTATCGGCCCAACGACTGTCGGATCAGGTGCGCGTCATCCAGCGTAACCGTATGTTGGATGATAGTGTGCTTGATCGCCTCCGCACTGAAATGTGTAGCCATGTCATTGCTCCTCCGTCGCAGACTTTGGCACCAGCACAGTCAACTCAATTGCCCAGCCACGCTGACGAGGAGAGTAATGACAGGGTTACAAACGTAAGTACCCAGTGCAATGACGAATTGAGGAGTGCTTTGGAGTGTGCTATTCGGGAATACCGCTACATGCCGCCTGAACTTAGACCACGCTTACCTCGTTTGCCCATGCATAACAAGAATAGGGCGCTGGTGGCTGCTCTGGATTCGCAGTTGTCAAGCCATTTTGATAACTGTGATAACCTCACCGATGCACATTCGATCATGTACTGCGCGGCTGTAGCGGCATGTCGTGTAGCTCATGTCAAAATAAAAATAACCAATGACAGAGTTACACGACCAAAACCAGCCGTACCAGCTTGGCAGTGCAGGATCGAGCGTCGTATTGGTGAGGCCAGAGCGCTAATCGGCAAACTGATCTGCTTCAGGGAGGGCAACACACGCCCTAGAGTGATGCGCTTTGTGAGACGGGCGTTTTCGGGGACTGATGTCAATCCCCGAGATTATATTATATCTCGTGTCACAGAGCGCATCGACTTCCTGAAGCAGAAGGTGTATGCATGGGCAAGCCGTATTCGTAGGTACAGGCGGCGAGTGGAGCGATACACCCAGAATCGCACATTCCGAAGTAACGAAAGGTGGGTATATAGGGATTGGGAGCGACCGGACCAAGGTGTGACTGACACGCGCTTGCCGGATGATGATGCTATGTGTTCATTCTGGCGCAGCATCTGGTCGGTTCCTGTCAGTCATACTGAGGGTGACTGGACTCGGGAGGTCGAGCGTGTGTGCGATCCGATACCAGAAATGGGGGCAATTTCCATCAGCCCCCAAGATGTAGCTTGTGCAGTCCGCCCGTTGCCTAACTGGAAATCTCCAGGGCCGGACGGGCTGCACAATTTCTGGATTAAATGGTTTACGAGATCGCACGCTTGCTTGGCGTCTCAATTCCAGTCTGCCTTAGAGTCTGGGTCGCTACCCCAGTTCTTAACTACAGGAATAACGCACCTGCTCCATAAATCAGCTAGTACTGCGGAACCTAAAAATTATAGACCGATCACGTGTTTACCGACGGTCTATAAAGTTCTTACATCCATTTTGAGGGCAAAGATTAATAGTCATATTAACAACAACAACATCATGTCTGCCTCTCAAAATGGATGTAGGAATGGGTCCCGCGGTACTAAGGAGCTACTCCTTATTGATATGGCCATTAGCCAACAGGTTCGGCGTTCCCGAAAGGATCTGTCAACATGCTGGATAGACTATAAGAAGGCCTATGACTCGGTGCCTCATACATGGCTCATGAGGGTGCTAGAATTGTATAAAGTTGATGCAACGCTACGCACCTTCCTGATGTCGTGTATGGGGCAATGGAGGACAGTCCTTCGCTATCCAGGATGTCGAAATATCCAGAGGAATAGCAAACCGCAAAGGATCGAGCTGGGTATATTTCAGGGCGATAGTTTGAGTCCACTTTGGTTTTGTCTAGCCTTGAATCCTCTTAGCACACTGCTGGAGAATTCAGGGCTAGGCTATCGGTTGAAGAGAGGTGGTCAGGTTATATCTCACCTCCTTTACATGGATGATCTGAAACTCTTTGCCCCCACTAATCTGCAACTGATGGAGCTACTGAAGGTAACTGAAATATTCAGTAACGCCATCAGGATGGAGTTTGGTGTGGATAAATGTGCGGTCATGCATGTAAAGCGTGGAGAGATTATGGAATCCGTGGGAACTCAACTCTCGGATTCCATAAACCTGAGATCCCTCTCTCCAACTGAAACTTACAAGTATTTGGGTATGTCGGAAGCGTTAGGTATCAATGTTACTGACATGAAGCAATCGTTGAAGGAGCGCTTCTTTGGCCGCCTGAAGAAGGTATTCAATAGCTTTCTATCGGGCGGAAACAAGGTGCGCGCCTTCAACGGTTGGGTCATGCCAGTATTGATGTACTCTTTCGGCGTACTCAAATGGACTCAAACGGAACTTGACGCCCTGGATAGGCGGGTCCGTACACTGCTTACTGCGTATCGAATGCATCACCCACGGTCGTCGGTAATGAGACTGTATATCCCGCGAAAGTGTGGAGGTCGAGGCTTTTTAAATGCTAAGACTCTCCACAATCGCGAGATATGCAGTCTTAGGGAATATTTCCTAGCTGTCGACGTGGGTATGCATCGAGATGTAGTGGCGGTGGACAAGGGACTCACCCCGCTCTCCTTGGCAAATGAGAACTGGCGCAAACCTGCAGTGCTTGACACTAACGATCGCAGGGCGGTATGGCAGAGTAAGGAGCTTCACGGACGCTTTTTCCGGGCCCTACATGGGCCTGACGTAGACCAACTAGCGTCCGTAGCCTGGCTGCGTTTCGGTGATCTGTTTGGAGAAACCGAAGGTTTTGTTTGTGCAATTATGGACGAAGTTATCATGACGAATAACTACCGGAGATTTATTGTGAAAGACGGCACGGTCGACATATGTCGGGCATGTCACCGTCCGGGAGAATCAATTCGCCACATTGTCTCTAGTTGTTCTCGTCTAGCTAACGGAGAATACTTGCATAGGCACAACCTTGTAGCCAGGATTATCCATCAGCAACTTGCTCTGAAATACTCTCTTGTGGAGTCGGAGGTGCCATACTATAGGTATGCGCCCGACCCAGTTCTCGATAATGGCAATATCACATTGTACTGGGATCGGTCCATCATCACTGACAGGACTATTGTTGCCAATAAGCCTGATATAGTGGTGGTGGACCGAATTGTGAGGCGTGCAATGATTGTAGACATAACCGTTCCGCATGACGAGAACCTCGTGAAAGCCGAGAAAGACAAACAAATCAAGTATATTGACTTGGCTCGCGAGGTTGTCGACATGTGGGAAGTGGACTCCGCAATCATTGTACCGATAGTCGTATCGGCCAATGGCTTAATAGCCACGAGCCTCGACCAACACCTTAGGAGGCTCTCGTTGGGCAGCTGGATCAAGGGCTTGATTCAGAAAGCGGTACTTCTGGACACGGCTCGCATTGTCAGGAGGTTCCTTTCTCTGGAGCCCCGACCACCGGTAGCTTGGACCCTGGCCCCGATATCGGTGGGCTACTATTTTTATATTTTTAAATGTTTTTTTTTATTTATTTTAATCAAATATTTAAAAATATAATGTATAGTAAAATGAATAAAGGAGATAATAATAATATTCCACACAACTCAAACCACCACACACCACTCAAACACCACCACTCAATACGCATACTCTCGGACAGCATGGCCGTCCTGCAAGCTCTGAACAGCCACACAGTAAACTCTGGGCTGATTCTCGAGTGTCACCGACGTCTCAATCAGGTTGGTAGACACAACAAATTAACCGTTCAATGGATCAAGGGACACAGCAAATCCCGAGGCAACGACGCTGCGGATGAACTCGCCAGAAGGGGTTCGAGTATGGCAGCGACCTGAACCCATCGTGCCGCTTCCTTTCGGGTACTTACGCAATCTGGTAAGGAAACACACCGTAGATAAACATCACAAGCTATGGGTTGACCATAGTGAGCGTAGGCAGGCCAAAGAGACACTTTATTGATGGCCGATTAACAAAACAAGCCCTAAGACTGACTAAACAACAGTTGCGTACAGCCACAGCCGTAACAACTGGCCACGAGTCTTTTAATAAACACCTCTATGCTATAGGAGTCACTGACAGCCCGAGTAGTCGCGGATTACAGGGCAAAGTACTTCATAGGACCTCTCACTTCCCAGTGTGGTCAACGCCATGCTGGAGAGTGAGAGGTCCTGGGCAGCGGTCGCCTCCTTTTGCAAAGACGTCATCTCGCAAAAGGAGGCGGCTGAGCGCGCGCGGGTGGAGGACTCTCTCGCTGCGCCGCTCCGAAGGCGAAGAAGAGGTCGGAGAGGACGCCGTCTTCTCCCTCCTCATGGTGGTGATGGGCGGGCGATAGGCGCGGGGGCGCCTCCACCCGCATTCCACTCCACACCACCTTCACCGGTCATTCCCGGCCCTCCCCCACGGTGAGGACTTGAGGGGCCCGCCGTTATAGGCGGGTTGTCGTCGAAGGAGGACTGGACGCCAAGGCTGCGCCGATCTCCCAGTCCTCCTCCACTCGGACGATGCGGGAATGCCGTTGGGTTATTTTAGTGGGTATACCGGGTCAGCCCAGGGAGTCCCACATACCCCCCCCCCCATTCCCCCGATGGGAGGGAATGCGTAATGTATTTTTTCCCAGCGCAAAAAAAAAAAGCAAAGTACTTCGGAAACCCAGGTACCCTCTGTGAGATAGTTGGTAACACCAAGGCGTTGCTGGCCTTCCTTGGGGAGCTGGGGTGGATCGAATGACACATTTGTCCCACCTGCTTAGTTACGTATTATGATTATTATTTAATTTTTTTATTATTATTATTGTGACATTTTATTCTTTGACATTACTCTTTGATCTAAATTTATGACATTGTATACGTTTCAATTTTTATTTATGACAGCATGATCTTAGTGATAAATTGACGACATTTGTTTAATTTGAGTAATTGGTTTTGTTTGATATTTATGAAATTGTGTACTTGAAATGTTTAATTTGCAATATGATTTTTACAATAATGAATGTCATTAATAATTTAAATAGGTAATAATTGTGCATGCCTAAATTGGTAAAACACAGTGAACTGCGCATTCACCTAACACCTGGACTGTATAACAGCTATGTACTGTGTTTAGCAATAAAGTTTGAAATTGAAATTGCACCCAAAATACGCGCTTAGTCGTTGTGTTGCGGAAACCAGCCCGATAAACATACATACAACTTACCCAGTGAAATTAATCGTCAAAATTCTTCAAGCATGTTTATGTGTTTACCTTCACATTCATAAGGCGCTACAGACTTGAATAAATTACCCTAACATTTTCTGGAGTAAGCCATGTGGAATGATCACACGACTGACTTCAGAGTCAGATCTGTATGTGCGAGTGTGCATAGGCATAACGCGGGCACGATTTCAACCCCAAGCAATATCTGAATGTGTTGTGAAAGGAAAACTAAATTTTGAACTATAGGCTATAGACTGAACGCCAAATTTAAAAGTATTGACGTAATTAAAAGAGCATACAAAACCCTTTTACGCACACCCTGTACTTTCATGGGTAAGACCCATGAAAGTACATGTTCATATGGTTCATTATTCCAATAAAAATCTATGTGGTAACGACCTTGAAGTGACTGTCTAGTATACTGGCCGCTTTGTTTAAGCCTTCTTATAAGAGTTAGAGAGGAAATAGTCGATGGTCATACAACAGTAGAAATGCCAAGCGCATCGTCTACTTAGGTACTTCGTCTCAAATACTGGCTAAACTACTAGTTTCTGGTTTCCTACTTCTTTGAGCTCATCGCTTCACAGAATGATTTGTTAAAATAATATAATATACCTAGTATTCCAGAACCCACCACTAGACTTCAGTTGGGATTTCGGTTTGTTTGCCAATCAAAACAAAAGGTTATGAATATGGATACCTGTAAGAACGCTAATCTTTCCAGCAGGTCGTTGAAATAGGAGGCGAAGGGCTTGAGCGAGGGGTAGCTCTTCTCAGCCCAAAGCGCGGGGATGCGCCCGCGCACCATGCTCGTCAGCACCTCCTCCGTTATGTCATTCAGGACGCTTATGCCTGTATCACAGATAAACACGTGATTTGATTGCTATAGCATCTTTTCTTTTGTATATTATTAATAAGTGAGTACATTAGAACAGTCGTGTGGATTTTGATTGTTTTAGGGTCAATTCATACCGAAATGGCAGCGAAGCGGCGAGCAGTTTCCGTGTCATATAATTTTAAACTTTGTCTTCATTACTATAACACATATTATCGCGGGAGTCATCGGAATGCTCGCGGCGCCGCGGGCGGCCGCACGACCTCTTCAAGTTTCTCAAGCGATCAAGCGATACTATGTGTTACTGTGATGAGGATTAAGTTTAAAATTATATGACACTGAACCTGCTCGCCGCTTCGCTGCCTTTTCGGTATGAATTAACCCTTAATATAACATACCCAAAAACTTTCTTGGTGGTTTTGTAATCGACTAGCAGAAAACGTAGTGTAACATTTTGCTTCAAGACCTATCGTCATTTTTTGAGTTGGCAGACTGGCCGGTTACATGTTTCGAATATAGCTAATATAACGAGCGGTCTCCGGTATGGCGACGATGGACATGGGAATCAATTCTGAAGCCTTAATGCTCAAACTAAAGTTCAAACTTTGAGCTGGATCTGAAGACGTTGACCAGTCGTTCATACCAAGCGGCCTTCTGTATGATGACGATAGACATGGGTGTCATTTCCGAAGCCTTAATGCTCAAACTTACCCTGCACAGCTCCAATGACAGCTACTGAGCTGGATCTAACGACTTGGACCAGGCGTTCATAGCGAGCAGCCTCCTGAATGACGACGATAGACATGGGCGTCATTTCCGACGCCTTGATGTCGCCCTCGTGGGAGGGGCCTGTCAAGATCTTGGCCGGCAGCCGCGCCAGCACGTCTTGTGCGATGGCCATCGCTTGCATCTCCGGTGTTATCTGTGCGTCACCGGCGGCGGCCATATCCTGTATAAGGACTCTTCTGATTAGAATGTATTTTGACTTAAATATTATGTGGTATTGCTATATATGGTTCAGTTCAGTTCAGTTAAGGTGGATGGTTGTAATCCATTTCCTCGAAAAATATGTAACTAGATTTACGTCATGTAGGAGCGATGTTTTCCGCCATGATTGTATTTGTCATTCAGCGATTGCACAGTTTACTTTAATTAAATTTTCCCATTTTCAGCTAATACAATTTTGTAGTTGCGTGTATTGTAAAAGAGCGTAAATTACATTTAAGCTTAATATTTACTTACCTGGTACTTTTTCTCGAGATCCTATAAGCATGAAAATGAGAAATAGACATTAATGATATGGTACTACTTACAATAAAATAAAAATTCTAGTAATTGAATTCCCTTACCACACGATCCTGCCCCATTGCGCCAATGGTGGATGAAACATAAGAAATTACACATGATATAAATGAATTTTAACTACCTAGTACTGTTAGCTAATTATTAAAACTAACAACATTTTTAATAAAACAACAATTTCCTATTACTTTTCTTAAGAATGGGAAATCATCAAATGACTCCTTCCGCTCTGGGCGGAGCGGAAGGGAATGTCAGACTCTTACTGACTAAAACCCATCCGTGCTCTTTCGAACCCCGGCAGGCACTGGCCCTAGCCGGCCCCGTCTCCCATGCTGACTCATTGAGGCGCGCGTGGAACACAGCGCGCCGTCGAACCGAGCCTGGTTTTGATCAGACGGCGAGCCACCCAATCCAATGCTCGCCCGTCCGCAGGACCGCGCCTACGGTGATCGGAAATCGCCCTGCGACTCCCGACGCCCGGGGCGTCTTCTTCTGTTGCGGCGGCTGGGGCGTGTTGTTTCCCTCTCTCACACACGTTCGGCCTCTTCCTAAGCTAGCATTACTGCTTCGCATAAGGAGGTGACCGCTTCCCGTGCCTCCTCGCTCCGGACCATAGATTGAACCAGGGCCGGAGCTCCGTCCGCCTTGCTGCGATTTGCCGCGGCAGACGAGTCTCGCCCCGGCGTTGCGCCTCCACGCGCCACTCGTAAACGAACGCGAGGGCTCTCGCCTCAAGATCCCATAGCGGCAGTCCGGCAAGGAGGCTCGCTAAAGACTGTTCGATATCCCCGGGCCAGCCGGCTGGCCATAACCTTTTAAGACGCGTTGAGGTTACTACTACTACGTCTATTATTTACCGGTACGATTATGATAAGCTCTTAAGATATTAGGGACGACTTCAAGATTAATATAATGCATGATTCTAATAATTGTATTTGTGAATCAACAAAACACCTGATAAACCTCTTACCCATTATTTCACCTACTTAAAAATGAATGATAGTTAAGGAAAAAGGTTGTAGAACTTGAACCTCGGTCGCATTCTAGACAAACTGCACGACTGTACCATGTAAGCGTTGAAACTTCGAAATTTATAAGTAAAATATACTTGACAATGACACTTCTGTGCTGTCACATATAGTTTCTGCACGTTCCCTATACAGCGTGTGCTATATATAGTACAGATGGTGACCTGTGTCAGTATAGCGGTGTTGAGCAGCTCCTCAGCCTCTCGGAAGTGCTTGGTGATGTCTGCGTTGGAGTGGAAGCCGAATACGGCTGGCGGCGTGGCGGCCGGCAGCGACCGCGCGAAGTTCACGAAGTCGCCATGCTCTTTTAGGGTCGGGATGTGGTACACGCCTGTTGGAATCATTCAAAGCATTTTGTCAATCTTTCTACACCTGTAGCCTGTAGGTCAGTTATTCGCAGCGGGCATACAGCGTGTCCAATATAATAATGCATTCAGGGTACTGTTGGGGCTGCCATGGCGGTGCAGTGCGTCAGGGATGTTTGCTGAGGCGCGGGTTGATGGCTTTGCCGCCGTAATTAGGAAAAGATGCGTCTGCCTACTCACTCGCGTTCGTGGCAGCACCAACACTATACTGAGTGTTTTTGCAGATAGATGGGAGTCCCCCATGCTGCAAAGGTGGGTGCGGCTTCATGTCGCAGTTTAATAGTTTAGTGTTGTCAATACTAACATTAGCTCTTAAGTATATTGTGGTGCGGCTTCATGTCGCAGTTTAATAGTTTAGTGTTGTCAATACTAACATTAGCTCTTAAGTATATTGTGGTGCGGCTTCATGTCGCAGTTTAATAGTTTAGTGTTGTCAATACTAACATTAGCTCTTAAGTAAATTGTGGTGCGACTTCATGTCGCAGTTTAATAGTTTAGTGTTGTCAATACTAACATTAGCTCTTAAGTATATTGTGGTGCGGCTTCATGTCGCAGTTTAATAGTTTAGTGTTGTCAATACTAACATTAGCTCTTAAGTATATTGTGGTGCGGCTTCATGTCGCAGTTTAATAGTTTAGTGTTGTCAATACTAACATTAGCTCTTAAGTAAATTGTGGTGCGGCATCATGTCGCAGTTTAATAGTTTAGTGTTGTCAATACTAACATTAGCTCTTAAGTATATTGTGGTGCGGCTTCATGTCACAGTTTAATAGTTTAGTGTTGTCAATACTAACATTAGCTCTTAAGTAAATTGTGGTGCGGCTTCATGTCGCAGATTAATAGTTTAGTGTTGTCAATACTAACATTAGCTCTTAAGTATATTGTTACTAACAAGATGTAGACCTAGTCTGTATTAAATGTTATTATTATCTCCTTTATTCGATAAATTAACCTACAAATTACATTTTTCAATATTTGTACAAAAAAAAAACATTTAAAAATATAATATATAGTAGCCCACCGGTATCGGGAACAGTGTCTAAGCTACCGGCGGTCAGGGCTACAGAGAGAGGAACCTCCTAACAATACGAGCCGTGTCCAGAAGTACCGCTTTCTGAATTCCCTTGATCCAGCAGCCTAACGAAAGCCTCTTGAGGTGTTGGTCGAGGGTCGTGGCTATCAAGCCATTGGCTGATACGACTATCGGGACAATGATTGCGGAATCCACATCCCACATGTCGATAACCTGGCGAGCCAAGTCAATATACTTGATTTGTTTATCTTTCTCGGCTTTCACGAGGTTCTCGTCATGTGGGACGATTATGTCTACAACCATTGCACGCCTCTCGATTCGGTCCTACACCACTATATCAAGCTTATTAGCAACAACAGTCCTGTCAGTGATGATGGACCGATCCCAGTACAATGTGATATTGCCATTATCGAGAACTGGGTCGGGCGCATACCTGTAGTACGGCACCTCCGACTCCACAAGAGAGTATTTTAGAGCAAGTTGCTGATGGATAATCCTGCTACAAGGTTGTGCCTATGCAAGTATTCTCCGTTAGCTAGACGAGAACAACCAGAGATAATGTGGCGAATTGATTCTCCCGGACAGTGACATGCCCGACATATGTCAACCGTGCCGTCCTTCACAATAAATTTCCGGTAGTTCCTTGTCATGATAACTTCGTCCATAATTGCACAGACTCCAAAATTCGGTTTGCGTTCCCGTTCTCATTTGCCAAGGAGAGCGGGGTGAGTCCCTTGTCCACCGCCACTACATCTCGATGCATACCCACGTCGACAGCTAGGAAATATTCCCTAAGATTGCATATCTCGCGATTGTGGAGAGTCTTAGCATTTAAAAAGCCTCGACCTCCACACTTTCGCGGGATATACAGTCTCATTACCGACGACCGTGGATGATGCATTCGATATGCAGTAAGCACCCAACTAACACTAAAGCGTTAAAAAAACCTATATCAGACTCGTATATCAGTTCCATTTGAGTACAAAAGTGTTAACGCATACCTGTGCAACTGAGTTAGAGCATGCTCTAACTCACTTATAACCACGAAAGAGGCCCATAGTTTTACAGGTAAAAGTTATAGAAAGCCTATAGTACGGTGACACAAAGATATTAAAGCTGCACAAGAGCGCTTATTCATCGTCATCTACTACTTTAATCTGTATTACCGTTGTAAAATAGAGTTGGTAAACGCTACAGGTTGTATAAATTCTATAGTAAGGTGTCAAAAAGATACTTTAACCGGTATTACCGCGTTAGTGAGCACTACAGGTGGTAAAAAGCGCACGTCAAGATGAAATAGCCTGTAACCTTACTAAAATTATATCTGTTCGTAAGAATATTGTTACTAACAAACGTTATGGACTAAGTCTGAAATAAATTTATTATTATTATTCCATTTATTCATTTAATTACATGTTATTTACATTTTTAAATATTTCAAAAAAAAAATACAAAAACATTTAAAAATATAAAAAAATAGTAGCCCACCGGTATCGGGAACAGGGTCCAAGCTAAGCCAAGGGCCCGGTGGTCAGGGCTCCTGAGAGAGGAACCTCCTAACGATGCGCGCCGTGTCCAGGAGTACTGCTTTCTGGATCAAGCCCTTGATCCAGCTGCCCAACGAGAGCCTCTTGAGATGTTGGTCGAGGCTCTTGGCAATAATGCCGTTGGCCGTCACAACTATCGGCACAATGACTGCTGTGTTCACATCCCACATGTCAACAACCTCGCGAGCCAAGTCAAGATACTTCGTTTGTTTATCTTTCTCTGACTTCACGAGGTTCTCGTCATGAGGGACTGCTATATCAACAATCATTGCGCGACGCTCTAGTCGGTCTATCACCACTATATCAGGTTTATTGGCAACAATAGTCCTGTCAGTGATGATAGACCGATCCCAATACAATGTGCAACTACCACTTTCGAGAACTGGGTCGGGCACATACCTATAGTACGGTACTTCCGATTCCACAAGATTGTATTTAAGAGCAAGTTGCTGGTGGATAATCCTGGCTACAAGGTTGTGCCTGTGCAAATAATCTCCGTTAGCCAGACTAGAACAACCGGAAATAATGTGGCGGATGGATTCCCCGGGCCGGTGACATGCCCGACATATGTCAACCGTACCGTCCTTCACAATGTATTTCCGGTAGTTATTAGTCATCATAACTTCGCCCATAATTGCACTGACAAAACCTTCGGTTTCCCCGAAGAGGTCAACCAAAACGAAGCCAGGCTACGGACGCTAAAAAGTCTACATCGGGCCCATGTAGGACCCGATAAAAGCGTCCGTGAAGCTCCTTGCTCTGGCATACCTCCCTGCGGTCGTTAGTATCTAATACCACAGGTTTGCGCCAGTTCTCGTTAGCCAAGGAGAGCGCGGTAAGGCCTTTGTCCACCGCTACCACATCTCGATGCATACCCACGTCCGCCTCTAGGAAGTATTCCCTAAGGCTGTATACCTCGCGGTTGTGCAGGGTCTTAGCATTTAAGAAGCCACGACCCCCGCACTTCCGCGGGATATACAGCCTCATCACCGATGACCGTGGGTGATGCATCCGATTTGCGGTAAGCAGTGAACGTACCCTTTTTTTTTTTTTAAGCTGGGAAAAAATGCATTACGCATACCCTCCCGTCGGGGGAACGGGAGGGGTATGTGGGACTCCCCGGGCTGACCCGGTATACCCACTAAAACGACCCAGCGGCATTCCCGCATCGTCCGAGTGGAAGAGGACTGGGAGATCGGCGCAGCCTTAGCGTCCAGTCCTCCTCCGACGACAACCCGCCTAAAGCGGCGGGCCCCTCAAGTCCTCCCCGTTCAGGGGGAGGGCTGGGAATGACGGGCGAGGGTGGTGTGGAGTGCAATGCGGGCGGAGGCGCCCCCGCGCCTATCGCCCGCCCATCACCACTATGAGGAGGGAGAAGACGGCGTCTTCTCCGACCTCTTCTGCGCCTGCGGAGCAGCGCAGCGAGAGGGTCGTCCTCCCGCGCGCGCTCCGCCGCCTCCTTCTGCGAGATGACATCCTCGCAAAAAGAGGCGACAGCTGCCCAGGACCCCTCACTCTCCAGCATGGCGTTGACCACGCCGGGAAGCGAGAGGTCCTGTCCGATCTCCGCTGTTAGACTGCGACGCGGCTCAGACCAAGCCGGGCACACCTCGAGGGTGTGCTGAGCCGTGTCCTCCGCCGCGCCACAGTCGTGGCACGCCGGGGTCTCCTCCCTCCCGATCCGGTGCAGGTGCTTGCCGAAACAGCCGTGGCCTGACAACACCTGCACCAGACGGAATGAGAGGAAACCGTGGGAGCGCTCGAGCCAGTCTCGCAGGACCGGACCGAGCGCGTCCACGGTTCGGCGGCTAAAGGTGGCGGAGGCGAGGTCCTCCATCCAATGGACGATGATGGCGTCCCTCGCCTCCCGCCGCACGGCCTCCCGCTCCTCCGCGACGGGGCGCTCGCCCAGGGCCTTTCGCCGCGCCGTCCAGTCGTACACTCTGGCGAGCACCCACGCCTCCAACTCCCAAGGAGGGGTGCCCGCCAGAGCGCACGCCACCGAAAAGCCCACCGAGCGGAAGGCCCTCGCCACCCGCAGTGCAATGGCCCTTTGGGGCCTGCGCATCATGAGTGAACGTACCCTACTATCCAGGGCGTCAAGTTCCGTCTGAGTCCATTTGAGTATGCCGAAAGATTACATCAAAACCGGCATGACCCAACCGTTGAAGGCGCGCACCTTGTTTCCGCCTGATAAAAGACTGTTAAGTACTTTGTTCCTTTGTACTTTCTTTATTATTATTTCGTTTATTCATTCTTATTTACATACAAAGTATATTTTTAAATATATCTCTAAAAAACCATAAAAAATACATTTAAAAATATAAAAAGTAGTAGTGCTTTTGGCCATCAGGCCATTGGCCGTAACGACTATCGGCATAATGACAGCTGAGTCCACATTCCACATGTCGACAACCTCGTACGCTAAGTCGAGATACTTGATTTGTTTCTCTTTCTCGGCCTTCACGAGGTTCTCGTCATGCGGGATGGTAACATCAATTATCATTGTGCGGCGCGCTAATCGGTCTATCACCACTATATCAGGCTTATTGGCAACAATAGTCCTATCAGTGATGATAGCTCGATCCCAGTACAACGTGACATGGTCATTTTCGAGAACTGGGTCGGGCACAT
Source organism: Lacanobia oleracea (assembly GCA_950371165.1). Classification (NCBI taxonomy): domain Eukaryota; kingdom Metazoa; phylum Arthropoda; class Insecta; order Lepidoptera; family Noctuidae; genus Lacanobia; species Lacanobia oleracea. The sequence goes on from OX493393.1 coordinate 6,799,984, forward strand.
ACTTATAATACGGTACCTCAGAATCCACAAGTTTGTATTTCAAAGCTAGTTGCTGATGGATAATCCTGGCCACTTTGTTGTGCCTGTGCAAGTATTCGCCGTTAGCCAGACGAGAACAATCAGAGATAATATGTCTGATGGACTCACCCGGACGGTGGCATGCCCGACACACGTCCACCGTCCCATCCTTCATAATATGCCTCCGGTAGTTATTCGTCAAGATAACTTCGTCCATAATCGCACAGACAAAACCTTCAGTTTCCCGAAGAGATCACTGAATCGTAGCCAGGCCACGGACGCAGAAAAATCTACATCGGACTCATGAAGAGCCCGATAGAAGCGCCCGTGAAGCTCCTTGCTTCTCCATACTTCCTTGCGGTCATCTGCGGTAAGTATCACAGGTTTGCGCCAGTTCTCCTTAGCCATGGATAACGGAGTGAGACACTTGTCCACTGCGACAACATCTCGGTGCATACCCACATCAGCTTTGAGAAAATATTCTGAGATTGTACATCTCGCGGTCTTGGCGTTTAAAAAGCCTCGACCTCCACACTTTCGCGGGATGTACAATCTCATCACCGACGATCGTGGATGATGCATCCGGTTGGCGGTCAGCAGTGTACGGACCCTCCTATCCAGGGCGTCAAGCTCAGTTTGAGTCCATTTGAGTATGCCGAAAGAGTACATTAATACCGGCATGACCCAACCGTTGAAGGCGCGCACCTTATTTCCGCCCGACAAAAGGCTATTGAAAACCTTTTTCAGGCGGCCAAAGAAGCGTTCCTTCAACGATTGCTTCATGTCAGTAACATTAATGCCCAACGCTTCCGATATACCCAAATACTTATAGGTTTCGGTCGAGCTGAGTGATCTAACCTGTATGGAATCCGAGAATTGAATTGCCTCAGATTTCATAATCTCCCCTTTCTTTACATGCATGACTGCACATTTGTCCACACCAAATTCCATCCTGATGGCACTACTGAAGGTTTCACTCAACTTCAGTAGCTCCATCAGTCGCAAATTGTTGGGGGCAAAGAGTTTCAGATCATCCATGTAAAGAAGGTGAGATATGGCCTGACCACCTCTTCTCAACCGATAGCCTAGACCTGAACCCTCCAGCAATGTGCTTAGAGGATTCAAAGCTAAGCAAAACCAAAGCGGACTCAAACTGTCGCCCTGAAATATTCCCCGTTTAATCCACACAGACTCATCGTCCCCTTGAATTGGTCGACATCCTGGATAGCGAAGGACTGTTTTCCATTGCCTCATACATGACTCAAGAAAGGTGCGTAGATTTGCATCTATTTTGTACAACTCCAACACCCTCATGAGCCATGTATGTGGTACAGAGTCGAAGGCCTTCTTGTAGTCTATCCAACATGTCGACAGATCCTTGCGGGATCGACGAACCTGTTGGCTTATAGCCATGTCTATGAGGAGAAGCTCCTTAGTGCCGCGGGACCCCTTCCTACATCCATTCTGAGAGGTGGACATAATTGAATTAGTCTCAATGTGTTCATTGATCTTCACTCTCAGAATGGATGTAAGAAGTTTATAGACCGTCGACAAACAAGTGGTCTATAGTTCTTGGGTTCCGCGGGACTACCGTTCTTATGGAGCAGGTGGGTAACGCCAGTTGTTAGAAACTGTGGTAGCGACCCAGACTCTAAGGATGACTGGAATTGAGTTGCCAGGAGCGCTTGTGAGCTGCTATACCATTTGAGCCAGAAGTTATGCAGTCCGTCCGGTCCTGGAGATTTACAGTTCGGTAACGGACGGACTGCTTTGGCTACATCTAATGGGGAGATGTTAATTTTTTCCATTTGTGGCATAGCTTCACACACACGCTCGACATCGCGCATCCAGCCATCCTCGGTATGACAGACGGGCACCGACCAGATGCTTCGCCAGAATGTATTCGTGGCGATATCATCCGGGCGGCACACATCCGTCACACTTTGTTCAGGTCGCTCCCAAGCTCTATATACCCACCTCTCATCGCTTTGGAACATGCGATTCTGCGAGTATCGATCAACCCGCCGCTTATACCGCCGAATACGGTTCGCCCATGCATAAACTTTCTGCTTCAGGAAGTCGATGCGCTCCGTGACACGGGACGTGTAATCTCGAGGGCTGATACCAGTCCCCGAAAACGCCCGTCTCACAAAGCGCATCACGCGTGGTCGTGTGTTACCCTCCCTGAAGCAGTATAGTTTGCGGTTTGTTTGTGTTACTTTTTGCAGATTCCAGAGTCGAGTTATCTCATCTTTTAATTCGATATACTTAGATAACTTTTCTGCAATAGTACTTTGTATGTTGTGTGTGTTTGGTATAGCTATGTCAATGAGGTGTCCAGTTTTGTTTGTTTTATTTATTAATGTGATGTCTGGTCTATTGAAGTGGACGGTACGGTCAGTAAAAAGCACACGATCAAAATATAATTTTGATGTCGGGTTTTCTAGCACGGTTTCGGGAATGTATTTGTAGTAAGGCATTATGGAGTCAATTAACTTATATTGGTGTGCTAGTTTCTGGTGTATGATGTTTGCAACTTGATCGTGTCTATGTTTGTAGTCTGTCTGGGCTATTGATTTACATGCACCTGTAATATGCTGGATGGTCTCTGGTGAACTATTGCATTTTCTGCAGACCAGGTATCATTGCTCAAGTTTTTTATAATATGTTTCCTATAATTTTTAGTTTCAATTATTTGATCCTGTATTGCGACCATAAAGCCTTCAGTCTCTGGGAAAAGCTCGCCTCGTTTAAGCCATGCGTTCAACGCTTCCTTGTCGATATTAACTTGGGTTAAAACTTGGCAGTGTCTTCCGTGTAAAGACTTTTGACTCCATTCAAGTAGTTTGGTTTTGTTGTCGGTTATTTTTTGGTTTTTCTGTTCGGTTTTGTCTTTTAGATTTAGAGGTGTAAAATGATGGTCGTTATTTGTAATAAGTTTGTGTAGTGTAGAAGATTCGGTTTTAGTAAAGAAATATTATCTTAGTGTTGTAATTTGTTTGTTGTTTAAGTTCAAAATATCGATTAGCCCCCTACCTCCTTCTTTTCTTGGCAATGTTACCCTTTGCACGCACGATCTAGGGTGGTGTTTACGGAATTGCGTCATGGTGGTATTTAATTTGCGCTGTAGATTTTTTAAATCTGTTTTGGTCCAGTTGATAATGCCGAAAGAATAGGTAAGCACGGGTATAGCAAAAGTGTTTAGTGCTTTTATTGTATTCCTTGAATAAAGTTGTGTTTTTAGAATACTATTTATTCGGTGTTGAAACTGTTGTCTTAATTTTTGTTTGGTTTCTCTCTGGTTTATTTGGCGTGATTGGTTGTATCCTAAATATTTATAAGTATCGAGTTCATTTAATGGCTCAATGTGTTCTCCTGTTTCTAATGTACCTATATTGGTGTTGATAGTATTGTCCTGCTTTGACTGAATTTGTTTTGCATTTATCAATACCAAATTCCATTTTAACATCATTAGTAATTTTTTCTGTAAGGTTTGCTAGTTCATTGAGTTGACTTTCGCTTTTAGCATATTATTATAGTTTAATGTCACCCATGTAGAGTAGGTGATTTAAGGCGTTATTTTGTGCCTGAAGCTGACCACTGTTGGTATCTTCTAAGGGGAATCCTGAGCATGACGAATTTAAAATATTTGATAGAGGGTTTAAGCCGAGGCAGAACCACAGCGGGCTCAGTGCGTCTCCCTGAAAGATACCTCGTCGTATTTTGATTGGATGGGCAGCCGCCGTTTCTGTTGAGGTATTAATTTTTAGGACAGTGCACCAGGATGTCATGATAGTTTTTAGGAATGTGATTATTGTTGGGTGGATTCTGTAAATTTCTAAAATTTTAACTAACCAGGAGTGGGGAACTGAGTCATAAGCTTTTTTGTAATCAATATACAAACTGTAAAGATCGGTTTTGGATTTTTGTGCCTTTTTAAGAATTACAGAATCTATAACCAATTGTTCTTTACAGACTTGACTGAACTTTCTACACCCTTTTTGCTGTTCGGCTAATATGTTATTAGCATTGACGTGTATATATATTAATTCCGATAAACAAGATGTGATAATTTTGTACAAGGTCTGCAGACATGTTATGGGTCTATACTTTGCAGGGTTAGAGATGTCATTGTTGTCTTTTGATATCATATAAGTTGTACCCAATTATTTATTTATTTAACACTTTACGCACACAGATGTACAGAGGCGGACTTAATGCCTGAGCCCAATGTTAAATAAGATGGAATTGATTTGGGGTCCTGAATGAAATTATTTATATAATTGTAAAGAAAACTATGAATAGCTGTAAATTTTTTGTACCATTAACTATGAATATAATCTGAGCCGGGTGCTTTCCAGTTATGTAAACGAGCTAGAACTTCATGAAATATTTGTGGTGATATGTGTCCGAATGCCATTGGCTGAATTTTCGTACTGCTATTAGTCAGTTCTGTTTGTATCCATTCAGCTTGGGTGTTATGCTCAGTTGGTTGTTCCCATATTCCTGCCCAGAATCTTTGTAAGGCTTCTGGGTCCAGCTTGTTATGACTATCTACGTTGTTAGTGCTATTATTTTGAACATTAGTAGATGTCTGCTTTAGGTTGCGATAAAAAACCTTTTCGTTATTTATGAATTGGGTGTTTTGCTGTTTTCTTTGGGTACACGCTTTATATCTTTGTAATCGGCCACTTACAACTGCGAGCTTTTGTTTTAGTGTGTCTAATGTATGTTCGTATTGTGTGTTTGGTTCTTCGTGTACTGTGTGGATTTTATACTGTGTAGCAATACTTTTAACATGTTTAATTATTTTTCTACTTCTATTGCCATTAATGAATTGTGTAATCCTGCCTATCTTTGAACGTGTCTTTTAATTTTTGCTCTAGCCGTCTTTGCCAATGTGGTGTGTTTATATTTTTTGTATTTGTGTTAATGCTCATTTCCCTTGGTTGGAGTGTTTACTTTGCTCCGTTAATTTTAGCCACGGTCCATGCCGCACTGTATATGGCCGTTTGTAATGTATGAAAGTCAGTTTCATTATTAACATTTTCAGGGAGTGTTATTTTGTTGATGTATTCTACTATTCTGGCAAGTTTCTTAGACGGCTTCTGTTTAGGGATGTACTTACATTCTATTTGTGGGGCTAGTTGTTATGTAAAATTGAAGTGTCTGTTGGAAAGTTTCATCTATTAATGGGTCTCTATCTAAGCTTGTTTGAGGGTTAAGTTGTGTACCTATTGATAAATTTACTAGATCGATATTTGGCGCTTGTATGCCATCTTCTAAAGGGTATAATTCTGTATTACTCGCAATTAGCTGGGTATCAATGTTACTGTCATTTACGGTGGTTACTACATTGTTATGATTCCTATTGTCTAGTTGTAATTTTTTTGATATTTCTAACCTTAATGTGTTCAACCTTTCAGTGCTAATGTATTTGTTGTTAACTATTGCCCTCCTTTGGACAGCTATTCGCTGCTCACTTAGATGAGCAAGTGAGGGGAACATTCTGATAAAGTCCCTATGCATGAGTCTACGGTATACAGTTTGGTTGGTCTCTAAAGCTGTGACTCGATAATATGATCTCATGATCGCTTCATTTTGATCATTGGTCCAACTCATTCTAGATTGTGTTTTATTTTGCGATCTAGGTGTTTCCAGTGGAATAACTTGTATTTGTGTAGTTGCGACTGTTGAGGAGCTCGTGGCTAGATAATAACAGCCGCACGGGTCGATCTTCAAGGTTAAGCAACGCTTGCCGAGGTTGGTCTGTGGATGGGTGACCATCTTAACATACCGAGTTTCCTCCGTGCCTCGGAAAGCACGTTAAGCCGTTGGTCCCGGCTGTCATTTGTAGATCTTTGGCAGTCGTTACGGATAGTCAGAAGCCAGTAAAATCTGACTCCAGTCTTGCCATGCAGTACCGTGTTACCCAGTTAATGGGTTGTGGAGGTCTGGTAGGCAGCCGCTCCTCGTAAAATACTGGTATTCAGCTAAATCCGGCTTGACTGGAAGCCGACCCCAATATAGTTGGGAAAAGGCTAGGCAGATGATGATGATGGTGTGTAGTTGCGACTGTTGGACTATCAGCGAATTGAGTTTGTGCACCTAACTGTAATTGTTCTAACTCATTTCTGACTTCAGCTTCTATTTGATCTATAGTTTCTTGTGTTAGTAATTTGTTATTAATTATAGCTCGACGTTGGTCTCCTACTCTTTGACGACTGACTTGCATGTTAGGGTACTTCTCTATAAATTTCAGGTGGAGCGGTTCAAGGTAAGTTTTTCGATCTGTATCTAATGAGGTGAGTTGAAGATAAGCACGCAGTATGAACTTATTCATTTCGGGCGTCCATCGTCTGCGTATTTTTGGAGCGCTTGTAGTGGGTGTAAGCGTAGAGTCAAGGTTGACTTCTTGCACAACACTGTCAAGCGTGGTAGTGGTGGACAAGCTAGTTCTTCTTCTTGTCATATATGAGGGGCGAGTTGAGGGGATAGATGAAAATAAAGAAGAGGTATCATCGCCCGTGGAATCGGCTGCAGCCTCTACGTTGCGAGCCCGCCTGTTCAGCTCAGTAACTATTTTATCGGTGGGAGCCCGCTTGCTCAGCTCCTCACCGCCGATGGTTTGCATGCTGTGGCACCCAGCATCGGCTCCGGATGCGCCCCGGCGGCCCCCGGGAAGCGACCGCAAATTATAAACACTTTTACTCATCTCCATATTGGGTTACCCTGCCTTGTTAGCCGCGTAAGTTTTTAGTACAGTGGTACAGTACGCGTGTCCGCCCCCCACGTAGCTAGATGTTCAGCTTGGACGTAAGGTTGGATTTTAGGGGGCTTATTATTATTATTATTCAACACAGTAGTTTTAGTATGTGAAGTGAAAAATGACTGCCCTTATGATTTCACGGTAAATGTATACCATGTTTCTCATCTCAATTTTAACGCGCCTAGGATTTATTAAAGATTTAAAAGAAAAATTATGATAATAAAATAGGTACCTCAAGCTAAACATTATTATTCATTCCTGCTTCCTGAGCAGTGGTATGTAAAATTAAGTGGCATTCATGGAATGCTTCAAATAATGTAAGAAATTTTGTTTATTGTAGTCAAATGTTGAATAACTGGAAATAATATTAATTGTTAGGTTACCTAAACAATGGCGAACTTTATAAAAGTGAGGTTAGTGTTAATAACGACCCGTACTTGCGTTGTTTGACACCAATACCTTTAGAACGTCTGTAAAAGAGTACTGCCTAACACAAAAAGTTTAGTTAAACCCTTTACTACAGGTTAAACCTAGATAGAGGAGTTGTTTGACACCTTTAGTTTCTCGTTATACTAAACTCTCAATAAACTCTATTTTATAGCCTATGTCTGCGATAACAGTCAATGTAGCACCTTAAGTGGTATAAAAGAGTTCATTGCAATAACTATACAACAATAAGTGTTAAGAGGTGTCGGCGAACACTTTTATAAAGACTTGGGTGTCACAAAAAGTTTAAAGCTATAACGTATTAAGTATACCTGCTGCTACTAGCGCCATTATAACTCTCAAAGCTGTATTACGTCGTCCATTAAAGCTTTCTTTTCATTAGTGCTGCGATTGGGGCTAAAACTTGTTTTTTAACTCCTCTATATCGTCTTTAATAATAACTGAGATAATTATAACCCTGTTATTTTACTTAAAGTTATAAAAAAGCCTGTAACTGACACCAAAATGTTATTTGAGCAGAGTGCGGACCCACCTATCCGGGGCGTCAAGTTCCGTTTGAATCCATTTGAGTACGCTGAAAGAGTACATCAATACCGGCATGACCCAACCATTTAAGGCGCGCACCTTATTTCCGCCTGATGAAGGCTATTAAAGACCTTCAGGCGGCCAAAGAAGCGCTTCTTCAACGATTGCTTCATGTCAGTAACATTGATACCTAACGCTTCCGACATAACCAAATACTTGTAAGTTTCAGTTGGAGAGAGGGATCTCAGGTTTATGGAATCCGAGATTTGAGTTCCCACGGATTCCATAATCTCTCCATGCTTTACATGCATGACCGCACATTTGTCCACACCAAACTCCATCCTGATGGCGTTACTGAATGTTTCAGTTACCTTCAGTAGCTCCATCAGTTGCAGATTAGTGGGGGCAAAGAGTTTCAGATCATCCATGTAAAGGAGGTGAGATATAACCTGACCACCTCTCTTCAACCGATAGCCTAGCCCTGAATTCTCCAGCGTGTGCTAAGAGGATTAAAGGCTAGACAAAACCAAAGCGAACTCAAACTATCGCCCTGAAATATACCCCGCTCAATCCTTAATAATAATAATCTGTGGCTCGACTGTCAACTAAAGTGACGGAAAAAAATTTCTACGAATATTTTACGAAAAATTTATAGAAATATAACAAAATGAAACGAAATATAGATAAATACAATAGCGACAAACAAATTTAAATAGTTAAGAAATCAAAATACAAAAATATACAATGAAATTATGACCACCTCCACCACAATAAGTCGAAAAGAAATATGTTGACAAGAGCCGCAGCTCGTCGAGCACGCCCACCATCTCCGGCCTCGTCGCTCAGCTCCGCCTTGCCGCCGCCGGAAACCAGCCCCACCGTGAGTGCTGTGACACCGGCCGTGGCAGTCGCGTCGAGCTCCAGCGACGAGTACTTCTCGCCGCCCACGACGCCACCACCTGCTCGTCGGCGAAGAGGACGCCGGCCGCCGGACAGTTTAGGACCTCGAGGCCCACCGGCCTCTGACAGGGTCCCAGCTCCCGGCGGAAGTGTGCAGCGTATGCGATGGACACGTTCCATAAATGAAAATGTGATACGCGCATACTTTGGGGCTACAGAGGGAGGAAGCAACCTGACCGCGTACCGTGTTCGGATGCTCTCTTTGTTTCAGGTGCTTGAGCCAGCAGTCAACGTATCGGCCCAACGTCTATCGGACCAGGTGCGGGTCATCCTGCGTAACCATATGTTGGATGATGCTGCACTTCTCGCCTCGCCTCACGCTTCATCGCCTCCGAGCTGAACTGAGTAGCCGTGCCATTGCCCCCTCGTCGCAGACTGTGGTACTACCACAGTCTCACCAAATTCCCAGCCATGTTGTCGAGGAGAGTAGTGACAGGGTTACAAATGTAAGTACCCAGTGCAGTGACGAATTGAGAAGTGCTTTGGAGTGTGCTATTCGGGAGTATCGTTACATGCTGCCTGAACTTAGGCCACGCTTACCTCGTTTGCCCATGCATAACAAGAATAGGGCGCTGGTGGCTGCTCTGGATTCGCAGTTGTCAAGCTATTTTGATAACTGTGATAGCCTCACCGATACACATTCGATCATGTACTGCGCGGCTGTGGCGGCTTGTCGTGTAGCTCACGTCAAATTTGCTGATCACAGGGCTACACGACCAAAAAAAGCCGTGCCGGCTTGGCAGTGCAGGATCGAGCGTCGTATTGGTGGGGCCAGAGCACTCATCGGCAAACTAGTTTACTTCAGGGAGGGCAACACTCGGCCAAGAGTGATGCGCTTTGTGAGACGGGCGTTTTTGGGGACTGATATTAGTCCCCGAGAGTATTTGTCCCGGGTCACAGAGCGCATCGACTTCCTGAAGCAGAAGGTGTATGCATGGGCAAACCGTATTCGGAGGTATAAGCGGCGCGTGGAGCGATACACCCAGAATCGCACATTCCAGAGTAATGAAAGGTGTAGGAAGAAAGTAACCAAAGTGTGACTGACACGCGCTTGCCGGATGATGATGCCATGTGTTCGTTCTGGCGCAGCATCTGGTCGGTGCCTGTCAGTCACACCGAAGGTGGTTGGACTAGAGAGGCTGAACGAGCGTGCGATTCAATACCAGAAATGGGGGCAATCACAATCAGCCCCCAAGATGTAGCTCGTGCAGTCCGTCCGTTGCCTAATTGGAGATCTCCAGGACCGGACGGACTGCACAATTTTTGGATTAAGTGGTTACAAAAGTCGCACGTTCGGTTGGCATTTCAGTACCAGACTGCCTTGGATACCGGCTCACTACCCGAGTTTCTTACAACAGGAGTTACCCACCTGCTTCACCAATCTGGTAGCACCGCGGAACCCAAAAATTATAGACCGATCACGTGCCTACCGACGGTCTATAAGGTTCTTACATCCATTTTAAGAGCTAAAATTAACACTCATATAGACAGCAATTCGATTATGTCTGCCTTTCAGAATGGATGTAGGAATGGGTCCCGCGGTACTAAGGAGCTGCTCCTCATAGATATGGCCATTAGCCAACAGGTTCGGCGTTCCCGAAAGGATCTGTCGACATGCTGGATAGACTATAAGAAGGCCTATGACTCGGTGCCTCATACATGGCTCATGAGGGTGCTAGAATTGTATAAAGTTGATGCAACGCTACGCACCTTCCTGATGTCATGTATGGGGCAATGGAGGACAGTCCTTCGCTATCCAGGATGTCGAAATATCCAGAGGAATAGCGAACCGGTAAGGATCGAGCGGGGTATATTTCAGGGTGATAGTTTGAGTCCACTTTGGTTTTGTCTAGCCTTGAATCCTCTTAGCACACTGCTGGAGAATTCAGGGTTAGGCTATCGGTTGAAGAGAGGTGGTCAGATTATATCTCACCTCCTTTACATGGATGATCTGAAACTCTTTGCCCCCACTAATCTGCAACTGATGGAGCTACTGAAGGTAACTGAAACATTCAGTAACGCCATCAGGATGGAGTTTGGTGTGGACAAATGTGCGGTCATGCATGTAAAGCGTGGAGAGATTATGGAATCCGTGGGAACTCAACTCTCGGATTCCATAAACCTGAGATCCCTCTCTCCAACTGAAACTTACAAGTATTTGGGTATGTCGGAAGCGTTAGGTATCAATGTTACTGACATAAAGCAATCGTTGAAGGAGCGCTTCTTTGGCCGCCTGAAGAAGGTATTGCGCGTTCGACAGCGACAGCGTTCGGACGTGTATATTGCTGTGTTAATTCACTACGTCTTTGTTCTCCCTAAATGGGTACGAAATGTAACGGCTGTGATGCCGATATTAATACTGAGAAGTTGTATATGGAGTGTTCTCAAGGAAAATGTAAAAAGCTGTACCATCTCAAGTGTCTGGCTGTGACGAAGCAGAAGTACGAGGCGTTTACTCAGGAATATAAGAAAAAATGGGTGTGTCCAGAATGTGTAAGCACTATTCCAAAGCGAGGGAATTCCGACACGCCGGTTCGTGGAAGCGCGGTCACTGTGGATGAAACTTCTGTGGCCGGTGCGAGCGACTGCTATGTCAACACTCGGCGCGGTAGTCGTCGCAACCCGAAGGAATCCGAAATCGAACTCGATAATGAACCACTGGAGGGACTACGGGAGTTTCGCTTGGAAATTATAGCACGACTGGATGAACAAATTAAGCAGAATATATTGCTCCAAGACAGATTTATCAAGACAGAGACTGAATTGCAAGATTTGCGAAAAATAATGGAGGTAGTTCAAGAAAAGGCAAAAAAAGTAGATACCTTAGAAACAATAGTCAAAGATTTATTAAAGTCAAATGAACTCTTACGAGCCCGTCTTACTAAGGAAAGTTTTAAGCTGGATAGTACAGAGAGATTTGAAGCACCTAAGGGCCAAATAATGTCATCATCCAAAACATTTGTCGACATTCTTAAGGAAAATCAAAACAAGAGGGTAACTGGCAATTCCACTAATCTTACACCAATCAAAGAATGTGTGGCCACGAAATCCGCAAGTTCAGTATCGAAAAACAAAACACCACTATCAATAAGTAAAGTGAGTGAAAGGAGTACTAGCTTAGTTGAGGTAGCAGAAGAAGAGAGGAAAAGTTTAAATAGAGAAGAAAATTGGACAGTCGTAAATAGGAAGAAAAACCGATATCCCAATAAAGATGTGAAAAGAGGAGGAAGTACTTCTGTAAATGAAATTCAAGGAACAGAAAAAAATAAATATTTACACGTCTGGCGTCTTCAGAAGGAGACTAAAGAAGAACACTTAGAAATATATGTAAGAAACATTTGTGGATTGGAAACACCTGTTAAAGTAGAACGAATCAAACCTAAAACGGAGAGGGATTATGCGTCCTTCATGATTGGAGTACCGGAGAGTAAATATGACATATTATGTCAACCAGAGAATTGGCCAATAAATGTGGAGTTCTGTGAATGGGTTTGGTTTCATAGACCATTCCAAAAAATCAAAAACCTCGGAATAGATCTACTATAGACATATTATTATCAGAACGTTAGAGGTCTGAGAACTAAATTAGAGGAGTTTTATGTAGGAATATCAAGTCATAACTTTGATTTATATGCTATCACGGAAACTGGCCTAAATGAATCAATTTGTGACACGGAATTAATCCCTTCTGGGTTCACTATACTGCGATGTGACCGAGCGGATGGACGAAAACAAGGCGGCGCGTGTCTCGTGGCCACACCGCGAATCGAGCTGCGGCGAGTACCTGTACCGGGCGACGTAGACATTAATGACCATGTTTTTGAACTAGTTGGTGCCACTGTTTACTTACGTAATAGGTTTTTATGTTTTGTATGTGTTGTTTATATCCCACCTAATAGTAATGAGAAGGAATATGAGTTGTTATTTAGAATCATTGAACAATATTGTAATAATTATCGTGAAGTGTTAGTGATAGGAGATTTTAATTTACATTCGGGTACTATAAGCATCAATTCATATTATGAATTTCTTAAAACATATTGTGGGTTCGCCCAGTGCAACGGAATAAGTAATTGCAATGATCGATGTTTGGACTTAGTATTGAGTACTTTTGAGGAGGAGGAGTGTGTGAGTGTGCGCGCGGCGGAGTCGCCGCTCGTGCCGGTGGACGCTTATCACCCGCCGCTGCAGGTGTCCGTGAGCCCGTGTTTACGTGCTAATACCCACTTAGAGCCAAATTTGAGCACATCAACATCGGAAGCGCGCACAAAGGTCAGTTGGAATTTTAATAAAGCCGATTTTTTTCTATTATATTCAAAGATCGCAGCCGTCGACTGGGCTCCTTTATTTAACTTAAATTTAGATATGAGTTTAAAGTATTTCTATGAGACGATTTATTCAATTTTAGATGACTGTGTTCCCAAGAAAAAGCGAAGTCGTATACGCTCGAGGTACATTTATCCCGAGTGGTATACGGGTGAGATAATTCGCGACATAAAACTCAAAGCGGCTCTTCATAGAAAGTATAAAAGGAGTGGTTTAAGGAATGATTACGAAATGTTTGCTCAGTGTAGGTCCTACTTGGGACCTACACTGAGCAAACATTTACAAAGGGAAAATTTTAGTAGCACAGGAACAATATTGCCAACGTTTACAAAACCAAATGTCGAGCGACCCTAAGTCTTTTTGGTCTTATGTAAATTCTAAAAGAAGTAACACTAGTAGTCAAAAGATTTTAAAGAACGAAGAGGCATTGACATGTGAACAAGCGGTTCAAGAATTTGCTGAATACTTTTACTCAGTGTACAGTGTTGACAAACCGAGACTAGATGTGGATGTGGCGATAGTGGAAGCGGGCAGTCAGAACGGAGCAGGGCGGGTTCATCTTGATAGATTGGAGTTGGATGACGTGGTACGCGCCCTGCAGAATCTTAAACCGAAAAAATCGTCAGGGCCTGATGGTATTCCGCCGTACATTTTTAGGGACTGTCGAATGGGATTAGCGAAACCGCTGTTGCACATCTACAATCTTTGCCTCAAATCGGCTGAGTTTCCCGAGATGTGGAAGATTACCCGGGTCTTACCGGTACCGAAGGGAGGTTCGGGAACTAAAGTTGAAGAATACAGACCGGTTGCAGTATTGTCGACAATGGCTAAAGTATTAGAATCAGCAATTCATAGGTGCATTTTTCAGCAAGTTAGCTCACAACTCACAGACGCGCAGCATGGATTTCGGCCGAGTAGAAATACTACCAGTAATTTACTCAGCTACATGGCGGGTGTGGTGCCGATAGTAGACGGTGGGGGACAAGCCGATGCTGCTTATTTCGACTTTAAAAAGGCTTTTGATTTAGTGGATAATGATGTGTTGCTGAAAAAGTTAGCAGGGATCGGTTTCACCCCGCATTTACTTAGGTTTTTTGCTAGTTATATGAGTGACAGGCAACAGTATGTTGACTATGCAGGATTTCAATCGAATGCATACTATACTAGATCTGGGGTAAGCCAAGGTACTAATTTAGGGCCTCTGGAATTTCTCATAATGATTAATGACCTACCAAACGTTGTGCAAGAGGCTAAGTGTTTGCTGTTTGCCGACGACCTCAAGCTTTATCTCCCCATCACAAACGTGAGAGACTGCAGAGAGATATAGACAGAGTGGTAGCTTGGAGCAAGAGTAATCTCCTGCAGTTTAACACATCTAAGTGTGTGACCATAAGTTTTTCGCGCGCACGCACACCCATCACGCATACTTATACGGTGGACGGAGTGCCGATGGATAGGGTTACTGAAGTGAGGGACTTGGGAGTTAGTTTCGTCACTGGGCTCACCTTTCGTGATCATATAGTTAAGATATGTAAAAAAGCATATAGAAACCTAGGATTTGTGCTTAGAATGGTTAAAGGCTTCACAAACATGAAAGCTATAACGGCGTTATACAATGCTTTAGTAAGAAGCCAACTAGAATGTAACGCAGTTATCTGGGCTCCACATGAAACTAAATATAGTCTCATGTTGGAGCGGGTACAAAATAAATTTATTAGGTACTTATAATATATGAGGGAATTTGGCGTATATCCATTTTATCCATTAATGTATCCAACTCTATTTGTCTTGGGTATGGTCGGATATAATGAACTGAGGGTCAGGAGGCAACTCACACTAGTGACTTATATCTTTAAAATAATAAGAGGGAAGATACACAATGCGGATATATTGCAAAAGGTGGAACTAGTCGTGCCAGACGGGTATGTGGGACAACCACGGTTGCTGGCAGAACCGCGCGCGCGTACTAACTTGCTGCGCGAGGCGCCGCTAACGAGCGCGCTCCGCACTCTTAACCTCATTGCTGATGACATAGACATATTCTGTTGCACTTTGGGTGAATTTACAAGAATAGCTACTCATACAATTTGTTATAAAAAACAGGGAACTATTTAAGTTTTAAGTGTGCTACAATATCGCATTGGGTCTAGCCTGTAAGGATATTTGTATGTATGTAAATAAATAAATAAATAAAAATAAAAAATAAAAATATTTAATAGCCTTCTATCAGGCGGAAATAAGGTGCACGCCTTCAACGGTTGGGTCATGCCGGTATTGATGTACTCTTTCGGCGTACTCAAATGGACTCAAACGGAACTTGACGCCCTGGATAGGCGGGTCCGTACACTGCTTACTGCATATCGAATGCATCACCCACGATCGTCGGTAATGAGACTGTATATCCCGCGAAAGTGTGGAGGTCGAGGCTTTTTAAATGCTAAGACTCTCCACAATCGTGAGATATGCAGTCTTATGGAATATTTCCTAGCTGTCGACGTGGGTATGCATCGAGATGTAGTGGCGGTGGACAAGGGACTCACCCCGCTCTCCTTGGCAAATGAGAACTGGCGCAAACCTGCGGTGCTTGACACTAACGATCGCAGGGCGGTATGGCAATGAGTAAGGAGCTTCACGGACGCTTTTTCCGGACCCTACATGGGCCCGACGTAGACCAACTAGCGTCCATAGCCTGGCTGCGTTTCGGTGACCTCTTTGGAGAAACCGAAGGTTTTGTTTGTGCAATTATGGACGAAGTTATCATGACGAATAACTACCGGAGATTTATTGTGAAAGACGGCACGGTCGACATATGTCGGGCATGTCACCGTCCGGGAGAATCAATTCGCCACATTATCTCTGGTTGTTCTCGTCTAGCTAACGGAGAATACTTGCATAGGCACAACCTTGTAGCCAGGATTATACATCAGCAACTTGCTCTGAAATACTCTCTTGTGGAGTCGGAGGTGCCATACTATAGGTATACGCCCGACCCAGTTCTCGATAATGGCAATATCACATTGTACTGGGATCGGTCCATCATCACTGACAGGACTATTGTTGCCAATAAACCTGATATAGTGGTGGTGGACCGAATTGTAAGGCAATGATTGCAATGATTGTAGATATAATCGTCCCGCATGACGAGAACCTCGTGAAAGCCGAGAAAGACAAACAAATCAAGTATATTGACTTGGCTCGCGAGGTTGTCGACATGTGGTAAGTGGACTCTGCAATCATTGTACCGATAGTCGTGTCAGTCAATGGCTTAATAGCCACGAGCCTCGACCAACACCTTAGGAGGCTCTCGTTGGGCAGCTGGATCAAGGGCTTGATTCAGAAAGCGGTACTTCTGGACACGGCTCGCATTGTCAGGAGGTTCCTTTCTCTGGAGCCCTGACCACCGGTAGCTTGGACCCTGTTCCCGATATCGGTGGGCTACTATTTTTATATTTTTAAATGTTTTTTTATTAATTTTATTCAAATATTTAAAAATATAATTTATATGTATAGTTAAATGAATAAAGGAGATAATAATATAGCCTTTTATTCAGATCTCTTAGTACAATGGGTTTTTAAACTTATGTAAAGGACTAGCATTAAAATCTTAAACTTAATAGATATGAATAAATTTAAACTAATATTTGTTGCTTGGTTATCTTTCCTAGATCTGTTTGCCAATCGGCAAAGGCCTCCTCCAACCTTTTCCATTCCTTTCTTTCTTGAGCCACTCTGTTCCATGTGACTTCTGCCACTTGTCTAACGTCATCGTCCCACCTTTTCTGTGGTCGGCCTCTTTTCCTTTTGCTTTCCCTAGGGTACCACCATGTCACCCTTTTGCTCCATTTGTCGTGTCCTCTTACCAGGTGACCAGCCCATCGCCATTTGAGTCTTTTGATTTTGCTTATTACATCGGTAGTTTTTGTTTTGGTTCTAATGACGATTTTTTTTTTTTACTCTGTCGGAATTTTTAATGTTTAGCATACTCCTTTCCATTGCATACTGGCAAGTTGCTAGTTTGTTTGAGGTGACCTGCTTTAAGGACCATGACTGACACCCGTACGTAAGGACAGGTAGTATGCAGGTGTTAAAAAGTTTGATTTTTAGGTTTATATGGAGCTCTTTATCTTTCATAGCCTCTCTTATTTCATAGACTCCAGTATGTCTTCTAGCCATTGGTAATTCTTCTGTCCACTTCCTTCTGCATAGTCTTTTTGAGTTATGAGCTCCGCTCGATCCTTACCGGTTCGCTATTCCTCTGGATATTTCGTCGTCCTGGATAGCGAAGGACTGTTCTCCATTGCCCCATACACAACATCAGGAAGGTGCGTAGCGTTGCATCAATTTTATACAATTCTAGGACCCTCATGAGCCATGTATGAGGCACCGAGTCATAGGCCTTCTTAGTTCTTATAGTCTATCCAGCATATCGACAGATACTTTCGGGAACGCCGAACCTGTTGGCTAATGGCCATATCAATAAGGAGTAGCTCCTTAGTACCGCGGGACCCATTCCTACATCTATTTTGAGACGCAGACATGATGTTGTTGTTGTTAATATGCCTATTAATCTTTGCCCTCAAAATGGATGTAAGAAATTTATAGACCGTCGGTAAACACGTGATCGGTCTATAATTTTTGGGTTCCGCAGTACTACCTGATTTATGGAGCAGGTGGGTTATTCCTGTAGTTAAGAACTGGGGTAGCGCCCCAGACTCTAAGGCAGACTGGAATTGAGACGCCAAGCAAGCGTGCGATCTCGTGAACCATTTAATCCAGAAATTGTGCAGCCCGTCCGGCCCTGGAGATTTCCAGTTAGGTAACGGACGGACTGCACAAGCTACATCTTGGGGGCTGATGGAAATTGCCCCCATTTCTGGTATCAAATCGCACACACGCTCGACCTCCCGAGTCCAGTCACCCTCAGTATGACTGACAGGAACCGACCAAATGCTGCGCCAGAATGAACACATAGCATCAACATCCGGCAAGCGCGTGTCAGTCACACCTTGGTCCGGTCGCTCCCTATCCCTATATACCCACCTTTCATTACTTCGGAATGTGCGATTCTGGGTGTATCGCTCCACTCTCCGCCTGTACCTACGAATACGGCTTGCCCATGCATACACCTTCTGCTTCAGGAAGTCGATGCGCTCTGTGACACGAGATGTATTATAATCTCGGGGATTGACATCAGTCGCCGAAAACGCCCGTCTCACAAAGCGCATCACTCTAGGGCGTGTGTTGCCCTCCCTGAAGCAGATCAGTTTGCCGATTAGCGCTCTGGCCTCACCAATACGACGCTCGATCCTGCACTGCCACGCTGGTACCGCTGGTTTTGGTTGAGTAACTCTGTCATTGATTATTTTTATTTTGACATGAGCTACACGACATGCCGCTACAGCCGCGCAGTACATGATCAAATGTGTATCGGTGAGGATATCACAGTTATCAAAATAGTTTGACAACTGCGAATCCAGAGCAGCCACCAGCGCCCTGTTCTTGTTATGCATGGGCAAACGAGAGGCGTGGTCTAAGTTCAGGTGGCATGTAGCGGTATTCCCGAATAGCACACTGCAAAGCACTCCTCAATTCGTCATTGCACTGGGTACTTACGTTTGTAACCCTGTCATTACTTTCCTCGTTAGCGTAGCTGGGCAAATATCATCCAACATACGGTTACGCTGGATGACGCGCACCTGATCCGACAGCCGTTGGGCCGATACGCTGACAGCTGGTTCAAGTACCTGAAACAGAGAGAGCATCCGACCACGGTACGCAGTCAGATTAGTTCCCCTCTCTGTAGCCCCAAAGTATGAGCGTATAACATTCTCATCTATGGCTTGAGTCCATTTCATACGCTGCCCACTTCCACCGATAGCGGGGACCCTGTCAGAGACCGGTGGGCCTCGAGGTCCTAAGCTGGCCGGTGATCGGCCTCGTCCGCGCCGACACGCAGGTGGTGGTGTCTTCGGCGGCGAGAAGTGTTCGTCGCTCGAGCTCGACGCAACTGCAGCTACCGGAATATCAGGAGTTACGGCTGGAGCAGGCCCCGGCGGCTGCGAGGCGGAGCTGAGCGGCGAACCCAAAGATGTTGGCTGTGTAATTAGTAAACGTGCCCGGCTTCTTGTCAGCATTTAAATTTCCCTTCGTCGAATTATATTTCCATGTTGTATCGGGGTCTTGATTTGTATTGTTATTGTTGTTTATTGTTTTTTTCTTGTTGTATCCAGGATGTTGAGCATGATTTGATTGGTTTTGAAATTAAAATATATAAAAAATACGGAATGAGAAAATTTAATATCATTCAAGTTGGCAGCCGGGCCACAGATTATTATTATACTAATATATAAAGCTGAAGAGTTTGTTTGTTTGTTTACTTGAACGCGCTAATCTCAGGAACTGCTGCTCCGATTTGAAAAAATCTTTCAGTGTTAGATAACCCATTTATCGAGGAAGGCAATAGGCTATATATCATCACGCTAAGACCAATAGGAGCGGAGCAGTAATGAAAATTGTGACGCAGACGAAGTTGCGCGGGTTTACCAGTTTCAAGTAAGTTTACAGTAGCAGTTGCTAACTTACCTGTGGGGTCGAGTGGGTAGTTAAACTCCTTGAGGGCCTTAGGGTTGTAGAACTTGTAAAGGATAGTGTTGAGCGTGCGCCGGTCCCAGTCGTCGGTGACGCGCCCTCCGTAGTTGCACTCGCCCGTCAGGTAGCGCAGCGCGATGAATTGCACGTCCTGCCAACAAATTATGACGTACCGTTTAGTATCAACCAACAACAATCAGCAAGCGTTGGGCAATACACAGAAAGAGACTATTAAGAAAATCGGGTGTTGTGGCGGTTGGAAGAAAAGTACCTAGTTAATTATGCTGCAGTTGAGGATAGAGATCTGAATAGAATCAAAATCCAATAGTATTCCGTGTTGGATATTTATAGTGAAATTATACTATGGATGATGTTTATCAGATCTGTGAGAGCAAACAATGCAACGTGCAGCGACTATAACATTCTCATACATGTGATGAAGGAGCCAACCCTTTAAAAAAAACCTCTAATCACACTTTAATCACAAATGCCTATCGTGTTACACATTGAAAAAAATTGTGTTGTAACCATTCAGTTGAATGAATGGCACTGAATGGATCGAAACTCGGTACATTTACACTTTCTGTCTCCTACTCACATCATATTCGTTGAGAAACATGTACAGTTGTGTGACGCTGATCTTGAGGTCCGTCTCGTTGAATTCGTAGTGGATGTTCCAGCCGAGCGGACCGAACTGCCTCCGCTCCTGGACCACGGCGTGGAAGAAGCACAGCGCGAAGATCAGCTTCTTGAAGTTCTCGGACTGCTTATTACCCTCGAACCATTCCTGGTTGTTAATGGGGTCGCTGCTGAACGAACGAGCAATGTTCGCTCGCAATCCTGGATTATCGTATAGAAACTTGAATTATATTTCGAACAAAAATATGAGGACGCAGTCGTTTATTCCATACTTATAAGAACGTAAGTAACTCTGTTTGTTAACTCTAAGGCATAACGACTAAACGGATTATCATGAAACACTATCTTGGCACACGAGTAGATCATTCCAATCAATCTTCTTTATTTACTGTAATTGGTTGTAAACCGTTGTGATTAATTAAATAAATAAATAGTATTTCCCTAGATTAGAACATACGATATCTTTTAACACGAGAGTAAACTTCCTTGGAATCATTTTTGTCTGTAACGTGGGCGAAACTGCTATGCACAACACACAAAGTAATGTGCAATAATGTGGTATCTACAAACTCGAAATAATTTATAAATATTACCTTGTGGCGGCTCATTGGTCATTTTGACACCGTTCTGCAGTACATACACCGGGAAATGATCAGCAGGGTATGACGTCAGCCAAAGCCTGAAGTCTGGATGTGTAGTGTCAGGAGTCAACCCTTCGCAGATCTGGGAAAGTTAAACATTTAAAAATATTAGTGACAGAAACGAATCTACGCAGTCTTGTTTGCTCTACCCCTAGAATGAAATTTAGAATCACGTAGGTGTGAAGGGGCGAGGCGGCCCGCGAGTTGAGGAGCAGGTGGTAGTAACGCTCGCCGCCATAATTATGGTGGCTAACACCTGTTGTAGAGATAAAAGCGATGACACTGATTCATTACCTTTTCTAACGTAGGCATCCAACTCTTAGCCAAGTGACAGTTCTGGAGAACCACCCAGGTGCCACTCCGAACGCCTTCCTCAATAAGCTTGACAGCGATCGGCCCCTGACCCTGGCCCAGGGACAGCGAGAACAAACGCGATGATCCGAAACCCTGACATCAGTCAAACACAGTATCACAAATATTGCCGTAGTCTATACTACCAATAATTATTAGAAGAAGGTAAAGTTAGTGAGTTTCTGGGTCTGTGAGGTTGTAGGGGGTAATCTTTGGATCTACTGAACCGATTTAGAAAATTCGTATACCAATAGAAAGCCGCGTTATTTGTGAGTTTCATAGGCTATACCAATATTAAACCGAAAAATACCGCCCAACGAATTGAGCACGGGTTATTACTGATAAACCGGATCGACCGGTGCTGCTGGAATAATTAAGCCACGACGGCTTAATCATTCCAGCCGCAAAGGTCTACTTTCAAGGTTAAGTAACGCTTACTGAGGTGAGTCGGTGGATGGGAGCCCATCCATTGACCGAGATTACGTCTCTCGGATAAAAAGTAAAGCTGTTGACTAACGTACGTACGTACGAACGTAATTGCTTTCCGTTACGGGTAGTCAGAAATTGGAAAATGTGGCACCGGTTTTGCCGAGGTCTCGTATATCATCCAGCTAGTGGATGCCAGATGAACAAGCGCTGCATGTAACTGTAAGCTGACTCCAAATAGTGAGGCAAAGGCTAGCAAGCTAGCTACATTGATTTATGTGGTTTACTTGATCGTCTGCAAACTTCAGCAGTGTTTCCATGGGATCAGAGCCGGGAGTGAGCACGAACAACAGGGGTATACAGCAGTGAGAGTCCGCATACGAAGACACCAGGTCAAAGAGTGGAGGCTCCACGAACTTCTGGCCCATCGTACCTTTAAAAAGATGTAGTATAATAATAGTATAAAAATGTAAATAATAAAATAGTACATAAGTTAGAATAAAATAATGACTTGCCAAGTTGCCAGTCATTGTGGTATTTTTATTATATTTAGCTAGGCTCACGTTTGACCACTATCTCACTTAATGGTAAGCGATGATGTGGTCGACGATGGAGTAAGATTACCAAGAAGTAACCTATGCAGTCACTATTGGGTTTAAAGATTTTTTATTTATTCTAAAGAACATACATTGATCACTTAGCGAATAAATATATTACTAAGGTTAGTGTAGTCCAGTAGCTAACAGTTTTGTTTTCTTAATGTAGGTAGGTACGATGTCAACATAGATATTACTAACTTACAAGCTTTGTGTTGTTAGTGACGTACTGCTTGAGTTTAGCTTTGTATACATTAAAAGATGTGTTCCTAAAATCTGCTGGTAGATATATATAGTATTATACAATTGACTTTAAGACCCCCAGGTTACAGCTGTTACAAATCACAGACTCCAGTAGGGTATCTCACTCCGAAGCTGTTCGCTCAATGGATGTATTACGTTTTGTGTATATGGGTGGGATGTTCACTAATGTACAGACAGCGCATCACCATACGTCTTGCTGTTCGATAATGGATCGGGGCTTGGCGGAATAAATTGTGCCTAAAGGTTTTCTATGGTTACGGTGAAGACAACTGACAACTGTGTCGATGTTTTTAAGGCTCAGGAGTATCTACTCGACCGGTGCATCATTTCAGATGAGCCTGTAGGGCAGATTTTCGATAAGGAATTGAAACACTTACTTGCAACGTAGTTCTGGACTGCTGGTACCATCATGTCCAAACGCATGCACCGCAGTACCAGCAGTTTCTGGCAGAATTAAATGATACGTATATATTTTTTTTTATTTCATGTTCCCTACTTGTTTTCATTAAAAATATAAACCAGATTTGTTACCTCAAATATGTTAAGTTTTTTGTCCCACGGCATAGGCAAAGGATGGTTCTGTGGGTCCGGGAAATCACAATATTCCTCCCATATTTTTATGTTTCTTATGAAGTGTTTCAGAATCCCATCGAACTTTGGTATTTCATTCAACCTGCGAAATATATGAAATAAATTTACGTTTGGAAGATTTGTAGACAAAATGTCAAACTTATTAACTGATAAGGCTTTTGTAAAGCTATAGGTTAGCTTTCCTTTTAGTTTGATGTAGATAGGTAATTAATTTATTTCATTAATTGATGTAGGTTTTGTACCATTTAGAGTTTAGTTCGAAAAAACAAGGTAGACATAAATTATTCAAGTTCGGTATGTAATAAAAAGTAATAGTGTTATTTTCCCTAAAACAGAACGCACACCATCGCGGTGTGCGTCGTCGCGTCTGTAACTTTAAACGATATTCTACACGAATATTATAAAGAGGAACAATTTGTATTTTTGAGTGTGTGTATTTTTGTATTTTGTGTTTTTGTAATGAATAAACTCAAAAACTACTGGACCGATTTGAAAAACTCTTTCAGCAATGGATAGCTACATTATCAGTAACATAGGCTATATGTATTTTATTTCCGAACTCCCACGGGATCGGGAACTACGCTGATGAAACCGCGTGACGACCGCTAGTAAAATATAAAATAACTAGCTGACTCGCAAACATTTTGCCGTATATAAAAAAAATTGCCTACGACCTATTCTCAGAACTACCGAGTCCTCCTCCAAAACGGTCAAGCCGTTTTGGAGGAGTTAGATAACAAACACCGTGACACGAGATTTTTATATATTAGATAGATATGAGTGATCCGTACGCATTAAATTCGGCCCAAGCCTGTGGACTGAGGAACGGCACTGGGTTGGGCACCACGCTGCGAGGCTGCGCGCCCCCCAGCAGGAAGATCACGGAGCTTCGTGGTATCTCCCCCTTCGCCACCATGAGCGTGACCACCAGCAGCAACGAAAACACTATTTTATCCTGCAAAGTGATAATATATTTTAGTAATCTCCACGTGTGCTTGGCGCATCGATTATTCAGTCTATGTATGAGTGTATGTCAACAAAGCTATTCGGTACACAGGCAAACATATTATTTTTTTCCAAAACACTGGCAATGTTCATTTCTAATGTGTGCATTATAATTTTTGAAGCTTTTGCCATACTTACGAGTGTGTTGTACAATATTTGTGTACTCAGCACACTCACAACATTGTTTAAAAGTAGTTGCAAGTTAGCTGCCTGCATATCTAGTAGCTTTGTTGATTGTACACCTAAAATTACAATATTTTTCTTTTTAATTTGACAACAATTTTGGGATGACTTGCAATTGTTGATTTTGAGATTTTCAATTATCCTTCATAAACTTGACAGTCGATGCTTTACCTTTTCAAACAAACTTCTGCAGATGTTAGCGTAGAGAGAGTAGGTGAAGAAGTTCTTCAGTATTTCCAGCCGTTCATTAATGTCCTCTACCTTCTCCGTGTTATCGATGGTGGCCACGAACAAACCTTCGAACCAGCCCAACGAATACTGGTACATTGGATCGATATTCGCCAACGATGCTAAAATACATGACATTTTGTTAATTATTCCTACGATAAACATATAAAGATAGACATTATTTTTACTTCACTTGGTTATAGTTCTGTTGCATGAAATCATTATTATTATATTATAGAGCATAGTGATTATGCTCTAGATGCTAAGCGAGCTGTCTCAATTTCCATCCTTAAACTTCAAAATTATATATATCTAAATATTTTAACTTTGGTAGAAACCATACAAATGTGCAATAAAGGTCATTGACACCATATTACTCGATACATCAATAGACTTACTTAATATAAAACACAGAAACAAAAACATAAGGCTGTTCTGCATCGACTTCTATCGTGATCCTTTTCGTTTCCTACTTTTGAAAAATGGTTCATTATTTGTTCGGGTGTCTACGAAGGTAGGTATAATTAGGCAATCTACTATATTGCATGTTTATCTGGCGCCAACTATGGTCACTTATTTTAACAACTGTGTTCAAGTATTCTAGTTCCAACAAGTTACCGATGAGGAAGAACAGGTCTGTGGAGTGCACGGCGATGGGCACGTAGTCGTCCCGCGCGACGTCGATCGCCTTCTCGGTCACCATCGCCACCTCCTGCTTCTCTTTGATCTCATTCGACATCTCTTTCGCAGAGTTCAGAATCTAGACATTAACAAAACACACTTTTTAGAGTTCCGTACCCAAAGGGTCACCAACGAAACCCTATTACTAAGCCTCCGCTGTCCGTCCGTCCGTTCATCCGTCTGTCTATCAGAGGACTGTGACGTAATACCCTCTCATACACATTATATATATACACACACACACACACACACAAACTGTTCCTCTAAACTACTTACTTGGGGGGGTATGTATGCTTTTACGGTTGCACAACAACACGCTTTGCTTTGCTTTGCTTGGTAGTATAGATGTAGGCCTACCTTGCTGTCTCCTTCAGAGACGGGAAGGTGGCGTGGTCTTGAGGGGGAGCGCAACGGTCGTGTAGATCCTCAAGGCAAGTCCGGGATATACTACTCGAGGTTGCCACCCCGTTTTTGGTCTAAATTCTTACGAAATAGACGTAACTGAAACCACCGGGCGACCCGCAGAGTGGCGGGCTTTCCACTCAGTCCCACCCCTTCTCCCACTAAACCCCTTTTCCCCTCTATAACCCCTCCCAACTCCCCTCCTAACTGTGACCCTTCTGTGACGAAGTGGTTGCGGGCTCGGTCGTCACTAAACTCAGCTGACGGCGGGTAGGAGAATTTTGTCACCTGCGCTAGGACCTGCGCAGTCGAGCGCCGTAAGCGGGGATGAAGGAGTCCTGGGGGGTTGAGCCGATCGGCACTGGCGGTAATGTGTCCGTGAGGCAACACGCCCCCTTTGGTCTGGATTTCAAGCAAAACGGTGGCCCTATCATCTAGCCAAGGGTAAGGAAATGGCCAAAGTGTCCCGTCAGAGGGCCACAGGCGAGGTGCGTGGGGTCCGCTAAGGTCGTCCTCGGGCGGCCGTAGCGGTAGGTAAAGGCCATGCTGACGGTGTAAGTGAGGGTTGATTAGTTGCCAACCCGATCGAGCACCCGATGTCCCTTTTGTCAGCCTGTAAAGTCGTGCAGGCTAACCTCCACCACAGCCAGACCGCGACGGCTCAACTCCGCAAGTGGCTGGAGGTTCAAAACACGGCCATTGCCCTAATCCAAGAGCCGTGGATTAGGGGCGGCCACATACGAGGACTCTCCAATCTTGGTGGTAAGCTCCTTGTTACTGCGGACCATGATCATCCTAGATCGTGCATCTATGTCACAGGTAACCTTAAAACACAGCTATTAAACGACTTCTGTTGCAGAGATGTCTCTGCAGCTAGGCTGAACATACAGCGGGGAGCCACAAAGTTGGCGATCGTTTTCGCCTCAGTATATATGCCTGAGGCAGAGGAACCGCCCCCACACGACCTGGTCCGCCTCATCACACACTGTAAAAGCAGCAGGGATGAGATTGTCATTGGGACCGACGCAAACGCACACCATCCACTGTGGGGGATGGAGACGCAAAACGCAAGGGGTAAGACATTAGTTGATTATCTGTTCACAACTAACCTATCCCTACTAAACACGGGTTCGGAACCAACCTTCGTAACCAGACGCAGTCGTACAATCATAGACCTTACTCTGGCTACGGAGGGAGCAGCGGAACTAATTACTGGGTGGCAAGTCTCGAATGAGGCTTCCTGCTCAGACCACAGGTGGATCCGCTTCGACATCCAGGTCTGTATACCACCCAAACAACCTAGGCGTAATCCTCGCAATACGGATATATCGGTGTACACACGCAACCTTACCTCAAGGCTTGTACCATCATGCGATTCGGAGTTGCTTGCGGACACGGTACAGATCGATGCGCAAGTAACACTACTCACCGAATCGCTGATAAACAGCTACCGAATCGCCAGCCCAGAAACGATTCCGCGCGACACACCGGGTAAACAACCCTGGTGGGGTGCAGACCTAGAGCGTAAACGCGGTAAGGTAAGAAAGACTCTTAACAGAGCCATGAACACATGTAGTGATGAGGACTGGGACGCTTATTACGCGGCTAAATCCAGCTACAAGAAATGCATCAGATTCAGAAGAACTACAGGGTGGCGTAAATTCTGTGGTAACATTGAATCATGCCAACAAGCAAACAGGGTAAGAAAAATACTGGCGCAACAGAACACACCTGAGACCGCCACACTCCGGAAACCCGATAACATGTTGACCACGACATCTGAAGAAGCGCAACGTCTCCTAGTAGAAACTCACTTCCCAGGCAGCGTATTCGCGCAGGTAAATGAATGGCTTGACGTTATCCAAACACCATCAGAAGATGACTGGCTTTATGCAGAAAAGATGATTACGCTGGAAAAACTTCAGTGGGCCATCAAAAGCTTCCAACCTTTCAAGGCACCAGGTCCCGACGGTGTGTTTCCTGCCTTACTACAGTGGGGAGGTACCGCTGTTGCAACAAAACTGGTGCTCTTAATGCGAGCGTGCCTGGCCTTTAGATACGTTCCTAAAGGATGGAGGGAAGCAAAAGTCATATTCATTCCGAAGCCAGGTAAAAGTGACTACACAAACGTTAAATCCTATCGACCTATTAGTCTGACCTCGTTTTTACTGAAGACAATGGAAAGACTGTGTGAAAGGGAACTACGAGATGGCGTTTCAAAAACAATACCACTGCATGGTAACCAACACGCATACAGCTCGGGTAAGTCGACAGAGTCCGCTCTTCATCTGGTGGTGAACCAGATTGAGGAAGCGATTCACCAGAAAGGGTCCTGCCTGGGCACATTCATAGACATCGAAGGAGCCTTCGACAAGACAAACTTTTCCAGCATGAGTGCCGCTCTCTCCAAACATGGTGTGGAACAGGTACTAACTGACTGGATAACTAATATGTTAAGCAAACGTGTGGTTCGCCTTGAGGAAGAGCAGCAGTTGGCTCTGATGGCCAGAGGCTGCCCGCAGGGGGGTGTGCTCTCCCTTCTTCTGTGGAATCTGGTAATTAATGACCTGATCACCAAACTCAACGCACATCGTTACTACACAATAGGACGACCTCGCAATCCTTGTGTCAGGGAAAGTGACTGGAACGATCTGCAACCTCACTCAACAAGCACTACGCATCGTGGAAAGATGGTGCGACGAATATGATCTGTCGGTAAACCCCACGAAAACTGAATTAGTCATGTTCACTCAAAAGCGAGCACTAGGCCACTACCGGCTACCTAAGCTCTTCAACACAGAGCTCCAGCTGTCTAACGAGGTAAAGTATCTAGGCGTCATCCTAGACAGTAAAGCTGGAGTAATCACCTAGACTACAAACTAAACAGGGCCTGCATTACCTTCTGGCAATACAGGAAAATGATAGGGAAGAAGTGGGGCCTATCTCCCAAAATAATACTATGGCAGTACAGCGCAGTAATTCGGCCCATGTTAACCTACGGAGCCGTGGTGTGGTGGCCACAACACATGCAAAGGCTGGCCTGCATGGCAACGACGGTCTGCATGAGGACTACTCCAACTGCGGCGCTGGAAGCCATGCTGGGTCTCCCTCCTCTACACTTGTTTATACAACAGGAAGCGACGATGGCAGCAGTACGCCTTAAAACATTAGGTCTCTGGAGTAAGAGAGATACACGACACACCGCTCTGCTCGAGGAGCTCAACAATGAACTCCCCATAACAAGAGCAATCAATGACCGGGTACCCAAGCAATTTATCTTCGATAAAAAATACAAAGTCCAATTGCATGAGGATCATCGGTGCGAGGGGCTCTGCCCCGCCGAGCTGCGGATCTTCACCGATGGATCAAAAACAGGTAGAGGTACTGGTACGGGAATCTTCTCAGAGGATCTCAATATCCACATAGCCACACCATTGAGGTTTCACAACACAGTGTTCCAGGCTGAATGCTTGGTCATTTCTCTGGCGGCATCAGCCATCCTAACCAGGGAAGTTAAGGGCCACTCAATACGCATACTCTCGGACAGCATGCCGCCGTCCTGCAAGCTCTGAACAGCCACACAGTGAACTCTGGGTTGATTCTCGAGTGTCACCAACGTCTCAACCAGGTTGGTAAACACAACAAAGTAACCATTCAATGGATCAAGGGACACAGTGAATCTCGAGGCAACGACGCTGCGGATGAACTCGCCCGAAGGGGGTCGAGTTTGTCAGCGATGAGACCTGAACCCATCGTGCCGCTGCCTTTCGGGTAGTTACGCAATCTGGTAAGGAAACGCACCGGAGATAAACATCACAAGCAATGGGTTGACCATAGTGAGTGTAGGCAGGCCAAAGAGGCACTTCCCTCTATAGATGGCCGTTTCACAAAACAAGCCCTAAGACTGCCGTAACAACTGGCCACGGGTCTTTTAATAAACACCTCTATGCTATAGGAGTCACTGACAGCCCGCTATGCAGAGCCTGCATGGAGGAGAATGAGACAGCAGCACACTTGCTTCTAAGCTGCCCAGTAGTCGCGGATTACAGGGCAAAGTACTTCGGAAACCCAGGTACCCTCTGCGAGATAGTTGGTAACATCAGCGTTGCTGGCCTTCCTTGGGGAGCTGGGGTGGATCGAATGACGCATTTGTCCCACCTGCACGCAAAATACGCGCTTAGTCGTGGAGTTGCGGAAACCAGCCCGATTTACATACATACATACTACTTACTTTACTTTATTGTTTTAACTTAATTGTTCTAAATCAGGTAAATGTTTTAACGTCTATAAAATAACAACCATTTTTCATGTGCTTCTCGTCGGTAATATAAAATATAATGCACACTGCATTTGGAAATCCCACCAATGGACTCCACGAGACAGGCTCGACCTAGTGTGGAGTTCATAAGTAAAATATGCTTCCTTTGCTTCATATTCTTGTTGTTATGTATCCTAGCTAGTAATGTATACCATAAGGAAATGTAAAGCACTGTTTTTTGCAAATAAACGTTATTATTATTTAGTTTATTCATTTTTATACAAAGTTGATACGACAGAGGGGCTTTCCTTTAAACTGCATATACTAGGTACCATTTTCAAAGCTCTGTACCAAAAAATAATTAAATAGGAGCAGTAGTTTAGGCGCAAATGATTTTTAAAGTTTTTGCACCGTTTGAACACGATGTATCTTTTCTAACAGCTGATTATGGTCTAAGCATAGGTCATCTTACAACGATAAATCTACGATGCGTTGTTGCCGCTCTGACGCATGTCGAAGGACATTCACTAACAATTGGCAATGCAAACAAGGAAGCAATAAATACACACACACCTGCACTTTCACTACGAAAGCGACAATCATAGCGCAACTGAGTGAAACAGAAATAGTGACCTATTTCTGTTTCACTCAGTTGTTGCATCCTAGTTTTTTGCGATCGGTAAGTGGGGCCTCTAAAAAACTTTTTTTTTTCAGTGCGCCGACGCTGTCCTTTCGGAACGTACGATTTGTCAAATTCGCGCGCTACAATAAAATTGTGATTTTGTTTTGTTATTGTGATAAGACACTAAATAAGTTTAAGACAGTATTTCTTATTTTTATTGTGAGAGGACACGTCACTTGGGATTATTATTATTTAGTAATAGTGTTTTTTTTTTTTGACTGTTTTTTATGGTGGTAGGACACGTAATTAAACTTTGGTTGTGTGTGTGTGTGTAATTAAAGTGTTAAACAATGCCTCGTGTAACTTACACGGCGTCAGAATGCCGTGGAAACGCAGTTTTAGCTCTGCGAACGTACAAACAAAGGTATGGTGACAGCCGCATTGGGGATTTTACTGAAAAAATCTAATTAGTCCGTCTGACAGATTTTAAAAAAATATTGAACACGTATTTTTTTTTTTTACGTAAACAAAAAATAAAGAGGATACAGCGAGTTGAAGACACGCGTGAAGTCATCTGGCTTGTTAAAAATATACGAAATTTACCAAGCCAAAATACGTGTCTAATATTAATACTAAATGTCCAAAACTAATTAGATTTTTTTTGTAAAATACCCTATTGCAAACAAAAGTGCTTGGCCACGGACAGTGATTTAATTAGAAAAATAAATAACAATATTCTCCGTCAGTATAATTTGTGCATTAATGTGAATGGAGGACACATCGAGAATTTAAAAATTTAGTGTGTTTGTTTTTGTGCGCGTACTTCAAAACCTTACCAAACATAAAAGCCAGCGCGAGCGGAGGCCTAAGTCGCCGGTCGCCCCCCCGCCCCGGCACACGAGATACCGCACACCGCGCTCCGGCGCGCGCGCGACGTTGCCACTGTGTTACGGTCAGTCTAATTTATTTACAAAGGGTGGTTGCGTTTTATTCTGATTTGTAAGCTATTTAGTTTGTTTGAAAAAAATATTTTCTCATTTTTGGTGCTTTTTGTTTTTGTACCGTATCGAATTAACACTGAACACGTACAGTATACGTAGTTTAATTTAATGCCCCTCTGTCGTATCAACTCTGTATACAGTTCTCACTTATACTTTGATATGTGCCCCTCTCAGATTTTTTTTTTTGTGTTTTTCTGGCGACAATTTGACGAAATCTACCATTTATCGGCCCCTCTCTTACCATCTTGCGGGATCATCCGTTTAGTGTGGCGGCCATATTCGATTTTGGTGCTGTGTCTCGCTCGCGGGCTACGGCCGTACTCAAGAAACTTGTGAGTAACATACACAAACAGATGAAATTTGGTGGAATTCGAACCCACGACATTCGTAGCGCGCTTGGTTGACGCGCGGCTCAGACCACCGAACCAACTCGACACGAGTGCGGCGCCGCGAAATACGCTATCGGTAACTGTGACTGTGACGTGTCTTTGGTCGCCCGGTACTACGACACTTAGCGATAATTAAGCGATACTTCGAAGCTGCGAGATTTTTGTTATTGTTTTCTACTGTATTTTTTTTTTCTCCTGCTTTTGCCTGTATTAAATTATTTAATGATGTTTCACTAACCTACCAAAACAAGCTCCAGCCCCGATTTAAGGACAACGTCTGAGCCCGATCCCGGAGTTACATGCAGGAAACGTAAGCAACCTAAATGCGTGTTCACCGATCATTTGAACGCACTGAGCTAAGATCAACCCTGAAGTCATTTCACACTTCAGAAATTCGCAATGACATCAACGTTCTGTGTGCTGAACAGGAAACTTTTAAGCAGCGATGATAGCCTTAGATGGCAAGAACAATGACCTGACTCAACGCATCGACTTGTTAGAAGGTTCGCTTCAGTTTACCTCTAATCAATGTGAAGATGTATTGAAGAAAATCTCTACGCTTGAAAGTTGCATCACCTCTGGGGAGCGTACCGACAACAACCTGCTCGTCGAGCTTGAAGCTAGAATTGACACTTTAGGACAGCAAGTTAGAGCCTGTATATTGAAGTATGTAATATCCCGGACAGGCAAGGGGAGAATCTAAAGGCTAATCAAAACCAAAGTGGACTCAAACTGTCGCCCTGAAATATTCCCTGTTTTATCCATACAGGTTCATCATTCCCCTGGATCGGTCGACATCCTGGATAGCGAAGGACTGTTTTCCACTGCCTCATACATGACTCAAGGAACTTCATAAGCCATGTATGTGGCACAGAATCATAGGCCTTCTTGTAATCTATCGGACATGTCGACAGATACTTGCGGAATCGACGAACCTGCTGGCTTATGGCTATGTCTATGAGGAGAAGCTCCTTAGTACCGCGGGACCCCATCCTACACCCATTCTGAGAGGCAGACATAATTGAGTTAGTTTCAATGTGCTCATTGACCTTCACTAACTAGTCTATAGCTCTTGGGTTCCGCGGGACTACCGTTTAAAGAATTGAGGGATTGATGAATTTGTTTGGGTATTACTCCAGTTGTAAATAACACTATAGGGACTATTATAACCTTTTGTAGATGCCAGAGTCGGGTTATTTCGTCTTTTAGTTCAATATATTTGGATACTTTTCTGCGATTGTCGTCTGTAAGTTGTGTATTTGGTACCGCTATATCTATTAGATATCCTGTTTTATTTATTTTATTTATAACTGTAATGACCGGTCTATTGAAATAGATTGTGCGGTCGGTGAGAATGGCACGATCAAAATACAATTTCGTGGTCGTGTTTTCCGTTTTATCACAGTTTCGGGGTTGCATTTGTAGTATGGTACTACAGTGTATATGAGTTTGAGTTGATGAGCTAGTTTTTGGTGAATGATGTTGGCTACCTGATCGTGTCTGTGTTTACATTCAGTCAAAAAAGTATCGGGAATGGATGATTTGTTTATGGTTCCAAATTCAAATTTTTGTTTTTTTGTAGTTGTTAGATTGGCACAACTGTTTTCCATTTTGGCGCGGAGTTTGAGTTGCATCTGTTATTTATATTAAATACAGTGCTGGTTTTAGTAATATCATATATAGTGTGTATTGCGAATTTCATAATGGACAAAAATATCGAACAAAGAGTTTGTCTTAAATTTTGCATCGCCAATGGAATTTCGTGTTCGGAGTCACTGAAAATGTTACAGAAGGCTTACGGTGAATCGACTTTATCAAAAACTCGTGCTTATGAGTGGTTCAAAGCGTTCAAAAGCGGTCGAGATGTGATGGAAGATTTGCCTCGCTCTGGTAGGCCGTCAACGTCTGCAACTGAAGTTAACATCGCAAAAGTGAAGGAAATAGTGACTGAAAATCCCCATTCAACTCTGAGAGAGATAGCCGCCGAACTTTCTGTATCTCACGAGTCGATCCGTACCATTTTAACTAATCATTTGGGTATTAAACATGTTGCTGCTCGGCTAGTCCCAAAAGATCTGAATTTTCTCCAAAAACTCAATCGCATGAAAGTCGCTGAGGACATGCTAGAACGAGTCAGTTCGGACCCAACATTCATGAAACGCATTGTTACTGGTGACGAGACGTGGGTTTACGAGTTTGACATGCAAACTAGTCAACAAGCTGTGTGTGTGGCACCCGTTTTCAATCGATAGAAGACATAAAGGAGAATTCGCGGCGAGAACTGAACTCGATTCCGGAAGCAGCGTTTAAAAAATGTTTCGATGAATGGATTATTCGTTGGCGCAAGTGTATCGTTTCTACAGGAGCATACTTTGAAGGTGATAAAATAAATTTGTATAAATAACAGACATTTTGTGTATTATTGATGTTTTCCCGGTACTTTCTTGACAGAGTAGTATAGTCTGTCTGGGCTATTGACTTACACGCGCCTGTAATATGTTGGATCGTTTCTGGAGAACTATTGCATTTTTTACATGTGTCTGTGGTTAAATTCTTATTAATAAACTTTCTGTAATTTCTAGTTTCAATAACTTGGTCCTGTATTGCAAGCATAAAACCATCAGTTTCCGGGAAAAGCTCACCTCGATTCAACCACGTGTTCAACGCTTCTTTATCGACATGTGTGGCATAAATCTTGGCGATGCCTTCCGTGTAGAGACTTCTGGGTCCATTCTAGGATTTTGGTTCGGTCATCGGTCACCTTCTCATTCTTTTGTTTATTTTAATCTTTTAAATTGATAGGTGTTAAGAGTTGGTTTTGTTGTGATATTAGTTTGTGTAGTATGGAAGATCCAGATTAGGTAAAAAAGTATTGTCTCAGACTTGTAATCTGTCTGTTGTGTAGATTTGGCACGTCAATAAGGCCCCTGCCTCCTTCTTTTCTTGATACAGTCAACCTTTGCTGGCATGATCTAGGGCGGTGTTTGCGAAATTTTGTCACTGTCGTGTTAATTTTACGTTGTATGGATTTTAGGTCTGTTTTGGTCCAGTTGATTACGCCGAAAGAATAGGTGAGTACAGGTATAGCAAACGTGTTGATTGTTTTATTGTGTTTCGTGAATGTAGTTGTGTTTTTAGTACTGTATTTAATCGATGTTGAAATTTTAGTTTAAGTTTTTGTTTGGTGTCTTTAGAATGTATCTGACGAGATTGTGTGTACGTTAGGTGTTTATAAGTGTCCTCTTCATCTAATGCTTCTATTTGCTCTCCTGTATCTAAGATGTATTGGTGCTTATAGTTCTGTCCTGCTCTAACTGAATTTATTTTGCATTTGTCTATACCGAATTCCATTTTTATGTCATTATTTTGTATTTTTATGACTTTTTCGAACAAATATCGCAACTCTTTAAAATAGTCACCCTAAGGTGGATACTCGTAATAAGCCTGTAGTACTAATCAGCAGCGGCTCTGGATTCCTACTTTCTCCTCAGTCTCCATTGAGCCATGTAAGTTACCGGAATAAAAACTAATCTTACGGCTTATTCCGAGTCAGCCACCCTTAGGGTGGATTGGATAAACGGAGTAAGCCATTTTATGTTACCTGCACAGCTTCTTCATCTTCCAGCAAATGTTCAGAAGTGGATAGTACAGTCAATATCTTCTTCTCAATATCCTGTAAAAGCCTCCGATGCTCGGCACTCTGCGTGGTGAGGTCCGTCTTGGCTTGCTGCAGGTCGGGCCGCTCCCTCGCCACCACTCGCGCCAGGAGCTGCGCTTGCAGACCGTCCATGGCCAACATGAAGTTCACGAGAGTCACTCGCACGCCCACCTCGGGTAGGTAATGCGGGTTCGCCAGTTTTGTGCTTATGTATAATCTATTAAATATAGTTAAGTTTAATGGTTGTGACAAGGTGTTTTCTAAATACTCGTAGGTGGCTAAAAACTTTGAACTACAAAAAAAGTTCCAGTAATGTACACAATTGTTTTCCAAAGACATGAGACACAATCATGTTAAACTACGGATTTATCTTAGAAATACTCACTTGAAATCAAGACTGTATTCAACAATGGTATCACCAATTTTAATGCAGAGGGCTCCACCTTGTCGGAAGGTTTGTTGTTGCAGAAGTGGTTCCAGCATTGGATCCAAATCCTCCAATACGTTTTCTAGTAACACCTGAGAAGTGCACAAATCTTGTTAAAGTCGAAAGAAAAATTGAACGTGCAGTCAGACCACGGTCCGGCGGCGTCTCTCAGACACTCAGCGTCAAATGATATAGTACCTACCAACCTACCTACAATCAATCAATCAATACCTACCCAATTAACCACAGTACCTACTTAATTAATAGGTCCTAGTGGACCTAATTTATTGTCTACCTAGTGACGCTATACAAGACTCAGTGTAAACACCTCACTAGGTGGTCAAAAAGGTCCTTAGATATTGTTAGAAGACCACTGTCTAACAATGTCTAAGGACCTTTTAGATCTAGCCGACATGTCGAAAAAGTTGGCACACGTAAATGAGCCATTAAACATTGTGACTTAGAACAGCGTATTGTCGTGTTGTAGTTGTGGAGATTAGATCATATTCAGCTGAATGAGGTTTGACTGGTAGCTAACCCCAATGCAGTTAGGGAGAAGCCTAGGCAAATGAATGATGAAACATTGTGACTTCATACCGGCTGTCCAAACTGTACAGCGTTCTCCAAGACGCGTCCCAAGTCAGCCTGTGACATACGCACGATGCTGAGATTGTTCGGTTTCTCCATATTTTTGATCCAGCGATTGGCTTGGCCTTGTGGGTCAATCATCAAAGGCCAACGTCGAGCAGTTCTGTAATACATTATTATAAGATATGAAAGAACTAACTAGTTTGTAGAATATATAGGGGTAGGTTGAGTTACAAATACCGTTACATGTTAAAATTAACTATGGAACTAGCACTGGTAGGCAATGTGCACATCAAATAAAAGGTTTGTGTAGTTGTAGGTATTCGAAAATCGTTATCTAGTTTGCATTTTGCACACCACAATTTATACCCTTGATGAATCAACACACATATCAAACCTATTTATAGCTAGTTATAGGTTTATTAGCATTTATTTTTAAAAAGTCAGGTGACGGTCTTCTATAAAAAAAAATGTTTATTTGTAGGAGGTTATTTCTGAAAATACTGATCCGATTACGAAAATTCTTTTTCTTGCAACTACGCAATATTTTCATCATAACTAGCCTAAGTAGTGAGAACATAGCAGCACTTTACTGCTTTAGAGTAAACAGTGCAGTAATGCATCCATTACTGCACTGTTGTTGCTTTAAAACACTGCACTGTTTGCATGGCCAACTAGATTATACCAGCCAATCAGCGTTATTCTGACCACACAACAGGCCAATCGCAGGCTACAAGCATGACCAACTAGTTTTCTACCAGCCAATTGTCGCGATTTTTACTACCGGGAACAATGGCAGAATATATGTACGACCATTGGCAAAAAAAAAATGAATTAGCGCGAATCGAATCACAACCAGAACGTAGATAATTATAGAGTTTTTAATGTTTTCTGTAGTGACTTCAGTTCTTTATTCGGTAGTTGAAAGAAAAGCATATTATGAACCTCCAAAAGTGACGTTTATAATTGCACTCGTGTTTTAAGTCACTTTGTGCTCGATCAACAATCTACTATTACTGACAACGGTACACTAGGTTGTCGCTGAGTGGCATCAGTCTCTATTCCCAAAACATGCGACAACTCTGCGGGCAAGCCTAGTGAAGCAAAACAGCTAGAATCAAAAGTAACCTTTATGGCCTACGCACACCGGAATTATTTTTTTACCAACGGACATTCAAACTTATCTAGTAGGAATACGACATAAATGCCCATGTTATAAATTGATTCCGTGGCATCGAAAGGGATTTCTTGACAGGGCAAAGGAGTGTGCGCTAAGGGATCCCGCGGCGGGTTGTCGCTGCACGTCGCGCCGTAACTTGGAATGCCACTGGAAAGCCATACTTAAGCGCTTATTACACTACACGGTATTCAGGGCGCGGTAACTGCCTCCGTGGTCGAGTGGTGTAGGCGTTTGCCTTGGGAATTGAACCCACGACCACTGGGTCGTGGGTTCAATTCCCACGGGAAGCATACTTTGTAAAGTTGTTTCCAGTTTGGCTAGGACGCTGCAGGCTTGAATCACCTGATTGTCTGATAAAAAGATGATTCCATGCTTCGGAAGACACGTATAAGTCGTTGGTCCCGGCCGCCAAATGGCGGTCGTCAAATAAACCATGTCAGAGGCCCTTGAGGCGGTTTCAAAACTCTGACACTAGGGTGTGTGGGGTCGTTTAGGCCTTACTGCCCACACGATAAGAAGAAGAAGGGCCCGGCGGCAAGGGTGGGCGTGGCCCCTAACTAGGGAGCTGCTTATAACACTAGCCGTTCAATTCGGCCCTAACTGAGTTGTGAAGTGACCAGAGTTGCGGGAATCTCAAGTTGGGGATCAACAAAATGTGGGGAAAATACGAGGATTCTAAACATCGATTTTATTCTTCAGATATTATTCTAAATATCGAATTTGTGGGGTATCATTAGATTTTTGTCCTCAAAGTGGGGGGTTTTGATTTGCATTTTCGGGGAATTTGTTAAATTACAATTTGGCAGCACTGATCCCTAACTCCCTTAAGGTGGATGCTCCAGGGTAGCCCGCGAAATTCAAATAGGTTTTTTGCAATTTGCAAGATGAATATTTCAGAAATAATCATTCTTTCGAACTACATGAACAAAGAGGCCAATATAGACGATTAAAATGGTTATAATTCTTTAGATAAATACGCGTTACGGTCGCGGATCGCATTTGGTCCACATACAGCTTCACACTGACCGGCAAATTGCAAAAAACATAAAAATATTTGAATTTCGCGGGCTACCCTGGAGCTTACACAGCCCGTTAATATGGGAGTTAGGGAGCTAACTAGATCGGTCCGCTCCGGTCACCCTTATTAGGGTCCTTAACTCCCTAACTCTTACTACACCATCCTAAATCAGGACTAAGGACCCTGAATACCGTGTAGTTTAATAAGCGCGTGATGCAGCAGCCGCCGCGGGATCTAATCGGTCAGCGCAGACCGGTGGCAAAATCCTCAGCCATTCCGTCCTGATGTGCGTAGGCCTTTAACAAATCCGTAATAACAGGATATGCTGTGGTAGTGTTGGGTAACCTGTAACTCACTTGATAATGATGGCGCTCTCAACACTGAAGTCGTCCGACGGCAGCCCCTCGATGTTCCAATGCTGGATGGTGACGGGCTCGCCCAGCACCTTGATCAGGCTGTAGTCCAGCGTGCACACTATGCCGCAGTCGTGACACGCTTGCGCCCATGATAATATCTAACAATAAGAAAGTAAGTGCATTTTTAGTGTCCATGTTGATTTGTTCGATTTGTAGAAGTGCGCATACACGCGGAAATTACCTTCATATGCAATACATGCTTACGTAATATAAAACCTTGACATACTTAATTAGGACAGAAGCTACCTATCTTGTCAAACAGAGAAGGCACGAGTAAAAGAATATCCGCCTAAGTGAGAGTCGGACTCGCACACAAAGGGTTCTGCGGAACCCATGCACCATCATTTTTATTATTTTTTGTTCTAGCGGCAATCAAAATACACAATCTGTTAAAATTTAAACTGTCTACCTATGACGGTTCTTGAGATACAACCCGCTGACAGACAGACGGAAAGTCGGACGGACGGACAGACGGAGGCTTAGTAATAGGGTTCCTTTAATTCCGGAACCCTAATAAATGACTAAGAACACTCAGACAATATTGAGTTACATACTTGGGTATTTCTAAAAGTTGCTGTAAACGGTCCGAGATAAGCGATTATTCCAGCAGCAATCAAGATGTCACCTGAAATTACAATTAAGAATTTTCTTACAAATAAAGGAAAAATTACCAATAAATTACATAATAATCGTTACAATGGAGATGTGTGAATGAGGAATATTGAGTGGCTTAAAAAACAAACCATTTAGTTATGTGATGATGAATAAATATGTGAAATTTTTCATGAATCGTAGTGTGAATCGTGTTGCTCATATTATTATTACGACACTATTTAACTACCTTCATGTGTGTCATACATATTATGTCAGAAGAATATTAACCTGTAAGAGCGTTGTAAGTTTCGCGCAAATCTTTAGCGATTTGTGTCCAGCGAGTCTTCTCGCCGCCAAGACCGGAGATGAGCATCTCGGCTCGTTTTAATTTGTTGCTGCAGTCCATCACCTCGTCATCTAATATCTTCTGTTGACGACTCTGCTCCGCTAAAGCGTCTTCCAGTTTTTTCAGTTTCAGTTGTACCTTTAATTAAAGAAATTTATAATTTTAAACTTTCTTTTACCATATTTTATAGGACTTATGCGTGAAATTACCCAGAAAAAAACTGATTATGAACAACAAAGTGGAAAATGTCTTATTTTCTTCTGATTCATTTAATTGCAGGATCCAAGCCTTTCCAAACTTTTCTCCGGGGCTCGTCGAGCTTTTTGTCTCTGTGTCTCTATTGATCGTCACCGAATCAACAGAGACTGCAGTTCAAGATTTGCAGTGGTTGGGAATAGGGTCGCGGGCTTGACCCAAAAAAAAATGCATGACCTTGACAACCTCGATGATGGATGGATGTAGTGGCGATGTGTCTACTGACCTCTCTGAGCTGAGCCTGCTTCACAGCAAGGGCGGCACTGGCTTTGTCGTATACCGCCTGCGCGGCCGCCAACCTTTGCTTCTTAGGCGCGACCACCTTTGCCACTTTGTCGTACTTCGTCATCGCAATCACCCATTTACACATACCTGTATATATTTAATGTCAGATATTTCATGATCATCAACGTTTTCTTATCCTGATATAAATATTAAAAAAGTTATACATAATGCACACGGATTTAAAGAGTGAGATTACTGTGGAGTAAAAATATGTAACTCTAAAAAATAAAAGAGGCCGTATCAACATGTACTATATCACGATACTGTAGCACGATCTACGGAACATGACAGCGTATTTTTTTAATCATTCACGTTCAACCCCTCTCTCTCTCTTCTTTTCTATTATAACCGCCGATTTCTGAATGAAAAACTTGAAGGCATTAAAAGTAGCTTTTATAACGTGGTAACCGCAAATTCTCAAACTAAAAGCCGGGGCCAGCGTTAGTAATGTCTCACCCTCAGCCGCCACCGATACAGTTTTGATCTTCTCGGGCACGAAGCCCTCGTCCTGCATGACGGTGGTCATCAGCTTCTTCATCACGGCCGGCGGGATGTTGTCCTTATCGTAGTTCTGCAGCGACTCCAGGAACTTGATGTCGTTCAGGATCTTCTTCGAAGGCCCCCAGTAGTCTTCGACGGTGCCAACACCGGACGGGTTTGGGACCTTGTCTGGTTTCACATCCTATGTGTATAAGTTAGTAGTTTGTTTTATTAACAGAAATTATAGTAGTTATACCAACCTACAATCAATAATTGGTGCTAAAGAAATTAAAACTTAGATGTAGAAAAACATGCAATTTTGAAAATGTCACAAAACGATTCTTAATTAATTAATAGCTGGTCAAACTGTTCAAAGGAAGAAAAAAAATAGCTTGACGTAACTTAAGACAAAGATATACGAGGTTTTACTGTGTTGAAAATAACTGGACAAAACGATACAATCAGCAAATTCTACTTGTGTAGGTAACAAACCAGCGTTCGTGAGATGTTCTATGTACCATCGTGCGACCAAAATTATTCACTTACCGGGTCATCCTGTAGCAAAGCGGTAAAACATAAAATATAAAATAACATGTCATGTCTGTTTCACATGTTTGAGTAACAAGCAGCATTTTACAAGTTTGTAACTTAAATATTATTTACCTCAGTCTTATTGAGATGTTTTTACTAGCAAAATGACCTCCATTAGTTGCAATCTCCATATGATAGAGCAAGCATAGGCTTAGATTTTCTGTAAAATTTTTTGACCGCCGCCCGAGGGGAAAAATTCTCTGGCGACTGAGTAATTGTATCATGAGCGCATTATAATCACAATAACGACCCACTCCTACTACACCGGATGCTATCCAATGCGTATCAATGTGGCGAAATATTAGTAAGCCAACTAAGCTCTAAGGAATCAATTATCTAAATAATGTGGCATCAAAATTCATTTAACTTAGTTAAAACGACCTAAGCTCATACAAAAAGGGCAGAAAAGGCGGTTGAGCAACTCTTCTCGAGTCCTGATCTTCTGTTAAAGAGAATAAAAAATCTCCAAGATAGAGATAGCTTCAGTAAATGTACCTTTAATATACAGATAGCCTCCATGACAATGCGGATGCCTCTAGGAGGACTCTTCATGGTCTTGATGAAGGTGATGTCCTGAGGAGTAAGGGTGTCTAAAGCTGCTAGGGCCGAATTGAGGATCGGCATGGCCTCCGCTAGGTCAGCGTCGCACTCGTCTTTGATGCCTTGGGCCTCTTGTGCCTATGTAACATATATTTATGTTTAGTATAAAAAACAATTTAAATAATTATTTTTTTATTAAATTATTATCTATATAAAAACTAAAATTAACAAATACATTAAACTAAAAACAAACTAAAATATAGCATCAAAAAGAATAATAATAGGAGAATTTAAGTATCCGGCTATATATTTGATCGTTTGTAGAACAGAACAGAAAGAACAGTAGAAGTGCAAAGTAGGCGTGGCATGCGTGCCGGTATTACGCGGAGTTACGCGTACCTCAACCCAGTCGTGTTCTAATATCACGACGAACCGATTGTCTCGCTCACTCTCGATATAAATTTATAATTTCTGAACCATGCCGTATTGTTTCATTTTGGAGTGCAAAAATGGTAGTAGGAGTATAAATCTTAAAAATGGAATTGTTCATGTCATCGGTAAGTACGATTTTATTTGTTTTCTAATAAAATCTTAGCAAATTTCATTTTACCAAAAACTTAAGTTTAAGTCTAGTTAAAATCAACCTTTTCCCATTAGCATAGAGTTTATTTTGCATAGATTCAATAACTGTTTTGTTCTCGAAAGTTCTTCGCTATTCAATTAGTGATGTAGTCGCGTCGGACACTGGATGGATAGATATCGATAAAAACATTTTTTTGTAGTTTGTCTAGAAATTTTATTGAAATCACTAAACATTACTTTAAAAATATTTTTAGCTTTCCCAAAAACGCTGTCGTCAAAGAAAAATGGATAGATGCAACGGGTAGAGCTGATTAGATGCCAAGCAAAACCAGCACGATAAGCTCCGAAAATTTTTTAAAGCGATTTTTTTTAAATTTCATTTCAGAATTATTATCATCATGTGGATTGCGAAATAAGATTTCAAATAAATGCAATAGTACTTCTCCTGTGATCTAAATGATGAAAGGGTCTTTTTATCGCTCTTTTTCAAGTGTTTATATTGTGACTCATTGTTTGTACACTAAACATTTGAAGCAGTTAAACGTTACAGACATCACAGTTAATTTTTTAAAACTTTGTCTGCGATAAGATTCTGTACCAAACTATGTAATAAGATACTATCGTATAGTACCCGGCGATAAATATTGCACAACGACCTTTGGAAAGAGACAATGGGCTAATTTCGGCTTCGTAGAGCGTTATCTCTGTCGCACACTACCTATGTTTTGTCAGTCGTTGTTCAAGTGCGATTGAGTGCGGTCGCGCGTCCAGTTCAAAATATATATTTAGAGTTGTAAACACCCCCAAATTTAAATAATTTAAAGTTGTACTATAGCATCTTTAGGAAAAAGAGGGAAATCTTTACGAGGTCAGTCACGCGAAATTATCTACAATGTTTATAAATATTTTGTAACCGAAGCTGACAGATAAAAAAAAAATGAAGATGAAAATGTAAGTAGTTATTTTAAGAAGGTTCAAGAGCGAGTTGCAAATGCCACTGAAATTTTAAGAACTTTGAACAAAGTCAGTCTTCAGGACTGACTTTGTTCAAAGTTCTTAAAATTTCACACATATTAAAATTTCACACACATTCTACTGAAATTAAGTTCAGCACTCCAAAAAAAGGGAGACCAAAAAAGCAATTTCCTTTGGATATGGACGATTTTGATCATGATGTTGTTCGAAGAATGCTATATGATTTTCACTTACGATTGAACTGCCAACAATAAAATCATTGAAAGCTAAATTATCTGAAGCTATTAAGTACAATGGGTCTGAAAAGATGGGATACTTCACGAGATGGGATTTCGGTTCACTAAAATGGAAGATAATCGAAAAGTTCTAATGGAAAAGCACGATGTAAGTCTCAAACGAATGGAATACCTCTACAAAATACGCAAATTTCGCGAATCAGGAAAAAATATCGTCTACATGGATGAGTCTTGGAGTGATGATAAGAAAAAAGGAGTAAAAAAAGCCAATTTCAAAAGGTCAACGTTTGATAATAGTTCATGCGGGAAATGAAAAAGGCTTTGTACTCGGTGCCTTTTTAACGTATAAATCCACGGACACTACAGGTGACTATCACAATGAAATGAATAACGATAACTACGAAAAATGGCTGGTTAATCAATGAATCCCAAATATA
The DNA here is from genome assembly GCA_950371165.1 of Lacanobia oleracea. NCBI lineage: Eukaryota > Metazoa > Arthropoda > Insecta > Lepidoptera > Noctuidae > Lacanobia > Lacanobia oleracea. Next base: position 6,844,502 of record OX493393.1, read on the forward strand.
CCCGGTGATTCTGTTCTAGTTATCGAGAACGTACCCTATTACAACAAATATGAAAAACCGTCTAACGGGAATGATGGGAGTTGCAAATGATTCTGTATAAAACTTTCGAGCTGCGGAAAGGAATGTTCCTATTTTTATAACGAATGTGCACAAAAGTGCAACAGAGGGTAATATAGTTAATTATGTTATGAGGAAAATGCACGTGTCTGTTACTTTAGAGAAAATCAAAGCCAGACGCCAGTCGGAACGCTATGCCTACAAATTCTTTGTGGCACAATCAAGAGTACAGACATTCCTTGACGATAAGTTATGGCCTCAGGGCGTTATATTTCGGAAATTTGTACACTTTAAACCGAAGTCAGCAGCGCTATCTAGTTGTACTGGAAACGACTCAGTAAACATAGTCACTGGATAGTAAAAGATGCAAGTTGGTTACATTTAATTGTAAAACCGTGAAACGTTCGGTAGATTACATTAGAGACTTGTGCAGCAGCGCAGACATAATTGCACTTTGAAGAAACCTGGTTGCTGACTGAGGAGCAGTCATTCTTGGACACCATTAGCTGTGAGTTCAGTTCGACGGGCACGTCAGGCATGGATTCAGCGTCAAGGCTATTCTATGGCAAAAAGTGATGTTCAGCAATGTAACGGTAATTGAGTATCATAATCCGCGCCTTTGTGCTGTGAAGATTGCGCTAGCTAACAAATCCATATTGGTGGTGAGTGTGTATATGCCGACCGATGACATTTCTAACCTGGCGGAGTTCGCCGACTGCCTTGGCTCGGTGAGTGCAATTATTGACAGTTGTAAATTAAAATGTTGTTATGTCTTAGGTGATTTTAATTCGTACCCATCGGAACTATTTTATACGGAACTCTCAAGTTTTTGTGTTGAACAGCAGTGGACATGCATTGACACTGAGTTATTAGGTATTAATCTTTTATCAGTGATGTTCATGGATCGCAAAGGTGGCTTGATCATTGTTTAGTCACGAAGGCGGCGGTGCCTACTGTTATGCATTCGCTTGTAAAATATGACGTGCAGTGGTCTGACCACTTTCCTTTGATGATTATGTGTGACCTTAGTTTTGTTCAGATTCAACAGCCAAATGTAAGCATTGAAGTGAATAGAGTGATTTGTTCTTGACTTCTTTCTCAGTCAAGAACAGATTATGATACTTATAGCGTAAAGTGTCATGAAAAATTGCGACTTATTGACTTCCCGGATGACTTTAGAGAGTGTGGCGGTCAGACTTGTAATGTCTCTCGCCACTTTAATTTAATAGATGCAATGTATGGTAAAATTGTTAGTGCATTGTGCGAGTCCGCTACCGAGACGGTAACATATGGGGGCAAGTGCTAAGAAGCAAGGAGCAGTCGTGGGCTGGAACGTGCATGTGAGCGGCGTGCATAGGGAGGCTAGACGTAAGTTCTTATGCTGGCTAGATAGTGGTATGCCTAAGTCGGGACGTATTTTTGATGAGATGCGTGAAGCTAGAAGGATATTCAAGTCTCGTTTGAAGTGGTGTCAGGATCATGAGACTCAAATTCAAATGGATATTCTAGCTTCACAGCATTCAAAAAATTATTTTTGTTCTTTTTGGAAGCATACAAATAGATTGAAGGGCAAGCTTGCCCTCCCTGTTTGCGTTGATGGCGTGAGTGATGCTAGACAAATAGCTGACCTTTTTGTAGACCATTTTAGTGTGCAGTCACCATTAGGCCCATCTAGGTCGAAGCTCAATGTTGAGCCACGGAAAGACCTAGGAGTTAAAATTACTGCTGAAATGATCTGGAACAGAATTAACGAGATGTGTCGAGGAAAATCTCCTGGTCATGACGGGCTCAGCATTGAGCATCTCCGATTTGCTGGTCCGCATTTGCCATGAGCGTTGGCTATGCTTTTTAGTTTTTGTCTGGGTCATGCTTATTTGCCGATGACATGATTAGGACAACAGTGGTGCTTATCGTTAAAAATAAGACCGGTGACATGGGTGATAAAAATAATTACAGGCCAATATCTCTTGCCACAGTCATGTCAAAGGTGTTTGACAGTGAGCTAAATGCGGAACTTAGCAGTAATGTACGTGTTTACGATAATCAATTTGGTTTCCGTTCAGGTTTATCTACTGACAGCGCTATATTGAGTGTGAAATACTATACGGATCGTCAAACTCCAGTTTACGCCTGTTTCCTTGATCTAAGCAAGGCTTTTGACCTGGTTTCCTACGAAATTCTATGGAGGAAGATGGAAGAGGCAAATTTGCCATCAGAGGTGGCAAATATTCTTAAATACTGCAGGTATGGAAACCAGGTCAATAGTGTGAGGTGGGCTGGTGCTCTATCTGGGGCGTATGGGTTGGAGTGCGGGGTGAGGCAGGGCGGGTTATGCTCGCCTACGCTATTCAACCTATACGTAAATGACCTGATTGGCGCGCTTAGCAGCATGCGTGTCAGATATCATATTGATGGCGTGTATGTTAATAACATAAGCTACGCCGACGACATGGTGTTGCTAAGCGCGTCTGTTTGCGGGCTTAGAGCACTCGTGGCTACTTGCGAACAATATGCAAGGCTACATGGTCTGGCATATAATGTTAAGAAGAGTGTGGTCATGGTCTTTGGGACCAGGGGTAAGTACCCAGAAGCTGTACCTTCAGTGAGGTTGAACGGTATACCCCTTGACCACTGGCCTCAAAGACGATGAGGATATTGACAGGGAGCGGAGGGCGCTGTGTGTGAGAGCTAACATGATTGCCCACAGATTCAGGCGTGCCTCTAAGGAAGTTAAGCACGCTTTATTTAGTACTTACTGCACGTCTTTTTACTCCTGCAGTCTGGGGGTCATTATACTCAGAAATCATACAGCGCCCTTCGAGTTCAGTACAATGACGCTTTCAGGGTGCTGATGGGGTTGCCCTGATACTGTAGTGCATCGGGGATGTTTGCTGAAGCTCACGTTGACTGTTTTTATACTGTGATGCGGAAGCGGTGCGCATCCCTGGTCAGAAGAGTGCGGGGCAGCGCCATCAGCATCTTGTCCATGATAGCCAGTAGGCTAGATTGTGCGTTTGTGAACCACTGCTGCAGGGTATCAGCTGGGCCTGTGACCTTGCAGCAGTGATGTCGCAATTTTGTGTTGTTAATGTATTACTAACATAGTTTGTAAGTATTTTGTTACTAACACTATGAGTTTTGGTACTTGTAATAAATGTTTATTATTATTATTTCCTTTATTCACCTTCTTTACTTATTCACACATTTTTAAATATTTTTATACAATATACATTCAGTCAAAAAAGTATCGGGAATGGATGATTTGTTTATGGTTCCAAATTAAAATTTTTGTTTTTTTGTAGTTGTTAGATTGGCACAACTGTTTTCCATTTTGGCGCAGAGTTTGAGTTGCATCTGTTATTTATATTAAATTCAGTGCTGGTTTTAGTAATATCATATATAGTATGTATTGCGAACTTCATAATGGACAAAAATATCGAACAAAGAGTTTGTCTTAAATTTTGCATCGCCAATGGAATTTCGTGTTCGGAGTCACTGAAAATGTTATCAAAAACTCGTGCTTATGAGTGGTTCAAAGCGTTCAAAAGCGGTCGAGATATGATGGAAGATTTGCCTCGCTCTGGTAGGCCGTCAACGTCTGCAACTGAAGTTAACATCGCAAAAGTGAAGGAAATAGTGACTGTAAATCCCCATTCAACTCTGTGAGAGATAGCCGCCGAACTTTCTGTATCTCACGAGTCGATCCGTACCATTTTAACTAATCATTTGGGTATGAAACATGTTGCTGCTCGGCTAGTCCCAAAAGATCTGAATTTTCTCCAAAAACTCAATCGCATGAAAGTCGCTGAGGACATGCTAGAACGAGTCAGTTCGGACCCAACATTCATAAAACGCATTGTTACTGGTGACGAGACGTGGGTTTACGAGTTTGACATGCAAACTAGTCAACAAGCTTCGGAGTGGCGCCTTCCAACTGAACCGAAACCGAAAAAACCACGCCAAAGTCGATCAAAAGTCAAAGTCATGTTGACTGTTTTCTTTGACTATCGCGGTGTTGTGCACTCTGAATTCTTACCGGAAGGTCTAACGGTAAATAAAGAATATTATTTGAGCGTTATGCGGCGTTTAAGAGACAAATTCGACGAAAAAGGCCAGATTTGTGGAAAGAAAATTCTTGGATTTTGCACCACGACAATGCACCTTCGCACAAGGCTATCATTGTGAACGAATTTTTAACCAAACACTCAACAAATACCATCCAGTAACCACCATATTCACCAGATATGGCTCCTGCTGACTTTTTTCTTTTTCCTAAACTCAAATTACCACTTCGTGGCCACCCGTTTTCAATCGTAAAAATAAATAATAAATAATTAATAATAAATAAATAATTTTCAATCGTCAAGACATAAAGGAGAATTCGCGGCGAGAACTGAACTCAATTCCGGAAGCAGCGTTTAAAAAATGTTTTGATGAATGGATTATTCGTTGGCGCAAGTGTATCGTTTCTAAAGAAGCATACTTTGAAGGTGATAAAATAAATTTGGATGAATAACAGACATTTTGTGTATTATTGATCTTTTCCCGGTACTTCCTTGACAGAGTAGTATATATTTAAAAAAAAACATTTAAATTATACAAAAATAATAACCACCGATATCGGGAACAGGGTCCAAGCTACCGGTGGTCAGGGCTCCAGAGAAAGGAACCTCCTGACAATGCGAGCCGTGTCCAGAAGTACCGCTTTCTGAATCAAGCCCTTGATCCAGCTGCCCAAAGAGAGCCTCCTAAGGTGTTGGTCAAGGCTCGTGGCTATCAAGCCATTGGCCGACAAGACTATCGGTACAATGATTGCGGAGTCCACTTCCCACATGTCGACAACCTCGCGAGCCAAGTCAATATACTTGATTTGTTTGTCTTTCTCGGCTTTCACGAGGTTATCGTCATCCGGGACGGTTATGTCTACAATCATTGCACGCCTCACAATTTGGTCCACCACCGCCATATCAGGCTTATTGGCAACAATAGTCCTGTCAGTGATGATGGACCGATCCCAGTACAATGTGGTATTGCCATTGTCGAGAACTGGGTCGGGCGCATACGTTATAGTATGGCACCTCCGACTCCACAAGAGAGTATTTCAGAGAAAGTTGCTGATGGATAATCCTGGCTACAAGGTTGTGCCTATGCAAGTATTCTCCGTTAGCTAGACGAGAACAACCAGAGATAATGTGGCGAATTGATTCTCCCGGACGGTGACATGCCCGACATATGTCGACCGTGCCGTCTTTCACAATAAATCTCCGGTAGTTATTCGTCATGATAACTTCGTCCATAATTGCACAAACAAAATCTTCGGTTTCTCCAAAAAGATCACCGAAACGCAGCCAGGCTACGGACGCTAGTTGGTCTACGTCGGACCCATGTAGGGCCCGGAAAAAGCGTCCTTGAAGCTCCTTACTCTGCCATACCGCCCTGCGATCGTCAGTGTCAAGCACCGCAGGTTTGCGCCAGTTTTCATTTGCCACGGAGAGCGGGGTGAGTCCTTTATCCACCGCCACTACATCTCGATGCATACCCACGTCGACAGCTAGGAAGTATTCCCTAAGACTGCATATCTCGCGATTGTGGAGAGTCTTTGCATTTAAAAAGCCTCGACCTCTACACTTGCGCGGGATATACAGTCTCATTACCGACGATCGTGGGTGATGCATTCGATATACTGTATGATGTATGTTGAGGATTCAAGGCTAGACAAAACCAAAGTGGACTCAAACTATCGCCCTGAAATATACCCCGTTCGATCCTTACCGGTTCGCTATTCCTCTGGATATTTCGACATCCTGGATAGTGAAGGACTGTCCTCCATTGTCCCATACACGACATCAGGAAGTTGCGTAGGACTGCATCAACTTTGTACAGCTCCAGCAATCTCATGAGCCATGTATGAGGCACCGAGTCATAGGCCTTCTTATAGTCTATCCAGCATGTCGACAGATCCTTTCGGGAACGCCGAACCTGTTGGCTAATGGCCATATCAATAAGGAGTAGCTCCTTTGTACCGTGGGACCCATTCCTACATCCATTATGAGAGGCAGACATGATGTTGTTATTGTTAATGTGACTATTAATCTTTGCCCTCAAAATGGATGTAAGAACTTTATAGACCGTCGGTAAACACGTGATCGGTCTATTATTTTTAGGTTGCGCAGTACTACCTGATTTATGGAGCAGGTGGGTTATTCCTGTAGTTAAGAACTGGGGTAGCGACACAGACTCTAAGGCAGACTGGAATTGAGACGCCAAGCAAGCGTGCGATCTCGTAAACCATTTAATCCAGAAATTGTGCAGCCCGTCCGGCCCTGGAGATTTCCAGTTAGGCAACGGATGGACTGCACAAACTACATCTTGGGGGCTGATGGTAATTGCCCCCATTTCTGGTATCGGATCGCACACACGCTCGACCTCCCGAGTCCAGTCACCCTCAGTATGACTGACAGGAACCGACCAGATGCTGCGCCAGAATGAACACGTAGCATCATCATCCGGCAACAGATTATTATTATTATTAAACAGGAAATGACCAACAGGAGGAGCTCGTGGCTAAATAATAACAGCCGCATGGGTTGATCTTGAAGGCTAAGCAACGCTTGCCAAGGTTGGTCTGTGGATGGGTGACCGTCTTAACATAACGAGTTTCCTCCGTGCCTCGGAAAGCACGTTAAGCCGTTGGTCCCGGCTGTCATTTGTAGATCTTTGGCAGTCGGTACGGATTGTCAGAAGCCAGTAAATCTGACTCCAGTCTTGCCAAGATGTACCCAGTTAATGGATTGTGGAGGTCTGGTAGGCAGCCGCTCCACGTAAAACACTGGTATTCAGCTGAATCCGGTTTGACTAGAAGCCGACCCCAATGTAGTTGGGAAAAGGCTAGGCAGATGATGATGAGGAAATGACCAACTGGTGAAACAGACACGAAATTCCAGTTGATCCAAAATTAACAAAAACCCAGATTTACGCTATTATATGTCAGCACAAGGAGAGTTTTCCGTGGACAAAGTACTTGCCGAACATGGGCACACTGTGTTGCAATTGCCACCATATCATCCGAATTGTAAAATTCGGATGATATGGTGGCAATTTAATCCAATTGAAAATATATATATCTCAACTGAAAGGCTATGTAGCCCTAGAGATGTGGGTATGAATTTAACTACAGTAAAAACATTATTGACTGAAAAAGTAAACATGATCGGGACTAAAGAGTGGAAAAAGGTTTGCGATCATGCAATCAAATGTCAGAATGAATATAGAAGCATTCAACACGGTTTAGACAATTACAGTGACAGTGATATTGACCTCTTTGAGAGCACAGATAGTGAAATGGAAGTAATTGAGAATTAGAATTATTTCTTTTTTTTTTTGTTTTTTACTTTCTCGGGTCCCTCTTCCTAGAGACCCGGTCCTTTGGTAGGCGTACGAGGGGCCGAAGCCAACTCGCAGAGGCCTCTTTAGACATTCCAAATGGAATGGGACACCAACCGACGATTATCCCTGTATGCACTGTAAAAGTATACCCAAGGACAATCCCCGGTTGGAGCAGGACTATTGCAGAATATGGAAACAAAAGATGAAACGCTATGGGTTTGGCTGGTTTAGTGGACTAATAATGTTTACTATGGAAGAACTATTATTATTTTTATTACAATGTCTCATTCTAACAATAGGTATAATGGTGTTTATTATGTACACTACAGCTGTAATTTTCCTAAATATTTAAATACGTAAACATAATGTGAACAAGTTTTTTTTTTTTTTATTTTACCCCAACCTAAAGCCATCTTATAGAAAAATTGGTGTATTTTATACAAAGAATAAAAAGAATTATCAAAAGAAGCAAATCATAATTGTTTTAACAGCTCCTAATAGATACCGGACTGTTTGTATTTCGTGCGACAGGGATAACGCTCTACGAAGCCGAAATTAGCCGATTGTCTCTTTCCAAATGTCGATGTGCAATATTTATCGCCGGGTACTGTAAGCCACTTGGCACAAAGAGTTCTCCGAACTGAAATGTAAACAACACCCCTTTTTTTGTCGGCAGCCGAATAAGCTACCTGAAGCATGATCTTGTTTTACTTTTTAAACCTACCTGCGTACCCATTAACAGCGTACCGGCGCAATTTTATGTTAAGAACTGGTGTAAACACTAAAAAAACATGCGATTTCAGCAATCCCGATCCATTTGCTATCATTTATTGAAGAGTTCCATTGCCGACCTCCGAAGTTCTTCATCAGATCTTCACCAAATTGAAATGGAACCAGTTCAGAAAAATATTCATCCAAACCAAAAAAAAATCATCAAAATCGGCTGACAATTGGCGAAAATATCGCTGAACAAACATTTCATCATCAGCTCAGCGACATGAGATGATGATTACCAGGCACAAATATCTGAATTGCGTTAGAAAGTTAATGAAGAACATTGTATGTGCATATAAAATTTTGAGGGTTGCCCTCGATTTCCATGCGATCACATCATCAGATTCTGACTTGGTGACAATGGGACCAATCCCCTTCAGATAAAATAAGAATTTTTCAAATCGGTTCATAAATGACGGAGTTATGAGGTAACAAACATAAAAAAAATACAACCGAATTGAGAACCTACTCCTTTTTTTGAAGTCGGTTAAAAAAAATAACTGTCCAAGTGCGAGTTGGACTCGCGTGCAAAGGGTTCCGAACCAATTCCATTTTTGTAACGAAGCTATTTTAACACCAGAGACTTCTTATAGGTTTTCCTGCAATCTGAGGCTAAAGACCACCTACCATCTGCATTTTTATCAATGGTTATTTTTGGTCTAATTTCTTAAATAACTTTAAAAAAAATATATTTTAAAATTATGAAAAATATAATTAAAACCCTCACAATGTAGATGTGGATTTCACTAGTAGCAGCACTGTATTTGAATTTAGAAAACGAAACGCCGTGAGTACTTTTTGCCTTAAAGCTAAATAAATCCTAGATGTGTAAAGCCGAAGGTATATTTTCAAATGTAGGTTCTGTGACTTATGTTTGTTTTGGCCAAAATTGAAACGACCAATCAATCGTATCCTTCATTTGTAGTGGATTATATGATTATCGGTTTATCTGTGCGAGTGTGGCGACACAGGTTTCGATACAAATTTTGCCGCATAGCATTTTCACCGGTTTTTTTGTTCTGTGGTTTGTATGGTATTCATGAAAATAGTGAATGAGATTTCAAAATTTTGTAATTATCGTAAGACTCTCAAGGATCGCTCAAAAGGAATCGCTTCATAAGGTAGTAAATTTTCTTTTGTCTGAACGTATCACTGATTTCCAAATCGTACTTATTTTTTAGATAGTGTTTTAAAGCTATAGTCATGTTTAATTATATATTTATCTTTAAGTTAATCCAAAAACAATAATATCTTCCAAAATACAAAAAAGAACAGTTCACTCGCCTGTTCTTCAGCCGCGGACTGGTCCACAAGTACTTCAGCCTCCACAAGGGCGACTCCTTCCTTCTCCTTCTCGACGATGGCCGTGGTCTCCGCCACCGCCTTGGCGCCAGCAGCTAGTTTGGGCTGCAGGATTTCCAAAGCTTCCTGCAGCGCTGACACTGATTTAGCCGCGATGGCAAGCTGGTCCAGACCCGTTATGTAACGCTTCTCTGCTGTTGTCAATTCCCTGATCGAGATAAAGAATTTCAGAAAGTATATTCTATCCCTTGTACACGGCAAAGCGAAATCTTTGAAGCTATCATCATCAGTCTATAGCAGTCCACTGCGGAACATAGGCCTCTCCTAGTGCACGCCATTCAACTCAATTTCCGGCAACTCTCATCCAGCTGTAGTTTAATTATGTATAGATATCGAGATAGTTTCAATCTATCGCCACCAACACTCGCGTACTTATCGAATTTAGCGTTACATATTTTAAGTGAGCATTTATATTGAAAAGGCCCGAAAAAGTATTGGTTGCAATGTAATTTAACCTTTGACGAGTATGACATCGTGTGTTGTTCCAAAAGTAGATAATTAAGCATCTTGAATTCTGAATTAAAATAAAAGCAATATATTATTTTTCATCTACTCTATCAACACCGTTTGTCATTTAACAGTGGTGGAGAACCCTTACTGCCCAATTCTGATGCACTATATGATGAGAATGTTCAGGCAGCTTACCTATTCCTTACATAATTTTCTGCTCACCCTGCCTCAGAAAAAATATCTTGTATCTAGTGTTAGTAATAAACAATACTAACACTAGATATAAGATATTTTACTAAAAAATGGACTATATTGTTTTTTGAATAAAATAAATTTATTAAATTATATTTAGACCAAATTGCATAGAGAATATGCTAAAGAAAAAAAATAGCAAACTCACAATCGTTTCTTGTTAAGTAAGGACTTGAACATGTTGATGAGTTCCAGGTAGGCGGTGGGCGTGACGTAGTTGTATCTCTTGAGGCGGCGCAAGAACTGCCGGGTGAGCTCCTGAGTGTCGCAGTGGAACACCTGGCACAGCTTGATGGCCGTGTCTCGCTCTAGGTCTGTGAGTTCTATGTCTTTCAGGAACCGTGTCGCCACTGCCAGTAACGCGTCTGGTGGCCACTCCTGGTAATTTAAGGAAAATATTGGTTTGTCCGGCTCCGAAGTCGGCGCAAACCATACAAGTATCTCCTGCCTGGGACAAAGACCCAGCCAGCAAAAGAAATAGCGCGCCTGCTAAGAACATGCATCAATTATGCAGCCAATTTGGCCACCCTTGTCACAATTTTGTATTGACTCTTGATTAAGTAAATAAGAATAGTTCGAAAAAGCTGAATGTAAATTTAAATGGATAGCGATTGGAGAACCAAAAGATGATATAGAAGAGACTTACTTGGACCCACTCAATGGTGCAACTGTCGACGAGCAAATTTTTGCAACGTGGATATTACCAAATCATAGGACTCCCATCCAGCTGAACTTAAATCGCTACTCAACGAAAGTTATTGTTACTGTTAAAAGACAGTTGATGGTTCAGCAGCTGAAAGTTCTATCAGTTAAAATAGCTAAATTCAACTTAAAAAAAAATAAAGTTGAATTTAGCTATTTTAACTGATAGAACTTTAGTCAACTGGTTTTATCTGGCTACTAAGCTAAGAGCCTACGCACACGGCGTATTTTTAACACACCGACAACGCGCGTATAACGAACGCACGCTCACGGCGCTGTAATGACCAAAAAGCAGTTGTACAAGACTGTGTAAAAGACTGTTTGCATCTGAATTTCGTTTAAAGCGCGTTAGCGCGCGTCACCTGCGCTTCGTCGCGTAAAAAAGCACCTAAATGTGTAAAGGCCCTAAGAGTCGATTGAAAAGGCCTAAGCTGTTGTTTTATTCTTAGCTGGTTTTCAGCTCTAATGATGACGAGGACGAGACGTACTTGGAACCAGTCGATGGTGCAGCAGTTGACCAGCGAGGGGAACTTGCGGATGCGCGTACGCAGCGACGTGCCGGCGGGCGACATGGCCAGCACGATGTGCAGCTGGTCGCGCACGATGGACACGAAGTACGCGTACAGAGCCGTGGGGCTGCCGTCCGTCTGCAGCGACTTGTCGCGCTGCCGGTCGATCTGGACGGAGACAACAGAACATCTTCAGTCGTATTTATTACGACCGTTTAATCATGTGTACAGTTTAAAGATCCTAAATTCTAGTTCTCCTTAGACGATTTCAATATAGAATCCGCTAACCAAATTTTTTCGCGTGTCGTTATTCCTTCATAAATATATTTTTTTTTATTTAGATGGGTTTGCTCTTGACTCTAGTCTAGGTCAGAGATGAAAGAGACAAAGCCTAGGACTTAGACTTTAGAGGATTTCGGGAGGACTAGTGCTATTGAAAGTCATACAATATTTATTTATTTGGGTATTGTTTTACTAAACTAACTAAATCGCGAACGCAGTTTAAAGGCAAAGCCATGAGACACTGCCTTCCCTCTTGAATGGTAAGTAGGTATCACAAGAAAATAATACAGTACTTACAACTCTCATTTTCTCACACAGTTCTGCTTTCTCATCAGCATTAAATATGTTGGGTACTTCGCCGGAGTTCAACATATTATTGATATCTTCCAGGAATCCTTCTTCTTTGATCTATGTAATTCAGAATGTGTATTAATCTATATTAATTTTATAAGGCTGCAGGCTATTATAAGATCACGCTACAACCAAAGCCGAGCAATAATGAAAAATGTTACGCAGTCAACATGTCAAGTTGCGCGGGTCAACTTCATAGTATAATATTTATGTCACCGGCAATCTGTATAATTCAGGTATTCTATCTAATACCTGGGGCGTCTAGGCAATGTATCAAATATAATGAATATTATTGTCTATTTCATACTTTACCTTGGTAATGTATATGACGCAGTAAGATAGATAAAGCCGTAATATAGTTATATCCCTAGGGATATAATTATCTACCGTAACATAGTTATACGAAAGCGATTCTTTACTATCTCATTAGGAATATACTTATAAAACCGTCGAAGTTTAGTGATATACTTATATTACTAGATTAAGTTCAGTGTTATAAATATATTAGGGTTTGTCTCCAAAAAGTCATATTGTATCATATTGTAGTATTTTAAAGCTTATTTATTCTCAAACATTGACAAAATTTCAAAAGGGTGCCACTTTTTTGAGACAGACCCATTACTTGATTAAGCTTAGTGAAATAGAAATCTACCATATATAATTAAATAAAACAAAGTTTGATTGGTTTTATCTTTATTAATAAATCAACTTTATGTATCCTGCAGTTAGTTACAACACAATTTCTAAGGATTGTATAGAATACCTGTTGGTCCTCCGGCAATGTGTACAAGGAATATTTTTTGTCAATGAACGAGTATAAGTCGCAACAAACTAGCTTCATCAGCCGTTTAATTAGCAGCCTAAGTGCCCCGCATTTAATTGAACAGCAAGGCAAATGAATTGATTCGATATAATAGGTCTTTACCGATGAAATTGCCGTTTTGTATGAAAAAATTTAAACGACTTTTTTTCATGAATTTTTATTTTTTATTAATCGAAGTAATCACCCATGCAATCAATGCATCTTTGCCAACGCAGTGGCAGTTTATTGATACCCTTCTTAAAGAAATCAGCTGGACGGGAGGCAAAAAATTCTTCAAAGACATTTTGTACTGCCTCTCGGGTATTGAATTTTTTTCCCGCCAAGAAGTTATCTAAATTCTGGAAAAAGTAGTAGTCTGTAGGCGCAAAGTCTGGTGAGTAGGGCGGATGACGGAGAGCTTCCAACCCCAGTTCTTGCAACTTGGAGACCGTCTGCTGTGCAGTATGAGGTCGCGCGTTGTCGTGCAGGAGCAGCGAAGACGAGCGATTGACCAATGCTGGTTGGAGATGTGTGCCAGCTTCTCCATCATTGTGTTCAGTTCTTCACAGTACACATCTGCAGTAATGCTCACCCCGTTTGGTAAGAAGCTGTGATGAATCACACCGGCCCTAGACCACCAAACAGTGACCATCACTTTTCTAGGGGTAAGTTTTCGTTTAGGGCATTGTTTAGGTGCTGAACCAGGATCCAACCAACTTGCTGAGCGCTAGCGGTTATCAAACAGAATCCATTTTTCATCGCAGGTAACAATGCGGTTCAAAATTCCTTCATTTGTGTGTCTGTTGAGCAGTGCAAGGCACATCTCGACGCGTACTTCGCGCTGGCGATCATTGAGTTCGTGGGGCACCCATTTGTGCAGCTTTTTTACCTTGCCAATTTGACGCAAATGGACCAATATTGTTTTGACGCTAACGTCGAAAGCTGCTGCTAATTCAGCCGTAGATTGTCTATCATCAGCTTCCACAATCGCCTTTAATTCGTCATTGTCGACCAAAGTCTTCGGACGACCGCGAGGTTCATTTTTCAGGTCGAAATTTCCAGAACGGAAGCGAGCAAACCAATAACAGGTGGTGCGTTGGTTTGTAGTGTTAGCTCCGTAAACGTCGTTGATGTTGCGTGCCGCTTGTGCCGCGTTGCTGCCACGACGGTATTCATATTCCATAATTACTCGAATTTTTAACGTATCCATGATGACGAATTGCGATGAAAATGTAACACTAATCAATAAACAAATGACTACTTTTGGAAAAAAAAAACCATGTTTTTAAAATAAAATTACCTAATTTGAAATTAGAATTCTTAGCCAAACAAAAATTATTTTGATTTGAAATGGCCAGTACTGCAGAACGGCAATTTCATAGGTAAAGACCTAATATTTACTTACTTACACTTGGCTAAGTAAGTAGTTTTGGGAACTTAGGACACAGGGAACTTGAGGGCACTCCGACACGGATATGACGATGTTGATGATGATGTGGTGATGAATTGATGATGATGATGATGATGATGATGATGGTTGATGATGATGATGATGATGATGGTTGATGATGATCGTGATGATGATGACAGGACTTGGATCACCCCGACTCGGACGTGGTAGAGTCCTAAGGTTAGGACTTAGGATCACGTCGAGTGGCATAGGGGGGGATATCTTCTCCCCCTCCATAAATCAGGTTTTGGATGTCTGGTTTCCGTTATAAGTAGATCTTCTAAAAGATGATGAACATGATGATGTTGATGTTGGTTGATGATGATGATGAATGATGATGATGATGACGACGATGATGATGATGATGTTGATGATGATGGATGATGATGATGGTTGATGATGGTTAATGATGATGATGATGATGATGATGATGATGAAGATGAAGACGACGAGACTTGGGGCACCCTGACTCGGATAGGTTAGGTTAGAAGGGTATGGTGGGGTCTGAAAGACACCCATCGTGGTTATTTTTTTTAAACCACCCAGATGTAGGAGCCCCGCCAAGCGGGGCCATTTAAGCCATCCGCAACATACTGCAGCACAGACTATAGGTGTCTGTGTTGCAGCCGCCTTTGTATTTACGCGTTCCGAACCCGAACTAAGAATTAATGACAACACAGTTTTGTCAGTAACTGTCAAATCGTGTTGCCATTAATCAGTGGTTAGGTGATAAGCACAATCAGATCTTAAGTTTTGCTCGTTTCGGTTATTTGTCGAAACTTAAAACCGAATGCACGTGTGAACTCATTCATATAAATTGTATTGTGACTAAATCGTATCCTGTAAAAATCATATCCGGCTAAGAAATTTATGCCGTCGAGTGAACGTAGCGTTATGCCGCCCTACACGTCTTCCCTTTCCCAGCTACCGTCTTTTACACTCATTGCCGGTTGCGTATTCGGTATTCTATAAAATTCTATAGAACCTAGGCAAAGTATATAAAAAACTTTTTACAAAAAATACAACCGACTTACAAAAACAAAACACTACAAGGTACTCGTACAAAATAACTTCAGTAGAAAGAAAAGAACTTTAATTTCTGAAGTCGGTGTTTTTGGTTAATTTTTTCGTTTTTTGACACCGACTTCCGAAATTAAAGTTTTTTTCTTTCTACATAAGTTATTTTGTACCTTGTAGTGTTTTGTTTTTGGAAGTCGGTTGTATTTTTTGTAAAAAGTTTTTTATTTTTCACTTTTTAGTGATATCTAGGTACCTGCGTACCCATTAACAGCGTACCAGCACAATGTTATGTTAAGAACTGGTGTAAACACTAAAAAAACATGCGATTTCAGCAATCCCGATCCCTTTGCTATAATTTATTGAAAAGTTCCGTTGCCTGTCTCCGAAGTTCTTCGTCAGATCTTCACCAAATTAAAACGGGACCAGTCCAGGAAAATACTCTTTCAAACAAAAAAATAATCATCCAAATCGGCTTACAATTGGCGAAAGTATCGCTGAACAAACATTTTTCATGGGATCATCAGATCCTAATTTATACCTTTCATCATCAGCTCAGCAACATGTGATGATGATTACCAGGCACAAATATCTGAATTGCGTTAGAAAGTTCATGAAAAACATTGTATGTGCCTATAAAATTCGAGGGTTGCCCTCGATTTTCGTGGGATTCCATCATCAGATTCTGACATGGTGACAATGGGACCAATCGAAAAGTATATCCTTTCAGATGGAACAAAAAATTTTTAAATCGGTTCATAAATGACGGCGTTATGAGGTAACAAACATACAAAAAAAATACAACCGAATTGAGAACCTCCTCCTTTTTTTGAAGTCGGTTAAAAATGAATAATATTGCATACATTACATGAATACTTAAGGCATTCTATACAATGCCTAGGCATTCTATAGAATACCGGATTATACAGTTTGCCGGTAGCATTTATACTAGTTGACCCGCGCATCCATCCCATATTTGTATTGTGATATTCATCATCGGCCTAGCCTTTTCCCAACTATATTCGGGTCGGCTTCCAGTCAATTAGCTGAATACCAGTATTTTACGCGGTGCAGCTGCCTACCGGACCTCCACAACCCATTAACTGTGTAACACGGTACTTCATGGTGAGACTGGAGTCAGATTAACTGGCTTCTGACTATCCGTAACGACTGCCAAAGATCTACAAATGACAGCCGGGACAAACGGCTTAACGTGCTTTCCGAGGCACGGAGGGAACTCGGTACGTTAATAAGATGGTCACCCATCCACAGAACAACCATGGCAAGCGTAGCTTAACCTTGAAGATCGACCCGTGCGGCTGTTATTATCAGCTGGCTGATATTATCGTAATTCAAATATGGATGGATGCGAGGCGCACAGGATCGGTTCTTATGGCAACACTTGGGGGAGGCCTATGTCCAGCAGTGGACGTAGGTATATCAGCTGATACGATGATGTTGATGAATACAAATTTTATATTCCCAAAAGGGTTATAAGTACAGAAAAACATGTAAGGCGAGCCTATTGCCCTCAACCAGGCATAATTCCAGACTCCGGGTTGCTACTGACAAATTCTAGATGGTAAAACACCATAGCAATTTGGAAATTAAACTCAAGGCTAAATGAGCATGTTGGTAATAGGTATGTATAATGGAAATAGTACCTAATTTTTTTTTTGTTTCTCACCTGTGACTCGATGAATAAGAAGACCATAAGCAACTCAGGCGTGCTTGACTTCCGTAGCAACGTCTTCAAGTCTTCTCGCCACTCGGTCTTACCGTACGTACGACTCATCTCCACCTGAGCAATAGCAAAGAGATTTTGTTTTTTGTTGCCGAATCATAATTGTTTACAATTCTACGAGTACAAACATACAATGTCAAATATGATATTTCAACGTCTATTTTTCTCGGATGGGATACCATCAAATTACTTCTCTCGACCTGGGCGGAGTGGGAGGGAGTGTCAGACTCTTACTGACTAAAACCCACCCGTGTTCCTTCAAAATGCCGTTTGCATTCCAGGGCCGCGGTAATTTTTGCGAACAAATTCGCAACCCTGGCAGGCACTAGCCAATTATGCTGACATAGGGAACGCCCCGTTGACCCCGGCCTAGTCCTTATCGGACAGCGAACCACCCATCAGTCATCGTCCGCAGGCCCACGTCTATACGGTGGCCGGGAATCGCCCTGCAACTCCCAACGTCCAGGGTGTCTTTTTCTACCTACGAAACGACGACGTCTACTGCTACAATGGGCGTAACTCCAAATCTCATACTTTTAGGAAACGAAAATGCTAGGTTAGTAAAACATTAATTTTTACTTTAGCGCAATTTGAAAGCTTATATAGAGACTTGTTACAGTAAAAATTATATCAGTTTTCGGAAGGAGGAGAGGCCTACTTATATCTATTAGCCCAAGATAATTAATGCATTTTATTTAATCTTTTTGCTGCATCAATTCGCATTATAGTTCAAAGATTAAGACACGCACACCTTTAATACAACTAATAATTTCCTGTCCGCGCAATGAACACTGACTGCAAGTTATGGCTGTCATAGGTACATCTACCTATATTGTTAAATCTTCTTTCATCCTGCAACCTATACTGTGGGACCAGCATACTAAAGCTGGAAGAGATTTCTATAGAAATAAGCTTCACCTTTGTTTGGCCTATTTTTCTATTTCCTCTTGTTGCCGCGATTCTCCAAGGAAACTTTTTAAAAATATTAATATTATGACAGTCCCTTGCCAATTTATATATGAAAATATAATGTATGTACGGAATAATTTTAATACTAGAAATAAAGATAGGTACATTAGATCAACCATTTTATAGATTAGCTAAAAAAGTACACACATCTTTCATGGGGTACTGTGTTAAATGTTACAATAAAATACCTTGTGACATATTAGAACTAAATGAAAGAAAATTTAAAGCGTATATCAAAAGCACACTCTGTATACAAGCTTATTACAAATTATAAGATTACATTCAGGATAAGAATGCCTGGAAGCATGCTGCTCCTGCTCCATAGGGCAGTCAATGTTGTGGACAAAATCAAACTGGTTGCTTTATGTATTAACTTTATAAATGTTCTGTGTCTTTTTGTATTTGAAGCCAGGTAGGTATTCCCAATATTCCATCAGTTTGAAACAATAATAAACAAACTAATAAGTAGTGATTGTTTAAAGCCAAAAAAAAATTACATATTGAAGTTTACTTTATGTACTTACTTTGACAATTTCTGGTTCAAAACATAATGTTGAAAACTTCACTCGATCAAAATAAAATCAGAAGAGGAGCCTAAAGTCAAAAAAAAAATAAGTTTTTCTTATTTTTCTTGAAGCTTATGAAAGTTATACTTCCAAAAACCATATCTATGAAAGGTTAATAACATATAGAAGAATAATTTGCGGTTAAATTTTGCATAATAGTTTTATTTTTTTAATAATAAATTATTATGGCTTCAAGCCGTCGACGTGAGCGCACGGCTCGCTTCGCGTAAAGTATGGAAATGTTAGATAGGTACCTACTTCGCTCGGTCTACCTGCCCTTAACTCACACACTGTTAATTAGTGATTCCAATATTTGTAAATGTGTGAGTATCATGTACCTACTTATTAAAAAATTGATAAGTCTACCTCTGCATGGTCCTCACATATAACAAAATTTTTGTATAACATATATTGTAAAAGATTTATTTGAAAAGAGTAACTATGGAGTTTCTTGTCCATTCTTCTCCATAAGAATCTACCTTTCCGAATGGAGAGTAGTCACTTTAAATTTTTTATATTATTTGAAATGTGAAAGACGTTCAAAAGTGCCGTTTAATGACCTAATTGGAATAAACGCTTTGAGTTTAACTTTAATTTTTTTCATATGTGTGTACATCATTTTCTTTGGCCTTTTCCCAACTATATTGGGGTCGGCTTCCAGTTAAACCGGTTTTAGCTGGATACCAGTATTTTACATGGAGCGGTTATATATGTGTGTACATTAATTGTTTTATAAATACATTTCCAAGGGCCGGTTTCAGTGAGTATAATGCGCCCACTGACTCGTTGTTCGTACGAAAAGTATCACCAATTTTGTCTCCTCAGCGGTCTTCGTATTTCAACTAAAATAATGCTGATATAGTGCTGACCTGGAAGAGGTCGTACTCGTTGATGTGCGCGGCGAGGCGCGTCAGCGACTGTCGGCCCGAGCCGCCCAGCCCCACCAGCAGCGCGTGCGAGCGAGGCTGCGTCAGCACGCGGCAGATGCGCGACACGTGCTCGATCGCGAACCTGAGGACAACAGGACATTCTGTTCAACCTACACAGACACTACTAGCTGAGCCGGCAAACGTTGTTCTGCCATATAATTAAAATAACCAAAAAAAATAAATTGCCTTCGACCTATTACACAAAAAATGACCAACACAAAAAAAAATCGTAACAATCAGTCAACCCGTTTCAGAGGAGTTCGATAAAAATATTGTTTTCTTTATATTAGACCCGCGCAACTTCGTCTACTCCGCTCCTAATGGTCTTAGCATTATGATGTATATATAGCCTATAGCATTCCTCGATAAATGGGCTATCTAACACTGAAGGATTTTTTCAAATCGGACCAGTAGTTCCTGAGATTAGCGCGTTCAAGCAAACAAACAAACAAACTCTTCAGCTTTATATATTAGTATAAGTATATAAGTATAAGATAAGATAAGATAAGTATAAGTATAAGTATAGGTAAGTCATACTAATCTTACTACTATTGATGAATGTTTATTATTCAATCACGCCAGAACGGCTGAACGGATCTGGATGACATTTGGCACAGTGATAGATTATAGTCTAGAATAGCACTCTGACTTTTCATCCCGGTTGACATATTGCTTCAAATATCTAACGCAACGTGATACTTTAGGGCACCATGTTGCGAACATTTTCAGACTTTCAGACTCAATAAAACTTTAACAAATAGAAGCCGACTAGAAGAAGTAGTTACTGTTTGTTCTTACGTGAAAAGCACGAGGTTCATGGGTTTCTTCGACATGTTGTTGAACTCGACAAGGAAAGCCTCGACAGTTGAGTTCAAAAACTCCATATTTGTAGTCTCCATGTAGAAGCGGGTGTCCGCTTTCGGGTTCGCGAAATCACAGTAAATCAGTCTTCGAAGGTGAAGATCAGTTATTTTCTGTTGAGAATAATATAAAACATTAATACATAACATTGTGTCTTTTATGATTTGAAAACCAGCCAAGTGCGTGTCGGGCCACGCGCAGTTTCTTTTTTTGACGATTGGTTAATTTACTGCAAAAATTAACTAGTTATTGCTGAGATACAAAACAAACTCTGATAAGTTTAAAATGAAAGACATGGGTAGAGTAAAAAACTATATTGGTATTTATCTGCCTAGCCTTTTCCCAACTATATTGGGGTCGGCTTCCAGTCAAGCTGGATTTAGCTGAATACCAGTATTTTACGAGGAGCGGCTGCCTACCAGACCTCCACAACCCATTAACTGGGTAATACGGTACTTTATGGCAAGACTGGAGTCAGATTAACTGGCTTCTGAATATCCGTAACGACTGCCAAAGATCTACAAATGACAGCCGGGACCAACAGCTTAACGTGCTTTCCGAGGCACGGAGGAAACTCGGTATATTAAGATGGTCACCCATCCACAGACCAACCTTGGCAAGCGTTGCTTAACCTTGCTTCAATTGATATCAAATATTGTTATGATCAAGTAAATGTCTTAACTCTGAGTCAAAAATGAAGTCTGAGTCTTTAGCTAAACGTTATAATATTGAAAATGCAAAATTGTACAAAACCAATGGAAATACTAAAATTTAAAGTTGGAAAAATGTGATGTAAATGAGAATATAAAATATAGAAATTTAATTAGTGTACTTTTGTATATATTAGCTCTGGTACTAGACCAGATAGATATCTCTTTCAGTGTAAAATATTTTAGTTGATTTCAAAACGGTTATAAGGAGTGGTTCTTCCCATACCAGTGCACAGACCATGCTGGACGAGAGACGCGAAAGCTAGCGCTTGCGTTAAATCTTACCCAGCTGGTCCAGGGGGCAACGAGGGTGCCGGATGTTGATTCGCACACTGCCAATTGCTTGTACCTTTTGCTGACAACAGATCCAGACCGCTATTCGGTCTCGATTTCTTCACCACTGGGTAGTTCCGAACACTGTCTGGTGAAGTCTGTATCCGTATACTCCCCGCCCGATCCTAGCCCAAGAGGCACACGGCGGGTATGGCGGTACAGGTCAGCTGATTGGGATGGCATGCGATCTTTCTTCGCATGCTTCGCATCCTTGGCAGCCTACTTGCTTTTCTTCGACTGATGCTTCGTCGTGCGCAGACGCCGTGACGGATGTGTTGCGGAGGGGAATGGAGTACTACATTCCGTTCTCTGACATAACTATGTCTGGCGAAGCTCGTCCATGGTTTGGTGCCGAGTGCAATCGCGCTGATGCGCTTAAGTACGCGGCTTACCTGGCATGGGTCGACGCTCGCACGCGCAAAGCAAATGACGTGACTCGGAAGAAGAGAGCCTTCAACAGGGCTGCCAAGTCCTGCAAGAAGGTGTTGCGGAGGGCACGGTTTGACCACATCAGCCGAATAGTGAATAAACTTGCTTCATACCCAGCAGGTAGTAAGGCTTTTTGGTCCCTGGCTAAGTCGGTCGAATCGAACTTCTGCCGCCCCTCACTACCACCGCTGCTGAAACCTGACGGGACGCTTGCCCACTCCGCTGAGGAGAAAGCGAATTTGTTTGCTTCCTGGTTTGCGGAATCTTCGCGTCTGGATCTTCTTCTCCTGGTGGATGCGAGTCGAGCATGTCGAACATTCGCATTCATCAGAAGGAAGTCCGCAGGGTACTGCGTAACCTAGACGTGAACAAGGCTAGTGGCCCTGACGGGATACCGGCAATTGTTCTGAAAACTTGTGCGCCTGATATGTCTCCGATCTTGACACGCCTATCTCGCCTTTCGTTTGAGACTGGAAAAGTGCCGAAGGCTTGGAAGCAAGCTAACGTGCAACCCGTGCCCAAGAAGGGTAGTCGTGCTGACCCGTCCAATTATAGACCCATCCCGGTAACGTCCATACTCTGTAAGACTATGGAACGCGTGCTGAATCATAAGCTCCTGGCGTACCTAGAAGCGAATGATATCCTTAGTGACCGACAATACGGGTTCCGCCGAAATCGGTCAACTGGGGATCTTCTAGCGTATGCCATTCACATCTGGAGTGAAGCCATAGAGAAGCACGGGGAGGCACTAGCGTTCTCCTTTGACATCTCGAAGGCCTTCGACAGGGTCTGGCACGATAGTCTTATAAGTAAGCTTCCTTCCTTCGGTCTGCCCGCCGGTTTGTGTGATTGGATCGCAGATTTCCTGAGGGATCGGTCTATCCGAGTGGTCATAGATGGCTGCTCGTCTGGACTGCTGGATATTAATGCCGGGGTTCCTCAGGGGTCGGTGCTTTCGGCAACACTCTTCTTGCTGCATATTAATGATCTGCTTAAACCCGGTACCTTTGGGTATGCAGGCGACAGCACTGTTGCTGAGAGATACGTGTCCGACGCACGAGCTGGTGGGTCGTAGATCCGGTCTCTCCGGGAGGCTATGGTTGAGCGCTTGAATGTGTCCTTACAGGCTGTCTCTGAATGGGGTGATGCCAATCTGGTCAAGTTCAATGCTGCTAAGACCCAAGCGTGTCTATTTTCCGCCAAAAGGAGCCAATTCCACCCAGCTCCATCTTTCCGAGGTGCAAAAATGCCGATAACCGACCAACTTGAACTTCTTGGGGTCACATTAACATCTACTCTCAATTTTGGTCTTTTCGTAGAGGCAAAAGCTCAAGTGGCTGCAAGAAAGTTGGGGATCCTAGCAAAGGTACGGTACTTCACGCCGGAACAGCTGCTCAAACTCTATCAAGCGCAAGTTCGATCGTGTATGGAATATTGCTCTCATCTTTGGGACGGATCTGCCAGATACCAGCTTGATGCCCTTGAGTCAATTGAGAAACGAGCCAAGAAGATCATTGGCAATGAGAGGCTCGTCGCGACGAAGCTCCAAAGTCTTGAGCATCGACGACGAGTTGCTAACTTGTCGGTTTTTTACCGGTTGCATTTTGGGGAAAGTGCGACGGAATTGCATAATTTAATTCCGCCAAGCCCTTTCCATCATCGGACCACAAGACGAACGGCGATGCTCCACCGGTACATGGTGGACATCCCACCCACACGCACAAAACGTTTTGGGAACATTCATAATGCGTACAGCTAAGGAGTGGAATTCCCTGCCGAGACAATTTACATATGCTATGAGAGTTTTAAAGTATTTATATTTAACAAGAGATCTGAAACTAAAATAGTGTAGTGCTGATATTTTGGGTTGTTGTGTAGACACTGACTGGGCAGGAGACATTTTAGATAGGAAATCTACCGCAGGTTATGTTATTAGACTGTTTGGAAATTTACTAAATTTAGAGAAATGTTGTATGTAAGAGAATAAAATTGAAGTGTGTCTAATATAATTGTGTTATGCGTTTGTAATGTTGTAAGTGTACAAGTAATATAATTATTTTTGATAAGTGGCGTTGCAATATAAATGTAAGGAGGCGTGTTATTTATGATACATTTATATTGTCAACACTGAGTTCCTGTATGCTATAGTCTATAGAAAGTGGTCTGCTAAAAAATATGGAGGATTTTGTGTGCGTAGACTCATTGCTGTTAAACAAAAGTTAAATAAATAGTTATGTAGAGGTAGAAACAAGTGTCTCATTAGGTGTACAATTGTTTCGAAGACAGAAATTTAACAGAATTTTGTTTCGCAGAAAATGTTTCATATAATATTGTAATTTTATGTCACATATTATTGTTCCAAAGAGTGGTCATTTTGTTCACACCCATTTCACAGAAGCAATTCAATGAATTTCATGATTTAATTTTTTTATTTAACAAACTTATCAAACAGCAGAATAATTTTTTAACGAATATTGTTTGTTGGGTATATTTTTTATATTTCAGTGAAAATGCAATTATAATTAAATATTATCGTTTTATAATATTGGATGGGCTGAAAAGTTCGTAGGCTGACACATAGATCGCGCTACGAGAATTAAATCCATATGATTTTTAGTTAGCCCTAACCTTCAAAAGGTACGTGTATAAATTTAACACCTGTCATATAATTAGTTTGCGAGGTAAAACATTTTAAGTGAAGAACTTTTATTACTTTGAAAAAAAAAGGTATAAATAGGAATTTTGTGTGTTGATAAAGCACTGCTTTTTGGCGAAAAAAATACTATTGAAGCCAATGCTTGGCTTGATAAACATTATTCAGACTTTGCACCAGGAAAATCAACCGTTGAGAAGTGGTTTGCTAAGTTTAAACGAGGCGAAATGAGAACCGAGGACGATGCACGCAGTGGACGCCCCAAAGAGGCTGTTACCGACGAAAACATAAATAGTTCACAAAATAATTTTGAATAACCGTAAAGTGAAGTTGATTGAGATAGTTGAGACGCTTAAGATATCAAAGGAAGGTGTTGGACATATCGTGAATGAATATTTGGATATGCGAAAGCTCTGTTCAAAATAGGTGCCGCGCGAGCTCACAATCGACCAAAAACAACAACGAATGGATGATTCTCAGCAGTGTTTGGAGCTGTTCAATCGTGATAAACCCGAATTTTTGCGTCGATATGTGACAATGGATGAAACATGCTCCATCATTTTACACCGGAGTCTAATCGACAGTCAGCCGAGTGGACTGCACGTGGTGAACCGATTCCAAAGCGTGGAAAGACGTGAAATTCGGCTGGCAAGTTTATGGCATCAGTATTTTGGGATGCGCATTCAATGAAAACGATGGCAAAATTGCATGAATTTTGTTTCGAATTGCTTCTGCATCCACCGTATTCTACAGATCTGGCGCCCACGACTTTTTCCTATTCTCAGACCTCAATAGGATGCTCGCTGGATAGAAATTTTGCACCGATGAAGAGGTAATCGCCGAAACTGAAGCCTATTTTAAGGATGAAGACAAATCGTTCTATAAAGATGGTATCGAAAAATTGTATGACCGCTATTAATCTTTGTATCGCCCTCGAAGGCAACTATATTGAATAATGAAATCAAATTCTAACATAAAAAAGATTTTTTCTACGCTAGCCTACGAACTTTTCAGCCCAACTGTTATGTCCATGATATACTTTTAAGATGGCAGAATTTTATTCGGAATAATTTTACTACTCATTTTGCCATTTAAATTAAATTAAAATAGAAATATGATCTTAAAAAATCAACATGTGCTAAAAAACTTAGTGACAGAAATGAAACGCTGTAAAACTGACCCCACGTAGTCTTGTCTGCCCTACCCCTAGAGTGTAATTTAAGCCCGCGCAAGCGCGGAGTGTCGAGGCGGCCCACGAGCTGAGGAGCAGGTGTTAAAAACCATCTGCGACGATAAGTTCGCGTGGGATCGCCGGAGCCCCGCAGCGCCGGAGCCGTGACAGAAACCATGCCTGCTGCACGCTCGCTTGCATTCTGCATGTTGCATGCTCGTTTGCGTGCTGCATGCTTGCTGCTTGTTGCATGCCGCATGCTTGCTACATGCTACATGTTACATGCCGCTTGCTTGCTGTATGCTTGCCATATGCTTACTGCATTCATGTTGCATGCTCGCCTGTATACTACATGCTTGCTTGCATTCTGCATATTGCATGCTTGCATTCTGCATATTGCATACTCGCCTGCATGTTTGCTTGCATTCTGCATGCTCGTTCACGTGGTGCATGTTTTCTTGCTTGCATGATGCATGTTGAAAGCCGCATGATTGCTGCATGCTTGCTGCATGTTTGCTGCAAGCTTGCTGTATGCTTGTTTGCATATTTTAGTCTTTTATTCCCATCGCCATTTGCCACCAATGCCGCTTTGTGAGGTTCCGTCAACCGGGTCCAAATGAAAAGTTTTGCTTGACTAGAATTTACCCGCATTGTTTTTGTGAACACGATGTTGTCATTTTATAGGAGCATTTTGTCAAAAGTTTAAAACATTCACTCGATAAAATGTTTTTCTTGGTAACAAAGTTTTATGTTAACTACTCAATATGAAGATTAAGAATATTTGATTTGATATTCTATGATATGATGAATATCGAAACAAAGTTTGTTTGTAACAAAAATCTATGATTTAAATTTATTTATAGTTAGTATTCTGCGTATTAATCATTCTATAAAATTATAATACAAGAAAAATTCAATGTGAAACGAAATTCTGTGAAACTGTCTTCTATAAAACAACGTACAACCGTCTCATTATCTATATTTATTAACAATTTTATCACTGTCATCGTGATTTTATTTTACCACTGACCTGCGCCGCGCACGCCTCGCTACGCACACGTTTCGATGTAAATTTGCCTGATAAACCATGCCTCACCACGATTATGAACGTCCACACATTACGAACCATGCGATAAGCGCCCGTGCACTGCGCATGCCTCACAATGTCTGTATCCACCCTCAGAGAAGGAAACACTGAACTCGTCTTAAAAATTACTGGCAAAAGATTTATTTAAAATAACTATTTTACATAATAAACATAATGTTACTTAATAAACTTTTCTTACCTCACCAGGTACGGTAAGCCTGCCTAACATTTCGTCAAAGTTCTCGTAGAGGTTGTTGATGGTGGCCCTGCGCAGACAGGTCACGAACCACTGGCGGTCCGCCTCTTCCACTAGGCGGTCGCTGAACACGCGCAGGCATTCATGCACCCACAGTCTCTTCATCGACTGCAGGTCGGGAGTGACCTCGGGCACGGAGAGAAGAACTCCCTGGGAAAGTGTGAATTAAGAAGTCAGTTCTGCGGGTCTAAAAAGGTCACTTTAGCCGAATCTGAAAGCAAATCACCCTACCCATGACTGTCAAATTTTCCCAATCAATAATGAACGTAATACTTCAGCGATAAAGATGAAAATGAAATTTGACAGATTGTTGCGTGATTAGTATTTCGATTATAATATAATTCCATTCGTTTTGTTTTTGGTTTGAGGAAATACGACCACATCTCTCAGTTTCGCAAGGATCTCAAGTGGCTCCCTATCCGTCTTCGCAGGAACACTCGAATATTATGTCTCCTTTACAACATTCTCTTTAATCCTGCATACCCTGGTTACCTGCGTGATCGGTTTTCGTTTACTCGCCCTGCCGATGCGCTGTGTAGATCCCACCTCAAACTCCATCTCAACTTCCCATCCCATAAAACTCATTCTTACTCCCACTCCTTCTCATTTCTTGCGGTTCGATTGTGGAACTCACTCCCATTTAAAATACGAGAATGTAAAAATATTTCTCTGTTCAAAAAAGCCGTCAAAGAGCACTATCTCTCTTCTATACTGTAATATATCTTATAGGTATCTATTTATTATTTTATTATAATTGTGTATTTAGGTAAATGTATTTGTGTATATTAGTTAGTATGTTTATTGTATTTTGATTTATATTTATTAATAGCTGTATGTTTAAGTTAAGTTAGCTTAGTCTATTTTAAGTTTCCTTCTTCGTATTTTTACACACTGTGTCTACGTATCTTATCCCTCTCTCCTGTCGCAGGTCTGCTGGAAGAAATTTCTTATGAAATAAGCAGTACCTTTGTGCTCTTCTTACTGTATAAATTTTCGTGTTTTAAGTATATTGTGTGTACATAAATAGATAAATAAATAAATAAATAATTCCTTTAAAAAAACCTTTTTAGGCCACCTGATATAATGTGATCTGAACCATGGTAACCTAACGTTGTACATTTTTGGGATTTTGGGAGAGAGAAAGTTCTAAAGAAGACAGTTGTAGTCTTAACCGCTACCATAATACTCGTATCTTGTTCCATTCTAGCAGTTATGTAAATAAAAATATACAAATTTGATACAACAGAGGGGCTTTCCTTTAAACTGCCTATACTAGATACCATTTTCAAGCTCCGTACCAAAAATCAATAAAATAGGAGCAGTTGTTTAGTCGCAAATGATTTTTAAATTTTTGCACCGTTTGAATACGATGCATCTTTCCTAACAGCTGATTATATTTAAACATAGGTCATGCACCTTACAACGATTAATCTACGATGCGTTGTTGTCGCTCTGACGCATGTCGCAAGTGCAACAAAATATTTCACTAAAAATTTGGCAATGCAAACAAGGAAGCAATAAATACACACACACTTGCACTTTCACTACGAGAGTGACAAACATAGCAAAACATTCCGCGCGTAAAAGAAACAAAAATAGGTCAGTTTGTTGCATCCTAGTTTTTTGCGAACGGTAAGTGTGGCCTCTAAAAAACTTGTTTTTTCAGTGCGCCGACGCTGTCCTTTTGGAACGTACGATTTGTTGAATTCGCGCACTGACAATTGTGATTTTGTTTTGTTATTGTGATAGGACACTAAAAAAGTTTAAGACAGTATTTCTTTTTTTTTTATTGTGACAGGAAACGTGGGACAACTAACTTGGGATTATTATTATTTAGTATTAGTGTTTTTTTTTGTGATTGACTGTTTTTTTATGGTGGTAGGACACGTAATTAAACTTTGGTTGTGTGTGTGTGTGTAATTAAAGTGTTCAACAATGTCTCGTGTAACTTACACGGCGTTAGAATACACCGACATGATTTTAATTTACGGCGAATGCCGTGGAAATGCAGCTTTAGCTCTGCGAACGTCCAGAGAAAGGTATGGTGACAGCCGCAATTGCCCACAAAAGTGCTTGGCGACGGATAGTGATTTAATTAGAAAAATAAATAACAATATTCTCCGTCAGTATAATTTGTGCATTAATGTGCATGGAGGACATATCAAGAATTAAAAAAATTAGTGTGTTTGGTTTTGTGCGCGTACTTCAAAACCTTACCAAACATAAAAGCCAGCGCGAGCAGAAGCCTAAGTCGCCGGCCGCCCCACCGACCCGGCCGCCCGCCTCGACACGAGATAACACACACCACGCTCCGGCGCGCGCGCGACGTTGGCACTGTGTTACCTAGGTATCTACGGTCACTCTAATTTATTTACAAAGGGTGGTTGCATTTTATTCTTATTTGTAAGCTATTTACTTTGTTTAAAAAAAAATATTTTCTAATTTTTGGCGCTTTTTATTTTTGTACCGTATCGAATTAATAAAAACACGTATAGTATACGTAGTGTAATTTAATGCCCCTCTGTCATATCAACTCTGTATAAAAACTTTCAGTAAGTATTATTTTGAGTCTGCAAAAAGTTTCTGATAAATTATTATAAAACACTAGCACTTGCCCGCGACTTCGTTCGCACGGGTTTAGTTAGTACTCCACGAATTAATCGAATCCACGAATCTCCCCGTATAAATTACTTATTAATAGACTAAACGTTCGACGATGGCAGATCGCGCAAACTGCAACATTTTTCTAATTTAGAGTATTTATATTCCAATTTGAATAATTTAAAGTGTAATTTACTTGTACATAACGTAACCAACCTAAATTATTAAAAAACCGGCCAAGTGCGAGTTGGACTCGCACATGAAGGGTTCCGTACAATAAACCTTAATTTTTATTATTTGTTGTTACAGCGGCAATAGAAATACACAATCTGTGAAAATTTCAAGTGTTTACCTGTTACGGTTCTTGAGATACAACCCGCTGACAGACAGACGAACGGACAGACAGCGAAGGCTTAATAATAGGGTTCCGTTGGTTACCCTTTGGGTACGGAACCCTAAAAATTAAATAGATAAGAATTAATATCATGATTATAAAATCACCACTTCCATTTCACCCGAGTTTAGATTAAATAATTTTAACAAAAAGCGATCATTGTGACACCTCTCTACAACCAAGTACTCCTTTTGGATCCAGCAAAAATTTTTTTTTTTTTTTCGCGTTAATCGATGTAGCGACGACGCCACATCGATTTACACGAAAAAAAAATTTTTTTGCTGGATCCAAAAGGACCCCCACTTGGGTGTAGAGAGGTTCACCATATGATTATAAATATGATTTACACTTCCCTCCGCATCAAGCAAGAGATAGAATAGAACTAGGCCAATAGGCACCAAGGGACATATTATATACAACTGGGTTAAGCCCAGTTGCCAAGCACCACGGATTATATATCTTACCACTAAAACTAATGGGTCCTAAATTGTGAGCTACTTTTTATTCCAGTAATAGATATGGCAAAATCGCTTGAACGCCCCAAATGTAACCTGAATACTATCTAACATAACATTGCGTTCAGTTTGCCAAAGACTACACTCCCATAAGATGTGACGTGCGGATTGTTCGTATTCACGGTCAGCTGTAGAACATTGACATAAAGGTGAAGCCACAAGCTTAAAGGAAAATAATTTACTCTTAAAGTTGCCATGACCTGATGGATCACTGTGTTGTGAGAAAGCAACACAGTGATCCATCTCCAGCCATGTCCTGTCCAGCCGCTCAAGAAAAGATGGAAAAAACTGGTGGAGGTGAAGGCCTTTGATGGAACTATCCCACCTACATTGCCATTCGGATAAAAGTTCCTCCCAGACGTCAGTCTGGGGTTTTAGTAATCTAGAGATCTTATCACGGTTGCGTTGCGGTAAAAACTCTGGGTTCGTGATCTTTCTAGCGTATTAGTACAGAGTAGCCGCTGCAGCTCTAGATCGACTGGGAGAACACCCGCCAGCACCGGTAAGGCTTCAGTACTAACCGTCCTATACGCCTTGCATAAGAATATCAAAGCCAAACGCTGGCTTTGCAGCGATGTAAGTCGTACTTACACCAACCCCCCTATGGCGGCCCTATCAGCCCAGACAGGAGCTCCGTAGCTCATACAAACAACCCAAGTAAGTAACCCAGTAGTAGTAGTAGTAGGGTTTGAAAAGATAGACCCCCAAGCAGCTTTGGATATTCTCGTCAAGGCGTAGAAGTTCTTTTTTGCTTTTTCACCTACTGTTTTTATACGATCAATAAATTAAAAGTTATTTCCTAGTAGCATATCGAGGTTACACACGGATTCTTTTCTTTTAACGGGTACGTTATTAAATTTAATACTAGGCCAGGATTTAAGGTTTCCTTTTAAAATAAGTTGATAAGTTTCATGCGGTGCAAAGGTCAGACGATTTCGATCACCCCACTGAGATATTAATCGTAGGCATGTGTCAGCCAAGTTCTCGAAGTCAGCCCGAGTACTTGCCTGAATGAGAAGCAAGCCATCGTCCGCGTAACCGGTTAATGAGCAGCCGCATGGGAGCGGAAGCGCGAGGAAGGGTAGTTTACTATACGGACCTTGTTGAAACCAAAATAAATTTCCTTGCGTTCAAGCGATTTTACCATGCCTATTACGGGAATCAAAAGTAGCTCACAATTTAGGGCCCATCAGTTTTAGTGGTAAGATACAATCCGTGGTGCTTGGCAACTGGGCTTAACCCAGAGTTGTATACATTCAGTCAAAAAAGTATCGGGAATGGATGATTTGTTTATGGTTCCAAATTCAAATTTTTGTTTTTTTTGTAGTTGTTAGATTGGCACAACTGTTTTCCATTTTGGCGCGGAGTTTGAGTTGCATCTGTTATTTATATTAAATACAGTGCTGGTTTTAGTAATATCATATATAGTGTGTATTGCGAATTTCATAATGGACAAAAATATCGAACAAAGAGTTTGTCTTAAATTTTGCATCGCCAATGGAATTTCGTGTTCGGAGTCACTGAAAATGTTACAGAAGGCTTACGGTGAATCGACTTTATCAAAAACTCGTGCTTATGAGTGGTTCAAAGCGTTCAAAAGCGGTCGAGATGTGATGGAAGATTTGCCTCGCTCTGGTAGGCCGTCAACGTCTGCAACTGAAGTTAACATCGCAAAAGTGAAGGAAATAGTGACTGAAAATCCCCATTCAACTCTGAGAGAGATAGCGGCCGAACTTTCTGTATCTCACGAGTCGATCCGTACCATTTTAACTAATCATTTAGGTATGAAACATGTTGCTGCTCGGCTAGTCCCAAAAGATCTGAATTTTCTCCAAAAACTCAATCGCATGAAAGTCGCTGAGGACATGCTAGAACGAGTCAGTTCGGACCCAACATTCATGAAACGCATTGTTACTGGTGACGAGACGTGGGTTTACGAGTTTGACATGCAAACTAGTCAACAAGCTTCGGAGTGGCGCCTTCCAACTGAACCGAAACCGAAAAAACCACGCCAAAGTCGATCAAAAGTCAAAGTCATGTTGACTGTTTTCTTTGACTATCGCGGTGTTGTGCACTCTGAATTCTTACCGGAAGGTCTAACGGTAAATAAAGAATATTATTTGAGCGTTATGCGGCGTTTAAGAGAGCAAATTCGACGAAAAAGGCCGGATTTGTGGAAAGAAAATTCTTGGATTTTGCACCACGACAATGCGCCTTCGCACAAGGCTATCATTGTGAACGAATTTTTAACCAAACACTCAACAGATACCATCCAGCAACCACCATATTCACCAGATATGGCTCCTGCTGACTTTTTTCTTTTTCCTAAACTCAAATTACCACTTCGTGGCACCCGTTTTCAATCGATAGAAGACATAAAGGAGAATTCGCGGCGAGAACTGAACTCAATTCCGGAAGCAGCGTTTAAAAAATATTTTGATGAATGGATTATTCGTTGGCGCAAGTGTATCGTTTCTAAAGGAGCATACTTTGAAGGTGATAAAATAAATTTGGATGAATAACAGACATTTTGTGTATTATTGATCTTTTCCCGGTACTTTCTTGACAGAGTAGTATGTCCCTTGGTGCCTATTGGCCTAGTTCTATTCTGTCTCCTGCTTGATACGGAGGGAAGTGGAAATTATATTTTTTTCCTACTTCTCCGCTGTACTTTTCTGATTAATTTCGCTGCAGGATTCAAGACAGTTGAATCGTTTCTCCGGGAGTCGTAGGGTTTCATTGGCTCGGCGTTTTTCTGGTGGTCGCCACTGTTGATTCTGGCTTTCAGGAGTTGCAGTGGCTGGGAATGTGTCGGGCTTGTCCCAAAAAAAAACTGGTAAGATCGCGTCTCTCGCTGTTTAACACGCTTCTATAATTATTCTATTGGATATTTTATCTTCACCGGATGATTTGTTTAGAGGTATTCTCTTGACAACGTTTAAGAATTCGTCAGTGAATGGAAGGTCTGACTCTGGTGATTCAGGTGGCACCGCGGCCCACGCTCTGATCTGTTGGTGGCATTCATTATTATTTACTGATGAATCGTCTGGTATAAGAGAATCAAGCAGAACATCAGTTGTTTATTCAATGTTATTATTATTTACTTTAATATTCTGACCGTTCGCAAGGTCGACAGATCTATTAGCCTTGAATTCGTGGTACAAAGGAGACCACGGACCCTCCTTATCAAGTTTATCAACAATTTTCCGGAGCAAATTACCCTTAGCTTTTTCAACCAATGCTCTGTGGCGTGACTTGGCAACTCTAAAAGTACTTAAAGCAGAATTAAAGAAGTCCCCGGTAACCTTATGTTTTTTAGCTAGTTAAGCTGTCTACGAGCTCTACGAAAGCTTTTACGTTGTTCAACAAGGTAGCCACTCCGTCAATCACATCTACGAATATTGGTCATAGATGCGCGACCAATACCAATGTCAGCACAGTAAGTGAAGGTGTCTGACATTATTTCAGCACTTTCCTCAGCCGACAGTCCATCGCGATTGAAGTCTTTGGCATGACAAGCAAAAAGTGAGCCAAAAATTATAAATCGTAATTTGCGCCCTTGCTCCGAAAAGGCTAGGCAGATGATGATATCCTTTATAAAACTTTAGTACCTACATCACTTTGCTCTATTGTCAATGGTTTCCGTAGCGTACGCGATATAAGGATCTTTTTTGGTATTTTTTTTTCACACCTTGGGTTACATTATCGAAGTTTTCATACGGATCCCTAACGTTATTGAAAATATTCTATAACCTATGTTCATCAGGGATAATGTAGGATTCTAATGGTGAAAGAATTTTTAAAATAGGTCCAGTAGTTTCGGAGCCTATTCAATTCAAACAAATCTTTCCTCTTTATAATATTAGTGTAGATAATTAAAAATTGGAGAGAATAGAAACAGGAATCAGGAAAGAAAAGGAGAGGATTTATGTATAAAGAAATAAAACCTTTATACAAATAGGAATTGTTCTAAAGTACTTACCAATATGACCCTAGAGAAGTCTCGCAGATTGAAGGTGTAGTGTGACTTGGATGGTGTGGGCAGAAGGTTTATCTTGCACTCCTTGTATACCTCTAATGTTCCATTAACCAGCTCATCGATGCAAGGGTCGAAGTCTTTTGAAAAGCCTCTGAAACAGGTTAACATCGAAAAGGTGCGTTACCTTCCCAGTAGCAAAGCTGATATGAAAATCTCTTTTGCCGTTGATAACACACCCGACGAAACAGATCAACACTACTTGGTGATGAAATAAGTATACCTACAAGTAGTAAGTACTTCCCTAGACGAGCGCTATTAAAAAGAACTACAGAAATAAATACAGTATTAATTTAGCATTCAACCAAGACGATGTCCTAAAACATGAAGACATATTGGAGCTACAAATAAATCCCTTTCACATAGCAGGACGCCTGCTGTGTTCCAACTGTAGGAAGGTAAAACTGTGAAATGGTTTATAATCCAGAGAAGTATACAAACCTAGTATCAAGATGCCACAACATGATCCTGCTGAATATGACCTGGAGGGTTTCATCGTCGAACTCGTCGATACAGAAGAAGGAAAAGTGGCGCGAGAACCTCGGGGTTATGATCTTAGCGCCCGGCATTGGCTTTCCCATGGCACACATGAACTGAAATGCACCATTTTAATAAAGATTACTGTAGAAAGTTACGCTCAAGGTAAATCGCTGTGTCTAGAAGTTTTCTGAAAGAATTTTGGAACTTCCCGGGTTTATATTTAGAGAAACTCTTAACGATTATATGGTTGTCGCTACTTTTTATCAAGCCTTGTATTAACAAAATAAAACCGGCTTCTAAAAACATAACACTAAACAACTTTAATTTCGGAAGGGCGTTCTTTTGGTTATTTCGTGTTTTGACACTCACTTCCGAACTTTAACTTTAACTTTATTTTGCACTTTGTAGTGTTTTGTTTTTGGAAGTTATTTCTTTTGTAAAAAGTTTAAAAAAATAAAACAAACCACCACCACAAACACAGCGTGATGCTATGTTATAAACTGGTGTAAACAATCAACAGACATGCGATTTCAGAAATTCCGATCCATTTGCTATCATTTATTGAAGAGTTCCGTTGCCTACCTCCAAAGTTCTCCATCAAATCTTCACCAAATTGAAATGCAACTAGTCCGGGAAAATACTCTTCCAAACATAAAAAGAATCATCCAAATCGGTTAATAATTGGCGAAAATATCGCTGAACAAACATGTTTAATGGGATCCCCTCGTCTTATACCTTCCGTCATCAGCTCAGCAGCATAAGATGATGATAACCAGACACAAATATCCGAATTGCGTTAGAAAGTTTATGAAAAATATTGTATGTGCCTGTAAAATTTGAAGGTTTCCCTCGATTTTCATGGGATCCCATCTTCAGATTCTGATTTGGTGACAATGGGACTACCTCAGTAGTATAGCTTTTGAATAAAAAAGATTTTTTTAAATCGGCCCACAATTGGCGGAGAAATTAGTGAACATACATAAAAAAGAACATAGTATGTTTGTTTTTTGCCGAACACAGAACCTCCTCCTTTTTGAAGAAGTCGATTAAAAAAACTTGGTTGGTTCCGTCAAAGGCATATTCAATCATTTAGCTTTCACAGCGTCTGTATTTATGACGGTTTCCGTTGTTCAGATTAAAAAAATGCCGAGCGTGACCGAGTTTATCATTTAATCGGAATCTAGAAACTTTTTCACCTGGACATCAATAAGTTTCATGGCGACGTTGGTCTTCCTGTCGTACCAGTGGCCGAGGTCGATGCCCTGCCTCAGCACTTCGATGGGGGGCTGAGCTCCATACGTCTCAGCCTGAGGCATCGACACGTCGTCCACGAACACCACCGCGTAGCAGCCGATCGGTGGCCCGAATACACCTGATTAGCGGAACGGTTTGTATGGTTAACTTCAAAAGAGTTTTAAAACGTCAAATAGCTTTTTCTTAAGGTCGACTTCCAATGTCACCAGATGCAGTTGAATACCAAAATTTTACATGGAGCGACACCATATTTAACCTTCGCCAACCAGTTGGTAAGTTTCACGATACCCCTTGGTAAAACAGGATCGACGCAAGCATAACATAACATAACATAACATATACTCGTAGTTTATTTCTCTCATAAAGGTACATTAGTACTGATAACATGCATTTTTTTTTGCCTTACGCAAGAACCTTTGTGAGAGCTGGAGTCTGAACTAGGTTCGGGACCTGTATGACAGATCTCCAGGCTCACACCCTTAAACATTTAACAAATTTTACGGCATCAATCAGATTATAAATAACATTATTAGCAAACAATTTTGATAGAGAGGTAAGTCTATGTAATAAAAGTGTGGTTGGTGAAGGTATTTGTAATGTTAAGTGATGTTATTAGTGTTGTTGTGTTGTTGTTTTTGTTGTGGTAGTGTGTGATGGTGTGGTGTATATGTGCATGTAAGTCTAGTGTTTTGTGTTTATCAGTAAAAATGAGAAAATAAGAGGGGAAAGTTTGTTCAAAAATCATTTAATGGTTTGGATGATATTTTCTGTTTCTTCATAGTCCAAATCCAGCAACCAGTTCCTTACTGTCGTTTTGCATTTCCATTTAACCATTGAGTACATATGTAAGATTGAGTTAACTCTGTTGTACACATATGGACCAAGGAAATAAAAGAAACGTTGAGCTGACTTTGAATGGACAGAAATGGACGAACACACACTGCATGTTTTCGTCTCAAGGCATTAAACTTTTCGGGATTAAAGGAATTTCGGGAATGGACTGTTAGAATTAAATTTAGAATGAACAATTTTCGAATAGAGAGGAACTCACAAGTTTTATAAAGTTCGGTGGTAGGAAATTGATAAGGAAGGGACCAACCTACTTTAAGAATCGCTCTTTGAGCACGTTCCAGTTTTAACTAATGTGTTTTTGTTGCCCCACCCCAAACAACTATACAGTACTGCGCAACAGACTGACAGAGAGCTTGATATACTTGTCTAAGCAACCGTTTATCGGCCACATGGCGGAGATTCTTAAAAATAAATAGCAATTTGCGCAGTTGAGTGGAAAGTAGATCTATATGATTATAAAAAGATAATGAGTCATCTATCTGAACGCCTAAGTACCTTACACTATCTATGCGACTTGAATGAGGAATAAAATTCAAAATGCTACACCAGATAGAATTCTTCTTAAAAAAAAAACGTTTCAAAGTACCTTTCACTTTGTGATAGATCCTTATCCTTACCTTTTCTCCTTTTGTCCATCTTCCCCATAATAATATCCTGAGTTTGATTGCAATTAGTTTGCGCCGAGAAGGCCATGATCAGAGCCTTATAAATTTTGGTATCGACTTTATTCACTAGGAAATCCTGCGAATATTTATGTTGGCATTAAACAGCTTTATTAATGATACTAATCTAACAAGACTGGGAGCTACTGAAATGAGACGCAAACGTCCTTGAAAGTAATTTTTTAAGTGGTTCATCTCTAACATGTATCAATATTCCATAACATTGATGACGCTGACAGGTTTTAATGTGCTGATCAATTTCAGTTTCTTCGAGGAAATTGGCTCTAAACTCAGGTAGAAATATATAGGAACTTACAATAATGTAGGCGGACTTGCCGGTGCCGGTGGGGCCGACCATCATGACGAGTTTGTGGTGCGACACCATGAGTTTGAACAGCGCCAGGTATCTGACGCTGTCCAGGGTCGTCACCAGGATCTGGTTCGGAGGAGTGTCCCGGCTGATGGGAGGCGCGCTCAGCACGTCGTCGATCCATGGCTTCCATTTACCTTTACCCTTAAACATTGGGAATTAACTGAATTGCTTATTGCAAACAAAAAACATTCGAATTTGTTAGAAGTCTATTTTTTGGGGCAAACACGCAAACGCTGCCACGGCTAACATGTTACGTTCTAAAAACAAAATTAAAACATGACATTTTTACTCTTAAAGACATCAAAATCTTGTCCACTATTCAGAAAATATTCTTACAACATACTTACTTCCTTAATAAATCGGTAGTCATACACCAAACCTTCTCGTGGGATTGTAAAAATGTATTGTTTATCTGGCTTATTAATTTCTTTGGGCATATCTAGAACAATCCGAACCTAGAAATAAATAAATCAATTTTGTACTTTCCCCTTGTTTTATTTGTCAATATTTTCAGATACCTTAAAGGGATTTTTACCTTATCAGGAAAATCTTTTTCAAGCAGGCCTCGAAAGAGCATGTCAAACTTTGGTCGGCCATCAGCAGTCAGTGTCGCTCCAATAGACCAAATACATGAGAAAAAGAACACGCCCTACAACACATCATACAATTAATATACATCATCACGCCTGCTTTCCTCGCAGGGTTAAACAGGCTACTACAGAGATACTCTAGATACTAAGAAAAGAATAACGGTTTGCCCGATCTTGCCCGATCATCATCCAAACATTGGGACTTAAATGCTTAATTCGATTTCGTAATAAAATGGACGTTCTTACCTCAAGCTGAGCTCTTATATCAAGATCTGAAATCTGTTCCAGATACTTCTCGTCGTAGAAATCATCCATAAAGCAGTCGAAGAGGTACATGCATGATTGCACGATGTTACTTCGGGACGTCAAATACATTTGCTGAAAAAACAAACTGTGTAGGTATAAAAATATAATAAAATTTAATAATAACTTTGCAATATGTATTGTACCAAATTAACATCAACAAATACGTAATTAGTTCTTATTTTAATTTTATATTGGTGTTCGCGACGAACCACCATAATAGCTTTGTATAACTTGCCTACATAAGAGACTATGTAATAGAGTAAAATATTTAAGCTCTTATGTATTAGAATAGTTATAGTTTGATAGCTATGTAAAAGAATTAAAATCATATTTTGTTGTATTTTTCCCCCAGACACATAAGATGTTCTTGGGAAGTTATTTCTTTGAATAAATAAATAGGTAGGGTTACACACTCCCCCTATAGATTCCTGGTAAACCCTTGAAAGGTATTGTGCTATCTGGTAAATGGTAATTGTCAATGGTTAAAAAGGTACACAGGTATTGAACATTTCACACATACCGAAACAGGCCAGTTACTCAAAAGGTAACAAAGTGGTCAGCAAAAACCACCATTTACAGACACCTTCATTTACTAAACATACAGAAAATCTAGGTATTTAGACTTTAAATAGTAGGCACTAGAAGCCTGGTACTGAGCTCTATTCAGATGTAAACATCTTTATGTTAAGATGAGGCATAAAGCCACAATTTAATTTAATTAAAGCCAGTTTTTTTTCCCCTTCCGGGTTCCTGACCTTCTGAGGGGTGGCTTCGAAAGTTGTCTATCTGGATAGAAGGATGATGCACCTACCCTATGACATATAGCACAACAGCCCTTAAGGCACAGTTTTTCGGGAAGACAACCCTAAATAGTCGACAAGTTCATACTTGTAAATAGATTCGATAGTCGATGCAACAAACCCCTCAGGGGCAGGGTTGATTTTCCTTTTCCCTATTCGACGGGGAATTTTGGGAGCTTTACAGAGAGGTGCATCAACCCCTATCCAGACATAGAATAGATCTAGATATAGCCAAAAATGTACTACAGTAATAGTTAAACTTACAGTTAAAAATAAACTCAAACAGTTAGCGGTTTTTGGACCTCATTACAGTAAAGTAGTATAGTAAACACATAGAAAATAAAAATTCATAGTCACTGGCGGCAGAAGAAATATAGAATTTTTAACTAAATAGCATATAGTCGCGAAAATTTCCCTTAAACCGCTAGCTGCAGTGTTAATAAAAATCCTGCATCTTATTTATCCCTGGTAAGCATACACCCCTCACCCCAATCTACCCCGAAGACAGCAAGTAAATAGCAAGAAAGAAGAACGTTGCACGCGTGGTACGGAGAACCTCAGTATCCCGGTACAGGACGTCGGCGTGGCTGGACGCAGTTGGGTGGTCACAGTTCACATGAAAGGATTAGCGCAGGAATGGAGTCAGATTTACTGGCTTCTGACAATCCGTAACAACTGCCAAAGATCTACAAATGACAGCCGGGACCAACGGCTTTACGAGGCACGGAGGAAACTCGTTATGTTAAGATGGTCATCCATCCACAGACCAACCTTGGCAAGCGTTGCTTATTGCGTGAATTACTAGTGAATATATTGTTGAAACGGTAAGTAATGAACTGTTTTTAATAGCATGATTGTCTATTTGGCATGAATTCCGGAAGAAATACTTATTTCAACGAACATTGTCGTCCATTTTTCGCACCAAGTGACCGGTAGGGACCGTTTTGTTTCAAGTATTACGAATAGTAAATACGACTTATCAAACTATCGTTATTAACAATAAATACTATGTTAATTAACAATGTTTCTATTGCTTTTGTTTTGAGTAATATCGTGAGAAATGTGAGTTTAATTGAAAACAAAAACATGGCACACGTATTCGACCTCTAGGGATAGAGCTCGACACTCCAGGGATTCGTGACGTCATAATAGTTTTGCTAAGACGTGAGAAAATATGGATAAGACTTACCCGACTGCGCGACGCAAAGAAAGAGTTATGTGTTAATAAAAACATGTGACTGTTTTTTTTTTGTATTTATCACAGTGACGGTGTAGCGAATCTAGTTAATTGTCTGATACGGTAGTTGTTGTGATATCTTTTTTGCAGTTTTAATTTTTTCCTCTTTTTTTATTTTTCATCTTTTTTTTCATATGATTCTCCGCTATTGCTGGTCGATTCTTGGAATGTTTTTGTTAGGCAATATTTTTCCATTAGTAAATATCATCATCATGTGGATTGTAAAATAATATTTTAAATAAACGCAATAGTACTTGCTCTATGATCCAAATGATGAAAGCGTCTTTTTAGATCTCTTTTTCAAGTGTTAGCATCGTTTGACTCGTCAACTAAACAATTCTATCAGGTAACGGTTAGTCTGCAATAAAATAGTGTACCAAAATATGTAATAAGATACAATTCTAAGACATTTGGCTTACAAGAGTGCCCAGAACTGAAGTGTAAACTCACTCAATGTTTTTTTTAGCGGCCGGGTCGTCCTACTGGAGCAATTGTTTGTAAGGCTTGTGGTGTAAAAAAATTGTATGGAGGTGTGTTTTTTTATTGATTAATGATAAATAGGGTGTATTTATGTAAATAATACAAAAACTTTTTTAAATTATGGTACTTAGGTATTTCTATTCATTTATGTACAAGAAACTGGGGAAATTTCGGTAACGCTGACTTCAAACTAGAATTTCAAATATATTACAAAGTAAAACTGGACTAATCCACTTAAAACGTGTTAGCTTATTTCATAAAAATTAAAAAAAAAAAAAACAAATTTCATGTAGCTCCCATTCACAAATTCAGAGATATCGTCGTTTTAAGTGCACGCGCCGTTATCGTTGACGTCAACCCGATGCCCCCGACACTTGAGTGATGTCGCGCAGATTACCTCGACGCCTGAATGGTACCTCTGTACCTCTTTTACCGTTTTATTCTTATTGTTGTGTTGTTGTTTTGTTATTGTGTGTTGTTTTATTTGTTTGTTGTTAATTTTCGCCCTTGTCGAAATCGGCAAGGAGGCCTATATACTCGTACAATATTATTTAAACAAAGTACGTAGGTAACTATCTCACCTTGACTTGACCAGATAATTCGACGAGCCAACACAGCGGTGACACGAACCGGTAGAAGAGACTGCGTATAAGGTTGCGGTTGACGATGTGCAGCGAGGGAGGCAGGAGGTTCAGCCAAGACTCGAGCAGAGCCTTCCAGCCGAGCCCCTTGGGCTCCATGTAGATCATACCGCAGCGAGACACCTAAAATACCAAATCCGTTTTATTTTTCTGGTCGTCTTAACACAACAACTTACACATTTTTATCATTACGTACGATGATACTAGCTTCTGACTTAGTCTGCCTGACTACTAATAGTACTAATCTTATTGTATATGGAATTTAAAACACATCTAGCTGTACCCCGCGGGTTCACACGACGCGCCATCTTCGTTTTGGCTTACCGTTCTTATTTTATTTAGGAAGAGCAACGACATATTTACAAAAAGAAGATACATAAATTGTACATTGCTCTGTTCTGTACAAATATGTCACTTACAGGCGTACACAACTTTTAAATTTTGACATTAAATTAGACATAAATTAACAATCAATAGGTAATCAATCATATTACTTTTCTAATTATTATTGGCGCCGCTTGAGGGCCTCAGCAGTCGCAGCAGCAGCGCCGGCACAGCTTGCCGTACTTGGAACATGTGATGGCGCAAGGGTGTCGACACATGTTGCGTCCCACACCAGAGGCCTACCCACCTTCTACGGCACCAACGTCATCCAACCTTATTGGTAATTACAGTTTTGAGCCGTTTGGGGTCGAAACGCTAGGGTCATGGGGTCCGAGTGCGCGTCTCCTTTTATGGACATTTCTCGCCGACTGGTCGACACTTTGCGTGACCAGAGGGCTGGCACGTTCGTTCTTTGCTCAAAGAGTCAGCATTGCCATTCAACGTGGCAATGCTGCCAGTCTTCTGGGCACGTTTCCGGATGACAGCGATGCGGAGGAATTTTTCGACCCCTGATCGTATTTGGTTTTGTATATTCATAATGTATATAGTCATTTTTACTAGTTATTTTGGAATACATTTTTGTCTAGTGCTTTTCAGAAATAAATCCCATGTTTCATTATTATTTAAAAAAAATAGATTACTTCAAATTTTTATTGCAATAAAGATTGAAATTGAATTATTTATATAAGTATTAAACATATTGACATTAATAAAAAATATAAACAATAGTGACTAGT
This sequence comes from Lacanobia oleracea, assembly GCA_950371165.1. NCBI lineage: Eukaryota > Metazoa > Arthropoda > Insecta > Lepidoptera > Noctuidae > Lacanobia > Lacanobia oleracea. Next base: position 6,887,946 of record OX493393.1, read on the forward strand.
TTTCAGATAGGTTCATTGATTGATACTTCCTGACTTTTTTTGCTTTTTGTTAAACAAACTTAATACATACAAACTTTCATAAACCTATATAATATTAGTAGGATACAAACGACCAGCGGCAGCTGAAACCTGACAGTTTTACCAGTAAATTAAAGCGGTATCCCGCTTCCTGATAACTCGGCTTGACACAAGAATTTAAACGGAAGTATTAATATAATCTTACTAACTGATCCGGCAAACGTTGTTTTGCTATATAAAATATAACTAGTCGACCCGTGCAACTTCGTCTACTCCGCTCCTCTAGGTCTTTGCGTGATGATAACATTTAGCCCATGGCCTTCCTCGATAAATGGGCTATCTAACACTGAAAGAATTCTCAAATCGGACCAGCAGTTCCTAAGATTAGCGCGTTCAAGTAAACAAAAAAACAAACTCTTCAGCTTTATATATTAGTATAGAAGTATAAATTCGTTATCCAGAGGCTGAATATTCATACCTTAATATCCTAGCTAGCTAAATAAAAATACAAATGTTTCTCACCGTCGCCGGCGAGGCTGCTTCCAAGTCCATGGGTTCAAAGACCAGGTTGGTGGTGGGAGCCAACTGAATGATCTCGCCGCTCATCAGACACAGCTTCTTGTTGTCATCGAGCACTGTGTTCAGGTTCTCTATCCATATCGCGTCCACGGGGCCGTCGAATATCAACCATTTTCTAGAAATTGTTAAGTTGATGATGAGCTTGATATGCCAGCAAAGCCGATAATAGGGTATTCTATTATGAAAAACAAAACACTACAAAGTAAAAAATAACTTTAATTTCGGAAGTCAGTGTTCAAAAACGAAATAAACAAAAACACCGACAAACGAAATGAATGTTATTTTTTGTGTTTTTTGTAAAAACAGTTTTTTTTATTTTTCACTTTTTAGTGGTATGGTACTACTTAAAAGTGAAAAATAAAAAAATCTGACTCCAGTCTTGCCAAGATGTAGGTACCGTGTTACCCATTTAAAGGGTTGTGGAGGTCTGGTAGGCAGCCGCTCCACGTAAAACACTGGTATTCAGCTGAATCCGGTTTAACTGGAAGCCGACCCTAATGTAGTTGGGAAAAGACTAGGCATATAGATGATGATTAAAACAGTATGATTGGTGAAAAACTAAATTTAATTGGTGGAAAACAGAGAAGTTATACGCTTTCGAAGTCATTCTTCTATCCTTGTCACACAAAATGGCGTTTGTACTGGATGGCTTCAATTCATATGGCGTGACTTTTGAGTGACGCGACGTCACGCGCAATTAGTGCTGTCTGAGTTTATCACAGATTTTAAAACGCTGACAATACCGACATTTTTTGTGATTTTAAAGCAATATAAATCCAGTCAAATACCTTTTTGATAAGAATGGCCACACGCTCACTGGTTAAGTTTATATTTTGTCAGGGTGAACCACGGAACAGAAAAAACAGGTGGAAATGCTATGCGGCGAAATTTGTATCGGAACCTGTGTCGCCACACTCACACAACTATACCGATAATCATATAATTCACCACAAATTAAGGATACGATTGATTGGTCGTTTCAATTTTGGTCAAAACAAGAATAAGTCAAAGAAATTCAATTTTAAAATAAACCTTCGGCCTTACACGCAGGATTTTTATTGTTTAAGGCAAAAAGTACTCACGGCGTTTCGTTTTCTGAATTCATTCTAATTTGAATTTAAGAGTAAATTCCGCTATTCGACCATTTTCAATGGTTGCAAAAAACTTAAATAGAGAGAGTGGTCAAACGCGTGCCTATCAATAGTAAAAAAAAATCACTTAGCAATAAGGTTCATTACTCTATGTTTGGATAGTAACAGTTGCCACTCAATCACAGCTGTGACACATGATCTTTGACTTACATTGTCGATATCGATAAATAAAAATAAAAATCTTTTTTCAGAATTAATTCCATTAAATGTGTTGTAATCGTTATGAAATAAGCTATCACATTTAAAATGGATAAGTTCGGCTTTGCCTTGTAATACATTGTTAATAAAGTTCTACTTAGAAAATAGCGTAAGCGAAATATTCCCAGTTTATTGTATAAAAGTAGATAGATACAAAAAAAAACATAATTTCAAAGGTTTTTATTTTATTTAAGTAAAAATACCTTATTACACATTAATCAATAAAAATAACACACATCATAAATTGTTTAGTGTTCCGAACGTATGAAACGGAATCCTTACAAAAATGAAATTGGTTCGGAACCCTTTGAACGCGAGTCCGACTCGCACTTGGCCAGATTTTTTTTCAAGCCTTACAAAATCATGCAAAAAAAATGCTCGGAGCATATCGTGCTTGTTTTGCTTGGCTTCCAATCAGCTCTACCCGTTGCATCTGTCCATTTTTCTTTGACGATAGCGTTTTTGGGAAACCTAAAAATATTTTTAAAGTTATGTTTAGTGATTTCAATAAAATTTCGTCGAATGCTAATGGGATAAAGTTTGTTTTTAACTAGACTTAAATCTAAGTTTTTGGCAAAATGAAATTTGCTAAGATTTTGTTAGAAAACAAATAAAATCTTACTTACCGATGGTATGAAACACCTCAATTTTTATGATTTATTCTCCTACTATCATTTTTGCACTCCAAAATGGAACAATACAGCATGGTTCAGAAATTGTTAATTTATATTGAGAGTGAGCGAGACGATCGGTTTGTCGTGAAGTTAGAACACGACTGGTTTGAGGTACGCGTAACTCCGCGTAATACCGGCACGCGTGCCACGCCTTCTTTGCACTTCTACTGTTTTTTCTGTTCTGTGGGGTGAACGTTCATCATAAAGTCACATGTGAGCAGAGATGAACAGGCATTATCACTGAGGTTCTGTCAGTAAAAAGCTAGACTAACTCATACATAACTGCAATTATGTGTTTTCATCAATCGATGATAAGCTGTGTAATTATAAACTAAATTATTTTATCACTTCGTCAATATCAATCGTTATATGGATTGATCACCTTACCTGTTGTCATTCGGGGACACAGCAAAGGCTCGGTAGCTGATAGCCAGGATACCGTCAGACCACTCGTGCGAAACTGGGTCGAACTGCCCGTACAGCTGGCCCATGGTGATCGACTTGGGGTTTATCACCGTCCACTCTACTGCGTGCTCATCCATCACGCCCTACAAGTTACATCATTGCCAGGTTAAACAAAGTTGGGCCTTAAAACAAGTTATTTCAGCAACTTTCTTAAATGATTGAAGCTAGACCATCAAATGTGTTATCATTTAATCTTTTCAAGTGCTGATTATTCTAACTAACTAATTACAACAGCAAAGACGTATGTACAGTCGGTGATAGCAATTAACCAAAAAAACTCACTCGACTTTGCACCCTCTGCTCCTAACATGAAAGGTTATTCAATATGTATGTGTTTATCAGACTAACACTACTCGATGAACAGAAACTATAAATAATTTTGATACACAAACTTGAGCTTTGTGATGTTGGTGTTAGGTCATTTACTAAGGGCATTTGTTACGCAATTCACATTTTTATGAAGCAAGAATAGAATAGAATACTCTTTATTATGTACACCATATAAGTTACAGAAAAGATAGATGCAAAATGCGAGTTCAAATCCTGTCTCAATGTTTTATTTTGTTTTTAATGTATAAATTGTTTGTTAAGTATTTCCTACATTATTGTAAAGAACAAGAACATCAATTAAATTGATAAACTTTACACCTTTTTCAATAAGTGGGTTATACATCAATATGCGATAAATTATTTTAATATTATGCAATATGGTTATACATAATATGAATAATAAATTGAACAAGACATTATTATGCACAAATACTCGTAGCTGTATGTAATACGTGCGAATATTTTTATACCTTGCCTTACTAAATTGTAAAAATCCACGTCTTTCTCCTTTTTATTAATTATCAGTTTTGATAGTTTAATCGTCATGTCTCAGTTAATGATTATTTAAAATACAGAATAATATATTTTAGCATGAGGAGAATGTGTTGGTATTAAAGCGATTGCTAGGAAACTTAATATAGCGGTAAGTATATTCTTTTTTATGCTTCATTTATTATAGCTATTCTTTATATCCATATATAGCTATTTCTTAGTTCGTTAGTTGACTTAAAAATACCGGGTGAATGTAGAATAAAAGAAAATGAACTGTGTTTTATTATGACATCATTTATAGGTCTAATGTGGTTTGTCTAAAGGTATTTTTGCAAACTTAATCGAAAAATTATGCTTACTTCGTTATTAAAATTATGCTTATTGTGTTGTTTCAGAGAAATACAGTCAGATTGTGGCTAAACTGGCCATCTAAAAGTCCTGACCTTAATCCAATAGAGAACTTGTGTCAAATGATTTTAAATTGGGACTCATCTGAGGTGCGGACAAAAGAAAATTTGGCCCAACTTATGACATGAACGTATTCATGAGAAGAAGTGATTGTTGTTGGAATATGGTGCGTGGTATGCGGAACTGCTAGCAAGAAGTAATAGAAAAAAATGGTGCTCCACTTCGCTATTAAAAGCACTACTGAATGACTTCAGTGATCAGTGTTGGCCACAAACAAAATCAACGTGTCAGTGTGTATGTTAAATTAACTGTTCTTATAATTTCTAACGAAGTATTTCGTATACCTAGTTTTTTGTCAAAACCTTTTTTTTATTTATTTTTTTATTATGGGTTTGCTCTTGACTCTAGTCTATGTCAGAGATGACAGAGACAAAGTCTACGATGGAGCGAGCCTACCCAGAAGGAGCCTGTTCACTCTAACTTTGAAGAGTTTAGGGTTGTAAGCTTTTGGAAACACAGACGCAGGCAGAGAGTTCCACTCCGTTGCTGTGCGCATTATAAAAGACGTTTGAAAATGCTTAGTGCGAATTGGTGGAATAGCCATAGGTAGGGATGGTAAGATGCAGTGCGTCTGGATGTCCGATGGTAGAAGGGGGCCGGTGGGATGAGGTCGTGAAGTTCTTGGGCACACTCACCGAAGTACAATCTATAGAAGACCGACAAGCAGGCAACCTTACGGCGATGAGCCAAGCTATGTAGCTCGGCATCTACCAGTTTTACGTCGCCGATGAGCCTCTTAACTCTGCGTTCCACCGAGTCAAGCGCGGCAAGCTGATACTTAGCTGAGCCATCTCAAAGGTGACTACAATACTCCATGCAGGATCGGACTTGTGCTTTGTAAAGGGTTAAAAGCTGTCCAGGCCTAAAGTATCGCTTCACCCTATTTAGGATGCCCAGCTTTTTGGCCGCAGTTTGGGTTTTTTACTCGATGGTAGCGCCGAAGTTGAGACTGGATGTCAACTCCATATCTAGGAGCTCGAGCCAATCAGTCACAGAAACAGATGCACCCCTAAAAGTAGGAGCTTGGTCAAAACGACTCCTTTTTGCGGTAATAAGACACGCCTGTGTTTTGGTGGCGTTAAAAGTGACCAGATTGTCATCACCCCACTGGGAGACAACGCTTAAGGTCAAATTTGTCCGCTCTACCATGGCCTCTCTCAAGGAACAAAGTTCAACCCCACTGGTTGTTGCGCAGGACAAGTATCTCTCTGAAACCGTACTGTCATCTGCGTACCCAACAAGACCAGGCTGAAGTAGGTCATTGATGTGCAGCAGGAAAAGAGTTGCAGAGAGAACAGACCCTTGAGGAACTCCGGCATCAATAGCCATGAGGTTAGAGGAGCAGCCGTCAACGACCACTCGGATCGACCGTTCACTCAGGAAGTCTGATATCCAGCTACAAAAACCAGCTGGGATGCCATAAGCAGGAAGCTTGCTGAGTAGACCTGCGTGCCAGACCCTGTCAAAAGCCTTCGAGATATCTAGCGACACGGCAAGTGTCGCGCAATAGTAAGTAATGCGCAGGGTCAGCACAGTCTCCCTTTCATTGCACATTCGCAAGCTTCCATGATCTCGGTACCGTTCTTTTTACAAGAGAGAGGCGGTACAGGCGTGCCAACACAGGAGACAATTCAGGTGCACATTGCCTCAACACTCTTGCTGGAATGCCATCAGGTCCACTGGCCTTATTCAAGTCTAAACTGCACAATACTCTACAGACCTCTTTATTATGAAATGCGATCTCCGGCATCGAAGAGTCACAACGAGGTAAAGTTGGTGGTTGCTTGGAACCAGCGTCCAAACGCGAATTGCCTGCAAAGAGAGTTGCAAATAAATTTGCTTTCTCTCTTGCAGAGTGAGCCAGCGAACCATCAGGTTTTAGCATTGGAGGCAAAGTGGGTCGACAGAAATTCGTTTCGACCGCTTTCGACAGGGACCAAAACTGCTTACTACCCGGAGGGTGCGATGCTAGTTTGCCCCCGTTATGTCCTACATGGTCAAAACGTGCCCTACGACAAACCCGCTTGCAGAACTTCGCGGCAGAATTAAAGGCTTTTTTCCTCGCGCGAACCCTACGTGCTTTAGCCTTTCGGTCGCGGGCCATCCAGGCTTGGTAAGCAGACTCTTTACGTGCCTCAGCGTGGGCGCATTCTGCATTATACCAAGGCCGGGATTTGTGACCGAGCGGGATGTCGGAGAATGGAATAAAATACTCCATCCCCTGCCGAATCACGTCTGCAATCACATCAGCGCAGCACGAAGGGTCACCCGAGGAAAAGCACACTTGCCGCCAAGGATATGACGCAAAAAAGTGTCGCATCTCATCCCAATCTGCTGACTCGTATCGCCATACTCGTCTCGTGCCTCTAGGACTCTTATCAGGAGGAGAGCAGGCCAACACGGATTTCACCAGGCAGTGGTCAGACGTTCCCAGCGGGGCTGAGACTGATACTGATTGACTGCCCGGATCAGTTGTCAGCAGAAGGTCCAAACAATTGGGTGTATGGGCGTCAACATCCGGTACCCGCGTTGCCACATTCACCAGCTGGGTTAGATCTAGCGTTACAGCAAACTTGCGCGCCTCTGGTCAGTTTTCTGGTACGGGAACAACCACTCTTTATGGTGGGCGTTAAAGTTCCCAAGAAAATTGAGCTTCGCTGTTGGGTACCGTTGCTGGGCTACGTCGGTCGACTCCACGAGGAAATTAAACAGCGCTGTTGTCTCCTGGTCACCGCTGTGCGATCGGTATACGCCAATGTAGATAAATTTTTCCACGCCAGTGTCCACAAGTAGCCATAGGGCAGAAAAACCCGATTTCTCAAAGCAACGGAGACGACGAAAACAAATGTCATCGCGGACGTACACACAGACCCAAGCCTGCTTCTTGAACTTATGTTCCAGAGAGTAGCCCGGTTAGTTGAGGTACGCCACGTCCGACGGAGTTGTTATCTTCGTCTCCGTTAGGAAAAACATGTGCGGCTTCTCGGTCTCAAGGTGGTGATGGACCGGATCGAGATTGGTACACTCCAATCTCGATCCGGTCCCTTTGATGTTGGTGAGGTGCACTTTGAGTGGGAGGAAGCCGTTGTTTAACCGTTGTTTGGTACGACTTAAGTTTATCACTTACACCAAACTCCTCACACACACATCAACACACCACACCTAACACTCAACACTACACAGTGACACCACTCATACATTCACTTAGACCCAACATGTAAACACAGAGCGCTTTGATTTACTTTTTGTTTTAACATCGTTTTTACTTCTACCCTCAAAATTGTAATTAATTAAGTTTTTAGTCTTGGATCTCCTATCTCTAACCTCAGATTATATATATCATATTTTTTCAACAAAAACTATCTGTTCTTCCGTGGGGTGGGGACCTGGTGATTTGTAATACAGGCATACTATGCCTAACACAGACACCAGCTCCTCACATTTCTAATTGGATACATAATATGTAAAACCTAGAATAAGCTTGTCAAATGTGAGGAGAAATAAAGAAATTATTATTATTATTATTTCGTTTATTTATTCTTATTTACATACAAAGTATATTTTTAAATATATCTCTAAAAAACCATAAAAAATACATTTAAAAATATAAAAGTAGTAGTCCGCCGGTGTCGGGAGCAGGGTCCAAGCTACCGGTGGTTAGGGCTCCAGAGAAAGGAACCTCCTAACAATACGAGCCGTATCGAGGAGTACTGCCTTCTGTATCAGGCCCTTTACCCAACCGCGTAACGCCAGCTTCGACAGATGTTCGTCGAAGCTTTTGGCCATCAGGCCATTGGCCGTAATGACTATCGGCACAATGATAGCTGAGTCCACATTCCACATGTCGACAACCTCGTGCGCTAAGTCGAGATACTTGATTTGTTTCTCTTTCTCGGCCTTCACGAGGTTCTCGTCATGCGGGATGGTAACATCAATTATCATTGTGCGGCGCGCTAATCGGTCTATCACCACTATGTCAGGCTTATTGGCAACAATAGTCCTATCAGTGATGATAGACCGATCCCAGTACAACGTGACATGGTCATTTTCGAGAACTGGGTCGGGCACATACTTGTAATACGGTACCTCAGAATCCACAAGTTTATATTTCAAAGCAAGTTGCTGATGGATAATCCTGGCCACTTGGTTGTGCCTGTGCAAGTACTCGCCGTTAGCCAGCCGAGAACAACCAGAGATAATATGTCTGATGGACTCACCCGGACGGTGGCATGCCCGACACACGTCCACCGTTCCATCCTTCATAATATGCCTCCGGTAGTTATTCGTCAAGATAACTTCATCCATAATCGCACAGACAAAACCTTCAGTTTCCCCGAAGAGATCACTGAAACGTAGCCAGGCCACGGACGCTGAAAAATCTACATCAGACCCATGAAGAGCCCGATAGAAGCGCCCGTGAAGCTCCTTGCCTTTCCATACCTCCTTGCGGTCATCCGTGGTAAGTATCACAGGTTTGCGCCAGTTCTCCTTAGCCATGGACAACGGGGTGAGACCCTTGTCCACTGCGACCACATCTCGGTGCATACCCACATCAGCTGTGAGGAAATATTCTCTGAGACTGCACATCTCGCGGTTGTGGAGAGTCTTGGCGTTTAAAAAGCCTCGACCTCCACACTTCCGCGGAATGTACAGTCTCATCACCGACGATCGTGGGTGATGCATCCGGTTTGCGGTCAGCAGTGTACGTACTCTCCTATCCAGGGCGTCAAGCTCAGTTTGAGTCCATTTGAGTATGCCGAAAGAGTACATTAATACCGGCATGACCCAACCGTTGAAGGCGCGCACCTTATTTCCGCCCGACAAAAGGCTATTCAAAACCTTTTTTAGGCGGCCAAAGAAGCGTTCCTTCAACGATTGCTTCATGTCAGTAACATTAATGCCCAACGCTTCCGATATACCCAAATACTTATAGGTTTCGGTCGAGCTGAGTGATCTAACCTGTATGGAATCCGAGAGTTGAATTCTCTCAGATTCCATAATCTCCCCTTTCTTTACATGCATGACTGCACATTTGTCCACACCAAATTCCATCCTGATGGCACTACTGAAGGTTTCAGTCAACTTCAGTAGCTCCATCAGCCGCGAATTGTTGGGGGCAAAGAGTTTCAGATCATCCATGTAAAGAAGGTGAGATATGGCCTGACCACCTCTTCTCAACCGATAGCCTAGACCTGAACCCTCCAGCAATGTGCTTAGAGGATTCAGAGCTAAGCAAAACCAAAGCGGACTCAAACTGTCACCCTGAAATATTCCCCGTTTAATCCACACAGGCTCATTGTCCCCCTGAATTGGTCGACATCCTGGATAGCGAAGGACTGTTTTCCATTGCCTCATACATGACTCAAGAAAGGTGCGTAGAGTTGCATCTATTTTGTACAACTCCAACACCCTCATGAGCCATGTATGTGGCACAGAGTCGTAGGCCTTCTTGTAGTCTATCCAACATGTCGACAGATCCTTGCGGGATCGACGGACCTGTTGGCTTATAGCCATGTCTATGAGGAGAAGCTCCTTAGTGCCGCGGGACCCCTTCCTACATCCATTCTGAGAGGTGGACATAATTGAATTAGTCTCAATGTGTTCATTGATCTTCACTCTCAGAATGGATGTAAGAAGTTTATAGACCGTCGACAAACAAGTAATTGGTCTATAGTTCTTGGGTTCCGCGGGACTACCGGTCTTATGGAGCAGGTGGGTAACGCCAGTTGTTAGAAACTGTGGTAGCGACCCAGACTCTAAGGATGACTGGAATTGAGTTGCCAGGAGCGCGTGTGAGCTGCTATACCATTTGAGCCAGAAGTTATGCAGTCCGTCCGGTCCTGGAGATTTCCAGTTCGGTAACGGACGGACTGCTTTGGCTACATCTAATGTGGAGATGATAATTTTTTCCATTTGTGGCATAGCATCACACACGCGCTCGACATCGCGCATCCAGCCATCCTCGGTATGACAGACGGGCACCGACCAGATGCTTCGCCAGAATGTATTCGTGGCGATATCATCCGGGCGGCACACATCCGTCACACTTTGTTCAGGTCGCTCCCAAGCTCTATATACCCACCTCTCATCGCTTTGGAACATGCGATTCTGTGAGTATCGATCAACCCGCCGCTTATACCGCCGAATACGGTTCGCCCATGCATAAACTTTCTGCTTCAGGAAGTCAATGCGCTCCGTGACACGGGACGTGTAATCTCGAGGGCTGATACCAGTCCCCGAAAACGCCCGTCTCACAAAGCGCATCACGCGTGGTCGTGTGTTACCCTCCCTGAAGCAGTATAGTTTGCCGATGAGTGCCCTAGCCTCATCGATCCGCCGCTCGATCCTGCACTGCCAGGCTGGTACAGCAGGTTTTGGTCGAATAGCTTCATCACTAGTATTTAACTTAATATTTGCTAAACGACATGCCGCAACAGCCCCGCAATACAGGATTGAGTGCGTATCAAGGAGGCTCTCGCTGCTTTCAAAGATGTTCTGCAGCAGCGAGTCCAGGGCACACACCAGCGCCCTATTTTTTTTGTGCATGGGTAACCGTGGTAAACGGGGCCTAAGTTCGGTCGGAATTGATCTATACTCCCGAAGCGCATCCTCCAGTGCGCTCCTCAGTCTATCGTTGCACTGGCTACTTACCGTGACAACCCTATCATCTACCTCATCACTGACGTTGTTGGGCCGCGGTATGATTGCGCCACTAGCTGGCGCCTGAACCGCGACCTGTGTCGGAGTTGAGATGATAAAGTTGCTCAGTACCTCTGAGCGCAGCCTATCAAGTGCAGCATCGTCCAACCTGTGACTACGTTGGATAACCCGCACCTGATCCGACAATCGTTGGGCCGAGACGTTCACGGTTGGTTCCAGGTCCTGAAACAGAGACAGCATCCTGACACGGTACGCAGCAAGGTTAGTTCCCCCCTCTGTAGACCCATAGTATGCGCGCATAACGTTCTCGTTCATGGATTGACTCCATCTTATGCGCTGCACACAACCACCGGCAGCGGGGACCCGGCTCGGGGCCGGTTGGCCCCTAGGTCCCAAGCCCCTCGGTGGCCGGCCTCTCCCCTGCCGACGTACAGGTGTTGGCGACGTCGGCGGAGAGAAATACTCGTCGCTGGAGCTCGACGCAACTGCAACCGCCGGCGACACTGGTGATCCGCTGTCCGGCGGCGGCGAGGCGGAGCTCAGCGACGGGTCCGGGGATGGTGGGCGTGCGCGTCTCGAAGCTGCTCGTGTTATCATACTCATACTCGTAGTTTCATTTTCGTCGTTGTAGTCATTTTTTCATTGTGACATATGTCATCCGTCAGCATTTTATATTTTCTTCCATTATGTAAACGTTTTATGTGCTTTATGATTTGCGAAAGTTCTTATTATTACTATTTGTTTGTTTTTGGGGGTGTCGGGCGAAAGAAATGTTCAAAAATTGTTATTTTAAATTCAAATGTGCTTGCACGAAAATAAACAAGTGTTGACATTGAGTGTTGCCAGCTTCTTATTATTATTATTATTAACCTGTTTCCTTTTTACTTTCGTTATTTTTGAGTAATCGGGGAGAAAAGTCGCATTTTCGAGGTGCTGCTCAGTGAACCAAGTGGAACACTAGAGCTAAACTAACCTATGGGAAACTCATTTGGAGACTGCGGGGACGCCCGAACTCCCCCCCCCCCCGGATATGGCCACCGGGTCCTTCCATCCAGTCGCCGGCTGGCACGGTGGAGCATACCGGGATTTTTCGCTAGTTGGCGGGGCAGCCTTTCACACGTGGCTGGCGTGCTACTTGGACCCCTTCTAACTGCGGTCAGTCAACGGCTGGCACCGTGCTTCGGATCCCGCTACCCTCCAAAATGAGTTACCCGGAAAGTCCAGACCAGTGATCAAGACCGGTTCTGAGCAGAGCGACTGACGATCTCCTTCTCTCCCAAAGGCACTGGCACTCCCGCACACCGACGGAACACAGCAAGCTGCTTGGCGCCGGACTTCGGCGGGATGTTGGTCGCGAGCCAGGCGGCTCCTTGCGGAGCCTACCACCGCTTTAAGTGGGATCGTTCTGCCGTACCACAGGCAAGCCTGTGGTGCCGTTGCCCGGGGTGGACCGCGAAGAGGTAAATCCCAAAACCACCCCACCTTGTTTATAACTAAAAATAACTACTTACAAAACAAATTGATATATAGTTTAGTAGGTAAAACATTAACGTATAATGCTATTTTATTTAGGTAAATGATATTTAATACGGTGATGGTTTTGTTATGAAACAGAAATAAATATTAAAACATGTTGATTCACTACATTAAACTATGTGAAGTATGTAACAACGATATAAGTAAGCAGGTAGATCTTATATAATTTACGTTATTCTTATAATAATTTTATTTATAAAGTAAAATCGTTTTTACCATCATTATCGTTTTTTGAAGTGAAAACTTCTTTAGTGGCGTTGTGCACTTTTTTGTGATGGGTAAAAAATGTTAAACTCGTGTCAGGACACGTACTCTGATTGAGAATGCGTGAGACGGAGGGAGAGAAGCAAGTATTCAAGTTTTCACTTCTGCCGGCATTCCCGGAGTGCATCCCGTTTTTATTATTTCTGTTCAGCTTTTTTGTTGCTAAAGTTATAATTTATTATTTACAATTAAAAAAAAAATAATATAAAACAAAACGCGTAACAGAAAATATGTTGGTTTCGAACTCACAACCATGTTCTCGTCAGCTCTATACATCTACCACTAGACCACACGAACATGTTTGATGTCGTTGGAATTAGCAATTATATTACAAGTTAAAACAACATTCAAGATCATACATACCTTAACACTGCGTGTTAAAGATCATATTTGGTTTTGTATATTCATAATGTATATAGTTATTTTTATTAGTTAACGATAAATAAAACAGTTTAAATTACTACTACTACTACTACTTACTACTTACTACTATTACTATTACTATTTTACTAATCGTAGACGTTGAACCAGTTGTTCTAGTTCGACAAGCTTACTGCTAACAAGCAGAAGGTTCAAACTCGTACACATTTTAAGGGGGTCAGTCAACCACCATCACCGACTGAACATATGTATGCATTAGGTATACCTATGTATCTAATTACATCATCGAACGCTGTCTGCGTGTGATTAGATGAATAAAAGTAATTATAATTTTATTTTCATAACTCATACTCGGAAAGTAGGCCTGAAGTTGCCTGAGAAGCAGGTTCAAAGTATTATTTTTCCAGCCCTAGGGAGAATCGTTTTGCAACTGACAGCCGTCAAATTATAAAAAACTCGTTGAACATTTCTGTTGAACCATGTCCCAACTTTCTATACAGTCAGTGATTATTAACTTAAGATGATATTTTCTAAATGATTTTATTATAATTTACTTTCAACTATTTATTTAAAATAACATAGATTTGGGCAATTTACCATTTGTTCAATGATGATAATGTAAAATAATGGCTGAATAGCTGGACGGTCACAGAAAAAAAAATAGACGGGAAAGCGGCAGTCCGATCTTCGAATAGTACTTCAGGTCACTAAGATACTTACCACTATCAATGTGCGGAAAAAAAAAAGAGTAAATACATAATATACAAAGTATAATATCACCATTCACGTACTTTTACAGCGACGCATTCCAGTGAAGCTCCTAATGCATGATAGCATTTTGTCTTCCCAGCAAATGGAAGACCGACCAACATGAGTCCGTGCCGCACTAAAATCATCTCGTACAGTTGCAAGACCTACATGCAAATTAAAACATTATAGATATAACATGTTAGTCGAAGAACTCATTAATTTGGCGAAGTAAGTCGGAACGGGAAATAAAAGTTGCATTAGGACCATTTTTAAAAATGAAAAACACGTAACGCAGCATATCGCTGTCCATGGGGAATAAACTGATATTACCATAGTTTTAGTGTTATCCCATATATTCTAGTACCCTAAAAAAAAGTAATATGATGTTAATATTACTATTAATGAAGAATTTAGTGGTGATGAAATGTGTTTGCAATAATATTCTCGAAAATTAAAACGACGAATTTTTTTTTTTATTTTTACTCAAAAATCGTGTTTTTGCAGTAATTATTTTATTTCCCGTGGGCGGCGATATGTATTACATACAGTTTAATATAAAGGTAACCATGAATCCGAGCTTCAAATACGTAAAAGTACCCATCATTACCTTTTCAATGAAGAAATCGTTGCATTGTAAGTTGAGTGGGACACAGACTTCCTTCAGACATACCACCAGTTCTGGCAGACCAGCCAATGGCAGCGGCATACCAGGGAACAAATCTCCGATTATACCCTAAAACATTGATAAAGTTCATTCAAAAGAGATAATTATGTTCCAGTGGATATTGATATTTTGCAGATTGTTTCTAGTATTTAGTTGCATTAGGGTCAGCAGTTTTTTCGTAACTAGAAATAACATTTATAACTTCAAAGCTAGCCTCTTGTTAGCCAGAAATTAAGCAAAACGAAACTCTCAGCAAAACAACCCGAAAAAGTGTCAATCAGTACTAATAGGTAGCTATTATACGTAGGTAAGCAATCAGCGGATCAATCTGCCAAAAGCATCAGCAACAGTACACGTATACAATGTAGCCATGAACAATACCGCTCGCAGCAGCCCCACCCGGGGTGGGGTTGTTAGGCTGGACACCGCCCCGGGCGTCACGGGCAGAGGGGGCTAGACATTGATTTTTGAAAATACAAAATTGAACATTCATTTGCAGACACGCTGCAAAAACAACAATCGCCGCGGGCGTCAAGCTTCATAAAGCGAGCTCGGAGTTACACGCCTCGATACATAGCATCAAATGAGTATATGGTTGCGACATGGAGATTTTTCATATCAAATAGTTTCAAACAATACATTATTAAGCGTCGGTGCGATGCTTTTGTAATGGGTATAGAGTTTTAATTAAAGTTCAACAAAGAGTGGACAGTAAGTATCAGACTAGCTGCGCAGCATATCCCGATATACATGAAAATTCGTGAATGTAAGTATATTCTTAAGCATTATAAAACAGAAAACTGACCATGAACAGTGGCACGTCATGCTCCAAGAACTTGGGCAGGTTGACGTCTTTGATGGAGCGCAGTAGGATAAGATCTTCAACCTCGTCGGGGTAGCGCAGTTTCAGTGCACCGGCCGCACGCAACACGGACTTTACCGCACGCATACCTATAATTAAATATAGTATTATGAAGTCAGCCACAAAGTCAGCCAGTCTCGACAACCGATCGCCTACCGATCGAATTCGGTCGTTAAGTCCTAAGGCCGATCAAAATCAATGATCTGATTCGAGGATTGCGTTCGACAGTGTACGGCCTTAGGACTTAACGGCCGCATTCGGTCGCTAGGCGATCTGTAACTATGTCAAGACGTCCCGCGCCCTGGATTCCATAAAAAAATCTTAGAGATCTATATCTGTCTGGGATATAAGTTTATTTGCTTTTTTCTTACCAGATAGTTTAATACAAATTCTGGTCCACTTTTGAAGTTTTTTGGACGGTGGACAATGGACATTACGGAAACAGGCCTATGTAGACTGTTCTTGAGATAATTATCGAGTAATGCAAAAAAAAAAAACTTCTCAAGATAGATAAATGCTGGGTAATTCGGGACTGTTGGCAATGAAAATGCTACCTCCACTCCCTCATGTTCGATACGACGAAGTTATACGACGTCCTGCCGATGACCGCTGACTTCTTCGCTGAATAAATACGCAACAGTGCAAAATATTCGTCGTTCGCGGAAGAAATGCGAAAGTTTGGCTAGCTGGATGTTTCTTACTCAATTACGACAATACGGCTGAACGGATCTGGATGAAATTTCGCACAGAGGTAGATTATAGTCTGGAATACCACATAAGCATTCTTATTCTCGGGAGTACCTACTTTGGGAGATATTCAAGATTCAAACCATTTATTAACAGGTAGATACTTTTCTATTCTATATTTTTATAATTGTGTTCTATCATATAATATAGTTCATAAACATGTAAAACTATCTTGCTGTTACTAGTTTAAGTTCTTTTTCGCACCATCTGTACCTTCTTGATCAATAAACAATTATTATTATTATTATTATTATTTCGTTTATTTATTCTTATTACATACAAAGTATATTTTTAAATATATCTCTAAAAACCATTAAAAAATACATTTAAAAATATAAAAAGTAGTAGTCCGCCGGTGTCGGGAGCAGGGTCCAAGCTACCGGTGGTTAGGGCTCCAGAGAAAGGAACCTCCTCACAATACGAGCCGTATCGAGGAGTACTGCCTTCTGTATCAAGCCCTTTACCCAACCGCGTAACGCCAGTTTCGACAGATGTTCGTCGAATTATTAGTTATTATTATTATTATTAAGTAAAGCCGATGTCGACTATTCTGCCAATGTCTAAAGTGGATTGAGAAAGCAAGTGTGTTTGGAATAATGAACGGTAGAGGTAGATACTTTTGAATTGTTAAGATCAGTCAGTCAAAAAACATGAAGCTATTTGGGATTTTTTAAACGTAAGTAGATCACTGTGAAAAAGAACGTGCAAGAAACTCTACGGCCAGTCTTTTATATCATAATAAGTACCTATTATAAAAAATACTGGTTTTACGGACAATTTTATTAACGAATCCAATTAAAGACAACACAGAGAACAGCGATATTGGTAAATTAGACCCTAACAAAGACTTTCAAGACCTATTAGAGACCGAACCCAAACACCTTCAATGTGATCGAAAATCGTGTGAGGGTCGTTCTCCAGCAGAAAATCTTAATACCGCAATTCAGAAAAACGCGTCATCAGTGCAACGCCATCTATCGACCAAGTAAGTAAACTGACAAAATGTTTAGCATTGGAAAACGTTAAATAAGGAGCCCGTATGACAACATTAAGGTATTAAAATGTTCACTTTTATTTTGCTACGTATAAAAGTTTCACAAATAACTCAACAATGTGTGAGATCTGATCGCTATCTCCACTGAGAATTGATATCCGATTATTATGTCTTTTGGGCAAAGTTTACTTAATAAGTATAAAAAGAAAACTGCAAAACTACCTCCTAGACTTTTGAAATATGTGTTATACCTAAATACATCACTAAAAAAAAAGCTAGCATACACTTATGTATGCGTACGTTGAAATTACACTGGCACAACCCTATTCAAATACTTTGTTACTACGAGATAAGTTACGTCTGGGAGCCCTTTTTTTTTTAGGATGGGATTTTGACTCCTCCTGCTCTGGGTACAGCAGGAGGAAGTGTCAGACTCTGACTGACTAAAACCCATCCGTGTTCCTCCTAGTGCCCTTTGCCTTCCAGGGTAAGGTGCCTCTTTCGAACGAAGTCCGCAGCCCCAGCACGCACTGGCCCCGTCTTCCGTGCTGACATCTCCTTGAGGCTAAGGGAGCCCTGGGATCTTGGACTATAAACTAACAGGAGTTAAGGCGAGGCCACAAATAGCATTGTATTGCTGCGCAACGTCATTTTTGCGATACGACGCCGCAACGCAGTGTTGTGGCCTCGCCCTTACGTCACCAGACGTTGATTGGTGTCTTAAAACTCGTTCCGTTTTTCGATACGTTCCATTTCCAATTGATTCAAAAACAGCCAAAATTCGGATAACAACCCGTTGAGGACTCTATTTTCCGCACTTAGACTCTCAACGATAGTAGATAAAAAATCAAAGATAGTAGATTAGTATTTAAAATATCAAATGTACCTGTTTCTTGTAAAATAAAATATGTCATCAAGCCTTTATACCCGACTGCACCAGGAGGATGTTTATGTTTTTAAAACTTGTTATCTAATATCTTGTAAAATCAAACCTACCGTAATCGTAATGGCTCTGCGAGGACAGTTGTTCCGAGCACAGCTTGTAGGTGGCCACGATCTTGACGGCCAGCGGCTTGGCGTTCAGGTAGCCGAACGCGTACAGCTCGATCTCGGAAATCAGCACGTAGTCCGGCACCATCATGGCCACGGAACGGAAGAGCGCCTGGAGGTAAGCACAAAATATAAACAGAAATAGGTGCAAATTAGATGTGATCAATAAGATCACCGATGACAATTTTGTTCCCTGTTTGGAATGTATTTACTTATGTATTTTGAATATATAAATAAGTAAATAAAGTAGACTTAATTTGACTTAAGAAATATTATTTCCAATTCGTTAGTTCGTGATCCCGTAATAATTGTGACAACTAAGTAGTTCTATATTTTTCTACTCTATAGACATTCAAGCTTTTGGTTCCATGTTAAATACAGAATATGACATCATCTCTCCAAGCCAGTAACATAAAGTAGGTATGAAATTATTGTAACCTTGAGATTATCAGGCAGTTCAGATCGTCCAGCGTATCCGGGGTTCATAGTGATGAATGTGGCGCAGGACTTGTCGAGCTGCAGCAAAGTGCCTTCGAACATCAATTCGGTGGAGCCCGAGTTGATACCACGCTGGATGGAGAGGATCTGCTGCGCCACCACTGACAGCACCTCCAGGTCGATGCGGTTGAACTCGTCAAAGCACGACCAAGCGCCGCAAGAGGCCAGACCCTGGACACAACAGTCATTAGGAGTGATTATAGTGTCGCCGTAGTCTTCGGCGTCATCCTAACTGGCTAACGATCGTACGAGTGAACGATGCCATTCCGTCGCATGATAACATTACAACACATACATTTCTTTCGAGTGTCCTAATTGAACCTTGAAAATCATTGCGCGAGCTTAGGAATATGTTTCATCGCGCGACAAAAACGCACCGTTAACTCGTACCATCGTTAGCCAAATAGGACGATGCCTTAGCCTATTTCAAACTATGTATGGGACTACGAATCGAGTTTCGTTCTACCGAATGCATCTAGATACAATACAATAGTCTACATAGTGCGCCAGCCTAGCTCACCTTGCACAAGCCCCAGCCTAGTTGCTTCGACCAAAAACTGGTTTTAAAATCTGAGATACATGTGTTATCCGATATTATAGTTAAAAAAATTAAACTGAACTTTGAACTTCGATAATTGCATATTAACTAGAATACCGAATATGGAAATTCAACTTAAGATATTTCGTAAGTTCTTCAAGGAATATATAAGTATTACATTTTTTTGAATTGCTCAAAATCTCTAGTTTAAAGTACGTTATGTTTTTATAATAACCGATGCACTATAGGACCAAACGGTGCGCCCGTTTGGTCCCATAGTGCATCGGCACGGGACATATTATAGTCCACAAGTGTGTGTGCAATAGGTATATAATAAGTAAGGTACTTAAGCAATTCCCGGAATAACCCCTTCACACAGACCTCTACATCCAAGTACCTTACAACACGTTATATTTACGAAGTTCCTTTAGATGATGCTTTATCGCACTTAATGGTAATAAAAACACGACCGCAAACATTTTACACAACCATAGATCTACATTCAGTCAAAAAAGTATCGGGAATGGATGATTTGTTTATGGTTCCAAATTCAAATTTTTGTTTTTTTGTAGTTGTTAGATTGGCACAACTGTTTTCCATTTTGGCGCGGAGTTTGAGTTGCATCTGTTATTTATATTAAATACAGTGCTGGTTTTAGTAATATCATATAATAGTGTGTATTGCGAATTTCATAATGGACAAAAATATCGAACAAAGAGTTTGTCTTAAATTTTGCATCGCTAATGGAATTTCGTGTTCGGAGTCACTGAAAATGTTACAGAAGGCTTACAGTGAATCGACTTTATCAAAAACTCGTGCTTATGAGTGGTTTAAAGCGTTCAAAAGCGGTCGAGATGTGATGGAAGATTTGCCTCGCTCTGGTAGGCCGTCAACGTCTGCAACTGAAGTTAACATCGCAAAAGCGAAGGAAATAGTGACTGAAAATCCCCATTCAACTTTGAGAGAGATAGCCGCCGAACTTTCTGTATCTCACGAGTCGATCCGTACCATTTTAACTAATCATTTGGGTATGAAACATGTTGCTGCTCGGCTAGTCCCAAAAGATCTGAATTTTCTCCAAAAACTCAATCGCATGAAAGTCGCTGAGGACATGCTAGAACGAGTCAGTTCGGACCCAACATTCATGAAAAGCATTGTTACTGGTGACGAGACGTGGGTTTACGAGTTTGACATGCAAACTAGTCAACAAGCTTCGGAGTGGCGCCTTCCAACTGAACCGAAACCGAAAAAACCACGCCAAAGTCGATCAAAAGTCAAAGTCATGTTGACTGTTTTCTTTGACTATCGCGGTGTTGTGCACTCTGAATTCTTACCGGAAGGTCTAACGGTAAATAAAGAATATTATTTGAGCGTTATGCGGCGTTTAAGAGAGCAAATTCGACGAAAAGGGCCAGATTTGTGGAAAGAAATTTCTTGGATTTTGCACCACGACAATGCGCCTTCGCACAAGGCTATCATTGTGAACGAATTTTTAACCAAACACTCAACAAATACCATCCAGCAACCACCATATTCACCAGATATGGCTCCTGCTGACTTTTTTCTTTTTCCTAAACTCAAATTACCACTTCGTGGCACCCGTTTTCAATCGATAGAAGACATAAAGGAGAATTCACGGCGAGAACTGAACTCAATTCCGGAAGCAGCGTTTAAAAAATGTTTTGATGAATGGATTATTCGTTGGCGCAAGTGTATCGTTTCTAAAGGAGCATACTTTGAAGGTGATAAAATACATTTGGATGAATAACAGACATTTTATGTATTATTGATCTTTTCCCGGTACTTTCTTGACAGAGTAGTATAGCTTAGAAACAGTAGCAACGTTTTGATTCGCAAGCTTATCTGTAGCGAGCCCGAACGCTTTCATCGAGCGTACTAATCAAGAGAGCTGTAACTGTAACCAAACAGATACAGTAACAAGATTCTAGTGTGTACGAGAAGTCCGGATCACTGTGACCGTAACGATGAGCTGGATCTATCCGTAGTTTCGGTTTGTAACTCCATGATGTCGGAAGAAGTGCTTCTCGCTTGTGCAGCTAGTATGTACCTTAAAGAACTTCCCGAGCGCGATGTAGTCGAGGCCATCAGAGCAGTTGAACACAACACACTGTTTCGCCACAGCTTTAGCCAGATCTTTGACGGTCTCCGTCTTGCCGGTGCCGGCAGGGCCTTCCGGAGCTCCGCCTGCGAAAATCATATCGTTTCCGTTTGTTGAACATGTTTGGGAAACTAAGTCATAACGTAATAAAAGTACTAAGTTCGAAGAGGTACACAGAATTCTGAAAAAAAATAACTTACAGAGTGACAACATTTTTGTAATTAACCATTTTAGCGCATTCGTGAGGCACACAGTTTTATGCCGTTTTTTATTTTATTTTATGTGCTTGTGCCCGAACTGTCGTCAAATAAACGTTTTCCTTTTTTCCTTCTTTATTAATATGAGCGAAGAAAAGGAAATAATGTCTAAGTGACAGCTTTATCGACACACATAGTGGTACGCAATTGCTATATTGGAGATTTTAGCTTATTTCATGAGGATCCCAAGGAGAATCTAAGCTATTGAATATCTAAAGACAAAGTAGGTATATCCTATTTTTTTAGGATGCGAATTGGGAAATTATCAAACGACTCCTCCCGCTATGAGCGGAGCAGAAAGGAGTGTCAAACTCTTACTGAATAAAACCCATCCGTGTTCCTCCTAGTGCCCTTTGCGTTCCAGGGCCGCAGTGACTCTTTCGAACAAATTTCACAAAAGTAGGTATATCCAGGAAGCGTACCCAAGTTGAGATGTAAAGCACCGAACAGCGTCCTGAAGCAGCGGTCGGTGAGCGGCGTGACGACCAGCCTGCTGAAGTTGCCGAGGTACTCGTAGCCGTACATCAGCAAAGAGTTGATCATGCGGACCACCTCCTGCCAAGTATTGTCCTCTTGCTCCTATAACATCAGGATATTAATCACCACGTTCTGTTAAGACAGTAGTCGTAGTACCCAGGTAGCCATAATAAACACCATGCCACTATGACTAGTTAGAATAGGTAGAGAGGTTCTAGAAACGCAAAAATCGAATCGAAGTAATCTATATCTATACATATAATAAAATCGTAGACCAACCGTGTCTGTACATTGAATATTTTTGCACAAAAATTACATAGAAAAGTTAGGAAAAAGATATAAAACACAAATATGCTATTTTTGAAATTTTTGTCTGTTTGTCTGTTTATCTGTTTGTCTGTTTGTCTGTGCGTTTGAGGGAGCATCACGCATAAACCACAGATTGGGTTCCAAATCTAGGTACTTAAAAATATTAAGTGATAATCCGAGTAACATTTAGCGTTTATTTCATCAAAATCGACCCACAAAATCAAAAGATATTGAATTTTTAAGTTTAGTAAGAGGCTTCCTAATGTGTTCTGTTCCTCATGTACATTCAGTCAAAAAAGTATCGGGAATGGATGATTTGTTTATGGTTCCAAATTCAAATTTTTGTTTTTTTGTAGTTGTTAGATTGGCACAACTGTTTTCCATTTTGGCGCGGAGTTTGAGTTGCATCTGTTATTTATATTAAATACAGTGCTGGTTTTAGTAATATCATATATAGTGTGTATTGCGAATTTCATAATGGACAAAAATATCGAACAAAGAGTTTGTCTTAAATTTTGCATCGCCAATGGAATTTCGTGTTCGGAGTCACTGAAAATGTTACAGAAGGCTTACGGTGAATCGACTTTATCAAAAACTCGTGCTTATGAGTGGTTCAAAGCGTTCAAAAGCGGTCGAGATGTGATGGAAGATTTGCCTCGCTCTGGTAGGCCGTCAACGTCTGCAACTGAAGTTAACATCGCAAAAGCGAAGGAAATAGTGACTGAAAATCCCCATTCAACTCTGAGAGAGATAGCCGCCGAACTTTCTGTATCTCACGAGTCGATCCGTACCATTTTAATCATTTGGGTATGAAACATGTTGCTGCTCGGCTAGTCCCAAAAGATCTGAATTTTCTCCAAAAACTCAATCGCATGAAAGTCGCTGAGGACATGCTAGAACGAGTCAGTTCGGACCCAACATTCATGAAACGCATTGTTACTGGTGACGAGACGTGGGTTTACGAGTTTGACATGCAAACTAGTCAACAAGCTTCGGAGTGGTGCCTTCCAACTGATCCGAAACCGAAAAACCACGCCAAAGTCGATCAAAAGTCAGTCATGTTGACTGTTTTCTTTGACTATCGCGGTGTTGTGCACTCTGAATTCTTACCGGAAGGTCTAACGGTAAATAAAGAATATTATTTGAGCGTTATGCGGCGTTTAAGAGAGCAAATTCGACGAAAAAGGCCAGATTTGTGGAAAGAAAATTCTTGGATTTTGCACCACGACAATGCGCCTTCGCACAAGGCTATCATTGTGAACGAATTTTTAACCAAACACTCAACAAATACCATCCAGCAACCACCATATTCACCAGATATGGCTCCTGCTGACTTTTTTCTTTTTCCTAAACTCAAATTACCACTTCGTGGCTCCCGTTTTCAATCGATAGAAGACATAAAGGAGAATTCGCGGCGAGAACTGGACTCAATTCCGGAAGCAGCGTTTAAAAAATGTTTTGATGAATGGATTATTCGTTGGCGCAAGTGTATCGTTTCTAAAGGAGCATACTTTGAAGGTGATAAAATAAATTTGGATGAATAACAGACATTTTGTGTATTATTGATCTTTTCCCGGTACTTTCTTGACAGAGTAGTATTCTGATTACAGCGCCATCTATTGAAAAAGATGAAATTCACGAACGCATGTAAAAAAACACCAAAACAAATTGTAGAGTTATGTGTGAAACTTTTAATACCCACGTGGCAAAATAAAATTGAACATTTTTACACCTTATTCGTATTTATCATAACAACCGATCCACAAATCAAAATATATTGAATTTTTAAGTTTAGTAGGAAACTTCCTAATATATTGTGATTAGGCAAAGCACCATCTATTGAGAAAAATAAAATGCATGAAAACACACATACCCCCTAAAACACATCGTTGAGTTATTTATGGAACTTTTATACGTAGCAAAATAAAAGTGAACATTTTAATACCTTAATGTTGTCATACGGGCTCCTTATTTAACGTCTTCCAATGCTAATCATTTTGTCAGTTTACTTACTTGGTCGATAGATGGCGTTGCACTGATGACGCGTTTTCTGCTGGAGAACGACCCTCACACGAGTTTGGATTCGGTTTCTTTTAGGTCTTAAAAGTCTTTTATAGGGTCGAAATTACCAATATCGCTGTTCTCTGTTGTCTTTAATTAGATTCGTTTATTGTCCGTAAAACCAGTATTTTTATAATAGGTACTTATTATGATATAAAAGACTGTCTGTAGAGTTTCTTGCACGTTCTTTTAAACAGTGATCTACTTACGTTTAAAAAATCCCAAATAGCTTCATGTTTTTGACAGACTGATCTTAACAATTCAAAAGTATCTACCTGTAAATAAATGGTTTGAATCTTGAATATCTCCCAAAGTAGGTACTCCCGAGATAAGAATGCTTATGTGGTATTCCAAACTATAATCTACCTCTGTGCGAAATTTCATCCAGATCCGTTCAGCCGTATTGTCGTAATTGAGTAAGAAACATCCAGCTAGCCAAACTTTCGCATTTATTAGTAAACAAAAATTAGAAGTAAGATAATAGGCTGGCATCGACCTAAGCGCACGCGAACGACGTCGCGGGCACAGCTAGTATTGAATAATATGTAATTACTATATTTCGAACATATGCGACTTCGTTTTATATACTTGTATTAAAATGTTTGCTATATAGTGAAAGATTTGACCTTTTTCGAGAAGGCATTTTTAAATTAGCGAGACAGAAATAAAACGAATAAACTGAAGGAAGATGGACAGCTCTGGCTTATTAATAAACAGGGTTCCATTAGCAACCTTGGTACAGAACCCTAAGACTCGACTTGGTTCGCACGAATCAAAATCATACGCGGTCTATACAGGGTCCCGTTAGGACCTTTGGTACGGAACCCTATAATTCGCCTTGGCTCGCAAGTCGAACCGTCTGATACTTTGCACGAATCAGAATCGATCGCAGAGGCTTAGTAATACCTAGTCTCGTCACCGTGACCACCTTTGGTACGGTACCCGTAATACCCGTTGGATGCTTCGCTCTAAACGGAATCTATCGTGGAGGCTTAGCAGTAGGTTCCCGTCAGTACCTTTGGTATGGATCCCTACAGGCCTGATCTGCAAATCGAACCGTCCAGTACTTCGCAAAAACCAAATCAATTCAAGCAAGACTAATATAAACGCACAGTTAACAATACCTGTACAACTCAAAAATTTAGCGATATTGAATATTTAGATCCTAAAAGCGTCTTTTAGAACCTATAGGAGACCGAGTCTGAGCCCCCATCGAATCACGACTGTGTTTAAAAATCGTGTGAGGGTCGTTCTCCAGCAGAAAACCTTAACCACCGCAGTTCAGAAAAACGCGTCATCGTCATCAGTGCAACACGATCTATCGACCAAGTCGTAAACTGATAAAATATTTGGTAAAAGACGTTAAAAGAACGTATGTTACGATATAGAATCCCCTAGATAGACTGTATTAAACCGAAACTTGCGAGCACGTTGCGTCTCCTTTTCTCAAAAGCAAAGTGTCATGTGCCTGAAAGAGAAAAGTATAGGGTCCATACTGCGTCGAAAATTATAGAATGTCGCCAGTTTGACTATACAATTCTAATTATTGATATATCAATGCATAGTGATGTGTATTTTCTGTCGACTATCGAAAATATGCCAGTCGCTACATTAAACATCAAAAAATGGTATTTCATTTTGAAATAATACTGTAATTCCATTTTAATAATGATTGGTAATATCAAAATTTCTTGAAAGATTATTATTTGTCTTCACTTGTTTTTACCGTCTTTATATCTTTGTTTGCTTGTAAAATCTCTTGTTTGTGCCTACAATCTAAAAATATTAGATTGTAGGCAGATGGTTATTTATTTCTTTATAAAAGCGTTCCTCTCTCTGGAGCCCTGACCGCTTGGGCTACTATTTTTTTCTTTTAGTATTTAAAAATGTACCGGAGGAGCTCGTGGCTAAATAATAACAGCCGCACGGGTCGATCATGAAGGTTAATCAACGCTTGCCAAGGTTGGTCTCTGGATGGGTGACCATCTTGACATACCGAGTTTCCTCCGTGCCTCGGAAAGCACGTTAAGCCGTTGGTCCCGGCTGTCATTTGTAGATCTTTGGCAGTCGTTACGGATTGTCAGAAGCTAGTAAATCTGACTCCAGTCTTGCCATGAAGTACCGTGTTACCCAGTTAATGGGTTGTGGAGGTCTGTTAGGCAGCCGCTCCACGTAAAGCACTGGTATTCAGCTGAATCCAGTTTGACTGGAAGCCGACCCCAACATAGTTGGGAATAGGCTAGGCAGATGATGATTTAAAAATGTACCTGCTTTATTAGCAGGCACATTTTTTAAAGAAAATGAATAAACGAAACAATATCTATACCAATATCATAAAGAGGTAATGTTTGTGAGGTTGTAGGGGGTAAACTCTGGATCTACTGAACCGATTTTGAAAATTCTTTTACCAATAGAAAGCCACGATATTTGTGAGTCATTCTAATATATAAAATTCAACCGTTACTGAGTGACTGACAGACAACGCACTCCCGAAACCACTGGTCGTAGAAAGCTAAAATTTGGCATTTAGATTCCTTGGGGAATGCAGAGGAGCACTAAGGCAGGATTTCTTATTATTGTTTCTAATAAACAGTAGGCAACTCGTAAATTTTACAGAATCTGACATAGTTTAGTGTTTAACTTTTTTTTTAAAATAATCCTTGTTGCGTAAGTGAATTCAGCAAGGCAGTGTATGAACAATCGACCGATCTCATGCGAGATGAAAGACGCGATTTGGATTTCCGAATATGTGATTGTTTGATTGTTCATACTCTTTGCATTTTGCCTTGCCGAATCATTCATCTGTGGTGATCTTTTAAAAGGCCGATCGTAATGTTGTGTTCGTATACATGTATGGCAGACTTAGTCGTAGTAAAGACACAAAGTACTATAGAATTAGTATTTAATCGGATTAGGTAGTATAAAACACATAATTACGGTTACATTAAACAGTACAAACACATACACATACGCTTGTTATTGAGTTTACTATGATTTGCCATAAAACAGTTCTTAGGGTGTAAATGAATTTTACTTTTGACAAGTATAAAAAGTTTTTCACTTTGCAAACAGCGCACTATATTGAACCAAGAGGTCAACCTCATCATATCAAGATGATTTTCGATGAGACCTAGGTGTGGGACAGGGTCCTCTCTTATCGCTCTTTTTGTAGGTTTCGAGCAAACTCTTTCTCTTCGCCAATGATCTGCGAAACTGCTTTTCTCCATTTATAAGCTTCCTCTTTAACGGTAATTTCTGAAATAAAGCTAAATGGATGTCAGGTTGGTTTATGAAGATCCTATACAACTTTAGCATTTCCTTAACATAAAAAGATAAAAAGGATCTTTTACCACTACTATTTATAAAACATCTTAAACGAAAAATTAAAAAAAAAAAATTAAAAGTTTGATTGATTGAGGATTTTGGGTTAATATACTTACTGGTTGGCAAGATGCTGGCTGTTTTGGAAATATTATTGACACTGCGAGCGAATGTTATACCTACTCGACGTTCATATTTTTCATGAAATCAAGATTCTTCAAAGTGTTCAGAACAAAATATCCTTGTTTACTGTGACAATTATCGTCTTTTCTCAAATTTTTGTCCATTTACTTTTAAACTCATTATCTGCAGGAAACATGTAAAAATAACAAAGAATACATCATTATAATAATTAATTAATAGTAGTACTTAAGTAAAAGGTTATGGACAAATATAATGCAATATTGATTTTGGATAAGTAGGATTTTTCGTTAATTCCTAATTCATGATATGTCAAAACGGTTCAATATATTTTTGCTTTTATTTTTATTTCTAAATTGGAAACTGTTAATAATGTTTCCAAGTTAGAAATACGTAAGTTGTGTCTTTATGTTCATATAATGGAGATCTGACTTTAGTGACTTTTCTGCTCAAAATGTGTTTTAACAATAAGTTATGATTAGATTTACTTACCGGTGTAAACATACTTTTGCAATATTTTCTCTCAAAACACCATTTCTATTCGAACAACCGGGCACAGTACATGCACAAACCACTATATTTTTCACAATGTGACAGTATTTTTGATAAAATTTGTAGACTAATGTGTTAACCAGCTGGTTAACAAACAAAATGACGATTCTCAGCTGGTGGCGCGCGGCATTTCAAGACGGTCGGGAATGCTATTGCTATCTCTTATTGTCACATGAAATGTTTCCATTAAAAATGTTGAGTACAAGATAGGCTACTATATTCAACTTAAGAGAAGCTATCTAGGTATTCTAAATCTATGATTAACAACGATAAGATATTGATTAATTATAATAGAGTAAATCGCATACTTAACATCTACCCTATGCAGCTGTATAGGTGTAAGAAGACATTGACGGAATGGCTCTTCACACTTGATTATGATGCCGTGGAGGACATTTTGGCGACTCTGGGTTGAACTTCATGCATACAGACACACATACACACACACACACACACACACACACACACACACACACACACTTTCCAGCGCACCTCTACACTCATTCACTCATTCACACATACACACGCCCACTCACAAACACATCCACTCATACACACAAAATATACATTCTCACACTGATAAACACACATTAATACAAACACACTCTAGTTTTTCACACACTGCCATAAAACACGATTTTAACTTCTTTTATTGGTTTTATAAAAAAAAAAATGTGTAACTTATACCAAATTAGCACAACGAATCAATTTGTAAATTAATCGAGGAAGAGCGAGGTTTATCCCATCACAAGTATCTTCGGATTACTTTCTGGGAAGCCCCGGCAACTGAATTGTATTGATTTAAGATAAGAACACATTTTTTTTTTTTTTTAATTAATACCTTCTCTATTATTTTGCCACGTAATAAAAGTTTCACAAATAACACAATAATTTTTTTGGTGTTATATTCACGCTTTCATGCATTTTACTTTTCTCAATAGATGAAGCTTTATGGAATTAGTCCAGAAGACATTAGGAAGTTTATTTTGATTTTGTGGATCGATTTTGATGAAATAAACTTTAAATGTTAGGACTGGAAAATACTTCATATTTTTAAGAACCTACAGTTGGAATCCAATCAGTGGTTTTACCGTGGTGCTCCCACAAACGCACAGACAAACAGAAAAAAATTGAATTTTGTGTTTTACGTCGTTTTTCTAACATTTCTATCTTATTTTTATGCAAAAATATTCAATGTACAGACACGACAAGTGTACGATTTTACTATAGGTATAGAATATACATATAGAGATTAAGGCAAAATAAAAAGTCTAAGCATACCTCCCAATAGTATCGTATCTGAGAGAGCCAGTTGAAGTCGTTATCTTGCTGCACTTTTAGGTCTATGAGCAGCAGGAGCACATCTCTTGCGTGCACGTCTAGCACCACCAACGCTCCTGGAACACATAAATTGTTTCATCATCATCATCATATCAAAAAAAACATACACATTTTTCTTTCTTTCTTTTTTCTTTATATCAGCCCAAAAACGTTTGCTGATGGAGATAGGCCTCCCCTAAGTGTCGCCACAACAACCGGTCCTGTGCGTCTCGCATCGGCTACCCACGACCATCACCAGGTCATCGGTCCGCCTTGTGAGAGGCCTTCCAACGCTGCGTCTTCTACGATAAATAAATTGCCTGCACTGTCTCTAATATTATTTTTCTTCGTGTCGCTGGCACGACAGTAATTATAATTTTACTGACACAAAACTTCGTCACTTACACGGCATCGTCTGTGGCTTGGTAGCGGAAATATTCCAGTATACGACAGCCGCAGTTATTGAGGAGCTCGTGGCTAAATAATAACAGCCGCACGGGTCGATCTTGAAGGTTAAGCAACGCTTACCAAGGTTGGTCTGTGGATGGGTGACCATCTTAACATACCGAGTTTCCTCCGTGCCTCGGAAAGCACGTTAAGCCGTTGGTCCCGGCTGTCATTTGTAGATCTTTGGCAGTCGTTACGGATTGTCAGAAGCCAGTAAATCTGACTCCAGTCTTGCCAAGATGTACCGTGTTCCCCAGTTAATGGGTCGTGGAGGTCTGGTAGGCAACCGCTCCACGTAAAACACTGGTATTCAGCTGAATCCGGTTTGACTGGAAGCCGACCCCAATGTAGTTGAGAAAAGGCTAGGCAGATGATGATGGTGATGACGACAGCCGCAGTTATTGCAAACTGGAGGGGTTTTCGAAGTTACTACAGTCAAATGATGGGGGTTTTCAAAGTTACTCTACAAGTAACAGTATGATGTTGACTCTTTGGTTTTCTTGAAAGTCGTCGACACACATTTATAGCCAAAACCAAGCCAAACTGTGTCCCGAAAGCCACGGTCAGTAACGAACTCGACGTGACTATGGTGCTCAAAGCATAGGGAAACGACTAAAAGCCGTATAGAATAGGAGTTAGGTATTTACCGAGCGTGATCCTGTTCTGCAAATTGAGGTGACCGCGCACCAAGTCAACAATTTTTGATATTTGGAAATTACACTTATGCCAGTATGCTTTCATAGCAGGGATGTTGATGTGAATGGCTTCTGTTACTTCTGACGTCCAGAAAGTCATCGCTATACATTGGACCTAAACATAAATAACTTTATTTAAAGTAGGTAGTTTAATAAAATTACTTTTAATAATGAAACAAGGTGCAAGCAGAGACATTACTTCCAAAATAGACTAATTGAGCCTATTTTGGACGTATTGCATTGATTTTTAAAGTTGTGCATTGTGCAATCGAGATATTTGTCTTGTGTAGGTACCTATTTTTTTTTCTATAATAATTACAATATTTTCTATACGTCAAACCTTAACTGAACTTGTAATTTTATTGGAGTACATCTTATTTGGGCGACAGCGATAAAAAAACGCCTAGACGCAAACCTAGTGGGTTCCGATCTACAATCTGTCGCCCACATTGGAAGCACCCCAAATTACGTTTGTTTATACATATGTGGTTCGACTTATGATACTAACGGGCTGGCCAGGCCAAAATAGCACCCACTCGTCTCGCTGCCGAAGCAGATAGTCATCATACGCTTGGGACACTACATTATGAATAGACACTTTCATCGCCTTTTCCAATTCCAGCAGCCATTTCTCAACCTAAAACATAAAAAATCATTAAGCAAAATCGGCTACCACAGAGAAAACGTTTAAATAAAGAATACTAGGTCACCTGTCCTCTCGCAGCAGCAGTATTGATAGTCATGGTGAGCAACACAACTTCTCCCTCCGAGGACCGCATGTGTGTTACCACCATGTCACTAGTGAACGTTAGGCGCGCGATACCTTCGAAGCATTTCTTGAGGTGAGGTTGTACTCTGTTGAAATAGGAATTAGAGAATTCAGTTGAGTTAACAAGCACAAGTAATATTTATACAGTTCGTTTCTTTATACATATGTGGTTAATTACATATTTCCTTATATATCATTGAAATATAATTTTAAGTATACATTATATAATACTCGCCAAGCGGTCTTTAGCTCAAACCCAGGTCATTGGTATTTGACCATTATCTAGACCCATTTATATAACAACCAACGGTTGTATCGTTAAAGAAATCATAGTAAGCCCACCGCGTAGGATCCTTAGTTTCCGACAAGATTTCAAGCAGTTCGTCATTAGAGAGGAAGAAGAAGCGAGGGAAGTACAGGCGCTTCTTCTCCAAGTACGCGTTCAGGCCACGCTGGACCATCTCCAACAAGTTGTTGGACTTCTTCAGCCGGTCTAACATCTTCTCAATCATGATCACGTCAAGAACTCGCGGCTCTGCGTAAGCGACCTTCAGTATCTCGCGCCACATCTGTTGGAGACTTTTTATGTTAACACAAATTAAAAAAAGAACCGCATAGATGAGTGTGAGGCTGGTGCCTAAAACGAACTTCAGACTTGAGTTTAGCGTGCTTATTTAAGATGAATATTGATGGGCAATATTGTAAGCAATTGGTACTAAGCGATTTGCAATGCTGAAAAAAAAAGTAGCAAATTGGTCACTTTCAGTTTCAAACTACAGCACCAACACATTGATATAATTTATGTACAGCTATGTTTTGAATAAAGTATTCGATCGTGCCTTATCAACAGCACTGAACCGTCGCCCTTCTTCTGGAATCTGCTGCTGAATATCGGGCGAAGAAAAGATAGGCTCCAAGTACATCCAAGTGGCTTGAACTTTCAACCACTCATCTAAAATCTCTTGTAGAAGAACGAGCTTACCCTCCCAGACACTGGAAAGCAACAAAAATTATATACACAAAAATTGGCATCATCAAGATATAGCAACTATTACCTTGGAAGTATTTGTGAGGAGCTCGTGGCTAAAAAATAACAGCCGCACGGGTCGATCTTTAAGGTTAAGCAACGCTTGCTCTGTGTCTGTGGATGGGTGACCATCTTAACATACCGAATTTCCTCTGTGCCTCGGAAAGCACGTTAAGCCTTTGGTCCCGGCTGTCATTTGTAGATCTTTAATTGGCAGTCCTTACGGATTGTCAGATACCATTAAAATCTGACTCCAGTCTTGCCAAGAAGTACCTACCGTGTTACCCAGTTAATGGGTTGTGGAGGTCCGGTAGGCAGCCGCTCCACGTAATACACTGGTATTTAGCTGAATCCGGTTTAACTGGAAGCCGACCCCAATATAGTTGGGAAAAAACAAAACACTACAAAGTAAAAAATAATAACGTGTTTTGTTTTTGGAAGTCGGTTTTATTTTTTTGTTAAAGTTTTTTATTTTTTACTTTTTAGTGGAACGCAGGTACCACAAAAAAGTAAAACTAGAAACAGCGTGCCGGCGTGATGTTATGTTATGAACTAATGTAAACAAACAACAGACATGCGATTTCAGAAATCCCAATCCATTTGCTATCATTTATTGAAGAGTTCCGTTGTCTACCTCCAAAGTTCTTCATTAGATCTTCACCAAATTTAAATGGGACCAGTCCGAGAGAATACTCCTCCAAACAAAAAAAGAATCATCCAAATCGGTTAACAATTGGCGAAAACATTGCTGAACAAACATTTTTCATGGCATCCTGACTTATACCTTACATCATCAGCTCAGCAACATGAGATGGAACCACCTCAGGAGTATAGGCTTTCGAATAAAAAAATCATTTTTAATATCGGTCCAGAATTGGCGGAGATATCGGTGAACATGCATAAAAAAAAAAGATACATACAACCGAACATAGATATAAGAATAAAGTTTTTTTTTTAATATTTCTGTGCAACCAAACATAGAACCTCCTCCTTTTTGAAGAAGTCGGTTAAAAAGGCTAGGCAGATGATGATGACCTTGGAAGTATTTGTTAAGAAAATTA
Source organism: Lacanobia oleracea (assembly GCA_950371165.1). Classification (NCBI taxonomy): domain Eukaryota; kingdom Metazoa; phylum Arthropoda; class Insecta; order Lepidoptera; family Noctuidae; genus Lacanobia; species Lacanobia oleracea. Next base: position 6,921,821 of record OX493393.1, read on the forward strand.
GGTCAAACAGCCATGAGAGCATATTTTTTAAATAACGATGAACGAAAATCAAAGGACATTGTAAAAAATGGCCTATGATCCAACACGCATGAAATATTTACTATAATTACTAATTCTTTATAGATTACTTATATTAGGTCTTTACCTATGAAATTGCCGTTCTGCAGTACTGGCCATTTCAAAACAAATTAATCTTTGTTTGGCTAAGAATTCTAATTTCAAATTAATTTTATTTTAAAAACATGTTTTTTTTTTCCAAAAGTAGTTATTTGTTTATTGATTAGTGTTACATTTTCATCGCATTTCAATCTTTTTCGTCATCATGTATACGTTAAAAAATCGAGTAATTATGGAATATGAATACCGTCGTGGCAGCAACGCGGCACAAGCGGCACGCAACATCAACGACGTTTACGGAGCTAACACTACAAACCAACGCACCACCTGTTATTGGTTTGCTCGCTTCCGTTCTGGAAATTTCGACCTGAAAAATGAACCTCGCGGTCGTCCGAAGACTTTGGTCGACAATGACGAATTAAAGGCGATTGTGGAAGCTGATGATACACAATCTACGGCTGAATTAGCAGCAGCTTTCGACGTTAGCGTCAAAACAATATTGGTCCATTTGCGTCAAATTGGCAAGGTAAAAAAGCTGCACAAATGGGTGCCCCACGAACTCAATGATCGCCAGCGCGAAGTACGCGTCGAGACGTGCCTTGCACTGCTCAACAGACACACAAATGAAGGAATTTTGAACCGCATTGTTACCTGCGATGAAAAATGGATTCTGTTTGATAACCGCAAGCGCTCAGCAAGTTGGTTGAATCCTGGTTCAGCACCTAAACAATGCCCTAAACGAAAACTTACCCCTAGAAAAGTGATGGTCACTGTTTGGTGGTCTAGCGCCGGTGTGATTCATCACAGCTTCTTTCCAAACGGGGTGAGCATTACTGCAGATGTGTACTGTGAAGAACTGAACACAGTGATGGAGAAGCTGGCACATCTCCAACCAGGATTGGTCAATCGCTCGTCTCCGCTGCTCCTGCACGACAACGCGCGACCTCATACTGCACAGCAGACGGTCTCCAAGTTGCAAGTACTGGGGTTGGAAGCTCTCCGTCATCCGCCCTACTCACCAGACCTTGCGCCTACAGACTACTACTTTTTCCAGAATTTGGATAACTTCTTGGCGGGAAAAAAATCAATACCCGAGAGGCAGTACAAAATGCCTTTGAATAATTTGTTGCCACCCGTCCAGCTCATTTCTTTAAGAAGGGCATCAATAAACTGCCACTGCGTTGGCAAAGATGCATTGATTGCATGGGTGATTACTTCGATTAATACAAATGAAAAATACATGAGAAAAATTCGTTTAAATTTTTTCATACAAAACGGCAATTTCATAGGTTAAAGACCTATTATTTTAATAGAACGGACACTTTTAAATTTCGAAAACAATTTAAAAAGTATTCACTTTCGTCCTTAGCTTCCGTCATAATCCTCGGTGATAGTTCTATTATTTTTTGGGTCAATTTGAGGTTTTTAATAGGCAAAGGTATACTTGGCTCATACAGCCAAGTCTTTGTAACAGCACTCTTAATAGGAGTTTGACACAGACAAGCGTCAGTATTCTCAACACTTGATATAGGTACGATACTGATTTTTAGTTACAAATAGTCCGCTATGATGTCGCGGAACCATAATAAACCAAAATTCGATTGAAAGCGCTGTTTGAAACGAGCAATAATATCGACACTGACAGTTGACGAATTGACAGATGACAACATTTGACATTTGGTAGTAATGTCACTTGGCGCGTATGTACTACATATGCTATACCTACTTTATAATCACACGAAAATGAAAAAGTAAATCCTTAATAAAACCCTTGCATGTCCTTAAGACTCCCGACTCCTAAGAGTTCAACGTCAAGAAGCGCGCATCTGTCGTACTTACTTTAAGTAATAAATGGTAAGTTATTGCTACATACCGAATGTTTTTACTGACGAAATTCTTTTTCTTTCTTTTACCTGGCCCTTTCCCATTTACTTGGGGTCGGCCCTCCGTATCATGCGTCTCCAGGCAGCTCGGTCCTGGGTCGTCTCATTGATGACTTGGGCTTCTTTAAGGTTCTTATTAACTAAGGACATCCATGTGATTCGGGGTCTTCCTCGTCCTCGGGGTTTTGTTTTGATCTCTAGTACTTTTCTGGTCATGTGGTCGGATGGTCGCCTCATAACGTGTCCGTACCACCGTAGATGGCTCTCCTGTAGTTTCTCTGGGATAGGTCTTACTTTGAAGGTGCCTCTTATGTGTGTGTTTTATTGACGAAATTATTACCTCAAAATCCGAAAGTGTTTTGATTTTTTCAGAATTGTCAAAAGTGTCCGTTGTTTTAATTTAGGATTAATCGAATATATACATTATCTAAAACCCAAAGAGTAAATACACCTCCCTGTTGGATCTTAGGCGAGCTATGTATGTACGACGAGCAAAATGTCCTTTAATTAATTTTTCATTAAAAAAATATCTGCTTACTGAAAATTCGGCCCTAACAACAATATCATCAAACAAATAAACATACAGAATAGTTTCCTCAAATGGTTTGATATACGGTGAGTTCTTCATAGTCTGAGTCTTAACAATGTGGTCATCTAACAGCAACTGAATTTCGTCGACACTTGACAGAATGTAAGTCCCAGTATCCCTGAAAATTGAGAATTTTTGTAAATATACCTACTGATTGCGATTTAATCACACTGCTGAAAAACTACGACTATGCGATAATTTGGATGAATGAACAGGTGTTTGTTACACAATCACACTGGAACGGCTGAATGGATTTAAAATGGTTCAGAGATAGATTACAGTCTAGAAAAGTAAATTTAAATAAATTGAATCTAGGACAATCTAAGTCTTACTTGTAAGGAAGAATTTCGAATATGAGGTCGGCCCATTCCTTCATCATCTTGTCCAGAGCCTTCTCCAGGTTGTTCTCTTTAGTGGCAGATTCCGAGATGCTCTCGAACTTGTCAATGTAGTCGTCCAGGTTGAAGTCGATCACTTTCTCTAGAGACAGCTCGTCATCCACGACAATGGGGAATCCAACGATTTCTGAGATCTTCTCCCAATGACGCAGCTTCATACCAGGGTTTCCAAGAGTTTGTATTATTGGCAAATGACTCTTGAACTCGTCCATTTTATTTCTGAAAATGTTTCACTCTCATTGAGAAAGTCATTATTTTTTTTTTTTTTTTTTTTTTTTTTAATTTCTTACTATTTAAAAAAGTATTTTTTATGCATTTATTTTAACTAAAGACCTCTCTGAGTCAAATTAGATCTAATACTTTCATCAAAAATAGTAAGCGTCTCTACCTCACAGAAATAGCAAGGCGATGTGTCTCCGGAACGTCAGCGAATGACTTCTCCAACTTATACACAATCTTATAGTAATAACTGACGTCACCTTCAATGTCCTCTGGATCGAAACTGCCCACCTAAAATATATTTTATTGTTTGAAGTTATTTTACATTTTGGCGCGGAGTTTGAGTTGCATCTGTTATTTATATTAAATACAGTGCTAGTTTTAGTAATATCATAATATATAGTGTGTATTGCGAATTTCGCAATCTTTGAAATTCGCAATACACAATTGCGAATTTCATAATGGACAAAAATATCGAACAAAGAGTTTGTCTTAAATTTTGCATCGCCAATGGAATTTCGTGTGTGTGTGACTCCGATCACTGAAAATGTTACAGAAGGCTTACGGTGAATCGACTTTATCAAAAACTCGTGCTTATGAGTGGTTCAAAGCGTTCAAAAGCGGTCGAGATGTGATGGAAGATTTGCTTCGCTCTGGTAGGCCGTCAACGTCTGCAACTGAAGTTAACATCGCAAAAGTGAAGGAAATAGTGACTGAAAATCCCCATTCAACTCTGAGAGAGATAGCCGCCGAACTTTCTGTATCTCACGAGTCGATCCGTACCTTTTTAACCAATCATTTGGGTATGAAACATGTTGCTGCTCGGCTAGTCCCAAAAGATCTGAATTTTCTCCAAAAACTCAATCGCATGAAAGTCGCTGAGGACATGCTAGAACGAGTCAGTTCGGACCCAACATTCATGAAACGCATTGTTACTGGTGACGAGACGTGGGTTTACGAGTTTGACATGCAAACTAGTCAACAAGCTTCGGAGTGGCGCCTTCCAACTGAACCAAAACCGAAAAAACCACGCCAAAGTCGATCAAAAGTCAAAGTCATGTTGACTGTTTTCTTTGACTATCGCGGTGTTGTGCACTCTGAATTCTTACCGGAAGGTCTAACGGTAAATAAAGAATATTATTTGAGCGTTATGCGGCGTTTAAGAGAGCAAATTCGACGAAAAAGGCCAGATTTGTGGAAAGAAAATTCTTGGATTTTGCACCACGACAATGCGCCTTCGCACAAGGCTATCATTGTGAACGAATTTTTAACCAAACACTCAACAAATACCATCCAGCAACCACCATATTCACCAGATATGGCTCCTGCTGACTTTTTTCTTTTTCCTAAACTCAAATTACCACTTCGTGGCACCCGTTTTCAATCGATAGAAGACATAAAGGAGAATTCGCGGCGAGAACTGAACTCAATTCCGGAAGCAGCGTTTAAAAAATGTTTTGATGAATGGATTATTCGTTGGCGCAAGTGTATCGTTTCTAAAGGAGCATACTTTGAAGGTGATAAAATAAATTTGGATGAATAACAGACATTTTGTGTATTATTGATCTTTTCCCGGTACTTTCTTGACAGAGTAGTATTCTATGTTCTTTGACAAAAAAAAAAACGACCTATTATGGAAGTGAATAGAACAGGGTGAAAAGTCACGGAATTCTCCATTAAAACAGGATCCCTCGAATGACGGTTGTTATGTCTGGTGGGCGACTCCCGATAGATGTCGTGGGGCTGTTGTTTATGTATGTTCAAATCTATATGCACCATTTTTTTTAAGGATGGGATATCATCAAATGACTCCTTCCGCTCCGGGCGAGGCGGAACGGAGTGGTTCTCTTACTGACTAAAACCCATCCGTGCTCCTCCTAATGCCCTTTGCGTTCCAGGGCTGCGGCGTCTCTTTCGAAGGGTCATTGTACTTATCATTATGAACCACTTTCATAATGGAACCACCACTGACACCGCAAAAAAAAATATTACAATTTTTTCTCAAAACGTTCATCTTCTTACAGTTAACTTTGTTCTATCTTTTTATCTACAGTCAATCTTAATTTTCGTCCTTCAAGATGACATTTGATAAGTGAAAAGCAGTTTAAATATTTTTTCTTGCAAATATAATACATACTTTAGAACTCATCCAGGTGTGATATTTCTCAAGGAAGTCATATCCTGCATCAAAGAGTTTCTTAAAAGGTACTAATTTATCGTAGACAGCCTTCCTCTTGGGATACTGTGACAGCTCCCACCCAAACGACACCTCTTCTTCGTTGAACTGGTCTATCTTGACGAGAGCATGTGCTAATCTGCGCATAGGACATACAAGATATTAGCTACTAAGATACGATCTTTAAGGTTAAACTACGCTTGCCGAGGTTGGTCTGTGGATAGGTGACCATCTTAACATACTGAGACTCCTCCGTGCCTCGGAATTTGTAGATCTTGGGCAGTCGTTACGGATTGTCAGAAGCCAAAAAAACTGACACCAGTTTTGCCAAGAAGTACCGTGTTACTCAGTTAATGGATTGCGAAGGTCTGGCCGCGCCGCGACCCCAATATTGTTGGGAAAGGGCTTGGCAGATCATAATGATGATGAACTAAGATATCGCCGACAAGTATAAACTGAGCGGCAATCCGAATGAAATAGCAAGACTCCTTCCTATTCATTTCGAAAGCTAAATTTAAAATTCTGTAAAACCCTTTCTACTATGCCAGTGCATAGTAGAAAGATAAGAGAGGTTAGTAGGAGCCAAGTTGGGTACCTCAGCTATACGTGAGTTCACACCTACCTGCCTGTAAATCCTTAGACTACCGTGCTAACTTGATAAGCTAGAATACGAGTAGTGTTTGTTCATTATGGATTGCAATAAACAATTTGAGATTCAAAACAATCGATTGAAGACTTACTTATCATCCAAATGTCGTGCCCGCGAGACGTATTTCGGTAATTCATTGATTTCTCCCCAATACTGAACTTCATTGCATTGTAATTCATAAATGTCCAGATCCTCAATAAACTTGGCAATGCGAACCTACAAATAACGTTTAGAAGATGTTATTTACTTCTAATTCTATGGGAGACGACAACAATAGGTGGAACGATTTCAACTGCAAAATATATTGTTACCTTCAATAATTCTTGATATTCTTGCTTCTTCTGATCACAAATGTTTTTAGACTCCTCTATTATACCAGGCATGCGAGCATACCTGTAAATATACTGAAGCACTTGAATTGCGTCTGTATAAGGCGTATAAGTACTTACTTTTATTATTAATAAAGCATTTACAAAGACGATCGATGCTTTTATCAAAGATTTCAATCACCTCATCGCTATTTCGGTTGCATGATAAAGTTTCGGTCAAATCAGCCGAATGACATCCACTGCTGGACATAGTTCTCCCTCAAGTGTCGCCACAACAACCCGACCTGTGCATCTCGCATCCATAGTCTACCCGCGACCCTCATTGGTCCACCTTGTGGGAGTCCTTCCAACGTTGCATCTTCAGGTGCGCAGTTGCCACTAATCGCCCATAATCTCTTTTAGAAACAAAATGTTTACTTACGTGGCTGATAAAACGTACAAATGCCTACACGTCCCAATGAAAGCTACCTTTTTTTTGGCCATTTTTCGCCAAAAATTTCGTTACTTAGGCAAACACAGATCGTCGAACCAGAACAACGACTAGGCTTGTGCGCCTACGCCCACTTTATAGTAGCATGTTGGCTCACCAATGGTAAGTCTGGTTGTTAGACTTGAGTTCCAAGGGCGTGAAGTTGGTGTAGTCTCCCAAGAAGACGATGTATCTCATAACGTTGCGCAGCTTGTCCTCCATCTCGGCGAGGAGGACGTCCTCCACCTTCTTCACGTAGTCTATCAGGACCATGAGGGCCGCCGTGTCCACTGGTGTAGCCAGTAGCGTATTCGCTATTGTAGCGTATTCATCGTAAATTCTTCAAAAACAAACAATTTTCGAATCAAAAGGAAAATCTAAGGAGATATCAAGTTAATAGAGCAAGATCCCATAGGCCCCAGATAATACTTATTTTCTAAGTTACAAAATGTGTGGAACCGAGGAGGTATTAAAAGTATGTCCAGTATCGATCAAAAGCGCAGTAGCATGCTTAAGTTTGTATTGCTGTGAACGTACGGTACAGGCCGTACTGCATCTGTGTGTATTTGATGTATGAACGTGGAACACGTTATTCACCGAACGAACACTTCTTCATTCACACACTGGTGTCGAACGAAACAAAAGACATGTCATCTAGTCGCTCTTTCACACACGCAGAGTTTGTAATTTCGTATGACCTTGGTTCATAGCATTGGTAAATATCACGATAATTAAATAACTACACTATACCCGGCGATAAATATTGCACATCGACCTTTGGAAAGAGACAATCGGCTAATTTCGGCTTCGTAGAGCGTTATCTCTGTCGCACACTGCCTATGCGACGTTTTGTCAGTCGTTCAAGTGCGATAGAGTGCGGTCGCGTCCAGTTTAAAATAAATATTTAGAGTTATTAACACGCCCAAATTTAAATAACTTAAAGTTGTACTATGGCATCTTCAGGAAAACGAGGGAAACCTTTACGAGGTCAGTCACGCGAAATTATCTACATGTTTATAAATATTTTGTAACCGAAGCTGACAGATTTAAAAAAAATGAAGATGAAAATGTAAGTAGTTATTTTTAAGAAGGTTCAAGAGCGAGTAGCAAATGCCACTGGAATTTCAAGAAGAACTTTGAACAATATATTTATTAAACACATTCTACTGAAATTAAGTTCAGCACTCCAAAAAAAGGGAGACCAAAAAAGCAATTTCGTTTGGATATGGATGATTTTGATTATGATGTTGTTCGAAGAATGGTGTATGATTTTCACTTACGATTTAATGAACTGCCAACAATCTTCTTCTTCTTCTACCTGGCGTTAATCCCGGCTATTGCCAGGGTCCGCCTTCCTACTTAGCTTCCTCCACTTTGCCCGATCTTGAACATCCTTCTCAGTTAGGCCATTGGCTCTCATGTCGGACTTAACGACGTCTAACCAGCGCTTGCGAGGGCGACCACGGGACCTAGCCCCAAGAACAGCCATATTCATGCATCCCCGACCAACGTACTCCATAGGGCGGCGCATGATGTGGCCATACCATCGCAGACGACACTCTTGCAGTTTTTCCCCCACGTCACGGACACCAAGACTACCTCTGATGAAAGAGTTGCGTATGCGATCGGATCGCGTTACGCCACTCATCCACCTCAGCATCTTCATCTCCGTGACGCGAAGCTCCTGGGTGTGTCTGCTTAGTGCTGGCCAACATTCACCGCCGTACAGTAGGACAGGCCGTATGATGCATTTATATATCTGCCCCTTGAGCTTAGGAGGCATTTTGCGGTCGCATACAACGCCCGTTACCTCGCGCCACTTCGCCCAAGCCGCGCCTATACGTGCTTGGACATCGTCGTCCACGTTGCCAGACTCGTGCAGCACGGATCCAAGGTACCTGAACGTATCGGACTTTCTGATCAGGTCCGAACCTATTCGGATGAACCTATTTGAATCCGTGCCGCCACAGGACATGTACTCAGTCTTCGCCACATTTAGTCTCAGACCACCGTTTTCAAGCGTGTCCTTCCAAATGTTGACTTTGCGCTCAAGATGGGCTTTGTTCTGATTAACGAGGGCGATGTCATCGGCATACATCATTAGCCATGGGGGCTTATCTTGGATGTTTGCCGTAACTACATCGAGCACTACGTTAAACAAGAACGGGCTAAGAGCCGAGCCTTGGTGAACGCCAACACATATTGGGAAGCCATTCGATTCGCCAACAGCGGTCTGGACAGAGGACACGGAATCGCGGTACATGTCTCTGATAATGTCAATATAGGCCTCGGGAACGCCTTTGAAGCGCAGTGCCCACCAGATGGACTGCCGAGGTATACAGTCGAAGGCCTTCTGCAGGTCTAAAAAGGCCATATGCAAAGCTCTCCTTCTCTCTCTGTAAGCCTCAGCCAGATTCCGTAAGGCGAATACTGCGTCCATGGTGCTGTTACCCGCCCGGAAGCCATATTGACACTCAGAGACAGTACACTCGCTACGGAGCCGTGTGTCAATGATGCGCTCGAAGAGCTTCATGGTGTGGCACATGATCTTGATACCGCGGTAGCTACTACAATCCTGTACGCTACCTTTGCCTTTGTATACAGGGATAATCAGGCTAAATCGCCACTGGTTCGGCATTTCCTTGGTGATCAGGATGCAGTTAAAAAGATCCGTCAGAAGGTCCACGCCATGTGGGCCCATCGCCTTCCACACCTCAATTGGCATATTGTCAGGCCCGACCGCTTTCCGGTTCTTCATGTGGCGAAGAGCAATGCGGGTTTCGTCGGGGGAAATAGGGGAAATAAGTCCAAGGTTAGGAGGCGGTTCGGGAGGAAGGTTATGGGGATGCTGTTTATTTATTTATTTATGTAGACAGCTCCGCGAAGTATGTACACCATCTCTCCTTAACAGAGGGGGCATCGTAGAGCAGCTTACCCTGGGCGTCCCTTACACAGAGACATTTGCTAATGTCCCGTGCAGCTTTCTCCCGGGCACGCGCCAGCTTAAAAATAAGCTTTTGCCCCTCCGCAGTTTCCAGCTTGTCGTACAAGGGCGCCAGACTTTTGCTGCGGGCTCTGGCTACAGCTTTTTTGCAAGCGCGCTTAGCCGCTCCATATGCCTCTCTGTCATCCGGAGAGTTGGACCCTTGCCACTGTTTAAATAAAACCTTCTTCTTCCGAGTCGCCTCCTGCACCCTGTCATCCCACCACCACGTCTCCTTTTCTATGGTGCGGCCACCACGAGAAGTGCCAAGGTCGCGCTTACCCGCATCGGTGATTGCTGAATGGATCCTACTCCAGATCTCTTGAGCGGACTCATGCGGAGCACTGATCTCGAGATGCTCGAGCTCCGCGATGAAGTCCGACTGCCTAGGACCATCAAGCAACCACCACTTTGTGCGGGGTTTGCGTTTTTCGGTCATTTTCGTTTTCGGTACAACCGCAAAGTCCAGGACAAGGAGGCGGTGTTGAGCCGTTAGGCTTTCACCTGGGATGACTTTGCAGTTGGTAACCTTGCCAATGTGGCACCGTCTCACCAGCAGGTAATCTATTTGGGTTGAGTAGGCACCACTACGGTACGTAATAAGATGCTGGGGCTTCTTCTGAAAGAACGTGTTCGCGATGGCTAGGTCAGACAAAGCGCAGGTGCTGAGTATACTGACTCCCTCTGCAATTAGCTGGCCATATCCAAAACCACCGTGAACACGTCCGTACTCTCCAGCAAACTGACCTACGTGACCGTTGAGATCCCCCCCAACCAAAACACCTTCGGAATTCGGAATAGCGCGTAGTACGTCCTCGAACTCATCCCAGAAGGCCTCCTTTTCAGACTCACAGCAACCAGTTTGAGGAGCATAGGCGCTGATTAGGTTCGTTACCGACCCTTCGATCAGCACCCTAACTCGCATCAACCGGTCGCTGCATCGGTCTACTTCAAGGAGTCCATCCTGGAGGTCCTTAGACAGCACCACGGCCACTCCGCCCCTGCCCGTTGGTGATCCGGTGTACACTAGCCGGTACCCCTGCCCGATGTCACGTGACTTATTTCCCTTCCAGCGCGTCTCCTGAAGGAAAGCGCACTGGACCCGACGCTTCGCAAGTACGTCCGCGAGTTCTCGGCAACGTCCGGTTAGGGAGCCAATGTTCCAGGTGGCAAAGCGGAACTTCTTCTTGGGTACTATCCTCTTTAGCCGTGCCCGTACTCGACACGGTAGCCCTAGCCCACTTATCGCAGGTTTAGGGCGATGTGCCTGCGCGTCGTTATGCGGCGACGCCCTAGCCCGAGTACCCGTTATCAACTTCTTGTCCATTTTATTTGGCTGAAGTTGGTTTTACGTGGGGCGACCAGCCGTCTGACCCCCACAACCCTACGAGAGGGAAACCAGGTTCGCCAGAGCCTCGTCCGTTGGACAGCAGGGTGCACCGCTAGCAGGTGAGGTTGGCTTGGGTCTTAAGATGGTAACAGACCCCATGCACCCCTAACAGACCCCATGCACCCCTAACAGACCCCATGCACCCCAAAGCATGAACTGCCAACAATAAAATCATTAAAAGCTAAATTATCTGAAGCTATTAATTACAATGGGTCTGAAAAGACGTTGAGAAAAATACTTCACGAGATGGGATTTCGGTTCACTAAAATGGAAGATAATCTTTTCGATTATCTTCCATTTTAGTGAACCGAAATCTATTCTAATGAAAAAGCACGATGTCAGTCTCAAACAAATGGAATACCTCGATAAAATACGCAAAGAACATAATTTTATTTGAAATAAAAAAGTTTGTTACATTAATGAAAACTACGGTAAAATATTCGTAATAAGTTCCTAGACTTACATTTGAAAAGATTTTCAACATAAAACTCCGTAGTTAATAAATATTGAGAATTGTCCTTTTGGCGGGAATTTTGAATTTAGAATTTTCGTGTAATTAGGTAAGCATTAAGTTTTTTGACTTTGATGTGTATTTTTGTTTGTTGAAATAAATGAAAAATAAGGAATGAATGAATAAGAAAGAAATTAAACAAGTCATTTTTAATACAAACATTTATTCTTCATCATCTTCTTTAACAATAACGTCATCTAAAAACTATTGAATCCGTTGACTACCACGTCTCTCGTTGACTCCCATTGTGATGGTGAATATTTAAAATTCATATTTGCCGCTAAAAAACCAAATAATGGTAACTCTCAATATTTATTAACCACGGAGTTTTAATAAAAATATCTTTTCTACAATAGGTATAATTAGGAATTAGTAAAGAACATTTTACAATATTTTTTAATTATATAACAAGCTTGATTTGTTCAAATAATTAGCCGCCATTGTTCTTTCGCGAATCAGGAAAAAATATCGTCTACATGAGACTTACATACATACATCCCACACTAAAGGGAAATCTTGGAGTGATAATAAGAAAAAGGAGTAAAAAAGCCAATTTCAAAAGGTCAACGTTTGATAATAATTCATGCGGGAAATGAAAAAGGCTTTGTACCCGGTGCCTTTTTAACGTTTATAATCCGCGGACACTACAGGTGACTATCACAATGAAATGAATAACGATAACTACGAAAAATGGCTGGTTAATCAATTAATTCCAAATATACCCAGTGATTCTGTTCTAGTTGTCGACAACGCACCCTATCACAACAAATATGTTGAAAATCCAAGGTGTGCAGGGGTGCCAGTGCCTTTGGGAGAGAAGGAGATTGTCAGTTGCTCTGCTCAGAACCGGTGTTGGTCACTGGGCTGGACTTTCCGGGTAACTCATTTTGGAGGGTAGCGGGATCCGAAGCACGGTGCCAGCCGTTGGCCAACCGCAGTCAGTAGGGGGCCCAAGTAGCACGCCAGCCACGTGTGAAAGGCTGCCCCGCCAACTAGCGAAAAATCCCGGTATGCTCCATCGTGCCAGCCGGCGACTGGATGGGAGGACCCGGTGGCCATATCCGGGGGGGTTCGGGCGTCCCCGCAGTCTCCAAATGAGTTCCCCATAGGTTAGTTTAGCTTTAGTGTTCCACTTGGTTCACTGAGCAGAGCCTCGAAAATTCGACTTTTCTCCCCGAAGACTCAAAATAATAAAATGACGAAAGCAAAAAGGAAACAGGTTAAACAACGGCTGCACTTCCTCCCACTCAAAGTGCACCTCACCAACATCAGAGGGTTACACTCAAATCTCGATCCGGTCCATCACCGCCTTGAGACCGAGAAGCCGCACCTGTTTTTCCTAACGGAGATGAAGATAACAACCCCGTCGGACGTGGCGTACCTCAACTACCCGGGCTACTCTCTAGAACATAAGTTCATAAAGCAGGCTGGGGTCTGTGTGTACGTCCGCGATGACTTTGTTGTCGTCGTCTCCGTTGCTTTGAGAAATCGGGTTTTTCTGCCATATGGCTACTTGTGGACACTGGCGTGGAAAAATTTATCTACATCGGCGTATACCGATCGCACAGCGGTGACCAGGAGACAACAGCGCTGTTTAATTTCCTCGTGGAGTCGGCCGACGTAGCCCAGCAACGGTACCCAATAGCGAAGCTCAATTTTCTGGGGGACTTTAACGCCCACCATAAAGAGTGGTTGTTCCCGTACTAGAGAACTGACCATGCCGGGTTAGAGGCGCGCAAGTTTGCAGTAACGCTAGATCTAACCCAGCTGGTGAATGTGGCAACGCGGGTACCGAATGTTGACGCCCATACACCCAATTGCTTGGACCTTCTGCTGACAACTGATCCGGGCAGTCAATCAGTATCAGTCTCAGCCCCGCTGGGAACGTCTGACCACTGCCTGGTGAAATCCGTGTTGGCCTGCTCTCCTCCTGATAAGAGTCCTAGAGGCACGAGACGAGTATGGCGATACGAGTCAGCAGATTGGGATGAGATGCGACACTTTTTTGCGTCATATCCTTGGCGGCAAGTGTGCTTTTCCTCGGGTGACCCTTCGTGCTGCGCTGATGTGATTGCAGACGTGATTCGGCAGGGGATGGAGTATTTTATTCCATTCTCCGACATCCCGCTCGGTCACAAATCCCGGCCTTGGTACAATGCAGAATGCGCCCACGCTGAGGCACGTAAAGAATCTGCTTACCAAGCCTGGATTAAGGCCCGCGACCGAAAGGCTAAAGCGCGTAGGGTTCGCGCGAGGAAAAAAGCCTTTAATTCTGCCGCGAAGTTCTGCAAGCGGGTTTTTCGTAGGGCACGTTTTGACCATGTCGGACGTATCGGGGCCAAACTAGCATCGCACCCTCCGGCTAGTAAGCAGTTTTGGTCCCTGTCGAAAGCGGTCGAAACGAATTTCTGTCGACCCACTTTGCCTCCAATGCTGAAACCTGATGGTTCGCTGGCTCACTCTGCAAGAGAGAAAGCAAATTTATTTGCAACTCTTTTTGCAGGCAATTCGCGTCTGGACGCTGGCTCCAAGCAACCACCAACTTTACCTCGTTGTGACTCTTCGATGCCGGAGATCAAAGTTCATAATAAAGAGATCTGTAGAGTATTATGCAGTTTAGATGTGAATAAGGCCAGTGGACCTGACGGCATTCCAGCAAGAGTGTTGAGGCAATGTGCACCTGAATTGTCTCCTGTGTTGACACGCCTGTACCGCCTCTCACTTGTAAAAAGAACGGTGCCGAGATCATGGAAGCTTGCGAATGTGCAACCGGTGCCCAAAAAGGGAGACCGTTCTGACCCTGCGCATTACCATCCGATCGCCATTACCTCCATCCTATGCAAGGTTATGGAAAGGGTTCTGAACAGTAAGCTGCTGACCTACCTTGAAGACAACAATCTCCTCAGTGACCGTCAATATGGCTTTCGCCGGGGACGGTCAACTGGCGATCTTCTTGTGTATGTCACGCACTGCTGGGGCGAAGCCATTGAGAGACATGGTGAAGCACTTGCCGTGTCGCTTGATATCTCGAAGGCTTTTGAACAGGGTCTGGCACGCAGATCTACTCAGCAAGCTTCCTGCTTATGGCATCCCAGCTGGTTTTTGTAGCTGGATATCAGACTTCCTGAGTGAACGGTCGATCCGAGTGGTCGTTGACGGCTGCTCCTCTGACCTCATGGCTATTGATGCCGGAGTTCCTCAAGGGTCTGTTCTCTCTGCAACTCTTTTCCTGCTGCACATCAATGACCTACTTCAGCCTGGTCTTGTTGGGTACGCAGATGACAGTACGGTTTCAGAGAGATACTTGTCCTGCGCAACAACCAGTGGGGTTGAACTTTGTTCCTTGAGAGAGGCCATGGTAGAGCGGACAAATTTGACCTTAAGCGTTGTCTCCCAGTGGGGTGATGACAATCTGGTCACTTTTAACGCCACCAAAACACAGGCGTGTCTTATTACCGCAAAAAGGAGTCGTTTTGACCAAGCTCCTACTTTTCGGGGTGCATCTGTTCCTGTGACTGATCGGCTCGAGCTCCTAGGCATGGAGTTGACATCCAGTCTCAACTTCGGCGCCAGCATCCCAAACCAGTACAAAGCCCAAACCGCGGCTAAAAAGCTGGGCATCCTAAATAGGGTGAAGCGATACTTTAGGCCTGGATATATTTTAACACTATGCAAAGCACAAGTCCGATCCTGCATGGAGTATTGTAGCCACCTTTGGGATGGCTCAGCTAAGTATCAGCTTGCCGCGCTTGACTCGGTGGAACGCAGAGCTAAGAGGCTCATCGGCGACGTAAAACTGGTGGATGCCAAGCTACATAGCTTGGCTCATCGCCGTAAGGTTGCTTGCTTATCGGTCTTTTACAGATTGTACTTCGGTGAGTGTGCCCAAGCACTCCACGACCTCATCCCACCGGCCCCCTTCTACCATCGGACATCCAGACGCACTGCATCTTACCATCCCTACCTTGTGGCTATTCCACCAATTCGCACTAAGCGTTTTTAAAGGTCTTTTATAATTCGCACAGCAAAGGAGTGGAACTCTCTGCCTGCGTCTGTATTGCCGAAAGCTTACAACCCTAATCTCTTCAAAGTTAGAGTGAACAGGCTCCTTCTGGGTAGGCTCACTCCATCGTAGGCTTTGTCTCTGTCATCTCTGACATAGATTAGAGTCACGAGCAAACCCATTACAAATAAAAAAAAAAAAAACGTCCCCCCAACTCAAACACCATTAAACAGGAAATGATCAACTGGTTAAACAGACACGAAATTCCAGTCAATCCAAAATTAACAAAAACCCAGATTTACGCTATTATATGTCAGTTCAAGGAGAGGTATACAGAGTTTTCCGTGGACAAAGTACTTGCCAAATATGGGCACACTGTGTTGCGATTGCCACCATATCATCCGGATATTAATCCAATTGAAAATATATGGTCTCAACTGAAAGGCTATGTAGCCTCTAGAAATGTGGGTTTGAATCTATTACGCTTACCTCAATTACCTACAGAGAACCCAAAACAAAATTATAAAACGATTATACTGTTATGACTTCTTAACACCTACCAAACAGCTATATGAAAAAACTAAACTTTTCAATCTTCGTCAACTATACAATTACTATAGTTGTATATTAGTAAAAAAGATTTTAGATAACACTACAAAAAACAACATCAAACTTACAAAAAAAAACATTCACACATAACCTAAGAAATAGAAACGAAATAGTTCTTCGTTTTCCGAGAACAGTAAAATATGGAAAAAAGAACTTTTTATATGAAGGGGTCCAATTATATAATAAATTGCCAAATGCAATCAAAGAGTGCAAAAGTATTAATATTTACAAAAGAAAACTAAAAGATTACATAATGCAAAAGTATAATTTCTACATATAAAAAAAAAAACGCTAAATTAAATAACTACATTAAGAAAAATACAAAAATATAATAGACGTATGAACTTACTATAAATCTAAACGTACATAATATATTAATTTATAAAATCCTACAGGTTTATATAAATAACTGAAATTAATAATAGCTAAATCAATGCTAGTACACTACACGTTAACACTATAAATTAAAAACAAATAAAACTAGAATAGGAACACAAATTAAACAAAAAATAAATAATTATATATTTATATTCATACATATGAATACATAAACATAAATCACATACTTAAATATACATACATTTATGCAATAACTAAACCTAAATTAATTACATACCTACGAAACAAAATCTGAATAAATCAAAAGTCAAATGGATAAATGATCCGCTGTCTCCGAGACTATAGGCATACACAAGCAAGCGTACATGTGCATACACCGTGCTAGCACACTTAACACATTCTCACAGCAGTTCGTTTCTGAATCGTTGTTTGTGTTCCTCACAAGTTGAGTAATGAGTACTTATGAGGGTAGTTTGGTGTCAAATTGGCCAGTTGTAATCATGTTTTAGATGTAACTACCGACTTTATTTTTTTTTACGTTGTTATTGTTTTACTTTTTCAACGCCTGCATGCTTCGTCATTAGACGACGATTTTATTATTAAAATTTAAATCTCATTTAAGTGAACTGTACCTATGTTCTTATGAGAATAAAGATTCTTTAAACCTAATTTATTACAGTAAAAACATTATTGCCTAAAAATGTAAACATAATCGGGGCTGAAGAGTGGAAAAAGGTTTGCGATCATGCAATCAAATGTCAGAATGAATATAGAAGCATTCAACACAGTTTAGACAATTGCACTGATAGACTAGTGACAAATACGGCTGACAGTGACAGTGATATTGACCTCTTTGAGAGCACTGATAGTGAAATGGAAGTAATTGAGAATAAGAATTATTATTATTTCGTTTATTCATTTTTATATACATATATGTTACATTTTTAAATATATCTTAAAAAAAACTCATTAAAAAATAGATAGAGAGAAAAAATATAAAAAATAGTAGTCCGCCGGTGTCGGGAGCAGGGTCTAAGCTACCGGTGGTTAGGGCTCCAGAGAAAGGAACCTCCTCACAATACGAGCCGTATCAAGGAGAAGTGCCTTCTGTACCAGGCCCTTTGTCCAACCGCGTAACGCTAGCTTCGTCAGATGGTCGTCGAAACTTTTGGCCAATCAGGCCATTGACCGTAACGACTATCGGCACAATGACAGCTGAGTCCACATCCCACATGTCGACAACCTCGTGTGCTAAGTCGGATACTTGATTTGCTTCTCTTTCTCAGCCTTCACGAGGTTCTCGTTATTTTTTTTTATTTTTTGTTACTATAGATAGGCACGCGTTTGACCACTTGATTTAAAGACTCCCAGGTTGTAGCTATCAGGAAACACAGACTCCGGCAGGGAGTTCCACTCCTTAGCTGTACGCACTATGAATGTGTTCCCAAAACGTTTTGTGCGTTTTGTTTATGCGGGATGGTAACATCAATTATCATTGTGCGGCGCGCTAATCGGTCTATCACAACTATATCAGGCTTATTGGCAACAATAGTCCTATCAGTGATGATAGACCGATTCCAGTACAACGTGACATGGTAATTTTCGAGAACTGGGTCGGGCACATATATATACACATGTAATACGGTACCTCAGAATCCACAAGTTTATATTTCAAAGCAAGTTGCTGATGGATAATCCTGGCCACTTGGTTGTACCTGTGCAAGTACTCGCCGTTAGCCAGACGAGAACAACCAGAGATAATATGTCTGATGGACTCACCCGGACGGTGGCATGCCCGACCCACGTCCACCGTCCCATCCTTCATAATATGCCTCCGGTAGTTATTCGTCAAGATAACTTCATCCATAATCGCACAGACAAAACCTTCAGTTTCCCCGAAGAGATCACTGAAACGTAGCCAGATCACGGACGCTGAAATATCTACATCAGACCCATGAGGAGCCCGATAGAAGCACCCGTGAAAATTGCCTTTCCATACCTCCTTGCGGTCATCCGTGGTAAGTATCACAGGTTTGCGCCATTTCTCCTCAGCCATGGACAATGGGGTGAGACCCTTGTCCACTGCGACCACATCTCAACATGCTCTCCCATGTGGGTGCATACCCACATGGGTATGCACCCACATGGGTATGCACCGAGCTGTTTAAGCTGATGTCAGCTTTGAGGAAATATTCTCTGAGACTGCACATCTCGCAGTTGTGGAGAGTCTTGGCGTTTAAAAAGCTTCGGGATGTACAGTCTCATCACCGACGATCGTGGGTGATGCATCCGATTTGCGGTTAGCAGTATACGGACTCTCCTATCCAGGGCGTCAAGCTCAGTTTGAGTCCATTTGAGTATGCCGAAAGAGTACATTAATACCGGCATGACCCAACCGTTGAAGGCGCGCACCTTATTTCCGCCCGACAAAAGGCTATTCAAAACCTTTTTCAGGCGGTCAAAGAAGCATAACATTAATGCCCAATGCTTCCGACTTACCCAAATACTTGTAGGTTTCGGTTGAGCTGAGGGATCTAACCTGTATGGAATCCGAGAGTTAAATTCCCTCAGATTCCATAATCTCCCCTTTCTTTACATGCATGACTGCACATTTGACCTCACCAAATTCCATCCTGATGGCACTGCTGAAGGTTTTAGTTACCTAGTTACCGAATCGAACTTCTGCCGCCCCTCACTACCACCACTGCTGAGACCCGACGGGACGCTGGCCCACTCCGCTGAGGAGAAAGCGAACTTTTTTGCTTCTTTGTTTGCGGAATCTTCACGTCTGGATCCTGGTGGCGCGACGCCCTCCGCCTCTCCTGGTGAATGCGAGTCGAGTATGTCGAACATTCGCATTCATCAGAAGGACATCCGTAGGGTACTGCGTAACCTAGACGTGAACAAGGCTAGTGGTCCCGACGGGATACCGGCAATTGTTCTGAAGACTTGTGCGCCTGAGTTGTCTCCGATCTTGACACGCCTATTTCGCCTTTCGTTTGAGACTGGAAAAGTGCCGAAGGCTTGGAAGCAAGCTAACGTGCAGCCCGTGCCCAAGAAGGTTAGTCGAGCTGACCCGTCGAATTATAGACCCATCTCGGTAACGTCCATACTCTGTAAGACTATGGAACGCGTGCTGAATCATAAGCTCCTGGCGTACGCAGTCGTATAGTGATTTGCTACCATCATCGGTGAGTCCACCTGGACCTGCCACTCCGTTAATATTAGTTTGTAGTTTTTATTTTTATGTTATTTTTGTTACTAACATTAGTTTTTTAAGTTTGTAATTTTGCTAACAAATATGGATTACTTATGTTATCTGAAATAAATGGTTTATTATTATTATTATTATTTCGTTTATTTATTCTTATTTACATACAAAGTATATTTTTAAATATATCTCTAAAAAACCATAAAAAATACATTTAAAAATATAAAAGTAGTAGTCCGCCGGTGTCGGGAGCAGGGTCCAAGCTACCGGTGGTTAGGGCTCCAGAGAAAGGAACCTCCTCACAATACGAGCCGTATCGAGGAGTACTGCCTTCTGTATCAGGCCCTTTACCCAACCGCGTAACGCCAGCTTCGACAGATGTTCGTCGAAGCTTTTGGCCATCAGGCCATTGGCCGTAATGACTATCGGCACAATGATAGCTGAGTCCACATTCCACATGTCGACAACCTCGTGCGCTAAGTCGAGATACTTGATTTGTTTCTCTTTCTCGGCCTTCACGAGGTTCTCGTCATGCGGGATGGTAACATCAATTATCATTGTGCGGCGCGCTAATCGATCTATCACCACTATGTCAGGCTTATTGGCAACAATAGTCCTATCAGTGATGATAGACCGATCCCAGTACAACGTGACATGGTCATTTTCGAGAACTGGGTCGGGCACATACTTGTAATACGGTACCTCAGAATCCACAAGTTTATATTTCAAAGCAAGTTGCTGATGGATAATCCTGGCCACTTGGTTGTGCCTGTGCAAGTACTCGCCGTTAGCCAGCCGAGAACAACCAGAGATAATATGAATTATTATTATTATTGAAGCGAATGATATCCTTAGTAACCGGCAATACGGGTTTCGCCGAAATCGGTCAACCCATCTTCTAGCGTATGCCATTCACATCTGGAGTGAGGCCATAGAGAAGCACGGGGAGGCACTGGCGGTCTCCCTTGACATCTCGAAGGCCTTCGACAGGGTCTGGCACGATGGCCTTATTAGTAAGCTTCCTTCCTTCGGTCTGCCCGCCGATTTGTGTGATTGGATCGCAGATTTCCTGAGGGATCGGTCTATCCGAGTGGTCATAGATGGCTGCTCGTCTGGACTGCTGGATATTAATGCCGGGGTTCCTCAGGAGTCGGTGCTTTCGGCAACACTGTTCTTGCTGCATATTAATGATCTGCTTAAACCCGGTACCTTTGGGTATGCAGACGACAGCACTGTTGCTGAAAGATACGTGTCCGGCGCACGAGCTGGTGGGTCGCAGATCCGGTCTCTCCGGGAGGCAATGGTTGAGCGCTTGAACGTGTACCTACAGGCGGTCTCTGATTGGGGCGATGCCAATCTGGTCAAGTTCAATGCTGCTAAGATCCAAGCGTGTCTATTTTCCGCCAAAAGGAGCCAATTCCGCCCAGCTCCATCTTTCCGCGGTGAAACCGTGCCGATAACCGACCATCTTGAGCTTCTTGGGGTTACATTAACATCTACTCTCAATTTTGGCCCTTACATAGAGGCAAAAGCTCAAGTGGCTGCAAAGAAGTTGGGGATTCTGGCTAAGGTGAGACGGTACTTCACGCCGGAACAGCTGCTCAAACTCTATCAAGCGCAAGTTCGATCGTGTATGGAATACTGCTCTCATCTTTGGGATGGATCTGCCAGATACCAGCTTGATGCCCTTGAGTCAATTGAGAAACGAGCCAAGAGGATCATCAGCAATGAGAGGCTCGTCGCGTCGAAGCTCCAAAGTCTTGAACATCGACGACGAGTTGCTAGCCTGTCGGTTTTTTACCGGTTGCATGTTGGGGAATGTGCGACGGAATTGCATAATTTAATTCCGCCAAGCCCGTTCCATCATCCACAAGACGAACGGCGATGCGCTACCGGTACATGGTGGACATCCCACCCATACGCACAAAACGTTTTGGGAACACATTCATAGTGCGTACAGCTAAGGAGTGGAATTCCCTGCCGGAGTCTGTGTTTCCTGATAGACCTGGGAGTCTTTAAATCAAGAGTGAATAGGTTATTTCTAGGCAAGCGTGCTCCATCTTCGACCACATCCTCGCTTACCATCAGGTGAGATAGTGGTCAAACGCGTGCCTATCAATAGTAAAAAAAAAAAAAACCTTCAGTAGCTCCATCAGTCGCGAATTGTTGGGGGCAAAGAGATTCAGATCATCCATGTAAAGAAGGTGATATATGGCTTGACCACCTCTTCTCAACCGATAGCCTAATGTGCTTAGAGGATTCAGAGCTAAGCAAAACCAAAGCGGACTCAAACTGTCGCCCTGAAATATTCCTCGTTTAAATCCATACAGGCTCATCGTTCCCCTGAATCGGTCGACATCCTTCATAGCGAAGGACTTTCTTCCATTGCCTCATGCCTCATTCATCAAGAAAGGTGCTTATAGTTGCATCAAAAAAAAAAACATTCTACACAAACACACACAATACGTCGTGTTATCTTATCTTATCTTATCTTATCTATTTTGTACAACTCCAACACCCTCATGAGCCATGTATGTGGCACAGAGTCGTAGGCCTTCTTCTAGTCTATCCAACATGTCGACAGATCCTTACGAGATCGACGAACCTGTTGGCTTTTGGCCATGTCTATGAGGAGAAGCTCCTTAGTGCCGCGGGACCCCTTCCTACGTCCATTCTGAGAGGCGGACATAAATGTACTCATTGATCTTCACTCTCAGGATGGATGTGAAAAGTTTATAGACCGTCGACAAACAAGTAATCGGGCTATAATTCTTGGGTTCCGCGGGACTACCGGTCTTGTGGAGCAGGTGGGTAACGCCAGTTGTTAGAAACTGTGGTAGCGACCCAGACTCTATGGAAGACTGGAATTGAGATGCCAAAAGCGCGTGTGAGCTGCTATACCACTTAAGCCAGAAGTTGTGCAGCCCGTCCGGTCCCGGAGAATTCCAGTTCGGTAACGGACGGACTGCTCTGGCTTATTATTATTTTTATTACAATGTCTCCTTCTAACAATAGGTATAATGGTGCACCACAGCTATAATTTTCCAAAATAATTAAATACGTAAACATAATGTGAACATGTTTTTTTTATTTTATTTTACCCCAACCTAAAGCCATCACTTATAGAAAAAACTTCTTGTTAAAACCGTTTACTTTTTCATAAGTGACAAATTATTGAAGGTAAGTAGCTAATAAGCTAACTATGACCTACTTAAGGTACTCTTAACAAATCACAACTAACAAATTTGCGTAAATCTACCCACGCGCCCCGTAAATATAACAAGTGCGAACTCGTCACAATACAATTAAATTACTCAGAAGTACTACTTTTATTCTACTGCGAGTGAGGTCGTTTTAAATTTCAAACCTCTAAGTTAGTGGTTCCCAACCTGGGGTCCGCGGATCACTGGTGGTATCATGGTACGGAAGGGTCAAATTATGGCCCGCGAAAGAATAATTTTTCCATGCAGATTAACAAAATTATTAAATTTTTATGCAGCAGTCACTATATAATTCAATTCAATTTCAATTTATATATTTTTTTATGTATGCTACAAAAGGAATCTGTATTCATTATTTATTTACGAGTAGTAATATGATTTAATAATTTGATTTATAATTTTCATTTGTGTTTTTAATATAATTTATTTTATCCAACAGAGGGGTACTCATTAAAAATATACATATATATTATATTTATAATTATATAAACAAATCTTATTCACTAGGACTTATTGAGGTTACAGCTTACCATTTTCAACAAAGTTCATCTAGTTCGAAAGAATAAATATTTCAGAAATAATCATTCTTTCGAACTACATGAACTTAGAGGGCTATATTGATGATTAAAATGGTTATAATTCTTTAGATAAATACGCGTTACGGTCGCAGATCGCATTTGGTCCACATACAGCTTCACACTGACCGGCAAATTGCAAAAAACATAAAAATATTTGAATTTCGCGGGCCACCCTGGAGCATCCACCTTAAGACGAACACTTCGCTTTCGACTGGCAAGGCGGGTTAGCCTCATGTCTTTTGAACCACCGACTCACAGTATTTCTCTAAAAAAAAGGAGTACTGTTAGGCTACTAAGCAAAATAGTAATATAATTCACCTACTGTTTAGAAACAAAATTATACTGCAAAATAGAACAGTCAGTCACATTCATAATGATATTTTCATCATTCAATAATCTAGGAAAATAATTTACTTAGAAATTAAATATATTTTTTCTTCTATTTAGTTTAGATCTACTGAAAATATAAAACGTTTCAAAAACCATTACCAGGATCAGCAGTACACTATAATTAATTATAGTACAGTACACTATGATAAAATAATTAAATTATAGTACTCACACTCAGTCCGGTTTAATCAGATATTTGTGATATGATAATATGTTAAGTCCGCTTTTACGCAGCGCAATAATATTCGCTTTCATTTCAATATTTAAATTTACTTGCATTTCAAAATAAACTACTACACCGATATTAGATTAAACACACGCCACTAACCATTATATATCAATGAACCACGTTCTATTTTGTCGTGGTGAACGAGTTGCGTCTACCTTCATCGTTTATCAATTCAGTTTTCCGATGGTATTATCACAAATTTTTACGAGTTTAGTTTACTAAACGAACGAACGAGACGAACGAATCAAGGAACTATTCAATAGCTTGATTATTCGAGCAATTAACATTAAACATTAAAAAGCATAAAACCTTAAACACAACCATCACATGCGTGAGATATGAACCCGCGTCTCAATGCGCATGATCGTGCTTACTCAACTACTGTAACCGTTAGGCTATCATAGCATGTATCCTAATGGTTGAATTTATGAAAAACAATCAAAGCAAAATGTAGGTGTGTGTGTTTATATTATTGAAGATACTTATTAAAAAAAGGTCGTAAGTTAAACCGAAGTGTCAATCTATTGCCTTCTGAGATTGCTAATCCACATTTGGAACTTACTATACTTTAAATTGAATGTAAGCATATCTGCTGGCTAGGTTCAGCGCGGGCGGCCACTTTCAAAACAAAAGCTAACGCTACACTATCTCACACAATTTGTTACTCAGAAAATAAGCACCTAATGTATCTATCTCTCAGGGACCTTGGACTAAAAGCACGTAACATGATATTTTGAAACTAACGCTTTGATCATCACTTGATAGTCATCAGTCATTCTTCTCAATAACGTGTTGGCCATCCTAGTCGCGGCTCCACGCAGTGAGGTGATGAGTTCACCCCGCTGCATCTGAAACATGCCGATGACGATGGTTCCCTCAAGATTCGAAGGTATCTCCCGTGCTAAATCAACGTACTTCACTGCCTCCTCGCAATACTCCTCAAAAGTCTTCTCCGGATC
The DNA here is from genome assembly GCA_950371165.1 of Lacanobia oleracea. Taxonomy (NCBI): domain Eukaryota; kingdom Metazoa; phylum Arthropoda; class Insecta; order Lepidoptera; family Noctuidae; genus Lacanobia; species Lacanobia oleracea. Next base: position 6,947,073 of record OX493393.1, read on the forward strand.
CGAGTTAACAAAAGCTTCCACTTTTGATTGAGACTGCCAAACAAACATATTGATTTTAAGGCATACTGTTACACAAATATTTCTTAACATTGTTTTTAATAAAAGTAAATTAACGAAAATTATAAAATAAATACGTAGAAATATAATCACCTCGCCGTTCAATAAACAGACGTAATCATCAAAATCTTGAACCCTAAGTTCGGGACCAATCCTTTGCTCGGCAATCAATTCGGCTATTTGTGTTTTATAATGTCCTATTAGTTCCTTGTCTATGATGGGCTAAAAAAAAATTTACAACAATAAAATTAACAACTTCACTTACATCCTATCCTACTATAATAATATTATAAATAGTCGACGATGAGCCAGCCAATGCTCGCCGTCCGTAGGACCGCGCCTACGGCAGCCGGGAGTATGTTCCCTAGAGATCATAGAGCAACACAGGCCACCGGCGAACCGGAGGGGAGCAGCCATATGCAGGCGTTCCCCTCTGTCAAAGTATAAGTCCACATGGTCCTACGCCTACAATAAAACTAGTTGCAACCGCACAGGTCACTAGACTAAATCTAGTTGCGTAACGAAATCGACGTCGTAAAAAAATGCCGAATTGTTCTGTATTTTGCTGCAAAAAGAGATCTGCCACGTCAAGTCTACAAAAAGATGGCATTACCTTTCATATGTAAGTAATTTTTAATCACATTATTGCTATTTACTTCTTTTAAATTAAAAAATCTGCAATATTATCAATCGTGTTGTTCGGATTTGTTTACCAACAAAGGCCGCACGTTTTCGTTCAATCGAACGATCGATCGTACGACAGATCCGAGTCTTTTTCCTAGAAGTCGCTGTCGCCGAGCGGTAGTGATGTTGCCGATTTGTTTGTAGATACCTAGTTATCGATGAAAATGGAATTTTCGAGATTAGGTTTTCTGATTTAAATACCCATCATATTGTGGGCTTTATTTTTTTATTTATAGTTGTATACATAAATTAAATATAATACAATACTTACGCGTATTAGCACATTTTATTAAAATTACTCAGTAAGAACGTCAACTAAAATGTATTTTTTTTTAGGTTTCCTAAAGATCCAAATTTAAAGGATACATGGAAGGCATTTTGTAATAACAGACCAACCTGGATTCCCACGAGAAATAGTGTCATTTGCTCAAACCATTTTAAGTCTTCTGACTTTCAAGTGTTGGTGAACAATAGATGGAGATTAGTTGATGGCGCCAAACCAACTCTGACGCAGACCTGTATTTGTTCCGTAAGTTTTATTTATTCATGGACGAGGTAAACGAGCGTACATTCCACATGATTTGATTAGTTTTTTTTTTTACGGTGGGTAAAATCATCAAACAGGGGATCATGTTTGATGATTTTACCCACCGTACACCGTACCACCGCCCTTGAATGGAGCGAGAGGGTATGTCAGACTCTTACGAACTAAACAACCCACCCCGTTCGTTGCCTTTAATACCAGGACCGAGCCTTCTTTTCGAAAACGGACCTCAATCCCTAGTAATGATTTACTTAGTTGAACTTATTCATAGTGAAATGAAGCGTAGATTTTTACAATTAAAGATATTAAATCTAATTTTCCAGAACCATCAACAAACATTCAATATGCCAGATGAGAGACTATCATCTTATGATGCCATTAATGACACTCGTACTGTTCCTAATTCATTGACATCTCCGTGTAGATCGTCAACTCCTCAAAATGTGAGTTGGTTTTAAATCGTTTATTGTAGAATCGCATATTGATAAAATGGTCATTTCCACTATTTTACTATTGAGATGAAGTAAGCTATGTAAAAATATGATAAGAGCATATTTATTTATTTGTTTTTCAGGCCCAATCAGAGGAAACATCTAAAAAATCTACTTCGGTTCCCACTACTGCACTTACTCCACGAAAAAGAAAAATGCAGCAACAATTAGATTATCAGAAAAAAAAAATTAAAAGGCTACAAGCTAAAAATCTTTTCTTAAAGAAAAAAGTTGCTGGGCTAGAAGAAATTCTTCAGAGTCTGGATGAAAAAGCTTTGATAGATAAAGAGGAAAGGATGGTCCTGGAGAAAATTGGCGTTGAAGAAGCTGAGCTTATTAAGCGTCAACTAAAGAAGTGTAAAAGTGGGAAGCTCTCACGAGCTAAGTATTCACCAGAACTGAGGTGCTTTGCTCTAACTCTCAACTTTTATTCCCCCAAAGCTTACAAATATGTTCGTAAAACGTTTGGGACGTGTTTACCTGCTCCACGTACTTTAACAAAATGGTATAGTAATATTGATTGACGGCCCGGTTTTACCAAGGAAGCCTTGGCAGCTTTAAAATATAAAGCCGATGCCAATCCACATAGTAAAATTTACTGTACTTTGGTTTTCGACGAAATGAAAATAAAGACACAATCACATGACAATCCAAGCGGTGACAGACGATTTGGGTATATTGATTATGGTTTCGATTTTATAACTGATAATACAGAAGAAGCAACAGATGTCTTAGTATTTCTATTAGTAGGCATTAATACTCCATGGAAAGTCCCAATTGGATATTTTTTAGTAAAAGGTACAAGTGCTAAGTTAAAAGCTCAACTTGTTACTAAAGCATTTGAATTAGTACATGAAACTGGAATAGAAATAAAAGCGTTAACGTGTGACGGCGCAAAGGCAAATTTAGCAATGGCTACAGAACTGGGTTGCTGCTTAGTTGCAAATAAATTGCAAACTACCATATTAGATCCTACAACGGGACAACGGGTTTACTTTTTTTAGATCCAAGTCACATGTTAAAATTAATTCGAAACACTTTTTGTGACTACAAATGTTTTTACGATGTAAAATGAAAATAAAATTCAATGGTCATTTGTGGAAGCGTTACATAAAATCCAGGAAGATGAGTTATTTTATATGGCTAATAAGTTAAAAGCTAATCACATTTACTATAAAACGAAAATAATGAATGTTCGCCTTGCAGCACAATTGTTCAGCGCAAGTGTTGCTGATGCACTTGTGTTTTGCGAACAAGAATTAGTTTTGCCAGAGTTTAATGGAGCAACCACAACTTCGAAATTTATTTCACTGATAAACGATATTTTTGATATTTTGGATTCCCGGTCACGTCAAATTGGATATAAAAGAGCATTAAACTTGGAAAACTTTGACAAAGCTTTTAAAAAAATGGACGAAGCTCAAAAGATTTTGCTGAGTTTATTATCAACTTTTGTAAAAAACCGTAACGGGGAGTCGCGTAAAATGAAATTAGTAGATTCTCCAAGATACACAGGTTTTTTGGGAATTTTGATCTGTATTGAAAGTACCAAAGCTATCTTTCATGATTTAATACAAAGCCAACAAAATGGCCTCAAATATATGCCACTACACAGAATAAGCCAAGATCATATCGAACTTTTTTTTTCCATAGTAAGGAGTCATGGTGGTTATTGCGATAATCCCTCAAGCTCCCAGTTTGAAGCGATTTATAAAACAAATCTTGTTAATACAGAAATAACACAAACGGGAAACGGAACGAACTGCATTCCGTTGGAAAAAATTACTATACTAAATTGCACATCTGCACTTGACAAAATTAATGCTTCAACCGTACGACAATACAATAGCAATGACGCTACTGACGAAGTCAATTTTACCAATTTTATTGACGATTTAGTCGATGAGATTGAAGCTCTAACTTTTTTATCCCCGTTTGCGGAAAAAGTTGTGGAGTATATAGCTGGATATGTTATATTCTCGACAAAAAAAATAATAAATGCGATACGTGCCTTAAAGGTTTGCTTGGGCCGCTTGATGAAAAAAGTTTAATTCACCAAAAAAGCAAAGGAAAGTTACTGTATGCCTCAAAAGAGGTGATACTTTTATGCCGGATTTGTGAAAAAGAAATAAGAAGACATTTAAGTGCCGACAATAAACCTACACGATCTTGTACCACACATGAAGTCGTGACACGCTCTTTGAAAAAGTTTATTGGCAAAGACTTATTTCCCTCAATTAGTTATCATTCACACGAAAACGATTTTACAAATCATAACTTGGAACTAGCAAGATTAATCATGCAAAAATATGCTGATACACGAATTTCTTTCTTAATGAAAAAAACAAACCCCCAAAAATGTATTCGTCATATTTATAGAAAACTAATACATTTTAAAAACCAGTGATAGTTCTGTAACAGTACCTATTTTTAATCGCTGGTTTTTATAATGGATTAGCTTAAACTTTTTCCGTCCTATTACAAAAAAAAAATTCGTTAGTCCTAGGTTTAAAACAAGTTTGTTGACTTATTTGCCTAGCAACGGTTTTGTTTATGTCAATTATTAAGATTATATTTCAATATTTAATACAAAATCCATGTATTTAAAATATTTATATATTCAAATCTTTCAGATCCGTCAAGTCAATCATATTAATCTTAATTTGAGACTTGAATCTTTTTTTAAAGAAAATTTCACTAAGGATATACCAACCTTTGAATTTAAGCGTATCACAATCGATACAATTCAGAAAACCTTTAAGTCTCAACATAAAAAACACTAAGGACTTATGGGGTATATCCGTTAAGGTTCTTGGAGACATTATTGATACAATTGCTCCAGTCCTAACAGGCATATTTAATCAATGTTTAGCCAGTGGTACGTTCCGTGATCAAGTGAAACTTAGTAAAGTAATACCAATTTACAAATCAGGTAGTAAGAGTGATCTCTCTAATTATAGACATGTATCTGTGCTTTTTAAAGATTATTCTGTAATACTATCATAATGAAGTAGTTAATACCTAAACTGAAATAAACGTATCTTGTGATTGTAAATGTTTTTTTTTTGCATTTAGCCATTTCCTCGCTGAGGTGAGATGAAAAGTTACGTATTGAACTCGAGTGCAAAGATTTTTCACTTTGTGCTCTTTTGATTCTCTCGCTAACGCTCAGGATTCTAATTTTTTAATCCTTCGCTTGCTCAGTCATCAAAATTGAGCACGCGGTTAAAAAGCAACTTTACAGGTTTGTGTAAAAAATTACCATTATTATTATCATATTCATTTTAAAATGTATAAAAAAAATGAACGTTAATTTTATTAGTTTTATGATTATTGTGATACATAATAAATAAAGTCTATCATAATAATATCTACTTTTGAATAACTTATTAAACCTAATTTCCTTAACCGATTTCTTGAATTTATCGATAATGCGTATCGACAGTTGTTACAGCTATGGCTGCAAGGAGTTGTCAGTGTAGTTGCATCATATTATTATACTGTTATGACACGATTGATTCAATGTGTGTGTGAAATTGTTAGTGTATTTTGTAATTGTTATGGTGTGAGTTTCGTAGTGACAGACAACTGTTTTTGTGTGAGAATTTGAGAATGTGTGATTTCCCCCCGCGAAAAATGACACATATTTGTATCGGTAAAAAACGCAATGGCTACTCCCCTCCGGTTCGCCGGTGGCCTGTGTTGCTCTATGCTAGAGATCAAGCCGGTGATGCCGTTGGTAGAAGCTAGTTATTCATTAAAAACCGGACAAATGCGAGTCGGACTCGCCCATCGAGGGTTCCGTACAATTAGTAGGCACATATTACTTTAAATAAAAACTTAAATTTTTTCAGCTGCTGTTGGGCTTAAATAATTGCAAATTCAGGTGTGTTTATATAAATACGGAATGTTATTTGTCAAAAATGCATAGTTTTTTATTAAAAGAGCAAAACGTGAACAATTTCGCAGTTTATCGCGTGGTACCATTGAATTGATATATAAAATACCCAAGATGCACAATCTCGAACAAGTGCAACACTCGAAACCGTCACCAAAGACTGACATTTGTCATGTGTGAGTGTGTGTGTAAACAATTTTTTTGCAAGTTCAACCTTACACGGGTTGCTTAAAGTTGTTTTTACAAAGCAGTGTACAAAAAGCAACAAAATTTTACGACTGAAGTAAGAAGATAGAACAAGACATGGAGTGGAGAAAAAACTGCTTTATATATTTTTTTATTTGACATTGAGTTAGTATTTTAAGAGTTTGGTAAATTGTGTTGTCAACACATGTGAAATTAAATCAATGAAACAAATATTAAGTAGTAAAAATCAATATACAGTTTTTAGACTTTTCCCTATAGGTACTTGTACGTAGAATAAGACAGTATTACTTGCCAAATTTCGTGATTCTAAGTCAACGGGAACTACCAAATAGGTTTTCGACCTAGAATTGTCAATTTTGGTTAAAAGCAAGGTTTTACAGCACAAGTGAAGGAAAAGTTCCGAAAAAAAAATTTGGTACTTACAAGTTCTAGCAAAAATCTAAAATTACCCATATCTTTTTATCGTGTTGACTCAGGACCTTGATTTGTATACATCTAATAGGAATTTAGACCTCAGAATCTGGTATAAATTTCAACTTGCTAGGTCCACCCGTTCCTGAGAAAATCGGTGGTGACACAGGGACAGACAGACGGACAAGAGAGTGATCTTTTAAGGATTCCTTTTATACCTTTTGAGGTATTAAACTTTAATAATAAAGTGACTCTACCGTCCTTTCGGAAAGGTAGAATAGTAGTAGTAGAATCTTATGGAAAAGAACGGACAAGAAAATTCATAATAACACTTTTTAAATAAATGTTTTAGAATATCTAGTATACAAAATTTTTATAAATATATGTGAGGACTATGCACCTAGAGTATACGCTTGTTTACAAAGTGTGTTTTTAATATACGTTTTACGAGTAAATTGTCTTTCTAATACAAAAAAAAAACTTAATTTGGCCAAAATACCCATACATGTGTATCTAAGCAACAATTATGTATCTAAGCATAGGCGTATGTATTCCGTAGGGTTCCGTGCCAACCCCAGAATGGTCTGAGGCCCACCCCATATGTTTTCGGCCGGTGCCGTATGGTGCTGTAACAGAATCATACCATCCCATCACTTAACGTGTGTGTCGTAAGTAGCGACTAAGGGACTCGTCAGAGAATGGGCAGCAGTGTTCTCTGTAAAATGCAACACCATACACTGCGGTCGCCAACCCGCCTGCCAAGCGTGGTGATTATGTTGCCCCTACTTTGGGGGAGGCCTATGTCCAGCAGTGGACGTCTGTCGGCTGTCATGATGATGATGAGTTAAATAAAATCCTAGACAAAAGGCAGACTGCTAAAATGTTCGAGCTTGCTTTGCTTGCTCTTGATGCTTAATGAATAAATCGGCCAAGTAAGTCTTATTTCTGAATGAATTTGTAGATGGGGTGTTAAAATTTACGATACATCGACGCCGTTTATCAATGTTATAAGTTATTTTTAACTAGTTGACCCGCGCAACTTCGTCTGCGTCACAATTTTCATTACTGCTTGTGCATACGTTTTGGTCTTAGTGTGATGATATACAACGTTGATACGACAGAGGGGCTTTCCTTGAAACTGCCTATACAGGTACCATTTTCAAGCTCTGTACCAAAAATAAATTAATTAGGAGCAGTAGTTTAGTCGCAAATGATTTTTAAAGTTTTTGCACGGTTTGAACACGATGTATCTTTTCTAACAGCTGAATATCGTCTAAGCATAGGTCATGCACCTTACAACGATGAATCTACGATGCGTTGTTGCCGCTCTGACGCATGTCGAAGGACATTCACTAAAAATTGGCAATGCAAACAAGGAAGCAATCAATACACACACACTTGCACTTTCATTACGAAAGCGACGAACGTAGCGCATTTGAAAGAAACAGACCTAGGTCAGTTAGTTGCATCCTTGTTTTTTTGCGATCGGTAAGTGGGGCCTGCTCAGTGACGCCGACGCTGTCGTTTCGGAACGTAGGGTTTGTGGAATTCGCGCGCAAACAATTGTGATTTTATTTGGTTATTGTGAGAGGACACGTAACTTGGGATTATTATTATTTAGTATTAGTGTTTTTTTTTGTGATTAACTGTTTTTTATGGTGATAGGACACGTAACTTGGGATTATTATTATTTAGTATTAGTATCTCCGGACCTCACTCCCATGGATTTCTTTTTGTGGGGGTACATTAAGGGTGAAGTGTATGCCTCAGAGGTAAATACAATTGATGAGTTAAAAAGTAGGATTATTTTAGCATTTCACAAATTAAAGTGCTTAGCGACGGACAGTGATCTAATTAGAAAAATAAATAACAATATTCTCCGTCGGTATAATTTGTGCATCAATGTAAATGGAGGACACATCGAAAATTTTAAAATTTTGTGTGTTTGTTTTTGTGCGCGTACTTCGAAACGTTACCTAACATAAAAGCCAGTGCGAGCGGAGGCCTAAGTCGCCGGCCGCCACCCCGGCCCGGCCCCCGCCGAGCACACGAGATACCGCACACCGCGCTCCGGCGCGCGCGCGACGTTGCCGCTTTGTTACCTAGCGGTATCTAAGGTCAGTGTCTTTTTTTTACAAAGGGTGGTTGCGTTTTATTCGGATTTGCAAGCTATTTAGTTTGTTTGAAAAAAATATTTTCTCATTTATGGCGCTTTTTGTTTTTGTACCGTATCGAATTAATACTGAACACGTATAGTATACGTAGTTTAATTTAATGCCCCTCTTTCGTATCAACTCTGTATAGCCTATAGCCTTCCTCGATAAATGGGCTATCTAACACTGAAAGATTTTTTCTAATCGGACCAGGAGTTCCTGAGATTAGCGCGTTCAAGTAAACAAAAAAACTCTTCAGCTTTATACAACGTTGATACGACAGAGGGGCTTTCCTTTAAACTGCCTATACTAGGTACCATTTTCAAGCTCTGTACTAAAAATAAATTAATTAGGAGCAGTAGTTTAGTCGCAAATGATTTTTAAAGTTTTTGCACGGTTTGAACACGATGTATCTTTTCTAACAGCTGATTATCGTCTAAGCATAGGTCATGCACCTTACAACGACGAATCTACGATGCGTTGTTGCCGCTCTGACGCATGTCGAAGGACATTCACTAAAAATTGGCAATGCAAACAAGGAAGCAATGAATACACACACACTTGCACTTTCACTACGAAAGCGACACACGTAGCTCATTGGAAAGAAACAGAAATAGGTCAGTTTGATGCATCCTTGTTTTTTTGCGATCGGTTGATCGGTAAGTGGGGCCTCTATTCAGTGCAGTGTGCTGACGCTGTCGTTTCGGAACGTACCTACGGTTTGTGGAATTCGCGCGCAAACAACTGTGATTTTATTTTGTTATTGTGAGAGGACACGTAACTTGGGATTATTTTTATTTAGTATTAGTGTTTTTTTTTTGTGATTGACTGTTTTTTATCGTGATAGGACACGTAACTTGGGAGATTATTATTATTTAGTATTAGTATCTCCGGACCTCACTCCCATGGATTTCTTTTTGTGGGGTTACATTAAGGGTGAAGTGTATGCCTCAGAGGTAAATACAATTGATGAGTTAAAAAATAGGATTATTTTAGCATTTCACAAATTAAAGTGCTTAGCGACGGACAGTGATCTAATTAGAAAAATAAATAACAATATTCTCCGTCGGTATAATTTGTGCATCAATGTGAATGGAGGACACATCGAAAATTTAAAAATTTTGTGTGTTTATTTTTGTGCGCGTACTTCGAAACGTTACCTAACAAAAGCCAGTGCGAGCGGAGGCCTAAGTCGCCGGCCGCCACCCCGGCCCGGCCCCCGCCGAGCACACGAGATACCGCACACCGCGCTCCGGCGCGCGCGCGACTTTGCCGCTTTGTTACCTAGCGGTATCTAAGGTCAGTGTCATTTTTTTTACAAAGGGTGGTTGCGTTTTATTCGGATTTGCAAGCTATTTAGTTTGTTTGAAAAAAATATTTTCTCATTTATGGCGCTTTTTGTTTTTGTACCGTATCGAATTAATACTGAACACGTATAGTAAACGTAGTTTAATTTAATGCCCCTCTGTCGTATCAACTCTGTATATTAAGTCATCATCATCTGCCTAGCCTTTTCCCGACTATATTGGGGTCGGCTTCTAGTCAAGCCGGATTTAGCTGAATACCAGTATTTTACGAGGAGCGGCTGCCTACCAGACCTCCACAACCCATTCATTGGGTAACACGGTACTTCAAGGCAAGAGAAGAAGCTCGTGCCTAAATAAAAACAGCCGCACGGGTCGATCTTGAAGGTTAAGCAACGCTTGCCAAGGTTGGTCTGTGGATGGGTGACCATCTTAACATAACGAGTTTCCTCCGTGCCTCGGAAAGCACGTTAAGCCGTTGGTCCCGGCTGTCATTTGTAGATCTTTGGCAGGCGTTACGGATTGTCAGAAGCCAGTAAATCTGACTTCAGTGAAGTTTCCCTCTCTCTCACACGTTTGGCTTCTTCCTTTGCTAGCATTACTGCTTCGCAGAAGGAGGTGACCGCTTCCCATGTCTCCTCACTCCAAACCATAGCTTGAACCAGGGCCGGATGCGAGAAATCGCCGCCGCCGATCGCCTTGACGAGGACACGGCGGTGCTCCGCCCAAGCAGGGCAGACCTCCACCTTATGCTCTACCATGTCCTTCGGGAGGCCCACCCAGCCTGGACCCCGGCTCTTACTGAATACTGTTACATACCTACATAATTAAGTTGATAAATTATCCAGGGTGCAATAAATAATTTTCAAACTTGCTTTGCTCGGTTTAGCATTCTGCACTCTGCTTGAACTTTTGTGCGTTTTGTCGAAAAATTTTATTCTATTTAAGTATAAAAATCAAACCTAATGAGATGAAGTGCTAAAATTGTCGAGCGCGCTTGGCTCGCTCTTGAATTTTACGATCTCTGATTTTCTTAAAATTTCCTGTGTGAGGTAAAAAGTTACTTCCCTGCCTTAAACAACGCAGGCGGGGTTTCGGCTTTTAGGCGTCGAGGCGGTTGCCTCCCTGACGCCTCCTTCTCCGAGCAGGCTGATCCTCTCACGATCCCGCTCGGCGGCCTCCTTCTGGACCTACTCTCAATTTTGGCCCGATCATAGAGGCAAAAGCTCAAGTTGGGGATCCTAGCAAAGGTGAGACGGTACGTCGGAACAGCTGCTCAAACTCTATCAAGCGCAAGTTCGATCGTGTATGGAGTACTGCTCTCATCTTTGGGAGGGATCTGCCAGATACCAGCTTGATGCCCTTGAGTCAATTGAGAAACGAGCCAACAGGATTATCGGCGACAAGTTGCTAGCCTGTCGGTTTTCTACCGGTTGTATTTTGGGGTATGTGCGACGGAATTGTATAATTTAATTCCGCAAAGTCCGTTCCATCATCGGACCACAAGACGAACGGCGATGCGCCACCGATACATGATGGACATCCCACCCATGCGCTCAAATCGTTTTGGGAACACATTCATAGTGCGTACAGCTAAGGAGTGGAATTCCCTGCCGGAGTCTGTGTTTCCTGTAGTGCTATTCTGTAACATTTTCGAGTCTCGACAGCGGAATCCGAGGTGAGTATAAACGTAACACTTTTATGTCGTGTGAAATAAAGTACACTTTGTGAGCTTTGTCACTGAGGTGAAGCTCGATACCGAAATTGTTACTTACAGAATAGACTAGCTGATAGCTACAACTTGGGAGTCCTTAAGTCAAGAGTGAATAGATTACTTCTGGGCAGGCGTGCTACATCTTCGACCACATCATCGCTTACCAACAGGTGAGATAGTGGTCAAACGTGTGCCTATCCATAGTTAAAAAGAAAAAAAAGCAGTCTCGTCTTATGGTGTCCTCTGTTTTACTACATACAGTGTAAAAACATCACCAAAATCCTTTAAATCGATTAGTTTATGAAACCATAATTTGTAAAGTGAAGAATTTTTAATTTGTCTATGTGACGTGTTGCCTATGTTTTGCAAATAAATCATTTGAATTTGAATGTGTGTTTTGCCAGAGCGACAATTCTGTCACTAGCATGCTAGAGAATGGGAAAAGTACAGTCATACCAAACATCAATACAAGTACATACCGATAGATTTTTTTACGCTACAAATACATAAAAAACTGGCCAAGTGCGATTTGGACTTGCGTACAGAAGGTTCCGAACCAATTTAATTTTTTAACATGTTATTTTAACACCACAGACTTCTTATAGGTTTTCCTGTTATTTAGGTATAGAACTATTATCTGCATTTTTTCAACATTTGATATGTCACTCGATACAGTTTGAAAAACGTTTTTTATTTTATTTTCTAGTATGACCCCAAAGTTCCTGTTTGGGTCAGAGAAGTCTATATGTATTCCAAATTTCAACAGAATCGGGCCAGAAGATCTGCAGAAAACAGGCTGTGACAGGCGGACAGACAGACACCCGAGTGATCCTATAAGGGAATCATTTTTTACGAATGTTCGGAACCCTAAAAAGGGTATCTTTATTCAATACTAGGTTCTGCCTGCGACTTCAACTGAGTACAGATATAGAATTGGGTTTAAAGTGAAATTAAAAAGAAATATTATCTTGTCAATGGCTTTGTTCCGATTTTTTTCCATGATTCTGATCTCGTGGTGGTTGTGAATATGAATGATGGCTCCAGCCCCGAAAGTACTTATTCATAATTCTGATCTCCTGGTAGTTTGTGAATCTTTACCGACCATTTCTACAGCTCCGAAATAATTCATGTTTCCTGGGTTCCTAATAGATTAGACACGGTTGGCGCAGTGGTTGAGCGATTGACTGCTGCGCTGCGTGTCGCGGGTTCGATTCCCGCACGGCCATACAAATATTTGTATGGCCTACTGATAGTTGTTCCGGGTCTGGCTGCTTGTGTATGTGAGATTATATGTCTGTAAACGCACCCACGATACAGGAGAAATTCCTTGTGTAGGGGGCATCGTTTTTATTTCTTTTTAAAGTCCTTGCTCTACATTTCAGCCTGTTTCCGAACTCCTGATACTACTAGTCTCCCTAAATGCATTTGTCCACCGCCACCGTCACCGGCACGTCACCGAGAACGTGATTATTTCTGGCCAATATCACGTTGACGTGACGGCGATCGTTTGTCCACCGTGACGATCTCGGGGGTTCAGTCAGTTTGTTGTAGTTGTCGTACGTGGTAGTGAAATAAAACAAACTAGCGAATGGCTGAGTTGAATCGACAAATCCTCCTTCTGCTTTTGTACAAAACACAAATTTCGTGCCATGCATTTCTTCGCAAAATTTCTTAGTTTAATCCCACAAACTTTTTTTACTTTCTAAAAGTTCTATGAATGAATAAATGTCGTATTTAAATTTCTTGGTTATTTTTATTTATTGTACCTAATAATTATATTTTTGATACAAATAATCAAGAGCTATTCCGACAACGACGTCACGGTACGTAGGTAAACACGTTTTGACGTGTTTTGTATTGCCGCTTTCCGCCACTTCAGCCACAATTTCGGGCCGAGTTCTAGCGGTAGCGCCGAACTAAGTGATAAATCGGCGGACAAGATGTCGGCGCTTGGGTGACTGGCGTACGGTAGACACACGGCCATAGTAAATGTACGAGTATGTACCTACTTATCGCTAAATCGGCGCCATCATCTCGTTGACTGCGACGTCCTGGTGACGGTGGTAGTGGACAAACGGCCTAAGCCTCTGTACTTGGAACATGGGATTGTATAATACTGCGGACACAGGTTGTGTCCACGCCAGTGCCCTTATTAGGCCTTTTCATTTAAATTTGAATTTTAAAATAAACTTAACAATGAGCCATGACAAAAAACCGATAGTAATTTTTCAGCATACCTAACTTTACTTTGACAATAGGATGTTCTGGTAATAGGACGTTTTGATACAGAGGCGACCTGAGTACCTACTTATATCGTTTTAATTTCAACCCGATACCTGCACGTCTTCCCTTCAAGCCTAGTCCAAGCATATTCTTTATTCATATATTCTTTATAGGACTTCAATTAGTAATCAGAATGAGAAAATCTAACCATACCAATTGTGATTGGGTTTTTTTAAGAAAAAGCCCGTTTTTCTTTACTAATATTATAAAGTTAAAATGAGTTTATTTGGTTGAATGCACTAATCTATTTATAAATATAATATTACTTATTTTAGTGTTGAATAACCGTTTATCGAGGAAGGCTTTTCATGAAAAATGTAATGCAGACGAATTTGCGCGGGTCAGCTAATGTTTTAATACCTAATTAAAAGATTTAGATGACTGTTTCATCTTACCCTCAAATTGGTTTTTGTAGCTTCCGAAAAATCTTGGTACAGCATCGTTTCCAGGCGAGGTGACTGCCGACACGCATCGATCAAGAATTCGTATATAAGACTCAACTGAACTTTGAACTGTTTAAAACTGGGATCAAATTCTATAGCATCGTTTGTAAAACCCAGATTTATTATAAAACCTTGATTATTTCCCTGCAATGTAAGGTTTTCGTTAGAACGTAGTGGTAGGTATTTGAAAGCTGAAAAAACACGACTCTAATGGTTGTACGAGTATAAGCTCTCATTGTAAGTTATTTCCGCAAGGTCACACGCAGAGCTGACTTTTTAATCAAAGACAATCTGTCCATGAATGATTAAGACACGGATTGTTTGTCCATACCGTCCCAGGACACCCAGGACCCAGGACCCAGGAGGTTAAGACAAAAGCCGCTCAATACTTACACCCACATCCATTACGTAGTCAGTAAACTCCTCCATTGATTTCAAACACAAAGTTTGCAGATTGTAAGTCATGATACACCCCAGACAGTTGTAGAAGTGCTTCATTTTCGCAGCTTGTTTCGAATCTGGTATTAACCTCTTTTTACTGCCCTGAAGAAGGTAAATATTATTGCAAAATATAGTGGAACTTATTGTGTAGCCACTACACAATAACAGCAGCATCTGTCAGTTAAAGGTTAAGCAACGCTTGTGGAGCTCAATCCGTGGATGGGTGACCGTGATCTTTGTACTGAGATTCCTGCATGCCCCGGAAAGTACGTTAAGACCTTGTTGATCGCCGTTGGCCGGTTGTCATTCATAGATCTTTGGGCCGTATCACACTAGCGAGTTGCGAGCGAGTGGAAAGCGGGGCGAGTGCGCAGCAAGCTCGCCGCGAGTTCGCAACGTGTGCGCTGCGAAGACACCGCGGCGGGTGCGCAGCGACCTCGCCGCGAAGACGCCGCGGGTGGGCAACGAGTTTTGTACATTCATTACCAGAGTGGGTTACCCCGTTTTTTTTAAAATACGATTACTATAATCCCTTTTTGTTTGGTCCCATATAACAGGACGATTTTGAATTTCCGTAATAACTAATTCCATATCCATTATTATCACCAACGTTTAAACTCTCAATCACGCTGCGTCTGCTTACACTCGTGTCTTTTTACGACTGTACGCGAGTGTATACAATGTCGTCGAGAGCGCCGTTCGCTGCGAGCTCGCTGCGCACCCGCGGCGTCTTCTCGGTGTTTCTCGCCGCACACACGTTGTGAACTCACGGCGAGCGAGCTGCGCACTCGCCCCGCTTTCCACTCGCTGGTAACTCGTTAGTGTGATAACTGTGATAAGGCTCTTTGAAATTCGTTACGTGTATTCAGAAGCCTGATTATTGAGTTGTGGAAGTCAAACAAGCAGTCGCTCCATGTAAAATACATACTGCAGGTATTCAGATAGCGCTGCATCCGGGAATTTACAAAGCCGACCCCAACATAGAAAAAGCTAGACAACTTGGTTTTGTAGAACAGCTATTTCAAACGGTTCGTTTTATGTTCTTAAGATTTTTTGACACTTCTAACCTGAAGAAAAACAGCTTTAACAGTTGGAATCCACTGGTGTGTGAGCACATTGCCTGCCGCCTCTATGTGTCTCTTGCAAACAAAACAGAAGTCTTGCAACTCGTACGCCTCGTTCGTTGTCATAATATCTTTCATGCTGATCAATCTTAAGTCACTGGAATGAGTAAAATAAAATTATTCAAATTTGTATAGTAAATGCTTAGAGGTCGAGTAATACTCGGAGATATTTGATCCAAAATCACACAGTTCTAGTTACAAGAGAACTGAAGTTACCAACAGAGCTTCAGGATTAGCAAACTAAAGTGGCAGCGTGCTATCCATGGCTGTCGGAGATCTAATGGCAGTGGAGCAAACGAGTCCAGGCCATACTCTGCGATAGCCGTCTTATCGCGTCTCTGCATGAGTCATTGACTATATTTATTTTGTATGGCTTGCTAGTCGAGATGTTGATACCTTTCGACCTCTAAATGGTTATTCAAAAATCATGCATACTCCCCCATAATCAGATACAGGCCCCGCGCTTGCTTAATCCGGCACTGTCTTGCAGACGAGTGTGACAAGCTGAGTAGCTAGATAAAACGTTATTTTCCGCGTAAGAATGCTAAATTAGTGTGATCTTACTTGAATTGTTTCCACCATATTTGTAACACCTGAGCGATGCAAGGGTTTACACAGTGCAGGTTCTTGGTTAGATACTTATGTGCTACAGCATAGCGGTTCCTCCAGGCGTCGTCTTTCAGTGCCATCTCTTGCTTCAGTGGTGTATCGTCTTCCTCTAACGACTCTTCCTACGGAATTGAGACTCCATTTCAGGATTAATTCGGCTTTACTTTATCGAAAAAATAAGCGCATGATAAAACTTCCTGGGCAATATTAATTCGAAATCAATTTTGAACAGAACCTATAAGCTACAACATTCTATCCACCTGAGTATGACAATATTCTTTGCCATTAAACCCATTTTACCCGACTGCGTCGAAGCCATAAAGGAGGGTCATGTGTTTGTTTCCCTTTTTACCTTCAAGCATGACTGTAGGTTTCTCTAAAGTAGACATCACAATCAGGGCCGGTCTTAACCATTCAAGCGCTCCGGGCGAGTGAAGCACTTGGCGCCCTTTTATTTTCGTTAAAATTAGGTAATATTAGCTTATGCACCGGGGGGCGTCGAAAATTTACATTAAAAAGCATATCAAAGCACTTGAATACCTAGGTATTCAATTTAAGGTGGATGCTCCAGGGTAGCCCGCGAAATTCAAATATTTTTATGTTTTTTGCAATTTGCCGGGAAAGAATCGTAACCATTTTAATCATCAATATGGGCTATATTGATGATTAAAATGGTTATAATTCTTTAGATAAATACGCGTACAGTCGCGAATCGCATTTGGTCCACATACAGCTTCACACTGACCGGCAAATTGCAAAAAACATAAAAATATTTGAATTACGCGGGCTACCCTGGCGCATTCACCTTAAGCGCTCGTAGCACCCTGTTTGTGAAAGCGCCCTCGAATTGCCGGCGACCCAGGCGACCGCCCCTGCTGCTGGCCCTAAAGCCGCTACTGCTCAAACACTAGAGTGAGACCCAAGACTCAATTAGGAAAAAACAGGTAACATATTAAATGTAGATACCGTATTTGGATCTTTCAACACAAAATCCACGATCGCTTTCTTCATGCTCATCATAAAATCTTCCCTCATCTCGTCTGTGCACGTAAACAAAGTCTCTTTCCATTTCTTCAGCTTCGGGGATATAAGATCATGTACTCTGAAAAATAAAACCGGTCAAAAGTGAATCGGATTCGCGCACCTAGGATTTCGTACTTTGTAGGTACGTATTATAAAGTTCAGGAATCAAGTCTCGCAGTTTTTTTTTTTCAGATTAAAAAATCTGAAAAAAGCGTTTCCGAGCTAAAAATCTATCACGGAGGCTTAATACGAGTAATAAAATAAATAAATATAAATAATAATAGTGAGAATAACTTTTGGATTAAATGGTTCAAAAGATCGCAGGCTCGCTTAGCATCTCAATTCCAGTCTGCGTTAGAGTCAGGGGTCGCTGCCCCAGTTCCTAACTACAGGAATAATCCACCTGCTCCATAAATCGGGTAGTACCGCGGAGCCTAAAAATTATAGACCGATCACGTGTTTACCGACGGTCTATAAAGTTCTTACATCTATTTTGAGAGGAAAGATTAACCATCATATTGATAGTAATTCAATAATGTCTTCTTCTCAGAATGGATGTAGGAACGGGTCCCGCGGTACTAAGGAGCTGCTCCTCATCGACATAGCCGACATAGCCATTAGCCAACAGGTTCGACGTTCCCGAAGAGATCTGTCGACATGCTGGATAGATTATAAGAAGGCCTATGACTCGGTGCCACATACATGGCTCATGAGGGTGCTGGAGCTGTACAAAGTTGATGCAGTTTTACGCACCTTCCTGATGTTGTGTATGGGGCAGTGGAGGACGATTATTCACTATCCAGGGTGTTCACAGACCCAGGCGAACAGCGAACCGATAAGGATCGAGCGTGGCATATTTCAGGGCGACAGTCTGAGTCCACTGTGGTTTTGTCTGGCCCTCAACCCTCTCAGTACATTGTTGGAGGGTTCGGGCCAAGGCTACCGGTTGAGAAGAGGTGGTCAGGTCATATCGCACCTCCTTAACATGGATGACTTGAAACTCTTTGCTCCTAACAACTGGCAACTGATGAAGCTACTATAATAATAATAATAAGAGTCATGCATAAATAATCTGTGGCTCGAATATTTTACGAAAAATGTATAGAAATAAAACAAAATGAAACGAAACAAAGATAAATACAATAGCGACAAACAAATTTAAATAGTAAAGATACTCGTATCAAAATACAAAAATATGCAATAAAATTATGACCACCTCCACCACAATAAGTCGAAAAGAAATATGTTGACAAGAGCCGCAGCTCGTCGAGCACGCCCACCATCTCCGGCCTCGTCGCTCAGCTCCGCCTCGCCGCCGCCGGAAACCAGCCCCACCGTGAGTGCTGTGACACCGGCCGTGGCAGTCGCGTCGAGCTCCAGCGACGAGTACTTCTCGCCGCCCACCACGCCACCACCTGCTTCGTCGGCGAAGAAGACGCCGGCCGCCGGACGGCTTAGGACCTCGAGGCCCACCGGCCTCTGACAGGGTCCCAGCTCCCGGTGGAAGTGTGCAGCGTATGCGATGGACACGTTCCATAAATGAAAATGTGATACGCGCATACTTTGGGGCTACAGAGGGAGGAAACAACCTGACCGCGTACCGTGTTCGGATGCTCTCTTTGTTTCAGGTGCTTGAGCCAGCAGTCAACGTATCGGCCCAACGTCTATCGGATCAGGTGCGGGTCATCCTGCGTAACCATATGTTGGATGATGCTGCACTTGATCGCCTCCGAGCTGAACTGAGTAGCCGTGCCATTGCCCCCTCGTCGCAGACTGCGGTACTACCACAGTCTCACCAAATTCCCAGCCATGTTGGCGAGGAGAGTAGTGACAGGGTTACAAATGTAAGTACCCAGTGCAGTGACGAATTGAGGAGTGCTTTGGAGTGTGCTATTCGGGAGTATCGTTACATGCTGCCTGAACTTAGGCCACGCTTACCTCGTTTGCCCATGCATAACAAGAATAGGGCGCTGGTGGCTGCTCTGGATTCGCAGTTGTCAAGCTATTTTGATAGCTGTGATAGCCTCACCGATACACATTCGATCATGTACTGCGCGGCTGTGGCGGCTTGTCGTGTAGCTCACGTCAAATTTGCTGATCACAGGGCTACACGACCAAAAAAAGCCGTGCCGGCTTGGCAGTGCAGGATCGAGCGTCGTAATGGTGGGGCCAGAGCACTCATCGGCAAACTAGTTTGCTTCAGGGAGGGCAACACTCGCCCAAGAGTGATGCGCTTTGTGAGACGGGCATTTTCGGGGACTGATATTAGTCCCGGGTCACAGAGCGCATCGACTTCCTGAAGCAGAAGATGTATGCATGGGCAAACCGTATTCGGAGGTATAAGCGGCGCGTGGAGCGATACACCCAGAATCGCACATTCCAGAGTAATGAAAGGTGGGTATACAGAGCTTGGGAGCGACCGGACCAAGGTGTGACTGACACGCGCTTGCCGGATGATGATGCCATGTGTTCGTTCTGGCGCAGCATCTGGTCGGTGCCTGTCAGTCACACCGAAGGTGGTTGGACTAGAGAGGTCGAACGAGCGTGCGATTCAATACCAGAAATGGGGGCAATCACAATCAGCCCCCAAGATGTAGCTCGTGCAGTCCGTCCGTTGCCTAATTGGAAATCTGCAGGACCAGACAGACTGCATAATTTTTGGATTAAGTGGCTACAAAAGTCGCACGTTCGGTTGGCATTTCAGTACCAGACTGCCTTGGATACTATAAGGTCTATAAGGTTCTTACATCCATTTTAAGAGCTAAAATTAACACTCATATAGACAGCAACTCGATTATGTCTGCCTCTCAGAATGGATGTAGGAATGGGTCCCGCGGTACTAAGGAGCTGCTCCTCATAGATATGGCCATTAGCCAACAGGTTCGGCGTTCCCGAAAGGATCTGTCGACATGCTGGATAGACTATAAGAAGGCCTATGACTCGGTGCCTCATACATGGCTCATGAGGGTGCTAGAATTGTATAAAATTGATACAACGCTACGCACCTTCCTGATGTCGTGTATGAGGCAATGGAGAACAGTCCTTCGCTATCCAAGATGTCGAAATATCCAGAAAACTAGCGAACCGATAAGGATCGAGCGGGAAATATTTCAGGGCGATAGTTTGAGTCCGCTTTGGTTTTGTCTAGCCTTGAATCCTCTAAGCACACTGCTGGAGAATTCAGGGCTAGGATATCGGTTGAAGAGAGGTGGTCAGGTTATATCTCACCTCTTTTACATGGATGATCTGAAACTCTTTGCCCCCACTAATCTGCAACTGATGGAGCTACTGAAGGTAACTGAAACTTTCAGTAGCGCCATCAGGATGGAGTTTGGTGTGGACAAATGTGCAGTCATGCATGTAAAACGTGGAGAGATTATGGAATCCGTGGGAACTCAACTCTCGGATTCTATAAACCTGAGATCCCTCTCTCCAACTGAAACTTACAAGTATTTGGGTATGTCGGAAGCGTTAGGTGTCAATATTACTGACATGAAACAATCGTTGAAAGAGCGCTTCTTTGGCCGCCTGAAGAAGGTATTCAATAGCTTTCTATCGGGTGGGAACAAGGTGCGTGCCTTCAACGGTTGGGTCATGCCGGTATTGATGTACTCTTTCGGCGTACTCAAATGGACTCAAACGGAACTTGACGCCTTGGATAGGCGGGTCCGTACACTGCTTACTGCGTATCGAATGCATCACCCACGGTCGTCGGTAATGAGACTGTATATCCCGCGAAAGTGTGGAGGTCGAGGCTTTTTAAATGCTAAGACTCTCTACAATCGCGAGATATGCAGTCTCAGGGAATACTTCCTAGCTGTCGACGTGGGTATGCATCGAGATGTAGTGGCGGAGGACAAGGGACTCACCCCGCTCTCCTTGGCAAATGAGAACTGGCGCAAACCTGCAGTACTTGACACCAACGATCGCAGGTCGGTGTGGCAGAGCAAAGAGCTTCACGGACGCTTTTTCCGGGCCCTACATGAGCCTGACGTAGATCAACTAGCGTCCGTAGCCTGGCTGCGTTTCGGTGATCTTTTTGAAGAAACCGAAGGTTTTGTCTGTGCAATTATGGACGAAGTTATCATGACAAGGAACTACCGCAAAATTGTGAAGGACGGCACGGTTGACATATGTCGGGCATGTCACTGTCCGGGAGAATCAATTCGCCACATTATCTCTGGTTGTTCTCGTCTATCTAACGGAGAATACTTGCATAGGCACAACCTTGTAGCCAGGATTATCCATCAGCAACTTGCTCTGAAATACTCTCTTGTGGAGTCGAAGGTGCCGTACTACAGGTATGCGCCCGACCCAGTTCTCGATAATGGCAATATCACATTGTACTGGGATCGGTCCATCATCACTGACAGGACTATTGTTGCCAATAAGCCTGATATAGTGGTGTTGGACCGAATTGAGAGGTGTGCAATGATTGTAGACATAACCGTCCCACATGACGAGAACCTCGTGAAAGCCGAGAAAGATAAACAAATCAAGTATATTGACTTGGCTCGCGAGGTTGTCGACATGTGGGATGTGGATTCCGCAATCATTGTACCGATAGTCGTATCAGCCAATGGCTTAATAGCCACGAGCCTCGACCAATACCTCAAGAGGCTCTCGTTAGACTGCTGGATCAAGGGCTTGATTCAGAAAGCGGTACTTCTGGACACGGCTCGTATTGTTAGGAGGTTCCTCTCTCTGGAGCCCTGACCGCCGGTAGCTTGGACCCTGTTCCAGATACCGGTGGGCTACTATTTATTATTGTATTTTTAAATGTTTTTATAATTCTTTTTTTCAAATATTTAAAAATGTAATATGTAGGTTAATTTGTTGAATAAAGGAAATAATAATAATATAAATCCGCAAGGCAGTTTTGTGGCGAACTGTTGGGCACTGGCGACCCCACGGACCTGATCTCCAGGGAGAATTCTTGTTCCTCATTTCCGGCTTGCCTTTATTGGCTGGCCGGGGTGAAAACTGACGAGGAACAGAGCTCCCACCTCTTTCTTGCCTTAATCGGCCGATCTGAGTGGAGATTCGCAAGAGCAAACGTGCTCGGGAGAAGGATATATAATCCAGTAAGGTGCTGGTAGGGATCTTGACCGTAGGTACTTCCGGGATTGTCCTGATAGCCGTGGTATACCTCTCCACTCCTCTAGCACCTCAGGATATGTTGCCCCCTTGGCGCTACGTTACTTTGTGCTAGCGACCCTTTTCGGGGGGCCCATTTATTGAGTGTGCAAGTCACCCCCTGCCATTTTAAAGACGTTTTAATTGTCAATGGTCAGGCAGGGGCCAATAGTTCTTCCATAGTAAACGATTATTAGACCACTAAACCAGCCAAACCCATAGCGTTTCATCTTTTGTTTCCATATTCTGCAATAGTTCTGCTCCAACCGGGGATTGTCCTTGGGTATACTTTCACAGTGCATACAGGGATAATCGTCGGTTGGTGTCCCATTCCATTTGAAATGTCTAAAGAGGCCTCTGCGAGTTGGCTTCGGCCCCTCGTACGCCTACCAAAGGACCGGGTCTCTAAGAAGAGGGACCCGAGAAAGTAAAAAATAAATAAATAATAATACTAATAATCTGTGGCCTGGCTGTCAACTTGAATGACATAAAACTTTTCTCATTTCGTATTTTTTATATAATTTAATTTCAAAACCAAACAAAAACATGCTCCAACATTATCCTGGATACAACAAAAAAAAACAGTAAACTACAAAACAAAAAAATGACCCTGATACAATATGGAAATATAATTCAACGAAGGTAAATTTAAATGCTGACAAGAAGCCGAGCACGTTTGCTAACTACACAGCCAACATCTTCGGGTTCGTCGCTCAGCTCCGCCTCGCAGCCGCCGGGACCTGCTCCAGCTGTAAATCCTGATATTCCGGTAGCTGCAGTTGCGTCGAGTTCGAGCGACGAATACTTCTCGCCGCCGACGACACCACCACCTGCGCGTGGGCGCGGACGAGGCCGACCACCGACCGGCCAGCTTAGAACCTCGAGGCCCACCGGTCTCTGACAGGGTCCCCGCTATCGGTGGAAGTGTGCAGCGTATAAAATGGACTCAAACCATAAATGAGAATGTAATACGCTCATACTTTGGGGCTACAGAGGGGGGAACTAACTTGACTGCGTACCGTGGTCGGATGCTCTCTCTGTTTCAGGTACTTGAACCAGCTGTCAGCGTATCGGCCCAACGACTGTCGGATCAGGTGCGCGTCATTCAGCGTAACCGTATGTTGGATGATAGTGTGCTTGATCGCCTCCGCACTGAAATGTGTAGCCATGTCATTGCTCCTCCGTCGCAGACTGGGGCACCAGCATCGTCAACCCAATTGCCCAGCTACGCTGACGAGGAGAGTAATGACAGGGTTACAAACGTAAGTACCCAGTGCAATGACGAATTAAGGAGTGCTTTGGAGTGTGCTATTCGGGAATACCGCTACATGCCGCCTGAACTTAGACCACGATTACCTCGTTTGCCCATGCATAACAAGAACAGGGCGCTGGTGGCTGCTCTGGATTCGCAGTTGTCAAGCTATTTTGATAACTGTGATAACCTCACCGATGCACATTCGATCATGTACTGCGCGGCTGTATCGGCATGTCGTGTAGCTCATGTCAAAATAAAAATAACCAATGACAGAGTTATACGACCAAAACCAGCCGTACTAGCTTGGCAGTGCAGGATCGAACGTCGTATTGGTGAGGCCAGAGCGCTAATCGGCAAACTGATCTGCTTCAGGGAGGGCAACACACGCCCTAGAGTGATGCGCTTTGTGAGACGGGCGTTTTCGGGGACTGATGTCAATCCCCGAGATTATATATCTTGTGTCACAGAGCGCATCGACTTCCTGAAGCAGAAGGTTTATGCATGGGCAAGCCGAATTCGTAGGTACAGGCGGCGAGTGGAGCGATACACCCAGAATCGCACATTCCAAAGTAATGAAAGGTGGGGTATATAGGGATTGGGAGCGACCGAACCAAGGTTTGACTGACACGCGCTTGCCAGATGATGATGCTATGTGTTTATTCTGGCGCAGCATCTGGTCGGTTCCTGTCAGTCATACTGAGGGTGACTGGACTCGGGAGGTCGAGCGTGTGTGCGATCCGATACCAGAAATGGGGGCAATTACCATCAGCCCCCAAGATGTAGCTTGTGCAGTCCATCCGTTGCCTAACTGTAAATCTCCGGGGCCGGACGGGCTGCACAATTTCTGGATTAAATGGTTTACGAGATCGCACGCTTGCTTGGCGTCTCAATTCCAGTCTGCCTTAGAGTCTGGGTCGCTACCCCAGTTCTTAACTACAGGAATAACCCACCTGCTCCATAAATCAGGTAGTACTGCGGAACCTAAAAATTACAGACCGATCACGTGTTTACCGACGGTCTATAAAGTTCTTACATCCATTTTGAGGGCAAAGATTAATAGTCATATTAACAACAACAACATCATGTCTGCCTCTCAAAATGGATGTAGGAATGGGTCCCGCGGTACTAAGGAGCTACTACTAATTGATATGGCCATTAGCCAACAGGTTCGGCGTTCCCGAAAGGATCTGTCGACATGCTGGATAGACTATAAGAAGGCCTATGACTCGGTGCCTCATACATGGCTCATGAGGGTGCTAGAATTGTATAAAGTTGATGCAACGCTACGCACCTTCCTGGTGTCATGTATGGGACAATGGAGGACAGTCCTTCGCTATCCAGGATGTAGAAATATCCAGAGGAATAGCGAACCGGTAAGGATCGAGCAGGGTATATTTCAGGGCGATAGTTTGTGTCCACTTTGGTTTTGTCTAGCCTTGAATCCTCTAAGCACACTGCTGGAGAATTCAAGGCTAGGCTATCGGTTGAAGAGAGGTGGTCAGGTTATATCTCACCTCCTTTACATGGATGATCTGAAACTCTTTGCCCCCACTAATCTGCAACTGATGGAGCTACTGAAGGTAACTGAAACATTCAGTAACGCCATCAGGATGGAGTTTGGTGTGGACAAATGTGCGGTCATGCATGTAAAGCGTGGAGAGATTATGGAATCCGTGGGAACTCAAATCTCGGATTCCATAAACCTGAGATCCCTCTCTCCAACTGAAACTTACAAGTATTTGGGTATGTCGGAAGCGTTAGGTATCAATGTTACTGACATGAAGCAATCGTTAAAGGAGCGCTTCTTTGGCCGCCTGAAGAAGGTATTTAATAGCCTTCTATCAGGCGGAAATAAGGTGCGTGCCTTCAACGGTTGGGTCATGCCGGTATTGATGTACTCTTTCGGCGTACTCAAATGGACTCAAACGGAACTTGACGCCCTGGATAGGCGGGTCCGCACACTGCTTACTGCATATCAAATGCATCACCCACGATCGTCGGTAATGAGATTGTATATCCCGCGAAAGTGTGGAGGTCGAGGCTTTTTAAATGCTAAGACTCTCCACAATCGCGAGATATGCAGTCTCAGGGAATATTTCCTAGCTGTCGACGTGGGTATGCATCGAGATGTAGTGGCGGTGGACAATGGACTCACCCCGCTCTCCTTGGCAAATGAGAACTGGCGCAAACCTGCGGTGCTTGACACTAACGATCGCAGGGCGGTATGGCAGAGTAAGGAGCTTCACGGACGGTATGGCAGAGTAAGGAGCTTCACGGACGCTATTTCCGGAAACTACATGGGCCCGACGTAGACCAACTAGCGTCCGTAGCCTGGCTGCGTTTCGGTGATCTCTTTGGAGAAACCGAAGGTTTTGTTTGTGCAATTATGGACGAAGTTATAATGAAGAATAACTACCGGAGATTTATTGTGAAAGACCGCACGGTCGATAAATGCCACCGTCCGGGCGAATCAATTCGCCACATTATCTCTGGTTGTTCTCGTCTAGCTAACGGAGAATACTTGCATAGGCACAACCTTGTAGCCAGGATTATCCATCAGCAACTTGCTCTGAAATACTCTCTTGTGGAGTCGGAGGTGCCATACTGTAGGCATGCGCCCGACCCAGTTCTCGATAATGGCAATATCACATTGTACTGGCATCGGTCCATCATCACTGACAGGACTATTGTTGCCAATAAACCTGATATAGTGGTGGTGGACCGAATTGTAAGGCGTGCAATGATTGTAGACATAACCGTCCCGCATGACGAGAACCTCGTGAAAGCCGAGAAAGACAAACAAATCAAGTATATTGACTTGGCTCGCGAGGTTGTCGACATGTGGGAAGTGGACTCCGCAATCATTGTACCGATAGTCGTGTCGGCCAATGGCTTAATAACCACGAGCCTCGACCAACACCTTAGGAGGCTCTCGTTGGGCAGCTGGATCAAGGGCTTGATTCAGAAAGCGGTACTTCTGGACACGGCTCGCATTTTTGTTTTTTTGTGTCCGATGTAGTTTTGCTCCGTAGGTTTTTCTTGTGGCGGTCTTGATGCCGCTACATCACTCCCCTCCGGAGACCGGAGGTCGATAGTGGATGAGTCGTCCATGCATCTTGGGATGCTTGCCAAGCCAGTTGAAGGTTGATTCCAGTGAGTCGGAATCGGAAGTCGCAGAGTTCTCGGTGAGTCGGAACTATATGCGGTGCCCCAGTGAGTCGGGGTGATGAGATATCCCAGTGAGTCGGGATGATGCTGCAGGCTCCAGTGAGCCGGAACCGGATGTCGCAGAGTTCACGGTGAGTCGGAACTATATGCGATGCCCCAGTGAGTCGGGGTGATGGGATCCCAGTGAGTCGGGATGATGCTGCAGGCTCCAGTGAGTCGGAGTGGTGCTGTTGCTGGCTCCAGTGAGTCGGAACCGGTAGTCGCAGAGTTCACAGTGAGTCGGAACTGTATGCGATGCCCCAGTGAGTCGGGGTGAAGATAGAGGCTGAGGATGCTGAACAGGAATGCGCGGCTGCTGCATGCTGGTGGTCAGGATATCCGTAGAAGCCGTCGGTACTGGCTGGCTGTATGACTCGCTGCTCGAGAGCTTGAGGTCACGATGAGGAGAAGTGATGATGACGTCACGCTGAAGTAGTTGCACGAAGGCTGCGCTGACGTTCAATGTCGAGGGTCACCAGTTTAGAGGTAGCGGTACAGAGAGTAAGGTCCCGCATACCTCAATTGAAAAGGAGGATCCTCCAACCAGGTGGCTGTTGTGCCTGGCGGGCTACTGCCCGATAGTTGATATTCGGGCTGATGTATATGTTCAAATCGCACGGTAAACTCTGCTTGCGCGATGCAGGATTTCAACGTTGTAGTTCGCTGCTAGTCGGATAGATGGCGTCGCGGTTCTTTTTGTTGCGATGTAGTTTTGCTCCGTAGGTTTTTCTTGTGGCGGTCTTGATGCCGCTACAGTCAGGAGGTTCCTTTCTCTAGAGCCCTGACCACCGGTAGCTTGGACCCTGTTCCCGATATCGGTGGGCTACTATTTTTATATTTTTAAATGTTTTTTTATTTATTTTATTCAAATATTTAAAAATATAATATATAAGTTTAGTAAACGAATAAAGGATATAATAATAATTTATTCATCAATACGTATAAAAAGTAAACTTGTATCAAAATATGGGCATATGGTTAAATCATTGTACAGTGTAGCAACTACATATAGCACACTGATTCCCAAACTGAGACGAGCTCGTATTTTGGGATTCCGCGGCTCTCCACTGTAGTGTCATTACAATAATTATGACAAAACATTTGCAACATTGGACTCCTTATAGTTAAAATCCATATAATTAAACTTATTTATACCTAATTATGTTATCAACAATGTACTTATGTTCTATTATTTTCCATTCACTGTTTTACTTATCAATTAATATGAGCTTTTCTGTTTCTTCATAATTTAAGGACTTAAGCCAATTAGTTACGAGTAGTTTAATTTTCAAGTTATATTTATTTAGTTTATATAGTGAGATTTTATTATTAATTTTGTTATAAATTCTAGAACTTAGTGCGGTATATTGACGTAATGCGAAACTGGTCCTACATTGAACAGGAGAACAAACAAGTGCTCCGCGTCTTTTTTGTAAAATCTTTTTATTAAGGGGAAGTTGTGAATGTCGCCGAAGTATGGTACGGAGGACAAACAATTGTCTAACAGTTAATATCTGGCTTTCCTTATAAAGGTCTGCAGTCGAGTAGTAACGGGGTTTGCGGTGTATAACTTTTAGGAGTTATCTCTGGGCTCTCTCCAGTTGCAAAAACATAGTTTTATAAGTACCACACCATGCAGGTATACAATAACTTAGAATTGATTGGCATAGTGCAATATAGACTGTATGCATTACTGATACATCGGCAGACAGACGAAGATTTTTTAAAATATACAGTAATCTCCTTACGCGCCCTGTAAGATTTTTAACTTGTGTGCTCCAATCCAATCTTTCATCAATCATAACACCCAAATATCTTATACTGGAAACGTTTTCTAAAAGTGGACACAAACAAGTCGTAATTAGGTTGTTACAAAAATGAGCCGTCATTGTTGTGGTTTCAGTCGGTGGTGTAGGAGAATTTGGGAGATAGAAGCGTATAAATTTAGTTTTGTTTGTATTAAGAGTAAGCAGATTTGAAGATAACCATAACATTACTTCTCTCAGGTTATTTTCGGCCAAAAACTTGGCTTCCAGCCAGCTCTTCGCATAAATTAATAAGGCTGTGTCGTCAGCGTAGGTAAAAATATCGCAATGATCAAGCCTCATCCTACACAGGTCGTTGACATAAATTATGAACAACGTAGGGCCGAGAATACTTCCATGTGGGACTCCGTATTCGATCTGCTCCTCCTCACTCACAACATTGTCCATTTTTACTACCTGATTGCGACCGGAGAGGTAATCTTTAAATATATTTAAAGCCAGACCTCGAACCCCAATGAGCTCTAGTTTAGATAGAAGTAATGGAACAAACACTGTATCAAACGCTTTCAATATATCCAGAAATATACCGAAACATTTATAACTGTTATCCAGTCTATCAACCACTGCATACTGAAGTTTGTTACAGCATCTTCAGTAATTGATGTGCCAGATCTAAATCCATATTGGTTTTTGGAAATTATGGTAAAAGTAGCAAGATACTTCGTCAAACAATTATTGAGTATTCTTTCGAAGACCTTGGATAACGCACTTAACACCGAAATAGGCCTGTAATTTGTAACATGTTCTTTGTTTCCGCTTTTAAACAAAGGAGCAACTAAAGCTTTTTTAAAACTGTTTGGGAAAACACCAGTAGCTATTGAAAGGTTGCATATGTGTGTAATGGGTGCTACCAAGACTTTCTGTGAAAGTTTAATAACTGAAGCTGGAATATTGTCCCAACCAGTTGCACAGTTATCCGAAGCGATGTAATAATCGCTGACACTTGCTCTTCGCTAACCGGTTCAATTCCAAGTGAGTTGCATGAAGCTGTTACAAGGTGATTGTTATGAGGTGTCGAACTAGGAGGAACCAACTTAGAAGCCAGGTCTTTACCAATATTTTCAAAATATCGAGTAACGCAGTTCACAGACTGTTTCGCACTAGATGACGCATGCAAGAGTTCTGTTGCCAACGGTGACTGACATTTCCTGCCTGAAACTGAATTTATACTACTCTGTCAAGAAAGTACCGGGAAAAGATCAATAATACACAAAATGTCTGTTATTCATCCAAATTTATTTTATCACCTTCAAAGTATGCTCCTTTAGAAACGATACACTTGCGCCAACGAAAAATCCATTCATCAAAACATTTTTTAAACGCTGCTTCCGGAATTGAGTTCAGTTCTCGCCGCGAATTCTCCTTTATGTCTTCTATCGATTGAAAACGGGTGCCACGAAGTGGTAATTTGAGTTTAGGAAAAAGAAAAAAGTCAGCAGGAGCCATATCTGGTGAATATGGTGGTTGCTGGATGGTATTTGTTGAGTGTTTGGTTAAAAATTCGTTCACAATGATAGCCTTGTGCGAAGGCGCATTGTCGTGGAGCAAAATCCAAGAATTTTCTTTCCACAAATCTGGCCTTTTTCGTCGAATTTGCTCTCTTAAACGCAGCATAACGCTCAAATAATATTCTTTATTTACCGTTAGACCTTCCGGTAAGAATTCGGAGTGCACAACACCGCGATAGTCAAAGAAAACAGTCAACATGACTTTGACTTTTGATCGACTTTGGCGTGGTTTTTTCGGTTTCGGTTCAGTTGGAAGGCGCCACTCCGAAGCTTGTTGACTAGTTTGCATGTCAAACTCGTAAACCCACGTCTCGTCACCAGTAACAATGCGTTTCATGAATGTTGGGTCCGAACTGACTCGTTCTAGCATGTCCTCAGCGTCTTTCATGCGATTGAGTTTTTGGAGAAAATTCAGATCTTTTGGGACTAGCCGAGCAGCAACATGTTTCATACCCAAATGATTAGTTAAAATGGTACGGATCGACTCGTGAGATACAGAAAGTTCGGCGGCTATCTCTCTCAGAGTTGAATGGGGATTTTCAGTCACTATTTCCTTCACTTTTGCGATGTTAACTTCAGTTGCAGACGTTGACGGCCTACTAGAGCGAGGCAAATCTTCCATCACATCTCGACCGCTTTTGAACGCTTTGAACCACTCATAAGCACGAGTTTTTGATAAAGTCGATTCACCGTAAGCCTTCTGTAACATTTTCAGTGACTCCGAACACGAAATTTCATTGGCGATGCAAAATTTAAGACAAACTCTTTGTTCGATATTTTTGTCCATTATGAAATTCGCAATACACACTATATATGATATTACTAAAACCAGCACTGTATTTAATATAAATAACAGATGCAACTCAAACTCCGCGCCAAAATGGAAAACAGTTGTGCCAATCTTACAACTACAAAAAAAAAAACAAAAATTTGAATTTAGATCCATAAACAAATCA
Source organism: Lacanobia oleracea (assembly GCA_950371165.1). Taxonomy (NCBI): domain Eukaryota; kingdom Metazoa; phylum Arthropoda; class Insecta; order Lepidoptera; family Noctuidae; genus Lacanobia; species Lacanobia oleracea. The sequence goes on from OX493393.1 coordinate 6,978,347, forward strand.
TCCATTCCCGATACTTTATTGACTGAATGTATATACTGAAAGTAACAGAAACCTTCAGTGGCGCCATCAGTATGGAATTTGGTTTGGACAAATGTGCGATCATGCATGTAAAGCGAGGAGAGATTATGGAATCCGTGAGAACACAACTCTCGGATTCCATAGACCTTAGGTCCCTCTCCTCAACCGAAACTTACAAGTATTTGGGTATGTCGGAAGCGTTAGGCATCAGTGCTACTGACATGAAACAATCGTTGAAGGAGCGCTTCTTTGGCCGCCTGAACAAAGTACTTAACAGTCTTTTATCAGGCGGAAACAAGGTGCGTGCCTTCAACGGTTGGGTCATGCCGGTTTTGATGTATTCTTTCGGCATACTCAAATGGACTCAGACGAAACTTGACGCCCTGGATAGGAGGGTACGTTCACTGCTTACCGCAAATCGGATGCATCACTCACGGTCATCGGTGATGAGGCTGTATATCCCGCGGAAGAGTGGGGGTCGTGGCTTCTTAAATGCTAAGACCCTGCACAACCGCGAGGTATGCAGCCTTAGGGAATACTTCCTAGAGGCCGACCTGGATATGCGTCGAGATGTGGTAGCGGTGGAAAAAGGCCTTACCGCGCTCTCCTTGACTAACGAGAACTGGCGCAAACCTGTGGTATTAGATACTAACGACCGCAGGGAGGTATGGCAGAGCAAGGAGCTTCACGGACGCTTTTATCGGGTCCTACATGAGCCCGATGTAGACTTCTTAGCGTCCGTAGCCTGGCTTCGTTTTGGTGACCTCTTCGGGGAAACCGAAGGTTTTGTCTGTGCAATTATGGGCGAAGTTATGATGACTAATAACTACCGGAAATACATTGTGAAGGACGGTACGGTTGACATATGTCGGGCATGTCACTGGCCCGGGGAATCCATCCGCCACATTATTTTCGGTTGTTCTAGTCTGGCTAACGGAGACTATTTGCACAGGCACAACCTTGTAGCCAGGATTATCCACCAGCAACTTGCTCTTAAATACAATCTTGTGGAATCGGAAGTACCGTACTATAGGTATGTGCCCGACCCAGTTCTCGAAAGTGGTATTGCACATTGTATTGGGATCGGTCTATCATCACTGACAGGACTATTGTTGCCAATAAGCCTGATATAGTGGTGATAGACCGACTAGAGCGTCGCGCAATGATTGTTGATATAGCAGTCCCTCATGACGAGAACCTCGTGAAGTCAGAGAAAGATAAACAAACGAAGTATCTTGACTTGGCTCGCGAGGTTGTCGACATGTGGGATGTGAACACAGCAGTCATTGTGCCGATAGTCGTAACGGCCCATGGCATTATTGCCAAGAGCCTCGACCAACATCTCAAGAGGCTCTCGTTGGGCAGCTGGATTAAGGGCTTGATCCAGAAAGCAGTACTCCTGGACAAGGCGCGTATTAATTTATTTTATTTTTATTTGTAATGGGTTTGCTCTTGACTCTAGTCTATGTCAAAGATGACAGAGACAAAGTCTACGATGGAGCGAGCCTACCCAGAAGGAGGCATTGTTAGGAGGTTCCTTTCTCTGGAGCCCTAACCACCGGTAGCTTGGACCCTGCTCCCGACACCGGCGGACTACTATTTTTTAAATGTATTTTTTAATGATTTTTTTAAGATATATTTATCAATGTAACATATATGTATATAAAAAAATATATAAAAATCAATAAACGAAATAAATAAAAGTTTTATTTGGAACAGCTTAGATTTACAACTAAAAAAGGAAAAAGATAGCTACAAAAATAAGATACTGTGGCGCAGCTATCAACGCCTAAAAAGTGAAAACTTTTTATTAGTACGCAGGTACCACTAAAAAGTAAAAGCACAAACACAGCGTGCCAGCGTGATTGACAGTTAACAATCAACAGACATGCGATTTCAGAAATCCCGATTCATTTGCTATCATTTATTGAAGAGTTCCGTTGCCTACCTCCGAAGTTCCTCATCAGATCTTCACCAAATTTAAATGAGACCAGTCCGAGAAAATACTCTTCCAAACAAAAAAAGAATCATCCAAATCGGTTTACAATTGGCGAATATATCGCTGAACAAACATTTTTCATGGGATCCTATCATCAGATCCTGACTTATACCTTCCATTATCAGCTCAGCAACATGAGATGATACTACCACGCTTTGCTACCACGCTGTTTAAAAAATCCGTTTGTTGCCCGTGGTACGTGTTTTTCTGAATCGCGGTGTTAATATTTTTTGGCTTGTGTTTAAACACCGCCCAAAAAAGTACCTATTTTACTACCAAAAAAGTTCTAAACGGTTACCAAAACAGATAAATGGTCACCAAATAATATTCGAGAAGTAGCGCTCGCCGGCCGCTGCCGCGGCACCGCTCGCTTCGCTCGCTCGGCTCGTGCGCGGTTGGTCACAATTCTAACCTTTTTTTTTTTTTTTTTTTCCTTGCGAAGAAAATGCCTAACGCATACCACATCATCCGGGGAGACGACGTGGTTATGTGGGACTTGCACCCACTAAAAACTTCGCCTGTGCACCTACTTTCGCCTTGATGGATGGGTCGCGAGGACTGCTACGCATGACATTCGCGACCCATCCAGCGTGGCCTACTTCTGGGCTCCCTTTTCTATGCCCGTTCGGGCTCCCACTTCTTTCAGCGATGTCCGGGTGCACTGGGACTCCAGGGACCTTACAGCGTGGACGATAGAGTCCCCGATCTATCGTCCGCTGGCCCCTCCTATGGCGGCATCAAGTCGGCATTTCGCCGCCTGCGCCGTCCCGTCCTTCTGCGGCGAATCGGGTCAGCAAGAGAGTCTTCCTCCCTGACCCGCTCCGCCGCTTCCTTCTGCGAGATTACGTCTTCGCAAAAAGACGCAACCGCCTCCCATACCGTCTCACTGCTGACAATACCCCTAACAACGACCGGCAGCGATAGATCTTCTCCAATTGCTGCGACCAGGACACGGCGCTGCGCTTCCCAGGCAGGGCACTGCTTGAGAGTGTGCAGAGCCGTGTCCTGGCTGCAGCCGCACTGGTGACACACGGGAGTCACCTCCCGTCTTGCCACTGTATGGAGGTATTTGCCAAAACAGCCATGCGCCGACAAAACCTGCACTAAACGGAAGGACAACGTCTCGTGTCGCCTTCGTGCCCATTCCTCTAGGATTGGCTGGATAGCCCCTACAGTCCAGTGACCGGCACTAGGCGTCTCCAGCCTCTCCGCCCATTGCCTCATGATGGTAGCTTGCGCCTCTCTGCGCCATCTCATCACCACTTCAGGCGGTGGACCACTGCCGCTCTCCGCCCGAACTTGCACACTATGTTGGTAAATTTCGGCAAGCACTTGCGCCTCCAGATCCCACGGGGGTGTTCCTGCTAATGCAAACGCCGCTTCAGCTGAGATTGTGCGGTATCCGCGTATTACCCTGATTGCCATGACTCTTTGCGGTCGCCGCAGATGACCCTTGTTCTGGGTAGTCAGGGAGTCCGCCCACACTGGGGCACCATACAGTGCCATCGAACGCACCACCCCCGTGTAAAGCCCCACCCCCGTGTAAAGCAATTCACAATTTTAACCTAACCTAACCTATTTTATCCAGTTTGTAACCCCAAGCCTACATTTTATGGCAATCACAGTTGAGTTGGATAGAATTTGGTGACCATTGATCCATTTTGGTGCCTAGGCTTAGAGTCTTAAAAATATTATTTTTGGTGACCGTCTAAATTATACCCATATATATTTTTTATTGGAGAACCACCCTCACGATTTTTTCGTTTGTTGCCCGAGGTACTAACAGTATTACCTACTACCAGTAGTAAAACGGTTGAGAAAACGTCCCGTAGGACTACCAAGCGATCCAGTAGTATACCACGGGAAGTTTTTTTTAAGTTAAAACTTCTTAAGCGGCGTTGTGCCCTTTTTCTTGTGAAAGGTCAAAAATGTTAAACTCGCGTCAGGACACGTCACCCTGATCAAAAATTCGTAAGACGGTCACGTGTCCTGCAAACTTCTTTAGCGGCGTTGTGCACTTTTTTGTGATAGGTAAAATATGTTATACTCGTGTCAGGACACGTAGCCTGATCGAAAATTCGTTAGACGGAGGGAGAGAAGCACGTATGTATTCTAGTTTTCACTTCCGCCGGCACTCCCGGAGTGCAACCCGTTGTTTTTTTTACCTTCGGTCTAGCTATAATAACTGCACTCCGAAAAGAACATAATGAATTTGACAGTATCCACCTATTATTTACTAACACTTTTTTTTTATCATTTAGGAATGGGCTAGCTCTTGACCACAATCACGCCTGATGGAAAGCGATAGATGAGGTCTATGATGGAGCGAGCGTCTTCGCCGTATTTTTTTATAGTAATAAAAATATAGCCTAGGTACTAGTTGACCCGTGCAACATCGTCTGCGTCACAATTTTCATTACTGCTCCGCTCCTATTGGTCTTAGTGTGATGATATATAGCCTATAGTCTTCCTCGATAAATGGACTATCTAACAATGAAAGAATTTTTCAAATCGGACCATTAGTTCCAGAGATTAGCGCGTTCAAGTAAACAAACTCTTCAGCTTTATATGTATATTAGTATAGATAGATGTTGCTCAGGAATAATGTAGCTTTCTAATGGTGTAAGAATTTTGTAAATCGGTAGAGAAGTTTTTGAGTTAAATCGTAACAAACAAACAAAAAATCTAATTTAGTTTAGATTAACATACCTTAATATTATTTTATTGTCCAAAGGCGCTACGTGTATGGTGTCGATACCATATCGCAAGTAATAGTAATATCTAAGCATGTTCTGCTCCTCACTGGTAGGCATGGCCGCTGACTGACCCTCATCCCCTCCTCCATCTTCCTGACATATCAACTTTACCAGTTTCAGCCTGAACTCCTCTCGAGCTTTCCTCATTTGCGTGAAGGTTTGCATTACTGGAAAAAGTCAATAGATTAGTAGACGACTAAACAATTTAGTTAGTCCGTCAGATAGATTTCCAAAAAGTATTGGACATGTATTTTTTCTTTTTTCACGTAAACAAAAAATTAAGACGGTACAGTGCGTTATAATAAACGCGTGTGACGTCACTTGTAAGTACCCACACTTTTTACAAACAAGTGACGTCACCATTCACATCGTCAATTTTTAGGGTTCCGTACCCAAAGGGTAACCAATGGAACCCTATTACTAAGCCTCCACTGTCCGTCCATCCATCCGTCCATCCGTCCGTCCGTCTGTCTGTCAGCGGGCTGTATCATAGAGTAACTTATATATCTCAAAATCCGTAATAGGTAGACAGTTGAAATTTTCACAGATTGTGTATTTCTATTTCCGCTATAACAACAAATAATAAAAATGTAGGTTTATGGTACAGAACCCTTCGTGTGCAAGTCCGACTCGCACTTGACCAGTTTTTTATTGATTTGATAAAGCAATAAATACGTGTACAATATCTTTCGATAAATAGAATCATATTTTTTACTCAGGAATCATCCCTATAGGTAATTACTTATTAGCACCGCCAATTTAAGTAGAATTTTCTTTGGTATAAACTAAAGAAAATTCATCTATCTACTTAAATTAATTTTTCTTTTCGCCTTTTTTTTCTTTCTTCTTGTAGAAAAAAGTATTTACTTAGCAGATTTTTTCCCCACAGCCGGGCAAAGGGCTCTCCCATTATTAAGTATGTAGGTACATTTCCAATTTAATGGTCTTCGTATTTGGGCATCACCGGTTAATCGAATCGAACAGTAAAGAGTACAAATCCATATCGTCATCAGCGCTTCTTGGACTGCCTCGACCGCCTTCTGGGCTCTGGCACCTACGAGTACCTACTGTGTAACAATCATGCATCTTACAAGTGTGACCTACACAGTACCTACATATTTATGTGGTTTATACATGCGCTACGACCAGAAGGCCACCCAAAAAGAAATTTGTAGGGTTTTACATTTTTTCTAGATCGGTGGTTATATAACTTACACACACAATCAAAATAGAACTTATAAATAAAACAAATATGAAAATTAGGAGTAGGTAAGTAATTAGATACGATACCGCTGGATTTCTTCTTCGGAACAAGTTTCGCCGCCTGCAGTTTTGCGGCTTTAGTAGCCGGTGAGGGTAGTTTCAAAACTTCCTCCGGCAATGAAAACAAAGGCCGTGTCCGTACTTTGAAGTCTTCAGGCATTGTAATCTTCGGTATTTTAGGTAGTTTTACATCGGAAGTGGACGGCGATGGTTGGCTTTTCTTTCGATTTGGCCTGTTGTTCTTCATTTTTAGGCTCCTATAAGCAAATTTTTGAAAAGGATAAGTCTACTTATAGCTTTTGCACCACATGCCCAAAAAAGATTTCGAATGCATTTTTTCTGTCTGTGCGATTGGATTGTCTGCTACGTACGATGCGGGTCGCAGGTTCGAATTCCGTATGAATTATACCGCGTTCTTATCTATTGAATCGTATGTACTCGATACAAATAACACGTTTAATAAAAGCTTTTAAAATAGGTCACAACGACAAACCTCTGGGCTACAAAGAAATTTCCTGGTACCTACTGGAAAAGTCCAATATCTAGGAAGTAACATTAGCTGGACTTGCGAACCCAGGTCCTCAAGCTCAGTAAACATGCTTACAACCGTTGGACCAACCAGACATCAGTACGAAACTTTTGCTACTTAGCTACTTACGGGTCGATCTTCAAGGTTAAGCAACGCTTGCCTTGGTCTGTGGATGGTTGACCATCTTAACATACCGAGTTTCCTCCGTGTCTCGGAAAGCACGTTCAGCCGTTGGTCCCGGCTATCATTTTGAGATTTTTGGCAGTCGTTACGGATAGTCAGAAGCCAGTAAATCTGACTCCAGTCTTACCCAGTTAATGGGTTGTGGAGGTCTGGTAGGCAGCCGCTCCTCGTAAAATAAGCTAAATCCGGCTTGAATGGAAGCCGACCCCAATATAGTTGGGAAAAGGCTAGGGCCTAGCCTTTGCCTAGCCGCTAGGTAGATGACGAAATATACTAGACACACTGTACTTTACGGGTAAAACGTTTAGTTTTTTTTTTAAATAGCTCATAATTAGCACAACACCATACTATGTACGAAATTGACTTCATAATGCTTTATCCTATTACTTGTCAGCTAAAATGCATCAGAGTATTCACTCTTAAAATCTTGTTTGTTGATAATCTGACGAAATAAAACTAGCATAATCTAAACGTTTTTTGACAGAACGGAACGAGTGAGGTTATATTTTTCAGAAATAAATCAATTTTTTATGTTCTTGTAAGAATTCCACAGAAAATAATATTTTCGGCTTTACTTCGGCGAATAGTACATTATAAGAACTATTTTACTATTAAATACCTTAAAACGCTTTAACCGAGTCCTAGAAAGGTAAGCACCAAAATAGTTTTACGTTGTGGTTATCTTTACACAGTTTTCAAATATGTAACACTTATTTATTCTAACAAAAAGAATAAAATTAACTGAATTACAAATAAACCCATTTTCGTAACTTCTCAGTATCACGAAAACTGTTATTGTCAAATATTGATTTCTCCATGGCAACAGCCTATCTTCATTTGTTGTAATTTATTTTTAAATGGCCAGTATTGTCGAGCTTGGATAGGATTTATTTCAATTAATTTTTATGACAGTAGCTATCATTTTTATGTCTTTTATTACGATTTTCTAGGTTATAATTTGATAAAATGAAGTTAAAAGCACAAGCTTATTCAAAGGTAAATCTGCTATTGTGAAGCATTCAATTACTAATCAAAACACAATAACACAGCTACATAGGCAGGTGTATACAGCAGCTGACCTTCATTGCTTGAACAGTAAACACTGTATCTGTCTTGCTCAAATAAACTCAGATGATGTCATAGCTAGCTGTATACTTATATAGGTACCAACTGTTGTGAACAAAACAACACTGAGCGTCACAAAGCAATTTTAATACTCTCATTTTTCAATACAGTTCATCCACTGGACTGTATATCTACTTTGAAATTTGATTTTGCGTGAGTGGAATTTTTTGTGTTTTAAATGCTGTTCAATTTAGTTTGCTTGAAAAATATATGTTTGCAACTTACTGCTTCAATAAGTGCTATTCTAACATGCTGTTGTATAAAAAAGCTGTGATTTCAGTGTTTCTTACTTATATTCTTCTCTATATAAACCATATTATAATTCTATAAGAAAATACTTGGTATCTATTAAGCACCACTTGATCTTTATAAATTTTTCTGTTACAGATGATCTTTCAGTTGGTGCGTAGATTCCACGCTGGGCCAGTGTGCAGGGCAGCTGAATCCTCCCTACTTGCTAAACTCAGGAAGAAAACAGGCTACACCATTGCCAACTGCAAGAAAGCACTAGAAATGCATAATAATGATGCAGAGAAGGTAGGTATTCCTTGATTTAATTTATCAATACTAATATTAAAAAGATGTAAAGTTTGTGAGGCTGTAGGGATTAATCTCTGGATCTACTAAACTGTAAATTTTTTTTACCAATAGATAGCCATGTTATTTGTGAGGCTGTATACTAACCTGAAAAATACCACCCAACGAAGTGGGCATGGGTCAGCTAGTCAATACCCATACTTCTGGGATTATTTGTGATACCTCTCCTCTCCTCAAGTATTCTCAGGATATGTTGCCTCCCCTACATCACTATAGTAATTGAGTGTCCATTTCTGCAAGTCACACCCTGCCATTTTGCTAGGATATAGCCAGTTTGGCTAGAACATTGCAGGCTTGAATCACCTGATTGTGAGATTCTGTGCTTCGGAAGGCACGTCTAAGCCAGTGGTCCCAGCCGGCAAATGGCGGTCGTCAAATAAACCATGTCAGAGGCCCGATAGATAGATCTATCTGCCTTAGTCTTAGATCACAAGTCCACTTTAGCTAAGCCTTAGTCCAATAACTTAAGGTTCCATATCCTGCCCTCACCAACCAGCGATTGTCAATGGGTGCACTCTCATACTGAATACAGAAATAATCAATGCTTGCACTTCATTTCATGAAAAGGGTCATACAGAACCTCTTCTAGTTGGCTTCTGCCCCTCATAAGCCTTCCAAATGTCAATGTTTCATTTCAAATATAATCAATGGTTATTAAAGACTCACACATATAAAACAGTACTTACCTAGGTTATAACTTATTGTCAGAGTCATTTATAACTATGTTAATCTTATTACAGGCTGAATCATGGCTAAATGACCAAGCCCAAGCAATGGGCTGGGCAAAGGCCACAAAGCTTGCCGGCCGCACAGCACTGCAGGGCCTTGTGGCAGTGAAGTTTGATAGAAATCATGGTGCCCTTGTGGAGCTCAACTGTGAAACAGATTTTGTTGCCAAGAATGATAAGTTCCAGAAAATGATTGAAGATGCCACTCTAGCGTGTTTCAAGTTTGCTCATACTCATATGCAAGCTAAAGGGCCTGTTACAAAGGTAAATTTAATTTTAATAGAACAGTTAGCAGCTTGACCATAAACACTACATTCTTCTGTGTTTTAGTGCCAAATCAGTTACACCTAAGGTACATTTAGTACCAGGTTGGCAGTTACTGCAGTTGGGGTTACAAAAAATTGTATTATTTAACCTTCGAACCGCTTGTGTCGCACTAATGCGACTCATATTTCCGTGCCCCTACCGCTCGTGTCGTATTTCTGCGACAGAGAACATGCATGATTTTTTCGGTCTATTACAACTAAAACCATTAATAAAAATAATACTTTTAAAAAATTTAATTTGTTTACAACAATTGCTCCTCCTTATTTGTTGTAGGTATTATTTTATCGATTTGTAGCCGCGCGGGTCCTCGCGTCAAAGGGTTAATAAGTTTATTTGTGTTCATTTCTGTTGTATTTTGGGATTGAAAGCGTTTTCTGTAGACAAATATTCAATCACATATATGGCATCATCATGAAATGTAATCTCATAATTATGAATCACATCATAATTTATTTAGTTTGACTATTCTGTTATGGCTAACTTCCACACAGTTCTGGTACATTTCATTGAAGCAGTCAAATTACTAGACGTGGAATTCAGGCTGGTGTCACACTGTTACATATTCCAATTGGCTCAGTTGAGGCCTTTGCATGGGCAGTTTAAATTTTTCCAAACTATGTAATTCCTTATGGCAATTCTTTAGTTTTAGTTAATTTATCTTTTAATGATTTTTGCAGATGGAACTAGACAGCGAACAGTTAGCCAATCTCTCCACAGAAGGTGGGAAGAAGTTATCAGAAGAACTAGCTTTGTTCATTGGATCTGTTGGTGAAAACGCGGTATTGAGGCGAGCTGAATGTTGGAAGGGAAACAATAAAGACGTAAAAATTGCAGGCTATACGCATCCTGCGCCAGCAACGCCAGCGGAATATTCTGCAGGAAAATACGGAGCCCTACTCGCATATACACAAGCTGATGATACTGAAGATGTTGGCAGACAGCTTTGCCAACACATAGTCGGTATGGGCCCCAGAAAGATTGGTGACAAAGAGAAGGACAAACCTGCCAAAGATTCTGATGACGAAACCTGTCTTATCTACCAAGAATACTTATTGGACCCTTCCTATACAGTTGAGGAAGTTATGCAGCAACATAAAGTTGAGGTCATCGATTACATAAGATTTTCGTGTGGAGAAGTCATTGAAGCGAATATGCCTGGCGTGGAGAAGCAACCATTAGATACAGTCCAAACATTACAATGAAATGTTATGGCTGTGCAATGGCACACTCAGCTAAAGTAGTTACTTATATAATTTCAACTGTGTTATATGATAACTAAAATCCATAGTTCATATTTATTAATATTATTAAGGAATAAAAGCTTAAATATACTCTTAAAATTTCGTTTATTATAATATACAAACATGGTTGATAAACTTTAATCACTTCAAAAAATCAATAGGCACACGCTAATCACTACACTCATCATCACTTTTTGTATGAATCGGCGTGAATTACATTCTTCATCTTAGCTTTTCCCTTCCAGAGGAACATTCGACAGTCTTTTTTCCAAAACATAGCAATATGGCAAGGCTCGAAACAGTAGCCGTGGTAGCTCAGTACCTCTGGAGAGACGACGTGGAGCGCCAGAGTGATCTGCTCTCTCGTCCGGAAGGGGCCCGTGGTGGCGGGCCGCAGAAGGCACCCGCAAGGACAAACTGTAGCTATCTTTGGTGCTGTCAACACATTCATTCTGTTACATAAGTTGATTCTTTGGAAGTTACCACATAACCTGAGCTCCTCGACGGCGCCGGTGAAAGATTGCGTGGCACGCAGAGCGAGAGGCCTCGCATTTTGATTTTCTGGATTATTTCTAAAACCGACGGTAGACAAAGACTTTTTTGTGATATTCGGACTATCTTCCGGGCTTCTGTCTTCGAACTCGCTTTCTTTATCAGAATTATCATCTGTGTACATGATTGCTATAATTTACGTTTATAAGGAATTTGAAATGACAGCCGTCCGTTCCGTCGTTTGTTTCCCGCCTCCGATAACAACGACAAAACATTCATCCAAAGACAAAATGTGAAAGTTTTTACCAAAAAGTTTGTAGAGACCCTAGCTCGATATTTCTATTTGCAGTCATCACACAAAACTAAAGTAAACAACAAAATAGGTCACTTTGTAAGCATTCGACCACAGCAAATCGATTTATGATCGCATCATGTGCCGCTCGTGCTGTTTGCAGGTAGGTCTAATACACAGATAACGGTAACTGAATCTAGGACAACTACTTCCGATGTTGCAAAACGTATAAATTTCAGCGACCAAAGTAATAGACAACACTTCATGTGAGTCGAACCTACCTACTGACGATTTTAAAATTAAATACCTAAATACAGACAGGGTAGATAGGTAGGTACCTAATTTATTTTATTCTTTAAAACAAATTTTCTTAAGGATCCCTAATCTAATTTTTTCTAGACAAATTATACCTTCCTCGAGAATCACTCTATCCATTGGTAAAAACAGCATGAAAGTCGGTGCATTAATTTTTGATTTTATCGCGAACATACTGACACACGCGGCGGAGGACTTTCTTTAAATACTTACTCGTAATATGTAGTGATGATAGTGATAAGTTGGTCCCGGCAGTCATTTGTTGATCTTTGGCAGTCGTTACGGATTGTTAGAAGCCAGAAAATCTGATACCAGTTTTGCCAAGGAGTACCGTATTACCCATTTAATGGGTTGTGGAGTTCTGGTAGGCAGCCACTCCACCTAAAATACTGGTATTCAGCTGAATCCGGTTTGACTGGAAGCCGACCCCAATATAGTTGGGAAAAGGCTAGCTAGGCATCTGCCTAGCTAGCCTTTGATGATGATGTAGTGACAGCTGTGGGTCGAGGGGCTTTCGGGACCGACACCGCGGTCTCGGATTCCACCTGTATTATTTTTGAGTTTAGTTATGCAGTTAAAACAGTTTAATTGAAAACGTTTCTGCTTATTACTTATCCCTTAAATCTACACAATTTCTCATAAAAATCACCTGCATATACAAAGTGTAACAGAAGAAACGCAATAATTCTTAAGGGGTCATTGTACCCGTCATTATAAACAACTTTCACTTTGGGACCAGCACCGAAATCTCGAAAAAATGGACTGCCCCATATAATTATGTGGGCAGTAAGTCGACAAAATGTATTGAACTGCAGATTTTGTTTTCGCGGAATCGGGTTAGGTCCTATAGTAAAAACTTAAGTACCTACTTACCTTCGTATCTTAATTGTTAGCACATGGCAGCGGTCATAATCATAATAAAGATTTTTTGCTAACTGTACCTAGTTTAGCTTCTTCTTTCTTGTGGTCCCAATCCCAAGTACCTATCTACTACTCAAAAATAATATAGATGAGAACCGCCCGAAAGCTCCTCGAACTGCCCGGTTCAATACTTACCCTGTGATAACCACTGTTAGCTACTTAATGACCTATGAAACTGCTCTTATATATCTATCTGAAGTATCTCCAACAAAACTGTTGAAGAAGTGAAGAAATTCACAATAGTCACAGGTAGGCTAGGTAGGAACACATTCTACCAGTAGATATGCCCCCCACTGATTGATCTTTGACGTGGTGGGTGCGGCAATAAATGGGTAACCTCGGCGACCTACAATACGCGCAATGAGTTAAATAGGTAGCCATAACAAATCACAATTCTGTTTACCAACAAGGGATTATTGAGCAAAATAACAAATGAAAGTGAATGCGGAATTAATGCCCAAATGAACAAAGTGCGCGTCCGAGCGTGGATCCTGTCCTGTGTGTGGCAGATTGCCAGCGTATCTAGCGAACATGGCGAATCATCCCATGCTATGTGTATATGGCCGCCGTAGCCAGTCCGTACTGGCACAGTAGGTATGTGGTACTGGACAGTACACATCTCCGCTCTGGTATGGCTTGACGGCACGATTGATAGACATCAGGCCGTTCCATACACATAGTCATAATAAATGAGAAAGTGAGATAAACTGCAATTAAACCGTTAATGGACGAATATCAGGTGGTGCATTTAAATTGTTTTAGATTTTAATTAGCTATTGCATCGGGCTTCAATTAGGTACTTAGTTTATATTTATTTATACCATTATAATTACGTAGAATGATGTAATATCTGTTATAATAGCTATGTATTTCATTATTCATTATCTTTATGAATCTTTATCTATTAGGTGGGTTTTCAAAATATTAATATACCACCCTAGTTAAATGCGAGATAGGTCATTGCCATACCTACCTACCATAATCAGCTGGCAGCCTGGCACGTTTCCAACCAATCAAATTGTTGTAGGTAATAATTACCTAGGTTTACAAATAAAAGCTCAAAAACAAAGCTTGAGATAGTAGGTACTTCGATTCCTTATCTTTTTAATCATATCAGAACAGGATAGGTGTTAGGCGAGGCTGCAGCTCACGAAAAGTAAGCCTAAATAAAATAGATATCTAAGTTATCCACCAAAATGCATTTTAATCGGATCCGAGGAATTAACCGCTCGATCGGTAAATATGCTAAACAAACAGCGTTGGTTCCGCTACGTCAATTTGTCGCTGTTCTAATTGAGTTGTTAAAGCTGCCGATAACTAGCGATGAAAACGCGATAGTCACCACCGCGGCAACCACACATCAATCCGAGCAGGTTGCCGCCCAGACTTTCGCGGGCATTAATTCATTCCTCTCAGAGTTTTATTAAAATATGTAAGTGCAAGAAGCGTGAAACAATTTTCTTTTTGTGGTTCGTTCGACCGTCGGCGTCCGAGAGCGGTTGGTTAGTCAGCGAGGAGTGCATGGACGTCGCGGTCGTCTGCGCGTGTCTTACCGTCCGTTACTACCGTCATAGGGCCGAGCCGCGGGTGCCAGTTGCAGTGAACCGAGTGTTGTTATGGAACCAGGCAGCTCCTGAACATCCACAGGAAAATGCACATCCTGGAGATTGGTGCCGATCAAGTAATTACGTGATAGTTGTATACAAACAGTGAAAGAAACTGAAAGTGTCTCGAGTGTGTTCAACTTCGAATGCGAAGTAGTCATTATCTGACATAACGCATCTAATTGATGCATACCTACAGCATATGAACGTTAATTAGTAGATGGTAGTTTTCAATTAAATTTATTAAGCGACAACTTACATTTATTTTTAACAAATGTAGGCATCGTTTAATGAAACAACTAATACCTGTTTTTAACAATTTCCTAAAATTATTTATTTAATGTTTGTAACTTTTTCTAACGAAATGTGTTATTAGCTCCTCTTTGATGCGTAAAGTACATATGGAGGCACTTAAGTGTGATAAAAGGTGGTACTTGTAACGTTGGTAGCTGATGTAGGCTGTACCTACCTACCCGCAATTTAAGTAAAAGTGCATTTTATTATCAGATAAAATATTCCATATCATCGCCATAATCGCACACAGGCGCGTTTCTAATTAAGCACTTTATATATCTTTACGCACTATTTCCCTTGTGGAGAGAGCAGAACAACTGAACAACATACAATATCAATGTTAACATTTGAAACCCACGGCTGACTGTAGATAATTTAATGCCAATCAAGGTAAAATACTTTAGAAATCAGACTTGTTTGTCTGAAACAGATTTAATCTGGCAAACAACCGACACGGGAATCAAACCCGCGGCCTTTAACGTAAAATCTAAGCTCATTTGCTCTCCAAATGGAGTGATTGAAACCTTGAAAGTCTCAACTTCTACGTGATTTTGTACACATTTTGTTTGTAACATCACACTCGGCTGACACTTCAAGGCAGTACGGTGTGGTCAGTCGTAGAGATGACATAAAGCCCTGCGTTCTGAGCTGGCCGTTCATTGTTTGAGTCAGTTGACAGTTGTAAATGACTGGCGATTCTTTCGGGTTTGGCTTTAAACATAGGTACAATGAAAAGCATGGGCCCAATCATATTGAGTGACTAAAAAATATTTTTTCTACTTAGAATTCATCTTCTTAGCGTGTCTATGGCAAAATTATAGTTTATCTTTCATTTTATGTTTGGCCAAATACTTAGCGTTTGGTACCTAAGTAAGATATTCCACCTACACTGCAGTCTTTGGTTTCCATTGGGCTATTGACACTTTTCTAGACTTCGTGTCTTGACGATAAATAGTCGCTATAAAACTAGTTGATCATAGATAGCCATAGCTGCTGGATCACAACTTATTGTGCTAAATAAATAGCGCTGTTAATAATGAATACCATAGGTAATGATAATAAAATAAATAATTACGTACCTACCACAAAAGATATATGTATATTAATAGGTAACAGAACTTCCGCCCGGACCAACCTGACAACCTGAACATTAATTATAATTACGACATGCCAAAGCTCAGCAGCCTACAATAGTCATTATCATGGAAATTACGTATCTAATGCCTTTTACAAGTAGGTTACACCAACTAACGTTACGGTACGGCCACACCCAGAGGGTCCATTGTCGCTTGTCGGACGACCAATCCGCTAACGTAGTCATTTGTCTGTCTACCTGTCCTTGAGACGCTCCTACAATTTGCCCTACCCTAAGCATATTATTGCCTATCAAAATAAAGGGGTTCCGTATTTCAGTCGTTGGACACGCCTTTATTTTGCTGAACAATGGGCTAGACTAGATTGTTTGGTCGCGGTACTGATTTCCAGATTTGAACAAAACAATGGAGGTTTCATTCCCAGATGTAGTTCAGAACTTTGTGCTAGATCTTTGTTCCATAGTTACCTAAAGACACTGTGCAATACTTGCGATAGGTATGTATGTACATTTATGTCCCTACTTAATGCCTACTTGCAGTAGAATAGAGAGGTGGTATATAGTAGAATTACCCACTTAGGTACTAGTGGGTAATTTTTGATGCATGTGGACAAGTTTTGTCATTGTAGTTGAAGCGGAATAGACGTCTTAGAGAGCCTGCAATGATAAATGCCGAAACGACGTTTTTCAACACACTTACACGAAAAGTAAAAAAATAGCCGCTCTTATACACTAGCGCGGAATACGCTTTTATTGCATCCCTGAAAGGTAGGCACGTACGAATTTTTCAGTACCTAAGTGTGTTAAAAACTTACCTATGTTTTAATAGATTATAATATAGGTACTGAATAACATTTCTGTTAGACTTAGCAGTCACTAACTGTTTTGTAATTTACACAATTATGTTGTTATATTTTCCATGGTTTCCATAGGATGGAGACGAGAGCGGCAGCGCGCGCGCCGCTGAAGCAGCGTTTCGCACGGTTCCGCGAGACCACACCACCTTCCTCGTATGGAGAATTACGGTAAGTACAGCGATATACGAATTAAGTATAAAACTAGTTGACCCGCGCAACTTCATCTGCTCCGCTCCTATTGGTCTTAGCGTGATTTATATCCTATAGCCTTCCTCGACAAATGTGCTATCTAACACTGAAAGAATTTTGCAAAGTTCCTGAGATTAGCGCGTTCAAGCAAACAAACAAACTCTTCAGCTTTACATCTATACTAATATAGGTACAAAGCTGAATCAGTTGTTTGTTTCTTTGTAAGACACCCGAGTGATCCTATAAGGGTTCCGTTTTTTGTTCAGACCCCTAAAAATGTTGCTGTACTCGACAGGGTCCATTATTGTTTCTCTCCATTAATAATAACTACTGTATCTGTACAGGATTGCAATAAAGATTTGAGATTAATTAATCCCGTGCACGTCCAGTTCATCTGTATGTAGCTGAAAAGGGCGTCATTTTATTGCATTTAAAAATATAGAATAGGTACTGAAATTACATAAAACATGATAATCTTTCTAACAAAGCCGTCCTTGATCCAACTCGAGTGCGAGAGCCCCACGAAAACTGTCTGTCTGACTGTCACGTTTTTCACCAAGCAACACTGAACTTAAATTGACCTATCACGCGAAACGTTCACATTCAATTACTTTTCATAGATACAGAATCACAGATACATACCTACACGCCACAGTTTTGCTCATGATACATAACTAACAGACTTCACTTTCTCTGGCGAAGACAAAAGTTTTAACTTGACTCATCATCTCGTGCCGTATGACTTCGCTGTCACTCTGAATATTGCAGATATGTCTTGTTAATTATGACTGATGTAACATGTTTTATGAATTTTAATTGTTAATGGATTGCTGTTTTGCGTGTGCAAATGTAATGTGTAGGTGATATGCTAGTAAAAGTTTTCTACTATACCTTTTTTTATTTGTGATGGGTTTACTCTTGACTCAAGTCTAGGTCAGAGATGACACAGACAAAGTCTACGATGGAGCGAGCTTACCCATAAGGAGCCTGTTCACTCTAACTTTGAAGAGATTAGGGTTGTAAGCGTTTGGGAACACATACGCAGGCAGAGAGTTCCACTCATTTGCTGTGCGCATTATAAAAGACGTTTGGAAACGCTACCTACTATAAATCTAGAGGTCACCTACTTAGACATTTATGCACGACCTTTCAAATTTCATAACCTCATCGTATTAATTAATGGCATTTAATCTCGTATTTTGAGCCCTACATTTTTAGTTCAGTACCTTAAAGGCAGGTGTTAGGCTAACGGTACAAAACAGCGGGCCTGCAATCGGCTACCTCCTTTAAATTAGAATCTTGGCAAACGGGAAGTGCAATTCAATAATGAGTTCTTTGCACTGCCGTCTGTCAAATTGATCTCAAGTTCAAATAAACTTCTAATATGGCAAATAATGCAATACTTGGAACAATCATGTTCAAAATTAACTTTCAGATCGATCTAAACTTAATTTATTTGCACATAAAGACAGCCAGTGACCCTAATAGACTCGTAAGTAGGTATCATCAAGAGGCGTTCAGTTAATTTATCTAATAAGAAACAATGTTCGGATAAACCCATAAGCAAATTAAGTAATTGCTTAGGGCATCACGTCTAGGGGGGCAACATAAACAGATAAACTACAGGAATTAGAGGTAGGTACTTATTTTACGTTGGTCAAGTGAGACGAAATTTCGCAAACCTTCCAAAAAGGCAGAAAGGTGTTACAAGACCCAACAGTCACTATAGAGACGTGCACTTACAAAAGTTACAAGCCGACTTTGATTAGGAGTCTGCGCAAAAGAAAAACTACCAGATGTAGATTTCAAAGACACCAGTTAAAGTTTCTAGTAAAAAGGCAGAGTGCTAAAATATTCGAGCTTGGTTTGCTTGCTTTTGCAGCGTGTGTTCTTATCATTTCTTACCTTTTCTATAATGAACAGGCTCCTTCTGGGTACCTAAGCTCGCTCCATCGTAGACTTTGTCTCTGTCATCTCTGACCTAGACTAGAGTCAAGAGCAAACCCATCGCTATAAAAAAAAATGAATAAGTCGGCCAAGTCTTATTTCTGAATGAATTTGTAGACAGGGTGCTAAAATGTATGATATGCCGAAGCTGTTTATCATTGTTAATATGTAAATTATCCTTACTTCCTTACTACGATTAATATTATAAATGTCTGTCGCGCTTTCACGTCAAAATTATTCACTGAACCGATTTAACTTTTTTTTTTTTTTACTATTGATAGGCACGCGTTTGACCACTATCTCACCTGATGGTAAGCGAGGATGTGATTTAAATGAAATTTGGTACATAGATATTCTAGAGCCTGAGAAAGAACATAGGCTACTTTTATCCCAGGTGTATCTTCCCTAGGGACCATGCGGGCGAAGCCGCTGGCAGAAGCTAGTTTTGATTAAATAAAAGAATATGTTTTGGTAGTTTGGTTCGGTGCTAGTTGACTAGTGGATAGGGGGCACCACAGGCGTGGATTGCTTAGGCATCAAGAAATCTTAATCCATCACTATTCGTGTGCAATTAGGTAGGTACCTGGATGACCGAGCTTTAAAAATGAAACCTAGCTAGATCGATTTATCGCTCCCAAAACCCCTGCATGAAAATCATTGGAGACATTCAGATTATAATATATGTATACAAGAATTGCTCGTTTAAAGGTTTTAGAATATGTCTACACAATAAATCATATTAGCAGATAATATAGAACAGTTTTCCAAGAATGGGTTTTAGTGAGCTGAACGTGACCAAAGTCACACAACAATAACTGAACCACTGTAGTTTTATTACATTTTATATTCCCATACGGGTCTTATTTTATTTCATCACTGTAATAAATAAATCAGTGGTGAGATCTTTATTGCTTTATAAATATAGAGAAAATAAACCAAGAAGAAAATCACAATGCTAAAAGTTATTGTAACAATATGAAAAACGTTTTAAACAAACTGTGATGGTGTGAATGTGTGATCATTTCCTTAATTCAGTAGAGCGTGTGAAAGGTCAGCTCGGTAAACTACTCGTTTGTTTTCTCACCAAACGCATAACAATAACGATTGCAGCGAACAGGAAAATGTCGAAACTGTGATCTGTCTGTCTGTCAATTTCAAGATTTCATGAGAACGAAGTCTGCATATTTCAAATCACCGCTTTTACATAACGAGCTCTATTCAGATCGTTCAACTTTTTGTATTTTCGCGTGCAATAATATCTATTTAATTATGTGACTATTTATTGTATCCCGTGACAGCAATGTTACAGTTATTATTTACTAATAGCTTCGTGATGATAATACCTACCTATATAGAGGTAATTGTGTGCACGAAAGTGTGTTCTCTAAACGTTCTGGCAATCTAATTAAAACCAGCTTGTCTATAACAATTATCAATGAGAGTATTTATTTCTTTTGCGAGTCGTAAATTAAGAGTACCGATTTGTTAGAAGGGTAATTTGAACATTTGTTATTGCAGAGATTCACAGCCAGAATTAAAGTCTCGGCTAATTTTATTTATAAGGCAAACTACAGTAATGTATGATGATCATTTTCTTGAAAATTACGTGACAAGAGAAAGTATGCAATTCAATATAACGATAAATTGCAGCGAGATGCATGTTTAGCGAGATACACGGCCGGCGGCTGCGCGGGCGCACCACGCTTGTTAGTCGCGCGCAATGCGACGCAGACATTCGTCCAGCCATCATTTGCAACCATACATATTACCATTTATCATCTGTTGCCCACTTTCTGTTACAGAACGCATTACATTTCATATAATAGATATGAAAATTGAGTATAGTAATAGTAATCTGACACTGTAACCACAGCTACATAAAATTGCCGGCTTGATTAGACGCGACTTTCTACGGTTAGATAAAGCTTTAGTAGGTTATTTGCGCTTAATCTATTGTTCCTAATAACCTAGAAGCCTGGAGAGTAAATACACACCCATTATTAAGTTGACAAGTTTAGACATTCAGCTGTTTCGGTAGGTACTGTCAATCAATAAAAATAGTTATAGAAAGAGGGGTCTATGAACTCTTGTGCAAGAACAATACCATGTTTGGCAAGAGCGTACATCTGAAAGTAGCACTAAAATCATCCAAGAGACTTTTAAAATAATTAAACAGTTTATTTCGAGCCGATAAGATCGTAAACACAGGGGCTATAAAACAAGCCGGTATCTAACCGACTTTTAAGATTCCTATCATCTTCTGCCAGATTTCTCGTGTTGTCAAATAAATCCTTAATAAGCAGGCCGCCCGCAATTTATTTGTTCTTTCGTAGATGCACCTATCGTGTTAACAATTTCATAAAATTTCTCCAATAAATTAATTAACTGGTGTGCTCCATAAAGATAAATAATGGCCGAGTACGAGGCTTGTATTGTAACGGAAGACCACTGCGGCAGTCGACACAGATATTGTGTCCGACAGGGTTAGCCAAAACAATCCCACACAACATTAAATTAATAACATCACATTTGTCACGCCGTGTGTTTCTATAGCTGCTTTTGTAGAACTTGTCAGATAAATTAATTACTTACTACAAATTAAAATATTACTCACTTTCTATTTTCTGTCACGGATTAAATAAAACTTTTAAGTCCTAGCTAATGTGAGAAAGTTTGCCTGTCCGATGTACTTTCTCACATCGCGTTAACAAAGGAACATGCAAATGGAAAGACAACTTATTTTGCGGTATAAAATATTCCTCTCATTTCTGAAGACATGCACACAAACTTTTTAAGTAGCAAAACCAGTTTCAATGTGCAGTTCAAAAGATGTCTAGGATAATTTAATGACAAATTCCACCCTGACCGTTAGGTATTCCGTAGAACGTTTTTCTCCTATGTGAATAAATAGTGTGGCAGCCCTGAATGGTACCTACCATCAGTGAGCCGAGTGAGTCACACCACATCTCAGTCCCGCTACATGGACGGAGGAGCCGGGCCCGACGGACCGCGACTGAACGATTTTCAACTTTACATTACAATACAAACAAAGATGGATATCAGACACGGAAATTGTTAGCATTAAACAACTATTGCTTTACCTACTTGGAGTATAGAGCCGGCTGCGTTAACATCATTTTGAAAAGGAAGGGCAAATGCTGGGTAGAATTTTTGTGATACAAAATTTAGCTAGGACTTTTCTGCAGGACCTACTGCGAATAGCCTGCTGATATTTTTTTAAGGTTTATGGTTATCTTAAAACTTCAGTGGCTGATGACTATCGTTCATTGTTTTAAAAAGTCTCTATAAATAACGTATTAACGAAGTTTCATTAAACCAGTTGAAAGCCCTGTCGTCCTATAGCATACCACTGCTAGTTATAATCAATACCTCCATCCTTGAAAACCCATATTCAACTGCGTACTTACCAACGTACCACGATGCCTTCTGAGAAGGCTGTTTTCTACTCATCACATAAAGATGTGAAAGATATTTTAATAAAAATGTCTTTATCATATAATTTCTAATAAGTAAAGTTATTTTATTGCAGTAACACGTTGCATTTGTGAAATTAACTGTAGAGTGGAAAGCTAAAAACCGCCATAATGAAGAAAAATATGTTATCTGTTTAAATAAAATGATTAATGTATGTATTAACAATACCTACATTCATGATTTTATTTACTAGAAAACAGAAGTTAAAATCTCAAATGCATTAAGTTGCATCAGCTTTAACTGTGGCGAATGCACATATATCATTGGTACAAAAGGAGAAAATAAATGAGTCGGAAAAGAGTTGGTATCATGCCCATTCCATTGATTGTGTACCCGTACTCGCAGATAGGGATGCGCTTAACAAAAACTCAAACAGTAGCACGCAGTGTATCGATGTTACCAGCCTCCGCAGCATGTTTGCTCGACTGAACTAATTATCGAGCAATTCCGACAGAATAAAATTACCATACGCATAGAATTAATAAGCATAATATGCGGATAAATACTCGAAAGCGTATGTACAAAAAGCAGATCGCGTGTAATTAAAACACGTGGATTATCCAGTGTTTGGTGTCGTGATATAACGCCAAGGAGATACGCACTCACATGCCGCCGTAATTGTGCATCACTATGCACGAATGGCCAATGACGTACCATTCAGAGAAGCTGCGATCGCCGCCTGCGACAATAGTTAATTTTTCACTCAATACCTACTTAAAACAGCAATCAGCACATTTGGAATATCGTATTTCGCTTCAAAGAGCATGGCACATTTTGATTATGTCATTCAGGCATTCCAGCTACTTATTATGGGCAATTTATAACTGCACAATTTCGAATGAACACGCGTTAATAACTAGTGATTGACTAAATTATAGCACCCGATATAACGGTTACGAAATAAAGATAGCAATCTCTCATTGTTTATTTTTTTCTTGATAACGGTCGACGCCCGCGCAGACAGTCAGCTATTTGGATCGAAATTAATAGCGAGAACTTATTGTAGATGCTGATTTCTATTTATTTTGTAAGCTATTGGCGCCAAGTCGAGATCACTGACCCAGCTGATTTGTTACTTTATTTTTATCTGGATTAACTTCGCAAATGAATACATTAGATTTAAATATATATCGGTATTACGAATTCCCCGCTACAGATAAATATTTATGATGATTAGATTAAGTACCTCTGTAAATAACATGAATATTTGTTGGGGTCACGAGATAACACGGAAGCTGTTATAATAAATCATTCGACATTTTAATATGTATTATGATACGTATAAGTTTCGTTTTCAGGAATCGAACACGGAACTGTTGCCTCGCACACACTACGGCACGTTCTACGACGCCGAGGCATACTTGGTGTACTCTTGTTCCCTGCCTGGCCAGCCGGCTGGACCCGACGTTATTGTGAGTAAATGGACATAGGTACATACTTAAGTACCTACATATTGTGCCTAGATATTTTATTTAGATACCTGGCCTTGGCGGACTCATTAATTTTCATACAGTCCTTGAGCAAATTCTTCTACTTCAAAGTAAAAATAAATATTTTTCTGTTCTATAATAATTACTAGGGACTCTCCGTAGTAGAATTTCTGGCTCTTTTGTTTTTTAGCCATTGAATTACTAAACTTAGACTAGCTAAACTAAGAAGTTTAGCTGAGCCAAATAGCACTTGATCAGTGAGACGAAACAG
Organism: Lacanobia oleracea; assembly: GCA_950371165.1. NCBI lineage: Eukaryota > Metazoa > Arthropoda > Insecta > Lepidoptera > Noctuidae > Lacanobia > Lacanobia oleracea. Next base: position 7,002,313 of record OX493393.1, read on the forward strand.
CAAAGGTATTCAGCAAACCCAGTATTCTTTGTAAAAAAATCTTCAGGGTTTTTCCTAAGCCCAAAAATGTATGGAGCGATGAATAGCAAGTTATTGTTTTGCCAGCGTCGAGAAATAAAAGAAAATGGCAATGGGGAGCTCCTGGAGCGGCACATCCACTCGTGGGGCGGCGAGCGCAGCGGAGCCCTAGCGGGGCTGGCCTTGCGCCGCGGCACGCAGCTGGCGGCATACCTGGCGTCGCCCACCGTGGTGCACCGCGAGGCCGTCACCAAGGAGACGCCACGGCTTCTGTCTTACTTCAGAGATGGGATTAGGTGAGTCATGATTTAAACATTTGGGAGACCGCCAGAAAGTGTGTTTTGATATTATAGAAATGCATTCGATTCTGGCTTTAATTATGAATACGATAGAGTCAATATTGCAGTTCATTACGGTCAGTTCCTCGCAAAGGAATTTTATAGAACATTCCTAAAAAATTGTTTCATAATTTTGACGCTTACTCGAGAATGCGTGCCTACCTATTACTTATTGCAATAATGTTGTAATCAGCCCACTGTCCACCAGTGCCCACCAGTCTAACAATCATTTTAAGATTCTACTGTACTACTACATCAAACCTACTTGCTAGAATGAACTCTCTGTAACACCAGGATCCTCCGAAGCGGCTCGGCCAATCTGAACGGCGCGGCACGTCTGTACCGCGTGCGCGGGCGCCGGCCAGTCCTGGTTCAGCTGGAGCCGGTGTCGTGGGCGCAGCTGGCCACGGACGGCGTGTTCGTGCTCGATACCAGCTCGCTGCTCGTGCTGTGGCTCGGCCGGACCGCCAATCTCGTCGAGAAAATATTTGGAGCCAAGGTTTGTGTGTTACGGTTGAGGAAGGTTTGTGAATGCGGAATGAGGATAGCTGTAAAAATAGTTGGTACGAGTTCCTGAATACCATCTACATAACATAATAAGTAATTAACAGATTTGAAGTTAAATTAATCTTCATGAAGCACGTTAAAACAATAACGCATTCCTAGAATAATTTTGTAGAACATCAAATTAACATGAAGCAACAAAGGAAGCCATAGATACCTAAAATAATGAACCATTCCAATCTAGATCGCATACCGGATGGCCCGCGGCGCAGACAAGGGCATTATGGCTCGTCGGATCGCCATCGCACACGACGGCTACGAGCAGACCCTGCCCGCCAGCGACCGCGCTCTGCTGGACGCCCTGCTGGAGCTGAGGGCCCGCGCGCTGCGCCCCGCCGCCCCGCCTTCAGACCCGCCACGCCCCGCGCGCCTCTACCGCGCCACACAACCACCGCGGGTCTCGCCAATAACCATGCCCTCGCAACGACCTGCTGCAAGACTTGAGGAAATAAAACGCGCCCCGCTGTTCAGAGAAGATCTGGCTGATGATGTAAGTGACCTTTCCAGCATCAAAGATCAGTCAAGCGTTTCCCATTTCGTGCGATCTTGTGATTTAAATAAATTGAGTTACCGCAGCCATTATGACATAGACCGCGAAACGCTTGACGGGTTTCAAAATGTAATCTATCCTCGACAGTGTACGGTTGATGAAGTGAGATAAGTATGCACCCTACCTAGCGGCGACTTAGTGAGCCGGACACGGATTGAGTACGGGAGTGCCCGACTGTCCAGTCCGAAATCGACGAGAATAGTCACTACGCATTAACAAGCTGATGTGATAGCAGGAGGGTGCACTTCTCTGTCGCCATAAAATTTGACGCTTATTGTACCGTGATTAAATTATTTCAGGGCGTGTATATTGTGGACAGTGGCAGCCGTGGCGTGTGGGCATGGGTGGGTCCATCAGCATCGGGCCCGGCGGCGCGCGGGGCTCTAGCAGCGGCGCGAGGATTAGCCCGAGCTCGTCGCATGACCGTTCCGGTATCCGCAGCCCCGGCGGGCAGGGAGCCGCTGGAGTTCGCAGCGCTGTTCCACAACTGGCGCTGGTGCGATGCTAGGCGTGATGGACGACTGCGCGCCGCTCGTTCAGCGACCACCAGGCTTGATGCTGTCAGTCTGGCTACAAATGCATGGCTCGCCGCTGAGGTCAGTTCCTACAACAAGCATACCATTTTTGAAAACAGCATAGCTCTGAAAATTTATTCCAGATTACATCAATGTTTTCGTACAATATAGTCTATTACTGGTATAATATTTTTCAAACCTTTTTTAGGTACCCAAAGGGTAACAAACGGAACCCTATTACTAAGCCTCCGCTGTCCGTCCGTCCATCTGTCTGTCAGCGGACTGTATCTCAAGAACCGTAATAAGTAGGCAGTTGAAATTTTCAGTGTGTATTTATATTGCTGCTATAACAACAAATAATAAAAATTTGATTTCATTTTTAAATAAATTTAATTAAAAAAATTTGGAGCGTCTTTTTTCTGTTTATGGTACGGAACCCTTCGTGTGAGAGTCCAACTCGCACTTGGCCCGGTTTTTCTATATGATTCCGATGAAATATGATGTGTGAAGTACGTCGAAACCTCCATTGAAAAGGGTGGATCCTCATACTGGACGGTTGTTGTGTCCGGTGGGCAACTGCCCGATAGTAACAAAAGGACTATTTGTCTGAAACTAAATAAAATAACTTTTTAATTTTGTTTTTTGAGTTGTATAATATGTTCAAATCACTAGGCAAACTGATACGCGCAATGCAGTATTTCGTTAGTAGTTCGTTGCTAGCGGGATAAATTGCGTTGCGGTTCTTTTTGTTGCCGAAAAAATTTCGTTTCGTTAGTTTTTCTTGTGGCGGAATTGATGCCGCTACAAAGTAGTAAATCAATTGTTACTCTTTTTTTTTCGTGCCTCCATTTGAACCAGGGATGTTACGGAGCTTCGACTCCGACTCCGACACCGATATGTCGGAACTTCCGATTGATCTTACACCTTCGGTTCCGACTTTGATTCCGATACTTTTAATTCGGAGGTTTACGGAATCAATTAATTTGAATTAATTATCTAATTGTTATAAAAAGGTCGTTATTTTTGTTTGTGACACCATTATCACATAAGTTTATTATTTTTTAATTGAAATTAGAACATTCACTGCCGCGTCGGTCACCGTTGACCGACAAACACTACGTTTTCTATTGTGTATATTTGTCTGGCAGACAATGCTTTAAAGAAGCTGACTGATTAATGTTTGTACTATTTTATTTTATTGCCAGCCCTTGACTCATCTTTCTCATGCCACCATCTCCGACTCCGCCTCCGACTCCGATTCCGATAAGTCAAATTTAAAAACTCCGACATAGACTTCGGTTCCGATAAAACCACCTCCGTAACATAACATAATATATTGACGTATGAGCAGGCTCAGCTGCCAGACGACGGGTCGGGCGCGCTGCGCGCGTGGCGCGTGCGGCGGCGCGGCTCGCGCGCGGAGGACGCGCTCGAGGACGCCCTGGCCGAGCTGGAGCGCCCGCAGGCCGCCGTCTTCTACGACAGGGACTGCTATGTGGTGCTGTACACCTACCACGCGCCCATCGGCGACCAGACCGTGCTCTACTACTGGATGGTGACGAACACAATGCATTTTATTTACTACCTTTTCGATCTAGTGGCCCCCGTAATTAGAGTTCCGTACCCAAAGGGTAACCAACGGAACCCTATTACTAAGCCTGTGCTGTCCGTTCGTCTGTCTGTCAGCGGGCTGTATCTCAAGAACCGTAATAGGTAGACAGTTGAAATTTTCACAGATTGTGTATTTCTATTGCCGCTATAACAACAAATAATAAACATTAAAGTTCATGGTACGGGACCCTTAGTGTGAGAGTCCGACTCGCACTCCGCCGGTTTATACGGAAAGTCGAGAGCCGAGGAGCACATTGATCATTAATCATCATCTGCCTAGCCTTTTCCCAACTACATTGGGGTCGGCTTCCAGTCAAACCGGATTCAGCTGAATACCAGTGTTTTACGTGGAGCGGCTGCCTACCAGACCTCCACAACCCATTAACTGGGTAACACGGTACATCTTGGCAAGACGAGTCAGATTTACTGGCTTCTGACAATTCAATTCAATTCAATTCAAAGCATTTTATTTCAAATAAACCATTCACAGGCACTTTTGAAACGTCAAGGTCGGTCAGTCAAAAACATGGAAGCTATTTGCACGTTCCAAAGCGTAGATCTCTATGGAGAAGAACGCGCAAGAAACTCCACGGACACTCTTTTAAATCATGCTCTGGTTTTACAAAATTTCAAGTTACATATACTTGTTGCTTCTGCATGTGAGGACAATGCAAAGGAAAAAAAAAAAGGGCTTACTATAAGAATTTTAAATATAAAGATTAAAATAAGCCAACGGCAGCCAAGAGACGACCAGTCTCAACCGACGGCGCCTGTACACGAACATGACGCGCGCATCGGCACCCTTCAGCTCAACCATTTCGAAGGGAACCGAATGATCAAACCCACGCGCCGCCATCAGCGAGACATTTGAGTGAGCATGACATGCTCTCAACCACCATGCTCGTTCATGTCCAACAAGTAAAACTATAACTACTCACATAAAATGTAAATGGTTTCATGGTACTCACATTTACAAAATTTGAAAAATATGCTTCTACTTTACACAAAACTATGGTTGTCAATGACCAAATAATGAAAAATAAATTAATAAAGAGAACGATTAAGTTCTTACATCAAAAAGAATAAATAAGTAATTAATATAATAATATAATTTGTATGTATATAAGAATAAATAAACGAAATAATGTAAGAACCTCTAAAAGGAGCGAGCATCTCTTCCAAATATAAAAACATAAAAACCTAAAAAGTGGACCTAAGCAGCTGTGACTGTGGAGCAGGACCAGCATTTAGCCAAGCGTTTTTATCGAGGATATAATCTTCCAGTTTATAATACGCTTGTCTACATAGTCTGCGTTTTATGCATGCTTTAAATTTTCTCTCATTCAGTTCGAGAATATCAACTGGTATTTTATTATAAAATTTAATACAGTACCCCATAAAAGAAGTGTGTACTTTGGCCAATCTGAATCGGGGTTGATCTAATTTGTTCCTATTTCTAGTATTAAAATTATGCCTGTCACTAATCTTGCTAAAGAGATGAAGATTTTTCCGAACATACATAATATTTTCGTAAATGTATTGACAAGGTACCGTCATGATGTTGATATCCTTAAACAGTTCTCTTAGGGAATCACGCCGACGGAGATTGTAAATGGCTCTGATGGCTCTTTTCTGCAGGATAAATATAGACTCGATGTCTGCAGCACGTCCCCATAATAAGATACCGTAAGACATGATACTATGAAAGTAACTAAAATAGACCAGCCTCGCGGTATCTATATCGGTAAATTGACGGATTTTTCTGACAGCGTATGCTGCTGAACTTAGCCGTCCCGCAAGAGATGTTAAATGAGGACCCCATTGTAGCCTTGTGTCAAGCGTAATCCCCAGGAAAACCGTGTTTTCGACGAATTCAAGTTTCTCCTTGTTCAATACTATGTCGCAATCATTTCTTTTAACGTTCGGTAAGGCAAATCTGATGCATTTAGTTTTTTTTCCATTTAATACTAAATTATTAGCAGTAAACCAATTTTGGACCTGCTGTAGGGCGTTATTTACGTCGTCAAGATTTATGGAACGTCTATCTATCTTAAAAATTAAGGACGTATCGTCAGCAAATAATACCATATGAGGTTGATTTTTTAAAAGATGGGGTAGATCGTTAATATATACTAGAAAGAGGAAAGGACCCAAAATAGAGCCTTGTGGTACCCCCATTTTGACTTTTAAACCCCGTGAATTGACACCATTTATTTGAACTTGCTGCTGTCTATCATTTAAGTAAGATTTTATTAGACTGAGTGCAAGTTTACCTAGTCCGTAATGTCCTAGCTTTAGGAGCAAGGTTTCGTGATTTACACAATCCGTAACGACTGCCAAAGATCTACAAATGACAGCCGGGACCAACGGCTTAACGTGCTTTCCGAGGCACGGAGGAAACTCGTTATGTAAAGACGGTCACCCATCCACAGACCAACCTTGGCAAGCGTTGCTTAACCTTCGACCCGTGCGGCTGTTATTATTTAGCCACGAGCTCGCAGCAGAGCCCCGAGGAGCACATTGATGTGATGCCAAAATCGAGCAAATTACTGGGGTTTCCATCTCTGTAGCAGTCGCTAAGTATGTGCCCGTATAATGACAATACCTACCAATGTGGGAAAGACAGGTTCGATGTTGTTTATTCTTTGCAAGGTAAAAAATCATCTGAAAAGAGATGATAATTTGGAAATTAATTAATGGTAATTTCTGTTTAATTTTACAGGGTGGCTCTTCGCCCAATGATCTGAGGAATTTGGGTGCGAAAGAAGCCAAAGACCTCTACACCAAACTGGGGCGTTCTCCAGTACAGGTACGAACTTATTAACTACCATCACATTGAGAATGAAAATAAAAAACCAATTTGTTACTATCTTATCAAATTTCCAGGCATGGGTGTACCAAGGGAAGGAACCGGCGCATTTCCTTCAAATCTTCAAAGGTCGAATGATCACTTATGTCGGCAGCGCAACTGATTATGATCGTAAGTATTCAACATACTTTAAAGAAGACCATGATCTTCAAGAATGTGTGAATTTAGGGTTGATAGTTCCCATTTTCGAATAAAATCGAACGACCATCCTTACCGTAGAGGTTTCTTAGACATTCGCCGTGTGAAATTTAATATTCAGTATGCATCCACCTAGGCTGGAAGCCGACCCCAACATAGTTGGACAAACGCTAGGCAGTTAAAAAAAAGAAGACCGAAGGAAGAAAGGGAGAGCATTTACTTTATTTTGTTTTCTCTAGTTTATTTTCTGTAGCGTGCCTTTAATTACATGCCAAATAAATGAATTTTATTTTTTTCAAGGAATATCCCAAAACACATTTGTTACAGCCACAGGTCGTCGTCTCCTGGCACCATCTCGCGTACTCATCCGCGTGTCGGGCCAGTACGCCCGCGAGGCGCGCGGCGTGCAGGCGCGCGAGGGGGCGGGCGCGGGCGCGGGCGCGGGGGGCGCGTGCTACGTGCTGCGGGAGGGGGGGCGCGCCTGGGTGTGGTGCGGCGCCAGCGCCACGGGGGACGAGCGGGAGGTGGCCAAGAATATGGCTGCGACAGAACATGCGCTTGTGATGCAAGGTAACCTGCTCACATTTGTATGATAGTGACACCAAAGGGACACTATGGTTTTTCTTACCAACGTTGTTCTGAATCGGAGGCTTGTGAAGTCCTTTTCAGCAATTTTCTATTAGTCATTCTTGATTTTAGCCCGCAGTTGCAGTGTTTGAGAAGTTTTGCGTGCTAGTTCCAAAAGTCACAAACCGAGATTAGACTCCAGTACTGTGGGAATGGTCAAAATCATATCCCTGTTTTGCTTCGCCGTAGACGGGTAAAAAGTATCTAACAATGCAGAAGAATTTTAACTTACCTTAAGATTTGTAAGTTTTATAACTACAAATTAAACTGTTTTCCCCAGGTAAAGAGAAGCCGGACTTCTGGACAGCGCTGGGCAACCGTCGTCACCTACTTGTTCCCTCTCCGCTCAAGGAGGTGCAACGGCCTCTGCCGCCGCGTCTCTTCTACGTGTCTCTCGGAGTGCCGACGCAGTATTCATGTGAGTTTCCCAAACCTATTAATCTATCTATACTAATATATAAAGCTGAAGATTTTGTTTGTTTGTTTGCTTGAACGCGCTAATCTCAGGAACTACTGGTCCGATTTGAAAAATTATTTCAGTGTTAGATAGCTCATTTATCAAGTAAAGGTTATAGGCTATATATCATCACGCTAAGACTAATAGGAGCGGAGCAGTAATGAAAATTGTGACGCAGACGAAGTTGCGCGGGTCAACTAGTGTATATAATATACTGTATTTGGTTTCTGATTACACTGAAAGCCAACACCAATACAGTTGGAAAAAGGCTAGGCAGGTGATGACTATTAATAATTTGAATGCCAAGCAAGGCACAATGCAGCTATTTTGAGCTCTGTGCAAAACTGAACCCTAAGTAAATATTCTAAGGGTATTAAAAAAAAGGAAAGCATTCCAGGGAATTGAATGGAAACACTTGTTTTGTACTTTTAACTTTATGTCATAAGACTTAAAGTTGCACAAACAACTTGGACATAAAAATATTTCACATTCGTCTTCTGGTTTTCTTGCACGTTAAGACAATATCACAAAGTTAACCCAAAGGTTGACTGGTAGAGAATGCCTTGTTGCATTAAGTCCGCCTATGTACCACTATAGTACATGAAGTTTAAATAAATAAATAATAAGTTTAGACTACTTAATTATGTTAATTTAATTTAATTTACCTACATCTGTCTGTGTGCGAGTCCCAAACAAACATTTTTCTTTCTTTTCTTTCTTTCTTTCTTTCTTTCTTTTAATAAAGTTAATTGTTTTACTACATCTTGTCTCTGATCTTGTAGCTGGTCTGAATCAGACAGTGAAGTGACACACTACCTCTATCAAGTACTTTCTTATAATGCTGTACTTATATCTTGTTTTCTACTTTCCCCATAGTTGAGGAGATAGTGTCGTTCAGCCAGTACGACCTGGCGCCGGAGATGGTGGGCGTGGTGGACGCACACGACGCCGTGTTCGTGTGGCTGGGCCAGCACTGCTGCCCGCGCGCCAAGGACGACCCCCGGTCCATCGCACTCGCCTATCTGGCGCAAGGTAACGATAATCTACACTAATATTATCATCATCATCATACCAGTCGAAAGATGTCCACTGCTGGACATAGGCGTCACCAAAACGACCGGTCTTGGGCGTCTCGCATCCTTCGGCTACCCGCGACTTTCACCAGGTCATCGGTCCACCTTGTGGGAGGCCGCGCCAACGCTGTGTCTTACGGTACGCGGTCGCCACTCCGGAAATTTTCGGCCCCATTGACCATCTGTTCTGCGAGAAATGTTGTCCTGCCCACTGCCACTTTAGTTTGGCGATCTTTCGAGCTATGTCGGTAACCTTGGATCTCTTGCGGATATCATAATTCCTGATTCGATTACGTAACTCCAATCATTGCCCTTTGAGCCTTGTGATGAGGCCTATTGTGAGCGACCACGTTTCACTTCCATACACTTTAGGATTACACTAATATTATAAACCTAAAGAATCTAGTGTTACACTCTTGCTTTTGTTTTTCAACTGCAGTAGCAACTTCTGACTTGTGGAGGTGCTATCCCGGCAGTGGGGTATAATAAGCTGACCGGGGTTGATTTGAGGCAGCCGGTGATGGTACGGCATGTCTCGTTCAAAGCAACATCCACTTCCTTGGCGTGTGCGGAACGGTGCCCCATACTGGGCACGCATATTCGCCTGCAGAGAAGCAGAGTGCTAGACCGGTAGTTCGAAGGACGTGAGGTAGAGCCCCCCAGGTGGTAGAAGTTAGGCGTCTGAGTATACTGTTGCGAGACTCGACTTTTTTTTCGTCTTTAAGCAGTGGTCCTTAAATGTAAGTGCTCTATCCTAAGTAGGTAGTTTTTCTATTAACAATACTGTTTATTGGTTTCTTGTCGTCTTATTTAGATCCAGCAGCACGAGATGCTGCAACACCAATTCTGGCGCTGAGTCAAGGACGTGAACCCCCGCATTTCACCGGCTTCTTCCCCCATTGGAAGCAGTCCATGTGGAAGGTAAGCATTTGTAAAACATCACCTCATCAGATAGTGTTTTTCGTCCTGAGTAGCTCCATCTCTCTCTCGCACGCTGGAAAAATCATGGCTCAAACACGTCACAGTACGGCCCCATTTTTTTAAATCCTAATGTATGTTTTCCACCAAAAGTCTGTCACTCTTACTGTCTTAAACCACATGGTGCTCTGCTGCTACCTTTGGCAGAGTTCGTCACGCTCCTCAGGCCAGACTACGGTCCACAGTCTACGGTCTACAGTAACAGATACCCTTTTTGTTTGTCAATAGGGTCACAAGACGTTCAGTGCAATCATCAGTGCTTTGGAAGGCAAAGCAATTGTTCAAAGCGGCAACAGCGCGTTGCAGAGTGGCAACAGCGCCAACCGTTTTGATCAATACGAGAAATATCCATTAGGTGTCCTGACAGGGCCTAAGGAACATCTACCGCCGGATGTCGATCCTCTTACAAAGGAGGTAAGTTGTCAAAATTCGTAAGTGTGGTAATCAATGACGCCTCAACGGCTGCACAAATTGAGAGAAAAATTAAGTACATAGGACTGGACTTTTTATATCCGACTTTTAGGCCTGTCGATTACAGCGGAGCGAGGCAGAAGACAGGCCCATTAAGCAGGCGGAGTCGCCGACAAAAGATAGAATCTTCTAAAAACAGTCAGTAGGGGCAATTATATAGTAACAGTTAGGAATTTCATACAAAATTAATTGCCGTTACTAACTGATTTATGCATCAATAAAATGCACGCACATGATTGATGGTTACTCAATACTTTTACGAGAGTCGTAGAAAATAATATTGTTAGTACACGCACACTAAACTTATTGTGCTAAACTTCTTCGCTTCAACGCGCACGACTAAGGCTGAGATGGCATTATTCCATTCAAATATGAACTTTATTCGTTTAACTTAATGTTCATATTCGTATGCAACGCTTAATATCAATCGCTTACAGGAATATTAATCTTATTCCCATGCAGCTCATCATCATCTGCCCAGCCTTTTCCCAACTATATTGGGGTCGACTTCCATTCAAGCCAGATTCAGCTGAATACCAGTATTTTACGTGGAGCGGCTGCTTACCAGACCTCCACAACCCATTAACTGGGTAACACGGTACTTCTTGGCAAGACTGGAGTCAGATGTACTGGCTTCTGGCAAACCGTAACGACTGCCAAAGATCTACAAATGACAGCCGGGACCAACGGCTTAACGTGCTTTCCGAGGCACGAAGGATACTCGGTATGTTAAGATGGTCACCCATCCACAGACCAACCTTAGCAAGCGCTGCTTAACCTTAAAGATAGACCCGTGCGGCTATTATTATTTAGCCACGAGCTCCTTATTCCCATGCAGCTAAACTTGATATTTTTATTCATAACGCTTACTCAGCTAAATATGATCATGTAGTAGCACTTTTTATACATTACAGCCTAAAACAAAGATCAATTAACGTTCCTTATAGTACGAGATCCGACCGCGTGATTTATACGTTCATATGTTTGATTAATTAAATATAATTTTTATCGATATTTATAACTAAACCAATGCAGATCCGCAAAGGTGGCCATCCAAATTTGGCCGCAATTAATTTTAATTAAAATGTAATTAATTATTTATTTTTGAACAATTACGTTCACTTGTAATTGTTAAAAAATATATTTCATTAGAAAGAAATATACCTGAGATACCGAGAAAGTTCAAGGTGCCATCCCTCACTTGGCCGCAACCTAATGTCAGCCAGGTGTAAACAGGTATAATTTCGTTAAATATATACGTTCATAATGTATTATCATGTTATACATACCAAATTGAAGATTAATTCTTTCCCTACATGATGAGATATAGGTGCCTATGCAAAAATGCCCGCAAATAGTGACTGCCAACGATTAAAGATAAATAAAAGCGAGAGAAACTTAAGATAAACACCCCATGTCGAATAAAGATAGAGCATCCCAGCTGCTTGTCGTTTTTATGCTACTGCGCATGCGTCCATAGATAAGGTGCTCAACTAGTAGTTCGCGTATTTGCTTGGAGTTTAAAATACTCCAAAAATTGAGCAGTAAAAATAATATGTCATAATAATTAATCTACCAAACTAGTGTTTTCAATATTTTTTTAATTATACTCAACTAAAACAATATTTTTTAACTGTGAAACGTCATTTTAAATATAAAATTTATCTTTTAAATAAATTTTGTTTTATTACAATTTTTAACAATATTAAGTTTCGTTTATTTTCGGTCTTCATAAAAAATGTCATAAAAATTACTATCCAAACCAGTGTTTTTAATTTTTTTTTTAATTATATCCAACTCAAACAATAACTTTGAACTGTAAGACGTTAATTTGAATCTATATTAAAATTTATCTTTATACACAAATGTTTTTTTTATTTTTATTTTCATCAATATAAAGTTTCGTTTATTTTCCTTGAATCCTTGATTAAAGAACTGAATTAAAAACAATGGTAACAGAATTAAACAGAATTGATTTTTTAATTCTGTTGAATTCTGTTTCCATTGCTTTTAATTCGGTTCTTTAATCAGGGATCTGATTAATATAAATTTTTCAGTTTTATTTTTTGAAAACAAAAAATGTTGGAATCATTTATTTAACAATTATTATTTGTTTAAAAAAATTATTTGTTAATTATATATTTTAAAAGAAAAATGCACAAACAAAATTATTCATTTGTCCTGTGTGATTAAAAATTGTACTTACATTTTGGGTTTTACAAAATTCTTCAAATTCTTCCTTGTATTTACTTTTTACAGTAATAACTTTTTTTAAACAATTCATGTGATAACCAAATTCATTTGTTGATTCCACATTAAGTTTTAGGTTATGATACATAAAATTTTTGTGACGTCGAAACAATATCATTAAAAAACACTTTTTAAATGATACATCACTAAAGTTAAGCACTTCTTGCTTTTCATTACACAACAAAAAACACTTCTTCATTTTATTCTTACGTTTTAATAACGTTAAGAATGAAATATATCAATATTAATATTAACAAAGTTTTATAATTTTGGACTTGAAAAAAAACAACGTGGCGCATAAGACTGTCAAAAACATATGATTGCAATATTCAGTACGGTATTTAGTTGAGCACCTTGCCTATGGACGCATGCGCAGTAGCATAAAAACGACAAGCAGCTGGGATGCTCTATCTTTATTCGACATGGGGTGTTTATCTTAAGTTTCTCTCGCTTTTATTTATCTTTAATCGTTGGCAGTCACTATTTGCGGGCATTTTTGCATAGGCACCTATATCTCATCATGTAGGGAAAGAATTAATCTTCAATTTGGTATGTATAACATGATAATACATTATGAACGTATATATTTAACGAAATTATACCTGTTTACACCTGGCTGACATTAGGTTGCGGCCAAGTGAGGGATGGCACCTTGAACTTTCTCGGTATCTCAGGTATATTTCTTTCTAATGAAATATATTTTTTAACAATTACAAGTGAACGTAATTGTTCAAAAATAAATAATTAATTACATTTTAATTAAAATTAATTGCGGCCAAATTTGGATGGCCACCTTTGCGGATCTGCATTGGTTTAGTTATAAATATCGATAAAAATTATATTTTATTAATCAAACATATGAACGTATAAATCACGCGGTCGGATCTTAGACTATTAAGGCTTTCTTTCCGTCCCTATCTTACTTTGACAGTTGTAAGACGACGGTGACAGGAATAACGCCTCTAACTTAAGAACGTGCTAAGTAACGTTTATTCTAGTCTGTTTTTTAATCTCCGAGGATAAATTGACAAGTGTAAATGGCAAACTCACATAGATTACAATAGTATTTAAGTCAGTTTCGACATTTGCACTTGTCAATTTAGTCTCATGGATTAACAGACTATAGGTCTGATTGTAGTCAAGTGCTCTGAATTGTCATCATCTTCCGGTCCTTATCCCGACATGTCTGTTGTTCTTCAGCTATACCTGACTCACGACGACTTCGTGTCAACATTCAGCATGGCGTACAACGAGTTCCGCTCGCTGCCCGGATGGAAGCAGAAGGATCTCAAGAAGACTGTCGGCTTGTTCTGAAGATTACAGAGAAACTCTGGAGTATGGATCTGAATATTGTGACAGCGAATGACCGCTGAGTTGGAATCAAAGATACGAGTAAAAGGCTTATAAATTTATAAAAATATCAATTAAAGTTGCAATAATATTAAAATAAACATAGTGCAACCACATTACTGTGGATTTTTTTTCTATTTCTAAAGTTAAACGATCAAAAATAAGTTAAAAACATTCACATAAAATGTTTATGAGTTATTCTTGCACTAATAAAGTAATATTTTTATTAATGAAATTATAATTTGGACTTATTAATTTAAAGAAATATTTAAATTTAATTTTAGCTTTAGAATTATTATTATCATAAAAATATTGTCGAAAGAAATAAAATGTTTTATGAAATACTGTTAGGATTATTAAGAAATAAAACGACAAGAATTTAAAATGTTATTTTTATTTTTAAAATAGTACTTATTAACTATTGGGCATTAATTACCTTAGAATTAATAATCTTTACAATTTACAGGTGTTTCAAAATCCATAAAATATCGGTTTAATTGAAAGCGTATTTACACTAAAATAATGACAGGTATCATAATATAAGCCTACATGATATGGGGTGAGCCGTAGCTAAGGCACGTTATAAGTATTGCGTGTCGCTGGTGAGCCGGACGCGTTGACAACACGACGCTCCTACATTACAGCAATGATTCAAACCATATTCCAAATATTATATTCAATATCATATTTTATAAAACAAAGACGATGAATTATACGAAATGTCCTCTATCAGCAAAAAGCTACTTGAAAAACAAAATCTTTACAAATATGAAAAGCTAGTTAGGAACTTACAATTTTAGTAGATAAATAAAACGTTACAATAAATGATTTAATTCGATAATAAATAATTTACATAATGATTTTACATTATATCAGTTATTGTTATACAGACAATTTGGGAGTATTTCTAGAACCGCATCGGTTTACAAGGCTGCGGCTTTCGGGAAAAATACTCCCGAAAAATGTCATCTAGAATAGTAAAATCAGGTTATCAGAATTATGCATAGTAAATAACAATATTATTATTATTATATGGAATTAATATTAATGACGAGACATGGAACGAAATACGCGGCTTAGAATCCAAAATAAACAGCTCTTTTTGTTATTTTTGAAACTTCTTTGGTAATCATAAAACCGATCACGTGAAATATAAAATACATCTCATGAAACAATATGGAATGAAGTGCACGAACAATACAATGCAAAGCTGCCGTAATAAAAAATGCATCTCAAAAATAAGCGTAACACTACGACGAAATTGCAATTTTTAAACTTTAAGTACGTAAAATTTTAAATTCGCATGTCAACATGAATGAAGAGATTGTTCCGAACTTATATCTAAAGAAAAAAAACAAAGCAATAACTGGATATGCGACAGAACAGAGAACTTGAGTCAATATAAAACTAAGGAAAACAAAACTCAACATAGTTTTCGTTGCAGGAATGTAAACAATGTGTAGAGCAATATTAAACAGGGTATTTTATAATATTTAACAAGAACTAATAGTAACAACAATGCGTCGGAGGCCTGTTTCCTTCTAGCACCACGGGTATTCGTAGTCCAGTTAAATTCGAAACATTACTCCGCCTCCGAGTACCTACTCTAATCATTTCGTTATTTTGCCAAGAATAAATTAAATACAACCTTTATATTCATAGCATAAATACAATAATGACAAACAAAAAATGTCTTTTTTCCCCCTGTATTCAAAAGACGTTAATCTTTAACTGAGACGTGGAAACCTACCACGGATTTGACTGGACTACGAACATAGACACGACTATTTATCACAGCTATCCAAAGCCTTCACACATTCCACGAATCGGTCGCCTATCCCTCTACGTCACTAATCGTTTATCGATGCCGAAACTTGAGATTGTCGAACCCTCTTATACCATTATTAGTAAAAATTATACTGTTTTAAAAATTGCAGTTATTGTCATAATAACGAACAAACTTTCACCCCAGGTTTGAATATCCTCGTAGGGTACACTGAGCGAGAAATGTTCCCGAAACTTATTTCTGGAATAAGCAGTTTGACATTAAAATATGGATAGTTGTGAACAGTTTCAACTACCTTTGTACTTTATACTCACAACTAAACGATATTTATTGTACACGAGATTATAAAAGGCCTTATGTAAATTGGTGTTTTAAAATTTGTAAAATACATTATACATCTAATAATAAAGGTATAATAGGCCTAAAGATGTATTGTAAAAGATACAAAAGTTTAACAGAAGAATCACACATTAGAGCCGACTTGGTGTTTCAACAAATGAGAAAGTTTGGCACTTGAACAAGTCGTACCGTAACGAATATTAAGACACGGTGAATTATTGCTTCAAAATTACATTTTTCAGCTCAAGATTGCAAAAGTAATCTTAGTGCAATCGGTAGTGCAACTACAGTGAAAAATGATTAGCAAACTTTTGTAGAATTAATTGCATTATCTAACTATTTAATAACAAGCTCAGCAGCTCACTACACAATAGTCTACAATAAATTGATCTTGTGATTCAAGGAAGCCCATTCAGAGTCTTACATTATTAAGTAACGTTGCGGAATTTTGTTAGAAGAACTAGGTATTTCACTTGAGCAAATATAATAATGAGACGATTCACTAAAAACAAAAACACCTATGGCACGGTTTCTTCGTTAATTGGCAACACTTACGCGTTGTGAATTGTCTTACTTCTGTACTTAAACTAACATTAGGGTCCCTGAATCATTTACTATATTTTCCTACATTTCAATTAACATGATATATGTTTAACTAGATTCTTTAACAATACATAAAATTGGTAAGTCAATTCCTGTGTGGATCAATTCCCGTTTTCTATATCTAAACGTTTTAGTAACAGTGCAACCGCGTAATTAATATGCTCGCTTGTGACGGAGTCACTCGTGACCGATCTTTTTCAGTATCAGGATAGATCGAATTCCAATGTCTACGGATCCAGTAACAGCTTCTCGAACGATATTATCTATATACAACAATAGTATACGATATACAACATACTGAAGCATAAACATTATGTGCTGTTAAAAATAAAAACGTAACAAAATACATTATAATAAAAATGCTCTACTGGTTCAATAAATTGTACAAAAATATTATTGAAAAATAACCAGTTTAATTTATGTTACTTTAAAACTCAACGAAATCGACTACTTGACGTTGACAATGTTATGAACGATAATGTTATGGTCTATGTATTCCACTATTTCATGGCGAAAGCTCCACCAGCTTGTGTATCACCTCCCAGTTCTCAATCTCTGCACAACACGGTCGTCGTACGCAACATTAACCGCAGTATAAGTTTACAAAAACATAATAATATCAACATGGTTACTAATATTTACATGACCCAATTCTAATGAACCACGAAAATATTAGTTTTCTATAACAAAGCAGTTGCTTCAAGAGCTGATGTCACATACAAAGTGGCCCTGTAACTGATGCACACGATAGCACCATTGCATCCGTCTGTACGAATTCGCTATGACGATCAGCTTATTCAAAAATAATATAAGAAAAACTACTTGGTGTTGGTAAAATTTTGATAAGTACAAAATATTAATATTTTCAATATCTATCACAGCAATCATGCCGAAATCTTATAAAAATTTGGACAAAATACTTAAACTTATTTTAGACTAGTTAATTTACAAGTTTAATTGAAATTTGGATAGAAAAATTCTGAAAGATTTATTAATATATAATTAATATATAAATATTGTCAAATGCCAGATCAAATGCCAGCGCGCGAGCCTCGCAACGCGGTACTCCCACTTCACTTCTTAACAATACTCGATGAATGATTTCCTAACAAGATATCCAGAGCACTTATTTAAAAGTACCTCGATCGATAGTACGATAGTATAATTCAATTAGTTTTCAAAAATAAACAGATATATTCTAGGTCCCATAGAATAAAGTGTTCGAAAAAAGTGTTAGTAAAAAACCAACGCGCGGTGAACAAAGCGACTCACGACTATAACCATTAAAAACCAAGTACACGCGAAATGAGAAATTTGTATGTAGCAATGGGCGCCCATCCTTCATGTTGATAAGTGACAAATACCGTCTGTGGTGCGTGCGGCGGCTCACTGGCGCGGCAGCGACGCGTTGGCCGGCAACGTGGAGCTGCGCTGCGACGCGTTCATGTACGCAGACTTCAGGTTCGACCGCATCGAGTCCCTGCGGACATCAGCCGGAGGTCAATTGCCTGTATTGCCAATACTGCAAGGTTCGACTAGGGTATTACCCAAATGGTCCGCGAGCCAGCTACAGATTTCTTTGACCAAGTTCCTCCCGGACGATAACTTGTAAAATGGTTTAGAGAGTTAAGAGAGTAAGATAAATTTATTTATTTATTATCTATCGCCTACTTAAATTCACCAGCTGACGAGTTTTCCCTTGGCATCTTGCCAGCTGATTCATTTTTAATCGAATTTTTATCCGGGAGAAAATAACGTGACTTAACTTATTCGACTTAATGCTTCATGCTCCAACTGAAAGATTAAACTTTGGAGCCATAATTTATTATTTTTTCCATAAAAGCACATGAGATTTCTAAGACCATCTTCTATAATATGAAATAAAATAAATCCTAGAACAAAAACTTTCAAAATTCCAACGTGACTAACTTTCACTTTACCTTTTTCGTTATATATCGAAAACTAGATGTCCTATCGACTTGATTATTTTTGTGATATTATTTTTATGTAACCTTTCCACCGAAATACAGCCAGCTGAAGTTTTGTTTTCTGCACGATATTGGAGGAAACTACTGAAAAAAAATTTTTTACAACGTGTTTGGGAGGCTACCGCTGCTTAATCTACCCACCGAATCGCAGCTGACGATCACAGAGGTCCATAATAAAGCTCTCTTAACCATCTTACAAGTTTTTCTCCGGGAGGAAATGTATGACAAAATTTAAGCCTGACACGCGGTCTGAAAGGATTTAGATGTGCCGCGCATTCCTCATGTCAAAAACATGACAGTGTCCTCTTTACCTGGGCGAGAGCTTGGTGTGGTCGTGGTTGGCGTGGTCGTGGTTGGTGTGGTCGTGGTTGGTGTGGTCGTGGTTGGTGTGGTCGTGGTTGGTGTGGTCGTGGTTGGTGTGGTCGTGGTTGGTGTGGTGCGCGGCGCGGTACCCGTAGCGCTGCACGCGCCACCCAGCGCCGCTGCTCCTGCGCAGCCGGCGCCAGCAGCAGCACTGTCTCACCTGGAGGTAGGCGATGTTACCTGGGCGAGAGCTTGGTGTGGTCGTGGTTGGTGTGGTGCGCGGCGCGGTACCCGTAGCGCTGCACGCGCCACCCAGCGCCGCTGCTCCTGCGCAGCCGGCGCCAGCAGCAGCACTGTCTCACCTGGAGGTAGGCGATGTTACCTGGGCGAGAGCTTGGTGTGGTCGTGGTTGGTGTGGTGCGCGGCGCGGTACCCGTAGCGCTGCACGCGCCACCCAGCGCCGCTGCTCCTGCGCAGCCGGCGCCAGCAGCAGCACTGTCTCACCTGGAGGTAGGCGATGTTACCTGGGCGAGAGCTTGGTGTGGTCGTGGTTGGTGTGGTGCGCGGCGCGGTACCCGTAGCGCTGCACGCGCCACCCAGCGCCGCTGCTCCTGCGCAGCCGGCGCCAGCAGCAGCACTGTCTCACCTGGAGGTAGGCGATGTTACCTGGGCGAGAGCTTGGTGTGGTCGTGGTTGGTGTGGTGCGCGGCGCGGTACCCGTAGCGCTGCACGCGCCGCGCCAGGCGCGCCACCCAGCGCCGCTGCTCCTGCGCAGCCGGCGCCAGCAGCAGCAGTTCCCTCGCGCGATCAGCGTGAAGCTTGCACGCCGCCACGCCCTCGCCCTCAGACACGTGCTCGGCGTGGATCTTCATACGGCAACCTACAACATAAAGCAACATTTTTGATGAATCACCGCAGAAACTATGAAATGCAATTTTTATCATCTTGTATACTATGCTAGCACGACACAAGATAGACAAAATTATTGGGACTAACACAGAGATCCTGAAGCTGAAGCCTATAGTTCAACTATAACGGTGCCTGACATAGCTGTGCAGCACGGATCGTGTGGTTGATCACGTAATGCGAGCCAGTACGTGATCCATTCGCCTGGTGGCGACCGCGAAGAAGAGGCGAACCGCGAAATGTGCACTGGACAGTTTTAAGATATGTGACGTAGCTATGATTCAAGAAAATCGGTTCAGTCCTTTGAAGATCATCAACTCTTTTCTAGCTGAAGAAGGTTTTCTGTTTCTTCAATGATATTGCAAGAACATGGTAACTGAGGCGATGGTGCGACGCGATGACGCTTGGCCCCAAAAATCATACCTATTTTAAACTAAAAGGATCAATATCTTATATTAATATATAAAGCTGAAGAGTGTGTTTGTTTCTTTGCTTGAACGCGCTAATCTCAGGAACTACTGGTCCGATTTGAAAAATAGGGTCAGTGATAGCCCATTTATCGAGGAAGGCTATAGGCTATACAAAGTTGATAAGACAGAGGGGCTTTCCTTTAAACTGCCTATACTAGGTACCATTTTCAAGATCTGTACCAAAAATTAAATAGGAGTAGTAGTTTAGTCGCAAATGATTTTTTAAGTTTTTGCACCGTTTGAACACGATGTATCTTTCCTAACAGCTGGTTATGTCTAAGCATAGGTCATGCACCTTACAACGATAAATCTATGATGCGTTGTTGCCGCTCTGACGCATGTCGCAAGTTAACAAAATTTTTCACCAAAAACTTGGAAATGCAAACAAGGAAGCAATAAATACACACACACTTGCACTTTCACTACGAGAGTAACAAACATAGCAAAACATTCCACGCGTAAAAGAAACAGAAATAGGTCAGTTTGTTGCATCCTAGTGTTTTGCGATCAGTAAGTGGGGCCTCTAAAAAACTCTTTATTTTTTAGTGCGCCGACGTTTCGGAACGTACGATTTGTCGAATTCGCGCGCTAACAATTGTGATTTTGTGTTGTTATTGTGATAGGACACTTAATAAGTTTAACACAGTTTTTCATTTTTTTACTGTGACAGGACACGTAACTTGGGATTATTATTATTTTTAGTATTAGTGTTTTTTTTGTGATTGATTGTTTTTTATGGTGGTAGGACATGTAATTAAACTTTGGTTGTTGGTGTGTGTGTAACGCGCGCGCGACGTTGCCACTGTGTTACCTAGGTATCTACGGACAGTCTAATTTATTTACAAAGGGTGGTTGCGTTTTATTCTGATTTGTAAGCTATTTAGTTTGTTTGAAAAAAATATTTTCTAATTTTTGGCGCTTTTTATTTTTGTACCGTATCGAATGAATACTAAACAAGTATACGTAGTGTAATAATATTGTTACTTATAAAGATTTTTGTCCAGGGCTTTTTAAATTTTTAATTTAGTTTTGAAGTGAAAACTTCTATAGTGGCGTTGTGCACTTTTTGGGATGGGTAAAAAAATTTAAACTCTCGTCAGGACACGTGACCATGATCGAAAATTTGTTAGACGGTCACGTGGCGCCCTGAATGGTTTAGATTCACAAATCAGTAGGGTAGGTAGGGTATGCAGGTTAGGCTGGGTAGGCAGGGTAGGCAGTGTAGGCAGTGTAGGCAATGTAGGCAATGTAGGCAGGGTAGGCAGGGTAGGCAGGGTAGGCTGGGTAGGCTGGGTAGGCAGGGTAGGCACGGTAGGCTGGGTAGGCAGGGTAGGCACGGTACGCTGGGTAGGCTGGGTAGGCAGGGTAGGCACGGTAGGCTGGGTAGGCAAGGTAAAAGCTAGTCCAATATTAAGGCAAATGGCGAAACGGCTACTAAGAGCTTAGTCTAAACTAAAACGTATTACAAACAGACGAGACAAACCTTTTAACCGTGGTAAAATCCGTCTAAGACCGGCGGTCTTAGACGGATTTTCTAAGATTGTCTTAGGCGGCGTAGGAGAGGCAGTATCCCCCTCTCTTTCTACCGTGCAGCAAAAATTTATGCCTGCGCCTGCTGTTTCGTTTAGGCGGCGCAGGGCACTTGCGCGAATGTTCATGTGTGTTTGTGTTACAGCGTGCATGCGCAATGGAAATTGAACAAAGTGCATCTATAAATGAAAAAAGTGACGAAGAAATAACGGAGGGAGAGAAGCACGTATTCAAGTTTTCACTTCTGCCGGCACTCCCAGAGTGCAACCCGTTGATTTATTTTTTTATTTCAAAGTGTGCCTGGATGGCCAAATCCAAAACTAAGACGAATATCGAAAAACACTGAAACTAAAACTGTATTATTGGTTTTATTTATCGACTAGCTGTGCCCGCGACGTCATTCGCGTGCGATTAGATCGATGCCAGCCTTATCTTACTTCTAATTTTTGTTTACTAATAAATGCGAAAGTTTGGCTGGCTGGATGTTTCTTACTCAATTACGACAATACGGCTGAACGGATCTGGATGAAATTTCGCACAGAGATAGATTATCTGGAATACCACATAAGCATTCTTATCTCGGGAGTGCCTACTTTGGTCAAGATTGAAACCATTTATTTACAGGTTACTTTTGAATAGTTATGATTAGTCTGTCAAAAACATGAAGCTATTTGCGAGTTTTAAAGCGTAAGTAGATCACTATGAAAAAAAACGTGCCAGAAACTCCACGGCGAGTCTTTTATATCATGTTATGTACCTATTATAAAAATACCGGCTACATTGTCCTTGTTGCTTCGATATGTGAAGACAATTTAAAGAAAAAAGGAACCACACAAAACAATTTAAAATATCTATAAAGAAAAGCCTGATAATTTGTGAAACGTGGGCGAAGCCGCTTGCTGGTAAAATATAATGAAACAATTCACATTAATGATTCTCTGTAAACTATATTAGATTTCCAGCAATGTACCTGTACACATTAATTATATGAATTGCTAATGCGGGAAAACACGCTTCGTGTTCTTCCTCAGTTTCCAAAGATCGAGAAGCCGCTGTTCGAGATCTTTGAGAGCTCAAGCGAGCGTCTCGGTCTGTGAAAGTCTCCGACTCTCGCGACAATGCATGGCACATTCTATCTACCGACATACGCTCTGTGCGTTCCTGGCTACTCTCGAAAGATCGAGAAATTGCCATGCGAGAACGTTGTGTATACTTAGCCGAGTCTCGAGCTGAGTACAATTATCTATATATATTATCTATATATATATTTATATCCGGGGGGGTTCGGGCGTCCCCGCAGTCTCCAAATGAGTTCCCCATAGGTTAGTTTAGCTTTAGTGTTCCACTTGGTTCACTGGGCAGAGCCTCGACAATTCGACTTTTCTTCCCGACGACTCGAAAAAAAAAAATGACAAAAGCAAAAAAGGAAAAAGGGTAAACAACGGCTGCACTTCCTCCCACTCAAAGTGCACCTCACCAACATCAGAGGGTTACACTCAAATCTCGATCCGGTCCATCACCGCCTTGAGACCGAGAAGCCGCACCTGCTTTTCCTAACGGAGACGAAGATAACAACCCCGTCGGACGTGGCGTACCTCAACTACCCGGGCTACTCTCTGGAACATAAGTTCAAGAAGCAGGCTGGGGTCTGTGTGTACGTCCGCGATGACATTTGTTGTCGTCGTCTCCGTTGCTTTGAGAAATCGGGTTTTTCTGCTATTTGGCTACTTGTGGACACTGGCGTGGAAAAATTTATCTACATCGGCGTATACCGATCGCACAGCGGTGACCAGGAGACAACAGCGCTGTTTAATTTCCTCGTGGAGTCGACCGACGTAGCTCAGCAACGGTACCCAACAGCGAAGCTCAATTTTCTGGGGGACTTTAACGCCCACCATAAAGAGTGGTTGTTCCCGTACCAGAGAACTGACCATGCCGGGTTAGAGGCGCGCAAGTTTGCAGTAACGCTAGATCTAACCCAGCTGGTGAATGTGGCAACGCGGGTACCGGATGTTGACGCCCATACACCCAATTGCTTGGACCTTCTGCTGACAACTGATCCGGGCAGTCAATCAGTATCAGTCTCAGCCCCGCTGGGAACGTCTGACCACTGCCTGGTGAAATCCGTGTTGGTCTGCTCTCCTCCTGATAAGAGTCCTAGAGGCACGAGACGAGTATGGCGATACGAGTCAGCTGATTGGGATGAGATGCGACACTTTTTTGCGTCATATCCTTGGCGGCAAGTGTGCTTCTCCTCGGGTGACCCTTCGTGCTGCGCTGATGTGATTGCGGACGTGATTCGGCAGGGGATGGAGTATTTTATTCCATTCTCCGACATCCCGCTCGGTCACAAATCCCGGCCTTGGTATAATGCAGAATGCGCCCACGCTGAGGCACGTAAAGAATCTGCTTACCAAGCCTGGATCAAGGCCCGCGACCGAAAGGATAAAGCGCGTAGGGTTCGTGCGAGGAAAAATGCCTTTAATTCTGCCGCAAAGTTCTGCAAGCAGGTTTTTCGTAGGGCACGTTTTGACCATGTCGGACGTATCGGGGTCAAACTAGCATCGCACCCTCCGGGTAGTAAGCAGTTTTGGTCCCTGTCGAAAGCGGTCGAAACGAATTTCTGTCGACCCACTTTGCCTCCAATACTGAAACCTGATGGTTCGCTGGCTCACTCTGCAAGAGAGAAAGCAAATTTATTTGCAACTCTCTTTGCAGACAATTCGCGTCTGGACGCTGGCTCCAAACAACCACCAACTTTACCTCGTTGTGACTCTTCGATGCCGGAGATCAAAGTTCATAATAAAGAGGTCTGTAGAGTATTATGCAGTTTAGATGTGAATAAGGCCAGTGGACCTGACGGCATTCCAGCAAGAGTGTTGAGGCAATGTGCACCTGAATTGTCTCCTGTGTTGACACGCCTGTACCGCCTCTCACTTGTAAAAAGAACGGTGCCGAGATCATGGAAGCTTGCGAATGTGCAACCGGTGCCCAAAAAGGGAGACCGTGCTGACCCTGCGCATTACCGTCCGATCGCCATTACCTCCATCCTATGCAAGGTTATGGAAAGGGTTCTGAACAGTAAGCTGCTGACCTACCTTGAAGACAACAATCTCCTCAGTGACCGTCAATATGGCTTTCGCCGGGGACGGTCAACTGGCGATCTTCTTGTGTATGTCACGCACTGCTGGGGCGAAGCCATTGAGAGACACGGCGAAGCACTTGCCGTGTCGCTTGATATCTCGAAGGCTTTTGACAGGGTCTGGCACGCAGGTCTACTCAGCAAGCTTCCTGCTTATGGTATCCCAGCTGGTTTTTGCAGCTGGATATCAGACTTCCTGAGTGAACGGTCGATCCGAGTGGTCGTTGACGGCTGCTCCTCTGACCTCATGGCTATTGATGCCGGAGTTCCTCAGGGGTCTGTTCTCTCTGCAACTCTTTTCCTGCTGCACATCAATGACCTACTTCAGCCTGGTCTTGTTGGGTACGCAGATGACAGTACGGTTTCAGAGAGATACTTGTACAACGCAACAACCAGTGGGGTTGAAGTTTGTTCCTTGAGAGAGGCCATGGTAGAGCGGACAAATTTGACCTTACGCGTTGTCTCCCAGTGGGGTGATGACAATTTGGTCACTTTTAACGACACCAAAACACAGGCGTGTTTTTTACCGCAAAAAGGAGTCGTTTTGTCCAAGCTCCTACTTTTCGGGGTGCATCTGTTCCTGTGACTGATCGGCTCGAGCTCCTAGGCATGGAGTTGACATCCAGTCTCAACTTCGGCGCCACCATCGAGTACAAAGCCCAAACTGCGGCCAAAAAGCTGGGCATCCTAAATAGGGTGAAGCGATACTTTAGGCCTGGACAGCTTTTAACACTATACAAAGCGCAAGTCCGAACCTGCATGGAGTATTGGAGCCACCTTTGGGATGGCTCAGCTAAGTATCAGCTTGCCGCGCTTGACTCGGTGGAAAGCAGAGCTAAGAGGCTCATCGGCGACGTAAAACTGGTGGATGCCAAGCTACATAGCTTGGCTCATCGCCGTAAGGTTGCCTGCTTGTCGGTCTTCTACAGACTGTACTTCGGTGAGTGTGCCCAAGAACTCCACGACCTCATCCCACCGGCCTCCTTCTACCATCGGACATCCAGATGCACTGCATCTTACCATCCCTACCTTGTGGCTATTCCACCAATTCGCACTAAGCGTTTTCAAACGTCTTTTATAATGCGCACAGCAAAGGAGTGGAACTCTCTGCCAGCGTCTGTGTTTCCGAAAGCTTACAACCCTAATCTCTTCAAAGTTAGAGTGAACAGGCTCCTTCTGGGTAGGCTCGCTCCATCGTAGACTTTGTCTCTGTCATCTCTGACATGAC
This sequence comes from Lacanobia oleracea, assembly GCA_950371165.1. Taxonomy (NCBI): domain Eukaryota; kingdom Metazoa; phylum Arthropoda; class Insecta; order Lepidoptera; family Noctuidae; genus Lacanobia; species Lacanobia oleracea. The sequence continues at coordinate 7,028,417 of OX493393.1, forward strand.
TAGAGTCAAGAGCAAACCCATTACAAATAAAAAAAAAAAAAAAAAAAAAACTAAAGTGCGAGTTCTGGCCTGCCCTGAAAATCGAGAAGTCTGGCTTCTCGATTTTCTGCTGTTTCTTGAGATCTACTGAGTCTCATATATTTAGCCTTTTTGCTATATTGTGAAAGATTCGACCTTTTTCTTGAAGGCATTTTGAAATTAGCGAAACAGAAATAAAACGTATATACTGAAGGAAGACGGACAGCGGTGGCTTATTAATAAACAGGGTTCCGTTAGCAACCTCTGTATGGAACCCTAAAAATCGATTTCTTTCGCACGAATCAAAATCGTACGCGAAGGCTTAGTAATAGGGTCCCGTTAGCACCTTTCGTACGGAACCCTGTAATTCGCCTTGTAACGTAAGTCGAACCGTCTGATACTTCGCACGAAGCAGAATCGTTCGCGGAGGCTTAGTAATATGGGTCAGGGACAGGGTCCCCCTGTCACCGTGACCACTATTATTATGAGCCTTGTTTCGCAAATCGGACCGTTCGTTGCTTCGCTCTTAACGGAATCGATCGCGTACGTAGGTTAGCAGTAGGGTCCCATCAACGGTTTTGGTACGGAACCGTACAGGCCTGAAGCGCAATTCGAAGCGTCCAGAACTTCGCAAAAACCAAACCAATTCAAGACTATGATTAACGGACAGTTAACGAATCCAATTAGAGACAACTCAGAGAAAATAGTGATATTGATAATTTGGACTCTAATACATTCTTTCAAGACTTATGAGAGACCGAACCTTTAACACTTTACTGTTATCGAAAATCGTGTGGGGTCGTTCTCCAGCAGAAAATCTTAACACTGCAATTCAGAAAAACGCGTCATCAGTACAACGCCATCTATCGACCAAGTAAGTAATCTGACAAAATGTTTAGCATCGAATGACGTTAAATAAGAAGCCCGTATGATCACAATAAGGTAATAAAATGTTCACTTTTATTTTGCTACGCATAAAAGTTTCACAAATAACTCAACAATGTGTTTTAGGGTAATATTCAAGTTCTCATGCATTTTATTTTCTCAATAGATGGCGCTTTGCCGAATCACAATACATTAAGAAGTTTCCTACTAAACTTAAAAATTTAATATATTTTGATTTGAGGATCGGTTGTTATGGTAAATACCGATAAGGTATAGAATTGTTCAATTTTATTTTGCTACGTATTAAAAGTTTCACACATAACTCAACAATTTGTTTTGGTGTTTTATACATTCGTTCGTACATTTCATCTTTTTCAATAGATGGCGCTGTAATCAGAATACATGAGAAAAGAATACATTAGGAAGTTTCTTGCTCAACTTAAAAATTCAATATCTTTTGATTTTGTGGGTCGATTTTGATGAAATAAACGCTAAATGTTACTCGGATTATTACTTAATATTTTTAAGTATCTTGATTTGGCACCCAATCTGTGGTTTATGCGTGATGCTCCCTCAAACGCACAGACAAACAGACAAAAATTTCAAAAATAGCATATTTGTGTTTTGTATCTTTTTCCTAACTTTTCTATGTAATTTTTGTGCAAAAGTATTCAATGTACAGACACGGTTGGTCTACGATTTCATTATATGTATAGATATTCCTAGCCAGATCAAAACGGTTAATTAAAAAAAAAAAAGCTGTTAGTATTATTACACAATCTGAAAGAGTTGCTAATAAGGAAGTAATAACACATGGCAAACCAAAGAAAAGCGCACATTTTTCGATCCAGATTCGTTTAAGAAAAATTAGGCTTCAAAGTGGTTTTTTTTGAGTCACATGATAAGTATTAACGATAGTAATATTATATTAATAACGGTAGTTATTAAAGGCGAACGATTCAGCCTGCCCGATTGAGTTTAACTTTAAGCACATAACCTCAATTGTAATAATAAAGCTTTTAAACAAGATAGTTTCCATAGTAAACGATTAATTATCAGTCCACTAAACCACCCGTAGCGTTTCATCTTTTGTTTTCATATTCTGCAATAGTCCTGTTCCAACCGGAGATTGTCCTTGAGTATACTTTCACAGTGCATACAGGTATCCCTGTATCGGTTGGTATCCCATTACATTTGAAATGTCTAAAGGGGCCTCTGCGAGTTGGCTTCGGCCCCTCGTACGCCTATCAAAAGACCGGGTCTCCAGGTGCCCGAGAAAATAAAAAAACAAAAAAAAGCTTTTAAGCAAATCAATATCAAATTGAAAGAAGATCTATGGGGTATGTCTATAAAAGTTTGTACCTCCATTATTGACACTATAGCGCCGTATTTAGGCTTTATATTTAATCTATATGTAGATCAAGGTGTTTTCTCGGGCCATATGAAATACAGGAAGGTAATTCCTTTATTTAAATCCGGGAACAGTTTCCAGCAACGTGTGTGAAAAGGTTATGCTAAATCAAAAGCTCAGTCACTTTAACGAGAATAGGATCTTACATGACAAACAGTACGCTTTCACCAAGGGGCGTTATACAACTGACGCTGCTGTAACTTTATTAAAACTTATCTTTAATGCGTGGAAAGAGGCGCAAGATGCCATAGATATCTTCTGCGACGTGTCGATGGCGTTTGATTGTATAAGCCATGAAACATTATTACTCCTGAAACTAGAGCGTTACGGACTAAGCAAAACAGCCTTGAACTTAGTAAAATCGTATGGAATGATAGACAACAGCTAGTTCAAATAAACGGCAAAAATTCATCAGGATTAAACGTAACAATGGGGGTACCACAAGGCTCAATTTTGGTTCCTTTCTTGTTTCTAGTTTGTATAAATGATATGAACATATTAGAAAATAAACTTACATGGTGTCATTTGCTGACAATACATTTATATTTTTTTAAACAAATAGACATGCAAACAATCTTGTCTTTGTAAATTAGGCCCACTATAGGCACATGATTGGTTCGCTGCTAATAATTTAGTATTCAATGACAAAAAAAAACGAAGTGCATTCGATTTACTTTATCAAATGTCAAAAGTAGTGATTGTGACATAGTATTGAACAGGGAGAAACTAGAATTTGTCGGTGAATCAATTTACCTTGACTTAAGGCTACAATGGAGTCCTCATTTAACATCTCTTGCAGGAAGGCTAAGTTCGGCAGCATATACTGTTAGGAAAACACCCAGCTTACAGATGTTGAAATCGAGACAATAGTCTAGTTAGTTTCATAGTATTATGTCTTAGGGTATTTTACTATGGGGACGGGCTGCTGATATCGAGTCGTATTTTCATTTTGCAGAAACGAGCCACCAAAGCTATTTATAATCTCTGCCGGCGAGTTTATCTAAGGGAACTTTTTAAAGAAATTACCACAATGACGGTCCCTTGCCAATATATCTGTGAAAATATCATATACGTTAGAAAGAATCTACATCTTTTCAGTAAACGAGGCGACAGACATAACTATGTCACTAGAGATAGGAACCAATTAATCCAAACAGGTTTCAGACTTGCTAAAGTAGCAACATCTCATATAGGATATTGTTTAAAGTGTTATAATAAAATGCCGTCACATAATTCGAACTGAATGAGACAAAATTTAAAAATTGTATAAAAAATGCACACTATGCAGACAAGCATATTATAAACTAGAAAAGTACATTGATGATAAAAATGCTTGGCTCAATGCTGGTTCGCTCCACAACGATTAAAGCGCCCAAGCTTTGATTATGATGTGAAAACATTGTTGGACCTGTAGAAGATTGTAAGATTATCTTTGCATTGCATAGACTCAATCTCTTTTACGTTGCATAATTTCAATCATTAATTATTTCATAACGATTGTAACCATGATTTTGTAAACACTGACTAAGAGTGTCCATGGAGTTTCTTGCACGTTGTTTTCATAGGATCTACTCTTTGGAACGTGCAACTGCCGCGCTAGAAATGGGAGCTGGTCGGTGAGTGCGTTTTGCTGTAGAGCAACTTGCTGCTCTTGCCGCTAGCGTGGCAGAATTAGCTTCATCTATTTGACTGACAGACCTTAACTATTCAAAAGTGCCTGTAACTGGTCTATTTTGGTAACTGGTATAATTTGTTTATTTTTGTATACATTGTGAAACAAACAGCATAAATCAAAAAGATACAGGTTGGCAAAAAAGAGTAGCATCAATTAACACTTAGTTCAACCAAAATCAGCAAAACAAACTCTAACATACCTGTGATATCAGCGGTTCTTTGGAAAACATTGTCGAGGTCCGAAATAATAGTTTGGGCCTCATTTTCCAGCAGACAACGTCTGTACACCTTATAACTTCCCGGCCAGCACTTCGAATTGCTATTCACGTTTTACCTATTTTAATTATCGTTTGAAGGTCGATATCAAAATTCTAAGTTGTGAACTTTGTAGCTGTACAAGTGGTTAATTTAATTGTAATCCTTCAGTTATAGGAGAGCACAGCATGCATATATCTTCATCATCATATCAGCCAAAAGACGTCCACTGCTGAACAAAGACCGGTCTTGCGCGTCTCGCATCCATCGGCTACCCGCGATCTTCACCAGGTCATCGGTCCACCTTGTGGGAGGCCTACCAACGTTGCGACTTCCGGCACACATATATATATAGTTGTAGCATACTCACGGCGACACTCGTAGGCCTGCGGCGGACGGAACATGTGCCACAGCGGGCGCGTGCACACCTCGCACGCCGTGGGGATGTGGTACGTGATGCTGACCAGGTCGTGCCCCTTGTGCTGCACCGTGTTGCCTGCGGACCACACACCCGCCATTAACATCTGCTTCCATACGACCAGTCTACAATATATCTGGCAGTAAAACGACATAGAACTTTACTAGAAAACGGTTGAAGGTTTGTTTGCTACACCTTCAACCGCTTTCTAGGCCCCTGACGCTTCCTCTGGGGTTGCAGAATTTGTTCGAAAGAGTCACCGCGGCCCTGGAACGCAAAGGGCATTAGGAGGAAACCGGACGGGCTTTATTCAGCAAGAACACTTTCTGCTTCACACAGAGCGGGAAGAATCATTTGATGATTGCCCATCCTTAACCTTCAAGCGGTCGCGCGGCGTCGAATCGACCGCGCTCGATAAGTTTTCGCTGATTACATCGAGATTTCTCGCCACAAGTATTTCTCTTTACCAGTAGCTTTTCATTAATTCACTATGCATGAAATTGAATGCATACCACTCTTCTCCGAGCCTTTGTAGTTGAATAGAATGCATTTGTTTAGGTCGCGGCGCAGGCGTCGAAACGACTACACGCGCCTGGCTCTTTCTTTTACCTTGACGAGATGACTTATTTCGAAGTAAAATACCTGAGTTGATAAAATAAACACTTTGATAGTAATTACTCGATTGCATGGAACTAATAAAAAATAAAAACATCTAAATAAAAATGAGAACACAAATCATTCTCCCAAGAGAACAAAACTTTGGTTTGGCGGGTCTGGCGTGCATAGCTGGTTTGTAATCGAACCATAGTGGGTTGTGGTTAATTTTAATTCCAAAAAATTGTTGCCTAGGTAAAAATTGATAATGTCTGAATATAGAACATAAATAATTATTATTTTACCAGTATTCTAAATTCCTGAAATCTCACATAGGTCTTTTAGGTTACGCGCGACCGCTGTCGCTACAAATACCCACGCGCCCGCTTGAAGGTTAAAAGGATGTGACGCATAGTAGTGGTAGAAACTGGCAGGTTTTAGTCTAGGATTCTGACGTAATCCTCTGTTCTCCCCAGATTGAAGCAATAGGGAACATGCAATATTTCCATTTTTGCTTTAATTTTAAAGAACTCCATCTAGAATAGACCACCACATAAATAAGAAATGAAAACGCTTTAATTTATTGCCAAAATTGCGTTTGAAACCGACAGTTTAAAGGCTTCCCCACACAGGCGCGTTATTAACGGGCGATAATATCGCATGCGTTACTGCGATATCTGTTTTCAGTACATTTTGTATTAGGATGGTCATGTAGTTACACACTGCTGCGATAATAACGCCGCAATGGAAGTAGGACGTTGCGTTTCTCCGTCCTGCGATATTCCGATATGAGTTCTAGAATGTTTTGTATCAGGACGCAAACGACCGTACACACACCTGCGATAATAACGTTAGTACTTGTAGGACTTTGTAGGATTTTTAAAATACGCAATATAGCGAAAGAACACACAAATACGCGCTGACTTGTTGGAGTCTTCCTTGCATGTGCATGCGCTGCGTTGACTTGTTTTGCATACCTAAGAGAGATGGTATAATAGTGCCATCGCGGCGCGGCGCTCTCTCGTAAGAAATATTGGACGATAAAAACGCAGCTGTGTGCACGGAATGTAAAAGGAATCGGGACGTATTAACGCAATACCGCATGCGATATTATCGACCTATAATAACGCGCCTGTGTGGGGGAGCCTTAAAGGTTCGCTCGAAAACGGACGATGACGTCACTCGTGTCTATCACTGGTCAAGAACTGTCCTAACTCAAAGACATAAGGGTGCCTTTTCGTTGGCATAACAGCAGATACGTCACCAAACGCTGATTGTTGTTTTTAAATACGTTCCGTTTCACGTTATTTCTGTTAAATATCGATACTAACCAAAATAAAAACGTTGCAATGGTCTTTATTTTATACTTTTTATTATTTTTCTGACAAAATTCTCATAAATTCTGTATTTGCATCTTCCCTATTCATGAAAACTTCCCCACAAAAAAAAAAGGATAGGTCTTCTTTTCTTTCACACCAATGATGCATTCATCAACCTGGGATTTTAAAGGTAGTTTTATGCTGCATCGAACACATCGTCACAGCGGCTGGATAAATTAAGCCACACTGGTAGAGCGAGCTCGGCTCGAATGAGTATGCGAGGTGTTTCATAGAACTTTCTAAAATAAATCGAATGCGGAGCGTACTACAACGGCAGTGTGCATCCACTTTTGATAAATCTTTATTGGCGTGTTGTGTAACATTCAAAGCGTATGTTATTTTGCTTCGACGATGGACGAGTGCATCACATGCATGTAAGGTTGGGAAAGCTGTATGTTGTGCGCTTCTCCTTAATACCTTGTTGTTATAATGGTGTGCCATGTTAGCACAGAGATAATAAAATAATGTGCAAAAGTGCAAGTAAATGGCTCTGTTTCTGCACTAACTTTTTATGTTTTGCAGCGAATGTTTTCGAAGCCATCCAGTGACGGGCGCCTCATACATTGGTAGAGTTTCAAACTAGAGTAAAATTGATTACATGTTTTATTTATATTAAGACTTGGGCGTTCGTGATGCCATATCATTTTATTGCCGTTCTAAGGAAGTTGATTTTTATTTATTATAGTTTATTTCAACAAAAGTAAAACCAAAACAGGAGACTTAAAACTAAAACATCTTTAGTTATTTAACTCTTAAGCCTACCACTATGAGGTGCATTAAGAGTTCCCCTTATGTTTCAGATGATTAATTGGACCAGTGTGTTGAAAGTCATCTGGAATATAGTCACCCGATGCAGACTATTTTATTTGAAGATCGTCAATAGTGTGACATTAATACAACCATGCAGTCTGTTGTTTAGAAATTGATACTGTTCGACAAGATTTTGACATCAAGAGACAGGAACATCGACTGGTCGTAGTCGTCATCATCATCATATCAGCGGAAAGACGTCCACAGCTGGACGGCGCGGCGGCCTGCGCGCGCGTCGCAGCTGCCCGTCACGCGTGTCTCCATGCGTGGGCTGCGCCGAGCCAGGGCTGAGCTCCACCGGTGGGAGGCTGCGCCTACGTTGCGACTTCCGGTACGCGGTCGCAACTCAAGAACTTTTCAGCCCATCGACCACCTGCTCCGCGCGCAATGTGCCCTACTTTAGTTTGGCGATCCTTCGGGCTACGTCGGTAACTTTGGTTCTCTTGCGGATATCATCATTCCTGAGTCGACCACGCAAGGATACTCCAAGCATTGCCTTCTCCATTGCCCTTTGAGTGACGTTAAGCCTTCTGATGAGGTCCATTGTGTAGTAGTCGTTTCGTCGCAATCAAGTTATTCTTTTAAAAATTCATGATTGAGTTAGGATATCCTCGGCAGCTGGAAGATGTATATCCTCGCCACTCACCGGTATGGTCGGCCTGCTCGGCGGGCAGGTCGGCGGCGTCGCCGGGCCTGCGCGCCTCGCCCTCGCCGGCGTACAGCAGCTGGAAGATGTATATCCTCGCCACTCACCGGTATGGTCGGCCTGCTCGGCGGGCAGGTCGGCGGCGTCGCCGGGCCTGCGCGCCTCGCCCTCGCCGGCGTACAGCAGCTGGAAGATGTATATCCTCGCCACTCACCGGTATGGTCGGCCTGCTCGGCGGGCAGGTCGGCGGCGTCGCCGGGCCTGCGCGCCTCGCCCTCGCCGGCGTACAGCAGCTGGAAGATGTATATCCTCGCCACTCACCGGTATGGTCGGCCTGCTCGGCGGGCAGGTCGGCGGCGTCGCCGGGCCTGCGCGCCTCGCCCTCGCCGGCGTACAGCAGCTGGAAGATGTATATCCTCGCCACTCACCGGTATGGTCGGCCTGCTCGGCGGGCAGGTCGGCGGCGTCGCCGGGCCTGCGCGCCTCGCCCTCGCCGGCGTACAGCAGCTGGAAGATGTATATCCTCGCCACTCACCGGTATGGTCGGCCTGCTCGGCGGGCAGGTCGGCGGCGTCGCCGGGCCTGCGCGCCTCGCCCTCGCCGGCGTACAGCAGCTGGAAGATGCGCGGGATGTCCTTGGCGTCCGCGCGGATCACGTCGCCCTGCGTCACCGAGCGCACGTGGAACACCTTGCTGCAATACAACACGGACGTTACATGAGAAAAAATAAAAAAAATAAAAATATGGGACGAAGTCGAAAGACATTTAGCGAGCAGTCGCGGCAAATTTACGTACGACCGCCGTTCGGGGAAAATGTCGAAGGATATTTCACTTGACCACATACAAGTTATGGACAAGTTGTCGCCCGAGGAAATAAAAGGCGTTATTGCCAAGTCGCGAAACACAGACCGACGCGCCTCCTCAATTCACAAATGACAGTCGCGCACGGTCACCTGCTATAAAACGTAGATTTCGTTACAGGCCACAGGACAAATTTCTCGTATTGAAAACGGGATTTTACTTTGTATCTATCACCATTGACATCATTCACCTAGTTTGGGGACATTTAAGTGCAATACACACAAAGCGCGGGTCGTGGCCGGCCGCACGCACGCGCGCGCGGCTCGCTAGCTACAGCGGCTTCAGCAGGCGACATGCACTGCGTTGATAATGTCGGGGGATTCGGACACGGACGAAGAATTATTATTTGTAATTATTTTGAAAAGATGAGCACGGAAACAAAAAAGAGTCTGGGTTCATAAAATTAACAACAAAAAGACTACAATATGGAGAATATCATCGCCTGTGTTAGAAACGTACGAGGATTGAGATTCATGGCAAAATCGATCAAATTTTTTTATTATTTTTTCTACTATTAATAGGCATACATTTGACCACTATCACCTGATGGTAAGCGATGATGTGGTCGAAGATGGAGCACGTTTACCTAGAAGTAACCTATTCACTCTTGTCTTAAAAACTCCCAGGTTGGTAGCTATCTGGAAACACAGACTCTGGCAGCAGAATTCCACTCCTCAGCTGTAGGGCACTTTTAAAATGCATAACAGACACCCAAATAACTGAATCATATCATCAGACACTTATCTTTCCTCGAGAATAAAGGATTGGGGTAGTATGCTTGAAAACCACACACTTTGTCTATGCCAAAGCATAAGCCCAACTGCCCCACAAAGAATACAAAAGGGATTGAACAATAGATACAATCTGCCTAGCCTTTTCCATGTAAGTTGAGGTCAACTTCCAGCCATAACTGGATGCAGCTGCATACTGTACTAGTACTCAGCTGAGTACCAGTATTTTATATCCATTGCTTGTGATTACTGTCAAAAACGGGTGTTGAGAGGTGGTTTGTTGAGAAAGTACTAGTAGATATTTTAAGCAATGAGGAAAGGAAGGTAATTTCAGTCTCATATTGAAAGTAATGTACATTCAGTCAAAAAAGTATCGGCAATCGATGATTTGTTTAAGGTTCCAAATTCAAATTTTTGTTTTTTTGTAGTTGTTAGATTGGCACAACTGTTTTCCATTTTGGCGCGGAGTTTGAGTTGCATCTGTTATTTATATTAAATACAGTGCTGGTTTTAGTAATATCATAATTATATAGTGTGTATTGCGAATTTCATAATGGACAAAAATATCGAACAAAGAGTTTGTCTTAAATTTTGCATCGCCAATGGAATTTCGTGTTCGGAGTCACTGAAAATGTTACAGAAGGCTTACGGTGAATCGACTTTATCAAAAACTCGTGCTTATGAGTGGTTCAAAGCGTTCAAAAGCGGTCGAGATGTGATGGAAGATTTGCCTCGCTCTGGTAGGCCGTCAACGTCTGCAACTGAAGTTAACATCGCAAAAGTGAAGGAAATAGTGACTGAAAATCCCCATTCAACTCTGAGAGAGATAGCCACCGAACTTTCTGTATCTCACGAGTCGATCCGTACCATTTTAACTAATCATTTGGGTATGAAACATGTTGCTGCTCGGCTAGTCCCAAAAGATCTGAATTTTCTCCAAAAACTCAATCGCATGAAAGTCGCTGAGGACATGCTAGAACGAGTCAGTTCGGACCCAACATTCATGAAACGCATTGTTACTGGTGACAAGACGTGGGTTTACGAGTTTGACATGCAAACTAGTCAACAAGCTTCGGAGTGGCGCCTTCCAACTGAACCGAAACCGAAAAAACCACGCCAAAGTCGATCAAAAGAAAAGTCATTTTGACTGTTTTCTTTGACTATCGCGGTGTTGTGCACTCTGAATTCTTACCGGAAGGTCTAACGGTAAATAAAGAATATTATTTGAGCGTTATGCGGCGTTTAAGAGAGCAAATTCGACGAAAAAGGCCAGATTTGTGGTAAGAAAATTCTTGGGTTTTTCACCACGACAATGCGCCTTCGCACAAGGCTATCATTGTGAACGAATTTTTAACCAAACACTCAACAAATACCATCCAGCAACCACCATATTCACTAGATATGGCTCCTGCTGACTTTTTTCTTTTTCCTAAACTCAAATTACCCCTTCGTGGCACCCGTTTTCAATCGATAGAAGACATAAAGGAGAATTCGCGGCGAGAACTGAACTCAATTCCGGAAGCAGCGTTTAAAAAATGTTTTGATGAATGGATTATTCGTTGGCGCAAGTGTATCGTTTCTAAAGGAGCATACTTTGAAGGTGATAAAATAAATTTGGATGAATAACAGACATTTTGTGTATTATTGATCTTTTCCCGGTACTTTCTTGACAGAGTAGTATCTATAAGTACTAATATATAAAGCTGAAGCGTTTATCTGTTTGTTTGCTAGAACGCGCTTATCTCAGGAACTACAGGTCCGAGTTGAAAAATTCTTTTAATGTTAGATAGCCCATTTATCGAGGAAGGCTATAGGCTCTATATCATCACGCTAAGACCAATAGGAGCGGAGCAGACGATATTGCGCGGGTCAACTAGTAGAATATACTTATACAAACCTCAAATCTAATATCATAACCGGATCCGTAGTGTTCATCTTATCGTTCTCGGTGTTATAGAATATGATCTTCTTGGAGGACACGACGACGTACTGCTTCTTCCAGCCGTGGCGGCGGATGTTCTGCTTGAAGGGCACGGACAGCCAGCCCTCCAGCGTCTGCTCCGTCTCGCCGTCCTCGGCGTCCGCGGACGACTGGGAGGCCGTCTCGCTAGTTAGGGCGGCTAGTTTTTCCTTAAGTTGCTCGATTTCCACGTCTTTGCTGTCGACCTGAGACATAATTATATTAGAAGTTGCGGTTGTTTGACTTCGGGAATCTGACCTTCAATAGACTAAACTAGCGTGAGAATCCTGGTACCCATAACACAAGTTAAATCTTTTCTTGGGTACCAGAATTCAATACAAATACGACTTACACCATTGTTACTCACTAATATGTTTTTGTTCTTGGTGCAAAATAGTTGTTGGTAAGTGTTTGATTGTACGGTTTTTTTTTAGTTATTATTGATAACTAACGCAAATAAACGGCTTCCCGTAGCTAATTCAATCCTATTGTAGTTCTTACTATTCGAGCTTACTTTGTGAATAGTTTTATTTTTACTATTGATAGGCACGCGTTTGACCACTATCTCACGTGTTGGTAAGCGACGATGTGGTCGAAGATGTAGCATGATGTAGATGTTTAGACTTTATCCATCTTTCAGAAATCCTGCAAGTCCTAAAAACTACTTGGCTTTGTTTTCGCGAGGAGCCAGCTTTTGTCCTCAGTTTTATGTAATGGTAAGCGAATGAGGAGGTCTACGATGCAACAAGCGAGCCCAGTACAATACACTCTTGAATGCTGAAGGTTAAGGTGACTGTTCAGTCTTGACCTAATATATAATCGACATAGACATAAGGTTCAAATTGCAATGCTAGGTAGACGTTACCTCCATGGCGAGCCGCAGCCTGGTGGACTGCTCGTCCAGCAGCTGCTGCTGGCAGTCCTGCAGGTCGCGCTGCAGCTTGGAGATGTGCTGGTCGAACTTCTCCTTCTCTCTGGTCAGCTCTTGCTGCAGCTTGCGGTAATCCTTGTCTTTGCGGACCGACATCTTGCTCTTGTTCTTTGTCGTCGCTGGATTCATGTCTTTTCTATAAAAAGAAGAAGGTTTGTGTGACAACTCATCGTAATAAGGTCGCCGGTCGTACGTAAGCCTCGCCATAACACAGCTATCATATCGGATATTTTTGAAAATCCATCTGACGGACTTATTAGATTTTTTAAGTCCAGTACCCTATTATATTACCTGTTCATAATCTCGGCCAGCTTGTTGACGGCCTGCTGCTTGAGCATGATCTCGGAGTTGAGCTTCTTGTTGAGGCGCTCCACGTCGTCCTGCAGCCGCTGCAGCGCCGCCACGCGCTCCGCCAGCGCCGAGCCGCTGCGCCGCAGCTCGTCCACCTCCTGCGGACGAGGGGACGACACATGTTCACTGAACGGACGATGCTATGCGGCAGGGATGGCCAACCACTCGATCGCGATCGACCGGTCGAAGTATGGACGTTGGCAAAAAGAGGCTGAGAAACCTCCGACTTGCCGACGACATAGTCCTTTTGGCTCCCACAGTCCCACAGCTCTAGAACTCCAGACCAAGCTCCAAGATTTGAGAACAGCTAGCTTCAAGGTGGGACTTGCGATGAATCGGTCTAAACCCCAGCTAATGACCAACAACAGCATAAAAAGCAGAAAAAAATTAAGAAGTAAGTAATTGGTAGATCATTGTTGAGATGGATGTGTGGAGTAACGAGAGTGGATAAAGTGAGAAATGAGTACATTAGAGGCACTTTAAAAGTGGCGCCAGTGACGGAAAAGTTAAAAGGGAATCGCTTGTCTTGGTATGGTCATGTGAAGAGGAGGGATGAAACGCATATAACTAGAAGAGTTATGAACATAAATGTGGATGGATGGAGAGGGAGAGGAAGGCCAAAGAAAAGATGGATGGATTGTGTGAGGAGCGATATGAAAGAAAAGGGAGTTAGTGATAGAGTGACGACTAATAGAACAGAATGGAAGAATAAAACGTGTTGCGCCGACCCCAAGTAACATGGGATAAGGGCAGGAAGATGATGTAATTGGTAGATCATATATTCAGCTAAATCCGGCTTGACTGGAAGCCGACCCCAATATAGTTGGGAAAAGGCTAGGCAGATGATGATGTAATTGGTAGATCATACCAGGTTTCGTCAGTAAAAAGTAGATCTGTGTTTAATCAAGTTGGCCACCCTGCTGTACGGCGTATAGATACGGTATTAAAACCACCGTGAATACCATGGCGGACTACAGGTAACATTGTACATAAAGTACTGTTGATACGAAGAAACCAACTAGAGTCAAACACGGGTCGCTAAATATTATAGCATCTCGAGAATTAGAAAAAGTTCGAATCCGTAAGGCGTTGCCTATGTCACTCTTACAATATGTGAAGCAGTCTATTAACACTTGTTTTGGGACCAGGGGATTCATATTTCATGCAAAACCTGTATGGAAATAAAAGTTTACTTTTACTTTATTAAGTCTCAGCTACAGGCACAAATAATAGTAGATTATGCAGAGAGGATTTAGCAGTGTCTTATGTCACGAGCGTCATATTGAAACCCGAACCTAATGAAGGATTCGAAATCGAGTTAAGGTGGATGCTCATTTCTGAAATATTCATTCTTTCGAACTACATGAACTTAGAGGGCTATATTGATGATTAAAATGGTTATAATTCTTTAGATAAATACGCGTTACGGTCGCGGATCGCATTTGGTCCACATACAGCTTCACACTGACCGGCAAATTGCAAAAAACATAAAAATATTTGAATTTCGCGGGCTACCCTGGAGCATTCACCTTAATACAAGAATCCTGAATGCAGCGGGGGATTTAAGCTAGCCCAAGGCAAAGACAGCTTTATTCCCGAAGCTTACTTTACTTTTCACACCAACCGCAAGAAAATTGTTTGCAAGTCATGAAGACAGGTGGCTGGCCGCGAGCGGTTTCCGACGGTATACAAGTTGAGTTCCAAATTCAAATCACATTATTGACCTCTGGGCAATAATATTGTACTGAATTTCATTATAACCGCCGGGCGATAATGACTTAAGGTTGAGTTTGCATGACATATAATCTGATGCTTTCGTGCAGGTGGTGTGAAATAGTACATTGTTATCTTAGGATGAAAGCAATTGATTTAGTCCCGAGACGGCGTTTAGCCTCGCTACGCTCGGGCGCCAATAGTTCAAGGGACTAAATAAGTCTTTCACCCGAGGTAAACACTGTGCTTTTCATAACGAATACAAGGGAAGTAAAAAATAAAAACACGAATCAGCTAAAGAAAAATCTATATCTGTATCTGATGAACTCAGCGACGCCGACGTGTCATACAAATCTCTCGAAAAAACAAATGAAGATCGGACTACCGCTTCCCGCCTCTTTTGTTTTTTTTTTTCTGTGACTGGCGGTATTCAAATAATATTTTGCAATTTCATCATTGAAAAATGGTAAATCTTTTGCCCAAACCTATGTTATTTTAAAGAAATAGTTGAAAGTAAATAATAATAAAGCCATAAAAAAAAAAAAAAAATATTTCATTAATACTCATCTTTATGTTATTTCAATTTTACATCGCGCTGTAATTGAGACACTGTATAGAAAGTCGTATAGAAGATTGTTTTTTTATAATTTGACGGCTGTCAGTTGAAAACGATTCTTCCTAGGGCTGAAAAGTAATACTTTCAACCCGCTCCTTAGGCAACTTCAGGCCACTTCCGAGTATGAGTAATGAAAAGGGTATGTTACCTTCCGCTGCAGGTCGATGGTGGCCCTGTTCTCGTGGTCGCGGTCGCGCAGCCCCTGCACCAGCGCGTCGCGCGCCGCCAGCTCGCTGCGGTGCTGCGACATGGCGTCGCGCATCTCCAACTCTTTCATCGTCTTCTCCTTCTCCAGCTCGCCCACCGTCTCTTCGGCTATCGACCTGGAATGTTGCAAGGGATAATAAATATCGTCGCGTTCACTCATCATCTGCCTAGCCTTTTCTCAACTATATTGGTGTCGGCTTCTAGTCAAACCGGATCACCGTTCCGTATCCGTCGCGTTCGCTGCTAAGCATAAGTTTGTGTTAATATGAGGGATCATATTAACACAAACTTATGCTAGATTAAAAATATTTGACTAACAGCAAATGGATGCGAATAACGTCATTTGAAGCGCCTTATTTTAATTCATAGCAGCAACACGTCTATGACGAGTATGTACACAGTGAGAGGATTAAAAAAAAAATTGACCGAATCGTGGAAGATTGTGGTGATATTTTTAGTTTTGCCCTGCTCCCATGGGAAAACTGCGTTAGTTTATCTATACAGGTATCGAGAAACAATTACAAATATAAAATTTATTTTTTATTGAGAGGTGGTAATAGCATGTTTCACAGATGAACGTAAGCATAAGTTATTAATAATAAATAAAGTAAAACTATTTACAATCTACTGCCAGCCGGAAATATAAAGGCAACCCTTTTTCGCTTTGATTCACTGCTTGTTTTCCTCAACATTTTGGTTGTTTGTTTAGTAAATAAAATATAAACACAAGAGAACACAAGTCACCAGTCAACAGTCAACTGAAATCACTGCAATCATAGAAACATTAACATGCTTCTATGATCTATTGTAATCAATGAATAGCACTGATACATAACTAAGGGAAAAGACATTTGTTTTAAAGTGCTTATGAAAGACTACTTCAAGATAATTGTGATAAAATTGCATACTACTGTTTGTGGACAACAAGCAAGATAACTGATGAAAATGTAATAACGATTGTAGGATGTTTATTTTTTTAATTTATCTTTACTAACAAAATATTTTTATGGAATCGAAACCCACGGACAAAATTAGTCCATAGGTAGGCGAGCTAAAACTGGGAGGAATGGACCCGAAAAAGAGGACATTGGACATAGAGGACGCATCTTTCTTTCTGGTAAACTAAGAACCACTTTCTGAAGAATTACGACCTCGCTGTTTTGAAGTAGATTAATAAATATTCTATTATAACATATGTATGCCTGTGAGAAGAATCGAGAGTGACAAGAACTGAACCATCCCATCTGCCTGTATCTTAATCACACACATTTCCCTCAAAAACACCACAGCAAAGCTGCTTGGTGACATCAATACATGACAAGTGTTACGAAAACCACCATAAAAAGAGGCAGAGTATATCTATTACTTTAGGTATATTTTATCAGAGTACTGACCTGGCGATGGCTTCTGAGTCTGCGCGCGCAATGGCAAGCTGCAGCTGATGCAGCAAGCTCGACCGTTCCTGTTCGGAGTCACGCGCCGCCCGGGTGTTCTCCTCCAACATGAGGCGCATGTCGTTGGCCTGGCTCTTGTACACGAAGCAGTAGTGCTGCTCTGTCTCCAACTGCTGACGGAGTTCCTCGCTCTGGTCGACATGGAATACATCGATTATTGGCTTAAGAATAGTCACATCCCACTCTCTTTCTCCCATCTTGATGGGCCCACTTGGTGGTTAAACTCAAAGACAAACTTGTAAAAACACACGACACATTAAAATAAAGTGATATTTAGCATTGAACATAAACATTGCACGCGTCAAGTGTGTAGAAAGGAGCAAATTCAATGACTGAATATAATGGTCAAGTGCACCACCAAAGGGGTGGGAGGCAGTTGTGTCAGAACTTGAGATATATAAAATAAAACTTCTCGGTTATTAAGATTTGCAATTTATTGCACTGTACGTGTGTACAGTCATCGACTGTCTGACGTCAACTGTGCAACCTTATTTATTAACTGGTCATAATGGCGTTAAATTTAGAGGATGCTATTTCTCCACTCTTTACATATGAATACTAATGTAAAGGTTTTAGAGAATCCCCATTGGCGGATCAAGGGGCTCATGACACCCCCAAAAGAGCCCATTTCTTTGGTAGTCTACAACCTAACGAAGTCATTATGGAATTTTCGAAAAGTAATCCAAGGAGGCTTGTTATGCTTTAAGAAAAATAAAATGTTATGCGCTTAGGACAATTCTGGATCCGCACCTGAACAGGGGCGTTGACTAAGATCTTAAGTGTAACGTCATGCAGGACATTATTGTAAAAGACTTCAATTAACACAACAAAGACAGTTATTGACAAAAATAATATTTTCTCAAACTGAGAACGTATCTGATTTGAAAGTAGCTGTGTTAGTAGATAAGCTATAATTATAATAAAGCTATAGAACATAGCGCGTTCTCTCTAGAATTGATTACGCCATATGAGTCACTATTTTTATTGTAAGACTGACATAATCGTGCTGCTACAAGGGACATAAAGCTCTTGTTGTAAATCATATCGATGTTCACACTTTTCAGTTTGATATGACGCATTATTGAGTCAAATAAAACATTAATTCCATTGGAACTGGGATTCCAAAATGTTAAAAGTATAGACGAGAATTCATGATATTACGAAAAACTACTGCCTAATACACACGGGCAAGCCATCACATACATCAAGGCTTTCTGTTTTTATTGTACATTTAGCAACGCACAGTAAAATGTTAATTAGCGGTCTGTTTAAGTATTTCAAGTTTGTTATTTATAAGTAGATGTTTTCATATCGTTATGAATCTACATACAAAGTACTGTGCTGTAGCATTAATAAGAAAACATTAAGTACAATTTATTGTACAACGATAGTCGTCCCAGTAGAAGATGACCAGGAAATTAACACGACAATAACACATTCCTGTATATTAACGCGTGTCATCATCATAATGGAAGTGTTTTATAGGCATGTCTTCATTGCCAAGGCTCTGTTTGTTCAGCACAAGTGCTCAACAAATTCATACCTTCACACTGATTCAGTTACGTCTTTACCATTTATTATTATTCTCAATGTAGTAATAGACTCATTTTCCACTCCTACGTGTATTCTTATACTTCTATTTTAAAGTTAAGATTGTCATAGACAATGTTTATATTTTAGATGCGGACAAAATCCGACACACAATGTGGAATTTTGTTCTATTCTAGGAATAGTTATGTAACTCATGGAGCAAGAATCTCATCTTGGTACTAGGTGTGCATTTTATTTCCAGGAAGCCCTTGGCCTTTCGATAAATGCAGCCTGACATGGCTCTTCTATTTGGTTCAACAACACATCATAAAATAAATGTAGAAAGCGAGGTTTTCTCCGTTAATAAGGCATTAGAAACATACACACTTAAAATACAAAGTTTTAATCTGTAAAGCCAATCTTAAATGTTTGTGTCATAAATATCAAGGTCAAAGAAGAATACCTACTTTTCATACTCGGGTAATTCGTGCGACTAGCGGTATGAGACTGCAGTAAAATATATTTATTCATATTCTATCTCGAAACGAAATATACAATAGTATCTACCGAACTGCGTACATTCAGCTATGCCAGTGTACTTTGAAATAGATACGAGTGCTGTTACAATTTGATAAAGTATTAATGTAGTTCTCAACGGTCACTCTATTGTGAAATTAATTAATCTCCTCGGCTTTGTGAACTAATTTTACAGCTTACAATAATAGCCGAATCGAGTTTCTAACTAAGGAATGATTTATTTTCATCAGCGCAACGTCGACTATTAATATTAAATTGTCAACAATTACATTCCTTGAACTTTAATGAATAAATGTTCTATTAATTGGCAAATCACATCATAATCAATGAGTAAGGCATTCAACTCTAGAAAAACCGCTGTCTACGTAATCATGTGTTTATTTATTTGGAGAAGCGCACGCGCAGGTTTATGTCGTATAAGGCAAAAGCTGTGTATGTGTGCATGTTTGCCGACGACAATGAGTCACTATGTTGTAATGCTGGAGGACAGTCTATTTCGGCGCGATGAGATTATGATTAATTCACAAGAAACACTCAAAGAGTTCGTTAAGTTTGTCGATCAATATGGATGTGTCTATAAATACGTAGATGCATACAAATTGATATGCGCCAACGAGTGTTCCCAGTTGTTTTATTTTCACTACTAGCATGATTACTGTGATAGTGACCTACTTATTACCAACTCATATTTGTAAACATGCACAGATTCCTTATTTGTTACTCCATTCTGGAATCAAAGCTTTTCTTCTGTTGTAATTCAATGTTATGTTATGCCATAAAGTATTATAATAATATACGATGACTGGTTTGCTAACTGGATGATAACTTCAATATCAAATGTTTATCACTTTTTACACTACTTGTTGCTTTCCAACCTTACACTTTGATGAACAGGCCTTTGAAAAGGGGACGTGTGGTCAGAATAATCGAGATAAGGTCCATTATGCAATGTTAGCAATTTGCGACCGCAGCACCAGTCTCTCACTTCGGTGACACTACTGTAGTTTACGGCACTTAGGTGAACCAGTTGGTCTGACTCATATCGAACAATGATGAAATGCACTGTATGCAAATAAGATACAATGTCTGTGAGATTAGTAGAAAATAAGACAATATTTAACAACCCACACTATGGTACGGGCCCTGTTGATTCTTTTTTTTTTTTGGATGAGTTATCACCAAACGACTTCTCCCACCCAGTTCGGGCGAAGAGGGAGGGAATGTCAGACTCCTTCTGGCTAAAACCCACCCGTGTTTCTGCAAATGCCCTTGGGCCTGTAAGCTGAGCCCTGTCGAACCTAAATCAAGTCACCTTCGGCACGCTTCACCTGGAACATTCGGACTCACCCTGGCACAGTGCATGTCCCTCTCGGCGGAGGCGGCGGCCAGCTTCTCGGCGGTGTCGTGCAGCGCGGCGCGCACCTGGTGCAGGTCGCGGGCGCGCGCGTCCCGCTCGGCCGCCGCCGCGCGCGCCGCCGCCTCGGCCGCCGCCACGTCGCCGCTGGCCGCCATGCGCGCCGCGCGCTCCTGCTCCAGCGACGCCGCCAAGCCCATCGCCTGCGAAAACCGTTCACTTAGATCAATGGTTCACAAACATTTCAATTTTTTTTATTTGTGATGGGTTTGCTCTTGAATCTAGTCTAGGTCAGAGATGACAGAGACAAAGTCTACGATGGAGCGAGCTTACCCAGAGGGAGCCTGTTCAATCTAACTTTGAAGAGATTAGGGTTGTAAGCGTTTGGAAACTCAGACGCAGGCAGAGTTCCACTCCTTTGCTGTGCGCATTATAAAAGACGTTTGGAAACGCTTAGTGCGAATTGGTGGAATAGCTACAAGGTAGGGATGGTAAGATGCAGTTATATGTCATTATAGTTATTCTCTATTTTAAAGACTTCAAAAAAGGAGCAGGTTCTGTAAATTTAAACTTTGTTTTTTTTTATTTGGAAGCCGTATTTTTTTAAATTTAGGATGAGTTGTAATGACCTTTTCAGTTTCCTGTCGATGTTCGCCCTCAAGTTTCTGCAGGCGCTGCTGCATCTGGCGGTAGTCCACGCTGAGCATGGACATCTGGCGGTCCTTCTCCTGGCACACCGACTCCGAGCGCTGGCGCGCCGACTTCTCCTCGTTCAGTTTCGATTGCAGAGCTGTTGTATCACATTGCGAACACCCCATAAATAAATGTGACTCTAAAAGTTGCATTAGTAAATATTGTTTTTTTTTTTTAAATTTTGAGTGAAAATAAGAAATATAAAAATCTAGTAAACTGACCCATTATAAACATTCAACAACGACTAGAGATCTTTGATTAATATGAAGAAGAAATAGGTACCAAGCCATAAATATTTACTAGAAAGTGAGTCTACTTTGGACCTACATAGATCATAGGAGGTATATTAGCAAACTGAACAATACCTTTAAATATCATATCCAATGTTCCTGAGGCATGCAAAAAGTGAAGGTATGAAATATATTTTTGGGAGCTTATACAGTTTAGCTCAGTCGAACATGACAGGATTGTAGCGTGGGCTAGATGGCAGAAAGTAATTTGTCTCGGAATACTAACACTCACCCTTGACTAGCTCCAAGTTGGCTTCTTGTTTGGAGAGCAACTGCGAGCGCTGCGTGTCCTGGTGCGCGCGCAGCTCCTGCTGGTACAGGTGCTGCGCCGCGCGCAGCTCGTGCGCCAGCGACGCGCACTCCTTCTCCAGCGCCGACACGCGCTCCGACAGCTGGCGGTTGTCCGTCATGACCTGGCTCAGCCTGGCCGACGCGCGCTCCAGCTCGCCGTGAGCCGCATTCAACCTGCTGGTGGCCTCCGCGACCGCCGCATCTGAACGTTGTTTAGTTGCCTTCACAGCAGCCAGTTCTTCGGAGAGAGTGCTTCGTTCCCTCTCCAGGGTGTCGCGCTGAGCACGCAAGCTCGCTACGGTGCCGTCGTTGACGGCGGCGGCCGCGGCCTGCGCAGCGGTCAGCTCTGCCGCTTGCTTCCTCGCCTTGGCAGCAGACTCCGCTTCTTGCTTTAACTTCTCACGTAACTCAGTCAATTGCATTTCTAAAGCATTTATTTTGTCGTTGTAAGTTTGTAAATTATTTATTTCTTTTGCTCGTTTGCTTTGTTCTTCATCAAGCCGCCGCTTTGCTTCGTTAAAATTAAATTCAGCTTTTCTCCTTGTTTCAGTTTCTATGTCAGCCTTCCGTTGTATCTCTTTCAGATCGTGTCGTAGTAGAGCTAATTCTTTATCCGTGTCAGCTATTATTTTCTTATTTCTAGATTCCCTCTGTGACAATTCTTCTAGCTGAGCACATAAAGTCACTTGCGTGTCTTCTAATTTCCGTCTACCATCTCTTTCTCTCTCAAGGAGTTTCTCTAGCTGCAGTATAGCTTCAGATCCAACATTATTAATATGATTATTAGAGATAGTATCTACTACATCAGCTGCCTTTAGTCCTCTGGCGCATAACTGATAATCGCCATTGTAAGTAAAACCCACAAACGGCAAATGATTTCCAACAAATGCTTTAGGCACAGGAAAAGATTCATCTAAAGCATCGGACTTTTCCATGTCATCAAAATTTCTTGTATCATCATCACTGGATAATTCAGGCACAACTGGCGGTACAGAATCTCTCAAGTTTTCAAAACTCCATTGATCATTGATAAAGAATGGATGTTGCTTAATTTCGTTAACACTAGTTTTACCTAATCTTTTAATCCTGTCTGTTAGAAGACCTCTTATTAGAGATTTAGCATCCTTTGAAATTTCCACGTCATCAGGAAACTGCAGTGAATTCCTATGGTCCATGATCTTACCATATGTACCTACTAAACTATCGGCATAGAAAGGAGGATCTCCAATGAGCATTTCATACAAAAATATTCCCACTGCCCACCAGTCACATTCACGACCATACACTCCTTCTCCATTCTGTGACTGTAACACTTCAGGTGAGATATAATCAGGAGTGCCCACTGCATTGCTAGCCCGCACAAGACCATCAGGTCCCATTCTCATGCATGTACCAAAATCAGCCAGCTTTAGATGTCCATGTTTGTCAATTAACATGTTATCTGGTTTTACATCTCGGTGTACAAAACCCATACCATGAATTACGTCTAATGCAAGGACAATTTCCATTGTATAAAACTTAGCCCACTTCTCAGGTATGTCATAGTTGGACATGAGACTAACGAGGTCACCACCAGGCATGTAGTCCATGACCATGTACAGATACTTGTGGTCTTGAAAAGCAAAGTGCAGTTTTAATATCCACTCTGAGTTAGCATGCGCCATTATGTGGCGCTCCTCCCAAAAGAATGTGGAGTCAGATCTCTTGATCATTTCAACCTTACTGAGTAGCTTCATGGCATATACGTGACGTGTAGACTTGTGTCTGACTAGTTGCACTTCACCAAATGCCCCTCGGCCAATCACCTTTATCAAATCAAAATCTGCTGCTTTCATACGCAGGTCTACTATGTTGGAAGCGAAAGTTTCATCTACAATAAACAGAAAACATTTTATTAATTCATAAACAACATAGTCAGACTGATTAAATTAAAACCACTCTTCTTTCCATATCAGAAACTTAAATGAAAGGAAATCAATGAAGCCCTAAAACCAATGGACAGCCCAAGACTCACAGCACCTATTTTTAGCAATCCTACTAAACTAATATTAATATTAAAAGTTTGTGACACAGAGATAGATTATAGTCTGGAATAACACAGGCTACTTTTTATCTCAGAAGTATACTTCCCTAGGGATTACGCGCGCAAAGCCGCTGGCAGAAGCTAGTCAATAATAAGTTTGTATAGGTTTTAATCATCAGAATAATTAAGTACAATCACAATCAGCTGTAAAAAAAAGAGTAGGTAATTGGTGTGATATCACCAACGAAGTATGATTTCCTATTATAACATTTGGATACAGTTATTGTGTTTCATTTACCCAATAGGTACTTAGGACAATTTTGAGAACTACATAGTTGTATTAGTACCTAGAGAGTTCACTGAATCACCAGTATTACATGAATCAGAACATATGTAAACATTAAATGCTTGTAAACAGTGTACATGCCTAAATAGAAATACCAGGTAGGGCATTGCAGGATAAAACCTCCTAACTGGGGCACAGAAAATACATATTAGCAACTTCTTAATTGAATTAAGATTCCTGAAAATTTTAAATGTGTAATCCATTATTTACACACTTTGGTACCTCATTAAGCAATTTTTATTCAGTCAATCAAAGCAAACTAATTAAGTCAATGGTCTATTGTAATAGTAGACTGGATGCTATTCAAGCTGGGCACTGTTGACCATAATATTACATTTTATGATCATTAATAACATTATCAGCTTTGTTAAATGGTCAACAGCTGCCATGAAGGGCTCATAACTTTAGAACAGCTGATTTTATTGATGTTCATTGTTTTGACCATTATGTTTACATCCTTGCAAATACAAAAAAAATAACAACACCAAAAAGCTAAGAGTTTGTCAACACGAACACACCCTACTAACTCTTTCAAAGTATGACCTAAAGAAAGATTGACCCCTCTATCAAACTCTGCTGTGTAATCAACTGTCTATCATAAATACAAGTATCGTGTTATTGCTCCTTAATTGATTAGGTATGTAATGTAATCAAAACAAACTTATTAATTAAACTGCAGTGCACATTAGATTATGTTAATAGCTGAACAGGTCAGAGCAGGCAGGTTTTTTTAGTAAAAAGTAAATATACACAATGGTTTAGAATTCTAGACTGATAAATTAGCATTAGAATCAGTGTAAAGTTGATTTTGAATATTTTCTCTAATCTATAAAGATACAAATTTAATATAGCATGAAAAAATACTAAGATTACTTCATAAATCATGCTAGCGCTCTGGGTCATGTCAAATATGAAAAAATATTTTCCAACAAAACAATACTTTAATTCTTATAAGGCCATTTAGTAGTTATTGCATGCTACCAATTAATGTGTAAATGATTTCTGAACATTTTCTATTACTGAAAACTAGACCTGTTCACCCAGATGGTTGCAATAGGATACTGAGATAATTTTACAGTAGTTGTGCCTGTGGGCCATACAGGAGCCAATCCAATATCATCTAAAGCTTGATAAACAAACAATGATAACACAGTATTTGCCCAATCATTTTAGTTACAGCTAAATTGCATTATTTTCCGGTTTATAGTTTTTTCATTGTATTTTTCAAAGACTGCTTACTGACAAATATTCTCCAGTCTGTCACTGCCAGAGTACCTACTGGCGGCATTTTCCTATTGAACATCATCTGAGCATAAATTACAATCCTAAGTCAGACACAGACGAACAGTGCATTTCTTATTCATTAGTTTTGGTTCCTTCTTCATTGTTTTACAATGGAACAATACTGAGTGTGTACTTAATAAACCATTCTTCTGTTACTCATTTTGCAGAGTGTACTTACATCTGCTGGTATATGCCTCGACGTTCTTCATGCGACGGATAGCCGGGTGGTCACAATCGGAGACGAGCGCCGTCACAGTGTCCAGTAAGCAGTCCACGTTGCCGGTGGAGCGAGGGTCACACAGCCGCTCCTCCAGCGCGCGCAGCCGCCGCAAACGTTCTTCGTCCTTCACCGATTCCATGCTGGATCCTATTTCTGACGTCCTCTGCCACTAAGGCTAAACGCCACCGCACATTCTCCCGATGACTGCTCCGTGTAAGAACACCACTTTCATCACGACACATCAACAACTGGACACTGATTTGTTATTCTTGTACTCTAGTTCAGTCGATAACCTACCATTCAAAGGATAACTTATGTTTCATTATCGAAAAATTCAGTTGCTACAGCTCAGAATGACAGCAGATAAAGGTGGTTCTCACAACAAAGCATATGCACGTTTGCAAACACAACAGGATGATTATTTACGTTTATAAATATCCACTGGCTTCCGACGAATTAATATCACTAAATTAACGAAACGATTGGCACAAATATGAAAAAATTAAGTAAATTTACGAATTATTCGACCGCTTGATTGATGAACGATGGATGATCGAACAATAAAGTGAAGTTAGACACAAAATTTTAGGATAAGTTTGCAATGGCGTTTCATAAATGATTAAAGCCGCTGATACACTAAACCACACACTAAACTGAAAGATACATTATTTTACATTCACTAAAAAAAGTAAGTTGAGCTGAATGTTCAATAATCAGAAAAAAAAATGAGAAATGAGAATATGGCTTTTGTATCGAAAATATTCTCAAACAGACTAAATTGTAATGCAAGGTACACACGTAATGACATCAGTCAGCCACTCAGGGGTCCGAGTTCACTATTTTTTGGGGTTCCGTAACCAAAGGGTAACCAACGGAACCTTTTTAGTAAGCCTCCGCGGTCCGTTCATCCGTCCGTTCGTCTGTCTGTTCGTCTATCTCAAGAACCATAATAGGTAGAGAGTTGAAATTTTTACAGATTGTGGTATTCTATTGCTGCTATAACAGCAAATAATAAAATAAGGTTTACGGTACGGAACCGTGTGCGAGTCTGACTCGCACTTGGCCAGTTTTTATTTTTTACAGGAGCTGGCATATTTAGGTACACGTCTGACGTCACCATTTTTTTTTTTCAAGATCACGGCGCAAGTTGAAACGAGTTTATGCATGTGGGTTGATAAGTTGGGGGTATTACAAATCAAATATAATTGAAAATGATGCCCTAAAGTGTCACGTTGTCGAGATATTTGGATATGGCGACTTTAGGGTGGATGCGCCAGGGTAGACCGCGAAATTCAAATTTTCTACGTTTTTTGCAATTTGCAAGTCAGTATTAGGTTTTATCTTGATTAAAGTATGGTTCGCGTGTGTAAGTATTATGTATTTTCAGAATTATAACCATTTAAGTCAGCAATAAAACTTCACAGGGCCAGATAACCCGAAAGAATGGCTATTTCATGAAATCTTGACATTTTAGGATAATACCGACATAATTATGGAGTTATTTTACTGATCATAATGGTTAAAATTGGCCAGTTTCTCACCAGATAGACCAACCGTCTGGTCGAAGGATCCACCTTTTTCAATGGAAGTTTGCGGGACTTTACTCTCAGTTTCGCACACCCTCCAAATGGCGACTTTACCTCCAAACATCTCGGAAACACTTTAAGGCACCATGTCGCTAACATTTTTTGTTTATTAAAGTACATCCGTTTCATCGTGTGATTTTGAAAAAAAAATAAAATGGCAAGTACCTACGCCACAACGGTTTTATCTTTTGTCGCTGGTGATCCGACAATCTTTGTGAGAACCGTGGATGCGAGATTTTGAAATCACCATCTAGTTGCGGGAGTGAGTAGACGTCTGCGTGAACATCCATCTGTAGTTATGTTTTTTAGACAACAGACTATTGTGGCATAGACCCCGTCGCTGATGTTCTAAAATCAAAATCTTAGGAATAAATGGTACCCTATTGAACGTTGCTGAGATTTTTCGAGGTAAAGTCACCATGTGACAATCATTACTTTCGTTAAAATTACTTAATTATGTGCTTTTATGCAAAAGATTGTATTCTAATTACCAGCTTGATTACATAATTTATTGGAAGAAAATAAAAAAAGAACTCGCGAAATCCTTTCTTGTTCTCAAATAGCAACTTTACCTTGAATTATGTGTTACCCCCCCTAGCCCTGATGACTGCTTCCATGCGTTCTCTCATGGACCTAATTAATGTGACAACAGTCTCTTCAGGAATGTTGTCCCATTCTGCAACGACGGCATTTTGGAGGTCTTGGAGAGTGGTAGGGGCAGGATCACGTGCCCGTACTCGCCGTTTCAGTTCATCCCAAAGGTGCTCAATAGCAGGTAGTCTCTTTCAAATAAAGCGATGTGACAGCGGGCGTTATCGTGCATTAACGTGAACCCACTGCCAACAAAACCCGCATAAGGGACAACCTGCTCCTCTAAGATCTCTGTTAAGTACCGAGGAGCAGTCAGCGATGCTTGCCCGCGAGCACTTCCAGTCCGAGAAACACACAAGGTTCGTTTTGCCATACCGCCCCAGAACATAATAATAATCGTTTATCGTTTATTTGTACATTTCAATTGAGCATCTAAAACACAATTACAGACAAAATGTTGTACATTGAGACACAAACAAAAGCGAACTACTGCCTCCTAAACTAGGCCAAGAGCCTGTGTTTTAGGAGCCAATGTTCCTCCAAAAACAGTTAAGCGCGGGCAGACAACATTGCAAGCAAATAGTTAACGTAATACTCAATACAATAGGTACAATGTATCATTTGAACAATATTTGTTGAAGTATCATTACCAAATTAATAAGTAAAAACATATTATTATTAAATTAGATTTTTATATAAGATAAGGAATTAAATTATTATTGCAATTACAGATTTCATAAAAATTAAAATTCAAGGTTACATAATTAATAGATTCAATAATTAATAGTTTATAGATTCAATAATAAGAAAATAAAATATTTAAGAAACGATTGTAATAAGTTTTTCCGTTTCGTCATAAGTCAACTGCTGCAACCATTTAGAAAGTTTGATCTTAACTTCTCGTTTGGTAAGAGGATATATGGAGATGATTTTATTAATTTTATTGTAGAGTCGGGAGCTAGTTGCCAGATACTGACGGCTAGCAAACTTTGAACGGCATTGTACTGTGTCGCATACGGGAAGCCCTCTGCGTCTTTTTAGCCTGTCCATGTCTAGGTGCAGCATGGAGTGTTTCCGAAGCACAGCGCGGAGCACAAAGAGCTGTCTCACGGTCAAGACTTCAGCTTCTGAGTAAAGTACCTTAGTCGAGAAATCCCTGCGCTTAAAGAACATGACCTTCAAGATCGCCCTTTGCGCTCTTTCCACTTTAAGTATTGAGGATTTGTAGGTCCCACCCCAAACTGGCACACAGTACAATACAATTGACTGACAAAGGCTCTGATAAACGAGCATGGCTGTCTCACGATCTGCGGAGTGCCTAAGTTCTTTAAATATATAAATTAACCTTCTGATCCGAGTGCAAAGGGCTTCGATGTGCGGTTGCCAGCTTAGTTTGTTATCGATATTGACTCCTAGATATTTAATATCCGAAACCAGAGACAGAGATGGACACTTACAATTTGAGAAGTCACCTGAGCAAATATGGGCTTTGATTAGTTCAGACCCCTGTGGTGGAGATATGGTGTTAGGCAAAGAAAATCTTATGACCCTGGTTTTTGCCACGTTCAAGGTTAATAAGTTTTCTGATAGCCACTCCATCACAAAACGAAGTGATTGTTCCGCTCTCTCCCTTGCTCCATCCCAGTCAGTATCATAAACCACTAACGCCGTGTCGTCAGCGTAGGTAAATATGTCACAGTTGGGAATGTGTGCTCGACACAGATCATTGATATAGAGCAAGAAGAGAGGAGGCCCAAGGATGCTACCCTGCGGAACACCAAAACGAATAAATTGTTCACCACTCGTTGTGCAGTCGATTTTAATACATTGGGTTCGATTCGAGAGATAATCCCTGAATATGTCCAATGCTAGGCCACGAATTCCAACGCTTTCCATTTTTGTGATCAGGGTGGGAACAGAGACCGTGTCAAATGCCTTGGATAAGTCGAGAAAGATACCGTAGCATTTCATACCTTTGTCTAAGTGATTAACTAGAGTTTTGGTAAGATTAGCCACAGCATCTTCCGTTGAGACTCCAGATCTAAATCCATACTGGTTGTCCGCAATGATTTTATGTTTGGAGAGATATGCAATAAGGCTGTTGTTAAGTATCCTTTCCAGGATCTTCGAGAGAGAGCTAAGTACGGAGATCGGACGATAGTTCGCTACATCGGTTCTATCCCCACCCTTGAAAATCGGATGAACAACAGCTTTTTTAAAGCAGTTGGGAAAGGTTCCGGAAACAATAGCACGATTGAAAATGTGCGTGATGGGGGATGCTAAAACGGATCTAGATTGTATTAGCACTTTTGCTGGTATGTTATCATGGCCAGTTGCGCAATCAGAACGCAAGGAGCCAATCAACGTTTCTACCTGCATTTCATCAACTGGGAGTATGACTAGAGACTCGCATGGAGGCGCTTGATACGGGATTCTCGCGTCCTGGTTAGCTCTAGAAAGGGGAGCAACTTGAGAGGCCAGTTCACGACCTATACTAGTGAAAAAACAATTGACATGGTTTACAGAAGCTATAGGATCGTCAGTGATTTGAAGAAGCTCTTTAGCGGGTTGCGGTTGCAAAGTGGAGCTTGTTATAGTCTTAACTGCCTTCCAAGTAGCTTTAGAGTTGTTCTTTGCCTTTTGCAGTAAATTTTTATCGTGAGCTCGCTTTAGTTTTTTTAATAAGGAGTTAAGGTAATTACGATATCTTCTGTAAGTGATTTGGAGAACCACATTATCAGGATTTCCTTTCAATCTGAGGTGCATCCTGTCACGATTCCGGATACATCTAACTAGGCCCTGAGTCATCCATGGCTTAATAACACGAATCTTGCTTTGGAACCGAATACTCAGGGTATGTGAAGCGATAGTTTCCTGAACTATTTTAATAAAAAATTCTGCCGCCAAGTTCGGGTCCGCCTCATTCAAAACTGGACTAAAATCAGTACCGTCTAAGCTTTGTTTAATTGCTGTGTAGTCATAGCGCACAGATGTAGAACAGCGAATTTTGTTGCTCAAACCACTGATCTTCAGGGCCAGAATGACTGGTAGGTGATCAGTGATGTATGTTTGAACTACTATAACACTTGCTGAATTTCTAGTCTTCAGTAGAACATGATCTAAGCAGTTTCCAGATCTAGTAGGGAGAAGGTGCGCTGGAAGAAGTCCAAGAGAGGCAGTTAGTGTTAGATACTGATCAGAGTTCCTGTCGTGGTTACCACGTTTGATGTCGACATTTAGGTCACCAATAAGAACGACATTTTGAGAGTGATTCGAAGAACTCACCAGACTGGTTAGGCTTTCGTAAAATAAGTCCAAGTTGGAGTACGAGGGGGAACGGTACAAACAAATAATAGATGTATCACCTGTAGTGCAAACAAGGCAGTTAGCTTCAAGAAACGTTGGTTCAAACACGGTACATTGTAGGGAAGTTCTAGTGTACACTACGACTCCGTCGTTTTGTGAGTTATTATTAACACTGGCATGACAGATATAGCCCTGCATAGTAGGAATAGGTCCTGACAGTTTAAGCCAGCACTCACTAAGCACTATGACATCAAAATCAATTTTAGTGATGGATATCATAGTGATAAATTGTTCGACGTTCTTTTTAATACTTCTAATATTAATATGGATTACTTTTAAGTTATTGATGGGATTGCCTATGAACTCTGAGCATCCGTCGGGTGGGCATTCATACGATGATGCTATGGAAAAGTCGTCAAGTTCGTCGGTTATATCATGTATGTCAGCCATTGAAAGTCAGGAGAGCCATAGAAACAATTTCGAAAGAAAAGATCAAACTGTATAACAAAAGTATCCATATATCAATAAGATCTAGTTTACTATGTCTACTTATAAATTTAATAAATAAATGAGTAGTTGATTTGAAATTTTTTGAACATAAGACTAGGTTGCGGTAGTTTATGTTATTACTATCATTAAGAGCATTTAGATTAAAATAAACCTTACGAGAATGAGCAGTTGTATTGCAATTTTTATAAAATTTCGTAAATGTAAGAAATAAAAGAAGGGTTTTATCCCAACTAAAATTAAAACAATTTGTGGCATGCATGGCTACAGTAAATATAAAGTGCAAATCAATAGATAAAAAAGATGACATGCAGGATAGTCATTGATTTTTAGAAAGAGAGAGAAGACATTTTTCCGACCTTATTTGTATTGGCTTCTCGTTTGGGTTATTAGGATCTCTTCGAATGAAAACCCTTCCATTAGAATTCCAGCAAGAGAACTTGTTGGCTTTTGCTACCGCCCGAGTGTCGTAGAAAAGTTTTTTCTTAGAAGGCATAAGATGTTCGTCCACGTAGACTGGCTTTTTCTCTCCCACCAAACCTATGGTGTGCGTGTTCAGCTTATCAATAACTGGACGCTGTTTATTAAAGGCACGAACGGATGAGAGAAATTCGTTCCTTTTCACTACCGATTTAAAAAACATGCAGGAACCACCTCCGTATTCCACTGTCTCTTGAATACAGGCTTGTGCGAATCGTTCCCCTTGCCTCCTGTACACTCTTCGACGTCTGTCGTTGCAGAAAAGACAAACTCTCGTCTCATGCGAGAAGAGCACAGCCCTCCATTGGTATATTGTCCAATCCACATAGTCACGGGCAAATTGCAATCGGTCTCTCCTATGCTGTGCAGTCAATTTTGGCCCTGTAGCAGCCCTGTGAGTTGCAATTTTTTCTCCCGCATTTTTCTTCTAATCGTGGAGATGCTTACAGAAGTTCTGCGAGCTGATCGCAGTTGTTGTTGCAGCTCAACAGCATTGCAAAACCAATTACGCAAAGACGTCGAAACAAGGGAGCAATCGTCTCTTTTGGATGTGCACCGTTGATCGATCCACGTCTTCAGATATAGCCACCAGTCTCTTGGAAGCGTTGGAACACTCGTCGAACGGAAATACGACTCAAGTTTAGTTGCCGAGCAACATCACATTGCCGCATCCCTGATGCAGTAGTGCAATGCCTTGAGCGGCTTCATCTGCAGTGGTGTCCATCTTCTGAGGTATTTTTCACGTGTGTTCACTTCAAAGGTTGAATAGCGAATGACCTACATTTCAGTACAGTAATCGCGGCGTCCCCGCAAGCAGGCACGGCGAGCGGGCATAGGCTAAGCCTTTTCTCCCGCGGTTTCATTGCGTACCCGTAACGACGGGCACGTCAATGGGGTGCCATATAGGCCAAGCTGATGGCAGCGTGACAGATGGTCGCTGCGTGCCCACTGTGTTTCTGTCATAGTGTCGACAAAGCGCGCCACGGCACTGTCTCACAGTGCCATCTCTTCACGAGCATACGGCGGCGGTTGAGACCTCTGGTTGCCCGGAGGAGGCCCGGCGAGGGACGACCAGAGACGTAGGCGCCGAGTTTAGGGGCGAGGGTGCTGATCCCCCACCTGTCCTGCTTCCAGAGCGAGCCGGTCACGCTGAGAGACCGTAGTGAGTGTATGAGCGTCGTACGTCCACGCCGTACTTTCATCGCGTGAGATTGGGCGCATGGAGAGTCGTGTTTGTATAGGGTTCGACGCGCAACTATGTCTGTAATAACCTAGCACATAGTGCGCGCCGAGTGCGTGTAGTGTTGTAGAGTCGTTATGAGGGAGAGAGTCGCGTGTCGGTGTCTGCGACTCACTCGGCGTCAAGTCCGGTGGGTTAGGTGGGGTCGTCTTACCCACATTTAACCCGGGTCGCCCGTATGATAACTTTGTAGGGAGGTGCAATTGTGGACGTTGTAATGCGTATTTTACATTTTTTTTTAACGTTTCGTGCTAATGAGATCTGTTGTGTTTAGGAATTCTAACTGTTGTTAATTTTATAAGTTCGAAACATACTTTCAATTGATACCAATATTAATTGGGTTTAATGTACCTTATTCGTTGCTGGCGGGACATCCTTGAAACTTATTTTTATGTCGGGCATGTCACCGTCCGGGAGAATCAATCCACCACAATGCCTCTGGTTGTTATCGTCTAGCTAACGGAGAATACTTGCATAGGCACAACCTTGTAGCCAAGATTATTCATTAAAAACTTGCTCTGAAATACTCTCTTGTGGAGTCGGAGGTGCCGTACTACAGGTAGGCGCATGACCCAGTTCTCGATAATGGCAATATCACATTGTACTGGGATCGTTCATCATTACTGACAGGACTATTGTTGCCAATAATCCTGCTATAGTGGTGGTGGACCGAATCGAGAGGCGTGCAATGATTGTAGACATAACCGTCCCGCATGGTGAGAACCTCGCGAAGGCCGAGAATGATAAACAAATCAAATATTTTGATTTGGCTCGAGAGGTTCAACATGTGGGATGTGGATTTCGCAATCATTGTACCGATAGTCGTGTCAGCCAATCGGTACTTCTGGACACGGCTCGCATTGTCAGGAGGTTCCTCTCTCTGGAGCCCTGACCTAGCTTGTACACTGTTCCCCATAGCTGTTCCCGATACCGGTATCGGAGACTACTATTTATTATAATTTAAAATGTATTTTATGTTTTTTACAAAAATATTTGTTAATGTAATGTTTGGGAATATTAATTGAATAAACGAGATAATAATAAATATTATTTCTTTCTTTTTCTTTTATAGTTTAATTTAATGTATAATTTAATTCAACATATGAGTTAATTGAATGTAATGTTTAATTTAATTTGATTGGATGCATGTTTTTCCTTGTTTTCATCATTTTCAATAATTTTATTAATTGCGTCTGGAAATTTTGAATTACTTTGTTCAGCGGCATTTTCTGCCGATATTATTGCATGTAAATATGTATATTGTGGCTACTTATTGTTCCAATAAATAAAATAAAAATACATACGCCAGCACATCAAGCTACAACCATTTGTCAATTTCTTTAACAGACTTTTTTACTAGGCGGATTAGGATCAAGTTTGATTTAACTATTTCGGGTAGCTTGATGTACTGGCATCTGTACTCGTACATACATAAAAATATAATTATCATCATCTGCCTAGCCTTTTCCCAACTATATTGGGGTAGCCTCCCAGTCAAGCCGGATTTAGCTGAATACCAGTATTTTACGAGGAGCGGCTGCCTACCAGACCTCCACAACCGATTAACTGGGTAACACGGTACTTCATGGCAAGACTGGAGTCAGATTTACTGGCTTCTGACTATCCATAACGACTGCCAAAGATCTACAAATGACAGCCGGGACCAACGGCTTAACGTGCTTTCCGAGGCACGGAGAAAACTCGGTATGTTAAGATGGTCACCCATCCACAGACCAACCTTGGCAAGCGTTGCTTAACCTTGAAGATCAACCCGTGCGGCTATTATTATCTAGCCACGAGCCTCACATATGACATTGGTTGGTGACTCTGGTAATGAGCAAGTTTTTACGTTGAGTCGAGTAAGCTCGCGATCTACTATAAGTTCGTACGTCTATCACCCACTTTAGAGTTATTAGTTTACGAGGCGGTGAAACGTTAATCCAGCGTGAAATCTGGTAATAATTCACACCATTCATGATAGATAGAACACTTATTCGTTTTCTACTAGATATAATGCGATTATTTTTATAATTTAGATTTAGTAAGCAGCAGTCAACTGAAAAAAAAAACAATAAAGCATAGACAACAAAAGTAGGCGATGATTCTGCAAAGGATAATCAGTCATTCGTGTTCTATTTCACTCATTCAATTTTGTTCATCGAATGGAACATGGCGGTGCTAGGCAGGATGTGCATAAGTTTTTGATTTTTGCATTTATTAACGAGTTGCTTGTATCTGTTAGCTTTCTGAGTAATTTTTGTCATATTTCGGGTGTTGTAATATTTGGTAATGTGAAAAAGCTAATTTGACACCGGAACCTCCTGTCTGGACTTTCTTAGTTCTGCAATGAAAATTATTATTCGTTGGTAGTGTAAAAATAATTGTGACAAATAATTACTTTACCTCAGGTAAATTGTTATTTTAAGTAATATTCTTAAATGTTTGGTAAATATAGTTTAACCTGCAATCCTTTATTTCAAAGTATGATCCCACAATCAGTCATTAAAAAGTTACGAGCCTGCCCCATTTTGGTTCAAGTTCATTCTCGTGTTATTTTGTTCATCTTTAGTCTCATATTTTATTGAAATCCTTAATGTGTTACTATGCTTGTGATCATTAATAAGAATCGAGATATGCAAATGCTATCGAGGATAAGTTTTTAGGAGGATAACTTTTCTTTGTGGTCCATAATCACGTGTGGTTCAGGTCGTTATGGGGTCAATAACTGCTGACTACGAATTATTTTCTTTTTAATCGCCCAAGGGGAATGTAAATAATTAAGATACAAACAAAATTATAGGAGAAATTAACTTCTATGATGACCTTAAAATAAAACTTGCAAATAAGCTCTGTCGTGTGAATTTGCGTCAAGTAAAGCACACTTGTGCGCAATTCACACCTGGTGGTGATCGATGTATTATTCGGCATAATGCATGTGCAGTGCAAACTAGGCGCAGGGCGCAGGACGTAGACAGGGCGCAGGGGAAGGTGGGGGGCGGGGGAACTGCGGGGCGGGGGCCCGACCGACAGTCAGCTGTGTAAAGTGTCATGTTGTCGCGTCGCGCAGTATTACCCAGCCGTGGGAAGTGTCCTAAATTATGCTCCTTCCATTAAATCTTGAAACTTGATTCTGATAATGTTAAAAGATCTCTTTCAAAAATTTCAATGATTATCAAAAATAGAAGTGTCAAAATTAATGTATTAAAATTAGTTAGATTTAAAGATAAGCTTTTTTGAAAATTCCTTTGTGACAAACAAGTTTTTGCTGTTCTAAATATCTTAAATATTTTAACAGCAGCCCTGAAAATCCAACATCTAGGTATGTTTAGATGTATCAACATTTGAAATTCCACAGAGTACTGTCAATGATCTAGATTAATCACAGCCAGATACTTTCAATAAAAAAATAGTGTGGACCAGTGATTTAGGTATCTGTGGAAATCAACTAATCATAATTATTGCTTCTTAAATTGCATCATGAAAAGCTACTTAATTTCTAGTGATTAATTTGCTGTTTATAAGTAACTAATTCTATTCAAGTATAGGTAAAGCACAATGTAATGAGATATGAGAAGATAGTTTGTTGAGTGCAAAACTCAAATAACAGTAGAACTTGCATAATTTTAGCTAAAAGTGTGCTTTGTGCAATTGTTTTCATTGTTTCATGTATGTTTGCCAGTTGCCATTGTTGTGCAATCAACAATTTTCAATAAAGTCCTCTTTATGGTTTACCGCTGAATGCGGACGATAACAGCTATAATCATACTTTTCTTGCTCTCAATGTACAAACTTAATCAGTATTTCATTACAATTGTTGATTTATATCCTGCAATAAAAATATTATTTTATTAATGAAATTGCATTCCAAATGTCATGCCAATAGATTCCAACTTTCTTTTTTTATCAATTCTAATAATCTCCATATTAAAATCTTAAAATCATTGACCAACGGACACCACACAGCGTTACAGCCCAAACTGCTGTCTCTAAAGCTTGAAATTTTGCAGAAGGACAAAAATAAGCATGAATAAAGATTTTAAACTTTTCGCTAAAAGGTTTTCTTCTAAAATAGGGGATGTAAGTTCATAATTTTCTCCAATGGAAATCTCATAGGGCACTTGTTCTTTTTTATTACTTTCTGCATTACATGATTTCCCTGGAATATGTAATCATGTAACCACTGCAGTGCAACTCTTATGTTAGTGTGGGTTGTTTGAGGGTCAAATATCTAATTTCTTACTACAGAGAATAGAATATGTAGCAGTGTTTGTGTACATTTAGTTACATATAAAGCATTACAGTTTGCTTAGTTCACATTTAAGGTTAATTTGGAATCACATTTCATTAAGCTGCTGAGTTATTTACATTGGTAATTTATTATCTTATGGTCAATAGTATATAATCAGATTTTTTTTTATTTCAGTGTGCCGTGGTGGTCATGGCTACGCTCATCCAAGAGAATGGTATTAAGGAGCTGAGCAAAGGCACACACGGAGTGGTGCCCAACCGCGGCATTTCCTCACATAGTGTTGCAAATCACATTGTGCCCGACCATGAATATTGCGAAGCTGGCTCAGCTAGCACGCAGCAGATGCAGTGTTCCGATACTAGCGAGCCGGTGGCGCCGCCCGTTCCTGTCGAAGAGGAGGAGGATACGCCCGAAATAGATATAATGATAAACAATGTCGTGTGCAGTTTTAGTGTTAAGTGCCACCTGAACCTTAGACAGATAGCATTAAACGGTGTTAACGTAGAGTTCCGCCGCGAGAACGGCATGGTCACCATGAAGCTACGGCGTCCGTACACCACCGCGTCCATCTGGTCGTCGGGGCGCGTGACGTGCACCGGCGCCACCAGCGAGGACCAGGCCAAGGTGGCGGCGCGGCGGTACGCGCGCGCTCTGCAGAAGCTCGGCTTCCAAGTCCGCTTTCGCAATTTTCGTGTAGTCAATGTACTGGGCACCTGCCGGATGCCCTTTGGTATAAGGATCATATCTTTCTCCAAGAAATACAAAGAAGCAGAGTAAGTATTTTTAGTTATAAATAAATACTCACTTTCATCATACAGCTTCTTCTACTATATTTATCTTTGTCGCATTCTGTTCTGATTGAAAAAATCCTTTGTTTACATTTATAGTGTAGATGTAGTAGATGTTTGGCTGAGATTCTCCTAACATCTAAACAATGACATTTTTCTCTGTAGTTTATCAACAAACATCATCACTTATTGGACACAAACCAATATTTCTTTAATGGTCTGTAATCCTGACAAGGAACTCTTATAGTTTCGTCATGTCCATCTTGTCTGTCTGTCTGCATGCATGCTCCATGTGCATAGCTCCCCTACATGTGAAGTGGGGATGAATTTTTTTTTCGTTGTCTACCTCATCGTGTGGGGTATCGTTGAATAGGCCTTATAAAAAGACTTTGTGGTTGCTAATACTATTTTTCGATTTTATGCTCCATTCACGAAATACTAAATAAAGTGCAAATTTTTGTTACAGTAGGGTGTCCGGGGGACACCCTACTGTAACAAAAGTTTGTACTAGACCCCTGTAAAAGCTAAACTGCTGGCTTGAAAATATCTGGAATAATTCATGATTAGTTTAGCAGTAATAGTAGTTAGACTTGGGTGTTGGATAATTTTGTGCCAAATACAAAATCCTTATTAATTATATTTAGAATAAAGCACAACAGAATTGTTCTATATTGTGATTATGGCTATGAATCCCTACACTGCATGTGGCCTGACATGCACTTGGTTTATCCATTACTGAGACTTTTACCGATTGCAAGGAAATGCAAAAACAGTAAATTACGATTTTCTGACTATTTGCTTATATAAAAAGTAATAGAAAGTGTAATTTTATCTTATCAACCAATGTAAACTGTAGTCAGGGTTCAAATGAAATTGTTTTATTTCTGTGATACACTACCAGATTCCCTGCTTGTCATTGTTGAAACGTTTTTAAAAGCATTTTTTATGACATTTGAGGTGGTTCAACTTGGTGAATTCTTAAATTTAAGAAAATTTCCATTCAAACACACGAGTTAAAGTTGCTGCATATATTCATGGGTATCAAGTGAATTCATGTTTTACAATAAGCATGAAAACATAGGTCTTAATGGCTTGTCATTTCTAATGTGTTTGTAGTTTTGCATTGTTAACAAGCTCAAATGCTGTAAAATCAATTTAAAAGCTGCCTACCTTCTCATGCTGTAGGGTATTAAAATTCAGGCCTTAAAGAGAAACTACTTAAAACTATGGGAACTACAGTTATTTCACAATATGGAATTATATCATTGTTGATGGTGTAGAAAGCTACAATAAATTAGCTGTTACTGATTGACCTTACAAACAGCCCTGTTTGACTCTTATGAAACCAACAACCAGCTACTTACTTTAAAACAACTATACAATGTGTCAACACTGTGTACATAGAAAAACTGGTGTATATCAAACTTCAACTGAATTGGTCTTGTAGATTCGGAGTAAGTTGGCTGTGACAGAGACAAACACACAAGTGATCCCATAAGAGTTCTGTATTTTCATATAGATAAGGAGCATGACTCTTGAGAGAGATTTATAAGGGTAGCTTACACCTGCTTGTTCAAAGTAGTGGCTGGAGCTATTGAAAAGCATTGTGTTTGTTTATTTCAGTTATGAGCCCGAGCTTCACCCAGGAGTCACTTATAAGTTATACAACCCTAAGGCCACACTGAAGATATTCTCTACTGGAGGTGTGACTATCACAGGTAAAAACATTTTATTTTTCTAATTATTAAAAACCAATTTCTGTGGATGACAAATGGTTTTGTTATTAATGGCCTTATTACATGCTGTAATAAGTAATAATAACCTTTAATTTAAAATGTTTTTTATAATAATTGATGTAGTCAATAATAGGTACCTATCTAGTAAACTAAACAGACAACACAAAAACTTGTTTTTGTCTTTTCAGGGCAGTAAGTACAGGAGTTTTAGGATTTTTTATTTTATTAGGCGGATCACATTCTTTTTAACAGATGGACTATTATTTGTGGCTCAGCCTCTATTATCCCACTGTTGGACAAAGACCCCTCTCTCCATGACATTCACCTTATTCAAATCAGACATAAAAAATATTTTTACATCAATAAGTTTTCCATCTTTCAAGACATGAAGGGAGTCTTTTTTCGATTTTAATCCCAACATGCCATAATTAAGTTTGCATCTATAACAGCTCTATAATTTGGGTTCAATACAATCATTTGACAGGAAATAAAAACGGAATGAGTTAGAAGCTTCAGATGTCCCGTGCGTGACTCATAAGCTAACTCAGATAAAGGGTTATTTTAGTACAATTGCTGAGATGATATTACAACATGTTTAATCAGTTTTAGGAAAACGCAGTTTTGCTTAAATTCTATTTGACATAATATATAAGCACTCAATTAATATCTTACTTATTATTAGCCTAATATATAAAATTCTTACTGAGTGACTGACAGACAATGCACAGCCAAACTATTGGTTGTAGTAAACTGAAATTTGGCATTTAGGTTTCAGGGTAGGGGAACACTAAGAGAGGATTTCGCGAAAACGGGATATGCACGTACGAAGTCTTGTGCAAAAGCTAGTTGACTCTATTTTACTTGACTCCCATAGCCTGTGCATTGACTTTTACATTATAACTGTTTATTTGAGAAATATCTGATTTATTGTCTCAAATAAAAGTTATATTGTGAGGTCCACAAAGTTCCCTCTAAGGTAATAAAACATCTATCACCAGTTATATTTTCCAATATCTCAGTTTGGATAGTAATAGGATAAGAACGCCGGAAAACCATTAATAAACTTTACGATAACAGAACATAACAAGCAATGTAATTATTATTTGGAAGGACTTTAAACACATGAACAATGTTTTGCCATGTTTAAGTGTTACACGAAACATAGATCAGGGGTGGCCAACTTGATTAGGCCCAAGATCGACTTTTTACTGGCGAGACCCTGTGCGATCTACTAATTTCATAGGTTCTCTCTAAAATTACAAATTTAACAGTAGTTGAAGTTCAGTAAGCCATGATATGATGAAACCATGAAATAAAAGTAGCAGCTGACTTCATAAATGTAACTCTTAATTGATGATTGACTGTGTTCGTTGCGAACAAAGTCGCGGGCGAAGTGCTAGTTATTAAAAATTCACTACCAGTGCATCATGTCTGGGGGGGCACCATAAACAGATAAACTACAGGAATTAGAGGTCGTAGGTACCAACTTATTCTGGACAGGTGGGGCCAATCCTGTATACCGGTGAATTATTAGTGTGCTTTGATAGCCAATTCCGAAACTATGAGGAATATCAAAAACCCTGAAAGGAGTCTCGAGCCCGATTTTGATGAAAACTAAATCTGCATCATTTGATTTTTGAAAAATCGTTATTCCTAGCCAGAAACCGAACCGGTTGATTTTGAAAAAGAACACACGGCCTGTATTAGCACACCATCTGAAAGTGTCGCTAGTAAAGATCAAATTTTGGAAAGTAATAACTTATGGCAAACTAAACGAAAGTGCCATCAACCAACCAAATTATTGTTTTCCAATATGCACGCGAACGAAGTCGCAGGCACAGCTAATCATCAATTGAGAGTTACAATTGTGAAGTTAGCTGTTACTTTTATTTCATGACTTCATCATATTATGGCCTCCCCCAAGTGTCGCTACAACTAGCGGACCTGTGCGTTTCGCATCCATCGGGCTACCCGCGACGCTCACCAGGTCACAGGTCCACCTTGCGGGAGGCCTTCCCACTTCTTGCTGGCGGGAGGCCTTCCGGTACGTGGTCGCCACTCCAAAACTTTCTGCCCCATCGACCATCGGTTCTGCCAGCACATTGCTGGCAGAACCCTGCCCACAGCCACTTAAGTTTGGCGATTCTCCGGGCTATGGCAGTACCCTTGGTGTTTTATGATTTACTTAGTAATACATTATATTTCTGAACTTGGTTGTTGTCTGTACAGTTTTATCCAAAATAGGCTTGGTAATGTCGTTATTTGTAAACGACACTACTGGTAGTGCGGCTGGTAGTGTCTTTGCCAATAAATGGTATTTTTCATGTTACTAACATAACCTATATACCATCACAGGTGAAAGACGTCCACTGCTGGACATAGGCCTCCCCTAAAAAGGGGGGATTTGCCATAATCGCCACGTTGGCAGGCGGGTTGGCGATAGCATGTATGGTGTTGCGTTTTACAGAGAACGCTGCTGCCCATTCTCTAGTGCGAATCGGTCTGTTATTCGTACCTATTTATATTTTTGACTAATAGCCGCGATCGACCGGTTGGCCATCCCTGACATAGATCATATGACAAGAGGAGGATAGATACTTAGCACAACTTGTGTGGATCCTTGTGATATTATTTTGAATCAAGTCAGTGTACTTATATCATCATTGCACTGTACTTTTTATATTTCCCCTTATCAGTTTCACTCCTGTCGGTGTATTCTACTCAATTCACGAGGTCCTTTCAAGCGACTCGGTTTGGCGAGTCCTTAGTTACTATGTCAAAGCTCCAGTAAGTTATAGTTTTTTTTTACATAATATTGAAGTGAGTTATGTTTGTGGGCAGCCCGGAGCGTGAGTGACGTGCAGTCGGCGGTGGAGCGCATCTTCCCGCTGGTGTACGAGTTCCGCAAGCCGCTGACGCCGGCGGACGAGGAGCTGCTGCGGCAGAAGCGCGCGGCGCGCGGCGGGGTGGCGCACGCGCCCGCGCCCGCGCCCCCGCCCGACGACGCGCGCCTGCACCTGGTGACGCTGTCGGACGAAGACAACGACGCCTGGGAATGACGCGCCGGGGCCGCGCGCGCCTCCGCCGCCCACTGAAGCTCCCGACGCGACGCCCCGTGCGGGAACGAAACGAACTCTATATTGGCATCGAAGCAATAACTGTCGGTTGTTAGTGCGATCGCGTGTGACTCGTCGGCGAGCTGTTCGGTTCATGCCAAAGATATTTATTAGGGGAGGTGCTTCGCGCCCGGTCCGGTCTGCGCGCGACCGGACCTCGGCTGGACGTTCTGCGAAGCGCCCGC
Source organism: Lacanobia oleracea (assembly GCA_950371165.1). Lineage (NCBI taxonomy): Eukaryota > Metazoa > Arthropoda > Insecta > Lepidoptera > Noctuidae > Lacanobia > Lacanobia oleracea. The sequence goes on from OX493393.1 coordinate 7,071,683, forward strand.
GCTTCTTTACCCTTCGTATGTACGATTGTATCGTTTTTGTGATGACCTGTGACCTCTTTAGTATGCGTAGATGAAGTCAAATCGTTTACGTTGAAACCAAAATTGTCATAAAACAATAAAAAAAAAATGTTCAAAATAAATCTCGATAGCGATACTCAGTCTCGTTTTTCATTTGCCGTTATGATTGTAGAATTTGTAGTGATAATAGTGTTCAATAAGATTTGTTCTAAGAATGAGATGACTGAACGATAGAAGTTAGTGATTGTAAATATGAAAGCTTCGACATTATACGTTTCAATAAAAATATGTTTGTTTCATTTAATATAATTGTAATATCCAAAAATTAATCAATAACACAACCACAGTGTTGCCTATGAATCAGACTCATGGGTATCATACTCGTCGCTCGTGAACCGGGGCTGCGAAGGGCGAGGAGGTCGGCTGAGCCTTGACTGTGACTTATCTAGTCGCTGGTTCACATTGCCTTTTGGTGTCCGAATGTAAGCGCTCATGTCCACAACAGCTAGCCTTGGTGTTTTGACCGCAGTTCCTGTGAAACATAGTACATTTTAGTGTCATTGCAAGCGAGACGCAATAGACGCTCGGGTTGAAGGTAAGGTCGTAAGGGAGCCGAGGGAGCAATAACGTGTATCAAACGACGTTTTTAACGCTGAAAAATAAATAGAATTTGATCCACATACAGGCTTATTAATGAAATAAAAGCTTGTAAAAAATCTAAATCGATTAATCGACTATCTCAGTGTAGGTATTTTTTGGAAATTATTTTTTTCCGAAGGGTTGTGCAGCAATGGACCTGGACCTACCTAAACGAAGCCCACATGTCACTAGTAGGTAATGTTTTGGTTCGATGTATACTAGGTATGCTAAAAGGCAGTTCTGTCGTTTCCATATTTTCCGGCAATTTGAATTTGGAACCGTTCTATATTCGAATGTGTTTAAATTTTGAATCTCGAAACAGTTAAAAGTATTAGGATTAATGCTTTAAGCTATTGTTTAGTCAGAGCGTCGATTGGAATCTGTCAGGTTACGTACGAAAATGCATCTTTATAAGGAAAATGTTCGTGCAATAATTTTCTACAACTTTAGAAGAGGCCTGACACAGCTTCAGTGTTTTGAAGAGCTAACATCTGTGTCAGTGATGAAGCCCCATGTCTGCGGACTGTCGAACGCTGGTATTAAGAATTCCAGCGTGGACATACTAGTGTTAGTTACAAATCTCGCGAAGGACGCCCAAAATCCGCCTTCACTGAAGATAACATCATTGCTGTGATACAACTAATTCTCGAAGATCGTCATGTGACGTATCGAGAGATAGAGGCTCTATTAGGCATCTCAGGGACAACCATTCAGAAGATCTTGCATGAAGCACTTGGTGTGAGAAAGCTAGTTTGCCGTTGGATACCGATCTGCTTTCCGACGATCACAAGGCCGCCCGCGTCAGATGGTGTAATAAAACTCTGCAAAGGTTCAACCGAGGAGAGTCAAATCACGTCTACGACATCATCAGTGGTGACGAATCTTGGATCTATGCCTACGATCCTGATTCCAAACAACAACCTACAATCTGGGTCTTTCAAGGCAAGCCAAAGCCGACTAAAGTTGTTCGTTCTCGAAGCACTTCAAAGAAGATGGTGGCCACGTTCGTTGGAAAAACCGGTCATGTTGCGACTATTGCACTTGAAGATCGTAGAACGGTTAACGCAGAGTGGTATACCACAGTTTGTTTACCACAAGTCATCGCCGAACTTCGAAAATCTAACTCAAAGCGACGCATCATCCTGCACCACGACAACGCAAGCACACATAGCGCTCGTCAAACGATTGAGTTTTTGAAGCAGGAAAAAGTGGAAATGCTTGACCATCCTCCACACAGTCCTGACCGAAGCCCTAACGATTTCTTTACATTTCCTAAAATTCAGAAAAGTTTTCGTGGTCAAAGGTTCCAGTCCGGTGAAGAAGCAATCGACGCTTTCAAGTCAGCCATTTTATACACCCCCACTTTATAGTGGAATAAATGTTATAATAACTGGTTTGAGCGAATGGAAAACTGTATTAAGCTACGTGATGAATACTTTGAAAAACAATAAAAATGTCTAGTTGTGTTTTTTTCTTCAAACGACAAAACTTAAAAGGCATGCCTCGTAGGAGGCGAGCAGCGAGAGCTTGGCTTAGAGCTTAGCAACCGGATACAATCATCCAGACTCTGGACTGATACTCCAAAATTCTGATGACAAACTGGGCAAGTGCGAGTCGGACTCTCACACGAAGGGGTTCCGTAAACTACATGTTTCGCCTTTAATTTTTTATTATTTGATTTTCCTTTTTAATAATGGCAATATATATATATATATATTTCAAAGTCAATAGATATACACACTGATTTCAACGGTCTACATTTACGGTTCTTGAGATTCAGACGGACGTACAGCGCAGGCGTAGTAATAGGGTTGTTGGTAAGCGATGATGTGGTAAGTCCACACATGAATTCAGCGTTAACATGAATCATCAAATTGGGACCAATGTTTTAATCACATAACTTTAATTCGGCACTTCCAATTGCATTGAAAATTGAGTATATACCTGTACGTAGTACTAAGTCTTCGGGTGTGAATTAACTGCCTCTGAGTAGTGCTTCCAAAAGGTCCCGCCACTTTGACGTCAAAGTGGCGGGAACCAAGGATGTTTTGACATACTTTCTCTACCTTTAGAGGTACAAATGTCTTGTTTAGGGTACAAATAGTATCGAAGGCTATGCTGCTATAGCCAAGCCACTTACTGATCTGTTGAAGAAAAACAGTCCATTCAACTTTACAGGAGAGCAGGAGCATGCATTTTTAATATTAAAGGAGAGATTGTCAAAACAACCTGTATTGAAACTTTATAATCCCGGTCTGGTAACTGAGATGCATACAGATGCTTCACAACAGGCGTTCTCAGCAATTTTACTACAGAGAGACCCCAATGACCAGCAACTACACCCAGTGTACTATATGAGTAAGAAGACCACAGATGCTGAGAAAAAATATACAAGTTATGAGCTGGAAGCCCTGGCGGTGGTGGAAGGTGTTAAAAAGTTTAGAAGATATTTACTAGGTATACCATTTAAGATAGTCACAGATTGTTTGGCATTTGAGATGACACTCAGGAAAAAAGATTTGTCCACACGAGTAGCTAGATGGGTTCTTTTGCTACAGGAATATAATTATACTGTGGAGCATAGAGCTGGCACCAAGATGAGACATGTGGACGCTCTCAGTCGTAATCCCTATGTAGGAGTGGTTACCAGAAAGATCTACGAGCAGATAAGGAGAGCACAAGAGATTGATGATGGTGTAAAAGCTATATTGGATCTAATAAAGCAAGAACCGTACTTAGACTATTATGAGCGAAATGGATTGTTATATAAAGGAGCCGAGGGATTACTGGTTATACCTAAAGGTTTAGAATATGAAATTTTAAGAAGTATTCATGGTAATGGACATTTTGGAAAGAAGAAAATGTTAGAGTTGATAAAAAAGGATTTTTATATAAAGGATTTAAATAAAAAGATAGAGGAAGTATTAGCCTCTTGTATCCCATGCTTACTGGCAATGAAGAAGACAGGACATCAAGAGGGATTTCTTAATAGCCTTGATAAGGGAAGTATACCATTGGATACCTTGCATGTCGACCACATTGGTCCACTTTCAGAAACTAAAAAGCAGTACAACTACATTCTGACAGTAGTAGATGGATTCACCAAATTTGTATGGTTGTTCCCAACTAAAACCACGAACTCTAAGAAAGTGATTGAAAGACTAAAGATTCATCAGCAAACTTGGGGAAATCCGCAGAGAATAATCTCAGACAGAGGTGCAGCTTTCGTGAGCAATGATTTTGCTGATTATTGCACAACAGAATATTCAGCACATTAAAGTGACTACAGGAGTACCGCGCGGCAATGGACAAGTTGAGCGTATCCATAGGATTGTGGTGTCAATTCTCACCAAATTGTGCATAGAAGATGATAAGTTGTGGTATCGTCAGGTGAGTAGAGTACAGAGATCAATAAATAGTACTTTCCAGCGAAGCCTTGGTATGTCACCATTTGAACTTCTTACAGGATGCAAGATGAAACAAAAGGAAGATTTAGAGTTGTTAACCATGTTAGAAGCAGAGTACACTGAACATTTTGTCCAGGAACGAGAAGATTTAAGAGAAAAGGCTAAATTACAAATATATAGAATTCAGGAAGAAAATATGAAAACTTACAACAGAAAAAGAAAAGAAAGTATAAAGTATAAAGTTGGAGACTATGTGGCCATCAAGCGGACTCAGTTTGGTACTCACATGAAGCTGAGACCCAAGTTCCTTGGTCCATATAAGGTAACCAAGATATTAGGGCGGGATCGTTATGAGGTGATGAAGGTAGATAGTTCTACAGAGGGGCCAATATGTACTACTTCTGCCGCTGATCACATGAAGGTTTGGCCAGATTGAGGCAATGTTTCATCATTATCAATGTTTCACCCCGTCCCTGATTAATAGTGTATTAACAATATGATTGTCTTATGTTTTAGCTTTGCCATAGAATGTTAACAACATGGCTCTTACATTTTGTTTTAGCTTTGCCGTGGTGATTACAGTTTGTTTTAGCTTTATGTTGTAAAGGTTAAACAAGTTGTCAGTTGGTGTATTATTGTGTACTAGCATCTCATTTTAGTTAATGATGTGTTTAGTGGATAGCACAATACTAGGTTATATTCTAGATTGTTTAATTTAATTTTAAGAAACATTTTTTCTTTTAGTAGAGGCAGTATTGAAGTCAGTTGTTTGCAATTCAGGAGTTGTAAATTGAATAACTGTCAGTTAGGTATAGTTTTAATATTTAAGAGAGATAAAATACCATAATATGGTTCAGTATGTTCCTAGTTTACTTTCCTTACCTTGTAACCATTAGTCAGTTTTGGAAATTCAAGTTGTATTAATTGATTGTTTATATTCTGCAATAGATGTCCCACATATTGCTGTGTTTGGATATGTTTGTAGGTGAGGAGTCTGAGGCCAGACTCTTATAGGATGGCCGAGTTGTAGGAACCATAAAAATATCCAAACCCTGTTGTCTTAAATGCGTTCCATTTCTAAACTGTGTTTCCAAACGTATGTCCGAGTGAGGCAGGAATAGGAAATGTGTTGCGTGCTCGCTCACTCTGAAAACTTCCGGTGATGGCTACAGCACGAAATTGTGTGCTCCGTGCAAATTATTTGAAGAATAAAGTAAGATATCTCTAAGCTCGATTTTCATTCGCTCCCTCATCCCACATACATATGTAGTACAAACTCTTCAATGTGATATATTGGGGACTTGGTCCCGTCATCTTGATGCTCACTGTTCACTGTTGACTTAAAGACTCCCAGGTTGTAGTTATCAGAAAACACAGATTCAGGAATTCCACTCCTTAGCTGTACGCACTATGAATGTGTTCCTAAAACGTTATGTGCCACGTACCGGTGGCGCATCGCCGTTCGTCTTGTGGTCCGGTGATGGAACGGGCTTGGTGGAATCAAATAATGCAATTCCGTCGCATATTCTCCAAAATGCAACCGGTAGAAAACCGACAGGCTAGCAACTCGTCGTCGATGCTCAAGACTTTGGAGCCTCGTCGTGACGAGCCTATCATTGCCGATGATTTTCTTGGCTCGTTTCTCAATCGACTCAAACATCGGCATCAAGCTGGTATCTGGCAGATCCGTCCCAAAGATGAGAGCAGTACTCCATACACGATCGAACTTGCGCTTGATAGAGTTTGAGCAGCTGTTTCGGCGTGAAGTACCGTCTCACCTTTGCTAGGATCCCCAACTTCTTTCCAGCCACTTGAGCTTTTGCCTCTATGAACGGGCCAAAATTGAGGGTAAATGTTAATGTAACCCCAAAAAGCTCAAGTTGGTCGGTTATCGGCACGGTTGCACCCCGGAAAGATGGAGCTGGGTGGAATTGGCTCCTTTTAGCGGAAAACAGACACGCTTGGGTCTTAGCAGCATTGAACTTGACCAGATTGACATCGCCCCATTCACAGACAGCCTGTAAGTACACGTTCAGGCGCTCAACCATAGCCTCCCGGAGAGACCGGATCTGCGACCCACTAGCAGCTGACCGTTGGTTACCTTCGGGTACGGAACCCTAAAAAACGCACTCGTTCGACCCGGGAATCGAAGCTAGGACTTCATGCTCAGTAGAAGTGCTTTCCAAATAGACCAAACAGACACGAATAATATTTTGAATCGATTGATCTTGTAGACGAGCTCACCAGTCTGCACGTCATATAAAACTAGAACCGAAGATTACTTACAAATAGTGCACCGGCCTTCTCACGTTAAAAATTCAGACGATTCGGCTGAACGACACAGTTCCTATTAAAAGACTTCGATCGATACGAAAACCGAGACTAGCAGTGGTTAACTAGATACCTATCACAGAACAGGATGTGGTACCTGCATCATTTATGAAACTATGGACGTAATAAAAACAAAAAAATCTGTTACACATTATCTACGTAAGTAAGTATCTACTGTGTCCCTATTCCAAACCTTTCATGTACCTATGTAATAGATTAACGACTTTCGTTGCTGACCGTTATTAATAATTAGATAAATATTTTACAGCGAGATTGTGTAATTAAATTATTAGTAAGGTCAGCGACGAAAGTTGTTAACAGCTTCGTTTCCTAAATCTCAAATCTACATCTGCACTATAATATTATATAAGAGGAAATATTGGTTTGTTTGTTTGGAGCTCGTGGCTAGATAATAACAGCCGCGCGGTTCGATCTACAAGGTTAAGCAACGCTTGCCAAGGTTGGTCTGTGGATGGCCATCTTAGCATACAGAGTTTCCTCCGTGCTTCGGAAAGCACGTTAAGCCGTTGGTCCTGGATATCATTTGAAGATCTTTGGTAGTCGTTACGGATAGTCAGAAGCCAATAAAAATCTGACTCCAATCTTGCCATGAAGTACCGTGTTACCCAGGTAATGGATTGTGGGGGTCTGGTAGGCAGTCGCTCCACGTAAAATACTGGTATTCAGCTAAATCGGGTTTGACTGGCCGACCCCAAAATATAGTTGGGAAGGCCATCTGCCTTCCAGTTTGTTTGTTTGTTTCAAATGAATAGGCTCCGAAACTTCTGGGCCGATTTGAAAAATTCCTTCAAAATTAGAATCCTACATTATTCCTGATGGCCATAAGCTATAGAATATTTTCAAAAAAGTTAGGGATCCATAAACACTTCGATAATGTAACCCAAGGTGTGAAAAGAGACCAAAAAAGATCCTTACATCGCGTACGCTGCGGAAAATATTGACAATAGAGCAAAGTGATGTACTACAGTTTTATAGAGGACATCAATATCTATAAAAAGGTCCGTCACAATGACCGCTTTTTGTTCAAATTATTCAATCAAAACCCGGGTGAAATGGAATAGTAGTGATTTTAGTATCATGATGTTAATCGTTATCATTTAAATTGTTCAATAATTAAGGTTGGTTAAGTATGTTGATGTAAATTACACTTGAATTTATTCAAATTGGACTTTCCGTTTAAAAGTTACGACGGGTATAAAAATACTCTAAGTAATAAAAATGTTCGGTTTGAGTGAACTGTCATACGTTTAGTCTATTAATAAGTAATATAGACACTACCAGAGGGTAGAAGGGAGATGAAGTTCGTGGAGTACCAACTAAACCCGCGCGAACGAAGTCGCGTATAGTATTTAATGAACTAAACTTGTATCATAAATAAGAAATTTTCAACCGAAAGTGACAAGTACTTATTAGATACATAAAAATGTAAAAGGTGGCTATGTTTATGTAAAATTTACGTCAAAAGTGCTATGTCAATTATTTTCGCATTCACATGTCAGTCGCAATCTGTCAAAAATGCAGGAAAAGTCAGTGTTTTTGACAGAATCTTTAGCGACTCTTCTTCTTCTTCTTAGAGTGTCGCCTATAGACAATTTTGGTAAACGTGCCAGATTGATTGAACTTTCTTTGCTGGCTGTAAGGTACCTACGAAGCGCACTGTTACCTGTAATTATGGGCAGTATGTGGTCCAAATCTGGCACGGTCCTTGGTCGAGACTTCAGTATGGGACGACGGGAAAGCCTCGCAGGTAGAGCTTGCAGCGGTGGTTCGGCTACCTTTGGCAGGGACGGTGATAATACTCGCCCGGCTAGAACTCGCCGCTCAGGGGATGAACTGGGTGACCTGAAGGGAAGATAAGTGATGAAAGAATTTGCCATTTCAAAAAGCATGGCATGGCAACAGATTGATGGCGATTTGTACAGCTGTTCTAATTCCCACCCTCCTTTTGTCGTTTCCTTCACGCTGGGGGTTGTGAAACCTTACCATACCTATATTAAAATTTTACTTAGGCTTGCACGTCTATTGCGTCAACACGATTTGTTGAAATCTCGTAAATTTCCTGCGAGTCGGGGTAACTAAACAAAGCTTATTGTTTGTGTAATTTCCTCGAATTAATCACCTTTCCGGCTTCTCTTTTATAAAGTTCTTTGTATGTTTCCCCTTTGTAAAGGTCAAAGTTTTATGTTTTTTGTTTACATCATGGATTTTTTTCCTAACATCAAGTTTAAGGTTCAGAAAACGGTTGGAGGTAATTGTGCATAGTTTAGGTACCTACCTACCTACCTATGCGCGTTTGTTTTACGCTGAAAATGTAGATATTTTTATTGGAATGATTCACACGGTATTGGCTTTTGGCTACCTACTTATTCTATTTCATTTCAATTAGGTAATTTTGCACGATGCGCCTCTGAACACAGAGCCGGTACCGATTGCCTATGATGTGCTGAGAAAAATACACTTACTTCTTTTAGATAACATGAATATAGTACTGCAGTGGATCCCGTCACAAATTGGCCAGAAGGGAAACGAGGAGGCATATCTGCCTCCTTAAAAATAGGGTCAATTTCGAGTTTTGAAATCTATATTCTTCCGTTTTATTCGGAAATATTGCGTAAATTTAAAAATTATTGTTGTGATAAATGGAAAGATCACTTTAATGAGCAATCAAAACTAAAAGGTGTATGGTACAAGATCATATAAAACGAGCCGCCTCGTATTCCATGGTTTGATAGCAAGCAATTGATTAGCCGAGGTAGATACTATTGTAACTGCTCATCGGGATACTGTTAAGAGTTTTTGCGTATCTCATGCAAAAAATAAGTTCACCCATTTGCGAGGTTTGCGGTAAAAGAGAAGATGACATCTCTTGATAGAGTGCGTCAGGAACGAATCTGAGAGAAACTAAGTTTTTGGGGAGTTAAGTATAAATAGGTTAGACTTAGGCATGTTTTATAATTTTTATCTCGGCCTTTGTCTCGTGAGGCTAAAATGATTTATTCATTAGTTAATATTAATAGATATTTAAGATTTTAGCTTAGTCTTTGTTAGTAATCTATAGATACTAATATATAAAGCTGAAGAGTTTGTTTGTTTGCTTGAACGCGCTAATCTCAGGAACTACTTACTGATTTGAAAAATTCTTTCCGTGTTAGATAGCCCATTTAGAGGAAGGCCATAGGCTATATATCATCACGCTAAGACCAATAGGAGCGGAGCAGTAATGAAAATTGTGACGCAGACGAAGTTGCGCAGGTCAACTAGTTCAAGATAAGTTTATGATGGGGCTGACATGAACTGAGTTCAAAAGTCCCTTAAAATAAGGATTAAAAAAAATCTCAATTAGGTAGATACTTAATGTTTGAGCAATGTCTGTGGGTTAGTTAGACATTATACATTCAGTCAAAAAAGTATCGGGAATGGATGATTTGTTTATGGTTCCAAATTCAATTTTTTGTTTTATTTTGTAGTTGTTAGATAGGCACAACTGTTTTCCATTTTGGCGCGGAGTTTGAGTTGCATCTGTTATTTATATTAAATACAGTGCTGGTTTTAGTAATATCATATATAGTGTCTATTGCGAATTTCATAATGGACAAAAATATCGAACAAAGAGTTTGTCTTAAATTTTGCATCGCCAATGGAATTTCGTGTTCGGAGTCACTGAAAATGTTACAGAAGGCTTACGGTGAATCGACTTTATCAAAAACTCGTGCTTATGAGTGGTTCAAAGCGTTCAAAAGCGGTCGAGATGTGATGGAAGATTTGCCTCGCTCTGGTAGGCCGTCAACGTCTGCAACTGAAGTTAACATCGCAAAAGTGAAGGAAATAGTGACTGAAAATCCCCATTCAACTCTGAGAGAGATAGCCGCCGAACTTTCTGTATCTCACGAGTCGATCCGTACCATTTTAACTAATCATTTGGGAATGAAACATGTTGCTGCTCGGCTAGTCCCAAAAGATCTGAATTTTCTCCAAAAACTCAATCGCATGAAAGTCGCTGAGGACATGCTAGAACGAGTCAGTTTGGACCCAACATTCATGAAACGCATTGTTACTGGTGACGAGACGTGGGTTTACGAGTTTGACATGCAAACTAGTCAACAAGCTTCGGAGTGGCGCCTTCCAACTGTACCGAAACCGAAAAAACCACGCCAAAGTCGATCAAAAGTCAAAGTCATGTTGACTGTTTTCTTTGACTATCGCGGTGTTGTGCACTCTGAATTCTTACCGGAAGGTCTAACGGTAAATAAAGAATATTATTTGAGCGTTATGCGGCGTTTAAGAGAGCAAATTCGACGAAAAAGGCCAGATTTGTGGAAAGAAAATTCTTGGATTTTGCACCACGACAATGCGCCTTCGCACAAGGCTATCATTGTGAACGAATTTTTAACCAAACACTCAACAAATACCATCCAGCAACCACCATATTCACCAGATATGGCGACTGACCTGCTGACTTTTTTCTTTTTCCTAAACTCAAATTACCACTTCGTGGCACCCGTTTTCAATCGATAGAAGACATAAAGGAGAATTCGCGGCGAGAACTGAACTCAATTCCGGAAGCAGCGTTTAAAAAACTGTTTTGATGAATGGATTATTCGTTGGCGCAAGTGTTTCTAAAGGAGCATACTTTGAAGGTGATAAAATAAATTTGGATGAATAACAGACATTTAATAAAATAATAATAATAAATAATAATAATAAATTGTTTATTTATCCAAGTAATACACACAGACACAGTTCAAAACAAGGTAGCAGAGATACAACAAGCATAATACTATAGTTTTGTGCACCAAAGATGTGTGTCTACAAGAAAAGAAAAAAGAATAAGAAAGAGTCTATGCATACAAAAATAATAATGAACCCTGTCTCTTAAACTAGGAGACCTAGGCTGTATCTTAAGAGACAGTGATCGGCCAAAAATGGAATTTAATAAAAACTGAAGTTTACAAGAGTGAAAGTGTGTCGATCTACCATTTTAAATTCATATTAGTATTAATCAAATATGTGTGAGTGTAGATGTGTGTAATATGAGTGTGTGTGTGGGAAGGGAGTGGGAGTGTGTATGGATGTATGTATGTGTAATTGTGTATGTGTGTTGGAGTATTTGTGGTGTTATTGGTTTATGATGAGGTTTATTATGTCAAGCGATGTATGATAGCAAAGATTCTGTTTTGATATAGTCCTGCAGTAACAGCCAGTTAGAGGTTTTTAATTTGACATTAAATTTGTTTAGGTCTATTATGTCTAGTTCTTTCTGTATTTTTTTAAAAACTTGATGGCTTAAGACAATTTGTGTATTATTGACATTTTGTGTATTATTGGTCTTTTCCCGGTACTTTCTTGACAGAGTAGTATATCCGATTTTGTATTAACAGACAGGTCGGCTTCAGTTTCTAGTCGTAGGATTATTTATTTTTAATTATTTATTTACAAATATTTCAATCAATTATATAGGTAGGCACAAGACGAACGGCGATGCGCCACCGGTACATGGTGGACATCCCACCCATACGCACAAAACGTTTTGGGAACACATTCATAGTGCGTACTGTCTAAGGAGTGGAATCCCCTGCCGGAGTCTGTGTTTTGTCTGTCTTTAAATCAAGAGTGAATAGGTTATTTCTAGGCAAGCGTGCTCCATCTTCGACCACATCCTCGCTTACCATCAGGTGAGATAGTGGTCAAACGCGTGCCTATCAATAGTAAAAAAAAAAAAAGGTATAACCTACACATACTACTCTGTCAAGAAAGTACCGGGAAAAGATCAATAATACACAAAATGTCTGTTATTCATCCAAATTTATTTTATCACCTTCAAAGTATGCTCCTTTAGAAACGATACACTTGCGCCAACGAATAATCCATTAATCAAAACATTTTTTAAACGCTGCTTCCGGAATTGAGTTCAGTTCTCGCCGCGAATTCTCCTTTATGTCTTCTATCGATTGAAATCGGGTGCCACAAAGTGGTAATTTGAGTTTAGGAAAAAGAAAAAAGTCAGCAGGAGCCATATCTGGTGAATATGGTGGTTGCTGGATGGTATTTGTTGAGTGTTTGGTTAAAAATTCGTTCACAATGATAGCCTTGTGCGAAGGCGCATTGTCGTGGTGCAAAATCCAAGAATTTTCTTTCCACAAATCTGGCCTTTTTCGTCGAATTTGCTCTCTTAAACGCCGCATAACGCTCAAATAATATTCTTTATTTACCGTTAGACCTTCCGGTAAGAATTCAGAGTGCACAACACCGCGATAGTCAAAGAAAACAGTCAACATGACTTTGACTTTTGATCGACTTTGGCGTGGTTTTTTCGGTTTCGGTTCAGTTGGAAGGCGCCACTCTGATGCTTGTTGACTAGTTTGCATGTCAAACTCGTAAACCCACGTCTCGTCACCAGTAACAATGCGTTTCATGAATGTTGGGTCCGAACTGACTCGTTCCAGCATGTCCTCATCGACTTTCATGCGATTGAGTTTTTGGAGAAAATTCAGATCTTTTGGGACTAGCCGAGCATCAACATGTTTCATACCCAAATGATTAGTTAAAATGGTACGGATCGACTCATGAGATACAGAAAGTTCGGCGGCTATATCTCTCAGAGTTGAATGGGGATTTTCAGTCACTATTTCCTTCACTTTTGCGATGTTAACTTCAGTTGCAGACGTTGACGGCCTACCAGAGCGAGGCAAATCTTCCATCACATCTCGACCGCTTTTGAACGCTTTGAACCACTCATAAGCATGAGTTTTTGATAAAGTCGATTCACCGTAAGCCTTCTGTAACATTTTCAGTGACTCCGAACACGAAATTCCATTGGCGATGCAAAATTTAAGACACACTCTTTGTTCGATATTTTTGTCCATTATGAAATTCGCAATACACACTATATATGATATTACTAAAACCAGCACTGTATTTAATATAAATAACAGATGCAACTCAAACTCCGCGCCAAAATGGAAAACAGTTGTGCCAATCTAACAACTACAAAAAAACAAAAATTTGAATTTGGAATAACAAATCATCCATTCCCGATACTTTTTTGACTGAATGTACATATTACGATTACCTACAATATTAGGGTTAGGCTTGATTACCTAATTAAACGACTACGAAAGGCTTTCGCAGACAGGCTCTTTTTATAAAAATTGGTTTACGTGTACGATGTACTTACCTGTCTACAGTCTACACCGAGGAATGATTTATATGAAAACGCTTGCCTGTCTACGGGAGCCTTACCTAAAGTGAAATATGTCTGACCTGTCTCGTTCAATAACGGGTCGTCTCCGCCGACGTCTGCCCCTTTGATCTTTCTTCTTGCTCCGTCCTACTCGCGGGGGAATGACCCCAATATGCCGATAGTAGTCGCACAGAGATTTGGCGAGAGATTTACCTATTTTCGTATCTGATTGCCTTGTTAAGTAACTTAAATTGAATTATAATTAAGCTATCGGGGTGTGTTTTGATTCAAATTTACCTTCCGAGTCAGTTTTAACCGGGGTATTCTTATAAGGAATATTTTTGTTATGTAACCTCGGGTCAGCAATTAAACCTGATTTAAAAGATAACTCTGGTTTGCGCGAGCGGGCCTAATTCAATAACCTAGGTATAACAGTTAGACCTTATATGTGGTACAATCTGAAAGTAAAGTTTCTCAGTCAATTAGAATTAATTAGATTAGATTATGGACTTTATTGGTATTAATAGTATAGTGTCTTAGATAAGCCGCGTAGAGGATAGGAACCTATCTATCTTATTTGCTTAGTTTGCCTTCTTAACTACCATATTATAGGTAATAGTAGTGCCATTATCTGCTGTACTATGACATATCAAATGTTAAATTGATCGAGCTGTGTAGTAGTGTCTTGGCAGATTCGTAGCACACGCGTAGTGGCGTCGTAGCATACGCGTTATAGCGTCGTAGCATACGCATTGCAGCTTCGTAACATACGCGTAGCAGCGTCTTAGCTTTTTTATATGCATAATTTTAAAAATATATTAAAAGGATACATGCATCTTCCGTATAATGTATGTAAGGTCCTCTGGGGGATAATCTTCGCCCCCCTAGGGAGACCAGTAGCGTATAGGCGTCAATGGAGCCCGTGGGCAGGGCCCGGCGAGATGTGCCGGCGAGCAAAGAGTCTGCGTTGAAGAAGCACGCTTCGGGCCGCCACGCTTCTATGCGGGCTCCCAAGAACTTCGGAAGCACTGCCTGACGTTCAAACCTGGGTAGTTGATAAATTAAATTAAATAAAAAGCTACAGAAGAAGACAGATAATTAGCAGGTCTAGTAGATAATGGTCGTCGGTTGCAATTCAGTATACCTACTGGTAACCAACTGAAGCTAAAGTATAAATGTATAGGTTGTGTGTTCAATGAAGTACAGAAACCTTTCAGCCTTTCAGAAATATTACTCACAGATCTCCCCTGTAGTTGTAACGTAAAGCGTTCATTATGCATGAGTATGACGCACACGGCTCAGTCGAGACGAAAACAAAAAGTTTCGATGATTGCACAACTACCAGACTTGTTGCTGCTAGCTCGCGCTACTTTAGGTACATCACTTAATGCTCGTGCAATATTTGCGTCATATGCGTGTATAGTAGAAACTTATCCTACCTACCGGCTACCAACGTCAATGGTTCCTGAATTTACATGAATTTGGTTGTTAAATAAGTGATCGCCGCTCATTTTGATACAGGAAAGAGGTTTAGGCAGGTATTAGTTCAATTTTAGCGAGCTAAGACCTGTAGACATCGTCGAAAGAATTCCCTCGAACAAATACACCCTCATGACTGATGTCTGCGTGAATATCGATGATGAAGTCCAGCTGCACGGTCTGAAAACGGAGTAAATTTCATGGTTAGCAGGCACCTTTACAAGGATAATGATTAGGCCACATCAACATCTGACTAGCCTTTCCCGAGATAGAGTTGGGGTTAAAAGTATTAGGTTGCAACAGCTCAATGCCTACCATTATTTTACATGGAGTGAATGGCTATTTCACTTCCACAAGCTAGTTAGTACCTACTATTCTGGAACAACATTTTCGTGTCTCGACAGCGGAATCCGAGGTGAGTTTCAAATTCGTATAAATATAAAACCTTTATGTTGTTTGTAATAAAGCTCACCTTGTGAGCGTTGTCACTCAGGTGAAGCTCGATATCGAAATAGTTTTTTACAGAATAGACTAGCCAGGCGCAGTCGCAGCCATAAATTTTGGGTCAGATCGAAAAAAAATTAGTTCCTTGATACAGACACGCTAATTTTCGTATCTTAAATCCATAAACATGTTTTTAGTCAACTTAAGTGAAAACCGGACAGCTAAGGATGCTAGGGCGAGCGAAGCGAGCCCGAAAAATATTAAGATCCTTGACACTAGATTTTATTCTTGTTTTTAAGATTTCTTCACTGTAAAGATGTTTTTTTTTTGACGATTTAAGAGTAAACTGGAGAGCTAAGGATGCTAGAGCGAAGCGGTGCCGAAAAATAAATTAAGATTGGATTGTACCTACTGATCTGACAAATAAAGGAATTATTATTATTATTTATTAAGTTAACTATCGCGGATACACTATAGTTTCTTTATATCAACAGACAGATGTTTCTTTGAAAAATATGGATGTTACAGCGAGTAAAGTGAGCTCGAAAATTTTAACATCTCGCCTTGGAATATAAGTGTAGGTAGATAGTATATTGTGTATTTACTATCCAATCAATCGTTGAACTTGCATAATTGAGGATGCAAAAGCGAGCTACAAATATTCTCGGATAGGTTTTGCATCAAATAGGTAAGATCCTCTGTTTACATAAAAGCAATGTTCTTGATTTATGTACAACTAAGAATGCAAGAGCAAGAGCAGCGAGCTCGAAATTTTCAGTACCCCACCCCGGTTAATTTTAGTTTAAATGTTCGTGATTTGTCTAATTTCAGACGGTTTGTCAATTTCATGATTACGGTTTTGGGGGGGGGGGTCATAACCTCCACGACCCCCCCCCCTCGGAACGCGCCTGAGGCTAGCTGTACTTGGCAACACGATGCCCTTTCGTAAGACTTGTTGTCTGAGTCGGTCTTCTGATTAATTAACCGCGCCAATAGGGAAAATTTTACGACTACTTTTAACCTAATGCTAGTATGCGGCGGGAAACTTATATTTTAAGCTAAAGTGGTGGTTTGTTTTCTTGAATACGCTAATCTCAGGAACTATTGGTTCGAATTGAAAAAAAAAATATTTTACTGTTGGATATCCCATTTATCGAGGAAGGCTATACCAAACCTTAAGTTTCGAACAACAAAAATCTCTGAAGAAAATTCAGATAATTCCTTGAATAATTTTCAAGCATCTCGTAGTGAACCAAGAACCAGTTCTCTGAAAAACAGTGATACATACATTCAGTATTCGACCTTTGATGCATCGATCATGTATTTAATAAAGTACTATAATCAATAGTTTCGACGTACGTATATTACGTGGGAACGTGTCTCCTGACGTTATTAGGTATCATGTATGACTATGACTGGTGGTGGTTTTCGTAAAAAAAAATTATTATTGCATGAGGTGGATTCGGGTAACTATGAAAGGATTTTTGAAGAGTTGGTGTGGAAGGAGTTTGGTGTTTATACTTTAACTAACACTCAGAATTGGTGGAGCTAATGGTGCAAATTTACGTCGCTTTAACAGCCGCACGGAACTTTAAGGTTAAGCAACGCTTGCCAAGGTTGGTCTGTGGATGGGTGACCATCTTAACATACCGAGTTTCCTCCGTGCCTCGGAAAGCACGTTAAGCCGTTGGTCCCGGCTGTCATTTGTAGATCTTTGGCAGTCGTTACGGGTTGTCAGAAGCCAGTAAATCTGACTCCAGTCTTGCCAAGAAGTACCGTGTTACCCAGTTAATGGGTTGTGGAGGTCTGGTTGGCAGCCGCTCCACGTAAAACACTGGTATTCAGCTGAATCTGGTTTCACTAGAAGCCGACCCCAATATAGTTGGGAAAAGGCTAGGCAGATTATGATGAGTGCACATTGAAAGTTGTAACTGAAAAACCAATTAAAAACAAAAAAAATAATTATTAATAAATAAGGAACTTAAAGATTGAGAACCACTGACCATTTCTTTGTAAAATCAATATCGGCCAATTCCGAATGGTTTATAATTCAGAATTATCCGAGTCGACTAATTCCGATAAAAACAAAAAACCTTGAGCTAGCGTGTCCTAAATCTACTCAACAGTGCACTAAAACGAAAATCTATCGAATTAAATAACATCCAGTTATGTAATTTACCAGATTTCTTAATAATAGATCTTCGGGTAAATCCGATAAACCAAAAAAGCGCGCGAAATATCACTAGTTCATAAAAATGTCGTTAACACACCAATACTTGCTCACAGCACCTTGAGCCAACTCAAGCGCGGGGGTGGATTAAGATGGCTGCTAGGTGAATGTTGCTAGAGCAAAAAATAATGCCGCGATTTCAAGTAATTTGTAATTGTTGGAAAATCCCGATTTTTGGAATTAGCCGAATGCACCTTACTTCAAATGTACAGTGTCTTAACATTTCTATGCAAAAATCGTCAATCACGATATTGTAGAATATGTCGTGATGTGCTGAATGCAGCGAGGGATTTATGCTAGCCCATGACAAAGAAACCTTTATCCCTGAGGTTGAGGAGCATATCTACTCTACTTTTCACACCTACTACGAGAAAGTTGTGCTCAAGCCATGAAGAGAGGTGGCGCGCGTCGGCCTCCACTGCTAAGAGCAGCTGGTCACCTTCACTTCGACATGTTTACAGAATCGAACGGCAGGTCGCGCGTCCTAAGCTGTGCCCCCGGCCCACCGCCCGCGCCGGTGGCAATAAACACTTGTCTCACCGAAAGATGAAACGAGTAGCTGTCCACCATTTGCTCGCTGAGGAAAGGAACAAAAGATATAGATCTCGTGGTAATAAAAGAGACACGACATACATTCATAGTCGATAGCTGGCTGTTCACACTGCCGGCGAGCGGCTCTTACCTCTAGTTGATCGCAGCAGGCGCGGTCGCAGCCATAAACTTTGGGGGGGTCAAAAAAATTTAGAAAGTAGACCTTGTTTCGAATACTTAGATTTTTTCCTATCATAACACAGAGGTTTATTGGTCGACTTAAGCTTAAGTTGGAGAAGTAAGGATTCTCGCGAAATTTAGTACAAAACCTTGTTTCGGATAGGTTAGATTTTCTTTTTAATCACCCATACATATGATTTTTTGTTGATTTAAGTGTGGGTAAACCGGAGAGCTAAGGATGCTAGGGCCAGAAAAAACCAGACAGGTACGAACGCTAGGACGAGCGAAGCGAGACCGAAAATTTTTAGTTTCTTGATTTAGAAATGTAAATTTTCTTGATATCTTACACCCATACTTATGTTTTTATGTCAATTTAAGCAAAAATTGGGGGTCATGAACTCACGTCCCCACCCCTCGGACCGCGCCTGGATCGCAGCAACAAGAGCTATCGAAGATTGTACTCGCTCAGCGATAATCGCTCGGCGTCAAAATTATCGAAAGTTTTCACTCGCTACTCGCTGCCCGCCAACTCGTTTCGAATAGAATATAATATGGGTCTGAATACTCGTTAGAATATATGTGTCTCATTTACTCACACGAGATCTATATCTTTTGTTCCTTTCCTCAACGAGCAAGTGGGCGATAGCTACTCGCTTCTTCACAGGCGGTGAGACATAAGTGCCTATAGTGCGGGCCGGAGCGAGTATTGCGAGTAAAAGCCCGTCGCACTAAAGCACGTGCTGAAAGACGAGCGTCAAAACTATCGAAACTTTTCACTCGCTACTCGTTGATTGCCAACTGTGTCGAGTTTGAAGCTTTACTCGCTACTCGCTAATCGCCGGCGGTGAGACAAGTACCTCAAGCTATAAGCTAAGTATTGAACTGAATTTTATTATAACCCGGGCGGTTATAATGTGATTTGAATTTGAAAGGAAATTTTGACCGCACTACCTGCAGTGCCTGCACCTAGCAGCGGAGGCCGATGTGCGCCGCTCGCGAGCAACATGACGTGCTTTACGTTGGGTTTGTATGACTTATAATTTGATGTTTTTGTGCAGGTGGTGTGAAAATGAATGTAAGATACCTTCTCAGAGGCGAGTTTCTTGAGCAGATCGTTAACGGCAACTAGAGCGGGGTGCGCGTAGCTGGTGGCGCGGTTCCAACTCCTGTTGAGGTCGCCACCGAGCAGGTCCGAGCGCTGGTTGCCCAGAAACACGCCATCAGGGTTCAACATCGGAATGACCTAGAAATGTACTGAAATGAGGCTATGATGATGAAAAACTATGTTTCTGATTTGGTCGTACCAAATCAGAAACAGAGTAAGTATTATTCATGAATAATTAGGAAACTCTTTGTAACACGGTTTTTTTAGAAAAATACTTATTGTAAACATTATTATTCTACTTTATACGAATAGCTAGGGTAGGTACATGTTTAGTAAGTAGTACCTATCATGTAGTGACTGAAGTGGTATCGTAATGGTATCAACATAGCTTTTTCAAAAAACTGGTTATCCATGGTTTTGGAGTGACGTTAGTTCTATAATAATATGGTGTGATTCTTCTTACCTCTAAAACAATGTTGTTTCTTAAAGCCACCGCCTTTTCCGATGAGCCCAGCAAATAGTCCAGGAAGCCTGATCAATTATCGTAAATAATTATTGCAATGAAAATATGAGAAATAAACATCCAAGGACGGTAATAATTATCGAAAAATGTTGTGTCACAATCTGCTGTAATTGTTTGAATTGAATCATTTGGCTTCTGTTAAATTTGTGACATCAACAAATAATTAGATAAGTAGGTAATTTCCAGAAACAAGTTGAACCCTAGTTTCCAATATAGGTAGGTACCTACACTTAGCTCTATTTTAAGAATTAATAAGAACTTACCTTGACATACAAATGACGACGGAGGCTCCCCCCCGTGTGTCCTCGCTATGATGAGCACGACCCGTTTCTTTGGATCGGCCGGTTTTATTTTAGTTATCACAGGTTCCTCTTTGACCTCTTCCGTTTTTTCTTTGTTGAAATTGTAGTCTCCAATTGTGACGAGATCAATGCGACGTTTTTGCTAAAAAAATATAAAAACACTAATTGTTCATTTGATTTTCAGCTCGAAAATAGATCAAATTTTTAGAAATGTTCATAAAGGTATGCAGACTGTTAAATACTTTACTAAATCAGACACTCGTTGATCGAGTGTTCATTGGCAGGAGTCATACGGGGGGTCCCCACTTGTTTTGCTTCCTCGCAACTACTGGGTAACGGGGCCATACTACGATGCTAAATCTACTGTTTAATCGACTTACAGTAGTCTGAGCAATGGACTGCCTGGTGGCAAAGGCCTGAGCTCTCTTCTCCCACGTAGCCAGGTGCTTCTGAAGTCGAGAGTAGGAATACGACGCTCCTGCCGAAAACTGGTAAACATCCTCTTCTCGGTCAAAAGCAAACGCGATACTCAGGATCTTCCGACCTTTATGAACTAATGATCGGTGGTAGAATATTAGACGTCTGGGAATCCGTTGCCTAAAAATTTCAAATAAGAATGTCTAAGAAAATATACAATAGCACCCAGATATGTAACGTATGTACCTAACATATTTGCATGCGACGTCCCGTAGTGTATCTTGACTCACGACTGCCTGAATTCGTTAACGTGAATCATGCATTTAGTTAGCAACTTGTTAGTGCTGGCGAGGTGTCAGGCATTTTATTATAGCAAGGTAACTTACCATTTCGGTCGTGATGTAGAACGAACTAGAGGAGTCATATCTCCATCAAATAAAGTAGTTTCTTTGGCTAAATTAACTATATTTAGTATCACTCGCTGGAAGAAACACACAGTGTTTGTTAATATCTGCACCACGACACTAGATACCTACCTACACTACCACAGCATCAACACCGATTGAACATTCACCTGATCCTGTCTGACATTTTCTATAGTGAAATTGAACCAGAACCTGGCTCTTGGTCTACAAGTGTCCGGTCGGACGTATAGGTCGTACTCCAGGTCAGTGATATGGTCCGCACGTCCCAGGTTCCCGCACTCGAACGC
The DNA here is from genome assembly GCA_950371165.1 of Lacanobia oleracea. Taxonomy (NCBI): domain Eukaryota; kingdom Metazoa; phylum Arthropoda; class Insecta; order Lepidoptera; family Noctuidae; genus Lacanobia; species Lacanobia oleracea. The sequence goes on from OX493393.1 coordinate 7,093,202, forward strand.
CGCATCAAAGCACAGCTGCCCTCGCTTGGCCTTCCCACTCTGCCCCGGGGGACGCACGATCAACCGACTCAGATTGCCCAATCCTCCCTCACCGTCACTTTCTTCACTATCTGTAACAACAAAGTGTTCTACATCAATGTATCGCCCGAATTGGTTATTGGATATTCAATATTCCCGCCATCGAACTATCTGCTACGCTAAGCACACGAAACTGATTTGATTGTACACCTACACACTTTAGAAAGTCCTAAAAGCATTACTGCTCCGGGAATTTAGCTCAAAGTGGTTTTATAACTCCATTTGCAGCTCAGCTAACGCCTGCTAACCTAATGTAGCGACATCAAAATGCCAATAGAATTGAATGAAGCTTGTTAGATTTACGTTCACTAATAGAATTCTGCTAACATACTCGTACATGTGGAAACTAGTTCAATCAGAAGGAACATGACTGACTGATAGATTTTGTACACGAACACAATCATCTTGGTTTATTGCACGATATGTAGCTTTTTTAAGTTTCAAACTGCTTAGTCCATCTCAAAAATCACAGGCAACCAAGGTTCCTCTCCAAAAATCTATGTTTTAAATACCACAAGCAGGTCGTCGATATATGGAGGTGTGATCCAGAGCGTCAGTGTACGCAGCCATCGCTACACTGCTAGGGTTCCCGACTAGCCGCCTTACTCAACTAACTTTAACAATGTAGGTGAACAGATTGGCTACAAGATTGACGGCAATGCCTAGGCGATAAGTGCACGAATATGTAAGGAAAACAGTTTAGCGAGACACGCCAACCTATATTGAAAGTTTTTTTTCTTCAAACGATTGAAATTTAAATGGCTGGAACTTGATTCTTTGTTTGATACCTCGCTAGTGTTTTATGTCGAAACTATTGGTAAGTATTTCTTTTAAAGTTATATCTTTCAAATTTGTTTTAGTTTCTTTCAGTAGTTTGTTTTAAAGTTCAATAAGTGATGCTTGTTTTCGATACAGTTCTAAGTATGTATAAGATTTATATACTCCTGAATATCCACATTCATTTAAGAAACATAGGAGCATAGATTTGTTACTATTCTTTGTTAAATAAAATACAGCCCTGACATGCGTCACCTCCATTCCTTCCCGACATGGCTGCTTTAAGCATAACTAGGTCCAATTAGAATAGTAGGTAAGTACTTCAATTTTCCGAGCGCAATTTTACAGCTTGTCAGGTAAAGAAGATTGGCAGAACTAAGCCTTTCTACGATTAATCCAACATGATAAACGACATAAATCTAGTACAGCAACAGAATGAACTGATAAGTGGCACTTAATGACACTCATCGGTTACAGAGTTGGCACCGGCACTCTCTGGAGAGCGCTTTATCGTGTAAGCTTGGCACTGGAGCCGTCCACTCACGCTCATCGATCGACGCACTGCATAGCGACCCCCATAAGGGTTGTGTGTAAGCAGAATATTATTAATAATTTTATACAGACGGATTTTTAAGTCTGACATTTGTAAATTATTCAGTTTGTCTTTGTAGTTTTGGAATATGGTATCACTGTCGAGTTCTGTTATTATGCAGTTTAAGGAAATAATCTATTGTTTTGTAGGAGCCTTATCCTTAACTAATCACGCAGTTAAATTAAATTTTTGTTTTCTACATGTTTATAAACATTTTTACTCTCGAACAGGTAAGTAAAAACGATAAAGATAAGATAAAAATAGATAGACATAAATATCATATCAATCAAATTATGTCATATGATTGATAGATGATAAGTAGAAACGTTATTAGTGAAACAGTTTAGTAGTAAAGTTTAAAATATACTAATATTTTTAACTTCAATGTAGCTGCTGTAGCCAAGCTACTCGTAGCAGAGGCGTAGCGTAAGCATAGTTAGGGCACCGCGTAGCATGACCGTAGCGCGCTACGGCGTAGCACAATTGAGCTTTTACTAAAATTTATTTTTTGAGAACTGACTGATTGGGGCGATTTTGGATATTATAGGCCAGTCACCGTACACGGATTAAACGCGTCAGCCGCAGAAAAATGGACCATCCTGAATTTTTGTGTGGTCGTCAAGGTAGATTCCAGTAGTTTCCTCCCAATTTTTCAACCTCGAAGGACCTGTGCTAACTGCGTGGTGCTCAGAAAACTTCTCAATTTTCGGTAATTTTTAACCGACTTCTTCAAAAAGGAGGAGGTTAAAAATGTTCGGCTGCATGTATTTTTTTTATGTATATTCACCGATTACTCCGCCAATTGAGGACCGATTTTAAAAATTCTTTCTTTATTTGAAAGCCTATACTACTGCGGTAGTTCCATTGTCACCAAGTTAGAATCTGATGATGAGATCCCATGAAAATCGAGGGAAACCCTCAAATTTTATAGGTACACACAATGTTTTTCATGACATTTCTATCGTAATTCAGATATTCGTGCCTGGTAATCATCATCTCATGTTGCTGAGGTGATGATGGAAGGTATAAGTCAAGATCTGATGATGGGATCCCATGAAAAATGTTTGTTCAGCGTTATTTTCGCCAATTGTTACCCGATTTGGATGATTCTTTTTTGTTTGGAAGATTTTTTCCCGGACTGGTCCCATTTTGATTTGGTGAAGATCTGATGAAGAACTTCGGAGGTAGGCAACGGAACTCTTCAATCAATGATAGCAAATGGATCGGGATTTCTGAAATCGCATGTCTGTTGATTGTTTACACCAGTTCATAACATAACATCACGGTACGCTGTGTTTGTGGTTTCACTTTTTAGTGGTACGCAGGTACTACTAAAAAGTAAAAATAAAACCGACTTCCAAAAACAAACACTACCAAAAACCAAAAATTACCAAAAACACCTGTTTTGTCTCCTAAACGATGCGTTCTACGGAGAAAGTCACTCGGGATACCTTAAAATTTGAGATTTGGTTTTATAGTCGGTTCGGTTTTGCATAAAATATTTAAGAACACTTCAATGGCTACACGGTGAATTACTCTTGCAAACGTTTCCGTCGTGAAATTATAGGTAATTCTTTGGTCGTGCAGAGTAAATCTAGAGAATTTTTTTAGAATTCCCTCCCTGTTCTTCGATGTCTGCACACTTATTGTAAGTACTTTTACGGCAAGGCGAAACAAAATATTTTCAGGATATTACGAGATATATGACTTTTTGGTGACGTCGAAATCGGTTCATCTCTACTTTAGTATCTATAACTTTTTAAAAACGTTTTCACGTTAAAAGACTCGCTCGACAAGGAAAGTCGTAAGAGATATATATGAAGTAAATTAACTTTTTCAGAAAATTAAGGACAGTAATGTCCTAGAATGACTCCTAAAAATCTACATCCTAGAAATACTCTCAAATCTTATCCAATCCGAAGGCGTCAATAATTCAATATTGTTGTTGTTGTTGTTTATTGTTGTTTTCTTTTCCCAACTATATTGGGGTCGGCTTCCAGTCAAACCGGATTCAGCTGAATACCAGTATTTACCAGGAATGGTTTATTTAAAGAATTTTCTTTGGAGTGATAGTTAAATTGAAAACTTGGCCCCTCATTGGTCTTTTTTGGTGTGAGCTGACATGTACGCCATCGAGTTACGAATTAAATGGAGTCGTTTTCAATTTTGCGAAAAAAAGACCCATGAAAAAAAAATGAAATTCATTCGTTCTTGTAGTATGTATTTTATTCTTATTTAGTACTAGCTTTCGCCCGCGACTTCGTGCGCGGATATCCCGTTTTTTCCCGATCCCGTAAGAATTCAGGAAATCCTCTCTTACACTCCCCAAGGAAGCTACATGCAAAATTTGCGTTTTCCACGACCAGCAGTTTCGGCTGCGCGTTGTCTGTCAGTCACTCAGTCACTCAATCAGTCAGTAACACACAACTTCTCGGAATGCTTTTTTACGCATCAAAATTTAGATAGTTTGTAATTTCTTAAATTCATTCCGAGAAGTTGTGAACTGAAATAAAATGGCGACTAATCGAGCACAAGTCTACAAAAAACAGGCTCTCATTGGTCTGTTCAGATGTGACGTCACATGTATGCCATAGAGTTACGAATTGAATGGAGTCGTTTTCAATTTCGCGAAAAGACCCATGACAAGAAAATGGGATTGTTTCGTTCGTCTAGTATATTCTTATTTAGTATAATGTTCCTTTGATCTCATTTTCCATCTTGTATAACGGACATTTGTTCTAACCGCTGAAGAAAGAGTGATTGCGCCAGCTCGGGAACTTAGGGCATCCCGACACGGATAGGGTACGAATTACACGGTTCGAATGGCATTGCGGGAGCTAAAATGAGCGAGCAAAGCGAGCTAATTTCGATACCATGATCCCATTCATGTTAGGTTAATTTAAACCCTGCAGGCAAAAGTAAGAGCCGCACCTAGCTGGGTTCCGTCAACTTACCTTGGTCACAACCGTAATTTAAGACGAATGTACTTTTATATTATAGTTTAGTTATACCTAACATTACACACCCAAAGTAAACCCAACCAACATCGAAAAAAGAGAGGTCCGTTTAGTTCGTAACGTAGACGTCACGTTTGAACAGACCAATGAGAGCCTTGTTTCTTGTAAACTTGTGCTCTGATTTGTTGCCATTTTATGCCAGTCTAAAATTTCTCGGAATGACTTCGAGAAATTATACCATTAAAAGAGACCATTCATATTAGGCCCAAAATCGAAAGCAAAACGGATAGAAATGTTTTTAATCGGTTCAGAAGATCATCCTAAGCATTTGGTACTATGGCACCAAAGTGGTAGACCTATCAGATTAGCAGCTACATGAGTTCGAAACTATAAACATCATCTAAGTAGATAATAAGGTACATTAAAGTATTGTGTAAGTTTGCTTTATTTTAGTGAATATATTGCAGCAGTTAGGTCATTGTCAACCTTTTTGCCATGTCTGTAATTCTGTAAATGTGCCTGGAATAAGTATTAAAAAAACGTCGTTTGATTTTCGGCTAGCATTCATAAGTGTGCAAGGTTACTAATTCTTGCAAATAAAACAATGGCAAACATTTTCTTTAATACTATTTTTTAACCACTTAATATATCGAGAGTCGATCTTCAAGGTTAAGCAACGCTTGTCGAGGTCAATCTGTGGATGGGTGACCATCTTAACATATCAAGTTTCCTCCGTGCTTCGAAAAGCACGTACAGCCATTGGTCCCGGCTGTCATTTGTAGATTTTTAGCAGCCGTTATGGATTGTCAGGTGCCAGAAAATCTGACACCAATATTGCCAAGAAGTATGTTAGCCAGGTCATGGGTTGTCGAGGTCTGTTAGGCAGCTTCTCTACATAAAATATTGGTATTCAGCTGAATTCGGTTTGACTGGGAGCCGACGCCAATATAGTTATAATATAGGTAAAAGGCTAGGTAGATGATGTTACACAACATTTGAAATGGGTCGAATAAAACAATGGCAAACATTTTCTGAATACATTTTTAAATTATTTTTAGCCCTTTTTTTGCTGTCTATGGTCGAACTAGGAGTAGTTAGTAGGGTAGAACTACATTTTTCCGCCCGGGCAAGGCCGGCTCGAGCCCGGGCCCGGGTCGACGGCGCGCTATGTTCCACGCGCGCTTCAAAGAGCTGTCAGCAAAGAAGACGGTAATTTCGAGTAGACTCGGTTAGAATAATCTCTCGGTTGACTCGATTATTTATTGTATTATACCTCTCGCGACCGGTTCTGGTTCAATCTATGGTCCAGAGCGAAGAGGCATGGGAAGCGGTCACCTCCTTCTGCGAAACAGTAAAGCTAGCGAAGGAGGATGCCGAACGTGTGAGAGAGAGGGAAACCTCACGAGCCAGCGGCCGCAACAGAAGAAGACGCCCCAGGCGTCGGTAGTCGCAAGGGATTTCCGGCCACCGTAGGCGCGGGCCTGCGGACGGCAAGCATTGGGTGGCTCGCCGTCCGATCAGAACCAAACCCGGGTCGGCGGCGTGCTGTGTTCCACGCGCGCCTCAAGGAGCTGTCCGCATGGGAGACGGGGCCCTCTAGGGCCAGTGCCTGCCGGGGTGCGGAATCCGTTCGAAAGAGACGCCGCAGCCCTGGAACGCAGAGGGCTCTAGGAGGAACACGGATGGGTTTTAGTCAGTAAGAGTCTGACACCCCCTCCTGCTTCACCCAGAGCGGGAGGAGTCATTTGATGATTTCCCATTCTTAAAAAAAAAACTTGAGAGGTGTCAAGGGACACCCGGATGGAACGAAGTTCCTACGCCGCATGGCTTACTACTATAGCAAAAAGTGTCGTTACAACTTTTGATCTTAATGTGTCGTTACAACTTTTGGTCTTAATTTTTTCCGTCTAGCTCCCTTTCTCAACGCGCGAATTGTAATAAAACTAGAAACATAACTGTGTTTTACGACTTTATCCTTTTCCCTAAGATGGTATCGTATCGTTGGTAACTAATGACCCACTGTTTCTCATCTCAATCAGTCCCTATTGAGATGAGAAATTCCATTCCATTTCATCCATACCATTCCATTCCATTCCATTCCATTCCATTCCATTCCATTCCAATCCATTCCATTCCATTCCATTCCATTCCATTCCATTCCATTCCATTCCTTTCCATTCCATTCCATTCCATTCCATTCCATTCCATTCCATTCCATTCCATTCCATTCCATTCCATTTCATTCCATTCCATTCCATTCCATTCCATTCCATTCCATTCCATTCCATTCCATTCCATTCCATTCCATTCCATTCCATTCCATTCATTCCATTCCATTCCATTCCATTCCATTCATACCATTCCATTCCATTCATTCCATTCCATTCCATTCCATTCCATTCCATTCCATTCCATTCCATTCCATTCCATTCCATTCCATTCCATTCCATTCCATTCCATTCCACTCCACTCCACTCCACTCCACTCCACTCCACTCCACTCCACTCCACTCCACTCCACTCCACTCCACTCCACTCCACTCCACTCCACTCCACTCCACTCCACTCCACTCCACTCCACTCCACTCCATTCCACTCCACTCCTGTCCACTCCACTCCACTCCACTCCATTCCATTCCATTCCATTCCATTCCATTCCATTCCATTCCATTCCATTCCATTCCATTCCATTCCATTCCATTCCATTCCATTCCATTCCATTCCATTCCATTCCATTCCATTCCACTCCATTTCATTCCACTCCATTCCATTCCACTCCATTTCATTCCACTCCATTCCATTCCACTCCACTCCACTCCACTCCACTCCACTCCACTCCACTCCACTCCACTCCACTCCACTCCATTCCATTCCATTCCACTCCACTCCACTCCACTCCACTCCACTCCACTCCACTCCACTCCACTCCACTCCACTCCACTCCACTCCACTCCACTCCACTCCACTCCACTCCACTCCACTCCACTCCACTCCACTCCACTCCACTCCACTCCACTCCACTCCACTCCACTCCACTCCACTCCACTCCACTCCACTCCACTCCACTCCACTCCACTCCACTCCACTCCACTCCACTCCACTCCACTCCACTCCACTCCACTCCACTCCACTCCACTCCACTCCACTCCACTCCACTCCACTCCACTCCACTCCACTCCACTCCACTCCACTCCACTCCATTCCATTCCATTCCATTCCATTCCGTTCCATTCCAACTTGAGAGGTGTCAAGGGACACCTGCGAAATAGAAATGAAAATATCTGGCTTGCTTTCTATAAGAGAGAGAGAGACAGACAGAGAAACATGCGACGCCGCACAGCTTACAATAGCTTACTATAGCAAAAAGTGTCGTGACAACTTTTCGTAAGAATTTTTTCCGTCTAGCCCCCTTTCACAACGCGCGATAAGGAACTTCGATCCAAAAAAGGTTAAAAACCACACTACGTGGGAACAACATCCTACTGCTTTCTTTCCAATATTGCATGTGCAATTCCATTTCGACCCTCCAATGTCCTGTCAAAAGCCACATAAACATAATAGCATTTTGCAGTGAAGTACCGGGATTAAATTCTCCCTCTAAAAACGACAACATTTTCTCCTAGCTCTCTTGCGTGTACTTCTGGTAGAGCGTCTTCTAACTCTGTCGTAAATGTGCCGTCGGATTCAATGTGCTCAGCGTAATAATCCGTTGCTTGCTTTAATTGATAGGAGCTAAGACTAAACGACGTTAGTTAGAACACTCTTCTGTGAACTTTGGTATATAGTTGTGTTTGGGAAGGTCAGCGGACAAGCCGCAGCCAACTGCTGACATCATTATATCAGCCGAAAGACGTCTCCCCCAAGTGTCGTCACAACAACCAGTCTTGTGCGTTTCGCATCCATCGGCTACCCGCGACCTTCACCAGTTCGATGGTCCACCCTGTGGAAGGCTTTCCAACATTGCGTCTTCCAGCCGCTCCAGAACTTTTTTTTTTTTACTATTGATAGGCACGCGCTTGACCACCATCTCACCTGATGGTAAGCGATGATGTGGTCGAAGATGTAGCACGCTTGCCTATAAACCTATACCTAACTAACTTTTCGGCCTCATTGACCATCAAAGGGCAATGGAGAGGGCAATGCTTGGAGTTTCCTTGCGTGATCGAATCAGGAATGATGATATCCGCAAGAGGACCAAGATTACCGACGTTGTCCGTAGGATCGCATAACTAAAGTGGTAGTGGGCATGGCACATTGCTTGCAGAACAGATAGTCAAAAGGGCCGAAAAGTTCTGGAGTGGCGACCGCATACCGGAAGACGCAACGTTGGAAGGCTTTCCACAGGGTGGACCGACGATCTAGTGAAAGTCGCGGGTAGCCGATGGATGCGAGACGCACAAGACTGGTTGTTGTGACGACACTTGGGGGAGGCCTATGTCCAGCAGTGGACGTCTTTCGGCTGATATAATGATGATGATGATTAAAGAACATGTTTGCCATTATTTTGTTTACGAGAATTAGTAACCTTGCACACTTATGAATATAAGCCGCAAATCAAACAACATTTGTTTTAATATTACAGGCACATTTGCAGAGTTACAGACAAGGCAAAAAAGTTGAGAATGACCCAACTACTACAATATATTCACTGAAATAAAGCAAACTTACACAAAACTTGTACATATCTAGTTGGATGATCTGTTTATAATTTAGAACTCATGTAGCTGCTAATCTGATGGGTCTACCACTTTGGTGCCATAGTACCAAATGCTTAGGATGATGTTTCGAACGGATTAAGAACCTTTTTTTCCGTTGGCGGCACTTACGATTTTGGGCCCAACTTTGTTTGAAACATGAATGGTCTCCTTTTGATGCGTAAAAAGTATTCTAAATCATTTCAGTTGACAATTTATCGAAAGTTTACGATTTGTCAAGTTATTTTATAATCTTACGGAGTTCGCTATTTAGTATTTTCCGGTGACACATAAACGCCGATAACTGAAATAAATAATTAATTTATCGGCGTGTGTATTTTGCGTTAGTGCGGGTTTATGGTTGTTGCGGCTAACCGAGTACAAGTGAAGATAAGCTGAAACAGCATGTATTACCTACTGACATTCATGCAAAACACGTGGATTTGCTATGACTACGGAGTCATACGCGTCACTACGTACTTACAGTACAAATGTACTTGTCATAACTTAACAAGAATAATGTAAATATTAACATGACCAACTTAACCAATCTTATCTATTTATATGATGAAAATACTGATATTTATTAATACCTTAGTTAAGATAAGTTAGATTCATTAAAGAAATTTTACTTATTTTCTCTAAATAGTATAGACGAAGTAAAACCAGGCAGAGGATTTTGATACAGTCGCTAATAGAAACAGCGATAAACTATAAAGGTTTTTGTATATAACTTGCACTACTGTGAAGCCGGGACAATATTGAAAATATAATGTAACAGAGCTTTTTGTGACTGAACTATCTTTTACTTACCTGACATTTTCAACTAAGTCACCATCACAGTTCAATTAAATAGTAATTAAAACCGGTTGTTTCCTGCATGATCACTATTTTCTGAACTTTCTGGTGTACTGTTACCGCAGGATCCGGACTTCCTTTGTGTCCTGCGAGCCTCGTTGCCACGCTACGCCGCGATGCGACATTTCCGACATAATAATAACAAAAAATAAAAATTATTTCACTCCAATGCGTATTTAATATTGGCGTAGCTGGTAACCGTTGCTAGGTAACTGTGGCGTCTTTTTACATTTACGGATGAATGCAAGTAGTAGGTCACAAGAGTAAGAAACCCAGATATACTATACCAATCTATTGAATCTTCTACAGTAAATTAAAAAATTTGATTGGTAGCTACGGCGCAGCCACGTAGCACTTCTACGTTTTTAACATTGCACAAAGTTGCCGAGTAATTAATGGCAAAGTAAATTGATGTAGGTCATTTAAATAGGTTTCTTGTAAAAGTGATGTTGCATAAGTACATGTATCTACCGGAACTACAAATGAGGGAGTTCAAAAACCATTGGGTCAATCACGTTTTTAGGAACGTACGCATTTTAATCTCAGTCCTCAATTTGTAAAAATAGCCCATTTCTCCAAAATATGGCAAGTTTTTGACATGATTGACATTGAGATGAGATAGCGAATGTTTCAACTATATGAAAAAAAATATTGGCCTTGGACTGCTACGGCGTAGCCTCGTAGCACCTCTTCTTCATTTGTAGCTCTACGAAAAATGTAAATTGATAAGGGGCAAATCATGTAAACCTTTTTTGTGAAAGATTAGTGATTTTGTGATTTTATACTTAATTATTGATATGTGCCAAGGAGGCAAGTACAGTATTTTCCCATCCTAGAAAACTCCAACGTAATCTATTAATTTTGGGTTGTGTGTAGTTAGCTCTTCTGTCGTTGATTGCTACGAATGCTACGGCGTAGCTTGTAATTTTTCGGAATTATACTTTATGAAAACTTTGTAAATAAAAGAAGTCACTATGAATATTGTCATTTATTCAATAAATAATATGTTGTTATATTAATAACATTATGTTTGGCATCAAAACGCCTCGCGCACCACAAACATTGAACAAAGCTCAACGTTTCATAAATACTGAAACAAATCATGCGTATGATACTATAAAATCTTTAGCATTAATATTTACAATTTTCTTCTATCATTCCAGGTATAAATATACACAAACAACAATCACATAAAATATAAATAACCTAAAACTTTTGCGCGTAAAAATGATCTAAAATATATTTAGCGAACATTATATTATCCATACAAACTAGTACCCGTGCTAATTCAAATTAAATATATGTCTAACTAAAACATTGATCCCTAAAACCGGTAACTATATACCTATAAGACCAGAACATACAGAATATAACAAACATAATAACATAAAGATCAAAATGTTAGTAATGAATTTGTGCCATTTAAGAAATAAGATTGAAAGTGGAAGATAGAGTGTTTGCTTGTGCGCAACAAGTAACTTAACAAGAATGACAATATAACTGTGGATAAAGCATTTTCTGTGTAACACTAACAATATTCGAGCAAGTTTTAAAAACATTCGAATGTATATCTATTAGTAAAACTTTACAAATATTAACAATTCCTCTTTTATAAATAGTCTCTCATAATTCCTTCATTGCATTTCGGTACTTCATATTTATTTACTTTCCTGTTAGATCGTAACTAAATTCAGTAATCCAATCAAAAGTGATTCATATTGTAGCAGTTCAAAGTGATAAAAGACAAATAAATGTAATGCCTATATCTAAAGCTGAGGCAATTCCTTTATTCTTATAGAGTTACCGATTAGTTTTACCGAACAGTGGAATCCCATGCAAACAATGACGTACTTATATAAATAGTAGAGAACATTGAGATACTGAAGATTCGCCGAATACACTCGAACTGTTAGAACATTTACAACAGGTCGTCTGCCGACACACACAGGGTCACACACGAGGTCACGAGGACAGGAAGCTATGGAACAGCGACACGTGAAACCGGTACATTCACAATAATACACAGCACACAAATCCTAGGTAAGTAAAGATATAAAATCACTCCTATGTACTATGAACATCTTACGGGTAATGTAAGCAGAGAGGGTGAGCCTCGGTTTACATATATTGCGCTCGGGTACTCCAGATCATTCGATACATGGTATTCAATTAGTGAAGGATGACTAGAATATTATAGTCATAATAGGCATACTTTTCATTGAAAAAAGAAAATTGAATTATTGTATTTAATTTTTAATTATGTTTCTTCATTACTCATACTAGGAAAGTATGCCTGAAGTTGTCTGAACAGCGGGTTGAAAATAATTGATTTTCAGCCCTAGGGGCCAGTCAATTACAACGCGATGACAAATTGAAATAACCCAAACGTGATTATTAACTTAACATTATATTCTTTAAATTACTTTATTATAATTTACTTTCAACTACTTCTTTAAAATAACATAGAGTTGGGCAGAATATTTACCATTTCTTCAATGATGACAATGTAAAATAATGGCTGAATAACTGGCCGCGTACCGAAAAAAAAAAGCGGCAGTCCGATCTTCATTTGTTTTTTCGAGAGATTTGTATTGACACGTCGATGAGTGCATCAGATTCAAATATGGATTTTTTTTAGCTGATTCGTGTTTTTATTTTTACTTTCCTTGTATTCGTAATGCAAAGCACAGTGTTTACCTCGGATGAAAGACATCTAGTCCCTCGATCTAAATAAGTCTTGTTGCTTTCACCTTAAGATAAAATGTACTATTTATTGATTCATGAGCATTTTTTTGTTTTAAGTTGCTTGGTTTACTCATTAATCATATTTATTTATTTCAACTTTATGATCAGCCGGTCGATTCCGGAAACATGTCAAAATGATCATGAAGTGAGTTGTCATTCCATCTTCATTAGTTGGATTGACAGCTCACTTCGTGATCACTTCACTCTAGCCTTCACTTCGACATGTTTACAGAATCGGCCGGCAGAATCGCACTGCGGTAGTGGTACACAGCCGGATTAAAGCAACAAGACATTATTTACCAGTTAGTTTTACGTTTAGGTAAATAAGACTACACTGTGGGGGTGTACCACAATTAAATGAAAAAGATTTAAAATCATAAAAGTTTTTGCAATATTCGAGCTATTTTGATAGACCCAGGTTCACACTTTCGACTAACACTGCTCGTTAAAAATAGATAAGTAATACTCGCGGTACAATCATACTATTTGATCTGTTCAAAACTAGCGCCATGTGATACCGTACAAATAAAAATTGAATTCCATTAACATGACCGTACCGCCTGTATATAAAATATGGATAATCATAAAATTATTGTAAAACTATGTTAACTCTATAGAAAACTTTGTAGTTCCTTGACTAGTATTTTTTGTTTTGTACATCATCTATTAGTTTTATTCATTTTGAATTAGTTTGAGTATTAAATATATTTGATATTTTCCGGCTGTTACATGACAAATAATATGTAGATATAAATATAAAATTGTATTAAGATTTAAATAATTTCCCGTAAAAAATATTGATTTTCACAACACCTAATTAATGATGTCTTACATTACAGTAACAATTCCAAGACATTTGTTTATTACTATTGCTCAATGGACCTTTCTTTCTCACCATTCACTTTAAATAATTAAAAATTTGCATTTGCTGCCAGTAAACTATTTACTGTTGTAAATAAATATCATTTCGTATTTACTAACGTACAAATAGTAGTTATGTACGAATTTACTTAAATAGTGGGGCAAACTGGTACCTTGCATTCAATTTATGACTTGACCCACTCTCGCATTAAAAATATAACTTTACATCCGTAACAATCGCTCTAAATCCTACGAAAGTTCAACCAATTCTTACTGAGACTTTTAATAGTTGCACGAATACCTACCGTGCAAGTAGATGCACCCACGGAGCCGATACCAAACAGTAAGATATGGTTTCAGTTCCAGAACACCACGGAGTAGTAACAAATGGAGTGTTAACTCACCGTTCGCCGTTACACAATAAAGGGTGAAATTAAATTAGTTGCCAAAACTCTTTTTGTTTATTTTATCGAAATTAGATATCGATAAGTACACAACCCTCGAATTTTGCTAGCTTAATTAATTTGACCCTTTAGATAGCTACTCCGTGGTCAACAATACCATGCAATACAGAGTGTCACAAGGAGAGATGACGGCGTGTATTGTGGGACGGGGCGCGGTGCGATCACGCCTGTGTGTCGGCGTCGGTGTAGTGGCTGGGCCCCTCGACCGAGCACACGGAGTCCTCGGGCGTGCGCGACGCGTCGCCCGCTTCGCTGGCCTCCACCACGCTCGCGCTGCCGCCCGTCTTGCCCTTGCAGCCACGCCGAGCCTGCAGCGCCTGATACACACAGCACATTATTGTAACGAGACGACTTCCATACTTGACGACAGTCATGAAACTAGTTGATTTCTGTGTGAAGTAGAAGACAGCATAGTAGTTAGGGAGCGTACTTGCACACTGGTCTATACTAGATTTATTTTGATCGGATTGTGGCTCAGGCTAATTAACATTCTCTTTAGCTACACTTGGAACATACACCGTTTTTATTAATAGTTTTTTTGTGGATGACCTGCGACTAGGTCCTGAACAGAATTTTGATAAAAAAGCTAGTTTTATCAAAACCGAGTATAGACTTCCTCCACGCATACAAGCGCTCTTAAAGCAGTATAGGTAAATTTAAGTTTGATTTGTGTACTTATAAATGTAATGTTGTGAGTTTGTGAACGTCTCATAAAGTAAATATTCTTTTTTATTTATATCAAATAAAACCATAGAAATAGATATTTTTGCATTTTAAAAGAAAATCAACCGATTTCAGAGTTCAGCGTCGCTATTTAGAAATAAAATCTAATTACGATCGGGATTCAAGCTGCACTTGAAATAACAGACATAAAGATATAAAAAACACATACAGCCCCCGGCCTGAGTAAGTCAGACCAAGAGAAAAAGAGACAAATTTAGATGGTGACGATCCTGCCAATTAGTAGTAGTTTAGTTCGGCACCGGAGCACAGAGAAAGCGAATATCTGAAACATTGCGACAGTCGGGTAGTGTGGCGGGGAAGTGCAGGGAGCGCGGGGGCGCGGGCGCGGGCGGGGGCGCAGGGCACGGGGGCGCGGGGGCGCGGGACCGCTACAGGCGACATCCACAGGGGTCATGCGGGTGCTCCACGTCAGTGCGCATGCGATAATTATATACGTAGTAGGTATGTATGTACTGTACGCCTCCTTACCTTTTCGCGACTGCCCTTTTTCTAAAGTCGGTGTAGGATGGAAGATGAAACATTCAATTAATGACAGTGGAGATAGAACACCGATATACGAGGGCTGAAAATACCTAAACACTATTCACGTTACAACACTTCGGGTTATCATTTTATGCTTAATGTTGGGTCCTAATCAAAAGACTAAGGTTGTGGGACTTTATTTATCAGAATCTAAACTAAATATTAGATCATCCTTCAGTACAAGAAAATGAGGTTACAATAGGTATCATACTTGGTCATTATGAACTAAAGGTAAGGACCACACGTTAACTAAAGGGTGGAAAGAAAAGTAAAAACCATACCAGACTTGAAAATGAATCTTAAGAGCATAATATCGTCTCTATAAATTTGTTCAAACTGCTGACCATGATCCATCAGCAAGCTCTCAATTTTGTCAGTCTTGTGAAAATGTGTAAGCTACCTGAGTCCTATCAACTTTATTTGGTTAGTAATGGAAGAGGAAAGTATTGCTAAAACCTGAGTTCAATAGATGGTATCGTTTGTCTGAGTATACCTGCAGTGAGAAACGTCGATGTGGCGGTTTCCGGCCGCCGCGCCGCTTGCTGATGTGCGGGTTGTCTCTCCGTAGCGTTTTGTTGCGAAGGATCTCCAGCTGGACGTACAATCTCTTCAGTTCGGCGCGTACTTCCTCCGAAGTCGGTTCCTCCTCGCCCTCCGCACCGAATCCTTCCGCAGGACCGCGTCGTGACACCTTGGAGTGTTGTTTACACGAGAGAGTTTCGATTATTTATATTTAGACTAACATAAAACACAACGTTTAAGAATATCAGCCCTTTTGGAATAATTTACTTGTGATAAAAAAGGATTTAGCTGTTATGCTTTAATTACTTTTTTACATTTTTTAAACGTATGCATTAGCATTCCATTTATTCCTTACTCTTTGGTATAGCAGGATCATTTATAAACAGCAATCTCTAAAATTGTTTCTTAACTTGAATTACTAACCTAACCTAACCTAGTATGATACGAATCAGTAGAAAGTCGTAAGAATCCGCGTGATGCGGGAACCACAATCCAGGAATGTTGCTGTACCAACGAGCAGTCGGTAAGGTGATGCTTACGGGGGGAGCCCTGCAAAAGAATGCTTGTGTTTCGGTTGGACGTATTGTTACCTCCTGCGCGAGCGAGCGCGCGCGGTAGCCGTGCCACAGGCGCGGCGCCAGCACGCAGGCGAGCGCGGCGCCGGCCGACAGGTGCGCGCGCAGGGCGGCCGACAGCGGCCAGCGCTCCGGCGCCGCGCCCGGCTCGCCCAGCGCCACCAGCCGCCACCACACGCCGCACACGATCTCCGTCGCCAGCGCCGCCGCCAGCCAGCCGCGCTCCTGACACAACAACTATACGTTTGATTGAGGGGCAACCGAAACAGAAGATCCATCCGCTAAGAAGGCCTTTGCCACGGTCTCGGCTGCATCCTGTAACCCAGCGTGGAAGGACCAGCTCCACTTTCACGAAGCCATCACTATCACAAGTGCCTGTAACTGGCCCTAGCTGTTCCGAACCCCTGTCGGCAGGTTCACAGCAGAGCTTCTTTTCCCCCTTCCTAGTCTGTGACACAGGTTTGTGTGTGGCGACGATATCAGCGTAGGCACGTTTAGGGGTCAACGTACCTACACGAGTACACTACCTCGGCCGGTGCCGAGTCAGCGACAGCGGCGGCGCATGTTGCAGCGCGTGCAATATCAGCAGCTAATAAATACGTTTTCTTCAAGTAGGCGGTTGTAAGGGTATAGGTACCTGGAAGGGCACGTTGGCGTTCCTGGCGGCGTAGGCGATGCGCAGGCCGGCGGCCAGCAGCAGCAGCTCGGCGGCGGCGGTGACGTGGTGCCAGGCGGCGCGCGAGCAGCCCGCGCCCGCCGCCTCCTCGCACGCCGCCGTCGCCGTGAAGGCCGCCAGGTAGCACGCCGCGCCCAGCACCATCGCGCCTACCACACGCAGTACCTACATTGTTGACAAAATGTATTGCAGAAACTTGCACAAACTTTTACAGTTGCTCTTACATAGAGACCTCCTTTTAAGTAAAAGATAGGAGCTAGCAGGTTCTGCTCTTCAATGACAAATGGTTAGATGGGAAACGTAGTGTGCAAAAAAATTTAAATCGGTCCACAATTGGCGGAGAAAGCGGTGAACATACATAAAAAAAAATACGTACAGCCGAACATAGAACATCCTCCTTTTTAAAGAAGTCGGTTAAAAAGAATATAGAATTAAAAAAAAAAAATTAAAAAAATTAAACAAGAGATTTTTTGACAATTCAAAGACTTCAACTATAACAAATAAAAGAAAAAGGACTGTGGTAGTTAACGTATCATTACGCCTTTAATACCTGCGGAGTAGTACAGTACATTCTACCTTTGAGTCCCATGAAATAGGAGCGAACGTTTGTTGGTAGCAAAACCACAAACTACACCTCTGTGACCAGCAATCAGACGAGGCAGCAAATCATTTTTCATTTATTGTTCTTAAGTTAATCTATGCACATTCCGACCACGATTGCCGGATCAAAGTCAAATTCAAAAACGTTTATTTCAATTAGGCCATTAAACTGCACTTTTGAACGTCATCATTACATTTAAAATAACATAGTGACTCTACTGTCCATTCGGAAGGGTAGATTCTTATAGAGAAGAATGGACAAGAAACTCCATAGTTACTCTTTTCAAATCAATGTTTTACATGTGCTGAGGTATACAAAACTTTTGTTAATATATGTGAGAACCATGAACCTAGAGTATGCAGAGGTAGACTTATTAATTTTCTAAATATGTACATGGTACTCACATATTTACAAATATTGGAACCAACATTAGCAGAGTGTGAGTGAACAGAAAAATAAAAACCCAAAAATGAAACAGTAGAAACAAAAGTAAATACATAAACCAACCAGTTTGATCTTGTTTCCACCATTGATTGTCCTATGGAACAGGACCAGCATGTTTCCAAGCATTCTTATCCTGAATGTAATCTTCTAATTTGTAATATGCTTGTTTACAAAGTGTGCTTTTAAATGTAGGTTTTAAATTTTCTTTCATTTAGTTCTAATATGTCACAAGGTATTTTATTGTAACATTTAACACAGTACCCCATGAAAGATGTGTGTACTTTAGGATATAAAGAAAAACTGACAAAATCGTTATTCAGGCATTAAAAGAGACCACAGGGTATCTATTATGACATCTTAAAACCATCATGATAATAACACCCTTGTATACCATGTTTTACGCAAATAAATATTCTATTCTATTCTATTATATAAAGGTGTAGAAGGGAGACGGAGTTGTACAAGGTGCATAACACTATCCCTTTTTCACAGCTTATTCATAATGGCATTAGCATGTCATAATAGGGCCCCAGGTCTCAAGCAAGGCCGGTCGTACCTCTGAGTCCCGCGGCGTCCATCGATGAGCTTTCCTGGTGCGGAACTCGGCGAGCAGCACCCACAGGCGCAGCACCACGCAGCCGTAGCACGCCACGAAGCCGAGCTCGCGTAGCCACGCGCCCGCGATGCAGCGCCACTTCGCCTGCGATATGAACTGGGACGCCGCCTGCAAAACAATGGCCATTTCTTTTTCGTGTTATATTACTAGTTGACCCACGCAACTAACTTCATAACTGTCTGTATTCAAAACTTGAACTAGTTCGTTTACTTGGAGTCACCACTCAGTAAGCTTACGCGGAGGTGGCATTATGTCTCCACCGATTACGATAACGTATAATCCCACTAAGTATTGTTTGTTTACATGAGCAAGATAAAGCCACCCCAGGGCGATGATAATGATAACGCTTAGAAACGAGTGCTAACTGTACTTATCAGAATAGTTTGACATATTAATAAGGGGATGTAGATACTTGTATAAAACCATAAATACATAAAAATAACTTTAATTTCGGAAGTCGGTGTTTTTGGTTATTTCGTTTTTGAACACCGAATTCCGAAATTAAAGTTATTTTTTACTTTGTAGTGTTTTGTTTTTGGAAGTCGGTTTTATACAAGTATCTACATCCCCTTCTAAACAGTGAAACCACAAGCACAGCGTGCCGGTGTGATGTTATGTTAATCAACAGACATGCGATTACAGAAATCCCGATCCATTTCCTATCATTTATTGAAGAGTTCCGTTGCCTACCTCCGAAGTTCTTCATCAGATCTTCACCAAATTTAAATGGGACCAGTCCGAGAAAATACTCTTCCAAACAAAAAAAGAATCATCCAAATCGGTTTACAATTGGCGAAAATATCGCTGAACAAACATTTTACATGGGAGCTCATCATCAGATCCTGACTTATACCTTCCATCATCAGCTCAGCAACACGAAATGATGATTACCAGGCACAAATATCTGAATTGCGTTAGAAAGTTTATGAAAAACAGTGTATGTGCTTATAAAATTTGAGGTTTTCCCTCGATTTTCATGGGATCCCTTCATCAGATTCTAACTTGGTGACAATGGGACCACCTCAGGAGTATAGGCTTTCGAATAAAAAAATCAGATTAAATCAGTCCAGAATTGGCGGAGAAATCGGTAAGCATACATAAAAAAAAAAAAAGATACACACAGCCGAACATAGAACCTCCTTCTTTTTGAAGAAGTCGGTTAAAAATGGTTCTATGGTAGGCGCCAGACAAATTTGTAATAAAGAACATTGACTGACCTTTCCCTAATATCCCTCATATCCCTAGATATCCGAACAATAAATTATGAACTGCTTTTCATTACTACAGAAAGTAAAGGTTCACAATAAAAGGCGATTCAGGACAGTTTTGTCTTTTTTTCTGTTTTTGATATTACGAAAATGAATAAATAATGTATTTTGGGTCAATTACCATTATTGCACATAACTGCACATTTATTAGGTGCCTAAAGGGTGCCTACCATAGAAGATAATAATGATTATAATATAAGTAACTTTTTTTAGCTAACAACGAGTTTTCCGTTTTAACACGAAGAACTCGTTGTTAAATGCTAATAAAATTATTTGGCAGTTAATATTAATTATCAGGTTTCCGCATTACTTACGGAAGCATACATGAGAAACGCGCCCAGAAGTACAACCTCTAGCACTGTCCACATTCCCACCGCTACTGCCTGAAAACATAAAATAAAACTGGGTTTAGTAGTCACAGGCTTATAAATGCTGATTAGTTGCGCTTGCACGGCACTGCATCCTTACTCACTTTACACTTCCTCTTCTGGAAGATGATGCCCGCGGTGACGAGACAGAGCAGCATGCCGCCCACGTTGCTGGCCAGCACGGCCACGCGGTGCGAGTCCGCCAGGCACGCCGTGGAGTCGCTGCCCATGCCGCACGCCGTGCACGTCAGCGGGCCGGACTCGTCCGCCGCTATCGTGGCGCCGCTCAGCCACCCGCTGCCGCCCGCGTTCCAGTGGTCAGCCTGACATTTGCAGCGATACTGCAAACAATGGAGTTTTAAGTTAGAAACATTGGCAATAAGCAAAGTACAGTTCTTGTAGATCCATTAATTACCTCTATCCTCCGATCAGAAGATCCAAATGATGGAGTAGCTTCACAATCTGTTGTAGCAGCGTCGCACAATGGAGCCCCGCCGAGCCAATCGTTCATAGCCTCTTCGCAGGGCAAGGCAGGCCAGCGCCGGAACAGAGCAGCAGCAGACCTAGCCGGGCCCGCCCCTCGCGCCGCTGCCACCCCGCCCCACCAGCCCTCGCCGTCCTTGTCGCAAGAGAACCACGCGTTGGACCACACCGCTGTAGTTGCATTCCACGCTGATGCCAACGTCCTCCAAAACTGTCGCAGAGTGATTGAGTTGTTTTGTTGGAAGACGACGAGGCGGGGCGGCTCCGCTATGTAGAGCACGCCGAGGTGCAGCTGCGGCGCGCCGAGCGCGACGGCGGCGGGCGGCGGCGCCAGCGGCGCGCGTGTGGCGGCGCGGGCCAGCGCGGCGGCGCGCTCCTCGTCCGCCACGCCCTGCTGCACCAGCTCCACCAGCGCGCGCGCCGTGTGCATGGCCGCCGCCTCGTGCTCGCGAGCGTTCTGCAATCAGAACACGGCACACTTTAATATTATCAAATGAAGATAAAAAACTTACTCATTCCATTCCATTCCATTCAATTCCATTCCATTCCATTCCATTCCATTCCATTCCATTCCATTCCATTCCATTCCATTCCATTCCATTCCATTCCATTCCATTCCATTCCACTCCACTCCACTCCACTCCACTCCACTCCACTCCACTCCACTCCATTCCACTCCATTCCATTCCATTCCATTCCATTCTATTCCACTCCACTCCACTCCACTCCACTCCACTCCACTCCACTTCCACTCCACTTCCACTCCACTCCACTCCACTCCACTCCACTCCACTCCACTCCACTCCACTCCACTCCACTCCGCTGTTAATTCCTTCCAAATATTTTTACAAGAGGTTCTAATAGTTTCACAGGTTCCTGTGTGTGGGATCATTTCACACAAGCTGTGATCATCTTTTAAGATATTTATAGGGTTTTTTGTATGTTTGTCACTATTAGTTTGGTTCGTATTAAAAGTTTAACAAATACCTTGTTATGGTGTTATTTTCATGCTTTCGTGCATTTTATTTTTTCTCAATAGATGGTGCTATTTCTATAGATGGCGCTATGACTGATCCAGAATATGTTAGGAATTTTATTCCTAAACTTAAAATTTCTCAATATATTTTGATTTTATGGGTCGATTTTGATGAAACACTAAATGTTACTCGGCATAACACTTACTTTTTTTAAGTATCTTTATTTTGAATCCAATCAATGGTTTATTACGCTCGGTGATTGATTACGTACTTGTAATAAAGACTATATTTTCATGATTTCATTACAAATGTATAGTTTTTAGACTTATCCCTATACCTGTAGTATAAAACGGTATTACTTGCCAAATTTCATGGTTGTAGGTCAACGGTAAATACCCTATGAATTTTGATTACCTTGAGAGCGTCGATTTTTTTTTTTTTTTTACTATAGATAGGCTCGCGTTTGACCACTATCTCACCTGATGGTAAGTGATGATGTGGTCGAAGATGGAGCACGTTTGCCAAGAAATAACCTATTCACTCTTGACTTAAAGACTCCCAGGTTGTAGCTATCAGGAAACACAGACTCCGGCAGGGAATTCCACTCCTTAGCTGTACGCATTATGAATGTGTTACCAAAACGTTTTGTACGTATGGGTGGGATATCCACCGTGTACCGGTGGCGCATCGCCGTTCGTCTTGTGGTCCGGTGATGGAACGGGCTTGGCGGAATTAAATTATGCAATTCCGTCGCACATTCACCAAAATGCAACCGGTAAAAAACCGACAAGCTAGCAACTCGTCGTCGATGTTCAAGACTTTGGAGCTTCGTCGCGACAAGCCTCTCATTGCCGATGATCCTCTTGGCTCGTTTCTCAATTGACTCAAGGGCATCAAATTGGTATCCGGCAGATCCATCCCAAAGATGAGAGCAGTACTCCATACACGATCGAACTTGCGCTTGATAGAGTTTAAGCAGCTGTTCCGGCGTGAAGTATCGTCTCACCTTTGCCAGAATCCCCAACTTCTTTGCAGCCACTTGAGCCTTTGCCTCTATGTAAGGGCCAAAATTGAGAGTAGATGTTAATGTAACCCCAAGAAGCTCAAGTTGGTCGATTATCGGCACGGTTAAACCTCGGAAAGATGGAGCTGGGTGGAATTGGCTTCTTTTGGCGGAAAATAGACACGCTTGGGTCTTAGCAGCATTGAACTTGACCAGATTGGCATCGCCCCATTCAGAGACTGCCTGTAAGGACACGTTCAAGCGCTCAACTATTGCCTCCCGGAGAGACCGGATCCGCGACCCACCAGCTCGTGCGTCGGACACGTATCTCTCAGCAACAGTGCTGTCGTCTGCATACTCAAAGGTACCGGGTTTAAACAGATCATTAATATGCAGCAAGAACAGTGTTGCCGAAAGCACCGAACCCTGAGGAACCCCGGCATTAATAACCAGCAGTACAGACGAGCAGCCATCTATGACCACTCGGATAGACCGATCCCTCAGGAAGTCTGCGATCCAATCACACAAACCGGCGGGCAGACCGAAGGAAGGAAGCTTACTAATAAGGCCGTTTCTTTTTTTATGCAAATTTATAACTATGATTTTTTCACAGCTTCTAGAGACCGTTGACCTGAGAATATGGATTAAATTCCAACTCGATAACTCCACGCGTTCCCGAGATATAGGGTCTTGACAGACAGACGGACAGACAATAAAGTGATCTTATAAGGGTTCCGTTTTTTCCTTTTGAGGTACGGAACCATAGATACAATAAAGAAGGAGATATGCCCGGAATTGGCTTCTTTTGGCGGAAAATAGACACGCTTGGGTCTTAGCAGCATTGAACTTGACCAGATTGGCATCGCCCCATTCAGAGACTGCCTGTAAGGACACGTTCAAGCGCTCAACCATTGCCTCCTGGAGAGACCGGATCTGCGACCCACCAGCTCGTGCGTCGGACACGTATCTCTCAGCAACAGTGCTGTCGTCTGCATACCCAAAGGTACCGGGTTTAAACAGATCATTAATATGCAGCAAGAACAGTGTTGCCGAAAGCTCCGAACCCTGAGGAACCCCGGCATTAATATCCAGCAGTCCAGACGAGCAGCCATCTATGACCACTCAGATAGACCGATCCCTCAGGAAGTCTGCGATCCAATCACACAAACCGGCGGGCAGACCGAAGGAAGGAAGCTTACTAATAAGGCCGTTTCTTTTTTTATGCAAATTTATAACTATGATTTTTTCACAGCTTCTAGAGACCGTTGACCTGAGAATATGGATTAAATTCCAACTCGATAACTCCACGCGTTCCCGAGATATAGGGTCTTGACAGACAGACGGACAGACAATAAAGTGATCCTATAAGGGTTCCTTTTTTTCCTTTTGAGGTACGGAACCATAGATATAATAAAGAAGGAGATATGCCCGGTAGACGAAAATGTACCGGAACCCTATGTCTCTACTTTGTCCCTGCCAAACGGCATCTACTACACATGCACTTCAGTAAAAGCAATAGATACGCTGTCGCGCACACACCCGAATTTCTGAAAACAGAACGTACTACATAATCTACTATACTTTTTCTATACTAATATATAAAGCTGAAGAGTTTGTTTGTTTGTTTGTTTACTTGAACGCGCTAATCTCAGGAACTACTGGTCCGATTTCAAAAAATATTTCAGTGTTAGATAGATTTATCGAGGAAGGCCATTATAGGCTATTATCATCACGCTAAGACTAATAGGAGCGGAGCTGTAATGAAAATTGTAACGCAGACGAAGTTGCGCGGGTCAATTAGTACTAATAAGAGTATATAAAGCTGTAGAGTTTGTTTGTTTGCTTGAACGCGCTAATCTCAGGAACTACTGTCCAATTTGAAAAATTATTTCAGTGTTAGATAGCCCACGAGGAAGGCTATAGGCTATTATCATCACGCTTTTTTTTAAGGTTGGGTAATCATCAAATGACTCCTTCCGCTCTGGGCGGAGCGAAAGGGAGTGTCAGACTTTTACTGACTAAAACCCATCCGTATTCCTCCTAATACGTTCCAGGGCCGCGGCGTCTCTTTCAAACGGATTCCGCACCCCGGCAGGCACTGGTCCTAGCGGGCCCCGTCTCCCTTGCTGACAGCTCCTTGAGGCGCGCTGTGTTCCACACGCGCCGTCGACCCGGGCCTGGTTCTGATCGGACGGCGAGCCACCCAATGCTCGCCGTCCGCACGCTCGCGCCTATAGTGGTCGGAAATCGCTCTGCGACCACCGACGCCCGGGACGTCTTCTTCTGTTGCGGCGGCTGGGTCGTGAGGTTTCCCTCTTTCTCACACGTTCGGCATCCTCCTTCGCTAGCATTACCGCTTCGCAGAAGGAGGTGACCGCTTCCCATGCCTCCTCATTCCGCACCATAGATTGAACCGGTCGCAAGAGGTCGCCGCCGCCGATCACCTCATCGAGGACCCTGCGGTTCTCCGCCCAAGCAGGGCAGACCTCCACCGCGTCCTCCGGGTGATCCTCGCAGTGATGACACCCGGGCGTGTCCTACCGCCGAATCCGAAACAGGTATATCCCGAAACAACCGTGTCCGGTGAGTACCTGCGTCAGGCGGAAGGTAAGAACGCCGTGATGGATTGTGGCGTGCCCAGCGCTGGGTTGCGACAGTTGCTGTCTCCATACCGCCATGAGATCTTGCCGGAGCTCCGGCCGCCTTGCCGCGATTTGCCGCGGCTGAGGAGTCTCACCCCGGCATTGCGCCTCCAGATATCATCACGCTAAGAACAATAGGAGCGGAGCAGTACTAAAAATTGTGACGCAGACGAAGTTGCGTGGGTCAACTAGTCAATTATAAACCTTATCCTTTCACACACAGCGTGTATTTACCATGCACCGTACAACTTAACCACACAAAAACAGCTCGAGCCATCGTTGTGCTGTGCAAAAGTAATTTTTTTTTCATATACGCTAGTGATTGACTAAATCGGAAAGTTATCGAATCTTCCATTTATTATAGTACAAAAAAGGTTTTATGCGATCCTAAAAATAAAATAAATAAAAAGCCGGCCTAGTGCGAGTCGGACTCGCACACGAAGTGTTCCGTACCATAATCCTTAGTTATTAATAAATTTCAAATATTAAAACACTCCACCGATTTTTAATATCAAATTTAATTAACTTAATTTAAGAAAGTTAGTTACGCATTTCTCTACTACGCTGTAATTAAATTAAATGAAGTATAAAACTTTATTTTTCGATCTTCTAACCGGTTTAAAATGGTTGACCAATTGAAAAATAAACTATTATAGCAAGATTTCCTTCGTCAATCGACATTGTTGCCGATAACCTACGTAAGTGGATCTGAAAAGGACATCACTAACTCGTCGCAAGAAGCAACGGCCGTAATATGCAATGAATCCGCATACTAAAGTATTGATTAAGTGATTTTTACATTGCTTGTTTAGTCTAACTTAGACTTGTGACTAACTTAGATAGTGGTTAAGGAGGAATGTACTTTTTGCAAAAATAGTATAGTCGCTGTGATATTTGAACAGAAGAATAACATAGTAAAAGCAAGACATATTTTTCGTTATTTTAAACAAATATAGTAAAATAGTTATATTTAGATATGGTAAGTGATTTCATGATTTACAAAGTTTTGGTATAGGCTTCGGTTTTTACAAAAAAACACTGAATAACACGGAATTCTTATAATTTAACACGATCGCGGTCGAAAGCGCACTAGTTCGCCAAGACGGCCATTTGCCTATGACATGATAAACGTGAGCATGTCGCGCGGACACTGATACGCCCCCTAGCCACTTCTCCTGTTTTTTATATTTCTATGTACGGAACCCTAAAAATGGCTATATTTAGAACATAGATTTATCTAAATTATTACCTTACCTAAAGGTTGTTTGTAAGTTACTGAAGTTGGGCTTTATGTACTGGCCACACAAAATAGCAAAATCTGCACTGGTAGACTTTTGCAATATAACATTATGTAGGTATTCGTAGCGTATGTAAAAATGTTGGTTTGTACGTACTGATGGCATGGGTGGTGTGTTCTTGAGCACGAGTGGTTCACAGGCAGGCACGGGCGGCGGGGCGGCGGCGGCGGCTGCGGCGGTGGGGAGCGGCGCGCGCGTCTCGGCTGGCGCAGCCGCTGCGCACGCACACACCGCCAGCGCCCACGCCGCCCACCGCACCTGCATCCTTCACCTGGCTAACCACGGACCCTGGAAACATTTACATTGCTCTAAGTCATTTCGAATAAGGAATTATCGCCACTTCTTTTCACAAAGCTGGTTACAGACACATACATACTCCATATCCAATCCCAAAACTATCTTGTAATGATGAGACATCTAACAGAAACCGTGGTAACCATGGTAATCTTGTTTGAAAACAGAAATAGCCTTTTCATAAGGAAATCTACCACAAATCCTTATTAAGGCAGTTATCAGATATGGTGTTCAATAGATCATTATCGATTTGGTACTGTTTCCGAAGTGCCTGCTTATTATCAAACTACACTTCGTGTTTTTGTCGGGTGAAAATCCTGATGATAAGATCTTCAATAAATAAAAGATGAAAGATTGTTGTTGTTGCTAGTTAGAGAGAAATCTAAGCGAACGCAAAATTTTGTTAAAATCAGCTGGTTTTATGTAAGTTTTTAAGATACACAATATTATTATAAAGAAAATGCTATATTTTATTTTTTATATCTTACTGTTTTCTTTTTTAGATTATTTTTGATAGCGTTGTCTGAATGTAAGACAACACAAAGTGATCGACATAATGTAAGAAAATTCCCTGAGGGTTTTTTGTTTGGAACATCCACTGCAGCGTACCAAATTGAGGGATGATGGGATGCAGACGGTATCGATAACAATGTACATAAATGTATGGAAATGTAGTGTTTGTGACAATTAAATTCATTCAGAACTAGCTGTCCACTGTGGCTTCGCTCACATCAAAAGGCTACCTATCTACCTACTCTACCTATCTACCTACCCCACAACATTCTTATTTTTTTCTTTTATTCATAAGAACCTTTCATTGCCAAAAACGAAACACAACAAAAAGAGAAATCGTTCCGTGACCAAGGGAAATAGGGATTAATTTTTATATCTACTATATAAAAATAAGTCGGGTTTTCCTTCCTGACGCTATAACTCCAGAACGCACGAACCGATTTCCACGGTTTTGCATTCGTTGGAAAGGTCTCGGGCTCCGTGGGGTTTATAGCAAATTCAGGAGTAGGGTAGGTAGGGTAGGTAGGGTAGGTAGGGTAGGTAGGGTAGGTAGGGTAGGTAGGGTAGGTAGGCAAGGCAGGGTAGGTAGGGTAGGTAGGGTAGGTAGGCAAGGTAGGGTAGATAGGGTAGGTAGGGTAGGTCGATGCCGACGTTACGTGTATAGTCATAGTTTTAATATGGTTTATAATAGATATGTATTAGTTTATTTTAGTTTAAGATAATTTTGTGTATTTTATCTATGGGCCTCAGATGCCTGAAAATAAAATGATATTATTATTATTATTTTTTTTTTTATTTTTTTTTTTTTATGTTTTTGACATTCTCGGGTCCCTAGAGACCCGGTCCTTTGGTAGGCGTACGAGGGGCCGAAGCCAACTCGCAGAGGCCTCTTTAGACATTTTAAATTGAATGGGACACCAACCGACGATTATCCCTGTATGCACTGTTAAAGTATACCCAAGGACAATCCCCGGTTGGAGCAGGACTATTGCAGAATATGGAAACAAAAGATGAAACGCTATGGGTTTGGCTGGTTTAGTGGACTAATAATCGTTTACTATGGAAGAACTATTGGCCCCTGCCTGACCATTGACAATTAAAAAGGCTTTAAAATGGCAGGGGGTGACTTGCACACTCAATAAATGGGCCCCCTGAAAAGGGTCGCTAGCACAAAGTAACGTAGCGCCAAGGGGGCAACATATCCTGAGGTGCTAGAGGAGTGGAGAGGTATACCACGGCTATCAGGACAATCCCGGAAGTACGGTCAAGATCCCTACCAGCACCTTACTGGATTATACATCCTTCTCCCGAGCACGTTTGCTCTTGCGAATCTCCACTCAGACCGGCCGATTAAGGCAAGAAAAAGGTGGGAGCTCTGTTCCTGTATTATTATTATTATTAAGGTAGGCAGGGTAGGTAGGCAAGGTAGGGTAGGTAGGGTAGGTAGGGTAGGTAGGGTAGGTAGGGTAGGTAGGGTAGGCAGGGTAGGCAGGGTAGGCAGGGTAGGCAGGGTAGGCAGGGTAGGTAAGGTAGGTAGGGTAGGCAGGGTAGGTAGGGTAGGTAGGGTAGATAGGGTAGGTAGGGTAGGTAGGTATAGTAGCCAGTTGACGGGAACGAAACCGCGTGGGTCAGCTAGTATATATATAGATTAAATGTTATAGGCACAAACAATACATTTTTAAGCTATGATAAAACGTGATTGTTTATTGCATAATCTTCGTATTCGTAAATAATGGCATGTGTTCTTCTGTGTTTTTTTTTTTTTTATCATTTTCTTATTTAATCCGGTTCTAGGTAAATCTGAAAACATCTGGGACCACATGACACACGCTGATCCCTGTTCGATAGTCGACTGCTCGAATGGCGACGTCGCTGGAGACTCGTATCACCAGTACAAGAGAGATGTTGAAATGATGAGGGAGTTAGGAATTGATTTCTACAGATTTTCCATTTCATGGTCTCGTATTCTGCCCACAAGTTTACCCGATCAGATTAAAGAAGCCGGTGCTCAGCATTACAGCGATTTTATTGATGACACATAACATTGAGCCGATGGTGACGCTGTATCACTGGGACTTGCCGCAAAGACTACAAGACCTGGGCGGGTGGGCCAACCCACAAATAGCCGACTGGTTCGCGGATTATGCGCGTATCGTCTTTGAGCAGTTCGGTGACAGAGTAAAGTATTTGTCAACGATTAACGAACCAAAGGCAGTCTGCTATCAAGGCTACGGATCTGATACAAAAGCACCAAGATTGAATATCAAGGGCGTTGGAGAGTATATGTGTGTTAAGAACCTTATCTTGGTACACGCTAAGGCTTACCATATTTATGATCAAGAATTTGACCGAAATATAATGGATCCATCTTCATATCACTGAGCGCACAATTTTATGAACCCGAAACCGATACAAAGATTGAGGCTGCAAATGTTTCTAATGAATTTGAGGTATAAAATTTGAAATGATTACAACATTTCCTGTAACTAACAGGATTAAATCCTTAGCATCTACATTATTTTGAGAACTTATATAATTTGCACACGGAATTTCGACATCTAATTTGGAAGTATTGATAACGATGATGATAATGCCAATTTTTTTCTATTCCAGTGGGGTGCTTGGGCACATCCGATATTTTCCGAAACCGGAGACTACCCAAAAACATTTAAAGAAAAAATAGCAGCTAAAAGTGCGGAACAAGGCTTCTTTAGATCACGATTGCCTGAGTTCACACCGGAGGAAGTAGAATATGTAAAGGGGACCTCAGATTTCTTTGGTTTAAATCACTATTCGACTTATTTGGTGTACAGAGATGAGTCAGCTGTGGGCCGATATGACATACCGTCATTCAACGACGACTTGGGGAATATACACTATCAACCTGATCACTGGGAACACGGCGCATCGGGTTTCCTAAATGTATTTACTATTTTGATGCTTTAAAAACGCAAATGGTAGGATTCTTAAAACTCATCTTAGAGATTAGATCATCATTTTTATTATTTAATGAGACACTTATTGTGTCAGGTTGTCCCATGGGGCTTCTACAAGCTGTTGACTAAGATCAGGAAGGATTTCAACAACCCTGCGGTGATCATAACGGAGAACGGCTACTCTAACCATGGTGGTCTTGACGATGATGACCGGATCTCTTACCAAAGGAAATACCAGAGCGCCATGCTCGACGCCATTGACGAGGGTTCAAACATCATAGGTTATTCTGTCTGGAGTCTTATGGACAACTTCGAATGGATGCAAGGATATACGTGAGTTTTTAAATCCAATGATTAATGTCATGGAATCAATTTCATTAAAAGCTACTTGGTTGCACTTTGTTATATCACAGCATACATCAGCCAGAAGTCTGGAACAAGGTTTTACAAAGTCATTTGTATTGTTTCAGCGAGCGGTTCGGTCTGTACGAGGTGGACTACGAGAGCCCCGCGCGCACGCGCACTCCGCGCAAGTCTGCCTTCGTATACAAGCACATGCTGCGCACGCGCGCGCTCGACTGGCACTACGAGCCCGACACCACCATCATGAGCATCGACGAAGGACACTAGTAAACCCTTTAAAATGAATATCTATTGAATAAACAGTTTACGATTGAGAGTGATCAAATTTTGTTTGTAGATTTTAATTGAAAAAAAAATCTGTCCATAAAATGTTCTCAAAATGCTGAAGCCTCATTGGCTTCTGACGATGGAAAATTAAGATCCTATCTTTGCAAATCATATTTACACTTATCGAGCCATCATGTAATGTTGGTTTCACCAGCCATCATGTAAAACTGCACGTAGAAGTGGAAGAAATTACAGTCTTGGGTTCAAATTCAAGCTAGGCCACCTCACTTGTTGCTAAGTATCACAAGTTGGAACCTACGCTTATTTGACCAAAGTATTGCTCACGTACGTACAATGTTGGTAAAATTGCTATCATGCACACGATTTTATTGCTTAGTAAAGAGAGGTGTCTAGACTTTATTGATTTTACCTATGACTCTTGAGTTCACACTAAGGAATCAAATGAGGAGAGCCTTACTGCAAGGTAGGCCCTTGTTTTCGAAAGTTACTTGAACTAAAATTAATAATTTCAGTTCATGGGGAGAAAATGCTGACAAATTTAGATCGTTATCCTATAGCTTGAGCCCGTTGGTAAGTGGTATAAGGACTGCCACTGGATCACTATGAGTCCAAACTATTACAGCAAAATCGCAGTTTGGTTTCCTTTACATAATATTTACCAACAAGGAGGACTTCCATAAAAAGAAAAAATCACAGTTTATTTAACTGTGACTTTTCTGAAAAAAGGCACTATTTTGTCTTACCATGCCAAGAAACAGAAGTCATGCGAAGTAGGTATTGATCACCTTTCGATAAAAGAGAACGATGTCGGATAAATATAACCAAACAAAACAAACGCAAGTAAATTGGTATCCGCAATATCACGTACCTACCTTCT
This sequence comes from Lacanobia oleracea, assembly GCA_950371165.1. Classification (NCBI taxonomy): domain Eukaryota; kingdom Metazoa; phylum Arthropoda; class Insecta; order Lepidoptera; family Noctuidae; genus Lacanobia; species Lacanobia oleracea. Next base: position 7,125,237 of record OX493393.1, read on the forward strand.
ATTTTATTCACATGTTGCTCACTATCAAACGCCTTCAATATAATATATAGTGGTGAGATTCTAGTGTGAATTGATGCTAATTATAAATTGTACATAATAAAGACGAAAATATTCCAAAAATCAATACTAGTATATAAAATTCTTCCGGAACAGGGGCCTGAAGGTTTCCCCTCGAAAACAAAAAAAAAAGGGGGCCTACTCTCTAAGCCCGAAGTCCGTAGTTTTGGCCTTATTTACGGGTAAATACGTATATTTTTAACACCCGGCCCCCAAGATACAGGCGCCGCCTAGTTTGAGGACCACTGCAAGTCTTAATGTACGGAGATCGGCGCTGTCTTCGATCTTGACACGCCTATTTCGCCTTTTCTTTGAGACTGGAGAAGTGCCGAAGGCTTGGAAGCAAGCTAACGTGCAGCCCGTGCCCAAGAAGGGTAGTAGAGCTGACCCGTCGAATTATAGAACCATCTCGGTAACGTCCATACTCTGTAAGACTATGGAACGCGTGCTAAATCATAGGCTCCTGGCGTACCTAGAAGCGCATGATATCCTTAGTGACCGTCAATACGGGTTCTGCCGAAATCGGCCAACTGGGGATCTTCTAGCGTATGCCATTCACATCTGGAGTCAGGCCATAGAGAAGCACGGGGAGGCACTAGCGGTCTCCCTTGACATCTCGAAAGCCTTTGACAGGGTCTGGCACGATATCCTTATTGGTAAGCTTCCTTCTTTCCGTCTGCCCGCCGGTTTGTGTGATTGGATCGCAGATTTCATGAGGGATCGATCTATCCGAGTGGTCATAGATGGCTGCTCGCCTGAACTGCTGGATATTAACGGGTTCCTCAGGGGTCGATGCTTTCGGCAACACTGTTCTTGCTGCATATTAATGATCTGCTTAAACCCGGTACCTTTGCGTATGCAGACGACAGCACTGTTGCTGAGAGATACGTGTCCGACGCACGAGCGGTGGGTCGCAGATGCGGTCTCTCCAGGAGGCAATGGTTGAGCGCTTGAACGTGTCCTTACAGGCTGTCTCTGAATGGGGCGATGCCAATCTAGTCAAGTTCTATGCTGCTAAGACCCAAGCGTGTCTATTTTCCGCCAATAGGAGCCAATTCCACCCAGCTCCATCTTTCCGCGGTGAAACCGTGCCGATAACCGACCAACTTGAGCTTCTTGGGGTTACATTAACATCTACTCTCAATTTTGGCCCGTACATAGAAGCAAAAGCTCAAGTGGCTGCAAAGAAGTTTGGGATTCTAGCAAAGGTGAGACGGTACTTCACGCCGGAGCAGTTGCTCAAACTCTATCAAGCGCAAGTTCGATCGTGTATGGAATATTGCTCTCATCTTTGGGATGGATCTGCCAGATACCAGCTTGATGCCCTTGAGTCTATTGAGAAACGAGCCAAGAGGATCATCGGCAATGAGAAGCTCGTCGCGACGAAGCTCCAAAGTCTTGAACATCGTCGACGAGTTGCTGGCCTGTTGTTTTTTACCGGTTGCATTTTGGGGACTGTGCGACGGAATTGCATAATTTAATTCCGCCAAGTTCGTTCCATCATCGGATCACAAGACGAACGGCAATGCGCCACCGGTACATGGTGGATATCCCCACCCATACGCACAAAAAGTTTTGGGAACACATTCGTAATGCGTACAGCTAAGGAGTGGAATTCCCTGCCGGAGTCTGTGTTTCCTGATAGCTACAACCTGGGAGTCTTTAAATCAAGAGTGAATAGGTTATTTCTAGGCAAGCGTGCTCGATCTTCGCCCACATCATCGCTTACCATCAGGTGAGATAGTGCTCAAACGCGTGCCTATGAATAGTAAAAAAAAAAATGTACCTACAAACAATAGACAAAACCTAGTGGTTGGTTAGTCCCCTAACTACATTAAATTCCTGAGAATTTGGGCTGTCTAGAGTGGCGTTATTCCGACCAGAACCGGCCCCGCTTACTTTCGCTAGTATTGGCTTGGCGGGTGCACAGGCGTGCCCACTGATAAATTACGGGATCTTACCACTAATCAAAAATAAACTTTTCATTACTCATACTCGAAAAGTAGGCCTGTAGTTGCCTGAGTCTCGCCGTCTGATCAGAACCAGGCCCGGGTCGACGGCGCGCTGTGTTAAACGCGCGCCTCAAAAAGCTGTCAGCATAAAAGACGGGACCCGCTAGGGCCAGTGCCTGCTGGACACTGGACGGATGGACAGCGGAGGCTTATTAATAGGGTTCCGTTCCTTACCCTTTAAGTACGGAACCCTAAAAAAGGTGTGAAAGGTAGAGTATGCTCCTCAAGGATAAAGGTGTCTTTGAATTGGGCTTAAATCCCTCGCTGCATTCAGGATTCTTGTTTAACTCCCTCGCTTCGCTTGTGAGTAAAACTTTAAGCTCTCTCGCTGCGCTCGGGAGTTAACTCTCGAATCCTTCATTGTGTTTGGGATTCAATATGATGCCCGCCGTGTCATAAGACACTGCTTTATCCCCTAGGCTCATAATCGACAATTACTGTCACTACATAGGTAGATTTACTTCTTTTATAAATTATGCATATGTGGTGATGTACCCTACTATCCTACTTGGTAATATTGTAAAAAGCTTATGAAAATGAATGAAGGTATTGGAGGTTTATATTCGGATGTACCTATAATGTAAAGTTGAATTAATATCCGATAGGAAGGATGAGCTACAATTTACCTTAAACCAAATGTCGTTATTAAATGCACCATGTTGATAAAATACATATATGTTTCAAATTATAGAAAGTCGAATCATTGCATATGACAACAACAGACAACGACGACTAGTAAGTTCCTAGAGAAACTCGCACACAAGCTGCTTTAGTCGTAGGAATCATTGAATACGAGGTTTGTGCAGTTGATACTCTATCAACGCTTCCCGCTCATAAAAAGAAAAACTTTTAGGGTTACACGTGATAATAGAAAATATTAGGTGCATGATAATAGGGTGAGGTGAGATGTATAACTGAAAAAATATTGGACACGTAATTTACCTTTTTCAACGCGTTACAGTGCGTTGAAAACACTCGTGATTACCTCCTTGTGAATTATGGTACAATTTTTACCAACGTGACGTCAGTACCTAGAGACAATCGTATATTTTTTTACTTGATCGATACCTTCCACAAGGGGCTCTTCTATGAAAACTTACAGGTACTAACTTTAGCAAACCACCTGTTTATTATCTTAACCAAAATCCATATTTTTCACACGACACATACATAGATGGAGATAAGATCTTCAATAAATGTAAACGATTGCTATTTTGTTGTCAGTCTGCCAGCAAAGCGATAACGAACAGAGATGTTGCTAAAATCTGCAGGCTGTGCGTAAGTAAATGGTTAACCAAAATGTATTCTAAACTTCAAATTACCTCAAAACTTCTTTTCTTCAAAGTTTGTATGTCTTATTTGTTTCCAGACTAGTGCTATTATTTACGTTATCTGAGTGCAAGACAGCACAAATTGAGCGACATGATGAAAGAAAATTCCCTGACGGTTTTCTGTTTGGAACATCTACGGCAGCATACCAAATCGAAGGAGGCTGGGATGCAGACGGTAAGACCATCATGAATTAAATAAGAACAAAATATATTATTATTCTTCTGTAATTAACCAATGTACATTTTTGTTCCAGGTAAATCTGAAAATATTTGGGATTACATGACTCACGTAGACCCTTGTGCAACAGTCGACTGCTCGAATGGTGACGTCGCTGGTGACTCGTATCACCTATACAAAAGGGATGTTGAGATGATCAGGGAATTAGGCCTCGATTTCTATAGATTTTCCATATCATGGTCTCGTATTCTACCCACCAGTTTTCCCGATCACATCAACGATGCTGGAGCTCAATATTACAGAAATTTAATTGACGAATTACTTAAATACAACATTGAACCGATGGTGACGCTGTATCACTGGGACTTGCCGCAAAGACTACAAGACTTGGGAGGGTGGGCCAACCCACAGATAGCCGACTGGTTTGCGGATTATGCGCGTATCGTCTATGGACTATACGGTGATAGGGTTAAGTATTGGATTACAATAAATGAACCAAGAGAGATCTGCTATCAAGGTTACGGAGCAGATACTAAAGCACCTAGAGTGAATATCAAAGGTGTAGCTGAGTATTTGTGCGCCAAGAACATTGTGATGGCACATGCTAAGGCTTACCATGTTTATGATCAAGAATTTAGACCCAAATATAATGGATCTATCTTTATAGCTCTGAGCGCAGAACTTTTTGAACCTGAAACCGAAAAAGAGATTGAGGCTGCCGAAGATGGTAATCAGTTTGAGGTATGAAAACTGAAGTCAAGAAAAATGTTTGGTTACTTATGGTGTTGTACTACTTACAATTAAACATAGCGTTGATATAATCGATGTTGTTTATTCCAGTGGGGCATATATGCTCATCCGATATTTTCCGACACCGGAGACTTCCCACCAGCCGTGAAACAAAAAGTAGCAGCTAAAAGTGCAGAACAAGGTTTCTTCAGATCGAGGCTGCCTGAATTCACACCGGAAGAAGTGGAGTATGTCAAGGGAACATCTGATTTCTTTGGTCTGAATCACTATTCGACTAATTTGGTGTATCGAAACGAATCAGTTGTTGGCCTTTATGACGTTCCATCGTTCTACGACGACCTGGGAAACGTTCACTATCAACCTGATGACTGGGAACGTTCTGCGTCGGGTTTCCTTAAGGTAATTGTGATGTTTTAAGAATGCAAGATATGCATCTTGGACCTGTTCCTAATAGCTAAACTTTTTACTACCAGGTTGTTCCATGGGGTTTCTATAAAATACTGAAAAAGATCAGGGAGGATTACAACAATCCTACGGTGTACATTACCGAGAATGGATTCTCAAACTATGGCGGGCTTGATGACGATGACCGAATCTCGTTTCATAGGCGATACCTCAACGCCATGCTTGACGCGATAGATGAGGGTTGTGACGTCAGAGCTTACTCTGTCTGGAGTCTTATGGACAACTTCGAGTGGATGCGAGGATATTCGTAAGTTTTTGGAATGTAATTAATGTTTTAACTGTCTACGGGATATTTTTTTACAAAACTTGCTTATATTGTTGCAGCGAGCGGTTCGGTCTGTATGAGGTGGACTACGAGAGCCCCGCGCGCACGCGCACTCCGCGCAAGTCTGCCTTCGTGTACAAGCAAATGCTGCGCACGCGCGCGCTCGACTGGCACTACGAGCCCGACACCACCCTCATGACCATCGACGAAGGACACTAACACATGATAGAATAATCATACTTTATTAAGTAAATGTTTACAACAATCTTACTGTTTTTCTTTGATCTAAAACTTGTGAAAAATTGTGACCATGTTGTGAGGCATCTTTTCGGCAAATGTGTCGTAAATCATAGCCACCGATCTAGGAAGTCTGGAATTGGCTGTTGACTGCTGACAATACTTAACAACACTGACTGTATGTAACAGGCCAACAACTACTCGTATCATTTGTTCAGAATATCGGCCTTATCTCATAATATGTCATCTAACTCTAACTTTTCAATTGATGGACTGTCAAACAAAGATAATTTTACTGTGATAAAAAACGTATACTCAAAATCACCTGAACTAAAGATTACAATGAAAAAAATGATAAAGTAGATAGGCAAGAGATAGACCTCAAACTTTGATTCCTTATCCTAATCTTGACCTTTGCTCAAGTGTTTTAGCTAGCTCTCTCTGGGAACCAACGTTTGTGACAGGTTTGGATGCTCTTGAATTATCCTTGAAGATCTAGCACTGAAGTAACAAAGCAGGTTAATCAGTTTTACAATTTTTATTTACGCGACAAAATGTTAAGATCACACAACCGCTAAAAAGATAAAATCTATAAGTAACAATTGATACACTAAAAAATATGCCTAGAAAAATTTTATAACAGACATATAGCTTTTAAATGAGACGTACCTACGAGTATATCACACCAGTTCGGGCAGACACGATGGGTTTTCCATGAACACGCCAGCATCAGAAGAAGCGGGACACCGGACAACAACAAACTATGTATACAGGGTGTCCGGGACATCGTAACGCAAACTTCACGAAAAGGCTACACCTGATGCGACTAATCAAATTGTGGAAGTCATTAATCTCGCTAATGATCGGTTACAGAAATTGTCATTTTCGAGCGCGCAATGTATTGTGAACAACGCGATCCAAACGCGCGAGAGCGTTGTACGGAGTACGTACCTACACTTCTTGAACACACTCAAAGCTGCGACGCCGCGCGAGCTTCTGTCGTTAAATGTACTTACCTAAGAATATCGCCTACCTATCGCCGACCACAATATCACATAAAATCATTTTTAATCACTCAGAAATACCTACGGTATCTAATGATGGTAGGAACATGTTTATGCAGAATTCAAGAGAAGAAAAGCATCGACAAGCTATGTCTTTAGTCTCATAAAATCACGATTCCGATAAGGATTGATAAGATAATAAAAAAGAAAACTTGTAAGTAGGTACCTACATTGAGATCCGTTCACGTAGGTATAAACTAATGAACTATCTAAGTCACTTTGATTGTACCTACCAATATCGCCTTTCGCCGACAACAATAATACCTATCTCATAAAATGAATCATTTTTATCACTCAGAAATACTAACCTGCTGATGGTAAGAACTTGTTTTTGAAGAAATAAGAGAAGGGAGCCATAAGATTAATCTCTTAAAATAATGATCAGATAAGGATTGATTACAAAAAATAAGCTTGAAGTACCTACATTGAGATCCGGTATCGTAGGTAACTACCGAACCGCCTCACTCACTTAGAAAGTACCTAAGTACCGACGAATAACACCCGTAGCCGACAACAACTGACATGTTTACGCAGAAGTTAAGGAGTCATAAGCTTAAGCATGTTCCACAATGATGTACTTACCGAATCCAATGTCCAATCCAAGGTGACCTTGGTTGGAGCTTGGTTTCCATCCGCGAATTTTGTACCTATGAATTCACCCAAACAAGGTCACCTTGGATGGGTCGCTGGAATACATCCTTGTGGAACATGCTCTCTTAAAATCACGAACGCGATTCTGATAAGAATTGATAACAAAGCCGGCCATGTTCGAGTAGGACTCTCAAACAAAGGGTTCTGTAAGTATCTTAACTGAAAAAACACGTTTCTTGTATGCGAGCCCCCGTAAATTACCTAGTCCTATGGACGGACGGACAGCGGAGGCTTAGTGATAGGGTTTCGTTGGTTACGCTTCGGCCTACCTACATTGAGATCCGATAATGTAAGTACCTACTACTAACTCACCTTAAGGTCGCTCACCCCGGGTTCGAAGTGGCCGCCGCCAGCACGCTCGCATATCTGAGCACGGCCCAGAGTTTCAACGTGGACACGGAGCAGAAACTTTGGGTCCTGAGCACACTCCTCACGCAACGTCGCAAACACATGCACGACGCGATTCCTCATCTCGGCTGCGGAAGCGCACTCGGACACAAACACTTTGTCCTTGACGTAACCCAAAAGAAAAAATCGAATGGGGTCGAGTCTGGTGAGTGAGCTGGCAATGGCTCCGGGCCCAATCTACCGATCCACCGATTCCACAAGTCCAGATGACATTTTTAAATCAGACACACAAACACAGAGAGAAAATTAGTTTTGGGATCAAACTAAAACTTATCTTCTCTAACGTTCCGAAAACAGACTTTCACAAAAAGCACACTCGTTCGCGATCAACGTCAACAAGAAACTGGCAAAAATCCATTCACGAAATGTTCTTTTCGAACTCTCTTTTGATTTCGCCGACATACCTACGTGTAGTACAGTGGCGGAACTATCATGGGTGGCTATTTATTTATTAAATGATTTTTTTTTGTTGAAATACTTAACCATGTAGTTACTTGATCGCCTTAAAAAAAGATTAAGATCTAAGAGAAGCTGCAAGAAACCGAACCAATTGAGATAAGCGTAACATTACTTATTTTAATTTAAGCCTTATTATGATTTGTGAAACGTGTGCCTATTAATAGTAAAAACTCCGGGAGTGCCAGCAGAAGTGAAAACTTGAATACGTGCTTCTCTCCCTCGGACTTACGAATTTTCGATCAGGTCACCATCTCACGCATTTTCACCAGGGTCACGTGTCTTGACGCGAGCTTAACATTTTTTTACCCATCACAAAAAAAGTGCACAACGTCGCTAAAGAAGCTTCCACTTAAAAAAAAAAATCTCGGTCAGGTGTCACCATCACCACTAAGCGAGACACTAAACCGCCCCTTACACTCTGTTCAACAGAATACCTAGATCGGCTCGATTGTCGGCATGTCAAAGAGCGCGCTACGTATTGCCGCTATAAGAAAATACGATTTGGCGACACACAACAAAATAACCGATTTGCGTCTTTAAGCAATTATTTTAATGTTGGAAATCGCTTACTTTATTTTGTTGTGATACGTATTATTTTCTAATAACGGCAGTCTTTAGACGGTATTTTTGAGCGGTGCCTTTGACATGCTCACTCGCAGGTACCTACTTGGCTTGCGTTGACCTTTCGTTTGTACTTTGCACAGCTGATAGCTACCTAATTTGAAGTTTTATTTACATTGCTTTTTTTTGTGAAAATAGTGAATTAATGACTTTTTAATTAAAAATCTTATTGGGTTAGGTCAGAATTACGATTATGAGCAGTCTAAAGTAAAAAAAACTCTTGAAAAAAATGAAAAAATGAGGAAAAAGCCGATGAAAAATTCGACGAATAAACAAAGCAGGGGTGTCCAGAATCATGTCCTGGACCCCTGGAAATCGTTTGTGCGTCGATGTCAGATACACGCTGTATATGTCACTTAATAGTTATCGAAATTGACGATGTTTGCATAGCCCTGTCATATTATCTACATCCAATGTCCAAATATGTCACCCCACCGAGATGAAGATAAGATCTTCAATAAAATGTTAGGTACGCGATTGCTTTTCTGTTGTTAGTAAGTCGCCTAAGCGAAAGCAGGATGTTGCTACGATCTGCCGGATTTATGTGAGTAAAGGATAACTTGTAAATATTCGTTAAGGTGAATGCTCCAGGGTAGCCCGCGAAATTCAAATAATTTTATGTTTTTTGCAATTTGCCGGTCAGTGTGAAGCTGTATGTAGACCAAATGCGATCTGCGACCGTAACGCGTATTTATCTAAAGAATTATAACCATTTTAATCATCAATATAGCCCTCTAAGTTCATGTAGTTCGAAAGAATGATTATTTAAATATTCATTCTTTCGAACTACATGAACTTAGATAAATACGCGTTACGGTCGCGGATCGCATTTGGTCCACATACATTCAGTCAAAAAAGTATCGGGAATGGATGATTTGTTTATGGTTCCAAATTCAAATTTTTGTTTTTTTGTAGTTGTTAGATTGGCACAACTGTTTTCGATTTTGGCGCGGAGTTTGAGTTGCATCTGTTATTTATATTAAATACAGTGCTGGTTTTAGTAATATCATATATAGTGTGTATTGCGAATTTCATAATGGGCAAAAATATCGAACAAAGAGTTTGTCTTAAATTTTGCATCGCCAATGGAATTTCGTGTTCGGAGTCACTGAAAATGTTACAGAAGGCTTACGGTGAATCGACTTTATTAAAAACTCGTGCTTATGAGTGGTTCAAAGCGTTCAAAAGCGGTCGAGATGTGATGGAAGATTTGCCTCGCTCTGGTAGGCCGTCAACGTCTGCAACTGAAGTTAACATCGCAAAAGTGAAGGAAATAGTGACTGAAAATCCCCATTCAACTCTGAGAGAGATAGCCGCCGAACTTTCTGTATCTCACGAGTCGATCCGTACCATTTTAACTAATCATTTGGGAATGAAACATGTTGCTGCTCGGCTAGTCCCAAAAGATCTGAATTTTCTCCAAAAACTCAATCGCATGAAAGTCGCTGAGGACATGCTAGAACGAGTCAGTTCGGACCCAACATTCATGAAAAGCATTGTTACTGGTGACGAGACGTGGGTTTACGAGTTTGACATGCAAACTAGTCAACAAGCTTCGGAGTGGCGCCTTCCAACTGAACCGTTTTCAATCAATAGAAGACATAAAGGAGAATTCGCGGCGAGAACTCAACTCAATTCCGGAAGCAGCGTTTAAAAAATGTTTTGATGAATGGATTATTCGTTGGCGCAAGTGTATCGTTTCTAAAGGAGCATACTTTGAAGGTGATAAAATAAATTTGGATGAATAACAGACATTTTGTGTATTATTGATCTTTTCCCGGTACCCTCTTGACAGAGTAGTACAGCTTCACACTGACCGGAAAATTGCAAAAAACATAAAAATATTTGAATTTCGCGGGCTACCCTGGAGCATCCACCTTAACACTGAAATCTTCTGTTCCTTGAATACTCAGTTGTGTATTTGTTTTCAGATTACTGTTATTCACGTTGTCTGAATGCAAGGCAGCTCAAATTGAGCGACATGATGTAAGGAAATTCCCTGAGGGTTTTATGTTTGGAACATCAACTGCATCTTACCAAATCGAGGGAGCCTGGGATGCAGATGGTAAGGAAACCTACCAAATAATTTACGTATACTTTAATTATAATGAACCTTTTTACATTTTTTTACAGGTAAATCTAAAAACATCTGGGATCATATGACTCACAATGATCCGTGTGTGATAGACGACTGTTCAAATGGAGACATTGCCTGTGACTCATATAATAAATACCAAAGAGACGTCGAAATGATGAGGGAATTAGGACTCGATTTCTACAGATTTTCTTTATCATGGACTCGTATTCTCCCCACCAGTTTTCCCGATCACATTAGCGAAGCTGGCGCTCAATATTACAGTAATCTAATTGATGAATTGCTTAAATACAACATAGAGCCGATGGTAACGCTGTATCACTGGGACTTGCCGCAAAAGCTGCAGGAAATGGGAGGATGGACCAACCCACACGTTGTTGACTGGTTCGCGGATTATGCACGCGTCGCCTTTAGTTTGTACGGAGACAAAGTCAAATATTGGATTACAATGAATGAACCAAGGGAGGTCTGCTATCAAGGTTATGGTACGAATACTAAAGCACCTGCATTGAATATCAAAGGTGTGGCTGAATATTTGTGCGCCAAAAACCTTATATTGGCTCATGCCAAGGCTTACCATATTTATGACCAAGAATTTAGACCGAAATACAACGGTTCTATCTTCATATCTCTAAGTTCCCAATTTTATGAACCAGAAACAGAAAAAGAAATAGTGGCTGCCAAAGAAGCGAATCAATTTGAGGTAAAGCTACCTCAGTCGTACAAATGTCTAATCGTATGTGGTAGATATAAAATATTAATACTAACTATGATGTTGTCAATTCCAGTGGGGTATTTACGCACACCCGATATTTTCCGACACCGGAGACTTTCCACCTGTCGTAAAAGAAAAAGTAGCAGCTAAAAGTGCAGAACAAGGTTTCTTCAGATCGAGGTTGCCTGAATTCACACCCGAGGAAATAGAATATGTTAAAGGGTCCTCCGATTTTTATGGTCTTAACCACTATACGACTTATTTGGTGTATAGAAATGAGTCAGTAGAAGGCCGATATGATGTACCATCATTTTACGACGACATAGGAAATGTACACTATCAACCTGGTCACTGGGACCATGGCGTGTCAAGTTTTCTAAAGGTACTTTGTCAATCTTTTGAGTTAACAATATTGTTAGAGATTCTGTATGTCTCCACTAAACGTTTGCTTTTAACTACAGGTTATTCCATGGGGCTTCTACAACCTGCTGACGCAGGTCAGGCAGGATTACAACAACCCTCCAGTAATCATCACCGAGAACGGCTACTCGACCTACGGTGGTTTGGATGACGACAATCGGATCTCTTATCTGCGACAATACCTGAGCGCCATCTTAGACGTGATAGATGAGGGCTCTGACATCAGAGCTTACTCTGTCTGGAGTCTAATGGACAACTTCGAGTGGATGCGGGGATATACGTGAGTATTTGTCGAAATATCTCTATCACTAAATCATCCCATGCGAATGCGTCTCTTTTCAATCCGTGAAAATTTGCATCTAGGTGTTAGATATCAACAGACACAAACGATATAAATGGCCGTGCCACTCTCATTTGCTTAATAGGTGTTACTCGTTTCAGCGAGCGGTTCGGTCTGTACGAGGTAGACTACGACAGCCCCGCGCGCACACGTACTCCGCGCAAGTCTGCCTTCGTGTACAAGCACATGCTGCGCACGCGCGCGCTCGACTGGCACTACGAGCCCGACACCACCCTCATGACCATCGACGAAGGACACTAACACATGACAAGGCGATCAAACTACTGTTAAAAATAAAAGCTTACCCAACAATCTTAATTTGTAGTTTCAGAACCATCAAGTTTTAGACTTTAACTTCAAGTTCTAAACTGATTCGAGCGTAATTTTAGTTTCGGCCAAAATGTGGCCAAACTTTCGTTCGTCTCTGGTCCGATTCCCATGTCAGCCGGCAGTCCAGAGACAAGACCATAGAAATATAAAAGACAAGATTAATCGTATGCTTCGTTAGTGCCAATACGCTAGAATCTTTCATGTAGCCCTTAAGGTGGATGCTCCAGGGTAGCCAGCGAAATTCAAATATTTTTATGTTTTTTGAAAGAATGAATATTTCAGAAATAATCATTCTTTCGAACTACATGAACTTAGAGGGCTATATTGATGATTAAAATGGTTATAATTCTTTAGATAAATACGCGTTACGGTCGCGGATCGCATTTGGTCCACATACAGCTTCACACTGACCGGCAAATTGCAAAAAACATAAAAATATTTGAATTTCGCGGGCTACCCTGGAGCATTCACCTTAAAATACCTTTTTTATAACGGGGGAAAATCTTCTTGGATGTCCTCCACCTTGGAGCGAGCGGAGGGGCCTGTCAGTCTTTTTCTGACTAAAACAACCCCGGTGTTCCGCCTTAAAATACCTAGCTTAACGTGCGTGCTAGTGCACGCACATACCACATACCTAGTGGAATAGTAAGTATGCACCTTCGGATGCGTCGATGTTTTCGCCATCGACCGACCAATAGTTGTTTTTTACTTTGACATCGAAACAAGATGAGTCGAATATTCGGTTCGAATGAAAATAATGTTTCTATCAGACACAAATAAAAATCCTAATCGCTTTTGCTTTTGAGAACAACATAAAAAAACCGGCCAAGTGCTAGTCGGACTCGCCATCCGAGGATTGCGTATAAATTTGTAGCTACAAATTACTTTAAATAAAGGCTATATTTTTTATGATTTAATTACAAATACACTTCTCATCAAACACTTACGTTTATATGGTTTCTGTCCTAATTTGACACAAAAGAGTTTACATGGTTGTATAGCTGGCAGTTTGGCCATTACAGTGATAAGCAACAATTCAAAATTAAAATTTCATTTGTTTATCCTATAAATGAAATGATTCAATGTTTTGTAACAAATGAGTGTTTAAGTTAGAGTACATTTCACCTTTAAAAACTAAAATTAGCACTTATCTTAATTTTTTTTGTTCTTTATTTGTTTACTATGACAGCGACGTCTGAAAAAGTATTTTTTTTCTAAAACATATAGATACTTCGCCTGCAGAAATCGCCCAAGTATGGCATTGCTGGATTTTCTTGTGGGTGAAAGATTGCATCTAAGCCTGTCGTCTGTTCATAGAGTCTACAAACGCTATCGGGAGACTGGTTTGTTCACGCGCCGTTCAGGATCTGGCAGGAAAAGGGTCACTTCTGAGCGAGATGATCGATTTATCACAACTTCTTTACGAAATCGAGGACTTAATGCTTTTCAACTGCAGCAGCAGCTTCATGTTGTGCGTAGGGAGGCTAATAGTGACTCTACAATAAGAAGAAGGTTGAAGGAACGTGGACTGGTACCGCACAAGCCAGCAAGTAAGCCGAAATTAACTGCACCATCAAGGAGCGCGCCTTAACTTTGCGCGACGCCTGGGGAACACGTCTTATAACGACGCCTTACAACGACTTCTTAGAACGACGCCTTACAACGACTCCTTAGGAAGACGCCTTAGAACGACGCCTTAGGAAGACGATTTAGAACGACGGCTTACAACGACTCCTTAGGAAGACGTCTTATAACGACACCTTAGGAAGACGATTTAGAACGACGGCTTACAACGACTCCTTAGGAAGACGTCTTAGAACGACGCCTTAAGATGACGTATTAGAACGACGCCTTAGAACGCCGGCTTAGGAAGACGTTTTAGAACGTGACCTGACCTGAGGCATTGTTGTAAGGACAACAATGCCTCAGGAAGACGTCTTAGAAAGACGCCTCAGAACGACGCCTTAGGATGAATTCTTAGAACGACGCCTTAGAACGACTCCTTAGGAAGACGTCTTAGAACGACGCCTTAGAACGACGCGTTAGGAAGACGTATATGAACGACGCTTTAGGAAACATTTTAGAACGACGCCTTAGAACTTATACGAGACCACAGTAGTAGAGTAGACGGGACTATGGAATTAGTTCAAAAGAGTCGCCGTGGCCCTGGAACGCAAAGGGCACTAAGTGGAACACGCGACGCCTTAGGAAGAAGTCTCAGGAAGACGTATTAGAACGACGCTTTAGGAAGACGTATTAGAACGTCGCCTTAAAACGATGCCTTAGAACGACTCCATAGGAAGACGTATTAGAACGACGCCGACGCCGACGACCTATTTATGCCCCGTGATTAACCAGTACTCAACAGAGTAGATAACAAATAGTGACCTCATGTCGATTGCGTTCCGGACACATTCCTACTAGAAGTTTTGTATTCCTAATGGGAAAATTTGACTCACCTAATTGTGACATTTGTGGGAAAATTGACGACGTGCAACTAATGGAATGTGTGCGCAATGCAAATAAAAGAGAACAATTAGCAAGCCAATTTAATGTTAATTATGTGGATGTTGGTGCCTTTCATAGTATTCTAGTTTCACCAAGTTCGGATGCAGCTAGAATGCTATATTCCTTCAAGTTTAATTAAAGCGTTCATCATCTTCCTGCCCTTATCCCATGTTACTTGGGGTCGGCGCAACACGTTTTATTCTTCCATTCTGTTCTATCAGTTGTCACTCTATCACTAACTCCCTTTTCTTTCATATCGCTCCTCACACAATCCATCCATCTTTTCTTTGGCCTTCCTCTCCCTCTCCATCCATCCACATTTATATTCATAACTCTTCTAGTTATATGCGTTTCATCCCTCCTCTTCACATGACCATACCAAGACAAGCGATTCCCTTTTAACTTTTCCGTCACTGGCGCCACTTTTAAAGTGCCTCTAATGTACTCATTTCTCACTTTATCCACTCTCGTTACTCCACACATCCATCTCAACATTCTCATCTCCGCTACATGCAATCTATTTTCATCCGTCTTTTTCGCAGCCCAACATTCTGATCCATACATTACGACTGGTCTTATCACGGACTTATATATTTTCCCTTTTAATTTGAAGGGCATCCGAGGGTCACAAGTTGTTCCAGTGACCTGTCGCCATTTCATCCATCCTGAGTTGATCCGGTGCGTTACGTCTCGGTCTATATCGCCATCTCCCTGGACAAGCGACCCGAGATACCGAAAGTCGGAGCAAATCGGTATAGGCGTTCCGGTGAGAGCTATAGGTATCGGACTGGAGAGAAATCGCAGAACAGGTACTCTGTTTTGGTTCTGCTTAATTTCAGGCCAACACTCTCCAGTCTTTGCCACCACGTCTCCAATTTGCTCTGGACCTCTAGGCCGCTTTCTGCAACCAGCACAATGTCATCAGCAAACAGCATGCACCAGGGAGCCTCTTCCTGGATGTCCGACGTCAGAGCGTCCATTATCATCAGGAAGAGATAAGGGCTGAGGGCCGAGCCCTGGTGTAAACCGACTGCTACACTGAAGCTGTCAGTGGTGCCCACTGTAGACCGGACTTGAGTACTGCTTCGACTGTACATCGCTCGGATCAACTGCACATACTTCCCTGGCACATCTTTCTCCTTAAGGGCCCACCACAAAACCTCACGAGGCACCCGGTCATATGCCTTTTCGAGGTCAACAAATACCATATGCAGGTTTTATGCACAGCTCTATATTTCTCGCACAGCTGGCGGATAGCGAAAATGGCATCCGTTGTACCCCGACCAGGCATAAACCGAACTGGTTCTGTGAGATTTCACTCTCTTCTCTCAACCACCTTTCAATAACTTTTTCCCAGGCTTTCATACTATGTTAAGCTTTATTCCTCTATAGTTGTTGCACTCCAGCACATCACCTTTGTTCTTGAAGATGGGCACCAACGAACTGTTGCACCATTCATCAGGTATGGCTTCTTCCAGCAACAACTTATTGAAGAATAAAGCTAACCACGTCCATCCAGTCTTAATAACTGCCACACTTCAATTGGAATTCCGTCTGGACCAATTGCCTTACCATTCTTCATTTCATTCACTGCTATTCTCACTTCATCCACACTGATCATTCACACTAATCCCTCATTCACTTGTTTATTCTTTAAAACGCCACTCCAGATATTTTCCTCGTTCACCAGTCTTTCAAAATAGCTCTTCTATTTATCCTTAATCTTGTCATCATCCGATAGAAGCATTCCAGCTTCATCCCTTACACATCTTATCTGACTAACATCCTTCGCCTTCCTCTCTCTGGCTCTAGCAAGCCGGTATAGGTATTTTTGGCCAGCTGGACTGTCCAGTGTGTCGTACAATTGGTCCAGAGCTTTTGCTCTTGCTATTGGCACGCTTTCTTAGCTTTTTTCTTTAAAGCATCATACTCACTCTTTTTTTCAGCTTTTAAACTAACGCTTTCCAATCCCACATTCTGCCATTCCTTGAATATCTTCTTTTTTTCTTTCAACACTTTCTGTATTTCTGTCGACCACCAACATGTATCCCTCTCTACTGTGCCTCTTCCTTTTGTCTCTACCAAAATATCCTTCGCTGCTTGCCTTATACATCCAGCTATCTCATTCCAGCTTTCATTCACACTTCGATCTTTCATGTCTGCCATTTGTATCATTTTATCTACCACTCGCTCTCTAAATTCTTTCGCGCAATCATTCTTCTCTAGCATAATTATGCCATTTTATTTTTAGGGGAAGGCCGCTCTTTGCTTTTCTTAAATTGTGTTTTTATCGCCAATACCATAACCAGGAGACTGTGTTGTGAGACCAAGTCTTCTCCTGGCAGCACTTTGCAGTCTTTGACTTGATTTATCTTATTGCGCCTAACAAGAAAATAGTCTATTTGGGTCTTGTGGTTACCACTTTTGTATGTGACAAGGTGTTCATCTCTTTTCTGAAACCAAGTTTTGGCTACTGCCAGGTCAAATGCAGTAGCGGATTGCAGCAACGTCTCTCCCTCGTTATTGGAACTTCCAAAACCCCATCCGCCATGTACTCTTTCATAACAATTTTTCATCACATGCCCATTAAAGTCACCTCCAACTATCAATTCCACATGCATGGGGATGGTCATTATAATAGTATCAAAATCCTCCCAAAACTTCTCTTTTACCCTTTCATCACATCCTACCTACAGGGCATACACATTAACTACATTCAGCATCACACTATCCATCATAACTTTCACAACTATCAATCTATCATTAATCCTTTTTACTTCCATCACGCTTTCTTTCAATTTATTATCTAACACTATTCCCAGGCCATTTCTTTTACCGTCACTTCCACAATAGAAAAACTTGTGTCCTTCACCAATTTCCCTCGCCTTTGATCCCTTCCACTTAGTTTCCTGCAAACACGCTACATTTATTCGTCTTCTTTTTAATACGTCCGCTAACTCTCTGGCCCTTCCAGTCATAGTCCCAACATTCCAACTTGCATACCTCAATCTCACTTCTCGAGCTAGCTTCTTACGTTGCCCCCGCCCGGGGTGGTGCAACAACCCTTGTCCACTTCCCACAGGGGCCGGGTGCTGCCCCTGCGCGTCGCCTGTGGGGTACGCCCTAACCCTATCGCACATTCCATTTAATCCTACCATGTTGCCTAGTGATTTGGCAAATGTTTTACAGTCGGCCGACAGCCTGACACTAACCCTCCTTGGGAATGCTGTTGCTGATGGTTTACCCGCCACCATGCGGGTGACCTAAGGTGCTGGATGAATATGCACGGTGTCAAAATTTCCCTTAGTCGCCCTTAGTTGCATGATGTAAACGCTAAATGTTACTTGGGATAACACTTATTTTTTTAGTACCTACATTTTGTATCCAATCAGTGGTTTATTACGCTCGATGATTGATTACGTACTTTAAATAAAGACTATATTTTTCATGATGCATACTTTTTAGACTTTTCCCTATACCTGTAGTATAAGACGATATTACTTGCCAAATTTCAGAGTTCTAGGTCAACGGGAAATACCTTGTGAATTTTGATTCCCTTGAGAGCGTCGAAATATTCTTAAGATTTTTGCGGCATAAACGGCCGTATCTTTTTTAATGTTAACTTATAACTATGATTTGTTCACAGCTTCAAGGACCGTAGACCTGAGTAAATAGTTTAAATTTCAACTCGATACCTGCTCCACTTGTTCCCGAGATAAATATAACGAGATAAATAGTTCCGTTTGTCTTGACAGACAAACGGACGGACGACAAAGTGATCCTATAAGGGTTCCGTTTTTTTCCTTTTGAGGTATATTTATTAATGCTGACTAAATTGTCAATATTCTTGTACTTTTATACTAAGTTAACATACTCGAAGTTGAAATTTTCTTAATCGCAAAATCAACCGATAAACCAACACAAACAATCTAATCGGATTTAACACTTTTTGATGAACTGTCAAAACAATCTCTTGATAAAATACAAACAAATAAAAACACTAAGTACGAGTATACGGTGATTAATATTGTGCAATAACATTGTAAATTTATTTTAATTTTTGCGGCAACTATGAAACCGACCCTGAGTGAATAGGTTACTTCTAGGCAAACGCGCTCCATCTTCAACCACATCATCGCTTACCGCTTACGCTGATGACGTCGATAGAACGACCGTGGGTAAATATAACCAAACATATAAAAATAAATCGCAGGTAAATTGATATGGGCAGTACCTACTCAAACTATTTTTACTCACTGTTTTCTTTACGGCCAACCATAATCCTGATATGATCTCTTAAATTTCTATGTCTTTTACGATCCGTAATTTCGAAACACAACGATATCTCTTAAACTATTCTTTAAAAAAAGATGGTAAAAGCCAGAGTAAGATGAAAATCAATTTGATTACCTGACTGAATAACATGTAAAACCCAAACATTTAAAATTAACACGCGAAGAAAAAAAATGAAACACGGAAATAAAATATAGGTATAGGTTTAACATTTAAATGACATGTTAATTATTTTACTCATTTGTAGATGGCCAGTCCGTAGTCCGATGTACACTATGTATATCAACCTTTTTCGCGTTCCGCTAAAAATTATTAGTAATAGAACACAAACGAATACTGAGATCCGCACATTAATAAAGATTTTTTATTTTTACCCGTAGTGGTTGTAACGTTTCCTAAGATGTTTGGAGATATTGATAATAAAGTAAAAGAGGGCTTGTTTATCGTGCTATTCATCTTTATGGTGGAAAAAGTGAAAACCCCAGCAGGAATGCTACTAAACTGGGCAAAACTTTACTGTTTTACAGCCACTGTGCAAACGAGCTCACTGAAAAGCAATTTTCCTGATGTAACTCAATATACAATATATTTTCACGTTTAGCTTCAGTTTTCTTCAACGCTTACGTTCATGAATAAATAAAGAAGTAGGTACTTTAGATAATAGGAAAACATGTGCCGTGCACAACAAGCTTGTCAATGTTTCACATTATGGTGATTTACCGAGGAACTATCCATATTCTTAGAAGTTTTATTACTTGTAGCCCTTGTAGGTACGGTTTATGAAGATATTACGCGCTTGCAACGTTGCAACATAGTTGAGAGTTACTCAAGCTTCAAACGATTGTTTCATTCGAGTCAACTAGGCGGCGCGGAATGGAACGGTAACATTGTTTTGATACGTAAACATTATTAACAGGGTGCTTCATAATTCTATTGCATTATTTATTTTTATTGCACCTATTACCTTAATGAGTTATTTAAAAAAAGAAACGCACCTCATGGTAGTTTATGTCGGGTACATTAGGTGGGGCGCCTTTGTAAGACGATAATAATATAATATATAATATAATATTCCACACAACTATCACACAACGCCATCTAGTCCCAAGCTAAGCAGAGCTTGTGTTATGGGTACTAGACAACTGATAAACATACTTATATACTACTCTGTCAAGAAAGTATCGGGAAAAGATCAATAATACACAAAATGTCTGTTATTCATCCAAATTTATTTTATCACCTTCAAAGTATGCTCCTTTAGAAACGATACACTTGCGCCAACGAATAATCCATTCATCAAAACATTTTTTAAACGCTACTTCCGGAATTGAGTTCAGTTCTCGCCGCGAATTCTCCTTTATGTCTTCTATCGATTGAAAACGGGTGCCACGAAGTGGTAATTTGAGTTTAGGAAAAAGAAAAAAGTCAGCAGGAGCCATATCTGGTGAATATGGTGGTTGCTGGATGGTATTTGTTGAGTATTTGGTAAAAAATTCGTTCACAATGATAGCCTTGTGCGAAGGCGCATTGTCGTGGTGCAAAATCCAAGAATTTTCTTTCCACAAATCTGGCCTTTTTCGTCGAATTTGCTCTCTTAAACGCCACAGAACGCTCAAATAATATTCTTTATTTACCGTTAGACCTTCCGGTAAGAACTCAGAGTGCACAACACCGCGATAGTCAAAGAAAACAGTCAACATGACTTTGACTTTTGATCGACTTTGGCGTGGTTTTTTCGGTTTCGGTTCAGTTGGAAGGCGACACTCCGAAGCTTGTTGACTAGTTTGCATGTCAAACTCGTAAACCCACGTCTCGTCACCAGTAACAATGCGTTTCATGAATGTTGGGTCCGAACTGACTCGTTCTAGCATGTCCTCAGCGACTTTCATGCGATTGAGTTTTTGGAGATAATTCAGATCTTTGGGACTAGCCGAGCAGCAACATGTTTCATACCCAAATGATTAGTTAAAATGGTACGGATCGACTCGTGAGATACAGAAAGTTCGGTGGCTATCTCTCTCAGAGTTGAATGGGGATTTTCAGTCATTATTTCCTTCACTTTTGCGATGTTAACTTCAGTTGCAGACGTTGACGGCCTACCAGAGCGAGGCAAATCTTCCATCACATCTCGACCGCTTTTGAACGCTTTGAACCACTCATAAGCACGAGTTTTTGATAAAGTCGATTCACCGTAAGCCTTCTGTAACATTTTCAGTGACTCCGAACACGAAATTCCATTGGCGATGCAAAATTTAAGACAAACTCTTTGTTCGATATTTTTGTCCATTATGAAATTCGCAATACACACTATATATGATATTACTAAAACCAGCACTGTATTTAATATAAATAACAGATGCAACTCAAACTCCGCGCCAAAATGGAAAACAGTTGTGCCAATCTAACAACTACAAAAAAACAAAAGTTTGAATTTGGAACCATAAACAAATCATCCATTCCCGATACTTTTTTGACTGAATGTATTTCTAAATACATACATATTATAGATAAACTACACCCAGACACAGAACAAATGATCATATGCTCATCACACAAACATTTGTCCTGGGTGGGAATCGAACCCACAACCTCTGGCATAGCAGTCAGGGTCACTAACCACTAGACCAACAGGCTAGTCAATATAATGGCACCGTGTATATTATATACTCGAGAGTTTACTTACAGTCCCCAACAGTCATATGCTCATCGGATATCGCATCGCTAACTGAATGAGAAAAGGACAAAATGAGATCAATACATTCTTACTATTCATCCTGATAGGGAAACCAATCACGCTACATTTAATTAAATACGTATAAATATTTATAAGCCTGCTAATGAATACAGCTAACCTGCGGAGAATACGGCTGCTTTCCACCAGAGATGTGCGAGAATGTGTAGCGAGGGGTGTATTTGTTAGAACCAATAGAATCGCTTGCGCTGAGCGAGGCTAGGTAAATGAAGCGAATATATTGGTTCTTAACTACGCAGCCTACAGCTTGCAGTCTAATTATTTTTAGAGTTCCGCACCCGAAGGGTAAGCAACGGAACCCTATTACTAAGCCTCCGCTGTCCGTCCGTCTGTCTGTCAGCGGGCTGTATCTTAATAACCGTAATAGGTAGACTTGAAATTTTTACAGATTGTATATTTCTATTGGCGCTATAACAACAAAGAATAAAAATTACGATTTATGGTACGGAACCCTTCGCGAGCGAGTTCAACTCGCACTTGGCCAGTTGTTTACTGTTTAAAAAGATATATCAGCAAAGTGCTTGTAGGTAGGTAGTTGGATTAGTTTTATGTATTCTGTGGCGAGAAAGGGCCCGTAACGTGATTGTGACTTCAAAGAAACGACCGGCGGTAATTTAATACAACTCGCGCAGGCCTATTCAGCTTGATTCAATTTACAATGCGATTTCTCAATGTTACTTCTGCAGAGATCACTGTGTACCTATATAGTAAAATACTTTCAAAGGAATCTCTATATATTTTTAGGGTTCTGAACCTCTATATCGAAAAACAGATCCCTTATAGGATCACTCGGTTGTCTATCTGGTACATTATATGGAAGGAACTTCTATCTGGAACCTCTTTTCTATCTCTGAATAATATAAAGCAAAGAAACTGTCGACCTCTTTCTCATTCTCCGCTATCTTTTTCTGAACCACGCAACTAATTTAACTGTCCATAACCTCTATTAATAGAAATAACTATAAACGAAGTTCGATTGTGTATCTTATTTGCACCCTTGCGAACCCCGTGTCGGTCGACAATCCTTTGTAGACTTCCAACTTCCAACTAGATATTTAAATAAATCTGTAAGTTTGAACGTTTGTGCATCGGTCAAGCTTCAACAGATGAACGGATTTGTATGAGTTTATAACACTGGTAGACTGTGGCATGGACAAGGACAAAAGCTGCTTTCGTTCCAGTAGTCCGATCCCATAGGATATTTTTTGATTTCCAGGGTCATCAGGCTTAGCTACTGTCAAAATTTAGTAAATTCCTAAATAACGAATTTATCATTCGTTAATATAACTTGCTTTTTCCCGCGACTTCACACGCGCATATCCCATTTTTTGCCGAACCCCACACTCCTCAAGCAACCTATGTGCCAAATTTCAGCTTCCTAAAACCAGTAGTTTCGGCAGTGCGTTGTCTGTCAGTCACTCACTCACTCAGTAACTGAATAATTTTATATATTAGGATGATTCTTGATTTACACCAAAGATATCCGTGTTTATTCCTGGACCTAACTGGTAATCATTACAAAGCGATTTCATTGGCGTACCAGAAGCAATACCGCCAATTGCACCGGAAACTTTGGCACACTATCTGCAGAGTTTCACTAAAAAGAATAACAGCACTTATGCAAACAAGATTCCCCTGTTGTGTGGAGAGAACAGACGTTAGTTAACCAGGCAGTGTTGCCAGTGTTGGCTGACTGCTCCGCTTTTACGATTCAGTCACTTAACCTCGCTCACTCCAGCTAGTTAGGAATCGCTCTGTCCGTGCCAAAAAATAAAGTTCTAGTGGGTAAAATTTATCTTGGTTACTGTAACCATTCGTTTGTTTTCAAGTTAAAGTTTATATTTCTCTTAGTTTATAATTGTCACGAAAAAGTAATTGTAGACTTAGTAAGATTGTAATTACATCTGTATTAGATATTATAATTTCGGATATATTATGAAAAAAAACGTTTTTTTATACAATTAATCCCATCAAAATTCAATAAATAAGTTTCTGATATATCCGTGATTTATTAAAAAAAATAGTTTGCAATTTCACAAGATATTTTACAATCTTACGACGTTTACAATTTTCCAGTGACGTAATCATTCAGTTTATCTAAGCACTAGTTGACCCGCTCCTATTGGCCTTAGCGTGATAATATCTAGCCTTCCTCGATAAATGGGCTATCTAACACTGAAAAATTTTTCAAATCGGACCAGTAGTTCCTGAGATTAGCGCGTTCAAGTAAACAAACAAACTCTTCAGCTTTAATAATAGTATAGATAGTATTACTTTGTGCCGTTAGGGTCGCTCTAGGTTCACACCTCGATTTTTCTTCTTCTTTTTCTTCTGGCTGATTTCACCTCGTGATAGTCATATTTGTTGAACTGCGTTAATTAAGGAAACATTTGTCTATAGAGATACAACAATTCGTGATAGTTTATATCGCCCAAACCTTGGACTTTTCCCAACATTTTGTTTTTGTTATCTAATAACCTCTGTATAAATGTAAATATTTACATCTTGATAAGATATTAGTTTAATGGAAAGGTAACTAAGCGTGTTGGGCGAGCCATCAATACCCAATTAATAACATATATACCTATCAAATAGAACAGTTATGTAAACTGTTCTATTTGGGTCACTGTTGAACCATTAGTGGAAAATGACATGTCAAGCAGGACTATAATCAAGGCTTTCTAATAATGGTAAAATTTGTTACGACTTAATTGACAGGAAAAATCCATACTATCCATACTTACTAATCTATTCTAAAATCCTAAAGCTGAAGAGTTTGTTTGGTTGAACGCGCTAATCTCAGGAACTGCTGATTCGAATTGAAACCGTATTTTTTTCGGAATAAGCTACTTTTTCACCGAAAAACTCACGGTTCCTACTGTTCTCTAACCTTAGGTATAGAGAACAATAGGAACCGTGAGTTTTTCGGTGAAAAAGTAGATTATTCCGAAAAAATGACCAAATATATAATAATAATATAATATAGGTAATATATATAATTTTTCAAAGTACTTATGACATTCAGGCGTAGTTTAGCTTTCTTAACGTGAAAGAATTGTTCAGTAGGTACTTCGAAAGATTACCTGCCAAACAATCAAAAGTCAAATGCCTTGTAACAGTAGCGTGTGAACTCAAATGTCTACACAATATTTATCAATGGAATTAATAGGTAGATATATTATCATACCTACATTTGAGCACAACGCGACAGTTTGTGAAAGATTGTAATCGCCATGTCATTCAATGCTCGTTTGACAGCTAGATTGCCGCATAGCCGCGCGATTGGATCTGCGCTAATAAGTCACAGCTTTTTATTTTCTTACGGGGCCTATAGTAGTGCTGCCCACGCCACGCCCTAAGGGTAGTTGTATAACTCGGTCGTATTAATTTTGACTTGTTGGCTTCAAATACTAGTTAGGTACAGGGGCTATTTTAAAATAAAAATTATTCTGTGCAACGTCACGGAATTTTGAATCTTATTACTTTTACTAATATATAAAGCTGAAGAGTTTGTTTGTTTGCTTGAACGCGCTAATCTCACGAACTTCTGGTCCGATTTGAAAAATTCTTTCAGTGTTAAATGGCCCATTTATCGAGGAAGGCTATAGGCTATATATCATCATGCTAAGGCCAATAAGAGCGGGGCAGACGAAGTTGCACGTGTCAACTGGTACTAGATAAAGAATGTTGATTTTGAAACAATAGCAACTATAAGAACAAAAGTTGCTTTCTTTTAAATATAAGTAAAACTGCAGCGTTTAAAATTATGTACCTACTTCTAATTTGGCTATAGTGGCAACACAGTAGTCTTTTCTGATGAGCTAATGTAGAGAATATGAATAACTAACCAATCTCCATATTAGCGCACAATACAACCACTAGTTCAAACTCCATGATGATACCTACTTTTATAACTCGCTTTTATACTCATTTATGTTGTTTCAGTTATTCAGCCACTGGCCTACAAAAGTGTGGCCCACAAACGAAGTTCGACGCGCAAGCGCACCCCACGCAATCAGCGTCCACGAACAAGGCAACAACAGATAATCCGCACGAGATCCACTGCGATTGCGAGCCCGATACAGGCTGGCGGCCTGGCCATACTGACCAACCACTAGGGACACTGAAATGGAGACCACCGGCTAGAATATTGATCGCGTTCAATAAAACGTTTAAACTAAATATGACTAGTAATTAATACTTGGATAATCATGTTGTATGACTTGGGTAAATTAAGGGAGTTTTTATGGAAATTATGTTACCAAGCAAAACATTGTATCGTAACCGGTGCATGCAATAACGCAATAAAGAAGTTTGGTATGGTCCCTAGGGACCGAACGACCGACGCCGACGAAGGACAGATTAATCCATAGATTGATGCCGCTGTTTTTCATAATTTTTATTTATTTCCTGCTTAAACAACACGACTTAACAAAATATCTTTAATTTCGGAATTCGGTGTTTTTGGTTCTTTCGTTTTTGAACACCGAATTCCGAAATTAAAGTTATTTTTTTACTTTGTAGTGTTTTGTTTTTGGAAGTCGGTTTTATTTTTTTGTAAGAAAGTTTTTTTATTTTCCACAAACACAGCGTGCCAGCGTGAAGTTATGGTATAAACTGGTGTAAACAATCAACAGACATGCGATTTCAGAAATCCCGATCCATTTGCTATCATTTATTAAGGGTCTGAAATTTACGTTTCTAGATCGAGTTGTTTTCAGAGAAATCACCATATATAAATTCGTAAAAAAATATATAGTATAGATACATGTGAGATCTAGTGACTTTTTTTGGTTAAAAACACGATATTTAACATTTTGATCGATAAAAAAAAATCAGGAAGTAAAGTCGATTTTGAAAGTATTTTAAGTTGTATGAGACTTGTGGGAACGCAATTTTTATGAAAATTTAACATTTCATTTACTAATCGGGTTTGACAGGGATATTGTTGGATAGATTTATAATATGGCACTTATTTTTTTTTATATTAAATAAATACGTGAAAAACGGCTCGCGCGCACCGCGCTTGTGTCTTGCCGGTAAAAGGGAAAAGGTGCTGTCGGGAAAAGGGGCCCTTAAAGAGTTCCGTTGCCTACCTCCGAAGTTCTTCATCGGATCTTCACCAAATTTAAATGAGACCAGTCCAAGAAAATACTCTTCCAAACAAAAAAAGAATCATCCAAATCGGTTCACAATTGGCGAAAATATCGCTGAACAAATATTTTTCATAGGATGCCATCATCAGCTCAGCAACAAACCACACACAGCCAAAACCACCAAACCAAACCACAAACAACCAGGCACAAATATCTGAACTGCGTTAGAAAGTTTATGAAAAACATTGTGTGTGCTTATAAAATTTGAGGGTTTCTCTCGATTTTCATGGGATCCCAGTATCAAATTCTGACTTGGTGACAATGGGACCACCTCAGGAGTACAGGCTTTTGAAATAAAAAAAATATCCATTTTTAAAATCGGTCCAGAATTGGCGGAGAAATCGGTGAACATACATTAAAAAAAAATACATACAGCCGAACATAGAACCTCCTCCTTTTTGAAGAAGCCAGTTAAAAATGACAAAAGTATTAGCAATATTATTAATTTCCAAGAAAAAAAAAATATACATAGGTTTACCTAAAGACAAGTAGTTGGGTACAAATTAGGTGTATAAATATTAGATAATACTAGGCCGACAGACACCTTCCTTCGAACTTGTGGTGAAAACCAATCAAATCCTGGCATTTACGTAAGTGGTGCGTAAATATAAAGTGGCCGATTCATTGGAAATTAGAAGAACTACCTTTGTGATTAGACAAAGATAACAAAGCCCTAGAAAACATTAGATTTACTTTTTTCAGTACATAAGTTAATGTCTTTAAAATCGTAGCGATTCGTAGGCCCCTTGTAGCAGTCGCCTTAGCTTCGTAGCGGTATGCTTTGCCTATTCCTAACGATTCCCAAAAATGAATGGGAAACCGACATTCCTATCTAGTTTATGTGTTCAGAAAATAATAAAACCTGTAAGATGTATTATTATGCGATATCACGTTGAAAGAGTTAGTGGGTGCCGAAAGAGAATAAATAATAAACAAAGAGCAGATACGTAATTAAAGCATCTCCAGGAGAGCTTTACAAGCATAGATTCAGTTTGAATATTACTCTAATGGATTTGGCATTTATAAATTTTGATGATCACGGTAATGCCTTAACCGAGACACGAAAATATTTCTGATCCAAGAGCGTATACCGAACGCACTCAAATAGGATAGCTACCTATCAAAACTTAGGTAGTAAAACCATAAACAATTCTAGGAGTATTATGGGGCGAAGGCTTTAGAAATCCCGCCTCATCTTTTACGAGAACGAGCGCTCGAGTCCCGGAGTCCCGGGAAGCGGAGGAAATGTGGCAAATACGGAAATCATCCTATCGCGATCGAGGATTCACATTTGTCCCGGTACAAACGAACCGAGGGTAGGTAAGAAATATAGCTGAACATACGAGTATTTTATAGTTTTCATATTGATGCAAACAATTTTACAACTCAACACAAACGGGCAAAAAGAAGGTGGAACCTCCACTTGCGTATGTGGGTACCCGACATGGCTGCAAAGGGGTTCATGAAAAATGCTAATGGTTTTAGCTTTTAAAATGTAGGCGTAACTCATTGTTTCATTAGAAGTAGGTAAGGTTTTCAGAAAATGTTTACAGCCTGAATGTTTTAAATAATCGACGCTTGAGTTTTTTCTTTGACAAGTAGTTAAAATTCCTGCGGTTTAAGCGGAATGCCACGTAACTCAAGGCTAGACATTCCTGGCAAGCTGCAGGAATGCCGCCTCAGATGGCATTGTCGTACTAAATGTGGATTATAGGTATATATAGGATTTGTCGTACTTAATGCTGAATAACTACCTATAAAGATTTTATTTCCTAAGGATAAAGTGATGAGAACGACAAACTGCCCCTCGACTCGGATTCCGACTAAAACCGACAGTAAACTGATAACTGAATTCCAGTTTTGATGAATATACTGCTGAGTGGAAAAACCGATTTTTTATGCTTACGTGTGCACATCCGCACATATTCACATTGCGAAACTATGAATATTCTATCTTCCAAGATCGATTACTCTTGTCATCCGTTATTGTCGGTAAGATAGCTTTCTTTCTCCGACTACCTGGCATACCAACTGAACCAGCTAAACGTGACCTGTCCAAACCTCAATATTCTCTTAAATAGTGTACAACAAAAGGGTTTAACAATGAATTCGAAGACCTTGTTTGATCACTCGTGTAATTTTGTGACATTTCCAATCTTTCTCGGCGCTCGAACACCGTCCCTAAGGTAACTGCCGTCTGCGGTTGTCTTTACGGGCATTTTATTTTACACAAAACCGGTATTACCGAAGCTTTTCTGGTATTATGTTTAGAAATATGGGTCTTATTTTAACTGGGAATGAATTTGTTGACGTTTGTTATCTTTATTGTTTGGTACCAACAGACACGTATCCGAAACGCGTATTATTTTGGTGAATCCCAAAACGCAGGATATTTGATACGCTTTTAAGCCAGATTTTTGTGTAATAAAGGACTAAATTCCATGCAAATGGGTGTTCACGCGACACGCATACAAATGACCGATGTAGAATCAATTTAACGGGAATGGAGACGCGTGAAACAATACGTACAACTACATGATACAGGCTGTTCTCTGCAGGCTACAGGTGATAGCTGTCTATGTACTGTATTGCGCTACAGCCCCCTAGCACACACCACACTACTGCATTTGTATCAACTTGGGCATAACTGCCTTTCAATTTGTATTGACAGAAGTTATCTACTAAACAATTAATCAAGTATCGTAGAAGGGTTTCATTTGTGTCACCAGAAACATAAAGAACAATTGGGTTGACTGCGATAAGATAAAGCCAAGTCTAAAGGCTATCATGAAGACTGATCTTGTTGTTGTGACCAATCTACGATCGGATGACTATCTAAGTATAAAGTTCGTGTTTCTCCAGTCATGAGCCCACTCATCCTGTGCCTCCCACCTCATAATGAAAGTGCTCGAAAGCACCACTTAAATCGAGGGCGTCTTGTTAATTCCTTAAAAAACTGAAGTGCCCCCCCATTGTTCCGAGGTCGCCTTGTTCGCTGAACAATACGGAACCAGAAGTGTTGAGTCACTGACCCCAGTCAAATTATACTCGCAAAAAGCTGATTCTAACACAATAAGGAAAATATATAATTTAGGTAGGTACACTTGTTTTAAAATGATGTACAACCTCAATAACATCAAACAAATTATCTATTACCTTGAAGAATTACTACGTTCATAAACTAAAACTGCACCACCTGAGTTCCCATAATTTAAATGCATTAGGGTCAGTCAGTACAAAGTTCCAGTAAGTATTTCTTTGACAATGTAATGCTAAGATAGCTCATTAATTGTTCCGATGATAGTAAGTATCGACGTGCGGACATAATTTATATCGCAGAACAATCCCTGGCCAGCTGCCAGCCGCTACTGAAGGGGAGTTGTGTATTCAAGGCGCGCAAACAATCAACCTGTCGGATAACAGATGTAAATACCTACCTACATCACAACAATTAATTTGCTGTATAGCCTCGCAGAACGACAGTGTTGTGAACCTGCACAGGACTACGGACAAAGAATGGTGTGGCAGGTTTTACACTGAATCAGCAGTAATTAGTGGGAACAAAAAGATTGTGAAGGATAGCGATGATTGCATCGCATTTGCAAGCTTTCAAGTTCCTTAAGCTTTTACTGAATTGCATTTGAATTCATGGTCGGTAAACAAAAAGTTCAACACTTCCAGTTAGTAATTGTATCAAGTATCCTGCAAACTTTTAAGTTTATTTACAGAACATTGCGCTTGAAAACTTCGTTCCTAATGAAGTTGTGGAAACACAAAACAGTGCAATGAAAAACAAACAAAACCTGAGAGCCTTTTGTAATTTTGTGGCCTTCGAACGAAAAACAAGGAAAAACCAGCCTGCTATCATTACATGCTCATTACGATGTATAAGGGTGATGGCGACGGGCAAGGTTGATGACAAAACTTTCATTCACGACTAACATCGCATTTCGCTTGTAATAACGAGCACAATGGCCCGACTTAATGGAACCATGACACATAACCCATAACTTCTGCCGACAAGTTGGAAAATAAAAATAGTGACGCTACCTAACTAACTTGCCGACACTTACGGAGCTAACTTATCGATCAATCAAGCATAAACACTTTGAATAGTTTACTGAAGTGGAGCAACAGATTTCGAAAGTGGCATTTTTTGCCAATAAAATTAGCATTTTGAGACCTTTTGTGTTTTCTCTTTATACCTAAATCAAAAACCTGCTAGGCCGGATTTGAGAAAGCTAATGGCAAAGTTATCTTAATAAACATAATTATTGTTTTATCCATGCACAAGCCACACGCTCACACCATTCGCAACTGGATTGTATACAGTTTTATAAACTTGTGGTACTTTCAATGCTTAACCGTGGGTTTGAACTTGATTTGCATAATGGCATAAACCTACTTACCCACTAACGAAAGATTTTTTCAACATAAATAACCGAATACAGTAGAGGTGAAGTTTACAATTAGTAAGACACTAATGTTTTCGAATAGCATAACAGGAATAGCAACCTGTAATGTTGTTGCTTATATGGTTGGTCCACATAAGAATAGGAACCTCAATATTGAACCAACTTGGCCCTAAGTCCAAATAGAACAGACAATAGAAACATTGAGTTACGAGTTCGGACGCGACGTGCGCGTGTGTGGCCACCTGGACAACGTAAACCGATATTTTTATATGCGATCATAAATTACTCGCGGACCGCGGTGAACAACGCAGGATTTAGCTCGATCGTTAGCCGCAAGCGTACAACTCAGCTTGTTTACATTACAAACATATTGCAAACTTCAAAGGAAGCGTGTATATCGATATGTCATTGAAAATGGCATATCCGATATGCAGATAAGCTGATCGAGCGAGTAACTGCTTTAATATCTCTGCAAATATCGCTCGTTTGAAGTGTGGAGTTGTATCTGCTTCAACGAGACTTTAGCTGTCAATAGAACGACTGTCTTAGACCAGAACCAGAACGTTTCATTTATTTATTATATAGATACTTTATTGTACACCGATAATAATATAAAAATAAAACAGCAAACTAAAACACATAAGTACAATGGGCGGCCTTATCGCATTCTGCAATCTCTTCCAGGCAACCTGGAATGGAGAGTAATTGCATGGACACAAAATGGGGTTGTCATCGGTGCGACACTACTCAATCATAATATATATAGGTACATATACATATTGGCATTTTAAGTCGTAAATTATCTGATGACCTCAAAAATCTAGCGTGGGAATCACTGAAAAACTGAAAACGTTTTTTGAGATAAAGAGGGGTAGAAGGGGAAAAGAGCACATTGTATAAAATGGAAAGAATATGAGCATTCCGGCGAAGGCGAATTGGCATCTAGTTATTTGCCTCTGGGTCCATGTTCCCTGACTCTATCGTGTCTCTCTTGTCCCTCTAACGTTTGCATAACATAGTTTTCAAGTTTTCAGTTCTGTGAGATCCATTAGGATGTTATTTTTGGCTGGCGTCGTTTGCTGGCATATGATAGATGTATCTTGCCAAGAGCTTTCATTTGATACCCAGTTTCCTGAGATTCAAGAAAAAACAGCGAGTTAATATTTCTTAATGCGTTTGCCAACCATTAAGACGATAAACAAGTCATTTGCAGATATTTTCTAAAGCAAAGCTTTATTAGAATTGCCAGGTATCTTCCTGCTTTTTGCAAACCAAGAATACAATGTAAAGAGCCACTTTTATTACATACTATGTGCAGTGCATTGTATCATTGCACATTGCAAAAAAAAACACTACCAAGTTTTAGGTAGTTTCTTCGTATTTTAACACCGACTTCCGAAATTAAAGTTATTTTATACTTAGTAGAGTTTTTTTTTATTTTGAAGTCGGTTGTATTTTTTTGTTAAAAGTTTTTAAGCTATTGCATAGCTTCTATCGCGGGCCTTGAGCGTGGAGACGAATCCAGAAATTCCGTAACGAAAAAAACCTAACACCCCCCACTCCGACCGGCACAGCGGTGATACTTTTTAGTTTTACTTTTTACTTTTTTTTAGCTCAAAGTGTAACCTGAATTAATATCAAAGAAAAAAAAAACAAAGAATAAAAAAATACTGCATAAATAAAATAAATATAATTGCATAAGTTGATAAAAAATGCTATGCAATAGCTTTACCGCGGCAGTCTCCGAGTGACACACGTCTTTTTTTTTATTTTACACTTTTTAGTGACACCACACCACACCTAACAACACTACTGAAAAATCGCAGCCAAACAAAATACGCAATTTCATTTACTTAAATGACTAAAAACCGACATCCAAGCAAACGAATTCCAGCTATTTTAATTTAAAAGCCAAACTACCAAACCGATTTTGATGAAATTTCGATGGGACCAATCGGGAAGTACCTATATCCTTTCACATAAAGCAAGAGTTTTTCATATCGGTTCATAAATGACAGAGTTATGAGGTAACAAACATAAAAAATACAACCGAATTGAGAAACTCCTCCTTTTTTGAAGTCAGTTAAAAATAATCAAATATCCCAATATCTAATGTACTTAAATAATAAAACTAATTACTAATTACTGTCAACCGTTAGGCAATTAGAATCAAGTTGATCTTTAACCTAATTTAAATCAATATACTTAATAAAAGATAACAATATATTAAACAATGGGTAGGTAATTATTTAGACAAACATTCCACTAACTGATGAGTTAACCGAGATAACTGCGAAATAATTACACGTGAAGCGAGGTCAGTGGTACCTACCTATGATTACTTACTGGGAAACCATTGAGAATGCTAATAAATTAGTCAGTTTGGAGGCCTGCTCTAGCCCAAAAAACACAGCATGTATTTCTGGTATTTCTACTATGTACATTTCTGTCTACCACTGTAAGGATCAAGGGAGGAATCATTGAAGATAGGAGAAGAAGAGAAAAAGGTGAACGATTAATCATTTGAAGACGATGTAGAGCTTTCGTGTGTAAACGTATTTCTTTATACTACACTACCATTTGCCCGCGACTTCGTACGCGCACAACCCGTTTTTTTCCGTTTTCGTAGGAATTTCGGGAAATCCTCTCTTAGTGCTCCCCTACACTCCCCAAGGAACCTTCTAAATCCTCTCTTAGTGCTCCCCTACACTCCCCAAGGAACCTTCTAAATCCTCTCTTAGTGCTCCCCTACACTCCCCAAGGAACCTTCTAAATCCTCTCTTAGTGCTCCCCTACACTCCCCAAGGAACCTACATGACAAATAACAGTTTTCTACGATCAGAAGTTTCGGCTGTGCTTTATCTGTTAGTCACTCAAGAGTACGTAAGAGTTTTATATTGATTTGTGGGTATTTAGGTAGAAAGGTACCTGTATAAGTCAATCATTAGAACATAAACAATCAGAATTTCCTGCGAAAAATAGAAAATGGTGAAGTAATCGCCTTGGCTGATCATCTGAAGAAGTTAAAATGTTTTTATTACAATCGAGCTCGTTCGTTTGCTAGACAACGACCGACAACCTGAGCTCCGCCCTTGATTTCCATCACCTTTAGAAAACTTATTCCCCCAAGACAAAGTAGTTATGTATAGAGGCTATTCATTGTCCAGTCGAGCGCACTTTGTATAATGGCTGCCTATTTATAATAGCTTCAGAGGCTCAGCCATTCAGCGGACATGGAGGACGCCAGCACCGCTCCATTTAACAGACGCCATGCTTCACGTCACCAGGCCGCCGCGGGCTAAGACGGCCCCGAATGGGGTCGACGGCAACTAATCATACGTGCCTTCGTATTTATAATAAAACTTCAGCACTTGCACAACATTCCTCCTCGCGTTTGATCAAAATATGTATAAACAACCGTCAATCACTCCAGTGAAATTTTGTAACGCTTTATTTTCTCTATAATATTCTCAAAGGTATATCTAATTTCATAAATAACTACGGCGATGGTCTTCGTTTGACCTAGTAAATTAGTTGAAAATCGAATTCCGTTTAGTTATTTGCCTCCTAATTTCTCATGGGGTTTTCCTAAAAGCAACTCCCCAATTATTAAGTTCCGATGCCCGGGAGAGTTAGCGTTTGGGATAGACAATAGCTGTATGACGTTATGCTCCTAATTTATATATTGTTGTACATAAACAAAGTAAATAGGAGCAGTGCGTATCGGCAGTGTCCTTCAATTATGATGTGTAGCTGCTATTATGATTGAATTGCCAATATTTGTTGCGTCTAACTCGATAATGGTTCTCATCGGGCGCGCCGGTGTCGGCCACTCAGGCCAGATTCACTCGCAGAATACGAAGTTTGCCACTTTGACTTCAGTCATCAGAGTTGTATTACAATGAAGATGTATCAAAATATAACTAGGTATACGATTCGCATGTGACTATGACAAGATTTTCTTTGTAACAAACAATTTGGAAGAGGCGTTTTATACATGGATTCTAACAAAATCAACGATTCACTTACCGTAGGTATTCGCGCCGAAGATACTAAACCGCCGAACATTATTGCCGTTTCTTCGGCGAATCAATTTTTAGCGCATTACACAGGTGATAAGAGACATCCACTATTTACATACTGACCATTGAATAAATATTTTCATAACTATAATTACACAACAACAACACTTCGATTGCTAGAATTTATGAATGACAAGTTGTCACCAGTAACATTTATCATTTATCTACACATCAATTACGTACACATTCCGCGGGTGTACTTATTAATCACACGAAAGCAGATGTCCAGATATGTTGCATGACTTTTTTATAAGATGCCGGAGTAAACGTGATAAAGTTGTATCTCTGACATGATCAATGAACTGGTTGAAAAACACTGGAAGATTTAAAAAAATTGCTGATTTAAAATGAGGGTTTTGAGTGATTGCGATTAATATTTTCAGTGAAATATTCGGATGGTACGGTGTTCAAACAGCGATGTTTGCGCGCGCCCAGGAATCGACCGGGCGTCCCGCCGCGCCACTGAGGATGTCGCTCGGCGCCCGGCCGCGGCGGCGCGCGCATGCGTGGCGGCCGCCCACGCCGCGAGCCTCCGCGCCGCACTGCGCGCTACATCGCCGGCCCGCGCCCCGCGCCACGAGCGCCTGCCCCACACGCGCAGCAAGCAGCAGCGTACGCGCTGTTATCTACGAGCAGTCACCCACCGCGCAATAAGTGGTCAGTGATAGGACAGGATTCATAAATATGACGTCACCACTCCACTCTGGACAGCCACGATGCAATGCCGTATTTTCTGTTGAATGTCATTACCACTATCCGCTATCGTAAGCGTAGTGGCTAATATGGATCGAATCAGGTATTGAGTTACGAATACCGATAAGTAACTACAATATTATAACGTTGACTCTTAAATTTTATTGTAGATTTAATGCGATTATGTACGTAATTTAAGCAGACCTTACCTGGAAATTAGTCTGTCCAATCCTGCGCCTTAACTCTGTCTCTCGCATATTTCGCTTCCAGTGTGCGCTGCGAGTGGAGTCCACGGCTTCCCTCTTCTCCCTTACGACTGGGAGTGGATGTTACCCACGTTTCTTTTCTGTTGTTGTTCTGTTCCCAGGTGACCTACTACCTCTTCAATATGTATGCTTATTTCGGCAATCTGGACAATGACTGAAGTAGGTACAAGTGAATTTCATTACATCTACATAGTACGCAGATCATTGCGTTCAACGGCTATTGTTTAAAGTTCGTCTTCAAGTTCCACGATAAACAATCATCTGCCGGCACATACAACTTCCCCCGTAAAGTTAATTGGTTGCTATCAAGGGGTTCAGGAAAGTCACGTCAGAGACAATAAAAACTTCGTGTAACCATAAGAAGCGCCTGTATTTCATAAAACTGTACAAACATGGAAGTAACGATGTAAAGATATTATTAGAGTAGTGTAATTAAATGCTGTATCATTTAGGCTATGATCATTTAAGTATGATGAATGTAAAGATAGATAAAAGATGTGAAGAAAAGATTGTTATAGAGAAAGGATTGTTAACAATATTTAGATCTCTATAATCACATGCTTATATGGCCTTAATATACACCTACGAACTAGTTCAACAATTCATTTACATGCCGTTAACAAATAATATTTTCACCTATATTCAATCGCACACTAGCACAGTCAGAGCAGTCAGATGCGCACGATGCGGCTCACACGAGGCGCGGGAGGCGCTGCGGCGGCTGCTACAAGCACACGATGCGCTGCGGCGGCTGCTACAAGCACACGATGCGCTGCGGCGGCTGCTACAAGCACACGATGCGCTGCGGCGGCTGCTACAAGCACACGATGCGCTGCGGCGGCTGCTACAAGCACACGATGCGCTGCGGCGGCTGCTACAAGCACACGATGCGCTGCGGCGGCTGCTACAAGCACACGATGCGCTGCGGCGGCTGCTACAAGCACACGATGCGCTGCGGCGGCTGCTACAAGCACACGATGCGCTGCGGCGGCTGCTACAAGCACACGATGCGCTCGGTGAAGGCGCCGACGACGGTCATGTCGGCGGCGAGCGCGGCGCGCATCACCTGCGGCGCCACCGCGTCGCGCACCCGCAGCGTGAACTCGCGGCGCGCGGGCGCCGGCAGCCCCCCGCCCGCCGCGCCCAGCACCCGCGCGCGCCCCGCCGCGTCCAGCGGCGCGCCCTCCTCGCTGTGTCCCAGCACCGTCCGCACGCACAGCGCCCGGCAGGCTTCTCGCTCAGCGTCGTGAAGCTCCCGAGCTGCTATTTCGAGAGTCCTTCGAGTATCAACACCACCGAGCGAAGAACTTCCGTGAGGTACACCCTCTTCGTGTGCTTTCACTGCTCCGGCGCGCAGAATAGCCGGCAGCAAAAGTTCAGCAGCGGAACTGACGGACCGGGCCCGTAGGAAATGCAGCACCTGCTCGGCCTCGCGCGTCTCGTCGAACAGTCTCCGCTGGCGGGCGGCCGGCACGGGGCGCGCCACGCCCCACGCCTCCGCCCACGCGTTACCTGGCAGCAGCATGCGGTCCCCTAGCGCCCCGCCGCCGTCGGGTTTCCAGTCCCGCGGCGAGTACCAGCGCACGAAGTCGCATAGCTCAGCGCCAGGGTTAGCCGCCTTAAACGCCTCCATATCAGAGAGAAGCGAGGCGCTCATCATTCTCGCTCGGAGTTCAGAGGCTTTGGCATCGTCTCCGAGTCGCACCATTAGTTCCGCGTCCTCTTCTAATTGGTCTTCAGTTTTTGGCGCGGGGTCCTGCATTCCAAAGAGAAATTATGCAAACGTCAGTCATGAATATTACATTAAATTACGGATTCATAGTAATAAAAATCAATCAACAGTTATTCTCGACTAGTTTTGATAACTTTCTATTTGATAACCTCATTGGCGAAATATACAGTTGCAAAAGACCAAGTATGTGATTTAAAGCACTCCAAATCTAGAAGTATAAACACGATACACACCTGCGTACGGGGAATATACAAGGGTGCCCCATTTTTCATAGTAGCATCACCAAACCGACTGAGCCGTCCAACTGGTCTGTCCCACGGCAGCTGTTCTTCATTTTCTCCTTCAGAGCAATCGAAGAATTCATCATCCGAAGAGTTTCCCGTAAGACTACCGGTGCCCTCCAGAGCGCGCTTGATGCAGCAGTTCAGCAGTTGCAGCTTTTGGTGAAGCAAGCAAGTGCGTGCATTTGGTGCTCCTTCTGCTACTCTGTGGACAAAGAAACCGCACCACATTAAACAATTTCAGAACATGATTAAGTGTTTACTAAACAAATCCCTACTATATGAAAAGTAGGTGCCAGGGGGGCTACTCTCTAAGCCCGAAGTCCGTAGTTTCAGGCTTAGTTGCGGGCGTATTGCACTTCGTATTACCTGACCCCCTGACTACATAAACAAATCCATAGTTTAGGACTGAAGCTTTTTCAGAAATTGACAGTTTTGTAACTCAGCGTTACACGATGAATAGCGCTCTGAATCAGGTCCTCGTTGTGAAAATAAGGAATTTAAGTTTTATTTGTTTACACATAGAAAATTAACTCCATTAACTAGCTAAATTGCCCCGTCAATCAAGCAAAGAATGAATACTGAAATTCAGTACAGAGAATACAAAATATTTAGGTAACGAGCGTTGGCAGTGACATCAATGGTCGGAAACAATCGGGTAAAAGCTTAACGTGTTACTAATAAGGATTTCTCATAAGCATCATTTTATTACCACTGAAATGAAATCGCAATTATGGCAGGCTTCAAGCTGTGAGTCAGTAAATGTGTTTGTTATGAAACCTCTCGCATAACAACCGTTGTTCCTGATATATTAAAATAACAACTAAACGTTAAAGTTAAACTAAGAAATAGGAAACGTTGGAACGTTATTATAAGGAACTTAACTAACATTAACTTCTACAATCATATACGAGATTATCACGATCTAATTAATGCAGGTTTTCATGATATGACCTTATCTAAAAGCTAACCTTAAAAGGTTTTGATGCGACAGCACGTTACCTTACTGTATCTAAATACTTTGCTTTAGCTTTTACCAGTTCGCTGTATCATACACGCTTCATAAATAAAAGTCTTTTTACATTCATTAAACAACGACTGTCACGTAGCTACGCCGACATGTTTCAACTTTCACTTTAAACGCAATTTTAAATAGACAAATACACTTCCTCAAAAAGAAAGCAAAATATGAATCATTTGAGATACTGAACGTTTTCGCGTAACACACGGAACATGGATTTTCTCTTTCGTGTATGCAAATCCTTAAGTGTAGTGCAACCGCAGCACAATTGACTTAAGTGCGAGCCCATGTTCGCCGCGATATTGTTACGAGCGCCGGCGAGCGCACCTGCGGCCATCCGACGGAATCAGAACGATTTGGTCTCGATTTGTGTGCCACGACCCAGAATCAACGGGAACTCAACTGAACGCGCGAACGCTCTCGGAACCGTTATCACATTGAAATACAAATGTGTTGCTGTGTGGCGGGCAGAAGGCGAGCGCTGAGGTCTAAGATGCTCGACGTGTAATCGGTCGCTGAACCGTTTGTTTACCGGGGCCGGTGCGGCAGCAGCACTAGGTGTAGGTCAGGAAGCTGGTGGGGGCCAGCGCCGCCAGCAGTCCGCCGCCGACGACAGCCGCGCGCGCATCCCTGCGCAGACATGGACCCGCACTGGTCAATCCGTGAATAACCGGTTGCTGACACCGAAAGTGAGAGAGTTCCCATTGTTGTGATCCAAGGATGAAACCCATCGGTGATTTATAAAATAATAAAAGAAGAAAAACACAGTGACAGTGCTAGAACCAAGTGCAAGCTTCTATCAATCATAGGATTATTTTCCTGGTCACCAAGATTTTTTCACAAAATGGTAAGTTTATTGAGTACAATATTCAAATAAACAAGAATTTTCTACCGATAGCCGGTGTGTAAAGCGTGACAGAAAATTGTCTCGTCGCGTACGTTGACCCACTTGTAATGAAGAAGCGTACGTACGTACAGCCACCGGCACGAGCCAGATGTACTTTATTGTATAGTTTTCAACCACATCTACTTGTAAATTAATTAAATGGTAATGATGACCATTGTTGAACATAAAACTACGGCAGTGCGCTGGAAAAAGTAACGATGAAGGAAGGTGCACGAGAGCTGACTCGGGGGCCTTCATAACGGAATCCCTTACCAATAAATTAATGACTATGAATAAAATATTCGATATTTTTTCTGATACCTGTTCTTGGTCTTAAATCTCGTTTTATGAATATTGAATAATTTATAATTGTAGTGCTTTCTATAGTAATAATACTATGCTAATGATCATGCCCCAAATGTTTTTTTTGAGTGTTAAACATCATAAACATGTTCGACTGAACGTACTTAGCATTTGACCAGGCTTCACGTGACTGGTCAACGATTACTGTATTTTACAACTTGTTGCAGCCCTTAGCTGTATGCTGTCC
The DNA here is from genome assembly GCA_950371165.1 of Lacanobia oleracea. Classification (NCBI taxonomy): domain Eukaryota; kingdom Metazoa; phylum Arthropoda; class Insecta; order Lepidoptera; family Noctuidae; genus Lacanobia; species Lacanobia oleracea. Next base: position 7,166,270 of record OX493393.1, read on the forward strand.
ACTAGTATGTTGGGCATGTGGCCTGATGCGAAGATTCTCTTGATGGGCATATAAAGGTATATGGGTATATGTGCATAGAATGCAATGCATGTATGTATGCCATCGTAATGATCTCGCGAGACGCATCGTGATAGCCACAGACACACGTGTGACTATGTCAATAGCGCACTTTCTCTAATACTAACGTACTTTTTGATATTTTTGAAACTCAGTGCGAAACAGCGTTAACAACTCGTTCCAAAGAATCGTTTCGTTTTATAAATGCGATTTCGATAAGAAATGGTTAGCTCGAGAAGGAGCAGTCAGTTTGGCTCGTTTAATAGTTTACTCTGGTGGTTTGTTTACTTGACAAAGTTTTCTTATGTGCCGGCTTAATAGTGTATTTGTAGAGGCGGCGACGGAGGGGCGTTCACCCTGCGGCGACAGGGAGGCCGGAGCCCCGGGCCCCAGGCCAGCCGCTCTATCTAAGTCAGTTCCGGACTTTCGACTTCGTTAATAGCCACCCTGTTTACTTTTCTATCTAAGATTGATGTTTTTCTTCGGAGAGAAATCAAATAAAACACCTTCGATCTTTCTCTGTAGTATGGAGATTCGAGCCGACGAGCCGACCGCGACCAACAAAAGGTGATTAGAATCGCTTACACTCAAACTCCTTTCTTCATTATTCATGTAATTTAAACTTCTCCTACCCGTTCAGACAAATATTAGCGTGAACGTGAAATTGGAAGCATTGTTGTTGATAAAGGCAACGATGACTTGCATTAGTTTATCATAGTATTCATTTGTGTATAGTTGTTGTTGTGTTCGACTTGGTTTTATAAACATACGCACATACAGATTTGAGCATATGGGATCGGTGGAAGAAAAAAAAACTATTAATTTATTTTTAGCTAAGCCTTTAAAAAAGCCGGTCAAATGCGAGTCCGACACGAAGAGTTCCGTACCATTAACCGAAAATCACGTTTTTGTATGGGAAAAAAATATTATTGTTGTTAAAGAGATAATAGAAATACAGACTGTCAAAATTTAAATGGTCTACCTTTTACGATTCTTGAGATACAGCCCGCTGAAAGACAGACAGACGAACGGACGGACAGCGGAGGTTTGGTAAATGGGTTTTGTTGGTTATCTTTTGAGTACGGAGCCCTAAAAATTAAAACATTATTGAAAACGTGCGGGTCCAGCCTAGTGACTTGATCTGTGTCTGTTGTCATCCAGCGCCTGGCTACCCCCTCAGGCTGTTATTATTTCTCAGCCTATCATACGGTATCAATAGGTAGGTACATTATGACTATCGGGACATTTTATACCTATATAGATATAACAACGGTGGGAAAGCGCAAATTCTGTTTTCTCTTCGTTTACGAGTCACACTTTCAGTAAAACTCCATTATAAATTATGTTTATTTATTTTTAAATACCCACTATTAAATTATAGTACCTACATAACAAAAACTAATAAAAAATATATGTGTAAGCGGGATAAAGGTGGGAGGGGAAATACTCGAATTGTCGAATATTATTTATTTCACAGTTACGGTCATGCATACTTGGATTTATTGGTAAGGGTAGGGGGTACTCGTAATATTTAATGATCATCTTTGCTTATATAGACTCCACAAAAATTTATGAAATCGTTAGTGCCCTAAAAATGCTTCGCCCCACTTTCAGTCGCCAGAATGAGAATGAAAGCGCCCACTATTATTAAGTAGCTTTTTACTAAAGTGTTGCTGTCAGCATAAGGTGCCTTCCACAAAACCTTTGTTTAAAATGTAGTTTTTAGAACATAAAGCATTACAGGAAGTAGAACATATATACGTGTCAACAACTTCAACGGAAAAACGTCAAAACTACTTGAGCAATAGCTCTGTCTTTCGAGACAATTATTTTCATAAATTAATGAACAAAGTGGCGCTAGTTACAAAGTTGAACAATAAATTCCGGAAGGCTATGATTTCGGTCAGTAAGTTGTAACAAGCGGCAGATACCTGCACTCCCTGCAGGCGGCAGCTTGCGCAGTTTCCACCGGGCGGCGGTAACTGGCGCTAGCCGTGAAATTCACAAGCCAATTAATTCAGGAGCTCGCATTACGCTTCGAGTTCACGTTTTAATTGCCTTTTGCGAATCGACGACTCCACATAAAAGATGCCCATGAAGTTATTAATTAACAAACTTGTCTTTAGTAAATACTTCTGCGTTTACAGTTTATTCAATGTATTTTTTGTGCAAATTAAAGTCAGTTGAAAGCATTTATTTATAACGTAGGGAATAGACGGAATGTCCCACAAGAGCAATGGTCGAGGTCCTTTTCATGGTCCACGCCTGCCCCTAGTAATGTATGTATTTCTCTCGCGCCACGCTGATGGGCTTTAGGCGCGAAATTGAGTGCTCCCATTAAATTTTCTGGTTATGCAGAAAAATAACACAAGTTCAAACATATTGAAGTGGTATTTACTAACTACGCACTGTATATTATGCGGTACAATGTAGATAAATTCGAAACCAGAAAGGACTAAAGCATTTAAAAACTTCGTCCCTTGTTGATCTACAGTCAATATTCGAGTTGCTCTTACTACGTTATCCAACAACGCCGAATGACATTGAGTAACCTTGAGCATAATAGCATCTCAACACGGATTTGGTTTTTGCGATAGTTTTCACCCAAGATCAAAGAGTACACAAAAAGTCTGTGGCTAGGAAGCTGAGACAATAGCGGAGTAACTGTGTCGCAGGTTAGTTGTCGACGCACCTCCGTGGGAGAGCCCGAGTACTTAGTACTTGCACCTTGATTGTCTACAAACGAACAAGTCGCTGCAACTACATCATTGCATGCAAACAAGCTATTCATTTCTGTAGGAACGTCCTGTATAGAAATTAAAAGACATTCAAAATAATCTAATTTCAAAAAGTAACTTCGTAGCAGTCACGTAGCACTTTCGTAGCCCGTAGCACCTTCGGTTTGGCGGAAAAGATGCTCTACTTTTGAATTGAAATCGAAGTATTTTATTTATTATTGGTTTCCGTATCATGATAATAGCTTAATTTCGTAGTGTATTAGACCAAGGTATAACTATGGATTATTTTCCCTATGAAAAAAAGATTGGTTGCCCTGACACGAAAATGAAATGAAAAAATGACGATGGGCACTCTTCAGTTCATAAAGTCGACTTTAAAGGCGAAGAAAACTTAACCAGTTTAATTTGCCTGAAGCAATTTGATATTATGTTATAAAAATGATCATATCTTCATTCGTTTAATTAATCGAAAGATGAATGATAGAAAGTTGTGCCATAAATGCCATACACGTAGTTAAAGCAAACATCGAAGCAGATATTAAATCTACTCATAACACAACATTTCATCAGGCCCCATAAAATTAAAGAAAGTTATATTCATTTCTATGCTGTAAGAACGTGAAATAGAAATGATTAATACAAATAATAACCAATGAGCTGAGATTTAACTTTAGAAAGAAGAAGTTTATAATGTCTTTCAATATCAATCGGAATGAACTGATATGAATGAGATTGTTGCAACAATAAATAAAAAAATAAATAATAAAATAAAGATATATTTAATATAGATTAAAGAAGCTTGCAAAACCGACATGTGACAATTGTCACGAAACTAATTTGATACGTAATTTTTACAAATATGTCGCATTGTCAGTTATACTCGCTTCAAATAGCCAGATGGTGATGACATACGGTACTCGTTTTCGTTTATAAATCTATAACAAAAGAAACCAGCGGATCCTTCTTTACGTGCAGACTAAACAAACGTATTTTCTAGTACGTACCTAGATCAAACTTTGATTTCTAAAGGCTCCTTCCTAACGACCCTTTTGTACAAAAGCTACTCGTGTTTATCAGATTATTCACACTAGCGATTTCCCAATACAGAAGCAAATATATCTATTCACATACCGTTTATGTTGCGATCATCATACAATACACTAACCAAGTGGTGTGCACACTGCACAGATATCTAAAGGTCTCTCTGGTTCAAGGTGTGTCTATATGTCTATGCAATTGCCAATATGATGATATCTGCTGCACATAGAGAGGAGTGCCCCTTGGATACACCTTGGATCACCTTTACATGAAAGCAATACCTGTAGTTTGTTTTAGCAAATTCAGTAAAAGGTACTAAATTACGGCATTTACAAATTCCTACATACTTTTTAAAATCAGAACTGTATGATTCCATTTCCACAGTCAAAACGAAAGTCTTGAGACACTGTGACAAACCAGTGCGTGCTGCCAGTGATGACTTACGGAACTAAAACGCGGTCGCTCACAATGAACCTCATCAGAAGGATTAAAGTCAGTCAAAGGAAGATAGAGAGGGCAATGTTTGGAGTTTCCTTGCGTGCTGGAATCAGGAATGATGATATCCACAAGAGAACCAAGTTTACCGATATAGCCCAAAGGATTGCCAAAGTAAAGTGGCAGTGGGCAGGGCACATTGCTCGCAGAACAGATGGTCGATGGGGCCGAAAACGTTCTGGAGTGGTGACCGCGTACCGGAAGACGCAATGTTGGAAGGCCTCCCACAAGTTGAATCGATGACCTGGTGAGGGTCGCGGGTAGCCGATGGAGGCAAGACGCACAGGACCGGTTGTTGTGGCGACTCTTGGGGGACGTCTATGTCCAGCAGTGGACGTCTTTCGGCTGACATGATGATGGTTCCATTTGCCTTAACTAACAATATGAAAAACAGTGAATAAAACAGCTATTATTCAAAATGAAACTTTACCAACAGTATTACGAACGCAAAGTGCGACGAATCGACGATGCTCATCTCTGAATGTCACGACATATGAACCCGGACTGCACGCCTCCGCAGCGCCGTACTCCGCATGCCAGAGAGGTTAACCCGATTAGTTACTGTTCGCTGCTTCGACAGCTAACCGAATAACGACCATAAACAGAATATCTAAGTATTCGTCGCGCGTCCAATTTGTTGGTCGATGTCCTGCGACTGGTCGGCGAGAACCTGACGGACATAACAACGATGTTGGCAGAACATTAGTACGCAGATGCTCACTGAGTTCATTCAACAGTTTCAAACGTGCTGTTGTAACACCTGACATAACTATAGGAAATTGAATTATCGAGAAATTATCTTCTATCTAGAATCATTTACAAAGAGAATTTAACTGTGTTCAGTTTAAAAGCAACAAATTATAACTTCAAAGGCAAACAAATTCATAGTAAGTATGCAAACTAAAATCCTAGACAATTTTCAAAACATCCAAAAAATTAAGCTTTAATTTTCCACAAAACCCAAAATATATGCCCCAATTGAATAGGGAATATGCATGATAAACGTATTTTTCATCTATCAGTTTATCTAAAAATATAATACTAACAGTAAAAATAGAATCAAAATTACTCGAAAAACAAAGGAGATATAATTATTTTAAACAAATATATCTATCCCTCTCGCGAAAACGCTGTTTTCTATGGCAGCTGTATAGGCGTCATGGATGATGACGTAAAATTTTACATCGGACTTCTCTTTCTAATTGTAATCTTTAGAGCTTTATAACTTCATCGCTGATGAAGGTATTTAAAAAATAATTTCATGATTGTTTACTAGAGCTAATAAGTATTTCATTCTGCAAATAAAAAAATCGCATACATATTCCCTATTGTAGAAATTAAATTAAAACGGTATCGTGTGTGATATATTTGCTTTACAAATGAAGAAGGAAGAGTTTTTGCTTTAATAAGGACATCCGTTCAGTAAAATATTTTTAAAGCAATAAATTGTAAAAAGACCTGGAGAAATGAATGATGCTCTTCGAAGTAAAGGGAACGCACTAACAGCCCCTAGCCTTCCAAAAGATTGAAAACACACGTGTCTAAGCCCCGGAGGAATTTTGCTATACCTATACTTCTATCTATACTAATATATAAAGCTGAAGAGTTTGTTTGTTTGTTTACTTGAACGCGCTAATCTCAGGAACTACTGGTCCGATTTGAAAAAATATTTCAGTGTTAGATAGCCCATTTATCGAGGAAGGCTATAGGCTATCATCACGCTAAGACCAATAGGGGCGGACCAGTAATGAAAATTGTGACGCTGACGAAGTTGCGCGGGTCAACTAGTCGTTAACACAACTGGATTGATTGACAGTTTCTCATACTTTATTCAGCTCCCCTACAGGGGTAAAACTAATAACCCATAGAACACTGTATCACGTTTCTAATACATATTCATTATAGTACACGTTTAATGTTATCTTAACTATCAGCCACTGTAATTGATTTTTGCTGATCTATTCTCAACTATAAAATCATAATCGAATCGTGCATTAATTATTGTAAAAACAGCATGCGTTTCGTGTTAACACGATGTCTCTTAATTGTCAGCATCAGGCTAGGGTATATTTTTCTCAGTAGCACTAGCAGGGTTCAGCGACCCTCGGCAGGTGCAATATTCATCTACGTCACGGTTGCGTCGCCGCGAGGCGTGTAGATGGATTGGCTACCATCAGGGCATTAGCGACGGTTCATCTAACGTGATGGCAGGACGGCATCAGACATGCCACGTAACGCTCCAGAGAATGCGACAAATAAGAATTGTTGTTTGCTGTACAGTATTTTCTTTCTTCATATGTATTTTAACACTTCTTGTTGTGACTTTTGCTCGTATGAGCATCATCGCGAACTAATAAATCTTCATATCTCTACAAGTCCATCTCTAGAACATACAACAACTGGTTTGACTGGTATCATATCATCCATGTTTTACATAAACGACCATGTTTTCACTTAAGTTTCACCATAATTGACTGTAGGTACCTACTTAGAAAATCCACAAAGGTAAAAGTACATAATATACGAATTGAAGAGTCGTAAATGACACGTGCCGAGTGCACCCAACCATGGCATATAGGTCTTATGTATCGTAGATGTGATCGAGCAAAGAGTTGGTCTCGCGTGGCTCAGCATTGCGGGCACTCGTCGCCAGCCGGCCGCTGCCGATGCCGCCTCGGCTACCGGCTGTCGGCAATATCTGCGAATCTCCACATCCGATCGTTAACGCCTCACTGCGTTCCACACAGTTTTTGCGTTCGATACACGGAACATTTATTTATTTAACATTAGGATTTCACTTGCATAAAATTCAAATAAACAAATAGGTCGGAAATATGACGAACTGCGACGAATGAATAATTTGAATCCAAAAGAGAATCTTTTCTATTTTCAACAAATACATTTCAGGTAAGCAAGGAAATTGCTCAGCGAATCCAAGTAATTTCGATTCATATTGCCTTTTCAACGCCAGGAAAATACTACGCTGCCGATCGTCGCGCCCTGCGTCGCGCCTCTTTCATTTTTCGCAAACATTTGATCGTATTTATTTCCAAAGGCACGTTTTCATAGTAGTCATAATAAGCCTTCACATCATGTGCTACATTACCTACATCCAATTATATACAAAGTAGGCATGCATCTAAATACTTTACATTCTTTCACCGGTAAATCCACAAGAATGCGTAAAATTCGTACTGTAATATTGATACGTAACAACGAATTTGCTTTAAAGCTATGCTGATTGTGTAATAACGGAAATCGCGGATATAGCTAGAGAACTAAAGTCCATAGATGGTATCATAGACCGCTATAATGAGGAAAAGGATAAGTCGGAACGCACCGGAAAACTAAAACGGTAATAATTTAAACAATTATAGAACGTTACTTCTTTCTGAATTACCAAATCATAAATTGGAGTAAGGGGAAGTTACTTCAGCGCAGCCAACATCCGCCGCGCAAACCCACGCGTCGCTTCCCGCCAAAACGGCATTACGGTCCGCCATTATCCGCGAGCTCTCTAGGATCGCAGCCATTAACAACACCCGGTTATTTTCTATTACAAAGTCTCTGCGCAGATGGTAACTTAGTCGAGAGATACTCATACCTGCCGCAACGAATAGCAGCGCAATTAAGAACACGACATGATCAAAGCGACTACGGACGCATGGTTCCCTTCACAATAACAAAGACAATAATAACTCTACTTTGGTAGCTATAAGTTATACTGCATGGTACAAGAGAACAAAAGATTCGAGGATTTTTTCTTTTGCAGGTTTTATATTTTCTTGAACATGAACGGTTAATTTAATATTTCTTGATGTCTAACTAATCCACGTGGACTGTGGTGTACTGTTGACCGCTAGTCATTCCGCCACGCATCGCATCTAATCGTAGGGACTGCGAGTCGCGCTTTCTACCCACATTTACGGTTAGACACAAGCCAACACTTACGTACTGTTCTGAGTAGCAGTGATACGCTTAATTAAATGAACGCAACAGATAATTGGATGGGAACTACATTACCCGATGTACACTTACCGTTACAAGGTAAACTCTAGCAGTGCCTCCCCGGGACCCTACTCCCGCCTGACTCCCCTCGCGCCCTGACGACGCAGACAATCACATGTATATGTATGTACTACTCTGTCAAGAAAGTACCGGGAAAAGATCAATAATACACAAAATGTCTGTTATTCATCCAAATTTATTTTATCACCTTCAAAGTATGCTCCTTTAGAAACGATACACTTGCGCCAACGAATAATCCATTCATCAAAACATTTTTTAAACGCTGCTTCCGGAATTGAGTTGAGTTCTCGCCGCGAATTCTCCTTTATGTCTTCTATCGATTGAAAACGGTTCAGTTGGAAGGCGCCACTCCGAAGCTTGTTGACTAGTTTGCATGTCAAACTCGTAAACCCACGTCTCGTCACCAGTAACAATGCGTTTCATGAATGTTGGGTCCGAACTGACTCGTTCTAGCATGTCCTCAGCGACTTTCATGCGATTGAGTTTTTGGAGAAAATTCAGATCTTTTGGGACTAGCCGAGCAGCAGCAACATGTTTCATACCCAAATGATTAGTTAAAATGGTACGGATCGACTCGTGAGATACAGAAAGTTCGGCGGCTATCTCTCTCAGAGTTGAATGGGAATTTTCAGTCACTATTTCCTTCACTTTTGCGATGTTAACTTCAGTTGCAGACGTTGACGGCCTACCAGAGCGAGGCAAATCTTCCATCACATCTCGACCGCTTTTGAACGCCTTGAACCACTCATAAGCACGAGTTTTTGATAAAGTCGATTCACCGTAAGCCTTCTGTAATATTTTCAGTGACTCCGAACACGAAATTCCATTGGCGATGCAAAATTTAAGACAAATTCTTTGTTCGATATTTTTGTCCATTATGAAATTCGCAATACACACTATATATGATATTACTAAAACCAGCACTGTATTTAATATAAATAACAGATGCAACTCAAACTCTGCGCCAAAATGGAAAACAGTTGTGCCAATCTAACAACTACAAAAAAACAAAAATTTGAATTTGGAACCATAAACAAATCATCCATTCCCGATACTTTTTTGACTGAATGTATACCACGAGCGAACTTTAAAGCCCGGTAAAACGATACTGATAAAAGAGTCAATGGGGATTATGGTAAAGCTGCCTGTCTGAAACTTTAATTCTATTAAGCGAGCTTTGTGGGGTCTTTGTAGTCATGAACGTCGTCCATAAAGACCACATTCACATCACATTGCACATGCCAATGACATCGCATTAAATCAGCTCATCTTTGAATTGTAGACTTAACTTTTGCCATTCCGTATAACAATGTTCAAAGTGAAATTACAGACAAAAGACATGATTTAGCCACAAGTCATCAAAAAGACGATTAGAAGAAAGAATTGATTAAAAACCTTGGAGCATATACTACTTTTCATGATTATTTCCCCTTGTTTCACAGTAGGTTAGCGGGTGCTGCGAGTCATGCCTGCGCGTGAGTCGGCAGCCGGCGGCAACGGGACTGATTCGCGACAAATAGCTAGAATCACTAACATTAATGATACATTCTCTTGCTCCAGCTCATAACGGTCAAAGGCCGACGAAGTGATACGCGTTGCATACCATTACCATGGTCTCGTACAAATGGATGATTGACAAGTGGGTACTTTTTATAAAGAGACATACATTTTTCAACTATGTTTATTTCATTCTATAGATTTCTCTCGATAGATTTTTAAGCTCTAACTTGTAAACGCTTAAAGAGTTTCTGTTATGGATGTTATGTGATAATGTTTCTAGCCGAATCTAAAACATTATTATCCTTTGTGAAAGTCATAGGGGTTTCCCCATTATCCTAGACCCAGGGCCTCTAATAGGCAAAAAACCGCCCTGTAACTGTATATTATGCTGTATGTATTTGAACATAAATTGATATATCGATTTCTTAAACATGATGTTACTAAAGCCTAGAATCCCACATAAAACTAAACAACCTACCACCATACCTACCAGTATCAATTCCACTTTCTAGATTAGCAAAAAGAAAGTTTTAGCTATTTCCTAATTCCTTTTTATTTAATCAGATCGTAAATCTATCTGGCCGGAAATATTTCTTCGGAATGATTCAAAAGACGATATTATAAATCGAAGTAGGTTGGAAAGAGCTGCCAGATGCCTGAGTGAATAGAAAACACATACATTCAACTGAGTGAGTGCGAGTGGAATCTAAAAGCAATCTAAAATCTCGCAGTGGAATTCCCTGCCAGAGTTTGTGTTTCCTGATAGCTGCAACCTGGGAGACTTTCAAGTCAAGAGCGAATAGGTTACTTCTAGGCAAGCGTACTCCATCTTCGACCACATCATCGCTTACCATCAAGTGAGATAGTAGTCAAACGCGTGCCTATCAATAGTTAAAAAAGTTAACAAAATATGTCCAGGAATCTGACAACACCATCTTTGCTAAAAAGGAAATCAAAAGAAGAACGAACCGAGAAATCAAAACCCGAAAGTCTAAGACCAAGAATAAGAGAGAAACATACGAAATAAAATATGACAGCAGTTCGAGTTAAGTATTCAAAACAACACGAAAAGAAGAAAAAACAACAGTTCCCGCTGTTTTTGATGGCTTCACCTGCCGATAGAGAAGTAAAAAAAAGAAACGCCGAAATGACTTAACAAAATCAACGGATTATAATACCAGCTCGTTTAATGAGAAGTTTAAAGTTCCATGTTGAAATTCATAGTCATCATTAGATCTAAATCAAATTCACGATAATTGGACAAACTGTATTACAGAGTAAAGAGTATTCCGAAATTGTCTAATAAGATCAGTAGGTCTATAACATGCTAGAGATATTTTTATCAACCTAGATAGTGTGTAGTCATCTCGTGCTTTTGTATAGATAACAATATGTACATATACTTATGTATTAACAGTAATAGGTGCCAAGCCATGCGCGTCGTTCGCCGTGGTGACCCTTTCCACTCGAGTAGCTCTTATGACCTGTATGGGTATCACAAGACACTACATCGGTACCTGCTTATATACTTCCCTAATTAGTACAGATGACTCAGAGAGACGATTTCAGATTAGTTTCTTGAGTTCTAAGTTTGTTCCGTAAATATATGTTTGTTTATACATATTCTCGGGACATATTCATGATTTTTACACTGAAGTACCTTTATATTGTTACTAGAAAAGTACATCATAATTAGTTATGATTGTTTTTGTTTTAACAAACGTAGAGGTAGATATTAAAAGAATGTCATGCACCTATTGGAATATTCAGAAAGCCTATCGAAATATTCGCATGAAAGTTCTTAAAGCTTTAAATTTCTCATTAAGGCAACAAAGCCAGACCAGTTGTATGAAAACAAAAAGTTAACTGTTTGAAAAGGAATATCGAGGACGGCTTCTCTTTCTCATGGCAGGTAAAATCGAATAGAAGCACATTCACTATTTGTGTACGAGGCTTATTGGGATTATGTGGCATTGACTGTGGCATTATTTTAATAACAATTATTTTTCATGAATGAATTCAAACTTCACTAGGCTAAATGGAAAATAGATATCCCGTAAAACTTTACACAATATGGCAACGAAAACCATTTCAGACCCCGATACGCTCGATAGCATCAATTGAACCAATTTTCCTTAACACAAACAGTACGTGCACTCAATAGCCTATGTTTAAATACGGGAGGTGATATCGAGGCTGCATGCCACAGAACGGCAGTCCTATCGGTCCTAAGTAAACACTGCGGCTGTTATTTTCCAACTACGCCCGTTCGGCATTAGCTCCCCGCGCCTAGGGTTACCAGATAAAAAAATCAAAAATCCGGAGAAAAAGCCTGATTTCCATTGAAAAATCCTGAGATTTTTTACAGTTTGAGAATTTTTCATAAATCCGTAATTAAGGAAAAAACCTTACTTAAAAATGTATCATATAAAACTGATAAAACTGAAACTGACGGTACCTAAGTACTTGGATAAATAAGTACTGATTTGAATTGTGCAATTATTACCAAAGGAAGATTATTTTTATTTTGTTTAACTTTTTATTAAAGAGATCTTTAAAATGTAAGCTGTATTTTATGGAAAAATAAAAAAATCCTGAGATTTCATGAGATTTGCAAAATCCAGCCGCAATCCTGAGAAGAGTCCAAAAATCCTGAAATCTCAGGACAAATCCTGAGAAATGGTAACCCTACCCGCGCCATACTCGTGCCCTCACGCCGTATCTGTTGACACAGGTTAGCTACACGTATTATCGGCTTTACCATCTGAAATCGGATAGAAATAAAAAAAAAACAAATATGGAAAACGCAGATTATATTTTTAATTGGAAACTGAACGATGTTTGGAAACGTTATGAGTTTGAGATACAACAGATTGAAGATCCACCAACATGTACGCGTTGATGAAGTATCATCTGTTTCTAATATAAAATGTAAATGAAGCTGCGATCTAGTGAGTGGGCAAGTGTGACACAAGTGGGGCACGCATACCGCACGTTCCGGGAGTAAGGCCGGCGGCGCGGGCGCAGCGCTCGGCGACCGACATGAGAAGCCGGTTAGATCACCACAACGGGCGCACTGTCGTTAAGCTCTATTAGGCAAATGTGTAACAACCGCTATGTGTGATAAAAAGGAGACATAAACATGCAAATATTAAAAATTAATTCACTTCTATCGAGATTGGCTTAGATATCTCTGAGACAAGTAACGATTCTTTAGTGGAAAAAATCAAACTATTATGAACCACAAACGACTCTAAAAAACAAACAGAGAGGATTTGTGTGATATATTAAATAATGTAAGTAAAAGTTGTAATGAATAATATGATTCAATAGAGAAAGGTAGGGCCAAGTTTGCAAAGCTTTCGGGAGGTCAAGATAATGTTGAATCACCAACTTTCGCCCGCGAATTCCACAACACCACTTACAAAAGCTGTTGAACTGAGGATCTTTTAGTCACTTGACTGTTTTAGCACTTGGCTATAAATAGATTTTGTCTTTTTCCTTTCAATATTTCAATGACTAACATATTTGAGCATACATGATTCATATAATTTAAAATATCTTCATAAGCTTAAATTGTCACCGCAAGTGGCAGTTTTAAAGAAAATGCTAACAGATTCCGAAAACCATGCACTTGTTAATGATTTATTTGATGACAAATATGTTATCAAGATGACAATGTTAATTAATGTCATCATAAATTCGCTAAGCAAGGAATGTTCGTCGCCGGCTCTAGCTAACACAATTTTCTTGCAGTTTCACTGCCAACATTCCATAGACGATAGATGTATTCAACACGATGTTCGAAATAAAGCGGCGAAATTATATAGTAAGCAGTAGGTGACTTTGACAGTAGGTTTTATGAATTATAGGAGTAAATGCTTGTAGCTGACTAAAAAGATTTGAATAGAAAACGTTTACATCAAAGCAATCTTGACGAACACACGATCGAGTTAAATCAATCACTCTCATAACAGTTTCAAGTTTGGATCCAGTTAAAACTTTAGCAGGAGATCCAAATAGCAGGCTCAAGTACACGCGGGTGGAGACGAACGAGCCGCGCCGCTCCCCAGTCTTGTCAAAAGCGTGAAACTTTAATGGCAACGGTATATCTTGGAGCGGCTCAGATAAATTTGGCAAGAGCTTTACAACCTCGCCTGAAACTTAAACTTGATAAGAAACAGGTCACATTAAAAATTAAAGGGATAGATTATCTAATACAAACTTGAACCTTTAACTCAACTGTTTTCATATCCGTAAACAAAACGCATAAACCCACTATAACGCTTCTTGTAAACACGTCCCAAACTAATTAAGTAGGTACTACTATACGTATAAATGAGTCTGCTAAATTACCTCTAAGCGCAGGATAAGTGCAGAAGCGTCACGTTATGTGAAATGTTTAAGCCTCTCACGTCAGGGTACAAACACGCTTTCTTAACATACCAACACCACTTGGAGCAGAAAATAGTTTACCTTTGCACAAGTAAAAACGTTTTCTTTGCTCTCTCCGACTTGAATAAAGCCGACGGAGTAATTAAACGACCTTTAATTACTCCTAGCAAAATATTCTGCCGACTATAAACAACTTTGAGAAACGATAAACAAATTAGCGAAACCCATCAAAGAAAGGAGAAAGAGCAAAATGGTCTATGAGCGGCCAACAACGAAATAGGTATTAAATGAAAGTACTATTACTAAGGACTAACTTTTACTATGAACGTAACATTGCAGCTCATTTAGAAAAAAAAATACATATAGGTAAAATACTTAGATAATAAGTGCAAGAAAATGTGCAAACCCATTTTATAAAATACTTATTAACATTAGTTTATGTCTTCAAAAGTATTTCAAAACGTTGTCAGCATACCGTTTACAAGACTCAGCTCAACAATGGGTTTACTACATGGACTACCTGAGTTCGAACGGCCCAATCAGCTTCGAGTGCAAACCATAGAGGAATATAATATAAAAGAGCCGAGGTGTGGGGTGCGTGTGCGTCACTCGGCGCAGTCCTTCGCTTACCCTTGTGACGTTGTGTACTGTGCGCTCATCTACGGATTCTTTTTCAAACGTTTTGACCCTGGCTACCCTCTGGACTGTGTTTCTTCCTAACCTGATAACCTGGCTATTAACTCTGAACTTCTGTACGTTTGTGCTTGTGTACTTGGACTCTGGACTTGTGTACGCCAACGGAACATTATTGAAAAATGGCAGAAAATCGACCTATATGTGTTTTGTGCAATCGATCAGTGGTTAATAGAAGAAGGTTAGAAATAACCCATGCTCTTTTTGAGGAAAATGCTGCCAATGCTCAATATATTATTGAAGCTATAGCTCCACAGCAAGTAAGTATTTTTAGACTATTTTTTGGTTGTTTTTACCCGTATGTACGCACCCTATAGCGGTGATGGCCTCATAATATTGTGTCACGATGTGCATATGCGACACATCGTTGGGTGAAGTGTGGGCTCTTTATTGAAAGTCCACGTTACAGTTTTGATTGTATTTTTATGTACGTCCTTTTAGTGAATTATGTTATTTCCTTAAGCGTATGGTTCTTTTCTAACAATACTTAAGTTATAGTCAAAACAGATCTTCTCTCTCTTTTACACACATGGTGCATATGGAAACAGAGCCAACGTTATCTAGCTTCGAAATATAATAGAGGCCAACCACTCATTAACAATGCGTATGAGCATGACTCATTCGTCACGTTGAAAAAGAGCTCGGCATGTTCTACTATACAACACATGATTTAACTGAAACTGCTGTGAGTTTTAAATACTATGTTATAAACTATTTTCCTTTTCAGGTTGAATACAACGGCCGAGAATACGTTTGTCGACCCTGTTGGCAACGAGCTCAACGGGCTGTGCAGCCAAACAATAACCCTGCCCCGCACGAATGTGTTCTTCAAGTGGAAGAATATTCACGAGTGCCTAGCACCTCGGCAAACTGTATGTTTGACAGATGCCGTAGTGTTTCACGTCGTCGAATGCCTGAGAATGTAAGGATTACTCTTATGTTACATTCTAACTTATTCATACCAGACAGTGCCAGAATATGTGATGCACATTTAACATCAAATGATTGGGAAGAGCTCATTGATAGTCCAAATCTCAGACATGATTTTAACAGCTCTCATTTTGTGCAAATACTAGAGCTTTTTAAAAAAGCTGTTTTAAATAAAAATATTCTGGACTTTGAAGATATTGCAAATATGGATCCTAATGAGATTCATATTCGATTGGGCGTTAGCAGAGATCAATTCAATACAATCTTGGAACAAACGCCTTCTTTGTCTGAGTCAAACGCCAAAACAAAACTAGCCATTTATTTAATGAAGTTGCGAACTGGTGATAGCAACGAGAGATTAGCCACGCTCTTTCTCTCTTTACGCGACATATTCATTTTAGATCGTGGGTTTAGAGACGTCTGTGGCGATTTGGAGCGATGCAACTACAGTGCCTATATGCCAGAAACCAAAGACCGCGGTGCAGACCAGCTTACTACTGAACAGGCCAATAGAACTAGGCTGGTAACTCTATGCCGCTGGGTAGTGGAAGTTATAAATGGCAGGTTCAAGCGAGATTTCAAATTGTTTAGGCAAGAATATTTTAATCGCGCCTTAAGTCACATGTTTGAGGACTTTCAAAACGCAGCGGCACTCATCAATGCGTTCCAAACACCAATACAAGATAGTATTCATGCATCATCGTTCGTAAATATAATTAATGAACGTTTTGAAATACCGAACCTCTTAGCGGACTATGTTATCCGTCATAACATAAATAGACAGAGGGCATCATTTGAAAGACTCAGCAGCGACCAACCTATTTTTGAAGACTTTCCGGTTTTTTCTGAAGAAGACCTAATTCTGTTTGCACTTGGCACATACCAAATCAAGTTGGCTCGCAGCTACTACGCTGAACACTTAATTGAAGGCTTATACAATATCGAAGTATACCGGGAGCGACAAATAAGTCAGCTCAGAGATTTTATTGAAGAAGAAGATATTTGGTTATTACGTGTGCGAATACAATCTAGACATGTAAGGTCCAGAATATATTATTCTTATATTGTAATTAACCGACAAAGACAAAATAGAGAAGCAATTGCTCATTATTATTGCAGTTGTTTGAGTGGAAGGCGCACAATCGGTTGTTGCGCACACGTTATGTGTGTAGTGTGGTATCTGGCATGGGCTAGACATCAAGACGAGGATATTTTATTACCGGCATCAGAACTCAGTGCTATTATTGTACATTAAATGTATGAATGTGGACGAGGCAAAAGGAGTATGTAAGGATCGTAGCAAGTGGCGTTCTGTGGTTTCTGCCTACCCCCATGGGAAAAGGGCGTAAGTTTATGTATGTAAATGTATGTAAAATAAATGTATTGAAGTAAACAAGTCATTTTATTTTATTTCCTTATTTTTAAGACTAAATCTTAGTAATTAATACGCTAAATCACAGGCTTACATATCTAAAATAAAAATGTATTTAGTTCCATTAATAATGACACTACAGATATAAAACTTCTTGAACCAGTTATTGTAGGGTGATATTAAACCAAAAAAAAATAAAATGTTCCTGGCCGCTGATAGACCAAGTGCCGTACGATTTTGCCCATTCTCCTTTCACACTAAATAGTTTGGAGGAAACTAGCGTGTAATCAATCATTTTCACATAATAAGACTCCAATTTTTACTGTTAATGCAGGAGGTAATCCATTTGATCGGCGTCGATACAAAATCTGACACAATATTAATCATGGCCGTCCTCGAACTAGCGCACTGTTCACGACCCGCAGGCTTTTCCGCAATTTATTGACATAATCATTTTTCCATAAACAACGGAAGCAGAGTGATTTATAGTTGGAATGGTAACTGAGCAAATATATATTAAAATTATAAGAAAATAAATCTATCCATACTAATATATAAAGCTGAAGAGTTTGTTTGTTTGTTTACTTGAACGCGCTAATCTCAGGAACTACTGGTCCGATTTGAAAAATTATTTCAGTGTTAGATAGTCCATTTATCGAGGAAGGCTATAGGCTCTATATATCACGCTAAGACCAAGAGGAGCGGAGCAGACGAAGTTGCGCGGGTCGGTCGACTAGTAGAGAAATAAATGTTTCAAGCATATTTCAAAAAAATATAAACTCTCTTCGTAGGCGTTAAAAGTAGAGCTTTAATGAGGCGTGTTGCCGAACACTAATACTAGAGAATTTAAAGTCGGTGATCATACTATATATTCCGAGACAGATAGGGTGGCAAAATTCCACTCGTAACAGATTAAATACGAGCTTGGGGGTTTAACAATCGAAGTCTTCAGCTTAACGCGAGAAATTACTATCATACGAGCTAGACGACTACGTGATAGTAGGTGTAAATAAAACAGTATCTATCGATGCAGCGTTAGCGGTTCACATGGATTTTACGATCAACATAAGTGTCATGGGTTTAAAAACAGGAAGTAAGTTATCTAGGTATTTTCTTTAAACTTCTTTACAAATTCCTTGATCCCGCAGTTCTATAAGAGATAATTATGAATTCATGCAGTCAGAGAAAATATCATTTTGTAAACTTCATGAACAGACATATTTTGTTGAGTTTGCATTAATTTTTTGGACCATCCTTTCATGGAGAAATTTGGCGGCAATAGGCACGAAGCACCGATGACCCCGATCGAATGAATATCACTGTGTTAGGATTATCGGCTGTAGATAGTGTTATCAGTGTAGATCTGGCTCAGTAGAACATAATCTGACCTTCATCGAGAACTACGTTATTGACGTTGCCGTCTAGCTGTTAGTATTTCGAACACGACCAACGACTTCCCGAGGAGGCTATTCAGGTAGATTGTGACTGTCACTAATGGGCTCTTCAAAAATTCTGCATCAATTTTGGTAGATGTGGTTACGGTGACTCAAATCATATTTTTAATCCAAAGAAATACTCAAATGTTAATACATTGTTAAGAAACTTTTTTATTTCCAAAAATGCCCACATGTGGCGCTGTTAATATTTTGCTAAGACGGTGAAAAGTTTTTGTTCCAATTTAACTCGTCACATGAATTAATTGTTTTCAGTTTCCGTATTTCACTAACATTAGAGATATAAAAGTTATTATGTCTTCAATTGTGTCGACACAGACACTCTTCACTTAACATCACTTAAAAACGATTGCACTTGTTTTTTAAATAAAAATATTGTAAAGGATCATTAAAGTAATGCCAGGAGAGCCTCTTCAAGCGCTAGTAATACCGATCGTGTCTTGAATTAATTCAGCGAGCGGTGTCGAGTGACGTAGTAGGCGTTGTGCTGCGTCGGTCACGTAATAACAATATAACAACACTTGTGATGTAAATGAATAAAATTATTAAATAATTTGATTTTATGAAGGTGACGAGTCCTTGGTCATGAACAAAAAGCACCAATATTTTGGTAGTGCTCAGAAGAAATCGAGAAACCGCGGAATCGTGTTAATGAAAAAAAAATATTTAAATAAATACAATTTTTAATAATTAATAACGTTCAGAAAAGCAAATCAAACAAATATAAAGGAATTTCTAATGACAGCAGCTATACGATACCTGACATTTTATTTATTTTATTTTTATTGTTATAAATTTTAATTTAATTTTAATAATGATCTTTCTAAAAATTTGGGGGTCAGAAGGATTTTAGCCCACCTTATGCGTAACATTCGGCGGCGGACATCATGCAGTCGCAAGTCCAATCCGATCATCATTCCCCGTTTAACCTTTGGAAAGATCAACTTGTGACTGGCCGCGCGGAGACTATATACGGCTGGCGGTAACGAAACCATAGCGCGATCTAACTCGACGCCAACGCCATCTATCGAGCTATGTATAAGTTTTGACACAACCGATTTTTCAGGTGGGCAACGGTAATTGATTATAACATTATTAAAACGGTTTCTAATAAACAAACTTGCGTGCACAAAAATCGACCCATCTCATGAGCCTGTTTTATGATATGATAAATCAAAAAGAAATAATAGGTATTAATGTGTCCGTTAACATTTTTAGTCATTAAATTGAGTATTTCACGGAATTGAAAATCAAATCAGGTAGAACTGATTTTTTTTAAATTAGTTGTTTTTAATGTTTCGTGCACAAAAAAAAACGAACGGAAATTGTCAAGAAACTATTCAATTTGTAGTAACCTTGCCCTTATTGTAGTTTCCATCCAGTTTCTCATCGACTTTTTTCATGTTTTTACGAATTCTTCAGACAGCCATTCCCACTCCTCTTGGATAGCTAGTGATCTTGGAGGATGTTCGCAGCTTGAGTTCTAGCCCTAACGCGTGTGTTAAGCTCAACCCATAGATGTTCAATAGTTTTAAGATCAAGGCTCCTGACTATGGACGGAGTGGGCCGGTTTTATGCACGAAATATTTGCTAAATAATTATAAAGCTGAAGAGTTTGTTTGTTTGCTTGAACGCGCTAACCTCAGGAACTGCTGGTCCGATTTAAACAATTCTTTCAGTGTTACATAGCCTATTTATCGAGTAAGGCTATATATAGGCTATTTATTTTCACGCTAAGACCAATAGTAATGGAGCAGACGAAGTTGCGCGGGTCAACTAGTCATAAAATAAAAATCTAGGCACACTGCTGTAGACCATCGCTTCTTTGCATCGAAGACATTATTTTGTCCTACTTTCGCCAATTTTTTCAATAATTTCTTTTGTAGCCAAACCTTTAGGAAAACCTAAAAGAAATTTTTGAAATAAAACATAAATATATATCCTATTTATATTTATGTTTTACTCATAAAAAAATAAAAACAAACTCATCTACGACAGCTTTCACCAAAAGAACACGTAATTTCATTGAATAAATTATATTTTTTATCATTCTACCTACCATCAAGATACGAAACAGATTTAATCTAAAATGAAGTGCCATACTTCGAGGTGACAGGTGAGCAGCAGCAGCTGAAATAATAATATCTTTAAAATGTGCCTTCTGGCCCGCCGAGGTGCGGCGAAGGCGACATTGATTTCACGAAATTAGGGAAACTTTAATCGATCTGTCACTCAAACAGAGTGCTCGACAACTGGAGAATTATTTTAGCTTAATTAACTGACACCACCTGACACGGAATGAATAAAGTATGAGACCTCTGCATCAATGAGTTACAAGTAACAGACATACATTTTAAAGCATCGTACATACGTTTATAAATATTCGAACACCATTTATCTTTTCACATGCAAATTGTGACCAACATAAATAATAATAGAATATGGATGTCAGAAAATGATTTGTTTACTGCTAACAAGTAAGGAAAGCGGTAATATATTACTTTACTACTCATAGCCAAGAACTTGCTTTATCAAAGAATGCATTTGGACTTTAGAATAATATTCCAAGTTTCAGTTTCCTATATTGCAGGAAGATTCCTAATATTGCAGTCGTTAATATTGGATTTGAAACTCCGATATCTTGTTTTTCTTGCACGACTATAATTATTCAATTGGCACTCGTATAATTCAGCATTATACGCGTGCCAACCTTATTCTGAATAGCATTATTATAATATTATAATATTTAGTTCATTATCCATTTAAATGACGTAGGTAACGCGCAGGTAGGTAATTTCAAATCAAAGACTCTACTTCGTCATTCTTCTGCTCTAAACCATTTTTTTTTAATTCCTCTTTTTCTCCAAATTCAGTTCCGTCCTTGCCATATCATCATTTAAATCAAAGAATATTTACATTATAAGCAAATTCAATAATAACAGCCTAATAGTAGAAAGCTGCGAAGAGAAGAAATACTCGCAGAGCTTTTGAATAATTTAACGAATTTAGCATAGAAACTTTCCCGACTGCTATCAAACTTTGTAACCAATTTACTAAATGCTCAGGTCAGTCATCCCAAAAGCTTTATTTGTGAGTGCGATTTCAACGTCTCATCGATGGTACTTTTTAACGAAACTATTTTGAAATGATTACGTGTGAATGAATGTTAGGATTTTAGGTGCAGATGTAGGTAGAACTTACATCGGTCGTGTAAACGTAACAATCGATGCTGAGCTAATAATCAACAGTTGATAAGAAACACAATAGCGTGTAGTTAGGTCAGCAGTACTTGCGCAACGTGTTTACTAAAGTAACTGCACAGCGAGCAGCATGCTAAAGATGCGCTTCCGCGCCGGCTCTGCTGCATAACGCATGCCGACCGTTACGCGTAGGCGCTAGGCGGGCACGTACCGCCATCATTACATACCTTCGAGTAACACATGCGTGTACACACGCAGCAGACTACTAACTATAATTAATTGACAGGAATTCGCAAAGAAGAGTAAACAGTCTAGTTCAAGTAAGAACTCTAGATTAATGTCGTGCGTGGCTTTGCTGTACCTAACCCTATTCTGTAACGACAGCGAAATCCGAGGTGAGCTTTATGTCGTGTGCAATAAAGCTCAATTTGTGAGGATTATCACTCAGGTGAAGCTCGATATCAAATCAAAATGGTTACTTGACAAGCTATACTGTTGGCTTCTTAGAATGTTATATCATCTTGCTCTGCCCTGGTCAGTCTCCACACAAGATTTAACGCTAGAATGATTTTGACTTAACGCAAAAATTATCCAGGGAATTAATGGGAAGCACCCAGGATAAAATCAGCACTTTAAAATAATCAGAGAAGCAGGCCGAACAGGCATTGACAGCGTGAATCTTGTATAAAAATCACATAGACGTTCCGAAAGACGATTAATTCATTATTTATGAATGGATAATGAATTTGAAATCCTACTTTCCGAATATCTGCTAAGCCAAAGGCCATGAGAAAGTGAACTGGCAGGCTGTGGCGGCCGCAGCGAGTCGTCTACGGCGCACGGCCGCGGCGCTGCGGACAGTACCGTTAACGGCGAAATCGGATGACTGGTAAATTTATGTAAATAGGCTAGTAGAGCTTACACCAAAACACAAGCATTCCGCAAGTTTGTTACAGTATTTACTAAGTACTTCTTTGTGCTGTTGATGCAAAGTTACAATTTTACTTTTACCTAGGCTCATGTTATTAAAAGAAATTAAGATTACTAAATGGGGTATATCTAACTTTTTCCAATCGAATTATTTTACAAATTAAGAGATGGGAACCGAATGAGTTTTTTAATAGATGGTGTGAACTAGGTATCTGTCCGTACCTACTTGTTTGTTCAAATTGGTTTACAATTTAATATGATTTTAAATGACTAGAAGCATTTTAGAGAAACAATATGAACATACACAATTTCCACAATGGTAAGTACCAGCCCTCCCAGCAACTCGAGCCTAATGTTTGGCCCATCGATTATTTCGGACATCCGCAAACGTTGGCTGTCCAAGTGTCCACAGATCAAATGTTCGACATGCCCTGTTCCGTATTGATTACAACTTACGGCTTCCGGCTTTTTTGGTTTATTTCTTCAATATAACGGAAAATAGGGCTTTTTTACTGTAGCTTTATTTATGCGATTGTAGTGATTGGATTGTCTTTGCAGCACATTAGCAAGGCAAATGCAGGGAAAGCCAGATGTACCGGGCTAGTAGTCCGTGGCCGCCACGCTGCACATCTCCTCTACGGTCTGTGCGCCACTTGATTACCGCCCGTCTATCAAATACTACGCACTCCAAGCTTTAAGCGTAACCACACCATTTCAATAACATAATTAGAGCTCTTCGGCTTTTCCGAATCTCATAAACGAAATCCGACTTACCTAAGTATAATTATTTCAGAGCAAAGTTATAAAGGTGTTATTTTTAGATGTAGTTTGTAAACTTTAAAACGCATCTTTCTTGTACGTCATGCGATGAATTCTAAAACCATATCTGATTTAAGTCTAAGATAATCTGTAAGTAACACTTATTGTGTTACTTTATAGCCAGTATCTTATAATAAAAAACTTCATTAATTGTTGCTGTGCTATTCTTATCACTTATAATTTCAAATGCGCAATTATAGTTATAATTTTAATTAACGGATTCTGACTCTATTTATCTGAGTAATAATTAAATTGAACAACAAAGAACTGTACGCATTGTTAAACATTTGTGTTACATTATACTACAGCGTCTATCTATTCAGTAGTCGGCAAATAGGAAATTACAGTTTGATTGTTTCCATGTCTGTCTAACATTACAGACCTTTAGTTACTGATAACTTTGTATGGTTATGACTACACCTCACGATAACTTCAACGTATTATAGGCACCGCCTGTTTGTGTGTCATCGGGCTAATCGTGACATTGGCCTTTACTTATATGCGTTATTACCTCTATTTTATAACACGTTTATTTACTACCAACAGTCTCTATCATAGAACAAAAGATTGGCGCCAAAGATATTGCATATTTTTCCTCAGTGCATTCAATTAAATAATAGTTGTACTATTCCACTACTACTATCAATTCAGTTGGTTATTAGCACTTTCGAGGAGACTGTTTAGTTTACTTGCTTGTTTGTTTAGTGCCTGACCTCTCTTTTCCATTCTTTCAGGGAGAATCTAAGCCCACACGATCATGGTCGTGTTCCATGCTGCTGATGCTGATGGCACGCTGCGCGAGCGCCGAGTGTCCGTGGGAGGGCGCGCCCACGCTACAAGCCGCCTGTGTATGCGCACATAACTTAGCAAGGGATCTGTCAGTCCAATGTGATCAGGTAAAAAGCTCAGTTTGTTCAAATAATTACATTATGACAGTTATGAGCCAAAAGTAACCATAAAATATTTATTTTTCAACAGGTTGACTTCCCAACGCTATTAACAGCATTAAACATGAGCGCAAGAAATATTGTGATCGATCTACTGTACATAAATAATTCAAGCATCCCCATCCTCACTCACAACATGTTCGCAAACCTCAAAATTCACAATCTTCAAATATCTGGTTGTGGAATCAAGCGAATAGAAGACGACGCCTTTAGAGGACAAGGGCCATATCTCAAAAACTTGAACCTGCAAGATAACGAACTAACCGAAGTTCCAGTAAAAGCCCTGAAAATATTAATAAATCTCTCTCTTTTAGATATATCCAAAAACCGCATTGCACACATCGCCAACCATTCCTTTATCACTCTCCGTAAGCTCACGACACTGAAAGTTTCCGACAACAATGTTACACTAGAACCGCAAACTCTTACTGGATTAGAAAACTCGTTAAAAAATTTAAATTTAAAAGGCACGAAACAAAAAACGGTACCCGAATGTATCCGAGGTCTTCGGAGCTTGGCGTTCCTGGACCTCTCACAGAACAGTATCAGAGAACTTCCAGGAGCCGACGGTAGCCGAACGTTTGAAGGATTAGACTCGCTGACTGCTCTAAACTTGGAAAGAAATATCATTGTCCATCTTAGAGAAGATGCGTTCGCTGGAATAAAGAGTACACTAAGCTCACTAAGTCTTTTAAACAACCTGTTGCCTGAGTTTCCCACAGCTGCAATAGGAACACTGAACGACTTAAGAGTGCTAGATATCGGGTTCAATTTATTAAATAAGTTACCAGTCGAAGCTTTTGTGAACAATCCATCAATAACTTTACTAGCGCTAGATGGTAATCCTTTACCCACAGTGCCGGAGGAAGCATTCTCTCATCTTAACGAAACTCTCCGAGGCCTCAGTATTGGCGGTAGATTTTTAAACTGTGACTGTCGCCTGCGCTGGATAATTGAATGGATTCGCAACGGAGAATTACAAGTGACATCACGAGAAAGAAATCCGCAATTTTGTGGCAATCCGCCGCACTTCCGTGAGCGAGGGTTTTACAGTTTTGAACCAAATGAACTAGTTTGCGATTACGATACAACTTCAACAACAGAAAGACAATCAACGACAGCGAAAGATTTGAATGAGTGGAAATTAAGCCACGTCATCACAACTACGTCAACCACAACTGCTGCCCCGCCATCCAGCAGCAGCACCCCTACACCACACGAAACTGAAATAAGCAACCACATAGAAGTACCAACGAAACCAGCCATCATCCAGAGCACCAGCACCAGCACCACCACCAGCACTCCCCGCCCCAGCCGCCCCCCCTCCGTCCGCCCCGCCGCCCCCACCTGGCGCCACGCCCCGCACCAGCGTCCTCCACTTGTCATGAGTTTCCCACAGCAAAAACCAAAAGTAGATGATTCCAATGAAGTCATTGTGAAAAATGCGTACAGGCAAGACAATTCTGTTATCATACAATGGGACTCAGATGTTGCTAACATACTCGGCTTCCGCGTCGTATATCGACTCTTCGGAGACAAAAGCTTTAAGCAAGGACCACCTTTGGAAGCCAGTGAAAGAGAATTCAAAATTAAAAACGTTCCGTCGCAGGTGTGTATACCAATGTAATTTTTTATCAGCAAGAAGTAGAATTTTATGTGGAAAAATTATTAAAGGTGCCGGCCGGTTTGTTTACAGGAATGTATCGTGGTCTGCGTGATCTCCTTGGAGGAGGTTCACGTGAGTCCAGAGACGGTGCCGTACTCTCAGTGCCGCGAGGTGCGCACCGTTTCCGCCGCCGCCTCTAATATGGATAAAATCACGATCGCAGCCAGCGCCGCCATCTGCGGCACCATCGTCGTGGCCGTGCTCGTATTCGCCGCAGCGTCGCGGCGCCGCTCGCGCACCGTGCACCGCCTGCACACGCAAGCGCCGGAGAAGATGCCCAACCCCTGTTGCGGCGGCCTCACCGGCACGCCGAGCCCCAGCGGCCCGCTCTCCTCGTTGGCTACGATCGGCGCATTTGGAAAGCAGCGTGAGTGGGATCAAGTGTCGGCTTATAGCGCACGTTCGATCCCTCGTGCACGTTCCTATACCGAACCGGCTCCTCCGGACCCGCTCCCGGGTCGTCCTGGAAGAGCTCGTTCCCTCGCTGATGGTCAATCACAACATAGCTATTCCCATTCTGGCCGCTACGGAGTACCTGGCTACCCTAGTAGCCTTCTAGGATCACGAGCTGGTAAGTTCGACTGTCGCTTTTATTACTTCTTCATTTCATTTCCGGCTTTTACTTGATTTTTCGCAATTTTCGATTGAGCGGTGTTGTTCTTATTTTACTTAAAAACGAAAACCCCTTTTATTTTTAGATCTGCGACAATCGCGTCAGTCCTTAGGAGCAGCATCGGAACGTGCGTCCCGTTTGTCGCTGAGCGGCGCGGCAGGCGGCGCCACGGGCGGCACGGCAGGCTCCCGGCGGAGGCCCCGCTCCAGGTCGCGGCCCGCCAGTCGGTACAGCGTCGGCTCCCTAGGTATGGGCTACTGCGACACTTCCGACAACTGGACTGATCATGATATGGATATCTACATGGCGCGAAACCCGACGACCCGGAGCGGACTAGTGCCTTTATAGCGTGCAAGGGACACGGCGCGGGGAGACGTGACGTGTCGCGGGCGCTCCTCGCCCCCGTGCACCGTCCCCGCGGGCTATACCTCGTGGTGCAGTCATGAGGCACGCGGCCGGCGCCCGCACCGCCACTCTCGCCGACACGGCCATGAGAAGACCAACAGACGTGCGCACGAGCACTGCAACCGACTCGCGGCTCGAAGCCAGTGTGTCCAGTACCCGATAGAATATTGAGTGTAATTGTATTGTTACCTACTAGAAAACTTTGCGATCATGTACAGTTCAGGGCTAAGTTTCCGTATACTTAGGTACGTTTGTCAAGGACTGTTAATCATATGGTGAAAAATGTTTTTGAGATTAAATTATGAATGTTGGTTTTGAGTTTTTGACTAATTAAATTTCGATTTTTTTAATTACATAATTTATTATTGGCGTGCGTTCGTTATGATAAGTGCCTATTACTATGAAATTAAAATATATAACATGAGTATAAAATTAAAACTATTGGTTAGTGGAAACTAGTCACAATATTTTGTTCATTCACTGTAGAGAGAGACATCAGTTTACTATGGTAGCAAAATGTTACTACCTATGGTAGCAAAATGTTACTTACTACCTAGGGTAGCAAAATGTTACTACCTTGTATAATGTTCGCATTCTGAACACAGGGTGTTCTTATTACCACTGATTTGTATTGTATGTTACTTTTAATTTTAATGGTGCATATTTATTTATATTTAAGATTTAATTTATGTTATTAAGTTGTACATAATATTATGTTTTAAAAATAGATTTAGGTAATGTTATAAAAGGTAATTGTCATGATCAGAGGAAATTGATAAATAAATGACAATAATTATGATCTTTAAAAAGACTTCATTCTTAACAGTATCAGAGTGTTAAGTTAATCAATTTTTATTATTATTAACCAAATGAAAGAGAGAATCCAGAATGGTGCTATTAAAAGTTATATTTATAGGTACTACTGTATGAAAGGGCTAAACATGTATTGTATTTTATTTTTCTATTAAATATTTATTTACACCCTAAGAACCACTTAGGTAGGTATTCAAAAATTTAAATTTATTTCTATATTGGCTTCTTTGGAAAACTTTAAAGGTGCTCAAGATCATAAATTATATTTGTGTCAACTAAATTAGAACTCTTAATAAGAGTTTTTTTTTTGTAATGTTAATTATCATAATTAAATTGTACTTTGATGAATTTTAGTTCATTTAATGCCTATCCTACCAAATCCTTCTGATAGTTTAATTTCAATGTCTATATGGTCTATACTCACCCTGGCACCAGAATACGATGTTCCCAGCGGTACTGCAGCTCCTGACAGAACTCGTACCACAGATGCGCCAGGTAAGGCAGGCCTCCCGCGTCGAGCAGCCGCGCCGCCGCCACCGACACGCGCCACACCAGCCCGCCCTCAGGGCTCGTCTTCACATACCCACACAGCTTCTGCTCACCATCCACCTGCAAAAAAATCACAAATAATTAAACATAGAATATTCCTTAAAGTGGAACTACTAGCGCCATCTATTGGCGAAACCAAATAACACCTCACCTGCTTGAATTCCACTTCCAACTGTTCAGGATAGTTGAAAGTATTATCTTCAACTGCATCAGGGAACACATAGTACAGCAGGGGCATGAGCAGCTCATCAGCTATAGGTCCCTTGAAATCTGTCATGTGTCTGCTCTGACCCATGGCTGCCTTCACTAACTTAGATATAGTAATAGGAGCTTCAGTGATCTTATGGAGAGGATTCACTAGTCCCAAGCTTTTACTCAAGCCCAGAGTGTCCATAAGTAGATTATTATTATCTAATAAATCCATAATTTTACTAATAGTTTCAGATAATTGACAGTTGAATGTATCCCTCATTTTAAGGGTAATTGTCCAAGTAGGAGCCATAAGTGGATCTATTTCAGAAAATGTTGAAGAATCTACTATGGCACATTCACGGAACTTTGGCCAGATGGCATTGAGCAACACACTATGTATAGGATTTTTTTCAGAACCAAAAGGAAGCTCTAACAGTTTTTTTACATCAAAACCATCTATTGATAGAAACTCATTTGCCTGGGTCGTCTTCTTCCAAGCAAATGCATCAACATCTCTTAATTCATAAGAAAACTTAGTAGAAACCACAACAGCATCTAGAGCTACTGGTGATGCAATTTTTGATTTAAATAAACTTACAAGGCCACTTAAATGTGAGCATTGATTTGAAATTCTTTTCAAATGGATTGTGTCAAAGCTTACTTTATGTTCACTGTCTTCATAGAACCCTAAGTAAGTTTGCTGCCAGTGTTCACGTATTTTGACAAAGAAAGGCACACCACAGTCTATGTTAGCAAAAGCAATATTTGCAGTGCTCATTACAAGCTTTATCAAATTTCCATCAACCAATGGTAAACTCGAACACAGCATTATATACCGTTTTAAACCATACCAGCTGGACACTGGAAAAGGACTTCCATCGAGGTCATCCATAAAATTTGTGGTGGAGTCCCAAATACCATTGTGCAACTCTATTAGAAATGATTTATCCTCAGATACTTCAGAGTTCTCTGGAGACTTAGCTGGCTCAAGTATATGATAAGATAATATAAATTTATTGCCCTGGAAGTGAATTTCCTCCGATTTGCTTGTCCATTTCTTTGTGTACTCTCCTGATACTTTGGATAAAGTTGATTTAGACAACCGCCAATCGTTTAATACTTCTTCTACACGAGCAATAAACACTTCCCACTCTGATACTGTCGTAAAATCCTGATGGTAAATATCATATTCATCTATTTCTTCATTCATTTCTGTGTTAAATATGTAAAGATTGTAGAGCAACAAACACAAAAAACAAACAGCTGTTGGTTGGGTTTGGCACTGACAATTGACAACAACAAAATAACTGTCAAGAGTACGTCATTCTGGCAGCATTACAAATCCGTAAATCAAGATTTTAAACATATTCTTGTTATGCCGGGTACACACTCTCAACTGGAAGTTAATCAAGAACAAGAAATAGCCAGTTCTTTTAAACATTGTGTTCTCTGAAAGAAAACTTAAAAAAAAATCATAAAACAATACAGTAGTAACTTTTTATGCAGAAGAAGCGAGCGATTGGTTTATCTATGCACAAGACGGGCAGAGTAATACACAAGAATAAAAAAACTGTAACCCGACTACAGAATTTACTATGTACAACAAAAACGACTATTCTACAGATATGTTATAGGTACTTATCAAGTATTAATCACTTTCAATTCAAAGATATTATTTTACTTAGACAATACAAGATATAAACATATTTGTAACGTGCTCGTCAAGACCTTTCTTTTGATACCAAAAATGTCATGATTATATCAATTGTACTTTTTTCAGGGTCAGAAGTTTACGTGTCAAGGCAACCACCCCAAGGAAATCACCCGAAACGTTTTTAATTCATCATACATACATACATTCATACATACTGCTAAAATCTTTTTGGCTTTGCCGTAGTTGGGTAAAAATTAAAAAGCCAGAATTAAAGAGCCAGAAAGGCACAAGTTTGTGCCTTGCCAGCTAACTAGTCTAGCCCCATGCTGACTTGGCCTTAATGCCCCGGCGACACGCTCCGTCTTGCCTGCGAGCATGCTTGCAGTCCAGGCCTGCGCAGTCCTGACTGTACAAAAAGACGGAACCTCTGGGACTGCGAGAGCTTCCGACTTTCCGTCCACACGCACGCACTTACCTGCGCAAACTGGTTTGTGCAGGCATGCTCTCAGGTAAGACAGAGCGTGTAGCCGGGGCATAAGAATGTGACGATGGTTGCCATAGTTACCAAAAAGTAAATAAATAAGTATCAGTTGCAAAACATTTAATCATGTTTAGAGGCGATAATCCGCATTCTTTGAGTTATGAACAACAAGCCAAGTTCATTCAAGACCGAATAACAAATGTGGAGAAAAACTTTGGGGAACTTTGTGTTGCTTTTGGGGACTACACAAGAAAAACAGCAAGGTGAGAATGTAAATAAATACGAAATAGAATGTGTTTACAATTAAGTTGCCGATAAATGTATTATCAAAAATAGCCGGATCAGACAGAGGCTTACCTATAGTGCAGGGTGTGCGGTGCATCCGTGCGCAGAAGTGTAAGGGACGCCGAGCGTCGCGCGCGACACGTTCAAAGAGCAAGCGGCGCTCACGGCCTGCCGGCGCTTTCAAACACCCTACATCCGTGTTAGGTCGGGCGCATATTGTCCGAAATTATCTATCAGAAATGTCTAACGTCCGCCGCTAACGCACTGGACTGACTGGACTCATACATTTTGTTCTAGACCCCGTATACTATCAGACACGTCAGAATTGTCACAGTATGTGGAGTCTAGAACAAAATGTTCAACAACTTTGAACGGCCCTTGTGGGCTCGTCGAGGAGCACGGTGGGCCGTTAAAATCCGTTGAAAATCTAAAGCTAAAAGCTCTTTGAAAGAATAATTGCGGAGAACCAGTTCGATTTCCGCAAGAGGCGCTTGGGGTTGGACGTCATCATGCACGTGAGTCGCGGTGTCCCGAGGCAGGATCGTCACGGTGGTGTCCCAGACATCGCCAATGCCTTTATACCCTGCCTTGGAGTTGCATCAGGGAGGCACTCAAGTATCACCGGATTCCGTCGACCTACCTCCGTCGTGTGGTCGAGGCTTATCAAACGGATAGGGCCGTCATCTACCCTAGTCACCGGAGAGAGTGCAATCGGCGGGAGCTGTCGTACGGTGTTCCACAGGGTTTGGTTCTAGGGCTTCTCCTGTGGGACATCGGCTACCACCGGAAGCACCCAGTGATAGCCTCTAGCGGCGTCAGCGTAGTTTGCTATGCTGACGATACGCTGGGCCCTGGTTCAACCCATGATCCGAAGGGAGGCGGCATGGGAAGCCGTCAGAGGGAGAGGCATAGGTACCTACTTGTATGCACGTAGGTAGACCGACAGACCAAAAGCAAGAAGAACTAAGCCAAACTAACGTAAGATATCTATTGGTTTTTTACCTATACTTATTCTGGAGCATGATATCATTTGCATTGGAGTC
Organism: Lacanobia oleracea; assembly: GCA_950371165.1. Taxonomy (NCBI): domain Eukaryota; kingdom Metazoa; phylum Arthropoda; class Insecta; order Lepidoptera; family Noctuidae; genus Lacanobia; species Lacanobia oleracea. Next base: position 7,198,568 of record OX493393.1, read on the forward strand.
ACCTTTTGATTACTACTTACCTTGTCTCCCGTTGTTACTGTTAGTACTGCACTCCTCAAATCGAATGCTCCACTCATTAGATATTCTAGTGGTTACATGGGTAGCTACATCATGTATCTTCTTGTCATATAAATATTAGAAAGGACATGTAAATAGGTTTTAAATAGGTACTTATTTATACCATTCACGATATTTTGTAACAGATTGCGAGACATGGGAGATGAACTAGTAAAAGTTTTAAAGGACTACGCCAATAACGAAATCGTTAACAAGTCTTTGAGCAGCGGTTTAGAAAATCTGTCTACTACATTAACAGCCCTTGAAGAGTACCGGAACTGTGAAGTACAGCGTTTGGAAGCCAAGGTAAAAATTGCGGACACTCTAGTGTAAGTACCTATACCTCAACCAACTAAGCGATCCAGTTTGCTTAGGTTTATACAAAGTAGGTACATAAACTCACGACCCCATTTTCCCATGGGGCTAGACAGATACTACAGAATGACACCTGCTACAATTCTCATATTGGTTTTTTATTGTGTTGTCTAATCAGGTGATTGGTGAGCTGTGCCAATACGAGACAATTTGCAAACATGCCAGAGAAGAGTTAAAGCACACAATGAACGTCCGCGAGAAGGAGCTGGCTCGCAAGAAAGTGCTCGACAAAGCCAGAGAGAGACAACCCTTCAACAGACAGCAAGTCGTACGTTACACTTGCAGTACTTGCACCTTGACATAGGATTCTAAATAGATAATGTATGCACGACTTTGCGGCTAGCCGCATTGCGCTGCTGCACGGTAGACCTTTTTTATGTATAACCAATAAATAGCATTGTTCTCAACTTCGTATTACCACTACCTGCATAATTTAACTGTTGCTATTTAATTGTGTTTAAGTGTAGACCGACTCAAAAACCGTGTTTTTGTCTGATTGAAGACACGGGAACCATAATAACCCCATATTATTATTAATACGGTCCTAACATCACGCCATTATAGCTCGAGTCCGAGGGGTAGACAGGTGGTGGGTTAATTGCTGATTTGCTTTAGTTAATTTTGTTTTACCAAAGTTATAACCGGCATCGAGCACTCAATAGGCTTAGAATGATATTCTGTTATAGACGTATGCAGAATCTGAGCTACTGAAGGCTTCTGCAGAAATGTCGCGGACTGCCAAAGGATTGAGTGAGCAGACGGAGTTCTTCGAGCGACGCAAACTTCAACAGCTGAAGACCCTTCTGTCAGATTTCGTCATGATCGAGATGACCTTCCACGCGAAGGCAGTCGAACTGCTCACTGTTGCTTACCAGCAGATCAATGACATCAATGACAGGGCTGACTTGGAGGTGAGTTCGTGGGTGCATGGTGACCGTTGTGGAATTGTCCTATAGGTAGAGCGCAAATGGTACCTACCTACCTATTCAAATGACTCTAATGTAATATTTTTTCTGTAAAGCGCCTAAACGCAGGTCTTTCAGATAATGAGGATCAAACGGTAAATATTATTTAATGTTAACTTATTACTGTAGTTTCATATTTTTAACATTCATTCAATGGCCACATACAGAACTTCAGAAGAAAATTGCTTTCCCCGGAGAAACAAGCGAACCCTGGAATGTTTGCAAGATCGTCGTCACTCGCGTCACTCATGCAGCAGTCCCCTAATCATGATGAGGACTCAGTGGTTAGCATTTCATTCATTTATCATCTAAAAAACAGCTTTCATCCATGTCTGTTACGTTGTGAATACAAGTTTGAATTTACCTACTAAAGCGATTTGAGACGGGTGTCAACAGTAGACGTAGTTTGTATGATGTGTGTGATCTATCACCTATAGGTATATTCCCTCAACCACTGCGATACTTAGCTGTTGGCAGTGTGTTGTGTGGTTTCAAGATATTGTACCTACCTAAAGTTTTTAAACCGTTTTAGCCTACTGAAGTTTTGGTTTGATCATCATGATCCTAATTTCCATTTGTACTTGTAATACTGTGTCACTACTCTCTCGATCGGTCGGGTATCGATGAAAATGAGTACCTACCTACACGTATGAACTGCTAGTCTATTATGTAACTAACCATTTCAATATCGAGCGTCACCTGAGTGACAAACCTCACAAAGTGAGCTTTATTACACACAACATATTATGTCTTACGTTTGACGTAATTTGATCGGATTCCGCTGTCGAGACACGAAAATGTTGTTACAAAATAGCACTAGGTACCTACTTACTGTGCGTGAACCGAACCCATACCAAACCACAGTGATAAAGTTAGGGAGCTAAACTAAGACGGTAACATTTTCATTACAGAGCATGCGAAAAGCGAAGTCGCCCGAAAAGTATGCAAATTCCGGAATGGCTAGATCCAGCTCGCTAGCAGCTCTCATGAATAATTCACCGAACAAAGACGAAGAGGAAACATCCGTAATGCGGCCTTTTGTGTTTATTTTTTTAAGGAATAAAATTAGAATAATCACGTGGATTAACATTCAACATTTTTTTTCATGCAGGACTCAGAGGAATCTGAAGATGAAGACTCTTCTGAAGAGACAGAGTCGCGTTAGTTACTTTCATTATGTTGTGGGTGATATTTTAAATATATTTTTAATAATAATAATGTATCTTAGTCAAATACCCAAATAATACACTTTCAAGTATGAATATGACTCGTTATTTTATTTAAAACTATTAGTAGGTATATACTCCTTGGTGTTTTCCCAAAAAGCACTGCAAAATATTAAAACGTCTGACCGTAAAACTATGTTTACTAAGTAGGTAACTTAATAATGGATATATTATATAGTAAATATTATACAGACAATCTTTTTTGTACATTTTCATATTACTTGAGCATAAGAATTTGTTAATCATACCTATAGATAGTAGGTATAGCATCACAATATGCCCGTAATTCAGAGTAATACAAATACGATTTTAGTATGGCTTATAATCTAACGAAAATGTTCAGACTGTTATTACATAGCCATAAAAATATTTTTGACAAAAAATCATGGCTTCAGTTCAATAAAAAGAAAAAAATTGTTGGTAAAACAAAATAGCATGTGAAATAGCGATGCCCTTAAAATTATTCCCATCGCTACGTGCACGCGATGTCGTGTATCTGGTGCCGTTCCGCGCCAGGCACTGTACTGATCAATATTCACCCTCTAGTTACCAACCCTTGTTTATTCTAGAAACAAAAACATCAAATATATAATACAACACAATTTAATTACAAAATAAACAATCATACAAATAGTTCCACAAACAGATAAGTACATCCACTGTGCTTAGTAAAATCTTACAAGAAACCAATTACCTGATCACTCCATATTGCTTTGCATTAATGTGATATCCACTTTCCATAGATTAGACAACTACTAGCGTACTATGTAACAAAGGAACACTTCTAATCTCTTAACCCATCCAGTAGATCCCAATATCTTTGAACAAATTCACAAACTTCATGCCATTATGTCTAGTTTACATTACTGTTAACTCTATTACATGCACTAACAGCTTAATTATGTCACATGATATAATTGATATACATGTTAACTAACCAGTCTAACTATCCCGCTGTAAGTGTAACACAACTCAGCATTCCATTACCAGAACTAACTTTTTCATTACGCAAGTATATTGTGGATATGTGGTGTTCAGAAACAATGTTTAAAATTCTATAATAATGAAATATCTGTGATTGTGTTACATGTGTATTGATGCCATATTATAAACATCAATTACCTAACATCCCAAATTAACTTATTAATTGCTGTTACACTCCATGTAATTTATTGTAATTATTGCCTACAAATATGGAGTGAAATTGGCTATGGCCCCTTTCCTGCCTTTTTACTTATGTTTAAATAATATTATCTTATCTATAGTGGGTGGTCATATACATAACAATTATAAATACATGAGCCACATAATCATTTAGCCCCTATGGAGTGACATCACCTATATATCTTTATATATGCATTTTAGTATTTACTTTGACATTAAATGGTAAAAATGACATGATTCAGGCACAAAACAATGTGGTGTGATTGTTACTTCTAGGATCACTGCTACTTTATAACTACTTTTCGTTTTCAACACCAGCTTGTGTCATAAGGTCTGTGATGTTCTTCTCCAATTCATCAACACGAGTGCCCATCTCATCTATCCGGTTGATGATCTGATCAGACATACTTTGGAATTTGTCTTGCATGTTTTGTAAGAGGGACTGCACCTGAAAAATTTAAGTGAATTAAGTTTAGTTGGAAAGAAATACAAAAAAAAACAATTAGGGCTTACAAGGCAGAAATAGACTTATACAAGAAAAAGTCATAAAACACTTTAATGTGTATGCTATGCATGTAGGATATAAAAAAATGCAAAAGATGACCCTCTGACCAAAGCCTTTTATATGAATTTGGCATCTTTCATTTGAGGATTCATCAGTGAGCATTCTGCAGTGCGATTATGTAAACTCGCTGAAGTGAAGGCTTGAATGAAGTGATCACGAAGCTGTCAATCTAAGTGATCAAGATGGAATGACAGTCCACTTTACTCTCACTCCACCTGAGTTTTCACGGTGAAACGTTTACAGAATCAACCGGCTGATCACCCTCATAGATAATATCTACTATCTACTTCTAGGTTAACTAATTTAAAATAAAATAGTATCACAACACACAACTACATGTATGAACTTTAATTTAAAGTTAATTTGGAAGGTAGTCATTACATAATTAATTTTCTTGAGCTAATAAAATTACTAATAAATAAATAAACTGCTATGCTAGGTATTATTACGTCGTATCAAAATCTAGAATCGTTAAATAATGAACTACAAATTGCACTAGCTACCAAAGGGAAACTTACATATTGTGTCACCTCTTGCATGTTTTTAGGATCATTTCCCGGTGCTGTGTAGGTGCTCTCCACGTCAGTTGTTGTTGTTTCTGTGTTTTGTTCTGCCATCGCTTCAATTCTACTCTTCAGCGATCAAACTGCTGCCTTGTTTTTAGATCAATACTGTCTTAGTTTACGTCTCTCTTATCAAAATATTCAACACAGAGAGAGTGCTTTCACGTCGAAATTCTAGCGATGACTGAATCGAGTCGAGTCTCCGTGTAACATAAATTAAAATTCAACTTCTAAAAGTTAAACTAAAACATTGCCTAGCGAATTGATTGACAAAACAAAATGACATGACGACATGACATGAAGAATTTTATTGAATGAAACCCCGGAACAAAAATTCTATAGCTTAGCATTAATCCTAATTCAAAAACTCCGCTTGACAAAAAGTGGATGTTTTTCGTTCTTTTCTTTGTTGGCAGTAAAACAAGGATAGCGCAATGTAAATATTCATGTATCATGTCATCGAGGCTAACGATTTTGTAGACATGGAAAGCCTTGATCACGTATAGAGTAAGAGTATAGTGGTTAGTGGTTACTGTGGTTAGTATATCTCACAGACTACATTGAGATGAGAGAGAGCAAATGAAAACTATCAGCAAAAAAGAAATTCTTGTCTATGAAGTGAGGTCAATTCCGTTAGGTAATATGTATTCTGTGGGTGGTTCAATTCAGCATTGTCAGCTGTCACTGTCAGTCAATGTCAAATTCAATTTGCCGTTGTACTATTTTGTTCCCGGTGTATTTAGAAAATAAATTGTAGACAATCATTTATAGGTCATACGTTATTCATATGAAAACATTATGCAGCCATTAACAATGACTTCTAAAGGTGATATTCCAATTGATATAAACCAAGTGAGGATCGATATTTTACATGGCATTCGTGAATGCACCGATCGGGGCCTCACACAAACAGCCAAATGGCTTGCCGAGTTAAATTTCTCTCTAAAAGATCACAAAATTACGTCTGAACATCCTCCAACTCCTCAAGATGACGGTATTTCGTTAGAAGAGAAAGAGGCTTACACTCTGGGCAAAACTTATTTCGACTGTCAAGAATACGACAGGGCTGCACATTTTCTAGAGAACTGTTTGAGTTCTAAGTGTGTGTTTCTTCACAAATATTCTCAATATATGTCAAGTGAGAAAAAACGACTAGACAATGCTACGGATCTAGGCACAGAAAATACAGAATCAACACAAGTGTTACTGGATTTACTTTCCTACTTTAAGGTAAATAAGTTTAATTTATTGTGACCAGCGAAGTTACCTAAGCAGTTTGTTTAAATATCTTAAAAGGTATTTTACTTTTCAGGCAAACCGCAACAACCTAGATGGATATCTCCTGTACTTAGAGGGTGTGGTATTGAAAAAGTTAGATTTGCGGAGTCAAGCGGTGACAGTGCTGCAGGCAGCCGTGGCCGCGGCGCCCACTCTCTGGGCGGCCTGGGTAGAGCTTGTAGGGCTTGCTAATGAGTATGAAGCATTAGATGCACTCCAACTTCCCAAACATTGGATGATGTATTTCTTTGCTGGACATGCTTTCGTTGAACTGAAAATATCTGAGCAAGCTTTGGAAGCCTACATGCTGTTGGTTGCAGCAGGGTTTGAAAAGAGTACTTATGTTACAGCACAAATGGCTATTGCCCATCATGATAGAAGAGGTAATTTTATATGAAATTATATTTTTCTTAGAAGTAAGATTTTGGTTCATTTGTTAATTTTTCTGTTGAAATGTTTCAGATGTTGATTCTTCACTAAGCTTATTCCGTGAACTCTACCAGAATGACCCATATAGACTGGACAACTGGGATGTGTATTCTCACCTGCTATACTTGAAAGAAAAACGAATGGAACTTGCTAACTTAGCTCAGAGAGCAGTGTCAATAGATAAATATAGAGTTGAGACATGTTGTGTCATTGGTAAGCAATGTTGTTTATACATGAATAATCTTTATTTATCATACTACATATGATTGGTGTCAATACATAGTCTATTTTTCAATTCAGTATGTCCATAGTAGGCCAATCAACCAGCCTAACTTAGTCTTCAGATAAGTATAACCAGGAATATTGATAAAATAGCCAAACATTTGGTGACAGCAGTTATTTAAAAGAAAACATTATTTCATTTAGAAAATCTTTTATTTGACTTTCAGGAAACTACTACAGTTTGAGAAGTGAGCACCAGAAAGCTGTAGTGTACTTCCAAAGAGCATTATCTTTGGATCCTCAGTACTTGTCTGCATGGATACTCATGGGACATGAATTCATTGAACTACAGAACTCTAATGCTGCTATACAATGTTATAGACAAGCTATTGGTAAACAATTAGATTTTATAAACATAAATAATTTAATAAAATACACAAACAGTATTATCAAAATTATTTATTTATTCCAGATGTGAATAGAAATGATTATCGCGCATGGAATGGGCTTGGACAAGCATATGAGATTCTAGGACTGAATGGCTACTGTATATATTACTACTCACGGGCAGCACAGCTGAAACCCGATGACTCGAGAATGTTGGTTTCACTAGGAGAAGCCTATGAGAAAATGGATAAAATACCCAATGCACTTAAATGTTACTACAAAGCTCACAGCACTGGTGATATTGAAGGGATGGCCTTGTTCAAACTAGCGAAGTAAGTGCTGTGGTTTAGTAATTTGATTAATCTATAATAAAAAATTGGTGAAGGAACATTACCTCTCACTATAACGTTTTGTCTCCTTTCCCTGTTATATATTTGATATTTATTAGTATATTACTTAATATTGTATGTATTTGTTTTATATTATTATGTATGTCTCTCTATTAATATTATTTATGATGTTTGTACACTGACCGCCCTAAATCTAACTTCTTTAGTTCAGTCCATCCAAAGGTTGTCTGTAAGAGATTGCCCTGTGCGATAAGACCGCCCATTGTACACTAGTTTTATAAGTGTTTTTACTGTGCTTGTTATGAGGTGTACAATAAAGTATATAATAATATAATAACAACTTAAAAATCATCTCAAAACTGCTATAACTTGGAACTCAGTTATGATAAATGAATACGTTTTGTTTAAAGTTAACGTCTCAGCCGTTATAACTATTGTGTCCTTAACATAAAATTACGTTGTGTTGTTTTTGTAGTAACCCTTAACTGTTCTTTCTCGTTGCACTGACGTGTATCAGAACATGTAATGACGAGAATCCTGGTGTAAGTGTCTCATAGAAAATAACTGGGCAAGTGCGAGTGGGTGTTTTTATACTATAGAATCAATTTTTAGGTAAAGATCTATTATCTCCAATTTTTTTTTTAATTATAGGCTCAATGGTTTTGGAGATAGGGGGCTGGGGGGACTGGTCATGAATAACTTCAAAACCATTTATTTTAAAATTATAATTGAAACCCTCACAGTAAGCCTTTTCATTTGATATGTTACACAATATTGTCCAAAAAACCTTTTTTTTTTTCAATTTTCTAGTTTGACCCCAAAAGTGACCACCATAAAAACATATATATATATACGTAACACATCTTTTTTGTTTTTGTATTGGGCTTGCTCTTAACTCTAGTCTGTGACAGAGACAAATGGGTCACCAATGTCCATATGTATACCAAATTTCAACAGAATCGGTCCAGTGGATCCGGAGAAAACTGGCTGTGACTGACGGACAGACAGACACGTTTTTTTGTTTTGAACCCTAAAAGTAATTCTCAGTACCAATGAATAATTTGTGATGGATCTGATAGATAAACTTCAATCACTGACCTCATATTATAAAAACAGCAGGCTAGAAGACTTGTTGTTCTTTATAATTTAGATTAGCAGGATAATGATTTTATCAAGCACCAAAAAATTGCTAGTAATCTAAGCTTGATTAATATGCAAAAAATTAAAATATTTTCAGGCTGTACGAAAAATCGAATATGCCAAACAGTGCGGCGGCGGCTTACACAGCCGCTTGTCAGGACCCCGCCAACGCGGGAAGCAAGGAGCTGCCGGCGGCTCAGCGGTACCTGGCGCAGTACTACCTCAGGTTCTCACTGCTGGACCATGCCGCTCATTATGCCTACAAGTGCTTGGAGCATGAAAGTGTAAGTTGATGTTTTGAAAAGTTCTACTCTTAAAAAAAAAAAAAACCTACATATTGGGTATCCTTGGATAATCCTCGTGATTAAGACACCCATAACTTAAGTTTGCAGATAGGATCATGTCTTTTATTTTGCAGACTAAAGAAGCTGGGAAGAATATTCTAAAAACAATATCAGAAAAGCGGTCATCGGCGACATCTTCGCAACCTGCTAATCTGCCTGAAGATTTACCAGATGCCATAAAAAATGCATCGACAGTGTCGATAACTCAAGAAACTCCGAAAACCCCACTTCCGAGCCCCAACGTCACGCCCGACAACTTCTCCACACCCGTGTTCACGCGGAAAAGCAGTAAATATAAAATGTGACATACAATTTCTAGAAAATGTAAAATGTGAAGAGACTGATTCATATAGTGTAGGTGTACCAATATCACTTGTAAAAATGTATAATTAAAAAATGTCATGATTAATATAGTGTAATTTTTGTTTCATTACGTTTTTACACAGCACCGATTACCGCTATGCAACTCGGCATAATACACTCGATATGAAAAGGCACATTGTAATAATGACTATAAAATAGACTAGTGTTACCACCCGACCCTTTCTAGGGATGACGATTCTGCCTCGTTGACATAGCCGCAAGATAGGTTGCCAAGTGTTGGTTCTAACTTTGATGCTCAGGTTGGGAAGTGTTCAGAACGTAGGTAGCTCTAGTTGTTTGGTACATTCTCAGTACCAGCCCAAAATAATAAGCTATTTGCAAAATGCGAATACTACACATACACTCCTGCTTATCTCTATGGAATACAGGCGAAATGTGTTATTGCAGATTCCAAACCTGTCTAGATTTTATTACTTAAATGATGCGAAATGCTAAGGGATGAATCAAAATAAAGGAAACAGTATGTATAAAAAATAATAGTGATTACTTTTATTTATACAAATTAACAGATCTTAGTGCTCAAATAGTAAAAAACAATTATTTTAAGAACTAAATAAATAGGAAAGTGCATTGATTAGAAAATAAAAAAATTGTTCAAGTTAGCTCTTTGCAAATAAAAATAAAACTGATTATAATCACAGATGAAGCACATAATTTGAGAGCTCAATTTCTAACTGGCTAATTATAACTACATTTGCAACTGATTTCCTTTTAAAATATAGGAGTATATAAATGTTAAACCCTGACTAAGAAAATGTTCAGTACAATTTTGACAAGCAAAATGTTAAAATATTAAATAACATTAAAAATAACTTACATTTCATGTGGTGATTACAAAAAGTCAACAATACATTACTCAATAAAACTTGAAATGGTAGAATTTGTTAGAAGCATCATTAATTCTTTGTTAATAAGTTCATACATTTTCAAAATATTTCATTATAATGAGCAATTTATACATGGACATGAAATATATACTTTTAATTGTATTGAATAATTCAAATTACACCAAAATGCGGACTCGTATTCATTAAAAAATACCCAATAATCATCTTTTTTATCCTACATATTTTATCAATAGATTTTTGTACCGTTCCATACAATTCCAAACTACTCTATCAAATAAGGCCAGTAACCTCCGAGTATGACGTCACGCGCGCTGGCGCAGGCTCCTCCCGGCCACTGGCTGACTCACTCAACAAAACTTACTCACACAAGGCACCGGTTTACTAACGCACAGTTGCTGATACATTATATGATACCTGTAACCTGTGTTAGAAATTTCGCAATAGACTAATATTAATGTAGGTAAATAGCTTCGACATTAACTGGTCATTTCAATACAATACTATCTAAATAATTTAGAATAAAGCTTAAACCAGAGTCTCCCACAAAATATTTCATATTTATACACATTTCATTAATTCACTATCCATATTCAAAATACTTTTCATTTTCTAGTTTGAGATATTTAATATACAATAATTGTAAATACTAATACATATTGAAAAATGTAAGGCATATTGAGGCACTCAACTTTACAACCATAACAAGCGTGGTGCATGGTGGTAGCTATGGACTGATGATGCTCAAGATACAGTAATATTCCGACTTACGCCGTTTCTCATCTTGTAAAAGTTAAAATACATGAAAATTAATGAAAGAGAGCGTAATCTCGAGGTGTTACTGTATCCCCACTATGGCTAAACATTAATAAATTATTCAACTACTATACAATTGTTCAATAACATAAAATTTGTAGCTTGGTTTGTGCTTTTTGTTCCGTAGTTTGTTCTTTGACATCTCACTTAGTTCTTATGTTTTCACATAGCCGAATCAGAGGAATGGATTCTTGGAATTTGTGAAACCGCCATTATTTGTAGACTGCTAAAAACATGATAAGCCAATTAAATATTTATCATCACACAAATGAGTCACTAGATCATCCACGCACACTGCCTGCTATTCAAACATAGTTAGTCATTCATATATTTCTGTGAACTGCAACCTAAATGTAGAGAAGTAAAACAAACTATCAGTGGTGGTTTCCTGTACGTTTTCAGTAGATAACATTATCAAAATAGTTCATAAATGAATTCATGCACTGGCTTAGCAAAAGCATGGTACATATAAAAAATATGTTATTGTACTTAATATATAAAGCTGAAGAGTTTGTTTGTTTGTTTACTTGAACGCGCTAATCTCAGGAACTGCTGGTCCGATTTGAAAAATTCTTTCAGTGTTAGATAGCCCATTTATTGAGGAAGGCTATAGGCTACATATCATCACGCTAAGACCAATAGGAGCGGAGCAGGAGCAGACGAAGTTGCGCGGGTCAACTAGTTATTTTAATAGTTTGGGAAACTAATTAAATCTTCATGTATATATTAATGGCCCTGTTTATTCTATTACTAGTCGACCAGCGCAACTTCGTCTGCTCCGCTCCTATTGGTCTTAGCTTGATGATATATATCCTATAGCCTTCCTCGATAAATGGGCTATCTATCACTGAAAGAATTTTTCAAATGAGACCAGTAGTTCCTGAGATTAGCGCATTCAAGCAAAGCAAGTTTGTTTACTTGAACGCGCTAGTCTCAGGAACTACCGGTCCGATATGAAAAGTTGTTTCAGTGTTAGATAGCCTATTTATCGAGGAAGGCTATATATCATCACGCTAAGACCAATAGGAGCGGATCAGTAATTAAGATTGTGACGCAGACGAAGTTGCGCGGGGCAACTAGTATTAGTGTAGATTAAAAGGACACAGAAATAATGAAAATTGAGTTATTTAAATATACGAAGAACCAGATAACCAAATGCATAGATAAATATAGAAAACAATAGTCTATGAGGTCCAAAAAATAAATATTAGATTCAATGCCAAATGGTACATAGATGTAGCAAATGGGAGTCAGATGCAAAATACATCTCATTAATATGATGCACCTCCCCATTAGGAAACATCTATAAAATTCAGTCACATGCCTGATAGATCTGTCAATACCATATGCAAACAAATATGCTAATGTAAACAACCAACAGTTTCAAGGCTAAATCCAAATTGATATCACATAAAATATATTCAATTTACTTCTAGCTATCAAATAATAAAATAAAACACATTTTACTATTAATAGCATATTTACCAATTTAATGTGGACAGGTAAATGTGTTGTCAATAGCTTTTCCTGTTATTTTCCTATTGTTCTGTGTTAGTTTGCTCAAGTTTAACATACAATTATTATAAATATAAAAGTTTCGGGTTCAATGATTTAAAATGGTACATGGTACACAGATGCTCTCCAATCTGGATCAGCACACTAACCTGATATTTCCCATAAAATACTACTCTTCTTTGGAAAGCAAAGTTAAAAACTTGCTTTTGTTTGATAGATTTGTATTACTAAATTGATATTTTGGATGAATTTATACTAATCAGTATATATATAAAATTCTTCCATTACTGCATGAATGAGTGACTGACTGTCAACTACTGGTTATAGAAAGCTGAAACTTGGCATGTAGGTCTCTTGGGAAATGTAGAGGAGCACTAAGCGAGGATTTCCCGAAATTCCTATGGGAACAGGAAAAAAACGGGATATGTGTGTACGAAGTCGCAGGCAAAAGTTAGTCCTAATATAAAATTCTTCCGTTTCTAAGTGAGTGACTGACAGACTATGTACAGCCAAAACTACTGGTTGTAGAAAGCTGAAATTTGGCATGTGTAGGTTTCTTGAGGGATGTAGGGGAGCACTAAGAGAGGAATTCTTGAAATTTCAACCAAAATGGGAAAAACGGGACATGCGCGTACGAAGTCGCGGTAAAAGCTAGTTAATATTATAAAGCTAAAGAGTTTGTTTGGAGAAACGCGCTAATTTCAGGAACTACTGGTTTGAGTTGAAAAAATATTTTCGTGTTGGATAGCGTATTTCTCAAGGAAGGATATAAGCTATATAACATCACGCTGTGAGCAATAGGAGCAAAGCAATTGAAAAATGTGATGCAGACAAAAGTTGCATGGGTCAGCTAGTAAATAAATAAATTATATAGTGTTTCTGTAGGATGCAAATAAAAAAGGTCATATAATGCAATGTTCTCACCATAAATGGGTTGACTGGTACAGTTGCTGTGGCGGTGCTCCATCCTCCATTGAAAAATGGGTTCTTATTGGCAAACAGATCATTGGTTGTGTTGCTTTGGAATGGATTTTTATTATTTACGATGTTATTTTCCTCTGAAATAGTATATTAATTAGTTTAGACAGCATCATACAATTTATAATACAACAGGTTTTACTACAATTTATTATCCTCAAGTCTCCTACAGACTATGCATATTTAGGGCTGTTATCACACAGAATAATGAACAAAAAAGAATCATATCATGAAAACAAAGAAAAAGAAAATTTAAAAAACATAACATAGAATCCTTACCCATATGTTTCATGTTCTGTTGCCTTAAAGCCAGATCTAAATCTGCCAGTGCAGCATAGCGGTCATCTGTAAATTAAACACAAATTACTGAAATGTTTACCCAGCCAGCTATAAAAATTAATCACGATTGATTTCTTTTTTGTACTTACTCGCAGGTTGAGCAGGAGGACTAAAAGCATTGAATGCTTGTTGTGAGGTCATGGACGGAGGCGATGCAAAACTATTGTTCATATTATTATTGAACTGACTACTGTTATAAATATTAGCTGTAGAAAAATCAACAGGAAAACTGAAAAAGAAATATTTTTGATAAGTTCTGTAAATAACATTTTGAACAGTTCTAGTATTCTTTTTATGTATGATAATACTTACTCAGGTACTGAGGGCGGTACAACAGCAGGTACTGATGTGACAGTGTTCAAAACAGGCTTTGCCAAATTGTTGACTGGTTGTCTGTAGCCAATGTCGTTAGCAGGCAGCAAATTGTTCACCACTTTCGCAGTTTGGACGACTGTGTTGTTATTGACAATGTTCTTATGTGTTTGCGGCGAAATCGATATCAAAGGCGTCGAGCCCGAAGCGTTACTTCCGGTCTTAACTTTGGGCTTATTTTTTATCGAACTTCCATTGACGGGATTGTTACTAAGTGCAGGCGAATCTAAATAATAGCGCTTCTTCTCATATTTGTCTGACATGAAATCTTTAACGCTCTGCTCATCAGTAAAATTCACACTTTCACCCTCGTAAAGGCCTAACCAAACGCGCCTGCAGTAGTCGTTACCTCTCGCTTTTATAAATTCTATTTCTTCCGGCGTGAAAGTGGCCATGGAAATGGACTTCACGCGGTGAGGCGGAGTAAGGCCACGCCTGAAACATAATACAGGAATCCGTTTGTTGATCTTATCCATTTAGACAAAAGCAGAATAACGCAGAAACAATACTCACAACATTCCCGAGCATTTCGAACACACGAAAGAACCGATTGTACTGTTCACGTAAGTAGGTCCTCTTTGGTTGCAATCTAAACAATATTTGTTCCCATTATGTGAAATAAGCTCACGTAAAATTTCTAAATTTTTATCGTCCTGCTTGCGACGATTTGCAGCCATTTTCGTATTCTATGTGTGGGTAATGTTTTATTTATATAGGTAGGTATATACGGAATGCTACACCACAGAGTACATTTATATATAGTGAGATGCTACACTATTATGATCGTGGTGTGTGTGAATGCTTGAAAGTAATTTTGTTGATCAATCAAATAACAAACTTCAACTCAAAGCTTGTCTATGGCCTTAAGAGATGCGAATGAACCAGAATGAACTTATAGTAAACCTCTCTTACAGTGTGCTCAGTATATCTCATATAATGCCACCTTAGAGCACAAAGATTTATTCACAATCCAACCGTACTAGGTCGCCTCATCAAAAAGTGTGCTAAGTCCATGGTTGCCTGGATTTAAGATGTTTAATTGGGTTACCTTAACGAGGTTTTCATACGGATCCCTATTTTAAAAATATTCTATAGCCTATGTTATACAGTGATAATGTAGATTTTTAACGGCAAAAGAATTTTTGAAATCGGTCTAGTAGTTTTTAAGATACAAATCTTTCAACTTTATTAATAAAACTGAAAACTTGGTACTAGTCTAATATTTTAAGGTACTAGTTTATATAAATAATATGACGTATCATCATTATCTTAACAGCCGAAATACGTCCACCGCCGGACATAGGCCTCCCCCATAATCGCCACGCTTGGCAGTGGTTAGTTGGCAGCAGGTTGGCGATCACAGTGTATGGTGTTGCGTTTTACAGAGAACGCTGCTGCCCATTCTCTGGTGAGTCCCTTAGGTTAGGTGAATATGACGTATACCACCATTTAATTAATATCCCCAGTTAGTCTACCATGCATGGGGTTTTTGGACATTTATTTGTAGTGGAATTCTAGGAAAGTCACAGCGCCATCAATATAATTATAATTTATAAAAAATGTATTATGTTATTATGAAAGAAATATTCTTTTTCTAAATACGTTCTTTTTCTAGCATACTATAAATACTTTTATCTTTAGTACCTAATACGTAGTTAATTTACACAAATTATATTGCGTGTTTTGCGCCAGGGTAGCCCGCGAATTTCAAATTTTCTTACGTTTTTTGCAATTTTGCAAGTCAGTATTAGGTTTTATGTTGATTAAGTAAAGTAACTAAAATATTTTAGTTACAGAAAAACCTATAAGAAGTCTCTTGTGTTAAAAACACATGTTATGAAAATGAAATTGGTTCGGAACTTTTTGCATTCGACTCGCACTTGGCTAGTTTTTGTAAGTGCACGTCTCTACTTTTGGGTCTTGTAACTAACACCTAGGTGACTTTTCGGAAGTTTTGCGCAATTTCGTCCCACTTGACCAGAATAATTAGGTACCTTACTACCTCTAATTCTTGTAGTTTATCTATTTATGGTGCCCCCCAGATTTGATGCCCTAAGCAATCGCTTAAGGTGAATGCTCCAGGGTAGCCCGCGAAATTCAAATATTTTTATGTTTTTTGCAATTTGCCGGTCAGTGTGAAGCTGTATGTGGACCAAATGCGATCCGCAACCGTAACGCGTATTTATCTAAAGAATTATAACCATTTTAATCATCAATATAGCCCTCTAAGTTCAGTTAAGAATGATTATTTGACTAAAATATTCCATCACATTATCAAAATTGACTTCACTGTCCCTTTCAATCGAAAAAAATCGAAAAGTTACGCGCGGTATAAGATCAGACCAAGCGCAACATGAATTCATTATTTCAAAGAATTCGAAATTATATAAAAAAAAATATGACATAGTTGCGTTGTGATGTGTTTTAAACTATGATATTAGTATGTAATGTAAGTAGAATTGATGCCTTAAGAGGGAAATTTTGTGCTTGGCACCCGGGGCGGACCAGCCCGCTCCGCCCCCACTTTACGCCGCCACAAGTTGCTTTATGAATTATTATGCAGAATAATTTGAGTAGGTATTTAAAGAATTTAACATGCCAGAGCAAGCGAAACAAGCTCGTTGAGCTTGAAAATCGTAGTATCCAACCTCCGAATGGTTTTTATTGTATACATATACTAGCTGTCCTCCGCGGCTTCGCTCCTGTCAACTTTTTTATTTTTTTCTTTCATAAGAACCTACTCCTGACAAAAAAAAAACAAAAGAATTAGCGAATTTGGTCCTTCACGCGTGATGCCATGAGCAATGGAAATAGGGACTCATTTTTTATATACAAAGATAAAGATTTTATAATCTATAAGCAGACCAGCTGTTGGGGTGGATGGTTATGATTCAATTAAAGAAATAGTTTACATTGTAATTGTTATATTTTTGAAAAAAGTTTTGGATATGTCGCTACCTTTCTCTTTCTTATTTGCTATTCTTGAGCCAAACTGAAGTGCTCTTTTAGGTAAAATAACAGCCTCTGTTAATCCAAGATTGAATGCAACTAGCCTTAACATGAGCTTGTCACCAATACCAATACCCAAATCTTCACTAGGGAAGCACCTGCAAAAAGACAAGAGATGTTTTGGTGTACAATAAAACATATTTATATATAAATAATCAAATAGAATAGAAATACATTATCCCATCAAATGTTATTTCATCAAATTCATTATTGCAAAACTACTAAACATTATGGTACAAAAAATTTAAAATTATATTAACCTAAGCCAAGGTTTTAACTGTAGTATATAATTTGTAAAGTCTTCATCTAAATATGGCATTCGAGGTTGTCTGCCATGGTCACATATGACTCTGTTATCGCGGGCCAAGTTTCTGAATGAAATTCTTTTCCAGTCTAGTTGTAATTCTTTGCTGAGACCTGACCAGCCATTACGTTTAAAAGCATTTCTATGCCGGACATAGCCACCAAATAATTCATCAGCACCAGAACCTACTAATAAAACCTGAAATTAGAAGTATTTCTAAATTATTTTAGAATCATTACTAAATTAAACCACTTTTTTGACTGAGTATTAACCTACCCTGCTTGTAGAGGTATCTGAGCCATCCTGACCCCTAGCAGCAAACCATAATGCCGTTCCAAGACTTTCATCTAAAATAGTTTGTCGAGGATAAACTAGATCACCTATAGTATTCTCTTGGTACTTCTCTAGTTCTTCTTTAGGTACATTCACTTCTCGAAAGACCCATTTCCTGAAAAATATGCAATCAATTATTATTATTGGGGTGGGGGAGGGAAGTTGCTCACGTCCGTAGGATTTACCATCTTTTCCTAGACCCACCCTACACGTCTCCCCCGGGTGGTGCAAAACGAGCAACAACGCCGAGTCTCAGGCGGCGGAAACAAACCTGACTCTGCAGGACTAAAAATCCTGCTCAGTGGTGGTAGAAAAAGACCTCCACAAGCCGTAATCCTGCAGTCATTCTAGTGGGAACGGTGGTCTTGGCTTAATTGTCCGGGCCAAGAGGAAGAACACCTCAGTAAAAAATACCCTTATCCTACGATGGGAATGTGCCAAAAGGATACCAATAGGTGGCTAGTGGGAAACTAGTCTCTAGTGCCAACCTCAATGTACCAGGCAATCATCGAGTGTATATAGCCTTCTCATAGGAATGGGCGTCACCCAGTGAGCGACCGTTTATCGACCCTTCTCGTGGGAATCAAATGGATTCAAATTTAAAACAAAACAAAAACCTACCCCCAACCCAGCATAATCAGAAAATTTACCACCAGCAAGTTTTCCATAAAAGCTTATTTGAAACACGTCCCAGAGCAAACTCGTTTCATGGAACTACAAAAGCAGAAACTGCAGTCATAGAAATAAGCGATGATACACGAATGTCAACAAATTCTAAAAACCTGCCCTTGGAACTGCCAGAGAGTTCAGAACAAATACCACCACCTTGACAAAGAGTACCTGGCTCTAAAAAATGCAAACTATCAGACTCTCCTCCAAGCTCAACTATAGTTACAAGTAACAGCTTTTGTAATCTCCCAGTTTATGAGCCAGAGCAAGTTACACCTAAACCTTCAAATAAACCCCCACCCATAATGCTCTATGGAATAGATGATGTCCACGAGCTCTCTAAGTTAATTGAAACTGCCAACCTGTTTTATATTTAAAATAGTTAATAAGAATCTGCTTCGAGTTATGGTCGACGTGATAGAAGACTACAAAAAAGTTGTTGATCTAATAAGACAAAAGGGTCTGATCGGTCACACGTTTTCAAGAAAAGACACGAAAAGCTACCGTAGCTAGTCATAAAAAATTTCCACCATACACACTCCATAATGTCATTGTAGAAGAATTGAAAAAAGGCAATAAAATAAGAGGAGAAATCATCAAATGCAGATATGGACCGGACAAAAAACCCTCATCCACATTTTTCATAAATCTAGAGCCTAGTTAGTACATGTAACAAATCAATTAAAAATATGCAATACATCTATCACCACCGTGGTAAAATTGAAGATCCCCGTAAATCTAGAACAATAGTGCAATGCCAGAGATGTCAGCAATATGGCCATTCAAAAAAAAACTATATGCGGCCATTTAGGTGTGACAAATGTGGCGAAGGACACAGAACAGCAGAGTGCCCAAAAAAAGACCGCAACACCCCTGCTAAGTGTGCATTGTGTTCATGTGACCATCCCGCAAACTACAAAGGGTGCCAGGTCAACAAAGAGATCCTTGCTAGAAAAAGCAACAGACCAGGTCCCAATCACGCAGTAAACAGCGGGCACAAAAATAAGGCATCCTCTCTTGTATCTGAGTTAAACAACAGACCAAAACAACCCGTATCAACAAATAAATGTGATAACAGATCCTACTCCGATATTACCTCCAATCGTAGAAATCAGACCGAGCAGATGATCCTGATCCTGTACTTTCTCAACAATATTCAATCGAAGCTATTTTAACAAAACAATCTGAGAAGATTGACATTCAACTAACGAACAGGTCCACAGAGTCTATCACGCAATACGCAAGAGCTTTGAGAAGAAGGAATACACTTCTGCGGCATTTCTAGATGTGCAACAGGCCTTTGATCGTGTGTGGCACAAGGGCTTACTGTGCAACGTAAAGGAAAAGCTCCCCCACTCAGTGTTTTCCATCATAGCTTCATATTTAGAAGGCAGACAATTCCAAGTAAAACAAGGAGACAAAAGATCTTGTCTGTATAATATCGAAGCTGGAGTTCCACAAGGATCGGTCCTGGGACCCGTTTTATATAATATTTTCACATCTGATCTTCCAACTACAGCAGATGTTACGGTAGCGACACATTACCTTCACTTCGAGAAAAGGTGACTGTCCCACAGTAACATTAGGAGATAAAAAGTCTTCCACACACAAATTGTGTTAAGTTTCTCGGATTTCACTTGGACAAAAGGCTCACTTAGAAGACGTATATAAAACAAAAAAGAGAACATCTAAATGCCAAATATAAAAACCTGTATTGGTGGTCGTTACTCAGTCCTACCTTTGGACAACAAACTACTGCTGTACAATTCTGTATTAAAACCTAAATGGTTGTACGACATCCAACTATGGGGATTGACCAGCAAAAGCAACATAATGTGCCTCCAAAGATCTCAAAACGCGATCTTGAGGAATATTGTCAATGCACCATGGTTAAAGATAAAGATCATTTATTTCTGAGCATATGGTACATTAAGGTCTTATTCATTATCCAGTTTCACATACACTACCGTTGCCGGTGTAGAAATATTAAATTAAGTGACATGCCAAAAAATAGCTCAATTCGAGACCACAACAATTTAAGTACACTTGTTTGTCATGAAAAAAAAAAAGTATCAGAAATTTTGTCTCCATTAATGTAATAAATCAGTTTTTAAGAAAATAGGTGATTTTTCTACAATGTCATGTTTTATATGCGCAATTATTTATATTTATTATTTATGAACGAAATGTCAAAATTTACTGATTATATAATGTCAAATGCTAAAAAAAAAATACAACAATACTACTACTATAAATAAAATAATAACAAGTCAATAGGCAAGTACATACACACATAAAGTATATTATTTAAATTGTAATGTCAAAATTTGTAATTAAAAAAATCATTAACTGAATAAAAGCAGTTTTCTAAAAGCCAGGTAAATATTGTTTTCCTGAATTTATTGGTAGGCAACACTCTGATGCGTGAGGGTAAATTGTTGAAGATTTTGACTGCCATGCAATTGGAATTCCTGCTATACAAATGTAGTCTCTGGCTAGGTGCAAGTAATTTATTTGGACTTCTGCTTTTCACTCTTTGAGAAATGTGTTCATACAATGGGAACATGTGCGGATATCTTTTAACAAACATACATATTTCAAAAATATATAGGCAAGGAAGTGGAAGAATTTTTAGTTCTTTAAATAATGGCTTACAATGCTCTAAATATTCTGCTCCGTATACAGCTCTGACACACTTTTTTTGTGCAATGAATGCTTTGTTCGCATCTACTGAATTTCCCCATATCACGAGGCCGTAACGAAGCACTGATGCCACATAGCCATGATAAGCATGGAGGGCTGTTTCTTTACTGGCTATTCGTCTCAGTTTTCGTAAAGCAAACACAAACTTGTCAAGTCGAGTGCAGACTTTTTTCACGTGTTCTTTCCAATTTAATTTTTCATCAATAATTATTCCCAAGAATAAGGTTGAAGGCACGGGTTCCAAAATTAAATTATCGTAGTGTATTTGAGGTGGTTTTACCGAAGATTTGTGTGTTTGAAATTGTACTAACTTTGTTTTTTCAATATTTACACGTAAGTTATTAGATTTCAGCCATTTTATTGCTTGTAGAATTTCATTGTTAGTGTCAGTTTTTATTTTATTGTCAAAGTAGTGTCATCAGCAAATAGTGTACAAATTATGTTTGAGGCTCTTGCAAAAGTCATTTATGTATATTATAAATAATGGAGGCCCTAGTACGCTTCCCTGAGGAACGCCACAACTATTTATTTTCAACTCTGAACTGTATATTTTTTTTCTGTTATGGTCAATTTTTGATACCATTGTCCTTTGCTGGCGACTCGATAGATAACTTTTAAGCCAGTCATGCGCCTTGCCTCTTATGCCGTATTTCTCCATTTTGCAAAGTAGTCGTTTATGTGGGACAAAGTCAAATGCTTTGCTCATATCTAGAAATACTGATAATACAGACATTTTATTATTGAGGGCTTCAGATATCAGTTTGACCAGAGTAAAACAAGCAAGTGAAGTTGAACTATTCTTTCTAAATCCAATTTGGTTCTCAGTAAGTATGCTGTTTTTGTTTAAAAAGTTTATTATTTTCCCGTACATTGCTTTTTCAAAAATCTTTGAAAGGATAGGGATCAATGTAATGGGTCTATAATTGGACATATCCGAACGGTTACCTTTTTTGTATAGCGGTTTCACTATAGATTGTTTTAATCTAGTAGGAAATGTTCCTGTCTCAAATGACAGATTGATAATATAACTAAGATGTGCTGCTATGCATTTGCCACTTAATTTTATTATTTTTGTGGTTATTTCATCATATCCAGTAGCATTAGTATCGTTTAAGGAGTTGATAATTTTTATTATGTCTTGTTCATTTACTGGAGTCAAAAACATACTGTTAGTGTTATTGGTAATGTCAATGTTACTTACGTTATTACTATTGCTAAGGTTAGTTTTATTGGTCATCTCTATAAAATAGTTATTAAATTGATTACATATATCATTGGGATCATTAATTAGGTTATAATTTATTATCAATTCTTTGATTTCATTTTTATAATTATCATCATTATTTATATTATTTTTTATAATAGACCAAGTCGCTTTACATTTATTTTTGGAATTATGTAAATGTTTTTGATTATTTATTAATTGTGAATGTGATATACATGTTCTTAAAATTCTTGAATAGGTCAGGTATCTTCCCTTATTATATTTTTTGCTTAGGGCATCGTGTTGGTAACTATAATATAGAGTTCTCTTTTTTATGCACGATATTTTTATACCTTTACTAATCCATTTATTTTTAATTGGTTTATTATATTTTTTAACTGTTATTTCGGGGAAACATAGTTTGTAAAAGAGTATATATAGGTCATGAAATAAGTTAAATGCATTGTTGCAATCTGTTTCTTCATATACTTCATTAAAACTTAAAGCTGATATACATTCAAGAAATTTTTGAATATTATTTTCATTGTAATCTTTTTTCACTTCATAAAAGAAATTTGGAATTTTCGGCTTATTATGTGCTATTGGAAGAAAGAACGTTAAAGACTGCCCAGTATCATGATCTGAGAGGGCTAGGTTATGTATACTGCTTTTTGTGTCTAGGGTCGAGATATTACTGGCTATTTGATCTATGCAACTTTTTTTCCTAGTGGGCATTTTAATATGAGTCAACAAGTTAAAATTATTTAAAATAGATATTAATTCTCTTGTTTGTGTAGTGTCTTTAAGCATATCAATATTCCAGTCTCCGCATATTATGACACGATTCCTACTTTTATAAGTTAATTTGTGTAACAAAACTTCAAGGTTTTTGAAAAATATGGCCGCATCGGAATCCGGGATTCTATAGACACATACTATTATTAAGTTATAACTCGGAACTTCTATGCCGCAACATTCAAAACAATAATCGCTAGACATTTCATTAGTTATTTGTAAAGGGCTAAAAACTAAATCTTCTTTCACCAATATGCACGTGCCGCCCCGTTTTTTATTGGATCTTGAGTAATTAGCAGCTAGCTTATAGTTTGTAAGTCTAAGATTAAATTCATGACCGGATTGTATAAAGGTTTCGCTAAAACAAATAAAGTCTATAACACCCATCTCTTTCGTCAATTCAAATATTGTTACTTCGAAGAAATCTAATTTATTGAGTATTCCAGCTATATTTTGATGTAACAAAGTAAGCTTCTGTTTATCATTACTGGCATTGTTGTTTAAGGGTGGGGCGAAAAAAAATATTTTGTACATGAGCTTTACTCGTTATTGCTTTTGGTAAATTTTCAATGTCACAATCACAATCCAACGGATAATTTTTTATGTCAACAAGCATGCGACTAAAAATACTTCCAAATATACATTTTATCCCTAGTTTATTAAGTTTACCTGTTTTATATGAGAACATTTCCAATGAGAGGTCACGATTCGAATCAAAGAAATATGCATATTCATAGTTTCTTATATCCATGTAAAGTAAATTATTAAACAGTTCTACTCTATAATTATGAATAAGGGCTCCTCTTATGTATACCGGAGAGCACACAATCACATTTGTATGAGTTGTCTGTTCCAAGGATTCTCTTATTAGTCTAACAAGTTCGATAGAGTCTTCATTATCTTTAAAATCCTTTTCGCCAATCATTACTATACAATAGTCGTCCAGGTTAAAATCTTGAACCTTGTTCTTAAGGTTTGTGAGTATTTCCTTCATTTTACTATTAGGTGACACGTAGTGGCAATACTCAAACTGTTCGCAGAAAGTATCTTCTATAATTTCCACCGGGCGATAGTAGTTGCAGTTACTAAGGACGCATAGTTTCCTTTTTCTTTGATTTTCTTTTATTGTGTACTTTCTTCCATGGTTCTTCGTTTGAATGATTTCTGCTTCGTTTGTAATTGAAGTTGAAGTTGGTCCCTCAGTTAATTTTATTTTTGAAGTTTCAGCTACAGCGTCTTGTGATCGGGATAGATCGTACTGCTTCAAGTTGCAGTTGAGATCTAGAGGTGAAGCATTCTCGCTCGTACTGCTTGCAGCACCATCTGTTATGGTTTCCTCACACTTTTTTGTGTCTAGATCTATGAGACTCTTATCAAGGTTCTTTTTGGTAATATTTAAATTATGTATGATATGTTTGTTTTTCTTTAAAGTTGAGTGTTTTTTTGTACTACTAGATTGGCTGCTACATAGGTTTTTCAGTTTTGCTATGATATTTTGTTGTTCAATTGTTTGTTTCTTCAAAGTGGCGTTTTCCATGATCAAGTTGTCAATTTCATCATGAGCAGTATTTACTTGTATTCTCAACTGTTCAATATCTCCTTTCAGTCTTTCACACTCGTCACAACATAAGGTGGTAATTTGTGGTAAACTTTTTGAAAGATATTCAGAGTTAGCGGAGTCAAAAGAGGAAGTCGGAGAGTTGATTACTGTTCTATTTCTTCGCATAGTTATGTTTTGAAAATCCATCTTTTTAATTGTTTAAAATTACTGTTAGTTTCTATTTTATTTTTCTGCTGAAAACTAACTTCAGTGTCTATTATTAGTGTGTTCAGTGTCTATTATTAATTTCCACTGCCAACAGTCACCAACCTTACGAAGCGTGGCGTAAGCTAAGTCTGGTATAAACGCGTAGCGTAAGCTCAAGATGTTAAAGCAAGCGCCTAGTGTACGTGTAAGCGTTAAGCATGTGTGCGTAGAAGCGGCCGAACTGCGGGTTGCCCTAGGTCAGGGACGCAAATCATTGCAAATTATTTCTATAAGATATTCACTTATTACTCACGGTACCGATGGAGTCCAAATGTGTTATATATATCACTTTTTAGTCCGTTTCACAAGCTTTACGATGATATACAGTACCAATGATTTAAGCCACTTTTAACCACTTTTTTACAAATTTTTCGGAGACAAAAACAAATACGCTGCTATCGCTTTGAATCTCAACTCTTCACACGTTCACACGGAATGAAGAAATCCATGATAATCTCAACACTCCAACCATTTTTGAGGAAATTAATAAACATAAAAAGCGTTATGCTGATTGTCTAGCCATCCATCCAAATCCTTTGGCTGTTAAATTGCTGGACAGCAGCAAATCTATAAATCGACTTAAGAGAGGTCAAGTAATCTGAAGAGGTAGCAGCGGCAATGGCCCTTGTACCTGAAACGCCAACTAATTCGTGCAACTAAACTGATAATAGTCCAGAAATGACTGATGGCAGTTAAATACAAGGAAAAAATATATTATTATCAATGTACTTTCATACAATTAATTGCACATTTTTAGATTAATGATGAAGTTGAATTACCTTGTTGGACATAGTTTTTGCAACTCTTGTAGTGATTGCCTTCCAGTTACTCTATCAGGAACTTCATAAGTAGCATTTTCATCTTTTTTAAATGCAACATTGATAAGGTCTATGGTCTGTTCCAATGGCAAATATTTATCTGCTAGTAAAGCTAATATTGTGCAATCAAGACCACCAGAGAACAATACTCCAACTGTACAATGATTGCAGCCATCTGTTCCATCATTCAAACACTTTTTACATTTATTCGGCTGTCTATTCAAACGAAGTTGAATGCTCCTTTCTAACAGTTCAGTAACTTGCAGAACTGTTTCCTGGATTAAAGTGTTTTCTAATAGTTTCTTCATTACTGTCAGTTTACATTTTATTTGTCTAGCTGCTGATTCTATGCTTTTCACTACGTCATCCTGAAAACAATAAGGTCATAATATAAGCTATAAAGCACATTGAATTGATATAATGGTGAGATTAAATTACCAACTTAAAATTTACCTCCTTTGTTAAGTCCTCCTGGGCATACTCGAAGTTAAACTCATCATCAGGTAGACCTTGTTGTATTCTCAATTGTTTTATCCACTCTTCAATGGGTTGTGGCTTAGTTGAGCTAAAGTCATCATTCCATGGACATAGCTCTATTATGTTTGTGCTCAAATTTAATATTTGGATATGTGTTGCTGGCACTTCAATACAATCATAATTCCTTCCTAAGACATTACTGATAATAATGGAATTATCACCTTTATGAAACAACAAGGTACTTCTTCCGATTCTGTCCCTCATAAAATATATTTTTTTACTTAGTTTCTCATAGAATATTATGGAAAATGGTCCTTTTAGTTTTTTTAGTTGTTGCAAAATATATTCTTCTGACGATTTTTCCTGTGATTTAAATTTTATATAAACAAGAAATAAATAAAATAATAGCAGAAATAAAGGTAAGGTAAAATCTTACGGAGTTATTGTTTAGTTTTTCCATAATGACTTGCGTGTCACTGACATCATTGGGCCATGTTTCGTCAAATATATCTCCATTATACAATAACACGCCTTGCTCTGTTTCTATGGGTTGAGGTGTTAGCTGAGGACCTTGCATCCACAGCACTGCTCCACAGAAAAATGCTTTCATGCCTTCGCCTAAATCCATTTCCAAGGATTGTGAACAATTGGGGCCTCTATTTTTTATGCGTTTTAAAACTGGGGCGTCCTAAAACAAGTTTTTTTTTTTTTAAATAGACACAAAATAAGGTTATTTATTCAGTATACTCTTTATTACTAAAATTACCTTGCTTGGAGTATTGTAACAGAAACATATTTCACATAGTATTCCACACATTTTAGAAGCAAAATAATTCATCACAATTAGTAAATTGAATCGTGAAGAATCATTTTTATTTCGAATAATCATAAAACAAGCATTGTTTACATTATTTTACAAATGCATTGACAGTTAATTGACTGTGACGTTTTAGCTGTCAAATTGGCAACGATAAGACAAAGACAACGTCATGAATAGTGTAGAATTGGCGGTGCTGGCCTTCTATTTATCAATAATATTTTGTACTTTGCTGTTAAAAATCGTTTTCCGTAATGGTATTGGTATTTTACGTCCCGTTACCTCGCCAGTATTATATTGATTTATATATCATAGTTCTAGCGTAAATGGTAATAAAACTATAAGATGCAGGTAATTAGGGTCGATATACTAGGTAGTCTGTCTGTGTTTTGTTTCAATTTGTTTGTGGTTTTTTGTCGCGTTGAATCTCTCATTCACTGTCATCATCATCTGTCAAAAAGTAAACAGAATAACAAAACTGAAAATAACAATTTTCGCTATTGAAGCAAGAGTACATGTTTTGTTGATAATAATTATGTTATTTTGATATTACTATAAAAATGACATCCACTGAAAAAGATGTGGAGAAAAGTGAACAGCCAGAAACGGAGGGCCAAGCTGAAAATGCAGAAGATGAGAAAGCAGCCCTCGATGAATACACATCTAACCTAGAATCTAGGATAAAACAAAAGTCTGAACTTAGAAATCAAAACCTGAGTTGTGTTCGTCCACCCGATAATTATTTCTCTAAATTGGATTCCGGATTAAAGAAGAATACTACTTTTGTGAAAAAATTGAAGACATTTAGTGCTACACAAATAGATACGCTATTAAAAGATTTCAATGCCTTAAATCTTACTAAATACATCTCCGAAGTCGCAGCAGCGATTGCCGAAGCTAAGTTGAAGATGTCTGATATTGCAGCTGCTATTAATTTATGTTCAGCACTGCATCGCACCTATGCAGATTTTTCAGCAAACTTTTTTGAAAACTGGCAGAAGATCCTAACTTTCAAAGCTACAGATAAGATAACTAACTCATCTAAATTGCGTGTCGATATTAGATTCTATGCAGAGCTAGTGGCTGTTGGTATATTTACTAATAAAATGGGTCTTCCTTTGTTGGGAAATGTCCTCACTGTTCTCATAAATATGGATAAAGAGGAGCATAACAATATTCCCATACTGTTGTCATTTTGTAAACACTGTGGAGAAGACTATGCTGGTTTAGTTCCAAAGAAGATAAGAGAAACAGCTGAGGTATTTTTTTTTACTTATTGTAACAGTTTAACCCTTTAGAAAACAAATAATAAATGATTAAGTATAGATTTTTTTTAGTCTCTGTGATAATATTAAATTTTTCAGAAATACAATGTGACTATCCCTAGAAACCCATTCTTGCCAGCTGAAAAGCAGACAGCCGTTAGAACTTTGCTGAAGGATTACTTCTCATCTCTGACAAAGCACCTGCTAGCTGAGAGGGCGCAGCTGCAGGCTCTTCATGCAGCCAATCAGAGGACACTGCACACCAGGGGAGAGTTGTCACAGGAGAGAAAGGACCAGTTGGAACAACATCAGGTAGATATGAATGTACTCTGAATAACTTGATGCATTTCACAACCAAATCACAGTAAAATTCATGACTGCAATAGTTGTGCATGGTTAGTCATACAGAATATCATTAAAGTCTACCACTGAACATATGTGAAGGTTGCTTACAAATGTGAATAATGATTTCTAAATGCTATTTTTTTTTTCAGGCTACCTATGACAAGTTACTGACTGGTGCACAAAGTTTTGCAGAAGTGTTAGGTGAGGAATTAGGAGAAGCGGGAGAACCACCCACATTGTCACTGACGGTGACTGAAACACAGGGCACTGTGACCATAGGTGGCAATGAGGAGTTCCCCATGCAGGCTGGTACCGATCCTTGGCAAGATGAGGACACCAGGACTTTTTACACTAGCCTGCCAGACTTGAAAGTGTTTATGCCTAATTATCAGGTGAAAGAAGTAAGTTATCAACAAAGCTAATCTAAAGTTAATTAGAGGAATATTCTATGTAACTTTTTCTTCTGTTCTTCACACAATCAAATCAATATTACCAAATTCTTCCATTATTGATAAGTGGCTGACAGACAATGCCCAGTCAAAACTACTGGTTGTAGAAAAGTGAACTTTTTACACTCCATAAGGGGAGCAGTAAGAGAGGATTTCCTGAAATTCTTATGGGAATGCGAAAAAACAGTATATGCGGTACAAAGTCGCAGGCAAAAGCTAGTCATGTTATAAACTTCTTGTCCCCATAAAAAATATAGTCTGTGCACCCATCGTACCATGATTGTTCTAATCCACTGTTAATAATCATAACTTCTTTCAAAACTTTCAGACCGTGAAAAGTAAACCGGAAACAGTAACAGAGGAAATGTTGGATGAGGATTTGAAAGAGGATGAGCTGAGTGACAGTGAGGGTCCTCCCACGGTGCCTGACATGGAACAGGAAGAGGTTCAGCCCTCGAATGTTTCCAATAAGTATGTGCTTTTTTTTATTTGTGATGGGTTTGCTCTTGACTCTAATCTAGGTCAGAGATGACAGAGACAAAGTCTTCTACTTATCGTTATTGTTTACAAATAGCAACAGTTTATGACTTATAAATACCTTACTTTCCATAATTTATACTTTTCCATAGTTTTATTATAAAAGCGAAATTATTTGTGTTTATTAAAAAAATATACTAATTGTTTACACAGCTGCAACTTAACATCAACTTCAAAGTTCACCTCGTTTGCTAGCAAAGAAAAAAATAATCTGGACGAAACCTATTCATTTCATCTGCCTTTTCTTTTGTGGGTTTCGAAAGTTATCTCTGTAAAACAGTCATTGTAATTTAGCCATTGAAAACATAGTAACTTAAAGTTGCTTTTAATTTAACTAACTGTAATGAGTGTAGAAAATAAAATCATCTTTTTCCCAGGTATGCTTTGGACGCCTTTTTGAATGAGCTGCCAAACTGTATCAATAGAGAGCTGATTGACAATGCTGCAGTAGATTTTGTTCTGAATCTCAATACTAAGAATAATAGGAAGAAATTGACGCGAGTCCTCTTCAGTGTTGCCAGAACTAGACTAGATTTGCTGCCTTTCTACTCAAGGTTTGCAGCTATACTGTACCCAGTACTGCCTGATGTATGTGCAGATTTGTGTCAGATGCTAAAACAAGACTTCAAGTATCATGTTAGGAAAAAGGATCAGATCAATATTGAGTCAAAGGTATGAACAATATTTTTCAGTATACTCATTCTAGTCAAATACTTAATAGAATAATGATCATCATTATTCCATTTTATATTGCAGATAAAAGTGGTGCGTTTTATCGGCGAGCTGGTGAAATTCAGCCTCTACTCCAAAATGGAAGCATTGTATTGTTTGAAGGTACTCTTACATGACTTCAAACATCACCATATTGAAATGGCGTGCAACCTCCTCGAGACGTGTGGCCGGTTCTTATATTGTAACACAGATACGCATCAACGCACTATGATCTACTTACAGCAGATGATGAGAAAAAAGGTAAATATTGATGAACATTCTTTGTCCATGAAATAGAATAATTAAAAAAAGAGATGATTTACAAATAACTTGAATTTCAGACTGTATCAGCATTAGACTCACGTTACGTGACGCAAATTGAAAATGCATTTTACTATGTGTGTCCACCCGAAGCTCCAGCTCAACCTAAAGAGGAAGAGCCTCCCATGCACCAGTTTATAAGGAAAGTACTCCATGAGGACTTGCAGAAGAGCAATGAGGAGAAGATACTAAGACTGATGCGAAAGCTAAACTGGGATGACCTAGACACTGCAGCTATCGCTATACAGCATCTAGCAGGCGGCTGGAGAGTGCGAGCCAGTGCCAGGAGAGCCCTGGCCAGACTAACGGCTGAACTAGCCGCATGGCAGGAAGCTGTGGCCCCTGCAGTAGTAGACACCATATTAGAAGAGATCAGAGTCACCATGGAAGACCCTCATCCCAGATACAATCAGAGGAGAATAGCCACCGTCAGATATCTTGGAGAACTATACAACTACAAGTTGCTAGATTCCCGCGATGTGTTCACCGTTTTGTACTCTTTTATAACTTTCGGAGTAACAAATGACCACAGCAACGTATCTCCTCTCGATCCTCCAGACAATGTGTTTAGAATAAGACTGGTTTGCGCCCTGCTAGAGACTTGTGGCGCTTACTTTAACAGTGGCTCTAGCAAAAAGCGTCTAGATTACTTTTTAACATTCTTCCAAAACTACTACTGGTTCAAGCAATCTGATCCTCATTGGACTGAAGACAACATGTTTCCTATTTATGTAAAATATATTTATCAGGAATGTTTAACGACCCTGAGGCCTAAACTGACTTTATTTGCTAGTTGGCAAGAGTGTAAAGACGCGATAGAAGAATTGCGTGTAACGTTATACCCAGAACTAGGCGAGGAAGATATAGATAACGATGATCAGGGCGACGATAGCGTTAACGAAGGTTTGGATACTATTATTGAGACTGATGATGAAACAGATAATCCTCAACTGCCCGAAGAAAGCTCAGATGAAGAGGCTATCACAGAGAATACTGGGAACGACGAAAATGAAATCCAACAAAACGACGATCTTGCCAATGAACCCAGGAGGCCGGCTCCAAAACCTGTAAGTAGATTTTTTAACAAATGTATCAACATCAAACCAGTGATCTGAAGCTTAATGTTACATTTATTCTATAGGTTGAAGATGTTGAATTCGAATCAGCTTTCGAGAAGATGGTAATGGAGAATATAGCGGAGCGACAACGTGAGACGAGGCCTCAACAGCGCGACATAGCGGTCCCAATGACGTGCCGACAGACCACAAAGAAAACTTACGAACAGTTGTTGGTATGTAATGTAAGTCTAAAGACGACGCAGCAAAAGAAGTGTGCAAGGATCGTGTTTGAGCATGTACTGTTCCAAAGTCTGTACCAACCCATACCCCTCCCTTAGGTGTATATTTAATTATATTTAATTCTAATATGTAAAACAATTTTTCACAAACTACACGGTACACCAAGTCACAGCTCTCAACAAAGAATTATATCAAGAAAGAACTCATTTGCAACTATACTCATGAGTCTTCATTTTCAGCAAGGCAAAGAGGGTGTGGAATTTGTGTTGATGGTACGAAAGGGTACTAAACCGCAGTATAAGTCATTCAGTGCTCCTCCTGAACTTGCGAGCAACCTACAACAACAGGCTTTGGCAGACAAACAAGAGATGGAGAGGATGAAACTGTACGTATTATTAAGACAACTTTAAAACTCAACTGGCCACTGAGAGACATTTTCTTGCTTATTTTCGCATGAATAAAATAAATACTGGTATTCAGCTAAATCCGGCTTGACTGGAAGCCGACCCCAATATAGTTGGGCAAAGGCTAGGGAGATGATGATGATGAACCCTTCTCATGAACTGATTTACACCCAAACATATTTCAGGTTAACCCTGAATATCTCGGAAAGACAAGAAGAGGAAGAATACAGTGCGGAAAGTGGAGGCGGCTCCGGTGGCAGTGGCAACCCCAACAGAGGGCAACATGTGCGACAGAAATATCAGCATCCTAAAGGAGCGCCCGATGCTGACCTCATATTTGGACCTAAAAAATTTAAATAACACAATCACTTAGGGATGAGATAAAGAACCTTTTTTTAAGACGAATACGCTAAGGTAGCCCAAGATTTATAAATTAATCAACATCTAATAATACAGAGCTGCAATTTACATAAAATGTTAGAAATACGGCTTTCTATGGCCCATAAAAAGATATCCCATAGACTATGGGATATCTTTGAGCGATGAACTTTAAAACTACCTATTGTGCTATTCTGGGATTTTGTCTTTACAGTGAAATGAGATTGAGGGAATTTGTTTTGTTTATATTATATTAATAAATGTACTATAATAATATCTCAGAAATAAATTAGATTACATTGATTTCTTTTACTTACTTATTTCCCATACCTGTTTATTTAGAAAATATGAAAACGACAATATTATACTGGGACAGCACTGGATGGCGTAAATGTGGTCGAATTGGAACAATAAGATGTATTGTCGGTCGCGCAGCCAATAAGTCACCAGATTCTCAGATGCCTATCCAGAGCTCCAATGCTATATACCTTCAGTTTATTGCAAGGGCCACCCCATTCGCATTGCGCCACGATGGTAAAATATCTTACTGTGATCCTGAGCTCAGTTCCATTGCGGGCTAGCATAATCTTTCGTATCCTAACTACATAGTATTAATGCAGAAGTCAGTTTATTTGTCACTACATACACACTTATTCACTAAATATATTGATGAATGATGAATTTTGATATATATGAATTTTGGTATAGAGATAGATTGGTGTTTGGTAGCAAAAATGAATGGTGTCAAAGAGTACAGCAAAAAAAAAAATACTTTAAAAAATCGATCTGTCAGAAAAAGCTGTCAAACGCTTGAAGGGAACGCGCTGTACCGGTCGTTATTTATTTCGCGTATTTGTCGTTTACTGTGGTGTACTGTGCTATGGATCCATTTCTACACTTATAACAGTGACCATAATTAGAACAGGAAATTGTCGGAATAGTCTAGTGTCTTGTAATTTTTTGTGCAAACAAAGTTTGATAACCTAAGTACACGATGGCAGACGATGATTTTAGCAAACTTTTGCAACAAGCTGAACAATTGACGACTGAAATTGAGGGTAATGAAGAGCTGCCGAGGGTTGAACGTTCCTTAGGCCAGGTGCTTGAGGCATCGCAGGAGCTATACTCAAGAGTGATTCAGTCAGGAGCAAATGATATCCAAGCGTGAGAACTTTGTGTATTTTCAGGTTTTACATACTTTTCCTGGCAGTTCTTCTTAACTACTAACTTTCCGACGTGTGTTTTGTTACAGGCATCTTTTATTTGGCTCAAAAGGAATAGATTTGCAACAGATATCACAAAAACTTGAAACACTCAGCTCCAAACGTACTTTTGAGCCACTCCAACCTATCGCTGACTCTGATATCGAAAGCTTTTTGAGAAATGAAAGAGAAAATGCAATCTTATCACTTATTGATGAAGTTAACAAAAATGTAAGTCCTATCATATTTCAAAATAAAAGCTTTTAGTAAATTTGTTTACTGCAGTATCATATTTTTTTTTTATTTAGCCTTTACTTTCCCACTGCTGGGTTTTTCTTTTAAATCTTTATACCATAATAAATAGTTTCAGAATTTTACTGGCATGTTGCTTCTAAATAAATTTATTAAATTATTCTAGTCACTACAAACTACCGAAGATCAGAAATGGGAACACATGCTATCAGAATGGAACAGAGAAAAAATCAAATTAATGAATGCTATGATTGGCCCTTCACAAAACTGGCTGGATCTCAAGAGGACCCCAGAGCCACCCAGTATTGCCGATGCACCAAAGAAGTTTGGACATTCCATGCTGGATAACATAGAGGCTGCATATGCCAGACAAGTTCATCAGTACAACAAGCTGGTGTTCCAAGGATCTAAGTCAAGGACAGCTCTGCATCAGAAATTTGCACAAGTTGCTGAAGAATTTAATGATCCTGTAAGTCTTCATACTTCTTTAATGTTATATGATTTCCTGCCAACTCTCTTGTGTGAAAGTTGCATATTATACCATGGAAATATGTATACTACCCAAAAAAAGTCTTACTTAGTTTGGAAGTCAAGAGTTCCCTTCTAAAAATGTATTAAATATACAAGATTTTAATAAACTTTTTTTTATTATTTTAAGCATCCTATGTCCAAAGTCCTCTTAAACCAGCCAGCCAGTAAAGGTTCCGCCATTGAGGTGTACTTAATTGATGGACAATACAAATTCTCAAACTTCTGTGCTGACTGTCAAATTTATATATTAGTATAGTAGCCAAAACCAACTCTTAAGTTTACTCAAATCTTAAGTTTTAATATTTCCAGAAAGTTAAAGAAATGTGGGAGATTATCAAGACAATGGCAAATATTCCAGCCTTAGTGAGGGATGAGGACCCTCTCAAGGCCAGAGGCAATGCTACTATCCAGCAGTGTCTTGTTGCTCAAGGGAAGAAGTACTTGGAGAAAAGGTATGTTACATAGACAAGTTTTTTTATTTCGAATTCCGTCCCACTGCTGGTCAAATGTCTTCCCTATAATTTACAGGAGGGACATTTACTTTACTACCTAATATATTCCTATAAGTTATTTACTAATTAGCCAGAAACAGTATTTAAGTGACACATGTTTTTCTTTCATCACCATTACACAGTTTCATATTCTAAACAGTTCGTCTTGTTTTTTCTTTTTAGTCTTGTTTTAAAACAAGTTGCTTAACTTGGTTAATTTATTTCATTGTCATCAAAACATTTTAAAACTGCTAATCTAATACTCCGTCTTCTCCTAGATATAAACTGTACATGAGCGATGTGGTGCGCGCAAACCCTGCAGCGGCGATGCGCGGCGGTGAGCCCGGCACGTACCCTCTAGTGCGGGGCTTCGTAGGGCTCCGTCTGCAGGGACAGAACGTGCAGGTGCTGACTGACGGCGTCATCGACGAGCGCCCACTGTGGCCCATGGTGTACTACTGCTTGAGGAGCGGCGACGCTAATGCAGCACTTCATTGTTTGAGGAAGGCTGGGTAAGCAATAAAAACTGTTGTTTTTCAACATAACATGAGCCTATAACATTTTACAATAGCCCATCTTCTCTATGAGAGATGTGCCACCTTGCAGACCAATTGCAAAATTGTGGGGTGTTTCGCCAAACATGAGGTTTGTTTAGTTATTTTAGTCTGAAAAACAGACACATTCATCTTTTGTAGTAAATAACATTGTTTAATTTTACAGTCGAGATCATGAAGAATTTATAACTGCACTTGAAGAGTACATAAAGAATCCAGAGAAGCCTCTGAGTGACAAACTACAAACTGCCATCAACTTTCAATACAGAATACAAGTGCGCAACTCTTCAGACCCGTACAAAAGAGCTGTAAGTATTTCTCAATACATTACAATATAATATTTTCCAATTATACCGGTTTTGGCTAATATGTATGCTGAAGCTGTGCCCATTTTACTGGGTTTATTGTATGTCAAATAAATCGGTTCACAATATATTAAGAGCTTAAAATCATATCAAGAATTATTACAAACTTTGGTATCTATCTATCTATACTAATATATAAAGCTGAAGAGTTTGTTTATTTGAACGCGCTATTCTCAGGAACTGCTTCTTCAGGAAAAATTCTTTCAGTGATAGATAGCCCATTTATCGAAGAAGGCTATAGGCTATTATATATCATCACGCTAAAACCAATAGGAGCGGAGCAGTAATGAAAATTGTGACGCAGACGAAGTTGCGCGGGTCAGCTAGTACTAATATATAAAGCTGAAGAGTTTGTTTGTTTACTTGAACGCGCTAATCTCAGGAACTACTGGTACGATTTGCAAAATTCTTTTAGTTTTGGATATACCATTTATCGAGGAAGGCTATAGGCTATCTATCATCACGCTAAGACCAAAAGGAGCGGAGCAGTAATGAAAATTGTGACGCAGACGAAGTTGCATGGGTCAACTTGTATGCAATAATCCGGTGTCACTTATTACTTCATCAAAACCTTTTTAAGCATATCTAAGCACTTGTGTAATAATAACTGTGTCTTAAATGTTCACAGGTATATTGCGTCATAGGATGCTGTGACCTGACCGACGAGCACTATGAAGTGGCTCGTACAGCCGATGACTACCTCTGGCTCAAACTGTCCTTCATCAAGTCTCGTAGCAACAATGAGACTGAAACCTTCTCCTATTCTGATCTGCAGAAGATGATTTTGGAAGAATATGGTAACTTAAATATTTTAGTTATTATTATTACTACTAGTCCATATTGTCCTTCTACTGGGCAAATGGCTCTGTTACAATTTTTTGCCTCTTTCAAATTTTTCAGTTACCATACAAAAAATTATGACTAATACTATATTTTTTTTCGTTTTGTAGGTGAAACACATTATCATGCTTATGAGAAACCAGTAGTATACTTCCAAATGCTGACATTGACTGGACAATTTGAACCTGCCATCGAATTCCTGTCAAGAATACCAAGGTAGATTTGCTGCAACATTTCAAATGACAATATTTTAAATGATCTCTGTTTAGTGAATAATAATATGGCCCTAATTTAATGTTTTTTACTAGATTCCAAGTCCATGGCGTACATATGGCGTTAGCTCTTCACGATGTCTACATGTTGGGAACACCTCGTAATGTTCAAGCTCCATTATGTAAGTACTATCGTCAATACCTGTTTCATTAAAAAAAAATGAGATCAGATATAAAACTTATCTTTTTGTTGCAGTGTCTGTCGATACGGATGATCCATCGCCACTCCGTCGTCTTAACTTGGCGAGATTGCTGCTCTTGTATGTCAGAAAGTTTGAGCTCACAGACCCATCTGATGCTTTACACTATTACTTCTTCCTCAGGTACACTTACTCCAATATAACTTTTAACATTTTCTTCTGAAATAATTATATTATTTATGTGATATTAATTTTTATGTTTGTTCTGTTCAGAAACCTCAAAGATCCCAGTGGCAAGAACCTATTCATGTGTTGCTGCACTGACCTGGCGCTTGAAAGTCGCGATTACGACCTGCTTTTCGGTCGAATGGACGCCCTGACTGGACTGCGTAGCCAAGGCCTGTTGGACCAGTTCAACAATCCACATATTGATAGCAAAGTATGTATATTTATTAGAAATAGTTCATTGTATGAGTTAGAAAAAAAAATATAGTTGCTATATTTTTTATTTCAGGTTATAGCTCTGAATGTAGCAGAACAGCTAGTAAACAAAGGTCTGTTTGAGGATGCCATCACAATGTATGATATTGCTGGGGTAAGTTATCATCATGGGTCATTTTTCATTTATTTTTTGGGAGCAAAGCTTGAATCACTACATGTTCACTATGTTTTTCAGAACTTGGAGAAGGTTCTGGAGCTGTTCTGCGTGCTGTTAGCACAAGTGGTGAACAGCGGCGGTGGCGCGGGAGGGCTACGTCAGCGCCTGTCGACGCTCGCGGAACACGTCTCCAGGAGACTGCGGTCGGCCGACGGCACCGCGCTGTCTGCGGCATTGGTGGAGGCCTACACCAAGCTTTGCAAGCTGATGACATTCTTCGATCAGTTCCACAGCGAAAACTATGAAGGCGCCCTTGAGGTAGGACGAAACCGAAGAACCAGCGTCCTGCAGTAAATATGGCACATCAAGTTTATATTCACTACTTCTTGTTCTGAATCTTGATGTGCCACAGTACTAGCCCGCATAATAAACATCACAGTATGTAATAAACAACACTCATCATAATGTAAAATATAATCTTTTTCTACAGACCCTTCGTGAATGTGAACTGGTGCCACTGAATGCGAGCGAATTAGACGCGCGTGTATCAGCCGCGCGAACTGCCCGAGGAGAGCTGCTGCGAAGCTTGCCAGCCGTGTTGCGAGCGCTCTGCACCATCCTACTGGCTCAAAGACAACGGTTACGTACCGCGGCGCAGTCGCAACCGTTGGCAGGGCAGAACAACAAGGTAAAAAATGGTTTTACAAAGATAGGCTGTGTTTTATAAAAAGAAACACACTGGAAGCCTAAGTAGGATTTTTTTATTTATCAATGTCTGTGTTGTTTCCAGCAAGTGGAATGGCTGCGTGAACAAGCTGAAGTACTGAACACATTTGCCGGTAACATTGCGTACAGGATGCCCGGCGACACTTACAGCCAGCTGGCACAGATGCAAATACTTATGCATTAATATTACTTAAAATTGTATCCTTAGAAAAAACTTCGTTTCGATTACGTATTAAATATTTTTATTACTAATACTGTGTTTTATTAATACAGGAAATAACATTTACATGATTGATCAAATTCAGACGGAACATAACATAGTATCAAAAAGTGGCATAAGCCAAAATCAGTCTTACAAACTACACACTGTAGTAGATTCTTTCTGCAAGCTGCCTTCTAACTTCTATACCAATATACAAATCATTTACATTGTCTTCAGGCATCTCGGTCACTTCATTTATGACTGGCATCGGTTCTGGGTCCATATAAGGCTGAGGGTCAGTCAGACCTGCTCTGATGCAGAGATTATGTAAAATAGCACAAGCATTTATAATTTTAGCTGCTTGCTGTGGTGTGTAGTGCAGTGGTCTCTTGTGCAGACACTGCCACCTTCCCTTGAGCTTTGCAATGCACCTTTCTATACAAGTTCTAGTTCTGCCTTGAAAGTGGTTGTACTGAGAATCTGGTGTACCTTGAGAGGCGTGTAATATAGGAGTCATTAGCCAAGCTCTCTGTGGGTATTTGTTATCAGCTGGAAAACATAGTAAAAGTTTTAATAGTGAATAATTTCACCAATAAATTCAAGAGTTTGTCATAGTGTGTCAAAACTAACCAATAATCCAAGTCATTTCTCCCTGCCTGCTGATACTCTCAATAAAAGGTCTGATGTTCATTTTGTTCCAAATATATGCACTGCTGGCTGACCCACCAAATCTGCAGCACACTGCTATTATTTTAGAATCAGCGTCACACATCTATCAAAGGAAATATAAAATGATGTAAACTGGCATGAGGAGGTAGCATTCCTTATACCCAAAGACATTAAATATACTAATCTCTTTGCTTATACCTATATAAATCAAAAGGAAGCTTACAATTTGAGCATGTATTGAGTACTGTCCTTTCCTATCATAAAAGGCCTCTTCATCATCTCTTGGGCAAACTATTTCAACATAAGTACCATCCAGACACCCAATGGTTTCAGGAAAATGATACTTTCTGTAGAACCTGTTACAACAAACCAAATTAATAATGAAGCAGTATGTCCATTTAATATTAATTTTATGGAGCTCTCATGTTTAACATTACCCTTCTTTTATCTGGTCTCTCTGCATCACAGAGCTAGGAAATATAATACAGTCATTAAGCACCATGTTGAGGCCTTCTACCACAATCTTGATGACTCGGCTCACAGACTTCTGTGATATGTTGATACTGAAGTCTTTGCCCACTGACTTCTGGTGGGAACCGCTGGCTAAAAATGACAGTGTCACCAGTACCTGAGATTCAGAGAGAATTTGCTATAAGGAATTGTGGATTTATAGACACTACTGAGGAAAAAAGAAAGCTTGTAACATGCTTAAAAGTTATTGCAAGAGTAATTTAAATCACCTTCAAAGGGAATGGTATACCGTTTGATCTCTGAGTCTTGGGAACAACAGGTTCCAGAATTCTCAGAATATGATGGAAAACATCTCTGTTAATGCCACAGTTCTTCAACAGATAGGAGTCTGGTAAGTTGAGACAGTCAGATAAGTCTGTTAAATGCCTTCGAGCTATTCTCTCCTTGTAAGCACTGCCTCGTAACATTTTTAATTTCAAAAGTGTATTCATCCTTCTAGCTTTTTTAATTGTACATACAAGTAACTTATGAATTAGAAATATTACATTTTAGAATAAACAATATTTATTTTAAATGATGTATAATAAAATAACATAACATTTCGAAATTATTATTGTGTAAGACGCGAAAAAGGTAAATAAACAAACGTTCACAAACTTGACATAGAGTAATGTTTTTGACAATTTAATTTTTTAAACATTTTAATAAATACCGTAAATACTCGGTTTGACCCGGTTTTTGCACAATATGATATTCTTAATTTGTGTCGTGGAACAGGGTCTTTATTTGACACTTTGATATTAGACAGCTTGATGACAGATGAAAAAAAAACAAACTCGAGTTACGGTAA
Organism: Lacanobia oleracea; assembly: GCA_950371165.1. Lineage (NCBI taxonomy): Eukaryota > Metazoa > Arthropoda > Insecta > Lepidoptera > Noctuidae > Lacanobia > Lacanobia oleracea. Next base: position 7,239,689 of record OX493393.1, read on the forward strand.
TGCGGTAACAACAAATACTTTTATTTTGCTTATTTCTTTGTTTTATAACAGGAAATAAATAGATTTAGTAGTAATAAGTATTTATAGGAAGTTCAATTACTCTTTGCAAGAGTATAGAAACATATTTTCACCACGGTTCATATAAGATCTCAACATTTAAAACAATGGAAAGACGGAAAGCTAGCCCGGAACAGCTAAACATGCTGTTACATTTCCTTGAAGAAGACAAGGAATTAGCCATTGGAAAATTTACAGGCCTGGAGGGAAGAATACGTCAAACGAATGCGTGGATCAAAATTACAGAGAAACTTAATGCTAATTCAGGATTTGGTTCTGGTGCAATTAAAACTCCGGATAAATGGCAACAGGTATATAGTAATTAGTTCATTTGTACTATTTTTTAATTTATAAATGACCACAAAGTTAGATATGACGTTAAAATTGAGAATATAAATGTTTTCAGACATGGAGGGATTGGAAATCAAATGTCAAGAAAAAAGCATTTAAAATACGGAAAAACAGATTTACGCCCGGCTGTAATGCTAACATACAACTAACAGAGGCTGAAGAAAAAATATTAAGACTTATCTGTACAAATACTTCAGTGTTTGGCCTATCAGGGGTGCCAGAGACATCAGCAATGAACAACACCATGGTAAGACCATCAATTTATGTATTTTTATAGAGTTAAAATGATCTGTAGGTATCAGTTAAAATAGGAAAAAAAATAGTAAGAATAAAATAAGGAATTAACTCAACAATAATTATTTCATCATGTTTCAGGCACCCACACAAAGTACTGGGCCCACAGATGATATGTGCAGTGCTGATCCCTCTACAAGTAGTATGGTAATAATTATTATCCTTTATAGAATCTACTTGAAAATTTTCACTTAAAATTCTGTTGTATGAAAATACCACAAATTGTCATCAACACTAATAACTAACTGAGTGAGGAGCTCGTGGCTAAAGAATAACAGCCGCACAGATTGATCTTCAAAGTTTAGCAATGCTTGCCAAGGTTGGTCTGTGGTTGGGTGACAATCTTAACATACCGATTTTCCTCCGTGCCTCGGAAAGCACGTTAAGCTGTTGGTCCCGGCTGTCATTTGTAGAACTTTGGCTTTGCCAAGAAATACCGTGTTACCCATTTCATGGGTTGTGGAGGTCTGGAGGCAGCCGCTTCACGTAAAATACTGATATTCAGCTAAAATCCGGTTTGACTGGAAGCCAACCCCAATATAGTTGGGAAAAGGCTAGGCTGATGATGATGATGATGACTAATAAGTAACTGAGTCAACCGCAATTTATTTTTAGAGACAGTCAACCTCCTAGTCTTTTCTTCATTTTCAACCCACATTCACTGTAAAAGGAAATTTATTTTTATATTATTTTCAGAAATGGCCATCAGAGTCCCAGCACTTCACAGCAGCAGACATTGAGATGAGTCTTGGTGATGGAGTAGTGACTGACCCTGATGCTGGCATGGGGCCCAATGAGGTGTCCTCAGCTCCAGTCTCAGGGAAACCTTTATGGAAGAGAGGCAGGCCAGTCAGTCAGTATTTATGTTAATCTTAATTATTTATCTAATTCAATACCTAATTTCAAGCTGCAGTTAAGTAAAGATATATCCATTTAAATTTTAAGCAAAGGGCCAAGGTGGATTAGAGCCAACCCCTCAAGAAGGGGTGAGTGGGCCTTAATCCACTCTGGCTTAGCATGGGCTAGATGTCATCCGAGTGGTTTATTTCCTTGATCTGACTTTTATTTCATTTCCAGGGCTAGTACATGACAGACTTCTTAATTTAGAAGAAGAAAGAATACGAATTGAAAAACAGAAGCTTTTAGAGAAAAAAAGGTGTAACAATATAAGACTCAAAATGGAAAAAGACAGGCTTGAGATTGAAAGGCAAAGGAATGTCCTCTTAGAGAAGTAAATATAAACTAGCTATTGTACCACCATATAAAAAATAGTCTAGTTAAGGTGGACGCGCCAAGCCCCATAGAATGACATTTTCATGAAATTGAATTCTATAGGGCTTCATGAACTTAGAGGGCTATATTGATGATTAAAATGGTTATAATTCTTTAGATAAATTCGTTACGGCCGCGCATCGTATTTTGTTCAACATACAGCTTCACACTGACCGGAAAATTGCAAAAAACATAAAAATATTTGAATTTTGCGGGTTACCCAGGCGCTTCCACCAGGTAACAAAAATGATTTATAGATTTTTTGCCTGGCAATTATTATAGCTTTTTTTCACACTTTTCAGGCTTTTGGTAGCTGTGGAGGCAGTGGCGCATCGATGATAATAATTATAACAAGCATAATATATTTTTATACCATAATAATTAGGACTGCAATAATAATAACATAATGAGCCATCATTAAATGTAGACTAAGTTTGTGATATTAAATATTTCTGCAATTTCTTCTTTTTATAGATGGGTGCCTATTATGACCTGTTTAATAAAAAAAAAAAAAACAAAAATTGTTTACTGTCGTATTAAAACATGGTTTTATAATATCTAAAACCCCCTAAGTGTACCATGTGCTGAATAACAAAAACATTTTTTTTTTATATCTGAGGAGCTCTTGGCTAGATAAATAACAGCCGTACGGGTCAGTGTTCAAGGTTAAGTAACGCTTGCCAAAGTTGGTCTGTGGATGAGTGACCATCTTAACATACCGAGTTTCCTCCATGCCTCGGAAAGTGCGTTAAGCCGTTGGTCCCGGCTGTCGTTTGTAGATCTTTGGTAGTCTTTACGGATAGTCAGAAGCCAGTAAATCTGACTCCAGTCTTGCCTAAGAAATACCGTGTTACCCATGTAATGGGTTGGTCTGGTAGGCCACCGCTTCACGCAGAATACTGGTATTCAGCTGAATCCGGTTTGACTGGAAGCTGACTCCAATGTAGTTGGAATATAGTTAACAATATAGTTGGGAACTTTTATAATTAATGACTCGGATTTACTACATAACAACCAGCTTACGCTTTGTTGGATTCGTATTTTTTTTTGAGAGTGAAAAGTAGGTGAAAAACCAGACGAGAATATCAGAATTTAATGCTAAGAAAGCCGCATTCGTACAAAAGAATGGAACGTGAAGTGTCACACACGCAGCTGTCAAATCTATATCTATGGTTTGCACCTGTTTGTTATGCTTGTCAAAATAAAAACCATGTGTTGCGGCTTTGTTGATAAAAATATATAAATATAAAATTTGGCCAAATTACATATTACAATGAATAGTTATAATTTGGACCGTGAATTAGTTGGCATACAATTTCCTGGAATAGTAAAAAATGAAGACAAAGCAATTGCTTGTTTGGGTGGTATTAGAAGCATTTCACAGGTTCGTATTTTTTCTTTATAAAAAAAACATAATTATAGCAGCTTGCAGCATAAAGGTACGGAAGTTTAATTACCAATGTATCTTTGTTTCTTTTTCAGGTGTACAGTACTCCTGCCAAGAGACGGTTAGGCTTGTCTTTTCAACCAGAGAATCCATTTGTGCGGAAAATATATGGTAATTCCAAGAAAGCAGCTGGTTTACTACTGAAGGTTAAAGTCAAGAAAGTAAAAGAGGGCAATGAAATTAAAAGAGAAGTTGTGTCAACAACTGTGTTGGGGTGTGTCAAGACAATGTTCAGGTTTGAATGTATGTATTTTATTGATATGGTTTTATAAGATAGAGCCAGTGTCTGGGGAGGCTGGCTTTTAGCTGAAATGTCTATGACAGTAACAAAATTCATCATAGTGGTCTGTTCTTTGTTTTAGCAATGTCTGACTTCCAATACTTGGCTGTGCATAGAGAAGGACCTAGTGACGGTCCTATAAGCTGTGCTCTAGAAAAAGTTATACCATCTGGAGTGGATGTTATTGGTTATATGCTGTAAGTTACTACATTTTGTTTTAATTTAATATCAAAACAAATTTCATAGTATAAAGATGTTTTATTATTCCAGACAGCCGTCACCACTTCTGCTCATTCCTTCAAGCTTCACAAGATTTGAAAAGCCAATATGTTATGCTTACACTGACAAGAGGTATCCAGATAGGTCTTCTCCTGAACACGGTGACAGTGTTCATAACAAAACCAGAATGTTACGAGGTTCACAAGTTTCTCCTTATATATTTAACCTGACCGATGACTTGCCAAGTGAACCGCATGAAATTTATTTGAAGCAGAAGGAAATAAAATTTGATTTGCAGCCTCGGTTGGTTGAGGAGTATGAAGTTATTAGGAAGGTATGTTACTCTTATTATACCAATAAGACACTAGACAAAGTGCTTGGATATTTTTCTTTGACTGACTTAATAACATTATTTTTTAGCTTCTTGAAGATAGACCAATCTGGTCATTGAACTTGATAAGGTTCCAGACAAAGATCAGGCTAGTTTCACTGAAGGTCATCATGCCTTGTTTAGCTCTGTACATGAAGAATGGACCCTGGAGGTCAATGTGGGTGAGGTATGGGTATGACCCTAGAAAAGATCCAGCTGCCAGAAAATATCAAACTTTGGACTTCAGACTGAGGCATGCAGGTAAGATGTCTGTTTGTTAATTCTGTCTAAACAATTTATTTTGAAACTCTTGGTTTTTGACAGCGAATTAACATAACTGTATTGAAATCCAAATCATTAGTTGAGCCACTGTTTATGAGAATCCAAAACAGTTATTAATGTAAAAGTATTTCTCTATTAATCAGCATTCAAAATTCACTGCAAAAATTGTTTGTCTGTAAAGTCGGTTTACGGACGATAATTTTACGTGATAAGAAAACCATTGAATTCTTAACAAACGAGCCGAGCGCTTAGGCCGATCGTGCCTCTATCGCTTGGATCGCACTCTCGCTTGCGGAACGTGACACTTTTTCGTGCGCGCAGCCGGCGTTCACCGATTTATGAGACGTTATCACGTCAAAAATCATAACCTTCCTGTGCGCGTCTGGTAAAATGTACATACGGCTGTAATACACTGACACATCACATAAACATTTCGCGCTCGATTCCGCAGCGGGCGTGCGCTCCATGATAATGTCCCGCGAAGACATCACGACGGAGCGCGAGCGCAGGCCCAAGCGCACCGCGGCGGAGGTCATCGCCGGCGGCTGCGAGGACATCGCCGAGGGCAGCGTGTACTTCCGGCCCGGCATGACGCCCACGCAGCGACACATCTTCTATCAGGTAAACAGGAAAATGGTGCTGACATTGTTTTCTTATTTAGTCTTGAGGAAATCTTTGGCTTCAAGTTTTCTAGCTACTCTTTCATTGTCCATTGAATTGGGTATTTGACTAATTTAAAGAATCTACATGGATGAATACATATTTGAAATATGTTAGTAAAGTGGTTGTTATTTGATGACATAAATAAAATCGGTGGAAAATATAGAGAAGTTATACTTTTGTAAGGTATTCTTCAAAGTTATTCAATCCTTGTTATTCAAAAGGTCGACTGTCCTGGATAGTGCAAATACAGTATTGTCTTTGCTTATCATATTCTTTCAAGGGGATTTTAAAGCGGTTACAACTCCGTAATTTTTTGAGACATTTGAAAAGAAAAATACCTAACTGTTGCTTGACTTTCAGAAGATTCATAATAAAAAAAATCCATTCAAATACCCTATGACGATTAGTAAATAAAAGAGTATCTTCAGTCACTGTTACCTATGAAATAGATCCACCGCTTTTCTGGTGGCGGGGGGGGACACATTGTCGGAATTGAAAGTCAGACATTTTAGTCTGAATACATTAAAGCTACTATTATACCGAGCCCGAGCGTTGGTCCCCAGTACTGCGACATCCAGCTGCGGGAGGTGGAGGAGATGCTGGCGCCGGAGCCGCCGCCGGGCTACCTGTGCCACCACAAGCGCGGCTGGCTGCCGCCCAACACGGACGAGATCTGCCGCGACCACATGTTCCGCTACGTCAAGGATGCGCTCTTCAACAGTAATACTACGGACTTGAAGTTTGAGGTAAACTACTATAACTATTACTTATTCTTTTATCTTGAGTCTTTTATTCTTTTTATCATGTATATATCTTTGTTTCGTGTGTACTGAAATGTTTCAGCCGGAAAAACCTGTCATAATGTGTCGTGTCTCATTGACACTTCGCCTCTATCCGGAATTATCAGAAACTTTTATATCGCATTTGGTTATGGTTGTTTAACATCCTGCGCCTTAAGGTGGATGCTCCAGGGTGGCCCGCGAAATTCAAATATTTTTTATTCAAATTGCAAAAAACATAAAAATATTTGAATTTCGCGGGCCACCCTGGAGCATCCACCTTAACATCCCTGATTCCTAGATAACAAGAGGATTAGCTAGGCACCTAACCATTGTTATGTCAGTGTGCCTACAATATAATATGTGATCTACAATTCTACATTGGCTTTAGAAATTGATTGATTGATTGAACACCTAGTAACTAACAATTACTGCCATCGCGGGTAGAACCTGGATGAGGGTGACGCACAATTACGTGGGGATTGGTACAATAAAAAAAATCTGGCCAAGTGCATGTCGAACTGGCGTGCAAAGGGTTCTGAACCAATTTAATTTTTAAACATGTTTTTTTAACACTACTGACTTCTTACAGGTTTTCCTGTAATCTTTAGGTATAGAATTATTACCTGCATTTTTTTTCAAAAGTTTAGGCTCAGTTTCGGCGATAAGGGGAGGAATGGTCATTTTTGGTCTAATTTCCAAAGGTCAAAACTAATTATTTTAAAATTATGAAAAAATATGAAAACTTCAGTGTTTGGGTCACAGAAGTCCATACAACAGAATCGGTCCGGAGAAAACTGGCTGTGACAGACAGACAGACAGACAGCCACCCGAGTGATCCTATAAGGATTCCATTTTTTACGGATGTTCGGAACCCTAAAAAGAGGACTGCTCTGCAGTGGGCGAAGTCTAGCTTTGAAAACGAACACTTGATGATAGTTGTCATATCTTTGTATGCAGGGCAGCGGCAGCGGCAGTGGTAGCAACTCTGAAGACGATGGTGGCAACGGATCGGATGGTGGCGGCGATACCCCGGACTACGGATCCGACGCTTAGTCTGGCAACCCAAATAAACTTGTTGTTAGTTATCAATCTTCTAGTTTTTCTTTTCCTTATCTATTAGCCTCCTGTGGTGGTAATATTCTCTTCTATAATAGTTAGAATAGTTAGCAGTACATATCAAAAAAATAAATTAGTAGCTAGATAGTAAAGTTTCTAAAATTATTAAATTTTAGTGTAAATTATGTATGTTTTCTAATTAAAAAAATAAGCAACACTTAGCTAACTCAATTTAAAAATAATAAATTAGGATTTAGGCTCAAATGTCCGACTGCAAATAGGGAAAAATCCCTAGGGGATTGGGTAATTGATTGACCAACAAGTAGGTCCAAAGGTAGAACGGGCGACGAAAAACGAAAGTCGTTTATTTCTGGACGCTACTAACAAGTACCTATGGTAGGCGCTAGATAGAATTGCAATAAACTACATTGACCTTTCCCTAATACCTCTTCATAGGTACCCAAAAAATAAATTAGGAATCGTTTTTACTAGGTACTGGAAAATGTAATGGATCAAGTTCTGCTATTCTGTAAGTGTCTCGGCAGCGGAATTCGAAAAGAGTATAATAATAATAATAATTCTTTATTGATCTTTTACAAGAATTGCAGTACATGGGTATATAATTTAAACATGGTAAAATTACAAGTATCAAATTCGTATTTGTGTAAGACCTATGCTGTGTGTAATAAAGCTCACTTTTTGAGCTTTGTCACTTAGGTGAAGCTCGATATCGAAATATGTAGTTACTAGTTGACCCGCGCAACTTCGTCTGCGTCACAATTTTCATTACTGCTCCGCTCCTATTGTTCTTAGCGTGATGATATATAGCCTATAGCCTTTCTCAATATATGGGCTATCTAACACTGAAAGAATTTTCAAATCGGACCAGTAGTTCCTGAGATTAGCACGTTCAAGTAAACAAACAAACTCTTCAACATTATATATTAGTATAGATTTACAGAATAGCACTCCAGGACTGCTTTGTGTTTTAATTTCCGTTTTAAAATAAAGAATGTCAATAAATGTAAGTGGGTCAGTGATCGTTATTGCAAACTTATTTGGCGCTTACCATAATCATTTTCGTTGGTGACTGTACTGTACATAGGCAGGCTGTTTCTGAAACTTTCACATAAAATATTAGGTTCACTTGGTTTAGGTACTTACAATTTAGGAGTCCGTGATGCACTTACAAGGTCGACTCATTACTTACATTTGGAAATCCCGATTATTGATTGATACGTAGGTATTACAATAAATCATTTATCTATATCAATACCATTATTATCATAAATGCGAAAGTTTTCTGGCCTAAATAGCCGAACGGATTCTTGTAAGACTAGACAGAAGGGTGGACCATGACATGGATTATAACATAGGGTACCTTTCTATCCCCCAGGAAAGTTCCTCTTAGATTATAAGGCGACTCACACACTGCCCCGCTATACGCTGTGTAAGTCAAAAACTGCGCGTGAATGCGTTTTCAGTGTGTTGCACTACGTGTGTTTTTAAGGCTGCTCTCTCGAACTTAGAAATAGCATAAAAATAGCGAGCAGATGAAGCAGTTTTTCGTCGGCATTTACTGAGAAATTACACCTGAAAAAATAGTAATCTAGATGATATGGTACGCAATTTGGTTTAGTCAGAGTTTATGTATCGGTATCACATACCTAATAAAAAAAAAACCCGTCCAAATCGTTGAGATGAAACCATTTTACTCCTTCATTTTTAAACAAAAGACTAAAAAAAATATCTACTACTTTGCAATACAAAGGAAAATAATTTGGTTTTAATACTTTTAAAAAATAAGTATGTATTATTTATTTATTTAATACTTTACGCACAGAGATGTAAAGAGGCGGAATTAATGAAAAACATGGGTAGCGGAGTGGCGCGTAGAGGTGTAGTTAGCTCCGTTTCTACGCACAAGAACAGTAGCATGTATACAAGCCTTAATACAAAGAGAGATACTTTCAAGCAACGTAAGATCACGCTACGCTGCGTGATGCGATGCAGTGTGCCAATCGCTTATAGCACTTAACGCGGGTGCAGCCGCAGGCAGAAGCTAGTTCATAGTAATTATTCTTTCCCCAACTGCAACGGTGGAAAGTTCCGAAACAATAGATAAACTTAGGTATCTATTTCAAGTTGACCCGTTATCTTTGAGCGGGCAACGTGTTGCGATGAGCAATCGAGTTGAATTAATAATTCTATTTCATTAATTATTTAGTAGGTAACGATGAGCTTATGTGCCTGTTGAATCAAAGGTCAGCAGAGTAGACTTTAGAGCGTTGTGGAAACCTAGACTTGGCGATTACTTCATTGTTAGTGTCTGACATATTGATAGGCTTATTTATATATTTAGAATGGTCATCTTTGCCGTGGATAACTGTATGACTGTACTGACCAGATTAGACATTGAACAAAGAGGGTTCCAGGGCCGACTTTCCTAATGCAATTGCGTTTCTACATAAAACAAATCTTTGCCCCGTACTAGGAATAGTCTTGTATGGTTGGTGATTTTACGGATAATTTAAATATACATATAAGCAGCCAGAGCCGGAACATTTAACTTTCTGTAGGCATATTAAATTCGTTCCCTACGGGAATCGAACCTGCGACACTGTGCCATTAGATGCCTACCACTCGTTGAGGCAACATCTGTTGTTCTCATTCTTAAAGATAGATAGAATAATTATACATTTATGGTACACCAAATGGTTAAAATAAAAAGGGACTGTCGGGGAGGTAGGTCGTGCGTTTACTACTGCCTGTGTCTACTACTTTCCAACGGGATGTCTGCGAAAGTTGGTAATTTGATTTTTATTGTATCGATATCGAACACATTGTGTCATTGGTTCGAAAAGCCATTTTTCAAATCGGAGCTGTAGTTCCTGAGATTAGCGCGTTCAAACAAACAAATTCTTCAGCTTTATATACTAGTATAAGTATAGATTAACGGACAACAGTAGGCGTTTCAAACCGACTTACTATCGGACTAATAAATTACCGAACTAATGAGCAATTGTTGTAGGCTTTTTCGCTACAGGATTTTTCGCACTAGCGTTACATCGCACCAATAAAGCATCGATGGAATAAAACATCGCACAACTGAATTATCGACACACCGTGTTCGATATAATAAAATCGAATTACCAACTTTCGCAGACAAATAGTTATCCCCTTTCCAACAGACCGGTACCTACGTTGTAATATTTGACCACCCGCGTAGATAGCAACTTGGATTATTGCTTGCATATTGACCGTCTTTGTTTTAGCAGTGTTTCCTATACTGCCCATCCTTATGAAAACAGTAAACACGCATTTTTTTCCTAACACACGGAAAATTATTATAAGAATGCAGTGAGGTTCTACATTATTGACCTTGCTTGAAAGCATACAAACGCTTTGGTAAAACATTGAATTTTAATTTAGTGGTTTGTTATGTAACGTCATTCATATTATTATTATCTAAATATCTTTATAAGTAATCCAAAGTGACCCCCAGTGGCTGTTACCACGTCAGTGATAATATCGTACCCTATGTCAATAATTTTGACACGATAAGCTACTCGTATCAACAAGATTTCCTATCTACCGGATAATGTGTTTTGGTGTCAACCCCCGAAACAAAAACATTTCTCTTTACGATATTAATATTATCCACAAAATAATCAAATTTTCTGAACCATCGACTCGTCGCGTTGAGCATAGGTTTACTTATCTAGGCTTTACAAAAATGCAAATTGCCTACGCATTTTTAGAAGGTTCCGACTAAACTCTTAGTTTAGGTAGCTTCCTAAAAAGGATTATATTTGACACTCGTGCTGGTAAAACTCGCTCTACCCGCAAGGGTCGTTAGATTACACGAGTGCTTCTGCGTAAGGCTCTGAGAGACACCACCCGAAGACTGGCGTAAGTAAAATCTAGGGTCTGTGAAGACCCTACCACTAACGTCACAAAAAAGACGCGAAGGGTGGAGAGTCTTATAATTTATTCGAAAGTGTGTCATTCTTGGTGCCTGTTACGTACGTTTTTACGTTTAAACCGCTGTTCGGGTTTTTATGAATCTTGGCATACCTATGGATAGACCTGGGTTAGGCCATAAAATAGGACTTTTTATTTCGGTAGCCTTTGGTAAAAATAAAACACTTTTTACGCAGAAGGCACTTACAAAACAATCCGATTTTTTGTACTTACGTACTACCTACATATTAATTTTAATAAAGAAAGCAAAATAATATTCCGTTGCGGGCACGCGCGGTCTTTGTGTCGTTATTATGACAAATATGTTTTCGGCTGAGTCCACAAGAATACGTATAGAATTTCCGAACAAAACCATTGTTTTGTGGACAGAACTTTGAAACAAAGAATTTTAATATTCCCTTTACATTTATACAAAAAAAATTGCGCCGGGTTTTTGGCCCGATGCTATGTAGCCATATACTAGGTATATAACCAGCTACCGTACCTAGCCAAATGAAATGAAAAAATATCAATCGTTAAGTTCACAATAGAACCCACTATGGTGAACTTACAAAAAGTTTAATGAGCAAATAGGTGGAAAAACCAGCAGTGCGATTCTGTAAACATATCGAAGTGAAGCCTTGGGTGAAGTGATCACGAAGTGAATCCATGTAATCAAGATGGAATGAAAGCTCACTTCGTGATCACTTCATCCAAGTCGTCACTTTGACATGTTTACAGCCGGTCCATTCTGTAAACATGTCGAAGTGAAGGCTTGTATAAAGTGATCACGAAGTGAGCTGTCAATCCATCTTGATTAAGTACTTTGATTAAAAGTTCACTTCGTGCATGGAAACAATTCTGTTTCCATGCACGAAGTGAACGATCGGCTGATAACCGTGTAAACTTAGGTGAAGTGAACATGAAGTGCAGAGCTGTCAATCCACACAAACAAGATGGAATGACACTTCACCTCACGCCCAATATTCACGGTGAGATACGTTTACAGAATCGACCAGCAGATCTAGAAAGTTTGAAAAGTGGATGAGTCCTCTTCTCTATGGAAACTAGGGAAGGTTCAAAGTTACTCCAATTTAGTTAAAATTTTCGTCTACCTACGAGTAGAAATATTTACCAATAGTAGTTTCTTGCTTACTGATTAGCGGAATTTTCAACAATCAGTATCTTCCGTTCTTCCGTAGAGGAGCACTTAGAGAATTTCCCAAAATTCCCTCGGGAACGGGGAAATGCGCACACGAAGTCGCGGGCAAAAGCTAGTTGTAGGTACATAATTAAGGTATATGTTTCATACATAGATATCTATACTTATATCTATAGAGACTAAAGATATTTATTAGTTCCTAGGCCTGGGAGGGGCATCCGCTCAATACCAAGATCAAGGACGAGATATACCTAAGTATTCACAAAACGCTCACTTCTATTGTTTCTGGCCCTTCCTTCAGGCAAGCTTAAACGCATTCTTTGTTTGATGACATGGGCATGAAGACAATTGCAAGTGCACCTACCTTATTATACGAAAAGTAGTATAATCTATTTTATTAACAGACATCATTATGGTTCCGTTTGAGTTACCTTCTTCGCTATCCTAGAAAATAGGCGGGTACTTTTGTTTCAGAAAATAGGTACCTGAAATGACATTGTTTAGAGAGGCGTATGACGGAAAAGTTGAAAGGGGACCGCTTGTCTTGGTAGGTACCTATGGTCAGGTGAAGCATGGGAGGGATGAAACCATAGATATAAGAAACAGCTGTTTTTAATATTTCTGTGGATGAAACGCATGGAACTAAAAGAGAATTCTGAATATAAATTTTGATGGATGGAGAGGGAGAAGGAGGCCAAGAAAAGACGGATGGATTGCGTGAGGAGCGATATGAAACAAAAAGGAGTTGGTGACAGCGTCACGTCTGATAGAATAGAACAGGATAGATGAAAAAAACGTGTTGCGCCGACCCCAAGTGAAATGGGATAAGGAAAAGAAGATGATGTTCATATTGTGTTAGAGATGAAAGTAGGTTTTGAGGAAAAACAATTTTTGAAATGAAGGGATTGCTGTACACTTGCATCGACCCTAAATAAGGGGCAGGAGGTTGCTATTTTGTATATTCCTAAGATTTTCTTTAGAAAGATGAATCTTTGGTGAGATGGTGGTCAAGCGCGTGCCTATCAATAGTAAAAAAAAAATTAGATCAACTATATTTTCAACTTTAATTTTTATCATACAGCGATAAGTTTCAGCGACCATCTTGAACAAAGGCGTTAGGGCAACGAAGTCCCTATCGCAACAACTAAATGTGTCTTTGTGCAAGTACATCCAATATGTACTTACTCGAGTCATGAGTCACGTACATATATGGACATTGTTCTTTTCTTATGTGTGCAGTACTTCTTTGATCTGTGAACTATGGACTGGCCGTGTTACAGATAAAATTATTAGCCTTGGAACACTTCTTCATTCATAGAACAAATTAGGTATTAGATTCTACTCAATGCTCTAAAAAAGAAAAAAAAAAACTATTAACTTTTAGGATTTCGGGGATATAAAATGTAGGTGTATATGGTAGGTTATCCCTATCTTATGTAGATAGAGTACCTAGGTAAGTAAATAACAGGTTTTCTGACACACGAGTAAAACGGAGTGAAAAGAAACAAAGAAAACTATGCAGGGGATTTTCACTTTTTTTTTAAATTTTGCTTGCAGCTTGGAGTCGTTAACTGACTAAAATTTTTAAATTAATATCTATTAGTTTTAAAAGATTAATATTCTTTTAGAAACCAATAGGTAGGTAATGTTAAAATACCATTCAACCCGTTTTACAGATATTATCTTGCGAAAACCAAAATACCTACTAATCTGAAAATCTTAAAATCAACATGTTTAGCAAGTAATTTGATGAGTAGGTAACAAAACCATTGAACATGCACGTATCAAAGCCAGATCTTTGAATTACCCTTATGAGGTGGCCTCACGAATAAATGCATATGAAATTCGTGCGCCATTTCATGAAATAGCGAAACTATTATTTTACGAAATTATCATACACAGTTTGTTCATAAAGAAAGTATTGAAATAACCGGGTGTTGCGTTGTTATCTTAATTCCATCTCTTTTCATTTTTGTGACAATTTTTACCCGGTAATATTTCATAAGGTTCCACCATATTACGAAATGACCGGCCACTTCATGAAAGGGCTAATTCAACAAACAGGCTAGGTACGACATAGAAATAGGTAGACGTAGTATTTTATACCTGCAATTTTTCTTAGTATAATTCTTTACATTGCATGATGTTTTCTCTAACATAGATGGACTGCATGAAAGTAAGGTATAACTTATGAGTAATGAGTAGGTACTACACTTTCCTTTGTCAAGGAATAGGTAAATCGGGTTATCTAATCTTTTTTATATTACTTTGTAACGAATGTCCGACTGCAACTATCCTACGTAGCTGTATTATTTAACATACTCGTATATCTATGATTTTTGTGGTTGCATAATAAGGTTTCATTCTATACACTTTTACTTTGAAAAACTGCTTAGTAATCCTTTTTTTAAATGTTTCGTAACGCTGAGTTGATAGAGAGTAAGTTACATTTAGGTGTTATAATGATCTAGCTACGTAGGTACCTATTATTTCACTAGTAACTACAGTTCGGAACAGCATTCTCCTAATTCACTCAAAATTCTCTCTTCTTACACTTTTGCCGAAAACAAATGATGGGGGTTTTATGAACTTCCTAGTCTAATCAGAAATACCTAATAAGTGAGTTTATTTGTTCTCATTAACTGTGGTATCTATCTATTCTAATATATAAAGTTGTAGAGTTTGTTTGCTTGAACGCGCTAATCTCAGGACCTACTGGTCCGATTTGAAAAATTATTCCAGTGTTAGATAGCCCATTTATCGAGGAAGGCTATATACGCGCTAAGACCAATAGGAGCGGAGCAATAATAAAAATTGTGACGCAAACGAAGTTGCGCGGGTCAACTAGTGCATTGATAAATGTGAAGAATGTGATATGCATTGATAAAAAAAAACGTGATTTGTGCATTATTTGGGGCATGCATTTTTTTCTTTGATGATTTGATTAATGATGTAATTATGGCAGGATTCTCACGGCAGAGTTCTATCACCAACAGTATAGTGGAAATCTCTGCCTGTGTCTGTGTTTCCAAACGCTTACAACCCTAATCTCTTCAGAGTTAGAGTGAACAGGCTCCTTCTGGGTAAGCTCGTTCCAATGTAGACTTTGTCTCTGTCATCTCTGACCTAGATTAGAGTCAAGAGAAAACCCATCACAAATTAAAAAAAAAATGGAATGTGTCGGTTGTCGAAGAACTGAGTTAGAAACAGCTGGTGGAGTTACGTTTTTCATTGTGTGGCTGTTGTTGATGAGTAAACTCCAACCACTAAAGTAAACACGTGTTGCATCCCTTGCTTGTGGAAAGAGATTGTACTAACAAAGAATGTTGGTGTGGAACGCTCGCTCAAAACAGTGAAATTTTCGATCTGAAACGACACATGGCGGCTTATTTTCAAACTGAGTAAGTAATAAGGCGCTGCGGCTTCGTCTGGGGCACAAAGTAAACGCGAGCGCTTATCGAGTCTATATATTGGCTGTCTGCTTGCGCGCGCGCACACTCGCTTGCGCCGTCACCGCCGCACGATCGATTTTCCGCCCTTTATTGTGATTTCCACCGGCGCGTGCACCACGCGAGTGAGGTTAGTGCATTTTCACAATACAGTTGTTTTTTATAAGTGAAAAATAGAGCGAAGGTTTGCAAGCGTTTGTGTGCGAACTGTGTAGTGTTTGTTTTGTGCATGTGGTTTATTTTACGAATGGATTTTATTGTTAGGCCGAAATTATTATCTTGTTATTGTTCGCTAAGTTTTTGAAAGTTATTTAACTGTGCCATGGATTGTATTGTTTCAGTGTACCTGTATTGTAAAACAAACTTAGTCAATTACCGAATTAAATATTTTATACCAGGTTTATTTTAAAAGTTCAACTAACAAAATATAAAAAGTTATAATATAGGTATTAATTATAATTAAATAATGGTGCTTTTATAATGGCGCGTAAATTAAGTTCTTGGTGGTTCAAAAGTTCTAAGTATAGACAAGATCTTTATCGCTCAATGAATCCTGTAAACTCTAACGCTACTCTACGCTAACTAAATAAACTCAACTAAGATCATAAAAAGATAAAAATGCACTTAATCAACCGATCGGAAACCGCACTCATTATTTATTAATTTATTAACGATTGTTTTTATTTACGAAATAAATATAAAAAAGCATAATTAACAATCAATAAGATTATTATTGCTTAATTTGCTTTTTTATGAGTGTTAATTCAGGCAGCTTAGACAGCGTATTAACAAAAATAGCACCTCATCATTTTCGCGACCAGACTAATAGGCAGACAAGTATTAATTAATATCGAGTTTATTAGGTAAGCGATTTATGTAGAACAATGATTCCCCGTGTAGAGTTGATTGAACTCAAGATAAATAGCAAATAATCATACGTAGTCTAAGAGCTCCTCACTCAATATCTATTTATTTTCAAACGCTTATGCACTGTATTTAGGTTATTTTGTTGCTAAGGCTAAACTTGAAAGATATTTCGTAATAATGGTCGTTATCGAATCTGTCTAGCCATCCCTAATTGGCAAATATTTTTTTTGGTTTCGTATTTGCACTTCGTATGTCAATGATAATATTATTCTGTTTGCGTTTTCAATATCGATTTTATTGGTTATCAGAAAAATATGTCAGTGCAATACATCATGGGTATGTATTTTCTTTGAAAATTGTAAAAAAACGTTAGCTATAAAAGTTGCTTAACAGCAGCAAAACAGCTCGGCAGTTTAATAAACAAGACTGTTTAAGAGAAAGCTTCAGTTAAATAAAACTTAACAAAGTTGATTACAAAAATAACCAGCCGATTATATAAAACTACCCAGTTGCTTAACACCATCAGAAATAATACTTATTAGCAGCTATCGGACGGCGGGTCATTTTAGCAATGTGTTGGGTACTGCTCGATAGATTTGTGCAATCGATCTCCAACGCAATTATGTGTTTTTAAACGTGGAGTCGGCGACACGTGCGCGAGCGCAGCGTGCTCAGAATCCACAATAAGTCCTTGCCTTGCGGCCAGTGTCATGTCAACACACTCCACTGCCCGTAACTCAACGATGCTCTTTGAGAATAATGAGTTTGGACGGTTTATCTGATCGATTAAGCCAGCTGATTAAAAAACCTTGTTGCTATATATGTTTCGTATTTTATCTTGTAACAAGGGAAGACATTCGTTACTACAATATGTAGGGATATAAGAATTAAAGAATTAGGTTACAAGAACGAGTTAGTTCTTCAAGATGACTAAAGTAATGAGAACCTTGCCTCCTTAACTAGGGGGACCTTTACCTTTATAAGAGAGGTCAATCAAAGCTGTTTTTGTAAATCAGGAAATTTAATTATTTGCCTTTTTCCAGATATCAAAATGAGTTCAGCCGAGTTCAGACTGGAGCGCAGCGTTGAGCTGTCGCCGGAGACCAGAGCTATCGCAGAGAAGGAGTTACGCGAGACTCCGGAGAGGGTCCGCGAGGCCCTGGAGAGGCTGCGGGAACTGCTGAAGGAGAACAAAGACTTGTGCTTCGGAGACGATGACGAGCTTCTCACTATCTTCTTGCGGCCTTGCAAGTGGTATCCTGAGAGCGCTCTTGCACTAGTAAGTTTTTTTTTAAATAGCGCTTTGAAATGAACACAGTGATTATTTTTTTATTGCAAATAGAAAAAATATACTTATTTGTGAAATTGTGACTTACAAAGATGATTGATAATGACAACAATGCATTTAAGTGCACGTTCTACCCCTAATTTTCAGTGTTTAAAGGGTCAGTTATTTCCAATGCAGTTGAGTCATTGGACTATATTCAAAATGACTGCAATCCATTAAGTACTTCATATAGGCATGTTAAGTTATTCACGTGCGATTACTGGACCATGGCAAGTAGGGCTTCGGTCGTGTACTACTTTTAAGTGGGCTAGTCTTGTAAAATCTGTTCCTTTAATATTTCTCCAATACTATTTTTACGTCTGTGATTTCTAATATTTTTAATTAATTTAAGGTTTTATCGAACTACTAGATACTTTTTACATGGAGTGGGTTAAGCAGGTCATTTTGTTACAGCCTACTAAATTTGCGTAACTGCAACTACATAATGTAGCGTTGTTTGCCAACTTCAATTACAAGCGGTTAACGACTGATTTCGTTGGAGTTGTCCTAGACCCCGGTTATTATAGGTACCTACGGCTTAGATCAAGGATAATAAACAGTGATTATAATCTACTCAGTTATGATGGAGCCTCTTGCTAAGGTTGGGGCATCTCCTTGAAATCATATGCATGTTTAGATGGGTTTTACGAGGTTCTTTTGCAACAAAATAAATTAGATGTACGTTGTTTTAATATTTTCGTTGAACCACAGATCAATCATCTAAATTCAGGTAAAGTGATTCGTCGCCAGTGCAGCTAATGTAACTTGAAAGTGACATATTATAAATGAAAAGCGTTAACTTCAAATTAAAATATTGACTGATGAAGTGAGCTCTATGTCCCTTTGCCCATTAAGGACTCATTAGTCTTTGAGTACATAATTTGTCAAAATAACGATTAGGACCGACTGCATACAAGTTTTAGTAGTTAATTACTTAATTGCTTCATCTCTCTTTACTGCAATATTTTACGATTTACTGAAGTGACAAAGTAGCCACTTGAAATAGTTTTATTCTAGTGCCTTTACACTTAAGGTGGATGCTCCAGGGTAGCCCGCGAATATCAAATATTTTTATGTTTTTTGCAATTTGCCGGTCAGTGTGAAGCTGTATGTGGACCAAATGCGATCCGCGACCGTAACGCGTATTTATCTAAAGAATTATAACCATTTTAATCATCAATATAGCCCTCTAAGTTCACGTAGTTCGAAAGAATGATTATTTCTGAAATATTCATTCTTTCGAACTAAGGTTTCGAATTAAGGCTGCTTTCTCGAGAAATGCTTAAAAACAGCGTGCAGATGAACTTTTCGTCGGCAATAACAGATAAATTACATCTGAAAAAAATAGTTAGTAATTTACATGATATGATACGTAATTTGATTTAGCCAGAATTTATCTATCGGTAAGATAAGATAAGATAAGATATTTATTTTGCATGGGTATCACATAATAAGGAAAAAATCACCAAATCGTTGAGATGAAACCATTTTACTCCTTCATTTTTTATAAAAAGAATATAAAAATATATTTACTGCTTTGCAATACAAACGAAAATAATTCGAATTTGTTACTTTTAAAAAAAGGTATTATTTTTATTATAAAAAAATTAAAAACACGAGTAGCGGAGTGGCGTGTAGAGGTGCAATTAGCTTCGTTTGTATGCACAAGGTCATTGGCATGTATACAAACCTTAAAGAAAACTTTGAAATGAGTAGGCTGTTACTCCAGACATGCTTTGCATAACATACTGAGTTTCTCAATTATTCATATGCCAGTGTTAGACCCTCAATATCTTATCTCTACCTTAATGATTATATTATTCAAAATGTATAGGTCATCATGTATAGGTCAAATGTATAGCCTCTAACTGACTAAAACCCATCCGTGTTCGTCCTAATGTGACTCATTCGAACAAATTCCGCAACCCTGGCATTTCGTGCGTTCCCTGGGATGAAAGTTACGAGTAGGTCACGTTTGTCTCATCATCATCATCTGCCTAGCCTTTTCCCAACTATATTGGGGTCGGTTTTCAGTCAAGCCGGATTTAGCTGAATTGGTATTCAGCTAAATCCACTCCATGTAAAATACTGGTGTATTTTACTTGGAGTGGCTGCCTACCAGACCTCCACAACCCTTTTACTGGATGACACGGTACTCCATGGCAAGACTGGAGTCAGATTTACCTCTGAGTATCCGTAACGACTGCCAAAGATCTACAAATTACAGCCGGGACCAACGGCTTAACGTGCTTTCCGAGGCATGGAGGAAACTCGCTCTGTTAGGATGGTCACCCATCCACAGACCAACCTTGGCAAGCGTTGCTGAACCTTGAAGATCGACCCGTGCGGCTGTTATTATCTAGCCACGAGCTCCTCAGCCACGATCTCCTCTACCTTAATGATTATATTATTCAAAATGTATAGGTTTTTTTTTTTTTTTTTTAAGGATGTGAAATCATCAAATAACTCCTCCCGCTTTGGGTGAAGCAGAAGGGAGTGTCAGACTCTTATTGACTAAAACCCATCCGCGTTTCTCCCAGTGCCCTTTGCGTTCCAGGGTACGGTGCCTCTTTCGAACGAAGTCCACAGCCCAGCAGGCACTGGCCCTAGCGGGCCCTGTCTTTTACGCTGACAGCTCTTTGAGGCACGCGTGAAACACAGCGCGCCGTCCACCCGGGCCTGGTTCTGATCAGACGGCGAGCCACCTAATGCTCGCCGTCCGCAGGCTCGCGCTTACGGTGGCCGAAAATCGCCCTGCGACTCCCGACGCCCGGGGCGTATTCTTCTGTTGCGGCGGCTGGGGCGTGAGGTTTCCCTTTCTCTCACACGTTCGGTTTCCTCCTTTGATAGCATTACTGCTTCGCAGAAGGAGGTGACCGCTTCCCATGTCTCCTCGCTTCGGACCATAGCTTGAACCAGGGCCGGACGCGAGAGATAGCCGCCGCCGATCGCCTCGGCGAGGACACGGCGGTGCTCCACCCAAGCAGGGCAGACCTCAACCGTATGCTCCACCGTGTCCTCCGGGCGATCCTCGCAGTGTTGACACCCGGGCGTATCCTCCCGCCGTATTCGAAACAGGTACTTCCCGAAACAACCGTGTCCGGTGAGTACCTGCGTCAAGCGGAAAGTAAGGACGCCGTGGCGCCGCTCTAGCCACTCCTCAAAGAGGGGACTTATCGCCGCAATTGTGGCGTGACCAGCGCTGGGTTGGGACAGTCTTTGTCTCCATACTGCCATGAGATCCTGCCGGAGCTCCGTCCGCCATACTGCGATTTGCCACGGCAGAGGAGTCTCGCCCCGGCGTAGCACTTCCAGGCGCCATTCGTAAATGAGTGCGAAGGCTCTCGCCTCTAGATCCCATGGCGACAGTCCGGCAAGGAGGTTCGCCGCCTCGCCAGAGACCGTGCGGTATCCCTGGGCAAGCCAGATGGCCATCACCCTCTGGGACGAGTTGAGGTAACGGGCAGGTCGCTTCCTCAAAGTAGGCGCCCACACCGGCGCCCCATAAAGGACCATGGACCGCACGATCCCCGCGTAAAGCCTCCGGCAGGAGGCGTTTGGACCCCCTAGATTGGGCAAAAGCCGCTTGAAGGCAGCCCCGGCTCGCTCCAGTCTAAGACCAAACGTCGGAAATGCTCAACGAAGTTCCACCGGCTGTCAATAATAAGACCCAAGTACGTCATCGTCGATCCGACGCCGATTTGAACCCCTCCTACCGTTATTTGGGATCCCATTGGTGGTCTGTTCCGAGATCCATGAAAGCACATGGCTTCGGACTTGTGTTGGGCCACCTCGAGACCCAGCTGCCGGATCCTCTCAACGACTATCGCAACCCCGCGTGTCATAGCATCAGCCGCCGCTTGGTACGATCCCCCTTGCGCCAGTACCAGCGTGTCGTCGGCATAGCACACAACGCTGACGCCACTAGGGAGGTCGGCGCGCAGCACCCAGTCGTAGCCGATGTCCCACAGAAGCGGCCCCAGAATGGAACCCTGTGGAACACCGCACGACATCTCTCGCCGGTTCCACTCTCTCAGGTGACCGGGGTAGATGACGGCTCTGTCCGTCAAGTAATCCTCGACTACGCGACGGAGGTAGGTCGGCACCCGGTGATACCGAAGTGCCTCCCTGATGCAACTCCAGGGTTTGAAGGCATTGGCGATGTCTAGAGACACCGCCAAGACGATCCCGCTCCAGGAAACCGCGTCCCCCGTCGAGAGGGCTCTCACGCGCATGATGGCGTCCACCGTAGAGCGTCCCGTGCGGAAACCGAACTGGTTCTCCGCCAGATCCGGCCCCACCCTCACTAGGTGCTCGACAAGGCGGTTTGCATTTACTCTTTCAAATGTATAGGTAATACTGCAATAATGCGTTAAGTAATATAACAGAACAATTATATTTTACCTTGCCAGCCCAAAAATAAAGAGGCTTTACAAAGTGTTGCAACTTCATAGTTTCACACTCACTTGAAAACCTCGTGTATTCTATTATGTGAATAAATTATCGCAATCATTAAATTAATTTATTAGCGATTAGCACTTCGCCCGCGACTACGTTCGCGCGGGTTTAGTATTGCAATTTTCTTAGGGATCTCTATTTTGTTCGAAAATTAATCATAGCCTACGTTACTCAGGGATAATGTAGCATTCTAATGGTGAAAGAATTTTTGAAATGGGTTCAGTAGTTTTTGAGTTAATTCGTTACAAACATACAAATCTTTCCTCTTAATAATATAAGTGTAGATGTATGTACTCGTAGGAATACACGTAAAGGCTTACATAATATCGAGATACGGAGACAATGTTATACAATAACATACTAGGTATTATTATAAACGTGGATAACCAATATCTGGAGAACGTTTACTTTTTATATCTGTTTGTTCTTTTACTTATTAAGAAGCTATTATATTTAATGAGATAGGTAGTAAATTGTGAGACGGCATTGATGTGGGAAGAGTTCAGCGAGTTATCGCTACGTTACTACAATTTATCTGCAAAAATAGGAAATTTCTTAGTGATCTGTCCAGATTTATGAGTTCCTGCAACATCCCATCGAAAAAGCATTTCCTGGGTTTCGATCGGTTTAGCCGTTGCTTTTTATCAATGAACAGCATTGCATTATACTTATTTTGATTACAGTTGATTTGTTGACTGTTGATTTTTAGGTAGATCTAAAACTTAGTTTCACTCTCTATCTTTAGCATACCAGCAGAGATATCTACCGAACTCTTAAAACATCCATTAGTTAGTACAATATTAACATCATAACTGATGAGCCCAATTCCACAGTTGTAATGTCATCGACTTATCTGTCGCTAGTCAACTGATAGAACAATTTTCTCTGTTTATAAATATGTTTATGGAGGAATCTGCCCGTTCGCCGTCGGAAGGGGCGAGATAAGCCAAGCGACGTAATGTCAAAGTTCAATGTTTATCACAACGAGATAACTGTTATCACCCATCATTATTTGCCTCTGTATTTTTAAATTGTCGGCGTAAACAATACATTAGAAATGTTATTTGTAGAAGATTCGGGGTCACGAGAAAATGGAGGTCGGAATGATACGAGTTCAACATTAGAATTAATTAGATTCGGATGTGGTAATTGGTTTTGTAACACATAGGTGAACACTGCATAGTAAGCATATGGCTGTCTATCACTACCTAATAACGTAACCTAAAACCGAACAACCAGCAGTGCTATTTAGCCGGTCGATTTTGAAATCTTGTCGAAGTGAAGGCTCACCTCGTGATCACTTCACTCAATGAAGTGATCACGAGGTGAGCTGTCATTCTATCTTGATTGACATTGATTGACAGTTCACTTCACCCATACCTTCACTTCGTGACTTCCACATGTTTGCAGAAACGCAGTGCTGTAAACATCTCATCGTGAAAGCTTAGGTGAAGTGAACTGTCAAAACATACAAACAAGATGAAATGACAGTGACCGGCTGGTACTCTTCACGTAGACATCGACTGCACTGCCTTTCAAATGACAGAAAGAAACAAAACTTTCAGACAGATTGTCTTTGTTTATTAAATGTGACCTAATTTTTCTTTGCAACTAACTATTCATCATCATCATATCAGCCGATCACTGCTGGACATAGGCCTCCCTCAAGCGTCGCCACAACGACCAGTCCTGCGCGTCTCGCATCCGTCGTGACTCGCCAGAGAATGGGGAGCAGCGTTATCTGTAAAACTGAACACCATACACTGCGATCGCCAACCCGCCTGCCAAGCGTGGCGATTATAGCAACACCCCCCCAAATGATGACAAGCACAACTAACTCAGGTATTGATAACTATCCTAAGCTTACAAACAGGTAGGCTTGTTATCACTGCCTAAAAATCAATGAAAACTGGAATACTTTCAGCCAAATTTTCTTTGTTTATGTGACCTTATACACTATCTACGCATTAGGTACCTACTTTTGTGTTTTTCCGATACGTGTTATTGTTTTGATAGCTAACGCGTTGTTTTCGCGCAAATATCGCGGAGTGCAGATAAACACTGCCTCCGTTCAATGCCAGTCACTCTATAAATTAACACATAGTTGCAACTAAACATATTGCACATGTTGTTGAGCCGGTTAATCCGACAACAACGGCTATTTATAAAGATGTAGATATCGATTAGAATTAAGTCTTCCATGCTGTTTTATTCGTAAACCATACACTTTACCAAAGAAATTACATTAAAAATATTATATTTTGTTGTGTGCCCAGCAGTCCGGAGCGATAAAAAAATAATATTCGATATATATACCTAAGTACTAGTTGACCCGCGCAACTTCGTCTGCGTCACAATTTTCATTACTGCTCCGCTCCTGGTCCATTGGTCTTAGCGTAATGATATATCCTTCCTCGATAAATGGGCTATCTAACACTGAAAGAATTTTTCAATTTCAAATCGGACCAGTAGTTACTGAGATTAGCGCGTTCAAGTAAACAAACAAACAATCTCTTCAGCTTTATATATTAGTATAGATAATAAATTATCCATCATCAGTTCATTGACATTTTTGATAGCAATCTAAAATCTTTCTTTGAATTTCAACTTATACTTTAACAATCTACGTATCTTTCAAGAAGTTTTCGCAAACTTTAGAAATTGCTACATCTGTTAAGTAGGAGAGCGGATTATTTGATGTTTACTTTCTGATTTGATTACAGTTGTAGCACTACAATGATACACTGTCTTCACATTGTTCGCTATTTGTTTTACAAACAAGTCCGCGGTTTGTTGCGTTGCATGTCTCACGCGGAAGATTTGCAATAGACCAGTTATTCAGTGCCGTAAATGCCGGGAAAACAGGCTGCCGCCGCCGGCGCCGGCCGCAAGGTCTCAGTACGAGCAGTCGAGCAAGTACGGCACGTGCGAGGCTTTCCTTTTACTGAAAATTTCGTTGCAAGTCACGTGTCTGACCGCTAGGAAAATTAACTAATTTTCGTTACAAATTTTGCGATGGAAGATAAATATTGCTTAAATTACTCGTATGTAGGTGTTTAGGTAAAATACTAGTTTTCAGCTGAATCCGGTTTGACTGGAAACCGACCCCAATAAAGTGGGGAAAAAGTTATGTAGATGATGTAGATATTTATGCTGAAATTATAAATCAGACGCTTAATTGATTTTTATTAGATACCAAATAAAATTCCTAGCTAAGAACAAACACAAAAACCTACTTAATTCATAGCTACATGCAACCATCACGCAACAAATTGAAGGTACTCTCGTTAAATTAGATGACATTGAACTATTTCGATAAACAATTAAATATACACGAAGAACAATTAGGACAAATGCAATCAACTCAAAGACAGTAGGCATGAGATTTACAAAGACTAGAATTTCAAAATAAAGTGAACCTTGATGTTGATTACGATAGGTATTGTCCAAAGGGCGCGCTCGTCATGATTGGTGTAACGTTGTTCAGCACTGGGTTATCACGACCCGGATATATATCACATTATGTACTAGTGTGCATCAACTGATAATAGAGTGTCGCTAGTTCCAACATGTATATTTCCATTCACATTGTTGAATGTTATCACCGCATGGAAACAATATATTGGACTGGACTTTGTATAAGCTTCCAATCACATGTCGAAATCGGATCTTTCAGTGAGATCTATAGATGTGATCGGGAAAATCTGAAAACACAATTTTCTTGCACTTGGAGAAAATGCAACGATTTCCTAACGATGACTAATAATAATGTTTTGATTGAGCATTTGATTAAAGTTAATTCATTAATGCGTGGAAATATTTAAACAACCATGGAAGAGATATAAATATGAGGGCAATTTAGCAAATATTTTTGAAACACGATTCCATGTTGCACTTTTGACGTGTAGCGAATCAATCTTACTCAATGTGTTGCGTATGCGCATGCGGACAGATGCTATGTTATGCGGATTGCATTTAAACATATTTAGTAAGGGTAGGTATAACACACTAATGCTCTTAGCGCACTAGTGTGCTAACTTTAATAAGTGTGTAAACTATCCATAAATGTAATCTTATTTGTTCAAGAAGCATTAGATATCATTAAATTACTAGTTTATACAATAACATCACTGTTTGTATTGTTGTCTAAATATTATAGTGTTTACTATCTAGAACAGAATTTGTCGAACTAGGATAGTAGATGCCGGGGCGAGACACCTCTGCCGCGGCAAATCGCAGCAAGGCGGACGGAGCTCCGGCAGGATCTCATGGCAGTATGGAGACAGTGACTGTCGCAACCCAGCGCTGGGCACGCAACAATCCAGGCGATAAGTCCCCTCTTTGAGGAGTGGCTGGAGCGGCGCCACGGCGTCCTCACCTTCCGCCTGACACAGGTACTCACCGGACACGGTTGTTTCGGGAGATACCTGTTTCGGATTCGGCGGGAGGACGCGCCCGGGTGTCATCATTGCGAAGATCGCCCGGAGGACACGGTGGAGCATACGGTGGAGGTCTGCCCTGCTTGGGCGGAGCACCGCCGGGTCCTCGTCGAGGAGATCGGCGGCGGCGACCTCTCGCGACCGGCCTTGGTTCAATCTTTGGTCCGGAGCGAGGAGGCATGGGAAGCGATCACCTCCTTCTGCGAAGCAGTAATGCTAGCAAAGGAGGAGGCCGAACGTGTGAGAGAGAGGGAAACCTCACGTCCCAGTCGTCGCAACAGAAGAAGACGCCCCGGGCGTCGGGAGTCGCAGGACGAATCCCGGCCGCCGTAGGCGCGGGCCTGCGGACGGCGAGCAGTGGGTGGCTCGCCGTCTGATCAGAACTAGGCCCGGGTTGGCGGCGCGCTGCGATCCCAGCGCGCCTCAAAGAGATGTCAGCGTGGAAGACGGGGCCCGCTAGGGCAGGTGCCTCCTGGGGCTGCGGAATCTGTTCGAAAGAGGGGCCGTAGCCTTTGAACGCAAAGGGCACCAGGAGGAACATGGATGGGTTTTAGTCAGTAAGAGTCTGACACTCCCTCTTGCTTCACCCAGAGCCCTGGAGTCATTTGATGATTTTCCAACCTTAAAAAAAAAAATTGAAAAAAAAAGGATAGTAGATGCGCCTCTGATGTGCATCATTAGGACATCGCAGGACATACTGTGTCCCTATGTTTTCCTTTTTTAAATGATTTATTAACTGTATAAGCACTAGAACTCTCATAAAATGCTCAAAATTATCCGATAAATCGCTGTCAACAGAGCCAAGTTTAGCAACTATTTATCAAAAAAGGAAAACATAGAGACACAGTATACATCCTTCGTATTCAGTTTGTGAAATATCGCTTATATCGGTCTAATATTGGAGGAGGAAACAGTCGAAAGCCTCCTCGAACCCTCGAATTATAACTTTTTACATACAAAGTCTAGCCGCCAGCATTTCCTCTTAAAGCTAAAGAAAATTGTTCCTTTTCAAATCTGTTTATAAGTTGTCATATTGATCGAGAAACTTCAATTCAGAACATGTAGAGTAGCCGCAAATATATCTTTATTTTTTATCTATTATATTAGAGCTATTGTAATTTTTAAGATCTAAACGTATTTTTAAACGCAACGATTTGACCTTGCATGGAAATAATAACACAAGCTAAATGATGATAAATCCTAATTACAAACTTAGCATGCGAGTAATATATTAGTGAATTGTGTATAATAAATGAATTACTTTTGTGTATATGTAGTGGATAGTGAAGCTATCGGTTTTTGATAACAGTTGACCGTTGGAATACCTAACATACAGACAGGCGTCAGTTCTTGATAATGATCGTGTTTCGGTTCACAGTTATTCAGTTCAAAGAATGTTTTGTGTAAAATAAGCTTGCGTGTTGAATTTAAAGTTATTTTTCTGTTTTAATGATAGCAAATTGTATCATAAATAGACGTTTAATGTTCCACTTTGTTTATTTCATTCAGTAGGATTTCATTAGTTTTCATCAAATTTTTTGCAAGACAATTTTATACCTTTTTGATGTAGATCTTAAAATAACTACAACCGCAATCAAATTAATGAAATCGTAGATGTTTTGTGAATTGCTTCAGGTGTGAATACTGGTTCACAAAGGCAGCACAATTTACAAATTAGACGTTATTAAATATAATAACACTAGAGGTATTAGGCAACCGCGCTGCGATGGTATGGTGACCGTATAACAGAACGTGCCAACTATGAGAGTTGCAACCGCTGCAATCAGTCGTTAGTCGTTACCCGGTCACTTGCGCTTGGGCAATCAATCTTAACCCAACACTTTTGGCGGCCATACGTACTTATAAGTCACAAATAAATATAAGTAGCGCACTAAACGATACAGTCTTCTATTAGGCAATGTTCTAGAATGATTTTTCAAGGAATTGTTGACCGTGAAGTGGATAAACATACGATTGCACCACTCAAATTGCAGCAATTTGGGGTGCAAGAATCAAAAAAATTGCCGAGACGTGCGTGTCTGATTCCTATTATCTTAATATCAGCAATTTTCCTTAACAAAACAATGCAGCTACCTACCTTCGTATAAGTATTCTAATGGCATGTTTGACGCACATACCTGCTTATTTCGTGCGCCCGAAATTTGTGCGCGCAATGCCGAGTAGAAGTAAATTAATAGACTATTGATTACCTGCGCTTTGTATGAGCCGCGTGTGTGAGCTGCCATTCATCAAGTTGTTACGTGATTTACATAACATGCTACACTACATAGGTATTGTGAATTTCTGCTCACAAGTGCTCTAAGCTTCTGTGCACTTGTCTTCACAACAAATTACTCACCGGCTGTTTCCATCGCTGAATTGGTTTATTATCGAAACTAACAAGGAAATGAGCTCCATTGTGTTTTGCACAGATAATGTAAACTATCTGATTATTTTGATAACCATAACAGATTACGGGGATCGAGTTAAATTTACTATATTTTCCTCTAGATAAAGCGTAGGGAGCTTTAACATTTCCAAATTAAACACAAGGCAATCATCCAAAATTATTGTACACAAGTAGCTCTATACTATGGCGTCTTAAAAAATCATTATTTCGGTGTTGGAGGCCAACGGAGTTATACAAAATGCATCCCTATCCGTTTTCCACTACGAAATGATATATTTTCATGATGGTATTGGCACGTTATACTTGGACCCCAGACAGTTATAGAAAACGACCGACTGTAGATGATAAAAAACACGGGAGGGGGGGGGGGGGTGGCCACATTCCACATTTTTAAAGTAGTTCCCAACAATATATTAAACAAAAAAATAATCGACTTCCTTGTAACAGTTTTTGCCAAAAAGCGTTTGAGGCCGATAACATTATTTCAGCTTCGTAATAACCAGTATTAGGGGCTTGAGACTGGTTCCTAATGAGCTAGATCCAGACAGCGGGCAGGTACCGGCAAATTATACGAACACGTCTAGCCCAGCTCTAATTATATCATTAAATGTTTTCTCTTTGAAGCTAAAGTTTCTCGCCGGAAAGCACTGTACATTGATAAACTTATGCATAAATTAAATGTATGGAAAACTTGCTCAGGACTCGATTTCTCGGTTAACGTCCCTCTAACACTAACATTCTACCAGTAAATCCAGATTTTAAAGTAAAAGTAACTATTCATGTATTGTTTTTCATTTGTCTGTTTCCAATTGATTGTACTTGTCTAGTGCCCGGTTTCTGAGGTACTTTATCGGTCGTTTATCTGTCCGTTAACCATCCAATGGCGTTATGACAAATAGACGGTCGTTAAAAAACGACCGATAAAAGCTCAGAATCCGGGCAGAAGCATCTTTCAAATGACACACATACAATGAAAAAGTTCTAAGGAATATTTCAAAGAGTGGCCCGGAACTAAAAACTGCGCTCGCGTTTGTGTCTTTTCTATTGATCTTGGTGAGATGTTAAAGGTTCAGGCATTTTTATCGATTTTTGTAAAAAATTTACAGATGTACAAGGTGTACCAGAAATAGCGTAATTATTATTCCTGATAAGAGGTCACTGTACTCCTCATAATGAATATCTTTTAACACATTGCACCAACCCTGACTTCGCGATACATAAAACAGCACTTGAAAACATTTTTTCGAATTATGCAAGTATAAATGTATGGGGCAACAAACTGAAGAGCTCGTGGCTAAAAGAATAACAGCCGCATGGATCGATTATCAAGGTTAAGCAACGCTTGCCAAGGTTGGTCTGTGGATGGGTACATATCTAATTTCCTCCGTGTCTCGGAAAGCACGTTAAGCCGTTGGTCCCGGCTGTCATTTGTAAACGGCTGGATTTGTAGAACGGCAGATTTTCTGGCATCTGACTATCCCTGCCAAAAGAGGTATAGTCAGAAGCCAGTAAATCTGACTCCAGTCTTGCCAAGAACTACCGTGTTACCCAGTTAATGGGTTGTGGAGGTCCGGTAGGCAGCCGCTCCACGTAAAATAGCGGTGGTGTTCAGCTGAATCCGATTTGACTGGAAGCCGGCTCCAATATAGTTGGAAAAAAGCTAGGCAGATGAGATGTATCGCCCAACGAATTATTATATTTTACGATTGTTTTGTCGATGTTTCAGTTATACCCTCGTCGTTGTACAGTCTTGTATCGATTTACAAGGCAATATGTTATTTTATTATTAGACATTTTAT
Organism: Lacanobia oleracea; assembly: GCA_950371165.1. Lineage (NCBI taxonomy): Eukaryota > Metazoa > Arthropoda > Insecta > Lepidoptera > Noctuidae > Lacanobia > Lacanobia oleracea. The sequence goes on from OX493393.1 coordinate 7,270,636, forward strand.
CGACTATAAATGTTGACATGGATGGCATAACGACCTACCAGCACCTAAACCTATTAGGTTTAGGTTACACTGCCTTAGTGATTTTATCGCTTTGTGTAGTTATAGTCGAGGTTTATATTTTTTTATTTTTGTTTCCAGATGCGTCGTACTGCCGAGTTCAAACGCGACAACGCGTCTTTGCTCGATAACTTATTGCCCGAGCAAGAAAAAGAAGCGTTCTTAGACCACAAGGTCGTGAACGTTCTGAAAGGCCGAGACCACAAGGGTAGAAGGGTTCTCGTGGTCAACGTTGGAGGTAAGCCTTTATATCACTAAAGCATTATTTCTTCACAAAAATTTCACAGCAATTATGTTTTTCTTATTCCTTCGCTTGTTCTTTTGATGAATTTAATTGCCGGATCCAAGACAGTTGAATCCCTTTTAACTGGAATTTGTTGAGCTTCATCGTCTCAGCGTTTTTCTTGTGAATGCCACTGTTGGTTCTAGCTCTGAAAAGTTACAGTGGTTGAGAATAGTGTGGGGGACTTCTGCCGTTTAATTAAAAGTACAATGTAGCTTAATTTGAAAGATTGACCGACCTTCAGATAAACCACGTCTGTTCTACATTGATTGTTATTTGATGTTAATAGCAAAGGATATATTTGATATGCAAAGGGCTGGGAAACCGTCATCATTCATACATCAATCTTCAATAAGTAATGTTTATTCTTCTTCGTTTAGACACGTTAAGTTTATCTATACTAGTGCTATCCACTTGAACACTACTTCACTCTTTCAATATTTGGATTCACCCAAAAAATATTCCAAAAGTGATTACCTACTTGGAATTTTAAAAACATTTGTTTAAAAACAAGATAACGTATTGAAAATACGAATTCTGCGTATTATCAGTCACCGGGTGAATAAGGAGATATCAATCTGTCAAAATAATATCAATGCGGTCGTGATTTCGTCTCGGAGCATCATTGCCCCGTATAACAACAATATATAGTGATAAATTCTAATGATTAATATAATATCTTGACTATACTTCGAGACAATACAGACGGTACGATAACACTTTCTATTTTTATACGCGATGATACGATATCTCGGAGATCTATCGAGAACAATATATGGTAAAGATTCCACAATGTTTCAGAATGACGTCATCCTTTCCAGTAGTCTCCAATCAATCATCACTTACATGGTTATTACGTATTTTCATTTAATTATCTTGTGGTAAAAGTAGCAATTCCTATTTCAATCGTTTCTGCGAACTTTGGCTCACTTATGTTATTATTATTAAAGCTTTTTCTCGCGGGTTCACTTTCGTGGTTTATCTTTCAGAAACCGTGCATTTTCCAGGATACAATGTAGCATATAACAACCAGTGATACAATTTTTATAGTTTAAAAAACACCTATATTTAAACCTCTTAATTATGTTGTTTAAGTCAAGTAGCAGGCGTAGTATTTATAGGCGCCAAAGGTTTGACTAGTAAACCAGTAAGATGCTCTAAAGCGAGTCAAAGTGATTCCGTATTCCGAAGCGTATGCGCAATATGCATAAACAGTGACAGCCAGCCAGTGAGCCGCATACAAAACATTACGAAAACCCATTCTCTCCAGCTGACATACAACACAAGAGCCAGCCATGAAATAATTATCTAATAGCCTTTTGTCCTGAATATACGAACATTTCTTCGGAAAATTAATATCTTTAACAATGTAACTGTTCTTAATGTTTCCCGCCGTGTTTTTGTTTTGACTCCTTATGGATCTGTGTCATTGTTTTGCATTTTAACTTGGTTTATAAATATATGAATTTTAAAACAATTCAAAGATAGGTCATGCTCGTTGTCACGCAAGGTTTCCAATTATTATTCTGTATTTTTTTTACTGTATAGCTCTGGTGGCGTATCCAGGAGTACTCCTTTTTTTAAATAAAAAGTGCGCAATGGCACTCAGTGATAGCGTAGATTTTTAATAGTAAAAGCATAGGCGTATAAAGGGGGTGGGCGGAGGGGGCGTGAGTAAAAGAATCAGTACTTCTAGTCGTTATCTCAGAGATGAACTGAACTAATGAATGAGTTTTACTCTGTCAGGTTCGTGGGACCCAAAGAAAGTGAATGCTGACCAGCTGTTCAGGCTGTTCTACCTGATCCACGAGGCGGCCATGTTGGAGCCCGAGTCACAAGTCAGAGGAACTGTCGTCATCATGGACTTCCACAACATGGGATGGGCACAGGTCAGTACTCAACGATCCTTCATGAATTTTGTTTTGTCCCGATAGGTCTTTCTTTGTAATGGTGTGTCGAAGTTTTACCACTGAAAAGTCTTTATTGAAAGTGCATGCATAGTTAAAATTTTCAGCATTCATTTAAATTCCATATGCGTAAGATTTTAATTTAATTGAACGTAAACATTTGTTGAATTTTAATTTGTTTACAAGCCGTTGATTTAAAAGTACAATGCGGGTTTATTTACAATTTTTGTGCAATTCCTAACAACGCAGTTGCTATTAAAACTGGTCACGTACCGTAAAAGTGACTATTGCGTTCAACAAATTAAAATTGTAACCCGTTACCCATCTCATATCGTTCATCTGTCGAGTTTACGTCAAGCGCATGCGTGGAGTGCCGGCTCTGTCATGACGAAATTAAATGTCGCTATTTGTGCCAACTAACTTGTCGTGTCGTCATAATCGTCCAACGATTTATTTGCTAAAACTAGTTTGTGCCATAATATTACGCAGTTACCGCACATGTCGATGAATCTTGTTGCTATTGTAATAAAGTTCATTGCGGTTTGCACAAGTGTTTTGGCACAGAGGGACCCTTGCTTTTCAGGAAATTACCAATATAAATAATTCAGTAATTCTAGGTCGTTGTTTTAATTTTATGTGGGTCTGCGTGCATAATGTGCATTGTTCTTTATTATTGAAGTGGAAAATGGAAACTTTAACTTCACAAAGAAATAAGAGGTGAAAATTAGATACTTGAAGTGCATTGTTTGAATTGTAAATGTCTTTTGAGTGGTTATTGGCAGACATCCAAAAAATTTGCAGATTATCGTACTGATAACGTCATTGTTTTATTTATAGTATTAGATACCTTACTAAATATGTGTATAGTACTAGGGCATGGAGATAATTATATACTCGATATCAGTGTTGGAAGTGGACGGATCACTTTCACTGCGCGTGCGCTGATTTGAATATCGTAACGAAGTGACAGCACCAGCGCAGAGCACTGAGTGTGTCGCACGGCCATGTTGTGAGATACAACTCCATTTGTTTGGAGTTTTATGGTTGATTGGTTAAATACTTACTCATTTTACTTATTGTAAAAACATAAGGCCAAATATTATTAATGCGCACGCACTCTTGCTTACACATTCACACTGACCAAGTGACCTATCTACCGAGTGTCAATCTAGCACTAGTCACTGTATTATTGATCTTAGAAGTACAGTTATTGGTCTACTGTAAAAAAATTGTGAAAAAGAACCTGTTTAGGTGAGACATTGGACTGAAAATGTAAATATTATTGTTTGTACAATCGCGAGTCTCCAAGCCAACTGGTCGAGTTGATGAATCATGTAGTTCCTAAAACAAAGTGTAGGTACCTAGCTCAAAGTGCAACGTGCATGTTTCTGCATGTTTCGAACAAAGAAAAGCGTAAAGTATGTCTTAGCGTGCCATCGCTCTCTGCATTGTTCACTTATCTTTGTTCCAACGCGTAGTTACGGAATAATATGAGCATATACGGCGTATTTTATTAATTTGACTTAACAGCAGGACCTTGTACTTATAAATATTTCTTGCGGTTTTATTAGCACCTACTCAAAGTCGAAGAATCGGTCAAAGATATGTTATGATCATACAGAAGTGCGAATCAGAAGATTCAATAAATCGCGGTTTGGCAATAATCTGTCACTTAGGTACGTGTGTTTGAGGTGTAAGTATTCCATTAATTTAATATCCAAGTAAATAGATACCTAGTCAAGTACCAAAGAAAAACATTGCGATTTTATTACTGGATGGCAAATATTGCACAACTCCGTTCTATGTAGATATAAACACTTAAACAGTCATGTATTTAGATATATTTATGCATCTGTGTTATGTATTCAATATTATTATATTTGTATAACAAAACATGTACATGCTTAGATTACGACATGTACTTAGTACTTCGATTGTAACACTAATTGTAAACACTGAACAGGATCTAGTATATCAGGGAATGTTAACTCGTATCTTATCGACACTTTACGTAAAGCAATCTATCATTTGTAAGCAGATTAGCTTTTATTAGTTTTAAAAGATTAAATTAACTTCTTCAGATATCATTGAAGGGTTAACGTTATCATGCTAATTTTGCATGTTTGTAAAATTGGCACTGTCACTTAATGATTGATTGTAGAGCGTCCATTTTTTTTTTTTTTGCTGAACACATGTCATGTTGCACTTAATACAACACGAGAATTCGAAGGTCGGCATTTAAAATGACAAATAAACGGTCTCTTCCTTCCGGTAGGTCAGTAAAGTCTAAATTCCACGAAGCAAGGAAGTGTGTTTACCAATAAACAATAAATACCTTTGCCAGTCACATCACGACCGGTCGAAAAGGTCGGAGCTGTAAGGTGTCCCGCCTGCTTCATATATTAGGATCTGCGAAATTAACGTACTTTGTTCACCAATCACGTAGCCGGCGTCATGATTGTGAGAACATATTGATATCATTAAACCGTGTGAATCGCCACTACCGCGTTCTTAATCAAATTAATGCAATTGTTTAGGTCAGGTATGGCGAAATCTAATTGATTAACGTTAACATTTACGAACGTGAGCGAACATCTGTAATTAATTTCCTCAGTTTAGCAGACTGTTTTACAAATAGATCGAATAACAATGGGCGAAACTGGAACTGATTTTTTGAATTCCATATTATATAAAGCGTAAAGTAACGTTTGAGGGTGTCACGTGTGCTTGCAGCTGACACTTTCCCAAACAATAGCGTAGTTTATTAAGATAATCCGTAGCAAGTAACTAATGCAGATTAATGTGTAGGTAATTGTATGGAATCTAAAGAAATTAGTCATCGTTGACTAATAATCATCGGCCACAGGAAAACGTATTTGCTCAGGGTTTTCTCTCAAGGGGCGTCACGTCCGAGGCTGTTGATTCCGCAGATTGGAGCACAGGACATAAAGTTCCTTCCATCTTTATCTTGAAAGATTTATTGGCCCTTGGAGCCTCTATTACACTGATTTATTAAACACAACTAAGTAACACGTAGCCATTAACTAACCGCAGTATTACGGTTCTGAACAGCGAATGTTACGAAAATCGGAGCGGATATTGGGCAAACTCAGCTAGCCGTTGATATAATTGAACCTCTGCGCTGTGCCCGTGATGCCAGTTAGGGCAACATAAACTATAGCTTAACCATATCAATATTTTAGTTAAACATCCTTTGTCCAATGTGGAGTGAGGAAATGGGTTTTCCTTTGTAAAGGACGAAGGTAAATACGACACGGACGTTGGGCAAACAGTTGATATCGCGGTTCCACTTGTTTGCTCCTCATGCCGCAGTGCTCGACCTTCGTGGTCAGCGCAGCCGCAACTGGGTCGTGATGTATTGAGAATGTCTGTGTCTAGCTTTAATAGCAGGGATGCAATCCAAAGAAGATTGCATGCTTTATATGTATGTATAACTACGCTGCGCAAGCCGCTTTTCATTGTGTGTTGGTACCTACTAAGAAAAAGCACAGGTGTTGAAAACATGAATTGAACGTTTAATAAAGATTTATGAGTTTAAATCCTTTTGATAAATATTCATTAATACTTAATACTAGATGTAGTATACGTCATTATTTTATTGCACTAAATACGAATTCCTAAAGAATGAAGGATTATCTTTAGATCCCTAGGCTTTACGAATGAATAGATAGCACTGTTACAAAATGAGATATGGATACCAAATGTTCCAAAGGCTGATGATTAATTTAGTGTTAAGATATCTAATAAATGCTTGTATAATTTAGTGGGCTTTTTAATTTATTACTCTCTATCACATTTTTAACCTATTTCCGGATTTAGACAACGTGCTGGGGCTCATGTTGTATGAATGATTGAATAAATGTTTTTCCTCCTTTGGTTATTGATCTTTTGTCATTTGTATTGCTTTTCTCATTGCGTGCTTTCATTTTATAATTTTCCTGCTATTTTTATTTTGAATCATGCCACGAGATCACTACAGCTTTTCTTACAATTCACCAATCTATACTTCTATAGTAATATATAAAGCTGAAGAGTTTGTTTGTTTCTTTGTTTGCTTAAACGCGCTAATCTCAGGAACTACTGGTCCGATTTGAAAAATTATTTCAGTGCTAGATAGCCCATTTATCGAGGAAGGCTATAGGCTATATCATCACTCTAAGACTAAAAGGAGTGGAGCAGTAATGAAAATTATGACGCAGACGAAGTTGCGCGGGTCAACTAGTAAATTATATTTAGACATCTTGCACCTTGTTGCATGTAACGTTTATTAGTCATAATGAAAGTTACATTGTGCAATTTTATGATACTCAATCCACAACATGACCATGACCAGACGATAAGCATTCATTAAGGATCATAAAGAAGATTTAAGCCCTATATTAATAAAGAACATAAATCATTCACTCATCATCCAGACAGCTTCTAGAAGTCAATGAGGAATCAAGTTACTAACGAAGATATCCCTAGGATGCGCGTAATTGATGTATTTGATACAGAACCATACATTTGCGCACGAATGTGCTTCATACCGTAAATGGGAATACCGTGAGACAGTAAAGATAGACGCATTTAAAACGTATTTGAGAGCTGCGATTGCGCGGATCACTGACCGACGTCACCCTAAGCGGAACCGATGCTTGGTCGTGTGGTCGCGCCTGCCAAGCCGCGGGGCGTAGGTTATCGACTATATTCGGTCACTCACCTAACTTTGCCAAATGACGTCTAATCGAGCTAATTAAAATTAATCATAACGATTTATTGTCTAAAGAAGGTCCACGTTTTATCGTTTCCATGTCGACATAATAAGCTAAAAATATGATGTCGCTTATCAAGCCTCTTCAGTAAGACCTTCAATTAAAATTGACTTCTATTGTCAGAGATAGTAGGTTGCTTATTCAACTGTTTCTTTTTGGGTAAGAAGAAGAATTTCTTGCGGTTGTATTGCGGTTATAATCGATACTGATGCTTTGAGGTCAGATGTCAATCATTCCGCGAATGTCCAGAAACTTCACGTAATCTTTGAATAGGAAAATGATCCTTTCTGCACAAAGAATTGTATTAGTTTGTTTCTCTAAGTTACTTGACAACGATTTTTTTAAGGATGGGAAATCATCCACGAATCCTTCAGCTTTGGGCGGAGCGGAAGGGAGTGTCAGACTCTTACTGACTAAAAATCATCCGTGTTCCTCCTAGTGTCCATTACAGCGATGACTCTTTCGAACAAATTCCGCCACTAAAAGGATCCTTAAAGGATGAAATTGACTTTTAATAGAAGATAGACTAACAGAGTTAATCAAGTGTTCTTAATAATGTTAAAGCTCTAGTTCACATACTTATCTTCTTTCCCAACTTGTCCACAGACAATGGGTCTGACGCCAGCGTTCTCCAAGCGCCTGTTGACCTTCATCCAGGACGCCATGCCCCTTCGGCTGAAGGAAGTGCATTTCGTGAAGCAGCCCATGATCTTCAACGTTGTTTGGAACATGTTCAAGCCCTTCATCAGGGAAAAGCTGAAGAGCAGAGTAAGTAGTATGCACTCAACTATTTAAGCTCGGAAATTGAACAGGACTGTAAAGAAGACCGCCATAGTGAATGATAGAAGGAACATATCGGCATAATCTATTGGATTGGTGATTGCAGTGGATATGAAGCACATACAACAGGCAGCGTGGGTGTCCATTCTCTTGTGGTAATAAACATGGCTCTCGTCGATCTTGTTTAGTGCACTGAAGATTTTTACTTTGATGGCGGATTTTTTACACAAATTTACCTAATTAAAACATAAGGAAGTAAACACATAGAATTTTCAAGTTCACGTTAAGTATAAGTCATTCCTTAATCACTTTGCTGCTTAATATTCACGATGGATTTTGTTGAGTGGTTCCTCAAAGCTGTCAATGAACCCAAGTTTGGGAAAGTATACACGATTGTGCTAAAGTGTATGTATGTACTTTGAATCCTTGTGACATTGACCGGGAAAACACGTTCATTGCTCCAAAATTTTATTTCAATTATTAAGTATGTGTAATTTAATCATTAGCAGGAAATTCATCATTGTAGCTATCAGAAATAAAATTTACATTCAAATTGTGTGCAGTTGCGTGACCTTTTCCTTGCCTTGCATTAGAAGCTTGCGCGATGGTACACTTGACTAATTTTGCGTAAAGCTGTTTGTAACTATGTAGTTGTAACGTAACTTACAAGATTTTCATTGCCATTAGATTTGAATCGCTTAGCGCCATCTAGTTTCAGTAGGCGGAAACGTCTCCCCTAATATGTGAAATGTAGAGTCAGTTGTTTGACAATTTCAAAGCTTTTTGGTTGCATTTAAGAGTTAGGACCGTAGTTGCCTTCAACCGTTTTGATTAATAGTTGCCAAATTTGTACACTAGGGCTCTGTTGACAGCGATTTATCAGACAATTTTGAGCATTTTGTGAGGTTTCTAGTGCTTATACGGTTAATAAATTATCAAAAAGGAAAACATAGGGACACAGTATATGTTCTTATTTCAGTTTGTGAAATATCTCTTAAATCGGTTCAATATTGAAGGAGAAAACAGTCGTGAGCCAAACCTCGAATTAGGACTTTTTACATACAAAGAAGAGGAAACATGGGCGGGTATCACCGCCCATTTTAAGGTCTTGAATACCAGCCAGTCTTCGGTATTCACCTGAATTCGGTATGACTGGAAGGCGACCCTAATATAATTGGGAAAAAGCAAGACAAATGATGAATACCACGAACCATTGAGATTTGTGTTAAAATTTTAACAGCCAGGAACTATTCGGAACAGTATAACATCATTTCCCCAATCTATAGTTGGGTTTAAACCGAATTTCAGTATCCAAAGTTGTTATTCATGTTTCTGATCATGATGTTGTCCTGGTTTCCAGATCTTCTTCCACGGCTCCAAGATGTCGTCCCTGCACAAGCACATGTTGGCCACGCACCTGCCGGCCGACTACGGCGGCGAGCTGCCCGCCATCGACTACTCGGGCGCCGAGTGGTACCCCGTCATCAACGACGTCTTGCCGCACATCAACAACTGGAACACCTACGGATTCGCCAAGAACACGTAGGCATTAGACACATCTATTGGATCGAACGCTTTACTGGTGGTTCTTGAGGCAGCTGCGCGATCCGGGAGTGTTGTTCACTTCTGCCAGCGGGCGAATGACTGAGCTCGCGTGACACCCCGGTACCGCATAACCTCAGGAACCGTCTCAGTTAAACGGTGGGTCTGTAGTAGTTAGTAGTAGACATGATTGTGACTGTCATTCGTGGTGGACTGCCCGAGGTGAAGATTTTAGATCAGTTTTTAGTACAACATATTTATGACTTTAGGGTTTTCTGTTTTGAGATGTTCCATCTCATTTTCCTGTTCCAAAGTTATCTTCTCATTAATTTACAAAATGCATTTCTCCTTCTTCTTTTTCTTCGTCACATTGCAAACATTTCTAATGAATCACGTTTGGCAGAGCACACCTGTTTATACTATTCTCAATGTAATTTAGTTTTATAATTTCTTTGACTTAAACAAAGTGAAGTACGTGTTCGAATAGCCGTGGTTCTAAGTTCTGGCTTAGAGTGGTGATGAGGTGACCGTTAGATAATGCCATATGCCCGAGCACCAGTAGTATAATACTTGAGCTCTTCAATCAGGGTTCTTTGTTATGTAAGTATAGATATTACCAAAATTAGAATTAAATTGTAGACATTCAAAGAAGACGATAGTTGGTAGCTTAACTTAGTTCCAAAAATAAAGTGTGAGTGAATGATTAACAAATATTATGTGATAAATATTGACAATAATGTAAGGCTGTAATTTTAAGGTTATATGTTAACTGATCGACACGGGCTAGATAGCTGTGGTTGAGCAATCAATCGCTGTATGTTCATCTAAGCAGGTTTTAGGTAATTTTATAATTATGACTGTGCAACGACTGGTTGGTTCACGTTATTTTAGAATAATTGTTTGTATGTGTACATTAGGAATGGATTTCATGGGGATGTGAGCGAATTTCATGACATGTTGGTAGGAACACTTTGTAATTTCAGAGTTATTTATTTAGATGTAGGAAGGAACATGTTCCCATGGATTGTGCACAACTCGCATGTCGATAAGGCTGTGACAGTGGAGACGTAGGTGCCAATTCTGAATTATTTCATCACCAAATGTAGTGTACTCGACTTTTTTGTAACTAATGTTTTAATATATTGGTTGATCGATGATATAATAATTATGTATGTTTGATTAAATTTTCAAATTGCAATCGTTGGGGATATGGAATTAACAGATTTCGTAGAGCTGTTGATGCGCTGGATAGCACTTCGTCGCATTTAATTTCCACCTGATTGCGAATGATGCCTAGAGAGTGATTTATAGTTCAAATGCGAAGTGCTGATTTTCTTGTGGTTCAATAATTACGTATCCTTAGTGGTGCACATTCACTAGCTTCTAAAAAGTTTTGATATCCTAAATGTGAAACTTTAGAGCATTCGATGAGTTACTAGTAATTAAGTATAAGTTTATTCCGGAATATCTTCGAGAAAAATGTGACATTTTGTGTGTATGTCTGTAAAACCGACATGGGGGACTAAAAAGGCTACTTTAGCAGAATCAGAAATCAAATCACGCTACCCGTCACTGTCAAAGTTTCCCAATCAACCTTGAACCTAATGCGTTAGCGATAAAGATGAAAATGAAATTTTACAGATTGTTGTGTGTGGTTAATATTGTGATTCTGATATGGTTCTGCTAAAGAGGCCTTTCTAGAGCTGATGGTTTCTCTTGTGATGACAAATGTGCCTTTAACAGACGCATTCCAAACATTATTTTTGTATTGTTTTTGTAGGTTTGTAATATTTTTATTGTACGAGAGATGATAATACCTGACTTGCTCAATATATACATTTATGTTTGAAACGAAATGCATCCGATTCCTTATGCGTTTCGTTTAGATATTAATAAATAAAATTGTAAAATTATATTTTGCGTTTTTCTTTGGTTCCGTGAATCAGTTCTTACCCTCTTCTTCTGCTGGCCTGTGAACAGCAGGCATATTTTACTACCTATTAAATAGTTTTAATAATGTAAACTACCCAAGAAGCTAAGCTGAAGGCTGCTTTTCCACCAGAGATACGTTGATGAGCTACGTTTTTTATATGGAAGGATGCGTGCTATGGATAAGAACTGGATGGTCGCGAGTTGTGTAATTTTGTGCAGAGCAGTGCATGGCTTCCCTATTGTCGATACGTCGCACAACTCGAGCATCTTCTTTTGCTCGAGCTGCGCATGTTCCTCGCACAGCTACCGTGCGGCGACAGCTTCAGTGGAAACGGTCTCATAGTTTCTCATATTCTCGCAGCATAGCTGCATAGCCCATCTCTGGTGGACCAGTTATTTCAAAATCACCCAAAGATGGTGTTATTCGCGGATGACACATTGATATTTAAAATAGAGTGACGGTCAGAAAATCTTGACGTCGTCAATAACTCTATTCTTCAGGTCCAAAATTGGTTTACGGCAAACAACTAGGTATTAAATGAAAAAAAAAAAACCAAATGTATTAGATTTTCTTTACCAAATGATAGAAGTAGCGAATGTGACATCATATTGAATGAAGAAAAACTGGAGTTTATTAATCATACGGTTTTCCTGGGAATCACTTTAGACGAGAAATTACAATGGGGACCTCATATAATATCTCTAGCGGGGCGTCTAAGCTCAGCCGCTTATGCTGTTAGGAAGATAAGACAGCTAACAGACGTAGAAACTGCACGTTTGGTCTATTTTAGCTACTTCCACAGCATTTTGTCTTACGGTATTTTGCTGTATGGTCGGGCTGCCAACATTGAATCCATATTTATTTTAAAAAAGAGCTGTCAGAGCCCTTTATAATCTGCCGCGATTCTCTAAGGGAACTTTAAAAAAATATTAATATTATGACAATCACTTGTCAATTCATATATGAAAATATTATGTATGTACGGAAAAATCGTCATCTTTTTAGTAAAATTAGTGATAGACATAATATTAATACTAGAAATAAAGATAAATTAGATCAACCATTTTATCATCTTTCATGGGGTACTGTGTTACATGTTACAATAAAATACCTTGTGACATATTAGAACTAAATGATAGAAAATTTAAAACCTACATTAAAAGCGCACTTTGTAAACAAGCATATTACAAATTAGAAGATTACATTCAGGATAAGAATGCTTAGAAACATGCTGGTCCTGCTCCATAGGACAATCAAAGGTAGAGACAAGATCAAACTGGTTGGTTTATGTAGGAGTATTTACTTTATAGTTGTACCTACTATTTCATTTTTGGGTTTTTATTTTTCTGTTCACTCACACTCTGCTAATTAATGGTTCCAATATTTGTAAATATGTGAGTACCAAGTACTTATTTAGAAAATTAATAAGTCTACCTCTACATACTCTAGATTCATGGTTCTCACATATATTAACAAAAGTTTTGTATACCTCAGCACATGTAAAACATTGATTTGAAAAGAGTAACTATGGAGTTTCTTGTCCGTTCTTCTCCATAAGAATCTAACCCTTCCGAATGGACTTCCGAGTAGAGTCACTATGTTATTTTAAATGTAATGATGACGTTCAAAAGTGCCGTTTAATGGCCTAATTGAAATAAACATTTTTGACTTTTGACTTTTGACCATTGAGCTGTAGAAAGCGCCTAGCTACGCAACATGGGTAGGTATGATAGGCGCCAAATAAATATGCAATGACGGTCATTTTGACCCATATACATTTATTGACTTAATATCAAAACCATAAATAAAGACAAAGCTGTCCTGAATCGACTTCTATCGTGATACTTTACGTTCTCTAGTAATGCAAAACGGTTCATAATTTATTGTTCCGGTATCTACGAAGGGATATTAGAAAAAGGTCAATGTGGTTTATTCCAAGTTTATCAGTCGCTTACCATAGTAACTTATTAGCAAAGAAAAATAGAGATGCGAAGGTCCATAGGATACATTTACCTACTTAAAAATTAAATACAAACCCCTTAGCTGTACCTACATAGATAAGACGACATGTCACGAGAGCTAAAACCGAGACCCAGGCAAAGTCGAGGATACCCAGGAATTAATCTGCCTAAGAGGAAATGCTGGAGAAATATTTCACAAACTGAATAAGAAGAATATGTACTGTGTGTTGTCCCTTTCCTTTTCGATGATTTATTAACTGTATATACACTAGAACTCTAACAAAATGCTCAAAATTGTCCGATAAATCGCTGACAACAGAGCCCTAGTGTACAAATTTGGCAACTATCAATCAAAAAAGAAAAACATAGATACACAGTATACATCCTTCGTATTCAGTTTGTGAAATATCTCTTATATCGGTTCAATATTGGAGGAGAAAATATTCGAGAGCCAAACCTCGAATTATGACTTTTTACATACAAAGTCTCGCCGCCAGCAGATTAATTCCTGAGTTATATATACTCGTAGGTTGAGATAGGAGGAGCTCATGGCAAAATAATAACAGCCGCACGGGTCGATCTTGAGGGTTAAGCAACGCTTTCCAAGGTTGGTCTGTGGATGGGTGACTATCTTAACATAACGAGTTTCCTCCGTGCCTCGGAAAGCACGTTAAGCCGTTGGTCCCGACTGTCATTTGTAGATCTTTGGCAGTCGTTACGGATCGTCAGAAGCCAGTAAATCTGACTCCAGTCTTGCCAAGATGTACCGTGATACCCAGTTAATGGGTTGTGGAGATCTGGTAGGCAGCCGCTCCACGTAAAACACTGGTATTCAGCTGAATCCGGTTTGACTGGAAGCCGACCCCAAAGTAGTTGGGAAAAGGCTAGGCAGATGATGATATAGGTTGAGATATTTTCTTCGCACGGAAAAAAAAAAGGTAGATAGGTTGGGTAAAGGGTCAGCTTCTAGCTCAACAGTACGCAGCTGACTACCAGAGGTTTACGTGTAGCGACTGCCTACCTGGGGCCTTACCATGACGTGCCAATGCTGTTAAAAAAGGGATATTGTGCATCTTGCATAACTGTGTCTCGCTCCCACACCGTAATCATGATCGTTTTAAGAGACGTCATAGTAGGCTAGCTGGCCTTCTCAGCCCAGTATCTGGATTTCCCTTGGCAAGACTGGTGATAGATTTTTTGGCTTCTGAATTGTAAAAACTGCCAAAAAAAAAAAAAAATTCAAGATCTTCAACAAATACTTAGCGCGCTTTCCGAGACACGGGGGATACTCAGCAACAATAATAATACTAATCCATCCAATGTCATTCAAATTTCGTAACTTTGTCTTTGATAATGACGAATGCTGGTAACTATAGAGGGGACTCTGTTCAATGTTATTTTTATGCCACGATGAGGTCCCTGAGATAAACACCATGGAAGCCAGCATCCGTTGCAATTATATTCTTTGAAATACAGTTAGTTATTCATTATCTTAGCCAGCAACTAAGGTAATGTTATAGATGACATTGTTTGTTTGTTTGTGAAAGGTAATCTCTGGAAGGACTAAAGATATATATATAAATAAATACAGGGTTATTTGTTCAAGAAAAATATCAGCTGTTTCATACATTTTCATTGGCTAAATATTGCATTTTGTATGAACCAGCTGATATTTTTCTCGAGATTTCGGGGTTTTCTCAAAGTAAAAGTTGCTTATAATCATGTGTACTTTTACTGCCTAAGATGCTGTTGCTGGTGTTTTTCAAATAACCCTGTGTATATATATATATATTAATTTATTGAGGAAGTTAGTTAAAATAACACTTTTACACGTCAATTTCTCTTGACAATTTTGACTGGATGAGGCCGGTGTTTTCAGGCTCAGAGGTCAAAGTGTCTATATTCCATAGGTATAATTCGCACTGATTCGGTATCTAGGAGATTATGAATCGGCGAATGCTCGTTGTTTTTCCCAAAAAATACACTGTTCCTGTGGGTAGGCCACGTGAGCGAAGTCACGGCAAAAAGCTAGTACTTTATATCTACACAGTAAATGGGCAATACAACAGCCGTTTGTAAAAGTAAGAGTTGAGAGTCGATTAAGTAGAAATGTGCTACTAAGTTATTACAAGGCAGTCATTATATTTTACATTAGGTATAAGCACTTGATTACGCCACTCTTGGAAGCCGGTATAAAGGAACTCGTCAACGATTGTGTAATGCCTATTTTCAACCGACGTCGAAAAAGGTTCTTAATTCGTCAGAAACTTGTTTTATGTATGTTGCCCTATTACTTACTCAAAGACGTCTGGACCTATTTAGATTTGGAAAAACTAACATAGTTGGTTTGTTTGAGTGTCCTCTACCAAATGTGACTGAACCTCAGAAAAACTAAAATTTTATTAGCCTAGGGTAAAGTTACCCTAGGCTAATAAATAATAATTGTTAAGGTCGGTCCCGCCTGTATTGTTATAGATCGTGCGCCGCTACTTGTGAAAAATAAAACAAATTAGTTCCAAATAAAAACCACTACAAAGGACAAACCCTTTAATTTTGGAGGTCGCTGTCTAAAAACGAAGACACCACTCTGAAAACACCGTCTTTCAAAATAAATACCTAGAAAATATAGGTAGGTAGGTACAGGATGGAAAATTGAAGCGAATTTGGAGGGAAGTTTCTGATGTTGATGGAAATAATTAGATACTCAAAGAAAATAGTCGTTGTTTTCCAAAACATGTAATAAACTGCATTTGATCACGATGATGATATTTGAAAAGATCTTTGTCAGAACCGAGAATTGAACTCATTACAGTACACGATCGAGCGGACTGATCACGTGATTATTCGGTAGCCCTCAATATAGCGCAACTTGAATGCGAGCAGGTTGCAGATGGAAACGTGGACTTCGGTACGAGTTAGGTTAGAGTTGGGTTCGATATGCAACGAGGAGTATAACGCCCTCTGATTTTACTCATTAGGAATCAGACAACTTGTTTCTACTTCGTGGCGTACCGTTAATGTGACTGAAACACACCTCACAGTAGTGCTTGCGATCACTGGACCAAGGAGGCTGAAACTGTTTTCAATGCAAATTAAATACTCTTTTCAATACATGTTAGGTACTCTATATTGGTGACAAATACATCTGACGAGGCAAAACATTTGTGGATTGACGTTTTCAGAAAGCATTGCGGGGAGTATTTGTACTTTAATATGTGTGAAATGTGTATTTCATAGTTTTTCGTTGTTGTTCACATCTCTCTCAATAATGAGAGAGATGTGAACATAACTATCGCGATTTTTTTTCGGAATAAACTCAATAAGTATTACTTAAAAATTGTGTCATATGAATACAAACAAAAATATTTAAATTGTATATTGCGCATGTTAACCGTAGTAAGTAGATTATGAGCCGAGGAGATAAAGCAGTGTCGTATGACACGGGCACCATATTGAATCCCGAACACAATGAAGGATTCGAGAGTTAACTCCTGAAGTCCCGAGCGCCACGAGGGAGTTTAAAGTTTAACTCACGAGCGAAGCGAGGGAGGAATACGAGAATCCTGAATGCAGCGTGGGATTTAAGCTAGCCCAAGGCAAATACACCTTTATCCCTGAGCAGCATACTCTACTTTTCACACATACTGCGAGAAAATTGTGCTCTAGAGCGCACATGGCCAGTAAACGCGTGACTTCATGACTTGAGGAAATTTTCTAGCATGTCACAGCGAACTGTATGATTGATTACCTACTTTAGAAATTCGTTATGAAATTACCCTCCGTTCTATTTACGGACAAGATGATGAAACTATTAGGCATGGCGCAACCCTAGAGTCTTATATGGGACTTTATAGTTGTCTAAAAATGATATGCGGTAACCATTTCTGTGTCTGACACTGCGGCACTTGTGTTGACGATGATGCCGAATCATATAGCCCAGTTCCCATAAATGAGACTTGTTAAAAGGGTTAAGTAGTAGCATCTACCTAATAAATATCTGTTTTAAATGTTGGCCCACTTGAACACTCCTGTCGTTATTATTGTCATGTGAGAAGTAACAACAAGGCAGCAAAAAGATGCTGCCTATTTTATTACAGGCGTTCAGATAGTTTACTGTGAAGTCGGTGGATTATCCGTTCATAAACATAGCATCCTCCTCGGTTTATTACAATGATTCTTTCTGCCTTCAGTCTGTAATTGTAGGTGAGGTAGGTACTGAATTATCTACTGTTCCACCTTATGACCTAAATGTTTCAAGGTCTTCATGTACGTACTTACCTACGCATTCACTACAATGAAACATATTATTCGTAACTGCAAAGGAATTCAATAAACTTATAAGAAGGTGCCTTGTTTAAATAAGACTTCCTTATATAGAAAGGTACAGCTAATATCTGCCTGAACTGAATTAGGTTCATCCAGCTTCACCCGGAATTCGTTGGAGAATCGAGGGGAAAATTTAAGTATAAATTGGCGTTTTACTATTATTATTGTAACTATGACTTAGTTACACACATCGGGAAGTAAATAGTCACCTCCAGTAAACAGGAAATATTAGAAAAAAAAATCCAGAGCACGTATTTACATAGTAAATACTTTGAATGTTTATAGTGCACTGAGAATAGCATTTGGTCAGAGGCACAAGTGAACGGCGCCGTCAGCATGCCGTGGTGGTGGGATACCGTTAAGATGGGCTTACAATGGCCTCTCCAATAAGCACTGTACGGCCACAGCCGATGCGCGAACGCTCGTGCTTGCCTCTATTATATATGTACAAATTTTAATCACCGAGTCAAACGCTTCGGGATCTTAGACGCGAGCGCTACAACCACCAAGTCTTTTTATTTGTCACGCTCATTTGACTTAAGCAGTGATAAATAATTATATTAATCTCTCACGGGTATAGTAACATTGTAAAAACTGTCGAGTGTCCGACTGACGACATTCTGCTGACGCGCATTATAAGTTAGACGTGGATTATCTGCAAGTACCAATAACAGTGAAGACTCAGCGAAAATATAAGAGGATAATTTCAAGTGAAAATTAATAAAAATAAAAATGGAAATACAGTTCGGATCTGATGGCGTACCGTTTGTGACATGGGGTGGTAACAAAATAATGTTGGAGCTTAACCCAATAGATGATGAAGTGAGTAAGGCAAAAGCCGAGAAAGAATTGAGAGAAACTCCGGAAGTGGTCGAGCAAGCTTTGGCAGAGTTACGACAACTCTTAAAAAGTGAGTTAACCAAATTATACGTTTTGAATAATTTATTTTACATTATTTATTGGAAATGTAATTATTTATGTTAGAAAAGTGTGTTCTCTGTTGATACGATTATTTATCATAGTGATTACTTGTTATCAATACATATTTATATTATTTATCTACTTATCTGTCGCTAATGAGTAGAAGTATAAATAGAAACACTTTTATTTTATATTGTTTTGGCGAAATGAAGTCCTTTTTAGATTATTTGCTAGTGTAGAGATTTGTGATGTTGTAATATTTGTGAAGAGGGCATCGTATTGTTTATTGTTAAAGTCTATCAATAAGTTATCAAAGGTCTAAATCTGAGCACAGGAATATGTGATTCTAAAACGTGAGTCATAAGTGAAGCGAGAGTGGCACATAATAACAAAGTGCACGCATGTATAAAACGAAAGTTTGTATTAAAATGAGAATTTAATGCTTTCCCTTTCACATCTCGGAAAGAAATGTTATAAAAACAAAGTGAGAGAACGTTGGTGCGTTTTCTAAACGTAGTCAAAGTCTGAAAATGACTGCTCTATCTTTTCGAAGGTACCTACTACTTATTCGTACATAGTGAATTAGTGATGTTTAATATTGCCAAACCTTAGTTTAACCTTACCCGCATAAATAAATTGGGAAAAGGGTAAAATAACGATTACAGTGACGATGATTGCAATAATTTGTCTTAATTTAGGAACCTTTTCATTTCTACTTTGTATACACAATTAGAATAAGGAACAGCAAGGGCTTATAAGATGAAATAAAAATATATGCGATACTTCTTTACCGTTTATTCATCAAAAAGGTACCTACTTCATTATTTTTTAACATCCAAAAACATCGATATTTTAATGGTTTGGTTTATCTGATGGAGATAAACTTAGTCACTAAAATCCAAGGAAGACATAAATACGAAAGCAAGTTAATATATAGCTCGTAAATATTACATCATCATGTGAGTGATGTACTTAATTATCATTTTCAAATCCACAATAAAACAAAGTTCATTTTATTTATTTATAGTAGGTAAATACAGTAAAACACTAAAGATACAAATAAAAGATATTAAGTATTTTTAAATAAGGAAGCTGCTATTGAAGTAATGAATGTTCAGATATTAATGGTAACTTGTAGTGTATGGAGTTTATTGACATTTTAAAATTAAATTAAATTGTTCAGAATTTGGGTACCTTGTCTGCTATAATAAATCTGACATCGACTAAAAGATGCACTAATTTAGAGGAAGAATATATGCTCATCTCACACTTGACTACAATATTGTATAGTCGAAAATGTATACCTACTTTATCGGGCCGGTTAGTGGCTAAGTTTTCATAAGTGAAGTGGAAAATTAAGTCTGGCTAAATTAGTAAAGTAGTAAATAATAATTTAAATAAATAGTATTCGTCATCCACAGCCCGACTTCGCCCACTGTTGAGCATAGGCCTCTCTTTTCTTGTCCCCACGCTCCTGTGCCAGCCTCATCCGTATCCATCCTCAGTCGTATTTTGTTCAACATACAGCTAAACACTGACCGGCAAATTTAAAAAAATATAAAAATATTTGAATTTCGCGGGCTACCCTGGCGCTTCCACCTTAACACTAGTTTACAAAACTTTAAAGTACTTTGAACATTATTTTAGGAACACTGTTTTATAATTAACACTACAGTAGTGCTCACTGTTTTAGTGAAGTTAGCGAATCATTTGGAGTGAAGGAGCTAGGTTTCTCTTTGTTGTTGATGTCTCTCATATTATTTCGCAATAGGTATTATTAATGCCATACGTAACATCATTTTAGAAAATTTTAACTACTTAAATAGCAGTTAGTTCGCAATTTGGAAGACCATTTTGCAAAACTGAGGAGTTAATAATAATCTTTGCGGTGGCTATGCATTAATGTGCTTCTCATAGAATTATAAACCGCGTAGTAACGCTTTAGTAACCTTAGACATCGCGTTAATCGCGTTGCACCTTCTCGGAGGCAGCGTAGCCACGCCTTAGACGCAAATTAGCCCCACTGTTGACGCCACGTTACACAACCGTAGACGTCGTCGTGTAGTACCCTGCCTGCAGCGTAGTATCTCCGTACTACTCCGTAGACGATACCGTAGGTGTATAGCGTAGCACCACCGTAGAGGCTGCGTAACATCGCGTTAATCGCGTTGCACCTTCTCGGACGCAGCGTAGCCGCGCCTTAGACGCAAATTAGCCCCACTGTTGACGCCGCGTGTCACAACCGTAGACGTCGTCGTGTAGTACCCTGGCTGCAGCGTAGTATCTCCATACTACTCCGTAGACGATACCGTAGCCCGTAGGTGTATAGCGTAGCACCACCGTAGAGGCTGCGTAACATCGCGTTAGATGATTACAGTTTTGATACTTTTACTACAAGTAAATGCGAAAATTAAAAAGACTGAACTTAGGTACATGCTGCATTGGTTTGCCGTATTTGTAGGCCACAGAAGTCCCTGTAAATAAGTCTTGGTTTGTGGTATTGTAACACAAAATGAATACTTAGTGCACAAGTTTCTCTACGTTACTTATTTAATTCGTTGCTCAATTAGACCGTTACTTTTCGACATTTAATAACCGGTTCGTGCGGTTAATAATCGGTTGTGTTCAATCATACAGTAGATATTTTTATTCACGTTGTAGGTACGTTATCTATAATACAAGCTTTTTTTAAGCATAGCAAATCATCAAACAACTCCTCTGGGCAGAGTGGAAGGGAGTGTCTGACTCTTACTGACTAAAACCCATCCGTGTTCCTCCTAATGCCCTTTGCCTTCCAGGACTGCAGAGACTGTAGAACAAGTTCTGCAACGATGGATGGTTATTATTTATTTAAGCTTTATGTACAATAGTGGTACTTGGGCGGACTTAGGCTCAAGTCACACCGAGATGGCAGCGAAGCGGCGAGCAGTTTCATTGTCATATAATTTCAAACTTTGTCTTCATTACCATAATACATATTATCGCGGAAGTCGCCGGAATGCTCGCGGGGCGCCGCGGGCGGCCGCTCGACCTTTTCAAGTTTCTCAAGCGGTCAAGCGATACTACGTGTTATAGTAATGAAGATAAAGTTTAAAATTATATGACACCAAAACTACTCGCCGCTTCGCTTCCATCTCGGTGTGAATTGAGCCTTAATGCAACAAGGCATTCTCTACCACTCAACCTTTAATTATAATGCTCAAGAGATTGTATGTTTGGTTGAACGCGTTAATCTCAGGAATTACTGGTTCGAATTGAAAAATTATTTCAGTGTTGGATAGATCATTTGTCGAGGTAGGCTTAATAAACTATATAACATCACGCTACGGCCAATAGGAGTAAAAATGAAAAATTCTCACGTTGTTTCGGGAAAAACGCATTACAAATAATGTGATTGCTTTTTATAAATTCACACATCCAACTGATTACAACAGCTAGTGCGTTTCCTCAATTTGTCACCAAAGATTTTCGATTTTGGTTCCTGAATCTGGATCTTAATCGTTTAAAAACCTATACTTGTTGACCCATACTATTGTAAATATACGACTTGCTTGCTATTTACCTATTACATATATATTTGAGTTCTCAAGCTTGTTTAGTAGGTACCATTTCATAAAAACAAGTACTCATTCAGAGGTATGACTATGCATTCGTTGCCTTTACTTAAATGGTTTTTTGTCCGAAATTATTACCAAACCAATCGTTATACGAGATTATATATTCAGATTAGATTTAAAGCCATTTATTAACTAATGTAGCTCTTTAAAAAAATCTTTGAAATGACGCTAAGATTTATAAATAGAATATGTATAAAATAAAAAAAACATTGATTCCATACAGACACAATACAAAAGTAAAACTGAACACAGTAAAAACCGGCCGAGTGCGAGTCGGACTGTCACGCGAAGCGTTCCGCACCATTTATCGAAAAAAAAAACCTTACTTGTATGGGAGTCCCCTTTAATTTTTATTATTTGTTGTTTATAGCCGCCTCTGAAAATTTCAACTGTCTACCTATTATGGTTTTTGAAATACAGCCCGCTGACGCCTGTCAGCGGACATATGGACAGACAGCGGATACTTATTAATAGGATTGGTTGCTCACCTTTCGGTTACGGAACCCTAAAAAGAGAAGAATAATACAGTAAAATTACGATGAGCGTGCCTGATATGGAAAGTGTTGTCATCTCAGGGTCTGCTGGGCGTCACTCACCCAGCACTACTTTTCAGTTACAGTTTGCACCCCGTTGTACGTGCTGGTGCCCATTTGCGGGTAGCCCTGTTGCCCTCATAAATAAAAATAAGTCGAGGTACTTTTTCAGACATGTCAAGCATTTAATTGCTTTGTCTCTTATCTATCTAGATACATGTTCTTTAATTAATTCGAATGTTATTAATATCTATGTATTGTATTGTAAGGCTTCATTCCTTGGCCTTGGTCGTCAATTCATGTTATTGTTTCTGCTCTATGAAAAAGAACAAGGTTGAACCAATTTGTAATTTGCACATTAAAACCTAATGTAGCGATTTGAGAACAAAAGAGAATCCTTTATGATCTCGTATTTCTGGTTCTAAAATAAATAATGTATTGAACATTAATTAAAAAATAAACACGAATGCATTTAGCAGGCAACCGAATGTAATGCTCAGCAACCAAATCAATTGATTGCTGGCCATTTGCACCAATCGATTTGGGTACCTACCTACTTTTTTGCGAACGTCTGTCGTCATTGACTGCACGTTTGTGGAGAGGAGTTAAGAGGTCAGCTCATTAGTTATTCTTTTCTCATTGAATAATATTTAAAATATAACGAAATGGGACACAGTGCTATCTGTGTAAGTAAAACTTTTATAACTAACATTGTTGTTCTGTTATACATATGCATAATATATGAATCTTTTTTTTCTCTTAGTTACAAAGTATGGCGTCTGTTCCTCCTGATAGTTACAACCTGGGGGTCTTGTAAGTCAAGAGTGAATAGGTTCTTGGCAAGCGTGCTTTATAGTCGACCACATCATCGCTTTCCCGTAAAAGTTTCGCGTTTGACCACAATCTCACCGATTGTGGTCAAACGAAACAAAAAATATAATTTAAAAAAATAGCGTTCAAATTAAACTACATTTGAAGACTTATAATATTAAATTTCAACTTATGCTTTTTTAAATAGCTACAATTGGTTACTTTAAAGTGAACTTAAAATAAGTACTTTAGCATTGTGCAAAAGTGTATACTTGACTTGGTGACGAAGGATTAAATTATCTTGAATTTTTTTATGAATTCAAGTACCTATGCATAGTGTGGTGACCAGTGCAGTCCATAATAAAGTCTGATCTGATGTAGTATCGATGAATGCTGATCGTTTGATGAACGTATTAAGTAACCCGATACAAATTATCGCGTAATACAACTTGAATCGTCATACTATCATTGAAAAAGACTAGTTGCGCGATTTCTAATTATCGTGCGTTACTTCACTGTACCTAGTCTAGGAATGTTACTTGCATACAAACACGCTTCAGTGACTAGAAATAAAATAACGTTAATGAATAGATGCTACTGTGTATGATAAAATAAAGCAGCTGTTGATTAGTCGTAATTAGTAAGATAAGATTAATTAATGTTTAGATGTCATGTGTTTTAATAAAGGCCTTATTTTGTTGTTGGCTCGTTGTCTATTAATAGTTTCTCAACTGTAATGATTTATTACAAGCTATCTCAAATTCCATGCTTCTTTGATAAGATAGACAGAAGCTATGAATTTTAAGTGAATTTGTTTGAGCATCCTGATCCGTTTGTTTCTGTTCTTATTTTTTGTTGAGGATAGGCTTTGACCACTGTATCACTAAAGCGAAGGTAAGCGATGATGTGATCGACTATAGTACGCTTGCACACTTGCCTACAAGTTAACTATTCAATCTCGACATCATCTCGAATCTAGCCATCAAGAAACACTCCCTTTAGCTGTTACACACAATTTAAGTATTAGGTACGAAAACGTTTAGTGCATTGCTGTACGTCTTGTTGTCCAGAATCCTTTGCAGAATTGAACTGTGCAATTCATTGTTGTTTTTTGTCGTTTTTTTTTTGCCTTATTTTCCAAGTTACTCATGTAAGTAATCCTCGCAAACATTTAAAATATAATAAATTTGTTGTGCTCGCAAACGCAACACTTTTTATAAAAGTATTTTTGCTGCGTTTACAAAATTGGAAATGAACTAATGAGTGATTCAAGTCAGTTCTTTTTATTCTAAAGAACTGAATTGCACTTCTTTACCTACATGTCAAGTCGGCTTGCTGCAAGTTATGTGGAGCTAGCACTACAAAACTTGCGGCAAGTCACCAGTAAACTAGCCCTTTCTTGAACTTGTCATAGATTCCGCGCTGGATCCGTCGAAACTAGATAATCCTTTTGTTTTGGTTCCAGTTTCAACCAAGAACATCAACTTTTTCAGGAGTTGTAGGAAGATTTCTTGCTAAAACAATATGATATTATGTAATCTTTCTTTTCAGAGGAGCCATCCCTTTATGTCCCCATCGAGAAAGACGATTACCTACTGAAGTTCCTCAGGCCATGCAAGTTCTATCCTGAAAGTGCTTTTAAAAAGGTTTGTTTTCCGTTTAATAACTAACATTTACTATTTTATTATTATACTTTTCGTATGACACAGTTTTATGAATAGTTTATAGAACACTTAGCACATTGATGGACAGAATTGTGTTGTCCGCTTTATTTGAATAACGTTTTAATACATACTGTTGCTATAACGTACTTTTAAACGTCATCTGTTTGAATAGGTCATGGTAATATACCCAATTACATA
The DNA here is from genome assembly GCA_950371165.1 of Lacanobia oleracea. Taxonomy (NCBI): domain Eukaryota; kingdom Metazoa; phylum Arthropoda; class Insecta; order Lepidoptera; family Noctuidae; genus Lacanobia; species Lacanobia oleracea. Next base: position 7,295,943 of record OX493393.1, read on the forward strand.
CATATCTGTTGTGAACTGCTGTACGTAGTTTTTGTTTGAGATAAGTGCATAAGCACTTAAGATACTTTGCGACGAACTTACGGGCGTGTTAAACGTCAAGGTTCTATCAATGTGCAAGCCAAGTACTTACGCTGCTAACAATACTTACTGCGATTTTGTCTAGTTGTCGCAAACGCAACTGTCGATATGAACTATGTAAATAGACTCGACATGCTCTACATTGTAGAGCATGATCATCGGTTTGATTCTCGGGTAGGGCTGAGTATTAATGGGTTATGCCAATTTGAATTTCTTACTGGCATTCCGGTGTCTGGATGTGGCTGTGGTTAACAATAGGTCCGCTTTTATTTAATGGGACTTCAACAAAACTGGCGAACTATGGGAAAAATTCATAATGCGTACAGCTAAGGAGTGGAATCTACAACCTGGGAGTCTTTAAGTCAAGAGTGAATAGGTTACTTCTAGGCAAGCGTGCTCCATCTTCGATCACATCATCGCTTACCTTCAGGTGGGATAGTGGTCAAACGCGTGCTTATCAATAGTAAAAAAAAAAAAAAACTATGGATATACATACAAACGCCGAAAGTAATGTTGTGTTATGATAATATTTACGTAGATACTTTTATTTTGTTTTCACCACAGATTCAAGCATACTACAAGTTCAGGCTGGCACACGGGGACTACTGCCGCGATCTGCTGCCCTCAGCCATTCGGTCGCCGTTCGAGCATTCTATTGTTTCCATCTTGGCGCCGCGAGATCAACATGGGCGCCGCATTATTTTAGTTGAATCTGGAGGTTGGTATTAATTACTTCTCTAACGCCTTCATTACTATGGATACAGTTTTAATTGAGGAACTTGGCTCAAAGTGTGAAGAGAAAACTTTGTAGAATTGCCCGCGCTGTTTTTAAGCATATTATTGCTCAAAACGAGCTCTGTCATATTTGGCATCGGTAAACTAATATTATAAAAGGCGAAAGTGAGTAAGTACTTATGTTATGTATGCCGGAAATCGAGTCGAATGGCGTGCACTAGGAGAGGTCTATGTCCAGCAGTGGACTGCTATAAGCTGATGATGATGAGTAATGAGTAGGTACCTATTTTATGCTTTCACGCCAAACAGATTTCGATGAATTTTGGTGTAGAGATAGATGGGACCTCGGCGACGGTTATAGAATAATTTAACGCAAACGAAGCCGCTTAAAATAAACTTTTGAATGTCAATATTATTACAATTAAAACAAAAATGAATTAGTGACGCTCGATCTTAAGTGAGCTAAAATATAAATATAATAAATTATGAATTATGTAAAATTACCAATTTAAACCATTTAGCGATCACCAGTACCGATAAAACGTCCAAAATAACTATTTGAGAATACAAGTTTTAAGTAAGTATTAAGCTTAAAATCTTCCAGATTTAACAAACATTTGAATATGTTACAAAATGTCGATGACACGAGATCTTTAACGTAAACCTGTACCTAAACCATTTGGGATGCAAATAACTTGATAAGAATGCATCCTTTACAACCAGTTTTTTGACTTTAGTTTGATGATTGAGTAATGATATCTAAGTACTCGACTACATCATTATCTGTCTAGCCTTTTCCCAACTATATTGAGGTCGGCTTCCTGTCAAACCGGGATCTAGGTTCAAGTACTTGACTACAGTTAAGGGTAAAACCAATAAAAGTTGAAAATTCGTCTGTCTGTCTGTCTATTTTTTGCATTTTCACGTTTAAACCGCTGATTTAAGTGTATAAGTATTACTTCAATATAGGTAACCTGGATTAGGAAATAGGATAATTTTTATTGCGGAAGTGATAACATTATTGGAGATAATAGAACCTGATTCACGCAAGCCAAGCCGCAGGCCGTATTGTTTGTTAGTTATTTCGTGTAGGTATTATGTTAGGAATTTTGATAAAATGATGCATAATCAGTGACTGTATAGCAAATATTAGAAATCATAACAAATTCTAATTAATTCGAGCAAGACTGCAGAATTAACTATTTACTGTTCAACTGCAACAACATGGTGACAAGTAAGTGTTTGTACCAGTACCCATGCAAATGTAACCATAATAATTATATCATTATGATAGGTCCGATGCGTGTGCGCATCTTACTATGGCGGCGACCATTAGACTTTAGTATTTTAAATACGCTCCGAGAATACTTAATTGATGTTTTCCATCACTTAATCATAAGTTACTATTATATTTCTTATTGTTACTGTAGACGATGAAAGATCAATTTGTGGCTTTGCAACTATGTATTTTGTATAAGTAGATATATTTTATTAAATTGCGAAGGAGCGTAGATCTGAATCAAGGGCGAGAATGGCGTGTGCACATGAAATTGATATGTAGGTACTATTGATGAAATAGTGCGTGAAGGAAGGCTAAAACTATTTATTTCTAATAATGACAGGCACCCTTAGACACGCGGAGACGTGTCTAAGGGTGCCTGTCCATTTGCGCGGAGCAAGGCAGAGGAGCGGAGAAACGAAAAAATATTATCCAGTCATGTCAGTCCAAATGTCAGTGACTCACGTGGTGCGGATATTTTATGCAATTCCATTGGTTAAAATTTCTCCGCTTCGCTGCCTCGCTCCGCTGAAATAGAAAGGCACTCTAATGGACCGTCCACAAGATACAGACTTTTGTCTGTGCAGACTTTGAACTCTGATTAAAAAATAATCTATCACACCGACATTTTTCTGCACAGACTTAGGGCGGGTTTCATCAATGAAACTGAACGCGATCAGCTAGTCTATTCTGTAAGTAACCATTTCGATATTATAGAGCCTGAGTGACAAAGCTCAACAAAGTGAACTTTATTGCACAGAATATAAAGGTCATACGTTTATACTCACCTCGGATTCCGCTGTCGAGGCACGAAAATTTTGTTACAGAATAGCACTACAGCAGTGTGATTCTATAAACATATCAAAGTGAAAACTTAGGCGAAGTGAACGACAAGTGAGCTGTCAAACCATACAAAGAAGGTGGAATGACAGCTCACTTGTCGTTCACTTCTCCTAAGTGAACACGGTGAGATGTCGACAGAATAGACCGGCAGCATTTAATAAACCACGTTCACGAGCTGTTTTTTTATTTACCGTAGAAAATTGACACTGACAGCTCGAGAACGCAGTTTAGCTGCACTGATCACGATCAATTTCATTGGCGAAGTCCTCTCTTAGCTGAATAAACGAATGTCGATGTGATAGATATGTTTTATTCAGACAAGTCTGTATCGTGTGGACTCACTATCAGTTACACCTATATTTATATATTGTTACATTGTGAAGTGTTATATTTCCTTATTTGTCTAAGCTAGCTTAGAGGATAGCTAATAATAATCTGTTTAGTTCATCGTTTGAATTTTCAATGTTATTTGAATAACCAAATCCCTAACTTCACTTAACTCAACTAATAACTTCATTTTTAATAACTTTTCCACGTAACACAGCAAATGAATTGTTTTAAAATGTATTGATTACAATTAATCTTGATACTTTTATTCAAATCTTGGACTTTAAAATCAAACGCCGATTTCTGAATTAAAAATTTGACGTTCAGTATATATCAAACTCTACTTTAGCTTGAAAACTTGTCAAACTTTGGCATTCTTTACTCCTAAAACTTATTGTAATTTATTCCTTGAAAAGAATTTCGAAGAATATGGCATAGGTTTTTCGAAAACTAGGTATTTTTTACTAAACTACCTACCTGCCTAACTATATTCGTGGCAATCTGAGAAGTCTGATTTGACAGCTGAGTAGCTCTCTCTCTCTCTCTCTCTACTCAGCTGTGTGCGAAAGAGGTTTATTATCATGTCTCTTTTACACTTACCAGTAAAGCAATGTTGTATCCTGCTGTCGAATCCGACCTCATATATTCATGAATATAATTATGAACATCTCGTAAGCAACAAAACTTTTTATAACAAAAACATTTTAATATCATTATTTAAATAATAAGGCACGTGTAAAGTGGAAAAAGTTCATTACTGCAATGACTGATAATGTGACTGGTAATTTTCCAGAGAGTTGGAACCCACAGGTGGATCCCTCACGGACGTGCTCCGAATTTCTCAGTGGTCATGTTGATCTGGTAGTTTTTCAAAGAGATAGAACCCACAAGAAGTTTCCCCAAGGAAGTGTTTGAAATTTCTCAATGCTTATGTTGCCCTGGTAATTTTCCAGAGAGATGGAACCCGCAAGAGGTGTCCCTCAAGGACGTGTTCCGAGGCATCCAGGTGGGGTTGGAGGGGGCGATGGCAGAGCCCAGGACACAGATCTGCGGTGTCATCAGCGTCTTCGACATGAAGGGCTTGTCCTTCAAACACATCATGCAGTTCACGCCGTCTTACGCTAAGATGGTGCTTGACTGGATACAGGTTAGTTTAAATGAAATTGTGCTTATCAGTTGTATCAATTGCTCGTTGTTTGGAAATGTATACTACTAACATTTTTTTTTTAAGATGGCTTTATAATTTCAATAGGTACGATCTTGACCTGAACCTCAGCAATAATTTGATCGACGTGCTAAAACTGTTACTTACTACGGGTCCTAATTTACCACTGGTCGATATGAGAATTTTATTGCAATGTAATGGCCAACTGCATTTATTTAATCTTAATCTTTCTTAATTCGCTCGATTGTGTAGTAAATCTAATTTCTATTACCATTTTCTCAAGAGCAGTTGAAGGTTACTGTAATTAAAATAGGTTATGAGTAGACTTTTAATGAATCATGTTTGGAAAGTTTGTTTAAAGTCCAGCGGGTCTAAAAATGCCACTTTAGCAGAATCAGAAAGCACATCACGCTACCCGTCATTTATTTATTTATTTATGTACACACAATAAACTTACAATTGCTTATTGTTAAATTTTCCCAATCAATTTTGAACCTAATCCTTTAGCTATAAAGATTAATATGAAATTTGACAAATTGTTGTATGATTAATATTATGAGGAGCTCGTGGCTAGATAATAATAGCCGCACGGGTCGATTTTCAAGGTTAAGCAACGCTTGCCAAGGTTGGACTGTGGATGGGTGACCATCTTAACATACCGAGTTTCCTCCGTGTATCGGAAAGCACGTTAAGCCGTTGGTCCCGGCTGTCATTTGTAGATCTTTGGCAGTCGTTACGGATAGTCAGAAGCCAGTAAATCTGACTCCAGTCTTGCCATGAAGTACCGTGTTACCCAGTTAAAGGGTTGTGAAGGTCGGCAGCCCTCGTAAAATACTGGTATTCAGCTAAATCCGGCTTGACTGGAAGCCGACCCCAATATAGTTGGGAAAAGGCTAGGCAGATGATGATAATGTATGATTAATATAATGATTCTGCTAAAGTGGCCTTTTTAGACCCCAGTTCGTTCAGATGGCATGTGCAATTGAGGATATAGTCTTTTAGGCTGCAATGCAATGTTCTAGGTGTATTGGAAACTTGACATTGATATTCTTCAGCTTCGCAAAACGGATATCCGTTCCTTGTGCTACAAGCGTTTCATAAATACCAAGTAATTATTATATATCTGACTAACTCGCCAACACTCTGAAACGCAATATGTTCAATTATTTCTCTACGATATTGGTCAAAACTTTATTAGGTGTAATATAGCTGGTCGAACAGAGGCCGTTGACCCGTAGCGATACATTACGCAATGAAGGCAACGCGTGAAGTGGGTTAGCAGACAACTACCTGTTTGACCAGTCAGCTGCATTTGTAGGTCATGTTTCTATAGATTTTGTTTAAGAAATTGGAAAGTGGTTTTGTAGTTTAATTAAGTGTGTGTTAATTATTGGAATTATTTTAGCAATATTGCTGTTATATAGTACTAGACATGATCAAACGATATGAGTAGGTAGCTACAGTTTGCTTCATGAACAATCTTCATAAAAAGTCGGGTCATGAACACTTTCATTCTACTTAAATACACGTTTGTTGTAACATGCTTGATCAATTTTATTATGATGGAGGTGGATTATTTAATACCGAATGCAGAATTTCAGTTCACTATCTCATATTTATCGAAAACCCGTATAAAGACAGAGTGCATAAACACAAACTTTAAGACACACCACATTAAAAGACGAAACAGAATAATATAGTGAAAAATAAAAACAATAAAATGTAACTGTTAAAAAAAAAACTGCATTTTAATAGTACGAAATTATTATCAAGAGGACGTATACTCTTAAGCAGCTGCAACAAAACGTTCAATTTCAGCATTATATGCCAGGCAAATGGTGCCTGATGCTGGCATGGTTACTATATTTAAAAATCAAGAACGAGCCACAATGAAACATCGATTCTTAACCCAGATTTTCATTTCCAGGAATCAGTCCCAATCCGTGTGAAGGCGGTCCACATCATTAACCAGCCGTACATCTTCAACATGCTGTTCGCAATCTTCAAGCCGTTCATGCGAGAGAAGCTGCGCTCGCGCATCCACTTCCACGGCACCAACATGAGCTCGCTGATGGAGCACGTGGACCCTAAGGCGCTGAGGAAGAGGCATGGCGGCCTGCTACCTGAGCCGGAGATCACTGGAGATGTACTGTGGAAGATGTTGCGGCATTACGAGGACGAGTATAAATGTGAGTATTTATGAACTGCCATTTCAACAAAGGTTATCGACGGAGCCTGAAGAATCACCTAACTTAAGGTGGAAGCGCCAGGGTAGCCCGGAAAATTCAAATACTTTTATGTTTTTTGTAATTCGCCGTCAGTGTGAAGCCGTCAGTATGTTGAACAAAATACGATTCGCGGCCGTAAGGAGTATTTATCTAAAGAATTATAACAATTTTAAACATCGATATAACCCTCTAAGTTCATTAAGCCCTATTGAATGACTTTTTCATGAAATAACCATTCAGTAGGGTTTAAATGGGCTACCCTGGCGCTTCCACCTTAAGTGGCAGTGGGCAGGGCACATTGCCCGCAACACAGATAGTCGATGGGTTTGAAAGGTTCCGATGACCTGGATGTGAGACGCACGGACAGGTCGGTAGCTCGACGCTTGGCGGCCTTTGTCCAGCAGTGGACGTATTTTGGCTGAACTGATGATTCCTAATAGAATTAGGGATGGGATTTTCCTATTGAACGATAGATTGCGTGCTGCTTTGTCTTTGAAGACCTTTAAATCTCAAATTGTTGGTGTATCTACATTGTGTCAACATACAACATGAGCTGTAACTACCTAAATACAGTCCGCTTTGGTGAATACAGACGTGGCTGGTATATTTAATATCGTGATAAGTCTGCGAGAGCTATCGTCATAGCACATCAGCGTCCCTCCCCGTAACTCGTTTTTGGTGATGAAGAAGGTGAAAGGCGACAGTAAACACTTAGAAACAACAAAAATACGGGCTGAGCGTTGAATGATTTTTTATTGTCGATAGGCTTGAGTTTGACCATAATCTCACTTAATCTTAAGAGACGATTAAGGGCTGGCGCACATATGGCGGAGCGCAGCGCAGGGCATTTTAAACTATTATCGACATTATAATCATTGAAATAATATTTAAAATCAATTAACTTCTTAAAGAGCATCGAAGCGACTACATGCGAAATATAGCGCGCAGGAACGCGACTGCGCGAGCATGCGCGCTGCTCCGTGCGCATCCGCTTCGGATCGTACGCGTTTGGCCTCTGGAAATATTGCATAACGAATGACGACAGTACGTTGAGTATGCGCAGTCTAACGCATACTCGAGCATCCGCACGCATTCGCGGGTATTAATTCGCCTAATGTGTCACACGTTTAGAAAACTTCGCGGGCATACTCTGCGCTGTGCTAGGCCATTGTTCTGTGGCCATATGTGCGCCGGCCCCTAGTCGACGATGCAGCACACTAGCTTAAAAGTAACCTAATCACTCCGGACTTAAATACCAGTATCTCCAGGTTCTAGCTATCAGGGATGACTGTTTAGCTGTATGCACAAATAAGTATCCCCAAAACGTTTCGTGCAGTGCGTATGCACGTATGGGTGGGAAATCCACCATGTAACTGTGACAACAAATAGGGTATAGAGATGAAATTAAGTTTAAAGAACCTCCTCTTTCTTTGATGTCGGTTAAAAATAGACATTCACTATTCTAAACTTTATTTTTCAGTGGCGAACTCCTACGGCTACATCCAGAATGTGAACAATAACAAGGCGTAGATCACATCTTGTCGACCAAGTACAAAGTGCAACTCAAACGCTCAAGAAACTATTCGCGAAATATTCATTAGGAATGTAATTTTTGCATTTTTAATAATAAGGCATAGTAAGATATTTAAGTCAAAAATTAGGTATACTCTATGATTTATATGGATCTTAAATAATTGTATAGATAGACTAAATAAATAAGATTAATTCAATCTACTATTTTGTAAGGATATAACGTAAAAGTACAACGTGGTTGGTGTTATTAAATAAGAAACCAATTTTTTTAATACAAAATTGTTTTATTTATTTTACTCCACCTTTCTTACTAACTTAATAAATAAAGATATAATTTAAGTGGTACAATAATATTACCGTTTATAACATAATATAAATGTAATTTTATATAATAAGGATTATAAAAATACATATTTTTTGTAACATTCAACTTTATAGGTAAAGGTGTATAGGTAGGTACATCCCATGAGTCCTCCATGAAACTTGTCTTTTAAGCATCCATAATATACATTAGAAATACCCTCGACATTAGTTTTTATTATTATTATTTTTATAAATTAATGTATACTTAACTTATCTACTTACAAATTTATAATATTATTTAATTATGTCATGGGCTCATAATTTGCCTGTGGTTTAGATATATCGCATATTTTATTTTTCGTTACAGCTTGGCAATTCGAATAGCTTTTTTATTGTCCATTATTGATTGAGATATTAAAAATATTTTTGAATAAATTTATAAGCTCATAATCGTGAATAAGCAACATTGTGCTGCCTAGAAAGCAAATTAACAATAATATCGCAAATTTTAGGTAATCACAGCCTGCTTTATTTTACGAAATGTGTCTCAAGAAATACCTTTGAGAATATTCTTTATATAATTAATGTCTTTTAACTAACACAATTTTTCTTGTACCTAAGAAATCAATGTATATTGGAATAATTATAGCTCAATTGACTGCTAAAAAACAAGTTTTCACTGACTGTTAAAAAAGCAGTTCTGCATAAAATAAAAGTTAACAAATATTGGTCGAACGTTCTACAAAATGCATTTCAAACAATATTCAAATTTGCAGCCATCTATTTTAACATTTAATTGTTATTTTTGACTAATATATTTCTACACCATAACGCTACGTACTCGAAAATGCCAATGGCTAAGGCCTTAAAAACTATGGTTTGTACGTATTACAATTTTCTAAATATAAGTTTCACTATCACGATATGCATATTCATTATCACATTGCATAAAATCGTCCATGTCCCTCTGTGCGCCCGCGCAGTATTTACTTCTTCTTGTATCCATATGAGTTGATCGCTGAAACAAAATTCATGATACAAGGTAACTATGTAAGATAAAATTCAACTCGTCCTACATCAGTACGTGTTCTATGTTACATTGAGCCAGCACAACACGTGTTCATCCTTCGCTGCCCCTTTAATAACTAGGTATTATTTTTAACAAAATATATCTACATCTTAAACAGTAATAATAGTACACGTACGATTTTTAGTTCAAGGCAAACTTGAGTTTTCTCCTCTTATTAAATTATCAACCATCATTCGCTTCCTTTTCTATCGTATCGGTCCTAAACAATCCATTCATCTTATCTTTTCATTCCTCGCCTTGCATTCCTCGCCCTCTTCATCCAGCAAGTCTCTTTTATTAACTTGCGCTACATCGATATTATTATGTTATGAGGAAGATAATTACATTTAGGTACAAGATAAAATTAATCATATAAATTTAATTGTAGCTTATTAATATCAGTATCACGTCCACACACGTTAATATTAATATATGGCATGATTGACACGTCAATACATCCATCTTTGGACCTCAGTTTCAGCCTACAAATGACTTATTATGAAGAATCGCACGTAGGCTACTCAGAACATTTACAAGTCTGATTTTATTGTTTGTTTGTGCTTACCACTGAATTCCTTATCGCACATGAGGAGAAGTTCGAGCCACTGTCCTCCAGTGACGCTTGGAATGTTGAGGGTTCCTCCATACTTGTCGGGCAGGCATTTAGGGCTGATGTACTCGTGTAGCATCTTCTTGTCGCTGCCCATGAACACGATGCGGGAGCGCAGCTTCTCCTTCAGGAAAGGCTTGAAGAGCTTGAAGACCATCTCGAATATGAAGGGCTGGTTAATTATGTAGAGACCTTTGATGCGGAGGGGGATGGCTTCCTGAAACATGCAAAAGTAAAAATAAGACCGTTTTCAATTAGGCCGTCCATCTCGAAGATGCACAGCTCCACAAATCTGCATCTCCGGCTCTAACATGGCTACCTTCAGGATCAGCACGCAGTCCTTGAACAGTTAATCCAGGGAACACGTGTAAGTAGACATTGCAGTGCTTTTGCTGTAGGTACGACATTTACACATAAACGATTTTCAGACCATTTAGCGTAACCTAACAGAGTTAGGTAATTTATTCATGAGAAGAAAAGGTTCTTCGAAAATCTTATTGGCAGTAGGTATCTCAACTTTTCAAGAGCTTTAAACTTGTATTTCGATTACCAACCTGTAGCCAATCAACGATTCTGTTGGCGAAGCTAGGTGTGAACTGCAGCACATGCTGCATGGAGAGGCCGTCCATGTCGAAGATCACCACAGCACCGCAGATCTGTGTCTCCGGCTCCAACATGGCCGCCTCCAGGAACAGGACACAGCCCTTAAACACCTCGTCCAGGGAACACTTGCTTGGCTTCCATTTTTCTGAAGAAGATGGGTTGAAAGTAAGGGAAGTAATTTAAATAGTTTTTGGGAGGAACCAATATGGATTGTCAAGTAAATATGAAGGTAAACATTGGCTTGCATCATAATGAGAGGAGGGAGGAGCGGCTGATTTAACTAAATACAAAAGGCGTATTCTAAAATTCTGACGTATGAGTAAATATTTCAAAATCGTCGTATTTTTAGTTCGTCAATATTTTAGTATGATAAATCAATAATCTCAAAAGCCATGATAATGTAGATGTGGACGATACGTCAATAGTAGAAGATTTTAACAAACAAAAATAATCTTTAATTAAAATTACACGCTCGCAGAATTGGGTTTTCCATCATGATTCAAAACATCCGGATTTTAACAATCACCTAAAAAGTTCAATGTTTTTGTTCTATGTCTGATCAATTGCTTACGAGAATATTGCTTAAAATGATGATTATAGCAATAATTAGTGACGTTTGTATGATGATGAGGTAGCTATGTCCATAGTTATTCCGTGCTGTGTGTATTGTGTGCAACGTATTATTTGTTCATCATTATCTCGGGCACGGTTGCGTGACTATTCGAGTACCCAGAAATTCTAATGCGATTTATCTTACTTATTATCTACACGTATGAAAATTAGGCAGATTTTGCATTCACGATAATGTTAATTAAGCTGATAATCGTGATCAGTGCAGATGATACTGAGGTTTTATGACCTAATTTTTTGGCAGTACTGTTAGAACATCACGTTCATATACGCGTTGTTCTCTGTTGGGTTGGGTAGACTACGAACTGCTAGTATGAACTGCTTTATAGTTACATCTTCAGCACTTCGGCAGGGACTACATCAACGGCTGCTTACTTTCTGGCTCCAACACTTAGTACCTATTTACCGTACTATACTGGTCGCGTGTTGGTTACACTACAGATCATTAGAGACAATTTTTTACTTAGTTACTTCCTAGCTGCAAGACTAGAACTCGTCGCCCATATTGAACGCGAGTGGGCAGCACTTTCAGCACGTTCTGGTTGAACACGTTGGTCTCTCGCACCATAGATAAATAGGTACTTACTACCCAGCTCCAGCACTAGCACTCGTCGCCCATACTGATCGCGTGTGGGCAGCACTGTCAGCACGTTCTGGTTGAACACGTTGGTCTCCTTGCTGGGGATGAGACCATCGTAGTGCTTCGAGTGTTTCAGTTTGAACCCGTAGTAACGTTTAATCTGGAAAAAGTTTTTAATGCTTTTTAAATATATATGGTCAAATAACAATGACTATTCTATTTCCTATTTCTATTCTATTTCAAAAGTAAATAATATTATGTCTGTAACAAGGTTGTGGTTTATTTACATTCTGCTACTTCCAAATATAACATTTGCATGATAAGTATGAATCATATATGTATGCATAAATAGACATGAAGTATCACTTCAGAAACAGTCAGTATACTTACGAGTAGGTAGTATGATCTAGTTTATAAATCATCAATAGGGAATATGCATGCGATTTTTTTATTTACGAAATGAAATACTCTAGTAAAGCATCACGAAATTATTATCGGTCGGTCAGTGAGTGAAAAGATTAAGAAACTTTGACTAGTTATAATTTTTAAACAACTGGTTCAAATTGAATGAAATTTGAAAAATACCTTATTTATTTATACAAGGCCAGTTTGGTTACTGAAAATTCATGTTTCTTGTGTTATCCTCAACAAAGTTATAGGGGGTCGAAAATGACCTGAACTGCTTCGAGAATAAGATGTTACGGCCGTGCCGCATTTTTGCTCGACTTGGCGGGGGCACTCCCGTGCCCCCAGGTAATGACAGCATAGGTTGATTTGATGGATGGTGGACCGATGACTTGGTGAAGGAAGACAGGAAGACTTAAATATCCAGCAGTGGACATCTTTCGGATAAAATGGTGATGATGATAATAGGCTCACTTACCAAATCGTGGGCGCTTTCGGGGTAGAACTTGCAGGGTCTCAGGAACCTTACCAGCCAGGCTTCACTATCAGTTGGCACGTGCAACTCTTTGTCCTCTGAAACAGAAAATATATGGTATTAGATATATTAAAGACCAGTGTTTTCCCGCTGCTTCGACCCCGTAGGCTTTCCTACAGGAACCGTAAATATCCAGAATAAAAAGTAGCCTGTGACATTAGGAGCTATACTACTCTGTCAAGAAAGTACCGGAAAAAGATCAATAATACACAAAATGTCTGTTATTCATCCAAATTTATTTTATCACCTTCAAAGTATGCTCCTTTAGAAACGATATACTTGCGCCAACGAATAATCCATTCATCAAAACATTTTTTAAACGCTGCGCTGCTTCCGGAATTGAGTTCAGTTCTCGCCGCGAATTCTCCTTTATGTCTTCTATCGATTGAAAACGGGTGCCACGAAGTGGTAATTTGAGTTTAGGAAAAAGAAAAAAGTCAGCAGGAGCCATATCTGGTGAATATGGTGGTTGTTGGATGGTATTTGTTGAGTGTTTGGTTAAAAATTCGTTCACAATGATAGCCTTGTGCGAAGGCGCATTGTCGTGGTGCAAAATCCAAGAATTTTCTTTCTACAAATCTGGCCTTTTTCGTCGAATATGCTCTCTTAAACGCCGCATAACGCACAAATAATATTCTTTATTTACCGTTAGACCTTCCGGTAAGAATTCAGAGTGCACAACACCGCGATAGTCAAAGAAAACAGTCAACATGACTTTGACTTTTGATCGACTTTGGCGTGGTTTTTTCGGTTTCGGTTCAGTTGGAAAGCGCCACTCCGAAGCTTGTTGACTAGTTTGCATGTCAAACTCGTAAACCTGCGTGTCCTCAGCGACTTTCATGCGATTGAGTTTTTGGAGAAAATTCAGATCTTTTGGGACTAGCCGAGCAGCAACATGTTTCATACCCAAATGATTAGTTAAAATGGTACGGATCGACTCGTGAGATACAGAAAGTTCGGCGGCTATCTCTCTCAGAGTTGAATGGGGATTTTCAGTCACTATTTCCTTCACTTTTGCGATGTTAACTTCAGTTGCAGACGTTGACGGCCTACCAGAGCGAGGCAAATCTTCCATCACATCTCGACCGCTTTTGAACGCTTTGAACCACTCATAAGCACGAGTTTATGATAAAGTCGATTCACCGTAAGCCTTCTGTGACATTTTCAGTGACTCCGAACACGAAATTCCATTGGCGATGCAAAATTTAAGACAAACTCTTTGTTCGATATTTTTGTCCATTATGAAATTCGCAATACACACTATATACTATATGATATTACTAAAACCAGCACTGTATTTAATATAAATAACAGATGCAACTCAAACTCCGCGCCAAAATGGAAAACAGTTGTGCCAATCTAACAACTACAAAAAAACAAAAATTTGAATTTGGAACCATAAACAAATCATCCATTCCCGATACTTTTTTGACTGAATGTACTTATGTACTTATATAGTTAGTGTTTGTGTCTTCTATTCTAGTTTCTATCGGTCAATAACTTTAGCTGTGGGAGCAGCAACTACTTACAAATATTACTTTTTAGGTACCTAATTAGTGGTAAATATTGCCAAAAAAAAAACAATTAGTTTAAGATATACTTAAATGTAATGTTTTTTTTTTGCAGGGACGTTTATCCTTAAATTATACAACACGAGTTCACGACCTTAGTCATTGCAATGTCTGTTTGCTCATCATACACATGCCACTATGTTTATAGACAGAACAATGTAGACAGAAAAATGTACAAATTGACGCAACAGACTGACATGAAATGTGAAAAACAAAAAACTTTATGATAATTCATTTTCCACATACATATAATGCTGTCATTTTAATGAACAAGCAGTCATTACCAAAAGATCAAACATTTGCATCTATGTATTTAGACATTACAAAGAATAAAAAACTGGCCAAGTGCGAGTCGGACTCTCTCACGAAGAGTTCCGTACCATAAATCGAAATACAAAGGTTTCTTGTATGAGAGCCCTCTTGAATTTATAATTTGTTTTTTTTTTTTGTAATTTGTTGTCATAGCGGCAATAGAAACACACTCTGTGAAAAGTTCAACTGTCTACCCATTACGGTTCTTGAGATACAGTCCGCTGACTGACAGACGGACGGACGGCGGAGACTTAGTAATAGGTAGGGTTCCGTTGGTTACCCTTCGGTTACAGGACCCTAAAAAGCTAGTCGACGTATGACAAGCACCTTTAAAAATATGAAGATACATTTATAAAAGAATACTTTTTACAAAAAAATATAACCGACTTCGGTTTTTTTGGTTTTCTTTGTTTTTCAACACCGACTTGCAAAATTAAGGTTATTTCATACTTTGTAGTGTTTTGTTTGGAAGTCAGTTATATTTTTTTTGGAAAAAATTTCTTATCCGATTTTTTTGAATCACAGATATCGGATCAGAAACCTCGCAGTAAACGGTGTACATACAAAAAACAAAAAATACCCACCGAATTGAGAGCGTCCTCCTTTTTGTCGTTAAAAATCTAACTATGATTAGGTAGGTACTTTAAATACAGATAAGTATATATACTTAATGAGAGGTACTCATGCGTAAGTTGATCGGTATTATTATTAGTACAGGATGCATCCTGTACTAATAGTACTCTGCAGAGTAGCGAGGCATTTTCGGCCAGTCAACGTTTGTTCTTCTGCTACTCAATTTCGAAAAAAGAATTTGCATATCAGTATTGAAACTGATCGTAATTATATTTTTTTTTAAATATAGCTGATGGACATCTATACTCTATACTAATATATAAAGCTGAAGAGTTTGTTTGTTTGTTTGTTTGCTTGAACGCGCTAATCTCAGGAACTACTGGTTCGATTTGAAAACATCTTTCAGTGTTAGATAGCCCATTTATCGAGGAAGGCTATAGGCTATATATCATCACGCTAAGCCCAATAAGAGCGGAGCAGTAATGAAAATTGTGACGCAGACGAAGTCAACGCGGGTCAACTAGTAAATTAAATAAATGGGACGTGAGAAGGAAATTAACGTCAGATGTAGTCCCTACACAATTATGAACTTACATAGGTACATATGCCTGACTCGGTTATTTATTTATTATATTTTTATCCCTTACTTCTATATTTCCACATAATACTGGATATCATAACCAAACATACTGAATTTGTTTGTAATTGTTTACATTACAGATAGACATCTGAAAAACCAGACAAACCATCCATCACAGACAAACCATCGATCATACTTGGAAAAACCAGACGGTTTTTCCAAGTATGATCGTCTATTATTTGCCGAAGTTTACTATCGTAAAAAATAAGGCTTGATCCGAATATACTTTGTTACTGCTCCTTAAAAATGGCAGTGAAATGAATGGTGGTCAGTGAGTAAATTTTAATTCGGCTATCATTGTTTGTATTATATTTTTGATTGATGTATTTATCGATAAACTGGTTAGATAATAATGTTTTTTTTCATGAATTTCCCTACCTATTTGAAAACATATTATTATTTAGGTACAACACGTCATTGCTGAACAGCAGATAGGTAGATAGGTACCTACAACATAACCTATGAAATAAATTACTGTAATTCTTCCTCAAACACATAGCAAATATTCAAACAAGTATTAAAATTACATAGTATTTGTAGACAATAAAACGTAATGCTAACATGAGATCAATTATTATCATCCACTAGGATTGCAGCCTTCGAGCACAGATTAGAAACGCAACTATTGATACAGGCTACTAATTAATTACGAGTTCAAAAACTAAAACCCGACTACTAGAACATTACTCGAAAAACAAACAGTGAATATTTTGGCCTTTACGCAGAACGTCACTTTGGTGACTTTCGTCTCTAATGACACTTTCGCAAAACGTCATTATCACCCAACGTCACTTTCGCACAATGTCTTTTTCGCAAAACTTATTTTCGCAGAATTTCATTCAAGCCATTTTTTAAAATTCTTGTTTCATACTTTTGAGACCGTCATAACTCATTTATTATATATTATATTATCAGTACCTAGTCAGGTCTTAGTTTTATAACATACTAACGACCCGCCCCGGCTTCGCACGGGTGCAAATTATATACTAAAACCTTCCTCGAGAACCACTTTATGTATTAAAAAACCCACATAAAAATCCGTTGCGTCGTTTTAAAGATCTAAGCATACATAGGGACAGACAGACAGCGGAAGCGACTTTGTTTTATACTATGTACTTAGTGATCATTTTTCCTACATCTTGATATGAGAGATGGAGTGGTGGATATCACTCCAATGCTTCATTTTCATGAGTACTTTAACCCCTAAAAACATTGAAAATTAATTTAAAATCATTCTGTATACAGTTCGCAAACTTGACCTTTGTTTTCTAACAAACGAAAAGCCATGTGCTATTTAATATTAATTAACTTAGGCATAGTGAATCAGTTAACTTCATTCGTTTGTACAAGTAATATTCGTCGACATGCTATGTTTGTATTCACACGTACACTCAAACTGCTTCCTCGTGTATGGTCTAATAAGGTACAAATAGGCCAAGAGATCTCATTCTGTAAGTGTCGTGACAACCTGATTAGTTAGTGTTGTTTGTATTGTTTTTACTTAGGTCTTGAGTTAAGAGGTCTATAAAGAACTTCCTATGCCGCTTTGTGATTGCTGAAAAAAAAAATGACTTAAAATTGATTGAGTTTTCATGGATATACGGATTTAATGCCTTGGGGATTCTCTACGAGTCAGCCAAACCAAGCGCTTTTTTCTTCAGTGGGATGTAAAATTACGCAATAAATAGAGCCTAGTACTATTTCGGGGTATTATAGAGGTAGTTGTGCTATTATAACCATAGCACAACTATACAGTTTGTAAAGCCTAACAAAAATAAATTAGTTTTCTTGGTGACGCAGTTTCCTATTTTTCATAATATCAGTGTATGTATGTAATTGTTATCGTCTATTTTCAAGGTAAGTTTCAATTACGTTATTTCGATTACTCATGGCATGTCATCGTCAATCCTATCTTATGATCAAGATTGACGCAATGAGACTTCCGTGACCGGCGACGACCGTTACCTATCTATAAACAAAACTAGAAGTGCTAATGGACAGACCAAAATAGCTAGTGGTCGTCGATTTGCTTTTAAGTGGTTATTTTTTGACAATCAGCATTAGCTTGTAGTATTATCAATAGATCAAGCCCTATTTGCCTTGTATAGGTGTTAAATACAATGACAGACAAGACAAAGTCTTAATCACGCATTTTTTTAGGGTTCCGTACCCGAAGGGTAACCAACGGAACCCTATTACTAAGCCTCCGCTGTCCATCCGTCCGTCTGTCAGCGGGCTGTATCTCAAGAACCGTAATAGGTAGAAGCTGAAATTTTCACAGATTGTGTATTTCTATTGCCGCTATAACAACAAATAATAAAAATTACGGAACCCTTAGTGTGCAAGTCCGACTCGCACTTCGCCGGTTTTTTCAAGAACTGATTTGTATGACGATGGTCTGGCAAATAAAGATTTTTGAAAATTCATTAGGTAGGAAATTTTCACGATCAGAAATGTCGGACATCTGGTTTTTCTTCTAATCAGTGTCATATTTAATTGGCTTGGATAATTCATTTGACGCCTTTTTCGTCAATAAGATGGGCTACTACATAATATTGTTATCACCAGTGTTTTTCCATGCGGATAATCTTTCATTGTCACCATGCCTCAGATTCGCAATCTATTGGGATGTCTATGGTCACCAGTGAACGTCAATCGGTCGATGACCCATACGGTACATGTACAAGCGAATGACTCATAATGTACTGTAATGTCATCATTCTTCATTCTCAATCACGGTTTACGATTATAGTTATGTTTAGCTTAAGTTGGGGGAGCAAGTTACAACAGCTGCAGCTAAGTATGAATGTATGTTTCTTTTTCTGTTTGTCATTCCTTAAAGCTGCACTTGCCATGTTTTATCTCTGCATCATTTTAGGGTAGACTGGTGCCTGCCAGGGCTGCGGAATTTGTTCGAAAGAGAGGGAACGTGTACGGCGTCGACTATGCCATCTAGTGTTTCATATACGAAACTTATAAATAAGTAAAACATACTTGACATTGACGCTTCTGTGCTGTCACCTATAGTTCCTGCAGTCCTGCACGCTCCGTTTAGGGGAACGTGCACGAAGAAGACTGTGCCATCTAGCATTGCAAATTCGAAACTTCTAAGTAAAATAGACTTGAAAATGACAATTTTGTTTTGCCACCTAAAGTTTCTGCACGTTCCCTATTGCCAATAGGCTCGTTACCTGAGAGTACGGGCTGTGAGTAGATAGATAGGTATTCATTACGTCGCAGGCGACACGTGTGGCATTATGATCTAGTATTATTCTGTCTGCAAACCGGCCAGGTGCAGGTAGGAACTTAAACCTTTGCCTAGCTGTTCAGGTACCTGCCAGGGTTCGGAACCTGCCAAGGTTACGGAATTTTTTCGAAAGAGTCACTGAGGTTTTAGTCTGTTAGAGTGAGACACTCCCTTCTGCTCTGCCCAGAGCGAGAGGAGTCATTTGATGATTTCCTACACTAAGAAAAGCTCTGAAAACTTCAGCTAAACTTAACAGATGAGGTCAGTTGCTTTCCTAATATTTTTTATGAGAAAGAGTTCTCTGACTAATCCCGATGACATCGATAGCACACGTTTGAATACGTTGTGCGATGATTATTTCAGAGATTGTGTAAGTACCTAGGTAGGTACCTATTTACTTTATTCGGAGTTACTTTATTACTGGTTTCTTAATTTTAACTACCTAATTAATGTAATTATTTATTGTCATAATACGTCACCAACATGTGATCTGTTGAAGAATATTGATTCTTGTGATTCTACATAATTATAAGTTACCGGAAATAGTAACAAATCATTAGTACCTTTGTGATTAACACCTATGTACCTACTACAAATCGTAGAAAAACTGGTATATTACTCGTATGTTCAGTGCCGAATCCTAAGCAACCCACGCCTGTGGAGCCCCCTATCCATTAGGTACAGAAAAGGTAAGATATGATAAGAACACATGCAGCAAGCTCGAACATTTTAGCAGTCTGCCTTTTGTCTAGGATTTTCTTTAGCTGGTGTCTTTCAAATCCACATCTTTATAGTTTTTAGAACAAAAATGACCATTCGTGGGGAACTACTGAGCCTACAATTTTGAAAAAATTGCAGTTCTTAACTTACTCGTACATATTACAGAAAAACTTATAAGAAGTCTGTAGTGTTAAAAAAAACATGTTACGAAAATGAAATTGGTTCGGTACCCTTTGCACACGTGTCCGACTCGCACTTGACCAGTTTTTGTAAGTGCACGTCCATAAGAGTGACTTTTGGGTCTTGTAACTAACACCTTGCTGACTTTTCGGAGGTTTTGCGAAATTTCGTCCCACTTGACCAGAAAAAATAGGTACCTAAGACCTGTAGTATTCCTGTAGTTTATCTGTTTATGGTGCCCTAAGCAATTGTTTAATTAGCTTATGGGTTAATCGGCGCTGTAGATGTTACTATATATACATACGTACCTACTCAAAGTTCATTATTACCATTTCAAATGTTAATTTAGACAATACTTCATTTGAAGGTTCATTTCAAGTTTATTGTTCCATAATTAACTTGGTACATCACTCGTTGAATAAATGGAGCAATTTGCAAGCATAACATTAGCATTTACTTATTTTTGACGAACTAGTTGGCGAATGGCGTCCAAAGTCGAAATTCTACTGTGATTTTATCTCTTTGCACTCTCTGCATATAAACCTGAACTGCATACAACTTTTAACTCTTTCTGCAAATAAACCTGAACTATGCAAAATCTGACACTTCTTTGTGCGCACAATAGGTATGGGCATACCTACTATACTCTATCCGAGTAGGTATAGTTAATTAAAGGTAAACAGTCTTCACATGTCTTTTTAGTTAACAACACAGTTTAGAAATAAAATGCAGCTGAAAACAAATTTATTACAAAAAAAAAAAAAAAACCGATAATATTTGTTTAAGTAGTAGTTGTATTTAATTAATAAGCGTTTATGTAAAAAGACATGTGAAGATTGTTTACTTTTAGTTAACTACCTACTCGGATGGAGTATACCTTTTTTAAGGATGGGAAATCATCAAATGACTCATCCCGCTCTGGGCGAAGCAGAAGGGAGTGTCACACTCTTACAGACTAAAACCCATCTGTGTTCCTCCTAGTGCCCTTTGCGTTCCAGGGCCGCGGTGACTCTGTCGAACAAATTCCGCCACCTTGGCAGGCACTGGCCCTAGCGGACCCCTTCTTATATGCTGACACCTCTTTTTAGGCGCGCGTGGAACACAACGCGCCGTCGACCCGGGCCTGGTTCTGATCGGACAGCGAGCCACCCAACGCTCGCCGTCTGCAGGCACGCGCATACGGTGGGCGTACCTACTACTTACATCTATTGTGCTTAAGTTGCAGGGACCCTGCACCTTTTTCCTTCACGCAGATCAATATATTTCTTGTAGTCATATCGTATTCTCCACTTCATGAAATGGCCACCTCAAACCTAATTTCGATAATGATGACTAAATGATTGGGATGACGAGAGCTAAGTTCGCTTGCATTCGAACCTTATTAATCCTTACCAGAGTGCCCTAAGTTATTTAGTTTAAACTTATCCTAACCTCGGCTACATCATGAAGTTGCCTTGTCACTT
The DNA here is from genome assembly GCA_950371165.1 of Lacanobia oleracea. NCBI lineage: Eukaryota > Metazoa > Arthropoda > Insecta > Lepidoptera > Noctuidae > Lacanobia > Lacanobia oleracea. The sequence continues at coordinate 7,317,572 of OX493393.1, forward strand.
GCACGACAAATGTATTGATATAACTTACGGGCCAGCTCTGTGCATTTTAGTTTAAGTAACCTTCGATTTTATAATGAGCAAATATCACTCCATTTTATATTTGCGAATATTTATTAGGTACAATGTTAATAGTTCCATTCGTCATATGTACTTTGCCAACAAAGCTAACATACAGATCAGTTCACACACAAACATTAGAATAAAGAATGATTAAAATCGAAGTTAATTGGAGCACATTCTAAATGGTGTGTCATTATCATTACCTCAGTCATTACCAATTCTTAGCTAATCGGGTTCCACAAACGAAAATTGACCGATCTAGTAAAGTGCATCAAATTATCTGATTTGGTTAGTCTAACGGACAGGTGAAGGTAATTTAAGTCGGCAAGACATTTTTATGAGATAAGCGCTCTGCCAAATTTCTAACCATTGCAAGTCCTGAAAGCTTTTTGGAATCAACATTGACCTCAACTCGGAAAACGGCGAAATAGTCTAATTCGACGAATCCTAAATAAACGACTCAATTGTTTAGGATCCCGCAATAAAATTATCAGTAATACGAATGCCTAGCACGAAAGTTTTTAGGTACTTATAGTGATGTTTACGTAAGTTTTGTTTTATTTTCCTAAAAACAAATTCCACTTATTTAGAACACTAAGCCTTTACGTAAGTGATTTTTGAATGTACACAAATTATATCACTCAAAAATATGAATATACGAGTAGTATCTACCTAAATCAAATAGATCCATCTGCCTAGCCTTTTCCCAACTATATTGGGGTCGGCTTCCAGTCAAACCAGATTCAGCTGAATACCAGTGTACCTAAATCAAATAGATATTATGTGCGAAAAGAGTATTGTAACTAGGGTAAAATATTACGTTACGTTACTATACGTCAAAAATGCTAGACCCTCGGAAAAGACCAGAGGAGGAGTAAAGCCGGGTTCACATAATTGTGTTGTCTCATCTTGTCATCTGACTGGTTACAAAACTCATTGTGATTATTACGTGATCGTAGTAGAATAGTCATTAGGTGTATCCCATCCCTGTAAACCTAGCGAATGAACCGTATCGTCCAATACAAGACGGTAACCCATGACAAGTGGTCTTCAATCAGTGTTTCTTACCTTCAAGCAGTCTCTTCAGTTCTTCGACAGCAGGCTTGACGATCTCTGGCGTCTCCCGGAGCTCTTTCCTGGCGATCTCCCGCACCGACTCCCGGGGCTCATCGAGCTCGAACTGCAACAGGAAGTCTCCTAGCTGCACCCCAGGGATCTTCTCCAAGTCCGTCAGCATATGCTGCGATACTAGAAGAAGAGAAGCATGTGTAAAATGTGTGTTGTGTTTGCTAGCCAACGCGTGAAGGTTAAAAGTTTCGGATTCCAACTAACCACGGAAGTCGCGGACAAAAATGAAATCCTTGTTTTACCACCATCGCAAATAATTTAGAATTGGTATGTGTTTAAGGATTTAGGACATTTGACTCTAATTTTATCTCGTTACTAGTTGAGCCGCGCAACTTCATCTGCGATGTGATGTTATATAGCCTATAGCTTTCCTCGATAAATAGGCTATCTAACACTGAAATATTTTTTCTAATCGGACCAGTGTTCCTGAGATTAGCGCGTTCAAGTAAACAAACAAACTCTTTAGCTTTATTATATCGCGTTATAGCATCCGAGCAAGCTTTTAATGAATATTGTAGATTGCAAAATGGAGTTGTAGAACTCCACTCATATAAATGCACATCGACATTATGGTAGTATTTAATAGGTACATATTCTTAAAGTCAACAAGAATAAATTAAAATAAATAAGGAAAGGTTAACCGGTCCTCGAAGAAGGTCCGGCATAACAAAGCTCCTCACCCTAATAATTGAATTTATAAATGAAAGTAAACGCATCCACTTAACAAATTGTTTTCTGAGCAAACCAATTTATGAAGTGAGAAATGCGTCATCGTTCATACAAAAACTGGTTATTAGGTACTTATATAGCAATATCTTAATCTTTTGAACCACTACCTCGGCTTAATACCAATTTAATTGCAGTGGAATATTTCTGAAAATGTAAAACCTTCCGTACGAGACGATGATCTAAGTATAGAAATAATTATATTACCTATCATCTAATTGATGAATAATTTCCATTAGCTTTATTAATGTACTTAGTTAATTTAGGTTTTGAATGGAAGGAATGCGAGGTGCTTCTATTTACTTTTTTTTTTGTTCATGTTGAAGGACTCGTAACTAGTTTGGTGCAACTTTATTTTGTGTAGATGTTTTGGGGGCCGTTCTGAGAATGTATTTTTTTGTACATATCTACACTACTTTATTGCCGGCAAGACTTAGTAGTTATTTTTTAATTTCGGACTATCATTTTATGAACAAAACTAGCTTTTGCTCGCGACTTCGTACGCGCTTATTCCGTTTTTTCCCGTTCCCGTAAGAATTTCGGGAAATCCTGTCTTAGTGCTCCCTACACTCCCCAAGAAACCTGCATGCCTAACAGTTTCCGTCGACCTCTAGTTTCGGCTCTGCGTTGTCGGTCAGTCATTCAGCACGGACCAGAAATGGAAGTTTTATATATATTGATAGATAAATGGAGTGGAATTCCCTGCCGGAGTCTGTGTTTCCTGATAGCTATAGCCTGGGATTTTTTAAGTCAAGAGTGAATAGGTTACTTCTAGGCAAGTTTGTTTCATCTTCGACCACATCATCGCTTACCATCAGGTGAGATAGTGGTCAAACGCGTGCCTACCAATAGAAAAAAGAAAATCAATAGGCAAAAACGAATGCATCGAATAGAATTACATGCGTCTCACAAACTTAAGCACGTCTCGCATATTTCGAAATGACAAATCGAACAAGTGCGTTATTATTGTTATTTATATCAAAAGCATTAGGTATTTCATAGCTTTTCCTACAGTGGAGATAAAATAATCTTACTTTTCAGTTTCAAGTTTTCAATCTCCTATGATTTTCATAATATTGCTCTAGTAAAAGTAAAAGCCAGCTCTTGGGTCACGGGAAGTGTAAACCAGCCGTTTCGAAATTTCTTTGAAAAGGCTGTGAGCACAAGGGCCCCACGACCCGAGGGTTTCAACCCCAAACGGCTCGAAAATATAATTACCAATAAGGTGTACTATATATTTCCGCCGCTTGTGGTCTTCCGCAACCGCAGCGGCAGCGCCAGCACAACATGATGAACTAGGAAGATGGGATGGCGCAAGAGTATCGACACACGTTGCGTCCCACACTAAAGGCCTACTCATCTTCCAAGGAGACAAAGACATGCCGTAAGAAGGAATAGGAAAAATTAACTTCATCAGCAAGGTATATTCGTATTTCAATCTAGAATTATTGCATGTTTTATGTTATGAGCATATAATGACTAATGATGACTAATAGCAATCAAATCACAATAGATATAGAAATAATAGTCTCTTATTTATTTTCTATGAAACTTGAAAATAAACACTTCACACACACACAATTAAGGTTCGTTCGATTATGTTTGTTTAACCGTGCCAATATGAGGGAAGCAGTTTCTACAATTACTTGAGGAATTTGTTGGCAACCATCTCTGTTTGAAACAACTCTTTACGAAATTCTAATCTTGTCTGTTATTTATAAAAATAGAATAAAAGTCGATTATACTACTTTTAATTACTCAGCCGGTCTATTCTATCAACAACTGTCAATGTAAACTTAGCTGGAGTGAGCATGAAGTGAACTGTCATTCTATCTCGTTTATATGGATTGATAACTCACTTCAAGTTCACTTGTGCTAGGCTTTCACGGTGAACACGCGCGGCATGCGCTGGCGGAGTGTGCAGCTTGGGAGGAGCCGCGCCGTGCCGTGCCCTCATCTCTGTGGTAGGAAGTGTGCCAGCCGTAGTTCATGCTATAGTCGAAGGCGAGGAGTCCTGGGACGTAGTGGTCTCTCTGCGAAACAGTTATCGCGCAGAAGGAGGCTGCGGAAAGGGAGAGGGAGATCTCTACCTCTCTCCCGGCCTCTCTCTCAGTAGTCGCGCCGGGCGTCGGAGGATACGCTGCCCTCTTCCGACCCCCTAACTGGGTCCAGGAGCGGTGGACTTGGGGATGTCCGTCGCCCCAGATTAATTTGGACCCAAAGTGGCGGCGCGTGGTGTTCCCGTGCGCCCCTTCTTGACGTCGCGGGGGAGTCAAACACCTCACTTCCCCCGCTGATCCGAGGAGGCCCGCAGAGGTGGGCCGGCACCAGCCGGGGATTACAGAAGTCGCATTAGTTCTCGCGACTCCCGGTTGGTGTTTTTAGTCAGTAAGAGTCTGACAGACACTTCCACCCGCCCATAGAGGAGATTCCGAGGGGATCCATGTGGATTAAAAAAAAAGGATTTCACGGTGAGAAGTTCACTGAATCACACTGCAGATACATTATTATCAAAACAAAGTCCTCCGCCGCGTCTCTCTGTCTGTTCGCGATAAACTCAAAAACTACTGCACCGATTTTCTTGTTGTTTTCACCAATGGATAGAGTGGTTTTCGAGGAAGTTTAAGTATATAATTTGTCTAGAAAATTAAATCAGGGATCTTTAAGAAAATTGCAGCGCGGACGAAGTCGCGGGCGAAGTGCAATTTAAAAGTAATAAAAAAAAAGTATTAATGCTGTCGATTAGTGGGTACTTAAAATGTGTCCTCATTAGTTAGGTTTTAATTTATACAAAGAGAGATGCGATCTACTGAATTTCGGAAATACTTTAAAAAATGCTATTCAGTCTTGTGCACCAACTCCACATAATTTGTGCACGCCAAGAGTAGGACTAGTAGTGTTCGGACGAAATTCTTCCGTTATTGATGACTGAGTGACTGACAGACAACGCACAGCCGAAAATACTGATGGCAGAAAGCTGAAATTTTTGCATGTGCATTGCCTTGTGGGGTGTATGGAAGCTCTAAGAGAGAGAGAGCCCTGAAATTCCTACGGGAACGGGTTAAAACAGGATATGCGCGCACGAAGTCGCGGGCAAAAGCTAGTTTTGTTCATAAAATGTTAGGCCGGAATTAAAAAAATACTACTAAGGTACAATACACATTATAAGGATTTTAGTAAAACTTCGTGTAACACTGAGTGCATGCGTATGTTGTTGACTGAGAATGAGTAAATCCCCTAAGATTCACGCACAATATTTTAGCATTTGCAAGCATCGCATGTCTATGTTATTACTAGTTGACCCGCGCAACTTCGTCTGCGTCACTATTTTCATGGTCTTAGCGTGTTAATATATAGCCTATAGCCTTCCTCGATAAATAGGCTATCTAACACTGTAAGAATTTTTCAAATCGGACCGGTAGTACTTGAGATTAACGCGTTCAAGCAAACAAACAAACTCTTCAGCTTCATATATTAGTATAGATTATCTTAACACTATTAGGCCCGTAGTTTCTTTTTTTTATAATCCAAATATTAATTTTTTCAGATGCAGTAAATGTTTTATATCTAATCAATATTACGTAGGTTGGCAACGTAGAAAAATGTAATGAAGAAAAAGTACATACTGCTTATTTTTACTGTTTCTTGGATGTTTGAGGAGAGTTTTGTTCTAATGTAATTTTATGGGGATATTATGTATAGTATAGTAGATACTGTAGATAGTTAAATTTAGTGACTAGGCAGTACAGAATGTGAATGGACACATTGAGCGATAATGATCAGCGATTTACTTGTCTTGGATTTGAGTTACCCGACACCCAGTTTAAGATTAGGTCTCGTATAACTAGCAGAGATAGGTAGGAATCTTGTGTCCCCGAAAATGATGTATGTAACTAAAACAAATTCCAAAATGTTGTGTTTTTAATTGGTAGATAGGTACCAACATTGCATTTAATTGCACCGCGAAAATAGAAAAAAAACTTTTTACAAAAAAATAAAACCGACTTCTAAACAAAAGTTAAATAATCTTAATTTCGGAAGTCGGTGGTTTTAGTTTTATATTTTTTTTGTTTTTATACACCGACTTCCGAAATTAAGGTTAAGTATTAAATACTCTTTAGTGTTTTGTTTGGAGCTCGGTTATTTTTTTTTGTAAAAAGTTTTTTTTTAATTTTTCACTTTTAAGTGGAGATACCTGGACGACGTCTTCGTCCATTGAAATAAGCAAAAAGCTCATAAAATAAAAACTACGGAGCCAAACTGGATTATTTTTTAAGGGTTAAATGGCAAGTATGCCGCATCAAACTAAAAAACAAATCAGATCAGAAAACTCGGAGTAATCGGAGTACATACATAAAAATTACCCGCCGATTTGAGAACCTCCTCCTTTTTTAGAAGATAAAAAAGATATTGATAGAAACTTACTAAGGGCGAGGTTTTCTTTGATCCGTAGCGAACTCAATCGTGAAAAGCTAATGCGGTGTTTTTTAGTTATTATTAACTAACAGTTTTAACTGGGTATCTAATATTTATTTGTTTGACAATTGGCCAAGCTAACAATTGACCGAAAAACGCATTTTAAATCCACAATTTTCATCACTGGTTAAGTTAACTACGGATCAAAAACTTGCCTTGATATTGCATTACATTATTTTAATAAGTAAATACAAATTAAAATGGCAAATACACCTAGCAGTTTAGTTTAGTTAAAGAGAAAGGTATGCACATTATTGTCGGGTATCATCAGTTTGTTTGTTTTTATAATGCAACCTTGAAAACTGCTGACTCAATTTCAATGATACTTATAAATAAAACAAGCATGCATCTTTATCACGTTTCCGAAACAACATTCTATCTCAGCAATTACTAATTAATATTTATGTAGTTTTTTTTTCTTGAAGTTTAATAAATTGTAAAGTTCTACTCACTTTTCCCCATTTTGATAAAATTATCGATATATTTTCCACTTTTCGATATGATTCACAATACGACGTCGCTGTAAGCGCCTAACCACGAGACTGACTTTTGGCTGCCCAACATTTGCTTATAGGCGTCGAGTTTACCTACGTTCGGCCAGTATTGCTCCACGGGTAGGTGTCACTGACTACGTTATTGTTCTCGTTAGCATCGCACTGACGGTAATGGAGGGTAGATGTATGATTCGTCATGAATGGCCGTGACGTCACGGTAAACGGTCGAGTGGTCATTGGATAGTGGCGTGGAGTTCGAAGTATTAGAGCGAGACGATAGATAGGCTTGATAGACTTGTTTTTTGATAGCGGGTCTGGCATGAAATGCACAGCATGCGGCTTTTGCTGCAAGATATCTGTCGGATTTGTGTGCGTCCACAGATCAGCAACGGTTTTATGAAGTTATAACTTAATTATTTTTTACTAAGTCCAGGGCAAGTCATGAAGGAGTTAACCTAGGTATTTAGTTATAAATGTATTTGTCGTGGCCATATCGTAGAAGTGGCCACTATTTCATGAAATAGTTATATTTCATGAATTGGCCAGCTACAACTGACTATATCGTTTAACGTTTTCGCAAGTTTGGCCATATCATAAATGTCTGGCCACATCATGAAATGACATCTTCAAACCTATAACTTCAACGATGGAGCCCCGCTGCTTCGAGGCTCCTGTTTCCCTCTAAGAACTTAACATGATGATCCGTGTCGGGAACTAAGTTCTTTCAAACCTAATTTGAACTAACCTTGGCAACATCATGAAATAGGATTTTTTGTTCAGCTGGCGCATTATTATTAGCTTTCTATCAGAATAATTGTCGGCCACCATGATGTAGCTATCACAAAAAAAACGGTGGATCGTGTAACTAAATAATTTACGATTTGGTCACTAATGCTTGACCATTTATTTTATTTTCTATTCTTCTGTTCTATTCTATATTTTATTGTAAGTTTGCTGTTCATATCGACAAACGGTGATTATTTCATTAACGGTTTACAGAAAATCTAATCTGCTTCGTTCGACTCGCATCGAATTCTAGAGAATTCGACTTATGCGGAAACTACAACAATCTCTAGATTGTTGTACCTAGTCTTTCCGGTTTCTTTCGATTAAAAAAATAGCGCCCTTGTGAACAAGAACGTTTCATTTTTAATTTTAAATCTAACGTGTTCATTTTCTTTGGGGAGTTTCATGTGAAGTCCAGATTCGTGCTTAAACCAAATCAGTTTCGCCTTTCTTTTATTTTATGTTATTTTTTACCTCATATCTTGAAAACCTGGTGTGAAAATTTCGCGCTTTTATGCACAAGCAGTTGAGCCGCCTAGGCGGTTAGCTTGAGTGGCTAGCAGTTCGAATAGTTTTGTGGCGGTTAATAATTGCTGCCCCCGTCGCGTCGCCAACCGCTAGTGCGTAAGAGGGCTTAGACCTCAGAAAGAGAAGGGTGTATAATTGGAGTTGAAATTTAATTTATAACGCTTTAGTTTAAATCACAATGACTCTAAATTATAAAAAAATACAATGTTAACGCAGTTTTATTTAACATAAGCAACGGTTTTTTCTCCATTTTTGTCCGGCGTCGACAAATTAGGTAATGGCAGCTAATTTCATGAAATAGTCGGCCATATCATGAAATGTCCAATTCTAAATATGGCCACGGCATTTATCCATTTTAAGTCAGCAACAACAATAAAATGGGAATTTGAAAAGACAGAGACAGGGTGAAGGAAGGGGGCTTAAAGAACACCCCATTTTGTGACAATTTTAATGTGTGCTAAATTGAACAACTTTGTAAAAGTGTAAAAAGACTATACTTTCTTCACCCATAAATTAAGCATTAGTTTTTTTTGCACATGCGAAATGTAAAAGTAGTTAAGTTACGATTGACTCAATGTACCTAGGTCTAGTTTTATTATTCGTAGTTAACTCAACCATTGGTTAATATTATTGTGCTAAAATTTTTGTTAAAATGATTTTTTAGAGCAATTCTTAGCTATTTGTTAATCGTTTTTAATTACCTAATAGATAATGACCATTGAATAATAATCGAAAAACGTTTAGATTTTAGATTTCAGAAGTCCTCCAAGTTAGATTTTAGAAGCAACGCCATCTATCGTCGAGTAGCATAATTACGTCTGATTGCGGCGGATTCTTGCTGAACTTGAGGAACTAGGCCGGAGGATTTGTTATTTAATTGGACGTAAGATATCGCCACTAACGCAGAGATAAAACGAAGTACCGTACCGTACCGATCATCAATAGCATGTTACAAAATCTCATGGATATCTATCTAAAGAAAATGGTGTAAAATAATGTATTTAATAGATAAATATAAGGAATGTACAGATGAAATAAAAATAGGCGTAATAGTTAGACCTATGTATTTTATTCCAATCTGATGAAAATTTTACTGAAAAAGGAAGTGTTCTCTAAATTCTAACGGTAGAAATTTTAAAAACTGATGAAGGCACAAAAATGAATAATAACTAATAAGGTTTAGCTAATGAGACCCATTACATTCAGATCACCGGACTGTGATCCTGATTATTTAGTTTATCGAACCATACCAGGCAAGCTTTTTTTACAAACGTTAGGCACTTGTCTCACCGCCGGCGAGGAAGCGAGTAGCTATCGATCGACTTTGGCTCGCTGAAGAAAGGTACAAAACATATAGATCTCGTGTGAGTAAAAGAGACACACACATTTTACAGTCGATAGCTGGCTGTTCACACTGTAGGCGAGCCGACTCTTACCTCTAGTTGATCGCAGCGACAAGAGCTGTTAAAGATTGTACTCGCACAGCGACACTCTCTCGGCGATGCTCGCTTGGCGGTCAGAACTCACCAACGGTAATTTCTACTATAGTGCGGGCGGAGCGAGTATTGCGAGTAATTGCCCGTCGTACAAAACCACTCGCTGAAAGTCGAGCGACAAAATTATTGAAATTTTTCAATCGCTACTCGCTGCTCGCCATCTCGTTTCGAGTTTCAAGGTTTACTCGCTACTCGCTAATCGCCAGCGGTGACACAAGTGCCTTACCTAGATTGTTCAGGTTAATACTGGAAACTTTTGGACCCAGATCCTCACCTTGAAGGGTGCCGAAAAAGTGTTAAACAATAATGGAACACAAAAACTTTACCCAATGACAAATGACGATCAATCAATTTTTGACACTGACACACACGATAGAACATTTTTTCGGGCTATAAGTACTGTCCTGGATAAAGGCCTGCTCCTAATCCTTTCAGGTTTACTTATCCTGAGCCATCTCATACCCATACTTTGCAGAAGAAAATTGTATTTTCGATTTTATATTTGTCGCCATTTACATCGTCGTTAGATATTTTCTTTTATGACAAGAAGAAAGTGCATACACTAGAAAATACACTATAGTTTTTTTAATTAATACACGTGGACATAATCAACGTTGTCTCTCAACAATGTAACGCCGCTTGGCAACTCCATGCTTAGCGCTAGGCCAAGTCTATCCTATTACACTTCATCCACGTCATCGGCACACGTATTGAGGTAGTCAGTGAAGCTGTCTCCGAACCATTTGGACTGTGATCACTTTATCAATATTATGATTGTTTGCTAGCTGTACCCCTCGGCTTCTTTCCCGTCAACTGTGCCACTATCTTAATTTTAAGAACCTTGTCATGACAATAACAAACAAAACAAAAAAAGAATGGGTGAAATCAGTCCAGCCGTTCACGCGTAATGCCGTGACCGAAGGAAATAGGGATTCATTTTATATATGAGACTAACGACCTGCCACGACTTCACGGGTGCAAATTATATACTAAAATCTTCCTCGAGAACCACTCTATCTATTAAAAAAACCCGCATTAAAATCTGTTGCATTAGTTTTAAATATCTAAGCATACATAGGGACATACAGACAGCGGAAGCGACTTTGTTTTATATTATATAGTGATTAGCCTACATTATATTACATTGTCGATACATGCCCGTGTTAATCGGATTTAATTGACTTGCTTATTTAAAATTGTCGTGTACATTAATGTTACATAGGTATGTGGATGTATGTGCCATGCCAATCAGCTTCTACTCCCACATTCATAACAAACATCATAAATTCAAATGTCAGTCTGTCTGTCTCTCCTGGACTTGGGAATTTTCCTAACAGAATTTGATGGAAGCTTGTAGGGAAAATTAATCCTGGAAAATTGTTAGAAAATTGGCGTGGGCAGAGTAGATTTGCTGCATCTGCTCTTCCCACGTCAGTTTTCGTCGAGACAAACTCGGCGAAACAAGCACAGATCCATCATTCGTTTTAAAATACACTTTATATGTTTCTGAACAATATGACCAAAACTAAACGTTCTAAATGTGTATCATCATTCTGGGTCAGCGAGTCTAGTCTATGAAAGTGAGGCCTTGGCTTTGCTTTATTCTAATTTTATGCAAATTAAATAATCATCTCTTGGATTACCTCAGCGTGTTTGTAATGCAGCTAGATGTTGCCGAATGTTAAAAAATTCCATTAAGAACGGTATTTTGACAAGTTTTTGTGGATGTTTTACTTTCTTACTCAAAAATCATTAAAAATATTATCTTCTGTAAATAGAAGATTGGACCGGACGATAAGGCGACCTCATAGTAGTTAAAAAATACGTAGAAGTTGAAGTTGTTGTTTTTTTTTTGTTATGGGTTTGCTCTAGACTCTAGTGTAGGTCAGAGATGACAGAGACAAATTGTACGATGGAGCGAACTTACCCAGAAGGAGCCTGTTTACTCTAACTTTGAAGATATTAGGGTTATAAGCGTTTGGAAACACGCAGGCAGCGAGTTCCACTCCTTTGCTATGCGCATTATAAAAGACGTTTAGAAACGCTTAGTGCGGTTTTTTTAGGGATGGGAACAATGCATAAGTAGGCTAGAACAGAGCAGAACTTGCAGTCCTGATGTGGCACCGAATCACGTTGTTTTCGATACTCCCATGGATCCCAGATGAGCAAATGCTGACGTCACAGCTTAAGGGACAGTCGCAGGCTCGTCACAGCGCATGTTTGGGCAGACGCCAAAGCGATAGGTTAATGCACGAATGCACGTGCTCGCCATACGTAAACAGAAACCGGCACCAATAAAATTAATGGGTCATTGTCTAGTCTAAAAATAATATTTATCCCACATTGCTATAATAACTTGCAGTTTAATAATAGGACAAGTTAAGGACAACGGGATGAGGTGTCTGTATGACGTCAATTTGGAGAGTGGCACGGTTAGCAAGTGCTAATCGGCGTATTATGCGCATGACGTATAAATATTAGGCAGAATAGAGATTTAACTTTATTACTCGTTTCTTTAAATTTGCTAAATGAAGTAATAGGTGTAGGTGTAGAATTTTCTAATTAATCGCTGCTTGCTGCTTAGGCGTTAAACGATCTACCCTAACGTTTAATCGTTTTGCTTGTGGGTGAATTCAATGGCGTAAGGGTCTATAGTAACATTCATACCATAAATAGTTATAACTTTGACCTTCAACATCTCCAATAACAAGAAGCTTTCATTTATTGTCCAGTTTATGAAAAAAACACACAATGACAGGAAGGACAAATGGCTCTTGGCTGCGTCAAGCGTCTTTTTAAACCATTTATAAGATCACGGATATGAGAAAAAACTTCGCAATTAATTTATGAAACATTATTATGATTCATTGCTATTCACGCTTCACGCAAGTGACACTAGTTCATACAATGGGGTGGATATTCTCGACATTCAACAGAAAAAACATATAATCGCTGACCTAATTTCACTGTACATAAACAATTTACAAATGTAACGGACATTACAGGATGACAGTTATCTGTATATTTGTGTGGAGATAAGAAGCAAATATGAGCTATAGTTAAATGTGTCACTCTCGCATGCACTTTGACCGAGGTCTGATGATGTTTAATTAGTCAGTAGTTAGAATTCTATCATTGTCCCACGTATTGCAACAGATGGCTTCATGAATAATTAACTCCAGATACATTCCGTTGCGAATAAATTACTTGATTGTGAAGGCATTTTCTCTAAAAGCTTATCACATGCGTTGAGGAAAATTTTGAAGACAACAGTCAGGTCTGTATTGATCAGAAATCGAAGGACATAAGGGACTTAGCCTCTGATTGCAAGACCTGAGAATTCTACTCATTTATTTGTTTTGGGTACCTGACCTTTTTGCTGACGTAGGTAGGAATTTTATTGAGAGTATATTTCCATTGTTGTCAGTAAAAATTAATGGCAATATAATCATCATACGAGAATACGAGGAAACGCAGGGCTTCTGTGAGCTTAAAAGCTAAGAGTTATGCAAGGACTATTTTTAATGTGGTTTTCTCGCAATCGATTACACTAACCTTTACATTCGGATTTCTTATGCAGACTGTAGTTGAAGGTCTCGGCTTATTCATAATGATACACATTATTCTTAAGATATTTTTCATTGTATGTATGTTAATAATAACGACTTATTTTGCCAATGTTTTCGCCTGCGTTAAATTATCAAAAAATCCTCCCATTTGCTATTTTAGGACATGGTCTAGTCTACACGTGAGTCAAGATTTATCCATATAAAGACTGAGGATCTAAAGGTTATTATTTCATAAATAATCAAATCAACATAAAAAAATATGTTTTATTAAATAAACAATGATTAATTAATTATTGAGAGGATTAAGAGGAAAGATTTGTATTTTTATGTTTGTAACGAATAAACTCAAAAAATACTGGGCTGAGTTTATCATGCGTAAGAAAGCGGCATCCTTACTGCAGCGCTTGCGTAACACTCGGAACAGCATCCTGAAAATGATTGTTGACAGAGCCGACTGCCCCTTCCAAAGACACTGGGTGGAAGTAGCTATAGGGTTATGTAACTAATAAATAAGCTAGAACTACTAATTTAAGTACCTACTAATAATATTAATATAGCATATAAGCATAATTTGTTACTAACTCATTACTAACAACTTATGGGCATATTATGTCTGAAATATAGATATTTTATTTTATTTATTTAAAAAAATCTTTTAAAATTAGAATGCTACATTATCCCTGAGTAACATGTGCTAATATTTATTACTAAAAAAAAATAACGACGGAAGGAGGACGGTCGGACGATAGGACGAAGTCGCGGGCGAAGTGAACTTATAAAAAAGTTATTTATTTTTTATTAGAATGAATATTTTGTCTTACTCATATGTTTTCAAAATTAATTTGTAGTTGGTTCTTATTTATGGGTTGCTATTATTGAATTTTCCTAATAATATGTTATACTTTTATGTGGGAATTAGCGTGTCACTACTCAAATGAATAATTTTAGTGAATTATAGGTACATAATCGTAATTTGAAAACCCAGACAAAAATTTATTTGGAAATTGCCAATTTTATTTTGTTGTAAGTCGACTCACGTGACTAAGCAACATTTTAATGCAGAATACTGATTACCTGTTTATTAATGAAGCCCTTTGAGGATCGCATAGGTATCTTTATCTCGCTAGACAGTCAAGGCCGCGGGCGTGGAATATTTTTAAAGACCGCAGAAAAAACCGGGCCGACTAGGCCTGTTTACTGCGTCCAACTACGTAAGTTGTTATTATTTATTTATTTCGTCATCTATACTAATATATAAAGCTGAAGAGTTTGTTTGGTTTTTTTACTTGAACGCGCTAATCTCAGGAAATACTGGTCCGTTTTGAAAAAATATTACAGTGTTAGATAGCCCATTTACCGAGGAAGGCTATATCATCACGCTAAGACTAATAGGAGCAGACGCAGACGAAGTTGCGCGGGTCAACTAGTAATTCATATATCTTGTTTAGTGAATGCACGAAGGTAGGTACATCCCAGAATGAAGTTCATTATGATAAACTCATCTAATAATTATCTAACAAAAATTCAAAAGTACTTACTACAGAAATTATTTCGTTGATAGAACGCTAGATTATTGCTGAACCTAGGTTGTTATCATAAAAAAATCACGGTTCCTCTGGGATAGATCGTGGGAAACAGCTAGTTGGTTGAAATCACAATTGTGGAGTTATCACTTTACTTCCCAATCTAAAGTGTTGAGTGAAGGGAGACCATTATTATGTGATCGGATAATATAATACTAGCAACTATGGGATCGGATAAGCAGCACTCTTTCCACCAAACTTTGCTTTTAGTATAAAAGTATCGATACAAAGTATTATGCGCTAATGAATACTAAATTATTACATGTTTTGTATTACAATTATTCTGTAACTATCAATTAACAGGCATAATAATATATTTAACTCGTTCTACTCCATTCATTGCACACAAGGTCAAGAAGTTTCTTATTTCCTTTATACTTTTTTTATCTCATCGGCTGGCCGTGATTTAGTAACGGAACGTGACTTCTGTTACTTCGGCCACCTAATCTGTGTTGAACAGCTGATCAATGTTACTAAGTACATTGTTTTGAGAGATAAGATGATAAGGAAGTCTCCATCTTGTGAAAAGTCACGAAAGTGCATGCCTGTTTGTATTTTGTACTGATGAGTAATTTGTGTTGTAATGTTGTTTTATCTTTTTTTCTTTCTGTTGAACTGCATACGTTTGACCACTATCTCATCTGTTGGTAAGCGATGATGTGGTCGAAGATGGAGCATGCTTGCCTAGAAGTAGGTAACCTATTCAATCTTTTCGTAGCGAATCTAAGAATAGATTTTCTGCTTGATAAAATTGATAAGTCTAATTGCTGAATACCTATAGGAACCTAAACTGCTGGGTTTAGAGAAGGGTTCCCAAACTTGTCCGTCTGCTTAGAAATTCCTGCAGTCCATATTTGTTTTTATCTATAGTGTCACCCTTACTAATAGTGCGTGATGGTGGACCCCAATTCACCTCAGTGCACTCCCAATTCATTTATTTTTTTGGTGTAAACCAGTTGAATGTCTGTGTCATAGACTCGTGGGGGTACGGGTGGAACAGTTTGGGAAGTACTGGTCAATGTCTAGGTAGCAGAAAATTTTGCACTGTAACGAAAATGGCCACTAAAGGAGTGCCTTTAGTGGCCATTTTAAAGGAAGTGGAAAGTAAGGATATTTGAAAATTCGTCCAAAAGGGGTTGTTAGTGTATAAGAAAGTTCCACGGTTTCTGTAGTTCTATAGTGATTAAAACACTGAGATTTGTATCGTTTTGTATAGCTAATAAATATTGATTTACAAACTAAATTTAAAATCGAGCAAAACATTTCATAGATTTGGCAATGATTTTAAGTTTAGAGAGCATTTTTGACTTATCTTGTTCCAGGGTACTTATGCGAATCATGTTAATTCATTACTTATGTTTTATACAACGTTAAGTAAGAAAATACCGAAAAACTTTATTTCTGTATTCCCTGCCCGAGCCTGTGTCTTGATAGCTAAAATCTGAGGACCATTCAGGGTCCGTAAGCCCCTTTCGGGACAAAATCACTCAAACCGTAAGAATCCGACGCTCGCGCGATTTAAACGTTATTTGTAGGCGTCTGCGTTTCGCTTGGCCCAATAGGGACTTACGGAAACCGATTTTGCCCCTCGGGGGCTGACTGGTTAGGTCAAGAGTGAACAGGTTACGTCCAGGCAAGGGGCTCCATCGCCGACTACATCATCGCTTTCTTTCTATGAGATTGTGGTCAAGAGCATATCATTAATTAAAAAAAAAAACTGTCAAATATGTCACGTTTATGAAGACAGTACGAGTTTGTAGTAAAAGATTCACGAAGGCCGTTTAACACATAAAAGTAGGTTGGGTTAAGAGGCTGGAACAGTAAATGTTCTTCTTTACCGATAACCTCCTTAAGTTCAGGGTCTTAAGCAAAGAATGACAGCTGTTATCTATGACCGTACTACGAGTATAATATACTACATTATAAACGATGTGACCATTTATAGGACCATTGTCGCACGAATGCAGCCCATATTTCATTGACAAAGTCAACCATAAATCAGTTCATGTCATAATAATGTGAATATCCTTGCAATTTCCTTTGTAAAACAATAATTACTTAATTACAAAACTATTAATTAAGAGTTGTGGAGAACGTACATAATTTGTCTGATTATTTACTGTGTGCAATCGTTCTAACAATCTGAACGCAAATTGGCTGTCTGCCATGTAGCCTTAACGAACTTCGAGAGTTGGCTTAGACTTGAAAATCTTTGTAACGGTGCTATTATGTGGTGATTCCACTAGAAGCTGTTAGCATTTGAGCATAGGTACAAAGGAACCATAGAGGAATTACTTCAAGCTGTTTTAACGTTCATAAGTCTGTTGTCTCACTCTCTATGTATAAAAATTCCTAAAAAAAAAAGAAAAAAAAAAACAGTCTCACTCTCTTGGATTAAAGCTTCCCTCTCCCTTCGACACATAGTTGTCATGGCAACGAAATCATGTAAGTTTTAAATGAAAATAACTTTCTCGTTTATTTTTATTTTGACTTCATTAAAAACCTAAATAACTGTTTCAACAGGGATGGAAATAATTTTCTATTTCTAGAGTTCGAGGGTCTGATTCTTCTGAAATTGCGTAACGCCATGGCAACGACGATAAGGGGGTAAATAAAACAATCATGGATATTATTACGAGGTTACGAAACCACCCCAGTTTATTTCGACTTAGGCATTTTGAGAGGCTTCTTAATACAAAAGTGTTAATTTATTTTTGTCAAAACACATTAAAAAAAATTGCGAGGTTAACGTTTAATGTAAGAGTTGCGAAATCACGAAGTTCCTCAAAACCTACTTTCTTATCTAAATAGGTTAGTTTTATTTGTTTACTATTAGTTGACCCACGCAACTTCGTCCATGCAATTTTCATTACTGCTCCGCTCCTATTGGTCTTAGCGTGACGATATTTAGCCGATAGTCTTCCTCGATAAATGGGCTATCTAACACTGAAATATTTTTTCAAATCGGACCAGTATTTCCTCAGATTAGCGCGTCCAAGCAAACAAACAAACAAACTCTTCAGCTTTATATATAATACTAGCTGACCCGCGCGGCTTCGCTCCCGTCCATCAACCTACCCTACCTACCCTACCTACCCTACCTACCCTACCTACCCTACCTACCCTACCTACCCTACCTACCCTACCTACCCTACCTACCCTACCTACCCTACCTACCCTACCTACCCTACCTACCCTACCTACCCTACCTACCCTACCTACCCTACCTACCCTACCTACCCTACCTACCCTACCTACCCTACCTACCCTACCTACCCTACCTACCCTACCTACCCTACCTACCCTACCTACCCTACCTACCCTACCTACCCTACCTACCCTACCTACCCTACCTACCCTACCTACCCTACCTACCCTACCTACCCTACCTACCCTACCTACCCTACCTACCCTACCTACCCTACCTACCCTACCTACCCTACCTACCCTACCTACTATAATTTGAGATTTAAACTATCCTATCTCTCAAGTTGGATCGAACTGCACATGGTGTGCGAATTTTATTATAATCGGTTAAGTGGTTTAGGAGTCCATTGAGGACAAACATTGTGACACGAGATTTATATATATTAAGATTAGTATAGATAGATAACAAGGCCCATTTTTATTATTCAAATACATATTATGTGCTGTGCTGATTCTGCCGCTGCGGCTGCTGAAAACCTCAAACGGCGGAAAAATAATAGCCTTAATGATATTTTTGACCCGTTTGGGGTTGAAACTCTTGGACCGTAGGGTCCGAAGTCTCACGTGTTGTTTAAAGAACTAGCTAAACGCTTAGTTGGAACTTCGCTTGACCCAAGGTCTGGATTTTACTACGAACAGAGGATAAGCACTGCCATACAACGTGGTAATGCCGCCAGCCTTTGGGGCTCACTTCCAGTCGAAAACGATGCGGACGAATTTTTTGATGCCATATTATATTTAGGAATTTTATTTTCTATTTTAAGTGTATATAGTTTGTTATTTAAAGAAAAAAATATGTTACGTAAATTAAAAAAAAAAAACTCAACTAAGGATCTAATAGTCTAAAATTAAATTTCAGTTTCAGGATTTCACTTCCAAAACGCTAAAGAAATTCTACAATGGAAAATCGTCTAAAATTTTGTCATAAGTTTTGTAAAATTTATCCCCATTTGATTTTTAAATTGATTAAAACTTGATATTTGCCAAGGACATGAAGGTGTAAAACATACTTAATAATAATATTGCGTTATAAATAAACCTGTCTGTTTGTTACCTTTTCGCGTCTAAACGGCTTGACGGATTTTGATGAAACTGGACGCATAGGTAAACTATGTCCTGGAATCGGATATAGGATATTTTTATCCCAGCAGTATATCCCTTTCGCATATTTTTTTTACTTCCACGCGGCCGAAGCCGCTGGCGGAAGCCACTAGCTAGTCTAATAAGTAAACTATTCCGGAACTACGGATTTTGGGCTTAGAGAGTCGCCCTCTCTAAGCCCGAAGTCCGTAGTTTAATTCTATTCCGTTTCAGCTACGGACTTACGATAAGTCCCGAACCGACATAAGAATGAATGACAACGCGAATTCACAGTAACTATCAAATCGTGGTGTCATTAATTCTTAGTGGTTAGGCGATACGGAGTAGAATACGCCCGCAACTAAGCCCGAAACTACGGAATTCGGGCTTAGAGAGTAGTTCGAGCTGGTTATGGTCACTTCCTGAAGTCTATAACCAGAAATACCCTATAAATATAATTGTGAGTTTACAAGTCGTCGATTTCAAGGTGTTTCACCTTAGTTCTGCAGCCATCAGCGAATCGATCGAGTTATTTCGGGGTTACACTCGTGCATGCTTTTTACGTCTGGCTTTGGGTTTAGACATTATTATTCTCGTTATTTATAGTCATCCATTTGTAAGACTTTACTATTTTGTTTACGTAACGGATTAACTGTACGGTGTGGGGTCGGAAGCCAACCCCAATATAGTTGGGAAAAGGCTAGGCAGATGATGATGATTGGGGTTGGCTTCCAGTCAAGTCAGATTTAGCTGAATACCAGTATTTTACGAGGATCGGCTGCCTACCAAACCTCCACAACCCATTAACACGGTAACACGGTAATTTTACTGGCTTCTGACTATCCGTAACGACAGTCAAAGATCTACAAATGACAGCCGGGACAACGGCTTAACGTGCGCACCGAGGCACGGAGGCAACTAGGCATCGGTCGACACCATACAGCAAAGGTCCCAGCCAGGCCTTTGCCGTATGGTGTCGGCCGGTGTCGTATGGTGCCGTAAAAGAATAGTACCATCCCATCACTTCCCGTGGGTGTCGTAAGAGGAGAATGGGCAGCAGCGTTATCTGTTAATCTCAATACCATTTACTGCGATCGCCAAGCGTAGCGATTATGGCAAACCCGCCCCATCTTGGAGGGCCTCCTCCATGTCCAGCAGTGACGTCTTTTGGCTGACATGCTGATGATGATGATGATGATGGACCTTTGGTGGCTAGGCCAGCGAGTGGGAGATTTTTAGCCCTCTTAAACGACCCTGGTGATCGCTATCAGAGCACAGGAAGAGCTCCGTAACCTCTTAAAGTACCTTCCCGGAACCCCTCCCTCCGTGCCAATTTGCCGGCTCTGCTGATCATTGTGTCGTACAACATCACCATATGGCCAATAGCCAATCATAATAGCGATTACAAAATGAGGTCGGTTGTGGTCGGCTCGAAATGGCAAGTGATATTGATAGCGACGACCATATTACGATGGTGTCCGGAATAAATGATGTCTTATCTGAAATGTAGGTCGATGCTCGCTGGGATGCTGTGGCCACCCATTTAGTAGTTTCTACCTAAATATCGATTCATTGTGAGTTTGTGACCGCCTCATTTGTTTTTCTTTACGGTTTCATGAAATATTCAAAGATTGACATCTTTACGATACAAATTAATGGTTTGGTGTAATTTCGCCCAATTAGCGTATGCTTTGCGGTCGGCGTCGGAACTTATCCCAAGGGTGCTGAATTTTGGGATAAAAGTATTCTGCTGTTCAACCCGGGTTAGCTTTCATTTAAATCCTTTCAGCTATTGAGACATATAATTGACTAGCTGACCCGCGCAGTTTCGTCTGCGTCACAACAACTCACCAATGAACCATTATAGGAGCATGAGCACGAAATTCTCAAAATACCATTTTAAAAATCAGCTTAGTGCTAAAAAAATAAACCAAGTTAGATACTCTGTATACGTGGTCCATTCGGACAAACTACAGGCGGTCTCTGATTGGGGCGATGCCAATCTGGTCAAGTTCAATGCTGCTAAGACCCAAGCGTGTCTATTTTCCGCCAAAAGGAGCCAATTCCGCCCAGCTCCATCTTTCCGCGGTGAAACCGTGCCGATAACCGACCATCTTGAGCTTCTTGGGGTTACATTAACATCTACTCTCAATTTTGGCCCTTACATAGAGGCAAAAGCTCAAGTGGCTGCAAAGAAGTTGGGGATTCTGGCTAAGGTGAGACGGTACTTCACGCCGGAACAGCTGCTCATCTATCAAGCGCAAGTTCGATCGTGTATGGAATACTGCTCTCATCTTTGGGATGGATCTGCCAGATACCAGCTTGATGCCCTTGAGTCAATTGAGAAACGAGCCAAGAGGATCATCGGCAATGAGAGGCTCGTCGCGTCGAAGCTCCAAAGTCTTGAACATCGACGACGAGTTGCTAGCCTGTCGGTTTTTTACCGGTTGCATTTTGGGGAATGTGCGACGGAATTGCATAATTTAATTCCGCCAAGCCCGTTCCATCATCGGACCACAAGACGAACGGCGATGCGCAACCGGTACATGGTGGACATCCCACCCATACGCACAAAACGTTTTGGGAACACCTTCATAGTGCGTACAGCTAAGGAGTGGAATTCCCTGCCGGAGTCTGTGTTTCCTGATAGCTACAACTTGGGAGTCTTTAAATCAAGAGTGAATAGGTTACTTCTAGGCAAGCGTGTGTAGAAAACCGTTTTTTTGGTTATCTTAATCGATTCTAAATCGACCCGTTTTAGAATAAAAAATTAATGAAGTAGTTTTGTTTGACATTCAATTATTTAATTGGCCATGGTTAGTATGATATAACACATTGCCTATTTTCCATGAATAAATTTCATTCATTCAATAAACTAAACCAAAACCAAACCAAACCAAATAATTTATATTAAACCAGTTGTCAAGGAAAAATTCGCTTGACCACGTTAAATATTGGGAGTCTTTAAATCAAGAGTGAATAGGTTATTTCTAGGCAAGCGTGCTCCATCTTCGACCACATCCTCGCTTACCATCAGGTGAGATAGTAGTCAAACGCGTGCCTATCGATAGTAAAAAAATAAAAAAAAATAATAACAAACGCATGTTGAATGAGAAGAAGAAATAAAAATATCTCTATAAGAAAAACATCATACAGGTACCGCGACGAATCAATGTTTTATGGACGACTCGCAAGTAATTGTGAAACCAATCTTTTAAATTTAGATTGCGACTACGCGAATGTATCAAAATCTTGGAATTGTGACGATGACCCCTTAAGAGGTATTGCTTATTCTGTTACAGGTTGTATATAACTTAGCCTCCGCTGTTTCGCTGTGTATTCGATTGTCTGTCAGCGGGCTGTTTTTCATGAACCATAATAGGTTGTATACCTACCGTTGAAATTTTCTGAGAATGTGAAATACTCGTGCAATAAAAACAAATAACACAACTTGCGGGTCGGGTCCAACATGCTTAGCTTAGACTTAGTCTACCTAAGTTGTTGTTATTAAGCGACTTACATCTGACATTGAGACGGCTTAATAAATCAGTATATTACATTTTTATTTATACACGATGACAAGCCATAAAAACAAAAAACGTCAACGTATATATACTCGTAATTTACTAGTTGACCCGCGCAACTTCGTCTGCGTCACAATTTTCATTACTGCTATGCTCCTATTAGTCTTAGCGTGATGATATATGGCCTATAGCCTTCTTCGATAAATGGGCTATCTAACTCTGAAATATTATTTCGTATTTCATATATCATCACGCTCAGATCAATAGGCGCGGAGCAGTAATGAAAAATGTGACGCAGACGAAGTTGCGCGAGTCAACTAGTGTTCGATAAAGTGATAAAACAGTTCGTGTGCAGAGATGAACTTCACTCAAAATTGAGTTTTCACCCAGCAACCTTTGAGTGAAACAGAGATTTTCAATGGAGGGTAGGATCCAGTGTGCAATTACATTTTATTTAAGGTGAATGCTCCAGGGTAGCCCGCGAAATTCAAATATTTTTTATGTTTTTTGCAATTTGCCTGTCAGTGTGAAGCTGTATGTGGACCAAATGCGATCCGCGACCGTAACGCGTATTTATCTAAAGAATTATAACCATTTTAATCGTCTATATTGCCCTCTTTGTTCATGTAGTTCGAAAGAATGATTATTTCTGAAATATTCATTCTTTCGAACTACATGAACTTAGAGGGCTATATTGATGATTAAAATGGTTATAATTCTTTAGATAAATACGCGTTACGGTCGCGGATCGCATTTGGTCCACATACAGCTTCACACTGACAGGCAAATTGCAAAAAACATAAAAATATTTGAATTTCGCGGGCTACCCTGGAGCATCCACCTTAACGACCAATTCCACACTTAAACATTCAAATAATCATTTGGTTATGGTAACTTGATCAAAACTTGAAGCGGTCTTTATCAGACAGAAATCATCGGTAGTAAGAAACTGCCCTTAGACGTTGTGATATAGGATACCTAAGGTTCTTGTTGTGATTCAAAGCAATTATTTATTTATAAATAACTTAGCATTTATTTATATGGAAGTACTTAAATTATTGTAGCTTTTAGTCATTGTGCTTCACGTATGTATTTTATGTTGAGGCTATAGATTTCAAATAAACAACAAGATATAGAACGGTGAAGTTTTACAATCAATCATTGCAATTATTTGAGTTGTGACGTCGGGATTGATACTATAAATCAAGACGAAGGGTAATTAAATGCATAGTATAAAAAAGTTCTTCGTTAAATGTCAGTGTCGAATGACATTACTAATACAGATTCATACAGCTCACAGCCTCTGCTGACATCCATTTGGCGATAGTGAACGGGCACAATTTTCTAATCTAGTGACTATCGTAATCAAGTCGATGACTTTGAAAAAAGATGACAGATCTATTCTGTTCCTAGTTCAATGTCAGTGTCAAATGACATTCAAATTTCATAGCCTGCAGTGCGATTCTGTATATATCTCACCGTGTATGCTTAGGTGAAGTGAACATAACGTGAGCTGTCGATCCATACAAACAAGATGAAATGAAAGTTTCCTTCATTCTCACTCTATCTAAGTTTACGCGATGAGACGTTGACAAAAACAAAACACTACAAACTATAAAATAACTTTTATTTCGGATGTCGGTGTTTTTGGTATTTTTTGGTTTTTTGACACCGACTTCCGAAATTAAAGTTATTTTATAGTTTGCATGAAAAACATTGTGTGTGCCTATAAAATTTGAGGGTTTCCCTCGTTTTTCATGGGATCACATCATCATATTCTGACTTGGTGACAATGAGACCACCTCAGGAGTAGGTATAGGCTTTCGAATAAAGAAATAATTTTAAAATCGGTCCACAATTGGCGGAGAAATCGGTGAACATACATAAAAAAATACATACAGCCGAACATAGAACCTCCTCCTTTTTGAAGAAGTCGGTTAAAATAGACCGGCTGTTTGTCAGCAGTCTAGGTTATAGTTAACACGGCACAATTTTCCAATGCAGTGACCATCTAAGACTTGTTATCATATGCC
Organism: Lacanobia oleracea; assembly: GCA_950371165.1. Lineage (NCBI taxonomy): Eukaryota > Metazoa > Arthropoda > Insecta > Lepidoptera > Noctuidae > Lacanobia > Lacanobia oleracea. Next base: position 7,342,262 of record OX493393.1, read on the forward strand.
TAGCCTTTTCCCAACTATATTGGGGTTGGCTTCCAGTCAAACCGGATTTAGCTGAATACCAGTATTTTACGCGGAGCGGCTGCCTACCAGACCTCCAAAACCCAGTAACTGGGTAACACGGTACTTCATGGCAAGACTGGAGTCAGATTGACTGGCTTCTGACTATCCGTAACGACTGTCAAAGATCTTCAAATGACAGCCGGGACCAATGGCTTAACGTGCTTTCCGAGGCACGGAGGAAACTCGGTACGTTAAGATGGTCACCCATCCACAGACCAACCTTGGCAAGCGTTGCTTAACCTTGAAGATCGAACCGTGCGGCTGTTTTTATCTAGCCACGAGCTCCTCCATCTAAGACTTGTTATATGAACGTAATTTGCCCCGGACTCAAAGTAATTGTTTAAGACATGTCATCTGTGGCTTAATTATTGCTTTTAAATGTGCAAATTATAACATTGCCTTGGATATTTCTATTTAGTAGTTATAAAATTAATTGAGTAAATAAATAAATAATAAATAAATAAATGTAGCGACCATCGTAAAGAAGTCGATGACTTGTAAAATGTGACAAATTATTAAGTTAAATGTCAGTGTCAATTGACATTAATATTTCATAGCCTTTGTGAGGAGCTCGTGGCTAAATAATAACAGCCGCACGGGATGATCTTGAAGGTTAAGCAACGCTTGCCAAGGTTGGTCTGTGGATGGGTGACCGTCTTAACATAACGAGTTTCCTCCGTGATCTTTGGCAGTAGTTACGGATTGTCAGAAGCCAGTAAACCTGACTCCAGTCTTGCCAAGATGTACGGTGTTACCCAGTTAATGGGTTGTGGAGGTCTGGTAGGCAGCCGCTCCCCGTAAAACACTTTTATTCAGCTGAATCCGGTTTGACTGGAAGCCGACCCCAATGTAGTTGGGAAAAGGCTAGGCAGATGATGATGATTTCATAGCCTTTGTATCAGCTGTTTAGGCGATAGTGAACGGAGCACAATTATCCAATGCAGTGACCATCGAACGACGATCGCAATTTGCTCCGGACTCTAAGTGGTTGACTAAACCATGTCATCTCCTGTGGCTTAACTAAAGACGACGTTACTCGATAATCAATCATATGGTCACTGCACTAGATCTAATACCTGCAATGATTGCGCATTATTGTCATCGCGGCCGTAATTACACCTGTGCTGAAAATATTTTCCAAACGGTTTTTTATGCGATTTGTCGTAACGCGAAAATCTATAAAACATTAGTGATAATGAACTGTTATTATGTCCACTGTTTATTTACATGAAAATGACAGGATTTTGTGGACATTTAAAGCTTTTTTCAATTTAAAACAAGAAACTATAAATGATGTATGTATGTATAGTTTATATGACATATATGTAATTTGTTTAAACTTTAAATGTTTATATAATAAATATCAATCGCGTTTTTGTTCTCCACATTGCACCTACCACTATCTGTCTCTGCGTCACCCAAAGGTTGACTGGTAGAGAATGCTTATGGTATAAGTCCGCCTCTATACATTTTATGTTAAATAAATAAATAAAATGATATGACGGGCAAATAACTAAAACTCAGATAAATGACTGAGAATGACGGCTACTAAATTAAAATACCTATACAAGTTAGAGGTACCTAAATATCACGGTTGGGGTGCTTTGTTTACTGACGTAAGGATCTTCCGTTTGAAAAACCTCGTAAATACCTAATTTGATCTGATAAATAAAATAATAAGCAGGTAACCACTTAGCTTGATACATTCAAGGGTAAAGCAGTTTTTTTTCCTATTGGAAGTTCGCGTTAGTGCATTTATTAACCTGTTCGTCGCCGTTACCTGTAGATGTCACCGGAAAATTGCCTACTCCATAAGATATTCTATGAGATAAATCTTTATTAGATTATATCGGCTTCCATATATGAACCGTGTTTTTGTTTCAGCTTATGGTACGGAACCCTTCGTGTCGGAGAGTCCGATTCGCACATGACCGGTATTTTCCCTACGATTGACTATCACTATGACAGCCTTAACTACCTATTACTACAATATCAAACAATGACAAGAATCCAATCAAGAACAATTTTGTAAACAATGGCGCATTTAATTCAAATGTTATATATTTGGGACATAGAAACGACCTTGCATTATATGTTGTAGGTCGATTAAATCCGTGCTAAAATTGTGTGCGCTAAATGGAGTTCTCTTTCCGGTGATCTAATTCAACAATTTGTTGCTTGTTATATAAATTTAACTACTTTCTGCATGTTTTTGTTACACTTTCTACGGTCATGAGTTTGTAATAACTGTGAAAGTTTGAGGTTTGTGTGTCTTTATAATATCACTAGTTGACGCGCGCAACTTCGTCTGCGTCACAATTTTCATTACTGCTCCGCTCCTATTGATCTTAGCGTGATGATATTTAGCCTATAGCCCTGCTCAATAAATGGGCTATCTAACACTGAAAGAATTTTTCAAATCGGACCAGTAGTTCCTGAGATTAGCGCGTTCAAGTAAACAAACTTTTACTTTTTTATTTTTTTATTACTTTTTAGAGTTGTACGCACCTTTACTAATCAGCCACATTCACATTGTTGCCATTATTTATTATATTTTACCCTTATGTATTTATTTTTTCTGTTTACTTATCACGTTTAAATTACTTTTATGCCGCTCCGATCGACGTCATGCTTAACGCCGGCTGTCGCTGAAAACCAGCGCTGTGGCTCTGTCTCGCACACGAGCCCCAGCATTATGCTGAGCGATGGCCGTTTTGCGCGAATATGACGCATATCTTCCCACTTTTTTTTTTATAATTAAGTATTAGTTAATTTCTATTTTATTTTTTTGGTATGAGTCATGCTTGGCGCAAATAAACGCTTTTTCTTTCTTTCTTTCTTTCAAACAAACAAACTCTTCAGCTTTATATGTTAGTACAGATTACAACTAACTATTCTTACTGGGTAGGTACTGAATGTCTGAATTTTATTCTGATTTAATAAGAATCAACACAAGTTGTTTAATTCTTATTCATTAGACTGATATAACATGTGAAATAAAGTTCAAGTTATAAAAATAGATTTTACGTGACAAAAAATTTGAAAGGAAACCGCTTGTCTTGGTATGGTCATATGAAGAGGAGGGCTGAAACGCATGTAACTAAAAGAGTTATGAATATAAATGTGGAGACGAAGAGAGAGATGAAGGTTTAAGAAAAGATGAATTAATTATGTTAGAAGGGATATGAAAGAAAAGGGAGTTAATGATAGCGTGACAGGTGACAGGACAGAATGGAAGAAAAAACGTGTTGCGCCCACCTAAGTAAAGCTTTGAAGCGAACTGAAAATCCCAACGTAATATGTCGCGTAGGTATCCCTAGGCGTAGGCTGCGATCCCAACGCGCCTCAAGGACGTGTCAGCACGGAAGACGGGGCCCACTAGGGCCAGTGCCTGCTGGGGCTGCGGACTTCGTTCGAAAGAGGCACCGTACCCTGGAACGCAAAGGGCACTAGGAGAAACACGGATGGGTTTTAGTCAGTAAGAGTCTGACACTCCCTCCTGCTGTACCCAGAGCGGGAGAAGTCATTTGATGATTTCCCATCCTAAAAAAAAAAAGGTACCCAGACACAGCGAGAAGATGAGTCAAGCAAGGACGCCAAATTAATTGCCAATGTTTTTCGAATTTTAATACGAAAATGATTGCCCTGTATCTCCATGTCAAATCAGCCATAAGCACCGTTACAATATGCATGCACTGGGTGCAACAGTCATACTTCCTCAATTTAATATGCATTAGTTTTTACGTCACCTGTCCTGTGTGCAGGTGAAGGTAGCAGTCAATGGAATAATTTGTTTATATAGTGCTCGATTACGACCAGAGTGCCTAGCACGCATGTTTTTGACTTACTTATGGTAGCGTAACGTAAAATTTACTAAAACTATAATACCTACTTGTTTCGCACATAATATTTATTTGAATTGGATACTATTTTTAGATTTTTGTATGATACAAATTGTGTAGGTATGTCGCATACAATTGAACCAAAATACTGTTTTTTATATTTTGAGGAGCTCGTGGCTAAAGGAGAAGCTCGTGGCTAAAGGAGAAGCTCGTGGCTAAAGGAGAAGCTCGTGGCTAAAGGAGAAGCTCGTGGCTAAAGGAGAAGCTCGTGGCTAAAGGAGAAGCTCGTGGCTAAAGGAGAAGCTCGTGGCTAAAGGAGAAGCTCGTGGCTAAAGGAGAAGCTCGTGGCTAAAGGAGAAGCTCGTGGCTAAAGGAGAAGCTCGTGGCTAAAGGAGAAGCTCGTGGCTAAAGGAGAAGCTCGTGGCTAAAGGAGAAGCTCGTGGCTAAAGGAGAAGCTCGTGGCTAAAGGAGAAGCTCGTGGCTAAAGGAGAAGCTCGTGGCTAAAGGAGAAGCTCGTGGCTAAAGGAGAAGCTCGTGGCTAAAGGAGAAGCTCGTGGCTAAAGGAGAAGCTCGTGGCTAAAGGAGAAGCTCGTGGCTAAAGGATAAGCTCGTGGCTAAGGAATAACAGCCGCACAGATCGATCTTCAAGGTTAAGCAACGCATGCCAAGGTTGGTCCGTGGATGGGTGACCATCTTAACATACCGAGTTTCCTCCGTGCCTCGGAAAGCACGTTAAGCTGTTGGTCCCGGCTGTCATTTGTAGAACTTTGGCAGTCGTTACGGATTGTCAGAAGCCACTAAATCTGACTCCAGTCTTGCCAAGAAATACCGTGGAGGTCTGGTAGGCAGCCGCTTCACGTAAAATACTGGTATTCAGCTGAATCCGGTTTGACTGGAAGCCGACCCCAATATAGTTGGGAAAAGGCTAGGCAGATGATGACTGTTTTTTTGTATTCCAAATGCACTTACGTTAACGCCACAGTTAAGTAAAAAAAATCGCGCAAGTCTCTCAGTTGTAGCACTTACTTACCTCTATAGCGAGATAACTTTTAAATGAGCAATAAAAATGACGGTTTGACAGCTTTTGTATACAGTGAATATGTCAAACCGTTATTTTTATTTATTTATTCAACTTACACACTATCTTTACAGGATGACCCTAATACAGTAGTAGTTTGCAATTTTTATCTTATGTTGAAAAACTGGTTTTCCAATCGTCAGAGCCGAGGGTCTTTTATCGGAGGCATATGACAAATGAAATATCAGTCTTAGGGTCGATTTTCCAATCGTCAGAGGGTATTTCCTTCGAAGCATAATACTAACTTCGGTTTGACAATTTTTGAATGGAAAATTATGTCAAACCGCCATTTCATTCGTCTGTTCAAAGTTATTTGATTATTGAAAAAGGAGCGTTTAAAATAACATAATATCTAATATTGATAATGCTTAAGATTTTATACCTAATAAATAATTGCCGATGGAGCCAACTTTAAGGATTAAGAATCTTTAAGAAGATTAAGGATCTTTGCGCCATATTCGAATTTATACTAATACTAGTTGACCCTGACCCACGCAACTTCGTCTGCGTCACAATTTTCATTACTGCTCTGCTCCTTTTGGTCTTAGCGTGATGACCTTCCTCGATAAATGGGCTATCTAACACTAAACGAATTTTTCAAGTCCTGCGATTTGCGCGTTCACGCAAACAAACAAACTCTTCAGCTTTATATCTATCTATACTAATATATAGACCTGAAGAGTTTGTTTAAAGGCTATAGGCTATATATCATCACGCTAAGACCAATAGAAGCGGAGCAGTAATAGAAAATTGTGACGCAGACGAAGTTGCGCGGGTGAGAGGGAGGACATAGTGCCCATATTAAGCCTGATCCTTGACAATTAGGTAGGCATCCGAGAAACACGCCTGAAAACAACTTAAGCCTTGGTTATTTATTCATAGAACAGCAAATAGTAAAAAACTAAGAAAATCTTAACCCGTTAGTTGACAATTTCATGTTGTGTTTATTTTTGGCACAATTATGCAAAACTGGGTAAGTTCCTCTCTTCCAACTTGATTTTTTTAGTTCAAGTTTATTTGTAAATCTGCAAGAAAAAGAAACAAACCTGTACAACAAAAGTGCTGCACTTAATATCGTAGAGCATATTTTTTCAGCCAAGGTTAGTAAAGCCAACTGGCGTGAAACTTTGTTTTTTTTTGCTATAGGAAATGCATAGAATACCTTCTGCAAATTACGAATAAGCTGACCGGCAAAGCTTAACGTTGTTATTATGCTGGTATTATAATATTCTATTTTAATATTTAAGCCTTTGTGTGGTTGGAAAACTTGTTTATTTTGCGCCATCTGAGTAAATCTATATACTAATATATAAAGCTTTAGAATTTGTTTGTTTGCTTGAACGCGCTAATCTCAGGAACTACTGGTCCGATTTGAAAAAATATTTCAGTATTAGATAGCCAATTTATCGTGGAAGGATTTAGGCTATATATCATCACGCTAAGACTAACAGGAGCGGAGCAGACGAAGTTGTGCGGGTCAACTAGTATTAAAATACCTTGATCGGCAATATCTCGACTTACACGTGTTAGTTTTATTTCACAAAGATCGGTAGTAGGAAACATCTTCCATCAATTTAACCATCTATCTATCTATCTTAATTCTGCGTTTCGTAGAATGAAAATTCTTCAGTCTCGGCGCTAAATAAGTTTTCGTAGTTACGGCATGCTTCTCACTATCGTCTGCTTAGTTAGATGGTTAGTAATAAATTAATACTCTAATACTTAATATCAGTTAGTTGTTTAAATGATCAAAAATGTATTGCAAATCTTTCGTAATGTTTACAACCCAGACTACACCGCACCGAATAACAGTCGTTTCGTTCATACAAGTAGCAAGAATTTTATTCAAAAGATCTTTTATGCAAGACTGACGGCCGTGAAATCGTTTCTTTTGGCGATGTCTTTGAAACCGACTTGTATATTTGTAGTAATGGTTTCGTATCCATTTTAGGGTCGTATAGAGACTCGATGACTACTCAGTAACATTGACAATGTCGTAAAACATACTTCAATTGTATCCATAAGGCGCGCCATTTCTCCCACGCTCACGTTACGGAAAATCGTGAAGTTCAAGGAAAATTGTTTCCGATAACTTTGCTAAGTGGGTCGACTGTTTATTTAATTATAAAATATTTAATTGAAGATGAAAGGATCAAAGTTATTTTTGTCATTAATTGTACAAAATAATTTTAGCGAAGTAGAGAGAATTTTACCTTGTGGGAAATTATCTTCAAGTCGTAGGTAATTAATTTTCCCTGTGAAGTCAGACTAACATTAGAGATAATAATATGGGTGTTTACTATTTACTTATTCCTTACACGGACGAACCAAGGGCGAAATTAAGTTATTCAGTACTCGCTTAAACTCGGATTAATTACCTTGAGGCAGCAAACCCGAAACCTTCGAGTCACCGCATTGTCCGTATTGAGAAACATTTATAGGCCTGCTTGCATATGTTTATATTTTCGTAAGATGGTTACATATTGAGATTAATCAGTTTCTTGAAACTTGCCGGTTTGTGGCGCAAGTCTCAATCGTACGATGACTCTGTTTTGGTAAAGTTGCTTCATTTGAGGTTTACGCTTTTATATTTTCGTCTGTTTCGTAACTCAAAAATCCACTGGGGAAACGAATTGAGATTTTTGAATGAACGTTTGTGGAGACCGACCTTAAATTTTGGACAGATTTGGCGGTGGCGAGGCCTCCATTACAGTTAACAAACGTTTTTATTGTACGAATTAGTATCAATAACTCACTTCCGAAACATCACACCAGATTAAACTGTTTCCGACGCCTTCCTCAATAATCTGAACGCGACAACTAACAATGAATTGAATTGAGCCGCGTGATTCACCGCCGCGACAATGAAGTCACTGCCACTGGCCCTTCCGATTGTTGTGCTTGTATTATTTACTCAATAATTTATTACGATTAAAATCAGCTGGAGATGTTTTCCTTTACAATGTTTGGTCACGTGACGATCGCTGTCAGCTGTTGTGGCACGCTCGGTGAAATGCTTTATCAAGTAAGTAGAATAATTAATTTGTCAAATCCAGTTGAAATGGTTTAGGCTTTTACACAAAAGGTTGTCCTAAATTGAATTAACTGACACATGAGTTTGACCTAGTTTGTGCCACTTGAAATCATTTGTCATTGTTCTCAATGAAAGCTTACGCAGAATGGTTTTAAAACACCATAGGCTGCATGAGACACGTAATGAATAGCTAAACGAAAGAAAATGTACTCACTCTCTGGTGTAACATCCCGGAGCACGATCCTGGTCTCTGCTTCGGCCGGCATGGTTACCACAACTTAAAAGCTTCGCGATCGATTTATTAACCCTTAAGTTAACACTGACGGTCCTTGACACGTTAAAAGAACTGGCAGTTGTATCGCGTGACTAGATTTGAATTAGGAATGGGTTTTATGTCATGTTTTTTTTTTATGAGTGTGAGTTACGGCGTGGTGAATGCGGGCGTCGTCGCACAAAGCTCGGCGAGGACTGACAGTTGATTGCGGCGCGCGCCTGTATTTTCTCCGCGTTCTTGTATTATCGGCACTACTCTACTCCACGCTGCCTCTGTATTGTTGTTATGCATTCAGTTGAACTTAGCTCGCTTGTTATGATTTGCATCATGAAGGAGTGTTGCTGAAACCATCTAAGGCAATCCTCTCTTTCAAGTGCCGGCATCGTTAACTGTTTTGCCATGTGTTTCACCACTACATTATGTTTGAGATTGAAGTTATCGTAGCACAGATGATGATGTTATAGAGTAACAACAAACAAGCAGTATGCGTAATGTAGATAGAAATGTATTGTTTTCTAAGTGATCAATTATATGGATACATAAATACGGTAACCTGTGAAATTGCCGTTTTATTAAACGGGTCACTAGGAACTCCGAAACCCGGGAACTTCGTTTTATAAATTATACATAAATTTTATATTATCTACTTAAAGCCTTATGTTACTCGTTGTTTTAGATAATTTATTGTGTAGTTCTATAGGTTTTGTTTTTTCTGCAATATATTATTATGTATCGCAATGAAGGTTACCGGAGCTGATTGTCTCCGAGTTTCAAGGACTCTAGGAGAATTGCGGGGCGACGAGGAAACCAATTCAACAGGTGGTAAAACAACATATGGGGAGATTGTTATGAATTCCTGGAAAAGGCGGAAAAAGGACAACAATAATTTCAGAAAGGAGGAAGAGAGATGAAAGTAATCCAAGAGCAACAATTTAATTGTACGTTATTTGTCTTTGACCTTTTCTCCGATTGACTTTCTTTCAGTCGTCATCATTATCAAGTTTATGCGTTGTTATACTAAGGAGTGTAAGTTAATTAGCGACAAAATGCCAGTTAAAGTTGAAGGTGACAATTAGTGGACTAACCAGAAGTTGTAAATGCATGTAAGGTTGATAGGTAGGTAATTAAGTAATTAAACCATTTCCTGTAACTCGTCGATGGGGTTTCGACTGTTCTGAAGACATGGATATAAACAATGATTAGGTTAAGAAGTGGTTTGAAGATATTGTTTCATTGTTCTGAGTTCTACAGTAAAGGTAGTTTCGTACAAAATAACCTGTTTCGTAAAAAATAGTTCTGCGGATGCAAAAACCAGAAAAACTATTTTTATGAGAGAACCTTTTTAAAACTACATCCAACTTCCAAATAAAAACATTGAGATTCCATGTGCATACCCCTTCACAACGTAGGTAGATACCGGCGTGATGTTATGCTATGAACTGTGTGTCTGTAAAAAAGAAACAAACATGAGATTTCAGCAATCCCGATTCATTTGCTATCTGCTAGCTAAATCCCTCATCATATCTTCGCCAAATTGAAATGAGACCACTCCGAAAAAATTACTTTTCCAAAAATACTCACTAACATCTAACACTGAAAGAATTTTTCAAATCGGACCAGTAGTTCCTGAGATTAGCGCGTTCAAGTAAACAAACAAACAAACGAACAAACAAACTCTTCAGCTTTATATATTAGTATACGATTTTATTGTCTACACGCGAACAAAAAAGTTAAATCAACGCGAGAAAACTTTGAACGATCTTTCCCAAAAACGTTTTAATCTGTATTCTTTTAAAATGTGTTTCACATTTAATTTAGACACTATAACGCTTCACTACCCCAGGACCAGTTCAGAACCGGCGTCAGGCACTTATTGCATTTATGTAGAACTAGATCTATTTGGCCCAGCCGTGGAGCTGCACTTTCATTTAATTTTTTAACCGACTTCAACCGAAGAGGTTATCAATTCGGATGTTCGTTTTTTTAGGTATGTTCGAGCATAATTCCGATATTAAATCGATGGATTTGCAAAATTATTTTTTATTCGAGAGGTTTATTCCGGTTTACTTAAATTTTGTAAAGATCTGATAAAGAACTTTGATGATAGATAGTTAAATTGATATGGACTGGTTGGAATTTTTGGGCTATACCAGCACTTAAGTAATAAAAACATTTTTCCAAAAAAAAAAAACAATCCAAATGACTTCCAAATAAAACCCAAAATACCAAATTACTCACTTTAATTTTGGAAGTCGATGTCAAAAACGAAGAAACCACACCAGAAACATTGACATCTAAAATAAAAGTTATTTTGTATTTGTGGTGGTTTTTATTTTAGTTTAAAAAAAACCGGCCAAGTGCGAGTCGCGATCTCACATGAAAATTAAGGTTTATGGTACAGAACCCATAAACCATATTTTTTATTATTTGTTGTTATAGCGGCAATATAAATACACAATCTGTGAAAATTTTAACGTTCTACCTATTACGGTTCCTGAGATACAGCCCGCTGATAGACAGACGGACGGACGGACGGACGAACGGTCAGCGGAGGATTAGCAAAATTTTTTTGTTTTTTCAACTAAGAATTTATCAATTCATTTTTTAACTAACAATTTTATTTGTGTTTCGTTAAACTTTGCCCTGAAAACTTGTTGTTTGTCATATTTTCTTACTTTACTGTTTAGGTACCTACTTGATTTCAGAAATAGATATAAAAGTCGCATTGAAGCAAACCCTACTAACAGCCTGTAGATGCAGATAGCGTCAAGGCAGCGTTGAATCGATGCGGTATCCGTGAGCAGTTGAGTAGGTGTCCGCCTGTCGGTCAAGTTCAAGTGTACGCAAGCTAGGTACAGAGCCACCTTGAATGCCAGCAACAAGCTTATAAAAAGTTTTAGTTACTTGTGGATCATTAATGATGACTTTTTTGTAACTCGCCTGCTTGGGTCCTTTACCTACTTATATGTAGACTGAGATCTCAGAGTCTCCTAACCTTACTTATAGTGAGGCCCCGTTAGTGCGTTGCGCTACGTTGCGTCGTTGCAGCATTGTCGTAGTGTCGTTTTCTATATATTTTTTATTAGTTGACCCGCGCAACTTCGTCTGCTCCGCTCCTATTGTTTTTTTTTTTTTTTTTTGTCGATGGCCACTCGCAGTTATCAACCCTAGAGGGTTGTCAACTACTAAACCGGACTTAAGGCCCCCAGCCGAGGCTACAAATTTATATTTATTAGAACTCCGCTCGCTGAGGGCACCCCCTGTGGGGTACGGACCTCGGCTCAGCGGCGTCGTTTAGGGGGGGGCAGCAAGAGACTGGCTGGGTCATGTCATTATTTAGGGAGATATTTGTCACTACTGGCTCAGCTTCGCGGGCTGGCTCGTTTGGCAAAAGACGGGGGGGAGCGTTACTGGGACGTCGCGACGGACCTCGGCGGCGAGGTCGGAATACGGATCGCGGTCTGTATTTGTGTTTCTTGAGAGTGCTGGTTTCCCTACAGCTTTCTTGAAGGACGGTGATTGGGTCGTCAGGGTCGACGAGGGTATGCCGAGGACGGCGAATCTTACTAATCTTTGAGGGAGCGTATCGGGTAGCCGATACGATTAAGGGATTCTGGTGCTTTTCTGCAGATTCGATGAAGTGCTTAGTAAGACGCTTCATGAATTGCTTGATGGTTGGGACTTTGAGGTCGACATGTAGTCGGTCATTCCTAACGAACCACGGAGCGCCCGTGGCCTTTCGGAGAAAACGATTTTGGATGGTCTGCATCCTATGGATATGTCGATCCTTTGTGTGTGCGAAGACGGCACACGCATAGGTCATTATCGGACGTATGCACGTGGTATAGATGCGCAGTTTGCATTTAAGGGATAGCTTGCTGCGTGCATTCAGCATGGGATGAAGCCTACCGAGAGCGAAAGCGGCACGCGAACGTACCGCTTTTATGTGCTCGCCAAAGGTGAGGTTTTGGTCAAGGATCACTCCTAGATATTTGGCTTGCTTCTCCCAAGGGATCGGCTTGTCAAACATGGTGATCGGACTAAGGGGGGGTAGAGCTCTAGTACGCGGCTTGCGAAACAAGACCGCCTGGCTCTTCTCCGGATTTACTTCAATCCTCCATCTCCGAAACCATTCGCCTAGGGCGTTGGCGGATCTTTGGAGGTTGAGGGTGATGGCCTTGGTGCTCGTGCCGGAGCAGTAGATGGCCGTGTCATCGGCAAATAATGCCAACTGCGTCTTGGGGTTTTTGGGGACATCGCTAGTGAATAGCGTGAATATTAGGGGGGAGAGCACACCGCCTTGCGGTACGCCGGCACGGATGGGACGGGGGCTAGAAAGCGCCCCTTCGATACGATAACGAAAGGTACGATTCGACAGATAGTCTCGTAAGATGAGCACGAGACGGTCTGGCACGCCAAGTTTATACAGCTTGTAAATCAAGCCGTTGTGCCAAACTTTGTCGAATGCTTTCGCAATATCGAAGAATAGGGATCCGCTCCTATTGGTCTTAGCATGATGATATATAGCCTTCCTCAATAGAATGACGCACAATGCAACGTCCCCTTGCGCTGCGACGTCGTGCCTCGTCACAACGCAGCAGGTGTACCGCATACAATGCGTTGTTCCCTTGCGACGACGCGACGCAACGCAGCGTAAGCACTCAAGGGGCCTCGCTCTTATTTTCTCAATAACAGAATATGTGGGATAGACTGATATTAGAGTAGTGTTAATCTTATCCCAGAGTAGCAGGAGTCATTTGATGATTTCCCACCCTCAAAAAAAAACTAAAAAGTGTTTATTATTACATAATTATGTACTTTTAACATGCGCAGATGTACCTGCTACATACCTGCAGAACAGCCTTGTGAATAGGAACTTACTGGAGGTGGCGATCAGCTCTTAGTCTACTTATTACAATTACTAATTAGTCGTTGAAACCTTATTTAATTACTAATTATTTTACAAACTAACACTACTCTATCCCACACATTTTATTAGTGAGAAAATAAGTTAGGTCAGGCAGCTCTGGGATCTTAGTCCTATATGGTGGTCCTGCTCCATAGGACGGTCAATGTTGTGGACAACATCAAACTGGTTGCTTTATGAATTAACTTTATAGATGTTCTGTTTCTTTTTGTGTTTGTATTTTTCTGTTAACACACACTGTTAATTAGTGATTCCAATATTTGTAAATATGTGAGTATCATGTACCTTTTTTTTATTTGTAATGGGTTTGCTCTTGACTCTAGTCTATGTCAGAGATGACAGAGACAAAGTCTACGATGGAGCCAGCTTACCCAGAACGAGCCTGTTCACTCTAACTTTACCTCCTTATTTAGAAAATTGAGACTCTCCGGTTGAAGACATTTCTGCGTAGAATATGTACCGAGATGTGCATTAAAAAATTGCAATATAGAACGCAATTTTGGTCTACGCCCGCCTTATACACATGATACAGACTTTTTATCTGTATACACCGTGAACTCTGAATAAAATACACAACGAAGTTTGTCTGGAAGTCTGTTTCATGTGGACCCACCATTAAAACATATAACTGTCCTATTGCTACTATAAAAATACTAGCTTCTGCTAGCGAAAATGTCAGAAATTATCCCATAGGAATACCGTCCCAGGAATACAAGCCCGTTTGCTGTTCTGGACAATAATCTAACTCTGTACCAAACATCTAGATCTGTTCAGCCGTTCTGGCCTGATTGAGTTACAAACATCCATTCATACTTTCGCATTTATAATATACTGCCGTTCAAAGCAACTGCATCACGGTACACCTAGCTTTGAAACATCGGGTATCCGTGTTGGTTACTGACGAGTGTAAGGCATGTACACATGGTCCCCACGATAATAGACTCGTCTGCCATCATCTGCACTAAAAATACATCCCGAGCTCATCAGTAATCAATACGCAAACCAGTTGTTTGAAAGCAACCTTGTAAGTTGAAGCAGTTTTCTTTGAACGGCAGTGTAGTGATAACATAGTTATAATAGTAGACATTTATAATAGTAGTTTTTTCCTTTTTAAAATAAAGAACTTGTCATGGCAATGCAGTGTACCCGGATAAAAATAATTATCTGTGACCTGCTATGATAAAAAAAAAAATATTTTGGTAAAAACTTATTAACATAGATATGTAGATACAACTTAAAAGTATTATTTGTAGTAACAGCGTGCTATGCTAGGCGCTAGATAAATGTGCAATAACGGTCATTGACCCACATACATTTACTGACATCCTTAATATTAAAAACAGAAATAAAGTCTACATGAAATATCTTTGTACTCACCTCGTGATACTTCGGTAACACATGTCAATGTCAACGCTGGAGCGTTTTAGACTATTGAATGTATGTCACTAAACTATGACTAGTGCCTGATAAATTTGTGATAGCGGTCATTGACCCACCTACATTTATTGACATTCATAATTTCTAGAACGGAAAGAAAGACATACCTAAAGCTGTCCTGTATCGACTTCTATCGTGATACTTTACCTCTAGTAATGAATCTTTATCTCCTTTCCTCTAGTAATGGAAAACGGTTCATAATTTATTGTTTGGGTATACTACGAAGGGATATTAGACAGAGGTCAATGTACTTTATTGCAAGTTATCTGACGCCTACCGTAGCACGTCATTAAACTAAGCAAAAACACAATAAATAAGGCAATTGTCTACATAGGATGAGAACTGCACGGAGATGCCATCTATTTTGTTTTGAAGCTTAGCGACTGGCCTTGACTTTTAGCGCAACTCCCTACTTTACTACTAACCCTTGCTCTCTTGTATATTTCTTTCACAAAAGCAATTAAGAAGAAAACTTTCGTTCTTTTTGTAAACCTATTGAAACAGGAGTGAACTATTGTGTTCGTGTTGAATTTTAACTTATTCTCATTGAGAACATGATGAATATGGCATATTTTTCCTACATTACTTTTACGATCTTAATTTAAAAACCTTTCATAATATTTATGACTTCCCACATGACGACCTTTCCTCAAAGTTCTGAGTAATCTTATTTGTGTTTTTTCCAGTTACCTTAAACCTTTTCAACTTAGCCAACT
Organism: Lacanobia oleracea; assembly: GCA_950371165.1. Taxonomy (NCBI): domain Eukaryota; kingdom Metazoa; phylum Arthropoda; class Insecta; order Lepidoptera; family Noctuidae; genus Lacanobia; species Lacanobia oleracea. The sequence goes on from OX493393.1 coordinate 7,357,630, forward strand.
TTTGCCTACGGCTTCTTACATGCATATCCCGTTTTTTTCCGTTGTAGTTTCGGGAAATCCTTTCTTAGTGCTCCCCTTTGCCAGAGATTTATATAATTTAACTAGCTTCTGGCAGCGGCATCGTCCGCGTGTTCCCTAGGGAACATACTCCCGGGATAAAAATAGCCTATGTCTTTTCTCAGGATCTAGACTATCTGTGTGCCAAATTTCATATAAATCAGATCAGTAGTTTTGGCGTGATAGCGCGGCAGACAGACAGACTGAGTTACATTCGCATTTATAATATTAGTAAGGATTATCGTTTTACATTTATTACAGTGTGGCTGTACCATGATACCATCCATCAGTAAACAACACTATATTAGTAATAGCATAATAGTAGCACTTATCGTTGATCATTTACGTAGTATGACTTACTGATTGACGCTGACCCCGGAGCAAAGTCTAGGACTAGCTAATCCTTTATTTACCTAACCGCCTAACGTAGGTATGTGCGCTCATTACGGGCTGCCAGGAACACTTCTTAATTTAACCAAACATAAGTAATTCCAGTGCTAACCGATTTTCAAAGAAAGCAAGATCTTTCTTCGACAGGGTTTCGAAATTTTGGCAGTCTACGTCATCGTCGGTAGCAGCGCTGAAGTTTTGGCTAAATGTTAAGGACAGAGGGGGCAGGATTAGAGTTGGGACACAGTTTGTGACACAGCTTCGCATCCGCATCCGCCGTTCCGCCTGTAAAGGTAGCCTCTGCGAGGTTGTTCGGTTGGATATAGAAGCTAGAAATAGGTATCTACAGCACTAGTGTTGGTGTTATGCCACTAAGTACGGCGGTCTGGTTTTGACATCTACATAATGTCTAGCCGTAATTATTTCCTCTATACTTACCTTCGTTCGTGACCACAAGGAGCACACAAATCTCCTTCCAGAACGTCAGCAAAAAATGGCGAAAGAAATACTTACTACTTCATTTGATTTATAATGATTTTCAGAATAGGTGCTCTTAAAGTTTCACGAGCATTCTTAAATCTTTAAATAAAGTATATTTTAAATTTAAAAACAACATTATCATACGCACCGCCACTACATCTGGCGTGAAGTAGCAGGAAAACATAGAACGTGTAATGTAACATTTTAAAGTGACATCTACTGTCAAGTAGCAACACTATCAAAGCGAGTATCGAGTAGATACAGCCTTTATTTCACGACTAGCCTACGCGGCTACGGCGTTCGGTTATCTAGTTCTTAACTTTTCCGTAAGTGGCGCTATATGCAGTTGAACTTGTCAATAATATGGTCATTGAACTCGTGTGTTTATCGTTATGATAATGATTGCTATTATTTAGAAGAATGCAACAAAACGAAATACTAGCAGTATTTCGTTTAGTTGCATTATTTTTGTCATTTATCAATTACCTACTGTTGCAAATTGCTGAAGTATTTCGTAGCTTTTAGATAGGTAGTACATATAATTCCGGTATAGACCCAAAATGCGTGACAATTACTATTGCAGGACAATGGCATTCTTTTGTAGATGTATAGCTCTTTCTCTCTAGCTTTAATAGATCTGCTGTACGTCCCTTCGTAGCGTCTACGCGATTCCTTCGTAGCACATACGCTGTTTTGTCTGATGTCCGCGCGGTTTGCTCGTAGCCTACATGATTCGTCTATGAAGCTACGCAATTTTTATTCATAACGTTAAGCATTTTTTTCGTAGTGCTACACGGTTTTTTCGTAGCACTACGCAGTTTCTTCGTAGCGCTACCCAAGTCTTCGTAACGTCTTCGCGGCTTTTTCGTAGTGTCTATCTGGTATTTTCGTAGCTCTTTGGCGATTAATTCGCAACACCGCAATGTCTACGCTTTACACGTCTAACTTTTCCTACAATAGACAAATGCTCAGTGTGTAAATTTACATACATTTGTTTGAACTAAAGGTTCTCTTTCCCTAAAGATACTCGTAGTGGCGTTGCACCGTACCGAAATACACTTCTAGATCATCAACAGGCTTTTTTATGTAATCTTTTAAATCATTTGAAAATATCTAATTAAATATGTGCCTACTGCAAGTAGACACACAATACTGAAACACCTACTTGTAGCACTGACTATTAACATCTACACGTCTTAACGCGACGTACCTAGCTAAAGCACAATTAACTTTTATTTTTCCCATGCAAATAAATTGTCGAGATTTGTATCAGTAATTCATGTTATTTTGTTTTATTGTTTGTAAGAACATTGTACTTAATCGTAAACATTGCTAAACATGTTTCTTTCAATGACCGCCATTATGATATTTTGTATTTTCAACTAGCCAATAAACGTTACAAAGGCACCTAGGTTTTTGAAATTTGGTTAACATTTGCAAAAAATTGTTTAATCCGACGTTTATTTGAACATTATATGCGCTAAGCAAATGAAATTTTGCGTTTAATTTTAGTGCATATTTACCTTAACGAATACGAATCAAGTATAATAATTTAGTACCTTTAAAAAGTTAGTGGTAGTGATATTTTGTATTTAAGTCATCATCATTATATCAGCCATTGCCGTCCACTGCTGAACGCAAACCTCCCCCAAAGTACGCCAATCATCCAAGTTTTAAGCAAACCGCGTCCATCCGCTACCAGCCACCTTCTTCAAATCATCGCTATAACAACGTGCCGCAGGACGCTAACGTCAACACTACGTTTGCCCATACGTGGTCTCCACTCTAACATGTTCTGCTCCATCGACCTTATTTACCGTACCTGTATCCTGTATTTAAGTACCTAGAAGAATACAAGAGTATTAACAAAAATTTAAGCCCTACCATATATTTGGCTTACAGGATATTCTTTTTAATCGACTTCAAAGAGGTTCTCAATTCGAACGAATGTTTTTTTGTTACATTTTCGTCAATTTTAACCGATTTTTTTTTTGTTTTTCGTTTTTTAGAAAAAGAAAAGAAAAGAAAGAAAAAGAATTGTTAACCGATTTAAATGATTATTTTTTCGTTTGGAAGAGTATTCTTCCGGACTGAACGCATTTCCGTTTGGTAAAGATCTTCGGAGATAGGCAACGGTACTCTTCAATAAATGATTGCAAAGCTCTCGGGATTGTTGAAATCGCATGTCTGTTTATTGTTTACACCAGTTCATAACGTAACATCACGCTAGTACGCTGAGAAGAGGTACGCAGATGTGTACAAGTCAACCATGTTTTTGGGGTTATTTATTCGGCCATAACTTTATTTTTAACCGACTTCAAAAAAAGGAGGAGAATCTCAATTCGGTTGTATTTTTTTTTAGGTTTGTTACCTCATAACTCCGTCATTTATAACCCGATTTGAAAAAATCTTGTTTCATCTGAAAGTGTATACTTCTCAATTGGTCCCATTGTCACTAAGTCAGTATCTGATGATGAGATCCCATGAAAATCGAGGGGAACCCTCAAATTTTATAGGCACAAACAATGTTTTCCATTAACTTTCTTACGCAATTCAGATATTTGTGCCTGGTAATCATCATCTCATGTTGCTGAGCTGATGATGGAAGGTATAAATTAGGGTCTGATGATGAGATCCCATAAAATATGTTTGATCAGCGATATTTTCGCCAATTGTCAGCCGATTTGGATGATTCTTTTTTTTGTTTAGAAGAGTTTTTTCAATTTAGTGTAGATCTGACGAAGAACGAGGTAGGCAACGGACGGAACTCTTCAATAAATGATAGCAAACGGATCGGGATTGCTGAAATATCATGTTTTTTTAGTGTTTACACCAGTCCTTAACATAACATTGCGCCGGTACGCTGTTAAAGGGTAGGTACCACTAAAAAGTGAAAAATAAAAAACCTTTTTACAAAAAACAACCGAGTTCCAAAAACAAAACACTTCAAGGTACAAAATAACCAAAAACATCGACTTCCGCAATTAAAGTTCTTTTCTTTCTTCCGAGGTTATTTTGTACCTTGTAGTGTTTTTTTTATGAACTGATTCTGATAATTCTTTTTACGTTGAGTTAAGTGATAGCTACATATTTAGAACCGGCATTGGACATTGAACTTCAAAGATAAATCGTTGTCCTCCTAAGTTTAAAATCAATAAAATCTAGTGAGTTGAGTAATTGTTAGGTTTATATCAAACTCAAAGCAAAGTAGATATTTAAGTATGAGCTTGTGTGGACTTGGACTACACATTCCTTAATCCTCCTCCTTCGCAAATTGTTTGACTATTTATTACTATTTAGCTGTGAGGTACTACCACAAATACGTGAAAAGTATTTAAAAACCATTAAATACATTTACAAGCATATGCATTTAAAATAACTACATATACGAGTACTTATTACTTGGCACATCCTTTATTCAAGAAATGTTTAAGTTGGATTCCGCTACAGTAACTAAACTAATCATATGTCTTTTTAGGGTTCCGTAATCGAAGGGTAACCAAGAGAACCCTATTAGTAAGCCTGCGATGTCCTTCCGTCCGTCCTTCCCTCCGTCTGTCAGCAGGCTGTATCTCTTGAACCAGAATAGGTAGAAGTTGACATTTTTACAGTGTGTATTTCTATTAATTGCCGCTATAACAACAAATAATAAAAATTAAGGTTTATGGTACGGAACCCTTCGTGTGAGAGTTCGACTCGCACTCGGCCGGTTTTTACGAATAGATCTGTTAGTGCTTGCGCATAACTAGTGTCTTCCTCTCTACTAAGTTTAACTAGAAATGGATATAAATAGTATAATGGGAACGATACAATAAAACGAATACAACGTTCATTTGAAGTCACGGAGATTATAATTTACATTTAAGTACATGATTTAAATAAGATTATTAGGAAAATGATGAAAGGGTAAATCACTCACAGTACTTAGAGAACATAAATTATTACCATAAGCCTATACTTATCTACATAAGACTGCATAATTTCCATAGTACCTATTTAATTATAAACAATATTCCGGTATAGAATAAAATAATTTTATTAATGAGGGCATTGTAATGTAGGAAATAATGATAATCTGTAGGTATTATTTGTACCTATTTAATTACAAATAATATTCCGGTATAGAATAAATTAATTTTATTAATGAGGGCATTGTAATGTAGGAAATAATGAGAATCTGTAGGCGTAAGGTTAAACATGTTCTTCTTCGCTCCTTCCTTCGTAGAGTATACGTAGGTAGAATATTTTCATTATTTCACACCAAGTTTCCTTAAGAAAATCAAACAATTTCAAGCAAAAGGAAAATAAACCCAAAAATGTAAAGAATTTTCTTCATGGAAATCGTATAACTTGAAGCACGAGTAAAAGTCGATTGCGAGATATTTTGTTTTTGATTATTGTGTTTTGATTTTAAATCACAATTTTTAGTTAGGTACAATATCGAACATATTTACTTAAGCATCATTTTTGATGGTTAACCCTCGATATTGGTACCCAAGATACAGGCTTGCCTAGTTTGGGGTCAATGTAAGAAAACTGTCATATTTATTTTTTTGGTAATAAACTTTTCTATTTCTTATTTCTTTTTTTGCTTGATAAATTCCACCAAATGATGTTCCCGAAGATTGTATCAACAAGGTATTTAGTTTTTTTTATAACTGTAGAAATGGAGATACGCACGTTTGGTTTAGGAAATATTCAATTATTTAGGCTAAAGGGCACCGAAACAGTAACCTTCCTGAATGAAATCAATCTACCTAGCCATCCCCAGTGCTGGGGTCGGCTTACAGTCGGCAACTAGTTTTTTTTTGCATAGAGCGATTGTCTATAAAATCTCCACAAATCATTAACTAGGAAACTTTATAACCCTCGCAAGACTGGTCTCAGATTCAGAGGCCTCTGACTGCCCGTTTTCACTTGCGTCGCTTAAGTCCATTCTGAGGTACGGAGGAGTCTCGATATATGTAGAGTACATTTTACCTATATCGAGTAAAATAAATACTTTATACTATATGTTGTGGAGGTCTGGTAGGCAGCCGCTCCACGTACAACACTGGTATTCAGCTGAATCCGGTTTGACTGGATGCCGACCCCAATATAGTTGGGAAAAGGCTAGGCAGATGATGAAAATGTATACTCGTATCATTCGTTAGCGCACTCTTTTGATTGAATAAGACACTTGAACTGTCATAACCGTAAGCGAGGAAACATTAACATCATCGCCACTTCTTACATTATACATTCAAAGAAGCTTCTTTCTGTTATGCTCACATCAAAACACATGACCCACATCATCATTCATCTAAGTTCTCATGGTGCGTGGGGTCCGCTCAACATTTTCTTCTTCCGTGTTCCTCTGTCAAACATCTACCTATTTACACTACCTTTTATTTCCCACTAGTTGACCCGCGCAACTTCGTCTGCTCTGCTCCTATTAGTCTTAGCGTGATGATATATAGCCTATAGCCTTCCTCGATAAATGGGCTATCTAACACTGAAAGGACATTAAGCGATCCTATCAACCGACCAACTTAGGAAAGCGTTGCGTAACGTGGAAACGCGGCAGCGGCTGTTATAATTTAGCTAACAGCTCTGCTTAACCTTACTAAAGCAAAACTTGATAAGTAATAGGTTAAAGACCTGCATAGTTCAAAGTGTAATACAATTTATCTGCCTACCTACTTTGTACATTGAACTTACCCTTAACATCTCAGACGGTACTTTAGGAGCGGGCATTGTCGCTAAACAAAACAATGCTTTGTGTCCTACCTTTTAGTCAGGGTATTAAAATAATTCTATTGTCAGGGTCAACTTTGTCTAGACCCAGTTTACTTTAATTAATGATTTAGTGAGCTACCGCGGAACAAAAGTCGTTTGAATTTTAAACAAGATAGTTTTTTTATTTCTGGAAGCCAAATAAGCTGACCCTTTTTATGGTATACATACATAATCAGCCTACATTGTTCCCACTGCTGGGACATAGGCCTCCTCTCTTTTGAGCGGGAGTGGGCTATAATCCACCACGCAGGCCCAGTGCGGGTTTGTTTTTTTTGACCGATAATTATATTAACCTTAAAATTATATTGACCTTTCCTTGATATCTCTCTTGGAAAACAAATTATGATTCGTTTTTCATTACTAGAAAATGTAAAGGATCACGATAGATGTCGATAAAGGAGAGCTTTATGTCTTTCTTTCCGTTCTAGAAATTATGAATGTCAATAAATGTGGGTCAATGACCGCTATTGCAAATTTATCTGGCACCAGTCATAGTTTAGTGGCATACAATCAATAGTCTAAAACGCTCCTGCGTTGACATTGACATGTGTTACCGAAGTATCACGAGGTGAGTACAAAGATATATCATGTTGACTTTTCGACAAAAGCATCAGAACACTTTCAAGTAAATAATACAGATACTATTATTTACTTGTATGTCTTTAGACTCGCAACGGCCCTATTGTAAACAGCGAGTTCGGTAGCGCACTCTTGATTGAATAATAGACACTTGAACTGTCATAACCGTAAGCGAGGAAACATTAACATCATCGCCACTTCTTACATTATAAATTCAGAGAAACATCTTTCTGTTATGCTCACATCAAAACACATGACCCACATCATCATTCATCTAAGTTCTCATGGTGCGTGGGGTCCGCTCAACATTTTCTTCTTCCGTGTTCCTCTGTCAAACACCTACTCCCTTTTATTCCCACTAGTTGACCCGCGCAACTTCGTCTGCTCTGCTCCTATTGGTCTTAGCGTGATGATATATATAGCCTATAGCCTTCCTCAATAAACGGGCTATGTAACACTAAAATATTTTTAGTTCCTAAGATTAGCGCGTTCAAGCAAACAAACTCTTCAGCTTTATTTATCAGTATAGATTCCGACAGAATGAGATGATGCAGAACAGATGACCAATGATGTTTTAAAACCAGATAGGTACATTCATGGTACATCTAAATACCTATTTCATTAACAATTAAGATCTCAAGGGGGAGAAATATCAGCATATAATTCGATAAGTCATCTCCGTCGCCTGCTAGGTTGTTGACTTTGACGAACCGGTTTTTGAATGAGCATAAGGTTCACACATAGAGCTACGGAGCGATGAACGGTGTGCAAAGGACTAGTCGGCAATGCCCTAGACATTAAGTTCAGGTTTAATTTTGTAAATCCCATCGCTGAAGGCGTTCGTCGTCCTAATCGAAAGACATCATAGCGCAAATTCGCGATCGACGCGATTATTTGTTTTGGTAACTCGAATGCGGCGACGCGCCGACAATGGGCACCTTCCGCTTTTTAGAGAACATGCAGGAACTAAAAGTGGCAGCACAGAAGCGTTGATGTCAAGTATTCTCAACGTTCAAGTTTAAAATATGCAACACTAGATGGCATAGTCAACGCCGTGCACGTTTCCTATAGGGAACCTTCCGTGGCATAGTCAACGCCGTGCACGTTCCCTATAGGGAACCTTCCGTGGCATAGTCAATGCCGTGCACGTTCCTTATAGGGAACCTTCCGTGGCATAGTCAACGCCGTGCACGTTCCCTATAGGGAACCTTCCGTGGCATAGTCAACGCCGTGCACGTTCCCTATAGGGAACCTTCCGTGGCATAGTCAACGCCGCGCACGTTCCCTAAAGGGAACCTTCCGTGGCATAGGCAACGCCGTGCACGTTCCCTATAGGGAACCTTCCGTGACATAGTCAACGCCGTGCACGTTCCCTATAGGGAACCTTCCTTGGCATAGTCAATGCCGTGCACGTTCCTTATAGGGAACCTTCCGTGGCATAGTCAACGCCGTGCACGTTCCCTATAGGGAACCTTCCGTGGCATAGTCAACGCCGTGCACGTTCCCTATAGGGAACCTTCCGTGGCATAGTCAACGCCGCGCACGTTCCCTATAGGGAACCTTCCGTGGCATAGTCAACGCCGTGCACGTTCCCTATAGGGAACCTTCCGTGACATAGTCAACGCCGTGCACGTTCCCTATAGGATGACGAGGCCGTCGCCTAATACCTAAGAATTAGGTTTTAGGTTGTTTTTTTTTTTACAAACATACTGAGCAACATAACATGCCAATTTGGCTGTCAAATGTTTTGTTTTTTTTTTGCCTTTTAAAGACATCGGTAGGTCAAAATATTATTGCTTAGCAATAAAACTTGTAGGAGGACAAGTGAATGATTTAACAACAATAATTGTCTACAGGTGACTGCTTATCTACAAAATAATAATAGTTTGGACACCGTTGGCAACGAGTGACCAGGTTTGATCGCTAGTTGACCTTCAGACATTAAATGAGGAGAAAAAAATAAGTGGTCCGAAAGAATCTATTGACAAAAGTTAGTTGCGAAGAATCGTACTTGTGCTAGTCTCACTAATTTCTGGGAATGTATGACTGAATTTAATGGACCAAACAAGAATAAAATGCAAAGATTTTTGCTGTCCGATAAGGCACTGTACCTTAAGATGCCTGTCCTTTTTGACATTTACTTCGTGCTTAAATTAACAATGGCTATGTACGTAATACTTTAGCTCAAAATATATTTATTTAATATCTACCATTTTTAGGGTTGCGTACCATTACTAAGCCTCCGTTGTCCGTCCGTCCGTCTGTCTGACAGCGGGTTGTATCTCAAGAACCGTAATAGGTAGACAGTATATTTTCTGTTACCGCTCCATCAACAAATAATAAAAAATACATTAAATTAAAAAAAACCGAAAAAAACACGTTTCTCCCATGCAAGAAACGTGTTTTTTCGGTTTATGGTACAGAACCCTTCCTGTGACAGTCCGACTCCGCACTTGGCCAGTTTTTTACTATAGTCGTATGTCGGAGACTAAAATCGATTCAAACTTTACTATCCAAATCATACGAGTGTTTGTTTTGTACTGGCAAGCAATCATTTTAAGTTATGATAGATATATTGAATTAGTTGGATGTCGTTGCACTCGCGCGTTTAAACGAAAAGCTAATTCTTCAATATTGCGTTAGGGATCAAGGTGATTGTTGATTGAATTTGTTTACTGAGGAGGCTCTTTTGCTGTTTGAATGCAGCTTCTGTTTATCTACCAAATTAACAAGTACCTACATTCAGAAATGACGTCACTGCTGGACATAAAGTACTTGTTTAGTTGTGCGTAATACTTTTTGTAGTAATTACTATAACAACATTCTTATAAGTAAAATTACTGCTCATGTGTTTTTATTCTTTTCTTGTAAGTTCCTAAAGCTCTAGACATAAAGAGGTATTGATTAGAAAAACAATCCACAGCACTTACTATTAAGCTTGTAAAAAAGGTGCCAGTGACATGCCAAAGTGATTGCTAATATATGTTGCAGTTATCATCATCAGCCTAGCCTTTTCCCAACTATCGGGTCGGCTTCCAGTCTAACTGGATTTACCTGAATACTAGTATTTTACGAGGAGCGGCTGCCTACCAGACCTCCACAACCCATTAACTGCGTAACACGGTACTTCATGACAAAACTCGAGTCAGATTTATTGGTTTCTGACTATCCGTAACGACTGCCAAATATCTACAAATGACAGCCGGGACCAACGGCTTAACGTGCTTTCCGAGGCAAGGAGGAAACTCGGTATGTTAAGATGGTCACCCATCCACAGACCAATCTTGGCAAGCGTTGCTTAACCTTGAAGATCGACCCGTACGGCTGCTATTATCTAGCTACGAGCTCCTAAAAATCTTAATACCTGCAATGATTGCGCGTTATTGACAACGTAGCCGTAATTAAACCTGTGTTGAAAATATTTTCCAAACAGAACCAACCATATTTGTTGCAGAACTTAATAAATAACAAAAATCCAAGAGAAACTTAGACAAAAAATGAACACGTTAACGAAGTCAATACAAGATCCAGTAAGCTCATCCAGAGTCCAAATAAACAAAGGTTAATGAATATAATTAGGCACTAAAATGATGATAACTGGACGTTTTAATTAATGAAAAGGTAATTAAACAAGGAAGACGGTTAATAAAGTGATGAATCGTTTTGAAAGTCGGCAGATGAAATGGTTAACATCACACAATTAACTTTTTTTCGTGTGAACTTTTATGAAACAGTGAAATCTTTTGTGTGCCACATGACTGAAGGGTCCTAATTGAAACTGCAATCGAAAGTGCACTTAAAGTGTATTTGATTACGAGTAAATGTAAGATTAGCGAGCTTTTGAAAGCCTGGTCAAATTTCTGAAGGCCGATGGTTCTCGAATTTCATAGTCTCAGCGAAAATCATCTTAAAAACTAGTCAAAGTACTCGTATGAAACACATCATTATCATATCAGCTGAAAGACGTCCAGAGCTGGACATAGGCCTCTCCCAGGTGTCGCGACAACAACCGGTCCTGTGCGTCTCGCATCCATTGGCTACCCGCGGCCCTTACCAGGTCATCTGGTCCACCTTGTGACCCTATAGAAACTGCTCCTCTAATTAAATCAACTAGCATTTTTTAAACCAACGTAACGATGAAATGAATAAAAAACAAGGTATTTAACACTTATTTCCATGTCAGACAATTTCGTAACCTTTCCTGTTCTGATTGTCGATTCATATGTATGCTGGCATTTTTTGTTAAATCAACTTTTGTATGTTTGTGCATGATTGGCACATAGCTGACACTCAATGTTTCAAACCTACGTAACATCATAATATCTTGTCTGTACCTATTCCTTGAGGTGGTCTCAAATAGAAAAGGCATAGGTGCAGACAAACACCAGTTGTCGGCCGTCACCGGTCCTATGTGGTAGAGGCCGTCAACCGGGACAGATCATGACTCCGAGCTGCTACTGAAAAATACTAGACGGAAAAACAGAATAACATTTTACTCAACTCGGGAATCGAACTGAGCAGTTGCACTGGCGACCACTAAGTCCTTTCAAAACCTGGCAATGTGCACTTACTGTCAGTGCGACGCGCGTAGGTAGGTTTGTTAAACTTAGTATGTTTGGAAAACTTTGAGCTTCGTAAGAGCATTTTCTCTACATACGGAAATACAGCTTTTAACACCTTGTTATACAAGCTAGTTAATTTTCCTGATTACTTAAGACTAACGGATCGCTCTTGGTCTCGTAACTTTGTCAATAGTCACGGGTATAGTTTAATGCTTAGCATCTGGTAAACATGAAACGAACTTCTATTCTATTCATATTTTAAAAATAACATCCCAAATGTCCTAAAATCCCGGTAAAACAGTGTAAAAGAACCAAGTCAACATGAACCAGGACAACAGGAGTAGGATTTTTTCAAGTTTTGATACCAAGCATTGTACCTTGTAAGCATCTATCTGCTACAATAGCTGTGCCTTTTTTTAAGGATGGGAAATCATCAAATGACTCCTCCCGCTCTGGAGAGCAGCAGAAGCAGGAGGGTGTGTCAGACTCTTACTGACTAAAACCCATCGGTGTTCCTCCTAGTGCCCTTTGTGTTCCAGGGCTACGGTACCTCTTTCGAACAGATTCCGCAGTCCCAGCAACAATAGCTGTGCCTTCGACTTGGTTCGCGTCGTTGTCGAAAAAAGGATACCGTATAGCCAAATAAACAAACTAAAAAGTTTGTTTATTTGGTTGAACGCGCTAAATGAAAAAAATATTTATTGAAGGGTTGATTTTCACCCCATTCGACGGGGAATTTCGGGGGATTTACAGAGAGGTGCATCAACCCCTATCCAGACCTAAAATAGACCTAGATATAGCCAGAAATAATAATAATAATATATTTAATTCGGACCAAAAATCCATATTGTGTTAGTAAAACATACAAAAATAACTTATTGTCTAGTGTTAGTAAAAATTAACCTCCGCACAAGCTGCTGTACAATTGAAGAGCTTCGGCTCTCGGCAACAGAGAAAAAAAGAGTATTAGAGTTATAGTTAAAATACCAGTTAAAAATAAACAGAAACAGTTACTGGTTTTTGGGGCTCGTTACTGTAAAGTAACATAGTACGTTAGTAAACAGATAGAAGAAAAGTAATCGCGAATTTTCCCTTAAACCACTAGCTGCAGTGTTATCAAATTCCTGCATATTATTTAACCCTGGTAAGCATACATCCCTCACCCCAATCTACCCCGAAGACAGCAAGTAAATAGCAAGAAAGAAGACCGTTGCACGCGTGGTACGGGGAACCTCAGGAAGTCAGCGCGGCTGGACGCAGTCGGGTGGTCACAGTTCACGTCGAAGGATTAGAAGAAGGATAGACCTACCCCATCACACCCCCGTTCCAGTCGATCACGCCCGTTTGGTACAGTATTTTGGTCCGTGAAGGCTCCTTCTGAGCCTTGCTGTATTCTCGATATTGAAATATCTTCGAGTTGTTTCGTAAATGGCTCGAAACGACAACCATTCTGTGTGTGCACCACTGAAGTTCGGTAATGTCATGATGACCTTCGACGCCGAGGAAGAATTCTGTTCTGTTTTTGTATCAGCTAGCGATGCTATAGCTGCTGTAAGGTCCGTTATGAACGGCCGTAATCTGTTCTCCCCGTCGTCTTCTATTTTCTTCGGTGGTGCTGTTAGTTTAGTCACTTCATCGACTTTCGGCTCTAGTTCCGCGACGTCAGCGCGGCTGGACGCAGTCGGCTGGTCACAGTTCACGTCGAAGGATTAGAAGACCTACCCCATCACACCCCGTTCCAGTCGATCACGCCCATCCGGTACAGTAAGTATGAAATAGACAAAATTGAATCTCTTTTGCACTTAGTGGTAAAGCTATCTTCTATCCCTCTCTACTCACCTGTCAAATCGGACTTTTTACATTTTGGTGACTTTAGAAGAAGAATAGATTATAGAAGAGAGGGTATAGAAGTATAGATTTGTGTGTAAGTTCAAACCAAATTGGATTTGTGTGTAGTCAAAACAAGATATGGAGTCGCTCGGTGTGAAGAGATTCGATCATACGTGTTATCTTGATGTCTTCGAAATCACCTCTTTCACTTGAAATTTTCATTGCAATTTCTTCCATTGTTCTTTAGTCCTTACATTAAGTACGTACCTGTGTACTGGTAACTTTCCTCACTTACTGTTGTTATTGTTTACAGTATTAATGGACATCTTTTGATTTGGAACCTTTTATTACGTTTCCCGTTGCGAAATCCAATAAACATGGCCTTAATGACACACTTCGCCAAAGAAATCCATTTGCGTATTTGCCAAATTATTATCATTAGACAGAACGAAATAAATTTTCAATTAGTTGTATGAAACATGCGTGGATAATGTCGATTTAAGATTTTATGTTTTTAATGTTACAACTTTTACATTGCTAGTAGCTTAATGTTACTCTTGCGAAATAGTTTGGTTTAGCTTATCCGAATTGTAGGTTTCGGAGAAGATAGATTTCAAATCTATAATGGAGAGTGCTTTTCTGAGTATGTGTGTATGTGCAGGGCAAAGTCTGGAAGCACTACAACTATTTGCAAAAAACATTGTTCATTTGAAAGATTTTATTTCGCGACCAAGCTCCAAAGTCTTAAACATCGACGACGAGTTGTTGTGTCAGTTTTCTACCAACCGGTAGAAAACTGACAGGCTAGCACAACGCAACCGCATTTTTGGGAATGTGCGACGGAATTGCATAATTTAATTCCGCCAAGCCCGTTCCATCATCGGAGCACAAGACGAACGGCGATGCGCCACCGGTACATGGTGGACATCCCACCCACACGCACAAAATGTTTTGGGAACACATTTATAATGCGTACAGCTAAGGAGTGGAATTCCCTGCCGGAGCCTGTGTTTCCTGGGAGTCTGTGTTTCCTGGGAGTCTTTAAGTCAAGAGTGAATAGGTTACTTCTAGGCAAGCGTGTGTAGAAAACCGTTTTTTTGGTTTTCGAAATCGATAGACCCGTTTTTGAATAAAAATTTAATGAAGTAGTTTTGTTTGACATTCAATTATTTAATTGACCATGGTTAGTATGATATAACACATTGCCTATTTTCCATGAATAAAATTAATAATAAACCAAACCAAAATTAAACCAAACCAAATAATTTAGGGTATAATTTAGACGGTCACCAAAAATAATATTTTTAAGACTCTAAGCCTAGGCACCAAAATGGATCAATGGTCACCAAATTCTATCCAACTCAACTGTAATTGCCATAAAATGTAGGCTTGGGGTTACAAACTGGATAAAATAGGTTAGGTTAGGTTAGAATTGTGACCCTCTCTCCCAGCCCGCAGCAGGCGCACCGGGCGTCGGAGGAGGGTATACGCTGCCCTCTTCCGGCCCCCCTAACTGGGTCTAGGGGCGGCGGAATTGGGGATGTCCGTCGCCCCCCATTCATTCGGCCCCGAGGTGGCGGCGCGTGGTGTTCCCGTGCGCCCCTCTTTGACGTCGTGGGGGGAGTCAAGCACCTCACTTCCCCCGCTGACCCGAGGTGGCCCGCAGAGACGGGCTGGCACCAGCCGGGGATTACGGAAGTCGCATTAGTTCTCGCGATCTCCGGTTGGTGAGAGATGGAGCACCGGGGTGGTTTTAGTCAGTAAGAGTCTGACAGACCCCTCCGCCCGCCCCAGGGCGGAGGACATCCATGAGGATTTCCCCCCGTCACAAAAAAAAAAAAAAAAAAAAAGGTTAGAATTGTGACCAACCGCGCGCGAGCCGAGCGAGCGCTACTTCTCGAATATTATTTGGTGACCATTTATCTGTTTTGGTTTATCTGTTTAGAACTTTTTGGTAGTAAAATAGGTACTTTTTTGGGCGGTGTTTAAACACAAGCCGAACCAGTTGTCAAGGAAAAATTCGCTTGGCCACGTTTAATATTAATTTATTCACTTATGAATGGTACTTAGGTAGTGTTCACGTGGTTTATTGACGAAAAGTATAATGTAAATTAGAATTATGTTTATCCGCTACGGTTAATTTTAAACGTAATGAATTGAATAAATAGCTACCTATGCGTGCAAATATAGAAAGACATAGGTTAACAATGATATTCTTTTTTAATCTACTCTTGCATTTCCTTTTTTCCTTTTAAACCTCTAAGCCTTGTTCGATCTATAGATATGTTGGGAGCGGGCTAAGGGGCTCAAGCTCCCCCACCCTGCCCCCCTTGCCCCTGCCTCCTGTAATCATGGATCCTGTGACCTGCAAGTATGATTAGATTGTAATACCTTCGCCACTTTCGACTTCGACGGCTATGTTTTCCAGCAGTGTGAAGTGTTACGAAGTGAGCTGTCAATCCATGTAATCAAGATGGAATAACAGGTCACTTCATAACCACGTCACCCGAGCCTTCACTTCGACATGTGTCTGGAATAGCCCGGCTGATTGACATCTCTCGGGGAGCATGAATTTTTGCGTGCGACTCGTGCGTTACCAAGGACCAACCCACTCCTGTGAATAAAAAATACATATTTTTGGAAAATATATTTCCAGTGTTCAGTTGATTCCGGTTTGACTGGTAGACGACCCCAATATAGTTATTTTGGGAAAAGGCTAGGCCAGGGATCCGTACCCACTACGAGGCGGCTTGCGTACTGGCCGGATCTCCGCCCTGGGACCTGGAGGCAAAAGTCCTCGCGTCACTGCACCGGTGGCGTGAGGACGCGCGGGCGCGCGGCGAGCGACTGATGCAGCGGCACATTGAGCTGCGTCAGTCGCAGTTGCGCGAGGTTCTGGTGGCGGAATGGCGGAACAGGCTCTCACGCCCTTCCGCTGGCCTCGTCACTATCGAGGCCATCCGGCCGGTGCTCGACCTGTGGCTCGGGAGAAGGCACGGCTCCTTGACATTTCGTGTGACGCAGGTCCTCTCGGGGCATGGCTGCTTCGGGAGGTTCCTGTGTCGCATAGGCAGGGAGCCGGACGCTCGGTGTCACCACTGCGTCGACTGTCGGGAGGACACGGCGCGGCATACACTGGCAGAGTGTGCCGCTTGGGAGGGGCCACGCCGTGCCCTCATCTCTGTGGTAGGCAGTGATCTCTCGCTGCCGGCCGTAGTTCGTGCTATGGTCGACGGCGAGGAGTCCTGGGACGCGGTGGTCTCCTTCTGTGAAGCAGTTGTCGCGCAGAAGGAGGCTGCGGAAAGGGAGAGGGAGATCTCCACCTCTCTCCCGGCCCGCAGTAGGCGCACCGGGCGTCGGAGGAGGGCATACGCTGCCCTCTTCCGGCCCCCCTAACTGGGTCCTGAGGCGTCGGACTTGGGGATATCCGTCGCCCCCCATTCATTCGGACCCGAGGTGGCGGCGCGTGGTGTTCCCGTGCGCCCCTCTTTGACGTTGCGGGGGGAGTCAAACACCTCACTTCCCCCGCTGACCCGAGGTGGCCTGCAGAGGCGGGCCGGCACCAGCCGGGGATTACGGAAGTCGCATTAGTTCTCGCGATCCCCGGTTGGTGAGAGATGGAGCACCGGGGTGGTTTTAGTCAGTAAGAGTCTGACAGACCCCTCCGCCCGCCCCAGGGCGGAGGAAATCCATGAGGATTTCCCCCCGTTATAAATAAAAAAAAAAAAGGGATCCGTATCCAGAAGGAGGCTTCGGAAAGGGAAAGGGAGTGGGAGATGTCGACCTCTCTTCCGGCCTCTCTCTCAGCAGGTGCACCGGGCGTCGGAAGAGGGCATACGCTGCCCTCTTCCGGCCCCCCTGACTAGGTCCAGGGGCGGCGGACTTGGGGATGTCCGTCGCCCCCTATTCATTCGGACCCAAGGTGGCGGCGCGTGGTGTTTCTGTGCGCCCCTCTTTGACGTCGCGGAGGGAGTCAAACACCCCACTCCCTCCGCTGACCCGAGGTAGCCCGTAGAGGCGGGCCAACACCAGCCGGGGATTACGGAAGTCGCATTAGTTCTTGCGATCAACGGTTGGTGAGAGATGGAGCACCGGGGTTGTTTTAGTCAGTAAGAGTCTGACAAACCCTTCGCCCGCCACAGGGCGGAGGACATCCATGAGGATTTCCCCCGTTATAAAACAAAAAGGATCCGTACCCAAAAGGTAACCAACGGAACCCTATTACTAAGCCTCCGTTATCCGTCCTCCGTCTGTCTGTCAGCGGGCTGTATATCAAGAACCGTAATAGGTAGACAATTGAAATTTTCACAGATCGTGTGTTCCTATTACCGCTTTATCGACATATAATAAAAAATAAGGTTTATGGTATGGAACCCATCGCGTGGGAGTCCAACTCGTACATAGCCGGTTTTTTCGAAAAGCAATCTTAATGTTTGTTATATATTCTTATGTATACCGCTTCAAATAAAAGTAAAATAAAATTTTTTTTGGATCAGAAAAAACAGAAATCATACTTTCTTCAAGTAAAGGTAATCTTGTATAGGCGTGCCCAAATTATTTTGCTGCGTGCCACCACCGGCACGCGTGCCATAGGTTCGTCATCCCTGGGCAAGGCTGATGATATTTTCTAAACATCGAACGCTATCCTCAGTATTTGTTTCTCAAATAATTAGACGATTATTAATGTGGGTATACGGTGAGTATTTACCCACATTGAGAGTTCCATACACCGTCAAATGACTATTTACTTTACAAGTTTTTATTGTTCTGCATATTATTATGCTCGACGTCCGTACCTATGTCTTGTCTATGTCGATATTAGCCAGTCACTCGCATTCGTTGCAACTTAGGCGCCCACTACACGCTCATGCAAACGTCACTCAATTCCAAAAGTCATGATTGATGGCGACTGATGGAATTCAATTGACTTTAGACGTTCTTTCTCAAAAAACTTTCTCAAATACACGACGAGATATTATTAACTGTTAGACTATTACCTATTCCATAGACATATAAAAACAGACCTATTCACTTCGAATTCGTGACTAATAAAAAATATTCAGATTTTCGTCAATTAATTTCATGCAACCAATGTCAGTGCATTACACGATTGGTTATCCGTTAATCAGAGGCTTGACTGTGGTCACTAACAGCAAAACCTATCGTGTTTTGGGCTCCTTAGAGACATATCGCACATTGGTTTTCCATCTTCAAATCATCTTTAAGGTGGATGCTCCAGGGTGTTTATCTAAAGATTTATAACTATTTTAATCATCAATATAGCCCTCTAAGTTCATGTAGTTCGAAAGAATGATTATTTCTGAAATATTCATTCTTTCGAACTACATGAACTTAGAGGGCTATATTGATGATTAAAATAGTTATAAATCTTTAGATAAATACGCGTTACGGTCGCAGAACGCATTTGGTCCACATACAGCTTCACACTGACTGGCAAATTGCAAAAAACATAAAAATATTTGAATTTCGCGGGCCACCCTGGAGCATCCACCTTAAGTAGATAGGTAGGTAGGTGGCCATGGTTACGAAATGGTTCGAAAGAGTTATCTACCGTGGCCCTTGGATCGCAAAGGGCATTTGGAGAAACAGGGATGAGTCTGACACTCCCCGCTCCGCTCCGCCCAGAGTGGAAGGAGTCATTTGGTGATTTCCTATCCAAAAAAAGGTACCTAGGTTGTTTGGCACTTGTAGGTACCATAGACTACGTATTTTTATTTTTAATGTGATTTAATTACCTGTGCTTTGTGTGTTGTGTTTTATATTCTTGTTGTACCATAAAAATGCCTCATCTATCTATTGTAAAGTCGGCCCTTAGTAATTCCTCTGTTCTTGGGCAAAATATAGTACCATAATTATTTCTAAAATTGAGTTATCTAAAAAAACTGTCGAACGTCACAATTTTTCCTAGAATATTCGCCTGTTTCATAAGTAGACTCTTTAACTGATAAATATTTATAACCGAAGTAAATCGATAAAAGGTTAAGGATTGCAATAGTGGCTTCGACAAACGTCAAAACAGCATCGGCCTTGTCCGGCAGTAGGCGGAAAGTAGCAATACTATGCACAGAAATCAATGATAAGTTTCATAAACGTGAAAATTACTTTCGTTTTGGTTGTAATACATTGTAATTGTAAAATATTGACGTACATAGTAATTATTTTTGGCGTCGCGCGTCGTCGCCCCACGTGTATGCATAATACTGCCGGTGCCAAAGGTATGCGCTATATAGCATACATGTGGACTTGCGTGAGCGCTTAGTACGAGAGAAGGAGCCTGTTGAGCGCGAGTGTACCGTATTCTGTGCGACTGTACCGTGTCTGTGCGCCCGCGCAGTTCTCCTCGCGACGCAACACTGCGTGCGCGCCTCCTTTAGTGCTTTTGTTTGTATTAAGGGTGAGTTGTTTTTTTAAATTTCGAATTTATATTTTTTAAAGGGTATAAAATTAACTTCTAGATGAACATTCTTTCATCATTTCAATTTTATTAATTTGGTTAAGTCAGTTTTTGGAGTTTGTTTTGCTTCGGGCCTTTGTTTGGCGAGATAGTTAATAGATCAATGACATAAAAAAAACCGTCTAAGTGCGAGTCGGACTCGCACACGAAGGGTTCCGTACCATAAATCTTAGTTTTTATTATTTGTTGTTATAGCGGCAATAGATATACACAATCTGTGAAAATTTCAACTGTCTACCATTACGGTTCTTGACATACAGCCCGTTGACAGACAGACGGACGGACGGACGGACGGACAGAAGAGGCTTAGTAATAGGGTTCCGTTAGATACCCTTTGGGTACGGAACCCTAAAAACCAATATTCAATACAAAGCTAACTGAAATCGGCACAAATCATGTTTGACACTTCTCACATAAAGTTCAGTTTCAGGCTTCGGTGTTCTTTTCAAACTGAAAGATCAAGTTTTACAACCACTAACTTCCATGTTGGTGGTTGTAAAACTATTAATTGCCGCACACTTCCGCTTTGCATTCACAGGAAGTTATATTTGAAATACCTATGATAATAGTAAATAGGGTTTCAATGCATCAGTGCAGGACATGAAATTGCATTTGTGTGATCATTCCTATGACTCCAGAACAGTCATATGAACAGCTATTTGATCGTCACATTTTCCGTGGGCAGTTAGGTAAAGTCAACGGAAATGCAAAATTATATTTATTATTTATTTATTTATTTATTTATTCCAGAAAGTAACATAGAAAAAAAAATCACATTATCTTCTGCCAAACTGCTGTACAGTTTGTCGGCAGTGTTCTCGTGGATAGGTACAGTTTAACCCAAGTAGGTACTTATCGACTACTTTATACTTACTACTACCACATTACTTTGAACAAAAACACTTAATAAAATAATAACAAATATCATAATGAGGATAAGGATGCACCACTATAAAACTATCCATAGGTATCCAAACCATAAGTCTTTATTTCTAGAAAAATATTATTTTATCAAAATAATATCAAATGTAAACGGTTCTATATGTTTTATTATAAGTTAACTATAAAACTATTCATTGGTTCCTTATCTATTTAATTAATTATTACTTAATCTATTCAAGAATTAATACATTATATTGTTAATAACTACATCACATCAATATTCCACGTTATTGATAATTTGGTTAATCGAATTTTGATAAGGATAATGTATGTTCTTAAACAGTCTTAATTAATTGATATCAGTAGCTGTGCGACAGAATGACGGACACCAACAGTGTTGCGAAGGTATGTTATTTATGTATTTAATAATAAAAGGGTTTGTCTTTTTAAATAAAAAGGATTATAGACTATAGACAAAGGCAGACGGAAATAAAGGTATAATAGGATATTAAAAAAAATAACATTTAATGTCTCAGGCTCTTCAATTTCGATGAAAACTCGAGTCTAACGCAAAGTTGTTAATTAGCAAGTAGAACGCAATGATTTTCGGGGGTTAAGTTCTCATCGGCTAAAGATTAATATGTTGTTATTATGTCATATCGCTCAATAATAATTTAATAGCACATTGTAAGTAATGCTTACCTAACAATTTCAATCTCATAATAATTTCAATGCCAAGTGAGTCATTTAAATCCATGGTTAATGGTATTATGTTTTTAAATAGCCCATAACACACCTTGATATTATTGATATCTATGATTTATTCTTGTATGAGATAACCTAGTAATTAATTTAACGACCTTGACTGGAATTATTTAAACAAATATGAATCGGATCATTCTTATTAAATTGAGTTAAAAATGCTCCAAGGTCATACGTGTCTAGGGCAATGCACTTTGACCTTGTGTACTCAGTACTTAGATCACGGTTACGAAATGTTCAAAAAGGCACGGTCTTTTTCTTTCGAAACGTTTTGAAAATCATTGATTGTATCGTTTCGTTTCACGTTCGGTGCGGCTGACCTTGGCGACGGCAAAGCAGCAGACAGCTATTCATTCGCACACGTGGGGCTATAGTCTCCCATCCACGCACTGTCAATGCCGTGACCATGGATTCTATTTTTCCCTTTTACCTTTGTGTTTTTGCGTGTATGGAATTCGGAAATCGGTTGATGGTATTAATAAGCGATCCAGCCTGTCTGTAGACCAAGAGCTAAGCTGAGATGGCTTTACTTAACTCTCATAACTGAGGACTTTTTACATGCATAGCTTTGTTTATGTGCGTAGTTTGGAGTGATTTTGACATCAGTGTGTGAAAAACACAGGATTATGGGGTTTCAAAGACACATCCGTCCCCTTTTATAACCTATCCTGTCCGAGTCGGGGTGCCCCAAGTCCCGAGCTCGTTTCGCTCGCTCTTGCATGCTAAGTTGGAAGATGCTCTCAAACTTAAACCTTTCGTAGTTATTCACACAAAATAGCTCCAATAACTGTAAAATTGTTCAAGCATGATACCTAACATAACAAAAAATAACGTGAATAAACAAAAGTGCGCGTCAATTTTTTATTTGCAGAATCAAAACGGACTATTATAAACTCCCTAAAATATAGCCACGATTTCTGTCAAATTTACGTCAAAAACAATCAAATAGTACAAAAGAGGTTAATAAAGAGGAGATTAGGTTTATTATATTAGAATTAGCTGACTCGGTAAATGTTGTTTTGCCATATACGAAACAAACCTACGACCTATTCTCAGACCTACCTAAATTTCATCAACATCGGTCAAGCCGTTTCGGAGGCGTTCGATAACAGATACCATGACACGAGATTTTTATATAAGTATTAGAAGTATTTATTTCCAAAACTTGAAACTTCGTAAGATTGTTCAAGGTAATAATAACTTTGCAAAAAACTAACAATTGAAGAGTCTACTGCAAGTCCAGTATAGAAAAAACGAGCCAGAATATATAACCAAAATAAAAGGAACAATAAATTTGTAAATTTTACACGCGACACATTAATTTGTACTTCCTGAAACATCAATGAAAATGAAAATATTACTTCCGCGAAGAAAATGAGTAAATATTTGTGACCCCTGAACTCGTGGTTATTGCCCGTGCGTTCAACGACTTTGGAAATGTGTCCCTTATTATTAATTTGGTCATTTCCTTTTACCCTTCTATTGTATTACGATTTTAATTAGCCACAGAAATAAACGTAACTTTTTTATTAAACCATCTATTTTGGGAGAGGAATTTAGGGAGAGTTGACTGACTTTATGCGATACTGGATGAAAAGTTTTGCGAATTTATTGTTCTCGAAGAAATTTTCAGCCTTGACTGAAAAGTTTGTTACTAAGTTTTTTATTTAGATTTGAGTTCGAGTGTTAGTTGAGAGTTGATGCAATAGGCTCGCTCCCTGTCATATGGGACTTAAACACAACTGCTTACTATAAAGTTTTACAGGGTGTTACAGATTAAATTAAATGAAAAACCTGAAAGGTATCATTGTGCTCATTAATATGAACTACTCCAGGAACAACCTTAAAAAAAAACCCAGCCGTTCAATACATTTTGTCGGTTACGCAAACAGAAATGTATAGGCCAGTTGATTTTTAATAATGAGATGAGGTAATGAGTGCAATGACTGCTTTTCAGGTTTTAAATGATAAATGATAATTATTTATTTTGTAAGTAGGTTAACAATAACACTTTTACTCGTTTTGCGCTTAATCTGTTACGTCTTGTAGATACACGTAATAAAGGTTCGTTTTGCCTGTACGTACGCCTTACATACATACATGCTCCGCCTGTATCTGCCTAACTTTTCCATCTATAGAGTTAAAGGCGTTATGTTTTGTTATTTTGAGTGAAGTATTTAATGTTGTGTGTGGGCGACTAGGATGACTCAGAAATTGCACGGTCGCGTTGTTTAGTAAATAAACAGCCGCGGCACACAGCGCACTATTAAGTATTACATAAACCGCGCACATTCGCATTTCTTTTATCATGGTAATGGAGTGCTGGTACTTGTATTTGTTGTACCAGTTGAGGTATTTCACGCTCTGTTGGCCTATAAATACAGTTGCATTTCGCAGTTTTTTTTTGTTTTAATGCCTATACTAACATTTCCGGTAAAAAAAAAAACAGTTTTAAAATTAGTTTAGAGAATATAATAACATTAATAATAATGACCAACACCTCAGGAGGCTCTCGTTAGGCAGCTGGATCAAGGGATTGATTCAGAAAGTGGTACCTGGGCACGGCTCGTATTATTAGGAGTTTCCTCTCTCTGGCGCCCTGACCGCCGTAGCTTGGACCCTGTTCCCGATACTGGCGGGCTACTAATTTTCTATATTTTTAAAAGTCTTTTTTAATGATTTTTTTTAAAGGATTATTTAAAAATGTAACATAAATGTATATACAATAAATACACGATATACCTAATAATATTATAAACCCAATCAATTCATCAATCAGTTAATATTGATAAGAATTTCACCTTGTTGGACTGCATTATGTCCAATGTTTTTTTGTAAAAGTTAATGTTTTTTTTTGTCATGACTTAAAAACAATAAAAAAGGTCTGTCTTCTTTGTATCTGTTTGTTCCGGCTTATCTCCGTAACGGCTTAACTGATCTTTATAGGACTTTCTCTGGCATACTACTGATATAATAAGGCTATTTTTTAACCTTCTTGAGAAATGAATTAGGGTACCTAACACACTAAAACAAATAAACCCGTGAAATTATTATCTGTGCTATCTTACGAGTTTGATGCGCATAAAGTCGTGGGAAACTGCTTTTATTAAAGATGGGAAATCATCAAATGACTCCTCCTGACCTGGGCGGAGTGGAAGGGAGTGTCAGACTCTTACTGACTAAAACACATCCGAGTTTCTTCTAATGTCCAAGGGCATTAGAAGAAACACGGATGGGTGGCCGCGGTGACTCCTTCGAACAAAATCTGCTACGTGGGCAACATAATCAAGTAGTGCAACTGCCTGCAATCCCGATTGGTTTATTCCTGGTATTCTAGCTCATTCAGTATTCAAATATTTAATTTAGTTGTTTGTAGAATTAAAATAATATTTTAAAATAATTTAATAAAACATCAAGTTCAAATTCAATGTATTCTAATTCATGTAAAAATAAAAAAAAAATTAATGACTTGCTCAAATACGTACCTACCGTAAAGGTTTTTCTATAAAAACTCAAGTAAAAAGCGATAATAATTATAATTTTGAATAAAGAGTAATTCAATTAAATCTATACTAATATATACAGCTGAAGTTTGTTTGTTTACTTGAACGTGCTAATCTCAGGAACTACTGGTCCGATTTGAAAAAATAGTTTAGTGTTAGATAGCCCATTTATCGAGGACGGCTATAGGTTATACCTATATCATATACTACGAGTATATCACGCTAAGACCAATAGAAGCGGAGCAGACAAAGTTGCGCGGGTCAACTAGTAATGTAATAAAACATCAAGTTAAAATTCAATGTATTCTAATTCGTGGAAAAATATTTTAATTTTTAATTACTTGCAACGTAAATATATTAATATTCAAGCAAAAAGCATTTTACATTCAATAATAATTATAATTTTGAATAAAGAGTAATTAAATTAAATAATATTTTTCGCACTGCTCTCTTATCGCATTGTCTAGCTCACAGGATGAACTCGGTCGGTGCTACTAGTGGACAGTTTGAACACATAATTAGGACCTAAATGGTAAATTGTAAAGGTTGTATAAAATGTTGCCACATGTGTGTACTTAGCTGTTTTTTGGCGATTTCTGCCTCATTATCATTAGCAGATGCCTAATGGCTGTTTTACTACATTAAGCGGAAACATGCAGCTTAAACATAGCAATAGCAAATTGTATTTAATGGCTATTGTATCATAATAATGGCAAGCCAACAAGGTCACATTAGAGTCTGTTTTGGTATTCACAATCATGAAAAAAACACAGAAGGCAGTTATTTGTAAAGCCTAAAATACAATACGTTTTGTTTTTGGAAGTCGGTAGTATTTTTTGTAAAAAAGATTTTTATTTTTCACTTTTTAGTGGTACCTACCTGCGTACCCATTAACAGCGTACCGGCGCAATGCTATGTTAAGAACTGGTGTAAACACTAAAAAAATATACAATTTCAGCAATCCCAATCCATTTGCTATCATTTATTTAAGAGTTCCGTCCGTTGCCTACCTCGTTCTTCGTCAGATTTTCACCAAATTGAAAATACTCTTCTAAACAAAAAAAAGAATCATCACACAAATATCTGAATTGCGTAAGAAAGTTACTTAATGGAAAACATTGTTTGTGACTATAAAATTTGCGGGTTGCCCTCGATTTTCATGGGACTTAGTGACAATGGGACCAATCGAGAAGTATATTCTTTCAGATGAAACAAGAATTTTTCAAATCGGTTCATAAATGATGGAGTTATGTACCTCACAAACAAAAAAAAAGTCGGTTAAAAATGAACTCGTTTATTCAAATTATGTACCAATCGAAGCTATCCGAGGTGTGTTTGTAGGTAATTAGAGGTATATCTCAGTAATATCCGGTAAGACAGCTTTTTTAATTACCTGTGTTAGCAGCTATAAACTTGATTTGCCTATAATTTATACTTGAGCTAAGTAATTGCTTTATCGTGCTTTGCCAATATTTTGTCAATGTTACATTGAAAATTTTATGTTCTAATCGCATTATCGCGACGGCCAACAAGAACGTATCGACCTGTATGGTAAATACCCGTCTAATTTGTAAGGCAAACATGAAAAACGATTGATTGTACGGCATGTACAGGTTGTTGCACTTAGAAGTTAAGTAACCTTGATCTCTAACCTGGTCGTCGAAGGTAAACAAGCTTATTACCTAAGACACTAATATATTTAAGCAACCTTTATTCGCTATGGTGTTCTTTTCCTCAGAAACCATTAATTTTTCAGGATTCTAAGGTTGCCTATAAAACTCAGCAATAGTTTTGCATTCTACCAGTGGAAAAAAAAATCATAATCGGTTTAAAATTTTGGTCTATTACCATCTATAAACTTATAGTTTCCTGCTCCAATAAACAGGGCTCAATTGCTGCGTGCTGTAACTCAAGCGTGACACCCCAACCCATCTTCCAACTTAACCTTGGACTATGTAATCTCGTCAGTCAATGTCGAGTGGCCAGGTTAAGTGATCTCTTATCGATTTAGGCTCGCTACAGACGTGCAATCACCCCGTAAAAGCTTATTTTTATTAAAAAATGTAAAGTCTACAACTTGTGTAAAGACGACTACCAAACAGTAAAGCAACATCGCTTATTGAGTGACATTCAACTAAAGGTGTACTGGTATATTTTACTTGAGAATGTGAGCTGGGAAATATTTATAATTACGCGTCAGAAGTAAAAGCTGCTCGAAGTAGAAACTTTTTAAAATATGCATATACATATATTATTAAAATCTTTGCACCCTGTTAGGTAATGAGAACTTGAGTAATATCTAGCCAGTTCTACCTAAACACTTTCTAGCTTAATAATTGTCTCTATTATACATTTTAGAAATAAACTTAGTTCGCATGCCCTGTCTCCTTCGATTTTAAATATTAAGTTGTCGACAGGAAGCTTTTTAAAAAGTTCTTTAGTACTCAGTCAGGACTGTTAAGGGTGCCTCTCTATTGCGAGTGGAGCGGAGAAACTGAGAAACATGAATCAATCGTGTCAGTCAAAATGCCTGTGCCTCACGTGGTATGGAGATTTTATGCAATCTTATTGGTTCCTCCGCTCCGTTGTCTTGCTCGCTCGCAATGGGCAGGCACCCTTAACAGTCCCGACTGAGTACTAAAGAACACATTGGTTCTTTTGTTTTTTTTTCCTTCAAAACCGTTCGCAGTTGCAATCTGGCACATTGCGATTGAGATGTGAATCCGAACGTTGTTTGAATATTTGTACAATTACTCGTACTACTCAAAAAGAAGAAAAGCAGTCTTCCTTTGCAGTTGTAACTGGCGAACAAAAGGACAATAGTATCGGATTGATTATTTTTTTAAATTGCCTAATTTTAAAGACAGGTTAATTTGTCCTTACCTCTGTTTTCTCGAAAATATTGAAGTGTTGGCAAGCATTTTCCGTCTAATAAATCTGAAAGTTTTTCCCGTGGATTGCCATAATTATTATTACCATCATCAAAACAGCTGAAAGACATCCACCGCCGGACATAGGTTTTCTTTAAGCGTTGTGTTTATTATACTGTTTAAATTCTTAGTTATGGTAATGGAATATAATTATTTATTTATTCATATGCGATTTGGACTAGAGATAAGCTAGGAACACCTAATTAAACTGAAACTATTAAATAATAAGAAACTTAGTAAAATATAATAAATAATTCAGCACGCAATTTAAGTCACGTGAACAATAAACTAGATTATATTTAACTATATGAACTAAGAACAATATAATGATATACAAATAAATTTACTTTTAAGTCTTATTAGTACCACGAGCAGATTTTAAGTAGGTACTTAATAATATGTAAGTAACAAAAAAATATATCGCATCAACATGAAATACTTTTATTAAGATGTAAATGTAATAATGTCAGTACCAAAAATAGATTTTTAACAGTGTGTTTACTTTATTAGTAGTAACTTTTGAGAGTTTTTTAAAGTAATATTATCTTTATCAAGGAAGGGGATTATTTTGTTATTGTTTATAACAAATACAACTTCTTTGCCAAATATTATAAATAGCTTTTGCTCGCGACATCGTCCGTGCATATACCGTTTTTCCCGTATAACCTTCCTCATGAATGTGTTTATCAAATAAAACCAAATCCGACTGTCGTTCCAGAGATTAGCGCGTTCAACCAAACAAACTATTCAGCTTTATTACCTATATTAGTACTAGCTTTTGCCCGCGACTTCGTGCGCGCATATCCCGTTTTTTCCCGTTCCCGCAGGAATTTCGGGAAATCCTCTCTTAGTGCTCCCTTACGGAGTGTAGGGAAGACCAGTAGTTTCGTCTGTGCGTTGTCTGTCAGTCACTCACTCAGTAGGTAATGGAAGAATTTTATATATTATAGGATAGGATAGGATAGATTTCTTCATCGAATCACCCAAAACTTCGCCACTTCCACGACATCGTCATTGGCAACGCAGGGGTCACTTTGGCTTTGCTGGGGCTGCGGAATCTGTTCGAAAGAGGTCCCGTAGCTCCGGAACGCAAAGGGCGGCTAGGAGGAACACGGATGGGTTTTAGTCAGTAAGAGTCTGATACTCCCTACTGCTCCACCCAGAGCGGGAGGAGTCATTTGATGATTTCCCATCATTAAAACCAAAAAAGGGGTCGCTTTGGCTGCATGTTTGCCATTTAGCCATCATAACAAGTACTAGGAAGATTATTGTACATTGAAATGTAGATATAGTTAACTATTAGATGCATATTGTGACGTATAGTCATACCTACTTACCGTATACGGCAAGATACATAGGTGGTTTCAAATCAATCTTTTCTTCTTCTTCTTCCACCTGGCGTTAATCCCGGCTATTGCCAGGGTCCGCCTTCCTACTTAGCTTCCTCCACTTTGCCCGATCTTGAACATCCTTCTCAGTCAGGCCATTGGCTCTCATGTCGGACTTGACTACGTCCAGCCAGCGCTTGCGAGGGCGACAAGGGGGCCTAGCCCCAAGAACAGCCATATTCATGCATCTCCGACCAACGTACTCTATAGGGCGGCGCATGATGTGGCCATACCATCGCAGACGACACTCTTGCAGTTTTTCCCCCACGTCACGGACACCATGACTACCTCGGATGTAAGAGTTGCGTATGCGATCGGATCGCGTTACGCCACTCATCCACCTCAGCATCTTCATCTCCGTGACGCGAAGCTCCTGGGTGTGTCTACACTCGCCCCCGTACAGTAGGACAGGCCGAATGATGCATTTATATATCTGCCCCTTGAGCTTCGAAGGCATTTTGCGGTCGCATACAACGCCCGTTACCTCGCGCCACTTCGCCCAAGCCGCGCCAATACGTGCTTGGACATCGTCGTCCACGATGCCAGACTCGTGCAGCACGGATCCAAGGTACCTGAACGTATCGGACTTTCTGATCAGGGGGGCTACTCTCTAAGCCCGAAGTCCGTAGTCACGGGCTTAGTTGCGTGCGTATTCTACTCCGTATCACCTACGGACTTACGATTAGTCCCGAACCCGGACTAAGAATGAATGACAACACGATTTGAAAGTCACTGTCAAATCGCGTTTTCATTCATTCTTAGTGGTTAAGTAATACGGAGTACAATACGCCCGTAACTAAGCCCGAAACTACGGACTTCGGGCTTAGAGGGTACCCCCCCTGGTCCGAACCTATTCGGATGGTGTTTGTATCCGTGCTGCCACAGGACATGTACTCAGTCTTCGCCACATTTAGTCTCAGACCACCGTTTTCAAGCGTGTCCTTCCAAATGTTGACTTTGCGCTCAAGAAGGGCTTTGTTCTGATTAACGAGGGCGAAGTCATCGGCATACATCATTAGCCATGGAGGCTGATCTTGGATGTTTGCCGTAACTACATCGAGCACTACGTTAAACAAGAACGGGCTAAGAGCCGAGCCTTGGTGAACGCCAACAGATATTGGGAAGCCATTCGATTCGCCAACAGCGGTCTGGACAGAGGAAACGGAATCGCGGTACATGTCTCTGATAATGTCAATATTGGCCTCGGGAACGCCCTTGAAGCGCAGTGCCCACCAGATGGACTGCCGAGGTATACAGTCGAAGGCCTTCTGCAGGTCTAAAAAGGCCATATGCAAAGCTCTCCTTCTCTCTCTGTAAGCCTCAGCCAGATTCCGTAAGGCGAACACTGTGTCCATGGTGCTGTTACCCGCCCGGAAGCCATATTGACACTCAGAGACAGTACACTCGCTACGGAGCCGTGTGTCAATGATGCGCTCGAAGAGCTTCATGGTGTGGCACATGATCTTGATACCGCGGTAGCTACTACAATCCTGTACGCTACCTTTGCCTTTGTAAACAGGGATAATCAGGCTAAATCGCCACTGATTCGGCATTTCCTTGGTGATCAGGATGCGGTTAAAAAGATCCGTCAGAAGGTCCACACCATGTGGGCCCATCGCCTTCCACACTTCAATTGGCACATTGTCAGGCCCGACCGCTTTCCGGTTCTTCATGTGGCGAAGAGCAATGCGGGTTTCGTCGGGGGAAATAAGCCCAAGGTTAGGAGGCGGTTCCGGAGGAAGGTTATGGGGATGCTGTTTGTTAGACAGCTCCGCGAAGTATGTACACCATCTCTCCTTAACAGAGGGGGCATCGTAGAGCAGCTTACCCTGGGCGTCCCTTATACAAAGACATTTGCTAATGTCCCGTGTAGCTTTCTCCCGGCCACGCGCCAGCTTAAAAATAAGCTTTTGCCCCTCCGCAGTTTCCAGCTTGTCGTATAAAGGCGCCAGACTTTTGCTGCGGGCTCTGGCTACAGCTTTTTTGCAAGCGCGCTTAGCCGCTCCATATGCCTCCCTGTCATCCGGAGAGTTGGACCCTTGCCACTGTTTAAATAAAACCTTCTTCTTCCGAGTCGTCTCCTGCACCCCGTCATCCCACCACCACATCTCCTTTCCTATGGTGCGGCCACCACGAGAAGTGCCAAGGACGCGCTTACCCGCACCGGTGATTGCTGAATGGATCCTACTCCAGATCTCTTGAGCGGACTCATGCGGAGCACTGATCTTGAGATGCTCGACCTCCGCGATGAAGTCCGACTGCCTAGGACCATCAAGCAACCACCACTTAGTGCGGGGTTTGCGTTTCTCGGTCACTCTCTTCTTCGGTACAACCGCAAAGTCCAGGACAAGGAGGCGGTGTTGAGCCGTTAGGCTTTCGCCTGGGATGACTTTGCAGTTGGTAACCTTGCCAATGTGGCACCGTCGCACCAGCAGGTAATCTATTTGGGTTGAGTAGGCACCACTACGGTACGTAATAAGATGCTGGGGCTTCTTCTGAAAGAATGTGTTCGCGATGGCTAGGTCAGACACAGCGCAGGTGCTAAGTATATTGACTCCCTCTGCGTTTAGCTGGCCATAACCAAAACCACCGTGAACACGTCCATACTCTCCAGCAAACTGACCTACGTGACCTTTGAGATCCCCCCCAACCAAAACACCTTCGGAATTCGGGATAGCGCGTAATACGTCCTCGAACTCATCCCAGAAGGCCTCCTTTTCAGACTCACAGCAACCAGTCTGAGGAGCATAGGCGCTGATTAGGTTCGTTACCGACCCTTCGAACAGCACCCTAACTCGCATCAACCGGTCGCTGCATCGGTCTACTTCAAGGAGTCCATCCTGAAGGTCCTTAGACAGCACCACGGCCACTCCGCTCCTACCCGTTGGTGATCCGGTGTAGTACGTCTGCGAGTTCTTGGCAACGTCCGGTTAGGGAGCCAATGTTCCAGGTGGCAAAGCGGAACTTCTTCTTGGGTACTATCCTCTTTAGCCGTGCCCGTACTTGACACGGTAGCCCTAGCCCACTTATCGCAAGTTTAGGGCGATGTGCCTGCGCGTCGTTATGCGGCGACGCCCTAGACCGAGTACCCTTACCTAACTTGTTTCTCTCCATACATATATGACTGAAGTTGGTTTTACGTGGGGCGACCAGCCGTCTGACCCCCACAACCCTACAAGAGGGAAACCAGGTTCGCCAGAGCCTCGTCCGTTGTACAGCAGGGTGCACCGCTAGCAGGTGAGGTTGGCTTGGGTCTTAAGATGGCAACGGACCCCATACACCCATCAGGTGGTTTCAAATCAATATAGGTACAAAACGATACAAAATGGGAAACCTTGACTTTCGGAATTCAAAGTCAGCGTAAACGGAATGATTTGCAAATGTCAGGTGGTTTCGGTTGAAAATAAGGAAGTTAGAAGCTACTTCGATATAATTTGCATAAATCATTTATTTATAAAAGGAAATTAGATATTTTAAATTTGAAAAATCTGGTTTTGTTGTGGTGACTTTATAACAAGTTTTTTCTCCTTCTGCTTGAATGTTAAGGCCATACATGTTCAAGAAATTTGATCACACAGGCTGGTTCAAACTATTTGCTCAAATAGAAATTCGACATTTTCATATACTTTGTCTCTTTCATCTCTGACCTAGACTAGAGTCAAGTGCAAACCCATCACTAATTAAAAAAAAACTTAATACCATGGGATGGCTGAATTTTGATCAAATTTTCCCACAGACAGCCAATATGATCAAACAGCCTGTTTGATCAAATTATTGGAACGTGTATAGCCCGCATAATAATTCTGCCTACATTTGTTATTAGCTGTACACAGTACACACGCTGTACAAGAGCTCTTTGACCACGATACGTAATTTTAATATCAAAAGATCAGTTACGTGTTCGGTCGAGTATTTGTTATTTCGCAAGCAATCTTAATCGTAGACCTCTTCGCTCGAGGTCCAAAGATGAGACTGACAGTATTTATGTGTTACCGAGAAATAGCTATGTACTTACTTTTATACGTACTAGTTTATACTAGAGGCTTCGACCACGTTATTTTTGGAAATGATCTCACACTGATCTTTTTGAGGGAAAACTCTTCCACTGCACTCGAATCATTCGCCATCATCAGCCGAAAGACGTCCACTACTGGACGTAGGCCTCCCCACGCGTGTCACCACTACAACTGACCCAGTAGGTCTCGCATCCATCGGCTGCCCGCGACCCTTGCCAGGTCATCGGTTCACCTTGTGGGAGGCCTTCCATCGCTGCACGCAACGCAGTCGAAATGACAAGGGAAAAAACAGAAATCCCTCATGAGCTATATCTGCCAATTTCATTGAGGGAAGTTGAGTCGGCTTTGTGTCGCGTTGAAAAAATGACGTGGATGTAATGGGATAGTGGGAAATTAACCTTTCCATGACCATTTTCAATGTCCATGTCCTATTCCGGCCTTGGTAGCCGGGTACTTTTTTACATGTCATTTGAATGAGTTCAATCGTTGAGGTTGGATTGATCAACAAATATCTGGACATCTCAATATCTAGGTACATATCTTAACATCCAAACATAGACTTTACTTTTAATATTATGGATTAGATACTAAATGTTAAAGGAATCAAATATATAGATTACCTAGCTTAGATTGAAACCTAAAACTTAACGATCTATACGAATTTATGAAGCAGAAAGGGAAAGTACACTATTACTACCTGCTGTTCAGAATACCCAGCGATTATGAACTAATTTCTAAATACTACTCTGTCAAGAAAGTACCGGGAAAAGATCAATAATACACAAAATGTCTGTTATTCATCCAAATTTATTTTATCACCTTCAAAGTATGCTCCTTTAGAAACGATACACTTGCGCCAACGAATAATCCATTCATCAAAACATTTTTTAAACGCTGCTTCCGGAATTGAGTCCAGTTCTCGCCGCGAATTCTCCTTTATGTCTTCTATCGATTGAAAACGGGTGCCACGAAGTGGTAATTTGAGTTTAGGAAAAAGAAAAAAGTCAGCAGGAGCCATATCTGGTGAATATGGTGGTTGTTGGATGGTATTTGTTGAGTGTTTGGTTAAAAATTCGTTCACAATGATAGCCTTGTGCGAAGGCGCATTGTCGTGGTGCAAAATCCAAGAATTCTTTCCACAAATCTGGCCTTTTTCGTCGAATTTGCTCTCTTAAACGCCGCATAACGCTCAAATAATATTCTTCATTTACCGTTAGACCTTCCGGTAAGAATTCAGAGTGCACAACACCGCGATAGTCAAAGAAAACAGTCAACATGGCTTTGACTTTTGATCGACTTTGGCGTGGTTTTTTCGGTTTCGGTTCAGTTGGAAGGCGCCACTCCGAAGCTTGTTGACTAGTTTGCATGTCAAACTCGTAAACCCACGTCTCGTCACCAGTAACAATGCGTTTCATGAATGTTGGGTCCGAACTGACTCGTTCTAGCATGTCCTCAGCGACTTTCATGCGATTGAGTTTTTGGAGAAAATTCAGATCTTTTGGGACTAGCCGAGCAGCAACATGTTTCATACCCAAATGATTAGTTAAAATGGTACGGATCGACTCGTGAGATACAGAAAGTTCGGCGGCTATCTCTCTCAGAGTTGAATGGGGATTTTCAGTCACTATTTCCTTCACTTTTGCGATGTTAACTTCAGTTGCAGACGTTGAC
The DNA here is from genome assembly GCA_950371165.1 of Lacanobia oleracea. Taxonomy (NCBI): domain Eukaryota; kingdom Metazoa; phylum Arthropoda; class Insecta; order Lepidoptera; family Noctuidae; genus Lacanobia; species Lacanobia oleracea. Next base: position 7,392,933 of record OX493393.1, read on the forward strand.
GGACTACCAGAGCGAGGCAAATCTTCCATCACATCTCGACCGCTTTTGAACGCTTTGAACCACTCATGAGCACGAGTTTTTGATAAAGTCGATTCACCGTAAGCCTTCTGTAACATTTTCAGTGACTCCGAACACGAAATTCCATTGGCGATGCAAAATTTAAGACAAACTCTTTGTTCGATATTTTTGTCCATTATGAAATTCGCAATACACACTATATATGATATTACTAAAACCAGCACTGTATTAATATAAATAACAGATGCAACTCAAACTCCGCGCCAAAATGGAAAACAGTTGTGCCAATCTAACAACTACAAAAAAACAAAAATTTGAATTTGGAACCATAAACAAATCATCCATTCCCGATACTTTTTTGACTGAATGTATATGTATAGAAAAGCAGTAACAATTATATATTTCGTTTGGGTTTGATAAGTTTCTAATTGCATAAAGAACATATGGCAGTTAGCCCATATGGCGTTTTTATATACAAACTTGGCGAAGGCTTTCTTTATGTTGTCACAGATTTGCCTTCCCGGATTGACATGAAACCTAATTATCAATATGTATTGATTGTTTGTGTATGTGAGTTTGTATGTTTGTGTGTGCAATGTTCTCCTGTATCTTCGTTTTGTTTTTAATCTATCCTCTTAATATATAAAATTCTTCCGTTACTAATTGATTGACTGACAGACAACGCACAGCCGAAACGACTGCTCGTAGAACGCTGAAATTTGGTATATAGGTCCCTTGGGGATCTTAGGGACCATCTAAGAGAGGATTTTCCGAAATTTTCTAAAGGAACGGGATATGCGCGTATGAAGTCGCGGGCAAAATTTAGTCAGTAAAAAACATAGATAATAATTTTAAAATAGGCGGTAGCAAGTCATGGCTGATCGCTATCATTCTAGACTCTATAGTGACTGCGATCAGCCATAACGTGCTAGAATCTTGAGCTTTGACAGTCGTTACGGTTTGTCAAAAGCCAGAAAATCTAGCAACTTATCTTGGCAAAGGGTATTGCCCAGTTACTGTGGGAGGTCAGATAGTTCGCTCTATGCAAAATACTGGTCAGCTTACATCCAGTTATACTGGAAGCTGATCCGAAAATATTTGGAAAAAGTCAGGTAAAGAATTTTAAACCATTTAACTAAAACATCGTCAGTCAGCAATTGTTCCGTATATACAAAAAAAAGCCATACTATATATAGCTGAAAAAATTGTTCGTTTGTTTGGATGAATGCGCTAATCGCAGGAACTACTAATTCAAATTGGTTTGCACGTCTTTATCTTATCTTATCTATTGAAAAATCCTCGTACTGTTAGATAGCCCATTTATTGAGGAAGGTTATAGGCTATATAATATCACGCTACGACCAATAGGAGCGGAGCATAAATGAAAAATGTGACGCAGTCGAAGTTGCGCGGGTCAGCTAGTAATATATATTCAATTCGCTAACAAAGGATATAGTAAACTTCCTCGTGTCTTGTGCCTGAGTTACAAAAATAAATTGAGTTATTTCAAGGTCACTTTTTGTGATTCAGAATATGAAATGGATCTAGTTTGGAACTTGCTTTGAGAAAAAACTTGCTTTGTGTTGAGACGAGTGGCGGAGCATGTCTTGGTTTGTTTTTATGAATGTTACCGCGAAGGAGACAATACGCGACAATGCGTCAACGCGTCTTGATTGAAATCATTTTAATTCGTAGAATAATTACCATAAAATGTATTGTTATACTGTGTGCCTTTATCCGACGAACTGTAGGTATTTTATAAATTATTTCAACCATTTATGTAATATGTATGTCAGGTAAGTAATTCCGTAAACAAAGTGGACCTACCTTAAATGACATATGTATGCTAATTATTTGTGAAAATAAGTTGAATAAATGATACTCTTATATTCGATCACACAAATGTAATCGTATAAACTTGAATTATTTACGGTGTGTGTAGGTCAGGGTACATACACACCTACAAGATACGCTTGACTATATATTTAGCGAGGTACCTACCTACATATTTGTAACAATTATGTGTGAACAGCCTTCACAATTGCCTTACTCAAGACACGTGCGTGTTGTTAAAGTATCGTCACGAGACTTGGTTTTGAACAAAACTTATTTTTGTTTCTAGATATAAGTGTCAGTCGCAATCTGTCAAAAATGTATGGAAATTGAGTCTTTTAGGTTTCCGTACCTCAAAAGGAAAAAACGGAACCCTTATAGAATCTTTTTGTTGTCCGTCCGTCTGTCTGTCAAGACTCGAGAGGCATGTATTTACGTCTGCGGTGTTCCTTGAAGCTGTGAAAAAATCAAACTTCTAAGTCTAAACGCAAAGAAAAGATACGGGCATATATGCCGCAAAAAACGTCTATTTCCACACTCTCAAGGGAATCAAAATGTATAGGGTATTTCCCGTTGACCTAGAACTATGAAATTTGGCAAGTAATACCGTCATAGACTACAAGTATAGGGAAAAGTTTGAAAAACTATCTTTATTTATAGGTACAACAAACCAGGGTTTTAACTACAAATTTGTACGGAACCCTCGGTGGGCGAGTCCGACTCGCACTTGGCCAGTTTTTTTTAAAGATTGCTTTTTTTAAAAATTTGTAGAATTGGCACTGATGTCCCAAATTCCACCAAAGGAAAATATATTTAATGGTTTTTTAATTTGCACTTTTACAACATTCGTATCCTACTTATTATTTATTTAATAAAAGTTTCACGTGGGTACAAAACTTACATAGGGCGAAATTAGTAAATTTTAGTTAACTCAGATTTTGTAAATGTACGTACAGAGCTAGTTCATAGGCCCAACATGTTATTTAGGTGTTTTGCTTTCATGGTTACCTGTGAATAAACTCACAGTGAATTTTGTATGTCTTTGTAATAAGTCTCAATTTTCGAAAAAAAAAAAACAACAAAACTAGCATATTTGTGTCAGATGGATTATTTAGTTTAATACATAAAATAATGCTACAACCACGTGGAGCTGAAGAATTGATTTGATTGCCCTTGTCGTAGAACATTAACGTAACTACATTAACCTTCGATGTTTCACGATAGGTAGATACTATTATGAGTTCCTATCACTAAGAATGTTCTAATGATGCTTGTTTTCTTGAAATATTATGGTATCCGTTTTAAGGCGCTACCCCGACCAAAACCTTGCGACAGCCGTTATTCAGAGACTATTAACTCATTAAATAAGAGAAATAAACTATATCTGAAAGCACATTCTTATTATCATATTTCACGTTCTATTTTTTTAATTGTTATAAATACATTTAAAATCTAGTTAAAAAAAAAACGGCCAAGTGCGAGTCGGACTCGCATATGAAGGGTTCCGTACCATAAACCTTAACTTTTACTATTTGTGTATTACTCAACTCAATTCAACTCTCTAGCTATTACGTTTCTTGAGATACAGACCGCTGACAGACAGACGGACGGACGGACGGACGGACGACAGCGGAGGCTTAGTAATAAGGTTCCGTTGGTTCCCCTTTGGGTACGGAACCCTAAAAATGACTAAAATTATTGATTGTATGCATCTGTTGCTAAAGGCCACGCTCTAATCATTTGAGGATTACACGAATGGATAGATAATTTAAAAACCTAAATTATACACGTTTAATTTCATTTCAAAATATCGCTTTTCTTTTTATTAAATGTTGTGAATTCTATGATAAGCGGTGGGGTGGGACAAAGAGGAAACGATTACTCAAGGTTATTTGGTCAGGGAAACGCCTTAAAAAAAAAACCTCGTAGTAATTTACATTTAACCTAAATTGATAAACGCAAATATATTATAATCTCGTGCATAGATATCACAATTTGGTAAGTATCATAAGTACTAAATCTGATTTAAAAAAAAAGATTGACCCAGATAATTACAGTCAAAATTATGACAACAAAGAGCATGTTAGGAAAGTGCATTTATTATCTTTGTTAAGAAGTCAAAGAGTTTATTTACTTACAACATAAACCTTCGACAAAACTTGAACAGCAGACAAGGCATATTATCTTTGATTATATAAATTATTTTATTTCTACACTGGGTATCTGGTACCATACTTACTACAGATTGTTAACTTGATAAGTTGTGGCGCAAAAAATGCAGGTTTCAAAATATTTTTATAAGTACCTAAAATGTTTTTGGAAACGAAAGCAAAAAGTAAAGTAGGTAGAACGATCTCGAAAACAAGTTTTAAAATGTAAACAGCTGTGAGCTGAGTGATCTTGTTGCGTAAGAAAGAATTACATATGAAACGGTAACAGAACACGTGACGGTATTAAATAATAATAATTCAATGAAGGGCTAAAATCGATGACCCAGATGTGTTGTATGGTAACTAGTGCGTGTTCTTTTTTAACCGACTTCTTCAGAAAGGAAGAGGTTCTATGTTCGGCTGAATGTTTTTTTTTTTATGAATCTTCACCGATTTCTTTGACAATACTGGGCCGATTTAAAAAAAAAATCGAAAGCCTATAGTCCTGAGGTGGTCCCATTGTCACCAAGTTAGAATCTCATGAAAATCGAGGGAACCCCTCAAATTTTATAAGCACATACACTGTTTTTTTTATAAATTTTCTAATGCAATTCAGATATTTGTGCCTGGTTATCATCATGTCATGTTGCTGAGCTGATGATGGAAGGTATAAGTTAGGATCGATGATGGGATACCATAAAAATGTTTGCTCAGCGATATTTTCGCCAATTGTTAACCGATTTTGATTGATTCTTTTTTTGTTTGAAAAGTGTTTACTCGGACTGATTCCATTTAAATTTGGTGAAGATCTGATGAAGAAATTTGGAGGTAGCAACGGAACCCTTAAATAAATGATAGCAAATGGATCGGGATTTCTGATATCGCATGTCTGTTGATTGTTTACACCAGTTCATAAAATAACATCACGCCGGCACGCTGTGTTTGTGGTTTCACTTTATAGTGGTACCTGCATACCACTAAAAAGAGAAAAAAAAAAAAAAAAGTTGTACCATACGGCGAGTGTATGTATATTGTTGTGCACTTGGACGCAGCTGCTGTGAGTGTTGTTTTACTGTTGAAATTATGTTATCGTTCATTTTATTTAATTTTAAAGTAGTTAGTATCCTTAATTAGAAAAAAAAAATTAAATAAAAATTGCGTGCCCGACGGATTAAATCAAAAACACGTATCTGAGTAAGGACTCATTTCTGTTTGTTACAAATATAATTTACTTAATTGTAAACATGTGTCTTGTATTGTTTTCTGCAAAATCATTACTGTAAAGTACCTACACGGTCTATGTAATAATGTAATGTAATTATTACACACAAAAGAACAGAGAATAGATTACCCAAAATGTGTGCGTTTTGTTTTTCAATTAAGATAAAACTGTGCTCAGTAACAAATTGAATGCAGCATAAAAATCGCGTGAAGAAATATTTTATTTATGTCCTACTGTTCTTTGATGCGAACTTTTGAATATGAAACGAACAATATTCACTGTGTTAAAACTTTGAATATGAATAGTTTTATGTTTCAGCATTGATTGGTAACATACAGACAGTCATGGTAATAATTTAGTATGCACCTGAAAGCGTGTTCGTTAATAGTTTATGTGAAATAAACAATTGAGCCATGGTAAGGGTGCCTGTCCATTACAGCGGACAATTTAATTGACAGGTACCCTTTTGCTCGATTCACTTGACAATCAAATAAACTCTTCAGCTGTATTTTATTAGTATATTATGTTTGGTTGAACGTGCTAATCTCAGGAACGACTGGTTCGAAATGAAAAAATATTTATTTTTGTATAGGATAGCCCATTTATCGAGAACGGTGATATAACATCTTGCTACGATCAATAGCAGCGGAGCATTAATGAAAAATACGACGCAGACGAAGTTGCACGGGTCAGAGAGTCACTATCACTCATCATCATCTGCCTAGCCTTTTCCCAACTATATTGGGGTCGGCTTCCAGTCAAACCGGATTCCGCTGAATACCAGTATTTTACGTGAAGCGGCTGCCTACCGGACCTCCACAACCCATTAAATTGGTAACACAGTATTTCTTGGCAAGACTGGAGTCAGATTTACTGGCTTCTGACAATCCGTAACGACTGGCAAAGTTTTACAAATGACAACCGGGACGGAGGAAACCCATCCACAGACCAACCTTGGTAAGCTTTGCTTAACCTTGAAGATCGACCCGTGCAGCTGTTATCTTTAGCTACGAGCTCTTCGTCACTATCACTAAATATTATAAAACATCGTCCTCCGCCGCGTCTGTCTATCTATTCGCGATAAACTCAAAAACAATGTCTAGAAAAAATTAGGGACCCTTAAAAGAAAATTGCAGCGCGGACGAAGTCGCGGGCGAACTACTGGTATAAAATAAAACAATTGAGCCGCGATTTTGCTCGATTCTCTCGGTACGAGCAAGTGGCTATTATTGGACATATGAAAGTAATTCCCGCGTAGGACGTAGAAACAGGCGTATCGTGACCAGTTTCTCTACTGGGAGCCTGTTCCTGGCTGGCTAGTGCGGTTCTTGGCTCGGCAGGTGCTTTTCTCTACACTTTCTCCTTAAATGTTACCCTCGTGTACCCTAAACCGATTAAGTGCACCGATAGCGCCGTCGGTGTGGCCAGCACTTATCTTATTAACAGCTCTCTTATAAAACCGCTCAATCGTTAGAGGGTTTACGTCCGTCGTAAAGCTAATCTGTGGAGGTAATCCATTCGGTGTTTTATTTTATATATATAAATATGATATAATCGCAATCAGGAAGACATCTGTTCAGTAAAGTGCATTTTCGTTGCGTCACTTTTCACTTTATCCGTGAAATCTTTATTTGTGTAGGAAATAAAAAAATATCAAGGAAATTGTGGATTGAACTTTCGTGTAAATTGCTGTATTTACGGTTTACAGGTGCTGTTAAAAAATAATTGGTTTAATAATCAGGTTATTCATAATTTGTTTAGTAAAACGGTTATTTTTTGCCATTTACGATTATTTACCAGCGGCACGTTCCTATGGACTATCCCGCAGGAAAAGTGTAGCTTTTTACCAGACATAGAAAAAGGACAAGGATCAGAGAGTCTGGTGCGAGTTATCATACTTACTCGATCGTGTTTACGTAAACGTTCATGTCAAATTGTAAGGGGAAATAATCCGTTCTAGTACGAATTCTATTTTAATACAAATTGACATTTACGTTATTTTGCGTTCGAGTAAGTATTAAAACTCGCACCTCATGACGCGAAATTAGCGATGTGCAATTTCCGAACAAGCCGCAACGCGGTGTGCTGTTTTTCGCGGTTTCGGAAGTCGGTGTTTTTGGTTTTGTATCTTCATTTTTTAACACCGACTTCCGAAATTAAGGTTATTTTATACTTTGTAGAGTTTTTTGGAAGTCGGTTATATATTTTTTTAAGGTTTCTATTTTTCACTTAAAAGTGGCGATACTTGGACGACGTCTTCATCTACGTAGAAATTGAAATAAGCAAAAATGTTCATAAAATAAAAACTTCTGAACCAAACTGAATCAAATTTTAACAGGACCAAATGACAAGTATGCAGTAAGCATCGAACTGAAAAGAATCACTCAAATCGGATCATAAACCTCGGAGTAATCGGTGTACATACATACAACAAAAATAAACATACCCGAATTGAGAACCTCCTCCTTTTTTGGAAGTCGGTTAAAAAGGAATTACGATAGTAAATTTATTTATTTCACAAAAGTACAAATAAATGCTATGAACAGTATTATGTACACAAATGTTTAAGAACTAGGAGGAAGCTGTAAGCCGAAATACATAACATTGTAACATGAGATAAGGTTTCTTATTACGGCTTTGTAATAGTGGTCTGCCGCATCGTGTCGGCCGGTGCCATATGGTGCCATAAAAGAATAATACCATCCCATCACTTCCCTTGGGTGGCCTAAGAGGCGACTAAGGGACTCACCAGAGAATGGGCAGCAGCGTCCTCTGCAACACCATACACTGCGCTCGCCAACCCGACTGCCAAGCGTGGCGATTATGGCAAACCCGCCCCACCCTCCTGGGGGAGGCCTTTGTCCAGCAGTGGACGTCTTTCGGCTGTTATGATGATAGTGATGATGAATAATGGTCTGATCCTCCCTTAAGGTAAATTAGTTGAGATGTACCTACATTGCAGTTGTACCAGAAGTTAGGACTGTACAGTTCAGTTTCTCTTCCTTTTCGTCTCAGCGTTATTTATACTGACGAACAAATAATTGTGCATCTGCATAGCTAAGTAAACAGTATCTTAGGTAAGAGGAAGGCGACTGCATTATTTGACGCAACGCACTAAGTAAAGCTTTGTGATTCCTTAATATTTCGTAATAGTCTACCATTGCGCACTCTCGCTGCTTTTTCTTGGCAATTTCCTTTGAAATGGTTGCGAATTAATTCATCATTGTAGCAGTACCTTCTAGAAATTACTGTGCGATGTTGTTTATTTATTATTTACGATTCTAAGAGAAAACATATTTGAATTCACTTTTGAATATAAGAAATAATCATATCTTTACATATTCTAAGAAATAATCATACCTTTACATTTGATGAATTAATAATTTGTTATATTTAATTTGAACTTGAATGACACCTTTAGCTAATAGTCGTGTTACTCAAATATTTTTATCCTTTATCTATACTTCTATACTAATATATAAAGCTGAAGAGTTTGTTTGCTTGTTTGTTTACTTGAACGCGCTAATCTCAGAAACTACTGGTCCGATTTAAAAAATCTTTCAGTGATAGATAGCCCATCTATCGAGGAAGGCTATAGGCTATATATCATCATGCTAAGACCAATAGGAGCGGAGCAGTAATGAAAATTGTGACGCAGACGAAGTTGCGTGGGTCAACTAGTCCAAATATAAATAAATCGTTTTATTTGCGTATGTTCTAGTTCAAATCTAAAGGGCCATAAACCTAAGAATATTGAAATCTTAACAGAAAAAGTCCTAGTAAGATATACTATTTGTACTTACTAGGTACCTACAATATTTTCAAAGAATAAGGTCTTCGTTGAGCGGATTTTCTTTGATCTGATGCACGTGTATTCATATAATACTTTTCATGGGTACAAGAAATTTCTTCTTACAGCTTAGATCTATTCTTAGAAATCGAACTTTACGTGAAAATGTTACCTCTTATTGCAACTGCATTTAGTGTTGCCATATCTTAAAATTGCAAATACGAACAGACACGCAAAAACAGCAGAACTTTTGGGAGTTATATAGTGCTTTTTTTTCTATAATTTCTTTATTTTCTATGTTACATCCCAATATTAAATTCATCTCCCTTTTAGTCATATCATTTCAAAAACCTTCCATCGTTTCATTGGATCAGTCGTTGGTATCTATCTATACTAATATTATAAAGCTAATGAGTTTGTTTGTTGATTTGTTTGTTTGTTTAATTGACGCACTAATCTCAGGATTTTTTTTTTTTCTATTGTTGGATAGCCCATATAACATCACGATACGACCAATAAGACGTAGACGAGGTTGCGCGGGTCAGCTAGTTTTTAATTCTTTTAAATCATGACTTAACTGCGTTTAAAATTGTGCTATCAAACCAAATGCCAAAAGCTCAAATTTTCAAAAATAACAGTGGCATAATAAAATCATAAATAATAAATCCATAAAGTATCTCTCAACATTTTTATTTAGTAACATTATCAAAATAAATAACGGCTATTAATCTGATGTTATGATTAAAAAAAATAATTATCATTTCAATGTGATCTCAAGGTTGATCTTGAACAGCGTAGAAGCTTATCTGAGCATTGATATATGACTTAACTCGTTTATGCTAATTTGGTTTTGTAACAAAAACAATGAATGTTTTGGTTACGTTTAGAAGTATATAATTTTGTAGATATCTATGTAGTTATTTTGAAACGAAAGGCACTTTATCGAGGAGGTTACATTATAAAACGCGTTTACGAGGTTTGAGAAAATAAAGCCGTGTTCACATTATTTTTTCGTGTTGTGTCGTCTTCTGACGCAGTTGATTATCCACATATCTCGTTATGATGTGACGTGCCAATATTTCTTCATGAAGTTTAATTATGACTAGCTGATGCGCGCAACTTCGTTTGCAACAAAGTTTTCATTTATGCTCCGCTCCTAATGGACAAACAAAAAAACAAAAAAAAAAAATACAATTTGAACCCGTAGTTTCTTAGATTAGCGCGATCAACCATCCAATCAAACTTTTAGCTTTATAATATTAGTGTAGATAGGGTCGCGTTGACCATAATCCTAAAGTAATCCTACGGCGGCTACGGCAAAGGATGTCCCCTTGCCCTTTCCCTGTCACAGAAAACAAAATTGACTGGATTTTTTTTCCTCAGGCCGAGATGCCGACCCCAGACTACAGCGTGGACCTGGACCTGGGCGAGCCCCCGCCAGAGCTGATGGAGTACGCTCATCAGCACCTGGGAGAAGACCCCAACACGCGGCTCCAGGCCATCTATGAGCTACGAGAAATGATTTATGGTGGGTACACTGCCGAGTCTGAAAACAAATATTGACATTAGCTTTATCTTTTCTCCGGAATAGAGAAGAACTCACCTATTACCGATAGGCACTTGGGTATTATTATTGTGGCAGACGCCAGATAAACTCGCAACAAAGTCAACAAAACCTTTCCCTAATATCCCTTTTGTAGATACCCAAACAATAAATTATAACCGTTTTCCATGATTACAGAACGTAAAGGATCACGATGAAAGTCAATTCAGGATTGCGTTGTCTCTATTTCTGTTTTTGATTTTAAGAAAGACAACAAATGTACGTGAATATTGCAAATTTATCTGGCGCCTACCATAGTTCGTACACACCGACCTATTGAAAGAGACTGTCGCACCACTGACTGCTAACGTACCTTGCTATGATTATTGTGTGAGGGACAGAAATAAGTGATGACACTCTTCAAATGCCAAATTTGATGTGCCCAATTCCTGAATGAAGGATCATCCTGTAAAATGTTATACTTTTCTAAAAACAGTGTAAAGCTAAAATTGGATCGATATTCCAGCCGTCCAGCGTCGCGTTCGATGTATTTTTATTTTCGATTCCCTCTTTTTTTTGTAAGGATCATCAAATGACTCCTCCGCTCTGGGTGAAACAGGAGGGAGTGTCAGACTCTGACTGACTAAGACCAATCCGTGTTCCTCCTAATGCCCTTTGCGTTCCAGGGCCACGGTGACTCTTTCGAACAAAGTCCGCAGCCCCAGCAGGCACTGGCACTAGCGGGCCCCGTCTTCTATGCTGACAGCTCTTTGAGGCGCGCGTGGAACTTAGCGCGCCGTCGACCCGGGCCTGGTTCTGATCAGATGGCGAGCCACCCAATGCTCGCCGTCCGCGGTTGGGGCGTGAGGTTTCCCTCTCTCTCACGCTTTCGGCTTCCTCCTTTGTTCGATTCATTCTGCGATTCAATTTTTATTTACATAAAAGGCAGTGCCACAAAAGATATTTCCAGTTATTTGTGAAACTCCACGTAGCCGCGTACAACACAATAGATAGAGCACAGCATACGCAATGTAATCGCCCCTGTCGGCCGAAGTCCTTTGTTGCGGTCTGTGTGAATCAGCGGCATGCACGTGCAAGGACGGCGGTGGTCATGTTGAGATACGAGTACGTACGCGTTATTGAATTACAGTACGTTATTGGTGAGCATTAAAATTGCTTTTCCTAGAGGTGATTCGTTTTGTATCTAACAGTGCAACCTGAAACTTTTGCTGGCTACGGTTTGACCACTTGACATTTTGGTTAGTGTACGTCTAATGCAGTTCAATTGTAGAGATGCTTACATAAAAACTAGTGATCAAATTACAACTGCATATAATATTTAGTTATGCGCAATGGATTCAGATAGATATCGAAAGAAACAAAATAAAGCGTCAAAAACGACTTAAAAGTTTCTAACACCGTCTCGAACAGTCTGATGCAGTTAATGGTTTTTTCTAAGGTCAACCGCAGATTGGATGCCACCGATCGATGTCGATTATTGCGGTCGGGTTTATTGATACAAGTCATTTTAAATATTTTAATACAAGGTAAATTGATAATAATATAAAATAATAGGTATGAATACGTCAACTGTCAATTCAATTATATTATAAATGCTATATTCATATTTTTATTATATACCTAGGTCAAAAGAGCAATTGTGAATAATCTGCAAAATTGCATTCCATATTGGTCATCAAGATTAATAACCAGTCAGCTTTAATTGATGAGACAGATCACGTGCAGGCAATTAATTATTTAGTGTTTTAACATATTGCACAATGACGGTCGAGATAGTCTAACAATGGGACGTAGCGCGTAGGCGAGACGTTAGTGACCCTGACATGATTGGAGAACGAGCTCTGTATGCAGCTTGAATGATGCCTATCGCGTGCAGGCAATATAGGAAAGAAGTATTCTTCTAAGCCTCCGCTGTCCGTCAGTCCATTCGTCCGTCTATCAGTCCGTCCGTCAGTCTGTTTGTCAGCAGGCTGTATCACAAGAACCGTAATAGGTAGGCAGTTGAAATTTTCAGTGTGTATTTATATTGCTGGTATAACAACAAATAATAAAAATAAAAAATTAAGGGGCTCCCAAACAAGAAACGTGTTATGTACAGGTTTATGGTACGGAACCCTTCCTGTGAGAGTCCAACTCGCATTTAGCCGGTTTTTTATAATTCGATCTAATTCAAAAGTCGTCGTTGGGTCCCAACATATTTTAATTCGTTACAGTTGAACATAATATATGGTACAATCTATCTAGTATGCAAATGCTTCGAAGCAGTCTAGGATAGTCCAAAACGTGAACTCCCTAAATATTTAAGTTCTTATCTAATTCAAAAACCAATCTGTCTAGTTTTTTTCTAACTATGCAATATGTTGGCGTCGGCTCCCAGCCAAACCGGACGCATTCCGAATACATTCGATGAGCGACGGCCTATCATCACACCTAGATACTTTAGACGACACAATATTAATTTAAACAAAAGCCCTACTTAAAAGGCCTATCAGATGCAATTAACTAGGTATTTTATACATCTGCTTAAATATAAAAAAATCTGCGAAGTGTTCCGTACCACAAACCTTATTTTTTATAATTTGTTGTCATAGCGGCAATAGAAATACTCAATCTGTGTACCTATTACGGTTCTTGAGAAATAGTCTGCTGACAGACGGACGGATGGACGAACGAACGGACAGCGGTGGCTTAGTAATCGAGTTTCGTTGGTTACCCTTTGAGTCCGGATCCCTAAAAACTAGCTTTATTAACAATAACAGAACCCGCTGGCATTATTTCTTGAGTTCCTGCGGCCCAAAAATAACTACACCCTTCCCTTACTTGTTTGCGGTTGTTAGCGCTAAATTATTCAAAGGATAACCGTACTACGTATGTGGTCAAAAAGGCAAGCCTCGGAAATACGAGGCCGCGACTAAAATGATAAAGGAGAATTATTTAGATACATGCGCATAGTTACAGCGGATAGGACGTTGAACTATAATACACTGGAGGCAATAGCTAGGCGGACTAGCTGAAGTAAAGATATCTTGGCAAGGAAGATGATATTGACTACATTTTGATAAGGTTTCGCAGTACTTGATGCCTAGCCTTTTGAAGCCCTATTGACATGGCGACACGATTTATATAGAATTATCTCTGATCATCATCATCTGCCTAGCCTTTTCCCAACTATATTGGGGTCGGCTTCCAGTCAAACCGGATTCAGCTGAATACCAGTGTTTTACGTGGAGCGGCTGCCTACCAGACCTCCACAACCCATTAATTGGGTAATACGGTACATCTTGGCAAGACTGGAGTCAGATTTACTGGCTTCTGACAATCCGTAACGACTGCCAAAGATGTACAAATGACAGCCGGGACCAACGGCTTAACGTGCTTTCCGAGGCACGGAGGAAACTCGTTATGTTAAGATGGTCACCCATCCACAGACCAACTTTGGCAAACGTTGCTTAACTTTGAACATTGACCCGTACGGCTGTTATATATCTAGCCACGAGCTCCTCAGCTATAAAAAAAACCCATCCACAGACCAACATTGGCGAGCGTTGTTTAACCTTCAAGATCGATCTGTGCGGCTGTTATTATTTAGCCACGAGCTCCTCACTTCCAAAAAAACACTACAAAGTATAAAATAACCTTAATTTCGGAAGCCGGTGTTAAAAAATGAAGATTCAAAACTAAAAACACCGACTTCCGAAAACGCTCATTGAGCGAAAAACAGCACACCGCGTTGCGGCGAATAGAATTATCTCTGATTCAGAAGCATAAAACCATAGAATAATATAACATTAACATCTCAATAAAGAGTGAAAGAATCCATACACAGCTCACTCAATAATCGAAATAAAAGAGCGAGATAAATTACTACACTATACACTATGTCTACATCTCTTTTTACTCTACTCTCCTTTCGCAGGTATGCTGGAAGAGATTTCTTTTGAAATAAGCATCACCTTTGTACTTATTTTTCTGTTTCTTTCTTCTTATCCTATAAAATGTGTGTACATAAATTGTTAAATAAATAAATAAATTAAGTTTACAGTGTTGTATACAGCAGAATCAGAGAATTCTTGTAATTTATTTAGGAACAATTTGATTCCGGTAACACCATAACAAATTCTACAAGATAATAGTCGTAATAAACTTTAAACATTCAAGTCTGGGTGAAATGAAAGGCTAGGCATTAATAAATGTCAACTATCTTTATAAAACAGAACTGGGGCACAGGACTTACATAAAAACATTGATCTGATACCAGATATGCCCGTTGCCCGATGCCCTTAAGTCAATTGAGAAACGAGCTAAGAGGATCATCGGCAATGATAGGCTCGTTGCGACGAGGCACCAAAGTCTTGAGCATCGACGGCCGGTTGCTAGGCTGTCGGTTTCCTACCGGTTGCATTTTGGGTAATGTGCGACGAAATTGCATAATTGAATCCCGCCAAGCCCGTTCCATCATCGGACCACAAGACGAACGGCGATGCGCCACCGGTACATGGTGGACATCCCACCCACACGCACTAAACGTTTTGGGGACACATTTAATGTGCGTACAGCTAAGGAGTGGAATTCCATATTATGCCTGAGTCTATGTTTCCTGATAGCTACAACCTGAGAGACTTTAAGGCAAGAGTGAATATGTTACTTCTAGACAGGCGTACTACATCATTGACCACATCATCGCTTGCCAACAGGTGGGATAGCGGTCAAACGCGTGCCTATAAAAAAAAAGGACATGCCAAGGGGTTACTGAGGGGTACACAGTACTGAGTTGTAGAGATGAGATAGGCAGCCGCTCCGTATAAATAAACTAGCTTATGCCCGCGATTTTGTACGCGCATATCCTGTTTTTCCCGTTCCCATAGAAATTTCGGGAAATCCTCTCTTAGTGATCCCCAATAAACCTGATGCATTGTCTGTCAGTCACTCAGTAACGGTAGAGTGTTATATAAATTGATGGTATTCAGCTACGTCCGCAAACTGGAAGTCGACCACAACATAGAAACAACAAGCGACATACTTACGTATTTATTTATAAATTTTACGTTTTGGAAATCCTAAAGTACCTGGAAGCTTTTGAGTAATGATAAGCGGTTGCATCAACTAAGTGGTATGCGGCCGGGAAAACTCGAGTTGGCCGAAACTGTAATTAGATTTTCCTGTTAAAAACCCACGATAAAGCCTTTGCAACAAAATAGTTAAATGTGTATATTTGTGCATGAATTTCTAAGCATAACGTGTTGCGAATGTTCTGCTAAAAAATTATATAAATTTTGTGAGAGCGGGAATATTTTAGAGATAGGGTGAAGGGTAACCAACGAAATTCTATTATTAAGAAGCCTATTACAATTTGACTGTATTTTTTGAGTTAAATGGCCAATTTTGGTTTTCTTATTCTCAGAAACTGAAATATTTGGACAACTTTGGCTTTTCGGATAGTTGAGAATAGTTTTAAGTATATAGTGTTTAGCGGCTTCACTTTAATCTACTAGTAAAAAGCCAAAATTCCGAAGTATATTTCTCATGAAAAGCGCGACGGCACTTTTTCAAGCTCGTGGATTGAACTACTGTACCAACCAAATTAAATGAAAAATATATCATAATATTCCTTAAATAGTGGTTTCGTGACGTTCTCAATTTGAAAAAAGCATGGAATGTCCGTAAAGAAAAAACCATTCAAATCTATAAAAACTACTAAAAACGCTCAGAATTAACTGTCTCCTTAATACATTAATATTATTACGTAAAATTTATGCCAAAATAAACCATAGTTCATTAGAAATTAAAAATTTAATAAATATTCAGTAAATAAATTAATAATAAACCCTAAAATAAATGTAATTGCAACTGCCTAATTTCTAAATAATACGATGAGTCAGCAGTTTTGTGAGGGAAAACGCAATTCCGTGATAGGGCTCTTAAGCTTCCGCTGTATCTCAAGAACCGTATTAGGTAGATAGTTGTTTTCGCAGAGTGTGTATTTCTAAAGCCGCTATAGCAACAATTAAAAAAAAATTAAAGAGAAAGGGGGCCCCTTATAAGAAACGTGTTTTTTTCTTTGAGTGAGAGTCCGACTCGCACTTACCGGTTTTTTCAATTAATTTATGTGAATAATTATAGTTTTTCTACGAGTATCAAACTTCAAAACTGCAAAATCCTTTTTGATGATGGTTGTTTACAATATGGTTTGGCAGTCAATTCCGTATCTCATCAGCGTGTCCCACCGACACATAGGCCTCCTCCAGCTAAAAGCCGAAACCCCGCCTGCTTTATTTAAGGCAGGTGGGTCTCCAGGGTCGCTGGCGCTCAGAGTGGGGTCTCTGTCCGCCAACTCAGTGATCCTAGGAAAGGCGGTGGCACAGTGATCACGTGCTGCCGTGCACAGCGAGGCTAAGGGGAGACCCCTTTACAGTCCCCTCAGGGATGTGCCCTAACAGGCGTTGCACAGAGGGGGTTCCGGAGTGGTCTTTTAAGAGGTAACGGGGCTCCTTCTATGTGCTGATGGTGATCACCGGGGTGGTTTTAGTTAGGTAAAAATCCCACACTCCCTGGTCTTTACCCCAAAAGTATAGGCGCCTTTTCAAGGTTTCCCCCGAAAACAAAAAAAAGGCCTCCTCCAGCTCCTTCTCCTGACCCAGAGCGCCCTAGCCACCCTTCGTATGTCATCTGGCCACCTCTTGAGCGGCCTTTTTGTATTGACCCTAGGGGTCCACTCAGTGATCCTTTTGATCCATTTCTCTCTTTACTCTCTTATTATGTGGCCTGCCCACTGCCATTTGAGATGTTTGGTTTCCAAAGTCACGTCTTCTAGTCTGGTGGCTTTCCTTAAGACAGCGGCTCTTTTCTTGTCTGCCGTACGGTACCCCAGCATGCTTCTTTCTATGCTTCGTTTGCAAGTTCTTAACTTATTCTGAAGTACTTGTGTTGTGGCCCACGTATGACAACCATATGTGAGTATTGGCAATGTACTCGTACATGCGTTGAAGAGTTTCCTCTTTACTTCCAGGGTATAGTGACTGCTCTTCATTATACCTTTTAGAGACCAATATCGTTTCCATGCATTTGTAATTCTTCTGTCTATTTCTTGCGCCATTTGGTCTCGAAAAGATATAAGCTGTCCCAGGTATATGTAAGAAGACACGTATTCTATCTCTTCCCCGCAAACACAGATTTTGGTTTAAAATCTATTCGTCATGGCCTTGGTCTTTGATCGATTGATTGTCAACCCCACTTCCTTGCTTTCAATGGTAAGATCCTGAAGCATTGTTTGTAATGTCCCAGGGCTGTCAGCAATCAAAACCAAGTCAACTGCAAACCTGAGGTGGTTGAGTTTTTGGTCGTCTACATTGATTCCCAAGTCCTCCCAGTTCATAGTCCTGATGACCTCCTCCAAACCAAAGCCGCAGTAAACAGCTTTGGTGATAAAGGGTCTCCCTGTCTCACACCTTTTCGGATTGGAAATCTTTCTCCGCAAGTCTCCAGTTTCACTTGTGTGGAGCTCAAGTATACATACATTCCTAATTATTCTTATATATTTCAGTTCAAACCCTTGGTTTTTCAGAGCCTTCCAGATGTATATATAAATGTTCCAGACAGTCAAAGGACTTTTTATATTCGACGAACGCTAAGTACAGGGGAAGACCATATTCCTGGCTTTTTTCTATAATTTGTTTGAGAACGTGCATATGATCATTAGTTGAAAATCCAGATCTGAAACCAGCCTGTTCTACCGATTGATTAGAATCTAATGTTTTGGAGATACGCTTCAAGATTATTTTTGAGAATACTTTATATACATTTGACATCAGGCTGATAGGCCGGTAGTTCCCGATCTCATCTCTGTCACCTTTTTGTATAGTAAAGTTATGGTACTATTTTTGTCCATTGCGCAGGTGTAATGTTATTTTCATGATCTCATTGGAGATATAGTCTTGGCCAGGTGACTTGTCATTTTTCTGTGTCATGATAGCATGGGCTACTTCAGCTAGTAGAATGGGGGGAAGTATTTCCTCATTTTCTTCTTTTAGTTTGATGTTGCTTTCTTTTCTGGTATCACTTGTGGCAGTATATACTAGCAACGCTTGCCAAGGTTGATCTGTGGATGGGTGACCATCTTTACATACCGAGTTTCCTCCGTGCCTCGGAAATCACGTTAAGCCGTTGGTCCCGGCTGTCATTTGTAGATCTTTGGCAGTCGTTCCGGATAGTCAGAAGCCAGTTAATCTGACTCCAGTCTTGCCATGAAGTACCGTGTTACCCAGTTAATGGGTTGTGGAGGTCTGGTAGGCAGCCGCTCCGCGTAAAACACAGGTATTCAGCTGAATCCGGTTTGACTGGAAGCCGACCCCAATATAGTTGGGAAAAGGCCAGGCAGATGATGATGATGATGACTTGTGGCAGTATATAGTTCCCTGTAGAAGTCAGTTGCAATGTCTAGAATGCTCTTTCTTTTAGTTTCTGGATTTTTAGTCTTGTTTTTTTAATTGTGGCATCCACGGTGTTGATTCTCTTAGTACTTTTAATGCTTTCTTGATACCTCCTGTTTTGTTAGTGTGATGATTAATGCATTCCATCCTCTTTTTAGCTCGGTCCTTCTTTATACTGTTACTTATTTCTTTACTTTATCTACGAGTGTATTAGATATAATTTAAATTGTTTTATTTTGTTCATATTTCAGAACGCGGTGAATGCACTCCCCACCGAATGGATGACGATTTCTTGATTAAATTCCTGCGCGCGCGCAAATTTATTCCGAAACGAGCCCATAGATTGGTAAGATAATTTAAATATCCATTATAATGTTTCATAGTGAATCACATTTTGTTCATTCTTCTAAAGTAATATTATAATGAAGTTTAATTGTTTGTATTCCGGAAGCAATGATCCCATCCCATTACGACGGGCGACAGTATGGCCCATAGGCTACTTTCTGTCCCGGAATTTGGGTTTGTGAGAGGGCGAAGGTTCAATATCTAAAGTATTTTATTTTCAATTTACGTAACTCATTATCTATACTAATATATAAAGCTGAAGAGTTTGTTTACTTGAACGCACTAATCTCAGGAACTACTGGTCCGATTTGAAAACTTCTTTCAGTGTCAGATAGCCCATTTATCGAGGAAGGCTATAAGTTATATATCATCACGCTAAGACCAATAGGAGCGGAGCAGTAATGAAAATTGTGATGCAAACGAAGTTGCGCTGGTCAACTAGTTTCCATATAAAATGTAGAATCATGTTTACAGTGTTTACCATTCGCAGTTGTAACTTTCCATTACAAATCCAATTTATGTGAGGTCTCTGAAGTCAATCTCTATAAACCCCATCTTTATAAACTCTGCATTGCATATTACATTTCACTTTCTCATATTTAGGTAAACTTGAATACTTACATATATTTAGAAGATCGTTATTTATCTTAAAGCTCTAAGCGTACACCTAAAGTGATTACCTCTTTTATCAAATATGAACATGAAGCTATCGTACTATTTTTAGCACCATCTAAAATATTTTGAAACTGTTTTATTTTGACTTCCGATCTAGTACGACCTATTACGGTTTATGAGAAACATCCCACTGACAGACACACGGATGGACAACGCTAGATTAGTAATAAGCTTCCGTTGGGGACCCATCTGATAAGGAACCCTAAAGATAATTATCATACTAGCAAGCACAAACCGGTTTCTTAAACTAAAGTTGCCAAATTACGTAATTGAAATGTTTTCCCAAAATCACTGAAATGTAATAAAAGATTATGAGAATGCAATTGGACATTCAATTTATTTTTGTTTGATTGAATCCATTAAGTGGCACTATAAAATCATAATACAGGTATTAATTTTCATTGATTTATTTTTTATTACAATGCCAGATGACTGTTTTTTTGCGTCTATGCTCAAAATGTTCAAAACGTTCAGGTTACGATATTATTTTTAATAGTAACGATTTCGGTGGAGGACCTTGATTATTCAACAGGGTAATATGTGTTAAACGGCCGGAAACTAGGCATAGCCAAAACTATTATAATTTCTTTAAAAACTATCTTCTGTCAGTGGCCTCGTGCACTTGAATTTCGTTAAATATCCCAAAGGATTAAAAAGTATACGTTTATGTTTATCTCCTGCCCCAAGACCCAATCAATTTCTACACCAAAATAATCAAAATTGTAACGAAAAGACAGAGATACTCTTGGATTTATAGTTTTATTAGTTGTGGATAAACAATGTGTAGGATGCACATATGATCGTTCTGCTGTTGAAGAGATTAAGAGGCCTACTACAATTTGTTTTTTGCGTAAAATCACCAAATTTGGCTTTCTTATTCTCAGAAACTGAAATATTTAGACAACTTTGGCTTAGGTATTGGGTAGTTGAAAATAGTTATTAGTATTGAACATAGCGGCCTCAGTTTTCGCATTTTTCTCGTATAGCTTGTATAGCGGCCTCAGAAATTTGAAATAAGAATGGAATATCCGTAATCCCAAATCCCATTCAAATCCATAAAAACTAGTAAAAACGCACAGAATTAACTGTAAATTTCTCCTTCATACATTAATTTTACTACGTAAAGTTATAAACCATAGTTCATAAGAAATGAAAATTAAATAAATTTATAATAAACCCTAAAATTATCGTAATTGCAACTGTACAATTTCTACATAATGCGATGAGTCAGCAGTTTTGTGAGTGAAAACGAAATTCTGTGACAGGGCTCTTAACAATATCGATGTTGGAAAACAATTTGACGTAAACATACGTCCAAAATTCTCATACCAGTTCGTTACATCTATATCATAACGTATGCTTATAGCCATTTCTTTACCAGCAGTGAAAGCTTTATTTTTAGTCTAAGTGCGACGAAATTGCATAATTTAATTCCGCCAAGCCCGTTCCATCATCGGACCACAAGACGGCGATGCGCCACCGGTACATGGTGGACATCCCACCCACGCGTACAAAACGTTTTGGGAACACATTCATAATGCGTACAGCTAAGGAGTGGAATTCTCGGAGTCTGTGTTCCCTGATAGCTACAACTTGGGAGTCTTTAAGTCAAGAGCGAATAGGTTACTTCTAGGCAAGCGTGCTCCATCTTCGACCACATCATCGCTTACCATCAGGTTAGATAGTGGTCAAACGGGTGCCTATCAATAGTAAAAGAAGTATATTTAAAATTATTAATGGAGCAGCTCACAATACAATATCAAATAATGACATTGGGAAAAAATACTAACCTAATTACTGTTGCTAGATATTATTACCAAGGCCAAAAAGATTATTTTTAAAATAAAATAATAATAATATTTCACAATGAAATAATTTGAAACCGTAGTTAGATACGTCAAGGTAGATTTCCAGTGTCCCACCAATTTTATGACATTTTAGAGAGGCGGCATCCGATTTTCTGTTGCTTAAACAAAGTTATAGCAAAACTTAATAAAAATCATGGCCATCATCATCAGCCTAGCCTTTTCCCAACTATGTTGGGGTCAGCTGTTGTTAAACTGGATTTTAGCCGAATACCAGCATTTTACGCGGAGCAGCTGCCTACCAGACCTCCACAACCCATTAAATGGGTAACACGGTATTTCTTGGCAAGACTGGAGTTAGATTTAATGGCTTCTGACTATCCATAACGACTGCCGAAGTTCTACAAATGACAGCCGGGACCAACAGCTTAACGTGCTTTCCGAGGCACAGAGGAAACTCGGTATGTTAAGATGGTCACCCATCCACAGACCAACCTTGACAAGAGTTGCTTAACCTTGAAGATCGACCCGTGCGGCTGTTATTATCTAGCCACGAGCTCCTTGATAAAATCATGGTCATAACTTTATATACATAGGTAACAACACAAGTCGATCCGCGCAACTTCGTCTGCTCCACTCCTTCAAATCGGACCAGTAGTTCTTGAGATTAACGCGTTCAAGCAAACAAACAAAATCTTCAGCTTTATATATTAAGTATAGGTTGTTGCCCAACACATATGCGGTATTTCTAGTTACTTAATTTTACTCTCAAGTAAACAAAATGTTTAACTATATTTTTTCTTATTCTTCCAGATTGTTAACTATTATCAATTCAAAGAAGACAATCCGGAACTGTTCGAGAATGTTTTCCCGCTGGACTTGAGAAAAATAGGAGATGCTAACGTGATGGCCGTGCCCCCATATAGAGACCAAGATGGTCGCAGACTACTGTTCTATAGAATAGGTAAGATCGAATGAATGCTTGTTTCTCACATTTTAAAGCAGTGCACACATGACCTGAAACATCAAATTCAAGAAGAACATTATTCAGCTGTGTCAGAATTTGTTTATTTTTTAATAATTTGCATCTCATTTTCCTCACTAACGACCCGCACCGGTTTCACAAATTATATACTTACACAAACTTTTCTCATTTGTTTGGTTTCTAGTAGCAAAAACCTTAATAAAGTCCTTTGCATGGTTTGAAGAAGCTGCTTTGTTTGTAAATACTGTTAGGCGCACTTGCACAAACTAGAATTGCTTTTTAACCACGAGTTAGTTTAAGCCCTGGGCTATTATGTATGAAATGTTTGTAATTTAAACTTGTGTTAGCAACTAACTCGTGAGTTATAAGTTAACTCTGGTTTGCGCGCACCGCCTAGTCGCTGGCAAGGTACAGTAGGCTGTTCGTTCGTGGTAACACTTTGATCTTGAGTTGTCCTAGGTACCACACTAGTGGATTTTCAATAGAATGCATGGCTAGCTTATATTGGTTTACTCATCACTATCGTCCAGCATTTTTTTTTTATTTTAGTATAAGTTTTTAAAGTGCGAGTCTGTGTGGTTCTGGTTTTTACTTAGCAATCTGTTGCAAATCAACAGCGTTAACCTGATAAACGCCTTTAAAACTAAAGGCGTGTCATTAACTTAATCTAAACAAAAACTAAACAGTAATTAAATAAGATATAATTCCACAGAGCAGGCTGTAGCAATATTTAAAAAAAATCTTTAATATAATAATATGCAAATTACCGTGTGTACTCTTCTTAATTATAGTTTGCTAACAGATGGGAATATATGTTTGAGAATGATTGTAACAGGCATCTATCAACAATTCTATTTTTATAGCTGTAGTAAAAAATGTTAGCACGTTTTAGAATATTGGTTCCGCGTGTATCATACACGTGTTTCATAATCATTATCAAGCACGTGAAACAAATACTATAAATTAAAATTACAAGGTTGCAGATGTATTTATAACTGATTAAAAATTCAATTTTTCAATTTAACACTTACCTGTAATATTTCTAATTGATGTTACGTCCATTTTCAGGTTGCTGGAACCCAAAAGCAATTCCAGTGGAAGACCTATTCAAAGCAACTATCATGGCTCTGGAACTCGGTCTACTTGAGCAGAGGTCACAAATCTTGGGAGGAGTCGCAGTGTTCGACCTGGAAAACATTGGCACCCAGCATGCGTGGCAGATCACACCATCCGTAGCATCTAAAATGGTTAAACTTATGGTGGTAAGTTTTTATAAACAATTTGTAACAGAGAGAACGCAATACTTACCTGAAAAGGGGTCATTATGAACAATTTTTACCATGAGTAAGGCCTCGAAATCGTGAATTTAAATCAGCTGTTCAGTAAATTTTGTGAGTTATGCTCACATAAACGTATGCCAGTAATTTTTTTTTCGCAATTTCAGTGTTTCTTACAATCAGTTTTAATACGTGTCAACATTTTCATCTGTTAGTAATGTTTATTTCTCTCTTATTCTGACATTTTATGTATTTTTGTGGCCCGCAATTCCTTAGATTACCCGATTTCAAGTAGAAATCTTAAGGACATTCGGCCCCAATATTGATTTTTACATAAGAGTAGGTGAATGGGGTTTACATGTTGACAGTAGCTTAAGATTGAGACAAAATTACGATAAGTTTGCAACCCCATTTATTTAAACTTTTATTTCTATATTAGATGGCAAAATCTACGAGTTTATTACCAAATAATTTTTAATTACTTTTTCCTTCCATTCCAGTCCTGCTTCCCGGTGACTACGTACGCTATACACATCATCAACCACTCGTGGCTTTTCGACAAGATCTACAACATCTTCAAACCGTTGCTGAACTCCAACATGCGGTCCAGGATCTACTTCCACGGCCACGACAATGCCTCCCTGCACAAACACATATCCCCCAACCACTTGCCTGAACGGTACGGAGGAACGTGGCCAGACTACTCCTACACCATCTGGCTAAACTCGTTAAAGAAGAACTATGAAGTGGCGAAAGAAGTCATCAGTTACGGGTATAATTTTAGAGAGGAAGAAGTGGACCCTGAGGTCGCGAGGCAGTTGAAGGAAAGTGGTTTAAAGTTGTATTGAAAGTGTCAGGTATTTAAATCAAGGATGAATAGATTCCCTCATCGTCGAGCACATCCTTTGCTTTCAGGTGAGAATGTAGTCAACCGCGAACCTAGCACTAATTTATGAAGACTCTCTCTTTACAAGAAAATCGTTAAAAGTCTCATTCGTCAGCCCCCGAGGGAGCAAAATTGTTTTGAACCGTTAGAACCCCTAAGTCCCTAATGGGCCAAGTGAAAATAAACGCAGGACTCCTACAAATAACGTTTAAAACGAACGATCGTCGGCTTATCCCGAAAGGGACTTACGGATCCTGAGTAGGTGTTCTTGACACTGCTTTCAAGAAGTGATAAATAAAATTGTCTAATAACAGGTTCGATCTTAGATTCAGGTCACTGCGAACTATATGACTCATTTTGCCTACTCTGTTTGATATACTGTGGATAAATGTATACTTAACAAATAAGTTTAAGCGTAGCTTGAAGAAAAGAATGCATGTTTTCCAGTTCACTGTTGATTCTTCCAATGAAAATAATTGTACACAAAGTATTTGAACCGGAATATTTCATCAGAAATTATTTTTGCCATGTCTATAGTTTTACTGTACCTAGGTACTTAAGTTAAATATTTGGTTATGTTAGGCGTGTATGTCTCTTCTAAGCTATTCAGCTTTTCTTCTTTCATTCCTAAGTTAGAATAGTTTTGTAATCTATTGAGTCTTTACCTTTGAAGTTGCCTTTTTATCGGGCCCGTTTGAACTACGATACTTTCAATTTGACTTGGAATTGTAAATTAAAATAACCCTTATATTAAAGCCGAACCTAAGTAATAAGCGTAGTTCAAAGTAGCCTGTTCAATGAAAATGCAATTTCATTAGGTCTTTACTTGGTTATTCTAAATATATTATTATTTAGAATTAGAATAGTTTAGCTTGTAGTCAAGGCTTGGAGATTTTGTAGTCATTTAAGATGCGTTATTAATTCATGAATAAATGAGTATTTTTTTAAATTAGGTTTGCTTGGTTGTTAACACAAGATTGACTCAACCACTACTGGAACATTACTTTGTTTTAACCATCGGCCCCAGAATTATATAAAAAATAAAATTGATTGAATATATAATGAAGAAAGCCTTAACTGATATGAATACAACGCAATAAAATTACGTGGTATGATATTTAAATAATTGGTTTAAGATTTAATTAAGGTAGCTATAAGGCATATCGACAGAATTCGTCAAAAACCTGTGATAGAATAAATTAAGCATATTAATGCGCCATAGTTATAAGTTTAGATTTTACTTTTTATTACTTTAGTGCCTTCTGATGAACGATGTATGTTTATTAATACAAATTTAAAAGAATTCGAGTTATTATTTACACGCAAGAACCAAGTCATTTGTATTAAATGCCGAGATGTCACTTTTCCATTCCTTAAACGGCGCCGTTCAAAGACCTAATATGACATCTTAAAAACAATAATAATTTATAACGGTGTGGGAGAGACGAAGTTATGCAACACGCATAACACTATCCCTTTTTCACAGCTTATTCATGATGGCATAATGGCTGAAATAAGCCAGTTGGCTGTGATACCTATAAATATCTCTATTTTGTCAATGCGAACACGAAAAATAATTAACCCTACGTAATTTTTTTTTGGTGTTCACGCATTCGCTTGGTTCCATAATAAATTAATCGGGTCCCTTAAAAAGTGCCTTTTCAAGCTTTGAAGATTAGGTCTTGCGTTTGTATGTTGACAAAGCGTAGCTTATAATAAAATGTAAACAAATACAAAAACTATAAAGTGTTCGACCTTATCTTTCTTTGACTGCACATGTATAAAAATGTTTTTTATATGACTCAGTTCGAATATCGTAACGCGTATGAAAAATACTCCGGAAACTAAATAGACACTGTTAAACCAATATACGTGATCGTTTAAATTATATGTTGAGAAACTCAATGACGCCTGCAAAACAAATATTTAATTATTATATAAGCAAAAGCGTATGTTGTTTATTATAACAAGAATGTTTTCCGGTCGTGTCCTCACACTTATTTATTTAAAATTCATGCAGTTTCGCTTAATAAGCAAGGTCATTGTCTCCGCTTGTTACAATTTAAAGCACAGCCACCTGCCACAGAATTAAGAGCCTTGTATAAATAAAGTCTGTTTTTTGTAATACGTGTCTCGCATAGAAAATTTGACCTTTTTTAATATTTTCCTCCCATTCACAATTCCAAAACCTTTGGCATCCTACGCTTTAACGCCTCTTAAAACATTTTCTTGAAGATGAAAGTCAAACTGTTTAATCATTATATGTTGTGGGGGCGTAAAGTACTTATCAACTACCAACATATTATATCACGTAGGTTTAACCTGTGGTTTGTCGTCGGCTCACATGATTGTGTGCTATTGGGAGTCAACTGAAATTGACGCTTAATGGCATCCCACATGCCATACCAAATCACGCAGTTTTAAACTACTTTTTTTTTAAAAAAAACGCTGTGTTTAATATCCTATGCTCCCATCGACCAAAAAACATGACGGCAGCCGATTTTTTTACAATAAAACTATTCAATAGTTGTGGCGTCGCAACGGCTATTGCGACCAGGTGATCACAGGTTAAATTACTCTGCGGTGGATTATTTTTTTAAACCCCAATATGTGATCCTAACCTACTGTTAAAAGGGACAGGGTGGATGAGGGTTTAAGCTAAGCCTTAACCAAGTGTAATTAAAACTTTTGTTTTACGATCACATAATTTTACCCGCAAAGCGGATATCTTTTAGGAAAATTCACACTAACAAGAAGACATAGTTTCCTCCCTGTTATTTGATGTATTTGGGCTTGACGTATGTATGAATATGATTACATGCCAAATTACTTAGATTGAGACAATTTTTATGAATGTAGCTAGCACCATCAATCATGTTCACTGCCTCGTCTGAAGCGCGGGCATTGACCGGGTACCCCGTGACGTCACGAGTCGCGCCCCCAGGCCACGAGTGTCGTGTGAGCGCTGATGAAGGGCGCACGGTAAGGCTTCCTATTGTTTGTGCTGATATGTCGGCCACACGAGAACGTTCGAGAAGCTGAACTAATAAAACTAACTAGCTGAACTAATTAAAGTTATCATTTTGAACTTAGTTCGTGCGGCACGGACTAAGTTCAATATGTTAACTTTAACACATTAAAAAGCTACCTTGAGCTACCCATACGGATCAGGATAGCTTTTTAATTTGTTCTAAATAGAAGACTTACGAAGATTTTCGACAACGGGAACCAAATGGAGCTGGGCAGGACGCTCTCTCTTGTCATTTGGTTTCCGATGATCTGACAAGCCGCGATGTTGATAGGTGGAGTAAGTTCGTCACCGAGTGGCATTCGCGGACTGGAAGAAGTTTCGGTCATCCGGCGTGTAGATGGGCTGGCGATATTATTGCCATGGTAAGTAGAACCTGGACCAGGCTGCCGGAACAGGCTACAGGAACTTGGGTGATTGGCACAGCAAAAGACTGCGCTAACTAAATACAATATTTTTGGTATTTTCGGCCTTATTAAGTCTAGGTTCATATGACATGACAGGATATGTTTGAAGTAGACTTTCCGTCTTATCGTGTGGGCAGTAAGGTCTAAAAACTCTACACACCCTAGTGTCAGAGTTTTTAAACCGCCTCAAGGGTCTCTAAACACTTTTTAGTATGATATTATACCGCGCGGTCATATGATACTAGCCTAAAAGGCTGTACCTGTATTAAGGTGTATTAGTGAATAGCCGCGTGAGGATGAGGAGCTCTTGGCTAGATAATAACAGCCGCACAGGCCGATCTTCAAGGTTAAGCAACGCTTGCCAAGGTTGATCTGTGGATGGGTGACCATCTTTACATACCGAGTTTCCTCCGTGTCTCGGAAAGCACGTTAAGCCGTTGGTCCCGGCTGTCATTTGTAGATCTTTGGCAGTCGTTACGGGTAGTCAGAAGCCAATAAATCTGACTCCAGTCTTGCCATGAAGTACCGTGTTACCCAGTTAATGGGTTGTAGAGGTCTGGTAGGCAGCCGCTCCTCGTAAAATACTGGCATTCAGCTGAATCTGGTTTGACTGGAAGCCGACCCCAATATAGTTGGGAAAAGGCTAGGCAGATGATGAGTGAATAGCCGCGTAGGTCTTTGCTTCAAACCAGCCGGTGCCGCAGTGCCAGTAATGTTGGTGGCCACTTAATGTTCACTTTGTCTTCACTCGTCCCGGCATGAGTAAACGGTGACACATATTGACACGTTTGGTTTGTATGAAAGATGTTGAGCATGTTGTCTCGGTGCTCCGTGCGTTGGTTCATAGCGTTTGAGAACCCATTTCAGTAACACTTACGTTCTGATGAACCCTATTTCACGATTGAAGCAATAGCCGAGACTAGGTATTTATTATTTACATAATAACAGGTTAATCAACTAAAAGTCTAATATCAATAAAATACGGTTTATAACACACAAGACAATACAAACAAAACTACCTTCTAGAGTTGGTCACACATTTCGTTTCTTCCAATAGATCACCTTTACTAGTTCTCGAACGTCTTACATTAGGAGATCTTATGTTTTCCTCCGATATTTTGAGCAAACATGAAGAATGAGGGTACCGCAGACGAGAAACTCTGGGAAATTTAAAGTTTGAAATGTTTTTAGATTCGAACTCCTCTATATTCTGCACAGTAACTTCGGCAGGGCGTCTGGTCTTTCGGAAAGTGTTCTTCAGTCGTGCAAAGAAACCGTCTTTATTGGATTTCGGGAATGGTAGAACTTGGCTCATTGACAGTGACTGTATTTGTCCTCTTGGAGGGCCGTTATCTAATTCTAGTTTCGAAATCTTATGCACATTAGTATCACGATGGGAGACCGGTCTAGTCAGGTTGCAGCAACTCTGCGTGGCGTCCTGCGGTTTCAACTGCCGGTTGCTCTTCTCCTCCAGGCGCTTTCGGAGGAAGTGTACGCTCGCCGTGTAGAACAGCTGCTCGTCGTCGGGCTTGGAGAGTGCCACATCGAGAGGGTCCGATTCCACACAGTTCGGAGGCCTGGATGTTAAAGAGTTTCGCCGTTGCATCCCTTGTCAGTATAAGTAAGCAGTTTTATGGTTGGATACATTTTTATCGATTCATCGGTGAATATTATAACAATATTAATAGCTTATTATATTTATGAACACAAAACAGTATTAATTTCCCTAATTTATGTATTGAACTGCGGGCTGTCACTGTCACCGAAAAACTGGCCTTTGATATTGATTAAATAAAATTTAAAGCATTCGAGGAGGTTGTTGTTGTTTTAAATGTTACGTTACTTCAAAGCGTTAGTCGACGATATGAAATTAAAGATTCTTATAGTTTTGAGAAACCGGAACCGAAATCGCTAATTTTTTCTTAACTGAATAGTGAATTCCTGTTTCGAAATGAAAAGCTACCGGTTTTTAACACAAACACATCTCTTTGATGTTACAGCATTCATTGCTAACCTTAACCTTGCGAATTCAAACATTGCCATTCAGCCTTATTTAACTGAGCGTAAAGTAAACTTAGTATTAATACATCGTCAGACGGACATGCGATTACGACATTATTACGACTGTGTACAAAATTAACATTATCATAAACATATTTCTATTTCAGTCTAGACTGAATTAAAGGTCATATTATAACATAACGCCTGTATTCCCCAAAGTGGTCTACCAGTGCTATCACTACCAGGGGTAATGTTACACCCACATTTGGCAATTTATGCTATAAGCTAAGCCAAGTAAGGGGGCGAGCCATTAAATGTCAAATACTTTAATGAAAAGAAATGTGACTGCCACAAAACTTTCGGTACGTAGGTTTAAGATTCCTCACTCCGATATCAAATGGAATGAGAAACTGACAATCATATTTAGGACTGTTGCCTGAGTACTGCAAGTATTCTAATAACTAGTCCACTTGCGTAATGACTGCTAAAGACTTCAAATCTCCAAAATGGGAAAATAAAAGTATCAGTAGTAGTAGTAGAAGTAGTAGTTTTTTTTTTTTTTTTTTACTATTGATAGGCACGCGTTTGACCACTATCTCACCTGATGGTAAGCGAGGATGTGGTCGAAGATGGAGCACGCTTGCCTAGAAATAACCTAT
Source organism: Lacanobia oleracea (assembly GCA_950371165.1). NCBI lineage: Eukaryota > Metazoa > Arthropoda > Insecta > Lepidoptera > Noctuidae > Lacanobia > Lacanobia oleracea. The sequence goes on from OX493393.1 coordinate 7,424,004, forward strand.
TCACTCTTGATTTAAAGACTCCCAGGTTGTAGCTATCAGGAAACACAGACTCCGGCAGGGAATTCCACTCCTTAGCTGTACGCATTATGAATGTGTTCCCAAAACGTTTTGTGCGTATGGGTGGGATGTCCACCATGTACCGGTGGCGCATCGCCGTTCGTCTTGTGGTCCGATGATGGAACGGGCTTGGCGGAATTAAATTATGCAATTCCGTCGCACATTCCCCAAAATGCAACCGGTAAAAAACCGACAGGCTAGCAACTCGTCGTCGATGTTCAAGACTTTGGAGCTTCGTCGCGACGAGCCTCTCATTGCCGATGATCTATTTGGCTCGTTTCTCAATTGACTCAAGGGCAGTAGTGGTAGTAGTAGAAGGTATCTCATCCAATACGTGCACAATTTGTCTTTATTTCCAACTAGTTGACCCGCGCAACTTCGTTTGCGTCACAATTTTCATTACTGCTCCGCCCCTATTGGTCTTAGCGTGATGATATATAACCTATAGACTTCCTCGATAAATGGGCTATCTAACACTGAAAGAATTTTTCAAATCGGACCAGTAGTTCCTGAGATTAGCGCGTTCAAGTAAACAAACAAACTCTTCAGCTTTATTTACTCTTCAGCTTTATATATAAGATATACGCCATTGAATAGAAGGAAATCTATCTAGGGTGATAGCCGAATCCGAGACTATGAAGAATAACGAAAAATACCCAAAGTATAGTTATCAATTGGCCTTAACTTATAAATCAAAATACCTTTACAAAACTCATCATCTCATCTGCCTAGCCTTTTCCAAATATATTGGGGTCGGCTTCCAGACAAGCTGGATTAAGCTGAATACCAGTATTTAATACCTTTACAAAATTAAACATTACTTATTGTTGGGGTTGACGGTGCATCATCTTTGAGTTACCACCTTACTACAGCTGATTACCACAACAGTTGAACAACCGTACAGTGAACTCCTACAATTTTCAAGGTTTTATTTGATATTCTTATAAAATATTTGTTCATCGATCAAAACATCTCGTACATTTTATCACCTTACTTTATAGTAAATTTAATAATTCTGTCATCTCAAAAACGCTTCAAATAAACTTTAAAAAGAAGTGATAAATGACCGTTTAGAGATACACAATCAGACGAGTTATTTAGTGTTTGTGTTCATTTACTTTTAGTACTTACAGTACAGTGACCCTGGCTTTTCGAAATATCTGGCTATCTGCACAATGGAATAGCCCCGAAGCGCGGTGACTGTGGCAATAAATTTACTTGGTCGCTGAAGCACAGTAATGAACTCGGAACTTTCCGAGATTTAAATAAACGCTTCCATTGATAGTACACCACTAAATCACTGCAGGAGTTAAGTAAGGGGAAAAATTTGTGCTTCAATTAAGTATGATAACTATTTTTAAATTCTTGATATTTCAAATAATTATATCAGTTGGCTTAAAACAATTTTCGAGGATTTTACTCAATCATTGAAACATAAAAGATAATACACAAGCCTTATAATATTTTCTTGAGTGTTCTGAACTTTAAGACCGGCCGTTGACCCATTGATTTGAAATGAAAATTCACGTCGAATAAACGCCTCGAGGCAAATTTACAAAATGTATTAGTCAAACGATTCACGAAGTTTATTATTCCAATCAAATCTGTTTGAATTATTGAATAACACGAGTGCACAATTAAGATACTTTAGTAGCAGTGATTGTCCGATTGCTGGAGTTACAGGTGGATCTAAATTTAAAGGATCAATGTTCTTGTATCTTTATGTTTTCCTGTCTAGTTTAAAGCAAGGGTTTAGCACTGAAAGCTATTTAGAATTTTATGGGCGCCGTTTTCAGTTTAATGTAATGTCACATAGCCTTTAACGCTTCCAACGATACTTCATTTGTCCAAAAATGATAAGAAGTTATGAGAGAACAGATGATCATTCATACAAACATACAGGTCAAAATCATGAACCTCCTTTTGCGTCGCCATAGTGGGTATAAACGAATAAGTAATATTTTAAAATTATAGGTACTTACATTTACAAATGAGAAAAAATAACTAAATCCCATAGTTTATGGAGTATTTATTATATTAACTGTTTAACATATTTACTGTGTACACAATAAGCCCACTCAGAGCACACATAAGATGTTTCGGTCGACTCTGGGTTTTTTTAGCCATCATCTGAATTGGTTTCGTTCTGCTTACCTACAGCTACCATATGTACTTCAATACAAACTTCCAAACACCCTAAAATTGCAATAAATCTTGCGCGATGAAAAACTTTCGAAAATTTGTGATTAAATAAGCTTAAAAACAATAAATCCCATCGAAATTCAAATTCAATAGTTAATATTATAATAAACTAGTTGACCCGCGCAACTTCGTCTGCGTCACAATTTTCATTACTGCTCCTCTCCTATTGGTCTTAGCGTGATGATATATAGCCTATAGTCTTCCACGATAAATGGGCTATCTAACACTGAAATTATTTTTCAAATCGGACCAGTATAGCCTGAGATTAGCGCGTTCAAGTAAACAAACAAAAAACAAACTCTTCAGCTCTATATATTAGTGTAAAGATATTAAATCCGAGAGAGTATAGAGATAACTCGACAGAGTATCTAATCTCACGCGGTTTATTATAAGCTTACGGTGTTTGCCCTTAATACAGGTTATATTATAACCTAGCTAGGAGGACAGTGCATCATCCAACTGATTGGAGACAATCGTACGAAACCACCTCATTGTCTTGTTAAGTGAACTATTGTACTTCAATCTCTGTTTATAAATAAAAATAAATTATTATTATTATATAGGTATAGGTATTAATGTAGTAGTTACCGATATTTTCGTCAGCTGAAACTTAGTACTGATTGATAGCCACAGAACCGGATGCAAAATGGTCAGCCTACGTCACGCTACCAATCATATACACAGAAAGATCCAGCCGATCCTTTTATAGAACATTGGTAATTCGAACTGTGAGGATTTCACCATAGTTATAAGGTCACAGAATAAATTTATGGCGACTCGTGGCCTCGTCATATTACGCAAGTGATCGATTCGCAGGTAATTTATTAAAGAGTAGACTGTTTGTGACCAATAGGTAATACATGGCTTGCTAACACGTGCCTGCTTAAGTTGGTTTACGTAGATAAGCATGTGACAAAGGAGAAAAACTGCAATACTAATTAAATGTGTTTGATTATTTATTTTTATATCCATTTACTGTTCTTTATTTTTAAGTAATTACATAAATATTTTAGGCATTGTGTGTTTAATTAGATAAAATTTGTTGGCTTAATAGGCATAAGAGCTCGTGGGTAAATAATAAAAGCCGCACGGGTCGATCTTCAACGTTATGTAACGTTTGCCTAGGTTGGTCTGTGGATGGGTGAATATTTTAACATACCGAGTTTTCTCCGTGCCTCGGAAACCACGTTAAGCAGTTAGTCTCGTTTTTCATTTATAGATCTATGGCAGTCGTTACGGATTATTAGAAGCTAGTAAATCTGACTCCAGTCTTGAAAAACATACACAGTTAATGGGTTGTGGAGGTCTGGTACGCAGCCGCTCCACGTAAAATAATGGTATTCCGACTCTAATATAATTGGAAAAAGGCTTAGCAGATGATGATGTAGACATTTTGTTGCTAGTAATCTTCATTTATCTAATAACAAATGTGTTGTGATAAACTCTCGTTGCAGCAAAAGTTATAATACCAATACCGGTTAGGGGCATGCGAGGTATTTAATGTGGCAAGTAGGTTAGTCATCCGACCACCATGCTGCTGATTGTAATTAGAAGTTACACTTAATAATTTAATTATGTGTAAGAGAGCTTGACGAGTAAATACATATTTCTTAATTAACAATGTACCTGGCTTCCCCTCCAAGCCTTATAAATTTATAATGCAAATCACGTTAACTACAAAATTTTGAAGTACATAATAGAACAGAATACTCTCATTATGTATACTATTCAAGTTCATGTAATTTCTTCTATTGTTGTTTTTTTTTTTTCAAAATTTATTTTGAAGTCAACTGAATTTGAACACAAACGAAAGTAAAGACAAGGTGTGATGCAGGTGCAATGGTACCTTATTATTGAAGGAGATATTTCCACATTTGGTTATTAAAATATTTGTTTTTTTTTTATTTGTTATGGGTTTGCTCTTGACTCTAGTCTAGGTCAGAGATGACCGAGACAAAGTCTACGATGGAGCGAGCTTACCCAGAAGCAGCCTGTTCACTCTAACTTTGAAGAGATTAGGGTTGTAAGCGTAACAACCCTGTTTTCTCTAAGCCAAAAGTGAACATAACCCAATTTCACAAAAACATACGTAAACAACGATATTAGGACAATAATGAAAATTCAGGACCATCTTGAATTCCACACATGAAGGCAGTAAGTCTGCGTTAAGCTGTATTAGAAGATACAATGCCCCACGGCTTCGCGGAAACTGTGTCAAGTAAAGAATTAGGACGTTGACTCCTAAAGCGAGGTGATCATTACAGACCCCGCAGTAAAACCAGGAATTTATTTAAGCACCTACTTCGTTGTAATTAAACCGTTCTAGACTAAGTTAATGACCTGAACGTTCAGGAGATAGCGAGTTCGTCGAAGATAAATTATTATGAATTCCTCAAAGTTCGGGCAGAGGCGCTACATTAGGAACGGAGATGATTTATATTTCGAAGTTTAAGTGCAGCAATACCCTGACATACTTTTCAGTTATAAACCTTTTTAGACCGACTTCTAGAAAAGGAGGAGGTTCTCAATTCGGTTGTGTTTTTTTATGTTTGTTACCTCATAACTCCGTCATTTATGAACCGATTTGAAAGGGTATACTTTCCGATTGGTCCCATTGTCACCAAGTCAGAATCTGATGTTGGGATCCCATGAAAATCGAGGGCAAACCTCAAATTTTATAGGCACATACAATGTTTTTCATAAATTTTCTAACGCAATTCGTATATTTGTGCCTGGTAATTATCATCTCATGACGCTGAGCTGATGGTGGAAGGTATAAATTAAAATCTGATGATGAGATTCCATAAATATGTTTGTTCAGCGATATTTTCGCCAATTGTCAGCCGATTTGGATGTCTTTTTTTGCTAAGACAAGTATTTTCCTGGACTGGTCCCATTTCAATTTGGTGTAGATCGGCGAAGAACTTCGGAGGTAGGCAACGGAACTCTTCAATAAATGATAGCAAATGGATCGAGATTGCTGAAATCGCGTGTTTTTTTAGTGTTAACACCAGTTCTTAACATAACATCGCGCTGGTACACAGTTTAATAGGTACCACTAAAAAGTGAAAAATAAAAAACACTTTTTTACAAAAAATACAACCGACTTCAAAAAAAGCACTACATGGTATAAAATAACTTGCGAAGAAAGAAATGAAGTTTAATTTCGGAAGTCGGTGTCAAAAAACGAAAAAATGGTAATTTTTTCGTTTTTTGACACACATGACAAACACCGACTTCCGAACTAAATAAAAAAATTTTTTTTAGTAATTCTGGACGCAAAGTGTAGCTAGACCCTGTGGAATCTGGAGCGAGTAAAATTATGAGATCCTTCTCATAATTTTTTCTTTGGACAATTACCGATAATGCATTATTGCGATCAATATTATCACATTCTTTACTGATTTTTTTTGAATAACTTCGTGTCGTTAACCTCATCAAGATTTTTTCATTAATTTATTACAGGTTTAATGTACCCGGCTTTATAACTTTTTTATTCTCATCATTTAATTAAGTGAATAAAGTTAGGCAGTTAATGCCTGTTTATTTATGTGCTTGGGGCGCCGCTAAATCTGACAATGTAGACTGATACGACCGACAATGGCTGTCAGTACAGGATCGCATTAAAATACATCATCGAATCCGTGTATTGTTGGGATTACCATACTCTTTGTGTTATTACAGCGAGTAATATTCGCTTTGTGTCCGGGGTATCGAACCTTCGTGATGGAAGTGCGACCAAAAATAATAAGCGAAGTCAAACAAAAGGTATTTCATGATTATAGAAAAGTTGCGGGAAAATTATCCGGAGGTGTCAGAAGTAATGAGAGAGAACAGGCAACAGGCTCCTCATCGAGCTGAGGGTTCGTTGGCCCGCGGCGCCGCGACCATTGACCCGGGACCCTGCATCCGTTTGTTGTTGAACGGGAACTGACGCTCTCTTGTGGAAAATTAACTTTTCCATCTCGAGATTTTCAGCCTCTTACAAATAATACGTGGAATTTTCGCAGGGGTAAACGAGATGCCCCAAGGTTCAACACCTTAGAAAATAAACCATTATTGGAAATGTCAAACCCATGTTGTATATTTTATTTAGTATTTCTTTGCGGTTCGACAGCATTGTTTCCCTTTCATATTTGTAACGGTTCTTAACCTTCCTGTGTGCATAATAAAAGAAATAAATTTAATACAAATCCTCATGTAGGCACAAATCAATTCAAACGGAACACTTTTCGACATAATTTCATACGATAAGTATACGTTTGAAATTATGTCGAAACCTGAACGAGCATGATAATGTTATGATAACATTTATGAATTATTGTGATTGAAATATGAGAGTAACGTCATCTTCAAAGTTAAGAATTCAAAGCAGTGGAAAGTATTTTCACGCAAAAGAAATTTATGTCATCTTTCCGGGTGAATGCACGATATATTTCTTATGAAAGAAAAAAAGGTTCTTGTGAATAAATTCAAGAGCACATATTTCAAAGAGTAAGCCTCTTTCATTGAGATACCATACATTTCGCAGAAAAAGGCACTTATCAATGTAATCAAGATTTTCATTGAAACATATATGAGCATGTTATAAATACTCACACCTATTCAAATATGAATCGAAGTGTATGTATTTTGAAGTCAAAGGTATTGGTCGAGCCAGTAGTAACAATATTAGGAGCTATCGTAGAATTAAAACTTGGATTAAATTATTGGATTACAAGATTTGAAGATGCGTTGCCATGGCACTAAGTTGAGTAAGTTATCTCTTTGGATAAACAAGTAGCAATAAGTCAATAAACTCATAACTTTAAGGAGAATTAGTGTAAGAACATCTATTGAAATTTATGTTCTTTACTTGCTAACCCTTCGATCCTGAATAAAATTGTTGATCCAGAATAAACACGTACATTGTTATAGTTTTATCCATAAAATCTTATTGACTTCTGGATTAGCACGTGTTATCTAAAAAAACAATTTGGGACGGGGTGTTTTGGTTCATGAGAGGTTAAAGTTCTGTGAACAAATACATACGCATTAGAAAGGGAAAATGACCCGATAATTTTTCACGTGTGGACAGTAGTACAGGGTTGTTTACCTAACCCATATTTATTTGCTACGCAGCTACGACAATAATCCACCTACGCTCTACGATGACATTTTTCCAAGAAAGGCTGCCCGCTACGGCGTAGCACTCGTAGCACTCGAAGCCTTAATGGGTCAAGTGACATTGAAAGGCTTAGGTACTACTTTCTAAGGTTGGGGCTTATTTTTGGAAGGTACCTTATAAGCCTATGTTTATGATAAGGTACCTGCCGACGAATAAACAAAGTTATTTGACGTAAAGGTCATCGAGTTTCAATACAGTGTTAGTAATTATCTTTCGAAAATTAAAAATCAACTTCAGAAATACTAACAACTTGAACAACTTGAAATAATAAGTAATAAGTTTGAAACGAATTCAGCTTGCGATGACTGCTAGAAGACTCCGGAAGGTTTTTGTATTTAAATGCAAAAACGATCCGAGTTTAAAATTATGGAGTAAAAAATTGTATTTGTGTAATATTAAAAAATATGAGAAAGCAAAACAAGCATTTGCGATGTAATCACTAAACGTAAATATTATCAATCGTAAGGTGATCGACCGCGCTTCCTCTTTGGAGGAAGTGCCTCCGACAGTTCCATCTTAATAATTACATAAGTAGTCCCGCGAGCAGGTCCCTCACGAGCCAATCAACAGTTCGGTAACAAAAATGAGCAAACACCAAGTTTTATCATTACACACGTAATGGAATGTTTGGACGGAGGAAGTCGATGACCTTTATAGAGAATGGTAATATTCAAAGATGAATTGAGGATATTATTATATACAGGTAAAATTCTAGGGATATTTGTTTGTTTATTTTATAGTTATATGGGAAAGACTTGAAAAAAAAAATCAACTGAGTTTCACAAAGACTTTTATAATGCACAAAATGTGTGCGTAAACACAGTTACACTCTTTTTTTTACTCTCATATTCCTATAGGACGGCAATCCGACACGACCGGGGGACATGAGGCGCAGGGCAAACGACTTTACGTACTTTCCGAGATACGAGGATGTCGCACCACCAATAACACATTTTTCTTGACTCAGGAATCAAACCCGCTTTAACAGTCACTTATAGATCCATTGACTGTCGTGGCCTCTATTTATCCCGGGAAAGAAATTGCCTTTTTCGTAGAGAACGAAGCCGCTGGAAAAGTTATAAAGTAAACGAACAAAAATGTGGAGTATAACGCTGAAATACTTTATTAGAACCTGAATAAGCTTTTGTTAGATCTCACCGTTATTAATTTGAATGTATCTCTATATTGTATTTATTTCCCCAACATTTACATGCCATCTTCATTTCTGTGACTGAAGAGAATATTAAAGAAATGGTGTTATTTAATTTAACAATACATTTTTTTATCTAAACTTCATCAGACTTTCAAACTGGGGGTTAATGGCATCTCAATTAGAGAAAAACAAAGTTATCTCAAGTTATAGCTTCTAAATGGAAAAATACGATTCTCATTAATAACAAGTTAATGAATGGAATTTGTGTTTAAGAGTCAATAACACGAATGTACTAATCACACATGTTCTCCAGAGGATCGGTGTTGTGGTATCTGTTGCCTGTTGGTTTTCAGTGGCCAGTTTGTTTGTACCATGTTTTTTTCTTGCATAATAACATCTAACTCGACCCCAGTGGAAGTAGGGAGTACTAGGAAAACCGTATTATGTTTGATGAGTTTTATCATTTTGTAAAACAGTTGATGTTATTACGCAATGAATTAGGTATGTATATCAAAACTTGGATGAAAATTATTTTTATTTTCTAACCAGTTGATCGAAAAATGGAGTAACAGTGAAAATAGAGTCAATATTGATCGAAAAACTGACGAGATTTCACGCATTTAAACGAATCTCGAACCTCGTCGCGAAAACTACATTTTCGGCATAATGGTTTTTAACGTTAGAGGCCACGTCCTAACGTCTCTTTATAATTATTTACTCTATTTTTTCGTTGATTAAGATCTATCTATATATAAAAATGCTTTGTCCTGGCTGCACAGCCTAAACCACTGGTCATTGAGCCTTACATTTGTAGGCATTCGATAAGAAACCCTTTTTGAAAATTCTTTCCCAAAGGGCATGGAATACGAGGTGGAAGCGGAAGTGGAAGTGGCCAATTTACTTGAAGCTTAGTAAACGAAAGTGAAAAATTAAGTTTACATTATTAGTTTTTCACATATTCCAACCAAATACAATTAAGGTGTTTGAATTTGTGTGGAAAATTAATAATATTAATAGTTTATCACCCCTTCAGGTCAAAACAGCTAGTACGGGTACGTATTTGAATATCGAAGATTAAAATATCTATTGTTAAAATGTCGACGTTCAAAACATCTTAAGTGGAAATATCGAACGACCATAAAACCGAAAATTAAAATAATGAAAGTCGAATGGTTAAATAAGCTACGTCCAATATATCTTAAATCTAAATATCTACAAAAATTACATCGAAAGATCTAAATATCGTAATATATATATACATATATATTTAATACATTAAAAATTTACATGCCTTCGGCCATTACTATGATTCGTTACTGCTGTTTGGGTCCTAAATTTACATATTTTCTTCGTGCTTCCCATTTTTGGAACCACCTTTTGGAAAAAAATGGACCAAATTATCAAGCATACACTCTCTTCAATTTTAAATGTGGCCATGGACGACCGCGCCTGGGCTCAAGCTACTCTTCCCATTCGTCCGCAAAATTACCAGTATTAGTTTACCGGCTTTTATATCCTCGCTTCCGCACTGATTGATTTTGATGTGCCGTGCCGTTGTCACCGAGGCTGTGCCTGGAAACTCGCTTGCCCGAATTTAAATCTACCTGGCAACCCATCATACCAGAGACAGTGGGATGAGCCACTCTCTCATCTCCGCAGCTTCGGCTTGCTGGTCGCTCCGTCGACCAACCTCAGCCGCTACGGCTCCCACGGGTGCCTATGCTTTGTTACAGCGGGCGAAAGTTGCCCTTCCTTCGCGCCTCCGGATTTATATACACTCTAGAGGTAACAGCCAATAAACTACGTAAAGTCGGGGTGCCCCAATTCGGTTTTGGAACAATTTCGACCTATTTTATCCATGAAAATCAGTGTCCAGTGTATAAGCGTAGGTAAATCGTGAAGGTCTTTAAATTAAAATATTTTTTTGAAAAGTCAATATGTTGTGCTACAAAAGTTAGTGACAGAAACGAATCGCTGACAAACCGACTCCACGCAGTCTTGTCTGCCCTACCCCTAGAGTGTAATTTAAAATCGCGTAGGCGTGGAGATTCGAGGCGGCCCGCGAGCTGAGGAGCAGGTGGTTTTAACACCCACCGCCGTGGCGGAGGCTGGCCGAAGCTGCGGTTGTAAGCGTTTAAACCATCTGTGACGATAAGCTCGCATGGGACTGCCGAAGCTCCGCAGCGCCGGAGCCGTGCCTAAAAGCATGCTTGCTGCATGTTGCATGCTCTCTTTTATGCAATGCAATTTTCGATATTTTGATACAATTGATATTTAAATTTTCGATGTTTTGAACGTCGGTATTTTACGCGTAGGTATTTTAATCTTCGATATTTAAATACGTACCCGCTATCACACGTGTAGATCAAGTTGTGGATTTAAACATCGATACTTTTTTCCGGGAGTATGTTGTCTTGGAATAATTTCCGACTTTCTAGCGGGCGGAACCGCTGGCAGAAGCTATTCTTTCAGCTGATAAGTAGAATAGAATAGAATACTCTTTATTATGTACACCATATAAATTACAGAAAAGGTAGATGAAGAAAACATTACATAGGGTGACACAATGGGCAGCCTTAAAAGCGTTCTCTTCAAGACAAACTTTGGATGGATTGCAAAGATAATGGAATGACAGTACTGTAGGTAGCCTTAGGTGTACGATTTATACAAATAAATACATAATAGATAAATATATACAATTATAATTATGTAACAAATAAAAAGCATAGGACCCAATTGAAAACGATCAAAGAGAAAGGTAGTGATTTTTGACCATTGTTTTAAAAATGGACAAAGATTGAGCACGTCTTACTGACACGGACAAGGCATTCCATAACCGCACCGCTTGAACCGTAAAAGATTTGTCGTAGAAGCTGGTGGAATGCATCGGCATCTCTAATCTCAAGTTTCTGATGACCTCAGACATCTATTATGTGTGTCATGAAGGAACTTGAAACGTTCTTTAAGATAAGAAGGGGTTGTAAGAAGTATTTTATTTAGCAACAAAAATATTACATCCTTTTTCTCTTTTCAGAACTAGAATGATCTTACGTCTACGTGCATCTGCTATGTTTACGGTCGCAGTGGCTTCCGGTTCTTTTTACTCTCAGTTTTTTTTTTTTTTTAAGTTTCTCTGTATGTTAGACCGATTTAGAATTCGTGTAATAAAAAGGTAAACAAAAACAGGATGACAGCATGACTCAGCTGTTGTTCATAAATTGTCACATGGGAAAGTCCAAAGCGTTAGTAAACACATTAGAAAAGCCCACGAAGATTACAATATTTTATTTAATAATAAATAGCTGGCGGATTCGTGAAAGTAGGTAAGCAAAGTCATCATCATCTGCCTAGCCTTTTCCCAACTATATTGGGGTCGGCTTCCAGTCAAACCGGATTTAGCTGAATACCAGTATTTTACGCGGAGCCTACCAGAACTCCACAACCCATTAAATGTCTTCTGACTATCCGTAACAATTGCCAAAGATCTAGAAATGATAGCCGGGACCAACGGCTTAGCGTGCTTTCCGAGGCATGGAGGAAACTCGGTATGTTAAGATGGTCACCCATCCACAGACCAACCTTGGCAAGCGTTACTTAACCTTGAAGATCGAACCGTGCGGCTGTTATTATCTAGCCACGAGCTCCTCCAAAGTAGGTAAAACAAGTATCCGATACAAAGTATCCCATGTCCAAGCTAGGACATCATAGGACATGATCTATTTGTGTAATGAGTTTAAAAAGTCACAAACAGAAAAATATAGTTTCGCATTTATCAGTATAAATATCGTGAGAGTTAGTCGAATGACATCAGCGAGAACTGTTGCGGCAGATGTGCGGTACTAAACTAATGACCGAAAACCTTCCGATAGTATAGTTAGAAAGCTAATTATATTCGCGTCGGTCTAATAATAACTGATCCAAAACTTTTCCTAACGGTTGTTTGTTGGTTCTAAAATTTTCCAGCGTCAGTGTCCCACACCGTCAGCGCCTCGTCAAAACATTATCAGTTCCTTGAAAATTAATAGTGTCGCAATGAAATAAACAAGTCTTATTATCCGGCTGTTGAAAGGCAATAAACAATAAACGCTGGACTTTGACCGGCATCTGTAATAATGTGTATTATAATAAGCCCGTAGAAAGGATGAATACAAAGCGCCATTTTCGCAAATACTCTTGTTCTTCCATTGTTTAGGTTATTGTTTTGTATTTACACCTCACTGTTTATTGTTTTTAATTAATAAGCAATTGTTACATTATAGGTGTTTGGGTGACATGGTTCATTCAACGCAAATCTAAAGCTTGCCTTTAATTTTACCTAATTATTTTTTCATTTTTTGAGGCTATCGATAACTCCTGACTAAAACTAATAAGCAATTGTTACATTATAGGTGTTTGGGTGACATGGTTCATTCAACGCAAATCTAAAGCTCGCCTTTAATTTTACCTAATTATTTTTTCATTTTTTGAGGCTATCGATAACTCCTGACTAAAACTAATAAGCAATTGTTACATTATAGGTGTTTGGGTGACATGGTTCATTCAACGCAAATCTAAAGCTCGCCTTTAATTTTACCTAATTATTTTTTTATTTTTTGAGGCTATCGATAACTCCTGACTAAAAGCCACATATTCCATCACGCTTAAATAGTCAAATGCTGCATGGGCACTCCTGGCATACACTGCAGTTTCATATCAATATTCAGACTAAACCCTAAAATAACCAAATTACGTCAAAAGTATTGGCATTGATCTTCGGAAACTGCCGAGTAATAATATTTGCACACCTTACTATTATTTGTTTTTATGCATTCGATATTACTTTGATTATTTATTTTAGCTCGCCCTAGGCAATTAATTCTGGCAATAAAATATATTTATCATTGATGTAGAAAAAAAATAAACTTTGCGGGAGTAATTGCTCAAATATTATTAGCTGAGAGTTTTAAGACATCGTTAACTGCTTAGACGGCGCCAGATATATCATTTGACGTGTTCTTGATCAGCAAGTGGTTGACGCTCCTCAGACAAGCCACGTCCGGCAGAACGGGTACTTCAACACTCCGGCTCTTAACTGCATAAAAAGCTTAGCAGACTTCATATAAAACTCTAAATAAAAATCAACATGTCCGTAGTCATATTTTTGTTTTTATTACAAACTTGAGTATGTGTTATGATTTCTCCTCAGTCGATACCTTAGATCATAATGCGAACCAGACACAGAATTATAGAAGTATTTGAAATGTGAAGCCAAAACAAGTTTTCATCAAACGATCAAATAATCTTTATCAACAAAACCATCGACGTTAATAACAAGAAAATGTTATTGTTTACAATTTTAAAACGGTAACTAAAATGAGAAAGGCAAATAAACTCGACCAGCAAAAAAATGCCGGTTTTCTAAAGACCAATTACTGTTGGAAAAGACATTTATTAAATTCTTTGACCTTTAGCTTGAACCTTATCGTAGTTTGAAGAGACCTATCGAATTACAACCACTACAAAAGGGTGACCACAAACAATGATTCAATAATAAAGGGACATAATACTGACCATTATGTAGCCCTATTATTACACACATAAAAGGTTTTATTGTACTACTATATAATAGCGAAATTTTAGCTTACAATGGCTTTTAAGTACGTAAGAAAACTTTTGGGAAATCCACCATGAAAACCCATTATGAAAGACACCTATTTAATAACGTTAAACTTGATATCTTAAAACATAAGTCATTTAAAAAAAGCTTCCGTTTTCTGTTTGCATAGTATCGAGTTAATCTGATTTTGAACTTTAATAGTTCAAAATCAGATTTATCTAGAAATATACTTATCACTGTTACCTGAGCCTATCAGACCTATCGAATTACAACCACTACAAAAGGGTGACCACAAACAATGATTCAATAATAAAGGGACATAATACTGACCATTATGTAGCCCTATTATTACACACATAAAAGGTTTTATTGTACTACTATATAATAGCGAAATTTTAGCTTACAATGGCTTTTAAGTACGTAAGAAAACTTTTGGGAAATCCACCATGAAAACCCATTATGAAAGACACCTATTTAATAACGTTAAACTTGATATCTTAAAACATAAGTCATTTAAAAAAAGCTTCCGTTTTCTGTTTGCATAGTATCGAGTTAATCTGATTTTGAACTTTAATAGTTCAAAATCAGATTTATCTAGAAATATACTTATCACTGTTACCTGAGCCCGTGATAACGTAATTCTATCTCTCGAAAATCATTTCTAGAAGTATGAATATACATTTTGAGCGGCGTCACCACTTTAATACTCATTGTTATTCTATTCTCTCTTCAGATACCTACTGAATTACTCGTGTCTACGGCGCCTATCAAATTCGACTTAATCGGTCACCTTGGTTAAGAACGCAACTCCAAACTAACGATACTAATTAAAATTCAATCAGTGTCAGTAAGATACGCAGATCAACTCGAGAACGTTGACCCTACGAACTACCCGTTTGTAAATTTTGCATTGAAGTGTGCGACCCAGGGCTTTCCACTGTGTGCCGAATGTCGAGTCGGCGGACGGTCAAGGGCTTTCGCGGGAAAAATACGAGTAAAACCTACGGATTTCAGATGCGGCATCAATCGGTCTCGTCAGGACATCGTCCTACAAAAATCTTCACAGAAAAACGTTAACAGAAAAGCAATTAAAACAAATTGTCTTCACCTTTGATTTTTCATCTCTATAAATTGCCACCAAGTATTTTTCCTAGCCTTGTGTGTTTATGAAGCGAGTTTCGTTTCACGATTTCAAAGGCAATATAAAATTTATTGTGTTTACTTAACAAATAAATGCACTTTTATCATCTGCTGGACTGAAATAAACGTTTAAAATAATCAAGGTAAGTGTTTGTTTCAGCCTTCTGTACTGACCTAGAGATGTCAAAATGTGTGTGATTAGTTTAGTACTGATATAATACGCATTAGAGATTATCTAAGGAGGTAACCAGATCGTACGGCCTTAAAATGGAAATGATAAACACTTCCTGGCGCCGACCCTGGATCATGATCGGAATGATGTGTCGAGTAGCGCCCATGATGAGGTCAATGATACATTACTCGGTTTAGATACCATAAATAGTGGAGTGTTTACATCGATATTTTAAACTGACCCAAACATATTAGGATGGTAATATTCTACCTCGTTACCAAACTGGCTAATCTGGGTATAACGACGATATTATACAGTCAGATGTAGACATTATTGGAATACATAGTCCCAGCGGTGGACACCCTTATGTCAAGATAATCACGAACCTGACAACAACAAGCCTCGTGTCGAGATACGTGGTCTTGGCAGATAAAGGGCGATTGAAAAACAAAGGCCCTTTTTTTTGGCATAAATCTTTTTAACCTTTTCTGGCCGGTTCTGTTGTAATCATAATAAAAACAAGTAAAATATTCCTATTATACAAAAGAATAGTTCATAAGCTTGCTAAAGTGCTTGCAAATGGTGTCTGCATCTGACATTGAGCCTGTCTAGAAAATTGCGGATTTGCGCTCAAGGGTTTTATTTTTTTTATTCGAAAAGGGAGTTTTTGTTTAGAATTAAAAAGTCTGTTTGTTTACGAGAAACTTGCTGTTTCAGTAAAGTTAAATTATTCATACTACGTACTTCAATTTATAAGCTGACGAGTTTGTTTGTTTGTATGCTTGATTACGCTAATCTCAGGACCTACTGGTCCGATTTGAAAAATTCTTTCAGTGCGAAGTGCAAAATATAAGGTAACCTACGGTACCTATTACAAACGGGTGCCGCTCATTTATTATAACAATTTTTGCTGTATTTTCAATGGCTATAATGCTCAAATGACATAATGTTTACTTCATCTGACAACAGTTTTACATAATTTTCACTTAATGTATCATTCAGTTTGCATAACAACATATGTTATAGCAACACTTTCTGTAATTTTCATTTAGTACGTATAACGTTCTTATGATCTAATTATTATTCTGTATAACTAACATTAAATTTGATCTAACCGCTGGACAAAGAGCGAGCGAGAGCCGGCTACAGAACGTATAGGTTAGGTTTGAATGGGGTGACGGGAGCAAGAGTCAGTGAGCAAAGCGAGCCAACATAGCTCCCGCGATCCTCAATCCCGTGAACTTACTACTAATACTTATAACAAACATTACACACCCAAAAAAATGTTTATAAATTGCTATTTTGCATCTGCAGTCCACGAATTACTTCGCAAACATCATCTCAGCACAAAATAGCTCGTTTAACAGAATTCTCTTTGGCAACAAGTTACGTAATCATCTGTTACTGCCCTGTTACGTAACGGCACGGAGACTTCTCGGTAACCTGTCGCTTTTCTAATGAAATCCCGACGAAGTCACATGATTTCATGTTCACGTAATGAAGGGAGCAGGCAACAGTAACATTATATGATTGTTCTCTTTTTTTTTTTTTTTTATGATGCATTTTTTATTAGAAGGGAACATAATCTAAATAAATTAATAAATACTTAACCTTTCGTTTGGTCGGCGACGTAAGTACGCACATCACGTCACATGTTGAGACTTTTACACGTTAGGTAAAAACATTGGGTAGGCATTCAGAAACACGAAGATTACACCAATAAACCGATAATAATACAGTATAAATTATACCTTCCCGGAATCCTCATTAGTTTTCCTATCTACTAAAACCGGTACGTAATGAAATAAAACTGACCTGACTTTGCAGTGACGTGATATGTTTTCATTTTGATAATTTTCGTACACATAACCTTCACACTTTATCACAATACGTCGAATTCACAAATATATTCACCAAAACTACACTAGAATACGATGGCACATATGTTTACACATTCACTACATACTTTATATCACTACTAAACGCACTATTTGCATGACAACAACTTTTTCTGTCAACTGATAAAAAGTTTGTGACCGCAAGCGGCCATCTTCGCGTTTAGACTGGCGCGGACCGTACTTCGCAGACCGTACGTGCGGCCAACCGACATGATTTTGGCGCCAATTTTACGACTTTTTTCTCTTTGACACACAATTATGATGTCAATACGTGATGATATTAGTACCTATTACTATTATTATGTTCATAGGTAAATATGATCACTACTTATGTGTATTTCAAACTTTTTACGAGAATATTTATAAGAAAAACATCTCATAAACAACGGCCAGTATGGAAAATAAATGTTAAGTCTAAACTTTCGTTACTTTTTTCGCCTGTATAATCATTACTTTTTGAAAAACAATTACTCAATACGGAATCTACACTTATTTCTCAGTAATTCTATATAGATTTTTATAAGAAAACTTATTGTTTTCTGCCACTATTCATCGTTTATTTCTTCTCCGGTCACGCACAAATTTAGGTACACGGCAAATGTCAAGCGGTGAAATGTCAGATGAATTTATTTATTGTTTAGTTCGTTCAAAATAATGTTTCTGCTGTTGAAAAGTATTAAAATAGAGAGTGAATGAACCATTTCTTTCATATAAATGCAGAAAGTATTGCTACTTGCAACACAACCACAGATTTTTACCGACCAATCCTGACCAAGCCCTTATGTGTAACTGTCCGACTTAAGACATTTGGTGCAATTTTTTCTTATGTCGAACTGTGTAACTTAAGACATTTGAAAGGTTAATTATCATACACTAATTAACACGAAATTATGTACAAACGCGTATAAAAACAAAATTAATCATTGGGCATCAAAAAAATAATCCACATCGCTGTCAATGGCAAAAGTTCCCAGAACACTGGCAGCATTGCCGCGTTGAATCGCAATGCTGATTCTTTGGCCGAAAAAAAGCCCAGCCCTCTGGTCACATGAACAGTCGACAAGTTGTTTGTTCTCTTTGAAATTACACAGTATGTAGATATCTTCCAAGTATTGTTAGGTTACTTGTTAAAAACTTTTATTTACTCACTGACAGACAATATATAGCCTAAACTTCTAGGTCTTCTCTAGACAAGATTTTTTTTAATCAAAAATATTCATAGGGACAGTTAAATAACGGATCAATTATTTTGTTTCATGGCAAGTCTAATGCCTTGGGCACCTAACTTAACACTTCCGTAACGAGTGCTTTTTTATTTTTTTCCAAAAGTTTTGTCAAGTGCTGAGAATTTGAAAATAGTGTCTATTTGTTCTCAATACGACCGTATTTTCATAGTTTGCAAGAGAATTTTCAAGTAAGAGATTTTGTAATATAAAATAATTACGTATCTCGAAAATGTGATATTTTGTTTATGGAGGTATTGTTACAAAACTAGTGTCAATTGAAAGGTTGTTAAATAAACTAAATATTGTTATATAACAAAAGTAATCAAGTCGATAGGACATCTAGTTTTCAAAATATGTATAAGGAAAACGGTAAAGTGAAAGTTAGTAACGATTGAATTTAGTAAGTTTTTGATGTAATTAATAAAATATACTTTGGTAAGATTTACGTAGTTTTATTTCTGCCTAGTTTAGGAAAGGGAGTCTTACGACTTATTTTTATATTCGTTGTACTGATTTTTCTTTATAAAACTTATCTACATATTTAAGACAACTCTGTTTGCCATGTACAAACTACTTATTGAATAAATTATTATTATATATTATTATACAAAATTCATATTATTAGTTCAAAACATAGTTACAATACAATTAATTCATCAAATTGTCAATTAGATTAGATTAAAATAAAAAATATGTACAAATTACAGATTAGTCAAGTTACAAAACTGACAATAAAATAATTACAGAGTGCGTCATAAGTAATTACGAGTCTTATTAGTTTTTCATTCATGATTGTGTATATTAGGTATCTAAAGTTCTTGTTTACATAAGTCAAGAATATTTTGTGTGGCAAAGTCTTCTTTTTCATGCCTGCCACCTCAACCCTGTTAAGTTTTTTTTTTTTTTTTATAAAAGCGATTTTGATCTAGTCTGAAATTATGATGGAATACTTATTTTAAGAATGCATCTAATACCCTGAACAATTTGAGTACTATGAGCAAGCAATTCTATTTATTTCCCAGAGTTTAAATAAACAAGGATTCCAAATCCAAACCCAAACACTACATGCCTATGCCAAATATTTTGCAAATAAATGGACGTTCTGATTTGAGCGGATGTTGGTACTGTTAGTAGACATAAGTAAACAATGCGGAATGTTGACCGATTTTCCTCGAAGTGCACATTTAAGTGAACATTCATCATTCTGACAAAGCATTCAGTTGGTAGGTACTACGGTCATTCATGACCGAAAATAACTTACCTACAGCAAGAGGTAGACTCTTCATATATGCTTAGCAGTTGTTATATCTACAGTGTCCAGAAACAAATAACCAGAGACCTTTCTCTCAAATGCTTATATTTGAGAGAAAATATTAAGGCTGCTCTCTCGAAAAAGGCTTAAAATAGCTTGCAGATGAAGCAGCTTTTCGTCGGCACAAACTGAGAAATTACATCTAAAAAAATAGTTAATATTCGTAATTTGGTTTACCCAGAATTTGTCTATCGGTATCACATAAAAAGAACAAAAAATACACCAAATCATCTCCAAATCGTTGAGATGAAACCATTTTACTCCTTCATTTTTTGTCAAAATAGTATAAAAAAATATATTTACTGCTTTACAATATAAATGAAAATGATTTGTTTATTTTTTCACTTTTAAAAACATGTTTTATTTTTTTATTACAAAAAAGTGGCGCGTAAAGGGGAAGTTAGTTTCGATTATATGCACAAGGTCATTGGCGTGAATACAAGGTACACAGGTAATGAACATTTCACACATACCTACACAGGACAGTTACTCAAAGGGTGGATAGCAAAAAACCACCATTTACAGACACCTTCATTTACTAGACAAACAGAAAATCTAGGTATATAGGCTTTAAATAATAGGCACTGGAAACCTGGCACTGAGCCCTATCCAGATATGTACACATCTTTATGGTCAGGCAAGGCATAAAGCCGTAAATTAGGAAAATGTAAAATCACAGATTTTTTCCCCTTCCAGGTTCCTGACCTATAGTACCTCCACCCTTAGAGGGGTGGCCTCAAAAGTTGTGTATCTGGATAGAGGGATGATGCACCTACCCTAATACAGATAGTTTGATAGCCCATGGGGCACAGTTTTTCGGGAAATCAACCCTTAATAGTAGGCAAGTTCACACTTGTAGACAGTTTCGACAGTCAAATGCAACAAGCCCACTAGTGGGCAGGGTTGAAGGGTTGGTTTTCACCCCGTTCGACGGGGAATTTTGGGGGATTTACAGAGAGGTGCATCAACCCTATCCAGACCTAGAATAGACCCAGATATAGCTAGGAATGTAATAGAACCGTAGTTAAAATTAACAGTTAAAATAAACTAAAACAGTTAGTGGTTTTTGGGCCTCGTTAGAAAAGTAACCTCGTACCTAAGTAAATAGACAAGAAATGGCAATTCGTAGTCACCGGCAGAAGAAATATAGAATTTATAACTAGAATCATTGTACTCGCGAACTTTCCCTTAAACCATTAGCTGCAGTGTTGTCAAATTCCTGCATATTATTTAACCCTGGTAAGCATTCATCCCTCACCCCAATCTACCCCGAAGACAGCAAGTAAATGGCAAGATAGAAGAACGTTGTACGTGTGGTACGGGGAACCTCTGATCCCGATACAGGACGTCAGCGCGGCTGGACGCAGACGGGTGGTCACAGATCACATCGGAGGAGTAGAAGAAGGATAAACCTACCCCATCACACCCCCGTTCTAGTCGATCACGCCCGTCCGGTATAACAAGCCTTAAGTCTTTTTGAAATTGTCGTTTTATCAAATGGCTCACTGACCTCTAATAAGTATAAATTAACTTAAATTATTATTTATTTGATGGTACGTATTATATATTAAATACTTAACAGAGGGTTGGTTAGGTTTTTGAGCAAATATATTCTGGAAGAAATATGACAATGAGTCGATGCGGCTTGCTGTGAGGACCTCGAAAATATATGTGAAATGTTTCGGGGAACACTCAGATTCCCAAAAAGTACACTTGTAACGTAATCTTCAGAGGCGTTCATTTTTATTTGTTCGACTGTAGATGTTGTAAAATGTCGATTGGTCAATCTGATGAAGAAATTTTTTTCGGGACGGATTCAGGGCTTTTTAAATTTATTCTGTGTAACAAATAGTATTTCTGTCCTGAAGAGTGAATTTGTACCTCTAATTATCTGGCAGGATGAGGGTAATATTTTTTTTATTTTTTAGGAAATAAACATACCTAAGTGATACAGCATTTACATCTCGACGCAACCAATCATTTCGATTACCATTGATGATTTGTATCATGGTATGCAGTAAGCACCATGATACAAATCAAACTTTTTCATACCATCATTATCAAACACTTGAATGTATTGATAAATTCTATGTAGGTCGCTAAATAAGAATAAAACAGGATTAATTATAGGCATCAAATGTCACTATGACACTGAACAAACAATTAAAAACTAAAATCGTCCACATGATGAGGATGCAATTAATATTAAAAAAAAATACGTTCAGCACAGCACGACGCACTAGGAAGATGGGATGGCGTAAGGGTAGGTATAGTAGAAGACAGACAGCGTCTATTAATTGAAATAAATTTTATATTTAAGTTATCTCTGTTACGAAATTGATTGTTATCTAATGAAAGTTAAATAAAATTGAATAGGTTAGTTTGTACTTATAAATCTGTATTTTTTCATTATTTCGGTCGTCCTTAGATTTTCGTCGAACAGACTCTTTACACTTCCTCTTAATCACGTCATATCTTCCATTCACGTAGCTCCATGCATACCTCTAACATACTTATAAACAGTATTTAAATAGAGAACGTACCTATAATATAACTACTGCTGTCTTTATTAAAGGTCGATCGATTTTGGAGATTGCATTGTTGATTGTTGACACCGAGTTCCCGTCGTGGCTTGGTAAACACCTCGGTAAACCCTGCCCCTGGCTGTCAAGGAAACAAGAAAAACAATATCAACCTTGGAAACTGTCGGAAAACTGCAACTTGTTTAACAAACAGGCATCTCGTATTTTAAACTGACTTAAAAAAGGAGGAGGCTCTCAGTTCGGTTGTATTCTGTTTTATATTTGTTACGTCCGTCATTTATGAACCGATTCGATTTTTTTTACTTAAAAAAAAAAATTAATTGGTCTTATAGAAATTTCATCAAAATCGGTTCTGTAGTTCGGTTTTTAATCAAAATAGCTGGAAAAAATATGTCATCTAAGTAAACGAAATTACGTCTTTTACTTTTTTGGAGGCAAGCGGAACAGAGAGAAAAGTCCCCATTGAAAAGGGAGGATCCTCCAACCAGACTGTTGTTGTGCCTGGTGGGCTACTGCCCGATAGTTGATATTCGGGCTGATGTATATGTTCAAATCGCTTGGTAGTAAACTTTGCTTGCGCGAAGCAGGATTGTTGCTAGTTGAATAGATAGCGTTGCGGTTCTTTTTGCTGCGATGTAGATTTTCTCCGTTGGTTTTTGTTGTGGCAGCATTGATGCCGCTACGTCACTCCCCTCCCGAGACAGACCGTCGGTAGTGGATGAGTCGTCCATTCAAATTTAGATGCTTGCCAGGACAGCGGAAGGTTGGTTCCTGTGAGTCGGAACCGGAAGTCGCAGAGTTCACGGTGAGTCGGAACTGTCTGCGGTGCCCCAGTCAGTCCGGGTGATGATATCCCAGTGAGTCGAAATGATGCAGCAGACTCCAGTGAGTCGGAGTGTTGCTGCTGCTGGCTCCAGTGAGTTGGAGCGGTACGACGTAGTGACGTGACAGCTGGCGTCGACTAGGAAAGGTTCTTCATGGCTATTTATGTGACTGGCCGAAGCTGCAGTGTGATTGCCAAGGTCGCTGATGAGGTTGAAGGTAGAGGCTGAGGATGCTGACCAGGATTACGAGGCTGCTGCATGCTGGTGGTCAGGATACTCGTAGAAGCCGTAAGTAACGGCTGGCTGTATGACTTGTTGCTCGAGAGCTTGAGGTCACGATGAGGAGAAGTGATGATGACGTCAAGCTCAAGTAGTTGCACGAAGGCTGCGCTGACGTTCAATGTCGAGAGTCACCAGTTTGAAGGGTACGCGATACAGAGAGTGAAGTCCCGCATACCCCCATTGAAAAGGGAGGATCCTCCGACCAGGCGGCTGTTGTGCCTGGCGGGCTTCTGCCCGATAGTTGATATTCGGGCTGGTATATGTTCGAATCGCGTGGTAAACTTTACTTGCGCGATGCAGGATTTTAGTTCGCTGCTAGTTGGATAGATGGCGTGCTGGTTCTTTTTGCTGCGATGTAGATATTCTCCGTTGGTTTTTCTTGTGGCGGCATTGATGCCGCTACACTTTCCTGTGCCTTTCCAGTGGTGGTGTTACATGGGGTACCACAAAAAAGTTTAAAATAAAAAACAACTTTAATTTCGGAAGTCTGTGTTTTTGGTTGTTTCTTCGTATTTTAGCACCGACTTCCGAAATTGAAGTTATTTTGTATTTTGTAGGTTTTTTTTGGTATTTGGAAGTCGGTTCTTATTTTTGTAAAAAGTATTTTATACTGATTATTCCGGTTTACTATCACAGATTTAAGTAAGTTCCTTGTGGTAGTAGACTTCAAATAAAAGTTGTTTATACTATAGATACTAATAAATTACAAAGAGAGCCAATTGGGCCAATTGTCCAAATCCGCAACAACTGCAACATATTTGGAGAATTATTTCACTATATGAACAGCTACAATATTTCAATTGGTTATATTATGTCTAATGTAACTTGATAAAAAACAAATCCGAGCCGTTCAAACTGGGACGGGCTGCTAGTACTTATATCCTATTTATATATTTATTTTATATGCAAAAAGTTACGGTAATTAATTCCACTATCATACTGAGCGAGTTCTTAGTAAAATGTACCTACAGTCTATTCTTTTATCCCGGAGACTAAATTGACTAGCGCAAATGTCAAAACTACCTTAAATGCTATAGTAATCGATGTCAGTTTGTCATTAGAACTTGCCAATTTAGCCTCCGGGATTAAAAAACAGACTATAGCTGTTATTGCATAATAAAATGTAGTAGTGGTTGCATATGATAATTAATACGTTCCTCTACAAATAAATTAAACGTTAAAATTAGATTTGCAGTTACCTAACTACTTGAACTGCATAGCTCAAATAGCCTGTTCAATTTCTCAGTTCTCCGAAGTAATTGACCGGGCGGTCTTAAGGCTTCGATACACGATAACCCCGAGTAAGGCTGCGTTTACACCAGAGATGTGCGAGCATGCGTAGCGAGGGATGTGTTTGTTAGAACCGATAGAATCGCTTCGTTTACCTAGCCTCGCTCAGCGCAAGCGATTATATTGGTTGTTCAGATGGATGCGCTAGGGTAGCCCGCGAAATTCAAATGTTTTATGTCTTTTGCAATTTTCCGGTCTGTTTGAAGCTGTATGTTGAACAAAATACGATTCGCTGCCGTAATGAATATTTATCTAAAGAACAATAACAATTTTAATCATCAATAAATCCCTCTAAGTTCATAAAGCCCTATTGAATGACTTTTGCATGAGATAACCTTTGTATATATTTGTTTTATTATTATATATTACTATCATTTTATTATTCGTTTTATTTTATTTAGTTTAAGGTTTTCTTTATGTGTTTTAAATTAGGTGTACAATAAAGTATATATTAATAAATATTTGAATTTCGCGGGCTACCCTGGCGCACAAACACATTGAAACAGTGGAAACGCAGCCTTATAGACTATTCTCGATTGCAGAGCCAACTTCTCTATATTTACTTTTTCTTGCGCCACGTAACTTTTAGTTATTTGAGAGAAGCCGTAAAA
Organism: Lacanobia oleracea; assembly: GCA_950371165.1. NCBI lineage: Eukaryota > Metazoa > Arthropoda > Insecta > Lepidoptera > Noctuidae > Lacanobia > Lacanobia oleracea. The sequence continues at coordinate 7,449,477 of OX493393.1, forward strand.
AGATTGTGATAGAAAGTAATAATTTTCAGTTACATAATTTTTTTTGCTGGAGAAACACTTTTGCTGGTAATAATTGCGGGCGCTTGACATTTCAGAAATTGTTTCTTAACAATGGGCTTTTCTTTCTTTCACCTACCTTTTTATAATTTGTACAGTCTAAAACAAATTGTGTGGACGTAATACCAGGTATAAGGTGAAATTAATCAAATTGTAATGAACGAACATCTTGGTGAAGTTTCAAGTATTTTACTTAGCATAGTTCTGTAGTTCAGCTTAATCAGAGATTTTTGAGGTTTTCAAAGTTCAGTGGACTCAAAAAGCTGAGAATGTCCTAGAACATTTGTGATACATTGAACTTTATTGTGTATTTGATATTGAATTGTAGTAGTACAATGTATTAAAAACAAACCATAAAAGTTACAAAACTATAATTTAAAAGTAATTGACCTGATTCAAATATAGTTTTTCGGTACATTTTTATTCTTATTCAACGAATTTGTACCAAATAAACAGTCTTAGCTCGTGTAACTTCAACATTCGTGTACCATATTGAAATACTAGCATAATAAATTAATAATAACGCAAACACACGTGGATAACAGCAATTTATTTACCTTTCATGAATAAGAGAAATTAGGCCATCATGAAAATTGAGGATAATGGACAAATTACCCAGTTACTAGAGCATTACATATTTAAGAAAACATTAATATTCAGAATGTTATGAAACTCGTGTAGATATAAAATATATTTTTGTTGCTTTCTTTGCTCTATTTTGGTTTCCTACACGTGTTTTTATAACGACTGAATAGTAATGTAAAGAGTAACATGTACTTATCTATTCACATCGTACGCTCATTCATTTACGCTATTGCAGACGTAGTGAAGCAGAAAAATATATTCTCATATCATTCCGTATTAATTTGTTACTAATATACCTACACCAATTTTAAATACACACATCCTCTAGTTATTAACCTAATGTATTACGTATCCCAGCTTATGTAAGTAGACTAGTCGTCCAGGCGTCTATGTTTGAGAGTCCCCGAACATTAATCTTGCTGTTATCAATGCTACGACTACGCTATTTTCATAGGCAAGGTGATCTCTAGTCTCTACCTCAAACCTGCTTTCCGCTAGTTTTAATGGCAACATTCTATCATTACTAAATACTCGAGCCAAGGTTGATTTTCGCATAACATAATCAATTTCACAGTTACACAAGGGCAATACTGTTTATTCTGCGAATCTTCCGAGTTTCGCTTGCCGGAAGCAAGTTGTCGGTGAACTTGTACGAGTAGCTAGGTTAACCTTTATGCTATGGCCACACTACAGTGATATGGCAATAATTATTTCAGTAGTGCGGCTGCAGCGCTGCTGAAATAATTATTGCCATATTATGGTATGGTAGTGTAGCCATAGCATTATTTTCGTGTGAAAACATGTTGTGATCGCCACCGTTTTCCTTGCAATTCCTTTTCGATAGAAGTCATTAACATCGAGACGGTAAACAAAACATGTTTTTTGACCAAAACAAATGCTTTTGAAGTCTTATTGAGTACCAAACAATCACTGAACGTTAAGGTGTAATTTAGGTAGGTTTTATAAAATTGTGTTTTCCATTGTTATGTGGAAATGTAATCAAAACTCGAGATACAAATGTAGGAGAAACCCTCCAGATTCAGACAACCCAAAAGTTAAACAGAGCGGAAATTAAGAATGGAGCAAAGCTCAGTAGGTACAACGGAGTCTGCGTGAAACACAATTATGTGCTTCAGATAACATTCAATAAAGAAAAATGTCCTCAATAGGCTGAGCTTCTTCATTAACAGGATCCCTGCGCAGCCCGCAACTATATTATCGACAACGTATATCCGGAGGATATGAAGTAACTCCACCTTAGATTAATTCAATAAAAACACGTCTGTCTCCAGTGCTGTTGTTTCACCTGCCAGTGCCACGATAACTTTTGTTTGTTTGGTTTAGACCTATGACGTTATGACTTTTTAGTTTTATGGATTTCAAAACAAAATTAGAAACATGGGCTTTCATCCGAGCTTAACTACTCTATGCTTCAGTATTAAAATTTTATCAGCTGATAATGCTGTTAAAAGTACTCCACGTGGACAGTTATGATAAGGGCGAGACACTCAGACATAGGATAACACTGATAGTGCTCCAGGCTAAGCCGGGATTAAGCCACGACACTTATTCATCATTGTTTTGCACATAATAAATATACTACGCAAACTATCTGCAATACGATACACAAAACAAAACAATAACAAACTCGAACTGCTCATCGATTTTTTAAAAAGGTTGTTAAAATCCCTGAACGGCGAGTCGATGAAAACAGCTCGTGCAAAAACAAATAATGATCAAATTAATGAAAGCAAATAAGATTTTTATGAAGAGAAAATCTGTTCCACGAGTCGTAAACATACAAAAGGGCAATTACGTAATAAGCCGAGCGACGATCACGATAAAGTAATTGCAAGCTAAACAACCGTTCAAATTGTCTGTCACGTGAATGCCGCCTTTAAGGCTTGTCGAGTAAAGCCTGCAAACGAACTGAAAGGGATGCCACACAAGGCGGACACTCGTAATGTATCACGTGCCAACATTGTGGCGGCTGACGGAAAATCTGGTCGGTAAAGCCGCTTACCAACTGCAACATATAATATGTACTCGTATTCAAACTGGAATCGATCCAGTTCTCGAAAATTTTAATTCATTGAAAATGTTCACGCTATTGAAGTTTATTGCTAAAATATGATGGTAGTCATGATAAACAAAGAAAATGTTCTCTTAATTGTAAATGATTTATCAGAATATCTTGTTTATACAACACAGCTGATATTCGAGAATCGAACTTTGAAGTCATGAAATTCTGCAAATAAATAATGCGTGTTCCGCATTGTTCTGTATTTGCGTAGTAGGTACTTTGTTTCACTAAAATCATAAAATTGGTACCGAAAATATACAATAGACATTCATATTCAAACGAAATGTGTGGTGTAGGAGGAGTTATAACTTCCAGTCGTATTCAAATGTTTGGGCGTCCTTGCAACGTCGCATGAAGACATATCCAAACGTCTTCTCACAGCTAACCTTTTTGTGAAACTTGGAATAACTGTTTTACTTGTTATTTGTTAACTGGATGCAGCTGTCGCCTGTTGACAGTATCAAATAGCCTGCCAGATAGTGGTTGTAAAAGTTTCCGTGCCCGTGAAGAGACGGCCTAACAATATATTTCCCGGTACTGATGTGTTCCGGCATTTGAATAGCAGTGCCGTGTTGTTCCACAAGGCCCACGGCGACTAAATACAGGTGCTGCATACATGCGTATACTGATAACTACTGCTGGAAACACCTCATTAATCAGTTTGAAATATCCGCCTAATATACGATTATTAATGAGTTTATTAAAGAGTTCCTTCAACATAATGAAAGTCTTACAAAATTAGGCATCTTTCATCATCAGCTGCTGAAAATTACTAAATATTTAGGTCTGGTAATGGTTGGAAATTGAAATTATTTATACTGTGACTATGTATCTCGTGCGCTCAGCTTCATAAATAATGTGATTCATGTTTTTATCTTCACAAAGAGCTTTGCCCAGATTAATTGGTGCTCTGTGCTTATTTATCGATATTTCCATGTATGCACTGTTCTGACCTTCTGCACTTACTACGCTATATAAAAGGATTCAATGGAACCTGTACGCGCTGCGCACTTCGACGAGGAGTTTAGTAAAATATTCTGGACACTGGTTATGAAACATGCTACTTTCCTCGGTTACACTGGTGCCTATTCGGAATGACACTCGGAAAACGGTTTGATATTTAATTGCAAATAGGTTACAAGTAAGTCCTTTACAGCCCGTTCCCACTTGTCGGTTGTCGGGCCCGAATTTTAATCGGCCTGCTCTATAAACACAGGATGACAAGGACTTGAAATATTTAAAAGATGAATATAGGATGTAGTGTATACCATAAAAATATTGCCTATGTGTAAAGAATTCGAAATGCGAACACACACTACGTATAATATGTACGTTAATGTACGTAACTTTAGAAATGCCAAAACTCAAATCTGAATGACTCCTTATTTCAGATTTGGGACTGACTGACAGACGACAGTCGTTGCCCAAACAAAGGCTTTTAAATGCTCACGAAGTTTACATAATCGACAAAACGGTTGTATCTTAATTACTATTAGCTTCTCTCACGTTCCCTCTGTTTCGTGATTGTAGACGGTGTCACGTGCTTATCTTAGGTCAGCATTGTGTAGCCTAAGCCGAATTAAATTGGTGTGGCAGTACTACACGTCTACACGTGACGAGTTAGGACGGCGCATGAAAGCAATCAACGTGAGGAAGAAAGACAGTCTAATTCTTTGTCAGGTAAGTTTGCCTGATATGACATTCAGAACCCTATTTAATATAATAGGTAGGTATCTAACAATAAAAATTGTTTAACAACGATAAAATGATGGTCACATTTTAGCAACAAGTTTTGTTTAGTAATGCTGGAAATGTACTAAACTTGCAAAAGTATCGGATTGTCAGATTGCCGGTTTTATTAAGAAGGCCCTGGTTTATAAATTGTGGCCACGTACCGGTTCTAATTAATTGCGTGTTGTTCGTTCTTTTCCATTTGTTTCCTGAATTATTTGTTGTATGATGAATTTATTTGCTCGATTTCACCACTAGCCATTTCAACATATGTATAAAGATTGATTGCGTAAGCCTATGTTATGTTTACGTCTTGTCCTCCCATATCTAATCAAACATTTTTCACAAGTGTAAGAAAGTTTAATAAATAGTGTTGCTTCTTAGCTTCCGACAGCTGTAGGAAGTGATATAAAAATAAATAGACGATTAAAATCCTTCGCTGTTCGATAACTAAGACGTGGATTAATTTACTCCCTGTTTTAATTTCAAGGCGGCCTTGTTTTCGCGATAAAATAACATTTTCGCAATTTCGCAATCCATCTTCATGTTCTCTTGTCCAATGGAAACGTTTTGAGAATTGATACGTTGTGTGTCTAATTTCAATGTTATTTCATTAGATTCGGTTGATATTTCAAAACAATCGTGTGTATAACATAGGAAAATTCTTAAAATTATGAATGAATATGAACGTAGAGCTGCAGACAAGGTCTCTGGTGATGAATCGAGGTCGAACCTCCGGGATAAATGAACATAATAAACAAGAATTATAGTTAGTTACACGTGACATAATAATTTGTTAACAGCACATCAAACGGCCCGTTGTTCTGTCTCTCGAATGACTAATTGAGCATTGAACCTTACAACTACTTTTTATGTGACTTGTAACAAGCGGAGCCCTTCGTAACTCCATCGTTAGCAGCCATCAGCTGTTCCAGAAACCTCGTTCACTGAGTGGTGGCCCATAAATATTAAAAACAATTTTATTAACCATGAAGTTGATTTCAATTGCTCGTAGTGATTTACAGGTGTTTATTTTCAGTGTTTAATATTCATAACAAATTCGAAATATGTACTTAATATTAAATGTTTCGGATGAACCACTGCGATTTGAATAGATTCTTGCACAAACAGTTTTTGAAACTGCACGTATTCTGTAAAAGGAAGCTCTTACTGAGCTTAAAGTAATCCGCAATACACCGAGCATAAATATTGTTGTAAAATAACCAGTGATTTACCTTTATTTGACAAATCCCGCAGTTGTTGACTCCTTCCTCTTGAATTTTACCTGCGAGACTTATGCATATTTGAAATGCTTATAATATTTCCCTGGTCATTGCTTTTGACGAGAGTAAGTATCCACCTTGAAGTGCTACAGTTTAGCATTGACACACATTTAGTTCATTTACCTTTTCAGTTTTTATTAGTGAAGTCGCAGATTACACTTATGTTTTGACTAACACCTTGATGAGTCCATTTATCCATGTCGACAGAGTGAGAAACGCTTTCCTACTGCCGTATTGTAAAAACTGTAAAATGTGGCAGAATTGTGTCGAGTGTTGACATATTTCAGACATAGATTGAAATAAATCACATAAAAGGTGTTATTATGGATGTGATTTATGTTGATAATTCTTTTAGACAGAGTTATGGCGCCAATTAACCCGTTATTGCTAGGTCGACAACAGCAACGACTATTGATAAACAGCTCGTTTAACATTGTGTAACTGCGTGGCCGGGTGCCACCGCGGCTCGTGAATTTATCGCCTCGTAAACACGTAGTCTGTGCCCATCCATACCGAGGAGTATAGTGCACCACAATACTTGAATGAAGCCAATGAATTCACTGACCAAAGACCAAGCAACGCAGCACTGACATGCCTTACTCATTCAACAATATTTATAATTTTAACTAATGAAATGGTTTACTGATCCATAATGCTAATTTATTTGGAGAAATGTGAAGATTGAGCGAATGAGCCATCGCGATAAAATCATTTCGCTTCCTGTAAATGTTTTTGTTTACTGAGATATGGCTTATATAAAGTGTTCGCAGAATGACTGTATACAGAATCCCATTTTTTCGGAATGGGTAACTCGTTTAGTTTATTTTCAATCAAAAGTAAACATTTATTCATAGGTGCTATTAATAGGGAGTTTATTTTTACTCTCATTTGCACGACTGACAGTTCAGTACGTCCGGCTTCGAAAGAGAGTCGGAATGGTAAACATCATGAAGACAATGGTCTTCATGATGAATGCATCAAGGTGACTTCAGGTCTATACTTCGGTATCAAGTTACAAGCATTGAACAACAATTTTATTGTTTAATTTATTTATTTATTTATTTATTTAACAATTTATGTACACACATTTTATAGGATAAGAAGAAAGAAACAGAAAAATAAGTACAAAGGTGATGCTTATTTCAAAAGAAATCTCTTCCAGCATACCTGCGAAAGGAGAGTAGAGTAAAAAGAGATGTAGACATAGTGTGTAACAGTAAGAAGCTAAAATAAAAACTATACATATTAAATATAACATACAATACATAATTAACATACTAATACATACTATATGATATAAAAGATAAATAATAATACATACCTATTTGCAACTATGACGAGAAGGAAAGATAGTGATCTTTCACTCTTCTTTTGAAAACTGCAAGAGTTTGGCAAGCCCTAATGTCAGGCGGTAGTAAATTCCACAACCGTACCGCATGTGCAGTAAAGGAGTAGGAGTAAAAATCGGTAGAGTGGGGAGGGGATTTAAGAAGATTTCTAAGATGCGACCTGCAAGGCGCATCCGAAGGACGGGAATAGGAGAAACGTTCTCGCAGGTAGGAAGGCGTTTTAGGATTGTGAAGTATGTTAAATAGCAAACACAATATCCGAGAGTTCCTGCGAAGTCGAATAGGGAGCCACTTGAGAACCTTGCGAAATCCTGAAACATGATCATATTTTTTAAGATTGAACACAAAACGAATACAGATGTTGTTTATGTTCACAAACAACGCGTTTCAATTTTAAAATCTCAGTGCATTTTGTTAAGATTCTGCCGCTTCAACATTTTGCAGAACCTAATGATAAAGTAAACACATTCCAGATCATTCTGCTGATGTCTAATCTACTATTCATAATGTCAGTCTGTAACCTCATTTTGTTTAATTTGATTACATAACAGCAGCAGAGTGAACATTTTATGAATGGAATCTGGTGGAGCATTTGTTTTATTTAAATAATATATTTTCTTATTTTATTAAAGACCTACATTTCGTTAAGATTATTTTCTCTAACGTGGCGGTTAACAGTTATGTAGAACAACTGAAGTCTTTCAGAATACTGCAAGCTTGCGAATACAAGAATTAGGTCGACTGTGTTTTAAAAGTGTGTCCTATTTACAAATTATGTAATATCATACATTATGTGTGTTAAAGTGTTTACATTAGGCGACTAATGTTTGAATTTTCAAACATGACTCACATTTGTAGGAAAATTACTCTGATTTCAGTGTAGCCGTTGACCTTACCAAAATTATTGATCTGAAGATAGCATCCAATATTATAGCCATTAATAAGTAACTATTCTTGAAACAATACTGACAATGAAAGCTATAAGGTTGTTGTACGAAGCGTTCGAGTAACATTATCGGGCAGGTTTCGTTACCCAGGTGTCGTTGAACTGAAGAGTTAACAGACTACCGAAACTTTAATAGTAAACAACAATTACTTTAGTAACATTGATTAAGATCAACAGTTCCGGATTTAATTAAACATAAACCCGAGTATCGCGGAAGTATGAAGTGCTCACAATACTGTTATAATAATAGCAACTCTTCAGCAATCTGCAAAGTTTGACTTTGACGCGTGACGTAGTGCGTAAACGGAAACCACTTTATTTTAACTTTTTTCTAAAAATAGTTACAAAGACTTACTCGTATTGATTTGCGAACTTCACTAAAGTTTCAGCCCTGAATTTTATTTCAGCCCGTGACTCAAGACTTAATGGGCTTTCCCCGTGGACAACAACGTGCCACTACAATATTCACTGGGGTCTGAGACACTATTTTTGTATTCATACTCAACACATTCATGTTTTGCACACACGAATATTGCTGGTTTTTCCACCCATTATACTAAAAATGGACTACTAAAAGCCCGTTTCACCACCTACCATTAAGTTAGTAACTTGGCATACACATAATTTCATTGAAATCTCCTTCCATTTTTTAATATACTCAGTCAGTAGTCATTATTTGGACATAGTGAAACAGGCCCTTTGGCAGTTGTTCCGCTCACCGGGGTTTTGTTTTTCCACTTGCCGATACCGGTGCGGGTCAAAGCGCGGTTTTCATGGGCAGTACTGACACGGACTGCAATTCTACATTACGTAAAGATTATGTCGTCAAGTCGTCGTATTTATTTGTTATATCTGTTACATTTAGTACGAAAATATAATCAACGCAGAAAAGTCAATTATTGGATTGATCCGCTCTTAAAAGTAAGATACTTAGAAGGAAAATATAATACCCTATTTGAAAAGTTGAAAATGAAATCCAACAATATTTTTATTGGATGAGTCGAATTTGCACTGTACGTACTCACAGCAAGCCATGAGAGGAGCTCGTGGCTAAATAATAGCAACCGCACAGGACGATCTTCAAGGTTAAGCAACGCTTGCCAAGGTTGGTCTGTGGATGGGTGACCATCTTAACATACCGAGTTACCTCCTTGCTTCGGAAAGCACTTTAAGCCGTTGGTCCCGGCTGTCATTTGTAGAACTTTGGCAGTCGATACGGATTGTCAGAAGCCAGTACCTACATCTGACTCCAGTCTTGCCAAGAAATACCGTGTTGTTACCCATTTAATGGGTTGTGGAGGTCTGGTAGGCAGCCGCTTCACGTAAAATACTGGTATTCAGCTGAATCCAGTTTGACTGGAAGCCGACCTCAATATAGTAGGGAAAAGGCTAGGCAGATGATGATGATAATGAGACAAACGTGACCTAACTTTCATTCCAGGGAACGCACCATATACTCACAGCAAGCCGCAAAGCAAGTCTCGTCGCGTGACGCGTCCTTCCCACCTATCCCACCCGCGCGCACATACACGTGCATACGGCTGCGTACGTATACAAAACACATGCAGTTATTACCCGGTCGGCACCGAGCGGGAAGCTTGCTTTCCCGGCGCCGGTGACGGCACGGCGTTGATTCCGGCCGGCAAGTGGAAAGACATGCCATATATATTCTTACATTTTTGTTTCTCCGGCAGCCGGACCGGTGCCGGCACCGGCGCCGTGCCGGTGAGTGAAAAAACGCCCTTTGGGTCGTAATTTTTGCTATCAAGGGCAGAACTAGGTTTCGGATAGACTCGGGCTGTCCCACAGCTATGCAAAGATCGCCCGTAATACCTATTCGGCCACTCAGTCAGTCCATAATGACTCACTCAAAGAAAATCCTCTAGGTCACCCGCCACCACCAAATATAATCAAACAAAAACAATAAAAATTAAAAATACTCAAAAGTAAATCCATTAAATTCTGCTCTCATAATCTTCACACCTTCAAGCATCGAGACCTTAGAACGGGCATTAGGAAGTTCATAAAAAATTCAAATGTTTATTTTTAACAACGGCTATTTAGATTTAGAGCTCTCTTAAAGCAACAATGACCATGGGGGATATTTGTGAGACCGATAAACGCCATGAATTCAGTCAGAAGGACGATATATATAGGATGCTTCAGAACCGCGTGGCCATATGAAGGATGACGTTCTGTGTCCGATATAGAACCTGTAACAAAATAAACGCTATAATAGCTCTTCATAGGTCATTTTACTCATCATTATGTCTCTGTAAATAACCTCAGTTACGCCGACAATATGGTGCTGCTCAGCCCCTCTGTCAAGGCAAAGGTATTGAACATAAGTGTACGCTAGTAAGCATGGTCTTAAATATAATGCATTTAGATACGACAACAGTCCAACGACAACAGTTCAACCTGCACCCGATATATCATTAGGTAGCACCAAACTGGAAGTGGTTAAAAGTTTTAAATATCTTGTTTATATCGTAGCGGATAAACTGCGAGATGATGAGGACTTAGAGAGACAGAAGAGAATGTTGGCCGCGTAAAGTCACACATACTTGCTCGGCGTTACGCGAAATGTACCAAAAAAGTTAAAGTCACTCTGTTTAATGCCTACTGTCGGTCGCTGTACACTGGCTACCTATGGTACAAGCACGCACAACACAACGCGCATATAACACCTTAAGTGCTATCTCATGTATGTGCTAAATAAATACTATTCTTTCTTTCTTTTCTTACGTGTGTAATAACGCATTTAGGTGCATATTTCGGTTACCGTGGCGGTGCAGTGCGTCCAACATGTTTGCGGAGAACAGAGTAAATTATACTATTCCCAAATAACATTTTGGTGTCAGTTACAGGCTTTTTTAAGACTTTAAGTAATATAACAGGGTTATAATTATCTCAGTTATTACTAAAGACGATATAGAGGAGTTAACAAACAAGTTTTAGCCCCAATCGCAGCACTAATGCTTTAATGGACGACATAATACAGCTTTGAGAGTTATAATGGCGCTAGTAGCAGCAAGTATACTTAATACGTCATAGCTTTAACCTTTCTGTGACACCCAAGTCTTGAAGTGTTCGCCGACTCCTTTTAACACTTGTTGTTGTATAGTTATTGCAATGAACTCTTTTATACCACTTAAGGTGCTATATTTACTATTATTGCAGACATAGGTTATAAAATAGAGTTTATCGAGAGTTTAGTAACACGAGAAACTAAAGGTGTCAATCAACTCCTCTATCTAGGTTTGACCTTTAATAAAGGGTTAAACTAAAGCTTATTGTGTTAGGCAGTACTCTTTTGCAGAAGTTCTAAAGGTATTGGTGTCGAACAACGCAAGTATGGGTCGTTATTATCACTAACCTCACTTTTGTAAAGTTCGCCATTGTTCTGGTAACCTAACAACTAATATTATTTCGAGTTATTCAACATTTGTCTACAATATACAAAACTTACATTATTTGAAGCATTCCATGAATGCCACTTAATTTTACATACCATTGCTCAGGAAGCAGGAATCAATAATAATGCTTAGCTTGAGGTACCTATTTTATTATCATAACTTTTTTTTTAAATCTTCAATAAATCCTAGGCGCGTTAAAATTGAGATGAGAAACATGGTATACATTGACCGTGAAATCATAAGGGCAGTAATTTTTCACTTCACATACTTAAATAACATAATATTATTCTGCTGTGTTGAATAATGGATGACATAACACTTCCATTACGAACAGATTTAATTTTAGTAAGGTTGTACAGGCTTTTTCAATTTTGACGTGCGTTTTTTACCACCTGTAGTGCTCATTAACGCTCTTGTGCAGCTTTAGTATCTTTTTAACACCGTACTATAGGATTTATACCACCTGTAACGTTTACCAACTCTATTTTACAACGGTAATAAAGGTTAAAGTAGTAACTGACAATGAATAAACGCTCTTATGCAGCTTTAATATCTTTGTGACACCGTACTATAGGCTTTCTATAACTTTTACCTGTAAAACTGTGGGCCTCTTTCGTGGTTATAAGTGAGTTAGAGCATGCTCTAACTCAGTTGCACAGATATGTGTTAACACTTTTATACTCAAATGGAACTGATATATGAGTCTTATATAGGTTTTTTAACGCTTTTGTGTTAGTTGGGTTGTAGTCTTTGATTTCTATGCTGTATTACGTAATGCGAGGGCCTCCTTTAAGAGTCCTGTACATTCATCTGACAATGGCATATTGAGAGCCATATATAAAGCTAATTTCTGCATATGGCTGTCAATATTTCGGCTAACAATTTTGAATTTCAATTTTTATTTTAATAATTCTATCTACTTCAAAATATTAGTACATTTAAATTACAAACTATATACACTTACAATACAAAATAAAACTCCTAACTATAACATGGCGTCAAAAAATTCGTCCGCAGTCACGTCCACTGAAAGTGAGCCCAAAAGACTGGCGGCATTGCCACGTTGTATGGCAATGCTAATCCTCTGTCCGAGGTAAAAGCCAGCCCTTGGGTCACACGAACTGTCAACTAAACGTTTAGCTAGCTCTTTAAATAAAACGTGAGCACTCGGACCCCACGGTCTAAGAGTTTCAACCCCAAACGGCGCAAAAAGTTAGCCTCCCCATTCATAACGTGGAATTTGTAATTTTAGATCTTTCTTCTGCAAGGGTTATTGCCTGTTACAAATGAATTTGGTTTAATTTATTTATTTTTTATGGATAACTATGAGAACAACACTGAAATCGCGAAAAAAAAAACGACTTCGATACATTTTTGTGCACATAACTCAACAAAATGTACGGAGTAGCTGATTTTTCTCTCGCGATTTCGGGCTGACACTTTGTTACAGAACTTATAGAAATTATAATAATAATAATAAATTTATTCAAATAAAACGTTTACAATAGAGTTTACATTTAGCCAACAGTGATAAGATTTCCATACAATTATAGTGCCTGAAAATAAACTAAAACTAATATATTATTATTATAGGTGCAAGTTATGGTGGTTCGGAATTGCAATGTTATGTAGCAACCAGCCCGATCTAGGTTAATTTAAACCTGTGTTTCAGGCCATCACTTTACAATTCAACTACATTGGTGCAGTACTATTTAAAGGTTAACTAAATAAAAATAAAGAATCTTTTAACAACTACGAGAAAAAGCCTAATAAGTAAGTACTTTAATATCTAAAAACTAAGCCTATGTATTATACAAAAGTAAACAATTACGAGGGAAACAAATATCATCATGCCAAGATTTCTAGAAGTTGTTCTGTGTCTGTGTAATGTAGAGTCTCTAAATATTCACACAACATTAAACATAATATTGTAAAAGTGTTTTTATTTTATTTTCGGTCGAGTTTTTCAAAAATCTTTTTTTTTTTTTTTTGTTTGCCCATTGTTTCATATCTTAGCCTTAAATATGACGACGCACTTTTGAATCAGCCTTTGTTACAGTCTCCTACACTGGGATTAATGGCTGGCATTTGATCTGTGTTGCTTTGTTATAGTTTTTCATAACGTGCCGCTTCTAGCCGCGCCCTACGCGGAAGTGTAGTAAAAGGGTCAGCAGGGCTATTTCGACACTGCAATCCACTCATAACCGTCGCATTCGAGTGTTGTTTCAGCTGGAAGTGGTAACAACAATCATGTATTGGCAGTGTCATACGTTTGACAATGATTAAATGACTTTGTGGCTCCTCCTCCCCTCATCTACAGCAATTAAAAAACATGGGCCTTTTCCTATACAGCGTTAGATAAGTTTTTCATGTTTAGGCAGTGTAGTTCGTTTTAAATTGTCAACGTCTTTTTTTTCGTAAGTATATTTTCAGAAGTTTAATCTACACTAATATTATAAAGAGGAAAGATTTGTTTGTTTGTTTGAATTCAATAGGCTCCGAAACTACTAGACCGATTTGAAAAATTCTTTCACCATTAGAGTTCTACAATATCCCTGATGAACGTAGGCTATAGAATATTTTCAAAAAGTTAGGGATCCGTATGAAAACTTCGATAATGTATCCCAAGGTGTGAAAAAAATACCGACAAAGATCCTTAAAGTGTTGATGATGTACTACAGTTTTATAGAAGACATCAATATCTACAAAAAAGTCCGGGAGGGTATATATCTAACTATTATGGTTAAGTCACAATGACCGCTTTTTTGACAAATTATTCAATCAAAACCCGGGTGAAACGGAATAGTGGTGATTTTAGTATTAATACTTTTCTATTTAAATTGTTTAATTAAAAATTAAGCTTGGTTATGTACAAGTAAATTACTTTTAAAATTATTCAAATCGGACCTTTCGTTTCAAAGTTATGATGGGTATAAAAATACTCTAAGTAAGAAAAATGTTGCAGTTTGCGCGAACTGCCGTCGTCGAACGTTTAGTCTATTAATAAGTAATTTACACGGGGAGATGAAGTTTTTGGAGCAAACCCGCGCGAACGAAGTCGCGGGCGAAGTGCTAGTGAAAAATATAAAAGAAACACGAGCTATTTTGTCGTTCGATGAACATGAATAAACGTCCACGTACCTGTCTCTCTCCGCGAAGCAGTCTCCACATTAATTGGAACCAAAGTCTATTAGTCGTTACCAGAAATACTACCAAATGATAATGATAATTACATTATTGCAATTCATGTGGTTGCAACATAGTGTACACAGTGTAGGTACACTCAACAAAGCTATTTGGTGTACAGGCAAAAATATTTTGTTTTCCACTGGACCTGCCAATATTTATTTCTAATGTGTGCATCATAACTTTTTAAGCTTATGATATACTCACGAGTGTGGTGTACAATACCTACTCAGCATATTCACAACATTGTTTCAAAGAGTAGTTGCAAGTTACCTGCATACCGAATAGCTTTGTTGACTGTACATTAGCTTGATTGATTCACTCGCTATTATCTAGAAAACTTAGCTATTTTTTTAAAGTAATATGCAAATTAAAAACTTCTTAAATAATGGTCATGACGTTCTCTTAACGAAGATTAATTATCGAAATCTTTATAGAAAAGCAAAATCAAACTTTGGAGGACCTTCTCGTCCGAAAAGTTAAATATGTTTAAACCTAAAGTTTGGGTCTTATTTATGAAAACTTTCTAAGCATATGATTAGGGGTTTTTTGTGCTTTATTAGTAAGAACTAAATTCTTAATAATTAATTACGATTTAGCCGAAAAGACTAAAAAACAATTTACTTGACTCTAACTTCATTTATTATGTTACGTGACAGGTTATGTTAAAACTAAGAATAGGGTCCATTTGACTTTTACACAAGTCTGTAGCACATTCTTAGAGTCTGATACAATTTTCAATAACACTATGTTCGTGTATCATTATGTGATATTATCTTATACTGATATATAAAGCTGAAGAGTTTGTTTGTTTGTTTGCTTGAACGCGCTAATCTCAGGAACTACTAGTCCGATTTGAAAAATTCTTTCAGTGTTAGATAGCCCATTTATCGAGGTTTATACTTGGGGTCTGTTACCATCTTAAGACCCAAGCCAACCTCACCTGCTAGCGGTGCACCCTGCTGTCCAACGGACGAGCCTCTGGCGAACCTGGTTTCCCTCTCGTAGGGTTGTGGGGGTCAGACGGCTGGTCGCCCCACGTAAAACCAACTTCAGCCAAATATTAAAATGGACAAGAAGTTGAAAACGGGTACTCGGGCTAGGGCGTCGCCGCATAACGACGCGCAGGCACATCGCCCTAAACCTGCGATAAGTGGGCTAGGGCTACCGTGTCGAGTACGGGCACGGCTAAAGAGAATAGTACCCAAGAAGAAGTTCCGCTTTGCCACCTGGAACATTGGCTCCCTAACCGGACGTTGCCGAGAACTCGCGGACGTACTTGCGAAGCGTCGGGTCCAGTGCGCCTTCCTTCAGGAGACGCGCTGGAAGGGAAATAAGTCACGTGACATCGGGCAGGGGTACCGGCTAGTGTACACCGGATCACCAACGGGCAGGGGCGGAGTGGCCATGGTGCTGTCTAAGGACCTTCAGGATGGACTCCTTGAAGTAGACCGATGCAGCGACCGGTTGATGCGAGTTAGGGTGCTGATCGAAGGGTCGGTAACGAACCGAATCAGCGCCTATGCTCCTCAAACTGGTTGCTGTGAGTCTGAAAAGGAGGCCTTCTGGGATGAGTTCGAGGACGTACTACGCGCTATTCCGAATTCCGAAGGTGTTTTGGTTGGGGGGGATCTCAACGGTCACGTAGGTCAGTTTGCTGGAGAGTACGGACGTGTTCACGGTGGTTTTGGATATGGCCAGCTAAATGCAGAGGGAGTCAGTATACTCAGCACCTGCGCTTTGTCTGACCTAGCCATCGCGAACACGTTCTTTCTTATTACGTACCGTAGTGGTGCCTACTCCACCCAAATAGATTACCTGCTGGTGCGACGGTGCCACATTGGCAAGGTTACCAACTGCAAAGTCATCCCAGGTGAAAGCCTAACGGCTCAACACCGCCTCCTTGTCCTGGACTTTGCGGTTGTACCGAAAAAGAAAGTGACCGAAAAACGCAAACCCCGCACAAAGTGGTGGTTGCTTGATGGTCCTAGGCAGTCGGACTTCATCGCGGAGGTCGAGCATCTCGAGATCAGTGCTCCGCATGAGTCCGCTCAAGAGATCTGGAGTAGGATCCATTCAGCAATCACCGATGCGGGTAAGCGCGTCCTTGGCACTTCTCGTGGTGGCCGCACCATAGAAAAGGAGACGTGGTGGTGGATGACGGGGTGCAGGAGGCGACTCGGAAGAAGAAGGTTTTATTTAAACAGTGGCAAGGGTCCAACTCTCCGGATGACAGAGAGGCATATGGAGCGGCTAAGCGCGCTTGCGAAAAAGCTGTAGCCAGAGCCCGCAGCAAAAGTCTGGCGCCCTTGTACGACAAGCTGGAAACTGCGGAG
Source organism: Lacanobia oleracea (assembly GCA_950371165.1). Taxonomy (NCBI): domain Eukaryota; kingdom Metazoa; phylum Arthropoda; class Insecta; order Lepidoptera; family Noctuidae; genus Lacanobia; species Lacanobia oleracea. The sequence goes on from OX493393.1 coordinate 7,466,452, forward strand.
GGGCAAAAGCTTATTTTTAAGCTGGCGCGTGCCCGGGAGAAAGCTACACGGGACATTAGCAAATGTCTCTGTGTAAGGGACGCCCAGGGTAAGCTGCTCTACGATGCCCCCTCTGTTAAGGAGAGATGGTGTACATACTTCGCGGAGCTGTCTAACAAACAGCATCCCCATAACCTTCCTCCCGAACCGCCTCCTAACCTTGGACTTATTTCCCCTATTTCCCCGACGAAACCCGCATTGCTCTTCGCCATATGAAGAACCGGAATGCGGTCGGGCCTGACAATGTGCCAATTGAGGTGTGGAAGGCGATGGGCCCACATGGCGTGGACCTTCTGACGGATCTTTTTAACCGCATCCTGATCACCAAGGAAATGCCGAACCAGTGGCGATTTAGCCTGATTATCCCTGTATACAAAGGCAAAGGTAGCGTACAGGATTGTAGTAGCTACCGCGGTATCAAGATCATGTGCCACACCATGAAGCTCTTCGAGCGCATCATCGATACACGGCTCCGTAGCGAGTGTACTGTCTCTGAGTGTCAATATGGCTTCCGGGCGGGTAACAGCACCATGGACGCAGTATTCGCCTTACGGAATCTGGCTGAGGCTTACAGAGAGAGAAGGAGAGCTTTGCATATGGCCTTTTTAGACCTGCAGAAGGCCTTCGACTGTATACCTCGGCAGTCCATCTGGTGGGCACTGCGCTTCAAGGGCGTTCCCGAGGCCTATATTGACATTATCAGAGACATGTACCGCGATTCCGTGTCCTCTGTCCAGACCGCTGTTGGCGAATCGAATGGCTTCCCAATATCTGTTGGCGTCCACCAAGGCTCGGCTCTTAGCCCGTTCTTGTTTAACGTAGTGCTCGATGTAGTTACGGCAAACATCCAAGATAAGCCCCCATGGCTAATGATGTATGCCGATGACATCGCCCTCGTTAATCAGAACAAAGCCCATCTTGAGCGCGAAGTCAACATTTGGAAGGACACGCTTGAAAACGGTGGTCTGAGACTAAATGTGGCGAAGACTGAGTACATGTCCTGTGGCGGCACGGATTCAAATAGGTTCATCCGAATAGGTTCGGACCTGATCAGAAAGTCCGATACGTTCAGGTACCTTGGATCCGTGCTGCACGAGTCTGGCAACGGCGCGGCTTGGGCGAAGTGGCGCGAGGTAACGGGCGTTGTATGCGACCGCAAAATGCCTCCGAAGCTCAAGGGGCAGATATATAAATGCATCATACGGTCTGTCCTACTGTACGGCGGTGAATGTTGGCCAGCACTAAGCAGACACACCCAGGAGCTTCGCGTCACGGAGATGAAGATGCTGAGGTGGATGAGTGGCGTAACGCGATCCGATCGCATACGCAACTCTTTCATCAGAGGTAGTCTTGGTGTCCGTGACGTGGGGGAAAAACTGCAAGAGTGTCGTCTGCGATGGTATGGCCACATCATGCGCCGCCCTATGGAGTACGTTGGTCGGGGATGCATGAATATGGCTGTTCTTGGGGCTAGGTCCCGTGGTCGCCCTCGCAAGCGCTGGTTGGACGTCGTTAAGTCTGACATGAGAGCCAATGGCCTAACTGAGAAGGATGTTCAAGATCGGGCAAAGTGAAGGAAGCTAAGTAGGAAGGCGGACCCTGGCAATAGCCGGGATTAACGCCAGGTAGAAGAAGAAGAAGAAGAAGCTATAGGCTATATATCATCACGCTAAGACCAATAGGAGCGGAGCAGTAATGAAATTTGTGAGGCAGACGAAGTTGCGCGGGTCAACTAGTGTGTTATATGCATAGCACTATATTGATACTTTTAGACATTTGCTGTGTACACTACACTACACTACACTAATTCAAAAGGTTTAGTTTCTTTAAGCCTACGCACTAAGTCTGTGTTGTCTAGCAGCTGAATTGCCCCAACATACTCGAGTCGATGAAGTCGGTGCTCTTGGGCTTCAGCAAATTTTTCAATAATGGTGGTGACGAATTTAATTTAAAGGTCACGGTCAAGATCGTCATTTCTTATGTACCAGGGTGCATTGACAGCATCTCTGAGTACTTTAGTTTAGAATTGTTGACTATTTTGACGCTGCTTTGTTTAGTACAGCCCCAAAGGTTGATACCTTACGTCCAAATTGGCATCAGAATATGCTTGTATAGGTTATTTTATTTTGTATTGATAGACAGGATTTTCTTCCGAGTAACCAATACATACTTTTATAACGTACTAGTTGACCTGCGCAACTTCGTCTGCGTCACAATTTTCATTACTGCTCCGCTCCTGTTGGTCTCAGCGTGATGATGTATAGCTTATAGCCTTCCTCGATAAATGGGCTATCTAACACTGAAATAATTATTCAAATCGGACCTGTGGTTCCTGAGATTAGCGCGTTCAAGTAACAAACGCGCACACACAAACAAACAAACTCTTCAGCTTTATATATTAGTATATAGCAAGTAGTATAAGAAAGATATCGAGTTCCTGTCTATTCTTTTTGACATGAGCTCTCCAACACAACTTGGCGTCGAGTTATGCCAAGGTATTTGGCTGAATTAGCATAAGGCACTTGCATGCCATTTATGTAGATTGGGTGATAGTCCAAGTGTTTGTTTGTGAACACAATGTGAGTTGATGTTGACTCTTTCAGTTCGATCTTCCATTTTTGTGTCCAATTATTAATTTTGTACACAGATAGTTGAACTTTTTCTACTGCTTCTCTGTGGCTTGATCCGGATTGAGCCATGATTGCAATAACATCTGCAAAGGTCGCAATGGTGTTGTTTGCCAGTTCTGGGAGGTCACATGTGTATAACATTCACTCAAAAGACACGCAAATATCAACTAAGAAACAAACACGCGTACAACTGACTCATCCACGCACACTCACATACGGTAAAAAAGCATTCTTTATGAGGGAGCATAATTGTTAAACAACCAGCCAAACGACATAAAGGAGTGCAATAAATAAATTTAAAAATAAATTAAAATCGCATATTGTTAGTACCTACTGTACCTGCGATAGTTGATATACGTCATTTAAATGTCATGTAATTTTATACTAAACTAGAGGAAAAATAATTGTATTTAAGTTTAAGTTAATTTGTTAATCTTATTTTACGTGAACTATGTTGTTCTTATGGGAAATAAAGTTCTTTAAACTTATAACAAGTACAAAATTGGGCCTAGCACACTTCCTTGAAGTACACCAGCTTTTATGCCTTTAAACTCGGAATAGGCGTTTTCGATATTCGTATTTCAGATATTCTGCTCTAGAATATCAGAAAATTCTGGTAGCAGCTGAGCTTTAATATTAGACCCTTATGCCAAATTATGTCAAAAGCTTGCGCGACATCTAAAAACACTGACTTTCTTATTTTCAAGCGTTTTATTTTCAATTACGAGTATGTTAGTTATTTCTATGTACCACCTGGTCTATTGTTGAGTGTTTTTCTCTGAAGCCAAATTGATGATTTGGAATAAGGTCTTCTATAATTGGTTTTATCCGTTTCAATAACTGTTTTTCGAAAAGTTTTGATAACACAGACAACAGACAAATAGGTCTATTATATGACTATCGTAACATTGATTAACAGATTCTATATAAAAGTAACTTTCCATAGACAAAAACCAAATCGTATGCCGTGACGGAACCCCACCGCTGTATCTCCACGTTGTCGTCGTGGTGTCTCAATGATCTTGGAGCTCTGCCGGTAGAGTTACTCATGCCGGAAAGGTCCGAGTGAGAGACCAGACCAAGAGAGATACCGGGAAGTGGTTGCTCCTGATTGATCGACGGTAATCGATCGACAGATGACGTGACCATGCCATTGCGGTGCAGGCGCACCAAAGTGGCGCACCTTTCTCTCCTTGAGGAGAGAATTTTCGGCGGGTTCGCTGAGCTGGGTTGGCCGGACAGCGAACGGAGGCATGTTTAATGCCGCCGCCGGGGGCTTGGCTTGACCGCCTGGCCCAGAGGAAGGCTACCTCTAAGATAAAAAACCACCTAATCCTAAGCTTTGAATCGCGGTGAGAGGATGAATGGCTGGAGGGAGTCCAGTCGCGAGCGCTTTCCCTGTAGAGCACCTGCCGCACTCTGCAGTATGTAGGCTTACCCAGGTAAATAGGCTCTGCCTGGGTGGACATTTTTTCCTTACTACTCGTGGGATCAATATGAATATTTCTAAAAACCCAAAAAATAGAAAAGATGTTGTGGAGGTACCGCTTGCCGGCGACGGCAACAAGAGCCGAGGAGGCTCCCGATCCTCGATAGAGGATCCAAATATGTCCGACCAGGACTTGCTCGGTCTTGAGCGTCAAGGAGATGCCGGGTCAGACTCGGACTCTGCGTCAGGCGTCGGCTCGGCAAGCTCTGGACGCGAGGGAGTGGGGGCTGCTGCTGGGAACTCCAAGTTCTTTCGAAAGCGGCCCCGGCAGGAGGATGACCAGGGGTCGTCTTCAAACGAGATGGCCTCGGCCCTAAAAATCCCCACCAGTAGGCGGGGTAAGGTCCGAGAAGGAGGTAAAGGGAGGGGGCTCGCCTCCGAGGAGGTGGCCCAGCGATCCTCAAAATTCGTCGAGGAGGGGCGCCACCCTGGAGTGACCGATCGGAGGGCTCCCTTGGCATCTTCCGGCGATGAGCCAAACACCGGTGTCGGCTCCGATGTGGAGCGTAAGGCTAGGTTTGCGGAGGTCGTGAAGGCCGCGATCCGCGATGTAGCCTTGAAGAGGTCGCAGTCCTCTAAAAACAAGGCTATAAGTGCGGCCTCAGCCTCCATTTTGGCGGCAGCGGAGGAAACTGCTGCTGCGGGCCTCCATCGGACGAATTGTCCAGGCTGCGGGCGGCGATCGCCCGCTTGGCAGCAGCCACCGAGCTTCTCCAAAAGGAGAATAAGAAGCTCCAAGCAGACCTGGCCGGGCTTCGAGGAGCCGGCTCAAACGAGGCGCTTCAAGGGGGAAGCAAAGGCGGGCAAAGCCACGCCATGCTGGCGGAGGACACGCTCTTGATCCTGGTGCGCCAAGAGCTGGCTACCTTCCAGGAGCGGTTCCAGGCACGATTCTCCACTTTGGAGGGCATCGTATTGCGCCCCCCACTAGCGGTGAGTCAGACGGGCTCGGGCCAGCAGAAGGCGGCCTCGTATGCAGCAACCGTGGCTGCCAAACCGGGGTCATCTGGTCAGGCCAACCGAGGGGCTGGACTGGCAAAGACCAAGCTGAAGAAAGGTGGGATGGCTGCACAGGCAGCACGAGCTCCAGCTCCAGCTGTGCAGCAGACGCCTCCGTCTTCAAACTCTCCTGCGGCCCAAGCTGGATGGCAAATAGCTGGAGAGTTGAAGAAGGCGAGAAAGGCAACCAGGGCGGCCAAGAAACGCGAGAGGAGGCGGCGAAAAAAAGAGCGAAGCGTCGCAGCCAGGCTCCGTGCCCCAAAAACCGCAGCTGTAGTGATCACACTACAGCCGGGCGCGGAGAAGAAGGGCGTGGCGTACAGCCAAGTGCTCGTAAAGGCAAGGGAGGCGGTGAACCTTCAGGAGCTCGGCATTACTGGGAGCCACCGACACAGGGTGACCATGACTGGGGCCGGGATGTTGGAGATCCCCGGTGCAGGCAGTGGCCCGACCGCTGACGCTCTGGCTGAAAGGCTTAGAGCGTCCTTGAGTGCGGACGAGGTCCGAGTGTCCAGGCCCACAAAGTGCGTTGATATACGTATTATAGGCCTGGACGACTCCGTCACGGAGGAGGAGGTGGTGGCCGCCGTCGTCAGGACTGGGGGATGCTCTGCCGAGCAGGTGAAGGCAGACACCATACGTCCTGACCACACGGGCATGCGAACCGTCGTGGTGAGCTGCCCCGTGACGGTGGGCAAGAAAATTTCGGAGGGCCGAAGACTCCTGGTGCGCTGGGTATCTGCGCAGGTCAAACTGCTGGAACCCAGACCTCTGAGGTGCTTCCGCTGCCAAGTGGGCAACCATGTGGGAGTCCAGTGCACCTCGGAGGTGGACCGCAGCGATCTTTGTTTTCGCTGTGGTCAGCTCGGACACAAGGCCGGCTCGTGTAACGCCAAGCCGCACTGCGTTGTATGTGCGGCAGCTGGCAAGCCGGCCGATCACTGGGTTGGGGGCAAAGCCTGCGTCCCACCCGCCATAGCCGGGAGCAAAAAGAAGCCCTCCACCACCGCCGTCCCTGCCGCCGCCGCCGTCCCTGCCGCCGCCGCCGCCGCCGCCGCCACTACTGTCGCCGCTGCCGCTACCACCACCGCCGTCACTGCCACCGAATTCGCTTCGGTTGTCTCGAGTGAGTCACAAGGGACTCAGGAGGAAGCAGAAATGGAGTGCCAATAACGGCTCCATTACGCTTCCTTCAGGCGAACATCAACCACTGCGCCGCCGCTCAAGACCTGTTGGTCCAGAGCATGGCACAGTGGTTGATTAACATCGCCGTGGTCGCTGAGCCCTACTTTGTCCCGCCCAGGGATGACTGGGTGGAGGACCTGAACGGCTCAGTGGCCCTAATTTCGTCAGCCGCTGCCGGTACCCCATCCCTCGAAGGCGTCAGGAGAGGACAGGGGTGCGTAGCAGCACGATTCGGGGAGATTGTCGTGGTAGGAGTGTACTTCTCCCCGAACCGAACTCTCGCTGAGTTCCAAAACTCCCTTACGGAGTTGGGCGTCGTCGTCGCCGGGTGTCGTTCCCTCCCCGTACTCGTTCTCGGGGACTTCCATGCCAAGCACTTGGCTTGGGGTTCCCGTTATACGGATACGAGGGGCAGGATGGTGGAAGACTGGGCTCTGGAGGCAGGCCTGGTCGTCCTAAACCGGGGTTCTGTCCCCACGTGTGTGCGGATGCAGGGGGAGTCTGTGGTGGACATTTCGTTCGCCAGCCCTGCTCTGTCACCGTGTGTCATTGACTGGCGCGTATTAGAGGAGGTGGAGATCTATTCCGATCACCGGTATATCCGGTTTGACGTCTCCACCCAGACCTCAACCGCGCCAGTCCGGCAGGCCCCAAGTGGTCCGCGGTGGGCGCTGAAACAGCTGGACCGGGAGCTCCTCCTGGAAGCTTCGATCGTGCAGGCCTGGGTGTCACCTCCGGACAGGCCTGCTGACATCAACGACGAAGCGGAGTGGTTCTGGGAGGCCATGTCCGATATTTGTGATGTGGCAATGCCCCGGGTTAAGCAAGGACGCGCCCGCTGCCAGGTGAACTGGTGGTCGCAAGAGCTGGCGACGCTGCGTCAGGCATGCGTTGCCGCACGGCGCCGGTACACCAGGCACCGCAGGCTCCGCATCCGCCCTCCAGATGCGCAGGTCAGAGAGGCGGAGCTATACGAGGAGTACAAAGTGGCGACGGCCGCCCTCAAAGCAGGGATCCTGCAGGCCAAGGATCTGGCTCGCAAGGAGATGCTGGAGTCTCTGAACGGGGACCCGTGGGGTAGACCCTACAAAATGGTGCGGAATAAGCTCCGCACCTGGGCCCCCCCCTTGACGCAGAGTCTCCGGCCCCAGCTGGTGGAGGACGTGGTGAGCGCTCTATTCCCCTCGCGAGGGGAGCATACTCCCCCGCCTATGGCTCCGCCACCTGCGGTGCCCGATGCGGACTGCATTGATGACGACGATGACGATGCCCCTGAGGTGACTGAGGTAGACCTGAGAGTGGCGGTTAATAGGCTGAAGGCCAAAAATACCGCCCCAGGACCCGACGGCTTACCTGCAAAAGCTTGGGTCCTGGCCTTGGAGGCTCTTGGGTCTCGACTAAGAGGGTTCCTAAGCGCATGCTTGGAGAGGGGCCAGTTCCCACTTCGTTGGAAGACGGGGAAACTGGTCCTCATTAAGAAGCCGGGGCGCCCCGCGGACTCTCCGTCCGCATACCGGCCCATCGTGCTGCTCGATGAGGTGGGCAAGCTCTTTGAAAGAGTAATTGCAAACCGCCTCGTCGAGCACCTAGTGAGGGTGGGGCCGGATCTGGCGGAAAACCAGTTCGGTTTCCGCACGGGACGCTCGACGGTGGACGCCATCATGCGCGTGAGAGCCCTCTCGACGGGGGACGCGGTTTCCCGGGGCGGGGTCGTCTTGGCTGTGTCTCTAGACATCGCCAATGCCTTTAATACCCTGCCTTGGAGTTGTTTCAGGGAGGCACTTCGGTATCACCGGGTGCCGAACTACCTCCGTCGCGTAGTTGAGGCATACTTGACGGACAGAGCCGTCATCTACCCCGGTCGCCTGGGAGAGTGGAACCGGCGAGAGATGTCGTGCGGTGTTCCACAGGGTTCCGTTCTGGGCCGCTTCTGTGGGACATCGGCTACGATTGGGTGTTGCGCGCCGACCTCCCTGGCGGCGTCAACGTTGTCTGCTATGCTGACGATACGCTGGTCCTGGCGCAGAGGAGGTCGCACCAGGCGGTGACCGACGCTATGACACGCGGGGTTGCGATAGTCGTTGAGAGGATCCGGCAGTTGGGTCTCGAGGTGGCCTTGCTCAAGTCCGAAGCCATGTGCTTCCATGGTTCTCGGAACAGGCCACCATCGGGATCTCAAATAACGGTGGGAGGGGTTCACATCGGCGTCGTGTCGACGATGACGTATCTAGGTCTCGTCCTTGACAGCCGATGGAACTTCGTCGAATACTTCCGACGTTTGGCTCCCAGACTGGGACGAGCCGGGGCTGCCTTCAAGCGGCGTCTGCCCAATCTAGGGGGTCCAAATGCCTCCTGCCGGAAGCTTTACGCGGAGGTCGTGCGGTCCATGGTCCTTTATGGGGCGCCGGTATGGGCGCCTACTTTGAGGAAGCGACCTGCCCGTTACCTCAACTCAAGAGGGTCATGGCCATCCAGCTGGCCCGGGGATACCGCACGGTCTCTGGCGAGGCGGCGAGCCTCCTTGCCGGACTGCCGCCATGGGATCTGGAGGCGAGAGCCCTCGCGCACATTTACGAGTGGCGCGTGGAGGCGCAACGCCGGGGCGAGACACCTCTGCCGCGGCAAATCGCAGCAAGGCGGACGGAGCTCCGGCAGGATCTCATGGCGGTATGGAGACAGCGACTGTCGCAACCCAGCGCTGGGCACGCAACAATCCAGGCGATAAGTCCCCTCTTTGAGGAGTGGCTGGAGCGGCGCCACGGCGTTCTCACCTTCCGCCTGACACAGGTACTCACCGGACACGGTTGTTTCGGGAGATACCTGTTTCGGATTCGGCGGGAGGACGCGCCCGGGTGTCATCACTGCGAGGATTGCCTGGAGGACACGGTGGAGCATACGGTGAAGGTCTGCCCTGCTTGGGCGGAGCACCACCGGGTCCTCGTCGAGGCGATCGGAGGCGGCGACCTCTCGCGACCGGCCTTGGTTCAAGCTTTGGTCCGGAGCGAGGAGGCATGGGAAGCGATCACCTCCTTCTGCGAAGCAGTAATGCTAGCAAAGGAGGAGGCCGAACGTGTGAGAGAGAGGGAAACCTCACGTCCCAGTCGCCGCAATAGAAGAAGACGCCCCAGGCGTCGGGAGTCGCAGGACGATTCCCGGCCGCCGTAGGCGCGGGCCTGCGGACGGCGAGCAGTGGGTGGCTCGCCGTCTGATCAGAACTAGGCCCGGGGCGGCGGCGCGCTGCGATCCCAGTGCGCCTCAAAGAGATGTCAGCGTGGAAGACGTGGCCCGCTAGGGCAGGTGCCTGCTGGGGCTGCGGAATCTGTTCGAAAGAGGTGCCGTAGCCTTGGAACGCAAAGGGCACCAGGAGGAACACGGATGGGTTTTAGTCAGTACGAGTCTGACACTCCCTCTTGCTTCACCCAGAGCGGGAGGAGTCATTTGATGATTTCCCATACTTAAAAAAAAAAGAAAAAAAAAAATGCCGTGACGGAAACAAAACTCAAAGTCATGTCGTGATGCCTACGCCAAACGACGGCGAACTTTGGAACTAATTTATAAGTTTTTTAATAATTATTATGAATTCTTACATGCTTCACATGTTCACATCTGTTGGTCAAATACGTGTTTCACATCTGTTGGGCGTCTCGTGACGGCATTATATTTTTACGGCTGTTTTGTCAGTGAGAGTTATCATATTGATGTGCAGATAAGCGGTATCATGTCTCCTGGTAAGCTATTTGGATTAACGATGAGCGTAAAATATTAAAGTGCGGGTGAAAGGGCGTCATAAAAGAAGTTTAATAGGTACGATAGGCACAACCGTTTTATTGAATAACGCACAGTAAATGGAGCATAAATGTAAGATAAGTGCACTCTATAAAATGAGGTCCACAATTTAAACTTAGTTGGGTAATGTTTTACTCGATTTGCTCTATGTTATTTAGTTTGTGATTTTAAATCATCTGCCTAGCCTTTTCCCAACTACATTGGGGTCGGCTTCCAGTCAAGCCAGATTTACCTAAAAACCAGTATTATTGTGATTTTAAATACAACACTAAAGCGGGTTAAACGCACATGCAACTCAGGTTTTCACAAAAGATTTTCAGTTCCCGCACGGAACAAATATTTGTACAGCCTACAGATAGTTGATACGGTCTGGCTGTTTGTGTATGTGAGATTATCTGTTTGTAAACGCTCCCACACGATACAGGAGAAGTGACAGAGGTGGGACGATCTAAAAAAAACAAAGAAAATATTGAAGAGAGTTTTACATTTATGCAATACTTCTAGAAGATACATAATTAGAAGTATTACATTGCAAGTTATCCAGTTCACTTTAGTGGCCCTGTCGTCAACTTGTATTGAAAATGAATAAGCGCCGTCTGGCGACCATACCGGAAAACCATTTTTAGGGTTCCGTACCCAAAGGGTAACCAACGGAACCCTATTACTAAGCCGTCGCTGTCGGTCCGTCTGTCTGGCAGCGGGCTGTATCTCATGAACCGTAATAGGTTGAAATTTTCTCAGATTGTGTATTTCTATTGCCGCTATAACAACAAATAATAAAAATTGAGGTCTATGGTACGGAACCCTTCGTGTGGGAGTCTAACTCGCACATGGCCGGTTTTTTTCATACAATTAGACAAAAGCGGTTTACGTTAACGCGATCGAGTACCTACGTTAAAAAACTCGCACTAAACTCCCACCTAAGTTTTGACTGTGAGATGTTTGCTGAATAGACCTTGGTATTTGTACGAGAAGTGTTAGAAATCAATCTTAAAATAAATACCACAGACATTTCCAGCCACGGTAAGTCATTGTGGCATACACTATGATCGAAGGGCTCACAAGAGACTAGAAATAGACGTCGATAGTGGACAGGCCGACACGCCCTCGTTCTCCGTTTACCGCATTAAAGGTCGCCGGTCCAGACTGTTACGTAAAAACCATCGAAATTATACACCTAACTCTTCTAGATCAACATTTTTATCGAATTACCGTGTTACGGTTTGCGTAAGTCCACACAAACAAAGTTATGCTCAAAACTCAGTTTATCTAGCAACCACATAAATCGTAGCCATGATACATTATTACACTTTTTAAAAACTTCCTCATCCAACACAACATTAACACATATACTTTTCTTTACTATTCTTCCGCAAATACATAAATCAGGTTTTCATACCATCGCATGGAGTCATAAAGCATACATTCCTGCTACTGTTACTCCTAATGTTCCTATGAGGATTTGTAGTGTAATGCATTTTGTAATACGAGAATCTTGTTGAAAAACAATAACCCAAATTGACCAGGAAACATGTTGTCTGGTTGTGCAACGCAACGCGGTGTGTTTCGACATCCGGGCGCTGAATGAACGCTGACCGCCGCCCGCCCAACGTGGCCGTGTGTTGCCAAACACCGCCACGCGGTGTCGCACGGGCGCCTCAAACATTCATACACCACGCTTCTTGCGTTATAAGAACTATGCTGACTCACTGCCTTGCCTAATTAGCGCAATAGCTACTTTTTTATTGTTTTTTCAAGGTTAGGAATTCATGAAATGACTCCTCCCGCTCTAGGTGAAGTAGAAGGGAGGGTCAGACTCTTACTGACTAAAACCCATCCGTGTTCCTCCTAGTGCCCTTTGTGTTCCAGGGACGCGGTGGCTCTTTCAAACAAATTCCGCAACAGCGCAATAGTTACGAGTACTAGGTGCAAGTCTGACTACACTGATTAGCAATCTTTCAGAGTTGATATATTACTCATAGATGTTCAGTAAAACTTTTACAATGGACCAATCCTGAAATTACGAAATAAAATTAACTTTTCTAAAATTACTATACATTTTGTAGAGTTATACGAACATTCATGGTACTAAACAGCATTTTTTTTTTTCATTTTAAGAATTGGTCCTATGGTTTAAGTTTTTCTTAATCCTGATTACCTTCATCCCTTGTTTACCAGTAAATTAAAAGTAACCCTATGATGTACATTCAACAGCACTTTTACTGCACAAATTTACTCGTGTTCATGTGTTACCGACATTTCAAACACATTATTGACTCGAAATATTCAGTGGCATTAGTAGAGTTATTATTGGATAGCTGTCAAGGGAATACAATGCAATACACTCGTGCCTGATTATGCAACGAAAGGTAAATCGGAGATAGAGTTTGCTACACGCTCCCTCTCTAATACAGGATGTCGATCTGTTTGTGAATCCAATCGCATTGCTATAAATAGAGTTATTAGCTGTCGAGTTTAAATTAACACAAATCTGGATAGCTACAGTAGCTCTAGTCATGAATGTACTGTCGGTCTATTTTGTACAAAAACGTTGAAAACTTTGGTAAAGTAAATATGAGGGGCTAAAAATGCCACTTTAGGAGGATCATAATATTAATCACGCATCAATCTTTCAAATTTCATTTTCATCTTTAACGCTAACGTATTAGGTTCAAGGTTGATTGGGGAAATTTGACAGTGACGGGTAGCGTGAATTGCTTTCTGATTCTGCTGAAGTGGCCTTTTTAGCAAGCAGGTCGTTTCAAGCTCACTCAAATAAAATTTTCACAGTGAGTTGTTTACGGAATAGACCGGCTGGATCTTATCAGTAGCGGACAATATTATTATTTTATTTTGGATGTTCGCAATCTAATCTCAATAGGGATGATCCCTGAGTTAAATAAATATGATTATATTTAGTCCGTCTCGTCAGTTACATTAACGAAAAATAATGGACACGTTTGTTTTGTTTATCAAATCAATAAAACTAATTTTTTTTTAGTTTTTTGTTAGTTTAGTGTATTTGTTAATTTTTGTTATTATTATTGGTAATTTCTTACTTGATTAAAATTTAACTTCATAAAAATTGGCGATGATAATAAGCTCATCACAGATCAGGAGTGGCGTGGTGACGTCACTTGTTTGTATAAAGTGTACTAACCAGTGACGTCACACGAGTTTTCAACGCACAGTGCGTTTAAAACTCGTGTGATAGTCTTATTTTTTTGTTTACGAGAAAAAAGAAAAATGCGATACCAATATTTTTTGGAAATCTATCTAACGGACAAATTTTATTTTTATAGTCATCTACCCTATTAGAATCTTTCAAAAACAATTGTTACTCAACCATACAAGGTACCACCGCCGTTTTCATAGGAAGGATGGAAATGTGATATCACATTTGATACATAAAAGCGAGAATTGTCCTTCATTGTGCTGTTCGAAGTTCGTATGACATAACATTGAATTTCCAAAACAATGCAACGAAAACAAAATACAGGATACTCACACGAGTGATTGTAATTTTATTATGATACATGGGACAAGCGTCAGCTTCATGGACACTCTCTCTGCACTTTCCTTTATACATTTTATTTCAGTCACCACCAATAAAACAAGAATATGAAAGAAAGTCATAAAAATGCTGTGAAACTTCAAGACAACAATATTTCAGTCATGGCGCCAAAATATTGTTCATGACTTCCAAATTAGCGAGATTAATTGTCGACAGCAATGATGCGTTATTATTTATAGCAATTTGTTGTAAAAGAGTGGTTCAGACAAAAAGATTCATATCTAACAATGTTTTACTTCACGTGAATCATTTGTGAACATAACTTAAAGAAAAAAGTTGATTTCACGTTTACTTTTAAAAATAACAACGCTTAAAAATTTCGATGTTCTGAATGTTTCTTTTAATGGTCTTAAAGAATATCTATCAAGAGGGCAGTGATAAGTGTTGTAAATCTCAGCGTCGGCGCCAATAGCACGCGCCGCGCGCCGATGAGATCCACCGCCGCGCGCGCCGCTACTTCATAGTGAAGCTACCGACTATGGAGACAGCTTTCATCACATAAGCCATGAAACCAAAAAGAACTTTCTGCTTCTTCACACACTCGTTAGTTAAAGTATGCAGTTCTTTATTATTTTCGCAGACGGCAGAGTGACACATACTAATTTTTCGGGCGTTTTTCATACTCGTCATTGATGCAGATTCTGAGAGAAAATGCTTGTCGGTTATGATCGTTTCGTTTCATGGAAAGAATAACAAAATCGGCATTTTATTGTTTTTGCGTACAAATAAACGGAAGTTTTCTGAAACGTACACCTACATTACTACCGGTTTGACCGTCACAGTTTTACTTTGAACGTCAGTGCTGAAAAATGAAAACAATTAGTGAATGAATAATTTTAGCTTCTGGGAAAAAATGGCGACGACATGTGTAGGATACGGGTTGTAAAATGATAATGATTCCACAATATGTTAGCTGCGTACGCGCATAGTTGGCTCGTGGCCAGCTGCACTCGCGCCGGATGCCGGCAGCCCTAAAGAATCCGAAATCGGCGCGTCGCCCGCGCACCGCTCCCGGCAAGCTACCGCCGCGTTCCAGTTGCCCATGCGCAAGCGCAAGATCATCGTACACTTCTCATCAAAATATTGAAAAGCTGATTGCCTAAATAAAACTTTATTATGTTACATTTTTAAAACATCTTTATAATATTTTAGATGCCGAGTCATTTGACAAATATGTTAACAGGTTTTTTGTTCAAACAAAATATATCGTAAAGTACCTATTACAATGTAACAAAAATAAGTTTTTATGAGTATCTATTAAAACTTTCATCTTTTCATCTGTTCTAGAGTCAGGAGATAGTTACCTACTTCAATGTTTCTTAGTTATTTCCAGACTTGATTTAAATTCTTTTGTATTTTTATAGTTTAAAAAGTAATAGGTCTAGTACAGACTTATTAAGATATTAAAATAATTTTACCGTCGTACCTCCCGAGCCCTGACTCATTTGCGTTTTACAATTAGGACCTATGTATAGAAATTACGTAGGTACTTCATTCATAAATGTGCTTTAGTAACAAATCCATTACCCATCCATTACTAGGAATTGTCATCCTAGTAGGTACTGAATGACATGTTATGTCAATACTAGGTATCTACTGAAAATTACTCTCGGATGAGTTCAACCGACTGTTAATATTCTTCATGCAAATCCGACACAATTTTAAAACTGGCCATTAAACGAACACAAGTCAAGTATTAATGGAACATGACATGATTACAAATAGTGTTCGAATCGATTAATTTCCAATTTAAAGTGCACTTTGTGAAAACGCTGCGCAGATTTCAAATTGGCTAGAACGTATTTACTCGTTCCTTCGGTGAGATGTGACATTCGCGGTCTGATGTCCACTACTCTCTGCCAGGCGCCAACAGCCGCAGCTGACATTGCAGCATGCTTTATTATGAAGGAACACGCTCGAATTATAACTGCAATATATCTCTCAGTCATGTGCATATGAACCTTGCGGGCCAAGGTTTCCAACGCTGATGGACAAACGAGGCTGTTCCCACCGAAAATACTATTGATTGATTGATTTACACAGTCAGAAGAATGCACCGTTCTCACTTTATGACAGTTATTAATAAGTAGAAGGGGCTAACCCTGAAATGTACAGGATACGCTACTTTGTTGCTTCTCAGCTTAGTCTTACTTCCTTTGAATATTTTGTGGTGTTAGTCAGCGTATCAGTTTTCGAAAACACCTAATTTTAAAACAGTCCTTTATCCAAGGTTCTTAGTTATTGCACTCGTATATAATGCAAATAAGCTCAAGGAAGTTTGTTTTACATGTACCATTATAATAAAACTGCGAAGAATTGAAATGTCAATGACACTACGAGGTGTTGCGGAACTTTTTAATTGACGCTGTTCGCCAGCAGAGGCCGAGGAGTGGTGAAACCCATCTGTTGGTGTTGGCTTACAGATAATTAGCGCGGAGAGCGACAGCTGCCGGTAACCGTCCACTCAAGACCACTTGACAATGCCGTCTAGTTCGGGATCCAGTGGAAAAATGTAAATGACTCATTAGTTACAACATCATTACCTGCATTCTTTTAAAAATTCGGTAAAACATTCGCACAGAATAGTTATCTATGGTTAAACCTGGGCTTTGCTTAACCATAAACCTGCAGAAACAGCGCAGCAAAGCTCCTACCCAACAACGAAGCAGAATGCAACAAAACTACAATAATACATCAAATCCGAACTGATCGATGTAGCCTCAAATCCTGGCCTCAGACATTCCGACCCGTGTACGAATCTCTATCCCGATTTCAAATTCCCTAAATACACGAGCAGTGACTTGTAAATCCCTTACTGTTTACAAATAGTATGTGTGTAGTACACGTTATCACGCCCGTGTCAAGTCGCTCGGCCTTCCCCGAGGCCGCGCCTGACCTGGATTTCGCCACGCGGCGCCCGCGCATGACTCATTGTTTTGGTGCGCCTGCGCAGCCAGCACCTCGCGTATTGTGTTACGTTTCACTATTATACGACTCGTAGTTTAGGGTTATGCTATAAAAAAATAGAGCACGGAAAGAATTTTGTTTTATACGATCGATGATAAAACAAATGAGTATATTGAGCCGTTTTGAGTTTTAGCACGAAGATATTTCATTTTTTGTTACCAGTTTCTAGGTTAGCGCACACATTCGTCATTCATTGTTATTTGAAATTATACATTATGTCAGCAATCTCTTTTAATAAAATATGAGAATCATTTCCAGGAGATTGCTAAAGCTTCAATCGTTTAACTAGTTTTAAAGAAGCATGTTTGATGGATTGGATTAAATAATGTTTCATGCTTGACGATAATACTTTAAATCATGTTTCTGAAAAAGCTTCGTAATTGGGGCTCACAGTAATTTATTTATTCCTTAATGACGAATCAGAAACCCACTAGGTATGTCTCCGGATAACCTCTCAAAGAAAACTTCCCTGAATTCTACAAAACCCTTATTGTAAGTAACTATAAGTATCATGAATTCATGACACAGAGGAGCAGAGGGTGTCGACCTCACGTGTGACGCGATGTCATAACATCCAAGTTTCCGAACAATCCCGTATTCTAAATTGTAATCACGTTTGGCTGACAAGTTACTACTTTGCAAGGAGTTCGTCTACACTCCCCCAGCAGGTCGATACCCAGCATAGTTCGTTAACTTAGGCATAGATAACATACCATAGACTTTGATGACAAGATAAAGAGGGATAAAAGTTTATGAAAGCGATCATAAACTCACTTGAAGTTTCTCCCAAGCTTCACAAATAATAGATTAAGATGAAAATTCTTTTAAGAGAAAAAATCTGACCCAGAAAAGTGTCGCCGACTTTTAATAACAGTAGGTACTTTGCGACAATGTTTTGCCAAATGTTAGCAATTTGTTTCACGGCGGATTTATGTCTTAAAAGATTAAGAAATTCTTCCAGCTAATATGTTTATTTCTATGATGAAATGAATCTGTTAAACGTTTTAGAGTTGTGGAATATTACCTATAGTAGAATTAACAAAAGTTTTTAACTTCATGACAAGCATCTACAACAAAAACCGGCCAAGTGCGAGTCGGACTCTCACACGAATTGTTCCGTACCATAAACCTTTATTTTTATTATATTTGTTCTTATAGCGGTTATAGAAATACACAATCTGTGAAAATTTCAACTGTCTTCCTGTTATGGTCTTGAGATACAGCCCGCTGACAGACAGACGGACGGACGGACGGACAGCGGAGGCTTAGTGATAGGGTTCCGTTGGTTACCCTTTGGGTACGGAACCCTAAAAAAGTAAGTAAATTATTTAGCCATGCATTTCATCAGTCAATCAAGTACTCAGATGAATCCGAATGGATGTACGAAGGAATTATTTTTAACGATAAAATCGCCTTTTAGACTGTGTTTATTTTTGTGTACTCCTGATCTATCAATTATTCAGATAGCCAATAACAAAATAACCAAAGATTCAATGAACTTTTGTCCGCTTTCTCCGCTATTATTTACCATAATTGAGTATAGTTCTCACACCATCTGTGGATAACCAATCTGGTACAAAAGCTTCTTAGTTACAATATCGTGGAATACAATCGCGCCAGTATTGTTGTACTCGTCTTGAAGAAACAGCAGGTTCAATGATGTATTTTCATCAATGTCAACGGTGAAAGGGGTCATTGTACCCTACTCATCATAGGGAACAACTTTTACTGAGGGACCAACACCGGAATCGCGAAAAAAAACAACTGCCCCACACATTTCTGTGCGCATTATCATATCAGCTGAAAGACGTCCACTGATGGACATAGGTCTTCCCCAAGATGGGGGGTTTGCCAAAATCGCCACGCTTGGCAGGCAGGTTGGCGATCGCAGTGCATAGTGTTGAGATTTACAGAGAACGCTGCTGCCCATTCTCTGGCGAGTCCCTTAGTCGCCTCTTACGTCACCCACGGGAAGTGATAGGATAGTATTATTCTTTTACGGCACCGGCCAACACCATACGGCTTATTTCTGTGCGCATAACTTGACAAAATGTACTGAAAACCTGTTTTTTTTTTCGCGATTTCGATGTTGCTCCCTTACATTTGTTCATTATGATGAATACAATGACCCCTTCTCAGGTATTGTGATTATTCTGTTACACGTACCTATATTACCAAATTCGGCTCCACGAACCAAACCCTCGCAATGCACCAGAGGACACGTCAGCCCCCACACATTAAAACAAAACACGTAACAGTAACGAAACTTTTCTATTACGTTTACGTCAAAATTATTTTTACGATCGTAAAGCAACTTGAAGAGATGAGGTGTGAATCTACACAATCGCCCTGTTTGTCCACGAAATGCCAAGAGTAGGTACAATTAAATGAACTTTATGTCCTTCTGTGAGAAATAAATTTGTGTTTTAAAATGTATTGAGTCACAAAATCACGGGAATGTATGAAGAAGCAAAACCAACGTTTTAATGTATAATTGGTTGCGAAGCTACTATTTTGGCTATCTGATGGTAGGGTACAAATGGGTCCAGCTTGCATTGCTATTCATTAGCAGCATGAGTCATTATGTGATTGCTGAGCCATTCCATATAATACCTTGTCTTTGTGCATCATCGCCTCTGCACCCGAAAGTTTAAAGATCCCGCACAGAAAGTTTAAAAAAATAAAACCGGCAATCTGAATACAGCAAAGCACAAAGCTGCTCAATATAACTGGCAAAGCTGCTCAATATTTCTACAAACTAAGTTATCTACAAAGAGTTTTTAATACTCCTTTAAATCCTTCGTTTACCCATCAGATATGAATCAATCAATATGTATAAAACTCCACAGTTACTGAGTGACTGACAGACAACGCACAGCCGAAACTACCGCTCGTAGAAAGCTGAAATTTGGCATGTAGGTTCCTTTTAAAGTCTAAGAACGGCTTTCCCAAAATTACTTCGAGAACGGCGAAAAATGGGATATGCACGTACGATGTAGCGGGCAAAAGATAGTTGTAATATAATCCTACCACAGGGACGTAGCTACCGCCGTATCTGCCGTATCAATTATACAGCCCCCACGACGTGCGTAAGCAAAAATTAATGAAAACTCCCCAATTTTTTTTTTTTTTCAAGAATGATAAAGTCAAAAAAAGCAATTTCTTCAAAAGTTGGCAACACCCTACATTAGTTATCGCGGGCTGCGAGATTTCCCCGTTTAAGTCATTTACTTCAACAGGGGTATCCCACAGTAATCGATGTACTACTCTGTCAAGAAAGTACCGGGAAAAGATCAATAATACACAAAATGTCTGTTATTCATCCAAATTTATTTTATCACCTTCAAAGTATGCTCCTTTAGAAACGATACACTTGCGCCAACGAATAATCCATTCATCAAAATATTTTTTAAACGCTGCTTCCGGAATTGAGTTCAGTTCTCGCCGCGAATTCTCCTTTATGTCTTCTATCGATTGAAAACGGGTGCCACGAAGTGGTAATTTGAGTTTAGGAAAAAGAAAAAAGTCAGCAGGAGCCATATCTGGTGAATATGGTGGTTGCTGGATGGTATTGGTTGAGTGTTTGGTTAAAAATTCGTTCACAATGATAGCCTTGTGCGAAGGCGCATTGTCGTGGTGCATAATCCAAGAATTTTTTTCCACAAATCTGGCCTTTTTCGTCGAATTTGCTCTCTTAAACGCCGCATAACGCTCAAATAATATTCTTTATTTACCGTTAGACCTTCCGGTAAGAATTCAGAGTGCACAACACCGCGATAGTCAAAGAAAACAGTCAACATGACTTTGACTTTTGATCGACTTTGGCGTGGTTTTTTCGGTTTCGGTTCAGTTGGAAGGCGCCACTCCGAAGCGTGTTGACTAGTTTGCATGTCAAACTCGTAAACCCACGTCTCGTCACCAGTAACAATGCGTTTCATGAATGTTGGGTCCGAACTGACTCGTTCTAGCATGTCCTCAGCGACTTTCATGCGATTGAGTTTTTGGAGAAAATTCAGATCTTTAGGGACTAGCCGAGCAGCAACATGTTTCATACCCAAATGATTAGTTAAAATGGTACGGATCGACTCGTGAGATACAGAAAGTTCGGCGGCTATCTCTCTCAGAGTTGAATGGGGATTTTCAGTCACTATTTCCTTCACTTTTGCGATGTTAACTTCAGTTGCAGACGTTGACGGCCTACCAGAGCGAGGCAAATCTTCCATCACATCTCGACCGCTTTTGAACGCTTTGAACCACTAATAAGCACGAGTTTTTGATAAAGTCGATTCACCGTAAGCCTTCTGTAACATTTTCAGTGACTCCGAACACGAAATTCCATTGGCGATGCAAAATTTAAGACAAACTCTTTGTTCGATATTTTTGTCCATTATGAAATTCGCAATACACACTATATATGATATTACTAAAACCAGCACTGTATTTAATATAAATAACAGATGCAACTCAAACTCCGCGCCAAAATGGAAAACAGTTGTGCCAATCTAACAACTACAAAAAAACAAAAATTTGAATTTGGAACCATAAACAAATCATCCATTCCCGATACTTTTTTGACTGAATGTACATACGATGATAAACCACGGAGACCAGTGTTTATTGACGCATTTTATTTAATTGTGCATTACATTGTAATACAATTGCCGTTGGTCCCGGCTGTCATTTATAGATCTTTGGCTGTCGTTACGGATTGCCAGAAGCCAGTAAATCTGACTCCAGTCTTGCCAACATGTACCGTGTTACCCAGTTAATGGGTTGTGGAGGTCTGGTAGGCAGCCGCTCCTCGTAAAACACTGGTATTCAGCTGAATCCGGTTTGACTGGAAGTCGACCCTAATGTAGTTGGGAAAAGGCTAGGCAGATGATGATGACATTGTAATACAATACAAACAATTGTTCTTCTGGTTTAGTAGTATTAGTAGCGATTTGTTAAAAACAATGAGTGAAAGGAAATGAGATTATTCCAGCGGAGCTACGAAAAGAAAAATTAAACAGAAAAGAGAGGAGAGGTCATAAAAAAAGTGTACGATATTTCTTCATTTTTTCAGAAACCAGCTCCTGTGAGTACTATATTTAATTTGAATTATTTGTAAAAAATTTAGGAAAAGTGACAGATAGATAATTATGATGAAGACACGCTAAGCCACTGTCCTATCAGCCACAGGGCGAACTTGTCGCAAATACCTACTACTTATCAGATGTTCACTACTCATAAAAGAAAAATATTTTGTAACAGTCCACGTGCAGGTTTTATCTTCAAAACGAGAATTTATTGCAAAATAATATTATGCGTTGAAGGAGCTTCTTGGAAGAAGAATTTTTCTATGAGTTTGTATAGTAATCCTAGCTTCAACTTTGTAAAGGGTTACATACGAGTAGGAATATAAAATAGAATAAATTTTAAAAAGCCTTTATATTGCGATAAGTTCTAGACAAAAATCGGACACGCCGCAGCAAAAGTGCGTTTCTTGAAAAATGTATTTGTTGTTTCTGCTTAGTGACTGCGTTGAAAGGCGTCGTTTCACCAAAACGAATAATACCCACTAATAGCTTAATTTGTAATCTCCCCCTCTAATTAAGCGGCGCGGTCAAGCACGTGGTTCTAGAATAACCTCTTAAGGGTGCTCTCTCGAAAAGGCTTAAAAATAGCGCGCAGATAATAATAATAATAATAATAATCTTTATTTCCAAAAATACACATATGTTACATTTTAAGAGAAACAATACATTGTCGTAAATTATTAGCTAGTAGATAACAATGGTTCAAATATATATAATAGCATCCGCTGTCAAACTAGGTTAGGACCTGTATTTCGGCATACGGCGCCACTCCCCGAAGTATCAGAATTTAAACTAGCTTATTTATACTACTTTACACAAAAATCAAGATAGAAATAAATGTGAAATGAATGGTGTGTGAGAGGGCCTCTCTTTGTAAATGGGTGTAGTGTACGTGTGTGTGTGTGAGAGGGTGTGTATTGTTTGCATAAATCTGACTTATGAATACATCAGTATTTAAATTAAACAATGCCTTTATCCAGCTTCTTTTTATTTTATTGTACTTAAATTTATTACAGTATATATTTTATTTTATTGACTTATAAATATTATTATAACTCACTAATTGATTGAATCTGTAAATTTAGATTACCGTAAAACCGCCAAAAGTTCCTCAGTATCCTTGTATTCCAAAATTAGTAACCAAGCTTCAATAGTTTTTTTGCATTTGTGTGTATTAAGGGGATAGATTGTAATAATATTATTGATCTTATTATACAAAAAAGGACCTAAAGAGCAATAGAACTTCCTGATGAAAGCAGTGTGAAACTGTTTTTGATATTCACAAACCCTATTTTTGCGTCGTTGCGTATTGTTTTGGGGATTAAAAGGCAATTCGTGATGTTGTTTCAATATTAAGGCCGAAATAAACAATTGTCTAACTGTAAGTACCTCACAGTCTTTATAGAGTAGTGCTGTAGGGTACAAGAATGGACGAAAAGTGCTTACCTTAAGTACAGCCCGTTGAGCAATTTCGAGACGCTTTATAATTGTAGCCGGAGCGCCACCCCAAACAGTGATGCAATACGAAAGCAACGACTGACAAAGTGCGAAATACACTTGTTTTACAAGTTTAGGTTCAGCAACGTACCGTAATGTTTTAAAGACTATTATTAGTTTGCGAATTCATCCACTTAACACCTCAATATGTTTAGCGAAATTTAAATTTTTATCTAAAATTATACCGAGATATTTAATATGCTCAGTTTGTTCCACTTTGGGACAGCAACAGTTCTGGGTACTAGAGTTAGGTTCCATGCAACTATGAGCTACCAAAACATGGTCATCTGAAGCTCCACCTTGGTCACGAATGGTAAAAGTCATGTACTTCGTCTTATCAGCATTTAACGTCAACACATTATCGGCGAGCCAAATAGTTATATCGTTTAATGCATTCTGAGCAGCTTCGTAAGTCTCTTTCCAGGTATTTTCTGAAAGTAAAATTACCGTATCGTCTGCGTACGATATAACTTGACCATGGGAGACATTTTTTTGGCACAGATCATTGATATACATCAAGAATAAAGTAGGCCCCAAAACGCTACCTTGCGGAACTCCAAAAGTTACTGGCAAATCGGTGCTCACGTAATTTCCTATTATTGTAGCCTGACAGCGATTAGTAAGATAGCTTGTAAACAAATCCAACTGTTTATCTCTAATGCCAAACGATTCGAGCTTATTCAGAAGCTTGGGGACAGAGACCGTGTCGAAGGCTTTGGCTAAGTCCAGAAAAATAGCCAAGCACTTTCTTCTATCATCTAAATTGATAGCTATATATTCAGTAACAGCATGGACTGCATCAGAGGTGGACTTAGAGCGACGAAAGCCATACTGATTTTTAGATAGCAGTTTGTAGGATTCCAAATAATTGACTAGTCTAATATTAATGAGTTTTTCTAGAATTTTGGAAATAGAAGAAAGTAGGGAAATTGGCCTGTAATTAGTGACACGATCCCTGTCACCACCCTTGTGAATAGGAACAATTATAGACCTTTTGAGATTATTTGGGAATACTCCTTCGCTAAAACAATGATTAAATAAAAATGTCAAAGGAGCCACTAAAAAGTCTTTAAACTGTTTGAGGAATCTGTTCGAGATCCTATCCCATCCAACTGCGCAATCGCTTTTTAGACTTGAAATTATATTAGTAACTTCATTATGCTCAATTTCCGTCAGTACAAAAGAATATGATGTCATAGAAAAGTTATTGGAAGCTGTACGGTGCACGTACAACGTTTTGGTTGCTGACAAAGCGACCTCAATTTATATATAATAATATTCACGGAACATTACAGTTAGTTGACATATTGCAATTATCGCGATTGGCACGGATTGGCATCCAACTTATAACTATTTTGTAACTTTAAGAAATAAACTATTTCTTGTGGTCAACCGTGGTTTACCGTCAACTCACCAAACTCTAACTAACTCTGAGCCATACATAAAAAGTGGTCCTTCGAGCTTCGAGGATATTAAGTGTGTGAAGTGTCTCTATTAGTGATAGCGAATCGGTCTTGCTGGTCTCCCAGAAGCGGGTCGCCCCAGTAAGATTGAGAAGGCGCACATATCTCTAGTAGAGAAAGAATACGCTTAGTATCCACCAAAATAACTGCGAAAACTGCGCAAGTTTACTGAACTAGTGCCTGCGGCGAAACAACCCTGCGGTACTATCGAACAACTAAACTTAACAACAATCAACTTAACTTCAACAACAATCAACGATGGCTCAGAACATCAGCGAGATCATCAGTCGCCAAGAAACTATATTCAACAACTTGAAGCAAATCAGCATCAACTACAAGAAAGACGGTCCTAGCAGAAAAACTTTGGAATACCTGGAGGAGCGACTTTCTCGGCTGAACACGAACTGGGAGAAGTTTGTGTTCAATCATCAACAACTGGAAAAATCTGGAATAACTGACATCCAATACTTCGTTGACGACGTTTTCAACAACACTAAGAAGATGTATGAGGACGTTCTGCAAGATATCCTGAAACGTAAAGCTGAGTTACCTTCTGTATCGAAGAGTAAAGTCGAACTATCACCTTCTACGCCTAAACAAGGTAAAACAAAAACAACCTTTAACTTCGATGATATCAACTTTCATATACCTCCTCGCGAAACGGACAAGACCACCGAAAAACAGCAGGAGCTTTTACGACAGCAATTCCGCAACTTTCGAGCTTTTGAACGTACTATGGAGAAGATAAACTTCGACTCGTCATCTGAAAAATGGGAGCTTGAAGATAGTCTTAATATCTTGAAAGGCAAATGGGATACCATTGAGAAAACTAACTGGGAACTTGACTATATTTCACAAGATGAAGATTCAACTTACAAACAAAAATATGATGCTATAGAAAACGTTTATGATAACATCCGAAAGAAACTACAACATCATATTTGGAACAACGCTCACTATGAGAAGACAACACCAAAAATTGTGATACCGGACTTCAATGGAAACTACCATCAATGGTTAACTTTTAAAGATCTGTACTTGGAAAGTGTACACAATAACCCACTACTGTCAAAAGCGCAAAAAATGCAACACCTCAAAACTAAACTCAAGGGTGAAGCAGAGAAGATTGTACAGCACCTCGGTATAAGCGCGGAAAACTACACTTCCTGCTGGGAGATAATCACGCATCGATATGATAACAAGCGCCTGTTGTTCACGTCTTATATGAACACGCTTCTAAATCAACCTCTCATATCAGAAGCTAGCGCCGCAAGCATAAGGAAACTGCATGACGTCACTCTCGAGTGTCTGAACGGACTCAGTAACATTGGACTAGAAACAACCAACTGGGATCCGATAATTGTTCATCTGTTGGTGCAGAAACTGGACAAGGTGACTTACAACGAGTACATCAAGGATCTCAAGGAACCGAGAGAATTTCCCGACTTGGATGAATTCATCAAATTTTTGGAGAATAAATTCATGGCGTTGGAAGCCTTACAAGGAAATACTCATCAAAGGTCACACTCGTCGAATAAAAATCAGACAGATAGACAGCAAAACAACGCGTCATTCGCTCGAAGCAATAATTATAAATATAATAGCCAGAGGTCATCAAACTCTAACAGACCGTATAAATCGACCAAAGCCTTCTTCACAACAACGAAGAATTGCCCGATTTGCAAAACTGAACACGTTTTAATGAAATGTTGCAAATTCTTGGCTATGAACGCAAAGGAACGAAATGACACAGTTCGCAATTTACGTATTTGTTCGAATTGTTTGTACAGTCATGGAGAACAAAAATGCACTTCGAGAAAAACTTGTAAACTATGCAACAAGCCACACCATACGCTTTTACATGAGGATGGGAATGAGCAGAACAACCGTCCCGCAGCTATGAGTGCCAGCACGCCATCGACATCACATGCCGTGAATAACTTAACTAACGAGGCGAAGGAAATTTTGTTGACGACTGTACTTTTAAAAGTAAAGACCATTGATGGAGATTATATCAGCTTAAGAGGTTTGCTTGACCAAGGGTCGCAAGTGAGTCTCGTGACAGAACACGCCGCGCAACGACTCAGATTACCGCGACGCAAAGTCAGCGCTATTGTGTCAGGTGTCGGTTCACTGTCCGGCAATTGTAAGGGGTCAATTGACTTGGAATGCAAATCTATACATTCGGATTATGAATTTAAATTAGAAACCTTGGTGATGAAGAAATTAGTAAATAACTTGCCTACAGCATCCTTCTCCATACAAAACTGGGATTACATAGATAACTTGAAACTTGCAGACCCACGTTTTAATAAGTCGGGCCCAATTGACTTACTTCTGGGTGCCGAAATCTATTCAGAACTAATACTGAATGGGGTCATAAAAAGCGACAATTTCCCCGTAGCCCAACAAACAAGAGTTGGCTGGATACTCTGCGGGAATGTCAAGACATTTAACTGCTATGTAATACTCAATGACCTAGAAAATATGACACGATTCTGGGAAACTGAAGAAATCTCAGACACTACAACTTCAACTAATGAAGACCAGCATTGTGAGGAGTACTACAACTCGACTACTACGAGATTAGATGACGGGAAATATGTGGTGCAAATGCCCATGAAGTCAAACTACAATTCAAACTTAGGAGCCACGAAGTCTCAAGCACAAGCTCAGTTCCTACAACTTGAGAGGAAAATGTTGAAGAACAACGACCTAAATAGGGAATACAAACGCTTTATGGAGGAATACATTTCCCTGGGCCACATGAAGCCTGTAACTGCTGATACTCGTAGAAAAAACCAAGTATATCTACCACATCACGGAGTTTTAAGAGCTGAGTCGACTACAACGAAACTGAGAGTTGTGTTTAATGCATCTTATAAGGCAAATAATAACAACAGTCTCAATGACCTTATGTACTCTGGCCCAAACTTGCAAAAGGACATGCTCACGCTACTTATTAACTGGCGAGTGTACAGATACGTCTTTACGGCAGATATTGAAAAGATGTATCGACATATATGGCTGAACGAGCAACAACAGCACTTACAAACTATTGTTTGGAGATCATCTTCCAACGAACCATTGCTGGAATGGCAGCTATGCACTGTGACCTACGGTATGAAAAGCGCGCCTTATCTTGCAATGCGCACCTTACATCAACTTGCACAAGATGAAAAGGATAACTATCCTGAGAGCGTCAGCGCTCTACTAAATTATTTTTACATGGACGATTTAGTCCATGGGCAAAACAGCATTGAAGATTCGAAGAGAATGGTCGCAGAACTCATTCAACTATTGAGTAAAGGAGGTTTCAACTTAAGAAAGTGGACAAGTAACGAAGCGGCTATATTAGAGGACTTGCGAGACGACCAAAAGAGCACTAAGGCTAACATAGAATTCAGCCCTGAAGCATCAAACACAAAAATGTTGGGGATGAGCTGGAACCAGAAACAGGACACATTTACTTATCAATGGAGACTACCGGAAAAGAAAACTCTAACGAAGCGTGTATTGCTGAGTGAAATAAGTAAATTATACGATCCTCTTGGTTTTCTATCGCCTGCAACAATAAAAGCGAAACTACTTTTTCAAAAGGTCTGGATCAGCAAAATCGACTGGGATGATTGTCTGCCCGTCGACGTAACAACTGAATGGGAAAAGTTGAGAAAGGATTTCCCTTCAATCAACAAAATCTCAATCCCACGATGGCTGCAATGTACAGACGATAATATTGAGATTCACGGGTTTTGCGACGCAAGCGAAAAGGCATATGCGTGCGTCATTTATAGTCGAGTGAAAAGCAAGAACGGAAATTTCACAACTACAATAATAACTGCAAAAACAAAGGTCGCGCCGCTTAGTAAGAAGATATCTCTACCTAGAATGGAACTCTGTGGAGCATTGTTACTTGCCAGACTAATAGAGAAAATTAAGAGTACACTCTCTACTAAACATCTCCAAATACAATGTTGGAGTGACTCTAAAGTGGTATTGGCATGGCTACAAGGAGACATAAACAGATGGGAAAAATATGTCGCCAACAGAGTCTCACAAATAAACAGCATAATTCCATCAAAACAATGGAACTACGTCAAGTCGGAAGAAAACTCGGCTGACTGTGCAACACGAGGTCTCTCTCCCTCTCAACTTCTAACATTTAAACTTTGGTGGGAGGGCCCAAGTTGGTTGAAAACTTGTAACTTTAAAAACAACCAACAAAATGACAATAATATGCTCTATTTACAAGACAATGAACTATGTGACACACTAACAGCAAACAATAAATGCTGCGTTGCAACTTATAAAAACAGTGAAGTAATTACCGAGCTGTTGAGTAAATATAGCAGTTTCAAACGTGTAATCCGAGTACTTGCGTGGATTCTTCGATTTAGAAATACTTCCGTCCGAAAAAATAACATAACCGGCGTTGATAACGTGATTGTGTCGTTATCTTCTGAAGAAATTACTGAAGCAACGGAAATGGTGATCAAAACTGTGCAGAGAATGTACTTTGGGGAAGAAATCGAATGTTTGAAGAAAAACAACTCAATATCAACTAAAAGCAATATTCTGAAGTTGACCCCATTTCTCGATAAGAATGGGATACTGCGAGTCAAGGGACGACTTATCAACTCCGTGCTGCCTCCTGAATCAAAACATCCAGTTATTCTCCCTGCTACTGGAAGATTAACAGAGTTGATCATCCAAGAAGCCCATCATGAAGTTCTCCATGGTGGGGCACGACTCACGCTAGCATACTTACGTCTCAAGTACTGGATTATTGGTGGGAACAGAACAGTGAAAAAGGAACTTAGGCAGTGCATACGATGTCACCGTTTTAAGTCTCAACGAAACATGCAAATTATGGCTGACTTGCCAAAAGAACGAGTTACACCATCGAGGCCATTTACAAATACCGGTGTGGACTTTACCGGACACGTTGATATAAAAATCAACAAGGGAAGAGGCGTGAAAACATGCAAGGCTTATATAGCCATCTTCATTTGTATGGTTACAAAAGCCGTACATCTTGAGTTGGTGTCTGACCTGACAACTCAAACTTTTCTTGCCGCTTTTAAACGAATGTGTGCGCGCAGAGGTACTCCGAAGCATATGTTTTCAGACAACGGAACTAATTTTGTCGGTGCCGCAAGAGTACTGCAAGAGGACTTTGAACGAAATAAAACTTTTCAATCGTCTGAGTTTTACGACGAGATGAATAGTTTAAAGATAAACTGGCATTTTAACGCCCCTCTCTGGCCATCAGCTGGTGGACTTTGGGAAGCCGCCGTTAAGTCCATGAAGTATCACTTGAAGCGAGTGCTAGGAGAACAAAAGTTAACTTACGAACAGTTCACAACATTATTAACTCAGATTGAAGCATGCTTGAATTCCCGTCCACTTTGCCCACTATCAGAAGACGTTGAAGACCTGGACTACTTGACACCTGGTCACTTTCTTGTTGGCGGTCCCTTATTGTCTATGTCGAAGAAAGAAGAAGACTTCAACCAGTACGACTTGAGAAATAGATGGAGGTTGGTTGAACAAACTAACTTACACATCTGGAAGCGCTGGTCAAACGAATACCTGCAGCAATTACAAGTACGCAGTAAATGGCAACAAACAAAGGAGAATCTAGCAGTTGGTGACTTAGTGTTAGTGAAAGAAGACAATTTGCCTCCGGGAAGGTGGGCTCTCGGAAGAGTCGTGGAACTTCATCCGGGGACTGACGGAAATGTTCGAGTCGTTACTCTTAAAACTAAAAAGGGACAACTAAAACGACCAATTGTGAAACTGTCGCCGTTACCGCTACGCAAGAACTTACAAACTACGGAAGTAACCGAAGACGTAATAAACAAACAACAACAGCAGTCCGAACCTGAAAAACAAAAAAGGCAAAGAGGTCGCACGATTAATAAAACTAGTTTACTCTCTCTAGTTCTAATGTGCATAATGACCATAATGGGAATCACACAAGCGACGCCTGTTGCTTCAAGCAACTATAAGGTGACACCAATACTTAACAATCAACCAATATACTTTGATGAAGCCGGGAAACTGCAACTTATACACGATGAATGGACGCTGTTGATTTATTACAACTTGACTTCATATTGGCAAGCCACGAGTAAGATTAAATTCTACCTCGATCAAGTGGATACACTTTGTCAACGAATAGTGCACCAGTACCCACCCTGCGAAACCGTCGTCGATCACCTACGTTATGAATTGAACCATCTCACTGAATACAATTCTATGTTACTAGCTCAACGCTCAAGGAAAAAACGAGGTTACTTCGATGGGGTTGGAAAATTAGCAGGAACACTATTCGGCGTCCTGGATGTGGATTTTGCACAAAAATATGAACAGGATATCCAATATTTACAAGCAAGTGATAACTATTTACTGCAATTAATGAAAAATCAAACACTGATTGTAGAAGCAGAAAATAGTATGATTAAACGAAGCTCGGAATTTATCGATAAACAATTCAAAACAGTACAGATCTACATGAATCAGACTAGCAGAGAAATCACAAAAATAGAAAACAGAGCACATATATTATACACTATAAATGACATCCATTCTGCCGCTGTAACTTCAACTTTAATTCTGAGCGATTTACATAGAATTCAAGAAATGCTGATGAATGCCCTAGCCAACATCTACAGAGGCCATTTAGACACACACCTTTTTTCGGCATCTCAACTGATTGAGCAACTGAATATCATATCAGGAAAGCTACCACAGGGACTTTCTTTGCCGATTAAGGATATGCAAAAGGATTTTCAAGTCATCTACGAACTGATTCACGTGAAAGCTAGAATTACACGTAACTATTTACTATTTGAATTACACATTCCGTTATTGAGCGACGAAGACTACAAAATATATCGTGTAATTCCGATTCCATTCATGAGACAAGGACACTTAAAACTTGTTAAACCTTTTTCGGACTTCATCGCTATCAACTTGATAAAAAACTCATATATATCCTTGGAAGAGCAAGATATGCACCATTGCACCTCATACGGAGAAGATGAATTCTCGTGCATCTCGCGACAACCCGTATACAGTCTACACGATAAAGATGCGCCCTGTGAGACCAAGGTGTTTAGCCAACAAACTTCACTATCGTGCGTCATTAATGACATAACTTGTAAGGAGAGTTGGATAAAATTGCATAAACCTAACGTTTGGTTATTTACGTTGTGCGACAAACAGCTGATGCGTGTAATATGCAGCGATCAGGTGACACCGGCGGTCATTGACGGAACAGGAGTCATTGCCTTGAAACCTAAGTGCTTACTACAGAAAAAAGATGCCACGATATTTACTTACAATCACTTAGGAAGTAGGGTAAACACGGGATTGGATATCGAAGTACCCATCATAAATACCACGATAAACAACATGTTTGATATCAGCTGGAGGAACGTACAGCTGAACATCACTGAATTGTCCAATGCAGGAGATTTGTCAAAACTTGATCGTCAAATCTCTTACCAAAAACAGCATGAAGTGCTACCTGCGGCTTCAAGTATTTCACCGCACGATGTGTATTTTTATTCCTCGACTTCTTTGTTGTTGGGAGGACTTGCTATAGTTGGCATCTACTTCATTATCAAGAAACGAAGAAATAGGAATCAGAATTCTACGGCAAGCACTAAACTGGAACAACAGAAAGGAGCAGACAAAGAAGTTAACATCGAGATGCGAGAGATCCGTAGCTCGACGAGACAGGAACCTGGAAAGGGATTTAGTTTTGATGAAATATCGTCAAATTAATATTTATACTTTTTTATTATGTACTCTTTTTACTTTACTTACTATACTTTTACTTTACTTACTATACTTTTACTTTACTTACTATATTTTTTAAACTTTGTTTCTTTTACATTTTTTATACTTATTTTTTGCTATGTACTGGTTGCCCATCTCGCCTTTCGTTACTGCCCATCTCCCATTCTTCCCTTGGGAGCATGTACGGTGCACGTACAACGTTTTGGTTGCTGACAAAGCGACCTCAATTTATATATAATAATATTCACGGAACATTACAGTTAGTTGACATATTGCAATTATCGCGATTGGCACGGATTGGCATCCAACTTATAACTATTTTGTAACTTTAAGAAATAAACTATTTCTTGTGGTCAACCGTGGTTTACCGTCAACTCACCAAACTCTAACTAACTCTGAGCCATACAGAAGCGTTAGTAGTATGCCTATTACTCCTGGAAATATTTTCTGCCAATGTTTTGCCAACATTGACGAAGTAATCGTTAAGTAACTGTACAGACTCTTGTGGAGTAGAAGCCAATTTTAATAAAGTGTTTGGAGCCTGGTTTATTTTAGCGGTGTTAGTAATTAACTTGATTGCCTGCCATATTTTTTTACTATCATTTCCAGCTTTAGATATTTGATCTTTTTCGAATGCTCTTTTAACTTTCCTTAATATAGATTACAGTAATTTCTGTAGCGTGTATACGTGGTTCTGAGGATTTCGTTATCAGGAGATTTCCTCAGTTTGTAATGTAATCGGTCCCTATTACGCATGCAACGCATCAAACCCGGAGTTATCCACGGCTGTATAATTTTCTTTCGCCCTGCTAAGGGTATTAATTGAGTATTCTTGTCTATAACCGTTGTGACAGATTCAATAAAGTAATTCAAAGAATTATCTGGATCTGAAGATTTGTATATGGGAGTAAAGTCAATTTTAGCCATGTCAAGTGCAACTTGTTCGAAATTTATTTTATTTATAGTTTTTACAGAGTAATTACGCGTTTGTTTTTTGTATAGGCATAATAACACCGGTTTGTGATCAGTCAACGTGGCGTGGATGACTAACGTAGTTGCCAGAAATTTTGTTTTTAGGAATACATGATCGATACAAGTGCCACTGGCTTCCCGAGTGACATAGGAGTGGGCTGGTAGCAGTGAGTGATAGGCCGCAAGCGTCATGTATTGATCTATATTTCGGTGTGGTTTGTCCAAATTTATAGCAATATTGATATCCCCCATTATAGCGATAGTTTTAAAATGTTTGATTTGTTCCAAATTATTATTCAAAGAGTTAAAAAAATGGTCTAAATTTGTATAGGAAGGGGATCGGTATATAGCGATGATGGCAATATCGCATCCTATTTTAATAAGTAGGGCATTAGCTTCTGTGATGCTAGGTTCTTCCACCGTGATCGCAAGTCCTTCCCTACTGTACACAACTACACCGTCATTTTGTAAGACGTTATTCTTCGTAGAAAATACCTGATAACCCTGTAGGCTAGGAATAATGGGCGCACAAGATAACCAACATTCAGTTAATATAAGTATATCTAAATCTAGTTTTAGTCGAGTCAGTAACACTTCAAGTCCTGGCAAATTCGAATTAACACTTCTTATGTTTTGTGTAAGTATAGTAAGACCGGATACAGCATTAGGCATTAGTCGACTACAGTCTTCTACGTTGCACTCGAAACTCTTTGAGACGTTATAATTATCCAGATCCTCAGGTAAATCACCTTGCCTATTGAATTTTAAATAAAGTGGAAATATATTGGTCTATAAAAGAGGACAATAAATCAAAATACTTTAATAGTTTTGGGCTGGAAATTGTTTTACGCAAGTTAAGAGGAATAAGAAAAGTGTAGTATTCATAAGTAAGCAAATTGATATAATGTGACAGTGTAAATATGTATTGAGTGTAATTTAAACTCGAGTTGTAATTATAAACTAGTGACAAACAAGAATAAAAATAAAAAAGAGCGCATGCAGAACGTGCTATGTGAAAATAACTTCCTTCACAGAAAATCAAAAAAGTAGACTTAAAAACTAGTCATTTTACATTTTTTAATTTTTTTAACTTTTCCAAGTCGGTTCAGATTCAATTTTAATCTGTGCCGAGCCGGTGCTTTTACGAAGGTAAACTATTCCTCTAGATGTCCAGCAAAATTCATACCCATATTCCTTCTGGAAAGCCCGAGCCAAATAGAAAATTTTCTGCGTTTTTTGCGTCAGAGTTTCAGCGACGAAGACAGGTTTCACAGTATCAGTTTTAATGAAATGTGATGTATTTAATTTTTCACCCTTGTCCTTGGTTTTATTAAAGGCTTTTACAGCAGCTAACACTTTTTCTTTCATAAGAACAGAAGTAAATTCAGTAATTATCGGATTTGAAGAGTCCTTGGCCGTTATACGGTAAATATCCTTGATATCTGAATCTTTAATATTAAGATTGAGTGTTTTTCCCATTTGTTGTGCTATTAGGGAGAGTTCAGACTTGGTTTCGTTACTAGTTTTCATCTTTGGGATATTGCGAATTTCAATTCCTGATGCCCGCGATTTCCGCTCTAAGGCATCAATCTTCTGCTCCAACGATCCAATGTATCTTGTATCCTCTTTTTTTGCGTCTTCCAGTAGTTTAATGCGAGATAAAATTTCATCATACTTATGAGACATTGTCTCGACAGATTTAGTTAATTCGGCATTCTGTTCCCGTAGACTATTGACAGAAACAAGCAAATCTTGAAAACGTTCATTTTGCTCACTCGAAAGAGTGTCGAACATTTCCTTTAGAGAACACATAAAACTATTAATGTCATCACCATCAAACTTCCGTTTTTTTCGTTCCGTAACATTCATGGTAAGTTGATGCAGATTTGGTTCAGACAGCGACACCGAAACGCTGTTTCCAATAGTTGCTTCCGCGTCAGCGCTCTGCATATTCGCCGACTTATGTGACACAGGCGGCGTAGGAGCGTTGTTGAGGGTAGGCGGGGGCGAACGACGAACTGACATGATGACCGTAAAGTACCAGGGCCGCAATAACTAATAGGCGGTAAATAAACTCCTTTGTATTGAATGTAAGACCAATTTTAACAGGGGTCTAGTATCTTGGGCTCTTATCGACGATTTAGTACAAATTAAGCAGTGGCCACTATAGCGTTGACCCCTAGTAGACAGGTACTCACACGTATTCGGCAGTATACACCCGTTGGTGATGTGTATTTGTATGCGCTGGCGCTGATTGTAATGTAAGCTCTTCGGTAGTTCTGCGCTCCTATTTTTTCACACTTATTTACTGATGCAAATTTAATTCAAAATCGCAAAAATAACTAGCGTAAGTTCAAAACAAAAAACACGTCTGGATTCGACAGAGGTCCGTGGGGAAGGGGATGAAGCAGTTTTTCGTCGGAATTTACTAAGAAATTACATCTGAAAAAAATAGGTAGTAATCTATATGATATTGCACGTAACTTGGTTTAGCCAGAATTTATGTAATGGTATCACTTAATAGGAAAAAAAAACACCAAATCACCTCCAAATCGTTGAGATGAAACCATTTTACTCCTTCATTTTTTAACAAAAGACAAAAAAAAAATATCTACTGCTGTGCAATATAAACGAAAATAACTTGGTTTTGTTACTTTTTTAAAATACGTATTTGTTTTATTATAAAAAAATAAAAAAACGGGTAGCTGAGTGGCGCGCCGAGGTGTAGTTAGCTCCGTTTGTATGCACAAGGTCATTGGCAAATATACAAGCCTTAACTTCTAATATTCATAACATTTGTCATTCGTTGAACTATTTCCCGGGAAGTTTATGACCCATGGGAACGTGTTGATTGGCTGTCTCGAACTATGCACACGTGACACCTACAGGCCGTTACACCATCGTAAAACAATGCTCCATATCAATGATCCACCTCGTAAAATAATGATCGCATACATTTATTATAGACGTAAAGTTTGTTTGTTTGGCTCGCGGTAAACCATAAACTCTTTCTTTATTCTCCAATATATTACATTCTATACTTCCAAATGCAGGTTATGACGTATTGCCTGATGGCTATGACGACAATGAGGGTATTTTATACCTAAAGCTCATTTATTTTAGCCACGTGGATCGTATGTATTACAAGTTGGTTACTCGTGTGAGGTATAGCTAGAATATGCAGGGTAAGCAAAAATATTTTAATAAATAGGCGAATTTCTACGCTAAAACCAGTTGCTAAGAAACCGCCTACAAGTCCAGTCATAACAATTTTTCTGCCTCATCTGGTTCTTTCACCTAACATAGAATGGTTGAATAAAGATCAATATACGCCTCGTATTTCATTCATCCTGTGAAAATAATATCATATTTATTATCATTTACCGTCCCACGCGGAGACGTGTAAATCTCTCCCATTCATTAAATATTTCGGTCTTCTACAAAAGACGTCCTTAATGACCCTAGTTTTGCCCAAGGAAAACTTTAACTTCTCTTTAGAAAATACAAGCTTCAGTCACGAAGTTGTTTGAGATAAAAATACACACAGTACCTGAGTGAAGAATAGTTACCTAAATAAAATAGTCGCCAAGGCGACCGTGCCAATTAGCTGGTTACATGGTTACATCACCGCATACTACTTTATATCCCTGTAAGTATGTGTGTTTGTAGTGCACACGGATTTATTCAGGCGATTCATTTAGAATAAATAGCGAGTATTTAAATAATCGTTAAAGGGATCACACTGCATTGCTGAAATTCCACGTGCAGAGATATAAATGTGGTCCTGAAAGCCGACGTTGATTAATTCATATGAAAATACGAAAATGCACATAGGATAGTCTGGTTTTCATATAGTATGACTAATTCCACGACAACCTAATTAAAGAGCTGTCTGGCAAGATTCTGCATAAAGAAAAGAGAAGCCTTTGGTTCCATTTATCCTGTTTATCTTAAAAAATTTAATCCGTAACAGTCAACAAGTGCTCTTTTGTTCAACTTTTTTCAGTAGTCTCGGAAAAATATGAATGAGGTGTCATTCGATTCGAAAGCGCTTGTCGATGATTTTTGAAGAAAAAAAAATACCCTTCGAAAAAAATGCATACTAAATAAACTTCAATGGAGCTATTCTTAAAAAGCTTCAGAATACAACCTCGTTGGAAAAGCAAAAAAAAAACGTAAACTGTTAATAAAAAAAAAACCATTTTTTATTAACAATTTACGTTTTTGTATTATCCAAAACTGCATGAAAATGATTTATTAAATATTTATCAACTGTTAGGTATTGACAGTTCGTGTGACCCTAGGGCTGGCTTTTACCTCGGACAGAGGATTAGCATTGCCATACAATGTGGCAATGCCGCCAGTCTTTTGGGTTCACTTCCAGTCGACAGCGATGCGGACGAATTTTTGACGCCATGTTATAGTTAGGAGTTTTATTTCCTATCGTAAGTGTATATAGTTTCTTAGGTATTTAAAAAATGTTATAAACAGATGCGTTGTCAATGATAATCATCATTTGCATTTTGTTTTATAAATTTCTTAAAAAAAAAATTACAAATGAATTTTGTGGTATTTTGACCCCTCTGGAAAAGTTGAAAATATTGGTCCTACAATTCCGTGAGTTAAAACTATATAACAATCACATGCTCATCCGAATCGAATGACACTCATTCATATTTTTCCGAGACTGCTGTAAAAAGTTGAACAAAAAAGCACTTGTTGACTAGACTATAATATTGACTATAATATGGCTATAAGTACGAGGTACAAAGATAAAACTAATTTCAACATCATAACGCAGTCCCTGTAAAACTCAAAACTCGTAACCGCTTCTAATTTTAGCCACCCCATTCTTTCACATCCCTATTTAGAACTCCCTAAATAAAATCTATTGTCTACAATACGTCTAAAACGCCATTTACTTCCCACCGCTTTTCCTTACGACTAAAAGGAAAGCTTATTTACTTAATACCTTTATTAGTGTCTCTTTCACAGAGGTGAATGAACAGTGAACATGGAGTATGAACCTTTCCGTCAAATGTGATTTTCCCATCCAACGCAACTACTCGACAATGTTTACTTTTTTATATGCTGGCTTTATGCCGCTGTAAATAACAGGAACACGTGTCACAGGTCAGAAGTACAAAGGAAACTTTTTAATAGCGTGTGGTCGTTGAAAGTTGACAGTGACGAGCTCCGGGGAACGGTTACCAGGAGTTGGTTACAACGTTGTGTGGAAAAGGTTGCGCTGCAGCATAATTTTACAGATGTAGAATATGGCAGTTTGAACTTTTTATCGTTGTTTCGTGAAGTTAGCTGCTGACGCTGTTGTTCATCAGAAAATATGGTCATAAGCGGACTCGTTAAATGAGAAGGATTCAAGTTAGATGGCGTTAATTAAAGTTCAAATCTGCACATGCTGCGGTTACTTTGTACCTATATATGGCTTCAAGGGTCGATTCAAAATTAAAATAGTAATATATTATTTTCCAATTTTAACATTAAAATAAAATTAAAATCTAGTCCTCGTGACCGATTTCGGCCATCGCGGCCAATCTCAACGGAGACTAGCCGTCGGCGCGGGACATATTATACTCGTAGTACACAAGTGTGTATTCAAACACAGGTGCGCTCCCTCTACCATCACTCTCATATTCCGTTATCTTATACTTAGTTAATCTCAATATACGACCTAAATGGCAAAGTGTGGAAAAACACAATGAAAATCGCTATGTAAATTATATGCCTTACTCGTGCGGCTTTAGTCTCTACAGCTGTCACTAATATAAAGAAATAGCAGTGTGCGTCAATTTAAGTACAAACCGCGTAGGTGTTAGTTAACCTTTGAAAGAAAGGTTGCAAAACAATCAGACTTAGAAGTACATTGAAGTTAGATTAGAAGACTAGAATAGTTGCTTTACAGAATCTTATTCAAAGATTCACGAAAGTTTAATTCATGACGTGTGCATACTCGTATAATAAAACGAAAGGGTTCGTGGGTTACTTTCGCAGTCCATAATTTGTATGTATTCAAAATCAATACATATATCAATTAGAATAAACTTTAAAACCAACATTGTTAAACGAACGAGAATATCAAATAAAATAAAAAATAGAAACTATATCAAACCTTTTGAAAACACACTGCCCGCCCATCTGTAAAAAGCTGCATTTAAAATTTCAAATTACTGTCAGTCTTTGACAGTTACATCACTCTTTCGTACTTGTGATGTAGCGAGACGGAACTTCGTTCTAAAATCACTAAGTTACTTGCTCATCATCTAATATTTTCACACTCACCATATTAACAGTACCTAAAAAAAGGTTATTGACCAACCCTTCAGTAAATATGTACCATACGAGACGGCTTCG
This sequence comes from Lacanobia oleracea, assembly GCA_950371165.1. Classification (NCBI taxonomy): domain Eukaryota; kingdom Metazoa; phylum Arthropoda; class Insecta; order Lepidoptera; family Noctuidae; genus Lacanobia; species Lacanobia oleracea. Next base: position 7,506,312 of record OX493393.1, read on the forward strand.
AGATCCGTCTGCAAGAATACAAAGTAAGTAGGACAGCATCATCGGTAGCCTTCAGGCAATCTGACAGGTGAGGTGCTTGACCGCGCGCTCGCACTTGACGAGTCGCGGCATTCCGGGAGGCGCCCAACAAATTAAGACGAACAGATTAAGTTGTCGCGTGCCACGGAGACGTGTGGAAATGGAGTGCTTATTTGCTTTTCTCATAAAAATAATTTACTAAGTTAGGATGGGTGTAGAATAGGTCGTGAATAATCATGATTGATGGCTAGATGGGTGTTGCAGAGTTGAGTGTGCATCTTTCAATTTTTTATCAGAAAGTTTGTTCAATGGGTCATCCAAAGTCACTGTCAAATCTCCGCCCCCATGCGGAGATTTGACAGTGACTTACTATTTAACTACTTACATAGGCAAACGCATTTCAGAAACTTATTTACAAACGTGAATAAGTTCTGAAAGGATCTTTCATGATAAAATTAACTCGATATGGCTTGTTGCAGGACTAGGATAGGACTTGGGTTGGTTGTTCGGTCAATTTGGTCGGTCGGACCAACACAACCATGGAGTTTTCCACATAACTTGACTCTGCCTTTTACCAGTAGTAACACCCGTGTAACACAGTGTAACTGCCAGACCTCCCACCTGTCATCACGTTCTTCATTTCCTTTCTACTCCATGTCACATAGGAATCCGGCAACACACCGGAGGAACGACCCGCGGTCGCCAGGCGGCGCCGCGCGTCGTCGCATGTCGCGCCTTCGACGCTCGAACGTATTTCAACGTATCCCTCGCAGAAAAACGATTTCCTTTATTTGTACGCTATAAAGTTGAATTAATGTGACGATTTTTTCGCCCATAATGTGCTTTCCTAACATTAAGATTTTTAGTGCGGACACATATTTATTTTCATGAAGTGAAAATGAAATAAAACAGAATGTGAGTGACAACTACTTTTCATAGAGTCGTAAACCTCAAATAAAAGTTATTATTTCCTATTACGCGTTACCGAAAGAAGCTGCATTCTTATGTAGACATATTTGCAGAATGTATACAATTTCAATGAAATTAATCTACTTTACGTGCGTGCGAATCATTTAAAGTTACACCCACTCGATTAAAGTTTGAGACGAACAATTTGGTCTATAAACAATTGTAGCATAAAACTATTCAGACTTATTAATAACTTCTAAGGCAACCAAGCTTTCATTTTTATTTTTAAATCCTGACGCTAAGCCATTAAATGACAAAGCTTTGTATTTAATTCTTGCCACTAGCAAAGAATTCGAACATTTTTCAAAGAAACAGCTAATCTCATTAAAATAGCTAGCTGACAAACGAGCCACAAGTAGGTATTTGTAAGCAGTATTAATGTCATTGAAATGTAAATACAGATACCTGGAAAAGTAATTTTTCACAACGACACATACTCGTATGTCGGTGTGATTCAGACATTCAGTTCAAAATCGTGGGCGACGAATAACCCGTATTATTTTTGCAACTTGACATGTGATTCAATAAAACGGCTAATATTAGCAACTTTACACGTTTTTTCGTGTTATACATTTTATTTTCAAAAAAATTAAGCTCTTTTTGTTCAAGAAATATCCGTACCACGCTTAAATTACAGACACATACAACATTATTTAATGCTTATTTGACGACGTGATGCCAAATGTAGGAACATTTTCACATACGTCAAGTCTCATTTTACATGCTGAAACAACATCCAGAATCCGAAAGAAAAGTAAATTGTAGTTAGTTACCTAAATAAATTTTGGTTTATCAACACAAACAAGAGCTTTCGCGCAATAACCTCCTAAATAATATTGTTGAAAACAAGATGATTATCAGGCGGCACTGTATCAAAGTTATTATTGAGCTGCTCAGAGATAAGACTCTCTCAGTTTATTAGAAGTTGTTGTTTCGTATTAAACCACAACAAATGCCTAGAGGAAGTGTGTCGGTTTAATTTTAGCCGTCTAACGAACACGAGGAATACATACCATTAGCAGTGTTCCACACCGAGGCAAACCATTCCGTAATGGCACATACTTGTAGATATTCTCGTAATAGAAATACGAACATTAATTTCGTAAGAAATAGTCAAGTTTGGAATTGACCCAAAAGTGTGACACGGACTGCACAAATTGCATACAAAACGAATGTTTTTGAAGTAGGTACTAATGGCGCAGGCGTTTTAAGTATCCGTCTGTAGGATGAGAACCGACCGATTAAGGAAATTTACGCAAAAATACTAACGTTTCAAAACATGACTTTATAAACTATTACTGGTGTAAATTCTTATACTTATCGTTTTGCTATTTTAAACGCAAAAGTTTGTAAGGATGGTTGGATGGATTTTTCTTTCACGGAAACGCAAATGAACGGTTGTTGATGCAACTTTACAGTTACATAGGTTATATTTATTTATGAAGTCTTCATGCAACATATGGGTACAAAGTACGACAAATCGTGGGCGAAGTCGAGGGCCACAGCTAGATTCCTAAAAGGAGCCAAACCCGAAGGGAGTTCGACGTGTCTACTTGATAGTAATATTAGTTTTAATCTTTGCAACCATAACTTACATTATTTCAGAGGGCTTGAGCAAGAATATTTTTGACTTATAGTAAAGTAACTTAAAGTTTTACTAAAACTATAATACAAACGAGTATTATAGTTTTTTGTATGATACAAATTGTGTATGTCGCATAAAATTAAACCAAAATACAATAAGAGCTGTAGTTTTTTTAGATTCAGAATTCACTTACGCTAAAGATACTGTTACGTCAAAACATTCATTTCCACAATTTGGCATTTGCAAAATTGTGGAAATTTTTCCTATTTCACAAAATAAACTCTTCCAGCCCAACGACTGCTAATTCTAAACGCTTACGAACACATGGACGGCCATATAACTACGGCAGTATATTACGACTAATGGGCATCAAAGAGACGGTAGTCACAATAACTGCAAATAGATCGCCCTTGAGCAAAGTGCTGATGGTAAAATATTCTTACTATGTAGTGACGTTTTTCGAGACTCCTCCGTGCCTCAAGCTTTTGGTCCCGGTTGTCATTTTACATCTTCGACTGTAGTTAAGGGTACGCCAGAATCTTATTCTTTAAAAAAAACTTTGCCCCACACTAGGAAATAATCCTAGATTATTGGTGCATTTACAAACATTTCAACTCACGTACACAATCAGCCAGACCCGGAACAACTACCTGTAGGACATACAAGTACACACGTCACAAAAAGTTTGCGATCACTAGCATAAGCTATTATATTTTTTTTTTTATTTAACTTTATCAAGCAAAATACTATGTTGTGAGTTTTCTTTAAATAGAAGAACCGTGATTGAAATTAAAAAATAAAACTATTTTTAATAACAAAAATTGAGTAATTGATCAGAATGTAATTGTGTGCTTCATGGTGTGCCACACCATGAAGCTCTTCGAGCGCATCATTGACACACGGCTCCGTAGCGAGTGTACTGTCTCTGAGTGTCAATATGGCTTCCGGGCGGGTAACAGCACCATGGACGCAGTGTTCGCCTTACGGAATCTGGCTGAGGCTTACAGAGAGAGAAGGAGAGCTTTGCATATGGCCTTTTTAGACCTGCAGAAGGCCTTCGACTGTATACCTCGGCAGTCCATCTGGTGGGCACTGCGCTTCAAGGGCGTTCCCGAGGCCTATATTGACATTATCTGAGACATGTACCGCGATTCCGTGTCCTCTGTCCAGACCGCTGTTGGCGAATCGAATGGCTTCCCAATATCTGTTGGCGTTCACCAAGGCTCGGCTCTTAGCCCGTTCTTGTTTAACGTAGTGCTCGATGTAGTTACGGCAAACATCCAAGATCAGCCTCCATGGCTAATGATGTATGCCGATGACATCGCCCTCGTTAATCAGAACAAAGCCCATCTTGAGCGCAAAGTCAACATTTGGAAGGACACGCTTGAAAACGGTGGTCTGAGACTAAATGTGGCGAAGACTGAGTACATGTCCTGTGGCAGCACGGATACAAACACCATCCGAATAGGTTCGGACCTGATCGGAAAGTCCGATACGTTCAGGTACCTTGGATCCGTGCTGCACGAGTCTGGCATCGTGGACGACGATGTCCAAGCACGTATTGGCGCGGCTTGGGCGAAGTGGCGCGAGGTGACGGGCGTTGTATGCGACCGCAAAATGCCTCCGAAGCTCAAGTGGCAGATATATAAATGCATCATTCGGCCTGTCCTACTGTACGGGGGCGAGTGTTGGCCAGCACTAAGCAGACACACCCAGGAGCTTCGCGTCACGGAGATGAAGATGCTGAGGTGGATGAGTGGCGTAACGCGATCCGATCGCATACGCAACTCTTACATCCGAGGTAGTCTTGGTGTCCGTGACGTGGGAGAAAAACTGCAAGAGTGTCGTCTGCGATGGTATGGCCACATCATGCGCCGCCCTATGGAGTACGTTGGTCGGAGATGCATGAATATGGCTGTTCTTGGGGCTAGGCCCCGTGGTCGCCCTCGCAAGCGCTGGCTGGACGTCGTCAAGTCCGACATGAGAGCCAATGGCCTGACTGAGAAGGATGTTCAAGATCGGGCAAAGTGGAGGAAGCTAAGTAGGAAGGCGGACCCTGGCAATAGCCGGGATTAACGCCAGGTGGAAGAAGAAGAAGAAGAAGATCAGAATGTAATTGTAACAGGAATTTGATAGAAAGAAAAAGACTGTTTAACCAAACTTAAAAAACAATTTATTAATAAAAGGTTTATATTCAATATAATATCACTCGTCCCCTGGCTCGAACACATGCGGAGATCCTTCTGGGCATACTGAGGATCAAGTTATCCAGCATTTCTTGGACTAACATGTCCCATTCTTGAATAGCGGCTTTCTTGAGCTCTGGCACTGTTTGGGGACGTGGCTGACGGTTCCGAATAGCTCGCACGCGTGCTCTATTGAATTTAAGTCAGGCGAGCCGGCAGGGCAGTCTAACCTTGTGATATCGTATTCTTGGAGAGCAGCATTGACTCGTTGAGCTCGATGTCCCGTACATCATCGACCAGTACAAATTGGAGTCCATGGTTTACTCGGAATGGTCTGACAATTCCATCAATAGCAACTGCTTTATACTTACTACTCTGTCAAGAAAGTACCGGGAAAAGATCAATAATACACAAAATGTCTGTTATTCATACAAAATTATTTTATGACCTTCAAAGTATGCTCCTTTAGAAACGATACACTTGCGCCAACGAATAATCCATTCATCAAAACATTTTTTAACGCTGCTTCCGGAATTGAGTTCAGTTCTCGCCGCGAATTCTCCTTTATGTCTTCTATCGATTGAAAACGGGTGCCACGAAGTGGTAATTTGAGTTTAGGAAAAAGAAAAAAGTCAGCAGGAGCCATATCTGGTGAATATGGTGGTAGCTGGATGGTATTTGTTGAGTGTTTGGTTAAAAATTCGTTCACAATGATAGCCTTGTGCGAAGGCGCATTGTCGTGGTGCAAAATCCAAGAATTTTCTTTCCACAAATCTGGCCTTTTTCGTCGAATTTGCTCTCTTAAACGCCGCATAACGCTCAAATAATATTTTTTATTTACCGTTAGACCTTCCGGTAAGAATTCAGAGTGCACAATACCGCGATAGTCAAAGAAAACAGTCAACATGACTTTGACTTTTGATCGACTTTGGCGTGGTTTTTTCGGTTTCGGTTCAGTTGGAAGGCGCCACTCCGAAGCTTGTTGACTAGTTTGCATGTCAAACTCGTAAACCCACGTCTCGTCACCAGTAACAATGCGTTTCATGAATGTTGGGTCCGAACTGACTCGTTCTAGCATGTCCTCAGCGACTTTCATGCGATTGAGTTTTTGGAGAAAATTCAGATCTTTTGGGACTAGCCGAGCAGCAACATGTTTCATTCCCAAATGATTAGTTAAAATGGTACGGATCGACTCGTGAGATACAGAAAGTTCGGCGGCTATCTCTCTAAGAGTTGAATGGGGATTTTCAGTCACTATTTCCTTCACTTTTGCGATGTTAACTTCAGTTGCAGACGTTGACGGCCTACCAGAGCGAGGCAAATCTTCCATCACATCTCGACCGCTTTTGAACGCTTTGAACCACTCATAAGCACGAGTTTTTGATAAAATCGATTCACCGTAAGCCTTCTGTAACATTTTCAGTGACTCCGAACACGAAATTCCATTGGCGATGCAAAATTTAAGACAAACTCTTTGTTCGATATTTTTGTCCATTATGAAATTCGCAATACACACTATATATGATATTACTAAAACCAGCACTGTATTTAATATAAATAACAGATGCAACTCAAACTCCGCGCCAAAATGGAAAACAGTTGTGCCAATCTAACAACTACAAAAAAACAAAAATTTGAATTTGGAACCATAAACAAATCATCCATTTCCGATACTTTTTTGACTGAATGTATATATTTTATGCACTAGCATAATTAAGCTGTTATATTCACATCAAAAAAAGTTTTTTGATGTGTATATTTGTCCACGTGGAAACCCAATTATTGGGCCGTGGAAGTCAGATACAGTCGAAGCCGAGGCAGTTGCTGCATGTAAAATACTGGTAGTCAGCATACGACTACACTGGAAGCTGACCCTAAAATAGTTGAGAAAAGTCTAGGCAGAGTGCCATACAAGGTAATCTGTTCAGGACGAACATACGGAAGCCAAATAAAAGTAAAAGAAAGAGCATTTCACGAAAGTACAGGTGACCTACATACAGTACTTTAAGAGAAGTTAAAATGCTGTTTGCGCTCGAAGGAGTACGAAACAAACCTTCTCTAAGTACATCAATGAATACCCTCATAGTCGACACGTGTACCAACTTTGCCGAAAGTCGAGAAACAACTTTCAAACTACTCTGCTATCTCATGAAGAGTTATCTGCGATGGTTTTATAATAGTTTGCTTGGTATACATGATTTACCACAGCTCAGAGAATATTAAAAATAGACGGAAGTACTCCAATAAGCATTTTATTGCTGCGTGGTAAGGGTGTATTTACATTACGCTTTAACAAAGAGTTGACGATGTACTTGTAGGTATGCATTTTGATGAAAACAGTTTCAATATAAAGAGGCCTACTTCATCAACATGTCATTTATTAACTTATATTCTATTAACATTTCCTCGGATAATTAGGCAAAATAAGATTATAATCTGTACATACAAAATCTTGGCACTCACCGCCAGTCATAATGACAAATGGCTATCGTAAAATGTATTCTCGCAAATGACTAAATATTAATCAGATAATTTATGTTCTACGCATGCCACATATTTTTACGACATTGTTAGAAACAAGACAAAATAACTGCCATATTATCTATGCCTTCTTTAAAATCAATACATACAAAATTCTTCTGTTACTGAGTAACTGAGTGAGAGACTGATAGACAACGCACAGCCGGAACTACTATTCGTAGAAAGTTTAAATTTGCGGCGTGTAGGGGAGCACTAAGAGAGAATTTCCCGAAATTTCTACGGTAACGGGAAAAAATCGGGATATACGCGTACGAAGTCGCGAGCAAAAGCTAGTACGCTTATAAAAAGTTTATTTCAAAGTGCCCTTTGATTTCTTAGTGTTAAAGTCAGACAAAAGATCAATTAAGTAATGACCTAACAAACTTTTTAACGTTGGCGTTGTCAGAATGATTGATGAACAATAAATTCACTTAAAGCTGGTATTAAATTAAGCACCATCAGTTATGTAAAAGCACCTTAACTCTGTTATCTGTAACCAACAGAGATTAGATATAACTGTTAATAATATCGACGGCTAGTATTTTCATAAAATACTACAGGCATAAGTGACACTAAACAGATTAGTATTATATCTGAAAGGTAACGATGACCGACTGGTAACCTAGCCGATGGGCAGCTGACATAATTTCCCAGTAATCCACTTTTCGGACTAGTTTGCCTAAGGGATTTTGTTACTGTAGATTTAACATAGCCTTTGGTTTATATTGGACCTTATGTAGGGTAAGACAACTGAATACCTACCCCTTATCGTGTATTGGGTCAAATATAACAGAAACAGCAAAACCCACATAATTAAAAAAATAACTGGTTTTGAAAAAGTAATAACATAGCTTAAATATAGAACATTCTAATTGTAAATGCCTATATTCACCAAATAGACTGGCGCTGAATATTCAACAACTAAAGATCTTCACTGCAGTCAATGATTTTCGCACTACCTAGTATAGGAGTTTTTGAAAATGTACAATAAATAAATAAATAAAATAAATAATAACAATACGCAATTTATAAGTCTAGGTATGTATTAATTTATTATAAATATATATTTGTAAATCTATTTGTGTACGTATATTTGTTTGTATGTTTATTGTAATTAGATTTATATTTATTATAAGATAGTAATATGTTTAAGTTAAGTTAGAATATTTCATTTTAAGTTTCCTTCTCTGTTTCTTTACACACTGTGTCTACTTTTCTTATCTAATTCTTCTGTCGCAAGTCTGCTGGAAGAAATTTCTGTAGAAATAAGCAGTACCTTTGTGCTCTTTTCTCTGTACAAAATTTTCTTTTTAAGTATATTGTGTGTACATAAATAAATAATTAAATAAGTCTTTGTAAACGTCGTCTTCACGTCATAAATTCATCGACATAACGACGTAGACTGAAACCAAAATGGCAATTCTCAACTAACAGATAGTTCGGCTACAAAAACAGAACAGCTACATTTAAAATGATGTTACATTCAAACTCGACACCACTGTGGTCGCCGACAACAGTGACAACTGACACGCACTCATTAACTACGAACACACCAAGACAGCCAACACTTCGGAAATTAACAGACCAAACTTACCTAAATACACCGTAAAAATAAATCTCATCTAGTACATTAAAAATGTGTCACTAAACACTCAAGATGAACTGTCAGAATTTTTCATCAAGTCCTATAAATAATATTGGAACCAGGATGAGACGCGAAGGGCGAAACGTTAAAATAACTTCCTCCATCCTGCAAGTGGGACAAAGACATTGTATGTACTCGTTACAGACGATGTTTGCATTCATATTATGGACAAAATGGATTGTAAATTGTGATAATAATAATGATTCAGGGTACCTCTTTGAAGAGCCATTTCCTCTCCAACTATATGACGTATATTGTAAGTAGTATTGATCTCTTAATTATTTGATTCACGTTATTGAGTAAAATTTATTATAATTAAACTTAATTACTTTCACCTAAAATATGTTCGAAATACTTATAATAATATTATTATGCTAAATTAGGACGGTTTAATGTTCTGAAAATAAATAGCAAGAAAAGACGTTCACTTATCCAGCAAATAGATTGAAAGAGAACGTAAGGAGTAGAAACGTTTCATTCGAAGCCGCTCTTGCGACATTTACAAAAGTTGGACAAAGATTCATTTCGACCAAAAACTTAGTATTGCAAACAAAGATAGAACAAAGTCAATTATGGTTATATTGGTTCTATAAATAAAGTATTGGATTGTCGATGTCGGGCCGATACCCAGCGCCCACTTGACGCCCGTGACTTTGCATACAATGACATTGCCGCCGTTAGGTAACCAGGCACTTCAGAATGATCGCCTTCTATTTCGGGCCATCATTGTATTTGAATTCACTAAGCATTATCAAACAATTTCATTGAAATTATGGAGTGTCCTCAGCTCTTACAGTCAATGGCCACGAAACGATCGAGGATATTGATAAAACCGAGCTTCAAGGGTCATTCCTTGGTTCAGTGGTGGATCCAAAAAAAAACAATAAATTCCTTAAGTTATTTTGATTCATTTAGTCTCGATTGCTAACACTAAATTAATCAAAATAACTTAAGGAATTCATAGTTTACCTAAATTGAAGAAGCGTCCGGCCAATTGCCACTTTGGTAGGTACTTACTGTAATGGTGGTCTTAGAACTCTGCTCTAAGACCACCATTACAAAAAGGTCCTAAGTTGGATTTTATCCCCAAGTGGAGTATAGTAGTAGGTATGTGTTTTCCATTAGAAATTCATCATTAGGATTATGTGTTGTGATTGGTGCGCAGAGTAGGGTCTCATGAAACTAAATTATTGCCTTTTTGAATAGCAACCGGAGACTTATAGGCGTCATAAGCTCTTGTACAAATCTCATGAATGTTCCAATTATTAAATCTCGCAAAGGAGAAAGAGCAAAATGGTCTATGAGCGGCCAACAACGAAATAGGTATTAAATGAAAGTACTATTACTAAGGACTAACTTTTACTATGAACGTAACATTGCAGCTCATTTAGAAAAAAAAATACATATAGGTAAAATACTTAGATAATAAGTGCAAGAAAATGTGCAAACCCATTTTATAAAATACTTATTAACATTAGTTTATGTCTTCAAAAGTATTTCAAAACGTTGTCAGCATACCGTTTACAAGACTCAGCTCAACAATGGGTTTACTACATGGACTACCTGAGTTCGAACGGCCCAATCAGCTTGGAGTGCAAACAAAAGAGCCGAGGTGTGTGGTGCGTGTGCGTCACTCGGCGCAGTCCTTCGCTTACCCTTGTGACGTTGTGTACTGTGCGCTCATCTACGGATTCTTTTTCAAACGTTTTGACCCTGGCTACCCTCTGGACTGTGTTTCTTCCTAACCTGATAACCTGGCTATTAACTCTGAACTTCTGTACGTTTGTGCTTGTGTACTTGGACTCTGGACTTGTGTACGCCAACGGAACATTATTGAAAAATGGCAGAAAATCGACCTATATGTGTTTTGTGCAATCGATCAGTGGTTAATAGAAGAAGGTTAGAAATAACCCATGCTCTTTTTGAGGAAAATGCTGCCAATGCTCAATATATTATTGAAGCTATAGCTCCACAGCAAGTAAGTATTTTTAGACTATTTTTTGGTTGTTTTTACCCGTATGTACGCACCCTATAGCGGTGATGGCCTCATAATATTGTGTCACGATGTGCATATGCGACACATCGTTGGGTGAAGTGTGGGCTCTTTATTGAAAGTCCACGTTACAGTTTTGATTGTATTTTTATGTACGTCCTTTTAGTGAATTATGTTATCCTTAAGCGTATGGTTCTTTTCTAACAATACTTAAGTTATAGTCAAAACAGATCTTCTCTCTCTTTTACACACATGGTGCATATGGAAACAGAGCCAACGTTATCTAGCTTCGAAATATAATAGAGGCCAACCACTCATTAACAATGCGTATGAGCATGACTCATTCGTCACGTTGAAAAAGAGCTCGGCATGTTCTACTATACAACACATGATTTAACTGAAACTGCTGTGAGTTTTAAATACTATGTTATAAACTATTTTCCTTTTCAGGTTGAATACAACGGCCGAGAATACGTTTGTCGACCCTGTTGGCAACGAGCTCAACGGGCTGTGCAGCCAAACAATAACCCTGCCCCGCACGAATGTGTTCTTCAAGTGGAAGAATATTCACGAGTGCCTAGCACCTCGGCAAACTGTATGTTTGACAGATGCCGTAGTGTTTCACGTCGTCGAATGCCTGAGAATGTAAGGATTACTCTTATGTTACATTCTAACTTATTCATACCAGACAGTGCCAGAATATGTGATGCACATTTAACATCAAATGATTGGGAAGAGCTCATTGATAGTCCAAATCTCAGACATGATTTTAACAGCTCTCATTTTGTGCAAATACTAGAGCTTTTTAAAAAAGCTGTTTTAAATAAAAATATTCTGGACTTTGAAGATATTGCAAATATGGATCCTAATGAGATTCATATTCGATTGGGCGTTAGCAGAGATCAATTCAATACAATCTTGGAACAAACGCCTTCTTTGTCTGAGTCAAACGCCAAAACAAAACTAGCCATTTATTTAATGAAGTTGCGAACTGGTGATAGCAACGAGAGATTAGCCACGCTCTTTAACATAAGTAGAAGGACTCTAGAAAGGCATTTAAAAACCGCGCGTGATGCTATATCTCTGGATTTTAAGCCACGACACCTGGGACTCGACCATTTAAATAGAAGAATGGTCGCTGACCGTAATCTTATTGTACCAAACGCGTTATTTGGAAATCCCGAGTCTTCTCCAGAAGAAAGGAAGGCAGTAACAATCATGGATGGAACATATATTTATATACAGAAGAGCTCCAACTTTTCGTTCCAGCGACAGACCTACAGTCTACACAAATACGAAAATCTATTAAAACCGTTCTTAATGGTGTGTTCCGATGGGCATATAATTGATGTTTGCGGGCCCTATGCTGCTACCGACTCAGATGCCAGTATTTTGGAAAGAATTATAAATGACGAAGAAGGCACATTTCACTGGTTTTACCGGGCTGGCGACATATTCATTTTAGATCGTGGGTTTAGAGACGTCTGTGGCGATTTGGAGCGATGCAACTACAGTGCCTATATGCCAGAAACCAAAGACCGCGGTGCAGACCAGCTTACTACTGAACAGGCCAATAGAACTAGGCTGGTAACTCTATGCCGCTGGGTAGTGGAAGTTATAAATGGCAGGTTCAAGCGAGATTTCAAATTGTTTAGGCAAGAATATTTTAATCGCGCCTTAAGTCACATGTTTGAGGACTTTCAAATCGCAGCGGCACTCATCAATGCGTTCCAAACACCAATACAAGATAGTATTCATGCATCATCGTTCGTAAATATAATTAATGAACGTTTTGAAATACCGAACCTCTTAGCGGACTATGTTATCCGTCATAACATAAATAGACAGAGGGCATCATTTGAAAGACTCAGCAGCGACCAACCTATTTTTGAAGACTTTCCGGTTTTTTCTGAAGAAGACCTAATTCTGTTTGCACTTGGCACATACCAAATCAAGTTGGCTCGCAGCTACTACGCTGAACACTTAATTGAAGGCTTATACAATATCGAAGTATACCGGGAGCGACAAATAAGTCAGCTCAGAGATTTTATTGAAGAAGAAGATATTTGGTTATTACGTGTGCGAATACAATCTAGACATGTAAGGTCCAGAATATATTATTCTTATATTGTAATTAACCGACAAAGACAAAATAGAGAAGCAATTGCTCATTATTATTGCAGTTGTTTGAGTGGAAGGCGCACAATCGGTTGTTGCGCACACGTTATGTGTGTAGTGTGGTATCTGGCATGGGCTAGACATCAAGACGAGGATATTTTATTACCGGCATCAGAACTCAGTGCTATTATTGTACATTAAATGTATGAATGTGGACGAGGCAAAAGGAGTATGTAAGGATCGTAGCAAGTGGCGTTCTGTGGTTTCTGCCTACCCCCATGGGAAAAGGGCGTGAGTTTATGTATGTAAATGTATGTAAAATAAATGTATTGAAGTAAACAAGTCATTTTATTTTATTTCCTTATTTTTAAGACTAAATCTTAGTAATTAATACGCTAAATCACAGGCTTACATATCTAAAATAAAAATGTATTTAGTTCCATTAATAATGACACTACAGATATAAAACTTCTTGAACCCGTTATTGTAGGGTGATATTAAACCAAAAAAAAATAAAATGTTCCTGGCCGCTGATAGACCAAGTGCCGTACGATTTTGCCCATTCTCCTTTCATTTATTCAGACAATTCAATTGAAAGTCAATATTTCAAATGACAACGCTCTAGCAGGCAAAAGCTAGTGTTATTCCATGGATAATGTCAAAATTTCATTGACCCCAATCGTTTACAATGTTAATTGACTGATCAAGTTATACGAAGCGTTATCCCTAATTAAATGAGTTGGTCCCTCAAGTTTAACTGTTGAAATATCACGAATTACGTACTTATGTTTGAACGACTCTGTTCGTATTTAAGAACGAATTAACCCTCATATAAATTAAAGAACAATGAATTACAATATTTTTCAAGACAAAATTAACATGATGATTTTGTTGAATTGGAGTAAGCTATGCCCATTTTTTTTTTCAATTAGTCCATTAAAAGGCACATTTGAACGTCAAAAATTAAAGTCGGAAGAACTATTAAGGTAAATGTCCATAACTTCGTGCTAGTACGTTATTTCGTTAGTTTTGTTTTTGGCGCAAAAAATAAGCAATTGAAAATGTATTTACATAAATTATACATGAGTAAAAATCTTTATCATTTAATCTATTTAAGAAACCAAGAACCAATATTTTAGTGACTAAACTGAAAGTCTGAGTCTAAATTCTCCTTGAAGCGTAAAATCCGAAAACACTACCTGAAAGACTGTCATTCTTAGTTTGGTCTTCGTCATTATTAATAGGAGTTCTCTTAATCAGAAAGATTATTATAAAACATCATGTTTATTATTTTAGCATTATATATGTATTTTTTAGTATTATGTATTTATATATATATTTTTTTTTGTATATTTTTTTCTGTCACTAAATTGTATTTTAAATCTTATTTATTTGCTGTACACCTACCACAGTGTATTTCTTTTTAACCCAAAGGTTGACTGGTAGAGAATGCCCCCTTGCATTAAGTCCGCCTATGTACCACTATTGTACATGAAGTTTAAATAAATAAATAAATAATACGAGGCCTGAAACTGTCGGTCGGCCACAAACAGCTGTGCTGTGTCCGCGTACTCCTTGTCACCGTAAGGTGCTCGCTCCGACTTCATAAGCTTAGTCGGAGCGAGCTTACGGAAAAGCTTACGATAAGCTCATGGAAATACAATGGTAAGTCCATTTGAATAAAACTTTAAATAGTGTTATTATGGGTTCCTAAACAATTGATTTGACATAGAAAAAGGTCATATGAGGTCATAGAAGTCCTTTAAAACTGCAATAAATCGACTCACGGAATAGCGGTCATTTTATTTGTCCCCCTTTTCGTGTCATTACCGAATCAAGGATTAAATGTTACATTTTGGCTGCTATATATTTATATAACAAACTAAGGTAATTTAAATGTGAATTATAAAACTAATAATGTATTTAATGAAGTTTCGTATGAGCTACATTCGGTATGGTTTGTTCACTAGATTTCTCATAAAACGAGTTCGATTGTGACCCGAGTTTACAATTTTATGGTAAATTAGTAGGTAGGAAACTTAAATTGTTAAGAATTTACCCAAAGATTGGTACAAAATGCTGAGTATCTGGAAATTCTGCAAACCAAACATCCTACACATGAGACATTTTGTTTTGTTTCAATTATTAAGTACATAACTACCTAGACTGTAATTAACTATAAAATCTTTACCTAAGCTGGATCTCACTCTGACATGTATCTTTTTTTATTTAAACCCGTTTTTTTAAACCTGTTAAATATTTATGATTTTTATTAAGAAATTACCTGGAAAACTTTATCCCGAAACAGGAGCCACGAATTCACGAACTTAGGAGCCGAGCCAAATTTTATCACGAAAGAGGAGCCAAATAAGAGGTCCACAAATAAATTCATATAAAAAGTATGACCTAAAATTATATAATTCATGCATTGAATTACTGCCAAAATACCAATATCCATCACTGAAAAGCTTTTAAAGTATATTTAGGATGATTTAGAAAAAAAAAAGAATTCGTAAGAGCCTTAACCTGCCGAAATATGGGACATTTACCTTACGTCTACTGGTCAGGTCCCGGCTGTTCCACATATGAGTCGCATCTGTTGTCTTTCTAGTGTCTTTTAATTTTGCGGTACCTAACAGGTTAAATGATGGCAGTTAATGCGTAGGCATAATTTAACACCTGTTTTTTTTTAAGAATGGGAAATCATCAAACGACTCCTTACGGTCTGGGCGGAGCGGAAGGGAGGGTCAGACTCTTATTGACTAAAACCCATCCGTGTTCCTCCTAACGCCCTTTGCGTTCCAGGACCGCTCTTTAACACCTACATAGTTAAAAATAGATAAAATGGCAGGAAAATCACCATCGTCTGGCAAGGAAACATTGTATTTCCATCTAGACCGATATTCCAGAACGATGTTCCAGTCTTGAATCTCGATTTATAGCTGACAGCTTTGACACTAATCTCGCCTCAAATCTAGTTTCAAACTGAAACTCAACTTTACAGTCATGACTGAATACCGCTCTAGAAAACAAGCCTTTTATCTTAAAATACATATGAACCACGTGAATACTGAATGTCTGATTGGCTATACATGTACCTATGTAAGTATGCACGATCGATCGGTACAGTCAACGGAAGTTTACCACAAATGTCAGCCGAGCCAAGTCAATAAAACCGAGTACGATCATCGGCTTGCAATTATCTCGTATTTAGACAACGTTGATCAACCTACACGATGACATTTAGTAGTCCATGAAATGTCACGTTTTGGAATTCATTATTCGTTTAAGTAACATTTTATGATCTTTCCAACAAAAATACAGCCATGTTTGTTGTTTTTCATGTTATTATAATTGTTAGTTCTTTTTCCAGCTTTGCTCGTCTTGCTCGGAGAAAAAGTCTATTTCATTTTAAATCCGCAGGCTAAACTCGATTTCTTAAGATGAAAAAGCGTAAAAGGAAATAGACAAACAATTTATCACTTTTCAAGAGTGAAAATATTTCTGTTGCATAACCAGATATATGAACGTAAATGAAGATAATGTGTAGTTTCTGCCTATCCCTATGTGAAAAAGGCGTGAGTTTATATTAATTTGAGAATATAATTTGGATTTCTAAAGTAAAAGTTTCAACTTTCGGAGGCCTTTCATAACTTCGGCTTGACAACAACGCCAGAACCTTTCCAATCTAATCACAATTGCTAATTAATGTGTTCTTAACCTTATCAAATATGAATGCACCTGAGGAGGCTCTAACCGCAGTAGGCGTTGATTTGTTGTTTCAGAACCTAACTTGTCCCATTATATAGTAAGAGGCCTGGTTTCTATTACTTTGTTACTGTACACGTTGACCCATGAACTTTAATTTTACTAAAGAGCAGGCTAAGTTCAGATCCTTGCATAATGAAGCCGTTTACTTCTTGCTACGACGATTTTATTTACCTCCAGTTGAAAACGTTTCTAGGAAAAAGCCGGTCAGTAGAGCGTTATTACAGGCGTTTTTCAACTTTATTTACCAGCTTAAAAGCCTTATTTTTGTCCTTATATTTTGTAGTTGCGCAAAGTCAACTTTGAACGTTTTTCACATTATTTAGGGTAGCAAATAACGTGACAACGAAATTAGAATAAAGCCACGTTTTAATGTGTTTATTTTGAGCTTTTTATTTTCATATAAAAAGAGCCTTCTTGTGCTAAAATAATACCTACTGAAGTGAAATTGTGTCACGTCTTCGTATAAGGCGAACGTATATCATTGTCTATGCTACGCATGGCAGTCATGTCATATCGGCCCACCCTCCTAGTATTTCATTTCGGGTCCCACCCATTATATTTTCCATAGAGATATATGGGAGCTAACAATGTAACCCTTGGAACTAAACCTCTAATTAAATTATACGTTTATCTTATGCCGAATAGGAAGTTGTTTGGAAATAACAAAACAGAGGTTTGTGGTTATAAAATAAGTATTTTATTTAGAACAAGCTGGTTCATAAAAATAGTGAGCTAAGTAAAATATGATTCACGTAACAATAAGGTTTGTCTAAAGTTAAGGAAACTTTTGAAATTTACAATAACTTACTGGGTTAAGTGATATTACCGAAGAAAATAGGTTTGAACTTTTCATATTCCCAGTCGTTTCCAGAATTTCTACAATTTTATTCGCGTTTCTGAGTTTGCTGATGTAAGACTAACTTGTAGGTTTATAGTTCAAGGGATATTTAGGTCTTGAAAATTATATAATAGTCTTGATTGATATCGCTAAGTTTATCCTCAGCTAGTTTCTAAAAACTTTCAGTAAGGTTGAATAAATTTACTTTTTTCGTTCATAAATTCCATTAAATCTTATGCTTACTTAGTGGCTATACCTCACCTAGTTACGGAGGAGATCACACCAAGTATTTACTCTTAGCTTATATTCAATTATTTTGATCAGTCCGATTTATGATGATGTTAATTGATTTCAGATGCGCGTACAAAATTAGCAGACACACATGACACATAAAAAACCCATAAAAAACGTTACAAAAATAAACAAGTTAAACGAAATTTCGCGACGCAAAACTTCACGAAAATACCTGGCACGCTGGTTTATTCCATAACGCCAAACGCCTTCCACAAATGCCAATATATTTCGAATATCCGCACAAAAACACGGTCATTGGAAAACAAGCTTTATTACTTGAGATTTGACGCGAGCTCGTACCTAAGACAATAAATAAGCGAATCTGGATATCCGGGATACGATGACGCTAATTACCCGAGGGACTCACGCCTCACGCAATTTGTTCACTATCGGAACCGTGTCAAACTGAGCCGAGATTGCGTGAGGTAAACTATGTTACGACTACGCGATCGAGGCTAGAGCGATCCTTACTGGAAATTTATATGTTACCGAACTAAATTGCTTCCATTATTGACCTTCTTTGGCTTTATTGCTTCATAGAAAGTAGGAAATTTTGTTAACGTAGGTAAGTGAATCTTATCAGAAAATCAGAACAAATTAATAACATCGCAGTTTTGTGAATCATATCAGTGAAATGAGAAAACCACCAATTTACTGTTTGAACGAATTTAATTAAAACAAAAAACACTGGTGGATTTAGGTTGTTTACATTTTTATTCAAGAGAAAGTTTTCCAACATGACATAGTTATGAGAACGTGACAAAATTATTAAAGAGTAAATTATTTAAATGTTGGAGGCGATGTTTCGTAGCCAATCTCTACGAACTCTCCTACGCGCTACGGAGGCTCTACGGCTACGCGCTACGACACGTAGCCACTAAGTAATGAGTTACGGAAAATAAGGTAAGTGTGTTTTGCTGCTGAACATGCTTAATATACGAACATTTTAAACAGACAATTTACAAACTCTTCTCAGTTTTCATCATATTCGTAAAACAAGCGTTAACAGAAAACCTCGATTTCACTGGATTTTCAAATTGCATAGTTAGAGCTTCAAAAGTGTTGTCGGGGAAACAGGTACTAACAACGGTTTCGTAGAATCACCGATATTCAATGCGCAATGCTACTAATCAAATAAAGGCGGTGGTGCATGGCTATACCTTAATTGGATTTTCATTGAAAAACTATTTACGGATACTTCACTAGAAACTCCGACCAGCAACTCCCAAAATGGGAATTATTTTATACGACTTCTTTGTGCAAATATGAAATTCATAGAAAAAATCATATGGTTGAAATATCCAATAATAAGCAACTGCAATCTCACTATACGTAATGCTTTTCAGAACATTCAGTGGTCGTCGGATAACTCATAACTTTACAAAAACGTTCATGTAGGGTTCTGTCGTCCCCTAAGTTCCGCCTACATATTCAACTGTACAAATAAAATGTAATATTGTGTACTTATCACATCACATTAACCAAAAAATGTTATAGTATTTAGATTTAATAAATTATGTTTTTGATAATAAACATAAATAAACAATTTGGTTAGGACGTGGGAGGCGAAAATAAATATAATGGGTAAAAATAGTTCCCAATTATTCTGATAAATCCCTGTACCTCAGTGAACCAATCACGAATGAGAGTGGGGCTTAGTGCTAGTAAAGGTAACGGAACGAAAATTTCCAGCCATAAGCCACCTGCCAGTTCACCCACGCGCGTCTCTTGTCAAAGGAAAATAGGCCTTCATAACCAGTGTAGGTGACAAGCTTCCAAGGCTAGGACACGAACAATACAGATGGAGATAAATGCCACCGCAACATCCGTTAGAAACCTCTAAGAGAAGAAAATTCGTTATCGTTAAAGAAAATGTTAAGGACTCGGCACAAAAAAACATGTTGACTTGTCTGCAGTGGCCTTCCTAGAAGGAATAGTCACTACGAAAACATGCGGCATTTCCCTAATGTGAAACGTGTCTGGAAAAGTGTCATAGTAGGTACAGTAAATCATACAAATTCCGTAGAAACATATTATTGTTTTTAAACACTTCAGTTTTCCTATAATATCTGAATATTTATTACATAAATTCCGCTTAATATCCGTACGGTTGTTATTAAACGCGTGTAAACACGAAGTGGCGAGTGCGGCAAGCGGCGCGGCGACGCACTACTCACTCGAGTTCCCGGAACCGGCGCGCTATCGCTCCAAGCCCGCACTTGACTCATACAACTTCTGATCTTGAAATGTTTTCATGAACATCGTTGTCTCATTTCAAAGAGTCTTCAGAGAACTCTTACCTTATTAGCACTACCCACGGCCACCGCAAGCCATTCATCATAGTTTATTTAAACGCCTACGATGACAAGAATTTCGCGATAAGTTTAGTTTTTATTCCTAAATCAACAGCTTAAATACGAGCTGAAATTATAATAGGTTGTTTAGGATATCTGTAGTTTAGTTATACTCATAGGTACCTCCACCTATTTCTTTATAGAGCTGTATTGAACGTATGAAGCTGAAATCAATAAAAAAATTGACTTTGTCAAAAATCCCGACCGCTAGAAACGACTAAAAAGTTGCTAGTGTGAAGTGACAAGTCGCTTTTCAAGCAGTCTGATGCAGTTGGTGGCATCAGATCAGTGATTGAACTGCATCAGACTGCTTGAAAAGCGACTTGTTTCGAACTTTTTAGTCGTTTTTAGCGGTCGGATTTTTTGACAAAGTAATTTTTTTTTATTTCTTACATTTTATTGAGTTACATTTTTAGAATCGTCTCCTCGAGCCCTTTATTTTGATACCCTACTCGATAGGTAAAAAAATTGAAGGCATAATATGGCGCCAAAAATGGGCCTTTTTTATTTATTTTTTTCATTTTGATGTACCCAGCACCACCGGCCCCCTTCTACCATCGGACATCCAGACTTACCATCCCTACCTTGTGGCTATTCCACCAATTCGCACTAAGCGTTTTCAAAGGTCTTTTATAATGCGCACAGCAAAGGAGTGGAGCTCTCTGCCTGCGTCTGTGTTTCCGAAAGCTTACAACCCTAATCTCTTCAAAGTTAGAGTGAACAGGCTCCTTCTGGGTAGGCTCGCTCCATCGTAGACTTTGTCTCTGTCATCTCTGACAAAGACTAGAGTCAAGAGCAAACCCATTACAAATAAAAAAAAAACCCAGTGTCACTCTCACTACCTAGACGAATATACTGACACCACTCACATAAAAATACGACAAGCCGTTTAGGCTCTAAGGCATGCCAAAGAAATATACATACATACATACATACATACACTCGAAAAATATAACCCTCCTTCTTTCGCAGTGGGGTAAAAAATACCGCAATGCAGTTTATTCACTACCGGTAAAAAAAGTAAAAAACATATTTTTAACATACCTACATGTTGCAGTACCTATCAAACATCTATCTCTACCAGTGAATTCATGGGAATATTGACTAGCGTAGGAAGTTTGTAAGCAAACCCACAGGTCTCTGCGGTACAAAACTATCATAGATACACATTGCGGTTCCCACAAACGTGCTCTCTTGTTAACGTTCATAATATTTCCCTAATATTACGTGATTTGATCGCTGTGCAACCTTTACATAATGTTTTTTACTGAAACTGAAAGTGTGTTGTCAATACTGAAAATTATATTAAATAACAAGATAAGACTTAAACAATACAGGTTACCTCGGTACTAAGGATTATAATCACTAAGTAAGTAACTATCGCTTAGTCATAGTTCGCGACAGATGACTATAGCCAAGGCTATATAACAAGAACTTGTTTACTAACATTAATCTTTCAGCACAACACTGCGGTGTTAACGCACTAGATAATTCACTCACCTAAAGGTACAAAGATTTCATCTTGGCGTACAACGCACTAAGATTCGAACTTCAATCAATATTTTTTAAACTATATTTTAGCTACGTCCAACCAGCTTTAAAAGTCCCAGTCTTTGTATGAACGACGATAACGGTATTCAAATGAGTATGTTTTCGCGTCATAAATCAAGATTAGTTCTAAATCTAGGATTAAAATCTTAAAGCGTTTACGTGGAGCTTTTCGAAAGGAAATAACATTTGTATAGCTGAGTTTTTTAACTAAACTTTTAATCATAAATCAGAAATTTAATGTGAAAACAGATTTGCTGAACGTAATTTCATTCATGATAGCGTTTGAAGGTCTTCTCTCATCATAATGGTCGCAGTGAGAGGATAGTTTTGCGTGTATCGCAAATGATTTGTAGAAATGCTTGAATAAACGTGTGATTATAACACTGGTATAAAACGGAAGCCACGATCGTTTCGTGCGACCACGTCGGTACGGAGACGTCACGGCTGGGGCAGCCGGTGACATTGTGACCATTATTATATTTAGCTTAGAAATTATCATATCCTCAACTATTAAGGAACAAGTCTCATTTCTCCGGATGCGCACGGGTATTTGAAACTATTATCCATGACGGACATTACTTCTGATTAGAATTTTGGGGTTAATTAATTGGTATTTATTGTAGTCGTTCACTAAAATAAGCTTTTTATTCTAGTGGAAAATTGGGTTAATAACACAATTTCTTGCCACATTAAAATAAAAGCAAACTGAATATAGATGCAGGACGAGGAGGATAAATGAAGGACTAAGAGTGAGCGGGCGACACATCAATTAAAAAATAAACAAGGACATCCAAGGAAAACAAATAACAAACAGGAAAATCCAAATTGTTATTGTATGAAATATTCTCATATCAACAACAACTTTACTTAAAATCAATCTGAATCAAAGACAGCTCTGTAACGTGTGCATTCGTAAATCGGATCGACGTACTAACAAATAATAGTGATTGACATTTTTAGAGCAATTCTTAATTAAATCAATGATTGAAGATTTATTTGATATTTCATTTAATAGACGAAACCAATAAGTTACTTTCTAAAAGGCTTCTATTTGAAAAGTTACATTAACTTGCCTCGAAACATACATTTTATTGTTATCGCAGAAGGATCTTTAACCGAGGTCTTTATACTAATACAACTAAAGTTTTATCCGTCGACCGCGACAAGGTCTAGAGGACAAATCCGCTTTGAAATCCTTCGCTACAATATTAATATTAGAGGAACAATACGTTATAAGTAACCTCATGATCTTGTCAGTTTGAATAGCTTTCTTATTGTCTACCACCATTATTCCGGTGTATTGCCTTACTCCAATATTGCCTGTTACTTTGACTACAATCTCACTTTTGACATATTGAACGCAAGGTTTAAACAACTTTGATTCGTACAATAAGACAGTCAACGTACTTCTTTTGGGTCACAGACGGCGCGTGGGCTCATGAAACTGAACAAAACTGACACAAGTTTTACACCCTAGATCCTGGCGTAATCCTCTTTGGTACCTAATAAAAAAGTTTTGCGGTCAGCAGGATTATGTAAGGACAACAATACCCACTTATATCGTAATCGATCGCCAAACGAACTGTGATGATGCGTGGAATTTTCTAAGACTGTCTATGAAACATCCGCTGTTTACCATCAGACATTCGAATCAAACGTAACATTTCCACAGAGGCTATATCACACGTTTATACCTACAGCGAAAGTTTTACGTGACTCATCGATAGTTGACAAGAAGATGTATGTGCCAATAACAATAAAAATGGTTCGGGAAATCCAATGTTGTTGTGTGGCATCCTTGAACTGGTTCCGTTTTATATGCGAAACACTTGTGATTTTGTGATAGCGATCAAAGCATTTTTTTTTAAATATAATTCGGTGTGAAACGATTTGTAAATGTTTGTTAATTGTGTCTTGAGACAAGCAAGATTTTAGAAGTCCATTTTTCTTCGCGAAAGATTCTACAGAAATTGCGCAGAAACATTTTGTTCAATTACAAAAACAAAGTGTAAGTGCTGAGATTGTTGAGTCTAAAAGGTAATAATTAATTTGTTTTTATTGGAACAACTATCACCCTAATAAATAGAGCTGTAACAATAATTCAGTTCTTTTGTTTTCCAGTTTATAGGTTGGCGTTTTATACACGCATAAACTGTTTTTATATTTATTGTTCACATTAACATGGTTACTTGCGAAAACCATCGTTTGCTATCGCAAATGCTCATAAATTATATTGAAATAAATTGTTCCTAGCCTTCCAACATTATACAGCATGCATGGAAATCTAGTTTTCTCCTTTTCAAATTTATTGTCGCGTCTGGTAGTTGTACGTGTAGACATAAAAGGCAGGATGTTGGTATCCTCCGTAATCCAGATAAATAGCTAATTATAATGAGAAACAGCTTCATCCTACTCTAATTAAAACATTAATAAGAGCAAACCACCCGTATATGGCTTTGGGCACACACGGAATATGAGTAAGGAGCCGTTAAGCCGTCAGATTAAAAGAATTTGGTCAAGTGTGACAGATGCAGGCGAGGAGATCAACGCTCTCATTGTGTCGGCATAAGGCAGTGACAGAGAAAATTAGGCTCTGAATTCCACCGATATTTTTGCATGTCGGAGAGCGCGGAGGGCGGGCGGCGTTGCTAGCTACCTACGTATATATAGGATGCCTCGCTGCGCGCCGCCCAGTTGCTCGCCGATGCTCAGCCGCGCTCCACGTCGCTCTGAAATCCAGTGACTGCAGCATTACTTGTACCTAAAACAATTTCTTTTGCTATTCCTTGGACTCGGAGGACAGTGAATTTATAAACGTTTAGTGTTGTGTATAGACTGGTTGCTATTTCGTTCGGTGTGTGGTGTTTGCCGGCGATTCAGCCGACCTGTAGCTGTTGGTCCCGGGACTCCAATACTTTGGATCAGGTGAGCTTTCATTCAATGTTGTCTCCTTCACAGTAGAAACACTTCTCAGTAGTCGGGAGGTATGTCGGTTATTTACTTAGATTAAATTGATTTTCATTAGACTATTGTGTTTCATTCATTGGAGTGATTGTGTGTTGTAATGTTTAGTTTTCTGCATCCACTTTAATGATGAAAATATTGATTGGAAGTTGTGTAGACAAATCAGTGCATGGTTTCGTGTAACGACGAGAGTATACTTCTAAGGGATTTAGTTACAATTAGATGACAGTTTCATCTCAAATCACAGTTACTTCTATCATTTTGCGCATTTTTTTATAGATTTCACATATTCATTACCATTAAGCTTCAAGTGAGCTTATCATTTTCATCATGCGTGAAAATTGATTAGGCAGATCATTACGATGTGTGGTAGGCAAATATTTGCGCGTTAAATGGAAATGATAAGCCCTATCACATTCATGTATAATTGGCAGCACTATAGTTGTTACTCTGTTTTTACGTTATGTAGTACTGTTGACATAAGTAGCCTTATTCATAAAATAAATCCCCTCACGATTACTTTAAACACTGATTAGCAGATTTTTTATTTATTCAAATGAATAATAGAAGATTTGAATATGGAATCTCATAATCGATAGGTATTTAAACTTTTTTATGAATAAGCCTGTTTAAGACTACAAAGTGTTTTAGTTTAGTTATTCCCCTTGAACTTCAGCCACTACACACGATGAGCTTCTAAAAAAGGGTACAGTTGTATATCCCACGTATGACAGAGAAACTTGAATCGCATCCTTGAAGATATTATCTTTCTGATATAAGGTCGTTGCCGGTCTTGTTTTGAATTTTGGAGTTCAGCAGTATACTTAATACCGGTCACTCCATTACGATACTGGTACTCAGCGGTACTGGAAGCCGACTCCAATAAAATTGGGAAAAGACAGATATATTTATAAGCCCGCGACTTTTTACGTGCATATCCCGTTTTTTTTCCGTTCCTGAAGGAATTTTGGGAATGCCCAAATTCAGCTTTTTACGATCAGTAGTTTTGGCTGAGCGTTGTCTGTCAGTCAGTACATAATGGAAGAATTTTATATTTATTAGGATTTAGTTTGATCATTTAAAGCTATTGCTACGTCCATTTATAGTGCGTGTGCCCGGGGCCCCAGAGGGTGGCAAATACTTAAATTAATTAGTTTTTTTTTAATGTACCTAACATAGTTTTTAAGTCTTTCTACTAACAATATTATGGACCAAGAATGTCTGAAATAAAAACATTTTATTTTATTTTTATTTATGAAACAGTTTACAGCCTCCAGCAGAGTAGTAAATTGATTGGTCTTGTAGTCGCGAAAAGTGGGTAGTTATATGCTCTTTCCCAACATCATATTAATCAATTTAATTAATATCGGCTATGCGGCAGTATTTTCCAGTAAATAGAGAACCCCTGTGAAACGAGTTTCATAGAACTGAAACACAGATAGTTTTCAGCGGTACCCGGAAATGAATCAATTAACTACAATATGATTGAGCCACAGAATTAATATCGACTGCAGTACAATAAAATTGTCGGAACTGGGCGCTGGATGAAATTCTGAAAGACTATTCTGTGAATACGTTAAATACAACATTGAAATCCATTGGTAGAATAATTTCAAAAGAAAGTTACATTAATTGTTATTAAGGATTACTTAAAACTTTATACGTGACCTTAATTCCAAATCAATAACAGTTGATTTCTTATTCCAAGTCGAGTCCTTTATATGTACATACTTTAACCCTCGTCTTTAGACTCACGCACTTGTCCGGTTTTTAAATAACCATCCAAATATCACAATTTTTACAACTCTCTGTTAAAAAAACAAAGAAACTTTTTCACCCATTTTTAACCCTTAGGGGTTTAATAGTCAGAGAGGGAAACCTCAAGAACCAGCCGCCGCAACAGAAGAAGACGCCCCGGGCGTCAGGTGTCGCAGGGCGATTTGCGGCCACCATAGGCGCGGGCCTGCGGACGGCGAGCATCGGGTGGCTCGCCGTCCGATCAGAACCAGGCCCGGGTCAACGGCGCGCTGTGTTTCACGCTCGCCTCAAAAAGCTGTCAGCGGCCCACTAGGGCCAGTGCCTGCCGGGATACGGAATCCGTTCGAAAGAGGCACCGTACCCTGGAACGCAAAGGGCATTAGGAGGAACACGGATGGATTTTAGTCAGTAAGAGTCTGACACTCCCTTCCGATCCGGCCAGAGCAGTAGGAGTCATTTGGTGATATCCTTAAAAAAAAAAAGAAAATAAAAAGGGGTTTAGTAGTCCTTCTAAGTACACCTCTACGCGTCAAGACAATAACACTTTCCAAGTTTCAAGTCTACGACCACAGTGCGTTGTCACTTGTCAGCCAGGACTTAGATTCTTACAGTTTAATATTATTGTACTTAACATTTAAATACAAGTAACAAGACACATACGTTCATCCTTATCCCATGTCTTTATCGGAGTACACTCCATTTGCAACTATTTCACGAAGTAAACTTAGTCCTAAAGGCAGTTTGCCTTGACAATAACACCATATTACTATGAATCAAAGTACTTTTCAGTAAAAAGGACGACGACGGCTTCATTCAATTTGTTCCATTGCTACAGATTCATGAATGGATAACAGGAATATTCTAGTATCCATTGTCGGAGATATAACAACTACTTAACTTTATTTTCGTATCATCAAAGCATTTATTGTGACTAGAAAGGAAAGTACCATTCACACGAACGGGCTTTGTATTTTTAGGCTGGAAATAGGAATGATGTAACGAAAAATAATAATTACTCGAAAACATTACCTTATTTCTAAAAAACTCATGTTAGTACAATAAAACATAAAGGGATATAGGATTACTCGGTAAAACCGTGTAATTAAATTCATCTTAATTAACAAACCCGTAGCCTTCCATTGCGGAGTGTCCTGTGACTTTTTCCGAGTCCAGTAATTGGCTCGTCATAACACAACCTTGAAAAAGAGCTGGAAAGCCAATTAAACATACAACGTCCCGCCCGGTTGCCATCCAATTTGGAACGGGAACCATTCATTTCCATTGTGTTTAAAGCCAGACTAAATACACATGTCCACTTCAAAGATAATTGGATGGAGTAATTTTCCCAAATATTTTGTTTCATATACAAATTAAGTTTATACAGCTGACATGCCATTTCCTTAGGTCAAAGTCGCCTTAATAAAGACGAAAGACTGCAACATCCAGCCGAATCCGATCAGTTCCGTAGTCGACATTGCCAAGTATTTCAGCTGAGGAGATGAAGCCCCCACTCATTAAAAACCGAATTTAATTATAGTTCATCTTTACGTAGGCATAGCGCACATAAATATTTTGCATGCCTGACCAACGTCAGCGTTCACTATCGCTCATTCTCACGTGAATGAGAAGTTTACCACTAACACGTCTCGTGGAAAACTTCTGCTGTAATGTGGAAAAATTATGAATCAAAACTAATCTGAAGCTTCAAGTATTCGGCACGTGCGGAATCTAAATGCAAATCTGCTTGAAGTTTTCTTTACAAAAGGAGATTTATGTATACATTGATCTGATTAGAAAACTCTCTGCGTACATCGTTAGCACAGTGTTGCAACGATAATGCCCAAACTGTAGGTGTACTTGACCCAATAATATTTTGTTCAATGTAAACAGTAACGGCTGTAACGATCACTTGCGAAACCGTTATTGTTAAACACACTGAAAAGTTCAATGTTAACTGAAAAAGTTTATTTATTCAAGCGCCGTACAGTAAAAATGAAAACAAATGTATTGGAAATAACGAATTACGATTTTCACTAAACTTGACCCAGTTATATCGTTTTAACAATACGGCATTAACCCAGTTATGAAAGTTGCACAACGTTTGGCGACTTGCAGTTACTGTCAAAATATAAATTGAGCTAATGAGGAGTTTCAAGAATCGCTAGATCATTTTTGTAATGTCGTCCTTCGCCTACATAGGTAGCTAGCAACCGCGCCGCATACCTACGTGTGCTTTCGGAAACCAGGCAGCATGGGAATAAAATAATAGTCGATTCAGTCTTTAAATAATTCAGTAATATCCAAGCTCGGCAATGTGGAATTTTACAATAAATCCGACATGATTTGATCACGCCTTCCCCAAAGTAATCAGAAACACGTAGCAACAGACGTGTTTGTTTATGATAATATATACAGTGTTCGTTGAGTACAAGTGGAAATAGTATTTTTCCACAACACATGTATAAAACATGCTATTATCACTTGGGAAATACTGTTCTATCTGCAGAATTTCATGAGAATAAATTAATACCTATAGAAACTTTAAAAGCTTATTGAATTAAATCACTTATAACTGGTCATAAAAGAAAATTGGTTACACTACATTTTATTCTCTCAACACAAATGAAATAACATATCACATAACGCTTTTAAAACATCATTATCAATGATTTGTTGTTTCGGCTAAATGATGAACGAGCAAAAGGTTTTAATTGAACGTTGATTGATTTGTTTCACGTGTTTGAAATAATGGAAGCACTTCGGTAAAGCAATTTTCGTAAATAATCAAATCGTAAACATAGTAAATAAATCATCAAAGGATCGGAGAGCAGGCGATTAGTAACGTGGACCATACCTGGCTACCAACCAGAGCGTGTAACAACCTAGTTGATATAAAGATAAGGTTCGGATTAGAACGTAGATTAGTTACGGCGTCCAAGTTTTGGTATAGAGCGCGCCAGGTGTGGACGCTGGCGAGTATGGAACAACATTGAAACTTTCCTACCGACGTACCTACCACCAGAGGAACGCTTCAGTCGTAAATCTCTTAGAATCGGTGCAGGCAGATAACAGCGCAATTGCACTCCGCAGGGTTTTACTAAGTTTATAAATATATAGGTGAACATTCTCAATAACCCGCGCACTCTATGCTCTTAACTGACATCGTCCATCGAGAAAGGTCAAGTATCATGTCATAAGAATGTTCTAGAAAACTATTGTTTAACAATAAATGTATTTGTTTAAAATATCGGAAATAGCAGAATTATTTAGTATATCATAAAACTAGAGAATCTATGTTCTAAAAAGCAAACAACTTCATATATACAAAAATATTTATGTTTCTCTCGAATATGAATAAATATTATTGTAATATTCGATACAATAATGCCGGATTATTCAATTTGTATGCAGGATGGACTTTGTTTTTTAAACAACGAGATATTTCCAGCGCTATTCCAACTCCGTGCTGCAGTCCAACTAACCGAGATGCAAACATGGCTTTACCGAAAGTGATATTCTATAGGAGACTTGTTGACTAACGCACTGCGGCCATACATAATACATGAGAGTGGAACAAGTTCTGTGTTGATCCGACACGTGTCGCTGCAGCTATTAATTGTAACAGCACTTTTCGAGCCACGTGTAACTTTTATTTGGAGCAAAAAAAGGGTTCGGACGCGGATACTCTTACTTAACGCAAAAAGCGGCACGTTTACAGCGCTGTTCTCGTCCAAATAGAGCAAAAAAGTTTCTATTAACCATTTATCATTTGTCTATCTTTTTTTAGCTATTTCTTTCTAGTGCCTTTCCCACAGGAATTAGATGTTTTGCCGTAGCCTATCAGGCACTCAGCGATTTCTAGTGTAGCTTTATTTTTTCATAATCGGATCAGTAGGTACTTCCAGCTACGGTCAGTGCCTGCTGGGGTGCGGAATCAGTTCGAAAGAGGCACCGTAGTCCTGGAACGCAAAGGATACTAGGAGTAACACGGATGGGTTTTAGTCAGTAAGAGTCTGACACTCCCTCCTGCTTCAGAGTGGGAGGAGTCATTTGATGATTTCCCATCCTTAAAATATGTATGAGCTGACAGTTAGCACATAGTTTGATGCGGTCTCTTAGCAAAGTTAGCGCGTTCCAATACAACATTCTAGCCTTAACTTTAATAAAACTATGTTAGAAGCACCTTTAGGTTCCAGCTGCCTGCTCAGGTAAGCGAGGCACACAGCTAGATAACCAGGTCACTGCTCGGAGCGGGTCAGGGGAGGGTCACCGAGATCCTGGGGCCGTACGCGTTACAGTGAACACGAACATGCCACCTCATTACGCGAGATAAACTAGAAAACTTTGGGAAATAACTAGTTATCTCAGATTCAGCTGAAAACCAGCATGAGGTTTTAGTTGTCTGGTGCTGGACTGGACCTATTTGGCACAGATGTGAGTCACACTCTTTTAGACCTTTTAAAAACAGAATGTATTTTATAATATTTTTAAAACCATTTTGTTTTATTTTTTCCTGTAAACGTGCTGTTTGCCTTTAAGTTTTTTCTTAATTAATGTTTTTTTTTTCTCTTTTGTTTGATGTTGTTTTGCAGTCAATTCATGACTGATCAAAAGTCCTCCAAAGATTTCCGAATAATACAACGACTCATGCAAAATAGCAAATTTTATTTTCGTTTTCTTGTATCTCACTTTGTTTGACTACCGACCAAAGTCGCTTTGATTTTTCCGTGTTTTTCCAGTTCAATGATCGACCTTTAATGACTTGTTTGTATCGCCCATACAATTTGATTTCAAAACAGTAAAATCACATTGTTGCTAAATACAAAACCATAACTAGCAGGTGGGGTGGGGCACACGTGTAACTGAGAAATCGATCTGTTTATTTCAACACCAAAAACAATTGGTTCGTATTCTCGCTGCGTTTCTGCTCGGCTATTTTTATTTATTTGAATTGAATTTTATTTAGGAATTTGACCTACCATTCGGCGTAAATGACGACGCGCTGGCAAGATGTTACTGTAAATACTCGGGGTGAGCTTATTCGTTATATAAAAATCTGTTTAGCTAATCAAATATTTAGCACATCCATATAATACGAAAACCCTTTAAAAGCATCATAAATGTACCTACACTCGAATGACTGAATTCCTTTTTTAATGCGCAATCAAAACTATTTGGCCGAAATCCTTAACCACAGTCGAACCTTCGGAGCCACGACATAGAGAAGTCAACGGCCTCATTAGGAGACAAACAGACCATTGCAGACATAAACACTGAATACGATCCGTAACTGTCGAACCTCGAGGCACCGACTAATTGCTAGTAATAAACAATGTTTCTATTCCAGTCGTTTAGAGGTACACATTTTTTAATAAGACGTGCTACGCCGTAGCACGGGATTGCTACGGCGTAGCACGTTTTAGTAAAAAATGTGTACCTACCTCTCAATGCAATTTTGACGGAAGATTGTAAAATAATTTATTGTCTCATAAATATATTATTACGACGTTTAATGTTATTAACAAAGTATCAAATAGTATCTTTTCATATTCCTGAATATTCCTTGCTCGTGTAGAGATAAATTCATTAGGATAATAAATTTCAATGACAACAACCATAAATATAGCTATTGTACTAATTAATTTGTATATATAAACTTCGCAATATTGCTAGCAAACTTTGCAAATGTAACAATATTACAAAATTGTTACAGAAACGTGACCGTGGTTCGTACTTATTTCTTACGGAAATGATGTTATCTCACCGAAAATATTCCTCTCCTATTTCAAGAACTCGGTCATGAAAATATTAGCGAAGAGCAAAATATTTTTATGAAATATGGGATTCGGTTTTGACATTATCTCATTTGATGTAAAGCGAGATAACCCGAGCAGACGTACCAGCATAAAGTGCCCGTTATGACTCAACGAGATCTTACGAATGAATTTGCTCTACATTACAAAGTTTGGCTAAAGTTTTCACCTATATACTCCACGTATAAATAGAGCACTTTCATCTCGCATAATTTTGAACGTCTAATTAACATTCCCTAAAGTACTCAGGTACTCTGTACTTGGTACTTGCCAAGAACGAGAACAATGAATAAATAATTTGAGTCATGAACTGGTATTTGAGCTGAATCTCGTTCACTAGGTTTAGTGTCGAGTTGTTTGTTGTTGTTGCCTGATATACCGCGAAGTGGCCAATCAAATCGTAAAATTAAATGCCCAGTTTTGTGGTAAAAACAACAGCTCTTTACTTTTATGTACAAAAATTAGGTCTGTTCGCAATAAACACATAACTGAACTAGAATGTGAACACATAATTTCTGTTACTTTTTACCGTGAAATAATAAACTGAAGCAACCGTGTAAGATACGTAACTTTCTTAGGTGCGCACCTCTATCTTGCACGTGTGAAGTTACGTCCTATTGTTACCCAAGTGCCAAGGACTCTGCCTTCGTATAAACAAATCACAATAACTCGTCAATCTTTTGTTTCGCAGCTGCGAAGCTATTTATCATAGTCGACATCAGTGTCAACAGCTGAACGGGTCCTTGGCAGACAACCTTCTATCAGGGATATTTATCGCCGTAATCCTCGTGATATGGCGGTTTGTTCCCAAGGTCATGTCCTTTGGGCAAGTACCGCGGTGGCCTTGTATTGATATCGGTACATGCACCATTTGGCGGTGAAGGCCACAAGGCCACACTTCATCTCAAGGACTCTTGTAAATATGTTACGACGGGGTGGTTCTGATCAAGTTGCAAGGACGTTCATGATTTATGAGCACGTGAAAGCTTTTCTAAATAGCGACTTCATAAATTATGTTTGCCCTAAATTGACCTAGTTTTTCTTTGCTGTTTGTCCTAGTGAATTAAAAACCACTAAGTAACCTAAATTATTTAGCCTTGGAGTGACTTAGGAACGTGATATTTCATTGTGTTAGCGTAACAACCCACACGTTTGGCTGTAAGCCTGCAGGGCAAGGTTCTGCACGTGGGCAGGCACCCTCTGGAGCCACTTTCTAAATTGACAGTATATGTTTTCATATTGTGAAATTCGTGTATTAATAGAATGTAGTGCTTAGTGAATACAAAAGATTTTCCCTGTTTATAAATAACGCTTCGCTGAGACCCGTGGGAGTCGTAGGAAATGGTTAGTCGTAAAAAATACAACAGTTGCACTATTGAAAGAAATAGTCCTGAAAAGCCCGCGTTGTAAAGCCTGCATATTATCTAGCCTAGCTATAACCCTTGAGGCAATTTAGAAACTCTGACACTAGGGTGTGTGGGGTCGTTAGACCTTACTGCCCACACGATAAGAAGAAGAAGAAGAAGAGATCTAGTATTGTGTATTTGTTGCTTCACCTTTTTGTTGCGGAGAAAATAAACTTCAGAAACTTGAAAAGGCGTGAAAAAATATCACGTAATAAAAGCGCAATAAATATAAAATTTAAAACAATATTGTACAGTGGGCGAAAAAAAAGCCACGCAGTTGATATCAATTTCCATATTGTTCGATAGTAAACAACGACACCAAACAGTCGCCCACGTTTTTTGATAAAACTCATAACTTTTTGCATAAAAATACATGGCCTTTAATGTAACACCTTATCAACGTGGCAACAAGTGCACGCGACCAGCAATTAGCCTTAATTCATAATGTACCAACTCTCACGTTTTATCGCGCCTTAAAATGTAAGCGGTATTGCCAATAAACTGGACAATGGCTTATTTTCTACCTTATTGAACTAACGATACGTAGCTACCTAATTTTGTCATGTTTTTTCTTTACTATTGTCAGGCACGCGTTAGACCACTATCTCACCTGATGGTAAGCGATGATGTGGTCGAAGATGGAGCACGTTTGCCTAGAAGTAACCTATTCACTGTTGACTTAAAGACTCCCAGGTTGTAGCTATCAGGAAACACAGACTCCGGCAGGGAATTCCACTCCTTAGCTGTACGCATTATGAATGTGTTCCCAAAACGTTTTGTGCGTGTGGTGGGGATGTCCACCATGTACCGGTGGTGCATCGCCGTTCGTCTTGTGATCCGATGATGGAACGGGCTTGGCGGAATTTAATTACGCAATTCCGTCGCACATTCCCCAAAATAATAATAATATAATATATATATGTACTTATTATGTGTGCGCATCGAGCGCTATTTACGGGAAATTATTTTAGTTTTATGGAACAAAGTTAAAATAAATTTCAATATTAAAAAAGCCTGCAACGTCACACATCCCAATTATTTTTATATAATAAGTACCTACCGAAATTATTTATGTAACACGGAAAGTTAATTTAAAACTTGATATTTCTTTTGGCACCACGGCGCGACTGAACGATATTATTTGGCGCCAAACGTAAATAAAAATGGCGGCGTTGTCGCCACTGATACATTAATCTGGGTGGGATATCAAAAATGTAGAATTCCACGTTTTTAACCGCGTGGGTTTTTGTTTTCTCACGTGACAGTGCATTTTCTTTTGAGGTAAAATTTATGTATTTTCATTAATAAAAGCGATATTTAAATATCATCGCTCATGAAATCTCATCCCTACGAGTGATTGGTGAGATTTTCTACTCATCTCAGTTAATTGCATCGCTCAATAAGGTACAGAAACAAACAAAACAACAACATTCATCTACAGTTATTAATCAATGCTTATGGCTTCATAAAATGCAAAGAAATATCGAAATAACCATAAAAAGTGTTCATGAATCCAATACACTGTTGTTATTGTACTAAATATTACATTATATTTACATAAAAATTGTGTCACAAGTTCAACAGTTTTGTTTTTATGAAATAAAATAAAGTTATATAAGCTCGAGGAAAATGGCAATGTAAACAATCGTAAGTTTTAAACGTGGTCGGTGGGCGTTAGGCGTCACAAGCATTACATCA
This sequence comes from Lacanobia oleracea, assembly GCA_950371165.1. Classification (NCBI taxonomy): domain Eukaryota; kingdom Metazoa; phylum Arthropoda; class Insecta; order Lepidoptera; family Noctuidae; genus Lacanobia; species Lacanobia oleracea. The sequence goes on from OX493393.1 coordinate 7,541,793, forward strand.
AACCTCAAGTGCTTGTTTGTGGTATACTTTGTTCAATGGTGCATGCTACGTCACTGCTGTTTACGATACCTACCATAGACACCTCTGACGTTCATAACACCTGCTCATCGCTCTCCTAACATACTCTAGACTCATACGTTACATTTATGATGCGTGTGTAAAAATTACACTGGAGGCAGATTTTCAAGAAATCTCCAAGCAATCCTCCTCAAATAAACTCTTACAAATAATGCAGTTTCTTGCCAAAATGTAAACAAGAATGTTTTTAAAGATCTCCTATGTTTTTATTCGATCTAAAAATAATAATCAACAAAGAACGCATAACTAATAAAAGATGTGCGTGATGAATTTATGTAACTTATTGGCGTATGTTTTTGTTATTAATTCCGTATTGTTGTCAACACAGCACGTTTGAATGGACATCGCGGTGTGTAGGTTATTCAACCAGTTGTGACGCATAGCGGCGTACCCGAGCTATAAATATTTCAGAACGTACCTATCAACATGTCGCACTAATGGCGTTTTTGTACGCAGTACTTTTTTAACCTTCCTCGGGACAAATAAAGGGTTTTGTCTAAGTCGCACTGCTACCTAATCAAAAGGTTGTATTTTTTTCTGAAGGTCAACAAATAAAACGAAGATCGGTAAAATTCGCAATTTGCGTTTTGCCTTTTATTTGCCAACCTTTCTTTTGTTTACCAGCCAACCGAAATCTTTGGCAGGTATAAGCATTCAGAGTTGTGTAACAAAGCCGTTCAAAACAATGTTTCCTGTTATTTTTCAGATGTCAGTGACCATCTGTATAATTGACGGCAGAAATGAGTCAAAGGAATACTTTAGTAAATTTTGCATGAAATCTAATCTAATCTTAAACAAGTGTTGGGTTCTGACGCGCTTCAACGGTCATTAGCTGCGGACGTCAGAGAGAATACGGCGTCAGAATGAATGAAACCGAAGCGCGCCAACTACCCGCCGTCGCGTGAGCTTATCTCACCGCGATTTAGCGCTGGAACCGACTCAAATGATCATTAACGCCAATTTTGTAGGATAAAGGTTATCTCGAGGGAGGATGTAATAACAGAGTTCAACTTCTAACGAGAAGAAGTATTAACTTTCTTGGTTGTATTTGGTTTGTACAACTCCCTGGACTCGTGTATCTTTCATGCTTCAAGTTGTTTGTAGTAAACTGTTTGTTATAATTTATTTTTGTATTGTTACAGATAAAACGCAAATCCCCAAGCATGAAGGACGAGCGTGCCAGTATGCCGCGCGTACGCATAGCTGTCATTGGCAGCTCTCGAGTTGGCAAGTCCGGTAAGCAAATATAACATCCAACAGAACATCACACACTGTTACATTTAAATAGAGAAGAGAGAACGTAAAAACTTATTTTTTGGGACAGGAAAATTTTTCGACAAAAAATGTTTTGGAAAATCCCGTATCGTCTGATTTAATTCTAGCGACCCAGTTATTTGAGAGTGCCTGTCAACATTTGATGGATTTCGTATTTCGCGAGATGATAATTTCGATATTTTCCGTTTATTTGGGTGAAACTTAATTCTTTACTTTGTGTTTTCAATTTTAAATAAATTGTGGGGAACCTAATATTCCCAGAAGAATTTCCTGAGTGGTAAAGAAAATGAAACAGATTGGAATAGACACTTGGTGTAGAAAAAACATGATATTTATTTAACTTCATTTGGATCACAAGGCTTTTGCTACAAAGACGTCCCAAAGCGAAATACTAATTGAAACTAAAGAAACAATAAACACAACTTCATTTATAGTACCTTGACCGAATATGTTCAGTGTTCGGGTCTCCGACCTAGATGTTACATAAGCCGAGCTGGGCAACAACCCACTGACCTATTCTCCTTGCTGATGTAACACGAGCATGTTGTTCTAATACATCAATGTGTTACTGAACACACTCGGTACCACTCAGCGACGCAGTACCAAGAAAATGCGACTGAATATTTCAGATTTTCAAACATCTTTACTTTACCTACCTATTGGTATACTACAAACAGTTGGAAAATCTCTTGCAGCCAAATAAATCTTCGTAAATACAACTTCTATAATACCTACTACTAGAAAAGTTACTAATAATAGTAAAATAAAACATCATCATTTCGTAATTTTCACAACTTCCTTTCTTTGTTACAGCTCTCATTGTTCGCTACTTAACCAGGCGATACATCGGCGAATATCATTCAAACACAGGTTGGTTAACTTCCCTATTTATCACAATTAAACATTGCGTAGTTCGTGTCTTTCAAGAAGCTTATGTCATGTCTTCGTTTCAGATCTTCTATACAGACAAACGGTGCCCATCAACGGCACTCCGGTGGAACTAGAAGTGATAGATGTATCCGGTTCCAATTCAGATAAATTCCCAGCTGAACAGGTAAATAAACAGCTTACTCACATGTTTTATTTGATATCAAAGTCTCGATAAATCTTCAGGGTTAACTTTGATATCGAATACTTACAAACTTCATAAAATATTTTCATATAGTGTCTTAAGAATATTTAGGTACCTACGTAGTTATTGACCGTCTGCCACGAAAACCAACACAATTTTATGGTTGTGATCATAACACGAACTATCGTAAACTTTAACCTTCGCTTTGACCAAAGTACTGTTTCAAAGGTACACTAAAATAACACGTGCACTTAGGATTGACCAGTAGCCGTCAGTTTATGAATAGGTTAATACCCCGGGACCTTGCCCACTAATCTTCTCCTTCACGGAATTAAAGTATTACCTAAACAACCGGCCGGCCTTTAGTTTCTAAACAATAATAAGTACACAAATCAGTGAGATTAAGGATGTCGACTGTTTCGTAAGAAGGCCACATTTTTGTAGCTATTTTAACTGAATTCCTGTATGCTTTTAACATGGACGTAATATTTTACCATCAATCCAGATTTAAACAACATTTTACGCTTATTTCGGAAGTTGGAAGCTTCTCTAACAAAGCAGACGAACACCTCACACGTTTCTATTTCCACACAATTTAAATACATTTTAAACAACCACAAAGGAAACACTTCACGGTAATTTGAAACCATGAAAACATGAAAATTAGACACTGTCGCGTTAACTTCCCACTATACATCAAAGCTTGTACCCAGCGGCAGATACCCTTCCGCAAACACAACGCGATTACCGGTAGACGGGGGCCGCTTCATGTTCCGACAACTGGGCTAATGTCTCAAATAATACAACTAATACCATGGATCAGCTCCAGGAATGCTCCGGTGACCTGCACCAAAGACATGAGTCATCGTGTTTACATATTGCACATTATTAATAGCAGATCCACCAGCACGCGAAACTAGTGATTGTCAGTTTAACATTTTTAGAACTCGAACGATGACCGAACTAAACTAGAACTCCTTCTGAAGTTTACGCAAATATTGCTCTAGACATCCTTAAAATAGTTATTTTGAGATGTTGTTGAAAAGACCCAGCTTTGTTAAAATAAGCAACGCATCTTGAAAACCGTAAAAGTAGTTGATTGTGGGCAGAGCGTGAATGGACGAGATTTCGACAATATTATACGAGGATTTGGTTTGATATCTATCACAGTCGGGTAAAGTTTCCTCTTACATAATTTATTGAAAAGAATACTTACGCAAGCTAAACAATTACAGTAATAAATTATTTCACACTGTGTTTTCAATTATAAAATTTGGAAAAGTAATAATGTCTGACCTTGTCGGAAGCCTTACCACGTAGATTTGAATTAAAAAACTTTTCCTTTAACGTTTATTATCCTGACCAAACAAAATATTTGTGAATTGAAACCATAAAATTTGGTTTATTATATGAATCAATAAAATGTTGAAATGTCAGCTTGACTACCGATAAGTTTCGTGGTATTCCGTAATTTAAATCTAACTCTCACGATTTGAATACGTAGGTACGAGTATGTAGTAGATAGGTTGATCAATTCTTGACGTCAGTATCAACTTCCTGTTTAATGATTTTACTGTTTCGTCCGATATAAACAATATTCTGGGTACGTCTACAACAATGAGTGTCCACAGCCGCGGCGACGTGGGCCGTGTCCCGGCGTGGTGAGCGAGGGCGCGTGGGAGCGCCCGTGAATCGCTGCAAGGCTAATTTTAAGCCGGAATGTTGGCTCTGAAAGTCTCAAGACGCATTAATTAAACACATTCTTCTTCGTCTAGTCTCTTTTGTGCAAAGCTAAAAGCTCATATTAATTTGTTTGATGAAGACTTAAAAAACGCTTTGCTAAAGCACACAGCTTTGTTCTGCTAGATTTCGTCTAAACTTTACTCCAAAAATGATTTTATGTCCACCTTTTTTAACGTTCCGGTGACGCACTTTCATGGTTATGAGGCTGGAATTATAAATCGTTGAAACTTAAAAGGTTGTCGTCTATTATTTTTAAATGGACCAAAAATGACAACTCGAACTCGAAAGCGCAATAATATGGGATTTAATTAGCTATCAAAGTTAATAACGGCAGCAGATGTGACCCATTAAGATTTTTCCCTAACGATTGGCTTTAAATTATATCGATTTATTACACCTCATTCGAATCTTCACGAATATAACGAGTAGGTATGTGACATAAATAGATGCTTTCAGACAACACTTTCACGTACTTCCGTCACCTAACATTTGCTATTATCATGTCACGCTAATTTACCAGCTCTTGGCACTTTCTGATGTTGTTGTTGTTTCTTGTTCTAGATCCAATGGGCCGACGCCTGTCTGTTGGTGTACGCGGTGACGGATCGCAGCAGCTTCGAATACGCCACGGAGGTACTGAGTGCCCTAAAGCGCGCGCCGACGGGCAGCAGCCCTGCGCACGCGCCAGCCGGCGCCGCGGCGCCCATGCCGCTCGCCCTGCTCGGCAACAAAACAGACCTAGACCACTTGAGACAGGTCAGTACCTCATAAACAACAACCTAATTCGATAATGTTTCCACAAGCTTTCAAACTAGTGTTCCTGTATCCTCTTATAAACTACGCACTTTTTCTGTAACGACTCACGACACAGTCTATATATGTCGCTTTAAATAATTATGCACTAGTGCACGTACCTATTCACTAATATGAACTCTTAAATACCCTCGAAAAGTGTAAAAGCTCCTCACGTGAAGAAAAAATATTTGCTAATAAATCGAGATACTTACGACTCAAGTGCATGTGTACGGAAAAATACTCCTTTTGTATAAGATTCTTTATTTAAAACGAACTGTCGTAAATCTCTCTATTTGTTGTCGGTAAACACGGAATAATAGAAAAGCTCGGATAACCCCAATCTACAAATCAAACGGTGAATAGGAACCTCCTCCTTTCTACGCAATATCTTCAGTTATTTCTAGATTATTTCTCGGGATCGTCCTTCACCTTTCAGCAAGACGTCAGCTGATATGTGGGATCACTGTCACGATTATGCGATTACGTAACACACGTACATTAATAATAGTCTGGATGATTGACACGTTTCCTCAAATCTGTTTAGAAGATCTAGTTTTAGATAGCGACTGTGACAAAGATAGTACACAGTTTAAGGAGCAAACAATTTAGAATTTCAATATGAATACAAAACGTGGAAATTCTTCATTGAAAACTACACGTGGAGAATTCCCTCTTTGACATTATCACATAATAGAACTACTCAGCGTCTACGACAGCCTGTGTTGTGAAGTTTCGACGTTGTTGCCAGTGGAACAAAGCCGCGTGACAGGCTTGTCTATCACTATTGAGTCTTTTGAGCTCGCATTCAACGGGAATACATGTACACTTGCCATAGCAGACTGCTTTTGTTATGCGTTTAATATACACTTACTAGGAAACCATAGATAACGCTAGAAACACTGTTTAGAACATATATTGCTGATAAGATATAAGTAAACATACATATTAACAAGGATATGAATTGTAAAATAATCTAGGCCACTGTTTATGTAGGTGTTGCATTTTCTTCCACATCCTTACATTTTCCTGACGTAGTCACAGGTTCCGCTTCGCTATGAGAAAATGTATTGTACAATAACATATATTTAGCAACTAGTCGACCCACGTAACTTCGTCTGCTCCTCTCCTTTTGTTGTAAGCGATAAATAGCATTCTTCAATAAATGGGCTATCTAACACTGAAATAATTTTTCAAATCGGACCAGTGGTTCCTGAGATTAAGCAAAATTAAGCAAAGTTCAAGCAAACAAACAAACTCTTCCGCTTTATATATTAGTACAGATTAATTAGAATAAACTTTGCAAAATGTTACTTAGTGACAGACCAAAATAAGATAGTTACAATTTTCCCGAAAGCCGATAGATATTTAAATAAAAGTACTCAAATTAAGTAGAGAACCTGACCTTGTTTCGTTTTGTTTACACAATTTACGCAATTTAAACAGCTTTGTAGAGTTTACTTTGAATTAATTATTAAGTAACAACATCCCCGGCATCATCCGACGTTCCGACTTAGTCGTCAGGAGCCTTCACGTCGATCTGATAAAAATAACTTACGATGACGCAATCCGTCCTAGATATTTAGGGCTCGGAGTAGTTCTTGCGTGAAATACCAATATTTTGGAGATAAGGCAGGATCCATTGTTTCTCTTTTGTCACCATGACCTACTAAACTTTATTGTGACGTAAACTTTTTGTAGGACTGATGTATTCTTTAATTTTTGTCAACCAGCTATGTTTTTCGTCTGCAGGTCACCACTAAGGAGGGCCAGGCCATCAGTGCGGCTCACGGCGCCTCCTTCAGCGAGGCCAGCGTGGCCGACAACTCCGGCGACCTCTACCGCTGCGTGGACCGCTTGTTGGCTGAAGTGCGCACTCCGCAGCGCACGCGCAAGTTCTCCGTCACGAAGATGCTGGGCTCACTAATAGGTAAACATCATTTCCTGTTTGACTAATGATCGCTCGAATAATTCCTCCATTACGTCGGTTTGATACGCATTTGATAATGTGCTATTAGAGCCAAGTTTTCTAGACCGTGTAGCAACAAGGATGTTACAACATGCTATTAGTTCAAATACTAGAGAGACTATCTTATCCAATTATCTTAGACTCTTTTAAAAAACGTGTTGATTTTATGACGTAAAAAACAAAGCTAAGTTCCATGTTTGTGTTGTTACAGGCGGTGGTGGCAATAGCCAGACGAGCCGCAGCGGTTCCATGGTGGCGTGCCCGCGCGTGCCGGCGCCGACGCGCCCGCCGCTGGCCGTGGCCGCTCCCTGACCGGCGGCGGCGCCCGCGCACCGCGCGCGCTGATGCCTCGCCGGCGCCGGCGGCCTGTGGCTCGCCTGCCTGCCCGTGCCTGCACGCTTCGCCCCCCCGGCACCGCTGTCTGCCACCATCATATAAACTCTGACAGTGCTGCTCATCGTGTGTGGAGCTCGTGGACTTATCACCAAAGACCAGACACTAGTCAATATTATTATGTGCATATATCAAGTGCACATGTGAGCTTTTACAATGTATGCTCGAACAGCATTGTGTCAACACATCAAGTGAATCAGTTTTATGAATTTTATTGATGTTTTAAGTAATTTTGACAATAATTGCTAGAATATTAGAAAGCACGATAAAGTGTTTCTATTCATGTATGGATGTGCCAAAGACCTGCTAAAATGTATCTACTGATTGGTGAAAATATTACTTACATAAAACTAAGAATTGTGAACTTTTATTAACTCAGTAATGGAATACTCATTTGCATACTTAATAGTAATATCAATACATCCGTACTTTGTTGCATGTTGATGTTTACGAAGTCTCTATGGAAATATAAATTACAGCTATATAATATTATGTACCTGTTAAGCGCATTAGTACCTTACAGACTATTCACATCTTCACTATGGAGGTACCTGACTGTCGCTATACGTACCTTCATAAGTATACTATGCGTATATCAATTTGATATCGGCCTAACATTTTCTACTTTTTCACAGTATTATTATTACAATAAGTCTTGACGTGTAGGCTAAGTCTTACACTGTTTATATTTATAACTCCTATTTCACCACATCCAAAAAAGTTTTCGTGAAAGCCTAAGAGTATTTTGAAATCAAAATGATATTTTTATTTGAATATATTGTGTAGTTCGACTTAAAGCCTAAGGAGTGGTGAGATGAGGATATATAATATCACCTTTTGAATTTTGATAAATGTTGTAATAGAGTGTACTACAGTCTTTATAAAATTCTATTGTTACTACAGATTTTACCAAAACTTTTGAATGTTAGCATTGTTACACAGTATTTGCTATACAAATATTATTTGTAATAAATCTTTAGTCATCTTCTAGTCATAGAATAAGGGCTGTGAAAAGACATTTTGAATGTTTGCGAGGATGAGGAGTGGTACAAGAGACGCTCTGAGTAAACAATGTAAATGTGTTTTACAAGACAAGTATCTACGTGTATTCTGTCAAATGGGATGTAGTAATAAACTATGGATAGTATGATAATTAAAGTTGTAAATAATATGAAGCAAAGATTTGGCTGGTGTGATATTTTTGAAGGTAAATGATGGCCGCCGCACTCAAAATAATGTAACTAGCAAAATTAGGACTATCAACCTTTAAAGATATATCATACATTATGATATAAATATATATATTAGATATTGTATAATATTGTTCTAAAGTATATTATAAAAAAAATTACGTGCGGCGGGGAAATTGTAACGTGAATGCCTTACCTTGATTTGCTAAATTATTACTAAGGCAGGGAGCGCACTAAGCAGTAGTGCTACGTCGCGTAGCCTGCTACGAGCTACGAGCGCAATGGCTACGACGGATCAAGGCGAGTCTGCTACGCCAAATTAGTATTTTGATTACTACCTCTTGATCCTGACTGCCTAGTACGTTCCCAGTCTTATTGTTGACTATTCCATATAATTAGAAGAGAACAGAATTGAAGAGTGTAAATAAATGTATTGTACATTGTTAAGGGGACTCAAATGTCGGAACTGATTGGAATAAGATGTAAATAATTTTAATGGATTAGCTTTAATAATATTAAACGTTTATAATAATTATTTCATGTTTTATTTTGAACTTTTCATTTGCCAATTGAAATATTGGTTTATAGCCCTTTCGTCGTACTGATTAGACTTGGATGATGCAACGAATCAAGACATACTTAATGAAACTGCAGAATATTTGAAATACATATAGTTGTGAGCAGTAATTGCTGTAAATTCTTCGATCTATTTGTGAATATCACACGCTAAAAGAAGCACAACAAATCACAGAGAATACACGTTTCTGACACTGCGCATAGTGCGTGGGCACTATTAAAAGAAAAAAAGGCACGCTTACTTTTAGAGCATCGGCAAAAACCCACAATTTGTAAATCAAAACACTATCAAGGTCATAGAGCTACTTAAACTGACCTATAATTGCAATTTAAAATAACTCTCCGTAACACAAATCAAAGCTACAGTGGATTAACGAGAGCATTGATTGATACACAAAATAAACCATTAGGTGTTAATAAAATAAAGAGGAATTACTTGTAAATAGTAATGTGGGTAAGTGGGTATAATAACATTTCTCAGATAGCGTTATATGAGTCAAAAGAAAAGTGGCCATTATACACGTACTTTGTAACAGTTTTAAGACTGAAATATATCTATGAATAATGAGACATTCCGGCCCAATAACTACTCGTTATAAAAGCAAACACTTATGTATTTAGTTCTACAGAAAATTATTACTAACATAACATTGGGAGATCGTCATAATTCATAGAATGATCTACACGAACTTTTAATTTATACTTCCTCTACAGACAGACCGACAGGGAAATACCGTTACCTCACATAATATAAGTAATATAATAATCTAAATGGATTATAAATCCACTACAAAATGATGGATGCGAATGTTTTAATCTCTCGTTTGGTCGTATTTAGTTAACCCAGTTGCCGGTACGCCATATAAATTATCTTTGCAGAGAATTAAGGCGCATACATAAAGAGACAAAAATAAACAACAGATTTACGTAGTGGACTTTGAGGACAGTAGAAAATTAATGCGCAATGGTAAGAACTACTTACTATAAATAACGAAAACGAAAGCTCTTGTTATTTTGCGTTACTTCTTTTTTATCGGCCCACGCTTGCCCACTGCTGGGCAAAAGTGTCCCATATCTTTCAAGCTCTTTTTGTCTTTAATCTCCTTCAGCCAACCTGTCAGGAAAAGTCCAGATAGTCATCATCAAAATGTTTGTTTTTGGAAGTCGGTTGTACTTTTTTGTAAAAAAGTTTTTGGAGCGTATTATTGTGTTGCGGAATCTGTCGGTCATTTTGATTTGTAGAATGCTTATATTTAGTGTTTTATATCTTCCTGGATTAAATGAAAAAATAAGACATTTCTAAAATTCAAAGACTTTTTAAAATTGAATGACTTTATTATGTATTTATAGGCACGCGTTTAACCACTATCTCACCTGATGATAAGCGATGATTTGGTCGAAGATGAGCACGCTTCCCTAGAAGTAACCTATTCACTCTTGACTTAAAGACACCCAGATTGTATCTATAGCTATCAGGAAACACAGACTCTGACGGGAATTCCATTCCATATCTGTACACACAATGAGTGTGTTCCCAAAACGTTTTGTACGTATGGTTAAATTCAGTAGTTCATCAGTAGTTAGTTCATCAAAACTGGAAGAAAACTTACACAGAGTACTACAGCAGAAAATATAGGTAAGATAAATACCGAGTATAATACGAGAATACCATCTCCTCTTTATTTATAAAACTTTTCGGCAAATTATTTTAGAAATGTGTTGAGTTATTGCTGGTGGAGAACAAATAGAAATTATGCTTACATCGATTAGTGTCATCGCGTAGTATTTAGCACACTCTTTTGGTGTGAGTGCCAAATGATGAACAGTTTCTACAACTTTAATAATGGAAATAGGCAACAAAACTGTACTAGTGTTGTGTGTACGCGGGCTTAGGACACAGTCGGACCGGGATTAACGATCAGCAGTCAATGAACCATGTTCCGTTTAAGGCTACTGTTCGATTTGGTGCACTACCTGGATTTAATTTATGCATGTGTGGTGTGCGCTTTTCCGGAGTTTATAAACATTTATGGATACCAAAACTTGCCCCATTTTAGCTTTTTATTTGATTGAGATCCATTTCTATTTCGATCGTTTATTGTTGTTTTTCTAGAAATACATCTCTTTGCATATTAATTTCTGGCATCGCTAGACGAATAGAGTATCAAATAGTATAAATCAAAAAATATTTCAGGGGAGATAAATACAGAACTCATGTTTAAAAATAGCCGCATACTTGTTGAAAATAAATGTAAATGTATTTTAATTTTGCAGCTTGGCACTGAACTTCAGTGCATCGTAATATTAATAATAGTTTCACCATATTATCAGCTGACATGCATTAATAATCGAATGTTCCGTCGCCGGCCGGCCGTACACGCGCCGCCCGAATAAATCACAATCGCATCTCAGAACAATGCTCGCTCGGCGGCTCGGAGATGAGAGGGGTGCGCACCCCAGCTGCGTGCCGCGATCGATCGTGGACCACGCTCCGCCACTACACGACACATTGTCTGTCAAAGCGGCTCCAACTTCAAACGTCCCTGACACCGTCCCGCAAAAAATCGTACAAACAGTGGTTTTAATTAGTGTTATGTGTTAATTTTTATTTTTTAAACAATGGAGGGGCGGAGGTCTTGGGATGGCGTGCCTCTGGGCGAGTCGCATTCTCCACCACAGTCGGTCCCGGGCCGCAGGACGCCGCTGGGGGCCGTGGGGCTGGGCGGCTTCTACATGCAGGGTGGCCAGCCTCCGCCGCCTCCGCAGCACTGCTACCCAGCAGACGAAAACCAGCCAGAACCAGGAACCAGCTACGGACAGAGGTCAGTTTTTTTGGCCAAATTCTAATATGATGATGATAGTCCATTGTACTTTGATCTTGCCATTCGATTCTTCGAATAGGACTCCATACTACATCCAGGGTTTCTGCTGCAATCCGGCTTTTGTATCGGCCGGAATTTGTGTTTGTAAGCAAAAGCAGATGTTTTTTGGCGCATGCGCCTTTGACAGCAGACATCTAACAAAAAAAAATCAGCGCCTGTATGAATTTGACTCTAAAATTTAACAAAACCAACCTCATGGTCATGTTTAATTAGTTAGATTAAATGTTCTATGAATAGGAACAATTAAAATACCAATAAGAAAATCCTGACCTTTTTTTTTCATTCAGACCCGCTAGTTATGTTGATTTTTAAGTAACGTTATAGCAAAAAAAAAAATTGAATGTATTTTCAGACGTAAATTCTACATATTTTTATGCGAAAAAGAACTTTCCTACGACTAGTACTAGTAGTTATAGGAAAGGTCTTTTTTTAATAAAAATTATGGCCTAAGGGACGGTGGAAGGTCGACCTTCATATTAGGTTGAGATGCAAAGTTTTACTGATTAAGCAAATTAAAAATCACAGTAGAAAAGACGGTAGAAGGTCGACCTTCACTCACCTGATAACCAAATGAGACATATTTTTTTTATAATTATGTTTAATAAAAAATTGATACCAATAAAAATTGGTATCGAAAGAAAGATATTTAACGACAATAATCGTAATCAACTATCAATTTTCGATTGCAAGCTATCATAGGCGTGTTTACAACAATAAAATTTGATTTAAAAAAAATGTCTAATCTGTTTATCAGATGGATGAAGGTCGACCTTCCACCGTCTTTACTACTACAATTTTTTTTTGTTATAACGTTACTTAAAAATCAAAATTAATCAGTAAAACTTTGCATCTCAACCTATTATGAAAGCTCAACTGCCGTTTCATGACAGCACAATAATTCATTTTAATATAATGACATCAACGGGCTTACGGCAGAACAACACATATGGCATAAATAATCTATAAGTAATTCATATCAAGTTACATGTGTCACAAAAGCACACATGTTCACAATAATCGGGACAACACCGGCACTACCAGGGCTGCATCTGTGCACAATAGTGGCCTATAGTGCACAATACTGATCTATTGTTCAATCCTCTCCCTTGCGACAAGTATTTTGCTCCCGTTGACCGCGATTATGTTAACTATAGACTCAACAAAGGGTTGATATAGACGCGGCGTTTTTGTTAAGTAGGTTTGACAAACGTTTTTGATTTTGCACGATTTAGTACATAACTACCCCTCACTGTTTTATTCCTTCCTTCCTAAATTATAATTAAGATTATAATTGCTATTCGGGTATATAAGCTTCATTATTGTAAAGTTTCATCAAAATCTGATCAGTTGTTTTGACGTAAAAGAGTGATAAACATCCATGCAACTTTCGCGTTTATAACAGTAGAAAGATGTTACTAGCTTACTAAAAGACTTGACAAAATACTTATGTGACTATTTTTACGAGTTAGGACAGAAAATACATCTAAAAATTGTAAACAAAATTGCCTCAATGTTTAAAATTCATCTAACCGTTTAGGCTACAGGGCGTTCCAATGAAATAGACACAAGATCGCCACCGCACCACTACAAATACGTACCCTCTACTGGGGTAATCAGGTGAAAATAGAAAAAAAAGTCGAAAAATGGTTCTTCAGATAGAAGAGTTAAATCATGATTGAAGCCAACAGAGTGTTACTAATCACATTAAATTCTGTTTCAGCATTTGAGAATCAGAGCCATATATTTAGCATAGTTAAACAATCCAAAATAAACGGGCGATTACCTCATAAATTCTATCACAAAGGAACAGATACCATTAAGGTTCACATTTCATCGGCATGCACCGATTGTTTGACACTGTGGATATTGCAAATGCATTAATAGACGTAAACGTACTTATATAATACAAACTTAATGTATCATAAACCTGAAATAGAATGCGTATATTTAGCTAACACTGGTTCTAAGGCTACTGGATGATAATATATGGTGATATATCAAAGGAAATGGGTCTAAATCCTATCCAGATCCCATAACCACGAGTAATTTATACGATATCAATGCAGAAATAGCTAATGATTGTCTACGGCTCCTCTTAGGGTTAGTCGGTTCGTAATAGTTCTAAGTGTAGATAATTGCCGCGTCTAAACATTCCAAATACCGCAAGATATCAAGTACGCATTTCGCATTAGTATTCCGAGGGCTAAGCTCGCGAGGTTCCCTTGTCGCCCTCTCCCCTCGTTAGCGTCGTTAGTCGTTAGCGTCCGATATACAAGCCCATTCATCGTGCACAAAGAGTATTTGCCACTTGTTCCGCTCTGCCTCACCATCCAACCCTTATCGAATCCTACATAACTAAGGGGACGCGGCGCTGTACGCAACTTTTCTTCCCAATCCTATAGCCTGTAAGCAATACTTCAAAGCTCAATTGCTTCTAAAAACTAAACGAGTCATCAGTTTAAAATAATTTCCAGAAATAGATCCTGTCATAAATAAACGGAATATTTTTAAAGTTCTTACCGTCAATCACAAAATGATGAGAATAGTGCTCTAATTTTAATACTCCTGTTCGTATTAATGTTCGTAAATTAAAATTTATTGTTCTGTACGATCTGAAAATAGCTGAAAGGTGACGAAAAAAGTCTAGCGATTACGTTTTGTGAACGTTTTCAATGGCCTTGTAATAGTGTTGTTGCATGATATTGTATAACTGCAAACATCCCAGTTATCACGTTGTTAGCGGATAAAATTTATATTTCCGTAAATCATCAATTTAATGTTGGCAATCCGCAGTTGGCTCTCAAACTCAAACTAAATATTATTTTGACTGCAATCTGAAGTAATTAAATAATATTTAGGACGCATTTGGAATCTAAAATTAGCCGATAATTTATAATTACAGACCTATCAACGAGTCAAAATCAAAACAGAAGATGCGTCAAGGCAAGAATGTACGACTGAACATCAACGCAAGGGAACGACGCCGCATGCATGATCTTGTAAGTTACCATTTACACTACTTTAACATCTTCTTCTTCTACCTGGCGTTAATCCCGGCTATTGCCAGGGTCCGCCTTCCTACTTAGCTTCCTCCACTTTGCCCGATCTTGAACATTTACACTACTTTAACATAACACTGCTTAAATCTATGTAATCTTCAATCTTCACTTTTCTGACAGACAAGGCACAGTCTAAACAAGGTAGTGAGCACTAAGATAGGTTTTTTTGAAAATTCCTCCCTTAAAGGGATTAAAATAGAAATTGCAATACATGTGTCTATCAATAATTAATATCATCTAGTTTGGAATCTGCGTATTCAAAACTTAGAAAGTAAATATCTACAAAACGCTTTGATATATGCCCTTAACATTGCATGGTGTGCTACGAATCTGGCATATCTCTAGCATTATTCCTACACAAATATAGATGTCTATTTCTAGGACTACAGCAATTGTGCAACAGCATTTCTAGGAAATTGAGAATGTGCACTTTGTACCCACACTAAACCGTTACATTAGTTATGCTGATGTTATTTCAGAATGATGCATTGGACGAGTTGCGAGGAGTGATTCCATACGCTCACTCGCCGTCAGTCCGCAAATTGTCGAAGATCGCCACGTTACTGCTCGCCAAGAACTACATTCTGATGCAGGCCAGTGCGTTGGAGGAGCTCAGAAGGTACGAACCACTTTCAAAATATTTACCAAAACCCTCATTCATGCGGCTCCCAAACCTATTTTATGTTTCCCATAAACATGGCTATATACAGGCTATATATATTTTTTTTGGCAGCTAAAGATAGTTTTGTCCTTCATTTGCGCTTTGAACTCGAGTTTAAATACATATTTTACTTGATCTTGATCCAAAAATGAGACTATGGGAAAAATCCTAACAAAAATTAATGAGTCCCTTTGATGTCACTGGTGTGACGTGATTAACATCAAATACGAGAATTTATCTTAACCTCTTTTATTGTTTACAGATTGGTAGCATACCTTCAAAGTACAGCAACAGCTGCAGGCATCGTTCCACCTCCAGGCTTCGACCTGACCGGGTTCCCAGCCGCCGCGAAACTGCTCGCAGGTCCCATTCCTGGCCCGCCCCCTCCCCCCGAGCCGCCATCTTGAGATCCAACTGTCAAACTAGAACCCTAACCGACTAGGGTCCCTAGAATTAAAGTCAGTCCATACGATATAGAATGAACGCAGCTTTGGACATCAGAATATCTTGAGATATGTCCGTGATACACTGTATCGTGTGGACTGCGCGCTACGTTTCTATCTACGAGTAATCATATTTTTGAGCTATGCAACTAAAATACTCTTGATAAATTATTTTAAGGATTATGAATAGATCTCAAATAGATTGTAAGGTGTGTAAATAAGTCGACATTCGCCTGCAAGCAGTATTATTATTCGTAATTTGTATTAATATGAAGAGACTTTCTCGCCGTAATTATCTGGATATGTCCGTATTTATTAAGTGATAGGTAAATTTTAGTGTACGGCTATTCCCAGCTTCCAAATAAGACCGAGGACTTTAAATTAGGGTTAACAATAAAAGATACGTTATTAGTATTTGATAGTTTTAATGCTCTTACGGCTTTCTTGCCCTGGTAAACCAATTAAAAGCTTTTATGAATATCTGGAAAAATACAGTGGGGATCCCCTTCAGAGATACTAAACGTATTTGTAATAAATATATTTACGTACGGGAAGTGGCCAGACGTTTGTATAAGCACAGCGAGTGCGTGACTGTTTTTTTCAGGAATAGTTGCCACTCCATTAATATCTTGGTTACGATGCCGGATATAAACTAGACACCTAATTTATCATCCAATCATAATTCCTCCATAATATTTGTAGGCCTTCATAATTAGTTACAAACGTTTTTTTTTTGGAGTGAAAACTTCTTTAACGGCGTTGTGCACTTTTTTGTGATGGGTAAAAAATTTTAAACTCGCGTCAGGACACGTGACATGATAGAAAATTTGGAGAGAAGCACGTATTCGTTGTTTTTTTTTTAATTAAAATTAAACGTAAGGAAGTCGTTAGAAATCAGTATAGTTTTAAGGTAACTAAGACTTTAAAACTTTATGCATATTAAAAACATCAATATTTCCACCTTGTATGGAACCAAGGAATAATTATGCTAACGCGAAACGGAGAATTTCTATACTGGTAATAAATAACATAATTTGGCAGCTGTCTTTGGGAAGCGAGCAGGAATAACGTAGCCGCAACTATGTCGCATACAGCCCAGGTGGGAAATTATTTCCTTATTCATAAACTAGGATTAATTATTTATACGAGTAATAAAAGGTATATTTAGGTAGAGTAAACCGTATGATCTTCAGAGTTATTTACGTAATTTAAACTAAGGATTTATTTATTTATAATTTTAGACTGTAGGAACTTTAACATTGAATATTACTTTTATATTGCTTTTTTTTCATATACCTTGGCCTAATTTTACTTTTAGGATTACTTTCGAATGAAATATATATATATATATATGTTGTCTATATATTAAAATTAATTGATATTTAGGAAATACATTACCTTAAATAGATGTAAAACTATAGTTTTAGACACTCTCTGTGAGTTATCCAGAGAACATTGTGAAACATGTGCCAAATATGAAGTAGATTTGTATTATATACTTAGGAAAATGTCATATTATTTACAAACTAGATATGTGTATTTCAATTTTCACATTCAGTGTCGATTTTACGTAGGCTTAAGAATATTGATGTTATGTAAACTTTTTCGTGACATGGTAGGAATAGTTATTTTTAATGTAAGTCCATACTATTTATTATTGAGTCGGAGTAAAAGCATTAAATTTGTACTGTAGGACGTGTGGTAATTAAATCGTGTGAAATATATTATTTAAGTCTACCTATACAACTTGTATGGTCCGAAGATTATGTAGATGTTTAATACTATATATTATTTATTACTATATATTATGCAGCTTACAGATAATTTAATATTACAAAACATCATTACCTATTATTATAAAGCTCACTATCCATTGATATTTTAAGAATATTAATATTCCTATCTTTCTATGTATATTTACTAATGTTGTATTCCTTCCTTAAACTCGTTATGAAGTAAAATATAATTTATTGCAATTGAAATCACGGGAAAACCTTGTGAAGGTTTTCAGTACCTAGCGCTCAAGAAATTTACAGTAGCTAATTGTGAATGGGTAGATCTATAAGTTATATGACCATAAAAAAAACCTTTATCCTATTAGCATAGATCTCTGGAAATCACGCACTGATGCCAGGTAACTCAGATCCTTAGATGAACTCACAACAGCTAGGAACGAAAAATATTCCCAACATCCAATGAGTAACAATAGGAAAATAAACTCCCGATAAGGATACCTGAAAAAGCGGTCCTAAGAGTGTTACCAACTCAATCGATCGATAGACTTCGATCAACAGTTCCCACAGCCAAAGCCATCGATGACGTCGATCAAGTCATTGATCAACGATGGATCGATTGATGAGACATATGCTCTATCGGAGTTCAGAAATTGTATTGTGAGACCCACAGACCTACACATACCTTCATTTTAAATACCTTATTCAACTAGAACTTAAGCTAAGTGAAATGTGATTGTTATTAGCAATATTTTTTTTTTATAATCTTTATATGTGATTGGAATTTAAGTGTAGTGCATAGTTTATAACGTATTGTAATCCCATTTACGGTTTCCTGAAGTATTGCTCTAGTCTTTAAGCTATGGTAAATAAAGTATACTTGTAACTACAATAATCGATTTTTTTTTTTCGTAACATTTAATCATCAGTTAAAGCCCTCAACATGCTCTTAGGCATCTGAGAGGGGCATGCACATGACCTTAAGTACAACTCCAAAAAACGTGAACTGCTTGTGTTTAAGGCGGGCTATAAAACTAGGGTCAGACTTGGAGAAATTGCGGTAAGTAGGGTCACCAAATTCAACTACCTGGGGCATTGGGTCACTGAGGACCTCTCTGATGTTTTGGATATTGAGAGGGAACGAAGGGCATTGGCAGTGATAAGCAATATGCTGGCGCGCAGCTTTGCAAAGTGCACACAAAATGTTAAAATTACTTTGTTGAAGGCGTACTGTCAGACATTGTACTCCTGCAGCATGTGGATCCGCTACACGCAAAGGGCTTTCAATGTCCTTCGGATCCTCTACAATAATGAGTTTAGGACGCTGATGGGGTTGCCGCGATACTATAGTGCATCGGGGATGTTTGCAACACAGGATGCTTTAGAGCATTAGTGCGAAAGAGTGTGGCCTCACTGGTGCGTCGTATGCGGGGCAGCTCCAACGGCCTTCTAAACACCATAAAGGAAAGGGTTGAGTGTCCTATTGTGGGGCACTGGAATAATAATAATAATAATAATAATTCCATAAACCTGAGATCCCTCTCTCCAACTGAAACTTACAAGTATTTGGGTATGTCGGAAGCGTTAGGTATCAATGTTACTGACATGAAGCAATCGTTGAAGGAGCGCTTCTTTGGCCGCCTGAAGAAGGTATTCAATAGCTTTCTATCGGGCGGAAACAAGGTGCGCGCCTTCAACGGTTGGGTCATGCCGGTATTGATGTACTCTTTCGGCGTACTTAAATGGACTCAAACGGAACTTGACGCCCTGGATAGGCGAGTCCGTACACTGCTCACTGCGTATCGAATGCATCACCCACGGTCGTCGGTAATGAGACTGTATATCCCGCGAAAGTGTGGAGGTCGAGGCTTTTTAAATGCTAAGACTCTCCACAATCGCGAGATATGCAGTCTTAGGGAATATTTCCTAGCTGTCGACGTGGGTATGCATCGAGATGTAGTGGCGGTGGACAAGGGACTCACCCCGCTCTCCTTGGCAAATGAGAACTGGCGCAAACCTGCGGTGCTTGACACTAACGATCGCAAGGCGGTATGGCAGAGTAAGGAGCTTCACGGACGCTTTTTCCGGGCCCTACATGGGCCCGACGTAGACCAACTAGCGTCCGTAGCCTGGCTGCGTTTCGGTGATCTTTTTGGAGAAACCGAAGGTTTTGTTTGTGCAATTATGGACGAAGTTATCATGACGAATAACTACCGGAGATTCATTGTGAAAGACGGCACGGTCGACATATGTCGGGCATGTCACCGTCCGGGAGAATCAATTCGCCACATTGTCTCTGGTTGTTCTCGTCTAGCTAACGGAGAATACTTGCATAGGCACAACCTTGTAGCCAGGATTATCCATCAGCAACTTGCTCTGAAATACTCTCTTGTGGAGTCGGAGGTGCCATATTATAGGTATGCGCCCGACCCAGTTCTCGATAATGGCAATATCACATTGTACTGGGATCGGTCCATCATCACTGACAGGACTATTGTTGCCAATAAGCCTGATATAGTGGTGGTGGACCGAATTGTGAGGCGTGCAATGATTGTAGACATAACCGTCCCGCAAGACGAGAACCTCGTGAAAGCCGAGAAAGACAAACAAATCAAGTATATTGACTTGGCTCGCGAGGTTGTCGACATGTGGGAAGTGGACTCCGCAATCATTGTACCGATAGTCGTGTCGGCCAATGGCTTAATAGCCACGAGCCTCGACCAACACCTTAGGAGGCTCTCGTTGGGCAGCTGGATCAAGGGCTTGATTCAGAAAGCGGTACTTCTGGACACGGCTCGCATTGTCAGGAGGTTCCTTTCTCTGGAGCCCTGACCACCGGTAGCTTGGACCCTGTTCCCGATATCGGTGGGCTACTATTTTTATATTTTTAAATGTTTTTTTTTATGTATATATTGTATAAAAATATTTAAAAATTTTGAAATAAGCGAAAATGATGAATAAAGGAAATAATAATAATAATAATAATAATCTGTGGCTCGGCTGTCAACTGGAACGTCATATTTTTTACTCAATCCGCAATTTTCAATACAATTTAATTAAATTACTTTCATCGAAATGGCAAAAATCATCAGGAAAACAAGGAAAAAAAAACAGTAACGTTATAGCAAAATCAAACACGAAAAAAATTACCCCTTTTTGACCGACAACATGAAAATAAAATGCTGACAAGAAGCCGAGCTCGAGAACAAAATGCACCAACTCCATCTTCGGGTTCGTCGCTCAGCTCCGCCTCGCAGCCGCCGGGACCTGCGCCAGCCGCGAGTCCAGGGATTCTGGTAGCTGCAGTTGCGTCGAGTTCGAGCGACGAATACTTCTCAACTCCGTAAACGCGTCTCATCAGAAGGACATAGTCATATCGGTCTCCTCAGTATAAAAAATAAATTTCATAAGTTTAAAGTTATTTCTACTAAAAATAATTAACATAATCACTTTAGTAAGAAGTGTGAACATTATTAAATAATAAAAACCAATAAACAGAAGTGATATTAAAAGTTTCGTAAACAAAATCAAATTAGTGCAAATCACGGTGGACTTTGTGACTCAACGGCCGCTGCGGCCTAGTGCACGGGAGTTTCGCGTTTGTGCGGACTGCGTAGATAAGACAGTGGCGCGCAGCGCAAGGCAGTGACGTATCGCTGTCGAGTTTGATTCTCGAGCGGCGAACCTGTTTGGCAGTAGCCGCGTGTTTACGAAGAAAGCTCCGAGGATTATTTATATTGTCAGCTACGTATCGCAATAACAAATAACTCATATATTGTTGTTATTCCTCCACATCATTATTACTTTTCTATAATGCCTCGCGTTGAACGCTCACCACCTTCTACTCCTGTTGGGGATATAACACGAGCTCGATCCTCTCCTGACGTGACAGCAGCTTTGAATGAACCTGTTCCTGGGCTTAGTAATATCACTTCCAGAAACAAAAACAAACGCCTACGACCAGACTCCTCACCTGAAACGCCTTATTCACAAACATTTGAAACAAAAATTATGGATTTGCTTACATCTTGGAAAAAAGAACAGGATAGCTTGTTGAAACGTCTTACATCGGACATGACTGAGCTTAAGCAACAAGTCAAGGAGATACAAAAAAGCTACACTGAAACCGAAAAGTGGAGGGATTACATGGATGGAGAATATGATAGTATGAAACTTAGAATTTGGAAAAGGAACGTTTAGCTCAGCGTGAATACATAACTGAGCTGGAAAAGAAGGTTGAAGATTTGCAAACCGGTTCCCGTTGTTCTGCCATTGAGATAAGAAATGTCGCTTTCAGAGAAAATGAGTCAACCGCCAACCTCACCGATATAGTGCTTAAAACCTGCAATGCCCTCCAGGTGCCGGTGGATCGATGCCAGATCCGCGACGTATATCGACTTCCAGGCAAAAAAGAGTTTAACAGACCTATTATTGCCGAGTTTTTGACAGTTCCGGTCAAATCAAAAATTATTGAAGCGTCTCGCACGTTCAATAAGAACCGTGCAATGACAGAAAAACTTAATACTGGGCATATTGGAATTGATGGTCAACAAAAACCAATATACGTAGCCGAACATCTCCCCACCAGCATGAGGAAGTTATTTTTCGAAGCTCGTAATTTTGCAAAAACCAATAAATATAGATTTTGCTGGTTTCAAAATGGAAAGGTATTTCTCCGCGAAAATGAGGGTCTTAAACCCACTATTATTTATAATGTATCGTGTCTTAAAAAACTGCAAAAACCCAGTCAGTAATTGTCTTCTCTTTTTATTTTATACCAGTAAGTTGCATGATTCATTTTTAATTTTTTTACCAATTTTTAAATTACGAGTTAATCTTAATTCTAAACAACATCATAATATGCTTTGTTTTTGTTGTAACTTTATTGTTTGTACTGAAGCACTTGAAAACTGCTTAACACGTATCTGTAGCAAAACGCATGTATGTTGTAAATACACGTATAAGCCCCGTCACATAACTCTATACCTCCGTACACTAAACACACATTCTCGCCGTGATTACGAAATGAAAGCCTTCTGTTCCTCCTGCCATAAAGTGAATGCTAATGATTTGCTTAAACTCATGTGCCTTTCATCGTGCTTATTTATTTGTACAGGTTTCGCTCAATTGACAGCTATAATGATAACTATCAGCTATAATGATATAAGCTATAAGATTTTTAAGACTTCCGATGTGGTTCACATTTTCTGCACATTGGTTAATTTCGATTAAAAATGTTTGACATAGGTAAAGTTTCTGATGAGATAAATTCTTTTGGTGCTACCCAAGCTTATGTTTGCAAACCTGAATTGTGCACTGAATTTCTTGATAACCCTAGTAAATCTATTAGAATCTTACAACTAAATATTCGCAGTGTTCTTTGTAATTTCGAAAGTTTCTGAGTATTTCTTGTTGGCATTAAAATTAGGTGCGATGTAATTATCTTATCTGAATGCTGGCTTAGTCGGTACACAGCGATTCCGCCACTTGAGGGGTACACGGCTTACAATACTACCGCGCCTAGGAACCAAAATGACGGAGTCATAGTTTACGTAAGAGCTGATTTGCCTCACTCTGTCACGGAACCTCAGTTTTCAGAAGTTAGCTGCCTGATCTGCCACTTAAGGGATGTTGAAGTATTGTTGCTCTTTATCGTTCACCCTCTACGCGGAATATCGATAACTTTCTTAATGGGTTAAATACGGTGCTTACAGCTGAGTCCGTTTATAAAAATATCGTTTTAATGGGTGACATTAACATCAATATCATTCCATCTACTCTAAGCCAGCAAGCTAACGAATACTTAACTCTAACCGCTTCTCACGGCCTGCTTCCGTCACACGTATATCCCACCCGTGATTTAAATTGCCTGGATCATGTAATGGTTAAGACTACTCTAAATGCGACGACTTTGGTTCTTGACACGCATATAACTGATCACAAGCCAACACTTCTTGATTTAAAACCAACAGTGGTACTAACTAAACCTAAATGTAACCGTACTATTGTGGATTACCCCTCTGTAATTTCAGAAATCGTAGCTATGGATTTAAGTCCAATTCTTCAAGTCAATGACGTGAATATTGCTGCAGATCTACTGATATCTGGTATTGGGTCGATTATAAAAAGGCATTCAAAGTCAGTGCGTGTACCCTCCAGGCACAGAATCATTAAACCCTGGATAACCAGCGGCTTATTTCGTTGTATTCGCAATAAAGACCAAATGATGCGCCAGCTAAGGATGAACCCTGCCAACCTAACTCTTAAACTTACCTTTACCAGGTATCGGAATTTCTGCAACAAATTACTTAAGAATTTAAAAATTGCATATGAAACAACTGAATTTCAAAAAGCTAAAAATGATCCTAAAGCTACATGGAAAGTGATTAAGAACATTACAAACAAACATAGAACTGAATCTTCTCCTACCGAGTTACTTAATGCTAACCCAGATACAAAAATTGCAATCAATAATGTTAACGATTTTTTCGCAAATATAGGCAAAAATCTTGCTGAAAGGTTTACTCCTAGGTTACCTACCGGAGGATCCGTATGCGACACACCTGTCAACTCCTTCGTTCTGTTACCGACTGACGAAGCAGAGGTTGACAGCATTATCAATGGTCTGCGTTCGGATGCCGCAATGGGTTGGGATGGAATATCGTCACGCCTCTTGAAATCCTGCTCACATGCTCTTGTCCCTGCTATTACTCATATTTGCAACTGCGCTATCAGGTCGGGCTGCTTCCCCAAAGCTTTTAAAAAAGCCGTTGTGCATCCAATCTTCAAGAGTGGGGACAGACACAGTGTTACCAATTATAGACCTATATCTGTTTTACCTGCCCTATCCAAGGTTTTGGAGAAAATTCTCAACAATAGATTAACCAACTTTTTGGAATCACACCATCTCTTAGCTAATAACCAGTATGGCTTCAGAAGATGCAAATCGACTGAAGACGCTGTTAGTTCCTTTATAGACTGTACGATCGCTAAGCTTGATTCCAGGAAGAAGTGCATGGGTATCTTTCTGGACCTTTCCAAGGCTTTTGACACTGTGTCTGTTCCACACCTCCTTTCGAAACTCGAAGCAATAGGGGTGCGGGGTGATACCCTAAAAATTTTTCGAGATTACCTCAATGACCGTGAGCAGTGTGTCAGGATTGATGGGATGGTTAGCGACAGCAAAGCTGTTAGTTTCGGTGTGCCACAGGGCTCCATCCTGGGGCCGACCCTCTTCCTAGTTTACGTCAACAACTTGTGCAAACTTTCCCTGAAGAACTGCTCAATATTTGCTTATGCAGATGACACGGCTTTACTTGTGCACGGTGATAGCTGGACCGAGGTAACGACTCATGCCGAGAATGCCCTGGCGTCAGTGATGAGCTGGCTGTATGATAACCTTCTCACCATTAACGTCTCAAAAACTAATTTTTTACCTTTTTCCTCGCAGTCCGTTGCATTGCCCTCCACAAATGAAATTGTTCTAAAAGCTCATTCTTGTTTTCCAAAGTCACACATCACACAGTGTTCCTGCCCTCCGTTGGCGAGATCAGCTACCATTAAATATCTTGGGATACAAATTGATAGCCTATTAAATTGGAAATGGCATGTTGATGGAATCACTTCCCGGGTTCGAAAATTAATTTATATTTTCAAAAAATTAAGAAATTCAGCTGACCAAACTACCCTAAAAACAGTTTATTACGCACTATGCCAGTCACTGCTGACATATTGTATCACTGTGTGGGGAGGTGCACCCAAGACTCACCTTATTCATCTTGAGCGGGCACAGAGGGCTGTCCTGAAAGTCATGTCCTTCAAACCCTTTAGATATCCCACAGTCAATTTATTTAGAGATTGTTGTGTTCTTTCTGTTAGGCAGCTCTTTGTGCTCCATGTGGTTATGCGTAAGCATATTTCGCTGAAGTATGATGCCAGTTCTCGAAATAAGCGCCAACGCTATAGGGTCTGCCCCACTCAAAGCTGTAGGACTGCACTTGCTCGGAGACATTATTATGGTATTGGAAGTCACTTATACAATGAAACTAACAAGCATTGCTCCATTTATTCCACAACTTTTCGAAAATGTAAAAAGACGGTGTATGGCTGGTTACAGATGCAGAGCTATGATGAAACAGAAAAACTCCTAAGGTTGTCATTTCTCTAATACGCGACCAACACAACCTCACTAAGACACAACTCCTCATTCACAACACTCACACACATAAAAGGGCTAGCTTTTTCTAAAATTATCACTAGTTCAACTTTTGACCTTCTGATGTAACTATTTATGTAATAAACTAGCGTGAGAATCCTGGTACCCATAACACAAGTTAAATCTTTCCTTGGGTACCAGAATTCAATACAAATACTACTGACACAATTGTTACTCTCTAATATGTTTTTGTTCCTACTGCATAATAGTTGTTCGTAAGTGTTTGATTGTACAACATTTTTGGTCCAATAAACAATTTATTTATTTATTTATTTATTCTCGCCGCCGACGACACCGCCACCTGCGCGTCGGCGCGGACGAGGCCGACCACCAGCCAGCTTAGGACTTCGAGGCCCACCGGCCTCTGACAGGGTCCCCGCTACCGGTGGAAGTGTGCAGCGTATGAAATGGTCGCAATCGATAAACGAGAATGTAATACGCTCATACTTTGGGGCTACAGAGGGGGGAACTAACCTGACTGCGTACCGTGGTCGGATGCTCTCTCTGTTTCAGGTACTTGAGCCAGCTGTCAACGTTTCAGCCCAGCGATTATCGGATCAGGTGCGGGTTATCCAGCGTAACCGTATGTTGGATGACGCCGTACTTGATAGACTGCGTCTGGAATCACGGAGCAACCGCGTCTCACCTACTTCGCTACCGGCCGCGGTGCAAATACAACCCAGTGCAAGTGTTTCACCGCGACCCAACTACGTCGGTGAAGATGATGATGACGGGGCCACATCCGTGAGTACCCAATGCAATGAGCGATTGAGGAGCGCTTTGGAGGATGCCTTCCGAGAGTATCGCTCCACACCGCCTGGTCTTAGACCTCGTCTACCTCGTTTGCCCATGCATAATAAAAATAGGGCGCTGGTGTGTGCTCTAGATTCGCAGCTAACAAGTTATTTTGATAGCAGCGAAGACCTTGCCGATACCCACTCGATCTTGTACTGTGCGGCTGCAGCGGCATGTCGAGTAGCTCATGTCAAATTTCCTAGTAATGACAGAGTTACACGACCAGCTGTACCAGCTTGGCAGTGCAGGATCGAGCGTCGTATCGGTGAGGCTAGAGCACTCATCGGCAAACTAATCTGCTTCAGGGAGGGCAACACTCGCCGCAGAGTGATGCGCTTTGTGAGGCGGGCGTTCTCGGGGACTGATATTAGTCCTCAGGGTTATCTGACCCGCGTCACAGAGCGTATCGACTTCCTGAAGCAGAAAGTATATGCATGGGCAAACCGTATACGTCGGTACAAGCGGCGAGTGGAGCGATACACTCAGAATCGCACATTCCAAAGCAATGAGAGGTGGGTTTATAGGGCTTGGGAGCGACCAGACCAAGGTGTGACTGATACGCGCCTACCGGATGATGATGCCATGTGTTCATTCTGGCGCAGCATCTGGTCGGTGCCTGTCAGTCATACCGAGGGCGATTGGACTCGAGAGGTCGAGCGCGCGTGCGATCCGATACCAGAAATGGGGGCAATTAACATCAGCCCCCAAGACGTAGCTCGTGCAGTCCGTCCGTTGCCTAACTGGAAATCTCCAGGACCGGACGGGCTGCACAACTTTTGGATTAAATGGTTCAAAAGATCGCACGCTCGCTTGGCATCTCAATTCCAGTCTGCATTAGAGTCAGGGTCGCTGCCCCAGTTCCTAACTACAGGGATAACCCACCTGCTCCATAAATCAGGTAGTACCGCGGAGCCTAAAAATTATAGACCGATCACGTGTTTACCGACGGTCTATAAAGTCCTTACATCCATTTTGAGAGGAAAGATTAACCATCATATTGATAGTAATTCAATAATGTCATCTTCTCAGAATGGATGTAGGAACGGTTCCCGCGGTACTAAGGAGCTGCTCCTCATCGACATAGCCATTAGCCAACAGGTTCGACGTTCCCGAAGAGATCTGTCGACATGCTGGATAGATTATAAGAAGGCCTATGACTCGGTGCCACATACATGGCTCATGAGGGTGCTGGAGCTGTACAAAGTTGATGCAGTTTTACGCACCTTCCTGATGTCGTGTATGGGGCAGTGGAGGACGGTTCTTCACTATCCAGGGTGTCGACAGACCCAGGCGAACAGCGAACCGATAAGGATCGAGCGTGGCATATTTCAGGGTGACAGTCTGAGTCCACTGTGGTTTTGTCTGGCCCTCAACCCTCTCAGTACATTGTTGGAGGGTTCGGGCCAAGGCTACCGGTTGAGAAGAGGTGGTCAGGTCATATCGCACCTCCTTTACATGGATGACTTGAAACTCTTTGCTCCTAACAACTTGCAACTGATGAAGCTACTGAAGGTAACAGAAACCTTCAGTGGCGCCATGAGGATGGAATTTGGTTTGGACCAAATGTGCGGTCATGCATGTAAAGCGAGGGGAGATTATGGAATCCGAGGGAACACAACTCTCGGATTCCAT
The DNA here is from genome assembly GCA_950371165.1 of Lacanobia oleracea. Lineage (NCBI taxonomy): Eukaryota > Metazoa > Arthropoda > Insecta > Lepidoptera > Noctuidae > Lacanobia > Lacanobia oleracea. Next base: position 7,570,301 of record OX493393.1, read on the forward strand.
AGACCTTAGGTCCCTCTCCTCAACCGAAACTTACAAGTATTTGGGTATGTCGGAAGCGTTAGGCATCAGTGCTACGGACATGAAACAATCGTTGAAGGAGCGCTTCTTTGGCCGCCTGAACAAAGTACTTAACAGTCTTTTATCAGGCGGAAACAAGGTGCGCGCCTTCAACGGTTGGGTCATGCCGGTTTTGATGTATTTTTTCGGCATACTCAAATGGACTCAGACGGAACTTGACGCCCTGGATAGGAGGGTACGTTCACTGCTTACCGCAAATCGGATGCATCACCCACGGTCATCGGTGATGAGGCTGTATATCCCGCGGAAGTGCGGGGGTCGTGGCTTCTTAAATGCTAAGACCCTGCACAACCGCGAGGTATGCAGCCTTAGGGAATACTTCCTAGAGGCCGACGTGGGTATGCATCGAGATGTGGTAGCGGTGGACAAAGGCCTTACCGCGCTCTCCTTGGCTAACGAGAACTGGCGCAAACCTGTGGTATTAGATACTAACGACCGCAGGGAGGTATGGCAGAGCAAGGAGCTTCACGGACGCTTTTATCGGGTCCTACATGTGCCCGATGTAGACTTCTTAGCGTCCGTAGCCTGGCTTCGTTTTGGTGACCTCTTCGGGGAAACCGAAGGTTTTGTCTGTGCAATTATGAACGAAGTTATGATGACTAATAACTACCGGAAATACATTGTGAAGGACGGTACGGTTGACATATGTCGGGCATGTCACCGGCCCGGAGAATCCATCCGCCACATTATTTCCGGTTGTTCTAGTCTGGCTAACGGAGACTATTTGCACAGGCACAACCTTGTAGCCAGGATTATCCACCAGCAACTTGCTCTTAAATACAATCTTGTGGAATCGGAAGTACCGTACTATAGGTATGTGCCCGACCCAGTTCTCGAAAATGGTAGTTGCACATTGTATTGGGATCGGTCTATCATCACTGACAGGACTATTGTTGCCAATAAGCCTGATATAGTGGTGATAGACCGACTAGAGCGTCGCGCAATGATTGTTGATATAGCAGTTCCTCATGACGAGAACCTCGTGAAGTCAGAGAATGATAAACAAACGAAGTATCTTGACTTGGCTCGCGAGGTTGTCGACATGTGGGATGTGAACACAGCAGTTATTGTGCCGATAATCGTGACGGCCAATGGCATTATTGCCAAGAGCCTCGACCAACATCTCAAGAGGCTCTCGTTGGGCAGCTGGATCAAGGGCTTGATCCAGAAAGCAGTACTCCTGGACACGGCGCGCATCGTTAGGAGGTTCCTCTCTCAGAAGCCCTGACCACCGGTAGCTTAGACCCTGTTCCCGATACCGGTGGGTTACTATTTTTTATATTTTTAAATGTTTTTTGTATTTTTATAGAAATATTTAAAAATGTAATTTGTATGTATATATAAATAAATAAATGGAATAATAATAATAAATGTTTATTTCAATAACTTACAGTAGTTACATTTTTACTTTTAGAAATGACCTTTTAAGCAAAATAATTGCTTGTGTTAGGACATTCCGCCCTTCACTACATACAGTATCATTTGTATTCGGGTTATTGAAATATAAAAGTACTTAATTAACGATAACAAAATAAATCCTAAAATTATAAAGGAGGAGTCTAATCTAAATAAAACACAAAAACAAACGAAGATTATTTAGAATAAGTGTGCGCACTAGTGTGTGTGTGAGTGCTCGAGTGAGTGTGTGTGTGTGTGTGAGTGTGTAGGCGTGGGTGTGTGAGTGTATATGTGTATGTCGGGGGAGAGGATTGGTGCGATAGGTGTTTAGGAATTTTAAATGTGATTGCAATTTGGGGTATGAGTGGGATAAGCGTTAAAAGAGTTATGAGTTAGCCCTACGACATATCTTGGGATCGTAAGATGTTTTATGACTACATCTTACACTAACCGTTATTTAATGTTTGTATTAAACATTCAACTTGATCATACGACTTTGATTTTAGCCATTTCGTCATAATACTTTTGCAGTCGCGATGTGTCCGGGAATAAATACCTAGTTCCTTGTTAAGTCGATTATATAAGCGAGAAGATTGGCTAGCGTACTGTCTTTTTGCAAATGCTGATTTACACGCGATTGCTGGGGCTACCTTATCCTTTCTTCTGCCTTTCAGCCTCGAAGGGTCAAAAGTGAGGGATTTGTGCTGCTTTAGAATAATATGGAGTACGTACATCTTTCTGACCGACAGAAGGTTAGATATTTTATAAAGGCTTTCTGTCGGGTATCTAAAGGGTTTGAAGAGCATTACTTTAAGTAGTGACCTCTGAGCTCTCTCGAGCTCTAGGAATTTAGTTTTTGCAGCTCCACCCCAGACCGGGAGACAATAAGAAAGAACCGACTGTGCTAATGACGTGTAAATTTGAAGCAGAAGGCATTTTGAAGTGACGTAACGTAGTGTTTTAAAGGTCCAGATGAGCTTTCTAACTCTTTTCATTAATAATTCTGTGTGAAAGTGCCAGGTCAGGCGTTGATCAATCATTATGCCCAGATATTTTGTAAATTTAACTTTTCAATTTTGTCGCAAGAGCATGTTGAGTGACGGGGGTAGTGGCACCTGTGAATTTTTATATTGAAATCCGCCGGCGGTTGGGAGGTATCGTACTTAGAGAAGCAGATGAAGTTCGTTTTGGAAGTGTTTAGGGTTAGAAGGTTAAGGTCGAGCCAATTTGCAACCTTTATCAGACCCTCCTCAGTGGATTTACGCACATTGCTCCAAGTTGCGCCACTAAATACTATGGCGGTGTCATCCGCGTAAGAGAACGTTTGACCATCTAGTATTTTTAAATTACAAAGGCTGTTAATATAAAGAAGGAATAGTGTCGGGCCAGGGACTGTTCCTTGGCCTACTCCGCAGGTTACTATTTCTTCGGAACTTACGACTTTACCGATTCTAACTTTTTGTTTGCGACCGCTTAAATAATCCGCGAGGAGAGTCAGAGGTGGGCCTCTTATACCACTTGCTTCTAGTCGGTCCAGAAGAAGGGGGACTGAGATTGTGTCGAACGCCTTTTTAAGGTCCAGAAAGACAACAAGACATTTCTCTCCACTGTCCACCATCTTGGTCACAGTGGAGGTAAGTGCCAGAACCGCGTCTTCAGTAGACCTTCCTTGCCGAAAGCCAAATTGTGTAGGTGATAATTGGTTGGTTTTATTAAAATAGCTTAGCAATCTTGAATTGATAAGCCTTTCCAAAATTTTCGACAAAGATGGCAGTACCGATATAGGCCTGTAATTCGACGGGTTTCTTCTGTCGCCACTCTTGTGTACGGGAGTTATTACCGCAAGTTTTAGAGCCGTCGGGAATATCGCTTGCTCAAAGCATATATTTGTTAGGTGGGTTATAATTGGGACGATAAACTTGTGAGCTGCCTTCAAAAAACTGACCGGTATTCCATCCCAGCCCGAGGCGCTGTCAGATTTCAGACTCATTAGTACTCCACGTACTTCGCAATGGTCTGTGTCTAGCAGCACAAACGAAGAGGTTGGCACATTGTGCTGTGTACCAGGGTTAGTATTCAGACCTCGCGTGGAGTTTTGAACGATTTCGTCAGCTAGGATTTTGCCTATATTAGAGAAGTACTTGTTAACAGAGTCGACAGCCTCCTGAGGAGTGGCCTTATGATCTAAAAGGTCAACGTTAGGCGTTTTGATTGGTTTACGCTGAGTAATGCTGTTAATTTTATCCCAAAGTTTTTTTGGATTTTTCTGTACCTTTGTTAGTTGGTCTCGATCGTATTTGCGCTTCTGTTTGTTAATTAAGCCGTTACAGTAATTTCGGTATCTTTTATAGGTGATTTTTAATATATCATCGAAAGGATCTAGTTTAAGTTTTTTCTGTATGTTATTTCGGTTATGGATGCAGCGAAGTAATCCAATAGTCATCCATGGTTTAATTAATCTGCATTTCTGAGGAATTATTGATGTTAGAGTGTTGGCAGCAAGACATGTTTGTAGAATAGACACTAAGCGGTCAGTAAGCAAGTTAGGGTCATTTAGATTGAGTAGGTTTTCCAATCTACTTTCCTGCAGACATTCGAGTGCTTTTTCAAGGTTAATCCTGGTTTTAGTTTTTGTCCTTTCATATTTATTTTTTAGGTTCGATATTTTTAGGAAAATCATAAAGTGATCTGTAATAGTAGAGTTAAGAATAGCAATGGTAGCCGATTTGTTTGCAGGGTTTAGCTTGATAATGAAATGGTCGAGGCAATTATTTCCCCTGGTAGGCAGTGAATGTCCTGGGAGTAGACCGTGCATAGCCAACATATTTAAATAATTTAGTCTGTTTGTGCTCTCATAAGAGTTTTCTTCTAGATGAAATATGAGATTGATATTTATGTCTCCTGTAATTATGATGTTTTTACTGGATGCGATAGTATATAAGTGTTCATTTAGCGAAGAAATAAACTCGTCTGTTTTAGATCGGTTAGTATTGATGGAGGGAGACCGGTAGATAGCTAGTACTACGAGGTCCGGAAAAATTTTAATCTCCAGACCGGATGCATGACTTAGTTTTAACTCTTTTACTTTTGTTTTATATTCGCTTTTAATATAGGCGACCACTCCATCTGCCTGGTTCAGAATTTTTGTGGTATGATAAGACATGTAGTTATTTATTTGAGGTATTTGTTTGTTAGGAGTTAGTCTACATTCACTTAGAATGATTAGGTCGACCTCTGTTTTCAGGTTCGAGAGGTTTAGTAGCAGGTCGAGATAGTTGGAGTAGATACTGCGAATATTTTGAGAAGCTATGGTAAAATCAGTTGATTTCACACTGATTAGTCTATTTAATTCGTCTGGGAAACAATTGAAAACTTGAGCGATTTCTGTGCTGTCAATTTTTTCCAAAGTTTGTAGGGTGCTATCCATCATAGATGTTTTTGTAAGGACAGAGGTGCGTGTCTACACTGTCAAATTGTTTGTGAGTGGGAAAGTAGGTGCGTGAGTATTGAGATAAATAGTGTGGGAGGGGGGGTGTTGTGTGTGTGTTATTTAGCGTATGCTTAGGGGATGTTGAATATGTGAGTGCTTTTCGTGTGTGCATGCTCATTATATGTACATCATTATAACCTAAGTAAATCAGTTTAACCTTATTACAATAATTTGAGTTCTTTTGACAATCGTAAATATAAAAAAAGTAAATTAACTTTAATCGAATTTGTGTGTTTACTCTTAGTCAATTTTGTTGCATAAGGCTGTTCACCTGTGATTCATTTTTAATAATTATGGTAGGTGAAGTTTCATCCTTCTTTACAAGAACTTTCCCGTAAGCAGTCCAGCAAAATTTGTACTCTTTAGATTTTGCAAGGTCACGGGCTAGAAAGTGCAGTCTTGCACCCTTTGTAGTCAACTGTTCTGATATAAAAATGGGGGTATATTCTTCCGATTTAAATCCAAGGTGCTTAGCGCAGATCTTTTCCTTATTTTTCTTATTGAATTCCTTGGTTTTCTTCAGTAAATCCGTTTTAAGAAGGGTTGAACCAAGTTCTACTACAATTGTGCTATTTTTAGTGTTTTTTTGTTTAGTCTGTACCCGATATATGTCTTTGACATCCTTTTCTCCAAAAATGCAGTCCACTGTCTCAGATAATTTGATCGCCATTTTGATCAGATCTTCTTTGGTCTCTTTCGCTATTTTTGGGACATTTTTTAGTTCGAAGTTTGATTTACGACTACCTCTTTGGAGGTCCTCAATTTTGTCTTCCAACAATGTAATATAGTCATAATCCTTTTTTGACTGAGCTTCCAATTGCTCAATCTTCTTTTTCAGCTCGCTGTTTTGCGCTGTAAGGGCGGTCATTGCACCTTCAATGCTAACATTTGTGCTTTTTATCTCCATAAGCGTTGGGTAAATCTTTTTGAGTTCTTCTTTTTGAGCCGCCATCAAGGTAGTGATCATATCTTTCATTTCATCCCTGAATACACTGAAATCGGCACTGTCATAGTCAGGCTCCCTGAACCTTTTTGTTCGTTGCATTACATAGTTTGGGGGAGTAAGCTGGTCCATTTGTACTGAGATATTTGACTCAGACAGTGATTTGTTACCCGTTTCCTGCATTATGTATACTAGGAGAATATGAGTATAGTGGTAGATATAGCAGGCGGGTTGTGACTGGATGGTATGGATATTATTTATAGCACTAGCTAAGTAAGGCTCAGGCTTTTTAGTTTTCGCAGCGCTATTTCAGTTTCCAAGTAACTCTGAGCACCAGGGGTTAATGAGGTAAAAGGAGGTATTTTCCTTCTTACAATACCTATGAGATACTAGTACGGAACTGACGTATCTTCCAGTTGGGGCGTACAATAAAACTCTGGTAAGGGCAGTTACCAGGAATTAATAAACGGATGGCGGTGCTCCAGTTCAGTTGAAGTAGTGTGTAAATACACCGCTATCGCTCTTTCTCTAGATGGGATGTCCGCCGTACTAATTAAGTTGAAGTAGGCGGTTGGCGGGGCTTTGTGTGACTAATCATAGGTAAGTAGGCGGTGCCGTAGGAATAAGGTACATAGTTCTGGTGGTGTCCTTTTTAATGATAATTTGAAGAAGTAAGTATAAGGTACTAACATGGTCTTAAGTTTTACTAACAATTTTGCTTTTCCCCGCGACTTCGTATGCGCATATACCGTTTTTCCCGTCCCCGTAGGAATCTCGGGCAATCCTCTCTTAGTGCTCCTTTAAACTCCCCAAGGAAGCTATATACCAAATTTCAGCTTTCTATTACCAGTGGTTCCGCCGCGTGTCAGTCAATCAATCAATCAGGAATGGAAACATTTTATATATATTGATTGATGATTCTGCTCTGAATCAATATACTAATATATAAAGCTGAAGGGTTTGTTTGTTTGCTTGAACGCCGCTAATCTCAGGAACTACTGATGGTTATATATCATCACACTAAGGCCAATAGGAGCGGAGCAGACGAAGTTGCGCGGGTCAACTAGTTAAATTATAAATTAAATTAACTCTACACACCTACGTTTTCGAATACCACCACGTGAATTATGTATGATCGTAACCCGAAACTCAAAGTAAAATTGACATTTGGACTTCAAAATCGTATTTAATAGAGTTTATATAAACATTTTTTACCATTTCAAGGTACGAGGTTCTACGGGATACCTAAATAAATGTAGTCAGAAATAAAATAAAAAATTCATAAACCCTACTCAATATTTTATATAAAAAAGGTGTAATATGAGATCGTAGGAAGTGGCGTTCTTTAGTTTCTGCTTACTTCCATGGGAATATAATATACGTGAATTTTATGTCACAGCTATGCCATACAGTGGCTCTAAGCGGTACTAGCTATTACAATACTTCGCACCAAATCATCAAACCCTGTCTGAGAATGTGAGCAACCAGCAGTGCTCTCATACAAAAGGTTCATTGAGTCTACAACAGATGGCGCCACCGTCTTGAATTAGCAATTCAGCATAAAAATTAGTTGCATGTTGCAACATGACTTTTAACTAAAACATTACCTAACACCCTAACAGTTATAAATGTTGCAATATTTTATGTAATAATTAAACACAATCACCTTTTAAAAATAGTAGGATAGCAACACTGTAGATATTGATGAGTGCGCGTTCTCATTTGCTTTAGGAAACCTAATGGCTGTAGCACAATGGCCGCTGTTGGCCTCATTTCAACATGCATGGATGGATTACTTAGCACTTTGATTGAAATCTTGTTTACAGATGCAGTGATGGACGTTGATATGATCATATGAGGATACACTGAGCGTCTATGTATATAAGCAAGCCAGTGTTATTCATATAGTTACTTGTTTCGGTACATATGAACGTAATACGTATAAGTTCATGAAGCGTATACCTTCACCCTATATGAATTTACTTGTTTCGTAATAAGTTGCAAAGTTGTTTATAATATTTGCCCACATTACGAAGGTTTGATATAATTTTTAGAACTTACAACTCAGTTCAAATATATTACAATACATATGAATAGGTACTGAATATATAATATGTATATTATGTACTCAGTATTCAGGAAGTAACACACAAACCAAGTTCAATGAGTATGCTGCAATGAATTAAGTTTATTTTATAAGTTTTGTCACGTTGATATAAAGAGCATTATTTTCCTTGATGAGTCGGGTTTTGATGGAATCATCAACAACAGTACCTACCACTAACTCAAAATATGAACGCATTTCTTTTACTGCTTGAGGCTATTTTTGCTGACGAGGTGGAATGTATATTTTTGAGTAAACCGAGCTTGACTGTTCTTGATTTATTTCTGGTTGCCCCAGTACTGGCTTGCTGCTGAATGTTTGCGTGACGAGTGTTGATAGGGGAAGAGACCCGCACATTTTTTTTTTGGTTAGTACCACTCGCAGTTCACCTCTCTAAGGCTTAACCGGACTAGCCTGTGGTGGCCTTAAATGAATCTAAGGCCCCCAGCCAAGGCAAGAAAACTTAAAAACCTATAACTCCGCTCGCTGAGGGCACCCCCTGTAGGGTACAGACTTTGGCTCAGGAGCGTCGTTATCGGGAGGACAGAAAGGGACTGGCTGGGTCATGGCAATATTATTTAGGGAGTTTAAGGCGCGGGCTGGCTCGTTAGGCAAAAGACGGGGAGTATTTATTCATTACTGGGACGTCGCGCTGGACCTCGTCGACGAGGCCGGAAAGCGGCAGGTCGCGGTCGGTGTATCTGTGTCATAAGAGTACTGGTTTCCCTACAGCTTTCTTGGACAAGGGTAATGGGATCGTCGGGTTCGACTAGGGTGTACCGTGGACGGCGAATCCTACTGATCTGAGAGGGAGCGTATCGGGCAGCCGATGCGATAAGAGGGGTCTGGTGCTTTTCGGCGGACTCTATGAAACGCTTTGTAAGGCGTTTCGTGAACTGTTTAATAGTCGGGACTTTGGGGTCGACATGAAGTCGCTCATTCCTAACGAACCACGGGGCGCCCGTGGCCTTTCGGAGGAAACGGTTTTGCAGGATTTGCATCCTGTGGATCCGGGATGATTTTATTTGGGCGAATGTGGCACACGCATTAAGTCATGATCGGACGAATGCACGTGGTGTAGACGCGCAGTTTGCATTTTAGAGACAGGTTACTGCGTGCATTCAGCATGAAGTGGAGCCTACCGAGAGAGAACGCGGCACGCGAACGCACCGCCTTTATATGCTCACCGAAAGTGAGGCATTGGTCTAGGATAACACCTAGATATTTGGCTTACTTCTCCCAAGGGATCGGCTTACCAAACATAGTGATCTGTTGGAGTCAGGGGGGGTTTTGACCGCGGTTTGCGAAACAAGACTGCCTGACTCTTTAGTGGGTTGACCTCAATCCTCCATTTCCGGAACCAATCGGCTAGGCTGTTGGCGGACTTTTGGAGGTTTTAAGCTATGGCCTTACTACTCTTACCAGAGTAGTAGATGGCCGTGTCATCGGCAAAAAGGGTTAACTGCGACTTGGGGTCGGAGGGGATATGGGGTCGCTTGTGAACAGCGTGAAAATGAGGGGCGTGAGCACAATGCCTTGCGGTACGCCGGCGCGGATTTGGGGTGGAAAGCGCACCTTCCATGCGATACCGAAAGGTGCGGTTCGACAAATAGTCTTGTAACATGAGCACGAGACGATCTGGCACACCGAGTCGATACAACTTTTATATCAGACCGTTGTGCCAGACCTTGTCGAAGGCGCGATGTCGAAGAATAGGGCTCCCGTCATCTGGCCGCGTTAAAAGCGGCCGTTGATATGCTCAACAATGCGGTGGACCTGTTGGATGCACGAGTGGTCGGCCCTAAAGCCAAACTGTTCGTTGGGGATGAGGCTCTTGCGTTCGACGTAGTCTTTGAGACGCTTATAAATAAGCCTCTCATAGATTTTGCCAAGAGCGCTGAGCAGACTGAGTAGGAAGATGGGGAGGACTTGGGCTTACCCGGCTTGGGAATACCAATCACGGTAGCCTCTTTCCACTCTTGCGGGAACATGTTGTTTGACAGAGCGCCATTGCTGAGTCGTCCGATGATCTCCTCTACCTCGTCCGGAGTGACGGGGGGGAGGGGGTCATCGGGGTCCTCGACGGGTCGGAGTGAGGTCCTACGTTCGACGTTCGCTGAGGTTGACGCCGAGCGTCAACCTCAGCGAGGTGGGCCGGGTCGACTGGGTTCGAGCTTGGGGAACACTGGGACTCTAGGCTGTCAGCCAGGCATTCAGCCTTCTCGTCGTCGTCAAACGCGAGAGAGTTGTCGGGTCGGGTGAGGGGAGGCATTGAAATAACCTCAGAGGCGCGTAACTTAATCTGAAGTTCCCAGAATGCGAGGTGGGTGGGCTGGAGTTCACCGAGCATCTGTTCCCAATTCTTGCTAGGCAGCTCTTTGATGCGTTTGCTTACTTTACGCTGTAAGCAACGCATAAAGGCTTTGTTGCTAGCACAGGGAAAAGCGCTGTAGGCACGGACGGCCGTGTTTTTCTCGGTCAACAGCTCACGCACGTCGTCCGGGAGTTTCCAGCGACGATCATTCGTCGCCGGAGCCTCCCTTGAACATTCGTTCAGGACGGATTGCATATGGTCAGTGAACAAGCAGATCGCGGCCGCCGTATCGGCAGCAGACTCGATGTGGTCCGGGATCTTGTCCAAGTGATGTGACGTGGTGTTTTTCAGTTTTTCACTTACTTTCCACCAGTCAGTGATCACTCGGGAAGGAGAGGGTTGAGAGGGGTCTAGGGACCATGTCTGGGAATGAGCTCCAGAATTACTGGCCGATGATCCGAGTCGAGCTCGTCAATCGTCTCCACAGCCTGCAAACGTAAGTTTACATTCCTAAGGAGAGCGATGTCGAGCACGTCGGGTTGGCGGTCAGGGTCGTAGGGAAAATGAGTAGGATGCATCGGTGCGATGACATCGATATTGAGGGGACTGCATAGCTCGAACAGAGCTCTGCCTCTGGGATTATCCGTGAGACTATTCCAGGAGGGGTGTTTGGCGTTGAGGTCCCCTTCTAGAAGGACGGAGTCGCTCAAGCCAAGAAGTTTGGAGAGATCATCTCTTATAGGGGCAGATTCAGAGGTGGCGGGAGGGACGTAGGCAGAGATGACCGTGATGGGTTGATGGCCTGTCATGCCCAGCCGACAGACAAAGACCTCAAGCTCGGTTAAGGGAGACCCCGCAGCAAGCCACCTTTCTTTTATACAAGGCCGGGTTAGCGTGGGCTAACCCAGGTAGAAGGGGGCGCAGAGCGGGGTATGGTTTGCCGTCGGCCAATCGGAGCGCAGCGTGAGCGCGTCGTTTGTTTGCACCCGCACATGTTTGGACTTGCTCGCGCTCTGTGCCCTCTAACAATAGTAAATTGCACGTGGTAATTTTAAGTCCTAAAATAGCACGTGGTCATACTTTAATCTAAAACACTCAGTAACACTAATATCAACCTAAATAACATTATAACATACTTATATCTAGCTTATCAATTTACTTGAATCTATCGGGATCATTTATTTACGTACATATAACATTACTTAAATCCTAACTTAGCTAAGACGTCCGTAACCATTGCCTTCTGTCTGCAGAGCCACATTGTTCTAACAAAGTTCCAAACTAGGCAATGGCTTTTGGAATTTATTTACTAGATTAAATATAACTTAAATTTTATAAAGAGATCTCAATATTTAGCAAAATTATAAAAATCGTGCGAAGCAGGGGCGGTTTGCTTGTAAAATACGGTGTACAATTCTGGAATAAATCTACACCCGTCAAGGCACGTCAAGGGTTTCAGACCCTAACGAGGGTATAAAAGAGCTTTCACGTAGGTACATACATACACAGGTCCGTAAAGGTAGGTGGGTGAATGGGTAAAGGCAAAACACTAGGTGTACGTTCTTTCTAAATGGCGATGAAGAACTACTATGAGGCGAAATTGCAATCATGAATCCTTTGTGAAAAAGGGATGAACCGGCCGGTGCCAGTTCATCCAACCATCATAATTTCGGTGAATTATGATGGTTTTAAGCTGTCATAGTAGGGCTCCAGGACACTTTCATCTTGGCATTTCCAGAATACGAATATTAATTTAGAAACAAAAAACTTTGCTCAGTGCTTATGTAGCGAGATAAATCACAAGAAGAGTTCCTTAACCGACTGCGGACCCAGGTTGGCCGCTGTAAACGTAATTTGGCTAAGAGGGGATTCTCCAAGCATCCCAAACGCAGTGCCAGTGCGGAGCCCCTTCACAGGACATGCATCACCTCCTGAATTGCCAGTCATGCACAACTACCTGCACCATCCAAGATTTCAACAAAGCCAATGATAGGGCTGTAAAGGTTGCACAATACTGATCGAACAAAATTTAGTGAGAGTCAATCGACACGAAAAGAAGAAGAACAAGAAAATATAACAGGGGTAGGTCCCTGTTGATTAAATTTTTCTTCATTCAGGGTTATGGTAGTTATGGTGGAATGTCATACACCTATCTATCTGCATACAATAACATTGAAAACATAGCAGTATTTTTGATGAGGCAGTCGTGTAAAAAAAAAAAAATGACGTAAAAGAATACAAAACAAAGCTTAAATTTCTCGAAAGTTGCACGGCTGCTTTTTTAAAAACTTTTATTGTTTATATATGGCTTCTCGAAAGCCTCTGTTTACCGCTTGTCTATGGTGACTTTTGTGGAAAACTCTTATTCGATTTACTTCTATAATGGGGTAAGTACTTACATAAAGTAGCCTTTTCTTATTTCAACCCCCAAAACTTTTCTATTAATGTGTGTAGGTATTTACTTGTATCCCAAAGTTATTCTCTTTGGTTAGTGTGCGTGACTTGATGAAACCCTTATAATGAGGCGCTGGCTGAACCCTGACCTTTGTACAAATTGTTACGAAATATGTCATTAGAAGAACCGAATTTCGGTGGATAGAAAATCAGACAAATCAAATCAAATCAAAATATTTATTTGCTAGAATATGGTATATAAGGTGTTACAGTACATTTGTTTCAGCATATCCTGCCATAACATGGCGTGCCTTCTTTTATCAATAGTCTTTTTTTAGTCACGATACTTAGAAAATTCCTAGATTATGTATTATAACGATTGGTGGGGGACTCTTTTTATTACCCACCAATGAAATACTTGCAAAAAAACCTTATAAAACTAGATATGACAATACACGCGCGTAAGCAAAGTAATTATAAATATTCTTATCCATTATCACTATTTATTTTCAACGAAAAACCATTTTAATCTAACAACACAAAACACAATATCAAGTTATCAATCAAAAGACTACGTAGGTAACCACTGCCACATACATGAAGTAAAATCTCTTTGCAATAATTCACTATCAGACTTTCACACAATGCATATTTTTATGATAATAGTGCGTTGTTTCCCTATCTTTTTATATTAGTGATAAGTCTGGCAATCAGTTTTGTAAACATTGGTAAAGAACTTGAAATAGGTAGGTATTGATAATAGGTCGCTATCAATATTATCATTAATGAAATAATTAATTAATCATTAATCCTAATATATAAAAATCTTCCGTTACTGACTGATTGAGTAACTGACAGACAACGCACAGCCGAATCTACTGGGCGTAGAAAGCTGTTTGGCATGTAGGTTACTTGGGGAGTGTAGGGGAGCACAAACAGAGGATTTACCAAAATTCTTACGGAATCGGGAAAAACAAGATATGAGCGTACGAAGTTGCGGGCACAAGCTAGTTGCTTTACAAAGCAGCAAGTCTATTCTGTAAGTAACAACTTCGATATCGAGCTTCACCTGAGTGAGATAGCTCACAAAGTGAACATTATAACATACAACATAAAGGTCTAATGTTTATACTCACTTCGGATTCCGCTGTCGAGATACGAAAATTTTGTTACAGCATAGCATTTCAGCAATGGCACAGGCACAGAACTCTTCTATGACTTCTTAATGCCATCATATTTCATCATCATAAACATATCAGACCGAAAGAGGTCCACTGCTGGACATAGGCCTCCCTCAAGTGTCGCGACAACAACCGGTTCTGTGCGTGTCGCTATCCATCGGCTGCTGGCGCCCCTCACCAGGTCATCGATCCATTTGTATGATTATGATTCTTATGTGAGATATGATATAGTGGCGGAGCTATAGAGGTTGAATAACGCGGCATCTTTATGGCACTGGCACTTCGGGTTAAGGGCCCTGGTCTGATTGCTCAACAATCCCTATCGAGCTTGACAAAACTGCTTCACAGCATTATCCAATACGACGGTTTTTCCCACTAAAACTCAAACTTTAACTGGTTTTTTAATCAACCCGTTGACACCCGAAATAGTCCTCTAAAATAAAAATAAATGACTAGAACTGGACTAGAACTGGACTAGAACAACGAGGAAAGAACATGTTCAGCATGTACTTTCCTCCAAGCGCTGTTGATCATGTGATCCTGAGTTCGACTCCTGGTTCGGGCAAAATTTTGATCCAGATTTTTTTATGTGGAATTTCTCAGTTGCGATCCGTAGTCTGGTCTTCTGCCCGGTCGGAGTTCGGTCTTGTGCCTGGTTGAGGGCAATAGGCTCGCACATGTTAAATGGGACTACCATAACCAGTGTGCATTAATGTGGATGTACCACAGGTGCACCTCTGCCGAACCCATCGCTAGGTACAGGCGTGATATAATACTATAATTATAACTTAGCTCAAAGCACTTCTACTTCCTGAAATAGAAAGCATTTTTGTGTAACGAGTTCAAGTTTTATATCAATTATGAATATTATGTGGCAGCGTTGACGTAAGCTTACCCTAAGGACATATCGCATCCAAAGAATCCCAATGGCAAGGTTATTAACCTACTTACATTTTACAGATTTAATGTTCAGTTCATTCAGTGTTTCATTAAAAACACCGTGAAGATAATGCCATTCAGGAATCCGAATAGGTAACTTTTACCGTTGTTTGACAAACTTATCTCTTTATCTTGGTGATAAAGAACAGGTTGATAGTGGAGTAATCAATCGACTAACAATGTGAAATTGTTTCCCAAAACTAGAATTTTGTAAACAGTCAAAATACTCAAGGAGAGATAGGTACATTGTCCTCTCCTATCTTCATAACAAAAATCTTGAAATGCCGCTGGGTCTATAAGCATGATGCACAAGAATGTATTACGAGTACCTATGTAACAAAAGTGAGAAATAATTAACAAATTTTAAATGGACTAGTCGTACCAAGCGCTTCTCTTCCGCATTTATTATGCGCACAGCTAAAGTGTGGAACTCTACCGGCGTCTGTGTTCCCATCCACATATAACCCGTCTGCCTTCAAAGCAAGAGTGAACAGGCATCTTCTGGGCACGCTCGCTCCATCATAGACCTCATCTGTCACTTTCCATTTGGCGTGATTATGGTCAAGAGCAAGCCCATTCCTAAATAAAAAAAAATGGATGGAAGGGTTCGTCATTTTTGCCAGCAGAAAACGACTTTTAAATCTGTAAAACTTCCTACCATTCCATAGATTCCTCTCAAAAACCAATATCAGTGTAAAGCCCTCTTGAATTAAATTAATCCTGTATTCCCAAACTAACGAGTCTGTAACTCTGAATGGCACACAATGGATTGAATGCATACAACAGCCTCGGTTCATACCAGACAGTCTAATACATATAGGTAACGTAAAATAGCAATCTGTTTTCGCGGAAGTCTGCAGGTAACACATACCTGATACTATATAGTATACACACCCACACACAGGGTGTAATACACCCTGTATTCATACAAGAGCAATCTGTGGGTATAGTACACCCTGTTTGCGTACGGAGGGGTTGAATGCGATGCGATGCCCCGCACCCCTAAATCTCTGCCGTGATTGAGATTCGACAATCATACACGTAATGTTTATGTAATTTTCTTTGGATGAGATTTTTGCGGGCGTACGTTTCAACGTCAAGTCAGCTGTGCCTTCACAGCTGACTTGGCAAGCCGCACCCATGTGCCGCTTGTCTTGAAATAATGAGCCTAAAACCTAAAAGTAACACTTCATGCCAGTGCTAATATTGGCATGTGATTATTCAATGGTGTCTTACTACAAAAAAAAACAGGTACGAGTCGGACTTGCAAACGAAGGGCTCCGTACCATAAACTGTCATCATGTTTCTTGTATGGTAATCCTCACTTCCATACTATTACGAAACTTGCTCTGTCTGCCTGCCTATTCCTAATACTTCACGTCGAAACGGCTAAACTGATTTGAATGAAACTTGGCACACGGGTAGACCACGATTTTCCTGTATTAAATCACAGTATATTTGTTTATTTACTTTCACAAAGACGAAGCTGCTCGCGGAAGCTATTAAAATTATAAATTAAGATCTAGATATAGAATTATTATTTCACTAATAGTTTTACTAGCTTTGGCCCGCGACTTCGGAATATCCTATTTTCGTTCCCTTAGGAATTTTGGAACGAATCAATATATAAAGCTGAAGAGTTTGTTTGTTTGCTTGCTTGAACGCGCTTATCTCAGAAACTACTGGTCCGACTTGAAAAATTCTTTAAAATAAAATAAATAAATTACATATAATCACGCTAAAACCAATAGGAGCGGAAAAGTAATGAATATTGTGACGCAGACGAAGTTGCGCGTGTCAACTAGTTATACATTATAAACCTTCCTCTTGAATCATTCTACTGATGAAAACGCAGTGTAATCCGTTGTGTAGTTTGAAAGATATAAGCGTACAGACGGTAAAAGGGACTTTGTTTTATTTTATTCTATATAAAGATAAAGATTACAGGCACAGCCACTAGCCAAACGCAGCAGACACTATAGAGCAATAAGGTTCCATTGGTAATCCTTCGAGAACCTAAAATATGTATACTAAGGGATTGAATGTGTCCTCTTCATGACAAAAGGTGATCCTCTGCCACATACGTATACCTACTACAGGGTTGTTCAACCTTGCACGACAAAAGTACCTACTACACAAAATAATTTGTGAGAGAGCAATTTATTAGCGTGTGTAACAAGGACTTTATGGGCGTGGCTGTAACACCTCGCGCGACAAATTACCACGACAAGTAATATAAGAAACTTAATTCATGTTACATATACAATCTTTGTGAATGAACAGATGAAAACGGACTAAGGTCTTTCACTAAAAGTAGACGCTACCTAAATGTATAAATAGAAGTGCTCTGTTGGATTTTCACCGCTCGACTCACCCCAAAGAGTTGAAAATACAATGCAATAATTTTAGTCACTGATTTAGATTATTCCTAGAGTTAGAAAACGGCATACATACCTAACTACCTACGTATCCCTAATGTCCCTTACGACATTTTCCAACATCATTTTGAAAATAGATCATTTTAAAACATATTATATGACGTAAGAATGTCTTATTTCTGTAGTACAACCACCTTTTTCGCATAATTAGTACAATAATAATTGAAGCATGTTAATAAGAGTCATGTGAGTCAGCCGCTATAGAATGCCGCCGTACGCTGACGGACGGACGGATTGACGTGTCTGGGCTGTGAGGAGCTCAAACAATAGAGGAAGCGACTGAAATAATTCAATATTTTCGTACAATACTGACTCAAAAACGTCTAGGTGTTAATGATAAATTAAAAGAAGGCTCTTTAGGTGAAATATAAGAAAAGAGTGTCGGAATTTCTGTTTCTGGGGAGTTTTCCTCCAAATCGTTGTAAAACCTGAATTGAATCAAACAATAAGTACCTATAGAGATCGTGTCGGAGAAGGACTATTCTCCTCCATATCATATCGTGTGTTCGTGGCTTTCGAGGACGCCATTAGGGAGTAACACCAGCACAAAACAAAGTACATATTCACTAGTTCATACAATTTTATTAAAGTTTTTCTATAATATAGACAGTCACTAAATCATCACTCAACTTGATTTGGATAATTCTTACGGAATCTAGACTAATCAGTTCTGAATTTAAGCGACCCCATTCCGAAAATTATCAGAACTTTAGAACTCAATTCTTAATACCTGATTGAGAAGTCAATATCGCCTCGTCATACTCCATAGCTATTACCACAACGGCCATAATCGTAGATCATATACTGGGAGAACGCATGCCTTCGCCATAAGTTACCATAACTTATGGCCCTGGGAGCATATGGCTAGAATCAAAGCAGACTGATACAATATATTACGATAAATATACAATATTGTACTTAGATTGATACAATATATTAGGATATATTCACAAGCCTTTGCCAGCGACATCGCTCGCGTGCAAGACGAAAATTAAAGCACGGAAACTTACAACAGGGGAAAAAGTATGTCTTATGTCTAATCGCTATCGTCTACTCGTGTTCGAAGTTCCATCCGAAGCCATTCGAGCGTTAAAGCGTGATTGGTTAACAAACATCCAAAGTTTCACATTAATAATATTAGCTGAAAGGATATAATTTTACATAATCCATGTAAGTACACAGGATTCAGTTGCCACCTCTTGGTTAAATAAGCCCGACACACTCAAAAGGGTGTGAATAAAACCCATTTAATTTTTAATTTTAGCTATGTAGGAAAAAAGCCTGGTTCCAAAACAAAATCCATTACCAAGTGTAGGTAAGTCGTCCATCATAGTTTAAAAGCTTCGCCCCTGATTCCGGTATAGTTCCATAAATGTCAGTAGGTACAATATCTAGCCAGGTACACTTACGTTTTCTGAGCCGAATTATTGAATGCTATAGGTACCTACTTCATACCAGTCTTCCTGGCTTGACTCCTATCAGAAGAAAAATTGCCAGACCCCGACAACCAAAGATAGTTTTACACCTGGCAGCACGAAATTAGGAGCCATGACCCCAAGAGAAGAGGGCAAAAGCGAGGAAGAAGGCTTAATCCCAGTCTGGTACTGTTCTACTGCAAGTTTGCTGTCACAACACCGTCATAAAAAATAGACCTGAATATCACACATCTTCGCTTTGACATGAAAAGGTTTCACATTATTGACCGGATGATTATGTTTTCGCCTCCAGGCAACTTCACTGGCTAGTAGGTACGCACACACGTACGCACGTGTATACCATGAAGTGTTACAAGGTGTACTTTATTAGAACACTCAGATTTCGCCAATTATGTTCAGTTTAAGTCCCAATCAAACATGTAGGCGATAGGAGGCGAACCTATCAAACTACTATATCAGCCAACACTGCTACTAATAAAGATAGAAATACTTGACTTTATTAGAGTCTCATTTACCAGGAACCCATGCTACACAGCTGGCGAAATATAGGTGTACTCTGCATCCCTGCCTCTCCCTTTCATACCCATACGTATGCATACGTTCCACGTAGCAATTATATACCGATATACAGTGTTCATAGAAGTTGGTAAGTGAATCATTCTAAATTAATTGAAGCCCATGTTGCCTAGTCTACGAGCAGCGAGTAGAGCTCGCTCGTAATGATATATCGATTGATGCTTTTCTGTAAACATTTCTCATACCTACCTATGTTTCTAATTGCTAGTTCGTTTTGCTATGTATATGAGAGCTACATAACGTCTGTCTATCTATAAGGCTTCTGGATAATTATGTAATAGTTATTCGTTAGACTAGTACTTCGCCCGTGGCTTCGGACCGGACCTATCGCACGGGCACCGCTACCTTATCCGGTTTAAACACTAAATCTAATCGTCATAGGCTACTCTAGCTATCCACCTCATACATCCAAAATCTCTATTATTAATATTGGAGACAATAATTTGTCTGGGTTACCCTATTGCACAAACAGCTGCAAACATAGTTAGGTACTACTTAGAGTAGTTTTCGTACAGCAGAACTTTTTGACTTTGCAGCGGCGATTTGCAGAGAAAGACTTTAAAGCTTCAACACAAGTTTGTAAGTTAATCTGCTGTTTGAGTTCAAACCTTTGTGTTGGACTCATGATAATCTGGTTGTACCAAGGAAATTCTTCATCACTTCTCGCTATAAAATATTAATTAAAAAAGGAAGTGTCATTAGAATTAATAATACTAGAACTATCGCTGAACTTGCTTGATACTGCGACATTAACTTTGTCTAAATACCGCAAAACAAGGAAAAACGCAAAATTATTGATCCATCCTGCGGAACTTCTTCCATCGAAGTACTTACTTATCCTACAAAGTTCCCAGCCGTTTGAGCCTTTCTAAAAAACTGCTTCAATCAGTTCCCAAGACATTCACAATTACAATATAAATCAGCCTTGTATTGTTATACACGCAGTAAACACAGCGTAGGGCGTGGCAGTACTTTTAAAGCATGGTTGTAGCGACCACCGTGGGAGAAAAGGGCACGCCAGACTCCGCCAGACGGGAAGGACGAATGTACCTACCTCGAGGTAGATACTGGCGCTCCGTAACGTTGCGAATATACCTACGTACGCTACGGAGAGATAAAACTCGCCCTGTTAGGATTTTATTCCTGACAATTTTGGAGCCAAATAACGACTGGCCATCTTCGTTTATGAGCAACCAAGTAATCAGTTTCTTTTATCAGACGTGGCAATTAATTTATTTACAGTGTTTACGAAAATTATCACAAGTAATGAAGTTTTAGGTAATGGGAAATTAAAGACCATAGTTTAGTCAAGTTTGATGCTAACTATATTTCGTGGTTCTGCGAAACGAGAAATATGTGTGTCTAGAAAATACAGTTACTTCTAGGCAAGCGTGCTACATCTTCGACCACATCATCGCTTACCATCAGGTGAGATGGTGGTCAAGCGCGTGCCTATCAAAAGTAAAAAAAAAAAAAATAACAACAACCAAAATAATCAGCATTATTATAAAAGTACCAAGTTCCGCAAAATCAATCTATCACTCAACACCTACGCAATCAGTCAACTGTTCTTACCCACCGCCACTACAGACACGAAATCAACTGATGGCATGAACAGAAAAATAAAAATATTTCTATCAAAATATGCGAAAAAGATACCAAATAGCGGAGCATGTTCAATGCTGTGCCCAATAGTGTTACCTTGACCGACCAGACTAGACTGTTACTAGACCGAGCCAGCCGGTGATAGGCAGTCACGTGACCAATAAAACGGAGCCCAATAAGTTGTACAATACTTTGAACAGAGCGACACATTTTAGGAACCTTCAGAGAGCATTAAAGGACGTCGACTATGAACCACGAAGAGAAAAAAAAAGAAAATTCTAGTGAATCGGTCCAGTACATTTGGTTACAGAAAATTTATTGTGACCGACTGACAAACAGATAAATTTTAGTTTTGCAGAACTAGCCATCGTCGTGGAATTCATCACGTGGGTTGTCTTTGATGCCAATTTTCAATTAAAACCCATACACATTCAATACTACAAAGCAGCACCGAACGGTGTCTAAGGTACTATCTATTGAACACCCAGTAAACCTCGACACGCGGTGTAGAAGGGAACTTAACTGTACTTAACACGCCAATGGTTCAAGCCCTTGCTAACAGCAACGCCATGAGGAGCCAACATATACTGGACGGTCTATTAGGTGCACAGTCCCGTTAGAGACCATTTCGGTGTTGCATTATCTTTCTAATGGTTTACATGTTGTTCATTATACACGTGTGACTCACGTGCTTATCGACGCATGTAAACATTATAGGCACTGTGTCTTCTGTTATACTGATACAAGTCTGTGCAAGGCACATCGTGATAACCGATCAAGTCTACCTGCTAGCCACAAACACACAATATAGGTAGTGCTAGTACCAACGTGCCACTTCAATTTGAGGGGAAACCTTTTCCAATTAAAAATGCAATAATACCCCATAGGTCACGTCCACCTATTCCGTCCGGCCTAAGTATCATTGCCTTGGACCCGACATACAAGGAGGGAGAAAAACCAAGTTTTCGGAAATCGGAACACACCTTGTTTGGCAGCAAAATTAGGAATGACGGTACCTATTTAATTTGGCTGGCCTACATACACACGAACATACATTACACCTACGTTCATTCTACTGACCGGCTCTTCCTCATGACTAATGCGAGAACCATTCATGGTTTTGGGACACACGCACACACACACAACATACGGAACCCTCTGGGACATACAGAATACTCTTGCATTTAATCTCCCAGCTAAAGCACTAGGAAAAGGTTAGTTTTCACCATCAATCAATTGCAAATCTGTTTAGTCCATCAGTATAATGGACACAATTTTTTTGTTTTTGTAAATCAATGAATATTGACAAAGATAAAACGCATCAAAACTCGGGAAAGGGGGGGCTGGTGACGTCACATCGCTAGTAAAAATTGTACAATCGTAGTGACGTCACGCGAGTTTTCCTGTATCTTCGTCATTTTTGTTTACGTGAAAAAATAAAAAATACGTGTCCAATATTTTTTGGAAATCTATCTGATGGACTAATTAGTTTTTTTTTTTTTCAGACTCTATGGTGACGCGCGGGCGTTTTGGGGACTGTCTTAATGTACTCGTAGGTAGAGCTTTGACGTTCAAAAAGTGCTGGCACTCAGCTTTATTTGAATAAAGGACTTTTGACTGTTAACTTAACTTATTTTATCAAAAAATATCTTAAACTCTATTTATTTATACAGTACTCTACAGTGCTCTAGAACTAAAATTAGTCTACCGGCGTTATTTATTCCAAAAAGCTGTGGCCTTGAGATCTGCAAATACCAGTCAAAAGGTGTCGCGTTCACACAAGGCCATTGTGGCCTTCTGTCTCCAAAGTTATAGAAATACGAGTATTAAGGCAGTGTTTATGTATTTTTTATACGATAGTGTGTACCCTATCGTTTGACCACTATGAAAAAAAATACAGGTACATGAATGAATTCTGTACCTGTATTGATGTTACTAAAACAGTACGTTTGGTGAAAAAAAAAAACAATATGTGGAAAAACAGAGAAGTTTTACGCTTCTGAAGGTTTTCTTCTATCCTTCTCACACAAAATGTCTTTTGTACTGGATGGCGTCAATTCAATCGGGACCTGTGAGTGACGTCACACGCCATTAGTGCTCTCACTGTTTGTCACAGATATATAAAACGCTGATAACACCGCCATTTATTAAAAACTAAGCTTTATTTTTTAACTGTGTCTTGTCTACTCTCTAAGGTTTGAGAAATGTAATAAAAAAATCCAGTTAAATACACTACCTACCTATTAAGAAAACACACTATAGATTATAATAATCATACAAAATACGACCACAACCAAGCCTTCGTCAAGTTGCGTGATTTATTTTGCTAACGTAGTGGAAACATCAATAATTTTCTAAATTATCAGGCTACTAAGGCATATGATTTTTATTTTTTACTAAGTATTTGTTTTTTGCCACATGTTCCTGCCCCTTTAACAATAATTTTGGAATGTTCTCATACTGCACTTAGTGCAGGAAAAGTAGCTCAATTAACGTCGATCAGAGCGAATAATTCGTGTAATTTTGAAAATTGGTATAAGTAGTTGTTTTTTGAGGTGTCAAGATGAACATACTAAAAATCCCCGAGGGTGGCAGGTGAGCCGTGGGGGAGGGGGAGAAAGGTACCTTTTCACAGATTTTTGCTTTTTTCTCCGAAACCTTTAAACATATCTTCTTGTTCACTGTTACATAAATTATCTACATTAAATTTTCTATTTAATATGTCATTACATTTAACTGTAGGATCAATACTTTAGGAGATAGAGGGTATCTAAAATTGATTAAATAATTTTTTTCATAAATCACGCAAAGACGAATGGTAATTTCTGACCCAGAAGCCGACAGAGTTGAGACATTTAGTAGTTTTTTTGTTGTCATCTAAAGTAGAGCAAGAATAACTATTTTTTTTCGATTTCCATGGCTAACTCATAAATATACTCGATAACCTTGATTATGTTTTCAGGAGACAAAAGCTTGAAAAGTTATTTTACATTCATTCTTACAAGTATGCCGGTCGTGTTTGAGCTCATTAGAATCGTCCCTTTGGGTTTTATGCATAGTTGATAACAAGGTTCTGATGATGAAGAGCAGAATCGTGGAAAGAGTTCAAACGTGTTCGTCGTCATTTCTTACCCAGAGTCCGACAGAATTGATACCTATCGTATTTTTTTCGTCATTTGAAATAGAACAAGAATAATTATGTTTTTTTTTTTTTCGATTCGTTGGCTAACACGTAGATATTATGATGTGAGATTAAGTATTTATTTTGACAAACTATAGAAAAGTAATTCTGTATCCACTGTTACAAGTAAGCATGTGAATCGTACTGTTGAGTGCCGTTGACTGGAGTTGGTAACAAGGGTCTGATGATGGAAATCATAAAGGTGAGTAGTGGCTCTCTTAGTTAACTACTCCTATTCCCATCGTATTTGGGTTCATTTAAATCCTTCTGACGAGCACTATCTATTGCACCTGATAACAACGATCTGAATATGGAAACCACAAAGGTGAGTAGTGGCTCACTTAGTTGACTGTTCTTATACCTATCGCGTTTGGGCTTAAATGAATTGTACAGTTGGGTTCTATCCATTGCAACTAGTAACAATAATCTGATGATGGTAATCATAGAGGTGAGTAGTGGCCCTCTTATTTGTCTACACTTATACAAACCGTGTTTGGGCTCATATGTACTATATTGTACGAGGAAGTACTGTTCATTGTAGCTGATAACAACGTTCTGCTGATGGAAATCATAAACTCAATAATCACTACTCTTCTTTATGGTTTCCATAATCAGATCATTGCTACCAAGTGCAATGAATAGTGATAATTAATAGGACTTAAATGAACCAAAACACGATGGGTACAGTAGTAGTCAACTAAGAGAGCCACTACTCACCTTTATGGTTTCCATCATCAGAGTTTTGTTACTTACTGCAATGAATAAAACCCATCTGTACAATTCATATGAGCTCCAACACGATGGGTATAAGAGTAGTCAACTAAGTGACCCACTAATCACCTTTATAGTTTCCATCATCAGGTCGTTGTTACTAGCTGCAATGGATAGAACCCATCTGTACAATTCGTATGAGCCCAAACACGACCGGCATACTTGTAAGAATGGAATAACTTTTCGAGATTTCGTCTGCTGAAAACATATTCAACATGATCATCTGCCTAGCCTTTTCCCAACTACATTGGGGTCGGCTTCCAGTCAAACCGGATTCAGCTGAATACCAGTGTTTTTTACGTGAAGCGGCTGCCTACCAGACCTCCACAACCCATCAACTGGGTGACACGGTACATCTTGCCAAGACTGGAATCAGATTGACTGGCTTCTGACAATCCGTAACGACTACCAAAGGTCTACAAATGACAGCCGGGACCAACGGCTTAACGTGCTTTCCGAGGCACGGAGGAAACTCGTTATGTTAAGACGGTCACCCATCCACAGACCAACCTAGCTAGGCAGATGATGATGATTGTATGTATATATTGAGTTTACTGTATCTTTTGCGTCAGAAATGAAATCAGTAGCTATGATTACGATTAGATTAAAATCCATATTCACAAAACTCGCCGATTTATGAACTTGCAGAATGTCATGCATGTCAATTAGGCAATATCTAGGGGAAGTACGTGTCATAATCTTCCTGCCTTTATCCCATGTTACTTGGGGTCGGCGCAACACGTCTTTTTCTTCCATTCTGTCGTATCAGCCGTCACAATAGCTCTCATTTCTTTCATATCGCTCCTCACACAATCCGTCCATCTCTTTTTCGGCCTTCCTCTCCCTCTACATCCATCCACATTTATATTGATAACTCTTCTAGTTAATAGCGTTTCATCCCTCCTCTTCACATGATCACCAAGACAAGCAATTCATTTTTAACTGTAGGTACTGTACTCATTTCTCACTTTATCCATTCCCGTTATTCCACATGTTCATCTCAACATTCTCATGCAACCTATTTTCATCCGTCTTCTTCACAGCCCAACATTCTGATCTATACATTGTGACAGGTCTTATCACGAACTTATAGATTATCCCTTTCAACTTGAGGGGCATCCGTGGGTCGCAAGTTGTTCCTGTGACCTGTCGCCATTTCATCCATCCTGAGTTGATCCGGTGCCTTACGTCTCGGTCTATATCCCCATCCCTCTGGACAAGCGACCCAAGGCGCCGAAAGTCGGAGCAGATCGGTACAGGCGTTCCAGTGAGTGCTATTTAAGCATAGGACTGGAGAGACCGCCGAAATCGCAAAACAGGTATTCTGATTTGGTTCTGCTCAATTTCAGGCCCACACTCTCCAGTCTTTGCCACCACGTCTCCAATCTGCTCTGAACCTCTAGGCCGCTTTCGGCAATACACCAGGGAATCTCTTCCTGGATGTCCGACGTCAGAGCGTCCATTATCATCAGGGGAAGTACATGTAAAACGACAAAAATAAAAGTTTATCTTAATCGATCGAGATAGTAACATCGCCTTGATAAAAACCAAAATCAAATTCGTGACCTCAGAACAAATTGCAAGAACAGTTTCATACGCTTTGGAAAAACAAAACAATGACACAAGGCAGTCGCATACCAAACAACATGTGCTCGAGAATATAGTGGGGCTGAAACACACCGGGAAGCAATTGCAGCCTTAACGCTGATGAATACAAGCGAGCTCGAGCCAGCTAGCGGTGTGCTACGAAATTTAATCTACCCTAGTCTGCCACCCTCGCCCCCACCCCCTCCGTAGCACTAAGCGCCTAGGTACCTAGCTATATACACTCGCATACCTATATACCACACCAACAAATAATTTATTCATAGGTACTAACGCGCGTCTTTGATGAGTGTACATTCGCGTAATGACTATAATGTAGCCGAGTTTGTTTTTGACGTTGCCATGTGAACGATTTATAGCCATAGGTACACTATAGGTAGTCTGCCAGTGCCTAGGTACGGCGGGATACGGCTACCTACGTTGAATACGTACTAGGTAGTATGTGCGACCGGCGACGATGTAGCCAACCGTTAGAAATGAGATAAAAAACTGGTTACAAACAATATGAACAAAAACTACTTCGATTGTTGGCGAGCTGGTCTGCCTTCGTGAATTGGCCCGTTAGAAGTACAAGAGTACGTTTTGTAAATTTTGTTACCTGAGTTCGGGGTCTCTACAAAAAACTCTGAGGGTTTTATTTCGGCCAAAGTAGACAGTCCAAATATTTGCATAATTAACCTTGAAACATTTCCTTGTTCTACTGTTATTGTCAATAGGTAATGAAGGATATTTGCATAAATAAGAATAAGTTACCTAGTAAAATTTAGTATAAAGTTAGCTAGAATAGAACCTCCCTAATCTATACTAATATATAAAGCTGAAGAGTTTGTTTGTTTGTTTGCTTGAACGCGCTAATCTCAGGTACTACTGGTCCGATTTGAAAAAATATATCAGTGTTAGATAGTCCATTTATCGAGGAAGGCTATAGGCTATATATCATCACGCTAAGACCAATAGGAGCGGAGCAGTCATGAAAATTGTGACGCAAACGAAGTTGCGCGGGTCAACTAGTGGATATTAAAATTAAAACCACTGGAAATAAAAATAAACCAACGATAGACTTCCAAAAGACACCTACCTACCTAACTTAGGAGAAATAGGTAGGTATAGAAGATTATTTTTATCAGTTTTACTTCGGTTAGTAAACTCTATCGCAACTGCCTTCTGTCCTTGATAGCGGTGATATAACATCGTTATCAATAATTTACTGTTGTTGACGTTAGAAAAACCAACTTTTAATCCACATCGTGCTTTTCACCATAAGCTATGTAAATTACAGGGTAGAGCGAGAGCGCGCTATAGCGTCGTCTCGGTCGCTCTCCACGAAAGCCTCCTGAAAATATCTATTGATTATCGTATACGTGCGGGTTGGTACGTATAGTCTACCACCTCGCCCTGTATTATGTCGACTGCCGTCGAGTGCCAATTTATTTGAAGAATGCTCGTAGTGAAGCGAGCAGTACCCGCTACTCGGCTGCAGTGACGCGACCTGCTCAGGCACACGTCATGCCACCAGCCACCTACGTACACCTGCTCGGGTAAACAGACTGCCAATGTGTATACTACGGCACATTTTATAAATAGTACCCCCGGACGATTAACTACAGCATCCAGCACTGACAGTATACAGCAATGTATATTTATGGATAGATTGGAACTACGCATCGCGTGGCTCTTTGTTTCGCACAAAAGATTTGTTGCCATGCAGAGTCTAATTAGATGTATGGAGCTGCAAGAGTGGGTATGTTATCATCAGCGAGCTGGCGTAAGTATACATAGCCATGATGACATGACGCAGACGTACGCTTGCGTCGAGACCTGTCGGGATGGCCGGAGAGCAAAAGGTTGTGAACCTGAGTTGCCAACTTATGCACTTCCACGGTTCAGGGGAATTTTTGGTTCATAAATTTTTATCTGTGATGATGATGTAAAATGAAAAATGATTTTCGCTCTTGCAACAAGTCAGCAATTGAATTAAATCAAACAATTTATTTTATGGAACATGTTGATAAAACACTTGTAGCTGATATACAGGGCGTCCCACTGCTATGCCACATGGAGGGATACTTTCCCTCCATGTCATCATCTGCCGAGCCTTTTCCCAACTATATTGGGGTCGGTTTCCAGTCAAATCGGATTCAGCTGAATACCAGAATTTTACGTGGAGCGTCTGCCTACCAGACCACCACAACCCATTAACTGGGTAACACGGTAATTCTTGGCAAGACTGGAGTCAGATTTACTGGCTTCTGACAATCCGTAACGACTGCAAAAGATCTACAAAGGACAGCCGGGACCAACGGCTTAACGTGCTTTCCGAGGCACGAAGGAAACGCGGTATATTAATATGGTCACCCATTCACAGACCAACCTTGGCAAGCGTTGCTTAACCTTAAAGATCGATCTGTGCAGGTGTTATTATTTAGCCACGAGCTCCTCGATACTTTCCCTCCATGTGGCATTTGTTTTTTTAATGCTTTGAATCTTTAGTTATTGGATAGGCAGGTAGGCAAAATAAAAAAAAAATGAAACGTACGTTTGAAGTGGTTTAGTAGGGTCGAACAATGCCACTTGATTACAATGGCACTAAACGTGAGCTGCATTGAAGTAATAAGAATCTAGGCGCTCGACAAAAAATATTGTTAAATATTAATTTGTTGAGAGATTTGCTTAACATTAGCCCAAAATTTGCATGACAATTTATGGCGAAACGCCTACCACTGAGCTAAAAATAACTCTGACTTCACAGGCTGTCCGCTACGCAATACGGCGAATTCGACAATCTGCGAAGTTATCTACATCAATTTAAAAAAAAAAAAAAACACCACATCTAGTCATTGTGCTGAATAATATATTTCTCTAACTTTACAACCAAAGCTATCTACTCTAATTGAAAATTCGTTAAAAAAAAAAAAATTAAATAGCACTAAATGACTGTACACGATAATGTAATAATAACAAACTGGGAATTTAATAATCACCACGCTGGTATCATTGCATTCACAAGAAACGGAACGCGCTTGCGCGAGCTCGGCGGGTGGACGCGGTGAGGAGGGTCGCAAGGCCGGGGCGCGGCGAGCGGGGAGGGGCGACGTCACGTCGAACAAGGCAGCCCATACGCTACTAAATTCAGAAGTCCCCTCCGCGCACGACGTTCGCATTTGCTAACAGACTATTCCATTGTTCCGGGTTTAAACTTGCCTGCGTCGCCCGCAGTCGCCCGAGTCGTCCAACGCGATTACGCGAGGTGGGAACTGTGAGATCGGTAGTAAAAGTGGCCTCTCTCTGTGAATCTGTGCTTGTGCAGTGATGATTTTACGTTAAATATTCTGTGTATAAACTATTGTGAAGTTTGACTATCTAAAAAAGTGAAAAGACTAAATACTGGCTGAAATAAGAATAAAACGCCCTATTTAAAAGACTGAAATGCGAAGAACGTCGCTGTCAAAATAAGGCGGAAAATAAATAAATAGGGTTAAAACACAACGGCGCGCTGCAAAACGTGATACAAAGAGAACCTTATTTAGTGGAGCATTAGAATTACTTTTGTGTAGCACAAATAGTGGATGACCGAATTGCTGAAATAAATTATTATGCTTACTGATATTTCGTTGATCAGTATGAGAAACCGGTGATTGTGTGGTGTCCGTGTGGTCATCATGGAGCAGGGGATTCGTTGGCGAGCACGAGCGTACCGGTGGAGTTAGTCGAGGCCACAGCCTTTTGAAATAGGTACCGGTTTTGAATTATCATTTTGTTTGATTTATAATACTGCTCGGTTCAGACGGGTGCAGGTGGCTTGCACTTCTCTATCGCAACGACTGCTGCTAACGTATTTACAGTCATGAGCGAAGATAGCAACGACGAATTTAGTCATAATAGTCATTGTTAATAGATCTACTTTATACTTTAGATTTTTAAATCTTTACTCGACATTTTTATAATTCTAAATGTCGTTTTGTTCAAACCAACCAATTCAATGCGTTTTTCTGTATTTTCCAGATAATTATAACAGCCATGGAGAACACAATATCAGAATTAGGCGCTCAGCTACAGGAGCAGCTCGATAAGAACGTAACTGAATGTGATAAAGACCCAGTTGAAGAACATGCGGAGGAAGACGGTTTCCTTGTGATAAAAGACGAAAAAAGTAGTGACAGTGATGCTCACAGTGAAGATATTAGCTCTAATGATGAACAAAGTAATGTAATCAGTAGTAGCAACTCTCAGTTTTATGAGAGCAGTGACAGTAAAATAGACTATGCGGTAAAAATAGATGACAATGATACTCTAAGTGACATAGACGATATCAAAACGGACAGTGCTTCAGCTGACAGTGAAGACTCTGCTCTCGGTAGTCTGCCGCCGGATAGTGCTCTCAATGATAGGGAAGAAGACGCTCAAGATCGATCAGAAGGTAGTGACTCAGGCCTTGGATCAGAAGTTATAGACGATGTCAAAATAGCAAGCTTCAATCTTGCTCTTCCATGCACAAGTAGCCTAAAAAGTGAAAAATCATCAGACGATTTAGACCAGGATAATGATAACTCCCGCAATAGTAGTATTGAGAACAATGTAGATAATGGCCATAATCCGATAGCACAAGTTAAGCCCCTCAGAAGTAGTCTTAAGAGAAAATATAGTGATGATAACAAAAATGAGCCACTACCTAAAAAGCGGAAAGAAAGCATAAAATTCGATAATGTTACTGTATTTTACTTTCCTAGAGCCCAAGGATTTTCATGTGTTCCTTCACAAGGAGGGTCAACGTTAGGAATGGAATGGGAACATACACATTTACAAAATTTTACTTTAGCCGAGCATGCCTTAGAGCAAAGAAGATTACACAGACAAATATTGCAGCAGTTGAAGAGTGAGCGTCATTCGTTACAAGGCGTATCACTTTCTTCTAGCGAAGACAGCGATACTGAAGAAGAAGCGAGCGACATATCTGAATCTGAGCTGGATTTAGACAGCTACTTTTTCTTACAACCAGTCCCAACCAGACAAAGGAGAGCTTTATTGCGTGCAGCCGGAGTGAGGAAGATAGAGGGCTATGAAAAGGATGAATGTAGAGACATAAGAACGTCTCGAGAATTCTGCGGTTGCGCTTGCAAGGGATCATGTAACCCAGAAACTTGTTCATGCAGCTTAGCTGGAATAAAATGCCAGGTTGATAGGTTGAACTTCCCCTGTGGATGCACTAGAGATGGCTGCGCCAACACAACTGGTCGAATAGAATTCAACCCTGTTAGAGTGAGGACGCATTTTATTCAGACTCTTATGAGAATCGGTCTTGAAAAGAAAAATGAAGAGAATCAGGAAGCTGCTAAGAGACAATGGCTGGAGGCGCACAATAATTCCACATCATGTTCATCAAATTCGTCATACGAAAGAGAGCGTTGTCTTAGTCATGAAGATGGAATGTTACGTGATGTTAGCCTTACTCCAAGAGTGGAAGTTGAATCTTGCGTCAATACTGGAAGTTTTAATAATGTTCATTGTGATATGAATAATTCCGTATCACAGAATAGTGACCTGTCATACGGCTATAGAAACGATGCTTCCAACCACAGTAACGTAAATGAAAGTGGTATCATGCACTTTGGAAATGCAAACAATCATCACAGCCACAGTGACCCTTACACATCAAGCATACTTCAAGGCAAGGGCCCACCTTACGCAGCAGCCAACGCCATGGGTTTTGATACTATGTCAAACAATATACAACGTTTTCCTTGCGATCTAAACTACGCTTACGAGCAGCAAACAGAACACCATTTCAAAGGCCTGCAAAGCTTCTCCGCCACCAGTTTTGAGGAGTTTGCGCACAGCTCCCAGATGACCATGTTTAGTCACTATGGTCATGTTTACGTACCAGACTACTTGCATAAATCAACTACAGTACACGACCACAGTTCGCTGCAGTATCATAGTGCACATAATCACTATGGGATGTACAAAAACAGTTCTGATTGTGTAAATAACGACAACAAAAGTGATACTCATTATACTACTTTGATGACATTGCCATATCAACCTAGTAATAAGATGCAAACTGTAGAAAATGATGAGAACTGGTTCAGTCACAATACGCTGCTGAACTTGGACCACTCTGACCAGACCACACAGGACGCATCGGACTCCCAATCCCAATCTGCGGGGAATGCAACAGAAAGCAATAATGCCGAGACTACGGAAAACTTTGGTGAACTTATAAAAAAAACTATGGTAGAGTCTGTTACTGTGTAGATGAATTACTTGTTGTATTTTAATCGTCTTAATTATCATGTTATAAAATTTTTAATTATATTAATTGGTAAATTCAAAGAGTTGCTTCATTGAAAATCTTCTGAACGACTAGGGTCACCTATAACGTTGTTTATCTCTGTTTATAAACAACACAGTGTACCCGTAGTAATCAGTAAACAGTGATAGCTAAATGCATATCACAGTTGTTCAGTATAATTTTATTATATACGCTTGGAATATATAAAAGAAATAAGTATTGTTTTCATAAGACAAAGTATGACTTACTAGTTTTGTCAGCGGCCTGCGTGAAAGTCTGTAAACATCCAAAAAGGACAAAATATATCCTAAAACTAATCCAGGTCTCTACCCGTGGGCGAATTCTCATCCAAATTTATTCAACCGCTTAGCAGTTGACACGTGATGGACATTATTTCATCACATTCATACATTTTGTAGGTAGATTATTTATTTTCATCTTGCTGAAAATTTTAGGAAAATCTCATCAAAATTCGATGTTCGCAATGAAAAAAAGGAAAAAGCGAGCTATTTAGATTTATATAGTTTGTTTCATAGTCGGTGTTAGCATGATGAGAATGACGTCAGTTAACAAATGAGTATCGTATCCCGTCATGCATGAATGGTACTCCCACTATTGTGGCCAGTGGGCCTTAATTTCGTTGGGTTATACTCAATAACTCTTACCTATCTGTACCTATGCAAAAATTTGGCCTTTAAATAGATAAAGTAGAAGCAGAACGCCTATATTTAGTTAAGGGAAGGTGTAAGTTGTAACCTCTGCCAGGGTTGCGGAATTTGTTCGAAAGAGTAACCGCGGCCCTTGAACGCAAAAGGCATTTGGAGGAACACGAGTTGGTTTTAGTGAGTTTAGGCCTCTGCCTCGAGTTTTACGGGAAGCGGGGCGGCGGCGGCAGCGGCGGAGCGGCACGACCTAATGTGTAACATCAAATGGATCGCCTCGAAAATAGCGGCGCGGCAGCGTCGCGAGGGCGGGCAACGAGCGGTGCACTCCAGTCAAGCGGTGACCGCCCGTGCGTCTGCATTGCAGTGTTGTGCAATTTATTTTCTTCTTTTGCCCACAATAAATCGGGCGTTAGGAATAAATTTGAATCAAAAAATGTTGTCGCCGTTGTTCAGACATTTCATTCGTGAATAAAAACAAATATCTTGACACAATCACGAACACAACACTACGCCGCTATAGTACAATCTGCCCGCTGGTTTCGAGAACGGGTCTACGTTGGCCGCACTGCCGCCGCCGCCGCCGCCCCGCTGCCCGCAAAACTCGAGGCAGAGGCCTAAGAAGTGCAGCCTCTCTGCGCCAGCTTTGTTTAGCAGCTAGCAGCAATGGCAAAGCACCCTACCCTACCCTAGAGGGTGCTTTGCCACTGCTGCTAGCTGCCCTTAGAAGGGGATTGTAAATGTTCAAAAGGTCCAATAAGTATTCAAGTAAAAATGTACCTATGAGATAGTGACCTTGAAGTGACTGCCAGTCTACCGGTCACGTTGTATGGGCCTTCCTATAAAGAGTTATACAATATTAAACAACTTTTATTTAATACTAGCTTTTGCCAGCGGCTTCGCCCGCATGATCCCCTTTCTCAGGCTCTAGACTATCTCTGTACCAAATTTCATTTAAATCGGTTCAGTAGTATTGGTGTGAAAGCGCGACAGACAGACAGACAGAGTTACTTTCGCACTTAATTATAATTAAGTAAGGATAGTGATAATTTTAGAAGTGAAATTGAATGCCGTGTTTTACCTAAAGCCGCTTCAGAGCTGCAGCATTTTTTAGGGTTCCGAACAGCCGTAAAAACGGAAACCTTATAGGATCACTCGGGTGTCCATCTGTCTGTCTGTCTGTCCGTCTGTCAGCCAGTTTTCTCCGGATCTACTGGACCGATTCTGTTGAAATTAGTATGCGTAATATATGCAAATAAACGTAGCATAAATAAATGAATTTTTAGTATGGTGATCACTATTGGGGACCAAAAATAATGTTAAAATAAATGGTTTTGAAGTTATTCAAAAAATTTGACCAAATATGACCATCCCCACCTTATCTCCGAAACTACTAAACCTAAAATTTTGAAAAAAAATCAGATAAGTACTTAATAGTTAAAAATAACATGTTAATAAAATTAAATTGGTTCGGTACCCTTTGCACGCGAGTCCGACTCGCACTTGGTCAGATTTTAAAATTCTTAAAACACCATCGCGACTGCATGTGCATGTATTGTGCAGGTATGTGGGTACCTGAATTTCAGGCTTTGAACTAGAGACAGAAACAACTTGCGTAAAGCCATGTGGCTTAGGTACAGTCAACAAAGCTATTCGGTATGCAGGCAACTAACTTGCAACTACTTTTAAACAATGTTGTGAATGTGCTGAGTAGACAATTATTGTACACCACACTCGTGAGTATGTCATAAGCTGAAAAAGTTATATTGCACACATGAGAAATACATATTGGAAGTGCAGTGGGAAAAATATGTTTTTTTGCTTGTATATCAAATAGCTTTGCTGACTGTACATGCCAAGGTGACCCAATCAGAAGTTGTTAAGCCACGACGGCATGCAAGCAACTTGCAGATTTTTGAGAAAGTTATAGGTATTTGTGTTTTCAGCTTAATTAATGGAAACGCACCTCAGTGGCCTGGTACGGTACCTAAAGTAAGTAAGTATGAAACATACATACCTTTCATGTTCTTACTGTACTGTGCACATCGACTGCTGAGCGCTGATTCTGACTTCGATTCCGACATAGTTATTAGGTTGCCTGATCCGGAACTTTTCAGAAGCAGTCCAGCCGGTATCTTCTTTGTCTCTGTAGGTACCAACCTAGCTATATATTTTATAAATTAGGTACTACCTTTTGCACGTTTCTTCCCGTTCCAGTAGGAATTTCGGGAAATCCTCTCTAGTGCTCAAGGAATCTACATGCCATATTTCACCTTTCTACGACCAGTAGTTTGGGCTGTGCGTTGTCTGTTAGTCACTCGCTCAGTAACGCTGAAAGCTAAAACTGAAATTAGTCATGTAGGTTCCTTAAGGAGTGTAAGGGTGCACTTAGACAGGATTTCCAGAAATTCCTACGAGAACGGGAAAAAACGAGATATGCGCGTACGAAGTAGCGGGCAAAAGCCGATATTGATTTTCAGTCTATCTCACTATGCCCGTAAAATAGTAACAGGCTCGGCTCTCCCTCTACTACCTCTGCCCTCTGGGTGTACCGGGCCATCTAAACCAGTTAGTCATCATTCTGCCTAGCCTTTTCCCAACTATATTGGGGTCGGCTTCCAGTCAAACCGGATTCAGCTGAATACCAGTGTTTTACGTGGAGGGGCTGCCTACCAGACCTCCACAACCCATTAACTGGGTAACACGGTACATCTTGGCAAGACTGGAGTCAGATTTTACTGGCTTCTGACAATCCGTAACGACTGCCAAAGATCTACAAATGACAGCCGGGACCAACGGCTTAACGTGCTTTCCGAGGCACGGGGGAAACTCTGTATATTAAGATGGTCACCCATCCGCAGACCAACCATGGCAAGCGTTGCTTAACCTTAAAGATCGACCCGTGCGGCTGTTATTATTCAGCCACGAGCTCCTCCATCTAAACAAGCAAGTAGCTACTATAAAATACCTACCTAACTCTGCCTACTTTTACGTTTTGCCTACGCTTTTGGGGAAAAGGCTGTACCATCTACAGCTGTGTTACGAACACACGCACGAACACAAAAGAAAGAAATAATTCAGCAAAACAAAACCTTCAATATGTGAATAACAAAATTCGTTCCACTAATTAATTATTCAAAATCCCGTACTTCCGTCACTTTGGCGTGGCCATTAAACAAGTAAATCCTTGCCAAAACAAGATATTTTTACAATATTGTTGTGAGACGGTCTACTACGAGTACTCCCGGTGAACCGTTAGAAGATAGTGGACGTTTTCGAGGTCACCTACTTTTATTTTTCCTACACTGTTATCGTTATTACAGGCACGCAACGTTCTGCGATACAATCTGTCTAACCTTTCCCGAGTATGTTGGAGTCGGTTTCCAGTCCAACCGTATGAAGCCGAGTACCAGCCGGTCGATTCTGCAACATGTCTATGTGAAGACTTTGGTAAAATGATCACGAAGTGAGTCATCTATATTATATGTATAGTATAGACAGCTCACTTCATTATCACTTCACTTCGACCATTTCGACATGTTTACAGAATCGACGGGTTGAATCGCACTGCTGTACCTGACATGAAGCGACTGACCTCCAAAACCCAGTAACTGGGTTGCACGATAAGCCCTGGCAAGACTGGTGTCATGTCCTGAACACCCGAAACTACAGCCATCCACGGGACGCCCTCGACAAGCATTGCTTAACCTTGAAGATCGAACCGTGCGACTGTTATTATGTAGCCTCGAGCTACAAACCTACCCATATCATTATCATTCGTTAGGGAGGCAGTCAGCCCTGCTACCACATTACCTTATTAACTGGCTAATCTATTCACCACGGCATAAGCGTCCGTCCATACAATCAATAATCGTAAAATGTTATTTGTATGGATTAACAAAGTAGCGCGACAGTCGCGCTGCTGCCGCGCGGTACTTAGCGACTAATTTGAAGGTGGTGAATAGATTAGTCAGTTAATAAGGTAAGGTGGTAGCCCTAACTCTTGAATTCATTTTACCAACGCGGCAACGTCAGAAAGAGTCCCAGGGCTCTTTCCGAGTAGGAACTTAATCATTGCCTCCTTAAGTGATTTACATTACTTGTCTCTTAATGGTTACTTGTTTGTTTATCGCTACGGATAATCGTTTTCAGTTCTTAATTAATTCTTTAGTGAGGAGAACTTTATTGCTAGCGTATTAAATACCTCCAAGAATAAATCGCTTACAAAAATACAAGTCCGTGCCAAAAAGAAAGCTCCGTTCCATCGATAGTTTATTTTGCATATTTGCATGCATGCAAGTGGAATGGTATCGTCCTTGACTTCTAACATGAAGCTATGGGTGTACAAGTACCTATAAGTAACGGCTCGTTGTACTTACGGACGACGGGGCGTAAAGAAGTTACGTTCGATGCAGACGCCACCCTTTCATTCCGGGGCGGTCGGGACGTCAGGCGCGTCGCGAGCAAGTAATTGCTTAGTAACGGAAGTTATGGCAATAAATTGTGAGCTTTTGAAGCAAAAAGACAAGTTAGCAAATATACCTACCCTATTTCTGATAGCTTGTATTTTAGGAAAACACTTTCTCACTCTTGCCTTTTTTTATTTGAGAGGTAGAACAATCGTCAAAGGAAATAGATCCTATGAAGACTTCTAACGAAATTAAACCACTACGACTAAAAAGTTAAACCTTTATTGAACATAGTCTCATTTCTGTCTTTAATATTATAATAACACAAATACATCTTTATTTTTATTTACGTATTGTTCGAATATCACATTTTTTTATAGTTTTTTTTTCTGTCATGATTCTTAATACTGAAAGCGAAAACGAAACATAGGTCAGGACGTTTGCGTTATTTCCCAGATCTTGATGATTTTGTCTTCACTGGCGGTGATCAGTGTTTTTGAGATCTCGTCCAAATAGACGTTGTTGATAGAGTCTGAAACAAAACACATTCGTGAATGAAAACAAGAGCTAGCGGTAATTCAGATTTCACTGTTGTTAGAAACCTTGTTGTAGGTACATACGACTAATTGAAACTGAAAATTGTCATTTTAAAAGTTGAAAAACGTTTGATATGTTGAGTTTTGAGAATTTTCTATGATAAAATTGTACCTACCTAATTAAACTGGCAATTAAAATTTACATTTCTAATTTTAGGTTGGGTTTCATTTTTGGTTCACTTGTTCAAATTTTAAATAAAACAAGAAGAATATACATATTTAAATACTCGTCGTTTACTTCTTAGCATATTGCAATTAAGATTGACGCCCGTTTTCAGTAACACTTGTAGAAAAGTATTAATTTATAATTAGAGTAGTACCAAAATTAACGCACTATTAGAATTTCAACCCTCGGCGCTGATCCAAACATTGAAAATCCAACGGTTTTTTAAGCAATCATTACAGTATCATCTTGTGTTTTGAGAAAACGGGCATAGCTCTCCAACTAAATGAAAACTTTGCCAAAACACTGCTACGGTATCTTAGCAGAATGAGTACAATCTACCGATGTTAGTAGTTTCTACAGCTGACGCTGCATCCTCCATGCTAGAGACAACTATTGAACCTGTTAAATTGGAAGGCTCCAGCAATCCCACGATAACACCAGCTGCAGAGATGATTCAATCAACGTATTTTTTTGGAAAAGACAGCTATTGGAAAAGTCTATTAGTACAGTCACCAAAGCTATTCGGTATACAGGCAAAAATATTATTTTTTCCATAGCACTGCCAATGTTTATTTCTAATGTGTGCATTATAATTTTTTAAGCTTTTGCAAACTTACGAGTGTGTTGTACAATAATAGTCTAATCAGCACACTCACAACATTGTTTAAAAGTAGTTGCAAGTTAGCTCCCTGCATACCCAATAGCTTTGTTGACTGTACATAGGCATCCCACTCATACGCACACAATGTTTTCTTCAAATCCTTGAAGTAATCCTTCCAAAATTGTATATTTATGCGTAGGTACAACTAAGGAGTGAAATTCCCTGCGTCTGTGTTTCCTGATAGCTACAACCTTATGGGTCTTCCAGTCAAGAGTGAATAGATATTACTTCTAGAATAGCGTACGACAACGTCGACCAAATAATAATTTTCCATCAAATGTGTTGATGTAATTGTGGTCAATCGTGATCATATCAATAATAAAATAGTAGATCTCTTGGTTAGATCTTCTTCATCTGATTCCTAGTATTTCTTTAGTAAATGGAACATACAAACTACTTTAAAACTTAAACAAAAATTCAAGTACGATCTTTATCTCCACGAAATCACAAAACATAATGAATTATT
Source organism: Lacanobia oleracea (assembly GCA_950371165.1). Taxonomy (NCBI): domain Eukaryota; kingdom Metazoa; phylum Arthropoda; class Insecta; order Lepidoptera; family Noctuidae; genus Lacanobia; species Lacanobia oleracea. The sequence goes on from OX493393.1 coordinate 7,610,003, forward strand.
CATTCAGTTAAAATATTTGGGTAAACATATTATTTCAATAGAGATACTTCACTATCTTTTCTGTTTCGCAGTATTTTTAGCAGTACAATACACGCTTCAATTTTAATGGTTTTTCAGCGGCACGTGTAGAGGCTGACTCTATACCTACGAGTTCATGACGATATTATCGATTTTAGTGCTAGAATTAAATAGTAAGATTTCTTAGCATAACATTACGTATGGTTTTTCTAAATCTATGCAACAGTTGGCCTAGTAACACGGCGTTAAAGTGCTGATTAATAAAATAACAGGTCAGCAGCCATATTTTTTGCAGGGTTAGGGTTTAGGTTACTTCTACGCAAGCATGTCCATCGTAGATCAAATTTTAATCATCGCTTACCCTCAGGTAAACTTGTAATAGGTATAACGCAAGTCAATCAGAGAGCCTAGCACGAATATTTTTGACGTATAGTAACGTAATGTAAAATTTTACTATAGCTACAATACTTGTTTCGTACATAATATTTATTTGAATTATTTACTTTATTCATATTTTTCAATGATATATATTGTGTATGTCCCATTAAATTAAACCAAGATACTATGGGGTTGTTGTTTTTCACATTCAAAACTCACTTAGGTAAGTTAACGTTACTATACGTCAAAAATTATTCGTGCTAAGCCCTCAGTATATTGTCCCATCATAACATCTTTTCGACACAAGTGTCGAATAGCCAGAATCCAATTAATAATTTGCAAGTCTTGAAAAACATCCTACGACATAGCGGCAGACCCAGGCGTTGATTTAGGCGAGATTGGTCTGTAGGATCGAGCAGAGTGGATAAAGGAAAAAAAGAGGCCTTGGCCCTGCGGTGAGACAAGAAAGACTGCATTATTTCTGATACTATTAAATGTACTGGTAAAGTCGAGACATTTTTTTTAATGTGTACCGTAGCCGTATTAGGTTGTAAAACGCTCAGAAAGTAAAGCTTACAATACTGTTGGTAACCTTAAAGCCTAGATAGCAGTGCTATTCTGTAAGTAACTGTTTCGATATCGAGCTTCACCTGAGTGACAAAGCAAGCTCACTAAGAGAGCTTTATTACAAACAACATTTAATAAGTCTTATATTAATACGAATTTGATACCATACTTCGGATTCCGCTGTCGAGACACGAAAATGTTGTTACAGAATAGCACTAAAGGTTTACAAAAAAATAGTGTTAGAGCAGTCGCATTTTATCACAGGCGTTTGTGGAGTAAGATTGAAGAATAAGAATTTATTTACCTATGTATTTGCTTATATCATTACTTATGATATTTAATTCCATTGTATAAATTCAAGTTCTTCAAACTTAACAGGTAGTTGTGTTGCAGGGGAGTTTGGGGAACTACCGTCATGTAAAAAGTGCTGATTGTCAGCCTAGCCAAGTCTGGACTGCGCGACAAGTACTCGTACAAGTGAAAATTTAATCTCAACGCAGTTTTCACTCTCAATTTGAGAGTAAACTGCAAGTGCAATGCAAATATACAGAGTGACATTAGCTATGGCATTAGTTAAGGCGTACTTTCTATCAGAACTAAGAAAGTCAATCGGAAATTTCAAGTGTATGATGCATACGAAAATAAAAATTTTACGATGTCCCAGTCGGTGAGAATTATTGCTACGTCATGCTTATCATGACACACGTATTTATTTTATTTTCCCGAAAATGTGGTCGGTGTTCTGCAATCAACATTTTTAGACGCTGATGGAAATGCGAGAATACTTGAAATTTGTAATTTGTCTGCTACACGTGCCGACAGTTGCTATCGTCTCAAATTCCTAACCTCTGCTGTAAGTTATGACATAGTATATATGAGTATTCTTATCATTTATCATCCGGATAGCAACCTCCGTTCTACTAAAATAATTACAATCCAACCTTAACTCCTTGAAATTGTGAACTTTCTTATTAGAACTTCTAGTCATTAATTACAACTAATTGTTCCTCAATTGAATACCAACAACTTAAGTCTCCGGTCCCGTCCGTCGCCCACACATTTCGAATTTCGTCCTAATGTAAGTTTATCGAACTTTAAAACCTCAAGTCACTAACTTTAGTGTGGGTTCAGAGGCGGCGTAAGGCGTGGGCGACGAGGGCCACCGCCTCCGGCCTCGCAGACCCAAGGGCCTCGCAGCTTTGCCTTTTTTTAACTCAGAAAAACCAACTTTTCCGTGTCTATTTCCAAATTGTTTTGAGCTCGCTTTGCTTGCTCTTGCTATTTGAATTTTTTTATTGTTAAAGTTTACTTCAGTCAGTTTTGTCAAAATATTAGCCACGGCTGGACAGGTACTATGATTTACTCGTATATATACAAGCTCACTACGATTTCTTGAATTTTCCCACATCCGCCCAATATTTTCTATTTTTACAAAAAAAAGTCAAGAGAAAATCAACATTGCTCGTGACAGGGTGCGATTGAGTTCGCCGCATCTCACCCTTGATCGTAGAATCAAAGGGCCTCGCAAAATGCCAATCTTGGCCACATCAAATTTTAGTCTTGCGCCGCCACTGTGTGGGTTTATTGGGGACAAGTGTTGACAGTATTACACCAGTTAGCTCACCAAGGCACATCTTGTTACCCGATAATCAGATTGTGGAGGTCAGATGATAAGCAGTCACTCCAATACTGGTATTCAACTGCATCCAGTTAAACGACAAGCTGTCTGCTGGGGATGGTTTGGTTAATGGTGTAGTGGTATTATACATCCAGGATTGTGGAATTTGTTCGAAATAGTCAGTGCGGCCCTGGAACACAAAGGGCACTAGGTGGAACACAAATGAGTTTTAGTCAGTAAGAGTCCGACACTCCCTTCTGCTCCGCAGAGAGAGAGCAGTCATTTGATGATTTCCCATCTTTAAAAAATAATATTATACATACCATTTCCAATATTTTTTTACCCGAATGCAATGGAAGGGTTATGTTTCTCGCGCATCATCTATGTTCGTAAATTTCTTTATTACCTCGTACCTTCCAAACGGCTAGATATTTCCACAGTTAAGATGTCATTGGATTTGTCTCAAAAACCCAAGTCAGAAAAATGGCGGATTTTTAACCAAACCTATCGAGTAGGGTATCAAAATGAAGAAAAATTTAAAGGAGACTACATTTGTTTCAGTCATTTTAGTGCATTGCTTATATGTTGACTTTGTTGCAGTCGGGTTCTTTGATTTTTTTAACCTTTCACTTGTTACGATTCATTTACGGCCCACTACCGCCCAGAAGTGGCCTTTGTCCCAGCTGTGAGAACAATCAATATAACTATGTTGGAGTTGGCTTCCAGTTTAACCGGCTGCAGCTGTGTCTGATAGGAAGTCGCTCCTTGCAATATCATTTGATATTGCAAGGAGCGACTTCCTATCAGACTTCTACAACCCAGTAGCTAGGTGACACGATACCCCTTTGACAAGATTGCTGTCAAATTTCTGACTACCTGTAACGACTGTCAAAGATCTAAAAAGGACGTTCGGAACATTGGTTCCGGACGTCATTGAGCAAAGCTATCGAGCTTTCCGAGGCACGGAGGAATCTCGGTATAGTATTCTGCCTATCCAGCAGAGAAGTGCCGCTATGCTGCGAGATTGTTAAAGCTAAGCTACGAAACTATGTGGCCGTTTCCACTGATGCTAAGCTATGTAGTTGTGCAAGAAAGATGCGCAGCTCGAGCTATGCGACGTATCGACAATAGGGAAGGCACACACTGGTCTGCACATAGCTACACCACTAGTGACCGGATGGTCGGGCGGTGGATGCGAGCTATGGATGCACGCATTCTTCCATATAAAAAATGTTTGAATTTGAGTGAATAGGTTACTTCTGGGCAGGCGTGCTACATTTTCGACCACATCAATCGCTTACCAACAGGTGAGTTAGTGGTCAAACGCGTGCCCATCAATAGCAAAAAGAAAACTATGCTTTGTGCATCAATGAATATGATTGGTGGATATCAAACGCATTCATAGCAACGTTGCACAGTACATCTCTGGTGGAAAAGCGGCCTTAAGATGGCTACACGGATGTGTGCTTGTCGAGGTTGGTCCATGGACATGGATATGGACCAACTTCGACAAGCGTTATTTAACTTTGAAAGTCGACCCACGCGGGCATTATTACCAACCACGAGCTGTGGGAACGTGCAGTATAAACTAATTATGGGTAAGCTTAAGTTTTGACATACCATTATGAGCCGCGTGCACACTGGTCTGCGTGACAGTGAGCATGTTCCACTGCAGCAGCGAGCCGTCGCCGCAGCCGAGCCACAGCACCGTGCAGCCGTCCCAGCAGAGTGACGTCACCGCCTGCGGCAAGTGCTTCTGGTACACCTGAGTATGACAAGGAAACGTTGGTTAGTTGCGATACATAAATCACTACATACTAAAACAAAGTCCATAAAATCGAAAACTGCTGCACCGATGTTTATGCTGTTTTCACCAATGGATAGAGTGGTTTTCAAGGAGGGTTTGAGTGTATAATTTATCTAGAAAAAAATTTAAAAAAATTGCAGCGCGGACGAAGTCGCGGGCGAAGTGCTAGTAATTTTTTTTTTTTAATTGGGACAAAAACTGTTTACAGAACAGAGACAACCTTACTCCTGAGAGATACTCTAGTATCTATATTTCAAGAGTTAGCGCCGACAGAGTAGTAGCCGACGCCGTATCCTTATACGGCTACTACTCCGTGATAGCACCCTACATTCTCATAAAATGACATATTCATTAATAATAATCAAATGGAATTACATGGGAATGTTCCTAAATTCCCCTAGATAAAATATTCGTTTTAAGGGTTCCGTAGCCAAAGGGTAATCAACGGCACCCTTTTACTGAGCCTCCGCTGTCCGTCCGTCTGTCTTCTGTCAGCGGGCTGTATCTCAAGAACCGTAATAGATAGATAGTTGAAATTTTCACAGAATGTGTATTTCTATTGTGGGTTCGCATCGCATACAAGAAACGTGATTTTTTCGGTTTATGCTACGGAACGCTTCATGTGAGCATCCGACTCGCACTTGGCTGTTTTTTCCTAAATTACCCTAGATCCAGGGTTAGGGTCGGTTATCGCCTGCTTCTAACTGTTCGACAACGCAATGGAAACGGTTGCAATATCAAAATGAAATCACATGCGCGTGCGCCCGATTACAGTAATTTTTACTATGGCTATATTAGGCTACTAGTTTCGAAAGGCCTAAAACTTTTGAAAGTCGTCTGAACAAATGCTCATTGACATCTGAAAGATTTACTTCGATATTGTTCTCATAAAGAACAATCCTAATTCTATATTTCAATCAATATACAGAGTTGATACGACAGAGGGGCATTAAATTAAACTACGTATACTATACGTGTACAGTATTAATTCGATACGGTACAAAAACAAAAAGCGCCATAAATGAGAAAATATTTTTTTCAAACAAACTAAATAGCTTGCAAATCCGAATAAAACGCAACCACCCTTTGTAAAAAAAAAGACACTGACCTTAGGTACCGCTAGGTAACAAAGCGGCAACGTCGCGCGCGCGCCGGAGCGCGGTGTGCGGTATCTCGTGTGCTCGGTGGGGGCCGGGCCGGGGTGGCGGCCGGCGACTTAGGCCTCCGCTGGGCTCCGCTCGCACTGGCTTTTATGTTAGGTAACGTTTCGAAGTACGCGCACAAAAACAAACACACTAAATTTTTAAATTTTCGATGTGTCCTCCATTCACATTGATGCACAAATTATACCGACGGAGAATATTGTTATTTATTTTTCTAATTAGATCACTGTCCGTCGCTAAGCACTTTAATTTGTGAAATGCTAAAATAATCCAATTTTTTAACTCATCAATAATTTTATTTACCTCTGAGGCATACACTTCACCCTTAATGTAACCCCACAAAAAGAAATCCATGGGAGTGAGGTCCGGAGATACTAATACTAAATAATAATAATCCCAAGTTACGTGTCCTATCACCATAAAAAACAGTCAATCACAAAAAAAACACTAATACTAAATAATAATAATCCCAAGTTACGTGTCCTCTTACAATAACAAAATAAAATTACAATTGTTTGCGCGCGAAGTCCACAAACCGTACGTTCCGAAAAACAAGCGTCGGCGCACTGCTGAGGGACTTACTGATCGCAAAAAACAAGGATGCAACAAACTGACCTATCTCTATTTCTTTCGCTCGCTTTATGTTAGTCGCTGTCGTAGTGAAAGTGCAAGTGTGTGTGTATTGATTGCTTCCTTGTTTGCATTGCCAATTTTTAGTGAATGTCCTTCGACATGCGTCAGAGCGGCAACAACGCATCGTAGATTTATCGTTGTAAGGTGCATGACCTATGCTTAGACGATAATCAACTGTTAGAAAAGATACATCGTGTTCAAACCGTGCAAAAACTTTAAAAATCATTTGCGACTAAACTACTGCTCCTAATTAATTTATTTTTGGTACAGAGCTTGAAAATGGTACCTAGTATAGGCAGTTTAAAGGAAAGCCCCTCTGTCGTATCAACGTTGTATATAAAATTATTCCGTTACTGATTGATTGAGTGACTAACAAACACAGGTCGTAGAAACCTGAAACGTGCCATGGAGGCCTTGGGAAATGTAGGGGAGCACTAAAAGGATTTCCCGAAATTCCTACGGGAACAGGAATAAAACGGGGTATGCGCGAACAAAGTCGCGAGCAAAAGCTAGTTTAACATACAGTTAGGCGATAAGTAACATGACCAATAAGATTGTAGAGACCTGCTTCAAACTCTGATTCTCTTGTTCTTATTATGTCTTAGCGTGAGAAAAATAGGGTCCTTATTGTTAATAGAGGACCCCCCAAAATCTCGCTTCTGATGAATAATTAGTATTACCAATTTGTGAAAGGTAGATAAACTCGTCAGAGAATGGGCAGCAGCGTTCTCTGCAAAACTCAACACCATACGCCTGCCAAGCGAGGCGATTATGGCAAACTCCCCCATCTTGGGGGAGGTCTATGTCCAGTTGTGAACTTCTTTCAGCTGAAATGATGATGATGAGGAGCTCGTAGCTAGATAATAACAGCCGCAAGGGTCGATCTTCAAGGTTAAGCAACGCTTGCCAAGGTTGGTCTGTGGATGGGTGACCATCTTAACATACCGAGTTTCCTCCGTGCCTCGGAAAGCACGATAAGCCGTTGGTCCCGGCTGTCGTTTGTAGATCTTTGGTAGTCGTTACGGATAGTCAGAAGCCAGTTAATCTGACTCCAGTCTTGCCATGAAGTACCGGGTTACCCAGTTAATCGGTTGTGGAGGTCTGGTAGGCAGCCGTCCCACGTAAAATACTGGTATTCAGCTAAATCCGGTTTGACTGGAAGCCGACCCCAATATGTATAGTTGGGAAAAGGCTAGTTAGATGATGATGATGATGAGACAAACGTGACCTAACTTTCATCCCAGGGAACGCACCAAATGCCAGGGTTGCGGAATTTGTTCGAAAGAGTCACATTAGGAAGAACACGGATGGGTATTAGTCAGAGTCTGATACTCCTGTGGAGACATTTGACGAAGGGGAACTTACGGAAGTCTAAATATTTGCAAACTCAAGGGGTGAACTATTTTAAACTTGTGTACCTATTATAGAGGTCATTTGCAAGCGGTAAGTAACCGGAAGAAAGACACTTATTTACATATTCAGTGATCTTGAAACCCAACACGTAACAGAAACTTCCGTAGGCTAAAAGACATTAAGATAAAGAATATTGTTCCAAGCAGAATTTGTATGTAAAACTGATTAAAACTCTGTTAACGACTTCACGCAGAAATAGTAAGAACTAAGAATGCACACTCATTGTTTTCTTACGAGATAAGAAAGATGAAAACACAGAATTACAGATTCATTATTAATATTATGAAGGAGATGGAAAACCCCCATCATAGACCGAGCGGGGTTTTTCTAAGTCATTTGTTATAGGAAAACCCCAATCAAACTGTTACGAAACAGTTTAGAGAAATTGTGACTGATTTGTCACTTTCCTTATAAAAATTAAACAATATTCTCAGTCTCTAAACTTTTTCGAGAAAGTACTCTACTTACTTTTTAATCCGAGGTATTTTGTGTGTTCGTAGGTAAGTGTTACGTTCAATTAAAATCGGTGTATTAATTTCCAAGAATATGGACTTGCCAGTCGTCTGAAATACCGTGAGGAGTCAAGCTCGACCTAAGGATCTAGTCTAGCATTCCGTATACAAAGAGAGTTTACTTAAAATGCTAAGAGCCACAATACTTTGTAATTTTGCAATTCATAGCGCAAAAATATTGAAGTTGTGTGTGAAGAGGGCCGGCGTCGTTTGCAAAATAATGGGCCGTTGGTAAGTGGTAAGTCGGTAAATACAATCCAGAGCTGTGATGCTCATTGACCGATCTAGCTTATTTATACCACCGCACCATAATCGTCTTTTGCGGAATTTGTTCGAAAGAGTCACCATGGCCCTGGAACGCAAATGGCATTAGAAGGAACACGGGTGTCAGTTAGAGTCAGACACTCCCTTCTGCTTCGCCCAGAACGGGAGGAGTCATTTGATGATTTCTCATCCTTAAAAAAAAAATATAACCGTCATCCCGACTATGCCCACAGCTGAGCATAGGTCTCTTTTTTCTTGTGCCCATCACCACGCTGTATTCGGAGAGCACGAAGCACACGCCGCTGACCGGCGAAGTGTGCACGCTGATCTTGTTCACAAACTCACCGAGTCTAGCACGCTGAGGTCAGTGACACGCATGTCTCCGTCGTCACACGCGGTGACCACTCTGTCTCCGGAGAGCACGAAGCACACGCCGCTGACCGGCGACGAGTGCACGCTGATCTTGTTCGCCAGCTGCCTGGACGTGAAGTCCCAGATGAACACCTCTCCGTCACCCGTGCCTGCTATCACGTCGATCTCGTGTCGACGCCGCCTAAACACATATGGGTTAGTATTAGACACTGCATCCTCAATACATACTTATCATTTCGTAATAAGGGTCAAGAGTCCTTTATTATGCAATCATGGAAACTGGGATATGACTGGATTACTTGCAAAACTATCATAGTAAAGTGAGTGTTAGTTCTAAGAGCAAAGCCGAAATTAATTCAATAAACAATGGGAACACGCGGCACGAAATCATAGATCACTAGCTTCTGCCAGCGTGGTCCCTAGGGAACATACTTCCGGGATAAAAAATAGCCTATGCATACACCAAATTTCATTGAAATCGGTTCAGTAGTTTTGGCGTGAAAGCGCGACAGACAGACAGACAGAGTTACTTTCGCATTTATAATATTAGTAAAGATAGAAAGCAGAGTTGAGGGATGACTGTTCTTTGTGGACCCTTCAGGGCCGATTGGTATTATATTGTTTGCCTACCGTCTCTATACTATCGAAATAACCTTGCAAACTCGCGTAGTTAATTTTTACAGATAGGGTACTTGTGAATCTGGCAATCGGCAACCCCCAAACCCATCGCTGTTGTACTTCTAAATATTTATACAGCATCAACTCAATTTCTAGCTTGACGACTTTCTAAAACCATATTTTGTAGCTGACTACGTAACAACATTGGCGAATATGCATAACTAATAAATATCAATATGTATGTAGTCTTCGAAAGACATGTATTACTGACCTAGACAAGAATATTTGGCAGAACGTTCGTCATAAGCAGAATAGATAGGTAGGTAAATAAAATTGATTTCTGAACACACAATTACAATTTACTTGAGACTTAGGGCCGACCGAGGGCCGCTTCAATATTCAGATAACTTTTACCTGGGTAATAAAAATGGCGAGACCGCTTTTTTTTAGAAAATATGTCATTGAATTCTTCAGTAAAAAAAATACTGGCTATTGAAAAATCAGCCCTTCATACAGTAAAAGTGTAGTTTAATTTATGGTTTATGAGTACCCTGACCTCTATGAGACATGATAATTACCTACTATTAATTATATTGATATCGTATTGTTTTCCATTTCCGTGAGCGGACACAAACCTCATATCGTAGCCAGAAAGGGAATCGACTACTAATCATATTAGACAATGTTTTAACGGCTTCATTATCATGAGGAAGACATTACAACACGAAATAATATACAATGTGTTTACGACTAGACTGTATATGTTAGTCTTTGCTATACTATAGGTACCTTACCTATATGTTAGGCTGGTTACTTTTCCATCATGGTCGAATTCGGCTTTAAGTCCGCGGAGAGCCTGTCCGGTCCTGCCGACATTACCCCACACGCGAACCACGCCGTCCCATCCGCCCGATATCAACAAACGTTCTAAAATACAAAAAAACAAACTCTTTATTCCAACAGAAGTGTAAACAGCGAGTAATCTCAAGACATTATTAGCATATTAGTAGGTCATTTCACTGGCAGTCTTATAAAAACAACGTCAAAAAGCTACGAAAAACAAACCTTTTTCGAGCCACAACAAACAGCTGACGGAATCGTCATGCGCGCGAAAACTTTCCACTATTCTGCCGTACTCTACGTCATACAAATATCTGCAAGTTAGTATTACAGTTTAGTACAGGTAGCATTTCATACAACAGTCATAAAATGAGGTTTAAGGAAGAGAAATTACATTTCATTGTCCCAGGATCCAACAGCTACTGTATTATCGTCGACCATCACACATGAACTTAAAGGAGTCGAACTAAGAATAACACTCCTGATTTGTTTCTTTTGAACAGTATCGTACACTTTTAGAGTGCCATCCTTTCCTACAGATATGACCCTGTTTCCTTGTCGAATGGCACAGGTCACAGCCTCTTTGTGCAGTTGTAACACATCAATACATTCCATTTTATAGGAAACATTAGCGTCTGAATTAGATAGCGGTTTAGCAATGCGTGGTATTATTTTTCTAACGTGCGGTTTTGTGAAGAGCTGTTTTGGCACTTGGCCAAATTCCATTATTTGCACCTCTAGTGCGTGCCTGTCGTTCATGTCGTAGATACGGTCGAGATTCACGGCGCCTTCGTAGCACACGTGGTGGTACACTGCAATCAAAATATTTACAACATTTATTTTAAATTCTTAACACAAAAATACTACTAGCACACTGTGCCAGTAATTGAAGAAGCTTAATAATTAATCTCATTGTCGCCTGATGCATCTATTTTTATTTTGCTATCTAAACATCAATCTCTACAACTATTTAACAGTTTATTTTATTAGAAACCAATCAAGCTAATACGCTGGCTGAGTCATAGCGATTGTATCCGCATGGGCGTGTCGTTTGGAAGCTAAAACAATACCGATCGATACATAGATAAAGCGAGGCTTGATTAACGTAATCGTGCCTTATTTTATCTGCCTAAGTTAAACATTTTTTAGGATTACGTTCAAGATAGTCATGACGCATACGTGTGTCGATAGCTGATGACATGCATATGAAATCCAATAATACGATGCTGCTTTATTTATGTGGCTAATCTATGATCCAACCTTCACTAACGTAACTTTTAAAGCATGACAGGTGAAACCTACAAGGCCGTTTTTTTATTACGTGCAAATGATCTATTAAAACAAACCATTGTTAGCCTTTACGGCCTCTTCGCCTCTTTGCCTGTAACCGAATATGAGGTCGATCCATAAATGCAAGTGTCTGCATACATATTCTGATTCCAAGGCTTCCCTAAGTTTTACTACGAAGTCTTCGGGAGACGTGGCCCACGGTGGGAGGGCCACATTGTTCACTTTGCTGCCATCGTGACGCTCACCGAAGTTGATTTCGTATTGATTGAGCAAAAAATCGCCTTTACCTTCCGTGTCGTAAAATTCGGGAACTAATTCCTGTAATTGATAAAATTGGAGTTGAGCCAATAAAATAAAACTGGTATATTAGTATATGTATTAAAGTAAAATTGTATTTCGAAAATAGAGATATACACCCACTATTTACCGTAGGTGCCGTTTCAGGATTATATTTTTTTTTATTATGCAATTGTCTTTACCTTAAAATCCGACATATTCCGCAGACAGTTGTTATAGACATCTCTTACCGAGTTGAACATTCTGTCTGGATGGTCGAATCTACCGTTTTGTAAACATAGCATGTATTTAGGATATTTCCGAACCTGGAAATTGAAATCGAAATTGCGAGTTATTTCACAATAGAGTTAGCATGATGGTGGCAACTAGTAATGTAATTTCTAATAACAATAGTTGGATAACACTGTTTACGTAACTTAAATATTGACTTTAGATTACCAGAGTACTTGTAATAAGGTAGTTGAATGGTAGTTGACCATGAAATCTATTGTCGGACAGTTAAGCTCTAGTGACTGAAATGGAATTGTTTTATAGACGAAATCATGATTTATGTATTGAAGAAAACAGCATGGAACTTGAATGTTATACAAGGATTTAACATAAATACGCAAAACCTAAAAAAAGATCGTACCTAGTGCAACATAAAAGAACTTTTACTATAAGACCAACAGTACATTTTATCGAGTTATACACATTTATACAGTACATATTGAATGGGGCAATGTTTTTTGCGCGATTTCTGGGTTGGTCAAATGTTCAATATACAAAATAGCTTTTGCCCGCAACTTCGTACGCGCTATCATCATCTTATTTTTCCGTATCCGTAGGAATTTCGGGAAATCCTCTCTTTGTGCTCCCCACACTCCCTATGGAACCTCAATGCCAAGTTTCAGCATTCTACGACCAGTAATTTCGACTGATCGTTGTCTGTCAGTCACTCAGTCAGTAACGGTAGAATTGTATACATTAATAATAAGGATTCCTCCGTTACTGATTGATTGAGTTGTCAGCATGTAGATTCCTTGGGGAGTGTAGGGGAGCAATAAGAGAGGATTCCCCTAAATTCCTACGGGAACGGGAAACGGGCTAGTTCCAAAAATATCCAAGATATTTGAAAAATACATTTATGCCCAGATTTATTAAATACCTGGATAAAGAAAACATTTTGACAGAGGAACAAAAAGGTTTTCAGAAAAGCAAAAATATAAATTTGGTCATCTACGACTTTTTAAATAATGTATATTATATGCGAACGTTGACAATAGAATACCTGTGTGCTCAATATATTGTGACATGACCCCAAGCTTTGACTATGTGGACCATAATATCTTGTTAAGTAAACTAGACGCCTACGGCATCAGGGGTAATGTCTTCAATTTAATAGAATCATATTTAAAAATATTAGATTTGACAATCTAAATGTCAAAGAATATACCAATCTGATTTTCGAACACTTTCATATGGTGTACCCCAGGGCAGTGTTTTAAGGCCTCCTCTATTTACAATCTATATAAATGATATGCCCAAAGCCACAAGTCACCCTTTGTCACTATTTGCTGATGATAACACTGTGATCATTAGCAGCACAAACGCTGAAACCTACAACGACGAAATCACTAAGACCTTAACCTCTTTAGTACAATGGTTAGATAATAATAATCTAAAAATAAATATTGAAAAATAAAATTAATGATGTTTAGCCAACGCTCAAACACAAATATGAATATATACTATGACAGCCAATGCATACCTAACCTGTCACAAGTAAACACAACTAGATTCCTAGGTTTACGAATAGATAGGAAATTAGATTGGAAAACACACACGGAGGAACTAACCAAATGACTTAGTAAGTCTGCCTATGCCCTACACAAGTTTACTTCAGTGATGAGTGTGGACGCTTTAGTCACAGCATATCATAGCTTGGTGGGTTCAGTTCTGAGATATGGAGTTATTTTTTGGGGAATTCAACCAATAGGGAATTAATCTTTAAAGCACAGAAAAAGTGCATCAGAACAATTTTTGGATTACAGATCATAGATACATGTAAACCATTATTTATTAAATTTAAAATATTGACTCTTCCGTGCTTATATATATTTGAGTGTTAAGACCAATCCCAAGTTGTTTAAAAAAATGTCGGATATTAATATCCGAAGTCGAAAGGATAACAGTAGCTTATGCTTAAGGTCTCACACGGCATTAATGTCTAAAAGTGTATTTTGAATGGCGCCAGTCATATTTAACCACTTGCCACGGCCATTTAAACAATTGCTTATTTAAGAAACGGCTTAAATCCTTACTGGTGAAGTGGTGACCAAAACAAATCCGGAAATTACTGTAATACAGTATTTCGAATTTTTTTTACAGATAAAAATCTAATCATAGAATGTTGACATACTAATTAAATACAAGAAATGTTTGTTCTTGATTCCCTGCTTAATAAATTTGTGACATTAGTATTGTATTTTGACATTTGAACTGTGTATTGACATTAGAATTGTATATTGACATTACTAATTGCATATTGAGTCTCAAAACAGATGATAACATTATGTCAATATACAATACTAATGATTGTATATTGACATATTCTTATTATCTGTTTTCAGACTATGCCTTGACATTGTAATAATATATTGTCTTTTTTTTGGCATTCATTTCTTTTGGTATTTTTATTAATTAATTTGTTTTTTAGTGTCGAGATTTACTGAGTTGGCTTAATTATTAACAAACGTTTGTACGCCCTCTGGCATAACATAGCGCACTATTTATTTCAACGATATACCATAATTATTGTAACCAGATAAATTAGCTATAACAAACTTACCAAATAAAATAAAACAAGTCCAGGTGCTGAATAATGAGATCCATACAAAAATTTTGGTTCACTCATTTCATGGTATCTTTCTTTGAGTTTCTCCAGTCTATCAGGGTTTAGAGCTCCCATTGGCTTTGCTAGGTCTCTGAATGTGTCAGGGTTAGTTAAGTCTAAAGTTTCTGAAGTGTAGTCTGCCACTACCCAGGGAAACACTGGGTATTGGGTGAGATCGTTCTTGCTCCTATCTGCAAGACTGAAAATGGAAATTAGTCAAGTTTAGTAAAGTCTGGCCCGACATAAGCCCGACTATATCTACCGAAGGGAACACGACACGCAGTCGGCTATTTTCGAGAGCCGTCGTGTGCGTGAGGCGTTAAAGCTACAGTGTGCAGTGTATGGTGAACATGTATGGGCCTCATTCAGACGAATCTCTACAATTATGATCAATGAATGACTTAAGTCAGGGCTGTTCAAAGCTAATATTTATGCCGCCAGCACAAATTTTACTTTAATTGTTTTGGTAAAATTATATAAATGCACAATTTACACTTCACATTTTTACTTAGTAGACAAAGATTTCGTATTTATTTATACGACTGTTTTAAAAGACGCTTATTCAATTTAATAAGTCACAGAATTATAAAAGATTAATGAATCAAGAATAAAGCTAAATTTAACATTACTGCTGTATTTTGAATTTTCTGCAAAAAAAAACTTTAATAGGCATTTGTTTCTGAGGCCCTTCAATAAGTGACTTGTATTAGCCCGCATTCATATATGGTCTGGACAGCCCTGACTTAAGTGATACTTTTTTTTCACTGTGGTCTAAGTCTCTGGTACATACCAATTTAAATACATCAAATAGTCATAATTAGATACAATTCCATTCTGCCACTGTAATGTCATCTCCTCCGTGTGTACTTTCTCCAGCTGAACATTTGGAGACTCTTCCAAGATCTTGTATATTCTATCTCTATCTCTCTCTGACTGGAAGGTCACATATATGTGAGGAACTGAACTCTCCTCTGCACTATATATTTCTAGCCCCTAAAACAAAAATTGTTATTTATTATATTGCTATCCCTTTACAATGCTGCAATTTTAAGTAAGCAAACTGTTTCAAATGTTGCATCACAAGACTGAATAGAAAATATTTTTACTATTTACATTTTACAAGTTTATTCATTCTAAAAATAGAAAGGTCATTTTACAGGCATACAATGACTACCATGCACAAAGTCATCCAATGCTACAATAACAAAACCTATTGCAAATAAGTAAGTACATAAAACACAGATACATACAACTTGCCTTAGTAAAAATCTTCTTTTATACATCCTCCGCAGATGACCCAGTTTTAACTTAAGAATGGGGCTCTGAAAAATATATTTCATGTCATTATCATCTTTCTAACTGTTGTTTCATACAACAATGGAATATAAAATCTTGAAATATACGCACATTACTATTGTTAAGCAAACACTTAGTGTTGATAGTGATATCTAAGTAAACAGTGCTCAAAACATGTGTGACCAAGGTCCTCTTTATATTTATAACTATGGCATAAACAATAACACTTTGTTTTACATGTGTAACAAATAGATCCATTTTATTATAATTAGTGTTACAATTAGTTTAAGCAAAGTTTTTCCTCATTTTATAATGCTTCATCATCTGCCTGGCCTTTTCCCAACTCAATATAGTTGGGAAAAGGCTAGGCAGATGATGGGTCAGTTTCCAGTCAAGCCGGATTTAGCTGAATACCAGTATTTTAAGAGGAGCGGCTGCCTACCAGACCTCCACAACCCATTAACATTATAATGCCTAAAACCAATAAATAGAATGTTGCTATCTAAACTGTAATAAGTACCTGGAAGTAGGATGACTTAATAATAAAATAGAATGAACAATAATGTGGCTTTAATAATTGATTAACCTAGAATTGAATTAATTGAAAACAAGGATGAATTAAAATGAATGAATCAATCAGTAATCTCATTGATTCATTCATTTTAATTCATCCTTGTTTTGTTAATGTTTACTACATTATGAATATTAGGTTGAATAAAAATACCTACACCTTCAACATTGCTGAATGGCTGGAAGTATATGGTGGTAGGTGTCAATGCTAGTTTGCCCTGGTGCCTCACAAGTGGGGATATCTTCTCAGCCTGCAGCTCACACACTATCTGTTCTGTGAAGTCATCCATCATCACAGGGTCAAACTCCATCCTCATGTATCTTGAGTGGAGGATTGTAGCTATCATACTATTGTGCTCAGGAGCATGGAGAGTGGAAGCTCGTTGTAACTGCTGCATTTGACACAAGCACTCATCAGCTGAGGCAAAGTCAAAGAACACATAGAAGTCTCTATCTTCATAAATAAATTTGTAAGGTGCCAGTATGTTCTCCTCTAGCATTTCGGCATACATCTTCATTCTTACTTTAATAACATTATTGCTGTCATCAACACAGTTAACAACTGATATATCAGCACAATCCTTAAACTGCATCTTGATGAGGGGGTACACCCAATCCCTCGGCTCAAATACCAGGGACTTGGAGCATAGTTTCAATCGACCTTGCTTAGCATTTTCTTTCTTTAATTCGGTATCACTTAAAGTGCAAGAATAGTCCTCAAAATAAATTTCTCCTGGTTCTAGTAGCAACATTGAAAACCTATAACAAACAGTGTATTATCTTTATATAATTTATATGTTGCATAAAGGCCCAATATCTATTAAACCACAAAGTGTAGAATCAATTCATTTATTTTTTACTGACCCCCTTAGCTGACCCCGTAGTTACAGCAAAATATGAATGTGAGAATTGCGGCTATGCAAACTAAAAAGTGCCTTTCATACCTACATTAAATTGATGTGTTCAAAATATAAAGCAGATAAATATTTGCCCTACAAAAAGATCTAAAACATTGCTTCGCATTGTGACCGTTACGAAATTGCACAATGCCGAGTGAGTCATTTCGTTCAGGAGATACTTACTTCAGTAAACCATAGAAACAAATGTAGGTAGAATATTCAGATTCAAATCTTACCTCGACTTATCCATTTTTGAACTGATTTTATTGAATATATTTACTTGGACGTAGGTTTTGGTAACATATCTTTCTTCACTTAGTTTTATATTTATTATATCCTTGCGTTACATTTAAACAGACAAAACTTTCACCTTCTTGTTTATTGTTTACCGCTTTGTTTGATTCCAGATGTAGAAATGTACCACCAAGCAC
This sequence comes from Lacanobia oleracea, assembly GCA_950371165.1. NCBI lineage: Eukaryota > Metazoa > Arthropoda > Insecta > Lepidoptera > Noctuidae > Lacanobia > Lacanobia oleracea. The sequence continues at coordinate 7,627,864 of OX493393.1, forward strand.
CAATGTCATAATCTGACTGCATGACAATGACAATGACAGAACGTTGGTATTAAATTGTTGTCTATACTTATTCTTAAGCTAGTTTTACACGTTCTTTTTCACAAAATACCAAATCAGTCGCGCAACGGGCCTACGCTCGCGCTGGTTATTTTCATATTTTGTAATAGGAACTGTTCAATACTGTATTTTGCTTAAGGAAACCAGTAGGTAGAAACACCACGGCGAATCTTTTTTTATGTCTTTTTTTATATCGCTCGATTTTATGTACGCGGGCTTACGGTGACAAACGTGCTTTTTCACTCCTCGACGAGCTTTTTCACTCGTGTGTCACCGTAAGCACGCGTACATAAAAACTACTGAGAAGGTTTGTTGGCGATTCAACACGTTTGAAATTTTGCTGTGAATGTCAGTCAGCGCCGTGAGCCGCAATACATTACTTTGTTTTATGACACGTCGAGTGCTATTGTGTTGCAAAAAATACCGATTTTCGAAGGTATTCACACTAATAATTAACAGAATTCTTTTCTTTGCTTCTCTCATACAAGTATTCTGGCTGGCTATAGTAAAATATTATTCCTGACTAAGAAAAAGTTCTTTTATCACCCACTTTTGTAAGTGATAGACGTACGAACTTATAGTAAGCGGTTTTTAAGATCGTGAACTTACTCGGCTCGACGTCAGTGTCACACGTGAAATCTTGCTCATTGCATGCATTACTCTGGCACCAGGACCACAATGTCGTCGATGGAGGAAACTTTTTGTTATTCAGGAATAATATTTTTACTATAGCCAGACAGGATACTTGTAAGACAGAAGCTATTTCACATTGAATAGCAGTTGACTTTAGTGCCATAATTTCGGCACATAATATTTGGTTGACTCCTGAACCTGTTACAATAGTGTTCCTGAAACAAAAAAATCTGTGAATGTCGTCTGTGATGGTATGGCCACATCATGCGTCGCCCTATGGAGTACGTTGGTCGAAGATGCATGAATATGGCTGTCCTTGGCTAGGTCTCGTGGTCGCCCTCGCAAGCGCTGGCTGGACGTCGTCAAGTCCGACATGAGAGCCAATGGCCTGACTGAGAAGGACGTTCAAGATCGAGCAAAGTGGAGGGAGCTCAGTAGGAAGGCGGACCCTGTCAATGGCTGGGATTAACGCAAGGTGGAAGAAGAAGTAGAAGAATAGCTTTCGATCGATAGCTCGTAGCTCGCGGCGTTGTCACACGTGCGAGCCAAGGCGAGATACGAGCAAAATTTCAAACCTGTTGGATTGCCAACAATCTTAAAATTCAAATTAAGATCCAATTACTCGGCGGTTTTTATGAACGCGTGCTTATACACACGAGTGAAAAAGCTCGTCGAGCCACAAGTACGCGTACTTGCTCGCAAGTCTGTCACACACTTTATAGATGGACACTCGCAAGCAGTGTTGGGATTTTATACGAGTAAATACTCAAAATGGATAAATACTCAATATATGTATATCCGTTGATACCCGAGTATTTACCCAAATCATGGATAAATATTTAGGTCGCGTTATTTAGCAGTCTTGTAATTTTACCTAAAAAAGGATTAAAATAATAAAAATAAGGAAAATATAGATTTGTAACGTGCTTTAAATCACATTTATAATAACACAAAGCCGGTCAATTATGACAATCGACAATTATGTTCCATCTTGAATATTTTCGTCAAGCATTATCAAAGTTAGAATTAGGATATTGCTTTCTTCATAGCATATATGCACAAAATAGTAGATACTTCGACATCAGTATTTTTAATGTTTCCACTTCTGGGACACAGTCTTACTCCTCTCCATGAGAGGGAATGGACTAAAATATAATCCACCACGCTGGCCCAGTGTGGGTTTATAAATGTCACACATCCTCAAATTACGTAGTAGATATTTAAGTCATTGTAATAATAGAAAATAAAATAAACAAAATACTGAATTAACAATAGATTCATAAAATCAACTTTTCGTCAAACGATCTCAATATAATATCAAAATATTGTAACAGTAATAATGGCTTCACTCATTTTGTCAATTACAGTCACCAGATTTTGGTTTACAACAATGATAAATATTTTAAAATATCAATTACTAGTCATGCTATAATTACTAATATAGCTTTTTGTATGTTTCTTGCGTTGTCACAAATAATAACAACAAATTTTTCTTCACCGTACATTCGCAAGACTTTTAAAATTTATTTCCGAAGATTTTCAGTTCACTAGTGTAGCGATTATGTTCTGTGTTTATACTCTCAACAAAGAATGGTTCTGGTTTCGAAATGATGAAATTATTAATATCTTCATTTTTTATTTTTCTCCATTCGTCCTACTGAAGATGCAAATGGTTAACGGCAGAAAGTTCTTCCCTCACTTCTTTCTGCATTTCGTTGTAAATTTTATTTAAATACTTGGTTAATAAGGCTTTTCTGGAAGGCAACTTAAACAATGGCTGAAGATGAACAAAAAATTCTATCTAAAGAGCATGTTATATCAGTGACAGCGGGGCTCCTGATACAATTACAGCTCTGGCAAGCTTTTCAGCTAGAGCAGATTGATCAACACCTGCTCATATTTGAGTAATTACTATTTCTACTAGGTGTTTTATTAGGAAAATTACAAGACCGATGTTTCACCGGTGGCACGTTTTCTGAATTTGTTTGTCACGGTATTTGTTTCGAAAACAAGTTATTTTTCTTCATTTCTGTTCGAACGATTTCGGGGCACTTAAAGCATTTTGATATAAAATGACGGTAATGTAGCGTTTTCGAAAGTTTCAATAAAGAAACTAAGTACTTACTCCTTTTTTAAATGTCTAAAGATAAAAATACTAGTCATTAATCCTTGAAATAACCATTCGATTTGCAAAAAAAATAAATGATCCTTTCATATCCAATAAAAATGGGTAAAAATGAGTATTTACTCATTTTGGATAAATACTCGAGTATTTATCCACTGGGTATTTATCCGCCGCCCATCTCTACTCGCATGGACTATTTTGAACGGACTAAAATTTTGTCTGTGGTGCATAGTTCTGTATTTTGACAAGCATTCAAATAGTGACATAGCAATTTGATTTGGCGCCAAGTTTCAATTTGTTTTCTTCATTTTGGTTTTGGTTACCTATCTTTTAAGTGATTGATTGTAAGCAATATTCACAAATGATAAAATTAAGTTTACCAAAAATGCAAGAAGATAAAAATGCAATATTTCAAATGCGATTTCCACAAAAATTGTGGTATTTATTAAATTTACGAACCGATGCAATTCTATGGGGCGGTACTGGAAGAACAATTTTGTTGAATTATCGCGTCCTGCATAATTATTTGCAAAGCGATCACTCGATTTTTAAAACTACAAATATTTCGAGCTTTGTCAGGCAGCTCAACCTATACGGATTCCGTAAGGTTACTTCGCATTTGCAAGATCCTCTGTGTAATTCTAGTAACCCATACATGCACGAATATGTTCACGACTACTTTCAATACAGTAAACCTGAGTTACTAAACAAAATAACGCGGAAAGCACTAGCTATGAAAAGAAATTTTAAACCTAAGGTATGAACCTGCTAAAGCATTTTCAGCTAATAAAGTAAAAGAAATAAGCTTTTTGGGTAATGGCTGTTTAATAGTGGCCAAATAATATTTGTTTTTAGAATCTTTACAGCAATGTTGAACAACTGTTGTACTTGACACCTCTACAAAAAGCACGCCGAGCTTTACGCATGGCCCTGAAGAAAGCTACACAAGACATATTTGTACAAGATTCACCAAAACACTTTTGTAATCTTAAGTTTGAATGTGAAGGTATGCATTTGTTCCTTACCTCTTACACAATCACCTAATCTTCTAAAGTACCTTAAGTTCTTGAATTTATTTACTTTTTTCAGACTCACAAGATGAATACTGTGAAGATGAAGAAAATATTGAATTTGATTGGCTGATACCACCTCATGATCCAGAAAAAGTCCTTCCTGAAACAGGTTTTTTGTCCTTATTCTGTAACCACCTATTTGTGTCCTCTCCATACATCCTTGTGATCCTTTCCTTTCCACAGCTATTGCCCAAGCTCCTCCAGATGAATCTCCAATACCAGAAGATGCTACTACATACAGGTAAACATGCTATATTGTGTAAATAATTTATGAGTATTACTTTATTTATAGTTATGTATCATAGTAAGATGTAACCAGCTGCTTCTCTTGTATCCTAGGAAACCTAATTCATATATTTAGGACCTAGGTAACAAATATCCATTTTTTTACATATTATAATATATGTAGTTCAAAGTACTCATAATCCAACTTCACATAAAATCAATTCAGTCATAATAAAAAGCATGCTTGAGTAAGAAGTAAAACTACACTCTATGTTGCAGAGATACATCTCAAGATACTCTGATGAATTTTACTGAAGAAGCTTGTCAACAAAGTAATGATAACTTCCCAGTTCAGTTTCTTAGCATGCCTGATCTTGATGCTGAGCCACAGGAAGAAAAATCAGGTGTTGAATTATTGGCAGAGTTTAACATTGACAATGATACAGATCAAGGAATAGCAAGGAAGATTGGGGATGGTCAGGAAATTGACCACAATTCATTGAATTGTGTTCTACCCTCTATAAGTAATGACCATATTGATGATGTCTCTATGGCTGAGGCAAGTGTCTTATATTCTTTCAATGCACTTTGAAAACATTTATAAAACCCCTTTTTTATAAAACATCTAGTTAACCTTTTCCAAATAACCTAACAATCTAATTTATTTCAGAAGAATAATGAGAATTCTGATCATTACCATGGGGAATGGGACCAAATGTTCAATGATATTATGATAAATAGAGGACCTAATCAAGAGTGTGGATCTGATTTGAAAGAACTGTATTCTCAAATATCTAAAACTATAGATTTGCTGAACTCTTAATTTAATTTACTAAAATAAAATATTCATTAATTTCCTTAAAAACATGTATTAGTTATAGAAAAGTTTAACACAGTATTAAGTTATTACTTTTTCTGTTTTTTCTTCTCTGCTTCCTCCTCTTTCTCCTTCTCAATGATAGACACATAGGAGCTGATAGTATCTGAATCAAGCATCTGCATTGGTTGACCACGTCTCATAACTGCTATCTCAAGATTCTTCTGTCCAGACTGAACCACCTCCAGGAGAGCACGAATAGCAAGCTAGAAAATAATAATTTAATATTAAACACGATAAAACAACTTGATGGACTCATTGTTAGGTCAGGGAATGTGACTTGATCCATATTGCATTTGGATAGATAATTACAGAAGAATAAGTCATCAACTTTTAGTCCTCATCTTCATCATTGTTTAGGCCAAAAGACATCTTTTGCCAGACAGGCATTCCCAAGTGACACCACAACAAATAGTCTTATGTGCTTCTCCCGATAGTCTTATAGAGGGGGCCTTTAGAGAAACTTTAGAGAACCTTTGAGGCATAGCACCCCACCACCATCTTAAATTTCTTCAGTTGCGGTGCACTATCTAACATACACACATATGGGTAGAACAACAAACAAAATGTTAGGAACATGGTAGCATTAAGTGTCATGTTGCCGAGAGATTTGGCTCCGGCATGGCTTAGCAGTGCCGCTGCAGTGTAATACATAAATGTCCATGATATACCTCACAATGCGGTGCAATGCCGCACCGCGCCATACGTTATCTGGACAATCAAATGTTGCAGACCATTGAATTGTTGACGGAGTCGTGAAATGTGGGATACATTGGACTATGTTTGAATACTGTACATTTAAATAATTACCTTAACAGCACCGTTCTCTGTTGCAACTTCATCAGCAGTATAGTTCTTTTCCAAGAATTCTCTGACAGTCTTGGCTGATCTGCCGGTTGCATTAGCCTTCCATTCATAGTAAATTCCTGATGGCTCAGTTTGGAACAAGTGAGGGAAACCATCATAATCGAAACCTCCAATCAGACAAGAAATACCAAAAGGTCGTCGCCCATTACTCTGAGTGTACTTCTGTTTGAGTCCTGCTATGTATCTTGTGATGTATTCCAAAGTAACAGGGTCCTCAACAGTCAGCTTATGCGACTGGCACTCGATTTGAGCCCTGTTGATGAGAATTCTAGCATCTGCCGTCAATCCAGCAAAAGCCATGACGACATGGTCGTCGAGGAGACAGATCTTTCTCACAGTTCTTTCTTCTTGCAACTTCGCAACTGATTTCTTTTCAACTCCTAACACAACTACATCAGCACCTCTTACACCGACCTGTAAATTAGAAGATATATTGTTTTTTATTCCAAATACGCTACATCATCGGCAGTTTACTTGTTTCTAACCAATAATTATCACAAACCGCTGTCGATCCTTTGCGAACAGCCTCCTGTGCATATTCCACTTGTAGTAAATGACCATCGGGTGAAAATACTGTAATAGCTCTATCGTATCTTGCAGACATTTTCGTATTTTGTTAAAATACAAATATTTCACGAATCACTCTTGAAGCTACTCACTGGCCGCAAACCACAAATGTCATTAGTGATGTGACACTAGTTGAGACTGAGACGAAACTATCGATATTATTTTCTCCTCTGCAATCTATAAGAGCCGAGGTTTTTTCGAGTATTATGACATCAAGGGTATGGACTAAAGGTTTTTTCGAGTATTATGACATCAAGGATCGTTACTGTATTAACTAAAGCCATGCAGTATTTTTGTAGGTATCCCAGCTGCAACGCACACTAATCGGAATCGTAACGTTATCGCCTTAAGCGCTTATTACACAACCCAATCCATCGGGCCCGATCTGCAGGGACGGTGGTGTAATAAGAAACAGGGAGCTAGGGCGCTGCACATCGGGCAATCGGGTGTTCCCGACCTCGCAGTGGCGGCGTAGGATAGATTGGCACACTGGGCGATTATATAATGAGAAATTCCCGATTGATTATTTTGTTAAAATATTCGATCACATTATCAAAATTTACTTCCTTGTGTCTTTCAATTGATGTTACGCGTGGTATGAGGTCAGACCAAACGCAACATGAATTCATATTTTAGGGAATAAGAAATTATCTTCGTAAAAATATGAAAATGTAGTCAGTACGTAAGTCATTAATTAAGTAGTTACGAACAAGAGTAGGTGCTTATTGAATGTCTTAAAATAGATAGTAGAATAATCTTTAAAGTAGATAGGAATAGACAAGATTTCAGTAACGTAAACAGTGCTCTTTCAATGGTTACGGATTGGTTTACGACAAATTATTTCGTTCTAAATGCCAAGAAAACGAAATGTATAAAATTTGCCTTGCCAAATGTTAGAAATTTAGGACCCAATGTAATTTTATGTGACGAGGTGCTTGAAACTGTAGACACGGCAGTATTTTTAACCGACTTCTTCAAAAAGGAGAAGGTTCTATGTTCGGCTGTATGCATGTTTTTTTTTTTATGTATGTTTATCGATTTCTCCGCCAATTGTGGACCGATTTAAAAATATCTTTTTTTATTCGAAAGTCTATACTCCTGAGGTGGTCCCATTGTCACTAAGTCAGAATCTGATGATGGGATCCCATGAAAATCGAGGGACACCCTCAAATTTTATAAGCACATCCACTGTTTTTCATAAACTGTGTAACGAAATTCAGACATTTGTACTTGGTAATTATCATCTCATGTTGCTGAGCTAATGATGGAAGGTATAAGTCAGGATCTGATGATGGAATCCCAACCCAAAATGTTTGTTCAGCGATATTTTCGCCAATTGTTAACCGATTTGGATGATTCTTTTTTTTTGTTTGGAAGAATATTTTCTCGGACTGGTCCCTTTTAAATTTGGTGAAGATCTGATGAAGAACTTCGGGGGTAGGCAACGGAACTCTTCAATAAATGATAGTAAATGGATCGGGATTTCTGTAATCGCATGTCTGTTGATTGTTTACACCAGTTCATAACATAATATCACGCTGGCACGCTGTTCTCGTGGTTTCACTTTTTAGTGGTACCTGCGTACCAATAAAAAGTGAAAAAAAAAACTTTTTAACAAAAAAATAAAACCGACTTCCAAAAACAAAACACTCTTCTTCTTCTACCTGGCGTTAATCCCGGCTATTGCCAGGGTCCGCCTTCCTACTTAGCTTCCTCCACTTTGCCCGATCTTGAACATCCTTCTCAGTTAGGCCATTGGCTCTCATGTCGGACTTAACGACGTCCAACCAGCGAAAAACAAAACACTACAAAGTAAAAAATAACCTTAATTTTGAACACCTAAAATGGAGACATTAGATTTTTAACACCGACTTCGTCGTTGTTAAAAATCTCCATTTTTTTTAGAATATTTTAGGCTCATTAGTTTCGGAGATAAAGGTGAATGGTAATTTTTCATCTAGTTTCTTGAATAACTACAAAATAATTTATTTTAAAATTATGAAAAGTAAGTCCTTTCATTTGATACGTCACTCGATATTGTTCAAGAATATTTTTTTTTTATTTACTAGTTTGACCTCCAATAGTGACCCCCATACTAAAAATCTATTTATTTACGTAATGCGTCCGTGTTTGGGTCACAGAAGTCCATATGTATACACATTTCCACAGAACTGCACATCGAAGGCTTTCTCGTAGTCCACAAACGCTAAGCAGAGGAGCGTATGTATGTATGTAGTCTACGGTTCTGAAGCTTTTTCTGAATCCGGCTTGTTTGGAAAGCTGGAAGTCGTCAAAGCTGCGTGCGAGACAGTTCGTGATGACTCTGGAAAACAGCTGACGCAGAAGTGGAACGGGCCTGTAATTCTTAAGCAAGGCATTGTCGCCCTTTTTAAAGAAGAGTACCATCACACCTCTGCTCCATGCCTGTGGAGTTTTCCCCTCGAGTATGACGGAATCGGACAGTTCCTGAAGGGCCATAAGGATCGGTTTTCCACCCGCCTTAGGCCGTAATTCCATCCTCACCCGACACCCTGTTGTTTTTAAGCTGCTTCAGAGCCATCTTAATCTCATACAGACTGACGTCCGGGACGTTCTCGGTATGGTGTTGTTCACTCTTGAAAAAAATATTTATTTGATAAAAGTGACGAAAGACAGTGAAAATAGATCAACATATCTTAAAATCTATGCGTGACTGAAATGTTTGATTTACTGTCCTTAGTTTTATGTATCATGATAATTACAAGACACATAGGTAATCAAATCTCGGGGAAAAAAGTTTTTTTTTTGTTGCGTGTCGAGAGTCGATAACAAATCCAATCACTATTTTCACAATGACAACGATATTTCGAAAAAATATTCGTTCAGAAATATCACATTGTTTTCCATGATGGCGTATCTTTTAGCTTCGATCGATTGTTTATTGGATTACCAAAATTCGAATGCGTCGAATAGCTGCGTATAACGCGCCGTCAGCAAATCAGTGTTTCTCATAAGGTTTCTTCGTTTTTAGACACTCACTTAACGATAATTATAGTTATTTGGTAGCGGTTTTTATTTAGCTGGTGACTTAAAGCATTTAGCCTATACTCCAAAGATTACTATAGTATACCTATACTCTAAGGCTGGTTATGAAGCCGGTTGTATTTTTTGTAAAGAAACAAAAATATTTTTCACTTTTTAGTGCTGCTACCCCTCAAAAATTCCAACCTGCAAGAAGGCTTCACGAAAAAAATCTGATTTTTACGAAAAAATGGAGTCATCTTAGAATAATCCTCATTCGAATAAAAATATTTTGCAAATTCGTCTATATATTATAATGACGGAGTTTATGCCCGAACGTACAAAAAAATATAAACATCCGAAATGACAACCCCCTCTTTTTTTGAAGTTGGTTAAAAATGTAGAAAACTTCAAAAGCGAAATGTCAAAGTTTTGAAATTTCAAGAAACTCGAGCAATATGGCGACGGCTACGAGTGACTTTGAGCCGTGGCTAACTGAAAAGTTGAGATCGCTAAAAACTGACGAAGGAGTTTTCGGATCGTACATATCAGGTATTTTAGAAAGCGAAGATAGTGTGGATGAGAAAAAAGATGCTTTAGAAGGCATACTATCTGAGATAGTGGTAAGTATCAACTGGTTCTAGGCAAGGATTAGTTTGTTTATTCTCTAATTAATTGTGCTTTTTATCAGGAAAAGGACATTTCCACACACATAGACGAGATAATAGAGAAATGGGAGTCATGTCGAGTACAGGAAGAAACCCCAAAGCCCGTTACGGATGTAGATGTTCGGCTAGCCAAATTGTTAGAATCTCAAGCTCCTGCCACAACTACACGACGAGAATATACCGATGAGGAAAAAAAGATTCGTGAAGCAATATTGTCCCAGTATAGTCAGCTCTCTGATAATGAGGTATTATGATAAGTGTTTATTATATGCTTGATGTGAGAGGTTATGACGAATTGTCATACCATGCTAAGCTGCTGTTTCAACTGCTCTAAATATTATATATAACGTGTTATAGGAAGACGTTGTACAAGAAGAGGAGGCTGTTGGTCCAGACTTAGTTAAGAACACTAACGCAGCAGACGTCCATGCTGCAGCAAGAGAGCGACGTGAACAAGCCCGACTTGATGCCCAGAAAAAAAAGGAAAAAGATAAAGAAGATAGGTAAGAATACTGTAGTAATTTAACTCATACACTTAATGTTAAATTTGTTAAATACTTAATTAAATACCTATTTTAATGACATAGATATAACCTTTTTGACCCATGAATGTTCACTGTATAACAGGGCAACAGGCGCTTTATTAAAATAGTAAAATAAATCATAGTACCTATTTGTTACAGAAGTAAAATAAAAAAACATGTTAATTATTTATACATTTGCATTTTGACACTGTTGATCCACATATTAATCAAAGTTTTGTCTGTTGTTAATTGTTGTGAAATTACTTTGAGAGCTTGAAAAAGATAATGAAGATAGGTAAGAATATTGCGGTAATTTAATTGCATTAGCCTGTTTAACTCCACTGTGTAATCCTTATAAACCAATTTATAGATGTGTGTGATTCATACAGTCATACACTTAAGTCGAATGCTCCAGGGTAGCCCGCGAAATTCAAATATTTTTATGTTTTTTGCAATTTGCCGATCAGTGTGAAGCTGTATGTGGACCAAATGCGATCCGCGACCGTAACGCGTATTTATCTAAAATGTTATAACCATTTTAATCATCAATATAGCCCTCTAAGTTCATGTAGTTCGAAAGAATGAATATTTCAGAAATAATAAATTTGGTCCACATACAGCTTCACACTGACCGGCAAATTGCAATAAACATAAAAATATTTGAATTTCGCGGGCTACCCTGGAGCATCCACCTTAATGTTAAACTTGTTAAATATTTAACTAAATACTTATTTTATGTCACTGAGGCGGGCCACAGCAAGACATGGTGAGCCAACCTAGACACTGACAACCTAGATAAGGTGTCTCAGGAAAAAATACCTGGAACAACTTGGGGCAGGCCTTTGCACAGCAGTGAGACAGTGCAGGCTTTAAAAAAATACCTAAGAACTGATTAGGTCTCTCATTGCATGATCTGCTCATTGTATTGAAATTTTATAATTTCAGAGAAAAACAAAAGCAGCTAAAGGAAGAGAAAAAAGAAAAACGTAAGACACAAAAAGGCGAAAGGAAAAGGTAGCAATCTATACTAATGAACATGTTTGGCTGTTCAACATTGCTTTGTGAATATGACACTAAAAATCTGTTAATATTGCTCAATATTGCACAAATGCAAGCTGAACATTCATATACCCATGTGTCTTAGTATACTTAATCCACTTTTATATGAAGCAATAATAACAGCTCTGTTTAGATAAATGATAATGGTCATTTGCAACAGCTATTGTTTTTTTGTATTATTTTTCTGCATGAATACTATGTTATTTATAACTAACCTACCTATAGATATCAGTTTTTAGAATTGTGATAAACGCACTTTTTGTTTTGTTGCATTTGATAAATTCTTGACTGATAAAGATATAGATTTTATCGTTTTGGCCCATGAACATCTGTATAACAGGGCAAACGGGACATTGAACTACTATAATAGATCCTGGCAATTGTTACAGAAGTATAATAAAAAGCATTTTAAATATTAATACATTTGCATTTTGACACTGTTGATCCACATATTAATGAAAGTTTTGTCTGTTGTTAATTGTTGTGAAATTACGAAAGTTTACTAATAAACTTCTTCATTAGTGGTTCAGATTATGTAAAAATACAAGATGTTTAACAATATATAAAAAGGGATCATGCTATCCCTTTAGGCCTGCCATCAGTTCCCTGACCAATCATTTATGTCTGATACTGAAGAAATCGTAACTAATCTATAGTGATCCATATCCCATACCAGCTGACCAGAAAGACATTGTCTTGTCCAAACATAATGAACTGTATATTGGATCTAACCATTCACAGCCAATACCAATTACCAAAATTAATTTATCCATATCAGACACAAGTTTTTGTAGAGCTAGTTAAAAATCTATTTCTGAAGAAATGAATGGTGCTTTATTTGTTCCTATGTTACTTCCATTATGAGATAGATATTAGATAGCTAATAATATAGTGCTGTTGCATTGACCATTGAAACATTAAATCGTTTTTGAATATTGAATTTATGTACAATTTTTTTTTAAATCAAAATTAAGTAAGCGCCAATGTGTCTGTAATTGTTGGAAATTGTATTTTTTTTTTAGTAAATCTTTATGTTAAAAATTGTGGAGAAAAATAAATAAGGTAGATAATAATTTTTGGCATTTAGAAGTTTTTGCAAACAATTAAAAAAGTTGTAAGTTTAGAGTAAAATACAGTGTTATTATTAAAAGATATTTAATATAACAACAACATTGCCTTCATACAGTAAGTGCTGTAACTGCAGTATTTTATACCTCTGTATTGGAATAAAAGATGTGTACAGTAAAAGATGAATGTATTACATCGTTGGGATGTGATATAGAGCCTATGCACACGGCGAACTTTTAAAGCGCCGACGTCGCACGTTTTACGAACTTCTGCTTATACGCTGTAGATGACCAACAAAAAGCAGTACTGTCTGCATTTGAAGCGCGTTACTCGCATCGTCGGCGCGTTGAAAAAACGCCGTGTAAGTGATTTCTTTAATTTTTGTATTGTTGACACAATATTTTCATATTTCACTGTACACAATTTTAATATGCTTTTAGTCATTAATATAGTTGTTATTTATTATGACGCAATACATGTGTAATATTTCAATAAAATCACATGTGTATGTCATATTATTGTTTTATTTATGTAACATTAACAGGTAAGATAAACACACCGGCCCCCTTCTACCATCGGACATCCAGACGCACTGCATCTTACCATCCCTACCTTGTGGCTATTCCACCAATTCGCACTAAGCGTTTTCAAACGTCTTTTATAATGCGCACAGCAAAGGAGTGGAACTCTCTGCCAGCGTCTGTGTTTCCGAAAGCTTACAACCCTAATCTCTTCAAAGTTAGAGTGAACAGGCTCCTTCTGGGTAGGCTCGCTCCATCGTAGACTTTGTCTCTGTCGTCTCTGACATAGACTAGAGTCAAGAGCAAACCCATTACAAATAAAAAAAAAAAAAAAAAAAACAAAACTTAATATTAGAACATTGCTGCACAAAGTGTGTAATTTATAACACCTACATTAATTGATTAATTATAAACGGGAGTTAAAAAGCTGATCAAATTTCAGTACTCATATCAAATTAAGTGTGCAAAAAATAATTTGCACATGCATTCAAAAATCACTTAGCCTCTCTTAACCTAGGATTATAAAAATCCGGCCAAGTGCGAGTCGGACTCGCACACGAAAGGTTCCGTACCATAAACCTTCATTTTTATTATTTGTTGTGGCAATAGAAATCCACAATCTGTGAAAATTCCAACTATCTGTTACGGTTCCTAAGATACTGCCCGCTGACAGACAGACGGACGGATGGATTAACAGACAGACAGCGGAGGCTTAGTAATAGGGTTCCATTGGTTACCCTTTGGGTAAGGAACCCTAAAGAGGGCTTCCTAAACTAAGAGCATTACTTTTACAACTGTAACTTAATTTTTATACAGTAAAGAATATGAATACACAATCATTGTAAACAAAATAAACTAAGTAAGTACATCAACATCTATTTATAGTGCACATTATATGCAGATTTTGCTGACTAGGATGAGTCATCTAAGATTACATGATGATTTCATTATAAGTTTGTCAGTGTTCTATCACAGATAGCAATATTTAATTGGTATTTATAATCTTTTTTTCTATTAGTTAGTTACTATTCCGTAACAACAAAGTTTTGAGCACCACCAGCATAGATTTGTGTAATTTTTAGATTCTTATCTATTTCCAAAGGCACTAAAGTTGGCTGTAGAATTTGGTTTCCTAAATCGATTCCTGTGTTGAAATGTTCATTCCACCCCCACGCCCAGAGTGTGTTGTCTGTAGCTAAACAAATGGTGTGCTCTGACCCTAATGCAATGTCGAGTACTCGCCTGCCATCTGAAAAAATATATGAACACATTGCATAAGCTATCCTCAGATTTCAACACTATATACATTACACTACATATTTTGAAACCAAAATAAAAATATAAATATTGAAATAACACATAACATTCTCTAAATATTAAAATTTATTGTAAATTATGTAGTTTCTAAATCCCTGAAAACATTGAAAAATATGGTTTACTAACCTGGCAGCTTGATATGTGTAAATTTTCCTGTAATAACAGTTTTATCACTTCCCAGTTGTCCCCAGTTATTTCTGCCCCAGGCTATGAGAGTTCCATCCTCTAACCACAACAAAACATTTGTCCAACCACTCAACAACTTTTTTACTTCTTGTTTTACACCTATATCTATTTTATTGGGTTTAAATACTTTTTTATATTTTTCAGAACAAAGCAACAACTGGCCATGCCTGTTGTCACCCCAAACATACAAGGCTCTCTCTTCAGAACACCAAGCTACAGTGTGGTTTTGTCCACAAGCTAAATGGGATATTTTACCAATACCCTGTACTCTCTGAAATCTATCAGAGGATAAAATGTCATTCCCCAATCCCAGTTGACCATGTCTCCCACATCCTGTAGTCCACACTTCGCCTTTGGAGTTGACTATTGCTGTGTGTCGTAGACCCATAGATACCAAAACAGCATGCACTGGGAGTCTAATTGGTTTCATAACTTCTGAGAAGTATTCTTTTGGTGTTGTTGGTATTCCCAATTGGCCAAAAGCATTGGAACCCCATACAATAATTGTTTGGTCATCTGTTACTCCACAGCTGAAGTCCCATCCACACACAATATTTGTAAAAGTAACACCACTCAAAGCCCATGTTCTTTCAATACTATGTACTTCCGTGTCCCTTGCTAGTTGAAGTTTTGAATTCCACCCACAAGAATAAAGCTTGCCTTCATCATCTATAAGAAGAGTATGACCACCTCCACATGCAATTTGTCTTATTTTGCTATCATACAAATATACTTGGACATTGCTAGGCTTTTCTACTTGTTCATTTGCAGTACCCACTCCTAATTGTCCATGAGAATTAGCTCCCTGAAAGTATCATCAATGGTATTAGAGGACTATAAATAGAATTAAAAAAAAAAAACATCCAGGAACGGATACATAAGTCAATGGAAGTTTTTTTGTAGGTAATGCAGTGTAGTAAAGTACTCACCCAAGTCCAAAGTGCCATAATATAAGTTCAGTCGATTTAAAATCTTGATTATTTTTTATATCTCTCTTGCTTCATAGGTTATGTTTTGAATTTTGCCAGAAATGATAATATTGTCAATGTCAGTGAATGATTGATGATACAGGACTACTGGTGACAGCTACAGTCACAGAATACCAATGGCCTGGCCCGCCTGGCCATAGACTGCTACAGCTTATCCTGGTCCACCCTACTCAAGGAAAATGCTAACTGGTGACTAGGCACTTAGGCAGCATGGTCTTAGACCTTATACTGTTCCGTCAGGAAAATAAAAAATATTGTGGCCCCTGTGAGAAGTGATGTGGTCACCCATTATATCTCGTCCAGTACATTGTGTATGTCGACCGATCGCATCACATCGGTATATAACCATACGTTTTTATTCCAATAACGGCAATAACGTACAAAGGGCACACGTTTTGTACGGAAATTATTTTGGCTATTGATTGAACGCATCACAAAAGTTTGACATTCCAGTTTTTTACCACACTGAAAGCTTTTGACGTTGACATTTGCCAGTTGTAATGTAAACAAAGAATATTAATCAGGTAAAAAAACCAAAAGAATTTTAATTTTTGACAAAAAATTACTGTAGTAAATTGAACTGGCAAGTTAAACGTTGATGAGAGAAATTTTATATATTTTGCACTCATTATCATGATAGAATAAATCAATTTATTACTGTGAAAAGTAAACTCAGTTTCAGCAATACGTAGTTCTTGAATCACAATTGTATTTTCCTAAGGTAAAGCCGCAATGGATTCATTTAAAAGACATGCTACTGCTGCTCAAGTGACGGCAATGGTGGATTTCATGCAAGAACATTCTGACGTCGCCAAGGGTCTTCTCAATTCAGGTCTAGAAAGGGAAGACATGGAGGCACAGTGGCAAGATCTTACAACCACACTTAATTCCATGGGAGGAGCTGTTAAATCTGTTGATAAATGGAAGCAGGTCCATGAACAAGTATAATAGGGAATAGAGATTAAATTAAAAAAAATATCACAATAAAAACAGCATACATATAACAGAAAAATATTATTTATTTGTTGCACACCTCCACACAGTCTTTTAACCCAAAGGATGACTGCTAGAGAATGCTTAACTGCATTAAATCTGCATAAGTACCACTATTCTGCTGCCATAAAGGCATAAACGGTATCTCAGTCAAAACAAGTTTTGAGGATATTTAAATTTAGTAAATATAGCTTTCTTTTTTAAGTGAAATATAGATTTTTTAAAGTATTTTTTACATGTTTTAAATAAGATCCTGCTATGTGGATTAGTATTGGTAATAATTAAATTTTTGTGATACTGCTTTTGCACTTAGCATTGCAGTATTGTAGATACACAAAAGTTTAAATAAATAAAGATGGTTTTTCAGACTTGGCGTGATCTCAAATCAAATACCAAGAAAAGGGCTCTGAAACAGCAGCAATCTCTTGGCGATACCAGTGGAGGAATGAGTTCAGAAGGGAGTGCAGACACCTCACAGAATCTAGATGCTGAAAATTATGTTCCCCCACAGAAAAGATTTGGTATTACATAATTTCTATTTATCTTCTTTGGGATTATGGGCCAAATAATATAAAAAAACCTTTTTACTATTTTGAAATACTAATTAGCAGATTCTTATTTAAATTTTTCTATGCGGAATTTGAATTTAGAATCATATAATCAGTATAACTTATCATGGCTAAAAAGTTTTATAAATAGGGCTTCATCTGTGTGTTCAGCTTTGTTACATTTTGCAACAATGTATTGGGCAAATCAATCAAGCACTCGGAAATATGCATAATTAATACGTGCAAATATATTTATTGCTGCAGTAGATATGAAACTTAAGGAAGTTAATAATGCAATATAATAAACATCTACCTATTAATCAATATCTCCTGTGTGAAACATTTCAGCATCCTTTGATGAAGAAATTATTAAAATAGAAAGAGACAAATTAGAATTTGAAAGGGAGTACAAGATACAGAAAATTGAAGTATTATCAAGGTAATCATTTGACAAATAACTAAATAAACAAATAAATATTAAATTAAACAATTATTAATTAACTTGTTTATTGTGTTTCAGGATAGCATCAGCTTTAGAAGAAATAGCTAAGAAACAATAAATAATTAATTAATTAAAACACAATGTTTCATTTATAACTGCATATTCAATGAGTTTGCAATATCTTTATGGCTATGTATTATCAATTAATATTATTGAATGAATACTGATACAACACACATTCTAAACGTCAGAAATTCGCCTAAGAAACAATTCCATATTGCTGTATTTTCATAACAGATGGCGCTACGCGTTTGAGCGATCATCAACGAGGTGTTCCACTGCTGCAAGCCAAGCTGCTCAGCTGGAAAGGACTAGAGTGTATAATAGGCAAAGCCTCTGGTGTTAAAAAACATGTTACGAAAGTGGAATGGGCTCAGATCCCTTTACACGCCAGTCCGACTCGCTCTTGGCCTGTTGTAACACGACTCTAAGGCCCGTATTACAGAACTACAATCAAGACTCAAGCATTACTTAAAACTAGTCTCAGTTGGAGTTTTAATTTTAGAACATGACTTGAGCAGAGAAACTACAATCAGTAATCACCTGAGCAATGTCACTTTCAAATAACATTTTTTACGTATTATAGAACAGTGCTTGATGCTTGACTGAGCTCCACTCAATGTGTCTTTATTTTAAAATCACAATCAGCTCAGAATCACTGCTTGAGGCGAGATTTGATCTTTGTTTTGGCAAGTGTAGTCGAGACCACGCTTGAGCATAGATTCTCATCAATTTTTTTGAGGATTTGAAGTAAATCGAGTACCTACCTAATCAAAATGGATATTTACAGAAGTAGATTATTATAATTTTTTTTTTAATGATGAGACAAATCGAAAATTTATCTCAAATGTTCCTCTGAGATATTTAAGAGATACGCAGGACCCATATAATAGGGAATACGCATTCGACTTTTTTATTTGCAAAATGAAATACTTATTAGCTCTAGTAAACAATTATGAAATTATTTTTATAATACCTTCGTCAGCGATGAAGTTATAAAGCTTCAAAGATTTTTATTAGAAAGAGAAGTCTGATGTAAACTTTGACGTCATCGTCTATGACGCCTATATAGCTGCCATAGAAAACAGCATTTACGCGAGAGGGACAGATATATTTCCTTAAATAATTATATCTCCTTTGTTTTTCGACTGATTTTGATTCTATTTTCACTGTTAGTATTATATTTTTGTATATTTTTAGATAAACTGTACAGATGATAAATATTTTTTTCATGTATATTCCCTATTGTGAAAACTTTAAGAAGTGCAGGTTTTCACAAGATGTCGTGAAACATTAAATTTTACCTGAGACCTCTTTATTTTCATTTTTTTTTTTATATCTTTAGAGTTTCATTAGAATGTGGGTGCAACACATTCTATTTTTTTTGCAGTATTTGGCAGCAAATGTATCGAGTCAGCCTTCTCGCAAACTTCGCTGAGGTAGTCAATACCAACAAAACTCTCAGCTCCATTTTACCGAGATCGCGCCTGTTTCAATGATTCCTCATATTGTCCAGCAGTTTTGCTGTCCACAGAACATAATATGTACCTACTCTGAAGGGGGGTGGCTGTCAGTGTCAATAACGTCGTGTCGTCCGCCTCGTCCGGTTTTGATCGTGCGAAAAAAAAAAAGATTTTCAATAGAAAACAAACTATTGTTCAGGGTTACCATAATGATTGCTTACTCACGTAATCAGATATCAAAATCTCTACCTACTCAAGCGTAGTTTCGTTTGATTTGAGTTTGAGGATAATTCTTCGCTCAAGCAGTAATCGGTTGAACGCAGTTTAAGTAGTACTTGAGTAAGGTTCTGTAATACGGGCCTAAGAGACCCTTTTGGGTCTTGTTACTGCATACCTACGACTTCTAATTCCTGTAGTTATCTGTTTATGGTGCCCCCCAGACGTGATGCCCTAACTAAGCAATTGCTTATGGGTTAATCTGGCACTGATAATAGGGAAGATGCAAATACAGAATTTATGAGAATGTTGTTAGTGAAATGATAATCAAGTATAAAATAAAAGCCATTGCAACGTTTTTATTTTAGTTAATATCGATTATAACAAAAATAATTAATTAAAGTAACGTGAAACGGAACGTATTTAAAAACAACAATCAGAGTTTAGTGATGTCACTGCTGTTATGACAACGAAAAGGCAACCTTATGTCTTTGAGTTAGGACAGTTCATGACAAGTGTCAGACAGGAGGGACTCAACTTCCTTTTTCGGGCGAAATGTCAAACTGTCAGGCGAGGCTAGACAAGACAGTCATTGTGTTTTCGAACTGGCGTACCACTCTTAATTTTTTTCGAAATAAGTAGCGTGCGTCGCAATAACGTAATTCGAATCTTCATATCACTCCCGTTATATAGGCAATTGAAACCTTAGCGAATAAGTAATAACTGAAAAGGAGACACTCCCTCATCTATTTTTCCGTGTAATAATTTATGTATAATTTATGTTCAAATGTATCGTAAGCCGATGTTGTTCGTATGATTAATCACGCCTCATCCGCATCTGTTGAGTTGCAAACTTTCTGCTTGTTTGTGGGATTTGTCGAGAACTCGAGTCGAGACCCTAACTTGAGAAAGTTTATTTCGTAAATAACTCATTGATATAAACGATGAGTTAGTAGGTACTATTACCTATATGGCTATTAGGCTGCGTTTCTGTTACGCACACATGTACAGAAACATTAGGTCCCTTAACGTTTCTTGAGTAGGTAGGTATATAAGTAAAATATTGTTATTTATTTTAAAGAGGTTTGTACTTTACACGAGGCGATGACTTATTACGTGAAAACTAAACATAACAGATGAAGTAGATAGGATCTGATGTAGATAAGTAGGTACCTACCTATTATATAGGTGCGTCAAATCGTGAGACGTATTGGAGCTTTCTAAATATTTTGCCATGTTTCCACATCAATCGTAAAGATTTGATCGGGCGCATAGCAACGTACTCGTAAATGTCGGAAATCTGATTATTCCGCGTCTATTATGAGGATATCTACCAGTGGCGTAGTTAGTCTCAAACGGGCCTTGTACCTATCATACGAGTACATTTTTGGGGGGCCCGTTTTTAGGGGGTACCTACTTACCTATTGTTTTTTTAAACAAAATAAGCCCTACTAGCTAAAGTCTTGGCAGGCCACGAAGGACATAAATGGGACTAAATGTATAGCTTCCACACGTCGGGGCCCTTCTTCCTCTCCTTCCCGTATCTTTGATAGGTACGGCTACCTTAATGCTTAGGTACCAACCTATAGTTTTTTGATAGATAGGTACCAAGGTATTGTGCATTAGACAAGGTATTCAGGGCCCTGGGTCCCGAATCAGGGTGGTGTAATAAGAGTTAGGGACCCTAATTAGGGTGATCTGGTCTAGTTAGCCGGGAGCAGTGTTGCCAACACCAATTTAGTAAATTCCCCGAAAATGCAAGTCAAATTCCCCACAAAATCTACTAATTCCCTACAAATTCGATATTTAGATATATATATCCCCGCGTGGGGTCTCCCGGTGTTACAGTACCTATTAAAATGTTTCTATTAAATTACCTACCTTGCTAACATCTAGGCTTTTGGAAAAACGTCCATAAGTGGACGGTTGCCTTAATCGCCACGCTTGGCAGGCGGGTTGGTGATCGCAGTGTTTGGTTTTGCGTTTTACAGACAACGCTGCTGCTCATTCTGGTGAGTCCCTTAGTCGCCTCTTAAGACACCCACGGGAAGTTATGGGATGGTATTATTCTTTTACATATGGCACTGGCCGACACCATACGGCACGATTGGCTGTTGAAAATTCATACAAACAACCGCATCAGCTAACGCGGTAGGTAGTATTCAAAATCAATAAAATAAGTAAGTACTTAGTTGGATATCAATGGACTTGGCTCAACCAACGTCAGCCGTTTTGCACAAGAGTCGTTAAGTCCAGCAAGTTAGCAACTAATTGCCAATTACGGCACTCGATGCAACGTGGCTCAGCAGATAAGTAATATTTTTATTGGGAGTAATGAAATGAGCAACCAGGATCTGGAATCAACGAAATCTGTTACTTATGGGTTTCCTTTGTATGAAGCAACGGGTGCCTAGGACCGTAGGTGATTAGGTTCGCGTTAGGATAGGTAGTAGAGTTCGTTGCTTTAGTTCTAGAAGTGGGGAAGCCACGGAAGTTTAGTACCTAGGTACCTAATGATTTGGAGGAAGTACCTACGTCCAAGATGACATACGGTTTTATATATATATATTTTTTTTTAAATATTATAAGTAGTTACAGTCAGTCTTTAATTTTAATAATCAACTTTTGTTCATTAGTATTAACATACGTAGGTAAATATAAAATTGCATAGGAACCACATAAAAAAACACAATCCTAAGTAAATTAATTTTGTCCATATAGTACCTACGCACAAAATGACATAGGTAAGTACATAATAAACATGCAATTTATGAACCCCTACATAGACCTACCTACATAGTTCACAGACAAAGTTTTTGGTCTTCTAGGACATCAGCACATGATGTATAAGCCTAAAGTAAAGAAAACAACTGTGGCACCGTAGCAGTACCTACTCTTGGAACGGGAAAAGAGGTTGTGATAGTAAACTAGCTTCTGCCAACGGCTTCGCCCGTGGTCTCTAGGGAACATTCTCCCGGGATAAAAAGTAGCCTATGTCTTTTCTCAGGCTCTAAACTATCTGTGAACCAAATTTCATTTAAATCGGTTCAGTGGTTTTGGCGTGAAAGCGCGACAGACAGACAGAGTTACTTTCGCATTTATAATATTAGTAAGGATGCATACGCAGTCATCGTCCACGTCTGCGTCCTCACCGTACCTCAAGTCACCAGCCTTAGTCATTATCATGTATGTCGTTTTGCTCCAAATGTAAGTAGGTACCTATGTCATTTTGCCCCACAAGGTATCATAACAGTAACAAAGTCATAATTTCTATAAACGCGAGATTAGATATATATTTATAGAATTAATCATGAATAATTATTAGTATTATTCTACGCTTCTTCAAATAAAATTAACATACGTAATAGAAAAAACAGGACGAAATCTATTTAAAAAT
Organism: Lacanobia oleracea; assembly: GCA_950371165.1. Classification (NCBI taxonomy): domain Eukaryota; kingdom Metazoa; phylum Arthropoda; class Insecta; order Lepidoptera; family Noctuidae; genus Lacanobia; species Lacanobia oleracea. The sequence goes on from OX493393.1 coordinate 7,650,739, forward strand.
AAACACTTTTACGCGTCACTCAGTGACTCAGCCAATGGCACTATCAACTTGACAGATAAACATGGTCGAGGACAAGTGATGTTGTGATGTGATAACTGAAGCATTGTGCAAAAAGCTAGGTCCATATAATTATGTCCTTTAGGACGTACTTCCCCTACCTAGATGTTCGCATTGGTGATCCTTCTAGAATCTTTATTTCCTAGAAAGACGCTGTAAGGTTGGTGGTGATTTCAGTCTGTGACATTTAACACCGCTCTCTAGGTCCGTGTAGTGGATAACTGCTAGTTCCTCTCATAGGTCTGTGTTTCAGAAGTTGGTGTGCTACCTTTTTTTTTAACCGACTTCAAAAAAAGGAGGAGGTTCTCAATTCGGTTGTATTTTTTTTTTATTAAAAGAGTATTCTTCTCATCAAAGTGACTAGGTACCTACGTATCCTCCACGAGATGACTTGCGGCCTCTACCAACTACGCCGCCTCTAGGTACGAGGTGACTGCTCTGCCACTAAGAGGTGCTTATGCGGTTCCTATGAGGTAACTACGCGGTCTCTATGAGCTACGTGGTGACTACGCTGCATCTACTTGGTGACCACGCGTCTAATATGAAGCGCCTACATGCTTCTACGTGGTGGCTGGACTTCCTCCACTTGGTGACTACGTGGCCTTAAGGTGATTGCGCCAGGGTAGCCAGCGAAATTCAAATTTTCTTACGTTTTTTGCAATTTGCAAGTTAGTGTTAGGTTATATGTTGATTTAAGTATGATTCGCGGGCTTAAGAATTATGTATTTTCAGAATTATAACCATTAAAATCAGTAAAATAACTCCATAAGTCGGTATAATCCTAAAATGCTAATCAAACCTGCCCGAGTTTTATTACATAATTCTTACGCCCGCGAATCATACTTTAATCAACACATAACCTAACACTAACTTGCAAATTGCAAAAAACGTAAGAAAATTTGAATTTCGCGGGCTACCCCGGCCTGCACCGCAACTATGTTGTGGCGTGTTTGTGGGTACGAAGCCTCATGAGGTAACTTCATAAACTAAGCACAACTAGGTACATTTCCTTGTTAGGTAATTTGCATAATTGGTAAATAGGTACCTAAAACTTATCTCCTGTCGGTTTTCATACTAGGTAATTATTACAAAACACTCTAATTTCATGCGATCAGTACCTAATTTTATCTACCTGAGTAGGTATTAGCCGCTTGGCAGGTTAACACTGGCGCAAATTACATGCTCAGCCAGACATTATGTCATTGATGTGGTTCGGATGATAACTATGAACTATGCACAGCCCGGGAACTTCGTATTACGAAACCTGAACTTTGTGGTAAACTGACTGCTTGGAAATGTTAACTTTTATTCAGGAATTCAGTTGCGTTTTTGTGTCAGGAATTCGGGAAGTAAGTACCTATCTAGGTTTGTATCTATTTTTGAGGCGGTTAGTTGTACCTAGGTAGGTTTTGGTTAAGAAATAAAGATGAATGTGAACACAAGCAGTACCTACCTAAGGAATTTAAATAGGACGATACTGACAACAAAACTCACGTACCTAAGAGTTGTGTAGTGACCTACACCATAAAAGCTGGCTATTTCCTTCCTAGGCACAGGTCTACTTTTACGATCCTGGAGAAAAGTATGCCGTTGTGTACCTTATAGGTACCTACCTACACTTTATTAAGAAACAAAAACTCATTTTGGCTGTTTAGGTTTTTAGTTTCCAGCCTCACATCTATACTAATAATAAAGCTGAAGAGTTTGTTTGTTTACTTGAACGCGCTAATCTCAGGAACTGCTGGTCCGATTTGAAAAATTATTTCAGTGTTAGATAGCCCATTTATCGAGGAAGGCTATAGGTTAAATATTATCACGCTATGACCAATAGGAGCGGAGCAGTAATGAAAATTGTGACGCAGACGAAGTTGCGCGGGTCAACTAGTCTCATAATATCTAGAATTCCTTAACATGGGGCTTATTTACCTGCTGCTATAGGTATTACACATGGCGTGACCATCATATTTAAATCTCATTGAATAGTTGTTTTTACAGTTCTTAGAACTACCACATCATTAAAGACCTTGCGTTATTGTAATAAAGCTTAAAAACTTGCGAGCGGACCGTATAGTTACAAAGTACTTATAGGTAGAATTGGATACTTACCAAATAAAGGTCGAGAGTAATATAGATAATATTAGACTATAGAATAGCCGGATGCAGTCAATTCTGTTAAAACAGGTTAAAAGCTGAATCCAACATAGTTGAGATAAAGCTATTTTACCCCAACTATGTTGGATTCGCTTCCTGTTTAACGAAGTGCAGCTGAATTCATGGAGCGGCTACCTATCTGGCCTCTACAACTCAGTAACTGGGTAACATACTACTCCTCAACAAGACTGGTATCAGAATTCCTGGATATTGATCTACCTGTAGCCAAAGCGTAATGTCAAAGTTCTAAAAATTACAACCAACGGCAGCAAGGAGGAATCTCGATATTTATAGATGGTCAAACATCTATCCATAGACCTCTGCAAGCGTTGCTTAATCTTGAATATCGACCCGTGCGGCTGATATTATTTACCCATGAGCTCTATAATCGGATCCAGTAAAGTCAGTTTTTTATTGTTTGTGTAAACGGGTCCCACAATGCAACGAATTCATATCGTAGGCAACCTATTTTCGCAGGCAGAGCTTTAAAAATTCCAATTTGTTTGTCAGCCAGAATTGAACTTTAGACATTTAAAAACTTTCGGGTGAAAAGTTTGGTTTGTTATGTGATTTTGTTTATTCTTTTAAAGGTACCTAGAAGTTGGTACGGGTTGCGAGTCGACCTCGTAAGCTGCTTTGTGATACTTTCAGTTGAACATAAAGCCAATAATGCGCACTGCTTGTTCAAACTTGACCCATTTATAGATGCTGTAGTGTTGTAAAACCGTAAAAGACGTGTTAAGAACTTACGGCATTACGCTTGTGTTGGTATGTACATATCGCAGGCGGATTGTATAAATCGTCGTATTACATTACGGCTAGCCGTTTCTAAAAACAGGGCCGTATTGTATTGCGGCGGGTTAGCGGTTAGCTGGATTGTCATTGCGAGACGTTCTACGATATGGCTGCTCACGTTTAGCCTCATTGTACTTATTCCACAATGTAGGGATTTAGGGGTAGGGTTAGGTTACTTTAAACCCTTTACACAGAAATCGTTCCTTCACAAATTTGTCAAAGAGGCGGATAAATGACCCGCTCTATTACGTTACGGCTAGCTATATTACACTATGGCTAGCCGTGTTGAATGACGTATGGCACCGAATACATTCCGGCGGTTTTTTATTCAGCCGCATTCAATCCGGCTAATCGTTGAACCGCCGCATTTTAAAACGGCTCTGTTTTTGATTACAGCTAGCCGTGATGTAATACGGCGGATTATACAATCCGACTGCGACATATACAAATGTACGTTCCTATCTATCTAAGTAGTAGGTACCTATGTACCTATAAGCAATCGATGGAAGACAAATAGGTCTGTTTCTGGTAACATTCCAACTCATTTGTTACAGTAAAATAATGGATTTGGTATTAAATAGAGACGCGTGTATGCCTACGTACCTACAAACTATTTATTATTTCAACATTATTCTTATTTGCGATAGATATGGCTGCTACGAACTCCTAATTAGTTATTCCTAGAAATAATAAACCCGGTTAACTCTTGTTGGAAACTGGATTTAATTACCAACTATTCAATTTCCCTATAAATTCGAATTATCTTTGAAGCGAGCCCTGGGGCGCTCAGTTTAGTTACTTAGCTAGTGACCGTAACGGTTTGGGTGAATTTCCTGTAACATGGCCGAAAATTAGAGATGGGCCTACCGCTTGGAACATGGCCGACTAGACAACTACCTAGTCGGTTCACAAATAGCCGACTAGCCGTCGACTATGAATGTCAGATAGCCCTTCTATTAATATATTTTTTTGTTTTGTACATTAAACGTTTAAGTTTCGTAGTCTAAAAAATACCTAATTTGTTAGTGGGCACGCACTTGTAAGACGTGTAACGAACGCTTACATAGGTAAGTGTTCACTATAGTTAATTTTTCACTATCTTAATTTTGGTATTACTTCATGATTTTGAGTTACGGCGGCCTCTTGAGCTTGATGCCGAGCGTGACCAGTTGAAAGCCCGACCACCTGCGGCAATTAACTATAATTTCATAGATGGTGTGCTCACGTGCCCGCAATGCGCTAGGATCTTCACAAAGATGGTTGGTAAGTTACATGCGAGCTCACAAACGAAAACTCATCGGAGTTGAAGCAATCGCCTTGGCCGAAATTGGTCCGATTACATCATCATCACCATATCTTCTGCCCAACATTTTCCCGACTATATTAGTCGACTTCCAGTCAAGCTGGATTTAGCTGAATACCAGTATTTAACGTGGGGCGGCTGCCTACCAGACCTCCACAACCCATTAACTCACCTGCCTAGGGTACTGGCGATGTTTTTCTCGCTTTGTCTGAGCCACACACATCTGCCCAGCGATCTGATGAAAACTGTGGTGGTGCCCATTGTGAAAGATAAGACTGGGGACACATCAGATCTCTCTAACTATAGGCCCATATCGCTTGCTACTGTCATAGCCAAGGTGCTGGACAGTTTGCTTGATAGGCATATGGCAACGCGTATCGACTTGCATGATGCGCAGTTTGGGTTCCGCCCTGGTCTCTCCACGGAAAGTGCCATACTGTCTCTAAAGCATACTGTTCAGTACTACACGTCTAGGAAAACGCCTGTCAACGCCTGTTTCCTAGACCTTTCCAAGGCGTTTGACCTGGTGTCGTACGAGTTGCTGTGGCAAAAATTGAGGAACGATACCTCAGTGGATGGGGCGATTATATCAATACTACGGTACTGGTATAATAATCAGATCAATTGCGTGAGGTGGGCAGGCTCGTTATCGGATGTGTATAGGCTGGGGTGCGGTGTGAGACAGGGCGGCCTGACCTCCCCCCGCCTCTTCAGTCTGTATATAAACCGGTTGATAGTCGAGCTCAGCAACACGTATCAGGGTTGTTATGTTGACGGCATATGCGTCAACAATATAAGTTATGCTGATGATATGGTGTTGCTGAGCCCGTCGATTAACGCAATGATGAGTCTGCTCACGATATGTGAGAGGTATGCGGAGGCCCATGGGCTCAGATACAATGTTAAGAAAAGTGAGGTACTAGTCTTTAAGGCTGGTACTAAAACCTATCCGATTGCACCACATTTGAAACTTTGCGGAAGTGCCATAAAGCAAGTCACAGCTTTCAAGTATCTGGGCCACTGGGTGTCTGAAGACCTCAAAGACAACGTGGATATCGAGCGTGAGCGCAGAGCGTTGGCTGTCCGCTGCAATATGTTGGCTCGCAGATTTGCGGAATGTTCGACTGACGTAAAGGCTACGCTTTTTAGAGCTTACTGTCAGTCGTTCTATACATGCAGTCTGTGGGTCAGCTACACGCAGAGGGCATACAGCGCTCTGCGTGTACAATACAATAATGCTTTCAGGGTGTTGATGGGGCTGCCGCGCTACTGCAGTGCGTCCAGCATGTTCGCAGAGGCGGAAATCGATGGCTTTCACGCCATCATGCGTAAGCGATGCGCGTCCATCATGCGCAGGGTACGCGTCAGCCCCAACAGCATCTTGGAAACTATAGCGGACAGGTGGGATAGCCCCATACTGGGACATTGGATACGCCTACATGCCACTGTGGCGTAAAATAAGAAATATATTTTAAAATAAGATTTTTCTGGTAGTTCTAAGTACTAACACTAGTTTTTAAGTTGCGTGTAATGTGTGTACTAACAAATTATGGACTTTGTCTGAAATATAAGATTTTTATTTTTTTATTTATTTATTAACTGAGTAACACGGGTACCTACTTCTTGGCAGAACTGGCGTCAGGTTTACTGGCTTCTGACTCTCCGTAACGACTGCCAAAGATCTACAAATGACTGCCGGGACCAACGGTTTAACGTGCTTTCCGAGGCTCGGAGGAAACTCGGAAAGTTTAAGATGGTCACCATCCACAGACCAACCCGTGAGGCTGTTATTATCTAGCCACGAGCTCCTCCGGTGATTATGTAATTTCACTGCTTCTTTGTTTTCCAGTAGCTCATGTTTGCTTCTTTTGCCAACTAATCGGTGCATCTCTACTGGAAATGTAATTCCGTCGCGCTGGTCATGGGGCAGGCCATCGCGTCCCGTCATCGAGCGCTATGAACCGACACACTGTTATTTAACCAGTCGCCGGCCGTATGCTACGATACTGGATGCATTTTTCATTGCACGTACCGACGCTGCTGCACTGAACAAATTGTTAGTAAAATCGCGTCCTCCACTTTTATGAGATTGATAAAAAATATCGATGTTTTCACTGCAAGTGGCTTTGATATTCCGTACAGTATTAAAACAGTACCTGTGGGTCTAAAAAGGCCACTTTAGCATAATCAGAAAGCAAATCACGCTACTAGTCACTGTAAAATTTTCCCAATCAACCTTGAACCTAATTTGTTAGCGATTAAGATGAAAATGAACTTTGACAGATTGTTGCGTGATTTATATTATGATTCTACTATGATTCTCCCAAAGTGGCCTTTTTAGCTCCCCTGGACACTCCTAGGTAAAGCTATATCTATACTAATATATAAAGCTGAAGAGTTTGTTTGTTTGTTTACTTGAACGCGCTAATCTCAGGTGCTGGTCCGATTTGAAAAACTCTTTCAGCTCACTCAACTCATTTATCGAGGAAGGCTATAGGCTATATATCATCACGCTAAGACCAAAAGGAGCGGAGCAGTAATGAAAATTGTGACGCAGACGAAGTTGCGCGGGTCAACTAGTTATACACTAATAAAGTACCAGTTTCGTTTGGCTTCGGATAAAAGTCTTTTGATAAAAATGATTAAGGTTCAGATGGACTGAAGCTTATCTGATATACTTTAGTATTCCCACTAAAGAGGGATGCTGGTTTGACGTAGCCGGTCTTAGTCCCCAAGCTTGTCAGGTCTGTGGTTCGTTTAGCCTCGCAGATTATCCCTTATGTGGATAATTTGTACGCTCAGTGTTTGGCGAAGGATTGCGGTCCCTCTCCGCCATTAATTAACATAACCGCGACTCCTTCTAAATTTGAATATATTGACAGCCTCTGGCGGGATTAAGGAGACCCTTGTTACTCTTTCCACGGAGTTTTGTTAAGTCAGTGCTGAGCTAAAAGGTCGAGTTGGGTAACAGAATGCAGATCAACATTTTATTAGTGACGAAGTTTTTTAAGTATTCAGCCAGTCTATTTATCAACATGTTGTAACTACGTATTTGATCGGAATTGTTTGACTAGTTTCGTTCTTGACAGGAGCACTTAGCTGTTCTAGCTCGCAGCAGTCTTGACGTGTTTAAAACTATGAATCTCTAACATTATATAATAGTAAATAAAGGATTATGTAGGTAGCTATAATATTTTGAATGATATAAAACCTCCAGGCAATAAAACGTGATCGACAGCAGCTTCTTACCTCAGCCGGCAGCGAGGCAGCGAGGGCGATCCGCACAGGTCGGCGCCCAATAACCCGCATGATTGAGTCTAGCACACGTGCACGCTTCGTTGTGCTCGCTCCATCTATCCCCCAGCCTTTACCTGAACCAATTTAATATTAATTATAGATTAGAATATTGGCTTTTAATCTCATAATTAAAACGTAATTAAAAGTAACCCGTTACTAGATGAGGCGTTAACTATTTATCCAAACTTCATTATCGGCCAACCCGTCTGCTTTTATAAAACAAATATTTTCCCGCCTACCTACCTAAGGCTTTTTTTTAACCTCGATCTCACGAAACGAAAGCTGAGGAGGTCTGAGGTCTACTATGAAACGTATCGAGAAGACGCCTCTTTACACTTTTTGGTATGCGGTACAGAGAGTAAAGTCCAGCAAACCTCCATTGAAAAGGGAGGATCCGACCAGGCAGTTGTTATGCCTGGCGGATAGTTTGATATTCGGACTGATGTCGTAAAATCGCACGGTAAAATATGCATGCGCGGTGCAGGATTTCGCCGTAGTAGTTCGCTACTAGTTGGATAAATGGCGTCGCCGTTCTTTTTATTGCGATGTAGATTTGCTCCGTTGGTTTTTCTTGTGGCGGCATCGATGCCGCTACAACTTAATTATGAAGTGGCCTTCTTGCACTTCTACCCAGTCTTTGTTAAAAGTGGTGATTATTTCAACACCAGTCAGGCAATACAAACTGGCACCACCTATCCGGCTTTGAGGATTACCGTATCACTATGAGGCATATCAGAAGTAGACTTTTGCTGGCTAGTACAATTGATACCTATTTTTAAACGCTGACAAAAAGAGCGGTGTTATATAATGTATGAGGGGAAGCCTTTTTATTGCAAAGTAGGAAGAACTGGTTTCATTCAACCAGAATCACTCACACATACCTAGGCATCAAACGCAGTTCCTCAAAAGCTGTGCCTGAGCAAAGAGGCTTGTTACAAATGAGGCGACAATATTCATTGTTATTTTTATTTGCTCAGGTAAGTGCCCACTCAATCGGCAAAAGGGCTCGAGGGTGGGGAATTTATCGTCGGCAAGCCGCGGGAACAATTATGAGATGAAAGGATGTGTAAACATGGAACATTATTATGTAGTGCCAGATTTGGTTTGCTTTTCGGTGTGTTTCTAGGGAAGAAAAGATAATCAATTTGCTATATGGTACCTAATGTGTATATTTTTTAAGTGGAAGTATAAATATTAATCATCATCATCATCTGCCTAGCCTTTTCCCTACTATATTGGGGTCGGCTTCCAGTCAAGCCCGATTTAGCTTAATACCAGTATTTTACGAGGAACGGCTGCCTATCAGACCTCCACAACCCAGTAACACGGTACTTCATGGCAAGACTGGAGTCAGATTTTACAGGCTTCTGACAATCCGTAACGACTGCCAAAGATCTAGAAATGACAGCTGGGACCAACGTCTTAACGTGCTTTTCGGGGCACGGAGGAAACTCGATATGTTAAGATGGTCACCCATCCACAGACCAACCTTGGCAAGCGTTGCTTAACCTTGGAGATCGACCCGTGCGGCTCTTATTATCTAGCCACGAGCTCCTAAATCCGAATCCGAAGTATAACTAACTAGCTTTCCCGCGCAACTTCGTCTGCGTCACAATTTTCATTACTGCTCCGGTCCTATTGGTCTTAGCGTGATGATATATAGCCTATAGCCTTCCTCGAAAAATGGGCTATCTAACACTGAAAGAATTTTCAAATCGGACTAGTAGTTCCTGAGATTAGCGCGTTCAAGTAAACAAACAAACAAACAATCAATCAAACAAACAAACAAACTCTTCAGCTTTATATATTAGTATAAATGAGGCAGTTTGGCAACATATCTACATAGATTTATACTACCTATAACAATCTATGTTTGTTGCTAATACATTTGTTGCATTTATACTAAATTTTTTTATATACTTACTAGTTGACCCGCGCAACTTCGTCTGCGTCACAATTTTCATTACTGCTCCGCTCCTATTGGTCTTAGCGTGATGATATATAGCCTATAGCCTTCCTCGATACATGAGCTATCTAACACTGAAAGAATTTTTCAAATCCGACCAGTAGTTCCTGAGATTAGCGCGTTCAAGCAAACAAACAAACAAACTCTTCAGCTTTATATATTAGTATAGAAGTATAGATACCTATACTCGTATGTAGTTCCGCTGCCATCTTTTTGCGGTGGTTTTCATTTTGAACTCATAGCGTTCGTATTTATTTAGTACCTACCTATAATAAAACTTATAAGACAAGCAGGTTAGTACTCTTAGAAAAAAGGTCTTGACAGACTATGCATATTGCTTTGATTATATGTATAATGTCATCACGACATTATAATAATCTAAGGCCTATTGTAATTTAGTTCCCTGTATTCATAAACATTTACCTTCTATTCTTTGAAAAAGCACCTACATCATAGGTGACTGACAAAACACATCTGATCTGGTTCTATCGATATCCCTGTCGGTATTTTACCGACTTTCATAAAATTCTGTCGTATATATCGTTCAGCTGGTCTATTCTGTAAGTAAACATTTCGATATCGAGCTTCACTCGAGTGAGACAGCTCACAAAGTGAACTTTATTCCACACAACATAAAGGTCTCATATTTATACTCACCTCGGATTCAGCCGTCGAGACACGAGAATGTTGTTACAGAATAGCACTACAGGTTCGTAGTTATATAATGTGTGTAGCGAATATTTGTTACCATTGGCATTTTACACACACGTCGTAAAAGTCAGATGAAAACCACAAAGTGCCCCATTTGGCTATCATTCGTTTTATACCCTTTATAAGCGAATACGTAAAACACGCTCCGGGTTATTTATTGACTGCCAGTGAAATAGGTGATACGGATACAGTAAGTAATACACCTACACCTACCTGGATAAAGTTTGTATAATTTAAAGTTTAATTTATTTTCAACGGAGCGGAGTTATCGCCGATTTAGCGCTGATTTGACCTTCGCTGGAAGACTGCGTGGAAAGCTTGCTTCAAAATACCTATTTTTATGTAGATTTTGTATGTGTTGTGTATACTCTGTATTCGTGCCAAGTAATGAGTAATGAGTTGTACACAAGAAGAAGTAATAGACTACCGTTAGTTTTAATTAATTGTACATCTGTGTTTAGTGCGAGTCTCAAATAAACATTTTCTTTCTTACTTTCTTTGGGTCTTTTCTGGCAATTTCAAAAGGAGTAGGTAGGACACTTATTGTAAGCCATGTTGTAAGTAATTTGTTCCATATGCTTATCTTTTATGTTACTCAGCTATCTCTTTTCAGAAAGTAACACTCATATCCCATTCGAACATAAGCTACAAAGGCGCTCGTACAAAAGTTGCCTCGTTAGGGATGTGCCTGTGCGAGCTGTGCGTTTGCGAAGGGATGTCACAGGCTACATAAAAACGGTGTCAAATAGTCGGTGTTGAGCAAGGAAAGGTAACACTCCGTCTCAATGGTCGTTACTAAATATTTCAACGGGCCGCACTGCGCACCGCCTTAAATAAAACATTCCTGCCGACCGAAGTGAATTTTTCACGCGCACTGTTGGTCCCATACCCTTAATAGAGACTGACTTCGTATGCCCGACTAGTGCTAGTCAGATATTTGGATTATTTATCTGTCGTAAACTGCCCGCTACACTATTTGGCAGTGATTTTATGAATCGTATTTTTGCTACCTATTATGGTAGGGGTTAGGTTACTTCAAAGGACAACTTGTTTGCTATAACCGCTACACTATTCCCAAGTCCCAACCACTGCTACTCCTGGGAGCCAGAATCAACAGTGGCGACCACCAGAAAAACGAGTCTATGAAGCTTGTCGAGTCCCGGATACTCCAAGTGCTTCCATACTGGCGGTATCTACCTACATTTAAAATATCTGGGTAAGCATATAGCCGACATAACATTTCGGGGGCACCATAAAATGTACCTACCAGTATACCAACCTTATAAGTATGTTTTTTATACATACACTAGTTGACCCGCGCAACTTTGTCTGCGTCACAATTTTCATTACTGCTCCGCATTTTTTAAATCGGACCAGTAGTTCCTGAGATTAGCACGTTCAAGCAAACAAACGAACAAACAAACTCTTCAGCTTATATATTAATACTAGTTGCCCCGCGCAACTTCGTCTGCTTCGCTCCTATTAGTCTTAGCGTGATGATATAGCATATAGCCTTCCTCGAAAAATAGGGTATCTAACACTGAAATAATTTTTCAAATCGGAACAGCAGTTCCTGAGATTAGCGATTAGCGTTCAAGCAAACAAACAAACTCTTCAGCTTTATATATTAAGTAACAGATACCTAGATATCCGCAGCAAGCAAGTAGATAGTATCCTTGAGAATTCCCGCTGTGTTGTGCCGCTGGGATTTCCTAAAAAGGCGATTTGCATTATTTTTCACCAAGTTAAAATAAAGAGTCCTATCTACGTAAAATGTAAATTTGGGGCTCTCCTGAATGTAAAGTTCACGGTTGATTTTATTTTCATGGAGCGAACGCGGCTTGAATTTTAAAATCACAACGGGCCCAAATGAAATTTCGTTTTATTAATATATTTTTAGGGTTCCGTACCTCAAAGGGTAAAACGAAACCTTTATAGGATCACTTTATTGTCCGTCCGTCTGTCTGTCAAGACCCTTTATCTTAGGAATACGTGGAGGTATCGAGTTGAAATTAAAAAACCGTATACTCAAATCGACTTAAAGGAATCGCCTTTAAATCGTGAAAAAATCAAGCTTCTATGTTACCGTTAAAAAAAAAATCGGCCGTTTATGCCGCAAAAACGTATGTTTCGACATTCTCAAGGGAATCAAAATGTATAGGGTATTTCTCGTTGACCTAGAACTATGAAATTTGGCAAGTAAAACCGCCTTATAGCAGGTATAGGGAAAAGTCTGAATACTATAAATTTGTAAATAAATCATAAAAAATGTAGTCTTTACTTAAAGCGTCATATCTACCTACAAATTTGTATGGAACCTCCGGTGGACGAGTACGTTTCGCACTTAGCCTGTTTTTTCGAGTTTAGCGCGGCTTACAGTCAGTTAAGTAGAACTCTGACAGGATATTCATATATTAACGGTTTCAATGGCATAAATTCGTCTATTTTGACTGGTTAAAATTGAACAAACATTTTAACTGCGTTTGGGCTTGGTTAACAGAGTACAAAGTGTGTGTTTCGATTAAAAATACTGGCCAGTGCTTATGACGTCAAGAATCCGACGCCATAAATAAATATTCTAGAAGGAGGCAGTATGTTAGTAGAGTCCTGAGCTAAAGCTTTCTCAAAATTAATTTTTGCCTGATCAAACGCTAGGTAGATACCAAATAAGAAAAAAAAAACATTACCAAAGCTGTGGAAAAATGTGGAATTAAAATACCGACCACACAAAAAGTACAAAAACCCTCAAGACTTCAGTTTTTGTTCAAGTTCCAAAGAATGATTAAGCATCCCGTCTTAGCAAAATAATTTTGTCTTCAATAACATTTTTATTATTTATGAAGCGGCCAGTCTCCTTTGACTTGTTTTAATATCTTTGAATAGCCGGACTTTGAGCTCCGATCAAATTAAACTTTTTCCAGACTTTTATAAAGGCTACTAAATGTTTCATGGCTTCAGACTTCAGTCTTATTCAATTGAATTTTTCAGGGAACGGACTGAATTTCATATTCATTATTGTTTCTGGAGTCTGCTATTTTGATAAATGTAAAATTTAATACCACTGTGAGACATATTAAATTGAGTAGCTAATTAAATTTGACTGCAGACAGACTATGATTAATTAAATATTCCGGAGCGTTATTAGCGGTTGGTATATAACTTACAGTATAATAAACGTAGTACACGGAATACTGTATTATTTGGGAACATCACAATTCACAATATACATTACCATGAATATCCGCATGTATGTTGTACGCACTAGTGTTAGACCAGAAGTATTTTGCCATGTCCATTATCATAACATAACTAATGACTACTAAACACCGGACGCCTAATACTCGCAGTTCTATGAACGGTCGTTGGGAAATATTGCTGTAATCTAAATACCACGTTTGGCAAACGTACTCGTATAAGCGACACAAATAGTTATTACTGCAGATGCTACTGCGTCCTATCAAAGTCGTTGAATGATTTGCTTGTCAGATCTGTGAAATTTAATTTTTTTTTAGGGTTCTGTATTCAAAGGGTAATCAACGGAACCCTATTACTAAGCCTCCGTTGTCTGTTTGTCCATCTGTCCGTTCGTCTCTCAAGAACCGCAATAGGTTTTTAAAATTTTCACAGACTGAAAAAAATTAAAGGGGGTTTCCCATACAAGAAACGTGTTTTTTTACGGTTTATGGTATGGAAACCTCCGTGTGAGAGTCCGAGTAGCACCTGGCTGGTTTTCTTTCTTACAGTCCTAATGAACTGGTACTCAAGTTCGCCGCTCGATTTTATTCCATTAACTAACGAGCATGAAAATTAAAATGCAGTTTAAAAAATGGCTGAAATAAAACGAGCATAAACACATCTCGTAGCCTGAGAGAATTCTACGGTAAACGTTAGTTTTTCACCGTTAGCATTCCACGTTTTCTCAGCGTCGCGCGTCGCTCGGCGCTCGCAAATCCAGGAAAACGCTTCGCTGCTTTCAACTTGTTTCGCCACCCAACTGAAGGTGCTGACTCTGGAAAAATGGTTAAGAACACGAATGTACGTTTATAATATGAATGTAGGTACTCAAACGCAGACGGTGCTGTGATGTGAAGTTCTTTGCTGAAATTCGTGATGTGAATATTAGTACTTTCTTGGAGTTTTGCTGTAAAATTTGACATGGTACCTAAGTAAGAGTGTTGTGCTCGTAAAACTATCAGAGTTACTTTTCTTGTTTGGTACAATCAAAACTAGTTTTTTTGCTATTAAACTATTATGTGGTACTAGCTTCTGCCAGCGGGCTCGCCGGCGTGATCCCTAGGGAACATACTCCCGGGAAATATATAACCTATGTGTTATTTTAGATCCAGACTAAAATCTACCTCTGAGCCGAATTTCATGAAGATCCTTTCAGACGACTTTCGCATTCATAATATCAGTAGGAAGTAGGATTTTAATTATGTTTCTTTTAAACCAGAAGAACATTTTTCATACACTTATTCGATCCATATATCAATTATCATATATCATTTTGAATGCTAGACGTTTTCAATTAAACTTGTTTTTTTAGCGCTTCTGCCGTGCGGCACTTTGCGTTTATTACTTGTATGTATTAACAAAGCAGCGCGGCTGCAGCGCTGCCGCCGTGCGGCACTTTGCGTTTATTACTTGTATGTATTAACAAAGCAGCGCGGCTGCAGCGCTGCCGCCGTGCGGCACTTTGCATTAATTATTTGTATGTATTAACAAAGCAGCGCGGCTGCAGCGCTGCCGCCATGCGGCACTTTGCGTTTATTACTTGTATGTATTAACAAAGCAGCGCGGCTGCAGCGCTGCCGCCGTGCGGCATTTTGCGTTTATTACTTGTATGTATTAACAAAGCAGCGCGGCTGCAGCGCTGCCGCCGTGCGGCACTTTGCGTTTATTACTTGTATGTATTAACAAAGCAGCGCGGCTGCAGCGCTGCCGCCGTGCGGCACTTTGCGTTTATTATTTGTATGGAGTGCGGCAGTCACGCTGCACTTTGCGACAATATTGAAGGCGCCCTTAAAGTTTAGTAAAGATACCGCATAATTTAATATGAGATAGATAAGGGTTAACTTGTGGGAAGAAAAGCTTTTGTAGTTTACTAACAAAGTTGATCTTATTGTTTCGTAGGCTTAAAGCGTAGTAGTCAGCTTCTACTCAGTAAAATAACGGCAATATAAAAAGGCATCATGCAGGTACAACTCGAATATTTGTGAATGGTGACTTATTTAGGTACCTACCTAATACTACGGCTACACTACCGTAATATGGCAATAATTATAGCAACTGAAACAACACCAATTATGGCCATAATCTATACTAATATATAAAGCTGAAGAGTTTGTTTGCTTGTTTGAACGCGCTAATCTAAGGAACTACTGGTCCGATTTGAAAAAATCTTTCAGTGTTAGATAGCCCATTTATCGAGGAAGGCTATATATCATTACGCTAAGACCAATAGGAGTGGAGCAGTCATGAAAATGGTGACGCAGACGAAGTTGCGCGGGTCAACTAGTATTGCTATATTACGGTAGTGTGGCCGTAGCATAAGTGAGTTTCATGCTGTGAAAAAATTTAATGTTGATGTGGGACCTATTTATTTTTCAATATGTTACGAAGGGGATATTATAAGTTGTAAGGATTTTTCACCTCGTCTAAGGGAGTAAGTTGAAAGAAGCTCAATTTCAGTAAACACTCGAAAGCAAGAGGATCTCAAGGGCCAACATATTTGTGTGGGGCGAGTGTGGTCCCTAACAAAATATACTGAGATCATTTTAACTCATTTGGTTCATTTATTAGGGTTCCGTACCCAAAAGGTATCCAACGGCACCCTATTACTAAGCCTCCGCTGTCCGCCCGTCCGTCTGTCAGCGGGCTGTATCTAAAGAACCGTAATAGGTAGACATTTGAAAATTTCACAGATTGTGTATTTCTATTGAAGCTATAACAACAAATAATAAAACTTAAGGTCTATGGTACTTATGGAATCCTTCGTGTGCGTTTCCGACTCGCACTTGGCCGTTTTTTAGATTTTAATTAATTAAATACTTATATAGAGCATTTTCAGTAACTTCAATGAATTTAGTCGTAGTATCTTAATAAACATAGAGTTATTTGTTTGATTGTAAAATATAGTCTCTGAAAGAGTTGATCCAATTTTAAAAGTTTATCATTGAGAGAACACTATTGCTATTGGTACCATAGTGTCTGGAAAGGTATGGAGTAGGTTCCTTTTGATCAAGGAAAAAATTGGTTGTCTGTAAAGTCGGTTTACGGACGAAAATTTTACTTGATAACGTCATAAGAAAACCATTGAATTCTTAACAACAAGCCGAGCGCTTAGGCCGATCGTGCCTCTCTATCGCTTGTTCCACGCTCTCTCGGCGCAACACGTTTTTTTCTTCCATTCTGTCCTATCAGCCGTCACGCTATCACTAACTCCCTTTTTCAATGCAATTCAAATGCAAACGGCTGTAATTATTTTGATGACTTGTCACATGTCCGTCAATCAGTGTCAATGAAGTTTTATTATATTCGTAGATTTAAGCCTCTTATTTACTGTCACTAACTCATCATCATCTGCCTAGCCTTTTCCCAACTATATTGGGGTCGGCTTCCAGTCAAACCGGATTCAGCTGAATACCAGTGTTTTACGTGGAGCGGCTGCCTTCCAGACCTCCACAACCCATTAACTGGGTAACACGGTACTTCTTGGCAAGGCTGGAGTCAGATTTACTGGCTTCTGACAATCCGTAATGACTGCCAAAGATCTACAAATGACAGCCGGGAAAAACGACTTAACGTGCTTTCCGAGGCACGGAGGAAACTCGGAATGTTAAGATGGTCACCCATCTACAGACCAACCTTGGCAAGCGTTGCTTAACCTTTAAGATCGACCCGTGCGGCTGTTATTATTTAGCCACGAGCTCCTCATTCACTGTCACTAACTAACTTATTATGTGTGCGACATTAACCCTCTTTTCAGTGAGGCGAAGGGTTTATTAGCATAAGGCCTGAATCCAGATAGAGTCATACGTTGTTAGACCAACTTTTAATAGAGTTTGTGGACTACTATAATTTAAAACGAGTTCCTAAATCAACAGTTTGTATGAAGGTACCTACTTACCAAACGTTTGGGCTGGAGTAAGCAACAAGCTTTTGTTAATTTAGAAAGAGAGTATTAAGTACGTAATCTACTAATTAGGAGCGGAAAATTCTTGGTAATTTACCCAATTTCGAGTTTAATCGGTTTCTTTATAGAATGAGATGAGTATGTTTTAGTTATCGGTAGGTATAATATGTATGAAGTAGGTTTTGAGAAATCTCTTTCATTATATCCCTTTAAATGCATGAAAGTCTATTCTTTATAAAATCCTTACTCCTTACTAATATTATAAATGTAAAAGTAACTCTGTCTGTCTGTCTGTCGCGCTTTCACCAATGCTACTGAACCGATTTTAATGAAATTTGGTACACAGATAGTCTAGAGCCTGAGGAAGGACAAAGGCTACTTTTTATCCCGGGAGTATGTTCCCTAGGGACCACGCGGGCGAAGCCGCTGGCAGAAGCTAGTAATGTGATAAAGAGCAAATAACGTTTATTTGTATGTTTATAAAACTACTGGTTGACCCACGCAACTTCGTTTGCGTCGCAATTTTCATTACTGCTCCGCTCCTATTGGTCTTAGCGTGATGATAAACAGCCTATACCTAGCCTTCCTCGATAAATGGGCTATCTAACACTGAAAGAATTTTTCAAATCTGACCAGCAGTTCCTGAGATTAGTGCGTTCAGTAAACAAAAAAACAATCTCTTCAGCTTTATATATTAGTATAGATACCTAGATATAGATAAGTGTTGAAAATGCAAGGTTGTTATGGGAAAGGGCATAGGATAGGTCGGGATTGAAGCGGCATGACTGAACTAGTAGTACATAAAGAAGCATGTATGTATTTTATTTTCATTACTTAACATAATTTAAAAAAAAATGCGTAGGGAAGTGTTCAAGTAATACGAAGCGCGCGAGCAGTGCCCTCTATCTAAAGCTATTTGTGTGTAGTTAGTTGTCTCGTCTCGTGTCGCACCGCTAACATTATCTAGCCATTTCTCTACTATATTGGGGTCGGCTTCCAGTCAAGCCGGATTTAGCTGAGTACCAGTATTTTACGAGGAGCGGCTGCTTATCAGACCTCCACAACCCATTAACTGGGTAACACAGTACTTCATGGCAAGACTGGAGTCAGATTTACTGGCTTCTGACTATCCGTAACGACTGCCATAGATTTACAAATGACAGCCGGGACCGACGGCTTAACGTGCTTTCCGAAGCACGGAGGAAACTCGGTATGTTAAGATGGTCACCCATCCACAGACCAACCTTGACAAGCGTTGCTTAACCTTGAAGATCGACCCGTGCGGCTGTTACTATTTAGCCACGAGCTCCTCGTCATACTTGATAAGTTAACTAAAATATATCGTATTCCTGTAAAATGCGCTTTATTATCCCATATCCCTTCAGGTTATGGGCCCAGGGACAGCCAGTGAGTGAAATAAAAGAAAAAAACTAATAAGTGAACAATTGCAGTGATTTGAACCAAAACAGTTCGACGTAAATAAAGTAATAAACGTGTCTATGCAAGTGAAGGTTTTGAAAAGGTAATTAGCGTAACGCGGACTTGTAAGTTACGTTCGCCTATTGTTTACTACGTTTAGTTACGAAGATTTTTAAACACTGTTTTTGTTTTTTTGGAGTTGAAGAAACTTCGATATGGTTACATCTATTAAGATTGACCGACTAACTGGTGATAACTACGATACATGGAAGATACATATGCAAGCAATTCTTATAAAAAACGATCTGTGGGAATATGTATCAGGAGCTTTACTTATACCAAAGTTAGACGATCCGAATCATGCCGATTGAAATAAAAACGGATACAAAAGCTGAGTCCGACATGTTATTAGCGGTAAGTCCAAGTGAGTTGGCTGCGTTAGATGGTTTAGACAACTCCAAAGCTATATGGGATAAGCTGAAATCTATGTATCAGTTAAGCGGCCAGCCAGAAAAGCCTCGTTATTGAAGAAGCTTGTACTGACTCGTATGCAGGAAGATGATGATCTGAAGTAGCACATCGCGGATTTCTTTGACGCAGTTAAGAAACTGAAAGAAATGGGTTTGATAGTTACAGACGAATTACTAGCCATATTATTGTTGTAGGTACAGTTTACTGGACTCGTTTGCCATGTTTAGAACAGCAATGGAATCGCGCGATGATTTGCCATCAACGGAAACGTTAAAAGTCAAGATAATTGAGGATTACGAAGCTCGTAAATCCAAGACCAGGGAGCTATGTTTGTCAAACCTATCAGGAAAAATAATAATGCCAATCAGAAGAAAAATTCTAACCAAGGCCATAATAATAATGTTGAATGTTATCGTTGTGGTCGACTTGGGCATTTGGCGAGAGAGTGCAAAACTAAAAATATCAACAAGTACCAGCAAAGTGCACAAAAGTTAGAAGGCAATAAGAATGACGAGCATAAAACAACCATGTTATTGAGTACTACCGAAGAGGTTATGTTGGGTGAAAAACTAAATCCTATTTGGTGCATTGACAGTGGATGCACGGTTCATAATTATATGCAATGAGAAGCAAATGATCGAGGATTTTACGCGGCTAGATTCACACGACAGGACACGGTTTAGTGACACAGGGAAAGCTAAAATTTCTGTAGACACGGGCAGTGAAGAACATCAAGTTGATATAGAAAAAGTGTTCTACGTATCCGACTTACGAACAAATTTGCTGTCAGTGGCTAAGATGACAGATCGTGGGTTCGAGGTTCGATTCAGAAAGAATGATGCGATTGTAATTGACAGTCAAAATAAAATTCATATGTGTGCAGATCATGTTGGTAATTTATACCATGTTCAGATGAGTCAAAACTCTGCAAATAATCTTGAAGTGTTGAATAATTCACTAGACATAAGGCACCAACGTCTCGGACATCTGAATGAACGCGACTTAAAAGCCATGAAACAGAGTAGTTTAGTACTATCAGAGATATATTGACCTAGCCAATTTTAAAACAAAATCCTTTGCATAGATGACTAAGACTGATTTGATTGTCGAATGTTGAAAGAAATGGTTTGGGTTTTTTTTTTGTGGATGTTTACAAATATAATAAAAAAGAGCCTAAAAACCCGTTAGGTTTGCTCACTACGTGTTGATGACGGTTGCTATTGGTCGATGAGAAACAAAGACGCTGCTATACCGGCCGGGCAGTGCAAGCAATAATTACACTTAAGGTGGCCAGGTCAATATTTCCCTGATAGTACATGGGCTAACATTCAAGGATGATGATAAATTGACTGAATGTGAGATTTGTATAAGTGAGGAACAGGCTTGCATGCCATTTCCAAGAAAAAGGCAAAATATAGGCGATGTTTGTGGTCCCATGAAGCATCAATCTTATGGAGGTAAAAGATATACTTTCATCGACGATAAGTCTAGATGGTGTTATAGCGAATAAAAGTGATGTCTATAATAAGGCCTATGCAGAGAATTTAACTGGAAAGAAGATAAATAATCTTCAGTCTGATAACGGATGAGAGTATGTGAACAATGAGTTTGATGAATTTTTAAACAAAGCTGGAATCGCCGCAACAGAACGGGATCGATGAACGAAAAAATAGGACATTAGTTGAGATGACACGATGTATGATGTCCTCCTTCGTTTTGGGCAAAGCGATTAATACTGCTAATAATATAAGAAACCGCTGTCCAACTACAGCGTTAAATGGTGAAATACCGTTTACATTATGGAGAGGAAAGAAACCTACTGTAATATACATGCATATATTTGGCTTGAAAGCATATTACAAAAACAAGGGAAAACCAAAAGGAAAGTTTGAAACACGTTCGCAATTAGGAATATTTGTGGGCTATGACATTAAATCTAAAGCTTATAGAATATAGATATGATCCTTTCATAAGGAAGATTATTGTGATTCGTGATGTGAAGTTTATGAATGAAACAGCATTTAGACATGAATATAAAGAGATACTTGATGAAAAAGAAGATCAAGAAGATAAAGATGAAGAACAAATGACAATAGAAATGAAAGTGTCTAACGCGGATAACGAAAGAAAGGAAGATAATCGAAAAATATTGAGAATCAGAAGAGATGATAGTAGAACAAAAAGATCGATCAAAAGAGTTACGGAACCAGATAAAGATAGAGATAGAGGTCAATCACATAGAAAAAGAAACACAAGTATTTCGCGGGAAAATTGAATAGAACCTTCTAAAAGAGTTAGAGGAAGAGCTCGCCTAATTCGGACTGGTATGGTGGGTAGACCACGAAAAGAATATCAGACTATGAATGAGAATAATATAGGTAGTGAAAACAAATGTGATGAACCTAATGAACAGATAAATGCAGGGATAGCCATAATAGAATCAATGACGTGGAAAGACATAGAGAAGAAAGATGATGTGTATTTGTGGAAATGTGCTCTAAAAGACGAGTACTTGTCACAACTAAAGAATAAAACTTGGGAAATTGTTCTACGACCGAAGAAACGAAAAATTGTAGGAAACAGATTTGTGTTTAGCACCACCATACAACAAGAGTACTGACAAGAAAATACGCCTGGTTGCAAAAGGATGCTCTCAACGGCCAGGGGAGGATTTTCACGACACCTCATCCCCTGTTGTGAGATCGTCATCCATAAGCCCTATAGCTGCTTTGTCGGCTGATATGGGATTAGAAATCCATCAGATGGACGTAGTAATAGCTTATCTAAGCGGTTCACTCGATGAAGAGGTCTATATGGAAATTCCAGATCAGTTAAGCGATGTTCTAGAGAGAGTACTCGCAAAGAAAATATTGGTTCACAGAAGAAAATAATAACGGATTTGAACATACTTCAGACAGCTAAACGCTGGAAGAAGGCTCTTGATGAATGTGTGGATAGTGTGTGTTTGTTAAAAAAGTCTTTGTATGGCTTGCGTCAGTCAGGATTGCGGTGGCATAAGGAATTAGTGAGAAAGTTGAGTGATATAGGTTTCGAAGCGTTGCCGCAGGATACTTGTGTATTTATTGCACAGAAAGGCAAGTGAATAATGTTAATTAGTATATACGTTGATGATATGATTGTATCTACAAATGATGATGTATGGATGCAAGATATAAAGAAACAACTATGGAATGCATTTGAGATGAAAGATATGGGCAAGATACCTGTTTAGGTATTGAATTTAGCCGAGATGATGAAAATAGAGTGTATTTAAGTCAAAGATCATATATATAAAGATTTATAGAGATAGATAAAGTGTTAGAACGTTTTGGTATGAGTGAGTGTAAATCTGCTGTCACACCCATAGATGTGAATGTTAAATTAGAAAACCCTAAGTGTGTCAGATATGATATAATGGAACAGTATCCGTATCAAAGTTTGAGAGGTAGGCTCGTCTCGTGTCGCGCCGCTAACATTGTCATACTTGATAAGTTAACTAAAATATATCGTATTCCTGTGAAACTGGCTTTATTATCCCATATCCCTTCAGGAAGAATATCGAGAAGGTCCTTTTCAATATTCCTAAAAGAGACTTTTTGACAAGAAATGAATCAACCAAGGGTATCGTCTAGGGATTTAAAAACATAGGGAAAATGATAAGAAATCACGGAGAGAAATAATTAAACTCGCCCTTGACTCACGGCTGCCTCAAGCTCAATTAAATGTTGTTAAATAAAATTCGAAACAATTTAAATATTTATTCGTAAATGTCGATTTATTCATGTCAACTTTGAAAGTATAACTTGCCTTTAACTTGTTAATTATTGTGTTAAGGGAGGTTTTGCCTCCCAAACCGTATACGGATTATCTGTTTAATGGGATTGACGTCTTCTGGCACTAATTTTCCTTTTATGTGGTAGACAATGATTTGGATAACGTATTGTTAATGAGAAGAATCACCTCGCCTGATTAGCTCATCAGTTAAGTTTCATGATTCTGGTCTCCTGGTAGTCTGTGTGCCTTTACCGTGCATCGTTCCATCCCGCCTCCGAGCTTCTGTTTCCTCTACAGACTCTGGTAAGCCATTTACTGGAATAAAATATGTCATATGTGTTAGGTTTAACCCACGTTATAAACTATCTGGGTGCCTTTCATTCAAACCCGGTGAGCTGTTTTGCGTGATTGGAACACAAGAATACAAAAATTTACATTACTTATATTAGCAGGCATTATTTTGATGATATTCAATTACTTTCCATAAATAGCGTCATGAAATCTAATTCTAGCCAGGAGATTTTTATTAACTACAGGCTGGCTATCAGGAACCATTCTTTTCACGTTATCCGTATGTATGAATAGCTTAGCCTGAGTGGTCGTGAGGTTAATTGGATTCTATTGTATTTTCTTATCAAATCAATGCGTCGCCTCGCGAACACAACACACTGATTTTCAGCTGCATTGAGCCGTGTTTAATTATCTTAATTTCGTTTTAACGCGTGAAATGGCACGGCTCTATTTAGTCAATTTTATTTTGAGTCTGCTAGTCTTAGAAAATTATGGACGTGATATTAATTTTAGTTTAGAGTCACAAGCTGCTCTTCGAGAACCACGTAAGTGTGGTTTTTTAATTAATTAGTGCTTCATCAAAAACAAAAGAGTCGCGTGATAACGACTTCCTGCAATACATTGGCTTAAGGCAGGAGGGCGAAGTTGAAGGAACCAGTAATTAAGTATGTACATTCTTTTTTTTTTTTATTAAGTGCCTATGTACAGTCAACAAAGCTATTCAGCTAGCAGCTAACAGCTCATTAGGCCTGCATTAAGCCTGAGCTGGTCTTTAGACCAGCTGCTCATTTTGAAAAAAAAAGGCTGGTTATTTGGAATTACCCTCTAACTAAAGTAAAACAAATTGTGTCGCTTTTCTGGTTATTTTTACATGATAAAATGTAACGAAGTATTGTTATCCCATTATTACTCGATCGTTCCAATCTTAGGTAGGTACTTTTATAAGGTAACTTGCAAAACTACACAGAGCCTGTCAGGAATTATTTCTTTTTCAAAGTTTGCACGTAACGTAACGTAAAATTACACCTACAGAGTTTACGACTGAAGGTTTTTATCAGAAATCTGAACTGAAGCTGAAGTTTCCCTCTCACGCTAAATAAACGTGGACTTCGTTCGATTTTTCAAAAGTAACGGGACTTTTGGCATAGTTATAGATTGTACTCGCCCGCCCCTAGTCCATTTTTCATTTATTTCAGCCCGGATTCATGTTCTGTATAACGGTATTCGGTTTCGGACGAAACTTTGGCTATATTTTAACCGAAGCAGTTTGACCGAGTGCGCCATTTTTAGCAGAAGATGGCCCAAGGGTACGCTTAGTAATTTGCACGGTGTAACATAAAAAATCTAAACAGCACATAAAATACTTTCGAACAAAACCATTAGGAATGGTTTTTGTTTTTACCATAAAATGTTATTTAAATTTTTACCAGCTTTGCCCGCGGCTTCACTCTAATAAAATTGCCTATCCAATGGCACATCTCTGTACTAATATTCATCAAAATCGGTTCAGCGATTTTTTCGGGAAAGTGTAACAAACAAAAAACCTGTGTTTTAACTTCGTAAAACGACCATGAACGCATTCATTTTACCTTTGGAAGGTAATAAAATCCTTATAATTTATACTATTTTATACCACTAATTAGTAATTTTATACCTCTCAATTATCCAGATCGACTATCGATCGCTACGAAATACAACACAAAAAACTCAGTTTTTCATTTATTTCTAGTGTTAGTTATTTACATACATAGGAATTAATATTTTATTGGCTGGTTTTCCTACTCGTAAAAGGTTTCAACCCTCCTTCCACTTCTGTGTGTCTACGACTGTCTATAAGTCAGTCCAACCTTATATTTAGCTACTTTATTCTAACCTAAGTCAAAATTCAAACTTTTCTCGATACGTTTAGGCACTAACCGTGGAAGTACTAAAGTGCTAGGCTAGGAGCTAGGTACAAAAGCGACCCATTTGCGCGGTTGACACAGTTGGCGCTAAAAACGCCTCGTATCTGACGCTTGGCAGTGGGTACCTAAGTAGGTACTCGACGTGTGTTATGGAAAACTGGCAAGACACGTGTTGGTACTAAACGTTATAAATATTACTCGGAATCTGACAGGAGGAAGATACGGCTAAATAATAAGGTAGAGTTAGCAATGATAATAATTTTACACTGTCATTTTTTGCTTAACATCTAAATTAATTGATTCGTGTCATCGTTCTATTTAACAGTATCTTGTGTAAAGCTTCTTGTCCCAAAAATTTTTTGCTAACTCTATAAAAGAGAAAATTTCCTGTGACTGAAGAGGCCGCGGAGAAAACTAGTTTTTAAATACTTTACATATACATAACTTACTGCGACGTCAAAGTGTATTTTGTTTTTATCGTCTGCTAGCCGACCCGCGGAACTTCGTCGGCGTCACATTTTTGTTTACTGTTTTTACAAACATTGTCACATTAATGCTCCGCTCCTATTGACCACAGGATATTGATATCTGTATCTGTATATGGATATAAATGGGTTATCCAACACAAAAATATTTTTTCTATTCTAACCCTGAGATTAGCGCGTTCAACCAAACAATCAAACAAAATCTTTAGCTTTATAATATTAAGTAAAGTGAGTTTTAGGCCGTATGGTGCCGTAAAAGAATAATACCCTCCCATCACTTCCCGTGGGACTCGTAAGAGGCGACTAAGGGACTCACCAGAGAATGGGCAGCAGCGTTCTCTGTAAAACGCAACACCTTACACTGCATCCCGCCTGCCAAGCGTGGCGAATATGGCAACCCCCCCCCCTTCCTTTGGGGGAGGCCTATGTCCAGCAGTGGACGTCTTTCGGCTGTTATGATGATGTTGAGTTTTAGTGAAACCAGGTGGGCTACTCTTTAAGCCCAAAGTCCGTAGTTTCGGGCTTAGTTGCGGGCGTAATCTACTCCGTATCACCTACGGACTTACGATTAGTCCCGAACCCGAACTAAGAATGTATGACAACACGATTTGACAGTAAGTGACAAATCCTGTTGTCATTAATTCTTAATGGTTACGTGGTGGTAGTAGTAGCTCCCCAGATACCATTGAACGAACTGAATTGTTAGCAGACTTTCTTCACTGACTATACCTTCCTTATAAATTTTCCTTTCCCGTCGACAAACTTCACAATAATTCTTATTACCTACGTTTGTCAGAATTCTTGGAAATCTCGGTAAACGGATCCGAACTGAAGTGCTCCCGCAGTTACCTGGAATTTCGTACTAAAGTTGAGTATATTCTAGACTAGATTAGCGCACAAGGTTCCTTAACCCGGAAAATAAAACTTTTCATGACGCGGGCAAAGACTTGTGTTTTATGGAATTTCAATATATGTAGGCTAGGCAAGAGCAAACAGCCTTATTCGTAAAATCTTTTCTATAGAGAATTTGAATAAAGAATCTTGTAATGATGTTATATTTTGATGGTTTAGTAGATAAGTATCTTATGCAAATGTTAGGGTGCATTCACGTAAAAAACAGGCAGTTGGCGTCAACATGCCAGCAGTGGTCAGTCGCTGCCAGTTTTATTTTTAACCGATTTAAAAAATAGAACCCCTCGAATGAAAGTTTTTTTTATGTTTTCTTAGCGATATCTTCGCCAATTGTCATCATAAACCGATAGGTCAGAACCAGCGCCGACAAGCTCAGAACTGAATTGGACATAATTGAATTAATTATTTAATAGTAGAAGCAAATAATTGCTATTTTTGTTCCAACTAAATAAGTTGCAATTAAATTAATTCAATTATCTTTTAATTGTGAGATGCAACAAAAATAAATTGCAATTAAATCTATTAAATTATGGTTTACAATTAATTTAAGTAGAATTAAAATTGTATTTGTTATTTACATACAATTAACTTCTTTGTTTATTAAAACAATTACATGTGCATATTATAATAACTATGTGATGAATGAAAATTCTATGGCGACCCAGACCCACCTCTCACCCCCCATTGACACATGAATCCCTTATTTTAAACGAGCATCAAACAATTAACAATTAAATAATTGCAAAAATTTACAAGCACAATTAATTAATAGGAACAATTGTACAATTAATTATTTTAATGGCCATTTGTAACTAAATCTGGTAATTTAATTGTTAGTTTAATGGTTTTTCACAATTATTTTTTGCTCAACTCATTCTTGGTTACGCTGAACTACTCGTACATGATGATTCATGTAGTTTAGCGTAACCAAGAATGAGTTGGACGTAAATTGAGCCAACTTAAGGACGTAAATTGAGCCAACTAGACCTCGCAAGCAAGCGCAGGCAGATTGGCGCCAGTCAACTGAGTACTTTCGCACCATTAGACATGTTGACTGACGTTGAAGTAAATAAAAAAATTACGTTTTAATCAACAATATATTAGTACATATTAGGTAAAGATATTTATTACTTACAATAAGATTTCTCAACGCGTTGGTGAGAAAGAGTCTTGACCATAAAAATATAATCTATGGTCTTATCAGACAGACGGACGAACTTCGAAGTGATACTTCCATTACTATCCATCTTATTATTTCAAAGTGAAATTTGAATAAAATGTTGAATTTAGATGCATGCCATGCTATTGTATTTGTAAATGATATGTGCTTAGTGTGTATTGAGTTGGTTTGCCTAAATAAATGAATAAACAAAGTTTGTTTTCGTCTTAATATATTCAGACCAGCTTGTTATAATATTGACATAAAGCGTACTATCTGTTGAGCGTGTTTTCAGGGCCGCAAGTCTGCTATTTTTTTATAAATCAACCTTCCAAGACGATCCCATTATCATTTTGCTAAAAGTTCGTAATCTGCTAAATTCATAATGGTCGATCATTGGTTGGTCAATGGTCTCGTAATAGAATCTTAGTAGAATGACATTGTCCTATCGTTATAATTATAAAACCCGTTAGAAGAAATGATTTTCGAAAAACTATTACTAAATTTGAACATTAAGTTATTCCAAATTTCTTTTATATATCTTTTTACATATTATTTATTAGTGTTCTATACAATCTGAAGTAGTAAGAAGTATTTCATTCATTTGTCATTATGTAAGAGATTACCATTCTATGCCATTTCTTTCAATGAAGTGTCAGTGGTTGACCATTGGAAAGTCATAATGACGCATAAAAGCGTAGTAGATTACCAAACTTGTCAAAATCGACAATTATGAAATAAATTTTAGACCATTTTGACACTATTGTAATAGCAGACTTGAGGCCCTGCACGCGTGCACAAAGGCTGAAGTATGAACGTTGTTCATTATGAAACGCTAATTTGCTTATCCACAGAGCGGAATCACATTAAGGCACTGCGAACACCAAAGGGAATAGTAATTCTTTTATATTCTCGTTAGCGTGTTCACGTTAATTCTTTGTTATTTTTTATTGTTCTTTTGTAAGGACGTAATATTGTTAAGTAGTTATTACTGTCCCTCGGCGATGTACAGTCAACAAAGCTATTTGGTATACAGGCAAAATTATTTCTTTTTTCACTGGACCTGCCAATATTTATTTCTAATAATAAAATTCATTAAATAGTTTTGCTCCAAACGGGGATTGTCCTTGGGTATACTTTCACAGTGCATACAGGGATAATCGTCGGTTGGTGTCCCATTCCATTTGAAATGTCTAAAGAGGCCTCTGCGAGTTGGCATCGGCCCCTCGTACGCCTACCAAAGGACCGGGTCTCTAGGGACCCGAGAATGTCAAAAACACAAATTCATTATAACTTTTTAAGTTTATGACATACGAGTGTGGTGTACAATAATTGTCTACTCAGCACGTTCACAACATCGTTTAAAAGTAGTTGCAAGTTAGCTGACTGCATACCAAATAGCTTTGTTGACTGTACCTCACAATATGTATATATAGACCTCTACTCTTACAATATAGGACAGAACATCGCGAACATTTTTTGTTGCCTGCTCGCAGGCAACAAAAAATGTTCGCGCGAACTCTTTATTTACATGTTTTAAAATATATCTTTTTTTTATTTTATTTAGGCGTTTGCCCACGGCTCCGCTTGCGACAATATAGATTTTCGCAAAAAATCTTTGTCTCTAGGGTCTTCATCTATCTCTGTACCAAAATTTTACCAAAATCGGTTCAGCGATTTAGGCGTGAAACTGTATCAAACAAAGTCACTATCGCATTTATAATTTTACGTTCGGTTTAATATTCCGGCTGTATCGTAAAATGTAACAAACGCGTTCTGCTGAATTTTGGATCAGGGTTTTGATAATACTTTCAGCGTAGCTTTGACCAAAAAGTACGACTCGAACGAAATCGCATCACTAACTCGTACGAACGTTAGCCGACTAGATCGAGGACTAAAGATTACAAGCTAACTAGCAACCTCAACCATGCTAACTTACTTTACATTTCTGAGATTAAAACTCTTTCTTTCCAGCTCGAAAGGGTTCTTCATCGGTTCGTAAATCACACAAGCATAGAGAAGGGTCATCGTGTATTTTACAGGGAAAAGCGGGTTTGTAGAACTTCGGGAACACCTGCCTCACGTGAGGAAATTGCTGTTGCCCTGCAAGTCCCTCAAGGGACAGCAAAACTAATTAGGTATTGCAGTTGAACGAGAAGCCTAAACCATTGTGAGTATGGTGTTCCCGAATCATGTTATGCTGATTCCGAGTAGAATACCTCTTAACGGGTCATTGTATTATCATTATGAACAACTTTCACTATGGGACCAAAACTGAAATCGCACTATAAAATCTTCTCTCTTCAAAGTTAAAGTGAACAGGCTCCTTCTGGGTAGGCTCGCTCCGTCGTAGACTTTGTCTCTGTCATCTCTAGAGACCTAGACGTAGACTAGAATCAAGAGCAAATCCATTACAAAAACAAAAAACAAAAAAAAACGGAACAGCTGTTTTTTTTCACGGTTTCGGGTTTGGTCCCATAGTAAAGTTGTTCATAATGATGACTAAAATGATGCCTTAAGAAGTATTGCGTTTATTCGGTAATATGTTGTTTAATTATAAGCCTACGAGCATGTATTGTATAGGGCTGTGTGACTTTATATACAGTCTCTTGTAATCTTGTGCCGATTTAAAAAAAATATTAAATATTGCACAATGTTGTAGAAAACAGTTCTAACCGGCGCGCGGAGAGTCCAGCCAAAAGTTGCAAATAGTTACAAAAGCTTAAAGCAGCTTAAAGTTTTGGTGTAGCACGTGAATTCCTTTCCTAGTCAGGAAGCTTCGGTTTTGTAGTAAAATAAAACAAAACTGACTTACAAATATTCACAGAAACGTAATCATAACGCTAACAGTTACTTTATCAAACGGACTAAATATAATAATAAAAAAATATTGAGCCTTTCTTACAATGATTGCCTTAAAATTAGCTTAACTTAATTTCGGACTGTGACTGTTAACACGTAGGTACATTAAGACTTGCAGTGGTCCCCAAACTAGGCGGCGCCTGCATCTTGGGGGCCGGAGTTCCGATATATAGATCTAAAGTAAATAATAAATGAGATCAAATCTAAATAAAAATCTAAAGCTAAAAGTGAAAACAAATAAAACTTAAATGTATGTCACATCTTAAACCTGAAATTGTGTTGTTCAGAATATAAAACAATTGTATTTAACTAAAACATCGAAAGGTAAAAAATAATAATAAGTAAAAAAACCGAATAAAATAAAATAAACAAATGAGATATCTTAGAGTGTGTTGATAAAGTTTGTGAAGGTGTGTGTTAGAGTGTGTTGATGTTAAAGTTTGTGAAGGTGTGTGTTAGAGTGTGTTGATGTTAAAGTTTGTGAAGGTGTGTGTTAGAGTGTGTTGATGTTAAAGTTTGTAAAGGTGTGTGTTAGAGTGTGTTGATGTTAAGGTTTGTGAAGGTGTGTGTTAGAGTGTGTTGATGTTAAAGTTTGTAAAGGTGTGTGTTAGAGTGTGTTGATGTTAAAGTTTGTGAAGGTGTGTGTTAGAGTGTGTTTATTTTAAAGTTTGTGAAGTGTGTGTTAGAGTGTGTTGATGTTAAAGTTTGTGAAAAGATGTGAGAATTTGTTCCAATTCATCGTACGCCTAATAGCCGTTTTTTAACTACATTTTAACACAAAGGGACGGAGAGTCTTTTTGTGTCAATAGGCAAATTGCCGTTGACTTTATTATAAATCAGGTTGTGAAGGTAGGCGTCTAGCTAACAGAGAGGTAAATCGTTGCAGCGGTATATGAAAGACGCGTTTGGAAATTATAGAGTGATAGTCTGACCGCATCTTTATGGTTTTGTGAGTACGGATGTATACATTGAGAATGTACAGCTGGCGATCGCGTAAAAAGTCGCATTAATACGTAAATGAATCGACTCCGCTTGAGATAATGTTGGCGACATCGGTCCGATCCGATTGGTTAGCGGACCGACGAGCCAGCTAAACGAATTTGGATCTAATTAGCATTCTGTCGATGTCGTCGGAAATGTTTGAAAAATCCAACCGGTATCGTTCGCCTCTATTTGAATCCGAAACTCCTTTATTGTATAAAAAGAAAATTCTTTGAAAATCAGTCTGCCGTCGAGTTTCATCCGATTCGCCATTGTTTGATTTTTGGTTCAAAAAGCCGAGTACTTAGAAATGTTTGGAGATTCGATTCATTAACTAATTAACAAATTCGGCTTACAAAAGAGTGATCCTGAAGGAAAAATTAAACTAATTTTGTTCGGCCGTACCAACAATGGGGTCCAGCCACTATGCCGGTACAAGTTTCACCGCACTATATCGGCTACATGTTTTGTTTACGAGAAAAAAGGAAATCTATCAGACAGACTAATATTATTTTTTTCAGTAAAATACCTACCCTATTTGCTACACCGTAGCAGAGGTTTGGAACATTTATTTATTGCAATGGTTTG
This sequence comes from Lacanobia oleracea, assembly GCA_950371165.1. NCBI lineage: Eukaryota > Metazoa > Arthropoda > Insecta > Lepidoptera > Noctuidae > Lacanobia > Lacanobia oleracea. The sequence continues at coordinate 7,683,000 of OX493393.1, forward strand.
TTTTCATTTCAGCTTCGATAATCTCTCGATGTGGTTCCGGAGGTCTGTGCATACATGCCGGCGGGTGTCCTAGGAAACGGGTTATGAAGGATGATCTCAACTGCATGATGGAGCACAATAACTACGTGTGTTGTAAGGTGGATCGGAAAACAATGCCCACCGATGTCTTTAATGATTATCATTAACAAATTAAATAATTGAGACTTTATTATTTTTATCAATAAATAATAAAACTAGTTTGCCCTGACACTGACATGTTCTTGATGTCGTGTCTCCTTCACGTCAAGCGGGATCAATATCTATTGAATATAATATGAAGATATTCAGGTGCCTCCAACAAAGCGTAGTTTAGAACGCTTCCATAGTTCCTGTCTATCAGACCGTATGAATAAGACAATATGCGCGGCTCCGTTTTAGTGAGAATCTGCTCCTTTGGGACTGCTTCTAAGTGCTGCCTGTCTGCCAACGTCGACGTACCTACTGAATATGTTCGTGTATAGGTAGGTACTACGGCACCCTTTAGAGCAGAGGTTCCCAACCTGTGGTCTACAGGCCACTGGTGTTCCGCTAAGGCTAAATTATGGTCCGCGAAGGGTTTAAAATTTCAATCTTTTCATCCCAAAAATAAACAATAATGAAAACTTATTTTAAGTTATTATCAATGCTAATTAATTACTTTTGATTTCAAAGAATAGCTATGCTACAAGTTTTGAATATCTTTGTGGTAGAAGTTTATGCCGATGCGATTGGCTGAATTGCATTTTAGATATTGAAAAGGAACACATAGTGCTAGCAAGCAAGTCGCTTACATACCACCGTTCAGCCACGTCCTATTTTACTGTAACAATATAACCTGGTAATTGTGAACCTTCAATAAACTTTTTTCGTATTCAGTACAAACCTAAAGTGCATATCATTTATTCTGGACCCTGACCATAGCACGCACAACATTTATTTGTGGATTAACACAGTTTAATTATGTATTATGTTGGATTTCTGGTCCTTGTTAGCAACAAAGAAATCAAAGAGGTCTCCTGTCAAATTAAGTTTGGGGACCACTGCTTTAGGGATCTACTCGTAAACTGGTTTTGTTTTACATATCTAGATTGAAAGCTTGGCTTCATAGCTGAGCAAGGTTTTTGTAGATAACACAAATATCCAACACACGTCGAACAATCCAGAAATCTTTACGTAAAATTATTTTCCACGTAAAATATCTATAGCTCGTACCGCCGCTGAGAGCTAGTAAATGTTTAACTCAATGCTTAACGACATAATCTGACGTCGCACTGTTATCCAAACCTGACTAACGAAGTTTAGTTAGGCTGGCTCGTGCGATCCAATCTCCCACCAGACCTAATGTACGCTATAAAGAATCTTACTGGATGTGTTTGGTCGAGGGTAATTTTTGGCTAAACTTGCAGGCTTGGTAAACTGATTTTGAAATAGGGAATATACAAGAAAAACATATTTATCATCTATTCCATTTATATAAAAATATACAAAAACATAATACTAACAGTGAAAATAGAATCAAAATTACTCGACAAACTAAGGAGATATAATTATTTTAAACAAATATATCTGTCCCTCTCGCGAAAACGCTTTTTTCTATGGCAGCTGTATAGGCGTCAAATTTTACATCGGACTTCTCTTTCTAATTGTAATCTTTGAAGCTTTATCACTTCATCGTTGATGAAGGTATTTAAAAAATAATTTCATGATTGTTTACTAGAGCTAACAAGTTTTCCATTTTGCAAATAAAAAAATCGCATGCATATTCCCTATTCTAGTTCGACGGTGATTTCTTGCAGGGTCAATTTTTAAGTTTTTTTATGGTCTAACGTAGTCGTCGATACCTAAATTTTATCAGCCGGTTAGAAACCAGTCCGTGTACAAGCCACGCGTCTCTAGAGGCACGTAGAACAAAGTACAATCAGGTCGAATTGTTTGTTTTGAAAAGCCAAATGAAACGAAATCTATCGTTTACTGATTATGGCTGCATTATTCCTTAAGCAAACGTTTTGACGGATTCAATTTAATTCTCTCCGCTACTTCAAAACATTTTACGGCTTAAATTCATTTTATAAAGTTATAATACAAGTCACCAGCTCGTGGAAGATGAAAAATTGTATTGTGTCTCCAGCTGGGGCGGTGTCGCTTCTAGTTAGGAGGAGTGTTGGCTCTAATTCAGCTCGCTCGGATATTGCAATTTCCATCCAGCGCACGCCCACTGCGTCTCCCTTCCATTTCGTTTCATATTGCGCTGCAGTAACAACACTTGACGTTTATGTAATTTCACAGATAATACCACAATCTGATTATGGAACTAGTGCTCTATGTAGATTCCCTGAACAGAACAGAACGAGGCGCCAAAACGTTCCGCCGTTACACTACTCGCTGATACCTAAAAGTTATATTACTGGGAAATTCACATACGTTCTCATAAGACGAAACTGTTTACTTCCTCTGGTTCAAACATCGCTAGTGCCTATTTGTTTAGGTTTCGTGCAACACAGGCTTCATACAATAGCTATGGACATGGACGTTTCAATGCCCCACAAAAGATTTTCCTCGACAACAGACCACCGACCCTTTTAATGAAAAAAAATTAGACGCTTTGTAATATTTTTAATTTTATTCACAATCCGTGTATTGTTCTGTGAGGCGAGGGTCGGCCGGAGGGCACACCGCTGTTATAATATTCAGCCTCCATACCACAATGTTTTATTTAGCCATCTCGGCGGCTTCAATATTCATCACTGTACTCCGAGCCCTCTTAGCTCCTGAATAAAATACTCCAGGCTTCTCCACGTCCACATTTAGGCTTTTGCTTCATTTTTAATAGGTATGGCGCGCAATGGTTATACCTACTTACCTGCAGGTAAGTACCGTCAAAATATATTGTTGATTAATATTGAAAATACAGCTCTTTTTAGAATAAGAGAATAGATAGAGTAAGCTAAGTGCTAAATAGAATTTAAAGGAAACGCCGCATTTAAAAAAAGATACACAGTCTTTCGTAAAATATTACGTTAACCCGGAAAGTAGTGCGACATTTTAAAAGATAAAAATATTCAAGCAAATAGCGCCCATTAAGAGACAGTAAGCACGAAACTTATGAGAACAAGAGTCAGTCGCTGAGCAAAATGGATATTTGTTGAGTCCAAGAGCCGTTGAGCGTTCGCGGCGCGGAGCAGAGGACGGCTAGCGCGGCTGGGCGGGACGTGACCGCACTTTTGAAGCCATGCCATGCCTCTTTTACATCTCCATCCTTTAATATTAAATGTGTCTGAGTTAAAACGGCTTATTTCTTTAATTTTCTTTTAAACTTTTCCCTTTAAACTTGATGGGCGCGCAGTGAAATGAATTCAATTAGGAGGATGGCCCTTTTCAGAAGCTTTTTGTTTCTGTTTTTTATAATTCCATCAGTCAAATTATTTGATGCTTTATTATGAATTAATTTTGTATTGCCGCATTTGCGTTACGACAACTCGTTGCTCAAATACAAATTAATATAATACGTTTAAATTCTTTGTCGAATCAAGTATTTATAAGGAACCTATTTGCACATGCGGAAATAAATCCTGTGCGGCAAAGTTTAAGAAGATATTTCCGGAGTAACACAGTTTCCGAAAGCGCTGTGACCTGTTACATTTATTTCATATTCCGCACGACTCCCTTCTGATTACATTACGTTCGCGGTAAATCACTTGAGGTGGTGTCTGCTGCTGACGTAGGTTACCTCACGATGTTGGGAACGAGCCCCAACTTGTTCTCACAATTCCTTCAGGACTTCGCTAAACGCTATTGGTATCAAAGTGTCAGCTCACCCGAGCAGCCGCAAGCCCCTTAGCGTTGGAGAAGTTAGTGCCGTCCCGACTTGTACCCTGTCTCCGTCGCTAGTTGATTACCATTCCACTTCGACGCCGGCTGCACGTTCCTTCTCTTAATTTGATAAGATATTTCGCAGTGAGCGCACAGTGTACAGCGTTTAACATTTTCGGTTGTTTGACCCGTTTCGCTCGCGTGCTGAGGTCTTTACCGCAAACATTGGCTGACGTAGTGAAGATGCGGCTACATGAATTGACACCATCCCGTCGTTAACAAGATGAGATGAACTTTATAGTTCTTAATATAAGATTTATACTTGAAGTTTGCAACGACGAACCGCTTTGAAGGATACTGAAGTGTGTTAAAGTTTCTAGCGTGGGTTGCGGTAAAAATGATGATAGGACGTAAAATAAATGTAGGTAAGTGAATGTTAAAATTCAAAGCAAACAATTACGTGGACAGGTGTCGACCTATATACCTTTGAAAAAAACAGTTTTATATAGCCTACAATTTCTAAGGTACAATACTCGTACATACACCCGTTAGGCTGAGCATCCGTCACAAAGAAAAAGAATGGTCAAAGGTGAAAGGAATTTGGAATAAGCGGCACCTATAGGCGCAGATCAAAGAGCATGATCACAAAGAGATCGGAGGACGAAGGCTTTGGTCGGAGGCTTTGAATCGAAACCTTCTGAAGAACGTAGAATTGCCCTGATCGACGCTTCTCGGATACCAATCAATCTGTAGCGATTCTGTCGCAGATAATATTGGTTAAATCGGGCCCTTTTGTGTCAAAAGATGTTTGATGTGGGAACACTAATTATTTGCATCGATTTTAGTTCACTATACCAAGGTATTTAATCTCAACAAATACAGAGGTTTTATGGTAACAACGAAAATTTAATTGTTAAAACAACAAATGGAAATACGTCCCAATTCAGCCCGTAAACGCTCATTGATGAACACATTCGGTTGACAAATGGATTATCTCGTTGTTTGTTGACATTTATAGGATTTTTAGATTCTGAACTTTAGTGTGTAGACCAACCGAGATGGTTTGGAGCGCCATCGCGCTATAGGGTCTCACCTTTAGCGGTCCTAGCTCAAAAATAAGGCATTTTGGTCAACATTTGATAAATGGGTTAGAAAACAATGTCGTCAGTGGGTGACACAGCAGCTTTAGTTAGGTCATCACGGGCCGTAGAAGTTTGGCAACGGTCGGCCGGGACGACATCAATCAAATTTTGACATTCGATTTTTTCCGTCCGCCCCTTGCCTACGGGATGATGTAGGGATAACTTTTTGAAGTATTGTCACTTTTATTATACGAACGCCGAGCTTATGTTCTGACAGGACTCAGGACCAAATTGGGGCAACGTTACGTAAGTAGGTATTGGAAAAGTATTCAATAGATGTTATTATTAAGCTTGGTCGATTTCTATTCAATTTAGTTGAGAAATTCGCGGTTATTTTTGATAGGAGTCTATTATCTCTCAAAATGACTGTCTTTTACAGACTAGTACTTAATTTGATATTTAATTAGGTAGCTACTTCAACTAACACTTTTAAAATACGTTCTGTAAAGTGAGAATTTAAATTTCAATTCCCAAAATAAAATCTACTGATAACACGTTGAATCTGGAAATAAATAATGTCTCAGACTATGAACTTGTGCTATTTACAAGATCAAGGGTCTAATTATGAGCAATGGGAGCACCTAATTCAGTATTTAATAAAATGATAGGCGAGGTAATAAACAAACGGGCGGCTGTAACCCGGCCGGCCCGGGCGCGCGCGTAAATCACGTTGTGACACAATTTATCGCTTTGGCCCCACATTCACACACGCGCACGCATCGCTTTTTATTGCGTCATAGATACCAGTATTCACGCGTAGTGAATATAATTTGCTATCCTTGAAACGACAACCTTCAAGACACCCCGCGATACCTACAACCCCAATATCAATAGAATATTTGCTCTCTCTCGTTTCAGATTTTCTGAAAGATTTTAGCAAGGATGAAATAACAAATTGAATAACAAAACAAATAGGAAATGAATACATTTCAGATTACCCAGGAAACCGACAGTACATAAATTAGAGACCAAAAATATAATAAAAATATAGGAACATTTCATCCGTTTTGGTGTTGAGATAAAAAAAGATTAATAGAAAAAAAAATATAATAGCATTTCGTAATGTATATTTTTATGACAAACGACCTGTTATCTAAGGATAAAAGCGTTGTAAATATTTGTAAATGGAACGACATTCTTTAATCTCTGGCATTTTCGCGGAATAAATAATTGCCTACAGGTAATTGTACACCTGTCCTGAAAAGGACTTTGTCAGGAAAAATGTTTAGTAAAATATGTTTTATTATTTATTGAAAAATAAGATAAGTTTCTTGTAGTAACCATAGTAACTAGTATTCACTGTCTACTACTGTATGTACTAGTTTTTACAGAAGTATTGATCATACTTATAAATGTCACTTCCTACCATTATTATAATTAAATAAGTTTGGACATTTATTTGCATCCCGATAAATATATCTATTGAAAATGGCCATTTCACTGTACAAGCACTTACCACGTATTTTATATTTGTGCCAAATACCGCATCCCATATCCCCGAAGTCCGCAGTATGCATAAACAAATATTCAAACCTGGATTTACGAGCATAGACACCTCAGGGAGCTGTCCTGCCTCAACATCCGGCTCGCCAACTACAGAACTGCTCAACATTTACAGAAACTGGATGAGCCACGCGCCACCGTCCGAACCGGAACAGAGTGAAAAATAAACCCATCAAAAAGTTTGACGATGAATAAAGGGGAGAGCGGGCCACTCTGAACAAATTTCTCGCATTCCGTCCGCTATATTTTTTAAGGGGAAAGTTAACGCTCCGGCCATTTTTCTCCATAATTCCGAGAGAACTACAATACCTTCGTTTGTGGGTAGAAACTTTTGAAATTGTAATTAGCGCACTCTCGTTACTGGGTTTTCTCTATTGTGTATATTGTTCTGGATTTTGAAAAGGAAATATGCGAACAAAAAACGCTTGTTTCAAGGGAGAAATATCCATTTTACAATAGATTTGTTTCCGTTGGCAGCTGTACCTACTGTTAAATAGAACAATGAATTTTATAGTGGGCAGCAAGGAGAAGCTTATTTATTTCAGAAGTTTAAATACTACGCCACTGTTTACCACAGTAGCAATATATCCGCGTAAGTACTTTAGTTGAGATCGTTTATGTGCGAATATATTGCCGCCCCTTGATATAAAATCGAAGATACTTGGTGTCCGTAATAATTCTTTTACTACGATTTTATGGGTTGGTTAGGTAATAATTTATGCTCCAGACCCTTCTGTGGTCGCAGATCAGAGTGTGAGAGGAAGATAAACATTCCGAGTGACACCTGCGCGACACCTGCGGCCTTATGATGGAAATAGGTAGGCGGGGTCCTTTCGCTGTGATTTGTTTAAACACAACTAACATTTCGTAACATTTGTTAAAACAAAAATAAATTACTCATACATTTATTTCAATAGTAGTTCACTTTATAACAGTAAGTAAGCATGTTATCAAATTGCAGGCAAAATTCTGGACTTTTAGTGAAAGTGATATAACTCGAATTGTAGCAGTTTTGAGTTCTGTATGATTGTATACAAGCGATTGTATAAAGCTTGAAATATATGTGATTTTTCTATCCAATCGGTATAACTCTATCTATTATAGAACAGAAAATAAGTTTCGTGTCGAATAATAGATACAAGTTGCATTTTTGGTTGATGAGACTTTTTGTGTATATTGATATGTCTTTAGTAATATTAAATTGAACTAAAGCTTAAACTTAAACACCTAAGTATAAATAAGGCTATTAAATACCACCAACGTGTTAAGTGATACAACTAGACCTCTATCAAATTACACGAGAAATATTTTTAGTATCGCCTTTAGTTCTTAATAATATAAATTGATTTACAATCAATTAAAAATTAAATTTAAATTGATTTAAATTGATTGATTTTGGACTACATATTAGGATTTTTAAACCGATCGATAGTGATTCTAGTGTAAAGTGATATAATTATGCAGTTTCGTGTTCCTACTTCTGTCTTTTTCTGTCACGGCTGTCCCCGCAGAGAGAAAGCGAGAACGGCAATAATGGCAGGGGGGGGGGGGAGTAATCGCGCTCAAACTCCTGTCGGTCTCGTTTTGGCGTGAGTTGAGAACACGCGTCCATATTTCGCAAAAATGAGCCGTATGGTAAGTAGTTGTATCATTTTATACAAATGAATGTTCTTTAATATCTGTTACAGAAAGTCCAGCTAATAATGTTCTAACACACTGAATTTAGAGTCGACTTTGCTTAGTATAATTATCGCCTTTTCCTTTATTTTTATTCTGTATCCGCAAGTTTTAACGGATCCGTACCTCAATATATAGGGTCACTCGTGTAGATAGAAATATAAAAAAAAAACAGAAGAAATGGCAAGGGGGTAGGCGGTGTCCGCGCGGAATGGTCAGATTGACCATGTCATAGGCAAATGGCCGTCTCGGCGTTGAAGTGCGATCCGTAGTTTCGACCGCGATCGTAACAAGTTACAAGAATGCCGTGTTGTTCAGTGGTTTTTTTGTGAAAACCGAAGCCAAAACCAAAATTTTGTATTTCATGGAATCACTTAAGTACCATAGTGCAAGTATCAATCAATAAATATAAAAATAATATAAAAATCTTCCGTTACTGACTGATTGAGTGACTGACAGACAACGATGCGAGGAATTAGCGATGTACTTGTGTAGATCCACTTACGTAGGCTATCGACACAATGTCGATTGACGAAGGAAATATTGCTATAATAGTGTATTTTTCAATTTATCACCCGTTTTAACCCGGTTAGTTTATCGATTTGAAATAATGTTTTGTTTTTTACTTATTTTACAGCGTTGTAGAGAGATGTGTAACCACCATCGTAAAGTAAGTTATTTCCAAATTAGGTTAATAATTGGTGGAGTGTTAATAATATTTTTTGAACATATCGTTTTTAATTATATTATTTTTGGGACCCCAAACATTATCATGTAAAAGTGAAAAATTTGTATGGTCAGACGTTAGAGTTATCTGGTACACAAAATGATAATATCCAACTTTTGATTACAATGAAAGTTATAATAACGAAGAATTCATGTCCATGACTTATGCTAAAAGAAAAAAGAACTACAACACCTTTACCATAACCTCTGTCAGCAAATGTTATACCGGACCAGTCCCTATTTCCATTAAAAAAAAAACTATATTTAATTCACTTCTGCCACATATTGACCCATGTGTGCATGATTTTTATCATAACCTGATAACACATGATTCTTCCAATATTGATCCTGACTTAATTGATCCAGAGGAATAAATATAATACTGATTTGTTTCCAAAGGTCACTTAGATAATGTTTTAGAAGAATTTATATATAGGTATTATTATAGTAATTATTTATTTATTTAAACTTCATGTACAATAGTGGTACATAAGCGGACTTAATGCAACAAGTCATTCTCTACCAGTCAACCTTTGGGTTAAAAAGAATTACGTTTCAAGAACAAAGAAATGAGTACTTTTAGAAGACTTTTATAATTTAGTTTATTTTATGTTATTTTCTACATTTAATAAGTTTCATCTACTAAAAACTAATTATTTTATGTCAACGAGTAACGTCTCATGCCCGGTTTCTGAGGTACTTGATCGATCGTTTATTAGTTCGTTAACCACTACACAACCAATGGCGATATGACAAACCTTAGAAACCGGGTATTAGTCGTCGTAATCCTACGTTACGTAACTGTATGGAACTCAATTTTCAGTATTTTTTTTTAGCTCGCTGTTTTTGATTAAGTAACAATAATAGACTGATTAAAATGAGACTGTTATTCCTGACTGTTAATTATATTAAATAATAAAAATATACTTAATGTACTAACACTTTTATTCACACGCTTTTTAAATAAAAATACACCCCGACAGTAGTAGTATATGCACATGTTACTAGGCCCCACAGTAGAAATAAAATTAAAGTTATATTACTTTAGACCTTGAAAGTTTTGAACTTAATGTGATACAAATAAAGAAAATTGTTATACACCTCATCTATCATTTTATTTAACTTGTGTAAAATATTAAAAGTTTGATTTTATCATAGAACAATAAAAAGACATTAAAAAGACATTTTCTAAACAAAATTAGTTCTAGTGTTTTTATTATATATTGCTATCAAAAAGATGTTTATAAAATACTTGCATCATTCTACACCAGTTCATTTTATAAAGTGTCAAATGATACAATTTAAATTATAACATTTTACACATAGGAACTCAAATGTGACCAATGATATACTTAACTCTAGTTTTTTTAATTATCTCATATTCAAAATTTTTTTAACACAGTCAAAGCATATCCCATATTATACAAACAATTTCCAATTTACAAAAGTTAAAACATCAAAAAAATCTCAAAACTAAAAAAGTTGTAGCCGTTTAAAAAGTGCAATAATTTTTATTAAGATTTCTCAAAACGACGATTTTGGACTTGTATCACTTTTCACTAAAGGTACAGAATTAAACTCATCAAGCACCACAGCTACAGGGGTAAACACGCGAGCGGGTAGAGTCAGCCAGTCAAACTCGGCCAGCATCTATACAAGTAACAGGTAACTTTATATGGGAACTTCGTGTTAGTACCGCGTTGTTCTTGTTTTTGTGCCAACCGTACGTATATGTGTGTTGACACTGCATAATAAATGTGGAAACGCTAAGTTCGCTGTACAACTTTGAAAATAGAATTGAATTCGTGTATGCCGTAATTTATTTTCAGTGCTGGCTACACAACTTGGAACGTAGCAGGAAAAAGTGGATATATTTCAGGAACAGGTAAAGAGTTGCTTACCTTGTTTAATTTTAAACGTTGGTACCTAACCATTTAATTGATGAAACATTAAAAATAGTTTTATATTACTACACATGAAATTATATAAAGGCTAATGAAAATCCGACTTGTTTTGGAATTTGATTGGTTTGTTTATGGTTTCTTTTTTTAATTAAAATTTAACTGCCATTTTTGCAGTGGCTGGCATGGCACATCTAAAAAGCTAAAAAGGCATGTATTCGAACAAGGCGAGTTTGAACAAGCCCAGCCGAGTCGGCTTTATCCGGAATTTTGTAATTGCCCACACAGGCGGAACAAAAAATTGGGCCAGCGCAAATGCACGGAACGGGTTCCACGAAAAATATTATAGTCTACATCATCCAGCACGACCCTCGTTACGAAAATATATACTTTTCTTCCTTTCTCCATATTAAGAATATTAAAATGAGCAAACAAGACGAGCACGGGGGTGCTTGCGAATATTCATGAGCAGAATGTGGGACAACGAGGCAAGTTTCCACACTTCGAAATGTTTTGAAATCTTTGATTAGCTTTCATTAGTATACAGTATAGGAGAATATTAATATTGAAAGCTTCAGAAATATTAGGAAATAACTACCAATGAAATTGCCTTTTTTATGAAATAAGTTAACGTATTTTATTCTACATTTTTTATTTTTATTACTTAATCAAAGTCAAATGATCAAATGAATAATTTTGAAAAAAGAATTCCACGTTTTTTAAATAGGTACAATTAATTTGAAATTAGAATTCTTATACGAACAAAAATTATTTTGATTTGAAATGGCCAGTAGGTACAACACTGGGTACAGTACCTACTGCAGAACGGCAACCTCATAGGGAAATACCTATTATTTTCGTGGTTTACGTTCTGTTTAATTGCTGGACCAACAAACATTTTCCGCAACTTTTATTTCACAGAGTGTAATGTTTACGAGCAAATTGTTATGTTCTATAAAGAGTAACTGAAGTATTCTGTGCACTTGCAGGGAATAACAAAGACTTGCAAATAGCTGCAATAACAGCAGCGCTACGTAAAGAAATCGCGTCTCTATTGTGTACTTCAAGCTCTCCAACTTAATTAGAATTTAGAAACAACAAGAGTTGTAAGAACTTTAATTATTTCTAATTGTGATTGGTTAACAAGAGTTTGCGGCTTTTGTTTCACTATAAAAGCATAAGTAGGTAAAACAACAGCGTTAATAACAAAAAATATGGCTTTTAAGGAATAGAGTATACTATTAATTTCATAAACTTACACTACTAGATAGTGAAAGGCAATGAACCAAAGGAACATCCCCACTAGCAGGAATAGTAATTAATATCTGACTAATGTGCAAATTTGCAGATTCCAAATATTAAAACAATAAGTCACCGAAAAGCTTGAAAGCCTGGAGTCCCTGAATAAAACACAGTCAATCTCCAGCCGCGCCAAGCTGTAAATAATTCCGGCTTATAACTCGCATGTCTCTAACAATGGGTGGCTCCATCCGTTGCCACTACGCTACGCCGCTGTAAATAATTACACACAAAACTGAACGTTTATATCTCTTTGATTAATTACTGCAGAAATGGGAACTGTTATTTATTTTAGAATGTTAGGTTAGGTTGCCTTCTAGTTTAAAACAAAATGTCCGACTAATTCCACGCACTTCCAATTCTGAGGATCTTCTAAGCAGCATTGTCACTGATATTAACATGGCCGCTTATACAACGTGTAACAGAATCAATGCAATACATCTTAAGGGGTCATTGTACTCATCATTATGAACTTCCCATAGTAATGGGACACATCCCGAAATTGCGAAAAAAAACGCCTGTTCAGTACATTTTTTGAGATATGCGCACAGAAATGTATGTGATTTTTTTTCGATTACAGTGTTGGTCCCGTAGTGAAAGTTTCATAATGATAAGTACAATGACCCCTTAAGAGGTGTTGCGTTTATTCTGTTACAGGTTGTATTTCTAAAAAGTTAGTGATTGTGATAGTGAGAAACAAAAAAAAAAAATACCTATGTAGTTCTGATGGTTGAAATTGTATCTCGCTTGTTAAATGTACGAGTCGTAAGAAATGAGGCATCAATAAGATGAGGTGCTGAAAGAACTTCTAATAAAATTCACCTTAAGATATATCTAGTAACATTATTGGAAGTATTACAAAACAAGCATTATTCGTTAATCTGCACCATAACTCAAGAGCTATTTTAAAAATACATCTAGCGGGAAATACACTTTTTTATTAATTAGGCCCTTTTCACGTGACCCCTGACTGGATACAGGTCTTTTAGGTAGTAATTTTATTAGGCTTACACGAAAAATTCAACCAACTTTTCCGAGTTAAAACAAGCTACAAATGTTTCCACTGGCACACTAATGAAAAGCCTTTTTCTTTTACCTTACCCCTTTTTGTGAGGGTGTATATTAAAAATTCGCTTTTAGAATTCTGTGAAAAAATCAAAAGAGAACGCCTGGCTGAACAATGAACGCATGAATACTGAAAAAATATTGGAGATTTTATGAATTGGCAGTCTCAGTAGAATATAAAAACAAAACTGCGTTTATATCGATTAAATAGGGAAGAAGTAGAAATTGTAAAAAAAACTCATTCAGCAAGATATATTACTTGATCAAAAAGTATATCTTCAATATCCATAGACGGTTCAAGGTTTTTCTCAAGATAACTACTATAAAAAAGTAAATGTTTTGGCAAAACATTTCCTAAAAAAGGGTCCTGAAAAACATGCCTCTGAATTTCCCAAGAAAATAATAAGGGAACATTCCAGTACAAACATATTTGACCATAAACTTTCATCGAATCAGCCAACGCTGATGGAACCCGGATATTGCGAACAAAATAAACTTTGCACAGTATTTTTACGCGCTATATAGTTTCGTAAATGTAGTCCGTATATCATGGTATTAGGTAGTTTCCTTCTTGATGTAGTAATGGAAGAAAAACAATAAAGTATCCGCCATTTGTCATTGTTAGGAAGTTATCACCTTCGCCCGTTGGTGTGGACTGCGCTGATTAGTGGCCAAGTCTGCAAAAGCTTCATTTTTCAAACTAATGGATGACTTTTAATTTTTGGTTTAATTTATCAGTTACTAGCGACACGCCCCAGCGCGGGTGCAAATGTTTATTTATCCCAAACTAACAAAGTGACCATCTTATTACCAGAGTCAATAATATTGTGGTTGAGGCTGAAATAAAAAGACAAACGTCAACGACGTCTGCTCTCAGGTGTCTACCAGTTCGGGCAACCCTTTATTTTATTTTTATATTAAAAATTACCTCCGTTATTATTATTGTAAAGTAAAGTAAAAGTAAAGTATTTATTTATTTCTCAGTATGTGGTACATTGAGATCTTACATACACATTAACATCGTTTCACACACACTACCATTGCTGGTGTAGAAATATTAAATGTATGAGAAATATTCCATGCAAATCTAAAACAAAACTAAACAACATTATAAAACAGAAAATCATAATGTCAAAATAAAGATTTCAATGTCAGTATAAAAATTACAGTGTCACAATTAAAATGTCAAATCAAAGTGTAAAAAAAATAAAATTACATTGTCAACGAATTTATAATAATTTCAAAGTGCTAATGTCATTAATAAAAATCTTATCAAAAATTATGATTTAAAAATTCATTCACGGAATAAAAACACATGTCCAAGAGCCAAGCAAACATTTTACACTTAAACTTACTAATTGGTAACATTCTCAGGCCAGGTGGTAATTTATTATAAATTTTAATAGTCATACAACTGGCATTTCTACTGTATAACTGCAACCTCTGAGCGGGTACTAATAATTTTCCGGCATTTTTTTTGTTAAGTCTTTCGGAGACTTGCTCATTCAACAAAAATAGATGAGGGTGTTTTTTTACAAATAAACAAACTTCAAAAATATACAGACATGGGAGCGGAAGAATTTTTAATTCCTTAAATAATGGCCTGCAATGGTCAAGATATTCCGCTCCACTCATGGCTCTGATACATTTTTTTTGCACTTTGAATGCTCTTTCCACATCCACTGAATTACCCCATATCACTAGGCCGTAACGCAATACGGATGAAACATACCCATGATAAGCATTTAGAACTGTTTCTTTACTGGACACTAGTCTTAACTTACGAAGAGCATATATAAACTTATCAATCTTACTGCATACTCTTTCCACATGTTCCTTCCAGTTCAATTTGTTGTCAATTACAATACCAAAAATAAAGCTGTTGGTCCTGGTTGCAGAATTGCATTATTATGCCTAATTGGTGTTGGTATTACTGACAAGTTACATGTTTGAAATTGAACTATTTTGGTTTTTTCAATATTAACATGAAGATTATTGTCCCCCATCCATTTTATCACTTTAATTAGTTCATTGTTTGTATCATTTTCTATGTCAGTTTTGTTGGAGCATTTAATCGTCAAAGTAGTATCGTCAGCAAATTGAATACAATCATATTTTAAACATTTTTTGAGGTCATTAATATATAATATAAATAATGGCGGACCCAGTACACTTCCTTGCGGGACTCCAGAGCTATTGATTTTTAGTTCTGAGCAATATGTTGTTCTGGTATTATTTTCTATCCTAGAAATAACAGTTCTCTGTTGGCGATTAGATAAATAGATCATACGCTTTGCCTCTTATACCATACAGGGTGTCCGGGACATCGTAACGCAAACTTCGCGAAAAGGCTACACCTGATGCCACTAATCAAATTGTGGAAGTCATTAATCTCGCTAATGATCGGTTACAGAAATTGTCATTTTCGAGCGCGCAATGTATTGTGAACAACGCGATCCAAACGCGCGAGAGCGTTGTACGGAGTACGTACCTACACTTCTTGAACACACTCAAAGCTGCGACGCCGCGCGAGCTTTTGTCGTTAAATGTACTTACCTAAGAATATCGCCTACCTATCGCCGACCACAATATCACATAAAATCATTTTTAATCACTCAGAAATACCTACGGTATCTAATGATGGTAGGAACATGTTTATGCAGAATTCAAGAGAAGAAAAGTATCGACAAGCTATGTCTTTAGTCTCATAAAATCACGATTCCGATAAGGATTGATAAGATAATAAAAAAGAAAACTTGTAAGTAGGTACCTACATTGAGATCCGTTCACGTAGGTATAAACTAATGAACTATCTAAGTCACTTTGCTTGTACCTACCAACATCGCCTTTCGCCGACAACAATAATACCTATCTCATAAAATGAATCATTTTTATCACTCAGAAATACTAACCTGCTGATGGTAAGAACTTGTTTTTGAAGAAATAAGAGAAGGGAGCCATAAGATTAATCTCTTAAAATAATGATTCAGATAAGGATTGATTATAAAAAATAAGCTTGAAGTACCTACATTGAGATCCGGTATCGTAGGTAACTACCGAACCGCCTCACTCACTTAGAAAGTACCTAAGTACCGACGAATAACACCCGCGACAACAACTGACATGTTTACGCAGAAGTTAAGGAGTCATAAGCTTAAGCATGTTCCACAATGATGTAGGTACTTACCGAATCCAATGTCCAATCCAAGGTGACCTTGGTTGGAGCTTGGTTTCCATCCGCGAATTTTGTACCCATGAATTCACCCAAACAAGGTCACCTTGGATGGGTCGCTGGAATACATCCTTGTGGAACATGCTCTCTTAAAATCACGAACGCGATTCTGATAAGAATTGATAACAAAGCCGGCCATGTTCGAGTCGGACTCTCAAACAAAGGGTTCTGTAAGTACCTTAACTCAAAAAACACGCTTCTTGTATGCGAGCCCCCGTAAATTACCTAGTCCTATGGACGGACGGACAGCGGAGGCTTAGTGATAGGGTTTCATTGGTTACGCTTCGGCCTACCCACATTGAGATCCGATAATGTAAGTACCTACTACTAACTCACCTTAAGGTTGCTCACCCCTGGGTTCGAAGTGGCCGCCGCCAGCACGCTCGCATATCTGAGCACGGCCCAGAGTTTCAACGTGGACACGGAGCAGAAACTTTGGGTCCTGAGCACACTCCTCACGCAACGTCGCAAACACATGCACGACGCGATTCCTCATCTCGGCTGCGGAAGCGCACTCGGACACAAACACTTTGTCCTTGACGTAACCCCAAAGAAAAAATCGAATGGGGTCGAGTCTGGTGAGTGAGCTGGCAATGGCTCCGGGCCGAATCTACCGATCCACCGATTCCACAAGTCCAGATGACATTTTTAAATCAGACACACAAACACAGAGAGAAAATTAGTTTTGGTATCAAACTAAAACTTATCTTCTCTAACGTTCCGAAAACAGACTTTCACAAAAAGCACACTCGTTCGCGATCAACGTCAACAAGAAACTGGCAAAAATCCATCACGAAATGTTCTTTTCGAACTCTCTTTTGATTTCGCCGACATACCTACGTGCAGTACAGTGGCGGAACTATCATGGGTGGCTATTTATTTATTAAATGATTTTTTTTTGTTGAAATACTTAACCATGTAGTTACTTGATCGCCTTAAAAAAAGATTAAGATCTAAGAGAAGCTGCAAGAAACCGAACCAATTGAGATAAGCGTAACATTACTTATTTTAATTTAAGCCTTATTATGATTTGTGAAACGTGTGCCTATTAATAGTAAAAACTCCGGGAGTGCCGGCAGAAGTGAAAACTTGAATACGTGCTTCTCTCCCTCCGTCTTTCGAATTTTCGATCAGGTCACCATCTCACGCATTTTCACCAGGGTCACGTGTCTTGACGCGAGCTTAACATTTTTTTACCCATCACAAAAAAAGTGCACAACGTCGCTAAAGAAGCTTTCACTTAAAAAAAAAAATCTCGGTCAGGTGTCACCATCACCACTAAGCGAGACACTGAACCGCCCCTTACACTCTGTTCAACAGAATACCTAGATCGGCTCGATTGTCGGCATGTCAAAGAGCGCGCTACGTATTGCCGCTATAAGAAAATACGATTTGGCGACACACAACAAAATAACCGATTTGCGTCTTTAAGCAATTATTTTAATGTTGGAAATCGCTTACTTTATTTTGTTGTGATACGTATTATTTTCTAATGACGGCAGTCTTTAGACGGTATTTTTGAGCGGTGCCTTTGACATGCTCACTCGCAGGTACCTACTTGGCATGCGTTGACCTTTCGTTTGAACTTTGCACAGCTGATAGCTACCTAATTTGAAGTTTTATTTACATTGCTTTTTTTTGTGAAAATAGTGAATTAATGACTTTTTAATTAAAAATCTTATTGTGTTAGGTCAGAATTACGATTATGAGCACTCTAAAGTAAAAAAAACTCCTGAAAAAAATGAAAAAATGAGGAAAAAGCCGACGAAAAATTCCAAAGCAGGGGTGTCCAGAATCATGTCCTGGACCCCTGGAAATCGTTTGTGCGTCGATGTCAGATACACGCTGTATTTCTCTAGCTTGTAGAGTAGTCGTTCGTGTGATACAAAATCGAATGCTTTGCTCATATCTAAGAATACCGATAAAGTTGTCATTTTTTTATTAAGAGCTTCGGTAATTAGTCTCACAAGAGAAAAACAGGCTAGAGTCGTTGAACTGTTCTTCCTAAAACCAAACTGGCTCTCCACAATTAAATTGTATTTAGTTACAAAGCTATTTACTTTTTCATGCATTGCTTTCTCAAAAACTTTCGCAAAGATTGGGATCAGTGTAATGGGTCTATAATTTCCCATATCAGTACAGTTGCCCTTTTTGAAAAGTGGTTTAATTATAGACTCTTTTAGTATAGATGGGAAAACACCTTCTTCAAAAGAGAGGTTTATTAGGTAGGTAAGTGGGGATGCTACAATTTTCGCGCTTAATTTAATTATTTTAGTGGTTACTTCGTCATATCCGGTAGATTTTGTTTTATTTAATGAATTAATTATTTTAACAATGTCAATTTCATTCACTGGAGTCAGAAATAAAGTATTTATATTGTTGTCAATGTCAATATTGTTTTTGTCATGGTTATAATTGTTGGCTTTTTGTGTCAGCTTAATGAAATAATTGTTAAATTGGTTAATGTCATTAGGATTGTTAATTTTTTTATCATAGATTATTAATTCATTTATATAGTTGTTATTAATAAGTTTGTTCACATTATTTTTTATGATTGACCATGTCGCTTTACATTTGTTTTTAGAATTATTTAAATAATTGTTGTTGTTTATCTGTTGTGATTTTGATATGCATTTTTTTAAGATCCTAGTGTAATTCAGGTACTTTTTTTTTGTGATAACTTTTACTAATGTTGATATTCGTAATATAAAGCTCTCTTTTTGATGCATGATATTTTTAAACCCTTACTTAACCATTTGTTTTTTATGGGTTTATTACTCTTTTTAACGAGGATTTCAGGAAAACACAGTTTATAAAACAGCATAAATAAGTCGTGGAATGTATTGAAAGCCTTATTGCAATCTGTCTCTTTGTAAATTTCAGTAAAACTTAAGGCTGCCAAGCAATTTAAAAATTTTGTTATGTTGTCCTTATTATAATCCCTCTTCTTTTCATACCAGAATTTTACAGGTTTTGATTTGTTATTAGTCTCTTCAAGGTAAAAAGTTAACGATTGACCAGTATCGTGATCGGAGAGAGCTAAATTATGCGTACTGCATTTCAAATCAAGTGCGGGAATATTACTGGCTATTTGGTCTATGCTAGTATTTTTCCTAGTAGGCATTCTAACATGTGGTGAAATATTAAAATTGTTCAGTATGGATATTAGTTCTTTTGAATATTTGTTGTCTTTTAATATGTCTATATTCCAATCTCCGCACAAAATAATATTTTTTTTAACTTTGCGGGTTATATTGCGTAACAATACTTCAAGATTTTTAAAAAATATGAACAGATCAGAATCCGGAATTCTATAAATACAGACTATAATTAGATTATGGCTCAGTATTTCTACGCCACAGCATTCGAAACAAAATTCACTGGCCAGTTTATTAGTTATTGGTAACGGACAAAAAATTAGACCTTTTCTTACCAAAACGCATGTTCCACCACGTTTTTTCCCGTGTCTTGAGTAACTAGCAGCTAAGTTAAAATGTGTAAGTGCTAGATTACTTTCATGCCCTGATTTTATAAAAGTTTCACTTAGACAAATTAAATCTATATGGCCAATCTGATTTTCTAAGTCGGAAATAGTGATTTCTAATAAATCAATTTTATTTAAGATCCCAGCTATATTTTAGTGTAATAGTATAAATTTTTGTTTTCTCCCAGAACTGCCATCACTATCGATAACTTTTTTACATACCGGGGCGAAAAAGAGTTTTTTGGGTTTCATCTAGCGATTTTGGAGAATTACAACAGTCATATTCTGTTGGATAGGTCTCAATATCAACGAGTAGGCGGCGGAAAATATTGACATAAATGCGTCTTAGACCGAGTTTGTTCACTTTGTCCGTATTATATGAGAATGTTTCATCGGATAGGTCACGATTACTGTCAAAAAAAAAATAAGCATATTTATGATTTTCTATGTCCATGTAAATTAATCTATTAAACATTTCTACTTTATAATTGTGTATCAGAGCCCCTTGCACATATGTAGGGCAACATATAATAACATTGGTATAGGTAATATTTTTGAGAGTTTCTCTAATTAACTTGACCAGTTCAATGGATTCGCCGGTACCTTTAAAATCTTGCTCACCAATCATAACGATACAGTAGTCATCCAAGCTATAATGCTGTATCTTATTAACTATATTTGACATAATGTCTTTTATAATTATTTGGTTGCGCGACTTACTGTAATTTTGAGATATCTCCTAAAATATTTATCCAAATGGTGTGAACTGCAATTTGCTCTAAATTAAACACTCAAGATGACTAACATATAACTTATAAAACACTTCTGCAAATGAAGCAGTATTTTATACCAAATTTGAATTTCGTGTAATTGTGAGTCAACCATAAAAGTCAATAAAAGATAGATATATGCTATTTTCGTAGGCATTGATGTGTTATCTATAACTGTAGTACATTGTTTTGTTCTATCATCAATAGTTTTCGAAGCGCACGCGATGTAAAGAATTTTTTAGATATTTTTTTCCGACCTCTTCAGTAATAATCTTCATATATCAGCCAATTTACACAAAACCTCGACAAATTGTATACTAAAACCTCAAGTTATTTTATAATCTTACGGAGTTTGCTATTTTCCGGTGACTCGCGAAAGAAGAACCCTTATGCGCGAGTCCGACTCGCACTTGTCTGGTTTTTATAAACGTGAATAATTACGTTTGTTTTAATCGTTCCTGCACCATTTTAATTTGTTTGAAACAGTTTAATGTTTACTTTGATTATATAAACTGGTGGATGCAAAGCTACATAGCTTGGCTCATCACCGTAAGTTTGCCTGCTTGTCGGTCTTCTACAGATGGTACTTCGGTGAGTGTGTCCAAGAACTTCACGACCTCATTCCACCGGCCCCTTCTACCATCGGACATCCAGACGCACTGCATTTTACCATCCCTACCTTGATGCTATTCTACCAATCCCACTAAGCGTTTCCAAACGTCTTTTATAATGCGCACTGCAAAGGAGTGGAACTCTCTGCCTGCGTCTGTGTTTCCAAACGCTTACAACTCTAATCTCTTCAAAGTTAGAGTGAACAGGCTTCTTTTGGGTAAGCTCACTCCATCGTAGATTTTTCCTCTGTCATCTCTGACCTGGACTAGAGTCAAGAGCAAACCCATCACAAATAAAAAAAAAACGTTTTAACTTCATAAAAGATCCCATTAAAATAATGGCCGAGTCATGATTGTTATTATCGAACTGAATTCAAATTTCTATGAATTGAAACTTAAATTTTTTAGTAGGCGTTTTCGCATTAAAACTCGTTTTAATATTTGAACAGGCAGTACTGAAATGGATTGGTTCCATTTGAAACCTCTGTGTGCTACGGTTTTTTATTTATTTTTATTTACATAAAACTACGAAAATAAGAGGAAGTGGACTGCAAACGAATCGTATTTCATTTGAAAATTGATAAATTTTGTAAAATGGAAATTGAAAAGCTTTTAAGGTGGAAGCGCCAGGGTAGCCCGCAAAATTCAAATATTTTTATTTTTTTTTGCAATTCGCCGGTCAGTGTGAAGCTGTATGTTGAACAATCATTTTAATCATCAATATAGCCCTCTGAGTTCAATAAGCCCTATATAATGACTTTTTCATGAAAGAACCATTCAATAACTTAAAAATATTTGAATTTCGCGGGCTACCCTGGCGCTTCCACCTTAAACCGAAACAGTTTACAGCCAGACTTGATATTCGAGAAAGGAACGACTGAGTGAATGAAAAAAAGAACGAAGGCTCAAAACAGCCATGAGGATCGAATAACCTGCGTGATTAATCTGCACTTGTTGCGGTCAGCGATTGGATCGTTTGTTTACACAATATCTACTTCCACATGCTGCTTGTGTGCCGGCCAGGGTGGCGGAATTTGTTCGAAAGAGTTGCGGGCTTCGGAATTCGTTCCAGGGCCGCGGTCCCTGGAACGCAAAGGGCATTAGGAGGAACACGAATGGGTTTTAGTTAGTAAGAGTCTGACACTCACGTGGAAGGAGCCATTTTATGATTTCCCGACCTTAAAAAAATCGTGCTGCTTATACGAGTAGGTAAGTACGTGTTAAGATGATGATGCCATGCATGAAATGGAGGCCAAAGCTAGCGGGTTTAAAAATAAAATGTTTTCAGATGCATCCCTTATAATAATTATAATTCGTGGCTAGTGGCTAGCAATACCAACGCTTTCCGAGGTTGGAAACGGGTGAACATTCATGACATCCGTGTTGCGGATGGTCCTAGCTGTCATTAGTTATTAAGTTATTTTGTGTTTTGTGCGTCGCTTTTGGCGAAATAAACGTGTTTTTTTTTTATAAATTTGTTTTATAAATCTGTGGCGGACTTTGCGGGTAGTCAAAAGCCCGAAACTCTGACGACCAGTTTTTCCAGTTTATCTAGTTTTTTTACTGTGTAAACCTAGTCCTTCACGTAAGTAAACATCAGAGGGGCAGTCGCTGCTGTATACTGGCCAAATCCAGCTGCTCCTGTTAGATGGGAAGCCAATCCTAACATAATGAGGGCTACTGTTTTTGTACTCACTAGTTGGCGCCACTGTCGAGTAAGGTGCATTAAAGGTGTTAGTATGCGCATGTGAACACGCTACTACTTAGAAGGAAAATAAAAAAAAAGTAAAATTAAAATCAAAACGAATAAGTAAATAAACTCGCGTCAATAGCCAACCAAAAGTGAAATTTGACATTAAAAACCTCACGCTACACTAGCGCCTGTAGTGGCAAATTAAAACACGAATCCCTCATTGGAAATGGGCTTGGCAGGTGGTGATGATGATGTTTAGTATCCTAAAAGAAAATCAGTGAAGACATAGTTTAACGTAATTTAAAAGCACTTAACTATCACCGTCCGCCATTTAATGCGCCGTTCCCGATAACGTCTTTAGATGGAAAGTTTGCATATTATGGGGCAATTAATATGGAAATAGCTCTGTCCGTCGAACCGATCACAACTTTTATTGGCTCAAACTTACTCGCCGGCCGAATAATTTCAGCCATCGTTTCAGCGTGTTAATGAAGTATGTTTTATATTATACCTAAAGATTGTGGAAAGGCAATATTAAAACTTAATCACCAATATTTTGATGGATGAATATATTAAACTAAAAATCAGACGTATAGAAATGTTTCAGATAGATAAACCTATTTCAAAAGATTCCTTTTGAAACGATTTATGATTAAGTCTGCCTCGTGAGTTTGACTATTTAAGCATAAGACATTAAAACCGGCCAAGAGCGAGTAGGACTCGCACGCGAAGGGTTGCGTACCATAAACCTAAAAAAACACGTTTCTTGTTTGGGCCTCTTTAATTTAATTCAATTTTTATTTTATTTTGTTATAACGCCAATAGAAATACACACTGTGGTAATATCAATTGTCTACCTATTACGGTTCTTGAGATACAACCCGCTGACAGACAAACGGACGGACAGCGGGAGCTTAGTAAAAGGGTTCCGTTGGTTACCCTTCGGGTACAGTAGGTACCTTAAAAACTACATGAAACTTTATTATTTTTTACGGAGTCAAGTTTGGTCTGCGTCGTGGCTCGTAGCTTTTCGCTCGAAAAACACGGCATACTTAACTTGTTTCCTCAAAGTTGACATAAACTTAGAGTTGTCCAAGATTGTAAAGAGTCTCCCCACTTGAAGTTTGCCTTTCATTTCCAGATTAGCAAAGAATGTTACTGGATCGTTTGTAGAACAAACTACAAGGAATTCGGAAGAAAATGTCACTAGCAAAGTGTGTCGGGTATGGCTGCATACCTACTCTGTTCAGCTTCAGGCATCTGTTAGATCGCGACAGTCAGTTTAAGAGAGAGTGTTATTTTTATGCATAAATCTACAAAATGGATAACAATCCCACAAACTGTGTTTTCAAAACTTTGAGGAAACTTATCACATCGTAAAGTAAACTTTTAATCAAAGCACTGTCAAAAAAAATCCTTATCGTCCAAGTCACTTTATCGTGTACTAGTTGACCCACGCAGCTTCGTCTGCTCCGCTCCTATTGGTCTTAGCGTGATGAAACATAGCCTACAGCCTTCCTCGATAAATGGGCTATCTTACACTGAAATATTTTTTCAAATCGGACCAGTAGTTCTCAGGAACTACTGATCCGATTTGAAAAATTCTTCAATCTCAGGATTAGCGCGTTCAAGTAATCAAACAAACGCTTCAGCTTTATATATTAGCACTAGCGGCCCGGTACGTGCTTCGCAACGTATAAAGTGAAATAATACAAAAAAAAAGGTAATTGGACGTGACAAATTCCCCATCTCAACAAGTTTTAATAAAAAATGATCCGCCATCCAAACCATCTGCTAAATAGTGTGAATAAAGCCTAAAAATTTGGTTTGGATAGGTGAGCCCGTTCTTGAGTTATAAAATAACAACGAAAAGTGGCATTGATTTTTATATAAAGATAGATATATAGATTTACCTCCATGTATTCTCCATTTAAATTTCAAAAAGGTGTATTATGATAACACGAAATTTTTCATAAATTATTCAGTGAGAAAATACTGAATTTCAAAATAAAACGCTGGCCTTTTAATAGTGTGCGGCTTGTTGGGCTTCCCGGAATGATTACAGAAAACTGCAGCACTCCACTTTTATACTATTCACGGAAGAAAATTTTAATTTAAAACTCTGCGCTCTAGTAATTTACACAGTAAACAAGCAAGATAAACATAATATTACTTTGAACGGAAGTTTAACGTTAAACGGTTTTATTTATTTCGCGTTAAAACATTTATTTAGTAAATTGAACATTAATTTATTTATGACAGAACATTTAGGGCAATTTATTTTCAAGTGTTTCCAGATAGATACATTCTTTTAGAGTTGATAACGTTAAAGAAAAAGGTGAACCTTTAACAAGATTGAAAGATAAATGATTGTAGGGCTTATGTGAAACCGACGTAGCCCTAATAAGGTTTAAGAAGGAACAATAGTCGGGACTATATATCAGGCGGCAGAGAGCTGAGCGGAGACAGGGTAATGAGCGAACTTAGTGTGATTAGGAACATTATTGTTCTGCTGCGCTTCGCAATGATTGTAACAGACTTCTAGTGGAAACCTCTAACGATTTTGTGGTGCTCATTTAGTTTATGGTTTTGCTGTTGTTCTCGTGTTCCGTTTTGAACGGTTTCTAGATAAGGACTTGGATTAAGTTGTCTGGTTATGTTTTATTGTTTTAAAGGATAAGGTATATTTTAAGAGGCTTTGTTGTTATGTAATGCTTCTTTAATGCTAAACGATTCATCAAATTTAATTAAGGCTTGTTAAGAAGTAGACGTAATTTTCTCGTTAAATCATGTCAAAGTGTAAACCAATTATAGTCCCAATTAACTGTCTATATTAGCATAATTGCCACAATTGATATAGAGATGAGAATTGGTCATTGGTTGTGGTGGTTGGTGCATTATGGTCAGTCAACAAAGCTATTTGGTATTCGAGCAGCTGACTTGCAACTCCTTTTAAACAAAGTAGTTGTAAGGGTATTTTACAAAAAAAAAACTAGTTATTCCGTCAGAGAAGACACGCGTGACGTCATGTTGCTGGTAAAAATAGAACCATCATAGTGACGTCACGCGTGTTTTTAACGCACTATATCGTTTTCATCTTTTGTTTACTTGAGAAAAGAAAAAATACGTGTAAAATATTTTTTGAAAATCTATCTGACGGACTAATTAGATATTTTCAGTAAAATACCCCATCAAGTCATAGGAGGAGCTCGTGGCTAAATAATAATAGCCGCACGGGTCGATCTTAAAGATTAAGCAACGCTTGCCAAGGTGGGTCTGTGGATGGGTGACCATACTAACATACCGAGTTTCCTCCGTGCCTCGGAAAGCACGTTAAACCGTTGGTCCCGGCTGTCATTTGTAGATTTTTGGCAGTCGTTACGGATTGTCAGCAGCCAGTAAATCTGACTCCAGTCTTACCAAGATGTACCGTGTTACCCAGTTAATGGGTTATCGAGGTCTGGTAGGCAGCCGCTCCACGTAAAACACTGGTATTCAGCTGAATCCGGCTTGACTGGAAGCCGACCCCAATATAGTTGGGAAAAGGCTAGGCAGATGGGTCATCATCTGCCTATCCTTCCTAAGCTTTCCTATCATGTCATAAGCTTAAAAATTACACACGTTAGAAATAAATTTTGCCAGTGCAGTGTAAAGAATAATATTTTTTCCTGTATATCAAATAGCTTTGTAACTGTACATACTTTTCTTAATATCGTGTTGATAATTCTATCCTAATCCAGTCTCGAAGCCTTTCGCTATATCTATGATATATTTAAATAAGACTTTCGATATTAGTATGGATTTTAATTGCTTACTATAATATTCAGCTACTGCAGCCTAATATCAATTAAATTAATCGAAATATTAAGCCGCACCTTTTCAATCGATGAACAAAAGTTTATTACAATATCATCACATACTAATCCCAATATCAATTCAATACCTCCCCCGAATTACACGATATTAGGCTCGCATGAGCACCTCAATCAGCAGTAGGTAATCCCATTAGGTGTATTTTGTTGTACGTGCGATATGTATCGGTTTTACCCTGCTGATTAATTAATATGGCGTCCGCGAGGGCCGGGTCGCACGGATATTATGCCGTAATAAAACTAGGTGTAGCTGCACATTAAGGGTAATGCGAATTTAGGAGAATTACTTCATCATTTTCAACGGGTACTCGGGCTAGGGCGTCGCCGCATAACGACGCGCAGGCACATCGCCCTAAACCTGCGATAAGTGGGCTAGGGCTACCGTGTCGAGTACGGGCACGGCTAAAGAGGATAGTACCCAAGAAGAAGTTCCGCTTTGCCACCTGGGACATTGGCTCCCTAACCGGACGTTGCCGAGAACTCGCGGACGTACTTGCGAAGCGTCGGGTCCAGTACGCCTTCCTTCAGGAGACGCGCTGGAAGGGAAATAAGTCACGTGACATCGGGCAGGGGTACCGGCTAGTGTACACCGGATCACCAACGGGCAGGGGCGGAGTGGCCGTGGTGCTGTCTAAGGACCTTCAGGATGGACTCCTTGAAGTAGACCGATGCAGCGACCGGTTGATGCGAGTTAGGGTGCTGATCGAAGGGTCGGTAACGAACCTAATCAGCGCCTATGCTCCTCAAACTGGTTGCTGTGAGTCTGAAAAGGAGGCCTTCTGGGATGAGTTCGAGGACGTACTACGCGCTATTCCGAATTCCGAAGGTGTTTTGGTTGGGGGGGATCTCAACGGTCACGTAGGTCAGTTTGCTGGAGAGTACGGACGTGTTCACGGTGGTTTTGGATATGGCCAGCTAAATGCAGAGGGAGTCACTATACTCAGCACCTGCGCTTTGTCTGACCTAGCCATCGCGAACACGTTCTTTCAGAAGAAGCCCCAGCTTCTTATTACGTACCGTAGTGGTGCCTACTCAACCCAAATAGATTACCTGCTGGTGCGACGGTGCCACATTGGCAAGGTTATCAACTGCAAAGTCATCCCAGGTGAAAGCCTAACGGCTCAACATCGCCTCCTTGTCCTGGACTTTGCGGTTGTACCGAAAAAGAAAGTGACCGAAAAACGCAAACCCCGCACAAAGTGGTGGTTGCTTGATGGTCCTAGGCAGTCGGACTTCATCGCGGAGGTCGAGCATCTCGAGATCAGTGCTCCGCATGAGTCCGCTCAAGAGATCTGGAGTAGGATCCATTCAGCAATCACCGATGCGGGTAAGCGCGTCCTTGGCACTTCTCGTGGTGGCCGCACCATAGAAAAGGAGACGTGGTGGTGGGATGACGGGGTGCAGGAGGCGACTCGGAAGAAGAAGGTTTTATTTAAACAGTGGCAAGGGTCCAACTCTCCGGATGACAGAGAGGCATATGGAGCGGCTAAGCGCGCTTGCAAAAAAGCTGTAGCCAGAGCCCGCAGCAAAAGTCTGGCGCCCTTGTACGACAAGCTGGAAACTGCGGAGGGGCAAAAGCTTATTTTTAAGCTAGCGCGTGCCCGGGAGAAAGCTACACGGGACATTAGCAAATGTCTCTGTGTAAGGGACGCCCAGGGTAAGCTGCTCTACGATGCCCCCTCTGTTAAGGAGAGATGGTGTACATACTTCGCGGAGCTGTCTAACAAACAGCATCCCCATAACCTTCCTCCCGAACCGCCTCCTAACCTTGGACTTATTTCCCCTATTTCCCCCGACGAAACCCGCATTGCTCTTCGCCACATGAAGAACCGGAAAGCGGTCGGGCCTGACAATGTGCCAATTGAAGTGTGGAAGGCGATGGGCCCACATGGCGTGAACCTTCTGACGGATCTTTTTAACCGCATCCTGATCACCAAGGAAATGCCGAACCAGTGGCGATTTAGCCTGATTATCCCTGTATACAAAGGCAAAGGTAGCGTACAGGATTGTAGTAGCTACCGCGGTATCAAGATCATGTGCCACACCATGAAGCTCTTCGAGCGCATCATTGACACACGGCTCCGTAGCGAGTGTAGGTACTGTCTCTGAGTGTCAATATGGCTTCCGGGCGATAACAGCACCATGGACGCAGTATTCGCCTTACGGAATCTGGCTGAGGCTTACAGAGAGAGAAGGAGAGCTTTGTATATGGCCTTTTTAGACCTGCAGAAGGCCTTCGACTGTATACCTCGGCAGTCCATCTGGTGGGCACTGCGCTTCAAGGGCGTTCCCGAGGCCTATATTGACATTATCAGAGACATGTACCGCGATTCCGTGTCCTCTGTCCAGACCGCTGTTGGCGAATCGAATGGCTTCCCAATATCTGTTGGCGTTCACCAAGGCTCGGCTTTTAGCCCGTTCTTGTTTAACGTAGTGCTCGATGTAGTTACGGCAAACATCCAAGATAAGCCCCCATGGCTAGTGATGTATGCCGATGACATCGCCCTCGTTAATCAGAACAAAGCCCATCTTGAGCGCAAAGTCAACATTTGGAAGGACACGCTTGAAAACGGTGGTCTGAGACTAAATGTGGCGAAGACTGAGTACATGTCCTGTGGCGGCACGGATTCAAATAGGTTCATCCGAATAGGTTCGGACCTGATCAGAAAGTCCGATACGCTCAGGTACCTTGGATCCGTGCTGCACGAGTCTGGCAACGTGGACGACGATGTCCAAGCACGTATAGGCGCGGCTTGGGCGAAGTGGCGCGAGGTAACGGGCGTTGTATGCGACCGCAAAATGCCTCCGAAGCTCAAGGGGCAGATATATAAATGCATCATACGGCCTGTCCTACTGTACGGCGGTGAATGTTGGCCAGCACTAAGCAGACACACCCAGGAGCTTCGCGTCACGGAGATGAAGATGCTGAGGTGGATGAGTGGCGTAACGCGATCCGATTGCATACGCAACTCTTTCATCAGAGGTAGTCTTGGTGTCCGTGACGTGGGGGAAAAACTGCAAGAGTGTCGTCTGCGATGGTATGGCCACATCATGCGCCGCCCTATGGAGTACGTTGGTCGGGGATGCATGAATATGGCTGTTCTTGGGGCTAGGTCCCGTGGTCGCCCTCGCAAGCGCTGGTTGGACGTCGTTAAGTCCGACATGAGAGCCAATGGCCTAACTGAGAAGGATGTTCAAGATCGGGCAAAGTGGAGGAAGCTAAGTAGGAAGGCGGACCCTGGCAATAGCCGGGATTAACGCCAGGTAGAAGAAGAAGAAGACTTCATCATTTTCAAAAGTGGAGGTTATTTCTTGGTACCTAAAAGTTGACGCAATATTGGTTAGAGCCAGTAGCGAAAAATTTCGGTGGAACTGTTCTCAATGCACAGTTTTAGCTACTTTATTTATTTATTTTATTTAAATATTTTTATGTTATATTTTTCGCTACCTACTTCATATTTTATTTGCAATTTTTATGAAATACTTTATTATATTTATAAATGAAATATTTTTTTATGACGTTGAAATAAACGTTTCACTTTGATTATGATTTTCAGTTGCTGAAGCTGGCAGCATGATTATCGAAAATTACCCCAAGGAAACATACTCCCGGGATAAAAAAACCGGACAAGTGCGAGTCGGACTGGCCCACTGAGGTTCCATACAAATTTGTGGGTACATACTATTTTAAATAAAGACTATTTTATGATTTTATTACAAATGTATAGTTTTTAGTTTTTTGCCTATACCTGTAATATAAGACGGTATTACTGGCTAAATTGCATAGTTCTAGGCCAACGGAAATTACTCTATTAAGTTTGATCATCGTTTCAGTGTCGAAATATACGTTTTTGCGGCATAAAAGGTCGATACTATTTTTTACGTTAACTTAAACGTTTGATTTTTTCAGCTTCAAGGGACTGTAGACCGAGTAGGTTTTAATTTCAACTCGATTATTCCACGCATTCTCGAGATAAAGGGTCTTGACGGACAGACGGATGGACCGACGGACGGACAACAAAGTGATCCTATAAGGGTTCCGTTTTTTCTTTTTGAGTTACGGAGCCCTAAAAAACTATGTTCTATTCCAAAGGAACTAGAGAAGTGTAATCCTGTCAGCGGTAGCGTGGCGAAGGCGATTTTCAAAACGACATGCATGTATGGGATTGACAAACGCTGTTGAAATGTCACGTGATCATCATCATCATCATCTGCCTACCCTTTTCCCAACTATATTGGGGTCGGCTTCCAGTCAAACCGGATTCAGCTGAATACCAGTGTTTTACGTGGAGCGGCTGCCTACCAGACCTCCGCAACCCATTAACTGGGTAACGCGGTACTTCTTGGCAAGACTGGAGTCAGATCTACTGGCTTCTGACAATCCGTAACGACCGTGCCAAAGATCTTCAATCAATGTTTACTTTGATTATATAA
This sequence comes from Lacanobia oleracea, assembly GCA_950371165.1. Lineage (NCBI taxonomy): Eukaryota > Metazoa > Arthropoda > Insecta > Lepidoptera > Noctuidae > Lacanobia > Lacanobia oleracea. Next base: position 7,714,237 of record OX493393.1, read on the forward strand.
ACTGGTGGATGCAAAGCTAGATAGCTTGGCTCATCACCATAAGTTTGCCTGCTTGTCGGTCTTCTACAGATGGTACTTCGGTGAGTGTGTCCAAGAACTTCACGACCTCATTCCACCGGTCCCCTTCTACCATCGGACATCCAGACGCACTGCATTTTACCATCCCTACCTTGATGCTATTCTACCAATCCCACTAAGCGTTTCCAAACGTCTTTTATAATGCGCACTGCAAAGGAGTGGAACTCTCTGCCTGCGTCTGTGTTTCCAAACGCTTACAACTCTAATCTCTTCAAAGTTAGAGTGAACAGGCTTCTTTTGGGTAAGCTCACTCCATCGTAGATTTTTCCTCTGTCATCTCTGACCTGGACTAGAGTCAAGAGCAAACCCATCACAAATAAAAAAAAAACGTTTTAACTTCATAAAAGATCCCATTAAAATAATGGCCGAGTCATGATTGTTATTATCGAACTGAATTCAAATTTCTATGAATTGAAACTTAAATTTTTTAGTAGGCGTTTTCACATTAAAACTCGTTTTAATATTTGAACAGGCAGCACTGAAATGGATTGGTTCCATTTGAAACCTCTGTGTGCTACGGTTTTTTATTTATTTTTATTTACATCAAACTACGAAAATAAGAGGAAGTGGACTGCAAACGAATCGTATTTCATTTAAAAATTGATGAATTTTGTAAAATAGAAATTGAAAAGCTTTTAAGGTGGAAGCGCCAGGGTAGCCCGCAAAATTTTTTTTTTTTTTTTTTTGCAATTTGCCGGTCAGTGTGAAGCTGTATGTTGAACAACCATTTTAATCATCAATATAGCCCTCTGAGTTCAATAAGCCCTATATAATGACTTTTTCATGACAGAACCATTAATAACTTAAAAATATTTGAATTTCGCGGGCTACCCTGGCGCTTCCACCTTAAACCGAAACAGTTTACAGCCAGACTTGATATTCGAGAAAGGAACGACTGAGTGAATGAAAAAAAGAACGAAGGCTCAAAACAGCCATGAGGATCGAATAACCTGCGTGATTAATCTGCACTTGTTGCGGTCAGCGATTGGATCGTTTGTTTACACAATATCTACTTCCACATGCTGCTTGTGTCGGGCCAGGGTGGCGGAATTTGTTCGAAAGAGTTGCGGGGTTCGGAATTCGTTCTAGGGCCGCGGTCCCTGGAACGCAAAGGGCATTAGGAGGAACACGAATGGGTTTTAGTCAGTAAGAGTCTGACACTCACGTGGAAGGAGCCATTTTATGATTTCCCGACCTTAAAAAAATCGTGCTGCTTATAGGTAAGTACGTGTTAAGATGATGATGCCATGCATGGAATGGAGGTCAAAGCTAGCGCGTTTAAAAATAATATGTTTTCAGATGCATCCCTTATAATAATTATAATTCGTGGCTGTGGCTAGCAATACCAACGCTTTCCGAGGTCGGAAACGGGTGAACATTCATGACATCCGTGTTGCGGATGGTCCTAGCTGTCTTTACCTAGTTATTAAGTTATTTTGTGTTTTGTGCGTCGCTTTTGACGAAATAAACGTGTTTTTTTTTTAAATCTGTGGCGGACTTTGCGGGTAATCAAAAGCCCGAAACTCTGACGACCAGTTTTTCCAGTTTTTTTACTGTGTAAACCTAGTCCTTCACGTAAGTAAACATCAGAGGGGCAGTCGCTGCTGTATACTGGCCCAATCCAGCTGCTCCTGTTAGATGGGAAGCCAATCCTAACATAATGAGGGCTACTGTTTTTGTACTCACTAGTTGGCGCCACTGTCGAGTAAGGTGCATTAAAGTTGTTAGTATGCGCATGTGAACACGCTACTACTTAGAAGGAAAATAAAAAAAAAGTAAAATTAAAATCAAAACGAATAAGTAAATAAACTCGCGTCAATAGCCAACCAAAAGTGAAATTTGACATTAAAAACCTCACGCTACACTAGCGCCTGTAGTGGCGAATTAAAACACGAATCCCTCATTGGAAATGGGCTTGGCAGGTGGTGATGATGATGGTTTAGTATCCTAAAAGAAAATCAGTGAAGACTTAGTTTAACGTAATTTAAAAGCACTTAACTATCACCGTCCGCCATTTAATGCGCCGTTTCCGATAACGTCTTTAGATGGAAAGTTTGCATATTATGGAGCAATTAATATGGAAATAGCTCTGTCCGTCGAACCGATCACAACTTTTATTGGCTTAAACTTACTCGCCGGCCGAATAATTTCAGCCATCGTTTCAGCGTGTTAATGAAGTATGTTTTATATTATACCTAAAGATTGTGGAAAGGCAATATTAAAACTTAATCACCAATATTTTGATGGATGAATATATTAAACTAAAAATCAGACGTATAGAAATGTTTCAGATAGATAAACCTATTTCAAAAGATTCCTTTTGAAACGATTTATGATTAAGTCTGCCTCGTGAGTTTGACTATTTAAGCATAAGACATTAAAACCGGCCAAGAGCGAGTAGGACTCGCACGCGAAGGGTTGCGTACCATAAACCTAAAAAAACACGTTTCTTGTTTGGGCCTCTTTAATTTAATTCAATTTTTATTATTTTTTGTTATAACGCCAATAGAAATACACACTGTGGTAATATCAATTGTCTACCTATTACGGTTCTTGAGATACAACCCGCTGACAGACAAACGGACGGACAGCGGGAGCTTAGTAAAAGGGTTCCGTTGGTTACCCTTCGGGTACAGTAGGTACCTTAAAAACTACATGAAACTTTATTATTTTTTACGGAGTCAAGTTTGGTCTGCGTCGTGGCTCGTAGCTTTTCGCTCGAAAAACACGGCATACTTAACTTGTTTCCTCAAAGTTGACATAAACTTAGAGTTGTCCAAGATTGTAAAGAGTCTCCCCACTTGAAGTTTGCCTTTCATTTCCAGATTAGCAAAGAATGTTACTGGATCGTTTGTAGAACAAACTACAAGGAATTCGGAAGAAAATGTCACTAGCAAAGTGTGTCGGGTATGGCTGCATACCTACTCTGTTCAGCTTCAGGCATCTGTTAGATCGCGACAGTCAGTTTAAGAGAGAGTGTTATTTTTATGCATAAATCTACAAAATGGATAACAATCCCACAAACTGTGTTTTCAAAACTTTGAGGAAACTTATCACATCGTAAAGTAAACTTTTAATCAAAGCACTGTCAAAAAAAATCCTTATCGTCCAAGTCACTTTATCGTGTACTAGTTGACCCACGCAGCTTCGTCTGCTCCGCTCCTATTGGTCTTAGCGTGATGAAACATAGCCTACAGCCTTCCTCGATAAATGGGCTATCTTACACTGAAATATTTTTTCAAATCGGACCAGTAGTTCTCAGGAACTACTGATCCGATTTGAAAAATTCTTCAATCTCAGGATTAGCGCGTTCAAGTAATCAAACAAACGCGTCAGCTTTATATATTAGCACTAGCGGCCCGGTACGTGCTTCGCAACGTATAAAGTGAAATAATACAAAAAAAAAGGTAATTGGACGTGACAAATTCCCCATCTCAACAAGTTTTAATAAAAAATGATCCGCCATCCAAACCATCTGCTAAATAGTGTGAATAAAGCCTAAAAATTTGGTTTGGATAGGTGAGCCCGTTCTTGAGTTATAAAATAACAACGAAAAGTGGCATTGATTTTTATATAAAGATAGATATATAGATTTACCTCCATGTATTCGCCATTTAAATTTCAAAAAGGTGTATTATGATAACACGAAATTTTTCATAAATTATTCAGTGAGAAAATACTGAATTTCAAAATAAAACGCTGGCCTTTTAATAGTGTGCGGCTTGTTGGGCTTCCCGGAATGATTACAGAAAACTGCAGCACTCCACTTTTATACTATTCACGGAAGAAAATTTTAATTTAAAACTCTGCGCTCTAGTAATTTACACAGTAAACAAGCAAGATAAACATAATATTACTTTGAACGAAAGTTTAACGTTAAACGGTTTTATTTATTTCGCGTTAAAACATTTATTTAGTAAATTGAACATTAATTTATTTATGACAGAACATTTAGGGCAATTTATTTTCAAGTGTTTCCAGATAGATACATTCTTTTAGAGTTGATAACGTTAAAGAAAAAGGTGAACCTTTAACAAGATTGAAAGATAAATGATTGTAGGGCTTATGTGAAACCGACGTAGCCCTAATAAGGTTTAAGAAGGAACAATAGTCGGGACTATATATCAGGCGGCAGAGAGCTGAGCGGAGACAGGGTAATGAGCGAACTTAGTGTGATTAGGAACATTATTGTTCTGCTGCGCTTCGCAATGATTGTAACAGACTTCTAGTGGAAACCTCTAACGATTTTGTGGTGCTCATTTAGTTTATGGTTTTGCTGTTGTTCTCGTGTTCCGTTTTGAACGGTTTCTAGATAAGGACTTGGATTAAGTTGTCTGGTTATGTTTTATTGTTTTAAAGGATAAGGTATATTTTAAGAGGCTTTGTTGTTATGTAATGCTTCTTTAATGCTAAACGATTCATCAAATTTAATTAAGGCTTGTTAAGAAGTAGACGTAATTTTCTCGTTAAATCATGTCAAAGTGTAAACCAATTATAGTCCCAATTAACTGTCTATATTAGCATAATTGCCACAATTGATATAGAGATGAGAATTGGTCATTGGTTGTGTTGGTTGGTGCATTATGGTCAGTCAACAAAGCTATTTGGTATTCGAGCAGCTGACTTGCAACTCCTTTTAAACAAAGTAGTTGTAAGGGTATTTTACAAAAAAAAAACTAGTTATTCCGTCAGAGAAGACACGCGTGACGTCATGTTGCTGGTAAAAATAGAACCATCATAGTGACGTCACGCGTGTTTTTAACGCACTATATCGTTTTCATCTTTTGTTTACTTGAGAAAAGAAAAAATACGTGTAAAATATTTTTTGAAAATCTATCTGACGGACTAATTAGATATTTTCAGTAAAATACCCCATCAAGTCATAGGAGGAGCTCGTGGCTAAATAATAATAGCCGCACGGGTCGATCTTAAAGATTAAGCAACGCTTGCCAAGGTGGGTCTGTGGATGGGTGACCATACTAACATACCGAGTTTCCTCCGTGCCTCGGAAAGCACGTTAAACCGTTGGTCCCGGCTGTCATTTGTAGATTTTTGGCAGTCGTTACGGATTGTCAGCAGCCAGTAAATCTGACTCCAGTCTTACCAAGATGTACCGTGTTACCCAGTTAATGGGTTATCGAGGTCTGGTAGGCAGCCGCTCCACGTAAAACACTGGTATTCAGCTGAATCCGGCTTGACTGGAAGCCGACCCCAATATAGTTGGGAAAAGGCTAGGCAGATGGGTCATCATCTGCCTATCCTTCCTAAGCTTTCCTATCATGTCATAAGCTTAAAAATTACACACGTTAGAAATAAATTTTGCCAGTGCAGTGTAAAGAATAATATTTTTTCCTGTATATCAAATAGCTTTGTAACTGTACATACTTTTCTTAATATCGTGTTGATAATTCTATCCTAATCCAGTCTCGAAGCCTTTCGCTATATCTATGATATATTTAAATAAGACTTTCGATATTAGTATGGATTTTAATTGCTTACTATAATATTCAGCTACTGCAGCCTAATATCAATTAAATTAATCGAAATATTAAGCCGCACCTTTTCAATCGATGAACAAAAGTTTATTACAATATCATCACATACTAATCCCAATATGAATTCAATACCTCCCCCGAATTACACGATATTAGGCTCGCATGAGCACCTCAATCAGCAGTAGGTAATCCCATTAGGTGTATTTTGTTGTACGTGCGATATGTATCGGTTTTACCCTGCTGATTAATTAATATGGCGTCCGCGAGGGCCGGGTCGCACGGATATTATGCCGTAATAAAACTAGGCGTAGCTGCACATTAAGGGTAATGCGAATTTAGGAGAATTACTTCATCATTTTCAACGGGTACTTGGGCTAGGGCGTCGCCGCATAACGACGCGCAGGCACATCGCCCTAAACCTGCGATAAGTGGGCTAGGGCTACCGTGTCGAGTACGGGCACGGCTAAAGAGGATAGTACCCAAGAAGAAGTTCCGCTTTGCCACCTGGGACATTGGCTCCCTAACCGGACGTTGCCGAGAACTCGCGGACGTACTTGCGAAGCGTCGGGTCCAGTACGCCTTCCTTCAGGAGACGCGCTGGAAGGGAAATAAGTCACGTGACATCGGGCAGGGGTACCGGCTAGTGTACACCGGATCACCAACGGGCAGGGGCGGAGTGGCCGTGGTGCTGTCTAAGGACCTTCAGGATGGACTCCTTGAAGTAGACCGATGCAGCGACCGGTTGATGCGAGTTAGGGTGCTGATCGAAGGGTCGGTAACGAACCTAATCAGCGCCTATGCTCCTCAAACTGGTTGCTGTGAGTCTGAAAAGGAGGCCTTCTGGGATGAGTTCGAGGACGTACTACGCGCTATTCCGAATTCCGAAGGTGTTTTGGTTGGGGGGGATCTCAACGGTCACGTAGGTCAGTTTGCTGGAGAGTACGGACGTGTTCACGGTGGTTTTGGATATGGCCAGCTAAATGCAGAGGGAGTCACTATACTCAGCACCTGCGCTTTGTCTGACCTAGCCATCGCGAACACGTTCTTTCAGAAGAAGCCCCAGCTTCTTATTACGTACCGTAGTGGTGCCTACTCAACCCAAATAGATTACCTGCTGGTGCGACGGTGCCACATTGGCAAGGTTACCAACTGCAAAGTCATCCCAGGTGAAAGCCTAACGGCTCAACATCGCCTCCTTGTCCTGGACTTTGCGGTTGTACCGAAAAAGAAAGTGACCGAAAAACGCAAACCCCGCACAAAGTGGTGGTTGCTTGATGGTCCTAGGCAGTCGGACTTCATCGCGGAGGTCGAGCATCTCGAGATCAGTGCTCTGCATGAGTCCGCTCAAGAGATCTGGAGTAGGATCCATTCAGCAATCACCGATGCGGGTAAGCGCGTCCTTGGCACTTCTCGTGGTGGCCGCACCATAGAAAAGGAGACGTGGTGGTGGGATGACGGGGTGCAGGAGGCGACTCGGAAGAAGAAGGTTTTATTTAAACAGTGGCAAGGGTCCAACTCTCCGGATGACAGAGAGGCATATGGAGCGGCTAAGCGCGCTTGCAAAAAAGCTGTAGCCAGAGCCCGCAGCAAAAGTCTGGCGCCCTTGTACGACAAGCTGGAAACTGCGGAGGGGCAAAAGCTTATTTTTAAGCTAGCGCGTGCCCGGGAGAAAGCTACACGGGACATTAGCAAATGTCTCTGTGTAAGGGACGCCCAGGGTAAGCTGCTCTACGATGCCCCCTCTGTTAAGGAGAGATGGTGTACATACTTCGCGGAGCTGTCTAACAAACAGCATCCCCATAACCTTCCTCCCGAACCGCCTCCTAACCTTGGACTTATTTCCCCTATTTCCCCCGACGAAACCCGCATTGCTCTTCGCCACATGAAGAACCGGAAAGCGGTCGGGCCTGACAATGTGCCAATTGAAGTGTGGAAGGCGATGGGCCCACATGGCGTGAACCTTCTGACGGATCTTTTTAACCGCATCCTGATCACCAAGGAAATGCCGAACCAGTGGCGATTTAGCCTGATTATCCCTGTATACAAAGGCAAAGGTAGCGTACAGGATTGTAGTAGCTACCGCGGTATCAAGATCATGTGCCACACCATGAAGCTCTTCGAGCGCATCATTGACACACGGCTCCGTAGCGAGTGTAGGTACTGTCTCTGAGTGTCAATATGGCTTCCGGGCGATAACAGCACCATGGACGCAGTATTCGCCTTACGGAATCTGGCTGAGGCTTACAGAGAGAGAAGGAGAGCTTTGTATATGGCCTTTTTAGACCTGCAGAAGGCCTTCGACTGTATACCTCGGCAGTCCATCTGGTGGGCACTGCGCTTCAAGGGCGTTCCCGAGGCCTATATTGACATTATCAGAGACATGTACCGCGATTCCGTGTCCTCTGTCCAGACCGCTGTTGGCGAATCGAATGGCTTCCCAATATCTGTTGGCGTTCACCAAGGCTCGGCTTTTAGCCCGTTCTTGTTTAACGTAGTGCTCGATGTAGTTACGGCAAACATCCAAGATAAGCCCCCATGGCTAGTGATGTATGCCGATGACATCGCCCTCGTTAATCAGAACAAAGCCCATCTTGAGCGCAAAGTCAACATTTGGAAGGACACGCTTGAAAACGGTGGTCTGAGACTAAATGTGGCGAAGACTGAGTACATGTCCTGTGGCGGCACGGATTCAAATAGGTTCATCCGAATAGGTTCGGACCTGATCAGAAAGTCCGATACGCTCAGGTACCTTGGATCCGTGCTGCACGAGTCTGGCAACGTGGACGACGATGTCCAAGCACGTATAGGCGCGGCTTGGGCGAAGTGGCGCGAGGTAACGGGCGTTGTATGCGACCGCAAAATGCCTCCGAAGCTCAAGGGGCAGATATATAAATGCATCATACGGCCTGTCCTACTGTACGGCGGTGAATGTTGGCCAGCACTAAGCAGACACACCCAGGAGCTTCGCGTCACGGAGATGAAGATGCTGAGGTGGATGAGTGGCGTAACGCGATCCGATTGCATACGCAACTCTTTCATCAGAGGTAGTCTTGGTGTCCGTGACGTGGGGGAAAAACTGCAAGAGTGTCGTCTGCGATGGTATGGCCACATCATGCGCCGCCCTATGGAGTACGTTGGTCGGGGATGCATGAATATGGCTGTTCTTGGGGCTAGGTCCCGTGGTCGCCCTCGCAAGCGCTGGTTGGACGTCGTTAAGTCCGACATGAGAGCCAATGGCCTAACTGAGAAGGATGTTCAAGATCGGGCAAAGTGGAGGAAGCTAAGTAGGAAGGCGGACCCTGGCAATAGCCGGGATTAACGCCAGGTAGAAGAAGAAGAAGACTTCATCATTTTCAAAAGTGGAGGTTATTTCTTGGTACCTAAAAGTTGACGCAATATTGGTTAGAGCCAGTAGCGAAAAATTTCGGTGGAACTGTTCTCAATGCACAGTTTTAGCTACTTTATTTATTTATTTTATTTAAATATTTTTATGTTATATTTTTCGCTACCTACTTCATATTTTATTTGCAATTTTTATGAAATACTTTATTATATTTATAAATGAAATATTTTTTTATGACGTTGAAATAAACGTTTCACTTTGATTATGATTTTCAGTTGCTGAAGCTGGCAGCATGATTATCGAAAATTACCCCAAGGAAACATACTCCCGGGATAAAAAAACCGGACAAGTGCGAGTCGGACTGGCCCACTGAGGTTCCATACAAATTTGTGGGTACATACTATTTTAAATAAAGACTATTTTATGATTTTATTACAAATGTATAGTTTTTAGTTTTTTGCCTATACCTGTAATATAAGACGGTATTACTGGCTAAATTGCATAGTTCTAGGCCAACGGAAATTACTCTATTAAGTTTGATCATCGTTTCAGTGTCGAAATATACGTTTTTGCGGCATAAAAGGTCGATACTATTTTTTACGTTAACTTAAACGTTTGATTTTTTCAGCTTCAAGGGACTGTAGACCGAGTAGGTTTTAATTTCAACTCGATTATTCCACGCATTCTCGAGATAAAGGGTCTTGACGGACAGACGGATGGACCGACGGACGGACAACAAAGTGATCCTATAAGGGTTCCGTTTTTTCTTTTTGAGTTACGGAGCCCTAAAAAACTATGTTCTATTCCAAAGGAACTAGAGAAGTGTAATCCTGTCAGCGGTAGCGTGGCGAAGGCGATTTTCAAAACGACATGCATGTATGGGATTGACAAACGCTGTTGAAATGTCACGTGATCATCATCATCATCATCTGCCTACCCTTTTCCCAACTATATTGGGGTCGGCTTCCAGTCAAACCGGATTCAGCTGAATACCAGTATTTTACGAGGAGCGGCTGCCTACCAGACCTCCACAACCCATAAACTGGGTAACACGGTACTTCATGGTAAGACTGGAGTCAGATTTACTGGCTTCCAAACGACTGCCAAAGATCTATAAATGACAGCCGGGACCAACGGCTTAACGTGCTTTCCGAGGCACGGAGGAAACTCGGTATATTAAGATGGTCACCCATCCACAGACCAACCTTGGCAAGCGTTGCTTAACCTTAAAGTTCGACCCGTGCGGCTGTTATTATTTAGCCACGAATACGATATTATTTAGTCACGTGATCAATTCCTTATATTTTGGCATTTCGACAATCGCATTCTTAACAGAATGAAACTTTCTCTAGACATAACTAGAGTCTAAGGACATGGTCCACTCTTGTGCTAATTTCGAATTCGTTCAACAATTAAAGCGTGAAGAGGTAACTAACAGACAAAAAGTCCTTTCGTACTTATAATGTTATTAGTACCCATGGATGTTCAGCAGTAACTGCCAGACGTTTCTGTAAACATATCGAAGTGATGGCTCTAGTGAAGTGATCACGAAGTGAGCCTTTATTCCCTGTTTACAGAACCAGCACACTGTTTGTAAACAGTGATAAAGCCGTGACATTAACAGAGTTATTTCGAGAACAAAGTGAGGTAGTTTTCCGAGAGACTGCCCGGCTGGTGACGCAATGGCCGCTCCAGTAACAACCGCGTCGGCGCTGACGGGCTGGCACCAATGAACCGCGCCCGCTCACACGCTCGGGTGGCTACCATGCCCCGCGCCCGTCGCCGCGACGACGACTGCAATTGTAACTAGGCGTAGGTTTGGTTAATACATCAATAACTTCTTCGAAATTATTAATATTATTTTATATTTAATTTTTTATTTTATTTTAAAGTATATATTTGTTTAAACGTATGCAAAATGTTTAAAAAACAGGGTTTATTTTTCGCTATTCCTCATAGTTTCGGATTTGGCCATCCACGTCCACTTGAAAAATTTTCTCTGTAGATGGGAACGTACATATTTAATTGTCTGGCCGCTTTAAAAGCAAAGTTGAATTTTAATTTTTGCATTTTATAACAGTCACAGCCGCACGGGTCAATCTCCAAGGTTAAGCAACGCTTGCCATGGTTGGTTTGTGGATGGGTGACCATCTTAACATACCGAGTTTCCTCCGTGCCTTAGAAAGCACGTTAAGTCGATGTTCCCGGCTGTCATTTGTAGATCTTTGGCAGTCGTTTGGAAGCCAGTAAATCTGACTCCAGTCTTACCATGAAGTACCGTGTTACCCAGTTTATGGGTTGTGGAGGTCTGGTAGGCAGCCGCTCCTCGTAAAATACTGGTATTCAGCTAAATCCGGCTTGACTGGAAGCCGACTATAGTTGGGAAAAGGCTAGGCAGATGAAGTATATTCTGGGAATAAAGTCGATATTATCTATAATTAATATCGTTTCAATATTTATCAATATATTTTATTTCAATCTACCATTGATTGTAACGTAAATGTAGGTATCGTATTCATTCGTTTTCATGGACCTATAAAATAATGTCCGTCCAATAAAATAGTCGTAGCGTTCCAACAAACGTACCGATACTGCGTTATATGTGTCTGACTCTGTGACTATCGAGTTTGGGTGTTGCGTAAGCAAGTTTGTACTGTTTTTGTAAAAGAGTACCTGACTTTAGTCCAATCTTCTGCAAATTAGAACATAAAAATATGTTTTTTTTTTAATTTTTCGGTACTAACTAACATTTATTGTGCTGAGCAAAAGCCTTCGCCATACTTTTCTAATGTGTCTTTGTGGAAAAAAACATTTAAACTATCCGCACTTAAGCACACCGTTAGTAACGCGTTCAGATCAGACGCAGCCAGAGTATCTTATGCCAGCTTCGTTTATGACGACGTCTTTCGACGGTCACTGTGGGATGATCCCGGCCTGCCTTAAGGGTGCTATTACAAAATCGATCGCTTGCCCCGGACTAAAGCTACAAACCGCGTTTCCCGAAATTTATAGTGATTGTAGCGCTGTATACAACAATTGCTTAAAAATATGAGTTTACTTTTAAATAGACCAAAATTTTTTTTCATGCTTTATAACAATACCTCCTTAATTATTAAATAATTTTTATTTGAATTTGGATTATACTTTCATAGATAAAAATTATAGTTTCGTACGGAAAATTGACAAAAATTCTCAATTTTACAGAATTATTTTTGGTGTATTAGTGCATGAATCGTAATAAATTGATTTGATCATTCCAAAGTAAAGGTACAGTTGTATCCTGAGCATTTTTAAAAATGATTAAATTATTATATCTTCGGTGTACTAAAGCATCAAAAGATTCCCAAAAGCGTAATTTTATGAAACACTCTTTGCGGAGACAAAGAATTTACTGATGTACGTGAACAAATTGATATATTTTTTTAGAACACTCCCAAGATCAACTATCAAACTTTCTTAGACGTATTTTTGTTTTTTTTTCGTGTTATATCTAAAGCATAATCAGATATCAAAACTCGAATCAAACGCTCAAATTCAAGAAAAATTGTGACAGCGCTCTTAAAATTACTGAAAGTAACGTTCTGATATTGTTCACAGGACTTAAAATACAATATCACCCATGTGTATATCCTTCCGCACGCACGCACCTTGAAATTACTGTTGATACGAAGCTTCTATGCTCCAGTGCGTCTAAAACACATTCATATAAAATGCATGTCTCGAGACCCGGCACTCCCTGCGCGCCCTCACGTCATGTGACGTCACTAACACGGCATCGCGTGCTACTTGCTTATTGCTCAACATTATGCTAACCTTCCGCATCATTGTGACACCCTTGACAAGAGGGTTAACGATACAGGACTTGTGTGACACGAAGGAGACAGAAAACACGCCGTAAATATTGACGGTAAGTATCGGTGAAAAACTACTGCGTGACATGCACTCTAAATAGCAAAGCGTAGATATAAAATGACACAGAGAAGCTCGTGGCTAAATAATAACAGCCGCACGGATCGATATTTAAGGTTAAGCAACGCTTGCCAAGGTTGGTCTGTGGATGGGTGACCATCTTAGCATGACGAGTTTCCTCCGTGCCTCGGAAAGCACGTTAAGCTGTTGGTCCCGGCTGTCCTTTTTAGATCTTTGGCAGTCGTTACGGGTTGTCAGAAGCCAGTAAATCTGACTCTAGTCTTGCCAAGAAGTACCGCGTTACCCAGTTAATGGGTTGCGGAGGTCTGGTAGGCAGCCGCTCCACGTAAAGCACTGGTATTCAGCTGAATCCGGTTTGACTGGAAGCCGACCCCAATATAGTTGGGAAAAGGGTAGGCAGATGATGATGATGAGATATAAAATGACAAAGCTAATTTCTAGAACCAAAGCTAAAAGCAAAGTAAGTAATTTTTCTTTTTATTTCAAAATGCACACAGCGCAGCGCTGCCATGTTGTCGCTGCCCTAATTTTTGCTCGAAAATTAACGAGCTTTCAACACTAGTTAATCCTCACTGAAAAACAGCAAGGATAGTTAGATAAGTAAAACAGCGTGGGTCGCGGGTTCAACGCTAATCTGTTTAAATTCCGCTCCTACTCAAATAAATCCTGTTTAAATAACCGTAAAACTGTCCGTGTGTGGATCCTTTTAATCCGTTTGATGTGGATCGCACCACGATCGAATTTCATTCATTCCCCTTTTTAAGTTATTGCTTTTATTACGGGTACAATTATAGCAAATGGCCATCTGATTGAAATAATAAAACCTTTATTTCTGTTGGTTTAGGAAACACTTATACTTTTTTCGAGCGACGGCGATGTGGGCGTTAGAACGTAGGTACCTATTCGGTATTGAAGGTAAAATGTTTGTATTCGAACTTCGTAGATTGAATTGTGCGATTCTTGGAGTTAGAAGGGAAAAATTATTGATGTTAACGTAATAATTCAAGTTTAAAAACGGTAAATTGAGCAGGTTCACAATAACAATAAATTCCGAACTTTTTGAGAGATCAAGAAGGTATTGTTGCTGCCTAAGGAGGTGTCTTCATGCATACCAAACAGACTAATTTCTGGGAAACCGCCCAAGCAGATGTAGCTACATTACCTACAATCAAAACTAAAACAATTCAAGAGGAGGTAGGTACGGTAAAAGCTAGAACTCCTGAAGAGATATATTGTGAGAAGGAAACTTTGAAAATTCCATTAAATGTAAGAACAACAATCGTTTACAGATTAATGAGGCGTATGAAACAAATCGTGGAAGGTAGGTAGCCGAAGCCCGTAGAAGACGGGAGCCCTTTTGATACTGTACCAAGTATCAAAAGGGCTCCCGTCGATCTGATCTGAAATGTTGATTCGAGATACAGGAGAAAATGTTATATTTTTTAGGTAACATAATATCAGAGGTGCAGGTACGTATCTAAAGGTACAGTAGGTTACGTCTACATTTCGCCAATTATCTTGCCATAGCCAATTGCCATCAACCGAGCAAAGAGGCGGCTACTGAAAAGATCCATATGTCAAAACCCAATAACACCTTGTCCGACCCGGGAATAAAACTCAGGACCTCGTCATCAATAGCAGCGCTTGCAACCAACTAGAAAAGTTACTTTTTGTAACTGATGAAAGGGAGTTTATTTAGTCGTTTCATATTGTTATCTTTGTCCAATTGTAGAAGTTATAGTTAGTTAGAACTCAGAACTCAAAGGGTCATTAAAACTTCCGCAGAAGGGACCTATGTTTGAAATTGTAACTCCAGTTGAAGAGGTAACGAGGACTTTAATCTTCTTTAGTTTTGTTTTCTTGTTCTATTGGATATCTTGGGGCTTTGCTATCTATGAACTTAAAGCTAACTTCCGTGTGTTAATTTTAACGGAAATATTAGGACTGGTTGGAATTAGAAAAAGGAATACCATAATTTTCTAATAATGAAATTGTTTTATTTATGCACTAAGTCCAAATATTAATATTAAAAATCAAATAAAAGAAAATTACTAAAATACTATCATTAATATTTACGAAGAGAGAAATTTCAGTCATTCATTTGTGGTATGGCTATAAAGCTGCACCACAAATGATGGCTGTACAAATATTTTCCACGCAGGAAATACTGCAACAGAGCTACAAATCCCTTCAGGGCTGATTTGTCAATAGTCAGATTTATTTTAACTGAAGAATATGGCTGTTTCACATATTTTCAATACAAAAGCTGTCAGACCACTATGTTCGTTCCTCAGGTAAAAGTTATTTGACTATTGAAAATTCGGCTCTTAAATGAATAATTATGCTTCTTTATATTTGAAGAAATAACGTGAAACTACCTACTTACCACACATTTTTAAAAAGTGAAGGTGAAATCATTTAGATCTTAAAGTCCAAGATTTTAATTTTTAAATCGCACCTCTGTAATATAAAATGATGGCTATACTATACTTGTAGAAAAAATAATTCCGTTCAGTTCTGTCGTAGTACAACCGAGCACAAAGTTTAATTTCTATTACCATCATTAATGAATTCGTATATCATTGCCTAAATTACTGGAACTTCTAGCCTCTAGGCGACAATTTAATCGTTTCCATGAAATTAATAGTCAAATTGAACTCCAATTAAACAGAAATATTAGGTTTCGGAGTGGGCTCTCAATTATGAAGCGCCCAATAGAGTGGCACGAGTAGCAAACATTGAGTTTGTTTCAATACAGTTTAATTATTTTTAATATTCAATTGTTGGGAATCTGACTTTATTCTATGAAGTCCAAAGCGATGGATGGACTATGTAAAAGATAGTATTGAAAGGGAGTGACTTCTAAAAAAAGTCGATAAGGAGAACAATGGGGGAATAATAAGACATGTTGCGCCGATCCCAAATACATTGCTATATCAGCAAAATAATGACGAAACCCGACTTTATTCTTTGGCTGAAAACTTTGAACTGATTAGTACCTAATTAGCCACTAGTAAATGGTGCATAGAAAACAAAACGTAAATCTGTGAAAGTTGGCAGTCGAAAAGATTATTTTTAATCATGTCCCATAATACCATACTAACAAGCAATTCATCTTTTGTCCTTTAAGCTATATTTAAACACTTCATTGATCTTTCATCGTCCTTACCTATTTCTATTATCGCAGCTAAATTAACGCCTACTAAAAAATAACGAAAAACAGATTAAAACTTTTTGGGGAGACATCGCTCACGAATTTTATTTGATAGAAGTTATAAAACAATATCTATGAAACAAAATGTATCGGAAAAATCTTCCTTGTTAGTTGCACAACGCTTGAAAAGTTCTTAGAACGAGGGTAACTTTCAGATAAGGTTTTTCGGGGCTTCTAACTTTCTTTTGGTTTCAGGTTTACCCTTTGGGCGTTGCACGGAGCGGGAGATTCTGTTGTCTATATTAACTTACGTTGCTGATAATTATGTTAAAGTAATGTGTAGGAAAGAATAATAATAAATTACATAAACGATTAACTACATAATGTGGAACAGAATAAAAACCACAAACCACTCATAAACCACTTTTAACATGGAACCAACGACGAAAACGTAAAAAAAGTCAGCTGTTCAGTACATTTTTTCGATTTATGCGCACATACGAGTATGTATGCGAAAGTCATTTTTTTTCGCGATTTCGTTTAAAATATGTATTGTGTTTATTCTTTTACACGTTGTAGAAACGCTTCATAACAGTTTCCTCTTTATAACTTTATTTAAGTACAAAATAATATTCCATCCGGTTTCCTATTGTATAGTTTTATTCAAAGCGAAGACCAGTTTTTGAAACTTTCGTGTCTAGTTTTGCATTGTCGGTAACTAAATGAAAACTACGTAGTTATTACGTTTTTGGTTCAAACATACATAACACATGAATTATTCATAATTATATTTCCTGACTTGAACTGCGCTCACTCTGTGTTTGTATTGCAGCAATATTTTAATGACACTTTTTCATGAAAAGCTCTTCACTTTGTGGTGCGCTAAATAGGTTAATGAGTTTATGACGTCATCCGAGGTATTATAAATAGCCTCATAATATCGTACCGAATAACTCAGAATAGGAGTGATTCACAGTATAATCATTACAGGATAATCATTCTACGGCACTTTAAATCCTAATTATTGGAAACGGATTCAAACTGTTCACCGAAGCGAAATATCGATTCTACAAAGAGGCCTATTCAACTCACTGAAATGAACAGAATTGATAGACAAGAACTAAGCCACAGTGGATGTGAGACTGGCTGTGAAGTTTAGGTAACCATTTTACTCCTAGCAAATATTTCCAGGACCGGTCGTTGTGGCGACCACAGAACAGATAAAAGAGGTGACTCTTGGGGGAGGCCTAAGTCCAGCTGTGGACGTCTTTCGGCTGATATGATGATGATGAAATATTTCCAAAAATATTTTCCAGAACGATTACTGAAATTGGATATTCTGCGGTCTACTTAACGGTACCTAATCAATGAATAGAAACAACAAAAAAGAACTAAAACTTTTCCGATTCAGAAAAGCCCGAATAAATCTCGAACAGATCCCTACAAGCCCTATAATACGCTGAATTGTGTATTGAATTGAAACTTTTACTTAAAGTTTTAGTTATCTTCACAAGCACTGATACTTTCCGAGGATTTTTGCGGATCCCCCTATCCGATACGACCGTGCAAGATCTAAATGCTTTTATATAATACAGGGCATCGCTCCGGTGCTGGCAGTCTTTTTACCTACGCTTAATAGAGGTTGACGACACATAATAACCCCCCTGAGTCAGCGACTTTCCGCTGTGATGTGCGAAAGTGTTCGTCATCGGAAAAATTGCGAGCGGGAAGTATTGCTGAGTCGACTGCGCAGTGATGAATTGAACACGTCCCGCTGCCTCAGCCGCTTGCTACACTGTTCACTGTTCATTTGTCGACGAAAGCTAGAAACTTAACGTTTACCGGCTTTGTAGAATCGCGTGCTTCACACGTTCCAGTTTAGCCGCGGGTGCCGCGTGCCCGTGACTAGCTCCATTTAAACGCTTTTTTTTTGCAATGAGTCGTTTTCGTTTTCGTTGGAGTATGGCAACGATGAAATCTGATTCATTTGGCTTAATTTTTGTAGGCTATTTCATGGACCCTATTTACACACCTTTTCATCTGAAATCCATACGTATTTATCGGTAAAATATTTGATGTTTAGTTACTCTTATGTGTCCCGTCCTGCATCAAAAGAAAAACCAAGAGACGTAGATAAAATGAAACGTCAATAATATGTCATTATTTTTATCTTACATCGAGAACACAGCTCAACAGAAATAATGAGTTGACGTCAAACGCAACACGATAAGATCTAGTGGCACCGCAGATATTTGGGAAAACGAGATTGTAGGTAGCGTGGCGAGGAAAATTGTGTCAAAAATTGGGGAAAGCAGAATCTCGAGGCAATTATCTGTGTCTACAGCGGTAATTACTGGCGACCCGAGGTTACAGCCAGATAACCGACGGAGGAATAATACCTTATTTTATACTTATAGGTACTGATTTACGTAGGCGGAGGGTGCCCTGGCGTAATTAGTTGTCATTGGTGGGGTAATATGTTACGTAGGTATCTGCCAAAAGTTAATGTAGATAATGCTGGTATGTTGGTGGCAAAAATATGGAGACCGGCCGAGTAATTGAAGTGGCCTGTGTGCTACCTAGGTACTAAATTGACTGATTTTGGTTGCAGATAACTACTTCTTGGAATTGTAGATGTCCATAGGCTTGTTCAAAAACTTCAACTGCAGACCAGAGGTGCCAGTTGGATAGAATCTAAATTTCATTACGCCAAATTTTGCCTACTCTTTGGTCTCAGTAAAAATACATGTGGTAAATGTCAAGGAGGAGCTTGTGGCTAGATAATAACAGCTACACGGGTCGATCTTCAAGGTTAAGCAACGCTTGCCAAGGTTGGTCTGTGGATGGGTGACCATCTTAACATAGCGAGTTTCCTTCGTGCCTCGGAAAGCACGTTAAGCCGTTGGTCCCGGCTGTCATTTGTAGATCTTTGGCAGTCGTTAAGGATAGTCAGAAGCCAGTTAATCTGACTCCAGTCTTGCCATGAAGTACCGTGTTACCCAGTTAATGGATTGTGGAGGTCTGGTAGGTAGCCGCTCCGCGTAAAATACTGGTATTCAGCTGAATTCGGTCTGACTGGAAGCCGACCCCAATATATAGTTGGGAAAAGGCTAGGCAGATGATGAGGTCTCAGTAAAAATACATCTACATTAGACGAGATTAGGTAGACGTAGCGTTGTTTTTTCTTCAAACCCATTACAGGCAGTTAATCGAGTAAAAAAAGAGAGGACCTTAAAGTGGGTAAGCCCGTAAATAACGCGTTACGAGAGAATGGAGACAAAACGTGAGACGACAGCAACATCCGTCCCTGTCCGACATGATCCGGCGGATTGATGCGCCACATCTTACAGTTCAGAGCAGGTTACATGACGCCAGATTTGTTCTGTAAAAGTTGGCCCTAGTAAAAAATTATGTAGTTGATGAACTAAATTGTCTTTTTAGGGTAAGCTAAAAACCTTGACAAAATGATTACAGATCTGTAATCAAGGTTTTCAGCGTATTTATGGCCCCGATGGTAATACGTTACAAGAAAATGGAGACAAAACGTTTGAAGACAGCAACATCCGAGTCCTATGCTAAGCAAAATTTAAGGACAAATCAATTTCGTAAAAATCCACTATCTCCAAACGAGCTGTGTTCAACATACGAGTACATAGGTACAAAAAAAAAAGAGTTTCGTTAAAGAACACTTTGAGAAAAATATTCGACACTATTTGTACAAATATCATGTAAACTGGACTTAAGCATTATGTCCACATATAGGATTTTATTGTAGTGGGGAATTGCTCTTAGATCTCATATCTAACACCATAAAATATACGAGTATACTCAATTGTAATGGGCGATTAGATTTATTTTTACAAGCAAGTAAACATATGTTTTATTATTTGGTAGCATTTGATGTTGGTACTATTGTGTTCTAGATTCCAACAATAAACTGATTTACATTAAGGTGGATGCTCCAGGGTAGCCCGCGAAATTCAAATATTTTTATGTTTTTTGCAATTTGCCGGTCAGTGTGAATCTGTATGTGGACCAAATGCGATCCGCGACCGTAACGCGTATTTATCTAAAGAATTATAACCATTTTAATCATCAATATAGCCCTCTAAGTTCATGTAGTTCGAAAGAATGAATATTTCAGAAATAATCATTCTTTCGAACTACATGAACTTAGAGGAATTTCGCGGGCTACCCTGGAGCATTCACCTTAAAGACGTCAATGTTTGAATTTTTGAAGCAACATCACTGAAAATTTGATGAACTTGCTAGCGGACCGGTTGCTGCGGCGACACTTGGGAGAGGCCTATGTCCATCAGTGGACGTCTTTCTGCTGATATGGTGACGATGATGATATTAATAGATTTAAATAAAAAATTAAATCTATTAATATGTTAAAAGATTTGCCTTTAATAAGTCAAATGTACCTGTAAAGTTAGGTTTAGTAGTTTTTCTGTTTTATATGATAAATAGGTCAACGAAAATGAGATTCGTAAAAAAAATAGTCCAATTAGTGAATATAAGTTAATTATTAAAACAATAATATCGTAATATTATCTAATAACTCAAGCGACAAGATGTCGACGCGGTACAAGCTCATAATTTTATTACACAGTTTATTATTCCTTAATTAAAATCATTAAGATTTCGCCGACATTCATTTAGTTAATTAAACGAAATTCTTAATTATCATTAGACCTGAACATTTGTAGAGACAAAAGCGTCCCAAATTCGTTAGTTTTGTGAATTTAAAGCATTAATAGTATAGAATACCTACTTATAATTTCACAAAATCGCAATAGATGAAAGACGTAGATAAGAGGCAATCTCCTACAAATGTACTTTATTCATACATTTGAGAACACTTAGGTATCTCTTTTGATATCTATTCCATTAAACGCACTTGAATTGAATTTTTGTTTTTCTGAAAGCATTTTTTATATCAAACTTGAAGGATCAAGTTCAAAAATGCCTCTCCTTCTAGGAAGAAGGATTATTTAAAATGTGCCTAATTGTACATTAAGCAGACAAAAGGGTGCTTGTCCATTACATCGGAGCGAGGCAGTGGAGCGAGGCAGCGGAGCGAGGCAGCGGAGCGGAGAAACGGAGACATTTTAACTAATGGAATTGCATAAAATTCTCCGCACCAAGTGACTCACTGACATTTTGACTGAAATTCTATCACTGCCATCTTAACTGAAATTTCGGGTACATCCTATACATTTTTTTTTAAATTTAAGGATGGGAAATCATCAAATGACTCCTGTCGCTCCGGGTGGAGCGAGAAGGGAGTGTCAGACTCTTACTGACTAAAACGCATCCGTGTTCCTCCTGGTGCCCTTTACGTTCCAGGGCTACGGTACCTCTTTCGAACAGATTCCGCAGCCCCAAAACCCTATAGATGTGAAAGCAAAAAAACCCGAAAAAAATGTAGTAAACCGACTAGGTTTCAATTATATGAGTCCCCTTGGACATTGTTTTGAATGGCTTACATTCAGTCAAAAAAGTATCGGGAATGGATGATTTGTTTATGGTTCCAAATTCAAATTTTAGTTTTTTTTGTAGTTGTTAGATTGGCACAACTGTTTTCCATTTTGGCGCGGAGTTTGAGTTGCATCTGTTATTTATATTAAATACAGTGCTGGTTTTAGTAATATCATATATAGTGTGTATTGCGAATTTCATAATGGACAAAAATATCGAACAGAGTTTGTCTTAAATTTTGCATCGCCAATGGAATTTCGTGTTCGGAGTCACTGAAAATGTTACAGAAGGCTTACGGTGAATCGACTTTATCAAAAACTCGTGCTTATGAGTGGTTCAAAGCGTTCAAAAGCGGTCGAGATGTGATGGAAGATTTGCCTCGCTCTGGTAGGCCGTCAACGTCTGCAACTGAAGTTAACATCGCAAAAGTGAAGGAAATAGTGACTGAAAATCCCCATTCAACTCTGAGAGAGATAGCCGCCGAACTTTCTGTATCTCACGAGTCGATCCGTACCATTTTAACTAATCATTTGGGTATGAAACATGTTGCTGCTCGGCTAGTCCCAAAAGATCTGAATTTTCTCCAAAAACTCAATCGCATGAAAGTCGCTGAGGACATGCTAGAACGAGTCAGTTCGGACCCAACATTCATGAAACGCATTGTTACTGGTGACGAGACGTGGGTTTACGAGTTTGACATGAAAACTAGTCAACAAGCTTCGAAGTGGCGCCTTCCAACTGAACCGAAACCGAAAAAACCATGCCAAAGTCGATCAAAAGTCAAAGTCATGTTGACTGTTTTCTTTGACTATCGCGGTGTTGTGCACTCTGAATTCTTACCGGAAGGTCTAACGGTAAATAAAGAATATTATTTGAGCGTTATACGGCGTTTAAGAGAGCAAATTCGACGAAAAAGGCCAGATTTGTGGAAAGAAAATTTTTGGATTTTGCACCACGACAATGCGCCTTCGCACAAGGCTATCATTGTGAACGAATTTTTAACCAAATACTCAACAAATACCATCCAGCAACCACCATATTCACCAGATATGGCTCCTGCTGACTTTTTTCTTTTTCCTAAACTCAAATTACCACTTCGTGGCACCCGTTTTCAATCGATAGAAGACATAAAGGAGAATTCGCGTGTATTATTGATCTTTTCCCGGTACTTTCTTGACAGAGTAGTATGTTTAACTTACCACCAGTTATAGTAACATTTAGGAGACAAAAATAGTAAATGATCACCAAAATTAAACACGCATTTTAATTTAAAATTATAACCAAAATTTTAACGTCTCGCTATCCTATTTAAGTAAAATGACTCCAAATAAATCATTGTTAACCCAAAAGTAGTAAATGATCACCAAAATCATACCAGCATTTTAATGTAAAATTAAAATCAAAGTTTTTACATCTTGCTATCCTGTTTAAGCAAACTAATGTCAAACAAATCATTGTTAATCCAAAACTTTTAAGTAAATATAAAGCTTTATTTTAATTTATAAGCTTTCTTTCATTTTTATTGGCAGCTATTGTTTGGTGTTTGGAGTTAAAAAAGTGTGAAATAAATAACTTTTTCCAAAAAAATATTCGAGAAGTAGCGCTCGCCGGCCGCTGCCGCAGCACCGCTCGCTTCGCTCGCTCGGCTCGCGCGTGGTTGGTCACAATTCTAACCTAACCTAACCTATTTTATCCAGTTTGTAACCCCAAGCCTACATTTTATGGCAATCACAGTAGTTTATTTAGGCAAAAATAGCGCATTAATTTGCTCGCTAAGATTTGGTGATCATTTACTACATTTGGTGTTCGAATACAATTTGAGGTGCAGTCGTGACTAAAATAGCTAGTACTATTGTAATTTTAGACTTCATTTTTCTGGTGTCAAATATATATTTTTGGTAAAAGAACTAACGGTATCAAAGCATTTTATGGTGGTCATTATTTTTAATCCCGTTTTGAATCCTGACCTTCATCGGGATATTCATATTTTGCAATATTTAGCTAATAATAACTACGTTTTAGTCGAAGGCTGAATAATGTCCCATGTGACCCACAAACGAACTATAGAATTTGGTATTTTACGACCAATAGCAAAATACTTACCTGTCACTTATGGACGACATTCATAGTAAAGTTTAAGTTGTTTCGATATAATTCACTCGTCCCAGGCGCCCTTATCTTGACAAGTAGTTACGTGCAAGTTATTTCCCGAGAGAAATATAAATTTTACAAATATTGAGCATCGATATTATTTACCGTTGCTTTGTCATTGAAGTCGATTGGACTGGAGACTATTTCTTATTCTGTGATAAAAAGGCTAGGAAAAAGCTGTGTAGTTGAGTGGTTTTTTAAAAGTAGGTATATATTACTAGTTGACCCGCGCTACTTCGTCTGCTCCGCTCGCTTAGCGTGATGATATAATATAGCCTATAACCTTCTTCGATAAATGGGCTATTTTAAAATCTTTCAGAGTTCTGAAAGATTTTTTTGAAATCGGACCAGGAGTTCCTGAGATTAGCGTGTTCAAGCAAACAAACAAACTCTTCTGCTTTTATATATTAAGTATAGATATGGTTCTACGAGTATAGCATTATCTAACTACTTGTAGGTCTTATCATCTAGAGACTCTTTTACTGGTCTCCCTTAATTTCAAGTGACATAGCAGAAAGCCCAGACCTAGATGACGGGATGACTGGCAGTCTAAGCGCTCGCACGCACTAGTGGTTACCCGAGGGGACGGCTTACCGCTTGGCTAGCCGCTTTTCTAGTTTAATATGCAACAGCTTGTGATTGTACGCACTTAAACGCCACAATATTTCAACCGCGGCGGTTGTTTGTAGAGCCACGGCCCGCTTCGCAGTTGGCTGCCACCTTGTTTGTACGCACTGGCGATTCCTTTTGCGGCGAGCCGCTGATGACTTTATTTT
Source organism: Lacanobia oleracea (assembly GCA_950371165.1). Classification (NCBI taxonomy): domain Eukaryota; kingdom Metazoa; phylum Arthropoda; class Insecta; order Lepidoptera; family Noctuidae; genus Lacanobia; species Lacanobia oleracea. Next base: position 7,738,648 of record OX493393.1, read on the forward strand.
AAAGAGTTTGTATATTATCTCATGATTATCTCATAAAGTCGTGAATTGAATTATTTAAATTAAGAAGCTTCTTATGTCACTCTCTTGCTTATTGACCGATCGTTTATGGACCAACACGGCCTGGAGCAGTACAACCGCTCATCGCGGTTTCATCGCGGTTGACCGCTATTCCAACGGCGTCAGGCGGCTGGCCGTTCAAACGAACCGCTAGTGCGTAGTAGCGCTAATTGTGTAAAACTTAAATGAACGCTTCGATCGCATATTCTTCCTTTTTGACACTATAACCGTATTCATTGCGTGTTTTAGATACTTTATCGAGCTGAGGTATTCTCAAACATATGAAGCTATAACTGATCTTGAATTCCTTTCGATTATGAAAGAATTAGCGATTTTAATAGTTACGCAAGTGGAGTGCTGGGCTCCTTTTGTAAAAACTTTCCCTTGGCAGCTTGGGACAGAGAGAGATTTTAGAAGACTAGGGGGAAAAAAAAAAGGGGGGACAACCAAGTTTTATCTAAAGAGAATTTTCATTTCAACAATGTGTCTCTGACCTTTAGCATATTTTAATGGTAGTCGACGATGAGCATGAGGGGTGACTAAGCCACCAATTACCATTGGCTAATTAGTCATGTTAACTAAAATAAACTGCGCGTGCATAAATCCATTCAGAGATCAGCGATTATGTTGACATTTATTTTGGACAGTCATTTGTCTTCATTAAGTTCAAAAAGTTATCTGTGGTCATATTTTATGGAGAAAATATTTTTATAGTTATAGTCATATTCCCTTGACATAACATTATTTAAAAAATCCGAATATCACAGTTTGCCACGTTGTCGGTATTCGTTTCTCTCATCAAACTTTCAAAGAAATGAGAACTAATTGAAATGGATTTGGCAGAACGTTTAAAATTTCACATGTAGCGTCTAGCTCGCATGTGAGTGGCAGGGTACGGCTCTAAAACGAGCGACGATAAAATATAAGCCGAAAACGACGCCTTTATTTATCCAACATAATGAAGAGAGATATGAGATGACTATTGACTATTATTTTATTTTATTTAGTTACCTGTGAATCAATTAGATTAGCTTTTGCGATGGGTATTTTCTCATCAAACAAAAATAATAACCACCTCGTTAAAGATCTCGATGTATTTACTAAATAAATATAATTTCAGCGAGAAAATACCTGAAACCGGCCTGCGGCTTTGCTACTTGTCCTGCTGAAATCGCGCATTTTTGGGATAAAAAGTACCTACTTCAGGCTACTTTGTCACACAGCGTGTATCAATGCTTCCAAAAATTGTTTCTAATAGCAATAGAAACAATTTTCTACACGTGCGTATATTTTCGACGTTTCCACGTTCATTTGAGCAAGATAGAACGTATAAAAAACTTTTTGCTCGAAATCGAATCTTCTTTTCTTCTTGATGAGAGGTTCTTGCTTATCGAACATCAACGTTCGTGTCAAACCGCTATCGCTATTGCACAGAAAAACATATTGATTTTGATATATCTTGATATTTACCACTATTATCATCATCTGCCTAGCCTGTTCCCAACTATATTGGGGTCGGCTTCCAGTCAAGCCGGATTTAGCTGAATACCAGTATTTTTACGAGGAGCGGTTGCCTACCAGGGCCCCAAGTCTGCAATTTTTTTATAAATTCGTCATTCCAACACAATCCCATTGTCATTTTGTTAAAAGTTCGTAATTTGCAAATAATGGCATTTGGCATAATGGTCGATCACTGGTCGGTCAATGATCTCGTAATAGAATCGTGGTAGAAAGACATTTTCGTATTGCCATAATTAAAAAACCCGTTACTAGACATGTTTTTCGAAAAACTACTACTAAATTTGAACATTAAGTTATGCCAGATTTCTTTTATATATATTTTTACATATTATTTATTCATGTTATGTACGAGAGTACCATTCTATGCCATTTCTTTCAATGGAGTTTCAGTGGTTGACCATTGGACAGTCATAATGACGCTTTTATATGAGTAGATTACCAAACTTGTCAAAATCAACAATTATCAAACAGTGATAGACCATTCTGACACTATTTTAATAGCAGACTTGAGACCTCCTCAACCCATTAACTGGGTAACACGGTACTTCATGGCAAGACTGGAGTCAGATTTACTGGCTTCTCACTATTCGTAACGACTGCCCACAAATGACAGCCGGGACCAACGGCTTAACGTGCATTCCGAGGCACGGAGGAAACTCGGTATGTTAAGATTGTCACCCATCCACAGACCAACCTTGGCAAGCGTTGCTTAACCTTGAAGATCGAGCCGTGCGGCTGTTATTATCTAGCCACGAGCTCCTCCTTGATATTTACCACTATATAAATAGATATTTACCACCTTCTAAGCACGTGCTTTCCCCCGCTCGTTTCGGGGCCGCATCCGAAGTGTCGTCGGCTCGAGTCGCGACCCACTTCCGAACCGCCCGCCAGCAAGTCCGTTTTTCTCCAACCGGAAATGAGATTTCCCGACAGATATAATGGCTTTCCACGGATTACGTCATGCGAGCTTTGAGTTTAGAAAATTCACTTGAATAATTCACTCCGTAAGCGCCCGTAAGCACCTTTCAATAGCTACTTAATGTCTTTGCTTGAGTGTAAAAGAATATTGTTATTTTGAAGTATGGCCTATAGAAGTAGCTAACAGCAATTTGTTTGAAAAAGGCCTGAGGTACGCTTTCCACTAATTATACAATAAAATTATCATTTGCTCAATAATACGGCACCAACAGCCCAGATAATCGAGATTAAATTGACCCAACCGATCGGAAATACTGTCAAAATAATTTGTTTGAAATAATAATTGGATCATTACTGTTTATTGGGGTTTAACCGCACGCGTCGGTAATGGTGTGGGAGTTACTCTTATGAACGTTATAAAATGGCGCCTATAAAAATCATTTCGGCTCGTATTACGTCTCAACTCAGTTAAAAAGTTATAGACTAAGAGAATTTTGTTGTAGAGCCATTAAGTGGAGTAAAATGCGAGTGGTATGGGAAATAAAGTGAGTTGTGACAAGCTGGGGTCCATTAGTCGCCGGTGACTCCACGACAAATGGCTTGAATAATGACCATTCCCGTTTTAAACGCTTGACTAAGTGCTATTTGCGGTTTTCATGCTGAAATATGGCTGAAGTTTTGATGTTTACTTAATTATCGTCTCATTATCCTAATTTTATAGTGGCTTCTTTAATTTGCATTCTAAAGACGGAGAGCGCTTACATTATTCTGGTAGGCGAATATTTTTTGGGCTCAAATTTTCTTTTATACTTACGGTAAGTAAAGATAATATCAGTACACAACAAAGCTAAGAATAACTTCGGGTTAAATTATAACAGGAATCTATTTCGACGTCAAGGTTAGCCTCAGGGAGGTTGGGAGTAGCACGAATTTTCGATGTTTCTTGTTTTATCCATCAAAGTTGGAACATTTGGTGTTCTCGAAAACTTCATTATTAAAGCGAGGAATTAATAATTAATTGCAAAGTTCAGCAATAATTCGATGTTGTTGTTATAATAGTAGAACGCTTGAACTTCAAAGGGTGCTTTGACGAACTTTGATCATAGAAGATACCAGGATTATAATAGGTATAGAAAATATTAGAGCAGGTTAGTGATACACAACAGTTAATTATTGAGGTCGTAATATTAACATTAGTACCTACATAAAACATTAAGATCCTATATAGAGGTTCCCTGTATACGATTATTAAAACAGCGCAGACAGCTAATTAATAAAAAATATTTTCATGAAAACGTTTTTCACGCTGCAAAATGTAGTTCTATTTTGGTGCCGGTTTAGTCACTATTTTAAAATTGGATATTCAATATGGCGAATGTACGAAAACAACTCGAACGTGAAATGTTGACTCTAAAATCGACTTTTCAATTCATCGTGTTTGAATTTTAAATTCTGTTCCATTTACCCATATGAATGAGTGAAAATGTATAATTTGGTTTTTCAGGATAAAGATCAATTTAAATTAAGTTTAAGCCGATTTAAATCAAATCTGTGGAGAAATCTGCTATGTTTAACATCTAGTTTCTAGTTTATATAAATAAATAATAAAGGTCAGCTCGGATATCACTCGCATCGTTCGGACGTGTTCGGCAGCCAGGCAGTTGCGAGCGGAGCCTTCATTTTTTGTATACTGCGCCTTGTAACAGACTGGGCAGAGCAACTATTATCGTGAAGATAGCTAATGCTAGCCGAGCTGTCTACTGTCTAGTCAGCAGCTCGCACTGTGTAACCTAGCCTTTAGTTGCAAATACCGAAAACTTTTATACATGCCAATGCCATGCCATGCCGAAGGCTTGTATACATGCCAATGACCTTGTGCATACAAACGGAGCTCTACGCGCCAGTCGGCTACCCGTGTTTTTAATTTTTTATAATAAAAACAATACATATTTTTAACAAAGTAACAAAACCAAATTATTTTAGTTTGTATTGCAAACCAGTAGATATTTTTTTTTAGTCTTTTGTAAAAAAATGAAGGAGTAAAATGGTTTCATCTCAACGATGTGGAGGTGATTTGGTGTTTTTTTTTTCTTATTATGTGTAACCGGAACATAAATTCCGGATAAACCAAATTACGTACCGTATCATGTAGATTACTACATATTTTTTCAGATGTTATTTCTGCTTGCAGATGAAGCAGTTTTTAGTCGGCTAGATGCCGACGAAAAACTGCTGTTTAAGCTTTTTCGAGAGAACGGCCTTAATAAGAACCGCCAAAATAGTTAGTCATTATATTTCCTTCAAGAGTTCTCAGTGCTCCTATCGAAGATGCAAGTTCCCAACAATAAGTGGCTGCCAAAGTTTGGAGGATCTTGTAAATATATTTCACATACTTCGCGAGTGAACGGAATACCACGGGGCACGGGCCACGGCTGCTAAAGCCATACCTAATTGTTCAAGAATAGTTGCCTGTCTTCAAAAAGGAGATAACCCCTTTTTGGTTAAGACGTTGTGGAGTTATTTACCAACTATGTTTTAATAGTAGGTATAACATTGAATAACTTTGAGGAATTTCTAATAAATTATCTTCTAGTTTCTATAGAGGTCGGATGGTATATATAATTTCTAATTTGAAATAAGGTCTCTATTTATTTTCTTGATGCCTTGTTAGTGGATAAGATATCGAAGATAACATATAACTTAATAAAGACAGGATGACTCACAATATTAATTTAAATTTATTGTAATCTTCTTCTTGTTGTGTGGACAGTAAGGTCTAATGACCCCACACACCGTAGTTCGAATTTCTAGACCGCCTCAAGGGCTTCTGACATGGTTTATTTGACGACCGCCATTTAGCGGCCGGGACCACCGGCTTATATGTGCCTTCCGAAGCACGGAATCAACTTTTTATTAGACAAATAGGTTATACAAGCCTGCAACGTCCTAGCCAAACTGGAAAAACTTTACAAAGTTCCCGTGGGAATCAAACCCACGACGAGTTTGAATAAAATGTGCACAATTTAATTTACCTGCCTTATCTATTGGTTATGATAAGATTCCAATCTTGCTTACAAACTGTGTGTGTTCACTTTCATATCGTACTTATAATTTCCGTATGATGGAACAAATCAAAGCAAAAACCAGCGGCTCACAGATCAGGTACGAACGTATTCCAATATAGGTAATATAATATATTTCCAATACACTTTATAAATGCATGCATCTATATTCAAAATACGTTCGTAGGCGCTTGGCAATCAAGTTCGATCTCAGCAGGAACGGCTCGGTGGCAGATAGCATGAATAAATTGAACATCGAAACATTTCAGTGCGGGCTCTTCCGACCGCGTGTGTGCACCGGGCCCCTGCAAGCACTATCTCAAACTTTACGAGTAAGCATGCCCGAAACGTACGACAGACGATACTATTCTCAAAGCACATCAGGATTTAAAGACAGTTCGAAATATTTCTCAAAACTTTGCTCTTATTTATGACAAAAAACCAAGGTTTCTTCGTCTCAATAAATTATCCTCTCCATATCTACTCGTACTTCCGAATTCATTATTTTTATCACTATCAGTAACGGTATTGTTCTTTCGCGTTTATGTATCGTATCATGTATGTGACGAAAACAATTTACATACATTACCTTTCGAGATTTGGCCAAAAACACAGATTTGTATCTGACAACATACCTACACATTCCCGTGAAAAATGCGTACCTAGAGAGATTGACAAGTACACAAACATTTATTGCTACAGCGAACCCTAATCGCGGATTCTTAGCGCGTGCTGCTATAAATATCACATAAATATGGAGTGATAAAGTGATAGGACCCCTCTCTAGTTTTATGGGCCTGTCGTCTGACGTATAGAAAGGAGCAGTGGCAAAATTTCGTATTCCAGTCAAGCGCTAGATAAAACATAGGTATATTATGTTGGTTTAAAATAGTCCATGCTATATAACTCTGGTGAGAGGTGACCTTATCTGGGGTTTCAGTCCGGGGCTATCTGTGGGTGCTTTTAATATAATAATAATATAATATATAATATTCCACACAACTATCACACAACGCCATCTAGTCCCAAGCTAAGCAGAGCTTGTGTTATGGGTACTAGACAACTGATAAACATACTTATATTATTTCTAAATACATACATATTATAGATAAACTACACCCAGACACAGAACAAATGATCATGCTCATCACACAAACATGAGTTTATTGCTGGCTTATATTTTGTAGAATAGGATGGAATACATAACTTTTGGTTTTTCTTTAGTAAAAAACACACGATGCAGTAACATAGGTCTCTTTAATTTTTGACGTGATTACGTCTAATAAATCGCACGAAAATTTGTAACGTTACGCTCATTGTAACGTTACGATCGGAGAAAAAGCATGCAATCATTTTATCAATGTTTTGTTATGACGCGTGACGTTGTCACGTTAAACTACCGTCTGTAAACCGACTTTACAAACAACCAATTTATTTTTACTAAGTTACCTATTTCTGCATGATTAGGTAAGCAAGACAGCCATTTAACCATCTATCTTAGTTATTTTTATAACATTCACGTAGAGCTTAGTCGCAGACGCACACTTCAGACGCGACCTTGGAATTAATCCGTTAAATCCAACTAATGATTCTCTTCTATTCGAGATTTTATACCTACCTCTAATTACCGTAATTCAAAGTTAAGCCTAGCTCTACTCTCTCCTTGAATACAATTTGAGTGAAAGCTGGCTATCACGCTAAAACCTCTTGGCCCGTAACTTGGCAAACTTCTTTTAGGGAAAATAAGTGTGAGTCGGGCTCGCGCGCTCCAGGGATCCGTACGAATCGTAATATATTTAACATGCCACTTCAAAACCCTAGTAGTACTTCTTATAGATTTTCCTTACCCATGCATTCATGGGTAAGGACTGACTGGTATGAAGAATCTGTATTTATTTCAACATTTTATGCTCAATAGTTTCGGAGATAAGGATAGGTGGATGGTTAATTTTCATCTCAGTATTTCAATTTTTTTATTTTATTTTTTCATGAAAAAAAAATAAAAAAAATATTTGAGGTCTTCACAATAAGCTCTTTCATATCCTATGTCGCTCGGCACAGTCCATATGAGTCACCAAAGAACTAAACAGACCCAATAAATTCGGAGAGAGCCGTGACAGACGGTCTGACAGACAGACTTTAAAAAACGGAACCCTGATCAGATATAGCTAATATCTGATCAGGATTCCATTTTTCAAACGTATGTTCTGGACCCTAAAAATACTTTCAGAACAAACTTCTTGGAAGTACATAAGTTCCTAAGTAAATAGATTCATGTACTAAGTTATCACCGTTGTAAACGGAAAGGTAGTAAATCTTGTGGAAGTAATAAAATGTTGTTTGTTTTTTACGAGTATGAATATAATATTAGGTAATGCTGGAGATGAAACTGCTGCAGGTTATTTCAGATAAGCTGTTCCATTTACGTGATATATTTTTGCTGAAATGTATGTCGGTCATATAAACCTTTGATGTAAGTCTTTTCTTATCGAATACCTTGGTACTACACAGAAGGAACATTTTCTTTGCCTGGTCCTGAAAATTTCAAATGATGCCTCTCTTAGTTATTTCTTAACAAACTTTTGCCACAGGGTTCGCCCGCATCAATGTCGGCAACAAGGGGGGTGCTTAGGGGGCCCGGACTCCCTCCTTAGCATATGACGAAAATAAGAATCTCTTACTTATAAATATTTGACAGATCTCACGTAGAATCCGGCCTCAAAAATATATAGTTACTAGTACTGCATGAAGCGTGTGGTAAACACTAGCATCTTGTAAATTTTTAGAACGTTGGACCTAGGGTTGCTAACCGTGCTCTAAATTAGAGTAAGTATTATACTCTATATCATGTAGGCGTACTCTATAGTCTATAACACTAATAAAGTATGCTAAAACACTATTTTTTACACAATGTTTACTATACTACCAGTCATTTAATATTATTATGCAAACCCATCATCATAACCAAGAAGGTCTACCGCCACTTCAGCATTTACTGAGAGAGTATTTTCGGTCATGAATGTGAAGTGGCGGGAAAAGAGAAACAGAGCTTCATTGAAATTGATTAAAAATGAGCTCTTAATCGATATAAATTTTGAGTAAAAATTAATAAAATAATTAAAGTAATGTGCTGCAAAAAGTACAAAAAAATCCTCTTTAAAAATGTAAAATAAATGATATTCTTTTTTAAAAGTCCGTACTCTTTATTCACCTCCTTTGAAATGAGATATAGGTACTCTACTTCTTCTCATAAAAGTTGGCAACCCTAGTTGGACCCCCCTCCACCTTTTGAAAGCTTTAGCTACGCCCGTGATCGGAGATTATCCCAAGGAACATACTTCTGGGATAAAAAGTAGTGTATGTGCTATTCCAGACAATAATCCATCTCTTTGCTAACTTTCGTTCAGATCTGTTGAGCCGTTCGCGCGCGACTGAGTAATGCGGGCCATACACGCTCAACTAATTTGATCAAACAGGCTGGTTCAAACTGTTTGATCAAATTGGCATGAACGTATGTGGGAAAATTTGATCAAAAAAGAATCGTCAAATGGCATAAAGTAAAACAACATTTCGTATATCTATTTGATCAAATAATTTGAAACAGCCTGTTTGATCAAATAAAACGGGCCATACTCGTTCAAGCTGGTTCAAACTGTTTGATAAAATCAATACTTGAAAGTGTAGGAAGGCGCGCATCACAAAAATATCCATCCATCCATAGAAACTTTCACATTTTTTATAGCAGTAAGATGTGGGTTTCCACAAATGTTAAAAAAAACTACATGACTTGTGTGTGTAGCATTAGGTTGTTGACCTCCTGACCATAAAACTGACATTCTGCAAAAACTGATGAATAAACTAAATAAAGCCATAGGTATTCATATGGAATTATAGTTTGATAGATCTAACATGAAACTTGCGCTCATGAAACGTCGAGGTAACTTCGTTCATAATTCGTCAACATGTTTGCCATGTTCCAAAGTCGCAAGGTCAATAACCTGGCGTTAATAAGTGGCAAGGTCAATTTAATGCTGACGCGGACGTGCCTATTGATGACAAAACAATATCGTTTACTGCGAGCTGTTAGCCGATACCCTTATTTACCATAAACACACCTTTATATATCTACATACATGTGGCGGGTAGGTATATAAGTAAAATTCGTCCTATCTTTGTAAAATGTTATGTTCTACTTCAAGTCTCTTCACTATAACAGCCGTTACAAGTTGATGTGATTTTTATTAGTTCTGGGCAATGACGTCATCTAAAACAGCGATAATATTTTGTATCGGTCGTAATACTTCGATTGCAAATTGATATTTGATGTCTGTCTTGCAGGTGGCTCGTTGGTCTAGGGGTATGATTCTCGCTTTGGGTGCGAGAGGTCCCGGGTTCAAATCCCGGACGAGCCCAACTTTTTTACACATGTGCTGTTTTTGTCGATAAAATGTTCTGCATGTTAGAGATAAAGTTTTACTTAACTTACTTCAAATTTTAAACATATTAAAGTTGAAGTAAGTTAAATAAATCTTTATTTCAAACAGTAATAATGCCCATTAGGCACTTGCTCTCGCTTAACATGTTTGAAATACAAAACATCACGTTTGTTTTTTCCAAGATTAAGAAGTCTGCTGTTAATTAATTAATCAATTTAATGAACGAGAGGCACCACTGTACCAATAAACTATAATTTAAGTTGTAATTTTGCTAATTACTAACTTAGAGGTATGTCAAACCGAAAGTATTTCGCTGTTTATTTCAACAGATATCTGATCTTATAAGTGCTAGTAATGTAGAAATTAAACTTGTAGCAGCGATTCTTCTTTATCAAACATTTTTTCTAGACGGATTTTTTTAATTTTTAGGGTTCCGAACAAAAATCGGAACCCTTAAGGATCACTCGGGTGTCTCTCCGTCTGTCACAGCCAGTTTCCTCCGGATCTACAGGACCGATTCTGTTGAAATTTGTTACAAATATGGACTTTTGTGACCCAAACACGGACATGTTACGTAAACTATTAAATTTTTAGTATGGGGGTAACGTTTGGGGGTCAAACTAGAAAATTAAAAAGAAAAGCTTTTTGAATAATATCGGAAGACATATCAAATAAAAGGGCTTATTGTGAAGGTTTTAACTATATATTTTTCATAATTTTAAAATAAGCAGTTTTGAAGTTATTCAAGAAATTAGACGAAAAATGACCATTATCCCCCCTTATCTCCGAAATTACTGTGCCTAAAATTTTGAAAAAAATGGGGATAATAGGTCTTTATTACAGAAAAATCTATAAGAATTCAACTCTTGTGTGCACGGCGTTATAACGTCTTGAGATAAAGGGGGATATAGTTCGTACTTGGCTAATTTTATTATCATGACGGTTTATCGCAAATCGTGAGTGGTCAAACGCCTTTCACTGACACATTTTTGCACTTCGCTATCTAATAATGTGTTCAGAAATTTCGACGTGTCTTACAAGCGGCTCGTTGGTCTAGGGGTATGATTTTCGCTTAGGGTGCGAGAGGTCCCGGGTTCAAATCCCGGACGAGCCCAAATCTTTTTGTTACATCATAGTTTTTTTTCAAACTGCGGGAAATATACAACGCGACAAATATGGTAATATTTGAGTGCTTGTTTACTTATACATTATAATAAGAACAAAAATGTTTCTAGGAAGAAGGAGGCAACCGTATGTCTCATTGAATTGCAAATGGTTTCGAGGTTCATTATGTACACAATACCTTTTTATAAAGAGTGGGAAACAATAGTGAGGGGAAAATATGGGTTTATGAAATTGTAGTTGCGCGTCATATAAAAGAGGTGCAATGGAAAATGCAAATGCAACTCCTGGGAAAGTGCAGTTATGAAATAAGATAAGATAAGATAATATTTATTTGTTAAAACATGTGTCATACATACAAGACATGCATGCTAGGTGGTATATTTATTGAATAATGTTGTTTTCACAGCCGTGACAGCTTCGTTACCTGCTTCTGGGTTATTTAATTAAAACAGTTGTGTTATTTTGTCAATATGTCACTAATTTATTACATGAGACACGCCCTTTTAAGTTAACAACCTACCAATACAATAAAAAACATAATCATATATTAAGTTGGTCGTGCACGGACATTATTTGTATAATTTATAACTCTTATCATTAGCTAATGGAGTGTATAAAAATAAACCGGACGATGACGTCATTCTATTTAGTTGTCAAGGCGTTTATGTTTCGCCGTTACTCTAAATACGTAAGTATTATTTTTCTGTATGGATAATATCTAAAACTACCTACGTAGGCAGGTAAGGAAATAACAATAAAATATTTGAGTAGGTAATTTTAGACTGGGCTACTACTTAGTCATTTCGTTGAATTTGGAGCCTTGCAACTTGTAACCTTGAAGGTCCAAGTCACGTGTAAGACATTTTTTTAGGGTTCCGTTTCAAACTGTACCGTGTGATATATTTAATTGAAAAGGCTTGTTGTAAAGTTATTTTTTTTTCTATTTAATAATATTAAAATAAATATTTTTTTAATTTTTCAAAAATTTGGTAAAAAATGTACCTACATGCACTCCTCGTCTCAGAAACTACTGAACAAAAAAAAAAATGGATTACAATACAGTTATGATATGTTACAGGAACACCAATAAGAAGTATATGGTTTTAAAGTAACGTGTTCGATTCGTTTAGAATCCTTCGGACGGTTTTTTTTTTTATTACCTACGGTAGGATAGGCTTACTGCATGGATCTACGGTCAGCTACGGAGGCCGCAGTGTGGGATGTCAGTTTTTTTACACCAAAAATCCTTTTTTCCACAGTATTTTATTTTTGGATGTACCTACATACCTACGTATAGTAACAAAGCGTAGGTTTATAATCGCTTTAACAGAAAGATCCTCCTACAAAGTTAGCTTGATCTCGAATTCTCGATATTTGTGATTTTCTCATACGTTGGTGGTACTAAAAATAAATTGTACTTTATTTCACCATTTTATTGGAGCCTTAAATCAAACTCACATTTTTATTACAAACCAAGCCGTATTTTATATTTGTAATATCTTTTAAATTAGTTTATTGGTGTAGCTGTAGGTACCTACAGACGAGACGATGAAGTTCACACGGGTAAATATGGAGGTACATTTTTAGTTTCGTGCCCAAAGGGTAACCAGCAGAAGCCTATTCCGTCTGTCTGTTAGCGGGCTGTATCTCATGAACAGTAGGTTCTTAATAATAGGTAGACAGTTGAAATTATCACATAGTTAGTGTGTATTTCTATTGCCGCTATAACAACAAATAATAAAAAATATTAAAAAAAAACCGGCCAAGTACGAGTCGGATACGCTCACCGAGGGTTCCGTACAGATTTGTAGCTAAAAATTACTTTAAATAAATAAAGACTATATTTTTATGACTTAATTGCAAAAATATAGTTTTCAGACTTTTCCCTATACTTGTAGTATAAGACGGTATTATTTGCTTGTAGTAGGTAGGTATAACGGAAATTACCATATAAATTTTGTTTCCCTTGGGAGTACCGAAATTTATGTTTCACGATAACTTAGAATTTTGATTTTTCATAGCTTCAAGGGACTAAGATCTGAGAATATGGTTTTAATTTCAACTCGATACCTAAACGCGTTCTTGAGATAAAAGGTCTTGAGAGACAGACGGACGGACAACAAAGTGATCCTATAAGGGTTCCGTTTTTTCCTTTTGAGGTACGAAACCCTAATTAAAGGGGGCTCCCATAAAAGAAACGTGTTTGTTTTCGGTTCATGATACGGAAGCCTTGGTGTGAGATTCTAACCGGTTGGCTGGTTTTGAGTCTTGCTAGGTATGAAATGTAATGTTACCTACATTACATTTATTTCAAATAAATATAGATAAGGAGTATAATTCCCTACCAGAGTGTGTGTTTTTAGTTGAATGTTAGCATAGCCTCCCCCTACTGAATGTTTACTCTAAGCAAGCGAGCTCCATACCATGGTTGACCACATCATTGCTTCCCCTAAGGTAAGAATGTGGTAAAACGCGAGCGAAAACATAATTAAAAAATGAAGGTGTACCTCAATAGTCTGGCAATAAAACTGATTTAAATATGTACACTTCAACGTAGTAAGGTTCAGTTGAAAACCAGCGTCAGGCAGCTCAGGGAATACAAGGTGTGGTGTTATGTTTGATGGTACGACGGGTGTTGGCCTCGCATACTACAATATCGCCTACGACAAAATAGAAGGCAATTGGTTAAAAGGCAGCTTGCCACATCAAAAACACAAAAGTTCATCTCAGAAATTGGGATTATTTGAACTATGGATGGGCAATATGGGCAACGTCAGACAAACGTCGCGATTTCTGACATTGATTTATTATGCAAAATAAAGGCCGTCCGGTCGTCCGGCCGTTGTCCGGCTAGCCGTCCGGCCTTATCCCATTGTGGAAGGATTTGTTACAAGGGCGACACTATTCCAATAACGATATATTTATGTGTTAAGGCCGTGTCACGAATTCATGATGTGCCAATAAAAATATCTAGTCAAAAATGTATCGATTCTCTTCGACTCTATAAGTAGTCGTTTTGATAAAAGTTTTAAAAACCAGTAATAATGGTGATGAGGTTGCCGCGATACAATGCACTGGGGATGTTTGCTGAAGCACATTAACTGTTTTTACACTATAATGCGGAAGCAGTGCGCATCCCTGGTCAGAAGGGTGCGGGGCAGCGCCAACAACATCCTGTCCATGATAGCAAGCAGGCTAGATTGTGCGCTTGTGAACCACTGCTGCAGGGTCTCAGCTGGGCCTGTCACCTTGCAGCAGTGGTGTCGCAAACGGTTTTGGGTTTTTGTGTTTGTGTTTGAGTTGCTAATGTTTTACTAACATAGTTTGTAAGTATATTGTTACTAACACTATGAGTCTTGGAACTTGAAATAAATGTTTATTATTATGAATTATTAACAATGTTTTCAAGCGCCTACGAGAAGTTTCTCTTTAATTATAAAATCAGAACAGTGAACATCTAAGTACATAAATTTCAATCAGATAATTAATAAGTAAGAACATAGATATTTAAATTAATTGTGACTTACTTAAACACACTGTGTAATCTAATTAAATTCCTTCTGTCTGCTCTAATAGTCGCTTCTGTGAGTACGTAGTCCTCAGCAAACAATCCATTGATTAAATCGTAGAAATGTCGGGGAATTCTATTTATTCTACCTCGGGTTTTTATTTTCATTCAAACAATCGCGAAAGTACTGATTAATTAAAGGAAATAAATAAATAAAAGACTATCAGCATACTTTGTGACTGTTTTTCCTGTTTGCTGACACAAAAAGTGGTGTATTATAAGAAAAATTCTTCGGATATTAGAAATAAAATTCAATCGCCTTGTTCCTTTGATACCTCGCATCACAACAGACCTTTCAAACATCAAAAGCCAACACAATAAATAGAAAGTAACAAAAGTGTAACATGTTTAACGCGACGTGAACGTACGTCTATACAATTTGGAATAGGGCCTTGGAAGGGACAGGACATGTCAATTTGTCCGCGTCAGTGTCCGGACCGGTCAAATGGATGCGAGCTATGGCGGCCGGTGACAACAGCCACACACCCAAACACAATTATACAAACGAGCCGAGTACGACCCGGATACGTTCCGAAACGAGACGCCACCTAGCAGAAATTCGACAGAGCAAAATTTTATACCTTCGAACGAAATTTTTAAATTGCATTCTACTTTTTGCTTGTTTACTCCGGCCGCATGCAGCTCGCGGTTTTGTGTCTACGAATTACGAGTATGGTGCGGTATATCGCGAATCGGGAGGAGCGTTTCGTTAGTCGGACACTAACGAAACGATTCTACCGATTTGCGAATTACTTGTTTACAGGTTACAAATAAATAAACATTCCTCCCTTTCCTTCCTTCTTTCCTTTTCCTTTTTCCTTTCTTTTTTTTTTTTAAAAAAAAGTTCGTCACTCTTATATTATCTGTACAATTTATTGACGGTTCTGAAAACCACATAAACTCTTTCTGCCATATTATTCTCGTTCATATCGTTGGGAGTTTAGCGCTAGGTGGGGCAACTATTGTGAGTGACCTCCGGGGCAGGTGCGAGGAACGACTGCCCCTCCCTAAAAGCTGGACTACTTTGAAAAGGACGCGACAGTTGACTTACGATGGAACTGCTACAAGTGGGGTGTCTATATATTGAACTTGTGGACAATGCAGACGTATTAGATTGCTATTACAAAGTTTAAGTAGTTTTTTCTTAAAATGGGTTTGGTTGTACGACCCACACAAACTTGTATTAAGTCCCAAAAAAATGCAATTTCATACATTTTCATTGGCTAAATATTGCATTTTATGAAACAGCTGACATTTTTCTCGAGATTTCGGGGTTTTCCCAAAGTAAAAGTTGCTTATAATCATGTCTACTTTCACTGCCTTAGAGGTTGCTGGTGTTTTACAAATAACCCTGTATAATTTACCAATAATGTAAAATGGGTTTTTCGAATACCACGCAGTTACCACAAGTCTTTCGAAGCTGCAAACTTGGTTCAACCCTAGTTGTATCTATCGGTCTATCCTAACAAGATTCCAAAAAAAACTTTACCACTAAACAAAAGCTAAATCTATGGACAACATGGTCTGAAATAAATTATAATAACAAGCAAACAGAAGTCGCGTCGACGTGTTTTAACGTCTCAAGTTCTAAACACGAAATCCTGTAATTGATTTAACACATTTTTCAAGTCTGAGGGTGGTTAATTTATTACCCCAAAACTGTGTAAGGGAAAATACCGTCAAGTCAAGGTAAGATGGCGTGATGGAGTGGTTATAATTTATTCGCCTCTTCATTCGGTGTCGCCAAATTCAATGTGGACTGGTATTCAGCCACATAATTCCTCGTGAATATTCATCTGACATAATAAGAAGAACTGTAGGCTTGAATAAAAATGTCCTATTTAAAAATCTATGCCGTATGGTGCCGTAAAAGTATAATACCATTTCTGAAAAAGTGTATTGTTATAGATATCGTTTTATTTTTCCTGTTATCTTTACATAAACTTCTATCACTTAGAATATAATTTCAGATTTTTATCTATGCAAACTTCGGAGATAAACCACGCGGTTTTAAAAAATGGAACTATGTTTGAGAATGTGCAAATATCGCTTTTTCATATGTTACCCCACATGCCTTAGTAGCCCCACTTCTAATTTTTAAGAAAGTCGCTGTTGCAAACAACCGACTTCCAAAAACAAAACACTACAAAGTATAAAATAACTTTAACATAAAATAAAATAACTTTAATTTAAGTCGGTGTTTTTGATATTTTTTTAGTTTTTTGACACCGACTTCCGAAATTAAAGTTATTTTATACTTTGTAGTGTTTGGTTTTTGGAAGTCGGTTTTATTTTTTTGTAAAAAAGTTTTTTATTTTTCACTTTTTAGTGGTACCTGCGTACCACTAATAAGTGAAACCAAATACATAGCGTACCGGCGTGATGTTATGTTATGAACTGGTGTAAACAATCAACAGACATGCGATTTCAGATCCCAGAATCCCGATCCATTTGCTATCATTGATTGAAGAGTTCCGTTGCCTACCTCCGAAGTTCGTCATCAGATCTTCACCAAAGGAGATGTTTCAAAATGGGGCAGGTCTATGTACATTACCTCATAAAAAAGAGAAAAATCCGTAGAATTCGGGAAAAATACATTTAATTCATTTAAATGTTTATTTTTGTGGTAGTTGATGTTTATAAATTACTTTTATCGATTTTTAACATGGCGTCGCGTCGCACCGATTTAGTGACAGATCATAGAAAAATAACTGTCAGCTGTCATAACAATGTCACTTCAGTCACTTTCGTCTAGTAAATAAATATGTCAGAAATAAATGTCAAACTTCATTAATCAATCAAAATGACAGCTTACCGCCATGACAGGTTTTTGTTACGTGTTGCAATTTCAAGTGTAATTTCTTTTGTTTTACCAGCAAAAAAAGCCATTTTAAAGAAATTGGACAGTTGAGAACTGTTTTAAATATATTTCTCTATTTTTAAGTATAGTGTACAAGGACCTGGCCCAGGGTCCATACATTTTGGAACATCTCCTTTAAATGGGACCAGTCCGGGGTATTACTCTTCCAAAAAAAAAAGAATCGTCCAAATCGATTAAAAGTTGGCGAAAATATCGCTGATCAAACATTTTCAGGGGATCTCATCATCAGTTCCTGACTTATACCTTCCATCATCAGCTCAGCAACAGGAGATGATGATTATCAGGCACAAATATCTGAATTGCGATAGAAATTTCATGAAAAACACTGTATGTGCTTATAAAATTTGAGGGTTTCCATCGATTTTCATGGGATCCCATCATCAGATTCTGACAGGGTGACAATGGGACCACCTCAGGAGTATAGGATTTCGAAAAAAAAAAATCCACAGCTGGCGGAGAAATCGGTGAACATACATAAAAATAAATACATACAGCCGAACATAGAACCTCCTCCTTTTTGAAGAAGTCGGTTAAAAAATACTAATTTATGTTTCTTTCTTATTTACAAAATAGTTGAGCAAAGTCATCTAAAACTACTCCAAATTTCATGTTGATAGCATTAGTAGTTATTGAGATATCCAGCTGTGACAGACGGACAGACTTAGTCACAGCATAAGGGTTCCTTTTTAACATTTTGGCTCGGAACCCTAAAGAGTAACTAAATACAATGATAATGTTATAAATCAGTAGGTCTAGAAAGGTGACCACTTTAAGCCACTAGCTGTATGCTAATATATTCTGCCAGGGTCATAGCGAGAGATATTTAAGCCGTAACGTGGAACCCTTACTTGACCGATTTTTAGAAAGATTTATTGAAGAGTGAGGCAGAAATAAATGCCTTCAGGAGCTTTCTGTAATTTCTCACGTAAAGCCTCGCGGGCCAGGCTAAGTTACAAATGAGGTCACATAATTTTATTAGTTGGAGCTGTCATAATAGTAGCTCGGTGGCGTCAGTTAGCAACCGCGTCATTTTCATAATATGCAAATGGACTTTCAGTTTAAATGCTTTTGTACATGGTAGTGTAGGAATCTATGAATATTACAGCGTTTATTCTTGCGTACATTTTATCGCAATTAATCATGTTGAAATTATACGCTGTAGCTGTTGGTACGAAACATTTAACAATAAATGTAATCGTGGAGCATGTTATTTTGTTAATTTATTGAAGTTACATGCGTGTTCTTTAATGCCGGTATATTTCTGTGGAAGTTGACTCGAGCACATTAAGGTAATGCTCTTACATGAAGGTCGCTTGCATTACGGAATAGCGCTCAGCGGCGGGAGCTCACCGAACTATCCGGGTAATGTCCCTAAATATGTAATAACACCGTCTTAAACGTTCTACCTCTATAGTAAATATCCCCAAAGTATTTTGCAGCCTATTAGTATGTGAGCCGGAAAATTAACTAAATATTGACCCGGGTCCCGATCAAACATAATTATAGATTGCTTCTCTAAAAGTTAGCTAGCTTAGGTACCTGTTGGTATATAGATACCAACAGGTACCAAACTAGGTACAGGTAACAGGTACTTTAAACAAACAAACAATAATTAATTAATAGTCATTTATTATTGTTTGTTTGTTTGAAGTTAATTACATCTTGTTAGTTGTTTCTTTCTGTTAGTAGCTAGACAGAAAAGTAAAAAAAAGTCTAGACTGATAATATCCGTTTATCGGAATTGGGAAGACGATACTGCTTCCTAGAATCCTGGCATGTTGATAAATTAAATTCCTCTGTCAGGATGAGCCATCCTGATTGAATTATTCGAATATACACTGTAACCGGCATTGTGGAGATCGGATTACCGGTGGTATTGCGACGATAGAGTAAAGAGCGTTGTCTAAAACTATGTAAGTAAAATTATCTTTAGGAATATTATTTAGGATGGATTTGCGCTGACTTCTAGAATATTATCGATATTACTTATAGTTTTTAATTCAACTATGTATTTGCTTTCTCAAACTTTTTATATATGAATATAATAGAATAGACATATGTGTTCATATGTTCATATTAAGTTCTGGTTATTACTAGTACTGGACTACCGGTGTCATTATAATTTTAACGCCACAAGAGTAATTTCAGTTTTCTTTGGGATGGCCAGAAGGAAGACAGTGACCATTCATAATCAGTTCGGCCTGCTTGTTTATAACATTAAACTCCCACAAACAGGCGCGTCGCGATATTTCGACAGTGTGTTTGACAGTAATTATTCTTGTTTAACCTGCCAAGTGCGAGTCGGTCTCGCACACGAAGGGTTCCGTTCCATAAACCTTACTTTTTATTATTTGTTGTTATAGTGGCAATAGATATACACAATCTGTGAAAATTTTTACTGTCTACCTATTACGGTTCTTGAGTTACAGCCCTCTGACAGACAGATGGACGGATGGACGGATGGACGGACACACAGCGGAGGCTTAGTAATAGGGTTACGTTTGATACCCTTTGGGTACGGAACCCTAAAAAGATTGTCGCGTTCTTGCGTCTGCTTTGTCTGCGGGAGTTTTAACACAAACATACGAAGTCCATATAGGGTACTCGCATGTGGCATGTGGCTAGTTGATTGATAATGATGGATGACTGCGAAACAAAAGTAGATTTATTTTTGTATGGAAGTAATGTGTCGCGTATGATTTATTGTTAGTTGAAAAATGTAAAGGTTATATGTATATGAACATGACGTCTGTTTTGTGGGGTGTGTTCTCCATTCACAAAATGGAGCAAATCACAAGATTTCACTTGTACACTTTTAATGGGGTTGCTTTCTTATGTGTAAGCGGATGGTTGTTACTTCCCGCGTCCTAAGGAATGGCCTTTAATTTGTCCAGAAGCATTGACATCCATCGTCGTCTGTTTTTCCATCTTGCTAATGCCTCCTATTTTCTGAGCTCATTACCAGTCGACTGCGACCAGCGTTTGAACTGCTTCATCAGTGTTGTCAATTTTATCGACAAATGTATCATCATCATTAATATCGCAGCCGAAAGATGTCCACTGCTAGACTTAAGCCTACCCCAAGTACCACCGGATCACTAGATCACCGGCCCATCTTTTTTCCAATGCTGCTTCTCCTGTCCGTTACGCGATTCCTCCACCAGAAGCCGCCGGTACAATCGGCCAGCCGTTCTGCGAATAATATGATGCTCTACCCAGTGCGACTTAACTTTGGCAATCTTTATTCTACATCGAATGACACCATTGCTTTCGTCTAATTACGTATAAGCATTACATAATTTCAGAAGCCAGAATACATAAATCAAACGTAACTTTAATATTAATACGTCGTCTAATATATTAAACTTACACGCAGCCTCTTAATCCTGAGAATGATGTATGAAATGTCAAAGATACTTAAACATTTATGGGAGCGGTTGAAGTAATTCTAAAGTTAGGAGATATATATGGCTCTTAAATCTTGCAAAGCTACATTCACAGTCGGATACACTCACGGAATGACCTGAACTGTGAACAGGAATGGAGGATCCTGAGTTTGAGGTGTCGGAATTTCTAGTCTTTGTCTGTCGACTGAGGTGAGTTTGTGCACTTTTGTTAAATGAGTGTATTATTCGTTATTAGGGTTCCGTACCCGAAAGGTAACCAACGGAACCCTATTACTAAGCCTCCGGCTGTCCGTCCGTCTGTCTGACAGCAGGCTGTATCTCAAGAACCGTAATAGGTAGAGAGTTTAAATTTGCACAGATTGTGTATTTCTTTTGCCGCTATAACAAAAAATAATAAAAAATAAGGTTTATGGTACGGAACCCTTCGTGTGCGAGTCCGACGCGCACTTGGCCGGTTTTTTATTATACAAACAACCCAAAGACACATACCGAAGACACATGGCTTAACCTATGGTAAGATCGGTAGATATAATAGATAAAATGTAGATACACTAGCACTACCACAGTAATTTTATGATATCGACGATCGATTTTATAAGATAATGCCTCTAGCTAAACAAAAACCACAACACTTATGACATGTACTCGTAGTGCTGATGATAGTTAAGTTTTAAACGTAACCTAACTGCCTCCGTGGTCGAGTGGTTTAGGCGTTTGCCTTGTGACCCGGTGGTCGTAGGTTCGATTTCCAGTTTGGCTAGGACATTGCAGGCTTGAATCACCTAATTGTCTGATAAAAAGATGAGTCCGTGCTTCAGAATGCACATATAAGCCGGTGGTCCTGGCCGCCAAATGACGATCGTCAAATAAATCGTGTCAGAGGCCCTTGAGGCGGTTTAGAAACTCTGACACTAGGGTGTGTGGGGTCGTTAGGGTCAACTCACACCGAAAGAGCGGCGAAGGGCAGCGAAGAGGAGCGCAGTTTCAGTGTCAAATGAATTTGAATTTTATTTTCATTACTTTAAGGGTCAACTCACAGCTCCGTCAACGCACGGCTCCGTTTAAGGAATTCCCCGGAATTCCTGCGGCGCCGCGGGCATCCGCGCGACTCGTTCGAGTTTCTCATGCGAGAATAAGTACCTATAGTAATGAAAATAAAGTTAAAATTCATATGACACTGAAACTGCGCTCCGATTCGCTGCCCTTCGCCGCTCTTTCGGTGTGAGTTGACCCTTAGACCTTACCGCCCACACGATAAGAAGAAAAAGAAGTACTATCATGATAATATGACGATTATTTTTTATGAACGGATTTTAAATAATCTCTCTCTATGTTTACAAAAAAAACATGAATCCACTAACGATCCCCACTGAAACTAGCAGTTTTTAAAATTGAATTTATTTATTCATTCCTGTTCTCTTTTCGTCGCGCCGTTTACACGCCCATATAAAAGTTGGCTTTGCACCATTCAATTGGTGGGAAAGCACCATTAGTCTCGATTGATTCCATTGACCTGAAATCAGTAATTTGGGGCAATTTACATTTCAACAATATTATTGTGTCCCACAACTACGTTCCTGGTATGTACAACTATTCTATTTTTTGTTTGTGGCAAGCAGAGCCGATGTCAACTATTCTGCCAATGTCTCAAGTAATGTGGAAGAGCAATTGTACATATTATTCATTTATACATTAATAGCTTCTGCCAGCGGCTTTGCCCGCGTTTTCCCTAGGAAACATACTCCCGGGATAAAAAGTATTAGCCTATGTCCTTTCTCAGGCTCTAGACTATCTGTGTACCAAATTTCATTTAAATCGATGTAGTAGTTTTGGCATGAAAGCGCGACAGACAGACAGACAGACAGACAGACAGACCGACAGACAGACTTTCGCATTTATAATATTAAGTAGGTAAGGAAGTAAAGATTTAGCATGGAACAGAAACTGTAGACACATAAAAAATCTTCGGTTGTTACATTTGAACTTGTTGAGTTAGAACTGGAGTAGTAGTAGGTACTAAGGAGGGGAGGGCAGGAAGGTACTAATTATACACATAATAATTACAGGTAAATACTTAATTATTTTGGGGTCGGGTCCATTTGTAGGGTGACACCACATTATTTGCACCGGGTGTCACCCGTGCTAGCTACGCCACTGACTGTCATTTTTACATGTTTGACAGTTGTCGTCATAGTCAGAAGCCAGAAAATCCGAAAGTCTTGCCAAAGGTTATCTTGTTATCAGCGGGTCTAAAAAGGTTACTTTAGCAGAATCAGAAAGCGAATCACGCTACCCGTCACTTTCAAAATTTTGAACCTACGAGGCATGCCTTTTAAGTTCTGTCGTTTCCATATTTCCCGGCGGTGTTCGACACATGTCTAACTTATATCTTCCATTCTTTAAATTTTTTTTTTTTTGTAAATATAATAAAAGTAGAATAATATCACTACATAGTATAAAACAAAGTCGCTTCCGTTATCTGCAACGGATTTTGATTCGGGTTTTTTAATAGATAGAGTGATACTCGAGGAAGGTTTTAGTATATAATTTGCACCCGTGCGAAACCGGGGCGGGTCGCTAGTTCAATTATAAAAACAAGCTCCTGGTAACGGCTTCACTCGCTTGAAAGTGAAAGGGAGTATACTAAAGGAATGAAAAGTATCATACATCCTATTTCGGGACATAGTCTACTCTTGTGCCAAATTTCATCCAAATCCCTTCAGTCATTTATATGTGAAAGGGTAACAAATAGAGTTACTTTCACATTTATAATATTAGTATGTACGGACAATTTTTATGACGCAGATAGCTAAATGTCCTAGCTGCAGCATAGGTTTGGGTACCACGGAACAGAAAACTTTGTTCTGTGGGTAACACGCTGCATTATAAATGGTGCATATTACACCTAGTCCCAGAACTTAAATAAATATAGTCTATTGTGGCTAGTACCAAAATACATGCAAAGCTAAACCGACACGCACACTAAAATTGATCGCTTTTACGAGAATTTCAACATATCATTACGTAGCTTTCACCTTCCTCCTGTAATGTTCAGTCGATCCCCTGTAAGCGAGGCCGCACAACTATCAGAAACTATACTTCGTCCAACATTCGACAGGACGTAACTCCGAAACAGCAGTTATCAACACTGTCAACTTGATCACTTTATTAAGTCTAGTATCGAAGTTTCAATCTGGATACGAACTTAATGCACAACACTTAGTAAGTTCTGAGTCTCCTCGTTTATACAATAAACAATAAAGTTATGCACGTGCAAGTACAAAGTCTATCAACTTGCCTGGAATTATTTTCAGTACTGTGTTGGGTAGCTGACCTTCTTTAGTAACTTTTATTTTTTTATTTTTTTAATGATGGGAAATCCTCAAATGACTCCTCCTGCTTTGGGTGAAGCAGAAGGGAGCGTCAAACTCTTACTGACTAAAACCCATCCGTGTTCCTCCTAGTGCCCTTTGCGTTCCAGGGTACGGTGCCTCTTTCGAACGAAGTCCGCAACCGCAGCAGGCACTGGACCTTCTTTAGTACCTACCACTCATTTACATGGTACAAATGCCTATCTGACATTCACAACTCTGAGGGCCAATTCTACTTATATTTAATTTAGCCACGCACGTTCGCATTCCATGTCAGGCGCAATCTGTCAAAAAGCCTCCGTTCCTATACATTTTGACAGAAACAAACGAAAATTGCTTAAAAACTTCAGCAGAATAAAAGGTGCAAAGCTCTGCATTTAACCTAACAACACAAACCGTACCTTTCTGAAAGCCAACAGATCCCTAATGGGCCAACACTCACACAACACAGTACACAGTTGATCATATAGGCACGCACGTACTTGTGACGTGTCACGGTGTTAGGGACGTTCGGTGTCATTAGCGACGTGGCCCCGTCTCCTCTATTTACGGCACAGCCCGACCGACATAAAGAATAGCTCAAACAATAGCCTACGTATTTAGGAACCACTCGGATTTGTGACGGTTTTAGGAACTTTGACCTTAATAGCACTGAAGTTAAAATTGCGGATTTTATTCGGGTTTAAGGGTTCATAAAAAGTAGAACTGTAAAAGTTAAATTACGTTACGTTAGTTGAATGTTCTGTTTAAGTTATGTAGGCTTGCTAGCTTCATGCCCCAGAAAACTGAAGAGCCTTTTGTAGACGTAGGCATTTATAAACTGCTCTCAGCTGATAGAACTTTTGCGTTGTAATGACCCCTAAGAAGACGATTGATAATAAATCACATGATGTTTTAATTTTGGCCTCTTGTTCGTGCTTCTATTCTTAAAAGCCATGTCGAGGTTGGCCTATTAAAAAGCCTAAGGGATGTTTGATAGCCGGAATGCGGAAATAAATTCATATTACTCCGAGAAACAAAAGAATTCTTCATTACCATCACCATTGTTGCTTCAATATGTATTTTCCGCCTTGGGACCGTTCCCAGTTTTCTTTACCAATACAAACGATTTACTACAGACAATTTCTTCGTATTTGTACACCATTTATTTGCTAGCCATTGTTTACTTTGTTCGTTTATGATATGAAAACAAAAACACAATAAAGTTTGCCAGCATACTGTTGTGATGTAACATGTTTATATTAAACATTTTTCGCGTGCATTTGATGAATGTTCTCGAATACAGCCTTGCGTTACGTTGACGACGCTGAGTCTATCTTTTCAGCAAGTGTTTTGAACTATTCTCTAATTGAACATTATTTTCATAAACATCACAGCTTTCTCCAACAGATTCCTCGTATTTACTAACAACGTACGCAGCTATTATTGCCAAGGGTATTGAGAACATCAACGTCATAGTGATGAGACTAGATTGAGTTTTTAGGTCAGATTCTACGAAGATCAATTTAGTACCTTTATACCTATATGGACTTAACCAATAGATTGGAACTACCTACGTAGAATCTGGATAGTAATCAACGTCGGACATGCGAGTCCGCAAGGGGTTCCGAACCAATATCATTTTTGTAACATGTTATTTTAACACTAGAGACTTTTTATAGGTATTATTTTTCAAAATTTTAGGCTCAATAGTTTCGGAGGGGGGTATGGTCATTTATGGACTAATTTCTTGAACAACTTCCAAACTATTTATTTTAAAATTATGTGAAAAATATAAATAAAACCAAGTACAATAAGCCCTTTCAGTTCATATGTCACACTGTACAGTTTAAAAAACTTTTTTAAATTTTATAGTTTGACCCCCATTCTCAATATTTATTTATTTATTTACGTAACACGTCCGTGTTTTGGTCACAGAAATCCATATGTTTATCAAACTTCAACAGAATCGGTTCTATAGATCGGAGAAAACTCGCTGTGACAGATGGATAGACAGACAGACAGACAGACAGACTGACACACAGACAGATAGACCAGACCGACAGACAGAATACCAACCATAAATCCTATAAACAAAGTCAGACCTAGATTTATTATGAAAATAATCGCAAATACAACCGGCGACACAATAATTAATGTCTGTGTTCCGCACTACTGGGCCGATGAGAGCCGTCACCAGCGTTATAATGAAGCTGACAGACGATGCGCTTTGTTCGCTCGGTCGAAACTAGTGCAGGATTTGTGCGTGGCTAAATACAAAAATGGGTTCGTAGTGCGGACTGGAAATAAGGACCAGTGCTGCAAAATGCTCAAGGCAAAAATGCCCTAAGTATTCTGCAGCACTGGCTCAAGGAAAATGGAAAAAAACAATGAGCACTGTGGACCTCTTAAGGTTAGCTGTATGTGGACCAAATACGATCCGCGACCGTAACGCGTATTTATCTAAAGAATTATAACCATTTTAATCATCAATATAGCCCTCTAAGTTCATGTAGTTCGACAGAATGATTATTTCTGAAATATTCATTCTGTCGAACTACATGAACTTAGCAAACTGTCGAACCACATACAGCTTCACACTGACCGGCAAATTGCAAAAAACATAAAAATATTTGAATTTCGCGGGCTACCCTGGAGCATTCACCTTAAATCAATCCCATCTCAAAATTCATCAAGTCAAACCCATTCGTTTGAGAATATCGAATTATTTTTGTCATATTTTTGGTCAAACCAGAGACTGAGTCGTAATAAAAGTTCCGTTGAAAGTAACTATCAAAAACCAATAAAATATTCTTTGTAGGAAAAATAAAATAAAAAGCTTTCCGAATTCCCGATGCAAAGCTGTACTTAAGTAGGTCCACGACAAAAGGAGGATACCATTCAAAAGGATTACTTTTGTAATAGAATTCCCTTTATTCAGTTACTGCTTCAAATAAATAACGAGTACATGGCTATGCTTTTAGCTCGGGTAATAGCGAACCCGAAATTTTGCATCAAATCACAATACGTAATCAATTATCGGTTTAATAATGGATTTATTGTCCTACATTAACTGTGACAAAGAGATTCCATTATAATAATTTATTTTGTTGGTTGACAAATGAGGGCTGTTGTCACTAAATGTGAGCTCGCATTTATTTTATTTTGACTGAGTACTTTATGTATTTGTTTTTCTGACAACTTTTCTTGTGAAAAAGTAATAACAAAAATAAGAATAATACTAATAGTAACGAGCAAAATAATAAGTAAGTATAATAGTAGTAGTAATTATGATAGTTATTGCAGAGCTTGCCTCTTGGCTCACCAATGCCCCACCGTTGTATGGCAAATGGAACCTTTTGGTTCCACCGGTGCACGTAGAAGTTAAAAAAAATGTTTTATTATTATAATTTACTAGTTGTCCCGCGCAACTTCGTCTGCGTCACATTTTTCATTACTCCTCCGCTACTATTGGTCTTAGCGTGATGATATATAGCCTATAGCCTTCCTCGATAAATGGGCTATCTAACACTGAAATATTTTTTTCAAATCGGACCAGTAGTTCCTTAGAATGGCGCGTTCAAGCAAACAAACAAAATCTTCAGCTTTATATACTAGTATAGATAAAGATTTTTGCTTCAGATGGGTTTGCTCTTGATTTACAAGATAGTCTTTGATGGTTCATGTGACTATAATGTGTAAGTAATAGTTATTGTTTAAATCAATCAATAAATTAAATTAAATCCGTAACTCAGTGAGTGAGACAGATATGCGTGCGAAATCGCGGCCAAAAGCTAGTTGGTTTATATAATCACTATACTAATATGCACTACTCTCGAAAGAGTGTTTATAATAGTAGTTCAAGCGGTAAGTTACAGCTAAATTTATACTGAAAATATTGTATGTTGATAAGAGTCGATAAGATTAATTAATACAATTACCTAGTCATTTACTTCACCAATACTTTATTCTATACGTTTTACCAACAACACACTCGCACCAGTTTATAAAATAAGTACCTACGTGTTTTATGATTCAAAATATTTCAAACCGTTTCATTAGGTTTATTTAATGCTTTCATATTTATAAAGAGAAAAACATTTCAGAATTGCTTTTAATATTTTTGCTCTTAGTAAAACTCGATGTCACATTACAAAGGCTATTTATTAAGTAAATTATGTAAAGCCTTACTTGAACTGACGTTTACAGCGTTATTTTAAACGCTTTGAACTTAGATTAGTAACTGGAGAACCACTTAATTGATTAATGTGTGTTTTAATTTTCACTGAAATATTTTGTGTTTTTTTTGTTTTTGTGTTTTTTTTTTTTTTTTTTGTTTTTTTTCCTTATAGGATCACTTTTTTGTCGGTCCGTCTGTCTCTCAAGACCCTTTATCTCAAGAACACGTGGAGGTATCGAGTTGAAATTAAAACCATATTCTCAGATCTTAGTCCTTTGACTTGAAGCTGTGAAAAATCAAATTTCTAAGTTATCGTGAAAAAAGATGTTTATGCCGCACAAAAAATATATTTCGATACTCCCAAGGGAATCAAAATTTATATGGTAATTCCCGTTGACCTAGAACTATGAAATTTAGCAAGAAATATCGTCTTATTAGTACTACAAGTATAGGGGAAAGTCTGAGAACTGCACATTTGTAACTAAATCATAAAAATACCTGTATTTAAAGTAATTTGTACCTACAAATTTGTACGGAACCCTCGATGGGCGAGTCCGACTTGCATTTGTCCGGTTTTTTAATTATGGAGCTCCGACTTATTCACTAGCAAATTTTTTGGGGTACCTACCTACTTACTGTAACGATTAAACTTAAAATCTAGAGCGATTTTGTCACTTACCGTACCTACCTTGTTATGTAAGGGATGGCTCCAAGTTACTTCGGAAAGCATTTTAAGCCATTGTTCGGCTGTACTTTGGAGAATTTTCACATTTTTTTAGTAGTCAGAAGCTAAAGATACATAAATCTAGATAGATAGAATTTATTTGGATCAAGGAAAGAAACACAACACAGAAAAACACGAGGTAACACTAGAAAATACAAATAATTAAAAGAAAATACAAAAATAGATAAGGCAGAATTGCACTTTTTTTCTTCCATTCTGTTCTATCAGTCGTCACTCTATCACTAACTCCCTTTTCTTTCATATCCCTCCTCACACAATCCATCCATCTTTTCTTTGGCCTGCACCAAATTTGAGTCCAACTTAGCATGTGCCAAGCAAATATACTTGACGCTGGTATTCTGCTGGATCCCAGTAGCGACATACGGATTCTGACACCAGACTTGCCAAGGATCTCGGGTTTCGTGTTTCCCAGTTACTGGACGGTAAAGGTCATAACGCAGTCGCTCCATGTAATGCTCATCTGAATCCGGGTAGAACAGAAGTCGACCCACCGTAGATGGGAAGGGTTAGGCAGATTAATTGATTTTTAGGGTTCCGTACCCGCGATATAACCAACGGAACCCTATTACTAAGCCTCCGCTGTCTGTCCGTCGGTCTGTCTGTCAGCGGGCTGTTTCTCAAGAACCGTAACAGGCAGTCAGTTGAATTTTCACAAAGTGTGATTTTTGCCAACAATATTTAATAACAAATAAAATAAAAAAAAAATGAAAATTATAGTGGGTTCTTAATAGCGTTGCCAGATTTTTTTTGGCAAGTCGGTACTTTGATTCTTTTTGAGTGAAAAAGAGAGGGATTCTTTCGTCGAAAGCGGGACATGTAAAAAATCGTTTAAAATTCGTAAGTCCCTTTCGGAAAAGGCCGACGCTC
This sequence comes from Lacanobia oleracea, assembly GCA_950371165.1. NCBI lineage: Eukaryota > Metazoa > Arthropoda > Insecta > Lepidoptera > Noctuidae > Lacanobia > Lacanobia oleracea. The sequence continues at coordinate 7,768,765 of OX493393.1, forward strand.
GCGCGTTATAGGTACTGTGGTCGAGTTATACCCGAAAAGCGAGACTGAGGCTGTCTCGCGCGGGACATGCCGCCCGACACGTAAAAATCTGCACGTCCCGCCAAAATCGGGACGTCTGACAACTCTGGTTCTCATTCAAGAAAGGTTTTTTTTTTTCGGGTTATGGTACGGAGCCCTTCGACTGAAAGTTCGACTCGCATTAAGCCGATTTTTTATTGTATTGATGTCCACATGTGTATGTAGATGTAGTCGTGGGCACACCGCACAGCTACTCATAGTTTTGGGTTTGGCGTATAAATGTCTATATTGGCGATGACGTTAGTCAGGTACTACTACGGTACCGTTAGTATACAATACATACAGCTACAAAGGGACATCAAATTCCCTAGACAAAGTCCTAGTTGTTTACTGGTTCTAGGAAATGTGATTGGATGGTTCATTGTTGGTCGAGAATCGAGAATATGAAGCACCCTTAATAAAGTTGTCGTTCACAACATTATTCACAAGTTGGTGGTGTGCCAATGAACCAGCACACAGAGAACGCTTGTCAGGTCACACTCTCGGCTAATTTATTTGCCGAACTCGCTCCTTTAACGAATTTATTCCTCCAACTTTATGGATTGCTATTCGGGCTCTCCGTTCCCACACCACACACAACTTATCCCTATATTTTCCAAAGATAAGGTTGGCTGAATACTTCCTTGATCTCCCTTAAGCATTGTGACGAGGGTAAAACATTGTCGGCGAATATAATTTCGTAAGCCGTGTAATCGAATTTTAATCTCATTAGCGGGCGATAATGGAAACTCGAGAAGCCTTCGCGAGCACATTTACCAGCCATTTAAATGACCCGATAATGTTGCCAGTTGTAATAAATTATGCAAGTAAGTAGCTCATTTTACAATGCTCACAATAAAAATGGCCAATGAAAGTAAAACTGTCGCCATTTCTCTCGCGAAATGGTCACAGATTTACTAAAAATATTTGTTTAAAGAAATAAAATGGTTGTATTCGTTTTACAGATGAGGAAACGGGATGCATCCGGAGTGTGTGGAGAGGAGGAATTTTTCCGTCTTGACGCGCTTTGCCTGGTTTTGCAGTTGGTACTGTAGGTACAGCGAAGGTTACTTTTTTTGAAGATTTTATTTGACGTAGGTCTACAGAGTAACATGCCTATTTATAAAGAATATTTTACCCGCGTTGTTAGCTATACTAAAGTCGTGGTCATCGATTAAATCGATTGTGGTAGCATCATTATTAGATTTCGATTTTAAGAAGCACGGGCGATGTGTACTAAAAAACGATACAAAACCCGACACGGGAACCTACACGATAAAGCTATTTTGTTGATTAAACCATTTGAGTCACAAATACTTACAAAATATTTGATTAATAGACCACTTATCAAAACTTAAAACGTTAAAACTCCGACGATAAGCTGTATAAAATTCAAATTTAACTTCAGCTGGCGCATACAAAATTGTTTTTAGAATTTCATAAAACATTTTTGTTTATCTGTTATGTACGAGCACAGCCAGCTGGAGCCCGAGACGGGACGTACGGACGGACCGTGTTTACATCTTGAAATAACTGAATTTCAACTGCAAACACATCCACCACGGATCGTTCCCCTCTATCTCCCCGTAACTGCAAGTGGGCCGTTCAAACTCTCCTCTATGAGTTTTTACAACCACAAATGTTTTAAAATAGACATACCACAACCCATTCAGACTTGAAACGCGGAAATCCGAGGCAATAAAAATAAATGCAGTATGAAAGTTGTCGTATTTGAAATAAGCTAGTCAGCGCTTTGCTGGTGCCTACCTACTGGCGTTTGTGGCTGCTGTAGGTATTTAGGCATGAATAAAAACCTACTACGAGTACGTCTTGCTTTAAAGGCTTCGTAAAATTGCAATCGTTCTTATAAAATTGTGAAGTTGGTTTTACGAAAAGTTCGGTTTCTTGTGCTTGTGCTTTTGTGCCTAAAACTTAAGAAACATCGAAAAAGTAGCCACATTCAGCCCAAAATTCCGGAGTCCCATGAAAGAGAAGTTGAAAGAGGAAATTGAATGGATAAGTAAATAGCCTATAAGTAACCTCCCACTATCCTCCATGACTTTATGACATTGGTAACGCGCAGTTGATTCTGACGCATAAGTCGGTGTTTGTGTCAATATTTGTGGGAGTGGAGGGCGCAAACACCGGCCCTGCCCCGGCAAACACACTTACTACGCGTAGCTTATTGGTACGCGTCACGGGTCTTACGACTGCAATCTATTACGCCAAGACTAGCTTATCATTTTCGTATTGAATTTTCGGAAATCATAATCCAATGATTGATTCGGAATTCTCGATCCGGTAAACAGGACGCTCGACTACACACGTCTTGATATTCGAGAGTCAATTAAGCTTCGTGCTTCAAGTGCTTCCTAGTTGACGCTGCGAGGCTCATGTCAAGTGGAATTTCCAATTTGATTATCTAGTGTAGTGGAAGTTCGTTAAGAAAAGGAGCCCACTCTAATATAATTATCAAAAAAATATTTTTTGAGCCTTTTGGGGTCGGAACCCGAGGGTCGTGAGGTCCAAGTGCTTGTCTCTTATTCAAGGATATTTCCATTCGACTAGTACACACTGATTTTTATCAAAGTAAGAGTGTTTGGGGAAATTCATGGCGCCAACTGGTACCACCGTGGCAAGATAGCCCCTCTTGGGAACTTTTTTTTTAAGGATGTGAAATCATCACTTGACTCCCGCTCTGGGTGAAGCAGAAGGGAGTGTCAGACTCTTACTGACTGAGAACCCATCCGTGTTCCTCCTAATGCCCTTTGCGTTCTAGGGCTGCGGTGGTTCTTTCAAACAAATTCCGCAACCCTGTCAGGCACTGACCCTAGCGGGCCACATCTACTATGAGGCTGGGAACGTAACTTATGAAGTCAACATGATGACCACATTGACGTCAACTTAACTAATGTCAGAAAACATAAGCGTTTACTCAAATGTCTGTACTTGACAAGTCAATTCTGCCACCTACGCACAGCATTTCAGAAAATCCTCATTTGTTCCTAGAAAAGAATGAAACGAGAATGTTGCACTTTTGGAGATTCCGTGACCGTAGAGCAAGTTTTTTTAAATCTACCCTGACTTCTTCTGGGAAGCCTAATGAACGTGTATGAGGTTTTCATTTTGCGCTGGGTGCATTAAAGCAAGTGAGGGTTTTTTTTATTTGTGATGGGTTTACTCTTGACACAAGTCTAGGTCAGAGATGACAGAGGCAAAGTCTACGATGGAGCTAGCTTACCCAGAAGCAGCCTGTTCACTCTAACTTTGAAGAGATTAGGGTTGTAAGCGTTTGGAAACACAGACGCAGGCAGAGAGTTCCGCTCCTACATTGTCGTGGTTTAATTTCTAAAACACGACAATGTTGCCATTACCTACATGGCGAGAGATTACAAATTAAAATTTTGCGGTAGTATATCAAAATTAAATCACAGCGATGATCCAGTCCATGTAAACATTTTACTGGTGTACCGATATACCGCGGTTTACGTACAGATGGGTAGCAGTTACACATCGCGGTGGCAGCACTTAATATTCGATAACAAGCTTAATGCACTTACTCACATGGAGTTCAAATTTAATTGAAATTATAAACCGTTCACCCGGGATCAAGTTACAGGTAATTTTATTTTACAATAGCATTTCGCCTGTGAGTTCATTTTTCCTATGCAATGGGAGTTACGAAACATAAGTATGTTTCGTTGTTCACTTCACAAAAGGCGTATTTCGGATTTCTGGGTCCAAGAGTTTGGCTGGGCGCTGAAAATTAGTCAGGGAGTGAGTCATTAGTAGTCATTATAACGTTACAATCGTTCAGAGCAAAAAAACATTAAAAATAACAAAGGCAAATGTATAACGTAATAGGTACAGACCAGGCCAAAGTGCCTACTAACCCGTTTCCAAACATGGCATAGCCCACAGAAACCCCAAGTAGAAGAGGCGAGACCCAACATTATAAAATAGTAAATAATCTAAAAAAAAGTTATAACTACCTAGTCGTGATTAACAGCTAAATATGAACATTTAGTTACCTACCATTTGTGTCTGGCCTTTTCCAACGTGGTATAATTTATGTAAAAGTTTAAGAAATAAATAATTTCATTGTACATTTCTGAACAGTCTTTTAAACGCTCTCTTTTCATTGTTTATTTTGCTTAGAACTGGGTCGTATCGTTTCTCGTTGTTTTATTCTGGCAACAAACCTTTAAGTTTATTTATTTTCCATTCTAATTTTTATACGAACGATCTCTTGGAATAAAGTGTAGGTAGGGCCTGTACCTACCTATATGTATCTACCTCACGAAGATTTAAACACAAAATTACTAAGGGCACATCTGCTTGTGGGTATACGTGCCCAACTTGATTGAAACCCTACAGCCTAAATATTCAAATTCGGAGCTCCAAGGCCACATCGATGTCTCAGCCTCCGTCAGTAATGCATGAATGCCTTTGGGACTGGGAGACTTAGTGAGCAGTTCGGTACTTCTCGATGCATACGTGATATAGCCGTAGATAGTGCTATATAATATTCATGCTCACGCTGGAGAGGGCATCGGGTGGCGTTAACGTGGCGTGACGGAGTGGCGCGGGCTAAGTGCTCCGCTAAATTGCTCGCAACGACTAAACACGCTCCTGAAGCTGCTGGCGTGGGACGTGGGCCATTAAAACAACCAAACCAGCCTTCATTCCCTAATTAATTACTTCTAATTGTGCATTTACTACATAGCACTTAGCGAAAAAATCCATTTACAAAGGCTGTCGCAGTTAAAAAGCTTTTCCTCGTTCTCCCCAATCTCGTGTTATTACTATATAGCGGTTAGCACTGATATAAAAGCAATTCCCGTATTAAGGTAGGGACAAGTTAATAAAATAATCATAGTTGTAAACCCGCTCGTTTTGGGGCTTGAGCCGTCAGTCAGCCTAAAAGGTATGTGAATTAATTCATATACAGCCTACCGCTTACGTACCTTCACGTAAAATCGAATTTGAAAAGGTTCATTCACAGTTATGTTGATATTGCAGAGATCCTCTTTGGGAGGTGCAACCTCAATGACATAAGCCTTGAAAGAATTAAGAATAATAAAGTTAGAATTCGAATGTGATGTCATAATGAAGTGTGGGTTTTTTATAAGGATTTCGATTGTTTGCCCTGAGGTTGAAAGCACGTAAAATATATAATTCTTCTCTGAAATAATCTGTTTTTAACTGATTCAACAACCCCTCTCGCAATAGCTACAAGCGAGAGCTCTACAAGTGGCGGAGGTGCCTGATAAGTTACGCGTGTGCACTGCGTAAAGTATAAAAGTGCATGAAGAAACTCCCAATTTTATAGATTCATCTCGAAAAGGACGAGATGCGAACGATTTTCAGGCGCTAGATGGATGGACGCCTGGAAATAAGAGCTAAGTGGTTTTTATATTTACGAGAAAGATTGTATGTGTAAAAGATGTCTATGTTATATACCGGTATAGACCGAGTATGCTTTGAAGAGTTCATAGCCGAATTCAGGCGAGTCGCTATCGAAAGCGAGTGGCGAGAAGCCGATTATTCTTTAATTTTGGGCGCATTTCTGCAGAGCGCTGCTAGATATTTTTATAATACGATATACCATGACGGTATAGATTTTTCGTTGCTATGCGACAAAATAAGAAAAGAATTTCCGTGCAAATGCATTTCCTGTAAACGACGACGGTCATTGGAGTGCTTTGTTTATGTTGAAAATACGATCGCTGAAGTGTCTGACGAATGCGGACAGCAGGAATATGGAAATATCGATAATAATACACCATTATATTCCAGTACGAAAATTGAAAATCAACAAATCGAAAACCATGATGACAATGATGACCATGATGACAAGGATGACAATGATGACGATGTCGAGCAGAGCTGTGGAGAGAGCAGCCAGAGAAACTGAACTGGACGGAACGGAGGAAAGTGTACAAGCTGGTGTATATATTCCAATATTTACATCTGAACTCCTTACAGAAAGCAAGATTCTGAGGTCCGAACCAGAGCGCAGTTCCAATGACAACCATGATGTGGATGCTGTCGAAGTGGATTCAGGAGAGGGTGACCAGTATGCAGACGCCGCGCTGGAAATTGAGGAAGCTGCCTCGGCGGGAGACGATCAAAAGGAGATGGTTCAATACGGAACACAACTCGATGTGTCGACGAATGTTGTTTTATGTTCATTATTAAATTTTATTTCGGCCAATAAGGCAAACCGTAGCGTAGAAAATAAAAGTGGTAGGGACGTTTTATTATTTGATAGGAGAATTTTACACACAGACATACACACACATAATTTCCTTAATAGGCGTGAGTTAATTACTCAAAATGAGTATAAGTTTTCTCTTCATACCCGGAATAAAATAAAGAAAACAAGGGTGATGAAAAGATCAAGGAAATATTGCACAAATATTTATACATCTAAAGATAAATCATACAAATCAAATCATATAAAACATTTCACTAATGGTTTGATAGTTCAGCAACCTTTAATTTACATATGGAGATATTTTAGAAAGAAATACGTAATTATTATATACAATTATAAGGTCAGGAAACGTTTTATTTTGAAGATTTTATAGTTGTTCGAAATTTCACTTTATTATACTCGCTAGATTTATATAATGTTAGTTATTTTCAAATTTTCTGCTAATTTCGTAACATATAATTTATTTATTTTAATGACAGCGAAAGCCGAAGGATTGACTTGTATTATTTCAGTCATAGGATGACATGACAACATAAAAAACAATTTGTCATATTGAGTCAAACTAATCAAAAAGTTTATTGTTTCATATAGAACCGGTAAAGGTTGAATTGAATAAGGTTCTGTAGTTAATGTAAATAGGTTGAAACCGTTTTATTATAAAGAATATTTATGGTAATAGAAAAAGTAGGATGTCAAAGCAGATAGATGTCAATTATAATTTAATGTAAACAAACATTATTTTCGTTGGTAAGTTGAATAAGATATTGAATGAAGTCTTCCGTTCCATGTACATTCGAAGAAGGACGTGCACGCGATCGACGACTTCGAGGGCGCTCCCAGATTTGTGAAGAGCGCGTTTAAATAGTATTAGCTAGGGTGAACTCATTCCAGTGGTGTTGAAGGTAGAGTTTTCGCGATTAATTTTACGCCAGTAAAGAACTCCATGGGCGGTTAAACTAACTTTGCATACGAGGTATAACCTTCGCGAAGGGTGGCTAGTTGTCACCATTGGTTAAACTGATTATGGAGGCAATTGATTACAATTCTTATGTATTAGAATCACTGGAGTAAGTTCAAAGTTAAAATTTAAAAAACTTTAGCAGATTAGGATCATCCGACGAGCAACCACATAGATTAGTTAGGGTAAATCTAATTAGTTCAATCCCTTCTGGATAGATGTGAATTGTCGCATCGATTTTGTTTACGTCCGACAATGTGTTGCAGGTTTTTGTGGCGTTTTACTGCAGCAGGGTTTCAGCATAACTGCTTTAAGTTATTGCGCAAATGGCGCATAATAATATAAAGAATATTGCCCAGCGCAGGGTATGACTGAAACTGCTTCTATTGAAGTAGGTGTCAAAGTGTCTACGAAGAGTCGCCACTTAGGCAGGGACTTCGGGTTAGGAATAGGTAGGTGCTTGACTCTTCCAAGGCTGGGAATGTATGATTGCAAGAAAATCATTCTTACTATCCTCCATTCTTCGGGGGGTAGCTCATGCAGAGATCCTCTTTGGGAGGTGCAACCTCAATGACATAAGCCTTGAAAGAATTAAGAATAATAAAGTTAGAATTCGAATGTGATGTCATAATGAAGTGTGGGTTTTTTATAAGGATTTCGATTGTTTGCCCTGAGGTTGAAAGCACGTAAAATATATAATTCTTCTCTGAAATAATCTGTTTTTAACTGATTCAACAACCCCTCTCGCAATAGCTACAAGCGAGAGCTCTACAATATGGAGGGAAGAAATGTGTACCCTTACCTGACAGAGCATTAGTCCAGCGTATGTTTGACCAAAAATATATATAGGTATATCAATCAATATGATGCATGATAATAATGATAATTCCAAAAGGTGATAGATCCACTCGTGAGCACCAATTACACCAACTTAGTATTATTCTGTCAAAGTGCACCTACCTATTCTAATCTTATTATAGTGAGTGACACTTAAGTACTAATGACCTAAGTTGACAAGATTATGAAGGTACTCATGTTGTAATCAAAATTAATTATCCTCTTAATTCAATAAAGTAGAGGGCACTAGCGTACTCGTAGCTTTCAGAGCGACAGGTGAGCCGTGAAGCAAGCGCTCGCAGACTAAAGCCGAGATAAATTGTCGTCATTACTCAGCTTAAGAAAATGTCAACTTGCCTTACCTCCTTTCAGCTTTTCAAAGTTAGAATCATCCAATTTAGGTCATTCGAGGGTTGGTGGAGTCAAAGCTGCCAGTTATACGGAAAACCGGTTCGGATTTTCTTTATGTGTTGAAGTGCTGCGTGTAGGCTAGGCTTTATTGAAGTTCTCACTTTACCTGAAACGTGGGTGCTCCTGTGACCGGAGAGAACGTCGGTTCTCGGAGCTTGTCAGTTGTTGTATGACCCGCTTTGTAACTTGTGATAGGCAGGTCAGCGTTTTACTTATATATTCTATAACTACATGTTCAAAAGTCAAACATATTTGCACTATAGATAGACTTATTAATTAGGTAGGTACGTAATATTTATATTGAACATTAAACAACAAGCAACAAAAACAACAAAGAAACTCATTGAAAGTTGATTGATGTATAAACACATTTTCAACTTACAAAACCTTTTTAACTATTAAAGTTTGCTTTAGTTTGACAGTTGCCTAACGCAAAAAGTGCTTATGACACTTTAATTTATTCCACGCTCCGTAGGGGTTTCACTTTAGAACACAATAATATTATTAATAGCGTAGAGTTATAATATTTAGTTTGTGAACCCTGCTCCCTAATTGCTACGTCCATAAATAGGTTATATTGAGCAAAAACCTTTGACGTCACTATTTCGGGGTTGTTTGTCTCTGAGCTAACGATGCTTGAAAGAAGTTTATGCAGAGGTTGCTAAGCTCAGCGTGTAAGCTATATACAATAGAATAGTTTAACAAATAAGAACATAAGTTAAGTATAATCTAAGTGGAAAGTGGGCCCGATTCACCAACAGCGAAAGATTTTCCTCAGAGAAGCCATTTTCACTACACGAAGCGGAATACATGGCAGTAGTGTTTTTCACAAAGACGTTACAGCGCTTTTTTATTTACCCGTTTCCAGCTGCTTTCTAAACATTTTTCACCTTTTAAACACCAACTTTTTCTAGTGTTAAAAAGGAAAATTAAGCTAGTTCTATTCCAATTAGCAGTATAACAAGGGAAGTGGTTTCAAGTAATTTCCACAGCTTCCCAGTATTTTTTGCTTGTTTCCAACAAAGGGGAGAGTAATATTTTGAGCGCGAATTTTCTACTCGCCACGCCGAAGGTAGAGTTTAATAGATTTTCATGCACATATTATTTTAGCAGTTTTAGTGCTAAAACTTTCATTTGAATAGTTTGCATAATGTGTAGACTGCCTAAAAATCTAAGTATCTGTGGGTTTTATTCATTCAGTTTGTTTTCATTTTGTTTCCTTGCTTAATTAATTTCAATCAGTGGCCAGACGCATTATGTATACGCATCACAGTTGCAATCGAAATCGAAGTCAAATAAAAGCCTCATTGGCATTCTGATTTAAGTCATCTGTCATCATTTACCCAACTAATGTATAAAATTATTCGTAGCTACACCATTATAATTGATACTGAAATGAGTAAATTTTTGGTTTTCATTAACGGGAGCTTGTGGCGCTGTGGTCACATTCGTACAAACTGTTAGGTGATAAAATTTGCATGCCATTACATGAATTTATGCGCAGCGCCGTATCTCGGCGGCAATTAATGTTATCATTACAACTACATGACCGCTGATGTTTCATATTTTATTCAACAATAATAAATATGGCGACAGATAACACGAACATTTTTAAACAAAGGAGACAGTTCTCTCTGGTAATAAATAATTAAGATAAAAGACAGATAAAGAGCGAGTTGCTTGCTCAAAATTAAGTTAGTCTCTTAATTTAAAAAGTACCCTTTTTGCGCCTTTAAAAGGTCGAGAAAAGAAATACATTAGAATACGGGGATTCATCAATCTTAAAAGTTGTAATCGCTGCGTCTCCGAGTAGGGGGAGAAAGGAGAAAGTTTTTGTGCGACCTGCTGTCGGGACAGGACACATAAACCGAATATTTAAATAAAGCTGCTCCACCTCCAGGGAACTTTTAATGAGCAGGTTATGTAAAGGATTTTAAAACTACCTTCATTTTCTCTTCATATATTTTTGACATAATTTTCTTTTACGTTGTTTCATTTTTTCTAAATAGTGTGGATTTATAACGATTTGTTTATGCATGAAACGAATTGTTTTAAATGAAATAGAAAAAAAACAAGCAAACTTGTCTGAAGATAGCTTTTACCATGTAAAAAAATAACTTTCCACAATTTCCTTTTACCAATGCGACCCAAATAATGATTTTAATCAAAATGATTCGTCGAATTTCAGACACTCAACAAAATTTGGAATAACGAAAGGCTCGTCTAACAAGCGTTCAAAATGCCAACAATTGGCGGCTCACGGCGATAAATAATTACCAAAGAGTTCAAAGTCCAGGCGTTTTCTGACGGACAGACTCAGATAAGTACTTGACGAGGGTTCTTTTTTGGATCCGACTTTTAAGTCGGATCCAAATTTTAATTGGCTATTTTAGTCTTATTCGATTGGATGACAGCAAAAGTAAACGTCAAATTTTGTATTGTGGACTCTTAATTGTATCGAGGAAAATAAAACATGCTTTTAGAAAAACGACCCATTCATGTTTTTATTATTGTCTTATTCGATTGGATGACAGCAAAAGTAAACGTCAAATTTTGCATTGTGGACTCTTGTATCGAGGAAAATAAAAAATGCTTTTAGAAAAACGGCCCATTCATTTTTATATTCTTGTCTTATTCGATTGGATAACAGCAAAAGTAAACGTCAAATTTTGTATTGTGGACTCTTGTATCGAGGAAAATAAAAAATGCTTTTAGAAAAACGGCCCATTCATTTTTTTATTCTTGTCTTATTCGATTGGATGACAGCAAAAGTAAACGTCAAATTTTGCATTGTGGACTCTTGTATCGAGGAAAGTAAAAAATGCTTTTAGAAAAACGGCCCATTCATTTTTTTATTCTTGTCTTATTCGATTGGATAACAACAAAAGTAAACGTCAAATTTTGCATTGTGGACTCTTGTATCGAGGAAAGTAAAAAATGCTTTTAGAAAAACGGCCCATTAATTTTTTTATTCTTGTCTTATTCGATTGGATAACAGCAAAAGTAAACGTCAAATTTTGTATTGTGGACTCTTGTTTCGAGGAAAATAAAAAATGCTTTTAGAAAAACGGCCCACTCATTTTTTTATTACTGGTAAAAACAATGCAAACATGACAACATAATAAAACAATTCCAGTTTCCTGTCCATTCACGGAAACGATTTCGTCATCACTCACAGGAAAATGACTGCAAAAGGAAATCCATAAAATATTTCGAACATTAAACACTTTGTCCTTTACGTACGGAGAATATTCAATCAGTATTCTTTATCATTCATCGGCTGTTTATACATTTGGCAGCGTTTTGTTATTTAAAAGGTTCGTCACATCTTTGGTACAAAGATTGCGGCACAAAGATTTTGACACAAAGGTACAAATAAGAAGGTATTGTCGTCCAAATAATCGAAGTTGACGAAATGACAAAGAACTTCGGAGCAAAGGAAATGGATTTGTGAAAGCCGTCATTCACGGCGCGACTGGTTTTAATAAATAGAGATTATTAGGTGTTTTTCTCCCGTAATATCTTTTCAATAGCGCCTTTCATTGGATAAAGCTTTGTTGTCCTCTTAATACTTTCATAATTTTCGAGGTTTGGGTAAAGAAAATGGTTTACGGGAAACAGTAAGCGCCACAATGGAAATACTTTTAAATGAACAGACTATGGTTGAAAAGATAAACAATACCTTTCAAATAATTAATTAAACAGAAGTGAAAGACTAAACATTTCAATGGCGTGTCCGTTTACTTCGACAACGTCTAAGACAAAACATTTCATTTATTTTATCATTTATTTACAAGAAAACACAATGAGTGAAATGTTTCTAATAAGTAGGTACTGTCTCGAACCATGAAACGCCTAGCTATGTAATGATATTGCTGCTAAAAAACTGGAACTCTTCTTTAATTAAATCTTTCGCTGTTTTTCATTTTAATTTCCGTCAGACCGGGCGCCTATTTTATTAGTATTTCTATTTGTGAAAGTCCAGAAAATCTAGTTGGAAGAAACAGAAAACAATCACTAACTCCTGTAATAAATTGAGTTAACTTTCCGTTTATTCAAAGTTTTTAAGATAAATCGTTGTAAATGGATTTCATTTATTGTCTGTCGCTAGAATCATGATAAAAATAGAACAACCCATTTTAGAAATTGAAAGATATTTTCAAAACTCAGTTCAGAATTCAGTACAATAACGCCTTTAGGTTACTGTTGTCGCTGCCACGTTTTTGTAGCGCATCAGGTATGTTTGCGGCTCGCCCACAGACGATTTCTTCGCGATTCAAATACTGTTGCATCGTGTGCGTGGCAACGGTAACAGTTGCCAAAAAAATCTGAGGGACACCTTTTGGGACACATGTGTGGGAGACTATTATTCCTGTCAGATGTTTCCAGAAGATTTTGCTGATTGATTAGGATAGGTACACAATTGTTAATATACTAACATAGCTTATGAGTCAATACTAACACATGTATGTAGATATGGGTATTTTGCCTGAAATAAGGGTTTATTTAATTTTTTAATTTAATTTATTACTTTTGGTGGGTTTTGGGTGAAATTTATTTCTATTGTATTTATCGTCATTTATCGATCTCGTCTACCAGGTCTACCTTGTATAGGAGCATAAGGACCGACTCTCCGAGATTCAGACCACAGCCTAGAAAACCAAAGTAATTAATTAAAAATCGAATTCTGATAGTGTCTGTAAAACTCGTCTGAGCATGAACGAGTGCGCGCTCGGCGTCGATATCGTCTCGATCCGCCGCGCCGCTCCGGAACGCCAACCCAATTATTGGGCCACTTACTCGATGCATTCCACAACTCGATAAATTCTCGAGTGAGGCTCGCCGCGGCATGCACGCTCCGACTGCTCCGAGCGAGCTGAGCGAGCGGAACTCGCAAAGCCCCATGTTGATTGATTTTGTATTTTCAATATAGCCTCAACTGAAAGCGGATGATGCAAGTTCATGTCTATGCATCTTTATTTAGTTCGGTTTCTAGAGCACATGTGCCACAAAATGGCTTACTTATGGAACTCGATACTGAAACTTGTATGCCTTTTCGTATTTAATCTTGTAAAGCCCAGCTCGGGGCTAGCAATATTTTTGTGATCATGTTTAATGACGGTCGTTTTCTAAATGGGAATGCAAGAAGATACAGTTTATGACTTTTGCTGGTGCTTCTGGTTATAAGAAGGGATATAACTATGTGTACAGCCTATAAGTCCGTGTATGTGTATGTGTGTGTATGTCTGTTATGCACGTTCTTATACCAAGCCATAATTGTCCGCTACACAGCAGGGGCCAGACGACTTCAGCAAATGATCCTAGGGGGATAATGTCGTCGTCACTTCGCTTGGCAGGCGTACTCATGCCTGCCTACCTACACGACACAGGTGGATGCTCTCTGTCACGTTAGTGACTCAAGAGGGTGAGGGGTGTTCCTAAATACGATCGTGACAACATCGTAATTAAAATAAAATGCTTTTGGTTATTATTAAATATACGTATTTTGTCTACTGTACAAATGGTTCAAAGAAAATGATACAATCAGGGCAAACTTGATAATTTTCTTGGAAAACGTTGCTGATAAACGAAAAGATAAACGTCTTTATTTCAAGGAATTTATCGAACTCCATGCAAATAGATATTGAAACGCCAGAAGGCAAGAATTCGTTTGTTAGAATCTGATTACCAAGTGACTTTTCAAAATTAAATACCTCGATGGGGATAATGATTTAATCAAACCGTGTTGGGGTACCGTGGTACCTCTCTCTCGGACGTATTTACCTTAGGATTAATCCAGTAACAATGTTGGCGTAGGTAATCCTCCGGAGAGCTAACGCAAAGTGATTTGTGCTTAACACGGGCCGGGATCACCGGGGTAGGCCGCCTGCCAGGTAATCGCTGCCATTTGCATAATGTGCGCTCCCAGCCAGCGCCGCCGCTACATTGCCAGCAGTCGTGGAACAATTAACTTCACGATGTTTCTTCACAAACAGCAAGAATCTAAACCCCCGTTTATTATTATTCCTTTATTTCAGGCAACGGTGGCCCATACAAATACAATACACAACAAAACATTAAAATAAACTAATACGTGTAAAATATAAACTAAGACAACGAAGTGACGGCGTCGTGTTACGCTGCGCGGTGTCGCGTAGCCTGCCACGAAAACGTCGGTAGACTGCACCCTTCGGCCAAAACTCTTCCTTTAGGAATCTGTCAAGCTGTTGTGTCGGAACCCGCACCACAAACGACTGGAAGTTGGTGTTGTGACGCGTACCTTGCGCGACCTTCATGTACTTCACGATCTCTTCAACCTTCGTGGAGTGATGTAGTCGGGACACTTACAGCAACGTCGTAGGCACCGCTGGACGTAGCAGCATATTTGGTCCTGTCAGTCCAGTACCGCATTGATTGCGACAAGTAGGCTTCTTCTTCTTCTTCTGCACTTTGGTGAAGCCATCCTCATCACACTCTGACTTCGCTGGACAGCGCTGTACCGGATTCCCCGGAAGGGTTTCACAGCGACGGTAAAGACGGTAAGCAAATCCTTAACTGTTATTCTAAAATATGATTAAATATAAATGACGTAACTAACGTCGTCAACTTCATTACGCAAAAGCAATTTCATTTTCATAACCATCAAAATTAAAGTAAAAATGTCATTTCAGTTTATGAGATTCTTAATCAAACCTTTTTCATGAAAGATTCCGTTCTGATATAGTAAGCTACAAGATTCCAGCAGCCACAGGGGAGCAGGAAATGTCAATAAACACTTAATCTCCATTAAGAGAATCGAGTTGGACGCCGATGGTCGGACGACCGATAACTCTGAATAATGGATGAGACGGGACTTAGGCGCGTGTGACCTCTGCACACTCTCTCTGCTCTGATATTTGGCAGGCGAGAGACCGGAGAGCGACATCCCTCAGCGCTCGGGCAGGGTCTCGCCAAATGTGAACCTTTTTCTGTTTACGCGGTACAAAACGTGCAAATCACCTGTCCCGATAAAAATGTAACGGGCGAAGATTCGGAGAATATCTCCTCTTAAAAATACAATGAATCCTTTTCCTTGTAAATGTTATTTCTACTAACATCGTGAGGTTTCCCTTTATATTACTTTCGAGAGTTGATTTTTAAAAGTAAATGTCCAGTTTTTGTGAGGGTTTTGGAATACAATACTACTTTTTGGATTTTACTGTTGGTATTTTTGCGTCTATAAAATCTAGACTCATTATGAACAAGATCAATGTTGTTCTAAGTAGACAGTTTCGGAGTAATTAGTCTGATACTTACGAAAAACAAATATAAAGACTGTAGGCCGACGGACGTTCCGGAAAACTGCGAAAGGAGCTTATATTTTGGCATATACATATATGTAGGAGTACTTATATACCGTGCTTTTTATGGGGACGGTGTAAACGTGTCTAGCGAACTAATATGGCCGCTGTACTATACAGTGTACCCCTAGAGACACACGCACAAATGTAACGGTAATGTTCTGAATTTAAATAATACAGTTCTAGAGATACAAATCTTATGAGCGCAATTTCAGTTTTTTACATTTCTTCTTCCTTATTCCTGTTAAGTTTTTCTTCTTGCTAACAATTTCCACTTTCAGTTAACAGGTTTGCCATTAAATGAATAACTTATTGCTTGAGTGTGCTCACAGCCCATTACTCTATTATAAGTCCAAACAATTAAATAGAGTAGTCTACGTAAAACTTCCTGCGAGTGGGCGGGGCCAATAAAAAGTATAAGTTACCAAGTTACCCCACCCACTAAGTCTACCATAGTCTAACAACACCCGTAAGAGATTGCGTTCGTGTAATAATCTCATATTCATTTCCTGATGTATATTTCCTGACAATCTGTATTCACTGACTACGATATAATGGCACCTTTTGGGATTTTCCTTATACTGAACTCGTTATTATGTTGAAAATATCCTCATTCTCGTAATATTAGGACCTCAGATGACACGAACACAGAATGACACTATAATAGAAAGTATAGTTTTATGAGCTTTCCATTTTACTTCAGAATAGGGCTTGTGTCAGGGTTAGTTTTCTTGATAACTCAAACATAACTAGGTATGTACCTTCAGTTAAAGTCTGCCTTTCAGATCGCGACAAACTAAAACATTCGACTAATCAATTTTTTTTTAACCGATTTCTCCAAAAAGGAGGAGGTTCTATTCTATGTTCGGCTGTATGTATTTTATTTTATTTTTTATGTATGTTCACCGATTTCTCCGCCAATTGTGGGCCGATTTTAAAAATTCTTTTTTTATTCTAAAGCCTATACTCCTGCGGTGATCCCATTGACACCAAGACAGAATCTGATTATGGAATCCCATGAAAAATGTTTGTTCAGCTCAAATTTTATAGGCACACACAATGTTTTCATGACATTTCTAACTGTTTCTGACGCAATTCAGATATTTGTGCATGTTTATCATCATCTTATGTTGCTAAGCTGATGATGGGAGGTATAAATCAGGATCTGATGATGGGATCCCATGAAAAATGTTTGTTCAGCGATATTTTCGCCAATTGTTTAACCGATTTGGATGATTCTTTTTTTGTTTGGAAGAGTTTTTTCCCGGACTGGTCCCATTTAATTTGGTTCACTGGTTAATTTGGTGAAGATCTGATGAAGAACTTCGGAGGTACACAACGAAACTCTTCAATAAATGATAGCAAATGGATCGCGATTTCTGAAATCGCATGTCTGTTGATTGTTTACACCAGTTCATAAAATCAGGCCGGTACGCTGTATTTGTGGTTTCACTTTTTAGTGGTACGCAGGTAAATTCATGTTATCAAATTCAGCCTACTGAAGGCCTTTTTTTTTAGGGATGGGAAATCATCAAATGACTCCTCCCGCTCTGGGTGAAGCAAGACGGAGTGTCAGACTCTTACTGACCACCGTGTTTCTCCTGGTGCCCTTTGCGTTCCAAGGCTACGGTACCTCTTTCGAACAGATTCCGCAGCCCCAGCAGGCACCTGCCCTAGCGGGCCCCGTCTTCCACGCTGACATCTCTTTGAGGCGCGCTGGGATCGCAGCGTGCCGCCGACCCGGGCCTAGTTTTGATCAGACGGCGAGCCACCCACTGCTCGCCGTCCACAGGCCCGCGTCTACGGCGGCCGGGAATCGTCCTGCGAATTCCGACGCCTGGGTGTTGTTCTGGGACGAGAGGTTTCCCTCTCACTCACACGAGCCTACTGAAGGCCTAGCATGTGTGATTTGACGGATTAGCAACATTACAGTATCGTTAACGTAAGTGAATTTTGAATATAAAAACTGGCCAAGTGCGAGTCGGACTCGCGTGCAAGGGGTTCCGAACCAATTTCATTTTTTTAACATGTTATTTTAACACTACAGACTCCTTATAGGTTTTCCTGTAATCTTTAGGTATAAATCTTTATATGCTTTTTTCCCAAAATTTTGGGCTCTGTAGAGTTGGAGATACCAGGGTGTCAACATACGGTGGAGGTCTGCCCTGCTTGGCAATCGGTGGCGGCGACCTCTCGCGACCGGCCCTGGTGCCATCTATGGTCTGGAGCGAGGAGGCATGGGAAGCGGTCACCTCCTTCTTCGAAGCAGTAATGCTAGCGAAAGAGGAGGTCGAACGTGTGAGAGAGAGGGAAACCTCACGCCCCAGCCGCCACAACAGAAGAAGACGCACAAGGCGATTCCCGGCTACCGTAGACGCGGGCTTGCGGACGGTGAGCGTTGGGTGGCTCGCTGTCCGATCAGAACCAGGCCCGGGTCGACGGCGCGTTGTGTTCCACGCGCGCCTCGAAAAAATGTCTTTATAAAAGAAGGGGTCCGCTAGAGCCAGTGCCTGGGTTGCGGAATTTGTTCGAATGAGTCACCGCGGCCCAGGAACACAAAGGGCTCTAGCTGGAACACGGATGGGTTTTGGTCAGTAAGAGTCTGACACTCTCTTCTGCTTCACCCGGAGCGGGAGGAGTCATTTGATGATTTCCCATCCATAAAAAAGGAGTTTCGGAGATAAGGGGGTGGAATAGTTATTTTTGGTCTAATTTCTTAAATAACTTCAAAACTATTTATTTTAAAATTATGGAAAAATATAATTCAAACCTTCACAGTAAGCTCTGTAATTCATATGTCACACAAAACCGTTCAATAAACTTTTATTTTATTTATTTATTTAAACTAGAAATATATAAAAAAAAACTATTTATTTACGTAAAATGTCCCTGTTTGGATCACACAAGTCCATATATATACCAAAATTCAACAGAACCGGTCCAGTAGATCCGGAGAAAACTGGCTGTGACAGATGGACAGACAGACAAACACCCGAGTGATTCTATAAGGGTCCTGATTTTTAAATCCGAAAAAGTAAATCCCCGCAGTATTATGGTTTAATTTTATGCGACATACACAATTTGTATTATAGTTACAAAAATATAAATATAGACCAATTCAAATAAATATTATGTGCGAGATGAGTTACAGTATCGTTTTACGTAACGTTATGTACGTCGTGTTAGCCTCAGCAGTCTACTCAAATTCACGTGATAAAACAAAACCAAAGACAAAACCAGAATTATATTAGAAAAACTAGTTGACCCGCGCAACTTCGTTTCACTTTCGCGCCACAATTTGCATTCCTGCTCCGCTCCTTTTAGTATTAGCGTGATGATATATAACCTACAGCCTTCCTCGATAAATGGGCTATCTAACACTGACAGAATTTTTCAAATCGGACCAGTAGTTCCTGAGATTAGCGCGTTCAAGCAAACAAACAAACAAATTCTTCAGCTTTATTTATTAACTACTTGACCCGCGCAACTTCGTTTGCGTCACAATTTTCATTACTGCTTCGCTCCTATTGTTCTTAGCGTGATAATATATAACCTATAGCCTTCCTCGATAAATGGGCTATCTAACACCGAAAGAATATTTCAAATCGAACCAGTAGTTCCTGAGATTAGCGTGTTCAAGCAAACAAACAAACTCTTCAGCTTTATATGTTAGTATAGATATGGATAGATAATTCTGAGATCTTATACTACCCTCACACTGCTTAAGCAAGGACTTCCAAAGGACGCTCACTTCAGCCACAAACTATGTAAAGCTGACCTTTGTCATAGTTAATGGTTAGTAGATGATTGTTTCCCCCAACCCTTTGTTCAGCCGAGCTGTCAGACTCACAGTTACTGGCAATTGAGTGTCATTAATAGTACAACTTACCTTAAGGACCCTGTTCTAATGACTGAGAAATTGTTGCTTAGGTTGACCTACGGTCCACCTTTTTTGATAGATTGGTGTGAGACAAAGCCAACTTAGGGCGAGTTTTTTAGAAAGAAAAGATTGAATAGTATTTATTTAGCACATACATGAAACACGCGCGGTACATAAAAATAAATAATGGTAGGTAAGCCAAAAACTAAGTGTGTCTCACGGCTGCACTAAAAAGGTTCATATCAGCGATATGTCAGACAGCCTGAGACTGTCTGACGCTGGTTTTCTAATGAACCCTAAGGATGAGTGGTTAAGTCAACCAATGTATATAAAATTCTTTCGTTACTGAATGACTGACAGACGATGCAAAGCTGAAACTACTAGTCTTAGAAAAACGAAATTTGACATGTAGGTTGGAGACCGCACTAAGAGAGGATTTCTCTAAATAAAGAAGCTAGTTTCATGATAAAAAAATCGTCAAAATTGTGTTTTCCGATCAATTATTGGCTTTATTTAACTAACTATTATTTATTTGACATTCAGTCAAGCTTTACATTGATCATGAACGCACTCTAACGAAATATAGGTGCCCAATTTTTTTATCCAATGACCAAACCAATAGGATAAAAATATAACGTTACGGAACAAAAAACTGGCCGTCAGCCACTTTCATTCCCTACTTTTATTTTTAGCCACAGTCTTTCTGACATCCATATTCGAATTTCGTCTTACTTATGATGGATTAATCTATAAGTTCTGCTTCATATAGCGAGCGGGATATAAAACCTTCATTTGGAGCTAAATTGCAACCATCTTTAAGCTATTTTGTTAACGATCATAATAGAGTCCCGTTGTTAAGGTGAATGCTCCAAGGTAGCCCGCGAAATTCATGTAGTTCGAAAGAATGATTATTTCTGAAATATTCATTCTTTCGAACTACATGAACTTAGAGGGCTATATTGATGATTAAAATGGTTATAATTCTTTAGATAAGTACGCGTTACGGTCGCGGATCGCATTTGGTCCACATACAGCTTCACACTGACCGGCAAATTGCAAAAAACATAAAAATATTTGAATTTCGCGGGCTACCCTGGAGCATCCACCTTAAATAAGATATCTTATGAATAAATATAACAACTCTTTAACCTAAAAGCCTAACCTTTCATATTTGGTAGAAAATCCTAAGTGAAATGAATTCAGTTTGTTCAACAATAGAATCGGTTATAACGGTAATATAGGTAGGACTTCTTCTCAATAGGTGACAAAAAGCGACGATCACAAAGCCAATTCATAACAAAGTTTGTATTAAAATTCAACTTTATTATTCCGTAAAATGCTATTACGGCTTAAATAAAATACCTTAGCAACTTTTCTCATGAATAGAGCTGAGATCCCTCAAAATTAATCACGTTTTCAATTTCACCTTGCGCATAGTATCTACTTGGGTTTCCTCATTTTCGGAATTCACCTATACGATTTCGAAATGCCAGATTAAATACGATTGGGAAGGGAAGACCCGAGGTAGGGTGAAAAACTTATATTGTGGAAGATGACGAAGGAAAAATATACCCGAGCTGAATTGTGCCGAACCTGAGAATTTTATCGAAGTTGATATAAGTAATATTGATAAGCGGTCTCGAAGAGAAAATTGAGTTGGAGTTGGGCCCTTGAAGAGCGAGCAAGTTGAGTGAGGTGGCGGCAAAGCGCTCCGCAAATATTGACTGCGGTTGAGTGTCTCGAAACTTACGAATTTTCCCCAGTCTTATATCGAGCTAGAACTTTCATATTAATGCCTTCGGGGAAAGTAAAAACTTTTAATAGACTAGCCTTCAGCCTCTCGGATTTACTCATGAACTTAGTTTTTCTTTGCAGCAATCATCTAACTTGACGCTCTTTAGGGAATTTGGGTGCCGTTACATTATAGTAATATGAAGTGACGTGTGTAAATGTGTTTTTATTTAACTTTACGTGTTAGTGTTTTTTGAAATTAAAAGCTTGTCTCTTCTTTTATCAATTTTATTAAAAATCTTATTACATAACCTGAAGTCTACATATACAAAAAAAATAATCCAAAGAGTTACAGCTACATGACTGTTGTTCAAGAAAAAGTTATTTGTTGTTTGATCCAATTCCATGTCATGCAGTGCGGACCTCTGTCATCACTTGTGCATAATCTTACTAAATATCTTAAGTTTCATAAAAAATAAATTTCACTAAACTTACTCTTAGTCTACATGATATGGTTTGTGAATTTCGTTATGCATAATTCCATTACGAACTAACCTATTATGTAAGTACATCGATTGTTTTTATGTAGACAATGAGTAGTTATGTGGTACACTCATCATCAGCTCGTGCTGAGTACTTATAGTATAAATCATCTATATGAATAGCTATTTCGAAATTTGGCAAATCTGAAAATCTATGGGTATCTAATTGTTATTGTAAAACAAGTTCATTAAGATAAATAGCTATGCTATTAAAACATGAATTGACTATGTTATAGACTAGATATACATAATGGAGTCTATACTAAAAACTAATTTAAGTATAATTGAAATGAAGCTACACGTAAACATACATGTTGTTATGAGTAAATATATTGTGAAACAGTTATGAAACTACGAAGGTATCACTATTGATGTAAATCGGGTTATCCATACCCTCACAGGCATTCACAATGTTCATGTTTGTCATAATGTTTTTCATCAGATCCGTCGGTAATATCTCTAAACGTTAAAACATAATAATATAAAAGAACTACGTGCACCGTGCCATCACAATTTATAATGTGACCGTGACCCACTATATCTAATTATGTTAGATGTTATTTTTTTCTCAGTCATCACCAGTAATTCATTATCATGGTAATTGAAGTGTGATATTGTATATCTAACCTAAAATGCGTAGTGGATTAAACCTATTTCGGTTCGGCTGTTGTGGTCTTCGAGACCTGTTGGGCCTATGTACTGGTTCATTGGCTCCAGAAAGAAGTGGTGACTGGAAATCATCTATAGAATCTGTTGAATTAGAACCAAATTCATCATGTGTTTCGTCACTGAAAGGTTCAATTTTCATATCATGAGTCAAATCAACTGCAGATTGATCAGCGGTTGTCGTAGTCTCCTTCGGGTCATTATTCTGGAAACTTGTTATGTTATTCACTTGTGTTGTTGTTGCTATGGGCAGTGCCTTGGTCGTAGTTGGTGTTTCTTCAGTAGTTGTAGAGGATACAAGGACAACGGTTTCATTTTTATCAGTAGAGATATCAGCAGCGCTTGACATATTGGAAACAGATTCTATTTCGAAATGATGCTCCGTTGTATCAATATTCGACTGAGTAGTGAACAATATTTCACTGTTGTTGTGGTCATTAGCTAATTCTATATGAACTGTTGACGCCGGCAATGATCCTACAGTAGTATCCTGGAGAATTGGTACTTTTGTAGTAATGTCAAATGTAGTTGGAGTTACAATTGTGTGACCTTCAGAAATTATAGTAATTTTTATAACTTCATGATTTAATGTTATATTTTTTGTGCTCTCATCAAATTTCCTAATAGGATTTTCATGTTTTATCTCTTCAGTTGCTTCTACGTCAACTAATTTTATTTCTGTATCATTATTTAGAGTGCTATTGTTTATTACCTCCAATTTAGAAACATCACCAGAGTAATTAGTGTAAAATATTTTCTCTTCACGAATTTCTGGTTCATCTTTTAAGAAAACTGTGAGGTCAAGAGCGGAGTCTGCACCTATTTTATCTAAATTTGTCATAGGTGTTGTTTCACTTTGCTTTATTGAAATTGGTGTTTGTGTAGAAGATTGGTCGGCTTTTTCAGATGGCCCTAGTTTGGTTTCAACTGCTTTTAGAGCTTTATTTTTTGGGTCATCCAATTTTTCATGATATTTTTTCGGCATTGTAGATTTTTTCGAACCGTCTTTATTTTTCATGATATGCATCAAAAGTTCTTTCCCGGGTATTTCTGGTTTAGGATCTTCTGTTGTTGATTTGATTATATTACTATGGTAAACGTGATCATTTTGTCCATACTGATTACTTTGTTTGTAGTAATGTTGTTCTGCTAATTGTTGCGCGTGTTTCTCTTTTAAAGATAAAACGGTCATGTCATCACTGATTTTAGCCTTTGCCATAACTAGCGGAGGAACAAAGTGATCTGTGGGTTGTGTAAATATGTTTTCAAGATTACCAAGTCTCGCAATTTCTTCGTGCAACATTTTATGTTGCATGTGTTTTTCATCTTCAATTTTTTCTAGTTGTTCATTCGTCACGTAGTTGTCTCCGTTACCGATTTTTGGAATATAATTACTTTGTAAATTATTATTGTGAGCCAAACCTAAATCTAGGGTATTATGGATATTGAGTCGGTTAAATTTATTATCATTTAGAAGAGTAATCGGTAATTTATGTTCCGTTATAAGATTAAGATCGTGATCTGTAGAAGTGGATGTTATGGTAGGGGACTGATTGATATCATCTTCGTGTTCAGTTGTGACGTTGTCTTCTGTA
The DNA here is from genome assembly GCA_950371165.1 of Lacanobia oleracea. Classification (NCBI taxonomy): domain Eukaryota; kingdom Metazoa; phylum Arthropoda; class Insecta; order Lepidoptera; family Noctuidae; genus Lacanobia; species Lacanobia oleracea. The sequence goes on from OX493393.1 coordinate 7,793,002, forward strand.
GTGACCTCTGTCGTCGTTGTATCTTGATCAGTAAATACTGCGTCAGTAGATACTGGCCATGAGTTACCCAAAGATGCTAAACTCGGACTGCTTGTTATTTCTTCTTCTTCAGCACATGACAAATCTCTGAGTAAATCTTCGCGTTTCTGTGAAAAACCAAGACACCTAAGAAATCATGCTTCTTGGGAGAAGTAACGTGCCTGGAGAAAATAAAACTTCGGTTATCTTACCACATTGCCTGTACACTGCACTCGTTTCACGCCTGCAAGCCCGCAGTCAGCAGTCAGTTGGACAGCAGCACTTTCAGGCAGATACAGGATCGTTAGCGCCGGTAGTGCACGAACCATACATCCCTCGTTCCCGAGAGCCCATTGCGGTACTGCGAACAAAAGAAAATAAATTTAAAATGGTCTTACTATCCCGTAACCAAGGTAACTACTATGTATTACGCCGCACACGATCCTAAGCTATCGTAAAGTTACTTTGCGAAGCAACTACTAAACTAAGATGTTTAGCCCCGAGCCTTTATTTGTCTTGAGATTGTAGCGAACTTACACATATAGTAATATATGTATTTATTCATATACATATGGGATCATATAGAATGTAGTCTATGGTTTTGTAAGCATAAACTTTCCCTTTATACGAGCAGGTATATTTATGTACACTGTACGTATAGATGTGTACATTTTGTTAGAAATGCCCACATCAATTTCATTTAGAAATGTTGGATCACTTAGAAACTATATAAATGGAACATAATACAATGCATTTTACTCAAAATCTATTCTCGAATTGAAATTGGCATTTATAATATAGGTACATATGTTTTGATGACAGTTTGATATCAGTTCCATAGACCATATAGATGGAGTAGAATGCCTTTCTTTTTCGTAACTCTAGTAGGTATACTAACCAGGCAGTTCACAGATAAAGGATGCGACGGTGGGTCCCCCGCAGGCGCGAGCCTCCCAGCGGTAGTCGGCGGCAGGGTCAGCAGCCGCGCAGAGCGGGGCTGCGCGTGCGTCGGGGGCGGAGCTCCAGTAGCCATCGCTGCTCAGGCCGCGGTAGTCACTGATGGAAGATCATAATACAGACATTGTGTGGTATAGCTTAAGTTAGGCAGAATTCAGTAGTCAGTATCGATGATCTTCGATGGATGACATAGCGTTCAACGATCGTTGTAGACATTGTAGTGGTAGCTTTTGAAATATGTAGGGTAGTAGGAGTGTCGATCAACTACGACTGATAGATCAGTCAGATCAAGAGATTGATTGTCACTCGGTGGTAGAATTTATTGATTTTCTGTTTTTTCATAAGGTTGTATCTTTTGCTGATGAACGAAAAGTATGGGGTAAAGACATTAACTTAGGGTATCTGAAATATTGTTAGTATGAAAATGTAACTCACGTCCAGGTAAAGTCTCCATCAGGGTTACTCCGGATTAATCCGACCCACACAGCGCTGGAGATGTCCAGCTCTTTGAGGTAGGCGCGAACCGCATCATACTGCGCCGTTGTATCCACTGCACAATATACAAGGTTATCAAACTCAATGGTACTACGAGTATTTATTCAAGTCATATTTTTAACAAACGCATAAAAATATTGAGGTCTGAGGAAAGCGCTCATCGCTTCACATTTTGTCACAGGTACTATCGATATGTCATATTGTAGAAATATTAAATTAGTAGGTACACATGTCCTGTCAAAGATAGGACACAAGGACTATCAATATCAAAGGTAATGTCATCACATTATATTGTAAACAGACGAGAGTAACAGACGCATCAGCTCTTTGAGGTAGTGTCCACGGCACAACACATATTACCTACTAGCTCCTGCCAGCGGTTTCGCCCGCGTGGTCCCTATTGAACATACTCCCGGGATAAAAAGTAGCCTATGTCTTTTCTCAGTCTCTAGACTATTTGTGTACCAAATTTCATTTAAATCGGTTCAGTAGTTTTGGCGTGAAAGCGCGACACACAGACAGACAGATAGATAGACAGACAGACAGACATAGTTACTTTCGCATTTATAATATTAGTAAGTAAGTAAGGATGTGTTGCGGTTATCAAAGTCAAAGGTAATGTCGTCACGTCGCATTATAAACAGATTAATGGACGCACTCGGACAGTTCTAATAGCCTATTACTACGTATGTGGTAGGTAATTGAGTTGGCAGCTTAATCAACTATGTCAATATTAAGATACAATATACTTGTGTATCTAAATGGATTATACAAAAACTCTATCATCTGCCTAGGCTTTTCCAACTATATTGGGGTCGGCTTCCAGTCAAGCCGGATTTAGCTGAATACCAGTATTTTACGAGGAGCGGCTACCTACCAGACCTCCACAACCCATTAACTGGATAACACGGTACTTCATGGCAAGACTGGAGTCAGATTTACTGGCTTCTGAATATCCGTAACGACTACCAAAGATCTACAAATGACAGTCGAGACCAACGGCTTAACGTGCTTTCCGAGGCACGGCGTAAACTCGGTATGTTAAGATGGTCACCCATCCACAGACCAACCTTGGCAAGCGTTGCTTAACCTTGAAGATCGATCCCTGTGGCTGTTATTATCTAGCCACGAACTCCTCAAAACAAAAACTCTAAATCTTAACTAATATTAAATGCGAAATTGAGTTTGTTTGTTTGTCGCTGAATTGATTTTGATGAATTTTGGTACAGAAATGGATGGGATGTGTTTTGGATGGGACACTGTCAAATACCTTCTCCTGCTCTGGGTGGAGCGGGAAGGAAGGTCAGACTTTTACTGACCGAAACCCATCCGTGTTCCTTCCAATATCTTTTGTGGTCCAGTGCTGCTACCGCAGCTCTTTCGAACAATTCCGCAACATTTGCAAATGAAAAAATCCATATTAACGCGAGCGGACACGCAGTCAAGAGCTAGTAATTAATATTTCACAAAAACAACAGTTGAAAAATATCTCGTCCTACGAAAATAATGTAAAATGAGATGGGGGCTGTCGTTCGTATTTTGTTAGAATATTTAATGGGCCGTTAATATCAAAATGATGAAATATTGGCAGGAGTTCCGGAGTAAACAGGCGACGGTTTGTTTTGACGAATGGCACACGAAACTGGTTCACCGACGAGAATATTGAATTTAATAACAAACAAACTCGATATTTCAGGCTTAATACATGGGCATTGGTACTCACTGACAAATAACTGAGTTAAGATTTGTATTTGAGCTTCTTTTAAAAGAAAAAAAAAAACATTACTTACGCAAAAATTTATGGCTCCGAAGTTACGATTTTTACTAAATGTAGAGTTGAAACTTTGGTAACTTGGCAGCTAAAATTTCAGTTTAAAATAACCCATTAGATTGGCCAAAATACCCCTAGATACATAATATATGTAGGGTTTTTATCCTGCCAAGTACCTAACTTCCCAACCGTACATTTGAAAAACAAATCTTTTTACTTAAATGGTGTACATAATAAAGAGTATTCTATTCTATTATTTTCAAGATTCAAAGCATTTATTTCAAATAAACCATTTACAGGCACTTTTGAAATGCCAAGGTCAGTCAGTCAAAAACATGGAAGCTATTTGCACGTTCCAAAGTGTAGATCTCTATGGAGAAGAACGTGCTAGAAACTCCACGGACACTCTTTTAAATCATGTTATGTTTACAAAATTCTTAGTGACAGATCCTTTGCTTCTGCATGTGAGGAATTGTCCTCGTGCAAAGAGAAAAATTCTAATTACATAAATTTTAAATATAAGATTTAAATAAGCTAATGGCAGTTAAGATATGACCAGTCTCAACTGACGGCGCCCGTTTACGAACATGACGCGTGTGTCGGCACCATTCAGCTCAACCATTTTGAAGGGAACCGAATGATCCAACCCACGCACCACCATCAGTGAGACATTTGAGTGAGCATGACATGTTCTCAACCACCATTCTCGTTCATATCCACCAAGTAAAACTATAATTAATCACAGATTAATATGTTAATGGCTTCATGGTACTCACATTTTAAAAATTTGAAAAATATGCTTCTACATTACACAAAACTATGGTTGCCAATGACCAAATAATGATAATTAAATAAAAAAAAACCATTTGATTCTTACTACAAAAATAATAAATAAATGAAAATAATTATGAAAGTACCTATAAAATAAAGAGGGTGAGCATCTCTTCCAGACATAAAAACCTAACAAGTGGACCCAAGCGGCTGTGACTGTGGAGCAAGACCGGCATTTAGCCAAGTATTTTTGTCGAAGATATAATCTTCCAGTTTATAATACAATTGTCTACATAGTGTGCGTTTTATGCATGCTTTAAATTTTCCCTCATTCAGTTCGAGAATATCAACTGTATTTTATTATAAAATTTAACACAGTGCCCCATAAAAAATAAATCTTTTATGGGGCACTGTGTTAAATTTTATTTATTTGTTCCTATTTCTAGTATTAAAATTATGCCTATCACTAATCTTGCTAAAAGGATGCAGATTATTCCGAACATACGTAATGTTTTCGTAAATGTATTATATATGTTAATATCCTTAAACAGTTCCCGTAGGGAATCACGCCGACGGAGATTGTAAATAGCTCGGATGGCTCTTTTCTGCAGAATAAATATAGACTCGACGTCTGCAGCACGTCCCCATAATAAGATACCGTAAGACATGACACTATGAAAGTAACTAAAATAGACCAGTGTCGCGGTATCAATATCAGTAAATTGACGGATTTTTCTGACAGCATATGCTGCTGAACTTAGCCGTCCCGCAAGAGATGATACATGAGGACCCCATTGTAGCCTTGAGTCAAGCGTGATCGCCAGAAAAACCGTGTTTTCGATGAATTCAAGTTTCTCCGTGTTCAATAGTATGTCGCAATAATTACTTTTAACATTCGTTAAGGCAAATCTGATGCATTTATTTTTTTCCCATTTAAATTCATTTAATATTAAATTATTAGCAGTAAACCAATTTTGGACCTGCTATAGGGCCTTGCTTTTTAACTATTTATATATGTTTGCGTAAATAATACGTATTTATTCTAAATGACTAATCACGATAAACTCTAGCAAAATTTGGACCACTGTAAATGGGCCACCCTGTATATTTTTCTTGAAATGGGAAATTCACTGTAAAGTTTTCAAATGCTGAACTACTTCAGGGAACACCAGTGAAAGCATTACCATTTAACTTAAAACCTTAATTCTCTCACAGTAGCATAACCTCAACTCCGTCGAGCAAAGAAACAAAGCTGCTTAAGAGATCCACTTAATTATGTACATTAGGAAAACTCAACTAAGTGAATAAAGAATCTTTCTTTTGTACCCACTGAATACAAGGGAACATGAAGTTTGTTGTGAAACTCACGAACAAAAACAACTTGTGTCAAAACACGCGGCCATAATGTGGAAATTACGTAACTGGGATACGCAGACTATGCCTTTGCGTGTTGTATATTTTTTAAATATAAATATCGTCTTTATTCTAAGAAGAACATTCAAGAATAGCTCCGGCTAAGCCTCACGTACTTCAGGTAATCGACTGGGAAGCAAGGCTGCATGAATTACCGCGTTCGTTCATGTTCCATTTAAACGATATCATAAATTTACGTCAGCGAGCGGCGAGCGGAGCCAGGAGGCGTGCTGTGGTTTATTAGAGAGCTTCCTATTATACAGAAGCTGTCTCGACTTTTCTATGAAACGTTTAGTTCTGCAGCCTTAATAATGCGCCGGAGCGCGCGGTCATGACACCTATTTACGTAATATATTTTACACGACACAAATAAAAAGCAGTGAACAGTCTATTTTATATAGAACCTTTTAGGCTACTATATCTTCCAACAAATTTCCTTTTTTAATGCCCATTTAGCCGCGCTATAAAACTCGATATCTGCAGCGTTATTTACGGCGTATCGCACGTAAGGTTCGGTCGAACGAAAATGTTAGAAATTCTTTCGCAATTTCCGCTAGTACAGCAAGAAAGGAATTTTTGTAGTGCGCAAATGGAAAAACGTAATTCATGTCGGGCGAATGCTCACGTAGTGCAGGTATGATCCGATTATTTCGCTCTAAAGGCCCTTGTGGCCCAATCTTTTTGTTTACGGCACGTTTTCCTAAACGGGTCCCGGGAGCTTCCTCATATCCGGTAATCTTATCAAATGATCTTTAGTAGTGGGGAGGGCAACGTTTATGGTCTAGTAAAAAAGAAACGTAAGAGTAAAAATGCTTACCATGGGTATTTGAACATAGCTAGCTGTATGTGTCGCCGGAATCATGATCTTCAAAATTAAGACAAGGAAATAAGTCTAAAAACATTAATACAGCAACGTGAACCCTTGCTTAGAACTCTATATATTATGCGTATAATGTTTATCCGCCTTATGTAGATCGCTCAATGCACATAATTAATCGTTGATTAGAGCGAGAGCTAATTAACGGCTGACCTATTCAATATAATTACGTAAGACTACTCATTCAGGGCTTCCACTTTTATCTTTGGGCTAAATTATCTAGCTTAAATAATCTTTCTACATCAGTTAACTGCTACTAAACTTCATACAACGACACGTTACGTACTGCAGTAACAAAATTGAAGTATAAGTTACAATTTTCTATGTCCAGAAATTCATGCTTTATTTTATTAAATTTTACCAGCATAGGTTGCCCAAAAGTAATTCGTTTTTAATTTTATACTAAACATTAAAATTACCCTTAAATCTGGCAATGAAAACTTTATGGAGTCTATTCTAGTTTCCTTATGGACTTTTTATTACTACAGAAGCTTTGTAAATGAAGATGAATTTACCTACCTGTCTTTTGATGATGTTGCTCTAAAAGGAAATGGTCATTTTGGTTTAATGATTTTAACAATAAGTTTTCTTATTTAGTAGGTCAACATCCTACTCACAGCCTACAGGTAATAAATTTCACCTACCTATCTTATCACGTGTATGTAAGTACCTATAAACCAGTATAATCACGGGACTGACATCAGTAATTATGCATGTAACCCGAAGGGGCGCGCCGGCCCCGTAAGGCCTTTCGGCCTATTTTCATATCGAGCCACATACGATACGCGATTATTGTCCTGACATTTAAAACCGATATTCAAATAATGTTCATTCCCAGTTCGAAATCCCACATCCATTTATCGCAAGGTTACACAGAGCAATACATAAATTAACGCTCAAGTTCTCCGATCGCCAAATTGCTCATTCGGATCAGTTCGATACAATCGCTCCCTGATTGACAGCCCATTTTCGCTGTCAAATAATACTAGGAAACTATGCCTTTCAGGGCTGACACAAGCGGGAAATTTGCATTACCGCGGAGTGGAGTGGAGCCGACAAGTCGGTCGTATTCAAATTGACGTCATTAAGGCGGTTACACGCCGCTAAGACGAAAGCTTTCACTAATAACATTTACCTGAGCTGGAATAGCCTCGTGTAGTCGTGAGCGGCCTTCAGCTGAGTGGGGAACTTGTTCATTAGTAAAGTCGACATTTGGAAAAATATTATTTTATTTTCTTACCTACAAGTTTCACATAATAGCAAAGTAATTTCCTGAGGAAAACTAATTTACCGGCATCCTCCATTATTATACTCATCGTATTGATTGACTCTCAGTGGTGGTATTGAGCCGAGGAATAAAAGAAAAGACACAAAGCCCGATAAATCCTTTCAGAACTCATAACAAAAGCGGATTAACTCGGTCTGTAATAACACATTGTGGTATTATCCGTCCGTGAAACCACTTTTTACTTGGAAGTAATTTCTCAACGAGAATGAGAAACGCAACTTTTAATTAATATTCTCTTCGTATTTTATAACCCTTCAGTTTTGATGTTATTCGATTTAGAATAAAGTTTTAGACGTTGGTTAGGAAAAGTGAGGGTAGTTTTTCCAGCATATTTTTTATTTATTTAAAAAACGCAAGAAAAATTGCTTGTCAATATGCAAACTAATTTATTAAAAAAGAAATAACCATGTGACTACTTAAATTACTGATCAGCAAACTCTAAATTCAATTTATCTACCTTTGGATTAATTTATTTAAATTTAGTTTTTTAAATGACCGAAATTTATTTGTAAAATAAAACTAGTCGTTTAGGTATTTTATACCTTGGACATTATAAGCTTTTCTATTCCCTGAGGGCAATGTACAGAAACAAAGACTTGCAAAAGCATTCTTATTTTTTTCGTCCAGAATTTTATGTGTGTGAAGAGATAAAGTTATAAAATAATAATCTACACGAACTTAATAAATCAAGCTAATATGGCAAAGAACAGCTGAGTTGTGTGAAAAAAGGAGAGGAAGGCCTTTGCCCAGCAGTGGGATAAAACAGGTAAGATAGTCAGAAGTCGGGATTTCTGATAGCTACAACCTGGGAATCTTTCAGTCAAAAGTGAATAGGTTACTTCTAGTTGAGCGAGCTCCAGCTTCGACCACATCATCGCTTACCATCAAGCAAGATCGAAGTTAAAAGTGAATAGGTTACTTCTAGTCGAGCGAGCTCCAGCTTCGACCACATCATCGCTTACCATCAAGCAAGATCGAAGTTAAAAGTGAATAGGTTACTTCTAGTCGAGCGAGCTCCAGCTTCGACCACATCATCGCTTACCATCAAGCAAGATCGAAGTTAAAAGTGAATAGGTTACTTCTAGTCGAGCGAGCTCCAGCTTCGACCACATCATCGCTTACCATCAAGCAAGATCGAAGTTAAAAGTGAATAGGTTACTTCTAGTCGAGCGAGCTCCAGCTTCGACCACATCATCGCTTACCATCAAGCAAGATCGAAGTTAAAAGTGAATAGGTTACTTCTAGTCGAGCGAGCTCCAGCTTCGACCACATCATCGCTTACCATCAAGCAGGATCGAAGTTAAAAGTGAATAGGTTACTTCTAGTCGAGCGAGCTCCAGCTTCGACCACATCATCGCTTACCATCAAGCAAGATCGAAGTTAAAAGTGAATAGGTTACTTCTAGTTAAGCGAGCTCCAGCTTCGACCACATCATCGCTTACCATCAAGCAAGATCGAAGTTAAAAGTGAATAGGTTACTTCTAGTCGAGCGAGCTCCAGCTTCGACCACATCATCGCTTACCATCAAGCAAGATCGAAGTTAAAAGTGAATAGGTTACTTCTAGTCGAGCGAGCTCCAGCTTCGACCACATCATCGCTTACCATCAAGCAAGATCGAAGTTAAAAGTGAATAGGTTACTTCTAGTCGAGCGAGCTCCAGCTTCGACCACATCATCGCTTACCATCAAGCAAGATCGAAGTTAAAAGTGAATAGGTTACTTCTAGTCGAGCGAGCTCCAGCTTCGACCACATCATCGCTTACCATCAAGCAAGATCGAAGTTAAAAGTGAATAGGTTACTTCTAGTCGAGCGAGCTCCAGCTTCGATCACATCATCGCTTACCATCAAGCAAGATCGAAGTTAAAAGTGAATAGGTTACTTCTAGTCGAGCGAGCTCCAGCTTCGACCACATCATCGCTTACCATCAAGCAAGATCGAAGTTAAAAGTGAATAGGTTACTTCTAGTCGAGCGAGCTCCAGCTTCGACCACATCATCGCTTACCATCAAGCAAGATCGAAGTTAAAAGCTGAGTTTCGACGACGATTTTAACGAGCAATTCTTGTATAAATGTATGTTTATACTAGTTGCCCCGCGCAACTTCAATTCAATTTTCATTACTGCTCCGCTCCTAATGGTCTTAGCGTGATGATAGCCTTCAAATCGGACCAGCAGTTTCTGAGATTAGCGCGTTCAAGCAAACAAACAAACAAACTCTTCAAAACAAACTTGTGCCTATTAAAAGTAAAAAAAAAGATTATGTTTAATTAGATTGCACTATATAAATACTACCCTAGATTGGTCCTATTTTGGTTTAATTATTAATAAAGGTTAAATTATTAAAAGTTCTGATAGGAGACATCACTTTATTTACAGGCAACATATTTTTGGAGTTTGACGTAGGCACTTGTCAATACTATCTCCTGTTAAAAAAACCGGCCAAGTGCGAGTCGGACTCTCTCACCGAGGGTTCCGTACAAATTTGTAGCTACAAATTACTTTAAACAAAGACTATATTTTTTTTGATTGAATTACAAATATCTAGCTTTCAGACTTTTCCCTATACTTGTAGTTTATGACGGTATTACTTACCAAATTCCATAGTTCTAGGTCCACGGAAATACCCTATAGATTTTGATTCCCTTGAGAATGTCGAAATATAGTTTTTTGCGGCATAAACGACCGTTTGTTTTTCACGTTCACTTAGAAGTTTAAGTTTTTCACAGCTACTAGGGGTCATAGACCTGAGTATATGGTTTTAATTTCAACTCGATATCTCCACGCGTTCCCGAGATATATGGTCTTGGCAGACAGACGGACGGACAACAAAGTGATCCTATAAGGGATCAGTTTTTTTCTTTTGAGGTACGGAAACCTAAAAAGGAACTTTAGTCTTATGTTCAGACTAGTTGACACGCGTAACTTCGTCTGCTCTGCTCCTATTGGTCTTAGCGTGATGATATACCTACAGAGTTGATACGACAGAGGGGCATTAAATTAAACTACGTATACTATACGTATTCAGTATTAATTCGATACGGTACAAAAACAAAAAGCGCCATAAATGAGAAAATATTTTTTTCAAACAAACTAAATAGCTTGCAAATCCGAATAAAACGCAACCACCCTTTGTAAAAAAATGACACTGACCTTAGATACCGCTAGGTAACAAAGCGGCAACGTCGCGCGCGCGCCGGAGCGCGGTGTGCGGTATCTCGTGTGCTCGGCGGGGGCCGGGCCGGGGTGGCTGCCGGCGACTTAGGCCTCCGCTCGCACTGGCTTTTATGTTAGGTAACGTTTCTAAGTACGCGCACAAAAACAAACATACAAAACTTTTAAATTTTTGATGTGTCCTCCATTCACATTGATGCACAAATTATACCGACGGAGAATATTGTTATTTATTTTTCTAATTAGATCACTGTCCGTCGCTAAGCACTTTAATTTGTGAAATGCTAAAATAATCCTATTTTTTAACTCATCAATTGTATTTACCTCTGAGGCATACACTTCACCCTTAATGTAACCCCACAAAAAGAAATCCATGGGAGTGAGGTCCGGAGATACTAATACTATATAATAATAATCCCAAGTTACGTGTCCTCTCACAATAACAAAATAAAATCACAATTGTTCAATTGTTTGCGCGCGAATTCCACAAACCGTACGTTCTGAAACGACAGCGTCGCCGCACTGAATAGAGGCCCCACTTACCGATCGCAAAAAAACAAGGATGCAACAAACTGACCTATTTCTGTTTCTTTCAAATGCGGTACGTGTGTCGCTTTCGTAGTGAAAGTGCAAGTGTGTGTGTATTCATTGCTTCCTTGTTTGCATTGCCAATTTTTAGTGAATGTCCTTCGACATGCGTCAGAGCGGCAACAACGCATCGTAGATTCATCGTTGTAAGGTGCATGACCTATGCTTAGACGATAATCAGCTGTTAGAAAAGATACATCGTGTTCAAACCGTGCAAAAACTTTAAAAATCATTTGCGACTAAACTACTGCTCCTAATTAATTTATTTTTGGTACAGAGCTTGAAAACGGTACCTAGTATAGGCAGTTTAAAGGAAAGCCCCTCTGTCGTATCAACGTTGTAGGTATGGCCTTCCTCGATAAATATGCACACTGAAAGAATTTTTAAATCGGACCAGCTGATCGATTCTGTAAACATGTCGAAGTGAAGGCTTGAGTGAACTGATCACGAAATGAGCTGTCATTTCATTTGATTACTTGGATTGACAACTCACTTGTCGTTCACTTCACCTAAGTGTACACCGGTGAGATGTCGACAGAATAGACCGGCTGTAGTTCCTGAGATTAGCGCGCTCAAACAAACAATCACACAAACTCTTCAGCTTTATATATTAGTATAGACAATTACAATAAATAGCCCTATTGTGTTTAGTGATATAAATTAAACAACACCGTGCGGGCGTAACGTCTTTACATATAAATTGCCAATGAAGATTAACGGTTGTTCTATCCACGGAGCGGTATCTATAGGGCTGTGAAATTAAGAAAATTTCCATAACACGTCTCGGGGTTGAGTGTAGTGTAGGTACACAAACGGCGAGGTCGGTTGGCGGCGCGCCAGCCCGCTCCGCCCGGCTCCCGACAAGTCGGGAAAACTCCCGGGAACCGCCGAGTCAATATTTGTGATGCCATTTAACTGTCCCACCACTCGCGTCTTGCGATATTTTATTGGCTGCTTATCTTTGCTAACTTTTAATTTCACGGTTGAATTATTTGGCAAGGAAATTGATTGGACAGGAAAATAGATACATGGCTAACTTTTTATTGGTCATAAAGTTCATCAGAAGAATCTCTCATCAATATTGTACGATTTATTAAATAATAAAAAATACAAAGAAGAAGGTTTTATTTTAATGCTCTAAAAAGAAGAAAATTAAATTTTCTTTTAAAATTGATCATAAAAGCTTGTCGCGAGGTTTGCGTAAGTACCTATAAGTATTTAATTAATCGCGACAAGAATTTAAATTAAAGTTTTTTTTTAAAGGTTTTTACAAAAGTTTCAGCTTAATCGGTTGAAGATATCCGCTTCAAAATTGAGTAACAAGACTCTACCCAAACAAACATACATACATACATTGCAAGTTAAATAAAAGCTTTTAATAATAATAAGAAAATCGAGTGTAGAGAAACGAGAGCTCGTGGCTAAATAATAACAGCTGCACGGGTCGATCTTTAAGGTTAAGCAACGCTTGCCAAGGTTGGCCTGTGGATGGGTGACCATCTTAATATACCGAGTTTCCTCCGTGCCTCGGAAAGCACGTTAAGCCGTTGGTCCCGGCTGTCATTTGTAGATCTTTGGCAGTCGTTACAGATTTTCAGAGGCCAGTAAATCTGACTCCAGTCTTGCCAAGAAGTACCGTGTTACTCAGTTAATGGGTTGTGGAGGTCTGGTAGGCAGCCGCTCCACGTAAAACACTGGTATTCAGCTGAATCCGGTTTGACTGAAAGCCGACCCCAATATAGTTGGGAAAGGCTAGGCAGATGATGAGTGTAGAGAAACGAGGTAAAATTATTCATGTTTAATAAACTGAAGTCGCTGTTAAACACAAATCCAGCCATTTCACTATAAACCTGAATAAATCTACAGACAGACGGAATAAGTAATGATGTAAATATTTTAACAGCACCAGCGTGAAATGAAGACCTTTGCTTGGAAACGGGTAAACTAAAACAAACCAATCACTAGATAGCAACCGCTTTGAATTACAACGTGGCATTGTTTAATCTGTTTAATATTTAACAATATATCCTCAATGAAATCTCAGATATACTAAAAGGTCGGATCTCAAAGCTATTAAGCCCGTTTAGCAGAGCCGCGTGGCGTTTATTTCTAATCCCGAACCATAACATGTGAATTTAAGGGAATACGGAATCAGGAAATTTATATTAGATTGTGAGGCACCGAGCTCGCCGCAATTTAGCCTGGGGGATCGCTATAACTACATTTGACGCCATTCGTAGGTACACGAGTAGCCGGCTTGTTTATACCGCTGGCTACACGCGCCGCGCCGCCGCGCCGCCCCGTGCAGGCGATAACACCACCGTTATTGCCAATAACCACCACTTATTTTAGGGTATGAGATTTTGGGACGTGACACGAACCCGTTCAGGTTACATTTTGTTTGAGAAGATCCGCTACTTTTGGTCTACTCAGTATTATTTGGATTTCTCTTTCGCTTTCTTCTTTGATATTTAAAGATTACAAAAAAATCGTGCTATTAAAATACCTTTACCCTTAAACTGACCGTAAGGTTGACCTAATTACAGTAAATATTTATTGTATATTTCGGTTAAACTTCGAAGTCAAAGTTTACGACGAACACAAATAAACAAACAATACTCGACTCTCCGACTTCACCAACGTCGATCACCAAATAACGTTTCTCATTAGCATTTGACACGTCGTTAGACAGTGCACGAATTGCTTCAACTACCCAGCATGACTAAGCACCAGATTACCGTGAGATGAGGACGTCAATCGATTCCGCCAGTCGTCGAAACACATCGAATCACGTACGTCGAACGAATCGATGCATCGAATCGGGCTAAGCTCAGAGATCAGCGCACTTTGAACGTCACGTACACCATTCACCACTATACGCTGATTGGATATTTTATAGCAGGCGATACTTCTTCTTTGTGTATTTAGATGCATGTTTTTATTTTTATTGGTTACTATTCGTGGTACCTACCTACGTAGTATAATTGTAATGTTCTTAGACAAGGGTATGTTCCCATGGGTGTTGACAGAAACAAGACAGCTGTGTGCTCCGATTGTACGTAACTTGGAAGTTTTTGTGAATTGTTTATTGTTCTAGTTCTGCTTTTTCTGTAACCACGTCTGTTTGCACTTAAAGATAATTGCTTTTCGAACACAATAAGAAATCTAATGATCTGAAATCTTTTCTTCAAAATACAGCCAAATATTTCAGATGGTGTTGTGAGATTGTATGCTGGCACCGAATTAAAACGACTTACTTAACTGAATATATTAAAACTTTCTCCAACTCCATGATAAGAATAGATAATCTATTAAAGCCTGTAAAGAACACGAAATACAGGACCGCTAAGAATACATAAGTAGCTGGATATTATGAATTCAGGATTATCTACATTATTTTACTTAACGAACTTATTCAAATAAGTGAGCTCATGAAAAAACTGTTTCGTCGACGAAGGAGGCCCTAAATGGCATCAACATAAAATAATTTTAGTATCACGAAACAGACATAAAATACAGAAGCTTTACACTCAATAGAAAAACTGGGAAGTTTTCTGATTTGTTTGCATTTAAATTAATATTTCAGGCCTCAACGAAAAATAATCGGAAAGTAAACACAAGTAATCAAAAGCTTCGACTTTTTCCTCGTTCTTATAAAAACACACACATACTACGTTCTTTAAATAACTTCAGTTCCATTTGATTCTTTATGACCAAAACCACAGTACCCAAATACATGAACACAAACAATTTCCCGAGCAGCCAAAACAACTCGCGGCACTCGACACTAGCTACATAGGTATTTAATTAAACAATTCCAAGAACCCGCATATCCAAGGAGCAAGTGGTGTAGCCTGAGGCGTTCGATCCGAAGTGAAATTAGCTGTTAAACAGGCGGTCGCGTTGGAGTCAGGCTTTCATTAATTAAGTGGTAATTCAAACGGCTCGGATTCCTGGGAGGCACTTAACGTGGGTAGTTACAGTGGCCACTTTGTGTGAGTGCGTGCATAAAGTACGACGTTTGTCGAGGACTGGACTATTGAACACTGGACTGTCCGTATTCTGGAGATCTTGAGTGATCTTGTTTGTCAAAAGGTGGACGTCTGTATTCTGTACATCTTGAATGATCGTGTTTGTCCAGTACCTACACAGTCTGATCTTGGCTACTATCTTGTTCTGAAGGGATCCTGCCGTAAACTCAGCATGCTTGTTTGTATTTAGAATCTTATTATGCTTGTTTGGAAAACTAATAAAATTTTACGATTTATTCTTGGGTTTATTTATTTCTTGAGTTTCAAATAGGCATGGTCTAAAACCGAAAAGTAGAAGTAATATCCATTTACAATTTTTTACGATTAACTAAACATATTAATTTAAAAGCCTGAGGAGCTTGTGGCTAAATAATAACAGCCGCACGGGTCGATCTTTAAGGTTAAGCTACGCTTGCCAAGGTTGGTCTGTGGATGGGTATACAGTAAATCTTAACATACCGAGTTTCCTCCGTGCCTCGGAAAGCACGTTAAGCCGTTGGTCCCGGTTGTCATTTGTAGATCTTTGGCAGTCGTTACGGATAGTCAGAAGCCAGTAAATCTGACTCCAGTCTTGCCAAGAAGTACCGTGTTACCCAGTTAATGGGTTGTGGAGGTCTGGTAGGCAGCCGCTCCACGTAAAATACTGGTATTCAGCTGAATCCGGTTTGACTGGAAGCCGACCCCAATATAGTTGGGAAAAGGCTAGGCAGATGATGATGATGATGATTAATTTAAAAGCCTACCCAGAATTTCGGTACGCGCTTTGTAAGCCTGCGTAAAATCCTTGACACAGGTATATACGCGGCTTTACAAGGGATACATTGAGGGTGTAGGAAACTGATAGTTTCCTCAAGAGATCCATTACGAGGACAACGAAGTAACAAACCATATTTCAACGTTTCTTACCTTGCCTTCCGAACTACATATAAGTAAAGTAAAGAAGAGTACCTACGTAAACATTTGGTCGGGTAGCTGAAACCAAATACCATAGGTAGCATAAAACTTTTACAGGCCCATAAAACTGCAGGAAAGCACAAAATTAATGATACTTTTTTATTAAAAAGTTCTGCGCTGATTGAAAAATGTAGAAAATAAAAACAACGAACATTTCAAAGTTAATTAAAATGTCCAAGGAAAAATAAAAACGGTTAGGTTACAAAAAGTTATGAGAGAAAATATCTTCAGTTGAGACAGCTACTAACATTGGTTTACTGACGGTGACCTGTGATCTTAATCAAGTTTATTTAATTTGTCTACTTTCAGTCTACACACAGCCACCCATTGCTCTCAAAAGCTAATTTAATTCCAACCACGTGGCTCTTTTATGTGTAAACGCATCCAATGGAAAGGAAAAAAAAAACGGATAGCAGTCATTTACCTCTCGCGGACTCACCGCACCATTCTCTCTTCTCTCATTTAACTTCTAAAATGTAATTAAGAAGAACAGCTCCAACTAAGCACATGTAATTATAAACACCCTTGCCAGGAGGAATATTAATAATGTGTTCTTAGTCCTCAAAGTAATAGGTTTGCGTGCGCGACGCACCGCTCTTGAAATTGAATGTAAACACACAGGCTTTCAGCTTCCAGCACACCATTTTATCACACCACGTACATATTATGGGTACTGGTCCTCTGTGCATATTTAAATATGTATTAATTAATATTTGTTTAAGGCACGTAGGTATTTAAACCGGAGAGAATTTTCGAGCCGTTAATATCTTTTCGTGGAAATATCTGTACTGTGACAAGTTCCAAATAAAATGCGGTTGTGTGGAAATAAAAGAATTTTCATGGGAATCAGTCTTGCTTCTCAGAATAGCAGACATATTTCACTTAAATTAGTTTATGGATGCCAGACGCGTTCTTTATTTTTTTTTGTGAAATTATTCTTTGACTAGTTGACCCGCGCAACTTCGTTTGCGTCACAATTTTCATTACGGCTCCGCTCCTATTGGTCGTAGAGTGATGATATAGGCTATAGCGTTCTTCAATAAATGGGCTATCTAACGTTGAAAGAATTTTTCTAATCGGACCAGTAGTTCCTGAGATTAGCGCATTCAAGCAAACAAACAAACTCTTTAGCTTTATATATTAGTATAGATTTCGCGAAAAATATCCGGTGACATAGCTGCAGGCCCAGACGAAGATGGTGGGACGAATTCAACACCCAACCGGATTAGTCGACATTTGCCCAAAACCTTGTGGAATGGAAGAAAGGGAGACCTTTGCCCTGCAGTCAAACAATCTAAAATTAAAATAAATCTTCCAAAGAAGAAAAAGAAGAAGATTGTGTTGAAAACGGTGTTGTATCGCAGGTATATTACTGTAATACCTGTGCCCGCCTCCTGCTGTTAGATGGTGTTATGTAAATTGGCAGGATTACCTTATCGCGTAACATCCTTAAAGCCAAGATCACGCCGGGGGCGACATCGTTAAAGAGGTTATTATAATATTTATAATGGAATACGGTTCACAGCTTTAACAGAATTTACATCGCATCAAATTCTGACGCACACGTGTCAAAATCTGAATAATATTTCAATTATCACAGTAATAAGAGGATAAACGACGCGAGTTTACGACCTACTTAAGTATTTTTTGATGAAATCAAAAAAAAAAAAATATTTAAAGCACGAATAGGCATTTTCTATCAAAATACATCCAGTTAGCTAAAATAAACATGTTACCATCTGTTTTATGGGAAACTAAAATAAAATAACAAAAAGATTTCAATTAATTGTATTTGCGACCACATACAGGCAAAGTGAACCAATATCTGTATGTGTTTACGGATGACAGCAATTAAGGGGCGCATGTTGTTTGCGTCCGGCGTCCGGCCGGTGTCAAGTGTCGTACATGGCGTGGCGTGTCACCCTGCACCCCGCTCTCCGCACCCCGCGGCTTCGTCCGGCGGCGGTTGCTCGAACTGACATTTATTACCTACCCGCCTTTACGCTGTATTTTTGAAAATAGTTTCCCTAATTGTAAAGTTAATATTGGGTCTGCTTTCAAACCGTATGCGTTGAATATTATTCCTGCCCGTGAAAGCTTCCACGGGCCGTTAACATAACTACTGGCTACTATCAAATTAACTAGAGTGGAACGAAAAATTCATTTGAAAGTAGAAAATGCCGTTAGAACTGTTTCCAAAGCTAATGCACGTTTATGGTTATATGGCAGCTGAAATTGTCAGGAAGTATTCCTATTATTCTGTAAATTATTGCTTTAATAATGGTGTTTGGAACAATGTTTTGAGCAGAATATCGTAAGCCACGTCCATTTGCCGTTCGTTACATTTGCGCGATCACATCGACTCTGATTACGCATCTATTGATTTTCAATAAGCCTTGTTTAGTTGTTGTGCACTGTTCGCTAAATACTCATGTTCTATAAAGCTTGCTTTTATATGGTTTATCGACAATAATGGGCAGACACCTGCTAATATTCCCGTGTGACGGAATATGAGAACTTACCTAAATACACCGTGGGAACGAAAACAAGCCGGGATGAGGAACAAATTAATTACTTAATTAATTTGTTACAGCTCAATTAAAAAGCTCCTTAAGTACCTTCTATCAAATAAATGGATCCAGAATTATAACACGAAGATGGCTAAACCTTGAATCGGATCAACAAAAGGGTTCTCCATAACTGCTATCTTCGCCGCGACTTTTCAAACTGCGAGGAAGGACATTATATTTTAGGGCCGAAATTGTCGGTTTAAGTGCCTCATAAATTTTGATGAATATTAAAGTGATACTTAAAATCTAAGTGCCTAATAGTCTCTTAATTGTATGATATAATTTTGCTTCTAAGTGGACAAGCGTGTTTAGAATTGTAGATTTTTCCCTTTTTTTCTTCCCCGTCACGTCAGCACCTCGATATTGGAATCAATATGTTACGGTAACGATAGCGTTAACTGTCGAAATGTGTCACATATTGCACACACTGTGCCTCCTGGGCTACTGCCTACATCTAACTGTACGTGTTGCGATCAACTAATACGAGTATTTTTCTGAACCGTACCGCATAAAAATATGAAATTGCTTACATTTTCTTGTCAAATAATTTCGATTTCGGAGCAAAAAGAATGATCATTATTTGTACCTTTTTCCATTAGGTATACAAACTTACAAAGAGATACAACGGTATGTTGGAATATTACATACATTTTTAAAGCCATCCATTTTTCCCATGGGCGTACCTACGCGGCTACGCAAAAACTACAGAACGCCACGTACTACGGCTACGGCCTACAAAGCTACGAGGCTACGGCGCTCTACGATCCTTACATATTTTTTTTGCGTTAGAACACGCACCACCGTTACACCAACCACGTGTGTGATGTCTACCTATTACCGTCACTTCACCCGTCATTTCTATTTTGTTTAAAATAAAGAAATGTAATTTGAATTCCATGTTTTTACCACTTTGTAATAGTTTGGTATGATGTTTGAAATAGGTAATTACTTACTTTTAAACAACATTATTACAAGGCCAGCTCTGAACAAGTCTAAACCACTTTTGATTTCAATTATTTCATACACAAGGAAATAAACCGCACAAGAACATTTCTGCTTTCCCTTTCCACATATAATATGTTGTAAAGTCATATTATTCGTCGATTGCCACGGTTCTCTTGCTAGCCGAGGTGGGTAAGATGATGGATCGCACAATTTATATGGCATTCGTATCGGTACTCCGTTTAAAGGCCATCATAGCTCAGCGTGTGATGGATTGTTCTTCGTAAACTATACGTATAGATTATCGCGGCCATAGCATAAATGTATTTTGGGAGGCAGACAAAAAAATATTTTCATCCGACTTGTGTACATACTGTATGCTAATATCAACCTCTTTTTAACCTCCTCTATTCCACTCTACTCAGTCAACATGAGATCGCACGAAACTCTCGATTAAAGTTAATGAATACCTAACCAGTTTTATTAAATTGATTAGTTCGATTGGAGGAAATGGCTTCCAATATAGACATACATATATGGCCATACGTATGGTATATACATATATTTGTTTGTAATAGACATTGTAGCTGTCAACTGGCTTAACCAGCTGTATAATTGGCGGCTTAGCCTCTTCATTGAACAGCGCCGTTTAATCAGCGGCCTAAATGACATCCAGCCAGTGCGTTTAATGCATCATTTAATGAACGGGCTGGCACATGCTTAGGCCGTTCATAAAATAGCATAACCGTGTAATGAAAATTTATGAAATATGTATTTGATTTTGGGATTTCTAAATTCAAACAACAATCAATTTCAACATTCCAACCTCGACAACATTAATTTCACATTCGAACCTAACCTATCCGTGTCAGGGTGCTCTAAGCTCTCTGTGCCCTATGCTCCACTAATTGGCTAGGCAAATCACTAAACCATATAGAACCAATTAATTTACCTAGCTGTCTAATTAAACGCCGCGAGGTTGTTTGTACAGTCTCTTGCAATAATGTAAGTAAAATCTGTAAGGTTTGTGAATCATCATAACAGCCGAAAGACGTCAACTGCTGGACATAGACCTCCCCCAAAAGGGGTTTGCCATAACCACTACGCTTGGCAGGAGGGTTGGCGATCGCAGTGTATAGTGTTGCGTTTTACAGAGAACGCTGCTCCCCATTCTCTGGTGAGTCCCTTATACGACACCCACAGGAAGTGATGGAATGGTATTATTCTTTTACGGCACCATACGGCACCGGCCGACACTATACGGCAGTAGGTTTGTGAATAACCAAATATTATTAAAAAGAAGAATATCACTTAGGCCGTTTATTTAACAGCGATGTTAAATGAAAAGCCGAGGCCGCCAATTAAACGGCTGATTAACATGTGTAATTATATTTGTAACAAAATGTACCTAACCGTGTCAAGTTCGTTGAATTTTTAGGACGAAGAAGTAAAATTTAATAAAAAATATCGCGGAAAATGTTCGCTGTATTTTATGCAAAAACTTTCCTTTCCCACACTTTAGATTCCATTTAACGTAATACCTATCAATAATTTGGTAATTCACTCAGTAGGCATTACGATCGTTCCCTATTTATTGATTTATGTACACACAATATACAAAAAAAAAAAAAAAAAATTGTACAGTGAGAAGAGCACAAAGGTACTGCTTATTTCATAAGAAATTTCTTCCAGCAGACCTGCGACAGGAGAGTGGGATAAGATACGTAGACACAGTGTGTAAAGAGACAAAGAAGGAAACTCAAAATTGACTAAACTAATTTAACTTGAACAAATACAATAACCATACAAACAAATATACACAAATAAATTTACCTAAATACATAATTATAATAAAGGTACCTATAATACATATTAGGTACACCATCTACAGTATAGAAGAGATAGTGCTCGTTGACGGCTTTTTTGAAGATAGAAATATTTTTACTTTCCTTATTAAACGAAATTAAAGTAATGTATGAATTCAATGGAAATTCAACATATTGGATATTTCAGATTTCCTGTTCAATGCTTGAACGTCATGTCATAGAATTTCCTCGGTAAAGTCTACCAGTCTCTGTGCGCCAATAAAGCAGTGCCGTGAAATAGACACGGGTTGTGTTGGCAGACAATGGCGGACAGAGGTGGGACGGCTCTATACCGCGCATGACACGAATAAAATGCGGAGCCGAGAGTTAAACGAGGGTTAAGTGCTCCAAATACACATTAAATGTTATATTTTCAAGGGCTATCTGAATATTTTACGGGAATTACATAGTTTTGCTTGTTGACTTCGAAAAGGGTTCTGGAAGGTTGCGTTGTGGTTCATTGTTGTAAATAAGTTCGTTTTTTGGTTTCAGCCAGGTGTAAATCAGTCTAAATATTTTTGGGTTTTAGAATTCTTCAGATTTGCAAGAAAGATTAATTAATATTTTAGAGTACTTATGTATTTCTATTCCAAAAGCAAATTTGTTTTTGATTGATAGACTCGCATTTGAACACAATCCCGCCGGATGAAAAGCGATGGGGTGGTCGAGGACACTGCACGCTTGCCTAGAAGTACCCAACTAATTCACTCTTGAGGTCTTGACTTAAGGACATACTTCTAAAAAATTTGTAGGCAAGTTGACCATTCACCATTGAGCTGTTAGTATCATTATTGCTATTGCATATTGACAGCTCTTTCACTCGGTTTGCATGTGCTTGTTAAGTTCAGCAGTGCGGTTCTGTAAACATTTCACCGTAAAACTTAGTGAACGTGTAGTGAGTTGTCAATCAATACAAATGACTTCACCTAAGTGCACGGCGAGATGTTTATTTATTTATTTATTTAAGGACAACCAATAAAGCATACACCAGAATACATGTTGAGGTACACATATTTTGTACATTTTATAGTGTAGCCTTAATTACACGCATGCATACACATAAACATAGAAAAACATAGGATTAGGATATGTAGTGTAGTTACATAACAGATTTGACTTATTCAGATAGGTAAAAACAGACCAGTTTACATTTATATATACTTCGGTGAAGGTTCATCATATCAGCCGAAAGACGTCCACTGGACATAGGCCAAGCGTCGCCACAACGAACGGTCCTGCGTGGCTCGCATCCATCGGCTACCCGCGACCTTCACCACGTTCGGTGAAAGTTCGGTTCGGTGGAATCTAAGACCTTACCCTCATTTGCCGGTTCGGTACTCACCGTACAGTAGGTACATAAAGGAAAATAAATTGACTCTAATAGCTGAGGGACCAACCTTAGTCAGCTAGAATCAACGAAGCAATAAAAATATGTTCATAATTATCGCAAAAGTTGGTATGTAAACTAGTGGAAAATATTATAATCTAAATTCATACGGGTTCTAATGCTCGTTTCCCACATTATACCTAGAAACCCTATCAGATTACTGAACAAACATGTACCTACCTTTCATAAGGGTAAACGCTATCTTTATGCTTACAGGGGAAGTTTATCTGTAACAAATAGCTGGGCGGTGTTCAAAACGACATCAGCGGCTCGATTTCGGGTCGATTCTTAAGATCTCATTTTCCTCCGAATAGCCCCTTAAAGTAATGGCGTATCGTTAAAACTGCTTCCAGCCAGTCTTTGAATTAATGAAGTGTAATAAGCCAAAAGATAAGGAAGCCTCTGATCCGCCGATGTGACCTACTTTGTATCGAAGGACAATCTAAAGATAAAAATGTCACTATCGACTGCTTAATACTCTGTGCAGAGTAACAAAATCAACATAAAGGGACAGTTTACCCGAACAACAGCGCTACTAACTATTATTATCTAATCCAATACACCTTAACCTTCATATAAATTAATCAAACAAGGAGTTCAGACTCTATTTCGCAGTATCCAGGGACTTAATTGGCTATTAACCCCGTATTGTTCTCCGCTATTAAATAACCTTTAAAATAGGCATGAGGGTCTATAAGATACTCGTTTAGTGAAACTTAACGCCTCGCTTAACATTAATGAAAAAACTTGACTAAAATAGTGGATCGATAGCGGACACACCTCGCAGGCGGTGCCAGGTGGACGGGCACTTCATAACGATAATAAAGCCGCACCTCACCTTATTCCACTAATAAACCTGATTATGTCCGAGCGAGTGCTCGTAGGTACTGCCCGTATACCGACACGCCCAGGACACAATATAATCATACCGCATTTTACGCGGTATCTCAGATCATAACTTCCCATTGAGATGGGAAGTAGAGCGAGCCTAGCTGCACAGAACAGAATAACAGATTTTTCTAAAACAACCCATACCGTGAATGGAAATTCGCAACAAAACCCGTGACAGCAGCAGCGCAGCGCGGGGCGGGCGCTCGGCCGCGGGACTAAATTGAAAAGCTTTTGAAAGCCTATTGCCCGAGCCTATTTTCGTATCGGAACTGATCAATGAAATGATTTTGCAGGCACTGCAAATACTCTTTCACATATTCCAAAAAGCGAAAGATCGGTGAAAAACGATGTATTCCGAATTACGTTGCTTCAAAAGTGATCACCTTGCTACGTCAGTCATTTCGGTGGGGTTTCAACGTAATGTATATATATCGTATGAGAGTGTTCTCGGAAATTGCACACAAACGCAAGTCATGCTGCGTGTAGCCATGATGTGTTCTGCGTAAAAACCTTTTTAAATATTTAGACGTAAGTGAATTTTCTTGGAAAAAGAAAGTAAGCATACTTTTTATAGATCATAAAAGCCATGCATGCTAAATATTGTAAGAGTTCGCTGTCGGAGCTTGTCTTATCTCCTTACATAATAGATAACTAGGTGGGCTCATTTATGTGTTCTAATATAATATGACTTTATTTCAATGTTCATATGTAGTATCTATTACATGCCATGTAAGTAAGGTATGTGCCTTTTTTATTAGATTACTTGTGGATTGGTTTAGTGCAAGTTGGACTCGTATATGAATGTTCCGTACAATAAAATTAGAAGACCTTTGCTATTGCGGAATTTTATGTTTCTCATATGTTTTGCGAGTATAGAAAATAAAGCTTTGCGAACCGTTGGTGCGCAAGTCCGACTCGCACTTGATTGGTTTTTATTATTTTGTTGCCATACTATGACATTATCACTAGGTAGGTATACGCTTTCTTCTACTTTTGATGCTTACAATATTTCCATTATGACGATAGGGCGATAAAAATACAGAACACCTTTTATATAAAAGTAACTAAATTCGTCCTGTATCCTGTTTATTACATTTCTACAAACTACTCCTGTTAGGCTCATATCAATAGAACCGGCAGGAGCGAAATTTTCAAAGGTACGAATAAGTACGAACCCTCAACTACAAAGAGCATTAGCATCGATTTACATAAACGGATTGGAGTTCTTAGTCCAGTCAGATTTAAATAATAAATGGCCGCTATTCGAGACTGTGTGGAAACTGAGAAGTTTATACAAAAGACGGCACATCATTTATTAACATCCGATTTTTCCGCGGACATCGCCCGGCTTTTTATGGCGAGATTAATAGATTATGACCTCGATCACGCTTTGTGTCCTGGTGATTGAGCATGTTAACTTGTTTATTTATTTATTGCCTGTATATCTACAATAGCCTAGTTTCCACCATCAATAAATTACAAATCTATGTATTTAGTCCGTCAGTTGAAGTATTGAAAAATAATACACTTATTTTTTTGTTTTTGTAAATCAATTAATATTGACAAAGATAAAACGCATTAAAACTCGGGGTGGGGCTCGTTACGTCAGCACGCACTAAACATACCACGACGTGACGTATTGAGAATTACGAAAGCGTCGTATCTTCGACAATTTTGGTTTACGTAAAAAAAGAAAAAATACGTGTCGCATATGTTTTGGAAATCTATCTGACGGACTAATTAGATTTTTTTAGTCCACTCCCCTATTATTAAACTATTTATACTAATAACAAATGATTTCAAATTGATATTTATATTAAGTATTTCCTATTTATTTTTCCATGAGTGATCAAACCATAAATTGACTTGTGAGAATGAAGTTTTACCTACATATACTCTGAGATGAGCTACCTATAATACCAATGATCTATACCCGTGGCGATTATCCAAACATATAAGTACCTACTTCTTACTAATAAACTTTTATTTTCACGCGTACTTTTCGCAAAACAAATTGGTCCT
This sequence comes from Lacanobia oleracea, assembly GCA_950371165.1. Classification (NCBI taxonomy): domain Eukaryota; kingdom Metazoa; phylum Arthropoda; class Insecta; order Lepidoptera; family Noctuidae; genus Lacanobia; species Lacanobia oleracea. The sequence continues at coordinate 7,819,011 of OX493393.1, forward strand.
CCCGGATTCTCTGGAGAAATTACATGAAAAAGTCCAAGGAGTTGTAGTGTCGGGTATGCTTGTTAACCGTAGCCAAAGAAACTTATAAAGAAAAGTTCTGTATTTCGTCTAATCTGGCTTTAGTCCAACACATCAGAAGGGCAATTCTCATATTTATAAGGAGTGATAGTATTCGCTAACTGTCCAAAAAGCTGTTCAAATGTCCCTACATTTTGATATTGATTGTCTTTGAGATGATATTGCGTCTTGACTTTGAACGCAGGTTACCCGACTGCACCAGAAGAAGGGTTATGTTTTATTTAATTACCTACAAGAAGTATCCTTATGATAGTTAGGTATTTATGCAGCTGATAATTTTTGGTGAAATGTTAGCTGAAAATTTTCAGCTGAATCCGGTTTGACTGGAAGCCGACCCCAATATAGTTCGGAAAAAGCTAGGCAGATCATAATAATAATTCAAAATGGGTTAGTTGCTAAACAGTAACTCTGAATATGCGTGAAAATATTTGTAACACAAAATCATTTCGTCGACAATAATGTGTGAATAATGAGTAGGATGTTACTAGATATATCGGATGGAAACAATTCATGCAACATTATGATGAAGGTAACGGTATTGGATATGTCAGTACGCTTCAGTAATTTATTAGCTACTTATTGTCTCTGACGTAGTAATAGTATTCCAGTCTATTTATACCTATTTTCATAGAACCCACATTAATTTCGTTTGTAACAAATAAATCTTATGAGCAGCCTTCCAATATATTGAAAAGTAATATTAAACTTTACAGAATTAATCAAATATTTTGTTTGACTTTAAATTTATAAGCCTCTGCTTATATTTCACAAGAACTTTCAATTACAATCGGAAATGGTCGAAAGAAATATAATTTGGAGTTTTTCCTCGCAGATAAATGGCTGTTTGCAAGTTGGGAGTTACAACAGTGAGGCGGATTCAACTTTCAAGGCTGAAAATAAATTGATGTAATTTTGTAAATTTCAAGACGAGGATCGTGAAGCACGTGGTTCACTCGACTGAGATACAAGTTTGTACTTGAGTGTAATTTGAGATAATTTCAATTTAACGCCATCAACTCAAGTATCAATTTTAGCTTTATGTGTAAATAGATTTATTAGTGACCATTAGTATTAAAAACTGTCAAGTGCTAGTCAGATTCGCGTGCAAAGGGTTCTGAACCAATTTTATTTCTGTAATATGTTATTGCAATACTAGAGACTTCTTATAGGTTTTTCTGTACTCTGTAGGTAAAATACTTACATTATTTACTTAAATATTTGCATTATTTTTTTTTATTTTAGGCTCAATAGTTTCGGAGGTAACGGGGGAATGGTCATTTTTTAACCGACTTCTTCAAAAAGGAGGAGGTTCTATGTTCGGTTGTATGTATCTTTTTTTTTATGTATGTTCACCGATTTCTCCGCCAATTCTGGACCGATTTCAAAAACTCTTTTTTTATTCGAAAGCCTATACTCCAGAGGTGGTCCCATTGTCACCAAGTTCGAATCTGATGATGGGATCCCATGAAAATATAGGAAAACCCTCAAATTTTATAAGCACGTACACTGTTTTTCATAAATTTTCTAACGCAATTCAGATATTTGTGCCTGGTAATCATCATTTCATGTTGCTGAGCTGATGATGGAAGGTATAAGTCAGGATCTGATGATGGTATCCCATGAAAAATGTCTATTCAGCGATTTTTTCGCCAATTGTTAACCAATTTGGATGATTCTTTTTTGTTTTGGAAAAGTAATTTCTCGGACCCATTTAAATTTGGTGAAGATCTGATGAAGAACTTCGGAGATAGGCAACGGAACTCTTCAATAAATGATAGCAAATGGGTCAGAATTTCTGAAATCGCATGTCTGTTGATTGTTTACACCAGTTCATAACATAACATCACGCCGGTACGCTGTTTGTGTATTTTTAAAGTTTTTTATTTTTCACTTTTTAGTGGTACGCAGGTACCACTAAAAAGTGGAAAATAAAAAACTTTCGGAATTCGGTGTTTTTGTTTTTTTTTTCGGTTTTGAACTCGAACGATTTCCGAAACTAAGGTTATTTTTTACTTTGTATTGTTTTGATTTGGAAGTCGGTTTTATTTTTTTGTTAAAAAGTTTTTTTGGTCTAACTTCTTGAATAACTTCAAAATTATTTGTTTTAAAATTATAACTAAAAAAATATAATTAATATTTGAGAATATAAATTGTACTTTTTTTTAAATAAGGGCTTATTATGATTATTAAGCCCTTTCATTTGATATATCACACCATCCATTTTAAAACCTTTTTTTTAATTTTCTTGTTTGACCCCACAAAGTAACCGTCCTCAAAATGTATTTATTTACGTAACGCGTCCGTGTTTGGGTCACAGAGTTTCATATATGTGTTAAATTTTAACAGAATTAGTCCCGTAGATCCGGAGAAAACTGGCTGTGACAGACGGATTGACAGACACCCTAGTAATCCTAAAATGTTGTGGGATGCAATTAAATTTCAACTTTGTGTTGAATGACATAGAACTTATAAAACAATACTACACAATCAAAGAACCTGTAGGTCGGAGTCAGGGAAGGTTCTGGTTAAGTGAGTGTGCAATGTATTGCACACTCACTGATTGTGTTTGGTTGGTCTGTGGATGGGTGACCATCTTAATATACCGAGTTTTCTCCGTGCCTCGGAAAGCACGTTAAGCCGTTGGTCCCGGCTGTCATTTGTAGATTGTCAGAAGCCAGTAAATCTGACTCCAGTCTTGCCAAGAAGTACCGTGTTACCCAGTTAATGGGTTGTGGAGGTCTGGTAGGCAGCCGCTCCACGTAAAACACTGGTATTCAGCTGAATCCGGTTTGACTGGAAGCCGACCCCAATATATTTGGGAAAAGGCTAGGCAGATGATGATGAGTGAGTGTGCAATGTATGACACAAGACAGGATCAAAGAATTCAGAATATAGGCAGAAATTAATATATAACGTAACGTAACGTAACGTAAAATTCTCCTGACCCACACAAAAACACCATGAGTTTTATACCTCGTCACTAATCTACGCTGAACAACAAATATCAAATCAACAGCTCAAGAGGCTTGATGAGACCAAGTTTATGTATCTGGGGTACTTAGTATTCGAGTCACACATCTAGTGGGGTTCGATGTTACCCCACCCCGGTATGATCGTGGGCCTAGGATCTTGCGGACGTGATGTGCCACGGGTTAAGAAACACTATACAAGTAGAAAAGAAGGTCCACTACGAAAAGACACGGAGGAACGTGACGACATTTAACATGCTTAAAAAAATAAGCTTATCTATACTAATATATAAAGCTGAAGAGGTTTTTTGTTTGTTTGTTTGCTTGAACGTGCTAATCTCAGGAACTACTGGTCCGATTTGAAAAATTCTTATATATATAGGCTATATATCATCACATTAAAACCAATAGAAGCGCGGGTCAACTAGTATAAAAATAAAACAAGACTAAAGAGGTCGTATTACATCTACATAGAAGAATAACTCGCGCTATGAATCATTATGACTTCCGCAAACATAGTAATTCCTATGAAAACCAGTTTTCGCATAATTGGTGCATTGTCACATCGCACCTCCCTAACCTTAAAGTATTGCATGCAAATTTCCATTAAATCGTGCCCATTGAATTATGGCTACGAATTGAGTGACTTTTGGAAGTTAATTGCATTATGACACGCGGTTGTATCGTGACCTTTGGCTACAAGCCAAATAACTTTTCTGTGTGTTCATCGGTACGTATTGTTGAGGCACGTGTAACTAAACAGTTAAGCGGGTAAGTAACAAAGTTACTTCGAACACCAGTTTTCGTATCTAGGTTGTTCGTGTTTGCCATATAAGGCACAATATAAATAAAAATAGGTTATCTAACTTTTGCCAGCTACTTTTTCGAGTGAAAGTAGAAAATCGACGGGAACGTGTTCCAAGTTGCGATCTACGAGCCAAATTTTATCTAAACCCGTTTAGCAGTTGAAGCGTGATTGACATCCAACCAGCAAAATTATATTAGTAGGATAAAAAAACATCAGAATGACCATGGATCTTCTGATATTTTTTCTACTTGACAACACTGCCCGACGCACCTCAGTTTACGACTCTTGCTAGCAGTCACTACGAAATGCGATTTCGTTTTATATTCGCATTTATGTAGTTCATAAAAAAATGTTTGCGAAACAGCTGTTGTGCTAGTTTATTTTTAGACCTATTTCTGTGTTTAGTTTTTGATAAAAATATTCTCACATAACTAGAAAACGGGAAAGATGAAAGTGCAATGCGTAAACCTCGTAATGCAACGTGACAATACATGAAAAAGACAAACAAAGGACCCCCACTTCTTTAGCATGTTGACCCAAATATTCAGTGACCCTCAAAGGCTGATGTTGTCAAAGTCGCCTCGGCTCAAAGGCAGCCCTTGCGAAACTTTTTTAATGGGGAAGATATACCTGTCGACGTCGCGTCAGATTTAGAATCTAAAGAGATGATTGTGCAGTCAATCGTATCACTGCCGAAGCCTTGGGTAGCAGCAGAGGCACAATATTTGTAGGTTTAGACTTATTTTGAATCACAACTTGTAGTAGTTAGTAATGTATCAGTAGGTATCTACTTACATTTTTTAGGGTTTCGAACATCGACCAAGTCCGACTCGCACTTGGTCAGATTTTTTCATATATAGACATATACATAAAAGTTCCCAAGTCCTTATAAAAACGCTGTACGCAGCAAAAGACGTCACTGGGTATTACTAGGCAAATCATAGAAAAACGCCGCACTATTTGCCTAGCTCATCGACTTAAACCTATTTACCGAAATCCCTTGAGAAGATATTATTTTGCATAGAAATTTGTTGGAGGCGTCGGCAAATCCGTTTTATCTTATCTCTTTTAGTACGTGATTGTGGGTAATATGGCCCCGGGATAGAGATTTCTCTATTTTCATATGGTTTAGACGTGTTCTTGCCTGTTTGTATTTGATTGCTTTATATTGATTTTTAAAGATGCAGCATTTTAAACAAGTTGGCTTATTTATTAATACTTGTCTTTGAAAATGTAAATAAGAGAATAGATAAGCCAAGTAACTTGAAGGAAGCTAAACATTTTCTATTAGATATGTAGTATGTTGTAGTCTATCGTAACAATAAGACCGTTTTCTAACCTCATAAACTTAAACAGCTAGACTCATAGGTAGGTCCTTTTGAAGAAACTTCAGCGCACATTGAACAACATTTTCGCAGTTTCAGCCTTTCAGAAGTAAACACGATCGGCTATCGTTTCTCTATTTACTCTGTTATATAAAACTTCGTCATCTTGTTTTCCTGGAAAATAAGAAAAGTTTATGAACGAAATGCGGAAAAGTAAACGAATAGGTTCTCTGGAGCGCTGAAATCTGTTCGAGTCGATGTATTCGTGTGATATACGGCCCAGGGTCAACTGTCGCTCGCCTGGCTACTAGTATAGCTAGTAATAACGCTCGGGTAAAATAAAAACGTTCGACTTCCCGCCGCCATTTTTAGGGTTCCGTACCCAAAGGGTAACCAACGGAACCCTATTACTGAGCCTCCGTTGTCCGTCCGTCAGTTACGGTTCGTGTTACGGACGGACGGACTGACGGACGGACGGTCAACGGAGGCTCTAAATACATTCCTATTGGTAGACAGTTGAAATTTTTACAGTGTATATTTCTATTGCCGCTTTAACAACAAATAATAAAAATTAAGGTTTATGGTACGGAACCCTTCGTGTGCGGATCCAACTCGCACTTGGCCGGTTTTCATGTTTATAATCGAATGTATATGAATATACGTAGTCAGACATTTCAAAAAGCTGTATCGCGTAATGAAGTTTCGTGTTTGTACTTAAATAGAATATGTTGTGTCACGTAAACTATTGTGAATTCTTTTTTTCGTGTGGGCAGTAAGGTCTAACGACCCCTTCGTCCTTCGTCTAACGACACCCTAGTGTCCGAATTTCTAAACCGCCCCAAGGGCCTCTGACATTGTTTATTTGACGACCGCCATTTGGCGGCCGGGACCACCGGCTTATACGTGCCTTCCGAAGCACGGAATCATCTTTTAATCAGACAAACAGGCGATTCAAGCCTGCAAAGTCCTTGTCAAACTGGAAACAACTTTACAAAGTATGCTTCCCGTGGGAATCGAACCCACGACCACCGGGTCACAAGGCAAACGCCTAAACCACTCGACCACGGAGGCACTTACTAGCCGACTGCCCCGAAAAGAGGGAAAAGTATGTTTTTATTTGAAAGCATTTGAGGTTTGATCACCCAATTTTGGCGCAAACCCTTGCTTGGCCCAAAAGAAAGAAAGTCGTCCAAAATAAGAATTCTTTCTTTCCGAAAAAAAATGGTCAATAGAAACATAACATAGCGCCATACCTACTCTCCAAAAGGGAAAGCAGGGGAACATAATATTATAGTCTGAAATAAAAGTTTCTGAAACATTTTCAGTCTTATTTATAACAAAGTTTTGACCATATGCTTTTCGTTTAAGTACATATTAGCAGATTCTAAATTAAAATACTCGGTGTTTAGTATCAAATCAATACAATCACAAAAGTACGAGAAACTTAGTCGCGTGCTCAAAGCAATATTTTCTTTTATCATAATTTGCCTACCGTTTTATCTCAGCTCAACCGAACAATACACCGTCATCTCACTCGACGTACGTATGAAACTCATCAGAGAAAGTTCAGTTAATTGTTGTTCATGTTCCTAGTATTAACATCATTATGATAAGAGGCGATACGGAACTCGAGCCGCGGCTGTAACTACTCGAAGTGTGTGGATGACTATGAAAGGATCGAGGACGGTCTTGATTGAGAATTCTTCACCGTACTACACCTGGGAGAAATTTCCGTATTTTTAAGAATAGTCGCATGTCACGAAGGGCAAATGATGTTTTTCAACACAAATGTTTGAAAAATCAATAAATTACACAAATAAAAAAGTTTTTTTTTTTTCTATTAATAGGTACGCGCTTGACCACCATCTCACCTGATGGTAAGCGCGCTTGCCTAGAAGTAACCTATTCACTCTTGTGTTAAAGACTATTTCATAATGGTCCGCCGTTTTTGTTTTTTTGACAGGGGACTAGCTGCCAAACATTCAAATAGTGCAAATATATATCTACCTAATAAATATCTGAATGTTTGATAAATGTAAATAAGTAGGTATGAGATATTTTTCAAACATAATAAAAAAAAAACTATTATCACAGTTATATTCAAAAAAGCATAAGGCCTCAAAGGAGTTACGTCTCTTTGCTGATATTAAAAAAAAAACTCACGTGTCAAAATATTCTTAAGACGGGGCTAGAACTAGGCACTACTATGATAACACCGCAAGGAAAACTTTACAATGTAATGAGAAAACACAGGTTGAATATTATAAACAGAGCACTTAACTGAACCATGAGTATAAATGGTACTTGCATTGGATCTTGTTCCGAACTGATGCTATGTTTGTAACTCCGCCCAACAGTTTCCTACTCCAACAGATTAAGTAGTATGAGTGTAAATAGCTAACCGTTAACCGCTTCAGTCAGTCCTGTCTAGCCACAGCTTTAGGACTGCACAAAGTGGATATAATGTGTCCTGCAGACATTCGTTCACCCTGGTTTATTATGAACTGGCAGCGAGGAAAAATAAAATGCAAGCACAGACGGGGAAACGGATTATAATATTGTTTCTTGAGTAGCTTTTTCCCGCGGCTTCACTTATGAGGCCTACACCATAGGGACAGTATAATTAATAGGGCTTTAAAGTAGCCTATGGCAGTTATCACTGCGTGTCGCTCACCATTAAAAATTTTCAGAGATAACCTCTTACAAAGATTCAAACAAATCATTACGAAATTACATTATCAATGACTAAAAATGTTATTAGTTCCCAATTTAAACATTGTCACTCTTTGTCAACTAAATAAATGAAATAGCTATACCTACCTATACAAAACACCGTTACGAAAGTATGTCAGAACAAAACAATAGGTAGAAACATTTCCCTTACTGAATTCTTTATACACTTTTCTTGTTTACTTTTCAACATTTAGACTTCCATATTCATGGCTACGTCGGGCCACACTTGCTCGTAAAGAATTGCAGTAGTAGAAATACATAATGTATGTAGGCCGTTCCGCTCCGTCCCTCGGTGACTAACGTCGGTACTGAACTATAAAGTGCCAACTCTGTGACCTGGCCTTTCAAACTACAAGTTTAATAACACGGTGAGTTTCAAGAACACTTCAATATTACGTGCATATTTAATACTGGTATCTTCGCTGAAAGAGAATTTTTCATGATCAACATAGCTAAAAGCAGGTAATATTACATTAGTTAGATAGATACTGCCAAAAAAAAAGTAAGCAATTTATCAAAATATTCCCGATCGTAAACATCAACTTATTTACTGCCAAGAAAAGTTTTCAGCCAACTATACTAAGACCAGCATTATGAATATCCTTTGAAAATGAATAACTTCGTATAAAAAGGCCTCAAATGAAAAGTTATGTGAGTGAATCTCGTCGAACAAGCTGATTCTAAAAGTTAATATTCAATGTCGGAATGGCAGTTTACACAAGTATTCAGAAAGGCCCAGCTGTTAACTAGATGCTTGAATAATGTAAGCAGCGGAATGTTCTGCGAGAGGACACTTCCCAACTTATGTAAAAAGAATTGATGATAATGAACGTACAATACTTCAACGTCTTTCCGGGCTGGCCGCTGAAAGTTTTTATTCAGTTTCGAAATTATTAGTCTATTATAAGTTCGTTATTGCTCAAAGTTTGTCTTAATAATATTTGAACAGCTACTTTTCTTGGTCATTAGAAATAGAAATAATATTGTTTTACTTATAAACAAATTTCCACAAAGAAAGAAAGATCAGATACAGAAAAGGCTTTATTCTTTGAATTAAAATAATTACAGGGCTTATCAAAATCTTCTTACAATACTCATTACATTTGGTATTCAATGAATCAGGTTCTAAAGTTCCGAGAATTTGCAAATTATTCAGTCAAGTGTAAAGTGTCTACAAGAACCTAATTTTGTATAGGCTTTAATTAGGCTCCTTGAATTTCAAATAACATAGAAGGAATTCTTTCGAGTCGGCATTTCGAAACTAATTAAAGTTTTCATTTTCAGGATAAAAGCGTGTTGTATTACAAAGGATTTGTTCGACAACATCCGCCCAGGCCTACAGACTCAGCGAGTCACACTCATTGTGCACAAACACGAATAAGTAGGTATTGTTTTGTTTTCAACTGCCGCTCTTGAGGGTATAAAGGAGACGCGGCCTGGATAATGGGGACATTTCGTCAGCTCTTATAAAACAAAACAACATTACACTGATGTAGTTCAATTTTCTATAAGTACTCCTTTATACTTGTGTCACGTTTTCTTTCCTTCTTTCTTGTCGAGTAAGAGTAACGGACCCTCGGCTCCATGCCTCGTTTGACAGTCGCTAGTACCTCTCGAGACGTGAATAGCAGCGAGTCGTTTAGAAAGTGCAGAAGTAGTAACATGTTACTGGGCCATTAAGTCACTCGCTTCCCTCCATTTACTCTTACGACTTGAGACGGAAAATAAGCGCATGAACATGGCATATGTTTCTCTTCATCCCCATAAGCTTGAAATGGCTTAGACTAAATTAAGCTATTCTAACATAATACGACTTTTTCTATCACAATATATTTCGAAACACAAAAACGGCGAAAATATAGAAAAACCAAAACAACATCGAAAATTATGATTGCGTATTAATGAATCGAAATGGAAATACATTTTAAATTATCGTTTTCAATTAGGGAGCGATATTGAAATGTTATCAATCGTGGGTCTGAACGTAATCGGGGCAGAAATCAGCCTCGGAAAGGGACCGAACGATCCAACTGTCATTTCTGAGTTTACCGACCTTCGTAGATCGCTTATGGAAACCTAATGACTCGTCCTTAGGTACATAAAGATATTTACTGGCAACAAAAATATACTTATGTAGTACAAATACACTCATAACAGACATTGAATGAAATACGTTCCAGATTGAATGCCTCATTAAGCTTATTTGGAGGAGATATTGAATCTGAGTCGTAAGTCGGTACGGGGCATTTTGTTGCAAGTATGTTTTGTTTTTTTCTCAGAACATTGCTGGCTTTCTTTAGATTGTGTGCTGCCCCGTAAATCAGCCTCTGTAATTGCTGATTAAATCTCACGCTATTTAATTACTAAAATACCCATATGAGTAACATCAAACACATGAACATGTCGTATTTCCCCATCCCTTCCTGAAGACACTTCCCCAAACAAGTTAATGTTGTGTACAAAACGACAAGCCGTATATTTACATTTTCTTATCGGCACGTACATTTATATGTGACGGGGCTGTGTCTCGCAGTAGTGGCAGGGTCGAGGGCGCTATCAGCGGTAATGGGGGTCTTGGCTGGATTGCCGACGATTAGACCTAACGGCCCGTGGGGATATTGAAATATATATAGCTCTTTTTGTACTTCCACAACTGGCATCTTTAACGAACAATGTAGAAGCAATTCAGATATCGTGAAGGCTGACAATAACAAAGTCTTTTTAGTGAATCCTATCTCAAAATGTATTAATTTTACTTATCTTTACGAAAGACTTTGTGCTACCTTCAGATAAGCTTCTTAAGATTTTTTAGAAGAATTTTAGAAATGGTACTTTTCGTTTTCTGTAGCTGTAATGAGATGGCTGCGTCGCCTGCAGAGAAATAAAAGCAAACTGGGCTTTATTTTTCTTTTCATGGCTGCTAATTGGCAAGATCTGTCCAAATGTAACTTCGTTTCTGAAAGTGCCTCATACCTTACTACATACTTCGTACAATGCGGTATTTACTGCAGAATTTCAACTTTCTTTATGACGGAAAATATTAAATGATTTTAGAGAGTAACTTAGTTGAAAAAGCCATTTAAACTTCTCATAATTTTAATCTGTGCTGGCCACTCGTGACGTACACCAAATTATTTAAAAAAAGTTTGAATAAAATTAACCCAAATTCGAGTGTTAAATGTTACCTTGGAGACTTTTATGAGCTCGTAATGCATTATTTAAAGTTTTTACACACATCAGTTACATCACCGTCAAGTTGCTGATCAGTCATTGTATGTGAAGTTCTGAGACCGGTGTGGTCGAGTTATCACTGACTTCTGGGGCCGATGTCTTGCATGATTTAGTATGACGTGAGTTTTTGGCAACGGAACGGTAACATGACTGACGTAAAGCAGACAGACCTACTTTATAATGTTTATCACTGACCTGTAACAAGGTTGGCATGGTGGAACTGGCAGACGGCATCGGCCTCGTACCAGGAGATGCGGTCCCTGAAGTAGCGATAGAAGACCGGGAAGCCTTCCTCGGGCAGCACCCAGGTATTGCTGATGTTCACCTGCACACACACATGCGTTCATAATTGAATGTTGGTTAGTCACGAACTCCAACAGAGCGAAAGCCGTAAAGGCCTACGCAGACCGGGACGGCATGGCAAGAGATTTTGCCGTGAGTCAGCGCACTCTGGCCGCTTAGATACCGTGGCATTCCAGCACTTTGCCACGGAATGCCGCCGCCGCCGCCGCACCCCGCAGTATATCACTACGAGCGCCGCCGGAGTCCGTGGCATGCCGTTGCCTACCGCAGTATGCCACGGCATCCCGCCACGGGAGCCTGTGGTGTTTAATGTGTAAAAATTAAGGTTCATGGTACGGAACCCTTCGTATGCGAATCCGACTCGCACCTGGCCAGACTTTTTTTTTCAGTTTTTCCCCCATTCTAGGAATGTATCCTGTATCGTGGGTATCCTGTTTCCTGTATGGTGGTAATTGTTTGTATTGTAGCTAAAAGATATACCTAAGTAAACATTATAAAAACTGCAAACTTTCTTTTTGTCCCCTAACTTAGCAATCTGTCACGCGCCTGTCCATCGCACGCGTCAACTATTTATCTTATGGCTCAGGGACACAAACGATCGTTGACTTTTTTATTCATAACTAGCTGACCCGCGCGGCTTCGCTCCCGTCAACTGGCTACCCTACCTACCCTACCTACCCTACCTACCCTACCTACCCTACCTACCCTACCTACCCTACCTACCCTACCTACCCTACCTACCCTACCTACCCTACCTACCCTACCTACCCTACCTACCCTACCTACCCTACCTACCCTACCTACCCTACCTACCCTACCTACCCTACCTACCCTACCTACCCTACCTACCCTACCTACCCTACCTACCCTACCTACCCTACCTACCCTACCTACCCTACCTACCCTACCTACCCTACCTACCCTACCTACCCTACCTACCCTACCTACCCTACCTACCCTACCTACCCTACCTACCCTACCTACCCTACCTACCCTACCTACCCTACCTACCCTACCTACCCTACCTACCCTACCTACCCTACCTACCCTACCTACCCTACCTACCCTACCTACCCTACCTACCCTACCTACCCTACCTACCCTACCTACCCTACCTACCCTACCTACCCTACCTACCCTACCTACCCTACCTACCCTACCTACCCTACCTACCCTACCTACCCTACCTACCCTACCTACCCTACCTACCCTACCTACTTTTTTTGTTTTTAAACCTTCCCTGTATTCTGGCGAAACTAACAAAAAAAGAATTATTTAAATCGGCCCCGCCGTTCTCGAGTTTTAGCGAGACTAACGAACAGCAATTCATTTTTATATATAAAGATAAAACATGGCTATTCTTTGTCATGATTAGTCTCCACCAATATATTCAGTCAAACTTTGTTTTTCAATAAATAAAAGACAGCAGAGCATACTCAACCACGTCAAACTTCTCCACAAGAAGAAAGTTTTTGAAGTCAATGTACTGCTCCGAATACATTCAAAGATTCAAGAATTCCAATTGCATGCATAAACTTGTGAAAATTCTATACAAAAAGCGTCAATATTTGCAGAGGATTGTGCTGCGCGCCACTCTAATGAACTTTTCCATTCGCTAGCAACGATTGTATAGAAGAAAATCCGCATAACAATAAGTGCAAATAAAAATGTACTTTTTCTATTGTTGCGGATGTCGGTTGCACGTTATTCAAAAATGTGAGACAAAGTAATATTTAGATGAGACGCGTAGTAACAAACGGTACCTACAGATGAGATTTGAAAACTAGAATTGTACTTGTTCTAAGTTGTTGTTGATGATTTAGCCATCCAACCATTCCCACCACTGGAGCAGCTACAAATTAGGAAAGCACCAACCTACTATTTAAGCAAATTACCATTCATGTTCTCTAAATTAGAAGAGCCGCTCGTTTTGTAATGAAACGTGAAATCTGACCGCCTCCGCTCTACTCAGCTTGTTTCCGCGGAATCTCTGTAGATTTAAAGGTAATTTCGTCTGCAGTCGTCCGTGAAATTTCCATGGGTCTTGTTCAATCTTGTTAATGGCAAAAATAAATTAAAACAAAGGTCTACTTTATTTTAAAATGATGCATACTTTGTAAATCTTTCTTTTATTTTGAATCGCAATATTTACCTTTGCTTTAATTCGGAATATTTATGTATATCATTAAACGAAGAACCTTCCAATAATTGGTATTCCGCTGTAGTTTCGGCGTGCGCAGCAAACTCGAAAACAGCCTTCGAACAAGCCGTTCCCGATAACTTAATTAACATGCTGAATTCTCAAGTCTCATCTGACTTCGTAATTCAAACAATCGTTTGTTCCAGTGTTTATGCCTACCAATTGTTCAATTCGATTCAATTGATATATAATATCTTGATGATACTCTTCTGAATACCTTTAAGCTCCATTGTATTGACAAGTATCCACTTTAGGTACTTGCTCAAGGTTATGTCAAGCTTCGAAGTTCGTGGGTAGGTACTCTGGTGTCATATTTATTATACGTTTCTTCGAAAACCTTCTTGAACTTGTTCGTAAAGAAAATTTAGTTTATGCTCGTGTTTTAAAAGAAGAAACATCAAAGTAAGTCATTACCGTACCTGTACATGGATGGACGCAGACATTGCTAATAAAAGAACACTTTTGATCCTCAATCCAAATTCAAAAGTACTTATAAATTGTATTGTACAAGTATTATTCGTAGTTCAAAGCCTTTCATTGTTACAAATATAAAGACATTTCGTTTGTACTGTGGTTCGATAAGGACGACCTATTTGTACTTTGTTGCGGCCCTTGGCATTCCATCTTTTGTCTTTATCAAGTTTACAAATAAATCGTGGTTTGTGTTTGACAGATGGAGCGGGAGCAGACAAATCACAAAGATGTCTACGGATTGTATGTTTTGTGAATTATTGTACAGTTGATATACGAGTAAGAAGGTTCTTTTTTACCTATATCATCCTTGATCTTCAAAGCAAACAGTTCCTGAGATCGAAATTTTTAATGTTTAATTGTAATTTCAAGATTTTAAACTCACGTTTTGCAAAAATCATGAATTTCTGGAATATTACGCCCACGTTTTAGAGAAAAATCTAAGTAAGCTTCATAACTATCATAGTACCAATTTGCTTGCCATCTCCTTTCATTTTGTAATCATACGGGTGATATTATTAAACAACCCGTTAAATATTCCATAGAGCATTCCCGTATTGTTTGAGCACTAAGTTTAATATCCCACATACGTACATTTTCTTTGAATAAACTTTAATTCTGAGCTCAAATGAAGCGCTTATGCTACCTAGAAAGCGCTGAATAAGCTCTTTCATCCTGATACAGCGGCTTCAAATTATATGCAGAACGACTGAAGCTGTGATGTGAAAGACGCCTTTCAACCCAGTTCCTACTATAATATTTTAGAATATTCAGAAACTTTAAAAAAGACCTGAGCGCCGACGCCGGTGGAAAATTCAAAAATTATTTTAAATTGTAACTTGTAAAAAAACTGTTAATACTGTAAACTACAATCTACCTTTATAGTAATATGGACATGAGCGTAACTTTAGTTGATAATATTTCAATTTATATATATATATATATATATTACCTGAGTAAACACTCAGCACATTCCCTCTTACAACTTTAGAATCGGAAATCGAAGTACCGTCGCGTCGGTCGCTTGAACAAGACAAACAATAACATAAGAGTTTAAAAATGTTATCGATTGATACGCGAATGCACGTTGTTTTTCTTTTATTTAAAATTAGCAGTGAAAAGAAAAAGAAATATTATTTAAATTTCGTATAATATTATGCATGAATGCCACGAGTATCTCTCATCTTTCATATTAAAATTCTAAAGTTGAAAGAGGGAATGTGCTATGTGTTTACTTCACCTTTATTATAGTAAACTAAAAGTATTATACTAAAAGTACATCTACATTGTTAGAAATAGTATCTGTCTGTCTGTGTCTCTCTTCACGAAAGAGTATTTATTCATTCCCTCGGTTGACTCTAAACTTAAGAATCTTCGCAATTCAACTTTTAAATATATTTTTCCCAGTTTGACTATTGTTTGTAACTAGTTCAGATCTGTAGTTTTACTTGTATTAAGTTCCCTAACTAAGATTTAGTTACTAATATAGTTTTAAAATGAAGTCAAACAGTGTACTTAGCACATACATATTATTAATTACATTTACCTACATATAACGTTTCATAGAAGAAACTGAAAGGAATATGAAACATTTCCACTGCCTGCGTAACTTCTTATATAACCTACCTGTATAACAGAACAGTTATATCAAATAGCTCAATTTGTATAAAAAATGGCCTCCATTAAGGTAATCGTTGCGTCTGTGTCTCGTTGACAGAAGGCGCAAAACGCAAGACACAAGACGCAAGAACATTAGACACAAAGGGGCCGCCGATAACAATGTGGCTAATGCCCGACTCCAACTTGTTTGTGTATCTGGCCGTTAGTAGTTTCAGATGGTACTTAAGGGGCAAATGAAACCTCCGTCTTTGGAGCGTTTACTCTTACAACCAACAATAAGGACTTGCGGATTTGTATGAAATACAAACTCGCAAGTTCTTATGGTTGGAAATTAAAGAACCGATTTTATATAAAAAAATAAAAAGGTTTAAAAAGTTGGTTAAGAAGTTTTTTCGAAAACGATTTTAGTGAGACGTTGAAAGAAATTTTTAAATTTCTGTAAAAAGTGAAAAATCACTTTCTTTCTATTTAACTTCCCCTCAAATATCTTTGTATTACATTTTTTTGCAATTCCAAACTCCGGGTTGGTAACACATCCGATTGTTATGAAAAATGATCGGAAAATTAATAATATTTACTGAGAGAGGATTGGTCACAAATCTCATAATTTCATGGAATAGTCATTGAATCATAATTACGAGAGTTATGTTAATCATTTATGTAGTGATTAAGTTTCAATAAATTCACTACATATTAATTACGGCTGTCTGTATCATGCAAATAAATTATTTGATTTGGTGGATATTTTTGCAATATATTTTAAGAATACAGTTTTTATAAAAGTGTGTTGTGTACAACTATTTATGGTATAACAATAAAGTATTACTATCTATTGTTTTAAAACATACAACCTTATACTAGCTCAGCATTTCAAAAACGTAAGAAAACTTTTAATTTCCGCGGGTCTTCATACCGCATCCCCTTAAGACGATTATATTTGCACTCCGCAAACATAATGACGCACAGTGGCACATGTGAAGCAATCCTGTAGAAATTAACCCCCGGGTGATACTCGTGCGAGTCCGTGGGTTAACTGCGATGAATATATAATTATATGTTGTATTAATTTCACTAAATGCGCACATTCCTGTGACAAATGTAACCGTGTGACACGACGATATTAGATAAATAAGTTTAGTAGAGTTTTGGTAAATTTTAACAAGTTGCGTGAACCGTAATCTGTCAAAAACTTTTGGCGCTGTCAATTACATTGTATTTGAGAGATGTGTGTGGATATAACTAGACAAGAATGTTTTTTTGAAATGAAAACTCCTTTAGCGGCGTTATGCACATTTTTGGTGATAGGTTAAAAGTTTTGAAACTCGCGTCAGGACACGTGACCCTGATCGAAAATTCGTAAGACGGAGGGAGAGAAGCACGTATTCAAGTTTTCACTTCTGCCGGCACTACCGAAGTGCAACCCGTTTTTTTTATTATAATAATAGTAGGTAGGTGTTTTTGTGTTCTAAAATTTTTCAACTTTTAGTATTAAGGAGATTGAGTCATAAAATTACAGTGAAAGTTCCAGCACACAAGTCAGCAGAAATTGTTAAGTAAGTAACTTTTTATGTAATATTTTTCGAAATAATATAAAAATCATTTAGCAAATAAAAAAAAACTATTTCAAAAGTAAACACGCGTACGTCTCAACTAATGAATTGCGAGAACTCAAAATTCGGAGACTTCCTTCGTCTTAAATAGTACGACTGCGGCAAAAACTTTTATATTAACTAGGTACCGCAAGTAATCCGACCAAGTGAGGGTATAAGAATAAAAGCTTAAAAAGTGATGCTTACCGCACGTCCTTGGACGGAGGCGAACAGAGCCAAGAGCGCGACCGAACACCACAACATTACGTGGCGTAGCGCAACACTCGTAGCGCCGCGTAGCGACCGACCGTAGCTCTCGCCGTAGCGTGACTGCCGCAAGCTACGCCGCTACGAGACTACGAGACTACGAGACTCGCGTGCCGCGCCATACGGCCTTATGCTCGGACCTTCGTACGACATTATGTAAACAAAGTATTTGACAATACCATACAAGTAACGATCGACCTTTTTGTTTACACCCCACTGTCTGTTAGTTCTAAAACAAGGTCAAGGATACTTATCAATAATGAAATCTTTGATCTTATTCCCTGATAATACTTTCCCTTTTACTTCAAAATAAATTATTCTCTCGCCGGAATAAAATAAAGCTAGAACAAAGAGGAAGACCCTCAGTTATTTAATAACTACAGTAAACTACGTCCAACTTTTAGCACTCTAAGATAACAATTTAAATACAAGACTTTCCTGATAAAATAATTGGTTTTTTTTTAACTAAATAAAAGTGGGACATTATAAATGGCGTATTCGTAGATATTGCCAAGTTTTTGAACGACTTATTGAGATTTGGACGTGCGGATGAGAATAATGGTTTGTTTTTGCATAACAAATAAAATGCCAGAATAAAAGCCTAACGTAACGTAATTTTCAGAGAAAAAAGGTGATGTATTGAACATTTTACTAAAGTACAAACTCTTTATGGTCGATGTTTAACTAGTGTGCCTGTGCATAAGTTTATGACCGTCGTAAAACTATCTCACGACCCATCAACAACTATCGTATGGGAGTGAGTGTACTGGCCAGTATAATGTACACCTACTGTACATTTTATGTTACCCATAAACAAGCAATAAACCCATATTACTCAGCTTAATTGAGGAACACAGACGAACCGCCCTTAAATCATAAGTAAATCATTAAAAAGTTACAAAATGCTTCCCTAATTTGTTTGATAATAATAAACTTTCAAACGAAGTAATTACAAATAAATTCAATTTCAGCTACTGGTTCGAGAGGATTAAAACAAGAAACTTAATAATATTTATAAAAGTTTTTATAAATTCTTAAAAGGGAGCTCAATATTTAATTTGAGGGTTGTTTGATCGTCGGATTTAAGGTGGATAGGTACCTAGCAATAGGTAGAAGGCTTAACAAATCGCTTGTGCGGCGGAAGGTTAATTTCAAAAGTTTGCGCTTTGCCTTTTTAAGATTTAAAACAAACTTGGCTGGCTCACGCCTGCGTTCCAATTAAAAAAAACTGTTACTCAGCAGTTTTTTTTAATTGGAACGCGAGTGTTGAAGTATTAAAAAGAAAATATATAATGATACTTTGTTGAAATTGTCGAGTTTATTTTGATCGAAAGTGAAAAAGTAGATGATTTTTTTCTGGAAATTAATCTGAAGAAAATGCTACTAAGCCATTGACGAATTCCTTTTTGACAAATTGTAATAATCTAAATAATAATTATGTATTTATGCTTGACAATTCAAAAACTTGACTTATTAATTGTATTTTAATAGGTTGTATTCTAAATACCTATTAATATTTGTGTCAATTTGTATGCAATGCCGATTTTATATTCTTAAATTGCTAAACAGTGTATGCTCCCTAACGGGTAGATTTTTAAGTAACCATATCCTAATTATAAGACCTGTTTTATCGCCAAAAAACACACTAATAAATACTTATTTATTTATTTAACAATTTATGTACACACATTTAATAGGATAAGAAGAAAGAAACAGAAAAATAAAACTACTAATACTTTGACTTTGAAAGAATGAATTGAGTTAGCCTTTTATAAAAACAACATTCTTCTTATTATTAGGTATCTTTTTATTACTAACTAGCTGACCAGCGCGGCTTCGCTCCCGTCAACTGGCTACTCTACCTACCCTACCTACCCTACCTACCCTACCTACCCTACCTACCCTACCTACCCTACCTACCCTACCTACCCTACCTACCCTACCTACCCTACCTACCCTACCTACCCTACCTACCCTACCTACCTTACCTACCCTACCTACCTTACCTACCCTACCTACCCTACCTACCCTACCTACCCTACCTACCCTACCTACCCTACCTACCCTACCTACCCTACCTACCCTACCTACCCTACCTACCCTACCTACCCTACCTACCCTACCTACCCTACCTACCCTACCTACCCTACCTACCCTACCTACCCTACCTACCCTACCTACCCTACCTACCCTACCTACCCTACCTACCCTACCTACCCTACCTACCCTACCTACCCTACCTACCCTACCTACCCTACCTACCCTACCTACCCTACCTACCCTACCTACCCTACCTACCCTACCTACCCTACCTACCCTACCTACCCTACCTACCCTACCTACCCTACCTACCCTACCTACCCTACCTACCCTACCTACCCTACCTACCCTACCTACCCTACCTACCCTACCTACCCTACCTACCCTACCTACCCTACCTACCCTACCTACCCTACCTACCCTACCTACCCTACCTACCCTACCTACCCTACCTACCCTACCTACCCTACCTACCCTACCTACCCTACCTACCCTACCTACCCTACCTACCCTACCTACCCTACCTACCCTACCTACCCTACCTACCCTACCTACCCTACCTACCCTACCTACCCTACCTACCCTACCTACCCTACCTACCCTACCTACCCTACCTACCCTACCTACCCTACCTACCCTACCTACCCTACCTACCCTACCTACCCTACCTACCCTACCTACCCTACCTACCCTACCTACCCTACCTACCCTACCTACCCTACCTACCCTACCTACCCTACCTACCCTACCTACCCTACCTACCCTACCTACCCTACCTACCCTACCTACCCTACCTACCCTACCTACCCTACCTACCCTACCTACCCTACCTACCCTACCTACCCTACCTACCCTACCTACCCTACCTACCCTACCTACCCTACCTACCCTACCTACCCTACCTACCCTACCTACCCTACCTACCCTACCTACCCTACCTACCCTACCTACCCTACCTACCCTACCTACCCTACCTACCCTACCTACCCTACCTACCCTACCTACCCTACCTACCCTACCTACCCTACCTACCCTACCTACCCTACCTACCCTACCTACCCTACCTACCCTACCTACCCTACCTACCCTACCTACACTACATACTTACCCTTTTTTTTTCGTTTTTAAACCTTCCCTGTATTCTGGCGAAACTAACACAAAAAGAATTATTCAAATCGGCCCCGCCGTTCTCGAGTTTTAGCGAGACTAACGAACAGCAATTGATTTTTATATATATAGATAACTGTTTTTTTCAAAACTGTTATTATAATCAATGTTGATTGATACCCAGAAACACTTTACTGTAGTTGTCTATTTTATGGCTTTTCTAGGATTAAACTATTCATCTGAATCGTGAATGAATATCTTAAACTCGTCTAGACATGTTTGTAAGAAAGTTGTTACTAATTGGCTGCTAGATTTGGATTACTTTAACACTGAAAGTATAATTACTGTTGGCTTAATCAAAATACACTCAAACACACCATAACACTCACTCTCTCACAACACACACATTACACTTACACAGTACACTACACTCATACACTACACACACATACTGTACATAATATTAGCACCCTTTATTTTTTTTTATAGCATGCACTCAACTTTTAACATAAGTGTAACTTACATAAATGTACCAATCTGTTTATATATTTAATACAAACCTTGTGATGAAAGAGACTGGACCTCACACGACACAGGGTATCCTAGTGTGGGGTCCAGTGTTATTTGTAACCAGAATGATTGTAAAGTCTTTGAGATTAAGGTGGATGCTCCAGGGTAGCCCGCGAAATTCAAATATTTTTATGTTTTTTGCAATTTGCCGGTCAGTGTGAAGAATGAATATTTCAGAAATAATCATTCTGTCGAGCTACATGAACTTAGAGGGCTATATTGATGATTAAAATGGTTATAATTCTTTAGATAAATACGCGTTACGGTCGCGGATCGTATTTGGTCCACATACAGCTTCACACTGACCGGCAAATTGCAAAAAACATAAAATATTTGAATTTCGCGGGCTACCCTGGAGCATTCACCTTAAATAAATAATAAATAAATAAATCTGTTTGAGTGACTAACTTCGGCCACGGATTAAAAACACAAGTTAATCGGTTATCTTATGTTTCGTGCTCAATGTGAAATAAGTACGTATTTTAAAATACTGTGTAGGTATTATACTTTTCATAATACTGGTTGCGGCTTTTAGAATCCCTTCCTGCCCTCATAATTTATAAGGCACGAAACAGGCAAAAACGCAAAGCCAAAAGTAATTTAGAGTTGATAAGCTGAGCAACAAAAGCTTACCTACAGTCGTTTGTTTAAAAATCAAATGAAAATTCTAACAAAACTCGTGAATAAAACATCAACACTGTAACTGCACGTGAACTTTTTCAATTAATCCTCGTCTCTTGTACAAACACAGCACCTACACGCCAGCGCGAAACAATTTTAATTACGATTGCTACAAAATATTCAAAACTCAAAAACCCTAACTAATATAAAAAAGCGAAAGAGAGTTTGTATGTTCGTTACCTCTACATGGCGTAACGGCTGAACAGATTTGCTTGAAACTTGACACACGGGTAGGCCATGTCCTGTAATAGGACATAGGATCTTTTTATCTCAGGAGTAGGTTCCCTAAAGATATTTTTTGACTACCACGCGGGCAAAGCCGTTGGCAGAAGCTAGTCTTTCAATAAAACCAAATATTTTTTCGAACTCTCTGTTATTGTAATGCCTTACAAATATTCGCAAATTAATTTGCATGCCTGTGATTGGCAGATAAACGCGGTACATCGTTTGTTATCCCCGTTTATTGGCCAGGCTCCACGAAAGATATAGTATTATAGAGCTGCAAGGCTTAGTTGGCAATCTTCTAACACAACAGATTGATGGTACGGTTCCATGGTTCCTGCTTCTTAAGATGTTACGTAAAGATACATGCAAATTGCTTTCTGTTGTGTGCTTCTAAAGCTTGTTATGGGATTGTGTTTCAAAACGATTTAGATTTACAATAATGATTTGAATAATACGAAAATAATTTCAAAATATCTTTAAAATTGTTTTCGTATTATAGGTATTGCTTCAATGACGTTAAGTGCAGTAGCAACTAATGTAACAGAATACTTTGGACCATAAATTGAATTTAGTACAATTTGTGATTATTTATTTATAGATTGTATAAATATACTAACAACCATCAAACCGGACTAAGTTAGTTCGCGTAGCCAAGGTGTTTAATCACTAATCATTAATCAAAGCAAAAGGTTTCCTCTAAATAACACAAGGAAATCCTGTTTTTGCACTTCCTGAAAAAACCGATCTTCCAAAAAACATAAGTGAGACCACTTATCCTCGGCGATATCCGCTGAGTTTCCTCAACACACAACCTCACTTCCTGACTCAGCAGTACAGGTAAATGAGGAAAAGAGTGGAGTTGAAGAAACTGTAGAAATTCCCTCAACGAACGCATGTCCCGATGAATCCGTTCGAGTTCCTTCAGCACGTGACAGCCATGCAAATGGACCATAATAGGCACCTATATCAGCCAGGCAGCCAGTCCGCCAACTCTTTTATTGTTCATTTCACAAACTCGTCCTTCTTCACAAAATATTCTGAACAATAAGTTTGGCATGTAATAATCGAATGTTATGGTTGTGTTGGATGGAATTCTAATAAAACAGTGTATTTGTTTATTGAACATGTTTTGTAGTTACTGGCATTATTATTCTGTAAACATTTCTCAGTGGAAACTTAGGTGAAGTGTACACGAAATAAGCTGTCAATATTTTTTTTTTTTACTATAGAGGCACGCGTTTGACCACTATCTCACTTGATGGTAAGCAATGATGTGGTAGAAGATGGAGCACGCTTGCCTAGAAGTATCCTATTCACTCTTGACTTAAAGACTCCCAGGTTGTAGCTATCAGGAAACACAGACTCCGGTATGGAATTCCATTCCTTAGCTGTACACATTATGAATGTGTTACCAAAACGTTTTGTGCGTATGGGTGGGATATCCACCATGTACTGGTGGCGCATCGCCGTTCGTCTTGTGGTCCGATGATGGAACGGACTTGGCGGAATTAAATTATGCAATTCCGTCGCACATTCCCCAAAATGCTTGATTGAAAGCCCATCCCAATATAATTTGGAAGGATTTAGCTGAATACCACTATTTTACGAGGAGTGGCTGCCTATCAGACCTTCACAACCCATTAACTGGGTAACACGGTACTTTATTTCAAGACTGGAGTCAGATTTACTGGCTTCTGACTATCCGTAACGACTGCCAAAGATCTACAAATGACAGCCGGGATGGGCTTAACGTGCTTTCCGAGGCACGGAGGAAACTCGGTATGTTAAGATGGTCACCCATCCACAGACCAACCTTGGCAAGCGTTGCTTAAGCTTAAAGATTGACCCGTGCGGCATTATTATCTGGCCATGAGTTCCTCTAGCAACAACTCACGTGTAAATTTATGTGGAATGAGCGTGAAGTGAACTGTCATTCTATCTTGTCACCTTAACAAGCTTACATGGTGAGACGTATACAAAATCGCACTGCTATCGATCAGCTGGACTTGTGTTTAAACTGTCAGTCGAAACACGATGTTTGGAATTAAAACAATCGTACTGAATCAGAAATCGGACGTTTCCAATTTCAAAGTAAGTTACACTATCGATGAAAACATAAAACACAGCAATTTGTGATTGCAGTTCGAAATAACTTCATAGGTGTTTTTCGCTGTAAATTTACCTTACCTGTGAACCATGTATTAATAACTAACAAACATGCAGAGCGGGCGTGTATATTTTTATGTGCAACTCATTCGATGTTTTACGAAAGCGGTAATAACTCAGTATCGGCTCAACGGACTATGATTGCGAATTTTACTCACAAATACGAGTACGCTCTATCGGTTTGTTACCATTCTCTCTTTGTTTATTGTTGTGCCCGCTTTATTGCTTGAGTCCGAGTCTCGGCGCGGACGCTAACAAGCGTCGCTCTCGAAAATATTCTCCATTATGCAGGACTCGCGGCCGGATTCGAATTAACTTTTATACTATTCACACTGAAGCAAGATGATTGTGTGAGTACTAACGGAATTTCCGTCTTTACGGGACAGTGTTTGCATGGCTGAGTCCACGATTGGAATTTTAAATTATTACTTAAAATATCACTAAAGGAAGAGCGCTCTAGGAAAATAGGATGGTTGAAGGTACTATATTAGTAAGTACCTTTCTATTATCCTTTGAGCTGTGAAGTACATAAAACGACGTTTTTATTTGATAAGGGTTTTGTTATATCATTGTGTAGGTATAGAGTTAGGTATTATTCAACTAATTATATTTAACTAGCTTTTGCTCGCAACTTCGTACGCGCACATCCCATTTTTTTCCGTTTCCGTAGGAATTTCGGGACATGCTCTCTTAGTGCTCCCCTACACTCCCCAAGGAACCTACATGCCAAATTTCTTTCTACAACCAGTAGTTTCAGCGGTGCGAAACTTTTGATGATGATCAACGTCGAGTAGAGGAGTTTTAGTAGCTACTTTATCAGACATAATTAGAGTGGATATGTCTCATTTAGTGTCTATTGTATTAAACTAGAACTTGGACTCAATATCGAGAACACTCAGTAATAAAATAAAAGAAGACAGACCTAAATCAGTTTACTTGTTTCTACGTGATTCGAATGTAAAATGAGAGGGGGATGCAAAAGCGCCAATTTCTCCTACACGTAGCTTATTTATGGTCCCGATAAGTTACGTTCACAGAGATTATTTAGTTCAGAATGGGCGCTTAAAAAAATATCTTAAAACGGCTTATTTTATGATACTGAAGAGGTATACCTAGCTATCAAACAACCGAACTGTTTTTAATGAGTTAATCGAAGGTTTATCAAGGTTACTTAGATCAACTAATCTTGTTCATGAACCTGTGATATTTTCTCACGGAAGTCGAAGCAACCCTCTTATTTATCCCAAGAAATCTGAAATTGCCTTGTCATACATTCCATTTATTTCGCAGATTACATCTGACATGGCTATTGAATTCTTTACACCTCGCCACTTCGTATCGGTACCTGCCGAAGAACGAGCTGCCTACATACTCGTACGGGGCCAAGACCGTGCTTCATAAGTACCGAGCCAACCTCCAAGATGTACCTTATCATGTGCTGATAGTGTATAGCAACCTGTACTGCTCTGGGGCCCTCATACGGAGTAAGATTGTCATCTCATCGGCCAGTTGCTTGCTCACTGATGTTATTAGGAGACCAGTTGTCAAAGTTGGTGCTGACACCATTACTGGATTGGGGTGCGTATTTTATTGCGTTTTCATTATATATGTTAGTGTAACTGGTAAGGCGCTTACTCAAGTACCCATACACACTTTTGAGAACCTGATGATCACCACAGATGCTGCTATTAATGTGCTCCAAATTATTCGAAAAAACCGGCCAAGTGCGAGTCGGACTCGCCCACCGAGGGTTTCGTACTTTGTAGCCACAAATTACTTTAAATAAAGACTATATTTCTTTATGGTTAAATTACAAATGTATAGTTTCAGACTTTCCTTATACTCGTACTGGTAGTATAAGACGGTATTACTTGCCGAATTTCGTGTATGTAGGTCAACAGGAACTGCCATATATTTTTTGACCCAAAACCTATAGGGTACTTCCGCTTGACATAGAATTTTAAATTTTGGTTAAAAGCGAGATCTTACAGCACAAGTAAAGGGAAAATTCTGAAAACAAAGTTGAAAATTAAGGTAAATTTTGGTACTTACAAGTTTTCGCGAAAATCTAAGTTTGCCGAAATATTTTTATCGTTTTGACTCAGGAACTTGATTTTTGTAGGTACACCTAATATAAATTTCAACTTGCTAGGTCCCGGGTGGACCTAAGGTGCTTCCTGAGAAAATCGGTGGTGACACGCGGACAGACAGACGGACAAGAGACTGATCTTATGAGGGTTTCTTTTTTATCTTTTGAGGTACGGAACCCTAATTAGAAGAAGTCATAATTATATGTACACCGAGTAGCAAGTATGTAGTTGCGGAATTTGTACGAAAAAGTCACAACGGCCGTGGAACGCAAAGGGCATTAGGTAGAACACGGATGGGTTTTAATCAGTAAGAGTCTAAAACTCCCTTCCGCTCTGCCCAGAGCGGTAGGAGTCATTTGATGATTTCCCATCCTTAAAAAAAATAGCATTATGTAAATCTTAAGACACCAATATACGGTCCGTTTTAGATAGTTTAAATAAGAAAACTCACGTTCTTGTTACGTTCTTGAGCCTTTAAACAGACTAACAAAGATTTATAAACACAACGTCTATAAATGGATGAAGCCCCGAGGTTGTGATCTTTAAAATAATAGCCGAAGGAGCAACGAGTATTACTCTTAGTTTAAAAGACATTATTTATAACTAGCTTGCCGCCAGAGCGCTGCACTAAGATTTAATTAATGGCTTTTAATTTTAACAGTCAACAACCCCGTATAGTTTATGAAATATAGGGGTTTACGAACACTGATCGTAACGAGAATCTTAAGTATCAATTCATGCAATTTATAAGGATTTATTTTAAAACCGTCGAAAGCTACATCTATTTGATGTCTTGGTCTTGTAAGTGGGCGTGAAGTGGTCTCAATTTATTAAAAAAATAGGTATTAAATGTACCAAACTTATATTAATGAACAACACAATGGAAATTATTTTTCAGACAAGTAATAGCCGTCGTGGATATAAAGATCCACGAGTACTACAGGTACATGAGCCGCATAGACAACGACATCGCCATGCTCATCCTGAAGGTAGGGTTCATCCACCTTTCCACCTATCCAGCCATCCACTCATCCCCGCTAAATGTAATTACTGCACGTCTGAGTGTTGGGCGTGGATGATAATGCATTTACACGGCTGTAGGTACGTCACGGCTGCTAATATGAGTATTTACTCCTCGTACCTATATCTACGAATTATTTTCCAATTATCACATTAATCAGCCAGTAGATTCTGTAATCATGTCGAAGTGAAGGCAAAGGTGAAGTGATCATGAAGTGAACTGTCATTTCCTCTTGATTACTTGGATTGATAGCTCACTTCGTGATCACCCAAGCCTTCACTTCGACATGTTAACAAAATTGCACAGCAGTACATGAGAACCAATATTCGGGGATTTACCCGACGACAAAACTGAAAGGGTGGTAGTTTTGATTTTAGTTACAAAAACATAAACTTCATCACTGGATTTGGAACTATAGCCAGTAGTGCAGTTTTTAGTTGTCAAATTGTTTTGTTTAATTGTTGTGCTGCCAAATCTGGTGACGCTTAATTAGATTTAAGTTATTATTAACATGCAAACGAATTAATCGTTTGCATGTTAATTTGCTCAGATAAAATGCAACAGCTTAGTAACATTAGGGTTAATTATAACAGCATCACAAATTAGAATAAAGTTAGGAATTTACAGAAGGAAACTATACCAAGGTCATGCATTGCCCGCAAGCGGATCAAGGATAATTATGTAGTAAATTGTCTAAGTTACAAAATAGAGGATAACAACTTCAAAAAAAACTTTTTAACAAAAAATAAAACCGACTTCCAAAAACAAAACACTACAAAGTAAAAAATAACTTTAATTTCGGAAGACAGTGTTTTTGGTTTTTTCGTTTTTGAACACCGACTTCCGAAATTAAAGTTGTTTTTAATTAATTTCGGAAGTCTGTGTTTCTGGTTTTTTTCGTTTTTGAACACCGACTTCCGAAATTAAAGTTATTTTTTACTTGATTATCGTTTTGATTTTGGAAGTCGGTTTTATTTTTTTGTTAAAATTTTCTTTTATTTTTCACTTTTTAGTGGAACGCAGGTACCACTAAAAAGTGAAACCACAAACACAGCGTGCCGGCGTGATGTTACGTTATGAACTGGTGTAAACAATCAACAGACATGCGATTTCAGAAATCCCGATCCATCTGCTATCATTTATTGAAGAGTTCCGTTGCCTACCTCCGAAGTTCTTCATCAGATCTTCACCAAATTTAAATTGGACCAGTCCGAGAAAATACTCTTCCAAACAAAAAAGATTTATCCAAATCGGTTAATAATTGGTGAAAACATCGCTGAACAAACATTTTTCATGGGATCCCATCATCAGCTCAGCAACATGAGATGATGATTACTAGGCACAAATATCTGAATTGCGTTAGAAAGTTTATGAAAAATCGTGTGTGTGCTTATAAAATTTGAGGGTTTCCCTCGATTTTCATGGGATCCCGTCATCAGTTTCTAACATGGTGACAATGAGACTACCTCAGGAGTATAGGCTTTCGAATGAAAAAATAATTTTTAAAATCGGTCCAGAATTGGCGGAGAAATCGGTGAACATACTTAAAAAAAATATATATAAACATACAACCGAACATAGAACCTCCTCCTTTTTGAAGAAGTCGGTTAAAAACAATTACACAACAGAATATGTATCACCGTTTTGAAATTCGACAATCATAATTTATGTTAATAAAAGTTTTCATTATATTATATATATGGTGGCCGAAATTTGAAGCGCACCGTAGCAATGAAGTACACACTTAATTCACAGAGCATCGTAATGCCTGTGCCGAACCACGTATCACGCATGGCAAAATATAGTCATTAGGCTTCTCGCGACAATTTATAAGGTCCCTTTAAAATAGATGGGCAAATTTTTGAAATCATTGAGACAGCCAAAATAAGGACAAAGTTAAAACAAAAATAATTGAAAAACACGAGTGCACATCCATTATGGGTAGTGTGCCGGCAATTTATTATTTTAGATCAAAATAAAATCACTTTAGACAAAGTTTTTTGGTTAAAGTCTTTGGTTAGATGTGTCCATTTATTTTAATGGAAACTTATACATATAGAGCAGTATTCATCCCCAATAATTACGCACATACTTATATGTATACTACCTATATATCGCATCATATATCGGTTTCTCGTTATGTGTCTTTGCGCTTAGAATACATCCTCTCTCACTATTCCGAAGGGGATCGTAAGTGGTTCTTAAGGGATTAAATCAAATCGAAAGGTAGTATCATCTACCTGAACACAGTATCTAATGTGAATTTATTATAATTGAATAAGATTTTGTAATGGAATTTATTAGAAAAAAAAAACGTAATAATATGAATAATAAATAATAATTTTGTTAATAACTATTTTGTAAGGGTATTTTTTTTTTTGTTTAAATGTACTTAGTTAGGTTTAGTATAAACAGTATGCTTTATAATATAATCAAAATAATGACATCTTAAATTAAGATTATGTAGCTACATAAAGTATGTGTTATTTCTAAAACTACAGTTAAAAGTACATCCATCCCTGTAAAATACATAACATTTAATCAGCAGCAAAATCAGAGGACGCACATGTTTTGCTAGATTGACTTGAAACATAAAACTGAAATAATAAAACGAACAGCTCGAATGCTAGTTTCAATAGTAGAAATGCACTTGACGTAACATATTTCAGAGGTCTTTGCCCCAGGAGTTAAGTTTTACGACCATCTCGATCAAGAGCATATTATGGAATGAAATGCATTTAATTAATAATGAATGAATAGTAACTATTTTTCATGGTTAGGTTAATGTGATTCAAATCTAAGTATCTGCAAATCGAAGAGTATTTCTGTCTAATATTCCTCTTCTGACATAGAGAGAGGATTTGGAAAAAGGGCAGGCTTTTTCCCAAAAGTGGGGTCTGACAAAAAATACTACATAAATAAAACAGAGGTGCAATTCTCGTATTTTGAGGAGCGTTTGCATTCGCCTCACAGTCGTAAACTGTCTCAAATACCTCTATTTATTTTTTCTTTTTTGCAACCTTATTCTTAATCAAAAGTATTCCAAATTTCATTTATTTAATAGCAGCATATAATAATAGAAGCTTCTTTAAAATACAGAGTAAGTAACAAATTTTGTCGATATAACACAGAAGAAGGACTAGTAGCCTCGGACATGCTAGGTTTCAAAAAACAGGGTTTAAAATGCCATACGAAGATTTGTTTCATATTTTTTATATTTTATATTGAAAGTCAGAGGGCGCACGTTCCCCCCTCCCTAAGTTCTTTCAGTCATCCTAATGTTGTCTGATAGTTATCGCTGTCAGCGATAAGACCGCCATTGTTTCCATAGAATTAAGTTGCAAGGGTACAAGAGTTGTGTAACTATTTTTTGTGTACAATAAAATATATTCTATCTAGTATTTGTAAAACAAAAAAACTGTTCTAACTTCTGTAGAAAACAAACAAACGTTAAAAATCAAAAGGTCTTGAAAAATTGGCATGCTAAAAGGTCAACGGTACCCTAATATATTAAACGGATCAGACCTGCCCTGCAGACTGGGCGCGACCCCTACACAGTCAGACATGAAATACTCGCCGTCCATCGCATGCCAAATTCAACCGAACACCAGTGAGTCGTGCCAACTGCCAATATCTAACGCCCTCTTAATCATGAAAATGAATGACCTGTGGGGTTACTATTCAGACTTAGGTATATCAGGTTAATTCGATACTCTCCCAGATAGAAAAATAACAATTATATTTAGTGCGTCCGTTAGATTTTCAAAAAAATGAAACTCTCCTCTTTGGGGTATTGTTTTATTTATGCTTTTTATACTTTATTCACCTATTAGTTACTACTACAAACCCTACAATCTACATTCACCTAATTGTCACATCGTATACCAAAATATCATATTAATCGACCGAGTGAAAGTAGCTGAGCATCGCTCACCAATGTATTCAATCATGCTGCAGCATCAGGTCTAGGTTACTATTTTCCTATGATCTATTTTTGAAACCATTCCAGTGAGCCCATGCATGATACCTCTGCTGTAAGTAAGCGAGGAATTGGGCATTCTGCTGACCTCTGGTCATGCTGCAGCATCAGGTCAAGGTTACCGTATTGTTGAAATAAGTACTTCACATAAACTGTAGGCTGACTGGCCTGCTACATAACCTAAATCTATTGTTTTTTTTTTCAGCTGTGCTGATGCCTTTGAGACACACAGTGTCAGAGATATGTTGATGCCTATATACCAATAACTTCCAACCGCGGCTTGGTCCTTGTAAAAAATTATCCCACGGGACCGACAGAAACAGTTTATGTTTCGACCCATGCCGTGGCCAAATGCGAAAGTGTGGATGATTGTTACATCATCCACATGTTCGCATTTTTAATATTAGTAGGATTTATAATAATAAATAGTAATAAGGAGGAGGTTCCTCTCTCTGGAGCCTTGACCGCCGGTAGCTTGGACTTGGTTCCCGATTTATTATAATATTATATCTATCTCTATTTATTATATTTTTAGTGTTTTTTTTTTAATGTTTTTAAATGTTATTTTATAGGAATAATAACTGAATAAAGGAAATATTAGTAATAATATAGGTATCTCTTTATTTTCAGGCTCTCTCAGGTTTTCACTTTATTTATTTTTTTGGCAGGACCATGTGAAATTCAACCAATTGGTCAAGAAGGCTATCCTTGTGGACCCCGAAGTGGCGTTGCGGCCTGGAGTCTCCCTCGAGGTCTCAGGGTTTGGCGGCATGGTAAGGATAACTCGGTTCAACACATGACCACCCACAGTCCAACTTGCCATACAAACTACCCAGTGTGACCCTTAGTGCGATATTTTTAACGTAGGTAGCGATAGGTATTAAAACTTAATAAGCGCAGTTTGGTAAGCATTGGCGTATCTAGGATTTTTTCCAGGGGGGGCCTGAGATGCGACGCCCCGACACTTTAGTCGGTGATCACGAACAAAAATGGAATTTTAGGCCCGTCGCGCGATTTGAAATTTTTGGTTTCAAATTATACAATAAGTCTTGTACTAATGTATGTCATTGGAGTCCTACAAAAAAAGACCTTTGCAAAAATTATGACGGCCCGGTCAACAATAGATACCGTTGTGTTCTCGCGGGCAAGACCACGCGCGGGTAACGGTGGCGACTTTTGCTTAAAAATTTTAGCCTGAAGAATATTGGAAATGTATGAACGAGCGAAGCGAGCTAGAAAGTTTTTTGGACTTTGTCACGGATTAGTTAGATTTTCTTATTTATCACACAGACAGGTGTTTCCCTGCTGACCCAAGAGTGCTAGAGTGACAGAGGCGAGCTCGAAAACTTTAGTATCCCGCCTGGGAATCGGGGTGTATTAGTTCTTTTGTTAATAACAGATATGAGTAGAAGTTACTTTGTCGATTTAAACGACAATTCTAGAACTAATAAAATGCAAAAATGAGCTCTAAAATGTTCTCGGATAGGATGTGCCATGGCCGAGGATAGGTTAGAAACTCTTTTAACTATTCATACGGATATCTACTAATATCAAGCCTCAAAAAAGGGATAGTAACAAATTAATAAAGAGGTCTACCTATACGTATATATCAAAATCGTGATCACAATACGGAATATTATCGTATCAGAACGGTAATGAATACTTGGCTAGCAGGTACCTACCTAGTTTACGAACAAGACTGCATCAATATTTACCTGGCTTAGACACAGCTTCAACTACGTATAGTTAGTTGTTATACTGTAGGTAAATAGTTACAATGATAAATTACAAAAACTGAGTACAGTAATAAAATAACAAGGCACACACTTTTATTTACCTATATACTTCGGGATTTATTACAAAAATACAAAAATATTTATTATCATCTCAAGACATTGTGAGCATACATAAATTGAGGCAGCCCCTGTAAGTTACAGGGGTACTTGTGTTGGAGCTGTCTCGCTTCTTCCCTTATTTACTAACTAAACAACGCTGCAACGCAAAACATAAAAAAAAGAATAAAACAAAATTTTATTATGTATCCTTTTACGTAGGATTTCACAGTTTGCGAGAGAAATGTGGGCAATCGCTGCTTTTATATTTATTTAACTTCGAATAGGTACTGTCATTATCTCAAAACTGATAAGCCAGAAAAGTGTGCTAGTACTGTGATAATGACTGTTCCTCTTTTGTTACATTTATCGCCGTTAGCACCATCTGTCTTCCGCGCTGCAAACCACATTTATACAGGCAACACTACTGAACGGCAGCTACATACACTTAATAAACCTCATTCAGAGCTCTCGCTGATTGTAGAAACAGCTCTTGCAAATAAATTTAATCTCGTTTGGTAGATGGCGCATTCTAACAAACAAACTTTATAGTGTGTTGGCCGCCCATTAACTTGTACATAATTATAACTAACGTGCAATTAAATATTAATCATACGCTCAAACTAACGGACTAGGTTTCTCGTTAATATATGATTAGGAAACTGTCAGTAATGATAAAGTTTACTAATCTATCCCGAAGAGGATTTCCCGGGAGATAGGCAAAAATTGTTACGGTGTAGCTCGTTACAACATTAAGGCGCTGTACTCAGTCAAAATAGGCTTCACAAAACAGTTTTTTAGCCAAATGCATTTTGAATTTTAGAGCAGCTAAAAAAATATATGTTAATCTTGATCATATTTATGGGTGGACCATTGTGTTCAAAACACGTTTTCGGTAAATTTTCTCGATAAAAAAAATTCATAAAATTACCATTTAAATTGAAATTGTAGCAATCGTAACTGTATTATTTATAAACTAATCTTGATAAAATTAATAACAGTGATGTAATATATAATAATAAAGGGAACTGTTGTTTTTATTTATCGATTGGAATAAGATATTTGTAAGGATTAATGTATTTAATGATAAATAACTCGAACGAGTCGAACGAAACGCCGCGCCATCGCGGCGTCTTTTTGCTTCGTCTATTCACCGCGCCTTAATGATCTTTGGCATTTTTAAAGATCACAACCGCATGGTGGTACGCGATCCTTAAAAATGAGATTTTTCAGATTATTTTCTTCTTTTCGTGTCATCATCATCATAACAGTGGAAAGACGTCCACTGCTCGACATAGGCCCAAGTGTCACCACAACAACTGATCCTGTGCGTCGCAACCATCGGCTACCCGCGACCTTGACCAAGTCATCGGTCATCAGCCTTTTCATGACAAATGACGAAAATTAAATTTATCTCTATTATCTTTGTCTATAATATTTACCACGTTTACTTAAACGTGGTCAATACTTAAACCTGGTGGTGGTGCAGGAGGTGAATCATGTCCTGTGAAGGGGCTCCACAATGGCACTACTTTTTCAATGGGTGGAGAATGCGCAAAACTCTTGTCTCTTACTAAATCAATCTCCTCTAGCTGAAGCGTAATCTTATTTTTTTTGCTATAGAACTTGGGTCAGGCCTACGTGAAC
This sequence comes from Lacanobia oleracea, assembly GCA_950371165.1. Lineage (NCBI taxonomy): Eukaryota > Metazoa > Arthropoda > Insecta > Lepidoptera > Noctuidae > Lacanobia > Lacanobia oleracea. The sequence continues at coordinate 7,853,963 of OX493393.1, forward strand.
CAGTTGATATGGACTGAAATGTTGGTAATGGACAAAGAGGAATGCATTGAAGTCCATGGACGCCTTTCAACACCGTCCAATTTTTGTTCAAGATATGCGCCGGTAAGTTGACAAGTCGGTTTTATGAAAAGCTTGCATCGGGTGTTAAAGGAACGACTTATTGTTCTACAAAACTGTGCTATCCCTAAGGACAATAGGGAAAATGCAAATGCAGAATTTATGAGAATTTTGTCAGTAAAATGATAAAAAAGTATAAAATTAAGGCCATTGCAACGTTTTTATTTTGGTTAATATCGATTTTTAACAAAAATAATGAATTAAAGTAACGTGAAACGGAACGTATCTAAAAACAACAATCAGCGTTTAGTGACGTATCTGCTGTACAACGATAAGGCACCCTTATGTCTTTGAGTTAGGACAGTTCTTGACCAGTGATAGACACGAGTGACGTCATCGTCCGTTTTCGCGCGAACCTTTAAACTGTCGGTTTCAAAACGCAATTTTGGCACTAAATTAAAGCGTTTTAATTTTTTATTTATGTGGTGGTCTATTCTAGATGGAGTTCTTTAAAATTAAATCAAAATAGAAATATAGCAGGTTCCCTATTCGACATTGAAAAGTTCTATCGCCAAAAGTATATATTGACTCGTTCTTCGGAGAATCATATGTCTTACCCGTAAAATAGTGGTACAAATTTCACTGTGTAGCTGAAGTGGACATGAAGTTAGCCATCAATCCATGCATCAATCAAGATGGAATATGACAGTTCACTTTAAGCTAACTTCACTTAGCTAAGTTTTCACGTAGGTAGAGATGTTTTTACAACATAGGCTGTCTAAAGAATCAGGAGAACCATACCAGCGCGGTTCAGCTTCCGTAACGCATCGGTATTTGTACCAGTACTAAATCCGGCTTAAGCGGCTTTTGACTCGGGTCTGCAATAAAGAAAATCTTGCTACATCATGAATGAAAAGGACAAAAATAAGAGTGAAACACTTGGCAAGCGCTCGAGCAGTTCCATCGTAAGCCAAACTTGGCTGCAGGCACCAGGATGAAGGAGAGGAATTAACATCGCAATTAACAGTTGTATATTACCTATTTCCGCTTCCTCAATATATAATGCCGGGCACTGTAGAGATTAAAACACTGTTTTAACTTTTTGTAATCTTCCTCTTGGTATTTTTTGTTTAGTTCTCTTGAAAACTGCTATTCAACTTAAGGTGAATGGCAACACCAGTACCTAAGTGAGATTACTTGATTTAGATCTCAAAAATGCTACGGCCACACGTAATATGGCAATAATAGGGTATTTTACTAAAAAAATCTAATAAGTCCGTCTGATAGATTTGATGAAGACGATACAGCGAGTTAAAGTCATGTGGCTTGGTAAATTCGGTACAATTTTACCAAGCCGCGTGACGTCACGCGTGTCTTCAACTCGCTATATCCTCTTCATTTTTTGTTTACGCGAAAAATGAAAACATACGTGTCCAATGTTTTTTGAAAATCTATCAGACAGATTAATTAGATTTGTTTTTTTTGGAAAAATACCCTATTATGGCCATAATTGGTGTGGTATCAGTAGGTTTTGTTTGAATTTTTACCATAATTATTGCTATATTACGGTAGTGTAGCCGTAGCATAAGAGAATAAATACTTACTTACTTTATATTCAGGTTAATTTATAAAAAAATCACTAATCTAATCTATGGTTAATTTTTTTCTCTTATTGAGTTCTAAATCAAGTAATCTCACTTAAATTCACAATCAGAATAACCAAGCATAAATGATTAAAAAGATTTTTTAATAGTGGTACTCGTAAGTACTTGTTTTAATTTTGCAAATTCGAAAGTAGATAGTAAATTGGTGAATTCAGTGAAAATAAACTCAATAATACACAAATCTCATCACAAAACACCATATCAAACCGAACATATTTTCGTGAGCACGAAGCCTCACGAAACTTAATCCTGTCTACCAAATTTCCCACAAAGGGTCCCGCCGATTAAGCCGATATTCACGTGCCAAAGTCCCGAAAATTCTCTTCGGTGTCTAAAGTACCGAAGTACCGATTACACGTAGCGTCTGATTACACGTCTTTAACCGCTGTTGTATCCCAGGAGCGTCGTTTGAGCGACAGTGGTGGCCCGGCCGTGTATAACCGAGAGCTGCTCGTCGGGATCCTGTCCTACGGAGGTACGAGCGATGAGGACCCTCATGTCGCCATCTTCACTAATGTCTCCTACTTTCACAGGTGTGTGTGATTTACTTGTTTTTTAGGGTTCCGTACCTGAACAGGAAAAAATGGAACCCTTATAGGATTACTTTGTTGTCCGTCCATCCTTTTATCAGTCTGTCACGACCCTTTATCTCGAGAACGCTTAAAGGTATCAAGTTGAATTTATAATTAAATATAGGTACTTAGGTTTACATTCCCTTGAAGTTGTAAAAAAATATACGGTCGTTTATGCCGCAAAAAAAAGGATATTTGTCGAAATATACGTTTTTTGCGGCCCTTTTGATTCCCTTGAGGGTGTCGACTCTCAAGGGAATCAAAAGGTTATTTTCCGTTGAAAATAATGAACTATGAAATTTGGCAAGTAACACCGTCTTATACTTCAAGTATAGGGAAAAATCTAAAAACTATACATTTGAATTTAATCATAAAAAAGGTCTTTATTTAAAGTAATACCTACAAATTTGCACGGAACCCTCGGTGGGCGAGTCCGACCTGCAGTTGTCCGGTTTTTACAAGGCGTTTCAGAAGTGGCTTGTCGTATTTTATAATAGAGAAATAGCAATAATAATAGTAACTTAACTTAGCTCAACAATCATGGCTCAACTTAACTTGGCTCAACAATCATGGCTCAACTTGACTTGGCTCAACAATCACAACAATCATTGTACCGATAAATAATTCTGACGGCCAATGGCATAATTGCCAAGAGCCTCGATCAATACCTGGTGAGGCTCTCGTTGGGCAGCTGGATCTAGGGCTTGATCTAGTAGTAGCTCCTCCTGGACGCGGCGCATATAGTTAGGAGGTTCCTCTCTCAGGCAGAAGCCCTGTCGGTGAGCTTGGACCCTGTTCCCGATACCGATAGGCTACTATTTTCTATATTTTTAAATGTTCTTATTTTTGTTTTAGAGAATTATTTAAAAACGTAATTAGTTTGTATAATAACAGAAATAAATTCAACATTAATCGTAAAATAATAAAATACTTATTTTTTCAAAAAACCGATCGACAAAAAAGTTCCCAAGCTAATCACATTTCAAGCAGTTGATTCAGTAGGTTGCATCAAGTTTATCAGTGAACTAAAATAAAAAAATATATTCCCTCTGAAACAGCCTTTATTGCTTGTCCGAGTGCCAGTAGTTTTGGACGAAAATTCTCCTACTTAATGTTGTCTTTTTGGGAGTTCCTTCTATTCCAACAGTTGATTAGGAAACTAGGTTTTCGATATGTTAGCGGAAACCAACTGGGCAGTGTCACTAAACATTAAGGCCGCTCTGTCGAAAAAGCTTAAAAATAGCGAGCAGATAAAGCAGTTTTTCGTCGGCATTTACCGAGAAATTACATCTGAAAAAAATTTATCTACATGGTACGTAATTTGTTTTAGCCAGAATTTATGTATCGGTGGCTAGATAATAACAGCCGCACGGGTCGATCTTGAAGGTTAAGCAAAGCTTGCCAAGGTTGGTCTGTAGATGGGTGACCATCTTAACATACCAAGTTTCCTCCGTGCCTCGGAAAGCACGTTAAGCCGTTGGTCCCGGCTGTCATTTGTAGATCTTTAGCAGTCGTTACGGATTGTCAGAAGCCAGTTAATCTGACTCCAGTCTTGCCATGATGTACAATGTTTCCCAGTTACTGGGTTGTGAAGGTCTGGTAGGCAGCCGCTCCGCGTAAAATACTGGTATTCAGCTAAATCCGGTTTGACTGGAAGCCAACCCCAATATAGTTGGGAAAAGGCTAGGCAGATGATGATCACACAATAAGAAAAAAAATTTTTTTTCAACTTAAATATGTATTTTCATTATAAAAAATAAAAACACGGGTAGCGGAGTGGCGCGTAGAGGTGTAGTTAGCTCCTTTTGTATGCACAAGGTCATTGGCATGTATGCAAGCCTTAAGCAGTAGTTTTAATGGCAGTACTTTAATAACAGCAATTCAATCCGAATGCCATGCGTAATCGTTACTGCATTGCGTTAGTAATTTTCCATCCACTTACCTACCGGTTCTTGGTGCAATAAATCATGTGCTTACCAAACACGACGATTCCGAGATGTGGTGATGATGATCATGTTTAATACCTCAGCCAAGTACAGGTCGATTTAAACTCTACGGCGCGGCGGATATGTGGTTCGCTTTTCGCTGTGCAATGCCTCACCCTCACGTCACTGCCGCATGAATTTGTTACTGTTCAGCAACTCGCCTCGTTTTCCGAGACGCTATTAAGACCTAGTTTCCTCCTCAACTGTTGGAAAGCACTCCCAAAAAAACAGAGAAGAAGACGTAGATAGATGTAGCTGCGAATTATTTTTATAGAAATCATTAGATTTTTCCAAAATATTCACGTCAAACAGTTTATCTTCTTTATCAGAATGGTCACAACAAAAATAAATAAAATAACAAAAAAGAAAAGTGAATTTATTTTCGAGGCGATGTATACAAGCATCACGTCCATCTTTATGATTTACCTTTGTTCTCAGATGGATTTTACTCAACACCAAGAGATATTTAGAAAAGCACTGCTTACCGAAATATTCGTCGGTAGATTCTGCTATAAACAGTGCCGATTCGTCTTCATAATAAAACTCTATTAGAATGCTATACTGTTTTATTGTTATTAAGTGTAACAATTTGTATAACTTCATGAAAATGTTTGTGTTTTGCGCATGATCTATCTACGAACTTATCCATTTGTTTAATTATCCAATGTCTTAGATAATAGAGGTTTGTGTACACGCTGGGTTTATCTTTTTTTGCGCATCCATCGCCGTGTGACGTCAGCCCGACCACCTTCCTGCAAATCAAATACTTAATAGTCTGAAAACAAAATATGTTTAGATGGCAAAACATACAGATGTAAGATATGAATAAACGTGCAGACGGCAGGCGACAGATGGCGGGACTATATGAGTGTGCCTGCAGAAGGGGGACTCGCTTGTCTAGACACCGCGGGCTACAGACGCTTGGGAGCAACGCTTTGCTTTAACAGGTGACGTTTAATTTCCCGGAAGAAGGCAGTAAAGTCAAGTAAAGATACGTGATTGCGGTAAGTATCCCTAATTTCCATACACTTAAACTTTTGAAGAACTTATGAACGCCACTGATGCTGCAATTGACATGGTCACCTACTGGGCCCAAACTGTCCAAATTATTTAACTGCATGGAATCGAAAAGATGAAGCCTAATAAGAAATCAAAATACTAAAATGTGTTATTTTAGTAAAAATAAAAGATATTATAATTAGTAGGTACGTACCCACGCCAAAGCACTCCACCGCCGGAGTCTCCCCTGCAAGTATCCCTCTTGCCATTTCCGTACAGACAGAACATATCATTAGACAGTTTTAATTTGTGTAGGCGACTGCACTCCTTAAGTGGCACGTAACTCAGGTAGGTCATCATCAAGTTGCTCTCGGAGAGGGAACCGCCATACTAAAATCAATATGTTCATTCTAGCCATGTTATTATGACTCGCTTTGATAACTCGTCGCTAAATAATGTCAGCCGCATGTCTTCAAGCAACGCTTGACGAAGTCTTCCATTGAAGGGTGACCACCGTTACTAAGATGTCTCCGTGCCTTGGAGAGCACGACAAGTTGTTGGGCCCAGCTGTCATTTGTAGATTTAAGACAGTCATTACGGGTAGACAGAGGCAATGAAATCTGGAACCGGTCTTCCTAAGGGATGTCCATGTTACACAGTTATTGCATGGTGGAAGTCTCCATGTTTGAATACTCTCTCACTATACTGAATTAGACTGGAAGCCGACCCCAACCTAGTTGTAAAAAGCTAGACAGATTGACTTAGAATAGTATTTATTATGCAGCATCAGGTGCGTATGGGAAACCAGTCCAATGCTAAAAGGCCTCATCAGGTCATCAACCCACTTAGTGGGGTGGCACGCTGCTTCTTTCAGTACACGGCAGAGTTGCTTATCCAAAGCTTTCGACCCTATCGACCATTCAGTAAGGTGTTGGGATGAAAATATCTATGTTAGAATATTATGACCAAATAGCAAAGACACACAGGTAGGTAGATGGTCAAGAACGCAAAGGGCATCTGTAGGAACACGGGTGGGTTTTACCCAGTAAGAATCTGACACTTCCTTCATGAGTCATATGAGGAATTCCCATAAAAAGGATAATGGCCCTTTTAACTAAATGTTAGCAAGCATCCTAACCTCCACAAATACTTCATTGGGCTGCCAGGGCTTTCCTATTGAATTATTCTACTTTGATCGCAATAAACGATTTGAACCGGGGAGGTTCATATATCAAATCGTTTTTGAACCTCCCCACTCACCAGTGCGGAGGTTCAAATTGTCAAAAAGTCCAAAAATGTGGTTTTTGGCACATTTTAAGACTTGGGCACAGTCCTACTAATTAATTTTATTGGCAGAATACACTCGTACAGAGCTAGAGTAGGTATATTTGCCACATTAGGACTATCCCTTTTATCATAAGGGAAATGACATTTTACAATCGGTCACTTCAAAATCACGTATAGTGTAACTTGAATAATTGGGACCTCAAGGGACCTAGTTTTTTAGTGTCCAACCCAATTTACCGTACCTACAACTAGATTTATTAAAATGAGGTTGTCTCATTTAAAGTGGAATTTGAATGACTGTAAACAAATGTGTCTTACGTGTTGCAATGCAACCAGTCCACACTAATATTCAAAGTAGAATGATTCTTCGTATTAGGTATAGATAATCACTCATTGGATGAACTTTAAAGTTTTGAAGTAGACAAGGCAACTACTTTTCTACCCACATATTAATTACAAAGCGACGCGTCTATTAACAGGGGAAGTTTACAGTGTTTTCAGTTTCCATATATAAAAGTTACTTCCACATAAAAACTTAACGTACGTCAACAAAACTATTTGGTATACTGGCATAAATATTAATATTTCCACTGCCGATGTTTATTTTTAACGTGTGCTCTGTACTTTTTAGGGTTCCGTACCCGAAGGGTAACCAACGCAACCCTATTACTAAGCTTCCGCTGTCCGTCCGTCCGTTCGTCTGTCTGTCAGCGGGCTGTATCTCAAGAACCATAATAGGTAGAAAGCTGAAATTTTCACAGATTGTGTATTTCTATTGCCGCTACAACAAAAAATTATAAAAATTAGGGTTTATGGTACGGAACCCCTCGTGTGCGAATCCAACTCGCACTTGGCCGGTTTTTTTAAGTTTACGATATACTTACGAATGTGGTGTACAATAATCATCTACACACTCACAACATTGTTTAAATGTAGTTACAAGTTAGCTGCCTGCATACCGAATAGCTTTGCTGACTATACATAAAGTTGAAGGTTGCCAGTGTTACCATTAGCAAACAATATTCCTTGTTGTGTTCTTAACTTCATTATTCTATAACTTTAGTTGCATAGGACTAACAATGTCTGGCAAGTTCTGCTAGTTTGTAATTAGTGCTGAAGCGTTTTATACGTAATCCGATAACTTGTTATGCTTAAAGTTAGCACGATTAAACTGTTTTATTTACTACCTGCATTTACTTGTTGACTGTAACTTTAATTATTTGGCAAATTTAACTTTAACTATTTGGCAAATAGTTAAAGTTAACAGGTCACGAACGATATCAATACTAACAACGTGAAAGTTACTGCGTCTGTCTGTTGATTTGTCTGCCTGCATGTTAACCTCTTCACGTCGATAAAATATACCAAAGGAATCTTCCCTTGGTACAAGTTTTCACTTACACTCGGGCAAAACCGCTAGCAGAAGTTAGTCTAGACATACTTATACTGGGAGTCAAACACCTCACTCCCCCCGCTGACCCGAGGTGGCCTTCAGAGGCGGGCCGGCACCAGCCGGGGATTACGGAAGTCACATTAGTTCTCGCGATCCCCGGTTGGTGAGAGATGGAGCACCGGGGTGGTTTTAGTCAGTAAGAGTCTGACAGGCGGAGGACATACATGAGGATTTCCCTCCGTTATAAAAAAAAAAAAAGATATACTTATAGGCTACGGTTCATATGGTGATGGTAGAGCTTTCCCTAAGAAGCCATATTAATTTCTTTTTGCCGCTAGCATAAACTTCTTCGTTCCGGTTTGAAGGTAAGTATGGTTGTGTTACCTCACCAGGTTCCCGGTAAAATTATTGGCACACTTTTCAACTTTGTTCTCAACTTTTCCATCTAGTGTTATTTCAACCTGTTTGGCAACCTTTTACGTAAATGCAAAATACCAAAAGTATACTTAGCCCGTGGATATAGTAGAACAAACAAAAGGCAAAACTCGCACATCAAGGTTCATACTCAGGAGAACATTATGACTAAATTCCTTACTTATTATTTGTGTCCGGTTAGTGGCAACCTCGCCCTTGGTCAAATGTGGATGTGCAGGTTACACTCGTGGGAATCAATCTGAGAATACACCGATGATATTTTGTGAGGAGAACCCTAAAGACCTACTTGTGGATCAAATGTGGATGTGCAGGTTACACTCGTGGGAATCAATCTGGAAATACACCGATGATATTTTGTGAGGAGAACCCTAAAGACCTACTTGTAAATGGATGAATTCTTTCAATCTGCCTAACCTTTATCTCAACTTATTTGTTGGCGGCTTCTTATCGATCAAGATGTCACGGACAACTGCCTATTTGACCTCCACAGCTCGGTAACTAACACCCCTTGGCAAGACTGGAGTCAGATTTCTTGACTTCTGACTGTCCGTGATGACTGACAAGGATCTACAAATGACAGCCAGCATCAACAACTAACCTTTTGACCACCAAAGCGTAAACGCATCGGCGTCCCACACACGCCAAGCCACAAATTCTATAGGCATTGCGATTTTGCTAACATCTTATCGATAACCAATTAATCATTGCATTTCGTTCTGCATGGTTTTAAATAAAAATTAAATAGTACTCGTAACGTAATCAGAATCACAAATAACTTGATTTAGTATTTATGTACCTATTTATTTTGGGCTTGTGTTTAAACACCGCCCAAAAAAGTACCTATTTTACTACCAAAAAAGTTCTAAACGATTACCAAAACGGATAAATGGTCACCAAATAATATTCGAGAAGTAGCGCTCGCCGGCCGCTGCCGCGGCACCGCTCGCTTCGCTCGCTCGGCTCGCGCGCGGTTGGTCACAATTCTAACCCAACCTAACCTATTTTATCCAGTTTGTAACCCCAAGCCTACATTTTATGGCAATCACAGTTGAGTTGGATAGAATTTGGTGACCGTTGATCCATTTTGGTGCCCGTCTAAATTATACCCATTTGGTGACCGTTGATCCATTTTGGTGCCCGTCTAAATTATACCCTTTATTTTGTACTTAAAAATGTCGTTTGCTTGTCGGCTGCGTGTTGCGCACTTTTTCATTTGTCGGCTATATAGCAGACGGTGGCGGTCAAAAGGATTACAAGCTTTCCTATGCACGGAGGCGTCTCGATGTTCACGCATCCACGCGCAGCCATCTACCATCGGCAAGCGCTGCATGCGGCTTTCACTATCTTGCCATTAGCTGTTTTGGATAAATAGGATGTACTAATAATACTGACATTGATTTAAGTTACCTTTTGCCAGCCCCAGCCGGTCACAGTAAACCGGCTCGCCTTATCATCTATCCATCTGTCATTGTTGACGAGTATCGCTCTCTTAGCGACTTTATTGAACTTCATGGGATTCTTGACGAATACAAGGGCTATGTCGTTCTCGAATGGAACATTCTTACCGTATTTCTCATGTACTACAAACGATGACACTTCGTGTTTCTGAGCTTTGAAGTCGTAAATGTATTTCGAGCCTGTGGAATTAGTTATTTATTAAAAACTTAATTACATTTCCTCAGGTTTTGTTATATGTAAGTCACATATAAACAATCCGTATGTAGTTTTGTTATCATTCTGAATTGTAGGAAAATGCTACGCAAATATCACATGCGTTTTGTGAGTGAAAGAAAACAAAGTCACACGTCGGCTTAAAACAGAAAAATGGCGGACATAATCCAGTCAGGGACGCTTTTAGCCGGCGACAGTTCTCTGTTGTTACAGATGCAGCATTTTGTACGCTTATCTAGGAAATAAACCCACTAAAAATCTTCCCGTAGCAACACTTCAAAGTGTTTGAACTCCCTAGCTATCTTGTAGATTCTAATAAATCCTACCATTGCGTCTTCGTAGCATCTGTAATCGTAGTAAATGATAGGTTAAGCTTTGATATATGATTATTTTTCTCATAACATATTTATGATATTGTCTGAATCGCTTTTGGCCATGCTAACTTGAAGCTATAAACGAACCCTTATCAGCGAGCATCGTTGTGGTTGTTTCCAAGTTACAGTAAACAGGCTATTTAAGTTTAACTTGGTTGGTACCTCCCCGGCCCTTAACGTTTCCGTCAGGGGTAATAAATTATGAGTATTGTGCCCTTCGGGTTAAGTTGAATTTCAATTAGTATCACAATGAAACTAGACTGGCAAACCAAGTTAACAGACTTTAAATATATACACTTCATCGTAAATCATCCAAATATTACTAACTAGCTTTTGCCCGTAACTTCGTATGCGCATATCCTATTTCTCCCGTTCCCGTAGGAATTTCGGGAAAATTTGGCATATAGGTTTTTTGATGAGTGCAGAGTCCTGCAATACCCAAGCAACCTACCTACATGCCAAATTTCAGCTCTCAACGACCAGCGTTTCGGCTGTGCGTTGTCTGTCAGTCACTCAACAACTAAATAATTTTATTAGACAGTATTGAAATCGCCTCTTAGGGCGTGTTTATGAATTGAGTACTCTGAGTTAAGACGTGGTTTTCAGCCTAAACTGTGCTGTGTGCTTAGTTTTAGATGTATATGTACCTTCACGTTTGCTTTGTTTGTTATTGATTTTATTAGTTGACCCGCGCAACTTCGTTTGCGTCACAATTTTCATTACTGCTTCGCCCCTATTAGTCTTAGCGTGATGAGATATAGCCTATAGCCTTCCTCAATAAATGGGCTATCTAACACTGAAAGAATTTTTCAAATCGGACCAGTAGTTCCTGAGATTAGCGCGTTCAAGTAAACAAACAAACAAACACACAAACAAACAAACTCTTCAGCTTTATATATTAGTATAGATTAATTTTATTCTATGACTATTGTTATTCTACATTTTCATGCGTAGTCATTAGACGACGATTTATTTGTGTCAAATTTGAAAAATATAAGTGAACTGTATCATGTTCATATGAGGCAATAAAAATTATTTAAACATAAAACAGTTTGAAACATATTCTTTAAATCCCGGTCGATTCTGTAAACGAAGTGAGCAGTCAATCAAAGAAATCAAGATGGATAGACAGCTCACTTCGTGATCACTTCAACCAAGCCTTCACTTCGACATGTTTACAGAATCGATCGGCTTTTTCAATGTTAGAATATTTGTTTACATGTTTCGATAAGCAAGTATTTATTTCTTGAAATGTTTAATATATTAATAATTGGTGGTTATTTCTGCACCTCTGTGAAAATTAACGTGCATCTATTGATAAGTATACTTGAAGGTACAATGAAAATCTGAAAGAACAAACGGTTGTTCTTTCACACGGGACTAGAAAAACCAGAAAATTTGTTTCGTGTCGAGAGGAACAGAAAAGAAAATGATGAAATGTCTCCAACCTTCGTAGCAAGGTCCCATGACAGTCTAACATCTATCATTAGGCAAGCAGCTACTAGCTTTCAATTACTATAACTTTCAATAAACAGCGATTTCATTAGTTAACTCTATTAATAATCGCACTATTTTTCGTTTCAGTATTGCACCTACCACTATTTGTCTCTGCAGCAACCAAAGATGGACTGGTAGAAAATGCCTGAAGGCCTGTACAGACCTACGCGATACTTATTCGTTACCTAGAGCGGTAGCGATAAATGTCGCTGGGTTCCGCGTGGTATCCCGCCGGGTATTTTGTTTGGAGTTCTGCGGCTTAGGTTTGAACAGAAGTATTACCGCATACAACAGTAGATACGAGTATACCGCGGTAGCGAAAGCCGAGTGGGTGATCGGCTTTCGCCACCGCTCTAGGTAACAAATATCGCGTAGGTCTTAACAGGCCTTTAGGTAAGTCCGCCTCTCTGCTTTTATGTTCCGGAAATATTAAATAAATACTCACCGATTTGTACTCTCATTTCCTCAACATCTTGGTTGTTTTCTAAACAGTGAGCCGATGTCAAAATAGACCAGCTAGACAAAATAACACCACCACAGAGGGCACCCAAATTAAAGAACTGAATTGCAAAAGGGTATTTTTCCAATTTCACTGGCTTTCCCCCGACAATTTTAGGTCCAAATTCCACATTCTCTAATCTGTGTTTTGATTCACTTACTATTAAATTCGAAAATAGAAATATGGACAAAATTAAAATTTTCGTTCTAATCTTTTCGAACATATTTATGGACGGGGTGTGGATTCGGTTGTTCTAATTAAACGAATCACCAAAGAAAGCAAATGATTGGGTTTTTATGAAGCATGTAAAGATTATTAAGTACTCGTATAGTATTTTATGTGTGGACCTGTGGACGTAAGCAGATATGTACTCTCTCCGCATTATGTAATGGGAAACTCCACATTTCATATTTGGTTTGATTTTCAAAAAACTACTTCCATACTGTGTTTGTATAAGATTGATTGGATTTGCTCTATTGTATCTTAGTATTTTGATTTGTATTTTGAGTGATCATTGCAGCATACGTACCAGCTTGATACTCTACAATTATTTTTATAAAATCCTAAAGATACAAAACTTTTAATTTCATACAGCAGCAGCTGACTACATCTTCAACTGTGGCAATGACCGTAACATCGCCTTTTTTAAGAGCGGATTTTATTGTGGTATATCGCTGTTTGATGACGATTATCCATCGCACCTGCGGAGTTTAATTTGATCAATACCAAACATTAAATAAACCCTAAAACCGTGTCTGGTATAAATGTGGTTGGTTTAAAGTTAATAAAATTGAAGCACTTTCTGCTAGATACCTACTGGGAAGCTGGCTCTATGCCAGCTGTTGCTATCGAGCAGTATATGCAAACAATTTATATACTTTATTGGGTAAGTTCGTATGTAAATATGTACTTTTCTTTTCCTGAAAATAATGGTAAATTACTCGAATGGCTTATGGAATAAACTGGCAAAAAAAGCCAGAAAATCACACTCCAGTCTCACTAAGAATAATCGTATTTACCAGTTACTGGATTGTAAAGGACATACAGACGCTCCATGTTAAATAATTCCGCATTTCCGCTGCATCTGGTTACACTAGACGACACCAACGTCCAACATGGTTATGAAAAAACTAAGCAAACTGATTAAATGTCAAATATTATTCCAGAGAATATTGTTGTTCATCACTAGATATTATAAAAGAAAGTCCTCCGCCGTGTCTGTCTGTTCGCGATAAACACAATAACTCCTGCACCGATTTTAATGCTGTTTTCACCGATAGATAGAGTGGTTCTCGAAGAAGGTTTCAGTTCAGTAAATAATTTGTCAAGTTTTTGTATACATTGGCTAAAATATAATGATATTTGTTGGAGGTGTCCCCTTGGGTTGCAGGAACGGGATCAAAATTTCACGATTACTTTTGGTCGCGATAACCGACATCCACGCGGGCAAAGCCGCGGGCATCTGCTAGTCTATTTATAATTCGTTAAACAATTCGCAGACTGAGCACGAATTAAAAGAAAATGAGAAAACTCTAACCTCCTCCCTCAATCCACTTTACTTTTGACTTTCAGTGCATGAAAAACAGTTCTTGGATATCTCTATATATTAATTTGTTTCTGTATACGAAGACAAACCCAGCATCCCATACATACATTTACATACACTTTGGAATATAAGGCAGTTTGCAAGCGAGAAGCATTCGCGCGTTGAGCCTAAAAATGTAGTCACGTAAAAGCTTTCAGGCTTCAGTATCGTTTGACGCGAATGGTACATAGGGATAGGAGGGCTTTCAGGGAAAATATGTAAATATCAGTCAACTTTCATTTGTAAATAACCGAACTCTATGTATGTATGTTTTTTTGTGCTAAAATATGGAAATATGGATACAATAAAACTTTTAGTTCGTTGTTCAGGTTATCCAACAATCAGATCAAGCCATGCTAAGTAGACATAGGTCTTTTCTCACATTAAACTTTATTAACTTTTATGTGAACTATGTCACTACCTCTGTAATTTGTACAATCAATCATGTGCCTTCAACTAAACAACATTAATTAAGTTCTAACCACAACTAATTTATACAGAAACATTTCCTAATTCGTGTAAGAAACCTGAACGTTGTGTTCTAATGCGATTAAGGCTACTAAGCAAACATCTTGATTCTCAATGCAAATCGTATCGCCATCTCTGCCACACTGAGGGGCCGAATTATTTAGGAAGGAGACAGAAACTTTATTTTGGCGAGTACGGCAGCCCAGCGGCACGGGTACGGTGGAAGCAGCGGCGCCCGCCTTCGGCACTCAGTCGCCCATCGCCGGCCGCCACAAGCGCCGCGCGCGGCCGTCCCCCGCACTAAACATAACCTGCAACACGGCCTACTCACATAAACATCAGTCATCACCACTAAAACCCAACAAAATGATGATCCTAAACGATATTCTAAACATAAACCTACATGTGATGTGATACAAAACTCAATTCCCCTATGTGTAAGTCACAGAATTTTGGCAAAGGAAACAGGGCGACGAAATCAAAACAAAGGTGTATATCGATTGTGTGTATGCGGTTGTTTTAAAGTGATTAGGTATGTACGATGCTTACTGGCTTTTACATCAATCTTAGATTGATATTGACTTAATTGTGAACATGATAATTCGTAAAAAAATAGGAATTAAATATTTTAGTATAAAGAACACCTGTTTGAGTCATAAATATAACTTTTGGGGTTCTTAATTTTTTTCCAGGGCAAGATCTTATTATGGCGTGTATATAAGAAAACAAATTATTTTCTATTATTCTTAAATCATGTGGGAAATAAAATACAAAAGAAAAAGTATACAATGAGCAAATATATTTGACAAGTACTTATAACCTGTTTTAAAGATCTGTGAGTAAAACCAACAATAGACCAAAAGGTAATGGACAACGAGATAAAATAAAAACCTTCACAAATTGTTCTCATCCACGTCCGTGGACAGATTGAGCGGAGAAATAAAATCTGAAACGAGACGAACGACTGAAACTTATAAACGTCAGTCTGTCTAGATGTTGGTACTGAAACCTGTACTTATATACCAACCCACTTCCGCGTTTGTACTAGGCTTTAAAGTAAGTTTTCAGTATCCAAACATTTTATTTACGACAAGTATTTTTCCAGCAGTTTCGCCAGCGTTGATTGTAAAAATTATAACACGGAAGCGGAAACTTAATTTAAAGCCTAGTAGGCTTTAAAGTAAGTTTTCAGTATCCAAACATTTTATTTACGACAAGTATTTTCCAGCAGTTTCGCCAGCGTTGATTGTAAAAATTATAACACGGAAGCGTACCTACATCCGGAATACAAAGCGTTCTTTGTCCTTATTCAGGTCATGACCTGGTCTACCTGTGGCGCAAGTTTCATGAAAATCTGTTGGGACATGATTTAATAAACAATTTACGAAAAATACTTTCTCATTTAAAACATGAGTACGAAAAAATCGCAATAAATAAGATCAGGAACATGATCTTTCGCAGCTGACCTACATATTTTAAATACGCACACATACATACACACGCACACATTTACAGATGTAAGTACGTACAATACGAGATGTTCATTGACATTCAGATGAATGCGCCTCTATTGTTAGCATTGAACTTTTGTTCGTCGTTCTTCTCTTTTATTAATTAACTTTTTTTCTGTTTGTTTTGTGGTAGTAACTGAATAGTGTAGTGCAGGTTCCATTCGTTTTATAGCTATTCTAGAACAGAATGGTTTTAGCTAGCTTAGCTGGATTATTTTCTCTCAGGTGGAATTAATTAACATAAAGCTACAATTAACTGAAACTAAACATGTTTGCCAACCTATACCTACAAGATTAATTATATTTAATTTTAACATGGGCCGCTGTTGTATCTAAGTTACCGAAATGAAAAGTTCATAAATTATTTATGAGTTCATTTGAGTTTATAAAAAACTCTAAGCTATTTAACTCCTGATTAGTAGATCCTAAGTCTAAAACTAAGTATTTAAGTTATGAATCTGCCTATCAGTAGCTAGGTTTTTTATAAATAAGTTATTACCTATAACCATTAGTGAATGTCGATAGTCTTACGCCATCCCATCTTCCTAGTTCATCGTGTTGTGATGGCGCTGCCGCTGTGGCTGTGGAAAACCTCAAGTAGCGGATATATAGTAACCTTAATGGTTACTATATTTTCGAGCCGTTTGGGGTTGAAACCCCCCGGCCGAGGGGGCCATGAGCTCACAGCCTTTTCAAAGAAATTTCGAAACGGCTGGTTGACACTTCCCGTTACCCAAGAGCTGGTTTTTACTTTGGGCAGAGACTAAGTATTGCCATTCAACGTGGCAATGCCGCCAGTTTCTCGAGCACATTACCAGCTGACAGCGTTGAGGACGATTTTTTGATGCTATATTTTAGTTTGTTGTATTTGTTAATTTTAGTTATTATTGTTATTTTTTTACTTTAGAATGAAGTTATTAGGTTTTGTTTTTTGTTTTATGAAATCAACTTGAATATTTCGGTTTAAGATCTGGATGAGTCTGGTCATCTTGGGTGTTAGATTGACGACATATTTGCAGTTACAATTCGGTGAGGAACTACAATGATTACAAAAAAAAAGCAAGTATAATAATTATGCTTTCCTTTTCCTAATTATTAGAAACAGCTTTCGTAAAATAAATTTAAAACTTAATCTGTAACTAAATAATAGAATTAAAACTTAATCTGTAACTAAATAATATAATTAAAACTTAATCTGTTACTAAATAATATAATTAAAACTTAATCTGTAACTAAATAATAGAATTAAAACTTAATGTTATAAGCTATCGATCTTATACCCCCTATTAATACCTGCAGACCTGTGTCTAACCCCGAGCTAAGTCTACGCTATGTAGGTAATACCGGATTGTTCAGTATCGGGGTGAAACCCTTGAATAATTCAAGTACCTACGGCAGGTGATCACGTGGCGCGACGGGCCACGGTCAGCGCCGCACGTGAGCGCATACCCTTACTATATAGTTATACCATACCCTTACCTTTCGAGGACAATATGCTGTTTTACTTTGGTAATAAAAAAAAGGTTTTGACCAAGCGGGCTACGGAATAGGAACTCGCTTTTCAAGCGCGAGCGTGAAAACGTAGAATGTATGTATAAGAGCGCCTTCAAATTAGTCGCTAAGTGCCGCGCGGCAGCAGCGCGACTGTAGCGCTGCTTTGTTAATCCATACAAAAAACAAGTACCCACCTACTACATGAAAACGTATAAGTCGCAGCCGCGCCGTTTAGTAGCCTAGTAGCCTTTTCCTTGAACGGTGCCGTTTAATCAGCGGCCTAAGTGACATCCCAGGCAAATAACTTGGTTCAATATCGTTTAATCACTTGTCTAGCCAAGTAACGTAACATAGGGCACCGGGAGCTTAGGGCAGGTTCGAATGGTATGACGGGAGCTAGAGTGAGCGAGCGAATTTAGCTCTCGACATGCCATTCATGCTTGGCAGAAATACAAGAGACGCACAGTTGGGTTCATTCGTGAAGGTTGCAATGTTGAAATTGATTATTGTTTGAATCTAGAATTCCCAAAATTAAAACCTATATGAATTTCTTCTGTTACTGACTGATTGAGTGACTGACAGCCGAAAGAAACTATTGGTCGTAGAGTTCCCGAAATTCTTACGGGAACGGGAAATAACGGCATGTGCGCGTACGTAGTCGCGTGCAAAACCTAGACATGCATACTATTGTTTTCTATTATGATTAACATAGTAAAGGAAAATTATAACTTACTATTCAATTCTGACAGATTGGAATTTAGATTTCATTACGTCCTCTGTTATAACGATACGTAGGAGTACATTTGACATCTGCCCTACCTCTCGAGGTATATCCTGGCGTGTTGTTATGTTTCTATATCTACAGAACATAATATATCTAAGGTTATTTGGGTATAAGTTATCGCATCTGGTACCCCGCTGACTTATGGTGGAGGGGACATCATGAGGGAAACCCAAACTTAACGATCTGAAATCGACAACACGCTGTGACTGTGAGTAACCTGATTCTTTTCGTATTCGTAACTAACTGATGGCCCATTGTATACAGGGTTTATAAAAATAACGATGACTAAACAAAGGAAAATGGAATGCCTTTGGCGTGCCAGGCTGACTCGTACCTGCCCGTTTTTTTTTCTACCCTAATAATATAAAGAGGAAAGATTTGTATGTTTGTAAGGAATAAACTCAAAAACTACTGGACTTATTTCAATAACTTTTCACCATTAGAATGGTAAATTATCCCTGAGTAACATAGGCTATAATATTTTTACTAGAAAAAATTAAGGATCCTTAAGAAAATTGTAGCGCGGACGAAGTCGCGGGCGAAGTGCTTCTCTTTAATATTCCAAAGCCGAGTTTCGCTTACCAATTAGGGAAGGAGTATTACCCAGACATCACAGGCACTTTTCTTAAATAAATAAATATTAAGAAAGTAGGACTGCATACTTAGACATTATTACACAGTGGAGACTATAAAGTTATGTTCCTGTAACAAAGACACAATAGTTCACGAGGAAATTGCCTTTCGAGAGCTATCTTCCTGTGCCCTGAGAACGACATTTTATTTCCTTTTATCTTTCTACATTTCTTGCTTTGCACAATTACATTTAAGATGAATGCTCCAGGGTAGCCCGCGAAATTCAAATATTTTTATGTTTTTTGCAATTTGCCGGTCAGTGTGAAGCTGTATGTGGACCAAATGCGATCCGCGACCGTAACGCGTATTTATCTAAAGAATTATAACCATTTTAATCATCAATATAGCCCTCTAAGTTCATGTAGTTCGAAAGAATGATTATTTCTGAAATATTTGAATTTCGCGGGCTACCCTGGAGCAAACTTATGAGGTAGACTTATGAATTTTCTTTGAGAATAATTACTTAGTTCTTGAAAATAAAATAATTCCCTTTTCATTTCGCAAGTTCTTAGAACTGTAGATAGTTTAAAAATACGTGGACTATTTATGTCGTCCGTAAGAAGTATGTTTCCTTACTATACAAACACTTTTTGGTCATAGATCAACTTTACTGAAACCAAGAAAAATCGTTTTTCTTAGATTTGATCTTGCGATCCAGTGTTATTTATTTATACTTTTTTTTTTGTGTGCTCAAAAAATACGCGACGAGACATACTCTTACCTATAGTAGGTTTTATAGTCTTTTAACGTGTTTGAATTGTCAATTTTCTAACTCCGTAACATCCCACTGAATGACGCTTTCCAAAATAATTCTTCCAAATTAGTAATTTCTACAAAAACATATTCTTGTTATCACAAACGACACTAATGTGTGTAGATCCAGCGCATTAGCACGACAAGTTCCCTATTCTATTGAGTTGTAAACTCGTAGTACGCAGCTGTATTGTGGGAGCCAATCACCCGTCTGTAATCGCGTTACGTGCCGCGTTGCGTCTCTGCGCAAGGGTTGGAGCGGCACTAAATAACAAACGACAGTTATATTGTGTGAGTTTAAGGGCCTATCCTTTTGCAGAATAAGGAGGTTTTGTCTGATGTTTAATAAATAATTTTGTGTTAAGTTTTCGTTGACACAAAGTGGGTTAGTACTGAGGATTGGTCGCGGCTTGGGTGATCAGGTATGCTACTAACGGGTTTTGTAGAAGCTTAAGGCGAGTGATTTTAAAGGTTTTTAAGTGATCAACTGATTCTCAATTTTTTTAACCGTCTTTGTGTTTAAGCATTCCAATTGAGACGAACTTCCAGTTTAATCAGAAGCTACTGAGTTTCAAACACAGCGTAAAAGATGTCAGTATTTCCTAGAGAGAGAAGATGCATTCGCTCTTTTAGGCTTGCGGCAAAGCGTATCCATTAGCACAGTCAGCCCCTTCCTGCTTTGACTCCCATCTCTCCATAACAATAATGAGTCCTCCACCGCACACAAACGCCTTAAAAAGCCATTAGTTGACGCTCACACAAATCATAAAGCGGTTAACGGACAGCTTTAAGTTCTAAACACAGACAGGCTTTAACACTGAGCTTTTCAAAGGAACTCTAACTCAAAAAGTACTCAGAAAATATGGTTGAAACGTTGGAAAAAATACAACATGAAATCTTATTAAGTACGACGGATTTCGTGTATCTGTCCCAACGCAGTATAAATAAACAAGGTGGGTGTTCATTTGTGGGTATGTAACGCAAGTCGGTGAGCTTAACCAAGCTTTTTAGGAGAATTAGGGCTTAGAAACCCGAAAGAGAGGTAAATCCGAACAAGTTTGTGTAAATAGGTTTCTTTTGCTGTGGGATCTTATTGAGTTATATGTACCTATACGAGTACATAAACGAGTATAAAAGGTGGATCTTCAGTTGCGGTATAAGTTTCATTGTAAGCTTCTTACGCTAAGCTTTTAACGGAACTTAGAGGTATATTGTAGTCGGCACGAGTCATGAACACAGATCATTGGCGTATTTTTTTATTTTTTTATTATTGATAAGGCATTTCAACGACTTACTCACTAAAACATACACAAACATAAATCACATACAGTATTAGTTATAGTGAATTCGTCACTTACAGAAGTGCACAGCACTAACAGATAACTTAAGGATCAATGGACATGTTTGATATCGTTAGTTGCATTTGTTACAAGTTGTAAGTTTAAGAAAATTGAAGTTAAAATTATTAATGCGTTTAAGTTACATATTGTACAGAATACCAAAAAAAAACCAACATAAACAAACATACGGAATTGGAAGTGTACACAATTTTATTACTAGGCGGATCGTGTCACACAGAGGTCTTGGGACTCCGAGCTGGTTAAAAGTCTCGTACAGAATATACGCAAAGAGTTAGAAAAGATGTCGATGCTATCGATTCGTGTAGCGATTTTATTGTAGTTTCCCATAAGACGGTTCATGGGTGCTGTGCTACCAAGGTTAGTATTACTTGTAGTTGTTGTAAAGGTTATTCATAATTGGCTCGCGACCAGGTCTAATTGTTTTGTACCGAGGTACAGCTTTACTTAATTTCACTAAAAGATCGGGAACATTTAGTAAACCGTTTACGATTTTATATAGCAGGATTTGGTCCGATACGGCTCTCCGGTGTTCAAGAGAACATAAGTTGAAATGACTGAGCCTTTGACCATAAGAAGAATCTCGTGGACAGTCAGAACTTCTAAAACTTAGATATCTGGTGAAGTTTCTTTGGATACGTTCAATCCTGTTAACGTGAACACGGTAAGTTGGGTTTCAAACTGGAACCCAACTTACTGGAGATGCATAGTCCAGTTGACTTCTCACGAGAGAATTGGTGGAGATGGATTGGAAATCTCGACTTATTCTTTTTATAAAGCCAGACATCGTTGCAGCTTTGGCAGTGAAATTGTCTACGTGGTGGACAAATGTATCTAGGGCTTTTCTCCTGGGGGGGTAGGTGCTGGCCCCCAATTTGAGACGCGACGCCCAATAAAAAAAGTCGTTGCTCTTATTGGGTGTCATATTCAGGTTGGGGGCCAGAGCAATGGAGAAAAGTCCTAGGTAAGCCAAAGATCTGTGCTCATGACTCGTGCTGGCTACTATAAAAAACCTACGATGTCACACATGGTTGAAAAAAGAGGTAATTAGGTTAGAATGGCCCAATATCCTACTTATATCATCGTCATCCTGAGCTTATGTCAATTCATTTACGGTTTTCTTCTTCCATACATCTCTATTCGCCGCCATTGACTAGTCATCTCCTTCCTCGCTATACCTACATTTAATTTTTCACTATCATCGTCCTGCTCTTTTCCTAATTTATTTCAGGTCTGCATAGAATCTCTTCTTCCATTCGCCTCCCATAACATATATCCATCCATCTTTAGGGATATATGTTATTAGTAACTGAACATATTCATACTGAACACGCAAACAAAACGTTGCTCAATTTCCTAGGTAACACCCAAAATTCTCGCGAGGGACAACCCTATCGGATGAGCCGCGTTGTTCAGCGGTGGTAAATCAATTGTGCGAATATTGTTCCGATGAACGATGTGTTTATTCGTCGATTTTTACGCCTCTCTATTTCATTAATCGTACATCGGCGCTCAATGAGATAACTAATAGGTCTTTTCAACTACATTATTGACTTGTTTTTCAGATTAGATATACATATAATAAGTCTTTTCAACTAAATATAGTTGGAAAGACTGAGACTGAGAAGTAGAGCTCAAGGCAATAATAATTGACTTGAGCTCTACTTCTTTGTTCAAAGAACGAGATGTTGTTTATTATTCTTCACGAATCAACTGTTCTTTTACTAATTGATTAGCGGGGTGGAAAATTAATTTCTTATTAGAAAGCGTTTTAAGGAAATAAAAATGAACACGGAAGTAAGTTGTTGCTATGTGAGCAAAATTGTAATAAAGTAAACGTGCGATGCTGAAGCCTGCAGCTTAGGTTACTGTTGTTAGAGTTAAAGGAGTACTAAAACCCTTTAAACCGATAAGGAGAACGTTGAACCTTTTGCTTCGTTAAGAAACCAGTAAAAAACTTTTTCACTCACTAACTCACTATAACTCACTTTTAAAATAAAATAATAACTCTCATAATCATCATTATCATCATCTGCCTAGCCTTTTCCCAACTATATTGGGGTCGGCTTCCAGTCAAGCCAAATTAAGCTGAATACCATTATTTTACGAGGAGCGGCTGCCTTCCAGACCTCCACAACCTATTAACTGGGTAACACGGTACTTCATGGCAAGACTGGAGTCAGATTAACTGGCTTCTGACTATCCGTAACGACTACCAAAGATCTACAAATGACAGCCGGGACGCATATTGCCATTGTGTATATCAGTACAGACACCCATAGTCTGTACTCGATCACTTTGTGCTCTTAAAAATAACAAATACTCTAAGGCAAACTACGTATGACTACAGACCAATCTGTATAAGTATACAGTTTGCTTGCATATTTTTAAAGCAAACTACGTATGACTACAGACCAGTCTGTATAAGTATACAGTTTGCTTGCATATTTTTAAAGCAAACTACGTATGACTACAGACCAGTCTGTATAAGTATACGGTTTGTTCGCATATGTCTAAAGCAAAATGTGACCGTGTAATTGTTTGTATTGTAGGGTATGTGGGGTCATAAGACTTTAATTATGGCTTGTGTTTAAACACCGCCCAAAAAAGTACCTATTTTACTACCAAAAAAGTTCTAAATGGTTACCAAAACAGATAAATGGTCACCAAATAATATTCGAGAAGTAGCGCTCGCCGGCCGCTGCCGCGGCACCGCTCGCTTCGCTCGCTCGGCTCGCGCGCGGTTGGTCACAATTCTAACCTAACCTAACCTATTTTATCCAGTTTGTAACCCCAAGCCTACATTTTATGGCAATCACAGTTGAGTTGGATAGAATTTGGTGACCGTTGATCCATTTTGGTGCCTAGGCTTAGAGTCTTAAAAATATTATTTTTGGTGACCGTCTAAATTATACCCTTTAATTATATGTTGCAGTGTACTACGTAACAATATTGAACATAACTATGTTGTACGTGTTTATATTCTCTGAGAGAAGCTTCGTGCGACCCCCTCCATAGAAAAGGATACAACATTTTTCTCCTTCTAAAGATTTTCCGATCTCTATGCTATTTAAGTATGTTTATCAACATAATTAAAAACTAGGTTTAAACGTTTTATTCTCTATATAAAACGTATAAGCCTAGGTATATATTATGAAAATAACATTCTTAAATATAACGGAAATGGGAAATTATTTAGAAGTAGAAAAACGTTTCCTTCTTTTGTATCGAGGGCTCTGCACTCGCATGTAGTTTGCTCACACTGAAGCATGCCATTGTACATACCACGGCAGCCAAATTGCCTGTACTCGTATGTGTTTTGCTTTCACGTATTAGAGCAAAGTGTATTTTATTTCAGTCTGTCTCTGTACTGATATGCAGTATGCTCTCTAGCTACAAGAGCATATTGCGTGCGATTACAGAGCAACCCCTGTCTGTGCTAGTATACATTATGGCAATACGCAGCCGGGACCAACGGCTTAACGTGCTTTCCGAGGCACGGAGGAAACTCGGTATGTTAAGATAGTCACCCATCCACAGACCAACCTTGGCAAGCATTGCTTAACCTTGATGATCGGCCCGTGCGGCTGTTACTATCTAGCCACGAGCTCCTCAAAATAAAAACTTTCATAATGTGACTGTGGAATTAATGAAAGTAGGTATTATCCTAAATGTTTTTTTTTCAACTTAAAGAGCTTAGGAAGTTAGTTTACAAGTTTTACAACTTATAAATCCGCTTAGTAGGTGATTAGGATTACACTAAAACCCACACCAACATGTTTGTACAGTAATACAAACATGTGGTGTGAGTAGTACCTGTGTCCACATAAACCAGATAAAAATACGTCACAGAGCAAAATTGGAAGCACTTCAATAACTTTCGAACGAGGAACTGCACCAAAATCTGGAATGTTACCAAATGCTCACATAAAAGAGAAATGGCGAGAATACGCTGCTGTATAAAGAATTTTAAGACAAAGCAACATCTTTCTTTCTTCAAAGCGAAAAGTGAAATGCACATACATTTATGTAGCAAGGTACATACCTACAGTTCTTATGCCACTGACCTTTGCCCATATAATCGTATGTTTCTGTAAACATACCTATAATGATGCATGCATAATGAGGGAATACTAAAGCTCTTTCTATTGATGTAACAATATATACCTATGTATCATTCTTTGTTTCGGTCGGTGTGAATGCACTCGATACGATTTTTCATTTTGATACTTTGTGCTACTCTGCGTTCCAAATAAATTATTGTTTTGTTTACACTGTCATGCATTTTTAGTATCTATAGGTATCATAACGAATCCAATCGATGAGAATGTGTACTAAAAATCTAGATAAATATCTAAAATATTCACAAGTGCTAGATAAACGTTTGACATACAGACAACTGCGTATTTCAATAAGTTTTCGCTGCTGTTGAATCTGATATGCCTGGAAATGATAAGAGATACTGTTTACCTCTGATTCCCAGAACCAAAATTAGATTTTATGTAACGTCAATATTGGTAGAATACATAAGAGAGAAAAGCTGTGAGGAAAACATTGCTTATGTAAATACTGACGAAACACAAACAGAATTTTTACTAACCAACAAGATAGTAAAGTCGGCTTAAATGCCGTATTTGCAAACTGATATGTTTTATAACTAAACCAAACATATGCCATTTAATAACCTCGGTTGGCAACAAATCGAGAACGTTTTCCTACGATTCAATTAATTTTCAAAGCAATTAAAGTCAAGCAGCGTCATGTGTAGGTATGTTTGTCGACCAGTCGACCTCAGCCCGATATGCCGCCGATCCCCACGACAAACTGCATAAGAATGAGGGCACGCTCAATCGCAGCTACGATTGAGCAATGTGCACACAGATGCGTTTAATAAGTCATAACTTATGCTCCTGATATAACTACTACTATAACTTGTGGCTATAAAATTGTCAAGTTTTCCATATAAAATGCCAACGCCGGCAATTCTGTGTCAATGTCGCACGTGCTACAGACATTCGAAGAATAAAAAGAAAATATTCAAGCTTATTCTTACTTCTTTTTGAACGCCAAACATTGATATACGTATACTTAAAATAGTAGCTACACAGTAATAGGCAAAACAAGGAATATCACATAAAATTCATTTTTTTTTTACTGGCTTATACTATTACTAAGGCTGCTTTGTACCTAAAAATAATCTCAGTGAGGTAAACTTGAGCTCATATTAGTAACTAGTTGACCCGCGCAACTACGTCTGCTCCGCTCCTATTGGTCTTAGCGTGATGGTATATAGCCAAGTCGGCACAATTTTTACACATGAGGAACATACAACAATGATTTGAAAAACATGAGCAGCGGTAAATGATTTCACCAAAATTAGCAGATAGACCAATGATTTAATTGCTGTTGAATTTCCTTCGGAAAATTCTTCCTTACGACCTTCCGACGTTAATTTTCTTCGATTAGATAACGAATATAATATGTTTAATTTTACCTAGGTACATCGACATCGTTAAAGTTTTATAATAAACACTAGCTGACCTACGCAACTTCATCTGCGTCACATTTTTCACCAATGCTCCGCTCCTATTGGTCGTAGCGTGATGTTATAGCCTCCCTCCATAAATGGGCTATCTAACACTGAAATAATTTTTCAAATCGGATCAGTAGTTCTTGAGACTAGCGCGTTCAAGCAAACAAACTCTTCAGCTTTATATATTAGTATAGATAGAAATAGATATTTAAATTAAGATACGTAAAAGAAACCCATACACTTTGAAAAATTAAAAAAACACAAATACTGGTTTTTGTTACATATCTTGTTCTGCTGTACCCTTCGGCGAGCTTGGACTCTTGAGGTTTCTCCCAAGAAAACTTTTGGCTGATACAGCAGGAGATCACAGACAAAAGAGACTACGATCCAGTTTTTAATTGGTTATGGTTAATCAACATAAACCATTTTTCCCTCATCTACAAAAATTAACTTTCGTTTACGATGATCCTAGTGAAGCAACAGCTTAACGATGTCGGAGCTATAACGAATTAAATGAGATTATCCACATACTTCATTGCGGATATAAGTAAGAGCCTCTACATACATATTTTCAATAACGATACCCAACGGATATTATCGCATTATTCGATCTTAGTCGCTTTTTAAACACATTAATTCGACTCTTGTTATTTTCCTGTCATTTAGATGTGACCTACAAAATAAAAGATAAGGTAAATAGCTAAGTACGTGAAATAACTAAGGAACAGGAAAATGCTTGACTCATTACTTGATATACACAGCTTATAAGTTTATTATTACTTAATCGTTATGTTGGAACGCAATAGAAGCTAATTTCGTATGTTTATCAACTATTTATTTAGGTATAGCTTATGCACCTTCTTACAGCGGATTCGCCCACGTTATAATTAAAGACTATCGAATATATAAAAGTAGATATTCTGTGTAACAAGTTCCATCTAAATTCATTCAGCCATTTAGTCGTGTAGATGTAACAAACAGACAGAGTATTCCGAGTTTCCTCCATGCCTCGGAAAGCGTGTTAAGATCTATGGCAGACGTTACGAATTGTCAAAAGCCAGTAAATCTGACTCCAGTCTTGCTACATACTTAGACCTCATAACAAGCTCTTAAAAACCGTTAATAAAAACAAGTTAAGGTACTAATAACACACAGTAGGTACACAGTTAATGGGTACACAGCGTACAGTTAATGGGTTGTTGGGTTTGTGGAGGTCGGGTAGGCAGCCGCCCCACGTAAAGTACTGGTATTCAGCTGATTCCGGTTTAACAAGAAGCCGACCCCAATATAGTTGGGAAAAGTCTAGGTAGACGATGATGATAGTAAGGACATCATTTCAGAAGTAGTTGTATTGTATAGATCACCTCTTGCCTGCAGTTATTGACCTAGAAATTATCAAAATACGAAGAGTTGTATTAATATGAGAAGAGGGAAACTACTCCTACTCCCTTGCAGGGGTCCAGAAACCAGTATGGTCAACAGCAAACTCTTACTGTCGTGCCGAAAATATTTCTACCGTAATCAATTACCCTTTCAGTAATGTGACGTAATGACTCCGTCAACGTAAAACAATCGAAGGACGCGGGTTGCGTGCGATTTACCAATCATTATTACACACTTATATAAACCACACAATTTTCCATCGCAAGAACCATGAAAAAATAAAGACCATAAATGTTAGGTCGGTATTTTATTATGAAATGCCAGCTGCTGTAGGTTTTTCTAGCCATACAAGAAATCGCTTAGATAAATTTATCTGACCTAGTAACTCAGACGAGAGTACGAGATATACCTTTGATGTTGATACACGCGTCGTTTTTATAATTTTATCTTAACATTTTGACCCGAATACCTGAAGATAGGCGAATGATTTGTCATTGACAGGTGCAATAAGCCAGAGGTGTTCAATTAGATATGTTCCGGAGTTACTTACTTTTTTTTTAAGGATGGGAAATCATCAAATGATTCCTCCCGCTCTGGGTGGAGCAGGAGAGAGTGTCAGACTCTTACTGACTAAAATCCATCCGTGTTCCTCCTAGTGCCCTCCTGGTCCTAGTACGGTGTTTCTTTCGAACGAAGTCCGCAGCCCCAGCAGGCACTGGCCCTAGCGGGCCCCAGCTTCCGTACTGACATCTCGTTGGGTGTTCAATTAGATATGTTCCAGAGTTAATTAACAAATCGATCGCAATTTGCCAGAATTAATAATTACAATAGTAATGAACTTCCTATTTATTATGGTGTGCCCCAAGGAAGTATACTAGGACCAACCTTTTTTCTTATTTTTATCAATGAGCTATGCGACCTTAACATCCAGAATGGCAACATAATATCATTCGCGGATGGTACTGCGATAACTGTTGTTGCTGAAACATGGTCTCAACTAGAAATCATAGCACAACTCGCATTCAGCACAGCACTAAACTGGCTTAATGATCACACACTAAAAAGTTTGTTTTTGGAAGTATTGAGACTTCCAAAACAAAGTTCCTTACATATTCAATCAGTGCAGCCTCTCAACCACGCATTCCAATAACTTTAATAGGTCACTCTTGCCATAATGAACCCCAAACTCCTTGCAAATTTCCATCATTTATCTCTGTAAACCAAATGAAATATCTGGGTGTGACATTGGACAAAACTCTACACTTTAAATCGCATATAAACATTCTAACAGGCAGGGTCCGCAAACTTATATTCATATTTAAAACTCTTCGGACAATTGCTAATCAAACATACGCAATGTCTATTTTGCATTATGCCAATCTATTGTCACATATTGCATTTCAGGTTGGGGTGGTGTTGCTAAAACGATTTAGAAACCATTAGAGATAGCACATAGAGCAGTATTAAAAGTTGCTACCTTTCGCCCGATTGTTTTCCCAACTAATGAATTATACCGTAAGTGGAATATTCTAAACGTTAAACAACAGTTTATCATGAAAGCAGTTAAAAAAAACGCCATGCAGGTCAATCGATTAACGTAGAAAAGATTTAATTTGTACTGTCCCACATACACGTTCTAAATTAATTAAAAGATTATTTTATTTTCTTGGCCCTTTTTTATATAATAAAATAAACAAACATTGTCCAGTATACGGCTTATCACATTTTAACTGTGAAAAAATGGTCTACTCGTTTCTTGTAGACACGGAAAAAATGCTTATTTAAGATTAGTAAAATGGATCATAGTACGCAAGTCCGGTTCAGTAGTTGACAACCCTCTAGGGTTGAAACTGCGAGTGGCCACCGACAAAAAAAAAAAAAAAAGGATCATAGTACACTTAACATAATATGTTACACAACACAAATACACAAACATATAAGTAGTTTAAGTCACATTAATTTTCTAAATAGTTGTTACCTACTTAAAGATAATTTTCTTTTTTTGGTGTGCATGTTTTTTTTTCCTTTGTTTACATTTAATTATACCATAATTCTGTGGCAGTAATACATAAGTAGGTATATTAATTGTAAAAATACATCTTCTCTAATCCATTCATCCATACAGGTTATAGATACTATAACCTAGTTGGGAGATCAAAGCTGCACCCACTATAATTGTAGCAAATTTGTAATTTTACCATGTTTCAATTATATACCCATGTACTGCAATTCTTGTAAAAGATCAGTAAAGAATTATTATTATTATAATAAAAGTTGCATGATTTGAGAGGAGCGGATATATTCACTGAAACACCAAAAACTTAAACCGAAAACGCGTGTCAAATCGTACGAATCTTAATACGTTACAGAAAATCTATTTTAATTTATTAGGTTACAAGACGCTAACACAAGAATTTATTGCTATTTACATCCATTTTTTCTGGGCGATGTGTTCGCTAAGCGGTAAAGCCCTTCAATCAATTAAAAAAACCATATGTTATAACAATTTGGGAAGAAAAAAACCGACTTCCAAAAACAAAACACTACAAAGTAAAAAATAACCTTAATTTCGGAAGTCGCTGTTTTTGGTTATTTCGTTTTTGAACACCGACTCACGAAATTCATTTTTTTTTGTTTAAAGTTTTTTTATTTTCCACTTTTTAGTGGTACGCAGGTACCACTAAAAGTTGAAACCAGAAACACAGCGTGCCGGAGTGATGTGATGTTATAAACTGGCGTATACAATCAACAGACATGCGATTTCAGAAATCCCGATCCATTTGCTATCATTTATTGAAGAGTTCCGTTGCCTACCTCCGAAGTTCTTCATCAGATCTTCACCAAATTTAAAGTCCGAAAAAATACACTTCCAAACAAAAAAGAATCATCCAAATCGGTTAACAATTGGCGAAAATATCGCTGAAAAAACATTTTTCATGGGATCCCATCATCAGATCCTGACTTATACCTTCCATCATCAGCTCAGCAACATAAGATGATGATTACCAGGCACAAATATCTGAATTGCGAAATTAGATTAATTAGAAAGTTTATGAAAAACAGTGTATGTGCTTATAAAATTTGAGGGTTTCCCTCGATTTTCATGGGATCCCATCATCAGATTCTGACTTAGTGACAATGGGACTACCTCAGAACTATAGTATTTTGAGTGAAAAAATATTTTTTTAAATCGGTCCGGAATTGGCGGAGAAATCGGAAAACATACATTAAAAAAAAGATACATACAGCCGAACATAGAACCTCCTCCTTTTTGAAGAAGTCGGTTAAAAATATGGAAGGTTCGTGTGGTTTATTTAAGTGTAACAGCAGCGTGCGCCTTTTGCCTTTATCCGGTTGCAAACCAGCTGTCACGCCTGCTACTGAAACATTAGATGGAAAATAAAACTTTTCAATATAAAAACAAGTTTTTAATCAGTTTATCGAATAAGTGCGAAAGGAAAATCAACAATATGAAATTATTTTTTATAGCTATGGCAATAATGAAGAAAGTGTTTATTAGTAGGTATACTTTACCTACAATATTGGCATTTGATACAGACATTTTCCGCGATAAAACTAAATCAATTATTTATGGGTCGTGATAACTATTTCAACAAGTAAGTAGGTGCGTACCTAAAAACCTACGTAATGTTTAAAAACATTATGATTTCCGTGTCCTTTCCAACTGACAGATGATAACAGTTCAAACAATGTTATTTACTTACATTAATACCAAAGAAATATTTATCAAATAATATCAAGCGAGTGTTTCCTCCATTATCTGCTATTTTCGTTGTCAGTCTGAGGGCGGGAGCGCGCGCGATTGGACGCCCGGTCAGTTGATACGTCACGCCAGCCACGAGCGTGTTTTCTTAGTTTGCTACCTTACGGAACGTAGTTCACATAAAAAGTGTTTCCATAATAGTATTACAAATAAACAGAACTGTAGTTTTACACGGTTTTAATTAACAGACTTTATTCTACACAGTAAGTGAGTGTTCTTTCTTTTGTTTTTGTAACGATAGTGAAAACATTGAACGCTGTTTTATATTATTACGATAATGTTTTAAATGTTTATACAACATGCTTGACCGTGAAACAGGTTTTCAATAGCAACGCTTGTTTATTTCATTGGACTACATGCATCAAAAACATGGGGAGCACGTGCGTCAAGTGTTATTTTTGGCGCGCATCTGACATGCAGTTTTTTAAAAACAAAGACGGTTAGCCGGAAGACTTGCAGTTTGTTCTATGTTTGATGTTACGTATGTTTTAAATAATAAACAATGCATAGTTAGAACTCGATATTCAATCTCATTTAATCGTTCTTTTGTTTTGAATTGTGACATAAATAACATGAATATTTTGCTTATCATTTTAAATAAAACTGTGCGCATTAAGCAGTAGGATATAAAATAAACAAGCGTAACTATTTAATTGAAGTAGCGATGCACTAAGATTCGTAAACATGCATTGTGCACGAAATCCATCTCATTTTGTTAATTGCTATCAGTTCCTTTGTTTCAAGTTTGTTTGTTTAGACTACCTAATTGCCTCGGCACTTACTAATGCCGCACAATCAGGCCATTGATATTATGACGTGTTTCGTAGTACTACGCCTGACACACTGACTCGTTGCTCCATTTGCCATAATATTTGTTGCTAATTGGTTATTTTAGGGTCAGCTGTTATTGTATGGAATCTCTTATAGTAGACGCCTGTGAGTCTGTCTCAATTCACTTTACAATTTATTAATAGATTATATTTTTTAGCTCAAGCCTAGAGGTAATGTCAACTGTGTTATTTTTATGTCATCTACTTCGATCGAGTTCATAAATATTTTACACAGTACATAACAGTGAGTGGTAAAATTCTCGGCATTTTAGGTATATGTTAGGCATAGCTGTTTACAGCGTCTTCGGAAATATACATATTCTTCCGTTATTTAATATTTCATGCAGCTGTTTCCATTTTAAAACCAACTTTTTCGAAACTTGAACATTTTCTCGGAGCTGGAAAGCCGGTAACATGTAGGAAACAATAAATTGTGTCCATTTTTACTTTACATTTGTAATGTTTTTCTTTTCTCTTGACTACTAAATCTCACATAACAAGATAAGCCATTGTAATCTGCATACCGAACAATAACAACGCACCAGTGACATTTCGACTTTATCGATAAAAGAATAAACGGATTTTCTGGGGATCAAAAATGTTCGGAAATAACAAATATCTGGGTTGATCTATCTACATAAGCTTCTGTGACATTTGTTTGATGAAACTGAAGATGAAACAACTCAACCTTTTCATAACTAATTTGAGGTCAGCATCAAATCATACTTGATACGCCTGAATATCACTCGAATTGACCTCAAATTCGTTAATTACTAAAAACGGCGATAAAGATATTGTTTTGACAAAATATAACCCAATTCGCTATGTTTATAAAATAAAATTCGACATACGAATAAGATACTTATAAAGAATCACGCGATTTGTGTCACGATACCTTAAAAGAAACAATAAAAAAAAGAAGTAGAGATTTGGGTCACAAAGTAGACCTACAATCAAAGGCCAAGACACTTAACATTTAAGCCACTTAAATAATACGTATTATACAACATTAAGGATGGACTGGACAGTGCCGGACGCAACTAAGTCACCTTTTTGTCCCTGTTGACTCTTAAAACTGGGCGATAAGCCGCTGATACTGGAACTCAAACATCAACAAACATAGTTGTGCCCCAATCGCAATTTGTAGTTAAACTATAGTTTAATAACTGGGTGCAACTAATGTGCGACGAATAAACCTTTGTTATCAATACATCAAACCTGACCTAACATAAGAAGATGGGCAAGGCACATTGCTCGCAGAACAGATGGTCGCTGGGGCCGAAAAGTTCTGGAGTGGCGACCGCGTACCGGAAGAAGCAACGTTGGAAGGCCTCCCATAAGGTGGACCGATGACCTGGTGAAGGTCGCGGGTAGCCGATGGATGCGAGACGTGCAGTACCAGTCGTGGTGACGCTTGGGGGAGGCCTATGTCCAGCAGTTGATGTCTTTCGGCTAATATGATGATGATGATGAACATAAAGACATTAAAATTGATGAAGAGAGATCGTATCACATGAGTAGCAAGGACTGATGCGCAAAAGCAACCTGAAACAACATTTAAAAACAAGAACCTATCACGGAAAATAATTACTTACATATAAAGGGACAGCAACCACCTGTTCGTATCCATTTAATACCGCTAGTACCTGTACACATGCGAATACACTTTCAATATATGGATACGTCCCCGTTC
Organism: Lacanobia oleracea; assembly: GCA_950371165.1. Lineage (NCBI taxonomy): Eukaryota > Metazoa > Arthropoda > Insecta > Lepidoptera > Noctuidae > Lacanobia > Lacanobia oleracea. The sequence goes on from OX493393.1 coordinate 7,888,205, forward strand.
TTATGATCGATGCGACATTCCGTAATTCCGAACCGGACACTGTTCTGGAAAAATCTGCTCGAGACAATCCCCTATTACACAAGAACTTACAATACTCATGTTTACATCACCGCCTGCTAGTTCAGAATACGTAACTATCGATAAATAATAATAGTGATGTAACAATGTTCGGTTTGGGGTGTTCAGGGAACGTTACCGACCTTTTATCACTCGCTGATAAGGGGTCCGGCGCGCCACTGACAAGAGCATCGCCTCGTGCGTCATCTTCACTTGGTCTTACTGCAGTATATCAGAACTTTCTGTTCGTAATAAACATGTCAACTTCGAATACACTTCTTCTTGAAGAGTATTAGAATAATTTATTCATGATTTATCGGATACGTTGCTTCTTACTAGCTTTTCTACATGACTTTCCTTGCGTGGTTTAAGAATTATCTCTTATTCAAATATGCCTCGTTGCAGAACCTGGTTTTTTGGGCAGAAAATAATTCGTGTTTGTCCACACTTCATGTGAAAAACAATCACACAAAGTTTTGTAAAATATGAATGTGTGTGTGTATGTGTGTGTGTGTGTGTGACTCTATCTAGGCACTAGGATAACCTCAAGGCCGGGAAAATCAATGACAATCAAAACCGTAGAAGATGCTATAACAAATTCAGTGGCGTTCATATTCGAAGTAATAGCACATTTATCATTGAAAGTTTTATATTGACAGATTTCTTAGAAGAGGAGGTTCTAACTCGCGTAATTCTATAACACTGCATATTACGCACAAATGCATACCACTAGTCGACATTTGATGCGTAATTAATTTAATTGATACGATAGGTATTACTTCTGTGAAACTGTTGCGTTTAGTTTAATATCAGGTTGTTATTGTGTCTCTTAACATTTATTTAACAACTTAACTTGCACAATCGGTTTCGCCAGCACGCGTGAAAGTCGAAAATTATCCAAAAGAAACATATTATTCCTGGGATGAAGAATATAATTATCCTGTGTCCAGTGTCTTGTGTGGCCAGTTTCGTCCAAATCTGTCGAGGTAACAAACAGACAGACTTACTTTCGCTTTAATATTATATGCAAAATGTAGCATTTTAATGGTGAAGCAATTATTGAAATCGGTTCAGTAGTTTTAGAGTTTATTCATTACAAACATACAAATCTTTAATCTTTAAAATATTTTATTTTAAAGAGGAAAGATTTAGACATATTAGTGTAGAATGGATTATAAAATAACGCCAGAGTTCCCTAAAGGGTTAGGCAGAGTACTTATAGCACTCCCACTCTTCGCCAGTCATATAATTAAATGCTAGCTTTTTTAATTTTAAACCTGTTATGATAATTATTCGGCTAGGTAATTAGGTAGTTTGTTATAATATACAGGAAGTGGATAAAGTTTTCTAATCAACGAACCATGTGCAACGTTCAAAGGCAGGCAAACGGATAAGTTCTACAGTTAACAGACCAATTAAATTATTCAGGAAAACGTGCCTTGCGGAAAACCAGAAATTCAGTCACTAAAATCCATAACGGGAATTGAAAAAGCATTGTATTTAAATTATTGCCTCTATACAGTATAAAAAGAGGCCTTTGACCTTTATTCTGTGTTTTTGAACAGATTCAACTCTACCATTCCACATTCACTTTTTCACATACACACATATTCCATCCACATTTACACAATTCAACCCTCTTCAAAGTTGGAGTGAACAGGCTTCTTCTAGGAAAGCTCACACCATCGTCGACTTTGTCTGTGTCGCCTCTGACCTAGACTAGAGTCAAGAGCCAACCCATCTGAAGTTTAAAAATAAAGTGTTAGTGGAAATCTTTTGGGCCACCCGAATTCAAACTAGTGTCGTGCCAGCGACACGAAGAAAAAGAATAAAAAAACTGGTATCACTCGTATTATTTATGGGCTCTCTAGTTTTATCCAGACCGGAACTACAGGGGTTCGATAAAATAACTTTAATTTCGGAAGACAGTGTTTTTGGTATTTTTTGGTTTTTTGACACCGACTTCCGAAATTAAAGTTATTTTATACTATGTAGTGTTTTGTTTTTGGAAATCGGTTTTTTATTCCACTAAAAAGTGAAACCTAACAAACACAGCGTATCGGCGTGATGTTATGAACTGCTGTAAAAAATCAACAGACATGCGATTTCAGAAATCCCGATCCATTTGCCATTATTGATTGAAGAGTTCCGTTGCCTACTGCCGAAATTCTTCATCAGATCTTCAACAAATTAAAATGGGACCAGTCCGGGAAAATACTCTTCCATACAAAAAAAGAATCATCCAAATCGGTTAACAATTGGCCAAAATATCGCTGAACAAAAATTTTTCAAGGGGTAACCATCATCAGATCCTAAATTATACCTTCTATCATCTGCTCAGCAACATGAGATGATGATTATCAGCCACAAATATCTGAATTGCGTTAGAAATGTCATAAAAAACATTGTATGCGCCTATAAAATTTGAGGGTTGCCCTCGATTTTCATGGGATCCCATCGTCAAATTTTGACTTGGTGATAATGGGACCACCGCAGGAGTACGGGCTTTCAAATAAAGAATTTTAAAAATTATTTTTTAAAATCGGACCACAATTGATGGAGAAACAAAAATACATACAGCCGAACATAGAACCTCCTCCTTTTTGAAGAAGTCGGTTAACAAAAGGTAGCTCCCCGATTCCTTTGGCTCGTCGACTATATTTTTAAGGTTTTGTATCCGAAGTGTAACTACGGAACCCTGCTACTAAGCCTCCGCTGTCCGTCCAACCGTCTGTCAGCGGGCTATATCTCAAGAACCGTAATAAATAGACAGTTGAAATGTTCACAGTGTGTAGGTATTTCCGCTATAACAACAAACATTAAAAAAATCATCATCTAGCCTTTTCCCAACCATATTGGGGTCGGCTTCCAGTCAAACCGGATTAAGCTGAATACCAGTATTTTACGTGGAACAAACATTAAAATATTAATTTAATTAAAAATTTAAGAGACAGCAAAATTGTGTTTGTAAGCAAGCAAAGCGCAGTCCAGCTTCCTGTTTGCACAACTATCCTTATTTTTGTGAGTACCAAACTAGGTTAATTAGGGACATGCTTACTATCCTCCTTATAAAACTATCCTCGAGAACATATACTACTACTACTTGAGAGTCCCATGTTATCAAAATGTCAGTGACAGATTTATCGATAAATACCTTATCGATCGTTTACAGGCGACGTTTTTATGAATAAAGGGCTTACTATCTAGACAGTCGTATCTCTATCTATCATAAGTTACACATTGATAGACGTATTTATTTCAAGACATGTGCTCGTAACTGGAGACTCATCACAGGAACACGTGTATCAAACGCAATCACTATGATTGAATCTTTTTGTTGGAATCTGACCTCCGTTACAAAAAAAATAGCCAGTATACTTGAAGTGACTACCTTTGATCATTACCTACGCAGAATAGGAGCTCATAAAAAACCATATCTTTCAGATATTTAATGATATTCATGCAATATCTGTTATCTACAAAAATAAATAGGCTATCTCGTTGTGTCGGTGGGTGACGTGAAAGGTTCCACAGAATTATTATCAGAATTTGGGCAGAAATATTTTTTCTAGAAATTGAGGAAGGCCGTTGTGCCGTGGAGAGCCAAATCAAATTCATTATCACGGATATGGCACTCTAGATTACTGAATAGGTACGGAGATGTACTTTGTTATGAATATTCTTCATAGAAGTCCTTATCTACGCCTAAAGGATATTTTTGGGCGTAGATAGATCGGCTCTTGTACTCATTGGTAGAACAAGGATCAGTGAGAGTGTCTGTGTGATTAGTTTTGTGTGACTAGTCTTATGAACGCGAGAAGCACATGTCCGGTCGTTGTGCACAGACCTAGAGCGGGTCTATGTCCAGCCGTGGATAACTTTAGGCTGAGATCATGGTGATCATGGTGGCTGCATCGTTACAATACGACGTTCAAAAACCTTAAATAAACTTTTTTTTTTCAATAAAACTCCATGAGACCCTTCATGTGGGTTGATAAAATTATAATTGCAAATCAAAGTCAAAGTCAAAACGTTAATTCCAATTAGGCCATTAAACGGCACTTTTGAACGTCATTACATTTCAAATAACATAAAAATACTAAAGTAACTCTACTGTCCATTTGTAAAGGTAGATTATTATGGAGAAGAACGTAGTCATGCTACTAGACACACATGTAGAGATTGAAAATCACGCCCACAGCACTAAAAATAATCTTATGATTTGAACATGACCTGACGTATACACTCACAATCTCTAGTGACCCTGAACATATCATATTAATCAAATGTAACACTCTAACAGCGAAATATATGACAGAACGGTAAATCAACCCGAAATCCTATCGAAGGTATCTTATCAACAAATCACTTCATCGACAAGGTGTGATAACATCGATCGAATGAATATAGATACTTGTTGTTATGTTGCATTAATCGTGTTCCCTTGAGATGAATATTTGTGAAGAATTCAGAAATTGACGAACTTTCTCCATATTCCAGCCTACACGTCGTTAGCCGGGTACCTCGTTTTTCCTTCCCCATAATATTCTTTTTATTGACTTCATCAGTTCTAAAACAATTTCGACTTTGTTGGAACACGCCAAATTTCATGCTTGTTCGCCTTTATTCGTGTCTACCTTGTAAAATAGAGCTTCATTTATTAGATATTGAACTGAAACAAATTGGAATACCCCTCAAATTACATAACATGATAGAAATGGGCTCTGTTAATTTTACGCAAATCGTACGCAAATAAAAGGAGATTAAAATATTAAATCAACAAGTGAATTTAATTTCCGAAATCAAATATTTTCAGGCCTTATCTTATACAATGTAATATTGTTTTATCGCTTTATGCTAATTTCGTAATATTTTTAGAGCTGTATCTTACGTAATATCGATGTAATAAACTTTTATCAATAACAAATCAAGTTGATTAGATATAATATTACAAAGGCACGTTTGTGTAAGAAAATGTAGTCGCCCGGCGCAAGTATCTGTAATCAAGTGCTCGCCTGTTATGTTGGCATACCTAATTACACGCAAAAGATTTACTTTTTACTCATGTCATCATAGTTTTTTCCCAAAGTATTGACATTTAACACTCAAATTTCACTGATAACGGGGTTGTTTGCCATGTCCTATCGTTCGCTAATTTCAGTAAAATCATATTTGCCAGCTGAAAAAAAAAAATCAGCTGGTAACTGTTAGATACTAATCACATACTAACACTGAAAACATTCAAGCAAAGATAGTTCCCACCTGCGAATTTGCGAAGGTATGAGATGAACGAAAATCTAACGGCTGACAGACATCGCACAGCTGACACTACTGGTCGTAGAAAGCTGATATTTGGCATGCAGGCTACTTGGGGAGTGTAGGGGAGCACTAAGACTAAGACGGATTTCCCAAAATTCCTACGGGAACGGGAAAAAACGAGATATGCTCGTACAAAGTCGCGAACAAAAGCTAATTTATCTATAAGTTCGTCATAACTCAAAATCGAATCGCTTGTAGACTTGTTATCGATCTACTAGACAAGGATTATGTAATGCGATGGTTACCATTACCCGATTGTACTAGTCAGTTTTTCCGACCATGATTTTAATAAAGTAAATACCCGTATTGTGGTACAAACTACCCGCGTGGGACGACGTATGAAACACATTATTTATATTGCGTATCTGTCCGAAGAACTGAAATATTTACTTGAATACATTACAATCTTTTGACCACAGAGTAAGGAACATCGCACTGGCAGCTACTAAAGAGAAGAGACGCATTGCTAATACGTTAGTCGTGCATTTGCGCTGAGCGCAAGTTTCAGCAGTAGGTAATAATAGTCAGTACAAGGTATTCGTATTTCACAATTATAAAAAATCTAAATGAATCAATAATCCAAACACAGTAGTACACGAAAAAATGCACATATTGATATATATATACAAAATTCGATAATACCCAAAATAACATAAATAATATAGATTCTGTCTCTGTGTCGGACTCATCCACCTGTGACTTAGACAATTGCATCCCACACAACCTTAATCCTAATCACTCGCTCAAAATTCTGAACCAGAACATTAGAAGTATATCAAAAAATATAACAGGATTTCACACCATACTCGCCAGAACAAAGATCGTGTGGGACATTATTACGCTGACAGAATGTTGGCTTCCTAATACACACTACATTCCAGACCTTCAAGACTACAATTATTTCAAAACTAACAACAACTTCACACAGAACGAGGGTGTAGTTGTATATATTAATAAAAAAATTACAGTTTCCGTTGAAGAGCCCTCAATCTTGGAAGCCAACAGTCTACTAATAAAAATCGACGCCAACACCATCCTTATAGCAATATATTGTCCGCCGGGATATAAAGATGTTAATAAATTTCTAAATTCACTTAACTTGCTCCTGACAAATATAACACACTATAAAAATATAATTGTCACCGGTGACATAAATATAAACATTCACGGACAATGTCTTGACTCTGCCTCCCAGAACTACCTTAACATGTTAGCCTCGCATGGACTTCTGCCTGCTCATTTACTGCCTACGCGTCTCCAAGCGTGCCTTGACCATGTTATTTTAAAATCCACTCTGCCTGCTTTCACCTACGTGGCTCACTCTGCACTGACCGATCACGAAACTGTACTTTTTTTCCTGGTGAAGAAAAGCTCTAAACCTGTTATAAAACAAACAGTTACTCGTATCAACCATGATCAGCTTAACGCAGAGTTAAAGCTACTTAATTTTGATCAAGTATATTGCACGCAAAATCCTCATGAGGCAGCAGAGCGTATGATTGATTTAATTAAACAGGCAATTGAGGCAAGTTCGAAAACAGTCAAAATACCAAACCGGAAAAGAACCATAAAACCATGGCTCACTCCGGGCCTTCTACGATGTATCCGGCATAGAGATAGTCTACACAAAAAATTAAAAAAGTCACCTGATATGCAATTTTAAAAACATCCTTTACTAGATACAGAAACTACTGTAACAAACTTTTGAACACTATAAAAAAAGACTATGAGAGGAAAGAAATAAGCGATGCTGGTAATAACACCAAAAAAATTTGGGAAGCAATAAACACGATTACAAAAAGAATAAAAAAGAAAGACAACGCATCAGATTTATTAAATTTGAATGCTTCTCCTCAGGAGTCGGTTAACATTGTCAATAAATTCTTCGCAGAAATCGGCAAAAATCTTGCTGAAAAGATTTGTAATGGGTCATCGAATAACACACACAATCCCGTCAATCAAGACGTCGCACAATCTATGGTTCTTTTGCCCATGGATGATGAAGAAGTTACCAAACTAATAATGTCCCTACGTAGTGACACTGCCGCGGGGTGGGATAGAATAAAAAGCGGCCTCCTAAAAAAACACATAGACATTGTTGTACCACCCCTCACGTATATCTGCAACCTTGCACTTTCATCGGGGCAATTTCCCAAATCCTTTAAAAAAGCCATAATACATCCAATCTTCAAGGGTGGAGACAGAGGCCGCGTCAACAACTATAGACCAATAGCAGTACTTCCAATTTTATCCAAGGTACTGGAGCGGATTATGAACAATAGGCTTGTGGATTACTTGGCGAAGTTTAACATCCTTTCACCCTCACAATATGGTTTCAGGGCAGGTAAATCCACAGCCGATGCAGTTCATGATTTGACCAATTATGTCATCACAAACTTGGATGATGGACAGAAGGTTTTAGGCATTTTCCTTGATCTTACCAAAGCTTTTGACACGGTGTCTGTCCCTACTCTGATTCGCAAGATGGAAAGCATAGGAATCAGAGATATTCAACTCAAACTCTTTGAGGACTACCTGAGTGAGCGTACCCAGTGCGTTAAGATAGGTGAAACCATCAGTGACGAACGCACCGTCATATACGGTGTGCCACAGGGTAGCGTAATCGCCCCGACACTCTTCCTTATTTACATTAATGAGCTGGGAATGCTCACTCTTCCCAAAGGCAAAATTATAACCTTCGCTGACGATACTGCCCTTCTCTTCAGCGCTAGCACATGGCACGATGTATACAAGCAAGCTCAGTCGGGTTTCGAAATCGTGACGGAGTGGTTGAGTAACAATTTTCTGACCCTAAACGCGGAAAAAACCGTATACATATCTTTCTTTCTGAAAAATAATGCGTCAGCCACTCACATGAACTCGTCATATTTTATAGTAGCCCACACATGTACCCAACAAAATAAATATAATTGCACCTGCACTACTCGCATTCAGAAAACAGATAGTGTAAAGTACCTAGGCGTAATAATAGATAGCAACCTAAACTTCAAGAAGCATATCAGTACTCTTAGCAGTAGGTTACGCAAACTTATATATGTCGTCAAGACCCTAAGACACGTGGCAGACGAGAAGCTAAGAAAATCTTAGCTTCTCGTCTTATAAGGTTTACTTGGCTCTCGCCCAGTCCATAATAACCTATTGCATAACGTCCTGGGGTGGTGCTACAAAAAACACTATGTTAGAACTTGAACGAGCGCAGAGAGCTATTCTGAAGGTATCTCTATTCCGACCTTTCCGATACCCAACGGTTTTGCTGTATACGGAAGCAAAGGTGTTAACTGTTCGTCAGCTGTTCATATTGCAAACGGTTATAAAACAGCATGGCCTCACTACCTTCAACCACTCACTCTCCCACAGAAGCAGACGATTCGATGCCATAGTCCGCCATCACATCCGGCTCTCGACAACTTCCTCCCATCGATTCTTTTGCTACCTAGGTTGCTTTCTTTATAATAAAATAAATAAAATACTCCCAATTTATAACATCGCCAAAACCAAATGCAAAATTAAGCTAGGTAGCTGGCTCCAGGAACTAAATTACGAAGAAACAGAAAAAAACTACTTTTTGTTCCTAAATAGCCAATTTAGCACATTCTTTTTTCCCCCACCATATACACACACACTACTCCCACATATACACCCACACACACACCTAACTCACTCACAAATACACAATCTTACTTAATAACACTAATTAATTCTAGTTTCCTTTTTTATCTTTTATTATTAATCATATAAGCTTATGTTATTTTTTGTATAAATTCTTACTGCACTTATTATTGTACTGTACAAAACAGAAATGAAAACATTTCCCAAGGGGTGGAGACCTGGTGTCCTGAAACACAGACCTTAAGTCTAGTTTAGGCACCAGTCTACCACAGTATATTGTAGCTGTTACGTATTTTGTATTGATACCTCTCTACTGTACCTATATTGTAGTGAGAAATAAATCATTATTATTATTATTAATTATTTGAAACATGTTGCGATATACTATATAGATACGATTTGAGAAAAAAATAAATGAATTCGGTAAGAAAATAGAAAAGTAGCATGCTTTTGAAGTTATTATTCTATCCTTGTTGCACATAACGTCGCTCGGAGCTTATTTTTTTGAGACTTTAAAAAAAACTTCGTTTTGTCTTTTCTTTAAGTTTTAAGAAACGCAATTTAAAAGAATCAAATCAAATGAGCCAATTCAAATGTATGCAAATTGAGGCTTTTTGTACAGATCGCGACTGAGATGCGAATACGAACCTTGCTTATAAATTTGTAAAATTGGAACTCTGACTGTCAGGCGTCGTTAATTTCTATGGAAAACCGCTGACAGTCGTCACTGACTCGCTTGGTTTGCACGAAAGTTTTGACAATGCCTACTCTTGCTGTGGCCACCAAGACGATGCCTAACTCTGTGAGCAGAGCAAGACGAACAGTGATAAGTAGTTCTCTATCAAAGTAAACCTCCGCGGCGCCAGACAGACCCTTTCGATCGTGAACTTTGCAATGACGTCACTCATAATGGATGCCAACAGAATATCAAACCCCGAATACTTACATCATCATAAAATACCCGTTACGCTTATTTGGAGAAAATACATTGCCGAAATCGGTCTGAATAACAAGTTGAGACAAGTTCTTCGTATTGGCCAGTTGTTGCAAAAATTGTACTTTATTTATACAAGAATATAGTAATGCTAAAAAAGATAATCTACACCTTATTTTAAAAGCTCTCCGGTGAAATTTTTATTCAAGGATCCTTCAGTCTACGTCACTTTTTCAATCCACTGCGATTTCATATGTACAGTGTTTTCAAACTTTTAAACCGTGTTACGAATTTCATCTCCATCTTAAATTTTATTTTCTCGTAGTTAATTTTACTTTCTAATTTGTTTCAGATCATAAAAGAAATTGGAAAATAAAAGAAGATGTTTGGCGTATGCTGGAACACCTCGATATTTGACACAGAAGTCTTAAACCGTAGATAATTGTAAAAATCATGGTCTATGACCACACATAGGAGTTAAAACTTATAATTATTTCTAGCATCTCTTCCTCAATCGCTTCCCTTGCTCTTTTAACTACAAATATTTTATTCAGGAAATATATTTATATGGATTAGTACCTATATCTCAATCAAATAATAATAGAGTACATAATACATCAATAACATATCTTAGCGACAATATACTAAAGTAACGTACAACATATTTTTAATATAAAAGCAGATTTTAACCAGAGAAGTTATATTTAGGGACTTTTAAGAATTCATATCAAGTGAAGCTTTAGCGTCAGCGACCAGCAATCAGCAAATTAACTTAATACCGTGCCAAAGAGAGTAATAAAGCGAGGTAGAGAAGATGTCGCACGGTGTGGTGCAGAAGAGTGAGAAGAACGGCAACGGCACGGCGGCGCAGGAGTCGTCGCGGGTCAGCACGGACAGCCCGCCGCCGCCGCCCGATGGAGGCTGGGGGTGGATGGTCGTCTTTGCCTCCTTCATGATCCACATTGTCAGTGAGTACTTGCTTGCCTCCTATTATAATAAATACAGTAGCCGACTGTTGATATACACCATGGAGTTTTAGAAAAAAAAATCTTTGTCACACATGACAGTTTCTACCCAAAACTCACGAGTCATACTGACGATCGCGCACTGTATGGCACCGGACGCCCGAAAAGATTGTCAATTTACTGGCGATGAAAATGCGCTATGTATTCCCTGTTTCGATTTTAAAGCCCCTGTAAAAGTTGGTGAGGTAATAAAAAGATCGACGAACCCACTTTCACATTAAATATGATTGAAACCGATTACGTATAGAAAGTCTGTCCTGTGTTTATCAAAAGACCGTTGTCCTTTGATAAACATATATCGGACAGAGCTCCCTCTGGATCTAGCTGAATGGATCATGGTCGATTGCATTTTTCATGAAACTTTTCTTTGCACCTTTATGTATAAACGCTGTTTTGTAACTGGCAAACAGGAAAGTATTTTTACTTGTATTTCGATAAACCTGCGCGCGCCTACTTTAATCTGAGAGCTAATAACGAGTTTTCAACGTACTGTATCGTCTTAATTTTAGGTTTACGTGAAAAAAAAAGTGTCGGATATTTTTTGGAAATCTATCTGACGGACAAATTAGATTTTTTTAGTCCACTCCCCTTTTCAACAAAAAAATTTAAGGAACTGATTTAATTTTTTAAGTAGCATTCGCATGTCAGTCGCAATCACTCAAAAATGAATGGAAATTTAGGTTTATTTGACAAATTGCGACTGATATGCGAATGCGAATGTTGCCTAAAGATTGCGCTCTGGTTTTGTAGTAACTTATTTTTCAGTTTTCACTAGGCACGTCTTTTTCAAACTTTTGAAAATGGTTCTTTTCTTTCATTTTAATCTCTTTAGGTGTTTCAACTTCCGTCTCTAAAAATAGCGTTGTTTTGTCTACTGCTTTACGTCAGTAAGGCGAGGCAAAGTCGAGTTACACCGCATTATGTTTCCGCTAGTAACGGTGACGGGGCAATGCTCCTTTATTATCTATCATTTAAGAAAGGAAGGCGAGGTTTCCTTTTGTGCTATAAACGCTATTATAAAACCATTAACTGTAAAATGATTTAATATTCCTGAAGGTCGTGATTCCTAAGCCTTACTAAAATATTCTCTCATATATTACTCTCTCACACAATTTGCTCACAAAATCCATGTTTACTACCCACTCGCTTTAGTGTACAGACATCATAAGTAACAATTTAAGTAAAACTTGTAAGTACCTATAAATTGATGAAATATGTACCTACCTTTTTTTAATTTCGGGGGGAAACCTTCAAAAGGCGCCTGGACTTTTGGGGTTTAGACCAGGGAGTGTGAGATTTTCACCTCACTAAAACCACCTCGGTGATCACCACCAGCACAAGGGAACCGTTACTTCTTAAAACACCACGCTCGAACCGCCTCTGTGCAACGCGTGTTAGGGCATATCCCTGGGGAGACTGTAAAATAATAATAATAATAATAATAAACCATTTATTTCAGATAACATAAGTAATCCATATTTGTTAGCAAAATTACAAACTTAAAAGAAAACTAATGTTAGTAACAAAAATAACATAAAAATAAAAACTACAAACTAATATTAACGGAGTGGCAGGTCCAGGTGGACTCACCGATGATGGTAGCAAATCACTATACGACTGCGTGCAGCCGTATCCAGCGAGCCAGCATCGGAGAGTCCCACCGGTCTGCCAGCGCTCGCAGGATGGTGTTGGGGCCTTAGCCTAGCAGTGCACGGCAGCACGTGATCTCTGTGCCACCGCCATTCCTAGGATCACTGAGTCGGCGGTCAGAGTTCCCACTCTGAGCGCCCGCTACCCTTACATTTCAATTTTAACCTAACAAGCGATTGAACCTTTCGCAGTATCTATTGTGATACATTCACATTCTATTATTGTCATTAATTTATGATGACTCAGTTTAGGGTAAAATTTTTGAAACCGTCTTCAGCGTCCACTTAAATTATCGGGAAAATGACGATCAAAAAAATCTGTTTCACGGGTTTAGTAGTAGGTACCTGAAAATATCTGAGATAAGATCTGAGACTTTTCTTTTATGCTTCGAAATTGATCGAACGTGTAAGGTTTCAATGGAATCACCCCTTTGGTGTCGGCACACCTGCGTCTATTTATATTGACAAACTAACTTCTGCCTGCGGCTTCGTCCGCGTGATCCCTAGGTAACATACTATCAGAATAAAAAATAGCCTATGTGTTATTCCAGACTATAATCTAGCTCTGTGCCAAAATTCATGAAGATCCTTTCTGGTCTTCTGACGTGAAAGAGTAACAAATATCCATCCTTCCATCCTCACAAACGTTCGAATTTTAAATATTAGTAGGAAGTAGGATTGCTACCCAGAACCTATGTCCCCAGTACTACACCAAATCTACTACGGATACTATATCAAAATCAAATAGATCCTGAAACAGCTAAGTTCAGAACCTACTTACCTATGTATGTAAGATGCTTGCTAGGAAAAAACAAATTCATTTCTTCAAAAACAACAATGGAGTTTTATCTGAATTGAAAAACCTGATGTAATATTTTATTTACTCATACTCTGTTTTAAAAAAAACACAAATATTACATAATGACGCTGAGCTAGGCGTGTTTGTAACTCAAGCAAACTTTTATAAATTTATAAAATAGACTGTTTAATTTCGCACCACTTAACAATATCTAGTGTTTACAAAACATTATGATAACAGCTTCTGTGATTCCACTGCAAACATTACTGCGATATAATTTGATGCACGTGATTACATGGAGACATCTGTTTTCTACAACATTAAAAAAATACTTACAAAAGGTGATAAATTCTCAGTGCTCAAGCACTCAAAGTAGGTACGTCGTTTAAGGCCACAAATTAAATCGCTCCAGGCCAAATTAAAATGTTCAGAACAGACATCATATTTTTCGAAATAAACATTAAAGCTGACGCCCACACGTCATCACAAGCGTCACAAACTCACAACAGATCCGTTAGTCACGTCCTTTATTTCCCGAGCCAGGATTTATATCTGCGTGACGTGTTCGCTCATATTTATAGTCCCGACACCTACTTCACAGTTCATCCCTTTGCACACAAATAATCAGATCGTGGCGATGAATGCGACTCATTCATTAACTCTAGTGCTCTTCCACTGTTCTAGGCTCTCGCCAAGTCGCAAGGGTGTGAAATATCGCTGTCTCAATTACGTTTAGAATGGTTACAGTCTCTTTAAATCACCGCTGTTAGAGGCGTTCATTTTGTCTTAATGCATCGTTTGTTTCTTTCTCGAATCTTAAGTTTTAAAATAACCAGTAATAGCTGCATCCACAATGTATTGTGAGATTTCTTCATCGCCCAGAAAGCGTTGGGGTAAATGTAAAAATAAACCTGAAATATATTTCATTTTGCGTCAGATTTAGAATATGGCACAATGCATCGTGGCGGCGCATAGTTGCCATCTATCTGTATTAGGTATCTCATGATTTTGGCCTTTATTTACCCTAAATTGGAGTAGCAAGCAATTGAGTACATTTTCATGTGTGTACAAAAGCTATATTTGCACTGTGTTGTACTTATCAAGGGGTATTACTTTTGACGTGTTTGAGTTTGAGCAATTACTAGACGCTGCTTGCCAGAGCTCTATTTATCTATGGCTCAGAGTGTTTAATTGTTGCTAGAATAAATGTATAGGTGCCTAATACATATCATCATCTGCCTAGCCTTTTCCCAACTATATTGGGGTCGGCTTACAGTCAAACCGGATTTATCTGAAATAACAGTATTTTATGCGAATTAGCTGCCTACCAGACCTCGACAACCCATTAACTGGGTAACACGGTACTTCAAGGCAAGACTGGAGTCAGATTACCTGGCTTCTAACTATCCGTAACGACTGCCAAAGAACTACAAATGACAGCCGGGACCAACACTTAACGTGCTTTCCGAGGCACGGAGGAAACTCGGTGTGTTAAGATGGTCACCCATCCACAAACCAACCTTGGCAAGCGTTGCTAAACTTTGAAGATCGACCCGTGCGGGTGTTATTATCTAGCCACGAGCTCCTCAGGTGCCTTATACATTTACTCCGTACATATTCTTCAGGTATCGGGTCACCCGGGGCGTGATAAATGCAGCTGTCGTGAATGGGTTTCGCGTGACACGGAGAATAGGATTACTTGGCTCACACGGTGACGTCACTTCCCGTCGGATGACAGATAATTTGAGTTATCAGAAGACCTAAATGAACCCATCTTTTATCTGAGTAGATCTGGACATTTACGAACATTTCTGGACAAAGGCAGACACTGTCTCAACTGTGTCTTATCACGCAATGACTAGTAAGCGTTTAGACTATTCAGCTGTTATGATTGAATGAGTATGAGTCTTGATTAGCTTCGAACTAGGTAGCTATTACGTGTAAATTAACCTAGTTTTGGTTTACATGCTTGCCAAGGTTGGTCAGTGGATGGGTGAATTTTACCGTTTTTGTAACTTATTAGTTTATCACTAAGCGAAACCGCTGTTTATCTTAATTATTGTGTTTGTCCTCATAAAAGTGCATAATTGTATTATTTTTGAGCGAAATAACTTTCTTATCGAGTTTCCTCTGTGCTGCTGTCATTTGTAAATCTTTGCCAGTCGTTACGGATTGTCAGAAGCCAGTAAATCTGACTCCAGACTAGCCAAGAAGGATCGTGTTACCCAGTTAATGGGCTGTGGAGATCAGAGTGTCAATTCTACTTATTTTTAAGCAACGTTCGCATTCGCATGTCAGCCGCAATTTGTCAAAAATGTATGGAAATTAAGTACAATTTGCCCTCTGGTAGACAGCCGCTACGTAAAATACTGGTATTCAGCTGAATCCGGTTTTGATTAGCAGCCGAGTCCAATTTAGTTAGGAAAAAGGTAATGATTCCTATCGAAGATTTCCAATGCCTTATTTCACATAGAGATCGTTAGCTCGACAACCTGTCATAGCTACTGCATACCTAGCCATTGAAAACATTTTCAGTAGCGATGTAAACATGGCATTCTAAAATATTTTATCAATATAGTCCGAATATTAAATAGGATGCTGATAACAAAGAGTGTACAGTCACAAAGTTGGCCGATTGCCACCCTGATAGTGTCGTTATTATAATCGTTATTATAAATATTATTACGTAGTCGATCATTGCAACGACTTAAAAAACTGTTATATCATTGGCTTATTTGTATCCACAGATTAAGGGCGATTACTTATAGCTAGGTAGGTAACGAGGAGCTCGTGGCTCGATAATAACAGCCGCACGGG
This sequence comes from Lacanobia oleracea, assembly GCA_950371165.1. Taxonomy (NCBI): domain Eukaryota; kingdom Metazoa; phylum Arthropoda; class Insecta; order Lepidoptera; family Noctuidae; genus Lacanobia; species Lacanobia oleracea. The sequence continues at coordinate 7,904,435 of OX493393.1, forward strand.
CCGATCTTCAATGTAAAGCTACCATAGATACAAGAAGAAGAAGAAGATTTTTATATTTCTGTGAAAGCTACGCTTGCCAAGGTTGGTCTGTGGATGGGTGACCATCTTAACATACCGAGTTTCCTCCGTGCCTCGAAAAGCACGTTAAGCCGTTGGTCCCGGTCATTTGTAGATCTTTAGCAGTCGTTACGGATAGTCAGACGCCAGTAAATCTGACTCCAGACTTGCCATGAAGTACCGTGTTACCCAGTTGTTGATACCGACCCCAATATAGTTGGGAGAAGGCTAGGCAGATGATAATGATGACTTATAGCTAGGTAGGTATGTCACGTGGCTAAACTCTCAAGAATTGAAAACAAATTGGATGTAAAATATAAAGAAAATCGATATCTTTTCTCACAAAATGGCTACCAGCTCCATACCTAAAAACAAGGCTAAAATTGCGTTGGCCAAACAATTTTGGTTAAACAACATTTTGAAATGTCATTAGAATTATTCTCAAAGTAAATCTAAACGTTTCTCATTTAGAGGCAATTTGTAGTTGAAACAAACTCTGATTATTTCATGAAGCACCAGTGGGTTTCCGAATCAGATTTGCTACGCCGTTAGTAATCAACTCTAAGGTTTACATTTATTTTAATTAAGTCCTCAAGTTATATGATCAATTATTCGCGCGTTTTACGGGATGCTCACACTTGCGCGGTTGGTTTTTAATGAGGTACTTAATTATAAATGTTTTATGTTATTAATTTATTATACAACTCTTGTTCTTATCGAACGTTAACTTCGATATTCATAATTATGTTTCAATATCTAACGATGACTCAGCTTGCATTTCAAAACGTAGATCAAATACCTAAACCTGCTTATCTAGATACTGATTGCCAATCTTTAAATATTCATTCACTGACAGTCAGACGAATCTAGAAGTAAAAAAATGCAAAAGACTAGGTATGAAAAAAGAAGGTATACTCCAAGAAAAAATGAAAATCTATACTAATATATAAAGCTGAAGAATTTTGTTTGTTTGTTTGTTTACTTGAACGCGCTAATCTCAGGAACTACTGGTCCGATTTGAAAAATTATTTCAGTGTTAGATAGCCCATTTATCGAGGAAGGCTATAGGCTCTCTATCTATCATCACGCTAAGACAAATAGGAGCGGAGCAGTAATGAAAATTGTGACGCAGACGAAGTTGCGCGGTTCAACTAGTTAATTCTATATAGTGGTTTAAATTAAATATTAAATGGTATATCGTCAGTATTTCCGATGGGAAATCCCTTTGGGTGCACTGCTTATTTAATACTAGCTTCTGCCAGCGCTCTCGCCCGCGTGATTTGCGAAATTTATTCCAAGGGAACATACTCCGGGGATAAAAAGTTCAAATGAACGGAAGAAAACTAGTTTATTTGGCACACACAAAAAACAACCAAATGGTCAAATGTCGTAATTTAAGAACACCATATTTTGCCGATGGAATTTATTAAAGCTTATGTTACTCTCTGATAATTTAGCTATTCTGAAAAAATTGTTAAAATCGGTCCAGTAGTTTCGGAGCTCTTCAGTATTCCTTATCTTCTAATACTTATATAAAATTCTCGTGTCACAGTGTTTGTTTATCGAGTATCATCTGGTATTCAGCTAAATCCGACTTGACTGGAAGCCGACCCCAATATAGATGGGAAAAGGCTAGGCAGTGTTTGTTAATCGAACTCCTCCGAAACGGCTTGACCGATTTTTATGAAATGTTTTATGTATACATATTTGGTAGGTCTGAGAATAGGTCGCAGGGGTTCTTTATTAAGTTCGTTTGGACTCTTAAATGAAATCGAAACGCACGTTATTCTGTTGAATACCTAAACTTACGTAGTCTGATAAATTATCAGACTACGTTCCCAATCGGTACTCAGATTGTTTAACAAGACATTCCATCAATACCAGTAAGTATCGTTGGTGGAGGTGTACCAGAGAGCACCGAAGCTGCCTGACGGCCAGTACAAGAGACTTCACCGTCGTAAGTTTCCAAACCAAACGTGCCAGAGGGCCGGTTTCGGAATTGAGAATTTGGAGTTAAGAACGTGTCAAACCCTACTTTCATGCCAAAATTTTACAGGTTTTCTAAAGTAGAGTTTGGCAAATAGTCAACTTCAAATTCTTCATTCAGAAATTGTGACTGCCTATGGCTATGACAGCCGAATCTTATGCTAAACGCCCATTGGGTGGGGCAAATTGTTAGTATAAGTCGACTCAAACTTAATGACGTCTGTGCAGTTCACTTTTTGCTGCGCAGACCCCACTCCTCGCCCCGCTGTCTCACGAATTGGCTATACTGTATAGTGATTTGCGGAGTTTTCCAAGCCACCTTTTGGTTCGTTCAATTCTACCTGTACCAGCGCCTGTAGTACTTGCCGGCACTTTAGTTCCGTGCTCTGTACTACGAAGCCTACGATCCGTTAAACACGAGCAGTAAATCCCTGTAGCACGTGCTTCACCGGCTTACACATGCGCATAAACACGTCGATACATAACGCGCGATTAGGCTTCGAATAGCACATAATCAGCCATACAATGGCTCATTGACTACACTAGTTTAATAACCATTCATTATCTAGTCAATATGTTATTGGGTTTGTGGGTAAATACAGTCATCTGCCTAGCCTTTTCCCAACTATATTGGGGTCGGCTTCCAGTCAAGCCGGATTTAGCTGAATACCAGTATTTTACAAGGAGTGGCTGCCTACCAGACCTCCACAACCCATTAAGGTGAATGCTCCAGGGTAGCCCGCGAAATTCAAATATTTTTATGTTTTTTGCAATTTGCCGGTCAGCGTGAAGCTGTATGTGGACCAAATGCGATCCGCGACCGTAACGCGTATTTATCTAAAGAATTATAACCATTTTAATCATCAGTATAGCCCTCTAAGTTCATGTAGTTCGAAAGAATGAATATTTCAGAAATAATCATTCTTTAGATAAATACGCGTTACGGTCGCGGATCGCATTTGGTCCACATAGAGCTTCACACTGACTAGCAAATTGCAAAAAACATAAAAATATTTGAATTTCGCGGGCTACCCTGGAGCATCCACCTTAACTGGGTAATACGGTACTTCATGGCAAGACTGGAGTCAGATTTACTAGCTTCTGACTATCCGTAACGACTGCCCAAGAACTACAAATAACAGCCGGGACCAACGGCTTAACGTGCTTTCCGAGGCACGAAGACACCCATCCACAGACCAACCTTGGCAAGCGTTGCTTAACCTTGAAGTTCGACCCGTGCGGCTGTTATTATCTAGCCACGAGCTCCTCCAAAGGGTAATAATTGTCACATGGAGCCTTGGAATGAGTCTGTCACAGGGATGACAGAGACAATGCTGACTTTTTAAAAAACTCAATAACTTTACTTGTCTCGGGTTCGGAGACTTTACTTGTCCACCAACTCGCACTCAATTATACTTTAATAAAGTAAAGTTCTAAGTAACTAGCACAAAACACGTAGATAAAACGACCTAGTTTAGCTACATTCAAGCTAAAGGAGGTAAACAATTATTCCCTAACTCGTAAATTACTAAAGTCACACAGCTAAGATTTCTTTTCCTTTCAACCCATTTGATTTCTTCACGAGTAGAATTTTATAAAAATCTTTATAAGCAATACTAATAGGTACTTTTTTCACCTGAACACCTAGGAGAATTTTCCTTCATATTTTTGCTCTCTATCTTCAGTAATCTATTTTCGTCAGACATGGAAGTTTTTCATTCGTTTGACTGTAATATCGGTAATCAGGAAAATTGTATTGATTGACTTTTATTCGGATGTTTACAAAATTAAGATCCATTGTGAGGAAAATATATTGATCTCTATAACATGCCACGTGGGTGTCAGAGTTTCGTAAACAAACTTCACGTTTCGGTTTCAACGACATAATCGTTAGTAGTTGTAGTCACCTACCTATGTATGTACCTATGCTTCTTACGCAGTGTTTGATAACTTTTCAAAGACCTTTTTAGTCCTTTATTCTTTTATCTAGATAAACTATTGTTGGTAATAAATCACGCAGAAAATTAACAGCCATTAAATGAATAGGAGAGTCGTTAAGAGAAACGGTTCTTTGTAGTGAGGGCTTTAGAGCTAAGTCGGGTTTATAGCTGAATAGACAAGGTTGGACTTCGGATTGTGTCATTGATTAAGGACTCATTTTCCAATCACCAGAAGGAAGGATTTTGAATGATTTACAGCTTTTATTAAGAAGAAGAAACGTACCTACGTATTTAATTTATCATTATTCGATATTAATCCAAATTAATGTAGCAACTTAGTTGGGAGTTATATATTTGAGTCGTTTAGGAGGCCCATAGAGTCCGAGTGCTCATCGAGTCTTTCGGGACACCAGTTGTCGACTGTAACATGACCAGAAGGCTGAGCTTTTCTTCGGTCAAAGAATCAGCATTGCCATTCAACCCGGCAATGCTGCCAGTGTTCTATGCACTTTTGCCATTGACAGCGAAGTGGATGAATTTTTTGATGACCAATGATTTATTTAGTTTTCGATTATGCATAATTTCGTAATTGTTAGTCTAGTTGTTTAAAAGCATTTAGTAGTTACTTTGTTTCTTGTACTTACTATAGTTCGTGAAAGGTTTTTTTTTTCTGAACCTATATTGTCCCACTGCTAAAGCATGCAATACCGTTATTTCGTTACCGCAATTTCGCAAGTTTCGCGCTGTTTTTCAGAACCGCAAAAGCGAGATTAGAAATGCGAATTTCACGGTATTAAAAACGAACCGTGATAGGGAAATCCCCGCTTCTAATCGCCGCATGTTGGTCAGACGGGCGGGATGTTACATGTCCGAAATCGCAATAGCGCGTTATTAAATATGTACTGCGGTATTGCATGCTCTACCCACTGCTGAGCAAACTCTTCTCGGTGTGCCTTCTCCGACCTATCCGTCATGAGCGCCTCCAAGTCGTCACGCCATAGTTTCGCGTTAAACGTTAAATAAAAAAAAGTTAATGTGTCATCATAAAATATATTTTTTTTGTTATAAACCGAATTTCAACAGACTTACACAAACAAAATATGCAACATGGTGCCCTAAAGTGTCATGTTGCGCGGGATATTTGAAAGTAAAGTCGTCATCGTCGATCGTGCCCCGCATCTTTAAAAAAAAAAAACAAAATATGTCAGGGAAGCTTTGCCACAAAAGTTCCTTTTTAACTCTCTTTCCAGTGGACAGCAACAGAGCTTGAATAGTGGGAGCACATAAAATAACATGATGAATATCAGCTAGAGTTGCAAAAAATTGTTCCAACCGAATATTCAGGTAATCGAGAACATAAATCTGTGCAAATAACCGACTTTTCAAAAAGAGAACATGCCTAAATTACAAAAGGATATTGCCAGTGTTATTACATGACTATTTTTCACAAGTTTGTTGGTTTTAGCGAGCATCGTGTGCGGACAAAGTGACCTCCTTGTTGATATATTATTGTTATCACAGCAGACATTGGCCGACGACCTCACGCTATAATATTTATCAAAACAATAACATAGTCATGACATTGCCGCTCCTTACTTTATGTTAATCATTTAATATGTATTTCTATACCTACGTTGACACGGTAGCATATATTTCACGAATTGATGACCTTTTTATCTATTTATAAGAATGTGAATATAATTGCAATACGGATCTAGCGTACCTGCTTTATTTCCCCTAAGACAAAGATATATCATTTTTATTGCGGGACTAAAATAACATTATATTGCTCGTGTCATAAAACGCATAAATGCCTTATTATTAATGCCTACTTGTCTTAAGAATTAAGTAACATACAGCGCCAATGTGTTTCTAAGCATTGTTTGATAGGTACCACAATTTTTCTTTTTTTCCAGCCGAGACAATCCTGATAACATGGCGAATAAAATAACAGCATAAAAACCTTTTTTGAAAAAAACTTTACAAAAGGTTTTTTTTGCTGTTATTTTGTTTTTTACTTTTTAGTTATTTCGAGTTACTCTCTACAAGCCCTTTCATTTGATACCCATATTGTAGAAGTGCATAAAAAATAACTATTCCGCCATCTTGGATGTTCCGCCATATTGGATTTAGAATGACGTCACATTATTTTTCGAGTTACACTCAACAAGTTCTTTCATTTGATACCCATATTAGAAATGCATTAAAAATAACTATTCAGCTATCTTGGATGCTCCGCCACATTGAATTTAGAATGACGTCACACAGCTTATCGTGTATTGTCATCCAAACTAAACGTGTATACAAAATTTCAGCAAAATCGGTTAAAGATATCTGCTTCAAAATTGAGTAGCAAGATTCCACCCGAACAAACATACATACATTGCAAGTTAAATAAAAGCTTTTAAAACCGTTCATCGCTCATTTCATGTTATACTATAATTTATTTTGAAAATACAGCAAGGGTTGAATGTTCTTATAGTTACAAGAATAGCATGGCAAGAAAAGATTCGTACAGAATTCCTTCAGCGTGGTTGCGGGGTCAAAGTTAACACCATCGGTATTTTACGATAACGAGCCCGATACGGAACGGAAGAGATTTCAAGGTCTATCTAAGATATCAGTATATCTACACATTTATTATATCTATGCAATAAGTAGGTATGTGTTTAATTAATGTATTTTGAAAATACATACCCTTGGATGCGTGACGCACGGGACCGGTCCATATATGTCACACTTGAAGGAGAAGCATTTCTAGCCGTGAACGTTTTTTCAGGGTTCTATACCCCAAGGCCAACGCTTAGTATCTCAAGAACCGTAATAGGTAGACAGTTGGATTTTTTACAGAGTGTGCATTTCTATTGCCGCTATAACAGCAAATAAAAACAATTTAGTTAAGTTTAAAATTTAAAGGGGTTTCCCATATAAGAAACGTGTATTTTCGGTTGATGGTAAGGAACACTTGGCCGGGTTTCTTATTATTATTGACTAGTTGACCCGCGCAACTTCGTCTGCGTAACAATTTTCATCACTGCTCCGCTCCTAACGTGCTCGTCTTAGCGTGATGATATATAGCCTATAGCCTTCCTCGATAAATGGGCTATCACTGAAAGACTTTTTTCCAATCAGCCCAGTAGTTCCTGAGATTAGCGCGTTCAAGTAAACAAACAAACAGAAACTTTATATATTAGCACAGAAGAATAGACAAGCTCGCGTTTGACCACAATATCTCCTGATAGAAGCGACAGTATGGTCGAAGCTGGAACACGCTTGCCTAGAAGTATCCTGAGGCTCTAGGCAAAATGTAATTCTTCTTATACTTTTCTTCTTTGCACCAGCACTTAAAGAATTATATAATTAATATATTTTGCACCCAAACGCGTATTCGCGCGTGTCGACTAATAGACATATTATTCCGGAGCAGATGTAAATTTAGAAAGGAAATAATTGATATTCTAAAGAATCACCAGTAGGCTCAGTAGGCTTTGCATAATGTTTGCATAATTTTAATGTACCTATAAACTAGACCTGCATGATGCACGGTGGAGCATACGGTGGAGGTATGGCCCTGCTTGGGCGGAGCACCGCCGTGATCGCTCGTTGCGGCGACCGGCGGCGGCGACCTCTCGCGACCGGCCCTGGTTCAATCTATGGTCCGGAGCGAGCAAGCATAGGAAGCGGTCACCTCCTTCTGCTAAGCAGTCATGCTAGCGAAGGAGGAGGCCGAACGTGTGAGAGAGAAGGAAACCTCTCGACCCAGCCGCCGCAACAGAAGAAGACGCCCTGGGCGTCGGGAGTCGCAGGGCGATTTCCGGCCACCGTAGGCGAGGGCCTGCGGACGGCGAGCATTGGGTGGCTCGCCGTCTGATCAGAACCAGGCCCGGGTCGACGGTGCGCTGTGTTCTACGCGCGCCTCAAGGAGCTGTCAGACGGGGCCCGCTAGGGCCAGTGCCTGCCGGGTTGCGAAAACCGTTCGAAAGAGACACCGTACCCTGGAACGCAAAAGGCATTAGGAGGAACACGGATGGGTTTTAGTCAGTAAGAGTCTGACACTCCTTTCCGTTCCGCCCAGAGCGGAAGGAGTCATTTGATGATTTCCATCCTTAAAAAAAAAAAATGTAGACCTGCATGATACGTCACGCATTAATTTTTAATTTTTAGCTCTCTGTCAGAATGTTGTTAATCTTTTTTTTTTAACTTGTTTCTATTAATTTGGCACTGCTACAGTTAACGTTTGCTAATAGTTTGTTTTTATTATTTAACAAAGTAATCTGTGGAAAATGTTGTGGGTATCTAATATATGTACTAATATTGTTAAGTTTAATGTTAAGATAACGCTGTTTCTGTTTACTTACTATTCTACTGTTTGTTTTCCTAAATATAATAAATAAGCGAATGCGACTGTCGAGATGCCAAAATATATAGGAAACTAGTTGCTCCGCTCCTATTAGTCATTGCGTGATGATTTATAGCCTATAGCCTTCCTCGATAAATGGGTTATCTAACACTGAAATAATTTTTCAAATCGGTCCAGTAGTTCCTGAGGTTAGCGCGTTCAAGTAAACAAACAAACAAACTCTTCAGCTTTACATATTAAGTATAGAGTATAGATATATTGACCACATGACATTTCAACAGCTTTTTTCAATACGAGTACCTTACATTTTTGACGTTTTGATAATCGCTTCTTCCACACTACTGCTGACAGAATGACATTTGCTTAGAGCCTCTATTCTCTCTTGACTTAAAGTCCCCAAGTTGTAGCTATCAGGAAACACAGATTCGGGCAGGGGATTCCACTCCTTAGCTTACGTTGTCTTTCTGCTGACAGAGGTATGATAATGATTCCACTACTTACCGATAAGAAGCACGCTAATCATTGTTCATTAACATTACGAGATTACCTTTATCGTTATCGTTTCTGATTTAAGACTTATATTTATTATCATAATAATCCAGCAAATGTCAATTACAGATTAATTAGATGATTAGGTAAATATCGTAATTAAAATCATCAATTAATAAACTAATTAGAATTACCTAAACCAATTAATTTTCTCACAAAATGAAATAACTTTAAAATTATATCTGCCATTTTTATGGAGACGGTAGACTCAAGAAAATCGCCTCGTTCTTAGAAAACACACAATAGACAGATAAAGTAGGTACCTTAACGATAATAATTAAATCACAACTATGCACATAACACGTCACATTTTATAGAAAACAATGCAATCGTTATATTAATTATTCAAAGAATTATGTCATTAAATTGTTAGCAATTCTTGAACTTTGAATACAGATAAGTGCAGTGTACCTAGCGTTATCTACAAGAATGTGAACATTAAAAGTATATCGTAAATAACAAATTCACAACTTTTTCTCTCTGGGGTATGGGTAGGAAGAAAGTACAGAACTCCACCTGTAAACAAGAAGTGCACCTATGTAAGGATCGTATTGTATCGATACCTACATTGATCCGTGAAAGCCAGAGCCTTATATTTTCATAGGTACAGTATAATGTAAGGCTGTACATTATACTCGTGGCTAAATAATAACAGCCGCACGGGTCAAACGGGGGTAATAACATACCGATTTTCCTCCGTGCCTCAAAAAGCACGTTAAGCCGTTGGTCCCGGCTGTCATTTGTAGATCTTTGGCAGTCGTTACGGATAATCAGAAGCCGGTAAATCTGACTCCAGTCTTGGCATGAAGTACAGTTTTACCCAGTTAATGGGTTGTGGAGGTCTGGTAGGCAGCCGCTCCTCGTAAAATACTGGTATTCAGCTAAATGCGGCTTGACTGGAAGCCGACCCTAATATAGTTGGAAAAAGGCTAGGCAGATGATGATGAGTATAATGTACGGCTGTACTGACTTATATCGTCAAAATTTCACCCATAAGTCGGCCATTGCTTGATATTCACATAGGCCTCTCCCGAGCGACGCTGCACCGATCGGTCCTGATGGTCTACTCTGTAAAATTCTTACCGTGCCAATTAAGGCGATGTTAGCTAAACCTAAACCACACCACCATAACCTAAACATAGATACTCACATTTTAAGTTTTGCCACCTTTTAGAGGGTGTAAAGTCTCGCAAACCTCCATAGGAAAGGAAGGATCGTCCGACCAGTTGGTTGTTGTGTCTGGAGGACAACTGCCCGATTCTTGATATTCGAACTGTTGAATAGGTATGTTCAAATCGCACGAAAAATTCTGATACCGCGATGCAGGATTTTGTTCAGTACAGCGTTACTTTTTTTTGTGGCGTCGCTGATACCAACCTCACTTTTCACGGAGAGGGTTTTACAGAACAGCACTACTGTATTGATCACGATTGCTCCCGCATATTTAAAAAACTCCTTTTTCTCCCTAGTACCAAAATAACAAGGTTACGGGAACACGGGGATTTCATATAAAACACACGTCACGTGATATTCCAGGAATTTATCGCTAATTGATTTACGTAATTAAGAATGGGGTTAAATTACAATACCTAATATTTTTTTATCGATCTCTATTACCGATAAAAGTGATTATAAATCACTACATCTATTAGCTGATTATCTTAATGGTGTTTAACAATCTGATAGGGTGTCATAGAGATTAGAATAATAGTTTAACGAGTTCGTCGTAAATAGATTACATGATTATTGTTGCCGGGACTTCTGGGCAAAGATAACATTACGAGTACTTACTCAGCTACTTGTTTTCTTATAAAGCAGATAATCTCTTCAGATACACGTACCGATACGTCGTGATTCATAAAAATTTGTTACGTGGTAGGTACTAGAGAGATGGATGTGTAGTGTATCTCATGTTATAGGTATGTCACATTGTATAGTAGGTAATAGAGTTTTCACAAAGCTTTTACTTGACTTATGCTTAAGCTTGCTTGCTTTTTAAGAAACTCTTATCTAACTTGAGGCAACAACTTACACGACTTGGATTGAAATCGAATATTTCAAACTTTACTCATCAAGGAACACAAATTCGGAATTATTGGATTACCTCAGCGAACTTTGAAATAAAAAAAAACATATTGGTTTGCAAATGAGATCCATGTCTCATGTTATTTCAGGATACCAATTACAGAAGAGACGAGGGAGTCGATGGGTGAACCGTGACGCACGCAATTTCCGTGAAAATGAACAGTTCAAGCAACCCTAAGGTTGCCTGTCCATTGACACGGTGCGAGGCAGTGGAGCGTAAATATCAACCAATGGAATTGCTTAAAATCTCCGCACAACGTGAGTCACTGAGATTTTAAACATTTCCATTGGTTACAATGTCTCCGTTTCTCCGCTCCGCTGCCTTGCTCCGCGTCAGTGGACAGGCAGCCTAACGCTCCCGTCAAATGGCGCCCCGAGCTAATTCGGGACTGTCGATATATCGCAAGTCAAGGCCACGGTGGCATTTAGAATGGCGCTCCTATGTTTTATTAAATATCCGCAGTCCCATACAGGGTGTTACAGAAAGGTTTAGTCCTATTTTAATGGCGGCTGCTGCCCATGTACATAGACGAACACACTTTACACTATCTTGAAAGAAGTCATTGACAATTCCCAAAAAATAGATTTTCTATACTAAGCCATCATCATCTCATCATTTCACCAGCTTTTGTTGTTGTTGGAAATTTACGACGACAGAAGTTGTTCATCTACATGGGCTGAAGTAGTCTTAAAATATGGCTACACCTTTTCGTTTCACCCTGTATATGTATGTACAATGTTTATTCTACAACACTGCGGATATTTTACGGCAATGCAAACGAAATGCAATGGACTATGTAAAATGTAGTCTGTTGCGAGGCACAATATTTATTTGGAATAACAGAATGCACCATTGTGACTCTTTAAGTGGCTTCGTCATGAATTCAGTCTGACTGAAAACCTTAAAGTCATCATACTCATCATCGCCATTCTGCTGGCCTATTCTTCTTTTATTTTGGGGAAGAAAAAGCACGTAGCCCCACGTGTCTTCTCTTTGTAGATTCACCCCCTTTCTACTACAATTAGGTAGCTTCTTCATAAAGCACATCGGTCGCTTGTCGTTTCCCATCATCCCTCTCATATTAATTTCAGTATTCATTTTCCCATCAACGTAACTTCCCATCGTACTTTAAAACTTTTCATTTAACGCCTGTCTGTCGCGTTAAACTGGGAACCCTAACGAACAGACACGGCCGTGCGTTGCGTGCGCAGGAAGTTAATAAACGTATTTGTACGAGTATCGGAGCAATCTGTCCAATTGGCATTATTTACATGTCGAGGGCCGACGACCTCACCGTCCGTAATTAAATACGCAGGTCTGCTAGTTCATTCTAATATCGCTATTTGCACAACTTGCGATTGTGACTTAAGGCGCTGTCCTAACTCAGAGCACCGAGAAATTCCCATTTTTTCGTCGCAGAGATCTCCGTAATGGTAATGTCACCGGAAAATTGCAGACTCCGCCAGATTGTAATCAATCTTTATTAGATTATGATTTCTCGATATATGAAAAAAACCGTTTTGTACCTTTACAATAAATCCCACCCAAATTCCAATATGTTCCTGGCTTAGGGCGCCATCAAATTAGTCGCTAAGTGCAGTTTTCCATGCATATTCCCTATAAAAAAAAACATTTCACAAACATATTGTACCTTTTATTTAACAGTCTAGTAAATAGTTTAATGATAAACAAAAAAAAAAAAAACAAAAAAAAAAAAATCCATTAGTCTCATTGGGAAATATATATAAATGCATAAATGTGTCCTCAGTGTGCCAAAGACCGCCATGACATGAAACCTTTCGGAATGTAAATGCCGTAATTGAAAATCATTAATGGTGAATCCGTGACATCGTTCTACCACGTAGCAAGGTCAGACTGTCAGACGTTCTGCTGCTGTTTACCGCAACTTTTGTTACTAAACATATGAATTTAACTAGATAAGTATGACAAGAAAGACTCGTGCTCGCAAATAATAACAGCACCAATAATAAAATCGAACTTCAGGGTTAAGCAACGCTTGCCGATAGGCAGACGCTCTATGTAAAATACTGGCAGGCACGGCTGACACTGGCTGAATAATCTAATATACTAGGTTACCCGCGCAACTTCGTCTTCGTGTCCTATCGAAACGCCTATCTCGATAAATGGGCTTTCCAACACTGAAATAATTATTCAATTCGAACCAGTAAAAAACAAACTCTTCAGCTTTCTAATATTAGTACAGACATAGATGGCCACGCAAATTATACCTATGGTTAAAGTAAGAGCTGCAAATTAGGAACATTATTCTTTACACTTAAGTCGAGCTTTTACTAGACACATCACCTACTTTGCGACTAACAATAAAATACCAAGGGTCGGGTGATACCTATCATAATTTATTCATTAAACCAGGATAGTGAAAAGGGATTGTATCATTTCCCAAAAAAACTTCTTCGCACATGAAGAAAAGATACCATTATCAAAGTGTCAATATATCACTCGACATCAACCTCTGTGATATTGTTTCTCTATTCCATTATTTATGTGTTCTTGCCGTTCGAAAAAAAAGTCCTGTAAAGGAAAACATCATGTCTTTTTCCATCAAAATGTCTTTTGTATTTACAAATATTATCCATATATCAAGTTCGCTAAGATTTATCACATGAGCACTTACTTTCAAGACCCTGAATGTGTTACTGAAGGCCTGTTTCATGATTCGATATGAAAGCTTGAAGATGAACTGTAATACGTGAGGCTTATGAAAGAAAGAGCCCGGATTAGCTTGCGCAAGTTAATCAATGTTACAGCCAAGTTAACATCGTCTTGCCGGCTCATAATGTGAATATTATTGGCTAAGTTCTCCAAACTTAGCTAATGCTCCCCCTTTATTTTGCGTATAGCTACTTTAAAAACATATATTTTAAGGAGCAGGTTTGGTTGCCTCAATTACGTTTCCTGTGAGAATAAGCATCTTACCCAGCACCTTTGAAATAAGTAGGTAATCATTCATATTCCGTTCCCAAGATGAACTAATCTTTAAGCAACTCATGCAACTTTACTATGTCATAATCCAAGCTCGAACAAATTCAAATAAAGTTTGCTTAGCAACAAAAGTAGATGAAGCATAGCATAAAAAAACAATATAGTCAAAATAGATCGTAATCTTCCAATATTTTTGACATTATCATCCGCTATCTTCAACTGTGTGCTACTCTTTCTCCTGAATGTCATATAATATTGATTGATATAATTTTATCAACACGTGACGCTTCGATTGTTCGGAAAACATCGTGATGACCGCGAGAATGCACATTTTCATGTGGAAGTATTTATATTAACACATGCAATCACAACAAACATGAAATAGCTCTTCCTCGTTTGTCGAGATTCTTAATCAGAAACTCCAGCGTTAAAGATCTCCTTGAACAATTTGGGTTGAAATTGCCAACGTCGAGGAGTATATGCATATAATGAGTAACATGAAAACTCATTTTGCTCAACCTCCACTTACATTTAAAGCAAAACACGAACAGCTGATACTTACGCTTTAATTTTAGCATACAAATAAAATGCTTTGCGCGATCTGCTTCTATTTATAAACCGCTAAATTCCGACGACAACACGCAACGTCGTATTTTGCAAAGCACTTTGGATAATATTCTCTCTCTGGTAACACAGCATGAATAGCATCATCTTTAAAACTTTAAGTAGAAGCCTTCACCCTAATATTCACTTAATTGGATATTTATCAGCGGCATTGGTCTGATGGACATCTATTTTGAATTTAAAGTAACTCAAGTACATCCGTCTCGTAAGCCATCTGCAGTACGGTCAATTTTACCACGACATAGGACCATTTTATTTTGGTCCTGAAACGATCTGTTTTACATAATCATTAATAAAACACTGAAAAGGCAGCTAAGTTCTTTATGAAGTTAGCCCAATGATCTCCGAAGCTTCGGAAATACTTTCGCGATGGTTGTTCCGCATACTAGAGGAGCTAACCATGTAAAATTTGCTGCAGTTAATTGGCTGTTTTTTATTGTTGTTGTCGTGTCATGATTCTATATCAAACGCCTTTATTTGCAAAATCCTTAGCTACTAATTTAAACGCATTTTTTTGAAAGCGACAAGCATAATATTCTTTTATTTCGAAATATTAAAGAAATTGAAAACTGTAATACTTTCATACTTCTCAATCAGAATTTGTAAAGAGGTGCACCGAGTCTTAACCGAGCTGCTGGCATCGGTGTAAGTCGTTATTGCTCACGAGTAAATCTCTTTGTTCATCTTTCTGAGAGTGTTGTATGTATTTATAATGCAAGCCAGTGCTCACATAGACAGAACAATTTCCTCGCTCATAGAAATTGGTATAGCTGTACTAACAGCTTACGTTATACATTTTTCATCTCAGCATCTACCTAACTTTTCCTGAAGATAGCCCACGCCCGCTTCTTTAATTTCTCTTATCGTCGTGAAGATTTTTTCTCTCCTGGTCATTTGAATGCGAAAGGAAACCTCTTTGATGTCGACTCTGGTCCCATTGTCAGCGCGTGCCTTTGTTTAGTAGTGCTCGTATTCTCTCACTTCCATACCCATCGATATTGTACCTGCATATGCCTATCATGTTAACCTACTTTATCATAAAGTGTGTCGTTATTGTACACACTCGAACGGTATATGGTTGTTGACAGAGTGGGTGGCTATGGACTATGAAGTTTATATTTGTGAGCTTTGAGCACTCATGTAGTTAATACTTGTTTAGAGGTGTGATAGCAAAATTATCACCGGAATACATAGTGCATATTAGTTAGCTTTTAGTTATATGGTTTTCGCTTGAAAACATCGAATTAATTGCGCAGCGTTTCGAACTCTACTACCGTTAAGTATCTATCATTAATACTCTTTGGAAGTATTAGAGAACGAGAAGTATTTTTAACGTTCGAGCGTTTGTTGTAGCTTTTCCTTCTAGACTACTTTCCCTTCATAAGTCAATAACGACGTGAATGTTTTTCGTTTCAGCCGATGGCATGACCTATTCGTTCGGCGTGTTCTATGCAGAGTTCCTGACCTACTTCGATGAGGGCAAAGGCAAGACCGCGTGGATCGTGTCTATCCTCGTAGGGGTCACACTTAGTTCGGGTAAGTAATCAATTTAGTACAACGCCATTCTGGCTTTGAACATTCAACTCGGCCGAAGTAATGATACCATCAACGGAGTGCTTATGTGTTGGGGCCCAACCGCGCCCAGCCTAGATGATTAAGTGTACACTCCCAAATTTTCTATCTCTGCGTCTCTACGCTGTTTCATTTGGTAAATTGACTCCTCTATTCAAATATTTTGATACAAGCTACATTAACATACAAACAAATCGAATGTAATCATTTTTAAAACAAATTAATCATTCTGTAATTATTCATCTAGCTGATATGTTTCGAACTCTGGTCCTTTGCAGCATATGCATGATAACAAAAACGGCATGATACGAAACACTGCGTTTATTTAAAAGCAAAAATCCAGGCTACTTTTCATATTGAGTTATGACAAATGACAGGAATTGAGGTTCTGAATTATTCATACAAAAGCAATTAGTTTGGTTCCCTAATCCCTTAACACAACTAAATACTGTTTAACCATGAAATTAATGTTATTTCATGTGCTCAAAACTGTCAGTTTAATTTACTGTTAGTTTAAAATCAATAATTTTTTAATGGTTCCAGGTCCTATATCGAGTTCGTTCGTGAACCGCTGGGGCTGCCGCGCGGTGACGGTGGCGGGCGCGCTGCTGGCGTCAGTTTGCGTGGTACTGTCGGCTTTCGCCAACAACGTGCTCACGCTCATCCTCACCATCGGCGTCGGCACCGGCTTCGGCTTTGGCCTCATCTACCTCCCCGCCATCGTCAGCGTCACTGTATGGTTCGAACGCTACAGAAGTCTTGCCACTGGTAAAAAATTTTTGCACACTCAACATTCTTGATTATTCTACCTTGTCTTTGGAAATAACAGTTCAAGTTCTATTTTTCCATTTTCAGGTATCGCAGTATGTGGATCAGGACTTGGGACATTTTTGTTTGCTCCAATCACATCAGTTTTAATCGAAAACTACGGTTGGCGCGGTGCTATGGCTATCATCGGTGCCTTAATTCTGAACTGTGTGCCATTAGGCCTTATATTTAAACCCGTTCCCGAAATCCCGCAAACACCAGCAACAGAACCCATGCTGCCGAAACAAGCCAAGTCTCCACTAAAAAGATCTCAAAGTACAGAAAACGTCCTCAGAGCAAATGGGAAGTTTGACGACAATGATATTGCAAGATTGACTCTGTCTCAGCCAGCATTAAACAAGCCTCATGAGCAAAAGCCGCCACCGTCACGGCATGGCAGTGGGATCATGCAGAGGCCGGACGTTTTGTACCAAGGCAGTATGACAAGTCTAGCCAGATTCAGGTCGACTTCTCCTGAGAGAGTATTCACTGCCGTCAGCACGAAAGAAGAACCTGAAGTGAAATGTGGCTGGTTGCCTTGCTCAACAGAATTTAAAGCAGCGCTCGGAGAGATGCTTGATATGTCACTCCTCGTAGACCCTATTTTTATTTTGTTCGCTATATCGAACTTTTTAACTAGTATCGGTTTTTATATACCGTATGTTTATACTGTACCAATGAGCGAATCGCTAGGAATTGAGAATCCACCATACCTTATTTCCATAATTGGGGGTTCAAACTTGGTGGGAAGGATTATTCTTGGTTACATAAGTGATAAGCCGTGGGTAAACCGCTTGCTGGCTTATAATGTGTGCCTTACAATCGCTGGTATTGGTACGTATACCGAATTTAGATATTCTTGTATAACCGATTTATTGTCCTATTCAACTAATAATGATTTTTATTTTTTAGGTACCGCAATGGCCATGGCCTGCTGGGAGTTTTGGGGTCTCGCTTTATATGCAACCACTTTTGGCTTTTGCATCGGCGCCTACGTAGGTCTGACTTCAGTCGTTCTTGTGGATCTGCTAGGTATCGAGAAGCTCACAAACGCATTTGGTCTTCTCCTACTATTCCAAGGAATTGCTTCCCTAATAGGACCGCCATTTGCAGGTAAACTAGCCACTGTGTATCTATTGCCAAAGCTAATAAGGTCCATCGCTTCAAGTAAAGACTGATCAATATTTTTTTCCTGCAGGGTGGTTGTACGACACGCTCAACTCGTATGCTCCAGGGTTCTACGTGGCTGGTGGTACGATATCGCTGAGTGGGTTGATTCTGTTCTTCATCCCCGTAATCGAGAGGAGACAGCAGAGGCGCTGGGAGGAGAGCACGGCGCTGGAGCAGATCTAGCAGGACGCGCGGGGGAGGGGTGCGTGCGGGGCGCGGGGGGGGCCGGCACCTCTCATCGTGCTGTGCAGCCCCTCCACGCGCAGCGCCTCCTCCGACACCTACAGCAACAGGGTATACAAAACTACAATAATAGATGAGGAAAATAATTATTATGTTAGTGAAGAAGACGATTGTGACTTTGTAAATATCGATACGATGGATGAATGCGACGAACGATTCGATGACGACCATCGAACCCATTCCAGAGGACGTGCAGTGTGTGCGTGCGAGATGTGTCAGTAGTTAGTGATAAGAAAAAAGGTGCAATAGGTATAAATAAAAAAATTCATCTTTATATCCATTCGATTTATTTAAAACTTATAATATATGAAGTGCCGCTATATCTACGTGTCATATGAACTGCAACCGATCGATATAAGTAGTTTTAAGTATAAGCTGTATCATAAATATATCTATGTATAATACAAATATTTATCATATTAATAGGGTAACTGTAAAAAAAGTACATACCTGTAGTCTCAATCACGAGGAGGATGAAGAACGATATGTAAAATGTATCTTGGCTGTTATTTGGCACTATCAATGGACAATTGGAATAAATAGGTATCTTGGAAGTGTCTGTCGTCTTGTATTGTGTGCGTGTGTTTACTCCATAATATATGGCCTTACTGTGGACCAATCGTGGGTAGAATGTGATGTCATCTATACTACCTAGTAAAGGCATATTGTGCTTTTTGTAAATTTAGAAATAATCAATCATGTACATACAATACGGCGGCTATTTCATTTTCTTGATAGGCTACTGTTATTTTCTTTAAGTAGTAATATTTTTCCACGTTGTGTTCAGTAGTATAATTTGTTAGAGAACTAGGTTGAATTCAGTTTCTTCCTTCACTAAAATATACATGTGATGTACATTTCGACTGAATTAGGTAACCATACAATGTATCATACTATGTAACTGGACTGCGCTGATATTCTTCGTACAAATCTTTTTCTCTTTGTATTATATTGTTGGCAATCTTGTAATCGTATTTAATACGGTTTCACACATTATTTAATGTTACTTTTATGTACACTATACATAAATATCTAAAATTATAATATATTTAAACTGTCTATGTCTTTTATATTACAATCCTAAACTTCCTGCCCGTCCAAATTATTTATATTGCAAAATGCATACACAATTAACAATAAAGCTATTAATAAAAGGCTTGTGTTTAAACACCGCCCAAAAAAGTACCTATTTTACTACCAAAAAAGTTCTAAACGGTTACCAAAACAGATAAATGGTCACCAAATAATATTCGAGAAGTAGCGCTCGCCGGCCGCTGCCGCGGCACCGCTCGCTTCGCTCGCTCGGCTCGCGCGCTGTTGGTCACAATCCTAACCTAACCTAACCTATTTTATCCAGTTTGTAACCCCAAGCCTACATTTTATGGCAATCACAGTTGAGTTGGATAGAATTTGGTGACCGTTGATCCATTTTGGTGCCTAGGCTTAGAGTCTTAAAAATATTATTTTTGGTTACCGTCTAAATTATGCCCTTAATAAAATATATCGAGGAAATAGTAAGTACAAAGGTATATTATTGCTACAATAGTCACATGTGCAATAAGACCTTCACAGTCGTACCTTTATTAATAATGTCTATGAGGAAATGCACCACAGGGTCTTTGCATGGATCTTTGTACACAATGTACTACACTATTAAAAATTATTAAAGTTGTATTATCAGTGTCTCAGAATAAAGGATTGCACTAATTGATTGTTCAACAATGGTTACAAAAAATAACACAATCCTCTGTGGTCACCTATTTACAGTCAGGAGACCAGTTGACTAAGTTCTACCACAGACCATAACACGACGACGAAAATGGGAATCTATCTAGCTTACGCAGCCTAAATATCGCTATCACATTATTTCTGTTCTATTACTGCTTAAAAACTTATTTTACTGAGTATACTTGGAGCTCGTTTGGCCAAAAGAAAATTATTGATCCGAAAAAGAGAAAGTAATACAAAAATATAGCCTTCTCATATGAGGACATTAATGAGAAAAAATCGAAACACAAATCAATTTATAAGGAGGTGTTATTAAAGCCTTAGCCTAAATACATTATTGTATGCACTTAACAAAAACAATTTTATAAACATACACAAAATATGAAAAAGTATTGTTAGTTAGTCTTTCTTGTCACCATTGTCGGCTTCACGTCCCGCCACAGCGCACAAATTGAGCATCTTGCTGCGCACGCGATCGTCGACTAAGGACAGTGCTATTGCAGTCAGCGCAGGCGCAACCTGGAATGAAATAATAAAGAGAATTATTTGATGCATAAATAGAAATACAAGGTGTTATCAGCTTTAAAATAATAAAGACGCCAGATGTCGTCGTAGCTAGTATAATGTTTTTGATGACCGTGAAAATGTAACAGACACTTTTGAGAAGGTAAGCAAAACGTCGACAAAAGAAAGGAAACAAACAAAACGAGTTAATATAAATATAAGACCTTCAAGACTACATTCCTACGATAAGCCAGATACGCTCTAACTAAATATCGCTTCGCGCTAGGCAGCGATTTTATAAAGAAGGCAGGAAACGCCTGCAATAAAAGTAAGCATTGCCTACGCGAAACACATTGCATAGAATGAAACATCCGTGAATTGCTTATCGAGGCCTCTGCGAGTGGCTTCGGCTCCTCGTACGCTTACCAAAGGGCGACCTCAGGCTCCTGAGATTGTCAGAAAGAAAAGCGTCAAAAACTAATGCTGTCATAATAATATAAAGTACCAGCTTTTTCCTGCGACTTCGTGCGCGCATGTCCCGTTTTTCCTGCTCCCGTCGGAATTTGGTGAAATTGTCTCTTACTGCTACCCCTACACTCCCCAAGGAACCTGCATGCCACATTTCAGCTTTCTACGAATAGTAGTTTCGGCGTTGTCTGACAGCCCATCAGTCACTCAGTTAGGAAATAATTTTATTTGTATTGAGTAGGTAATTTATTACACAGTTTATTTTTATACAACATATATTGATTATACACGTATAGATTAATCATTATTACGATCAAAGCGTTTAATAGAATGATAGCGATTTATTTGGCAGACGCCATGATGTTTGCGCCGTGAGTCACAGCTGAACTGGCGTCTCATGAGTTGTGGCCGCTGCACCGTTGCGCAGTAACGTCACTCTTCATAAAATCTTACACAACATTCAAGGCGTACGCACTATTTGATGCATCATTAGCTACTTAGGCGTGGGTAACACGAGTTCGAAATTATTATCGAAACTGTTTAACTATCTACCTCACTCGTACGTAAGATTTAGAAAAATTCTGACGTTTTCGTGGCCGGTTACACAGAACACGCAACGCAATGTGATGACAACACAGTCAAACGACAAAGTCCTCTTCGTGTGCACTAGTTGAGAGTTTCAGCCACTGTTTTCTTATAAAATACTAGCTTCTCCCAACGGCTACACCCGCAAGATATTCGAATACTAACCCAAGGGAACATTTAACTATTCCAGTCTATTTGTGCGCCAATCTTAAAAGCTATTTCATCCAAATCCGTACAGCCTTTAAGACATGAAAAGGTAACAAACAGACAGAGAGGCAGAATTACTTTTGCATGTATAATGTTAACATGGATGTACGTTTAGATTACGGAATGCTTCTATATACCACGTTGACTGAAACAAATGGATTATTATTAGCCTCACCCAATGAATCCACATGACCCACATGACGCAAGTTCCTGAGGGCAGGGGTAACACGTCCACGTTCGTCAAGTACGACATCACCACGCTTCCTCTGACCAGCGCGATGGGTGTCCAGCATAACAGGTTCACCAGCGTTATGGCGGTTACACTCTGGAATGACGTAAGAACAAATTATTTTCTTGAACTTGTTTCATCTGCCTAGCCTTTTCCCAACTATTTTGGGGTCGGCTTCCAGTCAAGCCGGATTTAGCTGAATAGCAGTATTTTACGAGGAGAGGCTGCCTACCAAACCTCCACAACCCACGGTACTTCATGGCAAGTATTCAAGGAGTCAGATTTACTGGCTTCTGACTACCCGTAACGACTGCCAAAGATCTACAAAAGACAGGCGAGACCAACGGCTTAACGTGCTTTTCGAGGCACGGAGGAAACTCGGTATGTTGTGTGTTATGTAAGATGGTCACCCATCTACAAACCAACCATGGCCAGCGTTGCTTAACCTTGAAAATCGCCCCGCGCGGCTGTTATTATCTAGCCACGAACTCTTCAAATTTTCTTGAACTTGCATTGTTGTAATATTTCAATATTGTCAGAACTGGATGGGCTGAAAGTACCTAAAGACACTTAAGTATTTACTTAATAATAAGTAAAGTTTTGACGTATAGTACCTACCAATCTTAAAGAAAAAATAAGAAAAACCGGCCAAGTGCGAGTCGGACTCGTGTGCAAAGGGTTCCGAACCAATTTTATTTTTAACATATTATTTTAACACTACAGACTTCTAATATGTTTTCCTGTTATCTTTAGGAGTAGAACCATTTTCTGCATATTTTTATCAAAATTTTAGTCTTAATAGTTTCGGAGAGAAGGGGGGAATGGTAATTTTTGGCCGAATTTCTTGAATAACTGCAAAACAGTTTATTTTAAAATTATGAATATGTGTCACACAATTCAGTTTGAAAAACTGTTTTTTTTTTTTCTAGTTTGGCCCTCAAAAGTGAGCCCCGTACTAAAAATGTATTTATTTACGTAACGCGCCCATATTATTATGTATACCAAATTTCAACAGAATCGATCTAGTAGATCTGGAAAAAACTGAAAATCAGAAAAGACAGACAGACCGACAGACACCCGAGTGATCCTATAAGGGTTCCGTTTTTTACGGATTTTCGGAACCCTAAAAACCAATTGTCAAAAACTTTTTTATTTGAAGCCCTCCATTTTTTGTAGGAACTCGAAACTCTTCAGAATCCGATGGTAAAGATTTTCTATAAACTCACCCGGGTAAAATTATGGTTCCTCATTGAGCAAGGTATTTTTCTCTCCAGCATTCGGGCCCAAATAAGCATCAATATCCTGAAACATTGAACGGTACATTTAATTGAAAAAAAAAAAAATTAACGTTACCAGGAATATATTTCTAGCAAATCTTACAACGTGTTTAATCAATACACCTTGGTTACAGAAATTGGGTCATATTGGAATGAGAACAATTAAAATTGTATCGTTGTTAATAGCTCCTGTCAGTGTTGACTAGAGTGGTACACTGCACTAATTGCCTACCATTATCAATCGGAGCTGACTTATCCCATTGCGAATTGCTATTTAATTGACATGAATAATTTGCATTACGAGTTAAGCCTCTCAGATTTAGTTTAGTTAGTTTATCCAAGTCTACTTGATGCTAATGCAAATTGGTTTAATTAATTAATCAATGATCGATTGTTTGGTTGACCTACATTTGGATATCTCCTAATTTGATCATAATCATAATACATGGCTTTAATAAAATAAATAACTTAAAATACTTACATAACGAGTGTGGGTTTAACGCTTCGAAGAACAAAAATGGCAACGATGAAGTTCCTCTGCCAAGTCTCTGGTAATACCATATCGAAGGTGCAAGATGTGCATTGGAAGTCAAACCCATACTTTCCAACTCCGAACAGAGGCGGAATTGAGTAGAGACAAGAAAAGAACACACACAGACAAACATAGAAGTAGTAATGGTTCTTTTGTAACTGCCAACCTTGAAAAGTATGAAGCAAATATAATTTAGTATGATAATAAACACACAACAGCATTAAATAAAGATTCACTTACCGTTGGTAATGTATTTTGCAACAACATATCTTTCAATACAGACGTGAGTTAGGCATTCGACCTCGAACACTGCCAAAAACGTCTCCAAGAAAGCAAAAAGTCCACAAGAGAATGTTTCAAATCCGTACGAACTGAAAGGTCAGTACACTTGGAGCCATTAAGATTTACAAAGAAATACAGTCCAGATTAAATTCCTTAATGATGAAAAATTTAAGAATATAAATAAGTAACTGTGTGCATTAGGAAGGACATAAAATCTTTGATAACAAAAGAAAAAATATGAGAAGCTACATTACATTATAAATTAACGAAGGCATAATTGCTGGTAATGTAAAAAAATAATCAGTTGCGTACTAATTTGCATCTTTAGCACATGCTTGTAAGGCCCAAAACCCTCACTTAAACTTGTAAGGCCTTATACCTTCACTGTCTAATTGTATCAAAAGGACTACATGAATATACAAAAAGTATTTCAATGCAAATAAAACGGTCCCTTCCAACTCACGTTTCAATGTATTTGACAAGCGGCAGGTGCAAAAATGTCGGTACAATACGTCTGATACAGGCCACCATGGTAAAATTAGCCAGGTTACGATAACTCTCATCAAATCGCAGATTTGAGAACAGGAGGGTTACGGTTAACCAAAAACTGAATATGACTGACAGTAGGCCTGAAATATAATACACATTTAACAAATAATCTTATAACAAAAAAAAATAAAATGTTCAATCGATCAAGTAGAGAGTAAAAGAGTTCATTACCTGTTACAAAAAAGCCTTGTTGTAAAACGATTTTCTCGTCATTGTCAAATATTTCATTCCAAACACAAAAATTTGCGTTAATAGGCTCACTATATCTTTGCAATGTCATCTTTAAAATGTAAGGGCAAAATTCATTAACCCATTAAAGATCTAGAAGTAGCTACTGTACCTATCTTTTGAGACTCTAGAAGTGCAATGGCGATAAAAGATGTCAATGTTAAGCGCAACACGAGTCTGGAATACGTGTAGCAAGACTCGTTAAGATCCTTACATGTGCGAAACCTGAATCTCAAGTTGCATCTTGGGTCTTTAACTAAAATACCAGTTGCTTCATGCTCTGCCGAACCTATTGTTTCACTAGAAGTAGGTACTTAGAAGAATTGTGCGTGAATGTACCTACTGAGCAAGCGACAACGGATTTAAATGCTAGAGTTTTAAAAACAAGTAAGTAGATGGTCTCGGTGGAACTTAAACTTTTATTATAAGCGTAGGGATATACATTTCAAATGTGTACACAATCCTTTTATAGCATCATGGACTGCCGCTTTTCTTTTCTTGGGAGGGCGACACTTGAAATATCTCTGGTACCCGGAGGGCATGAAACATGAAAGGGCTTTCCTTCATCTTACTAAACTCTGTTGTACCGCTTGGCGCGTTCTGGTTGAAGCAGGGCATAATGTTTGCGCATGCGTCCAAGGAGTGCAGCTCGGAGCCTCTCATCGCCAGCAATGAAACAAAGTACTGGCACACTCGTTGCTGCCTGCAATGAGAAAATTTCGAATAAAGTCGTAAACTAACTAGCCTAAGATAAGTAACAACGTTTTCCATAGAAATATTTATCAAATATAAGAGGGGATCCTTACCTCAGATGCAATGGGTGCAATCACCGCCAAAGCAGGTGGCACATGTGGTCTATATCCATAAATAAGTAATGGCAGCCATTGCCAACCAACCAAAATCGCAGCAGGTATCCATAACGCTAGCGTAGCTACACACACGGCGTGAATAGTCTGCAATATAATATTTCAGTTTGGACCACTTTTGTATTTATGTGGAAAGGTTTTCACACAGTATGTCAGGAATATTCCAATTCAAATTGTTTGGAATATCTTTGCCAACTATGGATAATGATGGTGTTTTGTTTATTGGTATTTTATTGAAATCATTGAATAGATTTCATCAAATTACATTATATTTAAAGCAGAATCAAAAGGAGAAGAGAACAAGAAATTTAAATCCTCACCTGTGTGAGCCGAGTTTGTTCTTTTTGTACTTCCCCTTTGTAAAATATTCTTTCCAATCGAACCGCCTTTCCCATATAGTAGAAGCTGTCATCAACATTCAACGATTAAATCATAATTCCTGGTTATGTACATTTCGTTGTTATTTTTAAAATATCCACTTACACTGCAATGACCGGCAACACCCCACACACAAGGATGTAAGGAATGCTGAACCCTATGTGCTTGGCTCCAGATGATGTCGAAGGCCAGAGGAACGTACAAGATGTCCCGGTAGAGTCACAAGAGTATTTCCCATATCCAAACAGTGGAGGAGTTGCGAATATAACTGAATTAAACCAACTGAGGCCGACAAGTGACCAATAGAATCTCGAGTTAAGTGTTCTTTCTGAAATATGAACAAACGTGAATCGTTAGAAAAACAGGAGTGAGAAAGCATAGCAATATATTCGATTTACATACATACCACGTCTGTAGTACTTTGCTAATAAATATCGCTCCAAAACTGCCACAAATATAGCAGTCATTTGAAAGACACCAAAGAATTGATTCAGAAATGCAAATAATTGACAGCACGAAGGACCAAAGAGCCATCTAAAACAATAGTGATGGAATGGGATTAGCTTTCAAAAACGTTAGGAATATTAAATAATCAAATTTGAGAAAAAACATACCTTTTTGCTACAGCTGATGACCCCGCAAATGGAAATATGACGAGATTTCGACCAAGTGACGCTGTACACAGATTAAGTACCAGAATATGACTCCTAAACACCAGCAGGTGACTGTGGATGAAAGTGGCAAAAAGCCAACCGTTGAGCAGCACCCCGAACACACCTATTGAATTATGACCCACATTAACATAATATAATGCAAATTTGCAGACACTCTTCGAAATTTATGGATTCGCGGCATGTTTTATGTTCAGAGTTATGATTTGGAAGCCAATTAGAAACTAACCGAATATAAAAAGGCAAGCTCCCAGCAGCAGTTTGTAAGAACCATCGAAATAATACCACGGACACTCATCTTCGAGATCCTCGAACAAGGTTTGCATATCTGAGGATCAAGAACTCGCTGATCACTGCGCGTCAGGCACCGTGGAAGATGTTCCGGATGTTCGGGAGGCGATAGTGTTTATTGGGCATTTAGATTATTTTTTTCTTAAACAAATAAACGTCCACGTAGTAGAAGTGGTTACAGAGACTGGTCAGGTTGTCGAACCACGGCCGGCGGAGGGACTCGCCACAACAAAGGGAGTGGATCTGGTTTCGTTCCCTGCGGCCACTTTGTGCGCGCCATCGAGGGCGTGAACGTGCCGGACGTCCTGCTACGCTGAACAAGCTCAAGTACTTCACGAACCATGGAAATTATGTGCCTGTTTATGTTTCTAATAGAAAACGCGTTCGACCATATTCTTTCTCTATGTGTGATCGAAGAATGATTTTCGTTTTCCATATCTAAGATAGTCTTCCAGAATATGAACTACGTCAAGTATCATTCATCGCTGGGGTTGAAAATCGCAGTGTGTTATTGCCCCGAAAAATATTATTTTGTCTTCATCAAATGTCATACTTAAGTATAAAGTTAACTATGCGTTAGGTATATTACAACATTTACAACGTACGGACATCGGTAAATTATGTTCGTTTTTAGGGTTCCGTACCTCAATAGGAAAAAACGGACCCATTATAGGATCTTTGTTGTCCGTCCGTCTGTCGGTCAAGACCGTTTATCTCGAGAACGCCGGGAAGTATCGAGTTGAAATTAAAAGCATGTACCCATGTCTATGGATCCTTGCAGCTGTGAAAAATGAAACTTCTAAGTAAACGTAAACAAAGATACGGTCGTTTATACCGCAATAAACGTATATTTCGACACTCACAAGGGAATCAAAATGTATAGGGTATTTCCCGTTGACCTAGAACTATGAAATTTGGCAAGTTATACCATCTTATACTACAAGTATTAGGAAAAAGTCTGAAAACTATACATTTGTAAACTGAAAACAAATCATAAAAAATAAAGTCTGTATTTAAAGTCATTTGTAGCTACAAATTTGTACGGAACGAGTGGGGAGTCCGACTCGTACTTGGCCGGTTTTTTAAAGTGATTGGTTCACTGTAAATCTAAATAGAGTGAGCATAGAGTGAGAGCTATTTAAGCCTGAAGTTTATTTAAGAAAATAGGTGTCTAACAAAATATAAAGATTTAATTTAAAACCAATTTAAATGTAGTTTTTCAGTAGACAAATTAAAGTAATCCTCTAAATAAATCTCCGGGTAACTAATGAAACGCCACCGCAGATGTTTTTGTTTATATTTAACCTGAGCACAGAGCTTCTAATATATTTCATTTTACACTGATTTAAAAATAGTAATCAACCCGGTCTATATTTATATCATAGACATGTGAATTTTTCCCGGTTGTCACATCTTCGTCTTCCACACGTTTGTAGGACGGACTCAGGTGACCGCGAGCTCAGGTGGATCGAGTGATACGAGAACGAAGCGACGCAAACAGCTCGTACGTAAATTACCTGATAATCTATACGTTATTGGCAACGCCCGCGAGGACTACGTCAGGTCCGTGTACTAACTCTACGCGCCGCACACTTCTATCCGACTCCGTTAATTGCGGAGAAGATCGCGTACGTTTTTGGCGATGTTATACTTATAACCGATCATTGCCTAGCTGTTATCAAACTCGCTGATTTGTATATTCGCGTTGAGCGCGCAGTGCAGTGCCGTCATCGGACGGGTCGCGGCAGGATGTTGTCGTTGGAGCAATTGTCGCAAATGGTGAAGGAACACCTCGGCCTGAGCGACTTTATCGACGGCATACAATATACGTGTAAATGGACTATCAGCGAATCGCCATTAAGTGGCCGCGGTCTAATCACCACCGAAGACGTAATGCCTGGAGAAGTACTATTTGTTGACCGGCCTCTCATTTATGGCCCTCGAGCGGGCGCTACCGTAGAACAAGGATGTACGGTGTGCGGCAAGCTAGACAGTGATACATTTTATAAGTGTGATAAGTGTTCATTGTTGTTGTGCTCAGGACAGTGTCAGAATACAAACGTGCACTTTAACGACTGTGGTATTATTTCCCGCTGGAACATCAACACGCCCATCGAGGAAGTCGATGGCAATGTATTGTCTCGCGGTTTAACACCAATAAGGGCTCTGCTGTTAAATAATGACCAAAGGATATTTTTGTCTTCCCTGCAAGCCCACACTCTACCTCAACATGGAGCTGAAGTCCGAAAATTAAAGCAATACTTCGATATACCAGAAGAAGAAGAGCAGCTGATGTTGTTGGCCTGTTGTGCTCTAGACACGAATGCATATCAAATCGCCACTCCGTACGGTAAAAAGGAAATGAGCATGCGTGGATTGTATCCTGTGTCAGGATTGATGAATCACAACTGTGTACCAAATACGAGGTATTACTTTAACAGTGACCTACAAATGACAGTCAAAGCTGTGAAACCTATAAGAGAGGGGACAGAGATCTTTTCTTGTTATTCTGGACTTTTGTGGGGAACACCGGCTCGTCGAACACACCTATATAAAACAAAGCATTTCCTCTGTAAGTGTGATCGCTGTTCCGATCCCACAGAAGGAGGTACCCTACTCGGTGCTCTTAAATGCTTTTCGACGGAGTGTTCAGGATATTTAATTCCTATTGACCCATTGAGGTCCTCAAGTGCTTGGCGATGTTTGCAGTGTGACATGCGAGTTCCTGACGAAAACGTCCGTGCCATACAGGGGGCCCTCGGAAGTCTCATGGGGTCATTGAACTTTGAGAGTGTACATGATTTAGAAAGTTTTTTAGTTAATCGAATAACAAAATATGTTCCAAAGACAAATCAAATCGTGATCGACCTTCAGTGTCGTTTGATCTGGGCGTTCGGAGAAGTTGAAGGATATCGCTGGCACGGTAAGCTTCACGTCAAAATTATTTTTAACTAACAATTGATTTAGATCGTCTGATATCTTACCAGTAACATTTGATTTATAGACCAGTAAAAGAATAAATCATTCGTTTTTAGGTTAAGATCAATCCAAATAATCAGATACAAAGATAGTTTATCGTTATCTCGTCTATGTTTTGAAACACACCGTGTTTTGACATTGAAGTGTTTACTTCTATGAAAACACTGAACTAGTTTTTTTTGTGAGCAATATACTTTGTTGGTAATGTGCAACTAATCACTGATGGGGAGTGAGTATGTCAGAGGGAAGCTCTCGATTGTTCTTTCAACTGTGTCGATAATGGCTTGCGGTACTTAGTTTTGCAATAATAATTATATTCAGCTCAAGTACAGGTAACATTGCAATCTCGCTCAGAATGCGTCACTTCCTATAGCGTCAGACATTGTATGTTGAATGCTATTAATGGCGTCCGTGTCGCGCGCCTAACTGCCTTTATGTACCTACCTGCCTACCTGTAAAACGAGATGCCAAATTATTATAAACGTTAACTTAGTTGGTACGACATGGCTGAAGCGATGCATAGATATTGTATAAAAATCTTAAGTTTATAGGTATCGTTAACAGGTCAGGAATTTTGTCAGTTAAAAATACTACGGTATTTTTCGGAAGTCGATGGACAGTATGTGACAGCTTCTATTATATATTCATAAACGAACAGTAATGGACTTGTCAGACAGAAACTAATTTTCCATTAAGAAGGCTTCGCGGCTCGCCTACGTGAAAATCGAACATTATGCCAAGGGAACATAGGTACCACCGGGATAAAAGTTATCCTCCACAGATCAGTGTCTACCTGCGTGCCATTTATTTTATCCAAATCCGTTCAGCCGTTAAGACGTGAGGGTCGGTACATATCTGACGGAAAATGCGTCGCGTAGTATCGGTAGCGTAACGCCAGAACAGACAATTATATGATACCACATTCATCCTTTCACACTTAACCGATGACGCGTTAATGCGAATAAACGCCACCGATGATACGCTCGACGCATTTTCCGACAGATATGTACTGACCCTGATGATAATAAAACAAATAACTCACTTTCGCCTTTTCAACATTAGTTTTAGTTGGGATTACGATAAATATTTTTCTAATTCATTGTATCTAATTTAATTAAATTAAACTTTATTTCAGACTATACAGTCCATACATTTAGTTAGTATTGGTGTTAGTAACAATGGGGCTTACATAAGTAGGTTAGTATTGTTAGTTTACATAAAACATTTATTTATTTAAGTAAACCTATGACTGTCCCCACCCAGTGTCCCTAAAAGGGACAGTCCGGTCTGGCAGCTATCATTTTCAGGATGCTGTTGTCACTACCATGCGAGCGCTGTAGTAAGGAGGCCGCTTTCTTTCGCATGATGGCATGGAAACCATCTGTGCGAGCCTCCGCGAACATTCCTGAAGCACTACAACGCCATGGCAGTCCCAACAGCATCCTAAAAGCATTATTAAATTGAACACGCAGGACGTTGTACGTTGCTAGGCGCGTGTATGATACCCACAGGCACACCTAATAATGTTTTTTTTCGCAATATAGGTAGGTACATTGCCACCGTAGTATCACAGATACCTTTGCAATAAGCTGGGTTCCCAATGTTCCCATGGCCAGTTGCATAAGAATAGCCGTCAGATAACAAGGATCCAGCCAATTACGTGATAACTACGTCCCGCGCCATCTTTAATGCCTCAGTAACTTTGAGATTTACGAGTATGTAGGTAACTAGGTATAACTCCTGAGTGCACATGCACTGAAACCTTTTCAAATTAACTCTATTCGTTCCTCATTTAAATGATTAATTGCTTAATGATGTAGACACATAAATTGTACAGAGGCGGACTTTATTGCATAGTTTCTCCACGTCGACCTTTGGGTGATAGTACGAGTATATAGAGATGAATTGCTTGCTAGCTACTACAGCTTTTTATCTTTACTAGGTGCCGCCCGCGGCTCCGACCGAGTGGAAGTCGAAAAAAAGTTTATATCCCGGAAGGAATATATTTTTGATAAATATATTCCTTCCGGGATATAAACTATCCTATGGATTAATCCTGGTCATCTATACTAGGTGTATCAAAAGCTGTAGAGTTTGTTTGTTTATTTATTTGAACGCGCTAATCTCTGGATCTACCAGTCGGATTTGGAAATTATTTTGGTATATAATAGCCACATTAATGAAGAAGTCTATAGGCGGGGATATGCACGTACGAAATTGCGGGCAACAGCTAATAAATGACAAGGGTACCATCCACATTCATTCAATAGCTTTTGTGCGAAATATTAACAAACATCTACTCATGTCAAAATCCTTCCACATTTACTTATGTCCAATTATGTATGTAAAGAGATTTTCTGTAGGTAACATTTTTTAAATCTATCCTAATAAAACTCCCACATTAAAACTGATATCTAAAACAAGCATTTTCCTTCGGCGTTGCACCCATGGGCCCTTCCCACAGAAGCCGTGCATGCCTATTTCCGGGAAATAAAGTTACATATTATAGCACTCACCGTTTAGGTAACTTCCATTCACTAGAAGGTCTTTAATCATCTGATCAGTATTTCAGAGATAACCTAAATACAAAAATAATGGCAGAATTATAAACTTAAGGTGGCTCATTTTGAGCCAAGTAGAGACGGATAACATAGTTAATATCTATATCTATACTACGTAATATATAAAGCTGAAGAGTTTGTTTGTTTACTTGAACGCGCTAATCTCATGAACTACTGGTTCGATTTGAAAAATTCCCTCAGTGTTAGATAGTTCATTTATCGAGGAAGGCTATAGGCTATATATCATCACGCTAAGACCAATAGGAGCGGAGCAGTAATGAAAATTGTGACGCTGACGAAGTTGCGCGGGTCAACTAGTCTGTTATATCATTACAGCATTGTCAGACACAAGTGTCCCATGCTTGAAATCGTAGACTTAATAGAATTTATCCATACGTAACCTGCTAAATATTTCATGTGTCAGTCATTCATGCCATCACACCCACCACCATCACCTATTATACATAGATACATAGCTCTTTAATAATGCTGCCAAGTCGGCACAATTTTTACACATGAGGAACATATAACACTACAATATAACAATGATTTGAAAAACATGAGCAGCGGTAAATGATTTGGATTTCACCAAAATTAGCAGATAGACCCATGATTTAATTGTCGTTGAATTTCCTTCGGAAAATTCTTCCTTACGACCTTGCGACAGTTAATTTTATTTGATTAGATAACTAATATAATGTTTAATTTTAGCTCGGTACATCGACATTGTTAAAGTTTTATAATAAAGACTAGCTGACCTACGCAACTTCGTCTGCGTCACATTTTTCACCAATGCTCCGCTCCTATTGGTCGTAGCGTGATGTTATAGCCTTCCTCGACAAATGGGCTATCCAACACTGAAATAATTTTTCAATTCGAACCTGTAGTTCCAACGATTAACGCTTTCAAACAAACCAACAAACTCTTCAGCTTTATAATATTATAAGTATAGATATAGAGTGTTCACTCTCATTTCAAAGGTGTATTGCATTTCACACCATCATCAAAAACCAACACCCATTGTATGTGCACCAAGCTTTCCGATCACTTGTAAACTCTATACCGACCGCTCTGATTAATAAATACCTCATGTCAGTATTAACCAGTCGCTGCTATTCAATATGTAAACATCCTGGACTTGAATATCTAACTGTTGACGTAAAACAGTGTAATTACACGTACCTAAGTATAGACAGTACATCGACCCACTTAATTGAAAGAAGGTTTGCGGAATAACATAGATACAGCAAATATTTCGCTGACATGGAAATGAAAAGACAGAGGTGACGCGTCCATTAGTCAACCAACTCACGCTATCACGCTATCTGTCAAGTAAGGAAATGGTTTGCTACTACGTTTATATATTGGTAAACAAAGGAATGATTAAAGGATAAATAATACATATACGCGTACCTAAATAACGGTCAGTCAGGAACATTTTTGAAAACGCAGTGATGATCATTGGTGATAGGTATAGCACCATTACTTTGTCTGGAATCAACGACTCTCAAAAAAAGACTACCTATCTATTTGCGAACGGAACACTAAAAGCATTTGAACACACAAATCCTGATTGTTCTCCGGCTACCATTTCGAACGGTTTTATTGATAGTTTAACATTCTGACTCGGCTTTTAGGTCGCAACGTGCAATAGTAAACTAAACATAAATCGCTAAACCAACGTACATTACGTCAGATTCGACACGTGAGCTGGCTCCATGGAGCAGATGAGATTTATTATTTCCAGTGGCTATTTTCATAGCGGGTCATGTACATCGAAGTCGGTAGAGTGGCGGCGTCAGTCAGCCGCGGCGCGCTGCTCCGCACCATGCCTTCCAGCGCACTAGCTCTCCTGCGACAGCCCCGACATGGCGCACCCAGTCACCCGCGAAACATCGCTGTTGACAGCATATCTTGAAGATCCCACTCAGCCCATCTGGACCATCAAACAATCCGACCTTGGCGGAAGAGGATTATTTGCAGATCAAACAATCAAAAAAGGGACCCTCATATTCAAGAACAAGCCGCTGGTGGTTGCACCGCGCGCCGACCGTGCCGGTGACACTTACTGCTCCGTATGTTACCAAGTCAGTGGTTCTTGCTACGCTTGTGAACGATGTTCCCTCATGGTCTGCTCTGAAGACTGCAAGACATGTCAAGATCACGGCGAAGAATGCAATTTCATAACAAACAACTGGAAGCTAAAGCCTGATTGCGACAGACATGCAGGAGTTCTAGCGCGAATGCAGATCTATTTGCGGTTCTTACTTTTATCGGAACAACACAAATTGATGTTATCTATCTTACAAAGCTGCACTGTGGATGCAAATTTTGAAGAGCTTAATACACTCTGCACGAAATGTGAAATACCAGAGGATCAGATCTCATTCGTTAAATTAGTTCACTCAATAATTAAAATTAACTCCTTCAGGATTGCCAACAACCCACTCGACAGAAAAATACCTTTACGAGGTCTGTTCCCATTATCAGCATTCCTGAATCACAGTTGTGTGCCAAATACTAGAAATGTGTTCAACAGCGACTACACTATGGCTGTTTACGCTACAAGAGATATTGAGGTCGGAGAAGAGATCCTGACGTGCTACACAGGACTTTTGTTATGCACTCCAGCACGAAGATGCCATCTTTACCAAACCAAACATTTCTGGTGTAAGTGTGTGCGGTGTAGAGATATTACAGAGATGGGAACCAAACTGTCTGCGCTGAAATGTTCCAACAAGGAATGTGTGGGGATTCTGCTTCCGACGTCACCTTTGGACCCAAGAGCGGAGTGGTGCTGTGACAACTGTGCTTCTAGAACTCCTCCTGAGAAAATATGTACGATTCAGAGCATCTTAGGAAGCTTAGTTGGATCCCTCGACCTGGATGACCAATTCCGCCTGGAAGCTGCCATCCTAGCAAGACTAGCTAATTTTATCCCTTACTCTAATCACATCTTCATCGATTTGCGATTGAGATTAGCGTTGAAAATCGGATTCACAGAAGGACTGAAACTTCACGGTATTTGAATCTGAACTCAATTAGCTTTCGATGTACAGTGTTGTCAATTAAACTAACAACTTGAGATGTAACAGCAGACGCCAAGTTAACCAAAATCTCGGTAAAAAGTTAACATTCTAACGCTGGAATCCTGGAGTAATGTCGCCCCTTTGTTATCCTGCAAGCTTATCCGTTGTGTTTTTTCGTGAACTTTGATGTTTTGCTCCTAACATGCGAGCCGCAACTACAGTGTAAACGGTGCCTATACACAACACGGGTCTTGTCGCCAGTTGTCTGTCACGAAAATCAATAGCATTAATATTTCACATTAATAACTTTAAACGAGCCTTAACGCTTATGATGTATACCTAAAGTTCTAAAACTATGATTGAAAACATTCTTAAAATAACTCTGCAAATATTAATTTTGTATTGGATAACACTAGGACTTTGCTGATTAATGAGTTTCTTAAAAGATATACTCGTAGCTTCATATAGTCCATCAACAAAATGATCTGTTACCTTATTAAACACAGCTGATAACATGTGTCGTTCTGCTAGACCGCTGCAATTAACTATCCTGTGAGAACCGGGGCTCCCTAATGTAATATCATAGACTGCATGCTTGGCAAGAGTATTTGCGTTAGTAGTTAATATTATCTAATATTATGAAGTACCTAGATTGCTTCTCTTCCGATTAAGGAAATTCTGTCACTGATAGAATAATCCACTAACGCGGAGTACCATACGCTCTTTTTATCCGACTTCTTCACAAAGGAGGAGGTTCTATGTTCGGCTGTATGTATCTTTTTTTTATGTGTGTTCACCGATTTCTCCGCCAATTCTGGACCGATTTTAAAAATTATTTCTTTATTCGAAAGCCTCCTGAGGTGGTCCCATTGTCACCAAGTCAGAATCTGATGATGGGATCGCATGAAAATCGAGGGAAACCCTCAAAATTTATAAGCACATTGTTTTTTTTTTCATAAACTTTCTAACGCAATTCAGATTGCTCGGACTGGTCCCATTTAAATTTGGTTAAGATCTGATGAAAAACTTCGGAGGTAGGCAACGGAACTCTTCAATAAATGATAGCATATGGATCGGGATTTCTTTAATCGCATGTCTGTTGATTGTTTACACCAGTTCATAACATAATATCACACCGGCACGCTGTACTTGTGGTTTCACTTTTTAGTGGTACCTACGTACCTACCACTAAAAAGTGAAAAATAAAAAAAAACTTTATAACAAAAAAATAAAACCGACTTCCAAAAACAAAACACTGCAAAGTAAAAAATAACTTTAATTTCGGAAGTCGGTGTTCAAAATCTAAATAACCAAAAACACCGACTTCCGAAATTAAAGTTATTTTAAAAAGTTTTCCGGAAAATGCTCTGTTCTTGAGGGGTAGACGGGAGGCCGAAGACGCGGGAATATTTGTTTAATTTATGTTTGCTAACACAAATTGTTGCTGATTTTGTTTTCTTTTTTAGGGTTCCGTACCTCAAAAGTAAAAACGGAACCCTTATAGTATCACTTTGTTGTCCGCCCGTCTGTCTGTCCAGACTACTCCAGACCCTTTATCTCGGATACGCGTGGAGATATGGAAATTAAAACCATACACCAGGTCTACAATACCTCAAAGCTGTGAAAAAATGAAACTTTTAAGTTAACGTAAAAAAAAGATGCGTTCGTTTATGCTGCAAAAAAAGTATAATTTGACCCTCTAAAGTGAATAAAAATAACAAATGTATAGTTTTGAGATTTTTCCATATACCTACTTGTAGTATAAGACGGAATCACTTGCCAAATTTCATAGTTCTAGGTCAACGAAAAATAATAATATAATAATACGAGTATATTTAAAAGTCTTCAGATACTCGGCTGACAGACAACGCAAAGCCGAAACTGCTGGTCGTAGAATGCTGAAAATTGGCAAGTAGGTTTCGTGGGGAGTTTAGAGGAGCATTAAGGAAGGATTTACATGAAGGTACGGGAAAAAACGGGATATGCGCGTACGAAGTCGCGAGCAAAAGCTAGTACAATATAAAACAGGGTATTACAAAATAAGAAACAAAACACCACTTTCTTTTCTCGATCGCAAGTTATTTTTAGCTCAACACAAACAAACTAAACTGAATATTTCAATCGTTTGTTTTCATCACATGTCAGAATCGTTTTAACGTAATAGCTGTAACGGTTTCCATCAATTTATTTCATTTTCAAGGTGAAAGATGTTCGGGCAGTTTCAGGTACGGCTATTAAATTTTATCTGGTGCCTACCAGAGTTTTGAATATATCTCGAGTTATCTTTGCAATAGACATCTTGTAAACCATTAGCCCTGTAATACTTAAATAGGTAGGTATAAATATGACGAGTGAAACCAACTGCGTCCGTATAATGTTTCTAGGACATGCTGCGGTATCTACTATGTCAAGGTTCATTTTAATAATAGTTATATGCATCTGTCATAAATATTTTAGAATAGCTGGTTAATAAAAAAGCCGGTCAAGTGCGAGTCGGACTCACCCTCTGAGGATTCCGTACAAATTTGTAGCTACAAATTACTTTAAATGAAGACAATATATTTTTATGATTTAATTACAAATGTAGTATAAGACGGTATTACTTGCCAAATTGCATTGATCTAGGTCAACGGGACATACCCTATGCATTTTGATTCCCTTGAAAGTGTCGACATATATATGTTTTTTGCGGCATAAACGACCGTATCTTTTTTTACGTAAACTTAGAAGTTTCATTTTTTACAGCTATAAGGGGCCATAGACCTAATTATATGGTTTTAATTTCTACTCCACACCTCCACGCGTTCCCCAGATAAACGGTCTTGACAGACAGACGGACGGACAACAAAGAGCCATCCTATAAGGGTTCCGTTTTTTCCTTTTGAGCTACGGAACCCTAAAAATTGTATGTACGTAAAAACTTGAAGTAGATACCTACTAACAAAACATGTTAACCAACCATGGTGTAACATTCTGTTACACCATGGTTGCTGTTCAGTTTTTTCTTTCTTTGTTCACGAATCGTAAAACGAATGACCCACTTTACTGCCTATGTTTTAATTTTTGTTTTTTTTTATGTATTTTCTGCACTATGGCAATGTGTTCGAAAACAATAAGCCACTTGTTTGGCTGGAACTACATGTCCTGATTTATTATTGTTATCATCGAGAGCTAATCAATTGCTGAACTTTCCAGCACCCTCTTCTTGACTCAGTATAAAAATCTTTGGGCGAGACTGGGAATACCTTGTCTCTTCAGTCGATTGTACTGTAGTCAGTTCTCTCTCCACTTAAGGCCTGTGCGAGTTCGTTTGCATGAGTCGCTAGTTTCTGCTGGTATTTTAGGCTTGCCTGGACTATTTCCTCACGAACAGTGTTTATGCCGAGGTCAAGATACATGTATTTGTTGCTAATACATTGGGGTATACTGAACATGATTCTTAGTGCTTTACTTTGGAATCTTTCCAGTATATCGATGTTACTCTTGCTAGTTGTTCCCCAGAATTGTATCCCATAAGTCCAGATAGGTTTCAAAGTTGCTTTATATATTAACATTTTACTGGTGTTATTTAGTTGCAAGCTTCGTCTGAATAACCAGTGAAGACCACGAAGTTTTCCGTCTAATTGTTTTCTTTTAGCCCAGATGTGCTTCTGCCATGTGAGTCTTCTATCCAGGTGCCTTCCCAGGTAATTTGCATTATCCGTTTGAGGTATTTCTTTGTTGTTTAGCTTAACCGGAGGGCAAGTGTCTCACCTAAGAGTAAAAGTTACATGAGCAGATTTGGTTTCGTTTGCTTTGATCCTCCATTACTTAAGCCATGATTCTATTTTATATAGATGACTTTGCAGAGTGTGTGATGCAGTTACTGTTAGTGCTGTAATCGTCTGATAATCTGTTGGAATATCTGCAATGAAGATGAGGTACAGGATAGGTCCCAATATGCTACCTTGGGAGACGCCCGAGTTGATTTCGTAGAGCTCAGCGCTGTCATCATTGCATTTTACTTGGAAGCTTCTCTTGTCTAGGTATGATTTTATTATCTGAAGAAAACAGTATGGCAGTCTTTTTTTATTTTGAAAATAAGGCCCTCATGCCATACCTTGCCGAAAGCTTGGCCGATGTCTAAAAACACTGCAGAGCAGTATAATTTATTTTCTAAACATCTACCAATAATGTCAACAATACGGTGAACTTGTTCAAATTGTCCCATGACTTTCACGGAATCCAAATTGGTGCTGTGGTAGTACGGTATTTAAGTGTAACTTTATTCTGTTAAGAAGTATCCGTTCAAACAGTTTTCCAATGACTGGCAGCAGGCTGATGGGTCTGTATGAATTTGTTTGTTCTAGAGGTTTACCAGGCTTGGGAATCATTATTAACTGTGCTATCTTCCACTGTCCAGGAAAGTGTTCAAATCTTAGGCAAGCATTAAATATGTGGACAAGTTTCATTACTGCCTTGTACGGAAACTTCTTTAGAAGTGTTGCATCTATATGATCGTACCCGGGCGCTTTCCCTTCCTTCAGATTTTTAATTTCTTGGATGATTTGGATTAACGCCAATATTGTAAACCGATTCAGATGGTCAAACCGAGGTGTTACCCGTGGCCCCGGTGGGCCGACCCATTACCGGGTCCATGGGTAATTTCAATTAGGTAACCGCGGTTTCATGGCACTAGGGATTGTACCCAAACTTCTGACTATATCGTTAGAAAATGAAAACCATCAAAGTTTACTCATTCATAAGCAGACCAAATAATTCCATCCTTGGGAACAAAAACACTCCTTCCAGAACCAAAAATCCTATAAAACTAAACCTATAAACTATCTTAACATTCCTAATACGTGTCCAACTGATATATTTATTTTTTACTATTGATAGGCACGCGTTTGACCACTATCTCTCTCTCTCTATTTCGCCAGTAAAAACTATTAGTGTGTCGGTTATGAATTCATAATTGTCCATTGCTATGAATAAACTTTGGTTACTGAAATTCAATGATGCGTCGCGTTACCTCGTGGCCGCTCCAACCGGTGCAATCGGAATAAAATCATGAAAACCCGTCTGAAATCTGGTCAAACTCAAGACACGACCAGTGAGAGGAAAAACATGCGCATAAAATATTCATTAAAAAGCATTATTGTTGTCTTAATTAAAATTCCTTCAAATTGAAATAAATAAGAAATGGCGCTAATTAAATACCTACGTTGATTAAAGTGCTCAGACAAATGTTATGTCACAATTAGGTACGTTCTTTAAGAAATTTTCACTATGCGGAAATAAAATTTCGCTGATTTTACGGTTTTCTACTAGGTTATTGAAGTAACTAGGTAAGTACTTCATTTTTGCTTATTATTATTAAACAGCGGGGTAGCTTTTAACACACAAATTCACACCATCCACGCAATCCCTTTCTGTTATGTCCATTGCGTATTTTAGATAGCCAGGCAGACGAATTCTCTAACAAAATGAAGGGATGAATTAGGAAGTTCATTCTGTTATTTATTGAAACTGTGGTTTAGTGTGTTACGCATTTAGGGTGCAGATTTATTTTTATCCTATATATAAAATCCGTAACTGACTGATTGAGTGACTGACAGACAACGCACAGCCGAAACTGCTGGTTGTAGAAAGCTGAAATTTGGCATGTAGGTTCCTTGGGGAGTGTAGGGGAGCACTAAGAGAGGATTTGCATAAATTCTTACAGGAACGGGAAAGAAGTCGCGGGCAAAAGCAATACCTGAATAGAGGTCACTGCACTCATCACTATGAACAACTTTTCCTATGGGACCAATCTGAAGTCACGCAAAAAAATCAGTTGTTCAGTACATTTTCACAAGTTATGCGCAGATAGGAATGTATGGGCAGTCATTTTAATGTTTTATTGTAAGTATAACCATAATTATTAAGCATAGAAATGTAATATTAGATACCTATCTATTAGTAGGTAGTCTAAACTACAGTAAGCGAAAGCGCTGTTGCTACCCTCAGCAACAGCAAAAGAGTTGGTAGTGGTACCTATATTCGTGCTTTTTTAATTAGCGCCAATTACTTTAATAATGAACCATAATGTAATAGGTATGGCAATGGAAACGCAAACGCAATTCCAGACTGACGCAGCAGGTTCAGCAGGTAAGTACCTACCTGCTGAACGCAGTCGTAATATCGCGTTCGAGTGAATACGTCACGGATGATGCACATTTAGAGCACTGGTACCCACTCCTGCACGATAACCTACGCATTCTTTGCAAAATATTACATAGGTGCCTACAACTACTAAAAAAAATAATTGGGAAATGGATTAGAAGTACTGAAAAACACTCCTAGATTGACAGTTGGCTGACTCAGATTTTCTCTTTGTTTAGCGTTTCATATTACGTAGATATTTGAATTATTCTCCTCCCGTAAGTGGAAATGCGTCAAAGCGTCCATACGCGTTTAGTTAGTACCTACATTAATATTTAAGGAATGGCAGCTATTTTAAGAGCACCAAGAAGAATTATTATACATAATAACGTTCCTTATTTTATTCGCGCAGTTGTAACTGCGTCATTCCGCAAAAGCAAATACGTAAAACTTTAAAGGCTGGTGTCGAATGTAGTTAGTATTGCATTGTGAGTTCAGAGTAACGTGTGGTGTGCGGCATGCGACGACTACTACGCAACAAGTGAATATAATCGGGAACAATATTATCGCGAGGGGCAGTAGTACGATTGACCGCCGATTGACATGGGTGCCGCGGCCAGGAACGCTCGTCCTCACGTCGTCACCAGGTGGATCTGTCTACCTGTACCGTTAGTACATACCCATCATTCATAGTTCTAACGCCTGAATTAATTCATCCGCTAATCACTGCCAAACATGTGGGAAATATTAATAAAATGTTCTGGCATTGTCAGTGAACTGCCTCTGAACGGAGCGCCGATGGTGTGGACTCGACTTGGTGTGCTGTGTATTTGAGCAAATTATTTTATTTATGTGACGTTAGAATAGACGTGACAGATATGAGTGCCCTAAAACTGCTACTCAGCATTCGCTTCGTGCGTCGGACTTGGCGATGTGCCGTTACACCGATATCTATGAAGGTCTGCAATTTTTCTTCTGCCAACTATTTCTATTTCTTCGCCAAGTTTTGATGTATTGAGAATCAATTTGTTAGTTAGTTTTTAGCCAACTGTTAAAATACTTCTTATTAGCTACTAATAAACGCATATTATTGGTTAATTAATTAGATAATTTTATTATGATTGACAAGCAGCTGGCTTTGACTTCGTTCATAATTTTTGTTACTAACGACAACAGCAAACGGCCTAGATCGATTCTGATCCAATTTTTATTTTTCTATGTTAGTATCTGTTAAGCTTATTTTTACAGTCAGACTACAATAATGTTACAGTTTATTCCAAATATGCAAACCCAGATTTAAAAGAGTCAATTTTTTTTCCTAAACCAGAAATTTTCACTTCAACATTTTGTCCTCAAATCAATGCTTACGCGTAGATTTACCTACTAATTTATCTACCACAAAGACTTGAGACTTTAAATCGATCGATTTGTTTTTAAAACCTTTAGGACCCAATACGGCTTTGGTATTACGGTAACCAATAACATACCAGTTTTACCACGTTGTTGCCATGGATCTCTGCGTTGCCCTCTAGGGATCACAAGACTGGTGGTTTGACTGTAAGCCTGTATTGTGGGTCACATCATCATCTGCCTAGCCTTTTCCCAA
This sequence comes from Lacanobia oleracea, assembly GCA_950371165.1. Taxonomy (NCBI): domain Eukaryota; kingdom Metazoa; phylum Arthropoda; class Insecta; order Lepidoptera; family Noctuidae; genus Lacanobia; species Lacanobia oleracea. The sequence continues at coordinate 7,947,889 of OX493393.1, forward strand.
CTATATTGGGGTCGGCTTCCAGCCGGGTTGTTATGTGGGTCACATAACAAATACAAATCACGTGTACAATCAACCCAAACTCTGAATAAATATTACACTCATGAATATTTGTTCCGGAAAGTCCCAATGCGTAAATAAAAACATACTCTGCTCTCCGCTTTAGAACTTCGGTTTTTAGATCGTTTCGAATTATCATATTTAAACATTTCCATTGTGCATCACAAGAGTCTTCACGAAGGACTGTAACAAAGCCACTTAACCTCGCTATCGCCACTATCTGGTTAATGATATCCGCCTGCCAATTGCGATTGTTGACCGGGAGGCTCGATCCCCAGATTGGGTCGGCAATAATTTTTCTTTTACACCACATTATTAGCACCACATATCTAGTGGAATGTAGGTAAACTCTGTAAACCTCCCATAAGATTTAGCTTAGAATCCAATACGGGACAGAAATACGTGAACAGTCCTTCATCGCGAACCGCAAGCTCGATCTTTCTTCACGTAGTTTTACCGATACTCTTCGCTTCTGCCAACATGTTGCAACGCCAGGTTCGACGGGAGCGGTCACGCTTTATTTTACCTCATAGCAGTGGCATAGCTTGCCCGTTGGGGCCCTGTTTTTAATTTTGTTGGGGGCCTGTTTCTCAAAACCCCGCTTTTGGCCTTCGCCACACGAAGGCCAAAAGCGGGGTTTTTTATTTATAAAATAAATAAATTAGGAGTCTAGATTCTTGAACTTAAAAAAGTACAAAGAATGAATGAAACCAACCAGCTTAAGAATTAGAGGATCCTGAGTCGGATTAATAACAGCGACTCTATCAGGAAGCGTAGCTACGCTTGCTGATAGAGTCTAGCCCACCGCTTGTCGTAAAAAATAACTTATGTTAATATTATGGTTGAACGTTCCAGAGCTGTCGGAGTCCCGGCTGGCGCTGAAAGAGAGCCTGTGCCGCGGCACTCTGCGCACGGTGGCGGCGCTGGGCGTGGGCGACGCGCACCTGCGCGGCCTGCTGCTGTACCACCTGCACGCCGCGCTGGCCGAGCGCGCGCGCCGCTCTCCAGACCTGTATGAGGTAGCTCCACCTCTTTTTACACCTGCGCGAAAGAACACTTGTCATTAAGAACTTCCTTAACGCGGCAAAGTCACCAAATAGTTTTACGTTAGACCCCCTCCCTCCATACGTCTTTCTCTCATTTGAGATTTGAAAAAAAAGTGAGTAATTTCGTTTCTGTAGGAGGTCTCTTGACCGCACACGTTTTTCTATATTGATAGGCTGGCGTTTGACCATAAAGGAAAGCTATGTGACTATGGTCGCCGATGAAGCATAGCTTTTCTTAGCGTAGAAGTCACAACGGTTGACGGTGAGTCAAGTTCACTCTTGACTTACCGTCCTCCTAGGTACCTACGTTGTAGCCATACCCGGGTGCACTTTCTTTGCTCACTCTCATAGTTTGTTGGGGTGACAATTTGGCACCGGAGAGAGTTGAATCATGGTCAGGAGTATTTTTTTTTCCTACTTATTGAACATCATCAATGAGTGAATGACGTTAGTGCGGATCTTCGCTTGTTTAAACGCTTAAATTTCTGTTACAGGAAATAAAATGTGAAATCGAGAGCACCATAGAACAAGCCTACGTTATTCTCCAAGGCGACATCTCCGCGCCACCAGACCTCGAGCTGAGGCGCCGTTACCTTGGCCCTGGCTGTGATAAACCCCAAGAAGAACGATTCTTCATCCTTGATGCTTAATAAGTGCTGAAAATGTGATAGATCCATTATTTTAATACGATATTTAGGAACCTTTTGTCTATTTTATATTTTAGGACCTATTAAGTAACTATAGTTTAAGATGTTATAGTCAATAATGGAACAATGAATAAAACGATGTAATCCTAATACTTACATAAAATTCTTTCGGTACTGAGTGAGTGTGTGAGTAACTGACGTCCTTGGGGACGGTAGGGGAGCAATAAGGAAGGACTTTCCGAAATACCCACGGGTATGGAAAAAGCGCCTCCCGTCGGTCTTCGCTGCTAGGTGCAGCAAGCGCAGTCAAAATGCGTTCCAAATTCAAATAACATTATTGCCCGACGGGTTATAATGAAATTCAGTACAATATTATTGCTCGTCGGTGGGCTGTAGCCACAGCTTCGGACGCGCGACCTGCTCCTAGCTTAGGAGGCCGACGCGCGCCAGCTGTTTTCATGGCTAATTTTCTCGCAGTAGGTGTGAAAAGTAATAATATGCTCATGAGGGATAAAGATGTCTTTGCCTTGGGCTAGCTTGAATCCCTCGCTGCATTCAGGATTCTTGAGTTAAACACTAAACGCACTCGCAAGGCTCGGTAGTTAACTCCCGAATCCTTCATTGCGTTCGGAATTCAATATAATGCCCGTGACATAAGACACTGCTTTATCCCCTCGTTGCATAATCTACTGTATTAATTTCTGAAGTCGGTGTCAAAAAACGAAAAAACAACCAAAAACACGTTATTTTGTAGTGTTTTTTATTAACCAACTACTTTTTTTTTTTTTTTTGTACAGATGTACGAGGTTTCTGATCCGATTTCTGTAATTCTTTTTTAGTTCGATGCGTTATACTTGCCATTAGGTCCCGTAAAAAATTAATTCACTTTGGTTCAGTAGTTTTTTTACTTTTTTTGGTTATTAATTTTTTTTGGAAATCGGTTGTATTTTTTTGGATTTTTTTACTTTTGATTTTACACAATTTTGCTATACAAGCGTTTCCCTCGATGTAATAAACTTGACACTGACACCCAGATTTTAATTCCCTTCCCTTGTTGCAATTAAAAGTACCTACCTACCTACTATAAGTAATTGCGGGTCTCTCTCTGCTTTAATTTTTTTAAAGACACTACATTTTCGCTGGATCGATGCGTTCGAAAACGGCAGTACCTATCAACAATTTTTTCTTTAAAGTTCTTTGTCTGCATCCAAAGACCGGCAAAAAACTCAAAAATGAAACGAAGTTTAAAAAATGCCGTTTAATAATAAAATTAAAAAGGCATTGCTAAAGTTACTTACGTTACGTATGCAAGTTAAGTACTTACTTACAAAAGGCGTGTAAATAACCGGTTTATAGGAAGCAAAGATGTTAAGACGACGACATACGCCAGCGACCGTAAGGGATCAAAACGAGCACTCGTTTCACACCCGCGAGACCCGAAATTCAGTATTTTTTGTAATTTCCTTATTATTCTAACTTTAAACGAAAATGCCGTTTGTCAAAATGTAGATAATTAAATTGTCTTTGAGATAGTGCAAACTGCAAATTCCATTAAAATACTACCGGCGGTTTTGGTCCGATTGTCATCCATGTAAAGGAGGTGCGATATGACCTGACCACCTCTTCTCAACCTGTAGCTTAGTATCTATCCAGCATGTCGACAAATCCCTTCGGGAACGTCGAACCTGTTGGATACCTAGTGGCTTTGTCGATGAGGAGCAGCCTTAGCACCGCGGGACCCGTCCTACATCCATTCTGAGAAGCAGACATTATTAAATTATTTATCTAACCTACTAATATATAAAGCTGAAGTTTGTTTGTTTGGTTGCTTGAACGCGCTAATCTCAGGAACTACTGGTCTCACTTGAAATTATTTTAGTGATAGATAGCCCATTTATCGAGGAAGGCTATAGGTATTTAACATCACGCTACGACCATTAGGAGCGGAGCATTCATGAAAAACGTGACGCAGACGAAGTTGTGCGGGTCAACTAGTTATCAATATGATAGTTAATCTTTGCTCTCAAAATGGATGTACTTTATAGACCGTCAGTAAACACGTGATCGGTCTATAATTTTTTAGGCTCCGTGGTACTATCTGATTTATGGAGCAGGTGGGTTATTCCTGTAGTTAGGAACTAGGGCAGCGACCCTGACTCTAAGGCAGTCTGGAATTGACATGGCAAGCGAGCATGCGATCTTTTGAACCATTTTATCCAAAAATTGTGCAGCCCGGGACTGATGTTAATTATTATTATTATATCCAGGGAAACCTCCTAGCCTACTTCTCCCGTATCCACTGCCTCCTCGGCTAGAGTCTTTCCAAGCTTAATCGCGTCAACAGCGCCCCCGTCGTCAAACAAACTGGTTATCCATCAGATCTAGTCCTACGCGCGGTCAAGTGCTGGCGAGGCGATTAGCAATAATTCTCTGTAAAAACTTACTCGCCTCGTCCAGAAGAAACATAATAGGCCGCTATGCCAACAGAGGGTGCAAAGCATCCCTCATTTTTTAGCAGGGCCAGATTTTCAACTATCCACCCCCATGGAAATCCTCCTTATCTGGTATGCCATCCGGCACCGTAGACAGTGTTTTTGGTATGTATCCGCAATACCCTCTGCTCTCAATTCTAGATCGGTCACCTCAGGCAAGTCGTTGACTCTTCAACTTCTACGACATCCCTGCCGAGTGCTGCGGAGAGGAGGAGAAATCATTGGCGGAGGTGTTTTCCGCCTTTGAAGGATCGTAGCTGGAGACTGGGAAGTGGGAGAGCCACGGGCGAGGTCCAGATAAAGCTACCTCACGAAAATCTTAGAGTATGAAATCTGGCTTAAAATACGAAGCCATCATGACGAAACCTTTTATTGGATCCATTTAGCAATGAGTGTTCATTCACTGGATTTTATAAACCAGTAAAGGACCTGTCCCAATACTGGTCAAAAGATTGGAAATCTATACTAATATATTAAGCTGAAGAGTTTGTTTGTTTGTTTACTTGAACGCGCTAATCTCAGGAACTACTGGTCCGATTAAAAAAATATTTCATTGTTAGATAGCCCATTTATCGAGGAAGGCTATAAATCATCACGCTAATAATTCTTGTGTTTTTAAAAAAAACATGATACTGACGATTACCCAATGAAAGAACGACCATTCATTCACTGGATTTTTATTAAATTTTAGTTCTAATAGGTAGATACTGGAACACTAAATAATTTAATGTTAAGTTTTGCTCATTCACTGGGGTGTGTTCATTCCTGAAACCAATAACCTATTTAGCAACGGTAGGTAACAGCATTCGCTGACGCAGCCATAAGGTCCTCACATGGGTGACAGGGCAGGCATGCCGCGCAAGGCGAAATATGGGTCATGGATTGCCGAGAGATGTCACACAAACACTGAAGATCGGAGCCATCCGAGAACCTCCACCTGAGAAACCTTCTCAAGTAGGGGTTCTCGGATGGCTCCGATCCTTACTACAGCCGACCAGGTCCACCACGGCCAGGTGGCAGATGCTCCGAAGGTTCGATAAAATAGTCAGGAGGTTTGAGCAACTCTCACCAAAGGTCGCATCTTTCCGAAGTGATGTTGTCGGTGAATGGACTCACGCATCCATTAAGTGTGTAAGAGTCTCCCACCCGCTCCGCCAAGAGCCCCGAAACCGGTCCATATAGACAATGTAGGGAAAAGTTGATAGCTCAGTCGGTAGGTGCCGCTTGCTGAAAGAACAATATATCTGAAGAAAAGTTTCCAAGGTTTTATAGGCCCTACCTAAGCACTGGGCTCGTACCAACGTGTAAGGTTGGTCAGTGGATGGGTGAACGTCTTTACATACCGCGTTTCATCCGTGCCTCTTAGTAGGTATTTGCTACAGGCCCCGTAGTGGCTAAATCCGGCAATGGCTATGGAGTTCATGGACCCAGTTCAGGAAAAAGCCAGAAAGTTAGGAGTTGTCTGACGCTGGTTTTCAACTGAACCCTCACAGAATAATTTTGCAGCCTCCAACTAAAAACTTAAAAACCTTAGTTTGGCCAGATATAAGTAAACATCAAAGTACAGGGGGGCTAAAAAAGCCACTTTAGGTAAATCATAATAGAATCATAACATTAGTCGCACAACAATCTGTCAAATTTAATTTTCACTTCAGTAGCTCAAACATGTAGGTTTTGCTGCCTGAAATCAGTGAGCAAAATGCGATTTTGCTCACTGAGTGAGTCCAAAGTAACTTTTTTTTTTTCAGAAAGTCGCGAATATCTTATTCAGCTTTGGGTTAATTATACAATTCGAAACATTCACACTCTATATCTTTCCCGCCATTAGAAAGAGAGAGAGACAAAGACCAGCCCTTTCGAAGTTCCGATTTTGAATTCGACCTCAAAACAAACAGGCATAGGCGTATATAGGGGGGGCCGGGTGGCCGTGTCTTTTAACTTGTCAACGGTGCATTGTAGGTAAAAATTAATTCCACATATTTTTAAAGTACCTAAACAAAACTTGCTTCAGTTTCAACATAATCGTACCTCTGTAGGTAGGTAAAATAGGTGTCGCGATACAGCATTACATCGTAATTTTTTCTCAAAAAGTTAGTTGCAGGGTTGGCCGCAAGACAGGTGTTCGGTGGGCTAGGGGGCCCACTCAGCCTAGGGCTTTGGTCTTACTGAATACTGATAGATACTTAGGTACAATCTACATATTATGAAGTTGATAAATTATCCAGAATGCAATAATTTTGGAGCTCGTTTCGCTCGGTTTTGCATTGTACACTCTGAAGTGTAAGCACTTCAGAGTGCAACTTTGGTGCATTTGTCAAAAAAGTTTCAAGTTTCTATGTACATATGTAAGTATAAAAAAATCAAACCAAATGGAGTGCAAAAACCAAGCTCGCTTCGCTCTCTCTTGAATTTGAAAATCTCTCAGTCCTTAACTTTTCCTGTATGAGGCAAAAAGTTACTTCTGTTTAGATATTATGGCAGAAAATCAAAACTATCCGATAAAGAGTACAAAAATTTTCGAGCTCGCTTCGCTCGCTCTTGCATTCTACCCTGTCTATATTTTTGAGTTTTCCTGTATCGGTCTACCAAGTTATTTATATCGTCCCGGGCCCCAGGATTGTAGGCAGGCCCGGTCCGAGGAAAATCGTACTCGTCAAATTGACAAACCTGAAAATAGGCAAATCACGCACATTTAAGCTTACAATTAACCGCGTTGGAGTATTGAAAATATAGAGCTCGCTTCGCTCGCTACTGTATTCTTAGTTGTACAGACGCCAGCACATCAAGTTGATCAAGCTACAACAATCTGTCAAATTTCTTTCATAGATTTCAACTTTATCGCTAATGCGATTAGGTTAAAGATTAATTGGGAAAATTTGACAGTTTCAGATAACTGGCATCTGTACATAAATCGAACACTTTACTTTTATGTCTGTATCGATAGTAAACAGAGGATCGTACCTTTCTGAGGTACAACCTATCTGAGAACATTTCCAGTTCGCTTTTGCATCCTCAATTATGCAAGTTAAAGTAAGTAATTATTAAAGTAAGTTACTTCGATGACTGTATGAATGGTAAATAAAAATTTTAACCTATCTATCTATACCTATATTCCGAGGCGGGATGCTAAAATTTTCGAGCTCACTTCACTCGTTGTATATCATCCATATTTTGAAAGAAAATATAGCGTATCCGAGAAAAGGAACAAATAACTAGAAAATGCACAGCTCAGGATGCGAAGCTAACCCTAAAAATATTATTTTAGGGTTAGCTTCGCATCCTAAGCTGTCCGGTTTTCACTTTAGATGACATACAAACAACGGCGGATACAGGGGGGGGGTCATGGGGGTCATGACCCCCCCCTGAGCTGGTTCCAGGACTTAGGTGGACCACTAATTAAACATAATGATTTTATTTACATATTTTGTCACAATACAGATTTTATGTAACTACATACCTTTAATATAATAACTTTTTATGTTGGCAAACGTTTGGGAACGAACGCATCGAAAATTTGAATTTTACCGCGCCACACTTGCGCGCGCTTGTCGACTACGTAACGTCTAGCTAGACCTAACCTCAACTAAACTTCAACATATCATTTCATAACATAGTTCTAAGTTAAAAAACAAAAATTTATTTCTTCCTTTAATGTGTTTATAAGTGTACCTTTATGAGTATTCTTAAAAATTGTTGCTGCAAATTCACAAGAAATGGTTTAAAATTATGTTGTGCTGCATGCTTTAAAATTATGCTGTTTTGTTAATATTTTATGCTACGAGTACATACCGTTTATATTTAGTTATAAATTCTTAGTTTATGCACTGCAGTCACAGTCACTTACTTTTTATTTTTCAGGTACTACTGTATCTTTAAGCAGAATACTGCAATCGAACTCAATTGATTTAAAAAAAGCTACGGACGCTATTAATGATACTTTAAGTGTTTTACTAAATAAAAGAGAAAATGTAGACGTAATCTACCGACAGCTTTTTGAAGAGGCTAAAGAAGTAGCTGAGCAGCTAGATGTAGAAATTATAGTATCAAAACAAATACATAGGGCCAATAACCAACCTGCTCAATCTGCTGAAGAGTATTTCCGCAGAGCTATATACATCCCTCTTCTAGATTCAATAATAAGTGATCTCCAGGACCGCCTGTCTCCTGATGTACTTAATTTGTTTCAGCTAAGCGTTTTCATGCCAAAAAGCGAATGTAATAATGAAGACATTGAAACTGTGAAACAACTAGCTACCGACTAAACATTGTTACTAGATAACACTCCCGTTTCTGTCATTGCAAATGAATATCGGCTGTGGATGGTGAAGTGGCAGGCGTGGCAGCGGTGCCAGGACATACCGCAGTCGATTTCTGATCTTATTTTAAATTGTGACATCGATATGTATCCTAATATAAGAAATTTTTTATGTATTATGGCTACACTACCTGTCGTGTAGCGACATCAGAAAGGTCTTTCTCTACGTTGCGCAGAATTAAATCGTGGCTAAGATCTTCAATGGTTGAGGATCGCCTAACCGGACTGGCACTTCTCCACGTTCGTAAAAACGTACCATTGACGTAAATGACGTTATAACGCGTTTCGGGAGAAGACGTAAAAGAAAAATTGATTTTGTTATTTAAATATATGTATTTTGTCTGTTTCTATTTTGTTTGTTGGAAACCCTGGTCGTACCACCTCTTCACTTTTGCGGAGTTTTGCGTCATACACATAGACCATCATACAGATACACCCTCGACATACCTCTAGCTGTTATGCCAAATCATTCACCACGGCTATGGAATATAAATAGGCTGCCTCATTCCGTGCGTGATAGTGCTTCTCTGGATGTCTTCAAGAAAAGATGACAATATGTACGTGTATATGTACAAGTTATTATGTATTAAGTTTTTCAAGTGTACAATAAAGAATAAATATTTTTAAGTACAGTACTTACGTACATTAATTAAATACCTACTTTTTACTTGTATCTATTGTTATCAAAATTAAATTATAAGTTCTTGACTTGACCACAACTACGTGACCCCCTCCTGGCACCAAAGCTGGATCCGCCCTTGCATACAAACGTGTAGGTGCAAGACAAAAAGAAAATTTGCGTTTCTGAGTCAAGGAACTAGAATTATTTTGAGCTCGCTTTGCTCGCTCATATATTGTACGCTCTCTTCGGGCTAATGTTTCATGCAACAGTCACAAAAACAACTTTTTTTAGGCTGGATTCGCGTTCGCCCCAGTCGTCTCCCTTAGTTTCATGACTTTATGAGTTTGTAAGTTTATTACCTTTTTTGTGCAAAAATCCCTAAATTTCTCGACTCAGTTAAGGTACTATTCATGCGACCTGACCCCCCCCCCCTCAAAGTTTATGGCTGCGACCGCGCCTGATTGTGGGGAGCTGGGACCTGGGCCTTCTGACTATGACTGGCCTAAAATTCTATTTTTGATCGTGCACATCGCAACGATTTTTCTTGTCGTGTAAAAGTGTTTTATATTTTTTCAAAATATATTTCATTTACCATTGGGCATCGTATGTTGGGGGCCCGGCGACCCCTAAAAAAAATCCCTAGATACGCCAATGACGTTCGGAATTTCGTACTAACTAAAGAAATTTAGCAAAAAGAAAATTATGACTTTTAATGTAATTTATTGAATTTTTAACTTATTGTTGTATTAAACGAAAATAAGTATTTACTGCAAATAAAACTGATATTTAACCTGTAAATATTTATTTCTAGTTTCAATAATGTTACGGAATATATTTTGAATAATAAAATATCATGGGTGCTATTTCCGAACACGCCTTATTTTAAATAAAAGAGCGGGAATATTTCGTGGCTGGCGTAGAGTTGAATAAGTTAAAAAATATTAAAATAATCGTAAAACATGAGTGAAATTAGCGACGAGAACAGTATTTTAACACCGGAAGAGTTAAAACAACAAGTTATTAATGCAGAATTAAGTTTCCTACCTGAGAAGTCTCGCGAGAAATATCTGAAAGCATACCATGTTTTCAATTAATGGAGACTTCAAAGGGCGCAAGCAGTTTGTCGGAGACGGTGTTGTTATCTTATTTTTTAGATTTATTACAGACGAGGCGATCATCTACAATGTGGAGTATTTACCTAATGTTGAAAGCTACATTAAAACAAAACATAACGTGCATATTGAAACATACGCAAAACGCGTATCTTTTCTAAAAAGAATGTCAGTTAAGGCTAAAAAGTCCAAAATTTTCACGACCCTTAACATAGAAAAATTTCTCAATGAAGCTCCGGACTGCAATTTTCTTGCCGCTAAAGTAAGTGGTACCTATGTAGTTGTGTGTAGACTGTTATGTATAAAGGTACTTACTGCCTACTACTAATTTTTGGAGGCGCAATGAATCCTAGTCTGGCTTAGCAATACTGTTAAAATATTTATTACGATATGTAAAAGATGCCATTTATGTTAAATTATGCATATTAATTATGTAATATTTTCATTACAGGTTGTACTGATCATATAAATTAGTGGAGCGTGTCGCAATAACGAGCTATTACAGCTAACAGTTAATAATATCGAAAAGCATTCAGATAAAATTACTGTTAGTAAAATTGAAAAATACGCTTTTGTCGTACGCGAAGAGAAAAATACCAAAATTTACGTCCAGCCAATATAAAAACCGACCGATTTTTCATACAATACCATAATAATAAATGCTCAAGACAGCCTATGGGAGTAAATAAAATAGGTGCTATACCGCGAGAAATTGCCACTTTCTTAAAACTGGAAGAGCCTCAGCTATACACGGGTCACTGCTTTCGGAGAACTTCGGCAACGCTCTTGGCTGATTCCGGAGCCGATCTTCCACTTTAAAACGTCACGGGCGGGTGGAAGTCCAATAGGTACCGTTGCAGAAGGCTATATTGAAGACTCAATGGAAAATAAGTCGAAAATCTGTAGGTAAGCGTATAGTGGAAACAATAAATCTGAATTCGACCTCAGATCCTTGGTCTCACCCACCACGCCCATCCACTTCCAACGACGCACAGTGTACTTTTACAGAAAGCCGATCAGAGTCACCAACGTTCACCGTTGTTCCTTCTCGATCCGCCACCGAAACAGAAACCTTTTAACCCCAGATAATCAAACTCAACTCAATGCAACTATAACGTTGCCAAATAAATCTGTAACTTTGCAGAATTGTAGTAATTTTACTTTTGACTTTTAAAATGTTCCATTTTATTGAATTCCTCTATACTTAATGGTTAATTATTTTGATTCACAATAAATAGTTATTTCAATATATTCCTGTTTCTTATTTTATCTCCTAAAGGTTTCTCGCTGCTGAAGTGAAAAGTTATATGTGTTATACGAGAACAAAGTTTTTTTAACTTTGTATCCCTCGCCACACTCAGGATTCAAAATCAGCACTCGCAGCAAAAAAACTAGGTACTTTGATCTCTTGTCGCACAAATAATAGGTATTTTCATCTTTATCGCTAGCCCATTAGGTTCAAGGTTGATTGATAAAACTTGACAGTGACGGGTAGCGTGATTTGCTTTCCAATTCTGCTAAAGTGGCCTTTTTAGACCCGCTGACTAAGGTTACTGAAAATCAGGACGTTTGGCATCCCGAACAAGAGTGACTCGGGCCGTGTGACCCCTGAAAACCGGGAGTCCCACGCAAACTGGGACACCTGGCAACTCTAATCCTGCAGCAGTAGCACAGTTTTCACTAACACAGAGTCATCTTGACTCTTGTTACAAGAGTCAGACAAGCCTACTTGTTGGCAATCTTTTTTTATCGCAACAGCCGGTTCCATTATTTTTTTTTATTTTACGTCCATCAAATACGTCAACGTCAAACAGTAACAGCCGTCAAAACCAAACAGCTAGCCTGTCTGTCGCTGACATTATATGAATTGAAATTTATTTACAAATGTTTTTATGTGCTTCTTTGCGCTTTATAGGTTTTCCAGTCCGTCTACTATTGCTGAGAAATAATCTAAAAACAAAGCAATATTTATTTGCAAACAAAACGGTTAGTTTTATGGTGTTGTTAATGCTATTAAGTCGACCTACTGAAACAATAAAATTGATGTTTAATATTGAATGTTCTGTTTCTGTTGTTTACAATTCAATTCTATTAACTGATAAAGAATCCAATAAATTGTTCGATTGATAACAAAAAGAAATTTACCAAGATAATGTCCTATTAAAAGCTTTATTATCTCCATTTATAACAGTATCGACTTGGTATTACGAGTCTTACAACTCAGTTGAAGACAGTCAAGCGGAGAAACATCACTACTACGTACAGAATGCCTCCCCAACGTCAAGCATTGTTACTTTCTTCTTCGAATTGTCATGGTCATTCTCTGCTGGAGTTTGCTAAAGAGGAAATATGCAATCTTCTTAATAAGTGAGTACTTTTACAATGTTGTGTTCCTATTACTTACTTACATTATTTTATAAATAATCTATTATTTCAGAAATAATATATCTGAGTTGGTCTTTGTCCCCTATGCTCAAATGGATTATGACGACTACACAGCAAAAATAAAGCAAACCATTGAACCATGGGGAATTACAGTAACAGGCTTACATAGCTATGCTAATGTTATCGAAAGAGTTAATTCCTCGAAAGCAATTTTTGTAGGAGGAGGAAATACATTCCTCCTTTTAAAAACCCTGTATGAAAAGAACCTAGTACATTTGATTAGGAAGAAAGTTGATGATGGCAGCCTAGTATACATTGGCAGCAGCGCTGGAACTAATGTTGCAACAAAAAGCATTCATACTACTAATGATATGCCTATAATATATCCCCCAAGTTTTGAAGCAATTGGTATAGTGCCATTCAACATCAACCCTCATTATGTAGACATAATAAGTGAGAAACACAAGGGAGAAACGAGGAGCCAAAGAATATTTGAATATTTACAAATGAGTCATGCTTCACCCGTGCTAGGACTACAGGAAGGATCAATGCTTCATGTTGATGGTTACCAGTTAATAATCAAAGGAATTGCTGGTGCTGTTCTATTCAAGAAGTAAGTAATGCTACTAAAAATGGTAGTAAAATGATTTATGTATGGTCCATATTACAACATTGAATTCTTATTAAACTTAGCTCTGCTGAAACTTTGGACAAGCATGGCGATGCTTAGAGTATGTGAATAAGGGGTTAGTCACATACTCTTGGTCCTGGAAACCATTCCAGGATTCTTTTCAAAAGTGATCAAACGATCAAACCTTCATAAATTTTGTTCAGTTATGTTCTCATAATACTTTTTTGATTGAATAATATTTTGTTTCAGAAATAGCACAACTCCAGAATCTTATGCAGCAGGTTCAGATGTATCATTTTTGTGTGCACAAGACCAAGAAGTTTAGGCACTGCAGATTTTTAAAGGAACTTGAAGAACAAAAATAAACTTATATTTCTTGTTGGGTATAATATTGACCAATATTGTGTTTATTCACCAATTATTATTAAAAATAAAGTATTTTAGGTAAAAGAAATATATTTGAAGTTAATACAGGAACACAAATAATATGTCAATGCCTTGAAACACTATGCACTTATTCTATATCTTCCAAAGTCTGATCCTAATTGGAGTAGTTCATAAAACATATTATGACTGTTTCACTGCGTTGGCTGTTTCAAATAAGTAACACAGAACCACTTAAAATTCACAATTTTCACTACCAGCTTTTGTAAGAGCTGTACTTCAATCCACCAGTTTTTTACTAAAGATTTTCAATGACCACTTTAAAACATAGTATTGTGTCTGAATATTGCACTTGAAGTTCTTTCTTGCCTTGTGTATAGCCGGGTTAACTCTGGCTAGCCATGTTTACTGTCAATGTCAACCAGAGACTGGAGCATGCAGTAACAGAGATCTAGCTGCTTGAAACAAAGAGCTTTGTGGAGACACACGGGACTGGCCAGTTCTTTCTGCTGTAGGTAAATGACAAAGATATCGCCTTAAAGCTAGATCTCGTCGTGCACTCAAGCCACGAGTTATTTCACAACCAGATCCAAATAACACAGCACGCTGTCGTTTTCTTTTTTCTACAGCCACCTAAGAGAAACAAAATAGAATGTTAGTTCTAATTACTTAGAGACATTTGCAAATTTACTTAATTGCACAAACACAAACCTGAATGGCAGCAACTGGATGCAATGTTGACACATCAGGTACAGATTCGATTTTAGATTCATTTTCAAGTGTACCATTTTGTTCAACCTTATCTTTCTGATCAGCATTATCCAATAAAACTTGCTTTTTCTTATCTGACTGCAAGCTTTCAGCATTTTTCTGTAATACATCTTGTACAATTTCTTTCCCTGCCATATGTAAGGAAAGCCCGAGACGTGCAAGAACTCGCTCGGGTCTCCAGCGATCGCGGGCGCCACCGGAGGAGACGCTGGTCTGTTCGCGTCGACGGACATCTGCTACTAGGCTGGCCCAGTCAACTCCAAGAGCATCTCCTAAACCAGCTAGAAAATAAAAGTCATGTTTTTTTTTCTATCATACTTTTACAAAATATGTATTATATGATTACCTGTTTCAATTTACCTCTTGTACGCTCCTCTTCCAGTTCTCCATCAGATATTTCCTCAAAGTCCAAGTTAGTAACATCTTCATCATCCTTAGCCTCCTGTGATTCCTTTTCTTCAGCAGCACCACTTGTATCCTAATAAAAAGCATTGCACATTTTTTTAATTTTTTTTTTTTATGATTTCGTATTAGGTTATTTTTTTCAACTCATACCTGTGTTGACTCCTTCTCGGAAACTTCTGGCTTGGATGCACTTTCATCATTTGGTAAAGCAGTTTGACTGTCTTCATCCATAATCTGGTCAACCATCTAACAAAAAACGTTATAAATAACTACAAGCTAGGGAGTAAATGCATTGTTTTTTTTTTGCATTTGATTTACTTACATCTTCCCTATTGAGTATGTCATCGGGGTCATCACTTATTTCACTGAGATCATCAGGTATTGGTTTATCATCGATTTCGGCCTCCTGACGTGGTGGTGCTGTGGGTGCTGTTTGCGTAGCAGGCGGAATTTCTTTTGCACTTTGCTCTGGTTCATTTCTGGGTGCACGGCGCTTATTACCGTCACCGCGAGCTAGATCCATTCTCATACCACGTCCATAATCATCTTAAATAACAAATGTCAATGAGTCATAAAACAAGCTGCCTTCACAAACAATTAAAATCTACCTCTGCATTATCATAAAAAGCGCTTAAGTGTCTTTATAATTAAACAGCTCACCATGCATTCGTCCACGGTGAGGTCCAGGGGGATGGCCCCTGTGGTGCCAAGCATCCACATCAGGTTCTTTATCACCCCACTCGTTCATCTGAAATGATATAGTTGACTATACCCAAATACAGTTTGAAAGATGAAATATTTAAAAAATAAACATATCAACATACCAAAGTGAGAATAAGGACAGCCCAGGAAAATGTGGGAGAGAATAAGGCAAGGATTGTTATTGTCTTTACGATAATCAATTGGTTCATTCCGATACAAAGTCTTATAGTAGTATAAACTCACCTATGACAATAAAGGAGGAGAAGGATTAGGAAAAAAGGAACAATTTAATTTCAAATTCAATCAAATAACTTAAATGTTATGTTTAACTGATATTAATTAGATAACCTGTGGGTCATGCATAGGCCAATGTCGCTCTCGGCCCCAGTCTCCCGGACGATAGTCATCATTATCCCATTCTTTATGTGGATGCATATAGCCACGCTCACGATCCATGGAACCAGAGCGCCCTTCCCAGGAACGATCGCGATGGGGTCGTCGGTCATCATAGCCTATAACACACAAGTACACTTAGGATATAAAGCTCCTGTTAGAATAAATGATGAATCAAACTCATCTTACCCATATCAACACCCCGCCGTTCGCCCAAATGTTCACCATATAACCTATCATCATCTTCAGGATAGCCCCTTGGGGGTCCTGACATGTCATAACCACTTTCATAGTGTCTATCCCTTCCCTGCATATTGTAACCTGGAGACCTTTCATTTTCTCTAGGACCATCTTCATAACGATCATCTACTCGATCATAATGATCCAAGTTGCGATCATTATCATACTGACGATCCATACCCATTTCATAGTCACCTTGATCTCTGTCCATGCTATCCAATCTGTCTCTTTTTGTTGAACGATCCCTTTCAAGCCTGTCCTGCTTACGACCTCCTCTTTCAGAATGTGAATCCTGTCGGTCTTTAGATGTTGAGGAATTTTTATCTATATCTAGGGCTCTATTTGAAATAGCAGCAAGAGCAGCTAAGCGCTCTTCTGGTCTGGGAAGAAGTCTTTCCATCGGCTTATTAGGTTTTTCTAATCCCTTATCAGCTCCTCCTCTACCACCTAAACCTCTATCTCTGCCTCTTCTTTTACTGTCATCTCTTTTATTGTCTTTATTCCTATCACGCCCACCTCTTTCTTTCCTGTCATGCCTATCTTTGTCATCATGCTTGTCTTTACGTCTCTCCAATGATCTGTCCTTGTGATCACGTCCTCTGTCCCTGTCTCTGCTAGCAGATCTCTTTCTATGTCTTTCGGTACTTCCATCACGACGAGTTTGTTTCTTAGGTGAAACAGGTCTGCTGCGCTCCGAGCTTTCTTTCTTTCTTATATCTTTTGAATGAGAAGCATGCTGGCGGGGAGATCGTGATCTTGCTTTCCTTGGAGATCTACTTCGGAGTCTGGTCCTTTCCCTTTCTTTTTCACGTTCTTTTTCTCTTTCTTTATCTCTCTCTTTATCTTTTGTACGATCTCTGTCTTTGTCTCTCTCCCGAATGCTATGAGGAGAAGCACTTCTGTTCCTATCTCTCCTTGGTGGAGATTTTCCATGTTTGATGGTACTTTTTGCAAGACTTTTTGTAGTAATAGGGGGAGTTCCTCCAGATTTCTTACCTGGTGACAATGATTTTTTTCCTATAGTAGTTTTAGTAACAGGTTTCTTTTTAGTAGTATCTTGCTTTTTTACAAGCCTGTCATCTTTTTTAGCAACTGTTTTCTTGGTTTCACTTTTATCCCTTTTCAAAATGTCACTTTTGACAAATTTCTTTTTAGATGGGGCATCCCCATCTGAAGATGAACTAGAATTTCTTTTTAGTTTTCCTTTCTTTCCTTTCCGTCTTGCTTCCCTGAAATAAAGAATAGTTTGTAGAACAATCAAATTACATTCATAGCCCTGGCTTTGCATGGGTGCAAATGTTTATTTAGCCCAAACTAACAAAGTGAATGTCTAATTACCAGAACCACAATATTAGATATGTATTCAGCTGAAATAAAAAATGCAATGGACACCAGTTCGGGACATCTTTACCTGTTATAATTATTTGGTTGCACAACTAACTTCAATTTTGAGCTAAAATATTCATCCAAATTAAATTGTATGAATGACAATTTTGCACTAAATTAAACACTCAAGATGACTAACATATTTATTAAGATAAGGGTTTGTACTATATTGGTGAAAACACCTTAGCAAATGAAGCAGTATTTTATATCAAATTTGAATATCATAGAAATGGTTATTCTGAGTCAACCATAAAAGATAGATAGACATATGATATCGCGCATATTCATAGGTATTGATGAGTTGTCTAAAACTGTAGTACATTGTTTTGTTCTATCATCAATAGTTTACGCAGCGCACGCGATGTAAAGAATTTTTTAGATGATTTTTTTCCGACGTCTTCAGTAATAATCGTCACATATCAGCCAATTTTAGGTTGTCTTAGGGGTTCACAAAACCTTGACAAATTATATACTAAAACCTTACTCGAAAACCACTGTATCTATTAAAAAAACCCGCGTCAAAATCTAGGGACAGACAGACGCGGGAAGCGACTTTGTTTTATACTATGTAGTGATTTATTATCCATACCTGCCAGATGATGAAGAGGATGAACTATTTTCTGATGACGAAGAAGAAACGCTCGAAGAACTAGAACTGCGGGATGAAGATGTACTCGACATAGTTTTCTTTTTGTCCTTGCGCATATCTTTGCTAGAGTCCATTTTCAATTGCAACTCTAATTCACGTTGCAGTTGTTGTCGCCTTTTCTCAAGGACGTCTGTGTCTGCGTACTCTAGGTCATTTTGATCCCAGTTGTCGATTTCACCATCTGGACTACGTCCGGAGCGCACGACCACGGTCGAATGCAGTCTACTTTTAGGATCATCTTTCACAGCACGTTTATGTTCGCTATCTTTGTTTGCTGCGCGTTGTTTCGATGGACTTATTAATATATGGGTTGATGCAAATTTACAACTTTTACCGTAAGCGCAACTCCCGTTCTGTGCCCACTGTCTACAATGTTCAGTTGTTTTTTTAGCGCTAGATTTCTTGGTGCCAAGGCGCTCAAATACACTAGGCCTATTAGCTAGATCTTTTGACTTCGGTAATTCGACGGTAATTTTTCTTTTTCCTTGTTTTGACATTATAGAGGAAAAACATTGGTCTCACACAGCTAAAAGCGATTAAAAACACACATTTCCACCGGCGCTGTTCCAGCCGCCATTGTTGTTTTGTTTATGGCATGATATAGAGATGAGGACTAGGGATGAGGCGTATTTATCGTAACAGATAAAAAAAACAGATATTTAAAAATAATAAATAATAATTGTTCCTACAATCTTATTTTATCTGTTACTTAAATAACAGACTAACACTTACCACGGCTGTTACTGTTACTTCATGGCAACAGTCCTCAAACATACAGACTGTTACCACGGCTGTTACTGTTATTCACGGTAACAGTCCTCACACAGACTGTTGCCATGACTGCTACTGTTATTTCTTTGTATCAGTCCTCACATATACAGAATCGTTCCAATTAAGTGGGTGGTAGACGTACGAACTTATAGTACGCGAGTTTTAAGATCGCAAGCTTACAGTTCGCGTCAGCGTGGCTTGCCCCTCGGAAGTTAGGTTTGAGTGAAGTCCGCGCAGGTGCAATCGCGTAAAAAAGTGTTACGTTCCTAAAATATTTTTTTGTTTATACGTATTATACTATAAACAAGTAACAAAGACTACCAGTAACAATAAAATATCAAAAAGTAACACAACAAACACATACACCACAAGAACACAAATCAAACTGTAAGAAATAACCAAAATAAATCATTAAAAACAATAACAACCTGTAACACTTTTCTATTACAGGTTGTTATTGTTGCACTAGTCGTATTGCATCGAGCAAGCGGGACACGCTTATGCATCGAACGTATACGAGCGAGTGAGATGCCATTACACCCGCGCGTTTGTGCTAATCCACGCATGCGCGAGCTACCCGCGCATGCGCGGTTGTTTATTTGTTGTAAAATTGACGTCCTACGCAGCCGATTGCGGCGTACTTTGCGGAGGCAAGCTTGCGTGACGGGAACTGTACTCGCTTACACGTGATAGCTTGTTACTCGTTACTCTGGTACCTGGGGGACCGTGATGTCGTCAACGGAGGAAACTTTTTCTAATTTAGGAATTAATTTTATTATAGCCAGGCAGGATACTTGTATGAGGGAAGCAAAGAAAATAATTCTGTTAATTTTTAGTGTGAATAGCTTCGAAAATCAATATTTTTTGCAACACAACAGCACACGTGTAAAAGAGAAACACCTATTATTTATTTCGAATTAAAATTATGTTTACATCTCATTCTTACAAAAGAGGTTAAACTACGCTAAAAAGAGAAGCACTTAATATTTATTAACCTTATAATATAGTTGATGGTCTCACAAGAACAAACAGTTTCGAATAAGTGACTCCTAAATTATGTCGTATTATATGTTCACATCTGTCACTGACCACTTTTTCAAAATATGTTTACTTCTCACTCTTACTGAAGCGGTTAACTACGCTAAAAAGAGAAGCACTAAGTATTTATTAACCATAATGTATGGTTAATAAATACTTCAAATCATACTTTTAATCATGTCTATGTGTGTGTAAACGGTACTATAAGCGAGTTAGATATTATTTTCGTGAAGTATGGCGAATCAGAAGGGTTTTTTTGCCGTATTTTGACTAATTTCGATAAAGTGGAATATCCGATTGTCGCACCATTATTTCTGCGACTTAATATTGTTCCAATTACACTCGAAACAAAATAAAACTGAAAATGTTGACTTCAGCGCCATCTCGCAGGAAAATGGCAATGAGCAACCCGTAACATTCACCTTAATGAGACTTAGGTCGCACCTATACTAATTATTAAAATACTCGATCCACCTAGTCTCTATAAAGTCTCACTGTGCGTACTTTGCACGGACCACGGCACACGCGCGGCCCGTACAAAGTAGGTACAGGTGCGACGAAGCAAGATAGCGAGTCTGCTTTGATGCTCACACGTTTTTGCCTAAATCATTTGTGAATCATGAGTCAACCATTGGGATTTGAATCACATTTTAATAGACATAACCGCAACGCGATGCGCAATCGCGTTGCGGTTAAAACAACTAGTTGACCCGCGCAACTTCGTCTGCTCCGCTCCTATGCGTGCCTATATATAACCTATAGCCTTTCTCGACAAATGGGCTATCTAACTCTGAAATATTTTTTCAAATCAGACCAGTAATTCCTGAGATTAGCGCGTTCAAGCAAACAAACAAACTTCTTCAGCAGTATATTAGTATAGATAAAAAATCCTCAAGGTCTGATGCACGCACGCCCGTTTGACATACTACTATAAACGTCACGCTTGTCTCTTACCAGCACAATGGTAGCCCGCTAGGTAATTTGTGTTTTGTGATGGTGGCTCATCAGTACAATAAGGCGTCGGATTCATGAGGTCATGAGCACTGACCAGTGTACTGGGTTATATTTCAGAACAGACACATTAAGTGGGTGACAGATGTGCGAGCAAATACTCGTACTTGTGACTCAACCAGCATTTTAGCTCGTAGCTCGCCTCGGCTCGCACTCTGGTCGTCGCACGTGGGTGATAGACATACGAACTTATAGTACGCGCTTTTTAAGATCGCGAGCTTATGTGGCTCGACGTCGGTAACACACACGTGAAAGCTTGCTCATTACTTTACTACCGCGACGTCGTCAATGGAGGAAACTTTTTCTTATTCAAGAATTATGTTTTATTATAGCCAGACAGGATACTTTTATGAGAGAAGCAAAGAAAATAATTCTGTTAATCAGTAATTTTTGCAACACACACAGCACTCAACGTGTTACAAAACAAAGTAATGGCTCGCGGCGTTTAAGTGGGTGACAGACGTGTGAGCAAGTAGGCGTACTTGTGGCTCGACGAGTCGGCGCGATGTTATGTTATGAATTAGTATAAAAATAAATAGACATGCGATTTCAGGAATCCCAGAAGAATTGCTATAATTTGTTAAAGAGTTTCGTGGTCTGTCTCCAAAGTTCTTCATGAGATTTTCACCTAATTGAAATTCTCATGAAGAATAAAACAGTGCGGAAAAATACTCTTCCAAACATAAAATAAATCATCCAAACAGGTTGAAAATTGGCGAAAATATCACTGAACAAAGTACACCTCCTTTAATGAAGTCGAAACAGCTAAAGATTAACTGAAAGGCCGTAGTAGCCAGATAAATAAATAAAAAAAAAGTTATCATTACGTATGCGTATCAGCCAAAGAGTAAAGTAATATAGAGGGAAGTATCAGCGTATCATTCTTAGATAATACTGTAAAAGAAGCTAGACATGGGTCATACTTGCAAAATCGAGTACCAGGGCTTTCAAGTAGGTATATCTTAAGAAACCAGGTCCTAAAACCAGGGCTCGGAATACTTTCAAGTATTTTCTATCTGCATAGGAAATTGAACCGTGAGTTCCTATGAATAAGGAGCACATTCGCGTTTACAAATACATACCTACATAAAGACGTAAGTTTCTACTTTTATTCCATCCAAGCCCTGTTGGAAGAAAAAATACTTGCACAGGAAATTGAACCGTGACTTCTTATAAATAAGAAGCACAATCGATTTACAAAAAAATACTTGCAAAGGCAAACCATTAAAGTAGAAATACTTGCATACGAAATTGATAAGGAGCATAATCAATCATATCATAATAATCATAAAAATGCGTAATTAATAGATCGTTATTTGTTTATTTATTTATTTATTATTAATTAGATGATTTGTTTATTTATTTATTATTAACTAGCTGTGCCCGCGAACGCGCGATTACGCATCTTACAACTCTTGTTATAGTGTCGTACTAAGTACCGTTATTATTATTGCAGTTTACGATACATTTCCGAGTTCAAGGTTAAAAATTAAAATCAAGTTGCAAATTTGTTCCTTACTTACGTATATTTAAAGTTAACTTTCCAAGCAAGTCATTTTTATAGTGGAAAGTAAGAGCGAGAACGATGTATTATTTCTTATTGCAACGAGCGCGCGCCGCTCTAGGCCCGAGCGCGGCCGAAGTGGACCGACGCGCGGCGGTCGAAGATGGTCGAAGGCCCGAAGCCACTTCACGAATCAGCGAGACTCGGGTGGACTCGGGCGGAGTCGGGCGAGCGTCGAGCCCCGACCGGAGCGAGTCCGAGTAGCCGTACAAAATACTTTGAAGTCTTGCAAGTATTTCGGGTCGGTACCTGGTGTACGTACTTGAAAGCAAATACCTGGTGCAAAAACCTGGTCGCGTTATCGCGTAAATACGTAACTTCCCTAATAGAAGCGTTAGTGTCAACGGCGTCAACGGATAACCTAAAAACAAAAATTGTTTTAATTATTGTATTGTCATTAATTAATTACAGATATAAAAATCCTAGTATTTTAGGAAAGGTCACAATAAATTAACCTTATAAAATAAAAATGCCCTTACTCGACGGTAAAGAGATCGACATATTTTTCGTAAGTAAACAATTTATATAGTAAGATACTGTCTCGTAGGCACAAATTACTTGTTTATTGTTGCATCCTTAAATTAAGATTGCTAATGCAGTTGACCTTCCTTGTAATCATATAACGAAAAATATGCACTCCTCCCGCTTTACCGCATAAACTAGTGAAGAGAAGGGACCAATAGGTTGGTTTTACCTTCACTTTTCCCCTACACATTAGGTATTGGAGTAGAATTTCAAATATTTTATTTTATATTTTTACAAAAGTTATAAAGTAGCTTCATGATCCTTCCTAATATATAAAATTCTTTCGTTACTGAGTGAGTGACTGACTGACAATGCACAGCTAAAACTACTGTTTGTAGAAAGCTGAATCTGAAATTTGGCATGACAAATGAAAAATGTAAAAAAAAGAAAAATCCTCAGCAAATGTTATTTAGCTGTTTAAAAAAAATAGCCTACATCCTATTCTCAGACCTACCAAATAGACTCAAAACAGTTCATAAACATCAGCTAAGCAATTTGGAGGAGTTTTATATATTAAATTAGATAAACCTTATTGAAATAAAACTATTACTTAATTCCAGAGTGAAGAAGATCTACCTTATGAAGAGGAGATATTGAGAAATCCCTTTTCAGTTAAACACTGGCTAAGATACATTGAACATAAAAAAGCTGCACCCAAGCATGAGATAAATATGATATATGAGAGAGCTCTTAAAGAGTTGCCTGGATCATTTAAACTGTGGTATAACTATCTTAAATTAAGAAGAAGTCAAATTCGAGGCAAATGCATCACTGACCCATGTTTTGAAGATGTAAACAATTGTTTTGAAAGATCTTTAGTGTTTATGCATAAAATGCCTAGGATATGGATGGATTACTGCACTTTTCTCACTGATCAATGTAAAATAACAGGAACAAGAAAAGCCTTTGACAGTGCTTTGAGGGCTTTGCCAATAACACAACACCACAGAATATGGCCCCTTTATTTAAACTTTCTAAAGAAACACAATATTTCTGAGACTGCAGTTAGAGTGTTTAGAAGATACCTTAAACTATGTCCAGAAGATACAGAAGAATATATTGATTATTTAATTTCAATAAATAAATTGGATGAAGCTGCAGTCAAGTTGGCTCAGGTAGTAAATAATGAGAATTTTCAATCAAAACATGGCAAATCAAACCATCAGCTTTGGAATGAACTTTGTGAATTAATATCTAAGAACCCTGATCAAATTCATACTCTCAATGTGGATGCTATTATTAGAGGTGGACTGAGGCGCTACACAGATCAGCTGGGACATTTATGGAATTCTCTCGCTGATTACTATGTAAGAAGTGGTTTATTCGAAAGAGCTAGAGACATTTATGAAGAAGCTATACAAACTGTTACCACAGTAAGGGATTTCACTCAAGTATTTGATGCATATGCTCAATTTGAAGAACTAAGCTTAAGCAAAAAAATGGAAGAGGTTGCCAAAAAGCCTAGCCCCACTGAAGATGATGATATTGATTTAGAGCTTAGACTAGCAAGGTTTGAATACCTCATGGAGAGAAGATTATTGTTGCTTAACTCTGTGCTTTTGAGACAAAACCCTCACAATGTTGCTGAATGGCATAAAAGAGTTAAACTTTATGAAGATAAACCTCATGAGATTATTGATACCTACACTGAGGCTGTTCAAACAGTAGATCCTAAACTTGCAGTGGGCAAGTTATATACGTTGTGGGTTGGATTTGCAAAATTTTATGAAAAAAATGAACAAATAGAAGATGCAAGACTTATTTTTGAAAAAGCAACACAAGTAAACTATGCTAAAGTTGATGACTTAGCTTCAGTATGGTGTGAATGG
Organism: Lacanobia oleracea; assembly: GCA_950371165.1. Classification (NCBI taxonomy): domain Eukaryota; kingdom Metazoa; phylum Arthropoda; class Insecta; order Lepidoptera; family Noctuidae; genus Lacanobia; species Lacanobia oleracea. The sequence continues at coordinate 7,972,864 of OX493393.1, forward strand.
GCAGAAATGGAAATACGACATGAAAATTACGAAGAAGCCCTGAAATTAATGCAGAGAGCTACTGTTCTGCCCAGTCGAAAAGTTGCATATCATGATGATACTGAAACAGTCCAGATGCGGCTGTACAAGTCATTGAAAGTATGGTCTATGTATGCAGATTTGGAAGAAAGTTTTGGAACTTATAAAACATGTAAGGCTGTTTATGATCATATTATTGACTTAAAGATTGCTACTCCACAAATCATCATAAACTATGGCCTTTTCTTAGAGGAACACAATTACTTTGAAGAAGCTTTTAGAGCATATGAAAAGGGAATAGCATTATTTAAATGGCCTAATGTATACGACATTTGGAACACTTACCTAACTAAGTTTTTAAAAAGGTATGGAGGAACAAAGTTAGAGAGAGCTAGAGATTTATTTGAACAATGTCTTGAACATTGCCCACCAGAATTTGCAAAATCTATATTTTTACTCTATGCAAAGTTAGAAGAAGAGCATGGTCTGGCAAGGCATGCTATGGCTGTCTATGAACGAGCGACAACTGCTGTTCTCACAGAAGAAATGTTTGAAATGTTTAACATTTACATTAAGAAAGCTGCTGAAATATATGGCGTACCGAAAACACGCCAAATATATGAAAAAGCCATTGAAACTCTTCCTGATGAAAAGGCGAGAGAGATGTGTGTACGCTTTTCTGAAATGGAAACACGTCTTGGCGAAATTGACAGGGCTCGGGCAATATACGCCCATTGTAGTCAAATGTGTGATCCCAGGATTACAGCAGAGTTTTGGAACACATGGAAAGAGTTTGAAGTGAGGCATGGTAATGAAGATACAATGAGAGAAATGCTTAGAATTAAACGAAGCGTTCAGGCTACATATAACACACAAGTAAATATGATGTCTGCCCAAATGTTAAGTTCAGCAGCACAAGCAGCTGGTACTGTTTCTGATCTTGCACCAGGTATGAAGGATGGTATGAGAATGTTGGAAGCCAAAGCTGCTGAAATGGCAGTTCAAAGTAAAGGTAATATTTCATTTGTACGAGGTGAAACACAAGGTCTTAAGGAAGCTGATAAAGTGGTCAATCCTGATGAAATTGATATTGATGAAGATTCAGAGAACAGTGAAGATGAAGGAGAAGTTGCCCCTGTTCAGAAAAAAGAAATCCCAGCTGCTGTATTTGGAGGACTTGTTAAGGACACTGACTGAACCTAGCAATATATTATTTTGTAATGAGAAATACTTAAATTAAATAATTTTAGTAATAAATCAACTTTTAATCATAAGCTTAGTTACATTTTAAAATAAGCCATATTTACAACAGAAATCACAGAACACATTTTCATTCATTATTATTAACATTAAAAAACTGGTATTCTGCTGAATCCGGTTTGACTGGAAGCCGACCCCAATATAGTTGGGAAAAGGCTAGGCATATGATGATTATTAACATTAAGATTGCAGATTTATTAGTTACACCTTGAAGGAAAAAAGATATTAATAGTTTTAGCAAGCAAACATTTTTACTATGCAACTATAACATGATAAACAACAAAAATATTCATATTACAACTGAACAATTTTCAAACTTAATAAGAACTCATTATTTGTCAGAGAGTCAGCAGGCATAAATAACTAGAATATTACCTAAGAAACTATACACAAATTAGATAAAAAAAGGAAAGACAATAGGTTAAATTGTACATACGGAGTTATATGATATCTCTGGGTGGTGTTATAAAATGCAATGAATTTGAATACTTATTTTGATGTTCAGAGTAATTTAAAATACTGATATCATTGTGGACACCACCAAACATAATTAACTCCCCATTTCCTTTGACTAATGAATACATGACTAATTCCTCTGGTGCTCCAGTCATTTCTCCCAAACGAGGGCAAAGCCACGCCACATAATTTAGTGCATTTCCACCAACAACAGTAGAAATATCCAAAACATGCATAGTCAAAGTATTTCGTTTGACTTTCTTTACTGCTGGTTGCCGCGGCTGAGGGTTTGGTGGAGGCAATGGTTCTCTTCTATTTTCTAAGTGAGCTATCTGTCTTTGATTAATGAGATCATTTTCAGGAGATGTATTATTTTGGGATGTATCACAAGCAAATGCAGCCATTCTGTACTTATTAGCTTCTTGTAACTGTCTTACTATTTTCATTCCCTTATTCTGTAAACAAAAATATATAATAAGTAACATAAGATTTAAATAATATAGACACTACCCAAAAATAAGAAAGGAAGTTTATAATTTCTTTATTGTAATAGTTGAAGTGTAGTTTGCTGCATGTTTTCTAGTAACTTACCTTATTTTTATTCCTTCTCATTGCCAAGTCTTTTTTACCAGCATCTAGACCATTGCTTTGTTTTCCATCTGCACTGGATCCAGCAAGAAGCCCATTCTGATCAGGATTATTTTCAGTACCCGCTGGATTTTGTCTCTCCTGCTCATTACTTGGTCCAGCCACTGGTTCATCATTGGGGTTTACTTGATCTTGTCTCGCAGGATTCATTAGTCGCCTAGGTAGGACTCCTCTCCTACCATTTATATTTTGATCTCTATCCAGAGGCCTTTGTAAGCTTTGCTCCACTCTAACTGACACAGGAGCACCTTCAGGTCTACTTAGTGCTGATAACCTGACTGCTGATGTGACTAAAGGCTTAGCACTATTCCAACCATTTCTACTTCTACTTAAACTCACAACCTTATCTCCAACCCTACATGCAGGGTTGCACCAAATATTGGCAGAAGCCCACTCTTTATTTTTTACTGCCATTTCTGTCCAGGTCCATGTTTGACCTTTCATTGTTAATATCCAGCAGTCACTATACACAAAGCGGTTATGTAATGTTTGAACTCCACCAAGAAGCATCAACCTATCAGAATCCAGACAGATGAGGGACTGTGCATATCTAGGTGATGGTCTTGGCTTGGTGGTTGCTTGTTTTCTCCAAGTAAGTGTAGGTACATCTAACACCCACACATCGTTTGAACATTGTATTTGATAATTTTGAGAAGCTGACATTACCAGCCCTCCAAACACAACCATTTCATCTCCTCTCATGCAAGCAGAATGTCCTGCCATAGGAGGGGGGCAATTTGTTGCATTTATTAAGATCCATTTATTTGTATTCACACAGTAAAAGTGTATTTCATTAAACATAGTAACATTTTGATAATATTGAGAAAGTGAAGGATATGTCCAGCCACCAAAAACAATTAGACAGTCTTTATAATGAACCATTGATGTATATGCTTTTGGAACAGGATATGTCCCAGTAGCTAGGGGTCTTACCCACTGTCTAATAGATAAATCAAACCTCCAGAGATCATTGAACGAAGTAGCATTAGTGGTACAACCGCCAAATATGTACATGTTGTTCTCAAGAACACATGCGGCATGTGAAAATCTTTTAGTGATAGTGGGCATCATATCAGTTGGTGCTATATTTTTCCATAATATATTAAACTCTCCCACGGCTTTTATCAATTTGATTGATGTTTTATGTAAGACATCTGAAAGAAAATATAATGTATAATAAAATTTTAAATCATCTTTGTAATGCATCCACGCGCTATGCGAAAAATTCAACTTACTATGAGAGCAATTATACCATCGTTTGCAAACGATCATACAATTCTGTAAATCTTTGTAGGGTGGCAGAAACCCTAAAATAAATTCCAAGACTTCATCTGGAAGGTCTTCAATAGTGCTTTGCAAAGTTTGCTGACTCAAAGATTGATGTATCACATCCATTTTTTTTTGTAATTAGGTGAGATAATTAATACGCTTTCATCACATTACTTGAATTAAAACATATATCGGCAAAATATTTGGACAGAACATTGAAAACATTGAGAATTAAAATGAATTATTTGATTGAATTTGATGACAGAAATTGTTTGACAGGTTGCTTTGCTTTGCTTGCTTGTTGAGGTTGAGTTGACATTGACATTACTACATAGGTAACTAGAAATGATGGAAAAGTGTTCTTGTTCTTGGGCGCGTTCAATTATTTCGATTTCACTACCACGCTATCACTAGAATAATATTCTAGTGATATTAAACAATGCATTATACATATATTTATTTAGAACACGTTCACACTTAAATAATATTAAGTAATACTGACTTGCTTGAAATGCAGCACTATACTTATAGCAGAATAGTATAGCTTAGTTTGTGAAATGCGCTGTGGAGAAAATACTCTGCTTCATTTTTTGATTGATTGATTGACTATTGATTTTTTCCATAGTTACCCAAAGGCATTTAATTTAGTGGCTACTCACAAGCCAAAGTTGTTCATATTACGCAAAAAACAAAAACTCTTCTACACAGATAAATATTAAATAGTTTTTTCTATCGCTCTCAAATCTCAATGCTTTTCTATAAAGCCAAAGGCCAATGTCATTTCTTTGACTTTGACATTTTTGTCATTTGATGTGACGGGAGAAAGCGCGAATATTCAAATTGTCTTTAGTACGAGACGTTATTGCATATTGTGATTGTTTATATAATTCGAGGTCCTTTAGTAAAGCGATGAAATAAGTTAAACGGAACACGATTATTGTAAACACAAAGTGTTACGATTTTTACAGACACTGGTGTTTTGACAGATAACCTAAAAGAGCTGATTATATCAGCGTTGTAAATAAGCGTTGTAATAGGATAATACAGATATTTAACACAGTGTATATTTAGCTAAATATTAAATAATGCAGCTGTTAATACAAGCTAGCCCATTAATTGATAAATTAAAACATTGGCATCGAGCATTATCTTTTAGTGAAGTGCAGTTAACAACTTCCCAGAAGGTCAGTATTTTAGTTTAATATTATATTATATCATATCAGTTGTATCACTATACTGTACTCAATGCTATATTGCTCTGCTGTTACTCGAGATTTCAATTCTGTTGTAAAAGGTAGAACACAGCAGGAACAGTACCTTTTTTTAGATCTTGCTCACATAAACAATGCAGAAATGTGAAACAAATTATAATGGTTTAAAGGTCATTCGTGATTGCTTTAAATTACATGGTCAGATTATGTTAAGAATGTGTGCATGTGCAGTTCAATATGAATAAATAATATTGCAAAAAATATCTCGAATGTATTTTTTTGCCTTGAAACAATGACCTATTGCTAATAATACATTTCCAGGTGGTACTATGGAGTTTAGGTGTAGTGGGTACAAGTGCTGTCGTCGTTGGAGTGCTGTCAAGGTACTTAGCGAGGCGGCGAGCCAAACCCATCATGAATCCTCGGATTCAAAGGGCTATTAACAAGAGAATTTCCCGAATGAGGAGTCCTAATGGAGGTAATAACTACATCATTTGTCATGTTCATTATATCTTTAAATCCCAGAGCTGGGCAAGTGTCGTCTACATTAATTCTCTTCTCAAAAATTGGATTCACATAAGTATTTTATTAAATTATTTATTTACTAGCTGCTGCCAGTGGCTTCGCCTATGTGATCCCTAGGGAACATACGCCCAGGATAAAAAGTAGCCTATGTCCTTTCTCAGGCTCTAGACTATCTCTGTACCAAATTTTATTTAAATTGGTTGAGTAGTTTAAGGGTGTTTGCGTAACACATAGACAGGCAGAGTTATTTTCGCATTTATAATATTAGTATGGATTGATATAATATTCAACTCAATTAAACTAATAAGCTTTTGACCAATTATGTTGTAAGCGTGTAGTCTGACAAGATGAAGCTGAATATCAATATTTTACATAAAATACTATTTTTTGGTAATTGCCTGTCTGATCTCCACAACCCAGATAATGGGTAAATACCCTTTGGTACAGTACCTACAATTGGTAGTCTTTTATTCTAACTTCTATGTTACTAACTGTTGTTCTAACAACTATCAATGATAAACAAACCAATGACAACCAGTAACAAAAGCTAAATAGGCATGCATGCATATAAATAGAAAAAATAAAAATAGCCTGAATCTGAATTTAGGTAATTCATTAAAATTAATTCAAAAATTTCTTATTTAGGAATGGGGTCAGTTGCAAGCAGTGGTGGTCGCAGCAGCCCTCTGGGCTTTAGTGAACGGTTGTCGCTGGCGTCGGGCTCCATCGGTTCAGGAGCTGGAGATGCCGCACCGCTATCGCCACAGCAACTAGGCGTCATGGGTAAGTCGAAGCATGAATTTTAAATTAGCGCTATCTATTATCGAATAGCAAAACTTAGTTGTTTTTTTTAATATTATTGTCTAATATGTATAATATTTATCTAATGAAAAACATTAGTGCCTTAATTATGGGCCTATTCAGACATACGAGGCTTTTGCTTCCTGAAGCGGTAGCGATAACTTTCGTTTGGAAATTTGCGATATCCCGCGTAATATTTTATATCTTGTGTATTGCTCAGGATAGCGAATACTGTGCAGGTCTGAACAGCCGTTATAGTAGGTTCCTATAATTATTTCAGGAAGTTGTCGGTTGTGGGCAATTTAGATTTATTGTAATAGTTGTACAGCGTAGGGTTGTAACAAAAATTTTAGAGCGCCATCTCTTATCGAGTAGTGATACTACGTAACTTTGTAGCTGTCTACATTTTGATATTGTTTGAGGTGTTAAACCTAGATGTCGCTGTGTTAACTAATGTTAAAAAAATCATTCGATGAAATATATATAATATGTATAAATTAGATTAAATATATATATATCTATAATATGTATGTATTTAGAAATATTTAAGTATGTTTATCAGTTGTCTAGTACCCATAACACAAGCTCTGCTTAGCTTGGGACTAGATGGCGTTGTGTGGAATATTAATATTCACAGATCTGCATTTAAAAATTAACGCAGTAAGAATGAAACGAAAGCTCACATACGATGATTATGTAAATCTGTATGATTTAGAAATAACAAGAACATTCGCCTGGGGGTCAATTGTCATTGCCATTGGTAGGTATTAAACATAGAATAAGGTAACAAGATTACTGTACCTAGCTGGATTGTGTTTAGGAAAATTCGTAAGTAGTTACTTACTACTTACCTAAAACTATTCACGACTTTTCACGCTGTTAAATTCGAAGTTGAAAAGTACCAATTGATCCGGCATATTTAGGTAGTCGCCACGGTAGTCGCCATCTGAATTGGTCAATAGGTACCTACTGTAATTAGACAAGCCGGCCAAATAGTTTCATATGTTATTGAATCTGTCAGATCTTAATGATGATACATGGTACTTGTCTTGACTTGGTCTTCTATGTGTGACGCAATATACCTACAGGTTGAATTTTTTGAAGTGTGCCTTTAGGGCCAAATCTGAATCTATAAGGAATATCGAAAAACACTGAAAGCAGTCTCTAAAAGTGCATCATTGGATTTTTGAAAAATCGTTTTTCCTGCCCGGGAATCGAAGGAGTTGATTTTGAAAAAAAATACTACCTGTATTATTACATCATCTGAAAGTGTAGCTAATAAGGAACAAATTCTGGGAAGTAAAAATACATGGAAAACTAAAGGAGAGAGCAAACATTCAACAAAACCCTTTCTGAGCTTTAAAAGAAAAATTATACCTACTAAATTTTTTTTTTTTTTTTTTTTTTTCAAAAATCAATAATGCAGTTTTAGTTTTCATCAACATCAGGCCCGAAGACCTACAACTAAATCATTGGATTAAAAAAAAAAACAAATCGGACCAGGAGTTCTTGAGATTAGCGCGTTCAAGCAAACAAACAAACAACCCCTTCAGCTTAATCTTAATATATATAAATCTCGTGTCACAATGTTTGTCCTCAATGGACTCCTAAACCACTTAACCGATTATAATAAAATTCGCACACCATGTGCAGTTCGATCCAACTTGAGAGATAGGATAGTTTAAATCTCAAATTATAGTCGCAATTTTAATTTATTGCTAATTATTTGTCTGTTATTATTTGACAGCGGGTAGGGTAGGTAGGGTAGGTAGGGTAGGTAGGGTAGGTAGGGTAGGTAGGGTAGGTAGGGTAGGTAGGGTAGGTAGGGTAGGTAGGGTAGGTAGGGTAGGTAGGGTAGGTAGGGTAGGTAGGGTAGGTAGGGTAGGTAGGGTAGGTAGGGTAGGTAGGGTAGGTAGGGTAGGTAGGGTAGGTAGGGTAGGTAGGGTAGGTAGGGTAGGTAGGGTAGGTAGGGTAGGTAGGGTAGGTGGGGTAGGTGGGGTAGGTAGGGTAGGTAGGGTAGGTAGGGTAGGTAGGGTAGCCAGTTGACGGGAGCGAAGCCGCGCGGGTCAGCTAGTATTTTATATATTTGATAACTCTTGACTCTTCAAAGTACTCGATGTTAAGTTACTTCATATGAAGCAAGAGCTTATTGGTCAAATCTATACTAATATATAAAGCTGAGAGTTTGTTTGTTTGCTTAACGCGCTCATCTCAGGAACTACTGATCCGATTTGAAAAAAATATTTTAGTGTTAGATATCCCGTTTATCGAGAAAGGTTATAGGCTAAATATCATCACGCTAAGACTAATAGGAGCGGAGCAGTAATGAAAATTGTGACGCAGACGAAGTTGCGCGGGTCAGCTAGTGTATTAGTATAGATTTCTATGGTTACGGTTTAGATCTAGGTAGCTGTAATTAGGTAGCGGTAGCGAAATTTTAAAACGAATTCATTAAAAATGAGCTCTTTCCTTTAGTTTGCCATTTGTTATTGCTTCCCAGAATTTGATCCTTTGCTACACTTTCGGATTGTGTAATAGTACAGAATGTTTTTTTTTTTCAAAAATCAACTGGTTCGATTCCTAGGTAGGGAAATAGTTTTTTTTTTTAATCCAATGATGCAGTTTTAGTTTTCATCAAAATCGGGCTCGAGACTCCTTTCGGTTTTTTTCGATATTCCTAATAGTTTTGGGTTTTGTTTAGGCTAAACTTTGGACAAGCTACTCTGAAACGTGATGCTCTATAGTTTGAGGGTAGCGGTAGATTCTATGGTGGCCCGGCCCTACCCTACCTACCCTACCCTACCCTACCCTACCTACCCTACCCTACCTACCCTACCCTACCCTACCCTACCTACCCTACCCTATCTACCCTAGCGTACAAAAAAAAAAAAAAAGATAGTAGCCGATTCTCAGACCTACTCAATATGCTCACAATTGTCATGAGAATCGGTCAAGCCGTTTCGGAGGAGTACGGGAACGAACATTGTGACACGAGAATTTTATATATAAGATATAGTACTAACAGTGAAAATAGAATCAAAATTGCTCGAAAAACAAACGAGATATATTTATTTTAAACAAAATATATCTGTCCCTCTCGCGAAAACGCTGTTTTCTATGGCAGCTGTATAGGCGTCATGAACTCTGATGTCAACATTCATATCGGACTTCTCTTTCTAATTCCAATCTTTGAAGCTTTATAACTTTATCGCTGATGAAGGTATTTAAAAATAATTTCATGATCGTTTACTACAGCTAATAAGTGTTTAATATATCAAATAAAAAAACGCATGCATATTTCCTATTATTCAAATAAAAAATGGAAAACATTCTTATTTTTTGCTCTTGTAATGGCGTGAATTATTTTATTAGGTCTTGGCGCGCACTGTGCAAGTAAGTTATACATATACAATAACCTTCCTCGTTTATTGCTCCTTCTATTAGTTAAGATTTTATCAATATCCGTTGATATGTTTAGAAAAGCAGAGAAACAGACTGAGGCAGACAGCGCGTTTTTTTATACGAACTATTTATGGAAGAGAAGTATGTCCTAAAAAAATCTTCTACCTACCACGACGAAATATTCACACCGTACTTATTTGGCCTGTCAGCAAGGTGGTTCCAGGCAGGGTTGACTGCCCAGCGCGCTCCGACCCCTTCCAATAATTCTACATATTAGGTAAAATTAAAATACAATAGATATCCGATTCAACATGTATGGTTAAAAGTATAACCTCAGAACCTCCAGGTTACCTAATTAGATATCTTTATCAATTATCGTTTGACCGAGACCGAGTACTGCCGTGAAAACAGCCATAATATTGAATCTAGCAACAGTGGTTCCCAAATCCCAAATAATAGCAAAAAAATATTGTCAGCTGACAATATCGTGAAAACTCGTGACTCGCGTGATCTCAGCACCGAGGTAGGTAAGTATAGTTATGACAGTATTCACAGACTCACAGTGCATACCTCATCGCTTCAATCACGTCGAGATCTTGTGCTCCTTGACTGGGAAGATCTGTAATTTAATAATAGCTCGTTATGGCTTCATTCAAGTCGTAATTCTGACATTCAGTGTCTGTCCCCAAATAAGTTTGTTGGGCCTAAAGACACGCCACATGCATCTTGGTCTTTTGACGAAATGTCGGTATGGTCGGTACTTATTATGATGAAATGTTAATCCATTGGCAAATAGGCTTAGATTCAATGTCTTGATGATGTGCCTATTAGCAGACCTCTTGCTTGTTATGGTAGGAACTGGACAGTAGGGTTTATTATTTACTTACTATCCCGTTCATCTTGTCTAATGAATTTCGTTGTTGCATAATTTCTCCGGGACTTCTCTGGCAGCTTTCTAGCTGACGCCGATTCGAGATTTCAGGAGTTGAGCTCCAAAAAATAACTTACACTAAGTACCTTTATATTCGAACCTTTTCTTAAATTCTTATGAAGTTCGGGCATTACAAAACGAATTTAGTCGCTATGGTCCTAGTAAGCTCTCATGGCCCAGCTAATTAGTAGAGGACGCAGGTTAATGACCATGCTATTTACGACTTTACAGGCAGAGGCTCCTGTTCCTCATTAGGTTCACGTTTTACGACCGTGTACCATTCCTTAAGTAAATACGACACGGTTCTCTTATTAATTGCCTACCATATTTACCTGCAGGTATTTAAAAAATAGTTATAAATATCGGTCTCAAGGTGGCATTCAGAAATTAATGGAACTATTTGCAGCATTGATATTATTACGACTTACTTAATTCAATCGCGTTGCAAATGTCACACGATTTGTGATGTCAGAACTCAGAGGTAAGATCGAGCCGTCTTCGCCCTGACCTACTTAAATTATACGAGCAGGATAACAAATAAAAATATAATTTTACTGCTGCGGTGAACTTTTGAGTCTCTTTTAGGTAGGTACCTAACTATTTAAAAGTATTTACCTACCTACGCCTCTAGAATTTCAGAGGATAAAAATAACAAAAACATTTCAATTATTGCCCTTGGCGTTTTTTGTTCTTTACTTATTTATTGAGAACTTTCGATGGTTGGCATGCAGCACATGAGCAAACATCAAATCAGGCAAAATGAATGGTGGTTTTAAAGTCCATACAACCACCATTTATTTTGCCTGATTTTAAGTACCTAGGTGTAGTGTGTAAATGGGCGCCGTCAGCAACCCGGGTGCCAGGGGGTGCACTTAGGTACCTACTTATAGGGGTTTTGTAGTTGCACCCCCCTGAAAATAGTCCTGCCGGCGCCCATGACCCCATGAGTGTGTAGGTACTTAGTGTGGTTTCGGCCCTATTTTTCTTTTCGCTATTTTATTTTCTGAAACAGCAGTACCGAAGTGATGGATGATATGGATGGTATTATTTTTGGTATTTTTGGGATGACAAGAAAGCCAGGTTCAAATTACTATGTCGGGGTGTGTGCGTCACTAATCAAACAAACTGCGTCAGAAAGCGCCACGACACGAGACAATCACATATTCACATAACACAATAATATACTAGCTTAACAGGAACTCGATTCGTCAAATCGAATCTAAAAGTTAGGAACAAAATTGTACCTTTCCGTACGAACTTATACTACGTAACAAACAGGAAATACGAGTACATCTTTTCTTCCTACAGGCCAAGTGTGAATGTCAAGGCCGGCTTGGATCGCGCTCCTCTGGCTAGCCATTTAGAAGCAATCCGAATCGTTTCGTATTTTAAACTGGAATATTAGTTACGGTTTGTACGCACTGGTGTATGAGAGCATCGTTCGAGTCTTCGGCCTTTCACCGGAGGCTCCGTTATCGTTAATGACGTACTTGTACACTGCTCGTACAAGGCTCGGCGCAATCACTAAATTCGACGTCTTTCCATGTGGCTCGTTGGTCTAGGGGTATGATTCTCGCTTTGGGTGCGAGAGGTCCCGGGTTCAAATCCCGGACGAGCCCGTCTTTTGTCAGTGGTTTTGGAGATTTGTATTAATATTTTATGTTTTTTTTTTTTTAATAAAGTAAGAAACTTTTAATATTTATCTCCGATTTTTTTAGACTATTTGGTGAGTAAACTAAGCGTCCTTCAGTTAAAAATAAAACTGTGTTGTCACAACACATAATTCATCTATCTACCTACATTCAACTTTAGCACTACAGGGTCTTCTATTTATACATACGTAGCTATTACAGTAAACTGTCATGTCATTTCCCAATACGGATGTTTTAACTTTTAAAGCAAAGTACTAGCTATAAAAAACGGCACAAAAACGTTTTAAAGTATGTACAGAGAGAAGTACCTCTCCGTAATCGTGCTCTGTTCCATTATTTGCATGTACCTTTAGGTACGAACATTACCAATTACGCACACGATAATATTAACAGTCGATTTGCAATAACCGTACTAGATAATATAGAACAATAGTTAGCTGTAATTGATCCCCTAGGGACTTGGCACTGTGACGGGTGTGACCAAGTCCTTATTCCCGGCACGCGCCGACCCACTGACACGACGGGATGACGACTGATTGCGAGATAAGACGATCCATATCACCGTCGCTATTGTGAAATGTCCTTAATACGAAGGCTGCCCTATAAACCAAGGATTATTGGCGGTTTAAACACCGAACATTATCTTTACGCGTACAATAAAATCTGCGTTCACTAATAAACTGCCGTAGGGTATGGACGTTAGTAATCTCTTGGTAACTGCAATACATTTTGAAAATTAACCCATGAGCCATGCCGAGAAGAATTTTTTGTAATATCAATTTTGTTGTTGTCTTGGCCTTCCTTATTTCCTTAGAGGTCTTACGAATTTTCGAATAAATTAAGTAAACCAACAGGAAAACCTACTATCGGAATATTTAGCCAATGATGCAGTAAGATTATGCCCATAAGTTTGTCTAACTATTGCCCACTAGATGGCGCTGTTACGACACGGTATAGCCCACACACACCGTTCACTACATAAACAACTCTCTTTATTTTTATCGCGTTCGTTAGTTTATTCTTACTTACTATCTTATCTGTTATTTATTATCATATAGTATATACTCATAAATAACTAATGATTTTGGAACTGTGTGTGAACGGCAATTTCAGCTTCTTTCTCAGCGGCTCGTTGGTCTAGGGGTATGATTTTCGCTTAGGGTGCGAGAGGTCCCGGGTTCAAATCCCGGACGAGCCCAAATCTTTTTGTTTTAAAGTCACATTAAAAAAGTTATTTCTTTGCCTCACATTATAAAACGGATTTTTTGGATCTTATTAGCTTTTTGTTTGAAATATCAAATTCATCATCGTATTTATTTCTTCGAGTAACTTAGTATCTACCTGCTAGTGGCAAAAATTGTAAAAAAACGACTAGAATTTGAAATGAGAAGTAAAATATTCATGTTCCACGCTAAAGAAAACATTTAAAACATAAGTCGCTGATCCCGGCGATTGCTCCCGTTTAGTAAACAAACGTTTCCTGGAGGGATCTCAAGGGAAAGCTTCTGTGATCCCTTTCCTTGTTTCGTACGGCCGTACCCTTACATGTGGGGAATAATTAAAGCGCCTTCAACCTACCTTTGAGCATGGCTCAGCTGAAATGTCTCCACAAAGAGCCCTGAATGCGCCTCGGGTGAAAAGGAACACCCACTATTTTTATGCAACGGTTTCTTTTTAGCTTCTGCGTGGGATGCAAAAGCTAGTCTTTATTGTTTTCAATGTCTTCGTTCAAACATTAACATGTGACGTAGAAATATATGAAACAGATTGTTTTTCAGTGCCATTCATAGAGTAGTGAGCGGAAAACCCTACAATGAAACCGCATGGTGGGTTTGTTATCTTTTTGCTTATTCATTAAGTAGGTAATTTGTTATTATTGTTACTTTCTACATCTATACTTCTATCTATCTATACTAATATATAAAGGTAAAGAGTTTGTTTGTTTGTTTGTTTGTTTGCTTGAACACGCTAATCTCAGGAACTACTGGTCCGATTTGAATAATTCTTTCAGTGTTAGATAGCCCATTTATCGAGGAAGGCTATAGGCTATATATCATCACGCTAAGACCAATAGGAGCGGATCAGTAATGAAAATTGTGACGCAAACGACGCGAGCCGAAGCGGGTCGACTTATATGATAGATGTTTGTTTATGCAATAACTAATAGGTGTCTGTTGCTATGTAGGTAGATACAATGTTACCCCCACGAGTTAGGAGTTCATAGGAAAGTGCCGTTATTACCATGTCCATGTTGGCATCAACCTAAAGGTATCAATAAATGTATGTACTTACTTTTGAATAAATAAATAAATAAAAAAATAAAAAAAAAAAAAAAAAAAAGCTACGAAAGTAAATTATGCATTACAGACATTACGGTACGTTGTCGAATTACTGAACCCTTGCGTCTGATTTATGTGACATTATAGCCATTATGTCATGCTGCGAGTTTTTACCATGTTACAATAGGGCCGGGTTTCTCTTAGCGCGGATTTCGAGAATATATAACAGTAATTAAGGTTAGGAAAATATAATAGGGTTATATAGTTAGGTATTTATGGCGTAGTGTTATTTGATAAACACTACAATAATAATATCAGAGGGTGAACTCGTACTCACAGTTGTAAGCAACTTGTATTACGAGACCGATCCTGAAATACAAAGAGAAAATCTGCTGTTTCACAAAAAATGCAATATATTTTAGGTAATTATATTTTGGGTGAAAATATAAAATTGCATTTTGTATAACGCAGCGTGACAGCTTATTAGATATTAGTGATTTACGACTAAATGTTTGTAGAGAACTTAACTAGGATTCAGAACGCTACACGCTATAATGAGAGTTAGACAGTGTCAGCCTAACACTGTCTAACTCTCAAGGCCCTAACTCTACACGCCCTAACTAACCTAACAGTTAGGTTAGTTAAGGCGTGTAGAGTTAAGAGCTTGACTATCCTTAAGATCTGATAACTTTTTGCAGTGCAAGCAACATGTTCTCGTCTTAGCGTTACTTTTACATGAAAATATTTTTGGTGGAATATTTCTTTCTTCTACACGTACCTACTCGTTTTTTAACCTTCTTCTTCAAAAAGGAGGAGGTTCTATGTTCGGTTGTATGTATTTTTTTTATGTAAGTATGTTAACCGATTTCTCCGCCAATTCTGACCGATTTTAAAAATTTTTATTCGATAGCCAATACTCCTGAGGTAGTCCCATTGTCAACCAAGTTAGTATCTGATGATGGGATCCCATGAAAATCGTGGGAAACCCTCAAATTTTGTAAGCACATACAATGTTTTTCATAAAATTTCTAACGCAATTCAGATATTTGTGCCTGAGCTGATGCTGAGCTGATGATGGAAGGTATAAGTCAGGATCTGATGATGGGATCCCATGAAAAATGTTTGTTCGGCGATATTTTCGCCAATAGGGAACATGCAATATTTGTATTTTTGCTTTCATTTTAAAGAACTCCGTCTAGAATAGACCGCCACATAAATAAAAAATGAAAACGCTTAAATTTATTGCTAAAATTGCGTTTTTAAACATAGTTTAAATTTTCGCGCCAAAACGGACGATGACGTCACTCATGTCTGTCACTGGTCAAGAACTGTCATAATTCAAAGTCATAGAGCAAGATCCCAGTGCTTCCAGAACTTACTTATTTGCTCAGTAACAAAATGTGTGGAATAGAATAGTGTTAGTATGTAGGTACTTACTTTGAACATTCGCTTACCGATTCGCTTAGTTTGAGTTGACGCGACCGCCGGTTTGTAAGTATCTTCATCAGATGCTAGCTATAACACGACTAGATAATTTTCACGATTTTTGCAAAATACATGTTCTTAAATAATTACTAATTTAGTAAAAAATTAAAGACTAATTAGTCATTGTAATAGTGTAAGATCTGATCGCTATCTCCACTAAGAATTGAGATTCTATTCACAAGTATCTTTTGGACATAGTTTATTTACTAAGTATAAAAAGAAAACTGCAAAACTACCTCCTATAGGCTTATGAAATATGTCATACCATCACTAAAAAAAAATCCCATTGGATGGAGCTAGCAGATACTTATTATGCGTACATTGTAATTACACTGGCCACTACTCTATTCAAATATTTTGATACTGCAAAATAAGTAACGTCTGGGAGCCCTCGGATCTTGGACTATAAACTAACACGAGTGACGTCACCAGACGCTGATTGGTGTATTAAAAACGTTCTGTTTCACGTTACTTTAAATTTGTAATTATTGTTAAAAATCAATATTAACTGGAACAAAAACGTTGCAGTGGCCCTTCTCTTATGCTTTTTTTACATTTTAGTCACAAAATATTGATAAATATTAAATCTGTACCTTCCCTATTGCTAACTGATTTGGATGATTCTTTTTTTGTTTGGATGAGTATTTTCTCGGACTGGTCCTATTTATATTTGGTGAAGATCTGATGAAGAACTTCGGCGGTAGGCAACGGAACTCTTCAATAAATGATAGCAAATGGATCGGGATTTCTGAAATCGCAAATCTGTTGATTGTTTACACCAGTTCATAACATAACATCACGCCGGCACACTGTGTTTGTGGTTTCAATTTTTAGTGGTACCTGCGTACCACTCACTAAAAAGTGAAAAATAAAAAAAACTTTTTACAAAAAAATAAAACCGACTTCCAAAAACAAAACACTACAAAGTAAAAAATAACTTTAATTTCGGAAGTCGGTGTTCAAAAACGAAACAACCAAAAACACCGATATGTTATATTTTTTACTTTGTAGTGTTATGTGTTTGGAAGTCGGTTTTTTTTTTGTAAAAAAGTTTTGTCAATTGGCAAAGCTTGGTTACTCTAAAGTCTTGTAATCTTACTTACTTATCTCAAAACATGTGCGAATTTAATAAAACTCAAACAATATGGGTATTGTTTATGTTTAATGTCATGTTTGTCTTACGTTCTTATTTTATCTGTGTCAAGTGTCTTGTATCCTACATAAAGAGTACAATTTTCAATCTCTTCACTCTTCGATGAAACCTAAAGACTTCCTGCAGAGTTGATAGCGCAACATTGCGGAGCTCTCGCTCATGGTATCCTTGGAATACTCACGCAACGGTGCCTCGGAGAAATGCTCGTTTTATAGGACCTTGTGGGCGGATGACTACCGTTGCTAAATGTAGCCCAATCGGTGTTAGGAAGAAATGTCAGTGCCGTGAACTTTCAAACTGACGGCATTTGCAATTATGGAGATCTTTATTCAAATGTCAAGGAAAATTATCACCATTTGTAATTGTTTCGTCTATTACGCATGCTAATGCTTTCTACTGAATATTTCTATATCTAATGCTCCCCTGCGTTAGCGAGAGCGACCTTTTTATACCTTATTCACTTAATCAAAAATAGCGATAAACTTTTACCGCACTTGGCTTGCGTCAGTGAGTTAAAAATAGCATCTTCAACGTTTGTCCTGATGAGTCATCGGTGCCCATCCCAAACTTGAAATTTTAGACGACTTTTTGCGATCTGCACTCCCCTCAAATTGCATTTTACAACCGAAAGATTGTCATTTATTTTTGGCCTTAGTTTGTCTGGCCACTCCTCGATCGTGCTGATCTTAACTGGTCTTGGAGACAGTAATTTAGATATTATATGATTAAAATCAATCAATTTGTTATTCATAATTTGCTAAACTGGTTTTGTATTTTGAGTCAAGGTTTAGATTAACTTTAATTGCTTTTAAATTCCGGTAAAGGTTATATTTAAACAAGATTTGGCAACTTTACGATGACTGAGTTATTTATTATGTATAGTGGATTTCACTGCAATTAGCAAATTTCGTGGGAACGACATTTTTTGTAGCAGGTATCTAATTGAGTCCGCCATTATGCATTCAAATACGTAAAATGAAAGTTGTGTAATTAATCCTTGGAGATTTATCTAGAAAACCCCAAGTAAGGTAACCCCAAATATTTTCAGCTTAACATGCACTGTAATTTTTCTGTTATTCTAATGTTCTCTACTGCGATGACTTGATTAACATATAAACTTTTTAAGTAATTATAGAACAATACTTTCCACTTGCTTTGCTGGAAACAAGTCCCTTTTATTAGACGCAATCATTCTGCTTTGATAGCTATAGTAAAATCGTGAGCAGAGACAATGTTTATCGATATTTTAACGAACTGCCTTGTTAAGTGTTGGCGGTGGGCGGGGAAAGTCGAACTAATTTGATGATATGTTGACGTTAATGAGCTCTATTGAGTTTCCATTTAGGCACTAGCTTTGATCTATTTCATCCTATTACTGCTAAATGTAAGAGCAAACACCATTTCTTTTTATTTATTTTTTATCTATTTAAAACTTCATACATAAATACGTGTGGGTTACAAGAAGTACTCGTAGATAGGTACTTAAGTATGTAAACTTAATCAAATATTTTAGTTGAAAAAGCAGCCGTAGACAACGCCTTTTTTGCAGCAGTAAGGGCGTTTTTGGTAGTGCAGGTTTTACTCATGAGCGGTTGACGGTACCTACTAGACTAGATGGGGAGAAAGTTCAAAACACAAGTTATAGTTGTGTCTAAAGCATGGCGAAAAGTCATCTCATGTCATACCTAATGTTATTTGGTGTCGTAACTCCGAAGTTCAAGTTTAAAAGCCATAAACGAACACATTACTTACCTACCGCTTGCACTTAAAACTCAACTTATTACTTCGTGTTTATTACACGAACTAATAGGTACCTACGAAAACGGAAACATACTTTACTAAATAATAACTTTAATATATAAAGCTGAAGACTTTGTTTGTTTGTTTGCTTGAACGCACTAATCTCAAGAAATACTGGTCCGATTTGAAAAATTCTTTCAGTGTTAGATAGCCCATTTATCGAGGAAGGCTATAGGCTATATATGATTACACTAAGAACAATAGGAGCGGAACGGTAATGAAAATTGTGAAGCAGACGAAGTTGCGCGGGTCAAGTAGTCTATAATATGAGGGGATCCCTTGACACTTATATTTGCCTTGCTGTCTTAATATTCATTTGATGAGAATAAACTGCAGAATGACCTCACACCAATACGCAAACACTCTTGATCATCCCTTTGCATCACTAGTCTTTTATGTAATGGAAAATGTTGAATTAACATTATGCTTTATAGCTTTATCAAATCAAATCCAACAAAGGAAATTAGTAAGTACTTAAAACCGGCCAAGTGCGAGTTAGATTCGCACACGAAGGTTCCGTATCATAAACCTAAATTTTTATTATTTATTGTTATAGCGGCAATATAAATACACAATCTGTGAAAAATTCAACTCTCTACCTATTACGGTTCTTGAGATACAGGCCGCTGACAGACGGGCGGACGGACAGCGCAGGCTTAGTAATAGGGTTCCGTTGGTTACCATTTGGGTACGGAACCCTAAAAAGGATTCGAATCGTTACAAAGATATTTGTGATTTCATTTAATTGAGCTATGCAGTTTGACACTTAACGTCCACTTAGTGCAATAAAAATGAAAAATCTATCAAATGCTATTTGAATTTCATTGGTTTTTCGTTGCCAATTTCCGAATTGTTAAAGAGGCATGCATGTCGGGTGATTTACCTACGTTAAGGAATTTAGTTTGTATGAAAATTAACAAAAAATGAAAATAAGAATTTATTAATGTGTCCATAATGAAAAATGCTTATTTCCATCCAGTTGAAGTTTATGTTACATATCGTTCGGAACACGGTCCTTTATTGTAAACTAAAGAAAGTATTATTCACCTATAATAATGACGTAACGTGTCTCGTGTCATAATACGTGTCTATCTGGACACGAACATAATAAGTACGTGTTCAGATAGACATTTAGGTAAGTAGGTACCTATATGTATGTGTAACAACAAAGAAATGTCACAATATTTTAAATGCCTATAGTCCTATCATCATCTGCCTAGCCTTTTCCCAACTATATTGGGGTCGGCTTCCAGTCAAACCGGATTCAGCTGAATACCAGTGTTTTACGTGGAGCGGCTGCCTACCAGACCTCCACAACCCATTAACTGGGTAACACGGTACTTCTTGGCAAGACTGGAGTCAGATTTACTGGCTTCTGACAATCCGTAACGACTGCCAAAGATCTACAAATGACAGCCGGGACCAACGGCTTAACGTGCTTTCCGAGGCACGGAGGAAACTCGGTATATTAAGATGGTCACCCATCCACAGACCAACCTTGGCAAGCGTTGCTTAACCTTAAAGATAGACCCGTGCAGCTGTTATTATTTAGCCACGAGCTCCTCAAAAATGCCTATAGTCCTATACGATGTTGAATATCTGGCCCATTATAAATGAAACCAGCACCCCGGCTTTACAGTTCTTTTACTGGGAAATTATGACTGGGTTCTTGTTAAATGGTTAGGTAAGTGATGACGCGTGGTGTACTGGCGCCGATGACAGATTGCCGCCGTCAACCAAGTTATAATGGACGCGGCCCGTAATAAATACGCCATCGCCATTTGACTCACTATAAATAGGTAGGTAAAGTACCTACTTTACTTGTGGTTGCCAATTCTACGTTTATTTACAAAATAATATAATTCTTCAACGATTCACAAAGTAAGTAGGTACCTAATACATATACTATACTAAGCAATTAATAATGATTGGTATGTGGTCAATGTGGCCATACTTTCCCAACAGGGACCTACCCTCATACAGTTGTTAAAATAGACAAAGAATATAATAAGTACCTACCTACAAAAATAATATAATTCTTGTTGAATTAGTCAACTTCTAATAAGTAAACTTCGACTGTATATTTAAGCCAAATATGGTGTGAAATATTATAGGTACCTACCTACTATAATGTTTCGCACCATATAATGGTATACGTATACATACCTACCATACATGATACAACATAAATATATAAGTACCTACCATATTTGGCGTAACATTGTACTTACTTACTATAATTTTTCGCACCATATTTGGTTTATATACTTAATTATTATAATTTTAATACACTATGAATTCTGTTTCTTATCTAAGACCACGAGCTACGTTATTGAATTATTTAGTCAAGTGCCATGAACTCATAAAGTTTAATTAAAATGCATAATTATGGTAATAATTCATGGAGCCAATTAATGATTGGCTGCAATCTATCAATATTGCAGTAATACCTAATCAAATTTAGTCATGATCTAATAATAAGCATATTACCATGATCAGTTGTAATCTATAAAACCTTGCAATTATTTCAAAAGCTCAAAAAGAGAGAATA
Organism: Lacanobia oleracea; assembly: GCA_950371165.1. Lineage (NCBI taxonomy): Eukaryota > Metazoa > Arthropoda > Insecta > Lepidoptera > Noctuidae > Lacanobia > Lacanobia oleracea. The sequence continues at coordinate 7,994,305 of OX493393.1, forward strand.
CATAAATATTTAAATCGAATATACAATTATATTTGTATAACACTACAACAAAAATGTCAGCTGTTTCCTACAATTTCATTGACTAAATATTGCATTTTGTATGAAAAAGCTGATATTTTTTTCGAGTTTTCAGGGTTGATCTTAAAGTAAAAGTTGTTTATAATCATGTGTACTTTCACCTCCTAAGAGGTTGTTGGTGTTTTACAAATAACCCTGTATAAAAATCTCGTGTCATAGTGTTTGTTATCGAACTCCTCCGAAATTATTTATTATTAACGTTTGCCAGGTCAGATAATATCCAGGCGGATATATAAAGTTATATGTATACTAGCGGACCGGGAAAACGTTGTTTTGCCACAAAAAATACCTACAACCTATTCTTAGACCTAATGTACACAAAAAAATTAATAATAAAAATCAAGCCGTTGCGGAGAAGTTTGATAACAAACACTGTGTCACGATATTTTTAAATGTATATTAGAAGATTAGTTCTCGACCATACATTGCTTTATATTACAGTTATAGCAGGTACACAAACTGCAAAGTATATCTATGTACCATGTACCTACCTCTACATATATAAATCCCTACCTACCTACCTACCTCCATATAGCTGGGAATATTGAGTGCAAGCCCGCCCCAGCCCTTGTGAAGGCCGTGAAATACATCCACAGGGGAAGTTTCCTAGGCCCCGGTATTACAAGGGTACGGACAAATTTACTTTTTATGATCATATCAACGCTATCTCAGCATTTTATGTGTTTTGTATACTTACGTATAACTTTTTATATGACGAAGTGTGTCCATGTTCACACAATTTTAATAAGATGTCTGGGATATTTCCATACCCCAGTCAGTTCTTGAAAGCAGTTGTGACTTACCTATACAATTACTTAGTATAAGTGCACCACGGGATTCCCCACTGACAAAAAAACAGAGTCCCATTCAAACTTTCACCTCCTATTGAATTAACGCCATTCTGCCGTGAATTCTCAAAACACTTCCGTCTAAAGGTTCACCTGTACTTTTTATCATAATTCCAAGCTACTAGATTGGGGTCTAGAAAGGCTTAGGATGTGCGAATTTAAGATTTCTTCTACATAAATTGTTTTCTTTAACCAACAGTCAAATATCAGCGCTAATAACAGTTTTTACACCATTATAATATTGCAACATATTAATGGTGTAAGTGCATTATAATGTTGCACTTACACCATTTATTACTAATTGATGAAATCATACTGCGTAATTCTACTTATAAGTAATCCAACATACAAATAACTAAGGAATTTAACGATCTTCTTCTGAAACACTGCCTAATCTTCAGCCATTTGACCGTCAATTCGGCAGACTTCTTGAGTCCGCCGTCATTAGATTGCCAGTTCCTGTCCCTCGCTCGCCTGTCCTGGTATCTTTTTCATCTTAGATGTAACCCATCCTACTAAACCTTTAAATCGTGCATTCTAATATGAGTTTAGATATAACTATACCACTGTGATCTTTTATTGATATCCAACCAGTTATTAAGAATTTGCTTATATTATTGTCCTGATGGAGGATCCTTTTATTACATACTTTTATAGTTTTACCTTATGTTACTAATTTTACTAGGTAGTGGAGAACTGGATATAGCTTTTAATCTCCCAGAATCTCTAGAAACCTGAACCGGTTCTCGTTATTTGTAAAAAATGCCTTTGCAAGATGAGACCTTTCATTTTTTTGGTTTAGTTCATTGCCTTTGCAAATCAGAGATCAAAAAGAGGTGAATTGTGTCGGTCTCAAATTATTATTATGTACTTACACCTTTGTTGCCAAAGCAAACCATCAACCGATGTTGAGATTGAATTATGAGATCTATTCGACAGTGAAGTGCTTCTGTAGTACAGCCAGTACTTACTTAAGTCAGTCTTGGCCTCTGAAACGAGTACGTGTAGAGTGCAATTACTCACCTACTATATGGTTTTCCTTACAAGCTCGGCTTCTTCCTGCCCCAATATAAATAAACCAAAGGAACAATTTAAATTGAACGAGTGCCCATTTTTTTATTTATATTGCTTGCACCTAATTCCTTCACGCTCCGTTAAGCCAGATACAATGAGACCCGTAGGCGCCGTGTTCCCCCTGGCTTTGTCGAGACGTCTCACTCTAATGCGTCTGCAAATCCTACAACGTTTGGCAACACCAGACAACAGACAAAACAAACTTTGAAAATATGCAGGTGCATACAATCTCATAGGAAAAAGACCAGACAGCTTTTAGTTTCGATTAGATGATTCGTTTCCCAGGGATAGTACTTATGAGATAAAAAACCGTACTTAATTTATTTTTGTAGGAAAATATTATGAGTGAAAGAGAATCTACACTAATATTATAAAGAGGAAAGATTTGTTTGTTTGTATGTTTGTTTGAATTGAATAGGCTCCGAAACTACTGGACCGGTTTGAAAAATTCTTTCACCATTAGAATCCTACATTATCTCTGATGAACATGGGCTATAGAATATTTTCAAAAAGTTAGGGATCCGTATGAAAACTTCGATAATGTAACCCAAGGTGTGAAAAAAATACCAAAAACGATCCCTATTTCGCGTACGCTGTGGAAATTATTGACAATAGAGCAAAGTGATGTACTACAGTTTTATAGAGGATAAAAATCTGCAAGGGTATGTATCTAACTATTATGGTTAAGTCACAATGACCGCTTTTTGTTCAAATTGTTCAATCAAAACCCTGGTGAAATGGAATAGTGGTGATTTTAGTACCATGATGTTAATCCTTATCTATTTAAATTGGTTAATAATTAAGTTTGGTTATGTGTATGTAAATTACACTTTCAATCTTCCAAATCAGACCTTTCGTTTAAAAGTTACGACGATTTTAAAAATACTCTAACTAAGAAAAATCTTGCGAGTGAACGAACTGCCCTACGTTTATTAAAAAGTAATTTACGTGTGTCTATATGAGGTTCGATGGGAGATAAAATTCGTGGACTTCAACAAAACCTGCGCGAACGAAGTCGCGGGCGAAGTGCTAGTTTTAAATATAAGAAGCGGTTAGTTGCGTCCGAGAGATTCCTCATCAAGATTCTAAAATATAATGTGATAAGTTTTATCAAACTGAGTGTCTAAAAGTATTTTGAATTCTTATTTCTTCTAAGAAAAGAAAAAAGTGTGGTGATAAGCTAGTATTTTCGGCGTTGGCATATTAAAAGGGAACTGGTAAGTATCTAATTCCCTTGTAAGTATAGAGATGATTCAAATTTGAAAATTAATATATGATCATGATCAGAATGGCATTTCCTCTATCTCCATCCAACTGGTAATAGTTACACCCGGGGAGACTAGAAGCCAACGCAACAACGTATTTGCCAAAAGTCTAAGTAGAAAATAAAGGTCAACGATCTGAAGAAAACTTGAGTAAATAACACGTGAATTTTATATAATCACGTTATTAAGTTCACTTTCCTGAGTAGAAAGAGGGTTATCAGAACCAAGATGAAATCAATTGTAGTTTGCACGTTAGTTATAGCGGTTTAGCTGTAGCAATATAAATCTGACACTGTCGCACAATTCGCACAGCTGTCAAAGTACGAGACGTGCAGGATAGATTACGGAACATTATCTAAGCCAAAACACGTGCAGAGCAACATTTAAACCCGACCAAAGACAATATAAAGAATGATTATATAGCAGGCTACGGAGATTGTAGCGACGGAATAGGTGCTTTAGTGGCATTTGATGATATGGCCGACGACGCTGAAATAAATACATAGCAGACGCTAGCTAGCTGATTTCAAATACAGTTGTATTTTAGTTATAGCCGTGGGAATAGGTTGATGAATTCAAATATCACTCAGAGGTGACGTCGCCATCACCACTTATTTGCATACGGGTGCGGCAAGATAACCATTATATTATAATGCTTAGATCATTCTTTCTAAGTATAAACGTAACGATCACGATAGGTATGTACTTAAAGCTACACATAATGTTTATTAAATGTATATGCATTGGTAGTTTCATAATAGACGGTGAGACCGGTTTCTTCCATCAGCAGGATGCAGACGCTTACATTAGTTCAGAGAGGAACGAAATAAAATCACCAAGTCTTTTAGTTACACTTTAATAAATTTAAACAAAGTAAACTTACATGGAACATCACAATTATGCTTCGCAAAACAATGTTGATGTCATGAGATTCATTGTTATAATATCTACCCAATTAGCAGTGTCTATTTCATACATATAGGTACAACAATCGAACATGCCTTAATATTACGGAGTAGATTTTCTACCTAACGGGAAGAAGCAATTTCCTTAAATATTACACGTTGAACATACAGGCCTTGACTTTCTTTTGTAGATATTATTAAATGTTTCGCAATAAGTTCTAACATTAATTTACGACATCATAGACAAAAATGTTTTGAAGCTGAGAAAGTGACCAATAAATATAATTATATTTTTGTTATAATGATATTTTAAGTCTTATCCAATAATGGTACGCTAGGTGGGACGTTGATTTAACGTTAATTTAAAAATATTATTAACCAAGATTACACCATTTACGTAAATAAACTTAAAAATGTATTCCGCGAAGAGAAATACTTCCTGACGCATTTGGAACTACAGAAATTAAAATAGATCGACATAAAACTTAAAGAGATGAAGACAGACAAGTTCACTTACAATTAAGGCGAACACTTACAATCGATTTCAATTCATACAAAAATATCATCCATTTTCTTTACACATTGACAAAAGTCCGCTAAGCATACTACTACAAACGATGCCAAATCTAGTAGAGTCTACTTTTTCTAAGAACTAACAATAATGATGAGTTCATTTGACGGAGGGATGCAATTGTAATGGATTGAATTCCTAGATTAACAAAAGTAGGCATACTTACAAAGATAACTTTGGCTTATTTAACAAAGTCACCCTCAACTAACCCCATGCTGAGTTTTTATTTGAATCTGAAGTTTAATTAGAATTTCATCGGAACCTAGGCTTATGTTTAAAAATAAGAGAGAATAAAAACAAAATAAATTATTTGTAAATAAACGCTATCGCCATACGCTTTAAACTAATAATATCTCTTAATTCTGGATTATTAGACTCTTGTAACTTAAAATTAAAAATAACAATTAAAATTAGGATATACAAATACTATAAGGTAAGAGGTACTAAACGATGTGCTTACTTACCTACTATTGCAAGAAAAGATATTCACTTTGAGTCAAACTGTTGTTAACCAAAACCACAAATGTAATATCCATACTAAAGCGTTTATTTTCAGAAAAGTGGGAGTGATGATTATTGTACAAAGCAAAATCAAGCGCAAAACAACATGGTTGGACAAGATTAATCAATTAATTCCTAAAGTGTATTAATATTAGGTAACGGTATATGATAAAAATAAATTACTTATAATTTTACACATAACTTTTTAGGGTGATTATATTTTAACAATTACTCAAAAACATGGCTATAGCCTCCAAGCAAAAACAAATATATCAAACGAAATTCATTATTTAATTTAAAGGATAAAGAATCTCTTAATATTGTGTTTTGTACATTACAACATTTTAAATATTGACGGTAACGCATTTTTCTCTTAAAAACGTGATTTCGAATTTTGAAATTCTTTCTGATATCACAAATGTGAGTTTACTGTCCTGTGAATGTTCAAGGTACATAACGTGTGATTTTATTACAGCTTGTCATTGGTAACAGTGTCTTACTTCATTCGGTATCATTATCCCTATCTACGATGTTTCCACTGTCATTACATTTAATGACAATCTCCTCGCGCCGCTCTGCGACTTCCATATCAGTTAACTATTTACAGATATATCTATTTACAGTTATGCGATTAATTTTGGCTCCTCAATTTACACATTGGAATGAAATCACATAACAGGAATGTCAAGAAAACAAAAATATTTATATTTACATAATTTGGCCGAAGGAAAAGGTTTTATCCGTGCCTCGACTTTTAAACAACAGCGTCAAGCTCAGTTGCTAAAACATACAAACATGTATAAACGACCAAGCATCTATAATTTTAATGATATTTTTCTCGCTATTTACAAAGAATTTTAACTTGTCATTTTAAAGTAAAAGTAATAGCGCTGGAATAAATAACGTGAATGTCACAATCCTCATAGTTGCTCCATTGGGGTTGCTGCCGAGTCCACCGACTACTGATTTTTTAATATCTTCTTTTGGTGGCGAAGCTTTAATGCTTTCACCGCTCTCGTTCATCATATCACCGCTGTCCATCTGAGCAGGCTGGTCTGCCTTTTTCATGGCAGCTACATCATTTTCTTCAGGAGCTGGAGGCGCGGTCTCTGGCGGAGGGGGAGTCGTCGTAGTCGTCGTTGTGGTGGTGGTACTGGTTGTGGTTGTTGGCACCAAGGTATTATTTGTTAGGAAATATATTTCCCCATAGATAGCTTCCACTTCTAGAGTATTTTCAATTCGCTGCCCTCTCATTTGCCTCGACCGAGGGTCATTATCTTTATAGAAAGTTACTAATTTTGCTGTGTATTGTACGTCTCTGTTTGTAAGGTTACCCCTGAATGTTACATTACATGCTGTGCCTGGTTCTAGATATTGTTCAAGTTTATACAACTTCTTTCTCGGCTCTGTGGATGGGTTAGCCCACTCAATGTGAGGGAATAAAGTACCATCATCTGATTCAATCGTCGTGTTAAGACCAATCGCTATACCATGTCCGTGACCCCACGATAATGTGTAGTTAAACTCGTATTCGATTTCTGTAGTGACAGTAGCCGCAATCTCGTCTTCATTTTTTAGAATTCGCTCTTCAAAGACTTCAGGTTCTGTTTGGCGAACATGTTCCGTAGCTCGATCCAATACAACATTCTCTAACTTGTAACTAATAGGTTCAATTTCTATCAGGATTTCACCACTGTTTTCAATCATTTCGTTATTCTTGTCATCGAAGGTGATTAACTGTCCAATAACGTTCTCGTATGCGATCCTTCCGATATAATGTGAATATCCACTTTTGGCTTCAATTCTTCCAATAAAAACGGAATCGACAGAAGAGTCCACTACTACACCTCCACTGGGTTTGGCATGAAACCTAAACCACGATATCCAATTGATTAAAGATGCATTCTCAATGTTTTCAAGCACCTCGAATATATTGTAGCTCTTGCTTGCGGATACAGCACAAGACGTATAGTCTGATCTGAGTTGTCCTAGAATCATATCACCTTCGTGACGTGCTCTGCAAAGGTATATTGGACCTGGAAAAGAAACAAAATAATGTATTCCGTACCCAAACACTCTTATTCTATCTGAAAATATAAAACTGATGAAATTATCTTATTACCTTGTTCAGAATTAGCACCAACGACATAGTTGCTCATGGATTCTTTCTTGAGATTAGTCCACTTCAAAGTGCTTGAGGTTGTGACTTGTTTCAGCTTCGAGTTGTAAAGTCCAACTCCTGCTTCTGATGCGACTTGAGCCGCTAAGGTGGCAGTTAACAGCACCACCCACCACCCACTTTGGCAATTTCTGTTTTTCTTCATCTTGGCACTGCAACAAAGAAAAATAGTTTGTAGACAAATGTTGCAATTTACTAACATTACCGTTTCACCAGCTAAGTTTGATATTTTTAAACATGATTTTACATGATGTAAGTTGTATGTTTTAAACGTTGGATTGGATTATGTCCTACTTGACCTCAATATTTACACTGATGGATTGAAATATGTGGATTCAAATAACTTTTATGAAAGCAATTATTTATAGCGCACAGCATCGCTTCAAAATGTATGATAAAGTAAAAAGCAAAAATAACATTCGAGTCGTAAAAGAAAAATTAAACTTGGCACCATTGGTAAACAAAGAAAATTGGATGTGTCGCGGTTTTGTTTTCTAACCGATTGTTTTTGATAGCTTTACAATTCGGGGGGTAGAAAAGATTGTACAAAGAGTATAGCTTAATAATCCAGAACAAATAGAGATTTGTCTTTCTCTTCTTTGTGTAAGATGTCTTTTAAATTTTTCCTTTCATTGTCCTCGTGGTTTGCATTAAGAATTTTGTGAGCTAGCTCCGAAAATAGCATCGCATTCGTCCGACCCTCCAGTAATAAATTTCTGCGACCCCCAAATTTTATCTAGATGTACATTCACAAGATATAAAAGCAATCGTTTTTCCCTGCTTATTGCGTTCCGTAATTGGCAGTAAACATGTTAGAAATGAATTTAAAAAAACTAAAGCGTTACTTAAATAAAAGTTTATCTTTATCAGTAGTTACCATGCACCTGTAAGTGTATACTATTATATAGGTACATTGGTAGATATGTCGGCTAAAAAGGGTCTGGTGGGTTTCGATCGCCTGGGAACTCAATTTCCTTGACTAAGTTACGTTACTGAAAGCAGATCGCGCTGAGCTCAGCGATGTCGCCCCTAGCAGTTTTGATGCGGGAGATACGGTTTTGTCTTTGATTTCATTTTGCAAATTTCCTCATCTTTCATAGATTTATTTTATGTTTAGTAGGTAATATATCCTACCAACATAAGAGAAAATAAGCAGGGAAGGAAAATTGTGTTTATTAAAATTAATATTTGATACGAGGTCGTTAATGCAAGCGACAGCAAAGTTAGAATATGAGCTAATACGAGTGACAAAGATAGTAGAACGAGCGAAAACGGTTGGTAGATACTAAGGACGGCTAAGGTTGGTAGGTGTAGACAATCGATTGAAGACACTGCCGGAGAAAACCTTGTTATAACTTGCATTTGCTGGAACCCTCATTCATATTCTTATATGTACTGATCTTTATTGACTGATTTTGTAAACTAGTGACTTATCTTGGGTGGTTTTCGAATTCGTCATCCGACCATTAAGATTAAAGATGCAAATTAAACATCTACATAAATAACTAAGATACAAACGATCAAAATATATTCAGTACAATGATGATAAACAGAATATCTAATACTCGTAGTTACTGTTATTATGGTGCTGCCAGTAACGGCGACGTTGATGCAGCAGGTACTACATGGTGATTAATAGATCCTAAATTACAAAACTGTTCATATAATTGTCGGTACTTACGATCCAAGGCTAAAATGCTTACTAAACGCTTTTTAATCATCAGTGTGGCTATAGTTAAGGAAAAAATAAAGCTAACTGCTGTGTTGATCGGTCTATCGCTGAGAAGGAGCTAGACATTGTATGAGACTGCTGAATTAATCCATTAACTACATCGTTTTATTTTTACAGGTAAGTTGATATTGGAAACCCTCCTTCATAAATATAAGGTATTAGTTGACCCACGCAACTTCGTCTGCGTCACAATTTACATTACTGCTCCGCTCCTCTTGGTCTTAGCGTGATGATATATAGCCTAGAGCCTTCCTAGAGAAATGGGCTATCCGACACTGAAAAAAATTTTCAAATCGGACCAGTTCCTGAGATTAGCGCGTTCAAGTAAAGAAACAAACAAACTCATCAGCTTTATATATTAGTAATATAGATTTATGTTTCTAAATAGGTTCCAAAATTTTACCTCGCTTATGATTCAGGACTGGTTTATGGTTTAACATTTATTGCTATGTTGTAGTCTGGGTCAAAAGGGATATCAAACTCACATTTTAGAAATTCACCGGTTTCTGCTTTTTTACAAGGGTTTAGACTCCCTTTAAATAATAAATCTACTCTAGATTGGTATCCAATAAATCATCGTTAGTGCCGCTACAAATGGAGTAAATTCTATTTAATAAGTTCAATTGAAGATTGACACGGACAATTTTGTGTGACACAAATCCCGGCGTCCCCGTTCCTTTGTTATTTGATTAACTTATGAGATATTGCTTTTGGAATAGGGATCTCCGTTCATAAAGTATCTGTAATTAGTCACGGTAGCTTTATATAATAAAATTAATTTTGAACAAACGGGCTTTATTCTATATCGCCAGATGCGAAGCTATAATTATATTCGGTCATAGGTTACACGATAACGCTCAAAAATATTCACCTTCTATCAACATTCAAGACATTAGACTGTAGACATGGCATAACAGGATAACTTATGATCAAATTTTTTTTTTTTTTTTTTTTTTTTTTATTTTTTTTTAGGTTTTTTGGGGTTGCTTAAGTCAAATAAATCACCGGTCCTTATTTTTCTAGTACGCAGAATTGACTTTGGCTAGGTCACATTTCGTCAGCCCGAGTCAATCGAGTCCCTTTGTGTCGGCGCGCATACCGTGTCCAAACGCAGCTTTGTGTGCCCGCCAATATGACACCTAACAGAATCGATTAACTGATTTTAGTATAATATGTGTGTATGTGTATACTCTCTGTATAGTAGCTACGCTATGCCCCATTTTTAACCTACTTCAAAAAAAGGAGGAGGTTCATAATTCGGTTGTATTTTTTTATGTTTGTTGCCTCATAACTCGTCATTTATGAACCGATTTGAAAAATTCTTGTTTTATGTGAAAGGACTTTAGTAGTTTGGCTTTTAAATCAAAATAGCTGGAATTCGTTCACTTATACGATGACGTATTTGGTTTGTGATCCAAGTACACGAAATTTCGTATTTTGCTTTCCTGCCACTTACCAGTGGTGTTTTTAGGAGTGGCCGTATGGCTAAAAAAAAACACTACATAGTATAAAATAACTTTAATTTTGGAAGTCGGTGTTAAAATTAATATACGAAGAAACAACACCGACTTCAGAAGCTAAAGTTATTTTATACTTTGTAGTGTTTTTTTTTATTGGTTCTCTTTAGTGTCGAGGATGAGATTTTGTCCGAAATTCAGATTTCCACAACGATAAGGTAGTTTCGAGGATCTGCTCCTTATCTGATCATCAAGTAATTTACACTAAACCACAGTCACCCTCGTGGAACTGAATGATAGAATGATAACGTGGACAAAGGAAGCTCAGACAATTACTCAGCGGTGGCTTTAATGAGTCGATTTAAACACCCCATACGTTCCTTCCAACACAATACCTTCTGTCTGCGTGTTTTTGAGCAACTCTCGATGCGACGCGACGAGGGGAGACAAACTACAAACAAAACAGGGAAATCTTTCGTCTGAGTTACCTCACTTCACTGAATCATCACCCCTCGAGCATCATTTTTTACACTTCACGTTTTTCCACGGTTTCATTTATGTTTGTTCGGTTTCAAGTTTAGAGCTTATTAAAACAAAACTTGTTTTCACTGACGCTTCGCGTCATCTAAATGTGATGGCAAAAATTATTATTTAGACATTGAACGACCTCTCTTCTAAGCTTTATTATTTTAACCGGTTGAAAGGATCATTGTAAATTATGGAATCCGTGTAAAACGTTGTTAGCAATGTTATTGTACATAAACGTTATTTTTCAAACATGACATCATGTTGGTAAAGGCAAACTTGTATTTTGTAACAATATTGTGGGCAATAAAATTTTATGATGTTCAGCGTCGTGGTCTGTGGTGACTGCACCATTCGAGGTCACATTTTATGAATAGTGTGCGGTGCCTGTAGTGCCATAACTAAATTGCAAGCATGTATCTCAATGTCTCTATCAATGTCAAGGCTGTTATAATTTTACCGGATGGAGGGGATCAGGAGACTGCGGTTGTTAGCGGAATATTCTCTTCATCCACCGTGTATAATAGCTGGCACGAGTCATGAGCACAGATCATTGGCGTATCTGGGGCTTTTCTCCAGGGACCTGGCCCCCAACCTGAGATGCGACGCCCAATAAGAGCAACGATTTTTCTTAGAAATAAGCAGTTCACAGTTCGAAACATAATGCCGAATGACCTAAAGAAAGTTCATCCAAAAGTGAACTAAAATGAACCTTTGAATATTATTCATTGAATTGTTTCGCTTACAGTATTATGTGTCTCAGCACCGAGTACTTGAGATGGTACTTGTTTATCTTTAGTTCCGACGCTTCATTGTCCCGGCAGAGAGATCATTAATCTTCTCGTTAACTATGAACTCTTGCAATAACCATATATCTTACGCGTGAGTCACACTTTTCTAAATAGCTCCTATTCATAGACGGCTATCATTACGATTACCATTTCCATAGATGGCATCAATATAAAAAGTCAAACTATCTTAAGCACTTAAAGATATCGTCGCTTAGTCAATCGATTGCAGTTACTTATTGTAAGGAGGTAAGCTCTCCGAGCAATAGCTTGCTCACTAATCGCATTACCCACATGCAATCAATAATACTAGACAGGATTACTGTCCTCTGCAACGTACTAACATTTATTAGTACGAAAGAAAAATGACTAGGAGCAAGAAAATTAAATTATATCGGCGTGTAGTCTTAGTGCGATGCGAAAATGGGACATACTAGCTGGCTAGATCAAAAGAAAAACTGGGGAAGTATATTACGTGCAGTTTCTTGGCAGTAGTAACATTTTGATGGTCTATTTAAAGTAAGTAAATACCATATTCTGAATCCCATTAATAGAATTTGTGAAATGTCACATACACGTGTCTGTTTTATGAAGCATGTTTAGGGTCACCAGAAGCAAATAAATGTCAGCGTCACTGAACCGAACACACCTTATGGCTCATAATTAATTTTAGAAAAGTACTCGTACCTATATACAACGACGATATTCTAATTCGTTGAAATATCAAAGTTGACATTTATAACACGCCCGACGCCCGCTCTACACGAGCTCTATGCATGATTGTTGTCCTGATCCGACTCTGCGAAACAGCACTAAGCTTTTAACCCAGTTGTGCTGCTGCTTACAATGCAAATATTCCGTTAACGTTAGCGCAAAGGCTCTGGGGTGAGTCGGACACTGTGCTAATTTAATAGCAAGCCATATATAGGTTTTAAGGGGAACTTTCTGTAATTTCGCCGACAACATTGATGAAGTTTTTACTATAACGGTGCAAAATAAGTGTAGACTTTTTTAATAATTGAACCACCGTACCGTATCTCAACCGTTATTACACCTCTATCAAGACAGAACACAATTGAAGTGAATTAGGTACACTTTCCAACTTCCAATAATTATTGTGATCAAAATGTGACTGTTCCTAATTTACCCTAGGCTGATAAAATTTTAGTTTTTTCTGAATTACCCTAATTGTTAAGGTCGGTCCCGTCCTCTGTCAACGTCTTCTTTTGCATTATTTAAGAACGGTTCTAGTTAAATTACCCCCCTAGCAAGCTGCACAAGATCATGTCCTCTTGTTGAGGGGACACATTGACCTTTCTTCATGCCTTACGACAGGATAAAACCATTAAGCATCGCTTTTATTGTATTATTACGAACAATAAAGTTCACTATTGCTTTGCGCAGTTTCCTTCTATATATAGAAACCTCATTTGTCATGTCAACGTGGTTAAATACATTGCAGTAGTATAATATCGCAGTCGGGTGTTAGATGGGCGGTCCTCATTGGGAGGCAATTATCGCAGTAATGACTTCGTTATCAAACGCTGTTTCATCTCCATGGCTCTATTGAGACGAGTTCGGCTTTCTTTCTCCAGTAAATACATAGTGGGTTTATATGGGTTCATTGTCAGCTCAGTGAAAGCACGGACAAGGTCGCAGTTATGTCGTAACTGCTTTTTTATCAGTCAGTGAAATGCCATGTTCTACATTCAGTATAAATCAGTGCCACTTGATTATCGTCGGAAGGTTTGTAACGGATTTCTTTCAAAATTGGATTTTTAAGTGCCGTTACCAATTTTGTGGTTTTTCTTTACAGATATAAAATTATTCTATATCGATATATTCTCTATCAAGTTCATTGATCCGAAGGGCTTTCCCACTAAACGCAGAATGTTTATTCATGAAGCATTCAGAGGTACTTACTATGTATTTCATAACGTGTAATCTTTGCAAGTAAGTTAGCGGTACACGCGGAACAATGCAACATACGTAAGTTCAGTGAATGCGGTGATGTTTTTGCGGCACAGTGAATTGCTCTCCCGGGCGCCATCGTCTCTCGTGTATCTCTGGTAACTGTCAATAAATCACTGTCTTTATTATTAGTCACTAGCTCTTCCCTCGGAGCGGCCAAATTGTCGAATGTAATTTTTAATCATTTTGTTAATCTAGCTTCGCCATTTTATTTGACTGTGCTTTTATACTTTTTTGCCATTCTGGTTAATTTTCGCTCTCATTCAGTGTGGTTTATCGGGCAGGCTGGTCAGCTGGTGACGCTGGAGAGTCGCGGGCCGTTGCGCGTGCGCGCTGGTGCGTGAACCAGCTGATAGCGTGGGAACAACTTCATGCATGCATAGCCTGCTTCACATATTGGAACACTATGGCGCCTCAGATTCCTATCTTGATCGTACAGGACTGTAAATGAACCGTAAACTCATTGATTACATTGATTCACGGACATCCATGCTTGCAAAATTACCAAACATAGATGCGACCAATTCTACTGCTAAATCATAACTGTTGCATTACAATTACACTAAATTATGTTGGCCGAGCCGTGTGTCTCGACTCTCTCCACATTCTACATAAGCCGTACTTGTATCTCTTCAAAGCTTTTAAAACAATAGGATGCGGGCTTTGTGGCTTGTTGACGATGTCGCCTTGAGCTCGTAGTCGTGGTTGACAACACAATTAAGTGCTCAATGAGCGCCAATCAAATGAATTTGAACGTTGCGTTATCACAAGCATTGTATAGTTAAAGCGTGCTTTTGAGAATTGTCGCAAACAGTTTGCATAAGAACTTACGATTATTTCTTATCGTTTGCGACAGGAAGGGTGGGCTTATCATCTCGTTATTTTTACTGTCTTATTTTCTCTTTGCATACGAATGCTCTTCAATGAAATCCGCATATAGTTCAATAAACGGATGTGTAAGATTGTAATAACAGTCGTGTAGTGCTGTAGCAGAAATGGTGAGAACGTGGTATGTCCACATTGGTCACGCAAGCACTGATCGTGCCCCACATGCTATCTTGGGTACATTTTCCATTAGGTAGTGTAGAGTTCATTGGCAATGTATTATAAAGTGTAGTATATTTTTTGCTTATTGTAATGGTTTTGAAAAACAGTTAACTTCCGCTAGTTAAAATTATGAATGAGATAGTTCCGTTCGGACGGGCAGTATTTGTTCGCATTGAGTTTGCAGCGCTCGCGCTATCCGCGAGGCGTGACGGTGTCAGGAGATGTCCCATGATAATAACGCAAAGCTGTTTTAATCATAATTACTGTTCAGGTTCCTGCAGTAATTTCCGTTACGAGTTCGTTGTACTGTCTGTAAAAAGTTTGTAAGGATTCTGTCTGACTCATGCTATCGTCAGATTTTAATCAACTTTGTTTAATTTAGGCCAATTTTGGGTATTTTTCAATCTTATCGTTGAAGCGAATGTAAGTTGCAACTTGTCTTACTATGCAGTTAGTGAGTAAATTATTAAGATTTCAATATTTCACGAAGAATCCTAACTGGTTGGTTGAGTATGCCATCCTAGTAACTTGTTTTCTATAGTTTATTCATACAGATTACGCGGGAGTGAAACCTGCTGCATTGCTTTTATTCTTATCTTAATCAAAGTGAATTGCCTAGAGATATTCTTTAAACGCTGCATAATTTATTGTATCTTAACGGACGTCTACAATTTTAGCGCGTCATCGGCCGCAGAGTCTACGCTTAGATAATTTAAACTCGGTTTATCCTTAGACAAAGTTAGGCTATAAATCAACCGGCAAGGGGCTAATTAACACCAGCTCGGATAGAGTCCGTATCATCGCACCTGCCGCCTGCGCCGATCTGCAGACCGATGCTAGAGTAGCAATTTTCCATGTCAAACGCGGTTAAATGAGGGAACGAAAGATTTATTAGAAATTATGTAGTTGTATGTTGCCTTACAATTTACTTATTAGACGCTCATAAAGTAGTGATACCCTTGTATCGAACGGGAACTAATGTCCGCGCCTTGTAAGTAGAACCTGGGAGTGTGCGAATAGGAGCATGTTTTTCACACCTGGATAGTGGATATAGATATCTATCTATATCCGCATCTATCTAGATACTCACACAAATATTTCAATTCAGTACTAGATACACCTTGAGCTCAGAATATATGATATATCTACAATACATGCATAATGTATAATCAATAATAAATTGTGTCTGCCAGTGAAAATATTGCACATCAGTATAATATTCTTGAATACGGCTACCGTTTAAATTCATGTTATATGTTGTACTTGCGGGTTTATAGATTTATCGTATCGTTACCTACCGGAAGTTCCAACCTGTATGAGGCAAACATATCGATGATTTTCATTGTAGGCACACACCCGACAAAACATTACCAACCGAAGTTGTTTGTCCAGTCCAAATATACTTTGCACGACAACTTTTTCAACGCTATTATTTATTTGAGTACTGAGCCAACCTGTTCCCTAAACGACATTATGCAGACAGCAAAAAAGAAATCATAAACCAGTGACAGCGCTGGTCAACATGAAATTTTATGTATGGGGAGGATTTTAATACAGATGCCTATGTATGGATACTGCTATATTTCCTAATGCATTTGAACATCGTGGAATAAATATGAGATTGATGTGGAAATGTTAAGTTTGCATCCATATCACTAATATCATAAAAGAGAAAATAACTGTACTTATGTCTGCTGTCGTTTCACGCCGTAACCGATCGTTATTAAATGTGATATTTGTGTAGTTCGGGTACTTAAAAGAGATAGCCGCCGCGTGCCAATGCCCTGGTGCCTGGTGTCCCAATAAAGATACCTCAAGCAATTCCAATGTTTAGAACAAACAACCCAAGACATAGTACTCGGCGCAGAAAATGTAAGAGAAGCCAGGAAAATCAGGGAAGACGTGAGAAGCAAAAGAGCTAGCTGAGACCCTGGTGAAGGAAATAGACTTCTATAATCCTGGATATTTGAGTTAACCAATGATGAACTCTATAAAATACACGCAGATGTGGTCGCGCGCAACATCTTGTACAGTAGTAATATGAAGACAATCTTCATTCAAAGCTGATGATACTTCAAAACAAGAAACAAAACAGTCTGCAACATTATGGACTACAAACATTGGAAAGTATAGTGTGTTAGATCGGGTGAAAACCGACACCTCAATTGCTGAAGATAAGTCATATTGATTACGGCAATTTGTTGAGCCGCACAGACAACTCGCTGTCCATTTTAGAACGTGTCGTGTTCGAGCGCCGTCGTCCGCAATTTATACGCACACCACTGACAAACGTGTTTTAGTAGTTTATTGGGTTAGACAACCGTATAACATCTAAACCTTTGGTAATTTAATGGTTGTCAATGACATAAAGCATTAAGAAGATGACGTGTTGAGAAAATTCAAGAATGCACACTTGTTTATCTAACCCAACGAATATGAAACACTTGGATCTGGGTATTATGTAATGAAGTGCAAAAGCGGATGCCGGAATGGAGAGGATGACAATCTGGGGCTCCCCACGATTTGCGCGACAACGAGCAGCAAGGTCGCCGTCTGATTGTCGGTAATAGTGCCACTTATGATTTGCTGACGACACATTGGCCCAATTTTAACTGCACTTTTTTAGTCCTAATTTCAGACGGTTCCACAAACCTCACATCTACAGAAACAAATTATTTCAATTTCAAACTACTACTACGACTACTTTATGTTTCTCGTAAAACAAAATCGGGAAATATATAGAATCTGACAAGTTTACTGTTTCCAACCTTCCTGGTTGAAAACGTTCTCTGAAGTTTTCCAGGCATATTCTGTATTTCCCTATTAAGTCGTTAGGATAATGGTCATTTGCGTAACTCGCGATGCAGATCCGGCACTTGTTTGATATTGAGAGGCCAATTGTGGACCGTCCTGACTCCTGACAGGATGATAGTGGGCTACTCTCGAACGTGCTCGTCGTGACTATTTTTAGTTCGTTGATGGCATCACCGAAACATTCCATTGAATTGTCAATTTCGTGTGCTTTTTGCGTCAAATACGTCTCGCATCAGTTGTTCAGTTGTTGACCACTGGGTATGTTTGGTATGTCTGCTATGAAATTGAGCCGTGACTGAGTTACAAATTGTAATTGACTTTGTCAAGTTCAAACTGATTACCATGATCTCCGCGTATATTATACAAGAGTGCATTACAATTTAACAAAGTACGATCCTAATGGAATACAGAAACAGAAGTTTTATAAATAACAATTACCTGGAAAGGCTATAATAGTTCCAGGTTTAGAACTAATCTTATCTGATGCACCAAATCTGAAACAACGAAATTTCCGTTATCAGGATTTTCTCAAGTTTTTCACAATGCGTAAATTTTAGACAATTGTAATTTATTTGAATCGATACTATTTTGGTCCCACTGTCGTTCAAGCCAAGACCTTGTCCTTAATTTGTTGAGTAAATTAAAAATATCTTCTAAACGTGACTGACGTAACTGGTGTAGCTGTAGCTTTACAACCTAGCAATGTTATGAACCGACCAGGATGTAGTAAGAATTTCTTGTGTATAATCGAGTACACTAATGTATTTGATTACTGTGTTCTTCGTATCAGGCATATAACAGTATTAACAAGGAAGATAATTATTTAATGGTCGCGAACGCGGAGAATCTTTGCAATAAAAACTAGCTGCAGTAAAGTGGTTGCAGCTGTCTATTATGTTTTGTTAGTCGCTTTTGCAACAGATGTTTGACAATATCAAGTTAAAGCAGCTGCTTAGATTAGTCATCATCCTACAGTAAAAGTGTGATATTGTACCTACTGAAAATACTTACGTATGCTTACTTGTAACAGCTTTGTTTGCATAAACTTTAATGATGATAACAAACAGAATTAAAATTAAAACGTTCAGAACCGCAAAACCATCAATAGTAAACTCGCGGTTAACCATAACAATGGAGTGGAAATAAAAAGATACGATAAGTAGGTATGGCGTTAGAATATATTTACATTTAAAATTAATATTAATGAAGATAATAGTAATATAATTCTGGAAAAATCCACGATTATGCAACATGTCATAAGAATGCGTGTTAAAGTTGTTGCAACTGCGTTTTATAATGCAGTCGTTATGCGGTGTTAAGTCGGCCTTCGCCACGGCAACGGTCCCATTGTCTGCGACTGCTACAATGAGCACTTGGAAACCAGATACCCGCGTCTTATGTCTTGTGTCTCCGGTTTACTAATTACAGGGTACACGGGAAGTGCTTAGTTCATGTGAGAGCTGAAAATTATCATCCGACTGCACCTAGTTCCGTCTCTGCAGTTAACTGTGTGACCAAAACATTTTTGATCGATCAGTCCATTAACTAGTAGATTCGCCGACATCCGGATGAAGCGGCGTCGTCGGGCTCTTCGTTAGTTGATAGGTCGTTATCTGATACAGCTCGGAAGCGAATCAATTGAAACGAGATCATTTATACTTTGTTTCTATCTACTCTTTACCTCTCGATATTGGTTCTGCCAAATTTTATCTAGACAATTTCGTAATTCAGACGTTTCATTCCCCACATCTGTGTTTTCCTATTTCGTGTTTGGTTTATATAGGCAATATATTAGGAATAAATTCCGCATGTGTATGTGGTTTATAGTCCCATTTTGCAGATTGCTCAGTTAACCACAAGAGCGCGCTAGGAAGCCGGGATTTCCAATAACGCGAGGGGAAGCCGATGGACAGGCAATTGTCTTGACAGGGGTCAAATAACCAAAGCGGCAAGGGACTTGGAAAATGCGATCAGCCTTTGTATTTTATGCCCTTTATTTAAACGTTTTGAGTATTGTTTCGTGTTCCTTTGTACACCATGCTTTCGTTTTCTATTTTTAGCCGTCCCGGTCCTGCGAATACCACCAAAAAATCGTATACAAATTTATTTTAAAGTCGTCGATGCCTTATACTACCTATTTAGATTTCTCAAACTCCCAAAAGTTCCATAACTTCCTTATCTATATAATCAGACTGTGATATCAAATCTTTTTGTCTAGCTTCAGACCCGCCTATACAATATGTCGCTCGTCTTTTGACGCACGATATGGCTGTTCATGCAGACCGCCCCCACACTCCCATTCTAAATTGCCTGACAAAATCTCGCATCCCTTTGTGTAATAGAGTTATTATTTCGGGCCGCTGATTTGATGAGGATCCCTCAGAAGTATAACATTTATATTACGACACGATACCTTTTATATGTATGCTTTTTAGAATTTTACATTGAGTACACTTATGACATTTACCTTGGTACTGAGCAAGTCTATATAAGGATTGAATACAACAAAAAAAACCTACCGAATTGAGAACCTCTTCCTTTTTTTGAAGTCGTTTAAAAAAGGAAAAATCAAGCCCAAGACGATAAATAATAGCCTTATCCACTCGGCTGACTTGGAAATGCCGGGACTATAGGTCGTTCCCGTAGGGTGGGGGGTTGTGGAACAGCGTAGTTTCCTCGGTTGCCATGGCGACGCCCCGCACGTGGCCCGTCCTTTTCGCAACCTGCTTCCGAATTAGCAGACTGAAACACGAGCCATCAACTCATAGGTTATCCCATTATGGTGGCCGGTTACACCGAAAATGTCCCATCACATGTAATCGCACGTGTAATACGTGTACGTATACGTATCAGACAATTTAAAGCCTTTCGCGTATATGATTCGCTCGCTGAAAATGGCTGTAATGTTGGCCCGGAAAAATGAATTGTACAAGCATATTATATTTAAATTGATAATCACACCTCCCCCTTTTTGTTGCGCATTCTATTGAGATATTTCAATTTTTTTATTTTTTATTAAATGGTTTCTCTCTCAGAGGCGTGTTACGTGTTACTATGAGGCAGCACCCTAGTCTAATTGCATTTTATTTATTCAGGACTCTAGTACCCTTGAACGATCATAAAACCAACATGGGGTTGCAGCCCTAGTTGCTCATTAGTTTATGCTTTTGGGTAGAATTTAATAATCTAAGCAATGCATGTTCATTAGCAACATCTTATTTATGGCAGAATATGTTTTGAGATTTAAAGAAAGGTGTAGTTTATTAAATGATGGTTGTTAAAAAGTTAGATTTGTTTGTTGAGGCAATCAATTACTCGCCTCGTAGAATAAAAATAGGTTAAAAGAAATTATTCCGACTTTGCGACTAATCTTTCTTTTATCTCGGACACTTTCGACTTTTAATTGAGGATTGCGATCCGCCATCATTTGCCGAAAAAAGGTTTCATTAATCGCTTGGTCGGCAGCTCGGCATCGAGGTTCCCCCACGGATAACGCTCTGATAAACGGTTAGAAAACAATTCGGTTTAAAATTCAAATTAGATTCAATTTCAAGATAATCCCAACTTATGGTCTGATAGTTACCAACGCCAATTTCTGTATTTTAATTTGTTTTCGTTGGTTAGCTCGAAAATGCTCGAACGAACATTTTTGAAGTTAGTATATCCGTTCGAATAAACTTTTATCCATGTAAAAATAATATAATGAGCGCTGTTGATACATATGAAAATATTAAAAAAAGTAGGTTAATGCAGATTGTATTATTTTTATAACAAATTACTTTATAAGCCAAGCCAACAGCTTCTGGGAAACGACTAATCAAATTTGGAGTGTGTTCACTAGGGAATTCCATAAAATACTCCATATTAATATTCGTGGTGACACTAGAATATACCGAAGAGTAGAGTATGTCATGTAACAAATTGTTGCTGATGTCATGCTTGTTCGGTAATAAAAACTCCCCTCTAGTAATGCAATCGATACGGGGTACCTCCATTACATATTTATTGCAAACTGGGTCTCGGGACTCCTGAGGAAAATGGAAAGGTCCTCCGTCCTTATACAGCCGCCAAGAGTCTTCTTTGGATTTTATCGTAATTGCGAAACAGCAGTCGATGACAGTCTTGCCTTGTCGTCTTTTTGGGATTGTCAAGTTACATCTTAGACTACAATTATTCAAACCATTCTTATGCAAGACATCACAAAGTTTGTAATGTCTCGAAGCTTTTGTCTTGTGGGTACAAACATAACGGTCGTGCTCGTGTCCGAAGACTGACATGAACATTTCAAAAACGTTGGCGTGTTATGAATGTTAATCTATAAAAATTATGAAACAATACCAGTAAAACAATTCCAGTTTAAATCGTCTGAATGAAGTATTAAAATGGTGTGCAATAAATTAGTTTTATGCTCACACAAAACGTGCGCTGGTAACAAATCAATAGTTCTTTACAAAGAAATAGACATTCAGAACAGTTCCGGTTATGTTAATACGTCCTTGGGCATTCTATGAATTTTAAATGATTAACATTTTTTGTCATCATTAACGGCTTTATTGCTAAAGATCAATGCATTTTTCTAAACGACTCCCTTACCTGTATGAGACGAATTTGCAACTAAATCCCACAAAAGTAAATTATTCGTCTATATTATAAGTTCACATACGTATATTACCCGATGGCAGTTAACTTTGCGTTTATATGGGCCGGGAGCTTTCAAACTTTGCATTAATTACAGCCGAGCAACTTTGCCCGCTGAACAAACTGTTCGGGCAATAAACACTGTGCAATATCTCAGTAATTAAGTTCCTTGTCCTGAAGTTAGCGCAATACGAACGAATGGAACCTATATAAGTAGGTACTCGTAGTACGAGTACATTTATTGGTGCAGAAATTCTGAACCATTTCTCTCTTTACAACTTCAAGGTTCTTTAAGAAAAACTCTTGACTCAGAACTTTATTGAAAACCTTCCACTAATTTTACCTACAATAGAAAAACTGTATTATTTTCGGTGATGCGAAAAGTACTTATTTTATTTTGCCTCAAATGATTGTAAATGGAACAAGTTTTCGCTCCCCTAACGAAAAAGTTTTGCGCTTAGTAAACAGAACACAGGCAGAGTTTGCCGTTTGCATATGAAATGCTGTCAGTAGTCCGGCCTGGGGATTAAACCACACGCACCGGGAACTACATCTCTATAGGGACATGTTGCAGAGAGAAATGAGTCATCATAATAGTGATACAATTCCGACTTTACGCGTAACTTACTACGAATTACTCACAAATCCAATGCGTCACTTTACAATCCTTCGATGAGTCATTTTATCTTGCACCAAGATCAATGATTCGAGGCCTTTATTGGATTCAAAACACTCATTTGAATACTACGAAGCCAAATTCAAGGCTATAATAGTAATGAGTTTGAGAACACTATTTATTTAAACGTAAAACCAAATTCTCGTAAAAGTCTCGTGTAAGAGCGATAGCGGCTGCTGTAAGTTACAGAAGGTCAACGAACTAAGAGCAAGGATGAGTCATCGGTCACCGTAGCACTTGAATTCGCCATATGCTTGCAAAAATACGTCTCCAGTTGACGATGAGACGCAAATGAACTCGCTTACTTCTCAGTCACGTATGGATGATGGTAAAATTCCTGATGCATGTTCCACTCACACGCAAACGCTGCATAGTTATTTTTTGTGACAATACTTATCACATTCCTCAGAGGAGATCCTCTTAAAGCTAACAAATAAGAGTTAATTGAAGTACTCGAATATACTCTGTGTTCGACGGGAAAGGAACAAAGCATACGTTTGAATATTCATTAATGAACGCCATAATAATGGAAGGATTCAAGAGCCCTGCATTCCGAGTGGTGAGAGCTATTAACAATGGTCTGAGCTACGGACAGAATGGACCGGGAGGGAACGATAATTTACCGGGAGATCGTGTAGCTCCACACGCACGGAATTCATTCGCCCCAAAACTTTGGTTATGGAATCATTCATGAAAAGGTTGCGATTTTCGTTTTGTCCTAATTCTATGCGACAAGTATTAACCTCAATTATATTTGATCCACAAATGCAACCGTAAGTTCTTATATCCCATACATTTTTCCGTTACAAAACCTTTTCCCGAGCCAATCTCATTTCCAGCAACAATAGTCTATCCATCTATTTTGAAATTTTAATGGCTTTTCTCTATATGGCTGCGTCATTCACATTTCCTGTTTGTATAAACTTGACCTACTTACAATATGAGAGCAACTAGGAGAGCATGGCCTTCATCCAGTTTCCAATGCGAACATGTAGAAAATTCTGCAGAGCGAGAGAATACGTCAATTATAGCTGACTACACGACCTGTGGCATGTTTTTTCCCGACGAGAACAGCTCTCGTGAAAATTCATTTCGGAGTTTCGTTTCGGAACATGTTCCATGTTGTTTGTTTAAATCCAATCTATTTGTTGGTTTTACATTTTATTGATCTCCTATGTGTTCTTTTTTAGTGCTTCTTTCATGGTAGTAACTAAATCACCGAACTGAATATACTAATTCAAAAACAGTCAAACAAGATTATTGTGTTGATTCCCACACTTACAAATTGTCTGCTCATAATCAAATTCTCGGCTTTAAATGTCTTGATTTAGGCGAGTAGACTATAACAGAGTTACTGGATAATGTTTTTTGCCTTCAATAACATTAATTTGGAGAATGACGTTTAAACGATTACCAGGCAAGGTCGTCGATTAATTTCCGCGGTCATTTCAAACAACGCGTGACACAGATGACATTTACATTACATGTTTGAAATAACAGAGCGAAGGTACATATATTACGATAATATTGTTCAGCCTCAGAATGCGGTTTACTTATCTTAGAACATTGTTAAATTTTGCTTAGGATAAGATTTAGATCATCAGAATTATGCAATCCCATGCGTTCTGGCGTTCTCTAGTCTCTTCGTAGGCATTGCATAAATATGTAATCTCCGTATGTTGTCCTATTCTAAATTGCTTGTAGTAGGTACAGTGATGCAAAACCAGGATGTAATATGTTCTTTCCAGATATTTAATCATTTTAATTATATCTCTTGACACGTCTCGCGTCGAGTGCAATCCAGCTCTGGGTACTCCTTGAGCAAGTGTAGTAATGAGAGATGGATAATCAGTGGGCCGTGCACTAACGGGAGTCACACTTCAAGTGCAACGGTCATATGATATATTGAAACGAAATATCTTTAATCTCGCAGTATTAAATTTATTAGGAGTCTGAGGTACTCACATCTACATAAGATACTTATATTGACGATGCAATTGATATGCAGTGAAAATCTGTTGCAAAAATACTAAAATTAATACAAATTTGATAGAGAAACGCATAAAGGGTTGACGTAACGATAACGAGCTTTATTATTACCAGTCATTGCTATAAAATGGAACAGTTTATTGCTACAGACGGTGGACTGCTCGATCAGGCTCTCGAACTTCAAGTGGAGCGATTTTACGATCAAAGCTTAAATAAATAAATCATTTTACTCACTTTGACAAGGGTTTCATAACAATTGTGATTGATATCGTCGTCAACAGTACGAATAGCTATAAATTAAATATGTCTGCGAATGCTAAAATTACTTTCAAATGTCTCCATATTAAAAATAGGTTCAATGATTTGGTCTACTCATGGTAAACAAACGTTCGTTCGCAATCATTGTTCTCAAACAAAGAACAAAGTTTACCGTAGACTGGAGTACTCTCTAGTGAAGTTACGTGTGGTGGTGGTGGCTTCAACTACAAGTCGAGTGGAGTGCTCGTTCAACATGTCTCCTGTGAAGATGTCGCAACGCTCTCGCTGCCTGCATGCAGCCTGCCACTTCTGTTTAGACTACTGTACGCCCGTGCTTACTTAGATACACTTGTATGTAGCATGCAGTATAAACTTTTGAGACCAAACAACTTAAAAATTCTTAAATGACCGCCATGGGCACCTGTGTTTATTTGTTTGTAAAAGTCGAAGTTTAAGCTCCGTGGAATCAATCCATCAAGTTCTTAAGTGCTTCTCTTACAGAGAACTTTAATTCTTAACTTAAATAAACAGCAACTGTTCCATGAAAGCTTTAATGAAGGCAATGATTAGACTCGTTCGGAATATTATATACTAAACAAACAACTACCTATCTCGACTACTACTAAATGTTGGTAGGATTAAACTAATACAAGGTTGTGTCAATATAAAATCGTTTAAATTTCTTAATAAATACTGATTATCTACTATTACCAAGATTATTATAGAATACGTAGGACGTGCGTGTGTTCCGAGTTCGTGACCGGCGAGTATGATAAAACTATTTCTTCGACAGTCCCGGCACGTTCACTGTGAACTACATACGTCTTATTATATTAATTCATTCTCCACATTATAATGTCTCACTTATGTTCTATTACTTGAGGGGGAATGCCACTTGTTTCAAAACAACCTACTTTCTTGCACTCTTTTAGCTTAAATAAACAAGAATTTTCATCTATACGAGCATCACATCACACAATCGTTTCTCGTCTTGCTCGTGACGCTATGAATTCAAAATCATGTACAGTTATAATTTAGAGTTCGCTGTCTGGAGGCTACGAAAGCTTCGTTGAATACCAGAAAAGCATTTGGCTAAAACTTGGAGCACTTTAGCGAAATTAAACTGCTCGCTTTTTACGTTGGCTTCGTAGAATGACTTGTGGTTTTGTAATGTTTTAAAAATGTTTCACATTTAGGTTTTACCCAGCTGTGATGAAAAAAATCATTTATCATTCTGGTCCATGGTTGGTCGGTTTACGTTTTATTTGTGTAGTTGTGTCGCGTGGCTCGTTTGGCTGTCGCTCCCGGGAGACGGTTGTGTGGTGCTGCAGCGGCGCAGTGGGTAACGGAAGACTTCAGTTCTCGCTTCACAATTAGTGCCTTGTCCCGTTACCGACGCATTGTCCACTTTAATACTCCACCGGTTATATTCCTTTGTGCATTCTTAATGGAAAGTTTCAGATTTGTTTGTTTTACCTTTAGTATTTTACTAGCAAACTGCCTATTGTGAGTGTAATAATGTTATGTATACTCCAACGTATTTACACGAATCTGTATAAACTTCATTGTTTCATGCAGGCTGAAACTCGTAAGTCACGCTTATATTATAATGAAAAAATATTATAAAAAGTACTTATTAAAATGAGCGCTCAATGAATGAACTGGGGCGGAATTGGATGATGTCGTTACGCTTAACATTTATGAAGTTGCCTTGCAAATCTAGTTATCTTACCGCCATTATCAATATCTCAATCCGTCCCGCCAAAACGTAGGGCGACCTTCAGACAATGTTATCTAACGTTCCTATTTCTATTAATTAATCATTAAGGGCTCAATTACATCCTTCTGTTTGAATTTATAATGCAAATAATGTTCGACCGTTATCAAACGGTGCGCCCTCGAAAAGGGACCGCCGGAAATGTACCACCGTGAAACGCAACGGCTTCCTGAATTCTAATTAAACTTATTTTGCATCAAAAATAAATTAGAAAGTTATATAGGTAAAGAGGTTATTATTATATTTTAATTTGATTTCTCTTTTGACAATTCCTCAATAGTTCCAATGTAATATTATACATATTTTAAAAGATCGAAACGTTTAATCAGCCTTCATAGAGAGCCAAGGACACCAGCCCCCGCCCGGGCGAGACCTTCCCTTTAGCCTTGGGCGAGAATTGTGCGTCTGTGCGTCATGCCCTTGAGCCTCACCGGGAATTCATTATGATTGTGATAGCTTTGTATTAATGAGATTCTCATGTTAATCTCGGCTGAATCCATTATTTGCAAAAAGCATTTCTCTAAGCAATCAAAATCACATAAAATCGTCTAAAAGTTTACAATGATCGACCCCTGAGCTGACTAATGCTTACTATAATTCTTCTGCCTGCTGCGTTAACACGAAAATGTTTATGAATGAGCTCAGTATCCACGTCGATCGACAAATATCTGTTTCTGCTTCATTTGTCTTCATGTAAGTAGTTATAATTCATTATTCCACGACACATGTCAGTGTGTGTGGATATATTATGGATCTTAATCTTCTTGGTGGCTTACTTCTTATAACTCTTTTGTTTAACGATTAATATCGCAAAATGTAATTTTTTGTCGCAAAATGTTAAACGAATTTTCGATGTACTTGTATGTCCATTTCCTACTTTCATTCTTAAAATATACAGGAAGACATTTAATTATAATATTACTGAATTTGTAATGGTCTTGTTTCCTTAACAATTTTCAGTGTCGAGACTATAAATCATTTGCATCGCATGATCGATCACAAGTCGAACATGGGAAACATTTCATGTCGGACATTTCAACCAGCTTCGGATGCTGATTTGATATCAATCAAACTACTTCCCTACTAGATATGTAGTCCATATCTGCTAATCCAGTATAGGTATCTGTATATTTAATTTCTATACATTTTGTAAAAAGGTTAATTGCATGCTTTTCTTTCTGAATTCCATTGTCTGGATTTCAAAGGTCTCTGGAGAAGGGAAGTCCTACAAAACTATATTTCGTTTCACCAATGTCAAGGACATTATACAACACAGCATTAGTGGATTTAGTGGTATGCCGAGGAAATGGGATTATTTTCGGGCGGATATTAAATTATAGCCGGTGAGAGCCGGATTACGAGGTGCGGGTTCCATTGTAGTCGAAACTTTACAACCCAATTATCAATCACGAGGAATAAATCACGGTATCACTAAAAAGGATAGCTTCAAGTGGCTATAAATTATTCCAAAGCCACTCTAACGCCTTTTAGAGAGTGAACAACGATTAACATTTCCTCTCGATGTAATAACATGACAGTAAAAGGGCCATAACGTTTATTTGTAATTATGCGCGGACACAACACGTGGTTGCGCACGCGCCGGAAGCCCGGGATAGTCGATACTTGCGTGACATTGTTTAACTGCCGACACCTGCCGCCTGCGATCGGCGATCATGCGGAGAATTTCAAATAGATCGATGCCTCCGAAATAATTAATCGGAAACTAAATACGAATGTAATGACTAATTACAAACGCAAGTCATCTTCGGTACCTCATCTGCCTAGCCTTTTCCCAACTATATTGGGGTCGGCTTCCAGTCAAACTAGATTCAGCTGAATACCAGTGTTTTACATGGAGCGGCTGCCTACCAGACCTCCACAACCCATTAACTGGGTAACACGGCACTTCTTGGCAAGACTGGAGTTAGATTTACTGGCTTCTGACAACCCGTAACGACTGCCAAAGATCTACAAATGACAGCCGGGACCAACGGCTTAACGTGCTTTCCGAGACACGGAGGAAACTCGTTATGTTAAGATGGTCACCCATCCACAGACCAACCTTGGCAAGCGTTGCTTAACCTTAAAGATCGACCATCATCTTCGGTACCTATTACTACCTAAATGGTGGTAAGTAGATGTATTAATTCTAAAAACAACTTTAACACAAAATGCCCTGGAATCATGATGTATCAATTTACAAACCTAAACTTAGAGCATTCTAATATTTCTAATAAGTAGAGCCCACTAAGAAGCGTCCGCGCGTGTTCATTTAATTTCCCCGCGGTGACCGCGATAACCGCTTGTTGGTTCAACGTAAGTAATTAATTTTACCGAGCTTCGTTAATGCGGTCGGGACAACTTAATAACACCGCTCTTCGCGTTGCCAATAGCAACGAGAATGTTCGTGGTGCAGTTGGTGCACTAAAACACATCATACATTCTGAAATTGTATTGTTCCACAACATCGCTGAATGTTCCGCTCTTGTTTTGCATATTTGTACCTCATTGTATTCAGCAACCAACAATGCGATGTAATTCAGTTTCTTTATAAACATTTTGTGATTAATCAATACAAGTAATTTTTTCATGATCGTTTTATTACATAAAGTTAACAGTTATATGTAGCTGAATTAATTTTCAGTCAGTGTCATAAAATGTTGTAGTTGATTTCAAAATTGTCCACAGCAACGAATTGGATAAATCGAAATTGCGCTCCACTTGTATTCACCGTATTGATTAGCATACAAATGATATAGACGTATGGTAAATGTTTGACTTAGTCAAGGTTGGCCGCCAGCCGCCACTTAATACGTCCAGCTACCGGAGCCTGGTACGCACGCAGCTTGCTCACAAATCTCGCCAATCGATTGTTCCAGTGGCCATGAACTCGAACCCCGTCTCGCACTACGCCGGTGTTCACAGAAAGCACTCGAACAAGTAAAATAACATCACGTTCCTTCGTCCGATTCAAGAACAACACCCACTTTTGAAATACCATACAGGCTTATTGTTACAATTATTCGAAATGGGATAGCATGTACTGTGTAACATACCACGAGTTATGAAGTTAATCGAGCCGGGAAAATTAACACTATTCATGAAGGAGAAACTTAGTGGGACTGTCGTGACAGCAAGGTGTCGCCACCGTCTGGCGCCTGAGGAAAAAGTTGCACACTTGCAGAATGGGGACTACATTGCGTTTCACGTTGCGTCATATATGTTGGAGCAGACGCATCTCGACCACTTTTTACGTTGCTGAGAAACTGTCTCAATCAACTTTCAACTTACTAAGTAGCTACGCAAAGAAACCCCAGCAAATAATTTTATCTTTAGTAGTCATTGACTTTTTACCTTCTATAACTGAGTAGCTTGGTATTGGTACATTATTACTATCATCCATCATTATACTAGTTTTGAAATGCAGTTTTGCGGCGTTAAATGAAACTAAACAGTAAACGCATTTTGCAGTCTAATCGGAGAAAATACAATTGGCCTCATTTCGCGACCCAGTAACTTCCTTCAGCGAATATTAGAAAAACATGTTCTAAAGGAAAAGGAGCAGCTGCATCTCGCTCCCCTCACTCTAATCATTGTTCATCCAAAGGGTCGTCCGAAATAGGGAGCAATGGCCGCGTTACAAAAAAACTAATAAAAGAACGCATCCAGGTAACCAGGTACCTACACAGGGATCTATATCTAAACACGTTATCCTATTAAGCAGGCTGACAGATCTTTGCTGCTGACCAACTAAACGTAACATTATTTCCATATTTGCTCTTACATAATATTTTATCAAATAAATTTAACTTTGTAGCATATATCAGCCGTCTTTTACAGCTTCTAATTGAAATGAAGACAAATTGCCTGATATAACAAAAGTTATAAGTACAGTAGGTACATCTGTAGGTGAAAGCATGCGGGCCTGCAATAACAACTAACAGCTAAATGCGAACAATGTGTAGTGCAATGCGGACTTGTTCAGTTATGACGATGACCTAGCCGCACTCCTGTTCATCTGCTAATTGAAATTCATTGATTCATACCAACAGCTGTAGCTATGTCTACCCTATCCAGCTAAATTCCTAATTAACATTTACTGAATGATCACTAGTGCTAATTACACACATTAATGTTTGATTAATTAGACCATCGGCGTTAACTATACAAAATGTTGGATTCGAAATCTTGTTTCGTGTTTCGGAGAAGCTTTCAGGTTGAGTCCATTACAAAAATATTAAATTATCAAGAACAGAATTGATACTTGTCATCCAAAGTATGCTCATATTATTCCAGGCTGACATCTAAACTATTCTCACTTATTGAAATATTTCCTGCGATAGATAAGTACACAGAAGCTATGTATAATAAACGCCAGGATCCCTTCATTGATAGCTCCCCTCGATATACGTCGGACTGCTATTGGAAGTGCATTAAAGCTATTAGTAAGTAGTTAGCGCATTCCTCACAAAAAGGGAGACCCCTTGTAGGGGAGAGATTCTGAGCTCAAATTCGCTATATTGGGTTTCTGTTTACCTGCAAATATTATGTGTATGTATAGAATATGGACTTGTGCAGAAAATCCGTGCGATTCTAAACTAAACAACCTCGTTCCTACTCCATGGCACTGAACACCCACGTTCTTTTGTGATGTGAATCATTTAATGAGCTAGCTTCACCATTTACGACGACAAATAAATCACGATTAAGGTACTTCGACCTGTTAACAAGTCATAATACGTTATTAAAGTTGTCTGTGACATAAGCGGTTATTAAAGTTTGTATAATTGTGTTAAGGAGGTCGGTAATACTTGTATGCTCTTGTGTATCTTATCTGTTGGCAGTCCACATCTTGCACGGTCACGGAAGGTCATCACCGACTTGTTCCGTCAAGATCAGGGCCACGCAGTCACCGGCCGAGCGTGTTCTACGCCTCACTGAGCGGTTACTTCTTGTCAACAGTTTTTATGCTCACCCTTGTTCGTTCCCGTTGATGATGTCATTTTCTTATCTTTAGAATACTTACTCAGTTCGTCGCGCTTTGATGGTTAAATAATTACAATTGCAAATACTCTGTCAATTTCCATACTTTGTTATCGCTGTCAGAAATACGTTTCCAAACTATTTGTAACGAAACGTGGCATTATTTATTCTGAATTCACGAGTTCCACTTAAGTGAATACGATACGACTTGGATGAATTAAGTAACCGTTAAGAAACAACCTTTCTAGGTATAGCAGCACTTACAAATAATAATTGCCCTATAATTATTTACAGTGCAATAAAACCAGCGATACAGGAAGGCTTGGTTTTAGTTTAGCCGGAAGATTCTTCAGTCACCAGTTATTTAGGAGAGTTTTCTTAAAGAAATTTAATAAACTCTTATATATTTACTGTAGCAGACTTGTGAGTATCGCGGGGAGGCGTCGCGCGGGCGCGTATCGATCGCGCCGCCACCGCGCGGCCTGCATACGAATACCAGAATCGCCCTCCGTTCAGCCCCTTATCAACCACTTCCACCTACTAGACCCCAAGCCTTTCGTTAGTGTCGTGACCTGCTTGATTGTTGCGTCAACTCTGCAATCGCTGGACACGACTTTCCAATCATTTTCACGCCAACAATCACTAAATGTAAAAGCTGCGATATTAAAGACGAACTTTCAAGAAGAGGAGACATACAAAATAGTAGCAGTAGGGTGTCTATTCTGACACAATATTTGTCCCTTCGATGTAATGACGCTAAATTACAAAAAGCTTTCCCAGTTCACCCTCGGTGCGAGAAATGCGACCTCGTTTAGTGCAAATTAGACAAACAACATTTACCTAGACGTAACGGTGAGGTCACGGATACAACTCATACTACCATTAAATCTAAATCATAAGTCTGAAGCTATGAGCTTAAAGCTAATAGAGAAATATTAGTACGTAACAGCATAACAAAGCATGATACACCTATTCAGATAAAGTCGTCTGATTGTTTATAAACAGTTTCGAGCACTAACGATTTTAGTAGTGTTGCCATCATGAATAGTCACTGATTGTAGTTACGACAGGCTATCCAAACTTAAGCAAGTGCCATGAAACCTGAAGCTAAACAAAAAGTCCTCTAGTGAAACGATCCAATTTGCATTGTTCTCCTCCTTCGTATTTCTTTCGAAATACCGAATACCACAAATGTGACACTGCGACATGTTAAACAGAATGTTGATTCACTTAAGGTAGATGACTTTTTCATGAAATAACCTTTCTATTGGGCTTCATGTACTTAAAGGGCTATATTGATGATTAAAATGGTTATAATTCTTTTAAAAAAAAAACGCGTTACGGCCGCGAATTGATTTGAATGAAATTCGAAATTGCAAAAAACATAAAGATATTTTGATTTCGCGGGCTACCCTGGCGCTTCCACCTTAATGCAAATACGAGTAGATACAACAGATTGCTGAACGCAAATTAATCAACAACATTAAGTAGTAGCCGTCTTGTCAAAAAATTTCAAACATTTTTATGTTTTATCATCATCGCCTGCAATTTAGAAACTTCCTTGTCTGGGCTATTTAGCTGATTATGTTTCGGGGGATGGGTTCCACCCTAAAATTGGAGCAATTTTCCAGCCGAGAACTCGCCTACTTATTGCGTCGCAAAATGTCTCCGTGACGCCTGCACCCGACTAAGTAGGGCAGCCAAGCTGTGGGGTCCATAGATTTATACGCGTGTAAATTTCATAACTGGGGTTCGAATCCAGAATATTAAATTTGAATTAATGTATACCGTGAACATATTTTGAGCTAAGCTTGCTTTAGGTTCCGGGTAACTTTTACGTTTTCTCCCTTATGGCTATGAAACAAAATAGATGCAATCTTAGTTAAACAAAACATTTATATTTCAGCACGCAAAACTCGGTGTTGTCCAAGGCATAAACCAATTTGACAGCTGCTTAGTTCTAATCTGTCACCGCTCTTCTTTCGAGCTGTCTAATTTTAGTTTCGATTGTGAACCACGGAATCAGCGCCATTCTGACAATCGATTGTTATTTTCTCATAACGTTTGTACCACAGTTCTCTCTTGAAGTGGCTCAAAGGAATTATAGGACGGAGACCGTTAAACGTTGTCATTAGTGCATTAAACTAGCTTCAGTATTTACTTTATTGAATAAACTGTACAGTATCGATGCATAACCAGCAGCATGTTGATCGAGCAAACGGAAATGGCCAACTAGAAGCGGAGGCGACTCGATGAAGGAAATTAAAGCGAGACTTCTCCTGGGGCATCGTCGTATTAACAATCGTCTTATGATAATCGTCGGCTACAATGATTACTCATGATTTCCCAATAAGGAATAAAACCATCAGTTCAGAGTTTGTTAAATGGTATGTTACAACGCTAAATTTTCATTTTAAGAGCCTTTGCAGATTTTCAATTATATCGGGAGAGTCTAAAATAGCCAAATTATATTCGGATATTTATTTTAGTGTGTGGACAGTGTCCCGATGACGTAGTTGCTAGAATGGACTCGCAGATCGATACGACGACGCCAATTGGTCGGTGTCGCGACTCACGACAACAGAGGGTTCAACAATCGAAACATTAGAATCTGTTGCTATGTTTACAATTGTTTGCATCGCACGGCCAGAAGGTTTGACTATGATAATGAAATCTATCAAACGATCTGTGAATTCTATGATCATGAATACAATGAAAAAAACCCAATCAATACATCTACCGGCTCGTCCCGAAAGGTTGGTAAGGTTTTTCTGTGAAATCAGTTTGCCCGATTTCGACACAATGAATTCCAACAATTGTGTCGGAACATTATTTGTATTGACAGAATACACGTGGAACCGCAGCTGCTGCTTACGGCGCGATGTAGAATAACAACAGTTACAATGCACCTTCAGTGTCCTCTGCCCCTAGCAGATGTTTTGCGCGATTTTGCACTTCGATAGCAAACCACGTCTTATAAAATGCAGTGATGTTATCAAAATGTACGGAAATAGCGATGAGATCAATTTCTAACAATGCGTATAAACTAATATGTCTAAAGATACAAATATATATTTTAGATGTCTGTTTTTATGCTAAAGTCTCATTGTAATCTGTTATGGATTAGCAATTGACATTCCTACATATTTTGAGATTGTTATTTTACCTGATCAACTTACGCCGTAATTAGAAAGCTTATTTCTGAGATAAGAACTATCATAACATTTCAATTCAGTCTTAATGATACAGGCTAGTCTAGTGATACAGATTATATAAAAAATCATCTAGCTAATAAAATAACTTACCTGCAGTCGTATTGATAATCCTAGTAGTAATTTGAATGTATGACCATTTCGATTCATTACATATGTTGTCTAATATCCTCGGAATATACTTTCAAACGTATTTTTTGGACATTGTTCAGTCGATTAGAGTAACGATTGCATAAGTCGTGTATCCGACTGAACCGGTTTATAAGAAACGTGTCAGGAGATTCTCTTCTGAGTGTTCATTCCAAAGAATGCTTGGAGCGCTTGAGACCTCCTATAGTGTTCCCCGGTTGATAATCTAACTGTTAAGGCAAGACATAAAATAGACTTCTTACCAGATATTTTGATCAGTTCATAGAAAAGTAAAATAGAAAGGGAAGGGAGAAACAAAACGCGATAAGGTCCACAAAAAATGACAACATAACTAACCGAAAACCAGTCCTACAAATTAAATTATTTCTAAGTAAATAATTAAAATAAAACATAAAATTACAACTTAATATTGTAGCTTATAGAAAAACACATTGTTATTAAGTAAAAATTTATTAAAAGTCGAATTAACTAGGGTCTCGTCTTACCTGTCAGAACGATACAAATTGGCGTCAATATAGCCAGGAAGAGCAGCGAAGCCTCGAAGAAAACTCACAGAATTCGCGGTTTTTCATACACAACACTGTAACAATGTATCAATCACTTTGCAGTTAATACTTGGATATGGATCCACAGTTTTTTTGTAGTTGACGATTAGAAAAATAACGCTTCGGATAGGTTTAGCACGTTGATAGTACGGAGCTTAGCGATAGGGCACACCGCCGCAGTGCGGAGTCTCGGGTAGACTGGCGGGATTGGCGGGCGGAGGCCGGCGGAGAGACCATGCTCGAATGACGCTCGGCGCCCCGCGACCGCGCCGCTATCCGTGCGCTGCTGCACCGACCGCTCGGACTGTCCACTGTCCACCGTCGGCACTGGCGCACTTCAAACACTTATATTTTTACTAATCCCTAAAGTGTTCAACTTATTTTAATACATTGTGTATTGTTAGATGCTGCCTACATTTTCACTTTTATATAAGACGTGTAAAGGGTTATTTTAGGAAGTTCTTATCCGTTGTCCAATTCGAACAGGTGTCAGCTAGTAAGGATATTTGCAAAATGATGATAGGGCAGAGCGTTCATAGTCATCAAACTACCTCCTGATAAATAAGGTTTATTGTATCACACTCACCAGTTTCTTCTCTGACAGATTCTCACTTCTAATCGTTTACATTGGTAGTTAGGCTACCTCGTTAAATTAAATACGCAACTTAATTTCTGATTCCAAAACAATAAGGCTTTTGCAGAAAATGCTTCATCTCGTTTGCTTTTTTTATAAAATTAACGAACTTTGATCAGCTTACAATAACGTTGTAGGTGGCTCGTTGGCGCCAGCTTATGGTGTCTAATAAAACGTTCTTATTTTACTTTAGGTGCCTTGGCCATAATAATACTTGACAAGTGGGCGGAGATTTCCGTTAAGAGTTTGCATACTTATTTTTATTTTGAATGTAATGTTTATATAATGTTTATTGCTATTTCAGATAATATTGTTGTAGCCAATGAAATCATGATGAAGAGCAAAACTAAGTAGGCCTGCTAAGGTTTCGCAGAAAAGCGGCTTACCCTTTTCATGTGAAACCTTCGCTGTCGGACATGGACAGTTTGATGTCTGCTATGATTAAATTATTACGGAATTAGACTACCTACCTAACTTTGGCATCTACATTTACAATAAGTATTAACTGTACCGATCTTTGAATTTCGATGACAGCTTTAGCTTTACAAGATTTTTTATACAAAAAATATACAACGTGAGTATATTATTATTCATTTATATCAGTTTCTTACCTATAATCAATTAAATAGCTAACTAATTAATCTTCCACGCTGTCGATCGATGTTATCTTAAAGTAATAATAAGAGAGTGGTTAGTTAGGTATTATTGATCACAGTTGATCATGTAGGTACGTTCTCGAAACCGGTTGGAGACTCCGAATTCGCCAGTCGCAAGAACATGCCAAATCCATACCTACTTGTGAAAAAATGTTACGCACGTATCTAATTATAGGGAAAAAAGTTTCAGAAAAAACTTATTGAAGTTTTGTCTACCTATATAAGTAGTGTAGCGGGAAAACCGACTTGCTAACACTAACTTTATTTTTCTAATAAAAAAAAATCCGATCCTAATTTTATCTATTTAGCTTATTTTACCTAATCAATTTAACTTGTAGTAGGTACTCGTATTTATGCCTACCTATGCACTTCTTTAAGAGCCCTATTGCAATTTGACTGTATTTTTTGCGTAAAATTACCAATTTTAGCTTTCTTACTCTCAGAACGTGAAATATTTAGCCAACTTTGGCTTATTGGGCAGTTGAGAATAGTTATTAATATAGTGTATAGCGGCCTCACCTTTCGCATTTATTTCTTATATATTTGTAAAAAGCCAAAATTCCGGAGTAAGTTGCTCAAGAAAAGCGCGACGGAGCATTTGAGCTCGTATATTGAACTACTGTATTAACCAAATGAAATAAAAAATATATCATTATATTCCTTAAACCTATAGTGTTAGTATTCACGATCATAGCGGCCTCAGAAAACTTGAAATAAGAATGGAATACTTATCCGTAAAAAATCCCATAATACGAGTACATTAATATTATTATGTAAAATTTATACCAAAATAAATCAAAGTTCATAAGAAATTAAAATTTAATAATTCATTAAATAAATTAACAATAAACCCTAAATAGTCCGGTAAAATTGGACCAAAATATATGGGTGAAGTTACATTAATTCGCAACAAGCTCAAAATTGGTAGGATTGTTCAAAACACTATCATAAATGAAATCTAAAAATTACACATCGATCCGATACGTGGAAAAAAAAATATTTATAAAAATGACTGTGTCATCTATGACATAGACTAGAGTCATGAGCAAACCCACAAAAATAAAAAAAGATTCATCTTTCCTAAGAGCCACCGTTTCTGAGATATAACCATTCAAAAAGTTGACGTGGAAAGGATTACAACTCTTACATTACATTTTGTACAGATAACTATCTGATCTACAATTTTTGTCACAACTAATTTTATGACAAAACTTACCGTTTTGCTGAAAATCGCGTTTGTTACCTTTGACCCAAAGTATTTATTTCCATGTATCGGATCGATGAGGAGTTTTGAAATTTCATTTATGATAGTGTTTTGAACAATCCTACCAATTTTGAGCTATGTGCGAATTAGTGTAACCTCCCTCGGATGTCTAAATTGACTGGACTAAAAATAAACGTAATTGCAACCGCATAATTTCTACATAATACGATGAGTCAGCAGTTTTATGAGTGAAAACGCCATTTTGTGATAGGGCCCTTAAGTAATTTATCTTTTGGCTAAATGGTAACAACCACACAGATCGATCAAGGTTAGAAACGATTGCCCAGGTCGGTCCGGAGTTGGTTGACGATGCATTAGGTACAGGAAATACATACATACCGAAAAAGCACACTAAATTTTTGGTGCGGCTGCTATTTGTTGATCTTTGTCAGTCGTCACTGGGTTGTGGTGGCCGATGTTGACATAGGTCGAGTACTGGCATTCTATTCATCCTATGAGCTGGAACCCGACCCCTTATTAGCAAAAAGACCAGACTGATTGATTTTGACACTTGGGTTGCAAAACTCTAAGCAGACAACATATTTATACATACATAAACAGATATAACATAAGAGCTCGACAAGTAGCTGCCGCGTAGCTACGCCACGTAGCCTACGCTGCGTAGCCTTCACCGCGTAGTCTATGCCGCGGACGCTACGCCGCGTAGGCAGCAGTTATTAGATTTTATTATTTGTATCAGACTGAAATGATAATGTATTTTACTACTTATTTGGATTTCAATTGATAGGTAGACATACTTGTTATAGTAAACTGATATCCAAAAACCATCATCATCTTCCTGCCCTTATCTCATGTTACTTAGGATCGGCGCAACACGATTTTTCTTCCATTTTGTCCTGTCAGCCGGCCCGCTATCACTAACTCACTTTTCTTTCATTTTATATCACTCCTCACACAATCCATCCAACTTTTCTTGGGCCATGCACCTTCTCTCTCTCCATCCATCCACTTTTATTTTCATAACTATTTTAAGTTACATGCGTTTCGTCCCTCGATCCTCTTTACATGACCATACCAAGACAAGCGGTTCGATTTCCTTTCAACACTGGCGCCACTTTTAAACTACCTCTTGTGTATCTTAGCTTTATGGTAGGTACATTCTCGTCAGCTAAAAACCAAACACCGAATATTTGAGGATCACTCGGAATAATTATTTGATTCCACAGCAAGCTTTTATTTTAATCGTCTTAACTCATGGAAGGCTAAATTGATCGTAACGTTTACTCGTGAATTTAATAAGTGAAATTCCGAGTAAATTAATTAGTGTGCCGGTCGTAAGCCGGTAAGCTGACACTTGACTGCTTCGGGACGGGACCCACAGACAAAGATTTGCATGTCGCATACGCTTCTACTAAATGCGACATTACTTTATTGCCTTTTTAGTTAAATGATTTGTCTATCTATGAATTTCAGAAATATTTTTACTATACGTCGGCCAACAACCATATTTTTCGTGGACGTCAACGTCATCGTCGCTTTAAATCAGGTGAGATTATGGTCAAACGCGAGTCTAACAATCTATAGGTACAAATATTATAAAGATGAAGAGTTTGTTGGTTTGGTAAAACGCGCTAATCTTCTAACCACGTCACCGTTGCCGTCGTGCAGTGTTATTGGATTTTTCCCATTAGGAATTTCACAGTAAGCAGCCCGGAGTTCATAATCGGAGCTGTGATACCCCCGTGCCTCGGAAAAAACATAAAGCCTTTGGCGCCGTCTTGCGTCTGATTCAGTGTTGCCAACTTTATTTTTTAGAGGATCGTACCATAGCCTAAAAAAAATAGTATTTTGTCTTGATATTCAAGGAAATAATAGTACGCGATGAAATTTCAATAAAACTACGTAAATCAATTTAAAACGGATGTAATTATAATTTTCAAGTAATATTAATCATCAATTAAATTAGGACATGTTGTCCTTTGAAAAAATAAAAATTTTTGATTGACTTAGTCACTATCTGAGTCAGGCACAGCAGCTGATGCGGGAGTCGAAGCACAATTTTTTTTGTACATGCTTAAGTTTAATTTGCTCAGCATTTCGTCAGATGGCTTGAAGTTTATACAAGATCCGTTTTCTTTAATGTGCTGTGCAGCCAACAAATTCCCATTCACTGTTTCTGTAAGCAATCTATTACGAACTTTTGTCTTCATTAAATTGACGTGACTGAACACTGTGCATTAGAATGGGGTATGCACAAGGTATCTAATGCAAATTGTGATATTTCCTCCAAGGACAATAATTAAGAAATCTAATTCTATCAATAAAATTCTTTTACTTGTTATTATTTTCATAGCAAAAAATATGTTTTTATTGAAGATTTATTGTTTCGTAAGATTTCATTGAAAAGATCGTATATTTTGCGTACGATTTCGATAACTCGATCGTACATCGTACAAAAGCCAAAAAAGTCGTATAAATACTATTTAAATCGTATGGTTGGCAGCACTGGTCTGATTGCTCTCCGGTCGTATCGGATTGCCGTAACCTCGGAATCAATTAAAGAAACAGAGAGTGCACCTTTTTGCGCGCACGCTTGTGTTGTGCATGACAATATCTCCAGCTTACTTGGGTAATCTCCGTTGAGGTTGGCCACCGTGGCCGAAATTCCGTGGAGAGGTTTTTTTCTTCGAGTTGATGAATTACAAGCGTTCACATATTTTGCCTTAGATCTCAACGACTTCAGTGAAGCCCTTGAGTAGAAAGAACCCTACTCATCTACCTAATTACCTACAGTTTGAGTAAGTACCTAAACGTCCTCATTATTTAAGATTCATGAACAAATAATTTACTAATTAATTGATGAGATTTATAATCTCAGTAATTTTAATAATCCTACTTACTGTATCCCACCAATGATATAATGGTAAAACCTCATTGTATTCCACTGAACAATCGAGAAGGGCTTTGATCACAAGAAGTCACGTGCGTAACTGAAAGAGTCCGCTATTCCATACAAGATGGCGCTCTCATAGGATTAATTCAAATTAAACGAAATTGAAATACTTAACATCTAATAAAAGTTTTTCATAAATCAATAGTTTTTCAAAAACATATTTTTGGTCAGAAAAGTTATCACTTACTTTTTAATATTTCAGAACATAAATACTAACTTGAGTCGCCAAGAGTTTCAATTAACGCCATCTTTCCTTGTATGGTGGAGGTAATAGAAAAGTTTAACATCTTGTGCAAATAAATAAGTAGGTAGCATTAAAATTACCAGAAAAAGTAATAAGCGGGTTAAATCATCAACATACATCATTTTACGCTGTTTAAAATAAATTCATAAAAATATAACTTGGGCAAAAATAAATTGTTTCACAAAATCGATAAAAGGTTGTTGAACTCTCGACCGGACCGGCTGCCGGCAGCGCATCTCT
Organism: Lacanobia oleracea; assembly: GCA_950371165.1. Taxonomy (NCBI): domain Eukaryota; kingdom Metazoa; phylum Arthropoda; class Insecta; order Lepidoptera; family Noctuidae; genus Lacanobia; species Lacanobia oleracea. Next base: position 8,036,240 of record OX493393.1, read on the forward strand.
ATCCCACCCAGGACAGATATAGCAAGCAATCGCCAATAGTCGCCATTACATGTCGCTTGTTATTATTGCTTTTGTGAAGGAGATTGCTTATGTCAAATAATAAGCGCGCGATTATAATTTTCTTGAAGTAAAAATTCTTAACATTGTTGAACAACTTAAAGTTGATAGGTAACTTTGCTGTGCGAATAAAGGATCGAGGTAAGTAATAACCTGAATAAATTGGCTCTATGTAAAGTATTTTAAATAAACAATTAATGAGATGATTTGTTTATTTTAATTAATTATTAAAAAACTTGTAAGAACATGTCCATGAAAAGTTATATTTACATTTTGAAATATTTTGAATACTTAGATGGCACCGCCTCGTCGCATTGTCAGGCAGCAGTTAGAGATTCTGATGGACTTTCTAGAAGAGAATAAATACATGTCTAAAGGCCTACTGCCTGGGGCGCTGGTGTCTCATCAGAAGACCCGGCAAAAGTGGGCAGTGCTAGCAAAACAGCTGAATGCGGTACAGTCGGGGGCTTTGAAAACCCCTGATGGATGGAAGAAGGTAGGTACCCGTTTATTGTACAGTTTATTTAAAAAAATTAAGTACTTATGTATTCTCAAGAAGTAAATTTTATAAGAAATAAAAACTGATAATAATCTTAGATTTATTAACATTTCAGTACTGGTTTGAATGGCGACATAAATGTAGAAAAAAAGCAGCTAATGCCCGAAGATTCCGGTCTGGGCCCGATGGAGGTACAAACAGGTGCATACCACTCAATGATCTAGAAGTGAGAGTTCTGGAACTAAGTGGAAAAGGCTCTGTTGCAACTGCTGATTCACCCTCCAATCAACTTGATGATTTTCTAGCCGAAGACTCAGATTCAGAACCTTTGGAAAATCTCAAAGTACGGTCTACACCGGCTATTGAGATGGTCAGACCGTCTGTCATTACTGCTGCAAGATTACCTCTAGGTAATAAATATTTTATGAATATTTTACTTTCCCTAAAAGAAATAAATAATAAAATCAATAGATTTTCAATTTTACCTGGCATGGTAAAATAATTAATATTTTTTTGCATATTTCAGATCATGAACCCCGTGGAGTTTCCCCACCACCTAAATGGGCGTTAGACTTTGAGGAACGTAGACTAGGAGCAGAGGAGAGAATGGCAGAGGCATTAGTGTCAATGGCCTCTACAATGAGGGCTCAGGAGGAAAGGCGAGGGTTGTTGGAGGAACGAATAGCTGATGCTCTCACAGCCATTGCTGGGACAGTGCAGGACCTAAATAGTGGTGTACAAGAAGCCCTGCAACACTTGAATTCATTTCATGTTGATAGAACAGGGCTGACAGGAGATGTTTTTTATAGACACTAAATAGTCACTAAATATAACAACTGAATAATGCGCAACTGAGAGTGTTGAAGCTGTTTGACACAATTGTGTAAAACTATGATTTAGAATTTTTAAGTGAGTAGCACATAAGAAGCAAGGTGTTGAAGCAGGTAGATACATAGGTATGTGCTTTAACACATTATGGTTAATATACTAAAAACTTTGAGAATTATTAGAAATGAAATGTACATATAGGTACTTACAGATAAATTATACACTTATTAATCTAAAAAAAAATACAACCGAATTGAGAACCTCATCGTTTTTTTGAAGTCGGTTAAAAAATAGATAAATAATATCCATTGTAAAAAAAAATATATTAAACTATTTATATCTTATAGTTTATTTTATTCAAGCCTAAATTGTTCCTATGTATCTGGTAAATTTTTACGCTCATGTTGTTTAGCAACTCACAACTGCTCACATGCAAGTAGGTACCTTATAAATCTTTTATAGCTTAAATCTATAGGTACTTAATATATAAAGCTGAAGAGGGTTTTTGTTTGTTTGCTTGAACGCGCTAATCTCAGGAACTACTGGTCCGATTTGAAAAATTCTTTCAGTGTTTGATAGCCCATTTATCGATGAAGGGGGCTATATATGATCACGCTAAGACCAATAGCAGCGGAGCAGTAATGAAAGTAGGGAACATGCAATATTTCTATTTTTGCTTTCATTTTAAAGAACTCCGTCTAGAATAGACCGCCACGTAAATAAAAAATTAAAACGCCTTAATTTATTGCTAAAATTGCGTTTTTAAACAGACAGTTTAAATTTTCGCGCCAAAACGGACGATGACGTCACTCATGTCTGTCACTGATCAAGAACTGTCATAATTCAAAGTCATAGGCCCGTATTACAGAACTACAATCAAGACTCAAGCATTACTTAAAACTACTCTCAGTTGGAGTTCTAATTTTAGAACTTGACTTGAGCAGAGAAACTACAATCAATAATCACCTGAGCAATGTTACTTTAAAATGTCATTTTTTACGTATTATAGAACAGTGCTTGAGTCTTAACTGAGCTCTACTCAATGTGTCCTTATTTTAAAAATTACAATCAGCTCAGAATCACTGCTTGAGGCGAGATTTGATCTTTGTTTTCGCAAGTGTAGTCGAGACCACGCTTGAGCATAGATTCTCATGAAAATTGTTGTGAATTTGAAGTAAATCGAGTACCTACCTAATCAAAATGGATATATTTGCAGAAGTAGATTATTATAATAATTTATTTTTTTATTTTCTATAACATTTTAAATGATTTTAATATTTGTAGTACTTAATAAATTTCTTTCCAAAAGCGTAAAATTCTTTTTTGTTAAGATATTTCCTAACCCATATATGAACCACACGGAACCACAATAATTATTGTAAACAATATTTTATTGTATTTCTGAAGAGCTTGACTCTTGAGTAATTTGACAATGAAGATGAAGTTTCACAGTTTTTTTTTTGGATTTAAGTCAAGTCTTTATTTTCATTATATCTTTTTTGAGTTTCATTAGAATGGGGGTGCAACACATTCAATTTTTTTGCAGTATTTGGCAGCATTTTACTTCATAATATTCACTAGGAATTAATTAAATCAGCCACTGAACTTCACTCGAAATAATCCCGCCAAAAAAACTCAGTTTCACAGTTTAGCTTTCCACAGAACATAATTATGTACCTATGATGTACCTACTCTGAAGGGTTAAGGGTGGCTGTCAGTGTCAATAACGTCGTGTCGTCCACCTCGTCATCCGGTTTGATCCAGTTTAATCGTACGAAAAAAAAGGAATTGCAATAGAAAACAAACTATTGTTCAGGGTTACCATAATAATTGCTTACTCACGTAATCAGAGATCAAAATCTCTACTCAAGTGTAGATTCGTTTGATTTGAGTTTGAGGACAGTTCTAAAATAAACTGATCTCCCAAGATCCCAGTGCTTCCAGAACTTACTTATTTGTTCAGTAACAAATTGTGTGGAATAGAATAGAGTTAGTATGCAGGTACCTACTTTGAACATTCGCTTACCTGCTAGTTTGAGTTGACGCGACCGCCAGTTTGTAAGTATCATCATCAGATGCTAGCTATAAAACGACTAGATAATTTTCACGATTTTTACAAAATATATATTCTTTTTTTTTTTACTATTAATAGGCACGCGCTTGACCACCATCTCACCTGATGGTAAGCGATGATGTGGTCGATCGAAGATGGAGCACGCTTGCCTAGAAGTAACCTATTCACTCTTGACTTAAAGACTCCCTGGTTGTAGCTATTGGGAAACAGACTCCGGCAGGGAATTCCACTCCTTAGCTGTGCGCATTATGAATGTGTTCCCAAAACGTTTTGTGCGTGTGGGTGGGATGTCCACCATGTACCGGTGGCGCATCGCCGTTCGTCTTGTGGTCCGATGATGGAACGGGCTTGGCGGAATTAAATTATGCAATTCCGTCGCACATTCCCCAAAATGCAACCGGTAGAAAACCAACAAGCTAGCAACTCGTCGTCGATGCTCAAGACTTTGGAGCTTCGTCGCGACGAGCCTCTCATTGCCAATGATCCTCTTGGCTCGTTTATCAATTGACTCAAGGGCATCAAGCTGGTATCTGGCAGATCCGTCCCAAAGATGAGAGCAGTATTCCATACACGATCGAACTTGCGCTTGATAGAGTTTGAGCAGCTGTTCCGGCGTGAAGTTCCGTCTCACCTTTGCTAGGATCCCCAACTTCCTTGCAGCCACATGAGCTTTTGCCTCTATGAAAGGGCCAAAATTGAGAGTAGATGTTAATGTAACCCCAAGAAGTTCAAGTTGGTCGGTTATCGGCACTGTTGCATCTCGGAAAGATGGAGCTGGGTGGAATTGGCTCCTTTTGGCGGAAAATAGACACGCTTAGGTCTTAGCAGCATTGAACTTGACCAGATTGGCATCACCCCATTCAGCGACAGCCTGTAAGGACACATTCATGCGCTCAACCATAGCCTCCCGGAGAGACCGGATCTGCGACCCACCAGCTCGTGCGTCGGACACGTATCTATCAGCAACAGTGCTGTCGTCTGCATACCCAAAGGTACCGGGTTTAAGCACATCATTAATATGCAGCAAGAAGAGTGTTGCTGAAAGCACCGACCCCTGAGGAACCCCGGCATTAATATCCAGCAGTCCAGACGAGCAGCCATCTATGACCAGTCGGATAGACCGATCCCTCAGGAAATCTGCGATCCAATCACACAAACCGGCGGGCAGACCGAATGAAGGAAGCTTACTAATAAGGCTATCGTGGCAGACCCTGTCGAAGGCCTTCGAGATGTCAAGGGAGACCGCTAGTATTACATTCCATAGTCTTACAGAGTATGGACGTTACCGAGATGGGTCTATAATTCGACGGGTCAGCACGACTACCCTTCTTGGGCACGGGTTGCGCGTTAGCTTGCTTCCAAGCCTTCGGCACTTTTCCAGTCTCAAACGAAAGGCGAAAAACAGGCGTGTCAAGATCGGAGACAACTCAGGCGCACAAGTTTTCAGAATAATTGCCGGTATCCCGTCGGGGCCACTAGCCTTGTTCACGTCTAGGTTACGCAGTCCCTTACGGACGTCCTTCTGATGAATGCGAATATTCGACATGCTCGACTTGCATCCATCAGGAGAAGCAGGGGGCCTCGCGCCACCAGGATCCAGACGCGAAGATTCCGCAAACAAGTTCGCTTTCTCCTCAGCGGAGTGGGCAAGCGTCCCATCAGGTCTCAGCAGTGGTGGTAGTGAGGGGCGGCAGAAGTTCGATTCGACCGACTTAGACAGGGACCAAAAAGCCTTACTACTCGTACCTGTTGGGTATGAAGCAAGTTTGTTCCCTATTCGGCTGATGTAGTCAAACCGTGCCCTCCGCAACACCTTCTTGCAGGACTTGGCAGCCCTGTTGAAGGCTGTCTTGTCTTCTATATTCTTAAATAATTAGTTATTTAGTAAAAATTTATAGACTAATTAGTCATTGTAATAGTGTAAGATCTGATCGCTATCTCCACTGAGAATTGAGTTCCTGTTCTCAAGTATATTTTGGATATAGTTTATTTACTAAGTATAAAAAGAAACTGCAAAACTACCTCCTATAGACTTATGAAATATGTCATACCTACATACATCACTAAAAAAAATGCCGTTTATTATGCGTATGTTGAAATTACACTGGCCACTACTCTATTCAAATATTCTGATACTGCGAAATAAGTAACGTCTGGGAGCCCTGGGATCTTGGACTATAAACTAACACGAGTGACGTCACCAGACGCCGATTGGTGTATTAAAACACGTTACTTTAAATTTGTTATTATTGTTAAAAATCAATATTAACTGGAATAAAAACGTTGCACTGGCCCTTCTCTTATGCTTTTTTTACATTTTAGTCACAAAATATTGATAAATATTAAATCTGCATCTTCCCTATTGTGACGCAGACGAAGTTGCGCGGGTCAGCTAGTGCATCTTCAAAATCCTGCCTCGAATAGCAGAGGTTTTCATTAGCTCAGAACTAAAAAAATACAAGGCCGAACGCGAAGAAGCTCGAAGTTCGTCGCCTCAGATTCGCTAGGTCTCTTTTTACTACAATCCGCTTGTTTTAAAATATCTTCATGTTTTCGTATGTTTTATTTAAAGCCAGGGGGGGTGCATGTGCCCCCCTTTGCACCCCCCTCCCGGCGCCTTATGTTACGAGCTATTATAAGAAAGTGTGATTATATTGATATTCATGCAACATTCTGACCTGTCGCAGGCATGGAGGCGCTGGAGACGAGTATCAACTACTGGGAGGACGCGCTGGCGGCGTTCTCGCTGGGCGCGCGCGGCGGCGTGTCCGGCACCCTCGCGCTCACCTCGCCCGAGGAGGCCGAGTTCTGTCGCGAGATACAGGAGCTGCTGCAGGACGCCTACCTTCTGCAGGTGCTCACGCCACATACATACCTACAACCTCTGTAGTCAAATGGAAGGTCCATCTGGGAATATCCTTGCAAAACTTCACCTTGTTTTGGGGATAAACCTGTTTTTGTTTTTGGAAATCTAAACGTTCTTGTGCCAACTAGGTACAGGCAATGGTAACATACAACGTCAGATGAGGGTACTCCGATGAGCAAAAACGCGACCATGAGCAGTATCATAAACAATGCGTTTACCATCTGATCTTTTCGTTATTCAGTTGTGTGTAGGTTTTATAAGGTTTTCAGTTACATGATCAGTGACAAAACATTCAGTGGCTATAAAATGTTCAAGTTTCAGGGTAATATACCTAAACTTTTTGTGAAGGCTGTAAAATATCTTTTCTAAAATCATGGTAACAGGAGCGGTGCGAACTGCTGTTCCTGGACCAGCGGTCGGTGCTGTTCCGGTCGGAGAGCGGCGGCGGGGCGGGCGGCGCGGGCGGCGACGGCGACGTGCCGGCGCGCCGCTCGCGCCTGCTGTCCACGCACACAGGCTCGGAGCACACGCGCCGCGACCACCACTCCAGCGCAGAGTCCTTTGCCTCGGCTGAGGATCAGGTACGAGCCTACCGTTTTTTTTCCTCCTGATGCTACTTTTGACCTCGATCGCGCCTATTGGCAAGCAATGGATCAGTAGACCTCATCCATCACCTGCGATGTAGCGAGCCAACCCAAAAGATGCCCTTGATTTTATGACCAACGGATCATAGGGGACCGGGAACAGGAATTCTGGCAGAGTTTCACACTTTAGCTATTCAAGATTCAAAGCATTTTATTTCAAATAAACCATTTACAGGCACTTTTGAAACGTCAAGGTCGGTGAGTCAAAAACATGGAAGCTATTTGCACGTTCAAAAGCGTAGATCTCTATGGAGAAGAACGTGCAAGAAACTCCACGGACACTCTTTTAAATGATGTTATGTTTTACAAAATACTAAGTTACATTAGCTTTTTTTCCTTTGCATTATCCTAGAAGCAACAAGTAGTTGCTTCTAGGATAATGCAAAGGAAAAAAAGCTTATTATAAGAATTTAAAATATAAAGATTAAAATAAGCCAATGGCAGTTAAACTATAAAACAAGTTAAACTATAACTAATCACATCATAATTAAATGGCTTCATGACTCACATTTACAAAAATTTAAAAATATGCTTCTACTTTACACAAAACTACTGTTGTCAATGACCAAATAATGAAAAATAAATTAATAAAAACAACGATTAAGTCCTAACACCAAAAATAATAAATAAATGATTATAATAATTATGTAAGTACCTATAATAAAAAAGAGGGTAAGCATCTCTTCCAAATATAAAACCTAACAAGTGGACCCAAGCATCTGTGACTGTGGAGCAGGACCGGCATTTAGCCAAGCGTTTTTATCGAGGATATAATCTTCTACTTTATAATACGCTTGTCTACATAGTGTGCGTTTTATGCATGCTTTAAATTTTCTCTCATTCAGTTCGAGAATATCTACTGGTATTTTATTAAAAAAATTAACACAGTACCCCATAAAAGAAGTGTGTACTTTAGCCAATCTGAATCGGTGTTGATATAATTTGTTCCTATTTTTAGTATTAATCTTGCTAAAAAGATGAAGATTTTTCCGAACATACATAATGTTTTCGTAAATGTATTGACAAGGTACCGTCATGACGTTGATGTCCTTAAATTGTTCCCTTAGGGAATCACTCCGACAGAGATTGTATATGGCTCTGATGGCTCTTTTCTGCAGGATAAATATAGACTCGATGTCTGCAGCACGTCCCCATAATAAGATACCTTAAGACATGATACTATGAAAGTAACTAAAATAGATCAGTCTCGCGGTATCTATATCAGTAAATTAACGGATTTTTCTGACAGCGTAGGCTGCTGAACTTAGCCGTCCCGCAAGAGATGTTAAACGAGGGCGTCAGTCAAGCGTAATCCCCAGGAAAACCGTGTTTTCGACGAATTCAAGTTTCTCCTTGTTCAATACTGTGTATTAACGCCAGGTGGAAGAAGAAGACTAGCGTCAGTCGTACAACGACCTCTGACCATACTGTTGATCGTGTAAGATTTTATCGATTTTAAAATGATTGAGCATCTGATTGAGCATTAATTTTTCAAACACTATGCTAATCAATCAATCAATCAATATTCTTTATTTGTAAAAATAGGTTACAGTAGTGTGTAATATGTTACAATGGTTATTTTATAGTTTATCTATGTTTTGCCATTTGGCGTACAAATACACATTTATATGGGAGGCCAATAATTATGTACCTCTTAATTAAATTATCAATGTCAATTTAAAGATAAAATAAAATGTAATTTAATAAAATGCAATAGACAATGTCAATAAACGAAATGTAGATAGTAATGTCAAAAAAAGATAATTATATATTTTTTTTTTTTTTTAACTAATAATAGGCACGCGCTTGACCACCATCTCACCTGATGGTAAGCGATGATGTGGTCGAAGATGGAGCACGCCTGCCTAGAAGCAACCTATTCACTCTTGACTTAAAGACTCCCAGGTTGTAGCTATCGGGAAACACAGACTCCGGCAGGGAATTCCACTCCTTAGCTGTACGCATTATGAATGTGTTCCCAAAACGTTTTGTGCGTGTGGGTGGGATGTCCACCATGTACCGGTGGCGCATCGCCGTTCGTCTTGTGGTCCGATGATGGAACGGGCTTGGCGGAATTAAATTATGCAATTCCGTCGCACATTCCCCAAAATGCAACCGGTAGAAAACCGACAGGCTAGCAACTCGTCGTCGATGCTCAAGACTTTGGAGCTTCGTCGCGACGAGCCTCTCATTGCCAATTATCCTCTTGGCTCGTTTCTCAATTGACTCAAGGGCATCAAGCTGGTATCTCGCAGATCCGTCCCAAAGATGAGAGCAGTATTCCATACACGATCGAACTTGCGCTTGATAGAGTTTGAGCAGCTGTTCCGGCGTGAAGTACCGTCTCACCTTTGATAGGATCCCCAACTTCTTTGCAGCCACTTGAGCTTTTGCCTCTATGTAAGGGCCAAAATTGAGAGTAGATGTTAATGTAACCCCAAGAAGCTCAAGTTGGTCGGTTATCGGCACGGTTGCACCTCGGAAAGATGGAGCTGGGTGGAATTGGCTCCTTTTGGCGGAAAATAGACACGCTTGGGTCTTAGCAGCATTGAACTTGACCAGATTGGCATCGCCCCATTCAGAGACAGCCTGTAAGGACACATTCAAGCGCTCAACCATAGCCTCCCGAAGAGACCGGATCTGCGACCCACCAGCTCGTGCGTCGGACACGTATCTCTCAGCAACAGTGCTGTCGTCTGCATACCCAAAGGTACCGGGTTTAAGAAGATCATTAATATGCAGCAAGAACAGTGTTGCCGAAAGCACCGACCCCTGAGGAACCCCGGCATTAATATCCAGCAGTCCAGACGAGCAGCCATCTATGACCACTCGGATAGACCGATCCCTCAGGAAATCTGCAATCCAATCACACAAACCGGCGGGCAGACCGAAGGAAGGAAGCTTACAAAAAGGCTATCGTGCCAGACCCTGTCGAAAGCCTTCGAGATGTCAAGGGAGACCGCTAGTGCCTCCCCGTGCTTTTCTATGGCTTCACTCCAGATGTGAATGGCATACGCTAGAAGATCCCCAATTGACCGATTTCGGCGGAACCCGTATTGTCGGTCACTAAGGATATCATTTCCTTCTAGGTACGCCAGGAGCTTATGATTCAGCACGCGTTCCATAGTCTTACAGAGTATGGACGTTACCGAGATGGGTCTATAATTCGACGGGTCAGCTCGACTACCCTTCTTGGGCACGGGTTGCACGTTAGCTTGCTTCCAAGCCTTCGGCACCTTTCCAGTCTCAAACGAAAGGCGAAATAGGCGTGTCAAGATCGGAGACAACTCAGGCGCACAAGTTTTCAGAACAATTGCCGGTATCCCGTCGGGGCCACTAGCCTTGTTCACGTCTAGGTTACGCAGCACCCTACGGACGTCCTTCTGATGAATGCGAATGTTCGACATGCTCGACTCGCATCCACCAGGAGAAGCAGGGAGCCTCGCGCCACCGGGATCCAGACGCGAAGATTGCGCAAACAAGGAAGCAAACAAGTTCGCTTTCTCCTCAGCGGAGTGGGCCAGCGTCCCGTCGGGTCTCAGCAGTGGTGGTAGTGAGGGGCGGCAGAAGTTCGATTCGACCGACTTAGCCAGGGACCAAAAAGCCTTACTACCTGCTGGGTATGAAGCAAGTTTGTTCCCTATTCGGCTGATGTGGTCAAACCGTGCCCTCCGCAACACCTTCTTGCAGGACTTGGCAGCCCTGTTGAAGGCTCTCTTCTTCCGAGTCACGTCGCTTGCTTTGCACGTGCGAGCGTCGACCCATGCCAGATAAGCCGCGTGCTTAAGCGCATCAGCGCGATTGCACTCGGCACTAAACCATGGACGAGCTTCGCCAGACATAGTTATGTCAGAGAACGGAATGTAGTACTCCATTCCCATCCCCATTTAATATCAGTAAGTTACATAAACGAAAATAGTTTGAACTTCACATTGTCCTCAGAATTGATATTGAGTTATCATGCATAAATAGTCACAAAATGTATGGTATGTATGTATGGTGTAGTTAATAGTATACAAATACCATTAAGTCAACGAACTGTCATCAAAATACTCACTGAGACTATAGTAACATTTCTGTATTAATATAGTACATAATTTTCGCTTGAAATCGACTAAATTTAAACTTTTAATTGAGTAAGGTAACTTATTAAATATTCTTTGGGCCATACAAAAAAAAACTTTTCCTCATTAAAGCCGTGCCAGCGAGTGGTACTTTAAGCTCTAAATTATCTTTGTCACGTAGTTTCCTATATTGGCTTTTAAAGGCAATTTCAAACAGGTTAATGTTTTTTGTAACAAAAATATTTACTTCATAAATAAACAGAGAAGGCAAAGTAAGGATTTTCAGGCTTTTAAATACAGGTTGACAGCTGTCAGTACTTTGTAATCCACACATATCTCTGATGCATCTTTTTTGGGCTTTGAAAACATACACAGTTTATTCACTGAGTTGCCCCAATATACGTGGCATGCCTTTTAAGTTTTGTCGTTTGAAGAAAAGAACACAACTGGAACCTTATCAATCAATCAATCAATCAATCAATCAATCCATTTATTTGTTAAACATAGGTGTTTACATAGGTGTTTACATAAATAGAGGTTGCGCTATGTTTTGTCATAATTATGACATACAAATTTTTAAGTGACCTATTAGGTGTCATTAGATTATGCATGCGTAAATAATAAAGTTTTGAATTGAATACAGGAAAAAAAAGAAATGTCAATGATATCAAAAATAATACAAAGTCACAGTACTTATTGTCTAATGGTAAAAAAAAAAAAAAAATGCATCATTGTAATAATTGGTCGTTCAGATATTCGTCTACGGTATAATAACATTTGTCAATTAATAATTCAGTTAGAGCTTTTTTAAACTTATATAATGTCATGTTTTTTATGTCATCAGGAATTTTATTAAACACTTTAGGCGCTATACCAAAAAAGCTTTTTCGCATCAATGAGGTCTTACATTTATAATGACATAGCTTATTTACATATTGAGAACGTAATGGAGTTTTTCTAGTGGAAGACATTTTTTCAAATAGTTGTGGGTTCCTTTTCACAAATAATGCAGTTTCCAAAATGTATATTGCTGGAAGGGTCAGTATTTTTAAAGACTTAAAATAGGGTCTACAGCTATCCGTTGTTTTAATATTACACATGGCTCTGACACATCTTTTTTGCATCCTAAATACAAGCTCACGGTCAGTCGACTGCCCCCAAAAAATTACGCCATATCGCAATACAGAAGCTACAAGTCCATGGTATGCTACCAGTATCGTATCTTTGTTTACCTTTTTTGATAATTGATAGAGTGCATAAGTAGATTTACTCAGACGCTTGCAAAGTTCTTCTATCATGAGTTTCCAATTAAGCTTACTGTCGATGGTAATACCTAGAAACTTAGCATTATTTACTTCTTCTATTTTATGGTTATTATAGGAGATATCAATATTTTGGTGCGGTTGCCGTTGTTGAAACTGCATCACCTTAGTTTTATTTAGGTTAATTCTCAGGTTATTATCATTCATCCAATTTATGATATTGAGGAGGGCTTTATTAGTATCATTTTGGTAAGTTTTAATATTATTACATTTTATGACAGCAGTGCTATCATCGGCAAATAGGATCATGTTGTGTCGTATAGTTTTTGGCAGATCATTAATATATATCAGAAATAATAACGGCCCTAGCACGCTGCCTTGGGGCACGCCATATTTTACGTGTCTTGGTTTTGATCTATATTTGATCTGTATTTTAGTCTTATGGCATATTCTAGATATTTCCGTGTATTGATATCTATCACTAATGTATGATTCAATAAGTTTCAGATACTTATACTTAGTACTTTTTATTGTTTTTCAAAGTATTTACTACGTAGCTTAATACACTTTTCCATTCGCTCAAACCAGTTATTATAACATTTATTCCACTCTAAAGTGGGGGTGTTCAAAATGGCTGACTTGAAAGCGTCGACTGCTTCTTCACCGGAATGGAACCTTTGACCACTTTTCTTAATTTTAGGAAATGTAAAGAAATCGTTAGGGCTTAGGTCAGGACTGTATGGAGGATGGTCAAGAATTTCTACTTTTTCCTGCTTCAAATACTCAATCGTTTGACGAGCGCTGTGTGAGCTTGCGTTGTCGTGGTGCAGGATGATGCGTCGCTTTGAGTTAGATTTTCGAAGTTCGGCGATGACTTGTGGTAAACAAACTGTGGTATACCACTCTGCGTTAACCGTTCTACGATCATCAAGTGCAATAGTCGCAACATGGCCGGTTTTTCCAACGAACGAGGCCACCATCTTCTTTGAAGTGCTTCGAGAACGAACAACTTTAGTCGGCTTTGGCTCGTCTTGAAAGACCCAGATTGTAGATTGTTGTTTGGAATCAGGATCGTAGGCATAGACCCAAGATTCGTCAGCACTGATGATGTCGTAGACGTAATTTGACTCTTCTCGGTTGAACCTTTGCAGAGTTTTCTTACAGCATCTGACGCGGGCCGCCTTGTGATCGTCGGAAAGCAGATGTGGTATCCAACGGCAAACTAGCTTTCTCACGCCAAGCGCTTCATGCAAGATCTTCTGAATGGATGTTTCTGAGATGCCTAATAGAGTCTCTATCTCTCGATATGTCACATGACGATCTTCGAGAATTAGTTGTCTCACAGCAATGATGTGAAGGCGGATTTTGGGCGTCCTTCGCGAGATTTGTCACTAACACTAGTATGTCCACGCTGGAATTCTAAATACCAGCGTTCGATAGTCCGCAGACACGGGGCTTCATCACTGAAAACAGATGTTAGCTCTTCAAAACACTGAAGCCATGTCAGGCCTCTTCTAAAGTTGTAGAAAATTATTGCGCGAACATTTTCCTTAGAAAGATTCATTTTCGTACGTAACCTGACAGAATCCAATCGACGCTGTGACTAAACAATAGCATTAATCCTAATACTTTCAACTTTTTTGAGATTCAAAATTCAAACACATTCGAATATAGAACAGTTCCAAATTCAAAATTGCCGGGAAATATGGAAACGACAGAACTTAAAAGGCATGCCTAGTATTATACCATATCATAGAGTGGATGCAACATAACCATGATGTGCCATTAAAAGAGATCCTAGGCTTACAATTTTAGCTAGTTTATAAAGGGCATATGCAAATTTATTAACTTTTTTACAAATGTCGTCCGTTTGCGGTTTCCAGGAGAAGTTATTATCTATAATAATACCCAGGAATCTAGTAATAGTTGCTGACTCTATTTTATTCCCCAAATAATTAATGTCAACGATTATATTAGGAATCCTTTGATAAAAGTGCATTACTTTAGTATTTTCTAGATTTATAACAAGATAATTATTATTTAGCCAATTAATTATATTGTTTAATGTCAAGTTTATCTCTGCTTCGTATGTATTAGGATCGTCACATTTTACTACTGCCGTACTGTCGTCAGCAAATAGTACCATAGGATGCTTTATTTCTTTAGGTAGATCATTTATACAAGATGTTGATTTGCATCCTATTCAAATTCAAGGACGTAATTATGCTAATGATTCTCGACTCAAATAAAAAAAAATGAGTAGGTAATTTTTTCTTATTTACGGAAATCCGTAAGTGTGAATCAGCCGTATTTAAACGCGGCCCGTCTGTTAATAGCCCTATAACCGCGCTTTCACACACACACACACACAAACAAACGCAAACAATACATACACAACGCATACGCAAACGATCATTCGATGAATTCGTAGGTAATCAATTCCACCAAAATCACGGTGCGGGTACTCTCCCGCGCAAGCTCCTAGCCCCGCCCCCGCGGCCCCGGAACTAGCAGTGTGTTTGATGTCGCCGAAGCTCGCGTGCGCTTTGCAAATTCCGCTTCTCGGTACATCGTTGAGACGTAGGTACAAAGTGCAAGATGACGGACAATTATTCAAATGTCGAGTTTGTAGAGATGGTCCGCCTGTATGCCATCAGTAGAGACAGCCTACGTGTTGCTATCCGGATGTTCTCGTAAATGTTTCCCGATCGGGAACCCCCATCACAGAGCGTTATGCTGGCTGCTACGCAGAGACTGCGGGATCATCGGCAGTTTGACGTTCCCCGGCATGCTCAAGCTTGCCTCAGCGTCGGCCTGCCTGTCGCCTTGCAGGAAGACATCCTAGAATACTTCCAGCGAGACCCACGGGCAAGCACGCGGAAGGCTGGTCAACACTTTGGAGTGCTCCACACCACAGTGTTTCGCCTACTGAAGCGTGAACTGCAGCACTAGCACTAGCGTTCCGCAAGTACGCGAGTACTTGACCGAAAGTTTTGTGACCACGTGGCCTGGCCTCCGCGTTCTCCGGACCTGACGCCTCTAGACTGTTATTTGTGGGGAGACTTTAAGAGGTTACGACACTTTAAAAACGAATGCGTTAGTGTTACGTAAGCTGAAGGAAAACCAGCTACGTCGTGCTCGATTGTGCGAAGAGTGTTATGGTGGCAACTTTAAACAATACCTCCGGGTAACTAAGTAGGTACTCGTAATTTATTTATTTGTACATTTTTTTAATACGTTGTTAGCTTAATCAATTTTATTAGTGTAAATAAGTTGATTTCAAATTTTTAACTGCGTCAAAAATACCTAAGAGTCGAAAGTGTCACCACGTACTTAAACTTAACTAACACGTCTTCCCATTCCCGTCAAACGTAGAAAACATTTTTAGACTTAGTAGATCGGTACACCAACTAAGGTAGGTACCTATTATTGCCGGTCCGAAGCTCGTTAAGTAGGAAGGAAAATTTCAAACCAACCAATTTAATCCACAAATAAAACAAAATCACTATGAAAACTTTAGGTTGAAGGATAAAGCAAAACTAACATTTTATTAATCATCTGAGAACAGGTCAGTGAACTTTTCTTTGGCGCACTAGTATTACTCTCTTTAGTAAGATTTCCGTGTTCCAATGATGCTCCTAAATGAGTCAATTATCAAGCGAAGTTTATGACAATGGTGATTTGTGATGAAATAAAATTAGGTAAAATTATGTACCGGTCATTGCTCGGTCGCGCTCGTGCGCTAGCATTTCGTAGGTAAGACGTCGACACTCACGCACACAGCTGCATTGTCGCTGTGTGCGTAGTCGGTGATTCTGTTTTTTTTTGTATTGAATTAAGAGTTTAATTCTGAAATACTGTTAAATTTCAACAACAAATAAAAGCAGCGCTTATTAGTTATTGCCCGCTACCATACTTTCAATTGATTATTTATGTCTTTTATGACAACCTCCTGAAATTTGACGAGGATGCAAAACAACACCTTGTATAAGTTTAGAATAGTGGAGGTCCTAACACACTTTCTTGTGGGACTCCGTGTTGAATTATCCTACTACTAGATCTGTATCTGTTGTATATATTCGTGTTATTTCTAAAATCTGCTTTCTGTTGTGCACGTAAGATTTAATTAGATTTAAAATGTTACCTCGTGTACCATAACGCTCTAATATTTTAATATTATTAAAATTTAAAATAGGTGAATTGGTAGTTGGAATATGGGTTGTTGGATTATTCAGGTCTTTACCTATGAAATTGCCGTTCTGCAGTACTGGCCATTTCAAATCAAAGTAATTTTTGTTTGGCTAAGAATTCTAATTTCAAATTAATTTTATTTTATTTTAAAAACGTGTTTTTTTTTCCAAAAGTAGTCATTTGTTTATTGATTAGTGTTACATTTTCATCGCATTTCAATCTTTTTCGTCATCATGGATACGTTAAAAATTCGAGTAATTATGGAATATGAATACTGTCGTGGCAGCAACGCGGCACAAGCGGCACGCAACATCAACGACGTTTACGGAGCTAACACTACAAACCAACGCACCACCTGTTATTGGTTTGCTCGCTTCCGTTCTGGAAATTTCGACCTGAAAAATGAACCTCGCGGTCGTCCGAAGACTTTGGGTCGACAATGACGAATTAAAGGCGATTGTGGAAGCTGATGATATACAATCTACGGCTGAATTAGCAGCAGCTTTCGACGTTAGCGTCAAAACAATATTGGTCCATTTGCGTCAAATTGGCAAGGTAAAAAAGCTTGACAAATGGGTGCCCCACGAACTCAATGATCGCCAGCGCGAAGTACGCGTCGAGACGTGCTTTGCACTGCTCAACAGACACACAAATGAAGGAATTTTGAACCGCATTGTTACCTGCGATGAAAAATGGATTCTGTTTGATAATCGCAAGCGCTCAGCAAGTTGGTTGGATCCTGGTTCAGCACCTAAACAATGCCCTAAACGAAAACTTACCCCTAGAAAAGTGATGGTCACTGTTTGGTGGTCTAGCGGCGGTGTGATTCATCACAGCTTCTTACCAAACGGGGTGAGCATTACTGCAAATCTGTACTGTGAAGAACTGAACACAATGATGGAGAAGCTGGCACATCTCCAACCAGCATTGGTCAATCGCTCGTCTCCGCTGCTCCTGCACGACAACGCGCGACCTCATACTGCACAGCAGACGGTCTCCAAGTTGCAAGAACTGGGGTTGGAAGCTCTCCGTCATCCGCTCTACTCACCAGACCTTGCGCCTACAGACTACTACTTTTTCCAGAATTTGGATAACTTCTTGGCGGGAAAAAAAATCAATACCCGAGAGGCAGTACAAAATGCCTTTGAAGAATTTGTTGCCTCCCGTCCAGCTGATTTCTTTAAGAAGGGCGTCAATAAACTGCCACTGCGTTGGCAAAGATGCATTGATTGCATGGGTGATTACTTCGATTAATACAAATAAAAAATACATGAAAAAAAATCGTTTAAATTTTTTCATACAAAACGGCAATTTCATAGGTAAAGACCTATTAGTATCTTATAATCTACAAAGTCAAAAGCTTTTGTAAGGTCCATATATATAGCACATACAGCACTTCTTTTATCCACATTCGATAAAATAGGGCGTATCAGATCATAGATAGCCATATTAATTGTTCTGTTCTTACGAAACCCTTTCTGTTCATTAACTAGAATATTTGATTTCTCTAGGTACGTATAGAGTGCTTTATAAATTACTTTTCCCAATATTTTAGCAAATATAGGTATCAACGCAATAGGTCTATAATTTTTCATAAGGCATTTGTCTTGTTTTTTGTATAGTGGAGTAACTATGGAGGTTTTGAGTTTCTCCGGGAAGATACCATTCTCAGTACTCAAATTGATTATGTAACTAAGATGTGGCGCGCTATGCATTGTAAGGCTGGTTTTATAGCTTTTGTGAATATTCCATCACTACCTACACTGTTTGTATCCCTAAGATACCTAATATGATTCATGACGTCATGCGGCAGAGTTGGTTCCATAAATAAAGAGTTCAAGTGTTTGACTTAGTAGGGATATTTTGTACTATGCATTTGAAGACGATACTTGGTTAATATAATATTCGTTGAAGTAGTTTGCTATTTTTGCATCAGTTTTTATTTCAGTTATAGGTTCTCTAGGAAAGTTAATTTTATTTTTGTTAGTAATGGTCCAAGTTGCTTTTGATTTATTTTGCGCTGTTTTGATAAAATAGTTATTTTGAGATTTTTGCGTTAAAGATATAATTTTTCTAAGTCTTTGTGAAAATGCTTTGAATACATTTTTGTTCTTGAGAGTGTGGTTAGTTCTGTATTGCCACAGAAGCACCCGTTTTATTTTACTACATTTTTTTATTCCATTTGAGATCCACTTAGATTTTTTAGTTACATTTTACATTACATTACATTACATTATAAAAGCATTGAAATAGATCGAAAAATCCAAATCCAGTCATAAGCCTCATTAGGGCCCGAAGTATTGTAAATGTCTGAAAATGAGAACCTATTGTACAATTTTTAAATTTGTCCATACATTCATGACAATAATTTCTTCGTCTGATGCGCCATGACTTAATAGCACACGTTTTTTAACTAGGCATCTTAAAACCTGTGTGGTGTGGTCTGACAGTCCAAATTCAATAATTTCCCCCTTGCAACCTCTGATATTGTGCGCGAAATTATCCAAACATGTCCCACTACTTATTCTAGTGGGTTGAGAGAGTTGCAATTGTAAATTATAGCTTATAATAATATATTCAAGATCTAGGGTCTGTTATTTCTTTTTAATGTATTTATATTGAAGTCCCTACAAACGATAATCTTTTTATTACATTGAATGCATATTAGATGAAGAATTGATTCTAATTTGTTTGAAAAACCGGCAATACAGATACAGGTCTATAATCATTGGTGTCTTTGCTGTTCGCATGATAAGCGGACTGGAATGAACGTCGCTGCCCGTCAGTTATAGAAAATAGAACTAACATTAAAGTTGGTAGCGAGATACTGAGTTATAGGTACCCAGGCTGCGCTGAACGGGAGTAAAACCTAAAATCTAGCTACGAGCTCCTCAGTTTCATATTAAATATTTACCTATTTTTTTAATTTCAGGTTGCTGACTTACGAGACTTTGACGATTTATCAGAAGCACTACCAGAATTAGAAAACTTAGAATTATATCAGGCTGCTGTGAAACAGTTTGAAATCGGCATTCCCTACAGGTAACCTTTATATTTTTGAACTTCCATTTATCAGGCGCGATTGCAAGCTCCGGATTTCGTTTTAACAAAAAAGCCTAAGGACGCCTTACCCTAGGTACAGTCAACAAAGCTATTCGGTATGCAGGCAGCTAACTTGCACATTCTTTTAAACAATGTTGTGAGTGTGCTGAGTAGACAATTATTGTACACCACACTCATAATAAAATTATGGCATAACGTCGCCTTAGTGCTTGAATGGCCAAACAACCATTGATCAAATTTTACAGGAGACATTTTTTTAAAGTTACGTATGGATATAATGAAAAGTTTACCAAAATCTTTTATGAATTAGAAACCTGACAAGTATTTTTTATATTATTGAAATAGTAATTAAAAATAATAATTGTAATACTGATTATTTTTAATTTTATTGTTGGAGGTTGGCCAAAATGTCGCCAACAAAATTATGTGTAAGGAGATTGAGCATAATGACATGGAGATAAAGCTCTAAAATGATGCGCAAGTATAGTGCTTGTTTGTCCAAACTGCCATCATAGACGCTATACAGTATGTTCAATTTTAATACAAGATTTTCTGTAACATGCGAATACAAGATTTGGCTTGGGAAATTTGTGGACAGACATACATACATTAATGGAAATTGAAACAGGTGTTTAGTAACCCATTTATACTAACATAATATTACACACAACACATACGGACCGCAATGATAACTCCTTCTTTAAGTCGGTTAAATAAAAATAGGTAGTTATTAGTTATTATTTTTGTAAGCAAACTTTTACCGTGACTTTGCCCGCATGGAAAACATTTATCACAACTTCTACAACCTGATCACGTCTTACATGCGAAAAGGTAACAATCAACCTGTATATAACATACAAGTAACTTCAAACACTAAAATAAAAGAAAGTCAATAAAATTCCAACGTACCTTTCCAAATCCGAAACCCTCAATTTACAATCCTTTTTCTTCGTTGTTACTGACATTTTAAACTACTATAACTGCATAAAAACAATATAATTCAGAATTTTGTCTTAGAAACCACGCTATCTCGATAACGAAACAAATAATAGCCAAAACAATATGGCGTCGGAATGCTTGACCGTGATTGGTCGGTCGACGGATGTTGGACAAACAAGAACAGAGACTGATATTTGAATGCGTACATTTGAGCATAATTTGGAGTTTGACTATTCAAGCACTTAAAACAGTTTTTATAAGGGAGTTTGGATATTTTATTTTTGCTAATAGTGCAAATTACATCCAACAAAATTAAAAAATATATACATTAAAAAGCGTGTAATAAGGGTTGCTATAGTTTGATATAAAAAAGTCTATTTTGGTAAAGTTGGTCGTTTGGCCATTCAAGCACTAGGGCAGCGATAAGTTGAAAAAGTTAGTTGGGGGCCCAAGTAGTTTGCTAGCCACACATGATAGTCTGCCCCGCCATCTGTCGAAAAATCCCGGGATGCACCATCGGGCTGGTTGGCGACCAGATAAAAGGGCCCGATGGACATTTCCGGGGGGGCTCGGGCGTCCCCGCAGTCTCCAGCCTAGTCCCCCAAAGATTTCGTCCTGTCAGGACGTGCGTGGAACCTCATTTCACTTCCTTCTCGTCAACCTCATTCACTCAAAAATGTTTTTTGAACAGGAATAAAATGAGAAAAGCTGTTCAGAGTGCACCTCTCTAATATACGAGGTCTGCATTCAAATCTCGCCGCAGTCCATCACCACCTAGAGACTGAGAAACTACCGCTGTTATTCTTGTCGGAGACGCAGATCGGATGTCCGTCAGCCATGTCATACCTGTCTTACCCAGGGTTTACCCTGGAGCACCACTTCAGACCAAGCGCGGGCGTATGCATGTACGCCCGGGACGAGATCTGCTATCGGCGTCTCCGTAACCTTAAAGAGTCCAGATTCTCAACGCTGTGGGTTATAGTGGACACAGGCCTGGACAAAATTGTCTACGCCTGTATCTACCGTTCGCACAGCGGTGATTTGGAGGCAACTGGGCTCACACAGCACCTGAGTGAGGCGGCGGATGCGGCTCAGCAGCGGTACCCTTCTGCCCAATTGGTGTTACTGGGGGACTTCAATGCCCACCATTAGGTGTGGCTCTTCCCACCATGCTGGACGAGAGACGCGAAAGCTAGCGCTTGCGTTAAATCTTATCCAGCTGGTCCAGGGGGCAACGAGGGTGCCGGATGTTGATTCGCACACTGCTTGGACTTTTTGCTGACAACAGATCCAGAACGCTATTCGGTGTCAATTTCTTCACCACTGGGTAGTTCCGACCAATGTCTGGTGAAGTCTGTGTCCGTCTACTCCCTGCCCGATCCTAGCCCAAAAGGCACCTGGCGAGCACGGCGATACAGGTCAGCAGATTGGGATGGCATGCGATCTTTCTTCGCATGTTACCCTTGGCAGCCTACTTGCTCTTCTTCGACTGATGCTTCGTCGCGCACGGTCGCCGTGGTGGATGTGTTGCGGAGGGGAATGGAGTATTACATTCCGTTCTCTGACATAGCAATGTCTGGCGGAGCTCGTCCATGGTTTGGTGCCGAGTGCAATCGCGCTGATGCGCTTAAGCACGCGGCGTACCTAGCATGGGTCGACGCTCGTACGCGCAAAGCAAATGACATGAGTCAGAAGAAGAGAGCCTTCAATAGGGCTGCCAAGTCCTGCAAGAAGGTGTAGCGGAGGGCTCGGTGTGACCACATTAGCCGAATAGGGAACAAACTTGCTTCATACCCAGCAGGTAGTAAGGCTTATTGGTCCCTGGCTAAGTCGGCCGATCGAACATCTGCCCCCCCTCAATTTAATTTATTTTACTGCTGAGATCCGACGGGACGCTGGCCCACTCCGCTGAGGAGAAAGCGAACTTGTTTGCTTCTTTGTTTGCTGAATCTCCACGTCTAGATCCTGTTGGCGCGACGCCCCCTGCTTCTCCTGGTGGATGCGAGTCGAATATGTCGAACATTGGCATTCATCAGAAGGACGTCCGTAGGGTACTGCGTAGCCTAGACGTGAACAAGTCTAGTTAGTGGCCCCGCAATTGCAATTGGCAATTGTTCTGAAGACTTGTGCGCCTGAGTTGTCTCCGATCTTGACACACCTATTTCGCCTTTCGTTTGAGACCGGAAAGATGCCGAAGGCTTGGAAGCAAGCTAACGCGCAACCCGTGCCCAAGAAGAGTATTCGAGCTAACCCATTGAATTATAGGCCCATCTCGGTAACGTCCATAATCAGTAAGTGAGAGTATGGAACGCGTGCTGAATCTTATGATTCAGCACGCGTTCCATACTTATGCTCCTATGCTTATGCTCCTGGCATACCTAGAAGCGAATGATATTCTAAGTGACCGACTATACGGGTTCCAACGAAGTCGGTCATCTGGATCCCCAGTTGACCGATTTCGGTCTTACTTCTAGCGTATGCCATTCACATCTGGAGTGAGGCCATAGATAAGTACGGGGAGGCACTAGCGGTCTCCCTGGACATCTCGAAGGCCTTCGACAGGGTTTGGCACGATAGCCTTATTAGTAAGCTTGCTTCCTTCGGTCGTCCCGCCGGATTGTGTGATTGGATCGCGGATATCCTGAGGGATCGGTCTACCATGGGTGGCTGCTCGTCTGGACTGCTGGATATTAAAGCCGGGGTTCCTCAGAGGTCGGTGCTTTTGGCAACACTGTTCTTGCTGCATATTAATGATCTGCTTAAACCTACCTTTGGGTATGCAGATGTCAGCTCTGGTGATACTGCAATGCTACAGCACGACATCGTTAATATTCACGCTTGGAGCACTGAAAATAACCTCAACCTTAATGTCAATAAATGCGCTATCATGACGTTCTCAAGAGCTACACAACTTGTGCTCAACACCAACACTCTGAACAATGAGCCCTTGAAGCGTGTTGCAACCATGCGCGATCTAGGTATAAACTTTGATCAACACTTGACATTTAACCAGCACATAATTCAGACCTGTAACAAATCCCGGAAAAACTTAGGTTTTGTTTTGCGTCAGGCAAAAAGATTTAATAATAGACAAGCCATTACCCTTTTATACAATTCATATATTCGTAGTATACTTGAAACCAATAGTGTAATCTGGAACCCACACGAGAAATCCTATACATTAGTTGTTGAAACAGTCCAAAAGTCTCTTGTACGCTACCTCTACTTATAATTGTATGGTTATTATCCGTACTTATATCCTACACCATTTGTGCTAGGTATGGTAGCCTACCAAAGTTTAGAAGTCAGAAGAAATCTTGCTACGGTAAAATATTTCATCCGCCTTATTCGTGGTTCCCACTTCAACTCCTCACTTTTACAGCACATTCCTTTTAATATACCTCTACCTATCCGTCATACACTTCGCCCTCGGCAACGTCCTCTATTTTCAGTGCCTCAAATCGGTTCCAAATCCCTTAAGACATTGTATTTAGCTCTTACTCTTATAAACAACATTTTGTTATTTGACGATACGTTGGATATCTTTGCGACTGCTGAGCTGAGATTCCCTGAGCACTGCTACCCGTTACCTAGAGTCCATTGCTGCCTTTAGTACAATCTCTTGTGTTTAATTTAATATTAATTCTTATTTTGTTCGACTGTTAAATAATTGTTTACCTTTGTTTTTAATTTTAATATTATTGTATAATTATTTAAAATTGTAAATTGTTAATTTCATGATAATTTATTGACATGGCTAATTTCTATGTTATTTTTGATTAATTTAATTTATTTTTCTAATTTAATTCTCATTCAGTTTGGTTTCTAATAATTGTTTACTTTGATTTAATATTATTGTTTTTTTATTGTTTATTTATTAAGATTCAATGACATTTATAATTTCTGTTTATCTACTTTGATTATAGGTATATTTATTTTTATTTCATATTTGTTTTGTACTGACCAATAGCTTGTTTGTGTGGTTTAACTGTTAATTCATGTTGGTTATGATAATAAATAAAAAAGAAAAAAAAAACAGTACTGTTGCTGAGAGATACGTGTCCAACGCACGAGCTAGTGGGTCACAGATCCGGTCTCTCCGGAAGGCTATGGTTGAGCGCTTGAACGTGTCCTTACAGGCTGTCTCTGATTGGGGCGATGCCAAACTGGTCAAGTTCAATGCTGCTAAGAGCGTTTTTTTTATTTGCAATGGGTTTGCTCTTGACTCTAGTCTATGTCAGAGATGACAGTGACAAAGTCTACGATGGAGCGAGCCTACCCAGAAGGAGCCTGTTCATCTAACTTTGAACAGATTAGGGTTGTAAGCTTTTGGAAACACAGACGCAGGCAGAGAGTTCCATTCCTTTGCTGAGCGCATTATAAAAGACGTTTGAAAACGCTTAGTGCGAATTGGTGGAATAGCCACAAGGTAGGGATGGTAAGATGCAGTGCGTCTGGATGTCCGATGGTAGAAGGGGGCCGGTGGGATGAGGTCGTGGAGTTCTTGGGCACACTCACCGAAGTACAATCTGTAGAAGACCGACAAGCAGGCAACCTTACGGCGATGAGCCAAGCTATGTAGCTTGGCATCCACCAGTTTTACGTCGCCGATGAGCCTCTTAGCTCTGCGTTCCACCGAGTCAAGCGCGGCAAGCTGATACTTAGCTGAGCCATTGCTTAGTTCAGCTTTGTAAAGGGTTAAAAGCTGTCCAGGCCTAAAGTATCGCTTCACCCTATTTAGGATGCCCAGCTTTTTGGACGCAGTTTGGGCTTTGTACTCGATGGTTGAGCCGAAGTAGAGACTGGATGTCAACTCCATGCCTAGGAGCTCAAGCCGATCAGTCACAGGAACAGATGCACCCCGAAAAGTAGGAGCTAGGTCAAAACGACTCCTTTTTGCGGTAAAAAGACACGCCTGTGTTTTGGTGGCGTTAAAAGTGACCAGATTGTCGTCACCCCACTGGAAGACAACGCTTAAGGTCAAATTTGTCCGCTCTACCATGGCACCTCTCAAGGAACAAACTTCAACCCCACTGGTTGTTGCGTTGGACAAGTATCTCTCTGAAACCGTACTGTCATCTGCGTACCCAACAAGACCAGGCTGAAGTAGGTCATTGATGTGCAGCAGGAAAAGAGTTGCAGAGAGAACAGACCCTTGAGGAACTCCGGCATCTATAGCCATGAGGTCAGAGGAGCAGCCGTCAACGACCACTCGGATCGACCGTTCACTCAGGAAGTCTGATATCCAGCAGCAACAACCAGCTGGGATGCCATAAGCAGGAAGCTTGCTGAGTAGACCTGCGTGCCAGACCCTGTCAAAAGCCTTCGAGATATCAAGCGACACGGCAAATTCTTCGCCGTGTCTCTCAATGGCTTCGCCCCAGCAGTGCGTGACATACACAAGAATATCGCCAGTTGACTGTCCCCGGCGAAAGCCATATTGACGGTCACTGAGGAGATCGTTGTCTTCAAGGTAGGTCAGCAGCTTACTGTTCAGAACCCTTTCCATAACCTTGCATAGGATGGAGGTAATGGCGATCGGACGATAATGCGCAGGGTCAGCACGGTCTCCCTTTTTGGGCACCGGTTGCACATTCGCAAGCTTCCATGATCTCGCCACCGTTCTTTTTACAAGAGATAGACGGTACAGGCGTGTCAACACAGGAGACAATTCAGGTGCACATTGCCTCCTTGCTGGAATGCCGTCAGGTCCACTGGCCTTATTCACGTCTAAACTGCACAATACTCTACAGACCTCTTTATTGTGAACTGCGATCTCTGGCATCGAAGAGTCACAACGAGGTAAAGTTGGTGGTTGCTTGGAGCCAGCGTCCAGACGCGAATTGCCTGCCAAGAGAGTTGCAAATAAATTTGCTTTCTCTCTTGTAAAAAAGACACGCTGGCTGCGTGTCTAAATAAATATTGGCAGTGCAGTGAGAAAAACATAATTTTTTGCCTGTATACCAAATAGCTTTGTTGACTGTACCTTCTCGAACTTGGTCAGGAAATCAGGGTAATCTTGGTATTTTTCATACAATCTCAAATTATTAATATTATTTTTTTATGGATAGGAAATCATCAAATGACTACTCTTACTAACTAAAACCCCCACCCGTGATCCTGGAAATGCCCTTAGCGTTCCAGAGCCCCGGTACCTAACACTTAAAAAAAACTCGCCAACCCTGGCAGGCACATTGTGGGCCCGCGCTAGGAGCCGAACCATTACTTTTGTGTCAGGACGCTGCGCACGGCGGTGGTGCAGTGCAGCTCGGACTCGGAGTTCGTGTGCAAGCTGCACTGCCTGCGCGCCGCCTTCACGCAGCTGTTCCGCGACGCCGCCGTGTGGGCCTGGTTCGTGGACGCCGGCCGCCAGGTGCTCACGGACCTGTTGCTCTTCGCTGATAAGGTACCTGACATTATCCTATACTTTCCGACCCCACACACCCTAATGCCAGTTTCTAAACCGCCATTTGGCGGCCAGTACCACCGGCTTATACGCGTCTTCCGAAGCACGGAATCATCTTTTTATCAGACAATCAGGTAATTCAAGCCAGCAACTTTAAAAAGTATGCTTTTCGTGGGAATCGAACCGCCGGGTCACAAGGCAGACGCCTAAACCACTCGACCACGGAGTATACTATAGGTACCTACTACCTATTCATTAGTCGGCCACGTACTGCTCGGACAAAATTTGAGGAGTCAATCAATTCGAAAAGAAGCTTATTCTGCCATGCCTTTTCCTAATTATTTCGCATTCGTTTTCCAATGCACGAGCAACTACCACTCGATCTCCTGTCTGTCTTACTAAGTAAGACTTGTGTCAGATTTTCTGGCTATCCGTAACGACTGTCAACAAACAACTGATCTACAAACTAATGTCGGGGTAAACGGCTTAGCGAGCTTTCTGAGGCAAGGAGCAATTTCGGCATGTAACGAATAGGTCAAATTTACAGTGAATAAACTTTCGTAAAACTCGCAAGCCAGCCTTCGACAATGATGATACTATACGTCATTTTATGCCTTCGTGCTAGCTATCTTCATACAAACGGCTCAAGGTTACGTTACGAATTCGATACGAAACTTACTTGATTAAGTTCTCTGTACATCTGTGTGCGTAAAGTGTTAAATAAAATAAATAAATTCGTACTCACAAAATTAGTTCAAATTACGCACACCAGAGGCGCTGTTCATGTTTCCATATAAAATGCTCACGTTAACGATACGAATACTTTTTCGCAAGTTGTTTGTGCTAGGGGTACAGTAACCCTAACAGGTACCTACATGGTACAGGTACCCTAGTAGGTACATGGACTGGCCACGGCAAGTTGCTCAACCTTGAAGATGGACCCATGCTGTTCATATCTTAGCCACGAGCTTACATTTGCTGTATTGATATTCGTTCATAAGATAATTTTCAATTAGAAAAAACTACTTCTATTTTTCTGTGCCCTATTAAGGGTTCATAATCTCTTGATTCTTATTTTAAGTTATATATAACCTGCTTAGGTTGATACGCATACATTGTGTAAAGCTATAAACCCATTATTATTGAAATCTTTATTTCACTAGGAACCAAAGGAATTCTTGGTGGCGTATGAAGAAATGGTGTCATGGGCAACAGACGCGGCTAACTGGGCAACGATTGAAAGTGAACTTACAACTAAAGGAGTTAAGGTACAGATTAGGTACTTTTCGTGCGTAGCGCTAACTTTAGACCTTGGGACATACCTACTGGCTGTGATCTCAATAAAGTTGCATTCAGACTCAAAAGTTATAAGCCAAAATCTATTTTTTTCCGAACAGGTACTACGCAGTATACCTACACTATTAATACGCCCCTTTATGCTTCATACTACATTAACAACACGCGCAACTCCTCCCATGGTATTTCACCTATGCTACATCTCACGCCTTTTTTAGGGTTCCGAACATCCGTAAGAAACGCATCCCTTATAGAATTACTTGGGTGTCTGTCTGTCTGTCCGTCCGTCCGTCTGAGAGCCATTTTTCTCCGAATTCACTGCACCGAGCCTATTAAAATTTGGTACACATATACAGGTTGTCCCGAAACTCAACGTCAAGCAGGTACGGGGAAATAGGCTAGGTTATACCCCATCAGGCAAAAATAAAGTTTTATTGGGTCATTTTTTTATAAAACCTTTTCTCAGATAACTTTCGACGCTTCATGTTTAAAGAAAAATGTACTATACTACCCTTGGCAAGTTATTTTAAAAAATGTCCCATTAAATCAAGATTTCAAAATGGTACAACACTTGCTTTATCTTTCCATAAAAAAATATTATAAATGTTATCAACCATTTAGAATTTTAGAGCATTAAAAAGTCGATCAAAATTACCAAAAGCAAGTACAAAACATTTTTTCTACTTCACCATAATGAAGGAGTGTGTCAGCAGTAGTGAGACAGACTGATATTTTATTTTTAGAGAATGCGAGACGGATGGACGGACTCAACTCAATGCATGATAGTAAATTGATAAATTATTTTGATTTTGATTTGATAATCTAGCAAACATACGATGATCTGGGACCCAGATCTCCATGAACATAGATTTTAGTATCATGATATTAGTCCTTATCTATTTAAATTGGTTATGTGTGTTATGTTAAATTATTCAAATCGGATCTTTCGTTTAATAGTTACGACGGTTTTAAAAATACTCTAAGTAAAAAAATGTTGCGAGTAAACGAACTGCCCTAAGTTTATTCTATTAATAAGTAGTTTACACATAGAATAGAATACTCTTACACATGTTAAGAGTTTAGATGGGAGATAAAGTTCGTGGAGCATCAACTAAACCCGCGCGAACGAAGTCGCGGGCGAAGTGCTAGTTAATTATAATAAATCAGCAAGTTCTCTAACACACGAAGACTTTTCTATTTCGTCACTGAAGGTGGACCAAAAACTGAGAATTCCCCTTGCTTGCTTTTTTATAATATTTCAACAAATCATCATCTGCCTAGCCTTTTCCCAACTATATTGGGGTCGGCTTCCAGTCAAACCGGATTCAGCTGAATATAATAATATTTTATTTATTTATAATATAACAAATACTAGTTTTTTTAGAATTTCGTACCCAAAAGGCAACCAACGGGACCCTATTACTAAGCCTCCGCTGTCCGTCTGTCTGTCTGTCAGCGGGCTGTATATCAAGAACCGTAATAGGTAGACACTTTGAACAAACTTGCCGGATCTTGGAGACGCTCAATTCAATTCAAAGCATTTTATTTCAAATAAACCATTGACAGGCACTTTTGAAACGTCATCTTCGCAAAGTTCTTCAAAATGGTGTTTTATCTTCCTCTGACGAGTTTTAGAAAATTCAAGGCCAACATTGACCCCTTTTTTGCTAGACTATTGGATTCCTGTTTACTTTTGTGACCCAAACACGCCAGTTACGTAAACGATTAAATTTGGGGTATGGGTGTTAAAGTAAAAAAAAAACAAAAAAGTTTTTCATAATTATAAAATTAATAGTTTTGGAGCTGTTAAGAAATAAGATCAAAAATGACCAGTCCCCCCGTATCTCCGAAACTACTGAGCTAAAACAGGAAAACTTATAAGTCTCGTGTTAATAAAACATGTTACAAAAATGAAATTGGTTCGGAACCCTCGGAGCACTCGAGTTTGACGTGCACTTAGCCAGTTTTTTACTGCTGGTTACTATCTAAACAAAAACACAAATTATATCCAACCTTCATAGAAATAGCAATTATTTTACGGAAATGCTTAAATCTTTTCAGGCCTTGACATTCTACGATGTGGTGCTAGACTACATTTTGTTGGATGCATTTGAAGATCTTGCATCACCGCCTTCCTCGGTTCTTGCCGTTGTCCGCAATCGATGGTTGTCAGATGGATTTAAAGAAAGTGTATGTTGATTTGTTAAGATTATTGTTTTAATTTAGTGCAAGACATGAAAATTTACCTAAATCATTAATTAAACTTATTTCAGGCATTAACAACGGCAGTATGGTCTGTGATAAAGGCTAAGCGGCGGTACCTGCAGTACCCAGACGGCTTCATGGCACACTTCTACTCGATATCAGAGCATTTACTGCCCGTGCTCGTGTGGGGATACCTCGGACCTAACGAACGTCTTCGCGACGTGTGCGAGTCCTTCCAGTCAGAAATAGTAGGATTTATAGCAGACTTATTTAACTTTCAGAAATGTCGTTACACCAATGTAGACGATCTCTCTGCTGACATAATGCAACACGCTAGATTACGTTCTGCAAATATTACTGATAAATTAGCTGAGAGAATTTAAAATTATATCGATAAATGTACTCGTAGCATTTACGATCCGGTTTCTACATGCTGCTTGCGTGTGTTATGTATTTGCCTTTTTACCTCAAATTATCGTCTATGTAAGTATCACGGAATTTGTTGTTTTAACAAGTCTCATCACGTTATAAACGTTATTGTTGCTATAGTTTTAACGGTATATAAGTATCTTATTAATGTAAGAAAATCTACCTATTAATTGTTATGTATAATTTAAGAATTCGCTACATGTGAAAACCAATGCCTAAGTTTTGGTTGATTGACACAATTATTAGGGAATTAGTTACATGGAATATAACATTCCTATGGCCATTTGATTTTGTTTTATATTATGGTAAAATGGCGCATTTTTTAGAGCTCAAATCAATACGTATAAGTTTTTAAATGCTTCTATTATATAGGTCGTAAGGTGAAAGTGTTCATTAATCTGTCTTTACAAATAATACGAATAGGTATCACCGTAATTGCAGTGTACTCCAACACCAAGGAACTAGACAATACTGTCAGACATTAGTGCCAGCCGCAAATAGTTCGGTATAATAAAATATTTTATGAAGTGTCGGGCGATTCTGACGATAAATATTTGAAAGTAGGTACGCTTTCTATATGGCGATTGAAAAATCGGTCCTAAGGTTAGGAGAAAACGAGCTACCGGTGTCTCGCTTGTGCTATAATTTTATTGAAATAGAACAATAGATCTTATCAAATCCCTTAAATGTTTAGAGGTCCCAAGGTAAAGCCGTTCTCAAGGTAAAGCCGTTCTTATTGAAGTATCGTGTTACCATAAATTGCGTGTACGCAGTACCTCCATTGCATGTACGTATACAAAATGTATGTAGAACACAAATTCTCTGTAGCACAATTTTGTTGCGTTTTCATAATGATGTATTGCTTACCTACCGATTAAATATGCAAATTATTAATTCACTGAGAGAACAGAAGTGTCAGCTGTTGCTTAGTAAAATATGGTCGTTTGCAAAATAGCAGCTTGCTTTTGTAGTAGAGTGGCAGTGTGGATAAACTGAATAACCGGAACCGAAATCCCCCAATTGCTTTATTTACTATTCTTGCTGTATACTTTTTAGTGTGAAATCGTATTTAATTAAGTCATATAGGTACTTATCCTTGCTGTTGCATTTCTTGCTTTGTATTTCCAGTAGAGCTAATCATGCATTCCATTTTGGAAGTATGTATGTATTTATTTCTTATGCAAATAGATTATTATTATTTATTTAAAGTACTATAGAAGTCACTTATCGATTAATGCTTTTAATTGCATACTAAATATTGCTTCCAGAGAAACCCAATAAGTGTATAATTAATTATAATGAAGTTTAAGAAATAAATTATTTTGCATTTGTTGAGATGGTAGCTGTTGTTGCTATAAGTTTTAAATCAGTGTATTTATCTTTGTAAATATAGAATAAATTAATTAAATTACATGGTTTTATTTCTAGTAGTCTATACTCAGGTGTGATTTTACTGAATAATGGCACTAGTACATAAAATAAAACGTGTTTGATTTTCCCTAGACTTGCAGTTTTTTTTTTGCGATTATTCACGAAATGAGTAAAAGTAAATGAGGAAAAAGAAGTGGTGATAAATTTAAATTCTGTAGGTTACGAAATAAAACGCTTCTATATTAGAAAATTTAGTATATCAATTTTCACAATTATAGCCATACGTCTATGATATAAAAACAAATGTGTAAACATAAATCTTTAATTACAAATTCAACGATAATACTTCCCCAAAGAGCAAGCACCAATTACTTTTGATTTTTTTTCAACTGAAGATAAGTTAAGTTGAGGAATCACTCGCTATAGCCTCATCGAAGTAAACTAAATTAAATAACATAGTCTTTTATAGCAATACCTGCACGTGAATAATTTTATAATACTTTCGGCGGTTTAAATAAGGTGAGCGAGTGACGATGTAATTATTTTGCGTCTGTTGAACAGACCATATTTTATACGCCGAATTTTTGCAACACGGAGAAATTCGTATCCCTTAAGATGGGATACTTCGGAATTACTCTTACTAGGAGTTCGAGATAGCTTACTAAAACTGTTTCGAGGATAAGAAAGCCTGGCAACCACAAAATCACGATAATTATATTAGTGTATAAATATATTTTAGGACTCACTACAATAATTATTTGGTTTAGTGCACAGCAAGTTTATTTAAAAGCTCTAATAGTACAACAAAAAAATATAACAATATTTTAAATAATATAAAGAAAACCATAATATATATAATCCCTTTTATAATAATAATAACTTGATTGGCAGGCTCCCTCAAAAATATAAAAGCTTACGATATAGTGAGAATCGACATCTACTCGTCAGGACTAGACACTAGAAAGTATCGAAAATGAGTATACAAACACACGAAAGAAATGCATGCATTCTTCTTATAATAATAAATGGAATCACTATGATATCCGAAACTAACAAGAGTCAATATATACAACAAAATAATTAATGCAAATATCAATGTTGTTTTTATGACGAAAATGGTTGTCAAAAATGTTCTGTTCAGAATGTTTTATGTTAAAACGTTGGAAGTTAAAAACATTGAGATGGGAGATCAACGCAAGACTGTGGATTTGTGCAAATTAATAAATTTGCAGTTTACATGCATTTTTTAGTTTTTATCACATTTTTTATAATCAGATCCACAGCTAATTTATGAAATAAATATTCGCAAAAATGAGGTATACTATACCCACCACTATAAAAATAAATATTTTGGTGTGCTAATACTTTTAAGATAAATTGCTAAATTAGTTAAAGAGTGAAGCTCGCTAAAGAAGTTGTAAGGACGGTGACGTGGTGGTCCGCTGCGGCTCCAGCCGTGCGTGCGAGCGGCTCGCCCTGTGCGTACGGACGAGGCGCGCAGGGCGAGCCGCTCGCCCCGTGCGTACGGACGAGGCGCGCGAGTTACTCGGGCTCGGGCGAGTCGGGCGCCAGCGTGGTGCCGCCGGCTGCGCGCACCTTCTTCAAGTAGCTCGCGCTGTCGAACTCCAGGCAACTCTGTCGGACACGATACCACATTTATCGATAGACGCCTTCTATGTTTCACATCGAATGAATTAGTACTCATGTTAGTTTCTTCTGTAAGCGTACCGATCTGTTTGAGGTTATTTACAAGAAAGTCCCGATTACCGCATAGTAAGAGTTAGATGAGGGTTAGTAAGGAGGTAAGCTAAGAACAGGCAAAAGACGAAGATATTTCGAATTTTTTATATTTGAATACCATAAATTGACAATCAATTGTAAGGAACACTAATAATTTCAATGCATACTCAAATTAAAAACAATAACAATAAATGAACAATCAACAGATAATCAACAGATACAATTTGGAACTTCACTCAAGTTAATGGCGAACAGTCTACCTGTAGCGGTCCCCTCTCAAATACCCATTCTGTCCGAGCAGCATGAACAAAGAGACAACACAAATTTATATTAGCATTGTTAATAAACTCTTAATAAAGCTTTCAAAACTGTTTACTCATGTAAATAACGTTGCGTAAAAGATTTATCAATATTATTCTGTCAATAAACACCTTTATATATTAGTAATAAAAAATTCTTCCATTAATTCAATAATGAAAAATATTTTTTTTCTAAAACGATAAAGAATTTCCAGTGCTATAATGGTCAGATTCTTATCTATAGTCAGTCTTCAGTTTGGGTAGGTTACAGCGAAACGTTGTCAATAGTGGCATTTAAAGTGAGCGGCATACTTTACGTTGCCAACCCCGAACTTTATTATAGGACACTTCTCACATAATACTAGCGTCAGTCTTACTATTAACTTACGCTACTGAGATCAACATTTTTCCTACTTTAAGAATCTCTTATAATTTATAACTAGCATTACGCTTAATCGGCTAATGAGGGGGCCGGGGCTAGAGCCCGGAGACGGATGAGATACACGAAGTGGGACTAGAAATTTTCGACTAACTTAACTATTAATAGGAGGTACCTCGAGATTACTTTGAACATAGCTTCTATAGTGCACCATCATGCATGCACAAGCATAAGAAAGGCGGGTGAAAACAAAAGCAAGCTGGGACGCGTGCAGGTCGCAGGTCCGCGCGCACTCCGCGCGGTCTGACACGCGCGGAGTGCGCGCGGACCGGCAGAGGGGGGCGTGAAGCGCCCGTGGGGCGGGGGGCGCCTAGTAGAAGTTGCGGCACAGCAGCGCGGCCAGGTAGTTGGGGTGGTGCAGCGGCGCCCACACGCGGAAGGGCGTGAGCACGCGCGCGGGGGGCGCGGCGCTGCGGCGCGCGGACAGCGTTACCTTGCGCGCCAGCTCGGGCGGGAAGGCGGCCAGGCCGCTGGGCGGCAGCTTGCTGAGCGGCGAGTCGGCGTACTGCACCAGCGTCTCGTACGAGTACGTCTGCCGCGCGCCCGCTGCGCCTGCAACGTGCGCACGAGGTCAGCGCCCTTCGACATGTCTTGCTTATTAGCGTGGGTATAAATAAAAAATGCATTATCGAATGCAAAACCTTAGTTGTAACGTAAATAAACAACCACTGTTCAAATTTACAGGGACAACTTAAAACACTATGCAAGCACAAAAAAATCATACGTGCAAATCATTTTAAATTGTTGAAAGCCATCATGAAGCACATTCGAATGCATTCTTGTTGTAAAAATTAGTATTTGTTTATTATGCAATTAACGAATAAATCATTAGTACAGACCATTATTGACTGACTGCTGCATTTTACATATTTTTATAGAATAATATGGGCAATGGGCATGAAAAAATATTAGCACAATATGTAATGGCTTAAATGTTACACAACAAAGTCTTACAAAATAATATTTAGATATGACTTCTATGGATATGCAAAACATGGTCGAATTTATGAAAACAAATTAAATGAATGTGACACAAGTTCCCAGTGCTTATAAAATATCTTCTATAAATATAACTATATGTATACACACATGCGTGCAAACTTGAAAAGGCACGTGCTTACGCATAAACTTGACATTACACTAACGAAAATCGACCAAGTAATGACTGGAGCTTGTGGTAATTATTAAAAACGTTTCCATTCTGTTACTACCCCAAATTTAAGATTTTCCTTAACTATCCTACTACATACCTATTATAATTTGTATTCTTTTCATCTTTTATACACGGTGCCATTTTAGTCGTCTTACAACAGAAGACCACTTGATCTATCCAATGACTACTACACATTCATGAAAAAATAAATGATATTTATGAACATTTAAATTATCAAGAAAAAAAAATATTATTAATTATCATGACGCATGACGTAGTTTGAAACATCCAGGAGCGACTTTGTTGGGGAAGTGTTTTTGGTATGGCGCCGGCTATTTTTAACCACATTCCTAATTCCATAAAAGAGGAACCAGTGTCAACTTTCAAAAAGAAATTAACAGAATTACCATTAAATGTTATTCCTGTCTCGGTTTTTATAGCTGATAAATTTTAGTTGTGCATTTTTGTTTGATGATAAATTGCATCAAAGTTTGCATGCCAAAATGGTAGAATGTACAAGGATTCTTTAATATTATTGTGACTACCTTATTGTAAATACCTACCTTCTGAGAAAATAAATGAATATTCTGTTCTATACTAAACCTTGTGTTCTAATGGAATGGGAGTTATTCTTTTGATGTGTAAACATGATTAACAGTGTGTTTTATAATTGTAATGCATTATTTAAGTTTATTGTACCTAATAAATTACATAAAAAAATGATCGCACCTAGAGGTAATTAATATCGGGTACATTAAGTGGGCCGCCTTTGTAAGACGACTAAAGTGGCACCGTGTATAATGGTTTTCTGTGGCCACTACTTTAATAAAGTTATGGAATGTGTGCGCTGGAAATAGGTTGACGTATTGTGTGTGATAAAATAAGTAAATAATACTAATTTGTTTTAATATCAATGCTGCGGAATATTTTATCGGTTTCATTGATATATTTAGCTTCGAAGGGGCCTCAATGAATGGGTTTAAAAACTAAAAACTCGCCAATTCTACTGATTTTTAAACAACGTTTGCTATTGCATGTCAATCTCAAACTGTCAAAAAAGCCTTAATTTTCATAATGTTTTGACAGATTGCGTTTGACATGTGAATGCGAACGTAGTCGTTGCTTAAAAATTAGTAGAATTTACTCTGATGCGAGCTCTGTAAGGAATCCCTTCAACTATAAAAAACAGCCAAGTGCTAGTCGGACTCACACAAAGGGTTCCGTACCATAAACTGGAAAAAACACCTTTTTTTAAATACACCCGTATTAATAAAACGTGTTTTTTTCCGTGAACGCTAACTATTTTAGGGTTCCGTGCCCACGGAACCCTAAAATAAAATTTTCAGTTGAAAATTAATGTATTTAGAGTTCCGTACCCGAAGTGTAACCAATGGAACCCTATTTTGCTAAGCCTCCGCTGTTCGTCCTGCTATCTGTCAGCGGGCTACAGCACGCTTGGGATACATCCCAAGAACCGTAATAGACAGGCAGACAATTGAAAATTTCTAGTGCCGCTATAACACATAATAAAAATTAAAGGGGGAGGGAGTCCACTTTGATATACACAAGAAACGTTTTTTCGGTTTACGGTACTGAAACTTTTGTGCGAGAGTCCGACTCGCACTTTGCCGGTTTTTTAATGTTTGCGTTCTTCTATGGTTTTCTTCTACAAACATGTTTACGAAAAAAAAAAACCTGAATTTTATAATTAACAGCTACCGTATTTACAAATTATAGAAGAGTAAGTAACATGTTTGAATAGCGACAGGTAGCTGTCAAATTAATGGAAGACATCTGAAGGAACAACTAGTTTTTATTCCCATGGCTAATTGAGTTAGATGGTTCAAAATAATTTGTTGATGAGTAGGTGGTGGTTACCTTGATTCTTGTCAATGCTGGTGGCGCGCGAGAAGCGCGGGCGGCGCGGCGTGCTGTCCTCCGCGCCCGCTGCACACGTAGCGCACATGACGTCACACGTCACACGTCACACACGACGCACGGCCGCCTAACTACTCTATACCGACACAACCACTCCGCCACGCCTTGTTCGCCTTTACAGTCTGTCAAGCGAGTCGTGTCCAAGACCGTTTAGCTAATTCCTTATAATGGCAATACTTTTATCTGTCAAACTGATTGTCACAAGTTCGTTTCAACATCAGATAAGTTCGCTACAAAATTGATATTTTAGCTCAACTATCTAGATTTTTATTTATTTTACTGTGATGTGATCACAATTTCGGATTTAGATTCAATCGTCTCTTAGTCGTGCCTGATGTTGAGTCTTACTGGGGCACATAATATTGAAAGCCACTTCAAGAGATTGCTGTTTGAACTGAAAATGATTTCGGTATTTTTATTAACATACTACTTTTGTCAGCTGCCTTGAATAATGAAGTAATAAACAGCATAATAGGGTATTTTACTATTGATAATTTAGTTAAGCAACTCATAGCCATTGAAGACAGTAAATAAATTAAATCAGAAACAAAGTACCTATTCTGATGAAAATCGCTGTTAGAAAACAAGTATAATAGATTCAGATTTTAGTTCTGATTGTGACTACTAAATACCACCGACATTGAAATGCACTTTTTTAATTTATCCCAAACAAATTTTTAATCTACAAAAATAATTCAAGTATCAAACAAGTTTTAGCGAACTATATTAGTGTTGAAACCTGTAAGATTTTTAAATTTGCCGCCTTTTTCATGGGACAAGACTTGCTCGACGGACTATTTAAATATTTACCAGTTTTTTTTTTAGTTTTTCAATCAAAATGCTATTTTTAATATTATCAAACAGGGGAGTGATACAATTTTAATGTGGCGAAGTTGCTTCAGTATAGAATACATTAGGTTAAGCATTTAAGGCAGACAATATGATTTGCTAATGATTTGTTACGAAATGTTCGATGTTAAATGATTTAAAAATTACTCTGCCACGACCGTGAATCGAGGTGGTATTTGAAGATAAATATAAAATATCAACTACATAAATATACTTGATTATTTTATTGTATAATAGACATTAAATACTTGAGAAATGAGTCTAAACACTGAGCTGAAAGAAATGATTTCATAATCGATGTAATAATGGATATGTTGTATATATATTTTTGAAAATAAAGTTTTCATGCTTCAGTCAGTCTAATCCTCCCTATAGTAGACCTGTCTTACTTTCTGTTATTTAGAAACCGCACACCATCACTGTAAGTGCGTCCATGCTTTCAAATTGAATTGAACTCCTGCACTAACTAGTACCTATGTCATGCTTGTTTAAAACTTTGTATTACTCATAGAAAATATTACTGTCTGGTGCCTATATTTTGTATGAATTTTGGCGGCAAATCATTCAATAGCTAATTTTTCAAAACCAAACTTTTTTTTGCAAGTTTTCCCATGCGATCGAGAACAAACGCAAGGCTCGTCGACCAAGCGGCGGTAGACCACTATGCTTATTGCTGACAAGGACTTATTATGAAGGACAAACTTGACAGAAACTGCGATCAAACAAACATTTACTGGCCAGAAATGAGCAAAGTGAAACCGTCGAGCGCTGACGTTAACTTGCAGAGTTCCACCACCGGTCGGCGTCGGGTAAGTGAGAGAGACAGAGAGAGAAAGAGAGAGAGAGAGGTAGAGCTCTCTCGAGACTCGTGTTACCGGCGTGGTCCTGGTCGTTGACGAAGACGTCATCGTCGGCGCCGTTGAGCGCGGCGTCGTCGCGCAGCAGCAGCGCGGCGGCGGGCCGCTGCGACAGCGTGAAGAAGTCGCCCGAGCCCGCGCCCATCGCTTCCAGCGCGCCCGCGCTCTCGAAGTATTCGTCTAACACTAACTTCGCAGTCTGCAATTTACCAAAAGTACAAATAACCGCCTTTTCTACGAATCTTGCAACAAAAATTCTGTTTAAAAAAGTACTCACCTTTACTAGATCCAAATTATGGCCCGTGATCTTAATGGAATGTTGCCCGAAAGTAACAGTGTACTTATACTCCCCGAGTGCGGCGTCATTCGTCGAGAAGCTATGAAGTAGAGCCCGAGCATTGTGCGGAGATTTCTAAAAAACAATCTCGATATCAGAAATATATAAATGAAACGAATAATACAGAAGGCATCGAAAGTAGGTCGAGTCGAACACAAATAATAGAAGATAATAGTCGCGTGGGCGCGACGTGAGCGCGCACCTCGCGCACGTCGTCGGAGCCGGCGGAGTCCAGCGAGGCGCGCGAGCCGCCCAGCGCGCCCTCCGCGGCCTCCAGGCGCACGGGCGACGCGTTGCGCCGGATGGTGTCGCCGATCAGGTGCTTGGCGTGGCTGCAACGCGACATCAAGGAAGCGACGTATCAATATTTGGCTACACGACGCTCATTGAATCAATTACTTTTATTTGTCGATTGGATATAAAATAAAAATATTCGACTCACTTTACATTCTCCTCGTTGGGCCCAGTGATCTGGACGAGTCGCTCCTTAGCACCAGGACTCACTGAAAATACAACCATCCCGATGACTGACCGGCTCACGCAGGGCGACATTATTAGTCATTATTATGGAGTTGATAAGCTCATAGCGAGTTGCGATTAATAGGCGGTGAAAAATGGCTTTATTTTGAAAATTATTAACTGTCATATAACCATTCCCAAACAATTATGAATTTTGTAATATTAGTAAGTAAAGGTTTTTAAAGATAACCTAATGTTTAATTCAGCTTCAAACCTGCACTAGTACTATTGTTAAGGTGATATATTATGTGTGATGGATAGAGAAGATCTTTTGGTAGAAAAAACAGAGGAGATGGGAAGAGCCCGCCACACCATGCGCAAGCGCCTCAGCCCGCACCGTGCGTTCATACCTCGCTGAAACGATATAATGGTGTCACTTAGCTCCTCGATCATGTGCACCCTCCTGCCCTTGATACCCATCACTGTAACACCACAACACAACTTGAGATACGCCGCCAGGGGGCTCTCCTCAAGCGGCCACCCAAATTCCTTGGTTTCAACATCAGTTTGTAATAACTCAACCAAACATGTAACTATGTAATAAATGTTTATAGAAATATCTATGGATTTTTAGAAATGTAGAGTTGATTGATTTATTTTTGTATAGATTTATACATATGTATATGTATATGTAATTTACAGATTTACTTCCTTCTTAATCGTCATTCACTATCGAAGTACATATATAAAAGAACTGGTCTAAGTAATACTAAACAGACAAGCGTAATAATATCGACCTCAGTCATGCATCATAATTCCCCGATTTATCGACAAGTACTCGCGTGTTCAACATGCAAGTCCCCTTTTAGATAGTATCAACATGTAATAGGAATGTATCATCACCTTTGCCAGAGTCGGCATTCCTGATGACAACTTCGTCCTTGGAGTAGTTCTTGCCGGGGATCTTGGTGGGCTTGGGGAACTTGCCGGACGGCTTGATGATCTCGCCCGGGCCCAGCAGCGCGGCCGGCTCGGGCGCCGCCGCCAGCGTGGGCGACAGCGAGCCCGAGCCCTCCATGGTGGGCACCAGCAGCGGCTGCACAGGGCACAGGGGCACACGTCACTACGCGGCCGCTCCGGATGCGTGTTATTACTTAACTAGGTCAGCTGCGCGCTTATCGGAAGCCAGTATTAATATTGCACATTCAACAAATTGTTTCAGTTTAGTCAAGCCTTGAATATATGACTTTATAAAAAAAAAAAAATTAGTTACCTCAGCATGGGTGCCGCGATGTCTATAGTATTGACTCATGTAGTCGGAGCCCTGCCATAGTTTGGCGCGCAACTCAATCAGCTCGAGAAGATGAAGTCTAGTTTTCTTATCCAATCGTTCGTCCTGTGAACCATTACGGAACACAACAAAGTATCTGGAATATAAACAATATTTTTTTATTACTTCAAAATTGTCTAAAACTATTGATTGAAAAGGATACGAAAAGCTTGAGAAGTTTAGGTTTACGAGAAGCTTGCC
The DNA here is from genome assembly GCA_950371165.1 of Lacanobia oleracea. NCBI lineage: Eukaryota > Metazoa > Arthropoda > Insecta > Lepidoptera > Noctuidae > Lacanobia > Lacanobia oleracea. Next base: position 8,078,036 of record OX493393.1, read on the forward strand.
GTGGCTAAATAATAAATTCAAGGTAAAAACGGTCGTAAAAAACGGAACCCTTTTAGGATCACTCGGGTGATCCTAAAAGGACGTCTGTCTATCACAACCAGTTTTCTCCGGATGTACTGGACCGATTATTGAAATTTGGTAATCATATGGACTTCTGTGACCCAAACTCGCACGCGTCAATAAATAAATTTTGAGTATGGGGGTCACTTTTGGGGGTCAAACTAGAAAATTATAAAAAAAGTTTTTCAAACTATATTGTGTGACATATCACATGAAAGGGATTAATGTGAGGGTTTTAATTATATTTTCATAATTTTCAAATAAATATATTATTCAAGAAATTAGACCAAAAACTAACTAATTATTCTATTTTATCTCCGAAACTACCGAAACTAAAATTTTGAAAAAAATGCAGATTATAGTTCGTACCCTACAGGTTACAGGAAAACCTATAAGTCTCTACTGTTAAAATAACATGTTATAAAAATGAAATAGGCTCGGAACCCTTCCTCTGCATACGAGTCCGACTCGCACTTGGCTAGTTTTTTTTTCCAGGTCGGGCCAAAGCATGAAGGTATAGATAAAAGTGGAGGTAACAGATATTACTGTCTCGTTCTTATGTATACTATGTTTTCAGAAAGAGATCGTCCGACCACAGTCGGCTTCACTTGAGAGTGCTGCCTCCACTTTATCTATACCTTCATGAGCCGAAGTCGGCCCATTACGCACCCAGACACCTCCGAGCCTCGGAAAGCACGATAAGCTGTTAGTTCCGGTTGTCATTTGTAAATCTTTGACAGTTATTACAGGACTCAGTCCGAAGCTATGGTCCAAAGCCTATTTATAGAATAGAAAACATGACATTTTAGTCACGATTGAAGGATCACAATTTTGTTGCTACATATTTAAATGTAAAATTGGTTACTAAAAATTACTGTTTCAAAGTATCACTATGTATGTACACAGCAAGCAAGTTTTCTTCTACGTGAAACAAAAATAGACTAATACATGCAAATTTTTTGATAATGAAGCAAATAATAGATCACGAAATCCCGCGATGTATGTTACTGAACACGTCATGTATGTTACTTACGCGTCCAATCCTTGTTCATGAAACACACAATCAGCTAAACAAGTGACCGTTACAAACAGCGACAACAGACGAATTATTTATCTATAATTTGCACAAACCTATCAAGAAAGTCCTTGTACAGAGCTTCGAGCTGAGCGCCGTAGAGCTTCAGATTAGAGTACATAGTGGCCACATTGCTTTGAAGCGCACGGTCATAGTTACCCTGCATCATTTGGTACGCCACCGCTTCTGTCAACACTATGAGGTCATCAACTGCAAAGAAAAAAAAATCGAATTAAACAATAGTATAATTGTAAATATATGGGCGTAATAGGTGAGCATTTGCTTGACCACGCCATTAGTTTCCGAATGCTCATCTTTTGGGTTTAAAATTAACCTCGTTAGAAAGTTAAATGTTCGCGTTTTATACCTAATTTCGATTATTCCGTTTATCCACTCTAAAACAGCCCGGAGGATACGGTGGAGCATACGGGGGAGGTCGGCCCTGCTTGGGCGGAGCGGATCTGCGGTGGCGACCTCTCGTGTGCGGCCCTAGTTCAATCCATGGTCCGAAGCGAGGAGGCGTGGGAAGCTTGTGGGAAGCTTTTGCGAAGCCGTCAATGCCAGCGAAGGAGGAAACCGAACGCGTTGAGAGAGAAGGAAGTTTCCTTCTCTCGCGGCTGAGGCATGAAGTTTCATGCCTCAGCCGCCGCAACAGAAGAAGATGCCCGAGCGTCAGGAATCGCAGGGCGATTTCCGGCCACCGTAGACGCGTTGTGTTCCGCGCATGCCGGGTTTGTGGACACGTTCAGATTACCCCGGCAGTGACAGTTTGCGCTTGCAAACCTCCTTCTCTGGTAAGAAGTAACCCCCTTTCTTCATTTGTGAAAGGCGCGCGGAAACCCTGTAGCGGCATCAAGACCGCCACAAGAAAAACCTACGGAGCCAATCTACATCGCAACAAAAAGAACCGCGACGCCATCTATCCGACTAGCAGCGAACTACAACGTTGAATTCCTGCATCGCGCAAGCAGAGTTTACCGTGCGATTTGAACATATACATCAGCCCGAATATCAACTACCGGGCAGTAGCCCGCCAGGCACAACAGCCGCCTGGTCGGAGGATCCTCCTTTTCAAATGAGATATGCGGGACTTTACTCTCTGTTCTCGACATTGAACGTCAGCGCAGCCTTCGTGCAACTACTTTAGCGTGACGTCATCATCATCACTTCTCCTCATCGTGACCTCAAGCTCTCGAGCAGCGAGTCATACAGCCAGCCAGTACCCACGGCTTCTACGGATATCCTGACCACCAGCAAGCAGCAGCCGCGCATTCCTGTTCAGCATCCTCAGCCTCAATCATCACCCTGACTCACTGGGGTACCGCATACAGTTCCGACTCACCGTGAACTCTGCGACTACCGGTTCCGACTCACTGGAGCCAGCAACAGCACCACCCCGACTCACTGGAGCCTGCAGCATCATCCCGACTCACTGGGATATCTCATCACCCCGACTCACTGGGGCATCGCATACAGTTCCGACTCACTGTGAACTCTGCGACCACCGGTTCCGACTCACTGGAGCCAGCAGCAGCACCACTCCCGACTCACTGGAGCCTGCAGCATCATCCCGACTCACTGGGGCACCGCATATAGTTCCGACTCACCGAGAACTCTGCGACTTCCGATTCCGACTCACTGGAATCAACCTTCAACTGGCTTGACAAGCATCTCAAGATGCAAGGACGACTCATCCACTATCGACCTCCGGTCTCCGGAGGGGAGTGATGTAGCGGCATCAAGACCGCCACAAGAAAAACCTACGGAGCAAATCTACATCGCAACAAAAAGAACCGCGACGCCATCTATCCGACTAGCAGCGAACTACAACGTTGAATTCCTGCATCGCGCAAGCAGAGTTTACCGTGCGATTTGAACATATACATCAGCCCGAATATCAACTACCGGGCAGTAGCCTGCCAGGCACAACAGCCGCCTGGTCGGAGGATCCTCCTTTTCAAATGCGGTATGCGGGACTTTACTTTCTGTACCGCTACCTCCAAAACCCAATCACCACCAACTGTGTGCTTGTACGACGGACTTAGTCGTCTTTTTTTTTTGGACAAGCCCGCCACACATTCCCAGCTATTGCAACTCCTGAAAGCTCCTGGGTCCGTGATCTTTCTAGCGTAGCAGTACATTGCAGCACGCCGCTGCACTAGATCGACTGGGAGAACACCCGCCAGCACTGGTAAGGCTTCAGTACTAACCGTCCTATACGCCTTGCATAAGAATATCAAAGCCAAACGTTGACTTTTGAAGCTATTTGCGTTGCACCGCCCCTACGGTGGCCCTATCGGCCCAGACAGATGCCCCGTATCACATATAGCCCAAGTACGAGGGTGGATTGAAAAGTTCGCGGCCTAACACATAAATACTTAAACTATTTTAATGTAACTGACCTCATTCGATTAGTTTACTCTCTGGTTGTCAAATTGTAAAACTCTATCGCAATAGCATTAACTGTATTTAAATTAGACTGAATTTTGTGAGCCTTTGTGCAGCGTTTTTAAAGAATGGAGAAAATTGAGCAACGTGCGGTCATCAAATACCTGTTTAAAAAAAAATTAACTCCAAAAGAGATTCACGAATATATGTCAACAACATTGGGGGAATCTGCTCCGTCGTATACGACTGTGAAAAAGTGGGTTGCTGAATTTAAACGCGGACGAGAGAGTATTGAAGATGACCCTCGCTCTGGCCGGCCTATGACGTCTACTACTGAAGAAAACATCAGGAAAATCTGTGATCTGATATTGACAGATCGGAGATGGACCATCAGGGAGATTGCAGACACAATTGGCATCTCGTATGAACGAACACAAAACATCATAGTCAATGAACTTGGATTTTCTAAGGTTTCTGCGCGGTGGGTACCCAGATTGCTTTCAGTCGAACAAAAACGAATACGCCTCACGATTTCTCGAGACTGTTTGGAAATGTTTGAGGCTGATCCACAAGATTTTTTGGCCAGATTTGTAACAATGGATGAAACTTGGGAACACCACTACACCCCAGAGTCAAAACAGCAAATCAAGCTGTGGAAAAAAACTTGACGAACCTACTCCAAAAAAAGCCAAAACAATTTTGTCAGCTGGCAAGGTGATGGCGTCAGTTTTTTGGGATGCTAAGGGTGTCATCATGGTGGACTATCTTGGTGAAACTATAAACTCTGCTTATTACTGCACCCTCTTACGTCGCTTGCGTGAAACAATCAAAGAGAAAAAGGCCAGGATTACTCAGCAAGGAAGTGTTGTTCCATCAGGATAATGCACGCGTTCACACGTCCGTCTGTTGAATCTATGGCTCAAATTCTTGATTGTGGCTTTGAATTACTGCCCCATCCCGCCTATTCCCCTGATTTGGCACCTTCAGACTTTCATTTATTCCCAAACCTAAAAAAACACCTTGGAGGTCAAAAATTTTCATCAAATGAGGAGGTCGAAGCTGCGATGGGTGACTTTTTTGAAAGCCTTGAAGAAACTTTTTTTATGACCGGCATACAGGCGTTGGAAACCAGATGGAAGAAGTGCATAGAGTTAAGTGGAGATTACGTGGAAAAATAAAATTACTTTTGCTTATATTTTATATTGTTTTCTTGCTGAGGCCGCGAACTTTTCAATCCACCCTCGTATAACCCCATACATAGTTTTTAGGGTTTGAAAAGATAGACCCCAAGTAGTTTTGGATATTCTCGCTTTGTCAAGAGCGTCGAGCGAGAGTCAAGCTTTGTCAAGTCTGTAAACTGGCCTGGGTAGCGGGGTACCCGCTGCTGGGGTAACAGCTGCAGGCGGTTATAGATGGGGGTACGCCCATTGGTAACCGCTTGCAGCTGTTATTTGGCCCCCCAAGGCTTGGTAGAAGTCGGCCGGGCGCACCTGCGGCACCCATCAACTTCGGCACTAGGCGTTGAAAATGGGCGTTTAAGGTCCAGCAACTGTAGAGCATAATTCTCAAATACTTCATGGCCGTTTGGACCTGAATTTGAATCCCAATGATGATAATGTGAGTGTGTCAATACATATCCACTTTAGGGTGGATAAACGGAGTTTTTTCGCGATTCCGAGAGTTATTGGTCTCCTAGTAAAAAGTTGTTAATAATGATGAGCACAACAACCCCTTTTCAGATTCTGTATTTAATCTGCTACATGTTGTATAAGACATACTATTATGCTGTTGAATTTTGTTTTTGTTTATCTCTTTTGTTATGCATTTTTGCAGGTCTCAAATTCTTGGACAGTCATGTGATATGAGTGCATCTACATAACCAATATATCAACTACTCTACATGACCCTTATACACAAGTAAGTTAAACACACAAGAAAAATAAGTCAAGTTTTAGTTTTTCTACTGCTGTTAGTATATGCACTCATTTGCAAATTTCTCTATTGCACTGAGGTTAGCTGTTGAAGAACCCAATTTTGGGTTAAGAGCACCTTTGTACACATGTAAGCTGTATTGAGTGTGCAATAAAGAACAATACATTTCAAAGACATTTAATCAATAGACAAACGAGCCAATAGTTTTGCCTGAGAATGCCTTGAGTTGATTGAATTTCATTGTTTGAAGCATTGCCTTGCACCACACCTATTTTCCTGGTAGAAAGCAATAGTGCAAGCCACATTAGTATTTGTGTGGGTGATGTTTGCAATATTTTTATACTTATTTATTTATACAGCAAAAGTGTACATTATAATGCAGGTGGTTTTGTGAAATTCTTTTTAAATTATGGAAAAAAGTTAGGAGTCCAATACTTATTAGGTACTGCAATTTCTTTCTTTTTTTGAAAACATCAAAATTTACACTTTTAATTAGCAGTGTTATCCATAATAGGTTAAGGACCTCTTTATGATAATATTCACAATTACTTACTTTGTCATATTCATTACGATGATGGTGATGCTGATAATACTTACATTTCATCACATCTGTTGCATGTAATGAAAATGTTCCAGTTAACCTTCAAGCGGGCGCGTGGGTATTTGTAGCGACAGCGGTCGCGCGTAACCTAAAAGACCTATGTGAGATTTCAGGAATTTAGAATACTGGTAAAATAATAATTATTTATGTTCTATATTCAGACATTATCAATTTTTACCTAGGCAACAATTTTTTGGAATTAAAATTAACCACAACCCACTATGGTTCGATTACAAACCAGCTATGCACGCCAGACCCGCCAAACCAAAGTTTTGTTCTCTTGGGAGAATGATTTGTGTTCTCATTTTTATTTAGATGTTTTTATTTTTTATTAGTTCCATGCAATCGAGTAATTACTATCAAAGTGTTTATTTTATCAACTCAGGTATTTTACTTCGAAATAAGTCATCTCGTCAAGGTAAAAGAAAGAGCCAGGCGCGTGTAGTCGTTTCGACGCCTGCGCCGCGACCTAAACAAATGCATTCTATTCAACTACAAAGGCTCGGAGAAGAGTGGTATGCATTCAATTTCATGCATAGTGAATTAATGAAAAGCTACTGGTAAAGAGAAATACTTGTGGCGAGAAATCTCGATGTAATCAGCGAAAACTTATCGAGCGCGGTCGATTCGACGCCGCGCGACCGCTTGAAGGTTAACAAGAAATGAAAATCTTTCATTTCCATTATCATTATATTTTAGTGGAGTAATACAGGCCATACATGTTCATGTAATTTGATCAAATAGGCAGTTCAAACTGTTTGATCAAAAAGAAATACAATTATTTCTTCACATCAGTTGCAAACTCATTTTTAGGGTTCCAACGGAATCCATCTAAGCCTCCACTGTCCGTCCGTCCATCCGTCTGTCTGTCTGTTAGCGAGCTGTATCTCAAGAACCGTAATAGGTAGACAGTTGAAGTTTTCAGTTTGTGTGTATCTATTGCCGCTATAACAACAAATATGAAAACTAAGGGTAACGGTACGGAACCCTTCGTGTGCAAGACCGACTCGCACTTGGCTGGGTTTTTGATAAATTTTCCCACACACACAACTAGTCTACTTGATCAAATTACTTGAATGTGTATGGCCTGCATAAATAGTGTATTTTGAAAATTATACCAGAATATTTGATGTTTGTTTTATTTGTGCTTGCAGTTTATGTTTTAGCATGCAATACCATTTCTAACTCAGTCAGTGGTGTAAATTGAAAATTATAACTCCGATATCTTATTTTGTTAAGATATTTCAAAATAGTTATTACATATTGAGTATATACATATCAAAACATGGGTGACTATTTCCTTGATCTAAGAGTCTAAACTCATCAGTCACCCATATTTTGATAAGAGTCAAGATTCTATACTAGACAAACTTAAAAACACAGCTTGCAACAAACTAAATGAATCAAATACATATTTGCAATTCAGTTAATCAAACTTACATAAAATGGTTTGTTCCAATTAGAAATTGTCTTTTTAAATAATGAAAGTTGGCTATTAGAATAGGAACTGACAGAATACCTCATAGGATTCTTACCAGAGTTTATTTTGACATCCAACACAGAGTTGCGGTTGTGTGCGGAACTGGTCGTCGATTTCAGGGGTCTGGGCACCTCCAGTTTTTTAACCGTGCGGGTCATTTTCGTTAGGGTCGACATGGTGCTACAAACAAACAAAACTTATATCAGGATATTGTGTGTCTACCCGCTTGTTTACCGACACAGAATAATCACGAACAATGATTGTCACATTTTTGTTGGAGGATATGAGTAACCTTGTCATATTATTCACAACGAAACAACAAAGTATGGGGAAAATTATCGGAAAACTCACTCATCCATGGCGACAGCGCCTCGATGCACACTATTTAGAACCACTATTATAGCAAATCGTGTGAAAAGTGAAAGTGATGACAATGAATGATCCTAGCGAATAAATTCGGAACAAATCCAATACGTGTTCATTACTCGTAATATTGGTTTTTCGTGTAATAAAAACGGATTAGCTGGAAAAATTTTGACTTTATAGATGATTAAATATTTTGCTCGATGAAAAACATTTAGACAAAACAATTGAAAGCCATGGAACACTATGAAATAAGAAATAAACAAGAAAACTCACCTGGCTACGCCATTAATTCGCAATAAAAATAAATTCAGTCTAGTGGTGAGTGGCCAAGAGAAAAATCGAATATTCAAAAAATATTTTTATAGACTTATAATCTATCATGTGTGCAAAAAATACTTTAATTTATTACAAACGTTTTTAATATTATCAAACATTATTTTATAAAAAAATATTTGAATCGATCATTTCCAACAAATAATCGCAACTCTAAAAACAAAAAATTAAATTCCTACCAAGTTAGTAGAAACTTGTGGAGTAAACAAGAATAAGAATATTTTTATTTGTATAAAACATGGTACATTTTTAGGTAGGACATGTTTCGTCATTTACTGGCGTACAAATATTAGAACAATATGTAAATCGCTCTTTTTGACAAAATGTTAAATGTAAGACTAACTCTAGCAATAACAATAACGGCTCAAACAATAACGGCATAATTATTTATGAAACAGGGAAGATTTTTTGGAAATTACCAACTTTCTAATTTTCTGCTTGCAATTAACTAAATAATTAAAAAACGCTTTAAAAGTATATGTAAAATGTATTTTTAAACGGGAAATTGACATGACATTGGCAGTAAAATTTCTTGTTGGCTCTAATTTCTTGTTTAAAAAAAAAACATATTTTTCGCTGGCACTTCGCCATAAATATACAGCGTGTTTCTTTTGATTTCCCATGCATAACTTTAGGGTTATATTCTGTGTTCAACACAAGAAGTCTTAGACCAAGTGTTAGTACCTAGTTTCAGTGGAAAGTACTAGTAAATCATTTTCATCTAAATCAATTATTCTTAATCAAGCTAAGAATTTGCGTCGTTGCCCCTAAGATGACCCCGCTGACCGAAAAATGAAACGTTAAATATTTCCAGGTAATGCCAAGTGCGAGTCGGACTCACGTGCAAAGGGTTCCAAACGAATTTCTTTTTTCATCATGTTATTTTAACACTATAGAATTCTTATATATTTCCATGTAATCTATCTCTAATAGGTAAAGAGCGAATATCTTAATTTTTTTCAAAATTTAGACAGTAGTTTCGGAGATAAAGGGGGGACTGGTCATTTTTCGTCTAATTTCTTGAATAACATCAAAACCATTTATTTTTAAATTATAAAAAAGAATATAATTAAACCCTCACAGTAAACCTTTTCATTTGATATGTCACATGATATTCTTCAAAAAAACTTTTGACCCCCATACTAAAAAATAATAGTTTACGTAACGCTTCCGTGTTTGGATCACAGAAGTCCACATGTGCACCAAATTTCAACGCTAGCGCCACGTAACTTAGCTATTCTGACAATTGGAAATTATACTCATCATTATGAATAGCCTTTAATATCGGACCGACACTGAAATAACTGGACAAAATGTACTGAACAGCTTAATTTTTATTGCGATTTCGTGCTTGGCCCACCCGTTGTGTATTTAACTAAAATGGACACAATATTAGTAATAAGTACTGTTGGGTTTCTATTCTACTTCAGTAATTTATTAAAATTAAATTACAATGTAAAGATTTTTACACGGGCCCCATTCAATGAATTTGCCACGGGCCTCAGATGGTATAGTTACACCACTGGAGATATATAGAGAGTATAATATGATATACAACGTGTTCCTTTTGATGTTCCACTCTAGGTATCAATGAGACCGTGTCAAAGAATCACTTGGCATATGAATTTAATTTAATTTTGGTTCCAAACTAAAAACGAAACCCTTATAGGATCACTCAGGTGTCTGTCTGTCTATCTGTCCTTCTGTCACAGCAAGTTTTCTCCGGATCCACTGGACCGATTCTGTTGAAATTTGGTACATAAATTTTGAGGTCAAACTAGAAATTTAAAAAAATAAGATTTTTTAACAATATCGTGTGACATATCAAATGAAAGGGCTTTCTGTGAGAGTTTTAACTATATGTTTTTCATAATTTTAAAATAAATTTATTCAAGAAATTTGGCGAAAAATTACCATTCCCGGGAGGGTGGGGGGGCTTATCTCCGAAACTACTGAGCCCAAATTTTGAAAAAAATGGAGATAATAGATCGTTATCTATAAATAACCGGAAAATCTATAGAATTCTGTAGTGTTAAAAAAAAGTTTAGCAGGAATTTTGCCAGCCCTGCCACCCTATATTTACGCCAATGGTCCTCTCACCCAAGGAGTCTTACAGACGCAACGTGAGAGTTGAGACTACATGCACGTTTCGTTTTCCTTTTTCATAGTTAGTCGAATAAAATCTCCATTGAATTGGAGATAAAAATGTTTTGAATCAGTGTCGTAGTGTGTAGTAGCTGACGGTACCAATTATCTTTTTTAAAATATGATAAAAAACCGGCCAAGTGCGAGTAGGACTCTCACAGGAATGGTTACTGGTACCGAAAAAACAGGTTTCTTGTATGGGAGACCCTTTATTTTTTCATTTAATTTAACTTTAATTATTTGTTGTTATAGCGAAAATAGAAATACACACTTTTTTTTTTTACTATTAATAGGCACGCGCTTGACCACTCACCTGATGGTAAGCGATGATGTGGTCGAAGATGGAGCACGCTTGCCTAGAAGTAACCTATTCACTCTTGACTTAAAGACTCCCAGGTTGTAGCTATCGGGAAACACAGACTCCGGCATGGAATTCCACTCTGTAAAAATTTAATCTGTCTGCCTATTATGGTTCTTGAGATATAGTCCGTTGAAAGACAGACGGATAAACAGACGGACGGTCAGTGGGAACTTAGTATTAGGGTTCCGCTGGTTACCCTTCGGGTATGGAACCCTGAAAAGGATCCTCTACTTATATACCTAATATTTTACTGCAAAAATCATTCAACTCTTCGGATGTCCCATTTATTAGGGCTGAACGATTTATTTTTCATTGTTCTGACGTCAACAAACAAATTATCATCGCTTTCCATCAGATGAGATAGTGGTCGTGTCTACCAATAATAAAAAAAAATGCGATCTATCACGAAAAATTTAAAAGTTGCTGTCCGGAATAACTGTAGTTAAAATGACAGATGAAGTCAGAAACAGTTATGGTAATATTTTCACACAATAGTTTGGCGACACTGACTTTCTCAATATTCTCTGATTTTTCTAGTGTCACTGTCAGTTCAATTTTAGTGTCAGTCAATTGTTAGTGGAGTATGTGGTCGTGTTTTGGTTTCAAGACTTAAAACGATGTCGTAAAATGTTTAAAAGCACGAATTTTAAAGAGTATCGAATCCTGACTTGCGATTAGTGATGGTGTGTTTTTAAAATGTCATGATAAATTAAGTTCTTATCAGAAAAAAAATAGGTAAGCAGAAAGCATTCGTTAGCAAGTTTTCGTTAGCCGCTTTCCCAAAATAATGTGGGAAGTATTGCTATAAATCTGTCTTTCTTAATTGTGTAAACTAAATGTGTATAAACATTATCTGCTAATGTTTATCTACTGTCGAATAGTCGTTATTTACTGTTTTTTTTAAGAATTCCATGTGGGGTGTAGTATAATAATATCCTAATCAACACACATTGCACTTATAAAAGTTCATTTTAATAAGTGCAATAAAACATCCTCATTCCATTTTTATCTAAATAAATTGCATCATTTTTAGGGTTCCATAATCAACAAGGAACCCTTATAGTTTCGACATGTCCCTCTGTCTGTCTGTCGGCGGTTAAGCTCAGAGATGCGTAGCATTAGAAATAAAAAAAGGAAGGAATTAGAAATATGGTATGGGTAACTTAAAATCACTCTCCTATAAAGTTTACTCAATGTCGTTTAGTAAGGATTGCCTTTCAAGCGTCAATATTAACGTGAAAAATACTACCCAACAAAGTGGGCATGGGTTGGCTAGTTTAAAATAAAAGGAAAACTATCACCGTTAGGCTTTACAAGTCAACCAGTAGGCAGTAATAGTAGACCAACCTACAGAATATACATGGAGAAGGAAAATTTCATACCAATTCCATTTAAAATTGCCAATTGTTATTTCTATTTATGGAACCCTACATTGTGCATGGCCTGACACACACTTGGCCGGTTTTAAATTATTGAAGGATTTTAAAACTGATTTTCTTGTTTAGATTTCATAAAATATGCAAATCCCCATTTTTCTATTACTAGATAACATCTACACATATTGCCTAAATTGTGATGATCTGCTTTTGCAGTGCAACAGTGCAATCATCAGTGTAAAGACATTACATTAAGGTGTCAACTAGTGTTTATTAGTTTGCATTTGTAGATTTCCCTACTCTTCATATTAGGATTTCTTGTTATATTATTATGCAGTTATTGACTGAATATTTGTGTGTTTTTGGCACAGTAAAGATTTACATTGTTTATGTTGGTTTGCAGTGATCACCATGACCGCTAAAGGCGCAAACTACTTTGTCACTGCACTTGTGAGGCTAGTGCTGCCAACTAGCCTCCTGCTATGTAAGTACAAGATGATTATATTCTTTCTGTAAAGAAATTAGATTATCTATTTATATTTCAGATCATCCTATACTTAAATTAGTACCTGGATGACTGAGCTTTGCTCAGTTTTTTTTTATCGTTTTCTAAAAATGAGTTTTAATGGAAAATGCGAAATAAACTGAAACATCAAGCAGCATTCTTGTGATGACACGTGTGACGCAACGCTCCGGAACCGGCCGGCGGCGAGCGGCGTGGCGGCTCCGCATGTATCGCCGCGCCTTTAATATTATGTATTTTATTCTCATCACTTCTGCATACTGCCGAAATAAATCTTACGTCACTGTTGCGCCCGATAAATAGTAGATTAGGACTTTATAACTGCCACAGCCACAGCCACAGATAGAGCTCATAATAAATATCGCTTTACGATTACGACTCACAGGGAAATGACTGGGAATGTTTTTTGACCTAGAATTCTAGCCTGCTAATTTAGAATTCTAGTTCCGCCGGTGCGTCTACTTAGTTAGTTTTGAAGTATTTACTCATTGAGCATCGTCGCATTGCGGGAAGGAGTAACGTCCTCATATCCTCCCTCCCGCTGAATGGGCGCGCCCGGCTAGTTCTGGGTGCGTCCTCACGATTCGTACTATGACCCGCTGACCGACTTGTCGTGGGCTCGTGGCCTTGTCAATGGACCCTTTAATAGATTTGTTATATTTGCATGAGATTTGCATCACGCAACCCCGAGGATTTAATGTAGGCCTAAAATCATGCTTCGGTGATTTGTCCTCGTCGAGGTTTGTTGAACTACGTTCACTAAAAACGACGACTAGGTGTTGCCAATAACTACTTTTTTTAAGCCTTTATGTGCCGAATGATATCAGCTTTAAAATAGGCCTTCTTTACACCATTCATTGATATTGGATTAGGTACCTACTAAACTTACAAATGCGCTCTCTATACCATTGTTTTATCTTCTAGATTCAATCAACGCAAGAGAGCAGCGATTATTGATCTATTTATACGAATACTAGTTGACCCGCGCAACTTCGTCTGCGTCACAATTTTCATTACTGCTCCACTCCTATTGGTCTTAGCGTGATGACATATAGCATATAACCTTCCTCGATAAATGGGCTATCTAACACTGAAAGAATTTTTCAAATCGGACCAGTAGTTCCTGAGATTAACGCGTTCAAGCAAGCAAACAAACAAACTCTTCAGCTTTATATATTAGTACTAGTTGACCCGCGCAACTTCGTCTGCGTCACAATTGTCATTACTGCTCCGCTCCTATTGGTCTTAGCGTGATGATATATAGCCTATAGCCTTCCTCGATAAATGGGCTATCTAACACTGAAAGAATTTATCAAATCGGACCAGCAGTTCCTAAGATTAGCGCGTTCAAGCAAACAAATAAACTCTTCAGCTTTAAATATTAGTATAGAAATATAGAAATTAGTATACTTAGATGTAAAGCTGAAGAGTTTCTTTGCTTTCGCTCCTTTTAGAGGTTCTTACATTATTTCGTTTATTTATTCTTATATACATACAAATTATATTATTATATTAATTACTTATTTATTCTTTTTGATGTAAGATCTTAATCGTTCTCTTTATTAATTTATTTTTCATTATTTGGTCAAAGACAACCATAGTTTTGTGTAAAGTAGAAGCATATTTTTCAAATTTTGTAAATGTGAGTACCATGAAACCATTTACATTTTATGTGAGTAGTTATAGTTTTACTTGTTGGACATGAACGAGCATGGTGGTTGAGAGCATGTCATGCTCACTCAAATGTCTCGCTGATGGCGGCGCGTGGGTTTGATCATTCGGTTCCCTTCGAAATGGTTGAGCTGAAGGGTGCCGATACACGCGTCATGTTCGTGAACAGGCGCCGTCGGTTGAGACTGGTCATCTCTTAACTGCCATTGGCTTATTTTAATCTTTATATTTAAAATTCTTATAATAAGCCCTTTTTTTTTCCTTTGCATTGTCCTCACATGCAGAAGCAACAAGTATATGTAACTTGAAATTTTGTAAAACCAGAACATGATTTAAAAGAGTGTCCGTGGAGTTTCTTGCACGTTCTTCTCCATAGAGATCTACGCTTTGGAACGTGCAAATAGCTTCCATGTTTTTGACTGACCGACCTTGACGTTTCAAAAGTGCCTGTGAATGGTTTATTTGAAATAAAATGCTTTGAATTTGAATTTGAATTTGAATTTGAACGCGCTAATCCCAGGAAGTACTTACTGGTCCTTTTTGAAAAATTATTTCAGTGTTAGAAAGCCCATTTATCGAGGAAGGTTATATGCTATAATATGTCATCACGCTAAGACCAATAGGAGCGGAGCAGACAAAGTGGCGCAGGTCAACTAGTGATAGATAAACTCACACCTTTTTCTAATGGGTTGAGGCAGAAACTACAGATTGTCACCTACCACGATTCTTACACACTCCTTTCTTTTGCTATACTTACTACCACTTATTACACAACTAAGATTTTGGTTCGTCAGCTCTAAAAAGCAGTTTTCTGGATACACTGTTTCATTGAACATTTCATTGATCCTATGCAGCAATAGGGACATACGCACTAATCAATATCATTACAAAGTAACAGATGTCATTGAGACTCCCTTTCATGCTGAAAGTAAAACCTACGGTGAGCTCGTTCCAATCCTGATTCTCTCGTCAGTATCAAGCTAGCTTTGACCACTTGTCTTTAGGGTTCCGTACCCAAAGGGTAACCAACAGATGGGCAGGTCTCTGAGACGACGAAGACAAAATAATTCTATTAGTTAATTAGGTATACGTGTCCGCACTACTGGGTATAAGATATTTTGTAACAACAGTTTGTTCCGTTCCCGCAGACAAACAGTGTAAACGGTTTTGTGGGGCATAGTTATAAGAAAGTATTTGTTGTGTAGTTTATGATAAATGAATAAAATAAACCACCGCTCCCGAGCCTCCGCTGTCCGACCGTCTGTCAGCGGCCTGTATCCTGTATCTCAAGAACTATAATAATTTTAACATACTGTGTATTTCTATTGGCGCTATAAGAAACATTTTTTTTTTTTTCGTTTTATTGTACCTACGGAACCTTTCGTGTGGACTCCGACTCGTACTAGCCGGCTTTTTCATAAATTCTTGCAGTCTAATTTTGAATCAAAGCCCAGAATACCAAAATCCATATTTATGTGCCACCTACATGCATAATGCAGCCTAAATTATCATCTGGATAGTAATTTATTAGTCGTGCTTTGGGTACTTGTTCTATCAATTTCTCTTTGGCTTTTGTAATACAACTAGTTGACCCGCGCAACTTTGTCTGCTCCGCTCCTGTTAGTGTTTGCGTGATGATCTATAGCCTTCCTCGATAAATACTATCTAACACTAAAATATTTTTTTTTTTTTTACTATTGATAGGCACGCGTTTGACCACTATCTCACCTGATGGTAAGCGAGGATGTGGTCGAAGATGGAGCACGCTTGCCTAGAAATAACCTATTCACTCTTGATTTAAAGACTCCTAGGTTTCAAATCGGACCAGTAGTTCCTGAGATTAGCGCGTTCAATCAAACAATCAGCTTATATATTAGTATAGATTAGACTTGATCTACTCTTACTAAAATATATGAATTTTTTTAACACGCACATAAAAGTTCATGAAAATGCGTAAAAGCAAATGCGTGTCATAGCCGTAAAGGACACAAGTCCTGACCCTAATTCCCTCATGGCCTATAAATCCGCCAATGTAGAGCATTTTACCTGCTCGACCCTCTGTTTGCACCTCCGCCTATTATATCATATTTGCACGCACCAAACGCGCTTTTCCTCGAATTAATGTGATTTTATCATTACGTAAAGTAAATGTTAAAATAAGTAAAACACATAAATTCTAAAGGAGTTAAAGGTCGTTGGTTTAACATGTCAGTGCAGTTGCGCAAGGGCAGCGTTGCTCTCATTAACACCCGCAGTTTACATACATCGAAATGGTTACATATAAGTTGATTGCAATTTCAATAAGTGTTCGTTGAAGTAGGAAGACATTTTTGTGTTTGTTAGGTGCCTACATTAGGATGAATAACTATCTGTAATGTCTCACTTGAACCTAATCTAGGTAAAGGTAGGTTAACTCATGGGTTATCGTACCTTTGAATTTTCTGGTAACATCATTGAAGGGTTACCCTTTCTTTTTATTGCTCAACTAGTTGACCCGCGCAACTTCGTCTGCGTCACATTTTTCATTACTGCTCCGCTCCTGATGGTCTGAGCGTGATGATGATAGCCTATAGCCTTTCTCGATAAATGGACTATCCAACACTGAAAGAATTTTTCAAATCGGTCCAAGTAGTTCCTGAGATTAGCGCGTTCAAGCAAACAAACTCTTCAGCTTTATATATTAGTACTAGTTGACCCGCGCAACTTCGTCTGCGTCACTATTTTCATTACTGCTTCGCTGCTATTGGTTTTAGAGTGATGATATACAGCCTATAGCCTTCCTCGATAAATGTGCTATCTAACACTGAAATAATTTTTCCAATCGGACCAGTAGTTCCTGAGATTAGCGCGTCCAAGTAAACAAACAAAGTCTTCAGCTTTATACATATATTAGTATAGAGTATAGATATAGATGTAAACCTATCTCAATATTCGTAAATGGGGCCAGACAGGCAGACATATCAGAAATGTTAATTGTGTCAATTGGTGATTCAGGCAGGAAGTGCTGTGATAAAGTACTACTTAAATAAAGGGGTATGTTTAAGAGCACGTGAACGTTCTCGTAGTAAGCGAGTAATATTCAGTGTACATTAGAGGATGTCGTGAGCCAGAAATGTTTGCACAGCTAATGGGCCACACCCGCCTTCACAAAATGCCATTAATTAAACCTCTCTACCCTTTGTAAATCAAATTGGTTCCCGGTACCTTCACAAAGAATACAAAATCGTGATAACCTGCCGTTATCGTGCACGACACGGTTATCATCAACTAACTACCGTACTTCGCTGTAAATAGACATTTCTTTCTTTCATCACTCGCTTCCCTAATTTATGTTGCCTATAAACCATTTATTTTGCCATTTGCCATATATCATCGTTGCCAAGAATGATGTTTAAAAGTATTATTTAAGAAGTCTAGCTCACCTCTAACCTGCTAGACATGTCAGACAGTTTATTATTGACCTCCATCATTAAATGAATCATGATTGTCCTGTAATTTCGTATTTTTAATATAGTCTGTTGTTACAAAACCACATACTTTAAGGAAAAAATTGAGAATTAGTTGCGAATTTGCGAAGTTTCCATGCAAAGAGCATTCAACAATACCGTGCATAAAATAGTATTTACAGCACACGCCCTGATGGACAATCGCGTTTCAGTACACGCACTGCTCGCCTGCCCTGCCATATCCACGGGTCTTTTAATTACACATGATACAAGTTCACCTCGTACAGCACTTACTATTATTAAAAACAAAATCTAATACCATGAAACAACAGAACCTAACATTCACAGCATATTATTATAAATTGGGCGGTGGCTTCTTTTAATTAACAGAAACACTAATTAACAACTTACTATAAATCTGCCCTGATAAACTTTAATTAGCGTGAATACAGCGATTATGAGTTTTTGGTATTTAGGTAACGTTGAACCGCAAACACTGAAATTAAGCAAACACCCTCTTATTTATGATTATCCCATAGTATCACACCTACCTACTAGTTATTTATGGAATAAATAATAATAGGTACATATAGGGTTGCCAGGTCATCAAACCGAAAAGCCGGACAAACCACCCAGTTTAGCCGGACATCTGGTTAATAAGGCCGGACACACTTAATTTTTGGTCTTTTTACACGACATTTTTTTTTAAATAAAACCATGCTTTTTTATCATTTACTTTAAATTCTAATGAAACAACTTCTTTATTACTAATAATTCAATATTCATTGCTATATTACAAGATTATTTTATTAGATACAAGTTGAGGCGTTCGGAGCGGAAATCAATACAATATGGCTAATGTAAAAAAAACTGCTCAAATTAAAAAAGCCTAACAAAAACCGGACAGGCTGGACACCGTGAAATTTGGCCGGACGAAAAAGCCTAAATGTGTCCGGCTTTATCCGGACGCCTGGCAACGCTAGGTACGTAGGTACCCTTTAATTATTTCTTCTAATAATTTCCAGTGATATCATTGATGTTACATATGTTGCAATTCGTTACATGGGTATGGTGTTGGTGCCCGACCTTCGTTCGTTTGTAGACAGTGTGCATCTAATGTAATAAGGAAGGAACAGGTTCAGCACTGAATAATTCATACAGTAGTACCTATACTGATCTTCATAAAAGTATGGCCTTCTTATTTATTTGATTGATGGAATATTATAATACTTTGTCTACTATCTTAGTTCAAATTATGTCAATAGAACATTTAGCTATTTATAAACATTTTAATTGAAATAAACAGGATTCTCATAAATTATGCATTAAATTAGTACCTAGATGATGTCATTGGGGGTTATCGGCTTGCACGGCATTCGCAACAATAAAAGCTATATTTTTGTACCTAGTCAACTCGCAGTATTTGTTATGGGTTAAACACTTACGCATTGCTGGTATTAAGGTAAATACATAGTAAAGGTCTACCTTTGTTTATTAAGCGGTGTTAGTTAGTAGGCACGTAGTTGAGCAACATATTCGGCGCCCGGCGTTGGTAGGTATAGGCAGTAGGTAAGTATATAGCATGGCCATATCGCGTCTGATTCACAAGGTCACGCCACAGTTCAACTGGTTAACTGGCAAGTGCCAACCTACATTAACAGTGATCTCATCTGTACAATCGACTTTTAACAAGTTTTTGGTAATTACAAAATGCGAAATATTTCGAACCGGCTTGCGGTTCAATGCTATTTTATTTTTATACTTAAAGAAAAATACGTTTTTATATAAAACATAAAAACAGTCAAAATCTTGCTTACTTGATTATTATGCAAAAAGCGTTTTTAGGGTTCCGTACCCAAAGAGTAACCAACGGAACCCTATTACCACGGTAAAGATATCTATTTATAAGTACTGTACTATTACTAAGCCTCCGCTGTCCGTCCGCTTGTCTGTTTGTCAGCGGGCTGTATCTCAAAAACGATAATAGGTAGACATATGAAATTTTCCCAGATTGTGTATTTTTATTGCCGCTATGATATGACATCAAATAATAAAAATTAAGGTTTATGGTACAGAACCCACCGTGTGCGAGAACGACTCGCACTTGGCCGTTTTTGCTTTTTCGAATCTAAGCTGCGTAACTGACATTTAGATCCCATCGATTTACTAAAATTAACTGTACTTATTTATACAATGAATTCTAAAGTTGTCCAGGGCATACAGGCTGATAAAAATATTCCGTCGCAAAATAATATAATAATTGATTTGAAATAATTGAATAAGGTAAGTATATATTTGCTATCATAGAATGCGTACGGCAAAGTAAATATTTTAAACACTCGGCATGATAATGAGACTACTTACTACATCCTGCACATTATTGTATTTGCATCTGAAATCTGAATGTTCTTCGTGTTTATATTTCCAGTCTTATTTTTAACTTGGCTTGTACCTATTTGTGTCAGCAAAACGGTACGTACTGTTGCACAAACACAATATCAAAGCTTGAGTTTGATGATTCAGTGAAAACACATTTTGACAGAATTCGGTGAATTCATAGAACAATGATTTCATAGTAGGAATGATACACGATTTTCATTTATGGACTATTACCATTAATTTGTGTGTAGTAAACTTACAGATAGGTATACTTACTGTACAACGTTTATCTGTATCAACGTAAACGTAATAAACTTCGTCATCTGTGTTTGAGTTATATTAGGAAACACGGTTTTCTCCCATAATAGCGTCACTAGCCGCGACATCGTTTCCTCCCCACCATTGTTCTTTGGATTTGTTTCCATGGAACAATGGTCCGCAGGCATTGTTTGTTTCATTATAATATCTGTTATCAAAGATGTGTGTGCCAGAAAATATGCATGATTTTAGTTGTGGATAAGTGGTTATTAAAAAAGGCATACCTTTAAGCGTCAGAAACCAGTTTTTAAATGGTTTCACGAAATAGGTATACCATTATCATAAGCAACTTTTTTCTACTTGAACAATTAAGAATTTATTGTCTATAAAATGTGATGTTCTTCTTACTGGATCCCGTAGTGGGTCCTCTAAATATGTGCAGCAGGTTCTTTATAAAAATAATATAAATTATTTTTAATGGCTCTCCGCTAATATTCTTACCGCGTCGGCATCACTACTGTGATGTGTGGTTTTGATACCCACGTAAAACAGGAACTTTTCGAGGTTATCTGGTATATATGATTGAGACTTGTTAGAGCTCTAAATAGCTGCTAAAGAGAACCAAGCGTTATATTCGCAGACAAGTCTGCTAAGCTTATCGCCTTGAATGCTAGACGTAAGCTTTGAAGTAGCGTCACAGTACCTGGCTCTTTAACTTCCAGATCTAGACTGTTTGTCCGTCTTTAGTTAAATGTCGTCAGCATGTCTAGCCGAGGAGTGTTCCCTCTTTGCTTCTAATTCTTTGTAGACTCCATTTTCACTAATGTATTCGTTTGGTCAAAGGAGCCGTGTGCTCTGATCCAACGGTCTTTCGTCAGAAACGGCAGGCCTTCAAACTTTCTCATTTATTTTTGGATCTACTTTTTCTTCTACGAAACTTTGAACAGTTGGTGGTGCGTGTTCGGCTTTATGTACTTTTTTTTTGTATATATTTTTTTTTTTTTTACCGAAAGCCTCCTGAGGTGGTCCCATTGTCACCAAGTTAGAATCTGATGATGGGATCCCATGAAAATCGAGAGAAACCCTCAAATTTTATAAGCACATACAATGTTTTTCATAAACTTTCTAACGCAATTCAAATATTTGTGCCTGATCATCATCATCTCATGTTGCTGAGCTGATGATGGAAGGTATAAGTCAGGATCTGATGATGGGATCCCATGAAAAATGTTTGTTCTGCGATATTTTCGCCAATTGTTAACCTATTTGGATGATTCTTTTTTGTTTCGAAGATCTGTTGAAGAACTTCAGCGGTAGGCAACGGAACTCTTCAGTAAATGGATCGAGATTTCTGAAGTCGCAAGTCTGTTAATTGTTTACACCAGCTCATAGCATAACATCACGCCGGCCGCTGTTTGTGGTTTCACTTTTTAGTGGTACGCAGGTATCACAAAAAAGTGAAAAATATAAAAAGTAAAAAATAACTTTAATAACGGAAGTCGGTGTTTTCAGTTATTTTGTTTTAGACTTAGGTACACTTATTTAAGTAGTACACTTTAATAGTAACATAACATTTCATGACCAAGCTTTCGCTTTAAATCCTGCCATGATCCATCCTGAAAGGATAATATCGTAATGACGACGTCTATGCGATTCTGAAATTTTGGAAATAAACGACCGAATTATTTTACTATTTGATTTTCCAAATGATTAATTATATTATTAGACTTGAAATTATTTGAAACAGACGAAGAACGACCGCATTGTGGCCGTTGGTTGTCTGATTCGATTCTGATCATAGTGTGTCAGTTTTTATATGCCGTCACGTTTTGTGTTAAGTACCCAATATAAGGGTCAGCTCACACCGAGACGCGACGCTGCGCGCACACTTTCAAAGAGCGACTCAAAAACTCAAAATACATACACATATACATATATAGATAGCCTTTATCGATAAATGGGCTATCTAACACTGAATTAATTTTTCAAATCGGATTAGTAGTTCCTGAGATTAGCGCGTTCAAGTAAACAAACAAACAAACTCTTCAGCTTTATATATTAGTATATAGATTCTTCTTCCTCTTCCTCATCTGCAAAAAGTCCAATTATAACAAGATCCCAACCTATCATTATAATTGCACTCGAGCACTCGACCGAACTGCATCAATTCTACACGAAGTCTTGACGGAAATAATAGAGACAAGTCGTCACGGCGCGCGGCGGTCTCGGCTGCGCTTCGCGGCGTCGCGCGTACCGTCGATGCACCGCTGCGCCGCGAGACGTCACGAGGCGCAGCGCTGCATGGTGCAACGTATTTTGAACTCTCACAATTAAATGTGTATCTTTTCGTGTAGGAAATAAAGTTTTTATTTTATTATATTTTGAGTCGCTCTTTTAAAGTGTGCGCGCAGTGTCGCGTCTCGGTGTGAGCTGACCCTAAGGGTTCTGATAGAGTTTCTTCAAAGGTTTTTTTTAAACCGGACAAGTGTGAGTCGAACTCGCCCACCGAGGGTTCCGAACAAAGTAGGCACATATTACTTTAAATAAAGACTATACTTTTATGATTTAATTGCAAATGTATAGTTTTTAGACTTTTCCCTATAATAGAGAATATGCATGCGTTTTTTTTATTTGCAAAGTAAAATACTTATTAGCTATAGTAAACAATCATGAAATTATTTTTAAGTACCTTTATCAGCGATGAAGTTATAAAGCTTCAAAGACAACAATTAGAAAGAGAAGTCCGATGTAAACTTTGACGTCATTGTCTATGATACCTGTACAGCTGCCATAGAAAACAGCGTTTTCGCGAGATAGAAAGATATATTTGTTTAAAATAATTATATCTCCTTCGTTTTTCGAGTAACTTTCATTCTATTTTCACTGTTAGCATTATATTTTTGTATATTTTTAGATAAGCTGTATAGATGATAAATATGTTTTTCATGCATATTCCCTATTGTAGTATAAGACGATATTACTTGCCAAATTTCATAGTTCTAGGTCAATGAGAAATCCTTACTTCTTTACTAATATTATAAATTCGAAAATAACTCTGTCTGTCTGTCGCGCTTTCACGCCAAAACTACTAAACCGATTTAAATGAAAGAACAATGGGTAATTTTGTATGGAACCCGTACCCACTTTGTAGCATTTTAGACTAGGTGTAATTTAGAAGAGGCCTAATTGAGTAACTCGAAAATAAGTGAACGAATGAATGAATGAATGAAAGACCGAAGTTATGATAACTTCTTTGTAACATTTTTAATGGCCAATAATCGCACCTTTTCTGCTTTTTGGACTAAATAAATAGGTAACCAGTCTTTTTTTCTGTCTTTAGAGAGCGATATAGCTTCCTATCGTTGGTTTTTGGTACAGAAAAAATATTAAATAAGAACTATCAATCTTAAATAGCACAGTTTTATTAAATTGTATTGTTACTTTCAATGATTATATCATCCCAGGCACTTGCCGGACCTACGAAGTTATCTAGGTGCCTGCCAACACCTAAGTACCATATTATGCTAATAGTATGGGCACAAGCACCTAGAGTTCTCATACCCGTCATGCAGGAGCAATAATACGCTTCGATGGCTTCTCTGCCCTGGACATTAACCTAGATTAAATATGTGTAATATATTTTATTCGACACGTGTCTCGATAATATGCGGCCTCTAATTAACGAGCAGTTTTCGGTTGCTAGCCCATGCTGCGACATACTAGGGCTACGGCTCGAAGATACCTCAATATTACGAGTATATATACCATCTCCACCTCGCAAATGCTCGGCAACATATGATCTAGCGAGCTTTAAATGGTATGTGCCCAAACTGAGTAGAATGACGTCTTCTTCTGTCAATTGTGGAAATGATATTGACGTAGCCGTCACTGTTGTGAACACCGCCCGCTGTCTGTTCATATGTTCTGCGACTACATAATTGCCCAGTCTGTTGGGTTCACTTCTTCTTTGCGCTATTATATTGATAAAAGCGTGGGCATGCTCATTATCTGTCAGACGCTGCCTAAATGCATTTATAAGGGCTCCCGCAATACGGAAGTCTTCAAATAAGAGTGAGGGAGTGTTTTATTGATAACTGTATGCCTAAATATTTTGTAGTCCCTTTTGAACCATCCGTTTATTACTTCAATGACCCAACGCACTATGGTGATTTCTCGAGATTTATTGGCTTGAATATCTGAAAGCTGTGTGGCATGCCTATCTTTAGTTGGTGGCATATGGGCAACATAGCCAGCACTTTCTATATCTGGTAGGTATAGAGTCTCTAAAACCTCGATCTAATATAAAAACGTCATCTGTTTGTAACGTTATATGCACTGGGGACGTTTGATCATTCATAATCTCAGCATGATTTGGGCATCAGTCTTTGTTGCAGCGTATGGTCCACATATATCTGTAATATAGCCATCTGGGCAAGTAATCACAAAGGGTTTTAACAAGTTTTTATACTTGTGTAAGCTGTAAGACTTTTTTTGAAATAAAAAGTTTTTACTTTTCTGTACGTATATATACGAACCATCACAAATAGCTATAGCCACTGGGTTTATAGGGTTGGAATATATTGATGATGGTACTGCAAGGCTGTGAGCTATAATTTCATCCCGACTTATATGATTGAAACCCAAATGGCGAACAACAAAGTCTTGGGTCAAGCAGTTTCTAGCAGTTTTAAGCAAAATACCGATCGTTTTACGAGATACACCTATTTGGGAGGCTATACGTGTATTTGGTTCACCAGACCGTTGTTTTAATAAATATATTCCTAGTGCAGTTTTTGGTCTTCTACATTGATTTAAAAGAGACGGTGTTTCATTCAAAAGGATTTCGAATTGTTGGTGTGTTAAGCCAGTTAGGTAATATAGATCCTCTGGTAAAATGTTGTTTACATTGTCAAAATCTATATTAGGTCTTATGTTTATATGCATCTCGTAACGTATCAATCATATCTTTGAGATGGTCTGGTGTGAATATTGTCTCTCCATTATCATACAGGGAGCTCCAATCTTCTGTGTTGATGTGATGTGTACAAACGCGTGCATGTTCAGGAACGTACACGCTATGATTAACCAACAAGAATACTTTTATAAACCTGGACACTCTGTGAAGTTCTTGATTGATGCACCCATGAAATAAACAGTGACGCGCCGTATTTGCAACCCTTCTATAAGTTGGAACAGACGTTGGGTGCTCTGGGTTTGCAAGTTCCTGGTTTTGTTCTTGTTCGAACCTAGCTTGCTGTCGTCTTCCAGCTACCCAACAACGATGACACATAGCCTGAAGTTGATTCAGGGCCATCTAAAAGAAAAACCAAATCCTCAAGTAACTAAAACAATAAATAACTTAATAAAGAGTGAACAAAAAGACACCGTGTACTCGATGATCAAAAGCTATTGTTATACTAACCTCATTTATGTTAATCCGTGCCATCACATACTCTGTGAAGCCTGGATTGTCTTCTAAATAAGTTCGTGTCAGTATATGCCGGTTTCGGTCACGAATTACTGATCTTGTACATGTAACACACTGTATACGGCGTTCACCTTCCATTTTTTTGAAGCAGATGAGTAATAATAATAATCCAATCGTTAAGTAATACACTGAAGTCCGTTGTGAAAGCCGAGGTTGTAAATAAAAGTAAGAATAAAATAAACTAAGATATGCGCGCGCGCTCAAAATCAGTTCCTAACAGGTACTAACTACTGACGACACACCGACGCTAGCACAAAATAGTTCGAACTACCCACCTAATGGATAAAATAAAAAAAAATTGAACGTGCGTGGGTCGATTTTACTAAGGATTTTCGGTATTTTCAACATCGAATATTTTATTTCCTACATAAGTTACAAAGTTGCTCCCATACAAAAAATATCTACGTTTTCAAAGACCTTTCGAATGGTACCAATTTCAACTTGCTACAAACTGGGTACGTTCAGACCCATGTTCTTTGGCACAGTGATAATCTAGAGCCTGAGAATGGACAGCTACTTTTATCCCAGGAATATGGTCCCTAGGGACCACGCGGGCCAAATTTTGATTTCCTTGGCCTTGAGAGTGTCGAAATATACGTTTTTTGCGGCATAAACGGCCGTATCTTTTTTTACGTTAACTTAAAAGTTTCATTTTTTCACAGCTTCGAGGGACTATAGATGACTGTAAATGGTTTTAATTTTAACTCGATACCTCGGCGCGTTCCCGAGATAAAACGTCTTGACAGACAGACGGACGGAAGGACGGACAACAAAGTGATCCTGTAAGGGTTCCGTTTTTCTTTTGGACGGAACCCTAAAAACAATAAGGGTCTGAAAACCTTATCAAAAGGGATTTTAAAACCTATCAAACTAACTAAAACAATTTTGTTGAAGACTAGTTTGAGACATAAATCTACCTTAGCTTTTCGACTAGGGCAACGGTTAGTCAGAGCACTAGTGTTTCCCAAGTTCCCAACCCATATTCCTGTACGCCGCTGAGACCTGGACATTGAGAGAGAGTGAGAAAAATGAAATGAATGATGATGTGAATGAAATGTGGTGTTGGAGGAGAATTCTTAAGATATCTTGGACCCAGCATAAAACCAACATGTCCATTTTACAGGATCAAGTATCAAGCAACACCTATCTTCTATCGTACAAGCTCGAATTCTCACTTTCTTCACTTATCAAGACGTGGAGATGTCTCCATAAAGCGCCTTGTGGTGGTACAAGAAAACGTCGAGGGCAAACGAGCATGTGGTAGATCGCCTATGCGCTGGACCGATCAAATTAAGGCAGCATTAGACAATGGTCCCTTGTATGAGTGCACCAGAAAGATGCGTGAAGAGTGGCGACGATTGTCAAGCGTGCTACACAATCTTAAAGACGACCACGACCACTCTGTCAAGAGTGAAACGACTTAGAAGAACCGAAAGAATGTATAGTTGCCAACGGTCCTGTTTTCCCAGGACA
This sequence comes from Lacanobia oleracea, assembly GCA_950371165.1. Taxonomy (NCBI): domain Eukaryota; kingdom Metazoa; phylum Arthropoda; class Insecta; order Lepidoptera; family Noctuidae; genus Lacanobia; species Lacanobia oleracea. The sequence continues at coordinate 8,105,391 of OX493393.1, forward strand.
TGTCCTTGTCATTTTTCAAATTGCCCTGATAAGTTTATTATTTTAAAATTCTCGCGCCACTTGCACAGTGGTCAAAAGACAGAAATCAAATACTGTCAACAGTAGCTGCCTTACAATCATCAAACCTATCTATGTATAGCAAAGATATCAACCACAGATACTGAAGGCATTGGCGGAGTTAAAAAGTGTAAAAAAAATATATAAGTACGAAATTACTAGATTTTTGAGAAAAAAAAAAGTGTTTGTTTTAGATTTTGGTCGCAACTTTTTCCCGTTCTCGTAAGAATTTTGGGAAATCCTCTCTTAGTGCTCCCCTGCACTCCCCAAGGAACTTAGGTCATAATTTATGTTGCACACAAATAATGTTAATAGAATAAAGCCGTAGACCAAAGGTTAGATTTAAGTTTAGTTTTAAATGCATTAACAGGCAAGTCAAGAGAGGCAGGGGTAATTTATTGTAAAAGCAGATACCGAGCCCGCAAATGAGCCCTGAACCTTACAAAGCTCGAAGACGGTGGGAAGGAGCATGTAGTTTGTGCTTGTTTCTGTTGTTAAAGGTGTGGATATCGCTTGTTTTGGTATATAAATATTTTAAGGATGTTTTGTCTAATATATAAAATATTTGCAAAAATGAGTAGAGATAGCGCCCCAGCAAACCGTCCACTATAACTTAAATTACGAACACCAAATTAAAAATAACTTCAAAAGCGTAAGGTTTATTAAAACCGCCACCCTGAGAATTCAAATCACTTTAAAAAGTACCCTTAATTAAACTCTAGCTGGTATATTACACATAGGTAAAGCACGTTTTTGTAAGACAAGTATATTCTGTATGTCAGCAGCCTATCCCCACCGAAGGATACCGTAGGACATTGCGCTATGAAAATAACTAAAATAGACTAACATTTTTATGTAATTGTACCTTTACGTAATTTATTATGCTGTAAAATAAAGACATTCGAAAGGGTCTGTAATTAAAAAGTTTGTATTTATACACTGTACCATTTTAGTAGTCTTACAAAGGAAGACCACTTAATGTACCCGATATAAACTACCTCTATTCGTGTTTATTATTTAAAATTATTCATTAAGATAGATACAATAAAAACAAATAATGCATGAGAATTATGAAACATCCTGTTAATAATATTTACGTATCAAATTCAAAACAATATCGCCGTTCCATTCCGCGACGTCCTTAGAACAAAAGGCTGGGACTGCGGTCGCTCCTGGATGTTTAAAACTACGTCAAGCGTCATGATAGTGAATAATAATAGATTTTTTAAATAATTCAATGTTATAAATATAGTTTTTTTTTTCATAATTAATGTGTAGTAGTCATTGGATAGATGAAGTGGACTGCCGTTGTAAGACGACTAAAATGGCACTATGTATTAGGTACCATATTCGTTACATAATTTCTAAGTTATCGTTGCATGGATCAATCGTCATCACTCTACCTCCAACAACTGTATATTTTTAAATGCAATGGAATTCGCAAAATGTATTTTACATTATCGAAGTACTTTTACAATCTTTCGCTTAATATGTCAATGTAGATTAGATAAGTTTTGCGGTGCAAACTAAACTGCAATATTTACCAACAGTTTGATTATATTTGTTACCTTATCTAGTGACATGGTTTTTTTCATTCATTCTTATCTTAATACTAGCGTCCCGCCCCGGCTTCGCAAGGGTGTTTATGTAGACCAAACTAACCAAGTGAGCATCTAATTACCAGAATCAATAGTATGGTGGTTCAGGCTGAAATAAAAAATGCAAGACAACCGTCAAAGACGTCTGCTCTCAGGTTTCTACCATTTCGGGACATCTCTTCCTCTGTTATAATTATTTGTTTGCGCGACTAACTTTTATTTTGAGATATCTCCTAAGATATTCATCCAAATTAAATGGTGTAAAATAAATTTTGCTCTAAATTGGGAAATGCGATATTTCTATTTATGCTTTCATTATAAAGAACTCCGTCTAGGATAGACCGCCACATAACTAAAAATTGAAAACGCTTTAAATTATTGCTAAACTTGCGTTTTTAAACAGACAGTTTAAATTTTCGCGTCAAAACGGACGATGACGTCACTCATGTCTGTCACTGGTCATGAACTGTCATAATTCAAAGTCATAGAGCAAGATCCCAGTGCTTCCAGAACTTACTTATTTTCTTAGTAACAAAATGTGTGGAATAGAATAGTGTTAGTATGTAGGTACTTTGAACATTCGCTTACCTGCTAGTTTGAGTTGACGCGACCGCCAGTTTGTAAGTATCATCATCAGATGCTGGCTAGCTGACTGAGACGGCTGGCTGACGACTAGATCATTTTCACGACTTACAAAATACATATTCTTAAATAATTAGTAATTTAGTAAAAATTTAAAGACTAATTAGTCATTGTAATAGTGGAAGATCGGATCGCTATCTCCACTGAGAATTGAGATCCTGTTCACAAGTATCCTTTGGACATAGTATATTTACTAAGTATAAAAAGAAACTGCAAAACTACCTCCTATAGACTTATGAAATATGTCATACCTACCTACATGCACCACAAAAAAAAATTGCCCATTGGATGGAGCTAGCAGATACTTATTACGCGTGCGTTGAAATTACACTGGCACTACTCTATTCAAATATTTTCACTCACCTTTCTATCCGTTTAAGATGATCAACTTAACTATTTAAATACACAAATTTGCTAGAAGATAACACTGAAAAACTTAAGTTTAGCAAAATGTTTTACACAGCCATCACTCTTATGCACACGTTAACTTTAACCGCTTTTTTCTTTGTCATCATTACACTTGACGTAAATTTGTGGTTAGCCAGCAAAAAGGTAAAATGTTGCCGTGTAATAAATAGTAGAAATAAATATTTGCCAATAGCCTATATAGAGACAACTTCATCAAACTTCCAAGTTTGTTTCTATTCACCCCGCGATTTCTATTCACCCCATTTTACGGTACTGCGAAATAAGTAACGTCTGGGAGCCCTGGGATCTTGTACTATAAACTAACACGAGTGACGTCACCAGACGCTGATTGGTGTATTAAAACACGTTCCGTTTCACGTTGCTTTAAATTTGTAATTATTGTTAAAAATCAATATAACTGGAATAAATACGTTGCACTGGCCCTTCTCTTATGCTGTTTTTATATTTTAGTGCAAAATATTGATAAATATTAAGTCTGCATCTTCCCTATTAAACACTCAAGATGACTAACATTCGGTGAAAACACCGCTGCAAATGAAGCAGTGTTTTATACAGTAGGGCCTCATTAATCTGGACTCCCGCTTGTTCGGCGATCGCTGTAATCCGGCCGGGCAATGGGTTTCGCAGAGGAGGTGGGTGTAGGAGCAGGCCACCATGAGCCAATCCGTCGCTGCTTTAGATTTGCTGAAGATAACGAATTTAATAGCCACGACATTCATCATTTCAGCCGAAAGACTTCCACTATGGGCATAGCCTCCCCCCCCCATGGGGGCGTTTGCCATAATTGCCATGCTTGACAGGCCACGACATTACATGGTTGTGATTTTGAACATGTACATTTTTGTCTTTATGCTTTAATTTCAAAATTTATTAAAGAAACTAAGGTAAAAACATTTGTTTAATTAGGTACGAGTACCATTAAATATGGCATATTATAATCCGTATGCCTCGATAATCCGGGAAGGGTCTTGTTTTTGCCTCTCCGGATTAACGAGGCCCAACTGTATATATAAAAAATATATATGTATATATATATATATATAATATCATAAAAATGGTTATTGTGAGTCAACCAATCCAAAAAACGAAAAAAAAAAAAAAAAAAAAAAAACCATAAAAGATAGACATATGCTATCGCAAACTCTTTGGTAGGTATTGATATTTTCGCAGCGCGCGCGATGTATAGAACAAATATAACATTTTTCCGTCTTTTTTTTGTTTTTTATGTGTATTGGGTTTGCTCTTGACTCTAGTCTATGTCAGAGATACCTCTTTAGTAATAATCTTCATAAATCAGCCAATTTCAAAACCTTAGAAAATTATACTAAAACCTTTCTGAAGACCAACCCTATCTATTAAAAAACCCGCATCAAAATCCGTTGCGGAGTTTTAAAGATCTAAGCATACATAAGACAGACATGGGAAGCGACTTTGTTTTTTTTTTAAGATTTTTATACTATGTAGTGATGATGATAGTTTAATTATATTTTTTTTTTCATAATTTTAAAATAAATAGTTTTAAAGTTATTCAAGAAATTAGACCAAAAATGACCATTCGCCCCTTATCTCCGAAACTACTGAGCCTAAAATTTAAAAAAAAAAAATGCAAATAAAAGTTATAGATTACAGGAAAATCTATAAGACATGTGTAGTGCATAATAATAAAATGAAATTGGTTCGGAACCTTTTGCACGCGAGTTCGACTCGCACTTGGCCAGTTTTATTACTCAATCACACCAGAACGGCTGAACGGATCTGGCTATACCTATATGTATAATAGCACATGAGCTTCTTGTGTCGAGAGTATGTTGCCTTTAAATAATTTCACCCAGGTGAATCCGCTGGCAGAAGCTATAAAGTAAAAATGCCTACTTTTTAAGTAGTTATTTACAAGGCATTAAAATGAAGCTGTAATGCAATAATGCTGTGCCATGCTATGTTTTCCTGTGCTTTTTATGATGATGTGAGTCTTTATAATGTGTACATAATGAAAATTAGAGAAAGTATGCTTAGTTTCATCGATTGAAAAGGTATTAAAGAAAAATGTATTAATAAAAGTGTAAGTACCCAACTGTGACCATAGTGTAAACAAAAACAGTGTAACTTTTAAACTAAATGATAAATCACGATCGCGAAAAAAGTTAGGTGATATAAAAAAGAATAGTTTTTTTTTATGAGAAATAGTTTCCGTCGATAAAATTAAGCATAGATTCCCTAATTTTTAACCGACTTCTTCAAAAAAGAGGAGGTTCTATGTTATAAAACCAACTTCCAAAAACAAAACACTACAAAGCAAAAAATAACTTAACTAAGTGTTTTGTTTTTGGAAGTCGTTTTTTTTTTTTTGTTGAAAAGTTTTTTCATAGTGCACATTATTAAGACTCACACTGCATACAATTTACAATACCCCCCTTCCCCCAAATTCATAACGTAATACTTGAACGCTCCCTAACGAGAATGAAGTCGGTTTTATTTTTTTGTAAAAATGTTTTTTATTTTATATTCTTTTTAGTGTTACCTGCGTACCACTAAAAAGTTAAACCACAAACAGCGTACCGGCGTGATGTTATGTTATGAACTGGTGTAAACAATCAACAGACATGCGATTTCAGAAATCCCGATCCATTTGCTATCATTTATTGAAAAGTTCCGTTGCCTACCTGCGAAGTTCTTCATCAGATCTTCACCAAATTAAAATGGAACCAGTCCGGGAAAATACTCTTTCAAACAAAAAAGTATCATCCAAATTGGTTAAAAATTGGTGAAAATATTGCTGAACAAACATAGGATCCCATCATCAGATCCTGACTTATACCTTCCATCATCAGCTCAGCAACATGAGATGATGATTATCAGGCACAAATATCTGAATTGCGTGAGAGATTTTATGAAAAAAAAATTACATACAATGTCATTCATAAAATTTCTCCTATAAAATTTGAGGGATTCCCTCGATTTTCTAGGGATCCCATTATCAGATTCTGACTTGGTGACAATGGGACCACCTCAGAAGATTTCGAATAAAAAAATATTTTTTAAAGTCGGTCCACAATTGACGGAGAAATCGGTGAACATACATAAAAAAATATAAAAATACAAACAGCCGAACATAGAACCTCCTTCTTTTTGAAGAAGTCGGTTAAAAGAGGAGTTAATGATAGAGTGACGACTAATAGAACAGAATCGAAGAAAAAATCGTGTTGCACCCCAAACAACATGGGCTAACAATGGCTTGGATTTTTTTAAATGTGTTCTTAAGAGCTAAACTCGTAAACAGCTGGTCCGAGGAAGGTTCTTATTAAAAAAAATATAAGTATGCACGGAAAAATGTAAAAATCACCGGGATTCAACTAAGATTTATCTTACCTTAAAATGTATTTTCATTCCGAAGTCCACACAAGTGTAGACGACGTCGTGGGCAGAATCTAGTATTAAATAATGATTACTTAATGTGTAATTGCTTGTTTATTTACAATTTGTAGCCGTGACAATACGTTTAGGTACTGTATGCCATGCATGTCAGTTCACATTAGACATTCATGATTAATAAAATTGCATGACATGTAGGTTTGCTGGGTGTGCCTCAAACTATCTAGAGGTAGTTAGATCATGCATAGTATATCGGTTTCAGGTGCATTTTTTGTGGTAAGTAGGTTAACTTGTTATTTTTTATTACATATGTTATCGAAATTCTTCTCACGTAGACAAGATAAATCTCAGAAGACTGAGGTCATGCAAATTTTCACAATTTTTACGATTTACAGTAGATAATAGGTATGACAGAGTGACAGACATTTTTGCCTAACTGGCGGGACTTATCTTCTTCATCAGATTTTACTAAATACCATAAAATATAGTCGGCTTGGGCTATTAAGATTATGGATTTATGTTAAATACCTATATTTTTTATAGTCTTTATGCTATTTGAATTATAACAATGAAGCAATTCTAGAAATAATGTACCTACCTATTCCAATTTCCGATACTAAGAGAGTATTAGTGATCCCAAGATTTCATAAAATTACTTTCATTATTGTGATTTAAGTACTCTGTCATATGTAATAATGATTTTATTTCATTTAATGTTTTGTGAAATCTTATCTTATCTATACTAATATATAAAGCTGAAGAGTTTGTTTGTTTGTTTACTTGAACGCGCTAATCTCAGGAACTACTGGTCCGATTTGAAAAATTCTTTCAGTGTTAGATAGCCCATTTATCGAGGTAGGCTATAGGCTATGTCATCCCGCTAAGACCAATAGGAGCGGAGCAGTAATAAAAATTGTGACGCAGACGAAGTTGCGTGGGTCAACTAGTTTACTTATATTTGTGTACTATTTTTTTAATTTATGTGAGTCAGTGTGATGTGTATTGTAGAACTAGTGATGTCTGAAATAAACGAATTAGTGACAAAATAGTCACAAATCCGGGGTACATCCTGCCTGTGTTACCGAATTGTCCTAAAACTGGCAACCAATATTGTTATACCTTCTTAATATTCATATTGTTTTTGTACAAAATTAGGTAAGTAACTCTGTTGTATTTTAAGCAAAGATGAAAGAATTAGCAATGTACTTACTGAACTAAATAAACGTTATAATTAAAACAACCCCACATCTTCAATTATATTCAAAGAAAAAGAGAAATAACAGAAATAAACTATTTGTTGCAGCGAAAACTCAATACTTCACAATGTACTGTTGATACAAGACTTCAATTAATTATCATGTTGGCATAAGTACGAGTATCCTTAATTATGTAGTTTACGCTTAAGTCGACAAAAAAATCTTAGCTCGAAATAAAAACAAAGTCTAACGTATCCGAAACAAGGTCTTCTTCTTCTTCCACCTGGCGTTAATCCCGGCTATTGCCAGGGTCCGCCTTCCTACTTAGCTTCCTCCACTTTGCCCGATCTTGAACATCCTTCTCAGTCAGGCCATTGGCTCTCATGTCGGACTTGACGACGTCCAGCCAGCGCTTGCGAGGGCGACCACGGGGCCTAGCCCCAAGAACAGCCATATTCATGCATCTCCGACCAACGTACTCCATAGGGCGGCGCATGATGTGGCCATACCATCGCAGACGACACTCTTGCAGTTTTTCCCCCACGTCACGGACACCAAGACTACCTCGGATGTAAGAGTTGCGTATGCGATCGGATCGCGTTACGCCACTCATCCACCTCAGCATCTTCATCTCCGTGACGCGAAGCTCCTGGGTGTGTCTGCTTAGTGCTGGCCAACACTCGCCCCCGTACAGTAGGACAGGCCGAATGATGCATTTACGAGGGTGCGTTTTTAAGTTCGCGGAATGGGAGGGTAGATGATAAAAATAGGTCATTATCGAGGTGGCCACGACTTCAGCCACTCAATATTAGTATAAATACCAGGTTTTGTCTTAATTGGGTCATTAGTCTTTGAACTATCGTCAAGCAAACAACTCAATCGGGAAGAAAGTGTGCATTATGGAAAAAATCGAGTACCGTGCCGTAATAAAGTTCCTTACCAAGCAAGGAAAGTCAGTTCAAAACATACTGGAAGAGATGGAATCCGTTTACGGGGCCTATTGCCCGGGTAAAACCATGGTTTACAAGTGGCATTGTCTTTTTAAACAAGGCAGGACCTCACTTGAAGACGACCCGCGGCCCGGACGGGCGATCGAGGTGACTACTCCGGAAATCATTAAAAATGTCGAAAAAATAATATTGGAAGATGCCAGACTAAAGAAGAAACAGCTTGCAGAAATGGTTGGAGTATCGGATACAACAATTTTCAAAATTCTACACGATCATCTTGGCATGACAAAGGTCAGTGCAAGATGGGTGCCAAGAATGCTCACGCCGCCTCAGAAACAACGCCGCGTGGAGTGTTCTCGCACGTTTTTGGACCTCTGTAACGAAGATAAGGATGGACTATTGAGTCGAATTGTTACTGGAGATGAAACTCGGGTTCATCATTATGAGCCTGAGTCAAAACAGGACTCTATGCAGTGGCACAAAAAAGGTACACCACCACCCAAGAAGTTTTAAAGTGTCACAATCGGCTGGGAAAATCATGGCAACAGTGTTTTGGGATTCGGAAGGGATTCTGTTGACCGATTATAAAGATAAAGGCGTTTCTATAACCGGAGAATACTATGCTTCTATCCTCGAGAGGTTGAAAGAAAGTATTAAAGAAAAAAGGAGGGGAAAATTGACCAAAGGTGTCCTTCTTCTTCACGACAACGCGCCTGTTCACAAGAGCCGTGTTGCGTTGGCTGCCCTGCATAAGGTGGGCTTCGATATTTTAGACCATCCACCCTACAGCCCAGACCTGGCTCCCAGTGATTATTATCTCTTTCCAAATCTGAAAAAAGAACTTCGTGGAAAGAAATTTTCAACTGATGAAGAAGTGAAGGACGCGGTTTCAGCTTATTTTTCGGACAAAGACAAAACATTTTTTTATGAAGGTATACATAAGCTAATTGAAAGATCTGAAAAATGTATTAGGGTAGCAGGTGAATATATTGAAAAAGAAAAATAATTTAGTATTTTTATTTTCACTCCTTGCCCTCCATTCCGCGAACTTAAAAACGCCCCCTCGTATATATCTGCCCCTTGAGCTTCGGAGGCATTTTGCGGTCGCATACAACGCCCGTTACCTCGCGCCACTTCGCCCAAGCCGCGCCAATACGTGCTTGGACATCGTCGTCCACGATGCCAGACTCGTGCAGCACGAATCCAAGGTACCTGAACGTATCGGACTTTCTGATCAGGTCCGAACCTATTCGGATAGTGTTTGTATCCGTGCTGCCACAGGACATGTACTCAGTCTTCGCCACATTTAGTCTCAGACCACCGTTTTCAAGCGTGTCCTTCCAAATGTTGACTTTGCGCTCAAGATGGGCTTTGTTCTGATTAACGAGGGCGATGTCATCGGCATACATCATTAGCCATGGAGGCTGATCTTGGATGTTTGCCGTAACTACATCGAGCACTACGTTAAACAAGAACGGGCTAAGAGCCGAGCCTTGGTGAACGCCAACAGATATTGGGAAGCCATTCGATTCGCCAACAGCGGTCTGGACAGAGGAAACGGAATCGCGGTACATGTCTCTGATAATGTCAATATAGGCCTCGGGAACGCCCTTGAAGCGCAGTGCCCACCAGATGGACCGCCGAGGTATACAGTCGAAGGCCTTCTGCAGGTCTAAAAAGGCCATATGCAAAGCTCTCCTTCTCTCTCTGTAAGCCTCAGCCAGATTCCGTAAGGCGAACACTGCGTCCATGGTGCTGTTACCCGCCCGGAAGCCATATTGACACTCAGAGACAGTACACTTGCTACGGAGCCGTGTGTCAATGATGCGCTCGAAGAGCTTCATGGTGTGGCACATGATCTTGATACCGCGGTAGCTACCACAATCCTGTACGCTACCTTTGCCTTTGTAAACAGGGATAATCAGGCTAAATCGCCACTGGTTCGGCATTTCCTTGGTGATCAGGATGCGGTTAAAAAGATCCGTCAGAAGGTCCACACCATGTGGGCCCATCGCCTTCCACACTTCAATTGGCACATTGTCAGGCCCTACCGCTTTCCGGTTCTTCATGTGGCGAAGAGCAATGCGGGTTTCGTCGGGGGAAATAGGGGAAATAAGACCAAGGTTAGGAGGCGGTTCCGGAGGAAGGTTATGGGGGTGCTGTTTGTTAGACAGCTCCGCGAAGTATGTACACCATCTCTCCTTAACAGAGGGGGCATCGTAGAGCAGCTTACCCTGGGCGTCCCTTACACAAAGACATTTGCTAATGTCCCGTGTAGCTTTCTCCCGGCCACGCGCCAGCTTAAAAATAAGCTTTTGCCCCTCCGCAGTTTCCAGCTTGTCGTATAAGGGCGCCAGACTTTTGCTGCGGGCTCTGGCTACAGCTTTTTTGCAAGCGCGCTTAGCCGCTCCATATGCCTCCCTGTCATCCGGAGAGTTGGACCCTTGCCACTGTTTAAATAAAACCTTCTTCTTCCGAGTCGCCTCCTGCACCCCGTCATCCCACCACCACGTCTCCTTTCCTATGGTGCGGCCACCACGAGAAGTGCCAAGGACGCGCTTACCCGCACCGGTGATTGCTGAATGGATCCTACTCCAGATCTCTTGAGCGGACTCATGCGGAGCACTGATCTTGAGATGCTCGACCTCCGCGATGAAGTCTGACTGCCTAGGACCATCAAGCAACCACCACTTAGTGCGGGGTTTGCGTTTCTCGGTCACTCTCTTCTTCGGTACAACCGCAAAGTCCAGGACAAGGAGGCGGTGTTGAGCCGTTAGGCTTTCGCCTGGGATGACTTTGCAGTTGGTAACCTTGCCAATGTGGCACCGTCGCATCAGCAGGTAATCTATTTGGGTTGAGTAGGCACCACTACGGTACGTAATAAGATGCTGGGGCTTCTTCTGAAAGAATGTGTTCGCGATGGCTAGGTCAGGCACAGCGCAGGTGCTAAGTATATTGACTCCCTCTGCGTTTAGCTGGCCATAACCAAAACCACCGTGAACACGTCCATACTCTCCAGCAAACTGACCTACGTGACCGTTGAGATCCCCCCCAACCAAAACACCTTCGGAATTCGGGATAGCGCGTAATACGTCCTCGAACTCATCCCAGAAGGCCTCCTTTTCAGACTCACAGCAACCAGTCTGAGGAGCATAGGCGCTGATTAGGTTCGTTACCGACCCTTCGAACAGCACCCTAACTCGCATCAACCGGTCGCTGCATCGGTCTACTTTAAGGAGTCCATCCTGAAGGTCCTTAGCCGGTACCCCTGCCCGATGTCACGTGACTTATTTCCCTTCCAGCGCGTCTCCTGAAGGAAGGCGCACTGGACCCGACGCTTCGCAAGTACGTCTGCGAGTTCTTGGCAACGTCCGGTTAGGGAGCCAATGTTCCAGGTGGCAAAGCGGAACTTCTTCTTGGGTACTATCCTCTTTAGCCGTGCCCGTACTTGACACGTATCCGAAACAAGGTAACGTAACTTAACTTTATCGAGCTCGCTTCGCTCGCTCTAGCATCCGTAGTTCTCCTTCTTAAACTTGAATCGACCAATAAACATCTATCGAGACAAGGTGCTAAAAATGGCAAAAGCTTTTCTGGAAAAGTCACTAACGTAACCCATCCGAGGTGCTGCAAATTTCAAACCAGTTTTGTCTGCGAGAACTTATAGGTAAAGGTACTGTTGGCAGGGGCGTTATAACGTCTCTTTCGTAGGCAGTGCCGTATTAACCCATAAGCAAATTAAGCAATAGGGAAGATGCCGATTTAATATTTATCAATATTTTGTGACTAAAATGTAAAAAAAGCATAAGAGAAGGGATTGATTGATTGATGATTGATTTTTAACAATAATTACAATTTATAGTAACGTGAAACGAAACGTGTTTTAATACACTAATCAGAGTCTGGTGACGTCACTCGTGTTAGTTTATAGTCCAAGATCCCAGGGCTCCCAGACGTTACTTATTTCGCAGTATCAAAATTTTTGAATAGAATAGTAGCCAGTGTAATTTCAACGTACGCATAATAAGTATCCATCTGCTGGCTCCATCCAATAGGCAATTTTTTTTAGTGATGAATGTAGGTATGACATATTTCATAAGTCTATAGGAGGTGCAGTTTTCATTTTATACTTAGTAAATAAACTATGTCCAAAAGATACTTGTGAATAGGATCTCAATTGTCAGTGAAGATAGCGATCAGATCTCACACTATTAAAACGACTAATTAGTCTTTAAATTTGTACTCAATTACTAATTATTTAAGAATATATATTTTGTTAAAATCGCGGAAATTATCTAGTCGCTTTATAGCTAGCATCTGATGATGATACTTACAAACTGGCGGTCGCGTCAACTCAAACTAGCAGATAAGCGAATGTTCAAAGTACCTACATACTAACACTATTCTATTCCACACATTTTGTTACTGAGCAAATAAGTAAAGTTCTGGAAGCACTGGGACCTTGCTCTATGACATTGAATTATGACAGTTCTTGACCAGTGATAGACATCAGTGACGTCATCGTCCGTTTTGGCGCAAAAATTTAAACTGTCTGTTTAAAAACGCAATTTTAGCAATAAATTAAAGCGTTTTCATTTTTTATTTATGTGGCGGTCTATTCTAGATGGAGTTCTTTAAAATGAAAGCAAAAATAGAAATATCGCATGTATATTGCTTAGGGCATCACGTCTGGGGGGCACTATAAACGAATAAACTACAGGATTTAGGTCATAGGTAACTACTTATTTTGATAAAATGGGACGAAATTTCGCAAACCTACCGAAAAGTCAGCAAGGTGTTAGTGTTACAAGTCCAAAAGGCACTCTTAGTCTTAGAGACGTACACTTACAAAAATAACGAGCCGACTTGTTTCGTTTTTTAGTTTTCCGTAGTTTGGTTTTTATTTTAAAGATCGGTACTAGTTGACTATGGATAGGGGGCACCACAGGCGTGGATTGCTTAGGACATCAAGAAGTCTTAATCCGGCACTGTTTGTAGGAATGCAATAGGGTTCCATTTATTGTGAGCAAGTACGTAGTCCGAATCACACTTGTAAAACTTTTGGGACCTCGTGAAAGCAGTTTTTGAGTAAGTTTGAGTTTTTAATTTCGTTTTTTTGTGCAAAAATTTCTAATTTTCTCGTCTTCATTTAGGTAGGTAATCATTTGATCTGACCTCTCCCACAATGTATGACTGCGTCTGCGACCGCACCTGCTTGGAATGGAATGAAACAACCTGGACATGAAATGGGGCTCCACTTGCTGCAAATATAGTTTAACAATTTTAACGGAGAAATATAGGTTGTACGAACTGAAAAGTAATACAATATAGAAATATAGGTACACAAATTCATACATACTTAATATATAAGTAAGAAAATATATGTACTAATTTTAGATACTTTTATCGGAAGTGTTGATTTATTTTCAACATCCATCGACCATTAGATAACTCATCTTATTAATCAATTCGAATGTTGGTTTTAGCAACCTTCATTTTTACCATTCTACATTATGTGTTGATGGCTTATCTCAGCATATTGGTACATAAGAAAATATTAAGCTTGGTTTCATGACAGTGGTAGGACGCGAGAAGAAATAGGGCAGGGTATAAAACGAAGTGGAACAAATTCTAAATGTTACTGTGGCATTTGGGACCGCCATAACGAACGGTGCCCGACAATATTCTTCCTTCGTTATAGCTTTTTACGACTCTTATCTGTTTATGGGTATGCAACTAATTATTATGTATTTCAAAGAAACTTAACAGCATATCGTGATTAGGTGGTGAAAAGCACAGGAACATGGACTAATTGATTTGTACTTTAAATACATATTTCCCGTCGCCGAAGTATTTTTGTATAAACAAATGGATATTTCCACACACACAAACTCCAAATCAGTTCCATGTTATTATTAGCTAAGTACTTAAATAACTGAGTTTGAGAATTTAATAAACCGTCTAAGTGCGAGTCAAACTTGCACACGACGGGTTCCGTACCAAAAAACGAAAAAGAACACGTTTTTTGTATGTGAGCCCCTTCAATTTCTAATTTAAATTAATTTTTACCCGGCTGCGCCAGAAGGAGGGTTGTTTTTCAAGAGTATGTATGTATGTATCATTGTTTGGCACGATCTGCGGTCTGAACGGCTCGATGGATTTTAGCTTGAAAGGTTTCGTTAGATTCGTCTTGATTGTGATAGTGACACTGGGTATTTGAGTTTCACGGGCTACCCTGGCGCTTCCACCTTAATTAATAATAAGGATTCGCTGGTTAACCCCAAAAAGGGCTAACCTTTTACACACAGCAAGTATAGAATTAAAAAGGTTTTTAGGTCAAAGGTAAAAGAAAATTTTAAAAAATAGGTAACAAAAATCCTAGACACTTTTATGAGAATCATAGAGAACACGCGTGCAATTGAAATATCAAATGAACTGGTAAAAATATTTAAACCTTTTTTTTAAACCTTTTCATGTAGACTAACTAAACTAAGTTTGGATGGAATTAATATGATAATCAAAAATTCAAAATGCATTTTTTTTATGAACTATGATTTATCAAAATATCAAGTACCTACATTAGTTTAACTTAGGCTAATCTGGTGAGCGTACACAAGTAATAGAAATATTAGCTAAATTAGAACCGGTTTCATAGCTAGAAGTTAGCGCACGTAAAGGAGGCTAAAACAATTCTGAACGTCCTACTGCCAGCCGGGCGGCGCGCGGCGCCTTGTGCCCGTGATTTATAGTGTCTGCGACTTTCCCTTTATTGACTTTCCTTTCGTGTTTCGGCTTTTTTCATGTTTTCCCGTTTGTGGTTTAATTTTCATCACATTCATCTATAAAATGCTATACGTTCTATTTATATGTTTTTACAGGTACTAAAAACATGTTCTCAAATATCAAGATCTTGTCTTAAATGTCGTGTCATCCCTCTATTAATTTGAATTATTGTTTGTTTACAGGTGTAGCACTCCGACCGTTTGGCGTGTCAGTAGTTTATATACTGCTGTTTTTACTATCACCACTAACGTGCGTACCGAGTAGCAGACAATTCAAAGGTGAGAAACTGTCTATCTTAGTGCATAAATGACGTCTACTTTCTATGTACCCTATGCAATATGATAACCCAAGATGCCAGTCACACTAACAGGAAAATCTGGATGATAATAAAATACAATATTCATTATAATCAGGGATGTTATGGATATGGTATTTCGGATATGGATAAAGGAATGAAATAATATCGGTTTCGAACATGGTTACGGATATATTTTTATTTCGGATATCCGATAGTTCCGGTTACGGTTGCGGAGCTCCATAATATCCCTGATTATAATTAGACTGTCAATTTTTGTACAGAAGTAGTTTAATAGTGACACCAATAACAGAAAAGTTAAAGAGAGCTGTATGTTTCTTCATGGCATGTTAAGAAGAGATAAATATCAGGCGTCATGTTTGAAAAAAAGGAGAAGTCTGTATGAAAGAAAATAGTTGGAACGATAACGTGAAGGTGGACACTGGAGATTGGAAGAAGAAAACCGTTTTACGCTTACCCCATGTAGCAAGGGGTAAGGGGACCATGAAGATGATGATTTTTTTTTACAAGAGGTTATGAAAATGATCACGAGATGGTGATCATTTTCGTAGACCTCTTGTAAAAAATAAAGGGTCTCATATAGTGCGTATGGTACATTATAATCATTCGATTACAGAAAACAAAGCTGAGTAAAAACACATTTCAAAAGTGGTTCGATTCCCGTCTCTAGAATTTGTATAGCACCGTCATAAATAGGTACTTGTATGTATGTATGTATGTATGTAAATCGGGCTGGTTTCCGCAACTCCATGACTAAGCGCGTATTTTGCGTGCAGGTAGGACAAATGTGTCATTCGATCCACCCCAGCTCCCCAAGGAAGGGCAGCAACGCCTTGGTGTTACCAACTATCTCACAGAGGGTACCTGGGTTTCCAAAGTACTTTGCCTTGTAATCCGCGACTACTGGGTAGCTTAGAAGCAGTGTGCTGCTGTCTCATTCTCCTCCATGCAGGCTCTGCATAGCGGGCTGTCAGTGACTCCTATAGCATAGAGGTGTTTATTAAAAGACCCGTGATCAGTTGTTACGGCTGTGACTGTACGCAACTGTTGTTTTGTCAGTCTAAGGGCTTGTTTTGTGAATCGGCCATCTATAGAGGGAAGTGCCTCTTTGGCCTGTCTACACTCGCTATGGTCAACCCATAGCTTGTGATGTTAATCTCCAGTGCGTTTCCTTACCAGATTGCTTAAGTACCCGAAAGGCAGCGGCACGATGGGTTCAGGTCCCATCGCTGAAATACTCGAACCCCTTCTGGCGAGTTCATCCGCAGTGTCGTTGCCTTGAGATTCACTGTGTCCCTTGATCCATTGAATGGTTACTTTGTTGTGTCTACCAACCTGATTGAGACGTTAGTGACTTCACTGTGTGGCTGTTCAGAGCTTGCAGGACGGCCATGCTGTCCGAGAGTATGCGTATTGAGTGGTCCTTAACTTCACTGGTTAGGATGGCTGATGCAGCCAGAGAAATGCCCATGCATTCAGCTTGGAACACTGTGTTGTGGACCCCAATGGGCTATTTGGATATTAAGATCCTCTGAGAAGATTCCTGCACCAGTATCTGTACCTGTTTTTGATCCATCGATGAAGATCCGCAGCTAAGCGCAACGATGATCCTCATGCAATTGTATCTTGTATTTTTTATCAAGGATAAATTGCTTGGGTACCCGGTCATTGATTGCTTTTGTTATGGAGAGTTCATTTTGTTATGGAGAGTTCATTATTGAGCTCCTCGAGCAGAGCGGTGTGTCGTGTTTCTCTTACCCCAGAGGTCTAATGTTTTAAGGCGTACTGCTGCCATCGTCGCATCCTGTTGTATAAACAAGTGTAGCGGAGGGAGTCCCAGCATGGCTTCCAGCGCCGCAGTTGGAGTAGTCCTCATGCAGCCCGTCGTCGCCATGCAGGCCAGCCTTTTCATGTGTTGTAACTTGTTTACGGCTGTAACTAGCTTTGTGCGCCACACACCACGGCCCCGTAGGTTAACATAGGCTGAATTACTGCGCTGTACACCCATAATATTATTTTGGGAGATAGGCCCCACTTCTTCCCTATCATTTTCCTGCATTGTCAGAAGGTAATGCATGCCCTGTTTAGTTTGTAGTCTAGGTGATTACTCCAGTTTAACTTACTGTCTAGGATGACGCCTATATACTTTACCTCGTTAGACAGCTGGAGCTCTGTTTTGAAGGGCTTAGGTAGCCGGTAGTGGCCTAGTGCTCGTCAGTCACTTTCCCTGGCACTAGGATTGCGAGGTCGTCAGCATCAAACTCAACGCACATTGTTACTACACAATAGGTTATTAACCTATTGTGTAGTAACAATGTGCGTTAAGTTTGGTGATCAGATCATTAGTTACCAGATTCCACAGAAGAGGGGAGAGCACACCTCCCTGCGGGCAGCCTCTGGCTATCAGAGCCAACTGCTGCTCTTCCTTAAGGCGAACCACTCGTTTGCTTAACATACTCGTATTAGTTATCCAGTCAGTTAGTACCTATTCCACACCGTGTTTGGAGAGAGCGGCACTAATGCTGGAAAAGTTTGTCTTGTCGAAGGCTCCTTCGATGTCTATGAAAGTGCCCAGGCAGGACCCTTTCTGGTGAATCGCTTCCTCAATCTGACTCACCACCAGATGAAGAGCGGACTCTGTCGACTTACCCGAGCTGTATGCGTGTTGGTTACCATGCAGTGGTATTGTTTTTAAAACGCCATCTCGTAGTTCCCTTTCACACAGTCTTTCCATTGTAAATAAATAGGTACTTATGGGATACCTAATACGTTTAACACCAGCATTATACACTTGGTACAAGAGTATCGAATTATCAGGTCCAGTATAAACGGTGCCATTTTAGTCGTCCTAAAAAGGCGGCACGCTTAATTTATTCGATATAAACTACCTGTAGGCGCATTTGAGTGAACAGGCTCCTTCTGGGTAGGCTCGATCCATCGTAGTGTCTTTATCATCTTTGACATGGACTAGAGTCAAGAGCAAACCCACAACAAATAAAAAAATCTTTTTTTTTTATTTGTACACTTAGTACAAGAGTATAGAATTATCAGGTCCCGGTGCCATTTTAGTCGTCTTAAAAAGGCGGCACGCTTAATTTATTCGGTATAAACTACCTGTAGGCGCATTTGAGTGAACAGGCTCCTTCTGGGTAGGCTCGATCCATCGTAGACTTTGTCTCTATCATCTCTGACATAGACAAGAGTCAAGAGCAAACCCACAACAAATAAAAAAAACTTTTTTTTTTTTTAAATAATTCATTAAAATAATAGCTAAGTGCAATAAAAAAATATGTATTAGAATTATAAACCACCCTGTGTTTGTTTACGTATCAAAACAATGTCGCCGTTCCGTTCCGCGCCGTCCTTGGAACGCAAGACTCTGCTGCGCTCGCTACAGAATGTTTCAAACTACTTCATGCGTCATGATAAAGAATAATATTTTTTTTTTTTGTTAAACATCCAAATGTTTATTATCATTCTTTTTTGATGAATGTGTAGAGTAGTCACAGGATGAAGTGGGCTGCCGTTGAAAGACGACTAAAATGGCATCTTCTATTTGTACAATATCATCTTCACGCCTGTAGTTCCCAAAACGGTAGCTAGGGTAAGGTAGGGTTATCTTTATGTACCATGTAATAAATAGGAGACGAACTGTTACCATCAACTACTATTATTATGTCTATTTAGCAAAGAAGGAAGCCGAACGCGTGAGAGAGAGAGAAACCTCACGCCCCAGCCGCCGCAACAGAAGAAGACGCCCCGGGCATCTGGGTCGAAGGGCAATTCTCGGCCACCGTAAGCGCGGGCCTGCGGACGGCGAGCATTGGGTGGCTCGCCGTCCGATCAGAATTAGGCCCGGGTCGACGGAGCGCTGTGTTCCACGCACGCCACAAAGAGCTGTCAGCATAGAAGACGGGACCCGCTAGGGCCAGTGCCTGCCGGGGTTCGGCATCCGTTCGAAAGAGTCGCCGCAGCCCTGGAACGCAAAGGGCATTAGGAGGAACACGGATGGAAGAGTCTGACACTCCCTCCTGCTTACCCAGAGCGGGAGAAATCATATGATGATTTCCTATCCTTAAAAAAAAGACTGGGCTATTACTGAGTTATTCCAGATTGAACAAGACTGGCCAAGTTCGAATCGGACTCGCGTGCTTCCGGGTTCCGAACCAATTTAATTTATGTAACAATAGTTGACCCGCGCAACTTCGTCTGCTCCGCGCCTATTGGTCTTAGCGTAGTATAGCCTATAGCCTTCCTCGATAAATGGGCTATCTAACACTGAAAGAATTTTTCAAATCGGACCAGTAGTAACAAACTCTTCAGCTTTATATATTAGTATAGATAGTTTTTTTTATCACTGTAGACTTTCCTGTAATCTGTAGGTGAAGAACTTACGTACGAACGTTATCTCCATTTTTTTTTTTCAAATTCAAATTCAAAGCATTTTATTTCAAATAAACCATTCACAGGCGCTTTTGAAACGTCAAGGTCGGTCAGTCAAAAACATGGAAGCTATTTGCACGTTCCAAAGCTTAGATCTCTATGGAGAAGAACGTGCAAGAAACTCCACGGACACTCTTTTAAATCATGTTCTGTTTTACAAAATTCCAAGTTACGTATACTTGTTGCTTCTGCATGTGAGGACAATGCAAAGGAAAAAAAAGGCTTATTATAAGAATTTAAAATATAAAGATTAAATTGAGCCAATGGCAGTTAAGACATGACCAGTCTCAACCGACGGCGCCCGTTCACGAACATGACGCGTGTATTGGCACCTTTCAGCTCAACCATTTCGAAGGAAACCGAATGATCCAACCCACGCGCCGCCATTAGCGAGATATTGAGTGAGCATGATATGCTCTCAACCACCATGCTCGTTCATGTCCAACAAGTAAAACTACATATTCACATAATATGTAAATGGCTTCATGGTACTCACATTTACAAAATTTGAAAAATATGCTTCTAATTTACACAAAACTATGGTTGTCAATGACCAAATAATGAAAAATAAATTAATAAAGACAACGATTAAGTTCTTACATCAAAAATAATAAATAAGTAATTTCGGATTCGGATTTTAGACTGAGTAATTTCGGAGATAAGGGGAATGGTTATATTTGGTCTAATTTCTTAAATAACTTCAAAATTATTTATTTTAAAATTACAAAAAAATCTGGGATCGAGCAAAAAAGTGGCACGGCCGTACCATCCTTTTCTCGAAGCAGTTCAGGCCATTTTCAACACCCTATAACTTCGTTGTGGATAAAACATGATGTCTGAATTTTCAGTTACCAAGCAAGTACTGTATAAACACAGTATATTTCAAATTTCATTCAATTTGAATCAGTAGTTTAAGAATAGGGAAGAGGCAGATTTAATATTTATCAATATTTTGTGACTAAAATGTACAAAAAGCATAAGGGCCAGTGCAACGTTTTTATTCCAGTTAATATTGGTATTCCAGTTGGGGTGCATGGGGTCTGTTACCATCTTAAGACCCAAGCCAACCTCACCTGCTAGCGGTGCACCCTGCTGTCCAACGGACGAGGCTCTGGCGAACCTGGTTTCCCTCTCGTAGGGTTGTGGGGGTCAGACGGCTGGTCGCCCCAAGTAAAACCAACTTCAGCCAAATAAAATGGACAAGAAAATGAAAACGGGTACTCGGGCTAGGGCGTCGCCGCATAACGACGCGCAGGCACATCGCCCTAAACCTGCGATAAGTGGGCTAGGGCTACCGTGTCGAGTACGGGCACGGCTAAAGAGGATAGTACCCAAGAAGAAGTTCCGCTTTGCCACCTGGAACATTGGCTCCCTAACCGGACGTTGCCGAGAACTCGCGGACGTACTTACGAAGCGTCGGGTCCAGTGCGCCTTCCTTCAGGAGACGCACTGGAAGGGAAATAAGTCACGTGACATCGGGCAGGGGTACCGGCTAGTGTACACCGGATCACCAACGGGCAGGGGTGGAGTGGCCGTGGTGCTGTCTAAGGACCTCCAGGATGGACTCCTTGAAGTAGACCGATGCAGCGACCGGTTGATGCGAGTTAGGGTGCTGATCGAAGGGTCGGTAACGAACCTAATCAGCGCCTATGCTCCTCAAACTGGTTGCTGTGAGTCTGAAAAGGAGGCCTTCTGGGATGAGTTCGAGGACGTACTACGCGCTATTCCGAATTCCGAAGGTGTTTTGGTTGGGGGGGATCTCAACGGTCACGTAGGTCAGTTTGCTGGAGAGTACGGACGTGTTCACGGTGGTTTTGGATATGGCCAGCTAAATGCAGAGGGAGTCAGTATACTCAGCACCTGCGGTTTGTCTGACCTAGCCATCGCGAACACGTTCTTTCAGAAGAAGCCCCAGCATCTTATTACGTACCGTAGTGGTGCCTACTCAACCCAAATAGATTACCTGCTGGTGAGACGGTGCCACATTGGCAAGGTTACCAACTGCAAAGTCATCCCAGGTGAAAGCCTAACGGCTCAACACCGCCTCCTTGTCCTGGACTTTGCGGTTGTACCGAAAAAGAAAGTGACCGAAAAACGCAAACCCCGCACACAGTGGTGGTTGCTTGATGGTCCTAGGCAGTCGGACTTCATCGCGGAGGTCGAGCATCTCGAGATCAGTGCTCCGCATGAGTCCGCTCAAGAGATCTGGAGTAGGATCCATTCAGCAATCACCGATGCGGGTAAGCGCGTCCTTAGCACTTCTCGTGGTGGCCGCACCATAGAAAAGGAGACGTGGTGGTGGGATGACGGGGTGCAGGAGGCGACTCGGAAGAAGAAGGTTTTATTTAAACAGTGGCAAGGGTCCAACTCTCCGGATGACAGAGAGGCATATGGAGCGGCTAAGCGCGCTTGCAAAAAAGCTGTAGCCAGAGCCCGCAGCAAAAGTCTGGCGCCCTTGTACGACAAGCTGGAAACTGCGGAGGGGCAAAAGCTTATTTTTAAGCTGGCGCGTGCCCGGGAGAAAGCTGCACGGGACATTAGCAAATGTCTCTGTGTAAGGGACGCCCAGGGTAAGCTGCTCTACGATGCCCCCTCTGTTAAGGAGAGATGGTGTACATACTTCGCGGAGCTGTCTAACAAACAGCATCCCCATAACCTTCCTCCGGAACCGCCTCCTAACCTCGGTTTTATTTCCCCTATTTCCCCCGACGAAACCCGCATTGCTCTTCGCCACATGAAGAACCGGAAAGCGGTCGGGCCTGACAATGTGCCAATTGAGGTGTGGAAGGCGATGGGCCCACATGGCGTAGACCTTCTGACGGATCTTTTTAACCGCATCCTGATCACCAAGGAAATGCCGAACCAGTGGCGATTTAGCCTGATTATCCCTGTATACAAAGGCAAAGGTAGCGTACAGGATTGTAGTAGCTACCGCGGTATCAAGATCATGTGCCACACCATGAAGCTCTTCGAGCGCATCATTGACACACGGCTCCGTAGCGAGTGTACTGTCTCTGAGTGTCAAAATGGCTTCCGGGCGGGTAACAGCACCATGGACGCAGTATTCGCCTTACGGAATCTGGCTGAGGCTTACAGAGAGAGAAGGAGAGCTTTGCATATGGCCTTTTTAGACCTGCAGAAGGCCTTCGACTGTATACCTCGGCAGTCCATCTGGTGGGTACTGCGCTTCAAAGGCGTTCCCGAGGCCTATATTGACATTATCAGAGACATGTACCGCGATTCCGTTTCCTCTGTCCAGACCGCTGTTGGCGAATCGAATGGCTTCCCAATATCTGTTGGCGTTCACCAAGGCTCGGCTCTTAGCCCGTTCTTGTTTAACGTAGTGCTCGATGTAGTTACGGCAAACATCCAAGATAAGCCCCCATGGCTAATGATGTATGCCGATGACATCGCCCTCGTTAATCAGAACAAAGCCCATCTTGAGCGCAAAGTCAACATTTGGAAGGACACGCTTGAAAACGGTGGTCTGAGACTAAATGTGGCGAAGACTGAGTACATGTCCTGTGGCGGCACGGATTCAAATAGGTTCATCCGAATAGGTTCGGACCTGATCAGAAAGTCCGATACGTTCAGGTACCTTGGATCCGTGCTGCACGAGTCTGGCAACGTGGACGACGATGTCCAAGCACGTATAGGCGCGGCTTGGGCGAAGTGGCGCGAGGTAACGGGCGTTGTATGCGACCGCAAAATGCCTCCTAAGCTCAAGGGGCAGATATATAAATGCATCATACGGCCTGTCCTACTGTACGGCGGTGAATATTGGCCAGCACTAAGCAGACACACCCAGGAGCTTCGCGTCACGGAGATGAAGATGCTGAGGTGGATGAGTGGCGTAACGCGATCCGATCGCATACGCAACTCTTTCATCAGAGGTAGTCTTGGTGTCCGTGACGTGGGGGAAAAACTGCAAGAGTGTCGTCTGCGATGGTATGGCCACATCATGCGCCGCCCTATGGAGTACGTTGGTCGGGGATGCATGAATATGGCTGTTCTTGGGGCTAGGTCCCGTGGTCGCCCTCGCAAGCGCTGGTTGGACGTCGTTAAGTCCGACATGAGAGCCAATGGCCTAACTGAGAAGGATGTTCAAGATCGGGCAAAGTGGAGGAAGCTAAGTAGGAAGGCGGACCCTGGCAATAGCCGGCATTAACGCCAGGTAGAAGAAGAAGAAGAATATTGGTATTCCAGTTAATAAATACAAATTTAAAGTAACGTGAAACGGAACGTGTTTTAATACAGCAATCATTGTCTGGTGACGTCACTCGTGTTAGTTTATAGTCCAAGATCCCAGGGCTCCCAGACGTTACTTATTTCGCAGTATCAAAATATTTGAATAGAGTAGTAATCAGTGTAATTTCAACGTACGCATAATAAGTATCTGCTAGCTCCATCCAATGGCCAATTTTTTTTAGTGAAGTATGTAGGTATGACATATTTCATAAGTCTATAGGAGGTGTTTTGCAGTTTTATTTTTTATACTTACTAAATAAACTATGTCCAAAAGATACTTGTGAGAGAATTGAGATCCTAATCTCAATTCTCTGTGGAGATAGCGATCAGATCTTACACTATTACAATGACTAATTAGTCTTTAAATTTTTACTTAATTACTAATTATTTAAGAATATGTATTTTGTAAAAATCGTGAAAATTATCTAGTCGTTTTATAGCTAGCATCTGATGATGATACTTACAAACTGGCGGTCGCGTCAACTCAAACTAGCAGATAAGCAAATGTTCAAAGTACCTACGTACTAACACTATTCTAAGAAAATAAGTAAGTTCTGGGAGCACTGGGATCTTGCTCTATGACTTTGAATTATGACAGTTCTTGATCAGTGACAGACATGAGTGACGTCATCGTCGGTTTTAGCGCGAGAATTTAAACTGTCTGTTTAAAAACGCAATTTTAGAAATAAATTAAAGCACTTGCATTTTTTATTTATGTGGCGGTCTATTCTAGACGGAAATCTTTAAAATGAAAGCAAAAATAGAAATATGTTCCCTATTATTACTAGTGAAAGTTTCTTAATTTTGTCACTCACTCACTCACTGACTGACCGATCATCAAAACTCTAAGGCACTTCTAGCAGACATAGAAGCTTCAAATTTAGAATACAATTAGTTTTTAGTGTATACATCGAGGAAAAACTAAATTATTTTGCAATTTCGGTCCTTTATTCTAGGTACACGGCCAAGTCACACAACATTAACTATAATAATAAAGAAATCGCAGTAAGGAACCTTAGACTTGGCACGACTTTGTCTAGATGTCATTACTTTTTAGAGATAAACAAGCAGCTCCATCGAGACTTGGCTAGTTTTTTACAGAATGTTTTTGGTGGGATTTCACTTCTTTTTGTAGAAACGATGACAGTCGTTTTTTTTATGTACCAATAGTAGAAGGGGGCATCACCATATCTCTAATACAGCTGAGACCAGCTGAGGGTTCTTCATCAGATACTTCAGACCTTCGATTTTTGACATCAAATGAAGCGGCCCACCAAGTTGAATATTTCTTGTAAAGGCGGTATGTTGATCTCTTATAGTTTAGTTGGGCTCTTGTGTTTTCTAATCAGGGTTACCAGGTACTCCAGATCTTCGATTATCCTAGTTTTTATAGTTTTTGCTTTATGTGGCCATTAAACCCTAACTCTGTACCAAATTTCAGCTCTCTGAGTTTATGGGAAGTACTAGTTCTATTCTGATGATCATGAGTTAAATGCGAAACTTTGCTTTCACTTAACTTCGGAACAAAATGACCTACAGACTTGAAATTTTGGATTTTAAGTATGTGATTATAGCTTACTGGATGACGAAAATTTCTGCGTTCTGGTCTTATCTAGAGGTTCTCAAATAGGGGCCTGAAACTGCGGCGAGATGGTTCCATTAAAGGATGGTACGGCAGTGTTTGCTTCGCGCTCGACTTGGAGGGGGAACTGCCGTGCCCTCCGATTGACTTGGCCATCGCATGAATACACAATGTATCTCGCAAGTAATATATATTGTATTAAATTAGATTGTTTAGTGCGATCGCCAAAAAAAGTTTAATCGAAATCCGTTTTTTTTTTTTTATCTATTGATAAGCATACGTTTGACCACTATCTCACCTGTAGCCTTAGTGCGAGTTTTTTAACGTTCTCGATCGCGTTAGCGTAAACGTCAATTTGTATTGAAACTATATGCGCCGTCTGACAATAACGGATAACCTTTTTTTTCTATATAATTTGACATAATCGAACGTTTACGCTATCGCGATCGAGTGCGTTAAAAAATTTACACTAAGCCCTCTGATAGTAAGCGATGATGCGGTCGAAGATAGAGTATGCTTGCTTAGAAGTAACCTATTCACTCTTGACTTAAATACTCCCAGGTAGCTATCAGGAAACACAAAATCTGGCAGGGAATTCCACTCCTTAGCTGTACGCAGAATGAATGTGTTCCCAAAACGTTTTGTGTGTGTGTGTGGGTAGGATGTCCACCATGTACCGGTGACGCATCGCCGAACGTCATGTGGTCCAATGATGGAACGGGCTTGGCAGAATTAAATTATGCAATTCCGTTGCACACTCGCCAAAATGTTACCGATAGAAAACCGACAGGCCAGCAACTCGGTGTCGATGCTTAAGACTTTAGAGCTTCGACTCGACGAGTCTATCATTGCCGATGATCCTCTTGGCGCGTTTCTGAATTGTCAATTTCACAGTACATAATTATACATTCCAGCTGTTAGGTGAATGCACATTTCACTGTGTTTTACCAATTAAGGCATGCAAAATTATTATTTGTTTTTTATTTTTTCGGGTCCCTGGAGACCCGGTCCTTTCATTAGTGAAGGGCCCGGTCCTTTCATTAGTGAAGGGCCGAAACCAACTCACAGAGGCCCCGTTAGACATTTCAAATGGAATGGGACACCAACCGACGACTATCCCTGTGAAAGTATACCCAAGGACAATCCCCGGTTGGAGCAGGGCTATTGTAGAATATGGAAACAAAACATGAAACGCTATGGGTTTGGGTGGTTTAGTGGACTGGTAACCGGTTACTATGGATGAACTATTGGCCCCTGCCTGACTACTGAAAAGTACAACTCATGAAGGTTCAGTTGCAAAAAAGAAATCTCGACAGTCTTCTATTTTTAATTTTAGAACGAAAGTTTTTCCAAGTCAGGTTGATAATTCTCAAAAATTCAGAAAAAAAAGTCATAGCTCGAAAACTATGACAAGTCGCGGAACATACATGTGGTGTCTCGGATACACCACGATAAGAGGGACCTAAATTTTATTTTTGGACGTCAATGTTCTGGTCAACCTGTATAGTATAGATAAATGGAACTGATACTATATCTACAGAGTATGGTTGTATAATAAATTATTTCTTTACTTTCAGGATGGTCTGGCAGATTTTTGCTGATGAATGTGGTGGTATCATTCCTGATGCTATCTCTGCACATAGCATGGCACTCTGTGGTGGCATCGAAGCCACCTTACGGCACCATACTCAACGAGTATCCTATCTTGGCTATCGTAGGCCACAACCTAGGCTTTATTTCTTATGAGGCGGTAGAACCACTACTGGCCGTGAGTTTAATGCTTCCCGAGGTAAATATTACAAAAGTATATGTAAATTGGAATGATAACTTCATTAACTACTTTGAATATAGTAGATATTTTTATGCATTCATCTACATTTGCTTTATCAATTGCCTACTTAAATTTATTAATTAATTCTAACATTCAATTTCAGATTATAAATAGTTCAGTATCGCTGTTAGTGTATATGATAGTCAAAAGATTGTTATCTGGCTCGAATGCAGAGCATGTATCTACGCACGAGGAAAGTAAATATCAGCAGTTCCCCCTTTTGACGAGTGCAGGTAAACTTTTATGCTTTTCCAGCTTATTTTCGATCCTTTGTCATCGACTCGCCTGGTAGTTTCCATAAATACCAGGAGTCTCACTTATAGTGGCTTGCTCGTACTCACTTTGGAACGAGAAACAAACATGCTTGCTATTTTTAATCGACTTCAAAAAGGAGGATTTTCTCAATTTGGTTGTACTCGTATTTAATTTTATGTTTGTTACCTCATAACTCAGTCATTTATGAACCGATTTGGAAAATTCTGGTTTAATGTGAAAGTCAGTGCCCGATCTAAGGGGGGCAAGCCGGACGAATTCGAAGAGCGGCAAAAAAAGGTTGAGTTGAGAAAAATCACACCACACCACACCACACAACACTTATCACAACTTTTTTTTTTTTTTTTCTATTGATAGGCACAAGCTTGACCACCATCTCACCTGATGGTACGCGATGATGTGGTCGAAGATGGAGCACGCTTGCCTAGAAGTAACCTATTCACTCTTGACTTAAACACTCCCAGGTTGTAGCTATCGGGAAACACAGACTCCGGCAGGGAATTCCACACCTTA
Organism: Lacanobia oleracea; assembly: GCA_950371165.1. Lineage (NCBI taxonomy): Eukaryota > Metazoa > Arthropoda > Insecta > Lepidoptera > Noctuidae > Lacanobia > Lacanobia oleracea. The sequence continues at coordinate 8,133,621 of OX493393.1, forward strand.
GCTGTACGCATTACGAATGTGTTCCCAAAACGTTTTGTGCGCGTGGGTGGGATGTCCACCATGTAGGTACCAGTGGCGCATCACCGTTCGTCTTGTGATCCGATGATGGAACGGGCTTGGCGCAATTAAATTATGCAATTCCGTCGCACATTCCCTAAAATGCAACCGGTAGAATACCAATAAGCCAGCAACTCGTCATCGATGCTCAAGACTTTGGAGCTTCGTCGCGACAAGCCTCTCATTGCCAATGATCCTGTTGGCTCGTTTCTCAATTGACTCAAGGGCATCAAGCTGGTATCTAGCAGATCCGTCCCAAAGATGAGAGCAGTATTCCATACACGATCGAACTTGCGCTTGATAGTGTTTGAGCAGCTGTTCCGGCGTGAAGTACCGTCTCACCTTTGCTAGGATCCCCAACTTCCTTGCAGCCACTTAAGCTTTTGCCTCTATGAAAAGGCCAAAATTGAGAGTAGACGTTAATGTAACCCCAAGAAGCTCAAGTTGGTCGGTTATCGGCACGGTTGCACCTCGGAAAGATGGAGCTGGGTGGAATTGGCTCCTTTTGGCGGAAAATAGACACGCTTGGGTCTTAGCAGCATTGAACTTGACTAGATTGGCATCACCCCATTCAGAGACAGCCTATAAGGACACATTCAAGCGCTCGACTATAGCCTCCCAGAGAGACCGGATCTGCGAACCACCAGCTCGTGCGTCGGACACGTATCTGTCAGCAACAGTGCTGTCGTCTGCATACCCAAAGGTACCGGGTTTAAGCAGATCATTAATATGCAGGAAGAACAGTGTTGCCGAAAGCACCGACCCCTGAGGAACCCCGGAATAAATATCCAGCAGTCCAGACGAGCAGCCATCTATGACCACTCGGATAGACCGATCCCTCAGGAAATCTGCGATCCAATCACATAAACCGGTGGGCAGACCGAAGGAAGGAAGCTTACTAATAAGGCTATCGTGCCAGACGTCGAAGGCCTTCGAGATGTCAAGGGAGACCGCTAGTGCCTCCCCGTGCTTCTCTATGGCTTCACTCCAGATGTGATTGGTATACGCTAGAAGATCCCCAGTTGACCGATATCGGCGGAACCCGTATTGTCGGTCACTAAAGATATCAATCGCTTCTAGGTACGCCAGGAGCTTATGATTCAGCACGCGTTCCATAGTCTTACAGAGTATGGACGTTACCGAGATGGGTCTATAATTCGACGGGTCAGCTCGACTACCCTTCTTGGGCACGGGTTGCACGTCAGCTCGCTTCCAAGCCTTCGGCACCTTTCCAGTCTCAAACGAAAGGCGAAATAGGCGTGTCAAGATCGGAGACAACTCAGGCGCACAAGTTTTCAGAACAATTGCCGGTATCCCGTCGGGGCCACTAGCCTTGTCCACGTCTAGGTTACGCAGTACCCTACGGACGTCCTTCTGATGAATGCACCAGGAGAAGCAGGGGGCCTCGCGCCACCAGGATCCAGACGCGAAGATTCCGCAAACAAGGAAGCAACGAAGTTCGCTTTCTCCTCAGCGGAGTGGGCAAGCGTCCCGTCGGGTCTCAGCAGTGGTGGAAGTGAGGGGTGGCAGAAGTTCGATTCGACCGACTTAGGGACCAAAAAGCCTTACTACCTGCTGGGTATAAAGCAAATTTGCCTATTCGGCTGATGTGGTCAAACCGTGCCCTCCGCAACACCTTGCAGGACTTGGCAGCCCTGTTGAAGGCTCCCTTCTTCCGAGTCACGTCATTTGCTTTGCGTGTACGAGCGTCGACCCATGCCAGGTAAGCCGCGCGCTTGAGCGCATCAGCGCGATTGCACTCGGCACCAAACCATGGACGAGCTTCGCCAGACATTGCTATGTCAGAGAACGGAATGTAGTATTCCATTCCCCTCCGCAACACATCCGTCACGGTGTCCACGCACGACGTAGCATCAGTCGAAGAAAAGCAAGTAGGCTGCCAAGGATAACATGCGAAGAAAGATCGCATGCCATCCCAATCTGCTGACCTGTACCGCCATACCCGCCGTGTGCCTCTTGAGCTAGGATCGGGCGAGGAGTAAACGGACACAGATTTCACCAGACAGTGGTCGGAACTACCCAGTGGTGAAGAAATCGACACCGAATAGCGGTCTGGATCTGTTGTCAGCAAAAGGTCCAAGCAATTGGCAGTGTGCGGATCAACATCTGGCACCCTCATTGCCCCCTGTACCAGCTGGGTAAGATTCAGCGCTAGGGCTAGCTTTATCGTCTCTCGTCCAGCATGGTCCGTGCACTGGTATGGAAAGAGCCAATCCTGATGGTGGGCGTTGAAGTTCCCCAGTAACACCAATTGGGCAGAAGGGTACCGTTGCTGAGCCGCATCCGCCGCCTCACACGTTTTTCATGAACTTTCTAACGCAATTCAGATATTTGTGCCTGGTAAACATCATCTCATGTTGCTGAGCTAATGATTGAAGGTATAAATTAGGATCTGATGATGAGATCCCATGAAAAATGTTTGTTCAGCGATACTTTAGCCAATTGTCAGCCGATTTGGATGATTCTTACTTGGTTTGAAAGAGTATTTTCCTGGACTGGTCCCGTTTCAATTTGGTGAAGATCTGACGAAGAACTTCGGAGGTAGGCAACGGAACTCTTCAATAAATGATAGCAAAGGAATCGGGATTGCTGAAATCGCATGTTTTTTTAGTGTTTACACCAGTTCTTAACATAACATTAACCCACCATTAACCACCACCATCATTAACAGTATCACTAAAAAGTGAAAAATAAAAAACTTTTTTACAAAAAATACAACCGACTTCCAAAAACAAAACACTACAAGGTACAAAATAACTTCGGAGGAAAGAAAAACACTTTAATTTCGGAAGTCGGTGTCAAAAAACAAAAAAATAACCAAAAACACCGATTTTTAAAAAAAAAGTTTTTACTATCGCCCATTTGAACGATGCAGAGATGGCTAAAGAATCACTCTGAATATACGAGGGTGCGTTTTTAAGTTCGCGGAGTGAGAATGATAAAAATAGGTCATTATCGGGGAGGCGACGACTTCTACCACTCAATATTAGTAAATACCAGGTTTTCTCTTAATTGGGTCATTAGTCTTTAAACTATCGTCAAGCAAAAATCTCAATCGGGAAGAAAGTGTGCATTATGGAAAACATCGAATACCGTGCCATGATAAAGTAAGTTTAAAAGCAAGAAAGTAAGTTCAAAACATACTGGAAGAGATAGAATCCGTTTACGGGGACTTTTGCCCGGGTAAAACCATGGTTTACTAGTGGCACAGTCTCTTTAAACAAGGCTGGACCTCACTTGAAGACGACACGCAGCCCGGACGGGCGTTCGAGGTGACTACTCCGGAAATCATAAAAAAGCCGAAAAAATAATATTGAAAGATTCCAGACTAAAGAAGAAATAGCTTGCAAAAATGGTTAGAGTATCGGATACGACTATTTTCAAAATTCTACACGATCATCTTGGCATGACAAAGTTCAGTGCAAGATAGGAGCCAAGAATGCTCGCGCCGCCTCAGAAACAACGCCGCGTAGAGTGTTCTCGCACGTTTCTGGACCTCTGTAACGAAGATAAGGATGGACTATTGAGTCGAACTGTTACTGGAGATTTAACTTGAATTCATCATTATGAGTCATAACAGCACTCTATGCAGTGGCACAAAAAGGCACACCACCTCCCAAGAAATTTAAAGTGTCACAATCGCATGGAAAAATCATGGCAACAGTGTTTTGGAATTCGGAAGGTATCCTGTTTACAGATAAAGGCGTTTCTATAACCGGAGAATACTATGCTTCTATCCTCGAGAGGTTGAAAGAAAGCATTCAAGAAAAAAGGAGGGGAAAATTGACCAAAGGTGTCCTTCTTCTTCACGACAATGAGCCTGTTCACAAGAGGCGTGTTGCGTTGGCTTCGATATTTTAGACCATCCACCCTACAGCCCAGACCTGGCTCCCAGTGATTATTACCTCTTTCCAAAACTGAAAAAAGAACTTTGTAGAAAGAAATTTTTAACTGATGAAGAAGTGAAGGACGCGGTTTCAGCTTATTTTTCGGCCAAAGACAAAACATTATTTTATGAAGATATACATAAGCTAATTGAATGATCTGAAAAATGTATTAGGCTAGCAGGTGAATATATTGAAAAAGAAAAATACCCACCCTTTTTGTAAACTTGTTCAGCCGAAGTCGAAGTGTGTGAATATTATACAATTATACACTAATATGTATCATCCCATCTTTGGAATAGCAAGCTAATGACTATGGTGTTAGTGTAAAGGGCGGCGAAAATTATTTTTGTAGTATTTACTTACCGATTGGTCCCATTCTAATTTCATCAAAACCGGTTTGGTAGTTTGGTTTTTAAATCAAACCCAACTAGCACCAAAGCGTTAAAAAAACCTATATAAGACTCGTATATCAGTTCCATTTGAGTATAAAAGTGTTAACGCATACCTGTGCAACTGAGTTAGAGCATGCTCTAACTCACTTATAACCACGAAAGAGGCCCATAGTTTTACAGGTAAAAGTTATAGAAAGCCTATAGTACGGTGTCACAAAGATATTAAAGCTGCACAAGAGCGCTTATTCATCGTCAGCTACTACTTTAATCTGTATTACCGTTGTAAAATAGAGTTGGTAAACGCTACAGGTGCTATAAATCCTATAGTAAGGTGTCAAAAAGATCTTAAAGCTCCACAAGAGCGCTTATTCATCGTCAGCTACTACTTTAACCGGTATTACCGCGATAGTGAGCACTACAGGTGGTAAAAAGCGCATGTCAAGATAAAAAAGCCTGTAACCTTACTAAAATTAAATCTGTTCGTAATGGAAGTGTTATGTCATCCATTATTCAACACAGCAGAATAATATTATGGAATATTATGTTATTTAAGTATGTGAAGTGAAAAATGACTGCCCTTATGATTTCACAGTAAATGTATACCATGTTTCTCATCTCAATTTTAACGCGCCTAGGATTTATTAAAGATTTAAAAGAAAAATTATGGTAACAAAATAGGTACCTCAAGCTAAACATTACTATTCATTGCTGCTTCTTGAGCAGTGGTATGTAAATTTAAGTGGCATTCATGGAATGCTTCAAATAATGTAAGAAATTTTGTTTATTGTAGTCAAATGTTGAATAACTCGAAATAATATTAATTGTTAGGTTACCAAAACAATGGCGAACTTTACAAAAGTGAGGTTAGTGTTAATAACGACCCATACTTGCGTTGTTTGACACCAATACCTTTAGAACGTCTGTAAAAGAGGACTGCCTAACACAATAAGCTTTAGTTAAACCCTTTATTACAGATTAAACCTAGATAGAGGAGTTGTTTGACACCTTTAGTTTCTCGTGTTACTAAACTCTCGATAAACTCTATTTTATAGCTTATGACTGCAATAATAGTCAATATAGCACCTTAAGTGGTATAAAAGAGTTCATTGCAATAACTATACAACAATAAGTGTTAAGAGGTGTCGGCGAACACTTTTATAAAGACTTGGGTGTCACAAAAAGGTTAAAGCTATAACGTATTAAGTATACTTGCTGCTACTAGCGCCATTATAACTCTCAAAGCTGTATTACATCATCCATTAACGCTATAGTGCTGCGATTGGGGCTAAAACTTGTTTGTTAACTCCTCTATATCGTCTTTAGTAATAATTGAGATAATTATAACCCTGTTATATTACTTAAAGTCATAAAAAAGCCTGTAACTGACACCAAAATGTTAGTTGGGAAATAGCTGGAATCGTTTATTTGGATGACGTACTACTCTGTCAAGAAAGTGAAAAGATCAATAATACACAAAATGTCTGTTATTCATCCAAATTTATTTTATCACCTCCAAAGTATGCTCCTTTAGAAACGATACACTTGCGCCAACGAATAATCCATTCATCAAAACATTTTTTAAACGCTGCTTCCGGAATTGAGTTCAGTTCTCGCCGCGAATTCTCCTTTATGTCTTCTATCGATTGAAAACGGGTGCCACGAAGTGGTAATTTGAGTTTAGGAAAAAGAAAAAAGTCAGCAGGTGCTATATCTGGTGAATATGGTGGTTGCTGGATGGTATTTGTTGAGTGTTTGGTTAAAAATTCGTTCACAATGATAGCCTTGTGCGAAGGCGCATTGTCGTGGTGCAAAATCCAAGCATTTTCTTTCCACAAATCTGGCCTTTTTCGTCGAATTTGCTCTCATAAACGCCGCATAACGCTCAAATAATATTCTTTATTTATGAAATTCGCAATACACTATATATGATATTACTAAAACCAGCACTGTATTTAATATAAATAACAGATGCAACTCAAACTCCGCGCCAAAATGGAAAACAGTTGTGCCAATCTAACAACTACAAAAAAACAAAAATTTGAATTTGGAACCATAAACAAATCATCCATTCCCGATACTTTTTTGACTGAATGTATTTTGTTTTTCATCCAAGTAAATGAAATTGGGTATTTTGCTTTCTTGCGACTCTCCATTGATGTTGTGTCCACTAAGAAGTGAAAAACTTATTAACATAAAAAAAAATCTTAACAGTTTTTTCGGAGGTTTAATTAAAAAGGTTTTATTTTATATTTCTTGGGGATATAATCTACTAATTACTGCATGCTTAATTTTTGATTACTTTTAAAATAGCTATCTAGGTAGATAGCTATTTTAAAAGTAATCAAAAATTAAGCATGCATTAAGAAAGGAAAGTAAGGTTACTTTAGCTATTAAATGTTATATAATCCAACAATAACTGTTATTTTTTGTATATACACTTCTGGACACATCTATTGCCCACCTTAGAGTTTAGGTTTCGATGGCCCCTACCGAAATATGATTGCTAGATTGAACAAAAACTGTTGATGCAGTTTTAAACCTGATACATTTTACCATCTTTTTCGATCGTATTGTTTTAAATTTGAATTCAGAATACCATACGACATGGAGCTACGCCTAACAAGTCGGATATGCGCCTTGTTAAAGGCAATTGATTTTTGAATAAAAAACATGTTTTATCAAATAAAGGTTTAATTTAATAACGCGTGTTGCCTCCATGGGCATCTACCACAGCTCTCATACGATTAGGCATAGAGTTTATCAACCGCTCTATGAAATTTTGAGGGATCACCTCCCATTCCTCTTCTATGGCAGTTTTCAACTCCTGCATCGTCTGGGCAACTGGCTGACGAGCCCTAACACGTCTTTTTAGCTCGTCCCACATGTGCTCAATGGGGTTCATGTTTGGGCTTCTGGCTGGCCAGTCCATAACTGTGATGTTCACATCCCGAAGATATTCCCTGACGATGCCGGCCGCATGGGCTCTTGCATTATCATGCATAAAAAGGAAATTTGGGCCCACATAGTCCGCGTATGGTATCACGTGAGGTTCTAAGCACTCACGAATGTACCTTTCAGCATTTAATGTTGGCAGCCGTGGTCCTGTAACAACCTCAAGTTGAGTTTTGCCGCTCGCGGATATACCGCCCCAGACAGTCTATGAGCCACCGCCATAAGCAACCCTCTCTTCAAAGCAGCATTGTGCGAAACGCTCTCCCTTACGTCGGTAGACCTTCTTCCTTCCATCATTGCCATGTAACACAATTTTAGACTCATCAGAAAAGAGTACACGGCTCCAATCTTGCTGTGTCCAATTTAAATGACTGCGTGCGAAATGAAGGCGCGCTGTTCGGTGGGCTCGCGTTAGTTTGGGCCCATTAGCTGGCTTGTGTGGTACCATATCGCGTTCTTTTAACCTTCTCCGAACAGTTCGAGCGCTCACAGATACTCCGTGGAAGTCGCGAAGTTGTTTTTGTATCTCAATGGAGGTAAGGTGACGATTTCTCAAGCTGGTCGTCACGATGAATCGATCCTGCCTTTCAGTTGTGACCCGAGATCGTGGCCTTCCTTGGCGACGAACAAAGCCGCCAGTCTCTAGGTACCTCCGATAAACATTTCGGACCGCAGATCGACTTAAATTAAGTTGAGCACTCACGTTTCTTTGGCTGTGTCCGGCCTGAATAAGTGCCACAGCTTGGGCGGCGACTTCAGGTGAAGTATCCATAGATTATTGATAGAACCTCACCTTAATGTTAAGAATAAGTAATGTTTGTTGCAAAACCAAAGATATCAATCACTTTTTCAAGAATTAAATCCAAGTAAACCAATAAAACCAAGTTTTCTTAGTATTCGATTGTTTGATATCAACAAACAGGCTCCAAATTGTCTTTTGTGTCTTTAAATTCTGTGTTCGAAATTCAAAAAAAGACTATTGAATGAAATTGTGAATGTGCCAGGTTCAAAACTGCATAAAAACTTTTTGCTCGACCTAATATAAAATTTTAGCTAGGACCAAACGAAACTGAAAATACAAGGTGGGCCAATAGATGTGTCCAGAAGTGTATATATATAAATACTTAAAAAAAAACTGGATTTATATACCAATATGGTTAGGCCTACAAAAAATGGTACACAACTCAGCATTAAAAACACCCAACCCAACTATAAATTAAAAGGATCAACACGTATTATTTTTTAACGATTTTTTGTCGGGGTTTTTTAAATTTTTAATTACATTTTTATTTCATCCTTTTTTAAACTTAATTTACCTAATAGGTACTACTAGAAAACCTATGATCTTTTCATCTTTCTGCCCTTATTCCATGTTACTTGGGGTCGGCACAACACATTTTTACTTTCATTCTGTCTTAATCAGCCGTCACGCTATCACTTACTCCCCTTTCTTTTATATTGCTCCTCACACAATCCATCCATCTTTTTTTAGGGTTCCGTACCTCAAAAGGAAAAAACGGAACCCTTATAGGATCACTTTGTTGTCCATCCGTCTGTCTGTCAAGACCCTATATCTCGGCAATACTTGAAGGTATCGAGTTGGAATTTAAACCATATACTCAGGTCTACGGTCCCTTGAAGCTGTGAAAAATCATAGTTATAAGTTAACATAAAACGGTCAAGAGCGAGTCGGACTCGCGCACCGTGGGTGCCGTAGATATTAGTAGGTACGTATTGCAAATAGTTCAGGAATCTTTCCTCTCCCTCTCTATCCATCCACATATTATCTACACTCAATTAAACGGCACTACATCCTACATCGTATACCAAAATATCATATCGATAGAACGAGTGAAAGTAGATTAGCATCTCTCACCTATGTATTCACTCATTTCCCTTTTCTGCTTCATCATCAGGCCCTGATCACAAACTATTTATAACCTATTCACTGCGACCATTTAAATTAATACGAAAACGGAAGGTCTGCTGTAAGTAAGTGGGGCGTTGGGTATCCTGCAGATTTCAGGACATGCTTCAGCATCAGGTTAAGGTTACTGATCTAAATATAATCTGTTCATTGATACCATTCCAGTGAGTCTAAACACCTCTGCGGTAACTTCGTGAGGAGTTGGGTATTCTACAGACCTAAGGTTATGCTACAGCATCAGGTCAATATAAAGATGTTCTTGCAATGTCATTGAAGTAACAGAATACTAAATTTCGCATCGATTAGACTCGTAAAGGCTGGTTAAATGCCTAGCCTGCCATCAACTAGAAAAAAACTGATGATCTTCAAACGGTTCAACCAATTTTTATCTAAGAACCACCGCTACGATGCCACAGACACACACACAGACAAACAGACATCGACGTCAAACTTATAACACCCCTCTTTTTTTGTCGGGGGTTAAAAATCTAACTATTCTGCAAAAAGTTATGCGTCAGTGAGTGAACAATCAATCATCCCCCGTTTTCCTACCCTTAGGGTTGTGTTTTTTTCCAAATTTATATGTCACCAACTTTGGCGTATACCCTTTCTAATAAAAAATGAATTATCAAAATCGGACTACTTTGTAAAAAGTTATGCGTGTTAATACATTAAAAAAGAATATGTATTTGCGTCGACTTCAGAACCTCTTCCGTTTTTTCGTCGGTTAAAAATAAAAATCTTTTTTACATAATTACATAACAATACAACCGAACGGACTTCCAAATAAAAAAAACACTACAAAGGATAAAATAACTTTAATTTCGGAAATTGGTGTTAAAATACGAAGAAACAACCAAAAACATCGAAATTTAAGTTTCTTTTTGGTAGTGGTTGTATTGTTTTATTGGACTTTCTGATACTTGTATGCATCTTTTGACTGTTATACAACACTTCTAAATCCAGGTGGATTTAGAAGTGTGTCCGTTAGCAATCTGTATAATCCGGTATTCTAGGCATTGTATAGAATGCCTAAAACATTCAGGTAATGTATGAAATATTGTCTAGGTATTCTATAGAATACCGAATACGCAACCAGCAATGTGTGTAAAAGACGATAGCTGGGTAAGGGAAGACGTGTGAGGCGGCAGTAACGCTACGTTCACACGGCGACATAAATTTCTTAGCCGAATCTGACCAGCCGGGTCTGTCGGATTTGTGGGTGGTTTAAAAAAAAAACCACGAAGAGCATACCCTTCTAACCTAACCTATCTGAGTTGGGGTGCCCCAAGTCCCGTCATCTTCGTCATCATCATTTATCATATTCACGAGAAAAAAAAAATTGATAGACACGAGTGACGTCATCGTCCGTTTTCGCGCGAACCTTTAAACTGCCGGTTTAAAAACGCAAGTTTGGCAATAAATTAAATCGTTATCATTTTTTATTTATGTGGTGGTCTATTCTAGATAGAGTTCTTTAAAATTAAAGCAAAATTGGAAATATTGAATGTTCCCTATTAAACGGCTGCTGAAGCAAGTTGGTTGCTACATATACTCGTTCATTGATTAAGATATTTATTTTACACATTGCCGGTGGACCAGCAGGTATTCTATACAATCCCTAGGAATTGTATACATTACCTAAGTAAAGTATAAAATCGACAATAATATTCATTATATTTCATACATTGCCTAGACGCCCCAGGTATTCTATAGAATACCTAGGTATTCTATAGAATTATACAGATTGCCGGTAACATGTCTGCTATGAAAAAGCAAGAGGTACGACCAACTTTTTAAGTCTAGATCTTACTGGCATTCTAAGCCTGTCCTTTTTATTCAGGGAAATATATATGCTTGATCCTGTTGATGCTGTCCGGCATAATGCGGCCGAGCGTTACTTCGGGCATCTACTTCCTCGTGTTCATGGGCTCGGCCACGGCGTGGGCTCTGGGCAAGCCGCTCAATCGCGGCTTCGCCGTCGTGTGCCGCTGCGTCATGGCCGTCATGGCCGTCCACGTCTTAGCTGTCGTAGTATACCAGTGCTCGATACTAGAAGACCTCTATCCACCAGATAGAGAATTCGCTAGGTAAGACCAGTTATCGTTTTTGGGACAAAGGGCAATACAGAAAACCAAACGAAACCAATACGGAATTGTAGCTAGTAATTCCCGTGTACTTTATTCTACTAAACTAATTTAAAAAAAAAAAAACAATATTGATCATAGTTTTCCTTTGCAAATAATAGGCCCTATGGAATTGCCGTTCTTCAGTACTGGCCATTTAAAAATCATTTTTATTTGGTTAAGACTAATTTCAAATCAATTTTATTACAAAACATGGAATCCTTTTTTTTTTCAAAATTTGTTTATTGATTAGCATTGTATTTTCATCGCATTAGAATCTTTTTCGTCATTATGGATACGTAAAAAACTCGTGTAAGTATGGAATAACAGGTACCGTCGTGGCAGCAACGCGGCACAAGCGGCACCCATCATCAACGACGTTTACGGATCTAACACTACAAACGAACGCACCATCTGTTTGCCCGCTTCCGTTCTGGAAATTTCGACCTGAAAAGTGAACCCTGTGGTCGTCCAAAAACTTAACTCAATTTACGGCTAAATTAGCAGCAGCTTTTGACGTTAGCGTCAAAGTGGTCCCTTTGCGTCAAATTGGCAAGGTAAAAAAGCTTGACAAATGGGTGCTCTACGAACTCAATAATCGTCACCGCGAAGTACACGTCGAGACATGTCTTGCACTGCTCAACAGGCACATAATCGAAGGAATTTTGAATCGCATTGTGACCTGCGACGAAACATTCATTTTGTTTGGCAATAGCAAGCACTTAGCAAGTTGGTTGGATCCTGGTTCGGCACCTAAACAATGTCTTGAATGAAAACTTACCACCACATAAGTGATCTTCATTGTTTGGTGGTCTAGCAGCGGTGTGATTCATCACATCTTCTTACCAAACCGGATGAGCATTACTGCAGATGTGTATTGTGAGGAACTGAACACAATGATGAAGAAGCTCGCACGTCTCCAACCAGCTTTGGTCAATAGCTCGTCTCCACTGCTCCTGCACGACACCGCGCGACCTAATACTGCACAGCAAACGGTCTCCAAGTTTGGGAGCTCCCCGTCATCCGCCGACTCACCAGCCCTTGCGCCTACAGAATTCTACTTTTCCAGAATATAGATAACTTCTTGGCAGGAAAAAAAATATCCGAAAGGCAGTACAAAATGCCTTTGAAGAATTTGTTCCTCCCGTCCAGCTGATTCCTTCAAGAAGAGCATCAATAACCTTCCACTGCGTTGATAAAGATGCATCGTCTGCATGGATGATTTACTTTGACTGCTCAATAGAATGAAAATACGTTAACTTATTAAATAAAAAACGGCAATTTCATAGGTAAATACCTAATATTGAAATCTTGCGTGATTGAGACAGAAACATATACGACAACAATAGTAGATACCTACCTAGTTATTCTTCGTGTAATCGGCATAGGTAGTGCTATTCCCTGGATTTAGTGACCGTTATCTTAACATGGATATGCCTTCCGAATCCCGTGACCGGTTAGTAATATGGCAAATAACACCGTGCTGAACCATACCGGACATAAGTAAATCTTAAACAGTTTCAACTTCATTAATACATGTTAATTCAGAAAAATATTTCCGGGAATCACGGGACATGTCCATATTAACATTATCATTCAGATTCATTGACCCAAAATAGCACTACGTACGCCGATCCCTACTTGTTACGTGCATAACCCAACAATACAAAATATTTTCAGGTACTTCGGTTTAACAAAGTTAGTAGTAATCGACATAAACAGCTCGTCACTTTTTACGTATCGAGTAACAGATGACCACATGTGGGGATCGCTGGCGAGTCCGTTTGTCATACTATTCACTTATTTCCTCCTCGCTCTTGAGACCCGACAACTGTTCAAACCCAAGGTACGTTTCTATGCATAATAATAATAGCAATTGAATACTGTGTTTTGACAACAAAGATTTCTTCCTTGACTAACCCGAATACTACCACCTATTTGCTTTTTAAAATAATAAGAGATTGGTAACTTGGAATATGTTTATTCTAATGCTTAGACATGAGGCCTACTAATTGTTGTAAATGCGTGTAGATTCCTTTTGTAATCTTAGGTAATTACGAAACAATGACAGAGTAATATTTAAATGGGATATTAGTAAAAAAAAAACAACTAGGTATCTTCTTTTTTCATTACAACGCAAACAAGACAACTATAAAATAAGAATGAATTGGTTTTAAAAACTTAACCCTTGTTTTTAACTAGTAAGTATATAATTGTATCAGTTATCATCGAACCCTTTTAATAAGTAGAGCCATATTGAAGTCAAAGCAACTTATATTTCTTGCCATCAAACTCGGAACTTAGGCGAAAAGAAAGAACACCCTTTCCGGCTTAGAAGAGGGCAAGCAGAACGGTCCCCTGTCGCGGGGCGTGTCCTACCGCCGCAGCAGCCGACGTCTCACGCGAGATAAGTGGAAAAATGCTACTAAAAGAGTTCGAGTAAGCCTACGGGAATTATTTAGGGGCTCCTCCTAGTCCATCCATCACACGTTGTTTTTGTCATTTATTGGTTCTTAAATCGATTCTGAATACAAGTGTAAAATTTCTAGCCTTTCTTTTTTCGAGTGTAGTTGCTATGTCTCTCAGCGACACAATAGTTTCCGTTATTTAAATGGTAACTATTTGATTCACTTGTATTTAGGTTCTGGCACTCGTGTTTATATTGAAAGTTTAAATAGTAGTTTAGTTGAAGAGATAAGCACTACTACAATGCTTATTTCTTTGGTAGAGCACTAAGCACTTGGACCACATTGTATATAGGTTTAAATTTTCAGCTAGTTTAGTACTTCCTAATGCTTATAACTGCTCCACCAAGTTTAAAATTACCAATCAAAGAATTACCCTTCCTTTTGGCTTTGCCGTAGTCGGGTAAAAAGACGTTCATAGGCCGTTATTTTCAACTTGTTTAGAAAATCAATAACATTTACCATTATTGCATGGCACCGGCACGTACTTCTAGATTTTGTAGATAACTTGTAAATAAAAACTCACTGAGATTTTTTTTTCTCTCAACCACCAAGAACAAGGCATGGGCGCTTCTGCTGATCCGAACACTTGGATAATTTTGATTTTTTTTTTGGTATTTAGGTTGTGGCACAAACTTCTTTGTAATTAAATTTTGTTTTTGCAATCAGCTTTCATTCCTTTATAGGCTGCAATTCCATACGTTACTTCACAACCACCACGTGTCGAAGCCCGAGAGACCGATCCTGTAGGTATCCTCTTTTATTTCTGTTTTTGTTTGTGGGAAACCTCGTGTGCATCCAAGCCAACAAATGCTTTGCTTTAACAAGTTGATATCGATAGCACTTATTCTTTTTCGATTGTTTTTGCCTTTAAAATAACTTCAGATAAGTTGATAACATTTTTCCAGCGGCTTTTTTTGGTTCGGATTCAGACGAAATCTAAATTATGACTGGTTATTTAAGAAAATTTGTATGTACTTTCCATGCTTGGTTATTTTAAGTAACGACGCACAAATCATCGATCTAACACGCGTCTTGTACACATCTACTAATACTAATTATACTTACTATTTATGTGTTGTCTGTGTGTTGGCAGCTATCACGTAGTCTGTGCCCAGCATGGTTCAATAAGTGTTATTCGTTGTTTGTATTACTACCGTTAGATATAATTTACCTACCTGTCTATCTTAATGTCAGTCCTTTTTTTCTAAAGTCAAAGTCCAATTATTTATTTCGAGATCATTATAGGCATTTTTGAAAGTCCAAAATTATAAACATGTAAAGTCACCATTAACGCGGCGTTTGTTAATGAAAACTTTAAATATTGGGGGCCGATTTTTCAATCGTCATTATATACAGACTCGTATAACTTTTATCTGAGAAATAATGACAGTTTCATGAAATTTGTGTAAAATGTACCTATTTTAAGCCGCCAGCTTTACAAAAGTTAAATTTCAATTGAACAATCAGCCGTTTGAAATTAAACTTAATCTTTGTTTAGGTCATAGAAACAAAAATATGTCCGTTTTATGACATGTTTCCATCTTATTTTCATGATATAACCTTTATAAACTGTGTCTGACACTTTTATTCACTAACAGCTAATTCGCGGAAATTCATCAAAACATCGGTCATTTGACATTTCGAGTGGGAAACAGTTGCGACAAGACTCCATGGGATCCGTCGTTGTTCAGGAAGGAGGTAATTTATTTACATATTCATTGCAATTAAATGGTTTTAAAGGAGAAACTGATATCTATTAAATAATTGAATGAATCTTTATTACATTGCAAGTGAAATCGATACAGAAAACTTGCACATTTTGACAAAAGTAAAGTGCACTTGTGGTCAAAGGAGTGCTTTTGATTTTATATACTAGCTGTCCCCCGCGGCTTCACTCCCGTCAACTGCATCTTTATTATTTTTTCTTTCATAAAAATCTTCTGTCAATAAAAACTCAACAAAAAAAGAATTTGCGAAATCGGCCCAGCCGTTCACGCGGGATTCCGTGACCAAAGGAAATAGGGATCCATATTCATATAAAAAGAAGAAGATAGATTTCCATATATAAATAGAGTTAGATTATTTGTTTGTTTTTATGACAAAAAGAAACAATAATGGGTATGTCTTTTGTTGATTACAGAATCTGGCGAAGATGAATCTGAACTAACCTTGATGGATGACATTATAACAGCGATTGTCGACTTCTTTCAAGTTCTAGTCAGGTTAGCAGCTATCACAAAGAATTAACTATTTCCTTAACTTTATACTCTAGCTTCGATGCCCATCCAGATATCATGAATAACCGGAGAACATAGTGTGGTCCATACGCTAGAATTTATACTTTCTTATGTTTTAGTGGAACAAGTTGAGTTTGATCCCGGGGTCATGCGAAGTGTTATTGTGTTTTCCATTTAGATTCTGGTTTTGTGTGGCAATGTTTATTTGTTTATTAATATCAACCCTTACTACATTTATGTATTGTAGCAGACAAGTTGACCAAATACTTCTGAACAATTTTCAATGTCAATAAGTTCCATACACTACAAGTTATCATTAATATCTGAGCAGATACTTTTTAATAATTCCTTTGGGTGTAAAGGCTAGACTAACTAAAAATACTTGAATACTTACTACGTCTATTCAGATATTTTTGGAGTTGATTTCTAATTTAGGCCAATTATTTAAGACATTTATGTGGCAGTAAAACTATTCTATTAGGATTTGGTTTCCGCACTAGGTCCTGATACTTGACCAGTCAACCTCCCTCCAAAAACAGATCAGTTTTCCCGGTGTGTTCAAAACATCTGTAAGCGAGTTCTGTGACCCTATTGTTTGACTCCGTATTTCGGTGACGCTTGTGCACTCAAGGAGTACGTGCGATACCGTTTCTTCCTCCTCCATGCATGCTTTGCATAAAGGAATGTCCGTAATACCTATCGTGTGTAAGTGTTTGTTCAATGAGCAGTACCCGGTGATGGTCCCCGCCACCATTCGCAGGCTACCCCTATCCAGTCGCAAAATGGCGCCTGGATAGTTCCCTGATTCCTGGACTGCCTGCACCAGCGTTCCGCTTGTTTGTGGGTGCGTTCTTGTAGCCATGTGCGCAGCTGGACGAAGGGGAGTGGTACTATGGGTTCGGGTCTAACAGCCACAGTATCAGATCCCCTCCTGACCAGCTCATCGGCCGCGTCATTTCCTAGTGATCCGCTGTCCACTGTGTTATCCACTGCAGCATCAAAGTGTTGCGGTTGGTCACCGCGTGGTGCATTCTAGTGCATTGTGTCATTCTTGTATGAGTTTCGAGGTAGTGTGATGCTTCCTTAGGGATTTAAGGACTGAGGCGCTGCCGGAGAGTATGCGAATGTGGGTATCCGTGGCTCTCCTGGCTTCTATAGCATGGACCGCCAGAATAATGCCCACGCATTCCGTTTGGTAGACGATGTTGGGCTTACCCACCGGTCTGGATATTCTGATGTTAAGGTCATTGGAGTAAACTCCAACTTTGGTTCCAGTGCTTGTCTTTTATCCGTCAGTGTAGATTCTCAGCTCTTTGGGACCTGAGTGGTCGTTCAATTCTTGTGCTAGGACTATGTTGTAGTGCCTCTGGAAATAGTGCGTCTTTTGGGCTTAGTCAATGGGTGTAGTTATCATGGGTTGCCGCTTAACAGCATCCTCCATGATGCGCGTGTACTTGATTCTAGAGTCTGTTCCTAAGGTGCCAGATATGCAGAGCCTGAAAGCCGCCAGAGCCGCCACCTCCACTATAAGGTATAGTGGTGGTAATCCCAGCATGGCCTGCAGGGCCGCAGTTATCATACTGCTAGTGATTGCCACACAGGCAAGTCTTTGCAGTTTTTCGAGGTATTTCTATGCTATGCTCAAGTCGGTCCTGGGCCACCAGACTAGAGAGCTATATGTGAATCTGATGACTGTAGTGTATAGCCAGTATGTTGTACTGGGACTAAGCCCCAGTTCCTACCTAGCATGCGTTTGCATAAACTGGTTTATGTGGTGTGCATTCAGTATGTTACGCCCAGTTCAGCTGCTTGTCCAAATAGATGCCAAGGTATTTGGTTTCAGTTGAAAGGCTTAGGTGCTTTCGAAGAAGTGTGGTAGTTCTACTGGTGGCAACTTTCTCTTTTTGGCAAAGAGAACAAATTCAGTTTTGGTGGGGTTCACTGCTAGTTGATATTCTTTTCACCAGTCCTCAACTATTTTCAAGGCTTGGCGCATGAAATTGCACAGCGTGTTTTCATGTTTTCGGATTATTATTATGGTCATGTCATTAGAGTAGCCGACGGTGAAGTATCCTTTATCGTTGAGTGTTCTTACTAGAGTATCTGCAACGAGGTTCCATAGCACCAGCGAGAGGACACCCCATTGGGCACGCAACATTTTGCCACTTACAACTTAGCGCCTGGTCGCAGTAAATTGCATTGTCGATGCCAGAATTGTACATCCAATTTTTCAATCTCGAAATACCTTTTCTAATTGCATGGTGCTCGATTTTTCAGACTGGCTTATAGGTACACCTACGTAAAAAGTCGATCCGTACTTTTTCCGACAGTGTGTTCAAATATTTTTGGTTAGTTTTGCGTATAGAAATTATTGACAAGCATCTGCTCAGTAATGAGGTAATGAATGTTCAGATCTTAATGGTAACTTGTAGTGTATGGAACTTATTGACGTTTTATATTGTTTAGAAGTATTTGGTCACCTTGTCTGCTACAATATATATGACGGCGACTGGTCATGAGACTTATATCCAACTTTGCCTACACACCTTTGGCGGGAAGGCGCTTTGTCATTACACACAATCACAATTAATATTTTTAGGTCATCGTACATAGCTACGACGATCACGATGATGGCTTGGAGTATAATGTTCCACTCGTGGCTGACGTTCGTGTTCCTGATGTGGGCCAACGTGGTGTGGCTGTGTCACGACCAGCGTGGCTTCATGCTCAAGACCAGTCCCATCCTGGTCTGCTATGCCATGCTGCTTCTCATCGCTCAGTATATATACGGCATGAATCTGCTGGAGTCAGAATTGCCTAGTAATTTCACGGTTAGTATAACCAAGCAAATATATACCAAATTGTTATCATGCATCAAGCACGCGTAATTTTAAAAGAAAAAACGTAGTGGGAAACCCAAAATAAAATAGCTCTTATTTTAACGAATAGCTAACTAAGAACACCAGCTTGGGCTCTGATAATACTATACGAAACTATCGTTGCCTTATCGGGAATGGTACAAGGAAAACTCTAAAATAAATACCTACATTGTAGATACGTTTTAATAATAAAAATTCCTTTATTATTATTTAGCTCCTCAATATATTTACAACTTTCTTACTGAAAGCTTGATCACTAAATCTGTTTTCTTATACCATTTTAATACAATGATAATATTACTATTAATATAAATGCGAAAGAAATCTGTCTGCCTGTCTGTTTGTAACCTCATCGCGTCATAACTGCTGAACTGATTTGCTTGGAGTGATACACGGGTAGACTATTTCCTGGAATAGTACATGGGATTTTTAGATTCGTCCCAGGATTATGTTTTTAGGGTTCCGAACATCCGTAAGAAACAGAACCCTTATTAGAACCACTCGAGTGTCTGTCTGTAGGTCTGTCTGTCTGGCCGTCTGTCACAGCCAGTTTTCTCCGCATCTACTGGACCGATTCTGTTGGGCACACATATATGGCGAATAACGACATCTCTTTTTAAAAGCTTTTATTTAACTTGTAATATTGTTATTGCTGTTGTGTTGTGTGTGTTTTTTATGTTTGTTCGGGTGGAATCTTGATACTCAATTTTGAAGTAGATATTTTAACCGATTGAGCTGAAATTTTGTATACACGTTGTTTTGATGACAATACACGATAAGCTGTGTGACGTTACTCTAAATCCAATATGGCGGAATAGTTATTTTTAATGCATTTCTATAATATGGCTATCAAATGAAAGGGCTTGTTGAGAGTAACTCGAAAAATAATGTGACGTCATTCTAAATCCAATATGGCGGAACATCAAAGATGGCGGAATAGAACAGACTCAGAAACCTAGCCAGCGATAACTAAAAAGTAAAAAAATAAATTAAAAGCAAAATAACCTCATTTTTAAAAAGCTTTTATTTAAATGCTCTAAAAAGATTAATTAAATTGTACTTATAGGTACTTACCAAAACCCGACCCCAATATAGTTGGGAAAAGGCTAGGCAGATGATGAGGTACTTACGCAAACCTCGCGACAAGCTTTTATGATCATATAAATTGTGTATAATGAGTTGATATTTAAAATTTTATAGGAACATTTTATTTTTTTCTTGCTTTGCTTTTAATTTTTTTTAAATTGGAACAGTAATGCTGAACCTCAATTGTAGTAACACTTTAGGTTCGGGAGGGCAGAATGGGTTTAACCGGATTGTTGTCTTCGCTTGTCATAATGATGTTTGTTTTCCAGGAGGTGAACCTCCGTCAGATAGGACTGGGTCGCACCGAGGAACCCGCGTTCGTGCCCCTGCTGATCAAGTCGCTGTTCACGTGCATGTTCTGGGTGACGCTACGACAGCGCATTCAGGACTTACGCCATCGAAAACAGTCGGTTGTGATAGCGGACATAGTCGCACCTCTGCAACTCACGGCCTCGACTGCAGCTACTGGTGAATAAATCTTTATGCTTGAGCTACTTATTTCGTTTTCGACTGTTGTACATTAAAACAAAAGGCAAGTTGTGTATTTAAAACACACAACTTTGGTATAAGAAGCATTCAATTAATGAAGCCTCGAATTAAACCTTTTTAAGTCGGTTTTCGTGAAACTGACAAATTGATTGTAACTTTAGCTGATTCCAATTTAAAAAAAAAAAAAAGAGACTAGCATGAAGGGATGTTTGACTAAATATGAATAAATAACGTTATAAACTCTTATTCTTCTTCTTCTTCTACCTGGCGTTAATCCCGGCTATTGCCAGGGTCCGCCTTCCTACTTAGCTTCCTCCACTTTGCCCGATCTTGGACATCCTTCTCAGTTAGGCCATTGGCTCTCATGTCGGACTTAACGACGTCCAACCAGCGCTTGCGAGGGCGACCACGGGACCTAGCCCCAAGAACAGCCATATTCATGCATCCCCGACCAACGTACTCCATAGGGCGGCGCATGATGTGGCCATACCATCGCAGACGACACTCTTGCAGTTTTTCCCCCACGTCACGGACACCAAGACTACCTCTGATGAAAGAGTTGCGTATGCGATCGGATCGCGTTACGCCACTCATCCACCTCAGCATCTTCATCTCCGTGACGCGAAGCTCCTGGGTGTGTCTGCTTAGTGCTGGCCAACATTCACCGCCGTACAGTAGGACAGGCCGTATGATGCATTTATATATCTGCCCCTTGAGCTTCGGAGGCATTTTGCGGTCGCATACAACGCCCGTTACCTCGCGCCACTTCGCCCAAGCCGCGCCTATACGTGCTTGGACATCGTCGTCCACGTTGCCAGACTCGTGCAGCACGGATCCAAGGTACCTGAACGTATCGGACTTTCTGATCAGGTCCGAACCTATTCGGATGATCCTATTTGAATCCGTGCCGCCACAGGACATGTACTCAGTCTTCGCCACATTTAGTCTCAGACCACCGTTTTCAAGCGTGTCCTTCCAAATGTTGACTTTGCGCTCAAGATGGGCTTTGTTCTGATTAACGAGGGCGATGTCATCGGCATACATCATTAGCCATGGGGGCTTATCTTGGATGTTTGCCGTAACTACATCGAGCACTACTTTAAACAAGAACGGGCTAAGAGCCGAGCCTTGGTGAACGCCAACAGATATTGGGAAGCCATTCGATTCGCCAACAGCGGTCTGGACAGAGGACATGGAATCGCGGTACATGTCTCTGATAATGTCAATATAGGCCTCGGGAACGCCCCTGAAGCGCAGTGCCCACCAGATGGACTGCCGAGGTATACAGTCGAAGGCCTTCTGCAGGTCTAAAAAGGCCATATGCAAAGCTCTCCTTCTCTCTCTGTAAGCCTCAGCCAGATTCCGTAAGGCGAATACTGCGTCCATGGTGCTGTTACCCGCCCGGAAGCCATATTGACACTCAGAGACAGTACACTCGCTACGGAGCCGTGTGTCAATGATGCGCTCGAAGAGCTTCATGTTGTGGCACATGATCTTGATACCGCGGTAGCTACTACAATCCTGTACGCTACCTTTGCCTTTGTATACAGGGATAATCAGGCTAAATCGCCACTGGTTCGGCATTTCCTTGGTGATCAGGATGCGGTTAAAAAGATCCGTCAGAAGGTCCACGCCATGTGGGCCCATCGCCTTCCACACCTCAATTGGCACATTGTCAGGCCCGACCGCTTTCCGGTTCTTCATGTGGCGAAGAGCAATGCGGGTTTCGTCGGGGGAAATAGGGGAAATAAGTTCTAGGTTAGGAGGCGGTTCGGGAGGAAGGTTATGGGGATGCTGTTTGTTAGACAGCTCCGCGAAGTATGTACACCATCTCTCCTTAACAGAGGGGGCATCGTAGAGCAGCTTACCCGGGGCGTCCCTTACACAGAGACATTTGCTAATGTCCCGTGTAGCTTTCTCCCGGGCACGCGCCAGCTTAAAAATAAGCTTTTGCCCCTCCGCAGTTTCCAGCTTGTCGTACAAGGGCGCCAGACTTTTGCTGCGGGCTCTGGCTACAGCTTTTTTGCAAGCGCGCTTAGCCGCTCCATATGCCTCTCTGTCATCCGGAGAGTTGGACCCTTGCCACTGTTTAAATAAAACCTTCTTCTTCCGAGTCGCCTCCTGCACCCCGTCATCCCACCACCACGTCTCCTTTTCTATGGTGCGGCCACCACGAGAAGTGCCAAGGACGCGCTTACCCGCATCGGTGATTGCTGAATGGATCCTACTCCAGATCTCTTGAGCGGACTCATGCGGAGCACTGATCTCGAGATGCTCGACCTCCGCGATGAAGTCCGACTGCCTAGGACCATCAAGCAACCACCACTTTGTGCGGGGTTTGCGTTTTTCGGTCACTTTCTTTTTCGGTACAACCGCAAAGTCCAGGACAAGGAGGCGGTGTTGAGCCGTTAGGTTTTCACCTGGGATGACTTTGCAGTTGATAACCTTGCCAATGTGGCACCGTCGCACCAGCAGGTAATCTATTTGGGTTGAGTAGGCACCACTACGGTACGTAATAAGATGCTGGGGCTTCTTCTGAAAGAACGTGTTCGCGATGGCTAGGTCAGACAAAGCGCAGGTGCTGAGTATACTGACTCCCTCTGCATTTAGCTGGCCATATCCAAAACCACCGTGAACACGTCCGTACTCTCCAGCAAACTGACCTACGTGACCGTTGAGATCCCCCCCAACCAAAACACCTTCGGAATTCGGAATAGCGCGTAGTACGTCCTCGAACTCATCCCAGAAGGCCTCCTTTTCAGACTCACAGCAACCAGTTTGAGGAGCATAGGCGCTGATTAGGTTCGTTACCGACCCTTCGATCAGCACCCTAACTCGCATCAACCGGTCGCTGCATCGGTCTACTTCAAGGAGTCCATCCTGAAGGTCCTTAGACAGCACCACGGCCACTCCGCCCCTGCCCGTTGGTGATCCGGTGTACACTAGCCGGTACCCCTGCCCGATGTCACGTGACTTATTTCCCTTCCAGCGCGTCTCCTGAAGGAAGGCGCACTGGACCCGACGCTTCGCAAGTACGTCCGCGAGTTCTCGGCAACGTCCGGTTAGGGAGCCAATGTTCCAGGTGGCAAAGCGGAACTTCTTCTTGGGTACTATCCTCTTTAGCCGTGCCCGTACTCGACACGGTAGCCCTAGCCCACTTATCGCAGGTTTAGGGCGATGTGCCTGCGCGTCGTTATGCGGCGACGCCCTAGCCCGAGTACCCGTTTTCCACTTCTTGTCCATTTGATTATTTGGCTGAAGTTGGTTTTACGTGGGGCGACCAGCCGTCTGACCCCCACAACCCTACGAGAGGGAAACCAGCTTCGCCAGAGCCTCGTCCGTTGGACAGCAGGGTGCACCGCTAGCAGGTGAGGTTGGCTTGGGTCTTAAGATGGTAACAGACCCCATGCACACCCAGACCCCATGCACACCAACGTTATAAACTCTTATTACATCATTATAATTATTTCAAATTAAATATGTATGTTACTTTGGTATTTATAAAAAAATATAATACTTGTTTTCTATTTTATTACTTTGCTGGGACAGGTCTGATCCACGGTAATCACATGATCTAAACTTAATACGCTGACTTAAAGAATGGGATTGAAAATTGTTACTTAATAAAATTAATTAAAAAATCATTAAGGTCTAATTTATCAACACTATCATATCCATTTTTTTTAATGTTTGTCAGTTTTCGAAACAAAATCTTAACAAACGTCGATTCCACGGATAATAATGGATATTGTACAAAACTGCTGATTTTTGATCCTATTCTGTAAGCAATAGTTATTCACGTTTGGTTCAGTATCTGATACACCTTCTTTAAGCTAAAACTCTACTTGCTGATGATTCTTCTAAGTTTCTAAATTCTTATTTTTTGATAATTTCTGTACCTAATTATGTCACAATTTTGTTTTTAATCGAAACTGCAAACGTTTTTAATTTTCATAAAGATGAGATTATATAAAACATAAAGGTTGAGTTTTTGTGATGGGTATAGGAATTGAGAGTGAAAATAGTATAGTATGAAAAAATACTTTTTTTACCAAAAATATACAACCGTAATCCTTACTAATATTATAAATGTGAAAGTAACTCTGTCTGTCTGTCTTTCGCGCTTTCACGCCAAAACTACTAAACCGATTTAAATGAAGTTTGGTACAGTGATAGTCTAGAACCTGAGGGAAATATGTTCCCTAGGGGCCAAGCGGGCGAAGCCGCTGGCAGAAGCTAGTAAAAATATAACCGTATAACTTTAATTTTGGATGCCAGTGAGCTTTATTGTTTCTTCCTTTCTGACACCGACTTGAAAGACAAAGAGGTGGAAAGGGGCGATGATGTTTTTAGGAGAGGATTTTTCTGCTTGCTTAAGTTAACTCGAAAATTGATATAAACAATCTAACGGTGTAGTAATGGAAACGTAGCATACGATTTACCATCAATCCCCATCGGGATGAGCGGAAGAAAGGGACGGTTTCTATGAAGAAAGAGAATAGAATCATTGTGGCATAACGTCCCCTACGCCATTTTAACTATTTTTAAAAGTTGCGGTACACAATCAAACATGAATAAACATGCTGGATTTAATCATTTATCGGAAAAAAGTTAACGTAAGAACACGTGAAAACCACTTTCTTAAGAACTTCGTAAAACAATATTATTTCATTTATATAAATAGTTAAATCAAGCCGAGAACGATCAGTAGAATACATTCTATAGCATATGAGCGCGTTATAAGTTCATTTTTAATGATTTTCAAATATCTCGGCACCGTGACACTTTAGGGCACTATGTTGCTAACATTTTTTGTTTGTTCTTTACCCATATGTGCATGTTAGTCGAACTATGCCAGCTCTCATAGAAAAAAAGTCCGCCCTCTTTCATCCTACCGATTTAGAAACCTGGGATTAACAACTAATACTTATTTAGGTAAATGATACACATTCTAATAATCAATAATCCAAAATTACCTTTTTAGGGGGACTTAGGGGTGTTGTTGGCTGAAAAGCTCGTCCTTTATTTATAAATCAACACTGACATTTAAGACAATTCGTCATATCAGACTAATTAGCAATGAGTAGCAGCACTCTTTTCAAATTATACGCACACCGGAAGACACCACCGCAGAAGGTCGTTGTCAAGGTTATAAGTACTTGAGTAAAGTATCGTAACCATGGAGTGTAGCTTTATCAATAGAATAGTCAGTAAGGATGCGTTATGCGGAATGTGTCAGGTCTGGAGGCGCAGCGCGAGCAGGAGTCTCGCTCGCGTCTGCTGCGCGCGCTGGGCGTGGCGCTGCGGGCGCTGTGCGCGCGCTACTGGATCTACGTCGTGGTCATCATGCTGTTCGTCATCGGCGTCACCGGACACCGCATGACCATCTTCCGGATCATTTACATGTTCCTCTTCCTTACCTTCATACTTATGTTTCAGGTAAATCTAAAACATACTTTTAGAAAGATAAGTTGCTGTGTGCAAAGCGGTTGTTTATTTGTTTAACCTTTTATCGCCACGGTCGGCTATAGCCGAAAAATGAAAAATTGGCCAACAAGCCACCGTCGGCTATAGCCGATTAGCAAACAACATTTTTAAGCACAAAATAAATATACTAAACCAAATTTTCTGTGATTACGTTACAAGTAATACTTAGGTAATTTAAAAAATATGCAACGGAAAGCAATGATTAATTGGTTATAGATAAGATGTTGGAATCCGTATTTTTTAAGTATTTGCGGCTTGGCGTGTGAGGGACGCCGATGCATTTATTCTCTGGCGGACAAAAGGTTAATCACACATTTCATCATTTGTACCACCGTAAGATTACAAAATATCTTAAGAGATTATAAATTCTCCATAAATTCTTCTAATGATATACATAGGTATCAAAATTGAGACAGTATTATGATCTCTCCGTTTCGTGTCAAGAATTAGAGGGGACATAAAATGGCAAAGTAGATTACTGAAATCTAATTAATGTTTTCCTTTTTCCAGATAAGTTGGCATTTATGGCGTAAATTATTGTATATTTTTTGGATCGTGGTCATCATATACTCAATGATAAATCTTATTCTATTATACATTTATCAGTTCGACAACTTTTCAAAAATCATAGAAAAATATTTACTGATCAATGAGAGTCTGTAAGTAAAATCAAAAAAATAGTATGTATAAAAAAACTAATTCTTCGATCAACTGTATTAATAACTTGTATTTCTTATTTTAGACAGCGAGATTTGGGTTTAGAGCCATACCACCCTGCGGATCTCTTCGTCAAACTATTAACACCAACACTATTTCTTATCACAACTATATTGCAAGTACATTACTTCCATAAGGATTTCATGGCGTTGTCGGACCCAAAAACGAGGTAAGAATCGAAATTATCGATTATTTACTTGCTGGCGAAACGCATGTCCATTTTAATTATTTTGGTATCCTTTTTTTTTAACAGAACAAGTAGTTTGGTACCTACGGTTAAGCCAAGCCAGGACGGAGCATCCACGATAAGAGATGATGTAAGTATTTTGACCTGTACCAACTGTACTGTAATGTAACAGTACCTCGCCAGCTTTGGTGTAAACTGTCACCACCAATCATCTTGACAGTGGTTGCGAAATACGCTAGTCGCTGCGCAGTATCCCTAATCCCGACTGTCACATAAATATTGCCAAGCGCAGCGTACGTTGGATACGGCTCGTGTGTCGAACCGCCCTTCAGTATAAGTTGTACTACAACTACTTTTTTGCGATTGTTACTTTACACGCCAGCTTTGAATTAGCTGGACGTGAATGTTTTTATTAATTAAGCTAAATATTATTTCTAAGTAAAAAAAGATAATTTTAGTTACCACAGCTACCATCTGAAGACACAAACCCACGTTCACAAACCGCGACAGAGCCAGATCAATCCATCGAGCTGTCTTCAATACACGCAGGCACCAGTCGCGGGCTTCCAGAGTTAGTATACCACAGTAGATATATGGTTCTTCATGCACTAGTATCATACTAATACCACAAGACCAATAATAACCACCACAAGACCAGTAATACCACAGAGGAGCTCGTGGCTAGATAATAACAGCCGCACGGGTCGATCTTCAAGGTTAAGCAACGCTTGCCAAGGTTGGTCTGTGGATGGGTGACCATCTTAACATATCGAGTTTCCTCCGTGCCTCGGAAAGCACGTTAAGCCGTTGGTCCCGTCTGTCATTTGTAGATCTTTGGCAGTCGTTACGGATTGTCAGAAGCCAGTAAATCTGACTCCAGTCTTGCCATGAAGTACCGTGTTACCCAGTTAATGGGTTGTGGAGGTCTGGTAGGCAGCCGCTCCTCGTAAAATACTGGTATTCAGCTAAAATCTGGCTTGACTGGAAGCCGACCCCAATATAGTTGGGAAAAGGCTAGGCTGATGATGACTGTGAATACCACAGAATGGAACTCAGTTTAAATATGAGGCACAATTAAAGGAATAGATTTGGTTTATATACAGGGTTATTTGTAAAACACCAGCAACCTCTTAGGCAGTGAAAGTACACATGATTATAAGCAACTTTTACTTTGGAAAAACCCCGAAATCTCGAAAAAAAATATCAGCTGTTTCATACAAAATGCAATATTTTACCATTGAAAATGTATGGAACAGCTGATATTTTTCTCGAGCTTTCGGAGTTTTCCCAAAGTAAAAGTTGCTTATAATCATGTGTACTTTCACTGCCTAAGAGGTTGCTGGTGTTTTACAAATAACCCTGTATACATGCCAGTGTGATAATGGTTTGATATTTTGACCATTATTTTCAAGTTAAATATAGTTTTTCAATCTTCCCAGTGTCGTATCATATATTGTCGTGCATTGATATACATATGTCTCACCGATGCGCAATTACTTACTGGTCGTTCACTAATAAAGGCCGCACTGTGAATGATGTATTACAGCAGTAATTGTTCCAGTGGGACATAGAAAGGGCGTATAATACTATCCCTTGTACAGAACAATTGTGGCTTTAAATCGTTAAAGTAGGTACGGCTCGAGGTGTAGAACTCCGCTTGTGTGTTGCAGAGAACGGCCGCTGACGTCGACATCTCAAGTGAACCTGCGCTCACAGGAGCGGCCGTCCACGTCGCTGTGGGCGCTGCTCAGGCGCACCTACGACTCGTCCAAGCACACGGTGCAGGACGTTATCGACCATATCTTTATGTACCTCGACTTGCACCTCATCAAGATCGTTTTCATTTCCCTGATGCTGCTCTGCGTTATGAACGTTAGTAAACTAGACTTATTTTACAGATAAAAAAAAACTGGCCAAGTGCGAGTGCGATTTTTTTAACATGTTATTTTAAAACTATAGACTTCTTACAGGTTTTCCTGTAATCTATTGGTAAAGAACTATAATCTCCATTTTTCCAAATTTTAAAGCTTAGTAGTTTCGAAAATAGGGAGGGGGGGAATGGTCAATTTTCGTCTAATTTCTTGAGTAACTTCAAAGCGATTAATTTTAAACTTATTAAAAAAAAACCCTCCCAGTTAGACCTTTCATTTGATATGTCAAATTGTTCAAAAAAACTCTTTTTTTTTTAAATTTTCTAGTTTAACCCCCAAAAGTGACCCCCATACTAAACATTATGATTTACGTAATACGTCACAGAAGTCCATATGTGTACCAAATTTCTACAGAATCGGTCCAGTGGATCCGGAGAAAACTGGCTGTGACAGACGGACAGACAGACACCCGAGTGACCCTATAAGGGTTCCGGTTTCTTTTTCGGAACCCTAAAAACTAATGATCGCTAAGAGAAGATTACCTTCATTATCTATACTTAATATATGAAGCTGAAGAATGTGTTTGTTTGTTTGCTTGAACGCTCTAATCTCAAAAAATCTTTCAGTGTTAGATAGCCCATTTATCGAGAAAGGCTATGCTATATCACGCTAAGACCAATAGGAGTGGGGCAGTAATGAAAATTGTGACGCAGACGAAGTTGCACGAGTCAACTAGTGAAATGATAAAGTTTGAAGTGGGGCTACTACATGTGAGGCTATTATATGAAAGAGCGCTATTTGCACATTCTCAAACATTTTTTTTGCCGCATGGTTTTCGAATTTGGACGAAAAATGTGAAGAAATTTACCATCTCCCCTCCCTTATCTCCGAAGTTTGCGTAGAGAAAAATCTAAAAGTATTCTATGTGATAGAAGTTAATGTAAAAAAAAACTCGACTGCTAAAAACAACTAAAAAGTTCGAAACAGTCGCTTTTCAAGCAGACTGATGCAGTTGGTGGCATCAGATCAGTGATTGAACTGCATCAGACTGCTTGAAAAGCGACTTGTTTCGAACTTTTTAGTTGTTTTTAGCAGTCGGATTTTTCTACAAAGTATTTTTTTATTTCCTGCTTTTTTGGAATCGTCTCTCTTTATCTTAAGGTGGATGCTCCAGGGTAGCCCGCGAAATTCAAATATTTTTATGTTTTTTGCAATTTGCCGGTCAGTGTGAAGCTGTATGTGGACCAAATGCGATCTGCGACCGTAACGCGTATTTATCTAAAGAATTATAACCATTTTAATCATCAATATAGCCCTCTAAGTTCATGTAGTTCGAAAGAATGAATATTTCAGAAATAATCATTCTTTCGAACTATACACTACCATACAGCTTCACACTGACCGGCAAATTGCAAAAAACATAAAAATATTTGAATTTCGCGGGCTACCCTGGAGCATTCACCTTAATAGATTTTTTAATTTTTTCTTTTAAAACGGGCATTTTAATTTGTCTCACAATTGATACGAATCTAACGACACCTTTGAAGTTAAAATCCATCAAGTCGTTTAGCCTACAGAGCTAGCCAAAAATTTGAATTTGGCGCCAAAAATCCGCCGTTTGTTTTTTTTATTTGTTTGATATACTCAGTGTCGCGATTACAGTAAATACCTATCTAACGACACCCCTCAAGCTAAAATCCATCAAGTCGTTCAAGCTGCAGAGCGTGACAAACATTTGAATTTGGCGCCAAAAATTCGCCATTTTGTTTTTTTATTTTGATATACCCAGTGTCATTTTCACAGTAAATACACATCTAACGACACCTCTCAAGCTAAAATCTATCGAGCTAGTGCATAAGGCTTGCCAAAGAAATATACATACATACATACACACACTCGAAAACATAACCCTCCTTCTTTCGCAATTCGCAATCGAGTAAAAATTAAACAATGTCACTAAATAGTACACTTTTTCAGAAATCATCAATCTATTCCTTAAGTTATACCTCCAGCTGAAAAAGATTTTATCAAATCCGACTTAAAGTTTTTGGGGTGTGGGTGGACAAACATGTATACATACACTTATGAAAGGCACACATGCTTAGAAGCTGGTAATAGACTCTTCTTCCACCTGGCGTTAATCCCGGCCATTGCCAGGGTCCGTCTTCCTACTTAGCTTCCTCCACTTTGCCCGATCTTGAACGTCCTACTCAGTCAGGCCATTGGCTCTCATGTCGGACTTTACGACGTCCAGCCAGCGCTTGCGAGGGCGACCACGGGCCCTAGCCCCAAGGTCAGCCATATTCATGCATCTCCGACCAACGTACCTACGCCATAGGGCGGCGCATGATGTGGCCATACCATCGCAGACCACACTGCGACGAGAAGCTCGTACTAGACTAACTTATACAAAATCATCGAATTGATAACCATCGTTGCCATCGATTTTTTCAAAATCAAAAATATAATGTAAGCTACGACTTTTGACAGCTGGTTTTAAATACATACTTAACTATTTCTATTATTACAGGTGTGCGCAATACATGTACCTATCATGTTATTGATAGCGCCAGCGCTGTGGCTCAATTCGTGGAAACAACGTTGCTGCGTACTTTTTATATCGACACTAATATCTATCTACTTCATGGCTAAGATGGTCTACCAGATAGATTACATTAAACATTCCAGATTTGATGTCAATAATTGCTATAAACAAGGCGTAAGTACTGAATGAACGAATAAATTTAATTTATGCCGATTGAATATTTAAAAATATATTATTTCTAATTTTTCAGAATGATGACAATGGCACTACGAATACATCAATATATAATAATGCCAAATGGCTCGGGTTTGCCAAAATTGGACCCAATAGTCAGCTTGTGATTTTACTCAAGGGATACATAGGGCTTCTAGCCCTTTTCATTTTTTATGCTCTGGTGACATACAGACAACAATCGATCAGGTTTGAAAATTATTCCTATTGTATGATATGAATTAAATAAGGGCATGCAATATTCGCTCAATTTTATTATTTCACAAATTCGAATAGATTTTTACCTATTAAAATTTCGTATTTAGACTTCATTCACAAACGTACACGAACTTAATGCCCTAGGCATTCTCTACAAGCTACTTAAATGCCAATTACTTATTTCTCTTGGTACCTAAACTAGGACATGTTTTTTCAGATTGAAGTACATTAATATAAAATTGAATATTTGTCACTAAAAAGCATTGGAAATAACTAAAAAACGGTTTGCCAAAATAACCTTTTATAGTGTAAATGAAACCTCGTTAGTCGGCCAGTATGGCTTACCGCCAGTCGTCCTTTGAAGGGTTCATAAAGCGCGAGCCGCGCCATCCGTGTAGAGCGGCTCGACTAAATCCGAACGCAAGCTTGCTCGTATACATGGCGCGTATGCTCGTATACAAGCCGAGCCACGCGCGCCTTAGACCCTCCAAGATTTGTAGGATTCGCCGTCCTTGGCATACTTTCGTTGATCCTGACGACCAAATCACCCTCATTCAAGGAAGCTGTAGGGAAACCAGCACTCTCAAGAATCACAAAAACAGACCGCGTTCTGTTTTCCGACCTCGCCGCCGAGGTCCTTCGCGACTAGGGTTACCATATCTCAGGATTTGACCATTGAGCCCCCATGATAGAAAAAACTCTTTCTACGTTTGCATTCTGGGCTGTAATTGCAAATATATATTGACAAATACAAGTTATCTCTGGTAATCGTGAAATACCTATTGTCTTGAAAATGGTTGCCCACAACGCATGAAGCATTACGTCAAAAAATGCTTCTTCTTGTTTTGTTAAAAAACTATTCAGAGCTGCAATTTCATCGAATAATTTGACATCATCGATGTGTACTCCTTTTCCATTCAGATAATTAATTGATAAAGCAATTTGATCAAAGTCGATCATTTCGCCCTTTTTCAGCATCAACCAATTAAAAACTTTGAAATCATGTAAAGGCTTCATCCACTTGATCAGATATTCTATGCAAGTCTTATACATATTTTTAAGGTCTTGCTTGAAAACTTCTTGGTTTTCCGCAGTACACTTAGCCAGCAATTCTCGCACTTTTAGTGACATGAAGTGTTCGCTCGTGCAACTAAAATTTCATGTGTGGATTCGAGGATTCTTTTAATATCGAGAACAGAATTGCTTTCTTTTTCGATGTCTTCAATTCTCGCCTGAAATATTGACATCAATGAGTGTGCGAGAAATAAATAAACTTCGCTGAGTTCATTTTCAAAAAAGTTCTTCAAAGTTATTGGTACACCAGGAGTAGATAAAAAGTACTGCTTCAACGGCTCATACATTTTCAATATTCTTTCGATCGCTGGAAAGAGACTAAGCCATCGTGTCTTGCTATGAAACAAAAATTTCTGATAATTAACTTCTATAAACTCGCTGATACCCTTCAACGCCTCCGTGCGTACGGTGTATACAGAAAAATAATTAAACAGCTTCATTACTACAGATTCTATATCAATATGAAGATTATCAGTGCCATGTTGAATATAATTGTGTAAAATGTGCGCTGGGCACGCAACTCCTACGATATCTTTTTCGAGTATATTTTTTAAATTAGTCCAAATGTTTTGTCCCGGTTGCCGATTAACTCCGCCAAAATTAACATTAGCGTTGTCTGCTGTAAATGATACACATTTTGTCAACAAATCGTGCTTTTGCAAGCTTGTTTTAATTATCTCTGTTATAGTGTCAGCAGTTTCATCGCGTGTGCTCAGCACATCCAACAGTTTAGTTTTAATGCCTTCTTGCCAGTCAAAAAATTGTATCGTTATAGGAAATATTTTTTCTGCGCCGTGATTACTTGCATCTGTGGAAACGCCCAAGTAGTTGACATTTTGTAATGAGACTTTTACCTGTTCAATTACCCACGGAGATATCACGCCCGTAACAATGGCCTCAGTCTTCGTTCTTGGCAATATGCCGATATTGCCAAGAACGAAGACTTGAACTTAATTGAAAAACAATTGTTACATATTGAACAAAACACTTCGGTAGGTTTTCTACCTTCTTTCATAATCGGATATTTTTCTTTTAAAACATCTGTGAATGTACAGCTGTACCGTGGTCGCTTGGTACTTGAAGACATTTTCAACTCGTATCTGGTTCCGATTTTCGCTCGGCCGTGGCGACACACAAAGCAGCGCAGTCTAATCTTCGCAATGGCGCAAGGCGAACAACAACGCTTCGAGTGCGATGTGCAACGCGTGAGTGAGGTCACAGTGTAGGTATATAAACGATAATATTACGACTTTTTAAAATTGTTAAACTTAACAATTTAAAAAAGTTTGAGAATTTTATGATTTTTTTGAAAAATTCTCAAACTGTAAAAAATCTCAGGATTTTTCAATGGAAATCAGGCTTTTTCTCCGGACTTTTGATTTTTTCATCTGGTAACCCTATTCGCGACGCCCCTGGAATGCTCCCCCCCCGTCTTTTGCCTAACGAGCCAGCCCGCGTAGCTGAGCTTTTAGTGATAATAATAATTCCCTAAATAATATCATGACCCAGCCATTCCCTTGCTGTCCTCCCCAAAACGACGCCGTTGAGCCGAGGTCCGTACCCCACAGGGGATTTTAGTTTATAAGTTGTATAGCCTCGGCTGGGGGCCTTAAATTCATTTGAAGCCCACACAGGCAAGTCCGGTTTAGTAGTTGCAACCCTTCTAGAGGTTGAAATTGCGAGTGGCCACCGACAAAAAAAAAAAAAAACGCGCCTTAGATTTGTGTCAAAAAACCGACAAGCGATCGTACGATTACCGAGCCGCGCCGAGCTTAGGCTGTTCAAACAGCGCGTAGTGCGCTGAATCACGCGCCGAGCCTAGCTCGGTTCACGTGTTTGCGCGCCGTTTAAACGCACCTTTAGAAAACCAGCGTCATCGCTGAAATGGACCTTTTTTAGTGCAGCCGTGAGACACATACTTAGTTTTTCACATAGCTACCGTTTTTTGTTATGAATCCATATGCCGTGCGTGTTTCATGTATGTGGCAAATAAGTATTATTCTTTCTTTCTTTTCTTCCATAGAAGTCAGTACTCCAAGTTATGAATCAACTTCGTCAAATTCCAATAATATCTGAAGACTTTAAACAGTGCGTTCCGCCCGACAGATATACGGCGCCCAATCGTGGTGACTGACAGTCGGTATGATCCATATATTCATGTAATCCAGTTATAGAGCAGGGACTTTATTGTAACTATCATGTTAATTAATTATTTTAAATAAATAATCGCGCCTGGAGGTAGTTTATACCGGGTACATTAAGTGGGCCGCCTTTGTAAGACGACTAAAATGGCATCATGTAATAAAAGCGGTCATTCATTCATTCAATCAATCACTAATTAATCTCGAAAACTAGTTGACCTAATAAAATTTGGCATGGAGCTGAGTAGAATACAGGCTAAGGAAGGAATTTTAAAAACTACCCCCTGAAAAGGGGTGTTGAAACTAGGTACGAATAATACTAAGCAAATTAAAAAAGATACCCTAAAAAAGCGGGATTTTATTTGAATCTGCGCAGACGAAGTCGCGGGCGAAGTGAAGTAAAATATATGTCGTTATCAAATACAATTGTGGGTAATTGATAACCATTTGTGTGTAATATTCGAGCGTTAAATTTCTTTAAAAAATCAGTATATAATACAATATTACTCTTAATTTGTATGCACTAGCTCGTAGATGTTCGTATACGCGTTTGTGCTTGTCTTGAAGCGTTCTCGCGATCGGACTTCATGGCAGACCATGAATACAAAACTTTAACACCCTGACGCTACTGTTCGAATACTAAAATTAGGCGAATACGAAAATTGCTTGCCCTTTTTTTATTTACTTAAAAATTAAATTTAAGTAAAATTTATCAACCTTTTAATGATCTAAAAAGAACACAGTAAAACTTACGTAAATATACATCTGTAACTATTTCTGAGGCTTGGCCTTAAGACAGTGTAAGTTGGAGATTCACGCCTTAAGCTTTCTCACAAAAGATTTTTACTTAAGTTTTATTTTATACGTTTCAGCAATAAAATTTCCTCAATTATCACCCATCCCTGTTCAATCACCAGTAGCGTATTTACCCATAGGTAAACCGCTGAAGAAATCTCGCATTTGTAGCCAAACCTAAACGCTGCAGTCACGTCCTAGTGGATTTTAGAACGTGATATCTTTGAATACGTTTATTGAATTTTGTGTCAGTACCGTTGAGGAGTTGGTTCGTCTGAAGCCAGTCTTAAGAAAACCATATTAATTGAATGTTATCGTTTACTTTAACAGAACTGCCAAGAATCTGACACAACACAGGGCTAAAATAATGTTCCCTGAGATAACGCGCAAGAAAGCTGACATAGACTTGATACACTGCATCAAGTACCTCGTAAATTATGGATTCTATAAGTTTGGTGTGGAGGTTAGTAGTTTTATTCGTAATTTAACTAAAGTAACAGTTTGACTTTAGGCAGATCATCGCGCATCGATGTATGCAGTAACGAGAATGGATAAAGTGAGAAATGAGTACATTTGAGGTAGTTTAAAAGTGGCGCCAGTGACAAAAGTTTAAAGTAAGCCCATTCATTATGAAAATTATTGTGTAGGTAGCTATTTTAAAGTATGCCTTCATGGCCAAATCAGAACCCATGAGGAATATCGATAGCGGTTTTTTTTTTAATTAATAAAGTGTTTTCTTACAAATAAGTTCTATATTTTGGTTTGCCATGTGTTATTCTTATTAATTTCTAGAATTTCATCCTTTTCATCCTTATTTCAAAGTCGGGCTTGAGACTCCTTTTTCATTCCTCATAGTTTCGGATTTGGTCAAATGATCATGAAGGCACACTTTAAAAATTCAGTTGACCCGCGCAATCTGGTCTGCTCCGCTTTTATTGGTTTTAGCGTGATGATATATAGCCTATAGCCATCCTCGATAAGCGGGCTATCTAACACTGAAATAATTTTTCAAATCGGACCAGTAGTAGGAACTACTGGTTAAGTTTGGTGGTGGTTAAGTTTGTTTGTTTGCTTGAACGCGCTAATCTCAGAAGAGATAAACGCGTTAAAGCAAACAAACAGACAAACTCTTCAGGTCCAACTCATCGTTATGAACAACTTTTGCGATGGGACCAATACTGAAATCGTGAAAAAATTTCATGTTCAACAAACACTTCACACTGACCGGCAAATTGCAAAAAAACATAAAATATTTGAATTTCGCGGGCTACCCTGGCGCATCCACCTTAAGTGTAGAAGTATAGATACATGGTGGTTCATTCATTTTAATTTAAACCTCGATTGAATCTAAAGTCAGAAAGAATATTGTTAAACTGTCGGTTGAACACACCATTGAATAGTCCTATGTTGAGCTTGATAAGCATGTTGTGGTATGCGTCTACAGACCTTCTAGTTACCAGAATCTATCTGTTTTTATTCTGTAATGGAAGATCAAAATATGTGGCGACTGTATTAACTTATTAGAAACAAGCTCGAAGAAAAGCTCTTTGCGAATGGTGCGAATGGACACTAGAGGCACTTTCTTTTTTTACAAAATAAATGTGTTTTCTTTTAACTGTAATTTTTGACGTTCAAAAGTGCCTTTTAATTGAAATAAACGCTTGACTTTGAACGTAAACCGCTTGTAAGGGTATGTGATAAGGAGCAATGAAACGCATGTACCTAAATAAAAGAGTTATAAATATAAATGTATTGTGTGAAGAAAACATTGTATTGTGTGAGATGTGATATGTAAGAAAAGGAAGTTGAGGGAGAGAAAGCGTGATGGCTGACAGGACTGAATAAAAGCAAAAAACGGGATGGCTCACCCCGAGTAAAATGGGATAAGGGCAAGAAGAGGATGATGACCGTGAAAAAAAAATTAAGGCTTAATAGATAAACATTTTATTGTTTTCTTTATTCCTCTAGATTTTATAGAACCTGATGTGTTCCAGATAACTTTGATATGTCTGATGGGCGTGATTGGGTCTCGTATGGACGTTTACGCGGTGCTGTACGCGGCGTGGCTGCTGATCCTCGTGTCCATCCGGCGCAAGGCGCAGGCGCGGCTGTGGACCGCCTTCACGGCCTGCATCACCGTGCTCGTGCCCCTCCAGTATATGATAGCTGTAGGGTTCCTGCCACAGTTCTGCGTCACTTACCCCTGGGAATCCGACGATGAGGTAAGTTAAATTAAAAACCGGCCAAATGCGAGTCGGACTCTGACACGAAGGGTTCTGTACCACAAACTTTAATTTTATTATCTATTTGTTGTTATAGCAGCAATAGAAATACACAATCTGAGAAAATTCCAACTGTCTACCTATTAGGGTTCTTGAGATACAGCTCGCTGACAGACAGTCGGACGGACAGCGGAGGCTTAGCAATAGGGTTCCGTTGGTCACCCTTTGGATACGGAACCCTAAAAATAGACAAGTGGCTTATGGACCACCGGTTGAGACGGAGTTCTTTTTGTGTTTGTATTAAGCCCTCAGCCCACAAACGAATGAGAACGGTAACGTGCGATAAGGAAATCCGATCCATCATGGTTTGAGTAACCGCGCGGTTACCGCCACTCAACCCCAAGAAAATATAATCGTGGGGCACCCGAGCGATTCTATGTAACGCCCGATCGTGACTTATGCGTGTGCCACTTTCGCCCACACTAAGCAAAAATTGAAATTAGAAAAATGCTCATGAAATAAAAACTACTGAACCAAACTGAATCAAATTTTTACGGGACCAAACGGCAAGCATGCCGCATCGAACTAAAAAAAGAATCACATAAATTGGATGAGAAACCTCGGAGTAGGTAATCGGTGTACATACTTAAAAAAGTAAGTAAGGTATAATACCCACCGAATACCTCCTCCTTTTTTGTAAGTCGGTTAAAAAGCGGTCATTGTGACTTAACCATGATAGTTAGATATATACCCCTGCGGATTTTTTTGTAGTTTTAATGTATTCTATAAAACTGTAGTACACCACTTTGCTCTATTGTCAATAGTTTCCGCAGATTACGCGATATAAGGATATTTTTGGTATTTTTTTCACACCTTGGGTTACATTATCGAAGGTTTCATACGGATCCCTAAATTTTTGAAAATACTCTACAGCCTATGTCATTAGGGATAATGTAGGATCCTAATGGTGAAAGAATTTTTCAAATCGGTCCAGTAGTTTTGCAGCCTATTCATTTCAAACAAACAAACAAATCTTTCCTCTTATAATATAATAATTATATAGGGTACATACGAGGGGGCCGAGTGAAAATAAAAATACTAAATTATTTTTATTTTTTAATACATATATTCACCTGCTACCCTAATACATTTTTCAGATCTTTCAATTAGCTTATGTATACCTTCATAAAAAAATGTTTTGTCTTTGTCCGAAAAATAAGCGGGAACCGAGACCTTCACTTCTTCATCAGTTGAACATTTCTTTCCACGAAGTTCTTTTTTCAGTTTTGGAAAGACGTAATAATCACTGGGAGCCAGGTCTGGGCTGTAGGGTGGATGGTCTAAAATATCGAAGCCAACGCAACACGGCTCGTGTGAACAGGCGCATTGTCGTGAAGAAGAATTTTTGACAACTTTCCCCTCCTTTTTTATTTAATGCTTTCTTTCAATGATCAAAAGACTACTTCCGCTCTAGGCGGAGCGGAAGGGAGTGTCAGACTCTTATTGACTAAAACCCATCCGTTGTCCTCCTAATGCCCTTCGCGTTCCAGGGTACGGTGCCTCTTTCGAACGGATTCCGGTTTTTGAGGTGGCGCGCGGCGTGAGCATTCTTGGCACCTTGACAAAGGTCAGTGGAAGGTCCACTGACCTTTGTCATGCCAAGATGATCGTGTAGAATTTTGAAAATTGTCGTATCCGATACTCTAACCATTTCTGCAAGATGTCTCTTCTTTAGTGTAGCATCTTCCCATATTATTTTTTCGACTTTAATGATTTCCGGAGTAGTCACCTTGATCGCTCGTCCGGGCCGCGGGTCGTCTTCAAGCGACTTATAAACCATGGTTTTACCCGGACAAGAGTAAACGAATTCCATCTCTTTTAGTATGTTTTGAACAGATTATTGGTATTTGGTAAGGAACTTTATAACAGCACGGTACTCGATTTTTTTCCAAAATGGACACTTTTGCTGGCTGACTACCTTTTTTGGTAGAATGCTTGTCAGTCTAAACTAAGTCCACACTAGCATCGCTCCATTGTAGACATTAAATAAACGTATGTTAGTAAAAGTCGAGAGTTAGCCTGAGAGTAGGACCACCTAGGCTAAAAATTAATGAACTTACATAATCATTTGATAAAACGTATTGAAAAAGTCATATTCCGAACCTTATTTCATTCTCCGTGCCAGTCAACCGCCACTTCTTTATTTTGCCCTAACTTTAAAAAAAAATATTCATTACTAATTTAGTAAATACGTTTCACCCTCCTCATCACATTTCTATAAAAAAAAATCTACCACCAATGCCACTTTCAAAATTCGTCTAAGTAGTAGTAGTAGTAGTGTCTTGTCTGCACTTGCTGGCAGAAAAGTTAGTCTTTGAAGCTTTGAAAGCGTCGGAAAAATATAAAATAAGATCAGATGTTTCATTTCCATTATGGAACGTGGTGTCGCAGCTCTGGTAACCTGTGGCACTACAATATGTATATATTAAAAGAAGATTAAAATAAATTGGTCCTAATTCACTACACCCATAGGTAACTTCACACATCGTCAGTAATTTTTCAACCGTCGAGCCCAACATTTTGTTTTCAAAACATAAAAATATATTTTTCAGCAAATGAAACATATTCGCTCATGGATGTTCCTTCCGTACGCCAAGTCGCCGCCACACGCTTACAAACTCATCTTCGATTACTTTCTCCTGCTGTTCGCCACTCGACAAATGAAAGTATTCCGCATAGAAAGGATTCTTGGTGAAAATTTTGTAGGAGGGTCAAACAACGAAAACATTGGCGCTGATTGGGAGACGCCCAACTTCGTTAATCCTGTACCAGACTTCCTTGGCTACGTTGGGTAAGTTAACTTGAACAACGCTGGCATACAATTTAAGATGCGGGATTCGAACAACCGACTTCCAAAAACAAAAGACTACAAAGTATAAAATAACTTAAATTTCGTAAGTCGGTGTTATTGGTTATTTTTTCGTTTTTTGACACCGACTTACGAAATTTAAGTTATTTTATACTTTGTAGTGTTTTGTTTTTACTTACTTACTGTGCCTTCAATAATAATAACCTTATATAATTGGCCATCCCGACAATATAGAACAAAAGTGTTGTGTGTTCATTCCAGGACATGGCTTGACGTGCTGAAGCGCTTGGTGTTCTTGGGAATGCTGTGGGTGACGCTTGCCATCATGTTCATGACTGGCACTAATCGAGTGAACCTGTTCTCCATGGGATATCTCATCGGCTCCTTCATATTCCTTTGGCAAGGAACCGATTTCTATTTGCGTCCCAAAAGTGCTATTTTAAGATGGTGAGTGAGGACTTGAAAACTTATGCTTCATTTAGTTTCTTTAACTTATAACTAGTTGACCCACGC
The DNA here is from genome assembly GCA_950371165.1 of Lacanobia oleracea. Classification (NCBI taxonomy): domain Eukaryota; kingdom Metazoa; phylum Arthropoda; class Insecta; order Lepidoptera; family Noctuidae; genus Lacanobia; species Lacanobia oleracea. The sequence goes on from OX493393.1 coordinate 8,174,992, forward strand.
ATCTTCGTCTCCTCGGCTCCTATTGGTCTTAGCGTGATCGTATATAGCCTATAGCCTTCCTCGATAAATGGACTATCTAACACTGAAATAATTTTTCAAATCGGACCAGTAGTTCCTGCGATTAGCGCGTTCAAGCAAGCAAACAAACAAACTTACTCTTCAGCTTTATTATTAGTATAGATATTTCTTGTATCGAATTTAACACATTGTTAACAAAGTTCGGAGTTAATGGCCGTTATTTTATTATCACCATGGGCACCCGGTTGATACAACCTACAACTGATTTGTAAACATCTGGCTTGATGATCCATTATCAGGTGGTCTTGGCTGGTGCGGTACAACGTTGTAGTGGTGGTTGTGAAGACGCTGCTACAAATCCCGGGCTGTATCTTTACCACAGTGATGAAAGAACACGCTTGCTGGCTGGTCCAGCTCCTGGGCATCGGGTGTGTTGACAAGTTCGCGGGCGGAAATATAGCGCACTTTATTAAGATGCAGTACACTAAAGTAAGTCGACAGCTTTAAAGTAAGATACTTGTAGGTAGCGACATATATCCCGATTACAAGTTATAAATGGAATAATTGTAAAACCCATTTCTTTGCCTACTGCTTGGGAATATAGCTGTGATGTCTGATGATGACGATATTTATTTTTTATTATTTTGTAGGAGGCCATCTGTTCAGTTCCCCAAGAAGATATAGGGTTAGCATGGGACGGAGTTTGCTTTGCTTTCCTCATACTGCAACGGAGGCTCTTCCATAGCTTCTACTTTTATAGAGTCATAGACGAAAGCAAAGCTACAACCGTGCTCGCTTCAAGGTAATGTCCCAGACTAGCAATCATTTTTTCAAAATTATTTTAATTATTGCCATTTTATGGCTCAAATATGTTTCCTACTAGCTGACCCGTGCCCATTTCATTCGGCGGTATTTTTCGGGTTAATATGTATATAGCCAATGACACTCTTTTTCAAAATTGGTTCAGTAATCACAACCTCACAAACATTACCTCTTTATAATATTAAGTAAAGAAAATTGACAGCTGTAGTTAAAAAATAAATAACATTAACAGTTAAATACAAACAATAAAGTCAAGGAAAAACCTGATAGCCAGTGATGCACCCAAATAGGGACGGATCTACTTTTTGGTGGGTATTCTAACACCGACATGGTTACCTATTAACGCTGTCGTTAATAGGTAACCATGTCGGTGTTTTTTTTAATTTTGTTTATATTTATTTCGAACATTACTTACACATTTAGAATTGTCTTATCGAGCCCTTTATTTTAATACCTCACATATCTATAAAAAATACCGGCCATGTGCGGACTCTCACACGAAGGGTTCCCGTATCCATGGATATAATAAAGAAGGAGATATGCCCGGTAGACGAAAATGTACCGGAACCCTGTGTCTCGACTATGCCCCTACCAAACGGCAACTACTACACATGCACTGCAGTAAAAGCAATAGATACGCAGTCGCACACACACCCGCATTTCTCAAAACAGAACATACTATACAATAAATTTTCAACCTTATCCTTTCACACACAGCGTGTATTTATCATACACCGTACAACTTACCCACACAAAAACAGCTCGCGCTATCGTTGTGCTGTGCAAAAGTAATTTATTTTTCATATACGCTAGTGATTGACTAAATCGGAAAGTTATCGAATCTTCCATTAATTATAGTACAAAAAAGGTTTTTTGCGGTCCTAAAAATAAAATAAATAAAAATCCGACCAAGTACGAGTCGGACTCTCACACGAAGGGTTCCGTACCATAAACCTAAATTTTTATAGCGGCATTTTTTGTTATAGCGGCAATAGCAATACACAATCTGTGAAAATTTCAACCTTCTACCTATTACGGTTCTTGAAATTCAGCCCGCTGACAGACGGACGGACGGACGGACGGCGGAGGCTTAGCAAGGGGTTCCGTTGGATACCCTTCGGGTATGGAACCCTAGAAATGGCATGTCCAGAAAATATTATAAACACTCCACCGATTATTACCATAAAATTTAAATAAATAATTTATGAAAGTTAGTTACGCATTTCTCTACTACGCTATAATATAATTAAATTAAGTATAAAACGTTATTTTTCGACCTTCTAACCGGGTTAAAACGGTTGACAAATTGAAAAATAAACTATTATAGCAAGATTTCCTTCGTCAATCGACAATGTTGCCGATAACCTACGTAAGTGGATCTGCAAAGGACATCAGTAACTCGTCGCAAGCAGCTGCCGTAATAGGCGATGAATCCGCATACAAAAGTATCGTTTTGTGATTTTTACATTGTTTAGTCACTTTGTGACTAACTTAGGTAGTGGTTATGGAGCAATGTATTTTTTGCAAAAGTACAGTCGCTGTGATATTTGAACACAAGAATAATATAGTAAAAGCAAGATATATTTTGCGATTTCTGGTTTTTCATGATTTTAAAGACAAATATAGTAAAATACTAATATTAAGATTTGGTAAGTGATTCCATGATTTACATAGGTTTGGTATAGAATATATATATATATTCGGTTTTTACAAGAAACCACTGAATAACACGGAATTCTTAAAATTTGACACCATCGCGGTCGAAAGCGCAGTGTTCGCCGAGATGACCATTTGAGTATGACATGATCAACGTGATCATGTCGCGCGGACACTGACACCCCCCCCTTTTTTATATTTCTATGCCCGTACCATAAACCGAAATAAAGAACATGTATCTTGTATAGGAGCCCCTTTAATTTAATTTGCAATGGAAATACACACATCACTATTCAGTGACCAATACGTTTTAGGTGTTGACGGTTTTTGGCACTTTGTACTTCCTCATCGAATATTGTCGCTGGCTGTACGTATTGTTGCTTCAATTGAGGTGTTTTTTTTTTACCTGTAGGGGCGCAGAATTAATAGAAGAGCTTCGTCAGAAACAGATGAATGCACAGGAAGAACAAGAGACGAAAATCCTTGAGAAAATCAAAGTAAAAATGGAAAGAATAAAGGCTAACCAGAAGAAAATACAAGGCGTCTTGAGCAGGGAACCGTGTCACCACGATAGAGGTATATTTTTGGTTTTGAGTATGAGATTCTAAATCTTAATCTGTTTAAATATGTCAGACTAGATGTACTGTCGGTTGAATGAATGGATTGTTTTAAATTACACAATGTCTAATTAATGTGAAAAATCTACACAATTATGAAAAATTGTGGGTCAAGAACGCGTCATTGGCAATAGGAGGACAACAATATCAAGTATAGATAGAGTGGGTATAATATTTCCGTGGCCGTTTCCCTCGCGCACCCCTGGAGCAGACGAGGAGGAGGAGACTGTGGCGGGCGAGTCGGAGCACGCGCCGCTCGTGCGCGGCCGCAGCGACAGCGGCGCCTCGCGCGGCTACCACACGCCCGACAGCCCCGCCTCGCCGCGCGGCTTCCGCACGCCGCTCAGCGAGCCCTCCGCGCCGCCCTCGCCCGCGCGCCCCGCGCCGCCCGCGCTGCCCGCGCTGCCTGCGCCTCCCGCCTCGCAGGCCGGCCCGCCATCGCCGTCGTCGGCGCTCATGACCGTGTCGCTGGACGCCTACCTGGAGCCGCGCCGCATCTCGTTCGAGTCGCCGCCGGGGTCGGAGCTGCTGGCGCGCACGAGCCGCGCGCCCAGCCCGGAGGAGTCGTACCCGGTGTTCTCTCCGCCGCCCATCCGGCGCCGCCACACGGTGGCCAGCCCCAGCGTGCTGCCGCGCCACTCCATCGTGTCGCAGTCGAGCCGCGCCGAGCCGCACTCGCACCACACGTGTAACCGCTGCGCAGCCGCGCCGCCCGCCTGCGCCCTATTGTTGTTGAATCACGTCCTCTTGAACATACACCGACTGTTGCACTTTGTATAAAATGTAAAGCATACTTGTGGTTTTTAAAATGTGTTTCTTTTTCGTTTAGGCACAGAATCAGATTCTGAGGGACTGAGTAGACGCCGCGTGTACACAAAGAGACACGAAGGTAATATTGTTCGTGGCGTTCTCTCGGTGTGGGAGGTGTTTGTTATTTTGTTCTATCACACTGTGCGCTGGTCATTTAAACTTAACCTAAAGACATGACAATTTATTTTTGTAAATGAGTGACTCGAACACGAACATTATCATTTATTTACATACCAAAAATATTCTCTCTTTTCTCATTTGACTATAGTAATATGGACGCCAATTAAGTTAACTGTGTTGCAGGTCTCATGAACTTCGAATAACAACGATGTAATAATTATAACAAGTAGTTCCAAACAGAGCCATAGAGTATCTCTCATAGAGTTCAAATCAGGCCACATTTATCATGTCTTGACCAGCTGTGATGTACTCGTAACTACCAGATACAGCTTTATTAATAAAATTTCTGATTTTGGGTGGTTTAAAGTATTGATATTAAAACCCGTTAGTGTTAAGTCACTACAATAATAAATTGCGAATGGTGTGCGAGCTGCTGTTGAGTAATGCTTTTCTCTTGTAGTGCGGGACAGAGGATCGTATAGGCCGCCAGCAAGCCATCAGAAGGGTAATGTTCACGAACCAGGCTCGCTATAAATCATAATGCGTACTAACCCCTCCTCGGCTTGTCGGTGATGGTATTTAGGCAGATTGCATCTTCATGGCGGGAACTGTCTTAATTTTATTAAGTAAATGTATAAAACTTGTATATTTTGTATTGCAGTTAAAGGATGTAAATAAAGAAATCTAAGACAGAATGCGCCGCTTGTCGGCTTTACTTGTGTTTCCGCGCCTGATGTGCCATAGTCGAATGTCTGCATGCTACTGCTATGATATGCTTAGTGTTTCCTCACTATACGCATGTTGCCTGGATATGTCTGCAACAACACTTGGTTTTGTTGCACTGATTAGTTACAGTTTTGTTACTCTTATAGATCACTCATCTTTTGTTGTATTCACATTATTATTTTAATGTCTTATTTTAATATTCAACAGAATATATTAGAATCAGATAAAAAGCTTACGCTAAATAAAAGTTACTATGTAGCATGCATAATGAAACGTTTTCAAATAGGCGTAACAAAAGAATATTGCTATAGTTAATAAGTTTTTAATAAATGTAGGTATCATTATAAATTTACGTTTTAACAATTTTAAATACATTATCGCTTAACTTAAAGTTACGCCTATTTTGACGAAATGCAGTATTTTTCATATATTTTTGTATTTACAGCTATTCGGTCCGGAGACTATTACATGTTCGATGAATTCGATGACACGGAGGTTCAAATACATGATGACGACGAATCGAGTTCGGACGAAGACGCTCCCTGCAGACAGATGGGAATTGGCAAGGTCAGTTACTTTGTGCCAATCTGGGCTCTTGTTGGGGTAATCAGCGGAATTATGGTGGTAGCTTCCTGTCACGGGTAAATGCGTGAAAAGTACCCCATGATTTTGAAAACGCAATTCGGCTAAAGACCAAATTTAAACTCTAATTTTGTGTCTAGCTTATAAAAAACAAAGAAATATATATTTAGTGTTATTTCCATAGTTCTGCTGAATACCATAATTATAAAGTCTTGTTGGTGAAGGTATACGCCGTTGTGATTTGTGGGTTATGCTGTAATATCTAAGAGAACATTGTCATCAGTATTCGTGCTTGCGCCTATCACAATGCACAAACAAGTGCTTGTACTCAATCTTTCGGACATTTCAGTAGCGTTATAGCCACATTAATAACACAAAAAATTATGGGAACACCAGACTGAATTAAAAAAATTAAGGGGATACTGATAAAGACAATGTTTCAAAATGGTGTACTGAGTTTTTGTAATAAGCATGTTTGAGTATCTATATTAGTATTATTTATTGGTAACTGTTACTATACATAGTACGTCTTGGGTGTTCCCGCATGATCGCTTACCCTGGATACTTTTAGATAAAGCGGAATGTCGTGCCCTCCGATTTAGTATAGAAGTAAAGGGACAATAACTTGTTGTAGTTCAAAGTTACGTCCAGTCCGCTTACGGTGACTAACCATAAAGCCCGGTATTAATAATATTGCACTATCATACTACTCGAATCGGCTCACGTTGTAACATTTTTGGCATTACTTAGTATCTTTGTTTAACGATCAGTCTCGGCGAAAAACTAATAATTATACAACCACACTTTTAAGTAAGGTTAGTTTAAACAACGTGTACTGAATTCGAGTGCGTGTAAGCTTACGATTGTGTCGCGTGGGCCGAGCAGCTGCTGTCGACGATGATCAAGACGGACTTGAGGCGCGCCGTAAATCTCCGCCGAGCCTCCGCGCCCACCCTGCGGTCGTCCAGGCGCATGTCCCTCACCGATCCGATCTCCTACCAGCAGGTAATGGGCCCAATGCAATCATCACACCAATACAATCAACTATATGTGTAGGTAAACCCCGGGTATGTATATTGGGGGTTCACATTAGATATAATAGAACAGCAAGGTGCAGGTATACCGGACTCCGCTAAGTCACACGTATTCTGCATGCTACAGCATGCAGAATATTTACAAATACGCTAAGCGTGCTAAACACGTGTGGCATACGGAATCTCTTAAGGCGCAAGTACACTTGATCGTTTCGCACCTTATTATATATTAATATATTATATATATATTAATTCCTGGAAGATTTTACGTTCTGGTGTCTAAGGAATTGGATAACGAAGCTGGGACATCTTTCATTTAAGCGTGGTACTAGTTCGGGTATATTTTGATTCTGATTTACAAAGCCGACCTGATTAGATTTTGCTACCGATTAATACCGACCATTTCTACGATTTACGTTGACCGGGCTGCGGCGGAGTACATTTTACATTGTGTTGAGGTAAATTGAAGCCATTGTGAAGTGGTTAGAAAAATAACCCGTTCGGATCTGCTAGCACGCCAAAACAATTACTCAACGTAGCTACAATAATATTCTCAGCTCTACTTAAATGAGATCTCGCCCGTTTCATTTATTCTACATATTGTCCAATTACTTAGACACCTGATATACAAAATTACAAGATTTTAACATCACAATATCTACACACTCAACGGGAAAGTTTCGCTAAAACCTCTCATACTTGTTCGTATTCGTTTACCTATATGTCACCGGAAAATGGCAAACTTCGTAAGACTATAAAATAACTTGAAAGGTAGAGAACTTCGTTAAATTATCAACTGAACCTTTGGAATTCTCTTTTACGCATCAAAATTTTAAGGGTTTATAAATTCTCGAAATAATTCCGAGAAATTGTGAACTGACATAAAATGGCGACCAATCAGAGCACAATTTTACAAGAAACTAGGCTCTCATTGGTTTGTTCAGATTCGACGTCACATATCAAATCTTAACAAACGCCATAGAGTTACGAATTAAATGGACCTCCCGTTGTCCGATGTAGGTGTGCATTACCCTAACAAAATGTTGTGCTTTAGAGAGGTGAGACTAACAAATAATTAGTTCAACATGAGGAGCAATTTGTTCACTAAATGAAAAATTTGTTCGAATTGTTGTTTTAACGTTATTTGAGAAAAACAGATTTTGCTGGAGTAACGTTTGAAACGTTACCCTGGCAAATTTGTTTCAGGCCGAAACCAAATGCATGAATAGATATTTTTGTTGCGTAGTAAATGTTTGTAAATAGAAAACAATTGTGTGTGTTATGGTTCTTGAGTTATTTAAGAATTGGCTGCGGTAACGTTTTGGGATTTCCCATTGCAGATCTCGAAAACTAATCAACGCAGTAATTTGAAAAAAAAAAAAATACCTACAAGACCTTCATTTGTTCAAACATTAGTTTTTGATTTGGTTGACGTAAACCAAAGTAATTAAATAGTTTCTAAAATCACAATAATCAGATTTGTAAGTAAACCAATACACTTGTAACCAAATAAACAGCTGTAAAAAAAACTCGTGGTAGACGCTTATAACGTCAGGAATTTTAGATTTTGTAACTGTACACGATATGAAGATAAAAACAAGTTTGATTAATGTTAGACTGGTCGAAATATAGCGATCAAATTCGCACTTCCCATAAAGAAGGATGGCATACTTTGAACCAAAACAGAATACGTGTTCTGCGATTTCTGATACAGAGCTATAGTACTCACTAAAATGCCTATACTGATCTGCTCCGACTTTCGGCGCCTTGGGTCGCTTTTCCAGGGGGATGGGGATATAGACCGAGACGTAACGCACCGAATCAACTCAGGATGGATGAAATGGCGACAGATCACTGGAACAACTTGCGACCCACGGATGCCCCTCAAGTTGAAAGGGAAAATCTATAAGTCTGTGACAAGACCTGCTGTAATATATGGATCAGAATGTTGGGCTGTGAAAAAGACGGATGAAAATAGATTGCATGTCGGGGAGATGATGGAGTGGAGTAACAAGAATGGATAAAGTGAGAAATAAGTACAATAGAGGTAGTTTAAAAGTGGTGCCCGTGGACTGGTGGATGTCGCTGCGTCCCCGCAAGGGGGCGCAGCAGGCGGTATCGGGGCGAAGCTCCCTGACCGCAGTGGCCACTCCTCGGCCCGTTAATACGGGCCGGTCGTTTGATTGGCAACAAAAATGCCATAAAATGTTGGCGTGTGCCTGCCACTATTTACATAGCAAAAGTCGCACGCCTGTAATTGGGTCGCTGAAGTGTTTCACTACAGGACCGTCGCGACCGTTTGTCGCTTCTTCACGAACACCTTCGGCGGTCAGTCCCCGCCGGGTGAGACCCCCAGTGACCTGGGGGAGGCCCAGCGAGAACGACCAGCGTCGAAGGTGTCGACTTTGGTGACGCACCTGCAGCAAGGAGTGAGTGGCTCTCGTCCGCACCGGTTCTCAGATCTAGCCGATCGCGGCCCGGACTGCAGAGCCGAGTGTGTGTGTAGGCGGCCGTGTATTGTGCCGCTGCCGCCCAGTGCGTATGCACCGAATAAGCCTATATTAACCTAGGAAACATATTCGGTGCGTGAGTTCTCGCGCTTGTCTAGTGGTGAGTGTGTGAATTTCGGAACGCAACCTGCCTATATTAACTTAGCACAGGTCGCGCACTGGGATGCGAGTTTGGGTGTAGTGTCGCTGTTTGAGTAGGCCGCGTGTAGCGGGAAGCGGCCTACTCAGGCGTCAGTCTGGTGAGGTGCGACGGGGCCGTCTACGTCCCCGACCAGGTCGCGGGGTAGGCGCTTCGCGTCAAGCGGGTGCGCGCGCGCCAGGGTGGCAATTTGCTTGACGTGAGGCCAAGCGGATGCGTCGGCGAACATGCCTTTCGCGAGGCGCTGCACTAACTCATCCAGGCTCTCGATCCCGAGGTCCCGCTGGATGACAACGTTCCTCACTATGTAAGGGGCATGCACTATGGTCCGCAGCGCAAGGTATTGTTGCGCACGGAGCTTCGCGCGATTCCCCTCACACGTGAGGGCGAGCCAAGCATGGTGCCAGTGACGGATGCCCCTCAAGTTAAAAGGAAATCGCGTGTCTTGGTGTGGTCATGTGAAGAGGAGGGATAAAACGCATGTAACTAGAAGAGTTATGGATATGAATGTGGATGAATGGAGAGGGAAGGCCGAAGAAAAGATGGATGGATTGTGTGAGGAGTATTATAGTAGTATTAGTATAGTCCCAAATAACATTTTGGTGTCAGTTACAGGCGATTTTATGACTTTAAGTAATATAACAGGGTTATAACTATCTCAGTTATAAGTATAGGCGATATAGAGGAGTTAACAAACAAGTTTTGGCACCAATCGCGGCACTAAGTCTTTAAACGACTACGAAATACATCTTTGAGAGTTATAATCGTGCTAGTAACAGCAAGTATACTTAAAACGTTATAGCTTTAATCTTTCTCTGACACCCAAAGCTTTATAAAAGGGATCACCTACTCCTTCTAACACTTATTGTTGTATATTTATTGCAATGAAGTGTTTTATACCACTTAAGGCGTTATATTACCTAAAATTGCAGACATAGGTTATATAATAGATTTTGTCGAGTTTAATAACACGAAAGACTAAAAGTGTCAAACAACTCCTCTATCTAGGTTTAATCTAAAGGGTTCAACTAAAGCTTATTGTGTTAGGCAGTACTCTTTTAAAGACGTTCTGAAGGTATTGGTGTCAAACAACGCAAGTATGGGTCGTTATTAACACCTCAATTTTGTAAAGTTCGCCATTGTTTTGGTAACCTAACAATTAACATTATTTCGAGTTATTCAACATTTGACTACAGTATACAAAATTTCTTACATTATTTGAAGCGTTCCATGAATGCCACTTATTTTTACATACCACTGCTCAAGAAGAAAGAATGAATAATAATGTTTAGCTTGAGGTACCTATTTTTTCACTTCACATACTTAAATAACTTAATATTCCATAATATTATTCTGCTGTGTTGAATAATGGATGACATAACACTTCCACTACGAACAGATTTAATTTTAGTAAGGTTACAGGCTTTTTCAATCTTGACGGTGCTTTTCTACCGCCCGTAGTGCTCACCAACGCGGTATTACAACGGTAATACCTGTTAAAGTAGTAGCTGACGATGAATAAACGCTCTTGTGCAGCTTTAATATCTTTTTAACACCGTACTATAGGATTTAAACCACCTTTAGTGTTTACAAACCCTATATTACAACGGTTATACCGGTTAAAGTAGTAGCTGACGATGAATAAACGCTCTTGTGCAGCTTTAATATCTTTGTGACACCGTACTATAGGCTTTCAATAACTTTTACCTGTAAAACTGTGGGCCTCTTTCGTGGTTATAGATGAGTTAGAGTATGCTCTAACTCAGTTGCACAGGTATGCGTTAACACTTTTATACTCAAATGGAACTGATATACGGGTCTTATTTAGGTCTTTTTAACGCTTTACTGTTAGTTGGGGTAATATTGTAAAGAGGAAAGATTTGTATTATTGTAATAACAAATGAAACTTAAAAACTACCGGACCGATTTGAAAAATTATTTCAGCAGTTGATAGCTACATTATCAGCTAGTAACATAAGCTATATTTTATCCACGTACTCGCACGGGAACGGCAACTACGCGGGTGAAACCGCGTGACTTCCGATAGTACCTACTAAATAAGAATATACGAGTACTAAACGAAAGAAAAACTCAATTTTTTTTGTCAGGGCCTTTTTTTAGGTTCCGTACTCAAAAGGTAACCAACGGAACCCTATTAGTAAACCTCGGCTGACCGTACGTACGTCCGTCCGCCCGTCTGTCTGTCTGTCAGCGGGCTGTATCTCAAGAACCGTAATAGGTAGACGGCTGAAACTTTCATAGATTGTGTATTTCTAATGCCGCTATTAAGAAAAATAATAAAAATTAAGGTTTATTGTACGGAGCCCTTCGTGTACGAGTCCGACAAGCACTTGGCCGGTTTTTTTATTTTACGAAATTGACAACGACTCTATTCATTTCGTAACTCTAGGTCGTACATGTGACGTCACATCTGAACAGACCAATGAGAGCCTGTTTCTGTAGATTTGTGCTCTGATTAGTCGCCATTTTATTTTAGTTCACAACTTCTCGGAATGAATTCGAGAAATTGTAAGCTACAAATTTTGATCCGTAAAAATACATTCCCAATTTTCAGTTGACAACTTATCGAAAGCTAAAAATCTCTCAAGTTATTTTATAATCTTACGGAGTTAGCGATTTTCCGGTGACATATATAAAAGGTCGAGCTTGGTTGCGCCTCCATTGGTTATGTGGTGTGTATTTTATTAGAAATTGCTTGCACTTTTGTTCTGGCTTCTGCATGCATTTTTATGTTTACCTATATGTTTATGTAAGATTTGGATTACGTTAAAATATTTCCGTTTTTAATACTTATTTTAATTCTGGTTTTAAATGCAGAAATTTTAATTAGTTTAATATATTTTTTTACTACCTCATAGTATGATTTCGCATCTTTTTTATTTTTTTATATTATGCTTTATTTTTTGTACTTGTGTTTCTAACTGTTGATATTACATTAAAATCTACTGTTATTCAGATTCGAAGAAAGGGGGGATACGAGGCAAGGCGTGAATCGCATTATAAACTGGAGGACAAACCGTTTACGGACATCGACGATTTCGCACCGTTGCCAGGTTTGTTCAATTTGCACATATTTACATTATAAGGGTTCCGTTTTTTACGGATGTTCGGAACCCTAAAAAAGCATAAAAGAAGGGCCAGTGCAACGTTTGTCATCATTTGCCTAGCCTTTTTCCAACCATATTGGGGTCGGTGTCCGAGGAGCTCGTGGCTAGATAATAACAGTCGCACGGGTCGATCTTCAAGGTTAAGCAACGCTTGCCAAGGTTGGTCTGTGGATGGGTGACCATTTTAACATACCGAGTTTCCTCCGTGCCTCGGAAAGCACGTTAAGCCGTTGGTCCCGGCTGTCATTTGTAGATCTTTGGCAGTCGTTACGGGTTGCCAGAAGCCAGTAAATCTGACTCCAGTCTTGCCAAGAAGTACCGTGTTACCCAGTTAATGGGTTGTGGAGATCTGGTAGGCAGCCGCTCCTCGTAAAATACTGGTATTCAGCTGAATCCGGTTTGACTGGAAGCCGACCCCAATATAGTTGGGAAAAGGCTAGGCAGATGATTGGGGTCGGTGTCCAGTCAAACCAGATTCAGCTGAATACCAGTGTTTTACGGTGGAGCGGCTGCCTACCAGACCTCCACAACCCATTAACTGGGTAACACGGTACTTCTTGGCAAGACTGGAGTCAGATTTACTGGCTTCTGGCAACCCGTAACGACTGCCAAAGATCTACAAATGACAGCCGGGACCAACGGCTTAACGTGCTTTCCGAGGCACGGAGGAAACTCGTTATGTTAAGATGGTCACCCATCCACAGACCAACCTTGGCAAGCGTTGCTTAACCTTAAAGATCGACCCGTGCGGCTGGTATTATTTAGCCACGAGCTCCTCCCAGTGCAACGTTTGTGTTCCAGTTATTATATTGTTTTTTAACAATAATTACAAATTAAAAGTAACGTGAAACGCCAATAAGTGTCAGGTGACGTAACTCCTGTTAATTATTAACCCAAGATCCCAGGGCTCCCAGACGTTACTTATTATCGCAGTAACAAAATATATTGGATAGAATAGTGCTACTGTAATTTCAACGTACGCAATTTTTGTAGTGATGTAGGTATCTATATCAATATACTTACTAATATATAAAGCTGAAGAGTTTTTTTTTGTTTGTTTACTTGCGCTAATCTCAGGAACTACTGGTCTGATTTGAAAAATTCTTTCAGTTTTAGATAACCCATTCATCGAGAAAGGCTATATGCTATATACCATCACGCTAAGACCAATAGGAGCGGAGCAGTAGTGAAAATTGTGACGCAAACAAAGTTGCGTGGGTCAACTAGTAACATATATTTCAAAAGTACAGGAAAAAAAAGGAGATAGTTTTGGAGTTTCCTTTATTTATACTTAGTAAATAAACTATCTCCAAATTACAGCCTTGTGAATCTCTGAAGGATCTCATATCTCTGGAGATAGCGATCAGATTCCCAACTAACATCAAAGCGTTAAAAAAACCTATATAAGACTCGTATATCAGTTCCATTTGAGTATAAAAGTGTTAATGCATACCTGTGCAACTGAGTTAAAGCATGCTCTAACTTACTTATAACCACAGTTTTACAGGTAAACGTTATAGAAAACACAAAGATAACACACACAAACATATTAAAGCTGCACAAGAGCGTTTATTCATCGTCAGCTACTACTTCAACCGGTATTACCGTTGTAGTATAGGGTTGGTAAACACTACAGGTTGTATAAATCCTATAGTACGGTATTAAAAACATATTAAAGCTGCACAAGAGCGTTTATTCATCGTCAGCTACTACTTTAATCGGTATTACCGTTGTAATACCGCGTTGGTGAGCACTACAGGTGGTAGAAAAGCACCGGATAAGAATGCTTTGCCACTAAACACTTCTTGAGTACTTTATATATACACTATATAACTTTTAGCGTACGTCAAGATTCAAAAAGCCTGTAAACTTACTAAAATTAAATCTGTTCGTAGTGGAAGTGTTATGTCATCCATTATTCAACACGACAGAATAATATTATGGAATATTAAGTTATTAGTTAAGTATGTGAAGTGAAAAATCACTGCACTTATGATTTCACGGTAAATGTATACCATGTTTCTCATCTCAATTTTAACGCACCTAGGATTTATTAAAGATTTAAAAGAAAAGTTATGATTATATAATAGGCACCTCAAGCTAAACATTATTATTCATTCCTGCTTCCTGAGCAGTGTTATGTAAAATTAAGTGGCATTCATGGAACGCTTCAAATAATGTAAGAAATTTTGTATATTGTAGTCAAATGTTGAACAACTCGAAATAATATTAAAAGAATTGGGTGTCACAGAAGGTTAAAGCTATAACGTTTTAAGTATACTTGCTGCTACTAGCACCTTTATAACTCTCAAAGCTGTATTACGTCGTCCATTAAAATTTAAGTGCCGCAATTGGGGCTAAAACTTGTTTGTTAACTCCTCTATATCGTCTTTAGTAATAAGTGAGATAATTATAACCCTGTTATATTATATAAAGTCATAAAAATGCCTGTAACTAATCCACTAAAATGTTATTTGGGTTTTAAACTATTACCATATCTAGTTAGTCGTTAAAATATTATGCAAATTTCTAATTATTTAAAAATATTTTGTAAAAACCGTGTAAATTATCTAGTCGTCTTATAGCGAGCATTTGATGATACTTACAAAATTTGGCCATCGCGTCGGCTCAAGCTAGCAGTTATACGTTTATTCAAAGTACCTACATACTAACACTATTCTGTCCCACATTTTTTTTTCTGATAAAATAAGTTCTGGGAGCACTGGGATCTTGCTCTATGACTTTTTTCTCTGATCTGCTCGATTCGTGACAGTTCTTGACCAGTGGCAGACAAGAGTGACGTCATCGTCCCTTTTCGCGCAAAAATTTAAACAGTCGGTGTGAAAACTCAATTTTGGCAATCAATTAAAGTGTTTTCATTTCTTATTTATGTGGTGGTCTATTCTCGATGGAGTTCTTTAAAATTAAAGCAAAAATGGAAATATTGCATGTTCCCCATTGGTTAACTAAATATAATATAGATAATCATTAAAACTGTTAGAGTACTTCCTGAAGTCATAGAAAGCTGTAATTTAATAATAATAAATAATAATAAATTTGTTTATTAGGGCACTAGCATTAGCACAAAGACATCATAAAAATTAAGAAATCAGTACATTTTGCCCCCCATCCCTTAACATAGGAAAATGAAAGTTTGTATGGAACTTTTGTCAATTTTCAAGCTAGGAACATATAAATAAGTAATAGAATATTGGTTACAAATAAAACTAAATGATCCCATAAGGGTTCTATTTTTACCTTTTGAGATACAGAAAGTATTAGGACGTTACACTTCATGGCGTTTCAAAATTAATGAAATAGAGGGTTATTATTATTTTGTGACGCGTGGAATGCGTGTGTGGACCGCGCCACGCCCATTTTGTAGTTATAGTTTTATTAGCTCGTTTAAACTGCCTCCGTGGTCGAGTGGTTTAGGCGTTTGACTTGTGACCCGGAGGTCGTGGGTTTGATTCCCACGGGAAAACCAAAAAACCACTTAGTGGTTGGTGGCTTTAGTGGTTTTCCAGTAAGCTAAGCTGGTGGCGCCGGCTGTCAAATAGCGGTCGCCAAATAAGAGGCGGTTTAGAAACTCTGACACTAGGGTTTATGGAGTCGTTAGACCTTACTGCCCACACGATAAGAAGAAGAGTTAGTTCAACTAGGTACCTACTGCTAATTTCTAAAAACAATAAATAATTGCTAATCTTCTTCTTCCACCTGGCGTTAATCCCGGCTATTACCAGGGTCCGCCTTCCTACTTAGCTAATAAATAATTGCTAAAAAACTTACAAAAAGAAATGATATCCCACTAAAACATCGCCAATACGAGTACATAATTATAAGCCATAATTATGTACAGTAAAAAAGTTATCAGATCTTAGGTATGGAGAGCCAAGCTCCTACATCTACACGCCCTATAACCAAGTCAGCGTATGCCAAACGGTATGTATTTTGAAAAGAAGCTTAAAAACTGAGACGTCATAAATGTGCCTTTGTTTCAGAAACGGATGTTACAGTTGTAGACAAAATGAAGGCGCTCCTAGATACGGCGGGGGCGTTCATCTCTAGTCTCCTAGTTACGCTCACACGGCACATTATGAAGTACTCTCGCGATTATCGATACGTATCGAAAACGCTTTCCATCGAAAAGAAAATACTAAAGGTATGACAGCAGGTTTTTTATACACTGTAAGTGTTTATAATGTGCACATATCAAAATGAGGTAAACTATGCTTAAGTAGGTCAAAGGAAAACGTATTAAAAAAATCTTTTTTTAAAAGCTATTATTTAACTTGTGTATGTATGTTTGTTCGGGTGGAATCTTGCTACTCAATTTTGAAGCATATCTTCAACCAATTGAGCTGAAATTTTGTATACACGTTTAGTTTGGATGACAATACACAATAAGCTGTGTGACGCCATTCTAAATTCAATATGGTGGACCATCCAAGATGGTGGAATAG
Organism: Lacanobia oleracea; assembly: GCA_950371165.1. Lineage (NCBI taxonomy): Eukaryota > Metazoa > Arthropoda > Insecta > Lepidoptera > Noctuidae > Lacanobia > Lacanobia oleracea. The sequence continues at coordinate 8,191,617 of OX493393.1, forward strand.
TTATTTTTAATTCATTTCTACAATATGGATATCAAATAAAAGGGCTCGTTGAGAGTAACTTGAAAAACTAAAAAGTAAAAATAAATTAAAAGCAAAAAACCTTTTTTTTTTAAACTTTTATTTAAATGCTCTAAAAAGAAGAAAATAAAATTTTCCTTTAAAATTTATCATAAAAGCTTGTCTCGAGTTTTGATAAATTAAATACTTATAGGTACTTACACAAACCTCGCGACAAGCTTTCCATTATGGAATGATCGGAAGTACTCGTAATTAGGCGTACCCATAAAAAGATAGTAGTGTAATAAATCTACCCTCAATAGAGAATAAACATGTTTTTTTTTAGCACGGATCTGCTTTTTTTATAAATTTTCACAATAATCGTTAAGTTTCTCACTTCCGATCATTATGGTGTTTGTTTCATCCGATGGACTCTTCTTCTTCCAACTGGCGTTAATCCCAGCTATTGCCAGAGTCCGCCTTCCGACTGAGCTTCCTCCACTTTGCCCGATCTTCCACATCCCTTTCAGTGGGTCCATTGGCTCTGATGTCGGACTTGACAACGTCCAGCCAGCGCTTGCGAGGGCGACCACGGGACTTAGCCCCAAGGACAGCCATATTCATGCATTTTCGACCAACGTACTCCATAGGGCGGCGCATGATGTGGCTATACCATGACAGACGACACTCTTGCAGTTTTCACCCACGTCACGGACACCAAGACTACCTCGGATGAAAGAGTTGCGTATGCAATCGGATCGCGACACGCCGCTCTTCCACCCTCAGCATCTTCATCTCCGTGACGCGTAGCTCCTGGATGTATCTGCTTAGTGCTGGCCAACATTCCCCGCCGTACAGGAGGTCAGGCCGTATGATGCATTTATATATCTGCCCCTTAAGCTTCGGAGACATTTTGCGGTCGCATACAACGCCCGTTACCTCGCGTCACTTCGCCCAAGCCGCGCTTATACGAGCTTGGACGTCGTCGTCCACGTTGCCAGATTCGTGCAGCACGGATCCATGGTACCTGAACGTATCGGACTTTGTGATCGGGTCCGAACCTATTCGCATGGTGTTTGAATTCGTGCTGCCACAGGACATGTAGTTGTCTTCGCCACATTTACTAGCCATTTACCACCGTTTTCCAGCGTGTCCTTTCAAATGTTGACTTTGCGCTCAAGATGGGCTTTGTTCTGATTAACGAGGGCGATGTCATCGGCATACATCATTAGCCATGGAGGCTGATCTTGGATGTTTGCTGCAACTACATCGAGCACCACGTTAAACAAGAACGGGCTAAGCGGGCGAGCCTTGGTGAACGGCAACAGATATTGGAAAGCCATTGGATTCACCAACAGCGGTCTGGACAGAGGACCCGGAATCGCGGTACATGTCTCTGATAATGTCTTTATAGGCCTCGGGAACGCCCTTGCGAAGCTCTCCTTCTCTCTCAGTAAGCCTCAGCCACAGTCCGTAAGGCGAACACTGCGTCCATGGTGCTGTTACCCGCCCGGAAGCCATACTGACACTCTAGAGACAGTGCACTCGCTACGGAGCCGTTTGTTAAGGATGCGCTCGAAGCTTCATGGTGTGGCACATAATCTTGATACCGCGGTAGTTACTACAATCCTGTACGCTACCTTTGCCTTTGTAAACAAGAATAATCAGGCTAAATCGCCACTGGTTCGGCATTTCCTTGGTGATCAGGATGCGGTTAAAAAGATCCGTCAGAAGGTCTACATCATGTGAGCCCATCGCCTTCCACATTTAATTGGCACATTTTCAGGCCTGACCGATCTCCGGTTCTTCATGTGGCGAAGAGCAATGTGGGTTAGGTCGGGGGAAATAGGGGAAATAAGTCCAAGGTTAGGAGGCGGTTCGGGAGGAAGGTTATGGGGATGCTGTTTGTTAGACAGCTCCGCGAAGTATGTACACCATCTCTCCTTAACAGAGGGGGCATCTCAGAGCAGCTTTCCCTGGGCGTCCCTTACACAAAGCTAATGTCCCGTGTAGCTTTTTCCCGGGCACGCGCCAGCTTAAAAATTAGCTTTTGTCTCTCCGCAGTTTCCAGCTTGTCGTATAAGGGCGACAGACTTCTGCTGCGGGCTCTGGCTACAGCTTTTTTGCAAGCGCGCTTAGCCGCTCCATATGCCTCCTTGTCCTCCGGAGAGTTGGATCCTTGCCACTGTTTAAATTAAATCTGCTCTTCCGAGTTGCCTCCTGCACCCCGTCATCCCACCTCCACGTCTCCTTGTCTATGGTGCGGCCACCACGAGAAGTGCCAAGGACGCACTTGCCCGCAGCAGTGATTGCTGAATGGATCCTACTCCAGATCTCTTGACCGGACTCATGCGGAGCACTGATCTCGAGATGCTCGACTTCCGCGATGAAGTCCGACTGTTTAGAACCATCAAGCAACTGCCACTTAGTGCGGGGTTTGCGTTTTTTCTTTGGTACAACCGCAAAGCCCAGGACAAGGAGGCGGTGATGAGCCGTTAGGCTTTCGCCTAGAATGACTTTGCAGTTGGTTACCTTTCCAATGTGGCACCGTCGCACCAGCAGGTAATCTATTTGGATTGAGTAGGCACTACTACGGTACGTAATAAGATGCTGGGGCTTCTTCTGAAAGAATGTGTTCGCGATGGCTAGGTCAGACACAGCACAGGTCCTGAGTATACTGACTCCCTCTGCATTTAGTTGGCCTTAACCAAAACCACCGTGAACACATCCGTGCTCTCCAGCAAACTGACCTACGTGACAGTTAAGATCCCCCTTAACCAAAACACCTTCGGAATTCAGAATAACGCGTAATACGACCTTGAACTCATCCTAAAAGGCCTCCTTTTCAGACTCACAGCAACCAGTTTGTGGAGCAAAGGCGCTGATTAGGTTCGTTACCGACCCTTCCATCAGCACCTTAACTCGCATCAACCGGTCGCTGTATCGGTCTACTTCAAGGAATCCATCCTGAAGGTCCTTAGACAGCACTACGGCCACTCCGTTCCTGCCCAACGGTGATCCGGCGTACACTAGCCGTTACCCCTGCCCGATGTCACGGGACTTATTCCCCTTCCAGCGCTCCTCCTGAAGAAAGGAGGCGTACTGGACCCGACGTTTCGCAAGTACGTCCGCGAGTTCTCTGCAACGTCCGGTTAGGGAGCGATCAATGTTCCAGGTGGCAAAGCGGTACTAACTTTTTTAGCCGTGCCCGTACTTGACAAGGTAGCCCTAGCCCACTTGTCGCAGGTTTAGCGCGATATGCCAGTGCGTCGTTGTGCGGTGACGGTGACGCCCTAGCCTGAGTACCCTTTCTCAACTTGTCCTTGTCCATATCAATATTTAATCCGATGGACTATTTAGTTTAAAAGTTACATTTACAGTTTTGTTTACACAGGGGTCACAGATTTTTTTTTTTTTTTAATAAATTTTCGGTCTACAAAATTGAACATAGATTTCCTCATTTTCATATGTTCACATTATAAATACACACACTGTATTACAGTTGTACTTCCATAAAATCTAATGTCGGTTATTTTAACCGAAATAAAAAAGAATGTTCTGTATTGGACCCGCATGTTTGTATGTCTGACATTTTCTCAAACACTACTGATCCGATTTCGAGGCGAAAAAGTAAAAAAAGAAGTAAATAGAAAAGTAGTAAGAACACAAACAATATGAATGTAGATAAATAATATTATGAATGTATTTTTCAGGAAAAAAAAGGTTTTGGTATCGGTATAAGAGAAGGATCGCAGATGATATGGGAACCTCTACCAGAAACTCTAGCGAGACAGTGAGTAATAGTCTTGTCTACTAAAAATTGAGAACTTGTAAACTCTTTATAACAAACCTTCCCAGTTATATAAAATAGTTGCTCAAGTATTCTTATAGGTTGTATGGGAAGTCGTTAGTTACTGGCATGAGTAACACCCATGCTTACTGCATGTTTAGTTTAGATTTAACTATGTAAGTAGAGGTTTTGAACTTTTTACGTTATTAAAATACACAGTACATAATTGTGTGGAGTACTTTCTTTAATCATTAAGTAAATGTTTAAACGACGTTATAAATAAAAGCTAAGTATTCGATTTTTATTTCTGGAAGCTTTGTGAATGAAATTTAAACACTTATCATGTATGGTAGGCACCAGATAAACTTGCAATAAAGTACATTGACCATTGCTTAATATCCCAAATAATAAATTATGAACCGTTTTTCATTACAAGAAAACGTCAAGGATCACGATAGAAATCCATTCAGGACAGCTTTGTCTTTTTTTTGTTTTTTATATAAATAAAGTCAATTAATACGCTGTTGTTGGTAGACCTTTATTAATAAATAAATGTATGTGGATCAATTACCGATATTGCACACTATCTGGCGCCTGCCATAGCCTTCGATTAGTAAGTAGTGTTTTGTTTGCACGCTGCCTAGTACCCTCGAAATGGAATCATTAGACAAAAATCTGCTCGCACCACCGGTAGAGATGGGGTTTGTATTGCTATATTTACGTTTAAATGATTGATCCGTCGTAATGCGGTGTCAGATAGTAATACCTAGCGTTAATAAGATCTTTTTTTTAATACATAAACCGTATTAAAATAACGATAGGATTTCCAAAGATTGGTGATATAAATTTCATGGTAATGTTAAAAACTTAGCTTCATTAATTTCATAGTAGTGCTGGCTGTAAGGTTCAGTAGGCAGCGAATGTGTCATTGACTAGCGTCAGCTGGAAGTGTAAGACAAACGTACCTAGCGTATGACCGCGGTGGGTGTTTCCAGCCGTAAGTTAAGCGACATAAGTGTGCCCGAGATCCGCATCCTAGCGCCCAGCATGGAGCGCGGGCTGGACGCGTCGCCGCCGCCGCGCCCCCAGCGCCTGTCGCTGTCCAGCGCGTCGCCGCGCCACCACAGCGAAGACGAAGACGATACCTCCGAACATGAGAGCGCTTTTTCCTTGCAGTCATCCCCGAGGTGCAGTGCGCCGCTTACAACGCTCACTTGTACTGTCGATCTTATGCCCCTTACAATAACGTATACAATCAAATGGTGCTCCACCAGATTGTACCTACAAAGTCTTAATTGTAAAAACGATTCGCAGTGCAAGTCTCGTTGAATTTTCGTCGCTTGTGATGAGCTTATGAAATATCTTTTTTTTTTTCGTTTTATATTGTCATAACAACTCTTTTCTCTCACTTATCAATACGTTGTCGCAGCTTTTATTGTATTTTTATAATTTTCGATGTCGTCGGTATGATTTGATGACGGTAAGTCTTGTATTATTCAATCAGAATTACTGTTATTGTCACGTGTACTTGTCAATGTTAAGAAAGAGTGCACGTGTAAACTTTATTATGTTGCATGCATAATATTTATAAACGTATTTCGTTATTTTATCAAAGTTGTAGCTGTACATATTCTTCTAAAACTACACTACTCTACACATCGTCGCGATTACTCTGTGACTTGGTCGCATTCGATAAAAATGATTTTATCTGAATACAACGTATTTTATTTACTTCCTGTTGAAATATATGTCTCAATATCTGAAAGCCTCAAAGTAGCTCTGAGCATGCTGAGACGCGCGGCTCTGTTTGGGGCGCGGCTATACTCGTCTATTTTAATTAGTGACGAGGAAGTCAGGCGACTATTCGCAATAGTTTAAAAATCCTTTAAACACTTTTAGTTACCACAATTGACTCGAGCAAATTTCTTCCGATATCCCACGTTGAAAGTGTACTCTCCCTTTATTTAAAATTATCTTAAAAAAGGTAAAATACACTTTATTCATAAGTTCTTAAAATGTAGCACTTATCACTTTATTTTATCTGTCCCTATTACCTATTAAATTACACTAACTTCATATTTGTATAGAGGTATACCTACGAAAGTTACCAGTCAACCACTTTTCGCCCTTATTTGCTTCGAGCATAAGAGTGAAAAGTGGTAGATCCGAACTTTTTCGGTAGTTCCTGTGTCTACAAATATAGTGACAATGGAATATATTTGACACCGGAAAACGGCAAACTCAGATTATAAAATAACTTGAGAGGTTTTAAACTCCCGGAAAATTGACAACTGAACATTTGGAATACTTTTTTAGCAATCAAAATTTTATTCCATAATCTCTTGAAGTCATTCCGAGAAATTGTGAACTGACGGAAAAGGGCGACCAATCAGAGCACAAGTCTACAATTTATGCGTTTTGGTGAGATAGTAAGCCTAGTAGTAGAGTGAGAAACAAACTCTCATTGTTCTTTTCAGATGTGAGCTCGCATGTACTCCATGGAGTTACGAATTAATTAAATGGATCTTCCGTTATCGGATGTCGGTTGGGTTTACTTTGGGTGTTTAAGGTATAATTAATTTTTAATATACCAACGAACGATGTAATTTCGTTTGATATTGTTTTCATCTACTGTTCTATAAGTACAAATATTGGAAACGAAACTATTGGGCCGATTTTAACCATTTTTTCACCAATAGAAAGCTAAATTATAAATTTATCAGGAAGTAACATAGGCAATAATTTGTCCCACACCCCCTTATCTCTCAAACTCCAAAACTACTGAGCCTAAATATTTTGAAAAAAATGCAGTCCTACAGATTACTGGAAAACCTATAATAACTCTACTGTATGGGGGAGTCGATTATTTTTTTCACGATTTTAGTGTTGGTCCCATAGTGGAAGTTGTTCATAACGATGAGTTCAATGACCGCTTAAAAGGGGTTTCGTTTATTCTGTTACAGGTTGTATAGTGTTAAAATAACATGTTACAAAAATGAAATTAGTTCGGAACCCTTTGCACGCTAGTCCGACTCGCACTTGGCTTCTGTCTTTTCTCGCTAAAATTTAAAATTACCGCATTAAATTAGTAACTCTATGCTAGGGACTAAGTTTCCAATTTAACTATCACACTAAAACAGATAAATTGTAGACCGGAGTGCTGATTGGTCGCCAGTTTATGTCAGTCCTCAATTTCTCGTAACGGCACGGAGGTATTATAGAATACAAGATTTTGATTCGTATAATTGTAGAACAAATTTTCATTTGACAATTTATCGAGGGTTTACAATATCTCATGATATTTTGTAATCTTACTTAGTTTGCAATCATCAGGTGACATGTATACTGTGCTTTTATCTGGGATTTACTCGTCCTATTAGTTTATGGTAAAGGAATTGTTAATTTGCAGCATCGACGTGACTACACTAGACGAGCACGACGACTCGATGTTCAAGCAGGATCGCACGCCATTCGTGCACTTTGGCTACGCGCTCTGGTATGCCGTGCTGGCCCACACGGACATAGTATGCTACATCATGGTTTTCATTAATCAGGTAAGGTGGAAATGCGGATTATATGGAAATAACAATAATAGCGGAGAATATAACTCGATGAAACATCTAAACAAGACAACAATTTTTAATAACTTTATTTTTTTATTGCGACACCTGTCACTCTTGATCTACTCCAAAGTCCTATTCCAAAATTTCATTCTGTTTAGTTAGCGAAAATCAATCAATGCTCAGCATTTGCTGTAACCTCTTAACCGTTTCTTCTGTAGGGGCCTAAAGCAGACTATTGAGTGAACTTATACATTATGATTACAGATACAATCAGCAACAATATTGTCTATACCTCTCCCGTTGATGGTGTTCTTATGGGGAACACTCACCATACCGCGACCAACCAAGACGTTTTGGGTAACCCTGATCGCTTACACTGAGGTATGTACACTAAACAAATTAATTAAGACTAAACTAAACTAAAATCGTGATTTTCTACAACTTATCCTGTTTTACAAAATTCACAGGTAATCGTGCTCATAAAGAGTATGTTCCAATTCGAAATTCTGCCGTGGAATCAGAAGGCGATACCTGAGAACATGCCTTTCACTGCACCACGCATCATTGGTATTGAGAGGAAATTCAATTACGCGCTCTACGATCTAATTCTGCTGCTCATCATCTTTTTGCATCGGTAACTATTCACATTTATTAGAGACTAGCACTTCGACTGCGACTTCGTCCGCGCCGATTTAATAGGTACTTCAGAATCCTCAACACCCTTTTTAAGAGAGGGGGCTTTAACTATTATAGAAAGTTTTTGAAAAATAGTCGTAACAGTTTTGCTGCTGATCCTGTGGACTCGGGACCAGACTTGTGCCTTCACCCTGTTGGGGGTTGATAATGAAAAAATCGTTTAGATTGTTCACAAAAATTAAAAAAGAAAAATAAGCATGCAATAATGTCTGTCGTAAATACTTCATCACCCTTTTTTCACCCCTTGAGGAATTTATTTTAGAAAAATACAAATTAATCTTATTTTCAACTTACATGCTCCGCGGCCTTTTCGATGCTTAAACATTTGTGATACTTCCATAAGTACTTATAGGATTACCTATAAGTTTATAAAGAAGTATAAATTTAAAGTCTTCTAATAAATATAATTTAAAAAACAAAATATACAATTTACTTTTGATATACAGGTTCATGCTGAAATCTCTGGGGCTATGGAAGGAATCGACGCCAGACATTGAGTTAAGAGAAGATATGGAGTATCCACTCACTCCTGAAGACACTCAGTTGATGGCAAAAGGTCACATCACCAAAGTAGGAAAGAAATATGTCAAGTTGCACGACAAGTCAGGCCCGTGAGTTTCTTTTTATAACTGCATTCCCCTTAACGTTTCCCTTTGCGCATCGAACTTATCGTAAACACATGGCAATAAACTTCTCTCGTATTCACGTCTAAAAAAAATGTTTCTAGCATCATACTTATTTTCTGCAAACATTTTGTTGCAAATTTTTTGCAACTCTGGACTTTATAATAATAGAGAATGGGGCGAATCTTTGTATTATCAGTCAATTTGGGCATGTATGATGTGAGGAGCATGACGTGTAGAACAGGCGGTACCGTGTAGAGCATTTCGTAGTACTCGTAGACAGCCGGTGTTCAGATAGTACATAGCGAGGTGTGCGGATCAGACAGTCGTCACCGGCTGGTGGACCGGCTGTACCACGTGCAGGCCACCATCGCGCAGGCCATGATGGAGCTGCAGGCGTCGCGCTCCGACCCGCGCGTGGCGCAGCTGGTGTGGGCGCGCATGCGGGCGGACGCGCGGCGGCGCATGCGCGCGCGCGAGCGGCGGCGGCTCCACGTCACGCGCCCGAGCTCCATCCTGCGCATCATGCTGCGCTCCGTCGTGCGCCTGGACCGCGACCGCGACAGGTCCGCCTACACTCGACAGCTGCATCACTACCCACTACATCATTCAATCCTTCAATAATAGGGAAGATGCAAACACAGAATTTATGAGAATGTTGTTAATAAAATGATAATAATTAATATCCATTTTTAACAAAAATAATTATTTAAAGTAACGTGTAACGGAACGTATTTAAAAACAACAATCAGCGATTAGTGACGTCATTGCTGTTATAACAACGAAAAGGCAACCTCATGTTTTTGAGTTAGGACAGTTCATTACCAGTGGTAGACAGGAGTTACGTCATCGTCCATTTTCGCGCGAAAATTTAACGTTTCGGTTTAAAAATGCAATATTGTCAATAAATTAAAGCGTTTTCATTTCTTATTTAAAGGTGGTCTATTCTAGATGGAGTTCTTTAAGACTAAAGCAAAAATTTAAATATTGCATGTTCCCTATTATATTATATGTACACTACCATTTTATATAGGTATTATAGTGTTATAGTATTCGAGTAAAGAATATTCAAATAAGTATGTACCCCGTAGCGTCGTATGTATTAGGTTAGTAACTTAACTGTTTAATATCAACTGCTTTTCAAGTCGATAATACTGTATGTAGAATAATTACCAGTTGATGTTAGTTGATATATTAGAGCAAAGTAGTAAACATTGTAATGTAAAGAAGATCCTTGTAGTATTACGTAAATAATTTGTAAGCAATTGTAAGTACATAACCAACTTATAATTATTGTAAATGTCTACTTCTTTTGTTCGGGTCGACATGATGGTTCGAACTGTATATAGAATATTTACCAATTTGTATAGCGAAATCTACCGCATAGTGATGTTAAAAAAATTGGTCAAGAGTAAGTCGGACTCGCGCATCGAAGGTTCCGTACCATCATATAAAACGTGAAATGTTTTTAATTTCTTTCGGCGAGACCTATACTTGTCAGAGAATTTTAACACTGCGGTGTAGATTATTGAAGTTTTGAGTCAGCGCCATTCCTTGGGCGATATTAAAGCCAATGTATTTTCTGTTGATGATTTCTGAAAAAGTGTGCTATTTAGAGAAATAGTTTTATTTTTTCTGTAATCTGTACATAAACTTCTATCACATAAAATAATGGTTGTTTTCTCGTAGCAAAATGATTTTGCCTTGGTAATACAATCGATTTTTAAAAATAAAATGGAAATGCGTGCGAGCCACTGACCTCTATTATACTAGTACGCTGGACTTCATACTATCGATGTCGAAATGAAGACGTTTGATTTTCGCCATTTTGCGTGCTAATAGCAACGTGAGCGTCCATGGAATTAATATTAGAGATGGTACACAGCCTTCGATAAAAACTACTTTTATGGACTTACCGTTCGAGTAATTTATTACGTAAGAGAGGAAAAAAAACTCCTAATTGTTTTATTATGCTTCATTTCTAAGTAAGTTACAGAATAAATGCTGTAAAGTTTAACTGACAAATATTTTCCAACTATAAAAAATGGTCCTGTTAATCTGGAAACAAGCAAGCAACCTGGTAGCATATCTCATAGTACCTAATTTTTTAATTAGTACTGCTGAAAAATTTCGACTAAAATTACTCAATTTCGGGAGAAAAATATCAACACATTATCGATATGAAACATTCACACCCCTATTCACCAGAGACTTATGTGTCAATGTGTCAATTTAAGTTCCTGAGACGCTCGAGCTCGTTTTGAATCGGCATAAAAATCCAACTGTCATTTCATAAAGTATATTTAGTCGAGCGTACTTGTATATTACAGGTCACAGTGGTGCGTGCAGTTAATGACGTATCTGAACCTACGCAAGAGCTTATTTTGTTCTGAACATTTATGAATCGCTGTTCACTTATCGGCAGCGTGTGCGTTTTGAGTTGCCTATCTACGTCGCTAGTGAACTACTATCGTTTCTCACGCTTTCGAGTTTATGAATATGTTTTTTAATCATTCGAAAACAGAAATATTAAAGTCAATAGTATTATTTAGAAGGTCTTCTAAATACTGTGCTCTCTTAGTCTTGTTTTGTAATTTTGAAAATACAAAATTAAAAGAATAAATTAACATATTTTGGAATACGAACCAGCAATATATTTACTATAATAACATATTCTTATTTTGTAGAGCTGATAGCGAAGGTCGTGATCTCGAGGTAGATCCTGCCAGCAGGCCAGTCACGTTGGATCAGTCAGAGCCTGGGCCCTCCAAAGGGACGGACGACGATCACTACAAGTATGTAAATCTGAATACCACATAAGTAAAACTTTTTATTTACATATTCATGTAACTACGCAATGACTGGGTAGATTTATGTGTGTGAAAATACAACATGTTCACTGAACACGCCATCCATTGATGACATTTTGTCAATATGCGTTGGATATTTGATGCGTATTGACGGCACAGTTGGCGCAGTGGTTGAGCGATCGGCTGCTGCGCTGCGTGTCGCGGGTTCGATTCCCGCACGGAACATTGCAACAACTCACATACATGGCTGTTTGTGTATGTGAGATTGTATCTTTGTGAACGCACCCACGATACAGGAGAAATTCTTAGTGTGGGGCAACGTTTTTTTTTTTAAAGAAAGAAAAAAGAAAGAAAGAAAGTATGTCAGTAGAATACGCTTTTGGAATTATAGTTTTTCCACATCCACGCGAAATGATCATAGGCGCAACAATTTTAAGTTATACTGGTAGCTGGCTGTTGCCCCAACCACAACGTCTATGAAATCGCGATCAAACAAACCTAATTCTAACTTTTAAAAAACTATTGATGTAATTAAATGTTACACCGAACCCGAATAAACTCGGTTATGGGCAAGAGAATGATGTTAACGCACTTTTATTTGTTTCAGTGTAAACGACGACCAAGAACCGATTATTGCGGTTTCAACGACACTCGAGAGTACTTGCAAGCATTACCCGGAAGTGATGCTTCTGTCGTAAGTAATAGTTCTACCTCACATATTTTAAGATGAAACCGGTCAGTGGTACGAACTGACTCGTGGACGGGGCTAAAACGCATGCTGTCTCACCTAAAGACGTGTGAGTAAGCAAGAAGCACCAAAATTGACCGAAACATGTAATGAGCATATTTTTGTGCGGTTTTGTGAAAAACTACAGGATCTATTCATAAAAAAGTTATTACTCTTGAATAGTTGTGTCAGCTTTAAAAAATATTGTAGAGATCTGGAATTGATGCTATCTGTTTGCACAGATCTTTCGAGACTTATACCTTTCAAATTATTTAATTCAACGAGAGAAATCGACATAATGCTTAACTTTGAACGTACAATACGGAACAGTGAAGAAAACAACCGCTTTAAATTAATTCGTCTGATAAAAACTAAAGCTAAAATCAAGAAAAAAATAACACAGAGTAAATTGCTCTGTATTTGCAGCGTAAAGCGCTACCTTCGTCCTACGCACCGCTTCTTCCAGCGCATGCTCGAGCCGGGCGCGCGGGTCACGGCTGACATATACGCGTATATGTTCCTGTGTGACTTCTTCAACTTCCTTGTCGTTATTTTCGGTTTCGCCGCGTTTGGGGTAAGTCAATTTATTAAATATATAATAGAATAGAATAACGTTTATTGTCTCCAGTATTACAAGTGAATATCGAACTGGTTTGTCGTATACAAAATCGATTAAAGTTCCAGTCAGTTTAAAAACATCTGGACAATATACTCGTACTACTGGTCGAATATCTGCGTTATATTGCAAAAATAATACTTATACCAATTAGCATATTATTTTTGTCTTCAATAACATCAAAACATTTGCTTCTCAGCCATCACTACTCCTCATAGCCTATATTGTTATATGCATTTAAGAGTCATGGTTTCTGTAGACGCATCAAGGTGACGGCGGCGTACAGGCGTACTTAGAAGAGAACAAAGTCCCGATTCCCTTCCTCGTGATGTTGATCCTCCAGTTCGCGCTAATCGTCATCGATCGCGCGCTGTACCTGCGCAAGTTCATGCTCGGCAAGATACTGTTCCAGTATGCGCTTATCATCGGAGTGCATATCTGGATGTTCTTCGTACTGCCTTTCATTACTGAGAGGTGAGAGATTGTTATTATGCTTTACATATCTCAGGCTTGACTGTGCCATCTAGCGAAACTTTTTCTATTTAAAGACTTGACATATTGACAATTCTATTCTAGACCTGCACTCTCCTTAGCACTTTTAACAAATTGAAGTACAAACAGTATTATAAAAAAGTAATTAAGAAAGACTTAATAAACCTTATACGAAAACAAAGCGCAAAATAAACTAGCCGTTTTGGGCAGACGTGTCCCAAAACGGCGAGTTTTCGTTAAGCCTATAGATACGAGTGCGAAATCAAATAATGATTGTGTTTAGGACGTTCAACGCCCTGATACCGCCACCCATGTGGTACATGTTGAAGTGCATCTACCTGTTGCTGTCGGCATACCAGATCCGCTGCGGCTACCCGCGCCGCATCATCGGCAACTTCCTCTGCAAGTCCTACCACTTCCTCAACATGGTCTTCTTTAGAGGGTAAGCCATGCTGTAAAGGCCTACTCACACCAACGTGTGGCGCGACGATGCTTCAAGAGGCCAGTTTATTAAAGAATAGCACTTCGCCCGAGATTTCATCTGAGAAAATTTAATACAAACGATTTTCCCCATTTTTACCCTCTTATAAAGGTTTAAATTTCCTGAGCCTAGTTCCAATAGTTTCGGTTGTGCGTGCATATTTCAGTCAGTCAGTTTCCCTTTTATAAGTAGATTAGAGCTGTATATTGTTATGCCGCGGCTTAGCACGCCGCGCCTCCCGGCGAAGCATCGCTACGTCGCACTGTTTTAGAACAAAGAACTGTTAATACTGCCGAAAAAGACGCACAAAATAATAACTAGTGATAAAAGCTATATCGCTGTATTGTTAAAAATTTCAGGTTCATGGTAGTGCCGTTCTTATTCGAGCTGCGGACGCTTATGGATTGGATATGGACAGACACGTCCATGAACCTCATGGATTGGCTCAAGATGGAGGACATTTTCGCCAGTGTCTTCCTGTTGAAGGTATTTGATCTATTAAAATCTTTAACTTAATTTTAACTTTATTCATTTGTGCAGTAATGGTAGCCTACGAAATTTTTCCGTAAAAAAATGGAAATACAATTTTTTTTCTGGAAATACCTTTCTTGATGTGAATGCAAATATACTCGTAATAATTTTACTGTCATGTTTTGATAATTACTTTTATTTTTCTTCACAATTTTGCAAACTACTTCTAGCTGTGTTCTAACAGAATCCACTCTTGTTGTTGTTTTTTTAGCCCAAAGGAAAATAACATTAAATTCACCAAGTTGGATGTAGTTCTGATTTTTTGGTATGTTGTATGGACCAGTTAGAATAGTGTGAATCCAAATTTGCAACTTCGACAAACTTGTGCTCGCTGCGTACCACGCGATAAACTGCGGGATTTGCGGACGTTTTTCTTCACTTTTTGCTCTAAAACTATGCATTTTACAATTAGTAATCATATAAAGAAACTTAAATTTGCAACAATCAAAGCCCAACCGCAGCTCTATGAACCTTATAGGGACCAAGATATAGGTGGTTACCCTTCAAAGGTGATTTTTTCTCGCAAATTGTCAATTTTAAGTTTTGCTCCCGTCCATAGCAAAATATTGGCAAATCGCTCGTCCTATGAAAAAAAAAATGCTATCAGACCAGCATTTGAAAGAGCACTTCCAATTCGAATTGATTCTTTACTTAATGGCTTGCCATAAGTATAATAAGGAGCCAATAGGAAAGATGCAAATACAGAATTTATGAAAATGTTGTTAAATAAAACGATAAAAAAGTATAAAATAAAGGCCATTGCAACGTTTTTAATTTTAGTTAATATCGACTTTTAACAAAAATAATTAATTAAAGTAACGTGAAACGGAACGTATTTAAAACAACAATCGGTGTTTAGTGACGTCACTGCTGTTATGACAACGAAAAGACAAGCTTATGTCTTTGACTTAGAACAGTTCATGACAAGTGTCAGACAGGAGTAACTCAACTTCCATTTTCGGGCGAAATGTCAAGTTGTCAGTTTAAAACCGCTATTTTGAAAATAAATAAAAGTGCTTTATTTTTTAAATTAATGTGTCTATTTTACACATAATTCTTTAAAAAGAAATAAGATGAAAATATTGCATGTTCCCTATTCGAAAAGGAATAGGAAATTCGAATAGAAAAAAAAAATATCTGCAATTTTTTTATACTTCGGATGGATGGAGGAATTTACAATTTTTAACCGACTTCAAAAAAAGGAGGAGGTTCTCAATTCGGTTGTATTTTTCGAGAAAAAATTATTATCCTTGTCGGGCTATATGGTCTCTGTACGGTTGAAAGAGCTACGGTTGGGCTTATATTGTTGCAAATTCAGGTGTTTTTATATGATTACTGATTGTTTATTGGTCGAAATTGCATAGTTCTTTACTTTTAAAGCGAAAAGTGAAAAATGTCCCAAAATTCCGCTATTCCCACTATTCTAACTGGTCCATACAACATACCAAAAAATCATAACTACATCCAGTTTTGTAAAAATTAATTTAAATTAATGAATCACATTAAATTTAGGACATTTATTTACGTTAGGACGCGGCAGGCGTATAGGCCTTTGAAAGCTGGGACTCCACCCGTGACCCCTCATATTCAGCACACCTACGCAAAAATAAAAGATTTGGTGACGATTCACTGAAGAAGCTGTCCACCTTTTCCCCTTGTATGTCTGCATGAACGCCAAACATGTTTGTGACATAAAAGATAAACCAGAAACATGTCGAAGTATTTTGGGGATTTCGGGGCCTGAATTTTATTGTGGGCGGTAAAGACTCAAACTACCAGGATGAAGATGTATTTTTGGGGCTAGAATAAATATTTGACATCAGGCTATGACCCTAAGGAGCCAAGTAAAAAACAAAAAATAGTCAAAAAGAACGCAAAGCCTAAAAGGAAAATGGCGAACCAGCCAAACCCAAAATCGCCGAATGTCGGAACCGCGGGAGACAGCAAAGAAGTATTTTAAATTTCACTTTTATAATGTTAGTACAATTTTGATGGAATTTGATTCTTTTTCTCTGGAGCCAATTCTTGAGTTCACGCAACTTCGCAGGCAGAAACTAATTAAGACAAGTGCGAGTCAGACTCGGGTGCAAAGGGTTCCGAACCAATTTCATTTTCATAACATGTTACTTTAACTCTGCATTTTTTACAAAATTATAGGCTCAGTAGTTTTGGAGATAAGATGTAATTTCTTGAATAACTTTAAAACCATTTATTTTAAAATTATAATAAAAATATAATTAAAACCATCACAGTAAACCATTTCATTTGATTTGTCACACGATACAGTGTCAACTATTTTTATTTTCAGATTTGACCCCCAAAAGTGACCCCCATATTAAAAATTCATTTATATACGTAACGTGCCAGTGTTTGTGCCATATGTATACCAAATTTCTACAGAATCGGTCCGGTAGATCCGGAGAAAACTGGCTGTGAAAGATGTGTGATAGTCAGTCAGATAGACTGACTGACAGACAAACAGACAGACACTCGAGTGATCCTATAAGGATTCCGTTTTTTACGGATGTTCGGAGCCCTAAAAATACAAGTTCCCAGGGATAACAGTATCATCAGGTCAGGATCTAAATAACTCCGTAAATATAGCTACACTAGTACTACACTATTGGTATTAAAGTACGGCAATTGTTTCTTCATGCATAGCCGTCAATGTTTACAAAATATCTTTGTGAGCCAAGCAAGCTTAAAAAAGGTGGACAACTTCTTTAGTGAATCGTATATGCAATGAAGACTTAGATATGAGGAGTCACGGGTAGAGGGGAACCTCCAAAGGCCTACACTAATGTTCTACAACGTCTTAAGCTAACAATACACATAAGCTGTCCTAATGAATGAGTGGGACGATAAAACTCAGAGCGCGAGAAGTTATTTTATGATTTCCCATTTATCGGAGGATAATTTGTGATCCTCGATGATGGGGTTTCCTCAGCCGTTGATACAGGCACGCGTCATTGTTGCAGTGTTCCCGCTACATAGAGGACGAGTTCCCGCAGCCGCGTGGCTCCAAGAAATCCAACTCGTCTAAGTACATTCTCGGCGGTGGAGTGCTAGCCTTCGTCATCGCTATCATATGGTTCCCGCTTGTATTCTTCGCGTTCGGAAATACGGTAATACTAGCATAATTTTACCACCCATTCTTTTATAATCATGATAAATACAAAATCTTCAAAACTTCAAAGTCAATTTCATACACGGTTCAAAGGGCAAAGCCCTTTTCAAACTTGCGGCGCATGTTATACATGCATAGGTATATAGGTAGAAGATACTTCAACAAACAAAAAAAAATAGGTACATGGTGCCCTAAAGTGTCACGTCGCTGCGATATTTCTAGTTTCTAGGTAAAGTCACCATCTGACAGCCATGCCTATTACTAAATATGACTTATTATGTGCTTATATGCATTAGATATAATTCAAATAAGAAACAATTTTCGGTTGGCAAGCTATATGTTTTTCATAGGCGTTTTTATAAATCAATCAAATTTGATAAAAAAAATGGCTTATCTGGTTATCAGATAGGTGAAGGTCGACCTGCCACCGTCTCCCCTACTAAATAAATTGCTAAATCAAACCGAAAACTATTATTAGAATACAATTTCATCTAAGCGCGTGATAAGTTCATTTTTAACGATTTTCATAGTTCTCACATGACGACTTTACCTTCAAATATCTAGGCAACGTGACACTTTAAGGCACTATGGTGCTAACATGTTTTGTTAGTTGAAGTGTTCTCTACTAATAATATATGCATGTTAGATCGTGCGCCTCAATTTGGCTTGGTTAAGCCAGCCCCCATAGAAAAGAGTTCGAATCCTCTTACTAACGACCTTTTCGTTAAAAGAGGTCACTCAGAAACCAACTTAAGACTACATTTAAAGCTAAAGCAGGCTGTTGAGTGAGCCCCAGGACCCGACGGCTAACCTGGGAAAGCCTGAGTCCTAGCCTTGGAGGCTCTCGGGCCTCGACTAAGAGGGCTCCTAAGTGCAGCTTGGAGAGGGGCTAGTTCCCACTTTGTTGGAAGACAGGGAAACTGGTCCTCATTAAGAAGCCGGGGTGCCCTGCAGACTCTCCGTCCGCATACCGGCCCATCGTGCTGCTCGATGAGGTGGGCAAGCTCTTTGAAAAAGTAATTACAAACCGCTTCGTCAAGCACCTAGTGAGGGTGCGGCCGGATCTGGCAGAGAACCAGTTCGGTTTCCGTACGGGCCGCTCGACGGTGGACGCCATCATGCGCGTGAGAGCCCTCTCGCAGGGGGCGGGGTTTCCCGGGGCGGGATCGTCTTGGTGGTGTCTCTAGACGTCGCCAATGCATTCAACACCCTGCCCTGGAGTTGCATCAAAGAGGCACTTCGGTATCACCGGGTGCCGGGACCTACCTCCGTCGCGTTGTCGAGGCTTACTTGACGGACAGAGCCGTCATCTACTCCGGTCACCTGGGAGAGTGGAACCGGTGAGAGATGTCGTGCGGTGTTCCACAGGGTTCGGTTCTGGGGCCGCTCCTGTGGGACATCGGCTACGACTGGGTACTGCGCGCCGACCTCCCTAGTGGCGTCAGTGTGGTTTGTTACGCTGACGACACGCGGGTCTTGGCGCACGGAATGTCGCACCAGGCGGCGGCCGACGCTATGACACGCGGGGTTGCGACAGTAATTGAGAGAATCCAGCAGTTGGGTCTCGAAGTGGCCCTACATAAGTCCGAAGCCATGTGCTTCCATGGTTCTCGGAACAGGCCACCATCGGGATCCCAAATAACGGTAGGAGGGGTTCACATCGGGGTCGGGTCGACGATGCCATACCTGGGTCTCGTCCACGATAGCCAGTGGAATTTCGTTGAACATTTCCGACGTTCGGCTCCCAGACTGGGGCGGGCCGGAGCTGCCTTCAAGCGGCTTCTGCCCAATCAAGGGGGACCAAACGCCTCCTGCCGGAGGCTTTACGCTGGGGTCGTGCTGTCCATGGCCCTTTACGGGGCGCCGATGTGGGCGCCTACTCTGAGGAAACGCCCTGCTCGTTACTTCAACGCGACCCAGAGGGTCATGGCCATCCGGCTGGCCCGGGTATACCGCACAGTCTCTGGCGAGGCGGCGAGCCTCCTTGCTAGACTGCCGCCATGGGATCTGGAGGCGAGAGCCCTCGTGCTCATTTACGAATGGCGCGTGGAGGCGCAACGCCGGGG
Source organism: Lacanobia oleracea (assembly GCA_950371165.1). NCBI lineage: Eukaryota > Metazoa > Arthropoda > Insecta > Lepidoptera > Noctuidae > Lacanobia > Lacanobia oleracea. The sequence goes on from OX493393.1 coordinate 8,211,136, forward strand.
CGAGACTCCACTGCCGCAGCAAATCGCAGCAAGGTGGACGGAGCTCCGACAGGATCTCATGGCAGTATGGAGACAGCGACTGTCGCAACCGAGCGCTGGGCATGCCACAATCCAGGCGATTAGCTTCCCCTCTTTGAGGAGTGGCTGGAACGGCGCCACGGCGTCCTCACCTTCCGCCTGACGCAGGTAGTCACCGGACACGGTTGTTTCGGGAGATACCTGTTTCGGATTCGGCGGGAGGACACGCCCGGGTGTCAACACTGCGAGGATCGATGGATCACACGGTGGAGGTCTGCCCTGCTTGGGCGGAGAAACGTCAGGTCCTCGTTGAGGCGATCGGCGGCGGTGACCTCTCGCGACCGGCCCTGATTCAATCTATGGTCCGGAGCGATGAGGCATGGGAAGCGGTCACCTCCTTCTGCGAAGTAGTAATGCTAGCGAAGGAGGATGCCGAACGTGTGAGAGAGAGGGAAACCTCACGACCCAACCGACGCAACAGAAGAAGACGCCCCGGGCGTCGGGGGTCGCAGGGCGATTTCCGGCCACCGTAGGCGCGGGCTTGCGGACGGCGAGCATTGGGTGGCTCGCCGGCCCCGGACGGCGGCGCGCTGTGTTCCACGCGCGCCTAAAGTAGCTGTCAGCATGGAAGACGGGGCCCGCTAGGCCCAGTGCCTGCCGGGGTGCGGAATCCGTTCGAAAGAGACGCCGCAGCCCTGGAACGCAAAGAGCATTAGGATGAACACGGATGGGTTTTAGTCAGTAAGAGTCTGACACTCCCTTCCGCTCCGCCCTGAGCGAAAGGAGTCATTTTATAATTTCCCATCCTTAAAAAAAAGGCTGTTTAGTTAATCTAAGGTGACTAGCACGATATTAAAATATGTATTCCATTTTAGGTCGGTAAGCCCAACCCACCCACAGATGTGACGGTGAAGATACGCATCGGGCCTTTCCTGCCTGTTTATCAAATGTCGGCTCAATCACACAACATTTATGTGTAAGTATTATACTTATGCGCCAATCATAAAGTTTAAGGAAAATTTGTTCGTAACCGCTCCCCCACTACTATTTTTTTTATTTATACAATACTCCGATTACTCCAAGGTTTCTGATCAGATTTCTGTGATTCCTTTTTAGTTCGATGCGGCTCAGTAGTTTTATTTTATGGGCATTTTTGCTTATTTCAATTTCTGGGTAGACGATCACATCATCTGAATATCACCACTTAAAAGTGATAAATAAAATCACTGCAAAGTATATAATAACCTTAATTTCGGAAGTCGATATTAAAAAATAAAGAAACAAAACCAAAACACCGACTTGCGAAATTAAGGTTATTCTTATATACTTTGCAGGGATTTTCTTCCGTACCCAAAGAGTAACGGAACCCTATCCTATAACTAAGCCTCCGCTATTCGTTTGTCCGTCCGTCTGTCTGTCCGCGGGCTGTATTTCATGAACCGTAATAGGAACACAGTTGAAATTTTCAGTGTGTTATTTCTATTGCTGCTATAACAACTAATAATAAAAATTAAATTAAAATGTAAAGTGGCTCCGGTCCGTACAAGAAATGTGTTTTTTTTTTTGTTTTATGGTACGGAACAAGGGCATGCAAAACCGGCCACAATCAAATACCTGTTTTTCTTCGAGTTTCGTACATAAAAAACCGATTTTCGGTGAAACCGGTTTGAAATTAAGTTTTTCAAACGGATTGTGAGACCGCTTATATGTACCTTTTCAATAATTCAATAGAAACATCTATTAAAAGAAATAATTTTAATATAAAACTTTTTTATAAAAAAATACAACCGACTTCCAAATAAAAAAAAAACGGTCAAGAGTTATAAATAGTTCAGGAATCAAGTCTCGCAGTTTTTTCCGAGCTAAGAACCAGATCAAATCAGTGATTTAACGGTTTTGGACCATAGCAGATACTTTTCAAGCAAGACCTAAAAACTGTGCTGTTACAAATTGTGTAATGGTCGTTCTCCAATGGAAAATATTAATACCGTAATTCAGAAAAACGTGTCATTAGTGCAGCGCCATCTATCGACCATTTCGTAAACTGACAAGACAAAGTATTTGGCAGCGGAAGACGTAAAAAACGTATTTTACGATTAATAACAATAAGATATTAATTAATTAATACGTTCACTAATATTTTGGTACGGTATTAAAAGTTTAACAAATAACTCAACAATTTTTATGGTGTTATTTTCATGCTTTCGTGCATTTTATTTTTTCGCAATAGATGGCGCTCTGACTGCAGGAAGTTTCTTCTTAAACTTAAAAAATCAATATCTATTGATTTTACGGTCGATTTTGATGAAATAAACGTTTAATGTTACTCGGGATAATACTTAATTGTTTTAAGTCCATAGATTTTGAATCCAATCAGTGGTTTATTAAGCTCGATGATAGATTACGTACGTTTTTCATGTTTTAATCACAAATGTACAGTTTTTAGACTTTTCCCTAAACCTGTAGTATAAGACGGTATTACTTACCAAATTTCATAGTTTTAGGTCAACGGGGAATACCCTATGAATTTTGATTCCAACGAGAGTGTCGAAATATTAGTTTTTTATTTATTTAACACTCACACTCACTGCACACTCAGCACACGAATGTACATAGGCGGACTTAATGCCATAGGCATTCTCTACCAGTCAACCTTTGGGTGATGCAGAGAATAGTGGAAAAATTATAAGCGATTGATATTATTTAAATACTATTAAATTTAACAATAATATACAAATACAAATCATACATACACTACAAATATATAAAAAGTACTCAAATTAACAAGATAAATGTGTAAACGAAATACTTAAACAATTAATAAAAATAGCTAATTGGAAAATATTAACGCTGTAACGATACAACTGCCAACTTCTTACGAATGTGTTCACGAACTTTGGCTTTGAAGGTTAATCGGTTGGTGGCCAACCTGATCTCCTGAGGGAGCGCATTCCACAGAGAAATAGACTGTACGAAAAAAGAAGAGTGAATAAAGTCAGTACGGTGAGTGGGACATTAAAGAAGACGGTTGTTTGATGAGCGTAGATTTAGATTGTTGCTGGCGCAAATGTATTAAAAGTGAGGGGTTAGATAACTGGGAGAGTTGGGAGAGACAAGAAATGAAAACAAGGTATTAAGAGCCCTTAGCTCTCTGCGCTCGCGTATGGACAACCACTTTAAAAGCGACCGATGCGCAGATACATGATCATATTTACGTAGATTGAAAACAAATCGAATGCAGTAATTCAGAAGACGGTCAAGTTTGTTGAGGAGATCTGCATTCAGGTCATAGTAGCACACATCGCCATAATCGATAATAGGAAAAATTAAGGCCTGTACAAGCATTGTCTTCGTTTTTTAAGGTAAAAAAAAATTCAAACGATACAGGGCCCGCAACGTTCCCGTAACCTTCTGACTGACACTAGCAACTTGTGTACACCAGTTTAAGGTTCTCATCTGCCTAGCCTTTTCCCAACTATATTGGGGTCGGCTTCCAGTCAAACCGGATTTAGCTGAATACCAGTATTTTACGTGGAACGGCTGCCTACCAGACCTCCACAACCCATTAACTGGGTAATCCGGTACTTTATGGCAAGACTGGAGTTAGATTAACTGGCTTCTGACTATCCGTAACGACTGCCTACAAAAAACAGCCGGGACCAACGGCTTAACGTGCTTTCCGAGGCACGGAGGAAACTCGATATGTTAAGATGGTCACCCATCCACAGACCAACCTTGGCTAGCGTTGCTTAATCTTGAAGATCGACCCGTGCGGCTGTTATTATCTAGCCACGAGCTCCTCGTCAGTCTAGTCAAGGTACTATCAATACGCAAACCTAGATCCTTCACATCAGTGCTAAATGGGACAATCGCACCGTCGAACAGGACAGTTGGCAAAGCTGTTTCATCCACTTTAGCGATGCTTCGAGAACTCCCTATGATGATCGCCTGACATTTATCAAGGTTTACAGCAACACCAAATCTATCCGACCATGTTTTTATGGCTAACAAGTCTTTGTTGAATTTTTCGATAACGTCAGGTAATTCGTCGACCCTCCCTTGATAATACAACTGCAGGTCATCTGCATACAGATGATACGCACATTGAAGTTTAGAAATTATAAGATTAATAAAAATAGAAAACAAAAGAGGAGAAAGAATGCCACCTTGATGAACGCCAGTTTCCAAATCACGCTAGCAAGATGAGGAATCCCTAACGCGAACTGACTGCTGACGTCCCTGAAGATAAGAGGTGAACCACTCCAGTGCTTCGGGAGAGACCATAACATAGGAAAGAATGGCTAACAGGATGTCGTGACTGGCGGTATTGAACGCATTTGAGAAATCGACCAACACTAGTACAGTTACCTTGGTGTCTTCCAATCCTGCCCTTATATCGCCAATCACTTTAAGGAGAGCGGAAACAGTACTGTGCCCGGGCCTGAATCCAGATTGTAGAGGGCTTATTAGGGAGTTACAATGCACAAAGTGCGAGAGCTGTTTGAGTACACAGGCCTCGAGCACTTTGGATAGGAACGGAAGTATAGAAATTGGGCGGAAGTGGGTTGGAAGAGTGGGATTGGAAACTTTCGTTAGTGGACGAACATAAGCTTTACGCCATAAGGACGGGAACACTCTGGAGTAAAGGGAAAAATTAACAATGTGGGTGATGGCAGGTAAGAGGTGATCTAGAATATTAATGATCATGCCACGAGTGACAATATCACAGCCCACCGCTTTGGACTATATGGATAGAATGATTTTCCTGATCTCTCCCGATTCAACTGGAACGAAACGAAACGAATTAATTTGAGGACGCGTTAGACCAGAGACTAGAGACAGAGTAATTTGTTTGGCTAGACGATCCATAGTCGGTACAACAGAGAAATGACAGTTAAGACCGTCTAAGTCAATACCATTTGGAAAGTCTATATGTCGCGGTTTGCCGACACCAAGAGTTCCTAGAAATTTCCAAATATCGGCAGAAGATGAAGATGAAATATTTTCGAGAATATGGCGGCATTTAGCGTTGCCTATCATCTGGTTGCATCTATTCCTCGAAAAGTTCTCGTCAGTACGATCCCTCTTATGTTTACGGAAGGCACGGTCCCTTCGTCGCATGGCCATCCGTGTGTACGTGTGGCATACACGGCCATTTCTTTCTTTTATGTTAACTTATAATAATAATGATTTTTATACAGCTTCAAGGGACTGTAGCCCTGAGTACATGGTTTAAATTCCAGCTCGATACATTCACGCGTTCCCGAGATAAACATTCTTGATAGACAAACGGACGGACAACAAAGTGATCCTTTAAGGATTCCGTTTTTTCCTTTTGAGGCACGGACCCCTAAAAAATACAACAAATTATAAAATTACTCTAATTTCGTAAGTAGATGTTTTCGGTTGTTTTTTTTTTTGTATACGTTAATTTTTCACTTTTTAGTGGTACTCCACATCTAACAACGCCACTGGAAGGTCGCAGGAACGCAAAATAAGCAATTTCATTAAATACTTCATCCATGTAAACAAATTCTAGCTATTTTGATTTATAGGCAAAACTACTAAACCGATTTTTATGAAATTTTTATGGGACCACCTCTAAAGTATGGTAGATCTACCAAACAAAAAAAGAATCATCAAAATCAATAGGTTTGGTGCAATAATCGCGTAATGTTACATACAAAGAAAACATACAGTCGAATTGAGAATCTCCTCCTTTTTTTGAAGTCGGTCAAAAATGCAGAATCTTGTTAAAATTAAAGGTGTATTTGTTAAAAGTTACCAAATTACCAATACTACAACAAACAACACGTATTTGGACTTTGAACCGCATGGTAAGCATCGTTTTGACTTACACGTGGTGAAGTAATTTTGTCATTCGAAAATAATGAAAAACCGGAAATCTGTTTTTTAGCCCCTAAAAATATGCCGATAAACCGGTTTTCGTTGAAACCGGTTTGCATGACCTATACGGAACCTTTCGTGTGAGAGTCCGACACCTACTTGGTCGATTTTTTAATTAAACACTGGTTAATTATGCAGCTTCACGGAACAAGACTACACTCAGCTGAGCAACATGTATGCGCGCGACCGCAGCGCGCAGACGTTCCTGTCCAACTACCAGTTCAACGACGTCGCTGTCATCACCATCAACCCCAACTCCACACTCAAGTGGGAGATCTCGCCGCCCGAGCTCGACCGGCTCAAGCTGGAGGCGGCCTCTAGTAAGTACCTACGGTATTAACATAACAACTACATGTTCGACTTTACCGAAATACAAAAGAAAATTATTCTGCATGGCATCATGCATACTTAAATAAAAATTGATGATTATCAATAATTTAACCATGTATTTAATTGTAAAAAAGTTATTCGATCAAACATCAACATCGACAGATTCAACACTAAAGGTGAAGTTCACGTACGTGATCACGCACCCCACGAACGCGGTGCCCAACCCGCCCACCATAGAGGACCACCGCGAGGTGGCGCTGCCCGCCTACATCAACGACCGCCCCAACCCGCAGCGCGAGAAGCTGCAGAAGCTGCTGGACGGCACGGCCGATGCTGATACCTGGTGACTTACGCATTCCAAATTTTCTACACCAAGGGGACTAAAAGGCCAATTTAGGAGAATCATAATATTAATCATTAGAGTACAACAATCTGTCAATTTTCATATCTATTGCTAACGCATTAGGTTCAAGGTTGATTGGGAAAAATTGACAGTAGCGTGATTTGCTTTCTGATTCTGCTAAAGTGGAATTTTTAGGCCACCAGAGGGCCTGTTGCGAGTTTTTTACGTACTAGATTGCGTTCACGTGAACGTTTATATCGTATGACAAAATATACGTTACGTAAAGGCGATCCAGTACACACTTACAACACTAGCCCCACTTTTTTCACAAATATAAAGTGGATTCCTAATTTTTCAATCAATGAATTCTATGACTGACCCCCAGCTGGATTTCATGTAACGGCCAAACAGCCGGCTTAGAACGCCCATTTTAAATATTAAAAACGTATTATTACTTCCTTTGTTCTAATGAAGTTACGAATAATCGACAGGTTAACCGTACCCCACATGTTCCCGAAATTTTTGAAAGTATTCAATAAGGGTACCACAAAAGCGGTGAACCAACTTTTGCCGACGGCACTCGAAGAATACGATCCTGCAAATAAAGGTGAGTTGTATAGTTTGCTCGACTTCTTACTGAATGACAATTTGGCGTTAAAAAAATTGCATAAAAGTTTTTATAAATGGACCCACGGATCAGAAAAAACAGGTGGAAATGCTATACGACAAAATTTGTGTCGGAACCTGTGTCGCCACACACACAACTATACCGATAATCATATAATTCACCACAAATCAAGGATACGATTGATTGGTCGTTTCAATTTTGGTCAAAACAAGCATAAGTCACAGAACCTACATTTGAAAATATACCTTCGGCTTAACACGTAGGATTTATTTTGCTTATAGGCAAAAAGTACTCACGGCATTTCGTTTTCTGAATTCATTCTAAGTTGAATTTACGAGTAAATTCCGCTATTCGACCATAGATGGCGGTATTTTCAATGGTTGCAATTATTATTATTCAAGCGCGTGCCTATCAATAGTAAAAAAAAAACAAAAACTTAAACTACTTAGCAATAAGGTTTATTACTCTGTTGCCACTCGATCACAGATGTCATACATAACTTTGACTTACATTGTCGATATCGATAAATAAGATTTTTCGAAATTAATTTAAAAAAAAAATACTCGTTTGGTGTTTGAGTTTTGTATGGAAGCCATACGATGCTGGAATCGTTATAAAATAAGCTATCACATTTAATATGGATAAATTCGGGTTTGCCTTGTACATTATTAGTAAAGTTCTACTTTGAAAAAAGCGTAAGCGAAATATTTCCAGTTTATTGTATAAAATACATAGAAAAAAAAAACATTATTTCAAAGGTTTTTATTTTATTTATGTAAGTGTACCTTATTACACATTCATCAATAAAAATAACAAACACATCATAAATTTTTTAGTGTTCCGAACATCCGTAAGAAACGAAACCCTTACAAAAATGGGGTGTTGTTTACACTTCAGTTCCTTGAACTTTTAATGCCAAGTGGCTTATTACATAGTTTGGTACAGAATCTTATCGCAGACAAAGTTTTTGTGTATCTATTATCCTTTTTTTGAAATTACAAAATCGCTTTCTAAAAAATGCTCGGATCATATCGTGCTTGTTTTGCTTGGCATCCAATCAACTCTACCCGTAGCATTTTTCTTTGACGATAGCGTCTTTGGGAAACCTAAAAATATTTTTAAAGTTATGTTTAGTGATTTCAATATGAAGTCGGTTAAAAATTTCTAGACAAAAATGTTTGTATCGATGTCCATCCCCCCAGTGTCCGACACGACAACATCACTTTTTGAATAGCGAAGAACTTTCGGGAACGAAACAGTAACTGAATCGATGTAAAATAAACTCTATGCTAATTGGATAAGGTTGATTTTAACTAGACTTGAACATAAGTTTTTGGCAAAACGAAAATTGCTAAGATTTATTAGAAAACAAATAAAATCGTACTTAGCGATGGTATGAATCACCTCTATTTTTAAGATTTATTCTCCTACTATCATTTTTGCACTCCAAAATGGACAAATACGGCATGGTTTAGAAATTATAATCTCTATATATTATAGTTTATATCGAGAGTGAGCGAGACGATCTTTTCGTCGTGATGTTAGAACACGACTGGGTTGATTTGCACTTCTACTGTTTTTTCTGTTCTGTGAATGGACCTGACTCTGAAATAAATATTTATTATTATTGTAAATATATAAGATATTTATGCAAGAAATAAACTGCAAGAGTTTCGTGTACATGCTCAGATAAATAACCCAAAATTCCAAGATTTATTTTTTGACAGATTTTCAGACTAAAGTAATTCGACAAATACTAATTTCAAATTCTTAATTCAGAAATATAGGGTCAGTATTATATTAGTATTGTTTTTTTCAGAAGTGGATGCGTCTTTGTATAGAGACATATTACTTCGTTTGGAGAGAACAAAAGGAGACGTGATGTACTGGCGCGTGCGAGAGTCTTGTGCTACACGAGTGAGTAGCTATACTTTCCTCTTTGAAATAACTGCTTGAGTCAGCTTGTCAGATAGACCAACCGCCCTACGTATTGGATGGAGTATTAAAACTCACATATTGCAATGTATATTTATGTACTTTAGTTAATAACAGCGGGTCTAAACAGGCCACTTTGGCAGAATCAGAAAGCAAATCACGCTATCCGTCACTGTCAAATTTCCTCAATCAACCTTGAACTTAATGCGTTTGCGATAAAGATGAAAATGAAATTTGACATATCGTTGCGTGATTAATATTATGATTCTAATATCATCATCTGCCTAGCCTTTTCCCAATTATATTGGGGTCGGCTTCTAGTCAAACCGGATTCAGCTGAATACCAGTGTTTTACGTGGAGCGGCTGCCTACCAGACCTCCACAACCCATTAACTGGGTAACATGGTACTTTTTTTGGCAAGACTGGAGTCAGATTTACTGGCTTCTGACAATCCATAACGGCTGCCAAAGATCTGCAAATGACAGCTGGGGCCAATGGCTTAACGTGCTATCCAAGTCACGGAGGAAACTCGATATGTTAAGTTGGTCACCCATCCACAGACCAACCTTAGCAAGCGTTGCTTAACCTTGAAGATCGACCCGTGCGACTGTTATTATTTAGCCACGAGCTCCTCAATATTATGATTCTAATATGATAATCCTAAAGTGGGCCTTTTTAGCCCCTCAGAACTGTAAACTAGAGAGTTCACTATTTTTGCAAGAACGTAAAAAATACCAATTGAAAATCTTAATAAACAGTCGTTGCGCGAATCGTTGCTGCTTGAACAATTCGCTTTCTTCAAGAACGGACTCTTGTTATGAAGTAACATAATTGATTTTATAATGTTTACAGGATCCCTTGTTGACGGTACCGCTCAACAACTGCAATATGCTCGTGATGTACACTTTTAACGATAAACTGTTTCCGGAGACACTGAACTTTATTTCTGGCAGTGGGTAAGTATCAGCCCTCAGCCCTTCAAATAATTACAATGGCGGCACTCTATATTAGCGCGTCATGTTTACATTTTACGAATAAACTTATGTAGGTACTATCCTTAAATAGGCAAAACAATCTGGGAATCGGAAAATAATGCCAAATAGACAAAGCCATCACAAATTTCAATTTTTAAACAAAAAAATATGTTCTTTGAATATTTAATGAGTGATTGATAAGCCTCTAAATATAACCTTTGTACAACAATGGAATACCTATCAGGAACTCATTATTTAATTTATGAGCTGAAAAATATTGTGGGAGATATACTTCTTATGCCTTATTAAGGGTTATACTAATTCAAAAAACATCTTCGATGATCCGTGTATGTGATAATTTTATGTGATTGTTTGTAGTATCATCGGATTGTACACCACATTCGTGTTCTTGGCGTCTCGAGTGCTGCGAGGGTTCTTCTCCGGCATTTACACAAGGATCATGTTCGACGACTTGCCGAATGCTGACAGACTGTTGCAACTCTGCCTTGACATTTATCTGGTAAAATCTTAAGATCGTTTTCGCAAGACACTTTTTGTTTGTTGTTAGGGATACGAATGCAGTTTTCTGCACGCCTTCACTAAGTTAACCAACTATGTTGCTTTGGCGTTCTAAATGTTGTGTCAAAACTCTCATTTAAAACTCGTGTCTGCGTCGAAGTTTTTAAAGGTCAAATGTCAAAAGAATGGGGTTTCGCGATTATCTCGGTTTCTATAGATCCTACGATGTTAATAACTATCTTCAAAAATGTAGAGCGTAAAATTGCGGTATTTATATTTATTAATTTATTTAATACTTTACGCACACAGATGAGGCGGACTTAATGCCTGAGGCATTTTCTACCAGTTAACCGTTAGGTGATGCAGAGAATAATATTAGTAGATGCAAATTGTGAAAAAAAAAAAACAGAAGCGCGATACCGAACATTTTTTGCTTGTGCTCAACCGTTTTTGAAATAGAGAGCGGGAGAGCTCGCAACGCTCACCCCATACTGTAATACGTAGATGGTCAACCGTGAATCTCGGTGTCGGTCCTTGTTTAAAGTAAGAAATCATTAAAATGGATTCTCCCAAGGAATCCTTTAGTTCTTCTGCTCTTTTAATGAGATTATTTTTAAATTCTTTTGCTATAGCTTAATAATATTTACCTACTTTTTGTCTCTACAAATCAATGTACTTAACCATACACATGTTGAGTACATTGATTCAGCTGTGATTAATTCGTACACGATCTTTGACTAATTCTCCCAATGAATCCTTTCGTTCTCCTGATATTTTGATAATATTAAAGATATTGCCATAGCAAACGAATTTAAAGACAATGTCTTTAAAAATCAGAAGAACGAAAGGATTCCTTGGGAGAATCCATTTGAATAATTTCTTAACTTTAAACAAGGTATTATTCACCGAAATTCCCGGTTGACCATATATTACAATAAGGGTGAGCGCTGCGCGCTATCCGCCCTCTATCTCAAAAACGGTTGAGCACATGAAAAAATGTTCGTTACAAAAACTGTCACAAATTTTACGCTCTACAATTTTGATCTTAGGTGTTAACATCGTTGGAGCTATAGAAACCGAGATAATCGCGGAAACCCGTTTTTCTTTACATTTAAACCACCACATCACATCTTCGACCACAACATCGCTTATCATCAGGTAGATGGTGGTCAAGCGCGTGCCTATTAATAGTAAAAAAAAAAAACGAGATTGTATGAGACTTTTGACACAACATTTAGAACGCCAAAATGAACGTGTATACGCGTTTCTAGCTTACAGCTCTCATTCCTTACTCGTACAAAATCAATAGGCCAGATATCATAATGCGTTGTAAACGTTGCGTACGTGGGACCAGTTTGTCTCTAGCTTTATGAATGAGTCTCCATTCTCATTTTGGAATATGATCCAGGTCTCTTTTATGCACTCCGCCCAGAGCGGAAGGAGTCATTTGATGATTTCCCATCCTTAAAAAAAAAAGGTCTCTTTTACGCGTTATTACGTGATAAGACTACCCTCAATTTTGGTCCTTTCATAAAGACAAAAGCTCAAGGGGCTGCAAAAAAGTTGGGGATCCTAGCAAAGGTGAGACGATACTTCACGCCGGATCAGCTGCTCAAACTCTATCAAGCGCATGTTCGATCGTGTATAGAGTACTGCTCTCATCTTTGGGACGGATCTGCTAGATACCAGCTTGATGCCCTTGAGTCAATTGAGAAACGAGCCGAGAGGATCATCGGCAATAATAGGCACGTCGACTCGAGACGAAGACTTGAGCATCGACGCCGAGTTGCTGGCCTGTCGGTTTTCTACCGGTTGCATTTTGGGGAATGTGCGACAGAATTGCATAATTTTATTCCGCCAAGCCCGTTCCATCATTGGTGATCATCGGTCCACAAGACGTAGGGCGATGCGCCACCGGTACATGGTAAATATCCCACTCACACGCACAAAACGTTTTGGGAACACATTCATAGTGCGTACAGCTAAGGAGTAAAATTCCCTGTCAGAGTCTGTGTGTGGAGTATCGAAACCCTGTGTCTCCAGTATGCCCCTTCCATACGGCAACTACTACACATGCACTTCAGTAAAAGCAATAGATACGCAGTCACGCACACACCCGCTTTTCTCAAAACAGAACGTACTACACAATCAATTATAAACCTTATTGTAACAGAAAAACAACGGTCGCTATCGTTGTGCTGTGCAAAAGCAATTTATTTCACATACTTATGCTAGTGATTGACTAAATCGTAAAGTTATCGAATCTTCCATTTATTTTTGGACATAAACCTTTTTGGGGCCTTAAAATAAAACAAATAAAAAAGGGCAAATTATTTTTGGTTTATAAAGTGTTTATGATCAAGGATTAAAGTTTAAATTGGTCATTAACACTTATCTTAGCTCGACGATACAATTCACAAGTTACTTTGTTTTCACTTCTATCGGCAGTCCCCAAAGACTGCCCCGCATGTTTTCTTTTTTGTCCAAAAATGGGTGGATGGCCTTTACCTAAGACAAAATGTTTATTAAATTATTATTTTATATTTTTTTTAGGTACGGGAAGCACTCGAGCTGTCCTTGGAAGAGGATCTCTTTGCTAAATTAGTATTCCTGTACCGATCCCCTGAAACTATGATAAAGTGGAGTCGACCCAAGGAAGACGATCTCGAACAGCGGGCGCTGCCACCATCGCGCTGAGTCAACTAATTCCAGTAGCCTTACAGATAAATCGTAGGGCATGACTTCTACTTCTGTTCTAAAGTAAGGCTATACCGATCATGGCTTCTGAATTGTCGTCTAAAATATAGTTGACATCGTAATTGCGTTACCACCCTGAAGTCGAATGTTACTTGCGCGTCATAATAACCTATTTCAAGGTCTCGAGTCACCAATGTCACGAATAGAACAAATAGTTTCGACCTAGTGATATTTTAATGAACTAGGATTTTTAGTCAAAAATGGTAAAGCAATCAAAAGGTCGATTGCCCCTACTATATGGCCACGACATTCAGTATAGTTATTTGGAAGTAGCTTTATTTTTTTACTGTAATTCATAATATGCCAATAATTTCTGGAGATAATTTTAGGCAGATAATCAGATTTAGAAAGATGTGTACTTATAGTCATATTACAACTAAAATATTTAATAAACTTTTCAAAAATCAAAGATCTAATACGAAAATTTAGGAGGCAGGAAAATACAAGGTTTTAGCCGATGTTATGTTTATTTGAATACTGTCTAAACGTCCATATTTTATATTGTAATTTAGTTATGACTGCATACATTATGCAACACATTACATCGATCATAGATACGTAAGTTGTACAGTAACATAGTTATAATTTAAGAATAATCATGGTGCATATTTAAATGACTCAATTCAGGAAGTTTCTGAAATTGGCGAAATCTTGTTATGATGTTCCTACCTTACCTACAAATTATTCTGAGAGCTAAAAAAATATACTGCATGATAAAGTCGTTATTCGTTTACTGTTTAGGTACCTACATCCAATCATGACTATACTAAAATTAAGTTCTCGCACTAAATCACTCATTTCGATAAAGCGCACAAATTGTACTTAATTTTAATAATGCGCTCTTAGATGATAAAGTCAAAAGCTCTCTTATCTAAAATTATAGAGACGATTACCGTAGGTAGTTATTAACTGGTTGTTGCAAGCTCATAACAGTATATTGTTATTTTATTTGCTATTTAAAATTATATGTATTCCGTTATAACCAGATATTTATGCAAAAATATTTTATAAAAATATTTATGAACGTTACCAGTAAAATAGGTACAAGGTTTCCTAGCGCATTTTGTACTTCTAATTTAAAAATGTATGTGCAATGTTTAAGTGCATAGGTATATGGATTTAGTTAAATATTTTAGCGTGGCACATTATTATAATCCATTGAGCACAAAATATTACAGAGTGGATTTTTGAAACGGGGCCGCGGGGCAGTAAGGGACGAGGCACACGAGTTTAAATTAAACTAATCTTTTACATAGCATACTGACCCCTATCTCAACAACACACTAATTTTTATCGAGCTTTTAAAAACACATGCATTCGATCGAATGCGATCGTTGATTAAAGCCGTGCTCCTGCACAGCGCATATGGTTAAGAAGTCCCTGAGAAGCACAGCGGGTCTAAAAATACCACTTTAATAGTATCATAATACTAATCATACAACAATCAGTCAAGCATTATCTCTAAAGTTTTAAGTTCAAGATTGATTGGGGAAATTTGACCTGGATGATTCTACTATAGTGGCCTTTTTAGACCCACTGATCGCGATTGGTGCATCCAACCATTAGGGAGTTATTCAACAAAGGCAGAACAGGAAAAAAAGTTCCGCTTTTGCCAGGAACTTTTTTTCCCAATGGACGTACAAGAAAGGAAAATACATACCTACAATAATTCTGTGTATTTTTGTATGTTATAATGAAATTTATGTGTCATGAAACTGCGGAGATATTCAAGTTTCCGCTGCGCTGACGTTTGGCTATTTGATGAAAATAATATAAAAAGGTTTAGTGCAGAGTTGTATTTTTTACACACGCTGCTTTGAATTTGTGTGTAATGTTTGCGAAAACAGAATTTGAAAAAAACATACCGTTCAGAAGATATATCCGTAAAAGTAAAATAGGATTATTAGGTCCTAGTACTTTAGGAACTCTAGAGCCTAACTTATAGCGTTTTATCTTGTAAGCGTCTACAATGTCCTGCCAAGTTTTAATTATATGCTCTTTGTAATTAATGAATAATGGCATAATTTACTACGACCGGACCACTAGAAACTTGAATATCTCCGCAGTTTCATGACACAAAAAAAATATTGTAACGTCAAAAAGTCAAAAGTCAAAAACGGTTATTTCAATTAGGCCATTTTAAACGGCACTTTTGAACGTCATTAAAAAATAACATAGTGACTCTACTGTTCATTCGGAAGGGTAGGTTCCTAAGGAGAAGAACGGACAAGAAACTCCATAGTTACTCTTTTGAAATCAATGTTTTACATGTGCTGAGGTATACAAAACTTTTGTTAATATGTGTGAGGACCATGAACCTAGAGTATGCAGAGGTAGATTTATTATATATAAACGTACACATTTATACACATCATCATCCGCCTAGCCTTTTCCCAACTATATTGGGGTCGACTTCCAGTCAAGCCGGATTTAGCTGAATAGGTACAAGTGTTTTACGTGGAGCGGCTGCCTACCAGACCTCCACAACCCATTAACTGGGTAACACGGTACATCTTGGCAAGACTGGAGTCAGATTTACTGGCTTCTGACAATCCGTAACGACTGCCAAAGATCTACAAATGACAGCCGGGACCAACGGCTTAACGTGCTTTCCGAGGCACGGAGGAAACTCGGCAAGCGTTGCTTAACCTTGAAGATCGACCCGTGCGGCTGTTGTTATCTAGCCACGACCTCCCAAGAGCCACGAGTACACATTTATACACACATACACACTAATTATTGTATGTATTTTTTTCCTGTTAATCTGTTTTTTTTTTAATAACTCCCTAATGGTTGGATGCACAAATACGTACTTATCATACTCAATTACAGGACGTCATACACTAAAAATATCTGCTAAACTGAAATTAAAATAAAGTAGTGCAGACCTTACTGCCACATCCTATCTCAAAAATCTATTTTGTCTATTTATCTAATCTATTTGTACATATGAAGTACCTCTATTTATAAAACCTTATTGCATTTGATATTTCTTAATTAAATAAAATTATTGAAGTAAGATAATTATATACATATTGTACACTTTTGTATTATGGTTGTTGTGTTTAAGCTGCATTTAATGTTGTCTCGATTTGTGATAATAAAAGTCATATGCAATGTTCCAAGTATTTTTATTAATTGTAATATTACATATTAAAAAAAAGAAACCAAATTACTTTAGATTCTTAATAGACTTTCATTTTATAGAAACAAAGACATATTCTTAATTTACTACCATTAACCTTGGTGCTATATTCATAGACATCAGTTCCTGGAAAAGTAATTTGGCAGCATATGGCAATCGTATTTGCGAAATTTGTGTCTTGTTTTTACAACCTTTGCATTCGAAAGTATTATTCCGCAAGTTTGCAATTGCTATCAGGCCACAGAAATTGCAAACATGTATACGATAGGGATCAGACACCTCAAACAGTCGCTCACGCAAAAATTGTGCAGCACCATGGGCAATTTGACAATCTCGTTCCATTTCTCCAAAACGTAATCCACCATCTCTAGCTCTGCCCTCCATGGGCTGCCTTACTAAAATTTGAACAGGTCCTCGAGCCCTAGAGTGAATTTTGTCATCCACCATGTGTTTCAAACGTTGATAATATGTAGGCCCTAAGAAAACTTGGGCATTAATTTTTCGTCCTGTGTGACCATTATACATGACTTCGTTTCCACGAAGATGATAGCCATACTCTTGCAAAAGAGAAGAAATTTTCTGCACATTTACAGCATCATTGAACGGTGTGGCATCACCAATTTCTCCTTTGTTAGAAGACACTTTGCCTTGAATGCACTCAATCAAGTGACCAATTGTCATACGAGATGGGATGGCATGCGGATTAATAATAATGTCAGGAGTAATTCCCTCGCAAGTAAATGGCATATCTTCTTGCCGATACTGAATTCCACAAGTTCCTTTTTGTCCATGACGCGAAGCAAACTTGTCTCCAATCTGAGGGATGCGTACCGATCTGACGCGAATTTTGCAAAACTTGTATCCTTCACTATTCAATGTTAACATGACTTGGTCAACAATACCAGTTTCACTATTTCGTAAAAATGTTGACGCATCTCGCTTCGTGTAACGTTTTGTTGTGCCTTCTAATTCATCATCATTTTCAGGCAATGTTATTGTCTTTCCAATTACGACATCATCACCAGATACTCTTATACCAGGTGCTATAATGCCATCATCATCTAGTTTATCATATAAGGCATTTCTCATACCTTGACATGTTTGTCTGGTTGGTTTCTCAAACTGTTCTTCTTGGTCACCAATTCTTTTGGACTCTGAATCCTTATAAGATCTGTAAAACACAGATCGGAAGAAACCTCTTTCTACTGCAGAAGCATTCAAAATGACACTGTCTTCTTGATTGTAACCAGTATAACATAGAATTGCAACTATTGAATTAATACCTGCTGGCAATTCTCTAAACCTTAGGTATTCCATAGACCTTGTGGTCACCAAAGGCTTGTGTGGATAGTACAACACATGAGCCAGTGTGTCCATTCTTACATGGAAGTTGGTAATGTAAACTCCCATAGCTTGCTTACCCATAGCACTTTGATAAGTATTCCTGGGACTCTGGTTGTGATCAGGGAATGGGATAATAGAAGCACAAACACCCAGGATCATGGCAGGATGAATTTCACAATGAGTGTATGTAGTACAGTAGGCATATTCTTTTACTTGAGCCAAGTCATCTGGGCTCATTGCTATCATAACAGTCTCTTCTTCCAATGTGTCAATATATTCGACAACCCCACTGGCTACTAAATTTTGCCACCCATAGTTATTGAAGTCGCGCTCTTTTAGGTCATCAATATGCTTCTTCTTCAATAGCAAAGCTCCATTTTCTACAATCAGCAAGGGGCGACAAATTCTACCAGCATCTGTATAAATTCTGATTTCTCTGTCTCTGATATCACGGATCATGCTCACTTCAGACACAATTATGTCCATTTGGCGTCTCAGTTTTCGCAAGGTAGCCATCAATTGTTCTGGATCTCGATGAATACCAACCCAACAACCATTTACAAAAATTTTTGTAGCATCAGCTATAGCTGAAGGTGCAATTTCTTCCAAATTTTCCATAGACCATTCTTCCAAGAATTCGAGAATTGGAGATGGCTGACTGCCTACAGAAATATAGGCCATTAAGGCAAGATTTTTCACCAAACCCACCGCTGCTCCTTCAGGTGTTTCAGCAGGACAAATCATACCCCACAAAGTGTTGTGCAATTGTCGCGGTTTGGCTAGTTTACCATCACGACCAATGGGGGAGTTAACACGTCTTAAATGAGATAATGTTGAAGCAAATGTTAATCTATTCAATACTTGTGACACACCAGCTCTAGCCTGATGAGCTTTCTTTTGATCACCCCAATTTCCAGTAGCAAGGGAGTATCTGAGTCCATCTGTTATTATTTTAGTCTTTATAGCTAGTTCCAAATTAAAGTCTTTTCCTCTGTCAATGAATTTCTGAGCATACATTCTGACTTCTTTCAACAGATTTTTAAATAAACCTCTGAATAAGAATGCAAGCAATGGGCCAGCTAAATCCAACCTTTTGTTGCCGTAGTGATCTCTGTCATCTAGCTCACGACGACCCAGAGCAGCCAGTAACAGCCTGTGTACCATATAACCCAAAAAGTAAGCTTTTTTAGTTTCACAAAAATCTGACACACCAACATGTGGCAACATTTCTTTTTGTAAAATTTCTCGAGCATATTTGATACGCTTTTCTTTTGTTACACCAGGACGAGCTCCACGGGCACCAATGAAATTAAGAGCCACATTCTGTTCCTGGATAACAAAGGCTTCATCTAGGGAAGGTTTTACCATTTCCATCATTTCAGGATCATCAAAATCGTAAATAATGTGTTCCAGTATATCTCTGTCAGCTACAAACCCTAGAGCTCTAAACACAATCATGATGGGAATTTCTTGTTTAATGTATGGGACAATAGCAATAATTCTTTGACCAATTGCAGATTTTTTTATGTTTTGTCCTCCACGAGCCATCATATTCACCCATAGAGTGGAAGTAGGCCTAGAACTATGTTCCAGACAAGATCGAATTTCTGTTTTGTAGGCAAATTTACCATCTTTCATACTGAATACATAAACAGTATTTGTAGCCATTTTTTCCTGTGCAATTAATACTTTTTCAGATCCATTGATGATAAAATAGCCACCAGGGTCAAGTGGGCATTCATTCAATTCAGACAAATCTCTGTCAGTCAAATTATTTAAAAGACAATAAGTGGATCTAAGCATAATAGGAATTTTCCCAATAAATGTTTTCTGATGCTGTGTTTCAATCGGGTCTTCATGTTCTTTAACAATCGTTTTAGTTATATCTACATATAGTGGTGCAGAATAAGTTAAGTTTCGAAGACGGGCTTCGTTAGGCATCATAGGTGATGGGGCACCATCTTTTTCCCAATGCGTTGGCTTAGACAAATAAATTTGGTCAAATTTCAGAAGATACCTCGGCGGTGTTTCAATTTCACCTGATGAATGTTGCGCTTCAGCTTGCAATTCTATAGGTGGTGAATCTTCTACTATACGCTGGACAGACATTTGAATAAATTCGTCAAAACTATCCAACTGTTGGCGTACTAAACCTTTTTCATCAAAATATGCGTTGATGACAATCCAACAAGCTTCCTGCCAGAGCTCAGAAGAAATTTCTTCCACGTCAATTTCTTCATATTGATCATCTTCAGTATCGTACATAATCAAAGAGGAGAACTATAAGTTCCCCTCAATTCCGATATTTTTATCAAAATGTCTTTGAAATATTGTGATTGATAAATAGCACGCAGAAACTGCACAAACTCGTCGCCTTGTACGTAGTGTTAGCACAGAGCATAGAGGAATATAATATATCGGGTACAGACACACACACAGAGACACACAGAGTGTTTAGTAGTACTGAGTACAATCAGTAAATGTAGAAGCAACACAGCCACAGATCTCATATTAGTCTATGGCCACAGACTACATCACTGACTTATAAATCATATGGACTTGGCATACCTACAAAAAAAAACGTGCTTACCTACACTTTACCGAGAGCTTGTAATGGCGGCCAATAGGGCAGACCTTAGCGATATTTCTCTACAATAACATCGATAAAAGATTGTGAGAATGTTTTTATATTGTCACGGTACAATGTCAACGGCTATTTTTAACACACTTGTTTAGCTTCACTTTTATATATAACTAACAAAATAACTATGTAAACAAATCTTAAAGTGAGTGACAGACGTGCGAGCAAAAACGCGTAGGACGAGCTTTTTCGCCTGTGTCGTGTGTCAACGTTAGCACGCGTACATAAAAACCGCCGAGTAAGTTGGTTTTAGCGATGGGCGACTCGAGTTATCTAACTCGAGTAACTCGGGTCAGACCGTAAGCGAGTCAGCTCGAGTCAAAATATCTGCAAACCGAGTTGACCCGGAGAGCGCGCGCGCCGGGCGGTGCGCTGGGTTGGATGGCGGCCCGCTGCTAGCCGCCTAGCCCGAGAGTCGCGAGCCCCGAACGACTCCGAGGGAGCCCGAATCAGCCCGACGACGGAACGTCCGAGCCGCGAGTGAAAGAGATAGTTCTCGTTGTTGGTTTTTAGCAGACGGTTAGTCAGTCAGACAGAACTGATGAAAGAGTTTTGACATAGAAAGCCTATTTGTTTTGTTTACTTTTTTGTTATTGTTACTAGCGATGGGCCGAGTCGACTTTTTGGTAACTCGAGTAACTCGAGTTGACTCGCTTACCAACTCGGGTTGCAACTCGAGTTGGCTCGGTTCAGTCTGCCTTAAGGTCCGTCGCGTCGCCGCGTCGTCCGTCCGAGTCAGTAAATGCTCAATAAATATTTCAGAAATAATCATTCTTTCGGACTACATGAACTTAGAAAGCTATATTGATGATTAAAATGGTTACAATTCTTTAGATAAATACGCGTTAAGGTCGCGGAACGCATTTGGTCCACATACAGCTTCACACTGACCGGCAAATTGCAAAAAACATAAAAATATTTGAATTTCGCGGGCTACCCTGGAGCATCCACCTTAAATTGTTAGCTTTATTTCACAAAAACTTTTTGTTTTTCTTTATTTTTTATTGACTTTTTTTTACAAGAATCATTCTTAGTATTTATGCATTAAATCATTTCCATGAGGCGCATTTTTGTTACATATCACCAATCATATTCACCGCTCCTTATATAATGTTGTATTAGACAGTATAATCCTGAAATCGCCCAGTCATCCAATTTTTTTCTGGGGATACCTGTCGCCGATCGAAGAAGCTGATCTTCCTTCCGAGCCTAGTGGCGAATAGTCACCTAATCTGGCAACACTGGATTTTTGAAAGACGATAAGAAATACGCTATCGAACCTATGACCGAACCAAAGCCGATCCCACAACCCAGCCGATGGGCGGTGAGTGAGTTGAGTGACCGACAATATTATGTCACAATAATTATTAATTCCATGTACAGTAGAATCCGGTTAAAACAACACTCAAGGGACCGGTGATATTACTTCGTATTATGCAGACGTCGTAATAAAGAAGTCGTTTTTTACGTTATTTCTTAATGACAAATGCCTATGCCTTCGTCGATAAAAGCGGTCGCGACGTCGCACTAAACGGATTCTACTGAATTTAAAATTTGAGAAGTAAAGGCCTACGGCAGCTTAAAACTTCCCAGGAAAATCAAAATTTCTTGTGTTTTTATACTATCACTATATTTCAAAATAATTAAAATCATCATAAAGGGCCTTCCACACATCCGGGGTCAGGCATGAAGGTTCTATCTATATCTTTATGGTGTCGGTTAGTCACTGACGATGAAAAAGATAACCAATAGCCTTGTTGGGATATCCGAATTCCGGGCCAGGGCTATCTGAGTTCTGAGTTTTATATATTACTAGTTGACCCGATGGATTAGTGTCTGTGACATGCCAGCAATGATGCCATCGTCAACATATAGGACTAAAAGCAGCCTGTCTTCTCTCTTTTTCATAGAGAATATACAAGGATCTTCTCCAGGTTTGAATCCTTCTTCTAATAGAAAGCCTTTAATGCAATTGTTCCAACATAACGGTGCTTGTTTCAGTCCATATAAACTGCGTTTCAACTTGCAAACTTTGCTAGTTCCGTCGTTATATCCTTCTGGCTGTTCGATGTAAATTTAACTTCCATAAAGAAATGCTGTAGATACATCAAATTGCGCAAGGACCATACTATCTCGTGCAGCAATAATTAGTAGCGTCCTAATTAAGCTCATTCTTGCGACTGGGCTGAATGTTTTCTCATAGTCAACGCCTTTCTTTTGAGAATAACCAACAGCTACTAGTCTGGCTTTATACTTCTCGATATTTCCGTTCGAGTTTCGTTTAATCTTGTAAACCCATTTAGTTGAAATAGCTTTGCGTCCTTTAGGCAATGGCATTAAGTCCCAAGTTTTGTTATCTCTCAGGGAACTTAATTCATCATCCATAGCATTGCGCCATTTATGTTTATCAATAGACTTCATCGCATCTTTGAACATCTTTGGTTCTTCCTCATGGTCATAGACCTTTTCAACACAATTAAGAAAAAATTCATCAAACGTATCAGGCGGTTTGTTCTTGGAACGATCTCTTAAAGTCATTCTATGTGACACTTGTTCTCGACGTTGATCAAAATGCACGTCTTCTTGGGACGCTTCTTGAGTTGCAACATCTTCCCTTAAATCATCTCTAGACTCATTTTGAAGATTTGTATCACGATGCGGTAAAATACTTCCAGTTGATATAGTCTCGTCAACATCAGAGTCAGAATCAGCAGTATCAAAATTAACAGAGTCATTAATTGGATCAATTGCCATATGTGAATCTTCTTCTGGTATGATAGGCTGTGTCTCTGGTTCAATAGTGGGTATTAGTATATCACAACTATTTTTGTCTACCTTAGGTGCCTCCACTGCTGTCTAATTCAAAGGTTTTTCTACGAGAGGGCATTCAACAAATATCACGTCTCTTGATCTGATAAGCGTATGACCTATCTTCTTGAGACGATATTCGATAGCCTTCATCACCATCATATCCGATAAGTATTCCTTTATCGGCTTTCTTACAAAAAATAACTCGAAAGGTGACTTTCATTCAACTGTTGTCGGTCCCATTCGATTAAGTATATAGACAGAAGTATTAATTAATTCCGCCCAAAGACCTTGTGGTATAACATCATGAGCATGCATGATTACCCTAGCAGTTTCTACTATAGTCCTATTATCTCGTTACGAGCATCCATTCTGTTCTGGCGTATAAGGCATAGTGAAACGCTATTTTATACCATTCTGTCGTAATGTATTGCGTACTTGCTCATTTTCAAATTAGCTTGCTCATTTCCTAGCGATAATGGAGGAGCCATTATCGCTTAGGAAGTTTTCTTCACAACATGCCCAGCGGTTCTCATCTCAGCTAGAAATTTTTTAAGTTTGCTGTAACTTCGCTTTTAAACATGAACTAGACGTGACGATACCGAGAATAGTCGTCTTTGAAAAGAACAAAGTATCGAAATTTGATAATTGAGTGCATAAAAAGTCCACAAACATCAGAGTGAATAAGCTCTCCTAGCTTCGTTGCTCGTTCTCGTGTTCCGAACTTCAACCAGTGTACTTTGCCATTGGTACAACCTTTACACAAACTTGTATTGTCGTCCAATTTTATGTCAAATTCCTTTTCTACTATCTTTTTTACATGTTTTTTATTCTGATGTCCAAAACGTTCATGATACAATTGTAAAGATTGTGAATTTGAGACATGATTTACTTCTTGCTTTGGTGTAACAATGTAGTTTATAAAGCCCACCAAGCTTCCTTCGCTTTCCGTGCAATATTTCTTTATCTTTTACCTTCAATGTACATGATTCTGTGCGGGATTCGAATGTACTATTCTGTAGTTTGTCTTGAGCTGCAAGAACGGAAAATAAATTTCTTTGTAATGCTGGAATATACCATACATCTTTTAAAAGAAGTTGTTCGACTCGTCCATTAACATCAGCATTGAGACGTATAGATCCTTTGCCAATAGCACAATAGCATTGATTGTCTGTCCAGATGCTGTAGTGACAGTGTGATTATTTTGAAAATATTCAAAGCTTTCAAATAAGTCAGACATATTCGTAACATGACTATGTCGCGCCATTGTCTAACAACTATTTTTATCTGCTTCTGTAGTATCTTCAACTGACAGAACTTGTTCACACTCCTGGTGGAATTCTTTGGTGGTCTTCCGACGGAAATCCATTTATGACATTTCTTGACAATGTGACCGACCTGTCCGCAATATTTGCACTTTTTCTCCTTTTAGTTAAACTTATTCTTACTCTTCTCAGATTTTACTACAAGAGCTTTCATTATATACTGCTTTATTTATTAGCGCTCTTTCATATGCACACAACTGTATCGTCAAATTCTCAATGTTTCTATCCTGTTTTGACACCAAAAGTAAAAATTGACTTAAATGCAAAATACTGTTCCGGAAGTGTATTCAATATCTTACAAATTACTAGGATTACTGGTAAATCATTTCCTTCTAATTCAGTAGTCAGATCATAAAACAAAGATTTTACTGCAGATATAGGTATGTGTGGTCATATCATGCTCAGGATCTTTTTGGTAACTAAAGCACTTCATGCATAAGTCGTAGCTCTTATCTTCTGTAGCTCCGTCGTATAGCCTGACAAGTTCATCCCACATGTCCTTTGCTGTGCTGAATCTCATCACCTTGTGCAGCATATCCTCAGTCATATTTGCTGAAAGTACTGATTTTGCAGTGTAATCCAACCTTTCAAACATGTTTGACTACTTTTTAAATGTTTCCAATATTTCGGGTGCGGTATTGACTCCTGGATGAGTAAGCATTTTAATTGCACCCTTTATAACAACCGTCGTACCTGGATAACTTTTAAGTAATCGAGTAATCATAAATTTCCATGTTTGCCAATTCTGCCCATCTAATTTGTTTATTTCGATCTTTGTCCCACCTAGAGACTGCATGATATGATCGTAATTTTTTCAAATATCGTAGGTACAGTTCAACTTTTATGTAAAATTCAAGTTTCTCACTTTTGTTTTGCTATCTACCCGTAGAGTTTAGCCTCAGGCAACTCATTGCTGTGCTACCATATTTAAGTAAACGAAATAGAGGCATGAAATCAAAATATAATTTTAATTCTATCTTACAGGAACAAAATATTTTAAGAAGGTGACAGGCGATATTTTTCTTTATTAAGTGGCTATTCCAACCATGGAGGTTTCATAGCTTCACCTTCTTAGAGGTTTCATTCAAATTCATTAGACAGTATAATCCTGAAATCGCCCAGTCATCCAATTTTTTTCTGGGGAGGCCTGTCGCCGATCGAAAAAAACTGGTCTTCCTTCCGAGCCTAGTGGCGAATAGTCCTAATCTGGCAACACTGGATTTTTAACAGATGATAAGAAAAACGCTACCGAACCAAAGGCCCAAAGCCGATCCCACAACCCAGCCGATGATTGGGCGGTGAGTGAGTTGAGTGACCGACAATATTATGTCACAGTAATTATTAATTCCATGTATTTAAAATTTGAGAAGCAAAGGCCTACGGCGGCTTAAAACCTCCCAGGAAAATCTAAATTTCTTTCGTTTTTATACTATCACTATACATATTTCAAAATAATTAAAATCATCATAAAGGACCATTCATACATCCGGGGGTCAGGCATGAAGGTTCTATCTATATCTTTATGGTGTCGGTTAGTCAATGACGATGAAAAAGATAACCAATAGCCCTGCTGGGATATCCGAATTCCGGGCCACGGTTATCCGAGTTCCGAGTTTTATATATTACTAGTTGACCCACGCAACTTCGTCTGCTGCGCTCCTATTGGTCTTAGCGTGAGCCTATAGCCTTCCTCGATCAATGGGGTAGTTCCTGAGATTAGCACGTTTAAGCAATCAAACAAACTTTTTAGCTTTATATATTCTTGTACTTTACTACGAGTTCGACTGGTCAATATAAACTTTCAAAACAATAAAGGTAGCAACTTACTTGAACTTGTGAACCCTGAGTCGTCAATATGAAGTTGAAAATCACACTGAAACTTGTTTGGTCGCGCGACCCACACGGGAGGTGGTGTTTGTATGTTTTTAAAAGATAATGTTTATTTTTATAGATTTTTCTTTTTTGTATTTTAATAATGTGGATTAGATAGGTCGTGAATAATTTAATTTTGTCGGACATGTTCTATTATTTTCTCCGTGTTCATGTTACACAAGTACTCTTGTGACTCTGACGAAACCTGGGCCGGCATTGAGATGAAAAATCGGATAGCACTGTCAAGCCGTCCGTGCGTCCGTGCATGCTCCGAAACACTGACGATCCGGAACCTCCTGACACGGATAATATCAAACAATTGTATGTATCCGATTGTTCTCCATCCCAGCCGTGTCCCGTCAGTGGCGGGAACCCGGACGTGTGTGGGCGATGGGAAAGCAGAAACTGACAACTTGTGCCAATGGCATATGGGTGTCGCTAGCGTCTTTAGAGTAACTTATGCAAAATGCAAAAAAGACAGTTTGAAAACATTTGATTTCAAAATAAAACTGAAAAAAGCGATTAGATACACTGTTTGTAGCTTCGAGAAAAATGACAAAAGTCCTCGACGATACGTAATCCTAACTCGTGAGGTAGTTTTTTGTTGGCTTAGCAGTATTGATTGTAGTCTGTGTGGCTACCACTACATGCGTTGGTTGAAAAGCACTAGTGCGACCCGGAATAAAATAATGATACTTGTAACAACTCAAATAAAAATATGTTAATGTTCAAATAATAAATGTGAAAACAAGGGTAATGTAATTTTAGGTGAATTTTAGGTAATTCTTTAAAAAATACTAATTATACCTAATCGAATATCGATCTGAATCGTTAGATCATCCCTAGTGGATGTTTTGTTTGAGAACACAGATTGGACTTGATAGTTTTAATTTGACGATTTTTGAGATGATTCATTCGAACTCGGATTGAAGTGCTTAGAATTAAAGTTTATATTAATTTTTCGTAGTGCATTTAATTCCATATATAACATGGATTCATCACGTAGAAGTAACTCAGACGAACAACGGTGTATTATTGGTCTTCAAGATTTAAAACTATCCAATAAAGTTGAAGATGCTACTGAGCAAGCGCACGGGGCCGTAACATCGAACACAAGTTCTCTCGCCAAAACCCGACCTCTGGGCGCAATAGAGAGTTTTGTACTGGATAACAGCCAAAACAATCGCCAGGATTACAGTTTTTATGAGCGATCGAATGTCATAGCTGCTTCAAAGTTTGCTACGCCGAAACGAGTTGAAACTATTGCGTCGATCAATAAACGTGATATAAACACTGCAGCTCTGCCTTCAAGTCCTACACGTTCCATCGATTCTATATCGCAGAGATCACTCAGCTATCAAACTGACGACCTGTACGAAATTCCAGCCATTCCGAATGCTCAATATCCACCACCAGTTTATGAGAATATAGATTACTACGGCGAGCAGCGGTCCCCGCAGCCGCCCTACTACCACCAGCTGTACCAGAAGGCACCGCCACCGCCCGTGTCCGACGGCTACTACGACACGCGCTACAGTAAAGCTCAACCACAAGTGCCAGTGAATTCCAAGACTAAAGTTAATCCTACAGTGTATGAAAACATGTTGTGTTCAGATAATGATAAGAAAAGTGAATTTAAGCCTCAACAAAACCATGATCAGCGATTCATACAACAAGGGTCAGTTCCTGGTCCACAAGTGCCAAACACTGGTGTCACTAGGAATATGGCGCAAATGATAACAAGTGAAAAAGTAAAAATAGACAAGGCTCCACCACCACCTCCATACAGCACATCTCATGAGAACCCAGGCAGTGACTACACAGTGATGAAGTCTGCCCCTCCCAAGTACACTGATGTGAGTGCTCTCCTGAAGAATGATAACAGTATTAGTTTTGATGATAAAATAGTGACTATACCATCTACAGCAATATATGCATCCATAGCTCCAAGTGCCCAAAGACCTAAAGCCAACATTGCTACTGAAGTACAAACAGCCACTGCAAGTCCTAAATTCTTTCATCCCAAACCAAACAATGGCAATAATATTGGGAAAGAGAAACCATTAATTAATGGAGGGTTTAATTCAAAGTCCACAGTTGGTAGTAGAATGCAGATAGTGGAGGATAGTAATGGCTCGGACTATGTGTGCATGACTGGTGGCTCCCCAGCTGCAGCGGTGGCAGCGGCTAACAGAGACAATGTCTCCATTGCTTCTGATTCTATTGCTTCTAGGAATTTAGTATCAGGACTGACATCATTGTGTTCTCCGGCTCAGTCCCCAGCTCCCAGTCCTACTCCAAGCTCTGTGTCCCAAGTGTCAGGTGGCTCTCGAGGGTCTGGTGGTCGAGGGAAAAGCTTGCTGCCATACAGCATCACACCACCCCGTCCACCTGGCCCCAGTGAGGCTCAACGAAAGATAGAAGAACTAACTAGACAACTTGAAGAGGAAATGGAAAGGCAAGATGAGGAGGGTGAATATTTTGGTAAGACAGCACTTCATTTTCTTGCTTTTTTTATAGGCTAGTGATTGAAGATCAATCATAATTTTTATTAATTTAACTGTCCACTGTTTTCGTATAAATGTTTACGTTTTAGCTTCATGTATTAATATATAACAAAGTCCCTGCTTTCATTTAAAATACTATCTTACAGTTTACTTTCATATTGAATTCACACTTATACTTATTACCTAGGCATCTGCCACACATGCGGTGCAGGAGTCACAGGGGCAGGCCAAGCTTGCCAAGCAATGGGTAACCTTTACCATACAAACTGTTTCATCTGTTGCTCATGTGGCCGTGCATTACGAGGCAAGGCTTTCTATAATGTACATGGCAAGGTCTACTGTGAAGAAGACTATTTGGTGTGTATTCAATGTCATATAATATTGAATTTTGTGTTTGTTAAATACTGTATTAATATCATTGAAACTAATGATGATTATCGGACATTACAGTACTCTGGATTTCAACAAACTGCTGAAAAGTGCGCAATATGTGGACACCTTATTATGGAAATGGTAATGATTTTTTGATGTGCTTGCCAAACTATCTTGTTTTAGTAACACATTTATATATTCTTGCATATTTACAGATTTTGCAAGCAATGGGAAAATCATATCACCCAGGGTGTTTCCGTTGCTGTGTGTGTAATGAGTGCCTTGATGGGGTACCGTTTACTGTGGATGTTGACAACAAGATTTACTGTGTCAATGATTATCATCGTATGTTTGCGCCTAAATGTGCTAGCTGCGGAAAGGGTAAGTCATTCACTTATTCCTAAATATAACCTCAATCAATCTGCATAGTTCTTCCCAACTATGTTGGGGAAAGGCTGCCTTACCAGTCCAGTTAATGGTAAACACACCACCCCATAGTAAAACTGGCTGTCAGACTCTTAGACTTCTGCCTGTAAAGGCTATCAAAAATATGCAAGCGATGTCCACAGTTAAACATGATTTCCGAAAATAAGGTCACCTTGGCAAATATTGTTTAAGAAGATCGACCCATGCGGCTGTTATTAGTAAGCCACGAGACCCTTAAAATAATGTATTAAATGTAAGAAGTAATGAATCAAAAACAATATCTTCGATTCCAGGTATTACACCAGTTGAAGGCACGGACGAGACAGTGAGGGTTGTGTCAATGGATCGGGACTTCCATGTTGACTGTTATATGTGCTGCTTATGTGGAATGCAATTGACTGACGAACCTGACAAACGCTGTTACCCTCTAGCTGGTAAGTTGAGCATTTAGAATTTGTATGAACCAAAATAATTCACAATGGAGATCTACCGGAATAGGAAATACTGTGTTTAAAAGGTTTTAAAAAGGACTAGTCTCTAGTAAAAGAAGAATTCAATTAACTTTTAAAGGACCACATGCTTTTCTGCAGCTTTGCCTGCTTTGAAAATTTTGTGATTATAAAAGGCTGTGTGTGTGGCTTTAACGTTTCTCTGTTGAAACGGTCTGTATTTGTGCCAGATGATGGAAATGGGCCCACACATATTAAGAATGTATGGTAGTCCATACGTACTTTACTACATTACTTGGATTAAAAAGAGGGGTGTTATAAGTTTGATTGCTGTCTGTCTCTCTGTGGCACCATAGTTCTTAAAACGGATGGACCAATTTGGATGCTTTTTTTTTATTTGAACCCAGGTTTTCTAGCAGTTTTTTCATTTTTTATCAAAATCGGTTTAGCTGTTTGTAGTTCATCAGCTCTTAGTTGATTTTGAGTTGTTCATGTAATGGTTTAAAAAAAATCCTTTTATGATATGTCACTATTATCAATATTGTATTTTAATATTTTTTACACTCTGGTTATGAATATAGAAAATATATAATGTGAAATATAAAACAAATATATGTCTTTTAATAACAATGTAAATATTACAGGCAAGTTGATGTGTCGCGCTTGTCACTTGGCCACGATTGGAGCAGCGTCGGGGCCGGGCCACTCGCCGGCGCCTCACCTCTCTCCCGCTTCTTATCAGTACATGGGTTGAGCTTCATTCTTTCGGCGGCGTCTAGTGTTAAAACAATTGCATTGCATCAGAATGTGTAGTGGACAGGCTAATATTTCTATTAGATATCCAAGTATGTGCTCAAAAATGATAGCCAATGTTGCATCTATTAGCATTTAATGTAATTAGCTTTAATATGCCTAACATAAGTTATGATGATAAAATAGTAGAACATTTTTACAAGTGTCGTTACTATTGTTAAGAGACGTTATTCAAGATGATGTAATTTAAATGTAAATTTCATGTTACAAAATGTATGATGAGCATACAAGAAGTTGGGTACAATGATATTAACCTGCATAGGTATTTGTAAGAGGTTAGGTTAAAATGTATGCTTAAATTTTATTTTACATATAGCAACAAAATAACGCCTCGGTATCAAACGCCTATGTACTTGGACCATAAGATTGTGCTGCTGAACAGGTTGTGTCCATACCAGAGGCACAATATCACCTTTTCGTTTGAATTTTAAAGTAATCTAAACAATGATCCGTGACAAAAAACTGATAGTATTTTTTAGCATAACTGTACTTTGACAATAGAACATTCTTCGCATAGGATGTTCTGCTAACAAGACGATTTGCGAATAGGTTGATTTGCTAATTGGACGTTTTGATACAGTGGCATAATAATTAAGAAATTAATGAGAAATGTGATTTGTTTTAGCCAAGAACAGATTTGCCCATTATATTTTGTGATATCCAATAATTTTATTAATCAAGTGATAATATTTTAATAACTTTGAGAACAATATAAAAGGAATTGATTTATGAAAAGCATTAACCTCGTTATCGAATTGGTTTTAGTAAATTATTAAGCTGAAATAACTATAATTAGGTATTTTCCTGAAAAAAAAATTAGTCTGTCAGATTTCCAAAAAATATTGGACACGTATTTTTGCTGTTTTCACGTTATCAAGAAATTAAGACGATGCAGTGCGTTGAAAACTCGCGTGACTTTATGTTCAATACTATTTTACTAAAATATGACGTCACCAGCCCCCTCTCTTGAACTTTTATCGATCGTTATCACTTTGAAATAGCACAAAATACGTCCAATACATTTAAAAATCTTACCAGTTAGACTAAATACAATTATTCTTTTTTTATCCAGGAAAGTACCCAATTTGTATTGGTAAGGGTTCTTTTGAACTCTGCAACATAAAGATTCTAATAAGCTATTCACAACCTTTGTACAGATTTACAACTATCATTACAAATCGTATATGGTGTAAGAAGTAATTTCCCCAAGTATTATGGCTGCTAGTTCATTTGCCATTGATGTGAAATGCATTTATTAATTTTACACACTAGACTGGACAGCACTCCTGGTTGGTGTGTATACTTTATAATATTATAATAATTATTATTTAACAGGCTCCCTGATTATCCCTAACAAGTATATATTAATTGTGTTGTCACAATATTAGAAATATTTTAGGATGAAAGGCGCAATAAAACATTCCAGTAATGTGCTGTCTTGTTTTGTACTTAATATAATTAGATTATGCTGTTTTTATATGTACATTTTGATGAAAAATAATGTGATTATTATGTAACTAGCTATTTTATATGAAATAAACATGATTTCGTTATGTAGTTCTTTTTATATCTAAGTAAATAATAAATATTACAAAATTGAAACTGTATATAATTTAAATTGCTTCTTAGAATCATTTCATTATGAAAAGGCATTTATCATCATATTTTATAATTTAATGACCTTTACATGGGTTCTTTAAAAGTATCACATTTTCTTCACCTTATTTTTCAAATTCCGCATTTCAGTTTTGTAACGTTTCATTTCCCGCATGACCTGGGTGCGTTTTTCTTTCATCTGTGCTTGACTCTCCTTGAAGGCATCTTGAAGATTCTCTCTTTTCTCTTGAAATATTTCTTTTATTCTTTCTCGGGAAGGAACTGGTTTTATGAAACCTATTCCTGTTAATTTTCTAATAGCAACTGTAGTCCCTCCTACAAAGAAATATATAATTTTAATGATACAGCTTGAAATTAGGAATATATATTTTAGTAATACTTATAATAATACTTTAGCTGAAATGCTCTAGGCAACAGAAAATTAATGAAAAAAAGAAAATTTGATCCAAGCATGCATCTTTGCAACCTGAAAACGCCATAATAATTATGCTTTCTAGAAAGGAAATCAACAAATATTGCACTCTATAAATGAAATAATATGCTAAAATAACATATTTTAATATTGTGTTTTACCACAGTTTTTAAAATGTGTATAAATTTGTCAACCACAAAAAATAAATCATTCAAAACAAGACATGCTTAACTAAGTATAGTTATGATTTGGACTTTAAACCCTGTTGATCTGTCCAAGTTTCTTAAAATTGCTCACTAGTGTGTGCTATATTTTATGGTGCATGCAATTATTACCTATTGTGACTGCATACCGTAGAGGTGTAGCTAATTTGTACATTGCTAATGCAATGGCAAAATATCCTGCATGTGAATCTCGTAGGGGACTAATTATTGATTCACTGACACCTATGGACTGTAATAGAGCTAAAACATCCACACCGCTGCAATAAAGTAAAAATGGCATAAATAAAAAGATTAACTAACTTTAATTATTAATATGATTAATCATCAGTCACCACACTTTATACAAACCTCCGAACAATGTAGTAAAATCCTCCAAACCAAAAGATAGATGTAGCAACATGGACTGGTATTAACACATACCAGTAATCTCTGTACATCACTTTAAACTTCTGTATTATTCCCGGCTTAGCTTTCGGAACCTCGGGTGGCGCATCTGGAGGACAGCTCTTTGGAGTAGAATATAGCCTAAAGTTTTTAGATTGGAAAGTTAACACTTTTGAATCAATCACGGGCCGTTGAGAGTATGGATTTTGATAGCAAATACCACTAGCCAGATTTTTTATTGGATATTTTACCCCGACACTCCATTTCACCGTTTGGGTTATATTTTGCAGTTGATATTTTTTTAACAAAGTCCTATAGATAAGGGCCATTTTTATTTATATGCTGTTTTTATTGCACAAAAAACCGTACGAACTATATCATTTTTATTACTATTCAGAAAAAATGTGTAACGGTATGCGATTATTGTTGACAGGTTGAAGTGATATGACAGTGACAGCGATAGGGCTGCCGTAGTGCAGGCAGACTTATGGCAGTATAACTTATACAGCTGGGTCCCAGATATATTATACAAAATGATATATAATTATACCCATGATGCAAAATATTTATACATAGTCTTCTACCAAGAGAGTGCAGAATTCAAGAGCGGGTTAATCGACCTCGAAAATTATTGCACTCCACCTCCAACAGGTTTCATTGCGTCTTTGTAAATCTTCTTAAAATGTTATACTTTCATATTTTCGTTAAAACCTACATCATTCGACCCCAATGAACGCAATAAGGGAAGAGTTAGAAAGCACCGGAAATGTCATTAAGGGAGAGATTATTAATGTTAAATATGGACCCGACAAGATACCAACCTCAACCTTTTTTGCAAACTTCAAACCAGGACCAAATAACGTGCTTATTAGAGACATAAAATATATATACCACCAATCTGTAGTGATAGAGGACCCGAAAAGGAAAAGGACAATTGTACAGTGCCAGAGGTGCCAACAATACGGCCATTCCAAAAACTACTGTATGAGGTCCTATCGGTGCGTCAAATGCGCAGAAGCACACAAAACCTCGGATTGTCCGAAAAACAGCGAATTACTCCTGCTCAGTGTGCCCTGTGTCATGGGGCTCATCCAGCAAATTATAAGGGATGTGAAGTTTATCTGGAGATTCTTTCTCGGAGATCCAATTTGCAACAGGAAAGAAAACCGAAACACATAAACGAAACGATTAGACTAAATATCAACAATAAAGATAAGGCAGCAAAATATCAAGACATAACCGAGAAACCACCATCGAGTGCACGAAAAACAGATAAATCTTACGCCGAAGCGACAAAATCCAATGACAAGCATGCAAGCGCAGAAAAACCCGACCAATGTAACAATATGATAGAAATGCTATTTATAAAACAATCGGAAAAATCTGATTCAATCCTTCAACAAATGAGTACGCTTATGAGTCTCATAACAATTCTCATTGAAAAATTGCCAAAATAGGTAGCTTCAAAATTGGAACTCTCAACACAAACGGGCTGGCGCGGAATAAAAACGACGTAGAACTTATTATCAAATAACACAACCTGGATATTCTTCTCGTATCAGAAGCACACTGCATTAGTTCAACGTCCAACATTAGATTTAACGGCTATCGTACATATGTCACGCAACATCCTGATGGAACTGGTCATGCAGGAAGCGCAGTCATCATTCGTGAATCAATCAAACATTACTTGATGCCCGAATATAGACAGAACTATCTACAAGCCACGACGGTAGCAGTTGAGGATGTGCAAGGTGGTTTTAATGTTTCTGCTATATACTGCCTACCCAAATATAAAATAGACTCGGCAATGTTCAACGCGTATTTCAATTTTCTTGGCAACCGCTTCATTTCTGGGGGAGATTGGAATGCCAAGCACACCTATTGGGGTTCCAAGCTAACTACCACAAGAGGCAGACAACTCAAGTCTAGCTTAGATTCAAAACACCTCATTGCTATATCTACCTGCGAACCTACCTACTGGCCTTCCGACCCCACGAAAATTCCAGACCTCTTGGAATTTTTCGTCATTAAGGGATTTTCTAGACATTATCTCAAGCCTGAATCATGCTTGGATTCCTGTTCGGATCACACCCTAGTTATTTTAACTATCAGTACCCTACTCATTGCAAACGAAAACCTAGAAACACTCTACAACAAACGGACTGATTGGGACTCATTTAGAGAGCAAATTGAAATGGAAATAGACCTGAAAATAAAACTTAAGACACCTGAAGATATTGAAACACCGCAAAACACCTTACAAATTTAATCCAAGTATCATGCTGGAAAAATACACCAGTACTTTAATCAACGCATCACCCAACGAATTATCCACGAGAAATTAAAAAAAGATACTTGAGAAACGAAGATTGCGTCGAATCTGGCACCAGAGTAGAAACAGATCAGATAAAACCGCGTTAAATAGGGCAATTCAGGAGTTGAAAGATCTAATCCGCAGCTGGCACGACGATACGTTGCAGTATAAACTGGAATCGCTATCTGCTACCAGATCAGCAAATTACTCCCTATGGAAATTCACCAAAACATACGAGAGGCCGCAGAGTGCAATACCACCCATAAGGAAAACTGGCAATGCTTGGGCTCGAACTGCTCAAGAGAATGCCGATGTACTCCAAATGAAACTGACGATCTGGAATCAGAAACGAGCGTGGATGAGGCTCTAAACCAGGACTATCAAATGTGAATGTCAAGCCAGTATCTGTGAGTGAGATCGTCTAAACTATCAGGGAACTCAAGAACAAAAAGCACCAGGCTTTGACTTAATAACAAAGGAAATTCTAAAACAACTGCCTAAGAAAGCCCTAGTGCAATATTTTCCCAAGATATAGAAGATCTCACAGATAATGATGATCCACAAGATGGGCAAGCCAGCGAGCGAAGTAACTTCGTATAGACCAATCAGCCTGCTGCCTATCCTGTCAAAGTTGTTTGAGAAAGTGCTGCTGCACAGAATTCTACCAATACTGAAAGAAAACAAGATAATACCCGATCATCAGTTTGGTTTCCGACTGCAGCACTCTACAGTCGAGCAAATCCATCGAGTCTATGAGACGGTAAGAAAAGCCTTAGAACAGAAAAAGTACTGAATATCTGTATTTTTGTACATTCAACAAGCATTTGACAGGGTATGGCACAATGGTCTGCTCTACAAAATAAAGAAAAGCTTACCTCATAGCTTTCACGTGTTATTGAGATCTTATCTTCCGGACAGATTATTCCAGGTGAAAGAGGCAGGTTCAACTTCTGGCTTTCATGATATAAAGACAAGCGTGCCGTAGGGATCCATCTTGGGGCCTATTCTGTATACACTTTACACTGCAGATCTTCCAATGTCACCCGGCCTAACAACTGCCACGTACGCTGACGACAGGCACCTACACTGGCTACTTGTTCGCAACAGTAGATAACCCACAGACAACAAATTACTTATATATAAATCTGTCCTCAAACATATCTGGATGTACGGCATACAATTGTGGGGTATTGCCAGTGACTCAAATATCTCGATGCTCCATCGACTGCAGAATACCATACTAAGAACGATTATCAATGCTCACTGGTTCATCACAAATAACGAAATACACCAACAGTTAAATATGACCACGGTTAAGGAAGAAAATCAGATTGACTGCGGGAAAATACAAAGAGCGTCTGTCTCGTCACCCAAATGAACTAGCGGTCTAACTGATGCTCCAAAATTACTCCAACCGACTCAAGAGGCATGATGTAATGAGGCTGCACAACAGACGATAACTATGTTGCGGAGAAGAGTAGCTTTTCTCGCTGGAGGAAGCACTCTACAAGTCATTGGCCCGTACTGATTATAGTCTATGAAGACTGAAGGCAGATAAAATAACAACGAAAAAAAAAATATAAAGAAATTTTATCCATAAAAAGATTAAAAGTGATTAGTTTTCTTTACTTGAACCGTTAAGGCGTCGACCTAATAAGTTACAAAGCAATCATCGCGCTAATATACGATCGTCACGTTAATTTGTACGACAAACGCTAGAGCGGCGAAGCGTATGCGGCGTCATAGGACGCCCTGTAGTTTTTCCAAACAAATAATTCGTATTAGGATGACGTCTTAGCGATTCGAACAAAGAAAACGTCTTAAATAAAAAAACGTGAGAACGTGTGATATCAGTGACTAAAATAAGTTCTTGGCTCATCGCCGTAAGGTTGCCTGCTTGTCGGTCTTCTACAGATTGTACTTCGGTGATTGTGCCCAAGAAGCCACGACCTCATCCCACCGGCCCCCTTTTACCATCGGACATCCAGACGCACTGCATCTTACCATCCCTACCTTATTGCTATTCTACCAATTCGCACTAAGCGTTTCCAAACGTCTTTTATAATGCGCACAGCAAAGTAGTGGAATTCTCTGCCTGCGTCTTGTTTCCAAACGCTTACAACCTTAATCTCTTCAAAGTTAGAGTGAACAGACTTCTTCTGGGTAAACTCGCTCCATCGTAGACTTTGTCTCTGTCATGTCATCTCTGACCTAGACTAGAGACAAGAATAATTAACCCATAACAAAAAAAACGATATGAACGATAACGATATTTAATTTGCAGCTAAGTAATTTCTATATACCTATCTGAATTTGGATGAGTGAAAAACAGTGGTAAAAAAAACTTATTAGAAGTCAGTCAGGTCATCCTACAGTACAACTTTATTACAATGCTTGATATGCTTGAGCCACCCTGTTGAAGAAAATATTGCAATGAAGATCCGACTAAACACTGTAATACACAAGCGCCAGGGTAGCCCGCGAAATTCATATATTTTTATGTTTTTTGCATTATAGAATGGTTATTTCATGAAAAAGTCATTCTATAGGGCTTCATGAACATAGAGGGCTATATTGATGATTAAAAAAAATGGTTATAATTTAGATAAATACCCGTTACGGCCGCGAATCGTATTTTGTTAAACATACAGCTTCACATTGACCGGCAAATTGCAAAAGACATAAACATTATATATGAATTTCGCGGACTACCCTGGCGTTTAACCACTGTAATACAAAATGGCTCCGATTATTAAAACAGCTAGCCACTACGTAAAGCGGCATATTCTAATATTTGGTTGCGACACATGTATGTCATTATTGACTGTGGTATAATGCTAAATGAAAACTTCGAAAAAACTTTGAGCTTATACTTAGCTGTTTTAATATAAAGTAGTTTTTTAGCTAAGTTGAGCAGAGCAACTAACATTGTGCAATAAAGTTGTAAATGAAAGGATTACTTTATAAAACCGTCAACACAATAAAACTCCTTCGAATATACCTAATGTAGAAACTCACGGATGAATGAAACTCATTCTCTTTTTTACTGCATTCGATTTGTTTTCAATCTGCGTAAATATGATCATGTCTCTGCGTATCTATTGATTTT
Source organism: Lacanobia oleracea (assembly GCA_950371165.1). Taxonomy (NCBI): domain Eukaryota; kingdom Metazoa; phylum Arthropoda; class Insecta; order Lepidoptera; family Noctuidae; genus Lacanobia; species Lacanobia oleracea. The sequence goes on from OX493393.1 coordinate 8,250,313, forward strand.
AAAGTGGTTGCCTATACGCGAGCGCAGAGAGCTTAGGGCTCTAACTACCCTTTTTTCATTTCTTGTCTCTCCCAACTCCCCCAGTCATCTAGCCCTTCACTTTCAATACATTTGCGCCAGCCACAATCTAAATCTACGCTCATCAAACAACCGTCTCCTTCAATGTCCAACTCACCGTACTGACTTTATTCACTCTTCTTTCTTCGTTCAGGCTATTTTTCTGTGGAATGCGCTCCCTCAAGAGATCAGGATGGCCACTAACCGATTATCCTTCAAAGTTAAAGTTTGTGAACACATTCGTAAGATGTTGGCAGTTGTATCATCACAGCGCTAATGTTTCCCATTAACCTATTCGCCTTAATTGTTTTAGTATTTTCTTTGTATATTTATCTTGTTGGTTTGTATATTTATTATGTATTTATATTGTATGTATGATTTATATTTGTATATTGTTCATTATTGTATTTGAATAATTATCAATGGCTTTAAATTTTCTTCATTGCACCTAAGACTATTCTCTGCATTACCCAAAGCTTAACTGGTAGAGAATGCCAATGGCATTAAGTCCGCCTCTGTAGATTTGTGTGCTGATAGAGTTAAATACCCACACCACCACCACATACTACGATTAGTAGGACTTCCATTAGATTGTAGCGGCATCAAGGCCGCCACAAGAAAAACCTACGGAGCAAATCTACAGTGCCACAAAAAGAACCGCGACGCCATCTATCCGACTAGCAGCGAACTACAACGTTGAAATCCTGCATCGCGCAAGCAGAGTTTACCGTGCGATTTGAACATATACATCAGCCCGAATATTAACTATCGGGCAGTAGCCCGCCAGGCACAACAGCCGCCTGGTTGGAGGATCCTCCTTATCAATTGAGGTATGCGGGACTTTACTCTCTGTACCGCTACCTCTAAACTGGTGACCCTCGACATTGAACGACAGCGCAGCCTTCGTGCAACTACTTCAGCGTGACGTCATCATCACTTCTCCTCATCGTAACCTCAAGCTCTCGAGCAGTGCGAGTCATACAGCCAGCCAGTACCCACGGCTTTACTCTCTGTACCGCTACCTCCAAAAGATTAGAATCAAAAATTTTTAAAACAAATTAATTTTATTGTTAAATATTTTTTTTATTTTTCACTTTTTAGTGGAACGTAGGGACCACTAAAAAGTGAAACCATAAACACAGCGTGCCGGCGTGATGTTATGTTATGAACAATCAACAGACTTGCGATTTCAGAAATCCCAATCCATCTGCTATCATTTATTGAAGAGTTCCGTTGCCTACCTCCGAAGTTCTTCATCAGATCTTCACCAAATGAAATGGGACCAGTCCGAGAAAACACTCTTCCATACAAAATAAGAATCATCCAAATCGGTTAAGAATTGGCGAAAATATCGCTGAACAAACATTTTTCATGGGATCCCATCATTAAATCCTGACTTATACCTTCCATCATCAGCTGAGCAACATGAGATGATGATTACCAGGCACAAATATCTGAATTGCGTTAGAAGGTTTATGAAAAACAGTGTATGTGTTTACAAAATTTGAGGGTTTCCCACGATTTTCATGGGATCCCATCATCAGATTCTGACTTGGTGACAATGAGACCACCTCAGGAGTATAGGCTTTCGAATAAAAAAAAAGAATTTTTAAAATCGGTCCAGAATTGGCGGTGAAAATACATAAAAAAAAGATACATACCACCGAACATAGAACTTCCTCCTTTTTGAAGAAGTCGGTTAAAAATCCAAACGTGAGACAATTGACACAGTAGCGTAGCTAGCATAGGTAACACCCGGGGCGGATGATGTAGTGGCACCCCACAAATGACCACCCCCCCAATAATGATTTGCGCCTTTCGTTCTGGTAACGGCAGCAAGCCATTTTTTGGAAGGAGGGAGGTGTTCCATTTGTGTCTCTCGAAAGCGTCAGGAGAGGACAGGGGTGCGTAGCAGCACGGTTTGGGGAGATTGTCGTGGTAGGAGTGTACTTCTCCCCGAACCGAACTCTCGCCGAGTTCCAAAACTCCCTCACGGAGTTGGGCGTCGTCGTCGCCGGGTATCGTTCCCTCCCCGTGCTCGTTCTCGGGGACTTCAATGACAAGCACTTGGTTTGGGGTTCCCGTTACACGGACACGCGGGGCAGGATGGTGGAGGACTGGGCTCTGGAGACAGGCCTGGTCGTCTTAAACATGGGTTCTGTCCCAACGTGTGTGCGGATGCAGGGGGAATCTGTGGTAGACATCTCATTCGCCAGCCCTGCTCTGTCACCGCGTGTCATTGACTGGCGCGTATTAGAGGAGGTGGAGACCTATTCTGATCACCGGTATATCCGGTTTGACGTCTCCACCCAGACCTCAACCGCGCCAGTCCGGCAGGCCCCGAGTGGTCCGCGGTGGGCACTGAAACAGCTTGACCGGGAGCTCCTCCTGGAAGCTTCGATCGTGCAGGCCTGGGTGTCACCTCCGGACAGGCTTGCTGACATCAATGACGAAGCGGAGTGGTTCCGGGAGGCCATGTCCGATATTTGTGACGTGGCAATGCCCCGGGTTAAGCCAGGACGTGCCCGCCGTCAGGTGTACTGGTGGTCGCAAGAGCTGGCGACGCTGCGTCAGGCATGCGTTGCTGCACGGCGCCGGTATACCAGGCACCGCAGGCTCCGCATCCGCCCTCCGGATTCGCAGGTCAGAGAGGCGGAGCTGTACGAGGAGTACAAAGTGGCGAAGGCCGCCCTCCGAGCGGGGATCCTGCAAGCCAAGGATCTGGCTCGCAAGGAGATGCTGGAGTCTCTGAACGGGGACCCGTGGGGAAGACCCTACAAAATGGTGCGGAATAAGCTCCGCACCTGGGCCCCCCCGTTGACGCAGAGTCTTCGGCCCCAGCTGGTGGAGGACGTGGTGAGCGCTCTGTTCCCCTCGCGAGGGGAGCATACTCCCCCGTCTATGGCTCCGCCACCTGCGGTGCCTGATGCGGACTACACCGCTGACGACGATGACGATGCTCCTGAGGTGACTGAGGTAGACCTGAGAGTGGCGGTTAATAGGCTGAAGACCAAAAATACCGCCCCAGGACCCGACGGCTTACCTGGGAAAGCCTGGGTCCTGGCCTTGGAGGCTCTTGGGCATCGACTAAGAGGGTTCCTAAGTGCATGCTTGGAGAGGGGCCAGTTCCCACTTCGTTGGAAGACGGGGAAACTGGTCCTCATCAAAAAGCCGGGGCGCCCTGCGGACTCTCCGTCCGCATACCGGCCCATCGTGCTGCTCGATGAGGTGGGCAAGCTCTTTGAAAGAGTAATTGCAAACCGCCTCGTCGAGCACCTAGTGCGGGTGGGGCCGGATCTGGCAGAGAACCAGTTCGGTTTCCGCACGGGCCGCTCGACGGTGGATGCCATCATGCGCGTGAGAGCCCTCTCGACGGGGGACGCGGTTTCCCGGGGTGGGGTCGTCTTGGCAGTGTCTCTAGACATCGCTAATGCCTTCAACACCCTGCCCTGGAGTTGCATCAGAGAGGCACTTCGGTATCACCGGGTGCCGACCTACCTCCGTCGCGTAGTCGAGGCTTACTTGACGGACAGAGCCGTCATCTACCCCGATCACCTGGGAGAGTGGAACCGGCGAGAGATGTCGTGCGGTGTTCCACAGGGTTCGGTTCTGGGGCCGCTCCTGTGGGACATCGGCTATGACTGGGTGCTGCGAGCCGTCCTCCCTAGTGGCGTCAGTGTGGTTTGTTACGCTGACGACACGCTGGTCCTGGCGCACGGGAGATCGCACCAGGCGGCGGCCGACGCTATGACACGCGGGGTTGCGACAATAATTGAGCGAATCCAGCAGTTGGGTCTCGAGGTGGCCTTACACAAGTCCGAAGCCATGTGCTTCCATGGTCCTCGGAACAGGCCACCATCGGGATCCCAAATAATGGTAGGAGGAGTTCACATCGAGGTCGGGTCGACGATGACATACCTGGGTCTCGTCCTCGATAGCCGGTGGAACTTCGTCGAGCATTTCCAACGTTTGGCTCCCAGACTGGGGCGGGCCGGAGCTGCCTTTAAGCGGCTTCTGCCCAATCTAGGGGGACCAAACGGCTCCTGCCGGAGGCTTTACACGGGGGTTGTGCGGTCCATGGCCCTTTATGGGGCGCCTGTTTGGGCGCCTACTTTGAGGAAGCGACCTGCCCGTTACCTCAACGCGTCCCAGAGGGTCATGGCCATCCGGCTGGCCCGGGGATACCGCACGGTCTCTGGCGAGGCGGCGAGCCTTCTTGCTGGACTGCCACCATGGGATCTGGAGGCGAGAGCTCTCGCGCTCATTTACGAGTGGTGCGTGGAGGCGCAACGCCAAGGCGAGACTCCTCTGCCGCGGCAAATTGCAGCAAGGCGGACGGAGCTCCGGCAGGATCTCATGGCGGTATGGAGACAGCGACTGTCGCAACCCAGCGCTGGGCATGCTACAATCCAGGCAATTAGTCCCCTCTTTGAGGAGTGGCTGGAGCGGCGCCACGGCGTCCTCACTTTCCGCCTGACGCAGATACTCACCGGACACGGTTGTTTCGGGAGATACCTGTTTCGGATTCGGCGGGAGGATACGCCCGGGTGTCATCACTGTGAGGATCGCCCGGAGGACACGGTGGAGCATACGGTGGAGGTCTGCCCTGCTTGGGCGGAGAACCGCCGGGTCCTTGTTGAGGCGATCGGCGGCAGCGACCTCTCGCGACCGGCCCTAGTACAATCTATGGTCCAGAGCGAAGAGGCATGGGAAGCGGTCACCTCCTTCTGCGAAACAGTAATGCTAGCGAAGGAGGATGCCGAACGTGTGAGAGAGAGGGAAACCTCACGACCCAGCCGCCGCAACAGAAGAAGACACCCCAGGCGTCGGGAGTCGCAAGGCGATTTCCGGCCTCCGTAGGCGCGGGCCTGCGGACGGCGAGCATTGGGTGGCTCGCCGTCCGATCAGAACCAGGCCCGGGTCGGCGGCGCGCTGTGTTCCACGCGCGCCTTAAGGAGATGTCAGCATGGGAGACGGGGCCCGCTAGGGCCAGTGCCTGCCGGGGTGCGGAATCCGTTCGAAAGAGACGCCGCAGCCCTGGAACGCAAAGGGCATTGGGAGGAGCACGGATGGGTTTGAGTCTGACACTCCCTTCCGCCTCGCCCAGAGCGGAAGGAGTCATTTGATGATTTCCCATCCTTAAAAAAAAAAAAAAAAAAGGTGTTCCATTTGTGCTGCAGGTTTTTATTTTCAGGAATGTTCTTACATCACACTTCCTAACCAAAAAAATGTATGCACCTCGCCTCAGATTATTTTGATTTTGTCTTCATCATTATTTTAACTCAACTTTGTTGACTGATGCATGCTAACTCTGGAACTAAGGAGGGTAGAACGCAAAAGCGAGCGAAGCGAGCTCGAATATTATTGAATTGCACCTAGGTTAGGGACTGATGACAAGAAGCTCATAAATTGAGGGAGGGCAGAACACAAGAGCGAGCGAAGCAAGCTCGAAGATTTTTGCATCCCAAATCAGATAGATTTTATTTTTTTTAACCAACTTCTTCAAAATGAAGGAGGTTCTATGTGCGGCTGTATGTATTTTTTTTATGTATGTTCACCGATTTCTCCGCCAATAGGAGATCGATTTTAAAAAATCTTTTTTTTTTGAAAGTCTATACTCCTGAGGTTCCATTGTCACCAAGTCAGAATCATCTGATGATGGGATCCCATGAAAATCGAGGGAAACCCTCAAATTTTATAGGCACATACACTGTTTTTCATAAACTTTCTAACGCAATTCAGATATTTGTGCCTGATAATCATCATCTCATATTGCTGAGATGATGATGGAAGGTATAAGTCAGGATCTGATGATGGGATCCCATGAAAAATGTTTGTTCAGCGATATTTTTGCAATTTTAAACCGATTTGAATGATTATTTTTTTTGTTTGGAAGAGTATTTTCCCGGACTGGTCCCATTTTAATTTGGTGAAGATCTTATGAAGAACTTCAGAGGTAGGCAACGGAACTCTTCAATTAATACTAGCAAACGGATCGGGATTTCTGAAATCGCATGTCTGTTGATTGTTTACACCAGTTCATAACATTACATCACGCCAGAACGCTGTTTGTGATGTCCGGCGCTTCCACAAAATGTAGGTACTAGCAATTAGAGCGTAGCCGTAGCTAGTTATTAAAAGGAAAAACTGATGGAACTTTTAAGGATCATTATATTTTACGTGCGCTCTCAAAGAAATCTCTTACAGAAGCTCATAGAAAAGACAAACACATTCTTATGTCATTATTTGAATTCAAACCTAATCTAAATCTTCTTAAACATGCTAAGGCTTGTATCATTGATGAGGTTGCACATTCTAAGGAGGTTGTTCTACATGAGTAGCTCATGTAGAACAACTTCTTTGAGAGCGCCCGTAAAATATAATGATCCTTAAAAGTTCCATCAGTTTTTAATTTTTATAACTAGCTACCGCTACGCTCTAATTGCTAGTACCTACATTTTGTGGAGGCGCCGGGTATTATACTAAGCATGGCGGATGCGCCTCGAGTATAAAGTAATAAAGTATAATATTGTAATGTGAGAAAAGCATAAATTCCGTGTGCAGGACGATACATTGCGCAAAGATATTTTCCGCGTGTGCTAAGCGAAATATAGCACGAAGAAGCCCCCATTTTTATAAAGACATCTCAAAAAGGACGAGATGTTATGTGTGAAAAATGTCTATGTTATATATCGGTATAGACCGAGTATGCTTCGAAGATTTCTTAGCCGAATACAGGCTCGTCGCTGTTGAAAGCGAGTGGCGGGAAGCCGATTATTCTTGGATTTTAGGCGCATTTTTGCAGAGTGCTGCAAACTATTCTTATAATTCGATATACCATGACGGTATTGATTTTGCGTTGCTATGCAACAAGATTAGAAGTGAATTTTCATGCAATGCGTTTTATGTAAACAACGTGCACTACAGTCTCTATATATTGAAAAAACGATCTATGAAGTGTCTGACGAAAGCGGACAGCAGGAATATGTGAATGTAGATAATGATACACCCTTGTATTCTAAACATGAAAATTAAAGACCCGCAGATTCAAAACCATGATGACAATGTAAAGCAGAGCTGTGGAGAGAGCAGCCTATTCGAAGATGAGATGGAAGCGGACATGACGGATGAATAGAAAGAACCCCGTGTGTACACTCCATTACTTATTCCCAGTTTGATTCCAGAATATCAAGCGATTTTGTTGTCTGAACCTATATGTGATCTCCATGACGAATCAGTCGTCAGTTGCAGCAAAATAGATCACATGTTGGATGATGCCCAAGTTGAGGAGGCTACCACACAGGAAGACGAACCGAAGGAGATGTTCCTTAAGGAAGCGCAACTTGCCATGTCATCCAATAATCTCTCTAATATATCAGTTTTATTTAGTAGGAAAATATTATACACAAACACACAGACACAGCTAACACATGCTTTTAGTAAGTCCTTGAATGTTACTTACAAAATTTCTCTTCGTGCCCGAACTAAAAGGAAAACAGGGGTTGGAAGAAAAACAATTAAGTTTTGTAAACACATTTATACACATAAAGGAAAATCTTACACATCAAATCATATAAAACATTATACTAATGATTTGATAGTGCAACAGCCGATAATTTGTATATGGAGATATTTTAGAAGGAAAAATGAAACTGTTATACACAATTACAAGGTCAGGAAACGTTTTATTTTGAAGATCTTATAGTTGTTTGAAACTCCATTTTTTATTCTTGCTAATATAATATTAGTTATATTAAAATTCTCTGCTGATTTCGTAACAAATAGTTTATATTAAGCCCTTAAGAATGGAGGATACTAAGAATGATTTCTTGTAATCATCCATTTCTAGCCTTGGAAGAGTTAAGCACTTACCTACTCCTAACCAGAAGTCCCTATCTATCTCTGAACATAGCAGACAAACGCAAGTACATCTTCAGATGCAGCTTGAATGAAAAGTATCTTTGCAAAGTTATTGAGTGCTTATGCCTTGCTTAAGCAACGCGTTCGTGCCCAGTGCGAAAAAACCGGAGTAAAAGTTGCACCGTACTGCGACCTCTTACTATAGTCGATGTAGCTTATAAACTAACCTAACTAATCTATGTGGTTGCCGGTCGGACGATCATCGTAGGTCTACTCCTTCAAATCTTTTAAATTTTAACTTTGAGTAAGCTCCAGCAATCATAATCTGTAGGGACTGAAATTAACTGCCTCCATAAACAGTTCAACCAATGGTAACAACTAACCACCCCTTGTGTAGGCTATGCCTCGAATGCAAAGTCAGTATTACCGCCCATGGAGTCTTTTAATGCCATTAAACTAAACGCGTAAAACCTAACTCTGACACCACTGAAATGAATTCAGCCTAGCTAATCATTTTTATTAACGCGCTCTTCGCAGTCGGGAGCGTCCTCGAACTCGTCGATCAACGTACATGTCCTTCTTCGAATATTACATGTTAAAGAAGCCTTGATTAAAAATTATTCAACATACCAAACTAAAATAATGTTATTGTTTACATGTAAATATTATAAACATCTGTTTTGACGTCATACTTTTTCTACTACCATAAATATTCTATCAAATAAAATGGTTCAACCTATTTACATGAACATTAACGTTAACGTTACCTTATTCGATTTAATCTTTACACGTTTTATATGAAAGAATAATCCTTTTAATTCGTTTGACATAATATGACAAATTATTATTTATGTTATCACGTCAACCTATGACTGAAATAATACAAGTCAAGCCTTAGTGTTTCGCTGCTATTAAAATAAATAAAACTATTTGTTATGAAATCAGCAGAGAATTTGAAAATAACTAATATTTTATTACTAGCAAGAATAAAAAATGGAGTTTCGAACAACTATAAGATCTTCAAAATAAAACGTTTCCTGTGTGTTATAATTGTGTATAATAGTTTCATTTTTCCTTCTAAAATATCTCCATATACAAATTATCGGCTGTTGCACTATCAAATCATTAGTATAATGTTTTATATGATTTGATGTGTAAGATTTTCCTTAATATGTATAAATGTGTTTATAAAACTTAATTGTTTTTCTTCCAACCCTTGTTTTCCTTTTAGTTCGGGCACGAAGAGAAATTTTGTAAGTAACATTCAAGGACTTACTAATAGCATGTGTTAGCTGTGTCTGTGTGTTTGTGTAAAATATTTTCCTACTAAATAAAACTGATATATTAGAGAGATTATTGGATGACATGGGAAGTTGCGCTTCCTTAGGGAACATCTCCTTTGGTTCGTCTTCCTGTGTGGTAGCCTCCTCAACTTGGGCATCATCCAACATGTGATCTATTTTGCTGCAACTGACGACTGATTCGTCATGGAGATCACATATAGGTTCAGACAACAAAATCGCTTGATATTCTGGAATCAAACTGGGAATAAGTATTGGACTGGACACACGGAGTTCTTTCTATTCATCCGTCATGTCCGCTTCCATCTCATCTTCGAATAGGCTGCTCTCTCCACAGCTCTGCTTTACATTGTCATCATGGTTTTGAATCTGCGAGTCTTCAATTTTCATGTTAGAATACAAGGGTGTATCATTATCTACATTCACATATTCCTGCTGTCCGCTTTCGTCAGACACTTCAGCGATCGTTTTTTCAATATGTAGAGACTATAGTGCACGTTGTTTACATAAAACGCATTTGCATGAAAATTCACTTCTAATTTTGTTGCATAGCAACGCAAAATCAATACCGTCATGGTATATCGTATTATAAAAATAGTTTGCAGCACTCTGCAAAAATGCGCCCAAAATCAAAGAATAATCGGCTTCCCGCCACTCGCTTTCGACAGCGACGAGCCTGAATTCGGCTAAGAAATCTTCAAAGCATACTCGGTCTATACCGGTATATAACATAGACATTTTTCACATATAGCATCTCGTCCTTTTCGAGATGTCTTTATAAAAATGGGGGCTTCTTCGTGCTATATTTCGCTTAGCACACGCGGAAAATATCTTTGTGCAGTGTATCGTCCTGCACACGGAATTTATGCTTTTCTCACATTACAATATTATACTTTATACTCGCGGCGCGTCCGCCATGCTTAGTATAATACCCGGCGCCACCACAAAATGTAGGTACTAGCAATTAGAGCGTAGCGGTAGCTAGTTATAAAAATGAAAAACTGATGGAACTTTTAAGGATGATTATTTTTTACGGGCGCTCTTAAAGAAATCTCTTACAGAAGCTCATAGAAAAGACAAACACATTCTTATGTCATTATTTGAATACAAACCTAATCTAAATCTTCTTAAACCTTCTAAGGCTTATATCATTGATGAGGTTGCACATTCTAAGGAGGATGTTCTACAGTACCTATCTTCTAAATATGTTAGCAATGTAAACTTGTAGTGTTATTTGGAAATCTTAGACGAAAATTTTTTTTTTCCAAATATGTCAAATCGGTTTTACGACTTCCAAAAACAAAATACTACAAAGTATACAATAACTTCAATTTCGGAAGTCGGTGTCAAAAATACCAAAACACCGACTTCCGAAATTAAAGTTATTTTCATTTCGGAAGTTCTTTTTAGTGGTACCTGCGTTCCACTAAAAAGTGAAACCACAAACACAGCGACCGGCGTGATTATAATGTTATGAACTGGGCCCCAAGTCTGCTATTACAATAGTGTCAGAATGGTCGATCACTGATCTCATAATTGTTGATTTTGACAAGTTTGGTAATCTACTAACATAATAGTGTCATTATGACTTTCCAATGAACAATCACTGACACTCCACTGAACGAAAGGGCATAAAATGGTAATCTCGTACATAATGACAGTCGTATGCGGTAATCTGCTAAAATTTTGACAGTTCCATCGATCAGTGACCTACCATTAGAACGTAATTGTGGAGTCATTGCTTTTCCAGTCACTGCGCCATTCTACCGGCGTTTTATATCCAATATTTTTTGGACAACTTCGCCCTTCATTGGTGCGGCTGCTGTAGCCAAGCGCCAGGTGTCAGTGGTTTTCGAGAAACTCAATGAGAGCCGAAAGGAGAAACCGCAACTCCATAAAAACTTGGGCCTGGCGTTACAGAGCTGGATTTCGCCATAAATTAGAGCATTTAGGAAGGTTTCACGAGCCCAATTTTGACCCACTGACCAAATCAGATAATATTTGCCCATATTTTAGGTTATTATTTTTAAATAAGTTACTAGCTTTAGCTCGCGACTTTGTACGCGCATATCTCGATTTTTTCCGTTCCCGTATAGCCTAACAATATAAAAATATTTTTTCAAATCTGACTGATTCCAGAGATTAGCTCGTTCAAACGAAAAATGCATATTTGTGGCTATGTTTCCTACACTAAATATTATCAAACATTCGTCGTTATAGAGATCTAAGACTATATACTCTAGAATGCACTTGCAGCTATGCTGCAGTGCTTGCATCCTATAATGATGATTTTTTATAAAAGTGCTCAGGCTTTCAGTTTCTTTAAGCTGAAGTTTTCAGAAAACTATATTTTTTAGACAAGGGCCATGTGCATCACTTCTGGCTTGCTTTTGCTTATATTGTATTTAATAGGGTGCTAACTTATATCAGGTACAGTAATCAGAAATAGTATTATATTAAAATAAAAATAAAACATAGCAGTAAGTAAATCGTTTTAATCATCTTCTTCATTAGGATTATCATAATATGTGTGTAGGTAGGTTCTTCTACATGAGGAATGTCTTGACTGTTCCGCTCATTGACAGCTGATGAAGATGCCCCAGATGGTGACGGGCCTGAATGGAAATACCGGGATGCTCTATTTGCTCGCACCCATCAAAAGAAGCACACTTGAAGCACCCACCTGAAAATAATTTATCCACATTACAGGAAGCCATTACACAGAGACATTGTGTATGTGTGTGCCCATTTTGAAAATGACTGAATTAATGAAATCCTGCAAATGAGAAATGTTGATGTTAAGAGCTTGACTAATATTAAATACTAATTGACCTGCGCAACTTCGTTTGCCTCACAATTTTCGTTACTGCTCCGCTCCTGTTGGTCTTAGCGTGATAATATAACCAATAGCCTTCCTCGATAAATGGGCTATCTAACACTGATAGAATTTTTAAAATCGGACCAGTAGTTCCTGAGATTAGCGCGTTCAAGTAAACAAACTAACTCTTCAGCTTTATAATATTAGTACTAGTTGACCCGCAACTTCATCTGCGTCACAATTTTCATTACTGCTCCGCTCCTGTTGGTCTTAGCGTGATGATATACAGCCTACAGCCTACCTCAATAAATGGGCTATCTAACACTGAAAAAATTTTTCAAATCAGACCAGTAGTTCCTGAGATTAGCTCGTTCAAGTTAACAAACAAACAAACTCTTCAGCTTTATATATAAGTATAGATAGATAATGAAAATAACACTCTCTATGCCCTCGTTAACAAAACTAAACTAAATAATGTTTTTCATAACCCGTGAATAAAACTAGTAAACTAACCAAGCACGGCAGAATCCATTATATTACACTCTTGCACTGTACCAGTTCTGTACTGTAAAAGTTGATGAGGACAAACTTTTTTCAGAAGACAACATCCACATTGAATAACACTCATCGGTGTCCTAGTGTCTGTTCATTTCCATCTGGTCTACTTTCATCAAGAGCAAGCTTGGAAGATGAAGTCATTTTCATTTATCTGAAACAAACAATTTTCATTCGACTATTAGGTCTAGCACTAGCATTTAGAAATAAACATCTGAGTGGCTATTTTTGGTAAACATAAGTGGCCATATTACATTTCCATTGAAGGGACGCTGGCCTCCCCTCTGAGAGAGAGAATAGGTTGTAATTGACCATACAGATTTAGTCTGGATTGGTGATGTTTTTAATTTGAATTTGTTGCACATTCTGGTATTATTTTTAAAAATAAAACCATTAAAAGAAAACTTAACAGAACCTATTACACCATTTAGTTTGTTTACATTAAATATTATGTACAAAAATGTTAAATGTTTACGATATAGAAATATCAGATACTAACCCACCCATTCCTGTACAATAGAAAGAATGATTCATTTTCCAATATTCACCTTCCTATTGTATTGCAGCGTTCCGTTGCTATTCCGCAACTGATGCACAGTCTCATGATGTCGTTATTGAGAATTAAAAAAGAGCAATAAACAAATCTATTAATTATTTGATTTTTTAATGACGCTCACGTTAAAATTCAATTAGCTCTTTGCAAAACACCGGTCGCTTCAAAACAAATAAAAACAGTTGTCGAAATGTCGACGTCAGTAAAGTAAACAGTACTTAATGTCACTAATGTCACATTTGACTTTGACAGCAAAACGGATAAAATTTAAATGAGTTTCATTACGTATTTGCTATTTACGACTTTGTTACTTCTTCAGATTTCATAGAACACTAATAAATAATATGTAAAATTATATACAATAGCAATCTGGCATAAATTAATGTTCAAATTTAATAGCAGTTTTTCGAAAATTATTTCTCCAAACGGGCTTTATAATAATGGCAATACGACACTGTCATTCCACTACAATTTCATTACGAGACCACTGACATGCTACTGAACGATCAGTGAAGGGCCATTATGAATTTAGCAGATTACGAACTTTTAGCAAAATGACAATGGCATCGTGTTGGAATGACGAATTTATAAAAATTAGCAGACTAGGGCCCCTGGTGTAAACAATCAACAGACATGCGATTTCAGAAATCCTGATCCATTTGCTATCGTTGATTGAATAGTTCCGTTGCCTACCTCTGAAGTTTTTCATCAGATCTACACCAAATTAAAATGGAACCAGTCCGGGAAACTACTTTTCCAAACAAAAAAAGAATCATCCAAATCGGTTAAAAATTGGTTTTCTAAAATATCGCTGAACAAACCCTTTTCATGGGATCCCATCATCAGATCCTGACTTATCCATCTATTATCAGCTCAGCAACATGAGATGATGATTATCAGGCACAAATGTCTGAATTACGTTAGAAAATTTATGAAAAACATTGTATGTGCCTAAAAAATTTAAGGGTTTCCCTCGATTTTAATGGGATCCCTTCATCAGAATCTGACTTGGTGACAATGAAATCACCTCTGGAGTCTATACTCCAGAGATGATTCCTAATGGTGAAGAAATTCTTTTTTTATTCCAAAGCCTATGCTTTAAAAAATAATTTTTAAAATCGGTCGACAATTGGCGGAGAAATCGGTGAACATACTTAAGAAAAAAAAAATCATACAGCCGAACATAGAACCTTCTCCTTTTTGAAGAAGCTGGTTAAAAATATCAGTCTTATAGAACTAAAACCGGCCAAGTGCGAGTTGGACTCTCACACGAAGGAATTTTTATTATTTGTTGTTATATCGGCAATAGAAATACAGAATCTGTGAAAAGAACCATGGGTAACTTTATATGGATCGTGGGCCCAGCGTTGTAGTACTTTCTTACCTATCTTAAAATGAAATTCCGAATAATGTCAACATTTTATTCAATGGCAGCATTACTCAAATGACTCAAAAAAAAAGTTACAGCCGTTCCAAAAGTTCAATCATTACAGTCACAAATGCTATCATTATGATCTAATGGTGCGTCATACCTATTTGTATCTACATATTGCCAGTCAAAATACGTTTTTCTCTTTTATGTGTCGCCTTGGACTTGACAAGTTTAGTTTAAAAAGTGATGGAAAATTATTCAATTCTTCATTTCGGTATTGGGATAGGTTTGTAATAGAAAAATACCTTTGAAAATGTAACATCTTTATTTAAAGAACTATAAAAGAAATGAAATCAATCAACCAATAAACTATAAAATTATGTATTGGCGCGTATCATTAGGTCCTTGAAAAGCGACCTCCGCCGCCTTAGTACTGAAAGGATTAATCCGCTCTATGGTCATCAGATCGGGATAAGGGTTCGAAGGACTTTGCACGAGATCTGTCTGTTGGGTAAAGCCAGCTCACGAAGCTAAAGACCGACGATAGAAGAAGTTTCTGAGGGAGATCGAGACATTCTATGGAAAGTTATACACGTCAATGTCTAAACCAGTTACGAATCTAGCTAACAACCCAAGCGCTAGATTGACCCTGCAGTATACCGAGGACATCCTGGACGTCAGTCTGTATGAGATTAGGATGGCTCTGAAACTGCTTAGCAATAACAAGGCGTCGAGTGAGGGCCGGACTCCTAAAGGCGGGTGGAAAACTGGCCCTTAAGGCCCTTTAGAAACCGTGAGATTCAGTCATACTCGAGGGGAAAACGCTACCGGCGTGGAGCAGAGGTGTGGTGGTACTCTTTTTTTAGAAGGGCGATAATGTCCTACTTGAGAATTGCAGGGCCATCTCACTTCTGACCTATGTCTACAATCTGTTTTCCAAAGTCATCACGTCTCGTGCGCAGGTTTGACGACTTCCAGCTTCCCGAATAAGCCAGATTCCAAAAAAGCTTCAGCATCGTAGACTACATAAATACGGTGCCGCAGGTTACACAGAAAACCGAACAGTATAATCTGCCTAGCATTTGTGGAATACGAGAAAGCCTTCAATTCGACCGAGATGTAAAGCAGGCAAATGTCATTTTCTAAAAGTGTTCACGGCCGTATTTATTGACGACCTACGTTTATTGTTCGATGACCTAAACATATTTCAAGATCGGAGATTCTACACTCGAAGTTATAGACGAGTACGTCTACCGGAGACAAACGGTCCAGATAGGTAGAGCGACCTTCAAGATAGAGGTCAACCGTCTAATCCAATTCGGCCGGGCGGCGTTCGGAAAGTTGTGCTCACATACTACGGTGTCTCCAAACGAAAGTCTATGACCAGAGTGTGTTGCCAGTGAAGACTTATGGAACCGAAACGGTCGCTCACAATGGGAAGAAGAAGGCTTAAAGTCACCCAAAGAGCAATGGAGAGGGCAATGTTAGGAGTTTCCTTGCGTGATCGAATCAGGAATGATGATATCCACAAGAGTGCCGAGGTTACTGACATAGCCCGAAGAATCGCCAAACTGAAGTAGCAGTGGGCAGGGCACATTGCTCGCAGAAC
Organism: Lacanobia oleracea; assembly: GCA_950371165.1. Classification (NCBI taxonomy): domain Eukaryota; kingdom Metazoa; phylum Arthropoda; class Insecta; order Lepidoptera; family Noctuidae; genus Lacanobia; species Lacanobia oleracea. Next base: position 8,266,438 of record OX493393.1, read on the forward strand.
AAATGGTCGATGGGGGTGAAAAGTTTTGGAGTGGTGACCGCGTACCTGAAGACGCAGCGTTGAAAAACCTTCCACAAAGTGGATCAGACCCTCTAGACAAAACGCCATTCTATAATGGAATACAACGCTGGGCCCATTCTGCCCATTGTTCTTCAAACGAAAAAAACGCGACCGAAAAACCCGACCGCTAAAAACTACTAAAAAGTTCGAACCTAGTCGCTTTTCAAGCAGTCTGATGCAGTTCAAACACTGATCCAATGCCACCAACTGCATCAGACTGCTTGAAAAGCGACTTGTTTCGAACTTTTTAGTCGTTTCTAGCGGTCGGATTTTTTGACAGTCTATTTTTTTCTGAATCATAATGTGCGCTTAGTAGACTAACCTTGGCTGCAACACCCAGTCCGCTCCTTAGACTATCCTTTTGGATAAGCGGCTCCATTTAGGTTATCAATCTGAAAAAGCAGTCTGATGCAGTATAATCACTGATCTGGTGCCACCAACTGCATCAGACTGCTTGAAAAGCGACTTGTTTCGAACTTTTTAGTCGTGTAAGATAAAGAGCTCGAGAAGACGATTCCGAAAATGTAACTCACTAAAATGTAGGAAATAAAAATATCGACTTTGTCAAAAAACCTGACCGCTAAATGAGGAGCTCGTGGCTAAATAATAACAGCCGCACGAGTTGATCTTGAAGGTTAAGCAACGCTTGCCAAGGTTGGTCTGTGGATGGGTGACCATCTTAACATAACGAGTTTCCTCCGTTCCTCGGAAAGCACGTTAAGCCGTTGGTCCCGCCCGGCTGTCATTTGTAGATCTTTGGCAGTCGTTACGGATTGTCAGAAGCCAGTAAATCTGACTCCAGTCTTGCCAAGATGTACCGTGTTACCCAGTTAATGGGTTGTGGAGGTCTGGTAGGCAGCCGCTCCACGTAAAACACTGGTATTCAGCTGAATTCGGTTTGACTGGAAGCCGACCCCAATTTAGTTGGGAAAAGGCTAGGCAGATGATGATGACTAAATTACCCATACTATATACATACGTTTTGTATCAAATTATACAATCTACTTGGGTCTGTAATCAACGGTCAGCATGAGGTAATGTTATGTCGAATTATGAAACAAAATTAGTTTATGGTATGTGTATGGAAATAATACGTACTAAGTGTGTCAAAAAGAATAATTTATTTGCATATAAAATATAGGTACATTACAATGCCAGTGTTACGGTGTGTGTGTGTCTTAGGTGTGTGTGTTTAGCTGTAGGTAAAGAAAAGTTGTGTTTAGATCATTGATATACCAAGCACAGAACACCTATTACCCAGCGGGCCTAGAAGTATGTTGTCTCAGGGTTTTTGTCCGTAATGGTCATCTCAAGGGCATCAAATATTATCGGTTTCGTCATATGTCAAGTAGTTATTACTTTTTAAAAAAATTCTTGGCTTCAAAAGTGTTTCCAGGAATCTTTATTGTGCATTTTTAACCGACTTCAAAAAAAGGAGGAGGTTCTCAATTCGTCTGTATTTTTTTTTTTAATGTTTGTTACCTCATAACTCCGTCATTTATGAACCGATTTGAAAAGTTCAGTGATACTTTAGCCAATTGTCAGCCGATTTGGATGATTCTCTTTTTTTGTTTGAAAGAGTATTTTCCTAGACTGGTCCCGTTTCAATTTGGTGAAGATCTGATGAAGAACTTCGGAGGTAGGCAACGGAACTCTTCAATAAATGATAGCAAAGGGATCGGGATTGCTGAAATCGCATGTTTTTTTAGTGTTTACACCAGTTCTTAACATAACATTGCACCGGTACGCTGTTAATGGTACCTGGGTACCACTAAAAAGTGAAAAATAAAAATCTTTTTTACAAAAAACTTTAATTTCGGAAGTCGGTGTCTAAAAACGAAAAAAATAACCAAAAACACCGACTTCCGAAATTAAAGTTTCTTTCTTTCTTTCGAAGTTATTTTGTACCTTGTAGTGTTTTGTTTTAGGAAGTCGGTTGTATTTTTTGTAAAAAAGATTTATATTAATAGTGTTGAAGACATGAATTGGGAGAAAGAGTGAAAACCGAGCGGCAAATGTTGTTAGGGCTCCGAACATCCGTGTAAAACGGAATCATTACTCGGGTGTCTGTCTGTTTGTCCGTCTGTCACAGCCAGTTTTCTCCGAATCTTCTGGACTCGATTCTGTTGAAAGGTATACATATGGATTTCTGTGACCCAAACATGGACGCGTAACGTAAATAAATAAATGCTTAGTATGGGGTCACTTTTGGGGGTGAAATGAAAAAAAAAAATAGTTTTTCTAACTGTATCTTGTGACATATCAAATGAAAGGGCTTACTGTGAGGGTTTTACTTATATTTTTTTCATAATTTTAAAATATATACTTACTTTCGAATTTATTTTGAAAAAAAATAATCTGATAATAGGTATGTAAGTACCTAAAGATTACAGAAAAACCTATAAGAAGTCTGTAGTGTTAAAATAATATTATGTTAAAAAAAACTGGCCAAGTGCGAGTTGGACTCGCACACGAAGGGTTCCGTACCATAAACCATAAAGTTGTTGTTATAGCGGCATTTTTAGGGTTCCGTTGGTTACCCTTTGGGTACGGAACCCTAAAAATTAAATTGGTTCGGAACCCTTTGCACGCGACTCCGACTCGCACTTAGCCAGTGTTTTTTACTTATGAAATTGATATCTGTCAGCTCCTGGCTTTCCTCTTTGGGTGTACGTACATAAATTGTCCCCCAAATACGGTTACTAGTATTAGCAGGGAGCTCAGGATATACAGTGTTGTCGGACACGCAGAACACTTGCTTCTTTGTACAGTTCGTCTGTTGGATATCGCCGCGGCGTACCGAGGTAGACCTTTAGAACAGTCCGTTGAGCACGTTCGAGTTCCAGCAAACATGACTTAGAAGCGCTACCACAGTACAAATATTATAATACAGTACTTATCTGTATTAGCGATTGACACACAGCTAGGTAGACTTTTCTACATAGGTCTTTCGGGGCACTTTCACGTAGCGATTATAAATGAATTTACGAACTCTTTTGGTATCTGAAGGACAGATTTTATTCAACTATAACACCTAGGTATTTGGTAGAGTCACAGTGTAGAGTTGACTCTATCTCTACCATTACAGTTACATATTGTGGCATGGCAGTGGGTGTTGTGTATTTTTAATTTCTTTATGTCCGGACTCAGGACAGCGAGAACGACTGATGTGGAAAGTGAAAAACAAAAAAAAATGTGTTTTACGACGTTTATTGTAAGTAAATTTTTGTCGAGCCAGTCAGTTATGATGCGCATGCCGTTCTGAGCAGCCTCCATATCATCCTCCCAAGTATCACCGTGGAATACCGTTTTCGAGATACTTCGAGAGCGCACACCACGTGACTCTACTGTATTCGCGATTGACACAGAGAAGTTTTTTCTCTATACTTGTAGGATATGACGAGACTTATTACACCTTGCCAAATTTTATAATAAGTTACCAGAATTCATCAAAAATGCAGACAGTAATAATATGTTTATCAATAAACTAAAACAATTTCTAATAGACAAATCCTACTATACTATAGATGAATACTATAACGATAAATATAAACTACAATAAAAACTATTAATTATATACTGTATCACTGTAAAAATGTATCTACTTACAATAGTGAATAACATATAAATTAAATTTACACAAAATTAATTTGAATAAATACATAATTTAAAACTGATGACGATACAAATACTTGACATTTAATTTATTATACAAAGTGTACCGGACGGGCGTGATCGACTGGAACGGGGTTGTGATGGGGTAGGTCTATCCTTTTTCTTCTCCTCCGAAGTGAACTGTGACCGACCGACGACGTCCAGTCGCGCTGACGTCCTGTACCGAAAACTAAGGCTCTTCCGCACCTAACGTACAGCGTTCTTCTATCTTGCCAAATACTTGCTGTCTTCGGGGTAGATTGGGGTGCAGGGTGAATGCTTACCAGGGTTAAATAATAGGCAGGAATTTGAGGACACTGCAGCTAATGGTTTAAGGGCAAAGTCGCGAGTACTGTGATTCTATTTATAGATTCTATAATTTCTTCTGCCGGTGACTACGAATTGGCTATTTTTAACCATTTACTAAGGTACGAGGATACTTTACCGTAACGAGGCCCAAAAACCACTAACTGCTTCAGTTTATTTTAACTGCAAATTTTTACTATGGTTCTATGACATTTTCGGCTATATCTAGGTCTATTCTAGGTCTGGATGGGGGTTGACGCACCTCTATTCGAATCCCCCGAAATTCCCCGTCGAACGGGTTGGAAATCAACCCCCCAACCCTGCCCACTAGTGGGCTTGTTGCATTTAACTATCAAAAATATCACAAGTCTTGAGCTTGCTTACTATTTGGGGTTGATTCCCCGAAAAACTGTGCCCCATGGGCTATGAAACTATCTATATTCGGGTAGGTGCATCATCCCTCCATCCAGCTACACAACTTACCAAGCCACCCCTCCAAGGGTGGAGGTACTATAGGTCAGGAACCCGGGAGAGGATAAAAAACTATGTTTATCTTCTTATCTATTTTGTGGCTTTATGCCTTGCCTGACCATGAAGATGTGTACATATCTGGATAGGGCTGAGTGTCAGCTTTCCAGTGCCTATGGTTTAAGACCTAAATTCCTAGATGCCCTAAAAACTTAGCACTGAAGGTGCGTGTACATGGTGGTTTTCTTCAACCACCCTACTATGTTCGAATGTGAAATGACTATTTTGTGTATACCTTCGATTTGGCTGATTTCCATCAGCCAATCAGAACACGCCCTCAGGGTGCTATTGGGAATGTGTAAGGGAAATGTGTAGCCCTACCTATTGACTATAATTTTCTTTGAAAACATGTTTTCCCCGGAACATCTTTTACGTGTTTGGGGAAAACGACAAACATATGACTTTAAATTGATTACATAGCTTACAAACTATCACTATGCAAGTACATAAGCTTCTAAATTCAGTACATAGGCCTACGACTATAGGTACATAGGTACTATCTATGCGAGTTATACAATGTTAAATGCGTCTCCGCGAACATTTCTATTGCTATTTAAGTATATAAGCTTCTAACTTAAAAAACATATAGGCTTACGAATATAAGTACATAAGGCTGTTTATGCGAGTTATATAAATCAAAATGCTCCGTCGCGAACATTTCTCCCGCCGTGCAGCGCAGTGACGACTCGTTGCGATGTCGGCGCGGCGCTGCATCTCGCCGGTGAGCGACGACTGTAGTTGCGTCGCCCGTTGCCACGGTGACTGTTGCCTCGAGTCTCGCCGGCGCGACGCTCGTCGCCCCGGCGACTGTTGCCTCGAAGCTCGCCGGCGCGACGCCCGTCGCTCCGGCCCGTAGCTCCGACGCTCTGGACCATTTCGATGACGGGATCAGCCTCTTCGCCGGACGCTTTAGAGTGCCGCCAGATATGCGCACCTCAGCGATCCGGACCTGTGGTCCGCCCAAGGGAAGACTGCTGCGATGCGGCCTCGCGGCCACGTGTCGCGAGGCAGCAGGCCGTCTGCGATGAGCACAGGGTTGCCCACCTGCAGACCACGGCCACGGTGGTGGCGCTCCCGCCGGTGAGCGACGACTGTAGTTGCGTCGCCCGTTGCCACGGTGACCGTTGTCCCGACGCGACGCTCGCCGCCCCGGCGACCGTTGCCTCGATGCTCGCCGACGCGACGCCCGTCGCTCCGGCCCGTAGCTCCGACGCTCTGGATCATTTCGGCAGCGGGATCAGCTTCTTCGCCGGACGCTTTAGAGTGCCGCCAGATGTGTGCACCTCAGCGGTCCGGACCTCTCCATCCGTCCCAGGGAAGACTGCGGTGATGCGGCCTCGCGGCCACGTGTTGCGAGGCAGCTGGCCGTCTGCGATGAGCACAGGGTCGCCCACCTGCAGACCAGGGCCACGGCTGTGGGGCTCCCGCCGGTGTTGGAGCTCGGGTAAGTACTCCCTCACCCAGCGGCGCCAGAACTGGTCGGCGAGCGCTTGCGAGCGCCGCCAGTGCTTCCTGCTGTCGACGTCTTGCTCGGTGAACACGCCGAGTGTTGGCAGTCTGGCCGAACCACCGAGTAGGAAGTGGTTCGGCGTGATGGATTCGTCGTCTTCGCTGTCGACTGACACATGTGTCAGCGGGCGGCTGTTTACCGTATACTCTGCCTCACACAACAGTGTGGACAACACCTCTTCGTGTGGGTGTTTCTCTGTGAGTACGGTGTACAATGCGGACTTCACGCAGCGGACTAGGCGCTCCCAGGCGCCTCCCATGAATGGCGCGGACGGAGTTATGAAGCGCCATGTGATGCCTCGACGACTAGCCTCTTCTCTGCAGGCGTCTCGAAGCTCGTTGTCGGCGCCGTGCATGTTGGTGCCGTTGTCGGAGTATATTTCTGTGGGGCAGCCCCGGCGCGCAGCGAAGCGGCGCAGAGCTAGAATTGCCGAGTCTGCGCTGAGGTTGGCAGCAATTTCGAGATGTACTGCCCTGGTGGTGAGACACGTGAATAGGGCCACGTATCTCTTCTGGTGCTGGCGACCGACGGTGACGGACAGTGGACCAAAGTAGTCGAGTCCAGTGTACGTAAATGGTCTCTGGTGATGAGCCAGGCGAGTCTTCGGATGGTCGCCCGTGGCGGGCACAGGAGCGTGTGCCTTTCGAATGCGACACTGAAGACAGCGTGTCACCATCATCTTCGCTGTGGGCCTCAGCTTGACAACCCAGTAGTGTTGACGTACCTCGTTGATTGTCATCTCGGTTCCACTGTGTTGCAGACTTCTGTGTGTCCAATCTATGTACAGCTGAGTGATGCGGTGATCGCCGTGTAGTATAGGCGGACGCTTGACTTCGTCGGCTATCTCGTCGGTTTTTTCTATGCGACTTCTCAGATGTATGACGTCATCTGTGAGTTCTATTTGCAGCGGACGCAATCGGCTGTCGTCTTCTATCTGTTTGTTCTCTCGCAGACTCGTCAGTTCTCGGTTGAACATTTGTTCCTGTACTGTTTGCACGAGTAACCTCTCCGCTTGTCGGAGGTATTCGGCTTCTATTATATTATTTTTTGACGCCACTGTGGACGTCACTGATGCTTTAGGAGGGGGCTTAGCCGTCTTTGTACGTTTCCTCCAATCTGGATCCGATTCCTTGCCTTTCTGTGTTCTTTTATAGAACGTTTTCTCTGTCGGTCCTCGAGTGATTGAGACGAAGCGCAATACGTTCGCTGTCGCTCTTAGGAGTCGTTCCCACTTCGAGAATCTGGCCGGATCGGGTATGACCTCGGAGAGTCTTCGGTCTGTTTTCTGTTTGATGTTGACGGTTAGGGTTCTCTCTTCACCCGTCTGATCGTCAATCGGCGGTTTTTCAGTTGGCCACGACATCGGTTCTTCATAGAGAAAGCTGGGGCCACGATACCATTCGTGCGATGAATTGAATTCCAATGGTACGTCACGAGTGGCAATGTCTGCCACGTTCCTTTTCGTGGGTACCCATCGCCAGTCTTCGACTTTGCTATTTTCTTCTATGGCGGCTATTCTGTGGGCTACGAAGGGCTTGTACACTCGAGCTCCTCTTCTAATCCAGGTCAGCACGGTTTTGCTGTCTGACCAGTAGGTTACGGAGTCCGGTTTTACTCCGTGCTCGCGTATCACAGCTGCAGCCACGCGGGTTCCCATCACCGCGGCCTGCAGTTCGAGTCGAGGTATCGATTGCAGCTTGAGTGGTGCCACCTTTGCCTTTGCCATGACGAGGCTTACGTGCGTCATGCCATCTGACGTGGAGATCCGCCAATACACTGCTGCGGCGAATGCTTTCTCGCTGGCGTCGGTGAAGACATGGACTTGGGTCTCTGTTGCTTCACTATATCCCGGGTAACATCTCGGTACTGTGATGTCTTTGAGGTTTTCCAAGTGTCGGATCCAACCTCTCCACGATGTGGCCAGGTCTGTATCGAGTGACTGATCCCAGTCGACTCCTCTTCTCCATGCTTCCTGGAGTATTTGCTTGGCGCGTACTGTGACTGGTGAGGCTAAGCCAAGCGGGTCATATAATGACATAACTATTCTGAGTGCCTCTCTTTTAGTGGGTACGTCTTTCTCTAAGACTCCACTCGGTAGACGCGCTAGGGCCAGGTTGAAACCCAGCGTGTCTGCACTTGGTCTCCAGATTAGACCAAGTATCTTTTCTATATTTTCTGTGTCGCCGATATTGACGACATCTGTTGGCGTTTGCGACGGCTCTATTTCTTTTATGACGTTGGCGTCATTCGATACCCATTTCTTAATTTCAAAACGGGCCTGTTGGTGTATTTTCTTCACCGCTTTTGCTATGCGCGTCGCTTCTTCTGTGGTCCTGTAGCTATCCAGATAATCGTCCATGTAATGATTACGAATGATGGCTTCAACTGCCTCTGGTTGCTGTTCTATGTGCATCTTCGCGTTCCAATCTTTCGCGAAGATAGCTGTACATGGTGAGCTGGCCGCGCCGAATATGATTGACGTCATTCTATATTCTTCGGGAGCTCCCACTCTTCTGTCGCCTCTCCACAGATATCGGAGGGCGTCTCTGTCCTCTTGTCGGACTTTCACCTGCATAAACATTTCGGCAATATCGCCCGAAATGGCTATGGGGTGTCTACGGAACCTCATCATGACGCCGGGCAGCGACTGTAACAGGTCTGGCCCTGTGAGTAGGAAGTCGTTCAAAGACATTCCATTCGATTTAGCTGCGGCGTCGTGTACTATACGGAACTTCTCTGGCTTCATTGGGTTGAAGACATCGAAATGAGGTAAGTACCAGGTTCTTCCTGGTGTACTATTTTTGGGCGCCTTCTCGGCGTACCCTTTCTGTAGGAGCGAGTCCATCTGTTCCGTATATCTATCTCGAAGAGTCGAATTATTATCGAGTTTCTTCTCTATAGAGACAAGCCGCTTGTGGGCTGTCCCGTAACTATCGGGCATTTCAAATTTTTCTTGCTTCCATAGCATTGCGGTTTCTATGTGCCCATTTTCTATTTGTTTGGTGTGTCGTTTCAAGATGTCTTCTGCCTTCTTTTCGGGGTCAGAAGTTGGACGTTGCGGATTAACTATTAACGATTCTAATGCGAAATATTTACGGAGCTGTTCATCAAGGTTTTCGTCTCTTGATGCTGTGTTGTTCACATAGTGCACCTGTTGACCGAGTATTCTATTGTGCGCGCCATGTAAGGTCCATCCCAGAGTCGTGAGTGACGCTATGGGCTGGTGTTTCGGGCCTCTTCTTACTTCACTGGCTAACAATAAGTGCCAGTTGTCTTGGCCGATCAGAATCTTGGGCGCGCCGACTTCGTACACCAGCTGTTGTTTCAAGTCGCTGAGATGCTTGCAGTATGTGACATCTTCCTCTTTAACTGTTTGCGGCGTGAGGTTGAGCTTCGGTATGGTGCGCGCTCTGAACGGCACCCTGTTCTTTAGCTGGCTCGCGAGCTTTACTGTCACTCTGCGTGAGCAAGGAGTGTCGATCATGGTGTCACCGATCGCTCCAATCTTGAGCGGGTCGATGCGTCCTTCGGCTCCGACTTGAGTAGCGAGGTCCTCGTCTATCAACGATACGGTTGATCCATCGTCGAGAAGGGCGAACGTAGACGCCTCTCCCGCCGGTCCAATCACCCGGACCGGTACTATCTTGAGGTAGGCGTGACTCGACGATGTTCGCGAACTGGCAACCACTTCTTTGGTATCTCGTGGTTCGAGGATCTTCGGCTTTTCGGCGGCCGCTGTAGCGAGCTTCTTCTCATAATGGAGTAAGCGATTGTGGCTGGCTTTACATCCCTTGATGCCACATCTGTTCGATTTGCACTGGTGTCGCTCGCGTCGAAACTTCATGCAGCGATAGCACAGATTGAGCTTCTTCGCTAGCTCCCATCTCTGGTAGCTGTTGCCCTCCTTGAACTTCCGACAATCGCGTTCTATGTGCCCATCTTTCCCACATACGCGGCATCTATCGGCCGGTTTTTCTGTTGTTGTGTGGGTTCTCTGTGCCGTACGTCTGTTTGATGGGCCCTCTGTTGCGTTGATGTTCTCAGCGGGAGCAAATGCGCTGCAGAAGCGAGCTTGTTCAGTGATGAATTCGCTGAACAACGATAGATCAGGTAATGACTGATACTTCTCCGTATATATTCGGTACCACTGAACTCGAATAGAGTTTGGTAGCTTCTCTGTCAATGTTCGCATTAGTTCAGCATTGATCAAGTAGTGATCCTTCTTCAGTGCTCGTAACGTGACGATAGCACATCTCACTCGACTTGCGAACGTGCAAATGTCTTTCGGATTCTCGCTGCACCGTGTCAGTCCGCGCAGTCTATCTGTTTCGGCTTGCGCTATCGAGTCCGGTCTTCCGAATTGCAGCTCCAGTTCCTTCATAATATCGTCTGGTCTTGCATGTCCGATGAGTTCTGAGCTCACTGTATCGAGTGCACGTCCGTGTAGGCTCCTTCTGAGCCTTGCTGTGTTCTCGACATCGTTGAAATATCTTCGAGTTGTCTCGTAAATGGCTCGAAACGACAACCATTCTGTGTGTGCACCACTGAAGTTCGGTAAAGTCATGATGACCTTTGACGGTGAGGACGAATTCTGTTCTGTTTTCCTGTCAGCTAGCGATGCTATAGCTGCTGTTAAGTCCGTTATGAACGGCTGTAATCTATTTTCCCCATTGTCTTCTATTTTCTTCGGTGGTGCTATCTGTTTAGTCACTTCATCGACTTTCGGCTCTTGCTCCGGTACTTGCGCTCGACGAGAGTCCACTATCGGTACGGAGTCCACGGGGGGAGGCAATTGCTGCTCGCAGCTTCTATCTATTCTATTCTGTATGTCTCCCTCGGCGGCGTTGGTCTCTCTCTGATCAGGAACAGGTTCCGGTGCCTCTTCCAGCCAGGAACGCACGTACTCGTCGTTCGAGTTTCTGTCTTCTATGTAATCGTCGTCCGATTCTTGTTCGGCTCTCTGAAGTGCTAACTGTGCAAGCTCCAACTTAATCTTGAGTAAGTCTTCGCGTGCTTTCGCGACTTTTCTATAAGACCGCGTCGTCCTTCCCACGGTCGACGGCGGCTTGCTACGTTCGATACGTTCAATACGGGCGTCACCCCGGGTAGTCACCGGCAGGATTCGGCTGTATGTTCTATCTGTTGGCCTCAGTGTACTGTCTGAAGGCGCTTCAAATCTGGTTCCCTTCTTTGAGGTCGCTGGTGGTTCTGTTCGCTCCTCCTGTTCAACTGGAGCGGGGGATGAAGACAATTCTTCGCTGTGCGACTGCAACGGCTGTGTTCCTTCAGTCGTGGATGGTGAACGCGGCGGTAACTGGTGACGGGTGATGGGAGCCCTTTCGGTTGGTTCCCTGTTTAGGTCTACCACCCACGCCTCAGGTGTCTTCCCACGCGACCTCGTGATCGGCATGATTGGTCTTCAAGTCGATTCTTCTTTAAAATTTTCAAAGTTCAAAATCTTCGAAAAATTTTCTATGTTCCGAGTCGGTCTATGTTTTCTATATGTAGAATCTTCTCAAAATTTTCAAAGTCCAAATTCTTCAAAAATTTTCTATGTCCCGAATCAGTCTATGTTTTCTATATGTAGAATCTTCTCAAAATTTTCAAAGTCCAAATTCTTCAAAAATTTTCTATGTCCCGAATCAGTCTATGTTTTCTAAGTGCAGAAACTTCTCAAAATTTTCAAAGTCAAAAATCTTCAAAAATTTTCTATGTCCCGAATCAATCTATGTTTTCTATATGTAGAATCTTCTCAAAATTTTCAAAGTCCAAATTCTTCAAAAATTTTCTATGTCCCGAATCTGTCTATGTCTTCTAAGTGTAGAATCTTCTCAAAATTTTCAAAGTCAAAAATCTTCAAAAATTTTCTATGTCCCGAATCAATCTATATTTTCTAAGTTCAGATGATCAAATTTTTCTAAGTCCCAGTATGAATCTTCGAAATTTTTCTAAGTGCCAGCTTCTATATTCGAAAATTTTCTAAGTGTTGGGTTCAATCCTCAAAATTTTTTCTAAGTCTCAGGTTCTGTCTTCAAAATTTTTCTAAGTCCCAGCTTCTATGTTTGAAAAATTTTCTAAGTGTTGGGTTTAATCCTCAAAATTTTTCTAAGTCCCAGGTTTGGTCTTCAAAATCTTCCCAAGTCCAGGTTCAACTTTCAAATTTTCTCGAAGTCCAGGATTCCTTAGAAATCTTCTAAGTCCAGACGCGATCCTTCAGTGTTTCAGGAAAACTTTCAAAGTCCAAAGTTTCGGGGTGAGTCCTTAAGGGTGGCTCCCGAAGGGTAGTTTTCTCCAAGGGCAGTCCTCACGATGAACCACGATGCTGAGCTTGAGGCTTCTTAACTGGAACGTATGTTGACGGATAACTTCGGATCCGCCTCAGGGTGAGTCCTTAAGGGTTGGTTCTTGAAGGGTAGTTTTCTCCAAGGGGTAGTCCTCACGATGAACCACGATGCTGAGCTTGAGGCTTCTTAACTGGAACGTATGTTGACGGATAACTTCGGATCCGCCTCAGGGTGAGTCCTTAAGGGTTGGTTCTTGAAGGGTAGTTTTCTCCAAGGGGTAGTCCTCACGATGAACCACGATACTGAGCTTGAGGCTTCTTAACTGGAACGTATGTTGACGGATAGCTTCGGATCCGCCTCAGGGTGAGTCCTCAAGGGTTGGTTCTTGAAGGGTAGTTTTCTTCAAGGGGTAGTCCTCACGATGAACCACGATGCTGAGCTTGAGGCGTCTTCACAGGAACGTCAATCGACGACTAACTTCGGATTTGTTTTCGGATGAGTCTTCAAGGGATGATTCTTGAAGGGTTGATTCGGGAACGGATACCAATTGACATACTGTTAAGAAACAAGATACGGGGTGCGTATGTTTGGCTCTTGTGCCAAACTATATCGCAGGGCTTCGGTTTGAGTCTTCAAGGCTTGTTTCTTCAAAGGGTTGATTCTTCAAGGGATGATTCGGGAACGGATACGTTTTGACATACTGTTTAAGAAACAAGATACGGGGTGCGGAGATCCGGCTATCGAAGGACCAAAAAATGTACCGGACGGGCGTGATCGACTGGAACGGGGTTGTGATGGGGTAGGTCTATCCTTTTTCTTCTCCTCCGAAGTGAACTGTGACCGACCGACGACGTCCAGTCGCGCTGACGTCCTGTACCGAAAACTAAGGCTCTTCCGCACCTAACGTACAGCGTTCTTCTATCTTGCCAAATACTTGCTGTCTTCGGGGTAGATTGGGGTGCAGGGTGAATGCTTACCAGGGTTAAATAATAGGCAGGAATTTGAGGACACTGCAGCTAATGGTTTAAGGGCAAAGTCGCGAGTACTGTGATTCTATTTATAGATTCTATAATTTCTTCTGCCGGTGACTACGAATTGGCTATTTTTAACCATTTACTAAGGTACGAGGATACTTTACCGTAACGAGGCCCAAAAACCACTAACTGCTTCAGTTTATTTTAACTGCAAATTTTTACTATGGTTCTATGACATTTTCGGCTATATCTAGGTCTATTCTAGGTCTGGATGGGGGTTGACGCACCTCTATTCGAATCCCCCGAAATTCCCCGTCGAACGGGTTGGAAATCAACCCCCCAACCCTGCCCACTAGTGGGCTTGTTGCATTTAACTATCAAAAATATCACAAGTCTTGAGCTTGCTTACTATTTGGGGTTGATTCCCCGAAAAACTGTGCCCCATGGGCTATGAAACTATCTATATTCGGGTAGGTGCATCATCCCTCCATCCAGCTACACAACTTACCAAGCCACCCCTCCAAGGGTGGAGGTACTATAGGTCAGGAACCCGGGAGAGGATAAAAAACTATGTTTATCTTCTTATCTATTTTGTGGCTTTATGCCTTGCCTGACCATGAAGATGTGTACATATCTGGATAGGGCTGAGTGTCAGCTTTCCAGTGCCTATGGTTTAAGACCTAAATTCCTAGATGCCCTAAAAACTTAGCACTGAAGGTGCGTGTACATGGTGGTTTTCTTCAACCACCCTACTATGTTCGAATGTGAAATGACTATTTTGTGTATACCTTCGATTTGGCTGATTTCCATCAGCCAATCAGAACACGCCCTCAGGGTGCTATTGGGAATGTGTAAGGGAAATGTGTAGCCCTACCTATTGACTATAATTTTCTTTGAAAACATGTTTTCCCCGGAACATCTTTTACGTGTTTGGGGAAAACGACAAACATATGACTTTAAATTGATTACATAGCTTACAAACTATCACTATGCAAGTACATAAGCTTCTAAATTCAGTACATAGGCCTACGACTATAGGTACATAGGTACTATCTATGCGAGTTATACAATGTTAAATGCGTCTCCGCGAACATTTCTATTGCTATTTAAGTATATAAGCTTCTAACTTAAAAAACATATAGGCTTACGAATATAAGTACATAAGGCTGTTTATGCGAGTTATATAAATCAAAATGCTCCGTCGCGAACACAAAGACATTACATACATAAATTAATTTAAATAATAACATAATTTCATAATAATGATGACAAATGAAATAACTGATATAATTTAATAATAATGATGACAGAAACAAATTGAAATATCTGACATCATTTATCAAGACTACACACAGACATAATTATAATATTTATACATAATTAATTTAAATAAATACATAATTTAATAATGGTGACGATAAAAATAAATAAAAATAACTCAATATTAATAAAATTTAAAATAACGATGACAAAAATAAATTAAAGTATGGAACATAATTCACCACACAATAATATACATATAAATCTATTAACATTTTAACCATCTAGTTACCTGTAATAATAATTAATGAATTCCATGAATTGTTACTTAGTCTTCGTCCTCTCTCCTAACTTTGCTGTGCCCGACAGGGTCCATATTGATCTTGACAATATTTATACCACCTATATGTACATAATATGGAATGCAATAAAATATTGAGTATTGAGTATTGAGTATTGAGTATTGAGTATAGTTTTAGGTCCACGGAAAATACCTTATAAATCCCTATGATTCCCTTGAGTGTCGAAATACACGTTTCATGCGGCATAAACGGCCGTATCTTTTTAAAGTTAACTTAGAAGTTTGATTTTTTACAACTTCGAAGGACTGTAGTAGACCTAAGTATATGGTTCTAATTTCAACCCTATACTTTCACGCGCTCCCGAGATAAAGGGTCTTGACAGACAGGCGGACGAACAGGGGTCTTTATAGGTATATATTTTTTCTGTTTGAACGTGAAAACTCAAAAACCAGGGCTGATAAAAAACTACTTGCAGGTTAGGTGTTTGGACTTAGCTAGACTGGTAACTATATTTACCAGAAGTCGTCAGCAACAGCCATTTTTTTCCAGCATTTCGCTGTATACTTCCCGTTAGTTTCCAGCCAGTTACAGCTCTCGTTGTCACGTGGTTCTGGTAGTCACGTGGTCCCATGTGACTACCAGAACCTAATGGCGGGCTTTTACATCATAACGGCGTTACTTTTCCAGCAAGCAACATCTAAATAAGAGTTCATTGCTACTTTTTGAATATTTTAATCTTATTTTATTTTAAAAATTAGTGAAAATCGTAAAATATTTGTAAAATATTTATGTATGTTTTTTAGCATTTTTCTCGAGTAGGTAAGTGACTAATGTCTTTATTGAGAATAAAGTTTCTTTAAACTGAACTCAAATAAATAGTGCAATTGTGAACAATTGTGGTTCGGATCAAGAAGTGCAGGTAGGCGACGACTTGAGGTCTTAATCAAACCGAAAACGCCGGCTACCAAAAGCGATTCGAGCTCTTCGCATTCAGATTCTTCAAGTTCCGAGGTAAAGCGACGGAAATTCGGTGAGTCATCAGACATTTGAAACCTTGTGAACAATGTGGCTATACTAACGAATCTTTTAATGCAAAACAAATGTATAGACAATTGTATCTACCTATAGTAAATTACGCCAAATCCATAGTATTCTTACCTTCTCGTATGGTCTAGTGGTAAGGATACCTGGCTTTCACCCAGGAGGCTCAGGTTCGATTCCCGGTACGGGAACCACGCCGATGCTGTGCATCGTCTCTGCTAAATAATACAAGTTTTTATTTTTATGTAAAACTTTCACTATCCACCAACCCAAGGACCCTAAGGTCCCTCGCTCTAATCCAGACCACGTGCAGTGACTTGAAGCGTTACGAAAGTTCGGTGTTCCTTCGTGCACTACTCGGACGCCTTGAAGATTCATAACGCTGCACCTGGCTTTGTCGAGCTTGATATTAACGATGAACTTCGACAGTTTGTTAAGGGTAAGGATTACGCGGCGAATTCTGAGAGATTGATAGCAGCCCTGTGTAATGCTTTATTTTCACAACAGTGTTTGTTACGAACAAGAGCGACGGGTCCAAGCGGCCCATATTAAATATGAACCAGCACGTAGTTCCGAAACCATTAAAACTGGTCTCTCACTTTCAGGTAGGTACCCCATTTTCTACAGAAGGAAGACTCTATGGTGAGGCTGGACCTCCCCTCAGCATATTTTCATGTAAGCATCTTGAGAAATCACCGTCAGTTCCTCAGACTAATTTATGGTCAAAAAATTCTGCAGATGACCTGCCTGCCGTTCGGCCTAACGTGTGCACCAAAAAATTACTCAACATTGACCAACTGGGTGGCTCAAGTTCTACGCTCCAAAGGTATGCGAGTCATAGTCTACTTAGACGATTATCTGATAGCATGCCAATCGAAAGTCTTCTGCGGTCTCAGGTAGTTTTTGCATTAAATATTTTAGAGACGTTAGGGTGGACAGTAAATTACAAAAAGTCTATCACCGAACCATCTCAAGATATGGAATATCTCGGGTTCATTTGAAACACCAAAGAAATTTTCAAGTGTTTACCTCCAAAAAAGACCTAGGCCATGAGGGCTACCGTTTTTGTACTCACCAGTTGGCGCCACTGTGGAATGACATTTTTAATCATAGCATTAAAGTTGTTATTATTACACGCATATGAACAAAATTAGAAGGAACATAATTTATGATGTCGTTAACTTGCGATTTAATACAACAAAGATAGTGTCGTAGTGTTTCGTGGACGCATCATTATGGAAAAAAAGAAGGAAATCTACATGTTTCCGACGAAAAAAGTTCAATGCAGTGGTTGTAAGAACCGTAAGTTAATCTGTCATAGTCAGGTTGTTTTAGAAAAAATATTCACAAAACTCAAAACAAATAAGTAAAATAACTTGCGTTAATAACAACCAACAGTGAATTTTGACATTGCGGAAACCTCACGCTACACTAGCGCCTCTAGCGGCGAATTCAAACGCGATAGCCCTCGTTCTATCGCTCTCGAAGAGAGTTATTCGAAGGGAAAACTTTCGTTGAAGGAAGCTCAGATTATTTTAGGCACTCTCAACTTTGCTAACTTAGTCATTCCAAGAGGTCACTGCCGTCAACTTCAAATAATAACTCGGACTTTGAAGCGTCTCCCTCCTCGCAAACCTGTAGAAACTTCACACATGATCACAAAAGATCTGATATGGTGGGTCACAACTTTAGAAAAGCCCTTAGTTCGGAGCAGCTTGCATCCGGAGTTGATTTATCTACAATTTCATGACTACGTATGCTGCAGATGACGGGTGGGGAGCACAGTTAGACGATCTTTCGGTTTCAGGAAAGTCGAAACCAGACCAGCGGTGCTGGCATTGTAATCGAAAGGAAATGTTTGCTATAAAAACAGCAGTCAAACATTTCCGATCTCACCTTCAGTCGTTTCCTACGTCCGAAAGGAAGGCGGAACTCGATCAGCGGTCTTACTTCGCTTGACTTATGATCTCTTGGGTGTTCTAAGACAGGCAATCTCGCGGGAAACCCGTGGCAAAATGGCAGCTACTACTTAAGACCGGGTCTGAGATATGTTTTTCGCAGGAATTCCCCGAATAGACCTCTTCGCCACCAGGGAAACCAGGGTTGTGAGGGAGTATGTTTCCAAAGATTGTTCAGACTTATTAGCTCAATATTGCAACGCCTTCAGTCGTCAGTGGCTATTTCAGCTGGCGCGGGTGTTCCCGCTTCCCAGCCTGATCCCTCGAGTTCTTCACCATCTGAACATGGCTCAAGGCATTTTCTTGATCGTGGCCCCAATGTGGAAGAGAGCTTATTGGTTACCCGATCTGCGACGTCGTGCACTCTGCAGACCCTTGAGAATCCCCAACCTGACTCGAGTTCTAGTGGATCGGAGCACAGGCCTGCCACCTCCTCGCATTCAAGACATGAAGCTCTATGTTTGGAAGATAGCGGGTAGGGCGAAATAACTAGTAATTAGTCGGAAGATGAAAGGTCCCTGCTCCGATCTAGCAGGAGGGAGTCCAAACTTAGAACTTATAGACTGGCCTGGTCCCGGTGGGTCAAATGGTGTAAAGATAACAATTTTGACTTCAATTGTCGTAATAGTATTAGTTTGTCAAGGTTTTTAGCATTCCTATTCATTGAGGAGAGATAAGCTTATCTTACCATATTGTCGCATAAATCAGTATTCTGACCTTTGGACGACCGGCTCGTAATGAAAATTTGAATTCAGACTTTTTAGTACAACACATTCTTAAAGCTATCTCCATCCAGTTTCCTAGAGCAGAGAAGCCTCCTACTTGGGATCCAAGTAAACTGTCTGGATTCAGACGAATCCTCCTAGTAACATCACCTTATTCAAAGCGTCACGACGATTGGCTTGTCTGTTGTTGTTAGCGTCAGGAAGACGAGTTCATGACCTTGCTCTACTCAGTGTCTCGTCAAGTCACTATATTGATCAGAGTGATCATATCATTCTGTATCCCGTGTTTGGGTCAAAGACTGACACTGCTGCGTACAGGCAATCAGGCTGGAAACTATCTCGTCACGCTAACGAAAATATAAGTCCAGTTAATTGGTTAATAGTGCAGGAAAAATAGTCAATTGATCAGAGCGAAAAATTCGAGTAGTTTTGAAAATTGGTACAGTTGTTCTTTGAGGTGTCCAGATGAACATACTAAAAATCCCCGAGGGTAGGAGGTGAGCTGATGGTGGGGGAGGGGAGGAAAAGTACCAATTTCAGTTTTTTGCTTTTATCTCCAAAACCTTTAAAAATATCTCCTTGCTCATTTGTAAATTAATTTTCTACATACATTTTTCTATACATTATGTCATTTACATTTAGCTGTACGATCAATAATAGGGTGCATCCAAAATTGATGAAATATTTTTTTTCATAAATGATAGAAAGACGAATGGTAATTTCTGACCCAGAAGCCGACAGATTTGAGACCTATCGTAGTTTTTTTGACATCTAAAGTAGATCAAGAATATGAGCCCCTGGTGAGACACTTCTATGAGGTAAAAGTCCGCCATTAGCGAACACTACCAAGTGACTACTAGAACCACGTGAAAACGAGAGCTGTGATTGGCTAGCAACTAACGGGAAGTATACAGCGCCCTCTCACCGATGCTGTGCATCGTCTCTGCTAAATAATACAAGTTTTATTTTTACGTAAAACTTGCACTATTATTGATGAAAATTGTAAGTACCTATTGTTAACGTACGTGAAAGATATACGGGAATTATAAATCTTATTTATACGAACAGAAGAGATCAAATCGGTATCGAAGAAAATACTTACAAAATACTTTTTTAATTTTATTTAGTTATTTTAGGTAGGTACCTCAAATATTTGCGTGAACTAGCCACAGTAGCAATACATTTTAACCGAATCACTAGTGACGCAATGACTTTGATTTCGATAAAGATTGAGGCGGCTCACTGTGCCAGAGATTACCCAGTGCGATCTGCTGTGGATGAGAGTGCCATCAAAAATACCTCCTCCTGGTCTTGTTTTCACCATCACCGTATATATTCGCCATTGCGTGTTACTTTCCACTAAGTAAACATCATAAATGTGACCCAGGGTTAGTTGACGACACTGTGGATAATCGTTTAACAACTTGTTGATTTGCTGTACAAGTTGGTGTGCTGCTGTACTTTTGACTTTGTTTCCAACCTTAATCTTTCTCCCTCGGTGACAAGGACACCAATGTTCTGCAATAGCAGCAGATGAGCAGTTTCTTGATGCAGATATAGGAAGAAACAGACTTGATTTACTAATAATAGAAGTATTAGTCCTTTTTCTGATCATACTATCTTCCAGTGAATTTAGATTCAGTAGGTCTAAAAGAGTCTCATGGATATCATAAGGCGTGCTTAGGCGATGAACATTACGTTGAATGTTCTCAAAGGCTAATTTATAACGGCGTCTAAACTCTTCAGGAAATAGGATTCCGAGTAGTGGTAACAATCCCTCCAGCCGGCCTTGGTCTGTTTGCACTATGTCCCCCCATCTCATTCCATGATCACTTAGTAAGATAAGTATGGTTTTATTCAAGTAATTATCTTGATCTAAATCAGTTAAAAAGTTAAAATAAGACTCATCCATGATGTGCGGGTTATTAAGATCCTCGTGACTTATAGATTCTTCCCAAAACATACCAAACAGTCTGTTTAGCTTTAAATGTTGCGTTAACCCATAAATATATTCTAAAAGGACTTTGTAATAATATTTAGATCCCATACATGCGTGATAGTCGTAAAATTGGTTTTTGAATAATTTTCTCGTTTCTAGAATAAATGGCTGTAAATAGAAGTCGGTGGGTATCCTGGGCAGGCGGTGCTCGTACTGGCCGAGAAGACCCGCGATGCTGTCGGAGCCGAGTGCGGTGTGGTATCCTACCTCCTTAAACTTATCCCATATAAACGCATTGGTACACTTGTCTAAATTAAATACGAAATCACGAATACACTTTTGTGTCACATTTTTGAAAGAGTGTCCTGTCAATGCGGGAAACAAGTTAGGATATGAGTTATCCCCTAATTTACTATATCCGTGCAACTCAACGACACCTCTTTGCTTTAAAAATTGTGACGTTAATGGCATTGTGCGATGAAAATTGAGTCGTGACATGCTTTCTAGTCCAAGAATGAGTATGTTGTATGATTCTCTGCTGTGAGACGCATCGGGCGTGATGCCACCATGGTATTTAAATAAAAAGAAATCACTATAAATTACTCTGTCTGAGTAGAAACAATCGATATTAACAAACTCGTGTTCCACTTCTATCACTGTTAGAAATTCTTTGCAATCACTGTAAACTATATTACCCAAGTTTTTTGGTGCTGAAAAAAATTTGTAGCAACAATAGAAAGTATCTTCATTAAATATATTGTACAAGTCGAAGGCTTCACGCTGCACCTGGATGTGCGACGCGTTGCTGGTGACGAGAGCCTCCGCTGTCGAACACTTCTTTATACCAGGTGGAGCCGCCACTATCTGTTTTATATTTTCACTAACTTCTGACATACCAGCTATAGAACATCCTTCTGTACGGATAGTGTACAGACCACTTTTAATTGCAAGTATTTCTTTTAAAACTGCTAGTAAGATACAACACAAAACTGTTAAAATATGCATTGTCATCTAAATGCTTGCCTATATATTTTTTGTTGGCTCTCGAAAAGGTGAATTTCATTGCAATACAACACCTAACAAAAGAAGTTAGTTGCTCAGGTAAGTGCGACGGCGCATTTCAAAATATTTACCTGCCTCTGTATTCCTAATTTCTAAACATTCTGATAACCTGAGTGACGACGGGATTTTTTAAAGCATACTTAAAACCTACAATTTAGTAATGTAAGTCACAAAATGAAGGGGAACCATGAGCATTTTCGCGCATAGCACGATCTACTAAACTTGTGACTCGAGAGTCACAAGGCTACGCGAGCGTAGCAAGGTCTTCGAAATGCGTGAGACGCGCGTAGCACGCTCTACGCAACATGCGTATTGCACGTGACACGATCTACGAATCTTGTAAGGCCTCTGCCTCGAGTTTTGCAGGCAGCGGGGCGGCGCAGTGGCGGCGCGGGAGCGGCAGGATCTAATGTGTAAAATCAAACTGACCCTCGAAAAGAGCGCCACGGTAGCGGCGCGAAGGTGGGCAACGAGCGGTGCGCGCCAGTCGAGCGGTGACCGCCCGCGCGTCTGCATTGCCATGTTGTGCCATTTATTTTCTTCGTTTGCCCACAATAAATCGAGCGCTACGAATAAATTTAAATCAAAAAAATGTTGTCGCTGTTGTTCAGACATTTCGGTCGCAAATAAAAACAAATATCTCTACGACACAACCACGAACACAACGCTTTACCGCTATAGAGCCGCCCCGCTCCCACGCCGCCGCCGCCGCCGCCGGCCCGCTGCCCGCAAAACTCGAGGTAGGTCTCACTCATGCGTAGCGAAATCTTTGAAAGTAGTGGGTCGCGCGTAGCACGGTCTATGAAACGCTTAGCACGCGCGTAGCACTGAATACGAAGAGTGTAGCAGGGTTTACGAAACGTTGAGTCACACGAAGCACGGGCTACGAAACGTATAAGTTGGTCGTAGCATGGCCAAAGAGGCTCGCCTTTTACGTGGTCTGTGATGACGGATAACAAGTCGAGTGCTCTATTTACCTTCATGAAATCACGCTATCTTCAATCAGCAAAGGTATACGTCTCTCAATAATTTCCTTAGCGAAAATTTCTTTGCACAGTGACTTAGCTTTTAATTATTTCACATAAATGTATGCACACGGGTTGATAGATTTTGGCTTGCTTGAGATTTAAAATAAAAATAGATAAGTATTCATATTTTTAGGAAAAAGAAAAATACCTTGCCGCTCATCATCCTTTCTTCGCAACCACCACTCCTGAAGTCGTTACGATGAATCGTTTAATGTTCGTTCTGTGCGCCTTTGGAAGTCTCTTCCAAGCACAGTAAGGGATTGTCTTTCGTTGGAGGCTTTCAAAAGAAGGATTAGGTAATTTACTAAGTATTTTATGTTTATTTATTGAGGGCGCCTGTACGGTACACATATTATATGTTTAGTTTGTATAAGTAAGATAATCAGGTGACACTAACTGGTCGTAGGCTTCAGCCGGTGGCTTGTGACCACCCACTGGGCAAAGACGTACCACCAAGCGGCCTAGCCGCGTTCTGGTACGATGCTCAGTGTAGCCAATTCAGAGGAGTTGGGTCGAAATAGTTTTTTTTTTAATTTGTTATGGGTTTGCTCTTGACTCTAGTCTTCAGAGATGACAGAGACAAAGTCTACGATGGAGCGAACCTACTCAGAAGGAGCCTATTCACTCTAACTTTGAAGAGATTAGGGTTGTAAGCTTTTGGGAACACAGACGCAGGCAGAGAGTTCCAGTCCTTAGCTGTGTGTTGTGTTTTAGTGCGATTTGGTGAAATAGCATAGCTTCGTAGCTATTCCACCAATTCGCACTAAGCGTTTCCATCTGCGCATCAAGCGTTTCCGTCTGCATCTTACCATCCCAGTGCAGCATTGCAGTGCGTCTGGATGGCCGATGGTAGAAGGGGACCGGTGGGATGAGGTCGTGGAGCTCTTGGGCACACTCACCGAATTACAATCTGTAGAAGATTGACAAGCAGGCCACCTTACGGCGATGAGACAAGCTATGTTATTTGTCATTTGTTTATTAATTGGTGTTACATTTTCATCGCATTTCAATCTTTTTCGTCATCATGGATACGTTAAAAATTCGAGTAATTATGGAATATGAATACCGTCGTGGCAGCAACGCAGCACAAGTGGCACGCAACAACAACGACGTTTACGGAGCTAACACTACAAACCAACGCACCACCTGTTGTTGGTTTGCTCGCTTCCGTTCTGGAAATTTCGTCCTGAAAAATGAACCTCGCGGTCGTCCGAAGACTTTGGTCGACAATGACGAATTAAAGGCGATTGTGGAAGCTTGATGATACACAATCTACGGCTGAATTAGCAGCAGCTTTTGACGTTAGCGTCAAAACAATATTGGTCCATTTGCGTCAAATTGGCAAGGTAAAAAAGCTTGACAAATGGGTGCCCCTCGAACTCAATGATCGCCAGCGCGAAGTACGCGTCGAGACGTGCCTTGCACTGCTCAACAGACACACAAAAATGAAGGAATTTTGAACCGCATTGTTACCTGCGATGAAAAATGGATTCTGTTTGATAACCGCAAGCGCTCAGCAAGTTGGTTGGATCCTGGTTCAGCACCTAAACAATGCCCTAAACGAAAACTTACCCCTAGAAAAGTGATGGTCACTGTTTGGTGGTCTAGCGCCGGTGTGATTCATCACAGCTTCTTACCAAACGGGGTGAGCATTACTGCAGATGTGTACTGTGAAGAACTAAACACAATGATGGAGAAGCTGGCACATCTCCAACCAGCATTGGTGAATCGCTCGTCTCCGCTGCTCCTGCACGACAACGCGCGACCTCATACTGCACAGCAGACGGTCTCCAAGTTGCAAGAACTGGGGTTGGAAGCTCTCCGTCATCCGCCCTACTCACCAGACCTTGCGCCTACAGACTACTACTTTTTCCAGAATTTGGATAACTTCTTGGCGGGAAAAAAATTCAATACCCGACAGGCAGTACAAAATGCCTCTGAAGAATTTGTTGCCTCCCGTCCAGCTGATTTCTTTAAGAAGCATCAATAAACTGCCACTGCGTTGGCAAAGATGATTGATTGCATGGGTGATTACTTCGATTTATACAAATAAAAAATACATGAAAAAAATTCGTTTAAATTTTTTCATACAAAACGGCAATTTCATAGGTAAATACCTATTATTAATTAATTAAACATAAGGTCATCATTGCAATAATTGTGTCAGATTTTATGAAATATCAAAAATACAATATTATTGAATTAAAACACACAATAAAATTAAATAACGTTTAAGTATAAAAACAGTAAACATAACAACAAAACAGCACAAAATAAGAGTCATTATTAATCACGTCAGATCATTGTCAAAGTAGATTTAATCCGTTTCAATACAATATAATAGAAAAAATAATAATAATAATAATAAGTGGTTCGGCTGTCAACTGGAACGTCATATATTTTTCTTTATCCGCAATTTCCAATACATTTTAATTAAATCACTATCATCAAAATGGCAAACATTCTCAGTACCACAAGGAAAAAAAAAAGAACGATACAATAGAATCAAAACGAAACCTATTTCCCCTTTTTGGACTGACAACATGATTTAAAATGCTGACAAGACGCCGAGCTCGAGAACAAAACGCACGACTAACATCTTCGGGTTCGTCGCTGAGCTCCGCCTCGCAGCCGCCGGGACCTGCGCCAGCCGCGAGTCCAGGGATTCTGGTAGCTGCAGTTGCGTCGAGCTCTAGCGACGAATACTTCTCGCCGCCGACGACACCAACACCTGCGCGTCGGCGTGGACGAGGCCGACCACCGGCCAGCATGGGACCTCGAGGCCCACCGGCCTCTGACCCGTTACCGGTGGAAGTGTGCAGCGTATGAAGTGGATGCAATCAATAAACGAAAAAATGTAATACGCTCATACTTTGGGGCTACAGAGGGGGGAACTGACCTGACTGCGTACCGTGGTCGGATGCTCTCTCTGTTTCAGGTACTTGAACCAGCTGTCAAGGTGCGCGTCATCCAGCGTAACCGTATGTTGGATGATAGTGTGCTTGATAGACTGCGTCTGGAATCACGGAGCGGCCGCGTCTCACCTGCTTCGCCACCGGCCGCGGTGCAAATACAAGCTAGTGCAAGTGTTTCACCGCGACCCAACTACGTCGGTGAAGATGATGATGATGACGGGGCTACATCCGTGAGTACTCAATGCAATGAGCGAATGAGGAGCGCTTTGGAGGATGCTTTCCGAGAGTATCGCTCCACACCGCCAGAGCTTAGGCCTCGGCTACCTCGTTTGCCCATGCATAATAAAAATAGGGCGCTGGTGTGTGCTCTAGATTCGCAACTAGCAAGTTATTTTGATAGCAGCGAAGACCTTGCCTATACCCGCTCGATCTTGTACTGTGCGGCTGCAGCGGCATGTCGTGTAGCTCATGTCAAATTTCCTAGCAGTGACAGAGTTACACGACCAGCTGGATCGAGCGTCGTATCGGTGAGGCTAGAGCACTCATCGGCAAACTTATCTGCTTCAGGGAGGGCAACACTCGCCGCAGAGTGATGCGCTTTGTGAGGCGGGCGTTCTCGGGGACTGACATCCATCCTCGGGATTATCTCACCCGCATCACAGAGCGTATCGACTTCCTGAAGCAGAAAATCTATGCATGGGCAAAACGTATACGTCGGTACAAGCGGCGAGTGGAGCGATATACTCAGAATCGCACATTCCAAAGGAATGAAAGGTGGGAGGTTATAGGGCTTGGGAGCGACCGGACCAAGGCGTGACTGATACGTGCCTACCGGATGATGAAGCCATGAGTTCATTGTTGCGCAGCATCTGGTCGGTGCCTGTCAGTCACACCCAGGGTGATTGGACTAGGGAGGTCGAACGTGCGTGCGATCCGATACCAGAAATGTGGGCAATTACCATCAGCCCCCAAGATGTAGCTCGTGCAGTTCGTCCGTTGCCTAATTGGAAATCTCCAGGACCGGACGGGCTGACCGACATTGCCATTAGCCAACAGGTTCGTCATTCCCGAAGGGATCTGTCGACATGCTAGATAGACTATAAGAAGGCCTATGACTCAGTGCCACATACATGGCTCATGAGGGTGCTGGAGCTGTACATAGTTGATGCAGTCCTACGCACCTTTCTGACGTCGTGTATGGGGCAGAGGAGGACGGTTCCTCACTATCCAGGATGTCGACAGATCCAGGCGAACAGCGAACCGATAAGGATCGAGCGTGGCTTATTTCAGGGTGACAGTCTGAGTCCACTGTGGTTTTGTTTGGCTCTCAACCGTCGCAGTACATTGCTGGAGGGTTCGGGCCAAGGCTACCGGTTGAGAAGAGGTGGTCAGGTCATATCGCACCTCCTTTACATGGATGACTTGAAACTCTTTGCTTCTAACAACTTGCAACTGAAGAAGCTACTAAAGGTAACAGAAACCTTCAGTAGCGCCATCAGGATGGAATTTGGATTGGACAAATGTGTGGTCATGCATTTAAAGCGAGGGGAGATTATGGAATCCGTGGAAACCCAACTCTCGCATTCCATACACCTTAGGTCCTTCTCCTCAACCGAAACTTATAAGTATTTGGGTATGTCGGAAGCGTAATGCATCAGTGCTGCTGACATGAAACAATCATTGAAGGAGCGCTTCTTTGGCCGCCTGCCAAAGAAGCGCCAGTTTTGATGTACTCTTTCGGCATACTCAAATGGACTCAGACGGAACTTGACGCCCTGGATAGGAGGGTACGCTCACTGCTTACCGCAAATCGGATGCATCGCCCACGGTCATCGGTGATGAGGCTGTATATCCCGCGGAAGTGCGGGGGTCGTGTCTTCTTAAATACTAAGACCCTGCAGAACCGCGAGGTATGCAGCCTTAGGGAGTACTTCCTAGAGGCCGACGTGGGTATGCATCGAGATGTGGTAGCGGTGGACAAAGGCCTCACCGCACTCTCCCTGGCTAAGGAGAACTGGCGCAAACCTGTGGTATTAGATACTAATGACCGCAGGGAGGTATGGCAGAGCAAGAAGCTTCACGGACGCTTTTATCGGGTCCTACATGGGCCCGATGTAGACTTCTTAGCGTCCGTAGCCTGACTGCGTTTTGGTGACCTCTTCGGGGAAACCGAAGGTTTTGTCTGTGCAATTATGGACGAAGTTATGATGACGAACAACTACCGGAAATACATTGTGAAGGACGGTACGGCAGACATACTCGTATGTCGGGCATGTCACCGGCCCGGGGAATCCATCCGCCACATTATTTCCGATTGTTCTAGTCTGGGTAACGGAGACTATTTACACAGGCACAACCTTGTAGCCAGGATTATCTACCAGCAACTTGCTCTTAAATACAATCTTGTGGAATCGGAAGTACCGTACTATAGGTATGTGCCCGATCCAGTTCTCGAAAGTGGCAAATGCACATTGTATTGGGATCGGTCTATCATCACTGAGAGGACTATTGTTGCCAATAAGCCTGATTATAGTGGTGATAAACCGACTAGAGCATCGCGCAATGATTGTTGATATAGCAGTCCCTCATGACGAGAACCTCGTGAAGTCTGAGAAAAATAAACAAACAAAGTATCTTGACTTGGCTCGCTAGGTTGTCGACATGTGGGATGTGAACACAGCAATCATTGTGCCGATGGTCGTGACGGCCAATGGCATAATTGCCAAGAGCCTCGACAAACATCTCAGGAGGCTCTCGTTGGGCAGCTGGATCAAGGGCTTGATCCAGAAAGCCCCTATACTCCTGGACACGGCGCGTATAGTAAAGAGGTTCCTCTCTCAGGAGCCCTGACCACCGGTAGCTTGGACCCTGTTCCCGATACCGGTGGGCTACTATTTTTATGTTTTTAGATGTTTTTTTTATATATTTTTTTAAAATGAAATATTTAAAAATGTAAAATATATGTGTATAGAATGAATAAATGAAATAATAATAATTAGGTATATGTCACTGGTCCCACCGAGTCGCTCGGATTACCTGCGGCTATAACGTTTTATCGTTCATTTCTATTAGTATTGATTTTAATTTATTATAAAATACGCTGATCTTTCCTTTATGTTTTACCAGATTTGGCAATTTATTATAAATTGACACGATTCTATAGTGGGGGCTAAATTCATCATTTTTAATTTAGGTTTTGGTGGAATTAATAAATGTTTGTTTCGTCGGCTATAGGTTGGGTTCACTTCTATGTTAGATTGAAAGTAATCTCTGTGTTTGTGCACGAACGTAGCTATTTGTAAAATATATAAGGGACAAGCCCGCCACACATTCCCAACCACTGCAACTCCTGAAAGCCAGAATCAAAAGTGGCGACCACCAGAAAAACGCCGAGCCAATGAAACCCGACGAGTCCCGGAGAAACGATTCAACTGTCTTGGATCGTGCAACGAAATTAATCAGAAAAGTACAGCGGAGGAGTAGGAAAAAAAAAATATAATTTCCACTTCCCTCCGTATCAAGCAGGAGACAGAATAGAACTAGGCCAATAGGCACCAAGGGACAAATACAACTGGGTTAAGCCCAGTTGCCAAGCACCAAGGATTATATCTTACCACTTAAACTTATGGGTCCTAAATTGAGAACTACTTTTGATTCCAGTAATAGGTATGGCAAAAACGCTTGAACGCACGGAAATTAGTTCTGGTTTCAACAAGGTCCGTATAGTAAACTACCCCGGATGTAACCTT
Source organism: Lacanobia oleracea (assembly GCA_950371165.1). NCBI lineage: Eukaryota > Metazoa > Arthropoda > Insecta > Lepidoptera > Noctuidae > Lacanobia > Lacanobia oleracea. Next base: position 8,295,733 of record OX493393.1, read on the forward strand.
AATACTATCTAACATAATATTGAGGTCAGTTTGCCAAAGACTACACTCCCATAAGATGTGATGTGCGGATTGTTCGTATTCATGGTCAGCTGTAGAACATTGACATAAAGGCGAGGCCACAAGCTTAAAGGAAAATAATTCACTCTTAAAAATTGCCATAACCTGTGAGAAATTGGGCAACACAGTGATCCACCTCCAGCCATGTCCTGTCCAGCCGCTCACGAACAGATGGAAAAAACTGGTGGAAGTGACGGCCTTTGATGGAATTTTCCCACCTACATTGCCATTCGGATAAAAATTCCTCCCAGGCATCAGTCTGGGGTTTTAGTAATCTAGAGATCTTAGCACGGCCGCGTTGCGGTAAGAACTCTGGGTCCGTAATCTTTCTAGCGTAGTAGTACATTGCAGCACGCCGCTGCACTTCTAGATCGACTGGGAGAACACCCGCCAAGCACTGGTAAGGCTTCAGTACTAACCGTCCTATACGCCTTGCATAAGAATAAAAAAAGCCAAACGCTGGCTTTGAAGCAATTTACGTCGTACCGCACCTATGGTGGCCCTATCGGCCCAGACAGGTGCCCCGTAGCACATACAACCCAAGTAGGTAGCCCCATAAATAGTTTTTAAGGTTTGAAAAGATAGACCCCAAGTAGCTTTAGATATTCTCGTCAAGGCGTAGAAGTTCTTTTTTGCTTTCTCACCTACTGTTTTTATATGATCAATAAATGAAAAGTGTTTTTCAAATAGCATACCGAGATAGCACACGGATTCTTTTCTTTTAACGGGTACGTTATTAAATTTAATACTAGGCCAGGATTTAAGGTTTCCTTTTAAAATAAGTTGATAGGTTTTATGCGGTGCAAAGGTCAGACGGTTTCGATCGCCCCACTGAGATATTAATCGTCGGCATGTGTCAGCCAAATTCTCGAGGCCAGTCCGAGTACTTGCCTGAATGAGAAGCAAGCCATCGTCCGCGTAACCGGTTAATGAGCAGCCATTGTAGCGGAAGCGCGAGAGAATCATCGTAGCCAATATTCTAAACATATGGACCGATAACTGAGCCCTGAGGACATCCTATGGTTAGAGACTTAGTAATGGAATGATGTCCAAGTTTGAGTTTCACGGAGCCGTTTAGAAAGTAAGAAAGAATCAGATTATAGATGTTTTTGTAACAACCACGGTTTTTTATTTTAAGTAGTAGCATCGGCCACCATGCGTTATCAAAAGCGCCAGAAATGTCGAAAAAGATTCCAACCACATATTTATGTTCCGATAAGTTAATAATTTTAGGAACAGAGAGCGTAAGTACGGCTTACAGCTGTCCCGCTGTTTAATGTTCATGAGGATTCGTATACATTTTTTTTGCATAATGAAGATATCATTGAAGTCTGTACTTTCACCCCACAGTATTATTGTGCTTGTTATGAGGTGTACAATAAAGTATATAATAATAATAATAATAGGTATGTGCCCGACCCAGTTCTCGAAAGTGGTAGTTGCACATTGTATTGGGATCGGTCTATCATCACTGACAGGACTATTGTTGCCAATAAGCCTGATATAGTGGTGATAGACCGACTAGAGCGTCGCGCAATGATTGTTGATATAGCAGTCCCTCATGACGAGAACCTCGTGAAGTCAGAGAAAGATAAACAAACGAAGTTTCTTGACTTGGCTCGCGAGGTTGACGACATGTGGGATGTGAACACAGCAGTTATTGTGCCGATAATCGTGACGGCCAATGGCATTATTGCCAAGAGCCTCGACCAACATCTCAAGAGGCTCTCGTTGGGCAGCTGGGTCAAGGGCTTGATCCAGAAAGCAGTACTCCTGGACACAGCGCGCATCGTTAGGAGGTTCCTCTCTCAGAAGCCCTGACCACCGGTAGCTTGGACCCTGTTCCCGATACCGGTGGGTTACTATTTTTTATATTTTTAAATGTTTTTTGTATTTTTATAGAAATATTTAAAAATGTAATTTGTATGTATATATAAATAAATAAATGGAATAATAATAATACATATGATACATGATCCGATACCAGAAATGGGGGCAATTTCCATCAGCCCCCAAGATGTAGCTTGTGCAGTCCGCCCGTTGCCTAACTGGAAATCTCCAGGGCCGGACGGGCTGCACAATTTCTGGATTAAATGGTTTACGAGATCGCACGCTTGCTTGGCGTCTCAATTCCAGTCTGCCTTAGAGTCTGGGTCGCTACCCCAGTTCTTAACTACAGGAATAACCCACCTGCTCCATAAATCAGGTAGTACTGCGGAACCTAAAAATTATAGACCGATACGTGTTTACCGACGGTCTATAAAGTTCTTACATCCATTTTGAGGGCAAAGATTAATAGTCATATTAACAACAACAACATCATGTCTGCCTCTCAAAATGGATGTAGGAATGGGTCCCGCGGTACTAAGGAGCTACTCCTTATTGATATGGCCATTAGCCAACAGGTTCGGCGTTCCCGAAAGGATCTGTCAACATGCTGGATAGACTATAAGAAGGCCTATGACTCGGTGCCTCATACATGGCTCATGAGGGTGCTAGAATTGTATAAAGTTGATGCAACGCTACGCACCTTCCTGATGTCGTGTATGGGGCAATGGAGGACAGTCCTTTGCTATCCAGGATGTCGAAATATCCAGAGGAATAGCGAACCGGTAAGGATCGAGCAGGGTATATTTCAAGGGCGATAGTTTGAGTCCACTTTGGTTTTGTCTAGCCTTGAATCCTCTTAGCACACTGCTGGAGAATTCAGGGCTAGGCTATCGGTTGAAGAGAAGTGGTCAGGTTATATCTCACCTCCTTTACATGGATGATCTGAAACTCTTTGCCCCCACTAATCTGCAACTGATGGAGCTACTGATGGTAACTGAAACATTCAGTAACGCCATCAGGATGGAGTTTGGTGTGGACAAATGTACGGTCATGCATGTAAAGCGTGGAGAGATTATGGAATCCGTGAGAACTCAACTCTCGGATTCCATAAACCTGAGATCCCTCTCTCCAACTGAAACTTACAAGTATTTGGGTATGTCGGAAGCGTTAGGTATCAATGTTACTGAAATGAAGCAATCGTTGAAGGAGCGCTTCTTTGGCCGCCTGAAGAAGGTATTCAATAGCTTTCTATCGGGCGGAAACAAGGTGCGCGCCTTCAACGGTTGGGTCATGCCAGTATTGATGTACTCTTTCGGCGTACTCAAATGGACTCAAACGGAACTTGACGCCCTGGATAGGCGGGTCCGTACACTGCTTACTGCGTATCGAATGCATCACCCACGGTCGTCGGTAATGAGACTGTATATCCCGCGAAAGTGTGGAGGTCGAGGCTTTATAAATGCTAAGACTCTCCACAATCGCGAGATATGCAGTCTTAGGGAATATTTCCTAGCTGTCGACGTGGGTATGCATCGAGATGTAGTGGCGGTGGACAAGGGACTCACCCCGCTCTCCTTGGCAAATGAGAACTGGCGCAAACCTGCAGTGCTTGACACTAACGATCGCAGGGCGGTATGGCAGAGTAAGGAGCTTCACGGACGCTTTTTCCGGGCCCTACATGGGCCTGACGTAGACCAACTAGCGTCCGTAGCCTGGCTGCGTTTCGGTGATCTTTTTGGAAAAACCGAAGGTTTTGTTTGTGCAATTATGGACGAAGTTATCATGACGAATAACTACCGGAGATTTATTGTGAAAGACGGCACGGTCGACATATGTCGGGCATGTCACCGTCCGGGAGAATCAATTCGCCACATTGTCTCTGGTTGTTCTCGTCTAGCTAACGGAGAATACTTGCATAGGCACAACCTTGTAGCCAGGATTATCCATCAGCAACTTGCTCTGAAATACTCTCTTGTGGAGTCGGAGGTGCCATACTATAGGTATGCGCCCGACCCAGTTCTCGATAATGGCAATATCACATTGTACTGGGATCGTCGGTCCATCATCACTGACAGGACTATTGTTGCCAATAAACCTGATATAGTGGTGGTGGACCGAATTGTGAGGCGTGCAATGATTGTAGACATAACCGTCCCGCATGACGAGAACCTCGTGAAAGCCGAGAAAGACAAACAAATCAAGTATATTGACTTGGCTCGCGAGGTTGTCGACATGTGGGAAGTGGACTCCGCAATCATTGTACCGATAGTCGTATCGGCCAATGGCTTAATAGCCACGAGCCTCGACCAACACCTTAGGAGGCTCTCGTTGGGCAGCTGGATCAAGGGCTTGATTCAGAAAGCGGTACTTCTGGACACGGCTCGCATTGTCAGGAGGTTCCTTTCTCTGGAGCCCTGACCACCGGTAGCTTGGACCCTGTTCCCGATATCGGTGGGCTACTATTTTTATATTTTTAAATGGTTTTTTATTTATTTTATTCAAATATTTAAAAATATAATTTATAGGTATAGTTAAATGAATAAAGGAGATAACAATAATAATAGTTTAACCATGCATAAGCATAGGCATAGTACGTTGACAGCGCGGTCTCATACTTAGTTTGTGTTGCTTTTTAATTTACTGAATGCATATATAAATCTCGATAATTTAGTTTTTAGGTTTTCAATGTTTTTTCCGTGACAGATTGTTGTCAAATGTCAAACCAAGAAGTGTAAGGTTATCTCTTTCGGGAATATTCAGATGGTTAGTAAAGTCAATGTTTATCGCTTTTCGTTGGTATGTCCTAAATTGCAGGAAGTTACTTATGTTTGTGTTTATTTGGAGGTTGTGCTTCTCTAGCCAAGTTTTAACGATTTTGTAACAACAATATAGGTCAATGTTTCGGAGTTTTCGGTACTTTTAAAGATTAAGGATACGTCATCAGCGAATAGAATGGCATTTAGCTTGTATTATTTTAGGTAGGTCGTTTATGTATATTAAAAATAATATACACCCTAGCACGCTGACTTGGGGAATGGAGTGATTGATAATTATAGTCCTCGATTTCACTATTTTTATTTCTTTTGTTTCTTTGTTATATAATTCTATTTCGACATGTTGACTTCTGTTTTGTAAATAAGACTTTAACCATTTGTAGGCCGTATCTCTTATTCCTATACCGTATAATTTTTGTAATAATATGCCATGGGAAACTTTGTCATATGCTTTGGTCATGTCTAAGAACAAGCCTATGGCATACTGTTTGTCATTTATATATTTCTTGCACGTAATTATATAGCGCGAGAGTTGTCGATCTTTTTTGTCTAAAACCGAACTGGTTCATATCCAAAAGACTGAATTTTTCCAAAAAGTTGTTTATTCGAGTGGACATTGCTTTTTCAAATATTTTAGAGTTAACGGGCAGAAGGGCTATTGGTCGATAAGAACAAAGGTCTTGTGGCTTGCCTCCTTTTTAAATATCGGTCGTAATTTCGCTTCTATTCATTTTTCCGGAAATATACCTTCGTCAAATGATTTATTTATTAGTTTTGTTATAGGTGGTGTCAGTTCCTCAATACATTTTTTAATTAATAAAGGCGGTATTTCATCCGCTCCAGCACTCCGCTTATTCTTCATTTTACTTATCTTCTTAATATATATAAATCTCGTGTCACAATGTTTGTCCTCAATGGACTCCTAAACCACTTAACCGATTATAATAAAATTCGCACACCATGTGCAGTTCGATCCAACTTGAGAGATAGGATAGTTTAAATCTCAAATTATAGTAGGTAGGGTAGGTAGGGTAGGTAGGGTAGGTAGGGTAGGTAGGGTAGGTAGGGTAGGTAGGGTAGGTAGGGTAGGTAGGGTAGGTAGGGTAGGTAGGGTAGGTAGGGTAGGTAGGGTAGGTAGGGTAGGTAGGGTAGGTAGGGTAGGTAGGGTAGGTAGGGTAGGTAGGGTAGGTAGGGTAGGTAGGGTAGGTAGGGTAGGTAGGGTAGGTAGGGTAGGTAGGGTAGGTAGGGTAGGTAGGGTAGGTAGGGTAGGTAGGGTAGGTAGGGTAGGTAGGGTAGGTAGGGTAGGTAGGGTAGGTAGGGTAGGTAGGGTAGTAGCCAGTTGACGGGAGCGAAGCCGCGTGGGTCAGCTAGTAATACTATAAATAAGGAGTTCATTGATGGTGTGAGGACTGGACAATCTGGGCATGACATGTTCGATGTATTGTGCAGTGGTTCGCCGACGGAAGCGACGAATTCGTTGAACATGAGACCGTTGCAGGTGTACTTATTATTTTATTTATTTCATCATAAAGAAACGGCACGACGTAAGGAAATATTTTTAGTATGGCATTTGGAATCAGGCTTAAGATTATTCTTAATCATATTCCACATTGTTTTTGATTTGTTTTGCGATTGTTTCATTTCCTTAATATAATTTATTATCTTTGATAATTTTACACATTTTTTTAAGATATTTTCGTAAGTTTTGTAATGATTTGTTAATATTCTATTATTGGTCTTTTCTAAAAATAATTTTAACAACCTTTTGTGCTCACATGCTTTTTTTAAACCGACAGTTAAGTAAGGTTTCCCTTTATTGCATTTGATTTTTATACGCTTTTTAGGTATTGTTTCATTAATTTTTTTTTATTAAATTCTGTATAAATATCATTTACGGTTTTATTCATGCACAATATTTCATCCCGCACCGTTTGGCTAAGGGCAAGTTTAAACTGCGACATTGATTTTTCATTAAATACTCTTTTTGTAAAAACATAAGAGGAATTATTTTGTTCAGTTTTTGAGGATTTTTGTGAATAATTTAAGCTTTTATGGTCAATACCGGTATCTCAGGATACCGGTATTGGTGATAGCTAATTTATATTCCCTTTTGATTTGTGAATATTAAATCAATACAGGAAGATGACGTCAGTGTCTCTCTAGTGTGTTCGTCAACGATTTGATATATATTATGCTGTAACATTATATTTTGTAGCCGCTGGTAGTCTTTGCTTCTAGATGACTTATCAATATTAAAATCGCCGGTCAAAATTACATGGTTTCTGTTAACTTTACGTTTTACTTTATTTAACATTTTTTCAATAATAGCAAAAAAGGTTTCAACGTCGCGATCCGGTCTATAAATAATAATAATACTAGTTTTTTGTGATATTATTTCTACAGCACAATATTCTATTACACATTCTACAGATAGGTTAGTACAGTCCTCAAGGTGCACGTAGTCGATGCCATGATGATGGCCACCCCTCTGCCTCGGTGGCCACGTCGATGGTAGGCAGAAGCGAATGTGTACCCGTTTATTTTGATAGTATCGCTTTGGTTATCACGTATCCATGTCTCGGTCAGGCATATTGATTGGTAGTCTTTGTCTTCAATAAAATCTTCGAGTATGTGTATTTTGTTTTTTACGCTTTATATGTTTTGGATCGGGATATTAAATGCGAAAGGAATCCGTTCTCGTTGGGTTATTAATAGTAGGTGGTACTAGAGTGCGTCTGGTTGTGTTTGCGTCATCATGGTTCTGAGTCAAGTTTTCTTTGGTTGGAGGTATCGTTTAGGTTAAGAGATATATTTTTGTTTTGTATCTCAGCTATTTCTGTTTTCAGTTGTCTGTTCTCGATCTCAAGTTTTTGTATTGTTTCATTTATACGACTAATATTTGTTTTTATTTCTGTTTGTTCATAGAAAGTTGATCCGTTCTCTGACATGTATCTTTTTGCAATTTTAGTATAGTAGCATGTAGCTTGGCATCCACTAGTTTTACGTCACTGATGAGCCTCGTAGCTCTGCGTTCCACAGAGTTAAGCGCGGCAAGCTGATACTTAGCTGAGCCATCCCAAAGGTGGCTACAATACTCCATGCAGGATCGGACTTGTGCTTTGTAAAGGGTTAAAAGCTTTCCAGGCCTGAAGTATCGCTTCACCCTGTTTAGGATGCCCAGCTTTTTGTACTTGATGGTGGCGCCGAAGTTGAGACTGGATGTCAACTCCATGCCTAGGAGCTCGAGCCGATCAGTCATAGGAACAGATGCACCCCGAAAAGTAGGAGTTTGGTCAAAACGACTCCTTTTTGCGGTAAAAAGACACGCCTGTGTGTGACCAGCTTAGTCTATTCTGTAAATAACCATCTCGATATCGAGCTTCACTTGAGTGACAAACCTCACAAAGTGAGCTTTATTACACACAATATAAAGGTCTTACGTTTGACGTAATTTGATACTCACCTCGGATTCCGCTGTCAAGATACGAAAATGTTGTTACTGAATAGCACTACAGATTGTCATCAACTCCACCGGTTGTTGCGCTGGACAAGTATCTCTTTGAAACCGTACTGCCATTTGCGTACCCAATAAGACCAGGCTGAAGTAGGTCATTGATATGCAGCAGGAACAGAGTTGCAGAGAGAACAGACCCCTGAGGAACTCCGGCATCAATAGCCATGAGGTCAGAGGAGCAGCCGTCAACGACTACTCGGATCGACCGTTTACTAAAGGAGTCTGATATCCAGCTACAAAAACCAGCTGGGATGCCATAAGCTTGCTGAGTAGACCTGCGTACCAGACCCTGTCAAAAGCCTTCGAGATATCGAGCGACACGGCAAGTGCTTCGCCTTCTCTCAATGGCTTCGCCCCAGCAGTGCGTGACATACACAAGAAGATAGCCAGTTGACGGTCCCCGGCGAAAGCCATATTGACGGTCACTGAGGATCTCCTCAGTGACCGTCAATATTGTCTTTAAGGTAGGTCAGCAGCTTACTGTTCAAAATCCTTTCCATAACCTTGCATAAGATGGAGGTAATGGCGATCGGACGGTAATGTGAAGGGTCAGCACGGTCTCCCTTTTTGGTCACCGGTTGAACATTCGCAAGCTTCCATGATTTTGGCAGTTTTCTTTTTACACATTGCCTCAACACTCTTGCTGGAATGCCGTCAGGTCCACTGGCCTTTTTCACGTCTAGACTGCACAATACTCTACGGACTTCTTCATTGTGAACTGCGATAACCGGCATCGAAGAGTCACAACGAGGTAAGGTTGGTGGTTGCTTGGGGCCAGCGTCCAGACGCGAATTGAGCAACGCAAAGAGAGCTGCAAATACATATTTGCTTTCTCTCTTACAGAGTGAGCCAGCGAACCATCAGGTTTTAGCATTGGAGGCAAAGTGGGCCGACAGAAATCTTAAACTTGCTTACTACCTGGAGGGTGCGATGCTAGTTTGGCCCTGATAAGTCCGACGTGGTCAAAACGTGCCCTACGAAAAACCCGTGTGTAGAACTTATCGGCAGAATTAAAGGCTCTTTTCCTCGCGCGAACACTACGCGCTTTAGCCTTTCGGTCGTGGGCCTTGATCCAGGCTTGGTAAGCAGACTCTTTACGTGCTTCAGCGTGGGTGCATTCTGCATTATACCAAGGCCGGGATTTGTGACCGAGCGGGATGTCGGAGAATGGAATAAGATACTCCATCCTCTGCCGAATCACGTCCGCCATCACATCAGCACAGCACGAAGGGTCACCCGAGGAGAAGCACTTGTACTCGTCTCGTGCCTCTAGGACTCATCAGGAGGAGAGCAGGCCAACACAGATTTCACCAGGCAGTGGTCAGACGTTCCCAGCGGTGCTAAGACCGATACTGAATGACTGCCTGGATCAGTTGTCAGCAGAAGGTCCAGCAATTGGGTTTATGGGCCTCAACATAGTTGTTCCAATGCAGGCAAACCGAACAGGCTCGCGTTGATATGGGCGTATCGGGAGACACGTCGCGGAGGGTAGCGGGATGCGAGGCACGGTGCGCCGCTGGCCGACCGTAGGTAGTTGGGGCCCAAGTGGCAAGTAGTGAGCTAGCCATGAAACAGCACATGATAGGCTGCCCCGCCAACTGTCGAAAAAACCCGGAATGCACCATCGTGCTGGTTGGCGACCAGACGAGAGGGCTCGATAGACATTCCCGGGGGGGCTCGGGCGTCCCTACAGTCTCCAGACTAGTCCCCCAATGATGTCGTTCTGTCAGAGCGTGCCTGAAGGTTAGCAGCATGGAACCTCTTTTCACTTCTCCTCTCCCTCCTTCACTCAAACTCATGACGAAAAGGAACAAAATAAGAAAAGCTCCATCTCTCACAAATGCACCTCAGCAATATTCGAGGTCTGCACTCAAGTCTCGCCGCAGTCCATTACCACCTGGAGACTGAGAAACCAGCGCTCTTGTTACTTTCCGAGACGCGGATTAGATATCCGTCAGAAGTGTCGTACCTTTCATACCCAGGGTTTACCCTGGAGCACCATTTCAAACCACGCGCGGGCGTATGTATGGTACACCCGTGACGACATCTTTTATCGGCGTCTCAATCTTGAGGACTCCAGGTTCTCAACGCCGTGAGTTTTAGTGGACACAGGCTTGGACAAAATTGTCTACACCTGTGTCTACCGTTCGCACAGCGGTGTTTTTGAGACAACTGGGCTCACACAGCACCTAAATGAGGCGGCGGATGCGGCTTAGCAGCGCTGCCCTTCTGCTCAATTGGAGTTACTGGGGGATTTCAATGCCCACCATCAGGAGTGGCTCTTCCCATAACCAGTGCACAGGCCATCCTGGATGAGAGACGCGAAAGCTGGCGCTAGCGTTAAATCTTACTCAGCTGGTCCAGGGGGCAACGAGGGTGCCGGATGTTGATTCGCACACTGCCAATTGCTTGGACCTTCTGCTGACAACAGTTCCAGACCGCTACTTGGTATCGATTTCTTCACCACTGGGTAATTCCGAACACTGTCTGGTGTAGTCTGTATTCGTTTACTCCTCGCCCGATCTTAGCCCAAGAGGCACCCGACGGGTATGGCGATACAGGTCAGCAGATTGGGATGGCATGTGAACTTTCTTCGCATGTTATCCTTGGCAGCCTACTTGCTTTTCTTCGACTGATGCTTTGTCGTACGCGGACGCCGTGACGGATGTGTTGCGGAGGGGAATGGAGTACTACATTCCGTTCTCTGACATATCAACTTCTGGCGAAACTCGTCCATGGTTTAGTGTTGAGTGTAATCGCGCTGTTGCGCTTAAACACGCGGCGAACCTGGCATGGGTCGACGCTCGTACGCGCAAAGCAAATCACGTGAGTCAGAAGATGAGAACCTTCTATAGGGCTGCCAAGTCCTGCAAGAAGGTTGTGCACATTAGCCAAATAGGGAACAAACTTGCTTCATACCCAGCATGTAGTAAGGCTTTTTGGTCCCTGGCTAAGTCGGTAGAATCGAACTTCTGCCGCCCCTCACTACCACCATTGCTGAGACCCGACGGGACGCTGGCCCACTCCGCTGAGGGGAAAGGAAACTTGTTTGCTTTTTTGTTTGCGTATTTTCACGTCTGGATCTGGCGCGACTGCTTCTCCTGGTGGATGCGAGTAGAGTATGTCGAACATTCGCATTCATCAGAAAAACGTCCGTAGGGTACTGCGTAAGGCCGTAAGGCCTGTTCTAGAAGCATGGTTGCAGAGGTAGCACGGTGCGCTCAGTTTTCCAATGACGCAGGTGCTCACTGGACACGGGTGCTTTGGAAAGTACCTGTGTCGCATAGGTCGTGAGCGGATGCCCATTTGCCACCACTGCGTGGACTGCCCCGAAGACACGGCGCAACATACAGTGGAGGAATGCTCAGCTTGGGCACAACAGCGCTGTGCCCTCCTTGCGGCACTTCGCGTAGATGATCTCACGCTTCCGTCCGTAGTTAAAACCATGGTTGGAAGAGAGAACGCGTGGGATGCCATCGCCTCTTTCTGCGAGGAGGTGATGCACGCCAAGGAGGCGGCGGAGAGGGAGAGAGTGCATACCTCTCAATCCAACCGCAACAGAAGGGCACCTGGGCGTCGAAGGGCGCTAAACGATACTCCGGGCGGATAACTTGGGTCTGAGTGTCTGAAAAAAAAGGGTACTGCGTAATCTAGACGTGAGATCCCGTCGAGGCCACTAGCCTTGTGGCCTCGACGGGATACCGGCAATTGTTCTGAAGAATTGTGCGCCTGAATTGTCTCCGATCTTGACACACCTATTTCGCCTTTTGTTTGAGACTGGAAAAGCGGAAATAGCTTGGAAGCAAGCTAACGTGCAGTCTGTGCCCAAGAAGGGTAGTCGAGCTGACCCGTCGAATTGTAGACCCATCTCGGTAACGTCCATACTCTGTAAGACTATGGAACGCGTGCTGAATCATAAAATCCTGGCATACCTACCTAGAAGCGAATGATATCCTTAGTGACCGACAATACGGGTTCCGCCGAAATCAGTTAACTGGGGATCTCCTAGCGTATGCCATTCACATCTCGAAAGCCTTCGACAGGGTTTGGCACGATAGCCTTATTAGTAAGCTTCCTTCGGTCTGCCCGCCGGTTTGTGTGATTGGATCGCAAATTTCCTGAGGAATTAGTCTATCCGAGTGGTCATAGATGGCTGCTCGTCTGGACTGCTGAATTTTAATGCCGGGGTTCCTCAGGGGTCGGTGCTTTCAGCCACACTGATCTTGCTGCATATTAATGATCTGCGACAGCACTGTTGCTGAGAGATACGTGTCCGACGCACGAGCTGATGGGTTGCAGATCCGGTCTCTCCGGGAGGCTATGGTCGAGCGCTTGAACGTGCCCTTACAGGCTGTGTCTGAATGGGGCGAAGCCAATCTGGTCAAGTTCAATGCTGCTAAGAACCAAGCGTGTCTATTTGCCACCAAAAGGAGCCAATTCTACCCAGCTCCATCTTTCCGAGGTGCAACCGTGTCGATAACCGACCAACTTGAGCTTTTTGGGGTTACATTAACGTCTGTCCTCAATTTTGGCCCTTTCATAGAGGCAAAAGCTCAAGTAGCTGCAAAGAAGTTGGGGATCCTAGCAAAGGTGAGACGGTACTTCACGCCGGAACATCTGCTCAAAGTCTATCAAGCGCAAGTTCGATCGTGTATGGAATACTGCTCTCATCTTTGGGACGGATCTGCCAGATACCAGCTTGATGCCCTTGAGTCAGTTGAGAAACGAGCCAAGAGGATCATCGGCAATGAGAGGTTCGTCGCGACGCAGCTCCAAAGTCTTGAGCAACGACGACGAGTTGCTAGCCTGTCGGTTTTCTACCGGTTGCATTTTGGGGAATGTGCGACGGAATTGCATAATTTATTTCCGCCAAGCCCGTTCCATCATCGGACCACAAGACGAACGGCGATGCGCCACCGGTACATGGTGGACATCCCACCCATACGCACAAAACGTTTTGGCAACACATTCATAGTGCGTACAGCTAAGGAGTGGAATTCCCTGCCTGAGTCTGTTTTTCCTGATAGCTACAACCTGAAAGTCTTTAAGTCAAGAGTGAATAGGTTACTTCTAGGCAAGCGTGCTCCATCTTCGACCACATCATCGCTTACCATCAGATATCTATTGGTCAAACGCGTGCGTGTAGTAAAAAAAAGTAAATCTCTCTTTTGCACTGAGGTTGCTGCAAGAGAACCCAATCACGCTAATGATATAACTTGTCCTATAGTATTTTTTTGTATGCTTATTTAATAGCCTATCCGACATCTGGGCAAAGGCCTCTCCCATTCATTCTATTTCTCTCTTTGTTGTGTTTCTTCACGCCAGTTCACGAGGACACCATCAAGGCGTCCCGCCTTCTTCACTTAGGTCTACCGCAACAAAAATACGAGTAGTTATCGTATGCGTTATGCTTTATGTCGTACCTACAAGTAGCATTCAGCTCTCTGGAATTATGAATTGAGGAGTCAAAAGCACACTACGGGAATAGGAAAATAAAAAGACCAACAACAATAAGTTTAATTTTATAAAAAAAAATAACAACAAGCTGCCATTTTATCTTATTATTAACATTTTAACTTATCCATACACCATTAAATATTTACAGAAAGATAATACTAACTACTACGTCATACATTTCACCTAGACGTTACACAATAGTAATAATTATGTATTTTTGATATTGTAAACAGTTGCATACCTATTAAGAAAATGGGTATCATCTTATACTCCAACATTTTACAGGATGAATTTTCAAAGTGTGCCTTCATGGCCAAATCCGAAACTATGAATAATATAAAAAAAATACTCCCTTTTCATCAAAATCTCGAGCCCGATTTTGATGAAAAGTAAAATTACATCTGTGGATTTTTTTTAAATCGATGTTTCTACCCAGGAATCGAATCGGTTAGTTTTGAAAAAAAAAAAACACATTCTGAACACCATAACAAAGTGTAGCTAATTAGGATCAAATTCTGGGAAGAATTAGCTACACTTTAAAAATTCATTCCTGTATATATTGTTTTTAAAATATCGTCAATGAAGTTCTAATAGCTTTAATCTTAGTTTGAGGAAAGCCATTCCCATGTTACTCTTCAACCAGTAAACAAGATAACAAGCTAACCAATAGTTATCCTAAACATGGATGTTCTTAACATGGTTATCGTAATTTCACAAGTTTTTTTTTCTGCTGTAAAGAAACAATTTTCAACTTATGGACTATTATAACTTCAATGACGATATCTCAGCATGTACTTATAGTTTCATTCCAAATATAAATTGCCTCTAAGTAAACACATCTTTGCGATATGGATTATTCTCGATACTATTTCAGGCTAGCCCAAGCCTGAGCGGAGTATCGCACAGTAACACACTATCGCAGCAACACATTACACATGCTCGAAGGGGCTGGATTAGTGACTACGGCCGTTTTTATCCGCTCAGCTTTTCCCTCAGACTAATTTCCTAAGATTCACTTAGGCACCTCATTTTATTGTTCTGATAAACTTATGAAATAAACCAGCATACCTACAATATCATTCATAAAAAACTTAGTTTTAAACAACCCTTTCTCTCTTTTTCTTTTCTGTACTGTTATGCAATGTGCTTCAATCACCTAATCATATAAAAATATGTATATGTAGAATATATCTCATCATTAATTAAGACAAATTTTAATCTACTGCATTTTGGAAAAGACATGTTATTTGAACATACACTAAAACGAAGCCTTTAGATAGCTTTACACTACTGTCAAAAAAGGTGTAAAATGTATCGTTAAGGTGTGTGGCGGTCTTAACAAAAATAAAATAGGTTAAGTCCATGAGTCCGGGGGAGATGGCCCTACTAACTTTAAAGATCTATAGCCAGGAAACCAAGTACAATTAAACAACCATTTTAATCACAAACATAACAATTTCTTATCAAATCTTACTTAAACACAGTCTTTGAATCAACATAACATAGAAATTTCATAGGTTAAAAATACGACTGGCCATCTCACCCCGAGTGTCCGTGAGTGATGGCCGGCTCGGGGGAGATAGCCAGTATTTTTTTTAAACAGAGGACTCTTTCCAGCATCTCGAAATATATGCTTTTACTTCCGTTTTATTCTTGCCCTGGCTTCTAGCATAAGAAACTATTCGGTCTTCCTTAAAGAAATGCTAGCATTTGTCTTCAAAAATAGTTGTAGCCAATCACATCCAGCCTTTTCATAACTCATGTTAAACTTTTGTTTAATGTGTTACGCAAAATTGAGAGCGATTTTTCTTAAATCATCAATAGTCAGGGAAAGCTTTTAGACAACATATCCTTTAAATTTTGGCACAGTAAAAAATATTTGATCTAAGCGACGAAAAAGACAATAAACGATATGGAGGCAAAATATGTATACCAGGGCTGTTTCAAATAGAAATTTAAAACTTCTCCCTACCTACCTCTTTGGGAGACAGGCGTGAGCTTACGTATCAGTATACAAACAAACGGCGACACTAAAATACTACTTTGAATTTTACCATCTATCCCAAATGAACGGGAGAGATGGTCATATCAATTTCAAAAAGTTTGATGCAATTTCTAACGATCTTTTTTAGGTTAGAATACGCAAAAAGCTATTGACTTCACAATAAAACATAAAAAAACAAGCGATATTGAAGAAACCATTCTGTGACCATATAATATGTTAACTCCTTATCTTAGATCATGCACGTGTAATAAAAATAATGTGAAATTTACTTAATTTTTCTTATTTTTTGCAAAAAAAGGCCTTTGCAAGTGGTCGCCGATCACAAGACGAAGCGAACTAAATTTCTATTAATGCCATCTGTTGTTTGTAACTCGCACTACTATCAACTGGCCATCTCTCACGTACGGCCATCTCTCCCGGACTTACCCTAATATTCCACATAAAATACGTACTTGGATAAGTAAAAGTACCGATAGGAGTACGTACCACGTAGGTTTTTCAATCTGCCTACCGTTGTAATATGTATTAATAGATAAACTTTGGAAGGATGTTATAGTAATAATATAAAATATGTAGAGAGATATGTCCTTGTTAAGTAAAAGATATGTACATTAAACCAGTGCAGAAGATTTACAAAGCATTTCAAAATCTACAACAATGATGCTGGGTATGCAGATACGTACCGAAAACGACTATTAATTCGTGGTAATTTTTCGTCTTATTTCTTGAATAACTTCGAAATCATTTATTTTAAAATTATGAAAAAAATATAATTAAAACCCTCACCCTTTTATTTGATATACAGTGATACGATATTGTTCAAATCACTTTATTTTTTCTAGTTTGAAACTAAAAAATTTATAATTTACGTAACACGTTCGTGTTTGGGTCACAGAAGTCCATATTTGTACCAATTTTCAACAGAATCGCTCCAGTGGATCCGGAAAAAACTGGCTGTGACAGACGGACAGATAGACCGACACACAGACACCCGAGTGATCCTATAAGGTTTCCGTTTTTGTTTGGAACTCTTAAAAAAACCGGCCAAGTGCGAGTCAGAATCGCACACGAAGAGTTCCGTACCTTATACTCCTTAGGTTTATACCTTAATTTTTATTGTTTGCTGTCATAGTGGCAATAGAAATACATAACCTGTGAAAATTTCAACTGTTTAACTATTACAGTTCTTGAGATAGAGCCCGCTGACAGACGGACGGATGGGCGGACAGCGGAGGCTTAGTACTAGGGTTCCGTTGGTTACCCTTTGGTTATGGAACCCTAAAAAGTAGGTGCCTATACAATTAATGTTCCAGAAAATAATATTCTTTGCATCATTGGGATCGGATTGTTTATCAGTTTCTTTCCAAGTTACTAAAATATTTGTTCTCGTACACCTAAGTTATCCGTCTATCAAGACTTCGCAGAATCAACTCATCATAATATCACAGCTAATCAAGGGTGATGAACAACTACCGACAATAGCAATACAACTTGAGTTGGTAGTGGCTGACGCAGTGGCTCTGGTCTCCGTACAGGTTGAGGCGGCTGATGGTGCCGGCCAGGCTCCAAGCGCCGCGGCGCTGACGCAGCGTGCCCTCGAACACGCCGTCGCCCGGCGAGGTGCGCACCACCGCCATGAACTCGCGCCACCCCACCTCTTTCTCCCTCGGCTCGCCTGCCATCATCTCCGACACGTCCAGCACTTCGGCGAGGGTAAGCTCTGCACATTGTCGGTGCTCCTTCAAATATTCATTTATTTGCTTCACTAGTTGTTCGGCTGCATCACGAGCGTCAAAGCTCTTTGGTGGTATTTTTATAACTTTGTGACAAGTGCACCAGTGGTCGTCGATGCCAGCCATTTTACAAGTTCGATTTGAAGGTATGGGCAGAAACAGACTTATACTTCTACTTTCTGTGTAAGGTGATTGTATTCGCTGTTTTATATTCTCATCATTAATAACGTTCAAATCAATTAAATCGGATAGTGTCGCGTACATGTCGTACGGTGTTGTCAGACGTTCGCTGTTTTCTTGTAAGTTCTGGTAAGCTAAACTGTAATTTTCTTGAAATGATGGCGGCAATAATATGTGAACAAAGGGCAGACGTTCTTCTAATCGGCCTTGTTTTGTGTATCTTATTGCACCCCATCTTATTCCATGATCACTTAATAATATTAGAACAGTTTTATCTAAATAATGGTTACCATCGAGTGTTTTCAAAAAGCTTTCGTAACTATCGTCCATGGCCATTGGATACGTTAAGTAGTCGTGACTCATCGACACCTCCCAAAAAAACCCAAACAGTTTGAAAGATCGAAGCACTGTCGTTAAATCTAGAATATAATCCAGAAGTACTTTGTAAAAGTATTTATTGCCCATACAGATGTAAGAATTGAAATCCTTGGTATTGCCCACGTAATATTCTGCTTCACGTATAAAAGTTCTAATGTAGTAATCAGTTGGTGATTTGATAAAGCCGTGTTTCAAAAAATTAAAAGTACCCAGTTTTGCACTATCTTCACCCAGGGCTGTATAAAATCCTGCTTCACTAAACCACTGCCAGATAAATGGACAGTTGTCAAAGTTGGCATCATTACGTGGCCAACAAGTTCTCTTCAAGTCGGTGTCTTTGATACCGAGCAGCATAGGAGTTAAGTTAGGAAATGTGTTGTCACCCACTTTGTTGTACCCTAATAATTCAATAGCACCCTTCTGTTTTAGGTAATCCACAGTTTTTGGCATGGTTCTATGAAAATTTAATCTTGAAATGGCGTCAATACCCATCACTATTACATTGTAAGATGTTTTGTTTATCTTCTTTATTGGCCTTTGTACTTGTTTTTTCCGTGCAAATAGGTAGTACTGTTCGTAGACCTGTTTTTTATTATATTCACAAGTGATCGTGACAAATTCATGCTTTACTCTGATGTTATCTGTAAAATTTAGACAGTCTTCGTATTGAACTCTGTCATCTACATTTATTGAATATACATTTTTGATCGAATTCGGTCTGTAAAATGATTTATAACAACAGGAGATATTTGCATTTTTGGGTACATTGTGATATTGTAAAAGTTCAGTATCGATCCAAATATGGGTTTCATTGCGTTGTAAAAGAGAATATTTGGAGTTGGGGCAACTTTTTAACTTTGTTGGAGGTTGATTAAACTGTTTAATAGTTTCGTCTAAGGCTACTAAACTGGGTATCGTACAACCTTCTGTTTTGATTGTAAAACTGTCATCGGGCTCAATTTCGGATTGGTGATAATCTAAGGGTGAAAGGGGTTGTTCATTGTTGAGCAGAAACAGTTCTGTGGGATTGGTGATGGAAATGATAATGTAACTGCTGCCGCATACCATTGCGAGTAGGAAGAGATATCTCAACCGCGCCGGGACCGAGTGCAGCCTATTGTTGCCTTTCACCAGATGGGCCATGCTGAAAACAAATTGTGATTATTACGTATATGTTACAAAACAGCTCTATAATACTATGGACTGGACAGTAGTTAGGTACCAATTTCACTATGAACTACTTTTTCCACGGGATTTCCACGAAGACGAGGAAATTCCGAATTTTCGTGTATTTGTTATATTATGCACTAGCACTTCGCCCGCGACTTCGTTCGCGCGGGTTAAGTATTCTATTTTTTTTCGTAGGGATTTCTATTTGTTTCCAAAAGAAGTTATAGCCTATGTTACTTCCAATACAATTTAGCTTTCTATTGGTGAAAAAATGGTTAAAATTGGTCTAGTAGTTTTGGAGGCTATTCGGTACAAACAATGAACAGTAAAATCTTTACTCTTTATAATAGGTATTATAGCATAGGTAGGTATATAAATACTTATAGTAAAAAAAACATTAATATAGTAGTTTAAATCGCGGAACATACATATATGCACTGGCGTAGCTACTAAGGGGCTAGGCGGGGCAGTGCACCGGAGCCCCCAAGCTTAGGGGGTCCCCAAAACCTGATTAGCAAACCTCATAATGAAGTTGTCCTGTATCGTCTTTTAGAAACTATTTTAAAAGAGTTATTGCCGAATGTTCAGAAATCTTAGAAACACATACATCATTCTGTTAATAGGGACGGACATAAAACTTTCACAAAAATAATACAAACAAGGCATCTCACAGGGGTCGGTCATACATAACTCAAGCAATAAAATGTTGAGAATGCGACCCAGAAGTTACCAAGAGTCGGGTTGTCCCTTACATCTGGCTATTTTCTAAACAAATTTTGCTAAGCAAAACGGTAGAGTGCAGTCCGATCTCGTCCGCGCTAAAGCAACAGCAAACTCCCTGTGATGAAATAATTTTGCATAAATTAGAAAACTAAAATAATGGATAAAAAAGAAACCTAGCGGTGCATTGAAGCGCACAACGTCAGGAAAGGAAAGATAGTATACAAAAATTAGCCAAAATTGACCATATTTTTTTTGTGTTTCCCCAAATATTTCCGTTGATAGTGATAGTGAATCAGATAATATGAACACTGCAGTGCTGGTTGAAATACCTACTCAAAAAGATTCTATAATTAAAGCACTGAAAAATACTGTCACCGAACGACGATGATGTCTGCACGTCACAGGTAAAAGCAAAGAAATCATCGACCGACTCATCATTTTACGAAAATTTATAATCAAGATATTAAGTGAAAATGAAAAACGCAAAATCCTTGATATGGGGTCTTTACAGCCTTTAGTGGCTTTTCCAATAGACGCCCACCAGTACAACAGATGTATTTCAAAATCGTACTACTTTTCAACTTCTAAATATAGACCAGTTCATCGCTTTGGCTGTATTATTCTAAAATACTTAATTCTTCCTACTGTCAACCCTGCTGGTTATTTGCTTCGCAAAGGGTATGGTGTAGGGCATTCGGGACTAGAATTATTTATCAGAAAAAATTAAACAACAGTTTCTCGAATGGCAAATGTGGAAAATGGAAGCATGTGCTATGTATGAACTTTGGAAAAAAAGAGGTGCTTGAAAATGAAATACGTAAGGAAGCGTCATTTTTGTGGAACCATTCATTTAAAGGCTATTCGATGTCATATTTACCCTAGCAAAGAGTTCTTTGGATTTAAGAGGAAATCGAAAAACTTAAATGACGAAGGTTACTAAGGAATTTATTTTTGCTCTACAATGGACATATTTTTTTTCCCAAAAATGTTTTTTATTTTTAAGTGTTTTTTTTAAATTTTGTCTAGCTTCTGCCAGCGGCTTCGCCCGCGTGATCGCTAGGGAGCAACTCCCGGAATAAAAGTAGCCTCTGTATTATTCCAGACTATAATCTACCTCTGTGCCAAATTTCATGAAGATCCTTTCAGGCGTTCTGATGTGAAAGAACGACAAGCATTCACCTATCCTCACAAACTTTCACATTTATTAAATTAATACATATTTTATTATACATAGTAGGATTCTTCCATTACTGACTGATTGAGTGACTGACAGACAACGCACAGCCGAAACTGCTGGTCGTAGGAAGCTGAAATTTGGCATTTAGGTTCCTTGGGGAGTGTAGGGCAACACTAAGAGAGGATTTCTCGAAATTTCTACGGGAATGGGAAAAACCGAGGTATAAGTGTACGAAATCGCGGGCAAAGGCTAGTTTTATATAAATTGATTGATGAAACCTAAGCAATTAAGGGGCCGGGGCCCTAGGTCACTCGAATACCTCACGATAAGACGGGCCTAAATTTTGTTTTTGGACCTCAATGTTCTGGCCACCCAGTACCTACAGTCAATAAAGCTGGTGCACGATGCAGGAAAATTTGCTCAATTAACGTCGATCAGAGCGAATAATTCGTGTAGTTTTGAAAATTGGTACAGTTGTTCTTTTAGGTGTCCAGATGAACATACTAAAAATCACCGAGGGTGGGTGAGGGAGGAGGGGAAAGGTACCTTTTTCAGGTTTTATCTTATATCTCCAAAACCATTAAAAATAACTCCTTGCTCAATTCTACATTAATTATCTTAGTTAAATTTTCTGTTCATTATGTCCCTCACATTTAACCGTAGGATCAATACTTTAGGAGATAGATGGTATCTAAAATTGAAAATAATATTTTTTTTTCATTAATCATACAAAGACGAATGGTAATTTCTGCTCCAGAAGCCGACAGAGTAGTGACTTATCGTAGTTTTTTTGTCATCTAAAGTGGAGCAAGAATATCAATTATTTTTTCGATTTCGATGGCTAATGCATAAATATATGAAGAAATATTATTATTATATGACCTTGAATATGTCTTTAGTAGACGAAATCATAAAAAGTTATTTTACATCCATTCTTACAAGTATGCCGGTCGTGTTTGAGCTCATTAGAATCGTTCCGATGGGTATTATGCATAATTGATAAAAAGGGTATGATGATGAAGAGCAGAAACCTGGAAAATGATCAAACGTGTTCGTCGCCATTTCTTACCCAGAGTCCGACAGGATTGAGACCTATCGTATTTTTGTTCGTCATTTGAAATAGAGCAAGAATATGTATTTTTTTTCGACTTCGATGGCTACACATGGATATTATTATGTAAGCTTAAGTATTTCTTTAGACAAAGTATGGACAAGTAATTCTTTATCCACTCTTACAAGTACCTATGCCTGTGAATCGTACTGTTGAGTACCATTCACTGGAGTTGGTAACAGGGTCTGATGGAGGAAATTATAAAGGTGAGTAGAAGCTCTTTCAGCTGACTACTCCTGTATGAGTGAGATCCATTGCACTTTGTAACACCGATCTGATGATAGAAACCGTAAAGGTTAGTAGGTAGTGGCTCACTTAGTTGACTGCTCTTATACCCATCGCGTTTGAGGTCAAATGAATTGTACAGATGGGTACTATCCATTGCAGCTAATAACAATAATCTGATGATGGAAACCATAAAGGTAAGTAGAGGCTCTCTTATAGTTGACTGTCCATGCCCATCGTGTTTAGGCTCAAATAAATTGTACGGGATGGTACTATTCATTGCAGCTGATAACGACGACCAGCTGATGAAACACATCAAGGTAAGTAGTGGCTCTCTTATTTAAACCGAGTTTGGGCTTATATGAATCGTACGGAGCGGTACAGACCGGTACAAAGGCAATTATTTGTCTAAGTAAGCACACTCAAAACATTGTTTAAAATTAGTCCAAGTTACCTGCCTGCATACATATATATATGGATATGGAGATATATGGATTTGTTGACTGTACATACAAAGGAACAAAACAAGACACACGTAATAATATGCATGCAACTAACCAACTAAATAAATAAGCAACTAAATAATATAGGACAGCTGTTATTTACGCTGTTTGGTCGTTCGGGGCAGGTCTTCCAAGTTTATACCGTTTTACTTTGTATTGTCGCAATTTTCTTTTTCACTTTTCGGCTATCAATTCAACAAGTACCTACCACTTGTTGAATTTATTTATAGCTTTTGTACAAGAAAACTGTAATATCCCTGTGGATAGGCTACGGAAGAGATCATTGTATCAGGCGGATCCAAAACTAATGATAATCGGTTCATATTTTTTATTCCTACAGCCTACTTATAATAAAGCTGATGAGTTTTTTTAATGTTTGAACGTGCTAATCTTTGGAACTCCCAGTCAGATCAGAAAAAATCTTTTTGCATTTGATAGCCCATTTCTCGTGGAAGGTTTCGCCTATTTATAATCCCTAGCGTATTATAAATTTTAGCTCATTATTTTAAACAGAATCGACCGGTCATTCCAACTTGATTACATGCCCCAAGTATTCACTTCAACAAGTTTACAGCCGGTCGATTCTGCAGTGCGATTCTGTAAACATGTCGAAGTGAAGGCTTGGGTGAAGTGATCACCAAGTGAGAAGCCGGTCGATTCTTCAAACATGTCGAAACCCATCTAAATTATATGGACTGACCGCTCACTTCAGCACACGAAGTGAGCTGTCATTCCATTTTGATTGATCCATGGATAGACAGCTCACTTCGTGATCACTTCACCCAAGCCTTCACTTCGACATGTTTACAGTCTGTGAGCGGTCAGTCCATATAATTTAGATGGAATTCGACAAGTTTGCAGAATCGACCGGCTTCTCACTTCGTGATCACTTCACCCAAGCCTTCACTTCGACAAGTTTACAGAATCGACCGGCTGGATGTTTCGACAGTAACGCAATTCATTATCTTTCGGCCTCTTAATGTGAATCGCTCTTTCACTTTTCATTTGGAGTACCCAAATAAATATTTTTATTATAATTGAACATACAAAAGCAGGAATGGTAATATCGCACTCCCTGAAGATTAGGAATGAATGTTATTATAGTAATTCCTTCTATCATCCCCCGATTTCTAAATTAGAAAGTTGAAGTTTCGAACTTGTCCAACTATACTTTGCATTAAACACGATCTTAACTTCGAAATCTTAATTCAGAAACCGGGATCAAATCATTAAGTTCTGAACTTAGAGAGTAGGTACAGTCTGTATAGGTTTTGGACACTAGCTAGGTACTGGTACAGTTTGGTAGAAAAGTATTCACTTACCTTGGAAGGAGTTGACTTAACGTCGGGTAAACACCAAGTGATAAAAACATTGGAAACTGAAGTTACAACAACGCAAGAAGTACAATTGGGAGCTCATTTTTGAATAAAGATATTTACTTTCCCACTGAATGAATCGAATATATTTTGACATTAAATGTCAGCTGGGCCTGAGTAGATAAGTACATGTTTCATTTTGAGGTGTGCAGCGGCCGAGTGCTGAAGACGATCGAGACGCGTCCCGGGGGATGTTGTGCCCGGATTCAATACTGACTGAAAATTTCTCAGTATGAAGTTCGTCCTAGTGGTTGCCTTATGAAACATGTAAGCAAGATAGCACTAGTTAACCGAGTATTGTACAGGGAGACGGAACAGAGGGTCGGGCGGAGACTGCGCGCATGCGCCCTCTGTGTGCTGGAGCGGCGACCCTTGACACTACAACCGCGCTCGCTACGGCGCTATCCATGTTTACAGCAATAGATAACATAATAAGTACTACCCACGTATTAAATATGATGCGACTAAACAATTTTTCCACTTTTTTAGGGTTCCGTAACCGAAGGGTAACTTGCGGAACCCTTAGTAATAGGTTGACAGTTACAACAAATTTTTAAAATATATCAAAAATTAAATGGAAAAAATCCTGGAAATGTGTTTTTGGCTCGATCTTAATAATGGTTACAGGTAGACACTTGAAATACTATCAGTTTGTATTGCTATATTCGCTCCCCAAGGGACGTGTTTTTGGAGTTTTTTATTTACTTATTTATCACTTCAAGCACACAGATGTGCTCTTAATCCCATAGGCATTCTCTACCAGTCAGTCTTTGGGTTAAGCAGAGAATAGTGGTAGGTGCACTACGAAGAATTAAAAGCGTGTCGTCGATCATCTTCCTGACCTTATCCCATGTTACTTGGGGTCGGCGCAGCACGTTTTTTTCTTCCATACTGTCCTATCAGCCGTCACGCTATCACTAACTCCCTTTCATATCGCTCCTCACACAATCCATCCATCATTTCTTTGGCCTTCCTCTCTATCTCCATCCATCCATGATTAATATTCATAACTTTTAGTTACATGCGTTTAGTCCCTCCTTTTCACATGACCATACCAAGACAAGCGATTCCCTTTTATCATTTCCGTCACACGCGTCACTTTTAAACTACATACCTCTACTGTACTCATTTTTCACTTTATTTATTCTCGTTACTCCACACATCTATCTAAACATTCTCATCTCCTCAACATTTTCATCCTTTTTTTACAGCTCAACATTCTAATCCCTACATTACGACAGGTCTTATCACGGACTCATAGATTTTCCCTTTCAACCTTAGGGGTATCCGTGTGTCACAAGTTGTTCCAGTGACCTGTCGCCATTTCATCCATCCTGAGTTGATCCGGTGCGGTGCGTAGGTACCGAAAGTCGGAGCAGATCGGTATAGGCGTTCCGGTGAGAGCTTTAGGCATAGGACTGGAGAGATCGCAAAACAGGCATTCTGTTTTGGTTCTGCTCAATTTCAGGCATACTCTCTTCAGTCTTTGCCACTACGTCTCCAATCTGCTCTGGACCTCTAGGCCGCTTTCAGCGACCAGCACAATACCATCAGCAAACAGCATATACCAGGGAGCCTCTTCCTGGATGTCCGACTTCAGAGAGTCCATTATAATCAGGAAGAGATAAAGGCTGATGGCCCCCTGGTGCAAACCGACTGCCACACTGAAGCTATCAGTGGTGCCCACTGGCGACTGGACTTGACTACTGCATTGACTGTACATCCATCGCTCGTATCAACTGCACATACTTCCCGGGCACACCTTTCTCCTTAAGGGCCCACCACAAAACCTCACGAGGCAACGAATACCATATGCAAGTTTTATGCACAGCTCTATATTTCTCGCACAGCTGGCGGATAGCGAAAACGGCATCCGTGTCCAGGCATAAAACCGAAATCGTTGAGTGAGATTACAATCTATTCTTAGCCGCCTTTCGATTCCTTTTACCCGGGTAAAAGTTATTGCACTCCAGCACATCACCTTTGTTCTTGAAGATGGGCACCAATAAACTGTCGCACCATTCATCAGGTATGGCTTCTTCCAGCAACAACTTATTGAATAATATAAAAGCTAACCACGTCCATCGATCTACCCGTAATTAATGACTTCCACACCTCAATTGATATTCCGTCTAGCCCAATTGCCTTACCAATCTTCATTCCGTTCACTAATATTCTCACTTCATTCACACTGACCATTTTCACTAACCCCTCATTATCTGGTTTATTCTAAATATCACTCAGATATTTTCTTCATTCATCAGTCTATCAAAATGGGCTATTTTGAATGACTGATTCCATCTATCCTTAGTCTTTTCACCCTCCGAAAGAAGCAATCCAGCTTCATCCAGTTTACATCTTATCCGACTAACATCTTTGGCTTCCTTTCTCTGGCTCTAGCAAGCCGGTAAAAGACTTTTTGTCCAGCTGGACTGTCCAGTGTGTCGTAAAATTTGTCCTTGTGGCTTCGAATTAAGAATATTGCCACCACATTTCATCCCGTGGGTGTCGTAGGAGGCGACTAAAGGAAATTTCGAGAACGTGCACATTCATTCGGCACCTTAGGTCACCCGCGGTGTCAGGCTGGCGGCCGACTGTAAAACATTTGCCCAATCCCTAGCATAATGATAGGTTTAAATGGAATGTGCGATAGGGTTAGGGCGTACCCAACAGGCGACGCGCAGGGCAGATTAAGAGAATAATAAGCGCACAAATATACAAATCTTACTTATAATAAAATCGTAGACCAACCGTGTCTGTACATTGAATATTTTTGCATAAAAATTACATAGAAAAGTTAGGAAAAAGATACAAATCACAAATATGCTATTTTTGAAATGTTTGTCTGTGCGTTTGAGGGAGCATCACGTATAAACCACAGATTGTGTTCCAAATCTAGGTACTTAAAAATATTAAGTGATAACCCGAGTAACATTTAGCATTTATTTCACCAAAATCGACCCACAAAATAAAAAGATATTGAATTTTTAAGTTTAGTAAGAAACTTCCTAATGTATTCTGTTCCTCACGCATTCTGATTAGTGCGCCATCTATTAAAAGAGATGAAATGCACGAACGCATGTATAAAACACCAAAACAAATTGTTGTGTTATGTGTCAAACTTTTAATACGTGGCAAAATAAAATTAACATTTTTACACCTTATCGGTATTTATCATAACAACCGATCCACAAATCAGATTAAGCAAAGCGCCATCTATTGAGAAAAATAAATGCATGATAGCATGAATATTACCCAATAAATACATTGTTGAGTTATTTGTGAAACTTATGCGTAGCAACATAAAAGTGAACATTTTAATACCTTATTGTAGTCATACGGGCTTCTTATTTAACGACATTTTGTCAGATTACTTACTTGGTCGATAGATGGCGTTGCACTGATGACGCGTTTTTCTGAATTGCGGTGTTAAGATTTTCTGCCGGAGAACGACCCTCACACGATTTTCATACACAGTCGAGTTCGTTAGGTGTTTAGGTTCGGTCTCTAAAAGAATAACAAGCACCTAACAAAGACTTTCAAGAAAAGTCTTTGTTAGGGTCTAAATTACCAAAATCGCTAAAATCTCTGAGTTGTCTCTATTTGGATTCGTTAATTGTCCGTTTATCGTATTCTTGAATTGGTTTGGTTTTTGCGAAGTTTTAGATGGATCGAATTGCGGATCAGGCCTGTAGGGTTCCGTACCAAAAGCGTTGACGAGACTCTACTGCTAAGCTTACGTACGCGATAGATTCCGTTAAGAGCGAAGCAACGAACGGTTCGATTTGCGAAACATGGCTAATAATAATAGGGTTCCGTACCAAAGGTGGTCACGGTGACGGGGGACCCCATTACTAAGCCTCCGCGATTGATTCTGAATTCTGATTCGTACAAAGTATCAGACGGTTCGACTTGCGGTACAAGGCGAATTATAGGGTTCCGTACCAAGGCTGCTAACGGGACCCTATTACTAAACCTTCGCGTACGATTTTGATTCGTGCGAACGAACTCAATTTTTAGGGTGCCGTACAGAGGATGCTACGGAACCCTGTTTATTAATAAGCTACCGCTGGTCCATCTTCCTCCAGTATATACGTTTTATTACTGTTTCGCTAATTTAAAAATGCCTTCTAGAAAAAGGTCAAATCTTTCACAATATAGCAAAAAGGCTAAATATATGAGACTAAGTAGGCCTCAAGGAACAGCAGAAGATCGAGAAGCCAGACTTCCTGCAGCTAGAGAAGGGAACTCGCACATTAAATAATTGTACTCAGCGCGAGGCTCGGCTAAGTATACAACGTTCTCGCATGGCAATTTCTCGATCTTTCGAGAGTAGCCAGGAACGCACAGAGCGTTTATCGGTAGATAGAAGGCGCCATGCATTGTCGCGAGAGTCGGAGACTTTCACAGACCGAGACGCTCGCTTGAGCTCTCAAAGATCTCGAACAGGGGCTTCTCGATCTTTGGAAACTGAGGAAGAACGCGAAGTGCGTTTCCCCGCATTAGCAATTCACATAATTAATATGTATACATTCCTGGAAATCTAACTTCAAATATAGTTTACAGGGAAGCATTAATGTGAATTGTTTCATTATTTTTTACCAGCAAGCGGCTTCTCCCACCTTTCACAAATTATCAGGCTTATCTTTATAGAAATTGTTTTACGTAGTTCCTTTTTTCTTCAAATTGTCTTCACATATCGAAGCAACAAGGACAACGTAACCAGTATTTTTGTAATAGGTACATAACTGATCTTAACAATTCAAAAGTAAATAAATGGTTTGAATCTTGAATATATCCCAAAGTAGGTACTCCCGAGATAAGGTCTATGAGGTATTCCTGACTATAATCTACCTCTGTGCGAAATTTCATCCAGATCCGTTCAGCCGTATTGTTGTAATTGAGTAAGAAACATCCAGCCAGCCAAACTTTCGCATTTATAAGTAAACAAAAATGTTAAGTAAGATAATAGGCTGGCATCGATCTAAGCGCACGCGAACGAGGTCGCGGGCATAGCTAGTATTTAAATAAATCTATTATCTACTAGCTTTTGCCCGCGACTTCGTACGCGCATATACCGTTTTTTCCCATTCCTGTAGGAATATCGGGAAATTCTCTCTTAGTTCTCACCTTCACTCCCTAAGGAACCTACATGCCAAATATCAGCGTTCTACGACCAGTAGTTTCGGCGGTGCGTTGTCTGGCAAGGCATTTCTGGCAATCACTCAGTAGAGGCGTATTTTATGTATTACATTTACAGTTTAACCGGTTTCATAGAATCTATTTATTGTGTAGGTATAATCGATTTTTTTAAAGATATTTAGTAGGTACTGAATGAGGAGACTGATTGAATGAGGAGCTCGTAGCTAAGTTATAACAGTCACACGGGTTGATGGACCCGTCATCATCATCTTCCTGCACTTATCCCATGTTTTTCTTCCATTCTGTCCTATTAGCTATCACGCTATCACTCACTCCCATATTCTCTTTCATATCGCTCCTCACACAATCCATCCATCTTTTCTTCGGCCTTCCTCTCCTTCTCCATCCATCCACATAATTATATTCGAGTGTCAATCGACCTGTGTGTATGTTAAAATGGTCACTCATCCTAAGACCGACCTCGGCAAGTGTTGCTTAACCTTGAAGATCGACCCGTGTGACCGGTTCATTCACTGTTATATTCAAGGCACGCCTAAATCTCGGAGTATCAGAAACAGAATGTTTAAATTTAAATGGTCACCTATCCATCAGAGTCTGATGGATGGGTTATTTCATTGATCAGACCAACCTCGGCAAGCGTAGCTTAACCTTGATCGACCCGTGGGATAACAAATTCAGTCAAATTCAAAAGAAAAGCTAATGCCCATGGGCTGAAGTCATATTCCTAAGGAGAATCTTAACACCGCGATTCAGAAGAACGCGTCATCAGTACGTCGCCATCTATCGACAATGTAGTTAAACTGTCAAAAATGGGCTTGAACTTAGGAGCCCACATGTGTTACGATAAATAATAATATTATGATAATAACATGTTCACTTTTCTTTTGCTTGCTACATAATATTAAAAGTTTATCAAATAACTCAACAATATGTTTTGAAGTTCGTTTCACACATTTGATACTACTATTATTCTCAATAGATGGCATTGCAAGTCTCTGGAGTCTCAATGAAAACTGCCTATTTTAGCGCTAGATGAAGTTTCTTCCTAAACTTAAAAATTCAATATCTTTTTATTTTGTGGGACGATTTTGATGAAATAAACGCTAAATGTTACTCGGGTTATCACTTAATATTTTTAAGTACCTAGATTTGTAACCCAATCTGTAGTTTATGCGTGATGCTCCCTCAAACGCACAAACAAAGAGACAAACAGATAAACAGACAAACAGAAAAAAAATTCAAAAATAGCATATTTGTGTTTTGTATCTTTTTCCTAACTTTTCTATGTAATTTTTGTGCAAAAATATTCAATGTACAGACACGGTTGGTCTACGATTTTATTATATGTATAGATTACTTATATATAAAGCTGAAGAGTTTTTTTTTGTTTGCAGGAACTAGATACTGGTCCGAATTGAAAAATTATTTCAGTGTTACATATCCTATTTATCGAGGAAGGCTATAGGCTATATATCATCACGCTAAGACCAATAGGAGCAGAGCAGACGAAGTAGGGCGGGTCAACTAGTATATACACGTTCCGTGAGTATATAGATAAACTATAATGATAGGGAAAATTAGGGTATGTACGCCGTACCTGTATTCTAAGCATTGTGTTCGTGTTTGATGGTAAAAAGTTTGACAGGTGCAGGCTAGCAAACTCTATAAGATTTACAAGCTTCGTGTTAGAGGAGAATTTGGGGCAAGGAGGTTTGTGTTAAAATTACCCATAATTATGTAGTATGCATACTCAGAACCCAAAGATTCAAGTAGGTTCTGATTGTGTAAACTTCGCACCGTAAAAACTTGGGTGAAGTGAGCACAAACAACCGGTCTATTCTGACGACATCTCACCGTGTACGTTTAGGAGAAGTGAACGACAAGAGCACGGTCGTTCCATCTCGTTTGTACGGTTTGACAGCTCACGTATCGTTTACCTCGCCTAAGTTTTCATTTCGACATGTTTACAGAATTGCACTGCAGGAAAGAATAACAGCTCGGCAGCAGCAAATAGTTTTGAAGTTATTGATTAAAGATATTAGACCAAAAGTGACCATACAAATACTGGAAAAACTACGCATTTTTATTTATTTTGTTTAAATGATTAAAACTAGCTTCTGCCAGCGGCTTCGCCAGCGTGGACTCTAGGGAACATATTCCCGGGATAAAAATATTAGTAGTAAAGTAGTACTTTCTCAGGCTTTAGACTATCTCTGTACCAAATTTCATTTAAATCGGTTCAGTAGTTTTGGCGTGAAAGCGCGACAGACAGACAGACAGAGTAACTTCCGCATGTATGTAAGGATGAAAAGCTTGAATTTATTTTTTCATTTAAGTACGTTTCGTTTAAAGAACAAACCAAGCGATTTCGACAGCATTTATTTATTCCACAGGTTTACAATAACAAAATACTTTTATAACGGGATCTTCAACACATAAACTCTGAAAACCGTGGCAATTTAGACGTTTTATGGGTTCGGTAATGATCCATTTATTATTAAGGTGGCGCAACATTGCTTCAAAAATTCCACCACCAGGCTCCAAACTCACTACCAATTTAAAGTCACGCCATTCGGTGACACTTTCATAAACGGGTACCATTTCTATTGCTACAATTATTTCATCTAGTTCTAGTTTGTGGCATTCTGGGTAGGGCATCAGAATCTTATTTATTTCATGGGTTATAAATTGAACAGCAGCTACAACCAGTGGACTACTAGATGTGACCGGTACTTCATCGTTGCAAGCACACCATGTGTTAGCGATACCAGCGATTCCACAAGTTCTATTTCTGGGTATTTCTAGGAACAAACTAATACCTCTTTCACGCGAATAGAACTCAGTACTTCTTTTTTTTATATTATCATTAGTTATTTCTGTCATATACATAAGATCTAATAGCGTTTTATGCACGTCAAAAGGAGTTGTGAGGCGTCCTTCATTAGCCATTAAATTACGGTAAGCTAAATTATAACGTTTCTGGAATGATGGCGGCACCAGAATAAAGAAGAGTGGCAGTCTCTGTTCAATACGACTTTGTCGTGAATGAACATTTTCAATATCCAGACCGTGGTCACTCGTAAAGATCATTATTGTGTCATTTAAATAACCGGTAGCTTCCAAATTTTTTACTAATCTCAAATACTCCAAATCCATCTTTACAGAGCCTTTCAGACTATCGCGAGTCATCGAAGATTCCCAAAAAAAACCGAATAATTTATTTCCTTTCAGAGTAGTAGTTATATCTTGGACATATTTTAGTAGAACTTGAAAACTGTACTTGTCTCCCATACATGCAGTTATGTGCTTGTCGTTACTTCGTATGTTGTGTATTTGCATTATTTCAGACTGACGCAAAAATGGTTGTACATAGTAGTCTGTAGGGCGACCACTAAAACCAAATGAACCTCGATCAAACATACTAAATCTGGAAGTATCTTCCATCAATGCAGTGTAATAACCCACATCTTTAAACCCTTCCCAAATAAAAGGGCAGCTGTCCAAAGTAGACTGTTTGTGGGACAAACAAGTGCCATTCAAGTCCGACTCGCTCAAGCCAACTAGCATCGGTATAATATTCTGAAAAGTGTTTGTTGCTACTCTGCTGTAGCCTTTTAATTCTATTGCATTATGACTTCTCAGTAGTTCTACAGTATTACTCATGGTACGATAAAAGTTTTGCCTTGACAAAGATCCTATTCCCATTATAATTACATTGTACATTGCTTGGTTCGCAGGCGTCATAAAAGGATTTTCTCTAGCAGCAGTAAATGGCTTTTTCCGCGCAAATACGAAAAATTGTTCATAAATAGGCTGGTCAGGATTATCATAAAAACAAATCACTTTCACGAACTCGTTGTTCGCTTTTATAGTATTATTAAAGTTGATGCAATTGAGGTATTGGATACTACTGTCAACGATGTCTGGAGC
This sequence comes from Lacanobia oleracea, assembly GCA_950371165.1. NCBI lineage: Eukaryota > Metazoa > Arthropoda > Insecta > Lepidoptera > Noctuidae > Lacanobia > Lacanobia oleracea. The sequence goes on from OX493393.1 coordinate 8,329,039, forward strand.
TACGTTTCGAGCTGATTGTGTTCGGTGAAAAGATCGATAACAACATATAAAATTTGATGGATTATGAATGTTATAATATTTAAAATTCTTTGTTTTAATCCAAATGTGTGTTCGGTTGCTTTCTAATAAATGGTTTTTGTAATGTTTACATTCTTCTATATTTTCTTTGGATTCAAATATTTTTATTAACTTATCCTGGAAATTGGCGGAGGGAATAATACAGCCCATAGTTTTGAGAGAGAAATTTTCATCATTCCGTTTATATTCAGGGTCATCGAGGTCATCCTTATTTAAAGTGGCGCTTCTAGTCATTCTACCACTTATTACAACGTCCATTAATACAAGGACAAGAAATGTTGTATGTTTCGTCCTTCTTCCTGTCGCGTATTGATGAATCATAGTGACTGCGATCTCGACAGTTATATTTCTTTTCAAATTTGCTGTTATTGAAAAGTTTTTTTGAATTTATTTTTCCATCGGAGGTATGTGGTGGTCACTATTTTAATGGTTAAATAAAATTTGTCAATGTTGAAAACGGTAATGACGGTGTGAACGAGGTATCATTTTAAGTAATGTAACATTTCCCACAGCAGCACCAAAATTATTATAAAGACACCTTTACCTATAATATTATATATTCACCATTTTTACAATGGCAGCCCACTTCATCTACCCAATGACTACTAGAAATTTATTAAAAAATATAATATACCTATTAATGACCATTTGAATTATTAAACCGGACAACTGAGAGTCGGACTCGTCCACCGAGGGTTCCGTACGTAGTAACATATTGCTTTAAATCTTCTAAAATAAGTATAAAAATCTCGTGTCACGGTGTTTGTTATCCAACTCCTCCGAAACGGCTTGACCGATTTTTATTAAATTGTTTGGGTATATTTGGTAGGTCTGAGAATTGGTCGTTTGCCGAGTCAGCTAGTCCAATATTCTTCTAATATATAAAAATCTCGTGTCACGGTGCTTGTTATCGAACGCCTCCAAAACGGCTTCATCGATTTTCATGTTTTTAGGGTTCCAAACAACTTTCTTTTTTCTTTCTTTCGACGTGGTTCCCAGACTGGGGCGGGCCGGGGCTGCCTTCAAGCGGCTTCTGTGCAATCTTGGGGGTCCAAACGCCTCTTGACGGAGGCTTTACGCGGGGGTCGTGCGGTCCATGGCCTTTTATGGGGCGCCGGTGTGGGCGCCTACTTTGAGGAAGCGACCTGCCCGTTACCTCAACGCGTCCCAGAGGATCATGGCCTTCCGGCTGGCTCGGGGATACCGCACGGTCCCTGGCGAGGCGGCGAGCCTCCTTGCCGGACTGTCGCCATGGGATCTGGAGGCGAGAGCCCTCGCGCTCATTTATGAGTGGCACGTGGAGGCGCAACGCTGCGGCAGACGGAGCTCCGGCAAGATCTCATGGCGGTATGGAGGTCTTTGAGGAGTGGCTGGAACGGCGCCACGGCGTTCTCCGCCTGACGCAGGTACTTACCGGACACGGTTGTTTCGGAAGATACCTGTTCCTGATTCGGCGGGAGAACACGCCTGGGTGTCAACACTGCGAGGATTGCCCGGAGGACACAGTGGAGCATACGGTAAAGGTCTGCCCTGCTTGGGTGGAGCACCGCCGTGTCCTCGTTGAGGCGATCGGCGGCGGCGACCTCTCGCGACCGGCCCTGGTTCAATCTATGGTCCGGAGCGAGCAGGCATGGGAAGCGGTCACCTCCTTCTGCGAAGCAGTAATGCTAGTGGAGGAGGAGGCCGAACGTGTGAGAGAGAGGGAAACCTCTCTACCTAGCCGCCGCAACAGAAGAAGATGGCCTGGTCGTCGGGAGTCGCAGGGCGATTTCCGGCCACCGTAGGTGAGGGCCTGCGGACAGCGAGCAATGGGTGGCTCGCCGTCCGATCAGAACCAGGCCCGTGTCGACGACGCGCCGTGTTCCACGCGCGCCTCAAGGAGCTGTCAGCATGGGAGACGGGGCCCGCTAGGGCCAGTGCCTGCCAGGGTACGGAAACTGTTTGTAAGAGGCACCGTATCCTGGAACGCAAAGGGCATTAGGAGGAACACGGATGGGTTTTAGTCAGTAAGAGTCCGGCACTCCCTTCCACTCCTCCCAGAGCGGAAGGAGTCATTTGATGATTTCCCATCCTTAAAAAAAAAGAAAATAAAAAGGGGTTCCGAACAAAAAATGGATAAAGCCCTTATAGGATCACTCGGGTGTCTGTCTGTCTGTCCGTCTGCCACAGCCAGATTTCTCCGGATCCAATGGATCGATTCTGTTGAAATTTGGTACACATATGGACTTCTGTAACCCAAACACGAAGCGTTACGTAAATTATTAAACTTTTAGTATACATAAATTATTAAAAGTTTAACAATATCGTGTGACATATCAAATGAAAGGGCTTATTGTGAGCGTTTTAATTATATTTTTTTCTTAATTTTAAAATAAATTTTGAAAAAAATATAATTAAAACTTTTGAAGTTGTTCCAGAAATTGGATGAAAAATTACCATTCCCCCCTTTCGAATAAGATAAGGGGGAAATGGTCATTACTGAGCCTAAAATTTTGAAAAAACAAAGATACCTAGACCTTTACCTATACATTACAGGCAAATCTATAAGAATTCTATACTTAGTGCTAAAATAACATGTTAAAAAAAAATTCGTTCGGAAACCTTTGCACGCGAGCCCGACTCACACTTGGCCAGTTTTTTTGTGTATATTTGGTAAGTCTGAGAATAGGTCGTAGACTATTTTTTATTATTTGGTAAAAACTCGTTTGCCGAGACGGCTAGTACCCTAAAAATTTTGATTTGAGAGTGTCGAAATATACGTTTTCTGGGGCATAAACGGCCCTATTCTTTCCACGTTAACTTTAAGTTTGATTTTTTCACAGCTTCAAGAGACTGGAGACCTGAGTATGTATATGATTTTAATTTCAACTCGATACCTCCCGAGATAAAGAGTTGACAGACGTTCTTGACAGACGGACGGACAACAAAGTTATCTTATAAGGGTCTCGATTTTCCCTTTTGAGGTACGGAACCCTAAATAATAAAAATATTTTTCAGTATCATATCACGCATGACGAGTTTTGAAACATCCAGGAGCGAGCGCAGTCCGAGCCGATATTCCGTGGAATGGAACGGCGACATTATTTTGATAATTCTAATGCGTTATTTATTTTTGAATGATTAAAAAAAGTAATCGCGCCTAGACGTAGTTTACGTAGGGCACATTAAGTGAGCCGCCATTGTAAGACGATTAAAATGGCACCGTCTGTAACTTCTATACATTTGGTGTCTTCAAATCCAAGATATTTATCAAGTAGCTTCTATCCTTGATCAATGGGTAATGATTGGTTATATCAAAATAGATGGGTAGTATAGGGGAATTTTTCAAGTTTGCGATGATGGCTAAATCAGAAACTATGAAGAAAAACAATGAAAGGAGTCTCGAACTCGATTTTTATAAGTATTTTTTAGGGTTCCGAACATTCGTCCAAAACGGAAACCACTCGGTGTCTGTCTGTCCGTCTCTCACAACCTGTTGACCGATTCTGTTGAAATTTGGTATTCACATGGATTGCTGTTACCCAAACACGGACTCTTTACATAATTTAATTCCGCCAAACCCGTTCCATTATCAGACCACGAGACGAACGGCGCGGCGTTGCGCCACGGTACATGGTGGACATCCCACCCACACGCACAAAACGTTTTGGGAACACATTCATAGTGCGTACAGCCAAGGAGTGGAATTCCCTGCCGGAGTCTGTGTTTCCCGATAGCTACAACCTGGGAGTTTTAAACATGTTAAAAAATTAAATTGGTTCGGAACCCTTTGCACGCGAGTCCGACTCGCACTTAGCCAGCTTTCCTTTAGTTTTCCATTTTTTATTCCTTCTATCCTTAGTAGCGACCCTTTTGGATGGTGTGATTAAACAAGATGTTCTTTTTTTTTAAATCACCCGTTTCGATTCCTGGCTAGGAAAACCAATTTTTCAGAAATTCAATGATGCAGATTCAGATTCAAATTATTTGCAAAAACAAGTGATGGTATCGTATGATGCTTATTGTGGGTGTTAATATATTATGCAATTTTAATTTTCATCAAAATTCGGTGTTTTTCGTTATTTTTCATAGTTTCGGATTAGTCCATCCACGAAAACTCGAAAAATCCACCTGATTTTTCCAAACTTCTCAGTAGGTAAGGTACCAACTATCTATAGTGTACAGTACATACGATATCGAGGTAAAAAAAAAGCAGACCACGTCACGAGCACCCCTGAGCTACACAGACGTACGGACGCTTATCACTTACTAACCTGCTTACAATGTGAGGTAAACGCTCTTGTAGGTAGGAGGCGTGGCGCCCGCACACGCGGCAGTGGCCCGACTCGACGGTGGCTTTACAACTGTTATCAAACAAAAACCAGTTAATTACAGTTTTAATGGCTTGTTAGTAAGCATAACTGTTACGGTGGGACTGTAACAGTTCGACCGAATCTTAACACAACACACTCATGGTTTATGCATGGTATGGATTGCATTGTAAACAGCGGTATTTGCAACAAAGGTGTTTGAAATTTGTACTTAACAGTTTTCGTACTGATAAGCTCCATTCGAGCACACGATAAACTTTCACGTAATATAACCGAGTCTATGATGGGGCATGATTCAAATAAAATATTCTTTTAACTCAGTACCAACTACCACGGCACTGAATTCAAAAGTAAACAAAGAATAATGACCAAATTAGTATGAAGACTGGTCCCGGGTTTGCAAATAATAATTTGGCGGCAGTCGATGAAATATGAAAAAAGATACCGGCCAAGTGAAAGACTATATTTTTTTAACGATATAATTACAAATGTATAGTTTTCAGACTTTTCCCTATACTTGTAGTATAACACGGTATTACTTGCAAAGTTTCATAGGTCTAGGTCAATGGGAAATAACTTACACATTTTGTTTCCTTGAGAGTATCGAAATATATGTTTTTTGCGGCATAAACGACGGTATCTTTTTTAACCGACTTCTTCTAAAAAGAGGAGGTTCTATGTTCGGCTGTATGTCTTTTTTTATGTATGTTCACCGATTTCTCTTCCAATTCTAGACCGATTTTAAAATACTAAGTCACCAAGTCAGAATCTGATGATGGGATCCCATGAAAATCGAGGGAAGCCCTCAAATTTTATAAGCACATACACTGTTTTTCATAAATTTTCTAACGCAATTCATATATTTATGCCTAGGAATCATCATCTCACGTTGCTGAGCTGATGATGGAAGGTATAAGTCAGGATCTGATGATGGGATCCCATGAAAAATGTTTTTTCAGCGATATTTTCGCCAATTGTTAAACGATTTGGATGATTCTTTTTTTGTTTGGAAGAGTATTTTCTCGGACTGGTCTCATTTAAATTTGGTGAAGATCTGAAGAAGATCTTCGGAGGTAGGCAACGGAACTCTTCAATAAATGAAAGCAAATGGTTCGGGATTTCTGTAATCGCATGTCTGTTAATTGTTTACACCAGTTCATAACATAATATCACACCGGCACGCTGTGCTTGTTGTTTCCCTTTTTAGTGGTACCTGCGTTTTTGCCACTAAAAGGTTAAAAATAAAAATAAAACTTTTTAACACAAAAAATAAAACCGACTTCCAAAAACAAAACACTACAAAGTAAAAATAACTTTAATTTCGGAAGTCGATGTTCAAAAACGAAATAAACAAAAACACCGACTTCAGAAATTAAAGTTATTTTTTACTTTGTAGTGTTTTGTTTTTGGAAGTCGGTTTTTTTTTACGTTACCTAACTTAGAAGTCTTATTTTTTCACAGCTGTAAGTGGCCATAGCCCTGAGTATAAGGTTTCAACTCGATATCTCCACGTTATCCCGAGATAAACGGTCTTGACAGACAGACGGATGGGCAACAAAGAGATCCTATACGGGTTTCGTTTCCTTTTGAGGTACGGAACCCTAAACACTGTGCAAATTTTCTGTTTTAGTTGTGTTCAATACCTCTGACATTTTTATTTTTTTAATTTATCCTCAATCTGACATGTTCACACTACTTCATTTTATCATCCTTTAGATTGCACTCTTTTATATTTTACTTAATTAATTTTTATATTCTAGTGTTGCAGCACTAAAATATATATATATATTTTTTTTTAATAATGTTTATTAGCTTAAGGTACTGTGTATGCAATGTTGACAATCCTAATAAATAAATAAATAAAAATAATTTTATGGATGAATTATTGTAAATACCTACTTATTAAAAACTTATTGAAAATTATAAAAACTTAGACCCGATTCAGTTATATCAGAGGGCCAATTCTACTAATAGCTACAACTAACTTTTTGTGACCGAAATTTGAAACTTAGTAGAATATAAAAGACGGACTAAAAAAATCTAATTAGTCCGTCAGATTGATTTCCAAAAAATATCCGACACGTGTTTTTAGTTACGTCTAGTTTATTACTTGAAATGTCAAAAAATAATTAATTGAACAAGTCGATCTTCTTCTCGTCGACCCCACCACACCCTAGTGTTCGAGTTTTTAAACCGCCTCAAGGGCTTCTGACTTGGTTTATTTGACGACCGTCGTTTGGCGGCCGGGACCACCGGCTTATACGTGCCTTCCGAAACACGGAATCAACTTTTTATCAGAGCTCGATAAAGTGCCGTCGCGCTTTTCATGAAAAATTTACTTCGGAATTTTGTCTTTTTACAAATAGATAAGAGAAAAATGCAAAAAATGAGGCCGAAATACACTATACTTCTTCTTCTTCTTATCGTGTGGGCAGTAAGGTCTAACGACCCCACACACCCTAGTGTCAGAGTTTCTAAACCGCCTCAAGGGCTTCTGACTTGGTTTATTTGACAACCGTCATCTGGCGGCCGGGACCACCGGCTTATACGTGCCTTCCGAAGCTCGATATCATCTTTTTATGAGACAATCAGGTGATTCAAGTCTGCAATGTCTTAGCCAAACTGGAAACAACTTTACATCGTATGCTTCCTATGGGAATCGAACCCACGATCATCGGGTCACAAGGCAACCGCATAAACCACGGAGGCAGTTCAACAAGTCGAGGCAATAAGTCGACTGTACATGAGTACAATCGACTTGTTCACTTAATAATTTTTTTACCGACCTATAAAAATGGCTATAAAGCTGTTAAAGATTTTTATGAACCTATTATCGAGTGTAAGGAGTGAGAATACTTCGATTATTATTTCGCTCAACCAAGAACAAGCAAGTGTGTTTTATATTGTCAAGTTAATTATCATGGATTGAGAATGGCAGTTTGAAGTATGGCTTTATTTAGGGGCCAGTCAGCTGGATGCCGATTTGCAAGTGGAAAGGGGGATGAATGAATGTGACTGACTTTATTTTTATAAAGTTTAGGCATAAAGACGTTTACGGAGCGAGCACTACAAAAAAAAACTTTGGTTGACAATGGCGATCCAAACGCGGTTGTGGAAGCTGCAGATACTCAATCTATGGCTGCATTAGCAGCAGCTATCGAGTTACCGACAAAGCAATATTGATCCAATTGCGTCAAATCGGCAAGGAAAAAAGCTTGGCAAATGGGTGCCTCACGAACTCAAACATTGCAAACGGCATGAGCATGATTGTAGATGAGTACTGTGAAGGACTGCTCGCACGTCTCCAACCAGCTTTGTTCAATCGCTCGTCTCCGCTGCTCCTGCACGACAACGCGTTACCTCAAGAGAAAAGGTTGAAAGCTCTCCGACATCCTCCAAACTCATCAGACCTTGCGCCTACAGACTTCTACTTTTTCCAGAATTTGGATAACTACTTGGCGGGGAAAAATCAATATCCGAGAGGCAGTAGAAAATGGCTTAGAAGAATTTGTTCCTCAAGCTGATTCCTTCAAGAAGGACATCAATAAACTGTCCCAGCGTTGCTTATGATGCATCGATTGCATGAGTGATTAGGTACTTTTATTAATAGAAATAAAAAATATAGAAAAAAAAATACGTTAACTTATATCGCAATTTCATAGGTAAATGTTAATTTTATATTATAATATACATAATACTAAACAAAAGACTGATTGATGGACCCCTTGAGAATTTTCTGTGAATAAATAATACTATTACAATATTTTACTATTACTATGACACTTTGCCCTAAAGATTTACGATTCCGTACGATAGCTCAACTACTGTTAGAATGTTTGTTTTTATTAGGGTAGGTGGCATACGACCTCCCTGTCGTTTCAGGCGACGCAGACACTGGCAGTGCGCCGCATGGGAGGAGCAGCGCCGTGCTCTCGTATCCGAACCCGACCTGTCGGTGTCGGCCGTCGCTCGTTCGATGGCCGGGAGCGCCGAGTCGTGAGATGCGGTGATCTCCTTCTGTGAAGCGTAATTTCACAGAAGGAGGCCGTGGCCACTCTCCTGTGCCGCAGCAGGCGAACCGGTCGTCGGTGGAAGGCGGACAACGCCCTCTTCCAGCCCCCCTAGAAAGGTCCGGAGGGACGGTAAACTCGGGGTCCTCTAACGCCCCCCATCCAGCAGGACCTGAGGCGGCGGCGAGTATTGTTCTAGACGCGCTCCTATTGTAAGTCGTGGGGGAGGACACCTCACTCCTCCCGCGGGCCTGAGGTGGCCTGCATAGGCAGGCCGACACTGGCCGGGGATCGTGGAAGATCCTCGGTCAAAGTGTGAGAAGGAAACACCGGCGTGGTTTTTAGTCAGTAAAAGTCTGACAGACTCCTTCGCCCGCCCCAGGCGAGGGTAAAGCATGAAATTTTCCACGCCGCCAAAAAAAAAAAGGTGGCAAACGACCACAGCTATCCTTTGAATATCACAACAATTCATCTGTATTAAAATAGTTGGTACATAACAGTTTCAGATGATATTATTTTCTTGTTTCATACTTTTTAGCGCAACATTTTTCAGTAATCGGGATTTTGAACTTTAATTTTTATTTGAATAATTTTGGGGTCATTATTGTTTTGTTTAGCTTTTATGGTTTTACAGTACCTGACTAGATACTAAAAGGCACGATTCTAGACACAAGTACCTTTATTCAACTTCCGACAATGATTGCAATTGATCAGGAGGTTCGAGAACAGACATTTCGTTCCAAAATGCTACAGATGGTACCATCCATGGTGGGTGGTGGGAAGTCTGGATTATCTCGCAGGGGAAGGCTCTAGGACACGCAATTGAGAGTTGTGACTTCTCATCAGTTTGGGTCAGGATTCTCTCGTTCAAGAAGAGTCTAGGATACGTACTTGAGAGGTCTCACTTCTCATTTTGATTCAGGATTCTCCCGTGTGAGTCTTTACCATTCAGAGATTTCAGTCCGTTTCTAAGCTTCTGCTTCCACCATAGTCTCTGGCAAGTCACTAACAGGAATAAAAAGTACTTATTCTATGTTAGTTCAGGTTATAAACCATCCGTCTGCAAAATTTAACCTAAATTTGTTAAAACCATCTTAATTATATTTATGTTGTTTTATGGGTAGGTTAATAAATTGTGAAATTGCATTTATTTTCAACATGTTTGTTTCCAACATTGTCAGCCCTAGCTGGGAAAAATATACTTAAGAGCGCTGTCACAATTTTTCTTAAATTTGAGCGTTTGATTCGAATTTTGATGTCTGATTATGCTTTAGATATAGCACAAAAAAAAAACAAAAAAACGCCTAAGAAAGTTTGATAGTTGATCTTGGGAGTGTTCTAAATAAATATATCAATTTGTTCACGTACTTCAGTAAATTCCTTGTCTCCGCAAAGGGTGTTTCATAAAATTAAATTACGCTTTTGGGAATCTTTTGATGCTTTGGTACATCGAAGATATAATAATTTAATCGTTTTTAAAAATGTCCATAATACAACTGTACCTTCTACTTTGGAATGATCAAATCAATTTACTACGATTCATGCATTAATACACGAAAAATAATTCTGTAAATCTGAGAATTATTGTCAATTTTCCGTACGAAACTATAATTTTTATCTATGAAAGTATAATCCAAATTCAAATATTTAATATTTAAGGAGGTATTGTTATAATGCATGTAAAAAAAATTGGTCTATTTAAAATTAAACTCATATTTTTAAGCAATTGTTGTGTCCAGCGCTACAATCTATAAATCTCGGGAAACGCGGTTTGTAGCTTTAGTCCGGGGCAAGCGCTCGATTTTGTAATAGCGCCCTTAAGACTTCATGCGAGTTCATTCTGCCCTACTAATACATCAGTGGGGCAAAATGCAGTCCAAAAATGTGGCCAGTCTATTCTACCCCACTAGTGGGGTGGTTAGTGGGGCAGAGTAGACTAATCCTATGTTGTGTAGATTTGGGGAGAAGAAAATACGTTTGGCTTACATCTAAGACGTGATACATATTTAGAAATGACCACTTATCGAGAATTTGTTTAGCAAAACTGCAATCGACAGCTACAAAATATTTTTTTATTTTTTTTTATTATTGATAGGCACGCGTTTGACCACTATCTCACCTGATGGTAAGCGAGGATGTGGTCGAAGATGGAGCACGCTTGCCTAGAAATAACCTATTCACTCTTGATGTAAAGACTCCCAGGTTGTAGCTATCAGGAAACACAGACTCCGGCAGGGAATTCCACTCCTTAGCTGTACGCACTATGAATATGTTCCCAAAACGTTTTGTGCGTATGGGTGGGATGTCCACCATGTACCGGTGGAGCACCGCCGTTCGTCTTGTGGTCCGATGATGGAACGGGCTTGGCGGAATTAAATTATGCAATTCCGTCGCACATTCCCCAAAATGCAACCGGTAAAAAACCGACAGGCTAGCAACTCGTCGTCGGTGTTCAAGACTTTGGAGCTTCGACGCGACGAGCCTCTCATTGCCGATGATCCTCTTGGCTCGTATTTGATACAAACACAGTTTCATCAAGAAAGGTTATTAAGAAATATATTTTTAAAGCTCATGACTTTATAGCCCCCAGATGGCGCCACATTCAAATTAATGTGGCATCACATAGACTATAACTAGCGGTCAATCAAGATGCTTCCAACAAATTTTCTCATTTGCTTAATTACAATAAGCGATTTAGAAGTTATGAGGGAACAGATGAACATGCAACCACATATCCCTCCGCCGTAGTTGGGTAAAAAACAAACATACCTACTACCTAATAAGTGGAATAACGGACCTCCTTCCCTTTGAAGAAAAATCAAAAACCGACTAGTAGGTAATATAACCGGAATATTTGTTAATGTTTGTTTTTTGTTATTTTTTTTTTGTTTTAGTTTGTTGTTTTCTTTTTATATAATTATCGGTGTACAATAAAGTATATAATAAATAAATAGGTAAATAAACATTAATAAAAAGTCAAAACAAAAAAACATAACTGTTTCATATATCTTAGTAGGCTACAATAATTAGTCAGCCGTAGCATGCTACGAAAATAGACTACAAGATGCGTAGCGGACTACGGGCTACGAGCACATGTGCGAGTCGTAGCGTACGCGTAGCGGCCTACCACTTCTGCTACGTTTGGGCTTAGGCTTAGGAAATATTATAGTTTTAAACTTCTATGACAACACATTTATGCATTATGCAATAATACTCTTTCATATTTTTTATCTTGATATACAGATCTACAATAAAATTTAAACTCTTACCATCTTTTGGATATTAATTGAGTTGCATAAAAAAGCAAAAAAATACAAGGTAATCAAATAATATCGTAAATAAACCAGCAACTTTTTAAGGTCGCCGTAATTACGATTCTAAGTATTATCGAGAGGGGAGACCGGGCGGACAGTACGCATGCGCGGAAGAACCGGTGATGGCAACGCATACAGAGGCTCCTGTACTTTATGTAATAAACTAGCACATTTCACGATTTCCGTGATGAAACAGTTTCCGTGACCATCTGCCGTACAAGAGATATGAATGAGGACCACATCGTTTTCTCTCGAGGTAAGTAAACGTTCCTTCGGAGATAAGGTTAACTCTGATGCTCGAAAATCGATAGTTAAATAACACAAGCATAACCTTAATTCTCATTGTGACTTCTAATATTTTGTGTGTATCGTGCATATTCAGTGACATTGTGTAACGTGGTGTGCTCCTGTGAGTGACGGTGAAGATAAAGGTAAAAACTTATATGTGAAGTGTCTAATGAGTTTTAAATTAAGAAAGTGCTTCTCCGAATGTCAGGGTGAAATTAAGAATTCAGGAACCGTCATTCGGTCACGCTTGGTTTCATTTTCATTTGGATGGTCCCTCAAACCCAGTATTTAATCATTAAGAACTGTGTCCAACCGAAAAGTAGGTATCTATAAGTTTTATTATTATCAAACGTAAGTTTCCGGAGATGATTTCCAAAATTCTGATAGACCTGGCCTAATTTAACAGTTATGTAGATGTAATTATTTCGAATGCTGGATCTGGCAAGAAGTGATAACGGGATGTATATTTCTAGCCCGCATGCGTTTACGTTACAACCGCTGAACGTACGAGCGGGAACCGTTTTTATTTCTGGTTAGGCTTCGAAAGACGACCACTGCAAGTGTCGCCACAACAACCGGTCCTGTGCGTCTCGCATCGGCTATCCGCGTCCCTTATGAGGTCATCGGTCCACCTTGTGGGAGGCCATCTAACTAGCGGTCCATCTGAGGGCCTAGAACGAATACTTTGACGTATAGTAACGTTAACGTAAGTGAATTTTGAATGTGAAAAACTGGCCAAGTGCGAGTCGGAGTGGTTCCGAACGAGTTTCTTATTTTTTAACATGTTATTTTTACACTATAGAATTCTTATAGATTTTCCTGTAATCTTTAGATAAAGATCTATTATCTCCATTTTTTCAAAATTTTAGGCTCAGTAGTTTCGGAGATAAGTGGGGTGGGGAATTGACATTTTTCGTCTAATTTCTTGAATAACTTCAAAACCATTCATTTTAAAATTATGAAAAAAATATAATTAAAATCCTCACAGCAAGCTCTTTCATTTGATATGCTACACGATATTGTTCAAAAAACTTTTTTTTCAAGTTTCTAGTTTGACCCCCAAAAGTTACCCCTATACTATAATTTACGTAACCTTTCCGTGTTTGGGTCACAGAACTCCATATGTATACCAAATTTCAACAGAATCGGTCCAGTGGATCCGGAGAAAACTGGCTGTGACAGATGGACAGACAGGCAGACAGACAGTTACCTGAGTGATCCTATAAGGGTTCCGTTTTTTGTTCGAAACCCTAGAAATGTCCCATAAATTTAAACCATTCCATTATTCCATTTATATCATTCAAAAATATGAATGTAAAATCTAATTAGGTAAAATTTTACGTTTGGTTTCTATACTTCAAAAATATTCGTGCTAGGCTCTCTGTTCTGCGAGCAATGCGCCTTGCCCACTGCCACTTCAGTTTGGTGATCATTCGGGCTATATCGGTAACCTTGGTGCTCTTGCGGATATCATCATTCCTGATTCGAGCACTCAAGGAAACTTCAAGCATTACCCTCTCCATTACCCTTTAGGTGACTTTGAGTCTTCTGATGAGGCCCATTGTGAGCAACCACGTATCATTGGCAACACGCACTGGTCAACTTCTATTTTTTTTTGGGACAAGCCTGCCACACATTCCCAACTACAAGAAAAACGCCGAGCCAATAAAACCCGACGAGCCCCAAAGAAACGATTCAACTGTCTTGGATCCTGCAACGAAATTAATCAGAAAAAGTACAGCGGAGGAGTAGGAGAAACATATATCATCTGCCTAGCCTTTTCCCAACTATATATTGGGGTCGGCTTCCAGTCAAACCGGATTCAGCTGAATACCAGTGTTTTACGTGGAGCGGCTGCCTACCAGACCTCCACAACCCATTAACTGGGTAACACGGTACTTCTTGGCAAGACTGGAGTCAGATTTACTGGCTTCTGACCATCCGTAACGACTGCCAAAGATCTACAAATGACAGCCGGGACCAACGGCTTAACGTGCTTTCCGAGACACGGAGGAAACTCGGTATATTAAGATGGTCACCCATCCACAGACCAACCTTGGCAAGCGTTGCTTAACCTTAAAGATCGACCCGTGCGGCTGGTATTAGTTAGCTGGTATTATTTAGTAGTTTAAGAAGAAAGAAAGCAAGAAGTGGACCTGGGTATCACCAGACGGGAACATTAAAAATTAAATAGATTTCATAATGACTACTAAAAGCAGATACTTCTCAAACATGGAAGTCATAAACAATTTCAACTTCAATACCAACCACCGAATTATTCGAGCAGAATTGATGACAACCCCGCCAAAAAACCGAAGACCAAGAAACAATATGTTGAACACGAAACCTAACAAAGATCAAGCAGCCCAAATAGCCTATTCCGTAACGAGAAAACTTATAGATTACAATAAAGAGACAACAAGCATGGAAGTACAAGAAAAATACAACTGGTTAGAAGGAACTATCAAAGCAGCTATTCAGCAAGGAACTAGTAACAAAGATCTGACTAACAATTGGATGACTAGCAAAACCATTAACCTTCTTAATCAAAGAGCAGACCTAATCAATAAAAAAAATACCAACGAGAAGCGAAAGCAAATAGCAAAACTAAGTAAAGAAATAAAAGAAAATATTAGGAAAAATAGAACTCAGAAAAGAATGGAAACAATAGAGAGACACATTGCACAAACAGGAGGAATAAAAAAGGCATATAAAGAGTTAACTAACAAAAAGGACTGGATCGTACGGATGAAAGATAAAAACAGCTTGCAGGTAAACCGAAGGCAAGGAATATTAGAAATTGCTACATCTTACTATAAGAGACTATACGAAAGTACCATAGCGGAAAAAGAAATAGAGTTGCTGGGAATCTCATCCGTACCCAGCATCCTAGAGGGAGAAATAGAATTCGCTATTGAAACCCAAAGAGAAAACAAAGCTCCAGGACCCGACGGAATAAGGAATGAAGTACTAAAACAAGCAAAACAGACCATAACACCTATTTTCAAAGAAATCTTCAATGAAATCATCATCACGGAAACGATTCCCGAACAATGGACTAAATCCAATATAATCCTTCTTTACAAAAAAGGTGATCAGTACAATATCGGAAACTATCGGCCCATAAGTTTGATGTTCAACCTGTACAAAATATTTGCAAAGATCATACTCAAGCGAATGGAGAGAAAACTCGACGAGCAACAGCCAATAGAACAGGCAGGTTTTAGAAAAGACTACTCAGTACTTGATCATATCCATGTCGTTAGGCAAATCATTGAAAAATATGGGGAATATCAACTCGTATACCACATAGCATTTGTAGATTACAGCAAGGCATTTGATTCATTAATACATGCAAACATCTGGGAGGCGTTAAGAGAACAAGGGATAGAACAAAAGTATATAAGATTGATCAGAAATGTGTACAAAAACAGCTCGGCATGCATTCAGCTAGAAAAGAAAGGGGATTCGTTTAAGATACAAAAAGGGGTAAGACAAGGAGATGCTCTCTCTCCGAAACTTTTCTCAGTTGTGTTGGAAATGATCTTCAGAAACTTTGAATGGGATAATCTGGGTTTAAATATAAACGGCCGCACACTAACACACTTAAGATTTGCAGATGACATTGTATTATTCGCCAAAACACCAGGAGACCTAAATATAATGTTAAACGAACTAGCATCAGAAAGCGAAAAAATCGGACTAAAACTAAATCCTGAAAAAACAAAAGTAATGACCGACGGGAATAAAAGCAGCATAAATGTAGGCAAAACCCAAATTAGCTATGTTGAAGAATACACATACCTTGGACAACTGATATCACCCAAAGACAACATAAACTACGAAATCGAAAGAAGAATAGCTAACAGTTGGAAAAGGTACTGGTGTCTAAGGGGAGTAATGAAAGACAAAAACCTTCATACAGCATTAAAGAGCAAAGTATTCAATGTTTGCATTCTACCAATATTAATATATGGAAGTCAAACATGGGCCTTAACAAAAAACACAACCAATAGGATTTCAAAGTGCCAACGAGCAATGGAAAGAAGCATGATAGGAGTAAAAAGGAAGGATAGAATAAGTAACATCAACATTAGAAAAAGGACCAAAATACAAGATGTAGCCTTAAAAATAAAAAGGCTAAAATGGAAGTGGTCGGGACATATGGTCAGAGGAAAGGATAAATGGAGCAAATTAATTACAGATTGGTACCCAAGAGAAGGGAAAAGGAAAAGAGGCAGACAACAAAAGAGATGGGACGATGATATCACGCAGGTTGAAGGCGTAACATGGAATAGAGTAGCCAGAGAGAGAACAGAATGGAGTAGGTTGGAGGAGGCCTTTGCCAACTGGCAAACGGACTTACAGAAAGCAAAAAAGTATCAAATTTATGAATATTTTAGTTGAGTACTATCATAACAGTGCATTAGTATAAGCAACTTAATTGTAAATAAGTATGTTGTCCGAATAAAAGGCTTTATTATTATTATTATTATTATTTAGTAGGAGAAACATATATATAATTTCCATTTCCCTCCGTATCAAGTAGGAGATAGAATAGAACTAGGCCAATAGGCACTAAGGGACATATACAAGTGGGTTAAGCCTAGTTGCCAAACACGACGGATTATAAATCTTACCACTAAAACTAATGGGTCCTAAATTGTGAGCTACTTTTGATTCCAGTAATAGTTATGGCAAAATCGCTTGAACGCACGGAAATTTGTTCTGGTTTCAAGAAGGTCCGTAAATTTAGGAGCTCGTGGCTAAATAATATACAACAGCCGCACGGGTCGATCTTCAAGGTTAAGCACGCTTACCTAGGTTGGTCTGTGGATGGGTGACCATCTTAATATACCGAGTTTCCTCTGTGCCTCGGAAAGCACGTTAAGCCGTTGGTCCTGGCTGTCATTTGTATATCTTTGGCAGTCGTTACGGATAGTCAGAAGCCAGTAAATCTGACTCCAGTCTTGCCAAGAAGTACCGTGTTACCTACCCAGTTAATGGGTTGCGGAGGTCTGGTAGGCAGCCGCTCCTCGTAAAATACAGGTATTCAGCTAAATTCGGCTTGACTGGAAGCCGACCCCAATATAGTTAGGAAAAGGCTAGGCCGATGATTCAACAAGGTCCGTATAGTAAACTTCCCCAGATGTAACCTGAATACTATCTAACATAATATTGCGTTCAGTTTGCCAAATACTACACTCCCATAAGATGTGATGTGCGGATTGTTCGTATTCATGGTCAGCTGTAGAACATTGACATAAAGGCGAGGCCAAAAGCTTAAAGGAAAATAATTTACTCTTAAAGTTGCCATGACCTGTGAGAAATTGGGCAACAGAGTGATCCACCTCCAGCCTATCCAGCCGCTCACGAACAGATGGAAAAAACTGGCCTTTGATGGAATTTTCCCACCACCATTGACGTTCGGATAAAAGTTCCTCCCAGACATCAGTCTGGGGTTTTAGTAATCTAGTGATCTTAGCACGGTCGCGTTGCGGTAAGAACTCTGGGTGATCTTTCTAGCGTAGTAGTACATTTCAGCACGCCGCTGCACCTCTAGATTGACTGGGAGAACACCCGCCAGCACTGGTAAGGCTTCAGGACTAACCGTCCTATACGCCTTGCATAAGAATATCAAAACCAAACGCTGGCTTTGAAGCAATTTACGTCGTACCGTACCTATGGTAGCCCTATCGGCCTAGACAGGTGCCCCGTAGCACATACAACCCAAGTAGGTAGCCCCATAACTAGATTTTAAGGTTTGAAATGATAGACCCCAAGTAGCTTTGGATATTCTCGTCAAGGCGTATAGGTTCTTTTTTGCTTTCTCACCTACTATTTTTATATGATCAATAAATGAAAAGTTATTTTCTAGTAGCATACCGAGGTAGCACACGGATTTTTTTTTATTTTAACGCGTACGTTATTAAATTTAATACTAGGCCAGGATTTAAGGTTTCCTTTTAAAATAAGTTGATAGGTTTTATGCGGTGCAAAGGTCAGACGGTTTCGATCGCCTCACTGAGATATTAATCGTAGGCATATGTCAGCCAAATTCTCGAGGTCAGCCCGAGTACTTGCCTGAATGAGAAGCAAGCCATCGTCCGCGTAACCGGTTAATGAGCAGCCGCATGGGAGCAGAAGCGCGAGGAAATCATCGTAGCCAATATTCCAAACATGGACCGATAACTGAGCCCTGAGGACATCCCATGGTTAGAGACCTAGTAATGGAATGATGTCGAAGTTTGAGTTTCGCGGAGCCGTTTAGAAAATAAGAAAGAATCAGATTAAAGTTGTTCTTGTAGCAACCACGGTTTCCATTCCAGGTTGCCTGAAAGAGATCGCGGAATGCGATAAGGCCGCCAATTGTATTTTTTTTTTGTTTAAAGTTTCCTTCATATGTTTTAATCTGGTGTACAATAAAGTATTATAAATAAATCTATACTAATATATAAAGCTGAAGAGTTTGTTTGTTTGTTTGTTTGTATGTTTGTTTGTTTGTTTACTTGAACGCGCTAATCTCAGGAACTACTGGACCGATTTGAAAAATTCTTTCAGTGTTAGATAGTCCATTTATCGAGGAAGGCTATAGGGTATCATCACGCTAAGATCAATAGGCGCTCCTATTGGGTGCTCCGCTGAGCAGTAATGAAAATTGTGACGCAGACGAAGTTGCGCGGGTCAACTAGTAAATAATAATTCCATTTTATTGTTAGTCCTGTGCGATTTTCAAATAAATATTTTTTCTTTCTGAATGTATTCGTACTAATATTATAGTAGCGAGAGTAGCTCTGCCAGTTTGTTTGTAAATTTTCACGTCATAACGGCTGAACGGATTTAGATGATACTTGGCACAAGGTAGACCATGATGTTATGGCAGAGGACTTTATATTCCGGGAGTACGCTCTCTTTGGATAATAGCACACTATCACGCCGGCGAAGCCGCGCGAAGTTTCCATAGAGAAAAATGTGAAATTATTCTATGTGGTAAAAGAAAGAAAGAAAGAAAGAAAGGAAAATGTTTATTTGGGACTCGCACAAAACAGACAGATTTGGTAAAAGTTAATGTAAATATTACAGGAAAAACTAAAACGATATCACCAAATGGCACACTTTTTTAAAAATCATCAACAAAAATTACATTAGTTTTACTATCGGTCAAGAGATCGCGCTAATCTGAAACTGCAATATACACCGCAGTGTTAAAATTCTCTGACAAATGTAGGCCTCGCCGATAAAAATTTAAAAACATTCCACGTTTTATATGATGATACGGAACCGATAGTGCGCGAGCCCAACTCGCTCTTGACCGGTCTTTATTCGATGCATGAGTTATTTATCATTGGAATTGTTTTGTTTCCAGGTCCTGGCCTTACTCTTCCTCACACTGATCCCTTGGCCGGGGCCATCAGTATTCAAGATAACTTGCTCTCGTGACAACTCCAAAATCGTAAGAAAAGTTATTGAGAACAAATGGCTCCCAGTGTTGGAGAGGTTTCAGGTAAGATATTTTTTTAATAATTAACATTTTAGATACTTAAAATAAATTTAAAATAGAAGCGAGATGGTTACTTATGATACTAAAGTTGGTTTTTATAAACGGGTAAACGAAAGTAAGCCCGAGACGAAGTTGAGGGCTTACCATAGCCACGAGTTTGTAAAAACCAATATTCGTACGTGTGTCATTCGTTTTTCAACACATTTGCGAGAAAACTGTACTTATATACTAATGGATGGAAACAAAATGTTTGTCCTTATACAACCTATTAATCAGAAAGTCGCAAAACTCTTTGATGTTCCTAAATTGAAATTGGCGAGAATTTGCAAATGGTGCCACGTCCACGTGGTCAAATTGCAGTATCAGATCTTGATTGAACTTTTTTTTTTATTTGTAATGGGTTTGCTTTTGACTCTAGTCTAGGTCAGAGATGACAGAGACAAAACTGCAACAGACTGGTCTAAAAGCGACTTGTTTAGAACTATTGGCTGGCCTGTTGGTCTAGTGGTTAGTGACCCTGACTGCTATGCCAGAGGTTGTGGGTTCGATTCCCACCCAGGACAAATGTTTGTGTGATGAGCATGATCATTTGTTCTGTGTCTGGGTGTAGTTTATCTATAATATGTATGTATTTAGAAATATATAAGTATGTTTATCAGTTGTCTAGTACCCATAACACAAGCTCTGCTTAGCTTGGGACTAAGGTACAGGCGCCGTATAAGGCCCACCTCCTATCATGGCCCACTTAAAAAATACTTAAGTTTCGGTGGCCAGAACAATTTAAAATTTCGCGGGAATCTTGTGAATGCGTTCCTAGACGAAAGGCAAACGTCATCACGCCAATCACGCGCGGCCATTTTGAACACTATTGTCAGTTGTCAGTGACGCGTCAAGGCAGTGCACGTGTTATAACCTTACTCACGTAAGTATATTTATTTTTTTACAACAAAATACAGTAATATCGCGTTACACCTTGATAAATCTTAGTACTAACAGTGTTAAGATTAAATCAAAGTAAGTTTTAATATTCTAATGGTGTCACTTAATTTTTAACATGATTTTTACTGCCATAAGGCAAAGTTCCATAAGATAGCCCACTACATGACCCCCAAATAAGGCCCGGGCCTTCTTTGGACTATCGAATATTACATTTGTAAATTGCAATAAAAATAATATTTTGAAGTTTACATATAAGTACATACATTTCTATCTATGTCTAATCCTTTTATTAAATTTGCTTATGACAAGAAAATTTCTTTGAAAACTTTTCAATTTTTGTTATTGTTAACGTAGTTTTTCTTCCATAGGCTGGTATTCAACAAAATGGCGCCAACTGGGAAAAAACCTCGAGGCCAGTGGTCAGAATGTCAGCTAAAAAATGCCATAAAGGCAGTAAAGAGACGTGAAATGTCACAACGAGCAGCTGCTGAAGCATTTTGTATCCCAAGGCGTACATTGCGAAACCACTTAATATCCGGAAAAACAGAAAAGGTAACTGGTAGACCACCTATTCTGAATAAAAAACATGAACAGGACTTAGCAAAACGGATAATAAGACTTGCTCACGTAGGTATGCCGCTGACCCCCAAACTTGTTCGGAAACAAGCGTACGAGTTCTGTAGAGCAAATGGCATATCAAACATGTTCAGTGAAAAAACAAATATTGCAGGGAAGAAATGGCTGAAAGGTTTCCTCAAACGCAATTCGGAGATATCACTTCGTAAAGCTCAGTTTATGAATCCCGGCAGAGCACAAAAACTTAATAAGCACATCGTTCAAAAACACTTTGAAGCTGTCAAAAAAATATATAGCGAGTTGGATATATCAAATCATCCAGAACGTCTATATAATATGGATGAGAAGGGTTGTAGATTGAACCTTCATCATCAGCAGAAAGTTTTTGCTGAAAAAGGTTCAAAAAGAGTGCATTTTATAGCTAATGAACATGCAGAAAATGTGACAATCGCGATGTGTGTGAATGCAACGGGAAATGCAGTGCCTCCAATGATCTTATTCAAGGGCAAAAGATTAAAACCAGAATTTTGTGACAATTTTCCTGCTGGAAGCTTAGTAAAGATGGCACCCAAGGGAAGTATGACGACCGAACTTTTCGTGGACTTCATCGAACATCTGGGTCAGTATAAGTCTCCAGGAAAATGCTTATTAATTTTTGATGGCGCTTCTTGTCATTTGGATGCCAGGATCGTAGATGCAGCAGATGAACACGACATCATATTATACTGTTTGCCCTCAAACACAACGCACGAGTTACAACCCCTTGATAAGTCAGTTAATAAATCGTACGAGCATCATTGGGATGAGGAGCTATTATTGTACGCATATCAATATCCAGATCGCAAACTTACAAAACAGCGCTTCAGTAAGATTTTTACCAAAGTATGGCCCAGGTGCATGACCCAAGAAAATATAATTAACGGATTCAGAGCCACCGGACTCTACCCTTATGATCCCAATGCAATTCCTCAAGAAGCTTACGCGCCTTCAGCGCTTACACAATTACCTGGTATACAACATCAAAACGACTCTCAAATGCAACAAGCTACTGATTTCGGAGATTTAGTGGTCTCCCCACGACGACACAATAACTTTGAGATAGATCATGTCACATACAATGAAGATAACTTGCGAGATTTGTCACCATCGATTTTATCCCAGTTTCAAGATGATCTCCCAGAAAATGAACTTGCAGAAAGAAATATATTAGATATTCCAAAGTGTTCAACTACTACTCGTGGAAAGTTAGTTGACTATAGTTCCTCGTCCGAATCTACCATTGAGGATTCTCAACATCAAGAACAGCATCGTAGACAGCCCCTTTTGAGCATTCCGTACGACAGGAATTCTCAGTTTTTATCACCTATTCCTTCCACCTCCGGTATAAATAGTATGCACCCTCAACGACTGTTAGATTTTTCTACGTCAGACGTGTCCGATCAAGAAGATTTTGATCAAAATATATTGAATTTCACCCATGCACAATATCCTGGAAGAAATATTAACATTTATACGTCGTCATCTGAGTCGGAAGAAGAAAATATCAACCCACAGTCGAGAGAAAAATACAGTTCATTTGCTAAACGTGATCAGGAAAGATCTGAGGATTCTGATGATAACGTACCACTTTCTAAAATTAAAGAAACTTCAGGCACTTCAGGCGCTAAGACACCATTTCATAAACAAATTCCTACGCCAAATTTCGCAACAATAAAGAATAAACCAAGGCGTAAAGCTTTAAATTATATCGGGCAAAAGGTTACCAAAGACTTATTTGACGCTGCCAAAGAAAAAGGCTTACAAAAACAAAAGAAAAAATCAATTCCTGTAAAAGGACAGCTAAAACAAAAAAAAACGAACGGTAAATCTACAGAAAAAAAAAATGCTAAAAAACAGAAAAAAGTGGAGACTGAAACTGCTGAAAATGAAGTGTGGTTTTGTCAAGCTTGTGAGATGGACAGGGTTGCCGATATGCGTCAATGTAAAGTGTGTTTGGCGTGGTACCATGAGGATTGCGTAGGTTTGACAAAAGAAGACACCGATATTTTCTTATGCCCAATGTGTAACTAAAAAGTCTGAGCAATATAATTGGTCTTGGAAGAGTCCTCTCTTCTACCTGCAATTATAAGGTTCAGACTTTTTTATTGTTGATTATGTTATTAGTTTAAGAGAAAATGAAAAATATTGTTAGTGAAAACTTACTGTTGATTACGGTTCTGTTTTTGTTTTAGATTTTTTATTTTTGTATAAGTTTTTAAGCTAAGTATACGAACAGTATACCTTTTTATTAAAAATAGTTTTCAATATACCTAATATGGCCCACAATTGAAAATAAATGACCTATTAGAGGATATTATAAGTATTATTTAGTTACGAACAAAGAAGATGGATCTCAAAATATACGCCATTATTAGTTTAAGTGTTGATTTTTTGTTTTAAGGCCATTCCAAGTTTCTATAGACATAAGAAGGCCCAATGTCATTTTTTTTACTGATTAATTAATCTAAAACACTTAATATTAAATAAAACTGCATATTGAATTCAGTTTGTGAAAAAATAATTTTGCTGGTCTTAATATTACATAGATATTCCTTAATTCATAACGGGCTTTCTTGGGCTACTATGTTCCTAAGATGGCCCATTCACTATGTTTTAAAAAAACGATTTTTCTCTGTTGTGATGGTACAAAAAGAACTTGTATTTATTTAAAATGTGTCATTAATAAACATGTTATATGTTTTTCCTAATCTCTTTTTTTTTACAGTTTTACAGTGATTTTTACAGTGATTTAAAATTAAGTGGGCCATACACGGCGCCTGTACCTTAGATGGCGTTGTGTGATAGTTGTGTGGAATATTATATTATTATTATTATATTATTTAGTCGTTTTTACCGTTTTTTGACGAAATCTATTTTTTTTTACCTACGTTTTAGTGAGTTACATTTTTGGAACCGTCTCCTCGAGCCCTTTATCTTGTTACCCCACTCAATAGGTTTTGAAGAATTAAATTTTTTTGAAGACTTTATTTTACTGAACTGAACTAATATGGCGATAAAAATCGGCCATTTTAATTTTTATATACCTACCCAGTGCTACTCTCACTACCAAGACGAGTCTAACGACAAACCGTTTAGGCTACAGTGCGTGCCAAGGAAATATACATATCTACATACTACAATAAAACTCCTCGGGATGATTTTAATAATATTTAATTACTACAATATTACAAACTATAATAATTCAGCTATCATAGACACAGTTGCTCTAGTTTATCCGACCCATGTAACTCGTCCCAAAACGCACCTTCTTGACCACTTATCACCGTCACGTCGTTCTCACTAATCGATATATCAGTATAGTCGATTTTAAAAATATATTCGAACCTAACAATACCTACATGCACTCGAAAAATAAAACTCCTCCTGGATCAGTCGGGTTATTAGAACTACATATAAGTAGGAGTAGGTATGTGAGCACCCTATTTAATTTTTATTATTTGTTGTTATAGCCGCAATAGAAATACACACTCTGTGAACATTTTAACTTTCTCCCTATTACGGTGCTTGAGATACTGCCCACTGACACACAGACGGACGGACGGACAGCGGAGGCTAGGGTAATAGAGTTCTGTTTGGTTACCCTTTGGTTACGGAACGTTAAAAAAAACTTACCGTTACATAAATGAACTTATGAGTTTTGTTAAGTAAGTTGACTTCCAAGTTGTGCCCAAGCTGAGCAAGTGCCTACTTCGTAAGCCAGAACACACTGACATGATCTGTTGACGGACCGGCGGCATGTCCGACAGAAGCTATTTATTATTATTCACGAGTTATTAAAATCCACAATTACGGAAAAAATAAGTATCAAATAAAAAAAAAACAGTTCGTAAAAAGGTACACAAAAATGTACTGAAACAATATAAACATGGATGTTCAATGCTCTGACTCAATATTTGACATGACGTGACGTACCAACATCAATCTGTCTTCTCTCAAGTGTACGGTTACGTAAATAATTAAATTTTTAGTATGGGGGTCACTTTTGGGGGTCAAACAAGAAAATTAAAAAAAAAAAAAGTTTTTTGATCATTATCGTGACATATTAAATGAAAGGGCTTACTGTGAGGGTTTTGATAATATTTTTTTCATAATTTTAAAATAAATGGTTTTGAAGTTATTCAAGAAATTAGACGAAAAATGATCATTCCACCCCTTATCCCCGAAACTACTGAGTCTAAAATTTTGAATAAAAAATGGATAAAATAGATCTTTACCTACAGATTAGGTACAGGCAAACCTATAAGAAGTCTATAGTGTAAAAATAACATGTTAAAAAAATCGTTCGGAACCCTTTGCCCGCGAGTCCGACTCGCACTTGGCCAGTTTTTCTTAACTACTAGACCTTAGGTATATTGGTCTAACTAAACATTTCTATGTATCAGAACAACTACCTTAGTGTAAAATAATATCAAACTAGAATTTAATAGTGTATACCCGAAGGTTAACCAACGGAACCCTATTACTAAGCCTCCGCTGTCCGTCCGTCCATTCGTACTGTAAAAAGTAGAGAGTTGAAATTTTCACAGATTGTGTATTTTTAATTAAGGTTTATAGTACGGAACCCTTCGTGTGCGAGTCCGACTCGCACTTGGCCGGTTTTTTCTTCATAGAAATCTGTCATAATCTGCCTAGCCATTTCTCTACTAAGTACGTTGAGGTGGGGAGCACTTGAATACCGTTGTTTTAAACGGACCAACTGTCTTTCTGACCTCCACAAATCAGTTACTATGTAACACATTTTGGTGACACGGATCAGACTTTCGTGCAGGTAACAAATGTCAGTCAAGAACAGCGGCTTAACGTTCAAAAACTGTGTTACAGGTGAAACTACCACTGGAGTGTCCATTCCACCCAGCGCGCGACATATTCGCGCCGCAGCACGCGGCCAAGCTGCAGCACCGGCCGTCGCAGTGGACGTGTGCCTTCTGTGGCAAGTCCTTCTACGAGGAACGACACCTCGACACGCACTTCGACCACCGACACAAGAACCAGATTAATAAGGTGACGTAGCAACCGGTATCTGCTTGTAATAACAGCACAGGGTGAAATGCAACTCATGAGACGACAATTGTCCCATGACTGCAGCAAACATTTTTTTTTACATAATTTTGATAGGCACGCGTTTGACCACTATCTCACCTGATGGTAAGCCATGATGTGGTCGAAGATAGAGCACGCTTGCCTAGAAGTGACATATTCACTCTTGACTTAAAGACTCCCAGGTTGTTATTTTAACTTAATAAAAGTTCTTATACAATATCGTGATGGATTACAGGCAGAGGATGCAGTATGCCTCGCAGACTACTGCGATATTATGCGCTGCCAGGTGCTGGTCGCTCACGGGCTGCTCAGCGGTGCGGGCGGCCCCAGCACTGATATTGAGGTGAGCTACCGGTGACGCGTCTGTTTTTTTATTTATTTATTTGTGATGGGTTTGCTCTTGACTGTAGTCTAGGTCAGAGATGACAGAGACAAAGTCTACGATGGAGCGACCTTACCCAGAAAGAGCCTGTTCACTCTAACTTTGAAGAGATTAGGGTTGTAAGCGTTTGGAAACACGCGTCTTATTTAAATGAAGGATTTCTATATATGTTAACGACGAACTAACAGAAACAATCCACCTAATGCTTTACAGGTATGGCAAGACGTAGAAGCAGTGAAGAAAGCGTTAGCACCAGCGGCGACGCGGAGCGTGGCGCGTGTGGCGACGCGCAGACGGCACCGCCCGCGCACCGCGCCTCCCCCGCCCATCGCCGACTGTCCCCGGACAGATGGCGATGTAAGAGAGGAGGAAGCCGGTACGTTCCTACTTTTTTAGGGTGTACCACACTAAACGATTGATGCTAGAATACATCATGCGTCGACGTCGATTGTCGGTTTCTGCTACACCAATCAACATCATCATCATCATGATGATGATGATGATGATTGAATTATTAATATCGTCGATCCATCGGCGGCAATTAACTGAGAAGAAAAAACTTTACTAACCGTGATAAGAGTTTATCCAGTGCGTCGAGTTACCAAATCCATATATCAAGGGCCTGATCTACCAGCGAGCTAAAACGTGTTCTTATTAGCTCGCTGGTAAAGCTCGTTGGTGTGCCATCACAAAGCCGCGACGTTGTGAGCTGACGAGCCAGGCAGCCCGTCAGCGTTGCTTGAAAGCGGAACGCGCCACACTAACTTAAGGGAACAACTGTTTAGCTCGCTTGTATTTCAAGAAAGATGAGCCGCGACTACAACCTTTGTTTTAGGCGTACTCGTCGATCATGTTTAGGTTTACGACACATGCGAACTGTCAATAAGTAACAATGAGACACTTGAAGTGTTTTTGTTTTTATAAACAATGACCGTCGCTTTATTAGCTAGTGAAAAAAAACTTGCCAAGTGCGAGACGGACTCGCGTGCAAAGGCACGAACTAATTTAATTTGTGTAACATGTTATTTTAACAACATAGACTCTTATCTCTTACCTGCATTTTTTTCAAAATTTTAGGCTCAGTAGGTAGTTTCGGAGATAAGGGCGAAGGATCACAGAATCACAGAATATGTGTACCAAATTTCAACAGAATCGGTCCAGTAGATCTGGAGCAAACTGGCTACGATAGACGGACAGACAGACAGACACCCCTATGGGTAGAAGAGATAAGAGTTCCATTTGTTACGGATGTTCGGAACCCTAATGATGAGACATAATTGTTTTCAGAGCCCGAAGAGAAAAGAACAGAAGACAATGACGGCGAGGCAAATCAGACGGCAGAGCTGTGCGACGCCGACACGGTGGAGTCGTCGCTGCCTCCCGACAGCCGGCAGAAGAGGCTGGCGGACCTCCAGGCCGAGCGGGCGGCTTGCGACCCCACCCGGCTTCAGACACTCAAGGTCATTTGACTCTATCTTATTGATTATTTAATATTAGGTCTTTACCTATGAAATTGCCGTTCTGCAGTACTGGCCATTTCAAATCAAAATAATTTTTGTTTGGCTAAGAATTCTAATTTCAAATTAATTTTATTTTAAAAACATGTTTTTTTTTTTCCAAAAGTAGTCATTTGTTTATTGATTAGTGTTACATTTTCATCGCATTTCAATCTTTTTCGTAATCATGGATACGTTAAAATTCGAGTAATTATGGAATATGAATACCGTCGTGGCAGCAACGCGGCACAAGCGGCACGCAACATCAAAGACGTTTACGGAGCTAACACTACAAACCAACGCACCACCTGTTATTGGTTTGCTCGCTTCCGTTCTGGAAATTTCGACCTGAAAAATGAACCTCGCGGTCGTCCGAAGACTTTGGTCGACAATGACGAATTAAAGGCGATTGTGGAAGCTGATGATACACAATCTACGGCTGAATTAGCAGCAGCTTTCGAAGTTAGCGTCAAAACAATATTGCTCCATTTGCGTCAAATTGGCAAGGTAAAAAAGCTTGACAAATGGGTGCCCCACGAACTCAATGATCGCCAGCGCAAAGTACGCGTCGAGACGTGCCTTGCACTGCTCAACAGACACACAAATGAAGGAATTTTGAACCGCATTGTTACCTGCAATGAAAAAAGGAATTCTGTTTGATAACCGCAAGCGCTCAGCAAGTTGGTTGGATCCTGGTTCAGCACCTAAACAATGCCCTAAACGAAAAGTGATGGTCACTGTTTGGTGGTCTAGCGCCGGTGTGATTCATCACAGCTTCTTACCAAACGGGGTGAGCAACTGCAGATGTGTACTGTGAAGAACTGAACACAATGATGGAGAAGCTGGCACATCTCCAACCAGCATTGGTCAATCGCTCGTCTCCGCTGCTCCTGCACGACAACGCGCGACCTCATACTGCACAGCAGACGGTCTCCAAGTTGCAAGAACTGGGTTTGGAAGCTCTCCGTCATCCGCCCTACTCACCAGACCTTGCGCCTACAGACTACTACTTTTTCCAGAATTTGGATAACTTCTTGGCGGGAAAAAAATTCAATACTCGAGAGGCAGTACAAAATGCCTTTGAAGAATTTCTTGCCTCCCGTCC
Source organism: Lacanobia oleracea (assembly GCA_950371165.1). Lineage (NCBI taxonomy): Eukaryota > Metazoa > Arthropoda > Insecta > Lepidoptera > Noctuidae > Lacanobia > Lacanobia oleracea. The sequence continues at coordinate 8,358,138 of OX493393.1, forward strand.
AGCTGATTTCTTTAAGAAGGGCATCAATAAACTGCCACTGCGTTGGCAAAGATGCATTGATTGCATGGGTGATTACTTCGATTAAAACAAATAAAAAATACATGAAAAAAAATCGTTTAAATTTTTTCATACAAAACGGCAATTTCATAGGTAAAGACCTATTATTATTCAACTCAAATCAGTAAACCATGTGGTCATTTCTTGTAAAGCAGTTTCTGATGTTTGGAATTTTGCCCGCGACTTCGTACGCGCATGTCCCGTTTTTTCCCGTTCCCGTAGGAATTCCAGAAAGTCCTTTTTTAGTGCTCCCTTACACTAAAGCATACTACATGCCAAATTTCAACTTTCGGCTGTGCGTTTGCTGTCAGTCACTCAGTAACGGAAAATTTTTAACCGACTTCCTCAAAAAAGAGGAGGTTCTATGTTCGGCTGTATGTGTCTCTTTATGTATGTTCACCGATTTCTAAGCCTATTGTGGACCGATTTAAAAAAAATATTTTCTTTATTCGAAAGCTCATACTTCTGAGGTGGTCCTATTGTCACCAAGTGGGAATCTGATGATGGGATCCCATGAGAATTGAGGGAAACCCTCAAATTTTATAGGCACATACAACGTCTTTCATAAACTTTATAACGCAATTCTGTTATTTGTGCCTGGTAATCACCATCTCATGTTGCTGAGCTGATGATGGAAGGTGTAAGTTAGGATCAGATGATGGGATCCCATGAAAAATGTTCAGCGATATTTTCGTCAATTATTGTCAACCGATTTGGATGATTTTTTTGTTTGGAATAGTATTTTTCGGACTAGTCCCATTTCAATTTGGTGAAGATCTGATGGAGAGCTTCGGAGGTAGACAACGGAACTCTTCAATCAATGATAGTAAATGGATCGGGATTGCTGAAATCGCATGTCTGTTTATTGTTTACTAGCTCGACTGTTGCCCGCGACTTCGTTCGCCACATACACGTTACGCGAAAGCAAAAAAAGGGCAAAAGCTAAATTATGTGTATGCAAACAGTCAACATCCAACATTTTAGAATGATATTGACTTATCGGTCATCCTAATTCTAAGGGAGGTCAAGCAACCGTAATTCAAGGCACTGGTTATATAATCTCTTCCGTTCAAAATGCCGTCCAGCCACAGTAATTTTTCGTAATGAGAAACTTCTGTTTGCGATGTTTAAAAAAGTTGCTAGGGTTGTTAACACGCGATAGAGCTACATAAAGTTGGCCATGGATATACCAACCAAAGAAGAAGTCTACCCCCGCAACGGATAGAATAGAGAAGAGTACCTAAATACTCCGTTATCCGCACTTAGATTCCCATTTGGTCCATTGTGCGTAAGCGCTTTGGCTAAGTTAGCCAGCCTACCTCCGCACAGAAGCTTCCTGCCACGCTTGGCAGGCGGGTAGGAAATTAAATATGTAGGTAAATAAAAACGATTAAGCTTAATCGGATGAAGTGTACCTTTTCTTCCATGGCTGATTTTATGGAAATATTTTCCTCATTTTCCCACAAACAGTTGTCAATATTATGCATATTGATGGTTGCTGCTTGGTTGGTGGGTTTTCCGTACACAGAAGAAATGAATTAATGCTGAAGCAACGGGACGACACAGGCTATCTTCTAAGACAACCTAATCACCTTCTTGATTGTGGTATGTCGTCAGCAATTTTTAACAGTATTCGTGTAATTATGCGCATTTGAGTAGTCTTCTTCTTTTTCGTCGTTTCCTCACTACTGAGGATCGCGACCACATCTCCAAGCCATTCAGTCTTCTGCAATGTGGATCGCTCTGTAGGTAATGCTACTTCCAATTCCAACAGCCTTCTTTATGGTGTCGGACCATAAAGAAGACCATAATTATGTTTACTTGCCATAACGTATTGATATTATATTGCGTTAAATGAATGGTGCTTTTCTTCAAACAACGAATTTATTATTTAGAACTTAGAAATTTATTTCGAACCAAGGCCTGCAGTATCGACATAGGTAACGATCACGTAGTGACCGAATTTGGTCATTAAGTCGTAAGGCCGTACCTACACAGTAAATTTCGAACGCGATCCACGGATCATACCATAAAAGGCCTCGTTTACGGAGACGTGTGGCTTCGCGCGTCGCGTGCAGTGTGGCGTCTAGCGTTGCGTTGGACGTTTTTTGCGTTCACAAAGAGACGGCGCGTGCAGCGGTCCGCGTCTTCACACGCACAAAAACAAACATATGATTAAGTACGAATTCGTTCATGGAGCCGAGGGTCATGGCGCGTCGCGTGAAGTGTAGCTGCGGACGCGGCGGTGGACGCGGCATTTACACACACATTTACACGTATTTACACGTTTGTTCGTTGTTACTATTCGAACAAGACTGCCCAGGACTCAAGAAAACTGGCGCTGCGCACGACGCTGCGACCGACGCCGCGTACGACGCTGCGACCAACGCCGCGTGCGGCGCTGCGTCCGACGCCCCGTGCGACGCGGCGTCGTCATCCGCAAATAATGCTACATTTCAAACAAACGCGTGTAAAAACGCCTCTCCGTAAACGCTCTCATACAACGCCGTAAGTTTGAATTTAGTGCGGGTCGCGCCTCCGCACGCGACGCTCGAAGCCACGCGTCTCCAGAAACGAGGCCTGTGGAATGCGTTCGAGATTGACTGTGTACGGGTGACTTTAACTTATTAGGTCGCTAGGCGATCGGTAAGTTTGTCGAGACTTCCCGCCCAGGAACGTAAATCATAACGATGTTAAGTTAACCGAGCTAATTCAACTGTTTTTGCGACTCCTCTATCATGGGACTTCGCCACCTGCTCGTGGGTATTACGTGACCCTTGGCTCCAAGGCCGTATAGGTTCAGTATTGGGTAACTAAAGCAAAGCTTAGTTGGTTTGACATGACCCTTGGCTTCAGACCTGTAAAGGTTAGTTCTTTTTCTTCTTTTCAATCGATAGTTTTCTCTTTATACTGTTTAGGCCCAGTAGGTGGCTATGTTAATTCCAACTTCGGTGGCATTGATTAAATCCTCCAAAGTACAGGTGTTATTGAGCCAATAGCCTTTGGCTTCTTTAGCTTAGCAAATGTAAGCGCGCGCCTGTTGACGAATATTGCAGTGTTAACACTGCGAAAATGAGAACAAATGCATCCAGCCATCTATGGAATATGAAGTTGAACTACCAAAAGATAAGCACACGCTGTCCAAAGACCGGTCCGGTCCGGCGGTCCGGGGCGGACTTGGCCGGTTATTTTATCGTGACGTGAACAAAATTATATTACAGAAAAACGGAAAATAGGTTCTGTAAATTATCCTATAAATCCGGAATTTTAGTATTTCGGCACATCCTGTTCCACACATATACCAGCAGATATATTAGAGAGCAGGTACATAAAAAAGTAAAAAATATACCTCCTACAATTAAAAAGCTTACAACCCTAATCTCTTCAAAGTTAGAGTGAACAGGCTCTTTCTGGGTAGGCTCGCTCCATCGTAGACTTTGTCTCTGTCATCTCTGACATAGACTATAATAATAATAATAATAATAAAAGTTTATTTTGGAACAATAACACATGACTAAGTACAACAGGTAAAACGATGATAGCTGCAAAAGTATAAACTGTAGCGCAGCTAACAACGCCCTTCTCCAAGTACAGAATGGAATGATGTTCCATACAAAAAGTGTTAGACAGGTAAAAGTTAAAAACAAGCAAGATAAAAATAAGCAGTCTATGATCTATGATTGGGATGTATTTTGACGTTGAGTTAGAGTGGTGAGTGTTTCTGTAGGGTGAATGGGTGGGTGTGTATGAGTAATGAGTGTAATGAGTAATGCATGTATGTTGTTGTGATTGTGGCATGTCTGTTGTGTGTGGTTATGTTGGGGTGTGTGTATTTTTACACTTCCACGAGTTTCTCTGTTTCATCATAATTTTGTGATTTTAGCCAGGTGTCAAGTTTTTTTTTGCATTTACTCTTGATTAATGGGTAGATGTGTAGGCTTTTGTTTAACTTGTTATACATTTTAGAACTAATGTGTTTGAAGTGACGACTTGCAGCTACGGTACTACGAGACTCGGTGTTACAAACCCTATTCGAGCGGCGTGTGGAACAGAATTTGGTATCAAACTTAAGTTGGCTGTGTTTGCGAAGGATAGTTTTTAGGATAAATAGCTGTCTGACGGTGAGGACTTGGCAGAGGGTATATAGAGAGGATGTAGGATATCGGATCGGCTTCCTTGCCAGCACCTTCAGGACAGCTCTCTGCGCTCGTTCGACCCGTAGCATCACTGTTTTACCGTTAGACTAGAGTCAAGAGCAAACCCATTACAAATAATTAAAAAAAAAACATAAATGGAAAACAAAACTCCTAACTATAATATGGCGTCAAAAAATTCGTCCGCATCGCTGTCGAATGAAATTGAGCCCAATAATCTAAAGAATTGCGATAGCTGGGATTTGAACTTACATCGAATCATTCTGAAAGCAGTCATTGTACCGCCGGGTCTATGAATTCAGCTGACACTTGGATTAAATAGCCGTTGTTATAATGTATGTTTTGGTTTTGGACTGCTTAGTTCCCCAACGATATAGCGTGATGATTATAATTTTTAAGAATATGTTTTTGAAAGCTAATTTTATGCTAAACTGAACGAATAATTGAAAGTTGAACAAAACTGGACGAAAATCGTAGATACGTAATTTTAAATGTCCATAACTTTTTTTTGGCCACCAATTTGAATGAAACAAAAACTAAATGTTGCTCAGAAATAAGCTTAATTTAATTTTGAAAACGCCAAAAAAAACAACGAAAATCTGTTCAGTATTTCGGAGATTACCGTAAACAGACAGAAAGACAAAAAAAAATGCTCTTTTTGTGTTATACCTATAGCTTTTTGATCACCCCTACTCGATTTTTGGTATTTTTGTTTAATATACAGAAATCACGGTCTCTACTGTTTCATTATATGGTACGCTATGAATGGTGTCAAAAAATGAAAAAATAACCAAAAACACCGACTTCCGAAATTAGAGTTATTTTATACTGTGTAGTGTTTTGTTTTTGGAAGTCTGTTGTATTTTTTTGTATAAAAGTTTTTTTTTCTTATGTATTTATTGGTAGGTATAAATAAAATAAAATGTAGATTTCGTGTTTTCAGGTTCGCTGCGAAAGGATCGTGCACTCCTGCATAGCAACGCTCCTGCTACACCTCACTCAACATCAGTTCACGGAGCTTGAAGGTTTTAAAGTTACCACTTGTTTCCCTAGTTTGATCTTCTACTTGTTCTCGTTGGAATAGTATCTGACTTGAGGAGGATGGCGATATGATCGCCTACATTATCTATGTCTTCTCTCGAATAAATGCACTTTCATTACACAATATATGCCTTAAATACAAAGTCTCACGATTGCATCAATCTACCCGTCTAGAAGCGACAGGTTGCCCAGCTGTTGTCTCATTATTTCGGTGACGTTGTTTGTCAGAGGAGATGCAGCGCGCCGTGTGCTGGTACCTGAGCTGCGATCGCTACTGGGAGGACACGGCGCCGTCCGCGCGCGCCTTCCCCTGGCCGCTGCTGCTGGCGCTCGCCACCGGCCTCGCGCTCGCGCTCTGCATGTGCTATTACATCATCTGGATCGTGTTTGAGTAAGTGTCGTCCGGCAGCGAGGGCGAACGACTTTGTGGCCATCGCTGGCTGAGCTAGAGACTGGCACGAGAGGCCCAGTTGTAACTAGAAAAGAGGGGCTTATGCTCTTTGCTTTGATGATCGACGATGCTGAAGTTACTTTTGATGAAACTGCTAGTCTATTCTGTAAATAACCATTTCGATATCGAGCTTCACCTGAGTGACAACCACACAAAGTGAGCTTTATTGCACACGTTTGACGTAATTTGATACTCACCTTGGATTCCGTTATCGAGACGCGAAAGTGTTGTTACAGAATAAGGATACTGATATCAAATTGTTCTTCATCTTCAGTTCACGACTGAATTACTGCTATTGGTGCTACAATTTTTACCGTAGAAAAATAATGGAGACGAAAGAATCCTAGAATAAAGCGGCCCTGGCTATTCAGGAGCCGCAATTTTAGCGGTACAGTCAGCAACGAAAGTCACTTACACTTCATTTATTTTTTTGTTTTCTTAGCTGAAAACAAATTAAATAAATCCCAAATATCGAAATAGATGTACTCAATATTATAATAACAAACTTGTATATTGAAAGCTTAGATTAGTTTGTGACACAAAACATCGAACAAGTGTGTGTCAATTCAGAAGTTGTGCTCACACTGTGAAGTGTAAACGAACTTTCGTTGCTAACCGCACTCAGATGCTCATAGATGACCTATTTTTGTTTTGGAAAAGGTTGCCCTCCTCTGTACAGACGTTTCTGATTAATTCAATGGTCCAACACCTTTACCGTCAAGACGTCGAGGATGAAGACTTCGACGAGCCCATCTTCCCGTCACCATCTAGGTACAGACGTTACTTTACTATCCTATCTCCTTTCTCTTCCAAAATTGAGCTTATGAACACCTGTATAGTTCGGAGGAAGGCAGCGTAGCGGGCAGCGCGTCGGTGTCGATGACGACGCATTCTTCGCCAACGCGTGGCGAACGCTTAGCGGCCGAGGAGGCGCTGCTGGACGAGGCCGAGCACGACGACCACTACATCTACGTGACCTACCCGCCCGAGCTCAAGCGCCGCCTGCTCGAGAGGTACGCCGCTAACAGGGTCACCCACATCGTACTCTCGCCTTTCATCAGGCAGACGCGCGTCGACTAGTGCGATATACCGCTGTCCGCTATACATGTGTGCGTTTACCGTGCGATTACAACATATACATCAGCCCGAATATCAACTATCGGGCAGTAGCCCGCCAGGCACAACAGCCGCCTGGTCGGAGGATCCTTCCTTTATAATTGAGGTGTGCGGGACTTTACTCCCTGTTCCGCATACCTCCAAATATACAACGTGCACGCAAAACCCGTAATCAGGTTATTTTACAATGACCCCGTTTACAGTTTTGCATTTTTTTCTGCTGCATGTTGTATTCAGCTCTCAAGAAGCTGCTTCATAAATATTTTGGTATTCTTTGAGGTTTCATAGGTAGTGGTTTGATTAAGAGGGGAGTCTAGAACAGGTATTTGAAGAAACTATTGCCGATGTCTTCGTGCTGCGCCATACCAAGTAAAGTGCGAAAGCGACAACTGCAGCTCAGGCTGATTTTACCTATTAAAACCTTGACCAAAATACGTTTTGTAAGTATAGGGACCATACACGGCGTTGACTATGCCATCTAGTGTAGCATATTCGAAGTTCAGGAGTCAGAATTTTTGAAATTGACGCTTCTGTGCTGCCACCTGTGGTTCCTGCTCGCTCAGTTTAGGGGAACGTGCGCGAGGAAGACTGTGCCATCTAGCGTAGCTATTTTGAATTTTGTACTTGAAACATACTTGACAGTGACATTTCTGTGCTGCCACCTATAGTTTCTGCACGCTCCCTATTCCGCTGTTTTCTTCTTCAAAACTGGACTGATCTTAAAAATATAATATATTAAAATTTAGAGGAAGACTATCTATACTTCTATTATTTTCTATTTTGTTAAAAACTCATCAGATTTGTCTGATAGTCATCTGAACATGGCAGTAAAAACAGGCTGTTTGTTTCGGGTTTTTGGATTATTATAATTCTGTAAATATCTAATTATTTTATAGATAAAAGAAAATGATAGAGGCACGTATTAATACGATCTAGATTTTTTGGAAAAAAAAATATTGCTTTATAGCAGCATTATCCACGAAGAAAACAGCGGAATGCGTTTGTATGAAGAAAGGCCCAAGAGTTACCGACTAGACTCCCCTCTTAAGGGAGCCATTTCCATATTTCTCATCATTCAGTAAATTGCGAGTCCCCCTATTTACACTAAATCTTAAAGGTAATAATGCTTATAATGTCTAACCTTTATCTCTATCGGTAATTCAAGCTCCACTGGACCAGCTAACTCTAAATGTAAGGCAATAATAGTTTGATTGATTCGTGAAGTTTTACTTTATGAACTATGAAAAACGGGTTTGTAGAATTCTGTTGTTACGTAAACATTTGAAATATTTACCTCAGTGAATTTTAGTTCTAGATAATCCATTAGTTTCACTTACTTGAACTGTTTTAACTCACTTTTATAGCGATTTCGTGTAAATTGCACAAGAAGTTTTTATACAGTAGCAATTGAATTTTCTGATTTGAAATAATTGAGCGGTAGAATTTAATGGCACCTTGAGTTATTCATTGTCTAAGGTGTATGGTAAACGTGACTGAAGGTAGAGCGTCAAAGTTTAAGATTAAAAATAAATCGAATCGATTAGGAATAGCTTTGTGAAAAGTTGCATTTGGTTGTTAGCAAATCTCAGTAATTATTCATCTGGATGAAATCTGATGCAAGTAAACAGGAACCCAATACGAATGTACATCTATTTTGACATGAAACTCAATAACTACACTTGCAAACATACGCGCTTTGATCTGTTCAACATTGTCTATTTTGGTTAAAATTTGGCACTTTTGCTATGTATTGAATTCTAGTCTATATGTAATAATTTTGCTGATATAGACTGTTTTATATAAACAGCAGCACGGGTCGATCTTCAAGGTTAAGCAACGCTTGCCAAGTTTGGTCTGTGGATGGGTGATCTTAACATACCGAGTTTCCTCCGTGCCTCGGGAAGCACGTTAAGTCGTTGGTCCCGGCTGTCATTTGTAGATCTTTGGCAGTCGTTACGGATAGTCAGAAGCACGTAAATCTGACTCCAGTCTTGCCATGAAGTACCGTGTAACCCCAGTAAAATACTGGTATTCAGCTGAATCCGGTTTGACTGGAAGCCGACCCCAATATATTAATTATGATTTTCTTAAGTCAGCGCTACTTTTGTGTATTTTTCAAATCTTTAAACTTCGGTAGAGGGCTAAAAGCAGGTTCTAATATTTTCACCCGACTGCCAAGGAAGGGTTATGTTTTTGGTGCGTACCTATCTTGTACGTGTATGTTTGAAAATTTCTTTATTACTTCGCATCTTCCAAACAGCTTCATGGATTTCGACTATTAAGGTGTCTTTACTTTCATTTCAAAAACCCAAGTGTTCGTAAATAGGTGTTTTAAAAAATGCAACCTTTTGCAACTATACAGAACTGCAAATTAAAAAAAAAAATATTTGACGCGCCATCTTTACAGGTTATTATAATACTACCGCCCAAACCAGTGCACAACACTTCGAAGTCCCTAGTTTTGTAGATGGAAGAACAAGATATGAAATTCCGTGATTTTAAACTCTTGAGCAGACAGGTGTGTTGTTTGCTAGGTTTAAGGGCTCCTGTCATCTAACGCAGACAAAACTTAAAAATATCTCCAGAAAAAATGACGTCCTTTTAAATAAAAACATCGTTTACAGTTACATTTTTAATATATTTTATAACAGCTTTTTTGCGATACTATAGAGCGCCGGCGACTATTTCGCAGCGCCGAAGTTAGCTTGAGGTCGGCTTATGTTTACGAATGAATTTTTAACTAAAGGTACAATTTCGATCTTGGCAACCGCGGCGCGCGACTGCGACCAGCGACAATATCGTGCGACCGCGGCATACTGCTTTGAATTACTATAGAACACTGGGTGCACGCGATCAGGTCGCGCGACCAATGGGCGTGGCCAGCTAGCGACGTGGCGACCGCGACGCTGTCGCACCGGGAGCAGTGCCATTGCGCGACGCAGCCGATAAGCAGATAAAATGCTGGCGTTTCTATCATACGAAGACAATATTTTCATAGAATTTAGACGAGATGCTAATAGAAAGCCACCTATATATGATGCAAGACTCCAATCAATTAAGTTTAACATTGTGAGAAAATGTTTGGGATAAAAAAAAAAAAAAAAACAATAAATTGTCTTCATAATAATATCAATGGTCAAGGGCCAACGCTTCACCGATCAAAAACTACTAACCATCTAGCTAAGCAACTGCAAGAGCACTGAACCAGTGGGTCGCTTAGCGACAGGCGATCATGGTCGTCTGTCGCCAGACAACCCAGAGCATACGAATCTACGCGACCAAGACGCGCGCCGTAACACTGCTAAACTAGAAGTGTTAATTAGCTTTTTGGTCAATGAAGCGTTGCCATTGACATTATTATAAAGCCGTTTAATAGAAAAATTTAATATTTTTCCAAAAATATTTCCACACGGTGTTATATTTATTCGATTAGAGTCTTACATCATATATAGATCGGCTTTAATAAACGTCTCGTCTATATTTTACCAACATATCGTCCTCGAATGAAGGATACGCCGCCATTTGATGTGCTTTTCGGCTGCGTCGCGGTCGCGAAGTCGCTCGCAGGCCACGCCCATTGGTCGCGCGACTCGTTATTGGAACGAAGTTCCTTATCGCGCGTTGCGAAAGGGGGCTAGACGGAAAAAATTAAGACCAAAAGTTGTAACGACACTTTTTGCTATAGTTGTAAGCCGTGCGGCTTGCGCGTGTTTCTCTGTCTGTCTGTCTCTCTCTCTCTCATAGAAAGCAATATGGCATAATTATAATATTATGTTTAAGCGTTATTTATTTATATATATATATATTATAATATATATATATTATGTAAAATGTTATTATAATTCCTTCACTAATTAATCTAAAGGAACTTCGTTCCATCCGGGTGTCCCTTGACACCTCTCAAGTTTTTTGTTTTAATTTATTGCTTTCTTTCAATCAATCGCGATTCCCCTGACACAAAGTGTCCGTGTTTTGGCCGGACACTTTTGAAAACCCCGCCCGGAAACCCTCCAAACTAGGACAAATCGAACGGATAGCAGCCCTAGGTTAGAGCTTTACGCTTTGTTCCTCCATCCACCAAACTTCTGCTCTATTCATTGTTTAAAAATATACTGCTCAATTAATTCTACCAATAGGAAGATAATACAGTAGTCCAGGCACCCTATTTGGACATAGAAGGTCAGATAGTAGGTTGAATAGTCGATCAATAAATGACGAGATAGTTCCTTATCATCAGTTCTTATCCAGATTATTACAGTTTTGTAAGGTTTAGTCCCCGCTGATTTTATGATAATGTATTATTTATGTATAGCTGTATAAAAACGGCATACTGCTTTGAATTACTCACACGCGATCAGGTCGCGCGATCAATGGGCGTGGCCAGCTAGCGACCTGGCCACCGCGACGCTATCGCACCGGGAGCAGTGCCATCGATAAGCAGATAAAATGCTAGCGTTTCTTTCATACGAAGACAATATTTTCGTATTTAGACGAGATGTTAATAGAAAGCCACCTATGTATGATGCAAGACTCCAATCAAATAAGTTTAATACTGTGAGAAAATGTTTGGAATCTAAAATAAATAAAAAAAACAATAAATTGGCAGTCTGTCGCCAGGCAACCCAGAGCATACGAATCTACGCGACCAAAACGCGCGCCGTAACACTGCTAAACTAGAAGTGTTAATTAGCTTTTTGGTCAATGAAGCGTTGCCATTGACATTATTATGAAGCCGTTTAATAGAAAATTTTAATATTTTTCCAAAAATATTTCCACACGGTGTTATATTTATTCGATTAGTCTTGCATCATATATAGATCGGCTTTTATAAACGTCTCGTCTATATTTTACCAACATATCGTCCTCGAATGAAGGAAACGCCGCCATTTGATGTACTTTTCGGCTGCGTCGCGCGACATCGTCGCGATCGCGAAATCGCTCGCAGGCCACATTTGTTCCCAACGAGTAACACCCTCAAATGTCACACTGTTACTCGATGGGATTTTTTTCTGAAAAAATTCCCAACCGGTCACACTACCAGTCACACTGTTACTCGATGGGAATTTCTTCAGAAAAAAATCCCAACCAGTCACACTGGATTTGAAAGTATTTTTACATTAAATGTGCATGGAAAATAACCGCCATTACACACTCGCGATAACTGATGTTGCCGGCTTATCATAACTTTATTTTGCTATACATAATTTTAATTGTCACAACATACTTATGGCTAATTATATGTATTTGGAAAATTGTTTAAAGTTCAAATTAACATTAGAAATTAGAACTGATAATTGTTGTAAAATGTGATGATTTACTCTGATATATTATATAAAGCTGATTGTATTTAGGTACCTCCCCCCCCCCTTATTACGTGGGACTTAAATATAGATGGCGAGATGTGGGTGTAATATTACACCTCTGCCTACCCCTTCGGGGATACAGGCGTGAGTCTATGTATGTATGTATGTATTTAGGTATTGTAATTTTATTTAATTACTAGCTGTGCCCGCGACTTCGTCCGCGTGGAATAGTTATTTTGGGCATCATATTTATTTTTGCAAACAACCTCCTCAGCTTTATAAATTATAGCTGTTACCTACGACTTTGCCTGTGTCAATTTCTGTTATTTTTTTTTTTTCGACAGTTTAATTTTTAAAAGAACATAATTATCTAAAAGTACTTCATAGAGCTACACCCCCACTTGGGCACGCCATAATCTCGGCGGTAAGTCAAAGAGGGGTCTTTGAGGTGTGGTTGGATAGACATCACGATGTCCTCACTTTCGCGTGACGCAGTTTCTCACCGAACATGGCAAGTGCTGGAGATTCCTGCGCCGGATTCTTGCAGAAGAGACGCCCGGGTTCCTGAGATTAGCGCGTTCAAACAAACAAACAAACAAACTCTTCAGCTTTATAATATTAGTATAGATTTAAGAATAAAACGTTCAAAGGAGAATCACCAGCAATATGACGAATAAATGTTTTTAAAGTAAAAACCGATTTAATTCTTATTTTCATTAAGTTCTGTAACAGTGTGTTCCCATCGAGTAACAGTGTGACATTTGAGGGTGTTACTCGTTGGGAACAAATGGCAGGCCACGCCCATTGGTCGCGCGACTTGGTACTTTTTTAAATTTATTGCTTTCTTTCGCGATTCCCCTGACACAAAGTGTCCGTGTTTTGGCCGGACACTTTTGAAAACTCCGCCCAGAAACCCTCCAAACTAGGACAAATCGGACGGATAACAGCCCTAGGTTAGAGCTTTACGCTTTATTTCTCCATCTACCAAACTTCTGCTCTTTTCATTCTTTAAAAATATACTGCTCAATTAATTCTACCAATAGGAAGATAATACAGTAGTCCAGGCACCCTATTTGGACATAGAAGGTCAGATAGTAGGTTGAATAGTCGATCAATAAATGACGAGATAGTTCCTTATCATCAGTTCTTATCCAGATTATTACAGTTTTGTAAGATTTAGTCCCCGCTGATTTTATGATAATGTATTAGTTATGTATAGCTGTATAAAAACAGTTCTATACAACATACCTAAAAAATTCCACGTAAATAAAGTTATGTGAAGTTTTTTTTTTGATATTTTAAGATAAATTACTTTTATTAATAAGAGTTTATTGTTTTAGCTGCTACAATAGAACGACTCGCCTCTGAGATCCGCATCCATTGCGCCGCGCATGCGTACTTTGTACCACTACAGTAGATTTAATACTTAGATTTAGTGGCAACTTTACAATTTTATGTTACATATAGAAAAAATGCGTAAGTGTTCTGTTCCTTATATCAATAAAAATAACGACTAATTTCTGAACACTGCTTTGTACTAATGAAAGATTAAACTAAACTATTTGAGCCACATTGGCGATCTTACTTACTCATTAAAACTAGTTTACACCTAAAATTGTGTTCAGAAAATACAAATAATATAGGGTACAGAATCACATGATAAATTTACAAAATTTTCACGAATTTTTTAAAGTAGAAATATAGAAATCAATAATGAAAGAATCTCTTGTTTGATATTGTTGTAATAGGTATTTATATTTTATTTGAATTTAGTTAAAAGTATTATTATTATTACTTTAGATGTAGCTTGCTTGAAAAAATTGGTGCCTAAACCTTTCCGTTTTATATTGTGCCTACTTATAATGTACTTATTTTTATCTCTTATAGGTAGTTTCTGATATTGCAATAATCAATCATACTGTACATACGAAAGCTGTCGACATATTATGTATTTATAATATAATCCAGCTAATCAAGAGAAATATTTTTATCCTGAAAACGCATTTCAACCCCCCATTGTTCACTAGATCCAATATACATATGTTACATACGTACATATATATATTTTTATGTATAATCTTATAAGCCTCCTCAAATAAAAGAAAAAAACAAAACTAGCTAGCTATAAATAGTTTGATATCCGAGTTTATTTATTTATAATTTGTATATTTTAACAATTTTGACTGCTACTAACTTACAGAGTACATAATTGAGATTTTTATATATTTCTTTTATCAAATGATCTCGCGACCACAAGTCAGTACGAATTCGTATTTTTTTTTTTTTTTTTTGTAACCTTAAACTAACTTGTGTAATTTTTACTTACCTTAAACTCGCTACCTGTATAATATGAACTGCTTCTAAACTTTTCATAAGTAAATGCTTGAAAGAGACTGAAGTAAAGCATTTAAATGATTCTTTCAAATATTATATACTCACTCTTTTTAAGATAATCGAGAGCACTTTCGTTTGTTTGTTTTAAAATATTTGTAATATAAAAACGTTTGTTAAATAAAATTCTTAATAAAAATTGTGTTATCGTTTTTATTTCAATTGATTGTATAAAATTACCAGTCTTTATTATTAATTAATTACTTACATATTAAACATTTTAGACAAATATCGCATATTGTTGTTATGTAATTCAAAACCGTTTATGAGTGTGTACTTACAGTTTAAAAGTTTAGTCATACTTATATGTATTTAGATGTTTCCAGATTGCCATTGGTTCAGTCCACAGCCATAGAGCAATGAACTGATCAATACAGTCACTATTTTGACTACCCTGTAGAATGAGACTGTGCGGCCAGTACCTGTTTCTTTCTGCATATCGTAGTGCCTAAGGCAAGATTTACAGCATGTGATGTGAACCAACAAGAATTCTAGAAAGACAAACTTACTGGCCGCACAATTACTCCGTCAGCCATTAGGTGATTCACACACTGCCCCGATATACGATGCGGGCTGCGTGGTGACGAATGCATCACACTGCGCGTAAATGCATTTTCTGTATGTTGCACTACGCGTTTTTTCAATGCAAAGAGATATTTTCAAGAACGTAAAAACACGCAATCCCGCGCTACGCTGCGTGATGCAGTGCAGTGTGCGAATCGCTTTATCTGACCGTATTCACTTGATTGCCATATAGGGAACGCTTGGTTCATTCCTCTTTGTCTATGGGCTCAACCAGGCCTTCGCAGTAACGTCACAATCAGAATGTATACAGTACATCCTCATAACCACAAATGTTACATAGCACCACAAATTCATAGTATAAACATTATCAAAACGCCAGTAAATGCTGTCGACATTTAAAAATCTCTACGTCTACCCAATAGAAACATAATTTAAATGAGATATTAACATTACGCTTATGTATAAGTTTGTTACATACGTTGTTCGTGCTCAGTACTTGACTCCTTTCCACACAGAATTGCCTTCCATAACGCACTTGCAGCCGCAGCCCGTGGGACACGTGTCGTGTTGGGTGAACCTGAGGAGTTACAGAATGCTGAGAACTTCAGGAATCAAGTGGTAACAGGTAAAAACTTGGCTATTCAAACTGACTCATTCGAAGTCTTCCTCAAGCCAAAGCGAACGGTCTCAAAAGAAACTGGGAACAGGCTCAATAAATTAGACGGTGGAAAACCGGCTGGTTACAAAGGGTAAAATCTCGCGCATGAATGCGTTGACACGTACGTATGTCTCGTAATTTCGAACTATAAGATTCGCCGATTCGCGCTAGCGCTCGTTTACTTGGCACGCGTCTATACCTATGTGCGTGCGTTTTCACACGTTGTTGCCGATCAGTTGGTCTATTCCAGGGGTAGCCAACTTGATGACATGAGACCCAACAACATGAGACCCAAGGTAGACTTTCTCCTGATGAAAAGTATTGTTCATTTTATTAACATAACCTATTTAGTATTTACATAGTTGCGCAGTCCGTTATTCGTACCTATTTATAGGGTTGACCTTGCCGCGATAGACTGGACTAATAGCCGCGATCGACCGGTTGGCCAAGAATAGGCTATTCTGTAAACATCTCACCGTGGAACTTAGATGACGTGAGCTCGAAGTGAACTGTCATTCCGACAATACAAGACACGTATGGATTGACAGCTTACATCAAGGTCACTTCACATAAGTTTAGACAGTACGATTTTTACAGAATCGCACTTTTGGTGGTAACGCTTACCAGTGCATCATATGCATGGCGTGTCCGGCGTGCGCGCAGTAGTGGCAGGCGGCGGCCAGGCCGCGCACGGGGCGCGCGCACACGGCGCAGCGCAGCGCCAGGCGCGCGCACGCCGCGCACGCCGGCCCGCGCGCCGCCGCGCCGCAGCGCGCGCACGCGGCCGCCAGCTCCGGCCCGCGCCCCGGCGCCGCGCCAAGAGCGTCTACTACTAGCTTTAGTACCTTGGGGAGTAAATCGATACAAGTCAGTGGATCACAATGGCAGTACATTTAAGGAAAAATTACACTACCTCGAAACTCATGCAAAAATGTCACAATGTAGAACGCGTCGCAGTGACCAACCGCAACACTGACGCTACAGTGGATAAAAGGAGACAGCGGATCATCGGGTATGGTGACTTTTGGATCTGAACCACTCCCTTTTACCCAGCTGCGCACATGGGTACCAGAACACACCCACACACAAGCAGCAGGCTGGAGGGCCTCGGCACCAGGCTCACCCTTCCGAGATGAGTTGCAATATGCATGTCAGGAAAAAAAAACCTTCCCGGGGTGCATGAATGTTCGAGTTCGCTTGGCTTGCTCTTGTCTTCTACTTTCTTTCAGTTAATGAACATTCTTGCATCAGTCCATGAAGGTACTTCTACTTAAGTATGAATGATCAAAAGAAAATAAAACCTATCCAAGGTGAGATGAAAAATTTTCGATCTCGCTTCGCTCGCTCTTATGTTCTATCCTCTCACAGAATGATCAAAAGAAAATACAACCTATCCGAGATGGTATGCATTACTTTTTGAGCTTGCTGTTGTGTTCTGCCCTCTCTCGATTAATGAGTTTTCTTGCATCAGTCCGTATAGTTACTATCCGAAGCGAGATGCAAAAATTTTTGAGCTCGCTTAGCTCGCCCATGCGTTCTACCCTCACTTATTTTTTGAGCTTACTTGCGTCAGTCAAAAATTTGAGCCTGGATAATGATTAAAAGAAAATCAAAATTTGTCCGAGACGAGATACACTAATTTTCGAGATTTTTTTTGTAAGTGTGATGTAAGAATATTCTTGAAAATAAAGACCTGCAGCACAAATGGAACACCTCCCTTCCGAAAAATGGCTCTAAATTATTTGGGTTCATTTGTGGGGTGGAACCACGTTATCCGCCCCGGGTGTTACCCATGTTAGCTACGCTACTGTGTGGCAGCCTACGAATGGCAGCGGGAACCATCACAGGGCACTGCTAGTGCTCACTGAACAAACATTTCCACATGATAGGTATAACAGACAGTCCTCTGTGCAGAGCGTGCATGGAGGAAGGGGCAACGGTATCGCACGCCTCCTTGAGTGCACGGGCGGCACCGAAATACAGAGGCAAACAATAGGGACACCGAATTCGCACACAAATATCCTGAACGCACTAGGAAGACCAATCTGAGGGTCTAAAAAGGCCACTTTAGTAGAATATTAGGATCATATTAAGCAATTCATTTGTCTGACAGTTTTATATTATTTTATTTATTCAGGGACAATAAACAACTACAATTTTTTTTTTAATATTTGTTTTATATAGACATTCGTGATACAAAACTGTCAGACAAAAATAACGTGATATGTATTGTACGCAGGTTATATTATGATCCTAATATGATTCTACTAAAGTGACCTTTTTAGACCAGCTGCTTCTGGAGGGAGGTTGACTGGTTGGAATGACGGCCGCCATGTCTCACTTACAATGGTCCAATATCAGGACTAAGTGCGGAAACCAAACCCAATATATAGATGGCAGTACATAAGAACACGGTCAAAAAAATTAAAGGTGGACCAGAACTTCTTAAAACTTGTTTTTAAAAGATTTACCGAAATAAAATCAGTAGGTAGATTGGGAAAAGCAGAAAGAGGAAGCAGCAGCAGTGGGAAGATAGTCTTATAAAATAGTAGAATAAAAATGTGTATTGCATGCCACAACCACCGGCCGGCATCAATCAGTCTGCAATAGCACTCGTAGGAATCATAGAAGCTTACAGGGTCAATGCACATAGGCTGCATAGGAACACCTTCAAATTAACCCTACCAAATGATAGTCAGCTTCACTCACCTCAGTCTTCTTATAAATCAACTGCCACCGGTCTAAGATATCCGCGTACACTCGTTTGAAGCAGTGATACAGGTGTACCGTAGCCTCGTCAAGCACACACGATGACACTCGTTCAGACTTGGACGCCGTAGAGTCCGTATAGAAGTTCTCTGCCTCGGAACAAGAGTTACTGCGGACTACGGGGAGCGTCCACCCATCGGCGCTTATTTCGCTGTACTGGTTCACTGTACTGTATGGGGATGTGCCGGCACCCTATAATGAACAATGCGATGATTATTATTAAATATAAAGTTCTGACTGACTAACACCCGTATTCATAAACGTTACTATGAGGCCTCACAGTGCGCGCAAGCGTACAGTACCCCTAAAACTTATTCATAGACAATACTTGAGTGGCGGCTAGCACTATGCGTCCCTTAAAATGAACGCACAGCTAAGGTAGCCTGATAGCTGTTTTAAGCAACCCATAGGTAGTGTCGTGTAGTGGTATGAATTGAAAGGCTTGCCGTATGCAATGCAGTGAGAAATGCCTTACTTGGCATAGCGTCGCTATTTTACTGAAAAAAGTACTGTTTGTGAATACGGGTGTAAATGTTAGTTCCAGTTTTTATGGGGTGATTCTGCCCGTAAGGGCTTACTGGTAATTGGTTATGCCCGCATGCAATTTGATGTTGGTACAACACAAAATGGAATCAAGAGAAAGGCCTCGTATTCGCATTAGTGACGAAATCCGGATGAGACGAAAAACATAAAACTATTAAATTTTTGTGAAATCCATATCTACAGAATCACTTTTCTATTATTTTTTTTTATTTTTATTTAGGGGAAAAAGCCAGCCTCAAGTCAGCGATTACAGGGCGTATCATAGCTTGGTATACTCACATAACTAGAAGTGCTGACTGTGGACTGGGAACTCGAATTGCTGCTGTCATTGAAAACAGAGAAGGCACATGCTAACATAGCCGCCATCTGCACGTTGGATGCTTTGGCATAGTGTGAGATTCTGTAAAAAAAAATGACACGGTCATACGATTAACTTTATTCTAAGATTAGTTGACCCGCGCAACTTCGTCTGCGTCACAATTATCATTACTGCTCCGCTCCTATTGGTCTTAGCGTGATGATATATTATAGCCTTCCTCGATAAATGGGCTATCTAACACTGAAATAATGTTTTAAATCGGAACAGTAGTTCCTGAGATTAGCGCGTTCAAGCAAACAAACAAACAAACTCTTCAGCTTTATCAACTTTGTCTGCGTCACAATTTTCATTACTGCTCCGCTCCTATTGGTCTTAGCGTGATGATATACAGCCTTCCTCGATAAATGGGCTATCTAACACTGAAATATTTTTTCAAATCGGTCCAGTAGTTTCTTGATTAGCGCGTTCAAGCAAACAAACTCTTCAGCTTTATAAATTAAGTATAGATTTAGATTCGCCCAACCGTTTCTGTTTCTTTTTATTCATAATGATACAAGTGACTTCGAGCGAACGCAGTGACTGTAGTCTACTGCCACTCACTACTACTAGCGCCTAGCGCACATAGTTAGTACTCACAAGGACTGCAGCAGGTTGGAGCACAGCGGGTGGCCGACCCAGCCCATGCTCTCCTCGCTGGACGCCAGGTGGTCGGTCAGGCGCGCACGCAGCGCCCGCGCGGTCAAGGCCGCCAGGTCCCACGCGTGCGCTATGTCGGTCTCGCCCTCTTCTGTTGCCAACTTGGCATTTGTTTCGCACATTTCTGTTTAAGATGTTATTAATTAGCTTATTTTAAAATATATGACTTTTTGCATGTTCAAAAAAGCTCACGCTATCTAAAAGACCAGTTGGGCGTTGTAAAGATTTCGTTTTAGAAAGCGGGTTTATAAACGTGACAAGTGACATTACATACCAATTGGATTGTCAGCGTTGATGACGTATTTCTCGGCGAGGTTGCGATTGAGCGGGAAGAGGTTAGGCGCAGCGTACATAACGACGCGCGGGGCCACGCAGCCAGATATACTGCCGCGGCTACGCATGCTGCCGGCTCGTCTACCTTGCGCTTTCTGACATCAGAACACAATTTGGTAATATATTTGCGACATTTCCTAGTCAGAGAGTTAAGAATATTATGTTAGAAATCTGTGGACAGTATACATGAGGATTGTCGTACGTATGATGAAAATAGTCAGCAGTTATTGCTATTGCAAACTCACCCATCTATCTTGAAAATAAAACGTAGTAATAGAATTTGACGGATGTCGATGATGCAGCTGTGGAAAACCGGATGCGTTTGTCGGGGACGGCGTCGTTGTCGCATGCGGCGACACCGAGTTGTACCCGGTGGTGCCAAATAGTCCCGGAGTTAATGACAACGATGACATCGACCGCGGGGTGCCGGTCTCGTGTTTAAGAGACAGCCGGCGCGCGTTCGGCGGACGATTGAAGACAACTAGAGTGCTAACTCCGCACCACTTAGCCCCACAGGTTCTAGGGAATGGTATGCACGAGTCACCAGCGTTTTCACTCTCCGATTGACTTCGTTGACTTGATTTCATTGAGTCGGTGTCGTCACTGGATTTCACTGGTATCTGGAACGTTATAAATACGTGAAGCGTTTATATGCCTTTCTAAGTTCTATTTTGTGTATTTTTGTTATCGTAAGCATTTAGTCACTGAAGAATGTGGCTGTTAACATTTCAGGCAAATACCATATTTGACTTAATGACTTTTCTAATTAAAACGTTTTGCAAGAAACAATAATAAAATACCTCGTCAATAGACGTAGCTAATGTTTTCAGACAGTGCAAGAGACATCTGTGGCCTTCCTTTTTCTTGCGGTAAGCAGTTCTATTGATAGACTGTAGAATTTTGATAGTAGTGGGACTATCAACATTTGTTCCTGATAGCCAGGAGAACTTTGGTATGGTTTGTTCGGTGACGTTTCTCGGGAACGTGACTTGAAGGTTGGCGACGTAGCCATTGCGCTCGGAGTGTATCTGACAGGTGCGCGTCTCGATGTTCATGTCCGTTACTTCGATGTTGGCCATCTCGCGAATAGATTCGAACTCCTCGTCAATCGACGTGTTTGTTTTGTGTGGCAGTTTGTTCTGAAATAATATTGTATTCATTTTAGCATTTTAGAATTATACCTACTAATTGATGAATGTATTAATATGTGTAGACCTAAACTTTATCACTCACCAATGCAATATCTTGACCTTTGTTATCTCCGGTAGAGATATCGTTTGTAGATCCTGCTGTTGAGGCATAGCTAACATCTAAAATAAAACCAATGTTGCTTTCACTAAAAAAATAACTTTTGACCCAATATTTAAAAAACTGGCAATATGTATTTTTTTTTAAATGGGACAGGAATAAAGGAATCAGATAACTTACTGTCACTATTATTGTCTTTATCATTTTCCCCATCATCAGGAAGATAATGGTTGCACATTTTCAACAAAGAAGGATGCATTGTCCAAACTCTGAGAGACTGATCTCTAGCCCACGTCACCAGCTGATAGTTGGAAGGGGAGGTGTTCGGCCTCCAGACCATGGTCTGTACTGTGTCAGTGTGGCCTACCAGCCTGTGTGTTAGTGCCCCGCCAACCCAGATACCAATGACACCTGCCTGTTCCACTCTGGGCATCCCTCCCCAACCTACTCCTATGGTCAGTAGGCCACTTCCGAAAGGCGTGTATATTGCGCGCCAGACTGGGAAGTTCGTCATTATCACATTCTCTGGTCTTCTTGCATTGTTAATGTCAAAATATTTGATGCTTCCATCATGACTGGAAGTAACCAATTGGTATTCATGATGGGGACTCCAATCAACTCCATGGATTTTACACAGGTGTGCAGAAATGTAGTGAATAGGTGCAGAGTGTTTGCGGTAATCCCAAATTTTGATGTCACCATCATGGGCAGTGGCTACTATGTGGGTTGCTACTTTGTTCCATTGCACTTGGGAAGCACCAGCTGTAAACATAACAATATTATGTTGGAGGTTCTAATAAATAGTTTCTGCACTTATCTGCAATTGCAGGTACAATATAAAAAATAAGCATCTACTTAAATAACATCAAGCACTTTGAAAGTGACTCACTTACCAACAGCACACAATGAGACCACAGGTTTCCTTGCATCTCTTAGATCCCACAGATGAGTGAATGTATCAATAGAGCAGGTCGCAATCAAGTTGTGATCTTGTCTGTGGAAGTGAGTGTCACTGACCACTCTGGTATGACCGCGGAGGGAACAGATGCATGTTAAGTCATTGCCTCCCCGCCACTCATATACATCTACTCTTTGATTACTCTAGAAATTGGTGAAAGAATTAATTAAATTCCTAGAATATAGCTATTATATATATATATATATATATGTGTATGTGTGTGTGTGTGTGTGTTTGTGTGTGTATATGTGTGTGTGTGTGTATATATATGTGTGTATATGTGTGTGTATATGTGTGTGTGTATGTGTGTGTGTGTGTGTATGTATGTGTGTGTGTGTATGTGTGTGTAATAGCTATATTAGAGAGAGCTAGAGCCAAAGCTAATATATATATATATTAGCTTTGGCTCTAGAATAGTACGATAATTAAAATATTATAGAGACATTAGTGACGCATTTAGTCAGCATCTTTTAAAAGATTTTCTAAGAGTATTTGAACATAGTAAGTGATAATGAATTGTATTTTTTTTATTGTTCTATAATGAATTAGCTGATCAGAACACATTATTTTCAAACCACCAACGCAAAAGGAGGGGTGTTATAAGTTTAATCCCAATGGGTGTGTGTCTGTCTGTCTGTGGTGCCCAATTCTGAAACGGGTAAACTGATTTGGATGCATATTTTAATAACCAAAGAAAGCTGTGTTCAACGCAGCTTTTTGTCGGTTAGAAATCGGTTCAGTATTTCAAGGTTTTTAGTTGATGAAGGTGAGCAACTTCCACAGTTCTGATTGACATGAAATTTGGTATTCTGTTACATCAATAGTATTGCAAGAACATGGTAACATTCACCTAATGCTGCAGCATGAACTGAGGTCTGCAGAATACTCAACTCCTCACTTAGTTACAGCAGGTCTGATAATGAAGTAGATAAGAGAAAAGATTGAATACATTGGTGAGCAGAGCACCTCTCTGCTACTAACAGTCTCATTCACTTGTTCAATCAATATAATATTTTAGATTTTTGGTATATGATATAGTGTTGTTTAGGTGAGTGTAGACCATAGGGTTTGTACTAGTAGCTAATGGGTAAAGAGCGACCCGCCGCCATTTTGATATTTTTTTAAATAGTTGCACCGGAAAATGGCAAAATCCGTAAGTTTATAAAATAACTTTAGAGATTGTAAACTTTCGATAAATTGTCAGCTGAACAATGGTAATGATTTTTTATACACCAAAATGTTTAAATTTATAGTTCCTCGAAATAAAAAGGTGACCAATCAGAGCACAAGTCTACAAGAAACAGGCTCTTATTGGTATGTTCACATGCACACCGTAGAGTTACGAATTTAATAGAATTGTTTTCAATATCGCAAAATAAAAAAGTCCCATGACTAAAAATACTTATTTAGTAGAGTGTTCTTTTGATCTAACTAGCATCTTGTATGGCTGACTTTTGATGTAACTGCTGAACAAAGAGTGACCGCGTCAGTTCGGGAACTTACGTTACTTTAAACTCTGCAGGCAGAAATAGGAGCCATGCGCAGCGGGGTTCAGTCAACTTGCCCTGCAGTGGGATTCTATTAACATGTCGAAGGCCACAACCGTAATTTAAGTCGAATATACATACATTCATATTAAAAATGAGTTTTACCTGAAATTATACAGCCAAAGTAAACTCAACCAATATCGGACAACGGAAGGTCTATTTAATTCGTAACTCTATGGCGTACATGTGACGTCACACCTGAATAAACCAATGAGACCCTACTTCTTGTAGACTAGTGCTCTGATTGGTCGCCATTTTATTTCAGTTCACAATTTCTCGGAATGAATTCGAGAAATTATAAATTATCAAATTTTGATGCTTCAAAAAGCATTCCAAATGTTCAGTTGACATTTTAACGAAAGTTTACAATCTTTTAACTGCGCCGCAGCTTTGAAAAAATAAAAAATCAAAATGGCGGCAAGGAGGCTAACTATGCCAACTCCCGTAGTAAAAAGTTCGAACCCCTATAAACAATCCCCGACCAAAAAAAAATGAAAAGGTAAAAAATAATGTTTTGATCCATTTCAGTTTAATATAGGTACGCAAGGGTATCGGTAGGTAGGTAAGTGTCATCGCGTCAGGGACCGCTAATAGATAAAATAATACTTAGTAAATACAAAAAAAATTGCGGTCTCACGAGGCGAGGCGAGGGTTTATTCATTTGTGCATACCGCGATTGCGCAAAGTTTCTGTCCATGGAACGACTGGCACCACTCGGCTCCGGCCGCGTCGTATTTGCTATGACGAGGGTACTTCTTCACGATATCACCTGAATCGTCGTCTTGCGTGAGCTGTTTGATCGCTAGCCATCGGCGCCCCGCTAATAGCACGTTGTTGCCCGAATAATCCACGGACATAGCCGTAGCTTGCAAGTCGCGATACTCCCATTTCATTATTTCTGAACTCCAGTGTATAGACATAATTAAGAATTATTAAATCAAATCAACACTTCTTCTCTAATTAAGGTTATTGTTTTATGGAAAACATTGTGTATTTGTTGTTACTTTTTGTTCCCAATCCCGAAAAATCCCGATAATATTGACAATATTCGTTTAGCTTTATCTGACAATGACAAGTGACAATCAACAACAGCTGGAGACGCGTTCCATTTTTCTAATGAGCTCCTTCTTTGCAACGACTGATTTGAACAGTTTTGGTTCGAAATTTTTTTAAAACCAATATATTTCTAACAATAGCCAAACAAAATAAATTTAAGAAAAATATCTGTTTAGATTTGTGGAAAAAAAAAGCTTACAGCAAGGAGGAAATAGACTAATTAGTAAGAGATTATGTGTATAATGAAGTGTAAAATATCGAATAGTGCCACTTTCGACACGATTTTACCAAATAGTATTTATTTTTAAACTTAATCGAAAATAAAATGTATTTATGTTGAATGAAATATATTAGATTTCATATTTAATCAACAGCTTTTGGTTCCTTTGTCTTGTGTGCGTATAACACGATGATAATCAATTATTTCTGCTTCCTTTTTCTCGATATTTGGCAGGTTATTTTAAAAACAAAGAAAGCAACTCTGACACTAGTGTCACTGTCATTGTCATTCGACTTCGTTGTTATTGATGAAATTGGATGTTTGCATACAAACTGGGTATTTGTGTATGGATAATTTTCACCAAATTCTGAATTGAAACTATAATATTGAATTAACATGTGCGAAACAAACAACTGTTTAATTAGTTAAAAATCAGAATCACCATGGCATTAATGCTGCGAAGATTGCGACGAAGTTTTCTTAATAATTTTATTCCGCGCTTATTTATCGGTTTAGTTGTAATTTACATTTATTGTGAATACTTGATTTACTATGTTACACAAATTCAGGTAATACTATCACATTTACAACACATGAATAATTAAGTTGTCAGGAAATAACACTTCTATCATATTCTTTCCAGTGTGGTTGGTCAACATTAAGCAAAGAGCCCACGGACGGGGTTGAGCCGGTATATGCGATGGTTATAGCTGATACACATCTCCTTGGTACCCGTAATGGACACTGGTTTGATAAATGGCGGCGAGAGTGGCAGATGCATCGAGCTTTTCAGTCGGCTATGACTCTACATCGTCCAGATGTTGTCTTTGTTTTAGGTATTTGTTTATTTAATTTTGCTAATACAATCAAATATATTAATGCAGTACAATAAAACCTCTTGAAAGGTGCTTTGTGTTCTAATAAGTAACTTGCCAAGTGACCTGTTTTTTATTAGACACTCTTATGGGTTCTTAATAATCCATTTAGATTCTTTGTATAATGTACCAATTTGTTATTTTCAGGTGATCTCTTTGATGAGGGTCTGTGGTGTCCTGAAAAAGAATTCAATGATTATGTTGAAAGGTTTTATCAATTATTCAGTGTCCCTGAAGGTACAGCAATGTACTCTGTTGTTGGCAACCATGACATTGGCTTCCATTATAGGTACTTTTTTAATTAATAAGTATTCTCTGCATTACCCAAAGGTTGACTGGTAGAGAATGCTTATGGCATTAAGTCCGCCTCTGTACATTTTTGTGCTGAAAGTGTTTAAATAAAATAATACCAATTTGTTGGAGTGCCCCAGGTGTCCTAACACTTGCTCCATTGATGGCCAACAATGCTGCCAACAATGCTGTTTTAAAAATATACTTACAGGCATACACTGTTTAAGAATCACCATCAAATCAAAACCGGATAAGTATGAGTCGAACTCTCACACAAAGGGTTCATACCATAAACCTTAATTTTTATTTTTTGTTATAATTGCCACAATAGAAATACACAATCTGTGAAAATTTCAACTGCCTACCTGTTTATATACAGCCCGCTGACAGACAGACGGATGGATGGACAACCAGCATAGCCTTAGTAATAGGGTTCCATTGGTTACCCTTTGGGTACGGTTGTGATGGTGGAAACATAAGCAGAACATGGTTTGGACACATCCTTAACTTAATTCTCAATTTAGAAACCTATCCTACATACATGTCATGCAATTTTATTATTTTGCAATAGTGTACATCAATATTGTTTTTCTCTTTGCACTCTTCTGTAACTGTCGACTTACATAAATGAACTGCAGTATGTTCAAAGGATAACACCACAGCTGGTCAAGAGGTTCGAGAATCGGCTAAAGTCGCCCCCGGTGCAGTTAGTCAGCATCAGGGGGAATCACTTCGTCCTTATCAACTCGATGGCGATGGAAGGAGATGGTTGCACACTGTGCGCGCGCACTGTTGCCCAAATAGCTAACATATCAAGTAAGTATGAATTTTATGAGCTTATTTGTGTTGTTGTTTTTAAATACATTGCTCTACTCTAAGAGTTATAGCTTTATAAGATGCTTGTTTTTTTATACTAGGTAAAAAGTAAATGAAAGGATATAATAATTATA
Source organism: Lacanobia oleracea (assembly GCA_950371165.1). Lineage (NCBI taxonomy): Eukaryota > Metazoa > Arthropoda > Insecta > Lepidoptera > Noctuidae > Lacanobia > Lacanobia oleracea. The sequence goes on from OX493393.1 coordinate 8,385,639, forward strand.
TACTTTATGAGGCCATAAGCGCACTAGTGGCCTAAGCTTGAGATAGGCAGTATAAAAATAATGAGGATTGTATTGTATATTCAGGAATTTCAAATAATATATTGCAAAAAGAGTTTTAGCAACGCCATCTGTTGACGATATGTGTGTGTTGTTGAATTGAATTGAATTTTATGTGAAACAGGAGAGCCTATCTCCTGTTTTGTATTACATAATTAATTGTAGTGGATAAGTCAGAATATAAACAACTGGGGTTTTGGGGGAGTATGGCTGCTTTTGCCCTGACAGCCTTATATGAAGTTTAGTTGTCCGATGAGGTAGGTATGTTCCACTGGAACCTTACTGTTGACGTTAACGTAAGATCTCATTTTATTAATTTTCCTCAACAGATATATTAAAATGCAGCAGTGGATCAAGTTTGTGTAAAGGCAAAAATAAATTGGAAAGATATAGCAGACCAATTATTATGCAGGTAAGCTTTGCATTTGCAATAAGTTTGCAAAATAATCTATATTCGTTGATGCTCCGCTCCTATTGGTCGTAGCGTGATGTTTAACCTTAAGCCTTCATGACGATTTTTTTTTTCAGAATAGTAGTTTCTGAGATTAGCACGTTCGTTCAACCAAACAAACAAAAAAACTCTTCAGCATTACAATGTAGTATAGATACGAACCCAAACATTTTTCCAAAAACTATTGGACACATATTTTTTCACGTAAACAAAAAAATAATTTACAATACAGTGTGCGTCGAAAACATGCGTGACGTCGCGTCGCTGGTAAAAAGCATAAAAAGTGTATCATCGTATTGACGTCACGCTTGTTTTCAACGCCGTCATTTTTTGTTAAGGTACGTGAAACAAGAAAAAAATTAGATGTCCGATGTGTTTTGGAAATTTATCTGACGGATAAATGGGATAGACTCTAAGCCTAGGCGCCAAAATGGATCAACGGTCACCAAATTCTATCCAACTCAACTGTGATTGCCATAAAATGTAGGCTTGGGGTTACAAACTGGATAAAATAGCGCTACTTCTCGAATATTATTTGGTGACCATTAATCTGTTTTGGTAACCGTTTAGAACTTTTTTGGTAGCAAAATAGGTACTTTTTTGGGCGGTGTTTAAACACAAGCCCGGATAAATTAGATTTTTTCAGTGAAATACCCTGTTGTTAATCAGGGTCCTAACACGAAGTTCATAAGCCAATAAAAAATAAATATCGTTGTAATTTTCGCCTAGTTACATAATATTTTGTACTTAGGTATGTAGGTATATGTTTTATCAGGACCGGTTGTTGTCGCGACACTTGAGGGAGACCAATGTCCAGCAGTGGACGTCTTTCGGCTGATATGATGATAGTGAAATATGTTTTGTGTGCAATAAAGAATAAACAATATTTTTCAGCACTACCCTCTCTACAGAGAATCAGACAGCGGCTGCACGGAGCCTGACGCGGCGCCTCTCCCTGAGCGCAACAGCTTGTTCGAGGAGCGTTGGGACTGCCTCTCCAGAGAGTCCACGGAGTACCTCGTGGAGAGCCTGCGCCCGCGCGCCGCCTTTGGTGCGCACACGCATCACAGCTGCGTCGTCAGACATAGCTTCGTGCCCACCCCCGACCATAAGATCGAGTTTGTTGAGTACACAGTACCTTCCTTCTCGTGGAGAAATAGATTGGACCCCAAGTATTATTTGGTGAGTGGTATCTTCCTCAAGTTTATATCTTGGGGGTGCATGGGGTCTGTTACCATCTTAAGACCCAAGCCAACCTCACCTGCTAGCGGTGCACCCTGCTGTTCAACGGACGAGGCTCTGGCGAACCTGGTTTCCCTTCTCGTAGGGTTGTGGGGGTCAGACGGCTGGTCGCCCCACGTAAAACCAACTTCAGCCAAATAAAATGGACAAGAAGTTGATAACGGGTACTCGGGCTAGGGCGTCGCCGCATAACGACGCGCAGGCACATCGCCCTAAACCTGCGATAAGTGGGCTAGGGCTACCGTGTCGAGTACGGGCACGGCTAAAGAGGATAGTACCCAAGAAGAAGTTCCGCTTTGCCACCTGGAACATTGGCTCCCTAACCGGACGTTGCCGAGAACTCGCGGACGTACTTGCGAAGCGTCGGGTCCAGTGCGCCTTCCTTCAGGAGACGCGCTGGAAGGGAAATAAATCACGTGACATCGGGCAGGGGTACCGGCTAGTGTACACCGGATCACCAACGGGCAGGGGCGGAGTGGCCGTGGTGCTGTCTAAGGACCTCCAGGATGGACTCCTTGAAGTAGACCGATGCAGCGACCGGTTGATGCGAGTTAGGGTGCTGATCGAAGGGTCGGTAACGAACCTAATCAGCGCCTATGCTCCTCAAACTGGTTGCTGTGAGTCTGAAAAGGAGGCCTTCTGGGATGAGTTCGAGGACGTACTACGCGCTATTCCGAATTCCGAAGGTGTTTTGGTTGGGGGGGATCTCAACGGTCACGTAGGTCAGTTTGCTGGAGAGTACGGACGTGTTCACGGTGGTTTTGGATATGGCCAGCTAAATGCAGAGGGAGTCAGTATACTCAGCACCTGCGCTTTGTCTGACCTAGCCATCGCGAACACGTTCTTTCAGAAGAAGCCCCAGCATCTTATTACGTACCGTAGTGGTGCCTACTCAACCCAAATAGATTACCTGCTGGTGAGACGGTGCCACATTGGCAAGGTTACCAGCTGCAAAGTCATCCCAGGTGAAAGCCTAACGGCTCAACACCGCCTCCTTGTCCTGGACTTTGCGGTTGTACCGAAAAAGAAAGTGACCGAAAAACGCAAACCCCGCACAAAGTGGTGGTTGCTTGATGGTCCTAGGCAGTCGGACTTCATCGCGGAGCTCGAGCATCTCGAGATCAGTGCTCCGCATGAGTCCGCTCAAGAGATCTGGAGTAGGATCCATTCAGCAATCACCGATGCGGGTAAGCGCGTCCTTGGCACTTCTCGTGGTGGCCGCACCATAGAAAAGGAGACGTGGTGGTGGGATGACGGGGTGCAGGAGGCGACTCGGAAGAAGAAGGTTTTATTTAAACAGTGGCAAGGGTCCAACTCTCCGGATGACAGAGAGGCATATGGAGCGGCTAAGCGCGCTTGCAAAAAAGCTGTAGCCAGAGCGCTCAGCAAAAGTCTGGCGCCCTTGTACGACAAACTGGAAACTGAGGAGGGGCAAAAGCTTATTTTTAAGCTGGCGCGTGCCCGGGAGAAAGCTGCACGGGACATTAGCAAATGTCTCTGTGTAAGGGACGCCCAGGGTAAGCTGCTCTACGATGCCCCCTCTGTTAAGGAGAGATGGTGTACATACTTCGCGGAGCTGTCTAACAAACAGCATCCCCATAACCTTCCTCCCGAACCGCCTCCTAACCTTGGACTTATTTCCCCTATTTCCCCCGACGAAACCCGCATTGCTCTTCGCCACATGAAGAACCGGAAAGCGGTCGGGCCTGACAATGTGCCAATTGAGGTGTGGAAGGCGATGGGCCCACATGGCGTGGACCTTCTGACGGATCTTTTTAACCGCATCCTGATCACCAAGGAAATGCCGAACCAGTGGCGATTTAGCCTGATTATCCCTGTATACAAAGGCAAAGGTAGCGTACAGGATTGTAGTAGCTACCGCGGTATCAAGATCATGTGCCACACCATGAAGCTCTTCGAGCGCATCATTGACACACGGCTCCGTAGCGAGTGTACTGTCTCTGAGTGTCAATATGGCTTCCGGGCGGGTAACAGCACCATGGACGCAGTATTCGCCTTACGGAATCTGGCTGAGGCTTACAGAGAGAGAAGGAGAGCTTTGCATATGGCCTTTTTAGACCTACAGAAGGCCTTCGACTGTATACCTCGGCAGTCCATCTGGTGGGCACTGCGCTTCAAAGGCGTTTCCGAGGCCTATATTGACATTATCAGAGACATGTACCGCGATTCCGTGTCCTCTGTCCAGACCGCTGTTGGCGAATCGAATGGCTTCCCAATATCTGTTGGCGTTCACCAAGGCTCGGCTCTTAGCCCGTTCTTGTTTAACGTAGTGCTCGATGTAGTTACGGCAAACATCCAAGATAAGCCCCCATGGCTAATGATGTATGCCGATGACATCGCCCTCGTTAATCAGAACAAAGCCCATCTTGAGCGCAAAGTCAACATTTGGAAGGACACGCTTGAAAACGGTGGTCTGAGACTAAATGTGGCGAAGACTGAGTACATGTCCTGTGGCGGCACGGATTCAAATAGGTTCATCCGAATAGGTTCGGACCTGATCAGAAAGTCCGATACGTTCAGGTACCTTGGATCCGTGCTGCACGAGTCTGGCAACGTGGACGACGATGTCCAAGCACGTATAGGCGCGGCTTGGGCGAAGTGGCGCGAGGTAACGGGCGTTGTATGCGACCGCAAAATGCCTCCTAAGCTCAAGGGGCAGATATATAAATGCATCATACGGCCTGTCCTACTGTACGGCGGTGAATGTTGGCCAGCACTAAGTAGACACACCCAGGAGCTTCGCGTCACGGAGATGAAGATGCTGAGGTGGATGAGTGGCGTAACGCGATCCGATCGCATACGCAACTCTTTCATCAGAGGTAGTCTTGGTGTCCGTGACGTGGGGGAAAAACTGCAAGAGTGTCGTCTGCGATGGTATGGCCACATCATGCGCCGCCCTATGGAGTACGTTGGTCGGGGATGCATGAATATGGCTGTTCTTGGGGCTAGGTCCCGTGGTCGCCCTCGCAAGCGCTGGTTGGACGTCGTTAAGTCCGACATGAGAGCCAATGGCCTAACTGAGAAGGATGTTCAAGATCGGGCAAAGTGGAGGAAGCTAAGTAGGAAGGCGGACCCTGGCAATAGCCGAGATTAACGCCAGGTAGAAGAAGAAGATCTTCCTCAAGTTTATATCTTTCAACACTAAGAACACACAGATAGCACGGGCTGGCGGCGCGGGCAGCGGCTCGTTCAAATGCATAGATTTATATTGAACTGGCCACTCGTGCAGCGGCGCGGGGAGCGGTGCGGCGGCGGCGTGACGCAGTGTTGTGCATTTTATTTTTTGCTGTTTAATGACTGACGTTTCAAAATGCGTTTCAGAATTTGTATCAAAAAGATGTTTTCGTCGCTGTTTAGACATTTGTTCACAAACAAGACACTAATTTCTCAAATGACAACACTACGGCGCTCTAGCGCCGCGCCATCTGCCCGCTGGCTTCGTGACCGGATCTGCGCCGCCGCGCCGGTACCCGCGCCGCCGCCGCCGCCGCCGCGCCTTGCCCGCTTACTTCGTGCCCGCGGCCTTAGGAAGTTAAGAATAGATAGTGTCTTTAAATCCTTGTTTGTCCATATTTCCACTTCGACATATTTCCCACCGCTGGGTAAAGCCCTCCTTCCATTCTTTGCACCGTTCCCGGTTTTATGCCTCTTCCTAAAAATCCTCCTCCTTTTCTTTCGGTTGTATGTCAATTCCCAAGCAGGCCATCAATGTCGTCCCGCTATCTCCTTCGTGGTCTGCCGCGGCCCCGTCTCACAGATAAGTAATTAAGTATCATTTATTTACATGCTTGGAAAGTAAAATGCGAACACTTGATAAGTATTTTGGTACATCGATGGCTCATCGAGCTTTAGAAAAGTTGGGCTTCGAAGAACCTCGTCATTTGTCGACATTAATGTCCGGGATACTGCACCAGGTGTACTGTCGATATGATTTCCTGTAAACATTCCATTGCATATCTATGTGATCTTGAAAATAATAATTAACCTCTCGCGCGTTTCTCGTACAGTTCCCGTCACGCAAGCTTGTCTCCGCAAAGTACGCCGCAATCGGCTGCGCAGGACGTCAATTTGACAACAAACATACAACCGCGCATGCGCGGGTAGCTCGCGCATGCGTGGATTAGCACAAACGCGCGGGTGTAATGGCATCTCACTCGCTCGTATAAGTTCGATGCATAAGCGTATCCCGCTTGCTCGATGCAATACGACTGTGGATGCGAAAAGTGTTACAGGTTGTCATTGCTTTTAATGATTTATTTTGGTTATTTCTTACAGTTTGATTTGTGTTCTTGTGGTGTATGTGTTTGTTGTGTTACTTTTTGATATTTTATTGTTACTGGTAGTCTTTGTTACTTGTTTATAGTATAATACGTATAAACAAAAAAATATTTTAGGAACGTAACACTTTTTTACGCGATTGCACCTGCGCGGACTTCACTCAAACCTAACTTCCGAGGGGCAAGCCACGCTAACGCGAACTGTACACCCATGTGTACGAGAAACGCGCGAGAGGTTAATTTACCCATTTCCAGCTGACGATGACGCCGGGAGAAGTGAAGGTGTCTAAGTGTGGCTTGCCTCGGGAGTGGACGCTGCAGATCACGGCCATACTGATGACGCTCGCGCTGCTGGTCTACTTGAGATACTACACCAGTGTCAACACACTTAACTACAAACAATTGTGAGTATAGTATACTAGTTGACCCGCGCAACTTCGTCTGCGTCACAATTTTCATTACTGCTCCGCTCTTATTGGTCTTAGCGTGATGACATATAGCCTTCCTCGATAAATGGGCTATCTAACACTGAAGGCATTTTTCAAATCGGATCAGTAGTTCCTAAGATTAGCGCGTTCAAGCAAACAAACAAACTCTTCAGCCTTATATATTAGTATAGATTCAGTCTCATCCTAGGTGACTTTAGTAGTTCGTTGCTCGAACATTCAGTTCGGGATCATCTCTGGCTAACTATGAGAAGCCAGCTTCACCAATCTTTCTGTCTGGTGAAACATTTCTTCAGGCAGGACAAGACCCACGGCTAGTCTAATCGTCGGTCCACGCGAAACATATTTGGTCTGTGTCAAATTTGAACACTGAATAAAAAAAGCTTTTTTACAAAAAAAAAAACTTCGAAATAAAAATCTGGTCAAGAGCGCGTCGGACTCGCGCACCGAGGGTTCCGTACAAATTTGTAGTTACGTATTATAAACTACTTTTTGCCCGCGACTTCGTACGCGCATATCCCGTTTTTTCCCTTCACTGTAGGAATTTCGGAAAATTCTCTCTTAGTGCTTGCCTTCAACCTACATGCCAAATTTCCTTCACTCCCTAAGGAACCTACATGCCAGATGTCAGCTTTCTAACCAGTAGTTTCGGCGGTGCGTCGTCTGGCTCAGTAGGTAACGGAGGAATCCTCTCTTAGTGCTTCTTACAGCGTATTTTATGTATTAGGATTACAGTTTTACCGGTTTCCTAGAATCTATTTATTGTGTAAAAATAATCGACTTTTTTAAAAAGATATTTAGTAGGTAAGTACTGAATGAGGAGACTGATTGAATGAGGAGTTCGTAGCCAAGTAATAACAGTCACACGGGTCGATCGACCCGTCATCATCATCTTCCTGCCCTTTTCCCATGTTACTTGGGGTCAGCGCAACACGTTTTTTTCTTCCCTTCTGTCCTATCAGCTATCCCGCTATCTCTTTCATATACTCCCGTCTCTTTCAAATCGTTCCTCACACAATCCATCCATCTTTTCTTCGGCCTTCCTCTCCCTCTCCATCCATATTTATATTCGAGTATCGATCGACCAGTGTGTATGTTATAATGGTCACCCATCATCAGATCGACCTCTGCAAGTGTTACTTAACCTTGAAGATCAAACCGTGTGACTGGTATATTCCAAGGCACACCTTGAATCTCGGACTCTCGGAATGTTTAAATGGTCACCCATCCATAATACTCTCCTCTATGGACCAACCTCGGCAAGCGTAGCTTAACCTTGGTCGACCTGTGGGATATCTTATCAATATCATCTAACATTACAGAAAGTCAACATAAGGCTGAGGCAGCTGAGGTCATATTCCTGTGGAGAATCTTAACACCGCGATTCAGAAAAACGCGTCATCAATACAGCGCCATCTATCGCCAATGTAGTTGAACTGTCAAAAATGAGTTTGAACTTAAAAACCCACACATGTTACGATAATTAATAATGATATTATAATAATAACATCACCGTATAAATTTACCGTGATAACATGTTTACTTACTACCAATATAGTTGGGAAAAGGCTAGGCAGATGATGAACATGTTTACTTTTCTTTTGCTACATAATATTAAAAGTTTAATAAATAACTCAACAATATGTTTTGGTGTTCGTTTCACACATTAGTTACTACTATTATTCTCAATAGATGGCATTTCAAGTATCTGGAGTCTCAATGAAAACTACCTATTTTAGCGCTCGATGAAGTTTCTTCTTATCATGCAAAGTCAGGCATTATTTTTAACATTTAAAAATGCTGTATCTATTTGAGACCGCGATAATTGATACCTACTTCACACGGCACAGTTTTAAAAACTTACTGTTTATACATGCTTTAGTGCATTTTATCTTTTTCAATAGATGGCGCTATGACTAATCAGAATACATTAGGAAGTTTCTTACTAAACTTAAAAATTCAATATCTTTTGATTTTGTGGGTCGATTTTGATGAAATAAACGCTAAATGCTACTCGGGTTATCACTTCATATTTTTAAGTACCTACATTTGGAACCCCATCTGTGGTTTTTGCGTGATGCTCCCTCAAATGCACATACAAACAGATAAACAGACAAAACTTTCAAAAAAAGCATATTTGTGTTTTGTATCTTTTCCTAAATTTTCTATGTAGTTTTATGCAAAAATATTCAATCTACAGACACGGTTGGTCTACGATTGTATTATAATATGTATAGAATAGGATTACAGTTTCACCGGTTTCATAGAATCGATTTATTTATAGTGTAAGAATAATCGATTTTTAAAATAGATATTTAGTAGGTACTGAATGAGGAGATTGATTGAATGAGGTCGATCGACCAGTATGTATGTTAAAATGGTCACCCATCCTCAGACCGACCTCGACGTGTGTTGCTTAACCTTGTAGATCGACTCGTGTGACTGGTATTTTCTAAGGCACGCTGGAATCTCGGTGTGTTAAAATGGTCACCCATCCATAGACAAACCTCAGCCAGCGTAGCTTAAACTTGAAGATCGACCCGTGCGATGATTTCTCAACTAACAATACAGGTTGTAAAAATAATCGTCATGTAGATCTTCTTTCTTCGTTAAACAAGACGTGGTTATTTCAACATGGGCTGAGGTCATATTTCTGCGGAAAATCTTATCACTGTCATTCAGAAAAACGCGTCATCAGTATAACACCATCTATCGACAATGTAGGTTTATTACGCTCGGTGATTGATTACGTACTTTAAATAAAGACTATATTTTTCATGATTTAGGTAATTACAAATGTATAGTTTTTAGACTTTTCCCTATACCTGTAGTATAAGACGGTATTGCTTGCCAAATTTCATAGTTCTAGGTCAACGGGAAATACCCTATGAATTTTGATTCCCTAAAGAGTGCCGAAATATTCGTTTTTGCGTCATAAACGGCCGTATCTTTTTGTATGTTAACTTATAACTATGATTTTTTCACAGCTTCAAGGGACCGTAGACCTAAGTATTAAATTCCAACTCGATACCTCCTCGCGTTCCCGAGATAAAGGGTCTTGACAGACAGACGGACGGACAATAAAGTGATCCTATAAGGGTTCCGTTTTTTCAATAACTTTAATTTCGAAAACTTATGGTTGTTTCTTCGTATTTCAACAGCGACATCCGTAAAAAACGGAACCCTAATAGGATCAATCGGGTTCTGTCTGTCTGCTCATCCGTCTGTCACAGCTAATTTTCTCCGAATGGGGCCGTTCAAATATTACGTAAGCAGATTTATTACAATTATTTACCCCCCTATCCCCCTTGTCAGCAAAAGTAAGCAAAGCTCTTACCCCCTCCCCCCATGCCTCTTTATCTCCGAAACGATTGAGCCTGAAATTTCGAAAAAAAAAATGCAGAATATAGCTAATTTTATACCTAAAGATTACAGGAAAACCTATAAAAAGTCTATAGTGTCAAAATAGAATGTTAAAAAAATTAAATTGGTTCGGAACCCTGATAGATTTTTCTGTAATCTATAGGTAAAATATAATTCAAATTAAATAACACTTTCATTCAGACTACAGTCTATAATTATTTTGTTAGTATTTGGTGTTAGTAACAATGGTGCTTACGTAGTAGGTTAGTATTGTTAGTTTATATAAATGATTTATTTAATTATACCCATGACTGTCCCCACCCAGTGTCCCAGAAAGGGACAGTGCGGTCTGGCAGCTATCATTTTCAGGATGCCGAAATTTTATCTCAGTAGTTTCGGAGATAAGAAAAACGAAAAATCGGAATCGAAAAATCCCCCTCGGAATGGTGTAATTTTTCGTGTAATGTCTTGAATAAGTCTAATGTCTAGAATAACTTCAAAACCATTTTTTAAAATTATGAAAAAACTATAGTTAAAACCCTCACTAAGCCCTTTCATTTGATATGTCACGAATTTCTACAAATTATATAACTTTTTTAATTTTCTACTTTGACCCCCAAAAGTGAACCCAATACTAAAAATTTCATAATTTACGTAACGCTTCCGTGTTGGGGTCACAGAAGTCCATATGTGTAACACAACAGAATTGGTCCAGTGGATCTGGAGAAAACTGGCTGTGACAGACGGACAGACAAACAGACAGACAGACACCAGAGTGGTGATCCTATAAGGGTTCCAAATTTAGAACCTCCTCCTTTTTTTGAAGTAGGTTAAAAACGGTATTGTATGTCTGCACAGACACAACAAATGCTGTGCAGACAAATTTCGGTGTGAATTTTTTTTTAATTCAGAGTTCAAAGTCTGCTCAGACAAGTCTGCATCGGGTGGACGCACTGTAAGGCGCCATCTCCACGGACGAGCGACCCGAGCCAATAGTTTCGCCGTGCCATCAAATCCATAGTAATTCAATGAATAAATCGCCGCTATAATTTGACACCTGAGCTAACAAAATCCCTTTATAATGGAACTTAATTTACTGTTGTTTTTACGCCTCCGCTGTCCGTCCATCCATCCGTCCGTCCGTCTTTTTCGTCATTTTAGAGTGAACGTTTTTGAGGAGAAGGAAGTGAAATGAGGTTCCTTGCTGCTGTATGTCATCGGGCTGTAACTCAAGAACCATAATAGGTAGAGAGTTGAAATTTTCAGTGTTTCTATTGCCGCTACAACAACAAATAATAAAAATTCTATTCAATTCAAAATTAAAGGGGGCTCACATACAAGACACTTGTTTTTTAGGTTTCCGTACGCAAAGGGTAACCAACGGAACCCTATTACTAAGCCTCCGCTGTCCTTCCGTCCGTCCGTCCGTCCGTCCGCCCGTCCGCAAGTCCGCCCGTCCGTCCGTCCGTCCGTCCGTCCGTCCGTCCGTCCGTCCGTCCGACCGACCGAAATTTTCACAGACTGTGTATTTCTGTTGTCACTATAACAAGAAATTATAAAAATATGATGGTACGAAACCCTTCAAGCGCGTGTCCGACTTGCACTTGGTCATTTTTTACTCTTATTTAGTGCCAATTGATTTTTAAGATAATAGACGGATGTTGTTGGCTCTGTTGTGACTAAGAACTGGTTTGATCGAGAAATGTAACTTGATATCAGCGGTACATTTATGGAGCAAATATGATAAACTCTTACCTATTCAGTTTAAACTCGAAGAATCCAACTATGAGGTGGATTTCGTCGTGTAGAAAATTTAGGTAGACCGTCAGTTGTTCACCTGTAGAATTAATAAATCCTTTCATGGGGCACTTATATATTTCGTCTGCATCACATTTTTCATTAATGCTCTGCTCCTATTGGTTGACTTGATGTTATATAGCCTTCCTCGATAAATGCGCTATCCAAAATATTAACCGATGGAATTGTATACAATGTCAGTGACTGATGTGACAGTAAATTCCATTGGTTAATATTTCTCCGCTCCGCTGCCTCGCTCCGCGGCAATGGACAGGCGGCCTAATGCATAGTATGCAACTTTAACTATTTATTTATTTTGTCTATTCAAAACTAACGATTGCCAAAGTTTAAATCTAAGTCAATCATCATCACAGTTATAAACACCCGCACCGGGTGACACCCGACCGACCGTTGACTGGTTTTTGTCACTGTCTGGTGTCACTCCTAAATATTTGACGCAATAAAACCTGTCGGGAGAGGGGTAAGCAAATTTTTGAGCTCGCTTCGCTCGCTTTTCCTTTTTGCACTCTCTATTTTCATGAGCTTTTCTTAATAAAATAACAAAAGACTTCTTAACGTAGCACGATTTTTATATGAAAAGATTGATTACTATTATAATGGAACACGGGAGGTGTTCCATTCGAACTACTTAACGTACACCCCTTCCGAAAAATGGTTTGCGACTGCCCACACCGGAACGAAAGGCGCAACTCCTAATTATTTGAGGGGGGTTCATCTGTAGGGTGGCACCACTTATCCGCCTCGGGTGTCACCCATGCTAGCTACGCCACTGAGTGTTAGTAGATATATAGTAAAAGTTGAGATGTTGATGAGTAAAATAGCTCCTTATGAGGTGTTACGTTTATTCTGTGTATACACTTAAATAATAAACTCATACGAGTAATTAACTAAAACTAAAAATAAACACAAATATGTAACTAGTTTGTGGATTGCCTTATACGCCGTCACATATTTGCACTCGTGACTTGGGTCAAACAGATAACAGGTATTATTAGCGATCTCAGTGTCTAGTCACATGTAGGGTTGTATAATTTCATCGTGGATCTCCACTAGGTACCATAAAAAGTGTGTAACAATCTTTCTTATTATTTATACTAATGTATAAAGCTGAAGAGTTTGTTTGTTTACTTGAACGCGCTTATCTCAGGAACTACTGGTCCGATTTGAAAAATTCTTTCAATGTTAGATAGCCCATTCATCGAGGAAGGCTATAGGTTATATAAAAGACCATAGAACCATAGGAGCGGAGCACACGAAGTTGCGCGGGTCAATAAGTCATAAATAATTGTTATTAACCAACTAATGTTACAGAGTCGATAGGTACTCAATTCCAATGCTAAAGTATTTTATATTGATACTAAGAAACCCGTTGTCTGTCAGAGGAAAATCGAAACTATCCGAGGCGAGTACTAGTATTTTCCGCATAATTCGACAAAGTCTGTGTTTCCAAACGCTTACAACCCTAATCTCTTCAAAGTTAGAGTGAACAGGCTCCTTCTGGGTAAGCTCGCTCCATCGTAGACTTTGTCTCTGTCATCTCTGACCTAGACTAGAGACAAGAGCAAACCCATAAGAAAAAAAAAAGAAGTAACGTATCAATTTTTGGGGTTTTTCTTCTCAAGCCATAAACGCACTAACAGTCAAACTCATATGTATGATTATCTATACCTACTAGTATTATAAAGAGGTAATCTCTGGATCTTCAGAACTGATTTTGAAAGTCTTTAACCAATAGAAAGCCACGTTATTTGTGAATGTAACTATATATTAATATAACTATATATAAAAGGCTAAATATAAACCTGAAAAAAAAAACAAAAAAATACCAAAAACACCGACTTCCGAAATTAAAGTTATTTTATACTTTCTAGTGTTTTTGGAAGTCGGTTTTATTTTTTTGTACAAAAAGTTTTTTCCACAAACAGCGACCGGCGTGATGTTATGTTCTGATCTGGTGTAAACAATCAACAGACATGCGATTTCAGAAATCCCGATCCATTTGCTATCATTGATTGAAGAGTTTCGTTGCCTACCTCCGAAGTTCTTCATCAGATCTTCACCAAATTAAAATGGAACCAGTCCGGGAAAATACTCTTCCAAAAAAAAGAATCATCCAAATCGGTTATGAATTGATGAAAATATCGCTGAACAAACATTTTTCATGGAATCCCATCATCAGATCCTGACTTTTTCCTTCCATCATCAGCTCAGCAACATGAGATGATGATTACCAGGCACAAATATCTGAATTGCGTTAGAAATTTAATGAAAAACCAAAAAACTATAAAATTCCTTGTCTATAAAATTTTAGGGTCTCCCTCGATTTTCCGCTACCGCCCAACGAAGTGGGCACGGGTCAGCTAGTAGTCTAATAAAGATTTCTTACAATCTTACGGAGTTAACAATTTTCAAACATAATATATACATTGCGTTTTATAATATTAGGAAGGATAAGGATAAATCATTAAACATATTTTTTGTTTCAGATCCGGCAAGAAAGTGTGAGTCTGTAAAAAGGTACCTAATTACTTAATGTTGTTATTCATAAAATGTAAAGTTACTATCGTTTGTACTATGCTAATTATGAATTAAATGCGACTTTATTTACTCAATATTTCAATTCAATATCCGCTTTAACTAGTTGTCGGAAGCGAGGTCGGCAGTTCGAGACCCTTACTTGTAATTATCAGGGCTCGTGATAGAGGTGATTGCTCATATAAATATAACTAGCTATATCTCAAGGCTTCATCCGTGTAAATAAATAAATAATAATATTATTGATCTTAAGGCCTCTTTTATTTTGATCGAAAACAACAAGAATTGAGAACCATACATCCGTACACTTCAAAACAAACCTACAGCACCCTGTTTTTATTGGTGTGATATAATCCACTGAGTCTAAGGTAAGGCTGTCCTGACCGCCCATGTTATTATTATTAGTGATCTCTTAACACTTCATCACTCCGGCAGAACTTCTGCCCGACACTGTAGTTCGTGTCGCCTGGACACGAACTACAGCGGCCAATCTCGAAATCTCTAAACTGATCGTGGGCCCAGGTTGGCCGCTGTAGAAATAATCTGGCCAAATTGGGGTATCCTTGACTCATCCCAAACGCAGTGCTAGTGTAGTCTTTTCACTGGATGATATGCTAGCATCCACAACTAATCTCTTCAAAGTTAGAGTGAACAGGCTTCTTCTGGGTAAGCTCATTCCATCGTCGATTTTGTTTGTGTCACCTCTGACCTACACTAAAGTCACCAAAATCTAAGAAGTCCGGTTTGACAGCAGGATACAACATTGCTTTACTTGTAAGTATGAAAGAGACAAAAATAAATCTCTTTCGCACTTAGCGATAAAGCAATCTTCTATCTCTCTCTACTTAGCTACCAAATCGGACTTTATGTTGATTTTAAAGTTAAGAGTAAACCCATCTCAAATAAAAAATAGCTACCTAGGTACACCCCTTATGATAAAAAAAAGCCATCGACAGCTAAGCAGGGGGCTACATGACTGGAAGAAGTAGTACCCATTCCCGTTGGTTCTTGTCCGATTTTATTCGTCCTTACAAACTACGCTTTGTCTATTGTTACAGTTTTTAAAGGCGGGGCAAGACTTTTTCTGTGGGCATTATTGCCATTTTGTCCTATCTAAGAATAGTGTTTTTTTGAGGAGGTTTTTAGTGGTGGGATTCTACAATTGAGGGTGAGATGCGGCGAACTCACTCGCACCCCGCCTCGAATAGTTTTGATTTTCTTTTGACATTTTGTACGAGTAAATCATAGTGCCTATCCTGTCGCGGCTAATATTTTGACAGTACTGACTTAATTCTTATTGAATTAGTCTTTTATTTTGGGGAATACGTAGGGGTAGGCGCGGCCCCTTGGGTGGCGGAGTACTGACGTGCCGGATTAGTGAGACTGTACTGTATTTGCAAATAGACACAAATTAGTATGTTTTTAGGGTTCCATACCAAAATGGTAAAAAATTAACCCTTATGGTGTGACTAAGTCTGTGCGTCTATAACAGCTGGATATCTCAAGAACTACTAATGCTATCAACTTCAAATTTGGAATAGTTTTAGATGACGTTTGCTCAACTAATAAACTTATTAAGAAATAAATGAAAATGTTTATTTTTTTGCAATAGCGACTGAAATGGGTTCTTAAAAACTGTTCGAAGTGGGTCTAGTTTCAGTATCGGTCAAGAGTTGGCGCTGATCCACAACTGCAGTCTTAAAATTCTCTAACGAATATAGGGCCCGCTGATGAAAATTTAAAAACATTTCACGTTTTATATGATGGTACGGAACCCTCGGTGCGCGAGTCCGACTCGTTCTTGACCGGCTTTTTTTACCTTAGGTACGATTTTTTTGAATAGAAAAAAGCCAAAGCTGCGAGGGCTGTGAGGCCCTTTGGATCGCGAGGCCGCCTCTGGCTGAATGGTAAGCACAGTTAACGATAAAAGTCGCTGATCATTTCGGAATTTCGTCTTATCTTACAAGTCGATGAGGAAAATTATTGTCACTTGTGTAGGTAACTACTGGGGGTTTTACCAGAAAGATAGAACCGCTTTTTCACTGGCCGAACTTTTTGATTTGTAATACCTACTTTAGAATTTAAACATCATAAGGCTGCTTTCGCACCAGAGATGTGCGAGGATGCGTGCGAGGGATGTGTTTGTTAAGAACCGATATTTGAATTGCTTCATTTACCTAGCTTCGCTCAGCGCAAGCGATTCTATTGGTTCCTTACAATGACATTCCTCGCTACGCTTCCTCGCTCATCTCTGGTGAAAACGCAGTCTAATTATGACATTTTTACTTGTAAGGTAGGTTGGTAAATAAAAGTTGAAGGTATTTAATTAAAATGCAAAAAGTATATTTTCTAACTATAAAATAGTAGGAACATAAGAGAAAGCACTTATAGCTAGATTTAAGCGATCAATTACAATACATCTCTTTTAGAATTAATACTGAGTTATATCTAAAGAATAACAATACAGATAAAGGACGTAACTTCAGCTCTCTAACGGATAATATTGTCCTCATTCGGAAACAAGGTTCGCAAAATTTGGCCAAAGATATATAACATTATCTTTGGCCAGAAAATATGACGTCAAACAACGAACAAAAACTATTACTAAGAACGTTATCTACTGCCCTGCATTGTGAAAAACTTCATAACTAATGTCTAGGTACTTAAATAAATGCAAATGTGATACAATACTAAGAGACACCCACCACATGGCAACAATTATGATGGGCAGTGGAAAAAGTACACTTGGCAAGTTCGTCTTCGCAAGACTGCGCTTATCGAAGCTCTGACATCACTGCCTGAGGTTAACAGTAACAATAATTATTATAAAGTACAAATTCTCGGATAAGCAAGTCATGGTTGGCGAAATAAATTATCAATTTATCATGCGCACATACAATGCCTCCTCGGTTTAAGAAACTACAACATACTTACTCTTAAAAATCTGTCTATGTCTAAAATAAAGCTGGCAGTTTGATAAAAATAAAACAAAATTCTAAACAATAGAAAACAAACACGTACAATGTCGTGACACCTCGAGGGTGGTTAAATGAAATTATAGTATTTAAAAGGCCACAGTTTTCCTCTCTCTTTCCCATGAATACTAATTTTAATTCACCTCCAAGGCCGCGTCACTATCAAAGGCGTCAACGTCAGTTGAATATTGACGGAGCCAGGACGATGCGTGGACAGGTTTTAAACTTAATACTACTGAATCTTAATTAATTTGGCAGTGCAATGTACTGCTGCACGTGGCTCCTTATTCCGGTATGTCACTGAGTCGGATGCCGCCGGGTCGTCGGTACATGCGCTCCTGCATGGGCAGTTCTCCGACGAGGAACCGTTCCAGGGCTTTGGTGGCCATGCGTGAGTGGCCGGAGCTACGGAACGCGGTGCTAGCGTCGTGGCCCGCGTACTCGAACATTATGTCCGCTCCACCGGGGTGCTGTAACAACAGGAAATATCATTATAGCTACATGTATATTTCAGTAAGCTTTAAGAGGGCGAAAAATTATTCTGAATTCAGATTTATTTTGTTAAAAGGGGACTTTTGATTCCTTTTATCTTTTGAACTTACCTCGTCAAAGAAATTGGTAATGTCGTAAACTCGATCATAGATGACCACCCAGCAATCTTGCGGGGAGTCGTGAAGCCTGACTTCCGCTAGGGTGATGATGCGATCTTTAGCTTCCGGCGCTCCGGGGACGATCTGCTCCTGCCACTGGCTGGGCTTGGCCTCCACCGACCAGGGGTTCACGAAGCGCAGCGCCGCCATGGTGAGTGCCATCAGGTCTATTTCGGATTGCTCCTGCTGCACCGGCAGAGACGCCGACAGGCTCATCTCAGGAGGGGTCTGTACAGTTGCCATCTTAATTCTTCTCAAAATTGATTCTTCTCAATAAATTCTTCTGCTGATCTCTTCTCGTCTATCGTCTAACAGACACGTTAGCTCGCTCAGGTGATCTAGACTCGATTGATTGATCGACCGCTTGTCACTCTGTAAAGGAATTATGAAACCATATTAGTGCCCGTATTTCATTCGCTCTTAGGGGTGTCAAACTTTCTGTGTGATTTCTAGATTGATTTAAGTTTTCGTTCAAAAAAATTGGTAAGGTCAGGAACGTACTACTGATTTGTAAACATCGGTGAAATGGTTTATGATTTTTTTCATGTAAAGTGAATGGAAGACTAAATTGCTGCTGGAGTAGTGCCAGCCCTGGGCGAAAGCACCAGAGCGTGAATAGTTAAAATACGATACCGTTAACTCGTATCGTTTTACACGTCTAGACAACCACCGCGAAAGGATTGGCAACTCTTTCCTATATAAGGGAAACTAGAGGCAGTATAACTTCATTGTCTTACGTATCTTGGAACAGTTTATCGCGACACAGAGGTGACCCCTAATTTTTAAACAGCCGATAACGATAGCTTTTATCACGAGAAGTTTTGGCAATAACGATCGGCAGCGGCAAGTTATCTCTCGCGTTTGACGCAAATGAAAAGTACATTGATAAAAAAAAACTAGTTGATATGTCGTTAACCTCTATACTAGATTCAAAGTTTTTAACTAAATACTTAGACAATTTAAAAAAAAAAATAGTAACTGATAGGAACTTTATTTAGTAAACGATCATTTTTTTAAATGATTTTATTTTATTCTAGAACGATTTTTCTGACTCTACTTGTTTATTATTCGGGACGTTAACTGCATTATTTTGAAAACAAGATATATTTTCAAAACAAATAATATTTACCTTTTAATCACTGCACTCGATCTGAAGGACTCTGGGTTATCTTTGTTGATGCTCGAATCGCGGTGAATGACTGTCACACCAATTGTCACTATGCCACAGTTGTTCGTATTTCAGTTTATTAATCACGATAGTAGAATGATGCATGAGAGCGTAGAACATTGCCACAAAACTAATATACTCTTGTCATCGATTACTTGCGATTAGTGAATGAGTGGCTCGTTGCGGTGCCGGCAGTTATATAGTGGGTGCGCACGCGCCGCTTGCGTCTGATGTAACTCGGCGCTATCTTGCGCGCGCGCCGCGGCCGCACGGGCGCGCCGGCGTGTGCTGCCAACACCTCTGCTAAACTTATCAGCACCAGCGGACGGTGTCGGGATTTCTCATATTATTCTGACCTTAACTAACATATGAAATTGTACACAAATGTTGGGTTATTCAATTGTTTGGATGAATTAAGTTTGTTGTTTTAATAATCATCATCGATCAAGTGATTTTCACCATAGTTATCAGCAGCCCGGCTTTATTCACTGCTGGACATGCCTAGGGCTCTCTACGCTTGAACTGATCTCCACGCTCCTGAGCCAGATTTATCAATGATTTTACTTTGTCATTAAAATCTTGTCAGATATTTCGATGGGTAAATAACATCCCTTATTTTTTCAGGCCTTATTTATTTTTACAAAAGAGTCTATTAGGTATGGACCAATATCTACTTCATCATCATATATTAGCCGAAAGACGTCCAGTGCTGGACATAGGCCTCCCCAAGCCAAGCGTCGCCACAACGACGGGTATTGCGCGTCTCGCACCTATCGGCTAATATCTACTTACTATTCCTGAAATCGTACTATTTGGTAGGTACCTAAAGTAAGTAGGTATATTATTGCAATCTCTGATGAAGAGCTATGACGTAGCTGAAGGGCGGTGAATGAACTTTCGTCACCCATCGTACGACACCCACAAACAATCGAATTCACGTCATAACGTTATCAATCGTTAGATACTGCAGCGTATTTCTTTGGCCAAACAAATGTGTGACCCAATTTCCATGAAATGTTATGATTTTGATATATTCATGACGCGTGCGCAACCCCTCCCCCTGCTCTCTTCGTTCGGTTCTCTTTACATTAATCATAATATGAATCGTTCATTAACTGGTTAGATAGATTTACCCCTGAAGTGGATAACCGCAAGATTCCGTACACAGGAATAGGTCAGTTACTGCCATCTGTAGTTCGATTCTGTTAAAATCTTACCGTATTAGCTTACTGCTTAGGTGAAGTGAACATCAAGTGAACTGTCACTCCATGCACACATATGGAATGGCAGTTCACTTCAAGCTCACTCTATGGTGCTACGATGACAGAAAGACCGGCTGACTGATTATGTCTAGCTCTTTCTGTGCGGTATTTCCATATTGACACCCAATAGAATCCACCCTAGGGTGGATACTCGGAAACGTATGTCTGAGAATCCACCCTGAGCCAGGTTGGATAGATGGAATCTGTGTCGAATCGATGTTGTTTTTCCACCATAGTTACAGTGGCGCGCACACATCAACCGAGTACAATACCCAATTTACGAGCAAGTGTGATGATCTATGATCTTGTAATACCCTGGGTGACCCTGATACCTCAGGGTGGATTCTCGGACATACGTTTCCTAGTATCCACATTAGGGTGGATTTTGGCTGGAAATGTCGTTTCTGTGTTATCTAAGACATGTTGTTTCCTAGGTGTATAAAACGAGACATTCTACAAACTACCTACTATAAAAAGCACATATAGTAAGTCTCATCTTCCCTAACTCATTGGCGTTTGCAATAAGTATATCAATGTTGTATTTAAGTGAACCAAAAATATCCTCATCTTTATTGAATGCCATAGAATATCTTCGTTGAATATCCGGTTCGTAATTTATGGAGATTTATTTTGTTATCAATTAAGATTATAGGTGTTCTTCTGATTCTAACGTTTTTTTTAGTTTTTAAGTACCTACGCAAAGTGACATTACAAATTAGGATGCTATATAATAATACTTATTGTGAAATTATGTAAGATTAGATGATGTAAGATATAAAATACGACCTTTTAAAATTACAGGTGCTATAATATTATAGCTAAAACCTGAATGATATAAATCTGCCTGTCCTTGAAGTAGCATTAAATAATAATAATAATAATAATAAAACTTTATTGTCTCAAGAAGATACATACAATGGTAAAACACATGAGTTGTAACAAACTTAACATGTACAATAATTTTGTTGACCGCTAGTACCCAAAGTAAGATTTAACTTGTGGTATGGGTACTAGGGCTCTCGTACTTAAAAGCAGCAAATAGGTGACATTAGAGTGTAGTGTATCGTATATGTTGCATTACGGTAAGAAAATCTTAGATATTATAACTGTTTGTTTATATATATATTGTGTATGTGAGTGTGTGTGTGCATGTATGTATGTGTATGTAATTGTGTGTGTGTGTGTGTGTGTGTGTGTGTGTGTGTGTGTGTAAATGTTAGTTGAACAATAATATATTAATAACATAATATGTATCTATCATCTGATGAAAACCGTTTTCGCGATTACGTTTGCGCCTGAGTTGACAAAAACAACACCTTACCATTAATATGTAATTAATTTTAATTATTTACAACGAATGATGCAATATTTCTAACTGGTTACCTCTTAATGCTCTTTCAGCAAAATGTCGTTGGAATCAGGTGAAAAGTAACTTGCCGGACTAGTAACTTGAATTAATAGTAGTTATGCGTCATAAGTACTTATGATGAATTTGTGCATTGAGATGTCGAGCTGAAGCCTTATTCTCCTTATTTTTCTTAGGAATTCTTTGGTGAAAAGTTATGGTGTTATCACCATTATTTTTATTAATGTTTTGCTTAGTTGCTAGGGACCTTGTCTGAATGTTTTAAGAATGTGACAAACCCTATTTTTAACCGACTTCCAAATAGGAGGCTTCTCAATTCAGTAGGATTTGTTTATGCCAGAGTTTGACAAGGTTATCAGAATGAAGCGGAATTTCACAAATAAGTTCTCAACTTCTAATTCTTAATTCAGAAATCGGGAGAAAGACTAGCTCAAAGGCGAATTAAGTAAGCACACACATAAGTTTGGAAAATATATCAGTAAGCTGGGCCATATATTTTAATAAATAATATGGATGAAATATAGGACATTTATTTATTTGCATGGTCCTTGTGATATAAATAGGTATATGGTCTCTTATATACTTATCTGCATGAAATATACAAAGGTGAAATACGCAAAGGCAAACTTATGCCTAGGCATTCTACCACTACTTCGGCAAGATGGAAGAAACTTGATTAAAGTGAATGATATGATGAACTTCCTGGCTGTTCTTCGTAGTAATAGCCCTGACCGATTTCAGCCGTGGCGGCGAGTCTCTACAGAGACTTGCCATCGGCGCTGGACATATTATGGTGTTCAAGTATGTGCGCAGATACAGGACCATTCCCTCGTCCATCGCTCTCTTAGTCCCATAGGACGGCAATGCAACACGTCTGGAGAGAGATCTGACGCAGAACCAACGGCTTCACGTTTTTTTCCGAGGCACGGGCGTGTTACACCACCAACTTCCAAATTCTGGGCTGTCACAGAGAAATCCGTAGTAGGTACTGCGCGGCTGGCGCGTACTTCACTACGCCAGTTTCATATGTTCGTAGACGAGGGTAAGTAAATAATACCACGCTTGTACCTAGCGGCAATAGCGGTAAAGATTTACACTCTATACTTCGCTATAACACTTACCTAGTCTAAATATCCAGAACCCCACTCAGCAGCCGCCTTTACGACCACTTGCTCAACAAGGCGCAAAATCACTGTCATGAGATTATTATATTCTTTAGTAAATTAAGCAGATCATTGATTATTAAAGAAAATAATTGCTTTTGGTCATAAAATTTTGTTCAAAAACTATCAATCAATATTTTTTGCAAAATTAAGAGAATAATACTAGAGAAAAGATTAAAACTTAGTACGGTCGGCAGCGGAGAACGATTAACACGCAATTTAAAATTGTTGACATTACATTAAAATTCCATAAATTCTCTTTTCAGAATTTGATCAGATAGCTACCCTTATCATCATCAATCAATAAATATAAAATTCTCCTGTTATTGAGCGACTGACAGACAACGCACAGCCGAAACTTCTGGTCGTGGAAAGCTGAAATTTGGCATGTAGGTTCTTCGGGGAGTGTAGGGGAGCACTAAGAGAGGATTTCCCGAAATTACTACGGGAACGGGATAAAACGGGATATGCGCATACGAAGTCGCGGGCAAAAGCTAGTATTAGATACCTACTTATATTTGATCTGTTCTCAGGTACCGGGCGCATGAAGCTGTATAGCAACTGGTACGAATATGTACAGGCTGGGAATTGTGGCCTTTTACTAAGTCTCCGCTGTCCGTCCGTCCGTCCGTCCGTCTGTCTGTCAGCGGGCTGTATCTCAAGAACCGTAGAGAGTTGAAATTTTCACAGATTGTGTATTTCTATTGCTCCTATAACAACAAATAACTAAAATTAAGGTTTATGGTACAGAACCCTTCGTGTGCGAGCCCGACTCGCACTTAGTCGGTTTTTATGTAAATACCAGCACTGCGCCCGCGACATTGTTCCCGCGGGTTTAGTAGGTACTCCACGAACTTCATCTCCTATACTTCCTTCGTTGTAATGTGTAAATTACTTATTAATAGACATTGGGCAGTTCGCTCTAACCGCAATATTTTTCTCACTTAGAGCATTTTATACCCGTTGTAACTTTTAAACGAAAGGTCAGATTTGAATAATTTAAAGAGTAATTTACATATACATAATCAAAATTAATTATCATACCATTTAAATGGATAAGGGTTAATATCATGATACCAAAATCACCACTATTTCATTCTGCCTGGGTTTTGATTGAGTTATTTGACCAAAAAGCGGTCATTAATTTTGCGACTTAACCATAATGGTTAGACATATACCCTCGCGGTATTTTTTTATAGATAATAATGATTACTTCAATTATGTACCTAGTAGATACATTATTTTTACGTGCCATCAATAGTTTTCTCAGCGCACGCCAAATAATGAATTTCATAGACAACAATTGTTACTTTGGGTTTCATTATTGCAATTATCTTAAGAATCTCCAATTTTTTATTATAAATATAACCTATGTTACTCAGTGATAATGTAGCTTTCTAACGGCAAATGAATGTTAGAAATCGGTCCTGTAGTTTTTATGTTTATTAATTATATACAAATCTTTCCTATTTATGCTATTAGTGTGGATTGATGTTTTTCTTAAAGGCCTAAAACTGAAGTGTTATCAACATTGGTGACTGTACATTGTATAAATGGTTTGACCCGTCTTTTCCGACGATTTCATAACAATGGATACAATTAGAGTCTTCATTGACTTAATGTTGTTTCTGTTTTTTCATGATGATAATACCTGCCTGTAGTTTATCTGTAACTAATTCATAATTGTATTAAATTACGATTCTCCTGAATTAAATTATAGATTTCAATATACGTCATTTGTTAAATCAATAAGACCAAGACACAATTATTATATTGTTTTAAATTTCTTTACAACAGTTTATCCTTCCAGAATAAATACCTATTGGCTTTATTTTTACTCTAGTACCTACTTATATTTATTTATCTACCGGCAATTGCTCGCGACTTCGTACGCGCATATTCCGTTTTTTCCCGTTCCCGTAGGAATTTCGGGAAATCCGCTCCCCAAGGAACTAACATGCCAAATGTCAGCTTCGTACGACCAGTTATAGTTTCGGCTGTACTCAGTCAGTCCGAACAATCAATATTCTAATATGTAAATTCTTCCGTTACTGACTGACGTGAGGGACTGACAGACAACGCACAGTCGTAATTTTCCGGAACTCCTACGAGAACGGGAAAAATCAGGATATGTTTTGTGTTTTATATATTAGGATAAGTAATTGCCGAGTTTTAGTTCATCATGGTTGTCCTTCACGTTCATTAGCTGCTTAATTTGCATAATAGGTAGAAACACCACCTTTATTCTGTGAACACCTGTAACAGCAAAAAATATTATTGTATTTTGTTCACTAAGGCATTTTACCAGTCTATTTTATTCGAATGACACCGTGAAAACTTTAGGCGAAGTGTGATGTCAAAACATAGCTGCCGTCAAAGTGAAGGCTTCGGTGAAGTGCTTGGATTGGCAGATCACTTCCGGATCACTTCACCTTCACCGACATGTTTACAGAATCGCACTGCTGTATGTAGAGTGACAGCCGGTCTATTCTGTCAAAGTCTCATCCTGTAAACTTAGGTGTGAGCATGAAGTGAACGGTAATTCCATCTTGTAAAAACAGTAAAACCAGTTCTAATACATAGGTATACTATTACTCTGTCAAGAAAGTACCGGGAAGATCAATAATACACAAAATGTCTGATATTCATCCAAATTTATTTTATCACCTTCAAAGTATGCTCCTTTAGAAACGATACACTTGCGCCAACGAATAATCCATTCATCAAAACATTTTTTAAACGCTGCTTCCGAAATTGAGTTCAGTTCTCGCCGCGAATTCTCCTTTATGTCTTCTATCGATTGAAAACGGTTCAGTTGGAAGGCGCCACTCCGAAGCTTGTTGACTAGTTTGCATGTCAAACTCGTAAACCCACGTCTCGTCACCAGTAACAATGCGTTTCATGAATGTTGGGTCCGAACTGACTCGTTCTAGCATGTCCTCAGCGACTTTCATGCGATTGAGTTTTTGGAGAAAATTCAGATCTTTTGGGACTAGCCGAGCAGCAACATGTTTCATACCCAAATGATTAGTTAAAATGGTACGGATCGACTCGTGAGATACAGAAGGTTCGGCGGCTATCTCTCTCAGAGTTTCATGGATTCTCAGAGTTGAATGGGGATTTTCAGTCACTATTTCCTTCACTTTTGCGATGTTAACTTCAGTTGCAGACGTTGACGGCCTACCAGAGCGAGGCAAATCTTCCATCACATCTCGACCGCTTTTGAACGCTTTGAACCACTCATAAGCACGAGTTTTTGATAAAGTCGATTCACCGTAAGCCTTCTGTAACATTTTCAGTGACTCCGAATACGAAATTCCATTGGCGATGCAAAATTTAAGACAAACTCTTTGTTCGATATTTTTGTCCATTATGAAATTCGCAATACACACTATATATGATATTACTAAAACCAGCACTGTATTTAATATAAATAACAGATGCAACTCAAACTCCGCCCCAAAATGGATAACAGTTGTGCCAATCTAACAACTACAAAAAAACAAAAATTTGAATTTGGAACCATAAAAAAATCATCCATTCCCGATACTTTTTTGACTGAATGTATACTTAAGGTCATTTATATAAAATCTTGTTTTCTTTACACAAGAAAAAAATATGATGTGATATGGTCTCCTGTCTGTTTTCGTTCAACTTTAAAACAATCAATCTATCATATTTTTTATTGAAAGTTATTGTCACAAGAATATCAACCTTGACCAGCAAGATGTTATGCGCAGTCAAGTTTAAAATTGGCCAGCGAAACTCCACTGACTCGGTATAGATCGGGGCCGGTTTTCCTTAGAGGTAACGTACATTTTGCCAACCTGTACCTATGTATAAATAAATGACTAACTTTGTTTCTTTTTAACCGACTTCAAAATGGAGGAGGTTACTCGAAGACGTCTGGATCGATTTAGAAAATTCTTTTTTTTGTTTGAAAGGTTAGGCTTCCCAGGCCCCCCACCGAGTGTGTCCCCACGTTGCCGTCGTGGTGGGGATTGTGTGTCTCAGTGATCTTGGAGCTCTGCCGGTAGAGTTACTCATTCAAAGGTTCAAGTGAGAGACCAGACAAAGAGGGAAACGAGAAGGGCACACCGTTCGGAGATTTGAGCAATGTTCGGGTTTTCGGACGGTGTGCGTTTCATAGGAAGGAATCTTGCTCACTGTTCTCTGGTACGCGTCTGCTCATCAGACGTGACTGTGAGGGCAGTGAGCAAGCAAGAAAAGGGAGGAGAAGGGAGGAGAAGATAGGGACCACACCCCTTAAAAGGAACAAAAAAAAAAATGAATAAGACACACGGAAAAGCATTACCCCAGGGCGGTACCAGCTGCTCAGCAGCTGGAGAATCCGCCACGTCTCCTTCGGAGGCGTCATGCCCCTCGTATTCTGGGGGGGGCAACGGTTGTCTTGAACCGCTTGCCAGTGGCAACAAGAGCCGAGGAGGCTCCCGATCCGCAACGTCCTTTAAGGAGATGATCGGCTTTAATTTTAGTAAGCCCGACAAGATGTCGGGCGAACGTAGTGCGGAGGCTCCCTCCAATCATTGGAGGAAGGGCTCGCTTGAGCGTCAAGGAGATGCGGGGTCAGACTCCGACTCTGCGTCTGGCATCAGCTCGGCGAGCTCTGGACACGAGGGAGCCGAGGTTGCTTCGGAGAACTCCAAGTTCTTCCGTAAGCGGCCCAGGCCGGAGGATGACCAGGGGTCGTGTTCCAACAGAGAGGCGGTCTCAGCCCGTAAGATTCCCACTAGTGCACGGGGCAGAGGCCGAGACGGAGGCAAAGGGAGGGGGCTTGAAAGAGTAATTGCAAACCGCCTCGTCGAGTACCTAGTGAGGGTGGGGCCGGATCTGGCGGAAAACCAGTTCGGTTTCCGCACGGGACGCTCGAAGGTGGACGCCATCATGCGCGTGAGAGCCCTCTCGACGGGGGACGCGGTTTCCCGGGGCGGGGTCGTCTTGGCTGTGTCTCTAGACCGCCAATGCCTTTAACACCCTGCCTTGGAGTTGCATCAGGGAGGCACTTCGGTATCACCGGGTGCCGAACTACCTCCGTCGCGTAGTTGAGGCTTACTTGACGGATAGAGACGTCATCTACCCCGGTCACCTGGGAGAGTGGAACCGGCGAGAGATGTCGTGCGGTGTTCCACAGGGTTCCGTTCTGGGGCGCTTCTGTGGGACATCGGCTACGATTGGGTGCTGCGCGCCGACCTCCCTGGCGGCGTCAACGTTGTCTGCTATGCTGACGATACGCTGGTCCTGGCGCAGGGGAGGTCGCACCAGGCGGCGACCGACGCTACGACACGCGGGGTTGCGATAGTCGTTGAGAGGATCCGGTAGTTGGGTCTCGAGGTGGCCTTGCACAAGTCCGAAGCCATGTGCTTCCATGGTTCTCGGAACAGGCCACCATCGGGGTCTCAAATAACGGTGGGAGGGGTTCACATTGGCGTCGGGTCGACGATGACGTATCTAGGTCTCGTCCTTGACAGCCGATGGAACTTCGTCGAACACTTCCGACGTTTGGCTCCCAGACTGGGACGAGCCGGGGCTGCCTTCAAGCGGCTTCTGCCCAATCTAGGGGGTCCAAATGCCTCCTGCCGGAAGCTTACTACGCGGGGGTCGTGCGGTCCATGGCCCTTTATGGGGCGCCAGTATGGGCGCCTACTTTGAGGAAGTGACCTGCCCGTTACCTCAACGCGTCTCAGAGGGTCATGGCCATCCGGCTGGCCCGGGGATACCGCACGGTCTCTGGCGAGGCGGCGAGCCTCCTTGCCGGACTGCCGCCATGGGATCTGGAGGCGAGAGCCCTCGCGCACATTTACGAGTGGCGCGTGGAGGCGCAACGCCGGGGCGAGACACCTCTGCCGCGGCAAATCGCAGCAAGGCGGACGGAGCTCCGGCAGAACCTCATGGCGGTATGGAGACAGCGACTGTCGCAACCCAGCGCTGGGCACGCAACAATCCAGGCGATAAGTCCCCTCTTTGAGGAGTGGCTGGAGCGGCGCCACGGCGTCCTCACCTTCCGCCTGACACAGGTACTCACCGGACACGGTTGTTTCGGGAGATACCTGTTTCGGATTCGGCGGGAGGACGCGCCCGGGTGTCATCACTGCGAGGATCGCCCGGAGGACACGGTGGAGCATACGGTGGAGGTCTGCCCTGCTTGGGCGGAACACCGCCGGGTCCTCGTCGAGGCGATCGGCGGCGGCGACCTCTCGCGACCGGCCTTGGTTCAATCTTTGGTCCGGAGCGAGGAGGCATGGGAAGCGATCACCTCCTTCTGCGAAGCAGTAATGCTAGCAAAGGAGGAGGCCGAACGTGTGAGAGAGAGGGAAACCTCACGTCCCAGTCGCCGCAACAGAAGAAGACGCCCCAGGCGTCGGGAGTCGCAGGACGATTCCCGGCCGCCGTAGGCGCGGACCTGCGGACGGCGAGCAGTGGGTGGCTCGCCGTCTGATCAGAACTAGGCCCGGGTCGGCGGCGCGCTGCGATCCCAGCGCGCCTCAAAGAGATGTCAGCGTGGAAGACGGGGCCCGCTAGGGCAGGTGCCTGCTGGGGCTGCGGAATCTGTTCGAAAGAGGTGCCGTAGCCTTGGAACACAAAGGGCACCAGGAGGAACACGGATGGGTTTTAGTCAGTAAGAGTCTGACACTCCCTCTTGCTTCACCCAGAGCGGGAGGAGTCATTTGGTGATTTCCAATGCTTAAAAAAAAAAAAAAAAAGGCTTCCCAGGCCCATAACCATCAGGTCAGAATGATAAGATCTTGTAGAAATAGAGGGAACTCTTCAAATTTAGGCTCACTTGAAGCATTTCCGTAGCTTTTGGAACAGTATTTGTTCAGAGTGGTCTCATTTCAATTTGGTGAAAATAACATGATTAGATTAGGTTACGCTGTGAAAGGGTGTTCACGTGTGAAATCTCATCATCACCAGTAAAAAGTGAAAAAAATAAAAACTTGTGTGCAACAATGTGTACATCGAACCGTCATCCATACACTTGAATAACATAATTATTATCTTCATCAAAATAATATTATGACGTGCCATAATAGGCAATACGCTTCACTGACGTCACAAATGTTTTTCATTTCATAATGTAAATAGATCTGGTGATAATGTTGTCGAACGTGCGGGACGAACCTTTTTGATAGAATATCCACAAATTATTAGGAGATAACACTATTCTTGGTATGTTAAGATATTCATGAATCTTAATGAATGGCATGATTAGGTATCGCGTATCGGCTCTCACGGTCAAAAAAGATATCATTGTGGAATGATACTTCGGGGATGTTATTAGATGTACCGGATGGTCACCTGAATCTGGCCAGAGAAACCTTTCTATAATTCCTGTAAGCGCATCACTAAAGTAAAGAAAATAAATAAGTTGCACAGTAAATTCGAAAAACTGAAAGTACTTTTCTATAATGGGAGAAGATGTCGGTCGGGGCAGAATATTCTGTGCTAATAACCCTCTAGCTAGTTGATGTCAATATTGTTTATGTGAATCTAGTCCAGATAAAACTGCCAGTCGATTCTGTAAACATGTGCAGTGATCACGAAGTTAGCTGTCATACCATCTTGATTACTTGGATTGACAGCCCACTTCGTGATCGTTTCACCCAAGTCTTCACTTCGACATGTTTACAGAATCGCACTGCTGTTTCTCGTCCGTTAAACATAGGTGAAGTGAAGTTGAAGTCGGAGCCGTCAATCCAAACAAACAAGATCGAAAACAGCTCACTTCATATTCACCACCACCACCTTTCAGTTTCCATCCAAGTTTACTCGATGAGTTGTTTACAGAATGGACCGGTTGATTTGTCATAGTTCACACTAGCTTACGTGTCAACGTCTCTTTAAAAGAAAATCTTAAATTCCTTAATATAAGATAACCAAGTAGCTACGACTCTTTGGGTATGATACATGAAATATTTACCAGTTCGGTATCCATTAATCTCGAAGTGTCGAGCCTACTTGAAGACGTTGAACTGCGGGGATAATATTTTCTTGACATTCATACGCAAGATCAAGGCTGGTACGAATGTTTATACTTTTGAGATCGTTCAAAACATTCCTTTGCGTGTGTTATCAGACGATTATGACGAAGGAGAAAATATTTTTTTTTCATCATAAGCAATAAGTAGGTAAAACTAGATTTCGTATATACGACCTACGCCTACAAGACCTCCTTGCTTGATAGGATCACCTATCTAGCAAGGAGGAGGCGCCTTCGACCTTATTCTTTTGCCAACTGGAATAGATCCTAGGCATTATTATTAAAGAACACTACTTAGGAACCTACTTCTAAAGAAGTAGGTTCCTAAGTAGTGTTCTTTTGTGTGACCGGAAAATGTTTTGATTAAATTGTTGGCGAACAGACTCATTTTTTGGCAGTTTTTACCACAGTACCTAGGTACTAGATGAATATTTTCTGTTATTATTCTTGCAAAAATAGCTACAAGAGAAAGGATGATTTACATTTAATAGGTATCATTGCCTCATCGGCTACAGTTTTTCTTGTAGGTAGGCATGACGTGCAAGTAAATTCCCCATATTTTGTTATTTTTTAATGAATCTTTATCTCTGTTTACATTTATATCGTTACGGGTTGCTCACATTGTTTTTTACGTAAATGCTTGTTATCAAAATTTTCCTCAAATGCACAAATATATGAAGTTAAAACAAAATTATTTCCAGAGAAACAAGATTTCTGACGCACTCCTAGCGTCAGACATCTTGTTTTTTTCCTGTAGGTAAGCAAGTCCATGTAGTAAAGAAAATACGGAGTTTCCTAAGATGTAATGATGATTGTTTTTAGGGTTCTGTACCTCAAAAGGAAAAAACCGAACCTTTATAAGATCACTTTGTTGTCCGTCCGTCTATCGTTTATCTCGGGAACGTGTGAAGGTATCGAGTTGATATTAAAACCATATACTCAGGTCTATGGTCCCTTGCAGCTGTGAAAAAAATAAAATTCTTAGTTAACGTAAAAATGATGCAGTAACGAAAGAACAAACGTGAACGTATATTCGACACTTTCATAAGAATCAAAACGCATAAGGAGGACGTAGGTATAGGGGATATTCTGTTGACCTACGAGTAGAACTATGAAATTTGGCAAGTAATACCGGCTTATACTACAATTGTAGTCTGAAAACTATACATTTTTAAATCATAAAAAATATAGTCTTTATTTAAAGTAATTTGTAGCTACTTTGTACGGAACCCTCGGTGAGCGAGTCAGACTCGCACTTTGCCGGATTTTTATTAAATATAGGTACTTAGCTAATATTACTTATGCTAATGGCAGGAAAAACTCTAGTAATAGCTTAGCTACACTTCCTATAATATGGTAACTTTCCTAGTACTTTATGAGACATCTCCTGAGGCTCTACACAAAGCGCCATTCTATTAGCGTATGCGATTGTCGAATTGCACAAATATAAAGGGCTAGTTGACCCGCACAACTTAATTTGCTCCGCTCCTATTGGTCTTAGCGTGATGACATATAGCCTTCCTCGATAAATGGGCTATCTAACACTGAACGTATTTTTCAAAACGGACCAGCTAGTCTATTCTGTAAGTAACCACTTCGATATCGAGCTTCACCTGAGTGACAAACCTCACAAAGTGCGCTTTATTGCACACAACATAAGGTCTGACGTAATTTGATACTCACCGCGGATTCCGCTGTCGAGATACGAAAATGTTGTTACAGAATAGGGGTACAGTAGTTCCAGAGATTAGCGCGTTTAAGCAAAAAAACAAACTTCAGCTTAGTATAGATTGACCACGGGGCTTTTCAACAGCGTTTTTTTTATTTGTGATGAGTTTGCTCTTGACATACCTAGACTAGATCTAGGTATGTCAGAGATGACAGAGACAAAGTCTACGATGGAGCGAGCTTACCCAGAAAGAATTGCGTTTATCAATCCCATACATTTTTGACGTTTGACGATCGCCTTCACCACGCTACCGCGGTAAGATTGTCACTTGTCTTGAGCGTTTAATGATCAAATAGTTGAAGGTGGTTGAAGGGTATTACAGGCTTTTGTAGATCGTCTAAAGCTAAAGTTACGCAAAATGAAACGTAATAAACTAAAATTTAAATATTGAAAGCCCCCGTTGGCCAAGAGAAGGCCTACGCTAATATTAATGTACCTATGTAGGTCTTATCGACGCTGCGCCAATTTTGTTCAATGGCAGACGACGCGATACGCAGTTGATAAGGCACGTCTGATTTTTACTATTATTCTTCTTAGTAACTACCTTGGCTTCTCAAGATAGTCAATATTGTGTAATATTTATGAAATATTATAAAACAAACTGGTTATTACTGTTCATCAAGGGTATTAATTAAATGGTCATTAGAAACTCTTTCGCAAGAAAAAGCAAGTTTTCTGACGTAGCTCCTTAAGGAAAATAGTTTTGCTGCTAAAAGTTAAAAATTCTGGTAAAATAAAAAATATGTATATTAAGGTGGATGCTCCAGGGTAGCCCGCGAAATTCAAATATTTTTTTGTATTTTTTGCAATTTGCCGGTCAGTGTGAAGCTGTATGTGGACCAAATGCGATCTGCGACCGTAACGCGTATTTATCTAAAGAATTATAACCATTTTAATCATCAATATAGCCCTCTAAGTTCATGTAGTTCGAAAGAATGAATATTTCAGAAATAATCGTTCACAAAAAATATTTGAATTTCGCGGGCTACCCTGGAGCATTCACCTTAAGGAAATAGCTCATGTAGCAATTCGCGCCACGATATGAAGCGTGGCCATAACCGCAACGTTTCAGTTTAACCTGTTCACTTGTATCTGCACGTCTTGTTACCAAACAGGCACCTATAGTGAGTACCTATCTGACCTTACGTAACAAAACCTTAACAGATATTTCATATACAAGCTGTCTGACATGTTCTGTCCCAACCCAAAGATCAGGCGCGATCCGGATGAAATTGGAGCAAGTATCACTGGGTGATCTCAGGTCAGGAGTCAAATGATGGCCATACACTGGGGCCGTGACAATGTAGGCGATATCGACGTTTTAGTGCGTCGTATAATATTGGAAGAGCTACTTATTGCAAAAAAATCGGTCATGAGCGAGTTGGACTCGCGCACCGAGGGTTCCATACAAAGTAGCTACAAATTACTTAAAGACTATTTTTTTTAATAATTTAATTACAAATGTATAGTTTTCAGACTTTTTTTTTTTTTTTTTTTTTATTTGTAATGGGTTTGCTCTTGACTCTAGTCTATGTCAGGAATGACAGAGACAAAGTCTACGATGGAGCGAGCCTACCCAGAAAGAGCCTGTTCACTCTAACTTTGAAGAGATTAGGGTTGTAAGCTTTCGGAAACACAGACGCTGGCAGAGAGTTCCACTCCTTTGCTGTGCGCATTATAAAAGACGTTTGAAAACGCTTAGTGCGAATTGGTGGAATAGCCACAAGGTAGGGATGGTAAGATGCAGTGCGTCTGGATGTCCGATGGTAGAAGGGGGCCGGTGGGATGAG
The DNA here is from genome assembly GCA_950371165.1 of Lacanobia oleracea. NCBI lineage: Eukaryota > Metazoa > Arthropoda > Insecta > Lepidoptera > Noctuidae > Lacanobia > Lacanobia oleracea. Next base: position 8,419,951 of record OX493393.1, read on the forward strand.
GTCGTGGAGTTCTTGGGCACACTCACCGAAGTACAATCTGTAGAAGACCGACAAGCAGGCAACCTTACGGCGATGAGCCAAGCTATGTAGCTTGGCATCCACCAGTTTTACGTCGCCGATGAGCCTCTTAGCTCTGCGTTCCACCGAGTCAAGCGCGGCAAGCTGATACTTAGCTGAGCCATCCCAAAGGTGGCTACAATACTCCATGCAGGATCGGACTTGCGCTTTGTATAGTGTTAAAAGCTGTCCAGGCCTAAAGTATCGCTTCACCCTATTTAGGATGCCCAGCTTTTTGGCCGCAGTTTGGGCTTTGTACTCGATGGTGGCGCCGAAGTTGAGACTGGATGTCAACTCCATGCCTAGGAGCTCGAGCCGATCAGTCACAGGAACAGATGCACCCCGAAAAGTAGGAGCTTGGTCAAAACGACTCCTTTTTGCGGTAAAAAGACACGCCTGTGTTTTGGTGGCGTTAAAAGTGACCAAATTGTCATCACCCCATTGGGAGACAACGCTTAAGGTCAAATTTGTCCGCTCTACCATGGCCTCTCTCAAGGAACAAACTTCAGCCCCACTGGTTGTTGCGCTGGACAAGTATCTCTCTGAAACCGTACTGTCATCTGCGTACCCAACAAGACCAGGCTGAAGTAGGTCATTGATGTGCAGCAGGAAAAGAGTTGCAGAGAGAACAGACCCTTGAGGAACTCCGGCATCAATAGCCATGAGGTCAGAGGAGCAGCCGTCAATGACCACTCGGATCGACCGTTCACTCAGGAAGTCTGATATCCAGCTGCAAAAACCAGCTGGGATGCCATAAGCAGGAAGCTTGCTGAGTAGACCTGCGTGCCAGACCCTGTCAAAAGCCTTCGAGATATCAAGCGACACGGCAAGTGCTTCGCCGTGTCTCTCAATGGCTTCGCCCCAGCAGTGCGTGACATACACAAGAAGATCGCCAGTTGACCGTCCCCGGCGAAAGCCATATTGACGGTCACTGAGGAGATTGTTGTCTTCAAGGTAGGTCAGCAGCTTACTGTTCAGAACCCTTTCCATAACCTTGCATAGGATGGAGGTAATGGCGATCGGACGGTAATGCGCAGGGTCAGCACGGTCTCCCTTTTTGGGCACCGGTTGCACATTCGCAAGCTTCCATGATCTTGGCACCGTTCTTTTTTCAAGAGAGAGGCGGTACAGGCGTGTCAACACAGGAGACAACTCAGGTGCACATTGCCTCAACACTCTTGCTGGAATGCCGTCAGGTCCACTGGCCTTATTCACATCTAAACTGCATAATACTCTACAGACCTCTTTATTATGAACTTTGATCTCCGGCATCGAAGAGTCACAACGAGGTAAAGTTGGTGGTTGCTTGGAGCCAGCGTCCAGACGCGAATTGCCCGCAAAGAGAGTTGCAAATAAATTTGCTTTCTCTCTTGCAGAGTGAGCCAGCGAACCATCAGGTTTCAGCATTGGAGGCAAAGTGGGTCGACAGAAATTCGTTTCGACCGCTTTCGACAGGGACCAAAACTGCTTACTACCCGGAGGGTGCGATGCTAGTTTGGCCCCGATACGTCCGACATGGTCAAAACGTGCCCTACGAAAAACCCGCTTGCAGAACCTTGCGGCAGAATTAAAGGCTTTTTTCCTCGCGCGAACCCTACGTACTTTATCCTTTCGGTCGCGGGCCTTGATCCAGGCTTGGTAAGCAGATTCTTTACGTGCCTCAGCGTGGGCGCATTCTGCATTATACCAAGGCCGGGATTTGTGACCGAGCGGGATGTCGGAGAATGGAATAAAATACTCCATCCCCTGCCGAATCACGTCCGCAATCACATCAGCGCAGCACGAAGGGTCACCCGAGGAGAAGCACACTTGCCGCCAAGGATATGACGCAAAAAAGTGTCGCATCTCATCCCAATCAGCTGACTCGTATCGCCATACTCGTCTCGTGCCTCTAGGACTCTTATCAGGAGGAGAGCAGGCCAACACGGATTTCACCAGGCAGTGGTCAGACGTTCCCAGCGGGGCTGAGACTGATACTGATTGACTGCCCGGATCAGTTGTCAGCAGAAGGTCCAAGCAATTGGGTGTATGGGCGTCAACATCCGGTACCCGCGTTGCCACATTCACCAGCTGGGTTAGATCTAGCGTTACTGCAAACTTGCGCGCCTCTAACCCGGCATGGTCAGTTCTCTGGTACGGGAACAACCACTCTTTATGGTGGGCGTTAAAGTCCCCCAGAAAATTGAGCTTCGCTGTTGGGTACCGTTGCTGAGCTACGTCGGTCGACTCCACGAGGAAATTAAACAGCGCTGTTGTCTCCTGGTCACCGCTGTGCGATCGGTATACGCCGATGTAGATAAATTTTTCCACGCCAGTATCCACAAGTAGCCAAATAGCAGAAAAACCCGATTTCTCAAAGCAACGGAGACGACGACAACAAATGTCATCGCGGACGTACACACAGACCCCAGCCTGCTTCTTGAACTTATGTTCCAGAGAGTAGCCCGGGTAGTTGAGGTACGCCACGTCCGACGGGGTTGTTATCTTCGTCTCCGTTAGGAAAAACAGGTGCGGCTTCTCGGTCTCAAGGTGGTGATGGACCGGATCGAGATTTGAGTGTAACCCTCTGATGTTGGTGAGGTGCACTTTGAGTGGGAGGAAGTGCAGCCGTTGTTTACCTTTTTTCCTTTTTGCTTTTGTCATTTTTTTTTATTTTTTTTGAGTCGTCGGGGAGAAAAGTCGAATTGTCGAGGCTCTGCTCAGTGAACCAAGTGGAACAAAAAAGCTAAACTAACCTATGGGGAACTCATTTGGAGACTGCGGGGACGCCCGAACCCCCCCGGATATGGCCACCGGGTCCTCCCATCCAGTCGCCGGCTGGCACGGTGGAGCATACCGGGATTTTTCGCTAGTTGGCGGGGCAGCCTTTCACACGTGGCTGGCGTGCTACTTGGGCCCCCTACTAACTGCGGTCGGCCAACGGCTGGCACCGTGCTTCGGATCCCGCTACCCTCCAAAATGAGTTACCCGGAAAGCCCAGCCCAGTGACCAAGACCGGTTCTGAGCAGAGCAACTGACAATCTCCTTCTCTCCCAAAGGCACTGGCACTCCCGCACACCGACGGAACACAGCAAGCTGCTTGGCGCCGGACTTCGGCGGGATGGTGGTCGCGAGCCAGGCGGCTCCTTGCGGAGCCTACCACCGCTTTAAGTGGGATCGTTCTGCCGTACCACAGGCAAGCCTGTGGTGCCGTTGCCCGGGGTGGACCGCGAGGAGGTAGATCCCAAACCACCCCAAAGACTTTTCCGTATACTTGTATTACAAGACGGTATTGCCTACATGCCAAATTTCATAAATCTAGGTCAACGGGAAATACCCTATATATTTTGATTCCCTTGAGAGTGTCGAAATACCTCTACGTTTATTGCGGCATAAACGACCGTACCTACCTTTTTTGACGTTAACTTAGAAGTTTGATTTTTTCACAGCTGCAAGGAGCCGAGTAGAGAGGAGAGTATTTGGTTTTAATTTTAACTCGAGATAAACGGTCGTGACAGACCGACGAACGGAAAACAAAGCTCAAGGTACGGAATCCTAAAAATCAAATGAGATCAATAGAAAAACACTTATAGATTATCAAACTACAATTACCTGGGGGCTAGATAATACGACATTCAATGAGCGATATAAAAATGCCTAGTATTTTCACAACTATATTGAGGATGGCTTCCAGTCATTGTACAGTCATACCTACAGTCATGGAGCCACTGCCTATCTCGACCTCCCCAAACCGGTAACTGAGTAACAAGGTACCGCTTGGCAAGACTGCTGTCAAGATTTTCTGGCTTCGGACTATTCGATAGCAATAGCAATCGTCGAATGTGACTGACACCGTGCCGTTACGGTAGCACATGTCAAAAAATCCTGACAGTATGTCACATTCTCTAAGGCTGTAGATATTTTAATGAATCCAATTTAACAGCCCTCTCGTAAAGGCAGTTAATTATTAACCATGTATCTTCTGGAAGGCATTTTGCAAAATCAAACACATTCTGATAAAGGATAAAAAATTGGTCATAACAGCAGGTGCTCATATGACACGGATTCTTAACTAATTCAGACCTACGAATACAAAAAAAATAGATTATTTTTCTGGCATGAACTGGTTTCATGTTTCTACATTGTTTCTCTCTTTGGTTGTAACGGTCGTCAATCCCGTCAGGCCTTCGCAAAGGTGATCTTAAGTATGTGTATCACATTAATGCAAACGTGAAATCTTTCTTATAAACAACCTTGCCTTTGGAATTCGTCATCTGATTGGTCTGAATCAAAGAAACGAGTTCAGGCCACGAAGTGAATTCGTGGTTGTTTACTCTAGCAAAAACTTTACTTGATTAGAATTCTACATTTTGTAAAATACAAGATTTGAATCACGACACGAACGCAGGTTGTTGCTACTTTTGGTAATGTAGATATCTATGCATAAATTGTAATTTTATTTTATTACCTTTCTATTTTTTTTGAGGATGGGAAATCATCAAATGACTCCTCCCGCTCTCTGGGCGCAGCGGAAGGGAGCGACAGACTCCTGAATACCCCTTGGTGTTCCTCCTAATGCCCTTTGCGCTCCAGCTCCGTGGTGATCTTTCGAAAAAAAATCCGCAAAATACCTATCTATTGGAGTAACATAATACAGGTACTTAGTACCTTTTGGTTGAGTTGTTTTTTACTTGAGATGGGTTTATTCTTGACTCTAGTCTAGATGACAGAGACAAAGTCGACGGCCAGAAAATCCTGTTCAAACTAACTTTGACGAGATTCGGGTTGAATGTGTTCGGAAACACAAACGCAGGTAGAGAGTTCGACTCCGTTTAAAAGTTCGTTGACTGTTCTTCTTATTCATCACCATATTTACGACCAGTTTTTGCCAGCTGCTTGTAAGTCAGAAGTTTTCTCTTGGGAACCTACCGTTGGGATAAAAAGTATCCAATTAATTACCGGATTTCAAATTTTGTCCCAGTCCGTCGTTGAGGCGAGATTGATTAGCAAATATAAAAAAAATCAGATTTTCTCATGAAATTATAATAAGTATTAAGGACCGATATCACTACCTACAGTAGGAAGTTGGAAAGCCGGTTAGAATAGCGAGCTGACTTGAGCTATCTTCGAGGGCCAAAAGTGACAGAATTCCATCTCTCAAAACGAAATAACGCTGTCACATATTCACTTCCGTTTAAAATACAAACTTATTTTACTTCAATCTTGCATACATTTAAATTCCTTAAACATATTAACACGTGCTGCGTAGACATTTGTTTGGCTTAGCAATAGTTGGTACGAGTTACAACTGTTCTAAATTTCGAAGGTGTGAACTGTGAGACCTCGCGTGCCCCATGTGGCGGCTGGCCGGCTGATGTAATGTTTTCACAGAGTGTCGTGGGACGCGGGGAGCCGGGGACTGCTTGCGGTGCTGCGGACACGCCTTCGATCTGATGACAACAAACAAGTCGATTGCGGTTATACAATGTCAACAAAATTGACCTTTTAATCTGAATTTCGACTTTTTCAACTAAACACGGTGTTTGAGAAGTGCGTGGTGATGTTCTGTACCTGATGTCTACTTACTTTATATAGGTAATAAAGCCGAAGAGTTTGTTTTTAGGGTACCCGAAGGGTTACCAACGGAACCCTATTTTTAAGCCTATACTTTCCATCCGTCTGTCTGTCAGCGGGCTGTTTCTCAAGAATCGTAATAGGTGGAGAGTTGAATTTTTCTCAAATTGTGTATTTATATTGCCGCTATTCCGACTCGTACTTGGCCGGTTTTTTTGTTTGAACATGCTAATCGTTGGAACTAGGTACCAGTCTGAATTATCAGACACATTCATGAGGAAGGCTATAGGCTGGCTATACGGGAACGGGAAAAAACGGTATATAGGTACAATATATTCGCATACGAAGTCGTAGGCAGAAGCTAGTACAGTAATATAATGAATGCTAAAAGCTGTAAAGTTAAATCTTTATAACCGTTAATACTGCCTATATTAACGAATTGAACACCTGCACAGGTGTTCTCTTCGATAGGTACACTAGCTCAATAACAAACTGTGAGGCTATTTTAATTCATCATGTTGAGCTCTTTTTACATGTTAATCAGTTCTCCAATCACTAATGCTAAGCGTGATTTCGGAAGTTACTCCCAGAGGTCCATGCCCAGAAGGGAACGATAAGCCGAGTAATCTATTGTTATCCAATAGTGACCCCCGATACGCCGGTCGTAGCAAAAAATTAACGACTGTCATAGTTTATTATTGTAGGTACACTTGGAGCGTTTACCCGTCAGGTCTGGCCGTCCCACATGTGGTGCGTAGTATCTTGTCTTACTTTTAATTTTGCAAGGCCTGACGGGTTAAAGATAACCTTAATAGACTGTAAAAAAACTTGTAAACATATCAATTGAACGCTGCTGTCATCACACGTCAATTAGTTTAATTCAGCTCTGAATCACTGATGCTATGCATGATTCCTTTTCTTTAGATAAAATGGCATTTTATTATTTTTTCCACTGTAAGTCATCATGATAGGCTTGCAAGGCTGAGGAGCGGGTGCTGTGGCGCAGTTTGAGAGAGGAGTATGTTTAGCAGTGGCCTACTGTAGCCGGAGTTGATTGATGATGGTGGGAGATACGAATGCAGCTTTATTTTTATTTGTAATGGGTTTGCTCTACTAATTAGCTTTACTAATTTTAGAATATCGCAGCTTTATAGAGCGGCTTTGAAAATCAACGTTACTTAACCTTACCTACTTACCTATGTTTAGCTTGATACTGATGGTTGATGGCTGGTTGTGAGCTCCGGAAAAGGCGATAGGAACTCTCCTAAGATTCAGCGCCGCACACGAAATTCCTCATCGCGCTATAGATTATAGAGTAAAATCTGGCGCGTGTGAACCGCTGCTGTCTTCGCGAAAGCAGATGCTAAGCTCGATGATGCAGGTCAGGGCTGGCTGATTTCATCACTGCTATGAACCTTTTCTGACCTAACCAAACCGATACGATAGCGACGATAAATCTGACACCACTCTTGCCAAGGAGCATCGTGTTACCCCGTTAATGGGTTGTGGAGGTGAAATAGGTAGTCACTCACTCGTAAAAGACCTACTGATACTAAGCTGCATCCGGTTTAGGCTACTCGGAGATATTTGGGAAAAGCCTAGCCTCATTTCATTCGAAAATATTTCTGTGCTGGAATTACATGACAAAGTTACTCATCAATATGGGATGGATGTGAGGAAACCGTCATGTCCTAGAACCAAAAATTCGAAGACATGTGACATCTACCAACCCGCACTGGGTCCGCGTGGTGGATTACGGCCCACTCCCTCTCACCGAGAGGAGGCTTGTGTCCCAGCAGTGTTAACATTATAGGCGGATTAATGCTATGCTTATGCTATGGGATTAGATAGCGAGATGAGTAAGAAATCTCATTTAGTAGTGTCGACCCACCGTCTCATTATGACATGTTCCACCACTAAGACGATTATGAACAACAGATACACCTCTAGTGACCTCTTGATACCCACGCGCCAATTATAATTATGGGTCGGATAGTCTGTTGTTACGTTACTTTACCTTTGCATTTTCTTGGATATACCTAGACATACTTAGCTGTAACACATTTTTGTGCCGTAGACATTTAGTCGGTGAAGGGGCTTAGAAATAACAGACAACAGCTTGACTCTATCCTTGGTGTTGTGCCGGATTTCATATCATATCCACCATAGCCTTCAATTTTACTGATCACCATTCATACTTATCTAATCTGAGTATTTCTGTGCCGAAAGGCTGAGACTACAAAATAATTGGACACAAATCCAATTCATTTTGACCTATAGTTCAGTAACAATCTTCAAATTGGTGCTCACTTACGCAATTGTTATAAACAATTAAATGTTTACGGAAACAATTTTGTAAGTCAAAGTGCACGTTGAAGAAAGCGATGTCGAACTGGCGACTGCTACTGATTGTATAACTAATGCAACAATGAGCACGTGGGCCCGACTGATGCAAGTTGCTAGGCTTGTAGCGTGAGCTTGGAGACATGGCTAGGGTTGCCTACCGTACTCAGATAGTCATCCATCATCCTCCCACGACCCCGTTTGTTTGTGGCAGACAAAGCGTGTCTTCTCTACTCCAATGTTGTATTTTTCTTTCGCGTTGGCGAACTTTATAAACTACATTAGTAATAGAGCACGTTAAAATTCTCAATTTGTTTTCCTGTGGCTTCCAAGTATATACCTGTAATTTCAGTATTTAAATTAGTGTGTGGTTGTCTTCGGTCAAAATTGTAAAATGTTGGGAAGAGAAAAACAAGGCTTTTGAAGTCTAGTTGCAATAATCTTAAGAAAATATTACAATACAAATTTTGCCTTCAAAAATAACGATAAAATGTTAGTAGGTACTCTTTTTTAGAAGTCTACAGTTTGTAAGCTTCATTTATCGTCTCAAAAATCAGATACAGATAGGTACACTATTTCTTTAAAAAATGGTGGCAACCCTAGACGCCGACACGGCACGCGGTCGTGCGCGTACCTGCGCGGCATGTGCGTCTGACTGGCCACCGGCCGGCGCGGGCGCAGACGACCGTGGCCAATGGCATGACGCACCCAGCGCGGCGGCACTCGCGGGGGGCTAGCCATTCTGACGTTTTAAAACACCACGCTGCATCACTATGATATCTGTCCGCAAATTGTTGCATCAGAAACATATTTAGATTCTACGGCGGGCAAGCCGGTCCCATACTTACTTAGTATGACGAATGTTTGGCAGTTTTCTTGCCAGGTGTTAGGAATTGTTAATATTAAAGTGTAGCGCATGTCATAAAATGTGACTTGTTCAAGTTAATATCTTCATTTTTTGAATAGGTTGCTTGCTGACCTTGAAAGGTCGGCTAATTACCACTACCTATATAATCTAGCCTTTTCCACGGCTTGGCCACCTATCCCATGGAAATACTTACCGCATTTTTTAATGATTTAATCATTAATCTGTTTATGCAGCTAGATATTACCTTTTACAAAGTTATTATAAACGATAAAATAAATTATTTTACTTTAAAAAACAATAGCCAGATAATAATGGTGGATTTATTATCTTAAAATCTGGATGTATTTCGATAGGCACCTATTCAACAACTATTTGCAGTACCTACGATTCTGTAAACATATCATCGTTGTAAACAGATAAAGTGGACATGAAGTGAGCTCTCCCGTTCACTTCACACTCACTGCACTTAAGTTTACAAGTTGAGATGTTGACAGAAAAGACCGGCTGAAATCCTTACTAATATTATAAATGCGAAAGTAACTCTGTCTGTCTGTCTGTCTGTATGTTGCGCGTTCACGTAAAAACTACTGAACCGATTTAAATGAAATTTGGTACAGAGATAGTCTAGAGCCTGAGAAAGGACATAGGCTACTTTTTTATCCCGGCAGTATGTTCCCTAGGGATCACGAAAGTGAAGCCGCTGGCAGAAGCTAGTATTCTATAAAGTAAACAGCGAATTGATTGTATGAAGTAGTTTATGTTCCGTTATTCTCTTTCATTCAGATTAGTTTAATATGGCTGGATAGGTCCAACGACATGTTTAAAGATTTATCTCATCGTGTGAACTCGGTTTTTAGAGAAATGCGGGCGGATAGACTTTTTATGTAAAAAAAACTGGCCAAGTGCGAGTCGGACTCGCGTGCAAAGGGTTCCGAACCAATTTTATTTATTAACATGTTATTTTAACACTACAGACTTCTTATAAGTTATCCTGTAATTTTTAGGTGTAGAACTATTATCTGTATTTTTTTTTAATTTTTCAAACTACTGAGCTTAACTCAGTAGTTTCGGATACAAGGGGAGGGAATGGTCATTTTTGTTCTAATTTAATTGAATAACTCCAAACAAATTTATTGAAAATTTGAAAAAGATATTATTAAAACTCTCACAGTAAGCCTAAAACTGACCCGGGGATACTAAAAATGTATTTATTTATGTAACACGTCCGTATTTGGGTCACTAAAATCCATTTGTATACCAAATTTCAACAGAATCGGTCCAGTACATCCAGAGAAAACTGGCTGTGACTGTGTGGTTCAGACAGAAAGACAGACACCCGAGTGATTCTATAAGGGTTCCGTTCTTTACGGATTTTCGGAACTATAAAAAGTCGAGGTTTGGCTCTCACCTGTTCCCTCCTCCAATAACGATATTGGAGGACGACATCTTTCCCTTTAATTTGCTTTTTTTATTTTTTTTTACTTCCCGGAATTTGATTCCTATTAGCTACACTTTCGGATGGTGTGATAATACATGGTGTGTTTTTTTTTCAACTTCAACCGGTTCGATTCCCGGGTAGGAACATTGAGCTAATGTGTAGGTAGGAATAACGGTTTATCAAAAATCCGATGATGCAGTTTTAGTTTTTATCAAAATCTGGCTCGAGACTCCTTTCAGTGTTTTTTGATATTCCTCGTAGTTTCAGATTTGGCCCTGAAGACACATTTTAAATATTCACACTGTGTACTGTATCCCTTTGTTTTTCTTTTCTCATTAATAGTTGCCATATTTGTACAGTAGGGTTCTGTTGACAGGGGTTTATCGAGCAATTTTGATAAATTTTTGAGTTCTAGTGCTTGCTTATACGGTTAATAATAATATACAAATTATCAAAAAGGAAAACAGGGACACAGTATATAAGGTGTAACTATTCATACACGAAATATTTTAAGACAATCATCTAACGGTTATAACGAAGCCATTTCAACGAAAAAAATATTTTTATGCAAGTGTTTTTGTTTTTACGAAATTTACATTTTCTTGAGACATCTTGCATAAAACCTTTACTCCCTATTCTATGAATGAGACGCACCGCGCCGACGACACGGCGACGGGCGATGCCCGTCATGCGCGGGCGTAATGGATGTTGAAAAAATAAGGAGCCAGTATTTATTTTGTGGGTCAAGTGATTTTAAAATATTATTTTTTTATAAAATATACTTAGATAAAAAAAAATCCTTTGAAATGACTTCGTTATAACCGTTAGATGATTGTCTTAAAATATTTAGTGTATGAATAGTTACACCTTATATATCCTGCTTATTGAGGTAATAATATCTTTTAAATTGTTCCCATATTGGAGGAGGAAACAGGCGAGAGATAAACCTCGAATTATAACTTTTTACGCCCGCGTTTCCTCTTAATGCTCCCAAACATACCTAATATCAAATCATGTCGTGATCATCGTTACATTTCTTTTCTTTTTAACCGACTTAAAAAACGGAGGTTATCAATTCGACCCGTATGTATGTAGTATTGTCAGAGTTGCACAGTTTTTGTATATGTTAGTCTTTGTTGGTCTAATACTAAGCCTTAGACGTGGATAATAACTGTTTATAATTTGATTATAAATTATGCAGAATTTAACTTCACTAACTAGATTTTTGCAAAAAAAAATGCCCATTATTGCCTATTACTGGGTCCGGGGTACAATCTCATCATCATCATCATCATCAAAACAGCTATGTAAGACTTCCACTGCGGGACATAGGCCTTCTCCAAGTGTCTCCACACCGTCACAACAAACGGTCCTGTAAAAAAGGTCGGTGTGTGTCCGTACATCTGTACACATTCATAATGCGTAGGTACAGCTAAGGAGTGGAATTCCCTGCCGGAGTCTGTGTTTCCCGATAGCTACAACCTGGGAGTCTTTAAGTCAAGAGTGAATAGGTTACTTCTAGGCAAGCGTGCTCCATCTTCGACCACATCATCGCTTACCATCAGGTGAGATGGTGGTCAAGCGCGTGCCTATTAATAGTAAAAAAAAGGGCCCCTTCAAATTTGTCGCAAAGTGCCGCGCTGCTTTTTTATCCATACAAATTCACTTTCGCTATTATCATATTAGTAATTAAGTTAAAATTATTTTGTTTCCACATTAACCTACGAAGCAATTTATAATGAATTAGGTAGGTACTTACCACAGAATAACTTATAGGCATTATTAATTAATTATGAGTAATTGCAAAGGAATCTAAAGTCTTATAATTTGTCACCTTTAGAATACAGTTTTTCCGAAACGGAAGACCCTCATGCTAATTAACGAAAGGCTAACTAATACATACTTAGATATAGCACATTTTATCTCGGTAGAGGATAGCAAATAATTTAAACAATAATAATAATGATTGTGTGTCACTGTGTGTCACAATTTATGGGCAGAATCACATTAGAATCATAATATTAACCACACAACAATCTGCCAAATTTCATATTCATCTTTATCGCTCACGCATTAGGTTCAAGGTTGATTGGGAAAATTTGACAGTGACGAGTAGCGTGATGTGCTTTCTGAGGGTTGTTGTCGATTCGTCACATTTTTGTAAATTTCAAGATTGCAAACTCGTCATAAACATACAAAGTATGTTCGTGTTATGTGTAGATACAGGTTATTGTGAACTCGTCACACATCTTCATTTTATACCTTTTTTGAGAAAAGTACCGTCAGCAAGCAATTTTCTAGCGTTCACAACATTTCACGAATACCCAACACATTACGTACCCCAAACACATTTTATAAAACGCGAAGATTTCATGATTCCAGAAAAATATAAACATCTATTTCTGCTCTTTGTCGACGACAGTGAGCCGGAAAACAGTATAATTGCTTTCTCTCCTGAATCAGCTCGTAAAGTCATACCAACTCTTCAGACCTTTTTTTAGATGGTACATTTTCAAGGTACTGTACTGTAAAAGTTTTTGTTCTTGTGCCTGACAAAGACAGTGACGGTCATATAAACGACTTTTTAAGTTGTTGAAGCAACATTTATCAGATTGGAAACCGTTTACTATGGTTGTAGTTTTGAAGTTGCTGTAACAAATTTTCTAAAAAAAATTTCCTGAAATTGAGCTACAAGGATGTAACTTCCACTTTAAACAAGCACTGGGCAAAAAATATCTTAGTTTACAAACGAATGCCATCGAATAAAAAATACACTTAGCCATGTGTGCTGCGTTAGCTGAACCCTGTTAAGCGGAAAAGATCCAACCAACATTTTTTGTAAAATTGAGTTATCTACGTTAGTAAATAATATGTTAATTATTTATATGTTATGGCCTACACTACACTACTAACTTTCAAATAGATACTTTATCATACGATTTTTTTATTCTGTGTCTAACGCTAAACTGCATTTACTCAAAAGTAATGAAACGTTGGTTGGATCTTTTCTGCATAACAGGGTCCAGCTCATGTAAAGAAGCAGGACATTAAGGATGCTTGGTGCACCGGACGGGCGTGATCGACTGGAACGGGGTTGTGATGGGGTAGGTCTATCCTTTTTCTTCTCCTCCGAAGTGAACTGTGACCGACCGACGGCGTCCAGCCGCGCTGACGTCCTGTACCGGAAACTGTGGCTCTTCCGCACCTAACGTACAACGTTCTTCTATCTTGCCAAGTACTTGCTGTCTTCGGGGTAGATTGATATAAGCTCCTAACTTAAAAAATATATATAGCTTACGACTATAGGTACATAAGGCTGTTTATGCGAGTTATATAAAGCAAAATGCTCCGTCGCGAACATTTCTCCCGCCGTGCAGCGCAGTGACGACTCGTTGCGATGTCGGCGCGGCGCTGCATCTCGCCGATGAGCGACGACTGTAGTTGCGTCGCCCGTTGCCACGGTAACCGTTGTCTCGACGCGACGCTCGCCGCCCCGGCGACCGTTGCCTCGATGCTCGCCGATGCGACGCCCGTCGCTCCGGCCCGTAGCTCCGACGCTCTGGATCATTTCGGCAGCGGGATCAGCTTCTTCGCCGGACGCTTTAGAGTGCCGCCAGATGTGCGCACCTCAGCGGTCCGGACCTCTCCATCCACCCCAGGGAAGACTGCGGTGATGCGGCCTCGCGGCCACGTGTTGCGAGGCAGCTGGCCGTCTGCGATGAGCACAGGGTCGCCCACCCGCAGACCAGGGCCACGGCTGTGGGGCTCCCGCCGGTGTTGGAGCTCGGGTAAGTACTCCCTCACCCAGCGGCGCCAGAACTGGTCGGCGAGCGCTTGTGAGCGCCGCCAGTGCTTCCTGCTGTCGACGTCTTGCTCGGTGAACACGGTGTTGGCAGTCTGGCCGAACCACCGAGTAGGAAGTGGTTCGGCGTGATGGATTCGTCGTCTTCGCTGTCGACTGACACATGTGTCAGCGGGCGGCTGTTTACCGTATACTCTGCCTCACACAACAGTGTGGACAACACCTCTTCGTGCGGGTGTTTCTCTGTGAGTACGGTGTACAATGCGGACTTCACGCAGCGGACTAGGCGCTCCCAGGCGCCTCCCATGAATGGCGCGGACGGAGTTATGAAGCGCCATGTGATGCCTCGACGACTAGCCTCTTCTCTGCAGGCGTCTCGAAGCTCGTTGTCGGCGCCGTGCATGTTGGTGCCGTTGTCGGAGTATATTTCTGTTGGGCAGCCCCGGCGCGCAGCGAAGCGGCGCAGAGCTAGAATTGCCGAGTCTGCGCTGAGGTTGGCAGCAATTTCGAGATGTACTGCCCTGGTGGTGAGACACGTGAATAGGGCCACGTATCTCTTCTGGTGCTGACGACCGACGGTGACGGACAGTGGACCAAAGTAGTCGAGTCCAGTGTACGTAAATGGCCTCTGGTGATGAGCCAGGCGAGTCTTCGGATGGTCGCCCGTGGCGGGCACAGGAGCGTGTGCCTTTCGAATGCGACACTGCAGACAGCGTGTTACCATCATCTTCGCTGTGGGCCTCAGCTTGACAACCCAGTAGTGTTGACGTACCTCGTTGATTGTCATCTCGGTTCCACTGTGTTGCAGACTTCTGTGTGTCCAATCTATGTATAGCTGAGTGATGCGGTGATCGCCGTGTAGTATAGGCGGACGCTTGACTTCGTCGGCTATCTCGTCGGTTTTTCTATGCGACTTCTCAGATGTATGACGTCATCTGTGAGTTCTATTTGCAGCGGGCGCAATCGACTGTCGTTTTCTATCTGTTTGTTCTCTCGCAGACTCGTCAGTTCTCGGTTGAACATTTGTTCCTGTACTGTTTGCACGAGTAACCTCTCCGCTTGTCGGAGGTATTCGGCTTCTATTATATTATATTTTGACGCCACTGTGGACGTCACTGATGCTTTAGGAGGGGGCTTAGCCGTCTTTGTACGTTTCCTCCAATCTGGATCCGATTCCTTGCCTTTCTGTGTTCTTTTATAGAACGTTTTCTCTGTTGATACTCGAGTGATTGAGACGAAGCGCAATACGTTCGCTGTCGCTCTTAGGAGTCGTTCCCACTTCGAGAATCTGGCCGGATCGGGTATGACCTCGGAGAGTCTTCGGTCCGTTCTCTGTTTGACATTGACGGTTAGGGTTCTCTCTTCACCCGTCTGATCGTCAATCGGCGGTTTTTCTGTTGGCCACGACATCGGTTCTTCATGGAGAAAGCTGGGGCCACGATACCATTCATGCGATGAATTGAATTCTAATGGTACGTCACGAGTGGCAATGTCTGCCACGTTCCTTTTCGTGGGTACCCATCGCCAGTCTTCGACTTTGCTCATCATCTGCCTAGCCTTTTCCCAACTATATTGGGGTCGGCTTCCAGTCAAACCGGATTCAGCTGAATATCAGTATTTTACGTGAAGCGGCTGCCTACCAGACCTCCACAACCCATTAAACGGGTAACACAGTATTTCTTGGCAAGACTGGAGTCAGATTTACTGGCTTCTGACAATCCGTAACGACTGCCAAAGATTTACAAATGACAGCCGGGACCAACGGCTTAACGTGCTTTCCGAGGCACGGAGGAAACTCGGTATGTTAAGATGGTCACCCATCCACAGACCAACCTTGGCAAGCGTTGCTTAACCTTCAAGATCGATCCGTGCGGCTGTTATTGTTTAGCCACGAGCTCGACTTTGCTATTTTCTTCTATGGCGGCTATTCTGTGGGCTACGAAGGGCTTGTACACTCGAGCTCCTCTTCTAATCCCGGTCAGCACGGTTTTGCTGTCTGACCAGTAGGTTACGGAGTCCGGTTTTACTCCGTGCTCGCGTATCACGGCTGCAGCCACGCGGGTTCCCATCACCGCGGCCTGCAGTTCGAGACGAGGTATCGATTGCAGCTTGAGTGGTGCCACCTTTGCCTTTGCCATGACGAGGCTCACGTGCGTCATGCCATCTGACGTGGAGATCCGCCAATATACTGCTGCGGCGAATGCTTTCTCGCTGGCGTCGGTGAAGACATGGACTTGGGTTTCTGTTGCTTCGCTATATCCCGGGTAACATCTCGGTACTGTGATGTCTTTGAGGTTTTCCAAGTGTCGGATCCAACCTCTCCATGATGTGGCCAGGTCTGTATCGAGTGACTGATCCCAATCGACTCTTCTTTTCCATGCTTCTTGGAGTATTTGCTTGGCGCGTACTGTGACTGGTGAGGCTAAGCTAAGCGGGTCATACAATGACATAACTATTCTGAGTGCCTCTCTTTTAGTGGGTACGTCTTTCTCTAAGACTCCACTCGGTAGACGCGCTAGGGCTAGGTTGAAACCCAGCGTGTCTGCACTTGGTCTCCAGATCAGACCAAGTATCTTTTCTATGTTTTCTGTGTCGCCGATATTGACGACATCTGTTGGCGTTTGCGACGGCTCTATTTCTTTTATGACGTTGGCGTCATTCGATACCCATTTCTTAATCTGTTGGTGTATTTTCTTCACCGCTTTTGCTATGCGCGTCGCTTCTTCTGTGGTTCTGTAGCTATCCAGGTAATCATCCATGTAATGATTATGAATGATGGCTTCAACTGCTTCTGGGTGCTGTTCTATGTGCATCTTCGCGTTCCAATCTTTTGCGAAGATAGCTGTACATGGTGAGCTGGCCGCGCCGAATATGATTGACGTCATTCTATATTCTTCGGGAGCTCCCACTCTTCTGTCGCCACTCCACAGATATCGGAGGGCGTCTCTGTCCTCTTGTCGGACTTTCACCTGCATAAACATTTCGGCAATATCACCCGAAATGGCTATGGGGTGTCTACGGAACCTCATCATGACGCCGGGCAGCGACTGTAACAGGTCTGGTCCTATGAGTAGGAAGTCGTTCAAAGACATTCCATTCGATTTAGCTGCGGCGTCGTGCACTATACGGAACTTCTCTGGCTTCATTGGGTTGAAGACATCGAAATGAGGTAAGTACCAGGTTCTTCCTGGTGTACTATTTTTGGGCGTTTTCTCGGCGTACCCTTTCTGTAGGAGCGAGTCCATCTGTTCCGTATATCTATCTCGAAGAGTCGGATTTCTATCGAGTTTCCTCTCTATAGAGACAAGCCGCTTGTGGGCTGTCCCATAACTATCGGGCATTTCAAATTTTTCTTGCTTCCATAGCATTGCGGTTTCTATATGCCCATTTTCTATCTGTTTGGTGTGTCGTTTCAAGATGTCTTCTGCCTTCTTTTCGGGGTCAGAAGTTGGACGTTGCGGGTTAACTATTAGAGATTCTAATGCGAAATATTTACGGAGCTGTTCATCAAGGTTTTCGTCTCTCGATGCTGTGTTGTTCACGTAGTGCACCTGTTGACCGAGTATTCTATTGTGCGCGCCATGCTAGGTCCATCCCAGAGTCGTGAGTGACGCTATGGGCTGGTGTTTCGGGCCTCTTCTTACTTCACTGGCTAACAATAAGTGCCAGTTGTCTTGGCTGATCAGAATCTTGGGCGCGCCGACTTCGTAAACCAGCTGTTGTTTCAAGTCGCTGAGATGCTTGCAGTATGTGACATCTTCCTCTCTAACTGTTTGCGGCGTGAGGTTGAGCTTCGGTATGGTGCGCGCTCTGAACGGCACCCTGTTATTTAGCTGGCTCGCGAGCTTTACTGTGACTCTGCGTGAGCAAGGAGTGTCGATCATGGTGTCACCGATCGCTCCAATCTTGAGCGGGTCGATGCGGCCTTCGGCTCCGACTTGAATAGCAAGGTCCTCGTCTATCAATGATACGGTTGATCCATCGTCGAGAAGGGCGACGCCTCTCCCACCGGTCCAATCACTCGGACCGGTACTATCTTGAGGTAGGCGTGACTCGACGATGTTCGCGAACTGGCAACCACTTCTTGTTGTTCTTGCTTCTGTTCGAGGACCTTCGGCTTTTCGGCAGCCGCTGTAGCGAGCTTCCTCTCATAATGGAGTAAGCGATTGTGGCTGGCTGTACATCCCTTGATGCCACATCTGTTCGGTTTGCACTGGTGTCGCTCGCGTCGAAACTTCATGCAGCGATAGCACAAATTGAGCTTCTTTGCTAGCTCCCATCTCTTGTCGCTGTTGCCTTCTTTGAATTTCCGACAATCGCGTTCTATGTGCCCATCTTTCCCACATACGCGGCATCTATCGGCCGGTTTTTCTGTTGCTGTGTGGGTTCTCTGTGCTGTACGTCTGTTTGATGGGCCCTCTGTTGCGTTGACGTTCTCAGCGGGAGCAAATGCGCTGCAGAAGCGAGCCTGTTCAGTGACGAATTCGCTGAACAACGATAGGTCAGGTAACGACTGATACTTCTCCGTGTATATTCGGTACCATTGAACTCGAATAGAGTTTGGTAGCTTCTCTGTCAATGTTCGCATTAGTTCGGCATTGATCAAGTAGTGATCTTTCTTCAGTGCTCGTAACGTGACGATGGCACATCTCACTCGACTTGCGAACGTGCAAATATCTTTTGGATTCTCGCTGCACCGTGTGAGTCCGCGCAGTCTATCTGTTTCGGCTTGCGCTATCGAGTCCGGTCTTCCGAATTGCAGCTCCAGTTCCTTCATAATATCGTCTGGTCTTGCATGTCCGATGAGTTCTGAGCTCACTGTATCGAGTGCACGTCCGTGAAGGCTCCTTCTGAGCCTTGCTGTGTTCTCGACATCGTTGAAATATCTTCGAGTTGTCTCGTAAATGGCTCGAAACGACAACCATTCTGTGTGTGCACCACTGAAGTTCGGTAAAGTCATGATGACCTTCGACGGTGAGGACGAATTTTGTTCTGTTTTCCTGTCAGCTAGCGATGCTATAGCTGCTGTTAAGTCCGTTATGAACGGCTGTAATCTGTTTTCCCCATTGTCTTCTATTTTCTTCGGTGGTGCCGTCTGTTTAGTCACTTCATCGACTTTCGGCTCTAGTTCCGGTACTTGCGCTCGACGAGAGTCTACTATCGGTACGGAGTCCACGGGGGGAGGCAATTGCTGCTCGCAGCTTCTATCTATTCTATTCTGTATGTCTCCCTCGGCGGCGTTGGTCTCTCTCTGATCAGGAACAGGTTCCGGTGCCTCTTCCAGCCAGGAACGCACGTACTCGTCGTTCGAGTTTCTATCTTCTATATAATCGTCGTCCGATTCTTGTTCGGCTTTCTGAAGTGCTAATTGTGCAAGCTCCAACTTAATCTTGAGTAAGTCTTCGCGTGCTTTCGTGACTTTTCTATAAGACCGCGTCGTCCTTCCCACGGTCGACGGCGGCTTGCTACGTTCGATACGTTCAATACGGGCGTCACCCCGGGTAGTCACCGGCAGGATTCGGATGTATGTTCTATCTGTTGGCCTCAGTGTACTCTCTGAAGGCGCTTCAAATCTGGCTCCCTTCTTTGAGGTCGCTGGTGGTTCTGTTCGCTCCTCCTGTTCAACTGGAGCGGGGGGTGAAGACAATTCTTCGCTGTGCGACTGCAACGGCTGTGTTCCCTCAGTCGTGGATGGTGAACGCGGCGGTAACTGGTGACGGGTGATGGGAGCCCTTTCGGTTGGTTCCCTGTTTAGGTCTACCACCCACGCCTCAAGTGTCCTCCCACGCGACCTCGTGATCGGCATGATTCAAATCTTCAAGTCGATTCTTCTTCAAAATTTTCAAAGTTCAAATTCTTCAAAAATTTTCTATGTCCCGAATCAATCTATATTTTCTAAGTGTAGAATCCTCTTCAAAATTTTCAAAGTCCAAATTCTTCAAAAATTTCCTATGTCCCGAATCAATCTATATTTTCTAAGTGTAGAATTTTCTCAAAATTTTCAAAGTCCAAAATCTTCAAAAATTTTCTGTCCCGAATCGATGTTCAAATCTTCTATATTCAGATGATCAAAATTTTTTTTTTTTTTCTAAGTCCCAGTATGAATCTTTAAAATTTTTTCTAAGTGCCAGCTTCTATCTTCGAAAAATTTTCTAAGTGTCAGGTTCAATCCTCAAAATTTTTCTAACATAGGTTCTGTCTTCAAAAAATTTTCTATGTCCCCGCTTCTATGTTCGAAAAATTTTCTAAGTGTCGGGTTCAATCCTCAAAATTTTTCCAAGTCCCAGGTTTGGTCTTCAAAAAATTCCCAAGTTCAGGTTCAACTTTCAAATTTTCTCAAAGTCCAGGATTCCTTAGAAGTCTTCTAAGTCCAGACGCTATCCTTCTGTGTTTCAGGAAAATTTTCAAAGTCCAAAGTTTCGGGGTGAGTCCTTAAGGGTGGCTCCCGAAGGGTATTTCTCTTCAAGGGCAGTCCTCACGATGAACCACGATGCTGAGCTTGAGGCTTCTTAACTGGAACGTATGTTGACGGATAGCTTCGGATCCGCCTCAGGGTGAGTCCTTAAGGGTTGGTTCTTGAAGGGCAGTTTTCTTCAAGGGGTAGTCCTCACGATGAACCACGATGCTGAGCTTGAGGCTTCTTAACTGGAACGTATTATGTTGACGGATGACTTCGGATCCGCCTCAGGGTGAGTCCTCAAGGGTTGGTTCTTGAAGGGTAGTTTTCTTCAAGGGGTAGTTCTCGCGATGAACCACGCTACTGGGCTTAAGGCGTCTTCACAGGAACGTCAATCGACGACTAGCTTCGGATCTGTTTCGGATGAGTCTTCAAGGGATGATTCTTGAAGGGTTGATTCTTGAACGAGTACCAAATGACTGACTGTTAAGAAACAAGATGCGGACTACGTATGTTTGGCTCTTGCGCCAACTATATCGAAGGGCTTCGGCTTGAGTCTTCAAGGCTTGTTTCTTCAAGGGTTGATTCTTCAAGGGATGATTCGGGAACGAATACGTTTTTACATACTGTTAAGAAACAAGATAGGGGGTGCGTATGTTTGGCTCTTGTGCCAAACTATATCGCAGGGCTTCGGCTTGAGTCTTCAATGCTTGTTTCTTCAAGGGATGATTCGGGAACGGATACGTTTTGACATACTGTTAAGAAACAAGATGTACGGGTGCGGAGATCCGGCTCTCGAAGGACCAAAAAATGTACCGGACGGGCGTGATCGACTGGAACGGGGTTGTGATGGGGTAGGTCTATCCTTTTTCTTCTCCTCCGAAGTGAACTGTGACCGACCGACGGCGTCCAGCCGCGCTGACGTCCTGTACCGGAAACTGTGGCTCTTCCGCACCTAACGTACAACGTTCTTCTATCTTGCCAAGTACTTGCTGTCTTCGGGGTAGATTGGGGTGCAGGGTGAATGCTTACAAGGGTTAAATAATAGGCAGGAATTTGACAACACTGCAGCTAATGGTTTAAGGGCAAATTCGCGAGTACTGTGATTCTATTTATAGATTCTAGGGTTTCTTCTGCCGGTGACTACGAGTTTGCTATTTTTTGGCAATTTACTAAGGTACGAGGTTACCTTACCGTAACGAGGCCCAAAAACCACTAACTGCTTCAGTTTATTTTAACTGCAAATTTTAATTGAGGTTCTACAGCATTTTCGGCTATATCTAGGTCTATTCTAGGTCTGGATAGAAGTTGATGCACCTCTATACAAATCCCCCGAAATTCCCCGTCGAACGGGGTGGAAACCAACCCTTCAACCCTGCCCACTAGTGGGCTTGTTGCATTTAACTATCGAAAATGTTACAAGTTTTGAACTTGTTTACTATTTGGGGTTGATTTCCCGGAAAACTGTGCCCCATGGGCTATGAAACTATCTATATTCGGGTAGGTACATCATCCCTCTATCCAGCTACACAACTTACCAAGCCACCTCTCCAAGGGTGGAGGTACTATAGGTCAGGAACCCGGAAGGGGATAAAAATCTGTGTTTACCTTTTTATCTATTCTGCGGCTTTATGCCTTGCCTGACCATGAAGATGTGCACATATCTGGATAGGGCTGAGTGCCAGGTTTCCAGTGCCTATGGTTTAAGACCTAAATTCCTAGATGCCCTAAAGACTTAGCACTGAAGGTGCGTGTACATGGTGGTTTTCTTCAACCACCCTACTATCTTTGAATGTGAAATGACTATTTTGTATGTACCTTCGATTAGGCTGATTTCCATCAGCCAATCAGAACACGCCCTCTAGGTGCTATCGGGAATGTGTAAGGGAAATGTGTAGCCCTACCTATTGGTCATAATTTTCTTTGAAAATAAGTTTTCCCCAGAACATCTTTTACGTGTTTGGAGAAAACGACAAACATACGATTTTAAATCGATTACATAGCTAATAAACTATCACTATGCAAGTACATAAGCTTCTAAGTTCAGTACATAGGCCTACGACTATAGGTACATAGGTACTATCTATGCGAGTTACACAATGCTAAATGCTTCTCCGCGAACATTTCTATGACTATTTAAGTATATAAGCTCCTAACTTAAAAAACATATATAGCTTACGACTATAGGTACATAAGGCTGTTTATGCGAGCTATATAAAGCAAAATGCTCCGTCGCGAACACTTGGTTATATACTACTCTGTCAAGAAAGTACCGGGAAAAGATCAATAATACACAAAATGTCTGTTATTCATCCAAATTTATTTTATCACCTTCAAAGTATGCTCCTTTAGAAACGATACACTTGCGCCAACGAATAATCCATTCATCAAAACATTTTTTAAACGCTGCTTCCGGAATTGAGTTGAGTTCTCGCCGCGAATTCTCCTTTATGTCTTCTATCGATTGAAAACGGTTCAGTTGGAAGGCGCCACTCCGAAGCTTGTTGACTAGTTTGCATGTCAAACTCGTAAACCCACGTCTCGTCACCAGTAACAATGCGTTTCATGAATGTTGGGTCCGAACTGACTCGTTCTAGCATGTCCTCAGCGACTTTCATGCGATTGAGTTTTTGGAAGTAGAAAATTCAGATCTTTTGGGACTAGCCGAGCAGCAACATGTTTCATACCCAAATGATTAGTTAAAATGGTACGGATCGACTCGTGAGATACAGAAAGTTCGGCGGCTATCTCTCTCAGAGTTGAATGGGGATTTTCAGTCACTATTTCCTTCACTTTTGCGATGTTAACTTCAGTTGCAGACGTTGACGGCCTACCAGAGCGAGGCAAATCTTCCATCACATCTCGACCGCTTTTGAACGCTTTGAACCACTCATAAGCACGAGTTTTTGATAAAGTCGATTCACCGTAAGCCTTCTGTAACATTTTCAGTGACTCCGAACACGAAATTCCATTGGCGATGCAAAATTTAAGACAAACTCTTTGTTCGATATTTTTGTCCATTATGAAATTCGCAATACACACTATATATGATATTACTAAAACCAGCACTGTATTTAATATAAATAACAGATGCAACTCAAACTCCGCGCCAAAATGGAAAACAGTTGTGCCAATCTAACAACTACAAAAAAACAAAAATTTGAATTTGGAACCATAAACAAATCATCCATTCCCGATACTTTTTTGACTGAATGTATCATGGAAGATGCTCCACGTAATCAAGCTACTGTAAAATTTAATGGATATTTTATCTCATATTCTGATCTTCGGGAAACACCTTCATGATTCTGGAATCCTGATAGCTTGTGAGTGTTCGCTGTTCTTACTTTCAGCCCTGGAATCACTTTGACATGTTTGTGGTCTTCTGGTATTTATGAATTTTTACAGCTCACGATTCTTGCCGAAAAAATACTTTCACATGTTTCTGGTCTCCTGGTTTCTACTTGTGAATCTTTAGCACTCATAATTATTTCAGCCCGGAAAAACCTTCCACATGTTACTGTTCTCCTGGTACATTTGAATCCTAACTCTTCACAATTCCAGCGGAATGAAAAGATGACACGGAATATTGATCTGAAGATGACACGGAAAATTATATCTTTTTTTTTTACTATTGATAGGCACGCGTTTGACCACTATTTCACCTGATGGTAAGCGAGGATGTGGTCGAAGATAGAGCATGCTTGCCTAGAAATAACCTATTCACTCTTGATTTATAGACTCCCAGGTTGTAGCTGTCAGGAAACACAGACTCCGGCAGGGAGTTCCACTCCTTAGCTGTACGCACTATGAATGTGTTCCCAAAACGTTTTGTGCGTATGGGTGGGAAGTCCACCTTGTACCGGTGGCGCATCGCCGTTCGTCTTGTAGTCCGATGATGGAACGGGCTTGGCGGAATTAAATTATGCAATTCCGTCGCACATTCCCCAAAATGCAACCGGTAGAAAACCGACAGGCTAGCAACTCGTCGTCGATGTTCAAGACTTTGGAGCTTCGACGCGACGAGCCTCTCATTGCCGATGATCCTCTTGGCTCGTTTCTCAATTGACTCAAGGGCATCAAGCTGGTGTCTGGCAGATCCATCCCAAAGATGAGAGCAGTATTCCATACACGACCGAACTTGCGCTTGATAGAGTTTGAGCAGCTGTTCCGGCGTGAAGTACCGTCTCACCTTAGCCAGAATCCCCAACTTCTTTGCAGCAACTTGAGCTTTTGCCTCTATGTAAGGGCCAAAATTGAGAGTAGATGTTAATGTAACCCCAAGAAGCTCAAGATGGTCGGTTATCGGCACGGTTTCACCGCGGAAAGATGGAGGTGGGCGGAATTGACTCCTTTTGGCGGAAAATAGACACGCTTGGGTCTTAGCAGCATTGAACTTGACCAGATTGGCATCGCCCCATTCAGAGACCGCCTGTAAGGACACGTTCAAGCGCTCAACCATTGCCTCCCGGAGAGACCGGATCTGCGACCCACCAGCTCGTGCGTCGGACACGTATCTCTCAGCAACAGTGCTGTAGTCGGCATACCCAAAGGTATCGGGTTTAAGCAGATTATTAATATGCAGCAAGAACAGTGTTGCCGAAAGCACCGACCCCTGAGGAACCCCGGCATTAATATCCAGCAGTCCAGACGAGCAGCCATCTATGACCACTCGGATAGACCGATCCCTCAGGAAATCTGCGATCCAATCACACAAACCGGCGGGCAGACCGAAGGAAGGAAGCTTACTAATAAGGCTATCGTGCCAGACCCTGTCGAAGGCCTTCAAGATGTCAAGGGAGACCGCCAGTGCCTCCCCGTGCTTCTCTATGGCCTCACTCCAGATGTGAATGGCATACGCTAGTAGATCCCCAGTTGACCGATTTCGGCGAAACCCGTATTGTCGGTCACTAAGGATATCATTCGCTTCTAGGTACGCCAGGAGCTTATGATTCAGCACGCGTTCCATAGTCTTACAGAGTATGGACGTTACCGAGATGGGTCTATAAATCGACGGGTCAGCACGACTACCCTTCTTGGGCACGGGCTGCACGTTAGCTTGCTTCCAAGCCTTCGGCACTTTTCCAGTCTCGAACGAAAGGCGAAATAGGCGTGTCAAGATCGGAGACAGCTCAGGCGCACAAGTCTTCAGAACAATTGCCGATATCCCGTCGGGACCACTAGCCTTGTTCACGTCTAGGTTACGCAGTACCCTACGGACGTCCTTCTGATGAATGCGAATGTTCGACATACTCGACTCGCATTCACCAGGAGAGGCGGAGGGCGTCGCGCCACCAGGATCCAGACGCGAAGATTTTTTTTTTTACTATCGATAGGCACGCGTTTGACCACTATCTCACCTGATGGTAAGCGAGGATGTGGTCGAAGATGGAGCACGCTTGCCTAGAAATAACCTATTCACTCTTGATTTAAAGACCCCCGGGTTGTAGCTATCAGGAAACACAGATTCCGGCAGGGAATTCCACTCCTTAGCTGTACGCACTATGAATATGTTCCCAAAACGTTTTGTGCGTATGGGTGGGATGTCCACCATGTACCGGTGGCAAACAAAGAAGCAAACAAGTTCGCTTTCTCCTCAGCGGAGTGGGCCAGCGTCCCGTCGGGTCTCAGCAGTGGTGGTAGTGAGGGGCGGCAGAAGTTCGATTCGACCGACTTAGCCAGGGACCAAAAAGCCTTACTACCTGCTGGGTATAAAGCAAGTTTGTTCCCTATTCGGCTAACGTGGTCAAACCGAGCCCTCCGCAACACCTTCTTGCAGGACTTAGCAGCCCTGTTAAAGGCTCTCTTCTTCTGACTCACGTCATTTGCTTTGCGCGTACGAGCGTCGACCCATGCTAGGTACGCCGCGTGCTTATGCGCATCAGCGTGATTGCACACGGCACCAAACCAAGGACGAGCTTTGCCAGATATTGCTATGTCAGAGAACGGAATGTAGTACTCCATTCCCCTCCGCAACACATCCGTCACGGCATCCGCGCACGACGTAGCATCAGTGGAAGAAAAGCAAGTAGGCTGCCAAGGGTAACATGCGAAGAAAGATCGCATGCCATCCCAATCTGCTGACTTGTATCGCCATACCCGCCGGGCGCCTCTTGGGCTAGGATCTGACGTCTTGGAGGAATTTATCCGAATTGGCAATGTAGGTGGGAAAATTTAAGGCCGTCACCTCCACCAGTTTTTTCCATCCGTTCGTGAGCGGCTGGATAGGACATGGCTAGAGGTGGATCATTGTGTTGCCCAATTTCTCACAGGTCATGGCAACTTTAAGAGTAACTTATTTTCCTTTAGGCTTGTGGCCTTCCTTTATGTCCATGTTCTACAGCTGACCATGAATACGAACAATCCGCACACCACATTTTATGGGAGTGTATTCTTTGGCAAACTGAACTCAATATTATGTGTGATTTTGCCATACCTATTACTGGAATCAAAAGTAGCTCACAATTTAGGACCCATTAGTTTTAGTGTTAAAATCCGTGGTGCTTGGCAACTGGGCTTAACCCAGTTGTATATGTCCCGTTGTGCCTATTGGCCTAGTTCTATTCTGTCTCCTGCTTGATACGGAGGGAAGTGGAAATTATACATATAATTTTTTTCCTACTCCTCCACTGTACTTTTCTGATTAATTTCGTTGCAGGATCCAAGACAGTTGAATCGTTTCTCCGGGACTCGTCGGGCTTCATTAGCTCGGCGTTTTGCTGGTGGTCGCCACTGTTCATTCTGGCTTTCAGGAATTGCAGTGGTTTCCCATGTGTGGCGGGCTTGTCCCAATAAAAAAAAATACTAAATAGCATTGTTGACTGTACCTTAAGTTGTATCTGCATATCTGCAATTCGAACTGTGTGTTTTTAATGACTTACGTAGAATTGATTAAGAAAACCTGTGATATTAGAAATAATAAATATTTATTTGATTTCTATAGTGTTTATTTTTTTTTACAGTCTGTACTGACAAAACAAGTGTGACGAATCGACAACAACCCCTTTCTGATTGTGTTAAAGTGGCCTTTTTAGACCCGCTGCTTCCTGCAAGAACAACACAGCAAACAGAGATTGCACTTCTGTTTGCTGTGTTATAAGTGCCGAGGAAGGCATTTTAACAAACTACCGCTAAGACAGAAACTAAGAGCAGAGAAAATGTGAATAAATATTAAATACTCATTAATTGGGATCCAGGTTCGGTTTTAGTAGAGGCAGAGCAGTATTATCCGGTTTTTAATCTGCGTTATTTTATTGGAACAACTTTACAGGGCATGATATGATAAGAGACTGCTTTTTAAAACTAGAAAATATATGTACCAGATGAAATCTATCATTGTATTCAATAACATTAGGCTGATTCTTATCTTGCAAAGATTTGTATGTCAAAGCATGATATAGTTCATAGCAATCAATTTCAAAACTTTGAGCTACCTGGTGTGTTGAAAAGGCTGATTTCATAAATATTCTTTGTTCTCATATAATAGATTCTATTAATAAACTATATTACCTCTCACAATACCTACATATAAGTTTTCACACCACCTGCACGAAAACATCAAATTATGTCATGCAAACCTAACCTAAAGTACCTACGTCATTCTAATTCGCGTGCGCGCGGCTGCCGTCGGCCTTCACCGCTAGGTGTAGCGAGCGCAGTCAATATGGAGTTCCAAATACAAATCACATTATTGCCCGGCGGGCATCATCATCATCATGCATCATCATCATCATCATCTGCCTAGCCTTTTCCCAACTATATTGGGGTCGGCTTCCAGTCAAACCGGATTCAGCTGAATACCAGTGTTTTACGTGGAGCGGCTGCCTACCAGACCTCCACAATCCATTAACTGGGTAACACAGTACTTCTTGGCAAGACTGGAGTCAGATTTACTGGCTTCTGACAATCCGTAACGACTGCCAAAGATCTACAAATGACAGCCGGGACCAACGGCTTAACGTGCTTTCCGAGGCACGGAGGAAACTCGGTATATTAAGATGGTCACCTATCCACAGACCAACCTTGGCAAGCGTAGCTTAACCTTAAAGATCGACCCGTGCGGCTGAATGAAATTCAGTACAATATTATTGCTTATTAACTGGGTTTTCCCAGTGATGATGTTTTTCAGTAGGCGCCCAATAACACTCCGACCAAGAAAACGATCCAGGAACTCACGCCCAGCAGTCAGCAACATACAACGGAATGAAAAATTACTGTAACAAACAGAAATAAGAAAAAACAGTCAACTCCATGTAGGATTCTAACTAGGTATTCTGATTGGAGAAAAACTCACCTCGAGTTCGAAGCCGCCATTAAGTTTCAATGGCATAATTTATTATAACTAGGTTAGTCCGACTGCCTCGCTCATTTCATCAATCCATCCACATCAACAATTCCACAGGAACCGTGCATTTTTCCAGAATAAAAGCCTATACCTGGGCAGTCAGCGGTAGGATAGCTTTCTACGGGTTAATCGAATTTCAGAAATAGGAATAGGATAGATACCTACGCATATCCAAAATGTAACCAATCAGTAAAACAAATACTCCTTTACACTGGTATTAGTTTGTATGTGGCTTAGATAGATGTAGTATAGATAGATAAACGTTAAGGTACATTTCTAATGACACCGATAAGAAAATATCTGGTTATTTCCGCTTGTAACCGACCGCTATTTCATTGAAGTAGGTACCTATTTCCTCAACATGTGCTGACTTCAATATCTATACAGATAAATTGATGATTCTTTTAATATGTTGTACGTCATCAAAACCATTTTCTGGGTCGCCTGATAATGTAAAGGGAACCAGCATAAAGTAGACTATGCCATCTAGCGTTGCAAATTTGAAACTTAGGTATATAGATACCTAAGTTTCGAATTTGCAACGCATCTAGCTCATAAGTAAAATAAACTTGAAATTACACTTCTATGCTGCCACATGAAGTTCTACACGTTCCTATAATAACGCGACTGAAGCCAAATTATACAATTTGTGTCATTATGGCACATAAGATCTTTTGTATGCGATATGATCAATTCTAGTAAGTGTTTCTATAAAAATGGGGTTGATGATCACGATCACCCAGGATTTAGCTTTTCTGATACCAATATTAAGTCTGAGTTACTGCATCGATATATATTTTCAACCATTAATCTAGCTAGTTAGACGTAACCCGCTCACATACCTTACCCCCTCAACACTACTTACGCAAACACACACACACAAGCACAATACCTATATATACCCTTCACTCATATCCCACATGCACCTTTAAGCGCTTATCAACCATTAATCTAGCTAGTTAGACTTAACCCGCTCACATACCTTCTCACCCCCTCAACACTATTACGCAAACACACACACACAAGCACAATACCTATATATATACCCTTCACTCATATCCCACATGCACCTTTAAGCGCTTATTACACTAGCCAGGCATTTCGGATTGTGAAGTGACCAGCGATGCCAACGTGTGGAGAATTCCCCAAACTGCGGGGAATCTAAAGTTGTTTGAGGATTTATTGGCAAGATGTGGGCGAAATGCAGGGATCCTAAATAACGATTTCATTCTTCTGATATTATTCTAAATATCAGATTTGTAAGGAATCTGTAGATTTTTTGTCCCCATATTGGAGAATTGGACTTGCATTTTCGGGGAATTTGTTAAATTGGTGTTGGCAACACTACTTACTCCCTAACTCCCTAAACGCTATACCACTGTACCACTGCCCGGTAGTAAGGGAGTTAGGGAACTAACTAAACCGGACCGTTCCGGTCACCCTAATTAGGTTTCTAACTCTTATTACAACACCCTTAATCGGGACTTAAACTCATTTATTATTTTTTTCTCTTCCAGCAAATTGTTTTAACATAAAAAATAAAAGTTCGTTAAGCATTGTTTGATCATATAAAACATATTTTTATAATGCTTTGATAACATCTGATGTTCTAAAATACAAGTCGCGGCTTAGTTTATGCACCAGTCTCCCACAAATGAACATTGTCATAATCATAATTATAATTGTTTCCATTAGTATTACCTAGTTTATAAGTGTTATTTGTGGAAGAAAATAATAGTAGATTATGCACCGAGGGGATAAAGCAGTGTCTTATGTCACGGGCGTCAGTAAAATTCTTGTATTAATTAACTCCCTCGCTGCTCTCGTGAGTTAAACTCGATAATTTAAGGACGTAATGGTATGGGTGTTTTGGTGCGGGTTATTGGGTTCATTTTGCAGGAACTTTCTAACTGGCCTACACGTGTTTAATATCACTGCTTTCTGCAGTAGTTGGTAAGTGCTTGAAGGAAGGCTTAAATAATGAACAGACCGGCTGAATCGTGTATTCGTATTCCATAACGACAGAACTGTACCTCTATATAACGGCCGATGACTCATTCAGCTACAGCATCGAATATAAACTCGTACGATTCTCAGATAAATTCATATGTTGTTATGACAGCAAAAATCAACTTTGTTTTAGTAACAACCGATAATGTTGTTTTTGAGCAATGAACCCGAATCAGGGGTTGTATTTTTTAGGTAGCTAAGCCAATTAAATAGATTGTATGTTATCATACTCTCTTCAGTCAACACATTTTTACAATCACATCCATACAGAAACAAATACTTAACAATTTAGCGCGCCTAGAAAAACAATATCTCGGAATGTAAAAGATCAAAAATCCATGTACCTAGGTACTTATTATACACTTTCAAAAATCTCTAAAGAAACACATTTTCGTGGATTTAAAATTTTAAGCTGCCTTCGGGTACTGTACTAATCTTACCTATGTTTGTTGAGTAATCGTCGCATTGCCTTATTAGGATTTCCTTTTTTCTCATAGGTTTAACAGAATGTTATTCTTTTTGAGAAATTAAGTTCTTAAACCCTTATTTATGTACTTACCTACACATATTAAACAAGTACCTAGATAAGAAGAATGACACAGAAAAATAGATACAAAGATTATGTTTATTTCTAGAGAAATCTCTTCCAGCCTACCTGCTAAAAGAGTCGAATAAAAGACACTTTTAGGGAAAACTAATTATGTACAGAATTGAAATAGAGCTGGGCAGGATACCGTAAGATGACGTGTTGATTGGAGGCGTAAGGCAGTGACCGAGTGGCCGAGTGTTACCGAGTGGACTGGATGAAGTGTCGGTAGTCGGTGGCGAGCGAGATGTGCAGTCGACATTTATTTATTTATGAATAACTAACAGTTACACATTAGTATCTTATAAAATAACTATCTTATATAGTCAAGGTACCAATGTGCAACTCATATCGTTATCCACTGCATACATATAGATTTTGGTCATGAGCAAAACGAGTAAAAACAAATAATCATCCTAATCTTAATCTAACATTATAGGCCTTTTATGGCCTTAATAAGGCCGTTGCGAAACCCTTTAACCACATAATTGCCATCGTGGGTAAAACCTGGATTAGGCTAAACCGGAACCTGGCGATTGGCACAAGCTGTGGATGATGATAATGGCAAGTGTTAGATGAGCGGAGGGGCCTGACGGGTTGAATAAGGATGTAGCGGAATCAATACCGCCACAAGAAAAACTAACGAAGCTAAATTTGTTCGGCAACAAAAAGAACCGCAACGCCATCTATCTCACCAGCAGCGAACTTCTAAGGAAATCCTGCATCGCGGTATCGCAAAATTATCCGTCCGAATATCAACTATCGGACAGCTGTTGTCCACCGGACACTACAACCGTCCGGTTGGAGGATCCTTCCTTTTCTATGGAGGTTTGCGTGACTTCACTCTCTGTACCTTATACCTCTATAAGTATTTATATAATTTGCGCAGCAAACTTTTGTTTTAAAACACAATACGACGGATCAGGAAACAATAAAAATTCATTCAAAACTTGTTATCAACATTTAGTGTCTTAAGGATGTAGCGTCAGCATGTTAATGTATATTGAATTTAAGTGTCTAAATTATTATTTGACTTCCTGGTTCTATAGTTACACTTTGCTAAAAATTGCGACCGTATTGTTTAACAATAAATCTATATCTATATTACTTATTATTATTACTAATATATAAAGCTGAAGAGTTTGTTTGTTGGCTTGAGCGTGCTAATCTCAGGAACTGCTGGTCCGATTTAAAAAAATATTTCAGTGTTAGGTAGCCCATTTATCGAGGAAGGCTATAGGCTATATATCATCACGCTAAGACCAATAGGAGCAGAGCAGTAATACAAATTGTGACGCAAACGAAGTTGCGCGGGTCAACTAGTAAAATATATTTGAAAAGCTTGCTTTATCGGGGAAGCATAACAGGACGTTACGGCGGACCTACTACATAGACTCGAAAATCACTCTCTGGACATCAAGAACAAACATTGTTTAATTTGAACCTTGAACTGGTATCATCTCTCTATCTGTATCAAAAGACGATAGCGTCAATGTTTGCAGCAAATCTCTGTTATCTTCCTTATTATTATTGTGCAACAATTTATATAATTTACAAGATTGGCGATTGGCGAGTGATTGTTGACCTACGTAATTTTTTTTTTCTTAGCCTATGGAACTTTCTGGAGAGGCACGTAAACTGGGGTCACTTCAGGCCCGTGCCGTGATTAGATAATGTTGGTCATAAACGTTATAATGGCTTGATAAAAGGAAAAAAAACATCATATGTCAAGGTATCAAAACAACTGTTAGGTCCTGGAACTTCATAATAATTCTGAAATATTCTATATAGGGCTCTTAAGTAATGCATTTTTTTTTTTATCAAAGCATTATCAGAGTCCTTATTAGGAAATAATCGAGCCTCGTTATACAAAAAGCTATTCAAAAACCACAAGTACTAATCAGACACTGTTTGGTAACTTTAGTTGGAACAACAACAATAAATATATACCAACTACATAAACAGTACGTGCAATTGCGTCTTTATCATTAAAATCTATTCCGGGATGTATTATTGTTTTGGTCTGCATCAAAAGAGAGTCAGATGCCCCATTTGCCCCCGCTTGGCTACGTCCCTGACAGCAGCTATTTACTTGCAATGCAATATCGTTACGATCCGTCCCTTATCAGATGGCAATAACTCCGGGCGGAGTCAATAAGATCTGCAAATCGTAAACTAGGCCGTATCTAAATGTTTGTAGCAAGGCATTCGTCGTAAAGAAGATATCAGATTTATTTAAGCATTGCAACTGTACCTATCTACTGTTTTGCTCGCACGTCAGTGGTCGCCTAACCAGCGTAAGCTGGCCTCGCATTTTATGAAAAATCCGAACTATGCTAGGTCAGCTCGTGGTTACAGTGTAATGTACACTGACGTGTGGTTTTCTGTACCTACCCGGATTATTGTAGCAGACAGTCGTAGGTACTTAGCAACAATTACCTAACCGGAGTTGTTGTTTGTAGCTTACTCATTTTAATACGATAAGAATGAGATAAAAGTTTTCATTCTCAAATCACCATGGGAACTGAATAGTTCTTTTTTTATTTTATATTATTTTGCAAAGTTTATTATTATTTAAAAATATGTTTCTTATAGATAC
Source organism: Lacanobia oleracea (assembly GCA_950371165.1). Classification (NCBI taxonomy): domain Eukaryota; kingdom Metazoa; phylum Arthropoda; class Insecta; order Lepidoptera; family Noctuidae; genus Lacanobia; species Lacanobia oleracea. The sequence goes on from OX493393.1 coordinate 8,453,948, forward strand.
CTACGTATCTCAACGGAGGACGATGGGCAACGGATCATCAGGTTTATATTACGTTTAACTTTAAGATCCTGAGATTAAAAAATCTAAAGTTTTGCCACCTAGCTTAATTATTTAAAAATACCCGTTACATGGGCCTTATTTCAAAATATTTTTTTAACCATATGATTCTTTTTATTTTTTTTTAATCAAATGGTTAAATACCTACCTACTGATTAATAATTTCTACATTCAAATTCTCTTGTAATAAGAAGCAAGAATCATTTATAATGTTATTATAAATACGGCTGTTGTTCACCACGGCCCTGGAACTGAAAGGGCACCAGGAGGAACACGGATGGGTTTTAGTCAGTAGGAGCCTGACACTCCCTTCTACTTCATCCAGGGCGGGAGGAGTAATATAATTTAATAAGTACTAATTTGCGAAGTTCTTTATAAAGTGTTTTTTACGTTCTTTTTTTAGCTTTCATCCAATATATGAATAAATAAAGTTGGGATCTATTATTTGAATTGAAACTAAAGCTGAAACTTTAGGCCACCATGTTCCTAACATTTTTTGTTTGTTGCTACTCATATATCCATGTTAGATCGTGCACCACAATTTTGATAAAAATATAAATTGGCGGCGGGGCGGGGGGCTACACCACAATGGTTCTATGGGTGATTATGACAGATTACGACTGAGATGTGAATGCGAAACGTAGCTTAAAAAATTGTAGAATTGGTTTTCTTGTATCTTATCATCACTTGTAAAGCACAAAGGACATTGCTAAACCCAGAAACAACATTTCAATAATTCAAAATATATGACGTTATTAACTTGAAATAACAATAACAACTGACTTATCTGAGTAATTTATTATTAAGAAGTGGTTTGATGCCTTTTTGTCGGCTAATAATAGTGAGCGCTGCGACTGTTTGCTCAGCTCTTGACGTCAGGCGTACGAGTTGATCAAACACAACAACACATTCCTACATAACATCACTCTTACAATTTGTATAGGAGGAAAAATTGCATATATTCTATCGATGTTTCATTTTAATAAAAAAAAAACATAACACAAAAATGAATGTAATCGGTATTTTTTTGGTTCCGTATCCACGCTATCCCTCAAGGATAGCATGGATACGGAACCACGGATTGTAAAACTATGTTTTAAAAACAGGGGTGTATCTTTCTATACTCATTATGAAGTATCAAAAAAATATGCATTTACGTAATGAGGAACAGTATCCCAGGGAATATTAATAGTCCTACATCCTGCTACGGCGTAGCGCTACGCCGTAGGCCTTAAACTAGAAATAGGCTAACTGTGTTAATGATCGCAAAGCTGTTTAAAAATGTTATCAATGGTTTACACGGCTGCAATACGTTCTTATTCAGGATACATTCATCCTGGCTGTCTACTATAGTGGTGAATGGAAATACTTGTTTATCCACGGCGAGAACTTTGCGTAATATAAAGGCAAGTCTATGAATAGATGTAAACGGGATTGTTTATAAAGATTACGATCATTCACTCATATTCTTCAAACAAATAAACAGATAGGTTCTGTTTATTTGTTTGTTTGAATAACATGATAGTGAAAGATCGTCCTGATTGGTGTGTGATATAGAACAATGAGACTGTGTGGGAATGACGACATAATCTGATAACCAATCTATCTATATGAATACATGGATTATGTCAGCAGTAACACACGATCGTTGTAGATGGAGCCGGCTGGCAGCTCTATGTGTGTGTCAATCAATCAGAAGTCAAATAAAACAATATGTAATTATCTAGATAACAATATATTTTTGTCATCAACGACAAACTTAACAACAGACTACAACATAGATCTTCTCAACGAAACACCTGCGCGAAGTTTGAACATCACCTACCTGTGAAATGTTTACCAACACATTGAGATTAGCTAAAGGTCCATTATACAGATACAATCCAGGTCCACCTCACAGCATCCGAGGACGAAATAAATGCAACATAAATGGACGGCTCACAATATGTAGGATCAATGGTTGCCCACAATCGGAGGCACTGCGGGATTCAAAGGCTGGAGACGCGTCGAAAGAAACACTGCAAGCTGTTGGTAAACAAATCTACGACGACAATCTGCAGGTTTGCAAACTCATTACATATAAACACATTAGGTAACCTAAAATAGTTAGTTGATAAAATAATCTCTTATTCCTACTTACATTGCTTTTGGTTTGACGTGTTTAATACGTACGTAAATGATGAATTGACTCAAATAGAAGGCTGGCCGCTCACTCGAGCCTGCCTGCATACATGACCGCTTAAGTGTAATCATAAAAACTTATTGGTACGTTAAATACAATTAGGTATAAGTTTAAAATTAACTATAATTACTCGTATAAAATATATTTGTTTCAGTGCACTTCTGCCCATTGTTATTTTTGTGGATAAAACAGTAATCAGGAAAGGCGGATGTCTATACATTACGTGACTCAATTTGAACTATTCACAAATGTTCTCAAAGGGAACTGAAGGACTCCTGCCGCCATATCGTGTACAACGTGAAAGTATACAATTTTAATAGATACAAGTATTTCCTTGAATACGCAATGTATTGTAATGATATAATCAAAGTATATGTCAATCATGATCAAATCCTAATATTAGAAGCGTATTGAGTGAGATTAGCAATCGATGAACTGTAGTAAGTATTAGATATCTCGATGTCGGCAGAGCCGGCTGCGATACTATACTGTACACGCTACTGGGGGAATGGAAAATGCTTTTGGCACTAACTTCAATAAATATTTATAATAATATAATTTATATTACAATACATTCAAATTTGATATTTACAGCTTATGAGTAGATACAGATATATATATTTACAACGGTCGCTTGTTGAGATAATAAGGGGTAATGAGGTTCAGTTATAGCATGTTACATTTATACAATACAAGTTATTATTGTGGGAACGTGTACAATATCTACAGCTGTAGCTGTACGTTATAACGTTACAGTAGAAGCTCTAGCAACACTCACATGATGGCGGCGCCCGCAGCGCTTGCGCACGCGCCGCCGCGCGGTCGCCATGACATCGACGCCGAACACTGTTTATTGATTCTAACATCTAACATTTGGTTATATTGCACACATTCACTTATGACTACTAAATATCCATAAAGAGTGGGCTAGAATCCCTCTCCGCCATAATTTCGTAAACTCACCGCTTAACTACCTGATGGAATGACATGTTTGACGCACCTTCTACGTGACACTCTCTAAGCAAACTAAACGAAGCGATACCGAGGACGAACCGAATCTACAACTTTATGCGTTTCAATCAAGAGACAGCTCAACGTATTCAGAACATGGGTTTTACGAAATGGTACTTAATTTAGATTTGAAACGAGTGGTTTCTAATTGGAACTAAATTGTCGGTCTCATTTCTAAGAGAAAATGGATGAATCGTTTAAAGCTGACATAATGATAGTACAAGCAATGACGGAACCGACGAAACCATAAAGTGAGCTTGCTTAGGAGCGCGCCGAGCAGCCGCGCTGGGGCCGTACCGTCGTCGTACTGCCGTACAGTCGTACTGCCGTACCGTCGTACTGCTGTACCGTCGTACTGCCGTACCGTCGTACTGCCGTACCGTCGTACTGCCGTACCGTCGTACTGCCGTACCGTCGTACTGCCGTACCGTCGTACTGCCGTACCGTTGTACTGCCGTACCGTCGTACTGCCGTACTCGCCGAACTCGTCGTACTGCGATACCTGCGATGTGCCGACCGGAAGCACTCTACACGAACTCTAGTGACAACTACGGATGGGAACATGACTCTGAACTCGAGGACGATACTTTACTTGAAACATGATATCTTCTCGTAGCACCGTTGCCGATCCATTGAATTTTTAGCACGATTTAAAATGAAATTCGAAAGATCTATGTTATCGTCATTTTTTTACAACTCTAGTTCTATTAAATTAGTCGCGGAATTGATCGATCTCTCTAATTTTTTTAAAAATTGTGATTTTAAAATTTTGTGATTTTAAGACGAACTTATAGTAAACGGTAAAAGTAGGAGATTCTTTTTATAAAATTCAGTCGCCGCCTACCGTTAAAATCGGATTAATAGCTACTCTCCTAGAAAACTTTTAAAAAAATTTCAGCACTCCCGTAGCGTCCATCGCGGGACGGTCGCATCGTTCTCGAGAGCTTCCATCGTTCTCGTTCGGGCGCCGCCGAAGGTTCCCGAGCGTCGCTGCGGCGGCGTGCCTCCCGGCGCCTGCGCACGGTGACGTCACAGCGCGCCGCTCAGAAGAGCATGTGGCAGCGCAGGTTGGAGTTGGCTATTCCGTGGTGTGCGCGGTGAGGGCGGCCCGCGGCGGCGCGCTGCCCTGCGCGGCCGGCGGGTCGCTGGCGGGGAGGGACAGTAGATGTTAGGCCTCCAAAAATATCAGCGCGGTTGGCTTCGGCTCCAAGTTTGACTTCTTCGCTTCCACAACTAGGAACTCGATCTCCTGTGGATGTTTAGGAGAACGCTGCTTACACTCGTTTGTAACATTCGATCTGTTAGATAGACTCCCGTTTGAAGGTAAAATAATTTTAGCCTTTGTTTTATTTATTTTTTTCAATTAGTGACTAATCAAATGAATGATAACAATTCGTTATGCAAAAATGTAATTGGCCAATGGCCATATTTTGTTTAAAAGTCTTCTTAGTGTTATGTTTAGCTGTAAGTTTTCCAAAATAAAATATATAGTCAGTCTTATAATGAGTAACGTGTAATTTGGCATTGTTATCTAAATGAAATGAGTTTAAGACGGCGGCTCACCGGTTTGTCCCTCTGCGCGAAGGACTCGGCGATCAACCGCGCCACGTCTTGGTGCTGGAGGCCCTCCACGCGGTGGCCGTCCACCGCGAGGATCAGCTGGCCCACCTCCAACCCGCCAGCTTCATAAGCAGCCCCGTGCTCCTGGAATCATGATTTACCGGGTGAAGCAACAGTCTGAAATTGTGGTTATTGTGAAAACCAGCCGGTAATGTACGCGTAACTTTACTAAAGGTTCTGAATACAGGAACAAATCAGAGCCAACAGATTTTTGATTTTTGCGTGCGGCGTGACGTCTTGCCTGAGTGCAATTATTGCCTAGAAGTAACGTCATCCGCCACCTCCCAAGAGTGGACAAAGACATAAAAAACTTTTTCACAAAAAATACAACCGACTTCCAAAATCAAAACACTACAAGGTACAAAATAACTTCGGAAGAAAGAAAAAAACTTTAATTTCTGAAGTCGGTGTTTTTGGTTATTTTTTCGTTTTTTTGACACCGACTTCCGAAATTAAAGTTTTTTTCTTTCTTCCGAAGTCATTTTGTACCTTGTAGTGTTTTGATTTTGGAAGTCGGTTGTACTTTTTGTGAAAAAGTTTTTTATTTTTCACTTTTTAGTGGTACCTAGGTACCTGCGTCAGCGTACCAGCGCAATGTTATGTTAAGAACTGGTGTAAACACTAAAAAAACATGCGAATCCAGCAATCCCGATCCCTTTGCTATCATTTATTGAAGAGTTCCGTTGCCTACCTCCGAAATTGAAACGGGACCAGTCCAGGAAAATACTCTTTCAAACAAAAAAAGAATCATCCAAATCGGCTGACAATTGGCGAAAGTATCGCTGAACAAACATTTTTCATGGGATCTTATCATCAGATCCTAATTTATACCTTTCATCATCAGCTCAGCAACATGAGATGATGATTACCAGGCACAAATATCTAAACTGCATTAGAAATTTTATGAAAAACATGGTATGTGCCTATAAAATTTGAGGGTTGCCCTCGATTTTCATGGGATCCCATCATCAGATTCTGGCATGGTGACAATGGGACCAATCGGGAAGTATACCCTTTCAGATGAAACAAAAATTTTTCAAATCGGTGCATAAATGACGGAGTTATGAGGTAACAAACATTAAATAAAAAAAAAAACAACCGAATTGAGAACCTCCTCCTTTTTTTGAAGTCGGTTAAAAACGCATCAAAGTTCAAGTTTGATGTGTTTTGTTTTTGTCAATTTGTATTGATTTGATAAAGCAAGAAATATGAGTCCAATTTTTTTTTGTCTAACTGACAGACCTAAAACAATTTCTAGTTTTTTCTTCTAGAAAACAATCCTATTATAAGCACCTAATGCGACTTTTTGTCACGCCAATATTGGCGTAGATATCTACTAATGAACTGCGAGATAGTTTAAAGACTGTTGATTAAATGGCGAGTGTAAGTAACTCACATGAATATTAATAATCCTAGGCAGCGGGTGCTTGGTGTTGGCGCCGCCCTCGATGGCGATGCCGAGGATGGGCTTGGTCTTCTTGACGGTGATGTGCAGGTTGCCGTGGTGGTCGGGCACGACGCGCGCGGCCCGCCCGTCGTCCGGCGCGTCGTGCTGCAGCCGCTGCATGGACTGGTGCCGCCGGATGCCGCCCCGCTCCTCCAACAACGCACCACTATCTTCTTTCATGTCGAAACTTCGTGACATATTGTGTGCTAACTCCTATAAAAACGTTACCACTTTTCCATGTTTGCTTTCATTTGAATGCTAGCTAAACAATAAGTCACTTTCGGTTGTTGGGTGTCAAATTTCAACATCTTAAATACGAATACAAATTACTGAAATGCCTCCAACTCCTAAGTCCTAGTAACTAATTTTACACATCCACACTATAATTGTATTCTACGATGCTAATAAATAGCAAATTCAATTCAGCCTCTAAGTACTTGTAGTGCGCTAAGAATATTGAGGAGACGTGTAGCTGGGCGGCAGAGGGCAGTAACTCAGCGTGCGACGTGCTGCAGCCGCGGCGGCGACTGCTGCGGGCTGCCTAGTGGAACACATACAGGTAGACTTGATTTACGACCTTGTGCCTCTCAGTTACAAAATGTACAGTGAGTATTATACGTCGAATGTATTGAGAAGCTGTAAGTGAGATGTGTGCTAGAGGCTTGGATTCATGCGTTTCGATCACTCGGTGGCGTGGTTCAAGGTGGGTATATTTTACAAGTGTTACAATGTATTATGGAGAGAGTTCTTATCCCGTTTACCTACCTGAGTAGGCGAGTTTAGTTACAGCAAGAAATATAGCAGACACGAACTGAATAAGAGAACAACGGAAATGCAACAAATAAATGAAGAAAATCTAAAAAACCAAATAAAATATTTTAACGCATTTTTGTCCTGTTATGCTTTTACGCCACCATGCTCTAATTGTAAATAAATAAAACTTGATTTCCATACAAAACAAATGAATTAGAAATTAAATTTTAATACACTATTCAGGTACTGAAGTTTATTAAATTAAGGATTTGTGACATGATCATCAGTTTATACTAAATTTTCATGCAGCACGTTAGCTCGATCCATTCAAGACAAAGTACCTCTACAGGCTAATGAGATAACCGGAATGAAAAATCAAATCACTGAGATGTGCGTTACTACTTCGAAATAAATTCATGGGTCAAATAAAATGTTTTACTAACAAAATTAACACCGAAATGAAGTGCAACGATAAGAGAAGTGAAAACATACAATAATTGAATAATTCACTAACATCAAGCAATCGTTTTGAATTCGAAGCAAGAACTTCCAATAAAAAATCAAGATATTTTTTAATTTCGTGCAAATTTAAGAATCGTTAATGTGCTAGGACAGTTCGCTGGTCATTCCGGCGGCGAGAGGCCGGGCCACTTACTAGAGGTCGTCCCCAGTACCATGATTTTACTTTCTGCGTCCAGCCACCGAGTGATGAGCGCAGCCCCTCGAGATAGCCGCACTGAAACATCACACTCACTCAGGACCAGATCGTTCTCCCTCCGATACTCATCTATCTCGCGAGTCACGACTCCTAACACCCTGAGTTTTTGCCACACAGCAACCCGCTTGTGTTTTTTTGTCATGTTCAATGTTCGAGTGACTGTTAAGCATCTAGCATAAATCTAGCTGAAGACAGGTACACTATAGGATTCAATAGGATATATCCTACTTAAGAGATTCAAAATTCAGTCCGATGCGATTATGCTACGAAGTAGGTTTACAAAACACGTAATCTGTATACTTGTACAAAGTGTAAGGTAACATCATAACATCTATATTGATTAAGTAGTTGTTCTATCAAAAACTTTATAAGATGCTATAAAAATGATCAAATACTACAAATTGCTAGCTATCTACAAAATATTACTTAGATAATTATACGTAAAGGTGAAATTATTTGCCAAGCCTTAATTAACATTACTTACTATCCCTTTACTCGGTTTTATTCGGATTGTTACAGGGTCTTTTACACCGCACGCTGTCATAACAAAGAAATTATCTTAACAAGTCTTACGTGTAAATATAAAAATACATACCTGATCCTACACGTGAGATGTGTCAGATAGCATGAAACAAAAATGGTAAGATTGTATCACTTCGTATAGCGCCAGCCAAGCAATAACTTAGTTGGTAACTTTCAAGTCATGCAACAATTTTTGTCCTATTGTTTGTATTGTGCGCCTCGTCGTCGCGTTAACTTTCCATCAATTGTGCTGTGTTTTGGATCTGTCAACAAATTCAGCGTTTGTTCAAAGAAAAACTTCGCATTATTCGGAACAAAATGCTCCTTGTGTTTGTTTATGAGGAACTCTAGTCAGTTAAGTAATCTTTGCCAGAAGATCATTTTGTTTCACTGCGCAAAGGTATTTTCACATACCTCATTGTTTGTAACGGTGAAATCTTTTAGTTTAGCCAAGTAATCAAAATCAAAATAAATACTTTTTAAAACTTCACATTCATGACTTACGAACCCTTTCTATACGTTTTGTGCTGTTAAAATACGATGATTCAGAATTCGTTTAAAAACAGGCTTGGGACAAGCTTTTTGACATGGGAGCAATAGTGTCTCAGTGTTCACCAAAAATTAGCATTGAAATTGTTGAATATATCAAAGGTTTGGTTTATCTAACATCTTTGGAACGCGACGAGAATAAAAAGCGCTTGGTCTATCATCACGAGATTATTCGTTACAAATCTAGCTTGTATCTAGAAGCAGGCGCGACATGGTGCGTCTCGTTAGCGTCTTCTATAAATAATGAGATAACATCGGCCGATGTCGTCCGACTCGCGCCGATCCGATGCGATGTACGACGCGCGCCGCCCGATACAGGCACCCGAACCACTGCTATCTATATTTTATTATCGGCGACTCACAATCCCATTTCACATAGTTAAATATTTGCTAGTAATACTTTGGTATAAATAAGTATTTTATAAACAAATTGGAAATGGAAAAGCGATTCCTGGCAGTGGGGCTTGCGCTTAGTTCGTTTTATTTTACGTGTCGAAAGTTTTGATTATGATAATTTAAAAGATAGGTACGTAGGTAGGTAGCTAATCATTAAAAATTTTCGTTGGCTAACACAACATTCGATACAGCCAAACTACTTGATGATAAATGTTGATGAAACAATTTTGCTTTGCGACTCCCGAATTAAAAGTCTCTTTCAGTCCTTTTGGGTTAAGAGGCCTATTACAATTTGACAGTATTTTTTGCATAAAATTACGTAATTTTGGCTTTATTATTTTCAGAAACAGATTTTTTTTACCAGTTTGGCTTATTAGGTAGTTGAGAATAGTTATTAGTATAGTGTACTGTTAACTGCCTCCGTGGTCGAGCAGTTTAGACGTTTGTGGGGGGGGGGGGGGGGTCGTGGGTTCGATTCCCACGGCAAGAACTATGTAAAGTTGTTTCCAATTTGGCTAGGACATTGCAGGCTTGAATGACCTGATTGACTGGTAAAAAAAAGGTCCGTGCCTCGGAAGGCACGTACAAGCTGGTGGTCCCGGCCGCCAAATGGCGGTCGTCAAATAAACCATGTCAGAGGCCCTTGAGGCGGTTTAGAAACTCTGACACTAGGGTGTGTGGGGTCGTTAGACCTTACTGCCCACACGATAAGAATAAAAAGAAGTATAGTGTATAGCGGCCTAATTTTTTGCATTTTTCTCTTATCTACTTGTAAAAAGTCAACATTCCGAAGTAAATTTCCCATGAAAAGCGCGACGGCACTTTATCGAGCTCGTGGACTGAACTACTGTACTAACCAAATGAAATGAAAAGCATATCATAATATTCCTTATTATAATGATTTCGTTCATAGTGGCTTCAGAAATTTGAAATAAGAATGGAATATCCGTAAAAAAATCCCATTAAAATCCATAAAAACTACCAAAATGCTCAGAATTAACTGTAAACTCCTTAATATTATTACGTAAATATTTATATCAAAATAAAGCATAGTTCATAAGGATTTTTTTTTTAAATCATTATATAATTTAATAATAAACCCTAAAATAAACGTAATTGCAACTGCCTAATTTCTACATAATGCGTTGAGTCAGCAGTTTTGTGAGTGAAAACGCAATTCTGTGCTAGGGTTCTTAAGAATCAGATAAATAAACTACCTCGTTAATCTTTCATGGTTTCACATAATATACTCACTTTGCACAGTATGTATAATAACTATGTAGGTTTGTTTCAGGTGTCGTGACTTTACGCATGAACTATTATTATTTTTTAAATTTTATAGTTAACGTTGACCTTTCCCTCAGTTTTATTGTAAGTGCACGCTTACCCACAATCTTAATTCGTAATCATACGTAACACATACGGAGCAAGTATATGAAGTCCGTTAAAATGGAGGCTACACACATTACGAGTTAAGAGTTTGTAGGACGTGACGTTTACGGCTCTTTCGGAGTTATTAAGTAAATACGTGTTATCTTACTTCTCTTATAATAAGTTGAGAATTCTCATGCTCAAGCTGTTTAAAAGTACATCGTGTGGCATAGACATTTATAGAGGTAACTTCAAACAAACCCAGCTACGCATTTAAACCGTTTCCGTGACAATAGAAGATTATTAACGTATTATTATAAACTTCAAGCACCGTTAGCTTATAAATTCTGAAGAGAAGCCGGTATCGTCTCTTCGAATAACGATGCGCAGTCATTCTCAGTCGTAATTACAAATGAAACTTCTCCATTATCTATGTTCCAAATCTCAATATCCGTTAGATACTTTATGATTTCAGCAAAATTAAATTTAGCCATTAGATAACGTATTGTACGAACGGCTACGTATGAGGCTTGGTGTTACCGTTGGATGTGTGCCAGATGGAACTCTAACAGCTACATACGTTGGGAAACTCTTTATCTACTAACATGAATAGTAATTGCCATTAAATCGTAGTTACACGAGCTTGCCACAAATATTGCACAGTAATTTAGATACTAATATTATAAAGAGACAAAACTGTTGGCTTGTTTGTAGGAGGTACCTATACGAACATTTTCCACTGATTTAAAACTACACTAACGTTAAGTGCTTTTTATCGCGGAACAATGCTTGACTTGTGGCAGCAGGATAGACAAAATGAGCTACGTCACAGAAAAAGCTAGTTTGAATTTGAACTAATAAGTGTGTATGTGTATGTGCGTTAGCTATAAGGAAAAAAATCCAAACCGAACGCTATCTTACCCAGATCTCAACAGTTCATTTGGCAGACCAATCATGAAACTTTCAGATAAAAGAAAATGGATTACCTATCGTTTTCTTTCACCTGTTTTCATTTCATCTTTATGATGGTTTCAACACTTTCAACTCTATTGAAATAATATTATCAATATACCTGAAAGCGTCGAATCGACGTTAAAATATAATTAAAGCTTTATCACTGAACTTTAAGCAAAAGATGAGTGAAATTCTAAGAATGAGTTCGGTCGCTTATAAATCATCTTTTATGAGGAAAGAAAGCCAATAATATCGTTGATGAATGAACTGTAATCAGGACGATGAATAGCAGCGTCCATCTTTAGTACAGTATAATCTTATTGAGATGGCTAATGGTAATTGGATTCCCAAGAAAGTACGCTATAATGTGGCATCATAATTTTATTTTATCATTTATTTTTTTTGTTTATTGCAGGTGTCAGGTTTTGACTAGGCAGCGCGGTATTTATTTTTAGATAGATTTAGAAGACTCGTGATATATCATTTATGTATTTAAAATTGCTGAAGCTAATTTTTGTACTTTCTAAACGTCAACATTATAAAGAAAGCCCCAAAAATCGCTTTTTATGAAACTACTAAAAGAAAACCAGTCCGCGCGAATTGATTGGAGTAGATAGTAAGTAAATATTATTTCAGTTACCACATAGGAACGTCTTCACATTTAGAAACAGAACCTTCTCACACTTATTGATTTCGATTCCATCATACAAGATGACAAGTTTGTTACGTTCGATTCTCTATTTATATAGCGGGAATAAGCCGTCGGGTTTGGCTCTTGTGTAATACGCTTAAGTCAACGTACAACTACTGGTAAGCCATGTATCTGTAGTGAACCGTGAAAGCTTCTGGAGACAAAGCCACGCCCTGTTAGTGAAACCCGCTCTAATACTGTAACCGTATCGAACAAAGCCGCCATTAATTTCACTTTTACCAACCACCGAATACGCTTCACTAATCGGTGTAAACACCTCGTTTGATTGAATTACAGACTTTCTTTGCGTGAAATATGATAAGTATGTGTCAGACACGTATGTGGTCAGAGATTTTTGGTGGCCAGGTGATTCTATATAGGCAGAAAGTTGTAGGTGTAGAAAATAACGAAACAAAATAACAGTTTTATCATATTGGGTTTGTAAGAAAATTCAAAACTCCTGACTGCTCCCCAAAAAGTATTATGTTTGAAAACGCAATCGTGTCTGGAAATAAAAAAGTGGTTTGGTACAATGGACAAAAGAAAAAACAGTGACAATTGTATTACAAATCGAAAAAAGAATATAAATTCAATATTGCACTCATTGAGCGCAATTCTTAAAACTTTTCAAACAAGAATCTTTTTATAGATAAGATTTTATGAAATCTTACTAAGTCAATAACTTTTTGAGTAGGTTTTTTCATCTCGACCAACCTCAAATACTGAACAGATATTTGGGAAATCCAATATAGCGAACGTACTGCAGTACGGATGACTGAGGCACTATAAACATTTTTTTCTGTGTGAAACCAAACCAAAATCACAAAGCTCCCCCAAATGATTTAAAAAAAAAAAACGTTGGGCAATGAGGCACCTATTGTTAAGGCGACATGCGACCACGATTATGATTTCAGTTTGTTTCTTTGTTAAATACTTTTCCTTTCATTTCTTTTTAAGTGCTAATCCATTTTTACATAACAACGCGTAATGAATGGAGCGTATAACAAAGGTGTTTAATTACTTCGCTTTGTTTTACATTTCTAAGGATTTGTTATTTATACGCTTCACATTATGATCGGTACCATAATAGGTACCATCGGACCACTGAAGTTAAATTTATAGACGGGAATGTTTGTATGATGCGTGGAAATCCCGTTAAAAGCTTAGGTATTGTACGTACAACATGTTTTTTAATAGAGGTAGGTATGCAAGCAAAGAAGTTTTGGCCTATTATGAAAATACTGCAAATTACTTACTGTATTATACTAGAACCAGTAAGAATAATCTTATGGGTGTTTCAGTGAATCGTAGAGCATCGAAGCGTGTAATTAATTCAAGCATCCAAGTTATACGAATAAGTTTTTAAATTAAACAAGAATAATCATCGAGTGGCCTGCGTACTTACCTTTTTACCTTATTCCAATTATTACAACAATGACGAATACGTATGATAATCGTAAGTATAATTAAGTTTTATCGGGCGGCGTGATTGAAGTGGTAAAAAAATTAATAGTGCTCAAAGAGACATGGGAATCGCAGGTGGTTGGCTTGGATGTTTCCGGTTTGTCCAGTTTTGGATGATGTCCGCGTGGGAACTAACGGTGCGGGCTGGTAAGACGATTTATTTATAACCATTGTGTTTGATTAACACAAGAACACGAGACTTTTAGTTATGCCTCGGCACGACGCTGTTGGTGATCAAACGAATTCGGCGATTTTGTTACAAAACGAACGGTTCTACTTACAGTCATATTCCTAGCATGATAAAGCTTTTTGTCTTTTGATTATTTGTTTTTGTAGATGTACCTACTTTTGAATTATCCTTAATCATAATATCCGTTTATGTAAAACTAATACATAATTTATGTAAGTCCATCCTGATAAAAGTTTATTGTTGCTATTTTTACACAATTAGCATTAATTACCTAATTTACAGTATATTTTTACTTCAACAGACAGTCAGACACCTATAGATCTTCACAAAAATCTACTTTTGCGACAATGTTGTTTACGTAACGCTCGCTTTCACAGACAACGTTCGTCACGTCATTCATAAATCCAGCTTGAAAAATTTCGACTTGACTGATTTAGTACCAACGCAATTTATTTTTAGTACCTGTCCTACATGATGTTCGATTATTCTGACGAGACAGGGATGTTATTGACTACAAATCGACAATAGTGTGCGTGGGTGGCCATAGCCATTGCCTGTGGCATACAACCAATTCTACCTCATAGCGAGCGACGCTTGCGTAGCCAGTTGAGTACCAAGTGAACTCGATTCGCACAGCGGCCGAGCCAGGCGCTCGCTTTGCTCTCGCGGTCAGTTTCGCTCCAAGCGCCGACACATGTGCACGTTCAATTAACTTCACAGTCACTGGCTTGTTTACAAATAGAAGGTAGTGCAATCTCGCTGTCAACAGGATAACCGTGACAGGTGAGTTAAATATTAAATGGAGGCCAGTGTGCCAACTGCAGTTTTATATGTTAATTCTCGAGAAAGATCCGCTTACTACATCGCAGTTAGTTTACTAGGGTGTAAACAAAACAATACGATTGTGTACCTTTGTTTTTGGACATTATAATGTGATGTGTGCTAATAATGTGAAGATCGTGGATAGAATTTAAGTTTAGTTTGTTTCATCGTGGTTTTGCTTCACTATTTCTTAAACGTTTCGAATTTTTGTTTAAAAGCCATCGTTAAAGTAGCAACATAGTTAAGTAGGTCAACATTGGTTTTTTTTTACAGATTCTAGCTAGATATAAAAAAGGTTAGCGTAGGGCACTGGATTTTAATTTTATAAAGTACCTACCTATATATCACGTGTGTTACCAACATTACTAGTTATTTATATCTAAGTACGGTCATGCGGTTTTACTTACTTCGTTATTCAGAACACATTTGAGCCGGTTCTTTTCGGACCATGGACAGAAAAAATGGCTCTTGTCTCACTTTGTTGTATAATATTATGAACCGCGCAGCCCGCATCAGATCAGTTTTTTTTTTCTAAAAATTAAATCATAATCTTTGTAATAAAAACTGAATAATTTGTATTCTCATTGTGTTTTTATCTTGTTTTATTATAATTTTGGCTACCGAGTAGGTCACGACTCAAGTTCCTTGACATATCGTGTAAAACGAATGCATTTTCATGAAATATTAATTCTAAGGTCACGTTTATTGATCAGTTATTAAGTGATAAACATAACTTTACAATGTTAAATAAAGTCAATAACATACGATTCCTGTTTGACAGCTTTGATAAAAGCACTAGATTTGCATTAATTTGTTTACTTCTTGGTTTGAATAGGATACAGATTACATTAGTGGAGAAAGTGGATTAAGGTGTTATTTTTGTCTCATTCGATGCAATATAATGAAGCAATGAAACCAATCTGTGTATACTCAACTAGCTCAATGTATTTGGTTTTCTATCCTTTTTTGATTTAGCAACTAAATATAACTTACCTGCTGTTATTCAGTGGCAGTTAATTTGATGTCTAGATCCCAAGTAAGCAATATAGTTAGTTATGGAGGTTTCCTAATGAACTCCCATTGCATTTCACAAAATATATTTTTCCTACGTTTTATGGCGCCACGCGTGACCGACTTGTTGAATGCAACAAGGACAGTACAGCTCGACAGAAGGCCTTCAAGAGACGTCTGTGTAGCCATTGTGTTATCATAAATTATGCACTTTTTTATCTATCCACAACACAGCCGGCGAAGCTCCATGACACGCTTTCTATGATCGGAATGGAAGACTATTACTATACAACATTTGTTATGAGAGATTCAGAACCACTGTACAGACATCTGATAGCTGGCGAGCACTACTGAGATTGGGTTAAGTGCATTAGACTATCAAAAATAGCAAGGCTGCTATGTTTGACCGAAACATTTCTATTTCTGAACACAATATGAATCATGCATTGGATTGTGTGGTGCTTTGAAGAATAATGTAGTAATAAAAGTACTTACATTGCCTAATTTCCATTTTTATCGTGCAGGTAAATGTGTACCTAGATATAATACCGTAATCTACTTGCCGTTTCTGATCAAGTTCCGATACATGAGAGATAGGATAAAGTAACAATGTTTCTATATAATTTTATGTTATCGTGCTGAATCGACAGGTCTTTATTTTCTATTGTATCGCCGCTCACGAGATAGCACTACACGAGAAATATTGTTGAGATCACGAACCGGAGCCGTGGCTGCAAAGGGGTTAATGTTACAGCACACCTTCCTTATACAGTTTGCTGTGCCGACGGACCGACAGCTTTCCGGCCCTTTGAAAAAGAACCGTTCTCTCGTTTTACTTGATTTATATTAGCAAATTACTGGCGAAGTTGCTTACGTAGTTATTGCTATAGGAAAGTACGGAAACATTCTCCACAATACAGCCCCATTATTAATGCAGTGTACGAATGGGGAGAGAGGCATTGATTGGGCTCATATATTAGGTTTACGGTGCGCGAAAGCTGTGTAGGTAGAGATTAATGTCGACCCGCAGGTCACAATAGCGCACGACCAACATGGAGAGATTGCAGCGAGCCCTAGAAACTACACGGAACACTACAAGTCGGTTATTTAATACACGCAGCCCTTGGCTTGAAATCTGTAGAATAAGGTCTTTCTTTTGTACAACATGGGTACCGTACCGATAACTCCGTGAAAGATTGATAGGTTCAATAAAATGTAAGGGTTAACTTCACAGCGGTTACTTTTAGATATACTCGTATAATATAATATATGATAACCCAAACATCGCTGTGATTTTCATGGCTCTCATTCAAACCTATATTTTCGACCGCGCGTTACACTTCATTTAAATGCACGATACTGATACTCTTGTTCACCAGCCAACAACCGCCAATAGAATAGGGCAAACCTTGTCATTGCTATTGTATTTCCGTGGACAGAATTAATGAGTCAGACGATAGCGGATAAATAATAAATAGGCAGTGAGGCAAATGAGCATGCATCGCAGAGGCTCGTGAGCACTTGAGCAGGTTTGTGTGGTCAAACAAGACTGGCAATTAGCGAGGTGGCGTGGGAGAGCGCTCGTGATAGCATAACGTTGCAGTCCCGCTAGCCAAACAAAGCGGACATTCACCGACTGACTCTGACGGGGCCAAGCGGCCATCTTACAACCCTTGCACTATTTCACCATCGATCGCCACAGGAACATATGATTTTCAATAAGTACCTTCATCCTTTCTCACTAACATACTTATGCAAATTCGACGTCGTGAACTCGGTACATAAGCCACAAGCGCTCGCTCTAAAATACATTTTCTAGCTTAAATATGCTTTATACTGTGAAACGATCACCATTCATTTTTGTGCAAATATGTTGAAAATTCAACTATATTTTTAGTGCAAGTTTTCGTGTTACAGTAATAGGTAATATGTCAGTTTCGTGCTCAATTTTATGAGTGACAGTATCCACTATATCATTCATGCCAAGATATTTATGTTTTGTGTGATATATCGGATCGTATTTAAAGCCTAGTGTGTTTATAAGAACGACGGGTTAATAACAAACTGTTTTTATTTTGATTAATTAACTGGTACTTCGATTTATATTTATTAGATTACATTCTTGCACGAAATACATATATTCCCTGAAGACCACAAGACTTAGCTCACACTATCAGGCTTTCAATTTCATCAGAAATTATGGTACCTAGTGTTTTTTTGTTTGGTAAGATTAATCGGAAGTAATAATCGCCTGCTCAGAAGTAGCTGGCAGCAAGTTTTGAAACCAGTTAATCTCCTTTTTACAAAAAAGTTAACTAAAGTGAATAAAGTAACAACCTTACATGCTCAGTATCTTGATACAACTTGTTTGGCGCAAGTGGAGTAAAAATAAACACTTAAATAATATAAGTCGACAACTTAAAACATTTCCAGAAACACGAAGTAGAAAGTGGCACGACGAGTTTACGGGAAACGGCAGGTAATTGCAGGAAATATTGGGTCAGACCATACAAGTACCCCCTGCTCTTCCTGTTTAGACGCTCAATCTTTTCAGTTTCCTGCGTTTAATTGGTCAACATAATGCAAATAACGTTTACAATGTAATTCTTCCGCTGTAAGAACTGTTTTATCGGTTCATTTCAATTTAATATAATCGCGAAGGCGCTGCGTTTGGGTTATATTTGGTAAATGTCACATGATATGCAAAACTAGCCGGTGCACGAAATGTTTTCAGATACAAGTAATACAGTGAACTTGTTCAGATATGATAAGATAATCGAGAAGTTTGGCCCGACGCATTCCTAGGAAGGAAAACCCAAGTTTTAAGACGGCAAAAATAAGTCATTTACTTCGCCAGTGTGCAATAGATTGGTGACAAACATATTATCAAATAAAATACTGTTTTTGCAAGAGCAATTCCTAGTTGAAACAAGCGATTGACACGGACATACCGAAGCCCACTTGCACAGATGCGGCGACGCAAAGGAATTGCTAAGTGGAACGTCGGTATATTATCACTAATATCGCCAGGGTAACGGTACCAAATTGTCATGACAGTGCATTACGTACAATTGCCATAGATATATCTAACACACTCACCTAAATGTGCGACACTATACAATAATCTTGTTTTTGTAGCGAAAGTATCCTACTTGTTGGCACCTTACGATTTGCTGGTCTACTGGCCTCTACTAAATGAGAATCTAAAAAGTTAATTCACGTGTTTATTGACTATTTGAATATTTTATTATAATTGGAATAGATTTATTTAGATAAAGTAGGACTGTTGATTATTTTTCATTGAACTCTAACTTCACTTTTAGATTGATGCATTTTGCAATTTAAGTAGGTATTCAAATTAATTTGTAGTTATTGGGAAGGCAGCATAAGCGTTCATTAGTCATTATAATTCTCCTTTCTATAGATGTTAGATGTTCTAGGAATATTAAATAAATCATTATGCCCATTAATAGTGGTTTGGATAAGTACTTCCACTTAAGGCTTCCAATTTAAATTCAGCTCCGTATTGAAACCCGATACTTACCAACCTTATCTGAAACCAACTAAATACATTCGAAAGAGAAAGTACCATATAGTTATAGGCCCCATGAGTTACTTACGATGTCACGTACCAAAGCAATTTAGAGCATCGTAAAAGTGCCACTATCTCACCATTACGCCATGGTTAACTTAACATTCCTTGAAAACATAACATATTCTCTAAATGAGCGATAATAACAGAAAATAAGTGCAGTGGAGTGTCAGCTGCATAAGTGCATAGTCATATTAGTCATAACTATCCATAGATATAAACGCTCCCAGAAACAGGTGTGACACCGATGGGTCAACTATTTCTTCCTATAAATTGTCCTACGGATAATATTCGTCTGCAGGAGACAATGCTTCATAATTGATGTACTTTCCATTATTTACATGTACAAATTAATACGGACCAACGACAATTGGCGTTGGCGATGCGCACGCGACGTCCCACTTCCGGCAAGTCTGTGCTCCTCTCAAGCGCGACATGTACTCGTATTGTTGTTAATGTAGCTTGTTTATTTGAGATAATGTATACTCGGAGCCCCGAGACCATATTTAGGGACATACTGATACTTGTGCTTCGTTCCAAACACACAAATCGCAGACGTAGACGCAAATCGCGCGTGGCTACGTTCGTGAATTGGGCGAACGTTGCCACTCTGTTAGGGTTCCGCACACAGAAACATCGATCCGGTAGGCCCAGAAAGAGATGGCGTGACGAGTGATTCCTACTCGTACGTAAACGATTGGCCAGATATTGTAAAACACCGAGAAAAATGGAAAGGCGGAACGAAGGCCTTTGCCCTGTAGTGACACTACAGGCTCATAATAACAATAACGTAGTATCGATAACATCGACTTGCTAATAACAGGAAGCATTGATCAGCACTGCTTTAAGTTTTTAATCCAGTTACAGAAACGAAAAAGTTTAATTTTCTACAAAATGTCGCTCCAATTCTCTTTACCAACTTTCAAATGAAATTGGTGATTGGATTTATTGTTTTTATTGTTAGAAAATAATTGCATAAAACTATTATATCAATCGTTTCTGCAATCATGCAATGACTTTTAACTTTATTGCGAACCAATATTATATATCACTCGTATGTATCTTATATTATTTTTTCCGATATCACTATCAATGCTGAGTCACAAGTTTCTGAGAATTTGTTCTCAGCTCCTTTGGGTGTCCGCTTGTCGTGTCATTCAGATCTCACCCACGGTAGGTGTCAGTGAGTCACGATTTGTTCCAACTACCGGACCTGTAAATGCATTTGATTCCGTCGGCCCGCTTTCTCGGATATTACGTGTATTACGACACCGTCTCGCATTAAGTTTCACATGATCAAAATATTATCTTTGATATCCTTTGGATTCTTGATACGATAACTTACTTCCTATAATATCTGAAAGATAATATTTAGACTTCGAACAATATATATATTTTCATGTCTCCAAATAACTTTTTCGTTGCCCCTTTAACAAGTTGTTTTGATTTGACAATCTTTGAATCCCACCGCGTAGAACCCATAAATCAAACCTATTAATAACGAAGCAAATCGTATTTGAAAGCGTCACAGAGAAATAATGCCACCGCGTTTAGCAACACTTTCGCTGGAGAAAGCTATTCGTGCAATAAAATATCTTTGTCTTTACGCTTAAGATGCGCGGAACGACTGACTAGTTATTAATCACTTTTTATGCTACCCAGCGAGCGAGCACGATTCAGATGCGATTACCATACAATACAATATCTTTAACGAGGTCTTCTTCTAGTTACTTGTTGCCATATGACAATTTTGTTTACTCAAGCCTAGCTAATGTTGCTATTAATTTAGTTTTATTGCGTATAACGTTGTGTTCGTTTCTAATAAAATTAACATTAGATGTATATTTTACTGAACGTGCCTAAACCTAATACGATTAGTGACTAATATTAGTGACAAATTATGAAAAGTAGATTAATCGATAACAATACTATACTATAACTAATACGATTAGTGACTAATATTAGTGACAAATTATGAAAAGTAGATTAATCGATAACAGCTTATTATTAATGCCAGCTTGTTTATCACTCGGTCTCTCTTCCGGGACCTACGATTGGTCCCAGAAAGTCGCCTAATCACTACGAACGGCAGGTAGAATTGTGATTGATGAGTTCATTGGATTTTGAGATACTTACATTTGAATTTATTAATGCTTTAAGAAATCCTGTACCAATCCAACCTACTTCACTTTTTGCTTATTATAACAGGCGCCGTTTTCTCTTAGATCCACTAAGATTGCTTGTGTAATAATTTCAAAATGGTTCTGTGTTGCTTTACCATAAATGTCTCGAGTGGTCGGCACTAGCTGACGGCGGCACCCACGCCCGGCGCCAGATGAAACCGCGCTTGTTTAGGATTTCACCACTCCTCAATGACCATCGTTACTTACACAACTATTGACCAACGGTGTGCGCCAAAGTAGTGCGTGTTGCCACTTTTTGCACGCCTGTACTTACTCGATCAGATATGATTGAATCTGTTTCAATTAATGACTACTAACAGTTTCCTTGTTGCTGCAATAGATCTTGTATCAGGACAGGCAACACAACTGCTAAACTGTTCCGTTGTTCATGAATTGTTTTGTGGTACATTGTTATAAAGTAGGTTTACTAAATTTTCGGGACCGGATAATACCTACAAACCACTCTCACATTTGATAGTTAGTTTAATAGAAATATTTTATTTTTCCAGGATCGAGCATTCATCTATCGAAAATGGAGAGCTGGTTGGGCGATGTCAAACGCGTCAGAATCCCTCGGCCAAAATTCGGGAGCAAGTATCCCGTAGAACCGCCGAAGGATTACCTAGAAGATTGTGGAGGGGATCTTGGCAAGCAACGCCGCCACGACAAAGACCTGACTAAGGCGACAGAAGAGCTACGTCGATCACTGCAAGAGAAACTATGACCTCCCAACCGAGCATTAGGTCTAATTTAGCTTTAACCCTAGCCAATGGCATAATGACCCATACGCACCCGTTTAAGCGATTACACAAGCACTTTGACGGACATTGTTCGATACAAATGAACGTGATTCGCGAAATTTACGAAGTGTTACCGTGTTAATCGTCCGGGTTATTGTTATCATGGCTACTAATTATAGTGTTATTATTTTGTTAAACATTCAATTTCGGCGATCGACATTAATTTACTTCATTATCAATGGTATAAAATCAAAAGTAATCAAATGTTGAAAAACACAAATTTAGATCACACAAAGACCGTTCATGGTATGAAATATAAAACCACAAATCGTACTTATGTCATTGTATAACGCAAGATTTAAAAGTGAGTGGATTTGTTTGAATGTCAAATACCCCAGGACCGAGTATTTTAACAGAAATGACATGTGTGACGTGTTTTGTTCCAATATAAAATTACAATTTTGTGTTACAAAGTTACAATGATCGGAGACACATTGGTATTCTTACGTAAAATGGTTGTCAGTATTAATTTGCATAGATTTGTTCTTTTGTTTAACTAAAAACTTATTTAACAAATTTGCTTTACTTACCACAAAGCAAAAAATATTGTAACTTATGATCATGTTACTGAATCACGTTTAGTTACGAAACCAGTATAATATTGTGAGCTACGATTAGACATAGTTATTTAGACTGATATTATTTTAGAATAAGTTTCTTGAATCTCGATAAGTATTAAAATACTTTTATAAATAAATATTGATGTATCGTTATGGTTGTTTTATGGCCTAGTAATTGTGTTAAGTATATGTCACCGGAAAATCACAAAAACCGTAAGATTGTAAAATATCGCGTGAAATTGTAAACTATTTTTTTCTAAATAAGACAACGTGTGTTGGAAACTATTGAATTTGGATGGGATATATTATACACAAATTGAGGAGCTCGTGGCTAAATAATAACAGCCGCACGGGTCGATCTTCAAGGTTAAGCAACGCTTGCCAAGGTTGGTCTGTGGATGGGTGACCATCTTAACATAGCGAGTTTCCTCCGTGCCTCGGAAAGCACGTTAAGCCGTTGGTCCCGGCTGTCATTTGTACATCTTTGGTAGTCGTTACGGATAGTCAGAAGCCAGTAAAACTGACTCCAGTCTTGCCATGAAGTACCGTGTTACCCAGTTACTGGGTTGTGGAGGTCTGGTAGGCAGCCGCTCCGCGTAAAATACTGGTATTCAGCTAAATCCAGTTTGACTGGAAGCCGACCCCAATATAGTTGGGTAAAGGCTAGGCAGATGATATTATACACAAAACGATTTTTTCATAACATATCGAGAAAATATAATCTAATCAATATATAGAGTCTGCCATTTTCCGGTGACATATATAAATAACCTTATACAACCTTTGATAATATTGGTACCTAGAGAACTATATTTTTCTAGAACAATATTGTATTGAAAAATACTCCAATAAACTGCTTAGATGTCTTCTATTGTAGTAATGTCTAAGCTTGGCTAGTAATATTTCATACAACGTTTTAGATGGACCTGTGAGATCAAGATGGCCGTGTCAGAAGACTGGCTCGGTGCCAAACTATTCAGTTACAAATGAGTTTTGGTGGGTTTCCACTGTATTCCAACAAACATACATATAAACAACAGCTTCTGCTTATTCCAACGAAATTGTTCGATAGCTTAAGTAAGTTATGCCTACATGGCTACATCTTTGTGAACGTACCAACTGTTCTTTTTCTTTCGTTATTATGTGAGTGGGCACAAACTTGATCTTTAAGAGTAAGGAAGTACTGACAAATAGGAACTTTAAATGTAACCAGCACGATTGGCATGAAATGTCACAACATTTATACTTTTGTAAATATCATCGTAACTTATCCGTATTCATTATAGCAGCTGTGTAAGCAGTTGTAGTACATGTAGACGTTGTAGTATTATCACTACATATTATAAAACATTGTCCTCCGCCGCGTTTGTCTGTCTGTCTGTCTGTTCGCGAAAAACTCAAAAACTCCTGCACCGATTTTCATGTTGTTTTCATCAATGGATAGAGTGGTTCTCGAAGAAGGTTTTAGTATATAATTTGTCAAGTTTTTTTACATTGGCTAAAATGTAATGATATTTGTTTATGATTTTACTTTTGGTCGCGCTAATCGATCGCTAGTGATTTATATATTTAAAAATCTGTAATTTCGAGAAACAAAATGATTTTCCCGTGGAGTAGGTAACGAGAAATCTCGATATTGTTTGTTGTTTTGAAACGAAGTTTGAAAAGTTCGTGATTGAATAACACAAAACACTTCGATGGTACAAGTTTTAGAGCTCTATACGTAACTTGTTCCAATTTTCTGTATTGCAATTTGTTTTTGCCTTGTTAAACGCCTAATATGTCGAAATTAAGTGGCTAGTTAGAGCTGTATTTCCTCAGCTTCGAGTTACTAGAAAATAACGTCTTCCCTGCAGTAACATGGTTTGTATGTCCCCAATATTGGTAAGAATAAATTACAAAAATCTTAGCAAAGAATTTTGTTAACTTGTTATTCTGTGGAATGAAGTAAAAATCAATGGATTACTTACGGAATCATCGTAGTGTTGGGTGTGCAGCGCTGTAGTGCTGCCCTCTCGCGAGTTGCACGGGGACGAGTGGCGCCGCGAGCGTCTCCCCTCCTCCTCGTACTCCTGCACATGGACGTGCGTTATATCCTTACATGCCGGACAGAATGCAAGCTTACACTATACGCAGACCAACCAATGTTAAACACCTCAGAACTACCAGTACAAAACACTAGACAGCACCGTGTCACAAACCATAACATGCATCACACTTTACACGCAAGAAAGTAATACAAGCAGACTACGTAACTCTATGTAGCACACGATAAAGTTCGTCTAGACTACAACCTACATACAAAGTTGTTTATTAGTTATAAAAAACGTCTAAGTCTCAAGGAGTAGAGGGTTGTGAAACAGTGAAGACTCGCGGTTAAACTGCAGAGCGAGGGATGACCAACTGTCTCGCCGGTTCAATTGATTTTTCACGCTATTTTTGCATGTTGGCACAGTTTCGACTAGCGCCAACGCCGCGCGGAAGTGCTAGCTTGTTAAGTATTGTTATCGCTCTACTAGCACCTAAACTATGCTAAAAATAACAAAAGTCACACAACGCAAATACATATGGTAATTTTACTGGCAGAGCTTGGTTCTCTGCTTCACATATAATTCTGCAAATAAATAAATGAATGCTTAAGTTACTCGTAACAGTAGGTAATGGTTATGAGAGACCTTTGCAGAAGAGTACTCGTTTTCTTACTACAACTTCAATAAATTATAGAATTTATCGCATCAGAATGGAGAAAAATTGAAAACCAAGTGTGGAAAGTTAAATATGAGACTTTACGTTTTCAGCGACAATAAGCAAACTTACAAAAGAAAGTATTCCCACAAAACGGAATAATGTATTGTTTACTTTTAATTTCTGTTGCGTAACAAAAGTTTAACATAATGGCTTTGGAAAAGGATCAACTTTTATTTTATTTCGGGATAAAAAACAGTAGTAAAATGCAATGTTATACATAATACATTGATTTTCTTAAAAAAAGTACTTATTATACTACTAACAACATTATCAACCTAACTTTCGTGTGATTAAAGACACAGTAATCTGAAAATTAATGTCCAAATTCATTTATTTAAAAATCTTTAGTAAAAATAAGATAGTGAGTACCCTTCCCTGGCTACTAGGTAATTAGGTAACCGCATTTTAGGTGAGTTAATCTGTTATACCTACTGTAATAAATAATTCTAACTTAATATCAGAAAAAAATAAATTAATTGTTTATGTGTAGAATATATGAAAATATAATGAAACTATAACGAAAATTATTTCACTGATAAAAAGTTACACAATTGCCAAGTGTCTTTTACCAACAGTTTTTGTGGGAATAAGTTTCCTTGTAATAAATATAAAGTTAAAAGTTATTACATTTAAAACTGTTACTGAAACCTAAAGCAGGTGTGAGCTTCCAGCCGGACACTTGCGTGTTTAATATCGAATCGAACTCGTTTGCTATTACCGCGCAGCCATTGAACGCCACACTTTATGTGTAACTACAATAAATAGTCACGCAACGAATAAAGGCTAAAGAACCCTGTAATATGAAGTAAAGTCGACCCAAATACTAGTTAATTTTAAGAAGTAAACCACCTTGTTCTTTTTTCGCTATCATCATAAAAGTAATTTATCTGATTGGTTTTGTATCCGTTGCATAGTCTCAAACTCCTGAGTTTCACAAAGGTAAAACTCAGTAGTTTGAAACTATGTCTATGTCTATACTCATCTGCCTAGCCTTTTTTCCAATTATATTCAGGTCGGCTTACAGTCAAACCGGATTTAGCTGAATACATTGAGTATTTTACGTGAAGTGGCTGCCTACCAGACCTCCACAACCCATTAACTGGGTAACACGGTACTTTCTTGGCAAGACTGGAGTCAGATTTACTGGCTTCTGACAATCCGTAACGACTGAAAAAGATCTACAAATGACAGCCGGGACCAACGGCTTAATGTGCTCCGAGGCACGGAGGAAACTCGGTATGCTCAGATGGTCACCTATCCACAGACCAACCTCGGCAAGCATCGCTTAACCTTAAAGATTGACCCATGCGGCTGTTATTATTTAGCCACGAGCTCCTCTGTGTCTCTCTCGCCATGTTATGTCTACTAATACAGCAAATACCTAATTCACCTAATATAGCTGGACTTGAAATCCTTTCACCGACTTACCCCCCAAGACAATTCACCCGCAAATAACATGATATGCACTACAAAGCTGAAATTTGCAATATCTATTCATAAATCATAGCACGCAGTATGTACGTATCAGCAACCTATCAGCGGCATGTTCCCGCGTAAATCCTAAGTGTCAACAAAGAAAATAGGTCATTCCGGTTCTCGTAGCAGTTGTAGCCCACTGACTCAACCGGTACTTTTAAAAGACGACTTGACTTGACTGCTACAGATCGTAGATAATGACGGGGATTTGTTCGTCCGTTTACAAAAACAGATCCTTGAAACTACGAAAGACTGACTCTACGCGGCTACGAAACGCTACGCGTGCTACGGGCTACGAAAACTGCTATTGCAAGAATGCTACATTATCACAGTTATCTCGCTATATTTGCGTTATTTAAATAAAATGCTTTAGATAACACTGTCATAGGTTGCATGAAAACGAGTGACTGAACTGCAACAATGACTCCCCAAAGAGAAGACATCAACGACAGGGTTAGCATATTGTTAATTTAATTAACTTTATTGATCGGCTGGTGTGATGTTGGCTTTGTTATTCTTGATTAGGAAAACCAAAGAAGACATGAATAAAATGTATCATAGTCGCTATGAACTTTAACCTACTGTTCGAAAAGTTAAATATTGATGTTTTTTCTTCTCTTTATTCACCCTAGTATCGGTGAGGGACGGGAACTGTTAACAAACAACCCTGTTAATTATGCAGGACAATCCGTGGTCTGCGTAGAACTTGCTGCTCACACCTTCCTAACTAAGAGCCATACGGGAATTTAAGCATTATGCTTAAATTATTAATTTTCAGCGCACATTTTTAGAGTCTCGTTGAGTCGTGAAGCTTTAAAGCGTAAACACTGTGTTTTATAACTCTATCAAAAGAATATTTCCTAAACATAGCTTATTTTAAAGATCAAAGTTGAATGTTATTGCCTTCTATGTTTAAATTGAACGTTCAGTTATTGTTGCTGCATAAAAAAATCAGGCGCTTAACAAATACTCATTTTATTAAATCACTAAAGTAAAACTGTACACACCCGAAGACTAATTAAATATTAATGGTTGTTTTAACGGGCTCTCTAATTAGATATTAACGTTCATTACATTCCTGCTAACTTATAATTACGTTGCATGTTGGTACACGAAATTTCCATTATAGAGCAGGTACCTACAGTCTACACACAATGAATCACACATAAATGGACGAACATATTATATATTATTTTATGAAATAACTTTTTTAAATTAAACTCAAACGTTTCAAATATTTCAAACGTTTCGAAGTGCTCAAATAACAAAATCTTGAAACTATGAACGAAACTGTAAACTAGCCCTGAAACTTCGAAACCGAAAATAGAAAGCAATCTCATTACATGTCTGTTATATCACGGAGAGGGTGAGAATGTTACGGAACTGTGAATGAAAGAAGGAAATGGAGGTACCTTGGCCATGGCGCGCACGTCCATAGGTACGTAGTCGCGGAAGGCGACGCGCCGCCGCCGCCGCGACGACATGCCGAGCGGCCGGCGCGCCGCGCACTGATGGAGCCGACCGCCTCAAGCCTCCCAAGCCGCCTTGCCGCCCTAGCCGCCCTTACCGCGCTTACCGCCCGTGGGACTCACCCGCCCTACAGTTTACTTAAGAGGCTCCCAGTTAACTTTAGATTTTACGGCGAACCCGCGGCTAGTACGCCCGGAAATATTTTAATTTTCTACCCCCTCGGTAAAATACAGCACGGTCAATAGCTGTCGCTTTGAATCCGCGAATCGTATTTCGTTTAAGAGCTTCATTAGCAGTTGCTTATGTTTAAATGTTTTATACGGAACAAAAAGGATTAAGCTTTAGTTCGAGATCCGCACTTGAAGATTAGTTAAATATTTGTAACTGACTAAAAGTACACAAAACCCTAACCCTAAACAACTTTGCTTAAACACAAAATAAACGTTCCGTTGTTAAGAAGAAGCCTGGTCCATTTATCTTAGTCTATTTCAGACACAAAGGTTAATATAATGATACCTGCGACTGAAGGTTGACAAACAAGATAAGCTAACATAACAAGCTTCTATTGGACTCATTTTGTTGAGGAAGTACATACTGACGAGTCTATGTATAGTTACTTAAATTAGCTAATTAATTATACTGTGGGAGGATAAAGCAGATTGCCAACAAAGAGGCCTTCCTTGGCTCTCTTATTGAGCTTCATTTATAAAAGATGTCCTATATTTATAAATGGATGCTTTCTTGATTAATGCGATAACTTATAATTAGATTTCTCAGGCGTTCCGTGGTAAATCGTTGATTTAGCTGCGCTCGCATGTCTCATTTTATTTCTAGTCAGCATTTTTAACAGATAAGTTTTTACAAAGAGAACTGATTAGAGGCAAGTTCGTTATCTTGAGTATAAGCCGGTGGTATAAGCTCACCTTATCTTTATGACGTATCAAAATGGCGCTTGCCTCGACTTACCGACGTCACAATATTAGATGGTTTAGCGTTTAGCCTTTAGCACTCATTAATTTTAACAAGAGAAGGCGCGGTGAAAATAGCAACTGTAATTAAATCGATACTAACTTCAACGAAGGTTAATTAAGGTCATAAAAACGGTGATTCTTTTCTGAAGAATTTTCTCAGTGAAACAAAGGTACGCTCTTGGCATTATCCTTAACTATTCAAAATTAAAAACAATTTTAATAATATATTAAATTACACAATAAGACAGTCTCATCTTTTCTTTTGTAAACGAATGGAAAATTTCGAAGAGACTTCCGATATTCCAAAGCGGAGAAGATCTTGGCCCGTATAAACCAGTCTCAAAATATCGTATATTTATGTAATGCAATACGTCATCTGAATTTCATACATACAATCAGCATCCCAAGAGATATGAAAACGACACTGAAAAGAGAATTCTCAAATAGCAGCGATTTATTAATACGTGAATATATGATGCACGCTGTACTGTTGGTAAAAGAGATAGGTAGGTATAATAGGCAGGTAATTGCAAACCCCTTTTATGTTACCCCATATTGTGTGAGTGCTGCCTAAAATCTTTGACATCGTACGTCTGAGTGCGTTTATGCATAAAAAGTTACAATCTTATAAAACACTATAGTAAATACGGTATAACTTGCCTAGTAAAGTAGGAAAATGTTTGTTTCTTGCTTGAACACCTGCCAAGCTTGATGTTGACTGTACACATTTAACGCATTAACGTTTCTAATATTTAAGCTATGTTTTCTTCTGTGTTTTCATATTAAACAGTAGATTCCTTGGAATGAATAACGATTTTTCAAAAATCCAATGATGCAGTTTCAGTTTTCATCAAATTCAAGACTCTTTTCAGTGTTTCTCGATATTCCTGATAGTTTCGGATTTGGCCATTCAGGCGCACTTAAAAAATTGACCGTGTATTTAAAATATGATTCAAAAGTAATTAACAGTAAACAAGATACGCGCGAAAAACATAACCTTTCCTTGGGTTCAGGGGAATCAGGTAAAAACACACTTGAATGAACTTCTTTAGATAACGTTAATCAACCTCGTATCTTGATATTTTATTTAATACTTTGTCATCATCTGCCTAGCCTTTTCCCAACTATATTGGGGTTGGCTTCCAGTAAAGCCGGATTTAGCTGAATACTAGTATTTTACGAGGAACGGCTGCCTACCAGACCTCCACAACCTATTAACTGGATAACATGGTACTTCATGGCAAGACTGGAGTCAGATTTACTGGCTTCTGACTATCCGACGACTGCCAAAGATGTACAAATGACTGCCGGGACCAACGGCTTAACGTGCTTTCCGAGGCACGGAGGAAACTCGGTATCTTAAGATGGTTACCCATCCACAGACCCGTGCGGCTGTTATTATCTATCGACCCGTGCGACTGTTATTATCTAGCCACGCTATTTAATACTTTGTGTTCTTGATAAATGTAAGTTTGGTATGAAATACTTCATCATAAACAACATTATTGTTAAAAATGTTAAAATAGTAAAAACCAACTTCTGTACTCCTTTTATATTAAAGTTTTTGCAGTATAATAATAGGTATTGCCAACGTACTAACTGACATTCTGCCGGTGACAACGGACATGACGTAAATACCACGTTTCCGTTTTTGCCATTCGGCCCCTAAAAAAGCTTTAACAAAAATTGGGTACCTTCTAAAATGGTACGGATATTTGAGGGTTATATCTTGATACAGACAGGTAGACGGACGGACAAAGGTTTCACACCGATAGGGTTCTTTTGATACTATTTTGGCACTGAGCCACAACGTCCCATAACAATGCCAAACCAGTTTTTATGTAAGAACTTGGTTAAGTGAAGTAATAAGGTACGTTTCCCTATGAATGATCTATAGCAACTTAGTTTTGATGACTTTATTAGAAAACTTTTAAGTAAAGAAATTAGACCGGTATGGGTTATCGATACCTTTTAAAAACATTTATTTTAATATTTTTCTGTTTTTCATGTGAAAAAAGAATAATTCTTGCAAATGCTTGCAAGAATCCTTTGCCAGTTTACCTGATCATTTTGTTGGCTGTACCTACGCTAAATTTAAAGTATAGCCCAGTCAAATTACCTTTGAACCTTGCAAAAGTTCATAACTTCGGTTTTTTTCTTGAATCGTGAATTTGATCTTAACCCTTCTCATCATGTGCCTAGCCTTTTCTTGCCAACTATATTGGGGTCGGCTTCCAGTCAAACCGGATTTAGCTGAATACCAGTATTTTACGCGGAGTGGCTGCCTACCAGACCTCCACAACCCATTAACTGGGTAACACGGTACTTCATGGCAAGACTGGAGTTTGTTAACTGGCTTCTGACTATCCGTAACGACTGCCAAAGATCTACAAAAGACAGCCGGGGCCAAAGGCTTAACGTGCTTTCCGAGGCACGGAGGAAACTCGGTACGTTAAGATGGTCACCCATCCACAGACCAACCTTGGCATGCATGCTTAACCTTGAAGATCGATCCGTGCGGCTGTTATTATTTAGCCATGAGCTCCTCTTAGAGATCTTTCGAGATCTTAACCCTTCTAATAATATAAAAAAACCCATAGCCATTCTGAAAAAAATATAACCGTCCACGTTTACGGCAATAGAATAGTCCGTATCCTCTACGGACTTACGATTAGTCCCGAACCCGAACTAAGAATGAATGACGGTATTCATTGAGAACCAAATAAGTGTACCTAAGTGTATGTTTACTGATTTTAACATTTACTTCTTAGTGGTTAGGTGACACGGAGTAGAATACGCCCGCCAGGTCGCGCGTCCGAAGCCGTGGTTACAACCCTCCGCTGCAGGCAATAATATTGTACTGAATTTCATTATAACCCGCCAATAATGTATTTTTAATTTGGAACGCATTTTGACTGCGCTCGCTGCACCTAATAGCGGAGGCCGATGGAAGACGCTCACGAGTTAGAATGACGTACTTAAGGTTAGGTAAAATTGAAATGACGTCAGCCGGGGATTACGGAAGTCGCATGAGTTTCCGCGATCCCTGGCGTAGCTGAGAGATGGAACACCGGGGTGGTTTTAGTCAGTAAGAGTCTGACAGACCCCTCCGCCCGCCCCAGGTCGGAGGACATCAATGAGGATTTCCCCCGTTAAAAAAGGTTATAATGACGTAATTTAGGTTAGGTGGGTGAAAAGTAATTTATTTTGTCAGAATTAAACATTTTCACCCTAGGGAAGGTCGACAAAAAAAAGAATACTTACGAAATTTAGAAAATTTGGTTAGATTTGTTTAATTGTTTTTTTAGAATTAAGTCAGATGGCCTATACATTCAAATTAAACTAAATTTAATTCAGTAACATTTTTGACTGAACATCTATTACAAAAAAACTGAAATGAATAACTTGCGATAGCAGATAAAGATCAATTTTGTTGGTTAGCGAATTAAAATATTTAAATAAGTAATTTTACTAATAGTTAATTTTTAGCTTGAAGTACAAAATCAAAAAATTACGTTCTTTGATAAAATACTCCGAACTATATACTAACTCATATAGCGGCACGGATCAAAAATGTTTAATTTACTGACCTACTGATAAAACTCGATTTCTTGAACAAATGCTCCAAACTATATAATTTCTTATCGAATTATTATTAAAATTAGATGTTTTATTTAAAAAAACCGGTCAAGAGCAAGTCGGAATCGCGCATCGAGGGTTCCGTACCATCATATATAAATATTTTGGATATTTACCTACTTTCTTTACGTACAGATAGATGAACAGGTGGATAGATAGGGGATCGGACAGACGGACAGATGGAAGAACGTAACGAAGGTTTTTGCAAACTGTATTTTGCACTAACATCATTTGAGCCATGTACCTATCAAGTAAACTCGCCCGAGTACGTAAGTAGTAAGTAATTATTTTAATGATTGAGTTAAACAGAAAATCCCTAAACTTTCAAACAGCGCCATCTACTGGCACATAGGTACTGTACGGATTTAAATTTAGAGCCCATTATTCCATGGAAGACTACTAGCTGCCCCGTGCCCACTTCGTTGGGCCATATTTTTCGGGTTAATATATATCCTATGACACAATTAACGGGGCTTCCTATTCGTAAAAGAATTTCCAAAATTGGATTAGTAGATCCAAGGACCTCACAAACTTTATCACTCTATATAATCAGTATAAAAGAACATACCATTGTTTATATAATTAAAAAGAAAAAACTTAATTTTACAAAAACTTCAATGAAAAACTTCAAGTAGGTGTAGAATATGCAGTTTTAGGTCAGCGCCATCTCTTAAAAGATACTGGAACTAATTTTTTTTTTTTTGATCTGATAATTTCTGAAAAATTTATTTTTCCCGTGAACTTTGCATAATCTTCTATCATATAGAATATTTTCTGATTTTTCTCTTTGCGAACTTCGGATATAAATAAAAAACCATGCGGCTTAAAACAAATAAAAATATTTAAGAGTGTGTAAACAGCACTCTTTCGTATGCTCTAGTAGCCCTACTTAAAATTTTTAAATAATCCCTTTCAGTCGCTGTGGCAAAAAAAAATAATTAAAAAATAATTGAACAAAAGTCATCTAAAACTATTCTAAATTTCAAGTTCATAGCATTAGTAGTTCTTCAGATATCCAGCTGTGACAGACAGACAGACTTAATCACACCATAAGGGTTCCTTTTTTACCATTTTGGTACGGAACCCTAAAACCGAACATCCGGGGGCTAGCTTTTTGCGAGATAGATTTTAACATATTTCCCTGCTTATTACTAGAGTATTAACGAGTCGTGTAGACACGTCGACGGCAAAAAATCAGAGTTAAAAACTATTGCTAAGTTAGTCTGATTTTCAGCGCAATTTGCATGGACTAATATAACACCTTACATATTAAATTAGGTAATACTTCACGTCGCATTAAGATGGCGCTATAAGTTTTAAACGAAATAAAATATTTTCTTGAAAAGTTCAATTAAACTTACCTAATTATTATTAAATAAATTATTTCTGTTAAATTTTACAAACGAGTGATCATTCCCATACAAATTCCTAGTAACGATAAAATACACATTTAATTCTCATATTTTATAGTTTTATGTTATTTTGATGACTTATTTTTATTATAATTATAACGTTTTAATAAATAAATCGACACTCCGATATATAAATAAAAAAGCAACAAAATAAATAAAAGTAATCGCAAAAAGATATCAAAGCGGGCTCGTCCGGGATTTGAACCCGGGACCTCTCGCACCCGAAGCGAGAATCATACCCCTAGACCAACGAGCCGATGCTACCAAGACCTAAAATAGTACTCTAAACAAACGCTCTATATTACTGTGTTATCAATGACGT
Organism: Lacanobia oleracea; assembly: GCA_950371165.1. Lineage (NCBI taxonomy): Eukaryota > Metazoa > Arthropoda > Insecta > Lepidoptera > Noctuidae > Lacanobia > Lacanobia oleracea. The sequence continues at coordinate 8,488,879 of OX493393.1, forward strand.
CATAATGTTTTCAATTACATTAGTCATCCAAATTTCTATAACGAATTAGTAACTCACAAACTATTTTCTGTCTTGAATCACTTGTGAGGTTTTTAATGGTGATCGCCCTAATTGAGACATTTTACACGCGTTGGTAGAAACATGAACATTTTTCAAGAGTAGTATGCTACTTGAATCTATTCTATAGGTACTAATAGAATCGAAAGAAAACACTGTTACTGGCCGCTATTGCCGAATAGATATTTTCGAATAGTTAAATTGCCAATGTTCCCCACAGACCTCTTAGGGAGGTGAAAATAAATAGGTAACCGAATTTTGCCAGATTTACCCATGGAATGCAATAGGTATACAGGAAATAACGGCCATAATTGTGAGCTGTTTTAGTTCTACTCGCTAGCCGTTATCGACTCATGCAAGAAAATGTGAGATAGATAGTTATACAGTGGTAGTGCCGAGGTGCCACTCCAGCTAAGCTACTCAATTAATAGCAAATTTCAAAGAAATGCAAAAAATATTTTTATTTTTGCGATGAAAAGAACAGATGCGATGAAAGCGATGCAGCATCACTTGCTTCCGTATTTGTTCAGTGTTTATTTATTACGAATATAATTATAAGATCAAGCTTAAAGTAGAACTTGAGCATGAGCTAGAACTGCTGATGGTAAAGATCAGTAGAAAATATGTATAAAGTGTGAATGGTCGGTGATGAGAACGCGAGTGACACCCAGGACACTGCTATAGACAAGGCGCAGAGAAGTGAATGTGGTCGACAAGATAAGTGTAGAAGGTAATTCTGGCAAAATCACCTCGTGCGGGGGCTCCAGTTCGTCGTCCGGGGGCGGCGCGTCGCTGGGCCGCCACGCGCGCCCGCTCCTGCCCGGACAACACCACGTCACATAACACCAACACATCGCTACTCCAGCTACTCACACATTACACCATACGGAACACACAGACTCAACCATCAACCGATTTGAACGATCAACTTTAAAGGGACGCACTTGCTCCGGAGGGCCTATTTTCAATGTTCGTGGTTTAATCGGTCAATGTTGTTCCCTATTCCTATTCGGATTTTATTTTATCTATACTGCCTCTTAATAAAATGTCCGTTTTGCAAGACTCAATAGTGAACAGACACTACTATTTTTATATTCTTTCATAGTGTTCGCTAATTTTGATATGGCTCTGAATTGAAGAAATGTAACGTTAAGTTTAGTTACACTTGTGCCAGGTATAACTGATGAATTATTCGAACCTTCGTTGTTATTTATGTTATGTTGTTTGATGTTCTGAATACAATTATCATAATAACTCCATGCAACAAAACCGTTTAATAACTTTTCTAAGTGAAAATGGACTGCGACAATAATAAATCTGAATTGTTTATGTTAAAACAATTTGGCAAAGTTGATCTTTAAATAAAAGTTTAAACGTCGCTTTCGCATCGATTTTACTGGCAGTAAATTTAAAGCAACCCTTGCTTACGGATGCAGGACAATGGCACTAAACCGCCGGTGACAATAAATGGGAACGTTTATGTCGTTATAAAACAATCGATTCCAATACTGAATAAAAGTGGAAGTGTTTGGCGAGCAGCCAATGAGATGCTCGGTTCGCAAGAGTGAGCGCTGACAAGGGCTAGTGGAAAACTGTGGGTTATTTTCGCTGTGAGATGTAAAAGAGCGGACGAAAGCGAACGCTCGACGAGGACTCAGCCTTTGCTTTTACACTTTAATGGTACTTTAGCATTTAAGCGCCTTCACAAGAGGCCCCGCCGGCGATGAGGGAGTTACGCCTCGCTCATTAGAGAGCTGCGGCCTCTCGCGCGCGGCGACTGATCTCGCACGGCCTCAGATGAATGACAAATTATTTTCATATCCTTCCGCTTTTCATGAAAACCGCTACATCGTATTTAACGTAGTGTAAAGAGCTCTAACTATGTTAATGTAAGTGTGGTCAGTCATATAATGAGGTCACCTGTAAGCATGGTCATGCGGTGGCAGGCCCAGGCCGGAGTCCTCGGAGGGCGAGCGATGGTCGGCTACGAGAGGTGCCTCCGCCGGTCCCTCCTATAACAATAACCCGCAACCTGACCCGAAAGCCCCAACACTTTCTACCACTTCTCACGTAACTTTATTTACGTGGAAGAGTTACTAACTTTTACTTGATTAGGGACTTTGAACTCTAAATCTATAAAGTCCATGAACTAAAAAAAATTACGAAAGACTTTGAAGTCGCTGTGGTTGGCATAGTGTTCAGAAAAATACGCGTAAATTCATGGGTCACAATGGGAGTCTTACATTTGTCAGGCCTGACCTTATGGGTGTATCATTGATGTTTCATGATGCCTACGTGTTATTAAAATAATACATTTATGAACCATTTATAAACAAGCTCAATCTACTATAGAAAGCAATCAAACTATGACATCGATGGAACATGCAGAGACAGGGGCGTACTCGGCGATCCTTAATCCCTTGAACTGGTTAATTTTAATGGTAAATAATTTTAGAAGACGGGCTATCTTTTGGAGCAGCTGTGTACGTCCTTGTGTTCAGTCAAGTGAATAAGTAAGGCGTGCACTTACCGGGTCGTGCAACTCGTGCATCGTCGAGGAGGGAAGCATGTGGCGCTCGGGAGCCCGCTACCAACAAATCGTAAGCATCAACTAACTTTTGTGCAAATGAATTTGCACTGAAGTGTAGAGGTACACACTCTCGTGTGTTCTATGTATGAAGATATTATGCATTCATCCATGTTATGTATTTGCGCAGTTTTCGCGGAGCACGTGTGTAATTTCAAGTACTCTTGTGATGTGGATGTACTTACTGACTAACTTGTGCATGTAGGTACCATAATTATCTAGACACAACACTAATACTAAATAAAAATAGAGTATTCTCTTCAACTCAAGTAATCACAACCATTTTAATTCGTTGTTTAAACTAACTTAGTTATCTTATAGTAGACAGAAAAACATTGTTTAAATTAAGTTAGTCCAAGCAATCTTGCAAAGAGGGCGGAATCCTAATTAGGTACTGCAGGTGGAGCACAGATTACATTGTAAGACGAAAGCCTGCCTAATAAACTTGGATAAAATACACCTTTTACCTCTATTTTTCGCTGAAGAAGAGATTAATTGTGAAAACGTTGCGAATTACTTAGTATTTACATGATTATTTTACTCTACAATTTGCAAAGCTTATTTTGTGGTGTCTGTGGTACTGTGTGCGGTGTTTATATTTTTTCGTTGAATTTGGTCATACCAGAGGGTACCATAATACCAACAAAGCAAAGGTATATTGTTTCAGGAGATCAACAGCGTCGGTTTGCACTTTTTAACTAATCCTGACCACAAAAAGCTTTTTGAGCTTTATTCAATGCTTTTAAAAATACGAGCAAAAATACATCCGTCCATCGGAAGTAACTCATCGTGGTAGGGATTACATGTACTTGTTCACTTTTATTTAAGTCCTTTAGAATAGCTTGTATTGTATATTACGTATACGTTAATTACCTTAATATGATGGTCGACGGGCTCCTCCCCTCTCCTGTACACGAGCTCGTCGAACCTCGCCCTGTCCTCCGGCACCATGAACTCCCGGATCTCCGTCAGAAGCGTGTACTGCAAACGAAACACTCATTTATTATTTGTACAAAGAAATAACACTGCTAAACTAGCTCTGGACCGAAGTTGTCGAGGTTACGAGCGAGAATGTAGGTTAAACAGGTGGGTAGGGAAACAAAGGATACGCTCTTATATGGAAGATATTTGTTAACCAGAATAATATATACGGCATCACAACATGCATACATTTTAAACCCTTAAGTCCCGAAGTTTGGCACGAAATAGATTGAAAAAAGACAAAATACCTAACATAAACAGGTACTTGAAAGTACCTACTCATTATGCACACATCATTAATTGAACATAAACAGACACCGTGGCTCACGCACGGTGGCTGCTCCAAAAGATAAATTGTTGTTTGGTAATGTGACGAGCGTGCTTGCACGAGGCATAACTTATGCCGCGAATGATTGATGATAATGTATTGATATAGCGTCTACACGCGCACTTCTTGACATCCCACAAATGACTTTAATCCTATAAAAAAACCGCGGGCAAGACGTAAAATATGATAGAAAGAGATGTCTCGGTGAACAAAATTCGGAATGTATTGAATAATGCAATACGAGACGTCGAATTAAAGTCGTTCTCTAGGTACGTGCTAACACAGAATCGAATACCCGAACAATGAGTGTCTATAATGATCTTTATTCATGTGATCTAAAGGATGTATCTCTGAAACATTCCTGAAAAGTTGTCTAGATGCATGAATAGGTAACTAGTCTTGATAGAAAACCTTATAATGTTCTGGTTAGACTATATAAAAGTAGGAAGGTATATTTCGCTTAAGATAGGTTAGGTATATAAATGTTACATTTGAGCTAATCATATTTATTCTGTAGACTATCTAATCAACCAAGTGGCCTATTTTCAAACCTCCTGGCTCTATCAGCTATCAGAAGATTGGAATCGAAATAAATTGGATTTCTATTTATCAATAAAAACTACTTTCACGTAGAGCTGAAGTTAGCGAGAAACCTGAACTATCGCGATAAAATTGAATAAGTTTTCATGGAAAGTAAAACCGGAGTTCTGGCCGCGGAAAAATACAATGGCTAACTTAGGTTAGCGAAACTAAACAAACTCGTATAAAGCCGCGAGAAGATAAAGACTAGTTTTGAACATCGACCTCATTTGAAAAAGTCGGTTAATCAATCGAAGGCACTGCTCAAAGTATTTGCGTGTAAATACCTATTGTAATCTGAAACATGATCTCTGTGTGTACCTACAGAGTACAATTTTCCTTATTGCTAACACGAGAAAAGTCTGAGCCACACACACGCACACTCTCATTAGTACATAGATGTACGTAGTGCGGAATGTCCCAAAATAGGGATCAAAGGGGCCAAGATAATAAGGTCGATAGAGCACAATCTGGAATTCGACAAAGTAGAGAGAAGTCTTTGAAAGTATCCGAAATCGGTTAACATACATTACATTTGTATGAGGTTCTTTAGATGGTATTTGGTGTGTACTTTTACCTTATTCGCATACAGTATCGAAATTCGCCTATCTTACTATTCTTTTAAGATGAAAAAATAAAGGGCAAATGAATGCTATAGCACCAACTATACACACATGTAAAGGTGTCTTGGAGCCGTCATATGATCAAACTTTAATATTTTCTTCGTGACCTCATACATCCAGTTTTAACAGCAAACGTTGCCTACTACTAAATTATCTGTGTATGCCGTGTTGTGGCATATTTGTGTGATGACCTAAATGCCGCGGATGGCGGAGCCACTCTGAACTAGGGATTGGGATCGATTCTTGCAAAGGTTGTATGGATGTATACCTACAGACATAAGTTTACAGTTGTACTTCCGCTGAGCTGATTCAATCTAGATAGACATTCACGTATTTGTCCCTTGGTGCCTATTGGCCTAGTTCTATTCTGTCTCCTGCTTGATACGGAGGGAAGTGGAAATTATATATTTTTTTTTTTCCTACTCCTCCGCTGTACTTTTCTGATTAATTTCGTTGCAGGATCCAAGACAGTTGAACGTTTCTCCGGGACTCGTCGGGTTTCATTGGCTTTTCTGGTGGTCGCCACTGTTGATTCTGGCTTTCAGGAGTTGCAGTGGTTGGGAATGTGTGGCGGGCTTGTCCCAAAAAAAAAAAAAAAAAAAGACATTCACGCTAACAAGAATTATTAAGGCAAACTTTGAAGTAAAACTCAATTATTCATTTGTGAAAGCGATCGAGCGTGTTTCGTACTTACACTACTATAACTGAAATGAAAGGAAGCTACACAAATAAAATGGGGTTGTTTGTCCAGTTGAGGTCGCGTACCTTCTGCGGCGTGTCGAGCAGGTCGCGCACGACGCTGAGGAAGGGCTCGGGCGCCAGGCGCCGCGCCGCGTACTCCTCCATGTAGTAGGCGAGCGCGGGCAGCTCGCTGGGGGCCAGCAGCGAGCGCGCCTTCTGCTCCACGGCCGTGGACGCCGCGCCGCGCCGCTTGCCCCAGCCGCTTATCCTAAAGTACACACATTTTCTTAACGAATTAATGGCCGATACAGATATTAAGGAGGAGCTCGTGGCTAGATAATAACAGCCGCACGGGTCCATCTTCAAGGTTAAGCAACGCTTGCCAAGGTTGGTCTGTGGATGGGTAACCATCTTAACATAGCGAGTTTCCTCCGTGCCTCGGAAAGCACGTTAAGCCGTTGGTCCTGGCTGTCATTTGTAGATCTTTGGCAGTCGTTACGGATAGTCAGAAAAGCCAGTTAATCAGACTCCAGTCTTGCCATGAAGTATCATGTTACCCAGTTACTGGGTTGTGGAGGTCTGGTAGGCAGCCGTTCCGCGTAAAATACTGGTATTCAGCTAAATCCGGTTTGACTGAAAGCCGACCCCAATCTTCTTCTACCTGGCGTTAATCCCGGCTATTGCCAGGGTCCGCCTTCCTACTTAGCTTCCTCCACTTTGCCCGATCTTGGACATCCTTCTCAGTTAAGCCATTGGCTCTCATGTCGGACTTAACGACGTCCAACCAGCGCTTGCGAGGGCGACCACGGGACCTAGCCCCAAGAACAGCCATATTCATGCATCCCCGACCAACGTACACCATAGGGCGGCGCATGATGTGGCCATACCATCGCAGACGACACTCTTGCAGTTTTTCCCCCACGTCACGGACACCAAGACTACCTCTGATGAAAGAGTTGCGTATGCGATCGGATCGCGTTACGCCACTCATCCACCTCAGCATCTTCATCTCCGTGACGCGAAGCTCCTGGGTGTGTCTGCTTAGTGCTGGCCAACATTCACCGCCGTACAGTAGGACAGGCGGTATGATGCATTTATATATCTGCCCCTTGAGCTTCGGAGGCATTTTGCGGTCGCATACAACGCCCGTTACCTCGCGCCACTTCGCCCAAGCCGCGCCTATACGTGCTTGGACATCGTCGTCCACGTTGCCAGACTCGTGCAGCACGGATCCAAGGTACCTGAACGTATCGGACTTTCTGATCAGGTCCGAACCTATTCGGATGAACCTATTTGAATCCGTGCCGCCACAGGACATGTACTCAGTCTTCGCCACATTTAGTCTCAGACCACCGTTTTCAAGCGTGTCCTTCCAAATGTTGACTTTGCGCTCAAGATGGGCTTTGTTCTGATTAACGAGGGCGATGTCATCGGCATACATCATTAGCCATGGGGGCTTATCTTGGATGTTTGCCGTAACTACATCGAGCACTACGTTAAACAAGAACGGGCTAAGAGCCGAGCCTTGGTGAACGCCAACAGATATTGGGAAGCCATTCGATTCGCCAACAGCGGTCTGGACAAATGATAATGTCAATATAGGCCTCGGGAACGCCCCTGAAGCGCAGTGCCCACCAGATGGACTGCCGAGGTATACAGTCGAAGGCCTTCTGCAGGTCTAAAAAGGCCATATGCAAAGCTCTCCTTCTCTCTCTGTAAGCCTCAGCCAGATTCCGTAAGGCGAATACTGCGTCCATGGTGCTGTTACCCGCCCGGAAGCCATATTGACACTCAGAGACAGTACACTCGCTACGGAGCCGTGTGTCAATGATGCGCTCGAAGAGCTTCATGGTGTGGCACATGATCTTGATACCGCGGTAGCTACTACAATCCTGTACGCTATCTTTGCCTTTGTATGTATACAGGGATAATCAGGCTAAATCGCCACTGGTTCGGCATTTCCTTGGTGATCAGGATGCGGTTAAAAAGATCCGTCAGAAGGTCCACGCCATGTGGGCCCATCGCCTTCCACACTTCAATTGGCACATTGTCAGGCCCGACCGCTTTCCGGTTCTTCATGTGGCGAAGAGCAATGCGGGTTTCGTCGCGGGAAATAGGGGAAATAAGTCCAAGGTTAGGAGGCCGTTCGGGAGGAAGGTTATGGGGATGCTGTTTGTTAGACAGCTCCGCGAAGTATGTACATCATCTCTCCTTAACAGAGGGGGCATCGTAGAGCAGCTTACCCTGGGCGTCCCTTACACAGAGACATTTGCTAATGTCCCGTGTAGCTTTCTCCCGGGCACGCGCCAGCTTAAAAATAAGCTTTTGCCCCTCCGCAGTTTCCAGCTTGTCGTACAAGGGCGCCAGACTTTTGCTGCGAGCTCTGGCTACAGCTTTTTTGCAAGCGCGCTTAGCCGCTCCATATGCCTCTCTGTCATCCGGAGAGTTCGACCCTTGCCACTGTTTAAATAAAACCTTCTTCTTCCGAGTCGCCTCCTGCACCCCGTCATCCCACCACCACGTCTCCTTTTCTATGGTGCGGCCACCACGAGAAGTGCCAAGGACGCGCTTACCCGCATCGGTGATTGCTGAATGGATCCTACTCCAGATCTCTTGAGCGGACTCATGCGGAGCACTGATCTCGAGATGCTCGACCTCCGCGATGAAGTCCGACTGCCTAGGACCATCAAGCAACCACCACTTTGTGCGGGGTTTGCGTTTTTCGGTCACTTTCTTTTTCGGTACAACCGCAAAGTCCAGGACAAGGAGGCGGTGTTGAGCCGTTAGGCTTTCACCTGGGATGACTTTGCAGTTGGTAACCTTGCCAATGTGGCACCGTCGCACCAGCAGGTAATCTATTTGGGTTGAGTAGGCACCACTACGGTACGTAATAAGATGCTGGGGCTTCTTCTGAAAGAACGTGTTCGCGATGGCTAGGTCAGACAAAGCGCAGGTGCTGAGTATACTGACTCCCTCTGCATTTAGCTGGCCATATCCAAAACCACCGTGAACACGTCCGTACTCTCCAGAGCAAACTGACCTACGTGACCGTTGAGATCCCCCCCAACCAAAACACCTTCGGAATTCGGAATAGCGCGTAGTACGTCCTCGAACTCATCCCAGAAGGCCTCCTTTTCAGACTCACAGCAACCAGTTTGAGGAGCATAGGCGCTGATTAGGTTCGTTACCGACCCTTCGATCAGCACCCTAACTCGCATCAACCGGTCGCTGCATCGGTCTACTTCAAGGAGTCCATCCTGAAGGTCCTTAGACAGCACCACGGCCACTCCGCCCCTGCCCGTTGGTGATCCGGTGTACACTAGCCGGTACCCCTGCCCGATGTCACGTGACTTATTTCCCTTCCAGCGCGTCTCCTGAAAGAAGGCGCACTGGACCCGACGCTTCGCAAGTACGTCCGCGAGTTCTCGGCAACGTCCGGTTAGGGAGCCAATGTTCCAGGTGGCAAAGCGGAAATTCTTCTTGGGTACTATCCTCTTTAGCCGTGCCCGTACTCGACACGGTAGCCCTAGCCCACTTATCGCAGGTTTAGGGCGATGTGCCTGCGCGTCGTTATGCGGCGACGCCCTAGCCCGAGTACCCGTTTTCAACTTCTTGTCCATTTGATTATTTGGCTGAAGTTGGTTTTACGTGGGGCGACCAGCCGTCTGACCCCCACAACCCTACGAGAGGGAAACCAGGTTCGCCAGAGCCTCGTCCGTTGGACAGCAGGGTGCACCGCTAGCAGGTGAGGTTGGCTTGGGTCTTAAGATGGTAACAGACCCCATGCACCCCTAACAGACCCCATGCACCCCCCCCGAGCCCAATATAGTTGGGAAAAGGCTAGGCAGATGATGACAGATATTAAGGCCCCAGCTTCGATAAAAGATTACCATCCCACTGCTCACTTCATGCGTTTGCTTCACCCTACATGACGCTTCAGATAAGTGACATTCTATCAGCGTGGCGAAGGCGAGTGTCAAAACGAGAAAAATTGTATGCGATTGACAACCGCTGTCCGAATGTCACGTAATCAATATTGTATATTTTGGCATTTCGACAGTAATAATACAATGGCACTATTTTCTAGAGTCCCGGTTTGTCGATTGACCTTTAGTGGGGACTGCTATACCTACTAATATATCGTAACATCAAAAACACATCTTTCTTGAAAAAGCAAGTTATTTTGAATCAGGACCCAAAATGTGAGCCTAGAAAGCTGATAGTGACTATGTGTATTATGCAGCCGCGTTTCTTTTTACTAAATCTATATGTCTGTGACTTACAACTTAACATCAACACCGGTGCGATAATGTGAAATATGATCCCCATTTAAACACCTGCATATTCAGATGATAATGAGACTGCGTTGTTTGCGGTTTCTCATTATGAATAAGAGCTCTGAATGGAGTCTAGGTCGTTACATCATAACGAGCGGGAGATTCCGGTTGAATAAAGTTAGACCAAGTCGCAGGTATTCATACTTCCTGTGTCCTCTACTCTGTATAACTTATTTGCAACTATGTATGGCATTTGTTAACACACCCCAAAACTGACCGCTGTCCTTGAAATACCCTTAAGCCAAAGTTCGGGAGACCCTGTTTAGTTCTAAAGTTATTTGATATATATTATGTTCAGCTGAAAAGAAGCTGTAACTGTACCTTCATTGAATAAAGAAGCACATTTGAGGTTATAAGGTTTACCCGAAATTCATGACTAACAAAATGAATATCGAAAAGCCGAAAAGGAAATAGGATGCATCATTCGATTAATCTCAGAGGCCTTGCGCTGACAGGTGTTCCCCTTTCGTGGTTTGACAAAAACAGTTTTATAATGGCATACGCTACAGCAGTCAGATTCAATCTAATAGATTAGTTTTTTACCCTATTTACGAGTTACAGGTCATTTTATTCCATTTTATAACGTAGAACACGACATAGTTACAGAGACAAAGTTTAATGAAAATTAATTCAAGCGAATGGAATAGTTTTGTTTTTCTACTCGAGTAAGAAACATTTTAATTAAAATTTGTGAAAACTATGAACATAAAGCTATCCAGAAAGATTTAGGGATTGTACGAAGCCCAGTGCTGTCTCAGGTTTTACCGAAGTTAATACTTGGTTCAGCCATTTCTTTAGGTTATCCGTCGGCCATCTGCCGAAGGGGCCTGTGATGCTGAGACAGTGTTTGCTAATTTGCGATCAAACTAAATGAGTTTCCGATAGGTACCTTTCGAAATACGAGGTCATTCATGATCTACATACTAACATAAAATAGCATTGTCTCCGTAATCCCTGAAATAGATAGAGGTCATGTATGGTGTAGGTTTGTACAAACAAAATTCGCTTGTTATGTTTAAGTCCCATATAATCTACCTAACTTAACCTAACCTAGGCGGAGAAACTATTGTTTTCATCGGTCACACATCCAGACTCCTCGCTGCTACTAAGATTTTCCCTATGGAGAATTGGAGACTGCCAATCATATACTGACTGAACTGGGACTCAATGCTAGCTTTGGCTAGCAAACCAAAGCCAAAATGTAGCAAGAGAAACAAATGCTACGGACTTCGCACATTGGGCAGCCCCGCGCTTGGACTTTCACAAACTTGTCGCTGAAAACCAACGGCTCTGTCTCACACAGGAGCCCTGACTCCTGCACACTGAGCGACAGCCGTTTTGCGCGGGTTCGACGCATTTTCAAATCCGTATAAGTTATTATTTTTTTGTTTATGGGTCATAAATTCTTTTTCTTTCAAGCTACCATACCGTATGAAATCTAAGCAGTCCCGAATCTGGTTCATATAGACAATGTAGGTAAAACCTATAAGCTCAAGCCGGGCGCTACTGACGGGCCCCGTGGCCCGTAAGAAATAATAGAGCTTAAGCGGTTTTAGAGCGGTTGCTGTTTTCTCTTTGCGAGGGTTTTAGGTTTAAAAGTCCCCTTAGTACAATTTACTACAGGCCCTGCGCTAGCTTAATCCAACACTGGGAAAATCATCAAATTACTCTTCCCGCCCTTGGTGAAGCAGGAGGGAGTGTCAGGCTCCTACTGACTAAAACCCATCCGTCTTCCTCCTAGTGCTCTTTGCGTTCCAGGGCCGCGGTGACTCTTTCGAACAAATTCCGTAACCCTGGCAGGCACTGCAGGTTCTAGCGTATCCTGTCTTTTATGCTGACATCTCTTTGAGGCGCGCGTGGAGCACAGCGCGCCGTCGACCCGGTACAGGTTCTGATCGGACGGCGAGCCGGGAATCGCCCTACGACTCCCGACACCTGGAGAGTCTTCTTCTATTGCGGCGGCTAGGGCTTGAGGATTCCCTCTCTCTCACACGTTCGGACACCTCCTTCGCTAGCATTACTGCTTCGCAGAAGGAGGTGACTGCTTCCCATACCTCCTCGCTCCGGACCATGGATTGGATGGCCGGACGTGAGAGGTCACAGCCGCACGGCACTGATCCTGGGGCGCTACTATCAAAATAAAACATCTATAAAATGATTATAGAATAAATACTTCAGTTACCTAGGTGTGGCATCCCGTTCCCCGTACGCGGTGCACGCATGAGGAACCTTCCCGACGTCCCGCACCACCAGGGACATTCGTTTGTGGTACTTGAGCTGCGCCACCGCCTCATCGTGCGTCACGTCGATGAACGACTGGTTGTTCACCTCCAGGATCTGGTCTCCAACCTAGCAGGGCAATAAGATAGTTGAAGAATTATAAGTGATGTTAGTGACTCATATTACTACCTTTTTTATGCTATATAGCGGCAAACCGGCAAGTTGTCACCGCCGATAGACATTTTCAAAGGTTCACAGGACAGTTACCTTATACCCTTTTCGAAGAGATTCTCTTTAACTATTTTTTAAATGTTTACGGAAATAGTCCTCAGGATGAAGCCAATTCCACATTTTACTGATAGAAACAATTTCTCATCGTTTCGAAAATAATCACCGTAATAAATCGTTTCAACCAAAATTCCTTCCTTTCATCTCTAAAATAATAATTTATCGACAGCTTTTATAATAGGTACTAATAGGAGGAGGTAAGGTGTGATCGAGCAATAATTTTCAAGTGCGGTTTGTTTAATGAAAATTCTTGGAGAATTGTTAGTGGTAGAAGTTTCAAACGTAAGTTACGAGGCACGGATGTAGCTCGGTAGCGTGCAGAAAGCGTGGGGCGAGTCTCAAGCTCAAACGCTATAAATTTGCCGGCACACCTCGCACCGCTACCAGCGACACGAAAATTTAATAATATTTGTTCAATTCGGCAAACTGAAACATAATGTAAGAATATACCTACAAGTTGAAGTTCCGAATACACAGACAGCTTCCAAAACTAGGGCTTCATTTAATAGTAGCTATGCAGAATGTCATTTCCATAGCGCTGCAAGTTTAATGGGAAACAAACCAGTAATTTAGGCGACTATGAAGCGCCCTCGGCACAAACTTCGATGCAATTCCGTCTCGACGGCCTCTTGCCAGCCGCCTCCGTCCGCAAGTTTCCCAGAGTTGGGTGTCGCGTTAATTTACAACGAATTGCAGCAAACTAAGCGCACTAAATTGAGATTTATATTCACTGTAAACTTAGTCCGCATTGCTTTTACATAGCGCGCAAATTATTGTAGGTGATGTTGATTGAAACTAAGTTCGTCCATTTAAATCTTTATGTAGAAAACTACGTCGCTACTCCCTCAAACTTTTTATGAAAATACATATAAGCATACGTATACCTATTTTCTGAAAAGCATACATTTATTGTGCTTTCACCCAATAGACGGCCTGATATAAAGAATACATAATAAAAAACCAATAAATGTTTCGTCCTAATGGCCTCTTATAATTTATATATGATAAATAAAAGGACACGTGACATATGTAAATGCGGCCACATAAAGTTCTAAAACAACTTGTATCTGATGTCAGTCCTTCAAAAAAGTATTCGGCTACACATTCCATTTTCAAATAAAAAGTTCGATACTGGAAAATTCATCACTTTATTATAATTTCCAATAGTGTCTGTCATTCGGAGCGTTATTAGTTGGTCAAATGGCTGAACTTATCAAGTATGTTGAACATGAAAGCATAATTACCATAAGTCCTGCTCTATCTGCGACGGAATCCTTGTCGACCCCGGTGATATAGATTCCGAGGTTGTACTCCAGCCCTCCTCTTATCATTAGTCCTAACGACTGTCCCGGCTCTATACAAAGGTCGACCTGCGCACAAATTCATAAGATTATCTATTTATTAACCGTACATTAGTGCTACGCTACATAAAATGAAAATAGGTTGTACACATACGAAAATTCATGGCATTCCGGATAGAACATTACGGAAATTGCTATTAGGGAAAGCCTGCCACGTTACGTGATTATAATACATAAGGGCTCATAAACACGTAATCTGTGCTCACAACGGCTTAAGAATGGCTTCATTCACCAAAATGTACTTTATTATGATCGGGCTCATCGCGCAGTGATGTCACAGAGATCGATGTGCGCTGCGGCCCCACGTCATTACAACCACTAACGACAGAATTCTGTGGTTAGTTGACTGCGATTAGCATACCACAAAGCGCTCCGACCTCTAACCTCAATATGCAATGACATAAAATATTTACGAGTAACGGAATTGACCATAAAAAATATGATGTCATAAATTAATTTACGTGTTTCTAAGTAACTGCCGTCATCATTGGCTAGTACTTCGGCATTTGACGTTTGCGTAGGCCATAGCTTACCATTTGACATGAGACGAATGGGGTGTTATAATAAATGAATTGGCAGACGTTCAGCAAAGTAGCTCACCCTCCGTACGGAGCGGTCTTTGCTGTTGGATCGCGACGAGCGCTGCGGCGGCGGCGACGCGGGCCGGCCGTAGCGGTCCATCCACGAACACGACGCCCGCCCCACCAGCGCGCCAGCCGTCCGCACTGTCATCGTCAGCTGACGACAGGACTTCAACATCTAAAGGAAGAAACTCAGCTTTAATTCAGATCAAAGATACTTTAAAGTTTCATCTAGCTAAATAAGATTCAGTTTCCAATAACCACCCACTGTTTTCAATGATTTAAAGATACTATATCACGCATACGAAACATACACAAAATTCAATACCAAAACATATTGAGTTTTCCTTCAAGCTCATAGGTACCTATACAAGAAGAGAATTTTATTTTCTACTGCATAAAAGTTTATGTTTCACATAAATGTATTTATGCTATCCAATACTCGTAAAACTAAGTTAATGTGACGTAAATCGTAATAGCATACACATTAGAAACATATTTGTATTCGGGTTCTGAAATTGGGCCAGGAAGTCATTTGTATTTAAAGCAAATTAATTTACCTGCGCTGACATCGCTATTATGCGGACATTAATAACTCTGTTATAAACACGATGATTAACGATTTGTACAGCTAGCTACCTTTTTTTGCTTGGGTGCTATACCCAAGAAATCGAAAATTCAATTGAATCAAAATCTATCAAAAAAAAAATTGTTGTCAGTTCCTCAGTACTCGCACAAACATACATATAATATACGTAAATATTTCAGAAGGCGTGCGCTTAGACGCTCAGTTGAGCAAAAATGGCGGAACTTTATTAACGGTACCTTACAGGAAGGACAACGGTTCTGCAGAAATGAAAGGGCTGGAAACAATCGACGCGGAATATCGTGGGAAATAGGGCAGTGTTCCCGAAAACGGCGCAATTTTATGTGGCCTACCCTGTCTATCTCCGAGTATTCTTCATTTTCCTTCTAGAGAAATTCCGACACACTAAAGCTAATCCTTGAGTTAGAAGCAAACGAATTTATGGATATATAGTCCATACCCAGATATTTTACGACAAAACTATTCGTGAAGGCACTAAAATAACTTGGCTACATTTCTGCGTACATTTTAAACTTACAAAGTAGGTAAATACCGAGTTTCATTCTATAAAAGGAATGAAAACGACTATCTGCTCGTCTACTTTTATTTGTGTGATAAAATCACGTCAGCTGATGGGCAGGGGACGGGACAGCCCGGCGACCTCGGGGCGGCGGCGCGGCCAGCCAGCGCGGCGCTGCTGCCCACTCCCTATCCCACATATAGCTACATTTGTGTGACTGTCACATCCTTTTACGTAATATAGCCATTTAACAAATTAGATCTCGGAGCGAGAACTATATTTTTTCAGATTAAGCTTTTCTACTTGATTAGAAGCTTTTCGTGCAACGTATCTGTTACAAGCTAAAATATATGCAGATATATTACATAAACGGAAGAGTTACTTAAGATAAAAGTTAATAATATAACAATGTCTTTGTAGCGGAACAAGTAAAGTCGTGTTTTACAAAAAGGTCTCAGTAAATGTCAGGAAGCGACATCGTAAATCAAGCGATATCGTCAAGTGCGGAAGGAAAAGTCCAACAGCGTCTGCAAAAATAGTGCCGCTTAGGTACCTGACCCGCCCACTATACCTACCAAAAATATTTGCAACATAGGACAAATTTATGTATATACCCTACTACTTATAGGAGAGGAGCTCGTGGCTAGATAATAACAGCCGCATGGGTTGTGGAGGTCTGGTAGGCAGCCACTTCGCGTAAAATACTGGTATTCAGCTGAATCCGGTTTGACTGGAAGCCGACCCCAATATAGTCGGGAAAAGGCTAGGCAGATGATGACCCTACTATTTATAGGACTACCATACTTTGTACAATGTTTGACTGTTTACCCAAGTATTGAAAAAGAAAACGAATAATGAAACTTTCGTCGAAGGCTTCTCATACCAACATGTACATACTACCGTAAATAATAAGTATAGAAGATTGGTACTTACTAAATGAGGGCCATAAAAACTTGGGAAGAACACAAATATATAGGTACCATAGCCAATATCATTCCAAGTCTAATACTGACTTGTACCTTCTGAGAAAACAAACTTTCCCGAAAAGAAAACAAAACTTTATGTTGACTTAGGAACTTTCACCTCGCTTTTCTTAGAAATGTATATGAGCTGAGTACCTTTATTTCACAAAGTCAATATTGTTTACTTACAAAACTTCTGTACGCAGGTAATTTAAATCAAAAGTTAGAAGCACGTGATTCTGAAAAGGTTGAAACACTGTCTCATTGCATATTTCAAACGTGTAAAATAATTACGGAAATGAAAATTCTATCAAGAAGGAAACAAAATATTTCTCAAATTTTAAAAATATCCATATAATGTGAAATGCATATCTAATTGAATAATCACAATAACACATCAAATTCTTTTTATTGGTTATTTTTGTTAATATGTATTTAAGGTGGATGCTCCAGGGTAGCTCGCGAAATTCAAATATTTATTATGGTTTATAATGATTATTTCAGAAATATTCATTCTGTCGAGCTACATGAACTTAGAGGGCTATATTGATGATTAAAATGATTATAATTCTTTAGATAAATACGCGTTACGGTCGCGGATCGTATTTGGTCCACATACAGCTTCACACTGACCGGCAAATTGCAAAAAACACAAAAATATTTGAATTTCGCGGGCTACCCTGGAGCATTCACCTTAAGTGATTGATATTTAAGTGGTCAAAGCAGGCGTTGCTTGCGAATGCCAGAGCACCCGTTTTCGGTGGTAGTTCACCCCTATGGGAAAGTTATATAAGTCAAATTTCTTCCTCTTTTCGAACCTATTTTTAGAAACGTTAACAAACAAGACAAACGCTTATGGCGATCGTGCCTCTCTATCGCTTGTTCCACTCTCTCACTTGCACGCTCGGCTCAGGCGGAACGTGTCACGTTTTCGTGCGTGCAGCCGACGTTCATCCATCCCTTTTTCTTTTTTCAGTAAATTGTTTATAACTTTCGCAGTTTTTTCGAACGGTACTTTAGTTTTTCAAAAATTATTTACATGCTTTTCCGAATCGAATGACACCTCATTCATATGTTTCCGAGACTACTGAACAAAAATTAACAAAAAAGCACTTGTTGACTAGAAATGTAGTACAATCAAACACGCCTATCAAATGCATACCAAAGGAGTGCTAGCTGCCATTAACTTTCTAGTAAAAAGAAAATATAAACTGAAAAACGCCGTTCGATTCTTGTTACATAACTTTGACGTTTTAAATGAGTCACTATACACTGAATACAAGATTAATGAGCAAATAGGTAGATATATCTTCTTATAAAGGGTAATAATACGTACATCTGCATCAAGATCTGATTTAAAAAAAAAAAAACAATCTATAAAGGGAAAGAAATCTCAAGTTCGGTCATTTAAGAAAGACATAATAACGGAAACACATCGATGTCTGTATAATTCAGGACAGCTACAATCATAAAAATGCCTTCGATATGTTGGTCAAGCAATAAAGCCGAAGAAATATAGGTTTCCACGCATGAAGCATAGTTTCGCAGTAATAAAATATCTGTTTATGTATTAAGCTTGGGAAAATTTCTGTATCTATATTTGTCGCGTAGGTGCCTGCGGCAATAGCACGCGAAAATAGAAAACGTCTCCTTATCGTGTCTACTTGTCATTTCCAAACACACAGTAATGCCGATTGCATGTCAAAGATTCAGGTTGAAGTAAAATGTAAATATATGCAGCCTAAACTGCCGGAATGAGACCGGAATGAGACAGAATAAAGCCGGAATGAGATACGAAAAGTTTAATTTTATCCACGGTGTTTTATATCTAAGAGCTCATTGGATTAGAAGTCTATAAGTAAATAATTTACAAGATTTTATTTTATAGTTTGACTTGTTTAGGATATCATATTTAGGTTGGCTCAATAGCAATCGGTTATACCTACTAGAATTTAATTGCAGATTGTAGCTTTTACAATCCCAATGTGACAAGTAACGTAATATTCATTTTATTCGGACACTTTTAAAACTCTTGTTTACTGAACTCGTGTTGTTCCCAATTGGGTAATCAGCGTTTTTACGTACAAACTAGACGGCGGCAGGTCGGTGAAGCCATTAAAATACATTTTACAGCATTTTCCTTAATTTCTCATATTAGTTGGTTCCATTTGTGAAAGTCCTTATAGGCTGAATAAGAATGAACCGTATCAATGTGGTTTCTCAAAATACATATACCTACATAAAAATAAAATAATGTAAATTAACTTTGATTCATATATGTAACTGAAGCCTCTTATTTCAACACTTTAATTCCAAATAGCAACTTTCGATAGAAATACAGCCTCTATTTCCCGATGTCACACTGCAAAGTCGATATTAAACACGTCCCGCCCGAGTTGGCTGTCACAGGATGACAGGAAGATAATATACAACCTACGATAGTATAACTCGTGGGGCTACATGTCTTTCTGAGAGACTATAGATAGGTTTACGATCACAATGTCTGTGTCAACATTTTAAACTGCACTACAAAGTTTTAAAACGGTGTGTGAGTAAAAAACTTACCACCGAAAGGAATGGAAAAAAGAAAGGAAAGCCCCCTGCCCTACAATAGGACATCAACGGCTAAGCATAAATAAAAGATTAAAAATATCAACTAAGCTTTGAAAAATAAAGATGTTAAAAAGCTTTTAACGCTCAACACCATTAGTACATGAAATATGCATAATGTTAGCTTCCTAGACCTGGCTGTCATATAAATCACATGATTATCATCCGTAAAGTGGTGCTGCCGAGCAACGAGTATGAGCCGACGAGCTCGTCTGCGCTATGAACACTTTGTTAATTTTAATAAAGTCGCTTGAGTTTTGTAGCCTTCGCAATTACAGTGTCATAGATGGTTTTTGCACAAAATTAATGTTAGTTTTGTAATTATTCAGAACTTTTTATTTCAAGTAGGTACATGCATTTGTAGGTACTGAAGTTAAAAACGCGAAACCTAGCTTATTCAGTATTCGATTGACTGTTTTAAATCCCTAGGCTCCTGAAAAGTCAATAGCCCACCACAAAAAACTGAAATGCTTTTATGTTTTGGCAGGTACGCCAAAGTTAACTGTTTAAAATATTCTTAACAACGCAACTGTTCGGTAGTGAAGGCATTTGGCGCGCGACACTTGGGGTCATTTGGCTTACCGTCAGGAGAGGCTGCCAGCGACTTCGACAGCAACAGGTCTAACTTGGACCCTCGTCATATGTACGTAATCACCGTGTAATTCACAGACATCATCAACCCGCCGTCATTATGTAAATGAAGGCGCCTAGCTTACGAGGTGTTTGACTACCAAACGTTTACTCAAAATGGGCCGAGCGCCAGATTGGGAGTTTTAGAGGCTGATTTATCTATCTAAACTGTCGAGCTAAACGACCTTAATTAGAGAGGAATAATGCATGAAATACCTATATACCTACCTCAGTTTGACTGGAAGCCGGCCCCAATATTGTTGGAAAAAGGCTAGGCAGAAATACCTAGCAGGGAATCGAAGTTGTAGTATGGAAATACAGAATTTAGACGGCTTCTCTACTTGAAAGCGAAAAAATAAGTAAGTTTATGAATAACTTCGTAGTAGGTACCTACATATAGGTACTATGCCACGCCCGCCGTACGTTTAACATTACCCAAACTCAGTTTCTTCCATTACGTTCCTTCATAAATATTCTACTAGAATATCAGGGCCATGTTACGAGGCAAAATATCTTACCTTAAGAGCATCTTCGTGAGAGATCCCGGAGAACGGTGTTCCATTGACTTGCAGAATGGAGTCCCCAGGGCGAAGACCCGCGCGTTCCGCCACCGATCCCTCCTCCACTCTCGATATGTACACACCTACGCCTAAATATTATTACATTAACTAAAATTTATACACCTACAGTACAACTAGCCAACGTAACAAAATGCAAAATAAAAATAGTAAATTAAAAAGCATTTTGAAGTTTGCTGTTCGTTCTTCAAAATTGGCGCCAAAAATTCCATAGACAATTGTTGGATTTTCTCATCTTCTCGCTTACCGTGTAATGTAGGTAATAAGAAGGCTACTGAAAAAAGTTTATTAATTAGACATAAGATAAAATAGCTGTGTAATAAACCGGAGAAAACCTTTTTTCTTTTTTGCAGTTGTCCAAACATTGCTTTGTCTTAATTAATCCTAAAATGCATGAATGCACCCCAATAATCAGCAGGCTCTATTTTGCATAAACTTTTACGGCAAATTCATTCTGAACAGATTCAGATATGAAACTCACATAATTTGAAAACGTGGCTATAATGTAACCTTCACAATGGAGGCTTTTTGCAATATAGACCGAGGAGGATCTTATCTTGTCTTTGTGGCTGAATATTAAACTTTACTTAGCTGACTTACTTTAGAATTTTTAAAGGAAGATATACCTTCATTTAAGATCTTACTTACACGTTAATGCTGCTTCATTCGGGCGAGACCTACGTAGACCTTTTTAACCGTAGGTACATTGCAATCTGAATTATTAAATATTATTTTGTACGTCGCAAACAGTCGAGTAAAAACGTATTTTCTTTTTTCTCCTCAACCTATTGTGTTTTGTATCTTTGTGTATTGCACCGTATCTTCCTGTGTGGCTCATGGATATAGACGTACTTTCTCGTAAAAGATTTTATGCAATTTAAATAAACCACCGCGCCGTGCCGTCTGGCGGGCTCACTCGAGTGGGATTATCATTTAAAGCTGCCACAAGCGACCGCCAGAACAAGACAGAATATGTTATTTTCTTTTAAAACTTTAAAAAAAGGTCCTAACGCCGCTGTCGCACGCCTAGGAACTAATTGTAATTAAAAATGTACTAACTGTTTTTTACGTTTCGTTTTTTTTTTTTTTTTCGAAAAATCACATCATTTTCATACAGTCAGTAATAATAAGAAACGTCTGAAATTGCTTTACGAAATCAAACCCCCACATTATTTCCAAAACGAGTATCTAATTAATTACAGATTAACAGTTACAAAACTCCGTATTCATCACGATAGTACACACGATTAGTATTCGACACACAAAGGGTTGCCAATAAAGAAAATTGTTATGATACAAATAGAACACGTAAAGCGTGTATCACAAATAGCGTCGGGTCATTGTTTAGGTAGTGACCGCTCTCGGCGCTATTTGCGTGCCTCCCACCCACGCTATAGGTATTGCTCATAATCGATAGGACAGCCTTGTTGGCTGTGTAGCTTACGGCTATCGGCTAATTATGCGAGGATTATGCGTAGTACCTAAAAACTCCAGATTATGTTTATTGTTAATTTTGAAAGGTACCTAGTATTTCTAAAGTATCTAGATTTGTCTAGGGCGCCGGTTCAAGTAGTAAAAAAGCTCTACAATGAGTTAATGCAACATTGAGATGACGAAACGACAGTAAATGATTCCATGTTTTCTATGACGTATGTTTTGAGTAAATGAACAGACAGCGAACTTAGACGAAAGCTTAATGAAAATCATACAGACAGCAAAACAGAACAGAAATCTAGCTTTTATAGTGCGTAACCAGCTAGGTTCTGAGAATTACCTAGCTTCGATCCCGTAGTCGAAAATACAAACTCTGTGAATCTGTATTTTTTCAATCAGCTAAAGTGTTCTTCCAGAGATGACCTTCTACAAAATAACAATAGGTATCCGTTTTATAAATATTTATTTTAGATTATCTGAATGATTTAAACGAGCATGTTTGATACGGAGCGTAGGTACACTTCGCTAGTTTTCTGCTCACGTGCTGTCTTGTCCCTTGCAATTTACAAGCGTTTTGTCACGTGTTCGCTGTCCGTGTGACGAGGGTGTCTACTAAGATACAGTGTTAGATACAAGGAAGGTTCCCACCTGCCTCCTTCCCGCCTTTGACACAGATGCCGAAGCCGTGCGAGTCGGCGGGGTCGCGGGACATGGTGACGGTGCGCGTGGCAGGCTCCGCCGGCGGCGGCGGCGCGCCGCCCGACGAATACGGCCTCTCCCGCTCGCCCCCGCGGTATATTGCCTGCACACAACAAATATAGTTCATAATATAAAGAGATCACTAAAACAACCACTTTAGCGGCATCTATATATACTGCCACATTAAATAATACATAAGTCTCTAGACAAGTGACATACTGTCACCGGTAGCGTGGCGTCAAAATGCATGGGATTGACAAACGCTGTCGAAAATGTCTCTTATATTTTGGCATTTCGACAATTTATTCTAGTGTGGTGTATAACGCTGATAGAATCTCACTTTGTCTAGAACCTCTGACGTTACACTTTGACATCGCGCTATCAATGTCCTCGCGATTTACATATACAACAGGACAACAACCATCAAGAAGTTGGCCACCGGACACAACACCCGTCTGGTCGGAGGATCAAAGGAAGTTTGCGGGACTTTCTACCCTGTCATGTTAAACAGGGTGGAAAGTCCCTCTTTATATCTTCTATCTATACTTAAATCAATAATTAATCAATATAGTTAGACATTGAAGTCTTGGAGCAATTAATGTTAACAAAACAAAGGAGCCCGGACCTCTAAACACCGGGAATAGGGTCTAGAAACACGGGTATATTGGTAGAATTCGCGGGTGTAAATAATACAGGGTGGACACTTGTTAGTTTCAAAAGCAATGATGGCAAAGTAAGTCTGTCTAAAAAAGGGTGATTTATCGTCTGCATTATTAATCATATTGAAGAAGCGGTCATATTGATGAATGGAAACTTTCAATAAACTTAGTTTGGTGGCTCTGGAGCGCGACTAATGCGCTACTGAAATAGCTCAGGGTATACATTATTTTAAGAGCAGGATCAATACGACCCCAGGCTTTAGCCGTCCATTTTGGCGCTGAGAACATGACTACGTTTCGGTTTGAAAATGTTTTAGAAATCGGAGCTGGGACAGCCCAACGTCCATTTTTTATTTGCTATCTCGGCATATGAAAGCAACGTGCTTGTGAAGATTATCCCTAATATGTACGATAAAGCTGCAACACATGAGTATGTACCTTACTGACCGGCGGAGTGAGATGAAAAGTGCAGAGATTGTAGCTAGTGTCAATCGCTTTAGTTTTTGATTAGTGTCGGTGCTAAAACTAAATATTTTAAATAAAATTCTTCAACGTTATATACCACGATAATAAAAGTCTTTCTTTTGCCTTCATAATTTAGAACAAACATCTCATAAATATCTATTATTTCGGGCTTTTAACTCGCTGCTTAATTTTTCTTGCGTTTAAAGCTCTGTCTATATTAAAACGATGAAAGGCGTGAGCGATGTGCCTGTTAGCTCCTTAAACAAAATTGTGTTTGTCTAAAAAATGAACGGCGCGTCCCCTTTGTTGTTGAACAGAAGCTTGTCAAATTATGGTCGTTGAAATATCGCTTGTGCTCCTTATTGTTTGTCACGTAAATTTTTTAGGAGGTTTAGAGACTCTTGATCTAAAATCTCTCATCAAATAATTGTGCCGTTCTTGCCAACGTGATCGAACGTAAACAGAGTCAGATTTAGAAAGGCAGAAATCAAGTTTCTATTTCGAAAATTGACAACTTTTCTGCCGATAAAATAAAATGTAACATCGCTGTTTAGCTTTAGATTAATCGAGTAATCACCGCCCGGAAAGAGCCTTAAACCTAAAAATGTTTTCCTAAATTCCTTCCACGGGGCATAAACCACATATCCGCTTCGCTACACGCTCGGTCGATTTAAAAAATACATGTACGTAGCAAACTTTATTGGGTTAGGTACCAGTCACCTTCCGCATTTATTAATTTTTCACTAAGTGACGTGCTTCCTTACATTACAGCGTGACCTGGCATGTTTGGCGGCGTTCTCCAAAATAATAATACAAACACATTCTTACTCTCTGCGTGCTAGCAAGTCATAAAATTCTAATCCTTTATACTTCAATAAGGTGCAATACAAAAGGGTGGTTTGATCCAAATATAGCAAAAGGAAATGATTTCTTGAAACGCGACTGTTCAAAGAATTTCCCACAATATTGTACTCGACGCGGCGATCATACGCAATAAAACCCGCGCCCTCTTTTGCGTAAACAATGTTTCTCGAGGCGAACGTTTAACATCTCAAAGCAGTAGTATTTGCTGGCGCGCTCGCTAGGCGCCGCCCACCGCCTCGACCGCCCGCCGCTGCAAGCTATCCCAGCCGCGAATATTTTCATCCGCCCGAGATTTACTTGAAAACTATGCTTTCGCTTGCATTGTACAATGTTCATGCATATTTTATTCCACGTCTATTTAAGTGTCAGTTAAAGAGCATAAATTGCCAAAGGCCGGGGCCGAGGAATAACTTGCTCTCTTTGGCTTACCGCTATGTTGTATTACAAAACAATTATTTTAGCTTTATTTAACCAAGATTCATTGGGAATATTATCAATTTGAATTAGTATCTAAGATAAAATCCTTATCTTTCATCACAACCTCGTGGAATGTATTAGTCCGTTTCTTTAAAAGCTCATAAATGACGAAAAAGCAAATTAACCCGAACATTTTATAATTTTTTACAGTAGTAAATTACATCTACAGTGAACTGTTCACCATAAAATTTACCTAAATAACCGAGCATATAAGCAGATTTACTTCAACAAGTGTATCCCAGCTGCGATCGCTCACGAGCCCAGCGGGGAATAGCCGAGCCGCGCCGCAAATACAACTTTACTGAAGATACCTAACACTTAGCTACCTACACTTTCCAACTGTGATTAACTGCTCGCTTTCAGTTTACGATGTTAATAGCCCCTAAGTACACTTTAATTGATTAAAACCGAAAGTTCAAAAACAGCTATTATTGCACACAAGTTTCCAGCTCTAACTTGTACGTTTGAACAAAGTAATGTCTTACGTCTAGCGATGGTTATACCTATGTATATAAAATTCGTTGGCAAACTAGCAAACTTAGAATTATATAAAATTCAAAATTACCTCATTATTCTCGGTGGAATCCAATTTGGAACGTCTGGTAAGTATATGTTGTCGCTAAACCAGCTTACACTGAGAAACATCACGCACTGTTTGAACACTATTTAAGAGCTCATTTCTCCGTTTTGTTTATGTTCCAGAAGAATTTTATACAATAATTAAATAAATACAAGGAAATCATCCAAAAATTACTTAGGAGCAAATGTCTTAAACTGTATACGGCTGAAAGATAACACAATTTACGTCAGCCGCTACTCTTTTCTTTCTATTTATTTTATTTTTTTTGATGTGTTCCGACTTCCGACTAACCACATCAGTTACGAGGAAATGAGACCTTTGCCTTCATCGGCGAGTCGTCTGTCGTTCACAAATTGAAATATTTATTTTTCCTGCCTTGGAAAAAACAGTGTAATTGGGTCAAATGGCACGACACCGCCCTAACGATTTTACGATACAGTTGAGAAAAGTTCGCAGAAAATCAGAATTTGTTGTGTTTTACTTTTACAATAAATAACGGTTAAATACACCGTAGGCTGGGCTGCCTTGGCTGTCTCCTGACAGCGACTGAACGTGACGATGACAGCCGCCGCCGGTGACCATGACACCATAAGCTTTGTGTGGACACTCCCACATAAACCGGTAACAATATTTTTCATTGTAGGTATTCGTCAGTTATTTTCAGACATTCTGACTAGTAGTCGGGTCAAGCCGGTGCGGAATTTCAAATATTTAACCTGGTCCAGTAATTTGTTAGACAAGCATCCTATGTACACATGCGGATAAAGCAAAACCCATTCATTTCTGTGTGGTCATGTCCATACTGTCGGCACCTAAACGGTCGCCGCGCTGGTCATGAATAAAGTAGTGGTATCGACTGGCGAGCGCGGCCTCACCCTGGAATAATTTACACACATGACACCCCCCCGCCCGCTGTACCTCATATTTAGCTATTTTTGGAACTTTAATTCACCCACTGACATCCTTGACTATACTCGTATTGATTCAATAATTGCTGCACCGCAATTTCAACAGCTGTTGAATTTCAAGGTTCCGTTACTAAGAATATGAAATATGGATGATGGATAATTAGTTGGCAGGTATCGTAGTTTAAGTGAAGCATCGACCTTAGTTTTGTTCTTAATATTAACCAACTGTGCTAATTGCTTAACTCTGAAATACCCAAGCACAAACTGGTGTAAGTTATGAATAACTGAGCAGAGAGTTATACGAGTACAACGATTGAACTCTAATTAATCACGAACGTTCTCAGAATTAACCTGAATTCTGGCTGGCGCTATAGCGGGCTAATTTAGAAGTGCTCCAGTTAGGTCGTGGAGCTATGGCAGCTTCTAAATAATGCAATTAGGGTTGCAATAACAGCACTTACATGATGCGTAGTGCTGCTGGGGCTGCTGGCGGGCGAGTGCCTGCGCGCGGGCAAAGGTGCGGGCAAAGGCGCGGGCGGGTGCGAGGGGGGCAGTGCCTTGCCCAGTGCAGCTGCCCCGCCCTGCCCGAACAGCCGCAGCACCTGCTCCGGCGAGATCGGCCTCTTCTTGCCGTTCGCCGCGCTCAGGTGGTTCGTACTGTTCCTTAAGCTCGTTGCTCCGGCTACGCACAAAATATTGTTTATTACTTTTAGTTTCTTTCATTCTGTAATCAAGCTTTGAGAGTACAGTGTTTGTCTTTTCTGAGCTGAGATTTCTGTGGAGGTCTCAGAAGGTAACGAAATAGCTTCTGAAACTTCCACAGAAAAAGCAAAAAGGCTCTAAGGCTACCAATCAATATCATCAGAGTCACCTGCACTATTCGCAATGGTAGTGGAGCCGAGATAGGGCGCCCGGGACAGCTTGCCCGCGTAGTGGTGCGAGTACGAAGTGTGGTGGCCGTGCGAGGAGGCCGGGCGCTCCACGATGGTGTACGAGGTGCCCGGCGGCGAGTAGTACACCCCGCCACGCGCCCTACCCCGCGCGTCCTCCGCCTCGTAACTCGTGTGCCGGTTGTCCTGGAACCATTGCTTGCTTACAACAGAGCCCAAGACTATAAAAAGAAGGTAAATTGGATCAATTTCGAGACACATAAGTAAGACAAGTCCCCCAATTGTGCAACTACATTGCAGTCGATCAATTAAATCCATTGTCAAATATTACTTCTTTACGTCCATCGATCGATTGATCGAACTTGTTCTACCAAAATCTGATAACACCTCAACTTAACATAAAGCTACCAAGAACTCTTCTTGTAATCATGTTCACAAATACTTGAGAAGCTAAGATTTGAAAATTCCAACATAAATTGAAATTGTTTCAGACATTGTTCTTTCAACTTTTACAGTAAATAATATGCAGTTCGAAAGTTGAACTGTTGTTGCAATTATT
Organism: Lacanobia oleracea; assembly: GCA_950371165.1. Taxonomy (NCBI): domain Eukaryota; kingdom Metazoa; phylum Arthropoda; class Insecta; order Lepidoptera; family Noctuidae; genus Lacanobia; species Lacanobia oleracea. The sequence continues at coordinate 8,516,923 of OX493393.1, forward strand.
GGTACCCATTTTAACGCTGGACTGCACTTAAATTGGTATTTAAATATTAAAATGGTGGCAAGGAGCCAAGAGTCTGTCCCAGAAGTAAAGTTGGGCAAAAAGTTCTCAAGTTAGGTATTGACCGCGCTTCGCTGGTGACTGCGTAGGAGTTCGAACTACAACCGTTACAATTTGACTTTTCAGAAATAAAAGAAGAAATTCAAGATTTACTTCTTACACCAAATCAAGTGCTAAAAACATTTCACGATTTTTATAAAATGAAATCAAATGTCTTCTTATATGTCCAAACCAAGTGGAGTTTTGGACAAAGCAACCGCTTGTGACGAACATACCCGTGCGTGACCCGTTTAAATATTATTTTTCTGAGGTTAAGACGATTTGGAGAATAAGGCTATATTTTGAGAAGAAAATTGGGAAACAAAATTACTACCTGAAGATTTTTCATCTACTTAGATACAAGTTTGGGCTAGGTTATTTGATCCACATGGTGAAATGATAACAAGTTATACTTTGGCTTGCCAGATACTTGCAAAAGCAGGACCTTGCTGTTTTTCTATCTATATTTGTTATTTTCTTTGTTTAATATTTTCTATGTACATTAATAAATAAAAACAATCCCTAAATAGGAGTAGAAAGTAAGCTCCTGTTTCCATAAAGTAAGCGTTGCTAGCTTGGATTGGATTGGAGCGAAATACCAGTCTAATATAACCCGGCTCAGTATTATACACTACGAGTATGTGTGCTCGGGAAATGTTACGCAAATGTGTGTTGTGTATTACGGCCTTCTAAGTTCATAGTTTTCAGTGAACAATAGGGTGTAGTACCTGGTGGCTCCGGGAGTGGCGGGCGAGGTGATGCGCGGGCGGGTGCTGCGGCGTGGCGGAGCGCGTCCAGCCGTAGCCCTGCGTGTAGGGCGGCGGCCAGCGCGCGCCGAACTCGGCCAGCTCCGAGCCCGAGCCCGCCTCCCCCGACCTCATGCCGGGGGTCACGATGCACACTGGAACAAACAACATGGGAAATTAAGAACTTAATCGTTGTTTTCATTAATTTATTTTTCATTATTTGGTCATTGACAATCATAGTTTTGTGTAAAGTAGAACCATATTTTTCAAATTTTGTAAATGTGAGTACTATGAAGCCATTTACATTTTATGTGATTAGTTAAGTAATAGTTTTACTTGTTGTATATGAACGAGCATGGTGGTTGAGAGCATGTCATGCTCACTCAATACCTATCTCGCTCATGGCGGCGCGTGGCTTGGATCATTCGGTTCCCTTCGAAATGGTTGAGCTGAAAGGTGCCGACACATGCGTCATGTTCGTGAACGTGCGCCGTCGGTTGAGACTGGTCATGTCTTAACTGCCATTGGCTCAATTTAATCTTTATGTTTAAATTCTTATAATAAGCCATTTTTTTCCCTTTGCATTGTCCTCACATGCAGAAGCAACAAGTATATGTAACTCGGAATTTTGTAAAACAGAACATGATTTAAAAGAGTGTCCGTGGAGTTTCTTGCGCGTTCTTCTCCATAGAGATCTACGCTTTGGAACGTGCAAATAGCTTCCAATGTTTTTGACTGACCGACCTTGACGTTTCAAAAGCGCCTGCGAATGGTTTATTTGAAATAAAATGCTTTGAATTTGAATTTAAGAATGTTGCTCGAGGAACACTTTTACACGAAACCAAAGCTCTATTTTGCCAAGTATTCGCCAATGCATTGTCATGATCGCCACAAAAATAGTTTACAGTTTAATGGCAAGCATAAGTAGGTATTCAGTATATCAAAAAATATTAGTGTTTTTTTTTGTTTTTTTTTTATGTCCCTGTAGGCGTACGAGGGGCCGAAGCCAACTCGCAGAGGCCCCGTTAGACATTTCAAATGAAATGGGACACCAACCGACGATTATCCCTGTATGCACTGTGAAAGAACACCCAATCCCCGATTTGAGTAGGACTATTGCAAAATATGGAAACAAAAGATGAAACGCTTATATAGGTTTGGGTGGTTCAGTGGACTGATAATCGTTTACTATGGAAGAACTATTTATTTATTTAACACTTTCAGTACACGAATGTACATGGCGGACTTAATGCCATAGGCATTCTCTACCAGTCAACCTTTGGGTGATGCAGAGACTTGCCTTGATTGGCCCCTGCCTAAACACTGACAATTAAATCGGCTTTAAAATGGCAGGGGGCGACTTGCACACTCAATAAATGGGCCTCCCGATAACGGTCGCTAGCACAAAGTGACGTAGCGCCGAGGGGGCAACATATCCTGAGGTGCTAGAGGAGTGGAGAGATATACCACGACTATCACGACAATTCCGGAAGTACGGTCAAGATTCCTACCAGCATCTTACTGGATTACACATTCTTCTCCCGAGCACGTTAGCTCTTACAAATCTGTACTCAAACTGGCCGATTAAGGCAAGAAAGAGGCGGGAGCTCTGTTCCTCGTCAGTGTTCACTCCGGCCAGCCAATAAATTCAAGCCGGAAATGAGGAACAAGACTTCTCCCAAGAGATCAGTTCGCCACAAAACTGCCTTGCCGATTTAGTGGTTTTATTATTATGGCCTGATGGCCAAAAGCTTCGACGACCATCTGTCGAAGCTGGCATTACGCGGTTGGGTGAAGGGCCTGATACAGAAGGCAGTACTCCTCGATACGGCTCGTATTGTGAGGAAGTTCCTTTCTCTTGAGCCCTAACCACCGGTACTTGGACCCTGCTCCCGACACCGGCGGACTACAATTTTTTTTTTTTTATGTATTTTTTAATGTTTTTTTTTAAGATTTATTTAAAAATGTATCATATATGTATATAAAAATGAATAAACGAAATAATAATAAATCCACTTAAAATTAAACTTTGCCCCCAAAAACTATCTCAAACAAATTAAAATATTTCTTGCGAAACAACCAAAAAAATCCAGGTAACTTTAAAGAAATATTCCGGACTATAAAGCTCGTAGTGCTACGTCATAAAATATTACTGCTCACTCCGGGGACAGGGTCCACTAAAATTTGTTATTAAAAGAGTTGCTAGGATTGGGGCTAGTTTCTAGGTGGGTGTAAGTAGTGGTAGGGAGCATAATTCGCAGGATCGGTGCTCTAGGTAATTTAGCGAAGGAAGTACCTAGTAGCAAACGTAACACCTGGGCGCGGTCCAATTTATGAGACCGACGACTCGAGCTTCGATCGTGAACCACGACATACATTTTTCATGGACACTAGTTCATTCATTGTTTTCAATTATTTACAGGCCGTTGCCAAGAGTAGTTTTGCATTTTAGAGACACAAATATCTTAACTGAATAAAATTCACTCGCGAGGGGTTTCTTTTGATGGCTTTTTCAAGGGGTTATTTCCTTAACATAGACGCAACAATGTGTACCTAAGGTTGAACCCGTAATCGTGTTCGTTGGAGGGATACCGACCAGTTTCTGACAAAAATATGTAGTAATTAAAGTGAAAAAAAAAATCAATTTTGCTCTTTCTTTTTAAAAACACGTTTAACACATGCACACACGTTTACACGTTTTTAAAACTTAAAAATACGTTTTATTTATTCAAGATATAACCTCAAAAATAATAGCCTAAACTAGTCGATATGATCTATACATATAGTATAATATAATAAAATCGTAGACCAACCGTGTCTACACATTGAATATTTTTGCATAAAAATTACATAGAAAAGTTAGGAAAAAAAGATACAAAACACAAATATGCTATTTTTGAAATTTTTGAAATTTTGGTCTGTTTGTATGTTTATCTGTGTGTCTGTTTGTCTGTTTATCTGTGTGTCTGTTTGTCTGTGCGTTTGAGAGAGCATCACGCATAAACCACAGATTGGGTTCCAAATCTAGGTACTTAAAAATATTAAGTGATAACCAAAGTAACATTTACCGTTTATTTCATCGAAATCGACTCACAAAATCAAAAGATATTGAATTTTTAAGTTTAGTAAGAAACTTCCTAGTGTATTCTAATTAGTCATAGCGCCATCTATTGAAAAAGATAAATTCATGCACGCAAGCATGTATAAAACACTATAACAAATTGTTGAGTTATAGTGACTCTTAAAAATAAGTGAACATTTTTATACCTTATCGATATTTATCGTAACAACCGATCCACAAAATCAAAGTATATTGAATTTTTAAGTTTAGTAAGAAGCTTCCTAGTGTATTTTGATTAGGCAAAGCGCCATGTATTGAGAAAAAGTATGAATATTGCACCAAAACACATTGTATTGAGTTATGTGTGAAACTTTTACACGTAGCAAAATAAAACTGAACATTTTTATACCTTATTGTTATTAATCGTTACAATCGATCCACAAAATCAATGTAGGTACATATATTGAATTTCTATGTTTACTAAGAAACTTCCTAGTGTATTTTGATTAGTCAGAGCGCCTTCGATTGAGAAAAATTAAATGCAGGAAAGTATGAATTTCATATTACACCAAAACACATCGTTGAGTTATTTGTGAAACTTTTATTCGTAGCAAAATAAAAGTGAATAATTTAATACCTTATCGTTGTATACCGAAGAAATCTTATTTAAGGTCTTCCGCTGCTAAACATTTTGTCAGTCGTACGACTTTGTCGATAGATGGCGTTGTTTTGATGACGCATTTTTCTGAATTGCGGTGTTAAGATTTTCCTCTAGAGACGACCCTCACACGTTTTTTGAACATAGTCGAGTTTATTAGGGGTTTAGGTTCGGTCTCTAAAAGGTCTTGAAAGTCTTTGATAGGGTTCAAATTACCAAAATTGCTATAATCTCGATTGGTTTCGTTAATTGTGCGTTGATCGTTTGGTTCTTCTTGCGTAGTTCTAGACGGTTCGAATAGGGTATTTTATTAAAAATGTGGCTTGCTACAATTTTAACACATGACGTCACGCGTATCTAACTCACTGTATCCTCTTCATTTTTTGTTAACATGAAAAAAGAAAAATTACGTGTCCATTTTTTTTTTTCTAAAATACCTATTGTGGATGAGGCCTGTAGGGTTCCGTGCCGGCTTCCAGTTAAACCGGATTTAGCTGAATACCAGTGTTTTACGTAGAGCGGCTGCCTACCAGACCTCCACAACCCTTTAACTGGGTAACACGGTACTTCTTGGCAAGACTAGAGTCAGATTTACTGGCTTCTGACAATCCGTAACGACTGCTAAAGATCTACAAATGATCAACGGCTTAACGTGCTTTCCGAGGCACGGAGGAAACTAGGTATATTAAGATGGTCACCCATCTACAGACCAACCTTGGCAAGCGTTGCTTAACCTTAAAGATCGATCCGTGCGGCTGTTATTAATTAGCCACGAGCTCCTTTTTTTGCTATGCGTCATGCTTGGCGCAAATAAATGCTTTTTCTTTCTGACGGGACCCTACTGCTACTCGTAAGCCTACGCAACTGATTCCGTTTAGAGAGAAGCAACGAACGGTTCGATTTGCGAAACAAGGCTACTAATAATAGGGTACTGTACCAAAGGTGGTCACGGTGACGGGCGGGATCCTATTACTTAACCTTCGTGTATGATTTTGATTCGTGCGAACCAAGCCGTTTTTAAGGGTGCTCTCTCGAAAAGGCTTAAAAATAGCGTGCAGATGAAGCAGTTTTTCGTCGACATTTACTGAGAAATTACATCTGAAAAAAATAGGCAGTAATTTACATGATATTGCACGTAACTTGGTTTAGCCAGAATTTATGTATTTGTATCACATAATAAGAAAAAAAAACACCAAATCACCTCAGAATCATTGAGATGAAACCATTTTACTGCTTCATTTTTTAACAAAAGACAAGAAAAAAAATATCTACTGCTGTGCAATACAAACGAAAATAACTTGGTTTTGTTACTTTTTGAAAATATGTATTTGTTTTATTATAAAAAAATAAAAACACGGGTAGCGAAGTGGCGCGCCGAGGTGTAGTTAGCTCCGTTTGTATGCACAAGGTCATATACAAGCCTTAAGGGCTCCGTACCAAGGTTGCTAATGTAACCCTGTTTATTAACAAGCCACCGCTGTCCGTCTTCCTTCAGTTTATTCGTTTTATTTCTGTCTCGCTATTTTAAAAATGCCTTCTAGAAAAAGTTCGAATCTTTCACAATATAGCAAAAATCATAATATATATGTGAACACTTATTATAAATCTAGAACGGCTGGACAGTTTTCATGTTTTTTGGATTATTCTTTGTCCGGAGTAGCATAAGTATTAAATAAAAAAAAATAGTAGGTAGGTAGATAGGGAGGTAGGTAGGGTAGGTAGGGTAGGTAGGTAGGTAGGGAGGTAGGTAGGTAGGTAGGCAGGTAGGCAGGGTAGGTAGGTATGTAGGGAGGTAGCTAGGTAGGTAGGGAGGTAGGTAGGGTAGGTAGGTAGGTAGGGAGGTAGGTAGGTAGGTAGGGAGGTAGCCAGTTGACGGGAGCGAAGCCGCGCGTGTCAGCTAGTTATAAATAACCTTTGAAAATGCAATGCTGACAAAATAATTTTACCTTTTGTCCACAAAAGTAGGATGGCAAGATTATTTGGATCTATCAAATTACAAAATACGATTATGAGTCCAACCAAATACACACCTATTTACAAAACTCGAGTCTACGATAGTTGTCTACTTGTATTTCAAGCTGTTGCAGCACCAATAAACTTTGAGAACTGCCATTAGTTTCTCATTTCGTGGACGCTTTCTTCAGCCATCAAGTGAGCGAAAACATAAAGCTTTACGTGGCTCTTAAAGTTTGCCACACCATAATGAGCTGCGGCGGCACTTTTTACTTGAAAGCGATTGCGGTAACTGCCCTTTGAAAGATGTGCTCTATGCTCGTGTTTAATGACTAAAAATTGAAGGAAGTCACTAGTTTTTGTGTCCTTTGTATCGTTCAGTATTTGTTATGATTTGAAATTGATCATTGAGTTCTCTTAATTTCTTTAACCCCTTAGGGCGCCTTCAAATTAGTCGCAAAGTGGCCGGGCTGCTATATTAATGCATACAAATAATAAACACGCGGCCGCGCAGCCGCCACGCGGCACTCTGCGTTTGTGAATTTGATGTCGCCCTTAGGCCTTTTCAAATCCAATCACCTGTATTTCACAGCCGCATCCGGAGAGACTGCAAACCGACTCTAGGACTGGCAAATAATGATCTTCTTGTGTTATACATGCATTTCTATTTTTTGGGGGGGGGGGCTTTTGTCTAAACAGATATGCCAGCCCCATCGTACCTTATGCATTTCGTAATAGTATAATAATTCATAGTTTCCTTTAAATAAGCTTTTTATTTTTAAACCCTCTTATGAGAAGAAAGTGACCGTGTAAACGTAAACGTGTGTTTTATGGGTTCCATCGGAAGTCTCCTCATACGACCGATGGAAGATTCAATGAAATGTCGCCAAGAAACCATAACCTCAAAATCAGCGCTCCCTTTTGCATATGGGACTTAAAAACACTGCTTTATCGTTTTCGAACGTACGCCATACGACCCAATATCCCGCGGCAAGGAAGTACAGTAACTTAGGTAAGTCTATGTCGTAAACTGTCATAAAGTCCGTAATGAGGGCTTAAGTACAAAATAAGCTTCCGACCATTGGGCGCGATGTCCGGTGGCGTGGCGGTCCACTTCCGGTCACCTCGGCCCTTTGAGCCGCGTTGTTTATACGCCATTTATACACGCTCCAATCTAGCTACCCTCCAAATTACATAAAACGCGAGAAACCGCTTACAATGTATTTAATAACCATTAATTAAGTATTGTTCTCTTTTTAACATGAGTGACGAAATGCGGGTGTACTATGGGTCCTCTCCACTTTGGAAAATACAGGCGTTGAGTTATATTTTGCTGCCTTGTTTTTCGACAGCTGAGCGCGATAATTCATCTATTAGAACTTTCTCAGACACCTGTACTAAAGTTTTACTTACAACTTGCTTGCTTGTTAGTAAACTACTGAAACAAATAAATTAGAATCTTGTTTTTTCAAAGTTTTCATACATTTTTTAACTACAGTCGCTAGCGAGTATAGATTGATAAAACTCATGGTAGACGTACTGAACTTGTGTCACAGGACCTAAACATTACATAAGCAAAATATGGTTGTCCATACACCTGAGCCTCAGCCCTTACAGAATACGAGAACACAGTTGAATACAGTTGTATGTGCGACCCTCGCAAGTCTGATAAATGTGATGGTCACCGGAGCCGCTGATTTATGAAGGTGTCTCTGACCGCATTACTACAGTTTACGCTGGTGAACTAGCATCACAGGCTGGCATTCGTTATCAGAATTTAGAGAGGAAATTGGATTCTTTAGTACGCTTCAAAATAAAGATATGTAAATCTAGAATAAGATCACAACTTTTTTGTGTGTTTGTGTTGATGACTTAATGACCATACTATTTCCTACTTTATTGCGATGTGAAAGTTTATATATCACCTCAACGTCTAAATGGTTGGCTCGCTTGGTCATAGAATACTTGCTTTTTATTCCGGTAATACGTTAGCACGTGATAATTTTAATGCGCCACTGGTACTTGGTGAATATCCCTACCACACGTGCGAAAATTTTGGAATAAATTAATTGTGCGTAGGTACATTTAACGATTGGAATCCCGGAGTTTCTGTTTCCTAATAGCAACATCCTAGGATTTTTATCTACTTCTAGGCAAGCGTGCTCCATCCTACCACAACTTCACTTACTTACCAACAGGTAAAATTCTGGCCAAACGCGAACCTAAAAGAACATAATTACGGGACTCTTGGTTTATGTGGTCATTAAATGCCAGAATAGTCAACCATCGCATGATTCTCGGTAACATATTTTATTTCTCACGTAGGTGTAGTAAGAGGAAATAAAAATTCCAGTCGTGTGCTTGCGGAGCTAATTAGGGAAATGTAGGGTTTTTTGTTGTTCCCCGCACAATGCTCTCTGCCATTTCATAGCCGAAAGACGATAAAATGAACTTGTGGAACCGTGTGGTAGAAACAAGCTGAGTCCAACTATTAATTGATCGTGAATTAAAAAATTAAAACAAAAATAAAAAGGTTTAATTTCTTTAATAAATACTGGCCAAAATCCTGAAAACATCACACGTAATGCCCGTCATCATCTGCCTAGCCTTTTCCCAAGTATATTGGGGTCGGCTTCCAGTCAAACCGGATTCAGCTGAATACCAGTGTTTTACGTGGAGCGGCTGCCTACCAGACCTCCACAACCCATTAACTGGGTAACACGGTACATCTTGGCAAGACTGGAGTCAGATTTACTGGCTTCTGACAATCCGTAACGACTGACAAAGATCTACAAATGACAGCCGGGACCAACGGCTTAACGTGCTTTCCGAGGCACGGAGGAAACTCGTTATGTTAAGATGGTCACCCATCCACAGACCAACCTTGGCAAGCGTTGCTTAACCTTCAAGATCGACCCGTGCGGCTGTTATTATCACACGTAATGCCTATTCCACAAAAAAAAAATAAGAAAAATATTTGTTTTGAAATTTCCATAATTTTTTGACTGAAAACAGCCAGTCGACCTTAATTTAATCTAAGATCACTAAGAAGGTTACACTAAAATAATACCTACTACGTTTTATACTCTTTTACTAAGAATTGGCAACTCACACGATTCCTATTTACAATAGCCTACTTCGTCCCCTTTTCAATTGCACCTATCATCTGAATTATAAATTACCTTCTGGTTGAAATAGGAGATGAATAAAATACCTACTAATTATGGAATTGTTATGTTATTCTTTCGTTCATTGTTTTGGACATTCGGATATTTATGAACCAATGTATTACATTTCCCTAGCTGGCAAAAAAACAATGCAATGAAACGTAGCGAATAGACAACATTTGTGTGAAATGTCCATAAATAAACTGTTGTATTCTTGCTATCGAATAACATTTTTAGCTAAAAAATACTCTCTTTTGTTTGGCCATTTTGGAGTGCATTGCAGTGGCACAGATGACATGACGTCGTCGTTGATGAACCGGTAACCAAACGTCTGTCCGTTGCATAACGTCTGCACTGCGGCCATATGATACATATCTAATTGAATAATATAAAATGCATGATACGATAAAATGGACGCAGGTGACCTTTACCGTAAGTTTTCTGCGGGTTTAACTAAATATATCTAACAAAATAACTAAAGAAATCTATTTGGCGAAATACGTTCTTTGTTTTTTCCGTTACCTATGAGTCAAATAAAAAATAAACTAGCTTCCCTTATGACCTTTGCCTTTATCACATTATATCTACTACCCACATTAAAAAAGAACCTTGAGGATATTAAGAATGACCCGTAAATGGCCAAGTTACGTATAAGCGAGGCTACGGCTAAGGCTTTGACTGCCTATACAAAGGTTGTGAGTTCAAAACCCCATTGAACTTGTAGTGAACTTATATTTAGTCGTAGAGGGCGCTACGAAAGTGCTACGAGCGCTACGAGTGCTACGAGTGAATGTATTAGATATCTTTATCGGAACTTTGTTGTTTTTTGACATAAAAATATTGTACCTTGACAGGTCACTATCTAACTTGGGCTAACAACAAAGATAATGACCCTTTTATAATACATGTCATTCATTGAAAAAGAACACTTACAAATAAATGCAACAGTTGACAGTAAAACCACTTAGTCTCAAATATTATTGAAAGGAATTACCCAAACGAATGCAATTTGTTTGTGATAATTTATCTCGGCAAATCCCAAGGAAGGACGGATGAGTCGCTGGCGAGGGGCCAACGGGCCAGCCCCCGACCAACTAACTCGCATCCTACAACTTTATATCACTTTTACGTCGTGCCACTTCATGTCTCATACATTTTTACTGCCGGTGGAACATTTCAAGATACCTATACAACAGAATTCATTATACTTTATTAGCTTTTCCGAAGAATTCTTGATAAGAATTTGCATTTTCTTTTTTCGTAGAGCCCGAATAGTTTTTCTACTATTACGGAAAAGTCAGCTAAGTAATAATAAGGGTCAAAATGGAGCGGTTGAGTTATGCATTTTGAAATAAGAATTTCTTAATACTTACATTGTTTTTTAGAATGTTAATTAAAATTTCCAAGGCACAAGGTGGCTTTTCCTGCAACGGTCTTGTTATTGGTAATTATCAACTTTGTATAAATCGACAATTTTTTTAAAGTAAAAAAAAGGCTTTTTATCATCTGCCATAAAGTTTAGATACTTTAAATTCCAATGAAACAGCAAATTGAATGAATCAGTCTTCTTATTGTTAATAATTAAATATTAATTACTATATTAATTTCTATAATTGTCAAATTCAAGTCAAAGTCAAAACGTTTACTGCGAACTAAGTGTACAAAGGTGTTATGTTTTGTTAGTACTAATGACTTAACAGTCTTTTACAATCATTCTAATATTATTCGCCTGCCCTTTCCATCCTAAATTAGCATGCATTAAACATCATTATTCGTCGGTTATTTTCTTTAATATCAATATATTTACATTGAGAAATTATAGTTATAACAGAATTAAAATGTCAATAATAATTAATTCAGTACTATTTCAAGCAATATTAAATGTCATAATTATAATTAAAGGATAAAAATAAAAAGTCAACAAATTAATTAGTAAAATTTTCAGCAATGTCATAAATATTTATACCTAAAAATTTAAATGTCAATAATAATTATTTCAATACAATTCCGGCTAAATTTAATGTCATAATTATAATTTAAGGATAGACGTCTTATTGTTTGTATAGGACAGATCGCCACTTTTGTATAAATAACAGAAAATCGTTATTTTAAGTTAGACTCTAAATATTCTCTTACTGAGTAGAGATATTTTTGGATTAGGTATAGTTTAAGCCTTTTTTGAAATAATGTAACTGACTTTTCAGTTTTAAATATGTTGGGCCAACTTATAATATATTTTTGTTGACAAATAATGTGAACTATCACTTAGCATTTTAATTACTGAGGGTGGAGCGCATAGCCTCTTATTTTGGCGAGTGTTTACGTTGTGCGTATCTTCTACTTTAGTGAAATTGTCGAAATTTTTAAAAACAAAAACGCAAATATCAAGTATGTATATTGACGGTGGAGTTAAAATCTGATATTTTATAAAGAATGGTTTGCAGCGCTCCGAAAAAAATTGAAATAGTAGTAGTACGAGGCATGCCCTTTAAGTTTTGTCGTTTGAAGAAAAAAACACAACTAGAACCTTATAGTAGTTAGTTTTTATTGCTTTTCAAAGTATTCACCACGTAGCTTAATACACTTTTTCATTCGCTCAAACCAGTTATTATAACATTTATTCCACTCTAAAGTGGGGGTGTCCAAAATGACTGACTTGAAAGCGTCGACTGCTTCTTCACCGAACTGGAACCTTTGACCACGAAGACTTTTCTTAATTTTAGGAAATGTAAAGAAATCGTTAGGGCTTAGATCAGGACTGTATGGAGGATGGTCAAGAATTTCTACTTTTTCCTGCTTCAAATACTCAATCGTTTGATTGAGTATTTGAAGCAGTTTGCGTTGTCGTGGTGCCGGATGATGCGTCGCTTTGAGTTAGATTTTCGAAGTTCGGCGATGATTTGTGGTAAAAAAACTGTGGTATACCACTCTCAAGTGCAATAGTCGCAACATGGCCGGTTTTTCCAACGAACGTGGCCACCATCTTTGGATTGCTCCGAACAACTTTAGTCGGCTTTGGCTCGTCTTGAAAGACCCAGATTGTAGATTGTTGTTTGCAATCAGGATCGTAGGCATATATCCAAGATTCGTCACCACTGATGATGTCGTAGACGTGATTTGACTCTCCTCGGTTGAACCTTTGCAGAGTTTTCTTACACCATCTGACGCGGGCCGCCTTGTGATCGTCGGAAAGCAGATGCGGTATCCAACGGTAAACTAGCTTTCTCACACCAAGCGCTTCTTGCAAGATCTTCTGAATGGTTGTCCCTGAGATGCCCTCTATCTCTTGATACGTCACATGACGATCTTCGAGAATTAGTTGTCTCACAGCAATGATGTTATCTTCAGTGAAGGCGGATTTTGGGCGTCCTTCGCGAGATTTGTCACTAACACTAGTATGTCGACGCTGGAATTCTAAATACCAGCGTTCGACAGTCCGCAGACATAAGGCTTCATCACTGAACACAGATGTTAGCTCTTCAAAACACTGAAGCCGAGTCAGGCCTCTTCTAAAGTTGTAGAAAATTATTGCACTAACACTTTCCTTAGAAAGATTCATTTTCGTACGTAACCTGACAGATTCCAATCGACGCTGTGACTAAACAATAGCATTAATCCTAATACTTTCAACTGTTTTGAGATTCAAAATTTAAACACATTCGAATATAGAACAGTTCCAAATTCAAAATTGCCGGGAAATATGGAAACGACAGAACTTAAAAGGCATGCTTAGTACGTAGCTACACAAGGTGAGATAGACGGAGAGGAAGTCAAAAAGTGACAAATGTTAATAAAATGCTCAAATTCAAAAAGCCTAACCGTCTAATTTGGCCGGACACACAACCTAAAAGCCCGATGGTGTTCGGCTTTGTACGGACGCCTAGCAACGCTATATAGTATACATACAAAACTCGCGCACATATATTTGTACATACACCCACTCATATCGTACAGCCTCGTAAACAAAACTGGGCAGCATCGCACCCTAATTGCGGCTATGCGACGTAACTTAATAAAAAACCTTTCAAACCTGCCGAAAGTCCTACCGTGAAATTCACTTTTTTCAAGAACGAAGTAAGTACGAGTAGGTACCCGCTCCTTTGAGAGTTAGGCACTGTCTGCTCTTACCTTACAAATTCAATTTTGCAGTCGCTCTCCCGAAAATAGCCTCGCAGATTTTTTTACAATTTGCCAACTAGAAAATAAGACTATAACTTAGCTACTAAAGAAAAATATAAACGGTACAATTAATTAGTTTAATTTTTTTTATATTTAAATTTTTATAGTATCATTTGGTCTTCATGACACTTCAGTTATATAAGGAGATTTTTTAAAGGCTTGTCTTTAAACACCGCCCAAAAAAGTACCTATTTTACTACTAAAAAAGTTCTAAACGGTTACCATGTTTTGCCATTTTTGTCATGTGACCATTGATCCATTTTGGTGCCTAGGCTTAGAGTCTTAAAAATATTATTTTTGGTGACCGTCTAAATTATACCCTTTTTTAAACCGATGCAGAGTCACTCAGATAAGATAAATTTCTCTTACCAGCTACATACAGGTCGAACATGATTACTACGAATGTAACTGAACCCGAACGCACTGAATCCTAATAAGGCCAGAGCAAAAACTTTTCTTCTGCACTCGTAATTTTATAAGCCTCGAACGTGAAATGTTTTTTTTCTTCTGAAGAAGATACTTGTCCTATCCATCCATCTTAATGATTATATCTCTTGAAGCCTTACGAGAGGCATCCTAAAACTTTGCGGAAAAAGGCAAAGAATATTATGAAAAAAACTTTTATCTTCAAGTTATGTATAAAAAGGAAGTCTTAAGGACTTTTAATATTTTTTTCTTTTCATGAGCCCGTTTGCTTACTTATTATGATGTTTCAGTTGTCCAAGACCAAAAGCTACTCTCGCAAACTTTGAATTATTTTTGGAAAGTATGCAGCCCGCTCAATGCGGCTTCATACTTAGGTATTAACTTTTACATTGACACCGATTCCTGTAATCTTAAATAAATATACAGGATGATTTTTCAAGTGGGCGTGGCTGGCCAAATCTGAAACCATAAGGAATAGCGACAAAAAAGCAAACCACTCAAACTTGAAAAATTTAAAAATCTCCCTGTATAGAAAGTCTTCCACTTAAGTTTAGCTTTATAAACTGCTAATCTCATTTACACTGCGTGTCGTGGTCACGAACCCACAGGTGCCGCTGGGACTCGTTCACGCCAACTAAAGTATTGTACCGAAGGGATAGCGAACTGCGTCCAGATGTAAAATAACAACCCCATACTGCAATGAACTACCCGAGCTGTGCCAAGCATGTGATTATGACAATAAGTAGCTCTCCAGGGAAAGACTTATGACAAAACCTTATTATGAGAACATACGTCTAAGAATTTATTTATACCTCTTGAGCAACTTATGTTTTCATTGTAACTTGAACCCACTCCGCTTCGATATGGCCTGATGGATGAGGTCTACGACAGAACGAGCGGGCCCAGAAGACTACTGTTCAATTTTAGTTGTTCACTCTTGTTTTGAAGGCTTTAGTGTCATCTGCCTAGCCTTTTCCCAACTACATTGGGGTCGGCTTCCAGTCAAACCGGATTCAGCTGAATACTAGTGTTTTAAGTGGAGCGGCTGCCTAGCAGACCTCCACAACCCGTTAACTGGGTAACACGGTACATCTTGGCAAGACTGGAGTCAGATTTACTGGCAAATCTACCTGGAAACCTGGAAAATCCGTAACGACTGCCAAATATCTACAAATGACATCCGGCTTAACGTGCTTTCCGAGGCACGGAGGAAACTCGTTATGTTAAGATGGTCACAGACCAACCTTGGCAAGCGTTGCTTAACCTTCAAAATCGACCCGTGCGGCTGTTATTATTAAGCCACGAGCTCCTCTTTGAAGGCTTTAGTGTACCTACACATATTTAGATTAGAACCGAACCAGCGGGCCAGCGAGCCATCCGATCAACAGGACCAGGCCCGTGTTGACGGCACGTTGTGTTCAACGCGCACCTCAAAGAGATGTCAGCATAGCAGATGCTCCGCTAAGGCCAATGCCTGCCATGGTTGCAGAATTTAGGGCATTAGGCGGAACACGGATGGGTTTTAGTCAGTAAGAGTCTGACACTCTCTTCTGCTCCGCCCAGAGCGGAAGGAATTTGATGATTTCCCATTCTTAAAAAAAAGTTACAATCAGCGCCTACAATTAAATAACCAATTCAGTGTTCCAAATTCGAACCAACCTAAGTCTTGTTTATACCTACCTACTTACAGTTCAAAGTCAATAACATGCAAAATAGTTTACTAATTGAATTTGAGAAGACGTTTGGTTCGAAACGAGCGAATTTCCAGTCTTATCGCTGAACACAGAAATGAGCGCCAAATGGTTCCGAAATAATACTAAAAATGCGACCACTGAAAGTACCCTAATAACAGCTCCGCAAATACTCTGTTCTTGAAATTTAAATAACTAAAGTACGTACGCACAATTACAGCAGCTTATTGGTTGTTGTTAGATAGATACTCGTATACATTGGAATTCCTTCTATAAAATATTTTTTACTTTAGATGCTAGGCTGTACCGTTAACTATCACAATCGCACAAAATGAATCTACAGATTACCTTTAGGTATACAAAAACCTTTCTTGAAGAAAGAAGGATGGAGAGAAGTTGCCTAGGCATAAAGCTGAAGGACAAGGTGAGGAATGTAGAAATTTGCAAAAGAACCAACGTAACTGACGCTCTAACCTTCTCGCTCCAAAGAAAATGGAAGTAGGCAGGTCACGTGCGCGATGGACGGCGAGAGCAGTAAAATGGACAGGCCCACGTGGAACTAGGAGCAGAGGCAGGCCTAACGCTAGATGGGCAAACGAGATAGTAGAGATGGCGGGTCAAAGCTGGCTACACGTTACCTGCGACAAAGCTCACTGGCACTCCTTGGAGGAGGCTTTTACCCGAAGAGGGTCCCTACAGATTACCAAAGCTTCTAAATAAACTCAGTGTATAAATTATTTTTTCTTAAAGATTATAAATCGTATGGAATAAATAAAGCTTTCTATTCTATTCTATTCTATATTCAAAAACCCCTTGCGAAAATATACATTATGCACATCAGGCTACCTGCGCACATATGTTTGCATACTTTTTATTATGTAAAAATGTCTTCACAGCAATAGATTTGAGCGAGCCACTGACTCAGAAAACAAGCTGGAACCACAGACAACCAAATGGAAAATTTTGCATACAGAAGCCACGAGGCGCCAGTGAACCGAACTGAATCTCTAGCTAGCCGGTATTTGCCACTAAATTATTCCGTTGTTTTCAAACTATAAAGATTTATAGTGCTAACAAAAAATATGGAGTGGATATTCGGCTTTCATATGACAATATATTTTTGGCAAACACAAAGAGAATATATGTAACATCCTTTGTTCCATTTTTACCTGACAAAACATTAAAAAAGCCATTTCCTAATGGACCGGTTATGGCCAATAAAAGAGCGCTTGAATTTGAGTAAAATGTTTTTCAGAGACGTAACATGATTGTAACAAAAGAATACGCGTCTGGGTATCATAAATATCATTTGCTTATCGTTAATTTATTTCAGGCTTCTGGCCTTGGAAGCCGTCAAAAGATATTTTGTTTGTTAGTATCTTCTATTCGTTTTGGGGACATTGTACGATTTCAGCAGCTCAATTTTTCTCCCAAAATATCGCAAAAAATCAAATAAGTTGCTTGAACTCAAAAACGAAAATGATTCCTCCCGCTCTGGGCGGAGCGGAAGGGAGTGTCAGACTCTTACTGACTAAAACCCATCCATGTTCCTCCTAATGGTACCTTGGCGTTCCAAGTCCGCGGTGACTCTTTCGAACAAATCTCTACCCTACATTATGTAAGCGAATTATATACGAGATTGTTTAATGACTTAATGTTACAATAAATATGAAGGATTGTAGGTAAAACAATTAACACTGCTGTAAACCGTGAACCTGCATTCAATAAATGGCAGTCATTCGTTGAAGTGCAAACATCAAACATGCAATTTACTTGCTTTAAACTTTATTCGCTGATTGGCATTGTTGAACGTGTTTACTGGGCATAAACAAGCATTCATTACTACTGCAGAAAGGTACTGCAGCATTCTGAAAATGTCGTGAACTTTACATTGTTTTTATTTTTTTACGTCTTCTCTGTAACAATCCATAAACGGCTCAACATTCTGATGTAAAGATCGCTGCCAAATGGGGACTCTGTCTGGTCTTTTACATCTTTGACAACCAAGTGTTGGTCAATTTTATCTTTTGTGTTCTACATACATTTAGAATTTTAGTAGATTCAAATTGTTGCTTTAAGAGAAACCTCTTCACAGCCCTTATCGGCATCGGCATCTTAAAAATTCAGCCCTACGTCAGCATGTACTATCCTAAATCCCTGTGACCTATTCAAACAGAAACTCCAATCAATAAATTCCTGATAGAACAACAAGCGGATGGCGAATACGGAGAGAATTGTTTCTCTAAGTAACACAATTAATATCTTTGTTGACATACAGTGGAGCTATCTTTTTTTAGAACAAAACAATATACTTAAGAGACAATGCTTGCGGAGGGCATTTATGACGTCACGGGAGCGTGCGGGAGTCGCGGGCGGGGTTCGGGGGGCCGGGGTTCAAGGGCGCGGATCTAGGTCAATGGGACACGGACGAAGTTGGGCTACCGGATTTACTACGAACACTGGCTCACGGCGGCTTACTTCCTGATTGCTTCTGTCATACTATTGCATGCCTATAAACTACCGCTTCTGTTTGTCGAAGATATTGACTAACCATCCATTGCCTCAAAGCTAAACTAGTTGTTGCCGAATCATCCGTGTTGATATTGTTCAACGATCCTTTGTTTCTAACATCTCACTAATAAAAGAGGAACGGTCTGAGGGTTAATAATAAAGAAGCCTATAATTTACGGCCCAGTGGCGTCTATAAAAATTATCCGGTTCAGAGCACAATCTGTTAATATTTTCCACCTGGCCGATAACTGGCCGAAACCCGACACATCAAAAGAACCATTAAATTAGATCAAGAATGCTTTCAAAAAGAATGTACTTCTAATTTAACACATATAAAGCAGTCACGGGGCAAATCTTGGAAAAACAAAAGATAAAAGTAAAAGTCGAGTCCTTGAGGATCAAAGAATCCTTCAATCAGATGACGAGAACACCACCGGTAAATCAAACGCTGGAAATCAAAATCAGACGGAAAAACATTTGAAACTAACTTAAACCGATAAAATAGAACATGAGCCACCACAAAATAGTCGGTAAGGTTCTATAAAATCCAAGCCAGAGTGAAATCAAAACATTAGTTTGAAAGCAGGGAAACTTTAACATAGACCCATTGTTACGTGGCTAATCGACGCGTGATCTTCCGCTAGCGTGTCCGATATTTCCACAAAGCATGTTATTATTTGACGAAAGGCGGCGAACCTCCCTTTTCATGCAATTCCACCAGTCACAACGTAGCTGATTTAAACACGAACTTCGTTAAGGACTATGAACCCTAGACAGATATTCAAATCAACCTCTTAGTATTCAGCATTTTCACAATGTCAAGAACCTATCTAGACGCCATTACGTAACACCATGATCAATTAATATTGTTACGGCGCCAAAATTCAAAACGAAGAATAATATTGTTTTACAAAATGAGAATAGAATTAATTTTATACCTATCCCAGAATAGAACGAAAATAAACAAACCAAAATAGAATCCAGTATTCAATCATCGCAACATGATATTCAAAATGAAGTCGTATTTGTTATAAAAATATTTTCCCTCATAATGTTTATCTGTTGTTGCGGATGGCATCATTTTTCATAAGAAGTAGAGCCAGCCTTGCGACCGGCTGAGAAGCCTTTTATTACGGATAGTGTTCGGTTATTTATAGTTTCAAGGTTTTATATTATTTCCTCTAGATTCCATTCCAGTTAAACTACAGAGCATCACACTTGGAGGGAAAGTACCTTGAATATTTTAGATGGAACATTTTACTGAAAGAAGACAATATTTTAATTTAAACATAACCCTGTAGCTTTATCATACCAATCGAAAGGCTTCATCATAAGGGTTATTTTTTGCTAAATAAAATAGTGTCAGAAATAAAAGGAAGACCATGAATTTTAATATTTTTAATACAAAATTAACGTTACATTATTACACTTTTGTCCCTGGATCGGGACAAATGGACAAATAAGATGGCTGCCGACATCCCCAGATTTAACCCCGTTAGAGTTTTTTTATGGGGTTATATAAAATATTAGTTTACAAGAACCAGTATGAAAATGTCCACGAGCTACAAACAGAACTTCTAAATATCCACCACAACAAGATCAAAAAATCGAAAGGGAGTGAAATGATCAAAAGAGTGCGACTTTGTATTCAACAGCATGGGATTCATTTTGAGCATTTGAAAAATTGATTAATTTTGTATTTAAAATGTTAAAATTCATGGTCTTTCTTTTATTTCTGACAGTATGTTATTTAGCAAAAAATAATCCTTATAATGAAGCCTTTCGATCGGTATGATAAAGCTACAGGGTAATTCTAATTCTTGTTCTCGTGTAGTGGGTTCGATTCCCGGTTCAACCATGTAATTATTTAAAAATATATGAATGCAGTTTAAATTGTTTTTTTTTTATTAAAATATTGTCTTCTTTCAGTAAAATGTTCCATCTACAGTATTCAAGGTACTTTCCCTCCATGTGGCAAAGCCGTGGGACAGCCTGTATAAGTTGTAAAAAAAGCTACTACATATTAGATATAGTAATACTATGCAGTTGCAGAACGTAAATATGAACGCTCAGTGTGCAAATTGCGAGTTTCGCGCAAGTTATTACAGCTAACTGGGGAGAAATTAAAACTTGTGACGTATTTATTAGCAAACTCTCCCTACAAAACGACTGTTATTCATATACCGTATTCGGCATGGTTGTTTTAACTCAGAGAAAATATAACTTTGTAAATATAAATAATCCAGCTCGTTGCTTTTCTTGCGAGATACCTACATGCCTGTACTTCCTGTAAAACTAAACTAAGTAAAAATATAATTTCTCAACACCGTTGCAAATTATTTGCAATCAAATCAGACGACGAATTGGCAGAACGTTACTACCACGTTTATTTCGTGATCCTTTTTTGTACTCAATTTATGCACTAAAATGCCTAGATAGGTACTTGGTATTGGTACCTTTTATGCAAAGCATAATAATCGTGCTACAAAATCCACTGTGTTACTTGCATTTAATTTAGCATTTATGTCATACACATTCATGACGAAAATTACACACTGTGACACTAATGACTGAACGAAAAGGGCACGCCGTTTTGCAAATAAAAAACAAAAAGCCTGTAGCAATAAATACTCTTTTACCCATATTCACATCCGAATCGGAAAGTCCGTTAGCATACAAATGGACTAATTTGCTTCGAGCCGATGAAACAACCGAAAATAATCGAACAATTCTGTTTCGCAGAGGTAGAACGTGGACGTGACACAGACAACAGCACGCCTGCGAAATACTGACACGAAAATGAAAATAGCTTTTTACCGCATCTCATTATTTCAATACGAACAATACCGAAGTACGAAACTGCTTTCTGAAATAAAACAATTTACCGCCTGTCACATAATTTGTTCATATAAGTGCTGCTAGACTTAACAAAGTTCTATAATGCATGCTTAGCAAGCGGTCCCGCTGCATTATTTTAGCATGACATAAAAAAAATATAAAAGAAGTGGTAATAAGGACAGAAAATAACGAACCATCATCGTTTGAACAGGTTCCGAGTGCTGCGCAAACAACTGGGTCCTTCAATTTAGTTTATAGTTAAAGAGTGAAAAACAACTTCTCAATGAGAACTGGAGCGCGAGTGGCCGGAAACTGACAGCAAACGAGTGAAGTTGAGCGAGAATTTCCTTTAAGCGGGCTGCGCAGGCATTGTCTGCGGGCGCTAAACGCTCCCCGTCAGCATCACCTAACACATTGGTAAAGAGAGCGTTCAGCTTACAAAAAACTCATCTGCCTAGCCTTTTCCCAACCATATTGGGGTCGGCTTCCAGTCAAACCGGATTCAGCTGAATACCAGTGTTTTACGTGGAGCGGCTGCCTACCAGACCTCCGCAACCCATTAACTGGGTATCACGGTATTTCTTGGCAAGACTGGAGTCAGATTTACTGACTTCTGACAATCCGTAACGACTGCCAAAGATCTACAAATGACAGCCGGGACCAACAGCTTAACGTGCTTTCCGAGGCACGTAGGAAACTCGCTATGTTAAGATGGTCACCCATCCACAGACCAACCTTGGCAAGCGTTGCTTAACCTTTAAGATCGACCCGTGCGGCTGTTATTATCTAGCCACGAGCTCCTCAGCTTACAAAAAACTATACTCGTATAAATACAAAAACACTGGTCTGCAGGTATTCTCAGCGTAACCCGATAATTTCTCATTACCTGTGTGTGCTATTTATAGTACTCACATAGCCTTCGCGACGTGTCAGCTACCTACTTACATAGAAATACTGGTAGATACGACACAACCAATACAGTAAAGAGTAAATATTCAGTCGATGCTGTACGAAATAGTTCCATCCCTATTTATATTGAAACGAGACTAAGTTATTACTCCGTTTATAATAATTGGAATCGTTGACTAAGATTATTGAAAACCTATATTCTACAATAACTGAATTTTCACTAGAACTATAACTATACCTACAAGTCAAGGGCTGAAACTGCCTGAATTATTGATTGAACCGTCAATATTTTGCTACTTCAAAGTATTGTGAGCAGCTAACAGCGCGGCGACGGTACAAAGCTATTCCAATGCTTTCGATGCAAACTGAATGTAGATTATTGTTAGTTTATGGAAGGCACAAAGGCTTCACTTCCAACAAGCCTGTTTCCCGTGATTTACGACTTTCGGAGTCTGAACCCTCCACTGAAAAGCTATTGTTTATTCAATTAAATGCACGTTACAGGTTTGATGGTACTCATTGTCAGACTACACTTGACTCTTAACTCAAACTTCAACTTTGTTTCAACGTTACAGTATTTATTATGTACATTAAACCTCTCATGATAACATCGCACGATAATGCTCTCACATACGACGCTCATTTACAACTCAGTAATCGAAATGGAACTGTGATTTCCAATTGAACTTGCATTATCTTCTTCGAGGAAACTCATTAGTATTCCTTTCACAATGAAATATTCCATCTACGCGCTGAATTCACTTACAGGCACATAGGAACACTGAGGAATGCCAAATACCTTCTATCTTCTGTACTTAGCTGCAGGTTCATCGATGAGATGGTTCAGTTACAAAGAAATTCTTCGAATATAATTAAGTCGTTGGTAATATGTGCCAACTTGCTTGTCACGGCACGTCATGAACACTTGGCAGGGTTTTAGCGGTTTTTGTGGGAAAATAATGTAAAATGAGGCTCTTGTCCGGTAATAGGGAATATGCATATTTTATCTAAAAATAGACAAAAATATAATACCTACAGTGAAAATAAAATCAAAATGACTCGAAAAATAAACGAGATATAATCTTTTCATGATTGTTTACTACAGCTAATAAGTATTTCATTTTGCAAATAAAAAAAAATGCATGCTATTCCCTATTATTTGAGAGTTAAACAAATGAATTTATTATTTTATGCTACATTGTCTTTTTATATTAATTCCACTTTATAATATAAATATAAGGATGTGATGAATGAATACCAAATGAAAATGTTTATCCGAGACTAAGAATACAAGCAGAAAGTTTATTGTATTATGTAACCTTAAACTGAAAAATTGTTTAAAGTAACATTTTTTTTTTAAGGATGGGAAATCATTAAATGACTCCTTCCGCTCTGGGCGGAGCGGAAGAGAGTGTCAGACTCTTACTGACTAAAACCCATTCGTGTTCCTCCTACTGCCCTTTGCGTTCCAGGGTATGGTGCCTCTTTCGAACGGATTCCGCACCCCGGCAGAACGGATTCCGCACCCCGGCAGAAAGTAACATTCTAAGATATATTTCAATTTTGGGTAATAAATTACTGACTAAGACGCAAGGAAAGGTTAGTTTTACATATACATAAGATTCAGAACCGACGTGAACTTGAATACGAAGCGAGTTCGCGTGTCAAAAGACCTTTAAACATTTCCGTTTAAAGTTATGTTTTTATAGCTTGTGTGTATACTTAAATATTAAGTAAATGCAAAATCGCTCACGATATATAGCTGGTATACGCTAAGACATCGTAAAATTTTGTAAAGTTTAGTTCATCGATCATTTGGCGGCCACCTGAAAGAATTTATTATGATAGCAATCGTTAATGACAAACAAACTTCCCATTTCC
Source organism: Lacanobia oleracea (assembly GCA_950371165.1). NCBI lineage: Eukaryota > Metazoa > Arthropoda > Insecta > Lepidoptera > Noctuidae > Lacanobia > Lacanobia oleracea. Next base: position 8,541,039 of record OX493393.1, read on the forward strand.
GCTTCCACAAATCAATTTTATTTATGGATTTTTCAATAACCAGTTTAAGGTGGAAGCGCCAGGTTAGCCCGCGAAATTCAAATATTTTTAGGTTTTTTGCAATTTCCCGGTCAGTGTGAAGCTGTATGTTGAACAAAATACGATTCGCGGCCGTAACGCGTATTTATCTAAAGAATTATAACCATTTTAAAATCATAAATATAGCCCTCTAAGTTCATTAAGCCATGAAATAACCATCCAATAGGGCTTAATGAGCTTAGAGGGCACAAGTAATTTTACCTCTTTAAAATAAAAGCTTTGACGGAGATATTCGAAGCAATATAGTCTATCTAGTCGCATGTGGAGAACCCTTGAGCGAACATGAAAATCCTCTTTGGCTCGCGCAGCAGGCGCGCGTGTCCTGTTTTACAACGGGTGCACATTCACCAGCATCGTAAAGGAGCCTGGCCGTAATGGCCAGTAAATTTTTACTACTCGAACACAAATCGCATAAAAAAGTCAAATAAGCCTGTCTAGAGAGTTTATGGCCCAAGAAACGACACTAGAAATCTAATTTAGTTTCTATTAAACAATTACTGTACGCTTTTTATTGTTTTTTATTTATTAATACCGTAATTTATGTGTAAAGGAGGCACCAGATAAACTTGCAATAAAGTACATTGACCTTCACTAATATCCCTTTATAATCCCGCTTGAGTCGGTGAAACGCAGAGCTAAGAGGCTCATCATAGTGACGTAAAACGGGTAGATTTATTTCAATTTTTGATATTACGAAAGTCAATAAATGTATATGGGTCAATGACCGTTATTGCACATTTATCTGGAGCCTGTCATAGTTAAAGCTTACCTATACACAATATAAAAAGCTTTAATTGATTCCTTAAAACAAAAGGTTTACCTTCAGCTATTTCATCATTGTACCTATTTCACTTTTGTGTTTTTTTGTTTTTCTGGTTACTCACACACTGCCAATTAATGGTTCCAATATTTGTACCTAAATATGTGAGTACCATGTACTTATTTAGAAAATGAATAAGTCTACCTCTGCATACTCTAGGTGCATGATCCTTTTAAAATATACTAACATTTTTTTTGTATACCAGAGCATATTGTAAACACATTTATTTGAAAAGAGTATCATGGAGTTTTATATTATTTTAAATGTAAATAATGACGTTACGAATGGCCTTATTGAAATAAACGTTTTGGTATCGATTGACGAACCTAAATCGGTTCTGCAGGAATCGAAGTTCTCTAGCAGTTAAATGTTGCACACTTGCTTCTCCAATCCACTTTGGACATTGACAGAATAGAATAATATAAAAAATAGAATAGAATAAACGTTTTGACTTTGACTTTGTACCACGGAAGTACAGTAGTTTTTTATTCATCTGCCTAGCCTTTTCCCAACTATATTGGGGCCGACTTCCAGTCAAACCGGATTAATACCGTGTAGCAACCGCGGTCTAATTTGGCCACTTTAGCAGAATCAGAAAGTACATTATGCTACCCGTCACTGTCAAATTTTCCCAATCAACCTTGAACCGAATGCGTTATAGCGATAAAGATGAAAATGAAATTTGACAGATTATCGTGTGATTAATATTATAATTCTACTAAAGTGGCCTTTTTTGATCCGCTGAGCTCCGCAACCCAGCAACGGGATTGCACGGTACTTCTTGGAAAGACTTTCTGGATTCTGACAATCCGTTACGACTTCGAAAGGTCTACAATGACGGAGGAGTTTATACGTTAAGGTGGTTACCCATCCATAGACCGGCAAGCGTTGTTTAACCTTGAAGATAGACACGTTTTATTTTGGATGGGAAATCAAATGACTCCTTTCGCTCTAGGCGGGGCAGAAGAGAGTGTCAGACTCTTACTGACTACAACACACCCGTGTTTCTCCAAACATCATTTGCGTTCCAGGTCCGCGGTAACTCTTTCGGACAAATTCCGCAACAACATGTTGCTATAAAATGTCAAGTTGACGTGCGGCTGTTATTATTTTGCGACCAGCTCCTCTTTTAATTTCATTAGAAATGTTAATAAAATTAATTAAAAAGCTAAATATTTGTCAGTGTTGTGTTTTGTTGTTTACTACATCTGAGTTAGGGCCGCCTGAGGCGGTAAAAGCCTACTCCAAAATCTTCTATTCGTCGTGAAGTTTGTATGTTCTGTCCCAAAGGTTACCAGTTCAGACAATGTCTTCTTTCCACCTTTTAAAAAGCCTACCTTTTTTCCCAGTGTATTTTGATGCCAGCCCATAATTGTGATTCCTGCTCATCTCAGTATAAGGTTATATGGCCTACCTAATATTTTAGTTTAGTTAGACCAAATGAATGAGCAGAGCAGTGGTGGCCCGGTGGTAATGGCTGCGACTTACGTGTTGTAGGTCGTAGGTTCGAACCCAGGCAGGCCCTTTACTTTGTATAAATTATTTCATCACCACTACTCTCAAAACGGTGAAAGAAAACATCGTGTGGAAACCTCGAAGACATGTGATATCTACCAACCCGCACTGGCCCCGCGTGGTGGATTACGGCCCACTCCCTCTCGCCGAGAGGAGGCCACATTATAGGCTGATTATGATTATGGTAGACAAGATGAATATTTAGCAATCCCAAACTAATCTCTCTGAATCAGTTACTAAAGGTATCAAAAAGAGTACAGACAGCTTAGGTGTTGCTTTTACATTTAGGAACGTAGAACTTATGACAGCAAAAGCTAGCTTCAGTTCGAGTCGCTGAAACAACATAATGTACTGAATAGAAATCTTAAGTCAACTTCAGTCTGTATAGCATCAAGGGAGTATGGTATTGTTTAGCATTACCTTAAGTCAACTTGTTTTCAAATCTCCTTGTGTCCAGCAACCGTGAAATAAAACGGTTTCTTACAAAATAAACAGACGCCATATCCGAGCCATTAGCGAAGTTTCATTTCATACGACTTTATTTTGAAAAATATATCATGGTACTCTCGGGAATTCGTAGTCAGTACAAAAATTCTTTGAGTAATTATAAGTGTAAAACTGCATTAGTAAAAGTAATACGAGTACTATTGACATGTTTTTTTCGACATTTTTATTATTTTGACTTAGATTTTATTTTTGACATTTTAATAATTCCTCATTTAGATCTAACATAATTGGAGTATTGAATCATATGTAATTGTTAAATTTATTTATAATTTAATGCCATGAAATGCATGATTTTTAATAAATTTTAATTTGTAATCCTCACCTAGATTTGCACACAATATTTGTACGCCTCCTGGTATAGCATAACATAGCGCTCTGTTAATCAAACATAAGAACTGTATTTCTATACCTATGTTAACAAATAAATAAATACAATACAATACAATGTCGAAAATAATTCCGCGGGGACGAACAACCGGGATAAAAAAAATCTCATATCTTTATGTTTTAGGCCATGATCTACTTGACTTAGTCAGTCTCTGAGGCCTGACTGATCAATAAACATATAGAGTTTCACATTTGAAATTGAGTTTTTCTCAAACCTTACTTAAGTCAAAATACCTACACAATTCAGAATCCCGCACCAAAGTAACTAGTACTATGTTCATAAGTACAGAAATATTATGTGAGTCAATCATAACAATTCGGTAACATTTACCGCTGAACAAGGTTTCCTAATAGACCGTAAGAACGAACGGTCGTCGTCGCAGCGAACATTGCTATAATCAGCACGCTTGACAAACATTGTGCGCGCAATATATTGTTATTAGTGTTTAGGGGAAAGCTGCTACCCATCGTAACCATCGTCTCGCCATTATCCCTTAGTCACCTCTTACGACACCCGCGGGAGCCTTATTCTTTGCCAAAAGACACGACAAATGAAACAAAACGAAATTATTTGATCCTACCTTTGCCTTAATAAGGAGAATACAATTATTTATTCTGGCTTTTTTTGGCTTCGTGTAGCTATTAGTAAATCGGATTGACCTCAAATAGGTCTAGTATTACAAAAAATGTATTTCAGGTAAAATACTGTAATACTTATTGACCAGTTGAGACTATTGTCCTCTTCAGCACTGAATTCATTTATGAAGATGGGGATAATACCTGCTATAACCTTGTTAAGTATACACTTGACAGTAAGTTAATAAGCTTACATGGATACACTTACGAGAATTGTACGGTTTGTGTAAATTAATACTGTGTTTCAGGTAGGTATGTGTAAATAAGGGGAACACCCATTCCGAAAGTCGGAAGTATTGGTCCTCGGCTAATATTTGAATGTAGATAAGCACCAGCTTACACCTAAGTATTTATCACGTTTACTTTAATAAACAATACTTACTTACTTAACGGAAACGTTAAGCTCATACCCGGGATTTCACTCACGTAGCAGTGAGTCAAAACAGAGGATAATTTATATCCCTGTTTAATTAACGTGGCTCACAGAGTTACGATGATGAAATTAAATAAATCCGCACGATATTTTACTGTTAACGTAGCTCTACGTAAAAACGTAATTAAACGGAAAGCGGTTTCTCATTATCTGGAGGAGTACTGTGGTGGGTGCAGGATCGTTGATGAGAACGAAGCTGCGTAGGTAGCAAGCGATTTCAATGAGCCCGCATCGGACGCAAGTTAGGAGGACCCACTTAACTTGTGAACCTTCTGATCTTGATACTTGATAAAACGGTACCTACATCCTAATATATACTAAAATTCTTCCGTTACTGAGTGACTGACTGACCGACGAGGCACAACCGAAACTACTGGTCGTAGACAGCTGAAATTTGGCATGTAGTTTCCTTGGGGAGTGTAGAAGAGTTCCCGTAAATCCTAGTAAACGGAAAAAACGGGATATGCGCGTACAAAGTTGCGGGGGAAAGCTAGTCATCTATTAGACTTAACTATGTATAAACCAACTTAGGTACCTGACGATAATGACGCTTTTGACAGAAATGATGAAGAACACAAATTGAAGGAACTTATTACAAAAGTCCTGGATTGTTTTTTGTTTTTCAATGGAGACCTATTATAAACTTTTTTACGTTGTGAGTGCATTTTTATTTATCACGTAGAGATCATAAATCAAAGGTATATTGGTGTCAGCAATACAAAATAAATCAATTCCTAGGCAAGCTAGCTTTGGTTCCACTATTTTATTCAAATCTTGTTGTAAAAGAACGTATACATGTAAAATGAAGGATCTTTTGAAATGTAAACAACAGAAGTCCGACCCACGACTGCTCTCATGAAACCATTCTTAGAATAACCCTTCAGAGCATTCGACAAGACAAGGCTAAAGAAAATATTTGTAAGAATGCAAACATCAAGAATGCTGCCAGAAATATTTTCTTTTTAAATTATTCAAGATGGCAGAATAACTATGCAAACTTTGCATGCCTTTGAAACTTACTTTGATAGCAGATAAAAATGTCTTGTGAAATAAACTAAAAGTAGGTAGGTACTTTACCACTAGACAAAAAACTTGTAACATTTTGGTTACGGTGCATTCTATACTAATATATAAAGCTAAAGAGTTTGTTTGTTTGCTTGAACGCGCTAATCTCAGGAACTACTGGTCCAATTTGTAAAATTATGTCAGTGTTAGATAGCCCATTTATCGAGGAAGGCTATATATCTTCACGCTAAGACCAATAGGAGCAGAGCAGACAAAGTTGTAAGTTGATTTGTCGATATTTAGTTTCAAATAAACTGGGTAATAAAACACTTCTTGCTGTTGACGACTAATAGCCAACCATCATGACTGGTTCTTCTTTAAGGACAAGCGGAACCAACTATCAATGATTGTATATAGGCCAAAAGTTTCAGTGAATGTTAGACTATAGGTAAACTATGATTAAAAAATAGAATAGAGGATTTTGTTTTTACCGCCTAAGAATACAATATGTGGAATGCAATAAAGATATTGAGTATTGAGTATTATCAAGAAACCCCAGCATCATTATTACTATTTGTAAGCTCCTCTACTACCATTCTAACTATTAGTTTCGAAGTTTCCCAGTATTCTGAGAATGTAAGAAAATTACAGATTATTATAGCCCACCTTCCGGTAGAACTTGTTGGAATCGTCTCGGAGAGAATGCATTTCGTATGTATGCACGGTCGTAAGCGATGAGCATTCGGGCTGTTATTACCGAGGGTACAATTGCAAAATTCTTGCTCTTGCAATCTCATTTCCACGCTATTTCTTCACGAATAAAAGGTGTGACCCCGTTACCTTTAGGTAGGTACGTGGGTTGGTATTACCGGATATAAAAAATGTTGGTAATAGTTAGATCCACTAATCCGCAACAAAACTATGATGTTCGTGTAGATTATTACTTTATTTTTGTACTTTTTGTCATTGTTAGGGTTCCGTATCCCAAAAGGAAAAAAAAACCGTTATAGGATCACTTTGTTGTTCGTCCGTCTGTCTGTCAAGACCCTTTATCTCGGGAACGCGTGGAGGTATCGAGTTGAAATTAAACATATACTCAAATCTACGGTCCCTAGAAACTGTGAAAAAAATTATAGTTATAAGTTAACGTAAAAAAAATATACGGCCATTTATACCGCAAAAAATGTATATTTCGACACTCTCAAGGGAATCAAAATTCATAGGATATAACTATGAAATCTGGCAAGTAATATCTTCCTGTAATACAAGTATAGGGAAAAGTCTGAATAATACTAATTTGTACCTACAAATTTGTACGGAGCCCTCGGTGGGCGAGTCCGACTCGCACTTGTCCAAAATGTAGGAGGTTCTCAACGTTGATCATGGTCAGTAAGTAAACCCAATGTGAGTTCATGTTCTGAACAGGGGCTCCGTCACTGATCAAAACATGAGCAACACGTTGAAGTGCCTCAAATGCCCAATGCACCTATTCTTTGGGGAATTTAATAAATGCTACCGATGATGCAATTGCCCGCCGCATGGTGTCGGCCGATGCCGTAAAAAAATAATACCATCCCATCACTTCCCGTGGGTGTCGTAAGAGGTGACTAAGGGACTCACATGAGAATGGGCAACAGCATTTTCTGTAAAACGCAACACCATTCACTGCGACCCGCCTGTCAGCAGTGGACGTCTTTCGGCTGTTATGATGATGATGCAATGAACGTCATCACCTACTGGGCCCAAACAATACAAGGAGTTAACCATCGACTCGAAAAGATGAAGAAGCCAAACTGTATTTTTCTTCGCTATTCAAGTCATACAAGTAGACTGTAACATGTAAATAAAGGCACTGAATGTTCATCCTTTGCTGCTGTACCCAAATAAATAACAGGGTATTCTCGTCTCCGAACATCCCAGGAGTGTCGTAAGATACAACTCTAGGATTGCTTCACATAGAGACTATGTATCCATGTTTACTTACGTTATCGTAGTGCCATCACCAGCCGTATATTCTTTTATCCTTAAATCCGCGTATATCATAACACAAAAAGCAAACAGATTCAGTCAGTTTTGAACTGAAAACTTGTAAAACCCAATATGAACTGGAGAGATGTTTTCAGCAAGTGTTTAATTACTCTATAATAAAACATAATGTTATTAATACTGCATTCATAAAAAAATATAGTCCTTCGAAGATTACTTGAAATTGTTAGCAACCACAGCTCATCAAAACAATTTCTTATTTGTTTCCTACAATTCGTCAAGACCCACCAGAAAGTGCCACCCCTAACTTAAACTCAAAATTGGCGAACTACAAGAAATTTTCTTAATTCAGAGAGCAAGAACTCATAACTAAATTACACAAGTTGCAAAGATTCTGTTAATCTACTTCCTAGGTCCGCGTAAACTTAGCTCACAAGTAAATAGCACATTGTGAGGTGCTCGGCGCTCCAAATAGCATAATTACTGTCTGCGTGAATGAGATAATTGTATAATTAGCTGATAACACGCTGCTTAGAGTTTCGTTATGATGATTTGATGCAGGATGCTAGTTGGTGGTTTAAAGTGAAGATTTCCGTTATGAAGCCATTTTTTCAGCATGAAAGCTCCCGCAGATTACGCTCCTATTAAAGACCGCTACAATTAATGTTCAGGTGAGGAAATTAATTACTATCACCCAATTTTAGTACCTACGGAAAGGCACTGCTGTTGGTGTCGATCCCCTTCTAAATTCTAATAAAAGTCGCCTTTCACGCCTTTCCGCCTTTTCTTTTTCGGGAACCAGAAGTAACAATAAAATAACTTTTACTTAATTCGTATTTCTAGCTAATTAGCAGTCCTATTCCACCCTGATTGCCAGGATCGATGAGAAACAAACCGTGAGGGGGCTGAGTTATTGCATCGTTTTGTGCGAGTTGCGTGCACGCCGCGCCCCCGCACGCGACCCTGCGGCACGCCAAACTATATCTAAGCCTGATAATATAATAAGCTTGTTAAAAACGAATATTCATGATTTACCCAAAATTATGTTGACAACTCCAATATAGGATTCAAAGCTTAAATAAGTTTATCTATTGCCCTCCGGTTTTACAAGTATTCAAAACTTCATGACACAAATCATTATAAAGTAATAAAATATAGTACAGATACGTTCATAAAATGTGCATAATTTTCGTATCTATAAATAGATCATTTGTCAGATGAAAATATCTCAGCTTGCCTACGGATCCAGCTAACTTAATAAACAAAACACTGCTACGAGCTGCTACGAGAGTGCTACGAAAACACATGTTTGCCCTAAATGGGTACCTATAGTGAATTGAACGGGCCATAAACATATTTTCTGTATGTCAGGCTATATCTAGGCTACTACTAAAAATATCGTTGAATAAATATCTCGTAGCTTAGTGGGTGTGCCATAATCAGATTGCGGCAGTCGTAGAGCTTCGCTGTACGGACGGACTTCGGCCGCTCCCACCACACAACTAGCTCACTATATCAATTTTGAGGTCGGTCTTATGGCAATAATCTGTCCAAATATACGGTGACATAAATAAACTGTGACCTTGATCATGCAATATGGTACGCACACGTAGGTTCAAGTTGATCGTCTTTGACCTAATAGGTGCTATTTAGGCTTTTGAAAGAAAGTTATTCCAAAAGATAATATTTTTATTAATGTAAATAAAGTTTCAGTCATGAAAGCAAGAGACGAAGTCAGTTGCTTCATGGAATTAAGATTTCTGTCAAAATATCTGTGGTTCAGCTCACCTTATTATTTCATTTTGTGCGTAACTCTGGCACACCACATGCCGCTGGCCGGCGCTGTCACAAAGGCTTTGTTTTTCACATGTCGGCCGCGGGGCCCGGGACCTGGTCACGTGGCACGACCACTGCACACCCGGCACGGGAACTGCGAGGACGGTAGAGTGGAGTTCGCGCGTGTTGTTGTTGTGAGCCGGGGTCGGCACCGCAAGGTTGTCACGGAGCGAGTGTCGGCTCAGCGGCGAGCGAGCGGTGCGGGCGCTCGGGCGGGCGGCGCGGCGCGACTGCGCGGCCGGCGCGTGCCCGCCAGGCGCTCGATACGCTGGCCATGAAATTTTCAGTCGAGTCGCTGTCAACCGGTGGCGGCACGCAGCTGCGCCATCACCACCATGCTCACATCCTCTACCACCTAGGCTTGGGTTCCACCAAAGTCTAAGATAGTATCTGTGCTGTTGAGGGGGAACTATTACCCCTCAACAGCACAGATACTATCATTTACAATTCTTCGTAACTCACCATGACCTGAGAGCATTTACTACATACACAGACCCCGAACGGTAAATGCTTACTTTTTGACCATTCAGCCTAAAGCAATGTCGAAAATTGTGTTCTGAAAATGTTAATCATAACTAACCTACCTAAAGGAATAACATTTCTGAAAGTAATTCTTATACCTAGTCCAAATGAGAAATATAAAGAGGTTAGTCAGCAGTCTACTTCTTTTTACTGACAGTATTTTCCCAACGCGGTTATAAAGGCCATATTTCCTCGCGATCGACCATGTAGCTAGTAGAAAAGAGGTCAAAGTTCAAAGGGGGAGCGGAAACGAAGGCGCTATCTAGGAGAACACCCTCTAATTACAAACCCCTCTGAGTGCTCTATACTTCGGAGTAGTAGCAAAATAAATGTAAAATGACCCACAAACTTCGTCTGGACGAATTTTTGAACATCCCTCATAGGTGGCACCACTAGGATATAAATATACCAAACGAAATTCGGTTTCAGCGGCTCTTAAATAATGCTCAAATTGTTTATGAAAGTAAGGTGATGTCGCCTTTTCAATCAGCTTGCATGAACGTCGCCTGAAACTACGCCCGATCAATAAACCTTCTGGTTTATTTACGCTCGCCATCCCGAAGGCATGAAACTTCAACTTTATTATAAGTAGCTGTATAATGCTCACCAGGTGATCTTAGGTCGGAGACTCGGAGCTATACTAAACTATGCTCTCGAAATTCAAAAAGATAGGGGATTGATCACGTGACGTTTCCACAATCGCCCTCGCCGCGCTACCGCTGACATAATGCCACTTGCTTATAGACTCAGGTGGCATTAATTAAAACTATTATTAAAAGGTTTCGTTAACTTTTATTATACGAATATAAACATGTTACAGCAACACTGGTGGAAAACTACAAAATTACACTCTAGTTAGATATTTACAAAAAAAAAGTATTACGAATGTCATTCTGAGCTTAATATATTGGGTAGGTAACATAAATACAGTTACTATATAATGCAGAGTAAGATACATGAGTTAAATACATTATGAACAATACTTTAAATAATAATTTATTTTAGGCACACCGTGAATCTTATGTTTATCGTATGCGTAATTGCGTATGGTCACGTCAAAAGAGTTAGTAGATATTAAATACCACGGCGTATATAATTATAGTGGATAGATAATGTTATATTGTCTTTAATAATACGATACTCTTGAAAATCAGTACATTTGATGTTATGTTGTGTGTTAAGTATGGCTGTAAGTACGTAGAGCTTACGATCTACACATTAACTTACTTGTGTGCAAATAGTGGGTTTGATAAAATTATTATGTTTAAAACATGGCCTTTGATTTGATGCCATTTGCAACAATGAACACATAAGTACCTAAAGCGACATTAACTTCTACTGAAACTACAAGACCACTTCAAGGTGACAACATTTCGAGGATAAAACAGTTAAGTACAATACATCTTTATGTCAGGTTAAACCTACTTAGAAGAAGTCATAAGGAACATAAAACACGAGTAATATTTCAAATTGATCTTAACCAGAAAAAAATTCTAGCCATCATTAAGTGTATATTTATCAAAAACATGACCTATGACGACTGGCTTAGTGAACATCTTTTGAATCACTTTGTTCCCGATTTTTTTACCCTTCTTTTCTTTTAAACACACTCTATCAGTATGAAATACAATAAGAAATTCAGTTTATAACACATGTTCATTTATTTTAAAGCTTCTAAAATGTTATACAAAAGTGGTACAGCACCTTGCTATTAGACGTATATTGCCTTTGGCTCAGTATTATACTACAATATTATTCCTTGAGATTCTTATTTACAAACATTATATACAAACAACAATCCACATATACATAAACAGGTAAATTCACAATTCTATGCTAGAGGTGGCATTACATTTAGTTATTTACATGAGTATAAAATACAAATATTACATCGTAGACACCGTGAAATGCACGTTAGAATACATGGGAACACAGTAAGTTTTAAGTAACGTGTCAGACCCCATTCATCAGGCAGTCGCAAAATTATCAAAAGATCTTCAAATACAAGGCTTGGTGTGGCTTCGGAGCGATATGTGATCAGACTATGTGTGAAGCTAAGGTGAATGACCTAGTACGTGCTGATTTCTGTCTCGTGAAACAAAACCTCTTCGTAGATTTACCAAAATGTAGGAAATACAATATTTTTAAACAATAAATGCGAAATTCTTGAAGTCTATTTTATTCCCTGTGTGTAGAGTCCGCCCTAGCACCGAACCGTCTTCGCTCACCATACTATGAATACCTGCAGGAGTCCTATAAACACAAATGTCTATGGGACCACCCCAAGTGCGATCAAGGACGCTTGCCGCGCGATTTTCCGTTGACCACCGGTTCTAGCTGCTGCGTCTTGCGCGGCCGCAGTATAAAGTTGAGGTTGTACGCAGTATTGACTGCGTAATACACGTTTGCGTTAGCAGGGAGCAGCATTTCTGTAACAATTTAATTATTTATTGCAGTGGTTATACGAGACAAGTGTACACAAGCATTCTTCTTTCTGAACACATTATTTAACTAACTTGCCAAGTACACTTGTTTCTTAAGGTTGAAGGGAAGTCAGTCTCAAAATCAGCAACCAAGAACCAGCTGAAAGAATTTGTTTTATTTTAAAGTTAAGAGTTTTTCAGCAAAAGTTAAATAACTACTCCGATATCGAGCTTCACCTGAGTGGCTAAGTTAACAAAGTGAGCTTTATTACATACAGCATAAGTCTTACATAAATACGAATTTTATACCTCACTTCGGATTCCGCTGTCGAAACACTTACAGAATAGCATTACCCGTGTGAGAATAGAACTTTGTTTGAAAGAGAAAGAGTAGATTGTATGAAATTTTTACCTTTCTCGGGCAGGACTTGCGCCAAGGTGTATCCATCGGGATCGCCATCTAGGTTGAGCTTGAGCATCGCATTACGGATGACCTGCGGCGTGCGCTCGTTGTTGCACAGCATGATGGACTTGTACAGCACCACGCCCTCCGTCTCCGCGCAGTCGGACTCGTAGGTGACGCGGATGATGTAGAAGTCCGGCCCCGCGCGCACGGCCGCGCCCGCCGGGCTGGCGCCGCCCGCCTTCCCGTTGGCGGCCTTCTGTCCGCTGTTGGCGCTCGACAGCGACACGTCCAGCGACGGCAGCGACGACGACGAGGAGCCGTGCGACAGACGCGTCGGCGACACTCGCCTCTCCAGACTGTCTCTCTTCCAGGCCGCGCCCGTGCCGTCCGTCTCACAATAGAACTGCGAACTATTACTCGAACTCGTGCTGGCGATCGAGTCGTTCTTTCTGTGACCGTGGCTATTTGCATCGTTTATTTTCTTCGGTCGCCTCTCCTTGGGAGGATTTGTCGGTGGTTCGATCTGGCATGATAGCTGGTACGACTCTCGGTCATCCAACACAATAACCGAGTCGAACCACCTATCGAACATTGAGTCCTGAGGCAAGTGGTAGGCGTTGGCAGCACCCTGCAATAACTTAATCTGCGCGAGAACTTCGAATTCTTTCCGTCGCTTATCGAAATTAATTAAACCATCCGCTACCGTGTCTGGAATAGCAGTATCGATCATAGTGAGATCGGTTAAAAAAGTTCCAAGATAAGGGATGGTCCCGTGACTGACCCCAGGGGAACCCCGTTCGTGTAGAAGTTTTTGTAGCTGACGATCGTTTTCGCCCACTGTGTCCGCAAACTTCGCGGTACCCTCGCGCATCAGTAGCTCCCGCTGAGCCCACCGATTATTGTCCTCACTAAAAATACGCGCTAGTTCGTCGAACAATTCCGCTTTTTCTTTGGCTAATATCGCCCACGTCTTTCTCAGTCTATAAACAGGGTTGCTCTGTAGTCCAGAAATGATCGCTTTTAATGAAGAAAAGTTTTTAAGCACTCTCAGTTCCCGGGCAATATCGAGCCAGGCCGCTAAGATTTCGGCTCGCTCGAGCGGCCTGAGGTTGGGTTCGACCAGGACCGTCGAAATGACTCTAAACGATACAGCGTTGAATTGGTTAACGGTTGCTAGCACGGTCGCGGCGTCGTGGTTGCGGTCCTTGTCGCGGCGGGACCAGACGGCGCCGAGGCACTGGTGCGGCACGAGCTTCTTGAACAGCTCCATGTCCATGCGCGTGAGCTGCTCGGCGAAGTGGCGGTGCGGCACGTGCGGCAGGCGGTAGGCGCTCGTGTGGTGCGCCGGCACGCGCATGCCCGCCGCCAGGCACAGCCCGCCCGCGCCGCACCCGCCATTGCGCTGTGCACTGAATACAGCTAACTTCTGTAATACCTGCAAATCACACACAAGATTGACTTATTATTATCTGCGTCCAGTTTTGATTCATTAAACACGTTTAGGGTTACAAAAGCTTTGAATGCATACCTTCGTATGTAGTTCCGTGCCGGGCAGGTGAACCTGCGTGAAGGCGAGTAGCTGCTGCAGTGCGGGGTGGTGCGGGGGTTGGCGGAAGTCTTCCGGGTACGTGTCCAGCCACACGTGGAGACAAGCGACCAGAGTCCTGGAACATTAACCACATGATTCATGAACATGGACCTTAGCAGTTATATTTCACATTATACAGATAAACTAAATAGTTCCCTTGTGCGTGTGCCGACATGCAAAGTACGAGTACCTTTACATACAACAGCCTTATCAATATTTTTAACAGTGATATGTTGCACCCTTGTATGTTTATCTTTTACTTATTTATGTGGCAAAACAGATATAACATAGTATTGCCTTCTTACATGGACAGAAGGAATACTACATTGTATCTTTTTGAGCTACAATGTATAAACTACTGTGATAACTCCACTATTATGGTTATGGTGAATCTAATGGCTGTTACAAAAGTATACTTATTTCGAATCATAACTTGTTTCAAAACTACTATTAAGCCTTCTTCAAATTGATATAACTAAAACATAATTTAATAGGTAACTCACTTTCGGTGTTGCAGCGACGTATCGACCGCTGTTGGATGCACCTCCTCCGCAGCCAGCGTTTCATATCGTCGCAGGAGGAGGTCCAGCACTCGACTGCACTCCGCAAACGAACTGGAAATATTTACCATTAGACCCAATTAAATATTATGAATTTGTAATAGCGCTATGAATTTTCATAGCACTGCAGAGGTATCATCGTAAACAAATGTCTATTGCAGTGCAATGCAAATAACTCAGTAGGTACCTAACAAGTGTCTTCGATAATAATTAGGTGAATGAAAAAGATAGGAATTCTAATACGTCGCGACTTATGGTAACCAATTAGAATTCCTCAATTAACTGAAAAATGAGCCTTGTAACCTACCATACAGTACATTCGTCATGGTAAAGTAAGGCCATGGTAAAGCAGACTGCAGGGAAACCTTTTTTACCCGACTATCCCAGGAAGAGGATTTATTATATTATTATTTATATATTATATACTTTATTGTACACCTCATAACAAGCACAATAAAAACGTTTATAAAAACTAGTGTACAATGGGCGGTCTTATCGCACAGGGTACTCTCTTACAGACAACCTTTGGATGGACTGAACTAAAGAAGTTAGATTTAGGGTGGTCAGTGTCAAACATCATAAATAATATTAATAGAGAGACATACACAATAATATAAAACAAATACATACAATATTAAGTAATATACTAATAAATATCAAATATATAACAGGGAAAGGAGACAAAACGTTATAGTGAGAGGTAATGTTCCTTCACCAATTTTTTAAACGTTGGTAGCGTTTGAGCGTGCCTCACATCTATTGGTAATGCATTCCACAAACGAGCTGCTTGAATAGTGAAAGATTTGTCAAAGGATGTGGAATGCATACGAATACTTATATAGGATTATATTTTTCGAGAGTAGGTATGTATGTCTATTTCTTTGGGACACCCTGTAGCCTTTTCTAACAACTCACAAAGAAAGAAGTAGGTACCTATTCTCCCTTATCTACCTTTCGCCCACAAAGGAGAGTGGTGGTACAACTCACCGATACGTAGCCAGGAACACGTTGACGTACGTGGACTCGAGCTCTCCGTCGTCGGTGGCGAGCGCCTCCACCAGTCGCTCGACGGTGCCGGCCTTCACGAACCGGACGCGAACCGTCTCCCATTCCAGATGGGAGATCTCGTCGTCTGACTCCTGGAAAATACATGACCAAATGTTAGCATCATCTTTGACATTAATTTCTATTTCTTATTCCACTTTTTAATTAATTTCTAAAGAAATATTTATATAATAGGTTTACTCAAAAATTAAATTTACTTCGATTTAACAAACTTTAATTTAAATCCTTTAGTCGATAAGAGTCTGACTCTTCCTTCCGCTCCGCCCAGAGCATAGAAAAAGTACTCTGTGGCCCAGAGCGCGAGGAGTCATTTGATGGTTTCCCATCCTTAAAAAAAAGGCTAGCCTAGTCTTTTCCAAACCATCTCTCTTATAAGGACAGCTGTCAGATTACTGGCTTCTGACAATCCGTATCGACTGTCAAAGATCTACTACAAATAGAATACAAAAATTACTAACTTAATTTTAAGCAACATAATTTTATTTAGGTCGGTGTGTCTTGGAAAAATGTAACCAAAATGGAATTACCTGAAATACAAGTAAGTAACCTAACCTAATTTGAACTAGCTCTAGAGTCGGGGTTTCACATTTATTTGTAACCAAGTGTTTTTGCCAATAAATAACTTAGTACATTCGTGTTGACCCGGTTTTATTCTGAAAACTAAGTTTCCAACTTAATCAAACATTGCCAAAAGGTTTGACGGCCGCTATTTCATACCATTGAGAACAATTTGACTTTTTGTACATCTGGGTCAGGAAGCCTTATCTCATATCTGACACCTACGTAAATTAACCTTAAACTGCGAGGAAACTGTTTATTTTGATGTTAACATAATTTTCTATCATCATCTGCATCATCTGCCCAGCTTTTCCCAATTATATTGGGGTCGGTTAACATAATTTTCTACATAATAACTAAACTTAACAAATACACTAACTAAAAAAAATTAAACAATTTAATCTACGTTTTTACTTTCGAGCTTGAAACAAAAATAATTAACACAAAATGTAAATGACTTTATTCGACGAAGGATTACGTAGAGGTATACCAATACTACACTCACTATGAACCAGTTAAGTCTCATGTAGTATTACTAATATTGACTACTATCATTATTAAAACCAATATTATTTTTCATCCATTTTTTTTTTAATTTTCTGTCATAATGAAAACGTGAGTTCAGACATGTGTTTGTTTTCAATGAAAACCTAAATATGTGTTTTTTTAGAGACGAAGAATAAAACCGCAGATACATTCCGTCATAATACTGTCCCGATGACAAACAAAACCCAGTTTACAAGTGACTCAATTGTTTTATTGTGTTGTCTTTTTAATAAAAATAATAAGGAAAATTCAGTTCCAAGTTGAATGCCTACATGAAGGTAAGTATGTGTATGCGCACTGTATTGCGTCATTCACATAGCTAGCATGATAAAACAACAAATTATATAGAAATTACGGGAATTTACCAATTGTTATTATTTCATACCACGCAGCAACTGATTTGCAATCACGTCACAGGTACTAACGTTTAAAAAAAAAGTTTTTCCCGAAATAAAAATCCCCAAGCGTGATGACATTTTGTTGTTTTTTTTTCTAAGTTGTCGACTTTTTAATTATAGGGTACAAAAAAAAATAATCCTATATACTTATCTGTAACTTAACTTGCAATGTGCTTACTCAATCGATTTAGCATTAAAAATGCAATATAGGCAATTTGAAGCATAATAGTATATTCAAAACTACAAACATGCCCAATTTCATAATCAGATCGTCCCCACACAGTTAAACATATTGTAAAGGATGCCTGTGTAAATAATATTAGCTATTTAGTAAAGAGGTAATTTGAAAATCTACAGGGTACAGCGCTAGAACAGGTTAGCTACTTCCTTCAATTCATACCTTCAGTTAACGTTAATCGGTAAACTAATATTCGGTAAAAAAAGAGGTCAAGCTTTTCTTACTTCCCTAAGATAAATAAAATAAAAATCTTGCTGTACTAAAACCCGAAACAAACTGAATTCGATTCATGTTTAAACGGTGCGGTGAGAGCCTCTCGAGAGAACCTTCAGAATAGTTAAGAAAGCTACTGCAACATAGAACAAAACAAGCTTCATACATAATAACACACTGTATCAAGTTACTATGTACATGTATACATATATAGGTATGTTATTTTATGCAATTTAGTCGTCAAGCTATTGTGAGATCGGCGAACAAAACTTAAGTCATGAATGACTGCGGGTTCCCACATCTCACACTTACTATTATTATGTACCTACTCTTCTGTTTCGCTCATTGTATCCGAATAATGTGTATATTGTCTTAAAACATGTTTTGTACTGAGGGAAATAATGTATATTGAATTAAAAGAAACCGTACCGTAATCATTTATTCTACTACGCCATTGATTTCTGTGTTATTTATGTTCTTACTAACATACAAATGAGTTTCTATTGCACTAAATATGTAACAGACTTACATAAACGAGATTTGAGAAAACACTTTTACTTATGTCAACCATTTTATAATAAAGTACTTTTTCCCAGAGTTTTTTACGTAAACAAATTGAAGAATGGAATTATAATGAAAGGAAAGCAGTTTGTCGTTCATTCATTCAACCATTGTTTTCTTTAAATTTCAGGTTCGTGTAAACGCATTAATTCTTATCTCAAGTAATGATTACTTAGAAGTAATTTCGTAATAATTCGCAAGCATACAACGACCTCTTGGGAATGTAGTAGGTGGACATCTGAGGAATGGCAACAATGTTTATGATTCATGATAATGAACTGCATTTAGCAGTATTTGTCATCAGCTGTGTACCTGCGCTGTTTTGATTCCTATCTTAACGACATTGAAATAGCGCGGCCTCGCAGCGCTGAAAATCAATATTATTGCAAAGCGCAAACATCAATGTAAATTTTTCACTAAGTTGGTTTATGTTTTTCAGATATCATTTAATTGAATTTTTTGTGCGACGTCACGGTCTACCGCTGACCAAAATTATTTACTTATTTAATTTAATTTAATTACAAAGGTTTAAAACCAATTACAGTAACTAAAACACAAAAACTGCTAAACACAAACAAGAATTAATTAAATGTTGTAGTTGAACTTTTTGACTTTTTTTTTTTTTTTTTTTTTTTTATTTGTATTTGTAATGGGTTTGCTCTTGACTCTAGTCTATGTCAGAAATGACAGAGACAAAGTCTACGATGGAGCGAGCCTACCCAGAAGGAGCCTGTTCACTCTAACTTTGAAGAGATTAGGGTTGTAAGCTTTCGGAAACACAGACGCTGGCAGAGAGTTCCACTCCTTTGCTGTGCGCATTATAAAAGACGTTTGAAAACGCTTAGTGCGAATTGGTGGAATAGCCACAAGGTAGGGATGGTAAGATGCAGTGCGTCTGGATGTCCGATGGTAGAAGGGGGCCGGTGGGATGAGGTCGTGGAGTTCTTGGGCACACTCACCGAAGTACAATCTGTAGAAGACCGACAAGCAGGCAACCTTACGGCGATGAGCCAAGCTATGACTACCAATGTTTTATTTATTTTGATTATTTTATTATATTGCTGATGTCATTATTGGTCATACAAATGACCAAATACGTAGTTACTATATCTTGAAAACGTACCTAAGTTTTATTATAGTCAAATAAAGTGACGAATGAATATTGGAAATTCCAATATCTACTCAGCTGATCGCTGATTTGTTTGCATGACACAGAGAAAAGCGATCAAGTGTGTATCGAGTGCCAATTTGCTCAATCAACGGTCAGCCCACATAAATAGGTACCGCACTAGAAAGCATTTTCCTCAAACTGGAGCAATCAAATGAATAAAAATAGGCAGAAACCTGTCATTTAAAATGCTTTGTTGCAAGTTCGCATTGTTATAAGCGTCCCAGTCAGTATACTTCATCTCGGTGATAGTCAGTATCTGACATCAAAAGTCATTGGAAATACGTGGGGTTTTGTACGAGTAGGGACCTTAGAAGTATTTTATCTATCTCTAGCGCATGGTTGGATGCAAATTTTATACTAAAACCTTCCTCGAGAACCACTCTATAAATTAAAAAACCCGCACCAAAATCCGTTGCGTAGTTTTAAAGATCTAAGCATATTTAGGAACAGACAGACAGCGAAAGCGACTTTGCTGTATACTATGTAGTGATTTGGAATTGGAACTAGCTCACCCGCGCAACTTCGTCTGTGTCACATTGTGCATTAATGCTCCGCTCCTATTGGTCGTATTGTGATGTTATATGTAGGTATAACCCATAGCCTATCTCCATAAATGGACTATCCCACACTAAAAATAAAAAAGCAGTACCTTTGTACTCATATTTATAATGTTAACTGTCAATATTTTTCTGTGTGTACATAAATAAATAAAACATTTTTTTTTCAATTTGAACCAGTAGTTCCTGCGATTAGCGCGTTCAACCAAACTAACAAATAGGTAAACTCTTCAGCTTTATTAAATTACTAGTTGATACGCCCAAATTCGTCTGCTCCGCTCCTATTGGTCTTAGCGTGATGTTATGTGGCCTTCCTCGATAAATGGGCTATCTGACACTGAAAGAATCTTTCAAATCGGACAAACAATCAAACTCTTCAGCTTTATATACTAATAAGTATAGATAAAATAATTTATAATTTTATTAGTAAAGATTAATAACAACAAAATAAGTTTTCGTTTTATTTATAAAAACGTCGTTCGATGCAAGTGTTCGAAATTTGTTACTGCACTTTCGGCTCGAGTTGCAATCTGATCAGTTAACTTTGCAGTCGCACATTTGCATCACAAAACACTATGGTTCCTAAAGTTTTTGTGCATGGCCGTGTTTTTTAATCGTACCCGTGCATTTTAATCGTCGCCACACCGCTCCATATAGCTGGACATCGTGATAAACCATACATTACACAGCGGACTAATTAAAAGGTACACGGTAATAAAGAATTATAAATTGTATGATACACACCAAAATTACATTCAGTAATTGTCATGTACAACCTTGTACACCATTGTCGGTCATCCGGGAAGCCAACAGTATATACAGTAAATATATACACGAATATAACTGTCAGATTGTGACTGATCCGCGAAGTTTTATGACCATTTTGTTTCCTACAAAATGTTATCGCATACCGTAAATCTGAAGTTGAACTATAACGTACTGCACAAATGAACACAATAGAAAACTGAACATATAATATCACCACATGTTAGGGCACATAAAACTATGAAGGACTGGTTGACCCGCGGAACTTCGTCTGCTCCACTCCTATTGGTCTTAGCGTGATGATATATAGCCTATAGCCTTCCTCGATACATGGGCTACTAATACTGAATGATTGTTTCAAATCGGACCAGTAGTTCCTGAGATTAGCGCGTTCAAGCAAACAAACTATTCACCTTTATTTATTAGGAAGTATAGATAGCATGGTATACGGTAGAATCTGAAATTATAACGTTTTGATTTGAAATTGCTAAGTAGTACTATTATTAACAATAAGTACCTATAATACTATACTGAGGAGCTCGTGGCTAAATAATAACAGCCGCACGGGTCGATCTTGAAGGTTAAGCAACGCTTGCCAAGGTTGGTCTGCGGATGGGTGACCGTCTTAACATAATGAGTTTCCTCTGTGCCTCGGAAAGCACGTTAAGCCGTTGGTCCCGGCTGTCATTTGTAGATCTTTGGCAGTCGTTACGGATTGTCAGAAGCCAATAAATCTGACTCCAGTCTTGCCAAGATGTACCGTGTTACCCAGTTAATGGGTTGTGGAGGTCTGGTAGGCAGCCGCTCCACGTAAAACACTGGTATTCAGCTGAATCCGGTTTGAATGGAAGCCGACCCCAATGTAGTTGGGTAAAGGCTAGCCAGATGATGATGACCTATAATACTACCTATTACAGTAATAGTATATCAACTATATATTAGCTCACAATACGAGTAAATTAATTAAGTACTAAACATTACTTACTGAACTACAGTAATGTAATCAAATCCAACGAAATTGAGTAATAAACAAAGCGAGTAAATAGAATTACCTAGTTATCGTCAACGTTTATAGTTCACCGACTCATTATTATGTAATAAATAAAACATTGCAGCACTTTTAGTACACTGGAGCAACATAAGTATGTCTAATGTAAGTAATTAGGTAAACGTTTTCACTCTGTGAAAACTGAAAGAGTTACTGAAGAATACCCTTGTTTATTTCATTTCTGACTCTGTTTAGCTACTCTTTTAATCTGCAGTTGTTAAATTTAGAATCTGCAGTTATACATTTCTAGGGTTCCGAATAGAGTTGCCATCTTTTTGTGCAAATAAAGTACATTAGTTATTAAAAAGGAAGAAAAAAACGTACACTATGTCAAAATAAAGTACGATTTACTTTACTTCATTATTTTGCTTAAAAACATGTTTTTCGTCACTTTTAGCAACTTTTAAAAAATCAGTCATTTATTCATTTCATTTTTGGGGTTTCGCACCCAAAGGGTAACCAACGGAACCCTGTTACTAAGCCTCCGGTGTCCGTCTGTCCGCCTGTCTGTCTGTATCTCAAGACCCGAATATGTAGACAGTTGAAATTCACAGTGTGTATTTCTATTGCCGCTAAAAATAATTAAAATTAAATTAAAGGGGGCAGGAACTTTCCCATAATGGAACGTGTTTTTTTTTTCGTTTATGGTACGGAACCCTTTTTATGAGAGTTGAACTCGCACTTGGCCGGTTTTTTATCCGATTCAAAGACGATTTGTTTCGTTCGTCTTGTCATTAGCTATTTATCACAGAAAAAAACACCTTTTTGTATATTAAATGTGAAATGAATCCCACAGAAATCAATTGTTCTCATAAAGTATAGAGTACAATTACCCGAAATAACGTACAATACGTTATAAACGTTATAGTAAAGTACGGGTAACCCTAGTTCCGAAGCTCTATATGAAAAACGGAATCCTTATTTATAGGATAACTCGGTTGTCTATCTGTCCGTTTGTCACAGCCGATTTTCTTCGAATCTACTGAACAAGACCAACCGATTTTAGTTAAGTATTAGATACAGCAGATTTATTGATTAGTATTCAATTACATTACACTATTCGCTAACTTCAACAAGCATGTTAGGCTCAAAAGGAGAGGAGGGGGTTGAGAAAATATCAAGAAATATCACAAGGGGGAGGGGGGTTATAGTGAGATATCACGTGTATTTATTTTTTCGTTGAATGCGAAGTCGCCAGAATTATTTTTTGTAGATAATACCTGTATTTAACGCTAATATTCGGTTTTTTTAAGATACGAAAAAAAATACACGTGATACTGAGTAAGGCTCAAGTCAAACCGAGATGGCAATGAAGCGGCGCGCAGGTTCAGTGTCATATAGTTTTTAAACTTAATCCTCATCACAGTAACACATAGTATCGCTTGGTCGCTTGAGAAACTTGAAAAGGTCGCACGGCCGCCCGCGGCGCCGCTAGCATTCCGACGACTCCCGCGATAATATGTGTTACAGTAATGAAGATAAAGTTTAAAATTATATGACACTGAAACTGCTCGCCGCTTCGCTGCCATCTCGGTGTGACTTGACCCTAAGGGGTTACCAGCTGGGACTAAAAAATTTGCTAAAAACACATGACGTAGTGATTCCTCACAGGTCATCAAGTCACGGTAGTGAGTACGAAATAAATAAGCATACTTAATTTTAATTACATTGTCTTGGTTACGTATATTGCGTGATTTTAATTGTAAATAACATGCGATCCTAATTAATATTTAAAACCTTTATTAACACGTAGATAAGCGTGATTCAAATTTAGTGCGTTGGTTTCGTTATTGTCGTATCCATACCTAACTAGTAGACCCGCGCAACTTCGTCTGCTCCGCTCCTATTGGTCTAAGCGTGGTAATATATAGCCTATAGCCTTATTCGATATATGGGTTATCTAACACTGTAAGAATTTTTCAAATTGGACCAGCAGTTCCTGAGATTAGAGCTTTCAAGCAAACAAATAAACTGGTAATGTGTTATTTAGATTTCTATTCCTTTTGCTTTTTAAACTAGATCTCAAAAACAAAGTGGGGGGCAACATTACCACCTTCTCCTCTAGTTTCGGATGTGCGTTGTCTGTTCGGTCAGACACTCAAACAGTCAGTAACGGAAGAATCTATATAGAATATATATATACTAATATATAAAGCTGAAAGAATTTGTTTGTTTGAACGCGCTAATCTTAGGTACTACTGGTCTGATTTGAAACATTCCTTCAGTGTTAGATAGCCCATTTATCGAGGAAAGCTATAGGCTATATATCATCACGCTAAGACCAATAGGAGCAGAGCAAAGAAGTTGCGCGGGTCAACTAGTTTTATAAGGATAACGTAAACATCGTAACTATAAAGATATTAGAGATAAATACTAATACCACACTGGCGGAGCCGCGGGTGGCAGCTAGTACCTAAATTTAAAAAGTTAGGATACTCACGCTATTAGAAGCACTCCGGGTGGGTCGGTGGTAGCGGACCTTCTTGAGGTAGACGGTGTAGATGGCGCCGTCGACGCGCTCCTCGCCCCACAACCGCCATGTCGGCTGCTGGAACACACCACCAACAGGTCAACATAATAGCTCTACACTTGCATCCATTTACTATCACATTCATTCACAAAGTATAAGGATGCAACCAGACAAAGGTACATAGACACATTGATGATTACGAGACTGCGATCTAGTTGCACCCTTACTCAGTTCTGTGCATCCTACATCATCATGATGATTCAAATAAGGAAGATAACTAATTCCACTTAAATTGTCTGCTTCGGCGAAGGTGATTAACGAAACAAGTGATGAATGTAAAGAGTTCTTTACAACCGAATATTTAGAGGTCGGAGACATTATTAATTTGCTTATCACGTCAAATGCATATGACACCTAATGAACGTATGCGTAGGTACACATTTACAGCTTCAAATTATAGGCACCTAGTTTAGTAATGTACCTATTAAGTGCATTACAACAACGTGCTTAGCTGTAAAGATAAGGAACATGTCATAATTCATAAGTGTTGTTGATGGTCGGTATGCGTTGTTTGCAACAGCGAGAGCTTACATAATCATCGTCTAGGTTACGAGCGAACAGCGCGGGCTCGGCCTTACTGACGCCGCAGATCCTCCACATGGCCCATGTCGGCGACGTCACGCGACGTCACCTCAGCTGAGCGCCTCCCGCATCACGCTCACTTTCACTAACTGCTGCACAGCACCGCGCGCCGCTACGACACCTCTACATGCAAATCCAGTAATTCAGTAATAGGATCAATCACGGCGAGAGGCGAGCGAGTATGCGCGCCGCGCGGACGTGCGTGACGCGGGAGAAATCGCAGCGGACGCGGACTGCGGCACACTTGTCCACCGCGGCCAGCTCGGCCAGCTCGGCATCCGGCTCCAGGGCCCACACTTCGCAACTTTTAATCGATTCACGCAATTAAGCTCCACTGTCACCTCTTAATCACTGACACTCGGCAAATGATCCAAAACGAACTCTCCCTCTATAACAACAAGTTTTCTACTATTAAGTGCTGCGTTACAGTCTAATTAACTGTGTAATTATCGTCACATTTTACTACGTTGATATTATGAAATCGTGAATTTGCATATTACATGGACATCGCATAACTAACACAATCTATCGAAAACTTTCACACATTTAAAATTGAGAATGTAACTGGTTAAGCTGGCTACCATTGGTTTTTAAAAATGTTGCGTAACTGTCGATGCACGTAACAACCACAATCAATAATAGAAATAATAATAAAAGTTTGCAAAATATGTAATGTAGGTAATAGAGAAGCGCTGGCGCTGCAACGCGCGCGCACGACGACTGCTCTCTTCGCGGAGAGATCGCGTGAAAAACTCGCATAGAGCACGTCAGTGGCGGCCGGCGTGTGGAGCACTGGGGCCTTGTACCAGGTGCTAGCTTCACAACACCACAACACGTGCCGCGCTATGTGTGAGGCGAATGAAACAGGATTAAATATACAACGTTGATATGATCCTATTAGAGCTAGCTAGTACACGCACATCCAATAGGTTTACATGCAAATTACTTTCAGCAACAAATATGCTAAGGGCGCATGAGAATATTCCTGTAAACATTGAGGACGAACTACATTACAAATTAATTCTGCAGAATAAAACCTTAAAGTTTCAATTAACAGGCTCGCCATTTGCGGTCTCATCAGGAATAATGCTCATGTGCACAAAGTAGATACAGAATATGTTTTTTTTTTGCGGAAATTGCAAATTAAATTATCGTGCGCCCTTTAGATTTGATTAAATTCACAGTCTAATAAAATTTCAGACCCATCTTTCCTTGGCTAAAATTGTAACATAACGCAATATATTGCGCTGTCGACATTTACGACATAATAGAGATCCATAACCTTACCACATAAAGCTGAACCTTTCAGGACAAGGTCCCTACACAACGCTCTCACACAATAAAGTGTATAGACACGTTACTCTAACGAGAATAAGCAGGGAATTTTTGATAGGGAATAGTTTCATACTAAGCTTAAACTTGCATTTCGATCGACAGATACTGGCACATTCATTGTTTCACAGTTAATTGACGGTCGAGATAAAATGGTAATGTCTTATTATGACCTACACAAGATCATGAAATGCAAAATGACTAGGGAATATCATTAAAGGTACATTTGCAAAGATTCCTTATATCATCTGTATAGGCAGGTGCATCTTTCAGGACATACTATTAAAAAAAAAGTAAAGAATTAAACAAAAAACCGGCCAAGTGCGATTCGGACTCGCACACGATGGTTTCAGTACCATAAACCTTATTTTTTATTATTATTTGTTATAGCGGCCATAGAAATACACAATCTGTGAAAATTTCAACTCTCTATTTATTACGGTTCTTGAGATACAGCTCGCTGACAGACAGACGGACGGACGGACGGACGGACAGCGGAGGCTTAGTAATAGGGTTCCGTTGGTTACCCTTTGGGTACGGAACCCTAAAAATGACGTGCGAGCACCAAAACATTAAATATGTGTAGTCAACTTCAAACAAACTTTGAAATGTTTACCGCTCAGCGCAAACTATTAGAAGTGTGATGCCGCCAAGACTAATTCTAAAATCAATATTTGCCCATCGATAACATTTCTTTTAAACAGTTTATGAGCAAACATTGGTAAGAGTAGTTTAGGAAAAGTAAATAAGTGTTATCGTAAGTATTGGTCGCAATGAGTCGCGAGTCGTGAAGCGATATGCTCGCGCGCACCCAATCAACCGATTAATAACTTGCCTACTCAACTACGAAGTTGTTGCGATCAATTGAAAATTGAAATGAACACCAAAGTACACTACACATTAATATGTTGTACACGGACACGTATCACTTTTTGCGACATAAGTAAACTGAAGAGTCATACTTTAAAACGTTAATAATTATGCTATTGCCAACCTTTTTTAATACATTTTCATTAGTGCGCGTCTCCTTTTTAAGGACTTATCTCGCCGACTGATCGACACTTGCGTGACCAGAGGGCTGGCTCGTTCTTTGCTCAAAGAATTAGCATTGCCATCCAACGTGGCAATGCTGCCAGTCTTCTGGGCACGTTTCCGGATGACGGCGATGCGGAGGAATTCTTCGAAACCTGACTGTATTTGTTTTTGTATATTAATTTGTATACCTATAGTGTAGATTAAATTTGTGTATTAATTTCATTAATATTTTAATATGTTTCAGAAACTAAAGCTTCATAATACTTCGGCTTACAATGCTAGAGAAAAGCTACATAGCTTTTTTCTGACGAGTCCTACAGTGGCCAAAGTTTCCCAAACATGCGAAAGTTCGTTCAGCTCTACTTATGCGAGACTCATACACCTACCAGTCAACATAATTTTGGAGTTAGACGAACTCTAAAAATTCTAACAATCTCACTTCTAATCAATACACGTTGCCATTTGCACAGCCGAGCCGATACTACTGGTCGTGGCAAGCTAAAATTTGGCATGTGGATTCCGTTGGACTCCCAAAGGAACCTACATGCCAAATTTCAGCTACTCTCGTAGGGGAGCATAAAGATAGGATTTTCTGAAATTCCTACGGTAACGGGTAAAAACGGGATATATGCGTACGACGATAAATGAGGAGGTGTGAAATGCAATTACAACTGAAATGTAATTCCGAAACATTGGTACTTGATACGTACAAATAGTACGGTTTTACGAGAGTTGACAGCGCGCCAGCAGCCCAGCCGGCGCCGCCTGACCTCGCCTGACCTTTCTTCTCTAATCTTACAATACTACGTAGGTACTACAATTTTTCGTAGATGGTCTCTTTTCCAACATAAACTCTTTTGGGTACTGCTGGCTGTACTAAATTAAATTGAGTCTCCATGTCGCGTGATATGAGTATCTCTTGTATTATTGAAATTCGATGATAGCCAAATTATAAATATGATTCCTATCGATCGTACAGATTCTGCCAGTCTACCGAACTAGCAATGTGGCATCTTTACGTATTAGTTGTCTGAATAATAATGAAGGATAGAAAACTAACAACAAACGACAAACACGTATTTATTTATCAACTAGTTGATCCGCGCAACTTCGTCTACCGCCTTCCTAGCTATCTAACACTGAAAGAAATTCTCGATACATGGGCTACTAATACTGAATGATTGTTTCAAATCGGACCAGTAGTTCCTGAGATTAGCGCGTTTAAGCAAACAAACTCTTCAGCTTTATATATTAGTTCCTATAGATTCTCTGTAGAACGTTCCAGCGATCGAAGTGACGAGCAACAATACTCAATTGATTCCGTAGATTGTCGTCCCACGCATTTAACCATCTGGAGCCCTTCGCAAATGCGCAATCGCTCGAAAAATCTCTCATGACTAAACATTGGACCCTTTCTAGCAAAACCTTTTAAGGATACGGCGAAGAATTTGGGATCCAAGCCGCTTTACGTCTATTCAATCCGATTGTTATTACTAATGTACAGAATTACGAAACCCTAGAAAACAAAATAAATCTTTTTACAGGTCGAAACAGAATTGTAAGACGGATTTCATCGAAATTAGTATTCAAGGTAAAAGTGTTGTTACAAAGTTCAAATTACAGTGAAGAGCTAGCACGCTATCCACTGCGGGATGTCAGTCAAGGCATTTACTGCATAGTCATCGTGACAAGTAGTCGGCATTCGATGGATATACACTACAACGTATATTGCGAATCGTATTTACGAATATAGGTCGCAGGGTGATCGATGATTTTATTCTAGTTTGACTTGTTAGAAAGTCAGCAGGCAATATCGATCGAGTATGCAATTATCAACAAGGTAGTCTAAATATAGCATATGACCTAAGACGGGTGACTTCCTAGCCGCCCGGCACCCCGTGTGCCTCCCCCATCGCAAGCACCATGCTAGCCCAATTACCGCCAACTGTCAGTCTGCGCCGTCGTATTGAAATAATTGGCCCTATCAAAATGAATATTGTATTTTTCTGTTCATGGAATAAAATCCGTACTTCGCCTGGCTAGTATTTGTTTATAACTTGATAGGAGCTTAGATCCTGACTGACAGCCAGACATCGCTTTTATATTTGTTCAAAATTGCTGTTTTGAAATTAATAACAAGTCAAGACAAATCGGGTTTTAAGATATTACGATAAGAGGCAGTATTACCTATAGGTTTTGTTAACATATGACTTTGTCTTTGAAGCTCAAAATAAAAAAAAATCACGTCTCTACGCATTACTATGCTACGAATTTCGTAGCAGTGCTACGCAAAATACAATTTCTCGGAACAATAGCGAAAAGAAATCAATATTTCTGAGAATAACGAAGGTATTGACGTTTTATCTCATAACATTGGCATTCCACACTCACCTATATCAGTTTGATAAGATTATTGACCTCGAGAGAATACTAACAAGCTGAAGATATTTGTATCACCCTACGTTTAATGACGCAGGTTGTTATGTGAGCGCAGTAAAACGTGAAGAGGCTGGGATGGTAATAGGCACCGGAGCCTGAAATAGAACGGCAGTTGGAGCGGACAGCAGACGCCACGGCTCTCCCGAGTGACGCACTCCCCTGGCGCACGCCGTCACCTCGCGCCGGTATAATGAAGTGACGTCTACAACCCCTATGCACATACGTACCTATGAGACTACCCACACTCTGATAATTTAACACATTTATTAATATTCTGGTATCGATTGGTTGTGGGCACTAATTGAATACCACTAAACGTTACTCGGGCACTATTGTGTTATAACGTTAATTATAAATACTGAAAGGTGCATGAGACGATCAGATTCAGAATCGGATTTCGCCAAGTGAAAAGGCCGACTAATCCATTTACTTATTGAAGTGTTCAAGAGGTCCTTTGTACCGTCCTCCGACGCAGACGTTCGACATTTTGACACGTGCGCGCCCTCTCGCCACCTTCCAATAAACCCGAAGAGTGCACTCACTCTGATTCAAAGCCATACAAACAGACTGCTCTTTGGATTGATCAACTTCTACTTTAAACCTATAAGTTCCAGCATCGGAAAATACGTGAAAGAAAGTAACGTATGATACCTATAACCTAGTATACCCACAGACTAACTTCAAATATTAATATTGAATCGATTTATCTGTTAACCTAAGAAATAGATGTCGGTAATAGGCAATGTTCTACTTATAAGTCAAGCTTCTTAAAACATTGAACCGTGTCTTCGGGCAAAAAGTGGTCGTTGCTTATTAGAAAACTGTTGTTAAACAAAGGACAGCGGTGAAGTCGGAGGGCATTGTGCGACGGCGACGCGGGCTCGCGGGCACACGGGCGGCCGAGCTGCGTGACGGACACGCTTGGCCGACGCCGCGCCCTGCCCGCGACTGATGCTACCCGGAACAAACACCCACCAGGCACCAACTGACTATTGGGCAAGACAGTGCCATCGTTGCCAACCTTATGTAAACTACAAACACTATACTTCGCACTTAGCTTTCGAACTTGGCACCGAGTACCCCAACATTTCTTGACTATTCATTTGAATGCCGCCGCTAGAAACATTCCTCCGCATTCTACGTGCAAAAGCTGACACCGATGTAAAGAAATGTCGGTCATTCCTTTTGCACCGTACGCCGCGCCAGCTAAGACTGGCAGCTCATAAAGGTGAGTACTCGCACCATTCCTTATTTGAAAAACAAAACTGCACACATTTTCTTACTTTCCACGCTCGTCTCGACGTAAACACCACAGTTTACATACTAAGCAGTAAGAAGTAACTACTTGTATGGTGAAATCTTACAAGAAACATTTAAAGCACGTACTTTGAACCGACTCTCTCTATGTTTATGACAATTTTATTCAAATAACACAAAAGAAGACAATATTAAGATAATGAATTCCCGAAAACCAGACAAGTGCATACACTGATCAACTGGATGTAACATCGGTCGTGTATATGGCAATCATACCGGCCGCGTATGAGCATTCAACATTGTCACAATCGTGCGTCTATCACAATCACAATGCAAACACATGCCTACTTCACTTCACGATGTAAACTAATTTCAAAACTTTGTTTAAATTTGAAAGGAAAGAAAATTAACCAAGTTCACAATACTCGTAGTCATAAAAATAAGCAAGTCTGAGTTCGTCGGCACCTCTGCAATCGATACGATCGAGCCGAGGACCGAATAGTCTCGGTGACAACGACCTCAGGCCACCTCAGACACTGGTGACCCACTACTCACAGTAGCCGTGCAATCGCAGTGATTAGCAACCGACTAATTAACTTAACAACTTGCTGAAATTCACTTTACCTATACACCTATTGTTACTTTTAAATACTGTATCGTTGATAATGGAAACTCATAAGAAACGATAACAGAAAGTCAGATAGAGATCATTCAATCTAATCTAATGCGTGCCATACACGTTCAAGTTATTTGATCAAAAATGCTGGTTCAAACTGTTCGATCAAATAAAAATATGTTTCGACCACTCATTTTAGATCAAATTTTCCCCCACACATTCATGTCAATTTTATCAAACATTTTGAATCAACCTGTTTGATCAAATTATTGGAACGTTTATGAGCCGCATTAGATTTATTCATCAAACGGCCTTTTGTCATCTTATATTACTCTAAGTACTCGTACACAAACCTACAAAGAAGAATGAAGCTGTAGTTGTATAACTTGTAAAAGTGACAATAGCACGCAATTAGAGGCCAGGTGGCTGTTTGTTAGAACTGAAGCATCCTCCATGCATGGAGCACCATGCTGACCTATTTTAGTTTGTTGACTCTTACCGCTACGCCGGGAAATAGCACTCGGCATCCTGTTACATAGGTATAGAAGAATTAACAATGTAGACAGCACATCAAAATGTATGTAGGATTAATTACAAAGGTAGTGTAATCCAAATAAAACCCTAATTCGCCAATGAGATATAGATAAAGGAGCATGGCAAACAATATTTTTTTATAGAAATATTCTGTTTCAATATTTGAATCAGTTTGTTACGCCGCTCAGCACTCATTCAAAACATAACAATACGTACGTTCTGTTGTTACTGATGTTTGAGATTTTACAGCCGATATGTTTATCAATCAAACGCTTCATGCTTCTGAAATAAGTCCACTAGGGAAGCAGCGATACGATGCCACGCCATATGTCCTGGGAATTAACTAACACGGAACAAACTTGATAGCCGACAGACTGGATCTTGAGCTAGGTTAGTGAAGTCTTACTAGGTATTAAATTGTGCTGAAATGCTTGCTTCTAATTGTGCCATTTGAGATTTAAAATAAGTACCTATAGTATACGCCCTATATTATTATAATACAATTATTAAGTAGGTCCGATAGACAAACCAAAAACTAACATTGGTGTTACCACAAGTCAATTATCACAGATTCAAAACAACAACAACTTCTGAAGATGTTAATTTTCTATAGTTTTAGGTATTGCCATATTTGCCGCAAAATTCTGGGAAACTCGAGAACCACTTTATAAGTACCTATCATAATACGATCACCTTTGTACGTCCACAAACGATTCGTCACTTACGAGGTTATGATTCACGCGAACGCGCACCTAAGTACTTGTGCTGCGAACGAGTCAAACACAAATACGCTCTTGTTTAGACAATTATCGCTACGCTAAAGAAAATATTCAAAGAAATATGAGCTTTGGAACCTTCAGGTAAGTACTCAATAGAGACCAAATTAAATTTATAGGTACCGCAATGTAAAACCACTTATCTTTTATTCAAATGTTGAGAGCCACAAAGTGATAAGGTACTCTTATCTCAAGGACGTCCTCCAAGTCGCTACATTTGTGTGCCCAAAGCCCACCCCCTGACCTATTTCACCCCGCGTCCTGATTCTTCAATTATAATATCAGATTATAGCCCCCCTACGATCAGGTAGACGTAATGCCTCTGTGATGTGCCTATTTACTTTAATAATACACGAATACTTATATAATATTGACACAGCAAGACTTTTTGACTTATCTATTTCAGACGTAACTTGTATAAATAATGCTTGCTAAGTCTAAACCTCCATTGTACATATGTGAGACTTGTTAATTCTAAGCCTAGCCAGGCTGAAGAAGAAGTTTGATGTTAGGTTCTTATAACACATTTGAATAAACTTGTTAAAATCTAAAAACGCCTTATTCAATATTTCATTTAATCTCGTCTAGCGGCGATAGCCCGCTGTTAGTGAGAACATCGCATGAATATGCATAAGTTACTGCTAACAATAGGGACAGGGTAGGCGGTATGTAGCTTTGCAGGTAGTAAATATTTACCAAATAACTAAGTGCTTGTATCCAGGGCCCGCATAGCAGCCTGCCGCGTTCTCGGAGGCAGCCCGTGATTGGGTGCATTCCTATGCGCGTGCGCCGACAGTGCCGCCACTGACGCTCACATAACTCAAGCCTTGACCTGCATTGCTAACGAAGCCTGCAGACGTACCCGATAAGACGATTCACTGACACCGATTGCAAAATGAACTTAAGTTTTAAACACTGTTGCTATTGCATTCCATGCTTGTTCACACGGATGCGAACTGCGAAAAATTACGACGCTGAATGAAAAATACACGTTACTAACAAAAAAAACTTAAAAAACGGACCGTAATCACCAGTTTTCGACCGACTTCCCAAGGAAGTAAGTATTTACTGAAAAGCGTTCAGATTCGTAATAGCATGAATCAAGAATCTAAATACCAATGACGTCAGAATGTAGTAACGCATACAAAATCAATACATGTTTAGTAAATCATTCGTCTACGCATTCTTCTACTTCAAATCCGGCTTAGTACGTACTGCTTCATTGAATCTAGGCGATCAGAAATAAAATAATATAAACATACTTTAAAAAAAATCCGATTTTCTTTGACGAATGTTATCACAAGGGCGGTACGTATGATTTCAGATACTATCGTATGTTGAATTTTCTTGTACAATTTACAAGAAAATTAATTAATTGTTTGCACGATTCATTCATAGAGATGTGTCGATGAAACTATAAATATTATGGACTAATTTAGGTAGGAACGTTTCTTTGCTCATGGTCATATCAGAGATATGACTGTCTACAAAATAACGTGCTGACTTGTTGCTTGAACGGTTTATCCCTTAATCCTTTTCTCTTCAGTAAAGCCCATACGGTAGGCCCTATATAATACACGCACTTTTCTATTGCCCAAAGACTTTAAATGATTCCAAAGTAACGGCATTAAATACCTTAAATGAATTCATTTCTTCCATTAAAACGGTGTATGTACCTATTACATTTACATATTTATGATGGGTCACAGAATGAGTCAACGGCCGAAGATCGTCATTTGTCATGTAAATATCATGGAAACCATTGATTCATCCATTGAGATGATTTGTAACAAACTTCAATATCCGGTGTGTAATACATCCTAAGTTATTAATGTTATTATCGTTGTGACTTATCAGTAAAAAGAACAGGATAGATGAAGCTGATTTAGGCGGAGTGACTCGTGTTCTCAGAATTTGACTTCTGCGTGCAGTTTACATTTATATTTTTTATCAGATATAAACTCCAATAACACACCTTCCAAACCCAACCGAACTTGTAAAATTATTAAACTAATAGATTAAGCAGCTGGTACCTGGTAGCTACTTTATACCACACGAGGATCTGCAATCAAATCTCTAAATGTTCAGTTAATTTCTTCTGTTTTTAGGAATACCATTCATATTTCCATATTGAGCATGTCAAGAGGTTGATGGTGGTCATGAGGATGTGTCTTTCCAAGCAAAGTACTTGAACCAAACTTACTTTGACATACCACCGTGTCTGAGACTTTCGGGGCCTGTTCCGGCGGCGCTCGGCGCTGCGGTCTGCGCGCGCCGGCGAGCGCAGCGCGTGGCACTGCGCCGCCAGCGCCTTGGTGCGCTCCGCCAGCGAGTGGCGCAGCTCGCCCCCCACGCCCCCCACGCACCCCCGCACCAGCATCTCAACCGACCTCCACGAGCTCCTCCCCAATACCGTCGTCATCTACGATATCACTCATCGCGACTCCTTCACGCTACTCCCGCTGCCTGTGCTGCAGCGGTGCCTAACACAAACAGATACTGATATAGAACGCACACGATCTATCAATTAGAACCCATCCAACTAAACGGTTATGTAACTAATGCCAAGATAAGATGTCAACTGTAGGTAATAGTCATCAATGTGTACAAAGAATTATATGAATACTGTCGCAGCAACATTTACACTGAAGCTAAAAATAAATTGATAGTAACTGCTTTAGATTAGATGAACGAGACGAAGCGCAAGGTCTAGGTCGGATGATAAGGTCGCGCAAGCAACACGCTGTTTATCATTTGATATGAGAAACCTAAATGTATTCTGCCGGGCGACGACTTCTGATCACAAACATGTGTCATTGTATATTTTCATTGAACGATTGACATAAAATCCCGTTTCAAGCGGGGATAAACAAAATTGTACTTGTTACAATACAAGGCTTTAAGTTCCGACAAAATCTATGTTAATATATGTTCTCTGTTAGCTCAACAAGACTAAGGTACAACCGATGTATGTATATACGTATGTAAATCGGGCTGGTTTCCGCAACTCCACGACTAGCGCGTATTTTGCGTGCAGGTGGGACAAATGCGTCATTCGACCCCAGCTCCCCAAGGAAGGCCAGCAACGCCTTGGTGTTACCAACTATCTCGTAGAGGGTACCTGGGTTTCCGAAGTACTTTGCCCTGTAATCCGCGACTACCGGGCAGCTTAGAAGCAGGTGTGCTGCTGTCTTATTCTCCTCCATGCAGGCTCTGCAGAGCGGGCTGTCAGTGACTCCTATAGCATAGAGGTGTTTAATAAAAGACCCGTGGCCAGTTGTTACGGCTGTGACTAAAAGCAACTGTTGTTTAGTCAGTCTTAGGGCTTGTTTTGTGAATCGGCCATCTATAGAGGGAAGTGCCTCTTTGGACTGCCTACACTCACTATGGTCAACCCATAGCTTGTGATGTTTATCTCCGGTGTGTTTCCTTACCAGATTGCGTAAGTACAACCGATTACACCCATTGAAATTAGCCGACAATATAGTAAAGGTGCGACATGACGCTCGGAGACAGATATAGGACATCCTCATTGTCAGGCCCGGCCCGTAGCCACTGGTGCCAGGTTGCGATTGTGACCGACATTCGTATCCTCTCTTACGTATTACATTTATAATTACTACTCTTTACTTATTTATGATTTACAATAATACCAACAAGGTTAATTCAAAACTCCATGTGCAGACTGATTTACCTGAAAATGGCTTTTAACTATATTTTTAAATAATGACTGAATTTAATTTTAAATATAGTTGTATTCCCTTACCTCCTTGCACTTTGACACAGACTATGAAATTGCATGGACACTGAATGAAAATGGAAAAGCTTAAGATTTTAACTAAATAGGTAGGGATTTTCAGAATTCACTATTACAGAATGATTTGATCTATCGAAACTGCGATTTATTTTCCAACAGCAAATGACAATCGATTGAGTTGTTACAGTCGATTGGATTTGGATAACGCCTGATAACGGTAGTCGGTACAGAACATTTGTTTAAAGATATTGAAACATTTTTCTCCTTGTGGTATGATTTTGTGGTATAATACTCGTGGCTAGAGATGAGCTCGTGGCTCAGCCGCACGGGTCGATCTTCAAGGTGAAGCAACGCTTGCCAAGGTTGGTCTGTGGATGGGTGACCATCTTAACATACCGAGTTTCCTCCGTGCCTCGAAAAGCACGCTAAGCCGTTGGTCACGGCTGTCATTTGTAGATCTTTGGCAATCGTTACGGATAGTCAGAAGCCAGTATATCTGACTCCAGTCTTGCCATGAAGTGCCGTGATACCCAGTTAATGGGTTGTGGAGGTCTGGTAGGCAGCCGCTCCACGTAAAATACTGGTATTCAGCTAAATCCGGCTTGACTGGAAGCCGACCCCAATATAGTTGGGAAAAGGCTAGGCAGATGGTAATACTGTAAAAACTAACTTTACACTAGATAATTCTAAAGCGCAAAATAGCAGGACTTAGTTTATTCTGGAAACTCTACTATCCAGTACGGAAAAAACATGATCCTCTTACAGCAACTCTTTGATAATCCATTTTCCACAGGAACCATTAAATTTTCCGTAACCGACTTTCCATAAATAGAAATTGTGAAAGGTTACCCGACTTTCATTTCATTGAATTATCGAGGAAACGTTAATTTAATTATGCATCCATGTTGATGTGGTTTTAAATTGCACAGTGGAGGCATTGGAACACCGTCGGCGTAGGCCTTCGCCCTTCGCAGACGGGTAGACACCAAGCCACCAACCGATAAACCGATGAACTTCTTAAAATAAGAAATAAAAATAACGTTTTGAGAAACATGTTGACTTTTCAATCATTTCTGCTCGGATTACAGACGTTGCGAAAAAGTTGCGTATCCGTTGCGTCTACGCGGCGCCAAAGTTATATTTCAATTTTTATATCGCAAAAACACGATCTGTTCTGAATATCCACGGCAATACAAGTTGAGTGCTTAGCCGTAAAATACATGTGTGTAGAGTAGGTCGGTATCTGACGAGGAAATTGGATAATTGAGGAAGGGAGCGGTCGCCGCCGAGAACTAGGTACGTACACTCGATACATTTACGTCTTTTAGTACGGACATCACATGTTGCACAATAACAACGTTGCTTTGGCATTTAAAAAACAACCGGTCTCGTAAATGTACATACATGTATACGTAGATACTGATTATTTTGAAATTTGTGCATTATAAACAAGTCTGTTGAATGGAAAGAATGCCCTAAGTAAACTAACCTACCTAGTAAAAAAAACCTCGGTCCGTTTAGCCTAAATTGTAATTTCAACATGCTTAAAAACGGTAGAAATGCAATAAATTGCAACAGTTAAAAGTGTTTCTCGGTGGAACGTTTTCTGAGGTATTCATGAGAACTCCTTACTGGGTCAGTGTGAGTGTATTTTAAGATATCTCGCTCGCAAACTAGCATTAATTGCTGCTCAGCTTGTGAATTATGTTTTTAACGATAAGCAGACTTAACTAACAGACATTGATTATGACATAAAACACAATGAACACCTACAACTTTACTGAAAATGTTGGTCTTCTCAGACAAAATTGAGTAAAGATTGTGAGTTGGTATCTAATAGACAGTCTGGTCGTGAGTTTCGGGCTTCTGGCTGTAACTTACTCTACACACAAATGACAGCCGGGAAAAACTACTTTCAATAACAAAGCAATTTCAAAAAGTTAAGTACCCATACAATATTAAATTAAAGCATAATTTATGCAACTTTTTAAACAACCACTGATCACAAGCCGTTCCTTCGCCAGGTGCTATTCCATTTTTATTTAAAGCGCCGAAATTTCACCCTTATCGCAAGTGAATACGGCGAGAGCACCGAATTCGGGTGAAAACGACAGGTGGCCGGCCACGGCCGTCAGGTGCACATCGTACAAAGAACCGAAAAGGTTTTTGAAATCCTACCTGGCATACGCCCCTTGCTAATTTATTCATCTCTTCATATAAACCATGAGTCTTTGCGTTTGCGCTCGCCTTTGTATTACTTTGTGTTCCTACTCATTATCTAGGCAGTAGGCTAGCTTATTATCAGTGAATGGAAGAATTACGTTACAGAAAGAAAAGCGAACAAAATTAATAATCACTCTGTTTATGTACCTGCATGCGTTTAGTCTTTCTACTTTGACTGTCTGCCCTTCTGCATAATTTGATTTTTGTTTGTGCAAATAAATTGCTTTAATTTATTTATCATAAATTAAAGCAATTTATTTGCATACATGGATATTCTCTACTGTTCTAATAAATACTTAACTTACTTTATACACTAAAATAAAAATAAAAAGAAAAGTCCTAACTAAGTTAACCCTAAAATATGGCGACCAAAGTTAATCCGCGTCGCTGTCGGCTGGAAGTGTGCCCAAACGACTGGCGGTATTGCCACGTTAGAATGGCAATTCTTATCCTTTGTCCAAGGTAAAAGCCATACATTAGCCATATCAGCCACTTGATTATTTAGATACATAATTGATAAGATAAGTTTTTTCTTGAAAGCGATGCAGATTTCATAAACTTTAAATTTTGACAGCATTAGCTTTTAAAATAAGTTGGAGGCCCAACACATCTACGGTAGGCAGTCCATAAGTTACGAAACTTGATTTTAACTTCTCGATAGTAATTTTCGTGTTTATTGAAAGTATGTATTTTTAACTAAAAATACGCATGCAGAAAATATTGTAAATACAAAAGTAAACCATCTTAATGAATTCCGTTTTTGCCCTTTTGTAGTGCACAATTTACCTTCGGTTCTGTGCTCATTTGACAATTACTGTACAGACAATTCCAACTATGAGACAGTGTTTTGTGTAGGTATTCCAGAATTCCGTCTTGATCGAAAAGTTCAGTCTTATCTGTCTGTGTCTACCCAACACGTAACAATTATTTGTCAAACTTCTTTAGCCCGAAAACTTGTCATGGTTTGGCGTTAAGGTAGTTAGATACTGTATTAATTACCCGGTCTTTTATGTTAAATTATACCCAAAGAATACACTTTTATAAAGTTAGAAACATAACCACATAGTAATTAACAAATAATATAGTTATAAAAACACATTATGACAAAAATACGCACAAAAAGTGTCATTAACCTTAGTAACTTCTCATAACGACGATTATAGCGTACCTATATGACTGATTGTGGACACTCATGAATCTTTGTTAGTCATACCCAGATGAACATCTTTGTACC
Source organism: Lacanobia oleracea (assembly GCA_950371165.1). Taxonomy (NCBI): domain Eukaryota; kingdom Metazoa; phylum Arthropoda; class Insecta; order Lepidoptera; family Noctuidae; genus Lacanobia; species Lacanobia oleracea. The sequence continues at coordinate 8,581,176 of OX493393.1, forward strand.
TTCTCAGGACTCTTGGTAACATTGCGTACCTAATATAGTTTGCGCGAAATTCACAGCTGATCAAACAAGTTTGTCAGTTGACACAAAACATCAACTTCAAAATGAATAACAATAAAACAACCTCTTAACTCTTGGCATTAACCACATACCCGATAACTAACTAATCGGTATATCCAGTACTAATTACCATGCAAATTATGTACACTTGAACTCAAAACACGTATAAAAAGACAAAAATGTTATCTCACTGTTCACAGTAACACAGTCACATAAATCACACACCAAATAAACAAAACGATGATTTAAAACTTTTGGATTCACTGCGAAACAGTTCACTAAAGTATTGAATGAAGAATTTTCGGAACTGTTTGGTATCACTGAATGTAAAGTAAAGACATCGAACGTTGACAAGTAATGGCCTTCCGCACTCGACGCGGGGCGCGCGTCGTCTGAGCCGACCTGCCGACGAGCTCTGTCGCGCTACAGCGAGGACTGACGCGACAAGGAAACCACGCATGTGCAGGATTCTCTCGGGTTTTCCGACACGACACAATCATGACGTCGCCATTCAGCTACGTCATTAAATCGCAAAGGTATAGATAATAAAGTACCTAATATTCGTTCGTACGGAAAACTGTACCTAAATGATTTCAGTTACAACGGGTAAATCAGGTACCTTAAACTAGTACCCAACGCAACCTACTTGTATTTGTTTGATGATTTAAAGTATCTTTTTTGACCTCTAGTTTTGAACAAAGCTTCGTTCGGAATACTCATTTTGATGATCTGCGAAATAAGGATGATATAAGAATAAAATATTGATGTTATAAGAAATAAAAATATATCGTGATGGTAATAGGTACCTACTCCTAAGCAGTTGAGACACACAAACACGCTGAAACAGCTGAGTTGAGTTGCTCAAGATAAGATAAAAATACACTTTCTCAGTGTTCCACAAGGTAGCGTCCTGAGACCTGTATTTTTCTAACGGAAAATTTTTTGTTCAGTACTCTCATAAATTCTCATGTAAAAACATTTTATACTTTTTGTCACTGTATAGCTATTGAAACCTTTTTGATAGAGCAGAATATGGTTGAACTTACGAAATCTTTTTTTAACGGGGGGAAACCCTCATGTATGTCCTCTGCCCTGGGGCGGGCGGAGGTGCCTGTCAGACTCTTACTAACCAATCCTGGGAGGCTACTCTCTAAGCCCGAAGTCCGTAATTTCGGACTTATTTTACTCCGTATCGGCTTAGAGAGTAGCCCCCCAGACCTAACCATAACCTATTGCTCCAATTTCGCAGCCTGGGTGCTGTACTGCTACATCTTATTATTTATCATACTGTGACTGAATACTTAACTACTCAAGTTTTAAACTTACCGTCGAAATTAAGTTAATACCAGAGAGTAAAACATTTAGTAGTAAGTGTAGAATTCTTTTAAATAAATATGGCGGTAGGCAATGGTTTTTTTTGTGGTACTATTTAGAGAAGGAAAAAAACAGTGAGTTTATTGCGCCGAGTAAAACGTTTAGGTACCATAAAACAAATGAATAACCTAAACAAGTTGGAAACAAAACATGCGTCACATCCGCGGAAAAAGGCCATGGCTCAGTATAATATTGGGACGCGTGTGCGAGACAGCGCCATTTTGCTGGTTTTCAGCGACAGCTGGTGTTGACTAGCCGACGATGACCGGAGTAGCATAAAAAGTAGTTATAGAAGTAAATAAACATATACGCTTACAAAAATCCTACTTAAGACGCTACCCTGACCAGAATCTTGCGACGGTCCGGTTTTCGTTTGAGACTATTAACTCATCAGATAAGAGAAATAAACTACATCTGAAAGCACATTATTAATGTTCGATATCTTACATGCCTCGTTCAAATTTTTTGCAAGTGTAAATTAAAATATAATAATAAAGTAAAATTAACTATATATTAATAAATATAATAATAGTTAAGTATATAATATATAGTTATAGTGTATTAAAACCGAATTAAAAAAAAAAAACTAAACTTATTGATTGTATGCATCTGGTCCCAAAGGCGACGCTCTAATCTTTTGAGGATTACACTAATGGATAAATAATTTATAAATCTAAATTATACACGTTTTATTTAATTCCAAAAGATCGCTTTTTTTATTAAATTAATTCAAAAAATTGTGTGAATTCTATGATTTATCATATAGCGGTGGGGTGCGGCAAAGAGGGAACGAATGTTCAAGGTTATTTGGTCAGGGAAAATGCAAAAGTGAGTTTGTTTACTACGCTTTCAGGCCTAAATAGCTGGACCGATTTTCATGATTTTTGATACAGATAAAGATGGAACCCTGGAGTAGTAGTAAAGTAATAAAGTAGCCTATTATAACCGTATAATAGGCTACTTTAACGCAAGCAAAGTCGCGGGCTAGAGCTAGTTATAAATTAAAGTGATTTGGTAACCCTTTATTAGGGTTCCGTACCCAAAGGGTAACCAACGGAACCCTATTACTAAGCCTCCGCTGTCCGTCCGTCCGTCCGTCTGTCTGTCAGCGGGCTGTATCTCAAAAACCGTAATAGATAGAGAGTTGAAATTTTCACAGATTGTGTATTTCTATTGCCACTATAACAACAAATAATAAAAATTAAGGTTTATGGTACGGAACCCTTCGTGTGCGTATTCGCACTTGGCTGGTTTTAGTTCATTGGGGTAAGGTTACAATAATTCGCATAGAAATAAAAACTGTTTACCTACGAATGTTGGGAACACTATAAATAAATGAATGTGAAAAGTCCCCATCGATCCTATGTATAAAACAAGATCAAAGTTCGCAAAAGTGGGTTTCTTGCATTTTTCAGCCAAATGGTAAGTCAAAAAAAAATATTTTGTTATTTTTAATATATCATGCCATAAGTACCTATAAAGATTGTTGTAACACTTTTTGTCCCCTTTATATAGCGAAAACTAGTAATTGAGTGCGTTCCTTGAATAATAAACCTGTTGCAACGATTTAGACCCTGAAAACTATATCAGTATTGGGTTATTTTCGAGTACCTAAGCAAAATTTTTAAAGATATAATTTTTTTACCTCACGATCAAAAACTGCAAATTGTGGGAAATCTGCTCGTCTTTGGATAATTAATGGATACTTTTCGGGTAGCTATGTATTCGGATGGATCCTCATATCAGAGATATTTATTCAGTTGCGCTCCGTGGAACCAATGGTCCCACGCGGAGCCGTAGAGAAATTTTTATTTTTTGGTACATACAGAAAAAAAAATGTGCCAGGAACATCCTGGCACATTTTATTTCTAAGTTTATATTATAAACTTAGACATATTTGTCAAATAAAAGATAATGACTAAAATTAGTTTTTCATATTTAAATTTATTATTTTATTTGTGTTGTTGGCCTTTAGTTATTTCAGTCAATGTCCGTCCGTCCACTGCCGAACGTAAGCCTCCCCCAAAGAGCGCCAACCATCCCGGTCTTGAGCAGTCCGCATCCATCCGCTGCCAACCACCTTCTTAAAATCATCGATCCATCGTGCCGCAGGGTGTCCCACACTATGTTTGCCCATACACGGTCTCCACTCTAACACATGTCTGCTCCATCGACCGTATGTCCGTTTGAGGACATGGCCGACCCACTTCCACTTCAGCATGCTGATCCTACGCGCAATGTCGGTGACTTTAGTTCTCTGGCGAATTTCTTCATTGCGAATTCTATCCACCAGAGAAACCCCGAGCATTGTTCTCTCCATTGCACGCTGCGCAACCTTGAATTTGTGGACCAGGCCTAAGGTGAATGTCCACGTTTCGGCTCCATAAGTCATTACGGGTAGGACGCACTGGTTATAGACGCTGGTCTTAAGGGATTGAGGGATCGACGATAATTCAAAGATATCACGCAGCTTTCCGAATGCCGTCCAGCCCAAGCGAATTCTTTTGGTCGCCTCCGTCTCAAAGTTGTGCCATCCAAGTTGTATAATTTGGCCTAGATATATGTATTCTTGACAACCTCGAGGGTAGCGCCATTTACGATTACAGGTCTCGAGGTGACATGACCATTGTACGTGACTTTGGTTTTGTCCAGATTCATACCTAGACCCACCCGCCTTGAAAAATCGCTCAGGCTGTTCAGCATCACCTCCAGCTCCTGCAAAGATTCCGCCATGATGGAATTTTCGTAGCAAATTTAAACGTCAGGTTGTGATTGGGATTCGTAAATAGCATGCGATGTTTTACTACTCTGTCAAGAAAGTACCGGGAAAAGATCAATAATACACAAAAAGTCTGTTATTCATCCAAATTTATTTTATCACCTTCAAAGTATGCTCCTTTAGAAACGATACACTTTCGCCAACGAATAATCCATTCATCAAAACATTTTTTAAACGCTGCTTCCGGAATTGAGTTCAGTTCTCGCCGCGAATTCTCCTTTATGTCTTCTATCGATTGAAAACGGGTGCCACGAAGTGGTAATTTGAGTTTAGAAAAAAGAAAAAAGTCAGCAGGAGCCATATCTGGTGGTTGCTGGATGGTATTTGTTGAGTGTTTGGTTAAAAATTCGTTCACAATGATAGCCTTGTGCGAAGGCGCATTGTCGTGGTGCAAAATCCAAGAATTTTCTTTCCACAAATCTGGCCTTTTTCGTCGAATTTGCTCTCTTAAACGCCGCATAACGCTCAAATAATATTCTTTATTTACCGTTAGACCTTCCGGTAAGAATTCAGAGTGCACAACTCCGCGATAGTCAAAGAAAACAGTCAACATGACTTTGACTTTTGATCGACTTTGGCGTGGTTTTTTCGGTTTCGGTTCAGTTGGAAGGCGCCACTCCGAAGCTTGTTGACTAGTTTGCATGTCAAACTCGTAAACCCACGTCTCGTCACCAGTAACAATGCGTTTCATGAATGTTGGATCCGAACTGACTCGTTCTAGCATGTCCTCAGCGACTTTCATACGATTGAGTTTTTGGAGAAAATTCAGATCTTTTGGGACTAGCCGAGCAGCAACATGTTTCATACCCAAATGTTTAGTTAAAATGGTACGGATCGACTCATGAGATACAGAAAGTTCGGCGGCTATCTCTCTCAGAGTTGAATGGGGACTTTCAGTCACTATTTCCTTCACTTTTGCGATGTTAACTTCAGTTGCAGACGTTGATGGCCTACCAGAGCGAGGCAAATCTTCCATCACATCTCGACCGCATTTGAACGATTTGAACCACTCATAAGCACGAGTTTTTGATAAAGTCGATTCACCGTAAGCCTTCTGTAACATTTTCAGTGACTCCGAACACGAAATTCCATTGGCGATGCAAAATTTAAGACAAACTCTTTGTTCGATATTTTTGACCATTATGAAATTCGCAATACACACTATATATGATATTACTAAAACCAGCACTGTATTTAATATAAATAACAGATGCAACTCAAACTCCGCGCCAAAATGGAAAACAGTTGTGCCAATCTAACAACTACAAAAAAAACAAAAATTTGAATTTGGAACCATAAACAAATCCATTCCCGATACTTTTTTGACTGAATGTATACTGTTTTTTATCGTTTAATATACTTTTATTTTTTTAAGGCTGGGGTTAATTTGTATGGACCTTGGCCCTTATTATTTGGCTAAAAGTACTTGTATTTTACTGCCACTTTTTTAATTATGACCGAAAAGACAAAATCTTCAGTTTTACTTGAATGACAAGATTCAGATAAGTTCAAAGTTAGAATTAAAATTATTTTTGCGGACCTGCTCTATTGCTTTTTGATATAGAGCTCTGTGTTCCCCGCACTATTAAACGATGTCTATCATTAACTGCAACCTTCGCAAAAGAGGCTGACGTTCCGCTGAACGAAATTGCAGTCGTTGTAAGAAGTCTAGCCTGTTTGTAGCGTCAGGAAGTGCTTCCAGAGACACACAACCCATCGGAAGACATCACCAGTGCATTAACGGGGGGAAAACCAATATCAAACATTTCTATACTGGTTAGAAACTGTGTTGTCGCAACGTGATTTCATCGACCTACCCCAAACATCGGATTGTCATTAGGCATGCTGCATCTACTCTCCTAAATGTATAACTACCTGCGCACTTCAGGTCTTGAGTGAAGTAAATAACAAACTGTCCAATTCGCTACGTAATCTTCGTTTTTTTTTCATGTACGATAGACTTGCGTCACGACCTACTTTAGCAACTAACTGAGTATACGGCGTCGTTATAACCTGCTGAATAAACATAAAAAATACACTACCTATAACTTGATAATAATCTAATAGATGGGGACGACGATACTACAGTAATATAAACTTTAAAAAAATAGAACTAAAATCATATCCGATAATTTCGGTCTCTGACAACTAGATATCTGATTGAAATATCCTTTTACTTATAAATGGTTTTTCAATAGGGACGCTCGACTTTTGTCAGTTTATAGCGGCCACCTTGGAAAAGCGATAGCTGTCAAATTTTGCAGAAATACATATGTATTCGTGACATTTCACCATGGAACGCTACACGTTCATTAACGCGACGAAATTTTTTTTTTATTAAAGTTTATTCTCAAAGATTAAATTTATTGGATGAGAAGTTCGAGGGCTTCGTCATATCACGTGGTGGTGACATCAACTGGCCACCGAGATAGTGTGATGTAACACCGCTCGATTACTTTCTGTGGCGCTACTTGGAGTGGGAATCTCGAGTCTATGCTGACAAACGACAAATATTTGCTGCCCTAAAGTCCAACATAACTCGCTTTCTGAATGAGTTTGATCCCCATTTATGCGAAAATGTCGTCCAAATTGGTCCACCAGGATACACCACCTTACCGGAGTCGCGGCGGCCGTTTGGCTGAAATTATATTCCATACATAATGTCATCAAATAACAAGCAATATCGCTTAAACAGTTTGTTTTCTTCCATGCGCTTTGAAATGAAAAATGAAAAGCCCTATAGTAATCTAATTACGAAGGTTCGATGATTTGAAGAAAGCTGGCAGCGGGTGGATCGGGATGGTTCGCTCTTTGACTTACGTTCAGCAGTAGAATTGCAATTGACCACTATGATATGATGATGAATCTTATTAGTCCTTTGCAATGTAAAAGTATTGTTATCTTACTATATGAAACTCTTCCGTTACTCAGTGACTGACAGACAACGCACAGCCAAAACTACTGTAGTCTATTCTGTACCATCATGTTCGTAACTCGATAGACGAGCAGCCAAAATCCGAGGTTAGTATCAAATCCGTATTAACGTAAGACCTTTATGTTGTGTGCAATAAAGCTCACTTTGTGAGGTTTGTCACTCAGGTGAAGCTCAATATCGAAATATTTGTTTACAGAATAGAATAGACTAGCAGCTAGTCTATTCTGTAGAATAGGGGTACTGGTCCTAGAAATTGAAAATTTTGGCATATGGGTTCCTTGGGGAAGGAGTCAGTCCTTGGATAAGAGAGTATTAAGAGAGGATTTCCCGACGGGTATTGCGCGTACGAAGTTGCGGGCAAAAGGTGTAGTCATAAGATATTTACCGGATAACATTGCAAAATCTATAGAATTCACAATTTTCTTGACAAAGAGAAATTATAATCTCTCATGTTACAGAGTTTACAATTATCCGGTGACCATTTATTATATATAAATATACCTTATGAAATTCACGAATATGATAAGTGTATAGTTGCCATTGCAGTAGAAATAGACACGAATAGATTAAAAATTACTATAATCTATGTAAAAGATCTCAACGCGCGATACTATACAAACATTGTTTTGTTGCACAATTTTCCACTGACTAATAGTATATTTATCCTTTACATGACTTTACTTCATAAGACTGTAGTGAAGACCTAACCAGGAACAGTATGTTTGAACTTACTTAGTTGCTATTTTTTTACTAATTTGCAACATTTATCATGACGCACGATAAAAAACGTCTGTACAAGGTACTTGTCACATGGATAACTGATACAGTGCCTGTTGGCTAACAATCTTTTAGGATAAAGAATAACGATAATTACGCGAACTGTTACTTCAAGTTCTATAGAACGCAATGTTACGTGAAAGTGTTCGACGAAGGTCCGGGGCTCCGCCGTTTCACTTTCTACAGAAAAATGCGATTGTCGAAATGTTCGCGCGCCTTCGTCAACTATCCAAGTTATAAAACAACTAACTTATATTAGCATAAAAATGTCAAATGGGAGTGTTTTTAGTTAAGTACCTACTTGTCAAAAAGTTGAAAGTTACAAATAGTGTATTGCCTGCCTATAACGTTGATGGGAATTCACTGACCTGTAGTAAAATTGCTGGATTTCGGTAGCTTACTTATCTTACAGTATAGTGAAAAGGCTACCTACTCTAGGCTGGCATGCCTAGCCTTTTCCCAACTATATTAGGGTCGGTTTCCAGTCAAACCGGATTCAGCTGAATACCAGTATTTTACGTGAAGCGGCTGCCTACCAGACCTCCACAACCCATTAAATGGGTAACAACACGGTATTTCTTGGCAAGACTGGAGTCAGATTTACTGGCTTCTGACAATCCGTAACGACTGCCAAAGTTCTACAAATGATAGCCGGGACCAACAGCTTAACATGCTTTCCAAGGCACGGAGGAAACTCGGTATGTTAAGATGGTCACCCATCCACAGACCAACCTTGGCAAGCGTTGCTTAACCTTGAGGATCGTCCTGTGCGGCTGTTATTCTTTAGCCACGAGCTCCTCACACACACACTATAATATATAATATGTGCCAGGCTAGAGCAACCTTTTCATTCATGCATTCTTAGCCAAGTCAAAAAGTTTTTGAGTTAAAGCCAAGCTGTGGAAGTCTTAAGTGATTCAAATAACGCCGCCACCTATCATAACATACACCAGATAACTTAAGTAACTAGTGCTACTTGATTCATCTCAGGCAGGTACTTATAAAGAAATACTTTCTAAAAGATGCTGATTAACAGCAATGCGTTGATGGGGTGGCGAAACTGCTATATCGCTAACGCATCTTCGAAGAATTACCAATCTGTCGGTTATTTGATGCATTTCCGAATGCGTGCGATGTAATTTTATAATTTGGAGACAAGTCCTTAACATAATCGTATGACTAGATTTATAACAGTGCGCCACCGTTATAGCTAGACATTCCACTCATACATGCTGTGCGTTCCACAAGTGGAATTCTTTTCCGGAATATGTGCACCTGGTTAACGCTAACGGCAACCTTTAAGCCACGAGTAATGACGTTGCGTTTAGAGAAGCATACCACCATCATATTTTATTATCGCGTAAGTACCTTATATCAATTGTCAGTTTGTGATACTGGTCAAACGGTCCGCCGTATGCTGTCGGCCGGTGCCATAGATTGCCGTAAAAGAATTATACCATCCCATCACTTTCCGTGGGTATCGTAAGAGGCGAATTAGGGACTCGCCAGAGAATGGGCAGCAGCGTTCTCTGTAAAACTCAACACCATATACTGCGATCGCCAACCCGCCTGCCAAGCGTGGCGATTATGGCAAACCCCCCTCCCTTTTGGGGGAGGCCTTTGTCCAACTGTGGACATCTTTCGACTGATATGATGATAGAAGGCATAATATAATCAATGCATCAATGTCGTTGTCAATTTCTCGTTTCACCTTCCACACTACTCCATTTATCATAGAACAGAAGGAAATCTGAAAGTTAACAATGGTGCAGAAACTGGAGCAAGCGCGCGTGTGGCTGTGTGGCAAGCCACTGCCACCAGTCCCACGAACACTTTCAACATTTTGCGTTATTGCTAGAATAACAAAACAAATATCGCAATCAACATCTGTGCCGTACTTTTATGCAATTGAGAATGTTTGATGTCATGTTCAACTTGGCTGCAGCGGACTATGATGGTAATCGGACAGACAATATGCATAGTAACCTAGCCATTACTTGGTTAAACGACGCCGTTCAATGAAAAGGCTAGGCCTTCAATTAAACGGCTGATTAAGCAGCCAACTAGGCTGGTACATTATATAAAGTGTCTTTGAAATATCATAGGGCTCTGGATCCTGGACCTTTGGAAGGCATACAAGAGGCCGAAACTAAATCGCAGAGGCCTGGCGGACATCTTAATTGGAATGGTTTTCTATTTTATAAGTGAACCCAAGGATTACCGGTTAAAGCAAGATTTTTGCATTAAGCTATGAGTTTTGGAGGCTATGGTGAACTGGTTACCAGAACTATGAAAGGACTGTGGCTCCTGCCTGATCTATGTCAAAATGTCATTCTACGTGTATGAAATGGCACACGGTAGCTTGCTCACTCAATAAAAGGTCTTCAGAATCGGTCGCTCCTGATATTTAATTTAGATTTTTTTGAGTAACATGACATGGACAGCAAAAGAAGTCAATAACCTTTCCGATAAGTCGAGAAGACCTACGTATGGGTCTATGTTGATCACTGGACTTCTGTGGGCGAGAAATAAAACCCACGCACTGAATCATCGCCCAATCGACCTGCTGACAACTAACATTAACCACTAAGTGTTCTAAGGGTGGTCATTGAAAGTAGTATTTTATTATTCTACTGATGTTTTAGTAGTAGTTATATGTGTATGTATGTGTCTACCCGGGTACCCGTTTCCAGTTTTCCTGTTATGTACACATATGACATACTACACGCCAATTCTATTTATGTTTATAACAGGAAAATATTTATCTACTTAATTACCTATCAGTAACAGCAGTTTTAACAAAATTTGTATTTATAATGACTAAGTAACCAATAATTTCATCAACTCAGCAGAATGTATGTAGCCAGCCTTGAATGTCGCCAGTTCAAGTAAATACCTACTCACGTATTAAGCAACGTTTACTCTCTATAATATCATCATTATAAATAGCCAAACTGAAATCGCCTCTGCAGTTTTCTCGATAGTGATCTAATAGCACTCGTCAGTATTCGTGAGACCGCTCATCGCGCGATTCGCTCTTGTAGAAGAGGGTTAGTGAAACTTGGCATTATTGCCTGTGGTATGTGTTAGTAGTGTCACAAGGAACTACAAAAATGATATTACCAAGCTCTCAGCATCCTGGCTCATCTTTTTCTACGCATGGTTCCCGTGGAGGAACCGCGCTGCGGCGGCTTTGCGGCTAGAATCCAGGTAATCCAAGACACTGCACCATCGCACGTCACCATAACAACACGCCACATTCCATCACTGCATCCGCGTCCAACATATGATCGCGGTGGCCGGTGTCTCTGACGTCACGCGCTTTCTCACCACTTCACAAGGTTGTAACAACCGCACTAGGTGCCTGTAGGTCCTGTGCACTCGATCACTAAAATTCAAACAATGATACTCTTGGCTGATGAATTGATTCGTTTCGCTTTGGCGTGCTGTAGAAATAATGTTCGCGTGTGGGCAACAGTGCTATCGTGTGACGCAGGTAACGACTTTCGCGCACGAACTGAGTGAAGCACGTCCGCGTCGTGGCACCGCCGCCGCCGCGCGCGCACCACGTAACGGCACCCACCCCCGCCGCCGCGCGCTCCCCTCGCGGGCTCCTCCGGACCTGCCCTGTCTCACTATATCGCCTGCATACTCTGAATAGCCGTTCCCATAATCATCTCAATGTGATTACTAACACATTGAGATGATTATGCTAGGAAGGCTAACAAAATAGCCAAAACTCAGGTAGGTATAATTTATAACTGATGAACCTAGCCCAGTGGATACCTTCTTAAGAGGCAAGAGCGAGCCCTATCACAGTTGCAATTACGTTAATTCATTAAATGAATATTTATACAATTTTCATTTTTTATGAACTATGGTTTATTTTGGTATAAATTTTACGTAATAATGTTCATGTATTAAGGAGAAATTTACAATTAATTCGGAGCGTTCTTAGTAGTTTTTTGAATTTGAACGGGATTTTTTTTACAGACATTCCATTCTTATTTCAAATTTCTTAGGCCGCTATGACCAAAACCATTTAGGGAATGTTATGATATATTTCTGATTTTATTTGTTTAGTAAGTACAGTAGTTCAATCCATAAGTCAGGATCTGATGATGGGATCCCATGAAAAATATTTGTTCAGCAATATTTTAGCCAATTGTTAACCGATTTGGATGATTCTTTTTTTGTTTTAAAGATTATTTTCTCCAACTGGTCCCATTTAAATTTGGTGAAGATCTGATGAAAAACTTCGGCGGTAGGCAACGGAACTCTTCAATAAATGATAGCAAATGGATAGGGTTTTCTGAAATCGCACAATATAGCTGTTGATTGTTTACACCTATGGCGTGATGTCATAACATAACATCACGCCGGCACGCTGTGTTTGTGGTTTCACTTTTTCTCTTGAATACTCTTTAGTGGCACACAAGCACCACTAAAAAGTATTCATGAGAAACTTACTTCGGAATTTTGGCTTTTTACAAATAGATAAGAGAAAAATGCGAAAAGTGAGGCAGCTATCTTCACTACGCCTTTTTCTTTAATAACCATTTTCAACTATAATGCGCGCGGAACTAGTTGGCCGCAACTTAGGTATGTGAGTGGTGGGACGGAGAGGCGGGGGCGCTTGCTGTCATTACTCTCAGTGAGGCGCCGTACTTCGCGACGGCAACACGCGTTAAAGTACACGCACATGAGATTGCAATAGCGAGATGAGTCTGCCGATAAAAAGACAATCTACGGAAATAATATTTAAAGTGCATACGTTTTAAAAAAAATGGAAAGCCGTAGTCAATGGTTTAGAATATAAAACTGATATACATAAATTAGTAGCAGAAGCAACAGGGATATCAGAACGAAGTGTAAGGAGAGTGATTGCTGAAAGTAAAACTTCCTTGCATAATACAGGGTAAGCAAAATTTAGTTCTCCGCGAAGACCAAAACAAATAAAAAGAAAATACAAGTTGATGATTTTAATTTAGGAGTAATAAGAAGAAATATAAATCAGTTTTATACGGTAGATACGAAAACTAAATGCTGTGTTAAACGAGGATAATATTTTATATTGCGGATTAACCTTTTTAAGAGAACTTTTGCACAAACTGGGATATTCATTTAAAAATGTAAATCGAAGAGATCCCTTTTAATAGAGAGACCAAACATTGTTGAAAGGCGAGTGAAATATTTGAGGGCCATAAGAAAATTCAGAGAAGACAATGTATGTATGTATGTAAATCGGGCTGGTTTACGCAACTTCAAAGTTAGAGTGAACGGGCTCCTTCTGGGTAGGCTCGCTCCATCGTAGACTTTGTCTCTGTCATCTCTGACATAGACTAGAGTCAAGAGCAAACACATTACAAATAAAAAAAAAAAAAAAAAACTTCACGGCTAAGCGCGTATTTTGCATGCAGGTGGGACAAATGTGTCATTCAATCCACCCCAGCTCCCCAAGAAGGGCCAGATTGCGTAAGTACCCGAAAGGCAGCGACACGATGGGTTTAGGTCCCATCGCTGACATACTCGAACCCATTCTGGCGAGATCATCCGCAGATCGTAGCCTCGAGATTCACGATGACCCTTGATCCAATGAATGGTTACTTTGTTGTGTCTACTAACCTGATTGAGACGTTGGTGACACTCGATAATCAACCCAGAGTTCACTGTGTGGCTGTTCAGAGCTTGTAGGACGGCCATGCTGTCCGAAAGTATGCGTATTGAGTGGTCCTTAACTTCCCTGGTTAGGATGGCTGATGCCACCAGAGAAATGCCCATGCATTCAGCTTGCAACACTGTGTTGTGGACACCCAATGGTGTGGCTATGTGGATATTGAGATCCTCTGAGAAGATTCCTGCACCAGTACCTGTACCTGTTTTTGATCCATCGGTGAAGATACGTAGCTCAGCGGGGCAGAGCCCCTCGTAACTATGATCCTCATGCAATTGGATTTTGTATTTTTTTCAAAGATAATTTTCTTGGGTACTTGCTTTTTTTTATGGGGATTTCATTGTTGAGCTCCTCGAGCAGAGCGGTGTGTTGTGTTTCTCTCTTACCCCAGAGGTCTAATGTTTTAAGGCGTACTGCTACCATCGTCGCTTCCTGTTGTACAAACAAGTGTACCGGAGGGAGTTCCAGCATGGCTTCCAGCGCCGCAGTTGGAGTAGTCCTCATGCAGCCCGTCGTCGCCATGCAGGCCAGCCTTTGCATGTGTTGTAACTTGTTTACGGCTGTAGCTAGCTTTGTGCGTGGCCACCACACCACGGCCGCGTAGGTTAACATGGGCCGAATTACTGCGCTGTACAGCCATAGTATTATTTTTTGGGAGATAGGCCCCACTTCTTCCCTATCATTTCTCTGCATTGTCAGAAGGTAATGCAGGCCCTGTTTAGTTTGTAGTCTAGGTGATTACTCCAGTTTAACTTACTGTCTAGGATGACGCCTAGATACTTTACCTCGTTAGACAGCTGGAACTCTGTGTTGAAGAGTACAGGGAGCCGGTAGTGGCCTAGTGCTCGTTTTTGAGTGAACATTACTAATTCAGTTTTCGTGGCGTTTACTGACAGAACATATTCTTCGCACCATCTTTCCACGATGAGTAGTGCTTGTTGAATGAGGTTGCAGATCGTTCCAGTCACTTTCCCTGGCAGTAGGATTGCGAGGTCGTCAGCATAACCTATTGTGAAGCAACGATAAGCGTTGAGTTTGGTGATCAGGTAATTAATTAACAGATTCCACAGAAGAGAGGAGAGCACACCTCCCTGCGGGCAGCCTCTGGCTATCAGAGCCAACTGCTGCTTTTCCTCAAGGCGAACCACTCGTTTGCTAAACATATTAGTTAGCCAGTCAGTTAGTACCTGTTCCACACCGTGTTTGGAGAGAGCGGCACTAATGCTGGAAAAGCTTGTCTTGTCGAAGGCTCTTTCGATGTCTATGAAAGTGCCCAGGCAGGACCCTTTCTGGTGAATCGCTTCCTCAATCTGGCTCACCACCAGATGAAGAGCGGACTCTGTCGACTTACCCGAGCTATAGGCGTGTTGGTTACCATGCAGTGGTATTGTTTTTAAAACGCTATCTCGTAGTTCCCTTTCACACAGGCTTTCCATTGTCTTCAGTAAAAACGAGGTCACTAAAAGGTCGATAGGATTTAGCGTTTGTGTAGTCACTTTTACGTGGCTTCGGAATGAATATGACTTTCACTTCTCTCCATACTTTGGGAACGTATCTAAAGGCCAGGCACGCTCGCATTAAGAGCACCAGTTTTGTTGCAACAGCAGTACCTCCCCACTGTAGTAGGGCAGGAAACACACCGTCGAGACCTGGTGCCTTGAAAGGTTGGAAGCTTTTGATGGCCCACTGAAGTTTTTCCAGCGTAATCATCTTTTCTGCATAAAGTCATCTTCTGATGGTGTTTGGATAACGTCAAGCCATTCATTTACCTGCGCGAATACTCTGCCT
Source organism: Lacanobia oleracea (assembly GCA_950371165.1). Taxonomy (NCBI): domain Eukaryota; kingdom Metazoa; phylum Arthropoda; class Insecta; order Lepidoptera; family Noctuidae; genus Lacanobia; species Lacanobia oleracea. The sequence continues at coordinate 8,596,560 of OX493393.1, forward strand.
GGGAAGTGAGTTTCTACTAGGAGGCGTTGCGCTTCGTCAGATGCCGTGGTCAGCGTGTTATCGGGTTTCCGGAGCGTGGCGACCTCAGGGGTGTCCTGTTGCGCCAATCATGCCAACAAGCAAAAAGGGTAAGGAAAATTCCTTACCCTTTTTGCTTGTTGGCATGATTCAATGTTACCACAGAATTTACGCCACCCTGTAGTTCTTCTGAATCTGATGCATTTCTTGTAGCTGTATTTGACCGCGTAATAAGCGTCCCAGTCCTCATCACTACATGTGTTCAAGAGCTTTTCTTACCTTAACGCGTTTGCGCTCTAGGTCCGCCCGGTTACCCGGTGTGTCGCGCGGAATCGTTTCTGGGCAGGCGATTCGGTAGCTGTTTATCAGCGATTCGGTGAGTAGTGATACTTTCGCATCGATCTGTGCCGTGTCCGCAAGAAACTCCGAATCGCATGATGGCGCAAGCCTTGAGGCTTTGTTCACATTTCTAATAATAATGATAATTGCTCTACTCTTAAACATAATAAAATATACATAAAATAAAGTCAAATGATAAAAGTATATTTGTAGAACCCACTAACGACTCTGAAAAAAATAAAGTTTAATCGTAATCGTATAATAAAGTCTTTAAAAAATACGAAATCGGCTGGGTATGATGACATCACAACCGAGCTCATTAAAAAAATTGCTAAAATAGCATCGCCATTATCTCACATTGTCAATTTATTCCTGGAACAGGACTACTTTCCGAATAGGTTAAAGCTGTCTCTGATAAAGCCACTATACAAAAAAGGGTCAAAATCAGACGGTGATAATTACCGACCTATCGCTCTTACTCTCAGTATATCAAAAATTTTGTGTGATGAAATTTCTTTCTATACACAACATACTTGTTGACCAGCAATACGGGTTCAGACAAAATAAATCCACGACATTGGCAATATTTACGCTAGTGAAAGCAAAGATGACGAATATGAATGATAAAATAACCACTTGTGCATTGCTTTTAGACTTAAGTAAGGCGTTTGATCAGAGAGGAGGACAGCGGTCCAGCAAAAGAATGGTTTCAGTCATACCTAACAAACAGGTAACGAGGTTAACAAAATTAAACAAATTATGTAACTCTTTAGAAATTTTTGATTCTGATGCACGGCCTAATTGATGTGGTGTACCACAAGGTAGTATCTTAGGGCCATTATTGTACCTTCTTTACATTAATGATTTGCCTCGGGCAATAAAACATCAATGTGTATTGTTCGCCGATGACAGCATACAATACTAACAAGGCGAATACTAAAATGCCATGTACAAAAAAACGAACAAGAATACTGGAATTATGATATGAGATTTGATACTATGATGGACGAAATCATTATAAACTTACAGAATCGTCTATTCTGAATCAAGTTCAGAGAGTTCAGAATCAAGTGATTCAGAGGATATGTCAGAATAATTTAATATACTTAATTTGTTTTTGGTTTCTAATTACAATATAATTAGATTGGTACAATATAAACTTCTAAAAGTTCAATTGTTTTTTATTTATTCTTTTCAATAATTGAACAATTATTGTTCACTATATCTCGAGATTAGTCATCACTCTCTAATCTCATGTGCGTTTCGAGCCGTAGGCAACCTGTCGTCACCTAAGGCGCGGCCAACTAGTTCCGCGTGCACTATACCCAATAAGCCAAACCTGTCTAAAAGACTCTTATGTGCTTTTACACTGGATTCATCAATATTGTACACAACTTGAAAATAAGCAGGCAGGTACACCGAAAAGGTTCCCTAAAATAGATATCACTACATAGTATAGAACAAAGTCGCTTACGCTGTCTGTCTATCCCTATGTACTACTCTGTCAAGAAAGTACCGGGAAAAGATCAATAATACACAAAATGTCTGTTATTCATCCAAATTTATTTTATCCCCTTCAAAGTATGCTCCTTTAGAAACGATACACTTGCGCCAACGAATAATCCATTCATCAAAACATTTTTTAAACGCTGCTTCCGGAATTGAGTTCAGTTCTCGCCGCGAATTCTCCTTTATGTCTTCTATCGATTGAAAACGGGTGCCACGAAGTGGTAATTTGAGTTTAGAAAAAAGAAAAAAGTCAGCAGGAGCCATATCTGGTGGTTGCTGGATGATATTTGTTGAGTGTTTGGTTAAAAATTCGTTCACAATGATAGCCTTGTGCGAAGGCGCATTGTCGTGGTGCAAAATCCAAGAATTTTCTTTCCACAAATCTGGCCTTTTTCGTCGAATTTGCTCTCTTAAACGCCGCATAACGCTCAAATAATATTCTTTATTTACCGTTAGACCTTCCGGTAAGAATTCAGAGTGCACAACACTGCGATAGTCAAAGAAAACAGTCAACATGACTTTGACTTTTGATCGACTTTGGCGTGGTTTTTTCGGTTTCGGTTCAGTTGGAAGGCGCCACCCCGAAGCTTGTTGACTAGTTTGCATGTCAAACTCGTAAACCCACGTCTCGTCACCAGTAACAATGCGTTTCATGAATGTTGGGTCCGAACTGACTCGTTCTAGCATGTCCTCAGCGACTTTCATGCGATTGAGTTTTTGGAGAAAATTCAGATCTTTTGGGACTAGCCGAGCAGCAACATGTTTCATACCCAAATGATTAGTTAAAATGGTACGGATCGACTCGTGAGATACAGAAAGTTCGGCGGCTATCTCTCTCAGAGTTGAATGGGGATTTTCAGTCACTATTTCCTTCACTTTTGCGATGTTAACTTCAGTTGCAGACGTTGACGGCCTACCAGAGCGAGGCAAATCTTCCATCACATCTCGACCGCTTTTGAACGCTTTGAACCACTCATAAGCACGAGTTTTTGATAAAGTCGATTCACCGTAAGCCTTCTGTAACATTTTCAGTGACTCCGAACACGAAATTCCATTGGCGATGCAAAATTTAAGACAAACTCTTTGTTCGATATTTGTGTCCATTATGAAATTCGCAATACACACTATATATGATATTACTAAAACCAGCACTGTATTTAATATAAATAACAGATGCAACTCAAACTCCGCGCCAAAATGGAAAACAGTTGTGCCAATCTAACAACTACAAATAAACAAAAATTTGAATTTGGAACCATAAACAAATCATCCATTCCCGATACTTTTTTGACTGAATGTATGCTTAGATCTTTAAAACTACGCAACGGATTTTAATGCTGGTTTTAGTATATAATTTTCACCCTTGCGAAGCCAGGGAGGGTCGCTAGTGTAAGTATATAAGTGATTGCAGTTCATAATGATAAGAGGTACGAGTAGCTATGATGGGATAAACGACAAATTGTGTTTGTGTTGTGTTTATCATCCTGTTTAAATTGAAAATGAGGCGTTAGAGATGGTTGATCGATTATTTTGGCCATATTCTTTCCATTGGCAAAGAACATCAACAAACGGAGGCTTCAAGAAGAATGCAGCTTGGGATGGCCCCTTTTGGTAAAATTGGATGACATTCTAAATTCTGCCAAAATTCCATAATGTCTAAGTCCCACCTCTACAACCAGTGTGACAGCATGACTCACGGTGCTGAAAGAGACATGAACGCTCACGCAGCTGACTGCGTACAGGCTGAGAGTTGCACAGAGAGCTATGGAGCGTTCCATAGGTACTTGGCATACGGCTAACAGATAAAATACCAAATGTCGAGATCCGAAGGCGTAACAAAATTTTTGACATCGGAAATTGAATTACGGAACTAAAATGGCAGGACAGCTGGCAAGGCGAGTTGATAATAGGTACAGTAAGACGGTAACCGAGTGGCGTCTGTGCGTCTGTGGACTGGAAGAAGTGTGGGTCGTCTCGTCCGGCAGCTAGATGGACTGACGATATTGTTGCCATCGCGAGTAAAACCTGGATTAGGCTGGCAAATAAACGTGGGAATTGGCACAAGAAAAAAGAAGGCTCAGCGATGGGCGAAGTGAAGATGTAGATGATGATGTGTTTACAGATGCAACTCAAAACGTACCTAATGGGACTTGTGCACCTTCCCTTATTAAATACTAGCTGCTGCCCGCGACTTCGTTCACGACATACAAGCGAAAGCCCAAAAAAAAAAAGGGCAAACGATTAAATTATGTCGCTTTGTAAGATCGCTAGGATAAGATATGCAAACCGTCAATAACAAGACTGTTATTCAAGGCACTTGTCAAAATCTCTCTCTGGTGCATATCTTCTATTCAAAATGCCGTCCAGCCCTTGTAATTTTTCCTAATGAAAAACTTCTGTTTGCGATGTTTAAAAAAGTTGCTAAAGTTGTTAACACGCGATAAGTAGAGCTACATAAAGTGTGTTTTCCGTACACAGAAAAAATTAATTAATGTTGAAGCAACGGGATGACATAGGCTATCTTCTAAGACAACCTAACCAACTTCTTGATTGTGGTGTGTGTCGTCAGCAATTATTAACAGTAGGTATTCGTATAATTATGCGCATTTGAGTGGCCTTCTTCTTTTCCGTCGTTTCCTGACTACTGAAGATCGCGACCACATACGTCGCGTCTCCAAGCCATTCAATCTTCTGCAGTGTGGATTGCTCTGTAATGCTACTTCCAACAGCCGTCTTTATGGTGTCGGACCATACCATAAAGAAGACCACATGTTTGCTTGCCATAATGTATTGATATTATATTGCGCTATATGAATAGGTAGTGCTTTTCTTCAAACCACGAAGTTAAGAAACTACTTTATTTATTTCAAACGAAGGCCTGCATTCTCGATATAGATAACGATCGCGTAGCGACTGAAGCTGGTCGTTAAGTCCTAAGACTAGTCAATAAGGCCAGTCAGTAAGTCAATCTCGAACGCATTCCACAATCATAACCAGTGGAATGATCCGTGGATCGCGTTTGAAATTTACTGTGTACGGAGTGACTTTAACGTGTTCGGTCGACAGGCGATCGGTAAGCATGTCGAGGTTTTCCGCCCAGGAACGAAAGTCATAACGATGTTAGGTTAACCGAGCTAATTCAATTATTTTTGCAACTCCTCTATCATGGGACTTTGCCACCTGCACGTGACCCTTGGCTCCCGTATAGGTCCAGTATTGGGCAACTAAAGCAAAGCTTGGTTGGGTTGACATGACCCTGGCTACGTTAATTGCAACATCGGTGACATTCATTAAATCCTCCAAAGTACAGAAGTTATTGAGCAGCTTTAGCTTATTTAGCCTATCAGATGTAAGCGCCTGTTGACGAATATTGTAATGTTAACACCGCGAAAATATGATCAAATATGCCTATGGAATATGAAGTTGAAATACCAAAAGATAAGCTCAAGCTGCCAAAAGTACTATTTGGGTCAATAGATGGCATTGCAGGTAGGTATCTGTATTATGTAGACATTGATTGCATAGTACATTGCCACAAATTCCTACCAGGTTTATGTGTAAAAGTTTTCTACTTCGGTTTTGTACTTTTTATCGTGATGTAAAAAAATATATATAATACAGAAAAACCGATAATAGGTTGTGTAAATTATCCTACTAATCCGGAATTTCAGTAGATCGGCACATCCTGTTCAAACAGTAAAACCGTAGTCGCGGCCAGCAAAAATATTATAGAGCAGGTACATAAAAAAGTAAAAAATAATTCAACAATTACTAAGAGTTGCTAAAACTGGGGTTTTAACTTACACCGAATCGTTCTGAAAGCAGTTACATATTGTGTCTATAAATTCAGCTGATTTTAGTATTAAATAGCCGGTGTTATAATATGTTATGGTTTTAACCTGCTTAGCTCCCCAAAGATATAGCGTGATGATATTTTAATTAAGGATATGTTTTTAAAGGCTATTTTTATGAATAATTGTAAGTTGAACAAAACTGGTCAAAAAATTAATTAATTAATTTTAAAATCTTTAAATGTCCATAACTTTTTTTTCGCCCACGAATGAAACAAATTCTAAATGTTGCTCAGAAATAAGCTGAATCTAACTTTGAAAATGCCAACAAAATCTGTTCAGTATTTTCGGAGATTACCGCGTAAAGACAGACAGACAGACAGACCAAAAAAATAAAAGACGGCCAAGAGCGAGTCGGACTCGCACACGAAGGGTTCCGTACCATATACCTTAGTTTTTATTATTTTTTGTTATAGCGGCAATAGATATACACAATCTGTGAACCAATTAACAACTGTCTACCTATTACGGTTCTTAAGATACAACCCGCTGACAGACGGACGAACGAACAGCGGAGGCTTAGCAATAGGGTTCCGCTGGATACCCTTTGGGTACGGAACCCAACGGTACTTAGAACATAAAAATGCTCTTTTTGTGTTCTAAGTACAGCTTTTTTTGATAACCCCTACTCGATTTTTGGTATTTTTGTTCAATGTACAGAAATCACGGTCTCTACTGTTTTATTATAATATGTATGTATAGATATAGATGTCTGGCTTTTAACCAATTATGTCGGGTTCGGCTTTCAGTCTAACCGGATGCAGCCAGGGAGAGGGTGAGTGGCAGTCTGGCAGTGTGTCATAGCCAAGTTGAGAAAAGACAAACTCACACATCTGTGTACCTAATGTGTTTCATCTTAAAAAGTCGATAGATACAAATACAAAAACCAAAATACCAAAATGACCAAAATGGTGAAAAGAAACCCTTATGGTGCGACTCAGTCTATCTGCCCATCCGTCACAGCTAGATATCTGAAGAACTACCCTGCAAGAGGTACCTGAAAGTCCAGCATTTAGTTATGACCGTACCTAACCCCTAACACCAGATTTAACTAATGATAATTAGCAATGGTACCTAGTGGTAGTGTAGTGTAATAAAAAAAACAATTAATTTACAATAATTTATTTAAAATCAGGTTTACAGTAATTGTGATCTTTAGATGTACCTGCATACACAACTTCATCCTGGTTGTGAGGCTATACTCCGCTTATTTCCGTAATACTATCATCATTATCACTATAGCTTTCGATTTCAGTGTCACTTACCACTTCTATAATAAAAGGTTTATCTAAATACAAATCATGTTTTAAGTATTCTCGTTCTAACCTGCGAACGTGTTTACAATGCTGTGCCCACCCATGAACTGTAATAGCGTCAAAAGCTTCTCTTACTAGGCGGGGAATTTCAGCATTTTTGTGCTCAAAATTTACATAAAGCCATCGTCTATTTCTGAGAGACCTACCTACCATACATATCGTACATACCGTACCTACCTATCATTGTTTGGTAGGACTGTAGCATAGGTGATACACCATAGATTTTATATCTATGTGATACACTATGAACTAGCTAGACTGTAGTAGACACTGACAATCGAATGACATTTCGACATGACGGCCGTAGTTCCAATTTTTGCCAGTTGGTAGGAGTATAATCTATATGTAGATAAAGAAAGCAGGGTACAAACACTCATTAAGAATGTCTATCGTTGTTTAAGTCAACTTGCCTGTATCGTTAAAAAACCCAATTGGTAGTTAAACAAAATAGCTTATTCCTATAATCATTGAGTAACGTCGATTCAATCATTTTGCTTTCTCCTGCATAAGCACGTTGTAAGGTCACTTAAACAATTTTGCATGCTGTTGAATCATTTTTCTTTACTCTAAAAATAAGGCGATACAGATCAAGCGACATTTATCTACCACATTTAACATTAACAGATTTGTTCGATAATATAGGTACCCGATCCCCATTAAAGTAATAGTAGTTTGTAACGATTTTTTTTCCAAATTTTATTCTTTAAAAGGCTCCTGTCAAGTTCATAAAATGATCGCTTGCAAATATAATTTTACCCCTCGGTATATATTATTTGATATAACAATATAGTCTCACTAATTCGGCACTTCAAAAAAATAATCCGGGTATTACTCTCCTCTATGTCCGGCACCTTCTGTCCACGCCTCCCTCACTCCTCTACGCCTATGCGCTCCTTTCCTTCACCGCGTCGACGTCTAGCAGTCTAACCTCAAAACTTCTCACGTGCATGCGCGTAGAATACGTATTAATGTACCTACCTGTTTTCTTGAAGTGAGAATAGTGTGTAGTTAAAAATGAAAAATAATTAAATTCTCTTTATGAAATGCTTTATTTAATTTATTACGATTTTTCTCAATAATCCAGTAATTCGAACATTCCAATTATCCGGCACCCTCTAGTTTTAGTGCCGGATAAGTGAGATTATACTGTATTTTTTTATTAATTTATATTTATAATTTTGTTTGGGGGTGAGGTAGGGGAACGTAGGTCTAATCTAAGGTATTAGATTAATTAGGCTCCTGTATATTTTCGTATCATTGCTTTTTGGTACTTATAAGTTCATCCCCTCTTGTTTACCTAAACGCGGGGAAAAATGACGCAATCCCAAAATTATTTGATTTTGTAGGCAAAATATAAAAAAGTGTTTACCTTTTCTCGCCATAAAATAAGTTATTTTAAATTGTAATGAAATACTTATTCATCCGCTTAACCTTTTCCCAACTATATTGAGGTCGGCTTCCAGTCAAACCGGATTTATCTGAATACCAGTATTTTAGGAGAAGCGGCTGCCTACCAGACCTCCACAACCCAGTAACTGGGTAACACGGTACTTCATGGCAAGACTGGAGTCAGATTAACTGGCTTCTGACTGTCCGTAACGACTCCCGAAGATCTACAAATGACAGCGGGTTTGAAATTTTAAGGAAATATTAAAGGGCGTCTAATACATGACTCGCCCAGAGCGCTTAGATGGTTAAGGCTGACCCTGAGAATGAATGGTATGTTGGTTTCAAAGAAGTACCAGATTTAAATTGTAGAATAACTCTGTGGTGTCCCTCAGCACACAATATCTCACTCTATCCTCGCTTTTATCTTGCACCACATGCCCGATCGTACTGTGTTCGCGTAAGTCTGGCGTAACTGAATATGAAAATAACATGACACAATATGTTTCTTAGTTGAGACAGAGACAATGATAAGACTACCTGTTTTCTATTTGTGCCAGTTCTGAATCATAAAATCCTAGGTTCCAAATATTATAAAAAAAGTTGTGTGCCGTATCCGGTCTCACTGACATAAGACTTGTCAGACAAAGTGTCACTAGTGTCAGTGTTGAGTGTTTGGCTTTGGTCAAAAACGTGACGTTTGTTCGTGCGTTGTCGTTTTTAGTTTAGTTTACGACTAATTTATTATAAGGATAAGTTGAAAAAGACTAATTGAAGTAATGATCATTTAAAATAAACAAAGAGCAAATAAAATCAGGGAACATGTCGTGTACTTCTCATATTTCAAAAGAAAAGAACGGTGATCCTAAAGTTGTCGAAAAGGAGACTGTGAATGTCGGAAGAAAAAGACATGCTGATCAAGACGACGATAGCGATGAGCCCCCACTAAATAAGACTGTAGAACACAGTTCCGTAGTGGCAGCGCATTATAACCACTTAGAAGAGAAAGGCTTGAATGAAAGATTTAATTCGCCCATATATTACCTAAGAAATTTTAATAACTGGGTCAAAAGTGTGCTGATTCAAGAGTACACAGATAAAATACGGGAAAAAGATTATGGTAGATCCTTGAGAGTACTGGATATATGCTGTGGTAAAGGTGGTGACTTAAGTAAATGGCAAAAAGCCAGGGTAGAGCATGTTGTTTTTGCTGATATTGCTGAGGTGTCAGTGCAGCAGTGCCAGACAAGATATGATGATCTTCGTGCTCGTTCTCGGGGTGGCCGACTTTATTCTGCTGAGTTCATTGCAGCGGATTGCTCTAAAGACACACTGAGAGATAAATATAGAGACCCATCTATTGGTTTTGATGTTGTAAGCTGCCAATTTGGCCTGCATTATAGTTTTGAAAGCTTACCTCAAGCAAAGAGGATGCTTACCAACATATCAGAGTGTTTAAAACCTGGTGGCTATTTTTTTGGAACTATTCCTGATGCCAATGAAATTGTGTCTCGAGGACAAAAATCTCCAGATGGGTCATTTGGTAACAGAATTTATAACATTAAACTACTGTTTGATGTTGAAAAAGGCTATCCACTCTTTGGTGGAAAGTATGATTTTCATCTAGAAGGAGTTGTAGACTGTCCTGAGTTTTTAGTGAATTTCAAATTATTTACGAAACTTGCTTCTGACTTTGGTTTGGAGTTGGTATACAAAGCAAGATTTGCAGACTTTTTTAAAGATCACTCTGAAAAGTACAGACAACTATTGCAAAGAATTGTATGCTTTGAAAGTTATCCCCCACCTCCAGGGAAAGAGCTTATTGCTGATGAAACAGAGTATGAACATGCTAAACTGTTCTTGGAGAGCAAGGACAACAAGACTGAGCGAGATCGAGTTGGCACCATGAGTATATGTGAATGGGAAGTAGCCAGTAAGTATTCATATAATAAAGTCAATTTGATACATGAATTTTGATATGCCACACTAATTGTATAATATACTCTTTTTTTATTTTTAGCTGTTTACATGGCATTTGCCTTTAAAAAACTGAAAAGCACCTGGGATTCAAATGGAAAGCCTGTGTATTCAAAACCAAAAGAAGAAACTCAATCAACAAACAAAAATTAACTAACTAGTTAAATTAATAACATTTTTCCAGTCTAATCTTAATGTGTGAAGATGTAAATTTAGGTACTTAACTAATATGCAAAAGCTATATAGAACTTTTAATAATATGTGAATACCAATCCATAGAGGAGCTCGTGGCTAGATAATAACAGCCACATGGGTCACAGGGGTGTGCACAGGACCAACCTCAGGTCTGGTAGTTAGCCGCTCCTCGTAAAATACTGGCATTCAGCTAAATCCGGCTTGACTGGAAGCCAACCCCAACATAGTTGGGAAAAAGGCTAAGCAGATGATGATGTGAATTCCAATCCACTATGAAAAAATATGACTGTGAAACTTGGAAATAACAAAATGGCTGGGAGGTGAAAAGGGTATTATACCTACTTCTCTAAACCTATTGAATAAAGTTGTTTTCTAAATGTATAAAACTGGTGTTACTAATACAAGAAAAAAAAAAATTGACCACTAAAGCTTAATAATATAAATTGCAGCCCTAACGTTTGACCTTTTAGAGGAGTATATTTTAAAGGGCTATTTGGACCCAAATTATTGAAAGGAATCTTTATGACCCACCCCTGCTAGAGCATTGAAAGCCAAGTCGAATGTTCACACCTAGCTTCTCTACAACTCAGCCAATTTAAGCAGGCAAAAGCTCAAATGAAAGAGTTCATTCAAGCTGCTGTTCTAAAAGCGTTCATCAATTAGCACCATAGATATAGAAAAAGAAACTGCCATGGTATAACTAAAATGCTGTTATCTAACATCTGATCGATTCTTAACTTTTGATGCTATTTTAGTGAGCAAAAATGTCTATCAATCAGTGTTTGCGAATTTCCAAAGCTACTAATTCAAGGTATTGAAAATTCGCAAACACAGATAGATAGATATTTTTTTCTCATTAATATTCCTAGATTAGATTAGGGACTCCAATTTTGCGCACTTCGACTCTCATTCGTTCCGTTGTGCGTAGATTATTATATTAATATACCTATTCAAAAGTCCAAAATCGACCAATGTCGGATAACGGCATTTTAGATATACCATGGCAGGAAAACTATGAAAACATGAAATGAACAGCAGAGAATCGCGTTTGAGTAGGTGGGTACCTATTCTTGAGAGAAGTGACGTGATTTGATGACTAATTTGTGCATCAATATTTTTCAATCAAAAAATAATTAAGCAAATCTGTTGGATAGAACGCCCTGAAAGGACTCGTTACAGACATCATGTTTTTAGGGTTCCATAAGGAAAAACCCTAAGTGGGTCTAAAAAGGCCACTTTAGCAGAATCAGAAAGCGCTTCGCGCTACCCGTCTCTGTCAAATTTTCCCAATCAACCTTGATTAGGTTCAAGGTTGATTGGGAAAATTTGCCAGAGGCGTTAGCGATAAAGATGAAAACGAAACTTGACAGATTGTTGTGTGGTAAGAATTATGATTCTACTGAAGTGGCCTTTTTAGACCCCTGTCTGTCTATCAAGCCACTTATTTTCAAAAATGTGTGGAAAGTACCGACGTGCAAGACGAGGCGTGCTACGAGCAAAACTTGGATCGCCAACGAACGAACTAACTGTCGAGTCATAAGCACTAGGGCTGAGGCGTATTTACGTAACAGATAGAAGTAACAGATATTTATAAATAGCAAATAACCTACCAACTTACTATATCTATTACTTTAATAACAGACCTCAAAAACTGTTACCGCAGCTGTTACTGTCATTTTATTGTATCAATCCCCACACATACATACTGTTGACGTTACCACTTCTGTTACTTAGATGCACTGTTAATCAATGAATTAATCTGTCTATTCTTTTACATTATGTCGGGGTCTGCTTCCAGTAATCGGATGACCACAATATAAATAAACTTAATTCTTCTATAATTTTCACAATATCCTGAATTTGTAGTCAATACTTCGGAATATTTGGATACGATTTTCGGCTTTATACAAAAAGAATAAAGAAGATATTCAATTGAGGTTTAAATACGTATTTATCGACCGGACGAAAATAACAGGCTGTTATTTAATAACAGATATTTGGATCTGTTATTTAATAGCATCTATTTGGATCTGTTATTTAATAACAGATATTTGGATCTGTTATTTTTGTGAAACAGAACAGTGATAACAGATATCGTGTTTCACCTGTTACAACCCATCTCTAATAAGCACGCGTACCTACTTACGGAACGGAGACACGAGCGAAAAAGGTTGTCGAGCCACAAGTACGCGTACTTGCTCTCACGTCTATCACCCACCTACAGTTAATTAAGGTGGAAGCGCCAAGGTAGCCCGCGAAATTCAAATATTTTTATGTTTTTTGCTATTTGCCGGTCAGTGTGAAGCTGTATGTTGAACAAAATACGATTCCCGGCCGTAACGCGTATTTTGTCTTAAGAATTATATCCAGTTTAATCATCAATATAGCCCTCTAAGTTCACAATGCTCTATTGAATGACTTGCATGAAATAATCATTCTATTGAATGGTCATTTCATGCAAAGGGCTTTATGAACTTATTTATCGATGTATGGCAATGGGACAAACATCTTTTTCAACAGCAATGTTATGTTTGTCCTTCAATCATGCTAGGTACCATTTCGTCAGAGTTAAATTCCGTGCTTTCATACTTTATGACCTTTAGTACCTACCTACCTATTGTTAATTAGGTATCTTTCGCCGATCCTATACCTACAAATAAAATCCGAGTAAACTGATAAAATTAGGCATTTAGGACACAAGTGCGAGCAAACTGGGCTTGGCACAGAGTACCTACATTATGGTAGGGTTTCGTGCTCGCAGGGTGCAAACTCGAACTCTAATGGGGTCGAACATGTTTCTATGGAAGCTGGCCTAGCTGCCATAGAAAAATTTTCACTCGACGCCATTTTCATTTTATTCAAAATCGCGGTGCACGCCGCACGGTGAAACTTTGATATTGTATGAGTAGAAGACACTTAAACAAACAAAAAATGTTAGCAATATGATGATGCGAGTAGGACTCGTACACGAAGGGTTCCGTACCATAAACCTTATTTTTTATTATTTAACAACACGTTATAGCAATAACGGTTTTTGAAATACAGCCCGCTGACAGACAAACGGACGGACGGACTATAATATATTAATAGCTTTCCGTTGGTTACCCTTTGGGTACGGAACCATAAAGTGGCAACGGTGGCTAGGCCCAAACGGCGAATCTTGTAGCGTAGCGAGGGGGGGGGGGGGCGGTCCGCACTGGGTGACACCCGTTTAGTGGTGAAAACCTGACTGCTCGTTGACTGGTTTATGCCACTAACTAGTGGCACCTCTAAACGTTTGACGTAATTAAACCTGTCGCGAATAGGGTGCAAAAAGATTTTGAGCTCTCTTCGCTCGCTCTTGCTTTTTATTTATTTATTTATCCTTTATTGCAACTGAGGCCCATAAAACACTATACATAAATAAGCATAATAAACTAAAAATAAATTAATACAAAAACCTTATAAACTACTGCACACGAAGTGACGGCGTCGTGTTGCACTGCGAGGTGTTGCGCAGCCGGCCGCGGAAACGCCGATACAGCACACCTTTCGGCTAAAACTCTTCCTTATTCCACGAATGACTATAAATTCATGTTATGGCGCGCCTCCAACTTCTTCACCCTCATGGTCTAGTTGGTCTTCACCCGTATGTACCTACTCTACGATGTCTTCAGTTTTCGTAGTGTGGTGTAAACGGGGCACGTACAGCTGTGTCGTCGGTACTGCAGGACGTAGCAGCATATTCGATCCTGCTGGGCCTGGCGCTGTCCCACACTGGTTGTGACAAGTAGGCTTCCTCTTCTTTTTCTCCACCTTGATAAAGCCATCCTCATCACAAGTGTTCTTCGGTGGATCCTGCTGTTTGTGATCAATCACAGAGCCTTATGTCGCGCTCGATGCTGAGCGACTCTGCTTTCCCCCTTTTGGTTTTGTTGCTTATCGTGTTGTTTGCGACACCGCAGGTTTTGTATTGGCGACAATTTCTGAATAGGCACATTTAAGGGTCGATGTATCTATTAGGCTCGTGGCTTCCCCGGCAGGTACGACTCTCTAACTTCCTGAGCTTTTCTTTATAAATCAACAAAAAACTTAATGTTAAGTATAAATGACCAAAATACAATAAGACCCTTCCGAGATGAGGTGCAAAAAGGGGTGACACTGGATCGTTGATTTAAAGAAAGTGGCTGGCAGCGAATGGATGCGGACTGCCCAAGACCGGGATGGTAGACGCCCTTTGAGGGAGGTTTTCGTTCAACAGTGGACGGAACACTCATTCGTTGACTTTATGTCACGGTCGGGTGTCACTCCCGTAACGGGCGACGTAATGAAATCCGTTAGTGGTAGGGTGTAAAAATTTCGAACCCACTTCGCTCGCTTTTACATTCTGCACTCCCTTTGTTCTCGAGCGTTTCTGTATAACTCTACAAAATGTCCATGTTTATGTATAAATGATCAAAAGAAAATAAAACTTCAATGTTTTGCATGTTACTATATAGAGTTTAGTTATTTTACTAAGTTTACTTGTACAACATGTAGCTTACAACTTATGTAATTACTTATCATGGTCTTCTTTTTGTTCATGTGATGTTTACCTATAAGTAATTGTTGCACTGTGTAGAGTTTTAACGCATGTTTTATTTTGGTGTGTAGATTAGTGTAAACAATTGTTGGTAGACCTAATAAATAAATAAATAAAACCTTTCCGCGCTCGAATGAGCATCAGTCCATAAAGTTACTATCTGAGGTGGGGTGTAAAAAATTCTGAGCACGCTTCGCTCGCTCTTGTGTTATGCTTTACCTATCTCAGTAAGCTTTCTTGCATCAGTACAATAAGTTACTTTTATTTAAGTATGAATGATCAATAGAAAATAAAATTTATACGAGGTGGGATGCAAATATTTTTGAGCTCGCTTCTCTTGTATTCTGCCCTCTTTTAGTTCTTGAGCTTACTTGCGTTACTCAAAAAAATTTAAATTAGATAGTGATGAAAACCAAAATAATCACACTAACTTTCTAGCTTGTTTGTAAGTATGATGTAAAAACTCCCCTGAAAATAAAAACTTCCCACCCTTCCAAAAATGGCTTGCAATTTCCGTTACCAGAACGAAAGGCGCAACTCATAATTATTTGTGGGCGGGGAGCTCATTGGTCGGGTGACGCCACATTATCCGCCCCTAGTGTCACCCATGCTAGCTACGCTACTGGCTCAACGCGCGATAAAAAAAAATTGTTTCGATCCCGCGATCCCGAATGCGTCCACCGATACCGCCGCACGCGCCGCTCTGAGCTGTGGCCGCCTCGATACTCTCTAGTACATTTGTTTCGCGTGCCGCGCGGCGCTCTCCGCGCCGCATTTCGCATCGCCGGTAGCTGTGGCATACTTCTTATAAAGTCAACCATTTGTTTTCGCCGCTCACCGCTTGACGCGCCGCAATCCGAACCGCTCTGGGCTGTGGCCAGGGGGTTAGAGGAGACACTTGACAGTGACAAAAGTCAACGAATGGTCAGGTGTCACCCCCGGTGCCCGGTGCGGACCGCCTCCGCCCCCCCTTGCTATGCTACTGTCTATCCCTTTTCCTAATATATGTGTTACTATGTCTGCTAGGTATATAGCAATATAATACTCGTAGAACCCCATACAAGGAACATATTTTTTGCACTTTTTTAGTATGTTACATGCTCCTGTAGGTTCATAACGGGGATAAATCTGTCCTTCTCCCGTATGTGAAGCATCATTTTTAGAGAAGGAGAGTACAGTATACAACTTGTACCTACACGTATTTTTTTTTTCATTAGTAATCGAAAACAAAGTCATTAGAAACCGTAGAAGTGAGCTTTTGCCCAAAAGATATTTTCTTCTTTTCTTTCATTTTATTTAGGAATAGAAATTGTGCTACTTATTATTATTTGTATAAAATTCGTAAGACTTATCAAAAATTCGTAAGACGTTAGGACACGTGACCTGATCGAAAATTCGTAAGACGTCAGGACACGTGACCTAATCGAAAATTCGTAAGACGGAAGGAGAGAAGCACGTATTCGAGTTTTCACTTCTGCGGGCACTCCCGGAGTGCAACCCGTTGTTTTATTTTTCAGGGGGCATGTTTTTCGACTTCTGGACGAAAATTTTTAAAAATTTGATTGTTCCCCCGACGTTCGCATATTGAAAAATTTGAAATTATTAAACAGGGTTATTTGTAAAACAGCAACCTCTTAGGCAGTTAAAGTACTCATGATTATAAGCAACTTAGAAAAATATCAGCTGTTTCATACAAAATGCAATATTAATATTTAGCCAATAAAATTGTATGAAACAGCTGATATTTTTCTCGAGATTTCGGGGTATTCTCCGCCACTGCGTGCAACGCTATTCATACTGAGATCGGGAGAATTCGGCAGCGATTTCTAGTGTAGTGTAATAATCGGCTCCCTGCTGCACGGACAAGGCGCTCTAAAAATCGGGTAGTGTAATCAGCGTTATAAAATTTAAAAATATTTCACGTTTTATATGATGGTACGGAACCCTCGGAGTGCGAGTACGACTCGCTCTTGACCGGTTTGTAGGGTTCCGAGCAAAAAACGGGACCCTTATAGGATCACTCGGGTGTCTGTCTGTCTGTCACAGCCAGTTTTCTCCGGATCCACTGAACCGATTCTGTTGAAATGTGATAACATAATATGGACTTCTGTGACCCAAACACGGATGCGTTACGTAAATTATTGAATTATTTTTTTCCCCCTTATCTCCGAAAGACCGAAACTATTGAGCCTAAAATTTTAAATACAATGTATCTAATAGATCTTTTCCTAGAGATTACAGGAAAACCTATAAGAAGTCTATAGTGTTAAAATAACATGTTGATAAAAATTAAATTCGTTCGGAACCCTTTGCACGCGAGTCCGACTCTCCCTTGGCCAGTTTTATTTGGATTTTTGCTCCAGGGTAGCCCGCGAAATTCAAATATTTTTATGTTTTTTGCAATTTGCCGGTCGGTGTGAAGCTGTATGTGGACCAAATGCTATCTGCGACCGTACCGCGTATTTATCTAAAGAATTATAACTATTTTAATCATCAATATAGCCCTCTAAGTTCATGTAGTTCGAAAGAATGAATATTTCAGAAATAATCATTATATATAGCCCTCTAAGTTCATGTTTCTATCAAGAATGAATTTTTCATGAAATAATCATTCTGTCGAGCTTCATGAAGTTAGTTTTAATTTTGAACATTGCAACACTGCACTACGAAATCTGCGACTTTCTGAACTGTCTGAACAACGTCCAATTAGGCACATTGAACCGACTCACCTGAACCTATCAGCAATCTCGGGAGGAATGGCGCATGCGCATTCGTCACTTCTCAGCACTTAGAATTTGCGTTCGCTTGACCGGCCTCATGTAATCGTTTTAACGTCGGTCGGTAATACGTAGGCAAAATGAGTGTCGAAAATCCCGCTAGCGACAATGATTGTGAATCAGTAAGTGATAAAATAGATTTGTATATTCGAAATCTATCAGTTAATATAACATATATGCCATCCAATAATTTCAATTGTGCTGTTTACTGGGTGAAGACTAGTCTCCACGAAGCGAAAATTTTCTAAGTCCCAATATGGCGTCAACTACAGTGTTCGAACAAACCGAAGCTAAGCGTCGGTTTGGAAAGTTTTAAGAATAGGAAATGACAAAATTAATGGTGTTTCATAGCGCATTACATATTTTTACTTCGTGATGACAATTTTATGTCAATGATTTTGTTAGTGTTAAAATGTCGTAAATTGTTCTCAGGGAAAGGTAAACGGTAATAAAAATGAACACGTGAACGGTGTTCACAATGGATACAGTAGCTCCGAGAAGCACAGATCCAGCCACAAGTCATCAAGTAAGGACAAGCACCGAGACAAAGATCGGAACCATAAGAGCTCCTCGTCCAAGCACAGCAGGTTAGTTTTTCCAGAAGGTTCTGCGTGAACATGCCTTCTGTATTGTTCATCTTATGAAGTTTGTTATTTAAGTGTTTAATTTATAGCGATAAAGACAAGCACTCAAGTAGTAAAAATCACAGCAGCTCACACAAGTCCTCCAGTAAAGACAAAGACCGCAGCGAGAAAGATAAAGAGCGCGGTGATCGAGAGCACAGTAGCAAAGATAAAGATCGCGAAAAGGACAAGCACCGCAGTGACAGAGACAAGAACCGGGACAAGGAGAGGAGTGACCGTGACAGGGAGAAGCACAAGAGCAGCAGCAGTGATAAAAAATCATCGTCGTCGTCATCAAAGGATAAAGATCGTGATCACAAGAGCTCATCTAAAGATCACAAGTCAAAGGACAAGGATAAAGAACGTGAAAAAGATCGCCACAGAAGTGACAAACACCGCAGTGATAAAGACAAACATTCAAGCTCTAAAGATAAACACAGGTTCGCTCTTCTATTTCCCTCATACTTCATTGGTTAGCCAATTTTCTCATTAGAGGTTTTCCTAAAAAGATTAAATCTATTATTTGTTTTAATTGACATGACATTCTTAATGTCAAGTTTGTCAAAATTGTTCTGTGTATTACAGTAGGTATTTAAACTATGTGCTGTTGGAAAATAGAGCCACCACGGGTCTTCCACAAATGCCTAGTATTACAAAATTGAAATTCTCTTGTATAGAAGTTCACCTTACAATGAACTGCTCCAAAAATTTGCACTAGTTAATATCTCATCACAAATTGTTTTTTTAACTGAACTATGTTATTATATGAATACTTGGCCTTTTTTAAATAAACAAACTTTAATGAATTCTTGTTTGTAGCTCCAGTAAAAGTAAAGAGAAAAGCAGTAGTGAGAAACATGATAAAATCAAATCTGAATCAGATTATCAAGATTCCCACATCAAAGATGAGCCTATGCAGGTGATTACTTTAAAATACTATTACTAAATTTTAACTTACACAGTGCAAAGCACAGATCAAACACAGCTTAATATGTTGACAATATTTTTTATTGATTAAAATAGATTGAACAAGTTGATGTCAAGAGAGAACTGAATGATGAAAGCAATGATTTTGGAGGACTCAACACAACAGCTTCATCATGTGATTATTCATTATCACAGTTTAAGGATGAGCCATTGTCAGAACTTCCACCTGAAGAAGAAAGTGATGAAGATTCACCATCGGTAATCATTTGACATTTAAATTTAAATCAAGTTTATTAACTTTTCTCATCAAATTAATCTTGTTTTTGTTTAAACAGTCTGAGCCTATTGGTAAAAAACGTCGTGCACCCAGCGAGAGTGAAGAAGACATTCCATTACTTCAACGTAAGAAATCTAAAAAGAAAATCAAGAAAGGTTTGTATTTCATTCATGTTGTCATTCATCTTTTATTATTGTCATTTTGAAATGACATTCTGTTTATTTATTCATTATTATTATTAATTTAGAACCTACTTACGATGATGACATGGATGAAGAAGATGAAAAGCCAAAAAAGAAGAAATCAAAGCCAGCAATAGCTAAACCAAGTAAAGTGAAGCATGAGCCTAATGATGGCCCCAGTCCAAATAAACGCAAGAAGAAACAAGAAGATGAACAAGAAGTCTGGAAGTGGTAAGTTTATCAAATTACGAACTAAACCACCAAAAATAGGCTAGCACACAAGCCTAACCTTAGTTAGTTACCTGGGAAAAGACCAGATGGCGCTGTTTTACTAAAATGTGACATTACAGTTTTGAGGTTATGTTACTTGAAGATGTTCTTTACAAATGTGTCAATACAAATTTTAAAAGTAAAATCAGTTTTTAGGGTAACACCTATAGTGATTGTGAGAACAGTTCGTTATCGCCGACCCAAGTGTGTGTAGGTTATTTTATTTAACAATACAATATTCTCACTATACCTAACCTACACAAATAGGTTTATAGAATCTTGAAATGTAATTGACAAAGAAATTAAAATGCTTAACATTATCATGATATTTATTTCTTAAGGTGGGAGGAAGAAAAAAAGGATGATGGCACAAAATGGAAATATTTGGAGCACAAAGGACCTGTATTTGCACCAGATTATGAACCTTTGCCTGAAAATGTCAGGTTCTATTATGATGGTAAAGAGATGAGGTTATCCCAAGATGCTGAAGAAGTTGCGGGATTCTACGCTCGAATGTTAGACCATGATTATACAACCAAATCAGTTTTTAACACAAATTTCTTTACTGACTGGCGCAAAGTAATGACACATGAAGAAACAAAACTAATAAAGGATCTCTCAAAATGTAATTTTAAGGAAATGGCTGCTTATTTCCAAAGTGTTTCAGAAAAAAACAGAAATCGCACAAAGGAAGAAAAAGCTGCACTTAAAGCCAAGAATGAGGAAATTCAAAAGGAGTATGGTTTTTGTACCATAGATGGCCATAAAGAGAAAATTGGGAACTTTAGGATAGAACCTCC
Organism: Lacanobia oleracea; assembly: GCA_950371165.1. Lineage (NCBI taxonomy): Eukaryota > Metazoa > Arthropoda > Insecta > Lepidoptera > Noctuidae > Lacanobia > Lacanobia oleracea. Next base: position 8,617,568 of record OX493393.1, read on the forward strand.
TGGATTATTCAGAGGACGAGGTGAACACCCGAAAATGGGAATGTTGAAAAGACGTGTAATGCCTGAGGATGTGCTTATTAACTGCTCTAAAGATAGTAAAATACCTAAACCACCACCAGGTCATAAATGGAAAGAAGTTCGACATGACAACACTGTAACTTGGTTAGCGTCATGGACTGAAAATGTCCAAGGACAAGCTAAGTATGTCATGTTAAATCCTAGCTCTAAATTAAAAGGTGAGAAAGATTGGCAAAAGTATGAAACTGCCAGAAAACTTCACAAGTGTATTGATGTAATCAGAGAAAACTATAAAAATGATTGGAAAGCTAAAGAAATGCGTGTTCGTCAGCGTGCAGTTGCTCTATACTTCATAGATAAACTAGCATTGAGGGCAGGTAATGAAAAGGATGATGATCAAGCAGACACAGTGGGTTGTTGCTCACTGCGTGTTGAGCACATCGCTTTGCATAAAGAAAAAGATGGTAAAGAATATGTTGTTGTGTTTGATTTTCTTGGTAAAGATTCTATCAGATACTACAATGAAGTGCCAGTTGAAAAACGTGTATTCAAGAATCTCGAGCTGTTCATGGAAAATAAAAAAGATAGTGATGATCTCTTTGACAGACTGAATACACAAACTCTAAATGAACACTTAAAAGATTTAATGCCTGGATTGACTGCAAAGGTTTTCCGTACATACAATGCATCTATTACCCTGCAAAGACAATTAGATGAGCTTACAGATGCTGATGCATCCATACCAGAGAAAATATTGGCTTACAATCGTGCGAACCGTGCAGTAGCAGTCCTTTGTAACCATCAACGTGCTGTCCCCAAAGGTATAATTAATTTTAACATCTCACATTTTGCTTTTTTGTCTTTGTCTAAGAGAAACCTATGAGGTCAACACTCCTTGTAAGTTTAAATAAGGATAGGGTCTAACGCACGAAATTATTTATTTGCTAGGTACATCATGTCTTCCACTGTATAAAACTTTTTTTTTTTTTTTCAGGTCACTCAAAATCTATGGAAGCTTTGAAGGAGAAAATCCAAGCTAAACGTGATCAAGTTGATGAAGCAGAAGAAGACGTCCGACAGGCGACAAAGGCGGCCAAACGAGGTTCTGTCAAAGAGAAACTTGCCTGTGATAAGAAAAAGAAAGCACTAGAACGTCTGAGAGAACAGCTGAAAAAACTAGAACTCCAGGAGACCGATCGCGACGAAAATAAAACAATTGCGCTTGGCACTTCTAAACTGAATTATCTTGATCCACGTATCTCAGTAGCTTGGTAAGCTGAGAAAAAAATTATAAAATTGAACATTAACATATACATTCTTTATTGAAATTTTGACAACTTTTTTTCTTTGCAGGTGCAAAAAACATGGTGTACCAATTGAAAAGATCTACAACAAAACTCAGCGTGATAAATTCCGTTGGGCGATCGATATGGCCGGTCCGGAATATATCTTCTAAGATCAATATTAGCATTAGCTATAATTATTTTATAATTTTCGTTAAATCTGAAAACGTTCCACTTCTTACGTGTTGTTTATCATGGAATTTATTTTATGGATTTCTGACGTAAAATTTTTATTCAGTGAGTTTAGTATTGATATAAATATTAACCTTTGACTGGTGACATGGTTTTTGAGTAACGTAACTGGTGACGATCGGCCTACTAACCAATAAACTCTAAATGTATTTTTTAATGAAGAACTTGCTATTACAATGTACTTATGTAGTAATTAAAATCAAAAACTAGAGATGAGATCAATAATCATAAACAAAAAAAATTAAATCAACATATAAAACAAAAATACTATTTTTCCTTATAGTTGAGATAATAGTTAAGGCGCTGTACTCAGTCAAAATAGGCTTCACAAAACAGTTTTTTAGCCAAATGTATACATTTTAGAGCAGCTAAAAAAATATATGTTAATCTTGATCATATTTATGGGTGGACCATTGTGTTCAAAACACGTTTTCGGTAAATTTTCTCGATAAAAAAAAATCATAAAATTACCATTTAAATTGAAATTGTAGCAATTGTAACTGTATTATTTATAAACTAATCTTGATAAAATTAATAACAGTGATGTAATATATAATAATAAAGGGAACTGTTGTTTTTATTTATCGATTGGAATAAGATATTTGTAAGGATTAATGTATTTAATGATAAATAACTCGAACGAGTCGAACGAAACGCCGCGCCATCGCGGCGTTTCGTTCGACTTAAATACATTAAATACATTAATCCTTACAAATATCTTATTCCAATCGATAAATAAAAACAACAGTTCCCTTTATTATTATATATTACATCACTGTTATTAATTTTATCAAGATTAGTTTATAAATAATACAGTTACAATTGCTACAATTTCAATTTAAATGGTAATTTTATGATTTTTTTTTATCGAGAAAATTTACCGAAAACGTGTTTTGAACACAATGGTCCACCCATAAATATGATCAAGATTAACATATATTTTTTTAGCTGCTCTAAAATGTATACATTTGGCTAAAAAACTGTTTTGTGAAGCCCATTTTGACTGAGTACAGCGCCTTAATAAAAAAAACTGACAATGGTCATGCTTTGGTTATTTTTATTGGAAGTCAGGGCATAATTGTTTGGCACACTGCAAGCACACCTGTTTTTACACGGATTACATTGGTAATTAGATTTGCGATTTAACTTAAGAGGACAACTGGCACAGGTTTTCCGTGTTTTTGGCGTGTCTTCAGAGTTTTGTGGTTCAGGTGGCAAATCAGGACCCAAAATACGCGCTAAGATGACCCGTGTATCGCGTGGAATGTGAGTATTATAAACTCTGCGTTGCATGTGTTGTAATACCGCGTTTCTGGCCAATATCTTTATGAATTGTCCTCGATCAATAGCATTGGCACCATCAGCTTGATATAAAACATGTGCGTTCACTGTACTTATATCCAACATTCGATAAAATATCACCATAGGCCACCTTCGCGTTCGGCGACTGCAGGTGTAGATGGAGTTTTTTTTGTCAATATCATCAACGCCTCCTTTTGTAGAGTTGTAATAGGCAATAATTTCAGGTTTGTCTGTATTTTCATCAATAGACTCACAATGATACCGTGTATGGGTATAGTCAAGCGAATCACTGCTTGTGATGGGACCAAAAACTTCTTTTCTTCGTTTGTCAAAGTTTCACCATCAGATCCCTTACCACAGTAAATATAGCCATTATAGAAATAATTGGTCTTAGCATCACACATACACATCATCTTCAAACCGTACTTGTATGGTTTATTTGGCAAATACATGACGAAATAAGAGCGACCTCTGAAAGCTATCAACATTTAATCGATAGTTATACACTCTCCAATGTTGTATAGGGTTTGGCAGTTATTTACAAATATTCCGAATATGTTAGAAATCGCAGCTAGCTTATCATTCTGTTTTCTTTCTACTCGGTCTGTCACATTATCAAACCGTAAGCATAACAACAGATTCAGAAATCTTTTCTATGACGTAACACATCTAAAAATGTCTCTACCTGTCCCATCGGTTGCAAATAGGTACTCACAACCTTCATGGTTGGACTTGAACACAGCTGTATACATAAGAAGACCAAGGAATGCATGCAGTTCGATAATATCTAAATCTTGTAGTTCAGGACGATTTTCTCTACTGTACTTCAATTTGAGCTCACGAATTTTCACATTCGTCCATTTCAATATTTCTTCTAAGATATCCGGAGTCATTATTTTCTTCCACAGAGAAAAGGGATCTCTTTCATCGTGTACATTCAACCTTGACTCGGGCATACGAGCTATAATGTTATGTTGGCCTGTTCGCACAGCTGTTTGGCGGATCTTTTGCCCACTTGAACCGATTTTTGCCATAGAAACATCTAACTAAACTTGATAAAGGTTCATCATCATTGTCACTTTCCGATTGTTGATTCTCCTGAATTTGTTCTTCATCTTCATAATCACTTTGCTCCGGTACGAAGTTTTCGGGAACATTTTCAGCTTCCGATCCACTTGAGTCTTCTTCTGCCAAAAACTCTTCAATTTGTAAATTTTCAAGGCGTTCTCTAGTGTTTGGCACTACATTCCGAACAACCGACTCCCTACGCTTCTTTTTTGGAGGTGCGGAAATATTCATTGCAAGTAATAACTGTAAAAATACGAAAAAAAAACACGATACCAAAATTACTTTTAAAAGTTACGTAAGTGGTGACATAAGGTCTGAGAGACCGCTGCCGTACTTTACATCGATGTTACTTACCGATTTGGGAATACACGACGCAACTGTCCCTCTCTACGGCGTGGACGCAACGCAACTAAAGTCGAAGCTACTCAGGCGTTGAAACAAAGGAAGCGCGGGGAAGGGGGTGAAATGATGTTTCACTGTTACCACTCGGCCTGTGAGACCGCTTGTCACCAGTTAAAGGTTAAAAAAAAACATTTGGACCCAAATGGAATAGTGTTCCTCCCAAGATTAGGATCCAAATTAGAAGTCTGATTCTAATTTATTACATTGATTTAGTTACATTGTTCTCTTTAGCTTAATTAGTTGTAGGCTAAGACTAGTGTTTAAAGGGAGTTGAAGAGTTTATTGTATAGATTTGCGAACTTTTTGATGTTGAAAGTAGTTTTTTTTTTTTCTAAAATAATTATTGCAGCCTCAAAAACATTAATTCATTCAACTGTATCAAAATTAACGAAGAGGCAGTAGATAATTTCCTTTAAACATTATTTACTATTTATGAATACCTAGTGACCAATTTAACGGTTCCAGCACCTATGGCAAAATGTGGCGTACCTTGCAGTTTTTAGGTGTTTTGTATATAAAATGAGGCTCATTTGTTTATTTTTTAAACAGTAAGCGCCACCTACTTAATGCAAACTATGATTTACAAACTAATGACCACTAGATTATTCCTAGAAGTATTCATTAACAAACTTGAGAACCCGAAAGAATATAGCCGCATCAGATGTAATGTAAATTGTGCACAATGTGTGCAGTAGCAAATGTAAGTAAGAAATAGTGTTATTTTATTTTTATAAAATTAGGATGGAAAATCATGGCAAGCGCCATTTCATGTTACAAAAGGTACAATGCTCTAGGTAAATTTGTAATATTACATACATTTATGTGTGCGTCTTGTATATAGTAAATTTTTACCATGTCAAACAATAATTGTGAAATGAGATTATCCAAATAAATAAAACATTGACACTAGTAAAGCAGTGATTTTATTCTATAACCTTTTATTTAGTAAACCTAATCATCATTGTCATGGAAGAAATCATAATCCTCCATTCCCTCTGGCATATAGCTTAATCCAGACTGGTCTTTATGATGCATATTATAACCGCTACCGTAACCTGAAAAAGCAAAAAAACATTTATAGATAAGCAAAACTTTCGTATACATTCCGATTCCAGACATACACCCTTCCCCACCGAGTGTTCCCACGTTGCCGTCGTGGTGGTGGGGCTTGTGAGTCTCAGTGATCTTGGAGCTTTGCCGGTAGAGCTACTCATGCCGGAAAGGTCCAAGTGAGAGATCAGACAAAGAGGGACACACACACGTGAGGGGCACACCGTTCAAAAACTGGCGCTTCAAAGGATGGAATCTTGTTCACTGCTCTCTGGTATGCGTCTGCCCATCAGACGTGACTGTGAGGGCAGTGAGCAAGCAGAGGAAGAGAGGGAACCTGTGAAAGGGCGAAAGTGATATCCCGACCGCACCCTTAAAAGGAACATTATGGAAAAGACAGGCGGGAAAAAAACTACCCCAGGGCGGTACCAGCTGCTCAGCAGCTGGAGAATCCGCCACGTCTCTGGAGGCTTCATGCTCCTCGTATTCTGGGGGGGCAATGAATGTCTTATTTCTCAACCGCTTGCTAGTGGCAACAAGAGCCGAGGAGGCTCCCGATCTAAGGCGTCCTTTGAGGAATTGGTCGGTTATAATTTTAATACGCCCGACAAGGGGTCGGGCGCATGTAGCGCGGAGGCTCCCTCCAAATTATGGAGGAAGGGCTCACTTGAGCGTCAAGGAAATGCGGGGTCGGACTCGGACTCTGCGTCGTCAGACTCGGACTCTGCGTCAGGCGTCGGCTCGGCAAACTCTGGACGCGAGGGAATGGGGGCTGCTGCAGGGAACTCCAAGTTCTTTCGAAAGCGGCCCCGGCAGGAGGATGGTCGAGGGTCGTCTTCAAACGAGATGGCCTCGACCCGAAAAATCCCCACCAGTAGGCGGGGTAAGAGCCAAGAAGGAGGTAAAGGGAGGGGGCTCGCCTCCGAGGAGATGGCCCAGCGAGCCTCAAAATTCGTCGAGGAGGGCCGCCACCCTGGAGTGACCGATCGGAGGGCTCCCTTGGCATCTTCCGGCGATGAGCCAAACACCGGTGTCGGCTCCGATGTGGAGCGTTAGGGTAGGTTTGCGGAGGTCGTGAAGGCCGCGATCCGCGATGAAGCCTTGAAGAGGTTGCAGTCCTCTAAAAACAAGGCTATAAGTGCGGCCTCGGCCTCGGCCTCAGCCTCTTTTTGGCGGCAGCGGAGGCCAACTGCTGCTGCGGGCCTCCGTCGGACGAATTGTCCAGGCTGCGGGCGGAGGTCGCCCGCTTAGCAGCAGCCACTGAGCTTCTCCACAAGGAGAATAAGAAGCTCCAAGCAAACTTGGCCGGGCTTCGAGAAGCCGGCTCAAACGAGGTAAAGGGGGAAGCAAACGCGGACAAGCTCTTGAACCTGGTGCGCCAAGAGCTGGCTGCCTTCCAGGAGCGGTTCCAGACACGGTTCTCCACTTTGGAGGGCATCGTATTGCGCCCCCCACTAGCGGCGGGTCAGACGGGCTCGGGCCAGCAGAAGGCGGCCTCGTATGCGGCCACCGTGGCTGCCAAACCGGGGTCATCCGGTCAGGCCAACCGAGGGGCTGGACTGGCAAAGACCAAGCCGAAGAAAGGTGGGGTGGCTGCACAGGCAGCGCGAGCTCCAGCTCCAGCTGTGCAACAGGCGCCTCCGTCTTTAAACTCTCCTGCGGCCGAAGCTGGATGGCAAATAGTTGGAGAGTTGAAAAAGGCGAGAAAGGCAACCAGGGCGACCAAGAAACGCGAGAGGAGGCGGCGACAAAAAGAGCGAAGCGTCGCAGCCAGGCTCCGTGCCCCAAAGACCGCAGCTGTAGTGATCACACTACAGCCGGACGCGGAGAAGAGGGGCGTAGCGAACAGCCAAGTGCTCATAAAGGCAAAGGAGGCGGTGAACCTTCAGGAGCTCTGCATTACTGGGGGCCTCCGACACAGGGTGACCATGACTGGGGCCCGGATGTTGGAGATCCCCGGTGCACCCAGTAGCCCGACCGCTGACGCTCTGGCTGAAAGGCTTAGAGCGTCTTTAAATGCGGACGAGGTCCGAGTGTCCAGGCCCACCAAGTGCGTTGATAAACGCATTATAGGCCTCGGCTCTGCCGAGCAGGTGAAGGCAGGCACCATACGTCCTGACCACACGGGCATGCGAACCGTCGTGGTGAGCTGCCCCGTGACGGTGGGCAAGAAAATATCGGAGGGCCGAAGACTCCTGGTGGGCTGGGTATCTGTGCAGGTCAAACTGCTGGAACCCAGACCTCTGAGGTGCTTCCGCTGCCAAGTGGGCAACCACGTGGGAGTCCAGTGCACCTCGGAGGTGGACCGCAGCGATCTTTGTTTTCGCTGTGGTCAGCCCGGACACAAGGCCGGCTCGTGTAACGCCAAGCCGCACTGCGTTGTATGTGCGGCAGCTGGCAAGCCGGCCGATCACTGGGTTGGGGGCAAAGCCTGCGTCCCACCCGCCAAGGCCAGGGGCAAAAAGAAGCCCTCCACCACCGCCGTCCCTGCCGCCGCCGCCGCCGCCACCGCTGTCGCCGCTGCCGCGACCACCACCGAAGTCTCTTCGGTTGTAGCGAGTGAGTCACAAGGGACTCAGGAGGAGGCAGAAATGGAGTGCCAATAACGGCTCCATTACGCCTCCTTCAGGCGAACATCAACCATTGCGCCGCCGCTCAGGACCTGTTGGTCCAGAGCATGGCAGTGGTTGATTATCATCGCCGTGATCGCTGAGCCCTACTTTGTACCGCCCAGGGATGACTGGGTGGAGGACCTGAGCGGCTCAGTGGCCCTAATTTCGTCGGCCGCTGCCGGTACCCCGGTCGAAAGCGTCAGGAGAGGACAGGGGTGCGTAGCAGCACGGCTCGGGGAGATTGTCGTGGTAGGAGTGTACTTCTCCCCGAACCGAACTCTCGCTGAGTTCCAAAACTCTCTTACGGAGTTGGGCGTCGTCGTCGCTGGGTGTCGTTCCCTCCCCATACTCGTTCTCGGGGACTTCAATGCCAAGCACTTGGCTCGGGGTTCCCGTTATACGGATACGCGGGGCAGGATGGTGGAAGACTGGGCTCTGGAGACAGGCCTGGTCGTCCTAAACCGGGGTTTTGCCCCACGTGTGTGCGGATGCAGGGGGAGTCTGTGGTGGACATTTCGTTCGCCAGCCCTGCTCTATCACCGCGTGTCATTGACTGGCGCGTATAAGGGGAGGTGGAGACCTGTTCCGATCACCGGTATATCCGGTTTGACGTCTCCACCCAGGCTTCAAGCGCGCCATTCCGGCAGGCAGGCGACGCTGCGCCAGGCATGCGTTGCCGCACGGCACCTGTACACCAGACACCGCAGGCTCCAGATGCGCAGGTCAGAGAGGCGGAGCTATACGAGGAGTACAAAGTGGCGAAGGCCGCCCTCCGAGCGGGGATCCTGCAGGCCAAGGATCTGGTTCCGCCACCTGCGGTGCCCGATGCGAAATGCATCGATGACGATGACGATGCCCCTGAGGTGACTGAGGTAGACCTGAGAGTGGCGGTTAATAGGCTGAAGGCCAAAGATACCGCCCCAGGATCCGACGGCTTACCTGGAAAAGCCTGGGTCCTGGCCTTGGAGGCTCTTGGGCCTCGAAGAGGGTTCCTAAGCGCATGCTTGGAGAGAGGCCAGTTCACACTTCGTTGGAAGACGGGGAAACTGGTCCTCATTTAGAAGCCGGAGCGCCCTGCGGACTCTCCGTCCGCATACCGGCCCATCGTGCTGCTTGATGAGGTGGTTGCCCAAGAAAGAGTAATCGCTCTTTGAAAGAGTAATTGCAAACCGCCTCGTCAAGCACCTAGTGAGGGTGGGGCCGGATCTGGCGGAAAACCAGTTCGGTTTCCGCACGGGCCGCTCGACGGTGGACGCCATCATGCGCGTGAGAGCCCTCTCGACGGGGGACGCGGTTTCCCGGGGTGGGGTCGTCTTGGCTGTGTCTCTAGACATCGCCAATGCCTTTAACACCCTGCCTTGGAGTTACATCAGGGAAGCACTTCGGTATCACCGGGTGCCAAACTACGAGGGTGCGTTTTTAAGTTCTCGGAATGGGAGGGTAGATGATAAACATAGGTCATTATCGAGGTGGCCACGACTTCAGCCACTCAATATTAGTATAAATACCAGGTTTTGTCTTAATTGGGTCATTAGTCTTTGAACTATCGTCAAGCAAACAACTCAATCGGGAAGAAAGTGTGCATTATGGAAAAAATCGAGTACCTTGCCGTAATAAAGTTCCTTACCAAGCAAGGAAAGTCAGTTCAAAACATACTGGAAGAGATGGAATCCGTTGGTGGGGACTCTTTCCCGGGTAAAACCATGGTTTACAAGTGGCATTGTCTTTTTAAACAAGGCAGGACCTCACTTGAAGACGACCCGCGGCCCGGACGGGCGATCGAGGTGACTACTCCGGAAATCATTAAAAATGTCGAAAAAATAATATTGGAAGATGCCAGACTAAAGAAGAAACAGCTTGCAGAAATGGTTGGAGTATCGGATACAACAATTTTCAAAATTCTACACGATCATCTTGGCATGACAAAGGTCAGTGCAAGATGGGTGCCAAGAATGCTCACGCCGCCTCAGAAACAACGCCGCGTGGAGTGTTCTCGCACGTTTTTGGACCTCTGTAACGAAGATAAGGATGGACTATTGAGTCGAATTGTTACTGGAGATGAAACTTGGGTTCATCATTATGAGCCTGAGTCAAAACAGGACTCTATGCAGTGGCACAAAAAAGGTTAGGTGAATATATTGAAAAAGAAAAATAATTTAGTATTTTTATTTTCACTCCTTGCCCTCCATTCCGCGAACTTAAAAACGCCCCCTCGTACCTCCGTCGCGTAGTTGAGGCTTAGGTTCCGTTCTGGGGCCGCTTCTGTGGGACATCGGCTACGATTGTGTGCTGCGCGCCGACCTCCCTGGCGGCGTCAACGTTGTCTGCTATGCTGACGGTACGCTGGTCCTGGCGCAGGGGAGGTCGCACCAGGCGGCGGCCGACGCTATGACACGCGGGGTTGCGATAGTCGTTGAGAGGATCCGGCAGTTGGGTCTCGAGGTGGCCTTACACAAGTCCGAAGCCATGTGCTTCCATGGTTTTCGGAACGGGCCACCATAGGGGTCCAAATAACGATGGGAGGGGTTCACATCGGCGTCGGGTCGACGATGACGTATCTGGGTCTCGTCCTTTACAGCCTGTGGAACTTCGTCGAACACTTCCGACGTTTGGCTCCCAGACTGGGACGAGCCGGGGCTGCCTTCAAGCGGCTTCTGCCCAATCTAGGGGGTCCAAATGCCTCCTGCCGGAGGCTTTACGCGGAGGTCGTGCGGTCCATGGCCTTTATGGGGCGCCTACTTTGAGGAAGCGACCTGCCCGTTATTTCAACGCGTCTCAGAGGGTCATGGCCATCCGGCTGGCCCGGGGATACCGCACGGTCTCTGGCGAGGCGGCGAGCCTCCTTGCCGGACTGCCGCCATGGGATCTGGAGGCGAGAGCCCTCGCGCACATTTACGAGTGGCGCGTGGAGGCGCAACGCCGGGTCGAGACACCTCTGCCGCGGCAAATCGCAGCAAGACGGACGGAGCTCCGGTAGGATCTCATGACGGTATGGAGACAGCGACTGTCGCAACCCAGCGCTGGGCACACAACAATCCAGGCGATAAGTCCCCTCTTTGAGGAGTGGCTGGAGCGGCGCCACGGCGTCCTCACCTTCCGCCTGACATAGGTACTCACCGGACACGGTTGTTTCGGGAGATACCTGTTTCGGATTCGGCGGGAGGACGCGCCCTGATGTCAACACTGTGAGGGGCGCCCGGAGGACACGGTGGAGGTCTGCCCTTCTTGGGCGGAGCACCGCCTGGTCCTCGTCGAGGCGATGGGCGGCGGCGACCTCTCGCGACCGGCCTTGGTTCAATCTATGGTCGGGAGCGAGGAGGCATGGGAAGCGATCACCTCCTGCGAAGCAGTAATGCTAGCAAAGGAGGAGGCCGAACGTGTGAGAGAGAGGGAAACCTCACGTCCTAGTCGCCGCAACAGAAGAAGACGCCCCAGGCGTCGAGAGTCGCAGGACGATTCCCGGCCGCCGTAGGCGCGGGCCTGCGGACGGCGAGCAGTGGGTGGCTCGCCGTCTGATCAGTACTAGGCCCGGGTCGGCGGCGCGTTGCGATCCCAGCGCGCCTCAAAGAGATGTCAGCGTCGAAGACGGGGCTAGGGCAGGTGCCTGCTGGGGCTGCGGAATCTGTTCGAAAGAGGTACCGTAGCCTTGGAACGCAAAGGGTACCAGGAGGAACACGGATGGGTTTCAGTCAGTAAGAGTCTGACACTCCCTCTTGCTTCACCCAGAGCGGGAGGAGTCATTTGATGATTTCTCATCCTTAAAAAAAAGAAAAAAGACATACACCCTTCCTTAGGGGTCAACTCGCACCGAAACGACGTGACGCTGCGCGCACACTTTAAAAGAGCGACTCTAAATATAACTTTATTTCCTACACGAAAAGATACACAATTCATTGCAAGTGTTCAAAATACGTTACACCATGCAGCGCTGCGCCTCGTGACGCCTCGCGGCGTAGAGCGACGCAGCGGTGCATAGCCGGATTGCGCCTTGCGAGGCCGCCGTGGCGACTTGTCTCTACTATTTCCGTCCAGACTTCGTGTAGAATTGATGCAGTTCGGTAGAGTGCTCGAGTGAAATTATAATGATAGATTGGGATCTTGTTATAATCGGATTTCTTGCAGAAGAGGAAGAAGAATACTAAAATAAAATTGAATGAATGAGTTGCGTATGCGATCGGATCGCGTTACGCCGCTCATCCACCTCAGCATCTTCATCTACGTGACGCGAAGCTCCTGGATGTGTCTGCTTAGTGCTGGCCAACATTCGCCGCTGTACAGGAGGACAGGCCGTATGATGCATTTGAGCTTCGGAGGCATTTTGCGGCATATAACGCCCGTTACCTCGCGCCACTTCGCCTAAGCCGCGTCTATACGTGCTTAGACATCGTCAACCACGTTGCTAGACTCGCGCAGCACGGACTTCTTGCAGAAGAGGAAGAGGAAGAAGATACAAAAATAAAATTAAAAAGAATGCAGACTCGTTCCGCTGCGCCGCGCGGCGTCTTGCTGCGCAGCGAGGCGTCGTGTTGCCAACGATTTTACGATGCGTCTCACGGCGGCGCGCGGCGCAGCGCGAGATCACTGGCCTCTTCAGCAGCGTCACGTCTCGGTGTGAGCTGACCCTTATTTACCTAGTTGCTTCATAAGCTTCGTAGGAGCATTCCGCAAATGGAGTGGAACTGGTGGCAAAGGACCCTTTGTTTCCACTAGCGATCTGCGACATCTTTTCATAGCAGAGTATACTTCTCTGCTTTTAGGTGCTCTGGCAAGTCTAACTGCACATTGTGCGAGCAAAACATCGCATTCAGGCATTCCAATATGCTGACAACCTTGTAAACATGCAACGGCTTCGACTATCGCAGTCTGGTCTGCTAAACCTGTAAATTATACATAATATGTTTAGATAGACGGTTCGGAAAACGAAGTCATTAAAATGAGTAAACTAGTTTTCGATTGTGGATTCGTAGCTCCTTTCGAAAAATGATTAAAAAAAAACAGATAGTATCCCAATGTCGTAAATCACATGTCACCAAGTAATTGTGCTCCTGCCCGAGTTTTCGTTTCTTATTCACGATAGCTGTTCTGTGTAAATATATATTTTACTTATTCGCTTATGTAGTCGCTGCCAGCCTCACTCACACAGTCCATCCATCTTTTTTTGGCCTCCCTCTCCCTCTCCATCCATCCATATAATAATATGATCTATACTAACCTAAACAGCACTACATGTACCAATGTATTAACTCATTTCTCTTTTCTGCTTCATCATCAGACCCTGATCACAATTTATTTATAACGTATTCATTGCGACCATTTAAATGAATACGAAAACGGAAGGTCTGCTGTAGGTAAGTGAGGAGTTGGGTATCCTGCAGATGTCAGGACATGCTTCAGCATCAGTTTAAGATTACTGAACTAAATATAATCTGTTCATTGAAACCATTCCAGTGAGTTCAAATACGATTCCTTTGCTGTAACTTAGTGAGGAGTTGAGTATTCTGCAGACCTCAGGGTATGCTACAGCATCAGGTTAATATAAACATGTTTATGCAATGTAATTGAAGTAACAGAATACCAAGTTTCGCATCGATCAGCCCCGTAAAAGCTGGTTAAATGCCTTCATCAACTAGAAAAGAGCTGATGATCTTCAAACTGCTCAACCGATTTTGATAAAACTTGTCTAAGAACCACCGCTAGAGAACCTGCTTTCAAATAAAAATAACCGCATCCAAATCGATACACCCGTTTAAGAGCTACGGTTTCACATACTCGCACTTGGCCAGTTTTTTCAAAGTTACGGCGCGGCGCACGATCTAACATGCGTATATGGGTAGAGGACACTTAAACAAGCAAACAATGATAGCAACATGGTGCCCTAAGGTGTCACGTTGCCGAGATATTTGAAGGTAACTTCACCATAATTATGAGAACAATGAAAATGGTTAAAAAGGAACTTATCACGTGCTTAAATGCAGTGGATTGTATTTTAATAATATTTGTAGGCCTGATTAAACCATTTATAATATAAATAAACACTATTATTTTGCTAAGTTCGTAATGAAGTGGTTTTCACGTGTTCTTATTCTTAATTTCTTCCAAAAAATACTAAATCGAACTGGGAGCTATTATTTTAACTTAATCGCATGCATATAAGCACATAATTAGGTCATTTTATTGATATTCATGATTTCACATGGTTACTTTACCTCGAAATATCTCGGCAACGTGTCACTTTACGGCACCGTTTTCCTATCATTTTTTGTTTGTTGAAAATCCAACTTATCCGTGTCTATTTCTATTTTTTTTGGCTCTGTTTACTTGCTTGCTTATTTACTTCAGTAAGTATTGTCAAAATATTAGCCGCGGTAGGATAGGCACTATGATTTACGTATCTACAAGCACACTACGTTCGCTCTTACATCATATTATGGTGGTTTAAGCACTTCTTTCTTGAATATTTGCTCATTTTGCACAAAAGTCATAACAAAATCAAAACTACTCGTGGCGGGGTGCAATTGAGTTAGCTGCGATTCACCCCCAAATTGTAGAATACTACCTCTAAAAACTTACTCAAAAAATCTTGCCCACATCAAATTTTAGTCTTGTCCCGCCACTGGTTCTATGTCTTTTCACCTATATTCTGCCAGCGGCAATTTGTAATGTACAAAATTTCATTTAAATCGGTTCAGTAGTTTTGGCATGAAAGCGCGACAGACAGACAGAGTTACATTCGCATTTATAATACATATTTTAAGTAGAAAGGATTAGTAAAATTAGTAAGGATTACCTGTAGCCACATAATTATGTGCTGACTCCTGCCAGTGGCTCACCCGTGTGAATGTCGAAAAATATACCAAGGGAACATACTCCCGGAACACAAACGTGCCATAAATGTGCTATTCCAGACTGTAATCTATCTCTATCCCAAATTTCATCCAGATCTGCTAGTCTATTCTGTAAGTAACCATTTCGATATCGAGCTTCACCTGAGTGACAAACCTCACAAAGTGAGCTTTATTGCACACAACATTAAGGTCTTACGTTTGACGTAACTCACCTCGGATTCCGATTCGGATTCCATTTTCGTGTCGAGACACGAAAATGTTGTAGAATAGGGGTGCCTACTGTTCTGGCGTGATTGAGTAAGACTCAATTGACATTGCCGCGGAATGGATTAGAAGCGAATTGCAACGAAATTGTACATAGCATAATGAATGCTATGCCGATCTTCAACATCCCTTTCAGTGAGTCCATTGGCTCTCATGTCGGACTTGACCACGGCCATACAGCGCTTGCGAGGGCGACCACGGGACGTAACCCCAAGGATAGCCATATTCATGCATTTCCGACCAACGTACTCCATAGGGCGGCGCATGATGTGGCCATACCATCGCAGACGACACTCTTGCAGTTTTTTCCACACGTCACGGACACCAAGACTACCTCGGATGAATGAGTTGCGTATGCGATCAGATCACGTTACGCCGCTCATCCACCTCAGCATCTTCATCTCCGTGACGCGAAGCTCCTGGATGTGTCTGCTTAGTGCTGGCCAACATTCGCCGTCGTACAGGAGGACAGGCCGTATGATACATTTGAGCTTCGTAGGCATTTTGCGGTCGCATGCAGCGCCCGTTACCTCGCGCCACTTCGCCCAAGCCGCGTCTATACATGCTTGGACATCGTCGTCCACGTTGCCAGACTCGTGCACCACGGATCCAAGGTACCTGAACGTTTCGGACTTTGTGATCAGTTCCGAACCTATTCGGATGGTTTTTTGAATCCGTGCTGCCACAAAACATGTACTCAAGTCTTCGCCACATTTAGTCTCAGACCACCGTTTTCCATCGTATCCTTCCTCATGTTGACTTTGCGCTCAAGATGGGCTTTGTTCTGATTAACGAGGGCGATGTCATCGGCATACATCATTAGCCATGGAGGCTGGTCTTGGATGTTTGCCGCAACTAAATCGACTACCACGTTAAACAAGAATGGGCTAAGAGCCGTCGAGCCTTGGTGAACGGACCAACAGATATTGGAAAGGCATGGATTCACCAACAGCGGTCTGGACAGAGGACACTGAATCACGGTACAGTCTCTGATAATGTCAATATAGGCCTCGGGAACGCCCTTGAAGCGAAGCTCTCCTTCTCTCTCTGTAAGCATCAGCCACAGTCCGTAAGGCAAACACTGCGTCCATGGTGCTGTTACCCGCCCGGAAGCCATATTGACACTCAGAGACAGTGCACTCGCTACGGAGCCGTGTCAATGATGCGCTCGAAGAGCTTCATGGTGTGGCACATGATCCGCGGTAGTTACTACAATCCTGTATGCTACCTTTGCCTTTGTAAACAGGAAAAATCAGGCTAAATCGCCACTGGTTCGGCATTTCCTTGGTATGATCAGGATGCGGTTAAAAATATCCGTCAGAAGGTTCACATCATGTGAGCGCATCGCCTTCCACACTTCAATTGGCACATTGTCAGGCCCTACCGATTTCCGGTTCTTCATGTGGCGAAGAGCAATGCGGGTTTCGCCGGGGGAAATAGGGGAAATAAGTTCAAGGTTAGGAGGCGGTTCGGGAGGACGATTATGGGGATGCTGTTTGTTAGACAGCTTTGCATAGTATGTATACCATCTCTCCTTAACAGAGGGGGCATCGTAGAGCAGCTTACCCTGGACGTCCCTCTTATACTCTTAATTATGTACCACCATATAAAATTACAGAAAAGATAGGTACATACATGAGGAAAATATAACATAGGGTGATACAATGGGTGGCCTTATTGCTAAAAGCGATCTTTTCAAGACAACCTTTCTCTGGAAGTGGCGCGAAGCGATATAAAATAAGATCCAAGTCAACCATTCTTGTCAAGTAACAAATCTAGACTACTGAACTAAACGTCCCTCAAGGCGAACGCAAGAATTCTTGAGTATTCTCGCGCAATGATGCGAAATTGACGCTTCTGTTCCGTGCAATGTAAATTGAGCCTTATAAACATCCACCCATTCAAACCTTCGTAGTAGTATGATACGCAGTTAAGGGCCGCACATACATTTTTTTAAAAAACAAGCTTTGGCTTGGGTACGCCCTCAGCCAGGGCATGTTGATTGATCGCATTAGCATAACAGTATGTGTACCACGGATGGAAACTGAGTTACCTATATCTTCACAAGCTGCCCGCACTAGCCGTCGAGCAATATACAAAGGATCCTCGCCGCCGTGCAATGCTCGCGTCGTCCAGTACAATGCAGCGTTATCGTCACTTGCTCGTATTGATTTGTGGATCGCCGATACGGTATTATAGTGCTCCTCACCTTTTCGATCATAAATCATGTGTGATCTCTGTAATAGCAAACTCACTTAGATCAGTTAAAAAAGGGAATCTGAAAGAAAAAATATAAAACAGGCTAAGTGCGAATCGGACTCGCGAATGAAGGGATCCGTACCATCGTACGAGATTTAATAATATGAATTTCTTTTATTATTGGTCGTTGTAGCGACAACAACAGAAAAAATACTATCTGAAAACTTCAAGTGTCTCTAACCTATTATGGTTCATGACATACAGCCCGCTAACAGACAGATGGACGGACAGCGGAGGTTAGTAATAGGGCCTTTGGGGCATGTAATCCTAAAAATGTGGCATACCTTTATACCATCTTTTGAGGAGCTCGTGGCTAAATAATAACAGCCGCACGGGTCGATCTTTAAGATTAAGCAACGCTTGCCAAGGTTGGTCTGTGGATGGGTAACCATCTTAACATACCGAGTTTCCTCCGTGCCTCGGAAAGCACGTTAAGCCGTTGGTCCCGGCTGTCATTTGTAGATCTTTGGCAGTCGTTACGGATAGTCAGAAGCCAGTAAATCTGACTTCAGTCTTGCCAAGAAGTACCGTGTTACCCAGTTAATGGGTTGTGGAGGGCTGGTAGGCAGCCGCTCCACGTGAAACACTATTCAGCTGAATCCGGTTTGACTGGAAGCCGACCCCAATGTAGTTGGGAAAAGGCTAGGCAGATGAAAATGATGATGATGACCTTTATACCATCTTTTATGTCTTCAAGAGTAATTATTGCTGGCCCTGTGTTCAGAAGAGCAGTCCCAGGAGCTCTTGCTGCAAGTGCCAGTTCCAGGGCTCCAAGCGCAACTCTTGCATCTCCATCACAAACTTCTGCTAGCCACTGTAGTGATGCTTCTTCTACAATGCATCTATAAAACATTAATATGATAATTGATTTGGATTCCGCGCAAAAGACAGGGTTCAGTAGAAAGGAAGTCAACACTTTGATGAGATGAAAGGCAAAAAATATGTACCATGCCAATACATCACCATAACTGACAATAGTACACAGCTTGGTGTTAAATTACCAGCAATCTGTATACTTAATTCATGTAGGTAAGTATTCTATACAATACCCAGGTAATGTACACAATTCCTAGAGATTGTATATATTACCTGCTGATCCACCGGTAATGTGTTAAACAAATAGATTTTTGCCTGTATTTATCAATGTACGAGTATATGTCGCAACCAGTTGGTCTGCGACTATAAGCTAGTTAGCTTCATCAGCGTAGGTAAAGCATATGTGACATGCCCAGCATTTAATTGAAAAGCAAGGCAAATGACTTGGTTTGATATCGGTTAACAACTTGCCTAGCCAAATAATTTGGGACCTTAGGACAAAGGAAACTTGAGGCACCCTGACACAAGCTTACCTGTTTCAGGGTGCCCCAAGTTTAGGAGCGAGCAAAGCGAGCGGACTTCTCTCCCGTCATTCCATTCATGTTAGGTTAGATAAAGTACCTAACCTGCTGACACAAATAGGAGATCTGCGCAGCAGGTCTAGGTCATGGAGCTTAGGTTTGAGTTGGACATTTCATGAAATGGCTAATTCTATGATATGACTACGATACATACATGTTAATGTCTGCCCC
Source organism: Lacanobia oleracea (assembly GCA_950371165.1). Classification (NCBI taxonomy): domain Eukaryota; kingdom Metazoa; phylum Arthropoda; class Insecta; order Lepidoptera; family Noctuidae; genus Lacanobia; species Lacanobia oleracea. The sequence goes on from OX493393.1 coordinate 8,636,491, forward strand.
CGCACGTCTCCCCTTTCCCTGCTATAGTCTTTTACACACAATAATACCTAGGCAAGAGAGAAAATTTAGTTCTAATAAATTATAATAGATGGCGTGATATGTATTTATTTTTATTGAAGTTTGTGTAAAATTATTTATATTTTCTTTTTAATGGAATTAAAGCATTTTCTTATTTAATAACCTCTAAGCACAAAATTATGGAATAGTGGGCTTCTACTCAAAAGAAGATTATTGGAACGAATCATTTAAAATCTGTACATTATGTCATTTATGTGGCACTAGATGGCGCTGTTAGAAAGTTTAGAGTTTGCAATGCAACTCATTCATAAAATTAAATAGTACTACTGTGAGTTAGCGTGACACCTGCCTCGAATGACGTTTGTGCAAAGTACATTTTGCAAAAGTTTTTGTTACCATTCCATATCATTTACGAAAATTATTATTATTTAGGTATATTTTTTAAACTTGTTCAATGTACATGTAGGTATATTACTAAATCGCATGCATGAATACATGCTTGCATGCATGTATTAGGTAGTATCTTGCATTTACCTACATAATATATAACCTGGAATCAAGATTCAATATTAATACCTTATGTACCTATTAATTTTACGGAGTTTTAGGGTTCCGTATCTCAAAATGTAAAAAAGGAAACTATATAAGATCACTCTCTAATCCGTCTGCCCGTGCGTCACCAATGATTTTCTCAGGAACGGATTAACCTACCAAATTGAAATTTATACCAACTGTGGTCTATAGTCCCTAATAGGTTAGGATATGAAGGTCCTTTTTTTTTTTTTTTTTTTTCCGGGGTGGAAAATCCTCATGGATGTCCCTCGCCTGGGGCGGGCGAAGGGGTCTGTCAGACTCTTACTGACTAAAAACCACCCCGGTGTTCCATCTCACACTTGACCGAGGATTGTGAGAGCTAGTACGCCTTCCATAATCCCCGGCTATTGCCCGCGTATGCAGGCCACCTCAGGCCCGCGGGAGGAGCAAGGTCCCCCCGCAACGTCCAGTGGGGGCGCGTCTGGAACAATACGCGCCACCGTCTCGGGTCCTGCTGGATTGGGGGCGGCGGACGACCCCGAGTCCACCGTCCCTCCGGACCTTTCTACGGGGGCTGGAAGAGGGCGTTGTCCGCCCTCCGCCGACGCCCGGTTCGCCTACTGCGGCATGGGAGAGTGGCCACGGCCTCCCTCTCCCTCTCCGCAGCCTCCTTCTGCGAAATTACGATTTCGCAGAAGGAGATCACCGCATTCCATGACTCGGCGCTCCCGACCATCGAACGAGCGACGGCCGGCAGCGACAGGTCGGGTCCCACTTCGGATACGAGGGCACGGCGCAGGATATCAAGGTCCTGAGTCAACACGATAAAAAAGATATGGGCAAATTTTGATTTCCGCGAAAACTTGTAAGTACCATTTAACTTAGTTTTCAACTTTTTTTTAATTTTTAGGGTTCCGTACCTGACAAGGTGGACTGTATATTTTTGAGTAAAACTCCGAGCTTGACTGTTCTTAATTTATTTCTGGTTGCCTCGGGACTGGCTTGCTGCTGAATGTTTGCGTGACGAGATGATAGGGGAAGAGACCCGCGCATTTTTTTTTTAGGATAGGGCCACTCGCAGTTCACCTCTAGAAGGGTGGCTGCTGCTTAACCGGACTAGCCTGTGGTGACCTTAAATGATTCTAAGGCCCCCAGCCAAGGCAACAAAAATTAAAACTACAACTCCGCTCGCTGAGGGCACCCCCTGTGGGGTACGGACCTCGGCTCAGGAGCGTCGTTATCGGGGGGACAGCTAGGGACAAGCTGGGTCATGATTATATTATTTGGGGAGTTTAAAGCTAAAGGCTCAGCGACGCGGGCTGGCCCGTTAGGCAAAAGACGGGGAGTATTTACTTTACTGGGACGTCGCGGTGGACCTCGTCGGCGAGGCCGGAAGGCGGCGGGTCGCGGTCTGTGTATTTGTGTCCTAAGAGTGCTTGTTTCCCTACAGCTTTCTTGGACAAGGGTAACGGGATCGTCGGGTTCGACTAGGGTATGACGGGGACGTCGAATCCTACTGATCCGAGAGGGAGTGTATCGGGCGGCCGAAGCGATAAGTGGGTTCTGGTGCGATTCGGCGGAGTCTATGAAACGCTTTGTAAGGCGTTTCATGAATTGTTTGATGGTAGGGACTTTGAGGTCGACATGGAGTCGCTCATTCCTAACGAACCACGGGGCGCCCGTGGCTTTTCGGAGAAACCGGTTCTGGAGGGTCTGCATCCTATGGATCCGGTATGACTTTGTGTGGGCGAATGCAGCACACGCATAGGTCATAATCGGGCGAATGCACGTGGTATAAATGCGCAGTTTGCATTTTAGGGAGAGGTTGCTGCGTGCATTCAGCATGGAGTGGAGCCTACTGAGAGCGAAGGCGGCACGCGAACGCACCGCCTTTATGTGCTCTCCGAAGGTGAGGGATTGGTCGAGGATAACACCAAGATATTTGGCTCGCTTCTCCCAAGGGATCGGCTTACCAAACATGGTGATCTGTTTTGGAGTCGGGGGGGGGTCTCGACCGCGGTTTGCGGAACAAAACTGCCTGACTCTTTTCGGGGTTGACCTCGATCCTCCATTTCCGGATCCAATCGCCTAGGCGTTTGGCGGACTTTTGGAGGTTTTGAGCAATGGCATTGCTACTCTTGCCAGAGTAGTAGATGGCCGTGTCGTCGGCAAAAAGCGCTAACTGCGACTTGGGGTCGGAGGGGATATCGCTAGCGAACAGCGTGAAAATGAGTGGCGAGAGCACACCGCCTTGCGGTACGCCAGCGCGGATGGGTCGGGGGGTGGAAAGCGCACCTTCGATGCGGTACCGAAAGGTGCGGTTCGACAGATAGTCTCGTAAGATGAGCACGAGACGATCTGGCACACCGAGTTGATACAACTTGTATATCAGACCGTTGTGCCAGACCTTGTCTTAAGCTTTCGCAATGTCGAAGAACAGGGCTCCCGTCATCTGGCCGCGTTGAAAGCGGCCGTTGATATGCTCAACGATGCGGTAGACCTGTTGGACACACGAGTGGTCGGCCCTAAAGCCAAACTGCTCGTTAGGGATGAGGCTCTTGCGTTCGAAGTAATCTCTGAGACGCTTATAAATAAGCCTCTCATAGATCTTGCCGAGAGCGCTGAGCAAGCTGATGGGGCGATAGGAGGACGGGGAGGACTTGGGCTTACCCGGCTTGGGAATACCAATCACGGTAGCCTCTTTCCACTCTTGCGGGAACATGTTGTTGGACAGAGCGCCATTGAAAATGGCGGTCATCAACACGATGAGTGTCTTGGGGAATAGGCGGAACACCCTGTTGGTTATTCCGTCCAACCCAGGGGCTTTCCTGGGTTTGAGTCTTCCGATGATCTCCTCCACCTCGTCCGGAGTGACGGGGGGGAGGGGGTCATCGGGGTCCTCGACGGGTGGGAGGGAGGTCCTACGTTCAACCTCGGCGTCAACCTCAGCGAGGTGGGCCGGGTCGACTGGGTTCGAGCTTGGGGAACACTGGGACTCTAGGCTGTCAGCCAGGCATTCAGCCTTCTCGTCGTCGTCAAACGCGAGAGAGTTGTCGGGCCGGGTGAGGGGAGGCATTGAAGTAACCTCAGAAGCGCGTAACTTCCTCTGAAATTCCCAGAATGCAAGGTGGTTGGGCTGGAGTTCACCGAGCATCTGTTCCCAGTTCTCGCTACGCAGCTCTTTGATGCGTCTGCTTACTTTACGCTGTAAGTAGCGCATAAAAGCTTTGTTGCTAGCACAGGGAAAAGCGCTGTAGGCCCGGACGGCCGCGTTCTTCTCGGTCAACAGATCACGCACATCGTCCGGGAGTTTCCAGCGACGATCGTTCGTCGCCGGAGCCTCCCTTGAACATTCGTTCAGGACGGATTGCACGTGGTCAGTGAGCGAGCCGATCGCGGCCGCCGTGTCGGCAGCAGACTCGATGTGGTCCGGGATCTTGTCCAGGTGATGTGACGTGGTGGTTTTCAGTTTTTCACTTACTTTCCGCCAGTCAGTGATCACTCGGGAAGGAGGGGGTTGAGAGGGGTCTATTGGACCATGTCTGGGGATGAGCTCCAGAACTACTGGCCGGTGGTCGGAATCGAGCTCGTCAATCGTCTCAACAGCCTGTAAACGTAAGTTTACATTCTTGAGGAGGGCGATGTCGAGCACGTCCGGTCGGCAGTCAGGGTTAAAGGGGAAATGGGTAGGATGCATCGGTGCGATGACATCAAAATTGAGGGGGCTGCATAGCTCGAACAGAGCTCTGCCTCTGGGATTAGTCGTAAGACTATTCCATGAGGGGTGTTTGGCGTTGAGGTCCCCCGCCAGAAGGACGGAGTCGCTCAAACCAAGAAGTTTGGAAAGATCATCTCTTATGGAAGGGGAGTTAGAGGTGGCGGGAGGGGCGTAGGCAGAGATGACCGTTATGGGTTGATGTCCTGTCATGCCCAGCCGACAGACAGAGACCTCAAGCTCGGTTAGAGTGGGTGGATCCATAGGGATGCAATAGAGGGACGATTTATAATTTATAAGAGTACCTCCCTTGTGACACCGAGTCCTATCGTTGCGAACTATACGATAGTTGGCAATATTAGGGTCTCGGTGATGGGGCTTCAGGAAGGTCTCCTGCACCAGAAGTATGTCTAACCGATGATCGCGGAGGAAGGTGGCGATCTCATCGCGTTGGTTGGGAAGACCGTTGGCATTGAAGGACCCTATCCGGAGGGCCTTCGGTTTGAGCCTACAGACTTGAATTGGCCTAGCCATGGAGGGTATGGTAAACGCCAATATCAGAGACTACATCGCTGAAATCGCGATATATCGACGCGGTTTCAGCGATATGGGAAGCTTTTAGAGCTCTGGCCATTTCCAGGGCTCTGGGGGAGTAAAAGGCTTTGTAAAAAGCCAAATTGATTTGAAAGGCCATATCGGCCTCGCTGGCTGCTGCTGGAGCAGCTATGGGTGCAACCTTTGGCGGGGGAGGAGGGGCAGATGCCCGTGGGGCAGCTGCTCCAGCGGTCGTTGGCCGGTGGAAGGGAGGGATGGTTACATCCATTAGGGCCGGGATGGCCGGGGCGGGTTTTGGAGCCGCAGGTGCCGGGGTAGGCGCTAGGGGCTGCGTGGTTGCGGGATTAAGCGCCGGGAAATGAGCCAGGCGGTTCAGCGCGTTCCATGGGCTGGGGCGCTGAGGGTATAGGGCCACGGGGGTTCTGTCTGAGGGAGCTTCCCTCTGCTGACGAACGTTAGCACGCTTCATCAGCTTGGGAGCGGATGATTTGGGGGCCTTGGGGCAACCCCTGTAGTTGGCCGGGTGCCCAGCCTCTCCACACAGCACGCAGCTGGGTGGATCGGTGCACTGGGAGCGGTCCTTGGGTCGGGGACAGTCTGGGGTGCCGTGGTCACCCAGGCATTTCACACAGCGAGACCCGCGCAGCAAGCCACACTTGTTTTATACAAGGCCGGGTTAGCGTGGGCTAACCCAGGTAGAAGGGGCGCAGGGCGCGGCTTGGTTTGCCGTCGGCCAATCGGAGCGCAGCGTGAGCGCGTCGTTTGTTTGCACCCCGCACATGTTTGGACTTGCTCGCGCTCTGTGCCCTTTTACAATAGTAAATTACACGTGGTAATTTTGTCCTTAAATAGCACGTGGTCATACTTTAGTCTAAAACACTCAGTAACATTAATATCACCTAAATACCATCATTAACATCAACCTAAATAACATTACAACATACTTTTCAGCTATCTAGCTTATCAGTTTACTTAAATCTATCGGGATCATTTATTTACACACATATAACATTACTTAAATCCTAACTTAGCTAAGACGTCCGTAACAGTACCCAAAGGGTAACCAACGGAACCTTATTACTAAGACTTCGCTGTCCGTCTGTCCATCCGTCTATCTGTCAGCGGGCTGTATCTCAAGAACCGTAATAGGTAGACAGTTGAAATTTTCACAAAATGTGTATTTACACAAAATGTATATTGCCGCTATAAAAGCAAAATATACCAAAAAGGTAAGAAAGGAAAGGCAGGAAAAAAAAAAAAAACCGTTTCTTGTATGGGAGCCCCTCCCATACAAGAAACGGTTTTTTTCGGGTTATAGTACGGAAACCTTCATATAATATTATTATATATATTCATTACTAGTTGACCTACGCAACTTCGTCTGCGTCACAATTTTCATTACTGCTCCGCTCCTATTGGTCTTAGCGTGATGATATATAGCCTATAGCCTTCCTCGATAAATGGGCTATCTAACACTGAAAGAATCTTTCAAATCGGACCAGATGTTTGAGATTAGCGCGTTCAAGCAAACAAAAAAACTCTTCAGTTTTATATATTAGTACTAGTTGACCCGCGCAACTTCGTCTGCTTAACAATTTTCATTACTGCTCCACTCCTATTGGTCTTAGCGTGATGATATTTAGCATATCTATAGAATTTTTCAAATCGGACAAGTAGTTCCTGAGATTAGCGCGTTCAAACAAACACACACACAAACAAACTCTTCAGCTTTATATATAGTAGGTATTAGTATAGATTTAAAATATTTCAATAAAAAAGTAAAAAAAAAGTTAAAAATAGTAGCACACCGGTATCGGGAGGATCCAAGCTACGGGTCAGGGCTCCAGATAGAGGAACCTTCTAACAATACGAGCCGTGTCAAGAAGTACCACTTTCTGAATCAAGCCCTTGATCCAGCTGCCTAACGAGAGCCTCCTGAAGTTGAGGCTCATGGCTATTAAGCCGTTGGCTAATACGACGGTACAAAGATTGCCGAATCGACATCCAACATATCGACAACTTCGCGAGCCAAGTCAAAATACTAGATTTGTTTATCTTTCTCGGCTTTCAGGAGGTTCTCGTCATGTGGGACGGTTATGTCTATAATCATTGGACGCCTCATTATTCGGTGCACTACCACTATATCAGGCTTATTGGCAACTATAGTCCTGTTAGTGATGATGGACCGATTCCAGTACAATGTGATATTGCCATTATCGAGAACTGGGTCTGGCGCATACCTGTAGTATGGCACCTCCGACTCTACAAGAGAGCAAGTTGCTGATGAATAATCCTGGCTACAAGATTGTGCCTATGCAAGTACCTATACTCCGTTAGCTAGACGAGAACAACCAGAGATAATGTGGCGAATGATTCTCCCGGACGGTGACATGCCCGACATTTATGTTGACAGTGCCGTCCTTCACAATAAATCTCTGGTAGTTATCGTAGAGAGCAGTGGTTACCCGGTGGTAATGGCTGCGACTTACGAGTTGTAGGTCATAGGTTCGAACCCAGGCAGGCGCTTTATTTTGTGTAAATTATTTCATCACCACTGCTCCCAGAACGGTGAAACATCGTGAGGAAACTAAAATGTCCCAGAACCAAAAATTCGAAGACATGTGACATCTACCAACCCGCACTAGGCCCACGGCCCACTCCCTCTCATCGAGAAGTCTGTGTCCCAGCAGCAGGAACATTATAGGCTGATTATACAGTTAGTCGTCATGATAACTCCGTCCATAATTGCACAGACAAAACCTTCGGTTTTTCAAAAAAGATCACCGAAACGCAGCCAGGCTACGGACGCTAGTTGATCTACGTCGGGCCCATGTAAGACCCGGAAAAAGCGTCCGTGAAGCTCCTTACTTTGCCATACTGCCCTGCGATCGTTAGTGTCAAGCACCGCAGGTTTGCGCCAGTTCTCATTTGCCAAGGAGAGCTGGGTGAATCCCTTGTCCACCGCCACTACATCTCGATACATACCCACATCGGCAGCTAGGAAATATTCCTTGAGACTGCATATCTCGCAATTATGGAGAGTCTTAGCATTTAAAAGGCCTCGGCCTCCACACTTTCACGGGATATACAGTCTTATTACCGACGACCGAAGGCTATTAAATTATTTATTATCTTCTTCAGGTGGCCAAAGAAGCGTTCCTTCAAAGATTGCTTAATGTCAGTAAAACAGATACCTAAGGCTTCCGACGTACCCAAATACTTATATTGTTATTTTTTGTTTTTGACTTTCACAGGTCCCTGGAGACCCGGTCCTTTGATAGGCGTACGAGGAGCCGAAGCTAACTCAGAGGCAGAAGTTTCAAATGGAATGGGACACCAACCGACAATTTTATTATCCCTGTATGCACTGTGAAAGTATACCCAAGGATAATCCCCGGTTGGAGCAGGACTATTGCAGAATATGGAAAGAAAAGATGAAACGCTATGGGTTTGTGAACTGATAATCGTTTACTAAGGAACTATTGGCCCTTGCCTGAATAAGGACAATTAACGGCTTTTTAATGGCACGCTTGCACACTCAATAAAATGGGCCCTTCGAAAACGGTCGCTAGCACAAAGTGACGTAGCGCCAAGGGGGCAACATATCTTGAGGTGCTAAAGGAGTGGATAGGCGGAAGTACGGTCAAGATCCCTACCAGCATCTTACTGAATTATACATTCTTCTCCCAAGCACGTTTGCTCTTGCGAATCTCCACTCAGACCGACCAATTAAGGCAAGAAAGAGGTGAGAGCTCTGTTCCTCGTCAGTGTTCACTCCGGCCAGCCAATAAAGGCAAGCCAGAGATGAACAAGACTTCTCCCGGGAGATCAGGTCTGTGAGGTTGCTACTGCCCAACAGTTCGCCACAAAATTGCCTTGCGGATTGTATCTCTCTTTGTCTGGCACCTCACCCTAGGTATGATCTAAGGTTTTTTGGGGCACGCAAGTCCCACCATGACGTCAAAGTAGAGATACGGTGGTGGGGATATTATTATTCAATCCAATCTATTTGGATTTATGAATAAAAGTAACTTTATGGGTCGAATTAAAAACATCGTTTCTCGTTTATCTTATATTTGACAGTTCAACTACATTGTCGATAGATGGCGTTATACTGATGACGCGTTTTTTTTTTAATGCCGGTGTTAAGTTTCTCTGACCTCAGCCCCTGTTGAATTAACGATGTTTTGTTTAGCGAAGAAGATCAACATGACAATTGTTTTTACAATCTGTATTGTTAGTCGATAAGTCGATAATATAAAAACATCGATCGTTGTTCGAGTCTACTTGAAGAGTTGTTAAATTGTTAACTGTAGCTACATGTCGGAAATAAGCACGGAACAGAAAAAACAGGTGGAAATGCTATGCGACGAAATTTGTATCGGAACCTGTGTCGCCACACTCACACCGATAATCATACATATAATTTACCACAAATCAAGGATACGACTGATTGGTCGTTTCTATTTTGGTCAAAACAAGAATAAGTCAAAGAACTTACATTTGAAAATATGCCTTCGGCCTTACACGTAGGATTTATTTTGCTTGGCAAAAAGTACTCACGGCGTTTCGTTTTCTGAATTCATTCTAAGTTGAATTTACAAGTTAATTCCGCTATTCGACCATAGATGGCGGTATTTTGAATGGTTGCAATTATAAACTTAAACTACTTAGCAATAAAGTTCATTACTCTATGTATGTTCACACACATAGAGTAATGAACGTACTGTACTCTATGGATAGTAAAAGTTGCCACTCGATGATGGCTGTGAGCCTGTGACACATGAACTTTGACTTACATTGTCTATATCGATAAATAAGATTTTTTCAAAATTAATTCCAAATGTGATTCGCTTGGTGTTGGAGTTTTGTATGGGAGCCATACATGAAACTTGTTGTTGGAATCGTTATGAAATAAGCTATCACATTTAAAATGAATAAGTTCGGGTTTGCTCTGTAATACATTGTTAATAAAGTTCTACTTTTGAAATAGCGTAAGCGTAATATTTCCAGTTTATTGTATAAAAGTAGATAGAAACAAAAAAAAAACATTATTTCAAAGGTTTTTATTTTTGTAAATATACCTTTATTACATATTAATCAATAAAAATAACACACATCATACATTTTTTAGTGTTCCGAACATCCGTAAGAAACGGAACCCTTACAAAAATTAAATCGGTTCGGAACCCATTGAACGCGAGTCTGACTCGCACTTGGCCAGATTTTTTGTTCATACCACAAGCCTTACAAAATCATGCCTCGGGTATCCTACGCGACTGCCGACAAAAAGGGGTGTTGTTAACACTTCAGTTCCGTGAACTCTTTATGCCAAGTGGCTTACGATAGTATTTTATTACCTACATAGTTTGGTGCAGAATTTTAACGCAGACAAAGTTTTCGTGTATCTATAGACTTAAAAAAAAAAATCGCTTTCTTAAAAATGCTCGGAGCATATCGTGCTTGTTTTGCTTGGCATCCAATTAGCTCTAACCGTGCATCTATCCATTTTTTTTTTGACGATAGCGTCTTTGGGAAACCTAAAAATATTTTTAAAGTAATATTTTGTGATTTCAATAACATTATTAGACGAACTACAAAAAAAATGTTTTTATCGATATCTATCCATCCAGTATCCGTCCCGACTACATCACTATTTGAATAGCAAAGAACTTTCGAAAACGAAACAGTAACTAAATCGATGTAAAATAAACTCTATGCTAATGGGATGAGGTGGATTTTAACTAGACTTGAACTTAAGTTTTTGGAAAAACGAACATTGCTAAGATTTTATGAAAAAACAAATAAAATCGTACTTACCGATGGTATGAAACACCTCCATTTTTAAGATTTATTCTCCTACTATAATTTTTGCACTCCAAAATGGAACAATACGGCTTGGTTCAGAAAATATAAATTTATATCGAGAGTGAGCGAGACGATCGGTTCGTCGTGATGTTAGAACACGACTGGGTTGAGGTACGCGTAACTCCGCGTGCCACGCCTACTTTGCACTTCTTTTTTCTGTTCTGTGGAGATAAGTCAGTCAATTGAACAATCGGGACGCCAACGCCATCTAGTGGCGTTTGACGGAGTCTAGGGCATTGTGCTTGACAGAGAGTACAGAGACTGAGCTCAGTCTACTGGTGGCGGTCGAAAAGTGCAGACGTCTAGAAACCGCCGCGTGTTCCGAGTACTTGTTCAGTGTACTTATTATGTGAGAATATTTTAATTGAGAGTTTGAGTGGGAATAATAATTATTTAAAAGCAAACGGTGTTTCTATTGATCAATAACCAACACTTCCCTTAGTACGCACACTGAAGTTCCAATTTCCTGGTTGATGTAACCTGGAGAGTTGTGGCTTCGCTGACATACATAATATTGGTAAACTGTTTTACTTACATTAGTGTAGGCGGATTTTTGGTATTATTTTACATTCAGTCAAAAAAGTATCGGGAATGGATGATTTGTTTATGGTTCCAAATTCAAATTTTTGTTTTTTTGTAGTTGTTAGATTGGCACAACTGTTTTCCATTTTGGCGCGGAGTTTGAGTTGCATCTGTTATTTATATTAAATACAGTGCTGGTTTTAGTAATATCATATATAGTGTGTATTGCGAATTTCATAATGGACAAAAATATCGAACAAAGAGTTTGTCTTAAATTTTGCATCGCCAATGGAATTTCGTGTTCGGAGTCACTGAAAATGTTACAGAAGGCTTACGGTGAATCGACTTTATCAAAAACTCGTGCTTATGAGTGGTTCAAAGCGTTCAAAAGCGGTCGAGATGTGATGGAAGATTTGCCTCGCTCTGGTAGGCCGTCAACGTCTGCAACTGAAATTAACATCGCAAAAGTGAAGGAAATAGTGACTGAAAATCCCCATTCAACTCTGAGAGAGATAGCCGCCGAACTTTCTGTATCTCACGAGTCGATCCGTACCATTTTAACTAATCATTTGGGTATGAAACATGTTGCTGCTCGGCTAGTCCCAAAAGATCTGAATGTTCTCCAAAAACTCAATCGCATGAAAGTCGCTGAGGACATGCTAGAACGAGTCAGTTCGGACCCAACATTCATGAAACGCATTGTTATTGGTGACGAGACGTGGGTTTACGAGTTTGACATGCAAACTAGTCAACAAGCTTCGGAGTGGCGCCTTCCAACTGAACCGAAACCGAAAAAACCACGCCAAAGTCGATCAAAAGTCAAAGTCATGTTGACTGTTTTCTTTGACTATCGCGGTGTTGTGCACTCTGAATTCTTACCGGAAGGTCTAACGGTAAATAAAGAATATTATTTGAGCGTTACGCGGCGTTTAAGAGAGCAAATTCGACGAAAAAGGCCAGATTTGTGGAAAGAAAATTCTTGGATTTTGCACCACGACAATGCGCCTTCGCACAAGGCTATCATTGTGAACGAATTTTTAACCAAACACTCAACAAATACCATCCAGCAACCACCATATTCACCAGATATGGCTCCTGCTGACTTTTTTCTTTTTCCTAACTCAAATTACCACTTCGTGGCACCCGTTTTCAATCGATAGAAGACATAAAGGAGAATTCGCGGCGAGAACTGAACTCAATCCCGGAAGCAGCGTTTAAAAAATGTTTTGATGAATGGATTATTCGTTGGCGCAAGTGTATCGTTTCTAAAAGAGCATACTTTGAAGGTGATAAAATAAAGGAGAATGACCAAATTGGACCAAAAATTGGTAAAAAAAGTCAAAGTCTGCCCCCAGATTTGCCACATAGCTCATTTGAAAGAAGAGTTCAAATGCAACATTTTATTCTATGGAACCGAAAAAATCTGTCCCACAGAAACATAAATATAACCTAAAATGTGATTTTATGAAAAAGTTGCATATTTTACTTCTTTACACAGGTAGGTGACCTTTTCTTATCGCAGATAATGAGCTTACACGCGAGTTTGCTTTCTTTGAACATTGTTCAATAGTAGTGTGAGCGAGAAGGCGATAGAGCTACGTTCTCGCTCACACATGTATGCGCTTTGCATTGCAACTGTGCAGTCCTTCTGTAACTCTCTTCGCTTATAGTTGTGTACTGTGCGAATATTTTCTGTGGATATCCTGTGATTACGTGTTTGACCCTTGCATTACGTTACCTGGACCTGATTTTAAGCCCTGTGATTTGGATACAGTTTTAAAGATGTTTCGTGCATCTGCTGGACAAGTGTGTCTAGTGTGTGGTAGATCAGTGCGGTCGATCAGAAGAAGAACACTAACTACGCAGCTTTTTGAAGAATATCCAATCGCTGCAAATAATATAACTGAACAAGTTCTTCCTTATCATGTGAGTACTTACATAAATGATTGCAATAATGACTTATTTAACCATGTAACAATGCATAGAGTGCATATCACGAATGAAAGCCCGCGGAAATGGAACTACATTTTTTTATGCAATGTAATGTAATGACATAGACACTAGCGCCGCGTCAAAGGGACTTCAGTAGCGGCGCTATTCATTCATTGGTATATTCATGTACTGAATAACATTTGTTAAAAAGATGTGTATTTGTGATGTGTAATTGTATCTGAAACTATTTCTTTCAGATACAATTTAACAACGCCGAGTTTATCTGTCAGCGTTGCTGGCGACGCGAGGCGTACCCACCAAGACGTCGTACGTCCAGTGAACGAGAACAAGAACCACCAGTACGCGCTTCTGAGCAGCCAGCAGATCAACCTGTGATAGAACCAGATCAAGCCGAGGTACAACCAGATCTAGCTGTGGTACCGCATGCTGGTGATCAACGTGGAGCAGTAGTTGACGAACAAGACATTCAACATTCTATTATACATTTACCACATATTAGTCGGGCACCGAACACTTCAAACTCTTGCATTATATTCGGATGTACAGGCGAGACAAGGCATCGAATACCAAAGCACATGAAAATCCGTTTGTTGAAAGATTTTAACTACTACGCCCCACCTTTTGCACGCGTTTGTGAAGAACATTTGCTTTTAAATGATTTTGAGATTTTATTGTCAGCCAGAAATGTAAGTCATGACTTTAACGAAGCTCACATCATGGACATGATGCAGATTTTGAAAACTATGCCGCAAGAGGGAAGGGTGGATTTTGAAAATATAGAAACCATGGATCCAAATGAAGTTTACTTTCTGACTGGTCGAAGTTTCGAACAGTTCAACAGAATGTTTGTAGAAACGCCATCTTTGTCTAGAAGGAGCAAAAGACCCAAAACCGCTTTAGCAGCATATTTGATTAAGTTAAGAACTGGTGAACCCAATACAAGACTGGCAGATATGTTTCACATAAGCCGAACAACTTTAGAAAGAGAAATGAAAACCGCAAGAGACTGTATAAAAGAAGAATTTACACCTCTACATTTGGGTTGGGATCACATCACAAGGGAGCAAGTGCTTAGGCGAAACCTTTTTATACCTCAAACTCTGTTCGGAAACCAAGAACAAAACAAGTGTATAATTATACTTGATGGTACCTATGTATACATACAAAAAAGTAGCAACTTCCTCTTCCAAAGATTGACGTATAGCCATCACAAGTTCTTAAATCTACTAAAACCATTCCTAATAGTCTGTTGTGATGGCTATATAATTGAAGTAGCAGGTCCCTATTCAGCGACTACATCCGATGCAAGCATTTTAAATAAATTAATTGATGGTGCGGACAGTGTTTTTAATTGGTTTTTCCAAGAAGGAGATGTTCTCATTTTGGATAGAGGTTTCCGAGATGCCGTACCAAACGTAGAGTCTTGTGGCTATGATGCCCATATGCCTAAATCTGTTTCAAGGGGCGAAACTCAATTAACAACGGCTGACGCCAATAAGTCTCGATTAGTGACGATTTGTCGATGGGTCGTGGAAGTAGTAAATGGCCGCTTCAAGAGAGATTTTAAGATTTTCAGGCAAGATTATTTTAACAGGGCTCTGCCTCACATGCAGGACGATTTTAGGAATGCCGCGGCCATCACAAATGCTTTCCACGACCCAATCACTGATAATGTTAATGCTTCTGGTTTTATGGAGAGAATTAATAATAGGGTCAATATGGAAAACTGTCTCGCACAGTATGTCATTGACTATAATCTTAATAGCCGGCGAATTCCGTTTCAAAGTATGTCTGCCGAGTTACCTGATGTAAGAGGATTTCCAAGGTTGTCTGAGGAAGAACTTGTTATGTTTGCGTTAGGAACGTACCAAATAAAACTAGCCAGGAGTTATTATAGTGAACACGCTCGTAATGGCGTATATACAATAGAAGTGTACAGAGAAAATGATGATTTGAATAATCTTTTAAATAATTATAATATAACTGGTAATAACTTCTGGCTATTAAGAGGTAAAGTCCAATCTAGGCATACCCGAAGCCGAATTTATCATACATATATTATACTTGTAAACTCAGACCACCTTGGGTTGGAGGCTTTAAATCATTATTATTGTTCGTGTAAGAGTGGCAGACGTACTTTGGGCACATGTGCTCATGTAATGTCTATAGTATGGTTTTTGGCATATGCGCGGTACGAAAATATTGACCATCCAGCACAGTTTTTAGACAGTATTGTAATAGATGAAAATGATTTATAATACGCATTCTATATTACCATCTGTGCAGAATAGTGAGTCATGAATAACATTTAAAATAAATTGTTCGAAAATAAACAATTATTAAATAACTATGTCGTTTTTTTAATTCATTATTCATCTATTTTTATTTAGTGAATCCTTCTAACAACATTTTAACAAGCAGAAATAATATACAAAAAAAAAAATTGGTGCAAGCGAAAGTGTATTGTTGCAGTATTATATAACGTCGAATTACTTTGTAATTGTGGGTTTGAATTTGATTCGCATTTGCACACATAGTTAGTCCAACAGTATTAACCCACCAACAAAGAGTCAACCCTGGGGGCAGCAATTTTTTTTTTGGTCCAGTGCCCATACTAATTTGGTCATTCACCTTTGGATGAATAACAGACATTTTGTGTATTATTGATCTTTTCCCGGTACTTTCTTGACAGAGTAGTATATGCTTCATGGCGGCTAAACTAAAACAGTCGCACGGGTCGATCTTCAAGGTTAAGCTACGCTTGCCGAGGTTGGTCTATGGATGGGTAACCATTTTAACATACATATGGGTCGATCGACCCGTGCTACTGTTATTACTTCTTCATTCAATCAGTCTCCTCATTCAGTACCTACTAAATATTTATTTTAAAAATCGATTATTCTTATACACTAAATCGATTCTATGAAACCGGTAAAACTATCATCCTAAAGTCACCAAAATCTAAGAAGTCCGATTTGACAGCAGGATATAACATTGCTTTACTAGTAAGTATGAAAGAGACATAAAAATAAATCTCTTTCGCACTTAGTGGTAAAGCAATTTTCTATCCCTCTCTACTCAGCTGTCAAATCGGAATTCTTAGATTTTGGTGACTTTATTAAACAATCTGTAACAGAATAAACGCAATACCTCTTAAAGGGTCACTGTACTCATCATTATGATCAACTTTCACTATGGGATTAATATACAGAAATCGCGAAAAAAAATTCGACTCCCCTATACATTTTTGTGCACATAACTCGATAAAATGTAATGCTCCCCATTACATTTTATCGAGTTATGTTGTAGGGGAGCATTAAGAGAGGATTTCCAAAAATGTTTACAGGAAGGGGAATAACGGGATAATACGCGTACGCTACGTACGCGTGCGGGCAAAAGCTAGTTAAATAGTAAAATTCTTAAAATCGTAACAACGGCGACGCGACGACGTCTTCTCCAGGGCTAGTCTTGCGGCGGCGGTGGTCGCGTTTCTTTGTAAGAGATAGGCATCTGTATGCTAGTATTATAATTATTATCTGTGCCTAGGCAAAGTATAAAATTAATAATATTTAATACATTACCTTAACGTTTTAGGTGCCTATTCTATACATTGCTAGGTATTATAGAATACTGGATTATACAGATTACTGGCAGCATATTCATTATAACATCAACATCAAATTGAAATAGAAATAATGGCCAAAACTTACTCTGGAAGATCAGATGATTTTTTCAAGTCCTGTGTGATGTTTCCTATAATTGCCTTCAAATTGCTTGCTTGCTGGATTGCTTGCTTTAAAATTATGAATACATCATCTGCACTTAATTTTTCCATAACAACCACTCGGCATCTGCTCAGCAGTGCATTATTTAAACTAAATGAAGGATTTTCTGTAGTAGCACCAACAAGAATGATTGTACCATTTTCTACATGGGGTAAAAATGTGTCTTGCTGCAGTTTGTTAAACCTAAAATAATAAATATTAATTACAATTAGATCTGTTAGTTTGGTGTCCACCAACTAAGTTTTAAAAAGCTTTGGCTTAGGTGAAACGTCATATTAGTTGATTCTCTTCAATTAAAGATATACACAAAATTATTCATATTTTACCTATGAATTTCATCCATGAACAACACAGTCTGCCTTTTGAACTGGGCTTCATTTTTGGCAACTTTTACCACTTCTTTAACATCATTTATTCCTGCCATTGTAGCAGATAGCTTAACAAACCTCATGTTATTTTGTTCTTTACAAATATTTGCTATTACATTAGCCAATGAGGTCTGAAATATAATTATTGGATATTATAACCATTGGCAGCTTTGATCATCATTGTTTATGCACAATAGATTTTACTGCTCCACTGTAAGGCTTTGAAAAATAAATTGCATTACTTGCCAAGCTTTCAGCTGCATCTGAGTACACTTAGAACAACCTCAACATAGTTGGCAAAATTATACATAGATAATAAAGTAACAAAGCACAAAAATACCTTCCCACAGCCAGGGGGTCCCCAAAGAATCATGTTAGGTATTATTTTCCGTTCTATTGAAGATCTTAACATTGACCCAGGACCGAATGCTTGTGTCTGCCCAACAATGTCTTCCAAATGTAGTGGTCGCATTCGTTCAGCCAGAGGCATACTCTTGGCTGCCTTTATTTGAGCTTTTGAGCTAGTTTCGGCCAATTGTAGATTCTAAAGGAATTAAACATTTCATGAACATTTTATAATAGTTCCTACCCAGTAGCAGAGGTATATGTTACAACTGGTGCGCACCCCTAAACGGGTGTCAACCGGGGCGGCTCCCTCCCTCCCATTGCTGCGCTACTGTTTCTACCCTAACTATTCGCTAGTCTATTTTACTCTCGTAATCTTGTTACTCACCGCACTTTTGGCAGAACTTGGGCTTGTGCTTACTCGTAAACGTTTTTCTTGTAAAGAAGTTTCATTGAAGTGTGAACTATTTCTTTTGTGATTAGGTTGGTCTTCTTTACTTAGTTTTAACTTACTCTTTTCGGATGTATTAAGAAATAAACATTTATTGGCATGTTCTTCTATTACAGCTTGCTTAAAATCCTTATTACAAATCGGACATGAAATAGAATCCTCAGGATCTGGTTTTTTTTCAGTTATTTTAACCGAAGCCATTACAGAGAGGATTAGAGAATAATAAATTAACACAATGAACAGACGAGTTACAACAAGTTATGATAGTTTTACAAATTTGACAGACACAGACAGAGAGACACTGACGAAATTTTTATTTTCCCGCGCCGGCTGCCTTATTTTATTTACCCATAGACTATGTAGATCTAGATTCCGACCATGGATATATGAACTACTAAGCACTTCGATAGTAGGTGTGCGCACCACTAAACCGAAGTCACACGGGGCGGCTCCCCCCCCCCCCATTGCTTTATTAATTTGTTTATTCATTTCTCACACATATCTCTTACATTTTTAATATTTAAAAAAAAACACATTTAAAAATGGTAGTCCGCCGGTATCAGGAGCAGGGTCCAAGCTACCGGTGGTTAAGGCTCCAGAGAAAGGAACCTCACAATACGAGCCGTATCAAAGAGTACCGCCTTCTGTATCTGGCCTTTTACCCACCCGCGTAACGCCAGCTTCGAGAGGTGGTCGTCGCTCGCTTTTATCCATCAGGCCATTGGCCGTAACGACTATCGGCTCAATGACAGCAGAGTCCACATCCCACATGTCAACAACCTCGTGTGCTCTGCTAAGTCGAGATACTTGATTTGTTTCTCTTTCTCAGCCTTCACGAGGCTCTCGTCATGCGGAATGGTAAAATCAATTATCATTGCGCGGCGCGCTAATCGGTCTATCACCACTATATCATGCTTATTGGCAACAATAGTCCTATCAGTGAAGATAGACCGATCCCGGTACAACGTGACATGGTCATTTTTGAGAACTGGGTCGGGTACATAATTTATTGTAATACGGTACCTCAGAATCCACAACTTTGTATTTCAAAGCAAGTTGCTGATGGATAATCTTGGCCACTTGGTTGTGCCTGTGCAAGTACTCGCCGTTAGCTAGATGAGAACAACCAGAGAAAATATGTCTGATGAACTCACCCGGACGGTGGCATGCCCGACATACATCCACCGTCCCGTCCTTCATAGTATGCTTCCGGTAGTTATTCGCAAGATAACTTCGTCCATAATCGCACAGACAAAACCTTCAGTTTCCCCGAAGAGATCACTGAATCGTAGCCAGGCCACGAACGCTGAAAAAATTACATCGGATCCATGAAGGACCCGATAGAAGAGCCCCTGAAGCTCCTTGCCTTTCCATACCTCCCTGAGGTCATCTGTGGTAAATCTCACAGGTTTGCGCCGGTTCTCTTGAGCTATGGACAACGGGGTGAGTCCCTTGTCCACTGCGAACACATCTCGGTGCATAAGTATCCACATCAGCTTTGAGAAAATATTCTCTGAGACTGCACATCTCGCCATTGTGGAGAGTCTTGGCGTTTAATAAGCCTCGATCTGCACACTTCCACGGTACAGTCTCATCACCGACGATCGTGGGTGATGCATCCGATTTGCGTTCAGCAGTGTACGGACCCTCCTATCCAGGGCGTCAAGTTCGGTTTGAGTCCATTTGCCGAAAGAGTATATTAATACTGGCATGACCCAACCGTTGCGGGTGGAAATAAGGCGAGCGCCTTGCGCACCTTATTTCCGCCCGACAAAAGGCTATTCAAAACCTTTTTCAGGCGGCTAAAGATTAATAAAGCAATTAATAATAATTAATTCATTATTCACTCTATAGCTAAAGTCATAGATGTCGGAGAAAAAACAGCCAGGCTGAAGTGGAAGTGGGCTGGCCATGTCGCACGAATAAACCCAGAGAGGTGGGTGAAGATCGTCAATCACTGGACGCCTGAAGAAAGACGTCATCGTCGAGGCCGACCGCGGCAAAGGTGGTGTGAGTGGTGTGACGATCTCATCATATTTGAAGGACAAACTTGGCCAGAGATCGCCCAATACAGAAAGATTTGGAAGGACAAAGGGGAGGCCTTTGCCCAGCTGTGGGACACAAGAGCAGGCTAACAAAAAAAAAAAAAATCTGATTCGCTGCACTCGCGACTTCGTTCATGTGGAATTACAACCTACTAAATTCTTCTGACCCCTCCACCCATTTCTTACAGAAGTTTAATCTTTATCCACAGTGAACGTGAATTTTGATTTGTTTGACGTTTGCATGTATGCACTTACACACCGAGCATCGTGAGTTCGTGACCATGTTGAATGGTCGAGCCGTCCAGCGTAGACGTCACGCGTCTTGTTCTCGTTGCCGCATCGTCGCAAAATTAACAAAGTTTACGTCGTGGACTAGTCGACAAATTCAACTAGTCGATCGACGCGTCGATGAACGAAACTGAACGGTCCAGTTTTATTCACGATAAAACGACAACGTTTGGTTATTCAATCATTTTTTATTCATCATTCATCATTCAATTAGACAATCCTTGGTTATTTTTTGTGACAGTGACAGATGACATAACTTGACAGATGACTTAACTTCACAGAAACGTCAATTGTACGTCACATCAAACAACGTCTCAGTCACACACTACACTACACAGTACATTATAGTTATACTGTCTCAGTAAAAGTTAACGAAATGACGCTGATGCGAAAATAAGGTTTTATTATTAATTTATAAGGTACATATGAATGAAACTCGATCGCAAGGAATGATAAAAGTTCAAACTTAAATATGGATGTATCATCAAGTGTAAAAAAACAATTAATCAAAAAGAAAAATAAGGAGGTCAGCGAACCTGATGCAGACAGTTATTCAAAAGCGCCCATAAATGCCGAAAGAGAAGTAAGTGCCTATCGTAATGTAAACGGTACCCTCAATAGTGATTTTCAAGCAATACCTACGGAAACGTAGGTTACTACGTTTGCTGATTTGAAAATATAATATGTTTTCCATCTGTAACAACAATAATTATTATTTTATTAGATTTGGGGGCCTGTTTCTCTTCCCACTATTTCTAGAGTAAAATCCATTTTGTCTGATACAATTTTACTCCCCCCTGCCCCCCCAACCCCTTTCCCAACTATATTGGGGTTGGCTTCCAGTTGAACTAGAATCAGTTAAATACCAGTATTTTACAATTGAATCAAATCAAATGTCGTTTATTCAAATTAGGCTGAGAGCCAGCACTTTTTGAACATCAAGTTTTACAAAAGGCAGTCCCCCAAAGCGCCTGCCCGTCACCACTTCCTAGTGTTCTAGCTGTGGAGAAAAAGTGGCCAACAAACTCCCCAGCAAGACATATGTCTGTTACGTTTTATGAACTTGAATTTATATACATTTAGTATGCAAAGTAATCAATACAAAATACGAAAAAAGAAAATAATAAAATATTATTTATCACTTGTTAGCTAGCCCAGTCTATGATACTGACACAAAAGTAAAAACCTAAATAAAAAAATGGATTAACCCACCGAGTCAGATAAATTAAATAAAAAAAAAGAATATGAATGTGTATAACCTGTCATAAGCTAATTACTTTTAGAGAAAGAACATGATAAATATGACATTGTCTTGCGTTAAACCAGTGACCAACTATTGTTATCGTCTAAATAATGATCAATAGAATAGTTTACCTTCAAATAGAGGTTAGATTCAACTTTAGCTTTAAATGAGTTAAAAGGCAGGTCAAGAAAAGATAAAGGAAGTTTATTGTATAAACGGATACCGAGCCCAACAAATAAGTCATGGACTTAATGAAATCAGTGGGAAGGAGCATGTAGCTTTTGCTTGTTTCTAGTGTTAAAGTTGTGTATGTCGCTCGTTTGACTGTATAAATGTATATTTTTCCTAATATATAAAATGTTTGCAAAAATACATTGAGATGCTACCGTGAGAATTCCAATTTCTTTGAAAATTTCTCTTGTTGAAACTCTTGACCCTAGCTGATATATTGCTCGCACAGCACATTTTTGTAAGACAAATATATTTTGTATATCAGCAGCTTTTCCCCACAACAGAATACTGTAGAACATAATGCTATGGAAATAACTAAAATAGAGCAACTGAGCTGTGTCAATAGCTGTGTTTACACAAAGCAACTGCATATCTGACTAGACCATGTTTGATTTTCTGGCTTCTAACAATCCGTAATGACTGCTAAAGGTCAATTTAACATGCTTTCCAAGGCATGTCAAGATGGTCACCTGTCCTCAGACCGATATGGGCAAGCATCACTTTAAACCTTAAAAATCAACCCATGCGTCTGTTATTTAGCCACAAGCTCCTGTTGAAATGTCATACTTAACAATTACTTTTTAAAATTATTTTCATAATTTTTTAGTATAAATTATACTGAAAAGCTTATGTTCCTAGTGTCTGTTTTTACCCGACTGCGAAAGAAAGAGGGTTATGTTTTTCTTGTGTATGTATATATATTTCTTTGGCACGCCCTAGAGCCTAAACGGCTCGATGGATTTTGGCTTGAGAGGTGTCGTTAGATTCGTATTTACTGTGAGAGTGACACTGGGTATATGCATCTTTACTACCAAGCAAAGCAAAGCGTGTCGTTGTGCAACCGTAAAAGCATACATACAGACCTCCCCCAAAGTCCAATCTTAGTTACCGGTAAACACCAGTCTTAGTTACCCAATCAAGTTGTTTCAAAGAAACTCCAGAAGCTTGCGTTCTCCATACCACAAAGACAGTTTGGGAACTCTTCAAATCATTGGTCGACCAGGCTCTGGCACCCTCAGTCAGTTTAAAAACAGAAGATGATATAGAAGCAGCAATTGAATATTTCAATAATTCATTACAAGCTGTCGCCTGGCAATCTACCCCTACTATTGACCTGAAAAAGTTTTTTAACGTTTGAGGTGGCCTTTTGAAGAAAGCAACACGCAGGTTTGAGTGAGCCTGTCCAGACAGTGCAAGCATTTGTCAGCTCAACACAGAACTTTGAGGAGCTCAACGAACCGACGAAAAATACCAAAGTAAAGACATTTGGGTAGTAGTACCTACCTGCGTACCCATTAACAGCGTATCGGCGCAATGTTATGTTCAGAACTGGTGTAAACACTAAAAAACATGCGATTTCAGCAATCCCGATCCATTTGCTGTCATTTATTGAAGAGTTCCGTCCGGTGCCTACCTCATTCTTCGTCAGATCTTCCCCAAATTGAAAATACTCTTACAGACAAAAGAAGAATCGGCTGACAATTGGCGAAAATGTCACTGAACAAACAAACATATTTCATGAGATTTCATCATCAGATCCTAATTTATACCTTCCATCATCAGCTCAGCAACATGAGATGATGATTATCAGGCACGAATATCTGAATTGCGTTTGAAAATTAATAAAAAACATTGTATGTGCCTATAAAATTTGAGGGTTGCCCTCGATTTTCATGGGATCCCATCATCAAATTCTGACTTGGTGACAATGGGACCAATCGGGAAGTATACCCTTTCAGATGATTTTTTCAAATCGGTTCATTAATGACGGAGTTATGAGGTAACTAACAGAAAAAAAAATACAACCGAATTGAGAACCTCCACCTTTTTTTGAAGTCGGTTAAAAAGAAATCTGTACCATATATGCAAAAAGTATCAGAAAAAAGAAGACTGAGAAATCAATAGCAACAATATACTCGTAGATGTCCTGGCGGCAAAATTAAACTGAGCTGTTAGAAAACTCAAAAAGCTTCTTGAAAATGACAGGAACATAGTATCCAGGCCTTCCTGAGTAATCTAGATGCTACAACTATAGATGGGCAAAGCACCAGGTTTAAACCCGGTGCTTTGGTAAACACTCGATAAACACCCGGAAGCAACCATAAACACCCAGAAAATTGGGTGTTTACTTGATTTGACGAAATTACATTAGTGATGTTAAAAAATATATGTTTTAAAAGTGATTTTTATTCATATGGAAATCATTTTTATAACAATATTTATCTTACATCTCTGTAGGCAACATAAGTCAGATCAGGGAGGGTAAAATAAAATGGTACGAGATGAAACGAAATTTAAAACAACACAACATTTCAATTTAACATTTTCTATTTTTCTACTTTTGAAAAGCTTATTTTATGTTGTAGTGTGTAATTAGCGTTGAAGACTCGAGCGTTGTAAGTTGATTTACATGATACCCCTTAGCTTCCTGTAAATACTTTAAGATTTGTTCATAGCATTTGGTGCGCATGCGCACACATGGCTTAATGTACTTCAATTCCTCCGCCACAAATTTTCCGAATACCTCATTTTTTTGTCTTCTTCCTCTCCATACAAAGCACATTCTGAACAATTAGACTTCTTAACTGCGTTATCTTTTAATATTTTTTTCCTTCTTTTAATACCCGTGGGGACAGAAAGAATAGTAATAACCCCAACCGTGTTCCTCCTAATGCCCTTTTTGCGTTCCAGGCCTGCGGTGGCTCTTTCAAACAAATTCCGCAGCCCCGGCAGGTACTGGCTCTAGCGGGCCCCGTCTTCTATGCTGAAAACTCTTTGAGGCGCGCGTGGAACACAACGCGCCGTCGACCCAGGCCTGATTCTAATCGGACGGCGAGCCACCCAATGCTCGCCGTTCGTAGGCCCGCGCCTACGGTGACCGGGAATCGCCCTGCGACTCCCAACGCCCGGGGCGTCTTCTCCTGTTGCGGCGGCTAGGGCGTGAGGTTTTTCTCTCTCTCACGCGTTCGGATTCCTCCTTCGCGAGCATTACTACTTGGCAAAAAGAGGTGACCGCTTCCCATGCCTCCTCGCCCCGGACCATGGATTGAACCAGGGCCGGACGCGAGAGGTTGCCGCCACCGATCGCCTCGACGAGGACACGACGGTGCTCCGCCCAAGCAAGGCAGACCTCTACCGTGCCCTCCGAGCGATCCACGCAGTGTTGACACCTGGGCGTATCCTCCCGCCGAATCTGGAACAGGTACCTCCCGAAGCAACCATGTCCGGTGAGTACCTGCGTCAAGCGGAAGGTGAGGACGCCCGCCGTGCCGCCGCTCTAGCCACTCCTCAAAGAGGGGACTTATCGCCTGAATTGTGGCGTGCCCAGCGCTGGGTTGCGACAGTCGCTGTCTCCATACCACCATGAGATCCTGCCAGAGCTCCGTCCGCCGTGCCACAATTTGACGCTGCAGAGGAGTCTCGCCCCGGCGTTGCGCCTCCACGCGCTTTTCGTAAATGAGCGCGAGAGCTCTCGCCTCCAGATCCCATGGCGGCAGTCCGGCAAGGAGGCTCGTGCGATATCCCCGGGCCAGCCGGATGGCCATGGCCCCTTGGAACGCGTTGAGATAGCGGGCAGGTCGCTTCTTCAAAGAAGATGCCCGCCCACACCGGCGCCCCATATAGGGCCATGGACCGCACGACCCCCCGCGTGGATCCTCCGTCAGGAGGCGTTTGGACCCTGTCAGTCTGGGTGCCAAACGTCAGAAATGCTCGACGAAGTTCCACCGGCTGTCAAGGACGAGACCCGGTAAATCATCGTCGACCCGACGCTGATGTGCACCCCTCCTATCGTTATTTGTGATCCCGTCGGTGGCCTGTTCCGAGATCCATGAAAGCACATGGCTTCGGACTTGTGTAGAGCCACCTCGAGACCCAATTGCCGGATCCTCTCAACGACTATTCGCAACCCCGCGTGTCATAGCGTCGGCCGCCGCCTGGTGCGACCTCCCCTGCGCCAGGACCAGCGTGTCGTCAGCATAGCACATAACGCTGACACCACTAGGGAGGTCGGCGCGCAGCACCCAGTCGTAGCACCCGGTGATACCGAATTGCCTCCCTGATGCAACCCAGGGCACGGTGTTGAAGGCATTAACGACGTCTAGAGACACCGCCAAGATGACCCTGCCCCAGAAAATCGCGTCCCCCGTCAAGAGGGCTCTTACGCACATGATGGCGTCCACCGTCGAGCGGCCCGTGCAAATACCCAACCGGTTCCCCGCCAGATCCGGCCCCACCTCACTAGGCGAGGCGACGAGGCGGTTTGCAATTACTCTTTCAAAGAGCTTGCCTACCTCATCGAGCAGCACGACGGGCCGGTATGTCGACGGAGAGTCAGCAGAACGCCCCGGCTTCTTAATGAGGACCAGTTTCCCCGTCTTCTAACGAAGTGGGAACTGGCCCCTCTCCAAGAATGCGCTTAGAAACCCTCTTAGTCGAGTCCCGAGAGCCTTCTTCGGTGTAGTCCGCATCGGGCACCGCAGGTGGCGGAGCCATAGGCGGGGGAGTACGCTCCCCTCGCGAGGGAAACTGAGCGCTCACCACGTCCACCACCAGCTGGGCCGCACCATTTTGTAGGGTCTTCCCCACGGGTCCTGTTCAGAGACTCCAGCATCTCCTTGCGAGCCAGATCTTTGGCCTGCAGGATCTCCGCTCAGAGGGCGGCCTTCGCTACTCTGTAGTCCTCGTACAGCTCCGCCTCTCTGACCTGCGCATCCGGAGGGCGGATGCAGAGCCTGCGGAGCCTGCGGTGCCTGGTGTACCGGCGCCGTGCGGTAACGCATGCATGACGCAGCGACGCCAGCTTTTGTGACCACCAGTACACCTGGCAGCGGGCGCGTCCTGGCTTAACCCGGGTCATTGCTACGTCACAAATATCGGACATGGCCTCCCGGAAGCACTCCGCTTCGTCGTTAATGTGAATACAACGAACCTTCAACGTCAGGGGAAGCCAGACAATCTTTACATTTTATCGTCTGTGACGATGATAGTGGAGAATCCGATAGTGATTGATTGTTAAGGGTACTTTGTTTTTTATTAGCATCAGTTAAAGGTCTTTTCTTGCATTATTTGATTTCACCTAATTATGTATAATTAAATATAAGAATTATAATTATAAACTAAAGGTTATTTATATAAAAAAATCATTTACACCCGAAATTTGGTGAAAATCGGGTGTTACCCCAAAACACCCAGTTTATACCCACCTGGGTTTAAACCCAGATGAGTGGATTGCCCATCTATAGTTACAACTGCTACTGATTATTCACTGTGGAAAGCCACGAGAAAACTAAAACGACCTAAAACAGTGTCTTCTCCACTTCGGCAAGCCTATGGGAGCTGGGTTCGAAGTGACGTGGAAAAAATGTGTATCATTCGCCGAACACTTAAAAGGCGTTTTTCAGCCCCACCCTTACGAAGGGCATCCAGAGCACAAAGTAAAAGTTATTCGAAAAACTCAGCTGGATTGTAAGCCATCTAAAAGCCCTATCAAAATGTTTACAAAGCAGGAACTAGTTAGAGCTATAAATAAAGTAAAACCTAAAAAAGCCCCAGGTTATGATTTGATAACCGGTATGATCCTGCGACAACTTCCGGACTCTGGACTGAACTTCTTGTTATCTATCTACAACGCTATGTTAAGACTTCAATTCGTTCCCCCTCAATGGAAGACCGCCTAAATCTTAATGGTTCCGAAACCAGGAAAGCCATTTGAAGATCCAAAGTCATACCGACCTATTAGTCTGCTCCCAACAGCTTCTAAATTTTTTGAATTGCTCCTTCTATTGCGAATACTGCCAATAATCAAGGAAAAACTTTGATACCCGATCATCAATTTGGATTCCGACAGAGACATGGCACAATAGATCAAATCCACAGGCTGGTAACTAAAATAGATAGTACGTTTGAAGATAAAGAATATTGTGCAGCTGCATTCCTTGACATCTCTCAAGCATTTGATAGAGTCTGGCACGAGGGCCTCCTTTATAAAATTAAAACTAGTTTCCCAAGCGACATCTTTCTCATTTTGGAATCATACTTGAAGGGCAGACATTTTTTCGCGTAAAGTGGTGAAACTTCTTCAAAACTTTATCCTATTTCTGCTGGAGTCCCTCAAGGCAGTGTGCTTGGGCCGATTTTATATTTGCTTCATACTGCTGACTTGCCGATATCAAATCTAGCGACTACAGGAACGTTCGCAGATGACACAGCTGTACTGGTGTCTCATAGTGACCATAAAGTAGCAACAGCTATGCTGCAGACCTGTTTGGACGTCATAGCCATCTGGCTCAAGAAATGGAGGATAAAAGCCAATGAGACTAAGTCAGTAAATGACACGTTCACTAAAAGAAAGGATACCTGTCCACCAGTATCGCTTAACAATATTTTAGTGCCTCAAGCTGAACATTTTAAATACCTTGGTTTATATCTAGACAGACGCCTTACAAAAGAAAAAACACATTTTCACGAAACGCAAACAACTTGGACTCTGTTATACAAAACAATTATCAAGCCTATTTGGACCTATGGCATCCAGCTGTGGGGAACAGCATCACATTCCAACATTGAACTCATACAACGGTGTCAGAAAAAGACACAGAATGATCACAAACGCGCCATGATATATCCCAAATGAGGCTCTACAACGTGATCTGACAATTCCCACAATCAAAGAAGAGGTAAAGAACTACATCCCGTCATACATGGAGCTAATTACGCGTCACCCAAACATCCTGGCAAGCCACCTTATGTATGGAAAAGGGGCCAGAAGGCTTAAATACCCCAAGACTTCATCTGATAAACATAGCTACATATGCTACATAAGTAAATAGGATGTGTCATAGGACACATACCGACCAAGACATATAAACACGTCAAAAATATCACTTAATGTCCATTAGTTCTGAGCCAGATTGTAATAATAGAAGAGACAAAAAAAAACTTTACATCGCGTGCGCTGCAAAAACTACTGATGATAGAACAAAACAATGTACTACAGTTTTAGATTGACCCCGATTCAGATTGGCCAAAGTACACACTTCTTTTTTGGGGTACTGTATTAAATTTTATAATAAAATACCAGTTGATATTCTCGAACTGAATGAGAGAAAATTTAAAGCATGCATAAAACGCACACTATGTAGACAAGCGTATTATAAACTGGAAGATTATATCCTCGATAAAAACGCTTGGCTAAATGCTGGTCCTGCTCCACAGTCACAGCTGCTTAGGTCCACTTTTTAGGTTTTTATATTTGGAAGAGATGCTCGCTCCTTTTAGAGGTTCTTACATTATTTCGTTTATTTATTCTTATATACATACAAATTATATTATTATATTAAATACTTATTTATTAGTTTTGATGTAAGAACTTAATCGTTCTCTTTATTAATTTATTTTTCATTATTTGGTCATTGACAACCATAGTTTTGTGTAAAGTAGAAGCATATTTTTCAAATTTTGTAAATGTGAGTACCATGAAACCATTTACATTTTATGTGAGTAGTTATAGTTTTACTTGTTGGACATGAACGAGCATGGTGGTTGAGAGCATGTCATGCTCACTCAAATGTCTCGCTGATGGCGGCGCGTGGGTTTGATCATTCGGTTCCCTTCGAAATGGTTGAGCTGAAAGGTGCCGATTCACGCGTCATGTTCGTGAACAGGCGCCGTCGGTTGAGACTGGTCATCTCTTAACTGCCATTGGCTTATTTTAATCTTTATATTTAAAATTCTTATAATAAGCCCTTTTTTTTTTTTCCTTTGCATTGTCCTCACATGCAGAAGCAACAAGTATATGTAACTTGGAATGTTGTAAAACAGAACATGATTTAAAAGAGTGTCCGTGGAGTTTCTTGCACGTTCTTCTCCATAGAGATCTACGCTTTGGAACGTGCAAATAGCTTCCATGTTTTTGACTGACCGACCTTGACGTTTCAAAAGTGCCTGTGAATGGTTTATTTGAAATAAAATGCTTTGAATTTGAATTTGAATTTGAATTTAGATAACACAGCAATACCTATGAAAAATTCCATGATAGCATAATAACCATTTTTATGATATTCAAATTTGATATAAAAAACTGCTTCATTTTCTAATAGGTGTTTTCACCAATATAGTACAAATCCCTATCTTAATAAATATGTTAGTTATCTTGAGTGTTTAATTTAGAGCGAAATTGCCGTTCACAAGATTTAATTTGGATGAATACCTTAGGAGATATCTCAAAATTAAAATAAGTCGCGCAACCAAATAATCATAATGGAGGTAGAGATGTCCCCAACTGGTAGACACCTGAGAGCAGACGTCGTTGACGGTTGTCCATTGTTGCACTTTTTATTTCAGCTGAACCACAAAATTATTGATTCTGGTAATTAGATGTTATGGGCTAAATAAAAATTTGCACCCGTGTGAAGCCGGGGCGGGTCGCTAGTTTTACCTAAAATGAGACTTATTTATTCTAGCAAACAGATGATAATCTAGCCGAAGATGAATTACAGCCAATAAAAGACACAGCATTGCCTAAAAATATAGACCAGTCACCACCAGGTGTGTATTTACATTTGGAAATAAATCTGGTGTTTCTTGGCTTGCTAGCATTAGCACTTTGCACTAGACTACCCAACCTTGAGGAACCTCGATATATTGTGTAAGTAACTTTTACTAATTTATTGGCTTGCCAAACCTTTTTTTTTTATTTCCTTATTACATTTGTAGTTCCAGTGGTTATAAAAGTGTAGTAAAAGCTTAATTTTTTTTTGTTGTAAAATATAATTATTTGGTATTTAATTTATACCACTCTGACTTTAAGCTTACTTTTAAATAATTTTGTTACTTGAATGTTAAGGATGCTGACAATTCAGATAAAAAACATTTTTTTGCAGCATTTCATTTTGATTTTGGTATAAGTCTAATGGCAAGAGTTTTTTAATAAACTGTTAATTTTGACATAACATTCAATAAAAACTATTTACCTGTTCTTCTTATCTGTTTGGTAAATGTATAAATTATTAAATAAATAAAATATTTTTACAATACATATATTTTTTTTCATTGCAGCTTTGATGAATTACACTATGGCCGTTATGTGTCTTTGTACACAAAGGGAGTTTTCTTTTTTGATGCTCATCCACCTCTAGGGAAACAGTTGTTATACTTGGCTGGCCGTGTTGCTGGCTATGATGGAAACTTTACCTTTGACCGAATAGGCACTCCTTATACAGAGAATGTGCCAGTGAAGGCTCTGAGGTTAATTCCTGCACTAGCAGGCAGCATGTTAGTGGCAGTTACATATCAATTAATGGCGGAGATATCTGTCTATCACTGGACTGCTATTCTGGCAGGTGTTCTCGTGCTATTTGGTGAGTGAGAGAAAACACAAGTTTAGAATGATAATTTATTATAGCATTCTAAAAATGCTTGAATTCTCTGGTAATTTTAAGCTAACTTGGTGTTTTGCTAAGTCTGAATATACCTAGTTAAAACTCAAATACTATTTGCATCATGCAACTGATTTTAGTGGATAACAAAACCGGTTAAATGCGAGTCGGACTCGAATGTAAAGGGTTCCTTATTTTTGTAGCATTTTATTTCCAAACCAAAGACTTATAAGGTTTTAAGGTGCCATTTTAGTCGTTTACAAAGGCGGCCCACTTAATCTACCCGACATAAACTACCTGTAGGCGCGATTATGAAATACTCTTTTAATAAGTTCATGTAACAAACCAATGTCGCTGTTTCATTCCGCGCCGTCTTTGGAATACAAGGCTCGGACTGCTCCTGGACGTTATAAACTACGTCATGCGTCATGATAATGAATAATATTTCATTTTTTTTTTAATAATTACAATGTTCATAAATATAATTTTGTTTTAATGAATGTGTAGTAGTCATTGGATAGATGAAGTGGGCTGCCGTTGTAAGACGACTAAAATGGCACCGTCCGAGGTTCGGGGCCCTAAAAATCTATTGTTTGTGTGTTATTGTCTGTGTATTATATAGTTCTGAGTGGATCTATTAGTTATGACTGAATATGTCTCGTGATAGCTATTTGACCTTACTCATACAGTTTTCAAGGTGTTAAAAAGTTCACGTAGGTAAAGATGCTAGGCTAAATACTCGCTTAAAATGTTTCAAGTTCCTAACTTCTTGGTAACCCATTTATAAATATTTACTGCATGCTTTCAGAAAATTGTTTTTTAGCACAGTCAAGGTTTATGTTATTGGAAAGTATACAGATACTGTTTGGACTGTGTGGAGTTTTGTTTGCCATTAAAAGTACCCGCCGCACGGGCCTTGCGAGCGTTGTTTGGCTTTGCATTGCTGCACTCTCACTTGGTTGTTGCTTCTCGTGAGTATCATTTTGTAATTAAATAGTTTAGCGTCGCGTAGACGTTATGAAATTCACGTTTACGCAAAGTAAATGTTCATCAAACGCCTATGTTGAATGCAACGGAACATCAACTACAGAGACTTTTCTTTTTTAAATCAATGCACATGCTTGCTACGTTCATTAGCACCCTCGCAAATGCATAGACATTGATAGAATTATGTAGGTACTTGCCCAATCATGTTATTCGTTATTTTGTATCTTTTCAGAGTCAAATACTCGGGCGTATATTCGTACTTGCTAGCAGTTTTCCTAGTTGGAAGACAGATTTGGCAATGGATTGGTCATACGGAATCCGGACTTCGCCTTGCTTTGTCAGCTGTATGGAGACTGCTTGTGCTCACCCTTATTCCGTTTGCGGTGTATGTGGCTGTATTTTATGCTCATTTGACGATGCTGCCAAAAGCTGGCCCTCATGATAGTGTCATGACTAGCGCGTTCCAAGCGTCGCTTCAAGGCGGGCTCGCTAGTATAACTCGAGGACAACCATTACATGTTGCACACGGCTCTCAAATAACTCTTCGGTAATAATAAGTTTATTTTGATTGTTTAATATTATTATACCTTATTTCTTATTTTATTGCCCGAATGCGAAAGAAGGAGGGTTATGTTTTTCGAGTGTATGTATGTATATTTCTTTGGCACTCTAAACGGCCTAAACGGCTGGATGGATTTTAGCTTGAGAGGTGTCGTTAGATTTGTATTTACTGTGAGAGTGACACTGGATATCAAAATAAAAAAAATATCAAAATGGCGGATTTTGGCGCCATAATATTATGCCTTCAATATTTTATTTTTTATTTTCAAACCTATCGATTGGGGTATCAAGATAAAGGGCTCGAGACGATTCCAAAAATATAACTCACAAAAAAATAGGAGTCGCTTTTCAAACAGTCTGATGCAGTTGGTGGCATCATCAGATCAGTGATTGAACTGCACTAGACTGCTTGAAAAGCGACTTGTTTCGAACTTTTTAGTTGTTTTTAGCGGTCGGGTTTTTTCACAAAGGCAATTTTTGTGTTATACAATCTGATCCACTACCTACTCCTCGCAGGCACACTCACGGCCGCACATGCTGGCTGCACTCGCACGCGCACGTGTACCCGGTGCGGTACACGGACGGGCGCGGCTCGTCCCACCAGCAGCAGGTCACGTGCTACAGCTTCAAGGACGTCAACAACTGGTGGATAGTAAAGCGGCCGGAGCAGGCGGCGCTGACCGTGGCGCGCCCGCCTGACGCCATCCGACACGGAGATGTTGTGCAGCTGCTTCACGGCATCACTAGCCGCGCATTGAACTCGCACGATGTGGCTGCGCCGGTGTCACCACAGTCTCAGGTATGAGAATGCGAGAACGAGGATGTCCTTTACATTTCAAAGTTTGTGATTAATACCAATGAACCAATTTTCAGGAAGTTTCTTGCTACATCGACTACAACGTATCGATGTCAGCACAGAATCTCTGGCGAGTTGATATCGTGAACCGCGACAGTGAAGACGCCACGTGGGACAGCATCCGTTCTATGGTTCGCCTGGTGCACGTAGACTCTGGCTCTGCGCTGCGTTTCAGTGGTCGCCAATTACCTTCGTGGGGCTTTCATCAACATGAAGTTGTTGCTGATAAAGTTCTGACACATCAAGATACAGTATGGAATGTTGAAGAACATAGATACACAAAAGGTAACTTGATGAACCAAGATTGACATCATCATCGAATAGCAGTTCCCTGCTGAACAAAGAGATCTAATAAGTATTATTAATTTAACTCAATGTTATTATTTTAGCGGAAGACAGAAAAGAACGGGAACGCGAACTTGTATCTGCGGAAATGATTCCGACCGCTGTGACTCAATTGACATTTTGGGAAAAGTTTGCAGAGTTGCAATACAAAATGATAGCACACGCGCCCGATGCGCCTCAGGGCCATATGTTCGCGAGTGAACCTACAGAATGGCCATTACTCGTCCGGTCCATCGCATATTGGCTATCACCGAATTCAAACGTAAGTACTTTAGAAAAGTTGGTATAATGAAATATTATTTTATGTTGGCTTGATAATAAAAAAACGTAAATTTTCAGGCTCAAGTGCATTTAATCGGAAATCTAATAACTTGGTACACCGGCTCGATTTGCGTTGTTCTCTACGGTGTTTTCCTCGCACTGTATGCCATACGACAGCGCCGCGCCTGCACCGACGTGTCACCGGCAGCGTTGCAAAAGTTTTACGATGCCGGTTATATTCTCTTCCTGGGCTACTGGATTCACTACTTACCTTATTTCTTTATGGACCGTACACTATTCCTTCATCACTACTTGCCCGCGTATACATTTAAAATCTTACTTTTATCATTTGTGATAGATCACATTTACTACATTCTTCAGTCGCGGGAAAAAACTCGGCCGCTGACTAACATATTTATTTTATGCATTGCAGTATGGTTAGGATATGTTGTAATTACTTTTAAAAAATTTAGTGCTCTCAACTATGGGAACATTGACTTGACTGAGCATGACCTTTTGAATCTCAGATGGAAAGACACTTGGGATTTTATAATCCACAAAAAAGGATGACAACCGTTACCAAACTAAATCTATTTCAAAACAAACTACAAACTGAATCTATTTCAGCTGCCATTTCAAAGATCTTGTCACTTAACGTTCTGTATCAATATATTTAATTAGAAAGAATAATCAATACACATGTATATAAGTTATAAACCAGGGCCTTCATTAGTGGGTGCCCCCATTACTCTCTGAACTAGAATACTGTATTTTATTATAAGAATAATTCTAACCCTCAGGGAATTTATTTACAGTCGTGATGTTATGCCATTATGTACACCTTTTTAGAGAGCTAAACCAAATTTCAATAATGATTTTTAAGGAGGCCGGTCTTTAGATTTCAGCTGTTGAGAGTAACGGAAACAAACCGTGAATGAGGTACGTTATTAAAATTTGTTTACCCTATCTGTGGTTATAATCTAGTCAACAAGTGCTTTTTTGTTCAACTTTTTTCAGCAGTCTCGGAAAAATATGAATGAGTAGGTACTCAATGAGAATAAACTACGTAGGGGAAGGTTGCTATGATTGGACCACTTAACTTCCGTACGACATATCTTTTTTAGTTTTTGCGATAAAATAAAACTGCTTTTTGGTTTTGTTTCCAATCAAATTTATTAATATAATATGTCACTCACAGCTAATTTAAACTGACAGTTTGTGAGAAAATTGACGTTAAACATTTCTTTGGTCGTTGCCTTCTTTGGACCATGGTCTCTTTGATTGGACCATTGAGTTGCTATCAATGGACTTAGAAAATTTTTGGCAGTGGTCCATTCAAGGCGATTAACAAAACTCAATAAAAAATAAAAATATGAAATCCTTCATCAAAAAGAATAATTAAAAATACCTATCCTTAACGTAAAAAAGCTTATACTGGGTTGAGCAGCAAATGAGTTTTTTTTTTAATTGGTCATTGTACTCATAATTATATACAACTTTTACTATGGGACCAACCCTAAAATCGGGAAAAATAATCAACTGCTTCATACATTACCTTCACAAAACTCGACAAAATGTATGAAGCAGTTAATTTTTTTCCCGATATGGCGAATCAGAATGTTAGTTAACTTTTGCATAACTAATTGAAAAACCGCGATAAAAACAAATTGTCGGCGGATTATTGTGCGTTCATCTATCTAGTAATTGTCTGTTTTTTTTTTTTAATTTCTTAATTTTGATACTTAGTATGTTTAACCTTCAAGCGGTCGCGCGGCGTCGAATCGACCGCGCTCGTTAAGTTTTCACTGATTACATCGAGATTTCTCGCCACAAGTATTTCTCTTTACCAGTAGCTTTTCATTAATTCACTATGCACGAAAATGACTGCATTCCACTCTTCACCGAGCCTCTGTAGTGGAATAGAATGCATTTGTTTAGG
Organism: Lacanobia oleracea; assembly: GCA_950371165.1. Taxonomy (NCBI): domain Eukaryota; kingdom Metazoa; phylum Arthropoda; class Insecta; order Lepidoptera; family Noctuidae; genus Lacanobia; species Lacanobia oleracea. The sequence continues at coordinate 8,672,738 of OX493393.1, forward strand.
TCGCGGCGCAGGCGTCGAAAGGACTACACGCGCCTGGCTCTTTCTTTTACCTTGACGAGATGACTAATTTCGAAGTAAAATACCTGAGTTGATAAAATAAACACTTTGATAGTAATTATTCGATTGCATAGAACTAATAAAAAATAAAAACATCTAAATAAAAATGAGAACACAAATCATTCTCCCAAGAGAACAAAACTTTGGTTTAGCGGGTCTGGCGTGCATAGCTGGTGTGTAATCGAACGATAGTGGGTTGTTTTAATTTTAATTCCAAAAAAATGTTGCCTAGGTAAAAATTTATAATGTCTGAATATAGAACATAAATAATTATTAATTTACCAGTATTCTAAATTCCTGAAATCTCACATAGGTCTTTAAGGTTACGCGCGACCGCTGTCGCTACAAATACCCACGCGCCCGCTTGAAGGTTAAATAAATTTTATTGGAAAGTTAAAAATATTTGTCCTATAGTTCCGTGAGTCAAGACTTTTTTTTCTCGAAACTTTTTCTAGATTTTTGCGGTTTTTTCGAACGGTACTTTATTTTTTTTTTTTTTCAAAATGCATCTACATGCTCTTCCGAATCGAATGACACCTCGTTTATATTTTTCCGGGACTGCTGAAAAAAGTTGACCAAAAAAGCACTTGTTGATTAGACTATTAGGGGCATGAAATTATGGGCATAACGCTATTTAACGTAATAGGTAGAAACCGTGAATCATTTGAATCTCTTATTGTGTGATTGATGGCAGTAAATTATTATACAGGGCGTCTCACGACTTTGCCACATGGGGAAAGTACTGTATGTAGATGGAAAAAATTACTGAATGAAAAAATCATTTTTATTTAAATTTAATACGATTTGCATTCAAAGAATTTAAAAAAATTACCTGTCTGAACCGGAAATCGAACCCGCTAAATGTGAAAAAGCCCTGTAATTTTACTGTACCGATCCAAAGGCTCAATCATAAATTATACGCTTATTTCTTCTAATTAACGTAGCATCTAAAATAAAAGGATGTCCATAAAAAATATTTATTTTACTTTTAACCAGAGGCGAACTAGTAGTTTTACGGCCTGCCGCCCAGTGCCGGGCAAGGCAAAAATTTTGTTGGCGAAGCAACTTGCTGTTTTTAATTTTCAGAAAAGCTGGGTGCCTTAATGTTATGTTGTTGTCTTGAAAAGATCGCTTTTAGCGATAAGGCCGCCCATTGTGTCACCCTACGTAATGTTTTCTTCATCTATCTTTTCTGTAACTTATATGGTGTACATAATAAAGAGTATTCTATTCTATTCTATTCTATGCTCTAAACGTCAGTACCTAACACAGTTTTTACACTTCAGGCGCAACTTTAGTCAATTTACGTATTTTAAACCTAACGGTTACTATAGCGAACATTTATGCATCCTGATTAAATATTCTTGTGACCTTTCATGGGAACGAAGCTTGAGCTCCACAGCCCGGCTGGACATTTTGCTTGCATTCATTTTGCTTATCAATGAGTATGTATTTATTCATGACTCATTAATTTAATGGTTTTTTGGTTTTATTTAACGAACAGAAACGTAGCCAGCAGTAGGTGCAGGTAGCATGACACTTTTCTTAAAACCAGTCATAACATGACTGGTTTAAGAAAAGTCCGCCTCTGGTTTCAACTTCGCGCTCTCGTTTATCCGCCACTCGGTAATCCGACAGCGCAAAACGCTGAAAAGCATGTAAGTTCCTTGAGAGAGTGTAAGGGAACACTAAGTTATATGCGCGTACGACTTCCCGAGGAAAAGCTACTTTATTATACAAGTATTAGACGGGCTCAATAAATCCAATGCACATAACGTAAGTAAAAAACAACGTGATTTTAATGAATTGTGAGTGTATTCGATGGTTTTCTATTAAGATAAACCCAAAAGGATAGGCAGCAATGTCAGTCCCCTAAGTAGGTACTTGTAATTTAAGTACAACAGTTAGTTTAGAGACTGAATGGAATATAATACTCAAATATAGAACAGTGGCACATTAAAAAGAGTAGGTAACTAAGGTACCTGGATGACCGAGCCTGGCTTGGATTTTTTTTACGACGTTTTCTAAAAATGAAACCTAGCTATAGCGATTTATCGCTCTCGAAACCCTCTAGATACTTTTCATAAAAATCGTTGAAGCCGTTTCTGAGATTCACATATATATTTACAAGAATTGCTCGTTTAAAGGTATTAGAGATAGATTTTATTTTATGCTTTGCTAAGCTACTTGTTGAAGTCAATTCCGTCCATAAGTATTTTATTTTTGTATTGAGAATTTATTAAATTATTATTTTATATTAAAGTCTTTTTAATTTAAATAAGTCCAGTACCTATCATCATCATCATCATCATCATCATCATCATCATCATCATCATCATCATCATCTGCCTAGCCTTTTCCCAACTACATTGAGGTCGGCTTCCAGTCAAATCGGATTCAACTGAATACCAGTGTTTTACGTGGAGCAGCTGCCTACCAGACCTCCACAACCCTTAACTGGGTACATCTTGGCAAGACTGGAATCAGATTTACTGGCTTCTGACAATCCGTAACGACTGCCAAAGACCTACAAATGACAGCCGGGACCAACGGCTTAACGTGCTTTTCGAGGCACGGAGGAAACTCGTTATGTTAAGATGGTCACCCATCCACAGACAAACCTTGGCAAGCGTTGCTTAACCTTCAAGATCGACCCGTGCGGCTGTTATTATTGGAGCTCGTGGCTTAATAAATAAGTCCAGTACCTATGATAAGTAGAAAATCTAGCAGTTCCGTGACGTTGTGGAATTCTTTGAAAGAGTTACCGCGTTCCTGGAACACAAAGGGCATTTTCGAAAGTGGGTTAATGGGTGGTTTTAGTCAGTAAGAGTTTGACACCCTCCCACTCCGACCAAATCGTTTGATGATTTCCCATCCAAAGAAAAAGCGTATCCGAGACAAGGAACTAGATTTTCACACTCTTCTGCGCTGCCTCAAACTAGCCTTCATGGTAAGCGTCCAGGATCATCCCGCCACCGCTTTCTCTTGACCGCGCTGGCCTCGGCGACGGAGGCCTCTCTCTCCTGGCATCCATTGCATCATGATTCTTGCCCAGCGGTCATGTTGCATAAGGCCAATGTGACCCGCCCAATCCCATTTAAGCCTGGCAGCCTTTTAGCCCACGTCTATGATTCTTGTTTAGCAGCGTAGCCTGGTGTTTTGTACACTGTCTATTCTTTTTAAACCCAGAATACTGCGCTCCATTGCTCTTTGGCGTACAGTAACTGGCCCAAGTAGATAAATATATCTACTCATTGACATGAATATATTTCCTGCCCATCTACCTCGACCCTACGTTTAGTGCTATTTGTCATAGTAGGTAAAAAGGACTATATTGCCAAACTCAATGCCCTTGATGTTCCATGAGGCTGCCAGCGTCTGAAATATCTTTTCTAGAGATATTTCAGACTATGTATGACGTACTGTATGAGTGCTTGTAAACAATATGGGAGAGAGCAGGTAGCCCTGCCAGCCCATCCCGAAACTAGAAGTTTTATATTGGCAGAGCTCTATTGTAGTATACAGTGTGTAAGAGATCTATGTATATGTACTGTGTTTCAAGTTTCTGGCTTGCCAATGATCTAAATATTTCTTGAGATGCATAAAGCTATCGAAGGCCTTCGTATAGTCTATGAAGGCCAATTATTTTCTTATGAAAGCGGTCTTTCGCCGATCGTAAAAATTGATCGCTACGGCAGTAAGCGTGAGGACCCTAGACCAACAGAGATATTTGATCAAAGACTACCACTTGACTGCGCATACAGTGCCCCGATGTTCGAAAATTATTAGCGTTTTGTCGCCTATACAGAGGCTGCAATACTAGTAACCATTTTAGTTGTGACCAAGTGTTAGACCTGTGTGCACGCTAAATAATAACAAGTTCTTAATATTATTTAGGTACGCAATTTATAACGCATAAAATGCCGTCATGTGCGGTGAAGTGGTGTGGGAAACATTCCAAGACATCTAGTTACATCTAGTGGTTGGGTGAACGAGTACTCTGTGATTAGCGCGCGTTGATGTCTTTTGAAAAAGTCCCTTTCTTTCATTAGGAAATTCTAATGCTTTTATCCCTTTCTTTCCTTTTGTATTTTTATCGTAAAAATTTGTGCTGTGACTGAAGTCGATGTCGATCAAAATCTCTAATTGGGTATAAGCTGTTATTCCCGGATATTAATTTTCATCAGTTTGAAATGGAATCAACCAACCATTTGATTGAATTACTAAGATGCGTAATTCAGAAATATGTAGACGCTCGTTTGTCATTTTTTACCAAGAATTCTCAGGACCCTAAAACTTTTTTTCGAAAAACATTACCAAATTAATTCATTTTAAAAATCAATAATAACAGGATTCTTATTTTTCTTTTTGCAATTGACTGATTTTGATTAAATATTATTATGTGATTATTAATGAGTATTTTTATTTTGCTAAAATCTATTTTATCGATATCAACTATTTTCCCTTGATCAAGTAGCGCAATCCCTAACCATAGCATGCCTACGCAACTTGACCTTGAACTGACCAATCGCAGCCGCGCATTGTTGTTCCTCGTCCCCCGGCCCGCGGTAGTTTGTAATGTACGTAACCTATACGCTCTCTAGTGGTTATATTCTCTATGTATTTGATGTTTAAAAAATGCACCCTTCCGAGTAGACTAAATGGTGAATAGTCGCCAAATCCTAAAAAATTAAATAGGCCTCAGGGCGTTGCTGGCCTTCATTTAGGAACTGGTATGGATCAAATAAAATATTTGTCCCACCTGTACGCAAAATACGCGCTTGGACGTGGAGTTATGGAAACCAGCTCAATTACCAAACAATTACAGCTATACAATACCATGTCCTCCACTAGCAACGATTTTTATTTCCATTTATAGTTACAATTATCGGGAATAGGTACAACATAAGCAAATGATGTTGAAAAAATTACATTTATTTTATATGCATAATTGTAAGTGTATTAAGTTAACGACGACTGTGCATAGGCTCCACTTCCATTGGCTGTGGGCTGCTGACGTTAACAGATGTCACCTCCAGGGGAATGACACGCTGCTTCAGCACAGCTGTAGTGCCCAGAGCATATCTGTATGACCCTTGCTTCTTGCCCTGAAAACAATTAAATGAAAATCATTTTTCAAATTTATAAATGATTTAATGATGACATTGAACTGCTTATTTCTGCCAATAGTTACCTTAACATTGGCCTCTTCATATGTCCTGAGGTACTGAGCAGGTCCTGTGTTGCGAATGACGCACAGGTCAACATTAGAACCGGATCCCAAATCATTGAAGATACCAGCAGCAATGGCATCACGAACAAGCTTCTTTCCTTCTTCCTCACTCATGTTTTTCTTCCAACCAGATTCAAATACTGCCATAGCAGCCAAGGAGCCAGATCCTATTAAAAAATATGTCATCAGTAGGATATATTGTTATTAAATATTATGTTGGATAATAATGTTATGAGTTGTAATGACGAAAATCTTACCCATAGTGGCATAGGGCAATTTGTCTACAGACCCATGAGGGTAAATGCAGTAGATATGAGGCCCAGTTCTATCAACACCACCAAGAACCAAAGCAGCACCAATGTGGCCCTGGTAGCGGAACAGCATACGCTTCAATAGGGTGGCGGCAGTCTCGACGGGTACCGTGCGCCCTGTGTGCAGTCTCTGTAACTCCAACTGCGATGAAACAGTTTGCGTAGTCATCTCAGTATCAGCGGCAGTGCCGGCACCACAACAATACATATTGCCAGCTAGGTAATGTATTTTTTGACAGTTTTTATCGGATACGACAGTATTTTCAGTCGCTCTGGTATCAGCGCCGAGAATGACTCCATCAGCGTATATTATACCAACGATGGTGGTACCGGTTTTAGTAGCTTTAGGAGCCGGAAATCCTTTCTGGGCTAAGAAAGCATTGCTGTGAAAAGAACAAAGTTATTGAAATAAATTCCAGAGTTAGCAATGAATAATCGATGTGTACTAAGTTTGCTTACCGCTGACAGTTCTCAAATGAGAATCCTGGAGCTGGCACTTCTGGTACAAGAATAGAAGCCATGCTTTTTACTAATTGTTTGTCGAAATAAACAGTTCAGTTTTATTCGTGTTGATGGGATTTTGTGAGAAAGCCGAACTATTTCTGCAAGCAATGCTTATAAACGTCACTGTCAAAAACTCAATTTCAGTATCACAATGACTTTTCAAAAACGCGATCGTGCCACAGACTAGACAGGAAAGTAGCACAGACAAATCGACTAAAAAATTTGTTACATGAATAGAAAACTATAGGCATTTTCTATTCGTGCAACAATTGTTTTTTAAATCTTGTAACTTTAAGCCTACGAGTCTTTAGATGATTGGATGAAATTTTATTTAAACTTCATGCTATTTTGAACTGTAAGCCCTGGTGTTAGACGCTACGTTATTGATTTATCAATTTACTTTCGACTTTTTCGTTCTTGACAATCGTAGACCAATCACGCGTGGACGAATTTGTCTTCGTAAACCATTTGTCAAACTAGTAGTGCTGTTGTCAAAAGACGAAATGTGTTGAGGAATACCATTCCAGATTAATACTTGAATTATAAGCTACTTTAGCTTCTAAATTAGTTCCTAGGTGTAAAGTTAACAAAATGTATAGTAACACTGCCTATTTATGTTTAATTTATCTTACGTCTGCGCTAGTGCTGACTTTGGCCGGTCGGGACTTCTACCAAATTCTTGGTGTAACTCGTTCTGCGACCACCAATGAAATTAAGAAAGCTTACAGAAAATTAGCAAAAGCTCTGCATCCAGATAAAAACCAAGATGATCCTGATGCGTCCCAAAAGTTCCAAGATCTTGGAGCTGCTTATGAAGCCCTTTCGGATCCTGAAAAGCGAGAACTTTATGATCGTTGCGGTGAGGACTGTCTTAAGAAAGACGGTATGATGAATAACAATGATCCATTTGCGAGTTTCTTTGGAGATTTCGGTTTTCATTTTGGGGGCGAGCCACAACAGCACGAAACGCCACGCGGGGCGGATATTGTTATGGATATCACAGTTACCCTTGAAGAGCTGTATAATGGAAATTTCATTGAGGTTAGTAACCCGACCCTAAGATGATCCACTTATTACCCAGTTATCAAAGATAATTATTTACTTAACTGCCACATAGTAATGAACAGCAATAACAATTAACATATCTTTATTTGCAGATAACTAGGAACAAGCCTGTAATCAAACCAGCATCAGGTACACGCAAATGCAACTGCAGACAGGAGATGGTGACAAGGAATCTTGGGCCTGGCCGTTTTCAGATGATGCAACAGACTGTGTGCGATGAGTGTCCTAATGTGAAGTTTGTCAATGAGGAAAGGCTGCTTGAAATTGAGGTAACTTTGATATAACTAAATTAACTTACTGCATATATACTAGATACCAAGCATTTACTTTTGAGTGTTAGAGGAAGAGAAATCTCTTCAAAGTTAGAGTGAACAGACTCCTTCTGGGTAGGCTCGCTCCATCGTAGACTTTGTCTCTGTCATCTCTGACATAGACTAGAGTCAAGAGCAAACCCATTACAAAAAAAAAAACTTCAATATTATTGTGTAGTCATCATTGTTTTGTAGTGATGACCTGATCTAGCTTTTTTGTCTTAGTTGTGGTTTTTAATGCCTAAGAGAGTTGCTTAACACATTCAATTCCCAACACAGCTTCTGAATTGAACAATAGTTTGTCTATGTGACCAGACACTTTGCATGCTATTTATAGCATGCAGGTAAAGTGTAATAATCAGGCAATAAGACAAGATATTTTTATTATTGTCATGGATACCCGTGAGCCTACAAAACAATTGATAGACTATACCTTTTGGCCCCATTGGGGCTTATGGTCCTTGAGAGGTTAAGTCACCACCTTACTTTTTTAATAAAGAGAAAGTTATTGTTAACTATTTCTAGAAGCATACAGTGCCAGATTAACCCATAAGCAAATTAAGCTATTGCTTAGGGCACCACATCATGGAGGACACCATAAACAGATAAAGTACAGGAATTAGAGGTCGTAGGTACATCTTATTCTGATCAAGTGGGACGAAATTTCGCAAACCTTCCGAAAAGTCAGCAAGATGTTAGTTACAAGACCCAAAAGTCAAATTGTAGGGTCAGTACTTCCGGAGATAAGGGAATATTAGAAGAATAAAAATGATCATTCCCCCCCTGAATGGTCATTTTTGTCCTAAAAACGATCAGATGTGGATTTTAAACTCGCTGCCTGCGTCTGTGTTTCCAAACGCTTACAACCCTAATCTCTTCAAAGTTATAGTGAACAGGCTCCTTCTGGGTAAGCTCGCTCCATCGTAGAAGAAAATCCTAGACAAAAGACTAAAATGTTTGAGCTTGCTTTGCTTGCTCTGATTGCATGTGTTCATAAAAAAATATTACCTTTTCTGTACCGAATGGATAGGGGGCACCACAGGCGTGGGTTGCTTAGGGCATCAATAATAATATAACAAGGATGTGTTGAACAGAAATATGTTAAACCTTGTCTTTGTTTCATGTTTTCTTCCTTTATTTAAATATTTATTTTTACTGATACCAATCAATATTGTATTAAATAAAAAGCAACATTAAATGAAATAGAATTATGATAGTATAGTTAATTTTTATTACTGATAGTGATAACTAATCCAAACTTGTTGAAAACAGCTTTCCGCATTTGTATCACCTATTCTGAATAAGTTAATAAGGAGCTTAGACTGCTGCTGAACAATATAACACCAACCTTTAACACATGACAATAAAATAAAATTAAATTTCCAGGTAGAAGTAGGTGCACCTGATGGTCATAAATCCAGATTACGAGGAGAGGGTGAACCCCATATGGATGGAGACCCTGGAGACCTGATCTTCGTGTTCTCAACTGAGAGACACCCACAGTATACACGTAAAGGAGATGACCTCTACACCAATGTTACTATAACTCTTCAGGTAGGTTTTTGTTACAATCTAATTTAATCATTCTCTATAATTGATCTCTGACAATACTCACATTAAACAACCAATGTGTAGACAAGTCTCACTTCATGTCACTTATTATGACTTATCTAATACTAGCTGACCCATGCCCATTTCGTTGGGCAGTATTTTTTGGGTTAATATACAGGGTTATTAACCCAAAAACACCAACAACCTCTTAGGCAGTGACAGTATACATGATTATAAACAACTTTACTCATTAAATATTAGTACAGTACACCTCTTTGTTGTAAACCTACTGGCTCTTGACTAGTTTTTAACTGATGAAGGGAATTAATGCCTGATTGAGGAAGGGGACATTTTACGAAAGGGACATTTTGCTACCTGTATTCATTTTGCGAATGAGTCCTTCAAATTAGCTGCAAAGTGCCGCGCGGTGGCGGCTACAGCGCTCCCGCCGCACATCTTGTTGGTTTTTCGTTAAAATCTAAACATTAACGAAAATCATGTTGAAGAATTTTTCGATGAGCTAATCTCAGGAACTACTGGTCCGATTTGAAAAAATATTTTAGTGTTGGATAGCCCATTTATCGAGGAAGGCTATATCATTACGCTAAGACCAATAGGAGTGAAGCAGATGAAGTTGCGCGGGTCAACTATTTATTTATATGGATTAAAAAAGCAGAGCGGCAATTTGAAGGCGCCCTCAAATAGATAGAAATCTGTGCCTTAACGGGGATAGTCGATCTTATTAGTTCATTGTTGTAAATAAAGCTACATTTCCTAGATCAATAACCATTATAGATGAACCATACAATTACATTCTCTTACATGAGTAATATACCTACTATGTAAAACAGTTGTAATAGTTTTTATGTGTAGATTGAATTCTTATCTTGAATAGTACCAATTATTATGTGGTTCAGTCAGACTTTCATGCTATGGTAGTTAAACATTTTAACAACCATGCCTATGGTATGATTAAAAATGATTATTTATCAACACCAGACCTTTCACAAAATAAATTAGATTTTTAGTAAAAAAGTAACTAAAAAAAAAAAAATTATTGCTCAGAATAGAATACAAATCAAATATTGTAAGAACTGCACTGGAATTACATATATGAATTTATGTTATTTATTTTTGCAGGATGCATTAACTGGTTTCACAATGGAACTGGTGCATTTAGATGGTCACAAAGTGTCTGTGTCCCGTGACAAGGTGACTTGGGCTGGCGCCCGCGTTCGCAAGAAGGGTGAAGGCATGCCCAACTTTGAAAACAATAACCTTCATGGAAATCTCTACATCACATTTGATATTGATTTCCCAAAACAGGACTTCTCTGATGAAGATAAAGAAGGTATTTTGCTACTACTTAGTCTTTGCTACACATGAATCAAGTAAAAACTTGGGTCTTTATTTTCCTAACCCTTTTATTTTTTGTTTCAGCTCTTCGGAAAATACTTAAACAATCACCAAATAATAAAGTTTACAATGGACTATAGTAGCCATACTGCCAATTTAATTTATTTACATAAGTAGTGAAATGAGTGCTATGGTATGAACAAAGTCTGTTTCGTGTGAAGGATTTTTCGTTACCTGTGAATACATGTGATTGTTTTTATATAATAAAACATCCTTATTGTAGACAAGAGTTTATGTACGTTTTTGAACTTGGTGCTGTTGTACGGTGCCTGTATTCCCCAAAGGGATAGGCAGAGGTTTATAGTACACCCTCATAGCGCCTGTTAGTACGAACTATGGGCTATACTATACAGGCGATATGAGGGTGTGAGATACGGTAGGTGACGACACCTACCGTATCTCACAGCCGCCATTAAGCTTCAAGGCGCATTGATGCAGGAATAAAAAGAGTAAGCGATAATCTATACATTTTGATCATTATTCCCACAAATTTCTATCAAGACGATCGCAATCGCATATTCGATGGTCTGGCCGTGACTATTTATCAAAAAAAAAAAAAAAATTAATAGGGATAGCGCCATTTACCAGCGGCACTTTAGCAGAATAAGAAAGCAAATCACGCTACCCGTCACTGTCAAATTTTCCCAATCAACCTTGAACCTAATGCGTTAGCGATAAAGATGAAAATTAAATTTGACAGATTGCTGAGTGATTAATATTATTCAAAATATGATTCTCCTAAGTCCACTGGAGTCAGATTATCTGGCTTCTCGACTATCAAAAGGTACAGGCGAGAAGCGACTGTCCAAAGATCATTAAATGACAGGCGGGACCTACGGCTTTACGTGCTTTCAGATTTTAATGTTCACCTATTCACGGACCGACCTCGGCAAGCGTCGCTTAACCTCAAAAATCAACTTTTGCGGTTCCTGGGTAGGCCACGAGTTCCTCCCATAAATAAGGTTCAAATAATACAAAAATATTAATATCATAACTTTATTTTCATAAAATATAATGTATTTCACTGTCTATGATCCTGATAGGACTTTCACAGCATAATAAATTTACAAAATATACAAGATGTTTTATCGCCCTGAAATTGGTTGGTAGTGTCTTTATCCATTGTGCTAAGGAACATAGCATCTGGGTATAATAAAATCTTCAATATACCTAGTTTCTTTAAAACTACTTCCAGTAGCATATGTAATGTAATAAATAGTGGCGCTTTTTCACTGCTTCATATAAAATAATATTATTCAATAACGCATCAACATTCGATAATTTAAAATCTAAGCGAAGTGAAGATATTTTTTAAGTACTTTCGGTGCATAAGTTGTACACCATCGAATATTCAGCCTCCAGCAGCCGCATAACAGGCGATGAATTCAAATGTTTCACAATACGTTACACCGAGAGCCAACTAAGATTAGTTTCGTCTCTGTCTAGAACTATAAAACAGGGCCAATAGAAGTGCTGGACATTGATTAGATCTGTGAGAGTAGGTAACAAATAAAAAACCAAAGTCAAACAGTTTGTCTTGCTTATTGATAATTATGCAACAAATACTCCTTAATAATATTATTTTGTATGTAACATAGCAGCACCGAAATGCGGCCTTTGAGCGCCGATGCAAACTAGGGGAACTATTGCCCACTAGGTCGGACCCACCTGCTGCTACCACTGCTACCACCAACCGCAGCGTGTAATGGGCGTACCGACAGTACTCCATCCTAACAAAATTAATTATTCAACAATTATTTATGCACATAAGCACATAATTTAGTGAAAGAATGAGAGCTAGTAACGCTAGTTCTTCTAAAGAAATATAAATCGCTCCATCGTTGACTCTGTCTCCGTCATCTCTGACCTATGTAGAGTAGAGTCAAGAGCAAACCTATCTCAAATGACAACAAATAATAATAATAATAATAAAGGTTGCCAAAAAATATCGAGTTAGCTTTGCTAGCCCTTGCATTCTCATTTTCCACATAATATGTCGTATGAAAGGCATGAAATTCCTCAGACGGGGACCTATATTGTCGAGGTCGCTTTGCACGATGAAAGAGCGACTTTCATTTGACATTCTCTTTATAAGCTTTTCTGCCCCAGGCCTCCATCAGAATCATATAGACCTAGGTACTTAACGAGTTTTCTTACCTTTACTCCACACCTAAGCAAACGCTGGGTAACCCCACGCAGGCTGCATTATGCAGCCATAACAGGAATTAACGTCAATGTCATTCTAATGTCTTATATTTACAATAAATTATAACACTATGAATTAATCACAAAGTAGGCAATTTTGTGTTTCTAACGTGATATTATAAAATATGTTTATTTTTATTTATTTCAATATCCGTGGATAGTCCGGGAAAATTAGGTAAGTAGGTACGCTAAAAATTAAGCTACCGTAACTGGTTTTGCCTTTAAGGTGTATATTACTGTTATTATTTTACTTCAAGCAAAAATTTAATTATTCTGCTGGACAAAAGCGATGATGACTCTGGCACAATACATCGGCTTAGTTAACAAAAAAATAAACTTTTCACCTTTTTAGACCTGTCGCTCAAGTCTGAAGCTCGAATTCAAAGTCAATTAATTTATTTCGACTACACCATTAACAGGCATTTTGGACCTTCTAAAAATAAAATATACGTGTCCATTCGCAAAAAGTAGATGCTTATGGAGAAGAATGGACAAGAACTGTAATTCATCCCTCCTCTGACGCTAACAGCGATGATATACTCAGTCAAATTAAGCCAAATCATGTCCATTCGCTAAAATCCAACAGTAAACAAAAAAAAAACTGCTCCCGAAAGTGAAAACAGAAAAAAAGTATTCAACAAAAGTATGAAAAGAAAAAAAAAATGGAAAACTCACCAACACTTGAAACTAGTAAGTTTCTCCCTGAAGATTTAAAAAGGAAATGATATAATCAATTATACCTACAGTTCCAAGAGTACAGTACAGTTCAAAAGAATTTTCACTTCCAATTATTTTGTACGATATTGAGGATTTAAAAAAAGGTAGGACTATATTGGAGAGGAGCAATTGAATAGCAATCTATGAAAAACTCGTAACCCACTTACTTTGACGAAGAAAAAAGAAGGGTGTCAAACATTTGTAATAAAACACCTACACTACTACTACTACCTATAAAACTTGTAACACCGAGGGATTTCACGATGGTATGTTTGAAATGTAGAGATACATGAATACTCGGAAGTACCAACAGTCAAGAGGAGGTATTGAATCTCGCCAATGCAAAATGTTGTCATTTGTACATAAATGATGCCAACAATATTCAAAAATGATGACAGCACAACAATACGATTGTTTTGTGTGAAAAGGCTATTTCACCATCAGACGCAGTGACAAGTTTTGGTGGCCATTGATTTTCATCTCATGATCTATTTCCTTACCTAAAAAGCTTAGAATCGCTGAGTACAGCATGCAACTACAGAAATTGGGAACAAATGAAAATAAAAAATACTGCCCACTACTTCGGAGAAGTAACATACAGTCGTAACAATAGTTCCATAATCTTTTAATTTTTGATAACCATGGAATGAGAAAATGCATAAAATATTCACTGTATGACTTGGCTACTCCAATGAAGCTCGATACAAACATCTATTTCCAACCTGTACGTGGTTGATGGACGCCTTCTTCTTCTTTATAGTCATTGGCAGGAAGATGAAGTGGCATCAACTATTTGTAAAAATTATGTATTTAATGTGAAAAAATATTTCTTGCCATTTCGTGATTTTTGATGGGTTTAAAAAAAGCTACAAAAGCCTCAGGACGTGCCAGAAGATCTCGAGGTCAATTTAAAAAACTAAATGATTGGAAGAGGAAATTTTTAAAATCCTATTTTTAAAATTCTTCCGTTACTGACTGATTGAGTGACTGAAAGACAACGCACAGCCGAAAGTACTGATCGTAGAAAGCTGATATTTGGCATGTTGGCCAGAGCTCTAAGGATTTCCTGAAATTCCTACGGGAACGGGAAAAACAAAAGGTTTCATGTCTCCGAAAATTTGTCGGAGCATCTCAGCTCAACCCACGTTTCGCCAGTCTCAAGTTAACAGGGCTGGCTTTTACATCGGTCAGAGAATAAAGCATTGCCTGCTAACGTGGCAATGCAGCCAGTCTTTTGGGCTCACTTCCAGTCGACAGCGATGCAGAAGAATTCTTTTCACGCCATGATTTAGATTAGTATTCAAAATATAAAATGTAAATGTTTCTAGTAAAATAAAGTTTTTTATTCCTAGTCTTACTGAAAATAAACACGTTTTTATTTTACCATGACGCGGTACTGGAAAGTTATTTTTTTGTTATTTTTTAGGAGAACAAAAGAAAGAAAATATCAGAGTAAGGAATTATTGCAAGGTTAAACCTAATTTTCCCGGCCTACAAGTAGCACACAAATTGAGACGCCTAGGATAAAACACAATAAACTTTATACAATATAACATCTTGATAATCTTAATATCAGTCGCGATTAAATTTTTTTACCTTACATCTAAATATGGCTATAATGCCTGCAACATTATTTGTTGCTGAAAAAATATGTACCTATTGGTAATTTAAAATTGTCTCATCATAACGTAGCGGTCAAGTGACTATTGCCTTAAAGATGGTTTTCTCAAACATTTGATTACATTTCTTACCATTATGACTTCAAATTGGCAACTGAGAAATTCAGCAACATAGAGTAGTGCTGAATGTGAATGGGGCTTGATGAACACACCATCATGTTTTGTTTAGAGCTCGTGGCGGTCCGGTCAGGCCACGAAACAGCCGGGCTGCGCATAGCGGTCCGATCAGACTACGAGGCAGCAGGACTGCGCGTAGCGGTCCGATCAGGCCACGAGGCAGCAGGGCTGCACGTGACGATCCGATCATGCCACGAGGCAGCAGGGCTGCGCGTAGCGGTCCGATCCGGCCACGAGGCAGCAGGGCTGCGCGTAGCGGTCCGATCAGGCCACGAGGCAGCAGGGCTGCGCGTAGCGGTCCGATCAGGCCACGAGGCAGCAGGGCTGCGCGTAGCGGTCCGATCAGGCCACGAGGCAGCAGGGCTGCGCGTAGCGGTCCGGTCAGGCTACAAGGCAGGAGGGCTGCGCGGCGGGCTCCAGGTGCGCAGCGGCGGAGCCCTGCAGCACGCTGTTGACCACGGCGCGCGCCAGGTAGCCCACCGACACGCCCGGCGCCGCCGAGCTCAGCGCGTTGCTGTCCGTAGGCCCACCGTCCTGGAGGACATATCAGCATAGCGTACTTACAAGGGTCTTCACACATTTTTAGAACTAACAGTGAAATGTTTTAGAATTAGAACTCTATTCGATGGTTAGTGCGCTGACCTTAGCGAAGGTGAGCTGCGCGTCGTCGACGAGGCGGTCGATGTACAGCGGCTGCTGCAGGTAGAGCTCGGGGTTGCGGCGCAGGATGGTGGCCAGCACGCACAGCAGCTCCACGCACAGCTGGCGGCGCGCGGGAGACTCCACGCGCACCAGCGCCTCCTCCACCAGCAGCGCGAACGCCAGCTCCGAGCGCGACATGTTCACAAGCGTCGGGTCCGCCGGGATCGAGTGGCCCTGCAAAGGAACGAACACTTTCATTACAAGAGGCTTTAGACCAGGGGTTCCCAAAGTTATTAGCTTCAAATTAAATGAGCGCTGTAGGTAATACAGGATACTGCAGGATACTGATAAATTCGGAAAAAGGTGAAACTCACGTCTGCCCATATTCTTTTTGTGTAGAAGCAGTTTGGCTGTAAAAGCAGCGACGACTTTTTTTGTTTTAATTAAATTTAGTTCACCGCCTTGCAGTTGGAGATTCATGTCGTTGAACAATTTATACAGGTCTGTCATGTAAGCTATATCATTCTTTGATGTAATGAGCTTGTTATGAAATTCTGTATCTTTAGTTTCCAAGAACTCTATTACAGAGTTAAACAGGTTGTAAAATCGAGTCAGACAAATGCCTCTTCATAGTCAACGAACTTCAGTATTAAACAACAAACGGTTAAAATCCTCGTCGTTAGTAACACAAAGCTGATGAAATAATCTATCATTTAAAAAGCTGTTGCGGATTTTATTGACTGCTTTGATGACATATTGCAGTGATTGAAATAGTCGTTCACTTAAGTTTCTAACAACCAAATGTTGTCTATGAATAACGCAATGTACAGCAAGGACATCTGGAATTTTATTTTTTAAGTACGCTACGAAGCCTTTATGGCACCTTGTCATAGCCGGAGCGCCATCCGTAGCAACTGATATAATATTTTTGAAGGGAATCTCTTTCTCATCACAAAATTTTCCAATGTATTGAATATGCTTTCGCTTTTTGTTTTGGTCTCTAAATTTCTAGCAAACAATAGTTCTTCACATATTTTCTCATCTTTAATAAACCTCACGTAAGACAGCAACAATGCTTCATTAGTTGGTAAAGTGGACTCATCGAGCGGAATTGAGAATTGACTTGTCCTCAAGTGATCTCACAATAATCCTCCAATGTTTTCAGCCATTTCATCAAATCTCCTTTGCACAGAATTATGAAGAATAATGGCCGGTTTATGAAGCACAGTAGTTATTACTTCCTTTATTGCTGGCAAAATTAACTCTTCTCCGATGTTATGTGGTTTGCCTTTTTGAGCAATTAACAAAGAGATATTGTACGAAGCTCGAAGTCCGTCGTCGTCTTGCTTAGCAACCGCCGAAAATAGTTTTTCGGCGGTTGAGCGTAAGAGAGCTCATGCAGTCGGTGTCTAAGAGGCCTCCTAGCTAAATGAAATTATAAATCACCCGCCCAAGCCTCCACACAACGCCCCCATTTTTTTATGGGTCTCTTACCGCCCATCTTTAGGCCTGCAGCGCCCACAAGGGGGCGTTATCGCCCACTTTGGGAAAGGCTGCTCTAGACAAGTGTCACGAGTACATGCAGTACTTGTACATTCGCTTTATTTATGCCCTCTGGGAATACGACCACGTATCGGATTTCCGGACCAAATTGAGGTGGCTGCCAATTCGGCTTCGGCGAATTGCGACGAACAAAAAAGTTGTTCTTTAATATCATGAAATAACATATTATTTAATTAAAACAAACTTTAAAATATTAGGTCTTTACCTATGAAATTGCCGTTCTGCAGTAGGTACTGGCCATTTCAAATCAAAATAATTTTTGTTTGGCTAAGAATTCTAATTTCAAATTAATTTTATTTTAAATACATGTTTTTTTTCCAAAAGTAGTCATTTGTTTATTGATTAGTGTTACATTTTCATCGCATTTCAATCTTTTCGTCATCATGGATACGTTAAAAATTCGAGTAATTATGGAATATGAATACCGTCGTGGCAGCAACGCGGCACAAGCGGCACGCAACATCAACGACGTTTACGGAGCTAACACTACAAACCAACGCACCACCTGTTATTGGTTTGCTCGCTTCCGTTCTGGAAATTTCGACCTGAAAAATGAACCTCGCGGTCGTCCGAAGACTTTGGTCGACAATGACGAATTAAAGGCAATTGTGGAAGCTGATGATACACAATCTACGGCTGAATTAGCAACAGCTTTCGACATTAGCGTCAAAACAATATTGGTCCATTTGCGTCAAATTGGCAAGGTAAAAAAGCTTGACAAATGGGTGCCCCACGAACTCAATGATCGCCAGCGCGAAGTACGCGTCGAGACGTGCCTTGCACTGCTCAACAGACACATAAATGAAGGAATTTTGAACCTTATTGTTACCTGCGATGAAAAATGGATTCTGTTTGATAACCGCAAGCGCTCAGCAAGTTGGTTGGATCCTGGTTCAGCACCTAAACAATGCCCTAAACGAAAACTTACCCCTAGAAAAGTGATGGTCACTGTTTGGTGGTCTAGTGCCGGGGTGATTCATCATAGCTTCTTACCAAACGGGGTGAGCATTACTGCAGATGTGTACTGTGAAGAACTGAACACAATGATAGAGAAGCTGGCACATCTCCAACCAGCATTGGTCAATCGCTCGTCTCCGCTGCTCCTGCACAACAACGCGCGACCTCATACTGCACAGCAGACGGTCTCCAAACTGACTGAGGACGGAGAGCTCCAAACTTGGAGACCGTCTGCTGTGCAGTATGAGGACGGAGAGCTTCCAACCCCAGTTCTTGCAACTGCAAGAACTGGGGTTGGAAGCTCTCCGTCATCCGCCCTACTCACCAGACCTTGCGCCTACATACTACTACTTTTCCAGAATTTGGATAACTTCTTGGCGGGAAAAAAATTCAATACCCGAGAGGCAGTACAAAATGCCTTTGAAGAATTTGTTGCCTCCCGTCCAGCTGATTTCTTTAAGAAGGGCATCAATAAACTGCCACTGCGTTGGCAAAGATGCATTGATTGCATGGGTGATTACTTCGATTAATACAAATAAAAAATACATGAAAAAAAATCGTTTAAATTTTTTCATACAAAACGGCAATTTCATTGGTCTAGACCTATTATTAATTTTTGGTAATTAACTTTTTTTTTCTTGCTTGCCTTTTATCTACTCTCTTCTATACTCTTTCACTTTATTTAATCAACTTTATAAACAGATGATGATTTATTTACTCATCTTCCTTGTCATTTTCTGAATCATCCTCTTCGTCTATTTCGTTCAAAGGCTTCCAAACTGAGGCGGACCGGGGCTGCCTTCAAGCGGCTCCTGCCCAATGTGGAGGGTCTAAACGCCTCCTGCTTTTTACGGAGTCCCAATGTGGGCGCGGTGCTCTTAGAAGGCGACCAGCCCGCCGGAGACCGTGTGGTAGCCCGGGGATACCACACGGTCTCCGGCGAGGCGGCAAGGAGCCTCCTTCCCAAATTGACGCCGTGGGATCTGGAGGCGAGAGCCCTCGCGCACGTGTACGAATAGCACGTGGAGGCGCTACGCCATGGCATAATTCTGGTGCCACTGCAAATCGCCGCACGGCAGACGGCGATTTGGAGATCAAATGTCGCAACCCATCGCTGATGGCGATAAGTCCCCTCTTTGATGAGTGGCTACAGAGGCGCCACGGCGTCCTCACCAAATCAAATCAAAAGTCGTTTATTCAAATTAGGCTGAGAGCCAGCACTCTAATACGTTTTAAGAACCTGAATGTATACAATAAGTATACAACGTAATCAATATTTAAAACGAAAAAACAAGATAATAATAAGTAAATATTATTTATCACTTGTTAGCTAAAAGTAAATAACTACTTTAAAACAATGGATTAACCCACATAGTAAGATAAATAATAATAATAAGTATCTTGACTTGGCTCGCGAGGTTGTCGACATGTGGGATGTGAACACAGCAGTTATTGTGCCGATAATCGTGACGGCCAATGGCATTATTGCCAAGAGCCTCGACCAACATCTCAAGAGGCTCTCGTTGGGCAGCTGGATCAAGGGCTTGATCCAGAAAGCAGTACTCCTGGACACGGCGCGCATCGTTAGGAGTTTCCTCTCTCAGAAGCCCTGACCACCGGTAGCTTGGACCCTGTTCCCGATACCGGTGGGTTACTATTTTTTATATTTTTAAATGTTTTTTGTATTTTATAGAAATATTTAAAAATGTATTGAGTATGTATATAAATGAATAAATGGAATAATAATAAAAATAATCAATTCGCCACATTGTCTCTGGTTGTTCTCGTCTAGCTAACGGAGAATACTTGCATAGGCACAACCTTGTAGCCAGGATTATCCATCAGCAACTTGCTCTTAAATACTCTCTTGTGGAGTCGGAGGTGCCATACTATAGGTATACGCCCGACCCAGTTCTCGATAATGGCAATATCACATTGTACTGAGATCGGTCCATCATCACTGACAGGACTATTGTTGCCAATAAACCCAGATATAGTGGTGGTGGACCGAATTGTGAGGCGTGCAATGATTGTAGACATAACCGTCCCGCATGACGAGAACCTCGTGAAAGCCGAGAAAGACAAACAAATCAAGTATATTGACTTGGCTCGCGAGGTTGTTGACATGTGGGAAGTGGACTCCGCAATCATTGTACCGATAGTCGTGTCGGCCAATGGCTTAATAGCCACGAGCCTCGACCAACACCTTAGGAGGCTCTCGATGGGCAACTGGATCAAGGGCTTGATTCAGAAAGCGGTACTTCTGGACACGGCTCGCATTGTCAGGAGGTTCCTTTCTCTAGAGCCCTGACCACCGGTAGCTTGGACCCCGTTCCCGATATCGGTGGGCTACTATTTTTATATTTTTAAATGTTTTTTTATTTATTTTATTAAAATATTTAAAAATATAATATATATGTTTAGTAAATGAATAAAGGAGATAAAAATAAATAAAAAAAAAAACAATATTAAAGGAACGCATATAACCTGTCATAAGCTAATTACTTATAGAGAAAGATCATGATAAATATGACATTGTCTTGCGCTTAACCCAGCCACCAACTATTCTTATCGTCTAAATAATCATTAATAGAATAGTATGCCTTCGAACAGAGGTTAGATTTAACTTTAGCTTTAAATGAGTTAAAAGGCAGGTCAATAAAAGATAAAGTTTATTGTATAAACGGATACTGTGCCCCAAAAATGAGTCATGGACTTTACGAACTCGGTGGGAAGGAGCATGTAGCTTATGTTTGTTTCTAGTGTTAAAGTTGTGGATGTCGCTCGTTTTACTGTATAAATGTATATTTTGCCTAATATATAAAATGTTTGCAAAAATAAATTGAGATGCTACCGTGAGAAGTCCAATCTCTTTGAAAATTTCTCTTAATGAAACTCTTGAACCTAGCTGATATATTGCTCGCACAGCACGTTTTTGTAAGAAAAATATATTTTGTATATCAGCAGCTTTTCCCCACACTAGAATA
This sequence comes from Lacanobia oleracea, assembly GCA_950371165.1. NCBI lineage: Eukaryota > Metazoa > Arthropoda > Insecta > Lepidoptera > Noctuidae > Lacanobia > Lacanobia oleracea. Next base: position 8,694,053 of record OX493393.1, read on the forward strand.
CCGTAGGACATCATCATCTGCCTAGCCTTTTCCCAACTATATTGGGGTCGGCTTTCAGTCAAACCGGATTTAGCTGAATACCAGTATTTTACGTGGAGCGGCTGCCTACCAGACCTCCACAACCCATTAACTGGGTAATCCGGTACTTCATGGCAAGACTGGAGTCAGATTAACTGGCTTCTGACTATCCGTAACGACTGCCAAAGATCTACAAATGACAGCCGGGACCAACGGCTTAACGTGCTTTCCGAGGCACGGAGGAAACTCGCTATGTTAAGATGGTCATCCATCCACAGACCAACCTTGGCTAGCGTTGCTTAACCTTGAAGATCGACCCATGCGGCTGTTATTATCTATCCACGACCTCATAGAATACCGTAGGACATAACGCTATAGAAATAACTAAAATAGACTAACCGAGCTGTGTCAACATCAGTAAATTGTCTTACTTTCCTGACGGCGTATGCGGTAGAGCTGAGCCTTCCCGATAGGCTTGATATATGTGGGCCCCATTGCAGTTTGGAATCAACAGTTATGCCCAAAAATACTGCCGTGTCTACAGTTTCAAGCACCTCGTCACATAAATTTATATTGGGTCCTAAATTTCTAACATTTGGCCATTTATAACACCTTCCGCCCGACGCAGGTACTCACCGGACACGTTTGTTTCAGGAGATACCTGTTTCGGATTAGGCGGGAGGACAGGGTGTCAACACTCACAAGAACGGAAATTCAGGCAAAATATGTTGTAAAATATATTATAGTTACCTTTCTAAATTATATTTTAAACGTTACCTATAAATTTTGAATGTTATACTAATTGAATACTATTTGAAATGTTTATTTCGTTTTATTTACTTTATTTTCTTAATCTAATAAAACTAATTAGATAAAAATGAATATACAAAAACCATAAAAAGTGTCAATACCTTTTTAATAAATTTATCCATTTTTTTGATGTAGGTGGAGGATCAAGACCTGCATGAAGGCTGAGGCTTCTACTGCTTCGTTAACTATTTCTTTCGCCAGGTACTGCTCTGGCTGCCACTCAGTAGAAATTTTGGCCTGAGGTTCATCTTAGGGGAATTCGTTTGTTTTTTCGAATAATATTTTTTTTTCGTCTTGGGGCCAAAGGAAATCTTAGTCACCTTACACTAGGTCTCGATACTACTCAAACTATGATAGTCAAACAGAAAAAAACGACTTGGTATAAGTACTGCTTTCTACATTGATTTTTACCAATGCTATCAGAATAAAGATACTTATACTAGAGACAAATCTTGCCTGATGTGCCTGTGATATTTGGGGAGCCCAACTTACGGATAAGTTACCTCTAATTTATAAATTAACCAAAGAAAAGTTTTCTCTTGGGTCTGAAATTTTTGTTCTTGAAAATGGTCGACGTATATAAGACGATTTACAAGGAAATATTGATAGTAATAGTCCGGTCAATTTAGACATCCGAGGTTACATTAATTAGCACCCAGCTCAAAATTGGTCGGATTATTCAAAACACTATCATAAATGAAGTCTTAAGGGGATAAGCGAATAAGGCCGTTTTGAAAATTGTTTTTTCTCGCAAAGTACCCGTAATAAGGATTAGATATTTTGGTTTATGTTTTTTGACTATATGATCTACCTAAATTCTAAAGGAATATACGATGCGTTGAAATTTCCTCGATAGAAAAAAATTACAAAGTTCGATCTGTCTTTTTGTCATTTTCATTTTTATGACGTAATGCATTAGATTGATGTTATGAAAACTGCTTTTAAACATATAAAATAACCTTATCTAGCTAAATTCACAACAGGTTTTGAATTCATAATACTTTTATGTTATAAAATCCGAAATTTACTTTTGGCACTTACGTTATTTATTCCAAGCCACACCCTCATTCTATCGCCATCTCTTTTTTTTGCCTTTTAAAAGTATTTGCATTACTGTCTATTCAGATAAATTCAGATGGTCCGTGGGCCTTTTCGATGTAATACCTATGTCACTTTTTTTTCAGATCAGAGCTGTCAGATTTTGTATTTTTTTTTTATCATTGTTATCCTTAGATCAGCAGCTTAAAGTTGTTATTTGTCAAAATTAGTGATATAAAATTATTTCCACCGTGTGAGTATATATTTTTGCGACCTTGGACTGTATACAGAGTTGATACGACAGAGGGGCATTAAATTAAACTACGTATACTATACGTGTACAGTATTAATTCGATACGGTACAAAAACAAAAAGCGCCATAAATGAGAAAATATTTTTTTCAAACAAACTAAATAGCTTGCAAATCCGGATAAAACGCAACCACCCTTTGTAAAAAAAAAGACACTGACCTTAGATACCGCTAGGTAACAAAGCGGCAACGTCGCGCGCACGCCGGAGCGCGGTGTGCGGTATCTCGTGTGCTCGGTGGGGGCCGGGCCGGGGTGGCGGCCGGCGACTTAGGCCTCCGCTCGCACTGGCTTTTATGTTAGGTAACGTTTCGAAGTACGCGCACAAAAACAAACACACAAAATTTTAAAATTTTCGATGTGTCCTCCATTTACATTGATGCACAAATTATACCGACGGAGAATATTGTTATTTATTTTTCTAATTAGATCACTGTCCGTCGCTAAGCACTTTAATTTGTGAAATGCTAAAATAATCCTATTTTTTAACTCATCAATTGTATTTACCTCTGAGGCATACACTTCACCCTTAATGTACCCCCACAAAAAGAAATCCATGGGAGTGAGGTCCGGAGATACTAATACTAAATAATAATAATCCCAAGTTACGTGTCCTATCACCATAAAAAACAGTCAATCACAAAAAAACACAAATACTAAATAATAATAATCCCAAGTTACGTGTCCTCTCACAATAACAAAATAAAATCACAATTCTTTGCGCGCGAATTCCACAAACCCTACGTTCCGAAACGACAGCGTCGGCGTCACTGAGCAGAGCAGGCCCCACTTACAGTGTTTCCACTATAACGATTTCCTTTCCCCACGCCTCAATTCAGATTTCCCCTTTTCAGGACCTTTTTCCCCTCAAAAATTATTTTGCTGCAGTTTTTAGTTTGGATTGCACATTACTAATATTACTATTACTTTGATATATCTTCACATCACTAGCTGTCAATTTCCTTACGTTATAATGTTGGTAAAACTTGTTCTATCTAATTTGTGGTATATACGATTATTTGAGTGCTCCATTCAAGTAAATAAACACAGCTAGAAATATTTAAAGCGACGGTTTTTAATGTGAAAAATGGATCGGTGGCTAATAAATATTGCTGTTAAAAAATCGGTAAGTTTGTGCTTCCATTTTCATTCCATTTAGAACGTTAGGTTATAAAAATCTTTTTTTTTATGTCCAAGCTGATTGGCAGGCAAAGATTTGTACTAACATTCATCCCGCAGGGGACTAAATAATTTTTTTAAATATTTTAAACTCCTCCCTCGATCATTGTTAAGATAAGATTAAAGTGCTAAGAATATTGCCAACTGGTTGATTTGAGTTGGGGAAAAATTTTAAATAAATTTTTACCTGACATTGCTACAGGAATTTAAATTTGAGTGAACTGCGGTTACTAAACCTTAAAATAATTTTTCAGAATGAAGAAAAGGTTCCTCTGAGCTCATCCGAAAGACCCGGCGCTAGTACATGCTCTTATGAACCTCAGCCCGGAACTAGTTTTCAGTCTATTAGTTACATCGAGGATCAGAAAGAACAATTAGATCCTCAAACTTCGTCAGTCATGGAAGTCGAAAATGAAAAATTGGTCATTATTATTTTATTTTCTTTATTGCACAACATAAAGTAGATCGTGCAAAAGGCGGACTAATGGCATTCATTGTTATTTCTATTATTATTTTTGGGTTTGATATACTTAAATAATACGATCGCCTCTCCAGAAAATCGCCAAGATTTTTAAAATATACTTTTCCATATTGTGTAATAAATCACCTATATAAATTTGTTTTGTGAAATTTACTCATTACCTTCTTGTATTTTGTAGGCTGATAACTGTACTGAAGACGAAGAAGAGGGATACAATACTGAGAATGAAAAAAAGCAGTCTGGTAGTTCAAAATCTATGGCAAAAGGTAGGAAAAAGATATTTAAGAAGAAGTTTCAGCATGATTGGCTTAAGCTACCTGAGTTCAAAGCATGGTTGTTAAATGGGAATAAGGATGACAATGCAATTTGTAAGGTGTGCAATGTGATTATGAAGGCGGGAAAATCAGAGCTCAAAAAGCATGGTGATGGAAAAGTTCATAAAAAAAATATGGAGGCATGGCTACAGTCTAATACAAACCAACCTAGTATTACAACATTTGTTGCAGAAAATACAAAGCTGAAAAACACCGAAGCTGCCATTTGTTCTTATATCGTCGAAAACAATCTTCCTATTTCATCAATTGAACCTTTAATTGAATTGATTAAATCTTTACCAGAGAAGGCAATCACATCGCAAATTTCTTTAGCGAAACAAAAAGCCACTAATGTCATTAGAAATGGTTTGCGCCCATTTTTTAATGATAAACTTGTTAGTGAACTGAACCATCATTTGTTTTCCGTTTATATTGACGAAACTACTGATGTAAGCGTCAAAAAGCAACTAGCGATACTAGTCAGCTACTGCCATAATTTTGAAACAAAAGTAGATGTAATCGACGTAGTAGATTGCCCTGACGGGAGCGCTGTGGGTTTGTACACACAAATGATTAACACGCTGAAAGAAAATAATGTGCCTCTGCAAAACTGGATAGGCTTTTGTGCTGATACAACTGCAGTCATGATGGGACAGCATAACTCTGTGTCTCAACTAATCAAACTAAACTATCCTCAAGTATTTGTGTCAAAATGCTCTTGCCATATGATACATCTGGTGGCAAGTAACGCATGCACCAAGTTAAGCAACTCTTTAGAAGATTTGTGCCGCAATGTATACAATCATTTTGGGAGGAGCCCTAAAAATTCTGCTGCTTTCAAAGAATTTCAAAGCTTCCATGAAGTCAAACCTCATAAAATATTGAGAGCTTGTCAAACCAGGTGGTTGTCGCTTCAAGCATGCGTGCGAAGAATTTTAGAACAGTGGGATCCATTGAAGAGTTACTGGAGAATATTAAGCTTCGAAGATCCAACACATGCAAACCGCCACACTCTCCAAACCTTGGAGAACCCTTTGATAAAAAGCCAAATGCATTTTGTAGACTAGGGGAGACCGGGGATGGTTGACTATAGGGGCAGGTAGACTAAGCAATAATAACTCGCCACTATCGCGTGTTTTTCATCAACCAATCACGAGCGACGATGCCTCTCCAGGCCCCACTAACTTGTGCAAAGTGAGCCACTCCAGTCGCACGGCGTTCGTGAGTGGGATCACATGTTGTGTTTTTGGTCCCGGTAAGTAATTTTTTTCGTTCGTACTTTTTTGTTATTGTGCCTATGGATCTGTTAGAAACATTATTGTTGTTGTGCAAAAAGTAAATATGATAGTTTTATTCTATATTACACAGTATTGCTTCCATGTTAGTGCTAGAGTTTGCACGTGATACGCCGGTAAAATTCAAAATGGCGTCAGGGGTTGGTTGACAAATTTTGTTCGGGGTAGGTAGACTACCTAGTCAACCAACAATTTTGTTAGGAGATATACTTAAAAACTTGACTGATTGATTGTTATATTTTCAATAAGTTAATTTAATAAAAATAAGTTTTCTGTTGTAATAGTTTATAATATTAAATACTCACAAATTTATGTATGTTGATAATATTTTCATAAAAGCAATTTGTTGATCTTTGATTAGCGATTTATTAAAATAATTAAAGTTATAATTAAGGTTGAAACACAAAGTACAAAAATTAATCTTACTTATTATTAAGTTTTATTCTATAGTTTAAAAAGAGACTGTTTACCTTTATTAAAGTTCTTTATTAACCGAGAATGAACCAAAAATTTAAGTTTGTTTATAATTAAATAAAAAGTTTCTATCATTTAATACATTTTAATGTTTTATTTTGTACTATAATCTTCTTTATTTACACTAATTACTGCCTAGGTCAACCTACCCCATGTTTATGGCCAACTTACCCCGAACATGGGGTAGGTTGACCAAGCGTCAGGGGTTTAGAAAATTGACTAAATAAGTATTATAATGATAAATATACAGGTTATAGATTACTATTTTAGGTGCCTGAATATTTCTTCTATCTGTATCAACTGTTGCTTTTGTTATATTAAGTTGAACATCAGAGTTAGACGAGCTTGAGTCAAAAGTTAGTCAACCATCCCCGGTCTCCCCTACGCTCTTGGAATGTTTAATGATTTTAATTGCATGTTTCAAGCTGATTATCCTAAGTTCTCAGAATTGAAGACTCAAACTGAGGAATTAATCAAAACATTGTCGTTAAATTTCATGAATACAAATTATGTCAAACAAACCCCTGCTAACCAAATCAATCCTCATCAGACAGAAGAACATCTTGAATTAAAACGTATTTATTTAGGTGTGGATGCAACTTGCTTATTAACAGAGATCGAAATGAAAGAACAATGTAAAGTTCAGAAAATTTTTCAGTCAGCAAAATTGTTTTATATTGAAGCGATCGTACAAATTAAGAAACGATTTGTATTTGAAGATGTGCACAATGATTCGTCTTTTTTAAACCCAAAAAATTCCAAAAGATTGCACCCTACATCATTGTACCAAATCGCGAAAAAATACATTCCTTCGCACATTGCTGTAGATTTAACAGAGCTGGACAAGGAATGGAGAATTCAAAGTCTTCTTGCCGATACGGATTGTAACGATTCCATAGATACTGTAGGCTATTGGAAAAAAATGTTTGAAAAAAGAAATGTTGACGGCAGACGTAAATTTATTCAACTGCCAATTTTGGTAACCTATTTTATGTCACTGCCTTTTTCCAATGCTGCTGTTGAACGATTATTTAGTGATCTAAAAAATATCAAAACAGATAAACGCAATAGGCTGGATAATGAAACAGTTGCATCAATCCTCTGTGTAAAATCTGGTATGAAAAGAACGGGTACAACTTCTGTACAACTGATGAAAAATCAGTTAGAAATACCACACCTTAAGTTTGTACAGTCCAATGCAACTGCAAGCGAATCTAAAAAAATTAGACTTAGCATGAATAAAGTATAACTAAACGTTTCGTGTTTTATTTTTAACCTTACCAGAAATATATAAAACCCAGGCTGTATACTCACCTTTTATTCCAAGTCAGTTTACGCTGTCAGCGCATACATTTTTGCAAAGAATAATATTTTAGGCCTCAAACAGAATAGAAATAAGGGAAGTATATGCCACCTGTACGTGTTGTCGCCGTTTCTTTTATACGCTAACACGCTAGTCCACAGTAGAGTCCATAAATAATGAGGGATTTCGCGTATGAAAAATCCGCTAGATGGCAATATGTAGGTGTGACTCATGAAGTTCGACTGCTGCATGATTGAATATTTTTGGCATTTACATTGATAGATAATTATGTCAAAATTCACCAATCACGTAGCAGTTAGAGCCACTATATCTTATACACTTATACGCACTATTAACCCTCATCGCTTCCAATGTTTTCTGCAATATTTAAGACTAGGTTTTATCTATGATTTCCCGAATTTCCCCTTTTACAGTCTTTCCCCTTTTTCTTCCCCTCTTGACCCTAATTTCCCCTTAAAAGGGGAAGTTCCCCTCAATGTGGAAACACTGCCCACTTACCGATCGCAAAAAAACAAGGATGCAACTAACTGACCTAGTTCTGTTTCATTCAAATGCGCTACGTTCGTCGCTTTCGTAGTGAAAGTGCAAGTGTGTGTGTATTGATTGCTTCCTTGTTTGCATTGCCAATTTTTAGTGAATGTCCTTCGACATGCGTCAGAGCGGCAACAACGCATCGTAGATTCATCGTTGTAAGGTGCATGACCTATGCTTAGACGATATTCAGCTGTTAGAAAAGATACATCGTGTTCAAACCGTGCAAAAACTTTAAAAATCATTTGCGACTAAACTACTGCTCCTAATTAATTTATTTTTGGTACAGAGCTTGAAAATGGTACCTAGTATAGGCAGTTTCAAGGAAAGCCCCTCTGTCGTATCAACGTTGTATATTCGTAGTTATTTTGTATTCGTACCAACATTGAAACGATTTATAAAAATATTATGAAATAAAAGACTAAAAGTGCCTAAAGCACAATATTTGGGAACATACCTGAACGAAACAAAGGATTCATATCACAGGAAATTAATAGTGGCTAATAACACCGGCAAATCATGATTAAATCATCATTTTCACTTCTGGAAACGAAGAAAAAAAGGACATAATACTTATTATTTTCGACACAAAAAAAACTCAAAGCAGTCGTCAGTAGAACCATAACTTTATCTGCCATAGTTAAGCCATTTTAGTAAAATATTCACAAAAATCAAAATAAGTGAATAAATCTCGTCGAAAGCCGACCAACAGTGAAATTGGACATTTCGAAGACCTCACGCTACATTAGCGCCTCTAGCGGCGAATCCAAACGCGATAGCCTTCATTGTGAGTTACTTTTGATTCCAGTAATAGGTATGGCAAAATCGCTTGAACGCATGGAAATTTGTTCTGGTTTTTATCGCTTTGTACGCGCGTTTGAATCGATACAAATGCGCTTTTTGGTCCTTTCATCTACAGCGCCGTGAGCCCGCGTTCGCATAACGTGCGTCGTCAGCGCGGTAAAAATGCGCCGTGTCCGTATCTTACATTATTACATACCATCAGCGATGAATATGATTTGGATGTTCTTCAATTGTATTAGAACTTTCGAATGAAGTTAATGCAATGTTAATGAACTCCCGAAACTTTTTGGTACAGAGCTTAAAAATGGTACCTAGTATATGCAGTTTAAAGGAAAGCCCTTCTGTCGTATCAACTTTGTATATCACGAACGGAAGAGCTCGTGGCTAGATAATTACAGCCGCACGGGTCGATCTTCAGGGTAAAGCAATGCTTGCCAAGGTAGTTCTGTGGTTGGGTGACCATCTTAACACACCGAGTTTCCTCCATGCCCCGAAAAGCACGTTAAGCCGTTGGTCCCAGCTGCTGCATTTGTAGATCTTTGGCAGTCAGAAGCCAATAAATTTTATTCTATCTTTAAAAAGGTTGTTAATAAAAGTATCGATATATGTTAATATAATTTGCTTGCAAGCAACCCTGAATCATTTGGCGGTATGAATTAGTTGACGGAGTGTCGCGATTTTTTGAACTTTTGATGAGGGAGAACGAGGAGAATGTGCGGTGCGCTCGGGGAGAGAGGGATCTTCCTAAATGTCTAAATCACGCCTTTCGAAGTGTCAGAAATTATTAACCTATGCTCTTAAGTCCTCATCGATCCAACACCTGGAAAAGATCTACTCGGGATCAAAGGTCACATAAACGGATTTTTCGCAATTTAATTAAATTTTATAATAAAATTAATTTGTAAATTGTAGATCAGATAATTATCTATAAAAATGTCTAGATCTACAATTTTCGTCTGAACTAATTTATGACAAAACTTACCGTTTTGCTGAAAATAGTGTTTGTGACCTTTGACCCCTGTAGGGTATATTGGATCTTAATAAATGTTATGTGTGGGTATAAGGAAATAAACCAGTTGTCACTCGGAATTGCCGTTTCATTTGTTACTTCCCGCTATTATAATTCATAAATACAACTGGCGACGAGGATAATAATTCCTAACTAAATTGGGGTCGGCTTCCAGTCACCAGTCAGTTAAGACGGTCACCCATCCACAGAACAACCTTGGCAAGCGTTGCTCAACCTTCAAGATCGACCCGTGCGGCTATTATTTTTAGCTAGAATACCAAGCTGGTAAAATAGACAGTTTTTTTTCCCACATATATTTGTAGTACAAGTTAGTTCAAATGAGATAGCTATTGTATCTAATGTTTTAAAGGGGGAGGTGTAGGGTATATTGGATCTTAATAAAAGTTATGCGTGGGTATAAGGAAATAAACCAGCTTAGTTGTCACTCGGAATCGCCGTTTCATTTGTTGCTTCCCGCTATTATAATTCATAGATACAACTACCCCTAATATTTTTTTCTAGGTATTGGATCGATGAGGGCTTTTTAGATTTAATTTATGATAAGTGTTTTAAACAATCCTACTAATTTTGAACTGGGTGCGAATCAATGTAACTTCACCCCCTATTTTTTTGGTCTAATTTTACCATTTCACATCTATTTAACTTGACTATAATCATAGAAATATATATATGTATATGTTAAAGTAAAATAGAAAATCAGTACTGGGAATCTGAAACTGGAATCAAGATGCAATATTGAAAAAATGTTTTCAATTCACGACATTTTTTTAGAAACTTAGGGGTCGATTTAGGTTAGCAAAAACAAAGACGTTTTCGCAGGGTTGGTTTCCAGGTAGGGCTTTAACAGCAAATTCATAAGGACATACCTGAATGATAATTCCTTTCGGTGTCCGCAGCAATATATCCCAGACTTGTATGTAGAAGTGTTTTGGCACGCGGCACAGGCAGCCTTCTAATTGTCGCCTTTGTAACGGAGTCAACCTATTAAAAAGCAATTTCAAAATTTATGAACGTCAGGATGTAAATAAAGTTAGGCAGCCTTTCAGAAGCTCAATTTTCTTTACATGTTTTACCTTGGAAGAACTTCATATACAGGGTTATTTGTAACACACCAACAACCTCTTAGGCAGTGAAAATACACATGATTATAAGCAACTTTTACTTTGAGACCAACGCTGAAAACTCGAAAAAAATATAAGCTGTTTCATACATTTTCATTGGCTAAATATTGTATTTTTTTATGAAACAGCTGATATTTTTTTAAAAGTTGTGAATAATCATGTGTACTTTCAGTGCCTAAGAGGTTAATGGAGTATATATACATGTGGCTTGGTAAATTCGGTACAATTTTACCAAGCCACCTGACGTCATGCGTGTTGCGCGCATAGTTTTGAAAATATATCTGACGGACTAATGTTTTTTTTTTATTAAAATACCCTATTGTAATATGGCATTTCTTTTCATAATGTGTGACAATGCGACTCGGAGTTGGCGCGCAGTAAGCAAGCGGTCCGCTTGCTTGCAGCGCTTGATGGCTGCGAGTCGAGTTGTATGGTAGCGGCAAGCGCGCTGATTGCCCGCCTTTGGCTTTTTTATATTGACATTACGAAATAATATTATACCACACCACACGACACACGATTTAATGCTCTGGTCTGAATGAAAAGTCAATTTTTGGGTTGGAGCGGTGCAGTTCCCAACTAACACTAAAGCGTTAAAAAACCTATATAACACTCGTATATCAGTTCCATTTGAGTATAAAAGTGTTAACGCATACATGCGCAACTGAGTTAGAGCATGCATCACTTATAACCACGAAAGAGGCCCAAAGTTTTACAGGTAAAAGTTATAGAAAGCCTATAGTACGGTGTCACAAAGATATTAAAGCTGCACAAGAGCGCTTATTCATCGTCAGCTACTACTTTAATAACCGGTATTACCGTTGCAATACCGCGTTGGTAAGCACTACATGTGGTAGAAAAGCGCACGTCAAGATTGAAAAAGCCTGTAACCTTACTAAAATTAAATCTGTTCGTAGTGGAAGTGTTATGTCATCCATTACTTAACACAGCAGAATAATATTATTGAATATTAAGTTATTTAAGTATGTGAAGTGAAAAATGACTGCCCTTATGATTTCACGGTAAATGTACACACGGTGTATACCATGTTTCTCATCTCAATTTTAACGCGCCTAGAATTTAAAAAATTTAAAAGAAAAGTTATGATAATAAAATAGTTACGTCAAGCTAAACATTATTATTCATTCCTGCTTCCTGAGCAGTGGTATGTAAAATTAAGTGGCATTCATGGAACGTTTCAATAATGTAAGACATTTTGTATATTGTAGTCAAATGTTGAATAACTCGAAATAATATTAATTGTTAGGTTACCAAAACAATGGCGAACTTTACAAAAGTGAGGTTAGTGTTAAAAACGAACCATACTTGCGTTGTTTGACACCAATACCTTTAGAACGTCTTTAAAAGAGAACTGCTTAACACAATAAGCTTTAGTTAAACCCTTTATTACACGTTAAACCTAGATAGAGGAGTTGTTTGACACCTTTAGCTTCTCGTGTTACTAAACTCTCGAAAAAATCTATTTAATAGCCTATGTCTGCAATAATAGTCAATATAGCACATTAAGTGGTAGAAAACACTTCATTGCAATAACTATACAACAAAAAGTGATAAAAGGAGTTGGCGAACACTTTTATAAAGACTTGGATGTCACAGAAAGGTAAAAGCTATAACGTATAAGGTATACTTGCTGCTACTAGCACCATTATAACTCTCAAAGCTGTATTACGTCGTCCATTAAAGCTTTAGTGCTGCGATTAGGGCTAAAACTTGTTTGTTAACTCCTCTATATTATCGTCTTTAGTTATAACTGAGATAATTATAACCTGTAATATTATTTAAAGTCATAAAAATGCCTGTAACTGACACCAAAATGTTATTTGGTTTATAGTGTGCCATGACATTTACTCGGCATTCGCAACCGCCTGGGTAGCGCATATAGCATGTGTTTGAAGAACCCTTTGAGCGAGAAACACACTGGTCCTACGTACCTGACGTATGCAACGAGCGTATGTTGCATTGCATACGATAAGTGTGTTTCTACTGCATAGTTTTTCATATAGAATCAAGAGTCCAGATACTCGTATTATAAAGCGTTGCATACGTTGCGTACGTGGGACCAGTTTGTCTTCAGCTTTAAACGTTCGAATGCTAACCTCAGATAGAGTTGCAGTTAGTAAAGTCCACAATACGAACGGTCATATGCACACAGTAATTTTTTAGCATAATGCTCACAACTGAATCTTGTATAACCCTCAATGATAGGCCACAAGAGCTCAGTTTGCGCGCGTTTAATCGAATAATAACATACCCTCTCTCCTCGGCCCAGTCGGACACGGTGAGTACTCTCTGCAGCAGCGTGCGCAGCTTGTAGGGCGACAGCGCCTCCAGCGTGCCGTCGGCGCGCTTCTCGTCCGGGAACAGCTGCAGGTAGATGCGGATGATAACATACCCTCTCTCCTCGGCCCAGTCGGACACGGTGAGTACTCTCTGCAGCAGCGTGCGCAGCTTGTAGGGCGACAGCGCCTCCAGCGTGCCGTCGGCGCGCTTCTCGTCCGGGAACAGCTGCAGGTAGATGCGGATGATAACATACCCTCTCTCCTCGGCCCAGTCGGACACGGTGAGTACTCTCTGCAGCAGCGTGCGCAGCTTGTAGGGCGACAGCGCCTCCAGCGTGCCATCGGCGCGCTTCTCGTCCGGGAACAGCTGCAGGTAGATGCGGATGGCCTGCAGCACCCAACCCACGCGGATCTTCAGGATGCCGCGGAACATGTCCGGGTTGGTGCCGATCAGCCGTCCCGAGTACAGCACGACTTCCTACAGAAGAAATTTTCATATTTAATTAATCTTTTTTTGATGTGAAACATCTACCTATTGGCGCGCCTTGGCAGTAAATTCAACCAGATTGCCGTCATGGCTTCTCTACGCCACCGCTCTGGACTCTCTACGCCACCGCTCTGGACTCCCTTACTAGCTGCTTATAATATCTTCACACGTTTAATGCACGCCTTGCATCGATCGACCATTCTGTAAGCTATGTGCCCTGCGCACTGCCGCTTTAGTTTAGCAATCCTTCGGGCTATGTCGGTAACCTTTGAAGTCCAGAGCCTAAGTCTTTGGCTGCTACCAGGGATGTTACAGTTTCGTTTATGTTTTATTTCGGATTATTCGTTACTTTCGGTTATGGATGTTGGTTTTTATGAAATTGTAAAATTAAAACAAAATTTAAAAAACACCTGAGAAGAACAGAGTGTTCGGCAGGAAGAAAAACCTGTAATAATGTATCTCTGATTTAGAATCCACCCCTATCCGAAATTACTATCATTACTGGGATTTATCACTTATTTTATTCTCGGGGTAGCTTCATTCCCAAGAGAACGCGTCCCCAGGTGGCGGATAGGGGAAAGCCATTTGACAAACTCCATATTGGAGTGCGACAAACCAATGGGTAGGAGGGAAATAAAATACCTCCCGCGGACCACAAGGCCGAAGAAGGACACTTCGTGAAAAAACCTCGCCAGTGGGCTGCTCTGGCATATCGGGGGTTAAGGCCACTGGTGTATTGGGTTTTGGGTTGGAAAACTCAGAAGGGATGGCGGCGGAGGAACCATTGGTCAAAGGCGGCACCCAGGAGGGTGCCTCCAGGCGGGTCATAACCTTGCTCCTAATTATGAATTACAAAGGCAAAAAGAGAAAGGGTCATACAACTAGGGCTTTCCCCAGAGGCGACGAAAAGATTGCGAGAGATGCTAATACTGTTAGGGCGTCCCCCCAAGCGACGACTTTGACAAGAACAAACGTTCGTAACCAAACTGCATGATCAGAATGGCGACATGGAACCTAGGCTCCCTCACTGGACGCAGCCAAGAACTAGCAGAAACCCTGAAAAGTACCCTAAAAGTAGTGAACCTGAAAAGTAGTGTACAAGAAACACGATGGAAAGGTTCAAAGTCGAGGGATCTAGGATTGGGGTACAAGCTGGTCTACCATGGGACAGGCAATAAACAAAATGGAGTAGGCGTCATTCTCGGAAATCAACTTAAGGACAGAATAGTGAATTGAAAGGAAGTCAGACCGTTTCATAGCAGTGAAACTGGTCATGGATAGACAAAGTATATTAAACATCATCTGTGCGTATGCGCCCCAAAGTGGATGCCGGGAACAGGAGAAAGATAATGCTGGGAGGATCTGGATGAGATTATGGTAAACGTACCATCGGGGGAGAGAAAGCTTGTTATGGGTGATTTGAATGGTCATGTGGGTGAAACCAACAATGCACATGAAGCCATCCGTGGCGGCTTTGGATATGGTAGTCTAAACAAGGAGGAAGAACGTGTCCTGGAGTTTGCTAGCAGACTTAACATGAGCATTATTAATACTAACTTCCAAAAGAAAACGGAACACCTCATAACCTATAAAAATGGAGGGAGAACATCGCAGATAGATTTCATCCTGGCTGATAAGCTACTTAAGAAGAACTTTAAAGACTGTAAAGTCATACCAGGAGAGCCTTTAACCACACAACACAGGCACAAACAACAAACACAACACAAGTACAAACTACCTAAACCAATTAGACCAAGCATAGATACAACAGCTCGAATAAAATGAAAAGAGATCTCTGGTCCAAAGGGCAAGTCTCTTCTTAAAAAATTGCATGGATACCTGATCCAGGACTTGAAAAATACTTTTGACAGTTCCGATAGAATGTGGTCTAACTTCGAGGAAAAATGCAAGATCAGCATCAGTGATATTTTAGGCATCTCCAGAGGAGGGCTGAAAAACGAAAAAGGTGGGACGAAGATGTTAAATCCAAAGTCCAGAACAAAAAGACCTTGTTTAAAAATAGCAATCCATCACAACACGTATATGGAGGCGAAATGCGTCGCACAGGCTAGGGCCAAAGCAAGAAAGGGATTTTACAATAGATTAGAAAATGCTATATCTGAAGCTAAGTTTAGAAATAAATCAACACAAGACATAAAAACAAGTAAATATATTAAAAATAGAGACAACCAGTTACTTACAAACAATGAGGATATAAATACAAGATGATATGAATATTACAAAGAACTAATGAATTAAGAATTTCCTAGTCAAGATCTGGAACCCCTGGCACCAGTAGAAGAACCAATACAAGCCATAAACCAAGATGAGGTACATCATAATGCAGTGATGAGAATGAAGAACGGCAAGCGGCTGTTGGCCCAGATGAAATCCCAGCTGAAGTTTGGAAATCACTACGGCAACTGGGACTGGAATGGCTTACGAGGCTCTTCAACCTTATCCTCCATAATAAGAAGATTTCAAACGCATGGCGACTTAGTCACCTGGTTCCTTTTTACAAAAATAAAGGTGATGTAACGGATTGTGGTAACTACAGGGGCATCAAGTTAACATCACACATATTAAAAATTTGGGAAAGAGTAATAAATTACAGAATATCCTCTCTAACTAGCATGAGCCCAAATCAATTTGTGTTACCCCCTCAAAATCTACATCTGATGCTATACAGGCTGTTACGAGTTGTGACAAAGAAACATCGGCTAAATGAAGAAGATCTGCACCTCATTTTCATCGATTTAGAGAAGGCGTTTGACAGAGTGCCTCGTAGACTAGTGTGGCAAGCATTGAGAGCGCATATATATATGCAACTAGTCTAAGACATTTACACTAACGTTCGTACTAAAGTCAAAAGCCTACTCAACAACGAAGCAAATCCAGGCTCCACTTCCCCGGAACCTCTTGGACGCAGATGACATCGTCCTAATCGCCAGATCGACTGTCCAGTTGCATACCACCTTAACCACATGGATAACATCCCTTGAGTCTGCCGGTCTTAAAGTCAGTAGAGCGAAGACCGTACATCTGCAACAGCAGCCCAGCCACAATCTACTACCCAGATCGTAAACCTGTGCCACAACTAAATAATTTCACATACCTAGGCTCAGTTATCACGGACCAAGGGGACGTTGACACAGATGTAGCACACAGAATTAACGTGGCATGGCTGAAGTGGCGATCACTGACTGGGGTTTTATGTGACGCTCGTATGCCTATAAAAACCAAAGGTAAGATCTACAGGACGGCGGTCAGGCCGGCTATGATGTACGGGGCGAAATGCTGGCCAGTGAAAAAGACGCATGTGCAAAAGCTTCACATTGCGGAGATGAAGATGCTGAGATGGTCCGGAGGGGTTACAAGACTGGACAAGGTACGAAACGAACACATCCGTGGTAGTTTTAAAGTAGCCCCAATATCGGAGAAACTGACCCAGAGTCGCCTAAGATGGTATGGTCACGTGATGCGAAGAGACGAGGAATATGTAGTCAAAAAAACGTTGCAAGTTCCTGAACACAAAAGAGGTAGAGGACGACCTCCCGCTACGTGGTGGACCAGCATGACGAAACTGTGATCAGAGGAAGAACTGCCCGACCAGACAAAACCCAGGACAGATTGTCCTGGCGCCTCAAAATTAGGAGAGTCGACCCCACATAAAGTACGAAAGAGCAAGGAAGAAGAAGACTGGGATTTATCACTTTTCTGATGTCTTCAAGATTAAGGAACGTGTGCCGAAGTCGGTCCTTGGATGAGTGCCACCTGT
The DNA here is from genome assembly GCA_950371165.1 of Lacanobia oleracea. Taxonomy (NCBI): domain Eukaryota; kingdom Metazoa; phylum Arthropoda; class Insecta; order Lepidoptera; family Noctuidae; genus Lacanobia; species Lacanobia oleracea. Next base: position 8,711,345 of record OX493393.1, read on the forward strand.
AAACTGTTGGTCCGCTTGGTCCCGGCTGCTACTTGCACATTATTGACAATACGTTACGGTTGGCAGTTGACGCATCCAATCGAACATCCAAAATCTGGCGCACAGTTCATATGAACCAAAACCAGAAAAGTCCGAAGGCACTTTGATGTTTGGGTACAAAATGTTCGAGGCCTGAATATTCACTGGGATGTGTCACATCTACCAGGACTCCAGTGACAGCAAACTTTTTTTTATCTCGCGTAAATTGAAGTTATTAGTAGAACTAGCATCATCATCATCATTTCAGCCAATATCCGTGCACTGCTGAACGTAAGTCTCCCCCAAAGAGCGCTCAATCCCGGTCTTGAGCAGTCCGCATCCATCCGCTGCCAGTCACCTTCTTTAAATCATCGATCCATCGTGCCGCAGGGCGTCCCACACTACATTTGCCCATACGCGGTCTCCACGCTAACACACGTCTGCTCCATCGACCGTCAGTCCGTCTGCAGACATGGCTGGCCCACTTCCACTTCAGCATGATGATTCTAGGCGCAATGTCGGTAACTTTAGTTCTCTGGAGAATGACTTCGTTGCGAATTCTATCCACCAGAGAAACCTCGAGCATTGCTCTCTCCATTGCACGCAGAGCAACCTTAAATTTGTGGACCAGGCCTTCAGGCAAGTCATTACGGGTAGGACGCACTGGTTATAGACGCTGGTCTTAAGGGATTGTGGGATCGACGATTCAAAGATATCACGCAGCTTCCCGAATGCCGCCCAGCCCAAGCGAATTAGTAGAACTAGCATGTTATAGCCCAAAAAGTTAATAAATGGTACTTTGTTACTAACCTGTTGTAATACTGCTCCAATAACATCGTAGGGTTGTATCGTCGAGTACATGACAGACTGGATCTCGCCGGGCGTCATGGGCTTGTCAAACACGGTCTCTTTCTGACCTATCACGCCCACTGTTAACTGTTTCATAAAACGATCAAATTGTTATGGAGGAGCCATTTCGCTGCCCTAGTGCTTGAATGGCCAAACGACCAACTTTACCAAAATAGACTTTTTTATATCAAACTATAGCAACCCTTATTACACGCTTTTTAATGTATATATTTTTTAATTTTGTTGGATGCAATTTGCACTATTAGCAAAAATAAAATATCCAAACTCCCTTATAAAAACTGTTTTAAGTGCTTGAATAGTCAAACTCCAAATTATGCTCAAATGAACACATTCAAATATCAGTCTCCGTTCTTGTTTGTCCAACCTCCGTCGACCGACCAATCACGGTCAAGCATTCCGACGCCATGCAACGCCATATTGTTTTGGCTATTATTTGTTTCGTTATCGAGATAGCGTGGTTTCTAAGACAAAATTCTGAATTATATTGTTTTTATGCAGTTATAGTAGTTTAAAATGTCAGTAACAACGAAGAAAAAGGATTGTAAATTGAGGGTTTCGGATTTGGAAAGGTACGTTGGAATTTTATTGACTTTCTTTTATTTTAGTGTTTGAAGTTACTTGTATGTTATATACAGGTTGATTGTTACCTTTTCGCATGTAAGACGTGATCAGGTTGTAGAAGTTGTGATAAATGTTTTCCATGCGGGCAAAGTCACGGTAAAAGTTTGCTTCCAAAAATAATAACTAATAACTACCTATTTTTATTTAACCGACTTAAAGAAGAAGGAGTTATCATTGCGGTCCGTATGTGTTGTGTGTAATATTATGTTAGTATAAATGGGTTACTAAACACCTGTTTCAATTTCCATTAATGTATGTATATCTGTCCACAAATTTCCCAAGCCAAATCTTGTATTCGCATGTTACAGAAAATCTTGTATAAAAATTGAACATACTGTATAGCATCTATGATGGCAGTTTGGACAAACAAGCACTATACTTGCGCATCATTTTAGAGCTTTATCTACATGTCATTATGCTCAATCTCCTTACACATAATTTTGTTGGCGACATTTTGGCCAACCTCCAAAAATAAAATTAAAAATAATCAGTATTACAATTATTATTTTTAATTACTATTTCAATAATATAAAAAATACTTGTCAGGTTTCTAATTCATAAAAGATTTTGGTAAACTTTTCATTATATCCATACGTAACTTTAAAAAAATATCTCCTGTAAAATTTGATCAATGGTTGTTTGGCCATTCAAGCACTAAGGCGACGATTTGTGTACAAAACGCGTTTTAACAGAAATATAAGTGTAAAAACAGAAAACGTGTGAAGTCTAGTTATAGCATTACTATTTCATTGTTCCTATCGACAGATAGGAAAAGTACAATGATTTAAATGGAGACAACATATTTTTTTCACTGAAGTATTTGAGATTTATTAGAATGATTATCCACAAAATAATTGTGCGGGCAGTTTATGACCCTGTGGCGTGTTTTAGATTTGTTGCACCGGGTTAACATTTATTCCCAAAAAAGGGGGATCTTACCGCTATGTTGGTTATTTATCAGTCATATTTCAAAAAAGACAAAAAAACACAAAGGCGTGCGAATCAACAATGATTGCACCTTGTAAAAGCTTCGCTGTCGACTTATGGAAAAAGCATCAGAATGAAGAGAATTAAAAATGCAAAAGCGATCGAAGAGAGTTCAAATACTGTAGCACGTCCACAGCTGTCTCGGCCTGCTAATATGCATGGTAGTGGTTTACCTGTTTCCAGGGTCGCGGAATTTGTTCGAAGGAGTCACCGCGGCCCTGGACGGCAAGTGGCACTAAGAGGAACACGGATGGGTTTTAGTCAGTATCAGTCTGACACTGCTTTCTGCTTCGCACCGAGCGGGAGGAGACATTTGATGGTTTCTCATCGACAAAAAAAAAAAAAGTGGTTGACCTGTTTCCCGTTGACGAGCACGGTGGTGATGAAGGGGCTGATGGAGTCCACGGTGTGGTTGAGCAGCGACGAGCAGTAGCGCACGGCGCGCCAGTGCCGCAGCACGCCCGCGCTGTGGTACAGGCTCTTCAGCGACTCCAGCGCGTTCGTACCGTTCACCTGTAGCGCGATACAAACGAAATTGTTTATTTTAAAAGTTTTAACGTAGTGGACATGTTTGGCACGAGATTTTGCTAAGTATTGTATTTAAATGGATAGAAATACAATGTAAATGAAAGGCTTCATGTCCATTAAAAATTACAAACTTTTTTACAAAAAATATAACCGACTTCCAAAAACTTCCGTTAGTTATTTTATATTTTATAGTGTTTTGTTTTTGGAAGCCGGTTATATTTTTAGAAAAGTTTTTTATTTATCACTTTTTAGTGGTACCTGCGTACCCATTCACAGCGTACCGGCGTGATGTTATGTTATGAATTGGGGCCTATTTAATAAAACTTCTTAGTGCTTTCGGTGTAAAGGTCTCGTCAATACGAATGAAATAAGCCCAAACACTTGGTACTTTTTGTCGTCTCCATCATCAGGTCTGATCCAAACCATCATTGTTTTTTAGTATCACGAGTATCAAGTTTTTACCAGATGCGTGCCTACAATTTTCGAGAGTTGCCCTCCGTTTCTCAGGGTTTCATCAGATCCTGACGTGGTAACAATGGAACCACCTCGGCAGTATACCCTTTCATATAAAAAAGATTCATCGAAATCGGTTCATAAACGACAAAGTTATCCGCGAACACACATAAAAAATATATATATATACGCGGTCGAATTGAGAACCTCCTTTTTTTTAAAGTCGGTTAAAAGCCACCGCAGCCTTTTAAAGAAATTGTTACATACATTTTTTACAAGCCGTTATTTAAATTGCTTGACCAGCTAATTAGTAACCATGTATTGAGTATACATGTTAACTAAATTTTAAGCATTCCCATGGGCTTATCCATATAAGCCCATGGGAATGACTCAAATTTAGTATTTTTTTTTTTTTTTAGTTAAAATTATCGTCGTATTTCTCTCATCAAACTTTTTCTTCTGGTACGTGGGTACCAGAAGAAAAAGTTTGATGAGAGAAATACGACGATAATTTTAAAATAAAATAAAATCGTAAATAATAAAATGATTTCTGTGAACTCTAACTATTACGAAACAAGTTGGGACACTGATGACTTAGCGCACCTCAAACATAGGTCCCTCCCGCTCCAGCAGGATGCCCCACAGCTGGCTCTGCGCGAAGATGTTGTCGAGCGAGCGCAGCGCCGCCACCACGTCGGGCGTGGAGCGCTGCCTGAAGGCCTCGTACGAGATGTTCTCCTCGCGGTACGTCAGCGTGCGCGGCACGTCCGTCAGCGACTGGTAGCCGATGTACTCGTGCTCCAGCTGCCGGAACTGCGTGAACATCTCCGCCGGGAACTCGCCTTGGCTCATGAAGTCCAGATGCTCTGTAGCCAATATTTTTTTTTATTAAACAATAGGTACAAGATTAAAACTGCGTTCGAATGCAGGACAGATACATTCTGTTGTGTATGTCACAGCCAATTGGCTTAATCAGCCGTTCAATGGGCTGCCTAGCCTTTTTATTGAAAGAAGCCATTTAATCAACGGGCTAAATGATATCCCACCGATGCGTCAAATATTTCATTTTGAGAATTCTTAATTAAAACAGCAACAAATTTCAACACTAACTTGACGACAGACCACCGCTGCGCAGGGCTCTTAGTTCTGTCTGCAACTTAAAGGAACTTAACATGAATGTAGGAGAGTTAAGTTCGCTCGCTCAATGAAAATACTAGACCGCCAATTAAACAGCTGATTAAGCTACTTGCCTGTGTCATATATATTGACACAGGCAAGACTGATAGAGAATGCCTATGGCATTAAGTCCGCCTCTGTACATTTGTGTGCTATATATTTAGCTTGGTCACATAATTACGCAGAAGCGACGCTGGCTCTTTGGGAGTCCTGCGCTAGAGTTCTCTAGTCTGCTTGAAGGTAAAAAGTGATTGATTTCAGAACCTCATAAAGTCTAAACACATATTTATTCAATACAAAGCTTATAATTAGCCAACCATACGCAAATTATAATTACCTACTAAAACGACTATGTTAATTGTAGATGGGATAAAATCATAGTGGAATTCCCTGCCAGTCTGTTTTCAGATAGCTACAACCTGGGAGTCTTTAAGACAAGTTTCAATAGGTTACTTCTAGGCAAACGTGCTTCATCATCGACCACATCATCGCTTACCATCAGGTGAGATAGTGGTCAAACGTATGCCAATTAATACTAATAAAAAATAATAATTTCGTGAAGGAGGAAAAGTAAAGGATTACTTGCCCATACAAGAGCTAGAGATCAAGTTCTGGAGCCTCCCGAGGCGCACCTTGACGCCGTCGCAGTGGCCCTTCTTGAGCATGGCGAACAGGTCCAGCATGTGCTTGAAGTGTGGGTCGCGCATGTGCTCTTCGCGCACCAGCAGGCACACCGTCGGCCGGCCCGACAGGCGCCAGTACCTGCGGACGTTACGTGCTGCTGACGAGACGTATGCCTCTAGTTTATGTACGAAGTAAACCAGAGACGCGGGCAAGCGAGTGATGCACAGGCGGCGAAAGGAATAAACTATACTACATAGTATTTCATCACTACATATTATAAAACAAAGTCCTCCGCCGCGTCTGTCTGTTCGCGATAAACTCATAAACTGCTGCGCCGATTTTCGTGCTGTTTTCATTAATGTATAGATTGGTTTTCGAGGAAGGTTTTAGTATATAAATTTTCAAGTTTTGTATACATTGGCTAAAATATAGAGATATTTGTTGGAAGTGTCAGAAAAAAATAACCGTCTGGGAACAAATTACTTTTGGCCGCGATAACCGACATCCACGCGGGCAAAGCCGCTGGCATCAGCTAGTTTATATAATATAACACTACTCCATCACTCTCATACAGAGACCAGACGGAGTGCACCTGTGTTTGCGCACACACTTGTGCTCTATATGTCCCGCGCCGATGGCTAGTGTCCGTTACGAATGGCCGCCATGGCCGAAATCGGTCACGAGGACTATATAACATTACTTCATTGGTCTTGCGGTCGCATGTGCGACTGCCGAGCGTGAGGTCCGGGGTTAGATTCTTAGGTTTTAAACGTTACAAATTTCTCTGTAACAGCCCGGAGTTTGGAAGTTGGTGGTGTGACACCCCCGTGCCTCGGTGCGCACGTGTCGCCGTTGATCCTGCACCAGATCTCTGCGAGTGTCGGGTTGCCGTCTCATCGGAATATGAGAGTGATGGAAGAGGGAGTGCACACACTTGTGCTCTATAACAGTGCCGATGGCTAGTCTCCGTTGAGATTGGCCGCCATGGCCAAAATTGGTCAGAAAGACTATATAACACTACTTTTGCGCGACATTCTACCCGCAAAGCCGTGCCCTCGCTTGAAGCCTCGGGCCAGACTCGTCCTCTTGTCGCAAAACTCAGCCACCACTCCGAGTATTTGGTATATCCGCGGTCAAACATTTAGACTGCATTTGTAGTGCTCAGAATTAAATTTTGTCAATAGTGTCATATGATGTTAAGTTAGTTGTCTTACTTGCCAACGAACTGCAGCTCAGTCTTGATATCGTCGATGAGCAAGGCCATGTCTCTGTACAGATAGAACTCCGACACTTCGAATATGAGCGGGTAGCACAGCACGGTCATGCCGCAAACCCTGTATATCTGAAACATGACGAATAAAGTGTAGGACTGGTTCAAATGTTTCACAAAACAGTGTAGACGCATTTTCAAGTTCTAAAAGCTCTTTTCTTTCATTTGCCATGTGTTATTACTTTCTAGAATTTGATTCTTATTAGAGACACTTTCGAATGGTGTATTTACCTACAGGTTGTTTTTTTCACACCATTTTTCAAAAATCCTATGATGCAATTTTAGGTTTCATCAAAATCGGACTTGGTAGGTACTCCTTAAGTTATATATTTCTCATAATTTCGGATTTGGCCATGATTTTTATTTTGCTTAATGTTGCTGTGGTGAACTTGTGAGTTCACCAACAACATAATTTAAATGATGTTTTTACCATACCTTGCTCGTGCCGAGAGAACCCACGGGTCTGATGGGACGTCCGGTGAGCTTCAACTTTGGGCAAACTCCTAACTCTCTGTACACGTGCACTAGCTGCGTTGAACTGCACACCTTCAAGAATAAGTTTAATGTGCGTGTTTAGCGCCTGATTTCTGTCTAGTCGTGCCCCGTTGCTGTTCCATCGAACTTTGGAAGTGATGGAAGAGGGTCACCTGTTTGTACACTCTAACGCCTCCAGGCTAGTCTCCGCTGATTGGCCACCATGACCGAAATCGATCAGTCGGACCACATAATAGGTCTTTACCTATGAAATTGTAATGCAGTACTGGCCATTTCAAATCAAAATACTTTTTGTTTGGCCAAGAATTCAAATTTCAAATTAATTTTATTTTAAACACATTGAATTCTTTTTTCAAAATTAGTAATTTGTTTATTCGAGTAGTAGGAGCTCGTGGCTAAATAAAAACAGCCGCACTGGTCGATCTTCAAGGTTAAGCAACGCTTGTCAAGGTTGGTTTGTGAATGGGTGACCTTCTTAATATACCGAGTTTCCTCTGTGCCTTGGAAAGCACGTTAAGCCGTTGGTCCCGACTGACATTTGCAGATCTTTGGCAGTCGTTACGGATTGTCGGAAGCCTGTTAATTAGTCTCCAGTCTTGCCATGAAGTACCGTGTTACCCAGTTAATGGGTTGTGGAGGTCTGGCAGGCAGCCGCGCCACGTAAAGTACTGGTATTCAGCTGAACCCAGTTTGACTGGAAGCCGACCCAGTGGCGGCGCAAGACTAAAATTTGATGTGAGCAAGATGGCATTTTGCGAGGCCCTTTAGGTCCTACCTATAGAATAGAGTTCTTTTTTTAGGTTTTCAGAGGTGTGATTCTACCATTGAGGGTGAGATGCGGCGAACTCAATCAATTGTACCCCGCCACAAATTGTATTGACTTTCTTTTGACTGTTTGTGCAAAAATAGTAAATATTGGGCGAATGTGGGAAAATTCAAGAAAGAACTTAAACTAAATGAAGGTATGATGTAAGAGCGAGCGTAGTGAGCTTGTACGAGTATCTAAATCATAGTGCCTAATATTCTGCTGCGGCTAATATGTTGACAAAACTCACTGAAGTAAACCTAAACAATAAAAAGAATTCAAATAGCAAGAGCAAACAAAACGATTTCGATTCGTCTTTCTTAGCTACAATTTTCTGAGTTGGGAAAAGTCAAAGCTGCGAGGCCCTTCGGACCGCGAGGCCGTAGGCGGTGGCCCACGTCGCCCACGCCTTGCGCCGCCTCTGAGCCGACCCCAATATAGTTGGGAATAGGCTAGGCAGACGATGAGTCATTTGTTTATTGATAAGCATTATTTTCATCGTATTTGAAACTTTTTCGCCATCATGGATAGGTACGTTAAAAAATCGAGTAATAATGGAATATAAGTACCGTCGTGGCGGCAATGCGGCACAAGCGGCACGCAACATTAACGACTTCTGAGAGCATCCCATGTGACTTTCATACATAGGTAAGCAGCCACATCGCAGTCTCTTTCTAAATGCCATTTTAACGCCTGAGTACATAATTATTTTGTTATTCTAACCTGGACTGGTTCAACTTCATGCGGCGTCTGCGTCTGAATGCCGTACGTGCCCATCATGGCCTGTAGCCGCATAGACTCCGCTATTAACACCACTTGGACCACCAGATCTGTTGCTATGCCCTACGACAAACAAGATGAATTAATATGTTACATGTTCAATAATTCTATATGCATTGCCTACGTTTAAACAAGTTTTGGGTGCAAGGATAGAATGAAGTATTTAATTAAATCTAGATGCAGCATCCATGACGTGGGAATTATTGTCAGAAAAGACTTTAATGCGATTTTATTGAAAAAATATTTTCATTTAAAAAAGCTACATATTTCCATTTGCCATAAAGTATAGTTAGAAGCCCTTGACATACTTACTCCATACAAATATAAGTAATGCAAAGAAGTTACTTCAGTTTTATATCTCATGCCGACATAATCATTATACTTTAACTCCTATTATGTACTTACACCAGTGGGTTTGCCCTGCATGTTAGACATGAAAGCAAAATAATGTTGAAATTTAAACTAATGATAATCCAAAAGAACTAATTTCACGATGATATTGATTAGAACGATCAATATTTTTAGTAATTTATTTAGACTAATCAAAGATGTCCACTGCTGAATATGGGCTTCCTTCATACAACTTGTACTAAACCTGAATCAGTGCCGCCTTCTAGCAATAAACACCATAATTTATACAAATTGTCGTCACTTAACGTAATTATAAAAACACGCACTATCATCTTGAAGCTAGGCCTCAGTGTAGTTGACGGGGCCCGCTAGCGCCCGAGCCTACCTATTTTTTTTTGTACACAAAAAAAACTTGTTTTTGGAATTGTTCGAAAAAGTTACCGCGGCCCTATAACGCAAAGGCCATTTTGTAGGAACACGTAAGAGTCTGACGCTCCGTCCCACCCCGCCTGGAGCAGGAAGTCATGATGATTTCCCTAAAATAAGCCCTATTGTAGTGGGAGTAGTAAAAAAATTGCACTATGCTGTATCTTTTGATATGCGGTGCAAGATGCATTAAGTACATAATTATCATTTCTTTAAACTTCAGTAGTTGTACATAGAGTAGGCGCCAGTTAAACTTACATTAAAGTACATTGACCTTTCCCTAATACCTATCTCTTTGTAGATATTCTCTACCTTTTTGCTATTCCACCAATTCGCACTAAGCGTTTCCAAACGTCTTTTATAATGCGTACAGCAAAGGAGTGGAACTCTCTGGCTGTGTCTATGTTTCCGAACGCTTACAACTCTAATCACTTTAAAGTTAGATTGAACAGGCTACTTCTGGGTAAACTCACCCTATCGTAGACTTTGTCTCTGTCATCTCTGATCTAGACTAGAGTCTAAAAAAAAGAAAAATAATTCACATTTTTTTTTCTTTTTTTTTTGAGATAGGTTTGGTACATTTTTATTACTATAAAGTGTCTAGGATCTCGATAGATGACAAATCAGGATAGATATTTCCTTTTTTTTTTAAATTAAGTATGTCAATAAATGTAGGTAAAACAATGTCCGTTATTGCAAGTTTATTTGGCGCCTACCATGGACTTAATGCAGGGCACTCTCTATCAGTCGACCTTTGGGTTAAAGATACTACTATGCTATAGTAAAACATTGATGGTATGAGTATACCTGAAAAGCAGAATACCGTCCGGCGCGTCGGGGACGATTGTAGGAAGGCAGGTACCTCCTGATGGGGTCGAGCTCGTTAACATGCAGCAGCCCGCCCGTCAGCAGCTGCGCCAGCACGAACAACGACTGCGCCCAGAGGAACAGACCACCTGTGTCTAATACGAGTCAAGTCAATATTATATACAATCAAATGTACGACGTATCTACACGAAGCAGCAGCTGCACCAAGCAGCGGTTTTTCGTATTTTGACAATGAATTTTCTCAATGAATGTTCTGTTTATGTAAAGGCTAGCTTCAACCCCCTTCTTCGTCCTATCCTCATGTAACATTTTTCCATAATAAAGATATTGTAGCTAACGTAAGTATTTCGGACGAACATAAGTATTTCTGAAGATCAAACACATAATAAATCAACATCTCTGTAAAGTTTAGAAATAAGCAGTCGTTTTCTGTCACCCACCCTTTTCCAAACCCGTGCGGTACCCTCAACCACAGCAATATAGGTACAGTAAGTAACATGAGATTTTGAAGAGGAATCACTATGGCAACTGTGCCAACTCTTACAGATACCATAATCTTTTCCGCAATTAAACATTAACATCATACACAGGGTTGAATAGGAATTTTCTCAATATTCATTGATTTACAAAATCAAAAAATAGGTACGTGTCCATTATTTATCAATACTCTAACTGACCGACTAAATAGATTTGCCATTTTATTGATGGTGGAAACTAGCCTATTGAATATAAAAACACTTTTATACAGAGCGAATTTTGAATGGCGAAATCCGAAACTGTGAGCAATAGCGATAAAACTGCATCAAAGATTTTTTTTTAAACCGGTATTCGTAGCCAAGAAATAAGCAGCGCAGTGGCGGGTTTAAAAAAAGAACACCCTATATTATTACACCATCCAAATGCTAACAAGGATCAAACTCTGGAAAGTCAATAATACATGGCAAACAAAAAGGAAAGAGCACATTTTGTATAGCTCTAGGTAGGTGCATTCATTCGGTATTTGAAATCACAAATCAATCTATTGAGGTGAGCACGTGAAATTATACTATATACTACAGGTCGCGTCAGCGTGGCTTGCCTCTCGGAAGTTAGCTTCGAGTGAAGTCCGCGCAGGTGCAATCGCGTAAAAAAGTGTTACGTTCCTAAAATATTTTTTTGTTTATACGTATTATACTATAAACAAGTAACAAAGACTACCAGTAACAATAAAATATCAAAAAGTAACACAACAAACACATACACCACAAGAACACAAATCAAACTGTAAGAAATAACCAAAATAAATCATTAAAAACAATAACAACGTGTAACACTTTTCGCATCCACAGTCGTATTGCATTGAGCAAGCGGGACACACTTATACATCGAACGTATACGAGTGAGTGAGATGATATTACACCCGCGCGCTTGCGCTAATCCGCGCATGCGCGAGCTACCCGCGCATGCGCGGTTGTATGTTTGTTGTCAAATTGACATTCTGCGCAGCCGATTGCGGCGTACTTTCCGGAGGCAAGCTTGCGTGATTGGGACTGTACATTAGTAAGCTGCTATACGTAGATTGGATTCTTTGAAAAAGGGTTAATTGCGTTAAAATAGCGTATTAGTTACCGTAGTCAACACTAAATTTTATAAAACCTCATGACCAAAACCAGAAAAACAATTAGTAAGTACTTACCTATAATGTGCAAAATTGATAGGGAATATGCATGCGATTTTTTTATTTGCAAAATGAAATACTTATTAGCTCTAGTAAAGAATCATGAAATTATTTTTAAATACCTTCATCAGCGATGAAGTTATAAAGCTTAAAAGATTACAATTAGAAAGAGAAGTCCGATATGAACTTTGACGTCAAAGTCCATGACGCCTATACAGCTGCCATATAAAACAGCGTTTACACGAGAGAGACAGATTATATTTATTCGTTTAAAATAATTATATCTCGTTTGTTTTTAGAGCAATTTTGACTTTATTTTCACTGTTAGTATTATATTTTGATATATTTTTAGATAAACTGTAGGTATAGAAAATAAATAGCTTTTCATGCATATTCCCTATTGTAACAAGTGAAAGAAAGAAAAAAAGACAGAAATATGAAAAATGTTCATATTGCTAATACATGACAAACTAAACGAAAGGGTAATAAAGTAGTCGAATATTCAAGAAATAAAGTTGATTTGGTTAAATACAACAGAAAACAAAAATAAAGTGTTAAACAAGAAGAGTCATTCTCAATGCAGTTTCACTTTTACCTTTTTCATTACTGTCACTGGGGTGATCTGGAATTGTTGAATTGATTTTTAAATATTGATATTATACACACAGGTGATGTGTTTTTATTTAAAATTTTGCTAGTAAGTACCAAATTTTCCAGAAGACATAATTAATGTAGGTACATCGCGGTGTAGCGTTACAAAGTGCAACAAATGAACTTTCCAATAGCATCCTATTAGACACCATAGGGATAATATTTCGAAATTATAATAGTACTTACTTGCAGGCAATCTTCGCACTGAATTTGGTTCGCTGCGCTCATTTTCTATACCCTCACGAGGGACGTAATAATACCAAGGAATTACAGGATCTGAAATAATACACACTCGTTAAGGTGTGCGAATCACTTGAATTATTTAACTAATGCTTAAACATCCATGTTTAAAAAATTAGTATGATCTTCATAAATGAGAACTGAAAAAAAAGTGTGTTCTGAATTGCGATACCAGCCAGCGTGTTAAAAAATATTTTCATATTGGAAATAGGTATTAAAAGTGTAACACACCTCCAAATTCGTCCATATATATTCTGGCTTTCAGAAGTTTCTGGTACTCTTCAACTTGATCAGGTAGGGTGCGGAAAACGCCGTCAATAATCATCATTACATAGAACAGAGGCCACTCTGACTCGATTCCGTCAAACTCCTTGAGTTCTCCTTCATGGTAGTACCTCCTGTGCGGATCTTCTAGTACACACTTGTACCCATCACGGCTGAACCTTTTGAAGCCACATTTGCCTTGCAAACGTCTTAAAATATTATTTTTTGTTAAGTGAACTAGGTGTTCCTCATGCGTGGCAAAAGCCGGGAATGATATTGTTGGTAATAATGCAGCATCAACGCCCTAAAATACAAATATTAACATTCACTTAAAGCCTCTTTATAGGTAGTCATTGCAGATCTGTGGGTTTTCCAACTCTTCAAAGGTGTATCACGCTATTTTCAAAATCCTCCATAGTATTCTTGTAATAGTGTAATTATTTGGGGTTGGTGTCTTTGTGTGGGTTTATACGAATTTGAAACAAACTTGGCTATATAATCATGCTATGTGAATATAGAATTCAATTCAAGGGTCAAATAATGCCAGCCACGTTTCTTGCAGGCTCAAAAATTAATAAAAACTGACCCAGTGCGAGACGGACTCTCCCACGAAGGATTCCGTACCATAAACCGAAAAAAAAAAAATCGTTTCTTGTATTCCTATCATGTTTAATTTAATTTTTATTATTTGTTGTTGTAGCGGCACTCTGTGAAAATTTCAACTGCCTATCTATTACGGTTCATGAGATACGGCCCGACGGACGGATGGACGGACGGACGGACAGCGGAGTCTTAGTAACAGAATTTCGTTGGTTATCCTTTGGCTATGGAACCCTAAAAAGTACTTACATATACAGCATTACAAACAAGATTTTGGAGAAAAAAAATAGATTTTCACAATCAAAAATATTTTAAATGAGGCAATGAGAGAAGAATTTGAAAAATTCTTTGTTAAATGAAAAACAATGAACGCCGCTTGTGAAATGATTTTGTATCATTCCACAAGCGGCGTTTATTGTTAAGAGTGTTTGTTACCAAAATTAAAATTTTGATGTAGAATATACTTCTAGAAATCAAGCACATTTCTAGACACGCGGCAGCATGTTCCGCCGAATTCAAAGAAAAAGGAACTGGCGACGCAACAGCCATGTAGGTACATTACACATGGCTGCAGCGTCGCTAGCTAGTTTTTACCAGCAAATCAATTTTTTTAGGAGTAAGATATGTTGAGCTTTCAATATATATTCCTTACATTAGTAAGGAATAGTAAGTATTATTCCTTACTAATGTAATAAATGCGAAAATAACTCTGTCTGTCTATCGCGCTTTCACGCCCTAACTACTGAACCAATTTAAATGAAATTTGGTCTAGAGCCTGAGAAAGGACATGGGTTACTATTTATCCTGGGAGTATGTTCCCTAGGGACCACGTGGGCGAAGCCGCTGGTAGAAGCTAGTTATAATATAAAGATGATCAAGTTAAGCCAAATATAAGATAACATACATATAAGTGAAAACTAGCAAGTCGAATCTTGAGCCATAATTTATCTTATTTCAGGATTATCTAAAGAACTTGGCACCCATGTAGATCTCGATTCTTTCGTCTCTACAGTCGACAATCACGCATATTATTAACTTAAACGCATATAATTAAACTTGGCTGCCATTTTCACATTTGTGTTTTTGATGGGATTAGTGAATTACTGAGTGCAAGTGATTCATATCTTATTTTTTGTTTTTGTGTATCTAACATTTCCATACTTTACGCGAAGCGAGCCGTGCGCTTACGTCGACGGCTTGAAGCCATAATAATTTATTATTAAAAAAAATAAAACTATTATGCAAAATTAAACCACAAATTATTCTTCTATATGTTATTTACCTTTCTTAGATATGGTTTTTGGAAGTATAACTTTCATAAGCTTCAAGAAAACTAAGAAAAACTAAAAAAAAATAGTTCAATTTAGACTCCTCCCGATTTTTTTTTTGATCAAGTGAAGTTTTCGACATTATGTTTTGAACCAGAAATTGTCAAAGTACATAAAGTAAACTTCAATATGTATTTTTTTGGCTTTAAACAATCACTATTTGTTTGTCTATTATTGTTACAAAGTGATGAAATATTGGGAAAATTGGGAATACCTGGCCTTAAATGTTGTTAGCCAGGTTTCTACCTACATTGGCAAAAAACCGATTCACGGAGTTTACTGCCTGTTCTGGGTCGTTTCCTATTTTTAGAAGGTCAACCGGTAAGTAAATCTAATTAAAAAAAAAAAAACAAAATAATCCATTCAAAGTAGAATCTAAACACATGTCATTTTAGAAGTTGGACTAATTTACCTTGGAACTCGATTCGCGCGGCAGCATTGTTTCAAAAATACTTCTGTTGCGATTATGAGCGTCAATATCTACATAAACTACGCTCCATGATGCTCCTTTGTCTCCGAAAAGATTGCATCCATTAATAGCTTCCAGAGCCGCCTTAGCCATGCCTGAAATACATCATAAATGTGTAATATCACTTGTCTGATATATCTGCTAGATAGATACTAGAGTGTTGGGTAAAATTTGGACAGTTTATTTTTTTAATTAATTAAGTATGACCAATTTCACCATAACTATTTAAACAATTGAAATCTTGAGACAATTTGAAGAAATCAAGCAGTCAGCTGATGTGAAACATTATTCTTAGGATAATAAGCAGATTGGTAATTTTAGCATAAGGACTAATTTTAACATACTTTGGACATGTCTTAGACACAGAATTGGTGTATTTATACATCTATTGTTTTATTTAATAGTGAGTTGATAGACACACTTTCAGAGCAAAATTCTCCAACGTTTTGCCATGTAGTTGTGTCGTCTAAGTTAGTTAGCATTCATATTTAACTATATTATACATACAAAATTAAGATTTATGATGAATTGAGTTAGTGAACTCTGATCAATACTCAAAACAGGTTAAACGACACCCAACACAGGTTTGTATAGCCCTATAATAACATACCAATTGAAGATGCATGGATTTCAGGCTTTCCATCATTATATTTAGATCCTCTTTCCCACATACCATAATCTGGCGTTCTGTATGCACGCTCAACGTAATACACTAAATTTTGAACAAATGCCACCTCATCCTGTTAAAAAGAAATTAAATTCATATTACAGATAATACTTGATTTTTATTAGTATTATTCTTTAGTAAATGAATGATAGTCTTAAGACATTCACCTGGGTATAAATAATCTGGAGTCCAGAAGTGATCATTTGTACAAGAAATAATAAATAAAGGGAGACAACATCTATCTGTAGATGATGGTACTGTTCGTCAGTCAGGACAGGTTCCCCAGTAGTGAGGTGAAATTTTACGTGTAGAGCGTGCGCGGTGCTCTGACGTGTTTTGAAGGCTTCCACGCGCGCTGACTGCTTCACCCAGCACTCCAGGATGCCACGCATGCACTTGACAGTGCTCTGACCCAGCTCGTACGATTTCCCTCGGTCATCATCAATTCGTCTGAAATATTTTATTTGATGTGGAAATTTAAAAGAAAAAAAATGGAATGAAGGCTACTATGGTCCCTTTAAAAATCATGTAAGTAGTAACAAAAACTTTGTACCCCTTTTTATGAAAATTAAGTGAATGGAGGCTAATATTTAAAAAAATATATGGTTGAGGCGCCGCGCCGTCCTTTTGCCATCGGTCGTGCAATGATGCGATGCGATTTCATCGTGTGTTTCGTGAGAAAACGTTTGCCCTATTTTGAAGCGATGCGATCACTTTCCAAATGGCTCTTAACAAAGATGCCGAGTTTCTGTCGAGCAAAATTTCTTTATGTTTGATCGGACAATCGTGCGATCAATACGATGCGTCGATAGTCGCGCGACAAAAACTTATCGACTTATTACGATCGCACGAGTTTCGATAAGACATTCAGTAGATATCAGTATGTCTGAACCATAGATATAATAAACAAGGAAATATGGTAGACGAAAATGTATCGGAACTGTGTCTACCACACGGCAACTACTACACATGCACTTCAGTAAAAGCAATACGAGGCATGCCTTTTAAGTTTTGTCGTTTGAGGGAAAAAAACACAACTAGAACCTTATAGTACTTTTTATTGTTTTTCAAAGTAGGTATTCACCACGTAGCTTAATACACTTTTCCCGCTCAAACCAGTTAACATTTATTCCACTCTAAAGTGCTCCAGTGAGTAAAGTGACTGCTAGCGTCGACCAGGAGAGGCTCTTCATGTGACTGGCCGAAGGTGCAGTGTGCTTGCCAAGGTCGCTGATAAGGTTGAGGGTAGAGGCTGATGATGCTGACCAGGAATGCGCCCGTAGAAGCCATGGGTACTGGCTGGCTGTATGACTCGCTGCTCGAGAGCTTGAGGTCACGATGAGGAGAAGTGATGTTGACGTCACGCTGAGTTAGCTGCACGAAGGCTGCGCTGACGTTCAATGTCGAGGGTCACCTGTTTGGAGGTAAGCGGTACAGAGAGTGAAGATCCTCCGACCAGGCGGCTGTTGTGCCTGACGGGCTACTGCCCGATAGTTGATATTCGGGCTGATGTATATGTTTAAATCGCACGGTAAACTTTGCTTGCGCGATGCAGGATTTTAGTTCGTTTCTAGTTGGATAGATGGCGTTGCGGTTCTTTTTGCTGCGATGTTGAATTGCTCCGTTGGTTTTTCTTGTGGCGGCGTTGATGCCACTACATAAGTATATTGACTTGGCTCGCGAGGGCGGGATGTGGATTTCGCAATCATTGTACCGATAGTCGTGTCGGCCAATGGCTTAATAGCCACGAGCCTCAACCAACACCTCAGGAGGCTCTCGTTAGGCAGCTGGATCAAGAGCTTGCTTCAGAAAGTGGTATTTCTGGACACGGCTCGCATTGTCAGCGGGTTCCTCTCTCTGGAGCCCTGACCGCCGGTAGCTTAGACCCTGTTCCCCATACCGGTGGGCTACTATCTATCTATACTTAATATACAAGGTGTTGTTCGTCAAATTTCAGGAGGTTGTCATAAAAGACATAAATAATCAATTGAGAGTACGGTAGCGGGCAATGATTAATAAGCGCTGTTTTTTTGTGTTGTTGAAATTTAACAGTATTTCAGAATTAAACCCTTAATTCAATACAAATAAAACAGAATCACCCGACTACGCACACAGCGACAATGCAGCTGTGTGCGTGAGTATAGACGTCTTACCTACGAAACGCTAGCGCGCGGGCGACCGGTCAATGACCGGTACATAATTTTACCTAATTTTACTTCGTAATTTTATTTCGAAAATCACCTACATTATTGTCATAAATTTCGTTTGAAAATTAACTCATTTTTGAGCATCATTGGAATACGGAAATCTTACTAAAGACAGTAAGTAATACTAGTGCGCCAAAGAAAAGTTCACTGACCTGTTATCAGATGTAATGAAATGTTAGTTTTGCTTTATCCTTCAACCTAAAGTTTTCGGAGTGATTTTGTTTTATTTGTGGATTTAATTGGTTGATTTAAACTTAGTTGGTTTTCTACGTTTGACGGGAATGGGAAGACGTGTTAGTTAAGTGTAAGTACGTGGTGATACTTTCGACTCTTAAGTATTTTTGACGTAGTTAAAAATTTGAAATCAACTTATTTACACTAATAAAATTGATTAAGCATTTAAAAAATGTACAAATAAATAAATTACCTACTTAGTTACCCGGAGGTATTGTTCAAAGTTGCCACCATCACATCACACTCTTCGCACAATCGAGCACGACGTAGCTGGTTTTCCTTTAGCTTACGTAACACTAACACATTCGTTTTTAAAATGTCGAAAGCACTAATGTTCCTTGCAAGTAATTCTGTTACACTTGTCACAGGCCAGACCACAGGTCCTCCGCGACCGATCCAGTGGTCATGGTCACCAAAACTTTCGGTCAAGTACTCGCGTACTTGCGGAACGGGTGCTGCAGTTCACGCTTCAGTAGGCAAAACACTGTGGTGTGGTGCACTTCAAAGTGTTGACCAGCCTTCCGCGTGCTTGCCCGTGGGTCTCGCTGGAAGTATTCCAGGATGTTTCCTGCAAGGCGACAGGCAGGCCTACGCTGCCGCGAGCTTGAGCATGCCGCGGTAACGTCAAACTGCCGATGTTCCCGCAGTCTCAGCGTAGCAGCCACCAAGACGCTCTGTGATGGGGTTCCCGAGCGGGAAACATTTTCGTGAACATCCGGATGGCTCCACGTACGCTCTCTCCACTGATGGCATACAGGCGGACCATCTCTACCAACTCGACATTTGAATCCGTCATCTTGCACTTTGTACCTACGTCTCAAGTTCTCAACGATACTTACCGCGCGCTTCGGCGAGATCAAACACACTGTTAGTTCCGGGGCCGCGGGGGTCGGGGCTAGGAGCTTGCGCGGGAGAGTACTCGCACCGTGATTGGTTGGGGTGGAATTGATTACCTACGAATTTATTGAATAAAACCCCATCTACACGGATGTAATCTAGCGTCCCATCCAATCCTATCCAAGGTGAACTTGCTAGATTACATCCGTGTAGACGGCAGATGTGATCCAAATTTTAGATTGACCTTCAACGCCCTTGGAGGAAGTGCGCGCACTTCCATCCACAGATGAAGCGCGTCGATTGCATCTGTGTAGACGGTGGATTTAATCCAACCGGCAACCAAGGACAGTCGCGCTACGGCAGGCAACGAGTGCGCACGTATGCGGGCTAAGTGTCATTCACGTCCAATTATGAATTAAATGTTATTATCGGTATAGGTTATCGATTAAATATAATGAACTGAATGACTGAGAATTCATCGTTCCTTTAACCAGCGCTTCACATACTTTATTTTTTTAGGGTTTCGTGTTTATACAATTAAATATAATAAATAAATGATTCCAATAAACTCAATGACTGAGAATTCATCGGCTTCACTTTTTTTTCTTTATTATTTAGGGTTCCCTTATGGTGTGTATAATACTGTTAACTTGACATCTCAAGTTAACAGTATTATACACACCAAACGAAAACGTCATCACGTTTGATCAATTATTTTGCAATACGAAAGAAATAAACATGTAATTTTTTTTCTTGGAACAGCGACTGAGAGGGTTCTAAAAATTCGAAGTGGTGTAATTTGAAGTCGAAGTGTAGAAAATGAAAGAGCGCAATTTGCACATTTCCACACGTTTTTCCTTTTTTAGGGTTCCGTACCTAAAGGGTAACTCTTAAACAGACCTCTATAACTAAGCCTCTGCTGTCCGTCCGTCCGTCCGACCGTCCGCCTGCATTACCCTATTTGCCTTTGTACCTATTTTTCTGTTTCCTCCTTTTTATTTTTCTATGTAATGTGTGTACATAAACTGTTAAATAAATAAAAAAATAATGTTTTAAATGATGGTACGGCACCCTCGGTGCGCGAGTCCAACTCGCTCTTGACTCGTTTCGATAAATTAAGAGCCATTTCTACGTCTTATCTCTTCGCGAGCGCGATTCACAATAAAAGCTCGCCCGTGATGGAGCTTAGATTACATCCATGTAGTCGAAACACAATCCGCGGATGCAATCAAAAATGCAAAAGGTGACCTTGGAGGGAGGCAGTCCCTCCAAGGTCACCTTGGATAGGATTGGATGGGACGCTAGATTACATCCATGTAGATGGGGTTTGATCGTTTGCGTAAGCGTTGTGTATGTATTGTTTGCGTATGCTTGTGTGTCATTCCAATATTTGTAAATGTGTGAGTATCATGTACCTACTTATTTAGAAAATTGATAAGTCTACCTCTGCATACCCTAGGTGCATGGTCCTCACATATAAAAAAAAAATTGTATACTTACCAAGTATTGTAAAAGATTAATTGAAAAGAGTAACTATGGAGTTTCTTGTCCATTCTTCTCCATAAGACTACTTTCTACCTTTCCGAATGGACAGTAGAGTCACTTCAGAAATTTTATATATTTGAAATGTGAATGACGTTCAAAAGTGCCGTTTAATGGCCTAATTGGAATAAACGTTTTGACTTTGACTTTGACTTTGTGTGAAAGAAAAAAAATATTTGAACACAAAAATAACATAGTAAAAGCAAGACATATTTTAAGATTTGTTGAATTTGTCTCTGACATCTCTGACCTAGACTAGACAAGAGTAAACCCATCACAAATAAAAATAAATTGTAGATAATATGTTAAGTGACTCCATAATTTACAAAGTTTTGCTTTAGGTTTCGGTTTTTACAAGAACAACACGGAATTCTTATAATTTTTCATAATCGTGGTCGTAAGTGCACTACTTCGCCGAGACGGCCATTTTCCTATGACATGGTCAAAGTTAAGTTAGCATTTCGCTCGGACACTGACACGCCCCCTTGCCACTTCTCCTGTTTTTTTTATACATATTTCTATGGTCTAAAGGCACTGTCGCACGATCATTTTCGTCGGTCGGACGCATTATCGCGCGAGTGATTTCAATAGGACAGTATCTGAGAATCAACCACTGTGCAACCACCAGTTATTACTTACTTGTTAAAGTTTGGGTCAAAGTTACACCTCAGGGCCAAAGTAACCAGACTTTACTGTACTAATGATGAAATATTGAGTACCTGTATGCCTGATATAAGCCCCATACTGCTGATGCACAGTAAATACTATCTCTCACACTGCCTATGTGGAGGTCTGATGACAAAACTGGAAATAGTCCAGTGATAGGGCTCTGGAATCTTAATAACTGTCTTTTAACTGCAAAAAGAGGAGGGCTGATTAGTGAAACATTAGAATCAATCTAATAAAAGGTGTACAAATTGGTCAAATGTCCTTAAATAAGTAATTTTAAAAAGAGTTGAGCAAATTATGTTGAGATGTTATTTTATTTACTAATGTTTTATTTAAAATAAGCAAACACATGGTTCTCCGAGACAAAATCAATGAACATACCTATGGCATAATATATATCCAGTTGACGGACTGTGTCTTCATAATTTGATACCTTTAAAAATTGTTGAGAATTTATGTCATCAATACTTCCTTGACGGATCATTATCTCAGGGATAGGCTGTAAAATGATAATTTATTTACAAAATACAATAGTTGTGTGGCAGTAAGTGTGGCTTCAGCGCCAAATCCGAAATTATGAGGAATATCGAAAAACACTGAAAGAAGTCTCTAGCCCGATTTTGATGAAAAGTAAAACTGCATCATTGGGTTTTTGGAAAATCATAGTTTCTACTCAGGAATCGAACCGGTAGATGTTGGAGAAAAAACACATTCTGTACTATTACATCTTCCGAAAGAGGATCAAATTCTGGGAAGTAATAACATGTGGCAAACTAAAGGAAAGAGCTCATTTTTAATAATAATAAACACTGCATAAAAGTACCAATATATTAAGTATTATATAGTGAAAAAGAATAAAAAAAGAGAGAAACAGAAAGTTTAATAAAACACTTTTATCTATATCTATACTAATATATAAAGCTGATGAGTTTGTTTGTTTACTTGAACGCGCTAATATCAGGAACTGCTGGTCCAATTTGAAAATATCTTTCAGTGTTAGATAGCCCATTTATCGAAGAAGGCTATAGGCTATATATCATCACGCTCAGACCAATAGGAGCAGAGAAGTAATGAAAAATGTGACGCAGACGAAGTTGCACGAGTCAACTAGTATTATAGAAAAGTGATAGGGTAATAATACAGGTTGTGCTTTTTTTTGGTGAAGGCACACTTAAAAAGTTTACTTGTTTATCAATAATAATAATATTTAAAAATTACACTTTCCTAAGAAGCATCTTACAGTAATGGTAGCAGGATTAGGTATAGAAATATTAAAGGAAGCAACATTAAAGTAGTACCTGTAATCTTATCAAACTTTTATTAGAAAGTCATAAAATTGTATGATTTTTTTCAGCAGAAATAACATTCGGACTCTTTCGGACCACGGACACACATCGTGATAGTCATGTAGGTAAGTATCACTTAAATTTTATTATAAAACAACAAAAAATATAGCTCAATAATTGTTAATTATTATCGGTGATATTAATTTTTTTGACCACTATTTGACATTGGTAGATGATTGAATCGGGCATGGACCACAGAGCATTGTACCTTGAACATTTATAAAACAGTAGATAAGAGAACCGGTTTAAATTAATTTACAGGACAAATATGTTACCCTACTAACCTACTAACAATAGATAACAAATTACTTTCTTATTTTTGTTTTGCTCATGAAAAGCAAAATATCGAAAATTGGACCTATGCAAAGTATATTTTTTTAAATCCTACTACAAAAAAATTGTATCTATATAACTAAATAAATCCATGCATTCAACGTTTGACATCCTGACGGCTGAGTCTGACGTTGACATGACAATTGCCATTAATTGCCAATGTCTGCCATCTGATCTGAGAGAATACACAACACCTTATCATTTTGCAATTTTCCGTACAACAAAATAAAACCTGGCTCCTGGCCCTGCCAACAACCAACAACATATTGCTGGTGTAGAATAATTTGATTGTGTAATATATAAATACGAACAGGTTGGTTGTCTTCTGTCGTACCTTCCAACTTCCAAATAAATAAGCAATGATGGATAAAAAGTAAATTTTATTTTGTACATTAGTTTAGAATAGTAGTAGAAAGTAAAGCTTGTGAATACACTTCGTCCGCGATGAATAATGACACGAGTGAAATATCTTCAGAAAATGATAACAATCACAGCAGAGACACCCAACAGGTTTTGATCAACAATAAAATTATTACACTAATGTCACAAAGCAATTACATTTTTGGCACCTTCAACTCTAACATAAATAAAACCTAACAGCTTATGTTGTGGTCTAATCTGTATATGTATACTGTTATTATACTTGGTACTCTAATTATTTTATTAATGTGTTTGTGATAATTTCATATTTTTTTGGGATTTGACCATTCATTTAACATCCTTCCCTTTTGTTTATTCTAAATCACTTTCTTATATATAAATGTTTTTAATATGTAAATATTTA
Source organism: Lacanobia oleracea (assembly GCA_950371165.1). Classification (NCBI taxonomy): domain Eukaryota; kingdom Metazoa; phylum Arthropoda; class Insecta; order Lepidoptera; family Noctuidae; genus Lacanobia; species Lacanobia oleracea. Next base: position 8,735,405 of record OX493393.1, read on the forward strand.
TTATATATTGCATGAAATATCAATAACAGACTTCATAGTTATTTTTCCTTCTGATAGCCACAATATAGAAACAAGAATAGAGATCACCGTGATGATAAGCCAGAGATAAAATAAGTGTGAAAAAAGTGCTGGATCTTTTTACTGTCTAAAAATCCAATGTATAAAGCAAACTTGCATGTACTTACTAACTTAAAACTTACAGAGAACCTTGTTTGAGTTTGTATCATAAAAGTAAATAACAATGAATATTTTAAGCAATATAAAATATACAATATTGATTAAAATCTCATGCATGATTTCAGGTAGAGCTATTTAATTTGATTGGAGGTAGCTGGCCGCCAGCACCACGTGAGCCGGTGCACACTGAGTATGGACCATCGCAGCGAAACTACAAACACACTATGCAGCGATCTTCACACAATGAGCGAGTCAAGTCTGTAAATTTATTGGCTCATTTAGCACCAGATCGAAGACGCAACAAAATAAGTACCATTCCACCACCACCACCACCATCAATAGTTAGTGAAGATTCAAAATCAAAAATGGTTCATGAACCTAAGAAGATTGAGACTGGAATTTTAGTTGGTGGGTATTTTTTTAAATTTATCACACAAATGGTGGATTTTTCAACCATCAGAAATAACTGTCACCTAAATAATATGGTGTGATCATTTTATTTCACACAGTAAAACTAGTATTTTTCTTTTTGTATATCAGGATGGCCGGTCTGCTTTCCAGATTTCCTTTATTAGAGTTATTTGGTACCTTCTCTGTACCTTTTCGTTTCCTGAAAATCTGTGTACCTACACCTGTACAATGATATTTTAAAAATTAGGTACACCCACCCATCATCCTGATGTCAGAACTGCAGGTGTACTGCTAACCAATATATGTAGCTAAGTGCACTGTATAAGTAGATTTGGTACCTTTTGTGTACCTGCAGAAACAAGTATAAATAAACTAACAAGAATAACAATAGAATTAACCAAAATACAAAAATCTAGGCCCATGAAACAAAAAAGGTGGACTTACTGCATTGAACAAATTTTTAGCCATTGACTTAAAATTTGTTCATTGCAGTAAGGCTTAAGTAAACACTACCATGTGTACATACACACTATCCTGTTACATACACTTATTATGACCCTTACTGTCTTAGCTTCGAAATCAGTGACTAATGTACTAATGTACTTATTTATTGACAGCTTTAGAATGTGCCTATTTATACCCAAAACTTTGTATGCACCAACTGATTAATTATGATCTTAATGGATTGCTATTGCTAGAACCACTTTTAGTACTAATAAAAAAATATTGATTATTTGTAGGCAAGAAATATAAAAAATTCAGATGAAAACAAAAAAAACGTCTATTGTAAGGTGACTTTGCAAGATGTCAATGTTATCAGGTTCATCAAATAATCATTATTCAATGTTTTTGCTTATTGTTTAATATTTTAGTATGACATAAAAGCACTATACTCTACCGGTTTATTCATGGCTGTTGAGTGTACCTATTAATTGTATCACAGATTATTTCTTTATTATATTGACAAACACCACATTATTTTGCTAGAGCACTGAGCATAGAACTCGCGTCTATCTTTTGGCCAATAATAGCTTTCTGGATCTAATTTTAGACATTAGTGAGGCAAAGGGGCGACCGGCCGGCTGGCATGCTCGCGCAGTGCATCGTTCACCAACATGTCGTATTTACGTGACTTACCTATTGATGAAATACCGCTCTGTGTGCTTGAATGTGAACAGTGTACGGCCTTATATATTTCAAAGTTCTGTAAAAACCGTGAAAACTATTTTGAATTTTTTAATGAATTATCTACAAAGAAGTTTGCGGAATATTAAGTATAATAATTTCCCGATACTGAAGTACCTAGTGTCCTAGATTCAAACTAAACCAATTTATTGTTCAGTTTGGGGTTTCCAATCCTACTTTCCTTTTTATTTTCCTACAATAGATAATATACTTTTTAGATATATGTAACGCGGAAGCAGTCCCTGAGGAGTTATATGATTCGCCGGCACTGGGGTCGCCTAGAGCGGCGCCTCCGGTCTCCAGACCCTCGCCTGTACATGTGGCTGAGGATATCGGAGTGGGATCACTGGTGGAAGTTGCTACAGACGTCGACCAACATTACTATGGCGTCGTCAGATGGATTGGAGTCATTGATGGTAAGTGATAATATTAGCGAGGTTTTACTGCAGAGTACATCATAGCAAAAATATTTGCACGTTCTTTAGACTTCATCATAGTAACACTTAGGCCATGGTCTTAGACACATACAATGGTCCAACATTAGTTCTGATGTTGTGAGCAAATTCACAAACAAAACCCGATGTATAGAACAAAAGTTTGCCCATAGAGACCAATCTCGGCGCAGTTTATCCACCGGTGTGGAGATATTATAGAGCACTAGGTATATACATAGGTACGTGTGCAAATTTTAATGCAGATGCACTCCTTCTTCTGTCACTCTCATAACCCGGTGGATAAGCATTCCGACATGACCGGAAAGACATGCAGGACCAGGACAAGGCCAATGGCTTAACGTGCATTCTGCATTTAAGCCATTACCTACACTGCTCACTGAACAAACATTTCCACACGATACGTATAACGTACAGTTCTCTGTGCTGAGCATGCATGGAGGAGGAGGAGGAAGAAACGGTGTTCCACGTGCACCGAATTCACTTACAGATATCTTGAACACTAGCTAGGAAGACTGATCTGCTTCTGGAGGGTGGTTGGCTGGTTAGAATGACGGACGCCATGGCTCACGCACAATGGACCAACATCAGGACGAAGTGCGGGAACCAAACCACAATAGATACACAAGCACTATAAACAGTACCGCGATTTGGGTAGAATGGGGAGACGGTCCAGCATGCGGGCATGAGAAAATCATCTTCCTAACAGTTCCTTATCTGACGCTTAGATTTTTCTCCTGGATTGGAGTCGGCTTTCATTTTTGCATTTTCAGTGTGGTGCGATCCGCGCTTGGAATCGGACGCGCACACTGTGCACACGCGGAAATAATTTAATTTGCGCCGAGCGCGGCAAGCGCCGCTGTCGCCATGCGTTCGGACGAACTAGTGGCGAACGAGGTCCTAGCATTCCTGCAGTATCAGCTCGATGTCATGGACGAAGTCTGTGTCACCCTGATCTGCACACCCAACTTCAATGAAAAGCTATAACACTACTGTTTGAGTCGCTACTTATGGCTGATCGAATGCCGACCCGTAGGAGGGACGAGAAAAGAGAGAGGAGTCTCCAAGATATCATCAACCGACCCGGACGACGTGCCGACTTTCGTGGCGAAGAACTTGCGCAAGCTGCCCCCCGTCACATTCGACCACGTCGACGTCACCAGGCTGCTGCGGGACATCACGACCCTGAGATCAAGCCTGGCTGAAGTGCAGTTGAAGTTGGAAGCATCGCAATCTACCATCAGTGATCTACGTACCGAGGTAGCAGATTTACGCAATACGGTATGTAGGTCACACGAGGCAACTACCAACGTCAACACACGTCACGGCGCGGTCAATGCATCGCAGCTGAGTTTCGAGTCAGCAAAATTCGACTCGTCGGCGGCTGCCGTCACTGCGAGCAATGCACAAGCGTGCCCCGTTCTCCCCGCGTCCCCCGTCATTGGGGCGCCGACGAATGTTAGCACGAAAACTCCGGCACGTGCTTACTCGGCTGCCTACTACGGCTGACTACCTAAGCAAGCGAGGGATGCCCAGGTTCCCTCCGATCTCGTTCGAAGCTCGTTACCAGTGGGAACAAGCCAAGGAAAGGCCGATGCAGAAGGCTTAATTCGTGTGGTGAAGAAGAAGAAGCCGATTAGTCGCAATCAGTGCGGTACCGCATTGACCGAACCAAACATGTTGCTGCGTCCTGCCATTCCAACGACGCAGCTATACGTGTCACGTCTGCATCACACGACGCAGGCCGAGGATGTTGTGGAGTACATCAAGATGAATACAAAATTCACTTTAAGAGTCGAGCGGTTGGAGTCACGCCGACTCATCACCTTGAGACCTTTTTGAAGGAAGAATTTTGGCCGACGGGTGTCGTCTATCGGCGTTTTCGCGGAAGGCTACCTGACACCACGACTCAGCGCAATACGTCTCCGACCAAACGTAGGAAATAGATTTAGTTTTTTTATGATTTTAATATGTATTAGTGTATATTTCTATAATATTATTTTTTCTTCTTTTCTATGGGCCTCAGTCGCCTGACAATAAAGCATTATTATTATTATTTCATTTATTCATTCTATACACATATATTTTACATTTTTAAATATTTAATTAAAAAAATATTTAAAAATATAAAAAATAGTAGCCCACCGGTATCGGGAACAGGGTCCAAGCTACCGGTGGTCAGGGCTCCTGAGAGAGGAACCTCCATCACTATACGCGCCGTGTCCAGGAGTACAGCTTTCTGGATCAAGCCCTTGATCCAGCAGCCCAACGAGAGCCTCTTGAGATGTTGGTCGAGGCTCTTGGCAATTATGCCATTGGCCATTATTATTATTTTTCCAGTTTAACTGAATGCAGCTGGATATGTACATATTTCACATGGAGTCTGCCTAACTTCCTCATCCTAGAAACAAGATTCCCTTGACAAACCTGGATTTCAGACTGTCGGGATTCTACTATTGTAGTGACTGTCTGATCTTTCTAGAAATGATAGACGCGACCTACTGATTAACGTGCTTCCTAAGGCACGTAGGGGACTAGGGGTTTTTATATGACACGGATGGACTATCCATGGCCAACTTCAGCCTTGAAGATCTTACTCTAATTTAACAGTCAAGTGGCTAGTTACAATGACAATGGCGAAAAATTATTGAATGAGTAAAATGCATCACAGACACAGCAACAGCCGGCGTGGAGCTAGAGCAGAGCGTGTGCGGGCTGGGCGACGGGTCGCGCGGCGGCGCGCGGCTGTTCTCGTGCGCGGCCGGGCGCGCGCTGTTCGTGCCGCTGCCGCTGTGCCGCCGCGACGCGCGCTTCCGCGACACGCCGCCGCCTGAGCGCAGCGACCTGCACGATGCCGACCACTTCGACCAGGTACGATGTCATCGATAGTGCCGACCTGCTTTTGTTGTTGTGGAGTCGTCTTTATATTATAATTCAACAGTGGACTGTGGACCAAACTACCACAAAAAATAACAAGAAGTTATCGCGCACATTCATTTCATTTCTGCAAACAAAATAAAAAGAAAACCTTCATCTATAATGAATGACAAATTTATAATAGAACTAGTTGAACTGCGCAACTTCGTCAACTCCGCTCCTAGGTCTTAGCGTGATGATGTATAGCCTATAGCCTTCCTCTAACACTGAAATAATTTTTCAAATCGGACCAGTAGTTCCTAAGAATAGCGCGTTCAAGCAAACAAACAAACTGTTCAGCTTTATATATTAGAAGAAGAAGAAGATAGATGATAGTGAACACAATACGAATTGTTGCAGCCGGACTGTCCCGTGGTCCCTGGAGTGGTGGCGCCGTTGAGTTCGCTCGGAGAGCTGGCAGGCAAGAACCGTGGTATTCAAGGACACCACAACTCTTGTTATCTTGATGCCACACTTTTTGCCATGTTCACCTTCACAAGCGTCTTCGATGCCCTTCTGTATCGTCCGCCTGAGCCTGAGGTAAATATCCTTAATGATTTAATCACAATAAATACGAAAAGATGTAAAAAAGACAGCACTGCATATGGGATAGAAAAGCTATTTGTAATGCTTTGTTTTGCTTTTTATTTGTATTAACGTAATAAGGCTCTATGTTGTGTCATTGAATGAAAAGTTTTTTACAGGACTCTCCGCATTATTCTGAGGTCCAGCGAGTTCTTCGTGAAGAAATTGTGAACCCACTAAGAAGGCATGGTTACGTGCGCGCTGACCGAGTCATGAAGTTACGTACTTTGCTTGAAAGACTCTCCGACGTGCCTGGTCTGACATCCGAAGAAAAGGTATAAATAACTGATATAGGGAAACTTTTTGATGCTTTACATCTTATTCTTTTAGGAAAGCTACCTTTGTATCTATTTCTCCCTTTTTGTAAACCTAGGTATTCTATTTGTACATCAATAGGCAATGTAAAGAAACTTTGTGACTCTTAAAATTTGTCACATTAATTTAATAAAAGAGTCTTTAGTTCTTTCATAAGACATATGCCCTATATATCTTATGGCTTCGGATTTCTCCTACTGAACCATTTAACAATACACATACTGTTGACAAACATACTTCCAAATTCGTGTTTCACTAAACAGGTACCTACATTTATCGTAATTATTATTTCAGGATCCCGAAGAATTTTTAAATGGTTTAGTAGCGCAATTATTGCGAGCTGAGCCATTCCTGAAGTTGTCTTCGGGACAAGAAGCGTATTGTTATCAACTGTTTGTGGAGAAAGACGAACATGTTTCGTTACCCACTGTACAGCAGCTTTTGGAACAGTCGTTTACCACATCTGGCGTGAAATTAAGTGAGGTAATTGTAAAAAGTTCCGCTAAGAGCAATAATTAAGATATACCAAAATTACTTGAATATAAGTACTAAAAATTCTGCACTATTTTTATAGGTTCCAGCTGCTTTCATCATCCAAATGCCACGGTTTGGCAAGCAGTACAAGTTATACCAAAGAGTATTACCATCTCCTCTTTTGGACGTCACTGATTTAATAGAAGGCTGTGAGTATTGTGAAAGGTCATTAATCCGATTACGACGCCGCTCCATAGAGCCGGTGCTAGAGTAATGGGTATTGATATGTAATGCTAATGAATGACCATGGAACAATTTTTCTTACTAAACTTATTCATAATTTCAAGCAACTACACTGTAGTGGGGTTTAGCCAGTCATCAGCTGCAGTTACTTGAAATCACGAGTAATGAGTAGGAGTAGGTGTTTTTTCTATTATCGTCATATATCTGTCGTGGCTTTATCGTAGAATTGGCCATTTCATGATGTGCTAGACCATTTCATGAAATGGAAAATCCCAAAATCCCCGCTGCCCACATCATGATTATGGTCTGGCCAGATCAATGTATAATAATCAGTGTTTGTCATTATAAATAGCTTAATTCACGGCTACATCATAATGGTCAGGGATATGATGGGTCTGCCTCGCCGCTATTGCAGTGCATCAGCGATGTTTGCAGGATCACAATCACAAGTGGATAGTTATTTTGCAATAATAAGAAAAAGAGCTGCATCGTTGATGCGCAGAGTGAGATACAGCCCTACTACTGGGGGCTACCCAAGCGTCATTGCTCAACATATTGAGAGTGCTATCTGGATTGATCTACATAGGTATAAGATAATTATTATAGTTTATGTTTTGTATGTGTGTGTTGCGGCATTGATGCCGCAACAAGAAAAACCGCAACACCATCTATGCAACTAGCAGCAATCTACTACGTCGAAATCCTGCATCGCGCAAGCAGAGTTTATCGTGCGATTTGAACATATACATCAGCCCGAATATCAACTATCGGGCAGTCGCCCACCAGGAACAACAACCGCCTAGTCGTAGGATCCTCATTTTTTAATGGAGATTTGCGGGACTTTACTCTCTGTTCCGCATACCACTATACTGGTGACCCTCGACAAAACGTCAGCGCAGCCTTCGTGCAACTACTACAGCGTGAAGTTATCATCACTTCTCCTCATCCTGACCTCAAGCTCTCGAGCAGCGAGTCATACAACCAGCCAGTATCACGGCTTCTGCGGGTATCCTGACGACCAGCACGCAGCGGTCGCGCATTCGTTGTCAGCAACCTGAGCCTCTATCATCACCCTCAACCTCATCAGCGACCTTGGCAAGCACACCGCACCTTCGGCCAGTCACATGAAGAGACATGAAAAACATCTCCTGGTCGACCCTAGCAGTCTCGTCACTAGTTCAGGCAGACTCAATAATAGGTCCATTCCTTTTTCTAGTTTACTTAAATGATTTGCCCCAATTATTTCAAAATCACCCAAAGATGGTGTTATTCGTGGATGAAAACATCATTGATATTTAAAATAGAGCGACGGTCAAAAACCTTGACGTCGTCAATAACACCTACTACTACTACCCCTTCCTACTACTGACACCTTCTAAAAATTGACAATTTATTTGATTGAATTTATCTCTTGTATTCAGAGCCACGAAATCGCAGCGCGCAATACCTGTCGCGTCATTCATTTGATATAAATATACTTAGGTGTGTTTATTTTTTCTAATCAACCCAAATATTCAAGAACGTGGGCAGGGTGAAGAAGAGGATTGTAAAAAGCGGCTCTTACCCTTCCTGGCAAGGTGACTCACGATCGATATGGCTGTGGGGTGCTAATATTTTCGGGCTCGCTTCGCTCGCCCTTGAATTTTAAACTCTCAATTTTGAGCTCTGTTTTTTACATTTAAGCAAAAAGTAACAACTAAGTAAACCATGGTATGGTTTTCTTCCATATCAACAGAACCAATGGTTTCCCATGTATGGTATAAAAAAAAATTTGAAGACAATGACTAGTTTTTAATGGGTCTTCGTCCGATTTGTAATAAAATTAGAGAGGGGGCGCCACTATCGTGTTTCTTCCCCGATTCGGAAAAATTTTAGATCTGGGCTGGGTTGAAAAATTTTCGAGCTCACCTCGCTCGCGTTCTTGTATTCTTCGATGACAAAATTTTATATACCATAAGTCGAGATTATTACTTTTATGGCTATATGGATATCTAGATAAAATCTTACCTGTCCATGGCACATTAAGATAAAAAAAAGAACTTACTCTAAAATGTTATCGGATAACATTAACCGATAACATTTAAGACAAAGTAACATCTATGTTTGTAGTTGGTTAAAAAGAACTAATCTAACCCAGATTCCCAGGTGGGATGCAAATAATTTTCGTGCTCGCTTCGCTCGCTCCAGCATTTTCGAGTTAGCTAAGGAACATTTAAATCTAACTTATCCGAGACAAGGTTCTAAAAGTCAAGCTCGCTTCGGTCGCTCAATTTCCAATGTTCTTCAGGCTAAAGCTTTTCAGCAAAAGTCACCCGCGCGGTTTTGCTCGCGAGAACTCGAAAGTTATTGTTGGCCTGGGCGTCATTTTTGTAAAGGTCTCTGTAACCCTATTATTAGCTTTTAACACGACCCCCGGCTGCGACTGTGACGGGCGGGTATGTGTTGATCGTGATCATCGACCGTGGTGTGTGTGTCTGGGCGTCGTATATCAGGTTAGGCGCCAGCCCCCCCCCTGGAAAAGAATCCTAGATAGGTACGCCAAAGTTTGCGGGAAATGTAACAGCCTATGGACAAACTAGTCTGAAATAAATTAATAAAATTTTGTACCCTGCACTCCTGCAGACAGAAATACAGTGAGATGATATGAGCGGACGCCAACCATTAATGCCAAACGTGGATTGACATCATCAATTATTGACGTTTAAACGATTAGGTCAGTATACAACGTTATCATCATCATCTGCCTAGCCTTTTCCCAACTACATTGGGGTCGGCTTCCAGTCAAACCGGATTCAGCTGAATACCAGTGTTTTACGTGGAGCGGCTGCCTACCAGACCTTCACAACCCATTAACTGGATAGCACGGTACATCTTGGAAAGACTGGAGTCAGATTTACTGGCTTCTGACAATCCGTAACGACTGCCAAAGATCTATAAATGACAGCCGGGACCAACGGCTTAACGTGCTTTCCGAGGCACGGAGGAAACTCGTTATGTTAAGATGGTCACCCATCCACAGACCAACCTTGGCAAGCGTTGCTTAACCTTCAAGATCGACCCGTGCGGCTGTTGTCGATTACGTGAAATACAACAATTTCATCAAATGATCGGCCACATCGGGAATGGCCTTTACGATATGGCAACGACATTATATCGATAACCATCACACCACCGTGTTTCATAAGCCAATTTGATAAGAACCTTTGTCGTTACTTTTCGACAGTGCCCCGGCAGTGCACGGTGTGCGGCTCACTGGCGCGCTGGGAGTGCAGCGCGTGCGCAGGCGCGGCGCTGGAGGCGGGCGCGCTGTGTGACAACTGTCGCCGCATCGCGCACGCCACGCGCCCGCACCACAAGGTACCACTAAGAGTAGTGCACGGGTTGTGGCTTGCTGACGCGCTGTGCGACGGCTGTCGTGCGGGCGCGTACCTATCTAAAAGAATTTTAGGATGAAACTCCTAAAATAATAAACCCTTTATTGACGTAACTTGCTTACGTCGCTCGTCGTAATAGGTAATCTTTTTTCAGGCCACACCGCTCACTGTATGCGAGGAGTTTGCCAACATTCTGGAGTCCTGTCCTGTTCCACGAGTGTACATGGAACTGTTTGCAGTCCTGTGCATTGAAACTAGTCACTACGTGGCCTTTGTCAAGGCAGGGGTCGGCCACGACGCGCCCTGGTGCTTCTTTGATTCAATGGCTGATAGAAAAGGTAAGATCGTGTATTTGTTTATTATCGCTGCATTCTATTTTAATTTGATTTAAAATGAAACAGCTGCTATATGATATTGAAAATCGTAATCCTTTTACTTGAAAACGTAACAAAACTTAGGCTTCATACTCTGTGACCAAAAGTGACTATTATGCCACAATGCATTCTCTACCAGTCACTGCAATAACATTTCAGTAGTTTTTATCTACATTTGTCAAATATGTACCTAATGATGGCGGTGGTCGGTACCCAGGCGAGCGCAACGGGTACAACATCCCGGAGATCGTGTGCATCTCGGAGCTGGGCGCGTGGCTGGGCGAGGAGAGCGCGCGCGGGCCGGGCGCGGCGCCCGAGCGCCTGCCCGCGCACGCCAAGCGCCTGCTGGCCGACGCCTACATGTGCTTCTACCGCAGCCCCGACGTGGCCATGTATCGATAGCCTCGCGTCATAAATATAAGCTCTTTGTAAATAATGTTTATTTCGTAACTAATATGACACACCTGCAGATATTTACGTGTCGACCGAAGCTTCGACCGGCCGATTTTTATGTCTACGCTGAAATTGCGTGAATTAATCAATTCCTCTCCGCCTAATGCGTTGCTGATTATATTTTTTCGGCAGGTGTATCATCGCATAGCATTTAAAATAGCAATAATATAATACTTGTTATTCCCAAAAAGTATACCTAATACCTACTGTAAATCACCTCTGAACTTAGGTAACTTATTTATTATAGCTTTTGCAATTTCAAGATTATGTAGGTAGCTCGAAGGTATGTTTGGGAAATAATTACTTTATTGTTCATTTAGCAATTTGTCAGTAATGTTTACTATGATTAGCAATCGTGTTTTTGTGTTGATGATATTGGAGTAAATAAATGACAGTAATTGTGTTCGCCTAGTTGACGCCTATACGATTTACCATAGAATTAAGTGCAGACGCGGTGTTATGACCCCTCCCCAAATTGCACACGTCAAATTAACAATTTTTCTAAAAATAGACAAATTGCGAGTATTGAATACATAAACCGGGGCGGAGTACATGTACCTACTCAAATTTTCGAGCTCGCTTCACTCACATAATTATCACTCTTACATTATTTTTTGTCTAAGTCGACCAAATAACTTCTATGGTAGTAAGTATGGATAAAAGAATCTAACCTATACAGGGTATTTTTTTTTAAAGTGTGCCTTCATGGCCAAATCGGAAACTATGAGGAATATCAAAAAACACTGAAAGGAGTCTTGAACCCAATTTTGATGAAAACTAAAACTGCATCATTGGATTTTTGAAAAATCGTTGTTCCTACCCAGGAATCGAACCGGTTGATTTTGAAAAAAAAAAAAGACATTCTGTTACACCATCCAAAAGTGTAGCTAATAGGGATCAAATTCTGGGAAGTAATCATCATCATTATCAGCCGAAAGGCTAGAAGGCATATGCCCACTGCTGGACATATGCCTCCCCCAAGCGTAATAACACATGGCAATCCAAAGAAAGCTCTCATTTTTAACCAAATAGTTAATAGGAATACTTTTCAAAATAAACACCCTACATCACATATTTAGGTACTGCGATCAAAAATTGCCCAATTTTTTTTTTTTTTTTTTTTTAAATGTAACCCTAAATAACTATGTTATTGATTGCAGTCACAAATCCAATAAATTAATATTGTCACAACTAAAAACAAAGTTTTATTTGGTCATGTTTAAAAAACCTTTTCTCAGATAACTTTGACACTTCATTTTTTTTTTTAAATGTACTAGTCGAATTTTAACAAAGCAGGATTAAACTAATATTTAGCGTAATCCTGTTTTGTTAAAATGACCTTTAATTAGAATAAAAAGCCGGAGATGTACGAGCGATGATGAGATGTAAGACGATATTTTTTATTTTATAACACGAATATCAAGTCCTCCAATAAATTTATTGGATGACTTGATATTCGTGTTCTTCTTCTTCTTCTACCTGGCGTTAATCCCTGCTATTGCCAGGGTCCGCCTTCCTACTTAGCTTCCTCCACTTTGCCCGATCTTGAACATCCTTCTCAGTTAGGCCATTGGCTCTCATGTCGGACTTAACGACGTCCAACCAGCGCTTGCGAGGGCGACCACGGGATCTAGCCCCAAGAACAGCCATATGCTATAGAACGTGGACGTCCAGCACCACGTTCGATAGCAGACGTGTTTTTGGTTCAAATTAAAAATATTAATTAGCAAGTACGCGACTATAACCCGTAAATAAAAAGACAAAGTGCCTAAAGTCGTACACTTTTCTTGAGACCGTTCATCGCAGCGCTGACCACGGGCCCTCGCCCCGCGCGCATCACCTTTCACCTCCGCGGGAGCAGCACAGTGGTCATAATTGCTGTCTCGCCTCCGCAAGGACACCACATCGTCGCATGCGCCGACTGATAAGGAATCTCGGCGGCCCGTCCTACAACGTGCCTATTAAGATTTGCAAACGAAGCGACTGTGAGTACAACGAACGAAAGCCACACTTCACCGTTCACAATGCCTCGCGTTCAGCGCTCGCCACCCACTCCGCAAACAAACGTCAATATCACCCAAACGGTGTCCGACTCAGACATTCCTCAAATGCTACTGAGCGACCCGTTTGATGACATAAATATCACCACCCGTCATATCAATAAGCGTCCGCGGACGTGCTGCTCGCCGGGTGCCGAGCTCCAAGACTTTAAAAGGGAAATAAAAGAGATGTTGAAGAGTTGGAAAAAGGACCAAGAAGCATATTTCACTAAAGTGTGTATCGATCAAAGCTCTTCTTTGAACAAACTGGTAGCTGATATGGTTGAGCTCAAAAGCCAAAACCTGGCTATTCAAAAATCGAACGCCGAAATTGAAAAAAGTATTTCCTTTATCACTCAACAACATGATGACATCCTAAAACAAGTTCAGTTGCTCCAAAAAGAAAACCAAATGTACAAAACCAGTATTTTAAACATGGAAACCAAAATGCAAGATCTGCAGCGTTTATCCCGCCCTTCGACTATTGAAATCCGTAACGTGCCATCTGTGACGAATGAAAACGCGTCAGACCTTGCTTCCATAATCACTAAGGTGGGTTCAGTTGTTGATCTGCAAATAACAAAATCCGATTTGCGTGATGTGTACCGCCTCCCAGGCAAACCGGATACCATAAGGCCGATCGTAGCCGAATTATCTAGTGTACTATTGAAAAACCAAATAATCACCGCAACCCGGAATTTCAACAAATTGCGTAAAGAAGATGAGCGCCTTAGTACCCGCAACATTGGCTTGACTGGCGATCGACGTCCGATCTTTATTTCAGAACACCTTCCCGCCAGCTCCAGAAAACTCTTTTTTGCCACTAAAGAATTTGCAAAATTAAACAAATACGACTTCTGCTGGAGCACAAACGGCAATATTTTCTTGAGGAAAGTCACAGGAGACAAACAAATACTGGTTAGATCGGATCAAACCCTCAGAGACCTGGAAAAGCTAGCAGATCAATGACTAACTCATTCACTGGCGTGCTTTCTGCTCACTAACTCTTTTAAAAATAACCGACTAGTCTTAAAAAACCTTACCTTTAATTTAACCCTAACTTTTATATATTTAACGAGTCTCTTTGTGTACCACCAACAATATTCTTGCAAAAACACACTCCTCACACAAAATAAAAACACACACACCACTCTCATGACCGCCCCTAATCACTCCAATCATCATAACTTTCAAATAACACTTAATTATACGTTCCTAAGCCGAAAACCACATTCACTCTCGCAGACACAGTCGCATAATAGTTTGTTTACTGATTTATCGCACGGACGTATCAATATGTATAGCTATAACTTAGTCACCTTTTCGGTCGCGCTTAATTACCTTGCTCGACCACCTATTAGAAACACTCTCTGGATCAACAATTATAATCAATGGCATCAATAAACGATATTAACAACGAATTGGACAGTATTAATGTTTCAACATCGTACTCGTGTACCCCGGATAAATGCACTGATTACTTAAAATCCTCTTTTGGACTAAACGTCCTACATCTCAACATTAGAAGCTTAAATAAAAACTTCAACCAGCTAAACTGTCTACTTGCGTCTTTGCACATAAAATGCGATGTTATAATCTTGACCGAATGTTGGCTAAAGAAAAATGCGACAGTCCCAAACATTCAAGGTTATACTGCATTTCAAACCAATAAACTCATTAATCAGAACGACGGCGTGGTAATCTATATAAACGAAACCCTAGATTTTTGCGTTTTTGAACCAGCATTTTCCGACGCCAGCTGCTTAGTATGCACAATCCCAAACATTATTTCTATAATAGCAATATATAGACCGCCCTCACAAAAGAACATAGAAAACTTCTTAGACAGCGTGGAAAATTTACTGACCGACCATAGGCAACGGAACAGTGTATCAATAATAGGAGACATCAACATAAACATTGCCCCCAACAATAATGACCCTCGTTCCTGTCAATATCTAAATCTAGTTGCCTCACATGGTCTCATCCCCGCCCATGTTCTCCCAACCCGTCTTAACAATTGTTTGGACCACGTGTTACTGAAAACAAATTATGCGGCGACCACTTTGGTTTTGGAAACGTCAATAACAGACCATTCCGCCGTCCTGTTGAACATTGAAATTTCCAACCCAAATCGCAGCTCAAACAAACGCACTTCACCTCGCCTAAACCTTTCTAGCGCAATCACCGACATCGAAAACCGCGATTTCTCAATTATTTTCCAACAAAATGACCCCAATATCGCTATGAACAAACTTTATGATGTACTTACACCAATAATAATCAAGAACACCGTATATAAAACCATCCCATGTAAACTTAGAATAAGTAAACCTTGGATTACCGTCGGTTTGCTGAGATGCATACGCAATCGTGATAACATGCACAAGAAATTAAAAAAGGAACCTGAGAACCCAATTTTAAAATTAATATATTTGCGCTACCGAAATTATTGCAACAATTTGCTAAAAAACCTCAAAATTTCATATGAGGAAAAAGTCTATTTTGAGGCCAAAAATAATCCAAAGAAGATGTGGGGAGCCGTACGAAACGTTCTAGATTCTCATAAAAATAAGTCAGCACCGGTTGACCTTTTAAAAATAGGAAACGACCCAGAACAGGCAGTAAACTCCGTGAATCGGTTTTTTGCCAATGTAGGTAGAAACCTGGCTAACAACATTCCACAAAACCTAAGTAAAGCCCAATGTGTCCCACCCCGTCCAACTCGAATCCTGAACTCAATAGTTTTACTGGAAACGGATGAGGAACAGGTTGAGGCTATCATAAAAGACCTCCGTGTAGACAGCGCCTCCGGTTGGGACGGTATATGCCCTAAATTGTTAAAACTCACCAGTCACAAATTAGTTCCACCGTTAACACATATTTTCAATCTCGCCCTAACCACTGGCATTTTCCCCAAAACCCTTAAAAAAGCCATCGTTCATCCGATCCATAAGACCGGTGACAGAGGCAGTGTCAACAACTATCGCCCAATCTCGGTACTTCCAGCAGTCTCAAAAATACTGGAAAGAATTATTTATAAGAATCTTCTTAAATTTCTGGACAAATATAAAATAATTGCAGAAAACCAGTACGGATTCAGAAAAGGCTTATCGACGGAAGATGCCGTATCAGCTCTATTAGACTCAGTTGTTAATAAAATCGACAACAAACATAAATGTATCGGTATATTTTTGGATCTTTCTAAGGCGTTCGACACTGTCTCTGTCCCTATTTTACTCGAAAAACTAGAGAGGATTGGAATACGTGGCACAGCTTTCAAATTGCTGCAGAGCTTTCTTTCAGACCGAACTCAGTGTGTTAAAATAGGCGAATACATCAGTGGTGAACAACTTCTGGACTTCGGAGTGCCCCAAGGGAGTTTGCTCAGCCCCCTCCTCTTCCAAATCTATGTTAATGACCTCTGTCTACTCACACTTCCCTCTACTCAAATCATAGCATACGCAGATGATACTGTTTTACTGTCAAGTGGATACGATTGGGCAACGACAAAGGAGGCCGCCGAAAGTTCCCTGAGTCAAGTTATGGTCTGGCTGGCGGCTAATAGTCTAACCCTAAATGTCGCCAAAACCAATTTCATCACCTTTTGCTCCAAACCTTCTACTCTTCCATCATATTTGTCACTACAAATCAAAGCACATGTTTGTGATGGCGATGATAGCGTTCATAACAACCCCTGCTCATGTCGGACAGTGACGAGGGTCTCGTCTGTCAAGTATCTCGGTCTTTACCTGGACTCTAATCTCAGCTGGAAGGCCCATATCGAATCCCTGTCTGCACGTACTAGGAAACTGATTTATATCTTCAAAAAGCTAAGGACTTCTGCACACAAGGACATCTTGGAAATGGTTTACTCCGCGCTATGTGAATCAATTCTGAGCTACTGTATCGTCGTATGGGGCGGTGCAGCCAAAACCATTCTCATACAAGCTGAAAGAGCCCAACGAGCGGTAATAAAAGTCCTCCTCAGTAAACCATTTAGGTATCCCACTAAGCTGCTATACTCCGATTTTAAGGTCCTAACGGTCAGACAAATGTATACGCAGCGATCTATTTTAAGAATTCACAAAACAACTCCGCCGATTAGTAATAAAAGCCCCACGACCAGAAGAAGACCTAAACCAGCCTGTTCCAGAATTCGTACTAACACTACCTTTGCACGTCGACATAACCGCTACTTAAGTGCATTAATGTACAATAAACTCCACAAGAAACTAGACATACAACACTTAAATTCGTTCCAATGCAAATCCAAAGTTAAAGGATATCTGCTCACCCTAAGTTATGACGAAACAGAGGAACTACTCAAACCATAGGAAACCAGGCACACCCACACACATCCACTCACACACTTACACTCACATACCCTTACACACAACACCCGACACACAAAAGAAAACTCTTCCGTTAAGTTCAAAGAAGTTTAAGTACTTCTTTTTTTTTTTTTTTTCTCTTTTTTCTTTATTATTTAACTATTCCCCCCCAATATCCAAACCGTACTAACCTAGTTTATTTTTAATTTATAAAGTGCATGTTATTTATATTCAACCTTTTATTATTACTGTAATGGACGGATGGATGACTCCCATAACACAGGTCTTCCTAGCATGGGGGTCATTGATCATGTTTTGAATCTCATCATTCTGTTTATCAAGTGTCACCTGGAATTGTGTACCTCTTGGTTAAATAAAAATTATTATTATTATTATTATTATTATTATTATATTCATGCATCCCCGACCAACGTACTCCATAGGGCGGCGCATGATGTGGCCATACCATCGCAGACGACACTCTTGCAGTTTTTCCCCCACGTCACGGACACCAAGACTACCTCTGATGAAAGAGTTGCGTATGCGATCGGATCGCGTTACGCCACTCATCCACCTCAGCATCTTCATCTCCGTGACGCGAAGCTCCTGGGTGTGTCTGCTTAGTGCTGGCCAACATTCACCGCCGTACAGTAGGACAGGCCGTATGATGCATTTATATATCTGCCCCTTGAGCTTCGGAGGCATTTTGCGGTCGCATACAACGCCCGTTACCTCGCGCCACTTCGCCCAAGCCGCGCCTATACGTGCTTGGACATCGTCGTCCACGTTGCCAGACTCGTGCAGCACGGATCCAAGGTACCTGAACGTATCGGACTTTCTGATCAGGTCCGAACCTATTCGGATATTTGAATCCGTGCCGCCACAGGACATGTACTCAGTCTTCGCCACATTTAGTCTCAGACCACCGTTTTCAAGCGTGTCCTTCCAAATGTTGACTTTGCGCTCAAGATGGGCTTTGTTCTGATTAACGAGGGCGATGTCATCGGCATACATCATTAGCCATGGGGGCTTATCTTGGATGTTTGCCGTAACTACATCGAGCACTACGTTAAACAAGAACGGGCTAAGAGCCGAGCCTTGGTGAACGCCAACAGATATTGCGAAGCCATTCGATTCGCCAACAGCGGTCTGGACAGAGGACACGGAATCGCGGTACATGTCTCTGATAATGTCAATATAGGCCTCGGGAACGCCCCTGAAGCGCAGTGCCCACCAGATGGACTGCCGAGGTATACAGTCGAAGGCCTTCTGCAGGTCTAAAAAGGCCATATGCAAAGCTCTCCTTCTCTCTCTGTAAGCCTCAGCCAGATTCCGTAAGGCGAATACTGCGTCCATGGTGCTGTTACCCGCCCGGAAGCCATATTGACACTCAGAGACAGTACACTCGCTACGGAGCCGTGTGTCAATGATGCGCTCGAAGAGCTTCATGGTGTGGCACATGATCTTGATACCGCGGTAGCTACTACAATCCTGTACGCTACCTTTGCCTTTGTATACAGGGATAATCAGGCTAAATCGCCACTGGTTCGGCATTTCCTTGGTGATCAGGATGCGGTTTAAAAGATCCGTCAGAAGGACCACGCCATGTGGGCCCATCGCCTTCCACACTTCAATTGGCACATTGTCAGGCCCGACCGCTTTCCGGTTCTTCATGTGGCGAAGAGCAATGCGGGTTTCGTCGGGGGAAATAGGGAAATAAGTCCAAGGTTAGGAGGCGGTTCGGGAGGAAGGTTATGGGGATGCTGTTTGTTAGACAGCTCCGCGAAGTATGTACACCATCTCTCCTTAACAGAGGGGGCATCGTAGAGCAGCTTACCCTGGGCGTCCCTTACACAGAGACATTTGCTAATGTCCCGTGTAGCTTTCTCCCGGGCACGCGCCAGCTTAAAAATAAGCTTTTGCCCCTCCACAGTTTCCAGCTTGTCGTACAAGGGCGCCAGACTTTTGCTGCGGGCTCTGGCTACAGCTTTTTTGCAAGCGCGCTTAGCCGCTCCATATGCCTCTCTGTCATCCGGAGAGTTGGACACTTGGACCCTTGCCACTGTTTAAATAAAACCTTCTTCTTCCGAGTCGCCTCCTGCACCCCGTCATCCCACCACCACGTCTCCTTTTCTATGGTGCGGCCACCACGAGAAGTGCCAAGGACGCACTTACCCGCATCGGTGATTGCTGAATGGATCCTACTCCAGATCTCTTGAGCGGACTCATGCGGAGCACTGATCTCGAGATGCTCGACCTCCGCGATGAAGTCCGACTGCCTAGGACCATCAAGCAACCACCACTTTGTGCGGGGTTTGCGTTTTTCGGTCACTTTCTTTTTCGGTACAACCGCAAAGTCCAGGACAAGGAGGCGGTGTTGAGCCGTTAGGCTTTCACCTGGGATGACTTTGCAGTTGGTAACCTTGCCAATGTGGCACCGTCGCACCAGCAGGTAATCTATTTGGGTTGAGTAGGCACCACTACGGTACGTAATAAGATGCTGGGGCTTCTTCTGAAAGAACGTGTTCGCGATGGCTAGGTCAGACAAAGCGCAGGTGCTGAGTATTTAGTAGTATATTCGTGTTATAAAATAAAAAATATCGTCTTCAGTGCTATGGAAGACAAACCTGATTTTGATTTTCTGTAAAATTATTTATTACCAACCACATACTTGACAATGTGGTGATACCACACACGACAACCTACCACGTCCTGTGTTTTGGAGATTAGTGACTGTTTTAAACCTTATAGATAATTAAACAAGATGAATTAAAAAAAAAACGTATTTAAAGCATTAAAAATAACTTTTATATAATGTTGTATAATAAAAATAATTGTACTTATTTAATGTTAATAAAAATAATTAGAAAATATTCTTTTACTATCTACATTATAGCTTTAGCCTGAGATTAGAACTTTGATCTTTTGTTAAATGACTGTTTTTAGTAAACCATTTCAAATGTTTGCATGACAAGACAACCAAATCAAGAATAATATGCACTTAAAAAAATACTACTTATTACTACACATACAAATACAAATTGCTAGCCCGAAAATGGTCCTCTACAAACGGATTTCATATAAAATATTCATAGAAACAATCACTTTGGAGATGATCCTAAAACAGTCAAATACTCTATTCAATACGTATAATTATTATGATATTAATAATATTATGGTGAATATCACAGATCTTCACGATTGTATGACTTTGGGAATTTACAATCGCATGCACTTTTAGGCTGTTGTACTTGGGTCATGCTTTCGTCTATATTTACTTCACTCTGCACAATTTTACTCCATTCCTGAAAAAGAGAAAGTTTTAATGATTTTTTTTTTTCAACGCAAACTTTTGGTTGTAAGGAGTTTTAGCTGATTACTGAAACGTCGGACGAAAATTAAAAATGATTTTAGTGACAGAGTACTTTGATGCGGTAGAAGTAGACACCAAAATTCTTGATTTTGTTGTTCGGGTTATTTTAAAGAAAAAAACAGGTCAAGAGCGAGTCGGACTCGCGCACTGAGGGTTCCATACTTTGTAGGTATGTATTATAAATAGTTCAGGAATCAAGTCTCGCAGTATTTTCCGAGTTAAGAACCAGAACAAATCAGAGATTTAACGAATTTGGACCATTGCATAGCAAATACTTTTCAAGACCTTTTAGAAACCGAACCTATACCCCTAACGAACTACAACGCTGCATTGTTTAAAACCGTGTGAGGATCGTTTTCCAATGGAAAATATTAACACCGTGATCCGGAAAAACGCGTCATCAGTAAAAAGCCATCTATCGACCATTTCGTAAACTGACAAAAGAAGTTATTTTTCAGCGGAAGACGTTAAAGAACGTATATTACGATTAATAAGGATAAGATATTAATTAATTAATAGCATCACTATTATTTTTGTACGTATTAAAAGTTTAACAAATAACTGGCGTTATTTTAGGGTCCGACCGAAACTGGTTTTTCTGCCGAAACCGATCCTTCGGCCTTGCTCTTTGTTTCGACCGAAACTTATTAAAAATTACGATTGAAATGAACCTTTTTTTTTTTTTACATTTATTTGCATACATATATAGACAGTTAAATAGCGTTAAATAAAAAAAATAAAAAAAACAATAATTAAAGTCGCAACAAATACATTTTTTTGTGTCATGAATATACAAGAAGTACCCTTTTTTTTTTTTTTTTTTTTTGTCGATGGCCACTCGCAGTTTCAACCCTAGAGGGTTGTCAACTACTGAACCGGACTTGAAGAAGTACCCCTCTTGGAAGTAACTAACATTCAGTTAAGAGAGCTTTACACAAATACTACATAACTAAACTAGTATTACATTGTGTTCACAATATTTTAAAGGTAAATCTAATAGTTATTTTTGGAGATTTTTATTTACCACTTTTATTACCTATTTGTCACAATAATCAGTTTAGGACAATCTAGGTATGTAATCAATCTTATCATTCATCATACACGATTCGAGACAGGGGCTTTACTTTTAACAGCCTATACTAGGTACCATTTTCAAACTCTATACCAAAAATAAATTAAATAGGAGCAGTAGTTTAGTCGCAAATGATTTTTTAAGTTTTTGCTCTGTTTGACACGATTTACTAACAGCTGATTATGTCTAAGCATTCATACACCTTACAACGATAAATTTACGATGCGTTGTTGCCGCTCTGACGCATGTCACAAGTACAACAAAATATTTCACTAAAAAGTTGGCAATCCAAACAAGGAAGCAATAAATACACACAAACTTGCACTTTCACTACGAGAGTGACAAACATAGCAAAACATCCCGCGCGTAAAAGAAACAAAGATAGGTCAGTTTGTTGCATCCTAGTTTATTGCGATCGGTAAGTGGGGCCTCTAAAAAACTTGTGTTTTCAGTGCGCCGACGCTGTCCTTTCGGAACGTACGATTTGTCGAATTCGCGCGGAAAATTGTGATTTTGTTTTGTTATTGTGATAAGACACTAAATAAGTTAAAAGACAATATTTCTTTTTTTTTTTTATGTGACAGGACACGTAACTTGGGATTATTATTATTTAGTGTTAAGTGTTTTTTTTTGTGATTGACTGGTTTTTATGGTGGTAGGACACGTAATTAAACTTTGTTTGTGTGTGTGTGTAATTAAATTGTTGAACAATGGCTCGAGTAACTTACACGTCGTCAGAATACACTGACATGATTTTAATTAAAGGCGAAAGCCGTAGAAACGCAGCTTTAGCTCTGCGAACGTACAGAGAAAGGTATGGTGACAGCCGCAATTGCCCACAAATTAAAGTGCTTGGCGACGGACAGTGATTTAATTAGAAAAATAAATCCCAATATGAAGGATATTGGGATTTATCGGTATATTTTGTGCATTCACATTAAAGGAGGACACATCGAGAATTTAAAAATTCCGCGCTCCGGCGCGCGCGCGACATTGCCACTGTGTTACCTAGGTATCTTAAGGTCAGTCTAATTTATTTGCAAAGGTTGGTTGCTTTTTATTCGGATTTGTAAGGTATTTAGTTTGTTTGAAAAAAAATATTTTCTAGTTTTTGGCGTTTTTTCTTTTTGTACCATATCGAATTAATATTAAACACGTAGTATACGTAGTGTAATTTAATGCCCCTCTGTCGTATCAACTCTGTATATTATAGGAAATAAATATGATGAAGTAACGACTTACTCTTGGAAGTTTATACTTCAAAATTAACATATATTTATGTTACTGTTGAAGTACACACTTTAAAAAAAGTTTGCGATCACTAGCATAAGCTGTTATACAAGATGTTGATTTGCATCCTAGTCAAATTCAAGGACGTAATTATGCTAATTATTCTCGACCCAAATCAACAATAAAATGGGTAGGTATTTCTTTTTTCTTATTTACGGAAATCCGTAAGTGTGTACCAGCCGTATTTATACGCGGCCCGTCTGTTACTACCCCTATAACCGCGCTTTCACACACAAACAAACGCGAACAATACATGCGAAACGCATACGCAAACGATCATTCAATAAATTCGTAGGTAATCAATTCCACCCCAACCAATCACGGTGCGGGTACTCTCCCGCGCAAGCTCCTAGCCCCCCCCGCCCCCGCAACTAACAGTGTGTTTGATTTCGCGTAAGCGCGCGTGCGCTTTGCGAATTCCACTCTGGGTACATAGTTGAGACGTAGGTACAAACTGAAAGATGACGGACAATTATTCAAATGTCGAGTTGGTAGAGCTGGTCCGCCTGTATGCCATCAGTGGAGAGAGCCTACGTGGAGCTATCCGGATGTTCACGAAAATGTATCCCGCTCGGGAACCCCATCACAGAGCGTCATGGTGGCTGCTACGTAGAGACTGCGGGATCATCGGCAGTTTGAGGTTCCCCGGCATGCTCAAGCTCGCGGCAGCGTAGGCCTGCCTGTCGCCTTGCAGGAAGACATCCTGGAATAGTTCCAGCGAGACCCACGGGCAAGCACGCGGGAGGCTGGTCAACACTTTGGGGAGTGCACCACACCACAGTGTTTTGCCTACTGAATCGAGAACTGCAGCACCCGTTCCGCAAGTACGCGAGTACTTGACCGAAAGTTTTGGTGACCACTGGATCGGTCGCGGAGGACCTGTGGCCTGGCCTGTGACAAGTGTAACAGAATTACGTGCAAGAAACATTAGTGCTTTCGACACTTTAACAACGAATGTGTTAGTTTACGTAAGCTAAAGGAAAACCAGCTACGTTGTGCTCGTTTGTGCGAAAAGTGTGATGTGATGGTGGCAACTTTGAACAATACCTCCCGGTAACCAAGACCCACTGTTTATTTATTTGTACATTTTTTAAATACTTTGTTAGTTTAATCAATTTTATTAGTGTAAATTAGTTGATTTCAAATTTTTAACTACGTCAAAAATACCGTGTCGAAAGTATCACCACGTACTTACACTTAACTAACACGTCTTCCCATTCCCGTCAAACGTAGAAAACATTTTTAGACTTAGTAGATCGGTACACCAACAAAGGCAGGTATTATTACTCGGTCTGAAGCCCGTTAAGAAGGAAAATTTCAAATCAACCAATTTAATCCACAAATAAAACAAAACACTCCGAAAACTTTAGTTTGAAGGATAAAACAAAACTAACATTTTATTAATCATCTGATAACAGGTCAGTGAAATTTTCTTTGGCGCATTAGTATTACTTACTGTCTTTAGTAAGATTTTCATATTCCAATGACGCTCAAAAATGAGTTAATTATCAAGCAAAGGAGATGTTCCAAAATGTATGTACCCTGGGCCAGGTCCTTGTACACTATACTTAAAAATAGAGAAATATATTTAAAACAGTTCTCACCTGTCCAATTTCTTTAAAATGGCTTTGTTTGCTGGTAAAACAAAAAAAATTACACTTGAAATGGCAAAACGCAACAAAAACCCGGCATGGCGGTAAGCTGTCATTTCGATTTATTAATGACGTTTGACATGATTCTCGCCACGGGTGTTTTGGCAAGCACGTGTGTTCCGAGTTTTCTTAAGCTTTTTTGTGTGATTGTTGTTACATTTCGAACTTGTTTTTGTGTAAGTGTGTTGTCCTTGTTCTCGTTACCAGGATTGTATTGTGAGTGTTTTATTTTTAAGCCGTTTCATCAAAGATGGACAGAACCAAGCCCCCCAACCCGGATCCTCCTGACATTCCAGCTTCCCTAACCCCTTTCTCTCCGACTCCAAACCCACTGTCACAGTTTGCTGACGTTGACTGTAGCGTCACAGAGATGGAATTATCGAATTCTCCACAAAACTCACGTAAACGCCCCAGTCACGAGGAAAGCATCACCCCGACAACACCAAGTAAAGAACCAAAAAGCCAAATAGGCCGGACTAAGTACTCAGTCACCGATAAAGCCCCGTTTATTGTACAAGTTTCTCGTATAGAAACTCATCAAAATTCAGGCACCACACTACACCCCGTTAACTTCGGTAAATTCTTGTTGATCAACAATGTTGCGAACGTGGTTCATGATGGCGTCAAAAGAGTAGGAAGGAATCGCGTATCCGTGGAGTTTACATCCCCTCAGGATGCCAACTCATTCTTGGTAAACGGTTTGTTGTCCAAACATAGTTACACAGCATCAATCCCCACATTCAATATCACAAGGATGGGTGTTGTCACCGGGATTCCCTCTGATATAACAGAAGAAGAGGCAATTACATATTTGTCTGTGCCATTGGGTTGTGGGCGAATTCTTAAAGTCCGTCGCATTAACAGAAAACTGCAAAGGGAAGGTATGACAGAGTGGAAACCCACTGAAACCTGCGTCACCTTTGATGGTCAAGTATTACCCAAGAGGATTTTTTGTTGTTTTTTGTTGTTTGCTGTGGAACAATACATTTTCCCTACAATTCAATGCCGGAAATGTTGCAGATTTGGACACGTTGCAAATTAATGCAGATCAAAACCACGCTGCAGTGGATGTGGCCACGATCATCCTGGTGATGGTTGCAACATCTCTGAGGGCCATTAAGACTGTCATGGCAGAGAAAAATATGTCATACGCCGATGCCAACAAAGCAGTTCCAGCAGTCTCTAGAAATTATGCAAATGCCACCAAATCTCCGACCTCTCACAAGAAAACTGTTATTCTTCCACCTAAGACCCATGGCCCTCTTTCCCCATCTTATAACAGAATAGCTCACCAGCAAATCATCAGTACTCCCCAACCCTCACAGCCCAATGGCTGTGCTCTTAACAATAGCAATATTCCATCCAACAATATTACTTCGCTTATTGAACTTTTAATAAAACTCTTACCAACAATTTTCTCTTCATCTACCAGTATTTCCCAATCACCGTCCAACGTTGCCGAACAACTTCACTTCTTTTTTTTTTTTTTTTGTAATGGGTTTGCTCTTGACTCTAGTCTATGTCAGAGATGACAGAGACAAAGTCTACGATGGGGCGAGCCTACCCAGAAGGAGCCTGTTCACTCTAACTTTGAAGAGATTAGGGTTGTAAGCTTTCGGGAACACAGACGCAGGCAGAGAGTTCCACTCCTTTGCTGTGCGCATTATAAAAGACCTTTCAAAACGCTTAGTGCGAATTGGTGGAATAGCCACAAGGTAGGGTATTAAAAATGGCGTCCCGCCTAGTATTCCTTCAGTGGAACGTGAGGAGCGTGAGGCATAAGAAGCACGACCTCACATTTCTCCTGAATAAGTACAAGCCATTGGCTTGCTCTATAGCTGAGACTTGGCTCACCCCAAGTCTTAGTTTTCATATGCCACATTTTAACATCCTCAGGTGTGACAGATCCGATGGGTACGGAGGATCAGCTCTCTTAGTAAACACTTTCTCCCTTATCTTTTCCCTCACTAGTGGGTAATTTGAGTATTACTGCAGGAAGGCTTGAGGGCATAACAGTATTTTCCATCTATATTGCACATCCCCACCCTAACTTCTTAAATATTTTGAAAGATATTTTTTCTAACACTCACGGTCCTTTGTTAGTCATGGGCGATTTTAACTGCCATCATTTCAGATGGGGCTCTGAACGCTGTGATGCCTTTGGTGTATGTTTGGATGACTTAGACCTTTATATTTTAAATAATGGCTGCTCAACCCGAAGATCGCTTCCCGGACAACAAAAAAGCTGTGTAGATCTTACGTTCTGTTCGGTTGAATTAGCGGCATCTCATCATCATCATCTGCCTAGCCTTTTTCCAACTACATTGGGGTCGGCTTCCAGTCAAACCGGATTCAGCTGAATACCAGTGTTTTACGTGGAGCGGCTGCCTACCAGACCTCCACAACCCATTAACTGGGTAACACGGTACTTCTTGGCAAGACTGGAGTCAGATTTACTGGCTTCTGACAATCCGTAACGACTGCCAAAGATCTACAAATGACAGCCGGGACCAACGGCTTAACGTGCTTTCCGAGGCACGGAGGAAACTCGGTATGTCAAGATGGTCACCCATCCACAGACCAACCTTGGCAAGCGTTGCTTAACCTTTAAGATCGACCCGTGCGGCTGTTATTATTTAGCCACGAGCTCCTCTCCACGAGCTCCTCTCTGAATTAGCGGCATCTGCTCTGTGGGAATGCACAACTTTGTCGCATGGTAGTGACCATTATCCTATTATCACATCTTTAATTAACAAAACATATCTAGGAAAAACTTCTCCTCCACTTTTGAAATATAACCTGTCTAAACCTGATTGGGTTAAGTTTACTTCATTATTGGGGGATAAAATTGACGATCTTCCAAATTTAAATTCGTTTTTATCAGACCCTACTGGTTATGCCATGCCGAAAGCTGCTATAAGGGCTTTGTTACAGCTGTAACCTCAAGTGCTGACTCAACTTTCCCACTAAAAAATAGTGCCAGAAATAAAGTCCCGTCACCTCCGTGGTAGGACCCAGAATGTACTGCTGCAGTCAAAGCAAGGAATGAGGCCGAGATGCGTTACAATGTAGATATGAGCACTGCAAATCTCTTGGCATACTTACAATGTAATGCCAGAACCAAACGTCTCCTTCGTAAGAAGAAACGTGCGGGCTGGACTAAATTCTGCACCTCCTTATCTCCGTCTACTCCAATCTCAGTTGTTTGGAATCATATCAACAGGTTCAGGCGTGGGTGTTGTCCTTCAATCACTTCTCCATTTACTAGGGAAACAGCTGAACTCTTTTTTGACAAAATAGCACCACCATATGTCCCAAACCTTTCTGAATGTCTAAATGTGCCTTTACCCAATACACCAGAAGATCCTTTTGATGCTCCTTTTACTTTGAATGAACTGAATGTGGTACTGCAACATGTCCGGGACTCGGCTCCTGGTATTGATGGTGTGCCATATTCTTTTATTTCCCATTACAGCGTTAAGGCTAGAACATATTATTTTTAAATTATTGTTACAGTCATGGTTGGGTTCCAGACCAGTGGAAGGTACAGATTATTATTCCCTTATTAAAATCTGGCATGGGGTCTGTTACCATCTTAAGACCCAAGCCAACCTCACCTGCTAGCGGTGCACCCTGCTGTCCAACGGACGAGGCTCTGGCGAACCTGGTTTCCCTCTCGTAGGGTTGTGGGGGTCAGACGGCTGGTCGCCCCACGTAAAACCAACTTCAGCCAAATATTAAAATGGACAAGAAGTTGAAAACGGGTACTCGGGCTAGGGCGTCGCCGCATAACGACGCGCAGGCACATCGCCCTAAACCTGCGATAAGTGGGCTAGGGCTACCGTGTCGAGTACGGGCACGGCTAAAGAGGATAGTACCCAAGAAGAAGTTCCGCTTTGCCACCTGGAACATTGGCTCCCTAACCGGACGTTGCCAAGAACTCGCGGACGTACTTGCGAAGCGTCGGGTCCAGTGCGCCTTCCTTCAGGAGACGCGCTGGAATCGGGCAGGGGTACCGGCTAGTGTACACCGGATCACCAACGGGCAGGGGCGGAGTGGCCGTGGTGCTGTCTAAGGACCTTCAGGATGGATTCCTTGAAGTAGACCGATGCAGCGACCGGTTGATGCGAGTTAGGGTGCTGATCGAAGGGTCGGTAACGAACCTAATCAGCGCCTATGCTCCTCAAACTGGTTGCTGTGAGTCTGAAAAGGAGGCCTTCTGGGATGAGTTCATGTGGATATAAAAATAAAATAAAAATATCCAATTGGTCAGTACGCTGCCTTTTGTGCCACATCTAGTATGTTGTAACTTTTACTTTTGTATCCGTGTTTGCTCGGTTGATGTTTCGTTGTAATATGTGTATCGCCTACCCGCAAAAAAAAAATGTTTTTTATTTTTTCTCTGTACGCTAGTAACCTAAACATTAATTGTAAATCTTGTTTCTCAGTAAGTGAATTATTGTTAATTCTTATGAGGAAATAAAGTTCTTAAACCATAGTTCGAGGACGTACCTACTACGCGCTATTCCGAATTCCGAAGGTGTTTTGGTTGGGGGGGATCTCAACGGTCACGTAGGTCAGTTTGCTGGAGAGTACGGACGTGTTCACGGTGGTTTTGGATATGGCCAGCTAAATGCAGAGGGAGTCAGTATACTCAGCACCTGCGCTTTGTCTGACCTAGCCATCGCGAACACGTTCTTTCAGAAGAAGCCCCAGCATCTTATTACGTACCGTAATGGTGCCTACTCAACCCAAATAAATTACCTGCTGGTGCGACGGTGCCACATTGGCAAGGTTACCAACTGCAAAGTCATCCCAGGTGAAAGCCTAACGGCTCAACACCGCCTCCTTGTCCTGGACTTTGCGGTTGTACCGAAAAAGAAAGTGACCGAAAAACGCAAACCCCGCACAAAGTGGTGGTTGCTTGATGGTCCTAGGCAGTCGGACTTCATGGCGGAGGTCGAGCATCTCGAGATCAGTGCTCCGCATGAGTCCGCTCAAGAGATCTGGAGTAGGATCCATTCAGCAATCACCGATGCGGGTAAGTGCGTCCTTGGCACTTCTCGTGGTGGCCGCACCATAGAAAAGGAGACGTGGTGGTGGGATGACGGGGTGCAGGAGGCGACTCGGAAGAAGAAGGTTTTATTTAAACAGTGGCAAGGGTCCAACTCTCCGGATGACAGAGAGGCATATGGAGCGGCTAAGCGCGCTTGCAAAAAAGCTGTAGCCAGAGCCCGCAGCAAAAGTCTGGCGCCCTTGTACGACAAGCTGGAAACTGCGGAGGGGCAAAAGCTTATTTTTAAGCTGGCGCGTGCCCGGGAGAAAGCTACACGGGACATTAGCAAATGTCTCTGTGTAAGGGACGCCCAGGGTAAGCTGCTCTACGATGCCCCCTCTGTTAAGGAGAGATGGTGTACATACTTCGCGGAGCTGTCTAACAAACAGCATCCCCATAACCTTCCTCCCGAACCGCCTCCTAACCTTGGACTTATTTCCCCTATTTCCCCCGACGAAACCCGCATTGCTCTTCGCCATATGAAGAACCGGAAAGCGGTCGGGCCTGACAATGTGCCAATTGAAGTGTGGAAGGCGATGGGCCCACATGGCGTGGACCTTCTGACGGATCTTTTTAACCGCATCCTGATCACCAAGGAAATGCCGAACCAGTGGCGATTTAGCCTGATTATCCCTGTATACAAAGGCAAAGGTAGCGTACAGGATTGTAGTAGCTACCGCGGTATCAAGATCATGTGCCACACCATGAAGCTCTTCGAGCGCATCATTGACACACGGCTCCGTAGCGAGTGTACTGTCTCTGAGTGTCAATATGGCTTCCGGGCGGGTAACAGCACCATGGACGCAGTATTCGCCTTACGGAATCTGGCTGAGGCTTACAGAGAGAGAAGGAGAGCTTTGCATATGGCCTTTTTAGACCTGCAAAAGGCCTTCGACTGTATACCTCGGCAGTCCATCTGGTGGGCACTGCGCTTCAAGGGCGTTCCCGAGGCCTATATTGACATTATCAGAGACATGTACCGCGATTCCGTGTCCTCTGTCCAGACCGCTGTTGGCGAATCGAATGGCTTCGCAATATCTGTTGGCGTTCACCAAGGCTCGGCTCTTAGCCCGTTCTTGTTTAACGTAGTGCTCGATGTAGTTACGGCAAACATCCAAGATAAGCCCCCATGGCTAATGATGTATGCCGATGACATCGCCCTCGTTAATCAGAACAAAGCCCATCTTGAGCGCAAAGTCAACATTTGGAAGGACACGCTTGAAAACGGTGGTCTGAGACTAAATGTGGCGAAGACTGAGTACATGTCCTGTGGCGGCACGGATTCAAATAGGTTCATCCGAATAGGTTCGGACCTGATCAGAAAGTCCGATACGTTCAGGTACCTTGGATCCGTGCTGCACGAGTCTGGCAACGTGGACGACGATGTCCAAGCACGTATAGGCGCGGCTTGGGCGAAGTGGCGCGAGGTAACGGGCGTTGTATGCGGCAAAATGCCTCCGAAGCTCAAGGGGCAGATATATAAATGCATCATACGGCCTGTCCTACTGTACGGTGGTGAATGTTGGCCAGCACTAAGCAGACACCCAGGAGCTTCGCGTCACGGAGATGAAGATGCTGAGGTGGATGAGTGGCGTAACGCGATCCGATCGCATACGCAACTCTTTCATCAGAGGTAGTCTTGGTGTCCGTGACGTGGGGGAAAAACTGCAAGAGTGTCGTCTGCGATGGTATGGCCACATCATGCGCCGCCCTATGGAGTACGTTGGTCGGGGATGCATGAATATGGCTGATCTTGGGGCTAGGTCCCGTGGTCGCCCTCGCAAGCGCTGGTTGGACGTCGTTAAGTCCGACATGAGAGCCAATGGCCTAACTGAGAAGGATGTTCAAGATCGGGCAAAGTGGAGGAAGCTAAGTAGGAAGGCGGACCCTGGCAATAGCCGGGATTAACGCCAGGTAGAAGAAGAAGATTAAAATCTGGCAAACATGCTGATGATCCGAATGCTCTTAGACCGATTTCCTTGTCATCAGTCTTAACCAAATTACTAGAGCATCTCATCAAAAATCGTCTCGAATGGTTAATTGAATCCAGAGATTTGCTACCGAAATACCAATTTGGATTTAGGAAAGGGCTTGGTACAATGGATAGCGTCGGAGTCCTAGTTACGGAAATACATATAGCCTTTTCCAAAAATCAATCCGTTGTTGCCGCTTTCCTCGACGTCTCCTCCGCATACGACAACGTACTTCTTCCCGTACTCAAGCAAAAACTGCAGCAGCTGAGACTTCCGGCTAAGATGATACAATGCATATGTGGTCTCCTTTCATCTCGGTCTATGGTTTTGAGAGTGCAGGGAGAGGAGTTTGATGAGCGGCATACGTGGAAGGGCCTCCCTCAAGGCTTTGTCCTCAGTCCACTCCTATATAACTTATACACGGCTGATATTGGGTCCTGCTTAAATAACAATTGTCAGATTTTACAATATGCCGATGACATTGCTCTATACGTGACAGATTCCTCCATTGTCGATGCTGCCTCATCTCTATGCCTCTCTTTGGATTCTTTGAACCAATGGCTTTTAAACCATGGCTTATCACTTTCTGCACCCAAAAGTTCGGCGGTAATATTTTCTCGTAAAAGACTGATACCCCCAATTTCAGTGAATATTTCAGGTCATAATATTCCCTTAACAAACAAAGCAAAATTTTTAGGCGTTTTTATAGACACAAAATTATCTGGCAAACCTCACATTAATAATCTGATCCAAAAATGTGAACGAATTATCTCCATTTTAAAAGTTCTTGCGGGTGTTTGGTGGGGTGCTCACCCCTACACCATGAAATTGGTGTACAACGCCTTAGTCCGTAGCGTTCTGGACTATGGAACATACCATCTGATTCCTTGCAACAAAGGCGATTTGGCAGGACTGGACAGAGTACAGTCCAAATGTCTTCGGATCATCTGTGGTTGCGTGAAGTCTTCTCCCATCAACGCGTTGCAGGTCGAATGTGCTGAACCTCCCCTGGCCCTAAGACGGCAATTCCTCGCCTCCCGTTTTTTGTCTAGGTTAGTTTCTAGTTCTTCCCATCCCCTTATAGCTAGACTAAATGAGTTAGATGTCCTAATCAGAAGTTCAAATTACTGGAAAAATAAAGACATCCCTCTATTACTAAAAGCCTATAGAAAAATAAAAAAATTAGCATGTCCCATTGTTCAGTATCCACGGTTACCGCTATTTAACTTACCCCCAAAATCTTCTATAATATTAATATTTCCAAAAAATCCCCATCAGCAAATTCGGCCTTCAATGCGGCAGTGCGCGAACGTTGGAATGATTTTCAATTATTTTTTACTGACGCTTCCAAATTAACTACGGATAATAACACTGGAGCCGCGGTATATTACCAAAGCTCCAGTATCATATTACAATTCAAATGCCCTAAGGAGTCTTCTGTATATACTGGTGAGTGCGTGGCGGCTATATTAGAAGCTTGTCTTTTTATAGTGTCCACACTAACATTGAAAAAGCAGTTATTTTTACGGATTCTCTTAGCTGCCTGCAAGCTTTAAGTCCAAGTCCTTTTAAAAGCAAACTACACAACACCCTTATTTTAAAAATCAAAAACTCCTTGCTTTCCTGCACTAAGAGTCAAAAAGATGTTCAGCTAGTTTGGATACCTAGTCATTGTGGTGTGGCATCAAGGGCAACGAATATGTTGATGCTTTGGCTAAAGATGCATGTTCATCTGTAACAGCTGATATCTCATACAACACCCATCTGAGCTATGATCTGTTGTCCCTCCCAAAATTCGATCTCCAGAGTTCTTGGCAGGAATGAGGAACAG
The DNA here is from genome assembly GCA_950371165.1 of Lacanobia oleracea. Classification (NCBI taxonomy): domain Eukaryota; kingdom Metazoa; phylum Arthropoda; class Insecta; order Lepidoptera; family Noctuidae; genus Lacanobia; species Lacanobia oleracea. Next base: position 8,768,984 of record OX493393.1, read on the forward strand.
TGGAATACATCCAGCAAAAAGAAAGGCAGGTTTTTCTATGCGGTCCAACCGATAATAAAACCAAAACCATGGTTCTTTGGTTTCCGAAAGGTTTCCAAAACTGTTATATCTGTCCTTTGTAGAATCCGCTTAGGTTTTTGTTGCACCCCCATTTTTTTTGCAAAAAATACGCATACGCGATTCCTCTCTCTGCGAGTGCGGCATGGAAGAGGGTACTTTGGACCACATATTCTTCGAATGATCCAATAACATCCCCTCACTCGATTTATATGACCGACTCCCCAAATTTAAGATCCCTCTCCCGATTAACATTCCCTCCCTTTTAACATATCCCTCTCCAGAACTGCTTGTGGCGCTGATGATTTTCATCAGTCGCAATAATATTAAACTATAAGTCATGCGGCTCCCCAAATTACCCTTTATGTGGATGTGGCATTCAATGTACATAATTTTAATGTTTTAACAATTTAATTATAATATTTATGTATCTCTATTTTTTTTGTTTGTTTCAGTCCCTTACTAACCCAGCAAGTTTTCAACTGTACAGACCAATCAAAAAATCAAGTCCTTTTTTTTACCGTTCATCTACCACACACACTTGCTTCTCCAATCTACTTTAGACATTGGCAGAATAGTCGACATCGGCTTTGCTTGCCATATTAAAATATAGAATAGAATAGACGTTTGACATTTATTTCTGACATATTTATTTACCGGCAACGAGACGAAAGTGACTGAAGTGACATTGTTATGACAGCTGACAGTTATTTTTCTATGATCTGACACTAAATTGGTGCGACGCCATGTTGAAAATCGATAAAAGTAATTTATAAACATCAATTAACTACCACAACAGTAAACATTTAAATGAATTAAATGTATTTTTCCCGAATTCTACGGATTTTTCTCTTTTTTATGAGGTAATGTACATAGACCTGGCCCATTTTGAAACATCTCCTTTATTACAATAATGTAGGTGATTTTCGAAATAAAATAAGGTAGCCATACCTACGCGACGACCGGTACATAATTATGTACCGGTCGTCGCGTAGGTATGGCTCGGTCGCGCGCGCGCTAGCGTTTCGTAGGTAAGACGTCGACACTCACGCACACAGCTGCATTGTCGCTGTGTGCGTAGTCGGGTGATTCTGTTTTCTTTGTATTGAATTAAGGGTTTAATTCTGAAATACTGTTAAATTTCAACAACAAAATAAAGCAGCGCTTATTAATCATTGCCCGCTACCGTACTTTCAATTGATTATTTATGTCTTTTATTACAACCTCCTGAAATTTGACGAGGATGCAAAACAAAACCTTGTATACAGCTGTACAGCACTTTGGCAGAAGATATGTGTATTTTTTTTTTCTAAGTTATTTTACTGGAATAAATATTTTTTTTACATTTAACTTTATCAAGAATTATTCTTTGTTGTGTCTTTAAATAGAAAAACCCAGCCTAACAAAAACTTTTTTACAAAAAATACAACCGATTTCCAAAAACAAAACACTACAAGGTACAAAATAACTTCGGAAGAAAGAAAACAACTTTAATTTCTGAAGTCGGTGTTTTTGGTTATTTTTTCGTTTTTTGACACCGACTTCCGAAATTAAAGTTCTTACACAAACAATGCAATTTTCGAAAAGCAATGTGCAATTGCTTTTCGAGAACCCGACAAACCTATTGTTCGGTACTTCAGATTCCACAAGTTTGTATTTAAGAGCAAGTTGCTGGTAGATAATCCTGGCTACAAGGTTGTGCCTGTGCAAATAGTCTCCGTTAGCCAGACTAGAACAACCGGAAATAATGTGGCGGATGGATTTCCCGGGCCGGTGACATGCCCGACATATGTCAACCGTACCGTCCTTCACAATGTATTTCCGGTAGTTATTAGTCATCATAACTTCGTCCATAATTGCACAGACAAAACCTTCGGTTTCCCCGAAGAGGTCACCAAAACGCAGCCAGGCTACGGACGCTAAGAAGTCTACATCGGGCCCATGTAGGACCTGATAAAAGCGTCGGTGAAGCTCCTTGCTCTGCCATACCTCCCTGCGGTCGTTAGTATCTAATACCACAGGTTTGCGCCAGTTCTCGTTAGCCAAGGAGAGCGCGGTAAGGCATTTGTCCACCGCTACCACATCTCGATGCATACCCCCGTCGGCCTCTAGGAAGTATTCCCTAAGGCTGCATACCTCGCGGTTGTGCAGGGTCTTAGCATTTAAAAGAAGCCACGACCCCCGCACTTCCGCGAGATATACAGCCTCATCACAGATGACCGTGGGTGATGCATCCGATTTGCGGTAAGCAGTGAACGTACCCTCCTATCCAGGGCATCAAGTTCCGTCTGTGTCCATTTGAGTATGCCGAAGGAATACATAAAAAAAAGGCATGACACAACCGTTGAAGGCGCGCACCTTGTTTCCGCCTGATAAAAGACTGTTAAGTACTTTGTTCAGGCGGCCAAAAAAGCGCTCCCTCAACGATTGTTTCATATCAACAGCATTGACGCCTAACGCTTCTGACATACCCAAATACTTGAAAGTTTCGGTTGAGGAGAGGGACCTAAGGTCTATGGAATCCGAGAGTTGTGTTGCTAGATTCCATAATCTCCCCTCTTTTTACATGCATGACCGCACATTTGTCCAAACCAAATTCCATCCTGATGGCGCCACTGAAGGTTTCTTATTATTATTATAAGACGGTATTAGTTGCCAAATTTTAGTTTTAGGTCAACGGGAAACACCCTATGAATTTTGATTGCCTTGCGTGTCAAAATATCGTTTTTTTATGTTAACTATGATTTTTTCACAGCTTCAAGGGACCGTAGACTTGAGTACTCGTATATGGTTTAAATTCCAACTCGATACCTCCACGCGTTCCCGAGATAAAGGTTCTTAACAGACGGACGGACGACAAAGTGATCCTATAGTGATCCTGGTCCGTTTTTTTTCCTTTTGGGGGTCGGAACCCTAAAAAAACAGCTGCATTGATGATGACGATGAATTTGTACGCCACCCACGCATGTGAACATGGAAATATCTCGCCATCTATTAAAATGAGTCATTTTAGGGTTCCGTACCTCAAAAGGAAAAAACGGAACCCTTATAGGATCACTCGGGTGTCTGTCTGTCTGTCCGTCTGTCACAGCCAGTTTTCTCCTGATCTACTGGACTGATTCTGTTGAAATTTGTTGTCCGTCCATCTGTCTGTCAAGTGGAGTATCGAGTTGAAATTAAAACCATATACTCAGGTCAATGTCTTCTGCAGCTGTGAAAAAAATAAAATTTCAATTTAACGAAAAAAAAAAGATACGGTACGGTTGTTTATGCCGCAAAAAAACTCTCTAGGGAATCAAAATGTATAGGGTATTTCTCCTTGACATAGAACTATGATACCGTCTTACACTACAAGTATAGGGAAAAGTTTGTGATTAAATCATAAAAACTTGTACTTAGTTACAAATTTTTGAACCCTCAAGTGGGCGAATTCGACTCGCACTTGGCCGGTTTTTTTTTTTTCAATAGAACCAGTAGGTACCTACTTTGCCAAAAAATACAGTATATTAGGTAAACCACGGTCTATACGTAAGTAAGTAACATAACTATGATTGTTCGCGACGGAGCATTTTGATTTATATAACTCGCATAAACAGCCTTATGTACTTATATTCGTAAGCTCATATGTTTTTTAAGTTAGGAGCTTATATACTTAAATAGTAATAGAAATGTTCGCGGAGACGCATTTAACATTGTGTAACTCGCATAGATAGTACCTATGTACCTATAGTCGTAGGCCTATGTACTGAATTTAGAAGCTTATGTACTTGCATAGTGATAGTTTGTAAGCTATGTAATCAATTTAAAATCATATGTTTGTCGTTTTCCTCAAACACGTAAAAGATGTTCTGGGGAAAACATATTTTCAAAGAAAATTATAGTCAATAGGTAGGGCTACACATTTCCCTTACACATTCCCGATAGCACCCTGAGGGCGTGTTCTGATTGGCTGATGGAAATCAGCCTAATCGAAGGTATACACAAAATAGTCATTTCACATTCAATCATAGTAGGGTGGTTGAAGAAAACCACCATGTACACGCACCTTCAGTGCTAAGTTTTTAGGGCATCTAGGAATTTAGGTCTTAAACCATAGGCACTGGAAAGCTGGCACTCAGCCCTATCCAGATATGTACACATCTTCATGGTCAGGCAAGGCATAAAGCCACAAAATAGATAAGAAGATAAACATAGTTTTTTATCCTCTCCCGGGTTCCTGACCTATAGTACCTCCACCCTTGGAGGGGTGGCTTGGTAAGTTGTGTAGCTGGATGGAGGGATGATGCACCTACCCGAATATAGATAGTTTCATAGCCCATGGGGCACAGTTTTACGGGGAATCAACCCCAAATAGTAAGCAAGCTCAAAACTTGTGATATTTTTGATAGTTAAATGCAACAAGCCCACTAGTGGGCAGGGTTGAGGGGTTGATTTCCAACCCGTTCGACGGGGAATTTCGGGGGATTTGAATAGAGGTGCGTCAACCCCTATCCAGACCTAGAATAGACCTAGATATAGCCGAAAATGTTCTAGAACCATAGTAAAAATTTGCAGTTAAAATAAACTGAAGCAGTTAGTGGTTTTTGGGCCTCGTTACGGTAAAGTAACCTCGTACCTTAGTAAATGGTAAAAAATAGCCAATTCGTAGTCACCGGCAGAAGAAATTATAGAATCTATAGATAGAATCACAATACTCGCGACTTTGCCCTTAAACCATTAGCTGCAGTGTTGTCAAATTCCTGCCTATTATTTAACCCTGGTAAGCATTCACCCTGCACCCCAATCTACCCCGAAGACAGCAAGTACTTGGCAAGATAGAAGAACGTTGTACGTGTGGTGCGGAGAACCTTAGTTTTCGGTACAGGACGTCAGCGCGGCTGGACGCCGTCGGTCGGTCACAGTTCACTTCGGAGGAGAAGAAAAAGGATAGACCTACCCCATCACAACCCCGTTCCAGTCGATCACGCCCGTCCGGTACAATGATAAAGACGTATTTTTTCCAAACTCAGTTCTGTCAAACTGTAGTACCTACCTAACGAACGTTCACTAAAGCTATGTTAGTTACAACTTACCTCTAATAGCATAACGCTGAAATCAATATAATAGTAATAAATTTAACTTACCCAAAATAAAGCCGCATGATAACAAATAATATGCTGCGGCAATAAGTGTTCATTCCCGAAATTCTTTGCATTCAGCGCAATTTCTTGTGCCTTCTCGTCGTTTTCACGCGCCCATTTTACACGATCAACTAAATCGGACAAATCTCGTGCTACGGGCACGAAATGTTTCCAAGCGGTGAGTTGCTTGTAAAAATGTTCGTAATAAGGGGAATTCTGTTTAAGAACCAAGCCTCCGCCAGTTAAAAGGTAAGGCATACGATACGCGGCTACCGTACCATCAACATTGATTTGATATTTAAACTGAAACAAAAATAACACATTAAATATGGTAAAAGTTGCTATTGACGATTAGATCTTTCAATGAGCATTCATTGCTCGTACTATTGCGTCTTATTCTGTAACGTGCTTCGGAAAAGTCACTGCGATTATTTTGTGACATCCTTGCATTACACAATTTATTCGAAAGTTGTTATTTTAAGCGAATCGTAAAGGCAAAACTTTTGCTTTGCCTTTACTATGACGAGTGCCTTTGACGAAACACGTTTCACAAATAGGCTAGGCCCGATTCAGTGTATTTAAAAATTTTGATGACAGTTGCATGACCTTTTAAGCCGATAGGATTTACAACGAAAAGAGTAAAGAAAACTTACATCGAAAAACTTAAAGAACGATATATGCGGCTGTTTTGGTCCATATTGAGCCTCTTTATCTCTAAAGAAGAAGAAATTCGTAAGAGAAACATTGAACAAGTCTGGATTGGCGCGTGCGATATCAACAAGTTTCAAACGTTCAGCACGCGAGTCTCGACCACGCCAAACTGCTCGCGGTTCCCGCTTTTCCCATAGAAGTTCTGCACCACTTTGAACTGATAATGTATCTAAAGTTACTCTGCAATAATGAAAAAACAATATTAGAAAAAAATCTGAGGTACCAGAAGGCCTACTAGTTAAGGTTCCGTATGTCAAAAAGAACGGGACCCTTATAGGATCACTTTTTTGTCCGTCCGTCTGTCTGTCAAAACCCTTTATCTCAAGAACGCGTGAAGGTATCGCGTTGAAATTTAATAAACCATTTACTTAAGTTTGCGGTCCCTTGAAGCTGTAAAAAATCATAGTAATAAGTTTACATAAAAAATAAACGGCCGTTTATGCCGCAAAAAACGAATATTTCGACACTCTCAAGGGAATAAAAATTCATAGGGTATTTCCCGTTAACTTAGAACTATGTTTGGCAAGAAGTAATACCGTCTTAAACTACAGGTATACGGAAAAGTCTAAACACTATACATTTGTAATTAAATCATGAAAAATATAGTATTTATTTAAAGTACGTAATCAATCACCGAGCGTAATAAATCACTGATTGAATTCAAAATCTAGGTAGGTACTTAAAAAAGATAAGTGGTATCCCGAGTAACATTTAGCGTTTACTTTTCAAAATCAAAAGATATTGAATTTTTGAGTTAAGGGAGAAACTTCCTAATGTATGCTGATCAGTCAGAACGCCATTTATTGAGAAAAATAAAATGCGCGAAAGCATGAAAATAACACTGTAAGTAACAAATTGTTGAGTTATTTGTTAAACTTTTAATACGTACCAAAATAATAGTGAACATTTTAATACCTTATCGTTATTAATTATAACATACGTTCTTTTAACGTCTTCCGCTGCCAATCGTGTGTCAGTTTACGAAATGGTCGAAAGATTTTTAAACAGCGCAGCGTTGAAGTTCGTTAGGGGTAGGTATAGGTTCGGATTCTAAAACTTCTTGAAAAGTATCTGCTAGGGTCCAAATTCGTTATATCTCTGATATGTTCTGGTTCGTTAATCGTGCATTAAGTATTTATCGTAGAATCAACATAAAAAAATGCAAAGATTTAAATAAAAATATTTTATTTTTCTACATAATCTCCCCACCTCACGGAAGTTAGAAACGCGTTATTCTAAATGCATGTTTCTAACTTCCATATTCCTTGTAAGTCCGAAAAAATGATGGGTGGTCAAGGAGATTGAAGCCAGCACAGCGGATTGCGTTGAGCGCAACTTCCGATCGATGATACAGTTTTCCACGACGTTTTTCTTTAATTGCTTCACGCACTTTCGGGATTAAATTTGCATTATAGGGTCCAGTAATTGTCTGGCCTTTTGGCATGTAATCAATAAAAAGGATTCCTTCACTATCCCAGAACACAGAGGCCATAACTTTGCCAGCGGTAGGAGCAACTCGAAATTTCTTAATGGATGGAGAGGATGGTCGTTTCCAAGACATACTTTATGTTTTAGTTTCAGGATCGAAATGGTGGACCCACGTTTCATCCATGGTGAAAAGGCGACGGCAAAAATTATCCGAATCACACGAAAATTTCGAGATTAAGCTTGGAAATTTCCAAACTTCGCTTTTTGTTTTCGTCGGTTAACATTCGTGGCACCCATCTTGCCGACACTTTTTTGAACCCCAGTGAATCAATTAAAATGGATTGAACGCTACCAACTGATATCTTTAGGATCTCAGCTATATGTTTTATAGTCATTCTTCGGTCTTCCAAAACCAGATTCTCTACCTTTTTGACATTTTCTTCCGTAACGGCGGTTTAAGGTCGCCCAGAACGCGGTCATATTTACAGTTTGATCTACCTCTTTTAAATTCATCCACCCAGTACGCAACCGTAGAATAGGGTACAGCATCATCCCTTAATGTCAGCTGAATGTCCAAAATTCTTTCGTAGTCATTTTTTTTTCAAACTGAGATATCTTCTTATCACCGCACGTATCTTTCTTTTATCCATAATTTTGGATTTTTAGCAACTCGTTGCACAAAACAATTTATTACGTGCGAACAAACTAACAAAAACAAGTGACAGTTTGCATATAAATTGTGTGATATTTGAATATCGAACATCTTCCAAAAAGGTTTTAAATACAGGGTTATTTGTAAAACACCAGCAACCTTTTAGGCAGTGAAAGTACACCTGATTATAAGCAACTTTTACTTTGAGAAAACTCCGAAATCTCGAGAAAAATATCAACTGTTTCATACATTTTCACTGGCTAAATAAATATTGCATTTTGTATGAAACAGCTGATTTTTTTTTTTTTTTTTTTTTACTATTGATAGGCATGCGTTTGACCACTATCTCATCTGATGGTAAGCGAGGATGTGGTCGAAGATGGAGCACGCTTGCCTAGAAATAACCTATTCACTCTTGATTTAAAGACTCCCAGGTTGTAGCTATCAGGAAACACAGACTCCGGCAGGGAATTCCACTCCTTAGCTGTACGCACTATGAATGTGTTCCCAAAACGTTTTGTGCGTATGGGTGGGATGTCCACCATGTACCGGTGGCGCATCGCCGTTCGTCTTGTGGTCCGATGATGGAACGGGCTTGGCGGAATTAAATTATGCAATTCCGTCGCACATTCCCCAAAATGCAACCGGTAAAAAACCGACAGGCTAGCAACTCGTCGTCGATGTTCAAGACTTTGGAGCTTCGACGCGACGAGCCTCTCATTGCCGATGATCCTCTTGGCTCGTTTCTCAATTGTCTCAAGGGCATCAAGCTGGTATCTGGCAGATCCATCCTAAAGATGAGAGCAGTATTCCATACACGATCGAACTTGCGCTTGATAGAGTTTGAGCAGCTGTTCCGGCGTGAAGTACCGTCTCACCTCAGCCAGAATCCCCAACTTCTTTGCAGCCACTTGAGCTTTTGTCTCTATGTAAGGGCTAAAATTGAGAGTAGATGTTAATGTAACCCCAAGAAGCTCAAGATGGTCGGTTATCGGCATGGTTTCACCGCGGAAAGATGGAGCTGGGCGGAATTGGCTCCTTTTGGCGGAAAATAGACACGCTTGGGTCTTAGCAGCATTGAACTTGACCAGATTGGCATCGCCCCAATCAGAGACCGCCTGTAGGGACACGTTCAAGCGCTCAACCATTGCCTCCCGGAGAGACCGGATCTGCGACCCACCAGCTCGTGCGTCGGACACGTATCTTTCAGCAACAGTGCTGTCGTCTGCATACCCAAAGGTACCGGGTTTAAGCAGATCATTAATATGCAGCAAGAACAGTGTGCCGAAAGCACCGACCCCTGAGGAACCCCGGCATTAATATCCAGCAGTCCAGATGAGCAGCCATCTATGACCACTCGGATAGACCGATCCCTCAGGAAATCTGCGATCCAATCACACAAACCGGCGGGCAGACCGAAGGAAGGAAGCTTACTAATAAGGCCATCGTGCCAGGCCCTGTCGAAGGCCTTCGAGATGTCAAGGGAGACCGCCAGTGCCTCCCCGTGCTTCTCTATGGCCTCACTCCAGATGTGAATGGCATACGCTAGAAGATCCCCAGTTGACCGATTTCGGCGAAACCCGTATTGCCGATCACTAAGGATATCATTCGCTTCTAGGTACGCCAGGAGCTTATGATTCAGCACGCGTTCCATAGTCTTACAGAGTATGGACGTTACCGAGATGGGTCTATAATTCGACGGGTCAGCTCGACTACCCTTCTTGGGCACGGGCTGCACGTTAGCTTGCTTCCAAGCCTTCGGCACTTTTCCAGTCTCAAACGAAAGGCGAAATAGGCGTGTCAAGATCGGAGACAACTCAGGCGCACAAGTCTTCAGAACAATTGCCGGTATCCCGTCGGGACCACTAGCCTTGTTCACGTCTAGGTTACGCAGTACCCTACGGACGTCCTTCTGATGAATGCGAATGTTCGACATACTCGACTCGCATTCACCAGGAGAGGCGGAGGGCGTCGCGCCACCAGGATCCAGACGTGAAGATTCCGCAAACAAAGAAGCAAACAAGTTCGCTTTCTCCTCAGCGGAGTGGGCCAGCGTCCCGTCGGGTCTCAGCAGTGGTGGTAGTGAGGGGCGGCAGAAGTTCGATTCGACCGACTTAGCCAGGGACCAAAAAGCCTTACTACCTGCTGGGTATGAAGCAAGTTTGTTCCCTATTCGGCTAATGTGGTCAAACCGAGCCTCCGCAACACCTTCTTGCAGGACTTAGCAGCCCTGTTGAAGGATCTCTTCTTCTGACTCACGTCATTTGCTTTGCGCGTACGAGCGTCGACCCATGCTTACCTAGCATGGGTCGCCGCGTGCTTAAGCGCATCAGCGCGATTGCACTCGGCACCAAACCAAGGACGAGCTTCGCCAGATATTGCTATGTTAGAGAACGGAATGTAGTACTCCATTCCCCTCCGCAACACATCCGTCACGGCGTCCGCGCACGACGTAGCATCAGTGGAAGTAAAGCAAGTAGGCTGCCAAGGGTAACATGCGAAGAAAGATCGCATGCCATCCCAATCTGCTGACTTGTATCGCCATACCCGCCGGGTGCCTCTTGGGCTAGGATCGGGCGGCGAGTAGACAGACACAGACTTCACCAGACAGTGGTCGGAACTACCCAGTGGTGATGAAATCGACACCGAATAGCGGTCTGGATCTGTTGTCAGCAGAAGGTCCAAGCAATTGGCAGTGTGCGAATCAACATCCGGCACCCTCGTTGCCCCCTGGACCAGCTGGGTAAGATTTAACGCAAGCGCTAGCTTTCGCGTCTCTCGTCCAGCATGGTCTGTGCACTGGTATGGGAAGAGCCACTCCTGATGGTGGGCATTGAAGTCCCCCAGTAACACCAATTGGGCAGAAGGGTACCGCTGCTGAGCCGCATCCGCCGCCTCACTCAGGTGCTGTGTAAGCCCAGTTGTCTCCAAATCACCGCTGTGCGAACGGTAGACGCATGCGTAGACAATTTTGTCTAGACCTGTGTCTACCATAGCCCACAGCGTTGAGAACCTGGAGTCTTCAAGGTAGCGGAGACGCCGATAGCAGATGTCGCCCCGGGCGTACATGCATACGCCCGCGCGGTGTATAAAGTGGTGCTCCAGGGTAAACCCAGGGTAAGACAGGTATGACACGTCCGACGGACATCCGATCTGCGTCTCCGACAGGAACAAGAGCGCTGGTTTCTCGGTCTCAAGATGGTGAGGGACTGCGGCGAGATTTGAGTGCAGACCTCGTATATTAGAGAGGTGCACTTTATGCGAAAGGACGTGCTGCCGCTGTACAGCTTTTCTCTTTTTATTCCTGTTCATTAATAAACTTGAGTGATGGAGGTTGAGGAGAAGGAAGTGAAATGAGGTTCCAAGCTGCTAACCTTCAGGCACGCCCTGACAGGACGACATCTTTGGGGGACTAGTCTGGAGACTGCGGGGACGCCCGAGCCCCCCCGGGAATGTCCATCGGGCCCTTTCATCTGGTCGCCAACTAGCACGATGGTGCATTCCGGGATTTTTCGTCAGATGGCGGGGCAGCCTTTCATGTGTGGCTAGCACACTACTTGGGCCCCCAACTATCTGCGGTCGCCCAGCGGTGCACCGTGCCTCGGATCCCGCTACCCTCCAAGACTAGTCTCCCGATACGCCCATGCCAGGGCTAGCCTGGCTGGTCTGCCTGCATTGGAACAACTATTTCGACCCAACTCCTCTGAATTGGCTACACTGAGCATCGTACCGCAACACAGCTAAGCCGCTTGGCGGTACGTCTTTGCCCAGTGGGTGGTCACAAGCCATCGGCCGAAGCCTACCACCAGTTAGTGTCACCTGATTAGCACCACCCGGGGACCACGTGTAGGGTCTTACATTGGGTATTCTCCTACGGACGCGGGTGACTCGGCCCCCAAATCACCTATTTTTCTCTGGATTACGGGGTTTTCCCAATGTATAAGTTGCTTATAATCATGTGTACTTTCACTGCCTAAGACGTTACTGGTGTTTTACAAATAACTCTAAATAAATGCACTTTTAGGAACTTTTTGATTCACCCGTACGTTCATACGTACCTACAAATTTGTACGGAACTCTCGGTGCGCGAGTCCGACTCGCTCTTGACCGGTTTTTTTTTTCAATATATTCATCTTCTAATATATAAAAAATCTCGTGTCGGTACGGTACGGTATTTGTTACCGAACTCCTCCGAAACGGCTCGACCGATTTTCATGAAATTTTGTGCATATTCGGTAGATATGAGAATAGGTGGTAGACAATTTTTTTTGTTTTGGCATATCAACGTTTGCCCGGTCAGTTAGTAGTTTTATAAATTTTCATGGCAGGTAAGTACCAAAACTACATAGGTACGAGTAGATAGTAGCGTATTTTGTTTTGACTACTTATAGAATATTAAAATGGATATCCTTGCATGACGTTGGTTGATTTTATGATGTTCTACTCCTAAAGTGGCAAAATTGAGCATGAATTCGTATGAATAGAATAGAATAGAATAGAATACAATACAATACAAAAAAAATATTAGAAAAAATAGTGTACAACCTGTAATTAAATAAATGTAATTCGTCGTAAGGGTTCATTGTACTCATCATTATAAACAACTTTCACTATGGAACAAACACTGAAATCGTGAAACACAGTCGACTGCCCCATACGTTTACGTGCACATAACTCGACAAAATGTACTGAAAAGCTGATTTTTTTTCGCGATTTCTGGGTTGGTCCCTTAATAAAAGTTGTTCATAATCATGAGTACAATGAACTCTTAAGAGGTATTGCGTTTATTCTGTTACACGTTGCATAAAGGGCTTTCGGACAAAATAACTAAAAATGTTCCACGATTTTCGAAACCCTGAAGAAGGTGAAAAAAAGATGGCCGCGATATTTTTTCCAGTCTCAAAACCCTTTCCACGTTTGTTTGGGAAAAGTATTAAATAAATCATATAGACGATATCTTTATCCGGCTTGATTGGAGCCTACTCAAAAGTCCGAGTCACACTCTTGCCTAACCTCAACAAACTATCACAAATCCAAACGTACCTATGGATAGAGATTGACTTGGTTTGTGAAGGTTTGCAACCGTTTGTAACCGATCCCGTCTGTTGGTTTTTTGCTCAAATCAGAGAGAATTTACCGCAAGTACTTCGGCAAGTGACTAGAGTGTGGCTCCGGCTCAATAGTATTTGGGGAAAGGCTAGGTAGATGATGAATGATGAATGATAGGCGAAAATATACTTAATAAAAAACAAGAAATAATGTTGCGCTTTACCTTCCCATATTTTCTAAAGTAGACTCCGTCAAATCATAAGTTGGCATTACTATGTCATAAGTTTCATCACTGCCACACCATGAAAATACTGGTAATGGTTTGTCGTGCTTGTGGACCAAAGGCCAATCACCAAGGTTAATGATCAGTTCCATATCAGGTAGTTTTACTTTCCTCATCAAAGATAATAGAATATTATCAGAAAACATATTAAAACCAACATGTTTCCCATAACAATTTCGATACAGTTCATTTTGTTTTATGGCATAGTGACAAAAACTGGTACTTTCCGGCTGGTGATACTTTTCTATAATCTTTCTAACTTGCTCTTTCATATCCAAATTATGAAATGGTTTAAGATCTTTTGTAATTTGTTCATGTTTTTGTATGCAACCATAATTATTAAACCACTTTTCAAACTCATTTTCTGGACAGTCGCACTGATCCTGATAAATTGGTCCTGCAAAAAGTGTGTGACGTGTTTTATAATATCATATGAAATAATTTTCAATGTTCATGTATTATGAATTTATCTAGATACAGACGCCAGCCCATCAAGGTACTCAAAACTGTCCAATTTTCCCAATCAACCTTGAACCTAATGCTTTCCCGATAAAGTTGAAAATCTATTAAAGAAATTTGACAGATTGTTGTAGCTTGATTTGCTGGCGTCTTCACATCATAGACAAAGGTCTTTTTTACTAAATCTTATTCAAATAGCTTTATTAAACTGAAATTTAATTCAGAGTAAGCTAGAAAACTCTTAAATTGTACATTTGTACCTTCAAGACAAAGTTATTGGTACATTTCTAACTTATGTTTAAAATGGTGAAAAAAAAAACAAACCGGGGAGATCCCCAGTCCCCATACACAACTAATTTAGTTTATAGATAACTAGCTTCTGCCAGGCAGCAGGTTCGCACACATGCATGTCGGGATTTTCAAAAGTAAACTAAAAAAATATTCTATGTCCTTCTCCAAGGTATAATCTATCTCTGTAGGTAGCAAATTTCATCTAAATCCGTTCAGCCGTTAGATGTGAAGAGGTAACAGGCAGACAGAATCACTTTCCCCTAAAATATGAATATGGAATGTAATGGATTTTAGTGTTTTCAAAAATAAAAGAATTTATATTTATACAGGTGAATTTTTAGGGTTTTTTTTCATGGCCAAATCCAAAGCTATGAATAATATCGAAAAACACTGAAAGGAATCTCGAGCCCGATTTTGATGAAAACTAAAACTGCATCATTGGACTTTTGAAAAATCGTTATTCCTACCCAGGAAGTGAACCTTTTGATTTAGAAAAATAACACATCCTGTATAATTTCACCCTCCAAACAAGAAGCTAATAAGGATTAAACTCAGGGAAGTAATAACACATGGCAAACTCAAGGAAAAACGCATGTTTTACAAATTATTATTTTTATTTTAAAAAATACATATATATCAACATCGGGCCCGAGAAAATACAACCGCATCATTAGATTTTTTAAAAATATCACCTACGGTTAAGGTATATATACCTTTAGTCAGTAAAATTAATTTGTTCAAAATGAGAGTTTTCCTTTAGTTTGCCATGTGTTATTACTTCCCAGAATTTGATCCTTATTAGTTTCACTTTCGAATGGTGGAATTTAACAATTTTTCAAAAATCCCATGACATAGCTACTTTTAGTTTTCATCAAAATCGGGCTCGAGACTCCTTTCAGTGATTTTCGATATTCCTCATAGTTTCTGATTTGGCCATGAAGGCACACCTTAAAAATTCACTATACAGGTAGTTGGATGTTTGTTAATAAAACTAATATGGCATAGAGGTAGATTATAGTCTGGCATAGCACAGGATACCTTTTATTATTCTGTGAGTACTATCCCTTGGGATAATTTTCGATACTCACGTGGGTAGCAGCTAGTATGACATAGACAGGCTTGCAGTAAACATACAAACCTTTAAACTTAAATGGTGACTTTCCCAAATCTTTTCTATCATAGTGCACATGAATAGACAAATCAAAGCATGTTTCATATATCTTATAGCGCACAATGAAAGTACCATCTCTTCGGTCTAATTTGTTCACCCAAACACGGCAATGTTGGCTTGCACTAGATTTACCATCAATTTCAACAACCAATTTTTTATTTATATCCGGAGTGTACCTGCAAAGCAAAATTAAAAATAAAAGCACTATTTACACAAAAAGGTTGAGACTTTAATGAATTTATATTCTTATGATTGAGCTAGGTATAACAATATAACAAAAATAATTATTGCCAAAAACGGCGAAAAAATCGAAACTTCCCATTAATTAAATATTTTTATCTTTATTTGTTGTTATAGCATCAATAGAAGGCTCAACCTCCTATCTTGCCCTCTGTGCCCCAAAACATTCAACCAAAATGAGCTATGTGCTCTTACCAACGATGCTGTGGAAGTGGCTATGTTTTGGGCCACCCAAATTTAAAATACAGTTGTGTCAGTAGTGACATGAAGAAGAAGACCAATAGAAATAATGTATCTGTGAATTTCAACTGTGTACCTCTACAGTTCGAATTAAAATGCCTCCCACTGAGAGACAAACCCTCCCACACAAGGAATCGTTCAAGTATCTAGGAATTCATCTGGACCGCAGACTCACATGGAAACCTCCAAAAAACGACAGACGAACTCAATTTCAAGTTTCGAGAACTACATTGGCTGCTTGGGAGACACTCTGTGTTAAGCACTGACAAAAAGCTTTAAATTTATAAAACAATATTAAAACCCATATGGCTATACAGAAGGGATTGACCTGCAATGGCTTGTATGATGACACAAGGCTGGGTGATATTCCTGGCTTTGGGACCATTATGATTTCCGACACTTTCTAAATTCTAGGAATCTGTCCAGTCCTCAAAATTCCATTAAAGAGCTGTGTTATGAAGACTATGGCTTTTTTCTGGCAGTTGATGCAGAATTTCAGCAGTTTTAAGGCAGTATCCAGGAGCTTTATTTAGTTCTAGACCTTTTATAATCCTCCAGATCTCGTGTGGTGAGCAGCACTTCAGTGGTAAACTGAGTTGAAGATTTGTCTCGCAAATAGTTTTGGATCTCCTTATTGCTTGACATGTCGAGTAAATAAATTAAAAAAAAAAAAACATAAAATTTCAATTTGAAATTTCGAAACAATTAGGTGAATTTTTATGTTTTTCTTTTAAATTTGACCTTTAAATCACTCTCCAGTAAAGTTTACTTTATGTTTAAGGATTGGCTTTCAAGCGTCGATATAGTTTTTTAATCCCCACTCTTTAGTAAAATAATGAGCATACTGTTATACACAGTAAAAATAATTGTAGTTATTGATTTTTTACTCAGGTTTGGGCATTAATATGTGTAAATTTATAGTTACTGATTTTTTACTCACGTTTGGGCATTAATATGTGTAAAGTTAATAAAAAAGTATCTAGCCGGCATAATTATTTCAACTGGTTTGAGTCCTGGACCTGATATAATTACTTCATCAGTCTGTGATTCCGGAAGAACACATAAAAATAACAAATATAACACTTCTTTCAAATACATTTTGGATAAATCACAGACTCACTAATTTATTACAGGTCAGACTATCATCTTGGAATGTTGAAAGTAAACTTTGGTAAACATAACCTCACTCCTCACTCAACAAAGATGATAGATCCTGTCAAAATGACAAAATGGTGACATTGCGATTGCGTTTCCTTTCACGTGACATTACTTGAAAAACATGTCTTTTTTTCTGCAAACATATTTTTGCATTTTTTTTTTACGATTTACAATTGGTAGGCAGCCGCTTCGCGCAAAATACTGGTATTCAGCTAAATCTGTTTGACTTTGACTGGAAGCCGACCCCATTATAGTTGGGTAAAGGCAAAGCAGATGATGATAATACGATTTGCAATACAATTGCAACAATCCAAATTTTAGGTTGAGAACGCGTAATTTAATGCGCGTATTTATTCATTTATGTGCACACAATATACCTATTTATACGTATTTTGTACAGAGAAAAGAGCACAAAGGTACTGCTTATTTCTACAGAAATTTCTTCCAGCAGACCTGCGACAGAAGAATTAGATAAGAAAAATAGACACCGTGTGTAAAGAAACAGAGAAGGAAACTTAAAATAAACTATTCTAATTTAACTTAAACATATTACTATCTTATAATAAATATAAATCTAATTACAATAAACATACCAACAAATATACCTACACAAATAGATTTACAAATATAATATTTATAATAAATTAATACATACCTATAAAATATACCTACAGGATCACATTATTGACAGATAATGCTCTCTGACTTCTCTTTTGAAAATGTTAATATTTTTGCAGTCTCTTATGTTAGGCGGGAGTGAGTTCCACAAACGTGTACTGCATGAAAAGAGAAGGAGTGGGAATATGAATGGGATTTATGGGACGGGATGATGTTTGAGGTGAGATCTACACAGCGCATCGGTAGGGCGAGTGAACGAGAAACGATCGCGCAGGTAGCTTGGGTATGCAGGATTAAACAAGATGTTATAAAGGAGACATAATATTCGAGTGTTCCTGCGAAGACGGATAGGGAGCCACTTGAGATCCTTGCGGAACTGAGAGACATGGTCGTATTTTCTCAGGCCAAAAACAAATCGAATGCACAAGTTTTGCAAGCGCTCAAGCTTATTTAAGAGCTCCTCAGTGGCATCCAGGTAGCAGGCATCAGCGTAATCAGTATGTACCGGACGGGCGTGATCGACTGGAACGGGGGTGTGATGGGGTAAGTCTATCCTTCTTCTACTCCTCCGATGTGAACTGTGACCAACCGACTGCGTCCAGCCGCGCTGACGTCCTGTACCGGGATCTGAGGGTCTCCGTACCACACGTACAATGTTCTTCTATTTTGCCAATTACTTGCTGTCTTCGGGGTAGATTGGGGTGCGGGATGAATGCTTACCAGGGTTAAATAATATGCAGGAATTTGACAACACTGCAGCTAATGGTTTAAATTAAAACTAAAATTTATTTAGCCCAAACTTTAATTCAGACGATTATTATGTTCGCGACGAAGCATTTAGCATTATATAACTCGCATAGACAGCGCCCATGTACCTATAGTCGTAAGCTTATGTACTTAAAGCTTAGGAGCTTATGTGCTGACATAGTCATAGTTTATAAGCTATGTAATGATCAAAAACGTATATTTTTGTCGTTTTTCCCCAGGCACATAAAATATGTTCTGGGGAAACTTATTTTCATTAAAACTACATAGATAGGTAGGGCTACACATTTCCCCTACACATTCCTGGTAGCACCCAAAAGGCGTGTTTTGATTGGTTGATGGAAATCAACAGTAACGAAGGTACACAGGTAATGAACATTTCACACATACCTACACAGGACAGTTACTCAAAGGTAACAGGGTGGATAGCAAAACCACCATTTACAGACACCTTCAGTTACTAAACATACAGAAAATCTAGGTATATAGGTTTTAAATAATAGGCACTGGAAACCTAGCACTGAGCCCTATCCAAATATGTACACATCTTTATGGTCAGGCAAGGCATAAAGCTGCAAAATAGGAAAATGTAAAATCACAGATTTTTATCCCCTTCCGGGTTCCTGACCTACAGTACCTCCACCCTTAGAGGGGTGGCTTCAAAAGTTTTGTATCTGGATAGAGGGATGATGCACCTACCCTAATACAGATAGTTTGGTAGCCCATGGGACACAGTTTTTCGGGAAATCAACCCTTAATAGTAAACAAGTTCACACTTGTAAACAGTTTCGACAGTTAAATGCAACAAGCCCACTAGTGGGGAGGGTTGAAGGGTTGGTTTTCACCCCGTTCGACGGGGAATTTCGGGGGATTTACAGAGAGGTGCATCAACCCCTATCCAGACCTAGAATAGACCTAGATACAACCAGGAATGTAATAGAACCGTAGTTAAAATTAACAGTTAAAATAAACTGACACAGTTAGTGGTTTTTGGGCCTCGTTACGGTAAGGTAACCTCGTACCTTAGTAAATTGGTAAAAAATAGAAACTCGTAGTCACCGGCAGAAGAAATATAGAAACTATAAATAGAATCACAGTACTCGCGAATTTGCCCTTAAAGGGCAAGAAGGATTGAAGAGTTTTCAAAGAGTGGAAGGAAAAGTGCACCTTACGACTAACCTCATTTACTTGCGCTCGCCAAGAAAGATTGCTTTCAATTAAGACACCAAGATTCTTTGCTGAGTCCGTGTACGCAATGATCGATCCGTCGAGGGATAATGGCGGCAAAGTGGAACTGTCAAGCGCAGTGCGATAATAACGACTGCCTATGATCATAGCCTGGGACTTGGACGGATTAATCTGTAAGCCGTATGACTTAGCCCATTGATTCAGGTCACGATTCATGGCATCAATCGCTGAATCCGCGTCAGCCAGCAAGAAGTGTCGATACAGCTGCAAATCGTCTGCGTAAAGGTGGAAGTTGGAGGCGATAACCTTAGTAACGGTATTTATGAAGATAGTGAAAAGAAGTGGAGAGAGAACGCCACCCTGAGGAACACCGGCAGTGATGACCTCACTGCCGGTGTTCCTCAGGGTGGCGTTCCGCACCAATCAGAGAAAGTTTCTTCAAGGCGGACACACTGAGAGCGACCCCGAAGATAAGAGTCAAACCAGGAGAGTGCAGAAGGAGAAAAGTTAATAGAACGAAGGACTCCAAGAAGTATGTCGAAATCCACTGAGTTGAACGCACAGCTGAAGTCGAGTAGGACTAATACAGTCAGAGATTTATTGTCCATAGCCCAGCGGATATCGTCAGTGACTTTCAGAAGCGCGGTAACAGTGCTATGACCAGCACGGAAGCCAGATTGGAAAGGGGAGATAAGAGAGATAGTTGATAGATATCTGGAAATTTGACCATGGACAATGTGTTCAAGAACTTTAGAAAGGAAAGGCAGAATGGTGATGGGTCTGAAGTGAGATAAAGACGATGGATTGCTTGATTTGGGAATTGGTATTATGTGAGCTTGTTTCCAGGATGTAGGAAATGTACCAGAGAATAAGGAATAATTTGCAATGTGAGTAAGAATGGGAAGCAGTTGTGGGAGAATAGGGATTTTCATTCTTGAACACAGATTGTCATGGCCTACAGCAGAAGACGAGATAGCGAGAAGAGAATTTTTAACATCGTCTTCAGAGACAGAACTAAGATTAAAAGATGGACAGTACGGTAATGGCAAATTGGAGAGCTCAAGCAAAGTAGAAGCTTTTACGTTAGGTTGCAGAGAGACAGGAGGAAGAGAAAAGTGCCTATTGAGAGCAGACAAGTCGATATCTGCGCAAGTGGAACTAGGAGATTTGCCGATACCAACTGACTTCAGAAATTTCCAGATATCAGAGGACTTGCGATCAACAAGAGATTCATGGAAATAGCGTCCCTTAGCACCTCGACACAGACGACTGCAGCTGTTACGCAGAGCTTTGAAACGAGCAAGATTCTGCTCCGTAGGTCTACGCCTATACCTGCTCTTTGCCTTCTCCTTACGCACAATAGCAATTTTGATTTCAGAAGTCATCCACGGAGCAGGATTATGCCTAATTTTTATTCTTCGCCGCGGAGAATGTTTGTCATATAGACTCAACAGCTGGGAGGTGAAGCAGTTCACCTTTTCGTCGATACAGGAGCTTTCGGTTACCGAGGTCCAGTCGATAGAACCTGCATCATGCATCAACGCAACCAGATTTAATCCATTATAATTACGAAGAAAACAGTAGCGAGGTTTTCTTTTAGGAGAGCGTATACGGTAAGATAAATATGGTCATGGTAAGAAAAGGTCGCAGTGAGCTTGCTAAACTCAGCAACTTTTTCCGGCGAAGAAACAATCATTAGGTCCAAAAGAGAAGGCGTGCAGTTAGGAAAGTTATGGGTCGCAGAGAGAGGAAGAATTTCAAGATTAGAAGAAGATAAGAGAGAGCGGAGTTTCAGAGAACGACTATCATCTTTAAGTAAACAAGTGTTAAAATCATCCATTAAAATAACATGCTCGTACAACGGGCAAAGATTATTAAGAGATGTTTCTAAGGAGTCAAAATAGTTAATATGAAGATTGGGGGAGTAGAATACTGAGAGTAATACTTTGGTATGATTTAATATAATCTCCAGGAACAAGAATTCAGCCGACCCAGACTATTGAGATGGAGAATAATGGCGCGTAATGGTGGTTGGGAATGTTTTATGTTATAAAAAAATTTTGCATTGCTACACTCACCAATAAACCTAAATATTAGTATTGTAGTTTAATATTACTTAAAGAAAACGGCGTCTCCGGCAAAAAAAATGTTGCTTGGGTATCAGAAATCCCCCAAGAACCCCTAATATCCTTACTTTTCGTCCAGCGAGGCAGCACGTATCTAAGCCCAACACCCTCACGCTACACTAGCTCCGCTAGCGGCGAATTCAAAAGCGATAGCCTCATTAGTTTAAAAAACCTTATTGTGCGGGACAGCAACAGTGTACAGTGATTATTATTATAGTGATTAAGAGTGAAAATAACTTTGTACTAATATTTATAGTTAAGAATTTAATGCGTAATAATAGGCAAATATTCGAGACAGTTCTTATTTGTAAGTAGGTACTTACGACGTGGCATCACAGAAAGCTCTCGATGCGCCGCTCGTAAAATCTATCTCTATGTAGTCTGTGCTCGTAAACAAGTTTATACTCGCAAGCGGCGCCTTTGACTTCACCGCACGTGGCTTAATTCTTTTCTTGCAATTCTTTGATTTGATTTGAAGATTCTTTGCTTGATTCTTTTCTTTGAAAAATAAGTTATAATTGGATTTACTTACCGGTGAAAACATACTTTTGCAATATTTTCTTTCAAAACACTATTTCTATTCGAATAACCGGGTACAGTACATGCCATTGTTCATTGCAAAACGAAAAACACACTCAAACCACAATATTTTTCTCAATTTGACAATATTTTTGATAAAATTGGTAGACTAATGTGTTAACCAGCTGGCAAACAAAATGGCGATTCTCGGCTGGTGGCGCGCGGCATTTTAAGACGGTCGGGAATGCTATTGATATCTCTTTTTGTCTCATTAAATGTTTCCATTAAAAATGTTGAGTACAAGATAGGTTACTATATTATTATACAACTTAATAGAAGCTATCTAGGTATAATATATCTATGTTATTGGCTGTATGCTATGCGTGCTCTATGCATGCTGACTGACATATAAATCATGCTTACCTTATACGTCAATAAATACTAATTACTGGAATTGTAATTAAGGATAAATATAAAACTAATGAATTGGATTTCCCTATATTATGGATTTATATACTGATGAATTGAACTGGATGAACCCTACCCAAGAAAAATGCTAACTGGTGACTAGGCAGCAGGATCTCAGACCTTAGCCTGTTCCGTCATGAACGTCCTAAAAAAATATATGTATACTAACGTCAGTGGGACTAAAGTAAAGGACTGTCAATACTGTCATGCATGTCAGTATGTCAGTCAAGAGTCAAGTTAACTATCTCGCCGTCGCCGCTAGTGTAGTCTTTGCTCGCTGCCTTAGAGGCTTAGATGTGTGCATTTTGGGATAAAAATCTTACCCAAAGTCTAAAAAGTTGTAAAGTTTAATCACCTGTACTGTTTTCGCATGAACCAGTTTCAATTATGGCTTCTGGAAACCTGAAACTTTTACGCAATAGTTTTAGCAAATTGAGGTTATAAAATAGCACTATTTAAATTAAAAATTGTGAAGAAAACCTATGTAACGGACATCATTTATTTGTTTTATTACAGGATAGATCATATCTTCACTCGGTCTTTTCAAAAGCCTAGATATCGGCCTCCCTATTGGTATACTCCTAAAGAGAGGGTGGTATGTATTAAAACACATTTGATTATTAATCAACTTATGTATTTTTAGGTGACACACACATTTTTAATTTTTATTTTCTCATATGTCTCTTATCATAAATCGGTTACATAAATTTAAGTTTTACTTTATTTTTATTACCTTTCATATGAATTTGGAAATCTTGAATAATTTTAGCCGTCGGAAGAATTCATAACTCTGGAAAATAAACAATTTATTGAAGAAGTAATGCAAGATAAAATGCAACATCAAACTTCTTTGCACTCGCCTCTGTTAAATATTGACTCAAATAAACCAGCTGAGTGGAACTCAAGAACCCGTAGAGTTGGTCTCATTGCTCGTAAAATAGGCAATTATCCTCTATGGTCCAAGGATGGAAAGAAATTGTTAACTACATTATTACAGGTACAATTTAGTATATGTTGATGAATAAAGCATTTTTTGAACTCTTGATTTGTTCATTTAAAGAGCTCAGAAAAAAAAGATGGTAATTTTTATAGATTGAATGAATGTTACTAAATTACTATTATAAATATATTATAATTTAATTACAAAGCTTCTTTGTATTTTAAGGTTGTGGATAATCATGTTATAAAATATATCCCTCCAGAAGAATTTAACCCCATGAAAACCTCAACAAATGTGTGGAAAGAAAAAAAAAGATTGGGATGTATGTTAGTTGGATCTGAGACTATAGATCCTAGCACTGTCACAAAAGAATACTGCGGTTTATTTAATAATGCAGGGATGCTGCCCAAAAGACACTTATGCAGATTCATGGTATCACCAGAATCTTACATACCACCGGGAACACCATTGCTAGCAACACACTTTAGAGTTGGTGACTACATTGATGTACGAGCAAAAACGTAAGAAAAATAATAAGTGATCAAAATGGCATTCGCTTAAATTTTTAACCAGCTTCTTTAAGGTTTAGTTGTTATTTTGAGTACTTTTTCTTATGAATACTCAGTTTTCCTTGACTTTTCCCAATTTCAATACCAGTGTTTTAGTACTCCATGTAAAATACTGGTACTGGATGCAGTTGAATACCAGTATTTATTCAGCTGCGTCCAGTACCAGTACTGCCTATCTGACAATCACAACCCAGTAACTGGGTAGGGCAATACCCATTAACGCTACGCAATGCAGCTGATTATAAATCAGATCCTAACTTCAGTTGCAAAATAACTAATCATCCCTACTATGGGTCTTTATATGGTCCAATCCTCAATTGGTGGGTATTAATGTACAAACGCAATGCGCCGCGGTTCGATAAGTTTATATCGTGCACATAGTTTTTAAAGGCCATTTCCAAGTATCTTCATAAACAAATGTTTTTCTTTTATTTGGACGACATTAAAATGAAGATAAAAATATTTTTCAGAATGGATCGAGGTTTTCAAGGAGTAATGAAGCGATGGGGATTTAAAGGAATGCCAGCATCCCACGGTGTCACCAAAACTCACAGAAGGCCAGGAAATATTGGTGCTGGAGGTGAAAAAGCACGAGTATGGCCTGGTACTAAGATGCCCGGGCACATGGGGAACAGGTATTGTACTTTTGTGTCTTGACCCTTTGCTTTATTTTTTAATTAAAGTTAATTTAAGTTAGTTTCGACCTCGAAATACAAACGCGTTTTTAGAGTTACAAACATGAAAATATTAACCCTTACCTAGGATTTGCTAGTTCTGTTTTATTCATTCCACTTGTCTAATATTTTTATTTAATATCTTCCTGTTTTATCATTAACGTCATGTATGTATGTAAATCGGGCTGGTTTCCGCAACTCCACGACTAAGCGCGTATTTTGCGTGCAGGTGGGACAAATGCGTCATTCGATCCACCCCAGCTCCCCAAGGAAGGCCAGCAACGCCTTGGTGTTACTAACTATCTCGCAGAGGGTACCTGGGTTTCCGAAGTACTTTGCCCTGTAATCCGCAACTACCGGGCAGCTTAGAAGCAGGTGTGCTGCTGTCTCATTCTCCTCCATGCAGGCTCTGCATAGCGGGCTGTCAGTGACTCCTATAGCTTAGAGGTGTTTATTAAAAGACCCGTGGCCAGTTGTTACGGCTGTGACTGAACGCAACTGTTGTTTAGTCATTATCTCCGGTGCGTTTCCTTACCAGATTGCGTAAGTACCCGAAAGGCAGCGGCACGATGGGCTCAGGTACCATCGCTGACAAACTCGACCCCCTTCGGGCGAGTTCATCCGCAGCGTCATATTATTAACATATAATCTGGTCAATCCAATACATTGGTCTGACCAGATTCGCACCGCCCTTGACACTACCTTTCACAACGCCCTCCACACCGCCAGGGATAGAATCAGATGGAGAAACATCAAACGTGTGAAAGTGATACAGAAGGGAGGTCACGGCCCGCAGCACTGAGGAATACGACGCAAGGAGGGGGAGGAAGATCATAAAAGTCATGATGACGGGATCAAGTCTTGTAATTGAAACTGAAAGATTCTATATTTAGTACCCAATTAGCAATTTTCTAGCTAACCGATAAAACAATGTTATACAAATAAAAATAAAGTGCCTGCATTAAATATAGCCGCAACTTTACTTAAAGTATTTTCGCTCGTTGAATTATTCAGGCGTAGAAAATGTCAAAAATGAAAAAAGAATTTTGTAAAAAAACTACTAAGATCCGTCACCTACTGTTAATTTTCGGAGGTACAAAATCAGGTACTAAATACTGGTCTGATCAGAACGATGTAATTCGTTGTAGTTTCGGAGTACAGGTCTCGTCATAATAACGCGTTCGTTATAATGACGTGTTATCGTGAAATTTATTTTATGCCGTGTGAGATACAATTTTTTCAGGACAGGTACAAAATAGTACTAAATGGGTACTAAATATACGTGGTAGAATCTTTCAATTACAAGATTTGGTCCCGACATTATGACGTTTATGTTTTATCGAAAGCCTATGCTTCAATCACGCGTGCGTGACACTGTCTGTTTTTCTCCGAATCGACTGGACCGATTCAGTTATTAAATACAAAGCGTGCTCGTGACCAAAGGAAGGATTATTTTTTATATATTTATACGTAAAGATAAAATACCTTGAAGGCTTTTCATCCACCGCAATTGGCCCCCTTGGTCCCATGCCGGGATTGACGAAACTGATTAAAACATTATTTCTATGCGTCTTGCGTTTTTTTTTTGTTTCGTTTCTAAACGATTGAACTCTATGGTAGATATATTTTTCAACTGTGGAACTAAAACTGCATCATTGGACTTTTGAAAAATCGTTATTCCTACCCAGGAAGTGAACCTTTTGATTTAGAAAAATAACACATCCTGTATAATTTCACCCTCCAAACAAGAAGCTAATAAGGATTAAACTCAGGGAAGTAATAACACATGGCAAACTCAAGGAAAAACGCATGTTTTACAAATTATTATTTTTATTTTAAAAAATACATATATATCAACATCGGGCCCGAGAAAATACAACCGCATCATTAGATTTTTTAAAAATATCACCTACGGTTAAGGTATATATACCTTTAGTCAGTAAAATTAATTTGTTCAAAATGAGAGTTTTCCTTTAGTTTGCCATGTGTTATTACTTCCCAGAATTTGATCCTTATTAGTTTCACTTTCGAATGGTGGAATTTAACAATTTTTCAAAAATCCCATGACATAGCTACTTTTAGTTTTCATCAAAATCGGGCTCGAGACTCCTTTCAGTGATTTTCGATATTCCTCATAGTTTCTGATTTGGCCATGAAGGCACACCTTAAAAATTCACTATACAGGTAGTTGGATGTTTGTTAATAAAACTAATATGGCATAGAGGTAGATTATAGTCTGGCATAGCACAGGATACCTTTTATTATTCTGTGAGTACTATCCCTTGGGATAATTTTCGATACTCACGTGGGTAGCAGCTAGTATGACATAGACAGGCTTGCAGTAAACATACAAACCTTTAAACTTAAATGGTGACTTTCCCAAATCTTTTCTATCATAGTGCACATGAATAGACAAATCAAAGCATGTTTCATATATCTTATAGCGCACAATGAAAGTACCATCTCTTCGGTCTAATTTGTTCACCCAAACACGGCAATGTTGGCTTGCACTAGATTTACCATCAATTTCAACAACCAATTTTTTATTTATATCCGGAGTGTACCTGCAAAGCAAAATTAAAAATAAAAGCACTATTTACACAAAAAGGTTGAGACTTTAATGAATTTATATTCTTATGATTGAGCTAGGTATAACAATATAACAAAAATAATTATTGCCAAAAACGGCGAAAAAATCGAAACTTCCCATTAATTAAATATTTTTATCTTTATTTGTTGTTATAGCATCAATAGAAGGCTCAACCTCCTATCTTGCCCTCTGTGCCCCAAAACATTCAACCAAAATGAGCTATGTGCTCTTACCAACGATGCTGTGGAAGTGGCTATGTTTTGGGCCACCCAAATTTAAAATACAGTTGTGTCAGTAGTGACATGAAGAAGAAGACCAATAGAAATAATGTATCTGTGAATTTCAACTGTGTACCTCTACAGTTCGAATTAAAATGCCTCCCACTGAGAGACAAACCCTCCCACACAAGGAATCGTTCAAGTATCTAGGAATTCATCTGGACCGCAGACTCACATGGAAACCTCCAAAAAACGACAGACGAACTCAATTTCAAGTTTCGAGAACTACATTGGCTGCTTGGGAGACACTCTGTGTTAAGCACTGACAAAAAGCTTTAAATTTATAAAACAATATTAAAACCCATATGGCTATACAGAAGGGATTGACCTGCAATGGCTTGTATGATGACACAAGGCTGGGTGATATTCCTGGCTTTGGGACCATTATGATTTCCGACACTTTCTAAATTCTAGGAATCTGTCCAGTCCTCAAAATTCCATTAAAGAGCTGTGTTATGAAGACTATGGCTTTTTTCTGGCAGTTGATGCAGAATTTCAGCAGTTTTAAGGCAGTATCCAGGAGCTTTATTTAGTTCTAGACCTTTTATAATCCTCCAGATCTCGTGTGGTGAGCAGCACTTCAGTGGTAAACTGAGTTGAAGATTTGTCTCGCAAATAGTTTTGGATCTCCTTATTGCTTGACATGTCGAGTAAATAAATTAAAAAAAAAAAAACATAAAATTTCAATTTGAAATTTCGAAACAATTAGGTGAATTTTTATGTTTTTCTTTTAAATTTGACCTTTAAATCACTCTCCAGTAAAGTTTACTTTATGTTTAAGGATTGGCTTTCAAGCGTCGATATAGTTTTTTAATCCCCACTCTTTAGTAAAATAATGAGCATACTGTTATACACAGTAAAAATAATTGTAGTTATTGATTTTTTACTCAGGTTTGGGCATTAATATGTGTAAATTTATAGTTACTGATTTTTTACTCACGTTTGGGCATTAATATGTGTAAAGTTAATAAAAAAGTATCTAGCCGGCATAATTATTTCAACTGGTTTGAGTCCTGGACCTGATATAATTACTTCATCAGTCTGTGATTCCGGAAGAACACATAAAAATAACAAATATAACACTTCTTTCAAATACATTTTGGATAAATCACAGACTCACTAATTTATTACAGGTCAGACTATCATCTTGGAATGTTGAAAGTAAACTTTGGTAAACATAACCTCACTCCTCACTCAACAAAGATGATAGATCCTGTCAAAATGACAAAATGGTGACATTGCGATTGCGTTTCCTTTCACGTGACATTACTTGAAAAACATGTCTTTTTTTCTGCAAACATATTTTTGCATTTTTTTTTTACGATTTACAATTGGTAGGCAGCCGCTTCGCGCAAAATACTGGTATTCAGCTAAATCTGTTTGACTTTGACTGGAAGCCGACCCCATTATAGTTGGGTAAAGGCAAAGCAGATGATGATAATACGATTTGCAATACAATTGCAACAATCCAAATTTTAGGTTGAGAACGCGTAATTTAATGCGCGTATTTATTCATTTATGTGCACACAATATACCTATTTATACGTATTTTGTACAGAGAAAAGAGCACAAAGGTACTGCTTATTTCTACAGAAATTTCTTCCAGCAGACCTGCGACAGAAGAATTAGATAAGAAAAATAGACACCGTGTGTAAAGAAACAGAGAAGGAAACTTAAAATAAACTATTCTAATTTAACTTAAACATATTACTATCTTATAATAAATATAAATCTAATTACAATAAACATACCAACAAATATACCTACACAAATAGATTTACAAATATAATATTTATAATAAATTAATACATACCTATAAAATATACCTACAGGATCACATTATTGACAGATAATGCTCTCTGACTTCTCTTTTGAAAATGTTAATATTTTTGCAGTCTCTTATGTTAGGCGGGAGTGAGTTCCACAAACGTGTACTGCATGAAAAGAGAAGGAGTGGGAATATGAATGGGATTTATGGGACGGGATGATGTTTGAGGTGAGATCTACACAGCGCATCGGTAGGGCGAGTGAACGAGAAACGATCGCGCAGGTAGCTTGGGTATGCAGGATTAAACAAGATGTTATAAAGGAGACATAATATTCGAGTGTTCCTGCGAAGACGGATAGGGAGCCACTTGAGATCCTTGCGGAACTGAGAGACATGGTCGTATTTTCTCAGGCCAAAAACAAATCGAATGCACAAGTTTTGCAAGCGCTCAAGCTTATTTAAGAGCTCCTCAGTGGCATCCAGGTAGCAGGCATCAGCGTAATCAGTATGTACCGGACGGGCGTGATCGACTGGAACGGGGGTGTGATGGGGTAAGTCTATCCTTCTTCTACTCCTCCGATGTGAACTGTGACCAACCGACTGCGTCCAGCCGCGCTGACGTCCTGTACCGGGATCTGAGGGTCTCCGTACCACACGTACAATGTTCTTCTATTTTGCCAATTACTTGCTGTCTTCGGGGTAGATTGGGGTGCGGGATGAATGCTTACCAGGGTTAAATAATATGCAGGAATTTGACAACACTGCAGCTAATGGTTTAAATTAAAACTAAAATTTATTTAGCCCAAACTTTAATTCAGACGATTATTATGTTCGCGACGAAGCATTTAGCATTATATAACTCGCATAGACAGCGCCCATGTACCTATAGTCGTAAGCTTATGTACTTAAAGCTTAGGAGCTTATGTGCTGACATAGTCATAGTTTATAAGCTATGTAATGATCAAAAACGTATATTTTTGTCGTTTTTCCCCAGGCACATAAAATATGTTCTGGGGAAACTTATTTTCATTAAAACTACATAGATAGGTAGGGCTACACATTTCCCCTACACATTCCTGGTAGCACCCAAAAGGCGTGTTTTGATTGGTTGATGGAAATCAACAGTAACGAAGGTACACAGGTAATGAACATTTCACACATACCTACACAGGACAGTTACTCAAAGGTAACAGGGTGGATAGCAAAACCACCATTTACAGACACCTTCAGTTACTAAACATACAGAAAATCTAGGTATATAGGTTTTAAATAATAGGCACTGGAAACCTAGCACTGAGCCCTATCCAAATATGTACACATCTTTATGGTCAGGCAAGGCATAAAGCTGCAAAATAGGAAAATGTAAAATCACAGATTTTTATCCCCTTCCGGGTTCCTGACCTACAGTACCTCCACCCTTAGAGGGGTGGCTTCAAAAGTTTTGTATCTGGATAGAGGGATGATGCACCTACCCTAATACAGATAGTTTGGTAGCCCATGGGACACAGTTTTTCGGGAAATCAACCCTTAATAGTAAACAAGTTCACACTTGTAAACAGTTTCGACAGTTAAATGCAACAAGCCCACTAGTGGGGAGGGTTGAAGGGTTGGTTTTCACCCCGTTCGACGGGGAATTTCGGGGGATTTACAGAGAGGTGCATCAACCCCTATCCAGACCTAGAATAGACCTAGATACAACCAGGAATGTAATAGAACCGTAGTTAAAATTAACAGTTAAAATAAACTGACACAGTTAGTGGTTTTTGGGCCTCGTTACGGTAAGGTAACCTCGTACCTTAGTAAATTGGTAAAAAATAGAAACTCGTAGTCACCGGCAGAAGAAATATAGAAACTATAAATAGAATCACAGTACTCGCGAATTTGCCCTTAAAGGGCAAGAAGGATTGAAGAGTTTTCAAAGAGTGGAAGGAAAAGTGCACCTTACGACTAACCTCATTTACTTGCGCTCGCCAAGAAAGATTGCTTTCAATTAAGACACCAAGATTCTTTGCTGAGTCCGTGTACGCAATGATCGATCCGTCGAGGGATAATGGCGGCAAAGTGGAACTGTCAAGCGCAGTGCGATAATAACGACTGCCTATGATCATAGCCTGGGACTTGGACGGATTAATCTGTAAGCCGTATGACTTAGCCCATTGATTCAGGTCACGATTCATGGCATCAATCGCTGAATCCGCGTCAGCCAGCAAGAAGTGTCGATACAGCTGCAAATCGTCTGCGTAAAGGTGGAAGTTGGAGGCGATAACCTTAGTAACGGTATTTATGAAGATAGTGAAAAGAAGTGGAGAGAGAACGCCACCCTGAGGAACACCGGCAGTGATGACCTCACTGCCGGTGTTCCTCAGGGTGGCGTTCCGCACCAATCAGAGAAAGTTTCTTCAAGGCGGACACACTGAGAGCGACCCCGAAGATAAGAGTCAAACCAGGAGAGTGCAGAAGGAGAAAAGTTAATAGAACGAAGGACTCCAAGAAGTATGTCGAAATCCACTGAGTTGAACGCACAGCTGAAGTCGAGTAGGACTAATACAGTCAGAGATTTATTGTCCATAGCCCAGCGGATATCGTCAGTGACTTTCAGAAGCGCGGTAACAGTGCTATGACCAGCACGGAAGCCAGATTGGAAAGGGGAGATAAGAGAGATAGTTGATAGATATCTGGAAATTTGACCATGGACAATGTGTTCAAGAACTTTAGAAAGGAAAGGCAGAATGGTGATGGGTCTGAAGTGAGATAAAGACGATGGATTGCTTGATTTGGGAATTGGTATTATGTGAGCTTGTTTCCAGGATGTAGGAAATGTACCAGAGAATAAGGAATAATTTGCAATGTGAGTAAGAATGGGAAGCAGTTGTGGGAGAATAGGGATTTTCATTCTTGAACACAGATTGTCATGGCCTACAGCAGAAGACGAGATAGCGAGAAGAGAATTTTTAACATCGTCTTCAGAGACAGAACTAAGATTAAAAGATGGACAGTACGGTAATGGCAAATTGGAGAGCTCAAGCAAAGTAGAAGCTTTTACGTTAGGTTGCAGAGAGACAGGAGGAAGAGAAAAGTGCCTATTGAGAGCAGACAAGTCGATATCTGCGCAAGTGGAACTAGGAGATTTGCCGATACCAACTGACTTCAGAAATTTCCAGATATCAGAGGACTTGCGATCAACAAGAGATTCATGGAAATAGCGTCCCTTAGCACCTCGACACAGACGACTGCAGCTGTTACGCAGAGCTTTGAAACGAGCAAGATTCTGCTCCGTAGGTCTACGCCTATACCTGCTCTTTGCCTTCTCCTTACGCACAATAGCAATTTTGATTTCAGAAGTCATCCACGGAGCAGGATTATGCCTAATTTTTATTCTTCGCCGCGGAGAATGTTTGTCATATAGACTCAACAGCTGGGAGGTGAAGCAGTTCACCTTTTCGTCGATACAGGAGCTTTCGGTTACCGAGGTCCAGTCGATAGAACCTGCATCATGCATCAACGCAACCAGATTTAATCCATTATAATTACGAAGAAAACAGTAGCGAGGTTTTCTTTTAGGAGAGCGTATACGGTAAGATAAATATGGTCATGGTAAGAAAAGGTCGCAGTGAGCTTGCTAAACTCAGCAACTTTTTCCGGCGAAGAAACAATCATTAGGTCCAAAAGAGAAGGCGTGCAGTTAGGAAAGTTATGGGTCGCAGAGAGAGGAAGAATTTCAAGATTAGAAGAAGATAAGAGAGAGCGGAGTTTCAGAGAACGACTATCATCTTTAAGTAAACAAGTGTTAAAATCATCCATTAAAATAACATGCTCGTACAACGGGCAAAGATTATTAAGAGATGTTTCTAAGGAGTCAAAATAGTTAATATGAAGATTGGGGGAGTAGAATACTGAGAGTAATACTTTGGTATGATTTAATATAATCTCCAGGAACAAGAATTCAGCCGACCCAGACTATTGAGATGGAGAATAATGGCGCGTAATGGTGGTTGGGAATGTTTTATGTTATAAAAAAATTTTGCATTGCTACACTCACCAATAAACCTAAATATTAGTATTGTAGTTTAATATTACTTAAAGAAAACGGCGTCTCCGGCAAAAAAAATGTTGCTTGGGTATCAGAAATCCCCCAAGAACCCCTAATATCCTTACTTTTCGTCCAGCGAGGCAGCACGTATCTAAGCCCAACACCCTCACGCTACACTAGCTCCGCTAGCGGCGAATTCAAAAGCGATAGCCTCATTAGTTTAAAAAACCTTATTGTGCGGGACAGCAACAGTGTACAGTGATTATTATTATAGTGATTAAGAGTGAAAATAACTTTGTACTAATATTTATAGTTAAGAATTTAATGCGTAATAATAGGCAAATATTCGAGACAGTTCTTATTTGTAAGTAGGTACTTACGACGTGGCATCACAGAAAGCTCTCGATGCGCCGCTCGTAAAATCTATCTCTATGTAGTCTGTGCTCGTAAACAAGTTTATACTCGCAAGCGGCGCCTTTGACTTCACCGCACGTGGCTTAATTCTTTTCTTGCAATTCTTTGATTTGATTTGAAGATTCTTTGCTTGATTCTTTTCTTTGAAAAATAAGTTATAATTGGATTTACTTACCGGTGAAAACATACTTTTGCAATATTTTCTTTCAAAACACTATTTCTATTCGAATAACCGGGTACAGTACATGCCATTGTTCATTGCAAAACGAAAAACACACTCAAACCACAATATTTTTCTCAATTTGACAATATTTTTGATAAAATTGGTAGACTAATGTGTTAACCAGCTGGCAAACAAAATGGCGATTCTCGGCTGGTGGCGCGCGGCATTTTAAGACGGTCGGGAATGCTATTGATATCTCTTTTTGTCTCATTAAATGTTTCCATTAAAAATGTTGAGTACAAGATAGGTTACTATATTATTATACAACTTAATAGAAGCTATCTAGGTATAATATATCTATGTTATTGGCTGTATGCTATGCGTGCTCTATGCATGCTGACTGACATATAAATCATGCTTACCTTATACGTCAATAAATACTAATTACTGGAATTGTAATTAAGGATAAATATAAAACTAATGAATTGGATTTCCCTATATTATGGATTTATATACTGATGAATTGAACTGGATGAACCCTACCCAAGAAAAATGCTAACTGGTGACTAGGCAGCAGGATCTCAGACCTTAGCCTGTTCCGTCATGAACGTCCTAAAAAAATATATGTATACTAACGTCAGTGGGACTAAAGTAAAGGACTGTCAATACTGTCATGCATGTCAGTATGTCAGTCAAGAGTCAAGTTAACTATCTCGCCGTCGCCGCTAGTGTAGTCTTTGCTCGCTGCCTTAGAGGCTTAGATGTGTGCATTTTGGGATAAAAATCTTACCCAAAGTCTAAAAAGTTGTAAAGTTTAATCACCTGTACTGTTTTCGCATGAACCAGTTTCAATTATGGCTTCTGGAAACCTGAAACTTTTACGCAATAGTTTTAGCAAATTGAGGTTATAAAATAGCACTATTTAAATTAAAAATTGTGAAGAAAACCTATGTAACGGACATCATTTATTTGTTTTATTACAGGATAGATCATATCTTCACTCGGTCTTTTCAAAAGCCTAGATATCGGCCTCCCTATTGGTATACTCCTAAAGAGAGGGTGGTATGTATTAAAACACATTTGATTATTAATCAACTTATGTATTTTTAGGTGACACACACATTTTTAATTTTTATTTTCTCATATGTCTCTTATCATAAATCGGTTACATAAATTTAAGTTTTACTTTATTTTTATTACCTTTCATATGAATTTGGAAATCTTGAATAATTTTAGCCGTCGGAAGAATTCATAACTCTGGAAAATAAACAATTTATTGAAGAAGTAATGCAAGATAAAATGCAACATCAAACTTCTTTGCACTCGCCTCTGTTAAATATTGACTCAAATAAACCAGCTGAGTGGAACTCAAGAACCCGTAGAGTTGGTCTCATTGCTCGTAAAATAGGCAATTATCCTCTATGGTCCAAGGATGGAAAGAAATTGTTAACTACATTATTACAGGTACAATTTAGTATATGTTGATGAATAAAGCATTTTTTGAACTCTTGATTTGTTCATTTAAAGAGCTCAGAAAAAAAAGATGGTAATTTTTATAGATTGAATGAATGTTACTAAATTACTATTATAAATATATTATAATTTAATTACAAAGCTTCTTTGTATTTTAAGGTTGTGGATAATCATGTTATAAAATATATCCCTCCAGAAGAATTTAACCCCATGAAAACCTCAACAAATGTGTGGAAAGAAAAAAAAAGATTGGGATGTATGTTAGTTGGATCTGAGACTATAGATCCTAGCACTGTCACAAAAGAATACTGCGGTTTATTTAATAATGCAGGGATGCTGCCCAAAAGACACTTATGCAGATTCATGGTATCACCAGAATCTTACATACCACCGGGAACACCATTGCTAGCAACACACTTTAGAGTTGGTGACTACATTGATGTACGAGCAAAAACGTAAGAAAAATAATAAGTGATCAAAATGGCATTCGCTTAAATTTTTAACCAGCTTCTTTAAGGTTTAGTTGTTATTTTGAGTACTTTTTCTTATGAATACTCAGTTTTCCTTGACTTTTCCCAATTTCAATACCAGTGTTTTAGTACTCCATGTAAAATACTGGTACTGG
This sequence comes from Lacanobia oleracea, assembly GCA_950371165.1. NCBI lineage: Eukaryota > Metazoa > Arthropoda > Insecta > Lepidoptera > Noctuidae > Lacanobia > Lacanobia oleracea. The sequence goes on from OX493393.1 coordinate 8,805,051, forward strand.
ATGCAGTTGAATACCAGTATTTATTCAGCTGCGTCCAGTACCAGTACTGCCTATCTGACAATCACAACCCAGTAACTGGGTAGGGCAATACCCATTAACGCTACGCAATGCAGCTGATTATAAATCAGATCCTAACTTCAGTTGCAAAATAACTAATCATCCCTACTATGGGTCTTTATATGGTCCAATCCTCAATTGGTGGGTATTAATGTACAAACGCAATGCGCCGCGGTTCGATAAGTTTATATCGTGCACATAGTTTTTAAAGGCCATTTCCAAGTATCTTCATAAACAAATGTTTTTCTTTTATTTGGACGACATTAAAATGAAGATAAAAATATTTTTCAGAATGGATCGAGGTTTTCAAGGAGTAATGAAGCGATGGGGATTTAAAGGAATGCCAGCATCCCACGGTGTCACCAAAACTCACAGAAGGCCAGGAAATATTGGTGCTGGAGGTGAAAAAGCACGAGTATGGCCTGGTACTAAGATGCCCGGGCACATGGGGAACAGGTATTGTACTTTTGTGTCTTGACCCTTTGCTTTATTTTTTAATTAAAGTTAATTTAAGTTAGTTTCGACCTCGAAATACAAACGCGTTTTTAGAGTTACAAACATGAAAATATTAACCCTTACCTAGGATTTGCTAGTTCTGTTTTATTCATTCCACTTGTCTAATATTTTTATTTAATATCTTCCTGTTTTATCATTAACGTCATGTATGTATGTAAATCGGGCTGGTTTCCGCAACTCCACGACTAAGCGCGTATTTTGCGTGCAGGTGGGACAAATGCGTCATTCGATCCACCCCAGCTCCCCAAGGAAGGCCAGCAACGCCTTGGTGTTACTAACTATCTCGCAGAGGGTACCTGGGTTTCCGAAGTACTTTGCCCTGTAATCCGCAACTACCGGGCAGCTTAGAAGCAGGTGTGCTGCTGTCTCATTCTCCTCCATGCAGGCTCTGCATAGCGGGCTGTCAGTGACTCCTATAGCTTAGAGGTGTTTATTAAAAGACCCGTGGCCAGTTGTTACGGCTGTGACTGAACGCAACTGTTGTTTAGTCATTATCTCCGGTGCGTTTCCTTACCAGATTGCGTAAGTACCCGAAAGGCAGCGGCACGATGGGCTCAGGTACCATCGCTGACAAACTCGACCCCCTTCGGGCGAGTTCATCCGCAGCGTCATATTATTAACATATAATCTGGTCAATCCAATACATTGGTCTGACCAGATTCGCACCGCCCTTGACACTACCTTTCACAACGCCCTCCACACCGCCAGGGATAGAATCAGATGGAGAAACATCAAACGTGTGAAAGTGATACAGAAGGGAGGTCACGGCCCGCAGCACTGAGGAATACGACGCAAGGAGGGGGAGGAAGATCATAAAAGTCATGATGACGGGATCAAGTCTTGTAATTGAAACTGAAAGATTCTATATTTAGTACCCAATTAGCAATTTTCTAGCTAACCGATAAAACAATGTTATACAAATAAAAATAAAGTGCCTGCATTAAATATAGCCGCAACTTTACTTAAAGTATTTTCGCTCGTTGAATTATTCAGGCGTAGAAAATGTCAAAAATGAAAAAAGAATTTTGTAAAAAAACTACTAAGATCCGTCACCTACTGTTAATTTTCGGAGGTACAAAATCAGGTACTAAATACTGGTCTGATCAGAACGATGTAATTCGTTGTAGTTTCGGAGTACAGGTCTCGTCATAATAACGCGTTCGTTATAATGACGTGTTATCGTGAAATTTATTTTATGCCGTGTGAGATACAATTTTTTCAGGACAGGTACAAAATAGTACTAAATGGGTACTAAATATACGTGGTAGAATCTTTCAATTACAAGATTTGGTCCCGACATTATGACGTTTATGTTTTATCGAAAGCCTATGCTTCAATCACGCGTGCGTGACACTGTCTGTTTTTCTCCGAATCGACTGGACCGATTCAGTTATTAAATACAAAGCGTGCTCGTGACCAAAGGAAGGATTATTTTTTATATATTTATACGTAAAGATAAAATACCTTGAAGGCTTTTCATCCACCGCAATTGGCCCCCTTGGTCCCATGCCGGGATTGACGAAACTGATTAAAACATTATTTCTATGCGTCTTGCGTTTTTTTTTTGTTTCGTTTCTAAACGATTGAACTCTATGGTAGATATATTTTTCAACTGTGGACACTAAAAAAAATACTTGCTAAAATAACGACATTCGCAAGCGAAACTCCAGAGAAAATCTTAGAGGGCCCAGAGAAGTTCATACTGTAGTTCTCGTTATCCTAATTAATCATGCCTAGCCTTTTCCCAACTATATTGGGGTCGGCTTCCAGTCAAGCCGGATTTAGCTGAATACCAGTATTTTACTAGGAGCGGCTGCCTACCAGACCTCCACAACCCTTTAACTGGGTAACACGGTACTTCATGGAAAGACTGGAGTCAGATTTACTGGCTTCTCACTATCCATAATTACTGCCAAAGATCTACAAATGACAGCCGGGACCAACGGCTTAACGTGCTTTCCGAGGCACGGAGGAAACTCGGTATGTTAAGATGGACACTCAGCCACAGACCAACCTTGGCAAGCGTTGCTTAACCTTGAAGATCGACCCGTGCGGCTATTATTATCTAGCCACAAACTCCTCTCGTTATCCTATTAAATAAAAATTGTAATTGCATAGGAATCCTTAAGTCTTTGAAAATTCATTTACTAACTTTGTAAACAAACTAAACGTTCCAGTATAAGACAATTTGTAACCATTATGTATTTATTTATAATTTAAACTTCATTTACAATAAGTCCGCCTATGTAAAGGGCGTATCTTTGAAATTAATAGTAGCTCGAAAGCGCCGAGGGGCACCGCGCACCTCACGCGGAGCCCGCATGCTTCCACGTGGAATGTTCGAAATATCGAACCTAGCGTCATAACATCAAATTAATTCAAACCGCCAACTGATTCAGTGTTGCTCCCACACAAACTTCATTAGTGTCGGCTGTCAAAATATTTACAAAAAGCAGCACTCTTATAAACAGTGATTAGACGTAGAATAAAGTAAAACTTGAACGCAGAAAAATAATGATTTATTTGCGGATGAATTTTTTGACGCCTTATTTTAGTTAGGATTTCTTATTTTAAGTGTATATTTTTCATTTTAATAGAATATGTTGTAGTTAAATGGATTCAATAAATCGATTATTTATTTTAAGATTAATTTTTCTAAGTCGTTAGTAAATTATATCATGTTTTGTATGTCCCCAAATTATTTTGAAAACTACTTATTCTGTAGATTATTTAGGCACATGGCCACAATTGTGCGATAGAGATAGCACTAGAGAATTTTTAGCACTCGGAAGCTATGGTGTAGATCAGTTGTAAACAAATCAGCTAATCATAATTGAACTAAGTATGTTATAAAAACGAAAGAAATGAAAAGTAGTTTTTTTTAGTTAACCAAAACCCAAGAACCTAAATTTAATGCAACGACCTTTTCAGTAAAATTCCGATGGAGTCTTACATGAGCGCCGCTGCTATTATGATTGGATTGCAGATTTCCTGAGGGATCGGTCTATCTGAGTGGTCATAGGTGGCTGCTCGTCCGGACTGCTAGATATTAATGCCGGAGTTCCTCAGGGGTCGGTGCTCCCGGCAGTATTGTTCCTATTGCATATTAATGATCTGCTAAAACCGGCACCTTAGGGTATGCAGACAACAGCACTGTGGCTGAGAGATACGTGTCCGACGCACGAGCTCGCAGATCCGGTCTCTCCCTCTCTATTATATTATATAGAATTCCACCCAGCTTCATCTTTCTGAGGTGTAACCGTGCCGATAACCAACCGACTTGAGCTTCTCGGTGTTACGTTAACATCTACCCTCAATTTTGGTCCTTTCATAGAGGTAAAGGCTCAAGTGGCTGCCAGAAAGTTGAGATCCTAGCAACGGTGAGACGGTATTTCACGCCGAAACAGCTGCTCAAACTTTGGGACGTATCTGTCAGATACGAGCTTGATGCCCTTGAGTCAATTGAGAAACGAGCCAAGAGGATCTTCGGCAATGATAGGCTCATCGAATCGAAGCTTCAAAGTCGGTTGCATCTTGGGGAGTGTGCGTCGGGATTGCATAATTTAATTACGCCAAGCTCGTTCCATCATCGGAGTACAAGACGTACGGCGATGTGCCACTAGTATATGGTGGACATCCCACCCACACGAGCAAAACGACACGTGCTCCATCTTCGACCGCATCATCGCTTATCATCAGGTGAGATAGTGGTCAAACGTATGCCTATCAATAGAAAAAAATATATATATTTTTTCTTCGCCGACGTTATGGAAAGGCTGTCAACACGACGATATATCTAATGAGAAGTTGAAAATGCGACAAAGCTAACTTAAGGCTTTGAAACGACAGCATTATCAATTAATTTGTACTTGTTAATATTTAATGTTTACAAAAATATGTCTGTGGTATGTGATAAAGCAAGGCTGGAACAGGGTTGGGCAGTATTTGAATTACTTGTAATTAAAATACCCGTCCAGACGGGTATGTGGGGCGTCGTCGTCAACCACGGCTGCAGAACCGCGCGCACGCGTACCAACTTGCTGCGCGAGGCGCCGCTAACAAGCGCGCTCCGCACTCTCCACCTCATTGCTGAGGACATAAGACATATTCTGTTGCACTTAGGGTGAATTTACAAGAACAGCTACTTAAAGAATTTGTTATGGTCAAAAAAGGGGAACTATTTAAGTTTTAAGTGTCCCTACAATATCGCATTGGGTCTAGCCTGTAAGTGTATTTGTGTGTATGTACTACTATTTATACGAGTATGTCTGTGGTATAAATAAATAATTTTATTTATTTACGTCCGTGTTTGGGTCACAAAAGTTCACATGTGTACCAAATTTCAACAGAATCGGTCCAGTTGATTCGGAGATAATAAGCTGTGTCAGACAGACAGACCACCAGCCAGCCAGACAAGCATGCGCGTTTTAAACAAATATTACATATAGAAATCAGCAAGACGACAAACAGTATTACCAGAGCGTTAAGGAATAATACCGGTCAAGACGCATTCTTTCGTTTGTCAGCCATATTGTGGGCGTGCGCATTTCATGTATTTTAGTTTATTGTTGTCTTTGGTGCGCACATAACATAGCTATTTTTTAGAGTTGTGCGCACCATTACTAGACGGCCACATTCCACTGTTGCCATCTCCTCACCGTGTTATTTATTATATTTTACCCTTATGTATTTATTTTTCTGTTTACTTATCCCGTTTTAATTACTTTTTATGCCGCTCCGATCGACGTCATACCCAACGCCGGCCCCGGCTGTCGCTGAAAACCAGCGCTGTGGCTCTGTCTCGCACACGAGTCCTAGCATTATGCTGAGCGAAGGCCGTTTTGCGCTAATGTGACGCACGTCTTCCCAACTTCTATAATTTGGTTTTATTTAATTTTTTTTTGTATACTTACTTCATGCTTGGCGCAAATAAACGCTTTTTCTTTCTAATAAAAGAAACTTACTGGGACTATTGCCGTATGGTGAAATACTGGTACCTAATGGTAAAATGGCAATGGCACATCACTTGATGTAAACTTTCCAGCTTCATCGATACTTAAAATCATGACTTAATTATAAATATTTACTTTTAGATGGCGAATACTCCGTGGCGTGAAAATTCTACGTATTAACACAAAGCACAATGTGATCTGGACGTTGGGTGTCGCTATACCCGGCGAAACGGGTGCAATGTGCTATTTATTTGACACAGTCCTTCCATTGAAGAAACACACGACATCACCTCCTTTTCCTACCCAACCTTTTATTGAAGATTTACCGTTGGAATATTATGATGATACTGTCCAACCCTTTGAGGAACAGTCTGTTACTTTTGAAGAAAATTGAGTCATAAGAAAAGAAATAACACTAGCAATAGAACTAAACTGGGCGCATAAAACGCCTTGAAGTTGTAGAGCGATGATTGCGTTCTGAGCTTATGCTAAGTATAATACTTATAATATTCTTAGTGGGTTAAGAGAACGTATCTCCAATAAGTGATCCAGAGCTGGTTGAGTGATTGTGTGTTAGATTTTTCATTGTGTGGTAATTAATATGACAAAACCAAGTAGTTATTTATTAATAATAATGAAAAACTGTTTAATGGAATATTTTTTTTATTGTTTTATTAATTACCAGGTTTCAGTTTGTTCTTAACTAATTTAAGCATTTATGTTTAAGTATAAAATAATTATGTAGGTAGTGGTTCTTATTTATATGATTATTATTCATTTAGAAACACTATTCTAAGCAGTTGCTTATAGTCAATAGGACAGAAATTAATGATAACAAAGAATATGATATTAGTTATTTGAGCCAGTGCTAAAGTTGATAACAGCTTCTTTTTATCATTGGAACTAGATGTAGCAGTGGTATCAATTCTGGACATAAAACTGGTGCTACCGAATCCAAACTTGGCAAGCAAGACAAAGCACGAAAGTAATATTTATTATTTTTTCAAAAAGTTCTTGGTTAATATACAGTGTGTCTTTATAATGTGCAAATAACGAAAATGCGGGAAAACTATGCTTAATTTTATCGACGGAAACGTATTAAAAAAATCTTTATTTAAAAAATAAAAAGATTGTTCGCTACTGTGACCCAAATGTAAACAAAACGGTGTAACTTTTAAACTAATCATTGGAAGTAATTTAGGCATTCTTATAAAATAACAATAGTGGGAAAAACTACCCTCAATTGAAAATAAACATATTTTTTTCATAAATTTTTACACTAATCGTAAAGTTTCTCGATAACTCACCCCGATCATTGACCTTTTTAATTCCTTCAATTTATTCTCCATCGTATTAGCTACCCAATAGTAAAAATTGCATGTTCATAACTCAAACATAACATGTTCTATTCAGTCAGTGTTAAAGCATGGTACTCTGAACGCACAATTTATTAAGGATGGTTTATTTGGGATGATAATTATTGGATTCAGGATGCTGCTAGGGCTGCCCCGCCTTTGTAGCGCTTCGGGTATGTAGGCTCGGGTTGATGGCTTCCATGCCATAATGCGCAAGCACACCTCCTCCCTACTGAGCAGAGTGCGGGGCAGCACTTACAGTATCCTTCAAGTTATCGCTGAGTATGGCTCGGCAGTCATGAAGGCTTTTAATACAAAGTTATTGAGCAAAAAAGAATATTCAGCAGGTTAAAGGTAAATTTTTGATCTCGTTTTTGCAGTCAATCGCTAGAGTAGAACAGGTCATGACAAAAATGATGAAAATATAAAACACAGATTATTCTTAAATTATGTTATTTATTCGTTCCGTTGTACCCAACTGTCTCTACTTAACTTTAAATAAAGATTTAACTTCAGAAATCGTGGGTCAACAGGGATGAGGCACAGTCAATAAAAGTTCGGTATCAAATACGTATTACAATTTATTTTTCTAACTGCATATTATTTGCATGGCACATTGCAAATAAATAAAAGTACCTACCTAAATCTTATCTCGCAAATGTGAAATCATCCTTAAACAACATATCTACCAATAGCACAAAATCAAATCGCTTTGATTTTTATCGCTTTTGTTAAAATTAAATATCAAACATCAAAACAACACTTATTACAATATTACTTAATAAAAAATGATTTCATTACTAATTTGATACTAGGTACTACATTTCATTAAACCATTGACCTTTTAATTAACGTTAAAGTATTGATTGACAATCAAATGACATTGTAGGGTAGTGTTTCGTAAATTTTTAGAGTGAGCCTGCATGTCCAAATAGGTACGAAACTATGACGAATGTATAATATATTTATAAACACTGAATGGAGTCTTGAGCCTGATTTTGATGAAAACTAAAACTGTACCTATCATTGGCTTTTTGAAAAATCGTTATTCCTACCCAGTAACCGAAACCGTTGATTTTGAAAAAAAAAATGTAAGTTTATTACACCATCCGAAAGTGTTGCTATAAGATTAAAAATTCTGGGAAGTAATAACACAAAAAAGTACATGGTAGGCAAATATAAATAACTACAGGCTTCGTCCGGGAGTTTGTGTTTTTTTTTTCCAAGATTCTCTTTCATACAAACCTTGCTCAGACAATTACGAACACAGCAAAAAATAATATCCAAATCGGTCACAACGTTATGACAAAAAAAAGCGCTTTCGTACAAACCGGCGATTCATTTTTATATAGATAGATCGGTTACTATAATAGCTAAGTAGGCTTTATAAAATAAATAGTAATAAGTCGACCAACCTATAAAATGTTACCAATAGCGAATATGTTTTTATTTGCAAAATGAAATACTTATTAGCTATAGTAAACAATCATGAAATTATTTTTTAAATACCATCATCAGCGATGAAGTTATAAAGCTTTGCTGCCATAAAACCAGCGTTTTCGCGAGAGGGACAGATATATTTTTGTTCAAAATAATTACTAATAATTATTATTAAATATCCCCTTCGCTTTTCGAGTAATTTTGATTATATTTTCACTGTTAGTATTATATTTTTAGATAAACTGTATAGATGATGAATATGTTTTTCATGCATATTCCCTATTGTGGAAGGGTTTATTTTTATTGGTCAATGTCAACGTTTTTTAAAGTATTTCGCACTATCATTATTACATTAGAATAGGGTCCTGCTCGATGAGGTCATATTATTAGACCTGCATAATTATCTAGATTTTTTTTATAGGTCTACTACAACTGTTAGGTACGACTATAGGGAATGACTATTTTAATGCTACTAATAACAAAGTAGCCGGCACGAGTCGTGAGTACAGATGAATGCAGTAGGGTGATCTCGCCAATGTACGGTGGGCGTTCGCGATCGACCGGTCGAACGTGACTATTTGTCCAGTCGCTATACAGAGTTGATACGACAGAGGGGTATTAAATTAAACTACGTATACTATACGTGTTCAGTATTAATTCGATACGGTACAAAAACAAAAAGCGCCATAAATGAGAAAATATTTTTTTCAAACAAACTAAATAGCTTGCAAATCCGAATAAAACGCAACCACCCTTTGTAAAAAAATGACACTGACCTTAGATACCGCTAGGTAACAAAGCGGCAACGTCGCGCGCGCGCCGGAAAATTCATGGGAGTGAGGTCCGGAGATACTAATACTAAATAATAATAATCCCAAGTTACGTGTCCTATCACCATAAAAAACAGTCAATCACAAAAAAAAAAAACACTTACTAAATAATAATAATCCCAAGTTACGTGTCCTCTCACAATAACAAAATAAAATTACAATTGTTTGCGCGCGAATTCCACAAAACGTACGTTCCGAAAAACAAGCGTCGGCGCACTGAGGGAGGGACTTACCGATCGCAAAAAACAAGGATGCAACAAACTGACCTATCTCTATTTCTTTCGCTCGCTTTATGTTAGTCGCTTTCGTAGTGAAAGTGCAAGTGTGTGTGTATTGATTGCTTCCTTGTTTGCATTGCCAATATTTAGTGAATGTCCTTCGACATGCGTCAGAGCGGCAACAACGCATCGTAGATTTATCGTTGTAAGGTGCATGACCTATGCTTAGACGATATTCAGCTGTTAGAAAAGATACATCGTGTTCAAAACGTGCAAAAACTTTAAAAATCATTTGCGACTAAACTACTGCTCCTAATTAATTTATTTTTGGTACAGAGCTCAAAAATGGTACCTAGTATAGGCAGTTTAAAGGAAAGCCCCTCTGTCGTATCAACGTTGTATAAATAGGATCGGTTAATTAAGTAAAAAAAAAAAATAGTACAAAATTAATTGTATAAGTAGGATTTAGATTTAATTGGTAGATCACCGAGTTTCGTCATTAAAAAAGTAGATCTTGGGTCTAACCAAGTTGGCCACCCCTGGACTATATCTATAATTTTAGTTTACTAGGCAAAGGCCAATCAGTAGGTACAGAACCGTCCTAATACAAGCTTATAATATAATAACTACTTTCTATTCCCTCAGTTTAATGACCGGCGTTTATTCTGGTATCATCATCATCGTATCAGCCGAAAGACGTCCACGGCTGGACATAGGCCTCCCCCAAGCGTCGGCGTCGGCACAATGACCGGTCCTGTGCTTTACACGTTGTATGTATTGCAGTGAACAAGCTTGATCAGCCATTTAATTGGCTGCCTAGGCCTTTTATTTTACGTGCCGTTTAATCAGTAGCCTGTGAAAGTGACATTTGCAAATGACAGGCAAAAAGGCGTGCTACATCTTCGACCACATTATCGCTTACCGACAAGTGAGATAGTGGTCAAACGCGTGCCTATCAATTAAAAACAGACTTCAATTTCGATTAACAACTTGCCTAGCCAAGTAGCGGAACTTAGGGCTTAGGGCACAGGAAACTTAGGAAGAAGTTGATTGTTTTTTGAATTTAGAATTCCCGAAATTAAATATTTCATATATTTTCGCCACACGGTTACTTGATTATATGAACGGCCTGAGCATCCAGCTAGCCCGTTCATTAAATGTTGTATTATACGCGCTTCAATGAATAGGCTAGGCAGCCAATTAAACGGTTGAGTTGGCTGCGACATGTACTTTCATATGCAATTAGTAAAAAAACTGTTTTTATATTACAAATAGACACTTAAATTTTACTATTTGTATAAAGATTCGAAAATGAATTTGTTTGTTTTTTACGGTTTCCGCCTAAACGGATTTTGATGAATTTTGGTATGGGTAGATATAGATCAGGTTTGTTTCTGATGCAGGTTTTTATTGTATCTGCTGATATTTTAAGTACTTATAAATCTACATCTATACTATCTATAAAGCTGAAGAGTTTGTTTGCTTGAACTCGCTAATCTCACGCTTAGATCAACAGGAGCGGAGCAGTAATGAAAATTATGACGCAGACGAAGTTGCGCGGGTCAACTAGTATTAATACATAAAGCTGAAGAGTTTGTTGCTTGAACGCGCTAATCTCAGGAACTACTGGTCCGATTTAAAAAATTCTTTCAGTGTTAGATAGCCCATTTATCGAGGAAGACTAAGGCTATATCATCACGCAAAGACCACTAGGAGCGGAGCAGACGAAGTTGCGCGGGTCATCTAGTAAAACATATCTATACTACTAGTTTGTATGTTTGTTTACTTCAACGCGCTAATCTCAGGAACTATTGGTCCGATTTGAAAAATTATTTCAGTGTTAAATAGTCTATTTATCGAGGAAGGCTATATAGATCATCACGTTTAAACTAAAAGGAGCGAAGCAGACGAAGGTGCGTGGGTCAACTAGTCTTACTATAAAAATTGTTAGTAAATGTGACTAAAAATATTCGCCATAAGCACTTTTCATTGAAGGAGACATTATGAATTTGAATATATTATGGTTTATTACATACTAGCACTTTTTTAGTTAGGATTTAGTAGGTACTCCACGAACTTCTATACCTACCTACCCATACGAAGACTCACTGTAGGGCAGTTCGCTCTAACCTACATTTTTCTGACTTAGAGCGTAAATTATACCCGTTGTAACGTAATTTACGCGTACATAGTCAACCTTATCAAACCATCTAAATGGATAAAGATTACTGTCATGTTACCAAAATCACTACTATTCCATTCCACCCGGGTTTTGATTTGAACAAAAAGCGGTCATTGCCACGTATCCATAATAGTTAAGACCCTCGTGGATTTTTTTATAGGTAACTAGCTTTTGCCTGCGACTTCGTACGCGCATATCCTGATTTTTCCCGTCTCGTAAGGATTTCTGGAAATCCTCTCTTAGTGCTCCTCAAGTAACCTACATGCCAAATTTCAGCTTTCTACGACCAGTAATTTCGGCTGTGCGTTGTCTGTCAGTCACTCAATCAGTCAGTAATGGAAGAGTTTTAATATAATGATTGATGAAAATGTAGTACTTCAATTATGTAGTACATTATTTTTATGTATCATCAATAGTTTTCTCAGCGCAAGCAAAGTAGCAATTTTGCTTTTTTAATGGTTAAAATCGGCAGAGTAGGTAACAAACAAACAGTCGAAAAATCAAATCTTTCCTCTTTTTAATGTAAGTTTAGATTTGTTACCGTCCAAACAATTTGTTCTCTTATACAAACGGCTGAAAGAACAAGTGACAGCCTTTTTTGTATAACTATCTATGATTGGTTATAATTCAACGTGCCTCGCGCTAAGTCCCACCTTCAACGAACACAAACGTCACATCAATTGCTGACGAAAGGTCATAACAAAAATTATCATCTATTGTTGCTGATATAAAAAAAATAGCTTATAATCCGCGGATGCTGATATTCGTAACAACCCTGATATAGGTACATAGATTGGTCCATGGAGACAGTTATAGGTTAAACCGAATCTATGATGCTTTGCTTAGTTTAGTTTTAGGATTTCAGCCTCGATAGGTAAGTCTCTGTTGTGAACACTGTATAAGGGACCAGACGACACTAAACAAGTGGTACGGTAGGAAGACTAGTTTTGCTAAGAAAAAATTTCGACTCGATACTTCTATTCAAAAAATTTTTTTTATTTATTTATTTAGAAAAAGAACTATATGCATGTATTTTTTTAAATAAAATATTTTTAGTAATTAAGAAATAGTCGTGCATAACATTACATTAGCCTTTTATATTACTGTTGAGTAGGTGGTTGAAACCCATATCCTGGATAAGGTTGCGGGGCACCGGGAGGAGGAGCTCCGGGTGTTGGTGCACGAGCATAGGGGTAGGGAGATGGAGGATATTGAGCTGGGGGATATCCTTGTTGATAAGCATGTGGTGGATAACCACCTCCTGCCGGAGGATAGTTTTGCGGGTTTTGTGGGTATGACGCCTGTGGAGGTGGCGCTGTTGAAACAGACGGAGCAGGGCTTCCAGGTTGAGATGAAGGATTGGAGTAAGGAGGCTGAGTAGCAGGTGGGTAAGGCGAAGCCTGTCCGGGTGGCGGGTACTGTTGACCAGGTGGGCCACTTGATGAAGGCGCGCCAGACGCTACAGAAGTAGGAGGTGCATTATTTCCATGAGAACTGGAATTATATGTTGGGGATTGTGCAGATGGAGATCCATAACCTGAAGTGGGCGGATTTTGCGAAGAATAACCCGAAGGCGGAGGTTGAGGAGAACGATTTGGCTGTGACGTGGGTGTCGTGCTATAAGCTGATGTGGGTGTTGTATTTGGGAAAGGTTGCGACTGGTAGGGTTGAGGTTGTGAACCAGTAGAATTGTTATAAGTACTCACACCCACATTAGAGTAATTTGAGCCTGTTTGTGATGGTGGATAAGCAGAGTTTCCAGTATACGGTTGTGTTGCTCCTCGTACAGGATAAGGTGTTCCAGCAGCAGCGGGACTGCCAGGAGGTGGGGCGTAGGGCTGTTGTGCTGACGATGGAGGATAACCAGGGCCTGGATGTGTTGATGGAGGATAATTACTTGGTGAAGTTGTTATTGGAGGTCCATAGTTTGAGTTTGGAGGATAGCCTTGTGGTTGTTGAGGAGGATTAGGAGGCCCATATCCTTGACTAGGTGGTCCATAACCTGGCTGTGGAGGATAACCTGGTGCGCCTTGATATTGTCCTTGATACTGATTCTGTGGATATGGTCGTTGACCATAAGATTGTGTTGGTCTTGTTGGTGTAGATGAAACTCCTGGTGGTCTGTAGGACGGTTGAGCTCCCCCAGAAACATCGCCACCACTTGGTGATGGTGAATTGATAGGAGGCGTTTGAGAGTTACCGGCAGCAAGCTGATGAGGAGGCTGTAAGAAGTATAATTTCAGTGTTAAAAAATTAACAGGGCAGGCAGGCAATTGCTCTGAAAAAAAATGCTGGTAGTTATCTATCTATCTTATCCTGGCAAAATATTTGCTATCAAGAGTTCTTCTTATAGATAACTAGGTGCTCATCTCTGCAAGATTTTTTTTATATTTTTGAGCTCAATAATCTCAGACATATACAAGATATTAATGGCCAGTAGATTCTGTTGGGCCGCGGACGTGACCAGCGTTGCAACGGATTCAAATGCAGAGATGTATAATGTAACTGCCCACGTCGCCCGCTGCACTGCTGAGTTCGTGTCAGTAGCCTAAAAATCTCACAGTGAAATTTTAAGTGGAGTAAGCTGTTTATTAAAAAAAAAAATCACATCATCCAAACATCAGCATATCAAGATTGTTTACTATTATTTATCTACTTAAACCTTTCTAGTATATTTTATATGATATGATAAGGGATATTTTTAACAATTTCAGAGAACATCGTTAAAAACGCTTTGCCGAAACTTAATACTGAACTTATATAACTTCGTATATTTACCGGAAGAATGCTTTGAATGTTTTGGTTGACATCTGCAACTGAAGCCAAATACACCAAATTTCTATGTAATACTTGTTGATACTGATGACACTCCATAAGTTGACCTTTTGCTTGGTATTCTTGAATGGTTTGAATAAGGTGAGCGTTTTCATCTAACATCTTTTGGATTTGTGCCGGGCTCAAAGGAGGCCGATTGCCGCGTGCTGCAAATGCTACAGACATGTTGTTCTAGTTTCCCACACAAATATATTTCTTTGATGTAAATTTTCGAATTTATACGTGACACTGTAAAACTTGTTGAGAATTACGAAGGAAACACTTTATAAATCAGCACAGTTCACAAAACAATGTAGGTATTAGATACCTAACTGCGGTAAACACATCTCACGGTTGCATCTGTCTGTCTACTATGTACTATCATCAGATTAGCTGTGTCTATTCCATGGAGGTACTGATACTCTATGATCTGTCTGTTCTATGGTTCTCATGGTACGTTTACACGCTTGGTGTGGCTTGTCAAGCGTCCACAAACGCAAGCTGCGTGTGAACGGGGTTTTTGCCATGGCTTGCGTGAGCTGGTTGTTGTACTGAGTAGTAACTGGTCTTACGACGAGATTATGACCGTACTCGAGGTCTAACAACGTCTATGTCCGTCATGCTTGCCTGTCCGGAACACAATGACACAATCGCAAACGTGTAAATGGCATCCAAGCGTTTATAAAGACTTGGAGCTTCAGGACGCTTGCCAAGCCATGGCAAGCGTGTAAACGTACCATCACGGATCTCACCATGGAGAATAGGAGCGAGGACTATCTCTAAGTAGTATGAAAAGTGTCCATCGAAATACGTTAAAGGTGGCGCTACTATCGCATCAGGATAACTTTTAGAAACAGCGCCAAAAGTAAACAAGATGGAAAAATAAACAAGGAAAGAACAACTTCTGTTTCAATATTAAAGTAAGTAAGTACTGGGAAAAAGATAGAATAATCGGTAACATACGATTTGTACGAACTTGTTCGCACGTCTCCGTATCAGGAGGATCCAGATCGTCAGTCTCCCGGAACACGCTCGGACGCCCTGACGGTGCTATCCAATTTTTATCTCTTTGGACGAAATTTTATGCAAGAGCAAGTGCAACATGGTCTAAGGGCCAAGTCTACTAAGTTTACAGCAATATTCGTATACGCAACTGTCAAAAAAGCCTTAATTACTATTCTCTATCCACGTTAATTTATAATACGTTTTTGACAGATTACGACTGACATCCGAATGCGAACGTAAAATTAATTGAATTGGCTCAAAAAAGAGGAAATTGTATGTTTGAAATAAAGAGAACAAAAGTTCATCAAACTCATGCACATTTCAATCGGTCAACATCTGTTTTATTCATAACATACCCTATAGCTACGCTAGCGCCATTCTGGAAGGTTTTTAAACCTTTGCTTATAGCTGGACACTTTTTCAACTTGTCCCCCATATAAGATCGTCCTCCTCGCCTCTATTCTCACAAAGTAACATAGATATAGAATTCTATATAATTATGTAAAGTAAGAATCACTGTGACCAGATTAAACTGAAAATTAAATTGGAGTCTCTCCGGTAAGAAAAAAAATAATTCAATAGTAATGTATAAAAAAATAATTGGTGGGGGCATCACGACATGACACGATTAATAATACCGAATTCTATTCCATTCCTCGACAAAATCAACAAAGTTAAAGTTTCCGCTTCGATACACGTTTTACCTATCTATTGGGGTTTAGTCCTCACGTTAGACCATTGCACGTTAAGGTGGATGCTCCAGGGTGGCCCGCGAAATTCAAATATTTTTATGTTTTTTGCAATTTGCCGGTCAGTGTGAAGCTGTATGTGGACCAAATGCGATCTGCGACCGTAACGCGTATTTATCTAAATAATTATAACCATTTTAATCATCAATATAGCCCTCTAAGTTCATGTAGATCGAAAGAATGATTATTTCTGAAATATTGGGCCACCCTGGAGCATCCACCTTAAGGTGGATTCTCCAGGGTAGCCCGCGAAATTCAAATATTTTTATGTTTTTTGCAATTTGCCGGTCAGTGTGAAGCTGTATGTGGACCAAATGCGATCTGCGACCGTAACGCGTATTTATCTAAAGAATTATAACCATTTTAATCATCAATATAGCCCTCCAAGTTCATGTAGTTCGAAAGAATGATTATTTCTGAAATATTCATTCTTTCGAACTTGCAAATTGCAAAAAACATAAAAATATTTGAATTTCGCGGGCTACCCTGGAGCATCCACCTTAAGGTAAGTTTTTACAAAGCAATTTCACTTACTTTTACACTATCTTTTATATGGCAGGTGTTTAGGGGGCCCGGACGAAATTTCTTATGGTCTTCTTTTATTTATCTATTTAAGATGCAATGTTATTGAGAAGAAACTAAATGATCGGTACAGTTAAATCAAAGGTTATTTTTTTCACATTTGGTGGGACTGGCGATTATCATTCTTTGAATGCAGTTCCCTGAGATTCCAATGCCCCACCGGTGTATCGCAAATGGAACCTTTTGGTTCCACCGGCGCACGTAGAGGAAGATAAAAATGAAGTCTTCATTCAATAAATTTGAAAGCGAGGTGGAAGCAATGCAAGCTCTTTGAAAAAGTAATTGCAAACCGACTCGTCGAGCACCTAGTGAGGGTGTGGCCGGATCTGGCGGAGAACCGCTATAGCTCTCTTTTCTCAGGCTCTAGCTAGACTATATGTCGCACTCTTAGCAATATATAGGCTTAAGACAAAAAAGTATTTTTTTTGGGAATACGTGTTTAATAATTCTGAATTGTTACATTCCAGCTTAAATCTTCTAAAAAAATTCGTATTGAATTTTAAATTAAAATTGAATTACTTTTTAATAAAATAACCATTCAAAAGGGGTTAATGAACCTGGGAGTCTTTAAATCAAGAGTGAATAGGTTATTTCTAGGCAAGTGTGCTCCATCTTCGACCATATCCTCGCTTACCATCAGGTGAGATAGTGGTCAAACGCGTGCCTATCAATAGTTAAAAATAAATAAAGATGTGGTGGTGTGGTGTGGTGTGGTTATAAAACACAACATCTTGAAAGATTTTTCACAGTTTTAATTAAGATGCCTCTTTGCCACATTTTGAATTTACCCTTGCAAGCTGGTTCATATCCCTCTGAATGGAAAGTTTCCAGAGTTACACCCATTCCTAAATCTCAAAACAAGAAATCTGCCGAAGATTACCGCTCTATCGCAATTTTATCCTCCCCGGCGAAGGTATTCAAGAACATCCTTCACAATGCTATCTTCAAACAAATAAACAAGTACTTATGTAATGATCAGCATGGCTTCAGAAGCAAGAGGTCAGTTGATACCAATCTCCTGACACTGGTTGTTAATATCTCCTCCAGCTTGGACCGCGGGCGTCAGGTGGACGTTTACTTCGACTTCCGGAAGGCGTTTGATAGGCTTAACAATGACATGCTGCTGATGAAGGTCGCAAACTCGGATTCTCCCCGTCTCTTCTCAGTTTCTTCGCAGACTTCCTACGTGATCGTCAGCAGTTTGTTAGGCTCGGCATGTACGAATCTAGTACCTATCACACACGTTCTAGTGTGAGTCAAGGCTCAATTTTAGGCCTTTATTATTTTTAATTATGGTCAATGATCTCCCTCAAGTTCTTCGACATGCAAGATCTTTACTGTGTGCCGACGACTTGAAACTGTATCTTGAAGTGAGCTCCTAATGTGACTGTTTGGCACTGCAGCAAGACATAGACGCGATATACAAGTGGAACGTTGACAATAAGATGAAATTTAACTCCTCTAAGTGCTTCGCTATGACCTTCGGTCGAGTGCGACACCCAGTGAATTTCGAATACAATTTAAATAATGACACTATCACAAAATCAACAGCCATGAAAGATCTGGGAGTCACATTCGACCGAAAGCTCACCTTCCACGACCACTTGTCTACGGTAGCCAAACAATCCTACCAAAGGTTAGGTTTTGTCCTTCGTAATTGTTGTGATTTTCGCTCCGCACACGCCATCAAAATAATATATAACGCGCTTGTGCGTAGCAAGTTAGAGTCAGGCTCTTGTGTGTGGAATCCACTCGAAAAAACTTACGTTTTTCTTTTAGAAAAAGTACAGAAAGCGTTCCTTAGGTTTTGGTACAAGCGGATACATGGCTATAACCCTTACCTTTATCCGACCAAATTTTTACTGGGTTAAATTTTTACTAGGCGAGTACGTGATCAGCTCACAATGGCCTGTAAGACGCTCTGTGAAACCATTGACGCGCCTGATCTGCTTGCAATGCTGGCTCGCTTCTTTGTGCCGGACAATTACAGCAGGGGTAAAAAGCACAGATTGTTCGCTGTGCTTTCGTGTCGCACCGTTGCGCGTGCTAAGTCTCCAATTCCTCGAACTCTGGTTGCACTTAATGATCTCTTGGATTTTAATCCAACAAGCGATCTGTTTGCGGATGAATGGACGAAGATTTTATTGGCATGTCAGAAGTACTGTGAGAGGGATTCATGACAGAGTACCTAACCCATTTTATTTTTTTAAATTTATCTTTGTTTGTGTTTAGTAGTTTTTGTGCTTTAGTTACTGTAATTGGTTTTTAAACCATTGTAATAAAATAAATAAATAAAAAAAATGTTGATGTTTCCATAATTAGATTAATTTTCTCTTGTCACATTGAAATCACCCTAAGCATTAATAAGCATTCAATTTAATAAGTGTGGTTTTAATTTTTATTAAATGCTGGACGTTAACTGTTAACGTCCAGCATTTAATAAAAATTAAAACCACACTAAGTAAAAATTATATTTGTCTCAGTATCTAATGTAATGTATACAAATAATAAGTAAGGAGTTTGTTTCTTGAAAGCAATGAACAATTGCTATTGCCTTCAAGAAAGGACACGTAATTAATTACTTCACTAACACACTTTTTTGTCTGGTTACCTACAACCAATACAACATTGAAAAGAATAGTGCGTAGAAAAATCTACTAATTTGTTTGAGTACCTACATTTATCAGGTCAACTTATTGAGTATTTAAGAATATTTTGTATTTCTCATATGAATTGTATTCTTTTAAGAAATAAATGTCTTAACCGTATAATTCTTTAGATACCTACGTGTTACGGCCGCGAAGCGTATTTTGTTCAACATACAGCTTCACACTGACCGGGAAATTGCAAAAACAACAAAAATATTTGAATTTCGCGGGATACCCTGGCGAATTCCATTAAACCATCTTAACTCCAAATTATCAGACCGGCCATATATACAAAAGGTACTTTTTTCTGAAATGATGTCACTGAGTCTTATCTACATACGAATTTATTTGACGTTGACACGTCATGTTTACGTCAAAGTAACTTTTTCAAGGAAGAGAACCTCTCGCCTATGAGTCGCCAACTGGTGGTGTTGAGGACACATCCAAAAGTCAGCACGTCAAGGATCCCGAATTTGTCAAATTTTCCCAGTCAACTTTGATCCTAATGACTTAACGATAAAGTTGAAAATTTGACAGATTGTTGTAGCTTGATGTGCTGGCGTCTGTACTATATATATTCTGAAGATGATTAATATCCTCTAGACACCGAAGCCTCTTTTAAAATCACTTGCGACTACGGCCGAATGTACTAAATAAAGCATCAAATTATTATTGCTGCAAAGGCCGAGACCTTTCAAGTTAAATAATACATAAACTAAGGGTTTCCAGGGTTTTCACTAAAACAAATGTTTTTTAGTATTTTTTAACAAAGATATTGAGCATATTTGTGTTTAGGTAACTTTTGTTCTATAAATAGGACTTCCGGTCGTTATGGCATAAGTAGGTTAGTTGCATAAATTAAACAAATAGTTTAATTTGTTCACATAATTTTAATTAAATGACACAAATTAAGAAACAAAAAACATATTTATAAACCTAATCAACTATCAATTTTTTATGTTGGTTCATATGACTTTCCAAAAATTCTAGTAACCAAACAACATAATTATCATTAGCAATATCTTCAATAACACTTATTATCAAATCAACTTAAATCTATGTTGGTCAAATTGAGATCAATCGTTGTACCTAAACAAAAACAAAAATATTGCAATCAGCTTCTATCAAAAAAACCCACATGAAAATTGAATGTCTCATTCAATATTCTGGGAACCTTCTCGGTTTCAAAAAAATAACATAAATCAATAATAAATATATGTCTAAAAAATAATAGTAATCACAATGAGATTGTGTATCTCATTGTGATTACTATAACTTTAAGAACTGTGAAAGTCTTCAAAACAATTGCGGTCTTGTGTCAAACATAAATGCAGGTTACAATTGATGCAAACTACCATTGTTTTTTTGGCGCACGTAGGATTTCGACAGCGTTGTTGTTTTCGTTGCATATCAGGCAAATGATTAGCTGCATGAACGCGTTTAGCCATGGGAGGTAAAGGTTGTGCAAATTTTCTGCCACGTTTTTGATACTGCTCCTCTTCTTCTTCAGCATCAGAATCAGGTCTCAAACTTCTATACATGTTTTTAAGAATCAAGAACTCAGAAAACTCCATTTTAAACTCTCGTAACTTCAATATTTTATGGACAGGTTTTCCCAATTCTCTATGATCCTTTTTGTATTTTATCCAAGAGTTGACAATTGCGAGATCTAACATGTGGGAAACGAACCTCACCGTCCATTTCTTGGTACGAAATCGTGATGGACACACAGCCAACAACCTGTCTGCAAGGTCCACTCCTCCCATGTTAGTGTTATAATGACTGACGATTTCTGGCCGTTCAACAGGAATGTACTGTTTCAGTCTTTTATCATACCTTTGAACTGTATCAGTGGTATCCGCGGCGTGGATACTCGAAGCAAACAAAATGGGCTTATTATCGAACCATTTTGTTACAGCAATGGCTTTATCCTCTCGCACTAGGACATCATAACTGCCTCGACCTCTACGAGAAAGACATTTGTCACTTTCGAGATCATTTCTCAGGTATCCTGGAATTCTATTTTTCATGATCGTTCCTGCACACTTAAATCCCCTTGAATTGAGTTCCTCGATGAGTTTAAAAGTTGTGAAGTATCGGTCACAATAGATGATATGACCAGGCACCAAGGTTTCAGTTAATTTTAAAACTACATTCTCACACAAAGAATGTCTAGCTTCAGATTCTTGAAATGTCGTACTTCCTTGGTAAACCAACATATCACACACCAACCCATTTGGGTTGGCAAGAACAAAAGCTTTTAAACCAGTTGGATGTGGTTTTCCCGGACAATATTGTCTAAATGGACAAGCACCGGTAAAAGGAATAATCATTTCATCGATCGATATCTTTTGATATCGTTCTTGCGCGCGACAGCCTTTTATTATTCGATCTAAAATATACCGAACTTTCCAAAGTTTATCCTTCTGTCTTTCTTCAGCGGTGACATCAAGATCATATACTAGCTTCAATGAGTTCCGCAGCTGAATGTATCTGTCACGAGACATGGCCTCAGTTATAAGGGGAATAGCGTATTTGCGATTCCAGTACATCCTTAAATACGGGTAATTGATGCATGACATAAGCAAAGTTATACCCACATAAGTTTTGCACTCCTCAATAGATAACCTGAGAGGCCTACAAGATTTTTCGACAGCGGTCTGGTTAGACTTTTCCACTATAACTCGGTAAAGCTCCTCATCTAAGTATTCCTCCACATAAGCGTTTATAATTGAAAGATCTGTCATGGACGGTAAGTAAGACGGAGAGGACAAACCTGGCAAAGTAACTTCAAATTTGCCTCGTTTCCAAGGAGCAACATCTCGTGGGCGACTTGGACCAAGACTGCGAGTGCCACCACGCGTACGAACTCGAGCACCAGCACGGCGTCTGCCCCGACCTCGACGACCAGCTGTAGTCCTGCCGACGCCACTAGAACCAGCTCTAACCTCTGCCAAGTTACTATCATCATCGCTGTGGCTTGAGTCTTCATCTTCCGATGATTGAGCTGCATCACTCCTGTCATCGGTAGTTATTAAATACCCAACGAAATCTTCATCGTCACCCGAGTCTTCAAACTCGGAGTTATTTAAAATTTCCGTGATATCGGTGACTTGTAGCGCTAAAAATAATAAATAACTACTATTAGTATTAACGCCGAAAGTACTATAAATACGATCAATTCCATATACCTAAATCATGAAGTCCGACCGAAGGGACTATTTATAGGTTTAAATAATTTACGACGGTATAATTCCTTAATTATTTTGTATTCCTCCCCAAAATTAAGTGAATTCCATAGAATGTTTAACAACTAGCATTTCTATAAAAAAACTAAACCAAAACAAGTAAAATTATCAAACAAAAAACAAATTTTACTTACCTCGTCGACCACGTGCCGCCATTGTTGTAAACTCGGGAGCACGCGTCGCAAGAATGGCGGCCGCTCGGAAAGAAATTTCTATCGAAATCCAAGGACAAACTATCGCCATCGCTTTATTTTAATTGGTTAAAATAAATCACATGACCAAAACTTATTTAGCGGGAAAAAACAAACACTCGGGAATTGATGCTATAAAAAGGTTGGCCGGTCGTACTCGAAGCACAAAGTTCTAAAACGTTCGGCCTTTACAGCAAGATTTATTTAATACTATTTATAGCAATCCAGGTGTCTAGAGGATATAGCGATTTAGAATATCGGAAATTGCATTTATATATTTTAATTTCGAATGCTGAATCTATGTGGAACTCGGAAGTGATAGGTAAGGCACTATGATTATTAGAGTTTCGATTTTTATCAATTTATATACATCATTGTATTTTATTTGGAACTGTATACTTGACGAAGTCCCACGCGTATCGCAATCGCACACGGTAGCAGAGTATTTCAAGTTCCCGCCTCGGTTTAAGGTGGATGCTCCAGGGTAGCCTGCGAAATTCAAATATTTTTATGTTTTTTGCAATTTGCCGGTCAGTGTGAAGCTGTATGTGGACCAAATGCGATCCGCGACCGTAACGCGTATTTATCTAAATAATTATAACCATTTTAATCATCAATATAGCCCTCTAAGTTCATGTAGTTCGAAAGAATGAATATTTCAGAAATAATCATTCTTTCGAACTACATGAACTTACGAACTTACGTCGCTGGTGACGCAGAGGTGTTAGCCGTCTCCGTTTTCGCCTTTGTGTGTAAAGGATCGGTACTGGTCCCATGCAGCGCCGTTCTCCTTTGCTTGGAGTGGGACTTTTTGGTCTTAGCTGCAGTTTTCGCCACAGCCGGACCAGCGCCCGCGCTGGCGCCCACGGCGTGAGCCGCAGGACATCCAGGGGCGAGCGAGGCACCAGAGGTACCTCGCTTAGGAGCTTTGCCAGCTTTCGCCGACTCCACTCCTGCGGTATTCTTAGTTGGCTTCAATCCGTCCATACTAAAAATTTTTGAACTTCATCTTCCTGGCTCCCACCCACCATGGAGCCCGCACCTGGGAACGTCGCACTACTGTGAGTGCGAACGTTAGGACTACCAGGAAGATATAGGTGCGCAAGGCTGGTTTACAGCGCGACATCGGGTGCTCGATCGGGTTGGCAACTAATCAACCCTCACTTACACCGTCAGCATGGCCTTTACCTACCGCTTCGGCCGCCCAAGGACGACCTTAGCGGACCCCACGCACCTCGCCTGTGGCCCTCTGACGGGACACTTTGGCCATTTCCCTACCCTTGGCTAGAAGATAGGGCCACCGTTTTGCTTGAAATCCAGACCAAAGGGGGCGTGTTGCCTCACGGACACATTACCGCCAGTGCCGATCGGCTCAACCCCCCAGGACTCCTTCATCCCCGCTTACGGCGCTCGACTGCGCAGGTCCTAGCGCAGGTGACAAAATTCTCCTACCCGCCGTCAGCTGAGTTTAGTGACGGCCGAGCCCGCAACCACTTCGTCACAAAAGGGTCACAGTTAGGAGGGGAGTTGGGAGGGGTTATAGAGGGGAAAAGGGGTTTAGTGGGATATGGGATGGGACTGAGTGGAAAGCCCTCCACTGTGCGGGTCGCCCGGTGGTTTCAGTTACGTCTATTTCGTAAGGAATTAGACCAAAAACGGGGTGGCAACCTCGAGAAGGTATATCCACCGGACTTGCCTTGAGGATCTACACGACCGTTGCACTCCCCCTCAAGACCACGCCACCTTCCCGTCTCTTAAGGAGACAGCAAGGTAGGCCTGCATCTATACTAACAAGCAAAGCAAAGCAAAGCGTGTCGTTGTGCAACCGTAAAAGCATACATACAGATCCCCCCCTCCCTAAAAGCGTTATTGCCCATGCCTAGTGGTTAATAAGATTAGCTAATAGTATAAAAATAAAATTGCCCATGCCTAGACCCGAGTTTTGTTGACTGAGATTGTAACTGATATTGCCAAATCATTTGCAATAGGGTTGCCAACCGGAAAATATAAATATTGTTTGTATTTAGTGATGCAAGCATTTTTATTTTCAACACCTTGTTAAAAAAAATACAATAAACACTCTTTCACAAGGCTGTTTCAATTATCAATTATTTTAGTACCAAGCTACATACATTTATTGAACGTTAGTGTCACGTTTACCAGACTTCGTGTTTACTTATCTATTAAATTGTATTACCAACATAAAACGTCGCAGTGCATCCACAAATCAGGGGGGCTACACTCTAAGCAAGAAGTCCATAGTTTCGGGCTTAGTTACGGGCGTATTTTTTACTCCGTAATACCTAACCACTAAGAATTAATGACAACACGATTTGACAATCATGTGGTCATTCATTCTTACTTTCTTAGTTCAATTTCGGGACTAATCGAAAGTCTGTAGGTGATACAGAGTAGAATACGATCGCAACTTAGCCCGAAGCTACGGACTTCGGACTTAGAGAGCAGCCCAGTTGTAAATGTATCGAATGATTTGATTTGTTTTTAAGTGGATAATAGACATACGAGCAAGTAGGTACGCGTACTTTCGGTTCGCCGACCTTTTTCGCTCGTGTGTTACCCTAAGTTGGCTTACTTAAAAGCAAGACGCGAGGAGAAAAAAGTCGTCGAGCTATAAGAGTCCTATTACATTATGACTGTATTTTTTGCGTAAAATGACCAATTTTGGCTGTCTTATTCTCAGAAACTAAAATATTTAGACAACTTTGGCTTATTGGGTAGTTGAGAATAGTTATTAGTATTGTGTATAGCGGCTTTTCGCATTTTTTTTCTTATGTTTTGTACTGTACCAACCAAATTAAATGAAAAATATATCATAATATTCCTTATATAGTTGTATCGTGCATAGCGGCGTCAAAAATTTGAATTAAGAATGGAAAATTCGTAAAAAAATCCTATTCGGATCCATAAATACTACTAAAAACGCTCAGAATATCTGTCAATTTCTCCATAATACATTAATACTGGTACGTTATAAACGTAAAATTTATACCAAACTAAACTATAGTTTATAAGAAATGAAAATTTAATTATAATTCATTAAATAAATAAACCCTACAATAAACGTAATTGCAACTTCCTAATTTTTACATAATGAGATGACTCAGCAGGTTTATAAGTGATAACGCCATTTTGTTATAGGGCCCATACCTAAGTACGCGCACTTGCTCGTAGGTACGTCTATCACCCACTTTAGTGCATCAAAGATCACTTAGAGACCCCAAACACCCTTAGTCTCCATCTAGCGCAATTTATAGTAACTAAATGTTTTAATTTTCGTCGATAATTTGAAGATGTCGCTATATTATACTCACAGTAAATAGTGTGAACGACTGATTTTAGAGATGGGTCGTAGACGTATTTATCGTGACCGAAACTAGATCGTTTATGTTCGTTCATCGAAGAGTCTAGCAACTAGTTAAATTCGTCGATTAGTTCATGGCGTAAACTTTGTTGACTTACCTTCATACTTTACCAGACTTTGATACGAATGTCAACAAGTAGGTATAAACCGGTTTTTTTAGGGGTCGGCTTTCAGTCAAACCGGATTCAGCTGAATATACATAGTTAACAATCCCAATATAGTTGGGAAAAGGCTAAGTAGATGATGATAATCCAGTTTTTTTAGGGGCAAATTAAATTACTCGTTGTTCGTCCTTTGTCGTTATTTTTTCGGACGAATGAACTTCCCGTTCTCGAGTCAGTCGTCGCATTAAAAGTACGTAGTGGAGTCTCAGTTTATTTGATTATCGGTGAACAGTCGAATCGTTCATTGTTAGTAGACGGATTAACTATGTAGTTCGTTCATTCAACGCCCATCTCTAACTGACTTTATTAATATTCAGTTCGTTCGTTCCGGATCGTGTAGACTTTAACCTGAGGCCAAAGAGTAAAGTAATCCTGAGGCATTCGATTGGAAGTGCGATAGTGCGATGTTGAAACTTAGACATATACTTCGTACCTAGTGAACAAAAAACAAAATCGTAAGTCTGGGTACGTAACTACCTACTACAAAATACAGTTTAGTTTCTAGTATTAATTTCTGTCTCGGTAAGAATTTATTCTTAAATTACAATATGTTTTTGTACAATAAATGAGAATTATACTGATGTATTTATTGAAATAGACATTAGATAAAAATAACAAAAGACTAGGTACTTGTACTTATTAGGTACTTACTTACAAAAAAATAATAGTTTTTAGATATACCTATGTACCTAGTTTTAATTAAAAGACAACTGGATAATTATGTTCCAAATAAAATACACCTTTCACAACTGGTTTGGGATTAAACTTTCACTTTTTAGGGTTCCTTATGTCTGAATGAAAAAACGGAACCCTTATAAGATCACTCGTATGTCTGCTGTCATAAAGATTTTACTCCGAAATTGAACCCAGTGGCGTAGCTAGCACGGTTGACACCCGGGTTTGATAACGTGTTGTCACTCCACAAATGAACGCCCCGTCCCCACGCTGTCAAATAATAATATTTGGCGGCGGAGGGGCGGGGGCTCGGTGTTGATTTTCGCGCCTTTCGTTCTGGTGATTGCAGTCGCAAGCCATTTTTCGGAAGGGAGAGAGGTATTTCATTTGTGCTGCAGGTTTTTATTTTAGTGAATGTTCTTACAAACAAAATCTCGATTTGTGTACCTCGCCTCAGATTATTTTGATTTGATTTCATTTTGACTGACGCCAGTAAGCTCAAGAACTAAGAGAGGGTAGAACGCAAGAGCGAGCGAAGCGATCTCGAAAATTATTAAATCCCACCCCGGATAGTAACTCAAAACATACTCCCGACAGATTCAATTGCATCAAACAAAACAAAAACCAAAACAAACAAGTCAACGAAACGGGTGTCATCCCTAAAGGGGTGTCACCCGGTGCAGGCCGTCCCCCGCCCCCTCGCTAGGCTACTGATTGAACTGATTCAGTTGGAATTTGGTAGGTAGTTACTTTGCTGACATCTCGTTAAAGCATTTGCCAGTGTTGCGCAATTTGTTCGGTTTTAGTACCTACACTCCCTTCCTCCTTTGTTAGATAATTTTCCACTTAAAAATATAAAGGTTTGCTTTAAAATTTATCGTATGAATCTTGGAAGTGCAGCGTTCTTTTCAGAGATTGAAAGTGTTTTTGCCTAGGATTAGCTTGATTTTCTATTTGTACCTATTCTGTATTCTCGTCTTGGTATGAATCACTCATTTAAACTTGGTATCGAATTTCTTTTTTTTTTAAGGGTGGGAAATCATCAAATGACTCCTCCCGCTCTGGGTGAAGAAGGAGGGAGTGTCAGACTCTTACTGACTAAAACCCATCCATGTTCCTCCTAGTGCCATTTGCGTTCTAGTACTACAATGCTTCTTTCGAACGGATACCGCACCCCGGCAGGCACTGGCCCTGGCGGGCCCTGTCTCCCATGCTGACAGCTCTTTGAGGCGCGCGTGAAACACAGCGCGCCGTCGACCCGGGCCTGTTTCTGATCGGACGGCTAGCTACCTAATGCTCGCCGTCCGCAGGCCGGCGCCTACGGTGGCCGGAAATAGCCCTGCCACTCCCAACGCCCGGGGCGTCTTCTTCTGTTGCGGCGGCTGGCTCGTGAGGTTTCGCTCTCTCTCACACGTTCGGCCTCCTCCTTCGCTAGCATTATTGCTTCGCAGAAGGAGATGACCGCTTCCCATGCCTCCTAGCTCCGGACGGTAGATTGAACCAGGGCCGGTCGCGAGAGGTCGCCGCCGCCGATCGCCTCGACGAGGACCCGGCGGTGCTTCGCTCAAGCAGGGTAGACCTCCACCGTATGCTCCACCGTGTCCTCCGGGCGATCCTCGCAGTGTTGACACCCGGGCGTGACCTCCCGCCGAATCTGAAACAGATATCTCCCGAAACAACCGTGTCCGGTAAGTACCTGCGTCAGGAGGAAGGTGAGGATGCCGTGGCGCCGCTCCAGCCACTCTTCAAAGTGGGAACTAATTGCCTGGATTGTGGCGTGCCCAGCGCTGGGTTGCGACAGTCGCTGTCTCCATACCGCCATGAGATCCTGCCGGAGCTCCGTCTGCCTTGCGGCGATTTGCCGCTGCAGAGGAGTCTCGCCCCGGCATTGCGCCTACATGCGCCACTCGTAAATGAGCGCGAGGGCTTTCGCCTCCAGATCCCATGGTCCGGCAAGAAGGCTCGCCGCCTCGCCAGAGACCGTGCGGTATCCCCGGACCAGCCGGATGGCCATGACTCTCTGGGACGCGTTGAGGTAACGCGCAAGTCGCTTCCTTAAAGATTGTAATCACGCTATGAAACGAAAAATTTAATCATATATGAGTAGGTATAAGTAAAAGTAGTTTATATCATTACCTACAACAAATTAGCTAGGTAGTGTTTTAAATTTTTACACTCTATTGTTACAGATTTAGCATTTTTACAAAATGGCACTTAAAGGAGTAAGAGTCGTAGAAATGATGGGTTTAGCTCCAGGCCCATTATGCGGAACCTTACTAGCAGACTTTGGGGCGAGTGTCACTGTCGTACAAAAGGTTAGTACCTAAGCTCACAAATCACCACATTAGCAAGTCTACATTCCACAGGCATTTTCACTTAATAAGTAGGTACCTTCATTCATAGTGAACCACATATTTGATATCTTATCTTATCTATTACTTTTATATAAAGCTGAAGAGTTTGTTTGTTTGTTTACTTATAATATAATATAATAATATAATATTCCACACAACGCCATCTAGTCCCAAGCTAAGCAGAGCTTGTGTTATGGGTACTAGACAACTGATAAACATACTTATATATTTCTAAATACATACATATTATAGATAAACTACACCCAGACACAGAACAAATGATCATGCTCATCACACAAACATTTGTCCTGGGTGGGAATCGAACCCACAACCTCTGGCATAGTAGTCAGGGTCACTAACCACTAGACCAACAGGCCAGTCTTGACTTGAACGCGTTAATCTCAGGAACTACTGGTCCGATTTGAAAAATTCTTTCAGTGTTAGATAGCCCATTTATCGAGGAAGGCTATAGGCTATATATCATCACGCTAAGATCAATAGGAGCGGAGCAGGAGCAGACGAAGTTGCGCGGGTCAACTAGTAATATCATAATTTGCCTGGCCATTTCCAAGTATATTGGAGTTGGCTTCCAGTCAAACCGGAAAGTCAAATTTTTTCAACACACTTAATTAAAAATACCCGGACAAGTGAGACTCGGACTCGCCCACCGAGTGTTCCGCGCGTTGTTTCTATGATTGACTATATTTTTTCCCTATAGGTACTTGTAGTATGAGACGGTTTTACTTGCCAAATTAGTTCTAGGTCAACGGAAAATACCCTATAAATTTTGATTCCCTTGAGAGTTTATCTGGCATTATTTACTTTTATGGGATACTAGTGACCCGCCCCGGCTTCGCACGAGTTCAAATTATATACTAAATAAAACCTTCCCCGAGAACAACTCTATCTATTAAAAAAATCCGATCCCGCATCAAAATCCGTTGAGTAGTTTTAAGGATACGTAGAGACAGAAAGACACGGGAAGCGACTTTGTTTTATACTATGTAGTTTACTTTTATAGGATAAGATGTTACATAATTCAAATGTCTTTTTATATCAAAATGCTGTTATTTTAGTGATCATTAACTATTTTTGGAATAAAAATCATAATGTGGAGTTGGTTGCTTTAAGTAGGATCACAACATGTAAAAAATTTCGGTTCTAATTTCACGCTAAAATTCCTTAATATTGGCAATAAAAACTGATTTTTTACCTTTACATTTTACTTGTTCTGGTGGTTACTTAAACATAAGCCTTTAAAATCCAGTGTTGGTATCTCACACACTCTACATCTCTTTCACGTCTTCTTCACTTATTATATTTGCACTTGTGCCTTGTGGCCACAAATAATGTTTTAGTCTAAAGTGGTAACATTCCTACAGCTACACATAGATATTTGGCGCGTAGCTAAGTTCTGCACAAGAATGGATAATTTCAGAATAGTTTAAAATCTTATTACCTATTTATTTCTCCTGCCCACAAAAAGAAATTCTCGTGGGCGAGTCAATCTTATTAGGTACTTGCCAGTTCACGATTTTTTATTTCTGAACGTTTTGTGAAATAAAAAATAAAAACAATTTGTTTTTGTTTTTCTACTCCTCTTAGTTTTGGTTTGTTTTGCCCTCAATACACAATTAAAAAAATCCGGTACAAAAGACTGAGAAACTCAGGAACCCTATGATAGGAGAAAAATGCTACTAATAATATTTCAATTTCTTTTACAGATGAATCCAAGTCCATTCGACGTAATGTCTAACGGGAAAAGAATGATATCAGTGAATTTAAAAACCGAGGAAGGAGTCAATGTTTTAAAAAAGCTTTGTGCTGATTCGGATGTTCTTTTGGATACTTTTCGACCGGGTGTTATGGAAAAATTGGGCCTAGGACCTGAAAAACTGATGATAGAAAACACTCGCCTCATATATGCAAGGTTAACTGGATACGGTCAAAATGGATTTTACAAAAACAAAGCTGGGCATGACATAAATTATGTTGCCATGTCTGGTATACTTTCATTACTTAGCAAAAATAAACAACCACCAACACCACCTCTTAATCTTCTAAGCGATTTTGCAGGAGGTGGAGTTTTATGTGCTTTAGGAATATTATTAGCATTATTTGAAAGATCCAAATCAGGAAAAGGACAAATTATAGACACGAGTATGACAGAAGGAGCTGCTTACATCGGTAAGTGGTTATTTAAATCAAGAGATTTGCCGATCTGGTCAGGCGAGCCCGGAACAAATCCTTTAGATGGGGGCTTTGCATGTTATCAAACATACAAAACTAAAGATGGCAAGTTTATGGCGGTAGGAGCACTTGAACCACAGTTTTATTCAAATTTTTTGAAAGGGTTACAGCTTCCAGAAGATGAGTATGTACAAGTAGGTAACAATGAACACTGTAAGAAAAAATTTCAAGAAGTATTTTTGAAGAAAACCCAGGAGGAATGGTGTCAGATATTTGAAAACTTTGATGCATGTGTCACTCCCGTGTTAAACATCGACGAAGTTGATAAACATAAATTTCGCGTATCTGATTCTGCTTTTCATAGAGATGTAAATAATATGGTTGTACCTGAACCAGCTCCAAAAATGTCCCGCACTCCAGGAATATCCAGTGGTCATGAGACTATACCATTGGCTGGACAGCATACAATAGAAATATTACAGGAATTGGGATATAGCAAGATTGATATCGAAGAACTTATTCAGAACGAGCATGTATACGCAATTATGAAGTCAAATTTATAGTAAAATTTAATTACAAAAAGAGAAAACAGCTCTCAGTTCTTTTCTTACTTGTTTAAATTCATCCTCTTTCGAAGACAATATGTCAGTATTTAAGAATATTGGATGTACATAGATTAAGTTCAAAACTTTTAATATATTTTTTAAATCAAATTTGATAATACTTATTCCAAGAGAATATTGGTTAAAACCAACTTGTGTTTTCCCTTGCAATTGTGATAGCCTTTTTTTGGCTATATAACACAGAAATGTCACAAATGATTCAAAATCCATGCCAAAGTGGGATTTTAGTATCAGCTGGCACTCAGCGGCAAATTCAGGTGTGCCTTTGCACTCTTCTATTTGATGTTCCACTATTGACAAAGAGCTGTCTAATGCCTTCCACACTATCTCTACATTACAAGCGTTAATCCAATTATGATTAACAGAAATTGTTTGTGCTTCATTCATTACTTGGTGATGCCAACCCGACGGGACAAAAAGGGCATCTCCTGCTTCTTGTGTGATCTCGAAGTACTTGATATTTTGAAATTTTTCTGGTTCAAATACTAAAGGCAGGTTACCAAATCGATCTTTTAGTTTATCTTCTTCTCCAGGAGGAAACAAAATCCATTTTTTTCTTCCAACAACATTAACTGACCAACTATAAGAACAGTACACGTCTTCGTGCAAAGGGGTCCTGGAACAATTCATAATTTTTGTCAAATTGGGATAATTATCTTACTACCATTATAGTTGCGAAAGTTTGGATGGATGGATGATCCATCCATCCAGTAGTTTCAGAGATAAGGCAATTTTTGGAGAGATAGTAATTTTTGGTCTAATTTCTTGAATAAGTACAAAATAGTAAGTGTAAAATGGTAGTAGTAGTATATTTTGTATGGGTCTTAGTTGCCTGACAATAAAACATTATTATTATTATTATTATTATTAAAACTATTTATTTTAAAATTATGGGAAAAATATGATTGAAATCCTTACAGTAAGCCCATTCACAATATGTCACACGATAAAGTGTTAAAGCTTTTTTTAATACAGCCCCAAAATCTGTGAAAATTTCAATTGTCTACCTATTGGTCTTGAGATACAGCTCGCTGACAGACGGACGGACGGAAGGTCGCATGGACGGACGGACAGCGGAGGCATAGTAATAGGGTTCCGTTGGTTACCCTTTGGGTACGAAACCCTAAAAATTAAGGTTTATGGTACAGAACCCTACGTGTGAGCAGTCCAGTGGTAGGGCAAGACTAAAATTTGATGTAGGCAAGATAGCATTTTGCGAGGCCCTTTAGGTCCTAAATAAAAAAAAAATCTAAGAATAGAGTGATTTTTTTAGGTTTTCAGAGGTTGTATTCTACGATTGAGGGTGAGATGCGGCGAACTCAATTGTACCCCGCCACGGGTAGTAGGTACTTTTGACTTTTTGTGTAAAAATAGTAAATATTGGGCGAATGTGGGAAAATTCAAGAAAAAATGAAACTAAAAGAAGCTATTATGTAAGAGGGATTGTAGTGAGCTTGTACGAATAAATCATAATGCCTATCCTGCCGCGGCTAATATGTTGACAAAACTTACTGAAGTAAACTTAATAATAAAAAGAATTCAAATAGCAAAAGCAAGCTAAAAAAATTTTGAAAATAAACACGGATAATTTGGTTAAGCTACGATTTTTCTGAGTTGAATAAAGCCAAAGCTGCAAGGCGGTGGTTCACATCGCCAACGCTTTGCGTCACCTCTGCGTGTGTGATTGGCATGTTTTAACAAACTCTTGTTTAATAAAAAAAAAAAAAATTGTTAACTGTTTAATTTTTCAAAAATTTATGATGTTGTTTTAGTTTTCATCAACATCGAGCCCGAGATCTAGAACTGCATCATTGGATTTAAAAAAATATCGGTTTGGTATGGTTTATTAAAAACCGGCCAAGAGCGAGTTAGACTCGCGCACCGAGGGCTCCGTACCTGCCATCATATAAAACGTGAATAGTTTTTAAATTTTCATCAGAGAGGCCTACATTCGTCAAAGAATTTATCGCCATCTCTTGACCAATAATGGAACTAATGTAACTTTTGTTGATGATTTCTGAAGTGTTGTTTTATTTTTCCTGTTTTTACATTAACTGCTATCACATATAATAATTTGGAGATAAACGCATATTTAAAATAAGCGTTAGGTAAAGTTTTATACTGTACCTATAGCTTATTTTAAATGTGCTTTCCACATCGCATTAGTGCGAGCTGACCCTAAGGTTGGCCACATAAATACCATCAGAATTTGAATTTAAAATTGGCTCTTTGATTAGATATCATTACTTGTCACTTGAAACTTACAAGCTTTGCAAAATAGTATTTCTAAGAGATGAAACAGATAGGTATAACATCAACAACTTGCCTGGCTGCACACTGGATTTTAATGGATGGAATATTAAATGAATTTTTGGCTTTCACTGTGAAATCATAGCAAAAATACTACTTAAATCTTATAAAAGTGAGAAAATAAGTTAATCATATAAATCACGAATTTGCCTGATTGTTCACTAAGAATTTGGGCATATTCTTAAGAGACACACACTCTCTTCTCAAGCTCACTTAAATTAAGGCATGATCTATTGCATATCCAGCCAAACAACAACCTGTTAAATCTCTATCAATTACATTCAGTATTATCAATGATTGGAAATGGAATTCAATGTCTGCAGTCAAAATTAATAAATAAGTGTTCAAAAAAATTGCCATTTGCTTTGATTTTGCACATAATTCTTTTGCAGTAGGTATTGGATTCTCAATAGCAACACAATCGCATTGAGCAAATACAGTTTAATTTTTCCCAAACAAGGATACTTAGGAAAATTTAATGAAACACATACAAAGCCTCACATTTTGAGCATATTTTAGTATCATGCAATTTTCTCATTAGGTGTGTCCATGTATATTGGTTGTAGCAATCTACTAGTTCAGATGAAATTAGTATTTGGCTTTAAAACATTCACTGCCGCATTAGTCACCGGTGACTGACAAACAATACATTTTCTATTGTATTTATTTGTCTGGCAGACAATGTTTTAAAGACTTGAAAAAGAGTATAATGGAATTTACCACAGTACCTATTTAATTTTTTTACCTTGTTTGTGTTTAAATAAACTTATGCCTATCAATAGTAAAAAAAGAAATAAAAAGGGGCTGGAAGTGTGAGGGAAAACTGGTACTTATCTGCATAGTTCTTAAACAAACACCTACCTACATTATAATAGATATTTATGTCGGAAATACTGGCAAAATTACCATTTCGAAGAAAATTTTAAGTTTATGTAATTTATATTTGAATAAAAACCATATAAAGTAGGTATCTATTAAGAGTAGTATTTTCTTACCAAGATCCTTTAGGACCAATGTACACAAACATAAAGTCGTCTTCTTTCTTATCTGTTGCATATTCATTAAGCCAGTCCAATATAAAATAATGTGGAACTTCATAAAATTTGTCATCTGGTCTACTTCTTCTCAGGTGCCAGTCTTTTAGATACAATAGACTGCTATTTGTTGGTTCCTTTAAATACTGTATGTACTGATGTACTTCCATATCAGATTTGCATTGGGAATTGAACTGTATGTTTTTGCAATCGGCAACAGGAGCAATTAAATCACCATATT
The DNA here is from genome assembly GCA_950371165.1 of Lacanobia oleracea. Taxonomy (NCBI): domain Eukaryota; kingdom Metazoa; phylum Arthropoda; class Insecta; order Lepidoptera; family Noctuidae; genus Lacanobia; species Lacanobia oleracea. The sequence goes on from OX493393.1 coordinate 8,840,811, forward strand.
CTTCAATTAAATTATCGTAATTGATTTGGTCACCTTTTACCCACTGCCTGGCACATCTCCAGTTGTCTGTTACATTTTTAATAAGACAAGGTAGATTTTTTAACATGAAATTATTAAAAAAGTCTATGAAAACTAAGTTGCACTGCTGAAAAGTTGCGCCATCAATGCTCCAATTACCATAATCATACTCGGGGATTTCTGTATCGAATGGACACTGAATTTCAATTTTACTCTGCGTCATTATTGTAGAGTTAGTATGATGAGCTTTATTTCGTAATGATGATGAATGCTACAGCTTTCTTTGCTTCTTGTTTAACTTGGAAAAAACGATGTTCTTTTTATGGATTTTATTTACTCGAGGTTTATCCCCTGACGAAGAAGATTGTTTGTACATAATACGCATTGTTGGGTTCGAGATTTTATTTTACCAAAAAATATTTTAATGATTGCTACAGTAGTCGACTGATAAGTACAAAGAATATAAGCAGAATCAGTCGATTAAATGTATGGGCAGAATAAAAGAAAATAGGATTAAAATGTACATATACTTCGGGCAAAGAGTAGTTTGTTATTGATATCATAAGCTGATTTCGGGTCACTCAATATCACCTTGTGACATGACCGACCTGTCACTGTGAAATTGTCTGATTGTGAGTGAGTGACACTCTGTGACAGTGACATCAGTGGCATGCAATAAGCCGAATTATTTGCCATCGGCTTTGCGTGCCATAGGTATATAAAAAGTAGAATAGAAGCACTGACGTATAAATCATATTATTATGGAAATTGGCATACCTACAAAAAAACGTGTATACCTACACTTTACCGAGAGCTTATAATGGCGGCCAATAGGGTAGCCCTTAGCGATATTTCTCTACCATAACATTGATAAGAGATTGTGAGAATGTTTTCATATTGTCACGGTACAATATCAACGGCTAATTTTAACACACTTTTCATAGCTTCACTTTTATATAACTAACAAAATAACTATGTAAACAAATCTTAAATTAAGTGACCGACGTGCGAGCAAATACGCGTGGGTACTTGTGTTGTGGCTGGACGAGCTTTTTCGCCTGTGTGTCACCGTAAGCATGCGTACATAAAAACAGCCGAGTAAGTTTGTTTTCGATCAAATGGGTTTGAAATTTTGCTCGTAGCTTGCCTCAGCTCGCACATCTGTCACCACCGCGAGCCGCAAGCCTCGAGTCATTACTTTGTTTTGTGACACGTCGACTGCTATTTTGTTGCAAAAAATACTGATGTACTAAGCTATTCACACTAATAATTAATTGAATTATTTTCTTTGCTTCTCTCATTCAAATTAAACTGTCTGGAAAAAAAATATTATTACTGAATAAGAAAAAGTTTACTCCATTGATGACATCGCGGTCCGCCTGGTACCAGAGTCATGAGTAAGCTTTCTCGTGTCACCGACGTTGAGCCGAGTAAGCTCGCGATCTTAATGACCGCGTACGAACTTATTCGTACGTTTATTTTGTAAATCTAAAGATTATCCAGCTGAAATTAAGTACGTACTACTGCCCAGTTATGTTCGGGTGATTTCTGCTTCTTTTAATGCCACATCCGATTATATTGCACATTGGGCATCTTGCAATTGACGATTACCACTATAAAACCGATTTCAAATTCAAACGCAATCACACAGCAAAATGACTCCAAAATTCACAAATTATATCCACAGCTCAAGAGCATGTGAAATACCCCAACTTTGTACCAATTAGTGAGAGCTTTTAATGGCGACCCGGCTGCAAATAGGTATTTCAATGTCGCTAGGTGTGGAGGATTGCTATAACAGTAACTGTCAAAAACATTGCTATCCTTTTTACATAATTATGCAGAATTATATAAGTTAAAAAGATGTGACAGTATTTTTATGATTTCTGTGTCGATATGCCACATATTTGTATAACTATTTTTTCTATAGGTAGCCAAACGTTTTAAGTCCATATGATTTATACGTCAGTGATTGAGAAAGGAAAACTAAAGTCAGTGGCATGAATAGTGTGTATCGTCTGTCATGTTGTGATTCTAACTGAATGAACCAAACTTTATTCAGCTTACAGTAACGGCGATAAATATTGTACATCGACCTTTGGAAAGAGACAATCGGCTAATTTCGGCTTCGTAGAGCGTTATCTCTGTCGCACGAAATACAAACAGTCCGGTATAAAATACACCAATTTTTATATCAGTTTAGGTTGTCATAAAATAAAATAAAAAAAACATGTTCACATTATGTTTACTTAATTATTTTGGAAAATGACAGCTGTAGTGTATATAATAAACGAAATTGCTTTTTGGTTTCCCTTTTTTTGGAGTGCTCTAAATATATTTTGAACAACGACTGACAAAACATCACATGGGTAGTGTGCGACAGAGATAACGCTCTACGAAGCCGAAATTAGCCGACTGTCTCTTTCCAAAGGTCGATGTGCAATATTTATCGCTGGGTATTGTACGATAGTCTGTTTTACGGAGTATTGTACGGAGACTAAATTGACAACTGCAAATGGCAATCTGACATAGATTTTTGGCATTTGAAGTTGTCAACTTAGTCTAACAGACATTAGTTCACTACAATTTTTGTAGCTTTATTTTTAAGCTACAATCCATTCGCACTTATTTAACTTCCCATTTACAATCGCTTGGATATTCTAGTTGGTAGGGATAAATAACTGAGAGGTCGGGCCTTTTTCACCAACCAGTCTCTATGTAACCAGCAGCTACAATGCTAGAATTGTTCAACATGTAGTTTGGAAACACTACAAGAAGACCTTGCATTTTGCATTTCAGATAAACTCAAAGTATCGTAGTCTGCGTTGGCTGTTGGGCGATTAATCTTTTTCTGTGTGTACGAGAAAGTGACAAAAGTAAGTCAGCGACTGGTCGGCGAGCGATTGCTTCAAATGACTACAATACGCATGCTTCCTAGAAAAACGTACCTATATTACTAATACTAACTGGTAACGAGTGTCTAGTAATATTGGTAGTTTGTATCTTATTCATCCTTAGTGCTTAGTTATTATTACAATCTATTTAGGAATATAATTACTAGATTAGAATATTTATCTTTCTTTCTTTTTAGTAATTAGTTTAGTCGGGATCATTTAGATGCATCTATTATGATTTAAAAATCTTCGAGTAAATCGTGTTGATTCAACATACTAACCGTAACACTAACAAGCAGTGTACAACCCTAGCGCCGAAGCAAATTCAGTTCAGTTGTCATTTTGTGATGGCGGCGCTTGGGGAGTTACGCTACGGTTTTTAATCATACGCCGCGGTGTTTCGGGTGTTTTCTTAGTTTTGATAATAATAGTTATGTTTATTTTGAATTATTTTACATTGTGATTTTTTTAATATGAGTTATCATGTGCGCGGTTTGAGTCAACAGCATTTATCTGTGTTCATTACTTGATGGTATCAATACTGTGTTTCCAAATAAATAGCGCTTTTATCTACCAATTGGAACCTTATTGGCATAAATTTAGTTCTTCTACTTCTTAGTTTAAACTGAGAAGTATTATAATTGAGTTTTAGAACAACCATACTTTTCACAGTTTTCACGTAGTATATACGAACAATAAACATCCAACATGAACGATGTTCGAGACAAAGTAGTCGCTGGATCCTCGACGTGGGAGAGTAATGCAACGCAGAGTGACTCCTCACCAGAGCTCCAGTCGTCGCCGAGTGGAAGTGGTGAGACGCCACAAACACCAGGAGCACCTGTGCCATTGGCGCCACACTTAGCAGCTGACTTGCATCCTGATCTTTTGCAACAGGGTTGGCGGAAGTACTGGTCCAAAAGGGAAAATAGACCATACTTTTGGAATAAGCTGTCTGGGGAATCAATGTGGGAATTACCAGCAGTTAAAAGAGATTTCGATCCCATAACTGACCCACTAGGCATTTGTCACACTGGGCCATCAAATGCAGGTAATATGACTCCTGGAGCAAACAAACGTCGTCCATCTGAGGATAATGGACCTCCACCAAAGAAATTTGTATTGGCTGGACCATGGGACATAGAAGTGCCAACCAATGTTGTAATATATGAGAGGCCTCCAACTATCTGTCCACATCCCCACCCAGAAATTGAGGGATTTAGATTTACTTTGGCTAACAAATTAAGACAGTGCTATCAAGAACTTTGCCACACAAGAGAAGGAATTGATGCTCCTAAAGATTCTTTTAATAGATGGTTGATGGAGAGGAAAGTCAATGATCAGGGTGGTTCAGACCCACTATTGCCTAGTCATTGTTTTCCAGAAATATCACATTCAATGTATGAGGAAATCATGAATGACATTCCAATTAAGCTAACTCATCCAAAGTTTACGGGAGACGCAAGAAAACAGTTATCAAGGTATGCAGAAGCAGCAAAGAAAATGATCGAATCAAGAAATGCATCACCAGAAAGTCGCAAGGTAGTAAAATGGAATGCTGAAGATACATTTCAGTGGTTGAGGCGAACAGTTGGAGCTACATATGATGATTTCCAAGACAGGCTAGCTCATTTGAGAGTAAGTGATTATCCTAGTTTGTTTCTTAATGTAGTTGTGTTTGCATGTTTATAGGGTTCAGTAGTCAACAAGAAACCCTTATAGTATCGCCTTGTCCGTCTGTCTGTGGTTATTTTATACACATTTATCAAGCCGACAAAGTTAAGGTTAAGGGTTTTTTAACGTTTATCCCATGGTGTGGGGTCGCTTCAAAATATTGAGGGTGTGCGAAAACTTTTTTCCATCCAAGGATAGGTTTGTTAGATATTAAGATGTAAAGTGGTAATTTCTGAGTCAAGTGTCCCTCGAAATTTGAAAAAAATCATGGGAGTAGCATATAATATCACAAATTTAAAAGGAAAACTATCACAGCTTTACAACTTGAGTAATAGTCGACCAACCTATAAAAACCAACATATAAAACTTAGAGAAGGAAAATTTAGTGCAAATTACTTTGAAAATTGGCAAATGTGACACACAAGTAAGGAACCCAGGACCGGGTGACACAGGTTTTTATTAGTACCACAGTGCTTAATTGTTGTATGTAATAGAACCCTGTGTAAGGGTACTGTAAACAAATGGAATACATGATAAAAGCATTCTTTTATTATTTTTTTTCTCTTTTATCCAATTTGCTCTGAATGTACTGGACAGATTCAGTTGAAAATTGGTATGCATAAGAACTTTTGTGTTTTATTTATTTATTTTACGTATCATCCGTGTTTGATTCAAACACGGATGATGCAACAACACGGATGTTAAAATAATGTTGTGGGTTGTTTTGTGTTGTTATGTTTAAATCAATTTTATTGTCAAGTGCCCAAAGCGGGTGTGACTTGTGCAAGCTAGAGTATCCGTATTTAACCGGATTATGACCCCTCTGGGAAATTTATAAATATTGGTCCTATAGTTCCTTTCCAGACTTCAAAAAAAGTATAAGGAGAAATATGACCACTATAAAAGAGGAAATTCAGGCTTAAACAAAAATACTAGCCAAGTGCGAGTTGGATTAGCATGCAAAGGGTTCTGAATCAATTTTTTTTTTTACATTTTATTTTAACACTACCGACTCCTTATAGGTTTTCACTGTAATTTTATGGTATAGAACTATTATCTACATGTTTTTTAACTGTCATTTGTGGTCTAATTTCTAGAATAACTTCAAACCTATTTTAAAATTATGAAAAAGTATTTTTAAAACTCTCACAGTAAGCCCTTTCATTTAATATGTCACACAATCCAGTTTGAAAAACTTTTTTTAAATTTAAATTTTCTAGGTTGGCTCCTTAAAGTGACACCCATACAAAAAAAAATACGTAACACGGCCGTGTTTGGGGCACAAAAGTCCATAAATTTATACCAAATTTCAACAGAATAAAAAAATATACAAATTTAAACAGGCCCAGTAGATCCGGAGAAATCTGGATGTGACAGACGGCACAAAGAATAACCAGGATCAGATGGGAAGGTCGCCAGCCACGCGATGATGCGCTTACTTTTTTATAGTGATACAAAATAGAACTTTATTGACACGTTTAAATAGCAGAATACTAATTTTAAGTTTCGCTGGCCATGTAGTCACTCCTGCACCCGTCCTAGTCACCGCGCGTTAACGCAGGACAAGGGGCTCAGGACTTTTTGTTTAAAAATCTTGTTTTAATTAATTTCAGAGACAGTGTCAACCACATCTTGCAGAGACCGTGAAAGCATCTGTCGAAGGAATCTGCCTCAAAATCTACCACTTGTCAGCTGAATATGCTCGGAAAATAAGGGAAAAACATAGTGGTTTACTCAAAGAAAATGGAATACAGGTAAATAAGTTATTTACAAATAAATCAACACGTATATCAGAACAATTAATCGTTTTTCTACAAAAATAGAACAGTTACCTTAAGGAACTATATGTATCAAAATAAAAAATAAAAATAATAAAAAAATTCTTTGAAACAATGAGATATATCTATCTGATTTGAACAAAAATAAATAACGTAGAAGCTGTCATTCTAAATGTTTACCTAACTCTATGTAAATAAAAAACTTTTTTATAAAAAGATATACAAGGTGTTGTTTTGCATCCTCGTCAAATTTCAGGAGGTTGTCATAAAAGACATAAATAATTAATTGAAAGTACGATAGTGGGCAATAACTAATAAGTACTGCTTTTATTTGTTATTGAAATTTAACAGTATTTCAGAACTAAACCCTTAATTCAATACAAAGAAAACAGAATCACCCGACTACGCACACAGCGACAATGCAGCTGAGTGCGTGAGTGTCGACGTCTTACCTACGAAGTGCTAGCGCGTGCGCGGGCATTGACCGCTACATAATTTTACCTAATTTTATATCGAAAATCACCTACATTATTGTCATAAATTTCGCTTGATAATTAATTCATTTTTGAGCATCATTGGATTACGGAAATCTTACTAAAGACAGTAATACTAGTGCGCCAAAGAAAAGTTCACTGACCTGGTCTCAGATGATTTTAGTTTTACTTTATCCTTCAACCTAAAGTTTTCTTAGTGATTTTATTTTATTTGTGGATGAAATTGGTTGATTTGAAATTTTCCTTACTACTTAACGGGCTTCGGACCGGCAATAATACCTACCTTAGTTGGTGTACCGATCTACTAAGTCTAAAAATGTTTTCTACGTTTGACGGGAATGGGAAGACGTTTTAGTTAAGTGCAAGTACGTGGTGATACTTTCGACTCTTGGGTATTTTTGACGTAGTTAAAAATTTGAAATCAACTTATTTACACTAATAAAATTGATTAAGCTAACAGCTATTTAAAAAATGTACAAATAAATAAATTACCTACTTGGTCAGTGGGTCTTAGTTACCCGGAGGAATTGTTCAAAGTTGCCACCATCACATCACACTTTTCGCACAATCGAGCACAACGTAGCTGGTTTTCCTTTAGCTTACGTAACACTAACACATTCGTTTTTAAAGTGTCGAAAGCCAACATGACGCTCTGTGATAGGGTTCCCGAGCGGGAAAGATTTTCGTGAACATCCGGATGGCTCCACGTAGGCTCTCTCCACTGATGGCATCACATGGCGGACCATCTCTACCAACTCGACATTTGAATAATTGTCCGTCATCTTGCACTTTGTACCTACGTCCGAGAGCGGAAAACGCACACCGCACCGCGAGAGTACCTGCACTGTGATTGGTTGGGATGGAATTGATTACCTACGAATTTATTGAATGATCGTTTGCGTATGTGTTGTTTGCGTTTGTTTGTGTGTGAAAGCGCGGTTATAGGGCTAGTAACAGACGGGCCGCTTTTAAATACGGCTGGCTTACACTTACCGAAGAAGAAAAGAAATACCTACCCATTTTATTGTTGATTTGGGTCGAGAATCATTAGCATAATTACGTCCTTGAATTTACTAGGATGCAAATCAACAACTTGTATTTGGAAGTCTTTTTGTATTATATGTAAAAAAGTATTTACTTTTAACCCTTTTAACCGACGAAAAAACTGAGGAGGTTCTCAAGTCGACGCGTATATATGTATATTTATATAATAATAATAATAATAACATATATTTCGGACCAAATTATCCATATGTTGTTAGTAAAAGTCTTAACCCTAATGTTAGTACAAAATAACAAACACAATTGAAACGACTGACACCTACGTGTGCAGCCGTATCCAGTGAGCCAACATGGGGCTGTCCCACTTATCACACAATGCACTCAGGATGCTGTGGGAGCTAGCACGTACTCTACTGAGAACAGAAGCGCACCTTTTCCGTATAATGGCATGAAAACCATCAACCCTGGCCTCGGTGAACATCCCAGAAGCGCTACAAAAACGTGGTAGACCCAACAGCATCCTGAATACATTGTTATACTGGACACGCAAGGCATTGTATGCCCTCAACGTATACCTGACCCACAGACTGCACGTGTAAAAAGTCTGGCAGTATGCTCTGAAAAGGGTTATTTTGACTTGTGTCGTACAACGTGCAAATCTGCAAATCAGCATGTTACCTCGGACAGCCATCGCCCTGCGTTCCCTTTCTATATCCAGGTCATCATTCAGGTCATGAGTGAGCCAGTGACCCAAGTACTTAAATTTTGTTACTCTGGACAACGGAGTATTATTAATGGTGGTAACTTTTTATAGGGGTATTTAATCATATATTAAATACCCCATATATGTATATATACGCGTCGACTTGAGAACCTCACTGATTTTGTTTGAAATAATGATCAATTAATAAATAAACGAATGATATGATTTTAAATCTATATTATAACTTTAAACCTATTTAGTCTAATATTATAAAAACGCCTAGTTAAAAACAAAAGCAGAATTGCATCTTATGGATACATTATAATTTAGTCTGGTCTAAATATGTTGATAAGTGGTAGCTTAACAAGTCTTTAAAGTTGCATGAGTACCTAGTTTTAGTAACTGATTATCACCTGCCAAGCATGCATGTGCTGCAAGCAAGCATGCATCATGCAAGGAAGCATTTAGCATGCAAGCAAGCAAGCATGCAGCATACAAGCAAGCATGCAGCAAGCATGCAGCATACAAGCAAGCATGCAGCAAGCAAGCAAGCATGCAGCATGCGAGCAAACATGCAGCAGGCTTGGTTTCTGTCACGGCTCCGGCGCTGCGGGATTCCAGCAGCCCCACGCGAGCTTATCGTCGCATATGGTTTAATCGCTCACCACCTGCTCCGCAACACGCGGGCCGCCTGGCCCCTCCGCGCCCACGTGGGCTTAAATTACACTCTAGGGCTAGGGCAGACTAGACTACGTAGAGTCGATTTTGCAGCGATTCTTTATGACAATATTATAGATTTTAAACGATATACCTAATGATTTTCGATTAAAAAACATTATATCCAATAACATTATACGAAATAAGTTTTAGAGTATATGAATTTTTATATGTAAAGAAATTATTTCAACAGTTTGTATATCTCACGTTTATTATATCTTGTGAACGTTATTGAAATGAAATTATACCAAATAACTTTATATGAAATGAGACGCACCTCTTTTGCAGTGTAGTCCGATTTTGATAATTTGTTTTTATTGGATGGGGTATACCTACCCCGAAGTTGGCCCCACATAAATTTGGAAAAAAAAACCAACCTTAATGGTAGGAAAACAGGAGATCATTGACTGTTCACTCACTGATTTTAATGCTGAGTTGTATAGCATTTTTTGTAGGCCTACCCATGTTGGTATAAAGGGCTGTTTTTCTTTAAAGTATTTATACTATCAACAAATAATAGTTAAAGTAGGATAATATAACAGTTAATAGCTAAAGTAAGGTAGCTATTTTAAAAGTAATAAAAATAAGTAATAAAAATTAAGCATGTAGTAATTAGTGAATTATAGCCACAAAAAATATAAAATAAAAACTTTTTAACAAAAAAATGAAACCTCCGAACAAACTGAAAAGCAAAAAATAATAAACCTTTTTATAAAAAAATAACTTTGATATCGGAAGTCGGTGTTAAGATACCAAAAACAATAAAAAAACCGACTTCCGAAATTAAAGTTGTTTTTTAATAAAAAATAATACATTTTTGCTTTTCAGTTTTTTCGTAGGTTTAATTTTTTGTTAAAAAGTTTTTACTTTTTAGTGGTAGGTACCCCAAGCGGGCCCACACCTATCAACACCACTGGAGGATAGTCGGAGGAACGTAAAATACGCAATTTCGTTTACTTGAATGACAAACCAAATACGTCATCTAAGTAAACGAGCTCCAGCTATATAAAAGCCAAACTGCTAAACAGAATTTGATGAAATTTAAATGGGACCAATCGGAAAGTATACCCTTTCACATGAAAGATTTTTTTCAAATCTGTTTATAAATGACGGTTTTCTTAGGTAAAACATAAAAAAAAACAACCGGATTGAGAACCACCTCCTATTTTTTGGAAGTAGGTACATAAATGGGTGCCGATGCTACCAATACTTAATCCTTAAAGGATCACCTGGTTGTCTGTCTGTCCGTCTATCACAGCCGATGTTCTCCGAATTTACACAAATTCTATTATTAATATACACAATATAATTATACACGTACTTATAATCTGCTGTAACCCAAACACGAACACTTAACGAAAATAAATTAATATTGTAAATGGGGTTACTTTTTGGGACGCAAACGAGAAAATTAAACGAATAATTGTTTTAACTGTACCGTGTGATACATCAAATAAAAGGGCTTTAAAAGTTTTTTTTTCATAGTTAAAAAAATAAACAAAATAGTAAAAAAAATGTCATTACAATAGAATAGAAACATTTTATTTCAGATCGAAGTGCATAGTTAGTTAGAATTTTACTTAATTTCTAGTGTTAGTAGGTTACAGACATTAAAATATACAATTAAAATTCAGCAACCCAATTCATTCCCCTGATGCCTGAATCTACTGAGCCACAAATTTGAAAATGCGGGTAATAGGTTTATACCTATTTTTTAACCGACTTCAAAAAAAGGAGGAGGTTCTCAAATCGGTTGTATTTTTTTCTATTTGTATTTAATATATTTTTTTTTTAAACTTACAGATAAACATAATTATACAAGACCACCAGGTAATAGAGGGTAATAGAGGTCTGGGTGGTTTAAAATTACAAGAAAACCTATAAGAAGTCTATAGTTTTTAAGAAACATGTTAAAAAATATTTAACAAAAATATTAAAACGAACGAAAACGAACGAACGATTTAACGAAAATATTTGGGGGTTCATTAACATCTACTCTCAATTTTGGCCCTTTCATAGAGGCAAAAGCTCAAGTGGCTGCAAAGAAGTTGGGGATCCTAGCAAGGGTGAGACGGTACTTCACGCCGGAACAGCTGCTCAAACTCTATCAAGCGCAAGTTCGATCGTGTATGGAATACTGCTCTCATCTTTGGGACGGATCTGCCAGATACCAGCTTGATGCCCTTTGAGTCAATTGAGAAACGAGCCAAGAGGATCATTGGCAATGAGAGGCTCGTCGCGACGAAGCTCCAAAGTCTTGAGCATCGACGACGAGTTGCTGGCTTGTCGGTTTTCTACCGGTTGCATTTTGGGGAATGTGCGACGGAAGTGCATAATTTAATTCCGCCAAGCCCTTTCCATCATTGGACCACAAGACGAACGGCGATGCGCCACCGTTACATGGTGGACATCCCACCCATACGCACAAAACGTTTTGGGAACACATTCATAATGCGTACAGCTAAGGAGTGGAATTCCCTGCCGGAGTCTGTGTTTCCCGATAGCTACAACCTGGGAGTCTTTAAGTCAAGAGTGAATAGGTTACTTCTAGGCAAGCGTGCTACATCTTCGACCACATCATCGCTTACCATCAGGTGAGATGGTGGTCAAGCGCGTGCCTATCAATAGTAAAAAAAAAAAAAAAAAATTTGCACGCGAGTGCGACTCGCCCGTGGCCGGTTTATCTTTCTGTTGAGTTAACTATTTACAGCTGACCAAAAAAAAAAAAAATACTTTTACTGCCCCCTCTAGCTTTCGGAGGTTTTCCGTAGCAGCATACCTTTGATTTTTTTAATACATTTTTGTTTCGTCGGTGATTCGTTAGACGGCAGGATGCAAAGGTCATTGGGCATATCTGACCCGCTTTCTGAAGAGTGGCGGACATTAATCAAAATACTTTCAAACTAAGGGAAATAATATGACTTTTCACTGAATATAGTTATTTAATTAAAAATCAATGGAGAAAAATGTATAGGACTGGTTAAAAAAAAATAATTTCAAAGGATTTTATTCCATATTATAAAGACATAAAAAGAATTTCAATAGTATACGGCATAGTGTACGGATGAACCAATATTCAGAGGTATGTGTACGCTGTATCTTTCGCACATTAGACAGGTAGAACCAGTTTCGTTGCGCTCGCGCCGCTATACGTGCAGTCCTTCGTTAGCTGTCGTTGCGATCTATACGTTAAATCCATTTTGTTTTATCTATTATTTTTATTTTATTTCATTAGCGTGTTTTATGGACTCTGGTTATTTGCTTTTGGATTGGATTTTCGTTGATATGGAAAGACAAAATAGTTGTGTATCGTGTAATCGATCTGTGTTACGTCGAAGAAAACGCTGTCTTAATGCAGTATTTCTCTAAAGGTACCGGGATGTCGTAGTATTGTTATTACAAGAAATCATACCACGCTAGGTAAGTACTCTCTTAGTACACAGTCTATATCTATCTACTCTAAAATGATCTCGATGTTTGATGTTTATATATATATATGTACAGTATGTTTAATCTTGTTTCAGATTTCATTTGACGGCACAAGATCTATATGCCACCCTTGCTGGCAGCGATATGATCGAGTATTGCTACACCAGCAATTAGATAATGTGCCACCCCAGCCAATACAAGAAGGAGCAAATCAAGAAGAAAATGGAGAGGCGGAGGCGGTTCATCAAATAGAAGTTGGGGATCAACAAGGTCCTGGTTTTATTACTGTTACTGGATATAGACGTGTATCAAATACAGCGAGACGCTGTATATTTCTAAACTTCAGAGGTATGATTACACATCGTGTGCCAACTTACGCCAAGTTCTATATGTTGCACAATCACAATTTGTATAAACCGGAACTTGCTCGTGTTTGCCACACTCATTTAGTTCAAAATGATTGGGAAGGGCTTGTGAATGCCCCGACATTACATGAAAGCTTTAGTAATGCTCATGTACTTGACATAATCAACTTGTATAAATGGGGATTAGAAAGAAAGTCTGAATGAAAATATTGAAACATTGATGACAACCACTTCCATTTTTGGACAGCTTTAACTAAAAATCAGTTTAAAACTATTTTAGAACAAACACCGTCTCTTTGCAACAGGCCTGATCGTCCTGCTACCACTTTTTTTATTTATCTAACTAAAGTAAGAACTGGTCAATGTGATGAGCGCTTAGCTTCGAAATTCCAAATATCTAGAAAAACATTGGAGAGGAAGTTAAAAATAGCGAGAGAATGTTTAATTGAAGATTTTGTTCCACGTTACCTGGGTTTAAATCATATAACCAGAGAAGAAGTAGTGGCACGAAATCTTCGTATCCCATCTCATATTTTTGGTGGTAGCCAAAATGAACCGGCAGAAGAGTGCGAATTTCCTTTTCCAAAGAAAAATCTACAGCCTTCACAAATTCCGCAATCTGGTAAAGTATTTTCTAATTGTTTGTACAGACGGCTATATAATAGAAGTCGTAGGACCGTATTCAGCGACTACTTCAGATGCAACTGTTATGCGCAGCCTGATGCGAGAAGATTCAAATTGGCATTGGTATCTTAGACCTAACGACGTGTTTCTATTGGACCGTGGTTTTCGAGATTCGATCCCTGCAATTGAAGAACGTGGATATAATCCCCACATGCCGCCAACTAGAGGAAGAGGAGAACAATTATCTACACTTGACGCAAATAAATCTCGATTAATTACAATGTGCCTTTGGGTGATCGAAACAATTAATGGACGATTTAAGAAAGATTTTAAAATATTTCGTCATACATATTTTAATGTTGCGATGCGGAATATGATGACTGATTTTAAAATAACCGCGGCAATTATCAACGCTTCTCGGCGGCCATAATATTAGGTCTTTACCTATGAAATTGCCGTTCTGCAGTACTGGCCATTTCAAATCAAAATAATTTTTGTTTGGCTAAGAATTCTAATTTCGAATTAATTTTATTTTAAAAACATGGTATTTTTTTTTCAAAAGTAGTCATTTGTTTATTGATTAGTGTTACATTTTCATCGCATTTCAATCTTTTTCGTCATCATGGATACGTTAAAAATTCGAGTAATTATGGAATATGAATACCGTCGTGGCAGCAACGCGGCACAAGCGGCACGCAACATCAACGACGTTTACGGAGCTAACACTACAAACCAACGCACCACCTGTTATTGGTTTGCTCGCTTCCGTTCTGGAAATTTCGACCTGAAAAATGAACCTCGCGGTCGAAGACTTTGGTCGACAATGACGAATTAAAGGCGATTGTGGAAGCTGATGATACACAATCTACGGCTGAATTAGCAGTAGCTTTCGACGTTAGCGTCAAAACAATATTGGTCCATTTGCGTCAAATTGGCAAGGTAAAAAAGCTTGACAAATGGGTTTGGATAACTTCTTGGCGGGAAAAAAATTCAATACCCGAGAGGCAGTACAAAATGCCTTTGAAGAATTTGTTGCCTCCCGTCCAGCTGATTTCTTTAAGAAGGGCATCAATAAACTGCCACTGTGTTGGCAAAGATGCATTGATTGCATGGGTGATTACTTCGATTACTACAAATAAAAAATACATGAAAAAAAATCGTTGTAATTTTTTTCATACAAAACGGCAATTTCATAGGTAAAGACCTATTACGTATCAGCAAATAACTTGAACAGACAAAGAGTAGCATTCGTGCCTCTAGATGCAAACAGTCCAGATTGAGAATTTTCCACAGCTGACCTTTGAAGATTTAATCTTATTTACGTTGGGCTCATACCATTTGAGAATCGCAAGGTCTTATTGTCAACGAGCACATGCGACCAAATGGGGATTATATCATAGAAATGTATCGAAACCAACATTTAATCGATAATAAAATATTGATGAGAGGGCGAATCCAGTCACGTCATATCCGATCGAAATAATACTATACATATATTTTGTTAAACCCAACACAACACGGACGACAAAGTATAGAAGAGTACTACTGCTCGTGTATACACGGCCGCCGCACTATAGGGAGCTGCGCCCATATCGCTAGCATAGTGTATTATCTGTCTTATGCCAGACATCAGGAAGCAACAGACGCACCTGCTGCCTTTTTAAATGGTCTTATGATTGATTTGGATCAAATTGAATAAAAATTATTTTAATGAACTAGCATTTTATTTAAATTCAGCATATCATTTTACAACACTTGTTTTTTCGAGATTCCCGTGACTCACATTAATGCGACTAATGCCATAGTAAATCAGAGCCCTACATCATTACACACTGCTATATTTCGTTTGTGTCCGCCATGGGTATGATTTCCGTACTAAGGTGTCCAATGACCTTTGTTTTATACTATGTAGAGATTTGTAATCTCTGCAGGAGCTTCAAGCACCGTTGCAGCAGGCAGCCCTGCGCAAGGTGTGGTGTTACCCCGTTCAGTTCGCGGTGCCTGCGCCGCGGCCGCCGCTCGTGGAGCACTTCCTCGACCGCGATCAGACGCTGTTGCGCTATCTCGGTGAAACGCAGGTTCTCAATGCAGTGTATTTACAGAAGCTGGTAAGCCTTTAAATTATTTTATTTTGTAAAGAAAGAAATGATCCTAAAAAAAAGACATGCGGCCGGCGGATCTTGGCGCGCCCGAACTTCTTGTAGAAGGTTGCGCAGTAACCAAATGTGCAATAGCCTTCTCGATAAATGGGATGGACAGCCCATTTATCGAGGAATCACTTAAAAATTTTTCCATTCCAACCAGCAGTTCCTGAGATTAACGCGTTCAACCAAACAAACTCTTAAGCCTTATAGTATTACTAGTTACAGAAGGATTTAATTTTGTATCTTTCTGTATCAGTGTTTTGATAGGTAAATAAACTAAGTAAGTTTATTTATATTAGGATTTTTTGAATCCTGGCTTTGTTTATAAAAAATATCTGGCAATTTTCTTCACGAGTTCTCAAAGCCTATGTTCCGAAATCCCTGGTCAGTTTTCCACGGCAGACTGTTTGTGCGTCCAATATTAACACATCATTAACTCGTGGACACGTAAGAAGCAAGACACAAAGCGTATTCGAACATTTTATAAGCTCTCTTCGTGAAGGTTACTAAAAGGCAGAGCAGAGCGAGCGCAAGGAGCTCGGAAATGTTGGCACCCAAGTTTAAAAATTTCGAGATCCGTAGGTGTTTATAATTAGCATCGTTCGGAGGAAGCCCTAACTCCACTCCCTAACACTGCCTTGTTTGGTTTTTCATAAATCAGATGCTAGTATGAAATATCTATACTAATATATAAAGCTGAAGAGTTTGTTTGTTTGTTAGCTTGAACATGCTAATCTCAGGAGGTACTGGTCCGATTTGAAAAATTCATTCAGTGCTAGTTAGCCCATTTATGGAGAAAGGCTATAATTATATCATCGCACTAAGACCAATACGAGCGGAGCAGAGGAAGTTGCGCGGGTCAACTAGTATGAAATAAACAGTAACGACGAAGTGTGTTCGTTCGGCAGGAGTGTCTGTACCGCTACAGCTGCTTCGACGACAAGAAGTTCGAGCAGTTCCTGTCGCGCGTGTGGTGCCTGCTGCGGCGCTACGCGGCCTGGGTGGGCGCGGGCGGCGAGGCGCAGCTCACGCAGATGGCGCTGCCCGTGCCCGTGCTGGAGTGCCTGCACCGCTGCTTCGGCGTCACCTTCGAGTGCTTCGCTAGTCCGCTCGACTGTTACTTCAGACAGTACTGTTCAGCTTTCGCCGATACTGACTCTTACTTTGGATCTCGAGGGTGTGTATTGGTTTCAGTATTTTAGAATCCTCGCCTTGGGGTTTAGAGGAATCGTTGTAAATGTGAAAATGAATAAGTTTATAATAATAATTACAATGGCGAACCATGCCACGCAAACAGCAGCTCACTTATGAAAAAACATTGCAGACCAGACGCGCTTCTCCGTAGTTTACGTTCCGTTCGGGGACCTGGTGATTTGTTTTACAGGCATTAAAAAAGTAACATTTAAAGTGTGTTCTTGTGAGGAGAAATAAAAAATATTATAATATGTCAGTAAAACTGTACATGATATTGATTCGAAAAGATTTGTTTAGGCCGTTCCTAGAGCTGCGTCCGGTGTCGGGGTCGATGGTGGCGCACCCCCCGTACTGCGAGGAGCTGCTGGAGGCGGCGCTGCGCCACATGGAGCGCCTGCTGCAGGACTCGGCCGAGCCGCTGAGCTTCGTCGTGGTGCTGCCCGAGTGGCCCGACCGCCAGACGCACGCCCTGCACAAGCTGCAAGCCAGCCACTTCAAAAGAAAACAGGTACCATTACAACTAACACTAAAGCGTTAAAAAAAAACTATATAAGACTGATATCAGTTCCATTTGAGTATAAAAGTGTTAACGCATACCTGTGCAACTGAGTTAGAGCATGCTCTAACTCACTTATAACCACGAGAGAGGCCCACAGTTTTACAGGTAAAAGATATAGAAAGCCTATAGTACGGTGTCACAAAGATATTAAAGCTGCGCAAGAGCGTTTATTCATCGTCAGCTACTACTTTAACATTTTCTTCTTTTTTTGCGCTCTGAAAAAATGGATTACGCATACCCTCCCATCGGGGGAATTAGAGGGGTATGTGGAACTCCCCGGGCTGACCCGGTATACCCACTAAAATAACCCAGCGGCATTCCCGCATCGTCCGAGTGGAGGAGGACTGGGAGATCGGCGCAGCCTTGGCGTCCAGTCCTCCTCAGACGACTACCCGCCTAAAACGGCGGGCCCCTCACGTACTCCCCGTGGGGGGAGGGCCGGGAATGACCGACGAAGGTGTCCGACCGAGGCCAGACAGGCCGCCTCCCCGAAGCTCTTCCCCCGGGCAGTAAAGAGAGTGTTATCTACGTTGCAGCCCTGGAGAAGAGCTCCCCGCAACAGCCAATCGAAGCCGATGTTCCACAGGGGGGGGCCTACGACTGACCCCTGCGGAACACCGGACTCCGCGCCGTACCTCCGCTACCTGGCCAGTTTATCCACAAGGAGGACCTCTCGATCCTCCAAGTAGCTGGCCGGAGGCTCCTCAGGTATTGAGGCACTCCGTGATACCGGAGCGCCTCCAATATAATGGAGTGGGGAACGGAGTTGAAGGCGTTGGCTATGTCAAATGACACCGCCAACACTCCGTCCCCCGCATCCACCGCCCCTTTCACCTGGCCCTTGAGAAGGGCCAGCGCGTCGATGGTGGACCGACCCTGTCGGAAACCGTTGAGCCGGCCGGCGATGATCCCCTCGAACAGTTTACCGACCTCATCGAGCAGAACGATGGGCCGGTATGCCGAGGGGGAATCCGCCGGGCGTCCCTCCTTTCGGAGGAGGCATAGCCCTCCTTCCACAGTTTTACTACTTTAACCTGTATTACCGTTGTAAAATAGGGTTGGTAAACGCTACAGGTGGTATAAATCCTATAGTACGATGTTAAAAAGATATTAAAGCTGCATAAGAGCGTTTATTCATCGTCAGCTACTACTTTAACCGGTATTACCGTTGTAATACCGCGTTGGTGAGCACTACAGGTGGCAAAAAAGCGCACGTCAAGATTGAAAAGCCTGTTAACCTTACTAAAATTAAATCTGTTCGTAGTGGAAGTGTTATGTCATCCATTATTCAACACAGCAGAATAATATTATGGAATATTATGTTATTTAAGTATGTGAAGTGAAAAATGACTGCCCTTATAATTTTACGCATTTATCGTAAAATTATAAGGGCAGTCATTTTTTTAATTTTAACGCGCCTAGGATTTATTAAAGATTTAAAAGAAAAGTTATAATAATAAAATAGGTACCTCAAGCTAAACATTATTATTCATTCCTGCTTCCTGAGCAGTGGTATGTAAAATTAAGTGGCATTCATGGAACGCTTCAAATAATGTAAGACATTTTGTATATTGTAGTCAAATGTTGAATAACTCGAAATAATATTAATTGTTAGGTTACCAAAACAATGGCGAACTTTACAAAGGTGAGGTTAGTGTTAAAAACGACCCATACTTGTTGTTTGACAACAATAACTTTAGAACGTCTTTAAAAGAGTACTGCCTAACACAATTAGCTTTAGTTAAACCCTTTATTACAGGTTAAACCTAGATAGAGGAGTTGTTTGATACCTTTAGCTTCTCGTGTTACTAAACTCTCGACAAACTCTATTTTGTAGACTATGTCTGCAATAATAGTCAGTATAGCACCTTACGTGGTATAAGACAGTTATATGCAATAACTATACAACAATAAGTGTTAAAAGGAGTCGGAGAACACTTTTATAAAGACGTGTCACAGAAAGGTTAAAGCTATAACGTATTAAGTATACTTGCTGCTACTAGCACCATTATAACTGTCAAAGCTGTATTACGTCGTCCATTAAAGCTTTAGTGCTGCGATTGGGGCTAAAACTTGTTTGTTAATTCCTCTATATAGTCTTTAGTTATAACTGAGATAATTATAACCCTGTTATATTACTTAAAGTCATAAAAAAGCCTGTAACTGATACCAAAATGTTATTTGGGATTCTAACGACCGTTACTTACTATTACTAGAAAAAGATCATCACAGATTAATAATGAAATCTCGAAACCTACTTGTCCTATGAAGATGAAATTTGGATATACGGAAGAACTTTGACGCTTGGTCCAACGAAGTTGTAAATCGACATTAACGAACTTGATAAAAAATTTATGTTTGCGGGTTGTTAAACGTGGTGAAGGACGAAACATTTACGCTGATCCTGTGGTCCCAGCAGCAAAACTGACTAGGGGTCTTTGTAATTCATTTACAAAACTACCCTTAAGGGGTTGAGAGTGCATGAAGTTTGTGGAGTATTTACAAAATCTGCGCGGACGAAGTCGTGGCCGTAGTGCTAGTCTTTTATATTATCATTGTTTATATTATTAAAATGTTACCGAAGCAGTTCGGAATTTTTTTCCAATCTGGAAACATGAAGCATGCGTACGAAAGCATTGCATTCCTATTTGAACGACAAACGTATCACGAGGCAGCACTCCACTAGATGTCCCTGTATTCTGAAGGGAAGAAACACGATTTAATATTTGAATTTTGCTGTAAGTGATTAGCAGACTGTAGAAGAAAGACAAACAGAAGAGACAGTGTATCGGAATAAACTTGTGAAAAATAATCAAAATTAAGCATTGAATATAATAATTTATTTTCTTACCACGAATTAAAGAAAGATAATATAATTCATATAAGTCTATAAAGTCTTCACCAACCCTAGGTCATCAAACCTTTCAAAAAGATAATTTAAGGACAAGTGTTTATTGGACAGCGTTTTCCATTACTTTCGCCAGTCTCTTGGGCACATTACAAGCTGACAGCGTTGTGGACGAATTTTTCGATGCTATACATATTTTAGTTTGTTTTTATTAGTTTAGTATTTGTTAATTTTAGATACTTTATAAAAAAGATTCCAAAACTTTGTTACTAAACATTTTTTTGGTTTTAGGTGGTTATTCCAGCTTTTGAGCACGAGTACCGCCACGGATTTCAACATGTTCTTACCAAGTGAGTCATTTAAATCTGCCTTCAAATAACAAATAATTATATACTACATACAATATGATGCATTCACACATTTTAATCTTAATAATTATACTACAACATAATCAAATACTCTCTCATGACTAAACAAGTTTTTTAGCTTCTAACTTAAGTTCAAGCTTTTAAACCTTAGAACCAATAATTTCTTTTTTAACTTTATTTCTAATAAAATAAAGTTCTTAGTACAAAAATAAATCGTGTATTTTGAACTTTGCTACACTTATGCTTGATTTTAAAATAACATTTAAACGTGCTTAGTTGAATGGTTGATCAATTTGCCGACATTTTTTTCCAGTAGTACCTACAATATTTGTTTTGCGCGAATTTTAAACTAGTAAAATACTTATAATTACAGGTCTATACTTAGTTTTGTTGTGTACCTACGTGGAATATTATGAAATTACGAAAAAAAATCCATTGATCCGGATACTCGCTGTGAAGCAAAGACAATAGGACATGTAATTAATGCATTTGATTATTACGTATTACTATTGTAAATTGTACTCCTGTCCGTATATAGCCGTAGTCTCAGTATCGCATCGCTTATTATTTCCATTAGAGCATTGCTTCCTTGGCCAACGTAGGTAATCATATTAATTTTGATTATTCCTTATTTCGGATTGAAACGAAAGCAACAATCAACACATAACCTATTGAGAATGCCAGTAAAGAAAAAACTTAGTTTACCCTCCTCCTAACAGTGGCGCATCTTCTATCATAACTTCATTAGATAAATCAATGAAAACAATTTACGCCAGATTGGATTTACTAACCTAACTGTCGGAATCAGAACAAGCGAAAATTGATGACTATTCTCATGAAGAATATCTTGCCATGCGAAAACAGTCCCTTTGGCCGACTGTTTATGCTCAAATCACACCGAGATGGCAGCGGCCGGCAGCGAAGTGGCGAGCAGTTTCAGTGTATATGACACTGAAACTGAAAAGAAAATTAATCTTTATCAGTTCATTACTATAATACATAGTATCGTTTGAGAAACTTAAAAAGGTCGCACACGAGCACTCCGACGACTCCCGCGCAGCGGCGAGGCACGACTCTCTTCTTAATATTTACCGCCTGTCCTCTTCTTCAAATATACGTGCAATAATAATTGAATCCAAAATACTCATTTTCACAGCCAAGGAAACTCGTGTAAACTGCGCATAGGAATATCGCGAGCCGTGACCTCGCGACTCGCCGCCGCTGCGCGGGAGTCGTCGAGTGCGAGCGGCCGCGCGACCTATTCAAGTATCTCAAGCGATACTATGTATTATAGTAAAAAAGATAAACTTTAAAATTATATGACAGAGAAACTGCTCGCCGCTCCGCTGTCGGCCGCTGCTGCCATCTCGGTTAGATATCTTATTTGTGTGGTATTCGTTTATTATATCTATCAGGCTTTTATTATTCGTAAATTAGTTTTGCTTCCGGAATAAACTGGCGGACAATTAAACTAGGTAGAGAGTAACTCAAAAATATTTTGTTGATAATGCAAGCTTTAATTTTCTTAATTATTTACTAAACTAAAGTCGGTATGAATAAAAAATTGTATTAACCAGCCATGACAAAATAATTTTGTCAGAAAGTTACCTTGTAATGCAGTTTATGTGTACGTCAGTGTATTAGTAGGTCTATACCAACCAAACACAGAAGTTTCGAATATAAATTCTTATTAAAAAAGTAAGAAATCTAAGTAATTATAAAGTGAAACGACACTACAGAAAAATGCTCCAAAGATTTGTGGCGTGTCTACGCCTGCAAAACATTTAGAATTAGGCACCCACCTGCCTACCTGCCTCTATTAGAGGACGCACCTGCCTACCTGCCTCTATTAGAGGACGTAATTACTTGCATTGTAGGCGTAAGCACGCCAAACTTTGTCGCATTGCCCCTTACACTAAGGTCATGTCTTGACGTGAACAAGCAATCATTTTTTTTCGTACAACTGACGGCCACAACGTATTCGCACGACGAACGCTTATCTTAGGACACGGGGTAAGAGAGGTCAGTGAGTAGAGGCGACACATTCGCACACAGCCCACGTAACACGTGACATGTCACAGGAACGAGGTGTACTTCAGATGGGGCGGCGGCACGGTGGTGGTGTGGCTGCAGAACGCGGCCGGCCACGCGCGCTGGGGGCCCACGGAGGAGCGCGTGGAGGCGCTGCTGGACGCGTGGCGGCCGCGGGGCCGGCTGCGCTCGCCCGCGCGCCCCGCGCCGCCCGCGCCGCCCGCCGCGCCCCCCGCGCCCGCGCCCGAGCCCGAGCCCGCGCCGCCTCCCGCCGACAAGCGCTAGCGCCCCTGTAAATATATCCTGTACATACATATACATAGCTAGATATATTATTATATGGACGATACGGACGGTATATTTTTATTTTTAAATCTCCCTTCTCTGTTGTATAGTTCGATAAAAGTTTATTATGTTTTGATTGTTTATTATATTTTCTGAAAAAAAAAAAAAGTATTTTTTTAAATTGCCTTTCATTTCGACCAGTAGTAGTGTTTTTAACTTCTACGTGCACCAGTGGAATCAAAAGGTTCCATTTGCGATACAACGGTGGGGCATTGGTGAGCCAAAAGGTTAACAGCTATGGAGACCTCGTTTTATTTTTCTTGTAACAAGTATTTACATAAATCTATCTACTAAATTGAGATTAAGAGTTTGTTCACATGAACTTTGTTCTCTCTTAAAAATTCACAGGAACAAAGTCAATGTTTGTTCTTAAAGAAATAATCTTCTGACTGTGGAAGTTATTAATTTTAAACTGAAA
This sequence comes from Lacanobia oleracea, assembly GCA_950371165.1. Lineage (NCBI taxonomy): Eukaryota > Metazoa > Arthropoda > Insecta > Lepidoptera > Noctuidae > Lacanobia > Lacanobia oleracea. The sequence goes on from OX493393.1 coordinate 8,864,416, forward strand.
AATGAAAGAGTTTGATCAATTGATTGAAAGAAACAAAACATCGGCGGCGAGTTGCCTGCCCATCGCTTGCATTTCGGGGATTGCGCGTTGGAATTGCGTAATTTAATCCCGCAAAGCCGGTTCCATCATCGGCAAACAAGATTTACGGCGATGAGCAAACAATATATGGTGAGCATCCCACCCATACGTACAAAATGTTTTTGGCAATGCTTGAATTGTGGCTGCAGCTATGGAGTGTATTTCCTTGCGGTGTCTGTTTCTCGTTAGCTATAAGCAGGGGTTATAAGTCCTGATACAGGGAATAGGCTACTTCTAAGCAAGCGTGCTCCATTGTCCACCACATCAGACATCGCTTATCATCAGGTGAGAAATGTTCAAAGGCAAGCCTTGCCCAAGCAATAATAATAATTAATCGGGCTTTTGGGCAGTAGACGCCTCATGAGCCCGGCATCTATCTGCAGGGAAAAGTTTGGTTTCCTCATCCACCAGCTTGTTCATATTGGCTGACCGGAGAGGACACTTACGAAGAAACCGTCCTTTTTGGACATATGAGGTCAAACAATCGCTGTACAGAATGTCTGCACGGCAGATCCAGATAAACAGCGAACCGATAAAAGTCAAGCGTGGTACCATGCGAGGTTTTCTTTAGTCTTTAGTTTAGTTCTCTTAGTACACTGCTGAAGGATTCGGGCCTAGGCTATCGGTTGAGAGCCCTGGTTCAAGCCATGGTCCGGAGCGAGGAGACATGGGAAACGGTCACCTCCTTCTGCGAAGCAGTAACGCAAGCAAAGGAGGAAGCCGAACGCGTGAGAGAGAGGCAAACCTCACGCCCCAGCTGCCGCAACAGAAGAAGACACCCCGGGCGTCGGGAGTCGCAGCCCGGACGGCTCACATTGGGTGGCTCGCCGTCTGATCAGAACCAGGCCCGGGTCGACGGCGCGCTGTATTCCACGCGCGCCTCAAAGAGCTGTCAGCAAAGAAGACGGGGCCCGCTAGGGCCAATGCCTGCTAGTGCTGCGGACTTTGTTCGAAAGAGGTACCGTAGCCCTGGAACGCAAAGGGCTCTAGGAGGAACACGGATGGGTTTTAGTGAGTAAGAGTCTGACACTTCCTCCTGCTTCACCCAGAGCGGGAGGAGTCATTTCATGATTTCCCATCCATAAAAAAAGGCTATCGGTTGAGAAGAGATGGACAGGTAGATAAACTTCGTCTCATATTCTGAAGATGATGAAGCTAACAGAATGTATATAAATAACAGAAACGTTCAGTAGCGCCATCTGGATGTAATGAGGGCCACTGTTTTCAAGCTCACCAGTTGGCGTCAGCGTCACTGGCGCGTGAGGTTTTAATCATAGCATTAAAATATGTTATTTAGTGAGTGCATACCTTTAAATAATTCTTTACGTACGGTTTCGTGTCACTTCTACATCTATCTACACTAATATTACAAAGAGGAAAAATTTGTATTTTTGTGTGTATGTTTGTAATGAATAAACTCATAAACTACTGGACCGATTTGAAAAATTCTTTCGGCAATGGATAGCTAAATTATCAGGGAGTAACATAGGCTATATTTTATTCCCGAACTCCCACGGGAATGGGAACTACGCGGGTGAAATCGCGTGACGTCCACTAGTCTATACTAATATATAAAGCTGAAGAATTTGTTTGCTTGAACGCGTTAATCTCAGGAACCTACTGGTCCGATTTGAAAAATTCTTTCAGTGTTAGATAGCCCATTTATCGAGGAAGGCTATAGGCAATATATCATCACGCTAAGACCAATAGGAGCGGAGCAGTAATGAAAATTGTGTCGCTGACGAAGTTGCGCGGGAAAGCTAGTCTGATATATAATGATACCACTCTTTAAGCTAAGCGACTATATTTATTCAATATCCAATAGACATATACATTAACGTAGGTTAATAATTTCTGAGAGTTCGAAGGCGTGGCTTAGCATCCCTCTTCCCGAGTGTACCGCACACTCCTCGTACTTCCACACCTAAAGTTAAAAAAATCGAATGTAGCGACACCCCGTCAACTAATTTAAACCGCCAAATGATTCAGTGTTGCTCGCACGCAAATTGTATTAACAAATATCGATACTCTTTTAAACTACCTTTTTAAAGATAGAATAAAATAAATATTCAAAGTAGACAAAGTATAAAATTATTCGTGTTTTAAGAGGTGGCCAAATCGTATGTATTCAACTTTTTTGCCACCAATTCGATGTAAGGCCAAGGATTATAGTCGAAAAGACGCTAATTTGTTTTGGTCAGTTAGCAAGACATCGAAGAAGTTCCTCTTGGAACTCATTTTTATCGCTGACGGTCGGATCTCACACGAAGGGTTCCGTACCATAAACCGGAAAAAAAAAAAACAAAACACGTTTCTCAATTCTTTTGCACATTTGTTGTTACAGCGCCAATAGAAATACACACTCAGCTGTCTATCTATTACGGGTCTTGATATACAGCCCGGACCAACGAAAACGAAACGGACGGAACGGAATGGACGGACGGACGAACGTACGGACGGATGACGGAGGCTTAGTTAAGTACCTAGTTAGAGTCCTATTGGTTGATTGATTGGTAGATTGGTTTGGTTCCAGACAACCTGGAATAGATAAAAATAGGGGTTGCACTTGGTGCATATGTAAAGTTAAAAGATTTTTTTTTTTTTTTTAATTTCAACGAGAAAAGAATCGCAGTAACAAAAAGTAGTTACGTAACAAGTCTTTTAAAAGCACGCATTACAAAAGACAAGCCGCCTTGACTGAAAAGGAATTTCTTATTAAAAAAAAACCACTTCCAAAAACAAAACACTGCAAAGTAAAAAATAACTTTAATTTCGGAAGTCGGTGTTTTTGGTTTTTTCGTTTTTGAACACCGACTTCCGAAATTACTTTTTAGTGGAACGCAGGTACCACACCACACACAGCGTGCCGGCGTGATGTTATGTTATGAACTGGTGTAAACAATCAACAGACATGATATTTCAGAAATCCCGATCCATTTGCTATCATTTAATGAAGTGTTCCGTTGCCTACCTCCGAAGTTCTTCATCAAATTTAAATGGGACCAGTCCGAGAAAATACTCTTCCAAACAAAAAAGAATCATTGAAATCGTTTAACAATTGGCGAAAATATCGCTGAACAAATATTTTTCATGGGATACCATCATCAGATCCTAACTTATACCTTCCATCATCAGCTCAGCAACATGAAATGATGATTACCAGGCACAAATATCTGAATTGCGTTAGAAAGTTGTTGTTAAAAAACTGTGTGATGGACTGCGGCGAGATTTGAGTGCAGACCTCGAATATTGCTATTGGTGCACTTTGTGGGGGAGGATGTGCTGCCGCTGTACAGCTTTCTTCTTTTGTTCCTTTTGGCCATACGTTTCGAGTGAAGGAAGGAGAGAAGGAAGTGAAATGGGGTTCCAAGCTGCTACCCTCAGGCACGCTCTGACAGGACGACATCATTGGGGGACTAATCTGGAGACTGCGGGGAGGCCCGAGCCCCCCCGAGAATGTCCATCGGGTCCTCCCCCGTCTGGTCGCCAGCCAGCACTATGGCGCCGGCAAGCCGGCATTTTTCGACAGTTGGCGGGGCAGACTTTCATGTGTGGCTAGCACACTACTTGGGCCCCCAACTACCTGCGGTCGGCCAGCGGCGCACCGTGCCTCGGATCCCGCTACCCTCCGCGACTAGTCTCTCGATACGCCCATATCAACACGAGCCTGGTCGGTCTGCCTGCATTGGAACAGTGCCCAGTAGCCCAGTAGGTGGTCACAAGCCATCGGCCAAAGCCTACCACCAGTTAGTGTCACCTAATTAGCACCACCCGGGGAGCACGTGTAGGGTCTAGCATTGGGTATTCTCCTACGGACACGGGTGACTCGGCCCCCAATTGTATCGAAAGTCTTAGGAAATGGCCTAGGTTCTGAAAACTTGGCTTAGCGGCTTGAAATCAAAATTTAAAAATATCGACTGCCCCATTGGATTTTCTGTTCTCATAATTCGACACGTAGGTACTGAACAGCTGATTTTTTTTCGGGTTTGGTCCCATAGTAAATGTTGTTCATAATTATGTGTAGGTACCTACATGATTCCGTAAGAGGTATTGCGTTTATTCTGATACCCATTTAATTATTGAAAATTAGATTTAATTAATTATGAAAAAAAAAAACAACTGGTTGTACTCATAAAAATATTTATTTTATGGATCAAACAATATTTTACGTGCTGGTAGAGTTAGGCGGATGCTAAAGTGCATAAAATTATATTTTAACTCTTATATATTTCTAGAGTAGGTACATACCTACACAGTTACAGTGAAATGCTGATTGGTTTAAAGGAAAAACACAAATATTTTCGAAATTTATTTTAAAATAGTACGAGTACCCACTGACAGAACTACTATTTCTGAAAACGTGCCGAAATTAAGAAGTGAAATTATTGTTGTTGATTCTACAATTTGATGAAGTAAGGAACTCATTGATTAGTTAGAAACTACCATTTAAAAAAACATTGTGTAGAAACAACCAAACTTAGTACGCACTACAACAAATACAGGGTGAATATTCAAAGTGCGCCTGAATGGCCATATCCGAAACTATGAGGAATATCGAAAAACACTAAAAGGAGTCTCGAGCTCCCGATCTTGATGGAAACTAAAACTGTTTATTGGGTTTCCATAATAAAATCTGAATTTCAAGCCAGGAATCCGGTTGATTTTGAAAAAAAAAAAAAACAACCGGTTTTATTACACTATCTGAGTGTCGCTGGTCGCTAATAACATAAGATCAAATTCTGGTAATTAATAATAATAACAGATGGCAATTTTTTTTTATTTGTAATGGGTTTGCTCTTGACTCTAGTCTATGTCAGAGATGACAGAGACAAAGACTACGATGGAGCGAAATTAAATCCCTCTGTTTTAACAAAACATCCACGCACACTTTAAATTTCACCTGTATATCTACGAGACACTGCAAACCAAACCAAATTTAGTTGCGTTGTAATAATATGTACATTAAGCGTAGTGACCCATAAAACGCATAGATACAGATTTGTTACTGCGCAGCGACCGCCTCGTCTCCTGTCTTAGAGGCGCCATAATTTTGTTTCAACTGCAAGTATCACTAAGGTTGAAAATTTCTAATTCTCCGAACACAACTATCCAGAAGAGCGAATTCAAAAACCTACGTTTATATTATAACTATGTCTTAATGTCTATTATACAAATTGTTGAATGCGTGTTGTATCCTCGCTGCCGAGGTAGCTGTTCAGGTTGACACACAAAATCAATAAAAGAAAATAATCTATTGTGAGTTGTGACTTACCAATACCTAAACATTAATATAGAATAAAATAGTTTTCTTGTTAAGGTGGTCATTAACTAGAAACACGTGTAATGTAGGTAACCGATTAGAGCATTACATCAAATCGAATGATACAATTTGTAACAATGTAGCAGTGAGTTCGGAGAACCGACCGTTTTATTTAACAATGCCAAAACAACTGCATCGACGTTACATATTCATTCGAACGTGTAACTAACCTTACAGTGTTACAGTTTGTAACTTTCATAGTTCGAGGGGTTACACAAAAGAGGATGCTCTTATTCAGTAAATGTTAACACATTGTCTGCCAGACAAATAGACACTAGAAAATGTATTGTTTGTCAGTCACCAGTGACCGACGCGGCAGTGAATGTTTTAAGAAACGACCACCGTCATTGAAATTCACAGATCGTTCTTTCAGTTTGTATTCGCTTAATACGCTTGTAATATGTATACTTAACATAGTCAAGTTTGTACAGTCTGTGAATTTCACCCTTAACAGTATCCCAGTTAGTTAACCCGGTGCAGGAGTTTTAAAATTAATTGGTTATTTATAGGTTTATCCCACTCTACTGTCGCTCGTCTACTAGAAGAGATATGGAATTGAGTCAATAATTATGCCAATCCCTAATTTGACGCAAGTACAAGATTTCAGCATGAAGAGGAATTTAAGGCATCCAACCAAGCTATGGTGTTACATGTCATCAAAGCTGAGAAGATAATTCATTCGTATAAATTTTATAATAATGGTAGTTATTATTATATACTTATTATTTAGGGAAACTTCGCAATTATTTTGAAATTTATATGTTTTGAAAAACACTAGATGTGAAATTTCTTCTCCCTGATTTTAGATCACAAGTTCATTGCAAGTTAGCGTCAAGCTCGAGAGAGGACTATGTTAAATAAAGAAGAAAGACTGAATCCAGACGAGGATTTCTTTTCCCTGACTTGCTAATATGATATTGTATATTAATTTGATGTGTAAAGCTTAATTTTAAACAATTATAGACAGACGGACATTTTTATTGGGTTTTCTGTGCTAAATTATTATAAAACCTAAATATGTTCTAGTGTCTTATAATTATGTTATGATGTAGGTATATATTTTCTTTATTTAGTTGTATTCGTCATCTTCATCCATAGCAAAATCGACGCCTGAGTCTACAGCACACACAGGACTGAAAAACAGAGAAGAGTCAAATTGAGTGATGGGTGAATCAGTTTTATGCTAATGGTAATGTTTGCTTTAAGGTGAATGCTCCAGGGTAGCCCGCGAAATTCAAATATTTTTATGTTTTTTGCAATTTGCCGGTCAGTGTGAAGCTGTATGTAGACCAAATGCGATCTGCGACCGTAACGTGTATTTATCTAAAGAATTATATCCATTTTAATCATCAATATAGCCCTCTAAGTTCATGTAGTTCGAAAGAATGATTATTTCTGAAATATTCATTCTTTCGAAAAATATTAAAAAATATTTGAATTTCGCGGGCTACCCTGGAGCATCCACCTTAATAAAAATGACTTAGGTACCTCATTGCTCTACATGTGAAAAAGACAATCCGTTTCAACTTTCTGTTGTAAAAGAAATAGTTGAATGCCCACAGACAGCCTGGTTCTCCAAAAGGGTCACTGGCCAGATCAGGGTTGTAGCTATATATGCGGCACTCCGGCAACACCACCTCCTCATCGACGGCGGTCCACAGCGTTGGCCGCAGCTGGCGCCAGCGCACGCCTCCTACTGCCGACAAGGCCGCATCCACTCCGCTTTGTACCCAGCTGAGTGATGGCTCCGCACTGAATTCACTGCTCTGTGTAATTTAAGATAGTCATAAGAACAAAGTTATTTACAGATAATTTGTCAATTAAAACTAGACTAGATAGTTTAGAAACTACTTTGTTTTTAAATAGAGTAGAATGCATCTCAAAAATTTCGAATGGTGTAATGATAGTGTTTTTTTTTTTCAAAATCCAATGCTGCAGTTTTAGTTTTCATCAAAATTCGATCCCTTTCCGTGTTTCTCGTTTTTCTCATTTCGGATTTTGCCATCCACATACAATTGAAAAATTCACCTAATAAGAACTGACAGACACAACAAAGTAACCATTCAATGGATCAAGGGACACAGTGAATCTCGAGGCAACGACGCTGCGGATGAACTCGCCCGAAGGGGGTCGAGTTTGTCAGCAATGGGACCTGAGCCCATCGTGCCGCTGCCTTTCGGGTACTTACGCAATCTGGTAAGGAAACGCACCGGAGATAAACATCACAAGCTATGGGCTGACCATAGTGAGTGTAGGCAGGCCAAGGAGGCACTTCCCTCTATAAATGGCCGTTTCACAAAACAAGCCCTAAGACTGACTAAACAACAGTTGCGTTCAGTCACAGCCGTAACAACTGGCCATGGGTCTTTTAATAAACACCTCTATGCTATAGGAGTCACTGACAGCCCGCTATGCAGAGCCTGCATGGAGGAGAATGAGACAGCAGCACACCTGCTTCTAAGCTGCCCGGTGGTTGCGGATTACAGGGCAAAGTATTTCGGAAACCCAGGTACCCTCTGCGAGATAGTTAGTAACACCAAGGCGTTGCTGGCCTTCCTTGGGGAGCTGGGGTGGATCGAATGACGCATTTGTCCCACCTACACGCAAAATACGCGCTTAGTCGTGGAGTTGCGGAAACCAGCCCGATTTACATACATACATACATACATACAAATTCGATCCCTTTCCGTGTTTCTCGTTTTTCTCATTTCGGATTTTGCCATCCACATACAATTGAAAAATTCACCTAATAAGAACTGACAGACAGCAAAATTAAGTTTGCCAGTTATCTCCTTTCGTACATAGAATGTAAACTTAGAATTGTGACCATAAGACCATGTCCAAAAAGGCTCAGCTTGCTGGTCACTACGGTTTGCTGGTGACCTATGCTTACATAATGGAAGTGACGTTAGGTGTGGAAAAAAGTCATGAAAGAAGAAAAAAAAAAATACAACTGAATTGAGTACCTCCTCATTTTTAGAGTTCCGTAGCCAAATGGCAAAAAACGGAACCCTTATGGATTCGTCATGTCTGTCTGACCGTCCGTATGTCACAGCCACTTTTTAAAAACTAGGGTTTATGGTACGGAACCCTTCGTGTGCGAGTCCGACTCGCACTTGGTCGGTTTTTTTAAAGTCTGTTTATAAATGCTCAAATGCTGTAAAAAAAGCCGGCTAAGTGTGAGTCGGACTAGCATACGAAGGGTTCCGTACCATAAACCCTAATTTTTATTATTTGTTATAGCAGCAAAAGAAAAATACAAACTGTGAAAAAATCAACTCTCTACCTATTATTGTTCTTGATATACAGACGGACGGACGGACAGCGGAGGCTTAGTATTAGGGTTCCGTTGGTTACCCTTCGGGTACGTTTTTCTACATCATTTTGAATGGTAAGGCAATAGGGTATTACTGAAAAAGTCCAATAAACAGTCAGATACATTTCCAAAAAATAATAGATACATTTTTTCATGTGAACAAAAAATGAAGACAATACAGTTAAAAACATGGTGACTTCACTAACTAAGATGGTACATTTTAGTAAAAATTGTACCATCAATTGTAGTTAATTAGGTCACCCATTTTATAAAAGAAAATTTTTGTAGTTCTAGTAGCCAAAATGAAAAAGAATTATGCTAGTGAACACTGAAGATGGGCATGCATGGATCTTTTTTTGGGGATATTCTTCAGAAAGGCCACGTACGTAGTACTCCCAATCAGCATAGATACAGCGTATATGGGATCACTTGGGTGTCTGTCTGTCTGTCCGTCTGTCACAGCCAGTTTTCTCTGGATCAACTGGACCGATACTGTTGAAATGGTATACATATGAACTTCTATGACCCAAACTCGGACGCATTACATAAATGAATAATTTTTTATTAATGAGATGACTTTTAAGGGTCAAACTAGAAAATTAAAAAGAAAAGTATGTCAAAGTATATTGTGTGACATTTCGAATGAAAGTGCTTACTGTGAGGGTTTTAAATATTTATTTTTTTCGATTAATTAGATCAACTGACCATTTATAAAATTTTAGACTAAAAGTTTTGGAGATAGTTAATACCTAAAGATTACAGGAAAACCTATAAGAAGTCTGAGGTGTTAAAATAACATGTTACTAAAATTAAATTGGTTGGAACCCTTTGCACAGGAGTCTGACTCGCACATGGAAAGTTTTCTTTTTAAAGAATATGTGTTTTTGTGTTAAGCAAATGCAGAATACAAATGAATGAAAGTTAATAAAGTAAGGAACTTGGCTGAAGGCGGTACGTAGTTTCTGGCCTCATACCCCATGGGAAAAGGAAAGAGTCAATGTATATTTAAACAAGTAATAGTAGCCATACAAACCATAACTCTTTTGTCATTAATTACTTTTATAACAAGATTTAATCTTTAACATTAAATCTTTAATAACATGACCACACAAACCTTTGCCATAGAAAAATCATAATCTGGAAAAGCAGCATTCAGTGTAGCAATCAAGTAAAACAAAGTTTTACGAGATATGGTATCACATAGCACACCATCTTCATCACCAGACAAACTGCGGCTGAAAATTTTAATATCAGGAATTAAGCAAATTGTCCACATATCAGCTACACATAATAAAATAACACTAAACTTACCTGTACATAACACTCTCTGGTGGTGACAATGCTTCGAGAGTTGTTTCTCCGATAGCTGTGAATCTCTTATAGAAAGACTTCTCAGCACCAGCCATTTTGCAGCTGTAGCTTTCGACACGACCCTGTACGGCGCTATCTCCATTCAAGATCGAGAGGGCTCTGCTTAATGCCTCTAAGCGACCACTCTCTAGAAGTTTCATTTTCTCTAATGTTATGTCTCTCTGTTTACCCACTAAAATTACTTGTGGTAAGTGGCGCTTGTATTATAGTGCAGCACGGAACACTATTTCTGTACATAGCAGAGGGGTGTATGAATATTCCTTTTCTCTTTGAGTGTAGCAGGTTTACACTCGGAATCAGTTTCGTCTTCTGTTCTTCTTCCGCGCTGATGGAATGCGGGAACATCACAAATAAGAAGAAAAAATAGATTTACCAAATTGCAGAACGGTAGCAAATTATTTATAGCTTGTTTTGCCCTAATGCAAGGAGATCGCGTCACTTCACTTGTAGTCTCACAAACAAAATTGTTTATTATACACAAACGCAATGTGTAATTACAGATCAATATCCATAGAAGACATGGTCACTAAAAACAATAAACCAGAAGTCACAATTTAATTAGAACAAATCGTTCTGCACGATTATTTATCTCGAAACCGAGTTAAAACAACAATACTTCAACAATCATCAATGGCGGATCACGGTCACTCACTCTGAGTCGGACGAAATCTGAGTTGCCAACCTTATTTTAAAAGCATGGAATTAGTATACAATACTTCAACAATCATCAATGGCGGATCACGGTCACTCACTCTGAGTCGGACGAAATCTGAGTTGCCAACCTTATTTTAAAAGCATGGAATTAGTATTTAACATAGAAAAGGAGAGTTATTTTAATATGTATTTGAAAAAATTACGGTTACGGGTGGCCTCATATTTCAGGGGTGTTTATAAATAAGCCTCTCCGGGGGTTTGTAAAAAGTAATATCCGCATTCTGATGAGCCTTATCGTAGTTGATGTCTGACCCTACTCAAGAAAAATGCTAACTGGTGACTAGGCAGCATAGTCTCAGAACCTTAGCCTTTTCCGACAGGAACGAATTTATGAAAAAAAAAAAGTTTATGGTTGACACCATAGATATGGAATCCTATCTATGGTTGACACCATAGTTGACATGATAGTTGACGCATGTTTGACACTGACATTGACAGCTGGTTATTAGTTTTCTGTTCTGTCATCTGTGATTGATATTGATCATATATTGATAGTAATATTATTACATGCCTCACGTTATTAGACCGTGCAAAATAAATACTATTACTGAGAGACATATTACATAAAAATGCTACTTTTATCGTCAACTGTAACTGGATTATTGAGAACTAGCTGTACTAGGTGTTTTAGGTACCAAAATTATGGTAAGCTGTAAATAGTACTGGTAACATAGAACAAAATGTAAATAACAGTTGAATCTTGAACAATTTTTTTTAACTCAGCAAACATGTGTATGCACTTTCGGTTCTGTAACTGAATAAAAATGTAAACTCTTGTTTTTCCAGCTACACGTAAGAGGTTTTACCGTGGTACGGGTATTGTGCAAAGTGACCAGAAATGGGAGGTGACTTTGGATCATCGTCGTCTGAAAACACCCAGTGGCCAAGTATTGGCAGTAAACAGTGAGCCCCTAGCTCGTGCCATAGCGGCCGAATGGGATGCTCAAACAGAAATAATAACACTACCAACTATGCACCTGGTTAGTAACTTCTTTTTAGGGTTCCCTACCTTGTGACAGAGGGGCAGATGAAAAATAAAATATTGGGGGCCTTTCGCTCAAGTAAAAGGGGTTCATGAAAATAATCTGTATCCTACCCCAGTATGTGGGGTATCATTGTTTAGTGTTATACAATATGTAGAAGTAATTCGTATTTTATTATATGTATGTACACACAGTTCAAAAAAACTGCTAATTTCTTTAGAAATCAAAGTCTTGTGTGGTTTCTTTACGAAATATTTAAGTCATATTTTTCAAAAAATAAAATCCTGTCATCAGGAAACTTTTGTGAATTTAATATTTACAAAGGCTCATTCTCATTTTTTGGGTTCTACCTCAAAAGAAAAAAATGGAGCACAATACATTTAGGATCACTTAGTTGTCCATGCATCCATATGTCTTTCTGTCAATGTGTCAAGAGTTCAAGACCCTTTTTCTCAGAAACTCATGCATGTATCAAGTTGAAATAGATCACAAAAAGAATAGGTAAAACTACTATGCCTTTTACTTGTTTATTTTCAGCAGTTTTTACAATAAATCAAATGAAGGTGATTAGAGATCAATTGTTTTTAAAAATTACTTGACATGGAAAATACAGACACCTGCTTGGTGTATAATTAATGTGTTATGCAAATGAACATTAGTATACAAACATTGATTACAAAATATAGAAATTGAGTTTATATGCTTCAATATTTAATTATTTCCACTATGATTGTTTGCATATAATATCCTGCATCAAAGGAGACTGAACAAATGTGATCTATGAAGCAATAGTGATACTGTTGTGGTACTTCTGTCGGGATACTTCAACTATACCCTTGTGCAAAGGGGCATTAAAGTTAACCTGAAATACCCCCTGAAATGTTTTTAAAATAAAAATGTTCCATTATGTATACTAAAATTTAATATTTCGCAAAACTGCCGGTTTAGATTTTTATGCCCCTTTAGCATTAAAAGGCGTGGTTGCAGCCATAAACTTTGGGGGGGGGGGGGGGATCAGATCACATGAATAGTATCTAAACTAAGACAAGAAAATTAGTGATTTGAGCACAAAAAAGAGAATTTAAATTACTAACTCATAAAATAAATGGGAGACGGCCAGATTCAGCCCAAAAAAAAACAGTTGTTTTCCTGGGGTCCTGAAATTTTTTCAAGTGTAATTGGGACTACAGACTCGCTCACGATCAATGGTACCCCATTGCATTCCTACAAACGAGACGTTTACAAAATGTATGGCGCCCCTACCTACAATACCTTTGAGTTCTCGAAGGCAAAACCGGTGTGAAATTTGAAACACTTTGTTATGTTAGTGACTTTTGCAGAAAAGGTTTAGCCCGAAGAGAACCCAGAATGTATGAGCGAGTGAAGCAAGCTCGAATATTTTTTTATTGTCTCGGAAAGAGGTAGTCACCTACTTTAGATTTTTTTTCATCATAACACAAATAGATGTTGATTGGTCGACTTTAGTTTAAGTAGGCGAACTGCGGATGCTAGAGAGAGCGAAGTGAGCTCGAAAATACAGCGTATGGCAGCAGTGAACTTATTTCGGCTGATATGATGATGATGTTAGACCCTCAGTTTCATGACCCCCACGAAAGACCACGCCTGATAGTTGAGCTATCTCCACAGAAACACCACTATATTATTTTTATTGGTTCATCGACCACTAGTCTTTCAACCAGATAAGTTGTTGCAGCAGAGAATGTATTATTTCTTTTGTTTCAGACAGCACTATGCAACACTGCTTTAGACAACCCTGGAAAGTTGAATAAACACGATATTGCTATTCATTTCCTTGAGTTCTTCTCTACTGACACTCTTCTTTTTTATTCAGAGGTAAGTCTGCCTATACTGTGTTTTTTAGTCAGGTTTTTATAAATAAACTAGATGACCCTCGCAACTTCGTCTGCTCCGCTCCTATTGGTCTTAGCGTGATGATATATAGCCTATAGCCTTCCTCGCTAAATAGGCTATCTAACACTTAAATAATTTTTCAAATCGGACCAGTAGTTCCTGAGATTAGTGCGTTCAAGCAAACAAACAAACAAATTCTTCAGCTTTAAATATTATTATAGATATAGATGAACGATATAAATTATGTATGTCCCATAATTTTTTTATTAAAACAAAATAAATACACTTAAAATAAGAAAACCTAACTAAATCCTAATCCTAAAACGCCTTCCTACCTGCGAGAACGCTTCTCCTATTCCCGTCCTTCGGATGCGCCTTGCAGGTCGCATCTTAGAAATCTCCTTAAATCCCCTCCCCACTCTACCGATTTTTACTCCTACTCCTTTACTGCACATGCGGTACGGTTGTGGAATTCACTACCGCCTGACATTAGGGATTGCCAAACTCTTGCAGTTTTTAAAAGAAGAGTGAAAGAACACTATCTTTCCTTCTCGTCATAGTTGCAAATAGGTATGTATTATTATTTATCTTTTATATCATATAGTATGTATTAGTATGTTAATTATGTATTGTATGTTATATTTAATATATATAGTTTTTATTTTAGCTTCTTACTGTTACACACTATGTCTACATCTCTTTTTACTCTACTGTCCTTTCGCAGGTATGCTGGAAGAGATTTCTATTGAAATAAGCATCACCTTTGTACCTATTTTTCTGTTTCTTTCTTCTTATCGTATTAAATGTGTGTACATAAATTGTTAAATAAATAAAAATAAAATAAGGCGTCAAAAAATTCGTCCGCATCGCTGTCCACTAGAAGTGAACCCAAAAGACTGGCGGCATTGCCACGTTGTATGGCAATGCTTATCCTCTGTCCGAGGTAACAGCCAGCCCGTAATTTCAACTAACGTCCGAGTGCTCATGCCTTATTTAAAGAAAGATCTTTAAATAAGGCATGAGCACTCGGACCCCACGGTCCAAGAGTTTCAACCCCAAACGGCTCAAAAATATATTTGCCAACAAGGTTGTCATATTTTCGCCGCTTGAGGTTCTCAGCAGCCGCAGCGGCAGTACCAGAACGGCACGACGAGCTAGGAAGATGGGATGGCGCAAGAGTATCGACACAAGTCCACCCATCCCATCCCACCTACCCATCTTCCATGGAAACAAAGACATAACGTTCGGTCGCTTGCCATCTTCGCGTGCCAGGCCATTGGGTTCTAGTACGGCTGGAACGCCGACGGCGACAAGAGCGCGTCGGATCATGTCATTGATGTTTGCGTGCCGTGTAAAGCGACCCGCACTTCGACTGCATGAGAGGCCGTGGTGCCCGAGGCTGTTGACAGCTTCGCCACAGTGACAGCGATGTGGAGAACAACACGAGGCGCCTAAGCAAATCGAAGCAGCGACGCGGAAAGTAGTATTGTCGAACAAGATGCCTGTGTTCGACGACGGTAGTGCGTGAAGCCAGAGGCCCGATTCCCACTCACCCACAGCCAGCAGGCGCGCACGCTCCTCAGTAGAAGCAGAAGTGGCTATTAGGTCCCTCTGAACTTCTCTGCAGAGTGGCTCATCCCACTTTCCTGGTATGATGGGTTGTCAGGTAGATTTAAATACGGGCAAGCGAGTTTCCAGGCATTCACAGCCTCGGTGAAGCACGGCACATCAAAATCAATCAGTGTGGAAGCTAGGATATTCCTGATTAATTTATCAGTGCCATGAACCGAGGATATAGAAGCCGGTAAACTAATACTGGTAATTTTGCGGACGCCGAGGCCTCCCATACGAATGGGAAGAGTAGCTTGAGCCCAGGCTCGGTCATCCATGGCCACATTTAAAATTTAAGCGAGTGTATGCTTGCTAATTTGGTCCATTTTTTCCAAAAGGTGAGGGTGCTGCCACAAATGGGAAGCACGAAGAAAATATGTCAATTTAGGACCGAAACAGCAGTAACGAATTATCAGAAATATATATGTCAGAACAGAAAAAACAGGTGGAAATGCTATGCGACGAAATTTGTATCGAAATCTGGGTCGCCACACTCATACAACTATACCGATAATCATATAAATCACCACAAATCAAGAACGATTGATTGGTCGTTTAAATTTTGGTCAAAACAAGAATAAGTCAAAGAACCTACATTTGAAAATATACCTTCGGCCTTACACGTAGGATTTATTTTGCTTTGGCGTTTCGTTTTCTGAATTCATTCTGAGTTGAATTTACGAGTAAATTCCGCTATTCGACCATAGATGGCGGTATTTTCAATGGTTGCAATTATAAACTTAAACTACTTAGCAATAAGCATTACTCTATGTTTAGATAGTAACAGTTGCCACTCGATCACTGCTGTGACACATGAACTTTGACTTACATTGTCGATCGATAAATAAGATAACTTTTTACGAAATTAATTCCAAATGTGACTCGCTTGGTGTTGGAGTTTTGTATGGGAGCCATACATGGAACTTGTTGTTGGAATCGTTATGAAATACGCTATCACATTTAGAATGGATAAGTTACGGGTTTGCTTTGTAATACATTGTTAATAAAGTTGCAACTTTCAAAATAGCGTCAGCGAAATATTCCCAGTTTATTGTATAAAAGAAAAACCTAAAACCTTTCTATCTGGAAACAAAAAAAAATATTATTTCAAAGTTTTATTTTATTTATGTAAATATACCTTATTGCACATTAATCAATAAAAATAACACACATCATACATTTTATAGTGTTCCGAACATTGGTAAGCAACGGAACCCTTACAAAAATGAAATTGGTTCGGAACCCTTTGAACGCGAGTCCGAATCGCACTTGGCCATATTTTTTTTCATACCACAAGCCTTACAAAATCGTGCCTTGGGTATCGTACTCGACTACCGACAAAAAAGGGGTGTTGTTAACACTTCAGTTCCGTGAACTCTTTATGCCAAGTGGCTTACGATAATATCTTATTACATAGTTTGGTACAGAATCTTAACGCAGACAAAGGTTTCGTGTATATTTATCCTTTTTTTAATTAAAAAATCGCATTCTAAAAAATGCTCGGAGCATAACGTGCTTCTTTTGCTTGGCATCCAATCAGCTCTACCCTTGCATCTATCCATTTTTCTTTGACAATAGCGTCTTTGGGAAACCTAAAAATATTTTTAAAGTTATGTTTAGTGATTTCAATAAAATTACTAGACGAACTCCAAAAAAATGTTTTTATCGATATCTATACATCCAGTATCCGACCCGACTACATCACTATTTGAATAGCGAAGAACTTTCGAGAACGAAACAGTAACTGAATCGATGTAAAATAAACTCTATGCTAATGGGATAAGGTGGATTTTAACTAGACTTGAACTTAAGTTTTTGGCAAAATGAAATTTGCTAAGATGTATGATAATGATGAAGAAGAAAACAAATAAAGTCGTACTTACCGATGGTATGAAACACCTCCACTTTTAAGATTTATTCTCCTACTATCATGATTGCACTCCAAAATACGACATGGTTCAGAAAATACAAATTTATATCGACAGTGAGCGAGACGACCGGTTCGTCGTGATGTTAGAACACGACTGGGTTGAGATACGCGTGACTCCGCGTAATACCGGCACGCGTGCCACGCCTACTTAGCACTTCTACTGTTTTTTCTGTTCTGTGGTGATGGCTGAATGCATGTTAATTTTTAATTATCTTTCCGAAACGTCATTGAAATTTTGAATTTTTTCTTCGACAAAATTGGGAAAGGTATTCTCAAAGATTGGCGACCCAAGGAGGCCGTTCAGTTGGGCCGTGTGTATTTTTAAGAATTTCTTCTTCTTCTTCGTCCTGGCTTGGGGGGCGGGCAGGCCGCCAGACAGGCGTTAGGCTAGGAGGCCCACCCAGCCTAGGTCCCGGCTATTACTTACAACCTACATAATTAAGTTGATAAATTATCCAGGGTGTTATAAATAATTTTCGAGCTGGCCTTGCTTGGTTTTGCATTCTACACTCTCAAGTGCTTGAACTTTTGTGCGTCTTGTCGAAAAAGTTTATTCTATTTAAGTATAAAAAATCAAACCTAATGAAATGGAGTGCAAAATAATACGAGCTCGCTTCGCTCGCTCTTGAATTTTACACTCTTTGAGTTTCTTAAACTCTCCTGTATGAGGCAAAAAGTTACTTCTATTTAGAATTTTAGATTAATGGCAGAAAATCAAACCTATCCGTACTTCACTCGCTCTTGCATTCTACACTGTCTAAGTTCTTGAGGTTTCCTGTATCAGATAACAAAGTTTCTTATATCGTCTCGGGGCCCGGAACAATATGTAAATCTCTTAAAATATATACGTGCTGAAAAATTTGATTTACTGTCCAACGTTTTCTGTACCATAATCAAATCTCGGTAAGAAAAGGGTATTTTATTTGGTGCGTAGTGTAATTTTCGAGCTCGCTTCGCTCGGTTTTGCATTCTACACTCTCAAAATTTTGTGAATTATGTTAAAAAAGGTTTTTCTATTTAAGTATAATGAAAACCTCATCCTTTTTTGGAAGTCGGTTAAAAATCAAACCTAATGAGATGGAGTCTAAGTCCAGAAATGTACTACAGTTATAGTTACAGTTAAAAATAAACTTAAACAGTTAGTGGTTTTTGGGCCTCGTTACGGTAAAGTAACATAGTACGTTAGTAAACACATAGAAAATGGAAATTTGTAGTCACCGTCAAAAGAAATATAGAATTATTAACTAGAAGCAAAATAGTCGCGAATATTCCCTTATACCGCTAGCTGCAGTGTTATCAGAATTCCTGCATCTTATTTATCCCTGGTAAGCATACATCCCTCACCCCAATCTACCCCGAAGACAGCAAGTAAATAGCAAGAAAGAAGAACGTTGCACACGTGGTACGGAGAACCTCAGTATCCCGGTACAGGACGTCAGCGCGCCTGGACGCAGTCGGGTGGTCACGGTTCACGTCGAAGGATTAGAAGAAGGATAGACCTACCCCATCACACCCCCGTTCCAATCGATCACACTCGTCTGGTACAGGAATGAAGGCGATTTTAAAAAAATTGTAGATCATATTTAGACCAAATTTACATCGCGTCCAAGGGTACCATCATCGAGATACCAAACATTAAATTTAGATTGATAAGTTAATATAGATTGTAAAGTAGTTGAAAAATTCTTTCAGTGTTAGATAGCCCATTTATCGAGGAAGGCTATAGGCTATATATTATCACGCTAAGACCAATAGGAGCGGAGCAGTAATGAAAATTGTGACGCTGACGAAGTTGCGCGGGTCAACTAGTCTATTAATAAAAGGGCAGATACGGGCTATTTAATATCCTGAATACGGAACCCTTTACTGTACGTGTTTATATCTTTTTAACTTGAACTTTTTTATTTACCATCGTCTTATTTTTATTTAGGAAGAGGAAGAGTTACGAATCCTACAGGAAAAGGAATGGGGCCCTATTTTGGAATGGTTCCAGAAGAGGTTCGATGTAACTCAAGAGATAGCCAAAGGTCTAGAGCCACCGCCGGTAGCTGCAAACACTAGAGCAGTCCTAGCAAGATACTTTTTATCATATGACTTCCCTGCACTTAGTGGTATGCATCGCACATAATTTTCCATGAGATAGAAATATAGGCCGCGAGTAAAAGTCGCGACTTGTACATGTACAGTCCCAAAGCTCTGATGTCTATCAGAGCATCGGGACTCGGGACTGGAATGGCCCATGGAATACTTATTTTATGCAGGTTGAGAGTGGAGAGTATTTGTTACCTCTTCGCATCTTAACGGCTGAACGCCTTTCATCTCAGTACCTAGTATGTTCTGTTTGGATCATTTTCTATCAAGTGGGCGAAATTAGTAAGTAGTACCTAGTTAAGAACAGAGGTAGTTAGTTATCGCCCTGCTACTCCGGGCGGTCGGGGCGCCTTCTTTTGATACGGCGACTAGGGCTTGAGATTTCCCTCTCTCTCAAGCGGTCGGCCTCCTCCTTCGCTAGCATTACAAGATTCTCTCTGTACCGCCATGAGATCCTGCCGGAGCTCCGTCTGCCGTGTTGCGATTTGCCGCCCGCCGTTTGCGAGTCTCGCCCCAGCGTGGCGTAACGCCTCCATATGCCATCCGTAAATGAGCGCGAAGGCTTTCGCCTCCAGATCCCATGGAGGCAGTCCATCAAGTAGGCTAGCCACCTCGCCAGAGACCGTGCGGTATACCGGAGCCAGCCGGATGGCCATGACCCTCTGGGACGCGTTGAGGTAACGGGCTGGTCGCCTCTTCAAAGTAACCGGCGCCCCACAAAGGGTCATGGACCGCACGACACCCGCGTACAGCCTCCGGCAGGAGGCGTTTGGACCCCCTAGATTGAGCAAAAGCCTCTTGAAGGCATCCGCGGCCCGCCCCAGTCTGGGAGCAAAATTTCGGAAATGCTCAACGAATATCCACCGGCTGTCGAGGACGAGACGGTACTTCATCTTCAAAAAAGCCGAGTCGAGCTGTTTTGAGTAAAACCCCAATGGTCTTTCGGGTTACACCTATTTGGGAGGCTACATATGTTAGGTTCACCAGAAAAACCCCTCTAGGTACTTACCTACTAATGAAAATCATAAAATCACAGGCAGATAATAAGTTTACCCCGTAAAACAGTTTCGAAGGCCATTATGATTATGATAGAGTTAACTGTTCAAAGAATACATAATGGCTACAGCATTCAAACGGACGACGCCGTATGTATAATTTCGCCTGCGACGCTGTATGTATATCGCAGTCGGATTGTATAAATCTCTGTATTACATTACAACTAGCCGTTTCCAAAAACACGGCCGTTTTGTGTTGCGGCGGGTTAACGGTTGACTGGTAGAAAATGCGTAGAAAGTGCGTAAAGTATTAAATAAATAATAAATAAACGGTTAGCTGGATTGTCATTACGAGACGTTCTACAATATGGCGGCTCACGTTTAGCCTCATTGTACTTATTCCACAATGTAGGGATGTAGGGGTAGGGTTAGGTTAGATTACTTTTCCCTCTCGTCAGCCACTTGTGCGGAGAGGGGCCGGACCTGGCTGAATGCCAGTTCGGGTTTCGGCATGGGCGCTCCACTATCACGGCGATATCGCGAGTGAGAGTCCTGGCGGAGGAAGCGGTGTCCCGGGGCGGGGTGATGTTGGCGGTGTCTTTGGACATCTCCAACGCCTTCAACACGCTGCCCTGGAGTTGTATTCGGGAGGCACTGCGCTATCATCGAGTGCCTCCCTACCTCCGCCGCGTCATTGGGGCTTATTTGGCGGACAGGTGTGTCACCTATCTGGGACGTGATGGCAGACATCAGCACCCCATGTCATGCGGCGTTCCACAGGGCTCGGTCTTGGGCCCACCCCTGTGGAACATCGGTTACGACTGGGTACTGAGGGGCGAGCTTGCGCCGGGTGTGGACCTGACGTGTTACGCTGACGACACGCTGGTTACTGCCCGGGGGAGCTCGTACAGGGAGGCAGCGTTGCTGGCGACGGCCGCGGTCTCACAGGTGGTGAGCCGCATACGGCGCCTTGGCCTGGAGGTGGCCCTCAACAAGTCGGAGGCCATAGCCTTTCATGGTCCCCGGCGGGCGCCACCGCCGGGATCGCATATAGTTGTTGGGGGGGCCCGTATCGCTGTCGAGTCCACCATGAAGTACCTGGGATTGGTGCTCGACAGCCGATGGAATTTCGGCCCCCATTTCCGGCGGCTGGCACTCAAGTTGTTGGGCGCGGCTGGGGCGCTATCAACGCTGCTTCCCAATCTGGGGGACCCGAGCACCGCTTGCAGGCGGTTGTACGTGGGGATCGTGCGATCGATGGCCCTGTATGGGGCCCCGATCTGGGCGGCTGACCTGACGGCCGGCACCATCACTGTTCTGAGGAAGCCGCAGAGGGTGATGGCCGTCAGAGTCATCAGGGGTTATCGCACGATCTCCTACGAGGCGGCTTGCGTACTGGCCGGATCTCCGCCCTGGGACCTGGAGGCAAAAGTCCTCGCGTCACTGCACCGGTGGCGTGAGGACGCGCGGGTGCACGGCGAGTGACTGATGCAGCGCCACATTGAGCTGCGTCAGTCGCAGTTGCGCGAGGTTCTGGTGGCGGAATGGCGGAACAGGCTCTCACGCCCTTCCGCTGGCCTCGTCACTATCGAGGCCATCCGGCCGGTGCTCGACCTGTGGCTCGGGAGAAGGCACGGCTCCTTGAAATTTCGTGTGACGCAGGTCCTCTCGGGGCATGGCTGCTTCGGGAGGTTCCTGTGTCGCATAGGCAGGGAGCCGGACGCTCGGTGTCACCACTGCGTCGACTGTCGGGAGGACACGGCGCGGCATACACTGGCAGAGTGTGCCGCTTGGGACGCCAACGCCACGCCGTGCCCTCATCTCTATGGTAGGCAGTGATCTCTCGCTGCCGGCCGTAGTTCGTGCTATGGTCGACGGCGAGGAGTCCTGGGACGCGGTGGTTTCCTTCTGTGAAACAGTTGTCGCGCAGAAGGAGGCTGCGGAAAGGGAGAGGGAGATCTCCACCTCTCTCCCGGCTCGCAGTAGGCGCACCGGGTGTCGGAGGAGGGCATACGCTGCCCTCTTCCGGCCCCCCTAACTGGGTCCTGAGGCGTCGGACTTGGGGATATCCGTCGCCTCCCATTCATTCGGACCCGAGGTGGCGGCGCGTGGTGTTCCCGTGCGCCCCTCTTTGACGTCGCGGGAGGAGGCAAACACCTCACTTCCCCCGCTGACCCGAGGTGGCCTGCAGAGGCGGGCCGGCACCAGCCGGGGATTACGGAAGTCGCATTAGTTCTCGCGATCCCCGGTTGGTGAGAGATGGAGCACCGGGGTGGTTTTAGTCAGTAAGAGTCTGACAGACCCCTCCGCCCGCCCCAGGGCGGAAGACATCCATGAGGATTTCCCCACGTTATAAAAAAAAAAAAAGGTTACTTTTCCCTGGCCATTGGCTGGGCGACCGAGACGGCCTGGTGGCGTTGGTGTCGCGGTCTTCGACAGACTCCCCTCCCCTCTCGCTCTTAGAGAGGGGACCTAGATACGTGGCCGCCGCGTGGGGGGATGTGGCCCTGGTTGGGGTCTATTTCTCCCCAAACCGCCCTCTCTCGGACTTTGAGGATTTCCTGGAGATCCTCACTGCTGCCGTAGGGAGGGCGGCGCCACGCCAGGTCGTGGTGTTGGCGACCTGAACGCCAAGTCGGTGACCTGGGGCAACCCAGTCGCCTCCTGCAACGTCCGGGGTCGCGCCGTCGAGTTTCGGGCGGCGTCATGCGGCGTGTCCCTCCTCAAGGGGGGGGCCGTCCACACGTGTGTGCGGCAACGGGGAGGGTCAGTGGCGGACGTCTCGTTTGCCACCCCCGTGCTAGCCGCACGCATCGTGAACTGGCGAGTGGAATTGGTGGAGACCTTGTCGGACCACCGTTATGTGCGGTTCGACATCTCCACACAGAGTCCCCGTGGGGAGATGGCCCGCTCTGGCAGGTCTCCCTTCCCACGGTGGGCTCTCACTCGCCTGGACCGGGAGGCAGCCAAGGAGGCGGCCTTCCTCCAAGACTGGCTGTCGCCCCCTGTTGAGGCCTCGGACGGTGACGCCGCAGCGGTCCGGCTGAGGGAATCCCTGACCGAGGTGTGCAACTCCAGCATGCCTCGGTCTCGCCGTCCGCCTCCCCGCCGAGCCGTATATTGGTGATCAGAGGAGCTGGCGGGCCTCCGGGCCACCTGCGTGGCGGCTAGAAGGGCCTACACGCGGAGCCGCCGGCGCAGCGCCCGTAGTCAAGCAGAGGAGGACCGCCTCTACGCCTCTTATCGAGAGGCGAAGATTGTCCTCAAGTCGGCTATGGGCGCTGCGGTGGCGCTGGAGGGTCTCGACAGGGAGAGAGAGGGAGACCATACAGGGCGGCGCGGAACCAACTGCGGCCCCATGGTCCCCCATTGACGGAAACCCTCGAGCCGCTGGATGGGGTGGTCCGGTCTCTGTTTCCGCGCAGGATCGACTTCGCCCCACCAGCAATTTGGTCAGGGTGGACGTCTAGGCCCAGATGAAGTATCTGGGCCTGGTGTTGGACAGCAGGTGGCGCTTCGGCCCGCACTTCAGCGGGCTGTTTATGCGCCTGCTGAGGACTGCGCACGCCCTCTCCTGGCTCCTACCGAACCTGGGAGGGCCCAACGCACGATGCCGGCGCCTATATGGCGGCATCCTGCGGAGCATGGCCTTGTACGGGGCCCCCATCTGGGCGGACTCCCTCTACAGGAGGGAGAACGCTACTATGATGCGCAGGCCCCAAAGGGCCATTGCACTGCGGGTGGCGAGGGCCTACCGCTCGGTGGGCTTTTCGGCAGCGTGCGCTCTGGCGGGCACCCCTCCTTGGGAGTTGGAGGTGTGGGTGCTCGCCAAAGTGTACGAGTGGACGGCGCGGCGAAAGGCCCTCGGGGAGCGCCCCGTCGCGGAGGAGCGGGAGGCCGTGCGGCGGGAGGCGAGGGACGCCATCATCGTCCATTGGACGGAGGACCTCGCCACCGCCACCTTTGGCCGCCGAACCCTGGACGCGCTCGGTCCGGTCCTACGAGACTGGCTCGAGCGCTCCCACGGTTTCCTCTCATTCCGTCTGGTGCAGGTGTTGTCAGGCCACGGCTGTTTCGGCAAGCACCTGCACCGGATCGGGAGGGAGGAGACCCCGGCGTGCCACGACTGCGGCGCGGCGGAGGACACGGCTCAGCAAACCCTCGAGGTGTGCCCGGCTTGGTCTGAGCCGCGCCGCAGTCTAACAGTGGAGATCGGACAGGACCTCTCACTTCCCAGCGTGGTCAACGCCATGCTGGAGAGTGAGAGGTCCTGGGCAGCTGTCGCCTCTTTTTGCGAGGATGTCTTCTCGCAAATGGAGGCGGCGGAGCGCGCGCGGGAGGACGACCCTCTCGCTGCGCCGCTCCGAAGGCGAAGAAGAGGTCGGAGAAGACGTCGTCTTCTCCCTCCTCATGGTGGTGACGGGCGGGCGATAGGCGCGGGGGTGCCTCCGCCCGCATTGCACTCCACACCACCTTCGCCGGTCATTCCCAGCCCTCCCCCTTAACGGGGAGGACGTGAGGGGCCCGCCGTTTTAGGCGGGTTGTCGTCGGAGGAGGACTGGACGCCAAGGCTGCGCCGATCTCCCAGTCCCCTCCACTCGGACGATGCGGGAATGCCGCTGGGTTATTTTAGTGGGTATACCGGGTCAGCCCGGTCCCACATACCCCTCCCATTCCCCCGATGGGCGGGTATGCGTAATGCATTTTTTCCCAGCGCAAAAAAAAAAAAAAAAGGTTAGGTTACTTTAAACCCTTTACACAGAAATAGGAGCTCCGCGAAGCGGGGCTCCGTCAACCGCTCGTTCACAATTTCTCAAAGAGGCGAATAACGACCCGCTATATTACATTACGGCTAGCTATATTACATTATGGCTAGCCGTGTTGAATGACGTATGGCGCCGAATACATTCCGGCGGTTTTATATTAATTTCAAAACGGCCCTGTTTTTTATAACAGCTAGCCATAATGTAATACGGCGGATTATACAATCCGACTGCGACATGTGTACACTTTGGTCGTCTCCTCTCGCTTTGGGATGCTGACCAGTGCAGTACGCTAGCAGATGCGTTATTGTAATGATAGCTTTTACTTTCTTAAACAGCAATGTCGTTTGGCATGGAGGCTCTGAAATCGCCACTCCTCATGTTGGCCTGTGTGGAGCGACGTCTAGAACCAAAGCAGGCTGTTTTACTGGCACGTCTCGAGGAAGAATACCAGGTACGTAAATCTTGTTAAAGATGTTAGAAAGCAAATAAAAAATCGTTGGGGTCTGCAGACTTTATAAGGTATCTAAAGTTGACACATTTCATAATCACACGTCTGACTTCTTACTTACTAGTCTTCCAGGTATGAAAGTACTTACTTACTCGTATATAATTTTATTATGAAGGCTTTCACCATGTGATCATTCACATAACTCGACGAATAATGTAATGGTGGGTACTGACCGGTGTTACGGGCCGTAATGTACCATTCGCAACAAGCATATTACGTTACGCCGTATCCTAAAATCCGTATAACATGTTTCATTAATTATTAGGAATGGAAAAATACAAAAGGGCGCCAAATTAAAAGATGGGAAGATGATTTGTCACAAAGATGGAGAAGACTAGTTCGTGACAGAGATGAGTGGAAGAATCTAGGGAAGGCCTATGTCGAAGGACAATCTGTCCAACAAAGTAGTTGCTGAAGAAATTGTTTTTTCATTTATTTTTATTTTGCATAAAATAAACATAATTAGGTACCTACTTAAGTTTTGTAATATAATTTATGTAGGCCAGCGAATAAAGGTACCGAATACCGGTCAGTACCCACCGTTATTACTTGTAAAGTGCATACACTCAGAAACTACACGACTGATTTATTTTAAGTACCTATACTTAAATAAATATTGTTCTTAGCATGTTTTTAGAAACAAAACTACCCATTTTTCCGCGTACCACCTATTCTAAAGATTTGCTGACGAAACTCATACGAATTTCATACGACTGCCGAAATATTTTAAAAATGAACTAGGTACCTACTAGAACTCGCGACACTACTGGTACTTATTCTATATTTTTACTAATTCTATATTAATTTTGTAACGTTTTTGACTAAGAAATAGGTACAAAATATTAAAATATTCACCCAGATTCCCGGAGCACTTTACTGTTCGTGTTACGGCTTTTGAGATAATATTATGTACCTACAGTAATTACCTATTTATTAAACAATTGGTAGGTACATATTATACATAAATAAATAATTAAATACGTACCTACCAAAGTCGTTACATGAAGCAATCGTCGACGGCGCTAAGAACAAAGTGGACAAATGGACAATTGCATAAATCTTAAGCCTTTTCAAAGATTTAGGCTTAGTATTTGTTTATTATTTCAACATGAATTCACACTACCAGAACGTAGCTGTATAGTATTGACAAACCCGCATCACGTGAATACTCAGTAGGTAACCTACGTTCGTTGTTGAAATACAAAATCTCATTTTAATTTTTGTTGTAGTTGAGGCAGTGGGGGCGCGTCGAGTGGGCTCATGAGTTAAATCAAGCGGAGTTAACTGCGCGTGTGGCCGCCTCTTTGTTATTCATCCATGGCTCTGTCGAGAAACACTCTGCGAAAGCAAAAGCGGCGCCTGAAGAAGTAACTCAATAAATACCGTAGACCACTATTGGGAATCAGCTTTATTTCAACTGAAGAATATAAGAATAAGTATTCCTAATTCTGTTAAAAAAATACATTTAAACATCAAAAAATGAAAAAAATAAATATATATAAGCCTATTCAGTTGTTCACAGTCGCTTATAAAGTCCACACGCTGATATCTTGGTCAGTCTGAAATGGATACGGATAGGTTTTAGTCAGTGTCAGTCAATTTCTTACTGACTAAAGCCATCTGTGTTCCTTCCACCCAAAGCGGGAAAGGTCATTTGTTGATTTCCCACCCACAAACACTTCGCCATTTTGATTTGCCTTCAAATTATCGGTCCACAATAACTGTCTGTGTAACCTTGTAGATGGAGGAAATTTATGTTAAAGGAACAAAACATGTCTTGAGACTGTGTCCTAAATTACCGCGTTGCCGAGATATTTTGAGTCAACGTTCGTTTTCTTATTCGAATTCGTTGGCTCCCGGTTCCGGCAAACGACTTTACAAAAATTTTTCAATACAGTTTTACTTAAAAAAAGGTTTCCTTTCCGTATAAAATTGGTACCTAGCATCTATATTTAGGGTACTTCGTTGTTCGAATGGGTTACTTTTAGGGACTTCTCACACTTATTCAGCTCCATTCGAGCTTCGCTGGACGATTTGAAAGAAAGAAAAAGCGTTTATTAGCGCCAAGCATGACGCATACCAAAGAAAATAAAATAGAAATTAAATAACACTTAATTATAAAAATCACACTTATACAGTTCTGCTTCTATCCGCTGCGTACTGCGTCCTAAGAATGAGAAGGCGGCGGCGGGAGAACAGCGCTGAACTCTACCTATAGCACTCGCATGATAATGCATTTGTCCTCATTTATACTTGTTTGCCGCGAAAACGGAATAGACGCGGAAAGCTAAACGGAGGCGTCTCCATACAAAATCGTTGTTTTCTATGGGCATAAGCTGAATAGAGCTGAATAAGTGTGAGTAGTCCCTTAGGGCTCCGTTTCCGTACCCTAAGGGTAACGGAACCCTATTAGCATTCGCTGTCCGTCCGTCCGTCTGTCTGTCAGCGGGCTGTACCTTCCTCAAGAACGGTAATTGGTAGACATATAGGTACAGTCAGCCACACTTCAGTGGTAACACTTTGAACGTGAGTTGGCCTAGCGTACCTATTACGGACAATTTTCAAAACGTATAATACCTAAGAGGCAGTGGCGTAGCTAGTATCAAAGGGGCCCTGTATCAAACGTTTTTGGGAGCCCCGTTTTTAGGGGTACTTATTGTTTTTTTTATACCAAATAATACTAGCTCAGAAGTGTCTCGGCAGGCTACGAAAGTGACGGCGGGACTAAATGTAGGAGCTTTCCGTCCACACGTCGGGGCCCTTGTAATCCGGGGGCCCCGTAGCTTTGATACGTCTGATACGGCGGTAGCTACGCCCCTGCTATGTCTGCGTGTACCAACTGGTTTTTTTATCACCGTAGAGCGGCCTACTGTAGCTATATCTTTACCAATAATTGTGAGTTCAATTTGTTATAGGTCACAACCTATATTAATTTGACCATGATGAATAATCTGTGAGTACCAAGATAGTGAAACTATTGATTTGACCTAATAAGCTAATTGCTCCTACCAACTGCAGTTAAAAGTTCCAAGAAGATAGATAAAGATACTCAAATAACGCCAGGAAGTTCACAATTAAATAAAAGAAGTGAGGTCGGAGCACCTTTAGTGTAAGAATGAAATGAAAATAGCAAAAACGAAGTCGCGAAGTTTCTCTAAATATAGCTGGGCGGGCGGAGTGCGGCGCAGTCGCAGCTAATCGCCAGTGCCCGTGCGCGACCTCGCTTTGTTCACAATCTCGAACCGAGAGCGATCACTGTTTATCCGTTTAGTCCACAAATCAACGGTCGTTTTCATTAACTATAATACTCAATCAGATTCTTACGGATTTTTATCAAATGGCAGAATTTCGGAAAATCTGAATCATCGAGTGAGTGATATGTCTAGTTTTTGCTCAATAAAATGCTGAAATGAGGTTAATATGTTCTAGTTCGCAGTTTATACGAAACTTGTGAACCCGATTGGATTCAGCGCTACGTAAGTACCCACTGTATCTAATTAGTGTTGATGCCTAGTTAACCTATCTAGCAGTCTAGCAGTGTCGTCATGTAGACAGTCTAGACACCTAACTGCAGAAACCTAGCTATGTGCTCCTGAAAAATCAAATTAATGCACAAAGGAGTCGGGATGCGGCTTCATTTCTTCGGTAAGGTTAGTGTTGTGAAATATATTTTGTTTTAAATAATTAAGCATTTCGGAATAGAAATAATATCTGAGTTACTTATGTACATTTTAAATAACTTCGCCCAGTGAAAATCTATAAGTATACGTTTTCACTCGCAACTCGCATGTAAACAAACAAATCTACAAGAACTTATAGTAAATTTGTATTGCATAATAAACTTAAAAGTAAATAAAGTTAATTAATGTGTAAGCTAGTCACGTATCCAACCAGGGTAATAAGAATTTAAGTTTATTTTTGCATTTTTGTGACTTAGATTAACTTTGACACTCCCTTGAGGCGAAAGGACAAAATTAATCAGAACATTCTGTGATTGGGAAAACGGGGTTGATTTACGATGCTTCTAAATATATTAATATAAATGGGTACAACAAAGCTATTTCGAACTGTGCAAAACGTTAATTTTCGTATTATGCTATTTCAGGGGTGATGAACAACGACGTAGAGGTAGAGGGTCGCCCTCGTCCCCTGTCTACGGGCTTGTGGACATTGTTCTCGTGGCTGCGGCGCGACGACCGCTCCGAGTCCAGCGATAGCCTCTCCAGCGCCGGCTCCGACAGAACGGTGGCCAGCTTCGCGTTCCTGACGCCAGCGCGCTATCTACCTGCGCGAGGACCACTAGTAGTCCCACCGCCGGGACCTCCCACGGACTCTTACAAGAAAAGAGTGCATGACAGAAACCTACGACGTCACCACGACCGTGATATCACGCTTCATCGCAAATACGGTCTATTCAAGAGTGACGGAACTTGCGGCTACGACGCTTTTAGTTTACCACCAGCACGAAGAATAAGTGCTGAATCTGGCAGTAGATGGGATCGTGACAGGAGGGCTACGAGCGAGTGTTATCAACGTCGGACAGCGCACGTGCCTGGTAAACGGCGCGCACCTCTACCCCCCGTTATTGCTGCGGGCTCATCGGCATCTCTACCGCGCCGTTATACTAGGAAACGACCTGCACCACAACCACCAGGAAGACTATTGGAAAACAACAAAGACATTTTAAAAATTGTCGAAGTAAACACTAGTGCTACTCAAATGAGTTCTAACGCATATCAAGATAAATCCAAACCAAGGCATAACGATGTAACGATGGGTTGTAAATCTGAAAAGTACAGTAAGAAAGATGCAAGCACTAAAGACGCAAAAACGAAACCCGAAAAAAGTTTTTTGAAACAAATTTTTGATAGTAAAAAAAGAAATTCATATATAGATACTTCTGCTGTGAAACTACTTCCAAGTATAAGTGAATTAGATAAACAGGCAGCTGAAATAATTGAAACATGTAAATTAAAGGCAGCAGAACAAAATAACAATACTACATTTCAAAGGCTTGGTGCACATAGTTCTAATCAAGGTGAATCTTGGTTTTGTGTTAGTTGTTTACGAAAATATGACTCAACAGTAATTGCATGCGTCTATTGCGTCTCAAAACATAAGGAAGATCACAAAGAAGCACAAGCTAAAGCTGCTAATCAAGCTTTCACACAAACGGAAAAGGACTTGTTACCCAATAGACAATATGATGCAGAAGACAAACAAAAACTCAGAGAAATGTTAAAAGAAATGAAAGATTCACTTCCTAAACGACCGAAGCATGATGTAAGCTACAAGTCGGAGACACAATCTTCAGTGGAATCAAAAAGCACAGCGAGGAAATCTTATTCTACAGAAACTCCTACTCTTCGAGTCGGATCAACAACGCAACGTGAAAAGCAAACAAATTCTGTTTCTGAGCCATCTACGTCAAATGTAGAATTAAAATCTGTGCAAGATACGATGATAGGTTCACCAAAAAAATCATATCCAACTTCTGCACAAGCTGCATTAGTAGCACAAGTTTTATCAGCGCATCAAAAAACTGCGAACAATAATATAAACTTGTTAGTCAAGCCTAAAACTGAGACTGTAAGTGTCACAAATGCTGAAGATAGTTGTGTTAGGAGCAGGGAACCTGAAAAAGTGCCATCAAAACAAACGCAAGCTATTACGATTTTGAATACGCCATTAAAAATATCATCGCTGTTAAATCCAGTGTTTGTACCTAAGAGTTCTCTTTTAGATAAACCGCACCCGACAAATGTTGAACAAAATGGATTAAAAACAGAAAAATTAAATACTGATAAAGTTAGTTTAGACAAGGTACACAGAATCTCACAAAGCACAAGCGTTCCAGTTCCGACGTCTGAAGTGTTGGTTGTTCCTTCCACATCTAAAACAGATGCATCGTTTGTTAATATTGTCAAAATTGAAAACCAGCCTAAAACCAATATACAGAAATGCACTAAAGGATGTCTAAATTTATCAAAAAAAGAAAAACCGTCAATTGTATTATCAAATCCTAGAGAAGTAACAGAGTCGGATAATAAACCTCAAGGGAACATATTCAAGTTGCCATCGTTAGCAAAAGAACAAAATTTGACGAACAGAACGGATCAAGATCAGCATTCGAGACGTAGAGATCTGATTAATCAGCTTGAAAAATCTATAGCACGAGGAGATGAGCGAGCAGCAGCAGAAGCAGCTGCAAAACTAGCACAATTACGTTTGTCATGTTCAGTTCTGTCATTTTCTTCTCAAATACTATCGCAACCATCAACATCATCAACCAATAGTGAAGAGTTAAAGGGAGGCAATGGTGAACCAAGTAAGGGAATAACCATTACAAAATTAAATAACGAATCTATCAAAAAAGAACACAATGTGCCTCGGGGCCAGACGTCAAACTTGAATGAAACATCATCGCCACAAGTTTTACTTAGGAAAGCTACCTCAAATGCTGTTGTTGAACCGAAAAAAGTAACTACACAGTTAGTTAAAGCAGAAACTTCTGTATTAACACCTGTTCAAAAGAAAACAGATGGAGATATACAGAGAAAAGAAAAGCAAGCCAAGAAAGAAACCCCTGACAAGCTCGATGACAATATAGTTACGTAAGTAAAATGCAATTTCTATTATTTATTTGTTTTTCAGATAGATTAGATATACTTTATTGTACACTAAAATTGCAACTAGAATATCGCTAATTCGCTGGGGAGTTGGGGACATATCAACAATCGGGCAGTTGCCCACACCGGACACAACAATCGTCATGAACTGTCTGGTCGGAGGATCCTTCCTTTAACAACGAAGGTTTGCGGTACTTTACTCTCTGTAACGCTACCTCTAAACGCGGTTTCACTAATCGCTGAAATGTATTGCACAACATAGATGGACCAAACGAACTTGATGACCGAACAAGGTCAATGATGAATAAAGCTAGTATTAAAGCGAAAGCTATTGCCACTATAATTATTATCTTAAAAAAAATATTTCAGAATAGCAGTATTAGTCGAGGACCGAGAAGCGACAAGGGGCCCTGTCCGCCTGCGTATAAACCGCCAGGCTTGTATACGAGACCTTCGCCGAGAAGCCGAGACATCACTGGGCCTGGCAACCAATCTTCAGCGCTGGATTGTTGGCCGTGTTCTGTGTGTTAACGACTCCACACCTATCATATCCCTCGCTGGCCCGGATTTCAGCGCACCGTTTTATTTATGTGTAGTAGAATCAGGTTGGTACGTAATTTAGTTGATCTACGCTCATCCCATAATCGTCTTCTTCACTGTCCATCTCACCGTACTGACTTCATTCACAATTCCTTTTTCATACAATCCATTTCTCTGTGGAATGCCCTTCCCCAGGAAATCAGGATGGCAACCAGCCGATTAACCTTCAAAGTCAAGGTTCGAGAGCACATCCGTAAGAAGTTGGCAGTAGTATCGTTACAGCGCTAGTTATAATTCATTGTTTGCTTGCATCACTTGTTCAAGTATAGTTGTGTATTAGTTTATTAATTTGAGTATATATTATAGTATTTTATTGTATTTATAGTTTATATATATGTTTATATATATATATATATATATATATATATATATATATCTTTGTATTAATTTAAATATTAATCGCGTTTCTGTTTTTTTTTTCACAATTTGCACCTACTAGTATTATTCTCTGCATCACCCAAAGGTTGACTGGTAGAAAATGCCTCAGGCATTAAGTCCGCCTCTGTACATCTGTGTGCGTAAAGTGTTAAATAAATAAATAATGCCTATAGCGTTTTCATTCAACATTAGGGGCATCCAAATTAGGCTACTTTGTAATGATTTTAAGCTACTAGGTAGCGAAAAAAATAATTTCCCCAACCACAAAGCGCTGCCTAAACCTACGATACCAATAAAATTCATCTGTGCTTTCACCCGATTTGTTGTTAAAAATTTGAATTCTATGTTACAACACAAACAACGTTCAATTTCCATTGCAATCCCATTCATAACTTTTTTAGGGTTTTTATAGTTACTTAAAGACTTACACAAATCTAAAGTCGATACTTAAGTTGGTGGCTCTTCAAGAATTAATTGTTGTGCTAATTGATTTTAGACATTATTTCAATGAGAACAGTGTCGATAATCGTTTGAAAGTGAAAAATGCTCTGAGCCTTATGCACAGTCAATAGTCAAAAATCCTATTCCACATCAACGATCGTATACTTATTCTCCTGCACGGTACTGCGAGCAAACATACTACTCTGTCAAGAAAGTACCGGGAAAAGATCAATAATACACAAAATGTCTGTTATTCATCCAAATTTATTTTACCACCTTCAAAGTATGCTCCTTTAGAAACGATACACTTGCGCCAACGAATAATCCATTCATCAAAACATTTTATAAACGCTGCTTCCGGAATTGAGTTCAGTTCTCGCCGCGAATTCTCCTTTATGTCTTCTATCGATTGAAAACGGGTGCCACGAAGTGGTAATTTGAGTTTAGGAAAAAGAAAAAAGTCAGCAGGAGCCATATCTGGTGAATATGGTGGTTGCTGGATGGTATTTGTTGAGTGTTTGGTTAAAAATTCGTTTACAATGATAGCCTTGTGCGAAGGCGCATTGTCGTGGTGCAAAATCCAAGAATTTTCTTTCCACAAATCTGGCCTTTTTCGTCGAATTTGCTCTCTTAAACGCCGCATAACGCACAAATATCGACTCGTGAGATACAGAAAGTTCGGCGGCTATCTCTCTCAGAGTTGAATGGGGATTTTCAGTCACTATTTCCTTCACTTTTGCGATGTTAACTTCAGTTGCAGACGTTGACGGCCTACCAGAGCGAGGCAAATCTTCCATCACATCTCGACCGCTTTTGAACGCTTTGAACCACTCATAAGCACGAGTTTTTGATAAAGTCGATTCACCGTAAGCCTTCTGTAACATTTTCAGTGACTCCGAACACGAAATTCCATTGGCGATGCAAAATTTAAGACAAACTCTTTGTTCGATATTTTTGTCCATTATGAAATTCGCAATACACACTATACAGCGTGTATCTGACATCGACGCACAAACGATTTCCAGGGGTCCAGGACATGATTCTGGACACCCCTGATTTGGAATTTTTCGTCGGCTTTTTCCTCATTTTTGCATTTTTTTCAGGAGTTTTTTTTACTTTAGACTGCTCATAATCGTAATTCTGACCTAACCCAATAAGATTTTTAATTAAAAAGTCATTAGTTCACTATTTTCACAAAAAAAAGCAATGTAAATAAAACTTCAAATTAGGTAGCTATCAGCTGTGCAAAGTTCAAACGAAAGGTCAACGCATGCCAAGTAGGTACCTGCGAGCGAGCATGTCAAAGGCACCGCTCAAAAATACCGTCTAAAGACTGCCGTCATTAGAAAATAATACGTATCACAACAAAATAAAGTAAGCGATTTCCAACATTAAAATAATGGCTTAAAGACGCAAATCGGTTATTTTGTTGTGTGTCGCCAAATCGTATTTTCTTATAGCGGCAATACGTAGCGCGCTCTTTGACATGCCGACAATCGAGCCGATCTAGGTATTCTGTTGAACAGAGTGTAAGGGGCGGTTCAGTGTCTCGCTTAGTGGTGATGGTGACACCTGACCGAGATTTTTTTTTTTTTAGTGAAAGCTTCTTTAGCGACGTTGTGCACTTTTTTTTGTGATGGGTAAAAAAATGTTAAGCTCGCGTCAAGACACGTAACCCTGGTGAAAATGCGTGAGATGGTGACCTGATCGAAAATTCTTAAGACGGAGGGAGAGAAGCACGTATTCAAGTTTTCACTTCTGCCGGCACTCCCGGAGTTTTTACTATTAATAGGCACACGTTTCACAAATCAGAATAAGGCTTAAATTAAAATAAGTAATGTTACGCTTATCACAATTGGTTCGGTTTCTTGCAGCTTCTCTTAGATCTTAATCTTTTTTTAAGGCGATCAAGTAACTACATGGTTAAGTATTTCAACAAAAAAAATCATTTAATAAATAAATAGCCACCCATGATAGTTCCGCCACTGTACTGCACGTAGGTATGTCGGCGAAATCAAAAGAGAGTTCGAAAAGAACATTTCGTATTTCGTGATGGATTTTTGCCAGTTTCTTGTTGACGTTGATCGCGAACGAGTGTGCTTTTTGTGAAAGTCTGTTTTCGGAACGTTAGAGAAGATAAGTTTTAGTTTGATCCCAAAACTAATGTTCTCTCTGTGTTTGTGTGTCTGATTTAAAAATGTCATCTGGACTTGTGGAATCGGTGGATCGGTAGATTCGGCCCGGAGTCATTGCCAGCTCACTCACCAGACTCGACCCCATTCGATTTTTTCTTTGGGGTTACGTCAAGGACAAAGTGTTTGTGTCCTTGTGCGCTTCCGCAGCCGAGATGAGGAATCGCGTCGTGCATGTGTTTGCGACGTTGCGTGAGGAGTGTGCTCAGGACCCAAAGTTTCTGCTCCGTGTCCACGTTGAAACTCTGGGCCGTGCTCAGATATGCGAGCGTGCTGGCGGCGACCACTTCAAACCCAGGGGTGAGCAACCTTAAGGTGAGTTAGTAGTAGGTACTTACATTATCGGATCTCAATGTAGGTAGGCCGAAGCGTAACCAACGAAACCCTATCACTAAGCCTCCGCTGTCCGTCCGTCCATAGGACTAGGTAATTTACGGGGGCTCGCATACAAGAAGCGTGTTTTTTGAGTTAAGGTACTTACAGAACCCTTTGTTTGAGAGTTCGACTCGAACATGGCCGGCTTTGTTATCAATTCTTATCAGAATCGCGTTCGTGATTTTAAGAGAGCATGTTCCACAAGGATGTATTCCAGCGACCCATCCAAGGTGACCTTGTTTGGGTGAATTCATAGGTACAAAATTCGCGGATGGAAACCAAGCTCCAACCATGGTCACCTTGGATTGGACATTGGATTCGGTAAGTACATCATTGTGGAACATGCTTAAGCTTATGACTCCTTAACTTCTGCGTAAACATGTCAGTTGTTGTCGCGGGTGTTATTCGTCGGTACTTAGGTACTTTCTAAGTGAGTGAGGCGGTTCGGTAGTTACCTACGATACCGGATCTCAATGTAGGTACTTCAAGCTTATTTTTTATAATCAATCCTTATCTGAATCATTATTTTAAGAGATTAATCTTATGGCTCCCTTCTCTTATTTCTTCAAAAACAAGTTCTTACCATCAGCAGTGAGCAGGTTAGTATTTCTGAGTGATAAAAATGATTCATTTTATGAGATAGGTATTATTGTTGTCGGCGAAAGGCGATGTTGGTAGGTACAATCAAAGTGACTTAGATAGTTCATTAGTTTATACCTACGTGAACGGATCTCAATGTAGGATACTACTTACAAGTTTTCTTTTTTATTATCTTATCAATCCTTATCGGAATCGTGATTTTATGAGACTAAAGACATAGCTTGTCGATGCTTTTCTTCTCTTGAATTCTGCATAAACATGTTCCTACCATCATTAGATACCGTAGGTATTTCTGAGTGATTAAAAATGATTTTATGTGATATTGTGGTCGGCGATAGGTAGGCGATATTCTTAGGTAAGTACATTCAACGACAAAAGCTCGCGCGGCGTCGCAGCTTTGAGTGTGTTCAAGAAGTGTAGGTACGTACTCCGTACAACGCTCTCGCGCGTTTGGATCGCGTTGTTCACAATACATTGCGCGCTCGAAAATGACAATTTCTGTAACCGATCATTAGCGAGATTAACGACTTCCACAATTTGATTAGTGGCATCAGGTGTAGCCTTTTCGCGAAGTTTGCGTTACGATGTCCCGGACGCCCTGTATATGATATTACTAAAACCAGCACTGTATTTAATATAAATAACAGATGCAACTCAAACTCCGCGCCAAAATGGAAAACAGTTGTGCCAATCTAACAACTACAAAAAAACAAAAATTTGAATTTGGAACCATAAACAAATCATCCATTCCCGATACTTTTTTGACTGAATGTACATGTGTGCGAGTGATTTTAACGCAAACATCTACCTGTCATACAGTACAACTACGAATATGACAAGGTAATAGTGTGCGGAGTCAATACTAGACAAAGATAACAATATATTTTGCTAAAATATATTGTTATCTTTTTATATATTTTTCTTAGTCCACATGATCTGTTGACAATTGAAACAATTCTGGCGATGTGTGACTTGGAAACAAGGTCGGTTCGAACCTCATCTAGTTTACTCGATCGATTTTGTTATTATTTTTAACTTTTTTATTTTAATTTAAATAATTATTAATATATAAATATATATTTACAGATAAAAATTGTTTGTATAAATATAATTCGTAATTTACAGTTTACTGTATATTAGCTACAATACAATTAGCTTTTAAAAAGAGATCACAAAAAAAGGTTAAATTAAAAAGGAATAATACTTAAGTTTGAAATAAAATAAACAGTATGTAAGTTGAAGAAACACAATTATTTAATTCTCAAAATGAAATTTACATTTCGCTCATGAGAACAAAAACTTAATATGAAATCTAATGGTTCTCTTTGAATCTAACTTTAACATTAGTTAGTTACATATTGTACTCTCAAAAACCTTAGTTGCGCGAAGATACCCTGCACCGAGTCAATCCGAAAATAAAGCTAAAATTTGAACCAAAAGCCAACAGTTCATGTAGTCAAGCGCAGCGATGTGTGACTCGAAAGTAAGTGTCTGTCGGTTCGAACCTCATCTAGTTTGCTAGATCGATTTTGTTATTATTCTTAGCTGTTTTTATTTTAATTTAAATTATTATTACTATATAAATATTAATTATACATATAAATATTTATAACTGTTATAATTAGCTTTTAAACAGAAAATCCCAAAAAAGGTTAAGTTAAAAAGGAATAATACTTAAGGTTGAAATAAAATAAACAGTTGGCAATTTGAAGAACAATTATTTAATTCTCAAAAGAAATTTACATTTCGCATTTCAAATTTAAATATGAAATCTAATAGTTCTCTTTCGTCACTCGGACTTACAATAAAAACTAACTTTAATATTAGTTAGTTATATGCATAAGCCGGTCTCATTTGAAATTTGAGAAATATTTTGCCCATTTTTAACCGACTTCTTCATTATGCAAAGCGACAATATTTGCCCTAGCTGTCTTAATATTTACTTGCATCTTGAAACACGCTAATCGCAATAATAACTCAGGTTCTAAGATGCTATTTACCTGAACTCGTTAACTGCAAAGCCACACAGTCATATACTAATGCATCGAAATTAAATAGCAGTATACGCGTCGCGACTCGGTAGGCGTGGCGTGTCGTCACTAAGGTAAACGGTCATTATATCGTACTCTTTCTAAAAAAATCTTATAGAAAGAGGTCGTATGTGAGACTTATTTTGATGCGATAGACTTGTGAAACTGGACACATGGGGTCTGTTACCATCTTAAGACCCAAGCCAACCTCACCTGCTAGCGGTGCACCCTGCTGTCCAACGGACGAGGCTCTGGCGAACCTGGTTTCCCTCTCGTAGGGTTGTGGGGGTCAGACGGCTGGTCGCCCCACGTAAAACCAACTTCAGCCAAATAAAATGGACAAGAAGTTGAAAACGGGTACTCGGGCTAGGGCGTCGCCGCATAACGACGCGCAGGCACATCGCCCTAAACCTGCGATAACTGGGCTAGGGCTACCGTGTCGAGTACGGGCACGGCTAAAGAGGATAGTACCCAAGAAGAAGTTCCGCTTTGCCACCTGGAACATTGGCTCCCTAACCGGACGTTACCGAGAACTCGCGGACGTACTTGCGAAGCGTCGGGTCCAGTGCGCCTTCCTTCAGGAGACGCGCTGGAAGGGAAATAAGTCACGTGACATCGGGCAGGGGTACCGGCTAGTGTACACCGGATCACCAACGGGCAGGGGCGGAGTGGCCGTGGTGCTGTCTAAGGACCTTCAGGATGGACTCCTTGAAGTAGACCGATGCAGCGACCGGTTGATGCGAGTTAGGGTGCTGATCGAAGGGTCGGTAACGAACCTAATCAGCGCCTATGCTCCTCAAACTGGTTGCTGTGAGTCTGAAAAGGAGGCCTTCTGGGATGAGTTCGAGGACGTACTACGCGCTATTCCGAATTCCGAAGGTGTTTTGGTTGGGGGGGATCTCAACGGTCACGTAGGTCAGTTTGCTGGAGAGTACGGACGTGTTCACGGTGGTTTTGGATATGGCCAGCTAAATGCAGAGGGAGTCAGTATACTCAGCACCTGCGCTTTGTCTGACCTAGCCATCGCGAACACGTTCTTTCAGAAGAAGCCCCAGCATCTTATTACGTACCGTAGTGGTGCCTACTCAACCCAAATAGATTACCTGCTGGTGAGACGGTGCCACATTGGCAAGGTTACCAACTGCAAAGTCATCCCAGGTGAAAGCCTAACGGCTCAACACCGCCTCCTTGTCCTGGACTTTGCGGTTGTACCGAAAAAGAAAGTGACCGAAAAACGCAAACCCCGCACAAAGTAGTTGTTGCTTGATGGTCCTAGGCAGTCGGACTTCATCGCGGAGGTCGAGCATCTCGAGATCGGTGCTCCGCATGAGTCCGCTCAAGAGATCTGGAGTAGGATCCATTCAGCAATCACCGATGCGGGTAAGCGCGTCCTTGGCACTTCTCGTGGTGGCCGCACCATAGAAAAGGAGACGTGGTGGTGGGATGACGGGGTGCAGGAGGCGACTCGGAAGAAGGTTTTATTTAAACAGTGGCAAGGGTCCAACTCTCCGGATGACAGAGAGGCATATGGAGCGGCTAAGCGCGCTTGCAAAAAAGCTGTAGCCAGAGCCCGCAGCAAAAGTCTGGCGCCCTTGTACGACAAGCTGGAAACTGCGGAGGGGCAAAAGCTTATTTTTAAGCTGGCGCGTGCCCGGGAGAAAGCTGCACGGGACATTAGCAAATGTCTCTGTGTAAGGGACGCCCAGGGTAAGCTGCTCTACGATGCCCCCTCTGTTAAGGAGAGATGGTGTACATACTTCGCGGAGCTGTCTAACAAACAGCATCCCCATAACCTTCCTCCCGAACCGCCTCCTAACCTTGGACTTATTTCCCCTATTTCCCCCGACGAAACCCGCATTGCTCTTCGCCACATGAAGAACCGGAAAGCGGTCGGGCCTGACAATGTGCCAATTGAGGTGTGGAAGGCGATGGGCCCACATGGCGTGGACCTTCTGACGGATCTTTTTAACCGCATCCTGATCACCAAGGAAATGCCGAACCAGTGGCGATTTAGCCTGATTATCCCTGTATACAAAGGCAAAGGTAGCGTACAGGATTGTAGTAGCTACCGCGGTATCAAGATCATGTGCCACACCATGAAGCTCTTCGAGCGCATCATTGACACACGGCTCCGTAGCGAGTGTACTGTCTCTGAGTGTCAATATGGCTTCCGGGCGGGTAACAGCACCATGGACGCAGTATTCGCCATACGGAATCTGGCTGAGGCTTACAGAGAGAGAAGGAGAGCTTTGCATATGGCCTTTTTAGACCTGCAGAAGGCCTTCGACTGTATACCTCGGCAGTCCA
This sequence comes from Lacanobia oleracea, assembly GCA_950371165.1. Lineage (NCBI taxonomy): Eukaryota > Metazoa > Arthropoda > Insecta > Lepidoptera > Noctuidae > Lacanobia > Lacanobia oleracea. The sequence continues at coordinate 8,905,523 of OX493393.1, forward strand.
TCTGGTGGGCACTGCGCTTCAAAGGCGTTCCCGAGGCCTATATTGACATTATCAGAGACATGTACCGCGATTCCGTGTCCTCTGTCCAGACCGCTGTTGGCGAATCAAATGGCTTCCCAATATCTGTTGGCGTTCACCAAGGCTCGGCTCTTAGCCCGTTCTTGTTTAACGTAGTGCTCGATGTAGTTACGGCAAACATCCAAGATAAGCCCCCATGGCTAATGATGTATGCCGATGACATCGCCCTCGTTAATCAGAACAAAGCCCATCTTGAGCGCAAAGTCAACATTTGGAAGGACACGCTTGAAAACGGTGGTCTGAGACTAAATGTGGCGAAGACTGAGTACATGTCCTGTGGCGGCACGGATTCAAATAGGTTCATCCGAATAGGTTCGGACCTGATCAGAAAGTCCGATACGTTCAGGTACCTTGGATCCGTGCTGCACGAGTCTGGCAACGTGGACGACGATGTCCAAGCACGTATAGGCGCGGCTTGGGCGAAGTGGCGCGAGGTAACGGGCGTTGTATGCGACCGCATAATGCCTCCTAAGCTCAAGGGGCAGATATATAAATGCATCATACGGCCTGTCCTACTGTACGGCGGTGAATGTTGGCCAGCACTAAGCAGACACACCCAGGAGCTTCGCGTCACGGAGATGAAGATGCTGAGGTGGATGAGTGGCGTAACGCGATCCGATCGCATACGCAACTCTTTCATCAGAGGTAGTCTTGGTGTCCGTGACGTGGGGGAAAAACTGCAAGAGTGTCGTCTGCGATGGTATGGTCACATCATGCGCCGCCCTATGGAGTACGTTGGTCGGGGATGCATGAATATGGCTGTTCTTGGGGCTAGGTCCCGTGGTCGCCCTCGCAAGCGCTGGTTGGATGTCGTTAAGTCCGACATGAGAGCCAATGGCCTAACTGAGAAGGATGTTCAAGATCGGGCAAAGTGGAGGAAGCTAAGTAGGAAGGCGGACCCTGGCAATAGCCGGGATTAACGCCAGGTAGAAGAAGAAGAAGAAGACTTGTGAAACTGGAACAGGAATTCAGTCCGCGCCTGTATGTGCGCTTAACAAAATAAATTATTATAAAAATTTACACAAATTGTTTTGGTAATATGCTTTTATCATTGATTTCATATAACAGGTGTAGGAGAGTTATAATTCTTTAAATTTTACTTCTGTTTCGTTAATTTAAATAGTTAGATATTTTGCTCAATCAAATTAGTTCCATTTAGAAAACCGAAGTGTTAATCGAATTCTGGTGCTAATGCCTGCGTTTTCAGCTACCTTTTAAATTATATTACTTATTGATTTTTACTGTCTGTTATTTCAGAAACTAAATTAGTAAACAAGCCACAAAAGCACTATGACACAGCGAATAAGAACACAAACGAGCAACAAAGAAAAACAGGCGACGTTTATACAGAACTTGTGCAGCTGGAGCAACAAGCGCTAGTTCCTAATGCAGAAAACTTTGAGTGTGGAGTTTGTATGGAGGAATACCCGCCCGGTCAAGGAGCAGTATTGCGCGAGTGCGTACACATATTCTGCAAAGATTGTTTGACCGATGTGGTGCGTCATTGTGAAGAACCAGATGTTCCCTGTCCGGCTATGGGTTGCCGAGGAATGTTGCAGGAACGAGAAATCCGCGCCCTCGTGCCTGCTCAGGACTACGAGCGCTGGCTAGCGCGGGGCCTCGCTGCGGCAGAGAGCGGAACTCGAAATGCCTTTCATTGTCGTACTCGTGATTGTAAAGGCTGGGCCCTCTGCGAGCCGGGCGTTCAACGTTTCCCGTGTCCCGTGTGCAGGTGCATCAATTGTGTGCCGTGCCAGGTAAAATGATCCTTTTGATCTGATAAACATAATACTAACCAACCCTAGTACCTATTAATTCCTTTATTTTTTTGTTTTAAGGCCATTCACGATGGATACACTTGTGAGCAGCATCGCGCTAAACTTAAACAAGCGGCAGATAAGAGCACTGATGCAAACGACACTGACGATGGTACACGCACACTCCTCAATTCCTTAATACGCAAGGGAGAAGCGCTTGAATGTCCTGAATGTAGTGCCATAATAACTAAAAAATGGGGCTGCGACTGGGTGAAGTGCTCAGCGTGCAAAACGGAGATATGTTGGGTGACACGCGGCCGGCGCTGGGGGCCAGGCGGCAAGGGTGACACCACTGGCGGCTGTCGCTGCGGCGTCGACGGAAAGCGGTGTCATCCATCTTGCGGTTATTGTCATTAGGGAAACACATCTTACTTAGACCATTGGCGCTGAAACCAAGAATATCTACAAAACAGCACAAATATTGCAATTACTAGCCATTTTGTATAGCTCTTATATCCATACCTATCTCTAAGTGTTGTATTTGTATTTATCTATAATTGTATTTGTTAACCAGCTAGCTACTGTTTATATGTGCATTAGATACCTAATGTCATTTTATTTAATCCCTGTCGCGTTATATAAGTAAATACTTTTTTTTCATAGTGATAAACACACACAATATATTAATCTACGAAACTGCCGATTCTTGTAGGTACCTAATACCTATGTAGGTAATTGTACTCATCATCAGAACCTACAACATTTTTTGTATTGTTTTAATTAGCTAGCTTTGTAAGATCAGTGTTGTTATTTTAGTGCGAGGTAAGCAATACTATTTTATGTATTTAATCATTGTTAAAAAAATATTTTTTTGTTTTATTTTATAACCTTAACACCTCTGGGTACGTCACTATTGTAGCGATAATTTCTTTGAGTAGTGACTAGAGAGGCGCCACGACCTCCTCACCTTCCGCCTGACACAGGTACTCACCGGACACGGTTGTTTCGGGAGCTATCTGTTTCGGATTCGGCGGGAAGACACGCTCGGGTGTCCACCACTGTGTGGATCGCCCGAAAGACATGGTGGAGCATACGGTGGAGGTCTGCCCTGCTTGGACGGAGACTGGAGCACCGCCGTGTTAATTTTCTTGTTACCTATTAGGCCTGTGCAGCGTATGGGCATCGTAGACCCGTTTTTGAAACCAGCGGGCAGAGCGCGCGGCACTATAGCGCCATAGTGTTGTGTTCGTGCTTGTTTTGTCGAGATATTTGTTTTTATTCGCGTACGCAATGTCTGAACAACGGCGACAACATTTTTTATTCAAATTTATTCCTAACGCTCAATTTATTGTGGGCAAAAGAAAAAAAAAATGCAAAACACTGGCGCGCACCGCTCGTTGCCCGCCCTCGCGCCGCAGCCGCGCCGCTGTTTTCGAGGGCCGGTCCATTTGATTTTACCGGACATTAGACTTAGACCCAGCCGCTCCCTTTAACATTAACTGAAAATCTAATGATGTAGTTTTAGGTTTCATCAACATCGGTATCGACAATTTACAGCAGCATGATTGAGGGCGCGGAATTCTGTGGTTTCCCTATTCCTCATAGTTTCGGATTTGGCCTACACACACTCGAATTTACCTGCAAACTGTATTTGGCAAAAAAATAATCGTGACGTTAGTGTTAAACAGTTACAATGAGTCGTAAAAGTAAAATTGACCTCATTATTCCCCTGTACCCTTCAAACGAAAGAACGTTATTTGCACATTCGCAAATGGTTTTCGAGTTTTGACGACAAATGTAAAACTTTAACCGATCCCCCCCCCCCCCCTTTATCTCCGAAATTTTCATAGAGCAAAATCTGAAATTATTCTGATCGATGCGAAATTTGGTATTCTGTTACTTCAATGACATTGCAAAAACAAGGTTATATTGACCTGATGCTGTGGCATTACCTGAGGTCTGCAGAATACCCAACTCCTCAATAAGTTGTAGCAGAGGTATCGTGTTTGAACTCACTGGAACGGTTTCAATTAACATTATATTTAGAACTTTAGATCAGTACCTACCCTTAACCTGATGCTGATGCATGTCCTGAAACCTGCAGGATAACCAACTCCTGACTCTTACAGCAGACCTTCCGTTTTCGTATTCCGTCGTCGCAATTAGGTAATACATTGGTGGATGAAGTTCCGTTTAGGTGATTGTAGATCATACGTGGATGGATGGAGACGGAGAGGAATACCAAAAAAAAATGGATGGTATGAGGACCATCATCACCGCTATCACTAACTCCCTTTTCTTTCATTATGATAAGGGCAGGAAGATGATGAGATCATAGGTTTTCTAGTAGTACCTATTAGGTAAATTACTCGTAAGTTTAAAAAGCATGAAATAAAAATGAAATTAAATTTTTTAAAAAACCCCGACAAAAACAACTTTAAAAAGTGAAAATAATAATACGTATTGATACTTTTCCCTTACTATAGATACGATTCTTCGGGCCAAGCTTCATCGCGTCGGGGGACTGCTAATAATATAGAGGTACTTAAGGTTATTATTTTCACTTTTTAAAGTTAATTTTTTGTCGGGGGTTTTTTAAATTTTTGCTCTTTAATATTAAATTTCACTCTTCTCATTTTAAAAATGAAGATTTTCCATACAAAACGTTCATCCCTTATTTAACCCCTTTAGGGGTGGAATTTTCAAAAATCCTCATCGGATGTTTTCAAAATAAAATACATCAACTGCCAAAATTTCAAGTTTTTAGTCCTTGTGAGAACATGCTTAGAAGATAGTATTCCTCGATATATAGGGGGGCATTCATTAATTACGTGAGGCGATTTTCACGATTTTCGACTCTGCCTTTTTTATTTAGTACCTAATGGGCTTGCTCTTGACCACAATTACGCCTGATGGAAAGCGATAGATGAGGTCTATGATGGAGCGAGGGCCGTTAGAGATTTGACTCGACCCCTTCCCCACCTAATCTCACATGAGATTTTTCTAAATGGGTCTTGAGTAAATATTCCAATCTGTGAATCAATGCTTTATAAACAGAACTGGTCAAGAGCGAGTCGGACTCGCGCACCGAGGGTTCCTTGCAATTTTGTAGATACGTATTATAAATAGTTCAGGAATTGGAATCAAATCTCGGAGTTTTTTCAGAGCTAAGAATCTATCGCGGAGGCCTAATATAGGTACCTAGTAACGTCCCGTCCGCACCTTTGGTACGGAACCCTACAGGCCTATCCGCAAGTCAAACCGTCCAGTACTTCGCAAGTACCAAATTACTTCAAGTCACTTCGAACCAGAAGTGACCAGAACAAATCAGAGATTTGACGAATTTGAACCTTGGCACTGGCAGTTATTTTTCAAAACCTTTTAGAAATCGAACCTAAAACCCCTAACGGACTACAACGCTTTGCGTCATCGCTGTTTAAAATCGTGTGGAAAATATTAACACCGTGATTCAGAAAAACGCGTCATGGGCGCAACGCCATCTATCGGCCATTTCGTAAACTAACAAAATATTTGGCATCGGAAGACGTTACATAAAAACGTAACTATGTTACGATAACCCATAAAAATGTTTACTTTTATTTGGTACGTATTAAAAGTTTAACAAACTCAACAATTTGATACAGTGTTATTTTCACATGCTTTCTTGCATTTTATTTTTTCTGATAAGAAAAACAAATCTCAAAAAATCAAATAAAAAATAAACAAATCTCAATAGACGGCGCTCTAACTGATCAGAATACTTAGGAAGTCCTAATGTGTTTATGTATATATATTCAATATCTTTTGATTTTGTGGGTCGATTTTGATGAAGTAAACTCTAAATGTCATATTGATGCCTATCGTGGGGGATAGTGCAAATCCGCGAATCTAAAGTACGTAAAGGCCGCGTATCTGCAATAGATCCAGATTTACAGGGAGGTTAATAATAACTTTTTAATCAATGAATTTTAAGCTCATTTTTTTTTTTTTTTTTTTATTTGTAATGGGTTTGCTCTTGACTCTAGTCTATGTCAGAGATGACAGAGACAAAGTCTACGATGGAGCGAGCCTACCCAGAAGGAGCCTGTTCACTCTAACTTTGAAGAGATTAGGGTTGTAAGCTTTCGGAAACACAGACGCTGGCAGAGAGTTCCACTCTTTTGCTGTGCGCATTATAAAAGACGTTTGAAAACGCTTAGTGCGAATTGGTGGAATAGCCACAAGGTAGGGATGGTAAGATGCAGTGCGTCTGGATGTCCGATGGTAGAAGGGGGCCGGTGGGATGAGGTCGTGGAGTTCTTGGGCACACTCACCGAAGTACAATCTGTAGAAGACCGACAAGCAGGCAACCTTACGGCGATGAGCCAAGCTATGTAGCTTGGCATCCACCAGTTTTACGTCGCCGATGAGCCTCTTAGCTCTGCGTTCCACCGAGTCAAGCGCGGCTGATACTTAGCTGAGCCATCCCAAAGGTGGCTACAATACTCCATGCAGGATCGGACTTGCGCTTTGTATAGTGTTAAAAGCTGTCCAGGCCTAAAGTATCGCTTCACCCTATTTAGGATGCCCAGCCTTTTGGCCGCAGTTTGGGCTTTGTACTCGATGGTGGCGCCGAAGTTGAGACTGGATGTCAACTCCATGCCTAGGAGCTCGAGCCGATCAGTCACAGGAACAGATGCACCCCGAAAAGTAGGAGCTTGGTCAAAACGACTCCTTTTTGCGGTAAAAAGACACGCCTGTGTTTTGGTGGCGTTAAAAGTGACCAAATTGTCATCACCCCATTGGGAGACAACGCTTAAGGTCAAATTTGTCCGCTCTACCATGGCCTCTCAAGGAAAGAGGAAGGAGGATTTTTACACAGAGAGCAATTATTTATGTGTTCTTTCTCTTGTTAGAAAAAAATATCCCTGGAATATACTTACTCCTGGGATAAAGAGTACTTTATCCCAGGAGTATATTCCCGGGCGACTTAAGGAAATAACTAAGGCCCTACGACAATTACGCGGATTTGCTTTGATCATAAACTTTTCACATTGGAACCTAAGAGGAAGGTACGCGGTTTTGAAATGTAACAAATATTAATTTTAACAATAATATATAATTATATATCATTATATAATAATAATAATAATAATATATAGGTAATTTATAAATCTGTGGCTTGACTGACAAGTGAACTGACAAGACAAAATTGTTCTCCGAATATTTTAATCAAATTTTATGAAAATAAACAAAATGGAACAACACGAAAATAAATCAATAGATAAAAATAAATACAGATAATACGGACAAATAAAAAAAAAATACGCAATAGAACTACACAACCTAATCGCTGAAGAAGAAATAAGAAATACATGTTGACAAGAGCCGCAGCCCGTCGAGCACACCCACCATCTCTGGCCTCGTCGCTCAGCTCCGCCTCGCCGCCGCCGGAACCCAGCCCCACCGTGGCAGTCGCGTCGAGCTCCAGCGACGAGTACTTCTCGCCGCCCACGATGCCACCACCTGTTCGTTGGCAAAGAGGACGCCGGCCGGCTTAGGACCTCGAGGCCACCGGCCTCTGATAGGGTCCCAGCTCCCGGCGGAAGTGTGCAGCGTATGCGATGGACACGATCCATTAATGGAAATGTCATACGCGCATACTTTGGGGCTACAGAGGGAGGAAACAATCTGACCGCATACCGTGTTCGGATGCTCTCTTTGTTTCAGGTGCTTGAGCCAGCAGTCAACGTATCGGCCCAACATCTATCGGATCAGGTGCAGGTCATACTGTACTTGATCGCCTCCGAACTGAACTGAGTAGCCGTGCCATTGCCCAATCGTCGCAGACTGTGGTACTACCACAGTCTCACCAAATTCCCAGCCATGTTGACGAGGAGAGTAGTGACAGGGTTACAAATGTAAGTACCCAGTGCAGTGACGAATTGAGGTGTGCTTTGGAGTGTGCTATTCGGGAGTATCGTTACATGCTGCCTGAACTTAGGCCACGCTTACCTCATTTGCCCATGCATAACAAGAATAGGGCGCTGGTGGCTGCTCTGGATTCGCAGTTGTCAAGCTATTTTGATAACTGTGATAACCTCACCGATACACATTCGATCATGTACTGCGCAGCTGTGAAGGCTTGTCGTGTAGCTCACGTCAAATTTGCTGATCACACGACCAAAACAAGCCGTGCCGGCTTGGCAGTGCAGGACCGAGCGTCGTATTGGTGGGGCCAGAGCACTCATCGGCAAACTAGTTTGCTTCAGAGAGGGCAACACTCGCCCAAGAGTGATGAGCTTTGTAAGACAGGCGTTTTCGGGGACTGATATTAGTCCCCGAGAGTATTTGTCCCGGGTCACAGAGCGCATCGACTTCCTGAAGCAGGTGTATGCATGGGCAAACCGTATTTGGAGGTATAAGCGGCGCCGGGTGCGATACACCGCACATTCCAGAGTAATTAAAGGTGGGTATACAGAGCTTGGGAGCGACCGGACCAAGGTGTGACTGACACGCGCTTGCCGGATGATGATGCCATGTGTTCGTTCTGGCGCAGCATCTGGTCGGTGCCTGTCAGTCACACCGAAGGTGGTTGGACTAGAGAGGTCGAACGAGCGTGCGATTTAATACCAGAAATGGGGGAAATCCCTATCAGCCCCCAAGATGTAGCTCGTACAGTTCGTCCGTTGCCTAATTGGAAATCTCCAGGACCGGACCTACTGCACAATTCTTGGATTAAGTGGCTACAAAAGTCGCACGTTCGGTTGGCATTTCAGTACCAGACTGCCTTGGATACCGGCTCGCTACCCGAGTTTCTTACAACAGGAATTACCCACCTGCTTCACAAATCTGGGAGCAACGCGGAACCCAAAAATTATAGACCGATCAAGTGTCTACCGACGGTCTATAAGGTTCTAACATCCATTTTGAGAGCTAAAATTAACACACATATAGACAGCAACTCGATTATGTCTGCCTCTCGGAATGGATGTAGGAATGGGTCCCGGGGTACTAAGGAGCTGCTCCTCATAGATATGGCCATTAGCCAACAGGTTCGGCTTTCCCGAAAGGATCTGTCGAGATGATGGATAGACTATAAGAAGGTCTATGACTCTGTGCCCTATACATGGCTCATGAGGGTGCTAGAATTGTATAAAATTGATACAACGCTACGCACCTCCCTGATATCGTGTATGAGGCAATGGAGGACAGTCCTTCGCTATCCAGGATGTCGAAATATCCAGAGGACTAGCGAACCGATAAGGATCGAGCGGGGTATATATCAGGGTGGTAGTTTGAGTCCGCTTTGGTTTTGTCTAGCCTTGAATCCTCTAAGCACACTGCTGGAGAATTCAGGGCTAGGCTATCGCTGGACGAGAGGTGGTCAGGTTATATCTCACCTCCTTTACATGGATAATCTGAAACTCTTTGCCCCCACTAATTTAACTGATGGAGATACTGAAGTAACTGAAACTTTCAGTAGCGCCATCAGGATGGAGTTTGGTGTGGACAAATGTGCAGTCATGCATGTAAAGCGTGGAGAGATTATGGAATCCGTGGGAATTCAACTCTCGGATTCTATCAACCTGAGATCACTTTCTCCAACTGAAACTTACAAATATTTGGGTATGTCGGAAGCGTCAGGTATCAATATTACTGACATGAAACAATCGTTGAAATGCCTTCTATCGGGCGGAAACAATGTGCGCGCCTTCAACGGTTGGGTGGGTCATTGTATTGATGTACTCTTTCGGCGTACTCAAATAGACTCAAACGGAACTTGACGCCCTGGATAGGCGGGTCCACACACTGCTTACTGCATATCGAATGCATCACCCACGGTCGTCGGTAATGAGACTGTATATCTCGCGAAAGTGTGGAGGTCGAGGCTTTTTAAATGCTAAGACATGCAGTCTCAGGGAATACTTCCTAGCTGTCGACGTGGGTATGCATCGAGATGTAGTGGCGGTGGACAAGGGACTCACCCCGCTCTCCTTAGCAAATGAGAACTGGCGCAAACCTGCAGTACTTGACACCAACGATCACAGGGCGGTATGGCAGAGTAAGGAACTTCACGGACGCTTTTTTCGGGCCCTACATGGGCCTGACGTAGATCAACTAGCGTCCGTAGCCTGGCTGTATTTCGGTGATCTTTTTGGAGAAACCGAAGGTTTTGTCTGTGCAATTATGGACGAAGTTATCATGACAAGGAACTACCGGAAATTTATTGTGAAGAACGGCGCGGTTGACATATGTCGAGCATGTCACCGTCCGGGAGAATCAATTTGCCACATTATCTCTGGTTGTTCTCGTCTAGCTAACGGAGAATACTTGCATAGGCACAACCTTGTAGCCAGGATTATCCATCAGCAACTTGCTCTGAAATACTCTCTTGTGGAGTCGGAGGTGCCGTACTGCAGGTATGCACCCGACCCAGTTCTCGATAATGGCAATATCACATTGTACTGGGATCAGTCCATCATCACTGACAGGACTATTCTTGCCAATAAGCCTGATATAGTGGTGGTGGACCGAATCAAGAGGCGTGCAATAATCGGGTGACATGACGAGAAATTCGTGAAAGCCGAGAAAGATAAACAAATCAAGTACATTGACTTGGCTCGCGAGGTTGTCGACATGTGGGATGTGGATTCCGCAATCATTGTACCGATAGTCGTATCAGCCAATGGCTTAATAGCCACGAGCCTCGACCAACACCTCAAGAGGCTTTCGTTAGGCTGCTGGATCAAGGGCTTGATTCGGAAAGCGGTACTTCTGGACACGGCTCGTATTGTTAGGAGGTTCTTCTCTCTGGAACCCTGACCGCCGGTAGCTTGGACCCTGTTCCCGATACCGGTGGGATTTTTAAATTATTTTTTGTTTACTTTTATTAAAATATTTAAAAATATAATTTATATGTAAAGAAAATATATAAACGGAATATTATTTAATACTAGCTTCTACCTGCGACTTCGTCTGCGTAGACTTAAGGTGGTTGCGCCCCGCGAAATTCAAATTTTCTTACGTTTTTACAATTCGCAAGTTAGTATTAGATTATATGTTGATTAAAGTATGATTCGCGGGCGTAAGAATTATGTATTTTCAGAATTATATCGCTCATAATTCCAGCACCGGCATATTTTGACGTTTCTGGTCTCACGGTCCTTTTGAATCCTAAACGTTCACAATTCCAGCCCTAAAAATACTTCCGACTTTTTCCCGCTCTTCTGGTACTTGTGAATCTTTAACGCTCACAATTCCAGCCCCAAGAATACTTCGAGATGTTTCTGTGCTCCTGGAACATTTGAATGTAAAGCTTTCACAAATCGTAGCCCGGACAAAAACTTTGACATGTTTCTGTTCTCCTGGGTTTTTTTTAATCAAAACTGCTTACAATTCCAGCAACGGAAATACCTACTTCGACATGTTTCTGGTCCCCCCCCGGTATCTACGTGTGAATCTATAGCTCTCATATTTCCAGCCCCGAAAATACTTAGAGATGTTTCTATTCTCCTGGTACTTTTGTATCCTAAGCACTCACAATAGGATATGCATGAAAAACATATTTATCATCTATACCACGGAACAGAAAAAACAGGTGGCAATGCTATGCGACGAAATTTGTATCGGAACCTGTGTCGCCACACTCACACAACTATACCGATAATCACATAATTCACCACAAATCAAGGATACTATTGATTGGTCGTTTGAATTTTGGTCAAAACAATAATAAGTCATAGAACCTACATTTGAAAATATACTTTCGGCCTTACACGTAGGATATATTTTGCTTTAAGGCAAAAAGTACTCACGGCGTTACGTTTTCTGAATTCAATCTAAGTTGAATTTACCAGTAAATTCAGCTATTCGACCATAGATGGCGGTATTTTCAATGGTTGCAATTATAAACTTAAACCACTTAGCAATAAGGTTCATTACTCTATGTTTGGATTGTAAAAGTTGCCACTCGATCACGGCTGTGACACATGAACTTTGACTTACATAGTCGATATCGATAAATAAGATCTGTTTTCGAAATTGAAAAAAAAATGTGACTCGCTTGGTGTTGGAGTTTTGTATGGGAGCCATACATGAAACTTGTTACAGGTATCGTTATGAAATAAGCTATCACATTTAAAATGGATAAGTTCGGGTTTTCTTTGTAATAAAGTTCTACTTTCAAAATAGCGTAAGCGAAATATTTCCAGTTTATTGTATAGAAATAGATAGAGACAAAAAAAAACATTATTTCAAAGGTTTTTATTTTATTTATGTAAATATACCTTATTACACATTATTGAGGAGCTCGTGGCTAAATAATAACAGCCGCAGGGTCGATCTTTAAGGTTAAGCTACGCTTGCCAAGGTTGGTCAGTGGATGGGTGACTCTTCTCTTATCTTAATATACCGAGTTTCCTCCGTGCCTCGGAAAGCACGTTAAGCCGTTGGTACCGGCTGTCATTTGTAGATCTTTGGCAGTCGTTACGGATTGTCAGAAGCCAGTAAATCTGACTCCAGTCTTGCCAAGAAGTACCGTGTTACCCAGGTACCCAGGCAGCCGCTCCACGTAAAACACTGGTATTCAGTTGAATCCGGTTTGACTGGAAGCCGACCCCAATATAGTTGGGAAAAGGCTAAGCAGATGATGACCTTATTACACATTAATCAACAAAAATAACACACATTTTTTAGGGTTCCGGACATACGTAAGAAACCCTTACCAAAATGCAGTTAAAGTTATGTCTAGTGATTTCAATAAAATTTCTAGACGAACTACAAAATTTTTTTTTATCGATATCTATCCATCCAGTAGGTATCCGACTCGACTACATCACTATTTGAATTGCGAAGAACTTTCGAGAACGAAACAGTAACTGAATCGATGTAAAATAAACTCTGTGCTAATGGGATAAGGTGGATTTTAACTGGACTTTAACTTAAGTTTTAGGCAAAATGAAATTTGCTAAGATTTTATTAGAAAACAAATAAAATCGTACTTACCGATAGTATGAAACATCTCCTTTTTAAGGTGAATGCTCCAGGGTAGCCCGAAAGGTAGCGAAATTCAAATATTTTTATGTTTTTTGCAATTTGCCGGTCAGTGTGAAGCTGTATGTGGACCAAATGCGATCTGCGACCGTAACGCGTATTTATCTGCAACACTGTTCTTGCTGCATATTAATGATCTGCTTAAACCCGGTACTTTTGGGTATGCAGACGACAGCACTGTTGCTGAAAGATACGTATCCGACGCACGAGCTGGTGGGTCGCAGATCCGGTCTCTCCGGGAGGCAATGGTTGAGCGCTTGAACGTGTCCTTACAGGCAGTCTCAGCTCCATCTTTCCGAGGTTTAACCGTGCCGATAACCGACCAACTTGAGCTTCTTGGGGTTACATTAACATCTACTCTCAATTTTGGCCCTTACATAGAGGCTAAGGCTCAAGTGGCTGCAAAGAAGTTGGGGATTCTGGCAAAGGTGAGACGATACTTCACGCCGGAACAGCTGCTCAAACTCTATCAAGCGCAAGTTCGATCGTGTATGGAGTACTGCTCTCATCTTTGGGATGGATCTGCCAGATACCAACTTGATGCCCTTGAGACAATTGAGAAACGAGCCAAGAGGATCATCGGCAATGAGAGGCTTGTCGCGACGAAGCTCCAAAGTCTTGAACATCGACGAGTTGCTAGCCTGTCGGTTTTTTACCGGTTGCATTTTGGGGAATGTGCGACGGAATTGCATAATTTAATTCCGCCAAGCCCGTTCCATCATCGGACCACAAGACGAACGGCAATGCGCCACCGGTACACGGTGGATATCCCACCCATACGCACAAAACGTTTTGGTAACACATTCATAATGCGTACAGCTAAGGAGTGGAATTCCCTGCCGGAGTCTGTGTTTCCCGATAGCTACAACCTGGGAGTCTTTAAGTCGAGAGTGAATAGGTTATTTCTAGGCAAGCGTGCTCCATCTTCGACCACATCATCACTTACCATCAGGTGAGATAGTGGTCAAACGCGTGCCTATCTATAGTAAAAAAAAAAAAAAAAATCTAAAGAATTATAACCATTTTAATCATCAATATAGCCCTCTAAGTTCATGTAGTTCGAAAGAATGATTATTTCTGAAATATTCAGTGCCTGGTAATAAAAGGCATTTTGCTCAAAAAAACTTTGAAATATTTTTGGTCTCTTGGTATATGTACCTGTGATCTTGTGAAAACAAACTTAAAATGAACTAAAATTGTGTTATTACCGATATTGAACATAAAATATTGTTATTGGGCGATTTCTGGTTTCTGATTGGTCGAAATGAACTCATGTCAAGGCGGTGGCAGCCAATCAAGATTTTGCGTGAATTGCCCGCGAAAACTTAAATTTGCTATATTTTTTGTCAGATACGCGGAATTTTCCAATGCTAGTTACGCGGATTTGCACTATCCCCGACGCTATGTCCAGCAGTGGACGTCTTAAGGTGGATGCTCCAGGGTAGCCCGCGAAATTCAAATATTTTTATGTTTTTTGCAATTTGCCGGTCAGTGTGAAGCTGTATGTGGACCAAATGCGATCCGCGACCGTAACGCGTATTTATCTAAAGAATTATAACCATTTTAATCGTCTATATTGCCCTCTTTGTTCATGTAGTTCGAAAGAATGATTATTTCTGAAAAATTCATTCTTTCGAACTACATGAACTTAGAGGGCTATATTGATGATTAAAATGGTTATAATTCTTTAGATAAATACGCGGTACGATCGCGGATCGCATTTGGTCCACATACAGCTTCACACTGACCGGCAAATTGCAAAAAACATAAAAATATTTGAATTTCGCGGGCTACCCTGGAGCATCCACCTTAAGACGTCCACTGCTGGACATAGCGTCGGGGATAGTGCAAATCCGCGTAACTAGCATTGGAAAATTCCGCGTATCTGACAAAAAATATAGCAAATTTAAGTTTTCGCGGGCAATTCACGCAAAATCTTGATTGGCTGCCACCGCCTTGACATGAGTTCATTTCGACCAATCAGAAACCAGAAATCGCCCAATAACAATATTTTATGTTCAATATCGGTAATAACACAATTTTAGTTCATTTTAAGTTTGTTTTCACAAGATCACAGGTACATATACCAAGAGACCAAAAATATTTCAAAGTTTTTTTGAGCAAAATGCCTTTTATTACCAGGCACTGAATATTTCAGAAATAATCATTCTTTCGAACTACATGAACTTAGAGGGCTATATTGATGATTAAAATGGTTATAATTCTTTAGATTTTTTTTTTTTTTTTTACTATAGATAGGCACGCGTTTGACCACTATCTCACCTGATGGTAAGTGATGATGTGGTCGAAGATGGAGCACGCTTGCCTAGAAATAACCTATTCACTCTCGACTTAAAGACTCCCAGGTTGTAGCTATCGGGAAACACAGACTCCGGCAGGGAATTCCACTCCTTAGCTGTACGCATTATGAATGTGTTACCAAAACGTTTTGTGCGTATGGGTGGGATATCCACCGTGTACCGGTGGCGCATTGCCGTTCGTCTTGTGGTCCGATGATGGAACGGGCTTGGCGGAATTAAATTATGCAATTCCGTCGCACATTCCCCAAAATGCAACCGGTAAAAAACCGACAGGCTAGCAACTCGTCGATGTTCAAGACTTTGGAGCTTCGTCGCGACAAGCCTCTCATTGCCGATGATCCTCTTGGCTCGTTTCTCAATTGTCTCAAGGGCATCAAGTTGGTATCTGGCAGATCCATCCCAAAGATGAGAGCAGTACTCCATACACGATCGAACTTGCGCTTGATAGAGTTTGAGCAGCTGTTCCGGCGTGAAGTATCGTCTCACCTTTGCCAGAATCCCCAACTTCTTTGCAGCCACTTGAGCCTTAGCCTCTATGTAAGGGCCAAAATTGAGAGTAGATGTTAATGTAACCCCAAGAAGCTCAAGTTGGTCGGTTATCGGCACGGTTAAACCTCGGAAAGATGGAGCTGAGACTGCCTGTAAGGACACGTTCAAGCGCTCAACCATTGCCTCCCGGAGAGACCGGATCTGCGACCCACCAGCTCGTGCGTCGGATACGTATCTTTCAGCAACAGTGCTGTCGTCTGCATACCCAAAAGTACCGGGTTTAAGCAGATCATTAATATGCAGCAAGAACAGTGTTGCAGATAAATACGCGTTACGGTCGCAGATCGCATTTGGTCCACATACAGCTTCACACTGACCGGCAAATTGCAAAAAACATAAAAATATTTGAATTTCGCTACCTTTCGGGCTACCCTGGAGCATTCACCTTAAAAAGGAGATGTTTCATACTATCGGTAAGTACGATTTTATTTGTTTTCTAATAAAATCTTAGCAAATTTCATTTTGCCTAAAACTTAAGTTAAAGTCCAGTTAAAATCCACCTTATCCCATTAGCACAGAGTTTATTTTACATCGATTCAGTTACTGTTTCGTTCTCGAAAGTTCTTCGCAATTCAAATAGTGATGTAGTCGAGTCGGATACCTACTGGATGGATAGATATCGATAAAAAAAAATTTTGTAGTTCGTCTAGAAATTTTATTGAAATCACTAGACATAACTTTAACTGCATTTTGGTAAGGGTTTCTTACGTATGTCCGGAACCCTAAAAAATGTGTGTTATTTTTGTTGATTAATGTGTAATAAGGTCATCATCTGCTTAGCCTTTTCCCAACTATATTGGGGTCGGCTTCCAGTCAAACCGGATTCAACTGAATACCAGTGTTTTACGTGGAGCGGCTGCCTGGGTACCTGGGTAACACGGTACTTCTTGGCAAGACTGGAGTCAGATTTACTGGCTTCTGACAATCCGTAACGACTGCCAAAGATCTACAAATGACAGCCGGTACCAACGGCTTAACGTGCTTTCCGAGGCACGGAGGAAACTCGGTATATTAAGATAAGAGAAGAGTCACCCATCCACTGACCAACCTTGGCAAGCGTAGCTTAACCTTAAAGATCGACCCTGCGGCTGTTATTATTTAGCCACGAGCTCCTCAATAATGTGTAATAAGGTATATTTACATAAATAAAATAAAAACCTTTGAAATAATGTTTTTTTTTGTCTCTATCTATTTCTATACAATAAACTGGAAATATTTCGCTTACGCTATTTTGAAAGTAGAACTTTATTACAAAGAAAACCCGAACTTATCCATTTTAAATGTGATAGCTTATTTCATAACGATACCTGTAACAAGTTTCATGTATGGCTCCCATACAAAACTCCAACACCAAGCGAGTCACATTTTTTTTTCAATTTCGAAAACAGATCTTATTTATCGATATCGACTATGTAAGTCAAAGTTCATGTGTCACAGCCGTGATCGAGTGGCAACTTTTACAATCCAAACATAGAGTAATGAACCTTATTGCTAAGTGGTTTAAGTTTATAATTGCAACCATTGAAAATACCGCCATCTATGGTCGAATAGCTGAATTTACTGGTAAATTCAACTTAGATTGAATTCAGAAAACGTAACGCCGTGAGTACTTTTTGCCTTAAAGCAAAATATATCCTACGTGTAAGGCCGAAAGTATATTTTCAAATGTAGGTTCTATGACTTATTATTGTTTTGACCAAAATTCAAACGACCAATCAATAGTATCCTTGATTTGTGGTGAATTATGTGATTATCGGTATAGTTGTGTGAGTGTGGCGACACAGGTTCCGATACAAATTTCGTCGCATAGCATTGCCACCTGTTTTTTCTGTTCCGTGGTATAGATGATAAATATGTTTTTCATGCATATCCTATTGTGAGTGCTTAGGATACAAAAGTACCAGGAGAATAGAAACATCTCTAAGTATTTTCGGGGCTGGAAATATGAGAGCTATAGATTCACACGTAGATACCGGGGGGGGACCAGAAACATGTCGAAGTAGGTATTTCCGTTGCTGGAATTGTAAGCAGTTTTGATTAAAAAAAACCCAGGAGAACAGAAACATGTCAAAGTTTTTGTCCGGGCTACGATTTGTGAAAGCTTTACATTCAAATGTTCCAGGAGCACAGAAACATCTCGAAGTATTCTTGGGGCTGGAATTGTGAGCGTTAAAGATTCACAAGTACCAGAAGAGCGGGAAAAAGTCGGAAGTATTTTTAGGGCTGGAATTGTGAACGTTTAGGATTCAAAAGGACCGTGAGACCAGAAACGTCAAAATATGCCGGTGCTGGAATTATGAGCGATATAATTCTGAAAATACATAATTCTTACGCCCGCGAATCATACTTTAATCAACATATAATCTAATACTAACTTGCGAATTGTAAAAACGTAAGAAAATTTGAATTTCGCGGGGCGCAACCACCTTAAGTCTACGCAGACGAAGTCGCAGGTAGAAGCTAGTATTAAATAATATTCCGTTTATATATTTTCTTTACATATAAATTATATTTTTAAATATTTTAATAAAAGTAAACAAAAAATAATTTAAAAATCCCACCGGTATCGGGAACAGGGTCCAAGCTACCGGCGGTCAGGGTTCCAGAGAGAAGAACCTCCTAACAATACGAGCCGTGTCCAGAAGTACCGCTTTCCGAATCAAGCCCTTGATCCAGCAGCCTAACGAAAGCCTCTTGAGGTGTTGGTCGAGGCTCGTGGCTATTAAGCCATTGGCTGATACGACTATCGGTACAATGATTGCGGAATCCACATCCCACATGTCGACAACCTCGCGAGCCAAGTCAATGTACTTGATTTGTTTATCTTTCTCGGCTTTCACGAATTTCTCGTCATGTCACCCGATTATTGCACGCCTCTTGATTCGGTCCACCACCACTATATCAGGCTTATTGGCAAGAATAGTCCTGTCAGTGATGATGGACTGATCCCAGTACAATGTGATATTGCCATTATCGAGAACTGGGTCGGGTGCATACCTGCAGTACGGCACCTCCGACTCCACAAGAGAGTATTTCAGAGCAAGTTGCTGATGGATAATCCTGGCTACAAGGTTGTGCCTATGCAAGTATTCTCCGTTAGCTAGACGAGAACAACCAGAGATAATGTGGCAAATTGATTCTCCCGGACGGTGACATGCTCGACATATGTCAACCGCGCCGTTCTTCACAATAAATTTCCGGTAGTTCCTTGTCATGATAACTTCGTCCATAATTCTCAGAAATAATCATTCTTTCGAACTACATGAACAAAGAGGGCAATATAGACGATTAAAATGGTTATAATTCTTTAGATAAATACGCGTTACGGTCGCGGATCGCATTTGGTCCACATACAGCTTCACACTGACCGGCAAATTGCAAAAAACATAAAAATATTTGAATTTCGCGGGCTACCCTGGAGCATTCACCTTAAGGCTGTGATGATGAAAAGCTAAATGTTTAGCTTAGCGTTTCATGTGTCGCGCTGCTTTGTTAATCCATAAAATAAATAAACGCAAAGTGCCGCACGGCTGCCGCCCGTTTGTTATTTGTTTGGATTAACAAAGCAGCGCGACAGTCGCGCTGCTGCCGCGCGGCACTTAGCGACTAATTTGAAGGCCCTTCCTTACACTTGATATTTTTTTGTTGTATGCAGGCAGCTAACTTTCAACTACTTTTAAATAATGTTGTGAATGTGCTGAGTAAGCAATTTATTGTACACCAGCCACACTCGTGAGTATGTGTCATACATAAGCTTAAAGTTATAATGCACACATAAGAAAAAAGACATTTTTTTTGTATACACTTTGTTCACTGTACCTATATTTTTAATCCAATCAGTGGTTTATTATGCTCGGTGATTACGTACTTTAAATAAAGACTATATTTTTTATGATTTAATTACAAAATATGTATAGTTTTTAGACTTTTCCCTTTAACTGTAGTATAATTAAGACTTTACTTGTCAAATTTCGTAGTTTTAGCTTAACGGGAACTTCCCTATGAATTTTGATTTCCTTGAGAATGTCAAAACATACGTTTTTTACGGCGTAAATAACCGTTTTTTGTTTACGGTAACTATGATTTTTTCACAGCTTCAAGGGTTCTACCTCATAACTCCGTCATTTATGAACCAATTTGAAAAATTCTTCTTTTAATTAGAAAGCCTATACTCCTCAGGTGGTTCCATTGTCATCAAGTCAGAATTTGATGATGGGATCCCATGAAAATCGATGTGAAGCGTTAATTTTATAGGCACATACAATGTTTTTCATAAACTTTATAACACAATTCAGATATTTGTGCCTGGTAATCATCATCTCATGCTGCCGAGTTGATCGTGGAAGGTACAAATTAGGATCTGATGAAGTGATCCCATGAAAAATGTTTTTCAGCGATATTTTCACGCCTACCTATTGTCAGCCGATTTGGATGATTTTTTTTTTTGTTTGGAAGAGTATTTTTTGAACACAGATTTTACACTAAACTAGTGGCTTGTGCACAATTACAAGCTACTTAACCTAAGAGGCCTAAGGTCAGGATCAAATAAAAAAAAACATTAAGTTTCCTTACAAACTATAATAAGTGTTAAAGATTCTTACTTCGCTCAGACCATCTTTTTTGTGTTTGCAGCTGGTTGTCATAAGACATAATTTGAGGCTACATACATTAGTTGAATTATTATGTACTTAAGAAAAAATTGAGAAAAATTATATACCAATGCCAACTAGCTACTTGATACAAAATAAAACATCTTATTTTGCATTTATGCATAAAAAATTGTCTACATTCTCACAATTACATTCTAATATTTTAAACAATGTTACAAGAAACAAATCTTTTCAGATTCTATTACATTTGCATTCACTCCATATAAAACAAATATATTAATTATTGATATTAATTATGTTTTTGGCTAAGTTTACACTGTCTAGAAACAAACAAGAATTTTTAGTCTAGGATTTGCCATGATTGACATTCAGACTGCTATATTTTAATATTTATTTCGACCAACAAAGGATCATAGCACACACATTAAACCCAATACTACTACTACTATATAATATTGTTTATTTCCAAATAACTCTGTAAACATCAAAACATGTATTGCACAACATATCAAAACACATGTGTGATACATAGAAATATTTTACTAATTGGTTTAAAACATGGGATATGAAATGTGTGCCAATATTATTCAGTTTAACCAGTTTTGTGATGATGAATGCAAATCGTCGACGATACTGCAATAGCGCTGAACTACCATCTGCAATACCGCGAAACTGCAAAAAGTAGCGAAATTCAAATTTACGCGCCGCGCTGCCCTAGTCTGTCATTGGTGCGTGTTAGTGAACACACTACTTTGAATAAGCCAATCAGAACCTCTCTGACGCTTCGCTGCAATAGCGCGATGCGTTTCTTGCGGTTGTAGTTGGAAGTGAATACCGCGTAACTGAACAAAACGTAAACAAATTGTTGTGATTACTTTGCGCTCCGTGAAAATTATTGTTAAAAAGTGGTTATTTCTGCATGGAAAGTACCGGTAAGTGATGTAATCTATTGATTTATGTATAGGCTTGCTATTTTCAATCATGGATTGTACATTTGTGTCATATTTTATGGATAAAATCGATTTTAATGCAGGGTTGTAATTCCGCGGTTTTGTGTTAGGCAAAAGTAAACTGTTTTTGGTACTTAAGCGGTTTTGATTACTTTTGAAATTAAACAGTTTTCTATTTTTTTTTTATTGCAGAATCTGTTTGTGTGGAGGATGTCTGCTAACTTGCAGGACTTAGTCAAACGACGGGAGAAGTTGCTCATAAGAAGGCAATCAATTATAGCCAAACAAACACAACCAGGCACAAGCTTCAGCAATGACAGTGATATTTTTCCTGGAACCTCGTCCTCAAGTGCCTACCAGACTTTACCACTTGAGTCCATCAGCACGGTAATTTGCGAAGATACTTACGAACAAGATTTTAGCGGCTTTTTATCAGACGATTCAGTAGCTGACCCTGATTTTGTGTTACCAATAGATGAGCTTGTAGGCAACATTCGTTCTTCAACAATAGAGTCTCCTGTCATAGAATCGCCTCTTCTCCAATTAGAAGATATCGAGAATTTCCCTGAAAGATCTATTGTAGAGGAGCAAATATCGACAAAGAAACGAAAAAGAATAGCGGACAAAGATTCATGGAAAAGAGAAGATAATAAAAGACAAAGAATGATGGGGAAGGAGTACTTGGGATTTAGAAAGATTAATGGAAAGTATGTGCAAGACATCGCTAAACCGGAAAGAAAACTTAAGATGGCATGTTCTTCTGAACGCTGTACTACGAGCAAAGTTTTCTATTGCAACACTTTTACTGAAGAAATGAGGAAGAAAATATTTGATGTGTTTTGGGCGAGATCATGGAAGGAAAAAAAGCTGTATGTTTTGACTCTAATTGACACCCAGGACACCCAAAGAAAGACTAAGGGAGCCGGCAGTAGTAGACGTAGTGAAAGCAAGATTTACCATTTAAAAGCTACCAATAAGAAAGTACGTGTGTGCCAATCTATGTTTTTGGGCACGCTCGGAATCAAAGAATGGACTTGCAGATATTGGTTGGGCGAAAGAGGTCATAGAGGGTATTCTCAAGAAGTTTCAGTTCAGGCTGATGGACAGGCTGAGCAACTAACAAAAAAACTCTCTGTTTTGAATTTCTTTCAAGAAATCCCAAAACTTCCATCACATTACTGCAGAAAATCAAGCCAAAAACTGTATTTAGAACCGATTATTCAATCCAAGGCCCATCTATACCGTTTGTATGTTCAACGTGCGAATTATCTCTCCTCTCCTGTAGCAAGTCGAAAGTTTTTTGAAGATGTTCTAGCTCAACAAAACATTGCCATTTTTAAGCCCAAGAAGGACGAGTGTGATACTTGTTGTGCTCATAAAGCTGGCAATCTAAGTGATGAAGAACACAAAATACATCTGTCTCTCAAAACAGCAGCTCGCCAAGAGAAGAATAAGGACAAAGAGGCGGCGATCAAAGGAGAAGTTCACGTAGTAACTGCCGACTTGCAAGCCGTGATGTTGTGCCCATATTTAAATGCCAGTGCACTGTACTTCAAAACGAAGCTTTGTGTGCATAACTTTACAGTTTACAATCTGAGTAACCACAAAGTAACATGCTACTGGTTTGACGAAACGGTAACAGACTTAAGAGCCACCATGTATGCTTCGTTTTTTATCGATTACATTACTAACTTAGTTCAAAATGATCCTAAAGATGTCATTATATACACAGATGGTTGCACAGCTCAAAATCGAAATAATGTGGTTTCAAATGCTTTGTTGCGGTTCGCTGTCAAATATAATGTAACGATCACACAGAAGTTTTTAGAAAAGGGGCACACGCAAATGGAAGTGGACTCCGTGCATTCCGTCATAGAAAGAAAATTGAAAAATCGCGAAATTCACCTGCCAAGCCAGTACGCTATGATTTCAAAAGAAGCCAGAATCAAACCTTTCCCCTATGACGTGGTGATGCCTGATTATACTTTCTTCAAGGATTATAGCCAGAAAGACTATCTCGTTTATGACTCTATAAGACCGGGACGAGTTGTTGGTGACAGATGTGTAACAGATATAAGGGTGCTAAGGTACAACACGAATGGTACTATTGACTATAAATTAATGTACTCTGATGAATACATGCGTTTACCCCGGCGAGCGAAACCAATAGAATCCCTCTTGCTCGAAGCTCTCCCGCTCCATGATGGCCCACAGAAAATAACTAAAGCTAAATTTAATCATCTACAAGAGCTGAAAACAGTCATTCCGAATGATTGCCACGAGTTCTATAATAATTTAATTTTTGACGATTAAAATTTTATTTTGATACTTAATAAATTCAGAGTTTTTTATATGCCATGAATATGATTAGGTAAAGCTAGTTATTGTTGATTTTGTTTCCGAATAATTTATGTTTTGTTACAGTTATTTTTATTTTTTGGTTATAGTCTTTATGGTTAGGTAAAGGTGAAGACTGAACAACTTAAGTTAGTGTTGTAATTCGTTTAATATTTTTTTAGAATTTAACTGTTTATTTTCAAAATAATTGTGATTGAGAAGTGCCTGCAATTTGTGTTTTATATGAATAAATAATTGTTTTGTACTCTTTATCATAGTTTCAATATTTATAATATTAGTATACAATACATACATATATATATACATACAATACATAGTTATAATATTTTCAATTCGCGTATCTGCCCTTTTATAACATCTTAAGACTTGATATTGATACAAAAAAACCGCGTAAGTGCCATAAAATCCAAACCACTACAAAAACCGTAAATTTTCTGCCACTGACTGATGGCCGGGTACTCTAAGGTCCCTATATTTCAATAAGATGCACTTATCATTCTAAATAATAAAATTATGAAGTCTTTTTTATCTCCTGTAAAGTTATCAACCTTGTAGTTACGCACTATTGCAAATAGTAGATCAGCGCTATTGCAGTATCGTCGACGAAATGTAATTTGATTCATTGACAAAAGCCAGCCTTCAACTTGTTTTATGTCAATGTTTCACCTGGGCAAATGCACAGTTCAGTATATATGGAGATGAGGCCATTAGCAAATAAACTAAGAATCAGTCTCATCACTCTGAAAGTTATCTAAGGGCCAAATAAAAACTTCAAATAGACCCACTATTTACTCCAACAACTAAATGTGCATTTGCAAGAGATGGTTCTGAAATTCATACTTGTAATGTAGCTTTCAGCCTGCAAGATGTTATCACAAAGAGCGAAACACAGTTTTGATATAGTGATAATTTCACTAAATATGATATCACACATCACTTCACTGATTTTAATAGCGGCGCATTCCAGGAGGCCCACGGCCTCCAGGGCCACCACGGCCCATTCCTGGAGGAGCTCCCATCATACCTGGAGGTGGTCCTCCCATCATCGGTCCTCCACGCATTTGAGGTGGGGCAGACAACTGCCCTCGAGAGCCTGGGGCCATATGTTGTTGCGACGGTCCCCCGACGCCTCTTGCAGGTCCTTGTAAGCCAGGTGGTGCGCCCGCAGGCCCAGCTCCACGACCAGCCGCACGGCCACCGCCAGGTCCTCCAATAGCGCCCGGAATTGGCACACGAGGCAAGCCTTCTTCTGGTGGAGGCGGACCTTCAATTGTTAATGACACAATATTTTCACCGCGTAGCAAAACAAATCCCAGTGTTCTTTTCTCCTCTCTGTCTGCAGTTTTACTATTTTTGGATTTAATTTTTCTGAATTCTTCACAGTCTCCCAAAATTAAATTCATGTGTTTATCAAACGCCTTGAAAGTCCCAATAAACGTTCGTGAATCTTGAAGTATTACTCGCACCCTATAGTTAATATGCTGTTGCATTTTATTATTTTTCCCGATCGTCTGAAAATAAACATTGCTATTGTTAGTTTAATTGCACTTGAGTAATTCCTACCAAAATCCATGACTGTAAAATTTCGCGTCATCATTTAGGGTATTTCGCCGGCTTTCCCGGTTTCAAGCCCAAACAAGCTAAGGAAATTAAACGGTGCAAACATCTTCTAATCTAAAAAATAACAAGTAAGAGTTAGTCAGAAGAAATCAATTTTATGATAGCACTATTTACATACCATTTTGGACGATTGATTTTAAAACAAATTCCTGATGAAAAACTGAAAGAATTCTGTTCAAAATACACAACACCATAGACTCATAGAGCACTACACTCAGAATGTCAGAATTACTCCGAATCAGAAATGTTGAGGTTAGCTGTCTGTCAATGGTCTGTCAGACAGACAGTGTTGCCAACTCCCATAGATTCGATTCACTAAACCCAACATAGAAATCTACATTAAGGTGGATGCTCCAGGGTGGCCCGCGAAATTCAAATATTTTTATGTTTTTTGCAATTTGCCGGTCAGTGTGAAGCTGTATGTGGACCAAATGCGATCTGCGACCGTAACGCGTATGTATCTAAAGATTTATAACCATTTTAATCATCAATATAGCCCTCTAAGTTCATGTAGTTCGAAAGAATGATTATTTCTGAAATATTCATTCTTTCGATCGCATTTGGTCCACATACAGCTTCACACTGACCGGCAAATTGCAAAAAACATAAAAATATTTGAATTTCGCGGGCTACCCTGGAGCATCCACCTTAATATAAAGAGGAAAGATTTTTTGTTTGTTTGAATTAAATAAGCTCCGAAACTACTGGATCGATTTGAAAAATTCTTTCACCATTAAAATCCTACATTATCCCTGATGAACATGGGTTATAGAAAATTTAAAAAAAAGTTAGGAATCCGTATGAAAACTTCGATAATGTAAGCCAAGGTGTGAAAAAAACACCAAAAAAAACCTTATACCGCTTACGCTGCAGAAACTATTGAAAATAGAGCAAAGTGATGTACTACAGTTTTATAGAGGACATCAATACTTACAAAAAAATCCGGAAGGGTATATATCTAACTATCATGGTTAAGTCACAATGACCGCTTTTTGTTCAAATTATTCAATCATAACCCGGGTGGAATGGAATAGTGGTGATTTTGGTATCATGATAGTAATCCTTATCCATTTAAATAGTTTGACAATGAAGGTTGGTTATGTAAATGTAAATTACATTTTAAATTATCCAAATCGGATATTTCGTTTAAAAGTGTCGACGGATATAAAAACACTCTAAGTAAGAAAAATGTGGCAATTTGAGCGAACTGCCCTTCGTTTAGTCAATTAATAAGTAATTTACATATTACCCTTTTAATGAGGTAGAGGGGAGATGAAGTTCGTGGATTACCAATTAAAGCCGCGCGAACGAAGTCGCGAGCGAAGTGCTAGCACAGTATATAGAGTTTATCTATGAGACCCAATATCAATAATCGCTAGAGAGTCGCTTAAACCGATTATAAAAAACACAGATAAAAAGCGTGCAAGCGTTGCAAGTCGCTACCCGTATATTTTTTCAAATTCTTAATAAAGGTTTTTCGTTCAACTTTTACACAATAGTTGATTTTTTTATCTAAATCTTAAACAAGATGATTTCCGAACGCTCTCTAAAACAAAAATAATTTCTTAAAAATCTAATAAAGTTACAATTTCACTAAGTCAAAAAGTGACAAATTCGCTAAATTGGCAACTCTGTTCACGGACTACAAACTCTATATCTATGGACTACAATAACAAAATAAACCATAAATTATTCAACCCCAACTTGAATCAAAAAGTCTATATCTATGGAACTAACTCATTCGATGAGGGTGGGGAAAAACCCAACGGGAAAATAACTAGGTTTTTTCCCATTTCGGGTAAAATCAGTAATTTTTTGACGCGATAACGTCTTATAAATCGATGAACGACGGCTGCGCGCACGATAAAGTGCCATGTTTCGCAAGCGAGAGCGCGATTGAAGCGATAGAGAGGCAAAATCAGCCTAAGCGTTCGGCTGTTTGTTAAGAATTAGATTATTTTCTTATGACATCACGTAAAATAATCGTCCGTAAACCAAATTACAAAGAAAAAAAAAAAACAAAACTTATAAAATTATCTAACTAACTGTCAAGCCCGAGCAACTACTAAGCACCTTAAAAGTCACTTGCAAGCAGGCAAGTAACTTAGATATGGTGTACATAACA
The DNA here is from genome assembly GCA_950371165.1 of Lacanobia oleracea. NCBI lineage: Eukaryota > Metazoa > Arthropoda > Insecta > Lepidoptera > Noctuidae > Lacanobia > Lacanobia oleracea. The sequence continues at coordinate 8,932,925 of OX493393.1, forward strand.
TAATAAAGAGTAAGTATTCTATTCTGTTATTTATAACACACCTATGGAAATAGAAGAATTTTATATTTATCTATCAATACATGTAAAATTCTGCCTTTACTGACTAATTGACTGACTGACAGCCAACGCACAACGCACAGCCGAATGGTATGGCAAGCTTCCTTACACTCCGTAGGGAAGCACTGAGAGAGATTTTCCCGACATTCCTATGGGAACGGAAAAAAACTCGCGGGCAAAAGCTAGTTTGATATAAAAACTATCTTTGCTGCTGTCTGATTGACTATCAATCAGATTCTTTTGTGATTGTGGATATGAGCATGTGTGCTAAATGATCGTTCAGTGACTGCGGAAAGGTAGGGAGTAGTCACATGGCGTTCTGCAACCCTACTCTGTAGGTTCCAAGTGCGTAATTTCTACTTAGACTATGTACTACGTAATGTTTGTGTCTCTATAATAATATATTACATAAGTTAAATAAAAAAAAAACAAATATTTTCCCAAATGGGTAAGTAGTTTCAGTATTATCCTTCGGATTTACCCACGATTGGGTTGTTACCGAATAAAATCCATCACTAGATATTCGTTAGTGTAAAGGAACCGTCAGAAACCCGCTACATCAGATAATATATTATTTACAGTTGAAGATTTTAGAGTGAAAATAAAATAAGGAGCAATGAGCATTTACCCATGAGCAAACAAAATTATACGCAATTATACGTATAAGTTTCTTGAAAACCATAGACTTTTTAAGCCGAATCCACACGTTCGGCACTTGCTGCCACGAACAGCAACACAAAGAAGCGTAAGTTTATGATTGAATTCTATATAGGCAGTCACGACGGATATCGAACTAGTGACGGCTATAACGAATTTTTGTTATGAAAATGCTCTGCCTGTTATCATTCTAGTAGTAATATATAGACTTAATCCAACCAGTCACTCACGCATAGGAATACGTGTCTGTTCGCTACAAGAGTCTGCATTAACTTGTAGACTCGTCGCAAAAATTCCGACAAATTCCTTTTTGCCGGAGCGACACGCTTGGCACGTGCCAAAACTTAATGCCGGAGCCCCATGTTTGGCAATTGCAGCAAACTTTATATTCGTTTTACAAATAAACGTGGGGAGGCGCCACAAGAGCTTGCAGAAACTGCAAGCGCTTGCAAACCTACACAAACCAAGTCAAACTGGATATCCATACGATTTGTGATGGTTTGTCGAGGTTCGGTAAGCGTGTGGATCTGGCTTTGTAGTTTTCATTTAATCTTGAAGTGAGATCGATGCGTGAGCTACACAAAGTTTTTTTTTAACAGAGACAGTCCATAAAAACTTGCACATGGTCTTCGTTGCCCTCAAAAGGCATATGACCGGGTGTCTCGTAAATATGCATTTGATACAAGCGAAGAACAGTCGGGTGCACAGTGGGTACCACTGACAGCTTCAGTGTGGCAGTCGGGTTGCACCAAGGGTTGGCCCTCAGCCTTTACCTGTTCCTGAAAATAATGGACGCTCTGACGTCAGATATCCAGTAACAGACTCCCTGGTGTATGCTATTTGCTGATGACATTTTATTGGTCTCCGAAAGCGGCTTAGAGCAGATTGGAGACGTGGTGCAGACTCTCCAGAGTCTGAAATTGAGCGGAACCGAAACAGAATAAATATTCTGCGATTTCGGCGATCTCTCCAGTAGGCAGTATAGCTACTCATAGCACTCACTGGAACGTCTATACGGATCTGATCCGACTTTTGGTACCTTGGGTCGCTTTTCCAGGTGGATGGCGATATAGACCGAGACGGAACGCACCGGATTATCTCAGGATGGATGAAATGGCGATAGGTTGCTGGAAAAACTTGCGACTCACAGAAGCCCTCAAGTTAATGGGAAAAATCTATAAGTCCGTGATTGAGGATGAGAATGTTGAGATGGAGTAACGAGAATACATAAAGTGAGAAATGAGTACAATAGATATAGGTAACTTATGTAGTTCAAAAAGGGGCGCCAGTGACGAAAAAGTTTAAAGGGAACAGCTTGTCTTGGTATAGTCATGAGAAGAGAAGAGATGAAAAGCATGTTACTGAAAGAGTTATGAATATAAAAGTGGATGATGGTGAGGGAGGCCAAAAAAAGATAGATGGTGTGATATGAAAGAAAAGGGGATAAGTTATTTTGTGATGACGGACGGGACAGAATTGAAAACGCACATTACTTTTACTAGGGTTGTAACTTTGTAAGTAACAAGGGATGGCAGGAAGATGATGATATAAGTATTTGGGTAAGTATCTATGTTTGTCCACGTCTTCCACCGAAACCGTTCCGTCCGTTTCTGGATTTTAGTTTCATTGCTTTATTTACCCTTGGGTAACATGCACTTAGTAAATCAACATAGGGAAAAGTGCAGCTTTCATCAAAATTTGTTTAATTTCCCTGCGTGATCAATCCAGAAATGAAAAGATCCGCAGTAGAGCCAAGGTAAAGAGTTTGGCAAATGTTCGATACCCCGAACAATTGACAAACTTAGTGGCAGTGTCGGAATAGTTGGATGCATGAATTACAGGGCCGGCCGATGCGGGGACGTCACCGGACGCCTATGTCCAGCAGTGGACATTCAGCTTTTTTAAATTTATTTGTGATAGGTTTGACTTGACTCTAGTCTAGTTCAGAGATGACAGAGACAAAGTCTACGATGGAGCGGGCTTTCCCAGAAGGAGCCTGTTCACTCTAACTTTGAAGAAATTAGAGTTGTAAGCGTTTGGAAACACAGACGCGGGCAGAGAGTTCCATTCCTTTGCTGTGCGCATTATAAAAGATGAGCTAAAATGAAGATACTGAACTTCGGAAATAAGGGTGTTTTTACAGACATTTTTCGTCAAAAGAAAAAAGGGTAAAATATACATATGATAATGTACAAAATATCATATAGCCCATTTATAACATCACGCCTGCATTCACAGAATGTTGAGGCAGAGACATCCATTTTCGCCAATGTTTGCCATCAAGCGGAAACAAATCCAGTGTCGAGGGCTAGGAGCTGCTACAGACAAATTCCAGAAGGAAAATCCCAATAACTCTTCACCAGACCCGGGAATCGAACCCTTCAGCTCTTGCCCTTGCCTCTGTAGTTCCCTGCTTAACAATGTAATGTAAAACCTAACCTAACCCCCATTTCGTCTCTTCATCATAATCTGAGACGTGTTCCAGTTGTGTTGGGGTCGGGTCCTAATGCACTGACAATAATAATTATTTTTTAATATTATTTCTTGTTAGGATACCTAATATGTAAAGGGGAAAAATAATTATACGAAATTTTAATTTAAATACATTATTGTACTTTAATGTAACTTATTATAATTATCTTAAAAATAACTACAAGGTTAAATATAAAAACTTAGGTATATAACTAACAATAACGGCACAAATGCACTTACCTACTTATTAAGTAGCTTTTAGTCTTTTCCTCAACTCTTAATTTATTAACATTACCTCATTCCATCGGTTACAGATATTCGCGTTTCTATAAACAACGTCTTCACAGAAGGTGTAGACTCGACTACAGGCTAGGCTATTCATACACAACTCAATTACATACACAACACAATTTACCCTAAGCTACCACTATAGCACTAAGATCTCGTTCAGAGACAACAAACAGCCAATGAATAACATTGAAAAAGCCTTGGATAATTACGCTAAGAAAATACCTACACTCAGGATGTAATACGATTTTATAAGATACATGTAAGCATTAGGCACCTACATAATATACTGTATTGCCTATAATGAATCAGATGCAGCAGCTGGAGCAAATTGTATAACCGAAGTGTGCCGGACAGCCGGCACCTCAGTGTCAGGCTGGGGAATAAGTTTTCGTTTCCGTGGCGGTAACGAAGATGGCGCAAAGGTATATTGGACTGAGCTTGTGAGTGCCGGCGAGGAAGAAGGTGGCGGAGAGGCCGCCGGGGATAGAGTGACCGCCACGGCAGTGGAGGCAGCGGGCGCCACGGGACACTGAGGAGACGGTGGGGAACTAGGAGGCGTCGGAGGTAGTTGCTGCAAAGCAGCTTCTACCAAATCACACATTACGTTACCATTAACCACCAGTGAACTTGCAGATGGCATCTGTTGAGTGCGCGGAGTGTCTGCACCATGTTCTTTGTAAATATGGGCTTCCATTTGTTTTTTGGTGTTAAAGGTGCCATCGCAAACAGTACAACGATAACATCGCTCGCCGTAGTGTTGAAAACGGTGTAATTTTAAGACATGATTGTAGCCGAAGTCACGGAGACATATATCACAAGTATACGGACGCTCACCCGTGTGTGTACGCGAGTGCACTTTCAGTTGTTTCGAGCAGGTGAACCCCTTTCCGCAGCCGGGCGCCGGGCATCGGTATGGTTTTTCGCCAGTGTGGGTCCGGAGATGGATGACGAGCTGACCCGATTGGATAAAAGTCTTGTGGCAATGAGGGCAGGCATGGGGACGTTCTCCGGTATGTATGCGAGCATGGCGGTGCAATTTTCCAGAGTGCTCGAAAGCCGCATCACACACTCCACATCGGTACGGGCGTTCTTTAGTATGGATCCGACGATGCACTTGCAGGTTTTCTTTCACACTAAACATCTTGTGGCAATATTCACATTCAAAAGGCCTTTCACCAGTATGGGTCCGATAATGACGCACGAGTCTTGCGGGCACAGCGAAAGTCTTGTGGCAGACGTCGCAACGATGAGCATCAGCAGTGGCACGATGAGAGCGCGCGTGAGCCGTCAGCGCACTGCGAGTGGACAGCGTTAGCCCACATTCGCCACATTGATGGACCCGTTCCTCCTCACCTGTCGAACGATATTTAGACGATATAGATTCCATTATTGTATGTCGACCGCAATTTGTTTGGCGCCCCGATTCAAACGCGACGACCGTTCACAGTACAGTGTCTGTTGTGTGTGGCATGCAGCGATCAGGAATATCAGGATGCACCAACATAATACGGCCACGCAGGGGTGCGAGCGGAGAGAGGGGAGCGGAACATAAACCGAGTGAATGTCCTCTGGCAGCACGTGGAGGCCTGCACCGCGGCACTATCGCGTATCGCGTCGAAACCGCGGTGCAGGCCTCCACGTGTTTGGGCCGCCGACCCCGCAGTTCGCACTCACTCGACTAGATATCCCTCTCTCGCTCGCGCCACCCCGCCCCATTTACAAGTGTAATATTATATACGTGCACACTTAGGTATTTCTTGGTATTTTTACAGAGCTTTACGTATTTTGTTTTATGTTCCATAATAACAATTAAATTATTCGAAAGTCATAATTTTATAATACCTATGTAACTAACAGCAAAGATAAAGATTCATGAAAAAAATCGAACTAAAATTGTTAAAGATTAGAGTTAAGTACTTATACAATGTGACGATCAAGACAAACATTAACACTCAGGCACCTATTAGTTTTAGATATCGTCAATTAAATAAATCAACAAGTCCTTGATTATAGATAAGTAAAGAAAAGTCAGGAAACGTTTTGGGACACAAGGTACAGGCAAGTACATAACTGACAATCTGACGCTACATTCTGTGAGCGTAGTGGGATAATATTACCTATTTAAATTAAGAAAGAGAATAATATTACTGCCCCTGACATTTTTATGCAACAATCTTGGGCAACAATACAAACAAATAATTAAAACCTGTAAACAAATCAACAATTACGGTTTGACCAAAATAATTGGTGTGTTTTGATTACTCACTGAAATTATATCTATCTATTGATAATAATTAATTTTATGAAAAATAATTTGCACAAGGTACTGTTAGATACATAGGTAAACAAAATGTAAAATTAAACTGTATGACCTAATAAAGTTATAGGTAAATATAAATTCTTACCTATCATGTTATACAATGATGATGATTTTTCTGGCGAGGTTCAATGTTGTTAATGTTGGCGTAGGTTGTGTACGAAGGTCTGACAGCGAGTAGCTCTACAACGACACACTCACTCGACCGACAGCAGCCGAATGCCGCGCTGCGGAGCGGGCCGGATCGGAATAGCTTGCGTTATAAGACATGAGCGCAAGCGAGAAGAATAAATAAATTACTTACATTATGTACGTAATAAAAAACCATGACCTTTTTTAATACTTGTGTTTTTTGTATTCTCCTCTAGGTGTACTTTTTCTCTGGTGCAAGTTTAGGTCAATGATACCTATTGACAACAATTAACCTACCCTCGTTATTACCCGAATTAATGAAATATTAATCACAATCACAGTTACATACTTTAGTAGGTATTTATTTATTTAAACTTCATGCCGCCTATGTACAATAGTGGTACATAGGCGGACTTAATGCAACAAGGCATTCTCTACCAGTCAACCTTTGGGTTAAAAAGAAACACACTGTGGTAGGTATACAGCAAATAAATAAAATTCAAAATAGAATATTTTTCGTAAAACAAACAAATAATATACATAATACAAGTTAATGAATAAACGAAATATATACTACCAATAAAATACACATATATTGCTAAAATAATAAACTAATAAATATAATGATTTATAATTAGGTATGCCTATGTCATAGTAGTATTTTTTTTTAATTATAAGGGCAAAATTAATAAGTTCCATGATAAAAAGGTCGTTTTTATCAATTATTTTTTCGCTAAAAACAACAATCACATATTATTTAACATTGAATCTTTTTGATGGGATATTGTAAATGGGTAGGGATCTGTTTGATCGGAAGTTTTTTAGTCATTCGTGCATCAACTGCTGAATGGACGAATAGGAGAAAACGAAGTACCTAACTAAATCAGTATACCCGCTAATAGGTTGCTACTTGGGACAAACTTGCCCACCCAGCCTAAACTGAGGTCTCGACTTCACGGACGCAGTTTTTTTAAAGGTTAAGAACCTTTGCTGGATGAGTTAGGAAGGCAGACTACCTACCTATAAATGTATAGAATTTATCAAATAAAGACTAATATAACTTTATGTTATCCTACATTTTCTAGATCCATCCGTCACACATTTTTAATACCTTTACGGAACTATTTTGGATTAGCAATTGTTTTCATACACTCTTATTTTATGTACGGCATGGGTAATTGTTACACAAGCATAACGCTATTATAACGTATATATACCTACCACGCGATAGACTGTGCGCGTTTGTTGAAGGTTGGTTGGAATGTCCGAACGAAGGCGCGCGGGGCGCGGTGTGGCGGTAAGCGGGTGAAGGAGGGCAACGCTAGCGTACACGTGGAGGCCCACCGCGGTTTCGAAGCGCGCGTGTGAACTCTCGACAACACTGCGCGTGCGTAACTCCCTTACCCCCCAGTCCCCGCTGCCTTCCGCACTCTCCCTCTCGCCGATATCTGTCTGTCTAGCTAGGACAACAACATAACGCGAAATATGTTAGGTGGGTCTGGTGACCCGTGAAATGATTTTCAAAAGCAGATAGGTATCTCTCCATTTCATTAAGATAACTCGTAGTTATATTGGTAAATCTAGGTGAAAATAGGTATTTCAGTTGAGTACCTATCGTTAGTGGGTTCTTTCCAACTCACCTACTGCTAAGGCTATCAGTTGCAGCTAGGATTTCTAACAGATACATAAATTAATCTTATACCAATATTATAAAGAGGAAAGATTTATTTGTTTGTTTGAATTTAATAGGCTCCAAAACTCCTGGACCGATTTGAAAAATTCTTTCACCATTAATATCCTACATTATCTCTGATGATCATAAGCTATAGATTCTTTCAAAAAAGTTAGGGATCCGTATGAAAACTTCGATAATGTAACCCAAGGTGTGAAAAAAACACCAAAAACATTCCTTATATCGCGTACGCTGCGGAAACTATTGACAACAGAGCAAAGTAATGTACTACAGTTTTATAGAAGACATCAATATCCACAAAAAATTCCGCGAGGGCATATATCTAACTATTATGGTTAAGTCACAATAACCGCTTTTTGTTCAAATTATTTGATCAAAACCCGGGTGGAATGGAATAGTAGTGATTTTGGTATCATGATATTAATCCTTATCCATTTAAATGGTTTGGTAATTTAGGTTGGTTATGTATACGTAAATTACAATTTAAATTATGCAAATCGGACCTTTCGTTTAAAAGTTACGACGGGTATAAAAATACTCGGTTGAGCTTGTTTAGAAACTCTGACACTAGGGTGTGGGACCGTTAGACCTTACTTACTTACACGATAAGAAAAAGAAGAAGTAGGGGAGTCTATTATTAAGTAATTAACACGTTTCCCTTTATAGCGGGAGATGAAGTTCGTGGAGTACCTAGTAAACCGGCGCGAACGAAGTCGCGGGCGAAGTGCTAGTTATTTATAAATGTAAGTCAGGCAATAAGCATGGTCGCCGCGAGGTGAGTGCACTTGCACCTGCTTTATATAAAACATACGACATCGTTACAAAAATTAGACAAGTTGAATGTAGTAAAAGAGACCATCTAATCCGAGGCGAGGTACTTCAAGCTCCCTCGCGTTCGGCTTGTATCAGTCTTCTTTAGCTCTGGGCAAAAGAAAACCTATCCTATTTGTTTAGGTTATAGTTATTATTGTGTTATAGTTAGGTTATAGGTATGTCAACAGAGCAACGCTAATGCTAACTTAGATTATTAAAATTATAATGAGTTTGAATATTCAGAGTTATTAATTTACGACAGCTGTAATTATTATTTTTCTCCAGGCTATTTAAATAATTTACTTACACACAACACATTTAAAAGATAAAATACTTTCAAGGAAAATACAGGTGTAAGAGCACAAAGGTGCTACTTATTTATGGAAAATATCTTGCAGCAAACCTGCGACAGGAGAGTTAGGATTGGATAAGAGATATGTATAACATAGATGTCGCAGGCAGCTTGCTTAAACATCCGTTCAATTGCCGACCTAGCCTTGTCATTGAACTCATCAGCGTTCTAAGCGACATCCCGGCATTAAAATTAAGTACTTAGTTCCATTTCGTTTAATGATTTGTCTAGCCTAGTAGCAAATGAAGTTTACGGCATCCCGACACGGATCGTAACGTAACCTATTCGAATGGTATGACGGAAGCTACAGCCGTGGCTTGAGTGAGAGCGAGCAAATCGAGGCTCCGTCTCATCGTCGTGCGTTTTTTTCAGGTGTGTTTATAGTTTAGGAAACTTGAAATATACTGTTTTAATATTTCACGTTTCAATAAACAAATTTACTTACATAATTATATAAAGATAAATACAATATAATGTTGTTTTATTTTTATTATAATATCTACCTATACTAATAAATAAGATTACGGCATAGTAGAGAGAGAGGTAATGCTCTTCAACAGAGATTAAAAAAACAGCTGAACCTAGCTAATCCAGGTTTTAAAGATGAATTTTGAAAATCACAGAAATAATCAGTATATTTACCTACCTAGGCACGTTTACATTTTAATTTGGGAAGAACCGAGAAACAGAAAAACGGCTGCTCTGACATTTTGTCGAGTTGATTCTGACAGGCTTCCTGAGTTCAGTCTCTGTTTCAGTCTCATTGCGAACCTATTAATTATATAGTATTGTTTTGTTGGCGTTGCTGATTTTTTCCTAATATCCGGATTAGCGTTAAAAAGCAAAAACTGCGCACACGTATGTAGTTCTTTCTGAAGCGCACATTCCCTATTAGTTTCTTTTAAAAACTAGCTTACAATAGGAACATACACCTTTAATGAGGAATGGATTTGTGTGTAGGCCCACCAGTGGCTTAATTTTGATTCAACGAAACATGAGATGTTGCACACAGCAACAGAATTTGTTTCCTAGTTGTGTATGTATACTTCTATACACAGAACAGATAAAGGTTTTATCTGTTCTGTGCTACTATACCTACCCGTAACATTTGAGTATAATAATGTTACGTTTCACGGGTTTCACTGCACCAATAAACATCCAGAGTTCATTAAATACTAGTACCTGGATGAGCGAGCTTTGCTCGGTTTTTTTTTACGACGTTTTCTAAAAATGAAACCTAGCTAGATCGATTTATCGCCCCCGAAACCCCCTGCATACTAAATTTCATGAATTCTCGCCATTTCCGAGATTCAGATTGTATATAGGTAGGTACAGGTATTTATTATAATAGGTACAAAAATATAAGAATTGTAGATTGGACATCAAAATGTTGGGTCTACATATTTTTGATTTTCGTTGATAAATATCAAGATCATTGTCATAAGATAAACAGATAATTATCTTATTTACTACTGAGTAGGTATTTATAAATTATTCTAACACGTGTAAGTCAGTCGAATAGTTTTTAATAACGAGTAGAATATTCGCAAGGTTCCCATTTCAGTTATTTACCTAGTAAGGTACATAAATGTTTAATGGCGATGGTGTGTATTTATACCTAGTAGAGATAAATAAGTACCTACATTAATATCATACTGTGCCAGAGGAAAGGTTCGTAGTTCATAAAGTGTACAGTGAGGCGGGCGCAAGCATTAGGTAAGTGAGGCGGGCGCGCGGGGCGAGGAGCCGACACGCGCTGCACGGTCACCGAACGTTCGAAACCGCGGTACTGAGGCCACTCGGCTCGTGCGCCCGATTCAACCTTCCTCAACGCGACCGCAACTGACCCGCGCCACGGGCCGTGCCGCGCCTCCCTTTCCCCGCTAACACCTCCTCCGTCGCCTGCCACCGCGCCGCCCGTTGTACCTCGCTAGAAGCAAGCAAGCCCGATTCTTTCGGTGGCGTTTAGGGTTATCATCTCCGGGCTCTATAGATCCGAGGGAATTGCAGGCTAATTTATAAATAAATGCATGTCTTTCTGCCTTGATACTTAAAAAAAAAGTATTAATTTTTATATTAAGTACCTACTTATACTTATACTTACCTACTTACTTATAATAATAGCGTTATTATATTATTCTAAGCTTATACTTATAATACTACCTTATTCATCAAAGTGCAGTTTAATCCACTGGCGATATTTTCAAAAGGATAAGATTAATATTTTTTAACATCTTTCAACCAAAATGTCTGCCTCTTTATAATAGGTAGGTATCTACATTTACTTTTTCCGCTATCTTTAATTTGTTTAAATGATCGTTGGCTAAACAAGCAATTTTAAATTCCAGGAGAATATTGAATATTTTAAATTCCTGCCTTTCGTGAACCTAAAGATTATCATGCGCAATGTTTCAATTCCGCAGAGAGAACGAAGATGTGGGAACCCTGTTGGTTAATATTATTATAGTCATTAGGTAGCTATCTATATTATTGTTTTGTATTAGTAAGTATCTACTAGCTCTATCAATGTCCGCTTTGTAGCGCCGATTTGTACCTGAAGTAGGTAAGTACTTACTTAGGTACTTACTTAATATTTTGTTTACCTATGAACTATGATTTTAATGAAATTAGATTTACCTATCTAAGAACTTTTGCCGGATAGCAATTTGATTAGGTAATTAAAAAAAAAAAGAATTTGCAGCTAGGTACCTATCTATAATAATTAGGTAGGTAAGTACAGGCTAGGCTTATATACTTATTATAAAAATATAGTTTGTATAATAATACAAACTTATTTATGCAGGATTTCTAATATACCTACCAAAATTTCAACCCAGTTTTATATCTATGGTTTCAAGCCCGCTAATTTCTCATAAAATTGGTCACGCGTCATATTTTATCTACCCAGATAATTATATAAAATATAGGTAGGTACGATATTTTTAAAAACTATCCCGATACCGACACCGATCCAGGACACTACGAAAACTGGACATGTCCTGGGAAAACAGGACGGTTGGCAACACTATTGTGCCTCGGCCACGGTCTCGGTTCCGCGCCGTACTGGACCTGGCCCCCTGTGAAGACCGTTTATCTACGAAACGCGTAGAGGTATCGAGTTAAAATTAAAACCATATACACAAGTATACGGTTCCTTGAAGCAGTGAAAAATTAAATAGGTATCTAAGCTAACGTAAAAAAAGGTACGGGCGTTTTTGCCGCAAAAACGTACCTATATTTCGATATTCTGAAGGGAATAGGGAATCAAAATGTGTAGAGTATTTCCCGTTGACCTAGAACTATGAAATTTGGCAAGTAATACCGTCTTATACTACAAATATAGAGAAAAGTCTGAAAACTATACATATGTAATTAATATAAAAAAATTGTCTTTATTTTATTTTAACTTATGATAGGCACGCGTTTGACCACTATCTCACCTGATGGTAAGCGATGATGCGGTCGAAGATGGAGCAGGCTTGTCTAGAAGTAATCTATTCACTCTTATATTATTTAAAGTAATTTGTAGCTACGGAACCCTCGTCCGACTCGCACTTGGCCGGGTTTTTTATCGAAATCTTAAACTAGATGATTTCTGAACGCTCTCCAAAAAAATATTATTTAATTAGAGCTAGAGTTTAAAAGCCTTTTCCCAACTATATTGGGGTCGGCTTCCAGTCAAACCGGATTCAGCTGAATACCAGTATTTTAAGTGAAGTGGCTGCCTACCAGATCTCCAAAACCTATTAAATTGGGTAACATGGTATTTCTTGGCAAGACTGGAGTCAGATTTAGGTACTGGCTTCTGACAATTCGTAACGACTGCTAAAGTTCCACAAATGACAGCCGGGACCACAGAGTACATTGTATATAGTGAGACCAACGGCTAAACGTGCTTTCCGAGGCACGGAAGAAACTCGGTATGCTAAGATGGTCACCCATCCACAGACTAATCTTGGCAAGCGTTGCTTAACCTTGAAGATCGGCTGTTATTCTTTAGCCACGATTCCTCAGCTAGAGTTTAAAAGTAAATAATGTATAACTTGAATTTGAAAAAAAATTGATACTTTTTTAAATACTCGTAACTTCAGTACTTACTTGCAGTACCTACCGAAGTTATTTTAAAAAATATCCAATTTTATGCAATGTTAAACTAATTAGGTTAAAATTTTTAGGTTATTTAGGTTTAAATTTGGCGCGCAAGCCCGTTAGCTGTTTTCCATTTATAGCTCTTGGCAGTGGCGGCATTGTGTAATTCTGTGTGGAGTTACCAAAAATTGTCTATATTACGAATCTTAAATGATTTAGATTTGAACTCCAAAACTCGTCAGCTAAGTCGCTAAAACATTTTTATCCATAAAAGAAACACCTCCTTTACTTTTTTTTCACAAAGTCATCACTTCTAGGTAGGTTCTAGCGACAAAGTCGCTAAATTGGCAACACTGTTTGGCTTATATCATAGATCTATGGTAATGAATAAAAACGTAGACAGAGAATAGATATAGACAAGTCCTCAGCGTATAACGGTAAGGGATAGCGATAGTTCGACATAAGTACATCATTACAACTTCGTGCATTTAATATTGCCATACTTAGACTTTTACCCCCATTGTGTGGGTAATCTCGTTCTTATTATTTTGGTTGTACGTCTACTACGAGTAATGTAATTCATATCAATTAATAACACTTTTTTTTTTAACTTTTTAAGGGGTAACGTATGTATTTATTACTATTTGATTGTGTTCGCGCGCGAACTGAATGCCTTAACTGCTAATGTAATCAAGAAGATGAGTTAGTATATTTAAATTTTTTGATGTTTAGTTACTTAATAACAAATTAAGTAATATATTTACTTTACCTGGATGAAAAGTGTGGGTATCGCACGTGGATTTAAGTAGGTACGATTTAAGTTCTGTCGAAAGCAACTGTCTTCGAAATGTCGTGAGCAAATACGGGAGTGACGACTTGGATGCCAGTTAACTCGGCCCGTACAGTCAATCCATTTATTTTAAAAAAATGGATCATTCGGAAACCTAAAAAGAAAAATACGTTTAGGGGTAAAAATAATCAAGTGCTGGTATCCCCGTCACATTATTATCCGACAATTTACAAATGACATGAAGTGACATAGATAACAACCTAACATAAATTGCTTCACACTTTGGCCGGCTAATATGAAAAACAAGTTAGGATTTATCGTCTTTTTAGACGTTAATTATCAATAAACTTTGCTTGTTATTGACAGAAAATAGTCTTAGTACAATAATCTTTGATTTACTTGCTGTAATAGATAAAAAATGCTACTTACCGATGAAAGGTTATGTTTGGTTGATTTCGTTCACTACGGCTTTTACAGCCGTAAATACTGCAATTCACCATCACTACACACTTAATAATACCTTCTGGAATATCACTAAAGCAGTAAATCACACAAAATAAGCTTCTATCAACGAAAATACGCTGACAGCACAATTTGTTTGCCACCAATGACTACTGATGGCAGACAACAAAAACCGATACGCAAATAGAGATAGAAAAACTATGCTGCGTCTTGCTCACACATAGACATTTTGCATATGCGTCGTCTTACTTTAACAATTATTATTATTCTAAGAGCATGTCTATATCTATTCTCTGTCTACGAATAAAAACATTATTAAAAAAAAAAAAAATTATATCATAGATACATATATTATCTATGGCTTATGTATTTTATTCCATGGAGGCATATACAGAGAATAGATATAGACAAGTCCTCAGCGTATAACGGTAAGGGATAGCGATAGTTCGACATAAGTACATCATTACAACTTCGTGCATTTAATATTGCCATACTTAGACTTTTACCCCCATTGTGTGGGTAATCTCGTTCTTATTATTTTGGTTGTACATCTACTACGAGTCATGTAATTCATATCAATTAATAACACGTTTTTTTTTTTTAACTTTTTAAGGGGTAACGTATGTATTTATTACTATTTGATTGTGTTCGCGCGCGAACTGAATGCCTCCGGGATGAACGTAAAGCGCGAAAACAAATGAGTTGTATTTTGCGTCAGTCAGGACCGCGCTTAGTAAGCTCGCGGGCTTCTGAGTGATTATTTTCACCTCAACATGTAAATAGTATAATTAGATAAATCATAACTAACTCATAGCCCCGAATGCATTCACATCTCGCATATACGTACTATTTTTATAGATGCAATAAAACAACCATGTTGATTAGGTATTGTAGTATTCCCCCTATTTGTATATTTGGCTCGCCAACGCACCACCACGTCCTACCCGTCTAACGGTCGGACACTGACTGCCCCCCTCCAGGTTCACGCTGTGACGTATGCGCACGAGACAAATAATAGATACTTATATCTACATACACTACATCCCTTCCTTGTTTTAATGTATTTTATTTTTGTCTAAAGTGGTATACAGGTATAGCCAAATAATAAAGTCATTTTGATTCGTATACTTGTTTTTATTTGATTTTATACATTTATTGAATTTTCCGTTCGTATTTAATAATATGTAACTTCTTATTTTTATCCAATCAGGTATCGATTTATTTTTTAATATATTTTTTTTTTTTCACATACTCATAAATTTATTTTTGCTAATTACGAATTTGCTATGTGTTTATTCGTCATTATCATATATTATTTATATAACTTAATCTTGTTTATTTAATCACTACTTTCTCCTTTATTTTTCTCATCATCGTCTTCTTTATCATTAAGGACTGCCCATTGGCCCTCAATTCTTTTTAAATGAACTACATTTCTCCTTGATATTTGTCCAGTTGAATCATTTCGAACCTCAACATCTCCTCCAGTACTTTTTTCCACAGTATGTGGAGTAGGATCATAATTTAGGCTTAATTTGTTGTTCTTACTGATGTTTTTCATGTAGACTTTATCTCCCGGTACTAAATCACATTCTTTTGCTTTTCTTTTCCTATCTGCATAGTCTTTTCCTAGCTGTTTCTTTTCTATGTCGGTATCTCTCACTTCCGAATCTTCTGGTTGACGGTTGAAGTCACCGATCATGGGAATCTTGTCACGGAATTGTCTTTTAAAAAATAGTTCTGCGGGTGGCTTTCCAGTCACACTGTGTGGTGTACTATTGTACATGGTTAAATAATCCTCCAAACCCTCTTTCCAATCACCATTTTCAGCTTGGCTGATCTTTAGGCGTTTCAGAATATCCCGGTTCTGGCGTTCAACCTCCCCGTTTTGTTGAGGCCAGTAAGGAACAGTATTAAATAGAAGTATGTTCCTGTCCTTACAGAAACTCCTAAATTCTTCACTACAAAATTGTCTGCCATTATCTGCAGTTATTGTTGACGGGTTTCCTAAACGGCTAAACATTTCTTTTAGAATTTTGATTATATCAAAACTAGAAATCTTGCGAATGATCTTAACCTCCTTATATCGGCTAAAATAATCCACAACAACTAATATAAAATCACCACTTGGAAGAGGTCCCATTAAATCTAAGGCTATATCCACCCATGGCTCATTTGGTAACTCTCTTCTCTTAAGGGGATTTGGTGGATTTGGGGCTGATACTAAGGTGCAACCTTTACACGCTTTAACTAATGTTTC
The DNA here is from genome assembly GCA_950371165.1 of Lacanobia oleracea. Lineage (NCBI taxonomy): Eukaryota > Metazoa > Arthropoda > Insecta > Lepidoptera > Noctuidae > Lacanobia > Lacanobia oleracea. Next base: position 8,949,310 of record OX493393.1, read on the forward strand.
GGCGTCTTTGTCATACCTCGGCCACCACACTTTGGTTCTCAATCTGGCCTTCATGAGAACTATGCCGGGGTGACCTTCATGAGCTGCCGCAAGGACTCGATTTCTTAATTTACTTGGTATAACTATCTTAGTGCCTCGTAACAAAATCCCTTCATAACAACAGAGCTCGGTTTTGAACAGCATGTAATTCTTTATTGTATCGTCCCAAGTATTATTATATATACCTCCCTTGACCTTCATTATCTCTTGATCTTCATTTGAATATTTTATAAGTTCCTCCAACGACACAGCAGTGGGTTTCGACATCTCCACTATTTGACGTACCTCGTCTACAACTGTGTTTTTTGTGGATTTTTCTAAGTTACACAATCTAGATAAGCTATCAGCAATATTCTCTTTGCCCGGTTTGTAAACAACTTTAAACTCATATGTCTGTAGTCTCAGAATCCATCGCTCTATTCTAGCGCATGGTTTGGTCTTTGGTCCAAATATAACCTCAAGGGGCTTATGATCGGTTATAAGTTCAAATTGCTTTCCGTACAGGAAAACATGAAAATGCTCCACAGCCCATACCAGTGCCAGTGCTTCTTTCTCTGTCTGACAATATCGCCGTTCGCAATCGCTCAATGTCTTATGACCATATGCAATAATTCGTGGCCCTTTTTTATCTATTTGCATTAAGACCCCACCTAATGCCACCGGACTAGCATCGGCTATCACTGCTGTTCGATCATTTACATCGTAATAACCTAAGGTTGGAATGGTAGCCAAAGCAGACTTTAATTCATTAAAGGCAGTTTCTTGCTTGATCCCCCAGTAATTTTTGATTTCTGATGTCTTTGCTTGCTTGTCCCGTAATAACTCTTTGAGAGGTTCTGTTTTTGTTGCCAAATCGGGAATCCATTTCCCGACAAAGTTAATTAGCCCCAAGAAGCTCTGAAGTTCACCTATGTTCATAGGTGCTCGAAATCCTTGGATACTAGACACGTACTTTTGTAAAGGTTTAGTTCCTTTATCCGAGAACTGATGCCCAAGAAATTGTATTTCAGTCTTACCAAACAAACATTTATCTTGTCTTAGCACTACATTGTTCTCTTCTAAAGTTTTAATAACTATCTTTAATCTTTTATCGTGTTCTTCTCTATCTTTACCGTACACCAAAATATCGTCGATGAAATTGATAGTACCTTCGCATCCTAGAAGGATCCTCTCTAGGGTTTTTTGGAAAATCTCGGGGGCACATGAAATACCGAACATTAAACGTTTATATCTGTAAAGTCCTTTTCCTGTGATAAAAGTAGTAATGTGCCGGGAATCTGGGTGTAATTCTAATTGGTGGAAAGCGTCCTTTATGTCTAATTTGCTAAATATTTTAGCATTTTTCATTTTTGGTAATAGTTTATCCATGGTCGGTAAAGGATGGTTCTCCCTAATAATTGCAGTATTCGCTCGTCTCATGTCAACACAGAGTCGTATTTCGCCATTATCTTTTAGTACCGGTACTATTGGGGACACCCATCTTGAAGAACCACAAACTTCTTCAATTATATCTCTATCTATTAACTCTTTAATTTTATTGTTAACTTTTTCTTCAAGTGGTATGGGGATTCTTCGGAGTGGTTGAGAGACTGGTTGCACGCTATCGTCGATGGATATGTTAATTTGGATATCCTTAAATTTTGGAAAAGGTTTATGCATCTCTATTTCATTTATCTGCAATCCGATTTTGAGAACTCCCATGTGTGTAGCTGTCTGTTTGCCTAATAAATCTCTTGTTCCATCTTCAATTACATAAAAAGTGGCTGCCTGTGATTTATCAGCTATTCTAATATTCGTGTCAAATGATCCAGTAACTTTCAAAGGTTGGTTACTCCCATATCCATAAAATGTTTTATTAGGGTTGTTTATCTGATTGTGTATCTTAACTTTATTCTCTTTCAATTTTTCCCATGTTTTCCCTGTAATTAAGTTACATCTGCATCCGGAGTCAATCAACATATTCACTTTTATCCCTCCTATTTCACATTCTAATTCATTGTCTTCGTCTATTCTGAATACATAGTTTATATCATCTTTAGTTTTATTTATATTTTTTGAATCTTCTTTCCTATTTTGTATCTTGAATCTCTTGTTATCTGTTCTATAGTTATTTGCCTCGTTATGTCTTTTCATATGTAGTCTAGTTCTGCAAAATTGTCGAAAATGTCCTCTTATACCACATTTTAAACAATCCTTGTCCTTAGCTGGGCATTTACTATCTTGTGGCCCATGACCTTTGTTCCCACATCTACTACATCCAGAGAGATTTCCTGCTCGGTTTTTATAATTATTTCTAGAGTAACCGCTATTTCCTTTTATATCTATTTTATTGATGTCTTGATTTTTATCTGTTCCATTGCCAAAACCTTCCATTTGTCTGTTAACTGCCTCAAGTGCATTTGCCTCCGTAATAATTTTATCAAGTGTCATAGAATCTCCAGTTTGTAGTATTTTCTTTCTTAGTTCTTTTAACAGACACTTCTCAGTTATCTGGTCTATGATTTGGTCATCTTTATCTTTAAATTGGCATTTATCAGCTTGCTGCCTAAGTCGAACAAGAAATTTTTCAAATTTTTCATTTGATTCTTGTTTAAGCAAGCGAAATAAATGTCGCTCATAGACTTTACTCTGCCTAGGTGTAAAATAAGCATCAAGTTTATTTATTGCAGTCTGAAAAACGTCTAGTCCGTCTGTTTCGTTTGTATCAGGAATATTGTAAAATATCTCTTGTAATTCTAAGCCCCCGTGATGTAACAAGCTAGCTTTTTTCTTTTCATTAGTATTGATACCAGCTGCATCTAGGTATATGAGAAGGGCCCGCTTCCAGCGCTCCCATCTGGCACCAACAGATGTAGGTTCCCCTTCGCAGTCAAACTTCTCAAGGGTCAGCTGTGACATTTTATTGTAATATCTGGAACCAACCAGATTATTTTCTTTTTAGTATCATCATAATATTACCAATTTAATGATCAGCAATGCTGCACCATGTCACCTTTGTGACAGGGTATGTCAATTCAATGACCAGCAGTGCTGCTACCATAATAGTTACTATAATTATGTCAATTCAATGACCAGCAGTGCTGCTACCATAAAGGCTACTATACTTATGTCAATTCAATGACCAGCAGTGCTGCTACCATAATGGCTACTATACTTATGTCAATTCAATGACCAGCAGTGCTGCTACCATAATGGCTACTATATTTATGTCAATTCAATGACCAGCAGTGCTGCTACCATAATGGCTACTATACTTATGTCAATTCAATGACCAGCAGTGCTGCTACCATAATGGCTACTATACTTATGTCAATTCAATGACCAGCAGTGCTGCTACCATAATCATGGTTATACAATAATGTCAATTTAATGACCAGCGGGGCTGCTACCATAATTATGGTTATACAATAATGTCAATTCAATGAGCAGAGGTGTACCTACTTGCTCTCGTGCAATACTTTTATAGATATTATTATATTTTAGTCTACTTAGATTGATGATGAGTACCTAATACATGCTAGGCGTTTGTTCTTTACAATACCAGCAATAGAATAGTGGATATTAATGCAAATTATAATTAGGTATTTATATAAGTATTATAATGGTTATAACATAGTAATACATAGCCTTGACTATTCCACTTCACCCGTATGTACTCATAAGTACGTATCTAATTGATTTTTGAACCAACATAATACCTTATAATACTAATCTAAAATAATTATTCGTAAAGTCATAATTAATCGGTATGAATAGGCGCATCGTTATCACTAGCACGGCACTGTGCCACAGGACGACATTCCTTTGTTATGATTCACAGCTCACGGCGCATTTAATAGTAAACAAGTAAGTAGGTCATTGATTCTAAGGATCACCTCAATAAGTAATTACACATTTTTGTTTATGTTGAAACTTTTATCGTATTTCCACAAATAGTACGTTGGTATAGACAACCGTAGTAATTATTACTATAGAATATTTATTACGGAGGGTAAAAATTAATATAGTTTAGTTTAATGTTTATCAAAATAATATTTAGTTATTCTCATATTTCTTGTTATAATTAGTCGTTTGTCTTTTCATATCTTTTCTCAGTAACTAATCTTAACTTTAATTTTATTATTGTAGTGAATATTGTAGGTACTATTGACTTGTTCCGTAATACGAAAAAAAATAGAAAAAAGAATAATTATACATCAACCGTCACTTAGTTAATGATTACGACTTATTCGCAAAATACTCGTCCTCCTTCCTTTTCCATAAAACCAATTTAATATATCTATATTTTACTCACTGTTTATCTCCTTATAGGGTTTATCCTCGTCGCCAACTGTAGTATTCCCCCTATTTGTATATTTGGCTCGCCAACGCACCACCACGTCCTACCCGTCTAACGGTCGGACACTGACTGCCCCCCTCCAGGTTCACGCTGTGACGTATGCGCACGAGACAAATAATAGATACTTATATCTACATACACTACAGGTATAGTTTAATTAAGACCTTAAATGTCAAAATTATACATAATAAAATTACTAAGGACTACAGGGTAAACTAATCATTCCTTTGATCGATGTACTGAATAAAGAAAACCCCGATAATAAGATGTCTTTAAAAAGTAAAAAAAAAAAAATATTTTGATCCATAAAATAGAAAGTTTTAACAGCAGGTATTTGTTAAAAGGTTAATTGGCTACTACTGACCTTTAAATAAAACTAATTTATTATAAAAATTACTGACTTTATCAGTTTTTTCTGAAAACTTTTTAGTTGCATAAATGTATTCGTACTTTGAGATATTTCAAACTTATAGCCTTAATTAAGAGCGAATAATGACAGTCGAAGAAAGATTGGCTGTTAAAATGCAATAAGTGATAAAATAATGTTAAAAACCCAAACATTGTTTAAGACTTTCCTGCATGAGCACAAGAAGAATATTTTTTTTATTAAGACCTCGATTTTTACGAAATATTTTCTCACAAATTTCACAAATTTTTACCACATCTTTTGACGGGTAACATAGACCACCTTTGTCTATCTGTAACTGCAGACTGGCGTACTGAGTTAGTATATTTAAATTGTTTGATGTTTAGTGACTTAATAATTAGGTACATAATATTATTCCACTCACTCACACATCAAAAGGTCACCTCAAATAATGTTGATAATATTCACACAAAATCAAGTCTCAATTAATTTTTACGTATCAAAGTTGACTAAACGCCTAGAACAAATTAAGTAATATATTTACTTTACCTGGATGAAAAGTGTGGGTATCGCACGTGGATTTAAGTAGGTACGATTTAAGTTCTGTCGAAAGCAACTGTCTTCGAAATGTCGTGAGCAAATACGGGAGTGACGACTTGGATGCCAGTTAACTCGGCCCGTACAGTCAATCCATTTATTTAAAAAAAATGGATCATTCGGAAACCTAAAAAGAAAAATACGTTTAGGGGTAAAAATAATCAAGTGCTGGTATCCCCGTCAAGTTATTATCCGACAATTTACAAATGACATGAAGTGACATAGATAACAACCTAACATAAATTGCCTCACACTTTAGCCGGCTAATATGAAAAATAAGTTAGGATTTATCGTCTTTTTAGACGTTAATTATCAATAAACTTTGCTTGTTATTGACAGAAAATAGTCTTGAGTACAATAATCTTTGATTTACTTGCTGTAATAGATAAAAAATGCTACTTACCGATGAAAGGTTATGTTTGGTTGATTTCGTTCACTACGGCTTTTACAGCCGTAAATACTGCAATTCACCATCACTACACAGTTCCTGGAATATCACTAAAGCAGTAAATCACACAAAATAGCTTCTATCAACGAAAATACGCTGACACCACAATTTGTTTGCCACCAATGACTACTGATGGCAGACAACAAAAACCGATACGCAAATAGAGATAGAAAAACTATGCTACGTCTTGCTCACACATAGACATTTTGCATATGCGTCGTCTTACTTTAACAATTATTATTATTCTAAGAGCATGTCTACATCTATTCTCTGTCTACGCATGGAGGTAAGAATAGTTATTCCGTATTCAGATTTTAGGGTTCCGTACCCAAAGGGTAACCAACGGAACCCTATTACTAAGCGTCCGCTGTCCGTCCGTCCGTCCGTCCGTCCGTCCGTCTCTCAGCGGGCTGTATCTCAGGAACCGTTATAGGTAGACAATTGAATTTTTTACGGATTGTGTATTCCTATTGCCGCTATAACAACAAATAAAAAAAATAAGGTTTATGCTACGGTACCCTTCGTGTGCGAGTCCGACTCGCAATTGGCCGAATTTTTTGAATAGTCATAGGTTGTAGTCAGCAGTAAAAGTTAGATTAGCCTCCAGGGATTCCAACCGGTCGATTCTGTAAACATGTCGAAATGAAGGCTTGGGCGAAGTGAGTGGTTAGTGAGCAGTCAGTGACGCTAGGGATGAGCGAAACGTTACATTTCTAATCTTATCGACATCGACAATAGAATTTATCAACAATTTAATTAATTAATTGATTTTTATATATATTTTATGCTAAAGCTGTAGAAAATTTCACATTAATTAAAAACTGTTATTTATGAGCAATACTCAAAGTATTTCATACTGGCTAGACCTTAATTTTGGAAATTAATAAACCGATTTTAAAACTGAACTTGATAGGCCAACGACGCAAACCTCATTTTACGCATGTGTACTGGGTTATAATGCGCGACCATCAAATCGCGTGACCACTGACAGTTCTATGTACGGACGACGCCAGCAAACACACAGAATTTATGGCGCTTTTTGTTTTTGTACCGTATCGAATTAATACTGAACACGTATAGTATACGTAGTTTAATTTAATGCCCCTCTGTCGTATCAACTCTGTATAATCTTATTTATTTTGTTTAAATACATTACCCCTCAATTTATTGAAAGCCTACTTTTGGAAAAAAAATGAAGCCAGGCACAAAAATGACTATTAAAATATCAAAATAAAAAATAACATTTACACCGTAAATTATCTGAAAGCTTTGATTATGAAATACTTCAATACTTTCAATGATTTTAGAAATGCCCGCGCTATCATCGGTGGGTGAAGGGATAGTTCACGTGTTCACCTCACTTGCCTTAAAGTCAGCGGAATACGGTGAAGGGAACACTTTACTCGTTTGAATTGTCATTTAGCTATCATGGAAAAATAAAAGTTTAAAAAAGAATTCCCGCGGGGAACGTTCGCGCGTTCACCTCACCGTCGTCCCTAAAAGTCAACGGAATACGGTGAAGCAAATCTATCGCTCGTTTCAATTGCCACTTAGCTACCTACCTTTCTACTCAAGCGCAAGGCAGAGTGAGGTTTAACACGCTAAATAAAATAATATTAGTTAGATACCTACTCATGTTAGATACCCACCTATGAACCTATCCGCTATTCAAAAATGTTTGGTAGGCATCTTTTTTTTTTCATGCAGTTTTTAGTTATAAAAATGTATTAACTATAGCATTAAAATTTGGTAAACTCGATTATCGATATATTTCTTAAACATATTTATCAATCACTAGTATTTTTGACAGCTAACTTCATGACACGCTCACTCCACCCAAGCCTTCACTTCGACATGTTTACAGAATCGACCGGCAGTTATTTGCTTCTGTTCATCGAACGGAAAAAACATGAATTTCATGTGTCACATGCGGTTGCAAAACTTGGATTCACCTAAAAAAAATTAAACATGTTTTACTTCTTTTTTTACTTCAATAAGGGCGAATGAATTCGCCGCTAGAGGCGCTACTGTAGCGTGAGGTCTTTAAATGTCAAATTTCACTTTTGCTTGGCTTTTGACAAGAGTTTATTTATTTATTTGTTTCGTTTTTTACCCGACTGCGCGACGCAAATTATAGTAATGTGTATATCAGCCTATGTATGCATATATGTTTATATGTTCCTATGAAGCACTATACAGACCAAATGTCTGGGCTGATTTTTTAACATGACGTTAGTGAAAATTCGATATGGCGACTACTGGACACCATATTGGGAAAATGAAAAAAAAAAAAAAAATTGTTTTAAAACTTTTCGAGTGGGGTATTAAAATAAAGGGCTCGAGGAGACGATTCTAAAAATTTAACTCACTAAAATGTAGGAAATAAAAAAATTACTTTGTCTTAAAACCCGACCGCTAAAACCGACTAAAAAGTTCGAAACAAGACGCTTTTCAAGCAGTCTGATGCAATTCAATCACTGATCTGATGCCACCAACTATATGTGAGGGCACATCAAATGATTGTGTTTTTTCACGCCTGGTAAAAAGAAGGAGGAGATAATGCTAGTTATCATTCCGTACGGCTGATCAAACCGCCCACACAAGCCAATAGCGTTGACTATGTATGCCATCTAGTGTCACATATTGGAAGTTTTAAGGGTCAGAATACTTGACATTGACGCTTCTGTGCTACCACCTATGGTTCCTGCACGGTCAGTTTTGGCGAACGTGTGCGAAGAAGACTGTGCCATCTAGTCAGCTATTTCGAATTTATACATGAAACATACTTGACAGTGACATTTCTGTGCCGCCACCTATAGTTTCTGCACTTTCCCTACCGCTGTTATAAAAGAATGTCTTCGTATACATAATGTACATTATGATGACTGGAAGCCGACCCCAATACAGTTGGGAAAAGGCTGGGCAGATGATGATGATAATGGTCTTTGTCGATAATGTCAACTACTTGAAGTAGTGAAACAAAACATGCGCGCTCTTCTATGAGAAATATGAACTATTAAAATCACACAGTCAAGAAGTTTTAAGGATCCCATCATATCATTGCACATTGAATCCCACAGAAATGATAAATCATTTCTGTGGGATTGTGTGGGATTTCTATAGTATAATAAAGCAAAAAGTTGCTGATAAAAATGTAAATAAGCCTGCAAGTGACATTCAATTATTTACAGAATAACCTTTCTCACGAATTGGTGCAGAGGAATGGCGAAAATGTTGTGAACATAATATAAAGAAAGTTGAAAACGATTTCATCAAGCAAGATAGAACAATTGAAATGCTGGAGGAGCGATTTATAATAAATACCTCAGGGTAATATTGCTTTGAAAAATGCAAGTGACTTTGAAAATAAAAAACGTAGACCACATAACATACTATATAGATCCAGAAGTCAGCGCGGTGAATTTTCCAATCTTTATTTTGATGTTTCACTGGCCGATAGCTGAAGCAATAAGAAGGCTAGGCTTTTTTTTAAGGATGGGATATCATCAAATGACTCCTTCCACTCTGGGCGGAGCGGAAGGGAGTGTCAGACTCTTACTGACTAAAACCCATCCGTGTTCCTCCTAATGCCCTTTGCGTTCCAGGGTCAATAATACTAAAGATATAAATAAAAATTAAACAGTATCAATATCCAATTTTCCCAGTATTGCACACAACAAATTTTTATTTCCCCATTTGCCATAAGATTCCGGTAGACCTATACAGCCATCATTCAGAAGGGAAACCAATTTTTTTTTAATGGCTGAACTACTAACTGGTATGGTTTTTATCATGTCGACCGTTTTTTTACTCATATCCTACTTATATCAGCAAATAAATAGTATATAGTTGAAAAACGCATGGAAAATCGCTTCGTGGGCTCCCAATAGCTTACCATATCACACGATTACTTGGTGAGAAAACGATTCATGCTTTGTCCTAGCCGTGCCCTTCTGTTAACGTATTTTAGAAAAGTGTATAATTCGTATGTATTCAATGCATAGAATGACGGTAATTTTTTACATTACCATTTGATTTTTTGGTTTGAAGAGAAAATAAGTCATACATTTTGAGACTAACGCGTATCACTATCACGACGTCTAATGGTACGTTTACACGCTTGCCGTGGCTTGGCCAGCGTCCACCAACGCAAGCGTGGGAACGGGGTGTTTGGCATGGCTTGTGAGCTTGCCTCCGATCCGGTGTCGGTTTTTGAACACAGATCGAAGGAAATTTGCGGCAAGCGTTTGGGGCGCATTTACACGTTGGCGCGTGTTTAGTTTCGGTCACAAGCTCGCACCGAACGGACGTTTTTAGTTTTATGCTACGATCATCTAATACCTTTAAACGAGCAATTATTGTATATATGGAATCTCGGAAACGGCTCCATCGATTTTCACGAAATTTAGTGTGCGGGGGTTTCGGGAGCTAGAAATCAATCTAGCTGGCTAGGTTTAATTTATAGGTTTCCGAACAAAAAAAGGTCTGCCTGTCCGTAAAAAAAAATAGTTTTTTTAACAATACCGTGTGACATATCAAATGAAAGGTCTTTCAGTGAGGGTTTTAATTTAATTTTCATAATTTTAAACAAATGGTTTTGAAGTTATTCAAGAAAATAGACGAAAAATTTTAAAATCTGAGCTCAAAATTTTGAAAAATTAGAGATAATACCTATAGATTACAGGAAAACCCACGGAACAGAAAAAACAGGTGGAAATGCTATGCGACGAAATTTGTATCTGAACCTGTGTCGCCACACTCACACAACTATACAGATAATCATATAATTAACCACAAATCAAAGATAGGATTGATTGGTCGTTTCAATTTTGGTCTAAACAAGAATAAGTCAAAGAACCTACATTTGAAAATATACCTTCGGCCCAAGTAGGATTTATTTTGCTATAAGGCAAAAAATACTCTCGTGGTATCGTTTTCTGAATTCATTCTAAGTTGAATTTACGAGTAAATTCCACTATTCGACCATAGATGGCAGTATTTTCAATGGTTGCAATTATAAACTTAAACAACTTAGCAATAAGGTTCATTACTCTATGTTGGGATAGTAACAGTTGCCACTCGATCACGGCTGTGACACATGAACTTAGACTACATTGTCGATATCGATAAATAATATAACTTTTTTTCAATATTAATTCAAAAAAATGTGACTCGCTTGGTGTTGGAGTTTTGTATGGGAGCCATACATGAAACTTGTTGTTGGAATATTTATGAAATAAGCTATCACATTTTAAATGGATAAGTTCGGGTTAGCTTTGTAATACAGTTCTACTTTAAAAATAGTGTAAGCGGAATATTCCCAGTTTATTGTATAAAAGTAGATAGAAACAAAAAAAAAAAAACATTATTTCAAAGTTTTTTATTTTGTTTATGTAAATATACCTTAATACACATTAATCAATATAAAAAACACATATCATAAATTTTTTAGTGCTCTGAACATCCGTAAGAAACGGAACTCTTTTAAAAATTAAATTGTTGAACCCAGTCCGACTTGCACTTGGACAGATTTTTTTTCATATCTTACAAGCCTTACAAAATCATGCTTCGGGTATCTTACTCGACTGCCGACAAAAAAAGGGGTGTTGTTTACACTTCAGTTCCGTCAACTCTGTATGCCAAGTGACTTACGATAGTATCTTATCACATAGTTTGGTACAGAATCTTAACGCAGACAAAGTTTTCGTGTATCTATATCCTTTTTTTGAAATAAAAAATCGCTTCCTAAAAATGCTTGGAGCATATCGTGCTTGTTTTGCTTGGCATACAATCAACTCTACCCGTGCATCTATCCATTTTTCTTTCGCGTCTTTGGGAAACCTACAAATATTTTTAAAGTCATGTTTAGTGATTTCAATAAAATTTATAGACGAACTACAAAAAAATGTTTTTGTCGATATCTAGCCATCCAGTATCCGACCTGACTACATCACTATTTGAAAAGCGAAGAACTTTCGGAAACGAAACAGTTCGAAACATCGATGTAAAATAAACTCTATGCTAATGGGATAAGGTGGATTTTAACTAGACTTGAACTTAAGTTTTTGGCAAAATCAAATTTGCTAAGATTTTATTAGAAAACAAATAAAAACGTACTTACCGATGGTATGAAACACCTCCATTTTTAAGATTTATTCTCCTACTATCATTTTTACACTCCAAAATGGAACAATACGGCATGGTTCGCACTTGGCCAGAAAACTTCGTAAAAAAACAAACATTCAGGTACTGAGTAGTATTTGGTCTTCCGACGAGATTATGACCTTACTCGAGGCCTCACAACTTTAACTTCTACGTCCGTCATGCTTGCACTCGCAAGCGTGTAAATGGCATCCAAGCGTTTGTAAAGACTTAGAGCTTGTGGACGCCTGCCAAACCATGGCAAGCGTGTAAACGTAGCATAAGGAAAACGCATCTGATGCGTGTTCAACACATGGCAATAGAAAATACTAATTTTCTGTCTATGGAAGAAATACCCAAAGTATGTTGATATTCTGTGATCTGTCACACGCTAAACGCTTAGTTTGACTGGCTAAAAGGTTCTAGGTTCTAGTAATCAAATCAGACCATAAAACTAAAAAAAAACTGTTTTTGACAATGACACATTGACTGACAAAGACATCTGTCTGTCTGACATGGAATGGACCTACCTATGCTACCTATTTTGTTTGGTCTTGATTCTTGACTAAAGTTTTAGTATTTAAGAGCGTCGATTTTGTGAGAAGAAAACTACTGAACAGAAAACATTCAATGGTTATTAAACTGTATAGATAGCTGAGATTTTTATAATACAGTTTCAAAATGGGAGGAGGAGATTTGGTAAGATTAACTTTCAATTATATTTTGCTTCAGATCATAATGTTGGTATAGATTTGTTTTGGTCACAAATAAACGTGGTGTTTTTGGTACTAGTACTTTGAATAGCACATTCTTAATATCTTATCATTACTGTTTCTCTTAAAGAATTCTAAGAAGTCATGGCACCCAAACACTATGAAAAATCAGGAGCGTGTGTGGAAGGCGGAACAGGCTGCGGCTGAGGAGAAAAAGCGAATGGTGGAGTTACAGCGCGAACGTGCAGAAGAACGGGATCGAGCTGAATTGAACAGTCTTATGAAACACAGCAGTAATTCCCCTGCCAATGATAACCGTTTGTCTTGGATGTATGATGTAGGCAAATTCTTTTTTTATACTTTTAATTTCATATGCCATGTTTCACCATTAAATGATGGTTCTTGGGGATTTCTTTCCAAATCAGTCTATCTGTCAGTTTGTGTTTCCAAATGTTATAGTCATTCCATCAAGGATATTTGGAAGTGGATGCATGCTATATCTAAATAATGTAGTGCAATCAATATAATATAACTTTTTCTGTTACGGAGTGACTGACAGACAATACACAGTCGAAATAACTGGTTGTAGAAAGCTAAAATTGCATGCGGATTCCTTGGGGAATGTAGGGGATCACTAAGAGAGGTTTCTCGAAATTCCTATGGGAATGGAGAACGCGTACGAAGTTGTGGGCAAAAGCTTGTTAATGATGTATTTCTATGTGCTTGTGCTATATCTTTCGATATGAAGCAAGCTACAATGTTATTTACATTGCAATAACATTACATTTGTATCGGTTGCTTACAATTAGCCCACATATCTTGGCTGCTTGAATGTTTTACTTAATCTTTTTATTTTCAGAGACCTGATAAGAAAGTTGATCAAGAGGCATACTTGCTCGGTAAATCAATTGATAAGAATGCTGAACAAGCAGATAAAGAGGAACAAGATCCAATTCCAGCTGTATCAAGGAGAGTCGTTGGCTCTAGCATGTTAACTTCAGCTGGGGACACGCAAGTAGATATGTCTCGGAAAATTCGTGAAGATCCACTGCTACTGATTAAAGAACGGGAGCGGGCCGCTCGTGCTGCCTTGTTGAACAATCCCTTACAACGTCGCCGGCTAGCTGAGTTACTCAGAAAAGAACAGGTATGAGTAAAAACACTTAAATAAATATAGATATATAAATAATCAATAATAATATGATATATATAGAGATAGATATTTTAAAGAGGTAAAGTTTGTGAGGTTGTAGGGCGTACCTACTGAACCGATTTTGATAATTAATTTATAGATAGCTACTATATATTTTGTGAGTGCTATTGGTGTGTTAACCCGAAAAATACCACCCAACGAAGTGGGCCCGTGGGTCAGCTAGTATGTATATAAAATTCTTCTATTACTGAGTGACTGACAGACAATGCACAGCCGAAACTACTGATTGTAGAAAGCTGAAGTTTGGCATGTAGCTTTCCTACACCCCACACTGAAGAGGAGTACTGAGGTAAGAGCATGTAGGGGATTGGGAAAAAACGGGATATGTGCTTACAAAGCGGGCAAATCTGCCATCAGTACCCAACTATAAGCAAATTTCCTTCCATTTAACTAATTTTTCACAAACATAGTCATTGGGGCCAAATGCTTTTGTGCCTGACAGGTTACATACTACTCATTCATTTACATCTTTAATCACTATATCATCACTATCACTACATATTATAAAACAAAGTCCACCGCCGCGTCTGTCTGTTCGCGATAAATTCAAAAACTTCCGCACCGATTTTCATGCTGATTTCCCTGATTTTCCATGGATTGAGTGGTTCTCGAGGAAGGTTTTGTTACATAATTTGTCAAAAAAAAAAAAATAGGTATCTATGTAATATGCAGCGCGGACGAAGTCGCGGGCGAAGTGCCGGTGCTTGATAAAAATCAGGTTCGAATTTCGATTTTATTTCTTTTGCAGGATTTAAGAAAAGAAAGTAAATCCAAGAAATCACCCAAAAAGAAAGAAAAAAATCTTGATGACTTACTTGCAGCAAAATTGAATGCCTTAGGACAGAAAAGTATAGATTTGGCAACTCTTCTAAACTCTGATGATTCTTCGGCTGACTCAACTCAAGAAGGCAAAAAGAAAAGTAAAAAAAAGAAAAAGAAATCAAAACAGAAAAAGAAGAAGAAAGAACGTAAACATTCTTCAGACAGTGATAGTGATGAAGGTAAGTCAACAAAATATAAAAAAGAAAGTAGGGTTGACGAAAAGAAAAGCAGTCAAAGTAAAAGATCGTCTGAACATCGAGGTGACAAGTACGAATCCCGGAAAAGGAAAAGTTCAGAAAATGAAGATTCAGAGAGTGACGTTACACCAAAGAAATTTAAAGGAGATACTCCTAAACGAGAACTATCGCGCGATGCACCGAGGCGTGAATATGAGACGGATTATAAAAAATCGCGTTACAATGATACGAAATATTCTAGTGGTGGACATTATTCTGGACGACACTACAGTAGAGATGAAGAACGGCAAAGTAGAGATAGAAGGGACAATAGGAAACATGGCGGCATGACTGAGGAAGAAAGAGCTGCTAAGTTAGCGGAGATGGCGGCTGCGGGGGCGGAGCGCGAGGTGCAGCGCGGGCGGCGCGTGGCCTCGCAGCGCGCCGCCGACGCCGCCGCCGAGCGCGCGCCGCCCGCGCCCCGCGCGCCCCGCGCCGCCCCCGCCCGCGCCCTGCCCGACTCGCTCGAGAGCCGCCTGCACTCCACCAGGCACTACATACAACGTGACAAACGACATATGAATGAACATTTCGCTCGACGATGACAGTTTATAGTTAAGGAAAATAAATATAAGCTTTCAATAAAATGATACAATTGTATTTAATTAATTTAATGTTAATTTTAAATATCATGGTTTTTTGGTTCAGTAAAGTTAATCATTTATATTTTGAAGCCGCCGACACTTCGTCATTTCATTTCTTGTCAATCCAGTGGAATCTTCTCTTTTACAATCTGCAATAATGAATTCGATATTTTAGTAACATTGAACACTTATTGCCTATATAAAGTGACACTTTATTAAATTTCCTAAAGTTGGGATATTTGAAAAGATCTTGTAGATTTGTTCTCCAGTAGAGAAGTTCGTATGGTGATCCTGCCATACGAACTTCTCATCACTAATCATCTTTTTATCATTTACATCTCTTTTTAGGTTCTTCATTTTTGCTCATTAGGGTTTAACTTTATTGCTTGAAGACAATAGAAAGAAGTCTTGTATAGTCAAATGGATATCAGTCATCTGGGGCATTATTATAATCACCCTTACGCGCTGTCAATGTATTTTTTTACCACTGGCACTGATAAGCTGTTGACTACGTAAATGGTTGATTTTGGTTATGTATGAGAAAATGTCAGTAGAAAAATATAATTCAAAAACAACAACAAATTGTTCGCTGATTCAGTGCCGATTAAAATCCACCGGAGACTTGTACTCGAAACCCCAAAAATGTATTCCAAATTTTCTGACCTGGGGAACCGGTAGAAATGACGAAAGAGTGAGTCGAAGTCATGACATGTTGTGAACAGTCCTTTCGTGCCACAATAAAGAGTTAAAATATTAGATACATAGTTTCTATCTCATTGGTAAGTATTAGCTGTCCATGGTTAGGTAACAAAATAATGGTATTCAGCTGCATCTGGTTAGACCGGGAGTCGAGCCCAACATAGTTGAGAAGAGGCGAGACTGGTTGATTGGTTAGGTAACGAAGGCAGTCGGCGCCTGTACCTCCGCGCACATCCCGGCATAGATGGGGTCAGTGTCCCAGGGGCCGCGCTCGGGCAGCGGCAGCGCGCGCCGCCGCAGCTCCGCCACGAGCTCGCTCACGTCCATAATGGGGATGGGGTCGAGCCCGCGCGCCAGACCCGCCAGGTACTCCACGTAGTGCGCCCTGCAAGTACAGCCGAGGTCAACACACCTCCACGAGGCCCCGCTTGTAGAGGCCCTCGAGCGTGCCGTAGGGCCGAGGCGGCGGCCGGAGCGCGGCGCGCTTCACCAGCGTCTCGAGGTCGTCCACCCCCAGGATTGGAAGCGGGTCGATGCTGCAACGACGAACCAACCGACTCAGGTATTCCAGGTAATGGTTCCTGCAAGCACATGCCTCACTCATCGCCTCGCTCGCCTCGACCGTCATGCACATTGAAAACAGAGACGATCACTGCTTGACATAGACCTCCAATCGCAACGTAGTCATCTGTACTATGGGTTATTATAACGGAACCCTTATAGGATCGCTTTGTTGTCCGTCCGTCTTTCTGTCAAGACCCTTTATCTTAGGAGCGCGTGGAGGTATCGAGTTGAAATTAAAACCATAAAAGTATTCAAGTCTACAGACCCTTGTAGCTGCAAAAAAAAAAACAAACCTAAGTTAACGTTATCAAAGATACGGCCGTTTATGCCGCAAAAAAGGTAAATTTCGACGCTTTCAAGGGAATCAAGGCAATTTGGCAAGTAATACCGTCTTATAAAAAAGTCTGAAAACTTTATCATCTCTCAGAAATCTGTCAAGGTTTGGTTTGTCAACCGAAGTGGAGCTGCCGTTGAAGCTAGCCTAATCTATATAGGTAAACGTCACAATGACGGGACCAAATCTTGTAATTGAAAAATTCTACCACGTACATTTAGTACCTACTATTTTGTACCTATCCTGAAAAATTTGTACCTCACAGTGTAAACTAAATTTCACGAAAACACTGGTTCCGTCAGACCATGCATGTATTCTAAAACTACAACGAATTACATATGATGTATTTAGTACTTACTTGATCACACTTGATTTTGGAGGTACTAATACCTTCAAAAATCAATAGTGGGTGACGGAGATCTTAGTACTTTCTTCACAAAACAATTTTTTCATTTTTGACATTTAGTAGGCCTGAATAACTCAACGAGCAAAATTCTTCAAGTCTTCAAGTAGGTAAGTATTTCATGCAGGCGCTTCATTATTATTTATATTACCTACTGTATAACATTATGTTATCAAATAATATCAGTTAGGCCAAGCAGGTAAATTATTATTATTGTATGTTCTTTAAGATATTTTATAAAGGTATTACTTTTATAGAGACCGATCTAAAAATCCAAAAACTTGGTTTCTTCGTAGTCTTCCATAAATTGTTCTCGTAAAATTTCAGCCCATACATGTTTTGGTAGGGACCACTTGTTTCTATATTTAGAAGTTAAATGGGAACTACTTCCTTTAACAACCTTAACAGGGGGCAGAATTTTTTCCCAGAAGTAAATGTCAAAATGAAAAGTGCTGACAGGTGTAGTGACTCATGGTTCAATTTTTCATCTTTAATATCAGAATTCGAGCTGGTGTCGTCAATTTCTATTTCTTCAATAATTTCTTGATCTTCTTATGTTACTGAATCAACCTCTTTATAAAAAAGAGTAATTGTGTCTTTTTAAGGACAAATAACGATTTAGGATTCATTAAAAAGTTTAAATCCTCACTAATTTTGGAGAAAATTTGGTCACTTGAGTGTAGATAGTTGTGGATTTTGAATGCACTCATATATTTAAAAAAGACTATCTTTTGATTTTCTGAAGAAACTACCTTTTCTTCCTCTTTTCATGTTTAATAAATATTTCTTAAGTAACACAAAAATATACACTTACAAATCTGAATACGGTTAATCTGATAATTGTTAATATAAGTTAAAATAACACAAACTTAAGGTGAATGCTCCAGGGTAGCCCGCGAAATTCAAATATTTTTATGTTTTTTGCAATTTGCCGGTCAGTGTGAAGCTGTATGTGGACCAAATGCGATCTGCGACCGTAACGCGTATTTATCTAAAGAATTATAACCATTTTAATCATCAATATAGCCCTCTAAGTTCATGTAGTTCGAAAGAATGATCATTTCTGAAATATTCATTATTTCGTCGCGGATCGCATTTGGTCCACATACAGCTTCACACTGACCGGCAAATTGCAAAAAACATAAAAATATTTGAATTTCGCGGGCTACCCTGGAGCATCCACCTTAATTCTTTTTAAGAGATCTACCTTAATTACAAATAGCTAGTAGGTAATTATTATGTAGGTAGTTGGTTTTTTATAATAATAATAATACTTTATTTGTACGGAATACAAAGATAGTATAGAAATTATGTCATAAAAGTAAGTTGTACAACAGTGACAAAATATGCCTCAGTGTAACTAATAGTAACATTGAAAATAAAATATATTTATAGAACGCAAAATAATTTTCCTGCTTCATCTGTCTAAGTATTATTTAAAAAGAGAAATAATTATGCAAATTGAATGAAATAATAAAGAGCCTGCACGAAATATAGCTGCCACTTTACTTGCAGTACTTTGCTCGTTTAGTTATTTAGGCGTATTAAATGTCAAAAATGAAAAAATAATTCTGTAAAGAAACTACTGAGAACCTCGTCACCCACTATTGATTTTTGGAGATACTAAATCAGGTACTAAATACTAGTTTGATCAGAATGATGTAATTTGATGTTGTTTTGGAGTACAGCCATGGTCTCGTCAATACTCGTCATTACAACGCGTCATCACATAATAGTGTCAACCAATGTTTTCGTGAAAATAGTACTAAATGGGTACTAATTATACGTGGTAGAATCTTTCAATTACAAGATTTGGTCTCGTCATTATGACGTTTATTAATCTATGGGTTGAATTGCAAGGAAATAGTGATTAGAATTGTAGTGGATAATTTCCATTTATTCTATCAGTCGTCTACCTTCACTCAGTCCTGTTATACTCACTTGCAGAGCCCTGCGTAATTGTTGGGTGCTTCATTGCCACACGTGCCATCTACCAGCCCTGTCGGTGTTTCTCGTTGCAACTGAACGGGACATCGCCCTGCACTGCCCTCCGCTGCGTTTGTTTCATATGTGACGTTGTTCATCTAAAAATTAGAGAACGCGTTTTATTACATACCTACCTAAAGCCTTATAAACCATGGTTTTACGGTGTTTGTATGTTCTATATTTTATTTACTAGCTTTTTTCCGCAACCTTGCTTGCGTTAACAAACATTTTCGCTATAAAGTGGCCTGTGGCCGAACCCAGGACCTTTCTCTTTAACAACATTCCTCGAAATCGGCTCATCGATTAAGGCGTGAAAGCGTAACAAACAAACAAACTCACTTTTGCATTTATATTATTAGTAAAATTTTATTATTTGTTTTTAGTACCTACACTTTGTGCCGTTCTGCATAGGAAAACCCCTAATTTCATCAGTTATATTTAGGTAGGTATCTAACTAATACGAGTACTTATTTATTGCTAGGTAGGTATATTTATTTACCTGAAGCAGAGTTTGTAACTCATGTGGTTCCTTGTCCCTTAAGTAAAATAGACAGTTTCGAGGGTGATGCGCGTGCAGCCCCAACTTCGCGCAGTATTCGCTCAGTCCACAGCGTGCGCCCATTGTGAACGGCTTTCCGCAACCATAGCAGAACTCGTACTTGCATTGAGTACATGTGAAGTGCATGCAGCCTCCCCTGAAATTAAAATTTCATTTTAAACATTCATAGTACCTATGAGTTACCGTTTACCCTCGCATATTGTTATAATCGCATAATGTTCGCATAGTGCTAACAATTTTTGTGTGTATGAATGCTGTTTTCGGTGTTCACCCAATAGGTACGGACAGGGGTCTTGGGTCACCTATTTAATTATACTTACAGTAAAGTTAAAACTTGACTTCGAAATAAAAATCTTTTTTACAAAAAATACAACCGACTTCCAAAAACAAGTCGGTGTTTTTGGTTATTTTTTCGTTTTTAGACACCGACTTCCGAAATTAAAGTTTCTTTCTTTCTTTCGAAGTTATTGTGTACCTTGTAGTGTTTTGTTTTTGGAAGTCGGTTGTATTTTTTGTAAAAAAGATTATTATTTTTCACTTTTTAGTGGTACCTACGAGTAGGTACCATTAAGAGCGTACCGGCGCAATGTTATGTTAAGAACTGGTGTAAACACTAAAAAAACATGCGATTTCAGCAATCCCGATCCCTTTGCTATCATTTATTGAAGAATTCCGTTGCCTACCTCCGAAGTTCTTCATCAGATCTTCACCAAATTGAAACGGGACCCGTCTAGGAAAATACTCTTTCAAACAAAACAATAATCATCCAAATCTGCTGACAATTGGCTAAAGTATCGCTGAACAAACATTTTTCATGGGATCTCATCGTCAGATCATTTATCCTTTTTTTGAAGTCGGTTAAAAAGAGCAAGAAAAGTTGGAATTATGACCTTCTGCATTAGGAGATATCAAAGTTACAAGTTTTCTTCGTGGATATCTAATCAGAATGTTGGCAGGTAGGTAGGTAGGTTTTATTTTACTGACCTATGGGTCAGTAAAATCAATGACGGGAAATACAAGTGACTCTTGGCTTCCTTAGGCTATCCTTTCTCCCGTTATTCGTTAATAATACTTATCTGCTCACACTGTTGCGGGTAACAAAAACGCACGTTTTTAAACATTGCACTATGACCTTTAAAAGCAATGCGATTAGAGCCACTTTTCAAGGACGTATGTTGAAATTAAACATGAGTTCATCAGTAGTTTAGTTACTTACCTGGACAGGGAGTACTTAAAATGACACCGTGGACACTCGAGTCCATTGTCTCGCAGATGTTGCTGTATTGCAGTAACCGACCGCTCAGGATCGTTGTCTTCTAACCACGCTGTATATTGTTCACAACTCAGTCCTTCATGATTAGCGTTCCACTTTAAACAAAATATGAAAATAGTTACTAACTATTTTTAATGCTTACTATTATTTCAGTAGTTTTTACGTTACGAAATCATTCAAAAATATTACAGTACAGCTTACCGGTTTCCTACATGATGCACAACTTATAGATCGACATTCCGGGCAACGTATTTTCTTTTGTTTTGGGTGGACAAAAAATCCTGAAGAACATTCCATACACCACCTGAAGTTTGGATCTCGGGCTAAGGTTCGGTCTCGTAACTGTCAACAAATTATTAAAATGGTCACTATCACATTGAAGTGTGGACATCCCTTAATAAACAGGCTTCAGTATATAATTAGGTAATTAAATTAATGATTTTTAATTTACATGCATGGTTATATAATGACATGGTGCTGTTTTATATAATTTGAGTTCGTTCGGTTTAGGCAAGCAACTTTAAAAAAAGATAGAAAGCAGTTTTACTTATTTTTGTGAAAACGCTACTTTTAGGGTAGGTTACTTATCTCAAAGGCCCCCTTTAAAATTCCTTTTTAAAACTTCGTCGTCATGGATTAGTTCACAAGCAGTTTTTTAATTTACTTAATAAAGATGTTTATTAAGTAAATAAAAATTACTTTTATATTGTAAAATAATTAATTATTTACGTACCTTTCTTTGAAACAACTCGTGCACATCTATTTCAAGCAGAGTTTTCAAAAGTATGTCCAAATGAGCAAAATATTCAAGCCAGGCATCTTCGGGTAGACTTTCCAATTCAGGAAGTTTACAATAGGGACATACGCAGTCAGCGATACTTCTCTCCGTAATTTGTACTGTGAAGTAATGGTGTGCGCATTCCCGACAGCAGCGGTGAGTGCAACGCAACATTGACACCATCTGAAATATAATAAGTGCGCATTTAATGTGACTGAAATTTAATCTAGATTTATCTATAATTTAAATTCCTCACTTCATGCTCCGGTAGTCGAGATGCGCAGAGTTCGCAATCTTGGTATAGATACGCTAGAGCAGATGATAGGTCGACGCATTCCAGCGCCGCAAGTAGGGCAGCCGGCGGATCAGCACCTTGTGATATCAACTCTACTGCGAGCTGTGCTTGCTCCCATGTTTCTGTTGCACCCTCTGCGAGCAGCATCCGCGCTTGCCTCTGAAACGTGATTTTATATTACTTAATCGCTTTTGTTGCGTTTAAAAGTATTTTATGTAGTGACTTGTACGATGTAACTTACCTCTGGAGAACCTTCTGGAAGTCGGACTTTAGCCAAATCAATGATTTGACCAGACACCCTTCGGACAGTAACTGGTGGAGGTGGCGATGGCGGTGAATGTATCGATTCTTCAGTTGGCTTTACGATTATTAGCTGTGAGTCTTCTGAATCACTATCGGTCCATTCGTCTTCTGTGCGACAGGTTTCTCGGAAGAATGGCTTCTTTTCTTTCGGTGGCGTAGTTGTTTTTGGAGGTGAGAACTGTTTTTCCCCTATATGTTTTAAAGGCGGGAGAGGAGCTGGTTTTTTTTTATTCATCGTTGTTGTGGTTGGTTTCTCATCGGGAATCACAGAAGTGGTAGGAACAGGTTGAGAAGGAATTGCCTTATTATTAAACAGTCTAGTTTGTAATTGCTTTACATGACCACTTTGAATGTTACCAAAGTGAGATTTAGGAGGAGCGGGGGCAGGATATTGTTTAATAGATGTTCGACGTACTGGAACCTTTGAAACAATTAGTTTTGGTGAATTTTTATCATTCTTGGGCTTATTATTAGGTATGATTCTTATCAGTTTAGGTATATTAGACTTATTGATTATAGAGTTTTTAATACTGCTGTTATCACGTGGCTTATCCCCTGAAAGCTGGTCAGGTATCTTTTCTTCAACATTATTGGTACTATCTGCTTGTTCTGAATCTGAAGGTTGATCTGCCTCAGAGTTTACATTGCTTTTATCATTCTCTTCAATATTTAATGTTACAAATGGAGCAGTTTCACTAAGGGCTGGAAGAGGTTGTTGTGATTCTTCAATAAGTGATATCTGCTCGGAGTGGTTACCAGAAGAATTATTTTCATTAAATTCGGCTTTTTCTAAAATTGGTTGTGTATTTATTTGTTTATTAAAGGATTCAGGTATCTCTTGTTGTGTATGAATATCTAGTGCATTAATAGAGTTATCACTCTGTTTTTGCTCTACGGTTTCTAGTACGGCATTCATAACGGGATGGATATTTTCAGAAAACAGTACCTTAGTGGGAGCTATAGTTTTCATTTCGGATAAAATTATTTCCTCTTTTGCAAATAATTCAAAATTTTTAGTGTTGAGATTATCTTCTGCGTTATTTTCTACTATTTGCTTATTGACAACCTGATCGACATTATTTTGAGTGTTAAGCTCTTCATAAATTTCTTCGAAACTGTTAACGCTAATAAACACATTGTTATTTACATCTTCTTTCCTTGAGGATCTGACAACATCTCGTGTCTGTGGTACACTTACTTCTACTGTAAAAGTATGTTCTTCTTGTAATGTACGTGCAATTGAATCGAGCATTTCAATGTTTGCGTGCTTGAAATCCTCTAACTGGTTTTCTACATGGTCCAAAGCTTCCTCAAAATTCTCATTTTCCTCAGAACTTGTTATATACTGTAACGCCTGCGGTTTTTCAGATGGATCGGCATCATCTTCAGAACTTGTGACTTCCTTTTCATCTGATGTAAGGTTCTCCGTTCTTTCTTCATCAGTGTCGCTGTAGCTCGATTCTTGTTCATCATTTGTTTCATCGGTGCTAGATTCAGCTTCACTTTGTGATACAGTTCTGCCATCAATGGAATTTATGTCAGAATTTATTTCTTCTTTCATTTGTTGAATAAGTCTTTGTGTGGTATCCACAATATCGGTTAGATTGGTGGATTTATCATCCATTTGTCTGTGATTTCTACTATCTGAAAAATTTTCTTCAGATCGGTTAAAATTTTGAGGATGTTGGTTGTCATTACTTTCTATGATACTTTCGCTAACAGTATTTTGATTCACTACATTTGAAACGGTGTTTTCTGTTTGTGTGTTTGTTGGTTGATCGAGTTTATTGCCAGAATCTATTAAATTGCTATCTGTTTGTTCGAATTTACTAGGTATGTTATTTATTTGTTGAATTTGTAGTGATTGTTCAATTTTCATGGTTTGTTGATGTTCATTTTCGTTTGGAGATTGTTTTGTATGATTATTGGATATATTCACTTTTGGAAAATGATTCTTTTTGTTTAAATTATTCTGCAAGACTAATGTATTATCTTTTAAAACTTCAGTCCCGATAGTGGTTTTGTTAATATTTGGTAACGGACTAGATCTTGTTAAGGCATTGTAGGCGTCTATAAAATCATTTTCAGATTGAATTAAATCAATCGGTGGTGCCTTTGCAGTTATATTGCGATTCGCGTCTGGTTCGAATGTTGTTTTGCCAGATAGCAGTCCTTGTAAGAGCAAGTTTTCATCAATTGAAGGAACTCCGGCTTCTTGGAGAAGCATTTTTAATTTTTTTGCTACATCACCTGTTTTCTCAACAATTTTCTGGTCGGTGGATTTACTTTCTGTAAAGTTTGCTTCTCTTTCGTAATCATTCAGATTTATGTTAAGTGGTAAATACATCCAGTCGTCATCTTGAAATCTAGGCGGTGTCGGTGCTTCAAACTCATCTGAACTATCTTCTGCTGAAATGTAAAGTGAAGGTTATGACGTGGTACGATGATGGTGTGATCTTGTAATGCAACGATATTTTTATTGGTTTGTTGTGCGTTTGAGATTACCGCGCATGCGGTGAGAGTGGCGGGATGAGGAGCGAGGAGGAGCCGCGTCGTCGTCTGCACCCACTGGGGAGCCCCAAACATGGCCGCGTAGCCTTCCTTCTTCTCCGACGCCCATAAGCTCCGTCTGGAAAGGTTTAAAGGAAACTTGTCCAACTTTTTAATATTCTTCTTATCGTGTGGGCAGTAAGGTCTAACGACCCCACACACCCTAACTTTTTAATGAAATTTCAGCTTTCCGTTATTATGTTAAACTACTTAAATTCATTGATATTGTCAAAACATATCAGTGTCTTGCTTCTCCGAACATACGTTGTCAAACAATGGAGTAATCACGCTACAAACTTTCAGTTGAAAATCAGACTAGTGTAGTCTTAAGATAAGAATTGAGAATGTAAAAATTAAAACATTCTTAAAAGATTACCTGCCGTTTGTGTCTATCGACACATTCTGTCACGGCCGGCCACATAGCTCCCCTGTGTCTGGCGAGCGCAGCTCGGGCTTCCAACTCAGTGATGGCAGCGGTAGGTGCGAGTCGCGCGGCGGCCGCGCGCACCCCGGCGCACAGGCTCGGCCAGCGTTCTCGCAACCAAGCCAATGGTGACGCTGGACTTTGTGTTAGTGCTGCTTGTACTTCGGCAGCACTAAAACCCAGCCTTTCAGCTTCTCCCATCAATTGAGCTAGTTCCATTCCTCTTTCTGCTTCTCTCATAGCACCAGCTCCAGCTAGAGCCTCAAGTGAAATCGCGCGGGTGGACTGTCGTTCTGGTGATGGTGCCTGAGAAGATAAATACTAATCGGGCGAGTTCATAGTACTATGTATAACATACTTAGTGCCGTCAACTGGGGGATTATTTAGGAACGGATTAGGTTTATATTACTTATGTTAAAAAATGTACCTCAGATCCATAATAAGTTGATCTGCGATTTGGACGAGCACGACGCAAATCTAAATGTGATGCGCGCCGGGACAGGCGGCTGTAATTGTCTCCCCACTCAGCCCCAGGGCTACTGTCACGTTCTCGCCACTCCCATCTGTTGGAGCCACTTGGACCAGCTGTGCGGACGCTTCGATCGCTTTCCTGAATGGATGATATTAACATTTTAAATACTGAACTAATAACTTTGGAATACTTAGCTTGAAACTTGAATTGACTTACACGGGTATCACTAGACATTGAATGTCTGCTTTGAGATCTTTCTCTTCTACTATCGTCACGAAATCTTCTACGCGGCCGTGATCGTGAAACAGATGGTGCGCGTTCCCACGCGGTCGAGTTTGGAACTTCATAGGTCTGCAACGTATAAAATGTAGGTATCAGAGGTCTCGAAAATATACTCGCTTGGCTGTAGCAATCGATTCTGACTTATTTATTTGTAAGTGTCGATAAATAAAAAAAAATCTTTGCTATTAGCCTACCGATTTATTAACGTTCGATAACGATATTTCTCGGTTTTAGAACACCCTTGAATCGAGTAGACACACATACAAAACCGACATGTAAGATTGATACCTATCATCATCATCATCATCATATCAGCCGTAAGACGTCCACTGCTGGACATAGGCCTCCCCCAAGCGTCGCCACAACGACCGGTCTCGCATCCATCGGCTACCCGCGACTTTCATCAGGTCATCGGTCCACCTTGTGGGAGGCCTTCCGACGTTACGGTCGGTACACGGTCCCCACTCCAGAACTTTTCCACCATCTGTTGATACCTATACTTCGAAAATAAGCGCTTTACGCGTATAACGATTAAATTGATACAGGTAAAGTAAATCTCACCTGCGTAGAGATACTTTGAGGAGGTGGAGATGTACCGGTGTTGGATAGTACGGTACTCTTATTATTAGCTAGCGATGAAGAGTGGCGCTCAACGACGGTGTCTCGAGGTGGAGATGTACCGGTGTTGGATACGGTACTCTTAATATTAGCTAGCGATGAAGAGTGACGCTCAACGACGGCGTCTCGAGGTGGAGATGTCCCAGTGGACTTTTTTTGGACATTTGTTGAATGATTTTGTAGCGGTGCGTTAACATATGCGTTGTCTCGGGGCGGTGAAGGCCCTACAGATATACTGTGTCGCTTTGGAACTTCAGGCCGCGGCGATCCTCTGCTGTCCCGAAAGGGGGAAACTCGCATTGTTTTATTAACATCTCGTGACGGAGATATCTCTGTACTCATGTCCGTTCTTGTGCCATTTCGAACCTCTCGCGGTGGTGAAGGCCCAACGGCCATGTCATGCCTGCCTTGTGACTTGTCGTTATGATTGTTGGTATTTGAATCTCTCGTGGGCGTCACGAGTCGATTTATTGTTTTCTTAGGAGTATTTCCTTCTCGAGGTGGTGATGGGCCGCATCCAGTTGACGTGCGCTCTTTTTTAGAATTCTTTTTCGGTTTTTCGACCTCTGTAAATAAATACATATGATAACGTTGCTTACGTAAGGGAAAGGACTTAAAATATAGATTAGACCATTTCTACAAGAAATCAAGAAGGGAAATAATAAATCAAACTTCAACCTCGCTCAAACCGGATCTCCTCCGTAGCACGTGCTGGTGACGGGGATTCTTTGTGCGAGATTTTCAGTCTTTCAACATTCTCACTAATATCCTTAGTAATCGGCTTAGGCACAGTAACGGGTGTGCGGCAGCAGATAGCACACACTCGCACTCCGGCCTCGTTCACATAGGTGCAGTGTTCGCACTGCCACGTCGAGCTCGGTGGCGGAGGAGCAGGTCCAAGAGAATCTTCATCCTTTTCTTGTGGTTTAGCAGGAGGCTCATGGTCACTCTCGCTTTCGCTCTCCGAATCGGCATCACTTGACGGCAGTGGCGGTGGCGACGGCGTGCGGTGCTTCATACGCCGAGACGTGCGGGATCGCACGCTCATCGCCGGAGACGCGGCCCGTGAGCCAGCGCGCGATGCAGCTCGAGACACTGTACGACTTTCAGCTGAAAATGTAAGTTCATTGTTTGACTTCGTTTGTAAGTCGTGTTTAGTACTTATTTCGAGTCTAAAATTATATTTAAACTAGCCTTTGCCTGCGGCATCGCTCACGTTAAAATAGATTTTCGTAAAAAAAAAGTAGCCTGAAACCGTCTCCAGGTTCCTCATCTACATCTGTACCAAAATCTATCAAAATTGAACGTGAAAGCGTGACAAACTCACTTTCTCATTTTCATATTATACTAGCTTCTGCCAGCGGCTTCGCCCGCGTGGTCCCTAGGGAGCATACTCCCGGGATAAAAAGTAGCCTCAGGTCCTTTCTCAGGCTCTAGATTGTGCACCAAATTTCATTTACAAATCGGTTCAGTAGTTTTGGGCATGAAAGCGCGACAGACAGATAGACAGAGTTACTTTCGCATTCATAATACGTATTAGTAAATCTAAATCTATACTAATATATAAAGTTGAAGAGTTTGTTTGTTTGCTTGAACGCGCTAATCTCAGGAACTCGTATCGTCGGATTTGAAAAATTATTTCAGTGCTAGATAGCCGATTTATCGTGGAAGGCTATATATCACCGCTAGCTATCGTGGAACGCTAAGTCCAATAGGAGCGGAGCAGTAATGAAAATTGTGACGCAGACGAAGTTGCGCGGGTCCCCTAAGTAGTATTAAATATAAATAATATAGAATATAATATAGTAAGGATTAGTTTAATGTTTACCTCTCCTGTAAGGTTGTGGAGTTTGTGGTGGATGCATATGTGGATGGGGCTGCATATGTGTAGGGTGCCCAGGAGGACAGCATGTGGGCGCCCACCCTGGGTTCGTGTTGGCCCAAGGGTGGTCGAGGCTGGCGCAGCTGCCGTACCGCCACGCCATAGGGGCGCAGTGTGCACACCCGGCACAGCCGGTCGCTGCACCACCGCTTAGTTCAAGCACCGACGCACCCCTACGCATAGGGCGGCCCCAACTTTGCATCGTGGGAGCCATTTGGTCTGGATTTTCCCATTGCTCAGCCTAAAAATTTATGTAGTGATTTTTATTTGTAAAAGCAATTTATTTATTTTTACTTTACTGATAGATTAAGTATACAAAATCAGATTTACCATATTCGGATGTACTCCAAAACCTTGTAGTGATCCGCGAGGGCGATTCCAGGCAGCATTCATGTGGGTCAGAGTATTGGACTGTCCTTGGGCTGGCGCGTGCTGTGACGGGGTAACATGCATGTTTGTTGGTAGAAATGGCATACTGCCGAGGTGGTTCGGTGTGGGTGTTGTAGTCATCTTCGTTTGCAGATGTAGGGGCATCTGTTGATGCATGCCATGCTGGGCTTGTTGGGGAGGTATATGATTGCCGGGTGCTAGAGAGGGTGCCTGGGCGTGTGTGCCCATCATCATAGACATATGATGCGGTGAGTTGAGAGTGGCCCGCCGTTGGTCCACTACAGGTGGTTTGGGACTAGCGCTCATTCTGTCTCCGCTCATCTGTAACACGAAAATTTGTAGTCTTAAAATTCTCTACATAGCAAATCACCTACACAATACCTATGTATGTAACCTACCTTGTGTTTTCGCGGCGGTGGCACTGGTGGCGCTGCCTTTGGTGGAAGTGGTGGCCGTTCTTCGCGTAACTGAGATGGCGATAATGCCTGTAACACGATGATAATTATTTACTATCGCCTGTCAAAATATCCTGCTTTCATCATCGTTATCTATACTAGCGATATGCTGAATATGAGAACTAGACAACGCTGAGCAGAACTGCACTGCAGCCAAGCGAAGCGGGTTATCCATATAGCCTTAAATCCCGTGAGATAGACCTAGGACACATCGGCAACGGAACTCTGCGGTAGGTACCTACCAAACTTTACATGCAGTGGAGCTTCAGTGCTGCTTAGTGGGGTCTAAAATTTAGCCTTAAAAGAAGTTTTGCTACCCAAAACCACTAAACTGCGATAAAAGAGTTATCCGCGTGTTTGAATTATATATAGAAGCCCGATGACAGTCGAGCAGGCCCGTAGGATCCTCCCTTTTCCATGGAGGCTCAGGAACTTGACATCCTATTTCTCTTAAAATCGGCCTGCAGCTTATCTGAATGTTTTAAAGAGTGATTACTGACCTGTCGCTGATGGTGTCTCCGCTTGGGGTGTCGGTGGTACATGTCGTCGCAGGAGGCGCACAGCGCTCGCCGGCCGCATTCCGCGCAGCGCACGCGCGCGCCGCCCCCTCCGCACAGCCCGCACGATGCGCCTGCTTCGACCGGGTGTCCTGCGGTAACCAATACAAACATAATTGTTTAACATTTGTTTCTCCAAACTAGACTTTTCATTAGTCTGCCTTCCGTGCTTCTCGCATACACAAATATGTGCCTTGTTCTTAATGTGAGTAGAACACAATTAATGTTGCATAAAAGATGTTCGCTTTTTCTTTGGATGGCAGTATAGCAGGAAGCGATTTTGTACCATATTGTTGTGCAAGTTTCATGAACTGCCAATTTGCCGCTCTGATTTGCTCGTAAACAGGATACGAGCAAATCAGAATCCAGTGTATACATAGAGGAAATGATCGAAGATACGATCGAGTCTCTTGGCTCGTAGTCTTATTAACCAAACAATGAAAATTGTTAACATGATCTCGATAAAATTTGAGGAAACAGTCTTCGATCAATAATTACTAAATACGGAGCTTTACATATATGAGGTGCAAAAACTTTAGATTTTACAAACCTGTTGGAGGTCGCGGCGGCGGCGGTGGTGGTGGCTGTATTTTAGCATTGACGTATTGGTCGCTCGGAAACTCCACGACTTCGTAGTCAGGCTCCGGCCTGGCGAGGGGCGCGCGGTGCATGGTCGGTGTGGCATGACGCGGAGCGCCGGGCGCCTGCGCGGGTGGCCGCGCGCCTGCCCCCGGTGCTGGCCAGCGCCCGATACCGGCCAGGTGCGCCGGCGAGGGCGACGACACGCCGCGCTGCTCGCGCCCACGACCTTTTAGCATGTCTGGAAATGCAAAACAGTCAACATACTTGCACCTTACTCTAGTTTAGAACCTAGCTCTAGTTGTAAACGGAACAAGAGGAACACTGTTTATATTTTGCAGTTTACCTACTTCGTTTCATGATTGACTAAGTTTATAGAACAGCGCAAAAAAATGCAGTAAGCATGTCGCCCTCTACGTGCTTACTGCATTTTTTTGCGCTGGCTATATTGATTAGGTAGTTACTGTTCTTATGTGCTGATTGCGGCTAAAATAGTTTTGCATTGTACAAAACGTTCACCATGCAACATAGGTACCTACCTACCCAGCACGAATTTAAATTTTCTTGGCTAGCTCCACCAGATACGTATTTGTTCCAGTAACTACTTGAGCTATGCAACAAATCCTTGCGATATTAATGTGAAATTTGGGAATTCCGATTCAGATTATAATATATACCGATATTATTAACATTTGTAAGCGGCAGCTGTGACCGGGATAGAGCGGGCGTTGCCGCGTCGTCGACGCCTTGCCGACCTATATTCCGCCACTCATATCCCAAAATATCGAAAGTGTGTTCACTCTATGTAAATAACAATTAGTAAGTGTTTATTTGCGAATATTATCTGCGTATATTCTTCCTATAAGATCTCGTCGTTATAGTAACATTCGTGTTTAAATAACATTTGTATGTTACCTGACCCGTTGTTTCGTTTGAATTTATTTGAACTGAGTTTGACGCAACACTTTAATTATTCACTAAATTATGTTCCACAGGTATTTTTTTCACAATTATGCAACTGCGCACAGTTCCTCATCACTGCACCCGCGCGTACGCGGAGGTCGGCCGGCTCCACGCTACACTTTCCTCGCGGCTCGAGTGCCGCCTGGCCGCTGGCTGCTAATCGTGTTCCCTATGCGGTCGAAATTGACAGCGGGAAGACGCGTGTGCGCCGCCTCTATTTCTGTCCGCGGCCGCGTTGCCCCGATTCTACTAAAATTACGACGCGTTGCTATTTCCGCACTCATCCCAATGCCCCCTCTAGCCGGAGTCAAATACCTTGCGAAATTGTTTCTCAATATTGAGCTTTAATATAAATGTTGACGAGAGAAGAAGTCTTCAGGATTTGCTGGTAGCTTTTGTGTTACATACAATAATCTGCCTGTTATTGTACAACTGGCACAAGTCTTTCCTCGCCACACTTTCCTGTCTTTTGACAATTTGCGTTACAATTTTGTTTTTGTTAAATATCTACTAAAACATTTTATAGTAGTTTTGGTCCGGTCCCACGAGAACGGTGCATTTTTTCGAGGTAATACTCGTAGCTTAGGTATGTCACTCAGTAATAGTATAGCTTTCTTTTTGAAAAAGCATTTTTGTATTAGAGAACTACATACTTCTAGGCATTACACAAAAGCAAACAATTTGACTTCTTTGTATTTTGAGTTTAGACAAATAAGCAAACTATATAGCTCTCGTAGCTTGCCATTATTCGGGATCTACCAATTTAGATTTGTTATACAGAACACAGAATTTTTCAAAAATGCCCTGAAAGTCGACAGAAAAGCTTTTCATTAAATGTGACGCTTTCATGCGGGCTACGCGGTCCCTTATGAGACACTGAAGACACATTGTTTGAAGTAATATATTATGTTCAAGCACTGCAGCGAACGTTACCTGAAGCGTCATAATGATGTGATAAATCAATATAATTAATAGATAGGGAAGCAAAGGTAAACATATCCAGAAATAAATAATGTTGCATCAAGGTTGCATCTGGTTGATCTGGACGCTCCATTTTGACTTGCACGATTCACGTCGGATGATCTAATTGTTAGATGAGCCTCGTAAATAAGTAGTCATTTCAACGAGGTTTCTTTGCAGAATATTTTTATTAACTAACTTCTCTTCTTTCTGTTTATGTTACTACGGAACCTATTTGATCTGGCCTCTGTGGTTTCAACGTTCGAACTTATTTCAAATATATTATGAAATGCCACTGTTTCTATGTAAACAATGTTGTGTCATTTCAATGTGTAGTTTGAATATCGCAGTATGGAAATATTGCATAATTTTAAACAAAATGGTTATTTCACTTCGGAACTATACCACTTACTTAACAAGAAGAAGTTGGTTGATGCTGATACTGAGGTATGAACAGTGCCTATTTGTTCTGCATCAGACTTGGATAAGTATTAGAAACCTTTAATACCGCTCTTACTTATCTTCTTACGTTCGTAGATTATTCCGTCGGAATATGAGAGAGAAATGAAAATGTCTACGCAGCAGCGGCTGCAGAATCTGAATAATATAGAAGTTGACAATATCATAAGCATTGCCGGCAAGAAACCCAAAAACATAGTGTTATCTTTCATGCCCAAGCTCCTTGTGTTTCAAAACTTTAAGCCTAATGATAAAATTGTCGCTAAATTCTCAGTTAAAAATATAAGCAAGGTTACAAGTTTGTTATTTTTGTGCTATTTTATTTTAGAGTGCTACGATCGTAGTTTAAATTCTGTTCTGTCTCGTATTTTTTTTTAACAGGCACCGACATATCTTAACATGGCGTTCAAGGAGTCTTCGTACTTCTTCATCAAGCCTTGTGGTGCACAATTACTATCCAGGTTAGCTCCAGGAATCAGTGTGACCTTCGCCATTACATTCGCGCCTGTTCAGTATGAGGACTATACTCACAAAGTAAAATTTTATACTGATCTGGATCAATATGTTTTACCACTGATTGGTATGAATTTAGTTTGGGTTTACCTACTTTTATTTTATGAATCCAAAAATATATATAGTAATTTGTACTTTTTTTCAAGCTATGGGGCCGAGACCAATTTTTGATTTTCCTGATAAAGTAGAGATTCCAAAAATTCCTCTGAAAGTCGAACACCAGGTTTTGGTGACAATCCACAACATTGGCCAGGTGCCTGCTGGCTTTACACTCGTTTGTAAATGGTACGTCTGTAGATATTTATAATTATCAAGCAATTTCTGAATGCAACTACATTATGTACTCATACAAATACTTATCGTTTTGTTCAGCCCATTTTCAGCTCATCCTAAATCGGCTTATTTAAATAATAAAGATGAGAAAATTGAAATCACTGTGGCGTTTAAAACAATGCATTTGGGCGATGCGAGTGATATATTATATGCTACTTTTGAAACTGGTAACTAGATCTGCTTGCTACGTGAAACTTACGCATTATAGTTCGACTTTTAATTGTATTCAGTAACTTGACAGTTCAACTATCAGATTTCAATAGTGTAAATCGTGTTCTTTTAAGACAAGTTATTACATTTTAAAGAAAAAGTTTGCAATTAAGTCCACAATCAATTTTGCTATTCTTAAGGCGCAACCCACCGCCGCCGCCGCACCGCGTAGTATAAAGCTTCGCTTTGCAAGAAAATGTATATGATTGTGTCCACGGCAACCTAATGACACGCTACCCATCAATTGACGTCATTGGTAGATGCGTGGCTTACTCGAATACGGCGCTCACATAGTGTACATGCGGTGCATGCTTTATATGAATATTAACCTAAGACTATGTATAAATGTTTCGCAGCACAGTTTTGACATGCGCCTTGTGGAATGGAGGCGTGTGCAGTGTGTGCAGCAGCGAAAACGTAGATACGTTGTCAAACAAATGCATTCACGCAGCTAAAATGCGTCGCGTGCCCGTGCATAGCATGCGCCGCGGTGGATTTCCGCCTTTAAACAAATTGACTGTTTTTTTGAGAAAATCTGACAGTTGAACTGTTAAGTTACTGAATACAATTAAAGTCGAACTATAGTCATGATTTTACTTTAAAGTATCTTGTGATAATTGACAGGTGAAATCTTTAGAATAATAATGACAGGAAGTACTCACACCGTGACCGTAGAGCTGGAGAAGCAAGTGGTGAGGTTCCTAGACACCTACAATACCATGATGCGGCAGCAGACGTACAAGGTAGTCAACAGGTCTGACCATGTGCTCACATATATGTGTATGAAGAACGAGTATGTGTATTCCGGTATGTATTATTTGAAGTACACATTTTATGTATTTTAAGTTTCATGCACTACGGACTTAATGCCTTAGGCGTCCTTAAGCAGTCAACCAAGGGTGGTGAAGAGATAACATGACAAATGCATTGGTGAAAGTGAGGAATGCAAAGATATGTGGATATACATTTATTTATTTTAACATTATTTCATAATGATCAGATCACTCTTCAGATTCACTAGCTAGGATCAGTTTCTGATTGGGTATTTTCAATTGGTCTGACTGAATGCGCAGATTTCGAAGAGAAATTGAAACTAGCAAAGGTGTTCTACAACCTGAAGGACAGCGAGTCCGCGAAGTACAAGAAGCTTGTGCATTACGACGTGCTGAGCAGCGAGGAGCACGAGCGCGTCTACACGCGCATCTTCTACGACGAGATCCAGGCGCTGGTGGCGGACGAGTCCTTTCATTACCAGAATGCACACTTCTCTATAGAACCGATTGTGAGTGAAAAACGTGACGGATGCTAAAGTGATGTATTTTTATGGTTCCGTATCTCAAAAGGAAAAGACGGAACCCTTATAGGATCACTTTGTTGTCCGTCCGTCTGTCTGCCAAGACCCTTTATCTCGCGAACGTGTGAAGGTATCGAGTTGAAATTAAAACTATATACTTAAATCTACAGTCACTTGAAGCTGTGAAAAAATCAAACTTCTAAGTAAATGTAAAAAAATATACGGCCAGTATTTCGACACTCTCAAGAGAATCAAAATTTATAGGGTATTTCCTGTTGACCTAGAACTATGAAATTTAGCAAGTAATACCGTCTTATACAACAAGTATAGGAAAAAGTCTGAAAACTACACATTTTTTATTAAATCATAAGAAAATATAGTCTTTATTTAGGTGTCGTATGTGGCACTTGGCCGGTTTTTTTCTATTCTATTTGTTGCTGGGTATGAATACCTTTCTCCTTCATCACCTCTCTGTTTTCTGCAATGTCTGGCCAAATTTTTCCCTCAAACATGATGGAAATGGAATCAAGATGGAATTAACAGATGGGGACTGCCCCAATCTGTTAATGCCATCGTGATTCCATTATGAAAAAAGAGATAACGCTATGAATCATAAAAAAATCCGTCTCTTTCTTATAACGGAATAATTATCTCATTAGTACGTGACAGCCAGATCATTGCATTACCTTTGCCGTAATCGACCTCGATAGCGACGTTCTTTCTCAAGTGTCTAGTAAGTGACGATCTTCGCTCATCTCTCTGGGTGTGAAGTGATCAGCCACTCCCACTTCAGTTAGACCGTAGCCAGGCACAAATATTGTCATACATTTCCTCTCGGACGAAAACATATATTTTTTTCATTTCGGTAATCTGACATAATTTTCAATCGGAAGGAAATTACTGAAAATAAGAAAAAAAATTACATGTTCGTGTGACCAGTTGACGACCTTTCCAACGCGATACAGCTGGCTGACGTTTTGTTTTCTGCAAGATATTGGGTTAGCTATAATCTGACACTATTTTCATTCGGGTGATAAAGACTGATGTTTTCTTTTTTCGACGTGTTTGGGAGCTATCGCTGCTTAACTCACCCACCGTATCGCAGCTGACATTCACAGAGCTCCATAATAAAACTCTCTTAACCATTTTACAAGTTATCGTCCGGGAGTAATTTGGTCATGGAAATCTGTTGCTGGCTCGCGGACCAGGTCACTTCTTCAACGTCTGCTACTTGGGTTATGGTGTGCTGATTTTAAAATAAGATTGGATTTGTTTAATATCTATTTATTCTACAGAAAGGAACACTATGGCCTAACAAAGCGACAGAGCTGACGATAACGTTTCGTCCGCAAGAGATAGGCGAGTTCCGCTCGACGGTTTACCTGGATATCGACGGGGTGTTGAACCGCCCGGCGGTGCAGTTTTCTGGCGCATCGCTGCCGCCCGCCATTTGCCTCAACGTCGAGACGTTGGACATGGACCGCGTCTATATCAACAAGCCTTATAATTATGAGATTGTTGCTATTAATAGAGGTATTGGTGGTTATAGAATTGTTAAACTTATCTGACTATCTCGCCTTTTTTGTGTCAATGGAAGTCAAAAGCCTCCCTCTCCCTTTTCTGTCTTCGGGCCAGTCCTTTCGGTAGGAGTTAAGCTTGTTCCGCCATTGTCCTGTAATTTATGCAAAAACAATATTTCTAATTTTTGATTATTTTAGGACACATAAACGGGGTTATAGTATATAAAGACGAGCCGCCTCCCTTGTTTGGTAGCATAATATCTTGTACTCCGAAAACGCACTGCTTGAGACCTGGAGATAAAGAGATTTTCGTAATATCTTTCTGTAACTCTAATCAAGGACCGTATTTTGAAGAAATCAACTTCAGCATTCGCGACACAGATGTGGTTTTGAAGCTCTATTTGAAGTAAGTTTTCGAATGACTAATAAACTTAGATTTATTATGTGATAATTTTAATTAAATTGAACTTTTTGTTGTTTCCAGAGGCGAAGTAATATATCCGTCACTCACATTTAGTATTCCGTGTTTAGATTTTGGAAAGATTAGTTTAGGTAAGATATGATATGATATGTAATTTTGAAATAATGAGGCAATAATTAACAATACAGATAGCGGACTCTTAGAATGTTAGAAGAACAAAACACTAACTGAAATTACTTGGAACGAATTGATAGCTTCGTAATAAGGAGTTCACTATCGCAAATGAATCCAACGAACCCCACAAAGCTCATAAAAGAACTTAGACCGTCTTACGAAAGCAACCACTTTTTGTAGCAAGGCTCGGCTCTTAGCCCGTTCTTGTTTAACGTGGTGCTCGATGTAGTGGCGGCAAACATCCAAAATCAGCCTCCATGGCTAATGATGTATGCCGATGACATCGCCCTCGTTAATCAGAAAAAAGCCGATCATGAGCGCAAAGTCAACATTTGGAAGGACACGCTGGAAAACGGTGGTCTGAGACTAAATGTGGCGAAGACTGAGTACATGTCCTGTGGCACAATTTCGGACCTGATCACAAAGTCCGATACGTTTGTCCTTGGATCCATGCTGCACGAGTCTGGTAACGTGGACGACGATATCCAAGCACGTATAGGCGCGGCTTGGGCGAAGTGGCGCGAGGTAACGGGCGTTGTATGCGACCGCAAAATGCCTCCGAAACTCAAGGGGCAGATATATGAATGCATCATACGGCCTGTCCTCCTGTACGGCGGCGAGTGTTGGCCAGCACTAAGCAGACACACCCATGAGCTTCGCGTCACGGAGATGAAGATGCTGAGGTGGATGAGCGGCGTAACGCGATCTGATCGCATACACAAATCTTTCATCCGAGGCAGTCTTAGTGTCCGTGACGTGGAGGAGAAACTGCAAGAGTGTCCTCTGCGTTGGTATGGCTACATCATGCGCCGCCCTATGGAGCACGTTGGTCAAAGAATGTGGCTGTGCTTGGGGCTAGGGCCCGTGGTCGCCCTCGCAAGCGATGGCTGGACGTCGTCAAGTCCGATATGAGAGCCAATGGCCTGACTGAAAAGGATGTTGAAGATCGGGCAAAGTGGAGGAAGCTCAGTCAGAAGGCGGACCTTGGCAATGGCCGGGATTAACGCCAGGTGGAAGAAGAAGAAGAAGGTCTAAGGCATCCTCCTAACATAGCTACGTTCGTATAAAATTCGCAGATCTTGCTACGAAAGAGCGATACGGTCGTTGCTATGTAAAAAGAATAGGTATAAAAATCATGTGCTATGAAGTCTGCAAGATTTTTAGGTCTACAAGCACTACGATCGTGGCACTGTAATACTGGCGCAAGAGTTGCTACAAGAGTGTGCTACGCTCGTAGCAAGTAAAGTGTTGCTACAAGAGTATGCTGTGCTCGTAGCAAGGTCTACAACCGCTACGAACGTTGCACTGTAGAATGTTGGTGCAAGAGTGTGCTACGCTCGTAGCAAGATCTACAAGCGCTACCATCGTAGCACTGCTGCCAAAAAGTTTCTAGAAGAGTGTGCTACGCTCGTACCAAGGTCTGTAAACTTGCTCGGGTTAATATTTAAAAAGATATTATAGGGGGAAAGTTAAATATAATCAATTCTACAAATACTGAATGTTACACAGTCTATTTTTTGATCATCGAAGTTCGTACTTGCCTACAATTTCGAGTGTAGAGTTTCTGATTTTGATAGGAGTGGATGCATGCCACTCATGCAACTATGCATGCAACCATGGTCATGGTATTCACCATGACCATGGTTTTGTCCATTTTCATTTTAAGACTCACTCTTTCGGAAGCTCGACTGAGGTCAAAGATCATTGTACTGAGTGTTAGTGTTCACCATAGTCTCAGCCATGACGTCCTAGTCCGCATGGACGTCTTTCGGCTGGTATGATGACTTTGTGTAATGGATTAGTATAGAAAACGGTATGGTAAGTACTGTTACGAGCTTGGGGTTCGTTACAATAAAAACAGCCGATTAAACCACCAAAAATAACACTTTAATTTAAAACAGTAATTAACACTTCAAACACACTAATTAAAACACAATCGCACTACTGAATACTTCACTTCACTTAATTCGCAGTTGAAGATCGCTTCCGAAGTTATCGCTTGTATCGCTAATTCAATACTGACTCCCGTCGCCGGATGTCCGCCCTTTATATATCGGCGACAGTTATTTCTAGAACCTTCTAGTATAGAAACTTCTGGAAAGTTCGGGTACATACCGGTCCCGATTGACTTGGTGTCGAAACACCGAGAATGTTCTAGCATAGAAAATTCTAGAAACATCTTGACCTCAGTAACTCCGCTATTCGATACTAGATGGCGGTACATGTACGTAAATGTCGTTATGTACCTAGCTTTAATTCTGGCGCGTAACACTGCCCCCTCCTAAGACATGCTCGTCCCGAGCATTATCAGCCCCATAATAACGCGCCAGTCGATCCACGTGGACGACCTTAGGAGCGCTTCTTGTCCCTTTTTGTATACGGTAGGTCACGTCATTGATTTTTGTCACAATCCGATACGGCCCGTCCCATTTAGCCTGAAGCTTAGGAGATTTCCCTTTACTGCGAACTGGATTGTGCAACCACACTAGTGAACCTTCGTCGAAACCTTTATTGTTCATTTTGCGGTCATAACGGGTTTTCATCTTTTCAGACATTTGCTGGCCCGATTCTCTGACATGCTCATAAATGTCATTCATTTTGTTCCGCAAGTCGTTCGCATAATCAGTGATACTGCGTGGGGCGTCAGGCGGTATTCTGGTGATCAAGTCTGCAGGCAGCCGTAATTCTCTACCAAAGTTTGCGAAAGCTGGTGTCACTGATGTGCTTTTGTGAACAGCACTTCGGTATGACAACAAAAATGGTTGTATATGCTTGTCCCAATCGCGTTGCCGATTTTCCACAACTTTTGCCAGGTACCTCTCCAATGTCTGATTAAATCGTTCCACCATTCCATCAGATTGTGGGTGGTAAGAAGTTGTTCTCGTTTTATGAGTACCCATAACTCTGCAAGTTTCCTGGAATATTTGTGACTCAAAATTCCTTCCTTGATCGCTGTGAATCTCCAAGGGTACTCCAAAACGACAGAAGACTTCATGAACCAGTTTATCTGCAACTGTTGAAGCTTCTTGATTTGGAATGGCAAAGACTTCCGGCCACTTAGTGAAGTAATCCATTACAACCATGAAATACTTGTTACCACTTTCACTTTCCGGAAACGGTCCCGCGACATCCAGGGCTATCCTTTCCCATGGTGCACCAACATTGTACAATTTCAATGCACCTCTGCTACGAGTCTGAGGACCTTTTACAGCCGCACAACTAGTACATTTGCGACACCAGTCTTCAACATCATCACGACAATGAACCCAGTAAAACCGTTCCCGTATCTTCAGTAGAGTCCGTTTAACTCCCATGTGGCCTCCTGAACAACCATTGTGGTACAGCTGTAGAACATCCGGTACTTTAGCCCTAGGCACGACCATTTGCAAATGACAGCTGTCTCCCCGAGCATTTTCCCATTTACGGCACAGGACTCCATCCTGAATCACTAAGCTGTCCCATTGGGCCCAATAGCTTTTCGTGATCGAACTCATCGCTGAGACGTCGCTCCACGTGGGCTTAGGAGCACTGGCCTTTATCCACTCCAGAATCGGCCGGATGTCAGAATCTTCCTGCTGAGCATGTTGTAGGCTTTCCTTCCACTCGTTGCTGAGATCTGTTTTGAGCATCCTCACAGGTACGACTTCTTTGCCCTCTTGCCGAGTACAATGTTTGCAGTCTTCAGGGCAAGGTCGTCTTGACAATGCATCTGCGTTGCCATGAGATTTCCCACTGCGATGTTCAACCACAAAGTCGTATTCCTGCAGTAGTTCAATCCATATCACAAC
This sequence comes from Lacanobia oleracea, assembly GCA_950371165.1. NCBI lineage: Eukaryota > Metazoa > Arthropoda > Insecta > Lepidoptera > Noctuidae > Lacanobia > Lacanobia oleracea. The sequence goes on from OX493393.1 coordinate 8,990,847, forward strand.
TTGTCCTTCTGGATTTTTAAACTGCAATAGCCATTTCAGTGCAGCATGGTCGGTTCGTAAGTGGAATTTCCGCCCCAGCAGATATTTGCTAAAATGTTGTAATGATTTTACCACAGCAAGCAATTCCCGTCTCGTGACACAATAATTCCTCTCTGGTTTCGACAACGACTTACTGAAGTACGCAATCACAACCTCTTGATCGCCATAACGTTGAGATAACACACCGCCAAGTCCTATATCACTAGCGTCTGTGTCAACTATAAAATCTTTGTTGGTATCAGGATACCCCAAAATAGGTGTTTTGCACAGACGGTCCTTTAGCTCCTGAAATGCGATGCCACAACTTTCATCCCAACAGAAATGTCGCTTCTCCTCGGTTAGCTTGTGCAAGGGTTTGGCTATATCTGCAAAGTTCTTGACAAATCGCCGATAATAGGAGCACAAACCCAAAAATGCTCTGACCTGCGTCTTGTCTTTTGGAATTGGCCAATCCTTGACAGCGGCGATTTTCTCTGGATCCGTACGGATACCTTGTTCCGACACTACATACCCCAAAAAGCTAACTTGCCGTTTAAAAAGAGAACACTTTTTCGGACTCAACTTGAGGTTGGCACTCTTGATCTTCATAAGCACGCGTTCCAAGTTTTGAAGATGTTCTTCAAATGTACGTCCTACGATGATGATGTCATCCAAGTAGACAAGGCAGGCATCACCAATTAACCCAGTTAGTACAAGTTCCATCAACCTTTCAAACGTTGCCGGAGCGTTACACAATCCAAACGGCATAACTTTGAATTGCCACAGACCCTTTCCTGTTGAGAATGCAGTTTTCTCCTTGTCCTTTGGGTCAATTTCTACTTGCCAGTAGCCACTTTTTAGATCTAACGTGCTAAACCACTTTACTCCAGTAAGCATGTCCAGCGTGTCATCAATTCTTGGCAAAGGATAGCTGTCTTTCTTCGTAATGTCGTTCAGACGACGATAGTCAACACAAAACCGCATGCTGCCGTCCTTCTTCCTTACCAGCACTACAGGTGAACACCATGGACTGGATGAAGGTTCTATAACACCATCCTTCACCATTCCCTCAATCATGGTTTCCACTTCCTTTTCACGTGCTACTGGTAATCTCCTTGGCCGCTGACGGATAGGCAATTCTTCTCCTGTGTTTATTTTGTGTTGAACTAAGCCAGTCTTCCCGATGTCAGCATCGTTCGAAGAGAAAACATCGGCGTATTTAAGTAACATCCTCTTCGCTTTGACCATTTCATTTTGAGACAGAGCGCTGCGACAGTCTCCTAAAAGTGTGGTCACACTCGTTTGTGCATCCTTGCTGAGGGTCTCAGTTGATAGATATTGGCATCGACGCAACCAATCCACTTCCTCGCAGGTGCCCATCAGTGTGCCCTTTTCTATCACCTGCTCCTTGTCACAAAGGTTCAACACACGTACTCCTGAGATGTCGGTGGCTCTAACCAAAGTTCGTGCCACTTTCCATGGAAGGTCATCGTTCACCTTTTCCACGAGTACGCAACGATGAGTCTGCCCAGGATTCCGAGGAAGACTAACCGGCACAACTGTTTCCGATCTCGGAGGAAGAACAATTTTCTTTAGGCTGTACACATTTCCAGGTAAAGCCCCTTCCATGAAAAGTTCCTCTTGTCCACATTTCATAACTCCTTGATTAACGTCGATCTCACAACGGTACTTCCTCATAAAGTCTAAGCCCAGGATGCAATCGTCCATTATATCGGCCAAGACAACATTATGCAGGTAGATTTTGCTGCCTAGCTTCAACTCCATCTCTCTCTCTCCTCGGACGGGTATATGCTGACCAGTGGCTGTTACCAAATTTATGCGCCCTCGGTTGTATGCAGAGTCCCCAAGGAACCGACTTATGAGTTGAGAACTGACAACCGTGCGAGAAGCTCCAGTGTCTATCGTCAGCTTACATGGTGTTCCGTTGACCTCGCCCTTGATGATAAGACTGTTCCCGTCATGGGTTTGTGAGATCGAAATCCTTGGGGCTCCTTGAAAATCAGCCAGCACCCGCCCCGCAGTCCTGGCTTTTACTCGTTTCCCTGCTGTTGCTGGGCGTTGCTGTTAGCCGCCCTATCCTCTGAAGGTCTGCGATCTTCCCTCTGTGTAGTGCGCTTAGGGCAACTGGATCGAAGGTGGCCCCTTACACCACAGCCGTAGCACCTAGGGCTGTACCCTTTAAATTGGTCGCGATCCGGAGCCGCTGCGACCTCCCTAACGCGGTGGGAACGATGATCCTGCCGCACAGCTTCCACCTCTAGTGCATGGGCCAAAGCGTCCTTAAGCGTCCCGTGGTGGCCGAGTCTCACAGCAGCTCTAACCTCAAGGTCGCGGATGCCGTCGATGAATGTCTGCACCAAGTTCCCTTCAATAAGCGCAGGTACAGACTGGTACGCTTTTCGTACCAGCTTCTCCACTTCAAGGGCCCACTGCTGCAGGTTCTCACTACTCCGTTGCACGCGATCCCTTAGCTGTGCACGAAAAACGTGTTCCAGGTGAGCGTCACCATACCTAGCTTCCAACGCCTCAAGGAGCTGCTCGTAAGTCACCTCCTTACCGAGAGCTTCTAGGACAGTTAAAGCCTGGTCACGCAGGCCTAGGGTGAGGGCAGTCATGGCCTGGTCTTCACTCCACCTGTTTGCCTTCATTACAGCTTCAAACTGTATCTTGTACGCCGACCAAGAAGACGTGCCATCGAACGGCGGGACTTTGAACCCACGTAGCGAAGGTGTAGTAGCTGCGGAAGTAACAATCCCGTCTCCAAGTTTAAGGTTGCCCAACTCCTTCTTCACATCAGAAATGACGTCATCAAACTTGCTGATCCTGGTTTCAGCATCTGACAAGCGGTTGTCATGCTGAGCAACCTTATCCTTCACCTCCTTCATGTCTTTCCCGAAGGACGCGTGAAGTTCCTTCATGAGAAGCATCTGTTCTTCCTGTCGGCGGGCCTGCTCCTCCTTGTCACGCTGCAGCTGTTCTTCCAAGCGTCGGGCCTGCTCCTCCTGTCGGAGGGCCTGCTCCTCCTGTCAGCGGGCCTGCTCCTCCTGTCGGCGAGCCTGCTCCTCCTGTCGGCGGGCCTGCTCCTCCTTGTCGCGCTGCAGCTGTTCTTCCAAGCGTCGGGCCTGCTCTTCCTGTCGGCGAGCCTGCTCCTGCAGCATCATCATCAGAGCAGCAAAGTCTGGTGCTGATGATGCCGGAGCTGCTGTGGACGGGCCGGCCTCTATAGTCGGTACCTGGTCCGACGTCTGCGACGTTGCTGCACCAAAACGCCTCTGGTCCGTCTCCTGCTGGCGTTGACTACGGGTACGGATACCCTCCGTGTCGTCCTTTGGCAGAATCGGCATGATAATCCACTCTTCTGACACCAATTGTTACGAGCTTGGGGTTCGTTACAATAAAAACAGCCGATTAAACCACCAAAAATAACACTTTAATTTAAAACAGTAATTAACACTTCAAACACACTAATTAAAACACAATCGCACTACTGAATACTTCACTTCACTTAATTCGCAGTTGAAGATCGCTTCCGAAGTTATCGCTTGTATCGCTAATTCAATACTGACTCCCGTCGCCGGATGTCCGCCCTTTATATATCGGCGACAGTTATTTCTAGAACCTTCTAGTATAGAAACTTCTGGAAAGTTCGGGTACATACCGGTCCCGATTGACTTGGTGTCGAAACACCGAGAATGTTCTAGCATAGAAAATTCTAGAAACATCTTGACCTCAGTAACTCCGCTATTCGATACTAGATGGCGGTACATGTACGTAAATGTCGTTATGTACCTAGCTTTAATTCTGGCGCGTAACAGTACTTTGATTCAGCTGAGATCAATTCATACTCATAAAGTACACATCTTTGACTAATTTTCCTGAGGAATCCTTTCGTTCTTCTGCTTTTTTAATGACCTTTGTCTGTAATTAAATTCGTTTGCTATAGTAATTTATTTAATATCATCAAAAGATCAGGAGCACGAAACAATTCCTTGGGAGAATTAGCCAAAGAACGTGTACTTTATGAGTATGAATGTTTTGCTGTTTGCTATACTAATTTTTCTACACAAAGTAGATAAATATTTATTAATCAATTTATTATATATATATATATATGTGAATTGCTATTAAATACATTGATTGAATGCCTCCGTATTAAAACATCTTATTAGCTAAACGTCCTATTAGCAAATCGTCCTATTAGCAGAACATCCTAAAAACAAGAGAACGGGAATAGTACAGTAATACCTCACATTCCTAGATTTTTATTTTTTCAAGTAAATACGCGCAGCGCTCAGCTGAGAACTGTGTGCTCCTCTATCTCGGAAAAGGTTTAGCACATGAAAGAATGTTCGAAACAATAATTATTGCAAATTTTACGCTTCAAAATCTTAAAAATCAGTGTAACGTCATTGGAGCTATAGAAACCGAGATATTCGAGTTTCCAGCTTATTTGGGGGCCGAGTCACCAGCGTCCGTGGGAGAATACCCAATGTTAGATCCTACACGTGGTCCCGGGTGGTGCTAATCTGGTGACACTAACTGGTAGGCTTCGGCCGATGGCTTGTGACCACCCAATGGGCAAAAATGTGCCGCCAAGCGGCCTAGCTGCGTTCCGGTACGATGCTCAGTGTAGCTAAGAGTTGGGTCGAAATAGTTGGTCCAATGCAGGCAGACCAACCAGGCTTGCCTTGGCGTGGGCGTATCGGGAGACTAGCCACGGAGGGCAGCGGGATCCGAGGCACGGTGCGCCGCTGGCCAACCGCAAGTAGTTTGCTAGTCACACATGAAAGGCTGCCCCGCCAACTGTTAAAAAATACCGAAATGCACCATCGTGCTGCTTGGCGACCAGATGAAAGGGCCCGATGGACATTCCCTGGGGAGCTTGGGCGTCCCCGCAGTCTCCAGACTAGTCCTCCAATAATTTCGCCCTGTCAGGGTGTGCCTGTAGGTTAGCAGCATGGAACCTCATTTCACTTCGTTCTCCTCAACCTCCTTCACTCAATAACATTTACAGGAACAAAAAGAGAAAAGCTGTACAGCGGCAGCACACCCTTTCGCACAAAGTGCACTTCTCTAACATACGAGGTCTGTTCTTTAATCTCGCCGCAGTCCATCACCACCAAGAGACTGAGAAACCAGCGCTTTTGTTCCTGTCGGAGACGCAGATCGGATGTCCGTCAGACGTGTCATACCTGTCTTACCCAGGGTTTACCCTGGAGCACCATTTCAGACCACGCGCGGGCGTATGCATGTACGCCCGGGACGACATCTGCTATCGGCGTTTCCGTAACCTTGAAGACTCCAGGTTCTCAGCGGTGTGGGCTATAGTGGACACAGGCCTGGACAAAATTGTCTATGCCTGCGTCTAACGTTCGCACAGCGGTGATTTGGAAGCGACTGGCCTCACACAGCACCTGAGTGAGGTGGCGGATGCGGCTCAGCAGTGGTACCCTTCTTCTTCTTAATTGGTGTTATTGGGGGACAAACCTATAGACCTATAGACAAACTATCAGTAGTGGCTCTTCCCATACCAGTGCACAGACCATGCTGGACGAGTCCGAGAGTCGCGAAAGCTAGCACTTGCGTTAAATCTTACCCAGCTGGTCCAGGGGGCAACGAGGGTGCCGGATGTTGATTCGCACACTGCCAATTGCTTGGACCTTTTGCTGACAACAGATCCAGACCGCTATTCGGTGTCGATTTCTTCACCACTGGGTAGCTCCGACCACTGTCTGGTGAAGCCTGTGTCCGTCTACTCCCCGCCCGATCCTAGCTCAAGAGGCACCCGGCGGGTATGGCGATACAGGTCAGCAGATTGAGATGGCATGCGATCTTTCTTTGCATGTTACCCTTGGCAGCCAACTTGCTTTTCTTCAACTGATGTTTCGTCGTGCGCGGACGCCGTGACGGATGTGTTGCGGAGGGGAATGGAGTACTAAATTCCGTTCTCTGACATAACAATGTCTGGCGAAGCTCGTCCATGGTTTGGTGCCGAGTGCAATCGCGCTGATGCGCTTAAGCACGCGGCGTACCTAGCATGTGTCGACGCTCGTACGCGCAAAGCAAATGACGTGACTCGGAAGAAGAGAGCCTTCAACAGGGCTGCCAAGTCCTGCAAGGTGTTGCGGAGGTTTGATCGCATTAGCCGAATAGGAACCAAACTTGCTTTTTGGTCCCTGGCTAAGTCGGTTGAATCGAACTTCTGCCGCCCTCACTACTACCACTGCTGAGACCCGACGGGACGCTGGCCCACTCCACTGAGGAGAAAGCGAACTTGTTTGTTTCTTTGTTTGCGGCATCTTCACGTCTGGATCCTGGTGGCGCGACGCCCCCTGCTTCTCCTGGTGGATGCGAGTCGAGTATGTTGCACATTCGCATTTATCAGAAGGACGTCCGTAGGGTACTGCGTAACCTAGACGTGAACAAGGCTAGTCGCCCCGACGGCATACCGGCAATTGTGAAGACTTGTGCGCCTGAGTTGTCTCCGATCTTGACACGCCTATTTCGCCTTTCGTTTGAGACTGGAAAAGTGCCGAAGGCTTGGACGAAAGCTAACGTGCAGCCCGTGCCCAAGAAGGGTAGTCGAGCTAACCCGTCGAATTATAGACCCATCTCGGTAACGTCCATACTCTGTAAGACTATGGAACGCGTGCTGAATCAAACTCCTGGCGTACCCCAGAAGCGAATGATATCCTTAGTCACCGACAATACGGGTTCCGTCGAAATCGATCAACTGGGGATCTTCTAGCGTATGCCATTCACATCTGGAGTGAAGCCATAGAGAAGCACGGGGAGGCACTGGCGGTCTCCCTTGACATCTCGAAGGCCTTCGACAGGGTCTGGCACGATAGCCTTGTTAGTAAGCTTCCTTCCTTCGGTCTGCCCGCCGGTTTGTGTGATTGGATCGCAGATTTCCTGAGGGACGGTCTGTCCGAGTGGTTATAGATGGCTGCTCGTCTGGACTGCTGGATATTAATGCCAGGGTTCCTCAGGGTTCGGTGCTTTCGGCTTCATATTAATGATCTTCTTAAACCCGGTACCTTTGGGTATACAGACGACAGCACTGTTGTTAAGAGATACGTGTCCGACGCACGATCTGGTTGGTCGCAGGCCCGGTCTCTCCGGGAGGCTATGGTTGAGCGCTTGAACGTGTCCTTACAGGCTGTCTCTAAATGGGGCATTGCCAATCTGGTCAAGCTGCTAAGACCCAAACGTGTCTATTTTACACCAAAAGAAGTCAATTTCACCCAGCTCCATATTTCCGAGGTGCAACCGTGCCGATAACCGACCAACTTGAGCTTCTTGGGGTTACATTAACATCTACTCTCAATTTTGGCAATTTTATAGAGGCAAAAGCTCAAGTGGCTGCAAAGAAGTTAGAGATCCTAGTAAAGGTGAGACGGTCTTCACGCCGGAACAGCTGCTCAAACTCTATCAAGCGCGAGTTCGATCGTGTATGGAATACTGGTCTCATCTTTAGGACGGTTCTGCCAGATACCAGCTTGATGCCCTTGAGTCAATTGAGAAACGAGCCAAGAAGATCATCAGCAATGACAGGCTCGTCGCGACGAAGCTCCAAAGTCTTGAACATCGACGACGAGTTGTTAGCTTGTCTGTTTTCTATCGGTTGCATTTTGGGGAATGTGCAACGTAATTGCATAATTTAATTCCGCCAAGCCCGTTCCATCATCGGACCACAAGACGAACGGCGATGCGCCACCGGTACATGGTGGAATTTTTTTATTTTTTTTTATTTGGGACAAGCTCGCCACACATGGTGGACATCCCACCCATACGCACATAACGTTTTGTAAACACATTCATAATGCGTACAGTTAAGGAGTGGAACTTCTTAGCATAGCAAGTGTGATATAACAGCCATTTGAAACGTTCGTATCGGAAAGATTGTGTAAAATTATTATTAAAATTTTCTGGGATAGGTGTTCCTAAGACAATGGAGTTGGATGTTATAAACGAGTCTGTGGTGGATGTCAGCGGATCTTTGAAAATATCGTCGGATGGTCCTGAGATCAGCAGCATCACGCTGATCGAATACTCAGTCGCTGATTGCCCTAAACCGAAAATACCTCAATGGCCACGAGAATTCAATATTGAGCCTTGTAAAGTTGACATTGAACCCGAATCGAGGATAGCAATCATGGTAAGTCAATTTACGATTACTTAATTATGAGATTGTAAACACAATACACAGCGTTACTATTCTCTAGCATGCAATAACTAAACATATAGTATTTAAAGACCAGCAATATTGCTGGATAGTTTTCCACAATACACGTACCGTTATGAGCCGATGCCATTTGTTCGTACCAATTCCAAAACACTAAACTCTCAAGCATAAACTAAATAAGAGATACTACTGCGCTCCGAAAGAATTTTAATAAAAATTAAGTAACACAACATATTTTTAAAGTGGGTGACAGATGTGCGAGCAAGCACGCGTAGTTGTGGCTCGACGAGCTTTTTCGCTCGTGTGTCAGCATCGCATACGTTGCGTACGTAGGACCAGTGTGTTTCTCGCTTAAAAATATTTTTTCTTAAAAGCTTGAAGCTTTGCCATAAGATAGTGCAAGTTTTACATTCGCATCAAGATTTAAGAAAATATGTTACCCCTGACCGATCACCGGCGCGCCAATTTCACTAATTTTCACATTCGCATGAAAATTAAGCCTTTTTTGTCATTTTGCGATTGACATGCGAATGTGAACGCAGTTTAAACATTAGTGGCCTCCTGGTAGGTGGCATATTTTCCTACTCATAAACCATATTCGTTCCAAGGCGCTAGCAGTCTTGAGTTATTCTTCTGTAGCTAGCCACCCTGTAATTTCTTGTTAGTCAAATAAACCTACATTCAACGGCCAAGTCAGGTTGAACACATTTGAAGTTAAATAAAAGCTTTTAAAACGTGGTTCACGTGTCGCATGAATATTACAGGTCACGCTAACGGCGAATTTAGTGAGAGCCAATCAGACATCACTCGAGCTAGAACTAGAAAAGTCGGACAGTCCCCCGATAGTGGTGCCAGTGATGTACGACGCGCTGGTGCCCGAGATCACGCCAGCGCCCGACATCAGGCAGCGAGCCTGCTTCATCGATTTCATTTATTACACTGAAATCGTTATCACCTCCAACGCTTTCCAGGGCTACTTCACATTGGAAGAAGCAGTGGTAAGTGAAAACGTGGATCACTTTTTCTCGGTTAGTGATTTTTTATAGATTTTAACCGTTTAAAGTGCAGCCTGTGCTCTAACGCGGCTCGTAAGTCATCAATATGCGTAAAGTGCAGGTTGTGCTCTAACGCAGCTCGTAAATCATCAATATGCGTAAAGTGCAGCCTGTGCTCTAACGCGGCTCGTAAATCATCAATATGCGTAAAGTGCAGCCTGTGCTCTAACGCGGCTCGTAAATCATCAATATGCGTAAAGTGCAGCCTGTGCTCTAACGCGGCTCGTAAATCATCAATATGCGTAAAGTGCAGCCTGTGCTCTAACGCGGCTCGTAAGTCACCAATATGCGTAAAGTGCAGTCTGTGCTCTAAGGCGGCTCGTAAATCATCAATATGCGTAAAGTGCAGCCTGTGCTCTAACGCGGCTCGTAAAACATCAATATGCGTAACATTCTTCCATTACTGACTGACTGAGTGAGTGACTGACAGACAACGCACCGCAGAAACTACTTACTGGTCGTAGAAAGATAAAATTTGGCATGTACGTTGGGGAGCATAGTGGTGTACTAAGAAAGAATTTCTTGTTATTCCTACCGGAATAGGAAAAACAGCATTATACGCGTAAGAAGTCGTGGGCAGAAGCTAGTAGTCAAATAAAAATCTTTTGGGATGTCCAATATCAGTGTACCGGGGACAGTCTATTAAGATTTTAATTTGAGTTCTAGCTTTTGTATGAACCATACTGTAAATATTTCCCTCAACATTACAAAACCACTTGAAAAAAAAACACAAAGTCAAAATAAGTGTACCTTCAAGCTGTCAAATATATCTACTGCAGCGTTCCGTTTAAACTTCGCGATTACTTAATTAGCAAATAATAAAACCGGCCAAGTATGAGTCGGACTCGCACACGAAGGGTTCCATACCATAAACCTTAATTTTATGGTAAGTACTTATCTGTTGTAGTAGCGGCAATAGAAATACACAATCTGTGAAATTTTCAGCTCTATAACTATTACGGTTCTTGAGATATAGCCCGCTGACAGACAGACGGACGGACGAGAGCGGAGGCTTGGTAATAGGGTTCCGTTAGTTACCATTCAGGTATGGAATCCTAAAAAAAGTAGTCGGAAATAACTTTGAACATTGCAGGACCCTTTAGTATTTTTAAATGATAATGATATACATTTATTTCGCACATATCACTTATTTGTTTGTTTAATTTTAGGAAGAAACCACTTTGGAAGTCAATGTTGGGATAAAAGAAGGTTTCATTGAACCGAACAGTACGATGTGCTTACCAGTCAGTATCAAAACAAGCGTGATTGGCCTTCAGGAATGTCATGTGAGGTGGGTAAGGCAATGGTATTCGGAGTAAGCTTTTGTAATCAGTTACCCGTTTATTGTGACCTATGTTTTCTATTTAGCGCGTCTTTACGAATTATAGACCGCAAGCCAGACTAAAATTTTGTCATACATTTCCTCCCTGGCGGTAACTTTTAAAATGGTTAAGAGAGTTTTATCATGGAACTCTCTGTGAACATAAGCTGCGATTTGTTAGATGGGTTATGCAACGGCAGTCTCCCAAACACGTTGACAAATAATGTTTTTAGTCATTTCCTCCCGATTGAAAATTGTGTCAGATTATAGCTAAATGGCGAGAGGAAATGATGTGTCTAAAGTTATTCGACTTTATAAATGCTTCATGTAACGACTAAAAAAAGATTAACCTTTGGAGCCTTTATTATTGTTCCTTGAAAATCCCTTACAATTTATACTTATTCAGTTTTCTAGACCTTATTCTGTAATATAAAACAATTATAATCTAATCCATAACTATAAAGAATTAAAAAATCCTAGAACAAAAACTTCCAAAATTCCACTGTGACTAACTTTCACTTTACCATTTTCCTTATATTTCGAAAACTAGATATCCTATTGACTTGATTATTTTTGTGATATTTTTTATGTAAAAACCTGTCACTTGACGCTAATTTTGTAACAATACATCCAAACATCCAAAATCACGTTTAAGTTACCTACAGTACAAAATTTTACTTGAAAATTGTCTTGTATACTATCAATATAGGGATTATTGGATTCTTATGAGAAAAAGGATTCTAATACACACGATTGTAAATAAATAAATAAATAGATATGTATGCAGACTCAGCTGATGCCCTGAACCGTGTAATGTAGGAGCATCTATTACCTATTTTAAATGCACCAGCTGACGAGGTCTCGCGAATCTGATTTTGTTTATTGCTTACAGGATCTCATTAACTATCAGCTTACAAAATTTTATCCGGGAGGAAATAACGTATCTATCTAAAAAGTTATCCGACTTCATAATCTAACTTTGATATCCGTATCGCAGCTGACGTTCACATAGTTGCAAGAAAAAACTTTCTTAACCATTTTACAAGTTATCGCCCGGGAGGTGGAAATCCGTTGCTGGCTCGCGGACCATTAGGTGCAAATAGCTTAATTTTTCTTACCGACTGAAAAAAAGTGCCTAACAGTGCCTAAAAACTGTTAACGAGATAAATGCTTTGAGTTAGCTATCCGTAGTTTAGGATTTCTCTTGTTCAGTTTTATTTAAGTTTTTGATTTTATAACAGGATGAGTTTATTTGGACTATCCAAACCAATTCACATTTGTCACATTACGGGCGTCGGGGTCCGGCCAATAGTAACCTGCACTCCTATGGCACTACATTGGGGCCAATGCAAGTTACTGACGAAATCGGAAAAAACTCTAACGCTGTGCAATGACTCCCCAGTGAATGTTAAATTCTCCGCGACCCTGGTAAGATCATGTTTAGTATGTGGAGAAAAATCCATTCCTTATTTATCTGTTTGTTACCTCTTTGCGCCTAAACGTCTGAACGGATATGGATAAAACTTGGTATAATGGTGATGCTTTCTTACATCCCGGGAAATCAAATGGAATCCCGTTTTGAAGGTTCGATTGAGTATCATGCGGATGAGCCGCTGACAAAAACTAGTTGTATATTAAAAACTGTTGGACAAAGTAAATCTTCTAATGTATAAAATCTCATGTCACAGTGTTTGTTATCGAACTCCTCCGAATCGGCTTGACCAATTTTTATGATTTTTTTATGTAAGTAAGTGTGATAGGTCTGAGAATAGGCCGTAGGGTGTTTTTTTATCTAAATTGCAAAACAACGTTTCCCGAGTCAGCTAGTAAAGCTATAAAAGTTGGATTATCGTAATGAATCACCACTGGACAGTTCCGACGACTGTCTGGTGAAGTGCTAGCCCCAGAGGCTCACGGCGGGTATGGCGGTACAGGTCAGCAGATTGGGATGGCATGCGATCTTTCTTCGCATGTTATCCTTGGCAGCCTACTTGTTTTTCTTCGACTGATGCTTCGTCGTGCGCGGACGCCGTGACGGATGTGTTGCGGAGGGGAATGGAGTACTACATTCCGTTCTCTGACATAACAATGTCTGGCGAAGCTCGTCCATGGTTTGGTGCCGAGTGCTATCGCGCTGATGCGCTTTTTAAGCGTGTGGCTTACCTGGCATGGGTCGACGTTCGTACGCGCAAAGCAAATGATGTGACTCGGAAGAAGAGAGCCTTCAACAGGGCTGCCAAGTCCTGCAAGAAGGTGTTGCGGAGGGCATGGTTTGACCACATCAGCCGAATAGGGAACAAACTTGCTTCATACCCAGCAGGTAGTAAGGCTTTTTGGTCCCTGGCTAAGTCGGTCGAATCGAGCTTCTGCCGCCCCTCACTACCACTGCTAAGACCCGACGGGACGCTGGCCCACTCCGCTGAGGAGAAAGCAAACATGTTTGCTTCCTTGTTCGCGGAATCTTCGCGTCTGGATCCTGGTGGATGCGAGTCGAGCATGTCGAACATTCGCATTCATCAGAAGGACGTCCGTAGGGTACTGCGTTACCTAGACGTGAACAAGGCTAGTCGCCCCGACGGCATACCGGCAATTGTGAAGACTTGTGCGCCTGAGTTGTCTCCGATCTTGACACGCCTATTTCGCCTTTCGTTTGAGACTGGAAAAATGCCGAAGGCTTGGACGAAAGCTAACGTGCAGCCCGTGCCCAAGAAGGGTAGTCGAGCTAACCCGTCGAATTATAGACCCATCTCGGTAACGTCCATACTCTGTAAGACTATGGAACGCGTGCTGAATCATAAACTCCTGGCGTACCCCAGAAGCGAATGATATCCTTAGTGACCGACAATACGGGTTCCGTCGAAATCGATCAACTGGGGATCTTCTAGCGTATGCCATTCACATCTGGAGTGAAGCCATAGAGAAGCACGGGGAGGCACTGGCGGTCTCCCTTGACATCTCGAAGGCCTTCGACAGGGTCTGGCAAGATAGCATTGTTAGTAAGCTTCCTTCCTTCGGTCTGCCCGCCGGTTTGTGTGATTGGATCGCAGATTTCTTGAGGGACGGTCTGTCCGAGTGGTTATAGATGGCTGCTCGTCTGGACTGCTGGATATTAATGCCAGGGTTCCTCAGGGTTCGGTGCTTTCGGCTTCATATTAATGATCTTCTTAAACCCGGTACCTTTGGGTATACAGACGACAGCACTGTTGTTAAGAGATACGTGTCCGACGCACGATCTGGTTGGTCGCAGGCCCAGTCTCTCCGGGAGGCTATGGTTGAGCGCTTGAACGTGTCCTTACAGGCTGTCTCTAAATGGGGCATTGCCAATCTGGTCAAGCTGCTAAGACCCAAGCGTGTCTATTTTACACCAAAAGAAGTCAATTTCACCCAGTTCCATATTTCCGAGGTGCAACCGTGCCGATAACCGACCAACTTGAGCTTCTTGGGGTTACATTAACATCTACTCTCAATTTTGGCAATTTTATAGAGGCAAAAGCTCAAGTGGCTGCAAAGAAGTTAGAGATCCTAGTAAAGGTGAGACGGTCTTCACGCCGGAACAGCTGCTCAAACTCTATCAAGCGCAAGTTCGGTCGTGTATGGAATACTGCTCTCATCTTTGGGACGGATCTGCCAGATACCAGCTTGATGCCCTTAAGTCAATTGAGACACGAGCCAAGAGGATCAATGGCAATGAGAGGCTCGTCGCGACGAAGCTCCAAAGTCTTGAGCATCGACGACGAGTTGCTGGCTTGTCGGTTTTCTACCGGTTGCATTTTGGGGAATGTGCGACAGAATTGCATAATTTAATTCCGCCAAGCCCGTTCCATCATCGGACCACAAGACGAACGGCGATGCGCCACCGGTACATGGTGGACATCCCACCCACGCGCACAAAACGTTTTGGGAACACATTCATAATGCGTACAGCTAAGGAGTGGAATTCCCTGCCTATGTGTTTCCCGATAGCTACAACCTGGGAGTCTTTAAGTCAAGAGTGAATAGGTTACTTCTAGGCAAGCGTGCTCCATCTTCGACCACATCATCGCTTACCATCAGGTGAGATGGTGGTCAAGCGCGTGCCTATCAATGGTAAAAAAAAAAAAAGATTCTGCTTGATTTGGTCTTACGCATTTACTTGGCATGAGCTATTTGTTTCCAAATGGAGTTTTTGTCTATTCCTCATAGGATGCTGGTTTTAGGTTTATTTATTTTTATTACAATTATTATATATCGTCAACATCAACATCGAATAAAAGTTGTTTTTTTTTTTCTAGCTGAGTAAAGACGGAAGATGGGAAATATCTCCGTCGGAAGGCTGCTTAGACCCTGAATCTGAAAAAGATTTAACGTTGACTTTGTATTTGATCGACGCGGCGACCTATACTAATCGAGTAGTGTTACATTTGGACAAAGTTAAGGAAATCGTAAGTAAAATCTTTTCCTGTTACTTTTTATGGTTCCGTAACTCAAAAGGAAAAACCCGGTCAAGAGCGAGTCGGACTCGCGCATCGAGGGTTTCGTACCATCATATATAAATATTTTGGATATTTCACTTACTTTACGTTCAGATAGATGAACAGGCGAACAGATGTATGAGCGGATAGACGGACAGGTGGAAGAGCGAACAGGCGGACAGTTATAGGTACTTTACTATTGTGAATTTAAAATTTTAGCCACTACAGCTTATGGTGACTGAAAAACGTTTCAGCCACTCCACATTGCAAACTGTTTATACAAGATGTTGATTTGCATCCTAGTCAAATTCAAGGTCGTAATTATGCTAATGACCCAAATCAACAATAAAATGGGTAGGTTTTTTTTTTCCTATTTACGGAAATCGGTAAGTGTGAGCCAGCCGTATTTAAAAGCGGCCCGTCTGTTACTAGCCCTATAACCGCGCTTTCACACACAAACAACACATACGCAAACGATCATTCAATAAATTCGTAGGTAATCAATTCCACCCCAACCAATCACAGTGCAGGTACTCTCCCGCGCAAGCTCCTAGCCCCCCCGCCCCCGCGGCCCCGGAACTACCAGTGTGTAGTGTCTGCCGAAGCGCGCGTGCGGTGTGCGATTTCCGCTCTCGGACGTAGGTACAAAGTGCAAGATGACGGACAATTATTCAAATGTCGAGTTTTTAGAGATGGTCCGCCATGTGATGCCATCAGTGGAGAGAGCCTACGTGGAGCCATCCGGATGTTCACGAAAATCTTTCCCGCTCGGGAACCCCATCACAGAGCGTTATGGTGGCTTTCGACACTTTAAAAACGAATGTCTTAGTGTTACGTAAGCTAAAGGAAAACCAGCTACGTTGTGCTCGATTGTGCGAAAAGTGTGAAGTGATGGTGGCAACTTTGTACAATACCTCCGGGTAACTAAGACCCACTGACCAAGTAGGTAATTTATTTATTTGTACATTTTTTAAATAGCTGTTAGCTTAATCAATTTTATTAGTGTAAATTAGTTGATTTAAAATTTTTAACTACGTCAAAAATACCTAAGAGTCGAAAGTATCACCATGTACTTACACTTAACTAACACATCTTCCCATTCCCGTCAAACGTAGAAAAATTTTTTAGACTTAGTAGATCGGTACACCAACTAAGGTAGGTATTATTGCCGGTCCGAAGCCCGTTAAGTAGTAAGGAAAATTTCAAATCAGCCAATTTAATCCACAAATAAAACAAAATTACTACGAAAACTTTAGGTTGAAGGATAAAGTAAAACTAACATTTTATTAATCATCTGAGACCAGTCGGTGAACTTTTCTTTGGCGCACTAGTATTACTGTCTTTAGTAAGATTTCCGTAATCCAATGATGCTCAAAAATTAGCTAATTATCAAGCAAAATTTATGACAATAATGTAGGTGATTTTCGAAATAAAATTAGGTAAAATTATGTAGCGGTCAATGCCCGCGCACGCGCTAGCACTTCTTAGGTAAGACGTCGACACTCACGCACTCAGCTGCATTGTCGCTGTGTGCGTAGTCGGGTGATTCTGTTTTCTTTGTATTGAATTAAGGGTTTAATTCTGAAATACATACTATTAAATTTCAACAACAAATAAAAGCAGCGCTTATTAGTTATTGCCCACTATCGTGCTTTCAATTGATTATTTGTGTCTTGACAACCTACTGAAATTTGACGAGGATGCAAAGCAACACCTTGTATTAGTAAAAATGTTATCGACAGTACTCATGTCAACCGTTGTGGGCTCAAAAATTTAGGGAGAAAAGTTTTACTGCGTAAATCGCAGTTGTTGTTTAACTACAATACTAAACAGACGTACGATCGCGCGCGCGTACTCTAGTTAAAAGTATAACACCGGCAGACGGAGCATAACACATCGCCGAGGTGCACCTACGTCGGTCTATCAGGGTCATTGTCATGACCTAGTTACAAGTGCGGAAATCATGAAGTGTTTACAATAATTTATAGTTTTGGTGTTAAACTCGCCTTAGAACAAAATAATAGCTACACAGTCTATTAAGATAAAAATGGACCTGGAAAAGCGATTGTATGACTGTTACATACAGGAGAAAACGGACAGAGAAAACCTGAAACTTATGGTACGTAATTTGAATGAACACATAAAAAGCTTGCAGGAATAAGTACAGTCTGTTGTCAACATTATCTGACCCACCCTAAAAACAAACGAATTTGGACCCTCTGACAGTAACATTAAGGTTTATTCAATTTATACGAGCTTATCAGACAAGTGCTCGAGGACTTGATGAACAAATACAATAATAATACAGACACGCAAATTTGATCTTTAAAACGTTTGCATTAGGTTTTAAGTTATAACTACTTGTTATAATATAATTAGTGTAATAGCTTGTTTTAATAATTGCGTTCAAGTAATTCTGGTCTCGTGGTCTGTGTATAAGACTGAGAAAAACAAGTTGCGAGATCAAATCCTGCGACGAAGATGTTGTTTTGCTTTCAATTAAGAATTTATTCCAAAACTATTTCTTGTGTTACTGTAAAGAACTATAGACGGATAACCTTCAAATATAAACTTTCTAAAATGGTAATATTTTCGCATAACTTGTAATAAGTGGGTAGTTGAAAAATAAATATTTGTATTCATTATAAAACTGGTATTCAAATGCTACTAAGGGTATGCAGTGACTACGCGCAAACATATTTTACCTTGCCTTACTAAATTGCAAAAACAACGTCTCTTTACAATTTTTTATTTTCTATTTTATAGGTTGTTTTTTTATTATGATGTCTCAATGGAGTGATTATTTAAAATAAAAAATAATCTATTTGCACGAGGAGAAGGTTGGCTGCTTGTGCTGTGCAAGAATAAACTTTATGAAAGTATACTATATGGTTCAAATTGTTTAGAATATTGCGTCTAGAAATTACAACTAAGATCAAATTTTAATGCGCCCTATAAGAGTTGAGTTGGTCTTGCTGTCACTAAGGTAGTGCGATGTTCATCGTTATCTACGTTCGAACCAAGTTTAACCTAAATATAGCTTTTTGCTCAGCTGTTTTTTTTTTAATTATTTCATAACATTTATTTTACATTTCTTTAATGGACGACGTAGGGTCAAAATGTTTATTATTTCATTAAAACACTTAGTTAAGATAAATTAAGTAAATGCTCATATATTTCCAAATTAATATACATTTTATATAAGTATGCCATAATCAAATCTAACCATTTATAAACATTAAAAAAGGTGTGCTTATGCTTAAATGTTTGTTATCGAGAAAATGAATTCTTCTGTGAAATGCTTTACAGATTTATAGCTGCCTATATGTAGGGAATAAATATGTTATTTAAATAGAAAAATCTATTTATAACAATAACATCACCACATAATCAGCAACATTTTAATGGTTTAACAGTCAATCCATTGAGCATTTACTTACATGGTGTGTTTAAAAATGCCTAGACACTAGATTAATTAGTAGCGGATTGGCGCACCGTCCCCTGCTATAACTTGCTGTAAGCGGCTACGCATACCGCGCACCATATTCCAACACAAATCTTTGCCTCTCATGTGCTCCCAAGTCGATGTCACGATCTCAGCCAAGTTGTGTTTGTTTCGCACTTCCGTTGTGTCCCAATTTAAAACCATTTGACCCCATAGATTTTCGGATAGTCGGCAGCATGACGTCACGCAGAATCTCCAAATACAAACTACTATTAAACCTACCACCAACTTCCACCAATTCACCAGGTCCCATAGACGACATCCAGCCCCAGTAGCCCAGGGTTATTCTACCGCTGGTTCTACAAGGTAGCAAGCACTTCTCATTGTAGCGTTCTCCTTTCCTTCGCCATAAGATTTTACGTCCATCTTTGTCCGATTTAAATGATTTTTCATCAGTGAAGATCACAACATTTTCTTCCCAATTACAATTTAAATATTCCTGGCCAAAACGGACCCTTTCTTCGCGATGAGCAGGTGTTAATGCAATTTTCAGTGCCGGTTTATAATTCCTTATCCCAGCAGCGAGTAAATGCCTTCTCACTGTTTCCACTGAAATATTGTGGTTTATTGCGGTTACACGAATGGGTAAAAATGAATTATCAACATGGCTTGAAACAATAGCCCGGTGGCGTTCGAATTCGGGACTATACTTGATGGCTTTTACTCCTGGACGAATCCGCTGAATATTTCCATTGTCTTCATAACGTCTTAGCCATAGCCTGACCGTATTTCTCTAAAACACAAAAAAAAACATTTTTGGAACCGTGTATGTAACTTCTAAGGAGTAAACTACGCGTTAATCACAATCAATAAAATAAAATAGGTATAAAAAAAAACACTTACTGCTATATTAAGTCGACGACTAATCTCTCTAATTCCAACATTCCGCTCACGTAAAAATATGATTTTATGTAGTTGCGATATGATGCTTTTTTACACCAAATTGCTAACGAGTTATGTGGAACGATTTACAAATGTGTGTGCGCAGTCACTGCTATTAATCGTAGTGTAACTTTTGTCACTTATATGAATTTATTATCTACCTCACAAAGCAAATGTATGCTTTACTTCGTATACAACCATTCTTGGTAAATTGAAATTCTCTAACTTAAAGTTTTTTTAATTTACCCACCTGTTTACAAGATAAGTTATTAGGCGTAAATCATATTGGTCGTTCTTTAATAATGCAAGCAATATTGTAGTTCCTTTTTTAATTGCTTGTCATTACAACTAACTAAAACGAAACGACATGTTGTTCGTCGCCAATCCAGCATCAAACCGCTAAGCCACAAGAACTTGTCGAGAATACGCGAAATTAAAGATTGGGTTGTAATTATATAGAGTTACTTAAAAGCTTTTCAACTTTAAAGTCGACAAGATAATGATTAAAATAGCTTAACAAAATGATACATAATGCCGGAGGCTCCGACAATGTTGGGTGGGTTTACCTTAACGTTACGTGTTAAAGATCAAATTTGCGTGTCTGTATTATTATTGTATATGTTCATCGAGTCCTAGAGCACTTGTCTGTTAATTTCATATAAATTGAATGAACCTCAATGTAACAAGCAGAGGGTCCAAATTCGTTTGTTTTTAGGGTGGATCAGATAATGTTGCAAATTAGCATTAATATATATTAATATATTTGTCATCCAGCTTCTCAGGGTCGTATCCACGCCGTGCCTTTCGAGGGCTGTGCTAATACTTTGAAACATGGTTTTATCAAAGGCGCCCTGTATGTCGATGAAGACAGCTAGTGAGGAGGATTTGTTGTTTATTGCACATTCGATCTTTGAGACTACGCTGTGCAAAGCAGATTCTGTTGATTTCCCCGTGGAGTAGGCGTGTTGTTGACTGTGGAGCGGGAATTTACGCAGTGGTCCATCCCGGATGTATCTGTCGCAAAGCCTCTCCAGGGATTTCAGTAGAAAGGATGTCAGGCTTATTGGTCTGTAGGCTTTGGGTTGTGTATAGTCCGTTTTTCCCGGTTTGGGGATGAAAATGACCTTCACCTCGCGCCTTGCGAGGAGTACGTATCTGTGTGCAATACAGCCTTGGTAGATTACTAACAACCATGGTATCAGGACGCCCTTTCCCCATTGTAATAGGCCTGGGAAGATACCATCAAGTCCTGCGGATTTGTATGGTTGAAAGGTCTCCACAGCCCACATTATCCGATCCTCTGTCACTATTTTCCGAGCTGCAGACCAGTCTTGTTCGGTAGGGGCCCATCTTGATTCGGCCGCCCTCGTTCTGTCTTCAAGGAGGTTACAGTCCGGGAAATGCGTTTCAAGAAGTGCCTTACTGGTTTCTTGGTCCGTCTGTGTGTATGAGTTATCTGGCTTTTTCAGTGCGCCGAGGGTGCGGTCTTGATCAGTTGATAGGATCTTCCGCACCCGTGCGGCTTCGTCATTTGATTCTATAGACTCACAGAACTTTCACCAAGCTGTTTTCCTGGCGGTTCTGATATGTTTCTTAAAGCTGTATTGGGTAGTTTTGTATGTTTCCCAGTCTTCTGGGAGTCTGGTGTTCTTTGCTCTGTTGAATTGTTTGCGTAGTGTACTTCTGAGTTTATTTAGTTCAGCATTCCACCAGGGGTAACTAGCAGTACCACGCATGGGCAAAGGGTAATGCGTGGTACTGCTAGTTTGCAGGAGGTGTGGTATGCATCGGTAATATAGTTAACTAGTTTGGTAACAGTATTTTTTAGTTCATTTGGATCTGTTATTTGGTTTCGATGCATTTGGTGCCTTGCTAGCAAAATTGCTAGAAGGCGTTTAAATTCTGGTATGTTTGTTCGACGTGGATTTCACCTGGGCTCGGGCTTTTTTGTATTGGCCGCCAGTGTAAAACGAATTCTCCTGTGGTCGCTGCAGGATGGTTCGTCTGACACTCGCTAGTTTGAGATAAAATTTGTCGCGTTCTCTGTGGCTAGCGTTAGGTCTAAGATTGTTTGTCCCCTGACGGTAACCCAAGTGGGTTCAGAGCCACGGTTTACGATGTTAAGGTTAGTCGAGCATAAATAAGTTGATAAAGCCTAACCTCTGGTGTTCGGTACTTCACTGCCCCAAAGTGGGTGGTGAGCGTTGGAATCGGTGCAGATGATCAGGTCCAGTTTGGTGGTCTCGCAGTGCTGGACCAAATCATCCATCTCCTTCGGTGGGCAGTTCTCGTCGTCGCCTGGCATGTACACCGATGCTAATACGAGATCTGGGGTATCTATGCTAGTTTGTAACTTGATAGTACTCGTAATAGGCACGTCTTTAGGGGTGTATATGTATGTTCGTGGTTTTCGGGTGCTACCTATGTGTGCTGAGTGTTAATTTACCTCCAATATTTCCAAGGCCGCATATACTGTCACATCTGATCCACGGCTCTTGTATAAGTGCGATTGTTCTTGTTTTCGTCTCCAGCGCCCTGCGTAGGCTAGCCGTTGCTGTTTGGCTATGCTGGAGGTTTGTTTGTATGATCTGGATGGTGTTGGGTGTGGGCGGCATTACCGGTGGTGTGGAGTTAGGAGGAGTCTGATCCATCGGATAGTGTCCCTCCCTCCTCCATTCCGTGCCAGTTGTCTGTTGCTGGGGAGGATGCAAGCAGCTGTGACGTCCACCCGGGTGATGTGGGTGGTGCAGACTCTGTGTCTGCATCGGCCATGGCCGCTCTCGCCATCTCCTCCTCCAGTCGTGCCATGTCTTGGTCATTCGTCAGGGTCGGTTCAGTCTCGGTCGTGCTCTTTGTGTCAGTGTCGGTCCTGACGTCGGAGGGCTGAGGTCTCTGATAGAAACGGACGTATATAGATCCCAGTAGGTACGATATACGCCGCTCCCGCTCCAAGACCTGATCAACTTCATCGGCCGGGATTCCCAGGGTCAAATATGTCCCGTGGTTATCCCCACCGACAGAAGTCGCCCTGTACAGCGACTACCTCCCTATGTCATACCAGGAATTCTGACGGATCAGAATACTTTGGAGCCGCGCTATGTCCCCATTATACCTGGGGACGAAGAGCGCAGCTCGGGCACGGGTCGGTATCTCGTCCTGTCGCATGACGGTCTGCGTTTGTTCTGTCTCCGGGAGTCTAATTCTGGGCACATTTAGAGTCAACCAGGTCAGGGCGTTGTCGTCCTCACTCCACATCTGCATGGTGCCCTCCGCTACCCTAGGGAAGCCGCGGAAGGCCGGGAGTGGTTGAGTCGGGTCAGTTTCCATGACCAGTCTTTCTAGCTCAGTCCTAATCAGTGTCGATTCAGTCTGTGTCAGGTCTCGAGAGGGGGGGGGAGGAAAGCAGATCGCCACGGAGAGCCGCGCCGGAATGTCCTTTGTGGCCCGCGCGTAGGTTCTCTCTTCTCTCGTATCATCCGGCCGTTCCCTCTTCGCCGCCCCCAAACCGCTTGGCCCAGGTTGTGGCTCAGAGGTGCCCTGACCGGCACTCGATTTCAGGGTTGCCCTGTGCGAAGCTCCAGCCCGCTTCCCCCTTCCCCTTTTCGGTGGTCGTCGTTCCGTGTCCGGTTCTCGGTCTAGGTTCCGACCTTCCGTTCCGGTGGTTTTCAACGTTCCCGAGGATTTTTCGCGCTGGGTTTCCCCTTCACGGACTCGCCCCCGGTCCCGTGTTTCCGCGTCCGGCCATTTTTCGCGCTGGTTTACACCTTCGCGTACTCGTGGCTGGTCGCGTACTCCCTCTGTGGCAACCATCTGCGCTCCGCGCTGGCTGTTGCCTTCGCAGCTTGTGCGCATCCGATCGCCTTGTTTCCTCTCCCCGGCTAAAGTTTTTCCGCGCTTAAGCATGCGTACTTCACCCGCCGGGGTCGGGATGGAACCACTTGAACAGGCAGCCTTCCCCATGTCTCTTTGGTCATGGTCTGGGTTATTCCTGAAACTATTCCTAACGACGCTCTGTTGCCAGGCACTCGTGGATAGTTTGGTCTGTGAGTGTCGTGGCGCTTGGGTAGCAGCCTGGTCTGTGCTTGTTGGCACGTGTGTCGCAGCCGAAGTAGGTTGGCAGTAAGTTGCCCCCCCCCCCCAGAATACGATGGGGGCTGACCGACGAGTCGGCATGGGATTCCCCGGCTTGGCCGGGACCCACCTGGGTAATTTTTTTTACGTCCTGCTTCATGATGAGTGTTGGGGTTGTTGGGCTTTTTTGGAAACGAGGTTGCCCCTCCTCTGGACCGATAGGATTTAGGGAAAAAGGAGGGAGAGAAGTTTGGAGTAGGAAAAGTCGAGGGGATTAGAGGGGGTACTGGGTTAACCCAAGGCCTGGGATCTGGCCTTCGGGAAACTTCTCCTGTCCGGGGTCTCATCTGAGACACTCCGGTCGGGGGATCGACACCGAGCAGTCAGGTGGCGGTCCCCCAGCCGGAGCTGGGCTATCCGCAACCTGCCCACCCGCTCGGTTGCACGAGAAGAAATGCTTGGCGATCTGTGTCGTCCCGCCCCGGGAGTACGTGTATTCCCGCGAAAGGACGACGCAGCCGAGCCCCGAGTGAGGATGAACTAAAGAGAGTTGAAATAAAGTGACAGTGGATTAGGGCCAAGAGCAGGAAGAAGAGGAAGCTTAACACTTCCCTCTCTCCAAAATAACAACCCGGAGCAAGCGCACAACAAGAAGAAAAAAACAAAAAATTACGAAAGAAAGTTCCGTCAAAAAGGTGCCTCCACCACCGCCATAATAGACGGAGTTAAGAACTACCAAACGTTCTACGACTCGCTAACTGAAACAATACCAGCTGAATCATTTATCGCAAAAATGATGAATGGGGATTGTGTGAAGGTTAACGCCAAAACAAAAGACTCTTATAGAGTAACTGCCATGTTTTTGACTGAAAAGGACTACCATTGGCATTCGTACGAGAATAAGCAAGCGATACCATTTAGAGTTGTTGTGAAGAAGTTATATTCTTCTTGCCAACCTGATCGAATCAAAGCTGATCTATCAACACAAGGATTAAAAATAGAAAAAGTAGACAGCAAATTGAGCTTGAAGAGTAAAAAACCGCTCAACATGTTCGTTTTATCATTTAATAATGACAAAGATGTCAACAAAATCTATGGCATAAAATCCATTTTAGGGTGTAAAATTGAAATTCACCCACTTAAAAATCCCAAAGTCATTCCCCAATGTAAGAGATGCCAGGCGTATGGGCATACTCATAAATACTGCAGTAAAGAGCCAAGGTGTGTAAAATGCACTGGCAAGCATTTTACAGCCAACTGTACCAAATCTCCGCAAGAAAAGCCAAAATGTGTTCACTGTGGTCTACCTCACCCCGCAAACTATAGAGGGTGTGAAGTAGCTATACAGATACAAATGATGAAAAACAGTTGTGGTGCCAACTACCCAACAGTCTCTTCCCTTACTAAAACCTGACAAACAGGTACAGAAACCAAGTGTCCAGTCAACTGCAAAACTCATGCAAGTATAATAATATAATATGCACCTATGCAGAAGCTGCAAAACAAAGATGACAGCCTTCGAATGTAGAGGATAAAATTAATCAGATCTTAAAGTGTATTAAATCATTTAACAAGAGGCTAGAGAAACTGGAATCCAGCACTAGAACAGCCGTTTTAAATAATCAAAAATGAAGAACACCCTTAAAATAATGGCGTGGAACTCTAATGGGCTCCTCAAACATCAAAATGAACAAATGCAACTCTTTTAATATTTAAAAATGCAAATAATATGTATATATATGAATAAATGGAATAATGATCAATCGTGACACAATTTTTTCATCTTCAATTTTAATAAATTAAATTTATCAAATACTACGAAGGATGTTAGATAAGATGTGTAAGGGATGAAGCTGGAATGTTTCTATCGGAGGATGAAAAGGTTAAGGATAAGGGCTATTTTGAAAGACTAATGAATGAGGAAAATATCTGGAGTGGTGTTTTAATTAAATGAGTGAATAAGCAAGTGAATGAGGGGTTAGTGAGGATGATCAGTGTGGATGAAGTGAGAATAGCAGTAAATGAAATGAAGAATGGTAAGGCAATTGATCCAGACGGAATTCCAATTGAAGCGCAACGCACTAATGGGGCCTCGCTCTTAGAGCGAGGCCCCATTAGTGCGTTGCGTTGCGTCGCTGCTGCGGCGATGCGATGTGGTGTGCCAATGAGGCAGAGCTCTAATGTCCATGTTTCACGACGCGATACAAACACGATTTGGTCGGACAGTCTGTCCATCCATCTGCCTAGAAATAAATCGAAATATATGGAAATCGACGCAGCGTCACCGCTGCGACGACGCAACGCACTAATGGGGCCTCGCTCTAAGAGTGGATGGATGGACGTGGTTAGCTTTATTCTTCAATAAGTTGTTGCTAGAAGAAGCCGTACCTGATGAATGGTGCAACAGTTCATTGGTGCCCATCTTCAAAAACAAAGGTGATGTGCTGGAGTGCAACAACTATAGAGGAATAAAGCTTATGTCACATAGTATGAAAGCCTGAGAAAAAGTTATTGAAAGGCGGTTGAGAGAAGAGAGTGAAATCTCACAGAACCAGTTCGGTTTTATGCCTGGTCGGGGTACAGCGGATGCCATTTTCGCTATCCGCCAGCTGTGCGAGAAATATAGAGCTGTGCATAAAAACCTGCACATGGTATTTGTTGACCTCGAAAAGGCATATGACCGGGTGCCTCGTGAGGTTTTGTGGTGGGCCCTTAAGGAGAAAGGTGTGCCTGGGAAGTATGTTCTAAGTATGTACGAGTACTTCATTCATCATTGTCTATTCAATTCACGTCAATTTGACAAGGTAGCAACCTTGTCAAATTGACGTAGGAAATGAAGTTGATTTGACATTTAAGTCTACGTTCAGAAATTTCTAAGTAGATTCTATGGACTTAGTATTTATTATAAGAAAAAAAACAGAAATCTTTTGTTTGCTGCTATAATTTATGTTATAATTATTATGTTATTCTGCAGTTTTTTCTTTTCTGTGCTTGTAAGGGGAACTACGGTTTTCTTCAGACTTTTGCTTTCGTAGAAAATGATTTTGTTCAGTAATTATGTTTTTTGTATGATTAGTGCTGCCATATTATTTAAATTTCATTGCTTTTAGTGTTGGTGTTAGCTGGCGGGTGGTGCAGAGTTACAGAATTTGCACCTTGGTCGTTCTGTTTATAGCAATAGCATACTTATAATTTATTTTATCGTATATTTATATATTAATTGTATACTTTTATCTTTTTCATTAATGTCAGACAATGAGACTTATTTTTCAGCTAACGAATCTGCTGTTACTTCAAGCGACTCAAGTTTTTGTTCTCTTGGTGAAACTCTTGGTGACTTTTTGCGGCATAACTTTGAAGACAAGTCCAGTCGGTTGGTGAATGTATGCCATATTAACGCTCAAAGCGTTGCCAGTCATTATAGCGAGCTTTATGATGCGTTCAATAACAGCAACGTTCACGCCATCCTGATCTCTGAAACTTGGCTCAAACTGCATCTTCTGTCCACCACCTACCCTCTCACTGGTTTCGTACTCATACGGAATGACCGAATTGGTAAGGGAGGAGGTGGTGTTGCCATATACCTTCGAAGTGATTTTCCTTATAAAATACTTGCTTCTTCCTCTTCAAACTATACTGCTTCTACTGAGTTTATTTTCCTTGAAGTTTGCGTCAAAGGAGCCAAAACTTTTATCGGTGTTGTCTACTGTCCCCCTACTGTCGATTACTTCACTGAATTCGAATCGGTACTGGAATCCTTGGATTCTGAGTATGCACACCACATCATCATGGGTGATTTAAATACAAACCTCCTTGCCCAAAATTCCCCACGTTCTTGTAAGTTTCTCCACTTGGTCGAGTCAGCTAGTCTGCATGTGCTACCACTGCAGCCTACTCACCACAATACTGCCTGCGATGACACCTGGCTCGACCTTATCCTCACCTCGAATCCTTCCCTCATCTCTTCCCATGGTCAACATGACGCTCCTGGTTTTTCCCATCACGACATGATTTTCCTTTCCTATATCCTTAAACCTCCGAAACCTAAAGCCAGGGTTTTGTACAGGCGTTGTTTTGCGAGAATGGACGTTGAGAAACTTTGAAAGGATGCTTCTGTGATTGATTGGGAGTCGCTGACGGAGGCCACTTCTGTCGACGATAAGGTTGCGATCTTCAACGATGTTGTGGTCAACCTTTATAACATCCATGCTCCAGTCAGAAAAGTTAAATTGAAACGTCCTCCTGCACCTTGAATGACGGCAGGGATACAGATGGCCATGCGACGCAGGGACCGTGCGTTCCGTAAATATAAGAGGGATCGTACTGATGAGAACTGGACTCGATGCAACCAGGCAAGGCATTAAGGAATAGATGCAACCAGATGATACATACGCAATGCTAAACGCCGCCACATTCTAGAAAATATTTCTACTTCCTCTTCTGCCGATATTTGGAAATTCCTTGGAACACTAGGTATCGGCAAACCGCGACATTTAGACCTTCCCAATTCCATTAACTTAGACGATCTCAACCGACATTTCTCTACTGTACCTACCATGGATCGTCTCACTAAACAACAAACTCTGTCGCTGATCTTTGGTCTAACGCGTCCTCAAATTGACCCATTTTGTTTCGTCCCAGTCGAGCCGGGGGAGATCAGAAAGATCTTACTCTCCATCAAATCCAATGCAGTAGGATGTGATAATATCACTCGTGGTATGATAATAACTATTCTGGATCACCTCCTACCTGCCATCACCCATATTGTAAATTTTTCCTTATACTCTGGAGAATTCCCTACCTTGTGGCGTAAAGCCTATGTTCGTCCATTGCCCAAAGTCCCCAATCCCATTCTTCCAAGCCACTATCGCCCAATTTCTATTCTTCCCTTTCTATTCAAAGTGCTTGAGGCCTGTGTCCACAAACAACTCACTAAGTTTGTGCAGTGTAATTCACTGATAAGCCCCCTACAATCTGGGTTCAGGCCCGGGCACAGCACTGTTTCCGCCCTTCTTAAAGTGACTGGCGATATAAGGGCAGGACTGAAAGACACTAAAGTCACAGTTCTGGTGTTGGTCGATTTCTCGAATGCCTTCAATACCGTCAGTCACGACATCCTGTTGGCCATTTTGTCCTATATTATGGTCTCCCCTGACGCGCTGGAATGGTTCGCTTCCTACCTTTAGGATCGTCAGCAGTCGGTTCACTTTGGGGACTCATCCTCTAACTGGTGTGATTTAGAAACTGGCGTTCCTCAAGGCGGCATACTTTCTCCTCTTTTGTTTTCCATTTTCATTAATCTCATTACTTCCGAACTTCGGTGTGCGTATCATCTGTATGCTGATGACCTGCGGCTGTACTGTCAAGGGAGGGTCGATGAAATACCTGACATTGTTGACAAGTTAAATCGGGACTTAACAGCCATTCAAACCTGGTCCGAAAAATTTGGTGTTACAGTGAATCCTAACAAGTGTCAGGCTATCATTATTGGGAGTCCTCGAAACGTGGCTAAACTGGATGGTGCAACTTTGCCTCCTGTTCTGTTCGATAGTACGGTCGTTCCATTTAGTACTGACGTTAGGGACCTAGGCTTGCATATCGACAGTACCCTGAACTGGCGGGCTCAAGTTGCTAGCGTCAGTCAGAAAGTTACGGGAACGCTGCGGGCTCTGTATCGCTTGAAAAATTTGTTACCATCGAATACGAAGACAATGCTTGTACAGACCCTGATTCTTCCCATCATCGATTATGGTGACGTGTGCTACTATGACCTGAATGCAGATCTCCTCAACAAACTTGACCGCCTTCTAAATTACTGCATTCGATTTGCTTTTAATTTGCGAAAATATGACCATGTCTCTGCGCATCGGTCCCTTCTGAAGTGGCTACCCATACGCCAGCGCAGAGAACAGAGGGCGCGAACTACCTTGTTTTCATTTCTTAACTCTCCTAATTCCCCTAATTATCTAGCACCCCACTTTCAATACATTTGCCCTAACCACAATAGAAACTTACGCTCATCGCATAACCGTCTTCTTTATTGTCCCTCTCACCGTACTGACTTCGTTCACTGTTCTTTCTTCATTCAATCAATTTGTCTGTGGAATGCGCTACCCCAGGAAATCAGGATGGCAACCAACCGATTGACCTTCAAGGTCAGAGTTCGCGAGCATATTCGCAAGAGGTTGGGTTGGGAAGAGGAGGCAGTAGTATCGTCACAGCGCTAAGTTTTTAGTCATTGTTTGTTTGCATAAACTGTTATAGTATATTCGTGCATTTGTTTGTTTATTGAGTATATCTATTATAGTACCTACGTATGTATAGTTCATATATATATAAATATATATATATCTTTGTATTTATTAAATATCTTTTAATCGCGTTTCTTGCTCAAAATTGCACCTACCACTACTTGTCTCTGCATCACCCAAGGGTTGACTGGTAGAAAATGCCTATGGCATTAAGTCCGCCTCTGTACATTTGTGTGCATGAAGTATTAATAAATAAATAAATAAATATGTGCAGTTGATCCGAGCGATGTACAGTCGAAGCAGTACTCAAGTCCGGTCTACAGTGGGCACCACTGACAGCTTCAGTGTAGCAGTCGGTTTACACCAGGGCTCGGCCCTCAACCCTTATCTCCTCCTGATGATAATGGACGCTCTGACGTCGGACATTCAGGAAGAGCATGCTGTTTGCTGATGACATTGTGCTGGTTGCAGAAAGCGGCCTAGAGGTCCAGAGCAAATTGGAGACGTGGTGGCAAAGACTGGAGAGTGTTGGCCTGAAATTGAGCAGAACCAAAACAGAGTACCTGTTCTGCGATTTTGGCGGTCTCTCCAGTCCGATACCTATAGCTCTCACCGGAACGCCTATACCGATTTGCTCCGACTTTCGGTATCTCGGGTCACTTGTCCAGGGAGATGGCGATATAGACCGAGACGTAACACACCGGATCAACTCAGGATGGATGAAATGGCGACAGGTCACTGGAACAACTTGTGACCCTCGGATGCCCCTCAAATTAAAAGGGAAAATATATAAGTTCGTGATAAGACCTGTCGTAATGTATGGATCCGAATGTTGGGCTGCGAAAAAGACGGTCGAAAATAGATTGCATGTAGCGGAGATAAGAATGTTGAGATGGATGTGTGGAGTAACGAGAGTGGATAAAGTGAGAAATGAGTACATTAGAGGCACTTTAAAGTGGCGCCAGTGACGGAAAAGTTAAAAGGGAATCGCTTGTCTTGGTATGATCATGTGAAGAGGAGGGATGAAACGCATATAACTAGAAGAGTTACGAGTATGAACATAAATGTGGATGGATGGAGAGGGAGAGGAAGACCAAAGAAAAGATGGATGGATTGGGTGAGGAGAGATATGAATGAAAAGGGAGTTAGTGATAGAGTGACGACTGATAGAACAGAATGGAAGAATAATGCGTGTTGCGCCGACCCCAAGTAACATGGGATAAGGGCAGGAAGATGATGATGATGAAATTTATCAACTACTCCACCAAATACCAAATCATACGAAAATGGAAAAAAACTAGAAGAAAAAAAAAGCAAACCAAATACACATATAACTGTATAAATATAATAATACCATTCTATGACGAACTGAAAAAATTACAATGCTGACAAGAGCCGCAGCTCGTTGAGCACGCCCACCATCTCCGGCCTCGTCGCTCAGCTCCGTCTCGCCGCCGCCGGAACACAGCCCCACCGTGAGTGCTGTGACACCGGCCGTGGCAGTCGCGTCAAGCTCCAGCGACGAGTACTTCTCGCCGCCCACGACGCCACCACCTGCTCGTCGGCGAAAAGGACGCCGGCCGCTGGACGGCTTTGGACCTCGAGGCCCACCGGCCTCTGACAGGGTCCCAGCTCCCGGCGGAAGTGTGCAGCGTATGTGATGGATACGTTCCATAAACGAAAATGTGATAAGCGAATACTTTGGGGCTACAGAGGGAGGAAACAACCTGACCGCGTATCGTGTTCGGATGCGCTCTTTGTTTCAGGTGCTTGAGCCAGCAGTCAATGTATCGGCCCAACGTCTATCGGATCAGGTGCGGGTCATCCTGCGTAACCATATGTTGGATGATACTACACTTGATCGCCTCCGAGCTGAACTGAGTAGCCGTGCCATTGCCCCCTCGTCGCAGACTGTGGTACTATCACAGTTTCACCAAATTCCCAGCCATGTTGACGAGGAGAGTAGTGACAGGGTTACAAATGTGAGTACCCAGTGCAGTGACGAATTGAGGAGTGCTTTGGAGTGTGCTATTAGGGAGTATCGTTACATGCTGCCTGAACTTAGGCCACGCTTACCTCGTTTGCCCAAGCATAACAAAAATAGGGCGCTGGTGGCTGCTCTGGATTCACAGTTGTCAAGCTATTTTGATAACTGTGATAACCTCACCGATACACATTCGATCATGTACTGCACGGCTGTGGCGGAGTGTCGTGTAGCTCACGTCAAATTTGCTGATCACAGGGCTACACGACCAAAACAAGCCGTGCCGGCTTGGCAGTGCAGGATCGAGCGTCGTATTGGTGGGGCCAGAGCACTCATCGGCAAACTAGTTTGCTTCAGGGAGGGCAACACTCGTCCAAGAGTGATGCGCTTTGTGAGACGGGCGTTTTCGGGGACTGATATTAGTTCCCGAGAGTATTTGTCCCGGGTCACAGAGCGTATCGACTAACTGAAGCAGAAGGTGTATGCATGGGAAAACCGTATTCGGAGGTATAAGCGGCGCGTGGAGCGATACACCCAGAATCGCACATTCCAGAGTAATGAAAGGTGGGTATACAGAGCTTGGGAGCGACCGGACCAAGGTGTGACTGACACGCGCTTGCCGGATGATGATGCCATGTGTTCGTTCTGGCGCAGCATCTGGTCGGTGCCTGTCAGTCACACCGAAGGTGGTTGGACTAGAGAGGTCGAACGAGCGTGCGATTCAATACCAGAAATGGGGGGCAATCACAATCAGCTCCCAAGATGTAGCTCGTGCAGTCCGTCTGTTGCCTAATTGGAAATCTCCAGGACCGGACGAACTGCACAATTTTTGGATTGAGTGGCTACAAAAGTCGCACGTTCGGTTGGCATTTCAGTACCAGACTGCCTTGGATACCGGCTCGCTACCCGAGTTTCTTACAACAGAAGTTACCCACCTGCTTCACAAATCCGGTACCAACGCGGAAACCAAAAATTATAGACCAATCACGTGCCTACCGACGGTCTATAAGGTTCTTACATCCACTTTAACAGCCAAAATTAACACTCATATAGACAGCAACTCGATTATGTCTGCCTCTCAGAATGGATGTAGGAATGGGTCCCGCGGTACTAAGGAGCTGCTCCTCATAGATATGGCCATTAGTCAATACGTTCGGCGTTCCCGAAAGGATCTGTCGACATGCTGGATAGACTATAAGAAGGCCTATGACTCTGTGCCTCATACATGGCTCATGAGGGTGCTAGAATTGTATAAAATTGATACAACGCTACGCACCTCCCTGATGTCGTGTTTGAGGCATTCGCTATCCAGGACGTCATATCCAGAGAACTAGCGAACCGATAAGGGTCGAGCGGGGTATATTTCAGGGCGATAGTTTGAGTTCGCTTTGGTTTTGTCTAGCCTTGAATACTTTAAGCACACTGCTAGAGAATTCAGGGCTAGGATATCGGTTGAAGAGAGGTGGTCAGGTTATATCTCAACTCTTTTACATGGATGATTTGAAACTCTTTTCCCCCACTAATCTGCAACTGATGGAGCTACTGAAGGTAACTGAAACTTTCAATAGCGCCATCAGGATGGAGTTTGGTGTGGACAAATGTGCAGTCATGCATGTAAAGCGTGGAGAGATTATGGAATCCGTGGGAGCTGAACTCTCGGATTCTATAAACCTGAGATCCCTCTCTCCAACTGAAACTTACAAGTATTTGGGTATGTCGGAAGCGTTTAGTATTAATATTACTGACATGAAACTTTCGTTGAAAGAGCGCTTCTTTGGCCGCCTGAAGAAGGTATTCAATAGCTTTCGGCAGAGCAAGGAGCTTCACGGACGCTTTTTCCGGGCCCTACATAGGCCTGACGTAGACCAATAGCGTCCGTAGCCTGGCTGCGTTTCGGTGACCTTTTTGGAGAAACCGAAGGTTTTGTCTGTGCAATTATGGACGAAGTTATCATGACAAGGAACTACCGGAAATTTATTGTGAAGGACGGCACGGTTGACATATGTCGGGCATGTCACTGTCTGGGAGAATCAATTCGCCACATTATCTCTGGGTGTTCTCGTCTAGCTAACAGAGAATACTTGCATAGGCACAACCTTGTAGCCAGGATTATCCATCAGCAACTTGCTCTGAAATACTCTCTTGTGGAGTCGGAGGTGCCGTACTACAGGTATGCGCCCGACCCCGTTCTCGATAATGGCAATATCACATTGTACTGGGATCGGTCCATCATCACTGACAGGACTATTGTTGCCAATAAGCCTGATATAGTGGTGTTGGACCGAATCGAGAGGCGTACAATGATTGTAGACATAACCGTTCTACATGACGAGAACCTCATGAAAGCCGAGAAAGATAAACAAATCAAGTATATTGACTTGGCTCGCGAGGTTGTCGACATGTGGGATGTGGATTCCGCAATCATTGTACCGATAGTCGTATCAGCCAATGGCTTAATAGTCACGAGCCTCGACCAAGAGGCTTTCATTAGGCAGCTGGATCAAGGGCTTGATTCAGAAAGCGGTACTTCTGGACACGGCTCTTATTGTTAGGAGGTTCCTCTCTCTGGAGCCCTGACCCGTAGCTTGGACCCTGTTCCCGATACCGGTGGGCTACTGTTTATTATATTTTTAAATGTTTTTATATTTTTTTTTTCAAATATTTAAAAATGTAATATGGAGGTTAATTTATCGAATAAAGGAAATATTAATCATTTTATTATCAGGCGACTGAAGCCCATGGATAAAATACACAAAATTAAAATAGGTATACACATGTGACATCCCAGAACTGGAAAGCAACACCATTGCGACCTTTGCAGATGATACTGCAGTTATGGCTACCGGATCAAGCCACAGAGAAGCAGTCGAAAAAGTCCAAATAGCTGTGAACAAATTTATGACTGGACACAAAAATGGAAGATCAAGCTGAATGAATCAAAATCAATTCACATTGACTTCACATACAAACACCTGGACTATCAGATACCCAATCTATATAAATGGCATCCAAGTGCCTTATGCTAATACAGTCAAATACATTGGCATAACTCTCGACGCCAAGTTGCGTTGGAAAGCTCATGTCAAAAAGAAAAGACAGGAACTCGACATACGCTATAAAAGTATGTATTGGTTACTCGGAAGGAAATCCACAACACAAAACAAAACACATACACAAAATAAAACACACAACATATAATAAAATATCCCTATAGAAGCATATTCTGATGCCAATTTGGACGTACGGTATCCAACTCTGGGGCTGTACTAAACAAAGCAACTTCAAAATAATCCAACAATTCCAAAATAAAGTACGAATTCTGTCAATGCACCCTGGTACATAATAAATGACGACCTTCACCGTGACCTTAAGATGGAATTCGTCACCACCATTATTCAAAAATTTGCTGAAGCCCATGAACACAGACTTCATCGACACGTGAATGTTGAGGAAATTCAGCTGCTAGACAACACAGACTTAGTGCGTAGGCTAAAAGAACTAAACCATTTGAATTAGTGTAGTGTAGTGACAAAGTGAGTGAATAATAGTAATAATGTTGACTTGATCAGACTCTAAGAAAATGCTCCGGACTTGTGTAAAAGTGCATATGAAAGAAAGAAAGAAAGAAAAGGAAAGAAAATACGTTTATTCTGCCAGAAATGGACACTATTCGTTATATCCCCCCGTGGAACATTTTATCTGCTGAATTTCCACTTCATTGGATTAATTTTTTAGATAAAGCCATTGTTTATTCCTGATAGACTAAACTGTTAGCGTACCTACGTAACTGTAAATTATCAAACTCTTTTTATTTATTTTATTATTTTTTTATAGGTAGATATAATTGTTTTTAATTTGTAAAAACTGTAATTCTTATTAAACGATTATGTCTAATGTGAAATTTCCTTAAAAAATACACACATTTTTATTTCTTGCTTATTTGCAAAATAGTTAAACAAACGTCACCTAAAACTACTCCAAATTTCAAGTTCATAGCATTCGTAGGTAGTTCTTCAGCTATCCAGCTGTGACAGACAGACTTAGTCACAAAACGGAACCCTTTGTTGTTCGTCCGTTTGTCGGTCCAGACCGTTTATCTCTGGAACGCGTAGAGGTATAGAGTTGAAATTAAAACCATATACTCAAGTTTATGGCCGCTTGCAGCTGTGAAAAAAAATCAAAGTAAAGAAAGATACTTTCGTTTATTCCGTTTTATACTACAAGTTTAGGGAAAAGTCTGAAAACATACATTTGTAATTTAATCATAGAAAAAATATAGTCTTTTTAAAGTAATTTGTAGTTACTTTGTACGGAACCCTCGCTGGGCGAGTCCGACTCGCACCTAACCTTTTTTTTTATTAAAACGCTCGGGTTGACCACCGAACGTTAGAGCTAAATCTCATTTGATAGAAAGCGATGATGTGGTCGCTGGTCGATGATGGAGCACGCTTGCCTAAAAGTTAACTGATCCTAACTAACAAGAAATAAAAGAATCAACAAGTCTAACAGTCACTGTTATAGAATTAGATGATGAGTTAGTTCAGTAGGCACGATACATCTGATTCAAATGCACACGTAATTAATCTCTAGTATATCCCTCAGATTGATTGACAAAATATACTTATTGTAGTATTGTATTTGCCAACTTGTGCTCTGCTGATGCTCATTTGACATTTGTTTTGACAATCTAGCTCGTGCCTTTATCTGCAACCGGTTTCGGGACGAGCATAGTGGTCGGTGAGCTCAGGGACCAAATATTTCTCGGACGACATTTTACTAAAATACCTTTGGAAGCCAAAGTTATTGTGGAAAACTGTGGGACACGGTTACATGCGCTGGAGATGAGTGAATATTTCAAACCACCTAAAACGAAACAAGCAACAGTGTAAGTATGATAAATAAGGCCGATTCTAATTGACAGGTTTAAGTGCCAAAAATACAAAAATCCGGTATTTTATACAAATAATATCGATGTGTCAATGAATACCTACAGTGAGGAGGAGGTATTTAAAGGCTCTAATATATTTTTAAACAAACTAAATTAAAGTAGTCACCTTCAGTAGTCACTTTCGGCTCCTTAATTGCGTTCCACTTTTTTGTTAAGTACATTCAGTCAAAAAAGTATCGGGAATGGATGATTTGTTTATGGTTCCAAATTCAAATTACTGTTTTTTTGTAGTTGTTAGATTGGCACAACTGTTTTCCATTTCGGCGCGGAGTTTGAGTTGCATCTGTTATTTATATTAAATACAGTGCTGGTTTTAGTAATATCATATATAGTGTGTATTGAGAATTTCACAATAGACAAAAATATCGAACAAAGAGGTTGTCTTAAATTTTGCATCGCCAATGGAATTTCGTGTTCGGAGTCACTGAAAATGTTACAGAAGGCTTACGGTGAATTGACTTTATCAAAAACTCGTGCTTATGAGTGGTTCAAAGCGTTCAAAAGCGGTCGAGATGTGATGGAAGATTTGCCTCGCTCTGGTAGGCCGTCAACGTCTGCAACTGAAGTTAACATCGCAAAAGTGAAGAAAATAGTGACAGAAAGTCCCCATTCAACTCTGAGAGAGATAGCCGCCGAACTTTCTGTATCTCACGAGTCGATCCGTACCATTTTAACTAATCATTTGGGTATGAAACATGTTGCTGCTCGGCTAGTCCCAAAAGATCTGAATTTTCTCCAAAAACTCAATCGCATGAAAGTCACTGAGGACATGCTAGAATCGTTCGGACCCAACATTCATGAAACGCATTGTTACTGGTGACGAGACGTGGGTTTACGAGTTTGACATGCAAACTAGTCAACAAGCTTCGGAGTGGTGCCTTCCAACTGAACCGAAACCGAAAAAACCACGCCAAAGTCGATCAAAAGTCAAAGTCATGTTGACTGTTTTCTTTGACTATCGCGGTGTTGTGCACTCTGAATTCTTACCGGAAGGTCTAACGGTAAATAAAGAATATTATTTGAGCGTTGTGCGGCGTTTAAGAGAGCAAATTCGACGAAAAAGGCCAGATTTGTGGAAAGAAAATTCTTGGATTTTGCACCACGACAATGCGCCTTCGCACAAGGCTATCATTGTGAACGAATTTTTAACCAAACACTCAACAAATACCATCCGGCAACCACCATATTCACCAGATATGGCTCCTGCTGACTTTTTTCTTTTTCCTAAACTCACATTACCACTTCGTGGCACCCGTTTTCAATCGATAGAAGACATAAAGGAGAATTCGCGGCGAGAACTAAACTCAATTCCGGAAGCAGCGTTTAAAATATGTTTTGATGAATGGATTATTCGTTGGCGCAAGTGTATCGTTTCTAAAAGAGCATACTTTGAAGGTGATAAAATAAATTTGGATGAATAACAGACATTTTGTGTATTATTGATCTTTTCCCGGTACTTTCTTGACAGAGTAGTATATCTGAAAATATTATAATTGGCACTTAGAGCACTTTTAACAATAAGGTATTTGACTATTATGAAAAATATACAAGATGTGATTTGCATCCTAGTCAAATTCAAGGACGTAATTATGTGAATGACCCATTTTATTGTTGATTTGGGTTCTCGACCCAAATCAACAATAAAATGGGTCATGGATAAAATGGGTAGGTATTTTTTTCTTATTTACGGAAATCCGTAAGTGTGAACCAGCCGTACTTAAACGCGGCCCGTTTGTTACTAGCCCTATAACCGCGCTTTCACACACATACACAACGCATACGCAAACGATCATTCAATAAATTCGTAGGTAATCAATTCCACCCCAATCACGGTGCGGGTACTCTCCCGCGCAAGCTCCTAGCCCCGCCCCCGCGGCCCCGGAACTATCAGTGTGTAGTGTGTGCCGAAGCCCGCGTGCGGTGTGCGATTTCCGCTCTCGGACGTAGGTACGAAGTGCAAGATGACGGACAATTATTCAAATGTCGAATTGGTAGAGATGGTCCGCCTGTATGCCATCAGTGGAGACAGCCTATGTGAAGCCATCCGGATGTTCACGGAAATGTTTCCCGCTCGGGAACCCCATCACAGAGCGTCATGGTGGCTGCTACGCAGAGACTGCGGGATCATCGGCAATTTGACGTTCCCCGGCATGCTCAAGCTCGTGGCAGCGTAGGTCTGCCTGTCGCCTTGCAGGAAGACATCCTGGAATACTTACCTCTAGCGAGACCCACGGGCAAGCACGCGGGAGGCTAGTCAACACGTTGGAGTGCACCACAACACAGTGTTTTGCCTACTGAAGCGTGAACTACAGCACCCGTTCCGCAAGTACGCGACTACTTGACCGAAAGTTTTTGTATTTCGTGCAAGGATCATTAGTGCTTTCGACACTTTAAAACGAATGTGTTAGTGTTACGTAAGCTGAAGGAAAACCAGCTACGTGTGCTCGATTGTGCGAAGAGTGTGATGGCAACTTTGAACAATACCTCCGGGTAACTACGAGTAAGTAGGTAATTTATTTATTTGTACATTTTTTAAATACGTTGTTAGCTTAATCAATTTTATTAGTGTAAATAAGTTGATTTCAAATTTTTTACTACGTTAAAAATACCTACGAAAGTATCACCACGTTAGGTACAGATGTTCTGTCACGAAGTCCGTTTGGATATGAATGTTGTCAAGCGTGCACATGCACATTGTTTTTGTGTGCGTAACCTCGAGAGCGCTCAGTGTCGATCGGGACACGGTCCGGATCAGTAGTGTTTTGTTTTTTCTCAAATTGTTTCACGGAGAACGGTCACCAAAACGAAGACGAGTTGTCAATAGTGAGGTAATATTTATTTATACGTTTTAAATTAAAATTTTATACAAAGATACTTAATATAGCAATAGAAGTATTTATAAACTGAATGTTTTTTTTTGTGTTATAAAATGTTTATATTTCTTAATTATTTTGATTTCATTTGGTTTAGGGTCGAAACATGATAAGCTAGTGTTTATCATTTCCTGCGAGAAGAATATGAATTTACAAAATCATTCATGGAACCCAACTGTGATTTGTCTCATTTACGAGACATTACACGACGTATAGCTGAAAGAGCTCGCGGCTAGATAATAACAGCCACACGAGTCGATCTTCAAGGTTAAGCAACGCTTGCCAAGGTTGGTCTGTGGATGGGTGACCATCTTAACATAGCGAGTTTCCTCCGTGCCTCGGAAAGCACGTTAAGCTGTTGGTCCCGGCTGTCATTTGTAGATCTTTGGCAGTCGTTACGGATAGTCAGAAGCCAGTAAATCTGACTCCAGTCTTGCCATGAAGTACCGTGTTACCTAGTTACTGGGTTGTGGAGGTCTGGTAGGCAGCCGCTCCGCGTAAAATACTGGTATTCGGCTAAATCCGGTTTGACTGGAAGCCGACCCCAATATAGTTGGGAAAAGGCTAGGCAGATGATGACGGCGTACAGCTGAAGCTACGGGTGTTAGCCAAAAAATAGTTCAAAGAATACCTATTGAAAGAAGAGAGGGAATTGCCATCCACTTCATCAAAATTTACTTCACCTATGAAGAAAAGGAGAAAGCTAGATAATATAGTGGAATAGATGAATTTTACAGCCAAGCCAATTTTAAGAAAATGCGTTAAAACTGGATGGCTTCGATTCAATATGGCGGGACTTGTGAGTGACGTCACATACATACATCGATCATTAGTGATCGATGCATACGAGTACATACCATAAGTGCTGTCTCTGTTTATCACAGATTTTAAAACTGTGATTTAAATGTTTGTCTGCGTCCTGTCTACTTTTGGTTATGAGAA
The DNA here is from genome assembly GCA_950371165.1 of Lacanobia oleracea. Classification (NCBI taxonomy): domain Eukaryota; kingdom Metazoa; phylum Arthropoda; class Insecta; order Lepidoptera; family Noctuidae; genus Lacanobia; species Lacanobia oleracea. Next base: position 9,031,357 of record OX493393.1, read on the forward strand.
ATATAATAAAAAATCTAGTCAAATACCAAATTAATTGATGCCATATAATAATTTATCATTTTAGTGCGTTCTTCAACGTGGAGCCGAAATCATTTAAAATTGGCGCTGGGGAAAAGTTCGAGCTGACTATAACGGGATGTTCTCATAAAGTGATGACGTGCAAGGAAACATGGTATTTAATAGGCAGTGTAGAAGGCATCAATAAAAAAGAGTTGTTATTGGAGTGTCCGATTATAGCCGATTTCGTCGATCCCAAAATAGAAGTGTCTTCTTCAGTTGTAGAACTACAATATGACTACGGGCCGTACAGTGAATTCTATAAGTTGACAGGTTTGTGAAACTTTGAAAGTTATTAAGTATAATCAAATACATAACAATTCAGTTTGTAGTAATTAATATTGTTATGAAGTTTTTTTTCTCTCAAGTTTAGGTACTCAAATAAAACATAAAACCGATATCTACCTATTTCATGAATTTCACTACTAATGGAATTAATGTTAGGAGCGAGCACAACAAGTAGGTAGATAGTTAGTATTAGTAATCTCTAAAGCTTGCTGTTGAAGTTCGATAAGTTACCGAGTTAGTCGTAGTTGGGGAGCCTATTAAATATCGGAACTACGTTCTGTTTCTTTAATTTCAGATGAATTCTTCTTTCTTATGTTCGATTTCGTAAAATCATGCACATCAACGCTCGTGACTATCAGACCAAAGGCCAGTTACATTAATACATACCATGCATTTTGCAGATATAATCAGTATTAAAAATGTTTCTAAACTACCATTGGACTTCGAAATTTGTGTCAAACCGCCGTTTGCAATCATTCAAAAGCAACACACATATAAAATACCACCTGGAGAAGAGAGTATGACGTGCTGTTGTATACAATACAGGAAGTCTGATTTAAATCTTCAAAATATTCTGAAGAAAATCGGTCCGCATCAATCACGGACGTTTATTGACTACCTAACATTGAAGCCCGTTGATCCATTACGAAAGGGATCATTAGAATTCTTTCAAGATATTCGAAAAATTAAGATGGCGTTCAATCTGACGCACATGATGGAAGAGCGGCTAGAAGACCAGGAGGTTATGAAGCTGCAGATATTGTTTGATACCACGAAACACTTAAATCTCAAGTCTCGAGTTTATTGTGATTTAATGAGAATAAAATTTAAAGGACACAAAAATAAGGTAATGGATTTAATTATAGGCTTGTGTTTAAACACCGCCCAAAAAAGTACCTATTTTACTACCAAAAAAGTTCTAAACGGTTACCAAAACAGATAAATGGTCACCAAATAATATTCGAGAAGTAGCGCTCGCCGGCCGCTGTCGCGGCACCGCTTGCTTCGCTCGCTCGGCTCGCGCGCGGTTGGTCACAATTCTAACCTAACCTAACCTATTTTATCCAGTTTGTAACCCCAAGCCTACATTTTATGGCAATCACAGTTGAGTTGGATAGAATTTGGTGACCGTTGATCCATTTTGGTGCCTAGGCTTAGAGTCTTAAAAATATTATTTTTGGTGACCGTCTAAATTATACCCTTAATTATACGTTACAAATACCCTTTTAAACACTTAAGAATGTTTAAATGACGAGTTTTTTCTTTTTCAGGATGCCATAAAGCTAATCGGTAAAATTAACTTCCCAAATATATTTATCGTATCACCAAAACTCGATTTTCAATGTATTTTGAATGGGACTATAGTCAGCAAAACTATGAAAATACAAAATGTAACGCCAGTCATGGTTTGTTATAGATTTCAATGGAAAAAATGTTTGATCACAGATCTTCCAGTAGTAAGTACTGAATATACAATTAACGTTGGTTGCTCCCTTTGATAAAACCCTTGAATAACAACCATTGACTATTGTTGATAGTTTAGTGTATACCTAGTCTAATTTAGATAAGTAACAACTTTGGGAAAGGCTAGGTAGGTGAGGATGACAAAACTTTTCTGGAAACTATTTTCAGTGTTTAAATAAACGAGGCTGGTTTAAGTACAATTGATTTACAAAAACGAAGGCACATCGGTGAATCATCTGCCTAGCTTTTTCCCAACAATATGGAATCGGCTTCCAGTCAAACCGGATTCAGCTAAGTACATCAGCGAATAATGGCCATATTTTTAGACAGATCCTGAGAGAATAAATTTTGTGTGTAATGCAGTTTCTCGAGACAAGAAACCACCTGACGACAGTATTCATAACGGTGAGTAATTGCTTAAGTAAATGTTACCTAGCCTTATCACTTTCTTATGGAGCAAATAGTATTTTTCATAAACCGTTGTTCAAAATAATAGTGATTTCGGAGAATTAATGCGGCCTTTACGGGGCGCCTTTGCAGCCTGTACGGGGTGACCCCGGGCTACTACGGAATGACTAATTGGTCTATACGTGGTGGTGAGCCTATCTCCACTTGGTGACTGTGAAGCCACTTATCGTCGGATAATATCACAATATCACACACCATCGACGGATCACCGGGTGACCGTTACGACTCTACGAATCTTCAACGACGAATTTACGCAGGTCCATTAGAAATCGTCTCGCTGTTGTATCGTTGAAAAACTTAATATTGACGACGCAATATCTTAATGTTGCGTCTCGCCTATAGCGCGCTGCGAGTGCTGTGCGGCGTGTCTTGCGGGGAAGACGTTGCGAATAGTTGACGTTTTGCTCGTCAATGGTACTCGAAGAAACCCCACGGTTATATCGCCGTGTAGGAAATACATTCGTAGAGTTGTTATGGAATAAACTGTCAGGACGGCATTAATTAATTTAATAGACGCTGCGATTTACGTTAAATTCATGCAGTATTTATTTACATTCTAGGAACCATTATGCGAGATATTTTAACTAGTGAAATGTCAGACAGATCGATGCTTGAGAAATACAGTATTACTAGTACTGAAAAAACAGTTGAGTTAACGTCCATAGATAATGACATGATGAAACTTCTAACATTAAAAAAAATAATACCCATGATAGAAGGTGATTATGATAAAGAGTTTGAGTGGAATCCAAAATTTGCCAGGCTTTGTAAGCGTTCCAACAAAACTGACATCAACGATGTATTGCAACTAGTACTGCATCGGGGACTGCTTAAACCTGGCGAGATTCAGTACGTGCACATCATATTTAGACCGAAACATAATATTAGCGTCCGCGCCATCCTGGAATGTGAAGTATTGGGCGGGCCACCTGAGTCGATCCTTGTCACCGGACAAAGCTGTGACTTGAGGTATAAAATAAGTTCTAAAAGTATTAATTTCAAAATCAGATCTTTTCATGAACATGCCATTGAAGAGCTAAAAATATCAAATACTGCACCTCTAAGGTTTGAATACAGAACATATCTAAATGAGCCAAAATTTGAAAATGAACTACAAGGAACTATTCTTGAATTATTGCCATGTGAGAGGTCATTAGAACCTGAGGAAGAAATTGAAATGAAAATAGTGATGCGACCTGGCGTTGTTGGCTACTTCCATCGAGTATTTTTGTTAGAAATTGGTCATCTTCCTCACATTCCAATAGAAGTATTCGGCTGGGGTGTTATACCCCAAATATATTTAACTTTACTAAAACCTGCTGTAGAACACGTAAGTTATTTTTATCGTTTTTGTAGAAATATGTTGTATCAATGTATCATATCGGCCAGACATAAAAAAAAAAAACCGTTGTGAACAGGGATACTGTTAGGGTACAGCAAATGGTATTGTTTGGTACTTATCTAGGTATTACTAACAGTAAGAATAAGAATAATAGAATAATAAAATCTATTATCTAAATTATCTAAACATATTATAAAATCGTAGACTTTCCGTGTCTGACCATTGAAAAATAATTGAGAAACGTTTGGAAATAGATATAAAACACAAAGAGTAAATTTTTGAAGTTTTTGTCTGTTTATATGTTTGTCTGTAGGTATGTTTGTGGAAGCAGCACGCAAAAAACACTGATTAGATTCATAAGCTGGGTTCTGAAAATTATTCAGTGTAGTTGTTGATCGTTTATTTCATCAAAAATATTTTTTAAGTTCAGTAAGAAACTTCATACAGCTGAGCTTTGCGCAGACGGAGTCCTAGACGCGTAAATAAATACAAAAACGTTTGCAACACACAGTAGTTGTCCTGGACACATCACGTAATTGAACGTAGGATTTTTTTGGGTCAATATTTCCGATCTCTTCAATAATCTTTGTCATATTTCATCCAATTTACACAAAACATAAGGTTTTGTGGAAATTGGATTGAATGATGGAATTGAATTATACATAATAAACCTTCCTCTAGAAATACTGTGACGATATAAAAACCGCTTTAAAATCCATTGCGAAGTTTAAAAGATATAAGCGCACAGGCCGAAAGCGACATTGTCTTTTACTTACAACACTAACTTCAAAAAGTTAAAATTTGTAAATAATCCAAAGTAGGTATCTTATGAACTATTGATTTGTATCCATATCCGTTAAGCCGTTTAGACGTGAAGATGTGACAAACAGACAGAAAGACAAACTTACTTCTACATTTAGGTGTAACATTACTCGTAGTATGGATAAGGATAGAATTTAAACAGTATTTAAAAATAGAAGCTGTTCTAGCTAGTCTGAACCCGTTTAACCCTGAGAGCCAATTGTTCAAATTCGCAATGTGTCAAAAATGTTGGTAATTGAGGCTTTTTTGACAGATTGCGAATGAAATGCGAATGTTGCTTAAAAGTTAGTAGTATAGGGTATTGCATGAAATCAATATTTATTATCTAAAAAGTTTATCTGAGAATATATAAAAATATAATACTAACAGTGAAAATTGAATCGAAATTGCTCCAAAAATAAACGATAATATATTTTTAATAACTAGATATAGATATATCTAGTTATTAAAAAAAATATATCTGTAGCTTTCGCGAAAACGCTGTTTTCTATGGCAGCTGTATCGGCGTCATGGAATTTGACGTCAAATTTCATATCGGCCTTCTCATGCACGTTCCCTATTGGCCCTGGTCACTACAATCTCGGATACCGCTTTCAACTATGGCTTTGACAAAGGACATGAAATTGCACACATTTATCAAAATGAATGTCGGTGCATTGTTGGTATTGCAGACTATTATTACAACTATGATAATTTCATTTGGCGATGATATTACCATGGTTATGCCAAAACTCATTCTCATAATAGGTATTGTTTGTTAATGTGTTCATATATAAGTTTGTGTGTGGTTGTATCGTTTGTTTGTCTGCATCGGCTCTTAAATTGTGTGGCTTCGGGCCTTATTACAGAACAAGTTCTTCTTTAACAGTTAGGTACTTTTTATTAACAAAGGACTAAACAATGTTGTTGACCAATCATTTAATAATAAAATTACGATTGCAGTGCGTTATTTATGCCAATTTATTGGTTTATGTTTGGAATGAAAAGCATAAAGTTGTTCTTTCAGTTGGATCCGGAAATAGGATACAGGGCCATACCAGCTTTGACGCAACAATATTTGGAAGCGATCAGTGAAATATTTAGTAAAGGCAAAGAGGAACATGTAAATTCACCTCTTACCGATAAATGTTTCGAAGATCCTGATTTTCAGGCAGATTGGCATATTTGTTCCTCTTGGGTAAGTGCTTATGTTTAATATACCTAGCTACACTTGGCTTTTTTAGTTTTTTTTTTTTTACTATTGATAGGCACGCGCTTGACCACCATCTGATCTGATCTGATGATGTGGTCGAAGATGGAGCACGCTTGCCTAGAAGTAACCTATTCACTCTTGACTTAAAGACTCCCAGGTTGTAGCTATCGGGAAACACAGACTCCGGCAGGGAATTCCACTCCTTAGCTGTACGCATTATGAATGTGTTCCCAAAACGTTTTGAGCGCGTGGGTGGGATGTCCACCATGTACCGGTTGCGCATCGCCGTTCGTCTAGTGGTCCGATGATGGAACGGGCTTGGCGGAATTAAATTATACAATTCCGTCGCACATTCCCCAAAAAAAATGCAACCGGTAGAAAACCGACAAGCTATCAACTCGTCGTCGATGCTCAAGACTTTGGAGCTTCGTCGCGACGAGCCTCTCATAGCCGATGATCCTCTTAGCTCGTTTCTCAATTGACTCAAGGGCATCAAGCTGGTATCTGGCAGATCCGTCCCAAAGATGAGAGCAGTATTCCATACACGATCGAACTTGCACTTGATAGAGTTTGAGCAGCTGTTCCGGCGTGAAGTACCGTCTCACCTTTGCTTGGATCTCCAACTTCCTTGCAGCCACTTGAGCTTTTGCCTCTATGAAAGGGCCAAAATTGAGAGTAGATGTTAATGAAACCCCAATACGCACAAGTTGGTTGGTTACCTACAATAAGACTGTATTTTATAAATATTTCAGGACGGTTATCCTTCTGCAATTGACATAGACATGGCGACCGAACGATATTTGGTTATAGAATACATAAAGCAACGTCCAGAGCTTTTGACCGCTTACTCTTCAATGATGAAAGTTGGTCCGATACCCGGATTTTATACGTTACCCTACGTCATAGACTACGGAGTGGTTATAACTGGAAGCACGGTAAGGGGCAGGGCTCGGTTCTGTGTTGTCAGCTGTTTGCGGTATAAAAGATTCGCACGTGCTATTCAATTTATTAATGTCAACAGGTGCAATGCACAGCTGAAATGATTAATTATGGACCGATTGCGTCAAAAGTACATTTTGCAAAAGGCACAAATGTTCCTTCATGGCTAGGAATGAAATTATGTGGAAAATTAAATCCTGGTGAGACCGGGAAACTCGAAGTCAATTTCATGCCCACTTCTGCCGACTTTACCGAACTGGAACAGAATGTGGAAACGTCTTTCAACATAGAGGTTAAAAATCTTAAAAATTGGTTCCTACTTGAAGTCAAATAACGTCAGCAGGAATAAAATTACACATTAACTTGTTATAAAATGAAGTGTCTGGATGCTTCTGATCGATAAGCATGTATTTGTCCCAGTTATTATTATTTTTTATAAAAATTGCCCCACACTAGGAATTTCTCATGTATTGTGTGCGTTTACAAACATACAAAGTCATATACACAAACAGCCAGACTAGGAATAACTATCTGTAGGCCATGCAAATATTTGTTCCGTACGTCGAACCCGCGACACGCAGCGCATCAGCCGATCGCTAAACCACTGCGCCAACAAAACCTAGAATGTTTAACACTCGAGTATTAAACATTTTAGATTTTTGAAACATCATTAGTGAACGAAATTATTGTTTTGTACATATTCATTGGCACCTTCAAAACAGTTTGATTACAAACAACTAATTAACTAAAAATGTTGTTTCAAGATAAAAATACTTTCAGGCATCCAGTGATTTTATTTTTAGTGACCGATTTTGATGAAGGTGAATAACGCGTTATAAACTGTCAATTATCTGTCAAATACAGATTTAGGCCAGCCACATAAATTGTAGGTATATCTACAATTTTCAAATAGATCAATCTGTTTAGTAGAGTATTTCAAGACTATACAGTTGTTCAGTATACAGGAACAGGAGCGTATTTGCGCTGCAATACATTGAAGTGTCGTTCGATTCCCATATAAGGTAAATGTCCCATATTTCGGCATGTTAAGGCTCTTACGAATTCGTTATTTATTCTTAAAATCCTAAACATGATAATACTCTGAAAGCTTTTCAGTGATATGGATATTGATATTTTGGCAGTAATTAAATGCATGAATTATATAATTATAGGTAATACTTTTATATTACTTTATTTGTGGACCCTTATTTGGCTCCTCTTTCGTGATAAAATTTGGCTCTACTCCTAAGTTCGTAAATTCGTGGCTCCTGTTACGGATAAAGTTTTCAGGTAATTCTATAATAAAAATCATAAATATTTAACGGGTTTAAATAAAAAAGATACATGCCAGAGTGAGATCTAGCTTAGGTAAAGCTTTTATTGTTAATTACAATCTAGGTACTTACTTATGTTCTTAATAATTGAAACAAAAAAATGTCTCATGTTTAGGATATTTCTCTTGCAGAATTTCCAGATAGTCAGCGTTTCGTACCTTGCATGCCCCCGAAAAATAAAAAGAACTAATCGAACCTATCTCTGAGTAAATTCATAACAATTTATGATTCCAATTTACCTTAAAATTGTAAACTCGGATCGCAATCGAACTCGTTTTATGAGAAATCTAGTGAACAAAACATGTACCGAATTTAGCTCATACGAAACATCATTAAATACGTAATTGTTTTATAATTCACATTTAAATTACCTTAGTTTTTTATATAAATACATAACCACCAAAATGTATCAATAAAGTCCTTGATTCGGTAATGACACGAAACACATGAAAAATAAAATGACCGCTATTCCGTGAGTCGATTTATTGCAGTTTTAAAGGACTTCTATGCCTTCATATTACCTTTTTCTATGTCTAATCAATTGTTTAGGAACCCATAATAAAACTATCAAAAGTTTTATCCAAATGGACTTACCATTGCCTTTCCATAAGCGGAGCTAAGTCGGAGCGAGCACTTTACGGCGACAAGGAGCACGGGGACACCGCACCGCTATTTGTGGCCGACCGACAGTTTCAGGCCTCGTATTACTTTCAGTTTAGTCGCTAAAATATTGGTTTTTTAAATAAATTAAATTAGCGATTTTTTCTCATGTATAATTTATATAAATAATATTTCAATTGCTTATTTTTTGCGCCAGAAACAAAACGAACGAAATAACGTACTAGCACGAACTTATGGACATTTACTGTTACCTTATACTTTGACATACAACTAAACAGTTGTTCGGTTAAAAAATTATATGTATGGCTGCGGCTGGCCTTAACGTTTTCGAGCTAACGTCATTCGATTTCAAGTAGTCAAACCCTAAAAAACGTCTTAAATCTCTAGTCAAACGTTTGTTTATTTTCCTAAAAAGTGATTTTTGTTTAGGTACCCTATGGGGTGACGATTCCCATCCAAGTCAAAGCCCTTTGCGCGGTTCCTTATCTAGCCTCAAATGTTAATTCTATTGATTTTGGTTCTGTGAGGTGTGGGGATAAAATTATTTGTTCAATTCCATTAAAAAACGTGTAAGTAAATTTATGATCATACAAATAGAAGGTTGAAGTAAGAAATCCTACAATTTAGGTACTGTAATATATATACCCGTCGATGTCGTGTTGCTTAAGGGTCAGCTCACACCGAGACGCGACGCTGCCGAAGAGGCCAGTGATTTCGCGCTGCGCGCGCCGCCGCGAGACGCATCGCAACGTCGCGATGCGCATCGTAAAATCGTAAAATCGTTGGCAACACGACGCTTCGCTGCGCAGCAAGACGCCGCGCGGCGCAGCGGAACGTGTCTGCATTCTTTAATTTTATTTTTGTATTCTTCTTCCTCTTACTCTTCTGCAAGAAGTCCGATTATAACAAGATCCCAATCTATCATTATAATTTCACTCGAGCACTCTACCGAACTGCATCAATTCTACACGAAGTCTGGACGGAAATAGTAGAGACAAGTCGCTACGGCGGCCTCGGCTGTGCCTCGGGGCGTCGCGCTGCTTCGCGAGGAACCGCGCGTACCTGCGATACACCTCTGCGTCGCGATGCGTCGCTCTAAGCCTCGAGGCGTCACGAGGCGCAGTGCTCGTGCAACGTATTTTGAACTCTCACTATGAAATGTGTGTCTTTTCGTGTAGGAAATTAAGTTTTATTTTGAGTCACTCTTTTAAAGTGTGCGCGTGTCTCGATGTGAGCTGACTCTAAGCGATCTTTAAGTCCAACTGTGGAGTGACATTCTTTCGGCTGAAATGATGACTGCTAATTAATAAAAAACAAAGAACATCTCTCCATCCATCTAGGTCTCTATCGTTTTTTCACGTTACCTATCCTACACATTACTTTCATTTACTTTTCAGGGGTAAACCAACATGTATTTGGTTTGTTACCTTGAGGCTGAAAACGTCCGGCCCCGTCCCTATGGTAGTGATGGACAGTTCGGGGAAATACGAACCAGGCGAAGGAGGGTGGCTCAGTGTCGCTTTTAAGCCGACAACGGAGGTTTGTATTTCTTGTTATCTTGCCCCTAATGGCAAATATCGTATCCGTTGTTTTCATTAACCGTTGCTGTTGAGTAGGTATACGGATTTTTATCATTGGCGTATCTAGGGATTTTTTCCAGGGGGGGCCTGGCCCCCAACTTGAGTTGCGACGTTCAATAAGAAAAATTGTTGCGGTGTGCCCGATCAAAAGTAGAATTTTAGGACAGTCATAGTCAGGAGGCCCAGGTAGCTCCCCACAATCCCGGTGCCCGGGACGATATAAGTAACTTTGATGAGTGATGCAGGAAAGCTTAAGAATTTAGAAAGTGTACATATAATGTAAGAGCGAGCGAAGCGAGCTCGAAAATTTTTGGACCTTTTATAGGATAGCTTCGATTTTCTGCCATTAATATCTGAATAGAAGTAACTTTTGCCTCATACAGGAAAGGTTAAGAACTGAGAGATAAAATGCAAGAGCGAGCGAAGCTAGCTCGAACACTTTTGCACTTTATCTCATAGGTTTCATTTTTTAAACTTAATAAAGAAACTTTTTTGACAAATGCACAAAAGTTCAAAAATTTCTTGTTTGAAGTACTGTATCTCTACACCTTGATGATGTATGGTGATTATGGTGAAACTGAAGCAAATTGTGTCTACTTTAACAGTATGTGGATTGTTTTTTTACTTAAAATACACCGATGTGAAGTTAAAAACCAAAATCTTAAACCGAAAACCGGAAGTTTTTCGAGCACCAAGCAGTGTACACTGTTAGCATCTATCCTAACAACATCTCAGTAAATCAGGATTTTTAAATGTCTGGCTTTTGTATTATGTAGGTAATAATATGATTCTAGGTTTTACGCTGGTAGTAGATTGTTTATATGATTGATGATGATTTTGTGAAGTTAAATAAGTGTCCAGCCTAGGAACCGTTCCCCAAACATCCTGAGGTGGTCCTCAGACAATCCTGGGGTGGGTACGGCCCACCCCCCCTTATATACGCCTATGATTTTAATACAAGTGGACATAGTATATTATTGTACTTAAGGTGGATTTATTAAGAGTGTGTGAGTGGGTGTGTTTCTACATATAAACTTTAACTGTGGCAAATGTCATAATCCTCCGTTCGCGTAAGTTTCGTAAAAGGGGTACAAAGGTTTTGCTTCACGTATTAATAATATTGATTTAGTTAGAATAAAACTCAATAACATTTATAAGTCTATCAGGGTCTTATTAAGTAATGACCTAGTGGCTGAATGTAAAGTGGGTGTTGGTCGGTTTAAATTTGTGTCTTACCATCCCGCCAATCCCTGCAGGACCCTCGTCCCTTAACATGCGTTAAATCAATTTTGCGATATAAACATGTATCTACTTTAGATAAATGTTTATCCGGGAACATAGTATTGGACGAAATCATAAACTCCAGATATGGACCCGAAAAATTACCCACATCCACCTTCTTCATTAATCTGCAAGCAGGAACAAACAACAAAGCATCAAAACAGGTGAAATTTATCTATCATCAGGCAGTTTCAATAGAGGATCCTAAAAAAAGGATAGCACCGGTACAGTGCCAAAGATGTCAGCAGTATGGTCACTCAAAAAACTACTGCATGAGACCATACCGCTGTCTAAAATGCGCAGAATCGCACAACTCTAAGGAATGCCCAAAGACTGATCGCACTTCCCTAGCCACATGTGCCTTATGCCTAGGTCCACACCCAGCAAATTACAAGGGATTTGAGATATATAAAGAAATTTTAGCCAGAAAAACGCGAAAGCCTAACTAAACTAAAACCATACAGATCACCAACAGAAATGAAGAGAACAACCCAAAGGACAAACAGAAAGAAGCTACGAACGAACGCAAACAAAACGCAGACGTAGTAAAGGCATTACCGCAAGAAAGAACCTCAACCCAAACAACATATGAACAAAGCACACAACACACCACCAGTAAACTGGAAGAGATGTTCTTAAAGCAAAGCGAATCGATTGACGTTATCTTACAACAGATGAGCACCCTTTTAGGACTCATAACTACACTCGTTAATAAAATCGTAAAATGATAAATACAATCAAAATAGCCACTTGGAACATCAACGGGCTATCTCCCAACTAGAGTGAAGTCGAGACCCTGATTAGCCTCCATAGGCACGATGTCCTACTTATTTCAGAAACACACTTCACATCCATCTGTCAAATCATAATAAAAAAACTACAACGTTTACATTACAAATCACCCTAATGGCACTGCGCACGGTGGAACGGCTATTATAAAACGAGATTCCATCAAACACCATGAACTACCCCAACTCAGCACGGAGCATATACAGGCAACCTCAATAGCCATCCACAATAGTAATGGAGATATAACTGTGTCTTCTGTGTATTGTCCACCTAAACACAAGCTTAAAGAAGAACAACTTACTGTGTATATGAGGAGTCTTGGGCCTCGTTTTCTATCAGGAGGAGACTGGAACTCAAAGCATGTCCACTGGGGTTCGCGACTTAAAAATTGCGTTGATGTGAATCATTTAATGTGGTAGAGCCAACTCACTGGCCGACGGACCCAAACAAACTGCCTGACGTTCTAGATTTCTTCATTATGAAAGGACTCAACAGCCTCTTCTATGGGATAGAATCTTGCTTGCTATTGATGGGTCGTCAAATCACACCCCTGTCAATCTAACGATTGGCGCGACTGTTCTAAATCGCCAAAAAAATCCAAGGTTATACAACAGCAGAACAGACTGGACCGAGTTCCGCAATAACATTGATACGTCACTAAAGCTCAAAATAGCCTTAAAAAATAATGAGGATATTGAAAATGCAATCATCAATTTTACCAGATTGATTCAAGAGACATGTTGAAAGTGCTCACCCGAAAGTAATAAATGTCAAATCAAATCAAATCATCTTTATTGTGGACTATAGGTATACATCATAAATACAGATCTTAAATAATTAAAATAAGTTCAGCTATGCCCCGCCGTTGAGGCATACAATGATAAAATAAAAATCAGAAGTTAAAACACAATTAGTCATATTAGTCTCGATACATTCCACCAAGATATAATACAGTGCCACTAGAAATTCGCCAAATGATTTTGGAAAAGCAAAGACTGCGTCGTGTGTGGCACACTAGCCGCCATGCTGCTGATAAGCGGGCCTTCAATAAGACTATAGTGGACCTCAGGCAAGCTATCAAGGACGCAGAGGATGCAACTGTAGAACACATATGCAATCCCTGTCTACAACCAGCGCGACTGCTTATTCACTCTGGAGGGTATGCAAAAGCAAAGATCAACCAAAATACCCAAATCCACCGATAAGACTAGAAGGAAGACGATGGGCTAGAACAAATTAGGAAAAAGTTAATGCCTTCGCTGAACACCTCGCGAAAGTTTTCGTCCCAAACGAACCGGACCCTGGCATGGATGATGGTGATATAGATAATACTCTAATGCAAGATTTCCAGCTGGATTTGCCAATCAAACCTGTATTGCCCAAGGCGAGTAATCCGAGCGTTAGATGGTAAGAAGGCCCCAGGGTTCGATATAATTGACAAAAAGGTCCTAGAGGAACTACCCAATAAAGCAATCGTCTTCCAAACAACTATCTTTAATAGTATGCTTAGGGTGTGCCATTTCCCATTGTTGTGGAAAGTATCACAAACTATAATGATCCACAAGTAGGGGAAACCGCCCCATGAAGTGACGTCTTACAGGCCTATTAGTTTGCTGCCAGTACTCTTCAAGATTTTCGAGAAAGCTTTGCTGCGCCATCTCTTAACTTCAATTTCCATCGTCCCAGACCATCAGTTTGGCTTCAGACCAGAACATGCCACCACAGAACAAATACACAGAGTGTGCCGCGTCATTAAAAATGCCCTAGAGACCAAACAGTACTGTTCCTCAGTCTTCCTCGACATACAACAAGCCCTCGACAGAGTATGGCATAAAGGACTACTGAGCAAAATAAAATTACACTTACCGCAATCTCCTGGAGTGACAATTGCTACCTATGCAGATGACACCGCAGTCCTGGCATGTAGTGATTGTCCTAAAAAAGCGTCGCAGAAACTACAGGAAAGCCTAGACGAGTATTTGTGCCTACACAACAAAGTCTGTCCAGGTCGCCTTTACGCTTAGACACCAGCAATGTCTACCGGTTAAACTTGGTCCTAATCAACTCCCGCAAAGTGACTGCGTCAAATACCTGGGTATGCACCTGGACCAGCGACTAACATGGAGAAAGCACATTGAAACAAAACGAAAGAAGATCGATATTAGGTACAAAGGCATGTACTGGCTCCTCGGGAGTAATTCAAAACTGTCCATAGACAATAAAGTGCTGATCTATAAGACCATATTAAAGCCTATCTGGACTTACGGCATTCAACTGTGGGGCTCTGCGTGTGACTCAAACATTATCATGGTTCAGAGAACTTAAAATAACATTCTAAAATGGATATCAAATGCTCCATGGTTCATTAAGAACACTGAAGTACACGAACACTTGAACATGAACACAGTCAAGGAAGAAATAAGGTTGTGCTCTAAGAAATATAAGTCCAGACTGGAGAGACGCCCCAACTAATTGGCTGCCCAACTTACAATACCAGATTGTGTCAACAGGCTCAAAAGACGCAACATCCTACAACTGGATAGAGATATTTGTAGAGAGAGTTGTTGATATTAAGAGAGTTGTTCCTGATGGAGAAAAGCTCTTGCCTGCCTAATCCTCCTTCAACTCATCTGCTCATAAATTCTAAAAACTGATTGCAAGAAAAGCAACGAACAAAAAAAAAGATAAAATGTTTATATCGTGAAATTTATTTAACTTATAAGTGTTGGCAATAGTCTCGTGATTGTAAATTGCAAAATTACAGGATCCTAATGTAAAAACTAAACTCGTTTTCATTGAACAGATGTTGTACGAAGGCGTTCTGATATTCAGATTTCACATGAACCCCAATAAAATGACTATTCCGGTGACGGGACAAGGCATAGTGCCCCACGTACATATTATCGGGCCCAACGTTAACTTTCCGCCCACACTGCCGTGGGCAGAGACAACTGACATATACTTCGGGCTGACGAATCCTTGTCCATTTCCCATAGAGCTCATTATAGCTCATACTGATGAGTAAGTATAGTATATTTTCATTATGGTGCGAGATCCGTTATAAGAAATAGTACCTGGATGATCGAGCTTCGCTCGATTTTTTTACGACATTCTCTAAAAATGAAACCTACCTAGATCGATTTATCGCTCCTGAAATCCCCAGCATACTACTAAATACTAAATAACATACTACTATACTAAACTAAATTTCATGAAAATCGTTCGTTGTGGTAGTCGTTAAATACAAGAATTGCTCGTTTAAAGGTATTAGATATACCCTCACATGGTATTTAATGATAATATAGAATATATGCTTGCCTAGGTTGCCTAGCTAAATCACGAGCCAATGATGTTAAATAATAAAATGTTTAATTTAGTTTTTTTGATCAACTTGCCTGATATTTGCATGCCATATTAGAATGGCGGAATGTGTCCTGCACCAGAATTATGTAATGTACCAGCTCTTTAAAACTGAAGCAGTAGAAGACCGGATCGATACTTTACCGACGACTTTTAAAATAAAATTACGGACACGAATTGCATTTTGGAATATACGTACGCTAAGTGATGACAGTTGACTGGTCCAAGCAGAAGCAGTCATGCTTAGTTAGAGTAACAAGCTGCATATACTCGGTCTAAGCGAAGTGAGAAGAAACGGTTTTAGTGACCTCTGAACGTCCAGGGGCTTCACGTTGCTATATTTCGGTAAAGAAAGTGAGAAAAATGCGCGAGTATGGCGTGGGTCGCCTCCTCTCTAATACAGGTAAGAAAAGCCTTGTAGATTAGAAACCGATCTTAGACCGGATCATGTATGCCCGTTTCAACTCCGAGTCCGGACGATATCCATCGTACAGTGCTACGCCCCAACCAATGCATCACCAGAGGATACCAAAGATGACTCTAACAATGCCCTCAACGCCACCCTTAAGAGCATAAAAGAGAATCGATTGATTCGACTATAGACTAATATATATAACTGGGATTCGACATCTCATCGTCATGGGGGGCCTGAATACAAAGGTTGGGAGTATCAACACGAACCGCGTATGGCATATGGGTTCATTGGATCTTGGAGTTTATAACGACAACGGTGAGCGATTTATCATTGAGTTTTGTCAGAACCATGACCTGACCATCGGAGGAACACTTTTTATTCGCGGCGACGACCACAAATACATCTAAAACTCATCCGATGAAGTCACTAAGAATCAAACTGACCATCTTGCCATTAGCTCCAAATGGCGTTAATCATTGCTTGAAGTCCACAACCGCATGGGCGCCGATATTGATAGCAGTAGCTCGCGCAGCGGGAGGACCTGGCAAGATGGGAAGAAGTTTTAACGTGAGAAAACTTCATGAATTGGCGTTTCAGCATGAGCTGCGCAATCGATTCTCTGTACTATAAGATGCTACGGACTCAATAGACGCGGAGTGGAACCGTATTAAAATGGCCTACACAGAAACCAGTTCCGTCGTTCATGGGTACAGATCGCTATCTCATTCTGTGAGGATTGAAGTCTTATCGAGGACAGAAGAAATCTGCCTCTGAAACTGTTGGAGACCAGTAATGAGCCGACCTCAAATACCAATACCGGCAGAAACACAAGGCGATTTATCGTAGTATTTACCTATTGCTGATTGTGCTCAACATGCTGCAAACACCGGCAACTTGAAAGAGCTGTACAAAGCCGCTAAGACCTTGGCAAGGAACAGCAGGAGCAGAAAGAAGCCGCTTAAATCGAAAGAGGGGCAGCTCATTGTGACGGCATAAAGGCAGCTACTTCGATGGCGCCAACACTTTGAGGAAGTCTTCCGACTATCAGCAGCATCGATATCTGACGCTCTACAGGTCAGTTCTAATCGCCACGGCTCCTCAACATCAACACGGAACTACCATCAGCTTCCGAAGTGGCTGAGGTGATCCTCTCTTTGAAAACAGGCTTAGCACGCGGATTCGACTTAATAACTGCGGAAATGCTACAAGCCGATTTAGCCTTTTATTGAAAAGATCCGGACCGCTGAAGAACTACCGGATAACTGGAACAAGGGGCTTTTAATTACCGTACCCAAGAAAGAAAGAAAGAATTCAATGCGATTACTGGAGAGGCATTACTTCAGCACAATAATTCTGGACAGGCTGTCGAAGGACATGGATCCCCTACTACGGAGGGAGCAGGCTGGTTTTCGATCGAACCGCTCGTGCACCGTCAGATCACATCGGATCAGATTCTATTCTACGAGTATCTTACCTTTGTCGACTTCGAAAGGCCTTTAACACGTTGAAGTGTTCCAGTATCTGATCCCGCCTTCTGGACATTGGAGTGCCATTAAAAATGGTCCGCCTGTTGGAGAGTATCTACAAGAAATATTCTTGTAAGGTGATTCACGACGGTCTCATCTCGGACGCCTCGAAAAGGAGGCTGCCTCCTTTCGCCTCTTCTTTACATAGTTGTTCTCGACGAAATTATGCTTTTTATATATGACAAAATTCGCCGTGGGTTGAGTGAGGATTATCCAACGTTTTGGAAGATCTCGATTACGCCGATGACCTATGCTGAGTCATACACACAAGCAAAATTGAATGACTGTGCCAGGAGGCAGCGAAAACCGGTCTTAAAATGAACACCAGGAAGAACCAAGAGATGCTTAGGGGGTAAAAAATTCTACACCGTTGCTTATGTGTCGGAGACTGGAGGAATCGAAAAGGACATCACTTCAAGGATTACCAAAGCCCGAGCTACCTTCGCGCAGCTGAGACCTGTCTGGCAGTCACGGAAACTGACCCGAAGAGTCAAACTCAAAATCTTCGGGTTCAATGTCAAATCCGTGCTGCTCCACGGGTGCGAAACGTGGAAGGTAATCAAGAGCATCTCATGCCAAATACAGGTTCCAGGCCGATGCCTTCACCGTAACCTCGGGATTTACTGGCCCGAGACGATTTCTAACGTAGAGCTGTTGGAGAAATGCCACGAGCGCCCGATCGACCGCCAGATCAAGCGTCGTAAGTGGAGGTGGATTGGTCACACGCTCGGGGATCCCAATTATATTCCAAAATGGCCGTGGATTGGAATCCTCAATGGAAATGATTGCGTGGCCGTCCCCGTCAAACCTACCGACGCACCGTGTTAGTAGAAGCGACGAGCATCGGATTGACACAGAGTGAAGCGTGAAGCTCAAGACCGCTCGCCATGAAGAACTACTGTGGACGCCCTGTGCCCCAACTAGGAGTCATATGACCTTAAATAAAATGTAAACATTATCTTGCATTTATTCTATATTATCGTTAAATACTCGTAACATGTCATCATCATCTGCCTAGCCTTTTCCCAACTATATTGGGGTCGGCTTCCAGTCAAACCAGATTCAGCTGAATACCAGTGTTTTACGTATACTCGTAACATGTGAGGGTATATATTTCTTATACCAGCTCTTAGACCATTAAATCTTCATCGCGGTTCCTAATATGTTATGCACCTAATACATAATTATGATACTTACACTGCTTTACATTTATACAGGGTTATTGGTAATTAAATGCGTTCCTTAAAATGGGTTGTATAGCCGTCACATAGAGCTGATTTGGAACGATTTTGACCCGGAAAACTGGGTTCCATATTTAAGTTTTCGAGTTATCGATGTTTTTTTAAAAAAAATCTGCTTCTCGAAACTGCGAATCAAAAACTGCAAATTCTAAGAAATATGTTCTACTTTGCATAGTCGACTGTTTTTTTTCGGATAGCTCTTGAGCAAATAAATCCCTGAAATTACAATTTATTAAAAAATTGCCATATCTTTGGAAATGAAGTGTCGTAAAGTTCAAGCTATGAAAATTTCTGCAAACGTCTCTTGGTTATTGAGACAGTTTTTCTACTTAAAATAAATGTATGGTATTTGACTTG
Organism: Lacanobia oleracea; assembly: GCA_950371165.1. Lineage (NCBI taxonomy): Eukaryota > Metazoa > Arthropoda > Insecta > Lepidoptera > Noctuidae > Lacanobia > Lacanobia oleracea. Next base: position 9,050,433 of record OX493393.1, read on the forward strand.
ACGTACAAATTACAAGACAGTTCCTTGTTAAATAGGCTTTCTAAAATGGTATAATGATACATGCCAAATGTGGGTATTATACCATTTTAGAAAGCTTATAGATTCGAGAATTTTTCGTAGCTTTAACTCTACGACACTTCATTTCCAAAGATATGGCTATTTTTAACAGACTTCTTCAAAAAGGAGGAGGTGATTTGCTATGTTTGGTTGTATGTATTATTTTTTTTTTTTATGTATGTTCACCGATTTCTCCGCCAATTCTGAACCGATTTTAAAAATCCTTTTTTCAATCGAAAGCTTATACTCCTGAGGTGGTCCCATTGTCACCAAGTTAGAATCTGATGATGGGATCCCATGAAATTCGAGGGAAACCCTCAAATTTTATAAGCACATGCACTGTTTTTCATAAACTTTCTAACGCAATTTAGATATTTGTGCCTGGTTATCATCATCTCATGTTGCTGAGCTGATGATGGAAGGTATAAGTCAGGATCTGACGATGGGATCCCATTAAAAATGTTTGTTCAGCGATATTTTCGCCAATTGTTAACCGTTTTGGATGATTCTTTTTTTGTTTGGAAGAGTATTTTCTCGGACTGGAAGAACTTCGGGGGTAGGCAACGGAGCTCTTCAATAAATGATAGCAGATGGATCGGGATTTCTGAAATCGCATGTCTGTTGATTGTTTACACCAGTTCCTAACATAACATCACGCCGGCACGCTGTGTTTGTGGTTTCACTTTTTAGTGGTAGCTGCGTTCCACTAAAAAGTGAAAAGTAAAAAAACTTTTTAACAAAAAAACTTTAATTTCGGAAGGCGGTGTACGAAAAAACCAAAAACACCAACTTTCGAAATCAAAGTTATTTTTACTTTGTAGTGTTTTGTTTTTGGAATTCTGTTTTTTTTTTTTTCTTAAAGTTTTTTTTTTATAAATTGTAATTTCAGGGATTTATTCGCTCAAGAGCTATCCGAAAAAAAAACAGTCGACTCAGGAACATATTTCTCCCCACTTGCAGTTTCTAGGCAAGCGTGCATGTGTGTGTGTAACTCTCAAACCACCCAATATGGACCACAAGTTTTCGGGGTCATTTCAAGGAATGCACTTCAAGTACCAGTCAACCTGTATATAAATAAACATATGCAATACAAATGCGATGTCGCTTTCCTTTTATAGCAAATGGAAAGAAGAAGAGGAAATATTTCAGCTACTCTATAAATTCTACAACAGGCCGGAAGAAATGCTTGTGCCAGCTATTAAGCCAGGAGTTGGACTGCCTCAAGAAGTTGTCAACTTTTTCCATTTTTTCCAGGAACAAGTCAAAAAGTACGTAAGTGTTTACAAACAGTAGGGCTGGGGTGCTTACTCTTTGGCCGGATCACCGCCCTGACACTTAGAGACGACGGTTCTCGCCTCGCTGTACCGGTGGCGCGAGGAGGTGCGGACGCGGGGCGGTGAACCGATGCAGCGCGAGATCGAGTTGCGTCGGTCACAGCTCCGCGAGGTCATGGTGAGGGAATGGCGGGAAAGGCTTTCGCGACCTACCCCCGGCCTCGCCACTATCGAGGCCATATGGCTAGAGCTCGACGAATGGCTCCCTGTCGTTTCGGGCGACGCAGGTGCTCTCGTGGCATGGCTGCTACGGGAAGTACCTGTATCGCATAAACAGGGAGCCGGACGCTCGGTGCCATCACTGCACCGACTGTCGGGAGGACACGGCGCAGCATACACTGGCAGAGTGTGCCGCATGGCACTTTCTCGTGCCGCAGCAGTCGAACCGGGCGTCGGCGGAGGGCAGACAACGCCCACTTCCAGGCCCCGTACAAAGGTCCGGAGGGACGGTGGACTCGGGATCGTACACCGCCCCCCATCCAGCAGGACCCGAGACGGTGGCGCGTATTGTTCCAGATGCACCCCTATTGGATGTCGCGGGGGGAGGACACCACACTCCTCCCACGGGCCTGAGGTGGCATGCACTATCCGGGGATTATGGAAGTCGCACTAGCTCTCACAATCTTCAGTCAAGTGTGAGAAGGAACACGGGGTGGTTTTTAGTCAGTAAGAATCTGAGAGATCCCTTCGCCCGCCCCAGGGGTGCTTCCTCTTTAAGTTTTGGCCATCTACATCAAAATATTTAAATACGAGTACCATGTGATCGACTAACTCAAAAGCAAATACCACAAAAAGCTCGTATTCATGGTAAACATGTGTTAAGCAACAGTTTATCAACATTGTTGATGAGCGGCGAGGATGTTGTTGGAGACTTGGTTTCAATCAATATATTTTGTCCACGTGCTAGTCTGCGTTAAATTGTTGCCCGAGGAAATAGTTCTATTAATTGTATAAGGAGGAGGTTCTATGTTCGGCTGTATGTATTTTTTTATGTGTTTTCACCGATTAAAAAAAAACTTTTTTTATTCGAACAACATTCAGACAACCTCAGAAGTATACTTCTGAGGTGGTCCCATTGTCACCATGTCCATGATAATCGAGAGAAACCCTCAAATTTTATAGGCACTTACAATGTTTTTCATTAAGTTGCTAACTCAATTAAGATATTTGTGCCTGGTAATCATCATCACATGTTGCTGAGCTGATGATGGAAGTTATAAGTTAGGATCTAATGAAAGGGTCCCATAAAAAATGTTTGTTCAGCGATATTTTCGCCAATTCTCAACCTATTTGAATGATTCTGTTTTTGTTTGGGAGAGTATTCTTTCGGACTGGTCCCATTTCAATTTGGTGAAGATCTGATAAAGAACTTCGGAGGTAGGCAACGAAACTCTTCAATAAATAATAGCAAATGTATCGGAATTGCTGAAATCGCATGTCTGTTTATTGTTTATATATCATTTCATTTCATAACATCACGCCGGTACGCTGTGAATGCGTATATAAAAAACTTTAAAAAAAAAATAAAACCGACTACCAAAAACAAAATAACTACAAGGTGTCAAAAAACTAAACTTTCGAAATTTTATACTTTGTAGTGTTTTGTTTTTGGAAGTCGGTTTTGGTTTTGGTGGTTTTGGTTTGGTGGTTTTGTTTCGGGTATTATACGTTTGCCTTAGCTGCAGGCTTTCTCAAACCCTGCAAAACTGGGTCGGGCACATACTTGTAATACGGTACCTCAGAATTCGAAATGAGCTGTGTCAGTTAACTCTTCCGAACACAAAAATTATTACATATGCGGATGACACAGCTCTCATAACCCATGGCAAAGACTGGTCTGAGACTCGTGAGAAGGCAGAATTAGCACTGAGGATGGTAATGATGTGGTTGACCTCGAATCTGCTCACGCTCAACATCTCCAAGACCAAGTTTATCCCCTTCACCTCGAGTATTCTTAGCCAACCACCATCACTTTTTGAGATCAGAACCCATTTGTGTGCTAACCCAGTGGCAAACAACTGTAGCTGTGCTCAAATAGAACGGTCTGATAGCATTAAATACCTTGGTGTTATATTGGACAATCTTCTGACATGGAAAAAACAGATTAACTCAGTTGTGATTCGAGTCAGAAGATTGATCTACTTATTCAAGAAACTACGAGGGGCTGCTGATTTCCAATGCCTTAGAATGGTCTACTTTGCCCTTGCTCAATCGGTCCTCGGTTACTGCATAACCACTTGGGGGGGAGCGCACAAGACAACCATGCTGCGGCTAGAGAGAGCTCAGAGAGCAGTTTTGAAAGTACTCACTAAAAAACCTATTAGATTTCCCACTTCTGAGCTTTACTTACTCTGTGACGTCCTCTCAGTGAGACAGTTGTTTGTGCTGCAAGCAGTTCTTAGGAAACACTCACTTCTCCCTTACGACCCTCAGTCCCTGACAAAGAACCGTCGTGCTGACATAGTATGTAAGACTGAACGCTGCAGGTTAGCGTTGGTTAGGCGCCACTTCACTCACACCAGCTCTAAACTTTATAACGCAATACATAAAAAAATTAAAATATACCCTATGACTAGGAATGTATTGAAGAAAAAAGTGACCAACTGGCTTAAATGCTTATCCTATGATGAGACTGAGCAACTTATAGTGTCATAAACGCGGTACATACACACACACACACACACACACACAAAGACTCACCTCATCCCCACCTCCACTCTACACATATACAACACAGTAACCACATAGTGTACATTGTATTTTTTTATTATTTCATTCCTTTTGTCGTTTTTAAATTATAATTTAACTTATGTTAGGTTAATCTGGAACAATCTCTGATTCCATGTATCTTGAATTGGGCGCTGATAGCTGCGCCACAGTTTTTACTTTTGTAGCTATCTTCGTTTCTCCTGTGTAACCTGTAAACTTAAGTTGTTCCAAATAAACATTATTAATATATATTATTAATAATATATATTCACAAGTTCGTATTTCAAAGCAAGCTGCTGATGGATAACCCTGGCTACTTGGTTGTGCCTGTGCAAGTACTCGCCGTTAGCCAGACGAGAACAACCAGAGATAATATGTCTGATGGACTCACCCGGGCGGTGGCATGCCCGACACACGTCCACCGTCCCGTCCTTCATAATATGCCTCCGGCCAGACAAAACCTTCAGTTTCCCCGAAGAGATCACTGAAACGTAGCCAGGCCACGGACGCTGAAAAATCTACATCGGATCCATGCAGAGCCCGATAGAAGCGCCCGTGAAGCTCCTTGCTTTTCCATACCTCCTTGCGGTCATCTGTGGTAAGTATCACAGGTTTGCGCCAGTTCTCTTTAGCCATGGACAACGGGGTGAGACCCTTGTCCACTGCGACCACATCTCGGTGCATACACACATCAGCTTTGAGAAAATCCATTTGAGTATGCCGAAAGAGTACATTAATACCGGCATGACCCAACCGTTGAAGGGCGCACCTTATTTCCGCCCGACAAAAGGCTATTCAAAACCTTTTTCAGGCGTCCAAAGAAGCGCTCCTTCAACGAATGCTTCATGTCAGTAACATTAATGCCCAACGTTTCTGACATGCCCAAATACTTGTAGGTTTCGGTTGAGCTGAGGGACCTAACCTGTATGGAATCCGAGAGTTGAATTCCCTCAGATTCTATAATCTCCCCTTTCTTTACATGCATGACTGCACATTTGTCCACACCTAATTCCATCCTGATGGCACTACTGAAGGTTTCAGTTACCTTCAGTAGCTCCATCAGCCGCAAATTGTTGGGGGCAAAGAGTTTCAGATCATCTAAGTCAAACTGTCGCCCTGAAATATTCCCCGTTTTATCCATATAGGTTCATCATTCCCTTGAATCGGTCGACATCCTGGATAGCGAAGGAATGTTTTCCACTGCCTCATACATGACTCAAGGAAGGTGCGTAGAGTTGTATCTATTTTGTACAACTCCAGCACCTTCATGAGCCATGTATGTGGCACAGAATCATAGGCCTTCTTGTAATCTATCCAACATGTCGACAGATCCTTGCGGGATCGACGAACCTGTTGGCTATGAGGAGAAGTTCCTTAGTACCGCGGGCCCCCATCCTACATCCATTCTGAGAGGCAGACATAATTGAGTTAGTTTCAATGTGCTCACTTCAATCTTCACTCTCAATATGAATGTAAGAAGTGTAGAGACCGTCGAGAAACAAGTAATTGGTCTATAGTTCTTGGGTTCTGCGGGACTACCGGTCTTATGGAGCAGGTGGGTAACTCCAGTTGTTAGAAACTGTGGTAGCGACCCAGACTCTAACGATGACTGGAATTGAGATGCCAGGCGCGTGTGCGAGCTGCTATACCATTTGAGCCAGAAGTTATGCAGTCCGTCCTGTCCCGGAGATTTCCAGTTCGGTAACTGACGAACTGCTTTGGCTACATCTAATGGGGTGATATTATTTTTTTCCATTTCTGGTATAGCTTCACACACGCGCTTGAAATCGCGCATCCAGTCATTCTCGGTAAGTCAGACGGGCACCGACCAGATGTTTCGCCAGAATGTACTCGTGGCGATATCATCCGGGCGGCACACGTCAGTCACACTCTATTCAGGTCGCTCCCAAGCTCTATATACTTACCTCTCATCGCTCTGGAACATGCGATTCTGCGAGTATCAACTGTAGTCAATCCGCCGCTTATACCGCGGAATACGTTTTGCCCATGCACAAACTTTCTGCTTCAGGAAGTCGATGCGCTCCGTGACACGGGACGTGTAATCTCGATGGCTGATATCAGTCCCCGAAAACGCCCGTCTCACAAAGCGCATCACGCGTGGTCGTATGTTGTCCTCCCTGAAGCAGTATAGTTTGTCGATGAGTGCCCTAGCCTCATCGATACGCCGCTCGATCCTGTACTGCCAGGCTGGTGCAGCACCCCACCGAGGGTGTCCCCACGTTGCCGTCGTGGTGGGGCTTGTGTGTCTCAGTGATCCTGGAGCTCTGCCGGTAGAGTTACTCATGCTGGAAAGGTTCAAGTGAGAGACCAGACAAAAAGGAACACGAAAAGGGCACACCGTTCGGAGACTTGAGCAGTGCTCAGGTTTTCGGACGGTGTGCCCTTTTAATTTGGTCTTATTTCGCCATACTTCATTCCGCACCATGCGACTTTCAAAACGTACCAGGAGAGGACGAGGCTTGCTGGTGTTACTTCCAAGGCGGTGACAAGCTGTTACGTCTTTCAAGATGACATTTTTCATTTCCAGACCATCTGACAGTATTTTTAAGAGACTAACGCTGGGATCAGACTCCTTCTCCTCAGATAAACCATGTAGTAGGAGAACCTTACCACGGGATGCCATCTCATGTCTATCAACATTAATGGTCTCCTTTACCTCAAATAGTTATTGATATACTGACGTATAAAAACCGGCATTTTTGTGACTGACTGACTGACTTACTGACATATTCATCAAAAACCTAACCCACTTCCAAATGTCCTACAAAGTTGAAATTTGGCATGCAGCTAGGTAATTGTGTGTATACAAAGGAAAAAATCTGAAAACCAGGAATTTCTAAGATTTTAAATTTTTCCAATCAATCGACTTTGTTGGGTAACACTTTGCACCTTCCAAAATTATAAGAACAACTGCTTTTTTCTTCGCAGGAGAATAAGTTCCATGATGAAAAGTCGTTTTGATAGGTACTTACGAATTATTTATAAAAATAAAGCCAACCGATTAAAACCCTAACTCTTTTCTCTTTTGGGGGCCGAGTCACCCGCGTCCGTAGGAGAATACCCAATTTTAGACCCTACACGTGGTCCCCGGGTGGTGCTAATCAGGTGACACTAACTGGTGGTAGGCTTCGGCCGATGGCTTGTGACCACCCACTGGTCAAAGACGTACCGCCAAGCGGCTTAGCTGCGTTCCGGTACGATGCTCAGTGTAGCCAATTCAGAGGAGCTGGTTCGAAATAGTTGTTCCAATGCAGGCAGACCAACCGGGCTTGCCCTGGCATGGGCGTATCGGGGGACTAGTCGTGGAGGGTAGCGGGATCTGAGGCACGGTGCGCCGCTGGCCGACCGCAGGTAGTTGTGGGCCCAAATAGTGTGCTAGCCACACATGAAAGGCTGCCCCGCCAACTGACGAAAAATCCCGGAATGCACCATCGTGTTGGTTGGCGACCAGATGAAAGGGCCCGATGGTCATTCCCGGGGGGGCTCGGGGGTCCCCGCAGTCTAGTCCCCCAAAGATGTCGTCCTGTCGGGGCGTGCCTGAGGGTTAGCAGCATGGAACCTCATTTCACTTCCTTCTCCTCAACCTCAATCACCTTTTTTATGAACAGGGATAAAAAGAGAAAGCTGTACAGCGGCAGCGCGCCCTTTCGCATAAAGTGCACCTCTCTAACATACGAGGTCTGCAGTCCATCACCACCTTGAGAACGAGAAACCAGCACTCTTGTTCCTATCGGAGACGCAGATCGGATGTCCGTCGGACGTATCATACCTGTCTTACCGAGGGTTTACCCTAGAGCACCACTTCAGACCACGCGCGGGCGTATGTATGTACGCCCGGGACACATCTGCTATCGGCGTCTTCGTTACCTTGAAGACTCCAGGTTCTCGACGCTGTGGGCTATAGTGGACACAGGCCTAGACAAAATTGTCTACGTCTGCGTCTACCGTTCGCACAGCGGTAATTTGGAGACAACTGGGCTTACACAGCACCTGAGTGAGGCGGTGTTACTGGGGGACTTCAATGCCCACCATCAGGAGTGGCTATTCGCATACCAGTGCACAGACCATGCTGGATGAGAGACGCGAAAGCTAGCGCTTGCGTTAAATCTTACCCAGCTGGTCCAGGGGGCAACGAGGGTGCCTGATGTTGATTCACACACTGCCAATTGCTTGGACCTTTTGCTGACAACAGATCCAGACCGCTATTCGGTGTCGATTTCTTCACCACTGGGCAGTTCCGACCACTGTCTGGTGAAGTCTGTATACGTCTACTCCCCACCCGATCCTAGCTCAAGAGGCACCCGGCGGGTATGGCGATACAGGTCAGCAGATTGGGATGGCATGCTATCTTTTTTCGCATGTTACCCTTGGCAGCCTACTTGCTTTTCTTCCACTGATGCTTCGTCGTGCGCAGACGCCGTGTCGGATGTGTTGCGGAAGGGAATGGAGTACGATATTCCGTTCTCTGACATAACGAAATCTGGCGAAGCTCGTCCTTGGTTTGGTGCCGAGTGCAATCGCGCTGATGCGCTTAAGCACGCGGCGTACCTAGCATGGGTCGACGCTCGTACGCGCAAAGCAAATGACGTGAGTCAGAAGAAGAGAGCCTTCAACAGGGCTGCCAAGTCCTGCAAGAAAGTGTTGCGGAGGGCTCGGTTTGACCACATTAGCCGAATAGGGAACAAACTTGCTTCATACCCAGCAGGTAGTAAGGCTTTTTGGTCCCTGGCTAAGTCGGTCGAATCAAACTTCTGCCGCCCCTCACTACCTCTTCTGAGACCCGACGGGACGCTGGCCCACTCCGCTGAGGAGAAAGCGAACTTGTTTGCTTCTTTGTTTGCGGAATCTTCACGTCTGGATCCTGGTGGCGCGACGCCCCCTGCTTCTCCTGGTGGATGTGAGTCGAGTATGTCGAACATTCGCATTCATCAGAAGGACGTCCGTAGGGTACTGCGTAACCTAGACGTGAACAAGGCTAGTGGTCCCGACGGAATATTGGCAATAAAATTGTTCTGAAGACTTGTGCGCCTGAGTTGTCTCCGATCTTGACACGCCTATTTCGCCTTTCGTTTGAGACTGGAAAAGTGCCGAAGGCACACACTGGAAAAGTGGGAAGCAAGCTAACGTGCAGCCCGTGCCCAAGAAGGGTAGTCGAGCTGACCTGTCGAATTATAAGCCATCTCGGTAACGTCCATACTCTGTAAGACTATGGAACGCGTGCTGAATCATAAGCTCCTGGCGTACCTAGAAGCGAATGATATTCTTCGTGACCGTCAATACGGGTTCCGCCGAAATCGGTCAACTGGGGATCTTCTAGCGTATGCCATTCACATCTGGAGTGAGGCCATAGAGAAGCACGGGGAGGCACTAGCGGTCTCCCTTGACATCTCGAAAGCCTCCGACAGGGTCTGGCACGATAGCCTTATTAGTAAGCTTCCTTCCTTCGCAGTCTATCCGAGTGGTCATAGATGACTGCTCGTCTGGACTGCTGGATATTAATGCCGGGGTTCCTCAGGGGTCGGTGCTTTCGGCAAAACTGTTCTTGCTGCATATTAATGATCTGCTTAAACCCGGTACCTTTGGGTATGCAGACGACAGCACTGTTGCTGAGGGATACGTGTCCGATGCACGAGCTGGTGGGTCGCAGATCCGATCTTTCCAGGAGGCAATGGTTGAGCGCTTGAACGTGTCCTGCTGTCTCTGAACGGGGCGATGCCAATCTGGTCAAGTTCAATGCTACTAAGACCCAAGCGTGTCTATTTTCCGCCAAAAAGAGCCAATTCCACCCAGCTCCATCTTTCCAAGGTGCAACCGTGCCGATAACCGACCAACTTGTGCTTCTTGGGGTTACATTAACATCTACTCTCAATTTTGGTCCTAACATAGAGGCAAAAGCTCAAGTGGCTGCAAAGAAGTTGGGGATTCTAGCAAAGGTGAGACGATACTTCACGCCGGAACAGCTGCTTAAACTCTATCAAGCGCAAGTTCGATCGTGTATGGAATACTGCTCTCATCTTTGGGATGGATCTGCCAGATATCAACTTGATGCCCTTGAGTCAATTGAGAAACGAGCCAAGAGGATCATCGGCTATGAGAGGCTCGTCGCGACGAAGCTCCAAAGTCTTGAACATCGACGACAAGTTGTTAGCTTGTCGGTTGTCTACCGGTTGCATTTTGGGGAATGTGCGACGTAATTGCATAATTTAATTCCGCCAAGCCCGTTCCATCATCGGACCACAAGACGAACGGCGATGCGCCACCGGTACACGGTGGATATCCCACCCATACGCACAAAACGTTTTGGTAACACATTAATGCGTACAGCTAAGGAGTGGAATTCCCTGCCGGAGTCTGTGTTTCCTGATCGCTACAACCTGGGAGTCGTCAAGAGTGAATAGGTTACTTCTAGGCAGGCGTGCTCCATCTTCGATCACATCATCGCTTACCATCAGGTGAGATAGTGGTCAAACGCGTGCCTATCAATAGAAAAAAAAAAAAACTAACTGCCCCTGGAAGCGCCGTCTCAGCGTTTTCACATCATTGTGAACAATTGTAACATATGCGTTATACGAGGGAAATACATTTGTATAACATCTTGCTACATATATTAGCGCGACAACGCGGGGGTACGTGTTGAAAGATGAATAATAATAATTTACCTTATATCAGGATTGTCTTCAGAACTTGGCACCCATTTGGATCGCAATTCTTTTTTCGCTGAAGTCGACAATCACGGATATTAATAAAATTGAACTTTGGCGCCCTTTTTCACGTTTATGTTTTTGATGGGATAGGTACTTCTTATCCCGGTTCTAGCGGTTGTCTGGTAAATGAAGGACGCGAAAGGGAGCGTCCCGAATAGGGTTCTGTGTTGCCACTTAACCCTTTCTAAGGCAGAGGAAATATTTTTACCATGTTTCATCTAAAAGTTTTCTGCTACTTAATTCGGTTTCAGGGTTAAAGAGGAAGAGCTGGCCATGAACAAAGCGATTGCAAAATCTGCTGCAGCGTCAGCAAAGTATGTATTTGTTGTTTGTATACTGTACATACTTATTAGGTAAAAACAGCTAGGTAGTGAGTGAGAGAGAGAATTAATGCGATTTTCATAAGTGACTAAAATTATATTCTCGACAGAAGTTCTCCAATCAGTTCTCTATCTATAGGTACTAAAATTATAAAGAGGTAAAGTTTTTGAGGTTGTGAGTTTGTAGGGGGTAATCTCTGGATCTACTGAATCGATTTTGAAAATTCTTTTACCAATAGTAACCCGAAAAATACCGCCCAACGTAGTGGGCACGGGTCAGCTGGTATCATTTCATAATACCTGTTCCCGTATTGTTTTTTGTACCTGACTAATTTTGAATGATTTTAGAAAATCAAAGAGTCCCAAAATGACTACGAAATCCATACATGGCAAAACTCAATCTCCCACGTTTGCTGCACGTATCAAAAATCGCAATGATGCCGAAATAATCGCTGGTATGTAACTGTCTGCCAGAGTTGCGTTTGTTCGTAAGAATTCCCGTGACCCTGGAACGCAAAGGTCGTTCAGAGGGACACTTGTGGGTTTTAGTCAGTAAGAGTCAGACACTCCTAAGAGTCATTTGACGATTTACCCAACAACAAAAATAAATAAAAGGTATGTAACTATACCTGCAGTTGTGTCAGCCTTCTAACCCTCGTTCAGGGGGTCTAAAAAGACCACTTTAGTAGGATCAGAAAGCACATCGCGCTACCCGTCACTGTCAAACTTTCCCAATTAAAATTGAACCTAACGCGTTGGCGATAAAGATGAAAATAAAATTTGACAGATTGTTGTGTGGTTAGCCTTTTTAGACCCGCAGAAATGCGGGATCGGCCGGACTCGTCTATGAATTTACTGCTTGTGGAAATTTAATCGTGTGATTTTGGCCTTGTCTGTACGTACACTTAGGCCTTAAAGAAACATAAAAGGTCAAAGACGTCAGTGAATATACACTAGAACCGTAGATAACTCCTCTGGTTCTTAGACAGTCATAACCTGTAAAGATACAGGTTATGATTAAAAGTTTCCTCGCACTATCCTAATCCACGACCGGACATACCATAATTACCATATCGTATCATATGCAAGAAAATATAGCTTTTGTGAATTCCTGTGAGTTGACATCTTCACTCTATACCAAACAGCGCATATTCAAGGCCTGACACAGGTGAAACACAGGACGGAACGCGACAAAACGAGACGTTGAGTGAACAGGCTAGTGCCCGTAATTTAACTCACCCATTTGTCGCAGACGATCGTCAAAGCTGGTACCGTAGCTGTAGGTTCAGTGCAGTACAGCAGTCCATGCGCGGTCCGACATACTTAGGCTTATGAATTCGGACGATAACTTATGTGGGATCAGTTCGGTTACGGAGCGAGATATGAGCTTAAAATTAACTCTTCCAGATGAAATGAGAGATATGAAGGCTAATGGTGTGGACCCATTAAACGACTGTTTTCACGATTGTGACCAAACCTCGGAGTCGGTGGGCGAGAAACCATCGAAAGGCATTCTAATATTTTTTCATGGCTCCCCTTGTGAAGGTAGAGTACGTCTGATCTGCTTTTTTTCTAATTATGTAGATCTACCTACTTTCTATTTTTGTGTTTAATTTATTTGAGTCCCTAATAATTTAAAAAAAAATCCCCTTTAGTAAAATAGGTAGGTATAATTATCAGTTGTACGTTGTTTTATAGAAAATTTTTTATAGAACTTCGTTTCACATAAAAATTGTCTCGTATTACCATTTCATAGAAATCAATACGCAGAATACTTACTTTGAATAAATTATAGATTTTTGTTTCGATATTCATATCATAGAATGACATACCAAATGTTCATAATCCTTATATTGTTTAGTTAATATAAAACTTATTCCCACGAAAAACATTTTATCGCGTGACAGTTTCTAAACGTTTGACAAAATGCATACCCTCTTCATTAAAATACAACTAGGCCAGTCATGTATGTTATTAGGGTACACCCAATTTTTCAACCTCGAAAGAGCTGTACTAACGGCGTGGTGCTCGGAAAACTTTAACATTTTCAGTCATTTTTACGAGTTTGGCTTATATCTTCTAAACGGTGAATTCTACATAAAAAGTTAATCAGTGGACTATTAAAGTAGATAAAATTTTCTACAATTAAAATGCAAATGCAGTTGATTTGGTTTTACAGATATTGAGATATAGCACATCAAACACGACCCATTTTTCACAAAACATCGAAATTGTAGTTTAAAAAATGGAGCTCTGTGATTTACTGGACTCTCGAAATTGAAATGTTAGATAGTTCAGTGGAAAATGATTCCTATCATATAGAATGAAATCGAGTGCAATTTAAAAAATACTAAAATTTATCGATCTTATTTATTGCACATATTTTGGGAGTTTTCAAATATGGAAGAAAATTAAGGGAAATGATTTACGTTACGTGATGACCGGACCTCAGCTGGCTTTTGCAATAGAAGTACACGGCATAATACAAATTAGTTTTTTCATAATCTACGAGAATGGTCATCCAACTGTGGGAAGATATCCGAATGTTTAATTTACTTAAGACGTTTACCGTTGGAAAGCCCTTATCTAGAAGATCATTTGATACGTATTCGACTTTTGTCAATTATGAATTTGTTCGAGTTAATGAATGAAATTAAACCTGATCGGACAAATCTTTTGAATGCTGGAGTTAAGCAACTTTTAGCGCCCCATAGCATCATTATAGTCATCGTTGGAAAGAGCTATTAAAAAGGACTTTTGTTATAAATATCACTATTTCTAATTTTAGGTCCGTTTGGAGTTGGAGATAATACCTTAAAATGTGAAAAATTACACTCCAAAGTTAAGGTTTTTGTTCAGTTCATAATAACCATAAGTTACAACAGTAAGAAGAGCTTCCCAAAAACAACCTGTGGCAGTGACTTGACTTTGTAATTGTCAGTATGCTCCGAGTTAATGAGCAATTAAAAATTTTGAGCACCAAAGTTAAAGATTGTTAGCTGTTACAGCTATAATCCCTTAACAAAACCTACTACTACTAACATTTTTAAGAAAGTAAATTAGGACTAAGAAATCTATTTTTACTGTAGTTAATTTTGAAAAAGAAAATCGCCTGAATCAACTGGTTTACGACTTCATCTCTTGCGACTTCCCTTGTAGAGTGGGTTTTTTAATGTAAAAACGATTTTAAAAAGGTATAGATACTAAAGTAGAAATGAACCAATTTCGACGTCACCAAAAATTTATATGTATTTTATTTTTATTAATTTTTTTGTTTAATTTTATTTTTTTTATTTATATGTTTATATTTTTTTTATTTATGTGTATGTCTCGTAATTCAAAAATTGCATCGCCATATATTCTGAAAATATTGATTCGTCTTGCTCGTGACTTACATCTTGTGCGGACATAGGTGAGCAGGGAGGGAGTACAAAAAATTTCCTCTCGATTTACTCTGCGCGTCCAAAGAATTACCTATCATTTCACGACGGAAAAGTTTACATGAGTAATTTATACGTCGCCGTGTAGTCATTGAAGTTATCTTAGATTTTTTATGCAAAAAACTATGATTATGTACGATATTGCCTACTCCGACTTTAAAACTAAAACTCCAATTTCGAACTTTTTGGAAAAAAATAGCTATGTTTGAAGTCACACGTCAACACCTATTAAACCTACAGAGCAACCGTTACAGTCATGTAGCAAATTTTGTCTTCTTTAAAAGTATCCAGATTGACTTTAATTAATTTCAATTTAAGGTTAAGCCTAGTAAAATGATTCCAAATAAAATTCTATCATCTTAAAAGTATGCCATGCCATAAAAAAACAGTAACATTTTCACTGAAATAACATAACATGAATAAAAAAATTGACCGGACAAACAATATTCGTTAAAAAATAATTCTGCTGTTTGATAAGTAAGTTTAACAAAAAATGTGAATATGAAATTCATTGAATTGTGTTTCTGTAAAGTATGTTTCATTCTAGTAAATAGTCTTTGAAAAATAATATTCAACATAAAAAATAAAAGGACCACCAAATATTATACGAAACGTTATCTGCGAAACGAAATTCTATGGGTGAATGACCAAATTAGTATGGGCACTGGACCAAAAAAAAAATTGCTGCCCCCAGATTTGCCACATAGCTCATTTGAAAGAAGAGTTCAAATGCAACATTTTATTCTATGGAACCGAAAAAATCTGTCCCACAGAAACATAAATATAACCTAAAATGTGATTTTATGAAAAAGTTGCATATTTTACTTCTTTACACAGGTAGGTGACCTTTTCTTATCGCAGATAATGAGCTTACACGCGAGTTTGCTTTCTTTGAACATTGTTCAATAGTAGTGTGAGCGAGAAGGCGATAGAGCTACGTTCTCGCTCACACATGTATGCGCTTTGCATTGCAACTGTGCAGTCCTTCTGTAACTCTCTTCGCTTATAGTTGTGTACTGTGCGAATATTTTCTGTGGATATCCTGTGATTACGTGTTTGACCCTTGCATTACGTTACCTGGACCTGATTTTAAGCCCTGTGATTTGGATACAGTTTTAAAGATGTTTCGTGCATCTACTGGACAAGTGTGTCTAGTGTGTGGTAGATCAGTGCGGTCGATCAGAAGAAGAACACTAACTACGCAGCTTTTTGAAGAATATCCAATCGCTGCAAATAATATAACTGAACGAGTTCTTCCTTATCATGTGAGTACTTACATAAATGATTGCAATAATGACTTATTTAACCATGTAACAATGCATAGAGTGCATATCACGAATGAAAGCCCGCGGAAATGGAACTACATTTTTTATGCAATGTAATGTAATGACATAGACACTAGCGCCGCGTCAAAGGGACTTCAGTAGCGGCGCTATTCATTCATTGGTATATTCATGTACTGAATAACATTTGTTAAAAAGATGTGTATTTGTGATGTGTAATTGTATCTGAAACTATTTCTTTCAGATACAATTTAACAACGCCGAGTTTATCTGTCAGCGTTGCTGGCGACGCGAGGCGTACCCACCAAGACGTCGTACGTCCAGTGAACGAGAACAAGAACCACCAGTACGCGCTTCTGAGCAGCCAGCAGATCAACCTGTGATAGAACCAGATCAAGCCGAGGTACAACCAGATCTAGCTGTGGTACCGCATGCTGGTGATCAACGTGGAGCAGTAGTTGACGAACAAGACATTCAACATTCTATTATACATTTACCACATATTAGTCGGGCACCGAACACTTCAAACTCTTGCATTATATATTCGTGATATGCACTCTATGCATTGTTACATGGTTAAATAAGTCATTATTGCAATCATTTATGTAAGTACTCACATGATAAGGAAGAACTCGTTCAGTTATATTATTTGCAGCGATTGGATATTCTTCAAAAAGCTGCGTAGTTAGTGTTCTTCTTCTGATCGACCGCACTGATCTACCACACACTAGACACACTTGTCCAGCAGATGCACGAAACATCTTTAAAACTGTATCCAAATCACAGGGCTTAAAATCAGGTCCAGGTAACGTAATGCAAGGGTCAAACACGTAATCACAGGATATCCACAGAAAATATTCGCACAGTACACAACTATAAGCGAAGAGAGTTACAGAAGGACTGCACAGTTGCAATGCAAAGCGCATACATGTGTGAGCGAGAACGTAGCTCTATCGCCTTCTCGCTCACACTACTATTGAACAATGTTCAAAGAAAGCAAACTCGCGTGTAAGCTCATTATCTGCGATAAGAAAAGGTCACCTACCTGTGTAAAGAAGTAAAATATGCAACTTTTTCATAAAATCACATTTTAGGTTATATTTATGTTTCTGTGGGACAGATTTTTTCGGTTCCATAGAATAAAATGTTGCATTTGAACTCTTCTTTCAAATGAGCTATGTGGCAAATCTGGGGGCAGACTTTGACTTTTTTTACCAATTTTTGGTCCAATTTGGTCATTCTCCTTTCTGTCTGCTAAACAAGGGAACACCATAATTATCACCGAATGGATTTTTATTTTTGGAAATACAAGGGGTTTATTATTTATATATTTGACTGTATACTGTTTCTGTTAAATAAAAAATTACCGCAATTTTTGCTAAGCTAAATTCACTGAAGGTTAGCTCTTGGTCTGCGACTGGGTCGTTACGAAGACCAAACATTAGCACCCCTTCGCTAAATTCGCCGATAAAATGTGTTTGATTTATTATAGAAATGCACTGTCAAGAACTGGGGTTTTCAGTAGCGAAACATCTAAAACTGCCTACAGTCAACGTGGACCACTGTATAGTTCAGGCGTTATGTGACACAGAAATACTGGCAAAAGAACTTATTGTAACCGCCATTTCCGAGAATTATGAATCATTGAAGATAAATACAAAAACCAACTTAGATACCAATCCTGAACACGATGAAGGTGATAACTAAGTTTTTGCTCGACCCCCTTGAACTCGACTTTATGGAATTTAATCATTATTTTATTGCCTTTTGCCAGATGAATTTAATGAGAATAAAGATGAATTTGAAATGCTTTGGATGAAAATTCAGTATTTAGCTTCGACGAGGAACGTTGCTACGCCGCGATCCCGGGCCAGTGAGAAGAAGAAAAAGAGGTCTCCTACTTCGTCAGTCGTATCTAACACAGTGGTGGAAGCTATGGGGTCGACGACACTGTTCCAGATGGTTATATATACATTTTGTTGTTTACTTTCTGAGAAGTGTGTAGACAGTAGGTAAACACACACTTGACGACTCGGTTGGCGCCAAAGATTCTCTATGGTTGGCGCAGTGGTTAAGCGATTGACTGCTGCGCTGCGTCTCGTGGGTTCGATTCCCACACAGAACAGATATTTGTATTGCCTACATAGTTTTTCCGGGTCTGGCCGTTTTCGATGTGAATTTATATTGTTACGCGCCAGAATTAATGCTGTCAGTGGCGACATCTATTATTAAGTATCGGAATTACTGAGGTCAAGATTTTTATACAATTGTCTATGCTAGAACATTCTCGATGTTTCGACACCTGGTCATTCGGGATCGGTATGTACCCGAACTTTCCAGAAGTTTCCATACTAGAAGGTTCTAGAAATAACTGGCGCCGGTATATAAAAGGCGGACATCCGGCGATTGGGGTCACTATTTGTTTGAATTTATTTATTTATTGGCCTATCTACAATTGTTACACTTTTTATTCTAATAACACAAGCAATACAGTACAAGCATAGTGCACAATATGATGCGATAGACACATCATGCAAAAAAATAAAATTGCAATAAGAGTGCTGACATAAATAACACCCACAAACAACAATCAGCGGATGGCTGCAGCAGAAAAATTGGCGATACAAGCGATAACTTCGGAAGCGAGCTTCAACTGCGAATTAAGTGAAGTGTTCACTAGTGCGGTTGTGTGTCATTAGTGTGTTTAAAATGTTAATTACTGTTGTAAATTAAAGTGTTTTTGGTGGTTTAATCGGCTGTTCTTATTGTAACCCCAAGCTCGTAACAATTGGTATCAGAAGAGTGGATAATTATGCCGATTCTGCCAAAGGACGACACGGAGGGTATCCGTACCCGTAGTCAACGCCAGCAGGAGACGGACCAGAGGCGTTTGGGCTCGCCGACAGGAGGAGCAGACCCAACGCTTGGAAGAACAGCAGCAGAGCAACAAGGAGGAGCAGGCCTGCTGACAGGAGGAGCAGACCCACCGACACGAGGAGCAGGCCCGACGCTTGGAAGAACAGCTCAAGCTTGATAAGGAGGAGCAGGCGCGCCGCCGGGAAGAACAGATGCTCCTCATGAAGGAACTTCACGCGTCTTTCGGGAAAGACATGAATGAGGTGAAGGATGAGGTTGCTCAGCGTGAGAACCGCTTGTCAGACGCTGAAACCAGGATCAGCAAGTTTGATGACGTTATTGCTAATGTGAAGGAGTTGGGCAACCTTAAACTTGGAGATGGGATTGCTACTCCCGCAGCCACTACACCTTCGCTACGTGGGTTAAAGTGCCGTCGTTTGATGGCACGTCTTCTTGGTCGGCCTACAAAATACTGTTTGAAGCTGTAATGAAGGCGGACGGGTGGAGTAAAGATCAGGCCATGACTGCTCTCACCCTAGGCCTGCGTGGACAGGCTTTAACTGTCATAGAAGCTCTCGGTAAGAAGGTGACTTACGAGCAGCTCCTTGAGGCGTTGGAAGCTAGGTATGGTGACGCTAACCTGGAACAGGTTATTCGTGCGCAGCTCCAATCGCGCAGGGATCGCGTGCAACGCAGCAGTGAAAACCTGCAGCAGTGGGCCCTGGAAGTAGAGAAGCTGGTGCGGGCATTCTTCGATGGCAACCGCGATCTTGAGGTTAGGGCTGCAGTGAGCACCGCCGGGTCCTCGTCGAGGCGATCGGTGGCGGCGACCTTTCGCGACCGGCCTTGGTTCAATCTTTGGTCCGGAGCGAGGAGGCATGGGAAGCGATCACCTCCTTCTGCGAAGCAGTAATGCTAGCAAAGGAGGAGGCCGAACGTGTGAGAGAGAGGGAAACCTCACGTCCCAGTCGCCGCAACAGAAGAAGACGCCCCAGGCGACGGGAGTCGCAGGACGATTCCCGGCCGCCGTAGGCGCGGGCCTGCGGACGGCGAGCAGTGGGTGGCTCGCCGTCTGATCAGAACTAGGCCCGGGTCGGCGGCGCGCTGCGATTCCAGCGCGCCTCAAAGAGATGTCAGCGTGGAAGACGGGGCCCGCTAGGGCAGGTGCCTGCTGGGGCTGCGGAATCTGTTCGAAAGAGGTGCCGTAGCCTTAGAACGCAAAGGGCACCAGGAGGAACACGGATGGGTTTTAGTCAGTAAGAGTCTGACACTCCCTCTTGCTTCACCCAGAGCGGGAGGAGTCATTTGATGATTTCCCATCCTTAAAAAAAAAAAAAAAAAAAAAGGGCTGCAGTGAGGTTCGGGCACCACGGGAAATTTAAGGACGTTTTGACCCATGCACTGGAGGTGGAAGCTGTGCGGCAGGATCATCGTTCCCACCGCGTTAGGGAGGTCGTAGCAGCTACGGTTTGCGACCAATTTAAAGGGTACAGCACTAGATGCTACGGCTGTGGTGAAAGTGGCCACCTTCGATCCAGTTGCCCTAAGCACACTACACAGAGGGAAGATGGCAGATCTTCAGAAGATAGGGCGGCTCACAGCAACGCCCAGCAACAGCAGAGAAACGAGTAAAAGTCAGTGCGGGGCGGGTGCTGACACCCACAAGGAGCCCCAAGGATTTCGATCTCACAAACCCATGACGGGAATAGCCTTATCATCAAGGGCGAGGTCAACGGAACACCATGTAAGCTGACGATAGAAACCGGAGCTTTTCGCACGGTTGTGAGTTCCTAACTTATAAGTCGGTCCCTTGGGGACTCTGCATACAACCGGGGGCGCATAAATTTGTAACAGCCACTGGTCAGCGTATAACCCTAAAGCTAGCTAAAAAGCTAGGTAAAAAAATCTACCTGCCACCGAAGTCTCAGGAGTACGTGACAAGGAATAGATGATAGAAAAGGGCACACTGATGTGTACCTTGCGTCGATGCCAATATCTATCAACTGAGACCCTCAGCAAGGATACACAAACGAGAGTGACCACACTTTTACTCAAGTAAACCGATGTTTTCTCTTCAAACGATGCTGACATCGGGAAAACTGGCTTAGTTCAACACAAAATAAACACAGGAGAAGAATTTCCTATCCGTCAGCGGCCAAGGAGATTACCAGTAGCACGTGAAAAGGAAGTGGAAACCATAATTGAGGGAATGGTGAAGGATGGTGTTATAGAACCTTTATCCAGTTCATGTTGTTCACCGGCAGCATGCGGTTTTGTGTTGACTATCGTCGTCTGAACGACGTTACGAAGAAAGACAGCTATCCTTTGCCAAGAATTGATGACACGCTGGACATGCTTACTGGAGTAAAGTGGTTTAGCACGTTAGATCTAAAAAGTGGCTACTGGCAAGTAGAAATTGACTCAAAGGACAAGGAGAAAACTGCATTCTCAATAGGAAAGGGTCTGTGGCAATTTAAAGTTATGCCGTTTGGATTGTGTTCCGGCAACGTTTGAATGGTGGATGGAACGTGTACTAACTGGCTTAATTGGTGATGCCTACCTTGTCTACTTGGATGACATCATCATCGTAGGCTGTACATTTGAAGAACGTCTTCAAAACCTGGAACGCGTGCTCATGAAGATCCAGAGTCAAGAGTAAATAGGCAAGCATGCTACATCTTCGACCACATCATCGCTTACCAATAGGTGAGATAGTGGTTGAACGTGTGCCTAGCAATAGCAACAAAAAGAGAAAAGAGTGCCAACCTCAAGTTGAGTCCGAAAAAGTGTTCTCTTTTCAAATGGCAAGTTAGCTTTTTGGGGTATGTGTGTCGGAAGAAGGTATCCGTACGGATCCAGAGAAAATCACCGCTGTCAAGGATTGGCCGTTTGTGCGTGTGTCCTATCTGTATTTATTCTTTATAACACTGATTCTTGATAATTATTCAAAATAAGGACGTCACTTATTTTGTGTTCGATAAACCGAACTCAGTTTTGTTTTGTTTGAGCTGTCATTGTTACTTTTATCATTGTGGTATTGTTGTCTATGTCACGTTACTTTGACCTCTTGTGAATTAAGTTTGCGTTCGGATACACGCACAAGTTATTTCATTATTTTTGTTAACTAACTTAACTTTACATTCATATTAGTTTTATATGTTTTATATTATCTGTATAGTTTTATATATTTATTTTTATTTTATAATGTTTGACGAAGACTATTTTTTTTCCTGCTGTAGTTCTTCTGCGTCGTTTTCATCTTTAAACGATTCCTTCTCTGTAAATAGCTTATTGAGTAGTGAGTTTCAGCGATTTCAGATTTTTTTTTAATGTCTGCCATGTGAACAGGAACAAACAAAGTATCCCTCAGCATCATTCTGAAATGCTGAATTTATTTAATTATGTTGCTTTGCACGTCGTCCTAGTCTCGGAAAGTTGGCTCAAGCCCGAACTTCCTTCTGCATTTTACAGTTTACCTGGTTTTGTACTTATTATCCCCAATTAGAATTGATTGCGATATTCTGATATTGACTGAGTGTTGGTTAAGTAAAATCTCAAACCTTCCTGTGTTGGATGGCTACAACTCCCACTTAACATACAACAATAAAAATCAGAATGAAGGGGTAGTAATGTACATAAAAAGCTCTATCCAGTGTACCGTAAAGGAGCCTGTTTTTACTAATGGTAACTGTCTTTCTTGCCAAATCAATAACGAGCTGGCAATAATTGCCGTATATCGTTCGCCCTCTTTAAATTCTAAAGTAGATTTTGAGAATTTCCTAGACAGTCTGGATTCTGTTCTTACTACAGTAAATAAGTTTCAAAGTATATATCTCATCGGAGATACTAATATTGATATTAAACCGTCTAACACGAATGATCGTTGTGCTAATTACCTAACCCTCACGGCGTCTCACGGTCTTTTACCTGGACATTACCTTCCCACTAGAATTAATAATTGTATTGATCACGTTCTCCTAAAATCCAATAAATCTACGAGTATACTTGTCTTGGAATCTCACATCACGGATCACCTTCCACTACTTATATGTGTGGATGGTGCAGGTTCGGTGAAACAGCCTCTTGTTCCTATAATAACGCACATAATTAATACCTCAATAGCGACAGGAATTTTTCCAGAACCTTTTAAGAGAGCTTTGGTCCATCCAGTGCACAAGGGTGGTAGCAGAGACGTGTGAATAATTACAGGCCGATTTCGGTTCTTTTGGCAATATCTAAGGTTATGGAAAGGTTGATAAATGGTCGCCTACTTAACTTTCTAGATAAACATCAAATCATTGCGCGCAATCAATTGCGAGATGGATTGAACTACTGCAGGAATACAACTTAGTGGTCAAAAATCGCAGTGGGAAATCTCATGGCAACGCAGATGCATTGTCAAAAAGATCTTGCCCTGAAGACTGCAAAGAGGGTAAAGAAGTCGCACCTGTGAGGATGCTCAAACAGATCTCGGCAACGAGTGGAAGGAAAGCCTACAAAATGCTCAGCAGGAAGATTCGGACATCCAGCCGATTCTAGAGTGGATACAGGCCAGTGCTCCTAAGCCCACGTGGAGCGACGTCTCAGCGATGAGTTCGATCACGAAAAGCTATTGGGCCTAATGGGACAGCTTAGTGATTCAGGATGGAGTCCTGTGCCGTAAATGGGAAAATGCTCGGGGAGACAGCTGTCATTTGCAAATGGTCATCCCTAGGGCTAAAATACCGGATGCTCTACAGCTGTACCACGATGGTTGTTCAGGAGGCACTATGGGAGTTAAACGGACTCTACTGAAGATACGGGAACGGTTTTATGGGTTCATTGTCGTGATGACGTTGAAGACTGGTGTCACAAATGTACTAGTTGTGCGGCTGTAAAAGGACATCAGACTCGTAGAGAGGATTGAAATTGTACAATGTTGGTGCACCAAGGGAAAGGATAGCCCTGGATGTTGCGGGACCATTTCCGGAAAGTGAAAGTGGTAACTAGTATTTCATGGTTGTAATGGATTACTTCACTAAGTGGCCGGAAGTTTTTGCCATTCCAAATCAAGTAGCTTCAACAGTTGCAATAAACTGGTTCATGAAGTCTTCTGTCGTTTTGGAGTTCCCTTGGATTCACAGCGATCAAGCAAGGAATTTGAGTCACAAATATTCCAGGAAACTTGCCGAGTTATGGTTACTCATATTTATTTATTTATTAGGGACAAAAAACAGTTACATGCTTCTAATAAACAAGAAATCCTAAAAAATAATAACAAACATGTAACCCACACCAATGTCCGCGTATTTACTAAAGAATAATAAAAGTGCAGGACTGTGGTATGAGTTCACAGATGGAAGATCTATGATAACTTCATATCTTGCCTCATATAACACAGTCAATTCATTTCAATTTAATTCAATTCTGGCAGTCACTGATTACATATATCTGTGACACCTTAATATAATAGAATTCAATTGTAATTCAATTTTGTCATATTTAGTATTTTCATTCAATTTTCATAGAACGAGAACAACTTCTTACCACCAACAATTGGATGGAATAGTAGAACGATTTAACCAGACATTGGAGAGGTACCTGGCAAAAGTTGTGGACCACGCAGTATAACTGATTATGCGAATGACTTGCGGAACAAAATTAATGACATTTATGAGCACGTCAGAGAATCGGGCCAGCAAATGTCTGAAAAGATGAAAACCCGTTATGACCGCAAAATGAACAATAAAGGTTATGACGAAGGTTCACTAGTGTGGTTACACAATACAGTTCGCAGTAAAGGGAAATCTCCTAAGCTTCAGGCTAAATAGGACGGGCCGTATCGGATTTTGACAAAAATCAATGACGTGACCTACCGTATACAAAAAGGTATAAGAAGTGCTCCTAAGATAGGTCACGTGGATCGACTGGCGCGTTATTATGGGGCCGATAATGCTCGGGACGAGCATTTCTTAGGAGGGGGCAGTGTTACGCGCCAGAATTAATGTTGTTAGTGGCGTCATCTTAAATCAAATAATGGAATTACTGAGGTCTTGACCTCGAGAATGTTCTGGCATAGAAAATTCTCGATGTTTCGACACCTGGTAAGTCGGGACCCGCGGTATGTACCCGAATTTTCCAGAAGTTTCCATATTAGAAGGTTCTAGAAATAACTGTCGGCGTATACTATATAAAGGGCAGATCATCATCAGGCGAATGGGGTCAGTATTGAATCGGCGATACAAGCGATAACTAGGAAGCGATCTTCAACGGCGAATTAAGTGAAGTGTTCAGTCGTGCGATTGTTTGTTTTAATTAGTGTGTTTAAAGTGTTAATTACTATTGTAAATTAAAATGTTGTTTTTGATTGTTTAATCGGCTGGTTTTATTGTAACGAACCCCAAGCTCGTAAAAATATGTTTGTAAACGCACCCACTATACATGAGAAATGGTTGGGTGGGGCAGGGTTTTTTTTCTAAAAAAATTAATACTAAGTACACACGGTCATAGGTTGACATATCCATAGAGAATACGTTTCAACGTATCTTTTTCACTTTACAGGATTTAGTAGAACAACTGCTTACAGAGTTATTTCTTCAACCCAAATATCACCACGGTTTTGTGGTGGATTCATTGACAAGTATCATAGTAAGGAATGCACCGTTAGCACTGACAACGTTGATAAAATGCAAGCGCAGTATTCGGAACTTGCATCTCGTACTTTGTCATTCGGATATTACCAAATGGGCGCAAGCGCACGAGGATGCGCAAAAAGAAGCTGATGTGATACTTATCGAGTAAGTGCATTTGATTATTTAACAGGCCGTTGATTACTTATCTACACTTCTTCTGGCTTTAGCCAAAGATGAACCAATTGGAAACGTGCACAATAAATCTTGTATGAATTCGCGTTGTTAAGGTCCTTAAGGTAGGCGCAAGATAAATGTACAATACCGGTCATTGACTGACATAGAATTATTAACTTTCTAATATCAAAAACAACAAAAACTTAAAGCTGTCCTGAATCGACTTCTATCGTAAACCCTTACGTTGTCTTGTAATAAAAAACGCTAAACTTCTTTCGTTCAGTCCATTCAAAGATTGTCTGTGAGTGATTGCCCTGTGCGATAAGACCGCCCGTTGTACTTACACTTATTTTTGTGAACGTTTTTCCAGCGGTTGTTATGAGGTGTACAATAAAGTGCAAGCATTTGTTATGAGGTATACAATAAAGTGCAAGCTTGTGTTATGAGGTGCACAATAAAGTGCAAGCTTTTGTTATGAGGTGTACAATAAAGTGCAAGCTTTTGTTATGAGGTGTACAATAAAGTGCAAGCTTTTGTTATGAGGTGTACAATAAAGTGCAAGCTTTTGTTTTGAGGTGTACAATAAAGTGCAAGCTTTTGTTTTGAGGTGTACAATAAAGTGCAAGCTTTTGTTATGAGGTGTACAATAAAGTGTAAGCTTTTGCCCGCGACTTCGTACGCGCACTATCCCGTATTTTTCCTTTCCCGTGGGAATTTCGGGAAATCCCTTTAGTGCTCCTCTACACTCCCCAAGGAACCTACATGCCAAATTTCAGTTTTCCAAAAAGCTGGGCATCCTATAAAGCGATACTTCAGGCCTGGACAGCTTTTAACCATATACAAAGCACGAGTCTGATCCTGGATGGAGTATTCTGTTTGTATTAGCTTTAGTCATCCACAGTTGAAAAATAAATAAATAAATACTAACTTGCCACGCTTGACTCAGTGGAACGCAGAGTTAAGCGGCTCATTGGCGAAAACTGGTGGATGCTAAGCTCATCGCCCCAAGGTTGCCTACTTGTCGGTCTTCTAGTAATAGTACTACGGTGAGTGTGCCCAAGAACTCCACAACGTTATCCTACTGGCCCCCTTCTACCATTGGACATCTAGACGCACTGCAAGTTACAATCCCTCCCTACTTTGTTGCTATTTCACTAATTTGCATTAAGCGTCTCCAAATATCTTTTCTAATGCGCACAGCAAAGAAGTGGAACCCTCTGCCAGCGTCTGTGTTTCCGAACGTAAACAATCCTAATCTCTTCAAAGTTAGAATGAACTTTCTTCTTCTTGGTAAGCCGCTCCATCGTCGAGTTTGTCTCTGTTATCTATGACCTAGAATGGAGTCGAGAGCACATCACAAAAAAAAAGATTTTGTAGCAACGAAGATTTTTTTGCCTTACCAATACTAATCACAGGTACGTAATTTTTGCGTTCCATAAGTTTTTAGAATTGACACAAGCCAGGCCAGTGAGTCTCTCTTGGTTACCCTGGCAAGTTAGCCTTACTCAGCAAGGGAGATTGCGGAGTAAGATAACATAGCTTTTGCAGATGACGTATTAACCTCTCAAGAACGGGAAAACGAATCGTAATAAAATGTATCAAAACATGCCATATAGAGTTAGGGAACCGATCACTTTTCCGAGTTTCTTTTTGGTCGGAGTTAGTTCAGTATGGGTATGGTATACCAGAGGAGTGCAGGAGCATAGCCCCTAGACTCCTTGTATTTATAAATGCAGCTATTTACATGTTTTTTTTTTTTAATTTGTTAATACCAACAGAAACCAATCGAAAGTGTACGACGACATTGAAATACAAAAAATCTTAATTTCATTTGAAGACATGGATGCAGAAGAGTTCGAAAATGTTTCTCCAGAGTTAAAAGCGATATACGTAACTTACGGTTTGGAAAGCAGAAGGAATAAACATTTTGAAAAGCATGGACTGTAAGTTTTCTATGTTAAGACATTTATCCCGTTTTATTGAACACTTATAGGGACAACTAAATTAATTCATACCATTTACTAATCACGTAGCTGTACTGCGAAATACCTCTACATTATGCCGCTAACTGTACATTGGCTCTGATATACATTACTAGGCTAGTTTATTTTCTTATTTGAATTTTAATGGAAGCTAAGAGAAAGCACCCTTAAAAAGTCGATATCCATGGGTACTGACTTTTTCCATCGTCTTCAGACGAGTTTGAAAATTAATTAGGTGCATGTCAGCTATTTTGCACATACTACATATCAAGGATAAAACTTTCATCTTGAGCCGCCTGGCGTGGTAGGTAGTCAGCAGAATCGCACTGCAGCTAGTCTATTCTGTAAGCAACCATTTCGATATCGAGCTTCACCTGAGTGACAAAGGTCACAAAGTGAACTTTATTACACACAACATAAAGGTCTTACTACTCCGTCAAGAAAGTACCGGGAAAAGATCAATAATACACAAAATGTCTGTTATTCATCCAAATTTATTTTATCACCTTCAAAGTATGCTCCTTTAGAAACGATACACTTGCGCCAACGAATAATCCATTCATCAAAACATTTTTTAAACGCTGCTTCCGGAATTGAGTTCAGTTCTCGCCGCGAATTCTCTTTTATGTCTTCTATCGATTGAAAACGGGTGCCACGAAGTGGTAATTTGAGTTTAGGAAAAAGAAAAAAGTCAGCAGGAGCTATATCTGGTGAATATGGTGGTTGCTGGATGGTATTTGTTGAGTGTTTGGTTAAAAATTCGTTCACAATGATAGCCTTGTGCGAAGGCGCATTGTCGTGGTGCAAAATCCAAGAATTTTTTTTGTCGAATTTGCTCTCTTAAACGCCGCATAACGCTCAAATAATATTCTATATTTACCGTTAGACCTTCCGTTACGAATTCAGAGTGCACAACACCGCGATAGTCAAAGAAAACAGTCAACATGGCTTTGACTTTTGATCGACTTTGGCGTGGTTTTTTCGGTTTCGGTTCAGTTGGAAGGCGCCACTCCGAAGCTTGTTGACTAGTTTGCATGTCAAACTCGTAAACCCACGTCTCGTCGCCAGTAACAATGCGTTTCATGAATGTTGGGTCCGAACTGACTCGTTCTAGCATGTCCTCAGCGACTTTCATGCGATTGAGTTTTTGGAGAAAATTCAGATCTTTTGGGACTAGCCGAGCAGCAACATGTTTCATACCCAAATGATGAGTTAAAATGGTACGGATCGACTCGTGAGATACAGAAAGTTCAGCGGCTGTCTCTCTCAGAGTTGAATGGGGATTTGCAGTCACTATTTCCTTCACTTTTGCGATGTTAACTTCAGTTGCAGACGTTGACGGCCTACCAGAGCGAGGCAAATCTTCCGTCTCATCTCGACCGCTTTTGAACGCTTTGAACCACTCATAAGCACGAGTTTTTGATAAAGTCGATTCACCGTAAGCCTTCTGTAACATTTTCAGTGACTCCGAACACGAAATTCCATTGGCGATGCAAAATTTAAGACAAACTCTTTGTTCGATATTTTTGTCCATTATGAAATTCGCAATACACACTATATATGATATTACTAAAACCAGCACTGTATTTAATATAAATAACAGATGCAACTCAAACTCCGCGCCAAAATGGAAAACAGTTGTGCTAATCTAACAACTACAGAAAAACAAAAATTTGAATTTGGAACCATAAACAAATCATCCATTCCCGATACTTTTTTGACTGAATGTATGTTTAAACTCACCTCGGATTCCGCTGTCGAGACTCGAAAATGTTGTCACAGACGAGCACTACAGGTACAATTTAACTCGCACGCGTTGTACGGAGTTTAGAACACGAGGACTTCATCTATTAGTTTTGTTGCCACTGAGAGAAATTGTAACGCCTTATCCTTACGTTATTACTATTAAAAGAAAACTTTATAACTTTTAAGTAGTTTTAATTACAGACCATCATCAGTCGAACCGGTTAAGAAAGAAAAGTCGGGAAAAGGTAGGTACGGAACCGAAATATCATGTTTACTATCCTTACTAATATTATAAATACGAAAGTAACTTTGCCTGTACATCTGTGTGCGTAAAGTGTTAAATAAATAAATAAATAAAATCCAAAGTAATTTTTTAAACGGTAAATCGGAAACAGTAAAATATTCAAAATATGTTTCTCTTACTATCTCAAACTAATGTGTACCTTAACCACATAAAACTGACGTAAGTAGTTTTGTACCTATCTATAATAATTAAAACTGTACACTGTCTTCCTCATTTTTTACATTTGGTAAACATGTTAACTAGTAGAAATAGTAGATATATTTTTTGTGTTAATCACAGTCTGGGGAATACGCATACAGGAATATGCATGCGATTTTTTAAATTGCAAAATATAACACTTATTAGCCTCTAGTAAACAATCGTGAAATTATTTTTAAAACCCTTCATCAGCAATGAAGCTATAAAGCTTCAAAGATAACATTTAGAAAGAGAAGTCCGATGAAAACTTTGACGTCATCGTCTATGACACCTATAAAGCTGCCATAGAAAACAGCGTTTTCGCGAGAGGGACAGATATATATTTGTTTAAAATAGTTATATCTCCTTCGTTGTTCGAGTAATTTTGATTCTATTTTCACTGCTAGCATTATATTTTTGTATAGTTTTAGATAAACTGTATAGATGATAAATATGTTTTTCATGCATATTCCCTGTTCGTTAAGAGCCATCTGGGCAAATCCAAAGAATAAACCCACAGGACCTGTTAGTTATTTTTATAGTGGAAATATATAACTTTCTAATGAATTTGTAGAAGTGCGCAGTATATCAGTAATGGATGCAGGGGACGCTAAAGACTCCAGGAAAAAAGCAAAAAAAGATGAAATTAGAGGTACGAATAAATAAAGTTTAATGAGGTATATTTTACAACACTCTCTTGTGTATAACCATCATTTAATTATATCCACTTTATTAAAAAGAAGAAAGATTTGTATGTTTGTAACGAATAAACTCAAAAACTACTTTCCGATTTCAAAAATTATTTCAACATAAGAGTGCTACTTTATCCCTGAGTAATATAGGCTATATTTAACTCTAGAAAAAAATACGGAACCCTACGAATTTTCGTACGGATCAGTACTTTTTTTTTTGCTTTACTAAATCCGCGCGAACGAAGTCGTGGGCGAAGTGCTAGTAATCTGTATCTGTATTATATTGCCAATTATTATTATTATTACATCTGCCGCATTCCGCAACAGAACTGGGCTAAAGTAACCACCGATTAGATTCCCAGCAACAGGAAATGGCGACGCGTTAGGCCCAGGAGGAGCTGATGGCGAGACGAGTTACACTCTACCTAACAGTTTTCTCGACTCCTTCCATTTTTCTCTGTATTTTGCTATATTTGGTGAATGCCTTTTTTAAACGAAACACTTTGCCCTGCAGGGGATCTATTATACTATAATATCCTTATTGTTTTCTAAATTCAAGGAAGGCCAACAAGTGAATTTGCTGCAATGAATACAAAATACATGGAATATAATAAAACTACATATGAGAATCTTATAAATATCGCAAATAATTGGATCATAGACCAGTGTGACGTAGGGAACCCTTTGTACACCTTTAACGGCCAGGTAGTAGGCGCAGCTCAAAAAAAGAAGAAGAAATCTGAATTGCAACTTCAGGTTTGTACTCGTATCATACCAAACGCATTTTAGGTTAAACTAACTGCCAATCGCGTTCTCCTTTAAGATAACGTTTCTTATTACAGGTGTCTGAAGTCAATTTTGAAGACAGAGGCTTCCCACTGACTCTAATAATGTGCCCTTGTTTGCGATATAAAGAAGGTTTAAAACACATGTTTTCGCAGACGGTCTTAGCTAGCGGCGCTTTACAAGAAGAAGAGGAATGTGATATACTTAAAAGTCCTATGAATAGAAAAGAATTCACTGTTCTGCTGCCCAAAGTTTTTCCTACGATCAATCATGCACTACCTCTTCAGTGGTGGAACTTAGATGAAACGCCGGTAAACTCCTTAATAACTTCAAAGATCGTATTTTTGAATACGTCTAATATATCTTATACTTAGCCATATATACCAATATTTCTTAAATCATAATCGGGGAGGTCGTGGCGAAATAATTAAAGCCGCACAGGTCGATCTTGAAGGTTAAGGAACGCTTGCTAAGGTAGGTCTGTGGATGGGTGGCCATCTTAACATACCGAGTTTCCTCCGTGCCTCAGGAAGCACGTTAACCCGTTGGTCCCGGCTGTCATTTGTAGACCTTTGGGAGTCGTTACGGAATGTCAGAAGCCAGTAAATTTGACTCCAGTCTTGTCAAG
This sequence comes from Lacanobia oleracea, assembly GCA_950371165.1. Taxonomy (NCBI): domain Eukaryota; kingdom Metazoa; phylum Arthropoda; class Insecta; order Lepidoptera; family Noctuidae; genus Lacanobia; species Lacanobia oleracea. Next base: position 9,082,257 of record OX493393.1, read on the forward strand.
ATGTACCGTATTATCCAGTTAATGGGCTGTGGAGGTCTGGTAGGCAGCCGCTCCACGTAAAATACTGATGATCTTAAATCATCATCATCAAATCAGCCGAAAGGCCTTCCAACGTTGCGTCGTTTGGTACGCGGATGCGACTCCAAAACTTTTCGGCCCCATCGACTATCTGTTCATATCTTAAATAATATCTAATTTACTAACTAAATATTATTTATAGATGTTTCTGTGAATTTTATTCGATTTGGTCGAATTTACGATCTTTAATAGGGATCCCTTTTTTCACATTATATTCTTTATCCTAATGTACTTTGGCATAACGATTTAGTATATTTTTTTCCATAATAATAATTTGCCATATTTTTTTGGAATACAGTTTATGTTGGCATAATTATCTTGAAGGCTAATTTGTTTTGGCATAAATTTAATTCGCATAATATTACTAGGCATAATGACTATGAGCATAATAGCATTTAGGCATACAATTTAAAGAACTAACGGATACAATTCCATTTTTAACCTTGAATTGAAATTAAAGTATTGCCTTCAAAATCCAATATGTTGTGTTATAAAATTAGTGACAGAAACGAATCGCTTCAAAACCGTCTCCACGTAGTTTTGTCTACCCTACTACCCCTAGAGTGTAAGCTTAAAACACATTTGCGATGATAAGCTCGCGTGGGGCCGCTGGAGCCCCGCATTTCCGGAGCCGTGACAGAAACCATGTCTGCTGCATTCTGCATGCTTGCTTGCATGCTGCATGTTGCATGCTTGCTTACATGCTGCATGCTTGGTGCTTGCATGCTGCATGCTCGCTGCATGCTTGCATTCTGCATGCAGTATGCTTAGGGGCATTCTTGCTTACTGCATGCTTGCTGCATGCATGGTGTATGCTTGTTGAGTGACAGAATTTTTGAGTTTGTTGAGTGAGAAACTTTGTCTGGTGCATGTTGCATGCTTGCTGCTTGGTTGATTGCATACTGTATGCGTGCTGCATGCATGGTGTATGATTATTGAAAAATAAAAATAAAATAATTTGCTCTACCTGCAATCTAAAGTGTCTACAAATTGCATTAGAACAGTATTGTATAAAAATGTGTATTAGTGTCGAACATTTTAGGAGTTAATTAATTATGCTTATTTGTTATGCCTATGAAAATATGTTTTTATTATCATAATGCGCGTTAATAAATTTATGCTTAAAAATTTTATGCTTAATCATTATTATGATAAGAGAACCTATGCTTAAAAATTATGGGTAAGCTGTTATGCGTAAATAATTTATGCGAAATTATAATTAGGAGGAACAAAAGTATGCTAAGTTATATTAGGTCTTAAAATTGTTTGCAAATGGAAGGGAACCTTGTGAATATCGTCATGTAGGTAATCGTAAATATCGTAATTATGGTTTCCAAGAAATTTTATGCCACCAGTTGGCGCCACATAGGCAAGAGGTCGTCTTCCTTGAAAAAGCGACTGACGTAAACATGACGTTGATGCCAATTTAATAAATGTCAAATGTGTTTTGACTTGGACCTGATGCCTCAGTGCTACCACCTGGTGCTCGTTATTTTAGGAAACTCTCATTTAACATTTATGTAGCATAATAATATAAACGCAAGTAAGTAGTTCGTAACTTTACCTGAATGGTTGTTTTTATATATATTTAGTATTTTTTTCATTCAAATAATAAGATACTTTCAGTTAAGCTGTGTAATATTTCAGTAATTTGTAGTGTATTTTCTGCACGAAAAATGTGTAAGTTTGCCCTGTAGGTAGTTGGTTTTCCATTTTAAATCTGAAAACCAAAAATGCGGCCTCTGAAACATTCCAAAACTAGCCAAGCTAATATGTTGAGATTCATTCTCATTATTTCTTTCAACAATCAGCATTGACAACACAACGTTTTATTCTAGATAAAGAAATGTGAATGTAACCAACTGACCGATCTTAATTTGTTGGATGACTCCAGCCAAGACAATGTGATGAACATTCTCTCCAAGTGGCATTGCATTTGTGGCAAAAAGGTACAAACGTCAAGTTTCGTTTTTGACTTTCATAGGATTTTAGCTAATATTAAGACGACACGGTTGGCGCAGTGGTTGAGCAATTGACTGCTGCGCTGCGTGTCGCGGGTTCGATTCCCGCGCGGAACAAATATTTGTATGGCCTACAGATAGTTGTTCCGGGTCTGGCTGTTTGTGTATGTGTGATTATATGTCTGTAAACGCACCCACGATACAGGAGAAATTCCTAGTGTGGGCAAAAAAAATATTTAAAATGAAAACTCATGAAATAGTTAAAAAAAACGGAACGGACTCTGATGAGGTTGCAGGTAACAGCTAGTTCCGGGCTGCGGAATCCGTTCGAAAGTGGCACCGTAGTTCTGGAACGCAAAGGGCACTAGGAGGAACACGGATGGGTTTTAGTCAGTAAGAGTCTGACGCTCTGGGTGACGCAGGAGGAATCATTTGATGATTTCGAATTCTTAAAAAAAAGCTGCAGCTAGTGGTAAAGTGAGGTAGGGTGAGTGAGAGGAAGATCGAACGAATTTTGATGAGATGAGCAGTGTTGTATTTGAAGTCTTGTAGTATTGTACCATATTAGCTTATGTCAAAATTATTTTCTTGTAAGTAAAGAGCAAAGAGCATATTTTTCTAGCATATTGATGATCGTGCATGTTTCAAAGCAGAAAAAAAATGTTTTTATCACGATAATGAAACAGGGTCTTACAGGGGAAGACGAAATGGTGATGGGGAAAAATCGAAATTGTTTCTAAAATCGTTCAAATTTATATTAGGAAGGACACTTGGTAAGATTAAAACATTCGATTTACTTGCGTAAAAAACCACTGCACAATCATTTGTATTTATAACACAACCACTTTTAACGCAACAAAATGACGGTATAACAATGTTGCCATCACTGCAAAAACTGCACTGAATATGGCGTTATGGACGACTTTTTTGTTAACCCGTTTTTCGTCTTCCTCCCACTCACCCTATACATCTACCTGCTCTGGAAGGGCTTAGGCAGCGCCTCCCGTAAGGCCTCCTTGCCAGCATGCATCATGGCTTGGAAAAAATGCGTATTATAATGCGTATTATATGCGTATTATAAATGCGTATTATATTAAGTTGGTGTGATTATTTTTGGTATAGAGTAAATTACATTCTATACATATCTGTTTCCAGGTGGCTTCGTCGCAAACATCGACGGGTGATATTCCTTCACTGTCTGTAGGTTCACCTGAAAGCAATATTGACGAAGAAAAGGAGCCATATCCGCTTCCGCTACGCAGCGTTAAGCCTATTCAGAGTCAGTTATATTTTTCTACCCGAATTTATACTTTTTATAATTCGTGATCATTTAAAAATCTTTTAAAAATGGGTGGGTTGTAATGAAATTTGGACTTTAGCTTGCATGACAAATTGTTTCAACATTTGAAAAAAAGCACACTCAAACACACAGTCACACACACACACACACACACTCACTCACTTTACTTCAAATTCTGAATTCAAATAAATATACTACTTTCCGCCGTCGCTTTTCTTGCAATTCCGTTAAGTAACGATACCTTTTTGAAACGGTCACAAACTGTCGTCTTTTGTAAATATACTATATCTTTATAGTAACAAAAAAAAAATGCAAATGGAATTCGGCCCACGTGTTGTAATAGCAGAAGGTGAATCAGATTGTTTTATTGTTACGAAATGAACCCTCAGTGCGCAATTCATTGCAACTCCCAGCCGGCTGTCACACGTTGCACGTTGGTCTGCACGCTCGTTCACGTGTTGTGATGCTCATTGCAGGGACTGCATCCCGTATAGTCCTAGAAGCCGGTGAACTAGTGAGGTGCAAATATTCTTTTAGTCCTCAAGACGAAGGAAACTATAGTGTCAAACGGTTTGTCGAAGTCAGCGGATGGCCGCAGTCAAGAGCTGATATTAACGTTAACGGGATCTGTGATTTGCCAAGGTATGCCCAACATTCACCGATTAATAAAAATAAATAAATTAAACCATTGTTACAAGCATTTTCGTAACCATAATTAACATTTATAATTTCAGATTGGATAGTCGTCCAAAAAAGATGTTCGAAAATTTTGTAAGAAGAACCCATGAAGAGAACGTCTATAAGTTAACATATTTAGATGATCTTAAAGTATTTGAATTTGGGCCAATATTCGTAGGATACAACAGGTATCATGGTTAATGAATATAAATGGAATTATTATCTCTGGAATGACGAGGAGCTCGTGGCTAAATAATAACAGCCGCACGTGTCGATCTTGAAGGTTAAGCAACGCTTGCCAAGGTTGGTCTGTGGATGGGTGACCATCTTAACATAACGAGTTTCCTCCGTGCCTCGGAAAGCACGTTAAGCTGTTGGTCCCGGCTGTCATTTGTAGATCTTTGGCAGTCGTTACGGATTGTCAGAAGCCAGTAAATCTGACTCCAGTCTTGCCAAGATGTACCGTGTTACCCAGTTACTGGGTTGTGGAGGTCAGGTAGGCAGCCGCTCCACGTAAAACACTGGTATTCAGCTGAATCCGGTTTGACTGGAAGCCGACCCCAATGTAGTTGGGAAAAGGCTAGGCAGATGATGATATTATCTCTGGAATATCAGAGTATTTAACATTAACATTTTATTTTTAGAATTTATCAAGAACATTACAAGATCGATTTAAAGAATTCCTCCCTTGTGACTGCAGATGTTGTCATCGAGTTTCTAGAAGATACTGAAGTATTTAATTACAACAAAACTTTTTTAAAATTGGAAGTAAGAACAATTTCTGTCATAATTCAATTGAAAATGCGTCCGCTGTCCATGTTTCCTCGCAAGGGTTTTCCTTCAACGTTGTCAGTGTATCACATGTACCCATTATTATTATTATGATTTAATCCCCTATTTCAGGCCACTGAAAGATTGTGTTTTGTTGTCTGATTGTTTTTATGACCCTATAAGGAGTATATAAGCATAAAAAATAACTATAAACTAATAGGTACCTACATAGCTTATACAATAAATTTAAAAACTAGTGCACACGTAGTGACCTATAATGTATAATTTTATTTTGTATTTTCACAGCCTGGGTGCCGAGAGAAACTATCAATATCTGCGGCTCCTACAGTAGTCGGTGAACACACGAGTGTATTGTTGTTCTGTGTCAAAGACAATCCCGAAATAGTAACGGTGAACATTGCTTGTAGTGGAGTTTTGCCGATCGTTGAAATACTGCCTCTGACTAAGGCGATTGGTAAGATTTAATTATGTAGGGAGTTAGTGTAGGAAAAAAAACACTGTAATTAAATAGAAATTATATATCTAAGGCCCGCTTTCACAAACTAGCGTTTCCACCAGTTTTTATGAGTGACTAGGTAAATGAAACGATTATATTGGTTCTTCACAAATCCATCCCTCGCTATACGCATCCTCGCGCATCTCTAGTGGAAACACAATATTTTAACTACGAGTTAGTTTCTAACCCGATGCCATTACGTATGAAATACCTATTTGTTATTTAACACCAAGTTAATAACTCTTCTTCCCTCTTCCACCTGGCGTTAATCCCGGCTATTGCCAGGGTCCGCTTTCCTACTTAGCTTCCTCCACTTTGCCAATCTTGAACATCCTTCTCAGTCAGGCCATTGACTCTCATGTCGGACTTGACGACGAGTTTTTCCCCCACGTCACGGACACCAAGACTACCTCGGATGAAAGAGTTGCGTATGCGATCGGATCGCGTTACGCCACTCATCCACCTCAGCATCTTCATCTCCGCGACGCGAAGCTCCTGGGCGTGTCTGCTTAGTACTGGCCAACACTCACTGTACGGGGGTACAGTAGGACAGGCCGTATGATGCATTTATATATCTGCCCCTTGAGCTTTGGAAGCATTTTGCGGTCGCATACAACGCCCGTTACCTCGCGCCACTTCGCCCAAGCCGCGCCTATACGTGCTTGGACATCGTCGTCCACGTTGCCAGACTCGTGCAGCACGGATCCAAGGTACCTGAACGTATCGGACTTTCTGATCAGGTCCGAACCTATTCGGATGGTGTTTGAATCCGTGCTGCCACAGGACATGTACTCAGTCTTCGCCACATTTAGCCTCAGACCACCGTTTTCAAGCGTGTCCTTCCAAATGTTGACTTTGCGCTCAAGATGGGCTTTGTTCTGATTAACGAGGGCGATGTCATCGGCATACATCATTAGCCATGGAGGCTGATCTTGGATTTTTGCCGCCACTACATCGAGCACCACGTTAAACAAGAACTGGCTAAGAGCCGAGCCTTGGTGAACGCTAACAGATATTGGGAAGCCATTCGATTCGCCAACAGCGGTCTGGACAGAGGACACGGAATCGATAATGTCAATATAGGCCTCGGGAACGCCCTTGAAGCGCAGTGCCCACTAGATGGACTGCCGAGGTATACAGTCGAAGGCCTTCTGCAGGTCTAAAAAGGCCATATAGATAAAGCTCTCCTTCTCTCTCTGTAAGCCTCAGCTAGAGTCCGTAAGGCGAACACTGCGTCCATGGTGCTGTTACCCACCCGGAAGCCATATTGACACTCAGACAGTACACTCGCTACGGAGCTGTGTGTCAATGATGCGCTCGAAGAGCTTCATGGTGTGGCACACGATCTTGATACCGCGGTAGCTACTGCAATCCTGTACGCTACCTTTGCCTTAGAACTATTGACCCCTGCCTGACCATTGACAATTAAAACGGCTTTAAAATGGCAGGGGGTGACTTGTACACTCAATAAATGGGCCCCCCGAAAAGGGTCGCTAGCACAAAGTAACGTAGCGCCAAGGGGGCAACATATCCTGACGTGCTAGAGGAGTGGAGAGGTATACCACGGCTATCAGGACAATCCCGGAAGTACGGTCAAGATCCCTACCAGCACCTTACTGGATTATACATCCTTCTCCCGAGCACGTTTGCTCCTTTTATCATTATTATTATTTGTGTTTTTGACATTCTCGGGTCCCTAGGGACCCGGTCCTTTGGTAGGCGTATGAGGGGCCGATGCTAACTCGCAGAGGCCTCTTGAGACATTTCAAATGGAATGGGACACCAACCGACGATTATCCCTGTATGCACTGTGAAAGTATACCCAAGGACAATCCCCGGTTGGAGCAAAACTATTGCAAAATATGGAAACAAAAGATGAAAAACGCTATGGGTTTGGCTGGTTTAGTGGACTAATTACTACTACTATGGAAGAACTATTGGCCCCTGCCTGACCATTGACCCTTTAAACGGCTTTAAAATAGCAGGGGGTGACTTGCACACTCAATAAATGGGCCCCCCGAAAAGGGTCGCTAGCACAAAGTGACGTAGCGCCAAGGGGGCAACATATCCTGAGGTGCTAGAGGAGTGGAGAGGTATACCACGGCTATCAGGACAATCCCGGAAGTACGGTCAAGATCCCTACCAGCACCTTACTGGATTATACGTCCTTCTCCCGAGCACGTTTGCTCTTGCGAATCTCCACTCAGACCGGCCGATTAAGGCTAGAAAGAGGTGGGAGCTCTGTTCTTCGTTAGTGTTCACTCCGGCCAGCCAATAAAGGCAAGCCGGAAATGAGGAACAAGAATTCTCCCTGGAGATCAGGTCCGTGGGGTCGCTAGTGCCCAACAGTTCGCCACAAAACTGCCTTGCGGATTTATCATTATTATTATTATCTATTTATTTCGGATATAATCCATAAGTGTTAGAAAACATTTTTCTTAAGAGCTATGTTGGTAGGAACAAAATACATTTTTCTTAAAAACTACAATTTTCCCGTCACTATTCCCACCCAGTGTGCCTGTATGGGACAGTCATGGCGGGATGCAATCATGTGCAAAATGCTGTTGGTGCTGCCGCGCAGTCTTTGAAATAATGACGCCACTTTCTTACGCACTATAGCGTGGATACCGTCAACACGCGCGTTTGCAAACATTTGTGACGCACTACAGTGTCGCGGCAACCCCAACAGCATCCTGAAAGCATTGTTATTCTGAATACGCAGGGCGTTGAAGGCTCGCTGCGTATACCGAACCCACAGGCCGCTCGAGTAAAAAGATTGGCAATATTCCCTAAAAAGTGTAACGTTAACTTCCTTAGTACATCGAGCAAATCTTCGGGCCAGCATGTTGCTCCTCACCGCCAACGCCCTGCGTTCTCTTTCTATATCTGGGTCATCCTTTAAGTCTTCTGAGGCCCGAGTCGAAGACGATCGCCAACTTTGTGGCTCCCTGTATGTTCAGCCTAGCTGCAAAGACATCTCTGCAACAGAAGTCGTTTAATAGCTGTGCTTTAAGGTTACCTGTGACATAGATGCACGATCTGGGGTGATCATGGTCCGCAGTAACAAGGAGCTTACCACCAAGATTAGAGAGTCCTCGTATGTGGCCGCCTCTAATCCACGGCTTTTGGATCAGGGCAATGGCCGTGTGTTGAACCTCGAGCCACTTGGGGAGTTGAGCCGTCGTGGTCTGGCTGTGGTGGAGATTAGCCTGCACAACTTTACAGGCTGACAAAAGGGACGCCATCTCCGGCGAGACCCTCCTCGTCGCCCTCAAGTAGCAGCCCGGCAAACAGGTCGCCCTCGTCGAAACCGTCCCCTCCCGGGTCTGAAGCCTGCTGCTACAGCAGGTTCGGCCGCAGTTGCTTCCGGGTTGTTTGGCGGAGAATTGGTGTCCTCTGCGTCTTCCAGCGGCTGTTTCGTGATCGGGGCCCAACCCCGAGGGACGTCGACGAACCTGCCGTTCGGACCCTGAAACTTGACGTACACCGCTCCCAAACCAATTGAGAGACGGCGCTCGGCGCTCATCAGGGTCGGAACTTGGTCCTCGGGGATACCCAGCACCACGAACCAGCAAGCCTTCTGCTTCTCGGCGTGCAGCACTACCTACCTCATAGCAGAGCAGGCCTCGCTGATGATCCGCTTGTGGATAGCAGCCAAGACCTGGTCCGATACTCCCTGGCTTATGATGCCCCTCCGGTCGCAGGTTATCGCGACGTTTAGGGACGCACTGGCAGCTTGGGCGTAGCTTCTGTTGGCAACCCTCTGGGATTGGTCAAGCCCCGGCCGCTTGTGCTCTCCACGGGGCGAAATCGTCTCGTTGAGAGCCTGCTTGGCCGCAGCCTGGTCGTTCCCATCGGATCGCTGCGTTGTGGTTGCCACCTCGGCCGGACCTCCTACGGATTCAGATGGCAGTGTGCTAGGCGTTGGTCGGCTAGTGCCGGCCTCAGCCTGCAACCGCTTCTCCTCAGAGAAGTTCAGCTTACCTTGCTTGGTCGGTTTAACCAAGCTGGTGGCAGCAACCTGCTTGCTTTAGGGGGCTTTGCGTCCCCGCCTGCGTTCGTGACGCCGCTCCTTACGCGTCAGTCTTTCCCTCCTCTTACCCTGGCTTGTAGGAGCTGTTGGACCTGAGGGGCCCGAACAAGAGCAATGGGCTTGTGGATTGGATTTTTTGCCCTTGCCCTTGCTTTTACCTTTACCCTTACGGGTAGGCACCTGCCAGGCGCTGGTAAAAACGTCCTCGGTGCTGCTGACCGCCTCCGTGTGACCGGAGGCGGCTGCGACTTGGGAAGCGGCTTGAGGAGCCACAGGAGGAGTGGGAGGGTGTTTGGGAAGGCTACTTCCGGCAGAGGTGTTAGCCGTCTCCGTTTTCGCCTTTGTGTGTAAAGGATCGGTACTGGTCCCATGCAGCGCCGTTCTCCTTTGCTTGGATTGGGACTTTTTGGTCTTAGCTGCGGTTTTCGCCACAGCCGGACCAGCGCCCGCGCTGGCGCCCACGGCGTGAGCCGCAGGACATCCAGGGGCGAGCGAGGCACCAGAGGCACCTCGCTTAGGAGCTTTGCCAGCTTTCGCCGACTCCACTCCTGCGGTATTTTTAGTTGGCTTCAATACGTCCATACTAAAAAATTTAAAACTTCATCTTTCTGGCTCACCCACCATGGAGCCCGCACCTGGGAACGTCGCACTACTGTGAGTGCGAACGTTAGGACTACCAGGAAGATATAGGTGCGCAAGGCTGGTTTACAGCGCGACAAGGGTGCTCGATCGGGTTGGCAACTAATCAACCCTCACTTACACCGTCAGCATGGCCTTTACCTACCGCTACGGCCGCCCGAGGACGACCTTAGCGGACCCCACGCACCTCACCTGTGGCCCTCTGACGGGATACTTTGGCCATTTCCCTACCCTTGGCTAGAAGATAGGGCCACCGTTTTGCTTGAAATTCAGCGCAGGTGACAAAATTCTCCTACCCGCCGTCAGCAGAGTTTAGTGACGACCGAGCCCGCAACCACTTCGTCACAGAAGGGACACAGTTAGGAGGGGAGTTGGGAGGGGTTATAGAGGGAAAAAGGGGTTTAGTGGGATTTGGGATGGGACTGAGTGGAAAGCCCGCCACTCTGCGGGTCGCCCGGTGGTTTCAGTTACGTCTATTTCGTAAGGAATTAGACCAAAAACGGGGTGGCAACCTCGAGAAGGTATATCCACCGGACTTGCCTTGAGGATCTATACGACCGTTGCGCTCCCCCTCAAGACCACGCCACCTTCCCGTCTCTGAAGGAGACAGCAAGGTAGGCATGCATCTATACTACCAAGCAAAGCAAAGCAAAGCGTGTCGTTGTGCAACCGTAAAAGCATACATACAGACCCCCCCCTCCGCGAAGTATGTACACCATCTCTCCTTAACAGAGGGGGCATCGTAGAGCAGCTTACCCTCTGCGTAATGCTAGCAAAGGAGAGGCCGAACGTGTGAGAGAGAGGGAAACCTGTCGTCCCAGTCGCCGCAACAGAAGAAGACGCCCCAGGCGTCGGGAGTCGCAGGACGATTCCCGGCCGCCGTAGACGCGGGCCTGCGGACGGCAAGCAGTGAGTGGCTCGCCGTCTGATCAAAACTAGGCCCGGGTCGGCGGCGTGCTGCGATCCCAGCGCGCCTCTAAGAGAAGCCAGCGTGGAAGACGGGGCCCGCTAGGGCGGTGGCTGCTGGGGCTGCAGAATCTGTTCGAAAGTGGTACCGTTGCCTGGGAACGCAAAGGGCACCAGGAGGAACACGGATGGGTTTTAGCCAGTAAGAGTCTGACACTCCCTCTTGCTTCACCCAGAGCGGGAAGAGTTATTTGATGATTTCCCATCCATAAAAAAAAAAAAGAGCAGCTTACCCTGGGCTTTCCTTACACAGAGACATTTGCTAATGTCCCGTGTAGCTTTCTCCCAGGCACGCGCCAGCTTAAAAATAAGCTTTTGCCCCTCCGCAGTTTCCAGCTTGTCGTACAAGGGCGCCAGACTTTTGCTGCGGGCTCTGGCTACAGCTTCCAACCTAAAACCTTACCTTAAAACCTTCTTCTTCCGAGTCGCCTCCTGCACCCCGTCATCCCACCACCACGTCTCCATTTCTATGGTGCGGCCACCACGAGAAGTTCCAAGGACGCGCTTACCCGCATCGGTGATTGCTGAATGAATCCTACTCCAGATCTCTTTAGCGGACTCATGCGGAGCCCTGATCTCGAGATGCTCGACCTCCGCGATGAAGTCCGACTGCCTAGGACCATCAAGCAACCACCACTTAGTGCGGGGTTTGCGTTTCTCGATCACTTTCTTCTTCGGTACAACCGCAAAGTCCAGGAAAAGGAGGCGGTGTTGAGTCGTTAGGCTTTCGCTTGGGATGACTTTGCAGTTGGTGACCTTGCCAATGTGGCACCGTCGCACCAGCAGGTAATTTATTTGGGTGGAGTAGGCACCACTACACTACGTAATAAGATACTGGGGCTTCTTCTGAAAGAATGTGTTCGCGATGGCTAGGTCAAACACAACGCAAATGCTGAGTATACCGACTCCCTCTGCATTTAGCTGGCCATAACCAAAACCACCGTGAACACGTCCGTACTCTCCAGCAAACTGACCTACGTGACCGTTGAGATCCCCCCCAACCAAAACACCTTCAGAATTCGGAATAGCGCGTAATACGTCCTCGAACTCATCCCAGAAGGCCTCCTTTTCAGACTCACAGCAACCAGTTTGAGGAGCATAGGCGCTGATTAGGTTCGTTACCGACCCTTCGATCAGCACCCTAACTCGCATCAACCGGTCGCTGCATCGGTCTACTTCAAGGAGTCCATCCTGAAGGTCCTTAGACAGCACCACGGACACTCCGCCCCTGCCCGTTGGTGATCCGGTGTACACTAGCCGGTAACCCTGTCCGATGTCACGTGACTTATTTCCCTTCCAGCGCGTCTCCTGAAGGAAGGCGCACTGGACCCGACGCTTCGCAAGTACGTCCGCGAGTTCTCGGCAACGTCCGATTAGGGAGCCAATGTTCCAGGTGGCAAAGCGGAACTTCTTGGGTACTATCCTCTTTAGCCGTGCCCGTACTTGACACGGTCGCCCTAGCCCACTTATAGCAGGTTTCAGTGCGATGTGCCTGCGCGTCGTTGTGCGGCGACGCCCTAGACCGAGTACCCTAACCTAAGTTGTTCCTGTCCATATACTACATATATGACTGAAGTTGGTTTTACGTGGGGTGACCAGCCGTCTGACCCCCACAACCCTACGAGATGGAAACCAGGGTGCACCGCTAGCAGGTGAGGTTGGCTTTGGGTCTTTAATTTGGTAACGGACCCCATACACCCCATGTTAATAACTACTCGGATTTAAAATAAGAAGAGAGCTCTGGCCTAAAATATTCTTGCTTTTACCGCATTTAATTTCGTTCGTCAGTTTCAATATGAGAAGTAACCTATTCTTTAAGTGGGGTTACCTGTAGTGTAGTGTAGGCAATATACTACTCTGTCAAGAAAGTACCGGGAAAAGATCAATAATACACAAAATGTCTGTTATTCATCCAAATTTATTTTATCACCTTCAAATTATGCTCCTTTAGAAACGATACACTTGCGCCAACGAATAATCCATTCATCAAAACATTTTTGAAACGCTGCTTCCGGAATTGAGTTCAGTTCTCGCCGCGAATTCTCCTTTATGTCTTCTATCGATTGAAAACGGGTGCCACGAAGTGGTAATTTGAGATTAGGAAAAAGAAAAAAGTCAGCAGGAGCCATATCTGGTGAATATGGTGATTGCTGGATGGTATTTGTTGAGTGTTTGGTTAAAAATTCGTTCACAATGATAGCCTTGTGCGAAGGCGCATTGTCGTGGTGCAAAATCCAAGAATTTTCTTTCCACAAATCTGGCCTTTTTCGTTGAATTTGCTCTCTTAAACGCCGCATAACGCTCAAATAATATTATTTATTTACCGTTAGACCTTCCGGTAAGAATTCAGAGTGCACAACACCGCGATAGTCAAAGAAAACAGTCAACATGACTTTGACTTTTGATCGACTTTGGCGTGGTTTTTCGGTTTCGGTTCAGTTGGAAGGCGCCACTCCGAAGCTTGTTGACTAGTTTGCATGTCAAACTCGTAAACCCACGTCTCGTCACCAGTAACAATGCGTTTCATGAATGTTGGGTCCGAACTGACTCGTTCTAGCATGTCCTCAGCGACTTTCATGCGATTGAGTTTTTGGAGAAAATTCAGATCTTTTGGGACTAGCCGAGCAGCAACATGTTTCATACCCAAATGATTAGTTAAAATGGTACGGATCGACTCGTGAGATACAGAAAGTTCGGCGGCTATCTCTCTCAGAGTTGAATGGGGATTTTCAGTCACTATTTCCTTCACTTTTGCGATGTTAACTTCAGTTGCAGACGTTGACGGCCTACCAGAGCGAGGCAAATCTTTCATCACATCTCGACCGCTTTTGAACGCTTTGAACCACTCATAAGCACGAGTTTTTGATAAAGTCAATTCACCGTAAGCCTTCTGTAACATTTTCAGTGACTCCGAACACGAAATTCCATTGGCGATGCAAAATTTAAGACAAACTCTTTGTTCGATATTTTTGTCCATTATGAAATTCGCAATACACACTATATATGATATTACTAAAACCAGCACTGTATTTAATATAAATAACAGATGCAACTCAAACTCCGCGCCAAAATGGAAAACAGTTGTGCCAATCTAACAACTACAAAAAAAACAAAAATTTGAATTTGTAACCATAAACAAATCATCCATTCCCCATACTTTTTTGACTGAATGTATTTAATTTCATTTTAAGATACAATTTTAACATTTATTTGCTCTTACTATCCAGAATACGGAAAGCTTTTACTGTATCGTCGGGCAGATGATAGATTTATTGTAAAGAACGATTCTATTCTACCAATAATGTGGAAGATACGTAACGCCGGAGACTTCGTAGAAGACTTTATAATAGCGCAGACATCAGGCATCGTGGCGAGACATGACAATCAAGTGGTTCCTGTGACATACATCGCGTGCCGAGTTGGCGTTATATCTTACAAAGTTCTAACGATCGACGTACGTCTCACCTTTATTTACTAAATTTTTATATTTTTAAGGAGGCACCGAGGAAATGATACATAATTGGCGTTTGTTTGATCCCGTGCTGCATCATTATTATTTAACCTTTAGTTATATAATTAATATGTAAGATATTTAAAGATTCACTCCATAATCATACACATTAATTAGACTTTAGAAACACTGATTAGGTTTTCCTTAACGAACGAAATATCTAAATTAGCGCGGGTTCCGTCCATTTTAACTAGAGCCGCCTCGTTTCCCCCTATCCGCTTTAGTCCTGCTTCGGTTGATGGACATGTTGATACATATTGATGGACTCCCCACCCCCCACTTATCTCCGATGTTTGCATAGAGAAAATCTGAAAATATTCTATATGATAGAAGTTTACGTAGGTAGGTATGTTTTTCTATAAAAATTTATAAAGAGGTAAAGTTTGTGATCTACTAGGAACCCTCGGTGCGCGAGGCTCATCGATTACCCATTTTCAAATTTCCCGGAAATCTGTCCAGGAAGCCCCCAAAAAGCTGGTTGCGCTCTTAAGGTTTATGTAATGGTTAGCAAAATCTACCTAGAAATTTTTTACGAGACATTTGTAAAAAATTTGTATTTCTTTTTTAAGATTATTTTTCAATCTTGCATGCTGTTTAGAGCTAGAGGTTTTGACTGCGCTGATATTAGTGAATATGATTTTTCATTAATAGTTTTTTGCAGATATTTGACGCAGAAGGGCGCGGAGAGCCAATGGTAATCGACAATTTGGCCCTATCCGCGGAATGCTACGATGTCATGGTTGAATGTGCTTATGAAAATCCAGCAGAGAGCTTTCTTAACTACGGCAACGTCAAAGTAAACTCTACAGTTATTCGAGAATTGTACTTGCTCAATCGTGGCAAATATAGCATTTTTTACAAGTAAGTCGATGCATTTATATAATAAAGTATGTTAAATGTAATTCATCAAACTCTCCTCGCGCAAGTCTTTTGGAAGGAATTATTTTCTGTTTATTTATATAGTAACAGTGTGTGCCTATGTCCAGCAGTGGACGTCTTTCGGTTGTCGTCATTATGTACTATATACTCTCTATTACGGACAATTGGATAACATATGTATAATAGTAAGGGATGGTGGTTGGGAGTAAGGATTGTGTTCTGGACATGCTATATACATATATTAGCCCAGTAGAAATCATACCTTAAACCTTAATTTTTATTTTTTTGTTTTTATGGCGGCAAAAGAAATAGGTACGTGTATCTGTGAACGGTTCAACTGTCTACCTATAACGGTTCTTGAGATACAACCCGCTGGCAGACAGACAGACAGACGTACGGATGGACGAACGAATGTATGGACGGATGGACGGACAGCGGAGGCTTAGTAATAGGGTTCCGTTGGTTAACGTTTAGGTACGGAACTCTAAAAGTTAGCCTTTTAGTACGTCAAACAGAAATTTAGAAAGCTACATGTAGCTGATTTTTTGTATGTTATATGGACCAGTTAGAATAGTGTGAATCCAAATCTGCAATTTCGAAAAACTTGTGCTCGCTGCGTACCACGCGATAAACTGCGGAATTTTGGAACTTTTCTTACTTTTTGCTCTAAAAATCAAAAACTATGCATTTTTCGGCCAATAAACATTTTGGAACACTTAGTAAGACATCTAGCAACAATGTAAGCCCAACCGCAACTCTTTGAACCTTATACGGACCAAGATATAGTCCTACAAAGATGCTATTTTTTTCTCGAAAATTTTAAAGGAGACGTTCATTAAATGTATGGTGCTTGGTACTAAAATAATTGGTAATTGAAACAGCCTCCTGAGTTATTTATGCTGAAAGTGTGTAATTTTTTATGAGTTTGGGCATTTTTTTTACAGCCACCCTTATTAAGGTTCCGTAGCCAAATGGCAAAAAACGGAACCCTTCTGGATTCGTCATGTCCGTCTGTCTGTTTGTCCGTCCGTATGTCACAGCCACTTTTTTCCGAAATTATAAAACTATACTGTTGAAACTTGGTAAGTAGATATATTATGTGAACCGCATTAAGATTTTCACTCAAAAATAGAAAATAAAGGTCATTGGGCTCCTTAGTATGGAAATCATACCCATGGCGGACACAAACGAAATATAGCAGTGTGTAATGATGTAGGGCTCTGATTTACTATGGCATTAGTCGCATTAATGTGAACCACGGGAATCTCGAAAAAACAAGTGTTATAAACTGATATGCTGAATTGAAATAAAATGCTAGTTCATTAAAATCATTTTTATTCAATTTGATCCAAATCAATCATAAGACCATTTAAAAAGGCAGCAGGTGCGTCTGTTGCTTCCTGATGTCTGGCATAAGACAGATAATACACTATGCTAGCGATATGGGCGCAGCTCCCTACAGTGCGGCGGCCGTGTATACACGAGCAGTAGTACCCTTCTATACTTTGTCGTCCGTGTTGTGTTGGGTTTAACAAAATATATGTATAGTATTGTTTCGATCGGAGATGACGTGACTGGATTCACCCTCTCATCAATATCTTATTATCGATTAAATGTTGGTTTCTATACATTTCTATGACATAATCCCCGTTTGGTCGCATGTGCTCGTGACAATAAGACCTTGCGATTCTCAAATGGTATGAGCCCAACGTAAATAAGATTAAATCTTCAAAGGTCAGCTGTGGAAAATTCTCAGTCTGGACTGTTTGCATCTAGAGGCACGAATGCTACTCTTTGTCTGTTCAAGTTATTTGCTGATACGTATTCTGCCAACTCATTTTCTCTATTCATATTTTGATTTATAATATCCACAAATTGCTCGGCGTATATATTATCTTCGTATGGCCGCCGAGTAGCGTTGATAATTGCCGCGGTTATTTTAAAATCAGTCATCATATTCCGCATCGCAACATTAAAATATGTATGACGAAATATTTTAAAATCTTTCTTAAATCGTCCATTAATTGTTTCGATCACCCAACGGCACATTGTAATTAATCGAGATTTATTTGCGTCAAGTGTAGATAATTGTTCTCCTCTTAATCTAGTTGGCGGCATGCGGGGAGTATATCCACGATTATATTCAGATTTTTTATCTCCGAAACTACTGAGCCTAATATTTTGAAATCCCCAAAGATTACAGGAAAACCTATAAAAAGTCTGTAAAGTTAAAATAACATGTTAAAAAAAGGTGGTTTGGAACCCTTGGCACGCGAGTCCGACTCACACTTGGCTAGATTTTTTTCAAAAACACGCGCCTGAAAAATCATTTTTAACTATAATCGAGTAGTGTGATAAATAAGCTTTCTAATAAGGTTTATCATATTAACGTTTAAAAATCTTCAGAATATTGTACCACTTTTGAACGTGTCCTTTTAAGTTTTGGTTTTGTAAATCGCTCGTCCTATGGAAAAAGTTGTCAATAAGAAAGTTGTAGTACATTTAATTTTTCCTTTATGTAAGCATAGAACGAATAGAAGGTAAATAGCCCGGTGGAAAATAACATTAAAATCGCACTCGTACTTCAAAAAGCTTATGCTCGCTGCGCAGCACGCGATAAACTGGGACATTTTTCACTTTTTGCTTTAAGGTTCAAAAAACTACACAAAACTATATTTTCAACAAGTTACATTCACCATTTTTATAAAGACACTTCAATTTTAACTTTGAAACCCAACCGCAGCTCCATGAACCTTACATGGACCAAGATGTGGCTTTCAAAGATGGTAAAGTTTTCTCGAATGTTAATTTCCAAAGACACAACCCTTCTTTAACATTATAATACACAGGGTGACTTTTAAAGTGTGCAGGGTCGCTATTTTGTGTCAGGCCACAATTTCTCGGAACGAATTCGATAATTTATAAACTAGATTTTTATGCGTAAAAAAGTATTCCAAATGTTCAGCTGACAATTTATCGAGAGTTTAAAATCTCTCAAGATTTTATGTAGTCTTACGTATTTTGCAATTATTCAGTGACATAGACCTTGCTACGAGCGTAGCACACGTTCGTAGCAGTTGTAGACCTTGCTACGTACATAGTACACTCTTGTTGTGCTACGTTCGTAACGATTGTAGATGTCATCAAAAAATGGCAAACTCCGTAAGATTATTAAATAACTTGAAAGATTGTGAACTTTCGATAAATTGACAACTCAACATTGGGAATGCTTTTTTACGCATCAAAATTTGATAGCTTATAATTTCTTGAAGTCATTCCGAGAAGTTGTGAACTGAAATAAAATGGCAACCAATCAGAGCACCACTGCACAAGTCTACAAGAAACAAGGCTCTCATTGATCTGTTCAGACGTGAGTCACATGTACGCCATAAAGTTACAAAGGGAGGTCCATTTAGACCTCCCTTTGTCCAAGGTTTTAGGTTTACTTTGGGTGTTTGATATTCGGTTATTAGGGATTATTTCTGCTTGTAGGGTTTAAAGTAACCTAATATGAATCATGGGAGCTAAGTTCACTAACTTTAGCTCCCACAATTCCATTCGAAACTAACCTATCCGTGTCGGGATGCCCTAAATTCCCGACATGTCGTGGTTGCTCTTTGTTCAGCAGTAAGCGAAAACCACTCTATTCAATTCGTAACTCTATGGACTTGGTCTCACATTGGTTTTTGTTACCAATGAGAGACCAAGTTTTCAATTTTACTATCACCAAAATAAATAAATTGTAAACTTGTGCTCTGATTGGCCGCCATTTTATATCAGTTCACAATTTCTCGGAATGACTTCGATAGATTATAAACTATCAAGTTTTGATGCATAAAAAAAGTGTTCCAAATGGTCAGTTGAAAATTTATCGACAGTTTACAATCTCTCAAGATATTTTGTAGACTAACGTATTTTGCAATTATCCGGTGACATATATACCGAGATTTTGAAAAAATAATGGAGGCTGGTGGATATGACAGCTCCCATACGAAAATCGAACCTCTTCAGCGTTAAGTAAGGTACATACTTTCTCAGGCTAATGCCAAATCCAATAGATTTACAGAACAAAATGATGTACTTATCAATATCAAAAAAAATAACATACAACCTTTATAATCAGGTTAAAAAAGGTGAAGAACTTCCCAGAGCCATCGCTGTTGCGGTCGTTCGAGTGTATACCGGAGACGGGCGTGATCCCGGCAACACTCCGACTGACCGCCATCGAGTTCGAGTGCACACCCACCACCTCCATGAACCTCGTCAACGTGCCCGCCTACACCTGCTCGCTGCTGGACGGCAGCAAGAACCAGATCGTCGTCGCCAAGTTCCCCGTCTGTATTACTCTTGAATCGTTTTATAACACGTAAGTGCACATTCGTTGAAGTTGTTTATTTATACATTTAAACGTATTTATACAAATGTGAGTTTAGAACAATAGGGATTTGATAAAACTATTTGGTCCGTCGATTAGATTACCAATAAATATTGGACCTTTATCTTAACTGCAAACAAAAATGCAGTCCGTTGAAATTTCGCGAGACGTCACACGCGTTACACTTGTAACCAACAAGTGAAGTCACCAGCCTTCACTCCTGAACTTTGATGCGCTTTATCTTTATAACATCGTATTACCTTACAAAATAGATTTCTCGAGACATCTAAACTTTGCTTAATGTTCATCTACTTATTCAGTTATGTAAGCTTCTAAATTAGCATAGGTACTTACTTATTTATTTTTAACTTATTTAAAGGTTTACCTTATTCCCATTGGGCGAATTGAATTTCCATATAATAGCAGTTGGAACTGGAATAAAGAGGGAAGTTATTTTGAACAATACAAGCAAGTGCCCTGTGACCTACGAGATAGTGTTGCCTCCTGCTTACCAGATCAAACGCGACCCCGCTCTCCCTCCACCTTCCGCAAAAGATAGAGCTAATAATAAGTAAGTCATAATTTATGAGGATTTTATTTATCCTGATTCCATATTCAAATATTTGGCAATATAATTACCGTCGTTGTCTTGCGCTAGAGATGGGCGTTGAATGAACGAACTAGTTAATTCGACCGTCTCTAGTCCATTGTACTTAGACGGTCGAGTTAACCAACGGACTAGTTGAATTCGTAGACGGTTAAACTGAGACTCCACTACGTTCATGTCGACTTAACGCGACGGTCGACGCGAGAAATATGGACGAACAACAAGCAAACTAATTTGACCTCTAACTCTAGCTTCAAAGAGTTGATATTTCTATGGACCAAATGCCATTTTGGAATAAAATTGCATTGTGTTCTACGAAGAAGGGAAGTCCAAATATTAACTGTAAAAGTTATTTTTAACTTATTTACTAACCTACCTACAAAATAAGTAATATTCTGAGGATACACATAACATTTTTTTTTTTTAATAAATGTTACGAGATGCTACGCTAGTCCACCTACAAAATACGAGTATGTTGAATCGTCGAGCCGTCCAGCGTAGACGTCGCGCGTCTCGTCACCGCGTCGTCGCAAAGTTAACAAAGTTTACGTCGTGGACTAGTTGGCAAATTCAACTAGTTAATCGACGCGTCGATGAATAGAAATGGACGGTCTAGTTTCGTTCACGATAAATACGTCAACAACCCATCTCTATCTTGCGCATATTACCAGCGATGACAACGAATGATGATGCTATATGTTGGTTTGTTGTTAAGTTAGTTTATTTAATTTGTTATCTTTAAATGTACATAAATTTGAAATAAATAAATATTGAACAAAACATTGTTATTTATCTAAAACATCCAACAGAATCAAAAACCCTCCGTTAAAATGTGGCAACTTCCTCATAATGAACGAAGACAACCTGTTGCCTCCCGGCACCAGTCGCATCATACAGATACAGTTCATGGCGACAAGACCGCAGAAGTTTGAGGAGACCATCAACTTCATCATAAGTGACACGTGCCCGGCCGAAGCCAACGGAGTGCCGCTTAGGCTGGTGGGCACGGGAGCTATGCCAACCTTGGATCTGTGGAATATTGAGACTACGTTTAGAGAACATTTGATTGTTAAAAACCTATCGGAGTATAAAGTACCAGAGGTAACGTTTGCTGCTGACAACACATATATTGCGTAAACTAAACAATAATTATTAATTGCACGGGTGCTGTTTAATACCATTTGTTGTTTCCAGTCATCGCCGCATTGTGTTTTTACGGAGGATTCTGTGACAATGCATTTCTTCTGCGTCACAATCCATTCCAGCCACACGGGCTACATTGATCTCTACAATAACGGACTAGTTGCTTGTGCGCTCACCATGAAACTTCACCATCAAACAAATTCCAATTCAAGGATATTCTCTCTGGACAAGTTTGAAACGCACATAGAACCTTTATTGCATAAGAATCTGGGAATAATTTTCAGTCCAGATGCGCTAGAGGTACGTGTGATAATTACAGTACGTAATCATTTCGCACAACGTACCTGTACAATATCACAACAACACACTGTACTTGTATTGAAACGAGGCGAATACATTGTTTTCACTCTAAATATTGTTTTAAAACACAAATCTTTGTCTTCAATCATGTTATAGTAGGGGAGTCCAAGCGGGGATTTCGGGATTTACTCGAGCGCGTTAGTTAGAGGACGGTAAGTACTGAAGCCTTATCGGTGCTGGCGGGTCTTCTCCCAGTCGATCTAGAGTTGCAGCGGCGTACTGCAATGTACTACTACGTTAGAAAGATCACGGACCCAGAGTTTTAACCGCAACGCGACCGTGCTAAGATCACTAGATTACTAAAACCCCAGACTGATGTCTGGGAGGAGCTTTTATCCGAATAGCAATTTAGGTGGGAAAATTCCATTAAAGGCCATCACCTCCGCCAGTTTTTTCCATCCGTTCGTGAGCGGCTGGATAGGACATGGCTGGAGGTGGATCACTGTGTTGCCCAATTTCTCACAGGTCGTGGCAACTTTAAGAGTAAATTATTTTCCTTTAGGCTTGTGGCCTCGCCTTTATGTCAATGTTCTACAGCTGACCATGAATACGAACAATCCGTACACCACATCTTACCATACAAACTGAACGCAATGTTATGTTAGATAGTATTTAGGTTACATCTGGAGTAGTTTACTACAGGGACCTTGTAGAAACCAGAACAAATAGAATCAAAAGTAGCTCACAATTAGTTTTAGTGTTAATATATAATCCGTGGTGCTTGGTAACTGTGCATGATTCAGTTGTAAATGTCCCTTGGTGCCTATTGGCCTAGCTCTATTCTGGCTCCTGCTTCATAAGGAGCGCTGTACTTTTCTGATTAATTTCGTTGCGGGATCCAAGACAGTTGAATCGTTTCTCCGGGACTCGTCGGGCTTCATTGGCTCGGCGTTTTTTGGTGGTCGCCACTGTTGATTCATGCTTTCAGGAGTTGCAGTGGATATGTGTCCCAAAAAAAAAGTGTGCATTTCAATAATTTGATAATTCAAGCGTGTCATAAGGAAAGGGGAGAGTTGCAAAAAAAAAACGTTACCTGGATATTCTCGAGCGAGATTATTCTTTATTTTGAAGGAAATTAGTCATGAATCAGGGAAATAATAATATAATCTACCGATTTGCACAAGCCGAAGTAGCTAAAATCATAAATAAAGTATGCACCGTTGCACGTTATTTCTACTGTAAACTTTATAAAAATAATCTATCAACTAGAATTATAGTGGCAAAATGTTAAGCAATGATAGCTGCACGCCATGTCCATGTCTACCTACGATGCTACGAGTATATTGCACGAGACAAGGATTTATAAGGGCCTGTACTTTATTTCTCGGGAATACATCAGCTGGGGCGAATAGTCATTTAGTACTCCTTAAAGTCTAGATCCTTGCTAGTTACTACTTGAATTCGTAACTCTAAAAGTTGTGAATGCAGAACCCCACAAATTCAAATTCAAATTCAAATTCAAAATTCAAAGCATTTTATTTCAAATAAACCATTCACAGGCACTTTTGAAACGTCAAGGTCGGTCAGTCAAAAACATGGAAGCTATTTGCACGTTCCAAAGCGTAGATCTCTATGGAGAAGAACGTGCAAGAAACTCCACGGACACTCTTTTAAATCATGTTCTGGTTTTACAAAATTTCAAGTTACATATACTTGTTGCTTCTGCATGTGAGGACAATGCAAAGGAAAAAAAAAAGGGCTTATTATAAGAATTTTAAATATAAAGATTAAAATAAGCCAATGGCAGTTAAGAGATGACCAGTCTCAACCGACGGCGCCTGTTCACGAACATGACGCGTGTATCGGCACCCTTCAGCTCAACCATTTCGAAGGGAACCGAATGATCAAACCCACGCGCCGCCATCAGCGAGACATTTGAGTGAGCATGACATGCTCTCAACCACCATGCTCGTTCATGTCCAACAAGTAAAACTATAACTACTCACATAAAATGTAAATGGTTTCATGGTACTCACATTTACAAAATTTGAAAAATATGCTTCTACTTTACACAAAACTATGGTTGTCAATGACCAAATAATGAAAAATAAATTAATAAAGAGAACGATTAAGATCTTACATCAAAAAGAATAAATAAGTAATTAATATAATAATATAATTTGTATGTATATAAGGATAAATAAACGAAATAATGTAAGAACCTCTAAAAGGAGCGAGCATCTCTTCCAAATATAAAAACATAGAAACCTAAAAAGTGGACCTAAGCAGCTGTGACTGTGGAGCAGGACCAGCATTTAGCCAAGCGTTTTTATCGAGGATATAATCTTCCAGTTTATAATACGCTTGTCTACATAGTGTGCGTTTTATGCATGCTTTAAATTTTCTCTCATTCAGTTCGAGAATATCAACTGGTATTTTATTATAAAATTTAATACAGTACCCCATAAAAGAAGTGTGTACTTTGGCCAATCTGAATCGGGGTTGATCTAATTTGTTCCTATTTCTAGTATTAAAATTATGCCTGTCACTAATCTTGCTAAAGAGATGAAGATTTTTCCGAACATACATAATATTTTCGTAAATGTATTGACAAGGTACCGTCATGATGTTGATATCCTTAAAAAGTTCTCTTAGGGAATCACGCCGACGGAGATTGTAAATGGCTCTGATGGCTCTTTTCTGCAGGATAAATATAGACTCGATGTCTGCAGCACGTCCCCATAATAAGATACCGTAAGACATGATACTATGAAAGTAACTAAAATAGACCAGCCTCGCGGTATCTATATCGGTAAATTGACGGATTTTTCTGACAGCGTATGCTGCTGAACTTAGCCGTCCCGCAAGAGATGTTAAATGAGGACCCCATTGTAGCCTTGAGTCAAGCGTAATCCCCAGGAAAACCGTGTTTTCGACGAATTCAAGTTTCTCCTTGTTCAATACTATGTCGCAATCATTTCTTTTAACGTTCGGTAAGGCAAATCTGATGCATTTAGTTTTTTTCCCATTTAATACTAAATTATTAGCAGTAAACCAATTTTGGACCTGCTGTAGGGCGTTATTTACGTCGTCAAGATTTATGGAACGTCTATCTATCTTAAAAATTAAGGACGTATCGTCAGCAAATAATACCATATGAGGTTGATTTTTTAAAAGATGGGGTAGATCATTAATATATACTAGAAAGAGAAAAGGACCCAAAATAGAGCCTTGTGGTACCCCCATTTTGACTTTTAAACCCCGTGAATTGACACCATTTATTTGAACTTGCTGCTGTCTATCATTTAAGTAAGATTTTATTAGACTGAGTGCAAGTTTACCTAGTCCGTAATGTCCTAGCTTTAGGAGCAAGGTTTCGTGATTTACACAATCAAATGCCTTGGAGAGGTCACAAAAGATTCCTATGGCATCTTGTGCCTCTTCCCACGCTGAGTATATGTGTTTTAACAACGTGGCACCAGCGTCAGTCGTACAACGACCCCTGGTAAAACCATACTGTTGATCGTGTAAAATTTTATTGATGTTAAAATGATTGAGCATCTGATTGAGCATTACTTTTTCAAACACTTTGCTAAAAACCGGCAAAACAGATACAGGTCTATAATTATTGGTGTCTTTGCTGTCGCCCGATTTAAATAGTGGTATAACCTTACTATATTTCATTATATCCGGAAAGACTCCTTGGTCTACACATAAATTAAATATTAAAGCCAAGTATGGTGCTATAGTTTCAATTATGGACGTGCACACTTTAATAGACATTCCCCATATGTCTTCGGTCAATTTGATTTTGATTTGCCGGAAAGCTTTTATGACTGTCACAGGGTTGATATGTTTGAACTGGAATTCAACCGTACAACCTGGAACGTTAGCTTTTAATAAATTATATGAGACCTCAGGTGAAGAATTTAAATATTCCGTAGTTTTAGTTGGTATATTGGTGAAAAAATTTACAAATTCTTGAGCTACTTCTAAATTAGAGCTTTTGGCACCATGTGTAGTCTCCAGTAAATAATCAGTGTTTCGTTCTTTATTTCTATTAGTTTCATTATTAATAACTTTCCAAACTGTCTTTATTTTATTTTCTGACGATTTGATCTTGTTGCTAATATATAGGGCTTTAGCTACCTTGCAAGTATTTCTGAACACTTTAGAATATTTGTTTACAAACTTATTAAAAGAATCAGTGTTTATGACAGGCTTAAGGCCATATAGCTCATATAGTCTTTCCCTACTTATCCTAATGCCTTTAGTCGCCCAGTCACTAAATACATACTTAGGGAAAGTATCCTTAGACTTCTTTTCAAAAGTTGCATTGAATTCCTTTAGAACCACTGAAAAGAAATTATCATAAAATTTATTAGCATCTTCAATGTTATGGCCTAGAAAATTTAACTTATTTTGTAAGGTACCATTGAATTTAGCTAGTTTGCCAGTTGTAATTGGCCTATATTGTATATGAATTTTTTCCAAAGCTGCTTTAAACTGAAATGTTACCAATTGACCACTATGATCAGAGGGAAGGTAATTAACTATGGCTTTATCTAAATATTCACAATCGCAGAATACATTATCGATACAGGTTGAAGAAGTTGGTGTTACCCTAGTCGGTTCTGTAAACACATAAGACAAATTAAACGATTTAAAAAGGCTTATAAATCTGCTGCTATTTGAATTAATTTCTAAAATATTAATATTAAAATCCCCACAAATAATCGCGGGCTTGTTACCTGCTGCAAGTTTCGCAAGGATATCTTCCATTGTTGACTCAAATAAAGTAAAGTTTTGAGGGTTTGGGGGTCTGTACACGCACACTATGATATGCTTATCTAGCTCAACACAGGACAGTTCGATGCAATGTTCCACTGATAAGTTAACGATGTCATTACGTTGCTTAAATTTTAAGTTTTTTTTTAATAAGATGAGGGAACCACCACGTAACATAGATTTAAGGTTAAAACAACTGCCCACATTATAATTTTCATAACTAATTAGCATCTGGTAATCCTTCAACCAGTGCTCACTAAAACATACAATGTCAAACATTGTTTTTTCTAAAAACATTTCAATTTCTAATAATTTGGAAGAGACACCCTGAATATTTTGATGAAATAATTTCAAGGCATGCTGCTGACTCCCTTTTTGACAACTATTTACTAAAGAGCAAGAAGATACCTTGTTAATGGTAGGCATAACTATTCTGTCGCTGGTATCCTCTGTTGTCTTATGGACTAGTTTAAATGAGTATCCATAGAGATACATGGAAACTCCGTACAATTTTTATAAGTATTTGTAGCACTAGAGCTACCGTTACTAAGGCTCTCCACCTGATTCTTAGTAAAATTACTAAACATTGTGGATTTAATTAAACAAGACTGCGACATACTACTTATGTCTGAGTTAATAAAATAAGCTAATAGCCTTGCTATTGTGTGTCTAAAACTAATTGGCAAATACACTGTATCCCTAGTCGATTTTAAATTTTCCACAAAAATGTTTGTGTCAAAAAACATAAACTTGTCACTATAGTGACTTACTAAAAAGTGCATGTGTTTATTTAAACTATGAATATAATTATTTTGTCTACTTGACAATTGTTCAAAATAAGGAAATGCACACAATATAATTTTATTACAATTTAACTTTAACATCTCAGTTAGATTGTCCGTGATATCTGCTTTTTTTACATTTAAACTATTCCCTATAAACACTGTAATATTGGTATTAGAACTAAAATTATTGTTTCTTAATGACGCCATAATATGCTTGTATGATGAACTTGGCATACAGTAATTTTGTATAGGGTAACTCAGGTTGTTACTTAATAATTTACCTAAACCTCTTCCTATGCTGTCTGAGAACATAACTGAATGATAACCACTTTTCACAGATAAGAAACTATTAATCTTGGGCTGTTCAATTTGAGATAAATCCTGTTCACAATCAATTACAACTTGGTTGATGACACAGCCTTGGGATAAATTCTCCGCCTGGGACGGGGCGTCCGATACCTCAGGCTGGACAGCATCAAGATTTGATACTGTCTGGCAAGTACACTGACACATGACTAACTCATTTGCAGCAAGAATGTGTTCTCTTATTTGGTTCTGAGATTGTATATATTACACAAGGGGTTTCTTCCTGCCTACATCTGCGGACGCTTTCCCCACCACTGAATGGAGAAACATTACAGAGCCTTTATTATTCTTATCAACTAAACTACAAAATGTAATAGGTTCCCACGACGCTCGAGTAAATTCCACATTTAGCATCAATGCCTCCCATACTATATTAGGGTGTGGCCTGACGTAACATTAGAGTAATGTTGCGTCAGGCCATACCCGATTATTAAATCAAAGACTCTGAAGAACTTTTTGTCCTTTTTGGAATTTGAAAATAGACCCCCTGACAAGGATTTTGAGGCAGCGAATGAACGAATCTATTTTGCCAAATTATTTTCAGGAATATCGTGCGGTTTTGGAAATAAAATTAAAATTACTAGACAGCCAAGAACAGTCATTCAAGATATGTCTTATCGGTGAAGGTGTTATACCCAGAATAGAATTGGTAACACCTCGGCTTGAACACCAAAGGATTGCCTTGCTCCGATTTGCAGTAACCTGTTTGGGTTCTATCAGCTACAAACCAATTACCTTTAAAAATATATCTTCTGTGAACAGTATAGTTGTTTTAGAAATTGTACAGTTCGTGGAGGAAGTGAGACCTATATTCTGGTTGTCTCCAGTGCCAGAAGAAGGACAGGTGGTTCCAGATAGTCATAATGGTAACAGGTTCAGCATTTCTTATTTAATTATGTACCCTGTTACAGATTATTAGAGTTATATACGCATTATGTTATTTACTTTCTGAGAATTCTGTGTACACAGTAAACACACACATAATGACACGGTTTGCGCAGTGAGCGATAGACTGCTGCGCTGCGTGTCGCGGGTTCGATTCTCGCACGGAACAAATATTTGTATAGCCTACAGATCCGAATCTGGCTGTTTGTGTATGTGGGTTTGCATGTTTGTGAACGGCATCCACGATACAGGAGAAATTGTGTGGGGCAACGTTTTATAAAGAAAAACTATATAAAGAAAAAGAAAGACTTCATTAGGGTGCAATTTAATTTGGGATGGATTTTCCAAAAATACTATCACTCGTGCTAAAGAACATTTTGTCAGGATTTTTTAGGAACCATAGATATTTAATAAACCTTGTACTTAAATAAAATATAACAAAAAAGAATGAGCTAGATAAGTCGATCCGTTCACAAATAAATATCCAGCGGAAATTCATTCTTGTTTATATACTCGTAGATTGTAATTAAATCGGACTCATCATGAAATGAAAATTAAATGTTTTGAATTAATTAAACTTTTCAGTTGAAACCAATTTGAGAATGAAAGTTATTCTAAAGCCAAAAGAAACGATAACATTAAATGTTTATTACAATCCGATACATAAGAGTCGAACTAGTTGTGAAGTACATATGACGATTATAAAGAACCCTTACGAATATTTTACTGTAAGTATAGCTGCGTTTTTTTAACATTGTTCAAGCAAACTTGTGTGATCATAACAATTTTTAACTTAGGGTGGATTTTTCAAAACTTAGATACTCGTAATTTAAATTCTGGTATTTGAATTGTGTATTGACAGCTTGTGTTCAGAAAATATGTCAGTGCCTTACTTATGTCACGGTAAGATGTTTGACTTTTTTTTTTTGTTTGTTTAACAAGCTAACTAGTTCGTCGAAATACCAAGGTACGAGTATTACGTTTTATTCAGATTGTTTCTGCTTTGCTGTAGGAAGCAAATCCTTCAGACATAAGTTATCTGATAAGTTAGAAACCAGTACTTAAGCAGATAATTAATTAATAATTTTTAACACCTGCTTTAATTTGGATTTATTTACTTTAGATTGTGTGTGAAGGTGAATCGTTTATGGAAGACGTCATATTAACAGGCCTCGAAATGCTTTCCATGGACACAGACCTTGATGCGTATAAGGCTTCTGCAGACGGGTTTGTTTTTTTTTTAATACCTATACTTACCTATGTTTTCTGTAGCATTTTCATGTTCTGGTTACAAAATGTCTTTCTTACCTAATTTTTGTTGTAAGCGTTGAGCTTCTATGTCGGTCTGGAATCGAGGTTCACGATTATTAACTAATAATTACCACACACCACACACAGACACACATACTTGCTCTTCTTCTTGTTTCTTTGATAAAAGCTTATAGACACTAATTTGCACGATCCTCATATTGACGCGACCAAGATAATGCGGACTTTTAAAAAGACTGATTTTTTAACAGACTTAAAAAAAGTTTTTTTGTAAGTACGTCGTTTACTCCGAAGTTTCTGATCCGTTTTCTTAGGTTATTGTTTAGTGACGCAGTATACTTGCCATTTGGTCCCGTAAACGTTAAATTCAGATAGGCTGAGTAGTTTTTAATTTTTGAGCATTTTTGCTTACCTGGATAATGTATGATGTGCGTATTTGGACGATGACGTCGATCGTCCAAGTGAACCAAATGACGTCAGTTTACTACATGGTAATTTTCACAAAAAAAATTTCTTAGACCCCCTCAATAGAATGCCACGTTGAGTGCACGCAACTTATGAGGCCTATTACAATTTTGCCAATGGCCAATTTTGGCTTTCTTATTCTTAGAAACTTATATATTTGGACAACTTTGGCTTATTGGGTAGTCAATATAGTTATTAATATAGTTTGTAGCGGCCTCACTTTTCGCATTTTTTCTTATCTATTTGTAAAAGCCAAAATTCCAAAGGAAGTTTCTCATGAAATGAGCGACGGCACTTTTTCGATCTCGAGGATTGAACTATTGTAAGAGTACTAACCAAATGAAAGGAAATATGTCATAATATTTCTTATATAGTGGTTTTGGTCATAACGGCCTCAGAAATTTGAAATAAGAATGGAAAATCCGAAAAATGTACTAAATATACTAAATGAATTTTAAACCACAAAATGATCAAAATGAACTGTAAATTTCTCCTTAATACATTACGTAAAATTTATATCAAAATAAACCATAGTTCATAAGAAATGAAAATATAATAAATATTCATTTAATAAATTAACAATAAATTTTAAAATAAACGTAATTGCGACTATCTAATTGCTACACAATGTGATGAGGCAGCAGTTTTGTGAGTGAAAAGGCAATTTTGTGATAGGGCTCTTAAGAGGGATCTATTAGGCCTTTCTCCATTCATGGATAATGCTTCTAGAGCAATGATTAAAAAAAAATCTACATCTAATTAATACGTGCCCTTATCATTTTCTTTTTTCCAAAACATAATTACGAATAAACTAAAAGAATTATGACAATCCAAAAACCCGAAAAAACACTTTTTAACCCCCATGTTCACACGACTATCAGACAAATTTGACAAGTTTTCAACAAAATAGAAAATAATAGAAGTTCAAGTAGGTACGAGCATAATCGTACTCGTACGTTCATAATCAAGTACGAGCATTTGTATGCAAATACTCTTCCAAACAAAAAAGAATCATCCAAATCGGTTAACAATTGGCGAAAATATCGCTGAACTAACATTTTTCATGGGGTACCAGCACTACCAGCATCAGATCCTGACTTATACCTTCCCTCATCAGCTCAGCAACATGAGATGATGATTACCAAGCACAAATATCTGAATTGCGTTAGAAAGTTTATGAAAAACAGTGTATGTGCTTATAAAATTTGAGGGTTTCCCTCGATTTTCATTGGATCCCATCATCAGATTCTAACTTGGTGACAATGGGACCACCTCAGAAGTATAGGCTTTTGAATGAAAAAATAATTTTTGAAATCGGTCCAAAATTGGCGGAGAAATCGATGACTTAAAAAAAAATACGTACAACCGAACATAGAACCTCCTCCTTTTTGAAGAAGTCGGTTAAAAAGTATGACGGGTTGGCCGCTCTTAACTATCGCGCTGTATAACGTAATCGCGCGCGTTTGTGTAGATTAACTCATTATGGGTACAATTTCAATCAAAAATATTTTAAAATCTTTTTACACAAAAAATAAACTATATCTTGTGGTGGTTTTTATTTTGAAGTCGGTTGTATTTCTTGTAAAAAGGTTTTTAAATATTGTTTCGCATGGGATACCATCAAATGACTCCTCAGACGAGACTCGACAGACGTAGAGTCCGACTCTAAGGCCGTATAGAGAAAGCAAGCTGGTAGCCGGCGCCGATCCACCAGCGCTTATCGGCGCTGGTCCATTCTGGTAACCATTACGTAAAGCAAGCATATTGAAGCTTGTTGTTCATTCATTTTAAATGGCGGGCGGCGCCAGCGCTGACCGGCGCGTTTCGAAGATAGGTGGAACTTGTCGGCGACGTTCGGCGTGTTTCATATAAATGCCTGCGCCGGTTACCTGCGTGGACCGGTTCCTATAAGCGCTGGTAGGCTACCAGCTTTCTTTATGTATACGGCCTAACTGACTAATAGCCAAGTTCTTTCAAATGCCCTTTGTGTTCTAGAGCCGGGACCGGGGTAACCCTTTCGAACAATTGCGCTATAAAGATACTATGATGTTGTACGTTGTATGTTTGTTTCGCTGTTTCGTCTCAGAGGATTCCGAAAAAAGCTGTTCGAACTACCGGTCATTAATTTTATTTTCTGTGAATAGGACCTCGTCTACCGTGTCTGCAGGAGATAAGAAAAGTAAATCAAGTATTGACAAGAAAAAAACAAAAGAAAAGAAGCCTAAAATATCCTCCAGTTCAGTGAGGGACTCGTCGACTTTAGAAACCTCTCTTCTAAAATACGTATTAAATTTTGGTAAGGCTGGGTACACAGTATTGTGCAGATTGTACTGCACGTTTTTTGCAGAACGACGCTGAGATCATTCATCTCACGGGATTACACCGCACGTTATACAGTAACAACAGCTGTCTGTTGCAGTTTGACATTATTCTGCAAAAACTTGCAGTACAATGCCGTAACCCGTAACCATTTGACTTTGACTGAGTTTATGCCTGTGACCGTTTTTCGTAGCTGGGGCAGACTTTGTAATAGGGAATATGCATGCGAATTTTTTGTTTGCAAAATGTAATATTTTATTAGCTCTAGTAAACAATCATGAAATTAATTTTTAAATACCTTCATCAGCGATGAAGTTATAAAGCTTCAAAGATGTAAACTTTGACGTCATCGTCTATGACGCCTATACAGCAGCCATAGAAAACAGCGTATTCGCGAGAGGGACAGAGATATATTTATTTTAAATAGTTAAATCTCCTTCGTTGTTCGAGTAATTTTGATTCTATTTTCACCGTTAGTATTATATTTTTGTATATTTTTAGATAAACTGTATAGATGTTATTTTTCATGCATATTCCCTATTGAAGTAACAGTACTGAAGCGCAGTTGTCATGAAATTTCAACTAGATATGCAATTAAATACACACTTTGTAATTTTATAAATTCCAGGTGGCTGTGAACTATGTTCCTTACAGAGGAGATCAGTTGTAATGGTAAATAATTCAGAAAAGGTATACAAGTTTACGTGGGCCCAAGTAGGCTGTATTGTCGTAAAACCGTCCATTGGGTACATTTCGCCTGGTGAAGAAAAGGATCTAGAAATCATATTCTTTTCTGCCCAGCCCATTTTGATACATAAAGTAAGAATTACTAGAAGAACTTATTTCATTTATGTATTTTAGTATTAGGCGGACGGACGACGCCCCTGACACCCAGCACGAGATGGCATTGCAACTTGGACACGTACCATGGTGGGACTGGTACTGAGCGACAAAAACCTATTAGATATCGTTGGTTCTTAATCATCATCTAATTTGATACAAATGTTTTTACCTTTGCATAATTATATCCTTCTAAGTTTACTTTTTCCAATTTAAACTAAACATTTGAAATCATTAAAATTTAGAAAACCGAAGTGTGCATCCTGTAAACTTTCGTCGCCGACTGTACGAGGTGGTGCGAGAAGAGTATTCCTGGTAGACTTTGACGTAGATCTTTGCCTGGTAGTGGGGTAGCATCAGCTAATCAAAAAGTATTTGACAAAGTACTTAAAATAAACATTATATTTACAGGAGCTCCTGTTTTGTGCGTTAGTGGCAATTAGTGACGATTCTCTCACACTCGATGTGAAAGGAACTACTTGGGACAATCGTCAAACAGTCACCCTGTTTGATCACAACACGTAAGTTAATTTTATTAATAACACACACACCACCCAGACCACAAGACGTACGGCGATGCCCACCGGTACATGGTGGACCACACGCACAAAACGTTTTGGGAACACATTCATTGCGTGTACAGCTAAGGAGTGGAATTCTCTGCCAGAGTATGTTTCCTAATAGCTACAACCTGGGTGTCTTTAAGCCAAGAGTGAATAGGGAAGCGTGCTCTATCTTCGACCACATCATTCCTTACCATCAGGTGAGATAGCGGTCAAACGTATGCCTATCATAGAGAGAAAAAAAAGTAATTGCAGGCTTACAACCCTAATCTCTACAAAGATAGAGTGAACAGGCACTTTCTGGGTACGCTCGCTCCATCGTAGATTTTGTCTCTGTCATCTCTGACATAGACTAGAGTCAAGAGCAAACAGATAACATATAAAAAACAATCGATCACGACAACTTATCAAATAATACAATTAGAATAGAATAGAATAGAATTTACAATTTTCTGCCGTGAAACTAGATAAAGAAGTTAAAATGTTTTCAGGGATTTAAGCATTAATGAAAGATGCGAAACTGTAATTGATGAACAAACTATTCCACCTTCGGAGAGTTTCCTCGGAAAAATAAACATGGTTATAGTTTATTCAGCACAAACAGAATATACTAAATACGGTTCGACATTGAATGAGAAAAAAAAATTACTTGACACATTTATTTATCAGGTGGAGTATTCATCTTTTTAATAATGCCAAAATTACAGCAATGAACACATTATTCTGTGTACAATGAACCCTTTTCAGGTTTTATTTATTTCTGTTACCCCTTATGTGTACACGGGGCATTTTAGTCAGTTGCCAAAGGCGGCCCACTTAATGTACCGACATTAAGTACCTCTAGGCGCGATTTTTTATATAATTCGTTAAGATATAAAATACTACCTAAAATAAACAAATGTAATAGAATTGACATAAATGAAATGATAATAATGTTAACGTACGAGTATCAAAACAATTTTGCTATTCCATATCACGCTGTTCTTGGAACACAAGGCTCGGACTGCGCTCTATCCTGGATGTTTCAAACTACATCATGCGTAATAATTTCATGGAATAATACATATATTTTTTTTTTTATTCAAATATATCATTTTCTTTTAATGTATGTGTTGTAGTCATTGGATATATGAAGTGGCCTGTCATTGTAAGACGACTGAAATAGCACCGTGTATAATCTTAGTGTTATTTATTTAAAATTTCAGACAAGACATTTCGAATTCAGTGTGACGAACGTTGGTCGTGTACCCATGAAAATAACGTGGAGCTTTACAATTGACGATGAATTTCCAGCCAGAATAGATAAGAAGGAATTTAGAAATTCACAGGTATTGCCCTTCATAGATCAAGAGACTTCAGACTGTTAATGTTTAACTTTTACTTAATCATTAATATGACAATTTCAAATAAGTTAGCCACAAAAACGCTAGTTTTATTTCTGCAGCAAAGTAATAAATAGACTTAGTATTTTTTGTATGTATTTTTGGGCGCAACTTATGATTTGGGAAAGATACGTTATAGGGAAAGATAAATTAAAGAGATGAGCGAAGAGCACTTTCCTATAGACTGTGGCGTAGATGCGTAGCAGGCCAGTGGCTACGCGGAGATTCTTTGCTACGAAAGTTTGAATCGCGACCCGCGGCCACGTAGCCGCCGGCTACGGCGTAACCATCTCCGTAGCAAACATCAGTACTTCCCATTTTTTTAACAATAGTTCATATAACATTATCAGATGCTGTCGGAAGACACCAAAGTCATGGAACTGAATAATACGTGTACGGGTACTGCAACAAACGGAAATGACCTTCCTGTTGAAAAAGGTAAAGCATAGTTACCTACTTATAAAATAACAAAATGTGTGAAAATCTTGTATTGAACTGAGTATTTTTCTGGATTTAAAAATAATAATGTTATTTGTCCGTTAGTTACATTATCAAAAAATCGTGAACACGTTTTGCTTGCCTTTCCAAATGCATAAACATTGACAAAGATAAAGCGCATCAAGATTCATCAAGGTGCATGTAGCATTAAGTGCTGCTGAAGTCACTTGTTAGTAAAAAGTGTACCAACGCGTGCATCATCCGAAATTTTAACGGACTATTTTATTTCCACTATTTTACCAAATATATTTTTCAACAAAATACCCTGCAAAACGTAATGTATCTAGTATTAGTAGATCATTTCAGTATTTCTTTACCAGATCCCAGCAATGTAACGCTGTTCAGTAACAGTCAGGGCAGGTACAGCGTGGACACCTGGTTCGAGATCGATCTGCCGTTCTCAATAGAACCAGTCAAAGACTGCCTGAATCCTGAGGAACGCAGAGTTTTTAAAGTCACATTTGCGCCTCTCGACGCATTTGACTATCGAGTGAGGCTGAAAAGTACAATAGGTAACTACTTTTTTTGTTATTTACGGCCGTAGTTGATTTTTCAAAGATTCAATAGTTAATATTTTTAAGTGAAGAATAACCAAACCAAACATTCATCTTTAATCGACTGCCCCGGAAGAAATGTAGATAATATTTTACTAGCTCAGATGTGGGTTTTGACTATTGAAAAATCAGCTTGAAGCTGTTTTCAAGGCAGTGACTAGCGGGTTAATAGTGATAGTAGAGTTACTATTAAAAGTAACACTTTTTTACGTTTATTCAGATAACCTAGATCCGTACGATCAGAACTTGACGTGCTTGATAATTGGGCGCTCGGTGATACCGCACGTGCACTTGGACATCGAGGAGAGCAATTACTTGACGTCGGGCCGGAGGAAGATCACGGGAGTGGCGCTACCGCCATATTTAACTGTCTTGGAATTCAATGTTTTGGGATCAGGATGTTACAAAAAGTTTGTATTGTTAGACCTAGTTTGTTTACGCCAAAAACGAACTGGCAGAGGGCTTGCGCTAGGCAACTCGATAGAAACGAGTCAAGGGGCTAGTGGGGCATCTGGATAGTTGCAAAGTAAATGGAATGTTCTAGAATGTTCGTTTGCGTCACGCACCGATGTTTTTATTGAGCTCCTGACAGACCGCGGCCGTGATATGTATGGATTAAGGTACCACCTTCTGCACTGTATTACAGTTAAAATTACCCATTTTCAAAACTCCCGGAAATTTTCCAAGTAAAACTACCAGATGAGTTTGACAACGCCTTTATGTCGTAGCAGTGAAGGTTGTTTTCCGTGGTTTGACACTCAATATAGTCGGTGCCTATTGGAAACGAATGTCATGCATACTATAAATACGGTTTCAAAACAAGATCACTATTTCACACTTAAAATCCCTTTACCATTTTAGAACATTCAATGTGATAAACCCGACTAGCGAAGCTTATGAATTCATATTCGAAATGGTAATGTCTGACAAGCCGGAGCTCATACCAGTCCACTGCGACAAGTTGAAAGGATACGTTGAAGGAGGCACGTCCACCGAGGTCACCTTCACGTTCAGCCCTACTGCCCCTGGGGTAATTTTTCATTGCTTTTATTTACTTCTAAAAGGTTGTTCTCAACTTTAAAGAGCTTTCCTCAAGACCTGCACGATACATGGAACAACTGATGATGAGGTTGATACCATGCAGCCCTGGTCTAAGATCCAGTATAAGAAATATAAACCATCACATGTTATTTAATGATAATATAGAATATAATTATGCTCGATAATGTTTACATTGATGCGTCGGAATTGGGTTGCCTAGTTAATCACGTGCCAATGATGTTAAACAATAAATTTAATTACATTTTTTACCAAGTTCCTTCATTTGTTATTTATGAAAGTCGAGCCTCAACTGATAGAATATATACCAGTTTTTTAAATAGATAGACTGGTTCTTGAGGAAGATTTTAATATATAATTTGTCAAGGTTTTGTGTAAATTGATTGATGTATGAAGATTATTTCTTAGACTGAAGGAAAAAAATTATTTAAAAAATTCTTTACATCGCGTGCGCTGCGAAAACTATTGATGATAGAACAAAAAAATGCACTAAAGGTTTAGAAAACACGAAAAAGTCCACTATAGCATATGTCTATCTTTTTAATGTTTTTTACTTTCTCGGCTCCCTCTTCCCAGAGACCCGGTCCTTTGGTAGGCGTACGAGGGGCCGAAGCCAACTCGCAGAGGCCTCTTTAGACATTTCAAATGGAATGGGACACCAACCGACGATTATCCCTGTGTGCACTGTGAAAGTATACCCAAGGACAATCCCCGGTTCGAGCAGGACTATTGCAGAATATGGAAACAAAAGATGAAACGCTATGGGTTTGGCTGGTTTAGTGGACTAATAATCGTTTACTATGGAAGAACTATTGACCCCTGCCTGACCATTGACAATTAAAACGGCTTTAAAATGGCAGGGGGTGACTTGCACACTCAATAAATGGGCCCCCCGTAAAGAGTCGCTAGCACAAAGTAACGTTGCGACAAGGGGGCAACATATCCTGAGGTGCTAGAGGAGTGGAGAGGTATACCACGGCTATCAGGACAATCCCGGAAGTACGGTCAAGATCCCTACCAGCACCTTACTGGATTATACATCCTTCTCCCGAACACGTTTGCTCTTGCGAATCTCCACTCAGACCGGCCGAGTAAGGCAAGAAAGAGGTGGGAGCTCTGTTCCTCGTCAGTTTTCACCCCGGCCAGCCAATAAAGGCAAGCCGGAAATGAGGAACAAGAATTCTCCCTGGAGATCAGGTCCGTGGGGTCGCCAGTGCCCAACAGTTCGCCACAAAACTGCCTTGCGCCTCAAATCTTTTATTGTTATAATATCATAAAATTGGTTATTGTGAGTCAACCAATTTTATGATATTAAAATTGGTTGACTCACAATAACCAATTTTATGATATTCAAATTCGATATAAAATACTGCTTAATTTGCAGAGGTGTTTTCACCAATATAGTACAAACCCTTATCTTAATAAATATGTTAGTCATCTTGAGTGTTTAATTTAGAGCAAAATTGCCGTTCACACCATTTAATTTGGATGAATATCTTAGGAGATATCTCAAAATTAAAGGAAGTCGCGCAACCAAATAATTATAGCGGAGGTAGAGATGTCCCGAACTGGTAGACATCTGAGATCAGATGTCGTTGACGGTAGTCTATTGCACTTTTTATTTCAGCTGAAACACAATAATATTGACTCTGGTAATAATATGTTTACTTTATTAGTTTGGGCTAAATAAACATTTGTACCAGGCATTTGCCAGGGCGGGTCGCTATTATCATTGAATAACATGTGAGGGTATATATTTCTTATACCGGATCTCCCACCATCATTGGAACTACCCATTAATGAATGAGGACAGCGTACTTTTTTAGAAATTTCACTATTTAAGATTTCAATACTTGATATCTCTATCGACATTTCAAAATATTTTTTGTATCCACAAAAGTCCTTGCTGTGAATGGGTTAACATATTCTATTTTTATTTTCTATGGGGAACTTGCACGGCATACACTATGCCTTAAACACCGTAAAATCTTGATACTTGTTTTCCCGCGGCAGAACCATTAGCCAACAGTAGTAGTACTATCGAAACACAACGTTAGACTTACAAAACAATAATATTTCTGTTTTCAAATAATAATAAAAAATATTCATAAACTCGAAAGCGTGAGAAACAATATTATTTCAGTAGTGACGTCGAAACCTTTTATGTATATTCCCCGATTACTCGAAGATGCCTAAACCGATTTGCATTTTTATAAATCGATTGTATTAGGTACCAAAACAAAATAATTTCGCTGCGGGAAAACAAACATTAAAATTTCACGGTGTTTTGTTGCAAATTCGAACCCTTGGAGTATACTTGGCATTGAAGCTTATGTGCTGCCACCTATAGTTCCTGCAAGTTTCCATTTTGTGTTATCGTTGGTAATTACTCAATAGTTTCGCAAACTTTAAGGTAAACTGATCGTTAATTTTATAGGATTACGAGTCACAATGGAAGTTCGAAGTACCACGTCATAACCTACGCATGAACATACTAGTGGTCGGTTTGGTAAGAGAGCCCGACGTTATATTCATCCCAACGATTCTTGTTATAAGGAACTCGCTGGTCGGCTTCACGTCGACGAATGTCGTTTTGTTGAAGAACAATGAGTCTGAAGACCTCAAATTTGAATTCAAGGGCAATTCTTTGTGTAACGAGTCGGGCAAGACACCCGTTGTTTGCCGCCCTAATGAAGGAACGTTGAAAGCAAGATCTGAAACACCAATTAAGTATATATTTTTCGTTTATGTTACCGTTTGTTATGCTACTGCTTAGAGTGTTTACTCCTCCTGGTATTTCATACAAACTCGCCAGTCCTTTTTCTTGAAATGGCTGAAATAAGAGAGCATCTTCTCGCTTTCTACAGAAATCTTAAAATTGCTCTCTCTGTCTTTCTAAGCTCTTTTACGAAAAAGTTCTTAACTAACTTTTTATGGCACTTTGCGAATGGATACCGCTTCATCAGTTTCTTATTGTGTGGGCAGTAAGGTCTCAAAGACTCCACACACACACCCTAGTGTCAGTTACTAAATCACCTCAAGGGCCTCTAACATGGTTTATGTGACGACCGCCATTTGGCGACCGGGAACACTCATTTAATAACGCTCATTTAGTATATTCTTATTTAGTATAACGTTCTTTTGATGTAATTATCATTTTGTTCAACTAGCTTTTGATCTAACAGCTGAACAATGCGAACGCGCCAGCTCGGGAACTCAAGGGGGGCGACATGTTATGCTAACTGAAGCTTATGTGAAATTACTAGCTATCGCCCGCGGCTGCGTTCGCGTGAATGACGAAAAAAAAACAATCCTATGTATTATTCCAAGCTATTTTAGAGGAACGTGGAACAGAAAATAAAGTCCCGCAAACCTTCATTGAAAGGGGAGGATCTTCCGACCGGGCTGTCGTAAAAAAATCTTATGTATTGTTCCAGGCTATTTTAGAGGAACGTGGAACAAACAGTAAAGTCCCGCAAACCTCCATTAAAAAGGGAAGATGCTCCAACCGGGCTGTCGTTGTGTCCAGCATATGGGTGTGAGCTTGATATTCGGGCTGATGGATATGTTCAAATCGCACGCTATACTCTGGTTGCGCGATGCAGGATATCGACGTAGTAGTTCGCTGCTAGTTGCTTTTGTTGAGTTGTTCCGTCGGTTTTTCTTGTAGCTGCATTGATCACTTGTACATCACTCCCCTCCGAAGACCGGAGGTCGATAGTGGATGAGTCGTCCATACATCCTGAGATGCATGCCAGGCCACTGGAAGGTTGGTTTCAGTGAGTCGAAACCGGTTATCGAGAGTTTGCGGTGAGTGGGAACTGCCTGCGGTGCCTTAGTGGGTCGGGGTGATGAGATCCCAATGAGTCGGGATGATGCTACAGGCTCCAGTGAGTCAGAGTGGTGCTGTGTGACGTATTTTTTTTTACTATTAATAGGCACGCGCTTGACCACCATCTCACCTGATGGTAAGCGATGATGTGGTCGAAGATGGAGCACGCTTGCCTAGAAGTAACCTATTCACTCTTGACTTAAAGACTCCCAGGTTGTAGCTATCGGGAAACACAGACTCCGGCAGGGAATTCCACTCCTTAGCTGTACGCATTATGAATGTGTTCCCAAAACGTTTGTGCGTGTGGGTGGGATGTCCACCATGTACCGGTGGCGCATCGCCGTTCGTCTTGTGGTCCGATGATGGAAAGGGCTTGGCGGAATTAAATTATGCAATTCCGTCGCACATTCCCCAAAATGCAATCGGTAGAAAACCGACAAGCCAGCAACTCGTCGTCGATGCTCAAGACTTTGGAGCTTCGTCGCGACGAGCCTCTCATTGCCAATGATCCTCTTGGCTCGTTTCTCAATTGACTCAAGGGTATCAAGCTGGTATCTGGCAGATCCGTCCCAAAGATGAGAGCAGTATTCCATACACGACCGAACTTGCGCTTGATAGAGTTTGAGCAGCTGTTCCGGCGTGAAGTGTAGTGTAGAACGTAGTGACGTGACTGCTGGCGTCGACCGGGAGAGGTTCGTCATGGCTCTTTATGTGACTGGCCGAAGGTGCAGTGTGCTTGCCAAGGTCACTGATGAGGTTGAGACTGATGATAGCGGCTGAGAATGCTGACCAGGATTGCGCGGGCGATGCATGCTGGTAGGCAGGATAGCCGTAGAAGCCGTGGGTACTGGCTGGCTGTATGACTCGGTGACCGAGACCTTGAGGTAACGATGAGGAGAAGTGATGATGACGTCACGCTGAAGTAGTTGCACGAAGGCTGCGCTGACGTTCTTTGTCGAGAGTCACTAGTTTGGAGGAACGTGGAACAGAGAGTAAAGTCCGGCAAAACTCCATTGAAAAGGGAGATTTTTCGGACGGGACTGTTGTTGTGTCCGGTGTGGGCAACTGCTCGATAATTGATATTTGGGATGATGTATAATATGTTCAAATCGCACGGTAAACTCTGCTTGCACGATGCAGGATTTCGACGTACTACGATGTTGATTTG
This sequence comes from Lacanobia oleracea, assembly GCA_950371165.1. NCBI lineage: Eukaryota > Metazoa > Arthropoda > Insecta > Lepidoptera > Noctuidae > Lacanobia > Lacanobia oleracea. The sequence continues at coordinate 9,124,788 of OX493393.1, forward strand.
CTCCGTTGGTTTATCTTGTAGCGCCATTGATGCCGCTACACTGTAATCTACCTCTGTGCCGACGATCCTTTCAGGCATTCTGTTGTGAAAGAGTAACAAACATCCATCCATTCTGGCTAACTTTCGCATTTATGATATTATAATAGGAAAAGAGTAGGAAATTATATCTCATGGGGGTATATATCATAAGTTGTTAACAATAGGTGATTATCAGAAATAAAAATTAGGTATGTGAAAGGATATTATTTTTATTTTATTAAAAACTTACACAATTGTCATTACTGCTTCGCTCCTATTGGTCTTAGCGTGATGATATACAGCCTATAGCCTTTCTCGATATGGGCTATCTAACACTGAAAGAATTTTTCAAAGCGGACCAGTAGTTCCTGAGATTAGCGCGTTCAAGTAAACAAACAAACTCTTCAGCTGCATATATTATAATCTTATACTAATATATAAAGCTGAAGAGTTTGTTTGTTTATATATATCATCACGCTAAGACCAATAGGAGCGGAGCAGTAATGATTAATTGTGACTCAGGCAAAGTTGCGGGGGTTTACTAGTATTAAAAATAAAATGCTGACGGATGACATTATGTCACCATGAAAAATTTTATGACTATGTAACATGACTACAACGACGAAAATGAAACTATGAGTATGATAACACGAGCAGCTTCGAGACGCGCACGCCCACCACCCCCGGACCCGTCGCTGAGCTCCGCCTCTCCGCCGCCGGACAGCGGATCACCATGTTCACTGGCGGTTGCAGTAGCGTCGAGCTCCAGCGACGAGTATTTCTCTCCGCCGACGTCGCCAACACCTGTACGTTGGCAGGGGAGAGGCCGGCCACCGAGGGGTTTGGGACCTAGGGGCCAACCGACCCCGAGCCGGGTCCCCGCTGCCGGTGGTTGTGTGCAGCGCATAAAATGGAGTCAGTCCGGAATAAGAACGTTATGCGCGCATACTATGGGTCTACAGAGTGGGGAACTAACCTTGCTGCGTACCGTGTCAGGATGCTGTCTCTGTTTCAGGACCTGGAACCAACCATGAACGTCTCGGCCCAACAATTGTCGGATCAGGTGCGGGTTATCCAACGTAATCACAGGTTGGTCGATGCCGCACGTTACAGGCTGCGCTCAGAGGACGGTACTGAGTAACTTTATCATCTCCACTCCGACACAGGCCGCGGTTCAGGCGCCAGCTAGTGGCGCGATCACAGCACGGCCCAACAACGTCAGTAATGAGGTAGATGATAGGGTTGTCGCGGTAAGTAGCCAGTGCAACGATAGACTGAGGAGCGCACTGGAGGATGCGCTTCGCGAGTATAGATCAATTCCGACCGAACTTAGACCCCGTTTACCACGGTTACCCATACACAAAAAAAAATAGGGCGCTGATGTGTGCCTTGGACTCGCTACTGCAGAGCATGTTTGAAAGCAGCGAGAGCCTCGTTGATACGCACTCAATCCTGTATTGCAGGGCTGTTGCGGCATGTCGTTTAGCAAATATTAAGTTTAATACTAGTGATGAAGCTATTCGACCAAAACCTGCTGCACCAGCCTGGCAGTGCAGGATCGAGCGGCGTATCGATGAGGCTAGGGCACTCATCGGCAAACTATACTGTTTCAGGGAAGGCAACACACGACCACGCGTGATGCGCTTTGTGAGATGTGCGTTTTCGGGGACTGATTTCAGCCCTCGAGATTACACGTCCCGTGTCATGGAGCGCATCGACCTCCTGAAGCAGAAAGTTTGTGCATGGGCAAACCGTATTCGGCGGTATAAGCGGCGGGTTGACCGATACTCGCAGAATCGCATGTTCCAGAGCGATTTGGGAGCGACCTGAACAGAGTGTGACTGACGCCCGGATGATATCGCCACGAGTACATTCTGGCGAAGCATCTGGTCGGTGCCCATCGGTGGTATGACAACCGAGAATGGCTGGATGCGCGATGTCAAGCGCGTGTGTGAAGTTATACCAGAAATGGCAAAATAAATACGGACGGACGAATAAACGGACGAACTGCTTTGGCTACATCTAATGGGGTGACCCATTAGATGTAGCCAAAGCAGTTCGTCCGTTATTGAACTGGAAATCTCCGGGACCGGACGGACTGCATAACTTCTGGCTCAAATGGTATAGCAGCTCGCACACGCGCCTGGCATCTCAATTCCAGTCATCCTTAGAGTCTGGGTCGCTACCACAGTTTCTAACAACTGGCGTTACCCACCTGCTCCATAAGACCGGTAGTCCCGCGGAACCCAAGAACTATATACCAATTACTTAAATTGTTTGACGACGGTCTATAAACTTCTTACATCCATCCTGAGAGTGAAGATCAATGAACACATTGAGACTAATTCAATTATGTCCACCTCTCAGAATGGATGTAGGAAGGGATCCCGCGGCACTAAGGAGCTTTTCCTCATAGACATGGCTATAAGCCAACAGGTTCGTCGATCCCGCAAGGATCTGTCGACATGTTGGATAGACTAAAAGAAGGCCTACGACTCTGTGCCACATACATGGCTCATGAGGGTGTTGGAGTTGTACAAAATAGATGCAAGTCTACGCACTTTTCTTGAGTCATGTATGAGGCAATGGAAAACAGTCCTTCGCTATCCAGGATGTCGACCAATTCAGGGGGACGATGAGCCTGTGTGGATTAAACGGGGAATATTTCAGGGCGACAGTTTGAGTCCGCTTTGGTTTTGCTTAGCTCTGAATCCTCTAAGCACATTGCTGGAGGGTTCAGGTTTAGGCTATCGGTTGACAAGAGGTGGTCAGACCATATCTCACCTTCTTTACATGACTGATGGAGCTACTGAAGGTGACTGAAACCTTCAGTAGTGCCATCAGGATGGAATTTGGTGTGGACAAATGTGCTGAGAGAATTCAACTCTCGGATTCCATACAGGTTAGAGCCCTCAGCTCAACCGAAACCTATTAGTATTTGGGTATAGCGGAAGCGTTGGGCATTAATGTTACTGACATGAAGCAAGCATGTGGATTCTGAGGTACCGTATTATAAGTATGTGCCCGACCCAGTTCTCGAAAATGACCATGTCACGTTGTACTGGGATCGGTCTATCATCACTGATAGGACTATTGTTGCCAATAAGCCTGATATAGTGGTGATAGACCGATTAGCGCGCCACACAATGATAATTGATGTTGCCATCCCGCATGACGAGAAAGAGAAACAAATCAAGTATCTCGACTTAGCGCACGAGGTTGTCGACATGTGGAATGTGGACTCAGCTATCATTGTGCCGATAGTCATTACGGCCAATGGCCTGATGGCCAAAAGCTTCGACGAACATCTGTCGAAGCTGGCGTTACGCGGTTGGGTAAAGGGCCTGATACAGAAGGCAGTACTCCTCGATACAGCTCGTATTGTGAGGAGTTTCTTTTCTCTGGAGCCCTGACCACCGGTAGCTTGGACCCTGTTCCCGACACCGGCGGACTACTACTTTTTATATTTTTAAATGTATTTTTAAAGGTTTTTTTTTTAATATATATTTAAAAATAATAATACCAAACATTACACACACCATGCAAATGCGTATCAATTAATTTCATTCAAACGGATCCATTTACAACAATAAGAACTTTCGAGGTTGTATGAGATACTATGTGTGAGGATTAAACGCTGTTACCTAATTTATTCGGTTATAAATTTCTTTTTTCCAGTATTGTTTACACTCCAATCCAAGATGGACCACTGTCGTTTAAAATATTCTGTAACGTGACGTATTTAACGAAATTTTTAACGCTGTGCGTCAACGCGCTGAGCTATTCAATTAAGCCTAAAGTGACTTATTATTTAATTGGTCACGAACATATACTTAACAGTGAGGCTCTCACCAATATACATTTGGATCAGGTTTGTTTTGATATTCTTATTTTTTTATCTGCCCTCTATTCCGTAATAATATGTTCAACCATTTTGAAGGGAGCCAAAGATTCAACGCATACGCCACCATCAGCTAGACTTTTGAATGAGCATGACACTCCCAACCGCCGAGGTATATTTAAATCAAAAACAAACCTAAAACTGATAGTTTAAGGTATAAATTACTCACACGTGTGCCGTTAATGGATGAAATTATACAATACTAAATAAATTGAGTCTATACAATGCAAATATTGCTTTTTACAATCTTCAGCCGGTCCAAAAATATACGAGTAGCAAAATCCTAACAGATTAGTTTGTGCGCCCTAGTAGCTATCGAGCAGGACCAGCATTGAGCCGAGCATTTTTATCTTCAATATAATACCCCAACTTATAATATTGCTTGCCTGCACAGTGTGCGTTTAGTTAAAGATTTAAATTTTGTCTCGTATAGTTCTAATTTATGGGGAGATATTTTAATATAACATTTTGAACAGTACCTAGGACTCTTAGAGCATTTAGCCTATGGAGATGTCATAGCTGAGCTTATCCCTCTGCCAAAATCGACTGGTCATATGACCATGCACGTTATATAAAACTAGTTCATTCGCCGACCGCAGTCATTCTATATACAAAAATATAATACTAACAGTGATAATAGAATCCAAATTACTCAAAAAACGAAGGAGATATAATTATTTTAAACAAATATATCTGTCCCTCTCGCGAAAACGCTGTTTTTCGCAAGAGGTTGGGTTGGGAAGAGGAGGCAGTAGTATCGTCACAGCGTTAAGTTTTTAGTCATTGTTTGTTTGCATAAACTGTTATAGTATATTCGTGTATTTGTTTGTTCATTGAGTATATCTATTATAGTACCTATTGTATGTATAGTTCATATAATTATATATATATATATCTTTGTATTTATTAAATATTTTTTAAATCGCGTTTCTTGCTCAAAATTGCACCTACCACTACTTGTCTCTGCATCACCCAAGGGTTGACTGGTAGAAAATGCCTATGGGATTAAGTCCGCCTCTGTACATTTGTGTGCATGAAGTATTAATAAATAAATAAATGAACCTATTTAAAAAATTATTCATGATTTGTAGAGCTAATAAGTATTTCATTTTGCAAATAAAAAAATCGCATGCATATTCCCTATTCAGCTCTTTTTCTGAGTCCTTTAGTCGCCCAGTCACTAAATAAAAAGTTAGGGTAGAGTTTTCTTATGTTGGCCAAAAATTCACTTTAAGTAAATATGCATCCGATAATACTCAAACAAATCACATGACAAATTTATTTAGACCCCACCCAAAAAAAGGGGGATGTAAGTTTCACATGTGTCTCGTAACTTCTTAACGGATGAACAAATATTTTTAATTTTATGTTTACGAATATCGTTCGATAGTGAATAATTTAATCAACTACGTTTTAGACTGCTTCAACATATGAAAGAACGATACCGTTTATAATAAAGAACGATGGTTCCGCAACGTTTTTTTTCGACTGGAGTTACAACGGTTCTCACGTCAAAAAATATATGCAACTGAAACTGGAGCCCAAGAGCGGTCACGTCACGCCCGGTAACAAAGTGGAGTGTACCCTGTACTTCACTGTGAAGCAAGTGCCGGTTCAAGCCTTCCCGGTCACCTTATCTGTACGTACACGGTTCACACACATACACGTACATCTGATTTTTTTTAACGGGTGCTTCAGAAGTGCGCACACTACAGTCAGGAAACAAGGGCAATAATTTGACTGCAAAAACCGACAAAATATTTCCGACCAACGGACTCTTCAAGCAGTTTATTGCAGCAGGCGTGCATCTTCGTTTGTTTTGTACATTCAACAGCGGATATGTGAGGTTTTTATGGATTATTATCTTAGTTTTGAATGTTTTTAGGGTTCCGTAGCCGAATGGCAAAAACAGAACCCTTATGGATTCGTCATATCTGTCTGTCTGTCGGTCCGTCCTTATGTCACAGCCACTTTTTATCGAAACTATAAGAACTATACTTTTGAAACTTGTTAAGTAGATGTATTCTGTGAATCGCATTATGATTTTCACACAAAAATAGAAAAATAACAATAAATTTTGGGGGTTCGCCATACTTGGAACTGAACTTGACTTGACTTGACTTGGACTGATTAAGGTTTTTAATATATATATTTTTTAAATTGAATAGTTTGCGCGAGAGTCACTTCCAAAGTGGTAAAATGTGTGTGTCCCCCCGTAACTTCTAAAATAAGAGAATGATAAAACTAAAAAAAATATATATGATGTACAGTAGATACATTACCATGCAAACTTCCACCGAAAATTGGTTTGAACGAGATCTAGTAAGTAGTTTTTTTTTTAAACGTCATAAATCGTAAACCGCAATTTACCTTTCATTCAATCAACTCCAATATAAAAAAAAATATGTTTATGGTACGGAACCCTTTGTGTGCGAGTCCGACTCGCATTTGGCCGGTTTTTTATAGAAATTCAGGATGGTTCAAGTACACCCCCTTCCACCCCCCTCCCAGTGCCTATGGCATTAACTTTAGTACCCAAAACCACCAGAATGCTTGAAAAAATATTTGTTTCGAACATTTTACTCGGTTTCTTGCAGTCTGATTTTTTGCATAAAGCTTCTTTCTGTTGTTTTTTTTACTGTATAGTATAGGTACATGTCAGCTACACAATAACACCTTTAAATATAATCACGCACTTCTAATTCTGAAACACCTTGTGCAGTGTTTATAAAGACAGTGTTATTTTGTATTGCATATTGCCTGCTTGCTACTCTCTCTCTCTCTCTCTAACACTAACACAAATTTACTAACTTACATTCTATTAGGATTTATTAGATGATTTTTGTAAATGACTTAGTTAACTAAAATGTTTAGGTAATGTTTACTAACATTCCCTAATATGAAAACATTTTCTTGTAATTGTTATCAAAATGTTTGTAAACATTTTTAACAGCAGTATGGGTACTTTAGGAACTAAGCACAAGCGTTTAGTTCCTAGAAGTGCACACATTTTAGATTTTCGCCGCTGCCGCTGCCACGACGTCCTGTAAGCACTACGCGGTACATGTAGGAAACTTGCGCATACATATATATATACCCATGTAGAATTATTATGAGCAGTTTAGTACTACTTACCCCCTGTTTCCTAAGAAACTGTCAATGATGATGATAAATGATTTATTTCTCACCACAATACCTTTATTGTATAATTATTGTTTATTAATAATTGGAGAGGTATCAATACAATACGTATTTTGTATTGATACCTCTCTAACGTATAGGTATATTAGAGAGGTATCAATACAAAATACGTAACAGCAATAAACTGAACTGGACTGGTGCCTAAACTAGACCGGAGCACTGTATTTCAGGACATTCATTGTAATGTATTTTACAGTACAATAGCGTGTCAACTGTGATTAGTTGGACCAGACAGCATAATTTTGGTACATTTCAGTATCCAGAAGTTAGAACGGCTTTTTTAATTTAAATCGATATAGTTGATATTTGTAATTTAACTGGAAACTATTTTCCCTGTTAAGATTTCAGACGGACCGGAATACAGTATTTTCATTCATTCGGAAATTGAAAAACCTTTATATCATTTTGCGTTGATGGAGTTGGATTTTTCGAGGTGCTTTATCCATGCACCAGATTATACCTACAAGAGAAACATAGCAATTACCAACGATGACAAAGTACCCATAATGTAAGAACATTCTTAGATTATTATACCTATTTTGCTCCACGCTAAACCAATTTTGTATTTTCTCATAACTCCTGGTTGAATAACTAACTATTTTGAGTATATTTTCTTTTTAATTACAGTATCGACTTAAACTTCCCAAGTATACCGGAACTATTCGTTGAATACGAAAAAGCATCTAGTATCAAACCTGGCAAGCGTCTCAAAATATCGGTCTTCTTCCGACCGAAGCAAGTCAAAACATATGAATTCGTCTTACAGTTTTGGGTGAACTCGCTCTGCGAAGAAAACGTTATTATTAAAGGAGAAGGTCCGTGTTGTTCATAATTAAGGGTGCCTACAGGTGTAATCGAACTTAATAGAGAATCGAAAAAATCCGCAGGCCAAAAAAATGGGATAAAGAGGGCTAGGGATGGAGTACTTGCCATTCATGGGTACTTTTTATCATAATTTATTTTTTTCCTCTTTGATGTGCTCGTGGCTAGATAATAACAGCCGCACGGGTCGATCTTCAAGGTTAAGCTACGCTTGCCAAGGTTGGTCTGTGGATGGGTGACCATCTTAACATATCGAGTTTCCTCCGTGCCTCGCAAAGCACGTTAAGCCGTTGGTCCCGGCTGTCATTTGTAGATCTTTGGCAGTCGTTACGGACAGTCAGAAGCCAGTTAATCTGACTCCAGTCTTGCCATGAAGTACCGTTTTACCCAGTTAATGGGTTGTGGAGTTCTGGTAGGCAGCCGCTCCACGTAAAACACTGGTATTCAGCTGAATCCTAGGCAGATGATGATGATTTATTTTTTGTTTTCCAGGAGTTCCACTCCTGTTTGACCTTTACGAAGGTTGCCAAAAGAGCTTTGACTTAGGCCACGTGAAAGTGGGAGAAAAGTTTAGTCGCACAATAGAAGTGATGAATCATAGTAAGATACCAATTGACGCCACATACATATTCAGGGAGATGTACCCTGTGGTGGAGGACACCACGAAGTCTGACGCAACTAGTGTTTGTCTCAATCCTGTGGTGGAAGATCATCAGTCCGATGGTCTGCCTTCGAGGTAATGAAGAATTATCTGTACTGATAAATCTAACTTAGTATACATTGTATAAGGCATACATACAGGCAGGTATACTTTTTATTTTATACATTTTAATTATTTTTTTAGCCTGCGCTAAGGCGATAACGTTTCAATCATTGTAACCTTAATCAGTACTGGACGCCTATACAACGTGTTCGCTTTGATATCCCATAACTATAGGGTAGGATTTGCTTGAACGCGCTAATGTCAGGAACTACTGGTCCGATTTGAAAAATTCTCTGTGTTGGATAGCTTATTTATCGAGGAAGGCTATAGGCTATATAACATCACGCTAAGACCAATAGGAGCGGAGCAGTAATGAAAATTGTGACGCAAACGAAGTTGCGCGGGACAACTACTTAGTAGTAATATGTATATAAAGCTGAAGAGTTTGTTTGCTTGCTTGTTTGACTGCGCTAATCTCAGGAACTCCTGGACCGATTTGAAAAAAACTTTCAGTGTTAGATAGCGCATTTATCGAGGAATGCTATAGCTGCTATTATCATAATGCATAATAATATCATATTATCGGAGCTGACGAAGTTGCGCGGTTCAACTAGTTAAGTATAGATGGATAGCCTACGACCTATTCTCAGAACTAAAAAATATCATAAGAATCGATCAAGCCGTTTCGGTGGAGTTGGATATGAAAACACTGTAACACGAGATTTTAATAACCTTAAAGTTATGGGATGTCAAAAGGAACATGTTGTGTAGGCAATTTGTTATGTACTGTGAATAGTAGACGATATAAGCAATATTCCGTTTTCATCTAACTTCTCAGAGTACAAATGCTGCAAACATATAAAAATGATAAAATTCGGAACCAAATCGCCATGGACATTGAAAACGCGCTCTCGTCTCTCAAGGTAATACCGAAGGAAAGCACTATAAAGCCGTACGGGAAAGTGCCCGTGAAGATACAATTCAAGCCGGTCGGGTTGATAAGTACGCTCAACGTACAGGTATATCGACATTTTGACGTTTTATTTACATTATATTACTTTCCAGTTTCTATACCTTGTGATTCCATAAATAGTTGCCTTGTTCCGATATTATTAGGATTCTAATCTATCTATATATATAGGTATATTAATATATAAAGCTGAAGAATTTGTTTGTTTGTTTACTTGAACGCGCTAATCTCAACGGTTCGATTTGAAAAATTCTTTCAATGTTAGATAGCCCATTTATCGACACATCCAACCAATAGGAGCGGAGCAGACGAAGTTGCGTGGATCAACTAGTTGGGTCTATATTTTGCCGACTTGGAAACTGCGAACTTAACTTAAGGTTGAATATTATCCGTTAAATTTTAGTTAAACATGAAAGTGTTGAACTTTGAGCGTCCTCTGGTCAGCCTGAGCGGTTGTGCTACGGGCATGAATCTGGTCTTCAGTCAGAACTCGCTTCAATTTGGACGCGTGCGGAAGCGCGGATGCAAGAAACTCAAAGTTATGTTACTGAATAAAGGCGATTTTGGGGCTAGGTAAATAACATCTCATTATATAAGTTAGACGTAGATTAGTAGGTGTTTTATTATTTCTGCTCTTCGTAAGTAGTGTACTACCTTCCAGCCATCATCATCCGCAGCCTTTCTTCATCCACTGCTGTGCAAGTGGCCCTGAGCCTCTCTTTGCTGGTGCCAATCTGTCCCCTCATCCTGATTTTGCCAGTAACAGTAACAACGTTATCTGCTCATCTGGCAGCCAGACGACCGAAACTTCCTTTTCCAGTCGACTTTACCTGGCATCTCTGCAGCGGCAGGTCCTGCTGCATTTGAATGCTATTTCTCAATTTCATATATCAAATAACCCCCAGAATAAATACTAATAGCTCCTGTAAATAGCCAGTCTTTTTTTAAACCTCCGTGGTGGTGGAGGAGTAAGCTTGAAGTGAACTTTCATTACATCTCGATTGCATGGATTGACAGTTCACATAATTATTCACTTCACCTGAATTATCATGATGAGTTCTTCATATAATAGCTCTACAGTTATACCAAATTATCTGTGAACTGAAAGAGGACGGCACCGTCGATTCAGTGTTATCTACTAATTAATATAAGGTGCCCAAAACTTAATAAGTTTTCAAGAAGGAAATTTCACATTAGACATAATCGTTTAATAAGACTTATAGTTTTTACAAATGGAAAACAATGATACCTATATAAAAATAATAAAATAAATAAAAAGAATTTGAAAATTTATAGTTACGTAGGTACGCTAACAATTTAGTCTATCAGGAATAAACAATGGCTTTATTTAAAAAGTAATCCAATGAAGTGGAAATTCAGCAGATAAAATGTTCCACGGGGGAAACAACTTTCATTTAATGCGAAGTTAACTAGGTGCCTACCCTGCAAGAGGTACCAGGACCAGCATTTAGTTATGACCGTACCTAACCCCTAACACCAGATTTGACTAATTATAATTAGCAGTGGTACCTAGAGCTAGTGTAGTGTAATAAAAAAAATCAAATTGCTTTACAGTAATTGTGATCTTTGGATGAACCTGCATACACAACTTCATCCTGTTTGTGAGGCCATACTCCGCTTATTTCCGTATCACTATCATCATTATCACTATCGCTTTCGGTTTTAGTGTCACTTACCACTTCTATATTAAAAGGTGTATCTAAATACAAATCATGTTTTAAGTATTCTCCTTCTAACCTGCGAACGTGTTTACAATGCTGTGCCCACTCATGAACTGTAATAGCGTCAAAAGCTTCTCTAACTAGGCGGGGAATTTCAGCATTTTTGTGCTTTTCTTTTCATTGTGCTCCATATGATGGGATTGAGATCACAGTGATAAGGTGGTAAATATAAGCATTTGTGTCTATTGTCTTCTAATTTTTTTTCAATCTCATATACAGTGTCAGGCTTGTTACCAAACCAAACCATAATTAAATCATAATTGCATATCTTTTTTTAAGGTATTCGTATTTGGGACTTCATTCACACAAATACGGTGATAACGGAGCATTATCCATCACTATTATGGATGGCTCTCGTAAATTAGGCACAAGTTTTTCAATAACCCATCTCGTCATGATAATCACCACTTTTTGTGTTTGATTTAAACACAAGTAGTGCATTTGTAACAAATCCAGTATTTTCGGTGTCCGAATTTTTGTACCAGTTTCTTCTGTTGCGTGCCCGACCTTAACTATTTTTGAAATTAGTCCTTGACTCACTCCTGAAATATAAGATAGTAAAATAAATGTTAGTACAAAATTTAAATCTGGCAGGTTAGTTGGCTCACTCACTTAGCAGGTTACCAAATAGATGTACTCGTACGTTACCGTTACGCTTACCTGCAGCAGGAATAGAAACGAATATTTTGTGGACTTAAATAATTAGTTAAGTATCGGGTAATTTATAACAAGAAAGTTGACAACACTAACTTGTCGCTGCCGAAATTCGTTTGTATATTTGATTTTTATTTTTTTTATTTTTAATGGAATAATACCCCGCCCGAGCTTCTTCTTCAAAAAAGGTTTTAAACCTTTAGAATAATGTTTCGAGCATCACTTTTAATAGCTTTCGGCATATTTACCTTTATAAATTCAGCAATATCACGACAAAACAACCAAAGAACCCGAATGTAGTATACACTGACTATCGAATGACATTTCAACATGACGTCCGTAGTTCTAATTTTCGCCATTTCACAGATACGTTGGTAGGAGTGTACAGTCAGTTCACGTCAAGATCACTTGACAGTGGTTCACACAGTTTCAAGTTTTCAGTAATTTCCAACAAAGAAAACCCGAAAAATAGAAATCAGATAATGTCACTGTCACCATCAACTCACTGTCATCACTGATCACATTTTTGAGCTGCCTTCAAGCGGCTTCTGCCCAATCTAGGGGGTCCAAACGCCTCCTGCTGGAGGCTTTACGCGGGGGTCATGTGGTCCATGGCCCTTTATGGGGCGCCCGTGTGGGCGCCTAATTTGAGGAAGCGACCTGCCCGTTACCTCAACGCATCCCAGAGGGTCATGGCCATCCGGCTGGCCCGGGGATACCGCACGGTCTCTGGCGAGGCAGCGAGCCTCCTTTCCGGACTGCCGCCATGGGATCTGGAGGCGAGAGCCCTCGCGCTCATTTACGAGTGGCGCGTGGAGGCGCTACGCCGGGGCGAGACTCCTCTGACGCGGCAAATCGCGGCAAGGCGGACGGAGCTCCGGCAAGATCTCATGGCGGTATAGAGACAGCGACTGTTGCAACCCAGTGCTGGGCACGCCATAATCCAGGCGATTAATCCCCTCTTTGAGGAGTGGAACCTTCCGCCTGACGCAGGTACTCACCGGACACGGTTGTTTCGGGAGATACCTGTTTCGGATTCGGCGGGAGGACACGCCCGGGTGTCATCACTGCGAAGATCGCCCGGAGGACACGGTGGAGCATACGGTGGAGGTCTGCCATGCTTGGGTGGAGAACCGCCGGATCCTCGTTGAAGCGATCGGCGGCGGCGACCTCTCGCGGCCGGCCCTGGTTCAATCTATGGTCCGGAGCGAGGAGCCATGGGAAGCGATCACCTCCTTCTGCGAAGCAGTAATACTAACAAAGGAGGAGGCCGAACGTGTAAGAGAGAGGGAAACCTCACGACCCAGCCGCCGCAACAGAAGAAGACGTCCTGGGCGTCGGGGGTCGCAGGGCGATTTCCGGCCACCGTAGGCGCGGGCCTGCGGACGGCGAGCATTGGGTGGCTCGCCGTCCGATCAGAACCAGGCCCGGGTTGGCGGCGCGTTGTGTTCAACGCGCGCCTCAAGGTGCTGTCAGCAAGGGAGACGGGGCCCGCTAGGGCCAGTGCCTGCCGGGGTGCGGAATCCGTTCGAAAGAGACGCCGCGTCCCTGGAACGCAAAGGGCACTGGGAGGAACACGGATGGGTTTTAGTCAGTAAGAGTCTGACACTCCCTTCCGCTCCGCCCAGAATGGAAGGAGTCATTTGATGATTTCCCATCCTTAAAAAAAATAAAAGGAGTGTACAGTCAGTTCACGTCAAGATCACTTGACAGTAGTTTACACAGTTTCAAGTTTTCAGTAATTTCCAAACTCTATAGAACAAAGAAAACCCGAAAAATTGAAATCAGATAATGTCACTGTCACCATCAACTCACTGTCATCACTGATCATGTTTGAGCTTTTATAAATAGTATAGCATAGTAGTGTAGGTAGTATAGTATGGTGTAGTATTTCTTATAGCTATTTTATGCAAATCTCTATTTTGTATTCTTTTATCCAGGTTTTGGTGGCAACCATTGGTATCAGAGGAGTTCACGATAAGCCCACAGTTCGGCACAATAGCTGCCCATACCAACGTTACGTTCACCATAACCTTCAGGCCACTCAACCATAACCCGTTCATTAAAGTATGGGTACGTATCTTTGTCCATATATTTATGTCTATATCTATTATCTATATATGTATATATATAAAACCGACCAAGTGCGAGTCGTTTTATTATTTGTTGTTATAGCGGCAATAGGTATACACAATCTGTGAAAATTTCAACTGTCTGCCTATTACGGTTCTTGAGATACAGCCCGCTGACAGACAGACGGACGGACGGACGGACAGCGGAGGCTTAATGATAGGGTTCCGTTGGATACCCTTTGGGTACGGACCCTAATAAAGTTCTATATATATATCTATACTGATATATAAAGCTGAAGCTTGCTAACTCGAACCCACATCATGTTCCAGGCAAGCTGTAATTTGGAAAACTACATGCCTCTTGAATTAGCCCTGTATGGCACGTGCATCGATTTGGGTAATGTTGAAAATAAAACTCTGTACATCGATTGTCCTGTGCGCGACCAACGTACCGACTATATTGCCATCATCAATCCGTAAGTCATCAAAATGAATACGTAATTAAAGCCGATTCTCACTTTGTTGTGGTGGTTCAAAGCATTAGATAGTTAGGATACACTCCCTCCTCCTTGTGTAGTATTCCTCAGTACTGAGGGTCGTGACCTCCCTTCTGTATCACTTTTACACGTATGAAGTTTCTCCACCTGTTTCTGTCCCTGGCGGTGTGGAGAGCGTTGTGAACGATAGTGTCAAAGGCGGTACGAATCAGGTCAGACCAACGTATTGGACAGCGTCCATGAGGTCATTTTCTCTCTACTTTGCCGGTCACGATGAGCTTTTCGAGGTTGTCACCTTCTTTTTTTGCAATGATAGCCGCGAGGAGATACTCAGTTCCCGCAATATGGATACGTTAGTCCGAAACGCCCTCCAAGGAATACGTAGCATCTTTCTCCAGCACCACATCTCAAACGCGTTAATGCGTAATTGCGGTCTGCAGCTCTCAGTGTCCAAGTTTCAGCGCCATACGAAAGGATCGAGAAGACTAGAGTTCGTACCAGTTAATTTTAGTTTTTACGGAAATGTTGCGATCTTCCCAAATTTTTCCAAGCTGAGACATGGCGCTCTTAGCCATGCCAAATCTCCTGCGCGCTACCTTCTCGCACGCCCATCGTTGCTGATGTTGGAAACCAGGTATGTAAAGTTGTCCACTGATTCTATTCCTAATGCGCCAGTGAGTTCCAACTTCCCATATCGATCTACCACCATGACTGGTCTTGGATCTGTTCACGGAGAGATCTTCTCGCTAATCCGCTCCATTCTGTCTAGAAGTGCAGCCATTTCCGACTCATTTGCTGCAAGAAGAGTAGCATCATCGGCGTAGCGCAAGTTGGCGATTTTCACGCCACCAACTGTAATGCCTCCCTCCCAATTCTCACAAGTACGTCTCATAATATGCTATCCATAAGCGTTGAACAGATAAAATGCATCCCTGGTGTTCTCCTTGGTGGAATTTGAAAGGTTGAAAGGTTTTGATGCTGTTTTATCGACTCTTACGACTCCCGTTGAGCCATACAGGGTGCGAAGTAGGGCGATAAGATAATTCGGTACTCCAAGGTCTAGCAGGACTCTCCATAAGCAACTCCACTTGACACAGTCGAAAGCTTTGCTGTAGTCAACAAAACACAGTATCACTGGCGTATCCAACTCGTACGCCTTCTCAACTAGCTGCCTGACGTTAAGGATCTGCTCTCGCGTACCCTTGCCCTTCGCGAAACCTGCTTGCTCCTGCGGAATCTGCCAATCCAGGTAGTGGCGGATGCGATTATTGAGAATATGGAGCAAGATTTTGCTGGCATGTGAGATGTCCCTCGACAAGGTTCGATAATTGCCGCAGCTTTTTGTTACGGATTCCGACCAATCCAGCGGCCAATCACCGTTTTTCCAGACGTGAGAGCAGATCTTGAAAATTGCCTCTACACCCACGTCCCCCATGGCTTTAAGCACCTCTGCTGTTATTTGGTCGCTTCCTGGCGCCTTCTTTGTCTTGAGAGACTGTAAAGCAGCCAATACTTCGGAGGGAGACGAACTGGAAACCATGATGGTTCCAGTTCTAGACCACTCCAGTTCGGTATATCTCCGGGTGTTGAAAGGGGGTTTGCGTACAACTGCTCACAGTAGGCACGCCATCTCTCGGCAATGCGGTCGAGCTAGTGTTGGTCGCTTTGTTTTGAACTGCTTGGAAAGGACTTTAACTTTCTTAAAAAGGTCTGCAGTTTGTAGCTTGATCAAGTTAATCTCAATGTCACTGCAAATGCCCTCAATGAAGTTGTTCCTGTCGCGGCGACAACTAGCTTGCTAAGCGCGGAGCACTCAGTCAAAATCGCCCAATTTAGCAGACCCCTAATCTTTAGATCTTTCCTGCGCTGAATAAGCTCCCAGGAATAATCGGAGATCCAACATTTTTTCTTATTTATTTATTTAAACTTTATGTACAATAGTGGTACATAGGCGGACTTAATGCAACAAGGCATCTTCTGCTCTGGCATTTTCTTCTTGCAGACCTGGTCTAGCGTATCGCTGATATGGCCTTTTAAGTATCTCCACTGTACGTCAGCGTTAGCGTGTTCATGTGAAGATCGGTTGTTTAGAAGGATCTAGGTTTCTAGACTTTGATGGTTGACGTCTAGGCGCTTTTAAGCGCAGCGAGAAGATGGCTACGAGTAAATTATGGTCAGTACCGCACTCTGCTAGGAGGATATACTTACTTTATTTTAAATGAGAACCTATTTTGGTTCACATTTAAAATAAAGTAAGTATGTGAGTGGCTTTTACCTACATTTAAATTGTCATCAGTGAACATCTAAGAAACCAGTAAATCTGACTCCAGTCTTGCCAAGCTACCGTGTTACTGTTATTGGGTTGTGGAGGTTTGGTAGGCAGCCGCTCTACGTAAAATGCTGGTATTCAGCTGAGTCCGGGTTGATTTGAAGCCGAACCCAATACAATTGGAAAAAGGCGCATCAGGATTTCAGTATTAACTCTCTCGCTTCGCCAGTGAGTAACACTCCACACTTCGCTCGTGAGTAATGCCCTCTCGCTCAGCTTATGAGTTAGGTAGCCCTTGGATTCATTACGGCGCCCGTGACATATTAAGATACTGTGCTGTGCCCTCGATGTGTAGCACTACTCAATTCACCACAAACATCGTTAGAATCGGTTCTAAAATAAAAAAACAATGTCTACGAACTCGGAAGTAACACATACTATGTAAAATGTTTACTGTCGTTTCCAGAACTGACGATCTCTGGCTAATTCTGTCTGAAATATCGGGTGGACCATTCGAAACTTGGAAAGAATTTCATGTTGAACCCAATTCTTCGTTAGATGTTCCCCTCACGTTCAAACCAAAAACTATCGGCAGGCATGATGTGAGCTTTTACCTATTTTTATGTTTTTTGATAGGCATTATTCCAGGTTGTACAATTATCTGGCAAAATGGGGCCAGCCATCCCAAATGCAGTGCCAGTCTGTACCAGAGTTACTTCACAGGATATGTCACCAACCCCCTCCACCCCTCCAATAAATAATGAGTTGCCGCGCCTTTGGCCTTTCGTTCCGGTTTCGGCAATCGTCATTTGCGCTGCAGGTTTTTATTTTCAGGAGCGTTCTTATAACATACTAAACTTACAAACAAGATCGCGAAAATTAGTGTGATTTTATATTTTGATTTTGTTTTCATCATTAACTAAACGCAATTTTATTGAATAACGCAAGTAAGCCCAAGAACCAAAAAAGGACAGAACACAAGAGCGAGCGAAGCGAGCTCGAAAATTTTCGCTTTCTACCTCAGATAGATTTTATTCTCTTTTAATAATTCATGCTTACTCGTATATAGAAATAAGTTTATGGAGTGATGCAAGAAAGCTCATTAACTGAGAGACGGCATAACACTAGAGCGTGCGAAGGGAACTTGAAATTTTTGACACACCTCGGATAGTTACTTTATGGATTGATGCTCCCGACAGGTTTCATTGCGTCAAACATTTAGGGGTGCCACCCGATAATGACAAAAATCAGACAACGAGCGGTCGAGTGTCACCCCTAAACGGGTGTCACCCGGTGCGGGCCGCCTACGCTACTGAGTATAGTGGTAATTTGTGTGAATGTGTTTGTGAGCTAGCATAGTGCACCCAGCACGTGTACTTTTGCTTGTGTGCGATGCGACATGGTTTTATATGTTCTTATTTTATAGTATCTATTTAAGGCTTGTATCATGCCAATGACCTTGTGCATATAAACGGAGCTAACTACACCTATGCGCGCCACTCCACTACCGATGTTTTTATTTTATTATAATTAAAATAGTATTTTTTTTTAATTAACAAAACCAAATTATTTTCGTTTATATTGCAAAGCAGTAAATATGTTTTTTATACTCAATTGATACAAAATGAAGGAGTAAAATGGTTTCATCTCAACGATTTGGAGGTGATTTGGTGATTTTATTTTTCTTATTATGTCATACCGATACATAAATTCTGGCTAAACCAAATTACGTATCATATCATGAAGATTACTACCTATTTTTTCAAAAGTCATTTCTTAATAAATGCCAATGAAAAGCTGCTTCACCTGCTCGCTATTTTTAAGCTTTTTCGAGAGAGCGTACTTACTATATTGGTGTAGTATTTTGAAAAAATTACTTTTTTTAATAATAGCAGGTAGATATAATCCTTTAGTTTTCTTTTGTAAATATTAATAATTTTGTTCTCTGTGTTTTTATTTGGCAAATTGGCAATGTAATATATAAATTGGACTCCTTTTTATAAAAAGTTAGTTTTCCGTATTTTAATGTTCTAGGAAAACGCAGAACTATTGTTTTTTTTTTTTGTCGATGGCCACTCGCAGTTTCAACCCTAGAGGGTTGTCAACTACTGAACCGGACTTGCCTGTGTGGGCCTCAAGAATTTAAGGCCCCCAGCCGAGGCTACAAAACTTACTTATATATACTAAAACTCCGCTCGCTGAGGGCACCCCCTGTGGGGTACGGACCTCGGCTCAACGGCGTCGTTTAGGGGGGGGCAGCAAGAGACTGGCTGGGTCATGTCATTATTTGGGGAGATATTTATCACTACTGGCTCAGCTTCGCGGGCTGGCTCGTTTGGCAAAAGACGGGGGGGAGCGTTACTGGGACGTCGCGACGGACCTCGGCGGCGAGGTCGGAATACGGAACGCGGTCTGTATTTGTGTTTCTTGAGAGTGCTGGTTTCCCTACAGCTTTCTTGAAGGACGGTGATTGGGTCGTCAGGGTCGACGAGAGTATGCCGAGGACGGCGAATCCTACTAATCTTGCAGGGAGCGTATCGGGTAGCCGATACGATTAAGGGATTCTGGTGCTTTTCTGCAGATTCGATGAAGTGCTTAGTAAGACGCTTCATGAATTGCTTGATGGTTGGGACTTTGAGGTCGACATGTAGTCGGTCATTCCTAACGAACCACGGAGCGCCCGTGGCCTTTCGGAGAAATCGGTTTTGGATGGTCTGCATCCTATGGATATGTCGATCCTTTGTGTGTGCGAAAACGGCACACGCATAGGTCATTATCGGACATATGCACGTGGTATAGATGCGCAGTTTGCATTTAAGGAATAGCTTGCTGCGTGCATTCAGCATGGGATGAAGCCTACCGAGAGCGAAAGCAGCATGCGAACGTACCGCCTTTATGTGCTCGCCAAAGGTGAGATTTTGGTCAAGGATCACTCCTAGATATTTGGCTTGCTTCTCCCAAGGGATCGGCTTACCAAACATGGTGATCGGACTAAGGGGGGGTAGAGTTCTAGTCCGCGGCTTGCGAAACAAGACCGCCTGACTCTTCTCCGGATTGACTTCAATCCTCCATCTCCGAAACCATTCGCCTAGGGCGTTGGCGGATCTTAGGAGGTTGAGGGTGATGGCCTTGGTGCTCGTGCCGGAGCAGTAGATGGCCGTGTCATCGGCAAATAATGCTAACTGCGTCTTGGGGTTTTTGGGGACAACGCTAGTGAATAGCGTGAATATTAGGGGGGAGAGCACACAGCCTTGCGGTACGCCGGCACGGATGGGACGGGGGCTAGAAAGCGCCCCTTCGATACGATAACGAAAGGTGCGATTCGACAGATAGTCTCGCAGGATGAGCACGAGACGGTCTGGCACGCCAAGTTTATACAGCTTGTATCAAGCCGTTGTGCCAAACTTTGTCGAAGGCTTTCGCAATATCGAAGAATAGGGAACCAGACATTCGACCATGCTGGAAGTAGCCGTTGATGTGTTCAACGATGCGATGCACCTGTTGAACACATGAGTGATTGGCTCTGAAGCCAACTGCTCGTCTGGAATGAGGCTCTTGCGCTCGACGAAATCCTTGAGACGCTTATAAATAAGTCTCTCGTAGATTTTGCCGAGCACATTGAGCAGACTGATGGGGCGATAAGAGGTCGGGGAGGACTTGGGCTTTCCCGGCTTGGGAATACCGATAACGGTAGCCAATTTCCACTCTTGGGGAAACATGTTGTTGGACAGAGCGCCGCCCGTTGAAAATGGCGGTCATCAACACGATCAGAGCTCTAGGGAAAAGTTGTAACACCTTGTTGGTGATACCATCGGACCCAACGCAGAACTACTTAATTCGTTTCTATTTCTATGGTTGTGTACGTGTGTAGGCATGTCTTTGTTGTAAATGTAATGTTGGTTTGTGTAGTGTTATCTAAAATCTTTTAAACTAAGACATACTTCTCTATACACATGCTAATATTGCTTCTACTACTTATTTTCCACAAGTTACATGATTAAAAAAAAGCCAATTGGTAGAATTTAGTGCTATCTATTCTGTAACGACATTTTCGTGTCTCGACAGCGGAATCCGAGGTGAGGTGTCAAATTTGTATTAATATAAAAATTCGTGGCTAGATAATAACAGCCGCATGGATCGGTCTTCAAGGTTAAGCAACGCTTGCCAAGGTTGGCCTGTGGATGGGTGACCATCTTAACATACCGAGTTTTCTCCGAGCCTCGGAAAGCACGTTAAGCCGTTGGTCCCGGCTGTCATTTGTAGATCTTTGGTAGTCGTTACGGGTAATCAGAAGCCAGTTAATCTGACTCCAGTCTTGCCATGAAGTACCGTGTTATCCAGTCAATGGGTTGTGGAGTGGTCTATTAGGCAGCCGCTCCGCGTAAAGTACTGGTATTCAGCTAAATCTGGTTTGACTGGAAGCCGACCCCAATATAGTTGGGAAAAGGCTAGGCAGATGATAATGATTGTTTATAATAAAGATCAGTTAGTGAGCTTTGTCGCTCAGGTGAAGTTCGAAATCGAAATAGTAACTTACAGAATAGCATTCCTGTACGGGTTGCTCTGGTGAAACAATACATAATATAAATTCAAATTAAAATTCAAAGCATTTTATTTCAAATAAACCATTCACAGGCACTTTTGAAACGTCAAGGTCGGTCAGTCAAAAACATGGAAGCTATTTGCACGTTCCAAAGCGTAGATCTCTATGGAGAAGAACGTGCAAGAAACTCCACGGACACTCTTTTAAATCATGTTCTGTTTTACAACATTCCAAGTTACATATACTTGTTGCTTCTGCATGTGAGGACAATGCAAAGGAAAAAAAAAAGGGCTTATTATAAGAATTTTAAATATAAAGATTAAAATAAGCCAATGGCAGTTAAGAGATGACCAGTCTCAACCGACGGCGCCTGTTCACGAACATGACGCGTGAATCGGCACCTTTCAGCTCAACCATTTCGAAGGGAACCGAATGATCAAACCCACGCGCCGCCATCAGCGAGACATTTGAGTGAGCATGACATGCTCTTAACCACCATGCTCGTTCATGTCCAACAAGTAAAACTATAACTACTCACATAAAATGTAAATGGTTTCATGGTACTCACATTTACAAAATTTGAAAAATATGCTTCTACTTTACACAAAACTATGGTTGTCAATGACCAAATAATGAAAAATAAATTAATAAAGAGAACGATTAAGTTCTTACATCAAAAATAATAAATAAGTAATTAATATAATAATATAATTTGTATGTATATAAGAATAAATAAACGAAATAATGTAAGAACCTCTAAAAGGAGCGAGCATCTCTTCCAAATATAAAAACATAGAAACCTAAAAAGTGGACCTAAGCAGCTGTGACTGTGGAGCAGGACCAGCATGAATAAAAAAGAATTGTACTCAATCGACACGAAAAGAAGATGCACCTAAGTGTTCTTTTACCTATTCTATATTTTTAATCTTGTTTTCCGTTCCCCAGAGCCAGGTGTTGTACTCGCCTCTCGGTGAAAGTGCATTAATCGTCACACTAGTCGGAACTGCGTTGGAACCTAATCCTAATGGCACCATCAACATAAGCGTTCCCGCCAAGGATGTTCATACTGAAGCTTTACTCGTTTATAATATTACTGAGGTACGTTCCTATTTACTATGTAGGTACATAATATCACCGCGAGACACTCCCTCTAGGGGGTGGCGCCTAGACGGGGCCCGCTACGGCCAGTGCCTGCTGGGGTTACGGACTTTGTTCGAAAGAGGTACCGAAGCCCTGGAACGCAAAGGACTCTAGGAGGAACACGGATGGGTTTTAGTCAGTAAGAGTCTGACTCTCCCTCCTGCTTCACCCAGAGCAGGAGGAATCATTTGATGATTTCCCATCCTTAAAAAAAGAGGTGACGCCTATTTAGAAATAACTTAAGTACCAACATTCTCAAAATATGTACTGCGTTTGACAGTAAAAAAATATTTATTGAGCCTCTCAATAATCCTTAAAAGTGAATAATTGCGTCTATTTTTCTCTTGAAAAAGAAAACAGTTTTCTGTTTTCAGTTCCCCGAGTCGTACACTGTAACCACGGAGATGGTGAGCATAGTTCCTGACAAGTTCGATGGGTACTTCGAAATCAAATGCCCAGAAATCATTAAGACATGGGGTGAAGCGGCTGCCACGTGCCGATGGAACTTCGTTGGATATGAGGAGTGCGAAATGACATTCAGAGTCAGTACAATGACTTACTATGTAGCTCGTAGATATGCACTTATTTCCGGTTGGAAATTAGTAGTAGGTGCTTATTTGGGATAAGCACCTATCTACTACTCTCGCATTTTCTATTATCCGATTGAGTTAAGGGGTGTTTACTTCTCTATTACCTACCTGAATTCTATGAAAATACAATAATAGGTACAGTACCATATGGAACTGGTCTGATGAATTGTTGAAACAATCGGAATAATAGGACTCTCGGACTAAACCAGTAGCTTTCTTATGAAAAAGGTTAAAAAAAAATATTTTTCGAGTGTATGTATGTATGTATGTAGGTATGTATATTTCTTTGGCACGCCCTAGAGCCTAAACGGCTCGATGGATTTTACCTTGAGACGTGACGTTAGATTCGTATTTAGTTTGAGAGTGACACTGGGTATATCAAAATAAAAAAATGGCTTATTTTTGGTGCCATATTATGCCTTCAAAAAAAGCCTTTTTTTACAAGCTTTGGTTCACAAATAGTGTAGATTAATCGAACTGAAGAGGAATTAGATGCCTGCTTACTTTTCAGTTCAGTAGGTTTGTAGGTACCACAGAAATCTGTTCCGTGGTGTGTACCTACCTAGTTTATACTTACATAAAAATATTTAGGTACAGATTTTTGTTCTAGTTTCGAACATAAACGTAAATTGTATGATTGTAGGTATTATTCACAAATGAAGTGACCCGTGAGTATCAATACTATAACATCATCGTGTCGGTGACTCCGAGTCCCGTAGTAGACATCCTGAACTTCAAGTGCCGGGCGCGCGAGATGGCACAAAATGAACTCATAATTAAAAATCCGCTTGCCGACGATACCGAATATTTCATCAGATGTGAGGCATTAACTTGCCCCGAAGTTTTGCGAATCAATGGAAATTCTGAGGTAATCTTTATACATTGCTAGCTTAACTTAACGGGCGAAGTGGGTCTTTGCCTATGTCCTAGCGTTCCGAGGGGCCTCGCACCTGTAAGCTATGACGTGGCGAGGCCTTTCGCATATTTGGAGAATTAGGCCAGTAAATTGCAGGTCAGGTCGCAGTAAATTGCACTGTCCTGATTTTTTGGCTGGTTGTTTGTTAGGATATGACAGTAGACATGTCCTCCCAATTTTTCAACCTCGAAAGACCGGTGCTAAATGCGTGGTGCTCAGAAAACTTCTTAATTTTTGGTCATTTTTAAGCTTAATTCTTCTAAACGGTACGTACGTTCTACGGCGAAAGTCAATCTGGATACTTTAATAGGAGACAAAATTTTCTATAATTTGTGTGTAAGGTAAAGCGGGGTAAAGGGAACCACTTAAGCGAGAATTCAAATAAAAGCATATTTAAAAAGAAAATCTTTATTGCAACTGCCTAATAACATAATTTAGTTATTCATCTATCAACTGAGATCACTTTTTTAACTTTGGATACACACTTTAGTAATTATAGAAGTTGGAAAAAAAACAGTTTTGTTCCCCATTACACCGAGGTGATGGCAATCGTGATCACCCTTGTGGGAAATCAGGATCAAATAAAAACTAACACATATCGCAGATATAATACCAGTAGGACTTTTTAGTAATGCTGATTCGTACTTTCGGCATTTACAAAAGAAAATATCATTTAGGTGGTTAAATCCAGTTGAGGCAAATGAGGATCACTTCCGGGAAGACGGTTTGGTTGTTTCGTTTTTGAACACCGACTTCCGAAAATAAAGTTATTTTTTTACTTTGTAGTGTTTTGTTTTTGGAAGTCGTTTTTTTACTTTTTTCTCATTATTGTGATTGTTTTTGGAAGTCGGTTTTATTTTTTTGTTAAACAGTTTTTTTATTTTTCACTTTTTAGTGGTGGTGTACGCAGGTACCACTAAAAAGAGAAAACACAAACAGTGTGCCGGCGTGATGTTATGTTATGAACTGGTGTAAACAATCAACAGACATGCGTTTTCAGAAATCCCGATTCCATTTGCTATCATTTATTGAAGAGTTCCTTTGCCAATCTCCGAAGTTCTTCATCATATCTTCACCAAATTTAAATGGGACCAGTCCGAGAAAATACTCTTCCAAACAAAAAAAAGAGTCATCCAAATCGGTTAAAAATTGGCGAAAATATCGCTGAGCAAACATTTTTTATCAGATCCTGACTTATACCTTCCATCATCAGCTCAGCAACATGAGAAGATGATTATCAGGCACAAATATATGAATTGCGTTAGAAAGTTTATGAAAAACATTGTATGTGCTTATAAAATTTGAGGGTTCCCCTCGATTTTCATGGGATCCCATCATCAGATTATGACTTGGTGACAATGGGACCACCTCAGGAGTATAGGCTTTTGAATTTTTTTTTTTTTTTTTTTTTACTTTTGATAGGCACGCGCTTGACCACCATCTCACCTGATGGTAAGCGATGATGTGGTCGAAGATGTAGCACGCTTGCCTAGAAGTAACCTATTCACTCTTGACTTAAAGACTCCCAGGTTGTAGCTATCGGGAAACACAGACTCCGGCAGGGAATTCCACTCCTTAGCTGTACGCATTATGAATGTGTTACCAAAACGTTTTGTGCGTATGGGTGGGATATCCACAGAGTACCGTAATTTAAGAGTAATTTTTAAAATCGGTCCAGAATTGGCGGAGAAATCGGTGAACATACATAAAAAAAAATACATACAGCCGAACATAGAACCTCCTCCTTTGTGCTCCCGCGAAGTCGGTTAAAAATCAAATAAACTAGAAATTATTATATCAATTAAAGTTTCAAATGATCAAATCACTACTTCGAATGACACGTAAAAGTCTTATTATGATACAATAATAAATTCGAACCTTATCTTTGGTTTTATTATTACGAAAAATTAAATCAGCGGGGCACGAAATCGACAAACGGCCGTCACTTGGAAATGGTCATTAACAATGGCAGGGGGCACAGGGCGAGAGCCGTATGTAAATCGGGTTGGTTTCCGCAACTCCGAGACTAACCGCGTATTTTGCGTGCAGGTGGGACAAATGCGTCATTCGATCCACCCCAGCTCCCCAAGGAAGGCCAGCAACGCCTTGGTGTTACCAACTATCTCGCAAAGGGTACCTGTTTTTCCGAAGTACTTTGCCCTGTAATCCGCGACTACCGGGCAGCTTAGAAGCAGGTGTGCTGCTGTCTCATTCTCCTCCATGCAGGCTCTGCAAAGCGGGCTGTCAGTGACTCCTATAGCATAGAGGTGTTTATTGAAAGACCCGTGGCCAGTTGTTACGGCTGTGACTGAACGCAACTGTTGTTTAGTCAGTCTTAGGGCTTGTTTTGTGATTCGGCCATCTATAGAGGGAAGTGCCTCTTTGGCCTGCCTACACTCACTATGGTCAACCCATAGCTTGTGATGTTTATCTCCGGTGCGTTTCCTTACCAGATTGCGTAAGTACCCGAAAGGCAGTGGCACGATGGGTTCAGGTCCCATCGCTGAAAAACTCGACCCCCTTCGGGCGAGTTCATCTGCAGCGTCGTTGCGTCGAGATTCACTGTGTCCCTTGATCCATTGAATGGTTACTTTGTTGTGTCTACCAACCTGGTTGAGACGTTGGTGACACTCGAGAATCAACCCAGAGTTGACTGTGTGGCTGTTCAGAGCTTGCAGGACGGCCATGCTGTCCGAGAGTATACGTATTTAGTGGTCCTTAACTTCCCTGGTTAGGATGGCTGATGCTGCCAGAGAAATGCCCATGCATTCAGCCTGGAACACTGTGTTGTGGACCCCCAATGGTGTGGCTATGTGGATATTGAGATCCTCTGAGAAGATTTCCGCACCAGTACCTGTACCTGTTTTTGATCAATCGGTGAAGATCCGCAGCTCGGCGGGGCAGAGGCCCTCGCACCGATGATCCTCATGCAATTTGATTTTGTATTTTTTATCGAAGATAAATTGCTTGGGTACCCGGTCATTGATTGCTTTTGTTATGGGGAGTTCATTGTTGAGCTCCTCGAGTAGAGCGGTGTGTCGTGTATCTCTCTTACTCCAGAGACCTAAAGTTTTAAGGCGTACTGCTGCTATCGTCGCTTCCTGTTGTATAAACAAGTGTAGCGGAGGGAGTCCCAGCATGGCTTCCAGCGCCGCAGTTGGAGTAGTCCTCATGCAGCCCGTCGTTGCCATGCAGGCCAGCCTTTGCATGTGTTGTAACTTGTTTACGGCTGTAGCTAGCTTTGTGCGTGGCCACCACACCACGGCCCCGCAAGGCACAGGGCGAGGCGCAGAGGTCGTTTACGAGACTGTCCGATGTTTAGTTTTGTAGATATATGGGTGATCCCCATTGCCAACTGATCCCCACTGTCCGGTCTTCCCCTAATGGATACTCTGTGGGTTTAATAGGTATTGAGGTGCAGCACTTCAAACAGGTATTTTTTCCAAAAAGTTCGAAATTGTAGTTTTAACTTTAAATTCGGGATAGGCAGTATCGTACGCTACCACTACCATGCTTATTGCATTAAACACTTCAATGACTACGCGACGACGTATAAATTACTCATGTAAACTTCACCGTTGTGAAATTATGGCTATTTCTTCCAACGATTACTAATTATAGAGATCCACGCTTTGGAACGTGCAAATAGCTTCACCTTTTTGGACCGACCGACCTTGACAATTCAAAAGGGCCTGTACATTGTTTAATTTAATTAAATGCTTTTGAGTTTGAACGGGCATTATCTTCCCATTACTACTAATTTACATTTTGCCGTGTATTTGTTGTAGAAGTCAGCTGTTATCACCCGGATGGTCCTGTCATCACGTAACGTAAATCCATTCCCCTTAACGTTCCTCCAAAGAATACCTACCTACTACCAAAATATGTGTAATACTACTCTGTCAAGAAAGTACCGGGAAAAGATCAATAATACACAAAATGTCTGTTATTCATCCAAATTTATTTTATCAAAGTATGCTCCTTTAGAAACGATACACTTGCGCCAACGAATAATCCATTCATCAAAACATTTTTTAAACGCTGCTTCCGGAATTGAGTTCAGTTCTCGCCGCGAATTCTCCTTTATGTCTTCTATCGATTGAAAACGGGTGCCACGAAGTGGTAATTTGAGTTTAGGAAAAAGAAAAAAGTCAGCAGGAGCCATATCTGGTGAATATGGTGGATATCAGTTGCAGACGTTGACGGCCTACCAGAGCGAGGCAAATCTTCCATCAAATCTCGACCGCTTTTGAACGCTTTGAACCACTCATAAGCACGAGTTTTTGATAAAATTGATTCACCGTAAGCCTTCTGTAACATTTTCAGTGACTCCGAACACGAAATTCCATTGGCGATGCAAAATTTAAGACAAACTCTTTGTTCGATATTTTTGTCCATTATGAAATTCGCAATACACACTATATTGATATTACTAAAACCAGCACTGTATTTAATATAAATAACAGATGCAACTCAAACTCCGCGCCAAAATGGAAAACAGTTGTCAATCTAACAACTACAAAAAAAAACAAAAATTTGATTTTGGAACCATAAACAAATCATCCATTCCCGATACTTTTTGGACTGAATGTATGTAAAATTGATACAATTTAAAATTGATCAATTTAAAATTGATACAATTTGAGGAGCTCGTGGCTAGAAAATAACAGTCGATCTTCAAGGTTAAGCAACGCTTGCCAAGGTTGGTCTGTGGAAGGATGACCATCTTAACATACCGAGTTTCCTCCGTGCCTCGGAAAGCACGTTAAGCCGTTGGTCCCGGTTGTCATTTGTAGATCTTTGGCAGTCGTTACGGACAGTCAGAAGCCAGTTTATCTGACTCCAGTCTTGCCATGAAGTACCGTGTTACCCAATTAACGGGTTTTGCAGGTCTGGTAGGCAGCCACTCTGCATAAAAATACTGGTATTCAGCTAAATCCGGATCGACTGAAAGCCGACCCCAATGTAGTTGGGAAAAGGCTAGGCAGATAAAAGTTAAAATTGATGCAATTTGAACTACATTTAAAAAAAAAATCATTTAATATGATAAGAAACATTTTCCACTGAGCTTTCTTTTATATCCTTTTCGAAAGTCCGGCGTGTCGCAGGGCTCCATTTGTTAAACTACAATTTCGATTTTTTGGGAAACATGGTTCGTGTTTGATGTGCTATAGGTAAGTATCTCAATACCTTTTAAACCAATTAAGCTATATTAATAGCACTCTTATTGTAGCAAATTTTGTCTACTTTATAAAAGTATGGATCGACTTTTTACATAGAGTTGTTCACCGTTTAGAAGATATATGCCAAAGTGTGAAAATGACCGAAAATTTTGAAGTTTTCCGAGCACCACGCAATTAGCACAGGTCTTTCGAGGTTAAAAAATTGGATGTAGGTACACTACTCGCACCTCCTGGCCATATCTACCATAGTAACAACCCAAAAAATCAGGACAGTGCAATTTACTGCGACCTAAAATGTCTTAAATGACTGGCGTAAATGGTTTAAAAACTTTATTAGCTGGCGATCAATAAACAAGGGAGACCAGATATGAAAGTAACACGGGATGAACGTAACAAATGAATTTCTGAACGAATTATGTTAGCTGCATTGATGGGTGTATTCACCGAAATGTGCCATTTTGGACCCCCCCCCCCCACTTGCCTCAGTTACACTCACGGCGCTATGGCGCCAGGTTTTGGACGTAGCAAGTCAGTGCGTCAAAAATACCTCCAAAGTAAGTTTTAACCGTGTTTTTCAACTGCGTTTGTTTTTATTATGGTAGGTTCAAGCTTGCTTGTCAAGTGTAAAAGTAACAAATTGTTACTATCATCCCGTTTATGTTGTGCCCCCATAAAGTGACGTTGCAGTCCCACTACCAGACCCGATTCCGTCAACAAGTTGTCAAACTGATGCACTGCTATCTTTACCATCGTCATCACGCGTGCAAGCGGTTACAACTGATGATTCGCTGCCCCTACAGAGTGAGTTACGCTTACCAACACCGGACGGACGGTGTTACTACCCATCCGTCATTGGTAGTTTCTCCGGCTTCACTAGCATCATGGTCATTTCTGCCAAGAACCCCTCCTGAATCAACTTTGCCACAAATAATGGCCTTAGCATCGATAAAATGTTCAGGAAATCACGATGACGTCATTTAGCGCCACCAAAAGCGGGACCCAGAAAGAATAATTGGAAGGGAAGGAAATGCAAAAAATCGGCAATAATGAAATGACTGATACTCCAAACAAGCTTGAAATTCAAGAACAAGAAGAAATAAGTTAAGAAACCCATTTTGCAGACTGCTAAAGTGACAAAAATGCCAAAGACTTCAGTTGTTAAGAAAACTATTTAAAACAAAGAATATTTTCTTTGTTTTCTTCTCCTGTACCTTATTAGGTACAGGAGAAGAAAAAGAATGCTAATTTAAAAAAAAAAATATGTTGATAATGATAGTAACTTTGTTTTTATTTACAATGTTACAAACATCCCCTTTCACTGCTACAACCAACCCTAGGGGTAGGGATGGTTGTAACAAATCCCACTTCAAATATTTAGTCGTTTTTCTTAAAATCTGTAGTATAAATGGCATTTAAGCAGGTGTCAAAAGATAACTGAAAGACCAATCTATCACGTATTTTAATCAAAATCGTTAGTCTTAAATTCGTTAAAGTGTAAAGCTATTTTTTTTTTATATTTTCTTCGGGGTAACTTTAGAAATCTCGTCATCCATTGCCGGATACTTATGACAGTGGCTTCCCCCTGCCGGACACCCGTAAACTTTAATAAATTATAATTATACTTTCGTTATAGTATAAAAGTACATTTTTAAATAATTATTTTACTTACTTACAGCTTTAATGGTTTTTACATCTTGCCAGACACATTGAATGACCGCTTTTAAGATATCCAAATAAAAAAAACAATGTTATTACGTTCATAGCCATGTTGTATAAAGTAAATAATGTTATTTTAATATCATAAAAATATTTAAAAAGTATCTTCTTCTTATCGTATGGGCAGTAAGGTCTAACGACCCCAAACACCTTAGTGTCAGAGTTTCTAAACCACCTTAAGGGCCTTTGACATGGTTTATTTGACGACCGCCATTTGGCGGCCGGAACCACCGGCTTGTACGTGCCTTCCAAAGCACGGAATCATCTTTCTATCAGACAGTCCCTGCAATGTCGTAGCCAAACTGGAAACAAATTTGCAAAGTATGCTTTCCGAGGGAATCGAACCCACGAGCACTGGGTCACATGGCAAACGCCTAAACCACTCGACCACGGAGGTAGAAGGTATGATTGTTTACATGTAAAAAAAATCTATTTAATCTTTTTTATTAATTTCATCCTTGTCGTCGATATTTTCATTTCCTTCATCACTACTACTCCAGTCGATAGCATGATTGTCGTTATATCGCCTTCTTAATCAGTTTCTGACCAAAAACAATATAAGCAAGATTATACAATTATGAATAATATAAAACAACGTCGGGTTTGTTCGAACACTTATAACTCTAGAACGGCTGAAGCAACTGTCATAAGTGTCCGGCAATGGATGACGAGATTAGGTACTAAAGTTATCCCGAAGAAAATAAAAAAAAATTGCTTTAACGAATTTAAGGTATTACTTTATAAACCTTTACTACCTGTTACCTGGCCCAAGTAACCACAACCTAAATTCTATAGTCGCTGGTCGTTCTTACCTGTACAGGGGACATGTGCTGAAAAACTTACAGCTTTTTAACCGACTTCTTCAAAACGGAGGAGGTTCTATGTTCGGCTGTATGTATTTTTTTTATTCACCGATTTCTCCGCCAATTCCGGACCGATTTTAAAAATATTTTTTATTCGAAAGCCTATACTCCTGAGGTGGTGCCATTGTCACCAAGATAGAATCTGATGATGGGATCCCACGAAAGTCGAGGGAAACCCTCAAATTTTATAATTACACACACTGTTATTCATAAAATTTCTAACGCAATTTAGATATTTGTGCCTGGTAATCATCATCTCATGTTGCTGAGCTGATGACGGAAGTTATAAGTCAGGATCTGATGATGGGATCGCATGAAAAATGTTTGTACAGTGATATTTTCGCCAACTGTTAACCGATTTGGATGATTCTTTTTTTGTTTGGAAGAGAATTTTCTCGAACTGGTCCCATTTTAATTTGGTGAAGATCTGATGAAGAACTTCGGCAGTAGGCAACGGAACTCTTCAATAAATGATAGCAAATCTGTTGATTGTTTACACCAGTTAATAACATAACATCACGCCGGCACGCTGTGTTTTTAACAAAAAAATAAAACCGACTTCCAAAAACAAAACACTGCAAAGTAAAAAATTACTTTACTTTCGGAAGGCGGTTATCGGTTTTTTTGTAAACGAAGGTCTGGCCGTCGTGGGCTCTTGCTCTATGAGATATCACGAAAACATAAAAAATTGTTACGATCATCCCTGGTCTCCCCTAGGTACAAAACCTTCGAGATTTTTTTTAGCTTCAGATCAAATCCGAATCCATCATCTACGGTTAGTATTGGGGAATTTGCTCTAATCCCCAATTTTATCATTTCCCTGTGACATACATGTAGGTACCTTTAATTGTATGTACCTACCTATGTATAATTAATTGTACTGTCAAGGTAACCCCACTTGGCGAGCTTGGGGTTACAGCTTCCTACCTAAATGGGTTACGCTTACTACTAGTGATAAATAGGTACCTACTTAGTTAGTGGGTGGAGGCAAGAATCCTGCCACTTTTTTTTTTTTTTTTGTCGATGGCCTCTCGCAGTTTCAACCCTAGAGGGTTGTCAACTACTGAACCGGACTTGCCTGTGTGGGCCTCTAGAATTTAAGGCCCCCAGCCAAGGCTACAAAATTTATATATATTAAAACTCCGCTCGCTGAGGGGAATCCTGCCACAGTTATTATGTTTAATTTATATCGTTGTAACTTGTAAGCTTTTTACTAATATTATACTACTATATTTATTACAGGCTACATTACAAATGACATATTCACCTTTAGTGGTTGGCGATACTGAGGACTATTTAGAGGTCTCTAATTTCTTAGTTGGGACCTTTGTCTATAAAGTAATGTTAACATGTCTGCCTGCTAAAGAGAAAACCATAGAACACCAAACTTCACTAGGATTCAGTATTCCGATCCGTCTCCGAGTGCAGAATAAGACGGACACCAAGGCTGATTTCACTTGCACGGTTATTATCTTGTTTTATTAAATACAGACACCTAATCATGAATATATTTTATCCTACTTCAGGCACCTTTCTCTATCTTTGGGACAGTGGCTTTAAATATTATATCGAGAAAAAATTGAGGAAATTCGCCAAATCTTTTCTTAATGCTCCCCTACACTCCCCAAGGAACCTACATGCCAAATTTCTACGACCAGCAGTTTCGGCTGTGCGTCGTCTGTCAGTCACTTATTAACGCAAGAATTTACTAATATTGAATAGCTTTGGCCCGCGACTTCGGACGCGCATATCCTGTTTTTTTCCTGTTCCCGTAGGAATTTCGAGAAATCCTCTTTTAGTGTTCCTTGGATGTACCTAGAGAAGCTACTTTCATGCAAAATTTCAGCTTTCTATGGCCAGAAGTTTCGGCTGTGCGTTGTCTGTCAGTCATTCAATCACTCAGTACAGGGTGTTTTACAGAAAAAAAAACAAATTAGCTTGTCAGATAGATTTCCAAAAAATTTTGGACACGTATTTTTTTCTATTTTCACGAAAACAAAAAATGACGAAGATACAGTAGGTATCTACTTAACCTACGTTTTCCCAGTGCAAAAAAAAGGTACTTACCTACGCTGACGCGTGACGTCACTACGATAGTACAATTTCTACTAGCGACGTGACGTCACCAGCCCCCTCTCCCCAGTTTTGATTCATTTTATCTTTGTCAATATTTTATTGATTTACAAAAAAAATACGTGTCCATTATTTTTCAATACCTACTCTGACGGACTAAATAGATTTGCTATCTATTGATGGTGGAAACCAGCCTATTTGTATTCGTACTAAACTTGTTAAGCCTCGCAATCTTTGAATGCCGAAAGGTTCTGCTAGGGTAAAAAACTATTTCGATATCGAGCTTGACCTGAGTGACAAAGCTCACGAAGTGATCTTTTATTACACAACATAAAGGTCTTATGTTTACACGAACATGATACTCACCTCAGATTCCACTATCGAGATACGAAAATGTTGTGTTATTGTAGTTGAATAGCACTACAGCCATGCCTTGATCTGCTGGGGCTGTGGAATCTGTTCGAAAAAGGTACCGTAGTCCTGGAACGCAAAGGGCACTAGGAGGAACACGGATGGGTTTTAGTCAGTAAGAGTCTGACACTCCCTTTTGCATCACCCAGAGCGAGAGGAGTCATTTGATGATTTCCCATCCTGATAGATTTGTAGGTACAGTCAACAAAGCCAGCAGGCAGCTAACTTGCAACTACTTTTAAACAATGTTGTGAGTGTGCTGAATAGACAATTATTGTATAACACACACGTGAATATTTCATAAGCTTAAAAAGTTATAATGCACACATTAGAAATAAATATTGGAAGGTCCAGTGGATAATGAAATATTTTTGCCTGTATACCGAATAGCTTTGTTGACTGTACTGCACATAAGTATATAAAAGGTGACCCAGAAGTTCGTGATCATATTTAAGGGCGATGTAATATGTCAGCCATACACAGTCAAGAGAAAGAGAAGAAACAATGTCAAAATAAAATACATTGACGATTTTTAGGGTTCCGAACAAAAAACAACCCTTATAGGATCACTCGGGTGTCTGTCTGTCCGTCAGTCACAGCCAGTTTTTTCCGGATCCACCGGACCGATTCTGTTGAAATTTGGTACACGTATGGACCTCTGCGACCCAAACACGGAATCGTTACGAAAATCATTATTTTTTTAGTATGGGTCGTAAGGTCACTTTTGGGGGTCAAACTAAAAAAATAAAAATAAAGTATTATTCAAAAATAACGTGTGACATATCAAATGAAAGGGCTTACTGTAATTAATGGTTTTGAAGTTATTTAAGAAATAAGACGAAAATATACCTTTTCTCCGAAACTACCGAGCCTAAAATTGTTAAATAAATGGAGATAAATAGATCATAGAGATTTACAGGAAAATCTATAATCTATATTCGATAGTGATAAAATAACATGATAAAAAAATAAATTCGTTCGGAACCCTTTGCACGCGAGTCCGACTCGCACTTGGCCAGTTTTTTTTTTTAAACACGGCCTCAAAAATCACTGAAACACACTTTTCTTGCAGTCAAATGCAGTTGAATTGGTGGCATCGCATCTGTGATTGAACAAAATTAATCGCCACTATCTACATCCAGACTGCTTGAAAAGAGTTTTTTTTTTACGGAAGGGTTTTTTGATAATAGTAAAAAAAAAAATTGTTTCTTTAATTTAAGTACCTGTAGCAGATCAGAACAACAGCCCTTAATACGACCACGGAACATTCTGTATATAGTAGGTTTGTTTTTTTTTACTATAGATAGGCACGCGTTT
Organism: Lacanobia oleracea; assembly: GCA_950371165.1. Taxonomy (NCBI): domain Eukaryota; kingdom Metazoa; phylum Arthropoda; class Insecta; order Lepidoptera; family Noctuidae; genus Lacanobia; species Lacanobia oleracea. The sequence continues at coordinate 9,160,389 of OX493393.1, forward strand.
GACCACTAAATCACCTGATGGTAAGTGATGATGTGGTCGAAGATGGAGCACGCTTGCCTAGAAATAACCTATTCACTCTTGATTTAAAGACTCCCAGGTTGTAGCTATCGGGAAACAGACTCCGGCAGGGAATTCCACTCCTTAGCTGTACGCATTATGAATGTGTTACCAAAACGTTTTGTGCGTATGGGTGGGATATCCACTGTGTACCGCGGTGGCGCATCGCCGTTCGTCTTGTGGTCCGATGATGGAACGGGCTTGGCGGAATTAAATTATGCAATTCCGTCGCACATTCCCCAAAATGCAACCGGTAAAAAACCGACAGGCTAGCAACTCGTCGTCGATGTTCTACACAACACCACACAAACTCATTCTGAAAATTTATTTAACAAATTATAATCCATCCTATTGGACTTTTTACAGTTGTCTCATCCATCAATACAGACACATGGCGAATACGTACTAGGGCCCTTCGAGAAAGGAAAGTTTTTAGTAGAGTTCGAACCAACGGAGCTCGGTGTCCAACATTGTAAAATTTCTTTTAACTCTCCTGTTGCTGGTGAATTTGTGTAAGTTATTTTATATTTATTTATGCCATTCATGGGCAGCTTGAAGCAGTCCATGAGTTTCCTACACGGTTGTTTTTTAGGGTTCCGTACCCAAAGGGTAACCAACGGAACCCTATTACTAAGCCTCGGCTGTCAGTCCGTCCGTCCGTCCATCCGTCCGTCTGTCTGTCAGCGGGCTGTATCTCAAGAACCGTAATACGTAGACAGTTGAAATTTTCACAGATTGTGTATTTCTATTGCCGCTATAACAACTAAAAATTAAGGTTTATGGTACGGAACCCTTCATGTGAGAGTCCGACTCGCACTTGCATAAGCCTGTCTATTTGTGGATGTGAGTTTGTACCTATGTTTGTAAACGCACCCACGATACAGGAAAAATAGGTAAACTGTACTTAATGCAGGGTAAAGATTAAAAAAAAAACTGACATTGCCCTCGTGTAGGTATGAATCTATAGAACTCTCATTTGTTGTAACTAACAAGCCAGGATTCTTCTACATCTTACCGCGGTAGCTGATAGTATTCGTAGGTTATTTCTGCATATACCTAGCGCGTGTACACGAAGCTGTGACGAATGACTCGTCACGCAGCCGGTTCGTAGCATAAACGATCATGTAACCAAAGAGCCAGACTGGTGGTGGCCAAAAAAAAATTGAGGCCTAAACTAAACAACTCTTTATCGTGCACTGCATGGCACGTAAATGTGATGGCGAATTTTTCAAGTTGGCAACACAGCACTGACAGCACAAACGTCAGAAAGGATACAGAGGAATTCCCAAAATGTATCGACATCTGATGGAAACCTGTGGGTAATTCCCTGTATTCTTTCAACCAAGTTGTCATGATTGAAGTACCGTAGAAGTAGTAGTACGAAAAAGTGTGACGTTCCGAGAGCGAGAGCGCGGAACAAGCGATAGCGAACGGCTTGTTTGTTAATTAATAAGTCAGTAAATTTATATGGGTCAACGACCGCTATTGCACATTTATCTGGCGCCTACTTACCATACCTTGGAGTCTTGTTGCAACCTATTTTATTTACATTCTGAAGATAGGAGACTTTTTTTCTAGTTCAATAGGTACGAGATTTGCTGATTAGGGTCTGCCTCAGCTTGAGGGCCAGGGTGCACACCAACTTCCGGTAACTACGCCACTCTTTACAATGATTATGTTACTTTACAGATATAACATGATAGGAACTGGGACCGAACCAAAACCGCAAGGGCCATACGAAATAAAAGCTGGAGGGTTCACGCAAATTCTATTTAAAAACGTTTTCAATGACGCGAGAATGTTCAAAATATACGTTGACAGAAATGAGTTCTATGTAAGGACTCAATTTGAGCCGGTTAGACCTAAGAAGGTAAACTAAAAGTTGATATTCTTTCAATACCTAATGAATGTAGTGTGACTTCGGTTAATCTGACTCCAGTCTTGCCATGAAGTACCGTGTTACCCAGTTGTGGAGTGGGTTGTGGAGGTCTGGTAGGCAGCCGCTCCGCGTAAAATACTGGTATTCAGCTAAATCCGGTTAGACTGGAAGCCGGCCCCAATATAGTTGGGAAAAGGCTAGGCAGATGATGATGTAGTGTGACTTCGGTGGACTATCGCTTCGCTAGACCACAAATTTAATATGGCTGGCTTACGCACATGGTATGAGCACCGCATAATCGAAACAATTTTCCTATCTGAGAAGACAGAGCGCCAAAACACATAACTTCATATAATTGTGTGTCGGCCCGACGCGACGTAAGGCGAGAGCTAATTACGCAACTCGCGTGTAACACTACGCCAGTGCGGCTTACGCGCTAGGCGTATTTCTATTGTCGAATGCTGACACGTAGATTATCTAATTATTTTCTCAGTTGGGCTTTGCTAAAGTAGAACTTATTTTACCCCACAGGAAGTCAAGATACAAGTTTGTATGGCGGAAATGCCACAAGAAGGATGGAAAGAAATGCCCACTGGTACTGTCACTATTGAAAACCATGAGCCACCAATACCAAATGTGCGCTGGACGTTCTTCCTGCAGGGGGTTACTGATACAACACCCTGACCTGTATTATGTTTTATGTGGTGTTTTCATTATTTTATTGTTTACCGTTAATTGACTATCGTATTACATAGTATAGTATACACAGGTTTAGTAAGACAATATTTACATCAATGATACATTTTATTACCAGTCACTTACGCTAAATTCTTGTACAATATCATCTTTATCGTCAATTTTACTGTCCTCGATTTCTACTGCTTTCTTTTTGGCTGGCTTTTTCTTATTTTTCTTTTCCTTCTTCTTTGTCATTTTGACTTTAGGAGCAGGAGTATCATCGTCTTCCATTTTGAAGTGATCATCCTCTTCCTCGTCGTCAGACGGGAACAGCTCCACCGGCCCCTTGTCTTCTGCTAGCGCATTTTGTGTTGCGCCGTCAGACAGCTTAGCCCGTTTTATTTTGGGCAGCTCTCCAGCAATCTCATCATTTTTGGTGATCTTCTTACGTTTTTGGATCCTGTTTATCTTACTCCAGTTCTCGAAGAATGTTTGTAGTGGCGTTCCTTTAGTCCTAACACTGGTTTCCCAGGCTGCGACCATTTTATCTTCACTCAAAGAGAAACTAATTTTGGCTCTCTCTCGTTCTATAAATTTTGAGTTTTCCTCGATTTTTTCAAGTAACTGACGCATTTTTTTCGTGTAGTTTGATACAGAACATGTCTTTAAGAACTGTTTTAACTGCAACAATAAATAAATTTGGAAAAATTAGTATGGTTTTTGTATTCGTAGCACAAATCATTAGAAATTAAGGCTTTATTCATAATGAAGGCGCTAGGTGGCCATAGTAGAGAATCGCTAGTTTTGTAGCAGGCAGTAGAGGCTTCTAGGTAAAACGACCGTCGATAGCGCGCTAGCGAGGCCACGCCGCCGCGCCCGGCACCAGTTTATCAATAATTTAAAGTTCTCTGACTTGTCCCACTTCAGTATTACTGAAGTAATGTTTGTAATTTTTTTTATTCATACAAGTTATTAGCCCAAAATATATACCTGCACAACAGCTAATAGTGTTACATCTGGGAAGGCAATTGTGTGTGACTCATTGGCTGTATACTCTAACATGAGGCCATAGAGACGCTCAATAACCGAGTCTTTGAACCCATTCTCCATCAGTTGGGACTTGGCTAGTCTTAGAATGCATGAGAAATCCAATGGCTTCATTGATACTTTCTTATGCTTCTTATTAAAGTCGAAAGTTGTTAAAACCTGGAAAGTAAAATTATATTTTATTTAAATATACCAATCATTCAAAGTTATTTACTAGGCTCTATCTACACATCTCCGGTACACGATCCCGTTGGTGTTCATAGAGCATGCTTCAGGCACGCCCGAAAAGTGCTTGCATAGAAAATGTATACAAGTTTTTTTTTCTATCCCCGACGCAACACTCATGGGACCCTGACCCGCAAATCTGTGGATAGCGCCTATACGAAATTCATTTCAAATATTTACCTCAACAAGGAATGGTAAAATAGGCATGAAGGTGTTTGATTCTTTTGAAAGATTTACCAGTATCTCAACACAGTGGAACCTCAGAGGATAATATTGGTGTGTTGGCACAAGTTTAATTGTATTTGTTATGATCATGACCAGAGGGTAGATCAACGGCTGTAACTGTGCTTTATTTGATGTTGCTCCTAACAAATCTGCCCACAAATGTAGTGAATTCACAAACTGCCAGTTATAAACAGCTTGGCGGTTTTCGATTTTTTGTACAACAATAGCATTTCTTAAGACAATAGCCAGCTGCCGAATGTAAAGGAAAACATGCTGATATGACACATTCAGATCCAGTGAGAACATTTCCACAAGTGATCTCCGCATGAAGTTGATTCCTGGCCATGTAGAAGGGCTGACGAATTTACAGTTTTTGACATAAGTCAAGTACATGGCTTTTAACAGCTGGTCAAGTAACGCTGGTTGCTGGTTTCTGGTTATTCTCAAAATGCACAAAAAAGCTAGCACTCTCACAGTCTCTTCTCCGGTACTCCAGAAATTTAACAGTTTCTTCAGTGCTTGCTTTGCTATCCTTATGAAGCAAGCTACATAAATAGACATTTGATGCAAATGTTTGAGTAACACAGTCAATATATTCTCTGATGTTACACCTCCAAGCAGCTTCAGTAAATCACCGAGATATGAAATCAAGTGAGTTTTAATTTTAATAAAATGTTTGCATTTTTGAGGGTCTTTACCAGACTGCTCCATGCCTAGATATTTTCTAATGGCACCTGGCAAATATAGGACACACATCTGAATTACAGCATTGAAGACGGAGGAACCTGTAAACAAAAGCATACATTTTTACACCATTTTAGGAAACTTGATTTTGGCAGCAGCTTCAACCAAGACTTAAATTATCCCAAGGGAACATACATCCGGTTTGCAAAGTATTCTATGTCCTACTCCAGGACATGGTCTACCCATGTCCAAATCCGTTAAGATGTGAAGAGAAAAATTCAAATTTATTCCAAATACTCTTATATTTTGCCCTTTTCGAAGATTTCTCCTATTTAAGACTATTATCTGCTATTTTACTAACTAAATCTGCCTCAAATTTAAATAGGATTCATTTTTTAAATTAGAGAAATGCAGCATTTAAAGCAAAACGTCTGTCACACTAAGAGGGTTTCATAATTTAAAAAATAATAATCAAGTTTCATATAGGGATAAATCTATAAATAATACAAATTAAATTAGGGGGCTCCCCGTTTAATTTAATTTCTATTAGTTGTTGTTATATAGCGACAATAGAAATAAACACTCTGTGAAAATCTCAACTGTCTACCTATTATTATTCTTGAGATACAGCCCACAGAAAGACAGACGGACGGATGGACAGCGGAGGCTTAGTAATGGGGCTGTGGAATACTAAAAAGTAAATATATATATAACTGATGCTTCTTCAGGAGGAATGTACTTTACCTTCAACTTTATATTCTCCATCTGAGGCCCCATCTTCACTCGTGGCCCTGACCATGGCTGCATTGAAAGCCTTTATAACAGTGGTCAGTGTTGTAAGTTTCACTTTGACTTCACTTTGTAGATCTGCTTGCCATTGTGCAACCATTTTCAAGGTAATTTTTCCTTGAACTGGTTTCGCCTCATCATCCTGAAAGGATAGGCATATTTATTTTATATTTTATAGCCCATGAATATATTTTATTTTGTAAAAGGTAAACTGACTGACTGACATCATATCAATTCACAGCCGAAATTCCGGTCAGTGGGTCGTCTTTCCTGGGACTAGGAACATAAAATTGCACATGGCTGCCTTTTTATGAAATAATTTACATAACATTGTAAAAATACATACTTCAAAGTCACTTTCATCACTGTCTCCCCTGAGTGGACCTGGTTTGTGAACTTTATCATCATCATCTTCATCACCATCCTCTTTATCTGATGCATCATCACCAGAATCCAAATCAAAATTTAATAGATTTTCGTCATTTTCTTCCAAGAAGTTGTAAAAGTCAGGATCTGTTTTTTTTAGCTTTTCCAAAGATTTCTTGTGAGTTTCAGGGTTAAGCTCTTCTTCAGAATCTAAAAAATATACATAAATATATTCGTTATTTATCAAACTTCACTTCAATCGCAATTATTAAAGATTGATTTGAATCAGTAGTACAGTGTCTATAAGTATAAAGTTTTGTTGTAATCTATACCCATATATATAATTTCATTAATCTCAGGGCTTTAGCAGCAATTAATATAATAACCGTCAACATTATAGCTCAGCAATTACGATATAAATCGGTAGGTTAAGATAACAGTGTGGTGGAGTAATAATAGTTACGATGTTTGGGTTAAACACTATACAGTAATACTGTAAGTTTGTATAATAACGTTTTTTAAGAAAATTACACACGTGTGAGGAGCTCGTGGCTAAATAATAACAGCCGCACGGGTCGATCTTTAAGGTTAAGCAACGCTTGCCAGGGTTGGTCTGTGGATGGGTGACCATTTTAATATACCGAGTTTCCTCCGTGCCTCGGAAAGCACGTTAAGCCGTTGGTCCCGGCTGTCATTTGTAGATCTTTGGCAGTCGTTACGGATTGTCAGAAGCCAGTAAATCTGACTCCAGTCTTGCCAAGACGTACCGTGTTACCCAGTTAATGGGTTGTGGAGGTCTGGTAGGCAGCCGCTCCACGTAAAACACTGGTATTCAGCTAAATCCGGTTTGACTGGAAGCCGACCCCAATATAGTTGGGAAAAGGCTAGGCAGATGACTATACAGTAATACTGTAATATAGCCGAAGATTATTGTGCATATTAACCTGAGTTTTCAGAAGCTTTTACTGGGGCTTTGATTTTCTTCATTCTCGCTTTTTTACACACACGCTGTTACAAAATAATTATAGGAATATATGAAAGCCCACGTGCTCTCCGTCCGGCCTATTTTGTTGTTGATATCGACGCTACTGACAGTGACACTGACTGACACTGACAGTGACAGTACCCTTTGACAGCAGAGTCATTGTATTCGTACCGTATCTTGCCACAGAGTGCGAATATCAATGAAATAATTTTCATTCTAGAATAGTATATAATTTGACAAGTAATACCAAACCGTAGGGATGAGATATACTTGCAAATATCAATACCAGGGCTTGCAAGTACGATTTTGTACAAATACTAGGGACAGAAACCAGGTATTCAAATACTAAAAAGTATTTTAAGCCAAATGCGTATTTCAGTCTACTAGCCTAGTACGGACCATGCGACAATTTATACGGCTTTTGTAGATAAAAATGAAATCTTTCCTTCCTACTTTAATCACAGGCTTAGGACTTTCTGCTAAGAGAATCAAATTGTTTTTACGGTATTAGCTTAGCTTATTAGTTAAGAATATAACTAATAAGCAAACAAAGTTACGTACACATAAAAAAAAAGTTTTGTTTATTTACACCGCTCATTGTATGTGTTTTAGTTTTGAGTTTGCCTTTTGTTTTATTTTTGGTGTAATTACAATAAAGCGCATAATAAATAAGTAAGGTCACAGTCAATTGCATAACAAGCTCGCACTCACTCAAACCACAACTGACGAAAGAAAAATAAAAAACGTTAACATAATAAAACATCTTATATAATACTTTCGTCCACACAATAATGTGTCTTCATAAAGTTCCCTGACACACACACAACGATATATGCACACGAACAACTTTGGAATATTTCGAGTACGGTTATCGAGCATTCGAGCCCCCAATCCTCAATTAGCCATACTTTCATAGGATATTAATCTGTGATGTTATAATATTAAGGATATATTGATCCATGTTACTCTTAATTATAAGGAGCACAATCGCATTTGCAAATAAAAAATACTTTGAACTTCCAAGTATTTTTTTTTTTCTGAAAGGATTATGCCACTTGTCACTTAGGCAAAACGAATCACTTTCCTATGCAAGTATTTTACATCGGACGCTCAAGGTACGGCCGCGTACAGTGAAGGGCTCGCGGCGTTGGCGGCAACGCCAACATACTAGCCACAGGAAATTGATTCGTTAATGTACAGAAATAAGGATTATAATCGCATTCCCGACAAATATACAAACACTACAGATACTAAAGTTTTTTATTTGCAAATGCGATCGTGCTCCTTATAATTAAGACTTTAAGAGTAACATGGATCAATTTCCTATGAAAGTATTTTCTAGCTCTGCCGGTGCCCGATAGCATAGAAAATACTTCCACACTTGCAAGTTTTTCCTACTTCGTACCAGGGCGCCGTACTTTGAAGCATAGCCCTGGTTTTCAAACCTAGTATGGTAAATACGTCTCATCCCTACTACCAAACCGGCTGATCAGCCATGAGCCAAGTTCACTCTGTTCACTTATAATAGTGTCTTGTCTAAGCAGTGTCCAAGTACCTACGTCAAGTCATTGAAATCAAACGTAATAATTTTGTTTTCACTGTTTTGACGTTTCATAGGAAAATTAGATCAAATCAAAATCAATCCCTGTCACAAAAATTGTGAGTAGGTACTTTTCTAAATTCTTAAATCATAGTTGCGCATTGAATATCAACATTGGTGGAGCTCCTCTTTCGCCTTATTCATCAATTTCTAATATTGTATTTACTGTTTTCTAGATTGCATCATGTTGTCGCGCATGTGCCTTGCGCGTTCCGCGCTTAACGTAGGCCATACCCTGCAAACTCCAGTACCAAGGAACTTTGTTCCCAAAAACTATGTTATCAGAAACTATGCTCGAGAACCTCGTTCCAGAGTAGTTCAGAATAGAACTCAAGCAGAATCCTCAATATGGGCGAAAATGATGGCTCCTGCCGGACCCAATGGTAAGTTCTTTGCAGTTTCAGATTTGGCTATCCCCCACTTGAAAAATTCACACTATAGAAGACTGGTTTCTACTATGCTGATGTATGTTTTGAATAATTGTGTAAATTTTGTTTTAATTGAATATAATATTTCAAGTAGAATAAATAGTGACCAGCATTTAATATGAGTGTCATACTATTAAGAATGAGCCAGAAGTTTATTGCATTGTTTTGAAGTTGCTAATGCACAAACAATCAATTTGGTGCTATCCTGGGCAGAGAGCTTACATAGGAGACCAAACTTGAATTAAATTCCACCTTCCTCATTTTCAGCCTTCAGTTTGGGAAAAGGTGCACTAGCTGGAGCTTCTGCCATGAGCTTAGCAGCACTCTGTTATTATGGATCAGGAATAAAGCCTGGCGTTTGCACAGAAGCACAGTAAGTTATAATTCTTTGTTTATGACTATAGTTCACACACAATGTACTGTTCTTCTGATATAAAAGTAGAACTGTAGTGTATGTATGTATGTAAATTGGGCTGGTTTCCACAACTCCATGACTAAGCGCATATTTAGCGTGATCAACTGTAGTGTACTACTACAATGACTTAGTTTTATATTTCAATAAGAAGTGGCAAAGATTTCACTTGAGAAGTTCAAGGGTCTCAATATGAGTTAACAATTATTAAAAAAAAAAACTTTGACTCACAATCAGTCCTTTTTACATTCTACTAAAAATATAAATGTTATTGTATGTTTGTAAATCAATAATGCCTCAACCTCAACATCTGAATAGATTTGGATGAAAGATGGAACTTGTACCTGGATACAATAATATCAATATTACATAACTATATTGTACACTTGACTTGATTTGATGTGTAAACTGTCACTGATTTATTTCTTTACTCTGTTTTCAGCCTTTGGCCAAAATATGTTAAAGACCGCATAAAGGCGACATATGGATACATTGCTGGTTCCATTGTGGTAACTGCTGGCAGTGCCTACACAGTATTTAGAACTCCAGCATTATTAAACTTAGTTGCAAGAAATGGTTGGATGGTAAGTTAATTAAATTCATTCATTTATTTGCAAACATGTGTCTCTGTTACATAAAAGCTCTGCCTCCTGAACTATTTAGTTAACCTGTATCTCAGGAGACAGTTCTTGAGTTAATAACTAGTTAGTTGTAGTAGTATGTGTAGTAAGGAGGGAAGTGATCCACCCACTGACATTGTCTGCAATGCTACATTACTGAACACAAGTGCTGTCCTATCACTAACCTAACCTGACTTCATTACAGTCAATAGTAATGACACTGGGCTTGATGATCGGCTCCGGTATGGTGGTACGAGGCATGGACTACACGCCAGGTTTTGGTGCTAAACAGTTGGCATGGATAGTACACACTGGCATTATGGGGGCTGTCATTGCACCCATGTGCTTCCTCGGAGGAGCGGCGCTCACTAGAGCTGCTTGGTAAATACATTTTGTTAGTTTCTGTCGTTAAAAGAGAACATAAACAAGCTTGCTTAGTTAAGAATCGCGATATATTTTTTGGCTTGGGGTGTAATGCATGCACAAAGTATATAAGGCTATTATGAGTCATAATCATAACATAACGCCTTTTTTTCAGGTACACGGCCGGTGTCGTAGGCGGTCTAAGCACGATTGCGATCTGCGCGCCGTCTGGTGAATTCCTGAACATGCGCGCACCACTTGCGATGGGCCTGGGCGCCGTGTTCGCTGCCTCGCTGGCCAGCATGTTTGTCCCGCAGGCTTCTGCACTTGGAGCAGGTACTTATGGTTCTATTTTTATCTTTACCAGATAAGAAATATGGGAGGATTCTTGGAATCTAGCCTAACGAAATTCGTAACATAAGACTCATCATCCAATAAAACTAACCTTGAGTGTACAAAAGTGCCCAATTTTAAAATAATTGTTGTTTTTTTTTTCAGGTCTATATTCACTCAGTTTGTATGGAGGTCTGATAGTATTCGGTGGTTTCCTCTTATACGACACACAAGGTATTATAAAACGAGCCGAGATGCATCCGATGTATGGTGCACAGCCTTATGACCCGATCAACTCGTAAGTGCTTTTGAAATATTGCTTCAAAAAAATTGATCTCTTACAACCCTAATCTCTTCAAAGTTAGAGTGAACAGGCTCCTTCTGGGTAGGCTCGCTCTATCGTAGACTTTGTCTCTGTCATCTCTGATGTAGACTAGAGTCAAGAGCAAACTGATAGCAAATAAAAAGAAAAATTGATTGTTTAATTGTTATTTCCATTGTTTCAATCTTATCATTGGTATAATCAGATTTTACAATGGTATTACTTTTATCTATCTGCCGATAAACTGCTTCATTATGCGCTTTAAATGCATAACATACTGTATTATGCCTAAAAATGTGAATCAATAGTTTTGCATTCTGATTTAGTAGTTAGGATTTTAGGTGCTGGGTTTTGGGTGCATCTACGCCCGCTAGCCTGTACCTTAATGCCATAGTGCTGTTCGAAACGGAGTTTTACTTTTCTACATTTACTAAACACACTTCTCATCAAAAAAATCGAAAAACCTCTGAAGTTTGGTTTTGTATGAGATAAAAGGATGTAAGTTTCAGGTAAAATTGAAATTTTTCTTTAGTTGTCGTGTTTTGTTCAAGAGGTATTTGTACCCTCTAAGGAGAATTTGTAAAATAATAGAAACTCTTAGTTTCTATCACAAACAAAAAAAAAAGTGATTAAAACAAGTTTATTCAGTATCATGTATTTCCTACCCAGGCTCTTGGCAATGACGGCTTCCATGCGGTTCCTCAATGAGTAGATCTAAATAGTACTTGCAGTACTGTTTCGATTTTTTTTATGAGAAGTGTATTTTTCTATGATCAACAGCAATATTAAAACTTTCATGTATTTAAGGTGAATGCTCCAGGGTAGCCCGCGAAATTCAAATATTTTTATGTTTTTTGCAATTTGCCGGTCAGTGTGAAGCTGTATGTGGACCAAATGCGATCCGCGACCGTAACGCGTATTTATCTAAAGAATTATAACCATTTTAATCATCAATATAGCCCTCTAAGGTCATGTAGTTCGAAAGAATGATTAATTCTGAAATATTCATTCTTTCGAACTACATGAACTTAGAGAGCTATATTGATGATTATATCCACCTTAAGTAGTGTACTTTATATTTTGTTACAGTGCTATCTCGGTATACTTGGACATCCTGAACATCTTCATGCGAATTGCTATCATCGTATCTGGAGGCGGCGGCAACAAGAGGAAGTAAACGTAAAGGAACCGGTTTAATGCTTTCACTTTATTATTTGCTGTATTAAAATCGATTAATGAAAAAAAAATAGATTGTTGACAGCAAAAAAAAATAGAAAACATGTCGACTGAAAAAATATAACATTGAATGTGATATTATTGTTGTGTAGTCAGTAAGTTAGCGATTGTCGTGTGAAAGATCTGGAGCAAATAAAATTAACAAGTATTGTAGAAGATTATGGCTTTTTTTGTTCCTCTGGAAAAAAAATGAACTTGTCTAAACCCTAGAACAGTTATAAGAGCGAGAAATCGACACTTACCAGTAAATATATAAGATTAGGGATAATTTATTACTAGAATAATCTTACGTTGTGAGTCATAACTGCATGACTGAAGCAAATTATCGGTTTTATTAGCGAAGGATAACAATGTATCTCCTTACTTTTTACTGTGGTTTACTTACACTAATTCTACTGATTACACAACTGGAATTTCAAGTTGTAGCTTATTAATTATACAATATCTTCGAAACTTCACAGGAATGGTGTAATAAGAATTACTAGGTTCTTTACTCATAATTCCACTAGTAACTACCTATAGAAAAGCTGATAGCGGGATCGACGGCATTTGGTATGATTCATTGCAATTATGAGTTTAGATTGATATTTATTATCTTTGACTCACTAATGTCTATTACTTTCGCTTGTAAATTTTATTAAGAGTTCACAATACTGAACATGTCGACGTTTTTCTTTCATGCCCTAATAAACTACGTTATTACAAGAAACTGAATAATTACTTCTTTTATTTCTTGGTGAATCCCCTGCATAGAAACAACAGACAGCAACGGGAATTTCACGTGCATTTAAAAAAAAAGTAAACATTTTGAACGACTAGAAGTACTCAAGTACCTTTCCTTTAGAATCTGATAAAACTGAGTGAAAATTGATACATATTCATACATATTGCCAATGATATATTTTGTTTTTATACGCGTTTGTACATGTTATTTAATATTAAACAAAACACGTAAACAGAATAAACGCCTCTTAACGGCAATGTACTCATTATGTACAACTATTACTATGGGGACAACACTGAAATCGCGAAAAAAAAAAAATCGACTGCACCATACATTTATGTGCGCATAACTCGACAAAATGTACTTTTATTCTGCTACACGTATAGGGAGCGCGCAGGAAGTATAGGTGGCAGCACAGAAATGTCACATTTAGTATGTTTCAAGTATATAATTCGAAATAGTCACGCTAGATGGCACAGTCTTCGCACATGTTCCCCTAAACTGAGCGTGCAGGAATCACAGGTGGCAGCATCCCAGAAGTGTCAAGGCATGGCAGAGTCCACGCCGTGCACGGTCCCTATAATGTGTTACTTACTGCTGAGCGCTGTGTAGGGTTGGGTTCGACTCCCGGGTCGGGCAGTGTTGCATTTCTGGAAAATACAACTCTGGACAATCAGACCGAAAAGCCAGAAAATCTGAATGGGTATCATATTATTATCCAGTAGCTGGATTGTAGAGGTAGGTAAGATAGACACATAGGCGTATATAGGGGGGCAATTCTGGGGTGGGCCGTGCCCACCCCAGAATTGGGTCAGGCCCACCCCAGGATGTTTAGGGACCAATTCCAAATTCTATGCTGGAGATACTGGAACTTCAGACAAATCAATCAAATAAAATCTACCACCGAGAAACCTACGAACTTAATATAATCAGTTATTCAAAATATCTTCATTTCAAAATAGTTCATTTAAAATTTCTTAGGTCCAATAAATTGCACTGTCTTGATTTTCTGCGGTGTTATTAGGACAGATGCCAATAGTGGCCCTATTTTTAGGGTTCCGTACCCAAAGGGTAAGCACCTCCGTCCCCCTCTGTCAGCGGGCTGTCTCAAGAACCGTAATAGGTAAACAGATGAAATTTTCACATATTGTGTATTTCTAATGCCGCTATAACAACAAACTATAAAATTAAGGTTTATGATACGGAACCTTTCGTGTATGGGTCTGACTCGTACTTGGTCAGTTTTTTTTTGTCTCTGATATAAATACACTTAGGTGCATTTATTTTCTAATCAAGCCAAATAATCAAGAACGTGGGTAGGGTTAAGAAGAGGACTGTGAAAAGCGGCTCTTACTCTCTTCCTCGGCTAGGTACAAAAATTTTTCTCGCTTCGCTCGCTCTGACATTCTTGGTTGTCATGTCATACTCGTCAATCGTCGACATTTCTTTTATATCTGTATGGATAGTAAAAAGAGCATCTTACCCCCCGGATCTAGGGGAGGGCAAGTTCAATGGGCACTAAACCCAAATGTTTAAATAAATAACCTTTCAATTTGACTCTTATTCGATATGGCTGAAATGGCAAAAAGTAACTCCTAAGTAAACCATGGTAAGGTTTTTTCCATATCACCAGAACCAATATTTCACATGTAGGGTCTGGAAAAAAAAAGTTGACGCCTATGATTAGTCGGTACAGTGGGTCTTCGTCGTTATCGTTTAAGTGTATTTTTACATCCGATTTATAAAAAATTAGAGAGAGGAATGCCACTATCATTTTTCTTCCCCGATTCGGAAAAATCGTAGATCCGGAGCTCGCTCGCGCTCTTTTATTTTTCGATGTCAAAATTTTAAATAGTATATGTCAAGATTATTACTTTTATGGCTGCCGATAACATTTTAGTGTAAGTTCTTTTTTAAATTTTTAGCTGTGGAACTTACGTTAGTCTACAAAGTAACACGTAATCTGTAGTTGGTTAAAAAGCTCTAATCTAACCCTAATTCCTAGGTACTAAAAATTTTCGATTGCGCTGTTTGTTTGAATCTAACTTATCTGAGACAAGGTTCTTAAAAGTCGAGCTCGCTTCGGTCGCTCAATTTCCAATTTTCTTCAGGCTAAAGCTTTCAGCAAATGTCACTCACGCGGTTATGCCCGCGAGAACTCAAAGGTGTTCCTGGCCTGGGTGTCATTTTTGTAAAGGTTTCATTGTATGAATGCAATGGCATCCATAACCACCCATCGATAGTGAGCTAGTCTGAAGTCAAATTTTCTCGATTTATTTTATAATTTGAACCCTACTATTAACTTTTAACATGACCCCGTCAGCGACTGTGACGGGCGACGGGCCTAATATTAAATTTTTGATCGTGATCACCGACCGTGGTGTGTGTATCTAACTTAAAAAAGGTGGTTACCTAGATACGCCAATGACAGTCTCTTCATGTAAAACACTGGTATTCAGCTGCATCCAATTAGACTGGAAGCCGAGCCCAACATAGGTTGGAAAAAGGCTAGAAGATGGACGAGCTGCGCTGATATGAGTTTTACTGTCAGCTTACACCTGGCTGTCGCCTTGCGGTCAGCGGTAATGGTCCACATAAGAGGCGCTCTAGCCTATACTAGTCGCCGATAGTATTTGTGTTAGTTGCCTAGACCTAGAATGACCAGAGCAAATGGAGTGTGTGATGTCAAAGACTGGTGAGTGTTTGCCTTTTTAAGGTTTCGTACCACAAAAGGAAAAAACGGAAACCTTATAGGATCACTTTTTTATCCGTTCATCTGTCAAGACCCTTTATCTCGGGAACGGGTAGAGGTATCAAGTTGGAATTTAAACCATATACTCAGGTCTACGACGGTCCCTTGGAGCTGAAAAAATCATAGTTCTAAGTTAACGTAAAAATAAGATATGGCCGTTTATGCCACAAAAAACATTTACTTCGACACTCAAGGGAATCAAAATTCGTAGGGTAGTTTCCGTTGAGCTAGAACTATGAAATTTTGCAAGTATAGACCGGGGACAATTGAAACAAATTTACTAAAATCGTGTGCAGTGAATCTTTAGTATCCACATCCTTCGTATTTATATGGTTGAAAGGATCGTTATCTAGTTACTAAATTAAACATAATATATGTCTCTATTTCAAATAGTTATCCTATAATCACCTATTAAAGAAGACCGGGCGCAGTGGTTCTATTGACCCCACCCCAAGGACGTTTGAAACAGTATGTAGGGATAATTGAAACACTGAAAATATTTTAGGAACTACTGGAGCTTTTTAATCAATCTTAACAATTAAACATTCCAATAAATTATTTATTGAGATCTTGACAAATCCGTCAACGTAACATTAACATTTCGAAAATTATAAACGCAAAAACCATCCCCAATATAAACAACTCAAAATATCTCTTATCTATACAATTTAAGTGCTCGAATTTGTACTATTACACATTATTAAAAGACGTAATATCCTATTATGCTATAATAACACTTACATGGGCGAGAAAAAATGGTAATCCAGTCTCATACAAAACAGTTTGTTCCAATCATAACAATGTTTCAATCATGACAATGTTTCAATCATAAAAATGTTTCAATCATAACAATCGTTTATTGACCCGTATAGGTTTGACTCTTGTGAAATTATTGGGTATTTATACCCTAAAACTAGTCGAACATAAGTATGTATTTAAAAAACTAATCACCAGAAAGACTATCTTTAGCGGTTAGCCCAAAATAAATATCAGCTGACTTGATTGCATACGTGACAATCTCGTTTTCCTGAACAGGTGTAAATATTTTTTTTGCTGAATTGTAACCCATTATTATATCATCGACAGGAGTATTTTCAGGAGCGCTTTCTCTCTTTTTTTTATATCGTGCTAATGAGACGTGATCTAAATCGAACATTTCTGCAGCCTTCCTCAACGATTTGCCGGATTTCCTCATATGCTTGCTGATACGCAAATATGTTCTTAGAACTTCTGTCTGTAACGTGTTTTCGTTTTTGGGCATCTCTAGAAAAGATGAATGAAAAAAATTAGATCAAACTTAATGTCGCGGGCTCAATTTTAGGATCTTCAGAGTTATTGGATTGCCTATCAGATGTAATTTAATCTGTTAGGCAACCTAACCCTAATAAAAAAAACCATTGAGACCACTTATAACAACCGCTAGGTATTGTAATTTTATAATACGAGTACCTAGTGATTGTGAGTTAAAAGTGGTTTAAATTGCTAGTTTTGTCGTCGTAATAGGTACCTTTATTTTTTTGTTAATCGGTGATTTTTATATTCCATTTATTATTGATAATTTAGAAAACACAACCTTCTTCTGTGCAGTCGGATAAAAATGCGGAAGATGCGGGGACGTTTGAAACGTTTCAAACGTCCACAGACAAGTCGTTTCAAACGTACCCATGTCTCATCTTAATCTTAAATCTCAGTACTCAATATTTTGGTATATATTGGCTTAAATATTAATTGACTGTAATAAAAACAATCTTAAATAGATAAACAATACTCCAAAATAAGAAAAACTAATATATAATATAATAATATTCCACACAACTATCACACAACGCCATCTAGTCCCAAGCTAAGCAGAGCTTGTGTTATGGGTACTAGACAACTGATAAACATACTTATATATTTCTAAATACATACATATTATAGATAAACTACACCCAGACACAGAACAAATGATCATGCTCATCACACAAACATTTGTCCTGGGTGGGAATCGAACCCACAACCTCTGGCATAGCAGTCAGGGTCACTAACCACTAGACCAACAGGCCAGTCAACTGCCAAAAAACAAGATTTAAATAGGTAAACAACAAAAATTAAAAAACTTGAATACTTACTTTTTGGCGCGAAATTCGTCGAAACGTCCTGTGCACGACTGTGTCGCTCGCTCGCTCGAGATATAAAAATGTACTCTGTGGCTCGAGCCGTACTTACTAAACACAAAACCGAACATGGCCGACGATGCAACGAACGACGCGTCACGCGCGTAGGTATCATAGTTTTCGAGAAATTAGAGTTGTTGCAATCATAACCTGTTTTAATTGTCCCCGGTCTACCCTAATACCGACATGTAGGTACCTACAGGGAAAAGTCTAAAAACTATACATTTGTACATATCTAATAATAAACCAGTATCAAAATACTTAGTTAATAAATTGTAAATCCGTAATTGGTAGTGAGATCGGTTTATTTATTTTAAGTAAAATTGTTAAAGAGCTGTGGATTTTGTGAATAAATAATAAATATAGTGTTTATTTAAAGTACGTAATCAATCACCGAGCATAATAAACCACTGATTGGCTTCAAAATCTAGGTATTTAAAAATATTAAGTGTTATACCGAATAACATTTAGCGTTTACCTACTTCATCAAAATCAAAAGATATTCGAGCACTAAAATAGGTAGTTTTCATTGAGACTCCAGATACTTGCAATGTCATCTATTGAGATAAATAGTAGTAAATACCTAGCAATAGTGTGAAAAAAACACAAAAACACATTGTTGATTTAGGTATTTGTTATACTTTTAATATGTACTAAAAAAAAAGTGAACATTTTATCATCTAATCATTATTTATCGTAATTTATCGTGAGCTTTTGAATTCGATCTCATAAGTATTTGGCAGTTCAACTACATTTTCGATAGATGGCGTTATACTGATGACACGTTTTTCTGAATGGCGGTGGCGATTCTCTGCAGAAATACCATATTGAATTTGTGATCTTTCTGTATTGCTTCTTCCCCCCCGTCTTTTGCCTAACGAGCCAGCCCGCGAAGCTGAGCCTGTAGTGATAAATAACTCCCTAAATAATGACATGACCTAGCCAGTCCCTTGCTGCCCCCCCAAAACGACGCCGTTGAGCCGAGGTCCGTAACCCATAGGAGGTGCCCTCAGCGAGCGGAGTTTAGTATAGTTAAGTTAAGTTTGTAGCCTCGGCTGGGGGCCTTAAATTCATTTTAGGCCCACACAGGCAAGTCCGGTTTAGTAGTTGTAACCCTCAGAGGTTGAAACTGCGAGTGGCCATCGACAAAAAAAAATAAAAAAAATAATTCTGTATTGCCAGTCGATAAGTTATCGCATGGGTCAGTCGTTAATTTAACGCTTGCCGAGGTCGGTGTTGGTCTATGGATGGGTGACCATATTCATCATCTACCTAGCCTTTTCCCAACTATATTGGGGTCGGCTTCCATTCAAGCCATATTAAGCTGAATGCCAGTATTTTACGAGGAGCGGCTGCCTACCAGACCTCCACACCCATTAACTGGGTTACACGGTACTTAATGGCAAGACTGGAGTCAGATTTACCTACTGGCTTCTGACTATCCGTAACGACTGCCAAAGATCTACAAATGACAGCCGGGACCAACGGCTTAACGTGCTTTCCGAGGCACGGAGAAAACTCGGTATGTTAAGATGGTCACCCATCCACAGACCAACCTTGGCAAGCGTTGCTTACCCTTGAAGATCGGCCCGTGTGGCTGTTATTATCTAGCCACGAGCTCCTCAAAATGGATGGGTGATCATATTAACCACCACTAATTTTAACATATAGAGATTCCATCGTGCCTTGCAATTAGAATATATCAATTACCAGTCACACGGATCGATCGTCAAGGTTAAGCAACACTTGCCGAGGTCGATCTGAGGTTGGATCATCATTTTAACATACATACGGGTCGATCGACCCGTGCGACTGTTAGTACTTAGCTACGAGCTCCTCATTCAGTACCTACTAAATATCTATATCGACGGTTGAAAGGCTAATTGATCTAAGCGACATTTTGTAAAACTTTCAGGAGGACGGATCAAAGTTTTTTGTTTTGAAAAAAAAAAACATAAAAAACCATTTGATAGACTTTTATTATTTAATACAATATATCCATCATTAAGTTGTTGGGCTGCGAAAAAGACTGATGAAAATAGATTGCATGTAGCGGAGATGAGAATGTTGAGATGGATTTGTGGAGTAACGAGAGTGGATAAAGTGAGAAATGAGTACATTAGAGGCACTTTAAAAGTGGCGCCAGTGACGGAAAAGTTAAAAGTGAATCGCTTGTCTTGGTATGGTCATGTGAAGAGGAGGGATGAAACGCATATAACTAGAAGAGTTATGAACATAAATGTGGATGGATGGAGAGGGAGAGGAAGGCCAAAGAAAAGATGGATAGATTGTGTGAGGAGCGATATGAAAGAAAAGGGAGTTAGTGATAGAGTGACGACTGATAGAACAGAATGGAAGAAAAAAACGTGTTGCGCCGACCCCAAGTAACATGGGATAAGGGCAGGAAGATGATGATGATGATATCCCTCATTAAGTAAGGAAGTTTTTTAAGTTATTACTGTTGAAAGTTGTGTATTAGTTTAAAAAAATTATGTCGGTTAGCCCAAAATGCATCAAATTTTGTTATTTTTTGAGAAAAGCAAAATGGTTCAAATGTCTAATGTAAATAAAATAGCTGTAAGTAAACTGGCTCAAGCATCGACTTACAATAAATTAATACAAGAGAATGAATTTAGCGCCAAGTCAACTGACAGTTGAAAATGCCAATGAGCCTAAGCAAAATGATGGTGTTGCACCAGAGTGAAGTAGTTTGATGCAGATGCCCATTAGATGGACTGCAGGATGAAACAAAATGAAACCTTACTAGATTATAGTAGATATTGATGCTTGGGCCATCATTATTCAGCAACGTCTATAAGATATTTTTGAGGTTGGTATATTTTTTGTTTGTTAAAAAATAACATTTTTGTGCACCTGAACTGTTTCCTGTGTTGACACACCTGTTCCGCCTCTCTTTTGAGAAAAACCGGCCAAGTGCGAGTCGGACTCGCCCACTGAGGGTTCCGTACGAATTTGTGGCTGCAAATTATTTTAAATAAAGACTTCATTTTTTATGATTTAATTACAAATATAAACACATACAATATACATAGGTCTCAGACTTTTCCCTATACTTGTAGTACAAGACGAGACGGTATTACTTGCCAAATTTCATAGTTCTATGTCAACGGGAAATACCCTTTACATTTTGATTACCTTGAGATTGTTGAAATATACGGTTTTTGCGGCATAAACGCAACGTTGGGTACGCAGATGACAATACGGTTAGCGAGAGATACTTGTCCAGCGCAGAAACCAGCATGGTCGAAGTTCGTTCCTTGAGAGAGGCCATGGTAGAGCGGACAACTTTGACCTTAAGCCTTGTCTCCCAGCGGGGTGATGACTTGACTCACTTTTAACGCCGCCAAAACACAGGCGTAAAAAGGAGTCTTTTCGACTAAACTCCTACTTTTCGGGTTCCTGTGACTGTTTGGCTCGAGTTCCTAGGCATGGAGTGACATCCAGTCTCAACTTCGGCGCCACCATTGAGTACAAAGCCCAAACTGCGGCCAAAAAGGCTGGGCTAGATAGGATAGGTAGCTAAATAGGGTGAAGCGATGCTTCAGACCTGGACAGCTTTTAACCCTATACAAAGCACAGTCCGATCCTGTACGGAGTATTGCAGCCACTTTTGAGATGGCTAATAGCCATGAGGTCAGAGTAGCAGCCATCATTGACTACTCGAATCAACTCTTCACTCAAGATGTCTGATATCTAGCTACAAAAATCACCTAGGATGCAGGAAGCTTGTTGAGTAGACTTGCGTGCCAGACCCTGTCAAAGGCTTTCGATGGCTTCGCCCCAGCAGTGCGTGACATACACAAGAAAGATCGCCAGTTGACCGTCCCCGGCAAAAGCTATATTAACGGTCACTGAGATCATTGTCTTCAAGATAGGTCAGCAGCTTACTGTTCAGAACCCTTTCCATAAACTTGCATAGGATGGAGGTTATGGCGATCGGACGATTATGAGCAGGGTCTGCACGGTCTCGCTTTTTGGGCACTGTTTGCACATTTGCAAACTTCCAGGATTTTGGCACCGTTCTGTCTGCCAATACCGTTTATCACAGGAACGCGTACTGTAATGAGTTGAAATTAAAACCATATACTGATTTCTACAGTTCCTTGAAGCTTCTAAGTTAACGTAAAAAAAGATACGGCCGTTTTTGCCGCAAAAAACGTATATTTCAACACTCTCAAGGTAATCAAAATGTAAAGGGTATTTCCCGTTGACCTAGAACTATAAAATTTGGCAATTAATACCGTCTTATACTACAAGCATAGGGCAAAGTCTGAAAACTATGTATATTGTGTGTGTGTTGTAATTGTGTTACAAATAAGTATACAATTGTAATTAAATCATAAAAAATATAGTTTTTGTAGCTACAAATTCGTACGAAACCCTCAGTGGGCGAGTCCGACTCGCACATAGCCGGTTTTTTTTTAAAGAGAGGCGGAACAGGTGCGTCAACACAGGAGACAGTTCAGGCGCACAAAAAAGTTTTTATTTAAAATACTGTCTAAAATTGTATAAAGTGGCATACCAAAACAAATAACTCATTTTGGTGTAACACCATCATGTTGCTTAGGCTCATTGGGCCAACTGGACCTGGGCAACTGTCAGTTGACTTCATAGCTAAATTCATTTTTTCTCGTATTATTTAATTGTAATTTGCTGCTTAAACCAGTTTACTTTCAGCTATTTTATTTACGGTAGGCATTTGAACGCTTTTGCTTTCTCAAAAAATAACAAAATTTGATACATTTTGGGCTAACCGACATAAATTTTCTAAACTAATACACAATTTTCAACAGTAATAACTTAAAAAACTTCCTGACTTAATTAAAGATATACTGTATTAAATAGATAAAAGTCTGTCAAATAGTTTTTTTTTTATATCATGGTGCTGCTGAGTCCGTCGATCAGTACTCTCAGGAAGCTATTGAATATTTATGTGAATAGCACTCACATATATTCAATAGCTTCCTGAAAGCACACGCAGGAGCCCACGGACTAAGTTATAATGCCAAGAAAAACGAGCTGTTAGTTTTTAAGGCACATAACAAGACTTATGAAATTGTACCACCAGTATTCTTATGTGGTACAACTCTAAGTAGGGTAAAACAGTGCAAATACCTTGGTCACTGGGTTTCAAAGGATGGTACTGATAACTGTGATATGGAGAGAGAGCGCAGGGCGTTTGCCGTGAGATGCAACATGCTGGTTCGCAGATTTGCTAAATGTGACAGAAATGCCAAAATATCTTTGTTTAGGGCGTACTGCCAAGCATTTTACACATGCAATTTATGGACCAGATATACGCAAAAAACGTACAACGCTCTGCGCGTACAACAAAGCTTGTAGGATGCTGTTGTCGCTGTCACGTTTTTGCAGCGCGTCAGAAATGTTCGCAGTAGCGCGTACTGACGACTTTTTTGCAATTATGCGTAAAAGATCCGCATCATTGCTAGGTCGGGTGCGGGACAGCGACAAGTCTCCTGAGTATTTTTGCTAGCAAGACTGAGGGCCACTTGATGGGACTCCTGTGCGCTGTACATGTGTCGGTGCCAAGTGCGCCCAGACTATGGTAGTTTACTAGTTTTGTGTTGTTTGTATTGTTTTGTAATGTTTTGTTTTGTGTCTATTTCTAAGTCAGTGTTTATTATACTAACATAGTTTAAGCGATTACTAAAAAAACCTATGGGATATTAATTGTCCTAATTTTAAATATCAATAAATAAACATAAATAAATATTATTTATCTTAAAAGAAAACTTTGAACCGTCTTCCTGCAAGTTTTACAAATGTCGCTTGGATCAATTAGCCTTTCAACCGTCGATATTGATCCAATGTGTCTTGGTTCAAGCGGCACGTGTTTTTAATATAATTGAATGCAAAATGAGCCAAACGACAGCTTATTGTTTTGGTTTAATGCAAAATAGGCCAAACGACAAAACCACAACCATGGCGAAAAGGCTAAATGCTTTGTCATAATTTGAACTTTTAAATCGACACACGATAATTATAAAAGTTCACAAAATCAAAATAGCTTAAGTCATCTAGTCCAAAAATTGTCGCTTAGATCAATTAGCCCTTTCAACCGTCGATATAACAAATCGATTAATCTTACACAATAAATCGATTCTATGAAACGGGTAAAACTAATCTTAACATATAAAATACGTCATAAGCTGAAATATAGGCTGTTTGGCATGAAGGTTCCTTGGAGAGTGTAGGGAAGCACTAAGAGAGGATTTCCCGAAATTAGTACAGGAATGGGAAAAACATATGCGCGTACGAAGTCGCGGTCAAAAGCTAGTTTATAATACGTACCCACAAACTTGCAAGGAACCCTCGGTGCGAGAGTTCCACTCCCTCTTGACAGGTTTTTTTTTTTCAAGGATGCGTTATCATCAAATGACTGCTCTCGCTCTGGGTGAAGCAGGAGGGAGTGTCAGACTTACTGACTAAATCCCATCCGTGCTCCTCCTAGTGCCCTTTGCGTTCCTGGGCCACGGTGACTCTTTCAAACAAAGTCCGCAGTCCCAGCAGGCACTGGCCCTAGCGAGCCCCGTTTTCTATGCTGATAACTCTTTCAGGCGCGCGTGGAACACAGCGCACCGTCGACCCGGGCCTGGTTCTGATCAGTCGACGAGCCACCCAATGCTCGCCGCCCGCAGGCCCGCGCCTAGGGTGGCCGAGAATCGCCCTGCGACTCCCGCCCGGGGCGTCTTCTGTTGCGGCGGCTGGGGCGTGAGGTTTTCTCTCTCACGCGTTCGGCTTCCTCCTGTGCTAGCATTTCTGCTTCGCAGGAGGAGGTGACCGCTTCCCATGTCTCCTCGCTGCGGACCATGGCTTGAACCAGGGCCGAGAAGTCGCCGCCACCGATCGCCTCGACGAGGACACGGCGGTGCTCCGTGTGAAGAATGATTTTGAAAGAAAAGGAACTGGAAGTGAATTATACAACGTAACAGAGAATAAACGCAATACCTCTTAAGGGGTCCTCGAATCGGATCCCGAAATCGCGAAAATAAAATCAGTACATTTTGTAGAGTTGTGCGCACATGTATGGGGGAGCTGATTTTTTTTTCGCAATTTCAGTGTTGGTCCTATAGTGAACGTTTTTCATAATGATGAGCACAATCACCCCTTAAGTGGTATTGCGGTTATTCTTTTACAGGTCGTATTATTATTTTGGTGAATTGCAGGCTTCGTTCATACGGTATTCATATGTTTATTGATACAATGAATAATACAAGTAAGCGTTTTCATTAGATTGTTTATTTACATGACTAAATTGCAGCATTTTACAATCATTATTCAAATTGGAATATGCACTTGGAATTTAATAATTTCAATAAATGTAAGTACAAATAATATAAATACATAGGCCAGTAAGCAACTTTTCTGAAGAGCATTTGCATAACATTGAAACAGGACTAGAATTCTGACATACTATCCGATTCGATTGTAGATTCCTAGAAAAATAACAAAAATAATACTTTTTAGGATCATAAATTATAATTATACTAACTAATACATAGTAAGATTACGCATCACGGAATGCAAATTAAACATAGAGCTACATAAAACGCAAAAGCTTTTGTTTATTGTCGTAAAGTATATAATAAGAAAAATAAAATATCACAATTATTTATCAAATAAAGGCTCTTTGGAATTATCATTAAAATATGTAAGACTATAAACTACAGATTCAATAATAGTATTGCTGCTCTTTTGATAGATTATAATATTATGCAGAGTGAATAGATTTTAAATGCACATCATTTTGGTAGTCAATTATTGAACAAGACAAATAAGTAGGATACAATAGAATAACAATGCCTACACTGATAGTTGATCTTTTGTATTTTCTTACGTATATACATATATTGTGGTGGTGGTAGTGGTCCAACTTTGTTATATTTCTACCAATGAAGCTGAACACGTGAAAATAAATTCAATTGTCATTTTACAGATAATTGGGATTACATAGGTTGTAACTAACAATGTAATACTTACTCTAATGGTGTTTTCATACATACATAATTATAATGACCAAAATTATACCTTATGAGCAATAAAATTATTACAAGAGATCCTCTCATCCTTAAATTAAGTAGTTATATCGCCAGTCTTATGTGCTTGCTGTTTCAAGTAAATAGCATACATTTGTCGCGCCTGGTTCAGTACCCTGTTTACGTTGTGTTTACGAACCATTTTGTCAAAATGCATCGCGAGTTCGTTGTAATCCATTCGATTCCTCATAATGTAGTCCCTGTGTTGTAACAAAACAGTTAAACAAAGGAACATCAAGAATGGATTCCCACCTCCGAACACGGTCGGCGGTGGAAGACTGCTTATACTAGTTTTAGTTGAACCATCACTCGTTACTGAAGATACACTAGCGGTTTTCTGAATTGGAGGTTTGAATACTTCGTATTTCTTCTGAAAACTGTTAATGGTTGAAGCAACACTGTGCAGATTAGTTTGTTTGGTATTTAATAGGGACTCGCAGTTCTTTTTTGCGTTTTCTAATTCTTGTGACATACTTGAAAAGAACTTTTGCGACCTGGATGTGTTGGAACTATTTGTCTGATTATTTTTAACGGTGTCTACGTTTGTCGATTCACCAATGTCTTTGTCAGAGGATTCTGATCCACTGGAATGGTTATTAGAATGTTTATTAGTATCGCATAGCTCTTGGGGCTCTAATGACTGGTTCTTCCTTAACAGTCTTATTGGTGTAATGGATTTTTTACCAGAATGTTCTTCAAATATTTCTCCTGTGTCTCCATCGAAATCCAGTTCGGCCTGCTCGTCAGGTGTCTGCGGACAACTCGCGGTCGTTCGTGTTGTCGGCGTATTCCTGTGCAATGGATTTTCCCACAAATAAATATCTTCAGCACTTCTGGCATTAGACCTCACAGTTTCAAGTAAGGGCGACTTTTTCATGGTTTCTAATAATTGTGGTCGAGTTTCTGTGGGTTCAACGATTTTAAGGTCTTGTTTTATTTCAGTACAATCATGTGTCGGTTTGTCATCAGTACTAGTCGAGTCTGACGGGGAGTCGTACATCATACTACACCTGTTTATATATGAAGGGCCGAAAACTTGCCGGTCCAAATGTTCTAATTCAAGTCTTAATTCTCTAGTCATAGAAGTTGTCATGGGATAATACTCTTGCGAGTCATCGGGACTGCTGCCATCAGTCGTATCCGAATATATGTTCTTATTTAATTTAACAACTTTTTCTGTTTTATTATGCACCCTCACATCGTCAAGAGATGTTTTAGTGAGAGTTATTCTTGGACATTCCTTAGAACTTCTCTCTATAACCGAGTGTGTTCTCTGTAATTTCTCTTGTGTGACAGCACCTACTTTACTTCCGGTCGCAAAGTTGAGAAACTCGTTTAAATTTTTAATCATTTTTACTTTTGGTTTGCTAGAAGATTCTATGCTAACAACAGTTTCCGAGTCAAGCTTGTCAAGTGAAGAAAAGAATTTGTTATTATGTACGGATATCTTGTCTCGTAATAATCTTATTTGGTTACCCAGAGGCGTGTCTTTTGCATCTCCGTGTGAGGTCCCGTTCATCAAGTTCCCAGTACTGGACCACGCGGTGGCATGAGCGTCTTGTGTCGATGGGGACTTCTCGTGTTCTGGGACACTTTTCATACTTCTCCTAGCGTGCAGCTTGGAGTCTTTTGGCGATAAATTGTTTTCTTTATTTTTCTCTGTCTCATATCTATCTAACTTCTGTTTTTGCGTTTGTAAAGTGGCATCATCTAAACTTTGAAATTCCTTGGCGTGTCGTAGTGACGAGTTAGTTACCACTTTACGAGTTGCGTTTTCGTCTAAGCTGTGATTCATTTGCTTGCAAGTGGCAAGTTTGGGCGCTTTCACGTTCGCGAGGCTAAAGCTTGAGCTCTGTCTTCTTATGGCGCATAATTTAGTGTAAGCATTTTCTCTGGGAGCTTTTACCAGCGGACTCAAAGGTGGCGGATCGTCGTCTATTTCAACAGCAGGGTCAAATTCTTTTTCTTTGAGACATAATTCAGCATTAGGAGTTTTTTGAGGCAAAGATGCCCATAGTACTTCGAGCATTCTGAGAGCGTCATCAAAGGCGAATTCTCGTTTCATTTCTAGGAGTAACCAACGATAGCAAAACAGTAAGTCGTCAGCCTGTTGGGATTTTAGGTAGTTGTAGAAATCAGGGTCGTAAACTTGAAGGGACTCCGTCAAGTGCGTGAACTTCACAGTCATGGCTTCTCCGTCCAGCAGGAAGTTGGGGTAGAGGCGCGTCATGAGCGCGCACAGGCATATGTAGGCGTGCGCCTCGTCGCCCATCGTCACCAGCAGCGGCGACGCCAGGTCCGACATGCCTTGACAGTAGCTTACTGTGGGATGGTTCAGGGCGTACCTGCGGAACAAAACTTCATTAGTCAGCATTGGGCTTCGCCTCAAAAGACCATCATTTATTCTAGTAACCAACTTACGTAGTCAATATATTGAAGAGAGACGCTATATTTTGGTTATCATCACTGCCCGCATAGAAGTTATGATGTCTGTCAGTTCTTAAGACGTCTTTTCGAACCATACCAGTCACATAAGCTAAGTCAGCATTTACCTGTAAATAATCATAATATATTTTAATTTGATTAAAATGAAATAATAGAACAAAATTGTCATTTCACTCTTTATTTTCTACTGACCATTCCTTGTTGTATACAGTCTTTCCATCTTGTTCTTAGGGCATAATATTCATTTGCTTTCCGTTTAATGTAGTCCATTCTCTCTTTGCCAGTCATACCCTCAGGATAAACATTGAGGATGTGTTTCCATACAACTTTTCTGAAATCATAATAATATAATTTACCATAATTTATATAAAAACTACTATTACCTCTCAGAAGATACCTTAATAACAAGGCAGATTTTAATCTAAACTAAAATTATTAATAGGTTAAAATAATAGTAATTTTTTTATGTTTGTAATTCTATGGCCACACTATCGTATTATGGCAATAATTTTATGGCCATAATTGGTGTTGTTTCAATTATTGCCATATTACGGTAGTGTGGCCGTAGCATAAAAGGTTGTAAGTAGAATAAGTTAAGTTGAAAAATTATTTTAATTTTTTGAAGGTACTCCGAAAGTATGTATTTCAATTATGAAGAGTACATTTATATAAGATAAAGGAAAACTATATCTGAGTGCCACTCCCGCTCAAAAGAGAGGAGGCCTGTGTTCCAGCAGTGGGAACAATATAGGCTGATTATTTACTATGTATGTTATGTATATCTGAGTGTAGCTTGTTTTTAATCTCGTAAAAAAAGAACACTTCTTGCAGGATATAATACAGGAGCTAAGTCGCGGGACTAAACTAGACGCCAGTAGCATATTATTTGTACATAAATAAATAAAGTTTATACAAACCTAAGGCTGGGATCGATGCCACCACAGTATATAACTTCCCGTAACTTCGAGGTATTGTTGATCTGTCCAACAGCGTCTAAGAATGCTCGGAACTCAATGTCACTTAGTGGCGGCCGCGGTGCGTTATTCGGGTCATCGTACAAGTTGAGAGCTCTTGTCACCATGTTGAATGTTTTTTCAACCTGCCGATAAAATGGTTTGTCAAAAAAACCGGCCAAGGTCAGGCTCGCATACGAAGGGTTCCGTATCATGAACCTTAATTTTTACTATTTGTTGTTATAACGGCAATAGAAATACAAAATCTGTGAAAATTTCAACTATCTATCTATTACGGTAGATAGTTTAATTTTTTTTTTTTTTTGTGTTGTTCCCAGAACGGCTTGGACATCGAGATAACCTGGATCCCCGGTCACACGGGTATTGTTGGCATTGAGTGCGCTGATTCGTTAGCAAAGTATGCCACATCGAATCCGGTTGATCGAAAGCACTACGTAGCTCATAACTACGATTTGCGGAATGGTGCTAAATCCAAGTTATTTAACTCGTGGACTGAAACATGGAAAACGACTTCTAAAACCAAGGGCCTTTACTATGCTGCTATACAGCCTGAAATCCAGCGTAGGCCTTGGTTTTTTAAATACCCTAAATTGTCGAAGAGAACTGTTTCGTCCCTGTGTAGGAGTCTTACAACTGGGCTACAACAATGTCCGAGTCTAAGAAAAAGATCCATGTCCGGGATAGCTCCCTGTGCGAGTGTGGGCTTGCGGAGGGTACTTTAGACCATATTTTCTTTTCCTGCTCCCTAAACAACAAATCATTTGACCTGTACCAAAAAATTTCCGAATTTAGTGTCCCTCTCCCAACCAACTTTCATACCCTTCTCTCCCACTTCTCCCCTAAATTGATTAACATTTTGGCCACATTCTTAAACGAGAATGACTTGAAATTTTAATTGGTGCGTAACGTGTGTGTAATTAGTGTGTATATAGTATGAACTAGTTTATATGTTGTATATAGTGTATTATTTAGCTTGTAAATAGGATTATCTGTTCTACTAACCCATGTGTTCGTCTTTTCAGCTACTAACACCTACCACGAAATACCAATATCGACGGCCTGCCTCTCTGTGCTGCCGTCACGACGTGACACTGGCAGAATAGTCGGAACCGGCTCAGTTGCCATAAAGAAAAAAAAAAAAAAAAACTATTACGGTTCTTGAGGTACAGCCCGCTGACAGACAGGCAGACAGCGAAGGCTTAGTATGAGGGTTCCGTGGGTTACACTTTGGGTACGGAACCCTAAAAAACAGACATTTTAGAAAATAATTGTTAAATTATATTATTATACAAATGACTAGCTGACGCGCGCAACATCGTCTGTGTCCCATTTTTCATTAAATCTCTGCTCCTATTGCCCGTAGGGTGATGTCATATAGCCTTTAGCCATCCTCGATAAATGGGCTAACCAACACTAAAATAATATTTCAATTCGAACCAGTAGTACTTGAGAGTAGCGTATTCAACCAAACAAACAAACTATTTAACTATATAATACTACAAGTATAGACAGCATCTACTGATCAAGACGAATCTATATTGTAAAGGCTAGCTATAAAAAAGAAGGTGGAGTACACAAAGTATAGATGACAATGCTTTTTGCAATAACTATCTGTCTAGGCCTTTTATTAACCAGTACCACTGAAAAGCAAAATCACTTCACGGATATTGGCTGTGTACCATTCAACTCAAGGCCTAATCAGTTTCCCCTAACTATAATGAGATAAATTATTTAAACAATTACTAACGACATGCTAAACGATTTTCCATAGTGTACTTGATAATATTTATAAACACAATAGATATCAGCCAGGATACAAATCATTATCATCCATCCTTTAATTTATTTAAGCATGATTATAAACTGCCTGCTGTAATATTTTACAGCAGGCAGTTTATAATCTTTGTTATACTGACAAATGCCTTATTTAGTTTCTGATACAGTGCAATTCAAACATAATGGTAGCTGTGAAGTCTATTTTTTGCTGCACAGTACCCCTCACCTCACCCCCTGACATTCATGAATGCTACTACACGGTGACTCGATCCGTGTTCCGTGCCGCCGTTAAGTTTAAATCCACCTATACCTAAGTGTTTAAATTCTGGCAAAGTTAATTGAAATAATATCTCTCCAGCTACCGGTATACAAGAAAAACACCAGCCCCACTTACAAGTCCTCCAATTCAGCTTCCATACTAGAATTCCTAGCTATTCGATTGGAGCCAAATGGTATTGTCTTTCAAAAGTCTTGCGTGCTTGGTGCCTAACTGGTTAATAGGAAACAAAAGAATGGTGTAATTGATGTAACATAATATTCTGCAATAACACACTACTGCCCAGTTTCTGTGGTACTTTATTGTTTGATTATTTGTCCATTAACCACTAATAGATAGTGTTACACACATAAACTACCTCAGAATGCATGCATAAAATACTCCAGAAAACAGATATATGTACCTGGTTCATGATCATTCCTTGAAAGCCTGTTTGTATTTCCTGTTTCTCAGTCTGGTGCTGCGCCGGGGCCACAGTGGGCTGTTCCTTATAGTTCTGGCTGACCGCTGGAGCAGGCTGGCTCACACTGGGAGGCTCCCAGTCTTCGGAAGCCTCCGCAAATGGTCTCATGTCTACTTTTAGCTGCACGCATGGTTCTGACCTCTGAGTGAGGGCTATATTATGTGCCCTGAAATTAGTAAAAGATGGTAATTGTATAAAAGATGTGGACTGTTTTAATTTTATGACCATTATTAATTTTTGTTGATTATTAAATTTGGATTAGTTTGTACATAAGTACCTTCATTTACAGGGAAGCCAAGTAAATGTAGCATGCAGTATGTTGTAGTAGCACATCTTTGAGTTATGTTCTTTTACTTTTTTTTTAAATAATTGTCATATTCATATCATATTGTGCATATCTTATTAATTTACCAGGTAACACAGTAAGATCACTTTCATTAAATATTATTGTTATATATATAACTTACTTAAGAAAAGCTGCATCCAGATCCCAGTCAGAGAGAAGGGGTAAATAGACTTCTTGTCCATAATCATCAGCAGTTCGGTATGATAGTGTGAAATCTGACTTGATATCAAATGCTTTCACCAAAATACTTTGTAACACTTCCAAAGACGTTATTTGAGGGTCTACTGAAAACTTCCTTAACTCAGGCTGAAGCTTACCCTCACATTTCTGTGTAAACAAACATCTTATTAATAATTAATTAAATATTCTAGCACAAACAACAATTAATGTACAGTTAGCAACAAACATAGACTCACTTTAACAGAAACTTTCATAATTTTGTTCCAAACAATGGGTTCTTCTGACATACTTTTACTAGTGGAATTTCCAGATATCGATTACTGATACTCGAGTTTAATAGAAACATAGAACTTGTCTATGTAGTAAACGGAGCAGTAATATTTGTATTAAAATGAGGAACAATATTGAACCAAACAGATGTTCCACTTTTAATTTATAAAAGTAATTGATCAACACAATACAAACCTTGACTTTCACTCTTACTGCCTCTTTACTATATCCAAACATGATTTCACATTACTCTATTGCGAGAGCGAAGAATATAATTAAGAAATGTAGTAATAATTGTAAAACATCTTGGGCAGAAACACGTAGATCATAGAAATCTAAACTAAAACACTTTTTTTACAAAAAATCATATCGACAAATTTGACAAGGGTGGCATTTACGTTATTGACGTTTATACTTTTTTTATTTTAAAGGAGGCAACGCCGTAAGAGTAAAAGCTAAACGTTACTTTTTTCAATTCTTTTGCTTTTCGGTGTTGCCTCCTTGTGTAAATACCTTTACACGAGCCTTTTCTTCTTAGTCGTTCCCTCACTCCTGAGGATCGCTACCACATACGACGCGTCCTCAAGCAGTGCGGTCTTCTGCAGTGTGGTCCGCTCTGTGCTGCTTTCAACAATCTTCTTTATTTATGGCGTTGTACCATCTTGCCAGTGTTCTACCTTTAGAACGCGTTTTCCTTCGACCCGGTCCAGTATAATGAATCTTTTCAGACTATGCTTGGATGAACGCAAAATACTGAAGAGACGCTCCTGGTAAATTACAGAAAGCCGTTTGATGATTGTTAGTTCTACCAGTACCTATATGGCTGGTATATGGACTCATTCGTTCCCATGCGGTCCATGTTATACAAAGATGTGTTGCCAAACCCACTATTTGAAATCGTCGATAATTCTGCTTCCTTTCACAACTTATAATTGGTACACCATGTTTCTGCTCCATACAATAAGATTGAGAAGACTTGCATGAACCAATCGTATTTTGGATTTACCCAGATTGGTGATTGCACAAAAGTTCAATGAGTGCTTTCACTCGTGATCAAGGATCCAAGATACACAACTCATCTACTTTTCATACCCGTCAAGAGAATTGGAGTTAGGGAGAACTTGAGCACGGTCTACCATCATTAATTTGGTATTGGCATGGTTGTCTCTACTCTACTTCTATACTATACTTCAGTAGATCCGCAATCTCTTCTTCATTCGACGCAAGTGGAGTGGTATCGGTAAAGTGGGTGATAGACCTACGAACTTATAGTATGCGGTTTTTGAAAGCTTGTTTATTACTTTGGTATCAGGATGACTGCGATGTCATCAATGGAGGAAACTTTTGTTATTCAGGAATAATATTTTATTATAACCAGACAGAATGGTTGTATGAGAGAAACAATTTCACATCGAATAGCAGTTGTCTTTAGTGCCATGACTTCGGCACAAAATATTTGGTCGACATCTGAACCTGTTACAATCGTGTTCCTGAAACAATCAAGAATTCTTTTAATATTTAGTGTGAATAGCTTATAAAATTACTGACTTTCGAAGCTATTTACACTAATTTCTAAGAGAATCTTTTCTTTGCTTCGCTCATACACGTATCCTGTG
This sequence comes from Lacanobia oleracea, assembly GCA_950371165.1. Taxonomy (NCBI): domain Eukaryota; kingdom Metazoa; phylum Arthropoda; class Insecta; order Lepidoptera; family Noctuidae; genus Lacanobia; species Lacanobia oleracea. The sequence continues at coordinate 9,194,695 of OX493393.1, forward strand.
TCCACGATGTCGTCAATGGAGGAATCCATTGACGACATCGCGGTCCCCCTGGTACTAGAGTAATGAGCAAGCTTTTACGTGTGTCATCGACATCAAGCCGAGTAAGTTAGCGATCTTAAAAACCGCGTCCTATAATTTCGTACGTCTATCACCCACTTAAGACCAGTTTCGGTTTTTTCCTGACTCTAGAGCTTGTCAATCTCATGTTCAAGCAAGTCGACCTTATGTCAAGCACATGTCAAGTCATCAAATGTCAGAGTCAGTGGTCAAGTTGCAAAACTTGGCATTTGGCAATTTTAATTAAAATAGGTTATTATAATTTGGACTATTTATTTATAACAGGAAAGTAAATAAGTTATATCAATATGACTACACCACCTGCACTTCCTCATATAGACCGAGAATTGGATTTGTCTAATACGGGCCGGGGAGTTTGGCTCGTTAAAGTTCCTAAATACATAGCGAATAAATGGGAAAAAGCACCAGGAAATATCGAAGTAGGCAAGTTGAAGATATCACGAGCGCCGGGACAGAGAGCTCAGGTGCAGTTATCACTGTCTGAGGCTGTACTTTGCCTCAAGGAGCCTGGAGAACAAAACATACCAAAGGAACATCGTCTTGACGTCTCGAACGTTACAAGACAATCCCTCGGAGTATTTTCACATGCAACTCGTAAGTATGGTTTAGCAAAACTATTATAAAATCATTTGTGTTTGTTATGTTTGATTCTATAAAACTACACATTGATGTAAAGGTAAGAATTTTATTAAGTTAGATGATGTTTTTTTTTTTTCAGCATCTAACACGGATGCAGTGGTACCTGAATCAGAGAAGCTTTACATGGAAGGTAGAATTGTACAAAAGTTAGAATGTAGGCCTTATGCTGACAATACTTATTACAAATTGAAATCAGAGTCTATCAGGAAGGCATCAATGCCTCAGCGGCAGGTGCAACAATTAGACCGGATTGTGCAGAACTTTAAGCCAGTTTCTGACCACAAACATAATGTAAGAGCAAAACTGTTCATAATCTATTGTATACTATCTTTTATCTGCAGCGTCTTAGGGGCTATCCCACAGTAACATGTATTTGTATTCCACCAGTCAACTAAATTTTGTATGTCTAGAGGTTACATTCTACAAATTTACAGTACTTGCTTAAACATAGCTATTTAAACCTAATGTCAATTTAATAAATAATTTAAGGTCTGGAAGTAAGACAAAATTTATCATTTTGAGTATTAGTCTGAACAGGCTGCAACATGTTTGTTTAAGTACATTTGATTTATCCTTTGTTTCTTTTATTCAATGACATTGCTTAGTCTTTCACGTTGTAACATGACAAAAATTTTATCAATTTTAATTGATATAATCTATATCACCAATCACTGTTATTTCTGATAGTGGTATTCTTGTCCTGCATAAGGGAAGCCCCTGTCGACTGAACTGCATGTGTGTTGCTGGTATCAGCAAGTACTAATTCACGAACATATAATTTGTTACAGATTGACCACATGAAGAAGAAGATGGCTGAAGGCAAGAAAGCCAGGGATGACAAAGATGCAGTGCTCAATATGCTGTTTGCTGCATTTGAGAAGCATCAGTATTACAACATTAAAGACTTACAAAAGGTATGTTGCAGAGTGACAAAATATATTATGGAGAGGTTTTATTGTTTCTGGTTAATGTGACCTAAACATGAAGCATACGTAATGTGCTTTCAAATCTAAGGCCCGTATTACAGAACCTTACTCAAGTACTACTTAAACTGCGTTCAACCGATTACTGCTTGAGCGAAGAATCTCGACTTAAGCATTCAGTTTATTTTAGAACTGTCCTCAAACTCAAATCAAACGAAACTACGCTTGAGTAGAGATTTTGATCTCTGATTACGTGAGTAAGCAAATTATTATGGTAACCCTGAACAATAGTTTGTTTTCTATTGCAATTCTTTTTTTTCGTACGATTAAACTGGATCAAAACCGGATGACGAGGTGGACGACTATGGACGACACAACGTTATTGACACTGACAGCCACCCTTAACCCTTCAGAATACTGTACATCTGTAGTTAATAGTGTATCACATAGTACATTATACTATACTGTATCATCTATGCTGTACATCATAGGTAAATATGTTCTGTGGACAGCTAAACTGTGAAACTGAGTTTTTTTGGCGGGATTATTTCGAGTGAAGTTCAGTGGCTGTTTTAATTGATTCCTAGTGGATATTATGAAGTAAAATGCTGCCAAATACTGCAAAAACAAATTGAATGTGTTGCACCCCCATTCTAATGAAACTCAAAAAAGATATAAATGAAAATAAAGACTTGACTTAAATAAAAAAAATAAAAAACTGTGAAACTTCATCTTCATTGTCAAATTACTCAAGAGTCAAGCTCTTCAGAAATACAATAAAATATTGTTTACAATAATTATTGTGGTTCCGTGTGGTTCATATTTGGGTTAGGAAATATCTTAACAAAAAAGAATTTTACGCTTTTGGAAAGAAATTTATTAAGTACTACAAATATTAAAATCATTGAAAATGTTATAGAAAATAAACAATAAAAATTATTATAATAATCTACTTCTGCAAATATCTCCGTTTTGATTAGGTAGGTACTTGATTTACTCCAAATTCACAACAATTTTTATGAATATCTATGCTCAAGCGTGGTCTCGACTACACTTGTGAAAACAAAGATCAAATCTCGCCTCAAGCAGTGATTCTGAGCTGATTGTAATTTTAAAATAAGGACACATTGAGTAGAGCTCAGTTAAGACTCAAGCACTGTTCTATAATACGTAAAAAATGTCATTTTAAAGTGACATTGCTCACTCAGGTGATTATTGATTGTAGTTTCTCTGCTCAAGTCAAGTTCTAAAATTAGAACTCCAACTGAGACTAGTTTTAAGTAATGCTTGAGTCTTGATTGTAGTTCTATACGGGCCTAAGATAAGTATCCCACTTAGCTAATTTTAAGAGTACCCTGTTACTGGAAAATTCAGCAATACAAGTTACTTTTATATGCTATATTGTGCCCATATATTTATTAATTTAATCTTCAGCTACAGTATTATAGCATGGTATTCTTGTTGCAGATTACCAGACAACCAATTGTGTACCTGAAAGAGATTTTGAAAGAAGTATGTAACTACAACTTGAAGAATCCGCACAAGAACATGTGGGAGTTGAAGCCGGAATACCGGCATTACAAGCAGGATCAGGTTGCAGAAGCTAAGGATGATAAGAACAGCTCTGACAGTGACTAAAGTGGCAGAATTGTAGTTAGGAGTTCAATGATAATGTTGCTAGTTACCACATTGTTTAGTGCAATATGCACACGAGTTATGATTATGTCCTAAACTTGTTCCTAGTTTTGTTACAGAACATACATTTAATAATTTTATTATGTTTCTTGTTTTGTAAGGTGCAAACTACAAGTGTACATAATTATCATAAGACTGTATACTCTGATAGATATAAGATCACGAGAAAATAAATATTTTTGCATCATCTGGGTTTTTATTACTTACTAGTTGACCCGCGCAACTTCGTTTGCGTCACAATTTTCATTACTGCTCCGCTCCTATTGATCTTAGCGTGATGATATTATAGCCTAAAGCCTAAAGCCTCGATAAATGAGCTGTTTAACACTGAAATAATTTTTCAAATCCGACCAGTAGTTCCTGAGATTAGCGGTTTCAAGTAAACAAACAAACTCTTCAGCTTTATATATTAGTATTAGTATAGATAAAGTTAGAAATAAAACTTAGTAAATGCTTTGCTTCAAGTTTAATAACATTTAAAAATTGACTATGCTTATAATTTTTTGTAAAGAATACATCGATTTAAATACAATATCTATTAAAGATGTAAACATAAATAAAATACTAATAAATATTTATAATTTACTTATATAACTTTAAGTAGGAATAAAAATGCATATATGTCCAACATGGATAGCGTCAGTCGAGAAGAGATTAGAAAAATTGAGATTCGCGTTCGGTAGCCGTTGAGTATTCAAGTCGTTAGTTGACGACATCGTATTTAGATTTCTTGATGTAACTGGCTAGGAAGCACGACAGTAATGTGCCGACGAGCGGGAGCAGCGCGGTGCCGATGGCGACGCCTACCACTAGGTCGATGTTGTTTTCCAAGTATTCCGAGATCACCGCGTAACAGCCCTGACACACAAAGTATTATAAACAACACATTAGGCATCGAAAACATAGCACTTTGCAAGCGTTTTTGCTTGCATATAGGATACAGTTAGTAAGCAATATACGCATTGACGGCGAGGTTTTAATGAAACAAAAAAGGAAAGGTTGTTTTTTTATTATATAAAGAGTGGTTAACACTGGGATAGGTATCTATTTAAACACGACTGGTAATTAGGTACCTGTATTTTAGGTATCATAACATAACTATGCATAATGCCCTTCGTTGATATTTGTTTAAACCACCCAGAAGTAGAAGCTCCGCAAAGCGGGGCTCCGCTACGTTGTAGCTGGGTGCGGGCAAGCTGTGTTGCAGCTGGGTTTGTTGGACAGACTATAACTGCAGCTTTAAGCCATCCGCAACATAATGCAGCACAGACTATAGGTGTCTGTGTTGCAGCCACCATTGTATTTACGCAACCGGGTCATATCATCTGATGACGCTGTGGTAGTGTGTAGGTCGTATAGTCTCGGAGATTGCCCTTATAGCCCATAGAAATATAAAAAAACAGTTATATATAGCCTATACAACCTGCGGAAAAACTGGCGTGGTTCTATAATTATGAAGGTACACCTAAGTTGTATAAAATACAGTTGGCAGTAATAGAACATTATTTTGTAAACGTAGCTTACTTGTTGGAAGACGTCGCTGTAATTAGCCGTGATGCAGTCGTTGGGGTCGAGGCAGCACGAGATAGGGATCACCTTCTGTGGTGACAGTCTTATCCAGTCCGTGTAGTTAGATACGCCACAGCAGCGCAACTGTTAGACACGCGCACGGAATTGTTAATTAACCGCTGAATACAAGAGAGAGGCAATTAACTAGGGATGAGAGTCGTGATAAAAATAACGTTGGGATCAATGTAACAGAGAACATTGAGCCTTTGTAGGCATGTAGATTACCTAAGCACTTTTTACGTATTAAGGAACCACAGGATCACAGTTTAGAGGTGGATCCCAAATATGAACCATTTAAAAAACTCGCTATACAACCTGTAATAAACGCAATACCTCTTAAGGAGTCATTGTACTCATCATCATTATGAAAAACTTACCGTGGGACCAAACTAGAACGCGTGAAAAAAACATCTATTTATGTGCGCATAACTTGATAAAATGTACTGAACAGCTGATTTTTAGCGAAAGTTGTTCATAATGATGTCAAAGTCAAAGTCAAAAACGTTTATTTCAATTAGGCCATTAAACGGCACTTTTGAACGTCATCATTACATTTAAAATAACATAGTGACTCTACTGTCCATTCGGAAGGGTAGATTCTTATAGAGAAGAACGGACAAGAAACTCCATAGCTCTTTACTCTTTTCAAATCAATGTTTTACATGTGCTGTGGTATACAAAACTTCTGGTAATATATGTGAGGACCATGAACCTAGAGTATGCAGAGGTAGACTTATTTTTTTTTTTAAATAAGTACATGGTACTCATTTCTACATAAGTACATGATGAGTACAATGACCCCTTAGGAGGTATTGCGTTTATTCTGGTACACGTATAAAACACTCACGTTCTTTTGAGCGAAGTCGAAGTTGGATTTGTGCGGACTATTGGTGGTGATCGTTTGGGTGAGGCCGTCGTGGAGACTCTTGGCGAATGTGTCCCGGTAGCATGCGGCCGCAGCGCCTACGCCCGCGTCCATCATGAAAATACACGCCAGGAATCCACCATACTGGAAAGTTAAGAGATTTATCACAGCATTAAACCAATCAGAGGTCTGATTGTACCCCAAACAGTTTGACCAAAATGGCAGAGAAACATGAGGAAGATTGACCACAACCATTCATGATCAATAGTCCAATATATTCCACTTACAATATAAAGCAGAACCGGTTGGCCCTTGATGATGCAGGAGAAGGCAATCGAGCTAACGAGGACGATGAGACAGGCGATACCGATCAGCACGTGAGGAGCTGTCCCCGAGAACTCGGGCGACAGTTCCATGTACTTGTGCAGGTCGAACTCGGCCCATAGCCCCACCAGCAGGAGTAAGAGCCCTGTGAACTGAAAGGCACATGTTTGGTCAACCAATACTTAACGGATTAAATATTTCATGCACGTTTTGATTTCACTTTGGTTTTCTATCGAAGTACAAACACTTGCGCTTTTTAAATTTCTTTTTTCGTTAAAACCAATTAAATTGGTCTTTTGAGCATTTTGTGCGTTAGATAGGTACCGAAGTATTTCTATGACTCCAGTATTGTTGCAAACATAAATAAAATGGAGGTTCAGGCAGAGCAAACTTTTCAAGTTTAGTATCTAGGTAGGTACCTACATTACTAACGTAGGTACCTAATGATGACCTAGATGAACTCCTTGTTTATCTATGATAAACTTACCATAGATATTTACTTATAGCAGAAAAACACATCGGTGCTCCGTGAATTAGCTAACAGCTGGATGTAGAAACCCTTATTATAAAAAAAAAGATTAATGAATAACAGGCGTTTTAATGTTCTTAATGGAACGCCCGACATGAACCTACCAACTAGTTATGGGTTTTGTATCATTTTAATACTTACACTATTATTTTAAAAGAAAAATATAAGGGAATAAACATTGACTGAGAACTTACCCAAAACACGACATTGAAAACGAAAAGAAATGTTTTCAGGCAGGCTATCACTGCGACGTTTTTGAACTGGTTACCCATTTCTTATTAATTTTGAGGTTTTAATTCACGATTTCCTTAGTGTTTGTTTATCCATATGGTGCTAAAGGTCTTGCTGAGAATTGAATGTCAGAGAGGAACTACCACGCATGCGCAAAATAATCGGCGTCTCTTCACGAGTCTTGTTAGTAAATATATCTAAGTATAGCGTCATGCAATATCTCCAAGTAAAAGTACGTACCTAGTTATTGTGAGTAATTTTATGTACAATAATAAGGTATTGTCGCAGTGCCTATCTCGTGTCACAGCAGTCACCGTGTTTGTTATCGAACTCCTCCGAAACGGCTTAACCAGTTTTTATTTATGTTTTTTTTGTGTATATTTAGTAGGTCTGAGAATAGGTCGTAGGCAATTTTTTATTTATTTATGGCAAAACAATTATCGTATCACAATATAGAACCATTCTGTTGCTATAGCGCGATTCAGAATCTGTTGGTATAGCACACGGAACAGAAAAAAATAGCACTTATGATAATTTATTATGGTTTTTTATTATTTTTTTATTCTAGATTTTGTTTTTCAATGCAAGTCTTTACCCGTTATAAACAAGCAACTACTTCATCTTAGTCACTTTAAAATATTTATTTTAAAGATTTTGTATTTGGCGCAAAAGTATCCAACACCCAAGTTCAACGACTATTACTGTTAAACTAAAAAGTAATATTAACCATTATAATTTAGAATTCATGAAATGCACTATCATCATAATTTTTCCAGATTTTCAAACCAGCAGCAGTTTAGCTTTTAGAGGGCTGGGGACTGAACAAAATTTTGCACTTTAAAATTTAATAATTTGTAAAAGGAGCATTAAAACGAAAAATAGTATTAGCAACCCCTAAGTCATTTTAAAAGCCTATTCAACGCTGCCCCACACGATGGGGTAGACGAAGAGAAAGAAATCATACTCACTTCACATGTAGGAAAGCTACCCTTTTTTTTTTTAAAGGATGGGAAATCGTCAAATGACTCTCCTCCCGCTCTGGGTAGTAAAGCAGGAGGGAGTGTCAGACTTTTACTGACTAAAACCCATCCGTGAGGAAAGTTACCCTAAAAATAGTTTCCTAAATTTATTTTACCACTTTGCCGGCGTAATTGATTTATACTTACCTACACACCCCTATAAAATTACAGATTTCTCGTAGGTACTAACGGTCTCTTAGCAAAACCTCGGACAGACGGACATGACGAAACTATTAGGGATCCTCGTCAGGAGCACGAGACCCTAAAGAACAATAAAATATAAGTTTCTTACGTTGTCACGTCTTTGTGGTACCTACCTAATTGGTTAAGAAAAATGTTTAAGTACAGGTGATTTTTATACTAGCTGCTTTCTCGAGAAAAGCTTAAAAATAGCGTACAGATGAAGCAGGTTTTCGTCGGCATTAACTGAGAAATTTGCATTTGAAAAAATAGGTAGTAATCTACATGATATGATACGTAATTTGGTTTAGCCAGAATTTATGTATCGGTATCACATAATAAGAAACAAAATCACCAATCACCTCCGTTGAGATGAAACCATTTTACTCCTTCATTTTTTATCAAAAGAGTATAAAAAATATATTTACTGCTTTGCAATACAAACGAAAATAGTTTTGTTACTTTAAAAGAATATGTACTATTTTTATTATAACAAATTAAAAACACGCGTAGAGGAGTGGCGCGTAGAGGTGTAGTTAGCTCTGTTTGCATACAAGGACATTTTACTTCTAGATTAAGTTTTGTAAACCTTCCAAACATTAGCAAAAAACTTGCACAAGGGGTTGGAATATGTGAACATGATCTAACCTCGGAGTTCTCTCTGTCTTCGCTCTGTAGGTTCCTACCTTTACGAACGTTTTACCCCATATTTCTTTTCCAAAACATATAACTGCCTACTTCTGCAGGTACTTTGTTGCAACACAGGCTGCTTGAAAAAAAAATCTTCTAAAGGAGATATTACAGCATCTCCACAGGACCGGTTTCTTCTTCAGTTTTACAGTAGGTAACACGTAAAAGTTTGTTTTGAACTTCAAATCCTTTCAAGCACGGAGGTCGCGACTTCGCGAGTAACTGTGCCCGTCCAAAAGCGTAGCTTGTCTCGCGGTGTTATTGGTTAGTCGCTCGGTGGCCACTGCAGCGCAAACGCATGTACGCTCATAGCGCCGGCGCCTACGCAACCGCGAAAGCCTTCCCGCGAACGCCTTTCCGCGAACTTTCTTTCCATACCAGTCTCTATTATTTATTATTATAAATTAATGTGCTGCTATACTTTCATAATAATCGGGACATGATGGTTTGCCGAACATATTTATTTTTGATAGGAATAATTTTTCAAATTTCTTTGGTGTCTCCTATCGATGAAATTGATGCAAACGAAGGTGAGATATTATATATTTTATAATCAACTAAGTAATTTTCGCAATTACATATTAGGTTATAACTTCTTAGTCCTACTCTAGTCTCTAATGAAGCGAGTGCTATCAGAAGCAGGATTTAATTTTTGTGACTGAAATTATTAAAAAAATCAGTCTTTAATATTCGTCTCCACTGAATCCTCTCTTTTAAAGGCTCTTTTTACAAATAAATATTTCTACTGTGCTTCTAGTTTTGCTGTTCTTCAATTTATTCAGGCTACAGGACCTGTCATCAGGATTGCATAAATCTTCCTATTTATGTTAGGTACTCTACAAAATACTCCTACATAAATAAAATAATATAGTTTGCACAGCGAATCTTCTTCAGATTCCACGAAAATAACTCTGAAGCAAGCTTAGTAGCACATGAAGTTACAATCAATAATAATTCTATGTGAAGAGTGCGTGTCGCCCAGCGTATGCTCTAGCTAGCGCAACCAATGGACCGATTTCAATGATTCAGACCATACATTCAGCTGGTCAATGGTCTTTCATTCACATTTTGATTAGAAACTTTTTTCTGCCTACGGCTTCGCCTACTTGGAAACGAGAGATTATCTCAAGAGAACCTTACTGGGTAAAAAGTCATAATCCACAAGATGGTAACCTAGCCGTGATCGAAGTTCAGCAAACCTAAATTCGTTCAGCCGATGTGGCGTGATTGACAAAACTCCAGACAGCCAATGATAACATGGTATTCGACCAATGGTATATGGTGTGAATGATAATATGGCTAGGAAGGAAGCGAACGCTGTGATGTACATAAAAGTGGAAAAATAAATAGGTACTGGGGACGACAATGGTGCGAAATAATGATTTGTTTAAAAAATAACCGTAATAGGGGTGTGTAATCATTACTAATCATCATCTGCCTTTCAAAGGCTGTCCTATCTACCTCTTCTATATACTTTAGACTCGGAGAGAAAAATGCGAGTAAAAATGTGCTGAAAAGCTGTTTTTTTTAGAGTTGTTTTTTGCATATCCTGTCTACGTCTGATACTGAGGTATGCTTGCTTGAGGAATGAGTTCCTAGAAAAAAAAATGGGCAGTTTATCACCGTTCTTTTTTTTGTAAAAATAAGGGTAATGTGGAGAATTTAGATCTGAGAGACCCCTCAGTTGCTACTAAAATATCTACATTTGTACTTGCCAAAGAAGCACGTTGTATGTTTTAGTTTTTTATGTAAAGTCATTCTTGCCATTAGGTAGGTACCTAATCCCGGCCAAATAGTGACTTAAGGCGCTACCCCGACCAAAACCTTGCGACAGTCCGTTTTTCAGAGACTTTAATAAAAATAAATAAACTACATCTGATAGCACATTATTAATGTTCGATACTTTATCATCACGTTCAACGTTCTAATTTTTATAAATATGTTAAAAATCGAATTACTACTATGTCAAGAAAGTACCGGGAAAAGATCAATAATACACAAAATGTCTGTTATTCATCCAAATTTATTTTATCACCTTCAAAGTATGCTCCTTTAGAAACGATACGCTTGCGCCAACGAATAATCCATTCATCAAAACATTTTTTAAACGCTGCTTCTGGAATTGAGTTCAGTTCTCGCCGCGAATTCTCCTTTATGTCTTCTATCGATTGAAAACGGGTGCCACGAAGTGTTAATTTGAGTTTAGGAAAAAGAAAAAAGTCAGCAGGAGCCATATCTGGTGAATATGGTGGTTGCTGGATGGTATTTGTTGAGTGTTTGGTTAAAAATTCGTTCACAATGATAGCCTTGTGCGAAGGCGCATGGTCGTGGTGCAAAATCCAAGAATTTTCTTTCCACAAATCTGGCCTCTTTCGTCGAATTTGCTCTCTTAAACGCCGCATAACGCTCAAATAATATTCTTTATTTACCGTTAGACCTTCCGGTAAGAATTCAGAGTGCACAACACCGCGATAGTCAAAGAAAACAGTCAACATGACTTTGACTTTTGATCGACTTTGGCGTGGTTTTTTCGGATTCGGTTCAGTTGGAAGGCGCCACTCCGAAGCTTGTTGACTAGTTTGCATGTCAAACTCGTAAACCCACGTCTCGTCACCAGTAACAATGCGTTTCATGAATGTTGGGTCCGAACTGACTCGTTCTAGCATGTCCTCAGCGACTTTCATGCGATTGAGTTTTTGGAGAAAATTCAGATCTTTTGGGACTAGCCGGGCAGCAACATGTTTCATACCCAAATGATTAGTTAAAATGGTACGGATCGACTCGTGAGATACAGAAAGTTCGGCGGCTATCTCTCTCAGAGTTGAATGGGGATTTTCAGTCACTATTTCCTTCACTTTTGCGATGTTAACTTCAGTTGCAGACGTTGACGGCCTACCAGAGCGAGGCAAATTTTCTATCACATCTCGACCGCTTTCAAACGCTTTGAACCACTCATAAGCACGAGTTTTTGATAAAGTCGATTCACCGTAAGCCTTCTGTAACATTTTCAGTGACTCCGAACACGAAATTCCATTGGCGATGCAAAATTTAAGACAAACTCTTTGTTCGATATTTTTTCCATTATGAAATTCGCAATACACACTATATATGATATTACTAAAACTAGCACTGTATTTAATATAAATAACAGATGCAACTCAAACTCCGCGCCAAAATGGAAAACAGTTGTGCCAATCTAACAACTACAAAAAAACAAAAATTTGAATTTGGAACCATAAACAAATCATCCATTCCCGATACTTTTTTGACTGAATGTAAAACAAAACACTAAAACTATTGATTGTACCTATGCGTCTGTTGCTAAAGGCGACGCTCTAATCATTTGAGCATAAAACTAATGGATACATAATTTAAAAATCTAAATTATACACGTTTTATTTAATTTCAAAAGATCGCTTTTCTTTTTTTTTAATTAAAATAATTCCAAAAATAGTGTGAATTCTATGATAAACGGTGGGGTGCGGCAAAGAGGGAACGAATGCACAAGGTTGTTTGGTCAGGGAGACGCCTTAAGGCGACGACATACGCCAGCGACCTTGAGAGAACAAAATGCGCGCTCGGTTAACACCCGCGCGACCCAAAATTCAGTAGTTTTTTGTACTTACTTTATACAACCACTAAGACCAACTATCTAACTAAGACTTAAAAAAATAGCCGTCAAAATGTAGATGATTGTCTTTGAAATAGTGTATAAGTACTCCATTAAAAATTTAAAATACGCCCGGTGGTTTTAATCCGATTGTCGTTTTTATGTCCGTTTAAGACATAACTTACATTAATTCCTACACTATGTTGAACGTATAAAATTCAAAATTTCATGATATAAGTACCTATGAAATTATTAAGAAAATTGTCTAGTAATGTAACATTTATTAGACGTGATTCTCATTTTAAAATCAGCTACTCTCAGGTATCTTCGTCTTAAAATCTGCAATTTACGTGTCAATCCATCGGGCCTGTACGTACAACGTATAACCTACCTACCTACTTTTAATCTGCATTCTCATTTCATCACACTCCATTTAAATAATTTGAATTGAAATACATAATATAGAATTATCATCATCTGCCTAGCCTTTTCCCAACTATATTGGGGTCGGCTTCCAGTCAGACCGGATTTAGCTGAATACCAGTATTTAACGCGGAGCGGCTGCCTACCAGACCTCCACAACCCATTAAATGGGTAACACGGTACTTCATGGCAAGACTGGAGTCTAACTGGCTTCTGACTATCCGTAACGACTGCCAAAGATCTACAAATGACAGCCGGGACCAACAGCTTAACGTGCATTTCGACGCACGGAGGAAACTCGGTATATTAAAATGGTCACCCATCCACAGACCACCCTTGGTAAATAATGTAAAATATAGGATATAAATCACTACCATTTACTTCGCTAGGTAGGGACAAGTAACTGATTTTTTTTAAATATTTTAATAGGATTCTAGGTTATATAATAACAAATAACAGATTTAATATAACGGTAATAGGAACAGATTTAATACAGCAGTGCGATTCTGTAAACCTCTCACCGTGTATAACTTAGGTGAAGTAAACATGATGTGAGCTGTCATTGCTGTCAATCCATACAAACTATGGCCTATTTTTTTAAATCCCGGAGAATAAATTGACAAGTGCAAATGGCAAACTGACATAGATTACAATAGCATTTAAGTCAGTTTTGACATTTGTACTTTTTAAAACAGACTATAGGGACCGTGCATGGCGTTGACTATGCCATCTAGTGTCGCATATTCGAAGTTTTAAAGGTCAGAATACTTGACATTGGCGCTTCTGTGCTGCCACCTATGGTTCCTGCACGCTCAGTTTAGGGAAACGTGGGCGAAGAAGATTGTGCCATCTAGCGTAGCTATTTCGAATTTTATACTTGAAACATAGGTACTTGACAGTCACATTTCTGTGCTGCCGCCTATAGTTTCTGCACGCTCCCCTATACAGAATGTCAGGTTCACTTCATGCTCCCTCCTTTTCCTTTACAGTGTGGGTTGACAGAATTGACCGGCTGAAAAGCTGAAATACAGACGCGTATTTCAGACTCACACTTTAGACTTACTTAGGTAGGTACTCGTACGTGTCAAGGTCTCGTTATCAATTACATCAAAAGCCTATCAGTGCTATTTTTTTTTCATAAACTCCACAACCAAAATGTTACATAGTATGTTTCTAGGTATGTTGCCGCGACCGGCCCTGGAACGTAAGAAGAAGGGGCTTGACATGGAAGGGCACAATTGACGATTTCCCCATCCTTAAAAAAAGTAGTGATCTAGATATCCCCTGAATAAATGTAAGCGAAAGCTGCTGAAAGCTTCCAGCAGTCTATATTTTTTGCCCACTGAGATTTTCCCCCTACCACAGAAATATTGATAATTATAGGTATCTATGGCACCTACTTACATTATCAACAAAATAGTTCCTACCTATAAAAAAACCGGCCAAGTGCGAGTTGGACACGCAGACGAAGGGTTCCGTACCATAAACCTTAACTTTATATTTGTTGTTATAGCGACAATAGAAATACACAATCTGTGAAAATTTCAACTCTCTACGTATTACGGTTCTTGAGATACAGCCCACTGACAGACAGACGGACGCACGGACGGACGGGCAGGAGGCTTAGTAATAGGATTCCGTTGGTTACCCTTTGGGAACTGAACCCTAAAAAATAGCAATTATTGTTAGGTGTAGCACCATACTATTAATGATTTTTGTTCTTTACTTGTTTATAAAACGAAAATATTTCCTAGCCGCACATTGAAAGTTTTAGTCGCGTGCGCTCGAGTTTAGCTAACATTGCAACTGTCACCGTAAATAATTTCAATTTCAGAGTTCGAAATCACGACCAAAAAAGAAACCACCTTAGATGTCGAATCGTACCGTGGCGTGGCGTTTAGATGCAGGCGACATAGAATTGAACCAGAACAGATCGCTTTGAAAATCTATGGGACCGTGTGGACTAGCCAGATCTATTTCGGTGTTCTATATCACTTGCAGTTAGCAGATATATGTAGGTACCTAATGTAAGTGTTTTCATGTTTGATGTTACCTGTAGGTAGATAGCTAGGTACAGACTTGATATAGCTTCCAGTCTAAATAAATCACACCACACCGAGCCAACAAAAAAGGTTGATAAGTACAGTAGAGGCAATGAGGACGCAGCTGCGTGTCGAGTTATGCTTATGAGACTATTATACCTCTGTCGCATAAGTACACAAGTTTACGCAACAGTGGTCCGATCCAGCTCGTACGGCTACAACAATGTTCACTTAGGTACCGCAAACTATCGATGTTTCACACTTTTCCCACATTATTGCAACCATAACCTTAACGGCACTCATGTAATTCACGTCAGCCGCGAAGATGAACGTGTGATAACCCTCTGTCGATATTCTTTGTGTAGCTAACGAACGAGACTACACAACCATACCTTATTATGCGGCTAGAAAGGTAAAGGGTTTATCGTAACGGTAGAGCAGCATCCTACATAATTGCCATGTAACCGTATCCCAGTGTGGTGGGACATATTCAAACCTGGCAGGAAACGTTCGTCTAATGTTATCTATGTCACGGATCGCAGCTGCAGCGGGAACGCGGCCCATCTGCACGGCTTATCTCACCATCTGAGAGATTTCCGCGGTCAAATTAACTGCACAACAGAACAATATTATAGTATACTCATCTATTTCTGATTATGCCCCTGTAATCGGTAATCTACATTATTTATTTCCATTTTTTACATGACATGGACTGATTCGATTGATAGTTACCAAAATGTTTGAGCAATTGTATCTAGGCCGTGGACAATGACAGATGAGAGGCCGAGGAGATGGCTCGTAACGAATTGAGTTCTCTTATTTTCTGATTGTTGTTAGGTCGGAAGGTATGCTATGAACAGAAAGCTAGGCAATAGAGTTAAGTTTGACTCCGACTAGCAACAAAGTGCTGTTCGATAACAAGAGACAATCGCCGCGGGCTGACCGACCCGCTCAGCCAAATCACAGATACCGTCAGCTCGGCTCGGGTCCAGCTAATACCCGCTGCTCGCCAACTTGCATTATGATGGATTACCCGTGTCCAGTGCAAACTATAGCAAAAACGATGCGCCAACTAGCTGTGATTTATATCACATTTATTCTGCCCTTATTTGTAGAATTTGTTAGAAACGGTGCAATATTTATGCCTAGCCACCAAAAGTTTTGGTTGGTCATAATGAGATGTGTATTGCAGACAAGCATGACTCATTGGTTTTATAGGACTTTAAAATTCTAAATTTGTATCACTAGTTAATCAAATATTAGGTAGAGAGACATATTCTTAAAATACACACCTATATTTTACTGTTTTTTTCGTGGTCTACAAAAGTTGCACCGGTACGTTAACGTTATACCTAATCTACCTTAGCCGCAAAAACATTTAATCCATTCCACAACACATTCTATCGCGGAAATACCGAATATACTCATCAGAAATTTTGCCAGAGCAATTTTTACCGGTCAATCAATTTCGGCGTATCGTTATGGCATGGTAACGCTATACGTGTCTGTGTTGGGTGCGCAGGCGCGGGTCCATAGTGTGCATGTCATTACATCGCTGGAACATTTCGCGGTCAGCATTAGCATGCGATAACGGTAGCGTGTGAGTCGCGAACTCGCGGCGACAATCCCGACCCGACGTGATGCCGCTCTAATAACCTCTCCGCCACATTCGATGCAATCCTCCATGAAACGAGCTTTTTAGGATCTCTATGGTCTTACAAGATAAATGTCGCGCCGAAACGCATGATCGTTTTGCTCTCGTTTTGTGACGGTGACCCGCTAAATGGAACAAGTGTGAAACTACTTTCACTGCACGTCACTTTAATTAGCTGATAATTTCATTTTAGATCTGTCGATAACGTTTGTCGTAATATTAAAATTAGAAGTGTCAGTCTCGGTCTTCAAACGTGCTAAGTCATTGAATAGTGTGTAAATTAGCTGAACTGCTCTAACTCGGCTACTCACTTAAGTTTTCGTTTCACATGTGAGCTAAATGTCACAGAAGTCGGTCAGATTATTCTGAATCTGAAGAATGGTTGTAAATACTGAAAGTTAGCGGTTGCAAGGTGTATTAAGTTCTACCTACTTGACCTAACTTGCTTAACAAAAAAAATCTTTATTGATACAAAAAGCTTTGAGACTTAAGACTAGTACCTATACGTAGCTTGGCTAACTTAAGGTCATACGGATAAGGTAAACCCTGGCTCCTAAACTAGGTGATCCTGTGACTTTGGAGTCAGTGTTCTGCTGTCACTGTGATACCAATAACCTTTTGTGTTGTGTTCTTACATTACAAAAGTAGTCATTGACATTGCAGGTTACAAAGTATGTATTAAATTTAACAATATAGAATATTTAAAAATATTGGAAACGACTGAGATATTTTTTTTTTGGAGAGCGTATATGTTAGTGTGTGTGTGTGTTAAAAGTTACCTAGATTCTTTTTAAATTACCTAGATTCAAGGACTGACATTTCGGCTCGCACTAGCCCCACAAAGGCTTTTCCGGTTATTCAATTTTACGAAATCGTGCGCGACACCGTCTGTTTTCTTGAAGCCAATGCCCTATGCAAACGTTTTTATATCGATGCTTACCTTGAATAAATCTTATTCACGTCTTTAATATAAATTAAGTTAACGGAGACTGCATACTCTTATTCAAAAGAATAAAAAAGTAACGATCAAATGATATGATAAATAATGGAACGGTGAAGCTAATAATGGATAATGATAGGTTATAGTTTGGCTATCAATAGAGCCTAGTCATTAGTAGACAGAGAATGGGGAACATAATGTGCTGACCGACGGATAAGGTCCCAGTCCTAGCAAGTAAACGATGGCCGTGGGCCTTTTCTGCGAAGCCACAGCCACGGAATACAATATAATATTGACCACAGCGCAATACAAATAATTGTGTAGTACTAGCTCATTTGTTAGACAAATGAATTGACTTTTTAAATTAACTGATTTTATTTGACTAATTTCTACTGCGTCTGCGTCGCTTTGGTTTTCTTTTCCCTTTACTTGCCCATATTTAATTAATTTTGCAGATAGTTGGTTTTTTCTTTCTCTGTCCTTCAGCTTGGTTTTGCTTGTCCCATCATCCCATGTTATTCCTGTTGTTTATCTTCCATTTTGAATTGATTTTCCAGTCGTGCCATTCTCATTACTTTACACTTACTCCTTTTTAGTCATATGCATATTGGGCATATTTACAATTCATGCACGCTCTAGTTTCACAGGGCTCCCGTCTAGGCACAGTTTTGTATTTGTAATAGAGGAACCGTAGAGGAACAAATTAAGTATCAGTACCTACGCGTTATTTGATATGTTGCTGGCTGTTTTACTTTGTTGTCCCTCTACGGCTCCTTTTAACTGCTATATTCGCCTTACCTATTTCTTCTCTTTACTACATTCCGTTGGCCTATTTTCTCAACTAAGATCATCGTCTGATTTACAGTACACTCAAAATTGTGTACTAACTGTTGGTGTTCACCAAAACCATCTAACCAAACCATTGGCAGCGTCTCACGCTGGCTATGTAATTTTCATACAAATTTCCGTACAAAAGTCAGTAAATAATTTCATAGAGGTGTTCGATGTCCGTGTATTACATATAGTGCAGTTAAACTGTTGCACACGGATGCATGTATACCTCTAACATAAATCTGGTGGGTGCAGAGTGGCTTGCTAACTTGCATGTAGGTCTAAGAGTCCTGGGCGCTCATTGGTCGCCGCGCGAGCCTTCTGCGGATACTCGTTCAGCCAAAACAGAAAATCACCACCCACATTCATCTACCACATTAAGTAATTTAGGTTCCTCCTCGTCATCGCGTAGAATACCGATTTGCAATCTATAACGGCTCTTCGGCCTTATTAAAGTTTGCCATTTTCGATTAGGTACCTTACCCATTTAAATTGCCTTTTGCAGTCTGTGAATCAACGCTTAGATCTTATTAATTAGATATTTATTCCGTGTACAAAAAACTCTAGACTAGATTTAACCCGTGTAATGGCTGACACTGGCTTAACAACAGGTCCGTTACTGCTTTGTGGCTTTTCAATACCACAGGGAAAGTACCTTCAGTATCTCAGTGGTTATCCATAAAAGTTCTTGGGAACGGTAGGTAACCACTTCGCCTCTTCCAGTTGCACAACCATAAACGGTTATTCGTTTTATTGGCGATCGGGCTGGCCGTTACCCGGCCGTGGCTATTGCTCGATGGCGCCGCCCGCAATAGCTTATGTTCAAATCTACATAGTTTTCCAATATTATGTATCTTTAACATTTATTTAAAAGCTTCTAGCTTTATGATTCTTGCATTCTAATAACAAAAGCATCAACAAGATTATTCGTCAGCTACGGTATCTACACAAAATAATATAATATAATATAGTTCCTGTAAACTATAGGAGCTCGTGACTAGATAATAACAGCCGCACGGGACGATCTTCAAGGTTAAGCAACGCTTGCCAAGGTTGGTCTGTGGATGGGTGACCATCTTAACATGCCGAGTTTCCTCCGTGCCTCGGAAAGCACGTTAAGCAGTTGGTCCCGGCTGTCATTTTTAGATCTTTGGCAGTCGTTACGGATAGTCAGAAGCCAGTAAATCTGACTCCAGTCTTGCCATGAAGTACCGTGTTACCCAGTTTATGGTTTGTGGAGGTCTGGTAGGCAGCCGCTCCTCGTAAAATACTGGTATTCAGGTAAATCCGGCTTGACTGGAAGCCGACCCCAATATAGTTGGGAAAAGGCTAGGCAGATGAGTTCCTGTAAACTATATTAGGTATATTATTTTGTGTAAGTACATATCTTTATGTCGTTTTTTAAACTATGCAACAAACATCTCGAATATACGAGTATGGTGGAGCTTGTTTACCTAGTAATTTAAACTATAAATAATCTGTATGCGAGATAAATAAATAATAATTTTGTACTACATTACAGGTCCAATCTCACTTGCATACTAAAGTGAAATCCTACTTAGATATTATACCTACTCTTCCTTACATTAAGGCCATGGCACCTTCCATTAAGAAGGTAGGTAAGCTCTTAGTTGCTCGAGAGTATGTAAGCGCGGATCATTGATATCAGTCTCTTTTTTTGTAAACACTGCAGGTAGTCAACAATTTTCTAACAAATAATACTTAAATAAGAACCATAGACCTGTACTGGTTAGGTACCTACTTACTTAGTTGTATCATTAAGATTGGGATGTGTCTTATTAACAGGTAACTTAAAAGGTAACTGGGCCACTTCTATATGCTGCTGGTGAGCATTTGTTCCCAACGAGTAACACCCTCAAATGTCACACTGTTACTCGATGGGATTTTTTTCTGAAAAAATTCCCAACCGGTCACACTACCAACTCGCAAAACGAATTAAATATGACAAGCGCCCTCAACCTCATTTTAGTTAATCACTGTTTTAAATACTAAAACAGTTTAGAAATGTTAATCTCTGAAAATAAATTGAAACTAAGCTCGGTCGGCTTTTAACTAAGTAATTAGCATTTGCACTAAGTACTCCTATATGCAATTACTATTTGACCGGGACTCTAGCCAGAAAGCCAGAATACACAAACATGAGCTGAAATTCTAAGTAAAAACTGTCCTGTATTTTTCCAGTGCAAATGTAATTCCAAACGGCAAATATCTTAGTACGGGGTGAAGTGCACATATCGAGCAAATTCGATTAGGCTTTGTCGGGGACTTGGAGTCGCGCCAAAGACAATAAAAAAACGAGAGGCTTTTGTAAGCACAGGTGATATACGGCCTTTTGTGGCTAGAACTTTTCTATTTTCTGCTTGTTATGGAGGGAAGTAAAAATTTTGTTTCTCCTACCTCCACTGTTCTTCTTTTGATTAATTTCGTTGCGGGATTCAAGACTGAAGATTCATTGACTCGCGCTTTTCTGGTGGTCTATGGCTATGGCTTTCAGGAGTTGCAGTGATTGAGAATAGTGAGGCGGGCTTGGCATGTTTTCCGATCTTGAATAGTTTGCATCAATGTACGTTTATTTTCCCAATATGTGTATGTAGTCCGTTATGTAAACATATTGGGAAAATAAACGTTTACGCGTATATTTGCCGTACAAACAAAAGTGCTTCACCCAACACCGACTCGTATCGACATATGTAGTACCTTTTAACCTGGTGTTTGACCTGCTTTGTACATCATGTGTATATCACCTGTGCTTACAAAAGCCTCTCGTTTTTTTATTGTCTTTGGCGCGACTCCAAGTCCCCGACAAAGCCTAATCGAATTTGCTCGATATGTGCACTTCACCCCGTACTAAGATATTTGCCGTTTGGAATTACATTTGCACTGGAAAAATACAGGACAGTTTTTACTTAGAATTTCAGCTCATGTTTGTGTATTCTGGCTTTCTGGCTAGAGTCCCGGTCAAATAGTAATTGCATATAGGAGTACTTAGTGCAAATGCTAATTACTTAGTTAAAAGCCGACCGAGCTTAGTTTCAATTTATTTTCAGAGATTAACATTTCTAAACTGTTTTAGTATTTAAAACAGTGATTAACTAAAATGAGGTTGAGGGCGCTTGTCATATTTAATTCGTTTTGCGAGTTGGTAGTGTGACCGGTTGGGAATTTTTTCAGAAAAAAATCCCATCGAGTAACAGTGTGACATTTGAGGGTGTTACTCGTTGGGAACAAATGCTGGTGAGCACCGAAACCTTGTTACTTTACCAAAACCACCCATGCTCCCTAGTCTTTCCCCCGAAAGTCCAGGCGCATTTTGAAGGTCCATCCGAAAACAAGAAAAAGGTAAGTAGGTACTTCTAAGGTCACAAGAAAATTTCGACCTGGGACTAAAGGCAATCGGAGTTACAGGTATACGGCGTCCCCTAAAATATACCATAGGTAAGTACTCAAAGAGCAATGTAGGTATACCTATGTGTCGTCACGTTTGTCTTGTAAGTAGACTATCGGTATGTTACGCAGGGTCAACAAAGGGCACGAATCTCAACGGTCGCATTCTGTAATTGTGCACACATAACGGAAACAGCTGCTCAAATGCCAACTGTCAAGTGCTGACCCCTCGCAGACTTTACAATGTTCAACGAATAAAAAACATTTAAGTACTTATACATCTTGTTAGCAAACCTAAAACATTTAATCCGAAGACGGCGCCATCGCATCAGTGCCGCCGCTGCCGGTTATGGCAACTATTTAACGAAGTATTCCAGACACTTCACGCTCGTTCTCGCTCTAATGCCCACACAATTAAATAATTAAAAAAGCTTTACTTTGAGTAAACAAGTAATTAGACGGTTAAAATAAAAAGATAAATCAGAATGCACTACGCTACGCTACTTAAGTCTGACCAAATTTCTAAGCAACGACATTATAAAAGACTTCGTCACCTCAATTTGTAGCTATTTAAGTAGCGTTAGCATTACAATTAAAATAGATGCAAAGCTACAAACTTTTGGGCGGTTACTTACTTATAAGATTCGTACCTACCTACAAAGTAATAAGAAAACATTTAATGCAGTTACAGTTAGATAATTGGCGTTTAAAATTAACCTTTCTTAGCGTGTGTTTCCATTTCATCTGCCCTCAATTTCGTCAGTAGCTAAGTACCATTGTGACAAAGTTTTGGACTTGTTATGTTGTCTGTTTTGTCCACAGGTTTTGTCCGAGAAGTACCAAATACGTAGACTGTTTTGTTCTGTTCGCGCGTCTTCGCCAGTGGGTCACTTTTAATTGAATTCGGTAAAAACGGTGATTATACACGCACGCCTCACAATGGAATATAGGTTTACATCGTTTCTCCGACTTTGAAGGGTCTCGAGACTCTCGTTGAACATGCCATCCAAACGAGTCTCGACTTCTCGAGGCCCTTTTAAGTTTCTTATAAAAAGCATCAAAGTCATTATTTAATACCTATGTATTTATGTTCTATATTTAATGTTATGAAGCAATCCCCTCTCGGTACTGTAATATGGAAAAATTGCTAAAAATCGCAAATTATAGGCACGCTTATGCAGGTGGAACGCAACAGAGTAATGTCAGAGATCCTTCAGATTGCTGGCATATTTACAGGCTACTTAAATAATGCCCGGCGGCTGCTGGAATCTCGGTGGACGCACTGGGTACTACGGTGTCATCAAGATAACTTGTTTTATGTCCAGTCTGTGATTTGTTTCTAAGTATTCTCAGGAGTTAATTTATATATCTACTTGAACCCATGAAATACCAATAGAATTTATACTGTTCCAATAAAAAATATGCGTCTTTCTTCAACCCTAAACGGTGGCAGTTGAATAGTCGCTATTCTTGTCGTTGCATCGCGAACCAAAAACAATCGGATCTCGGAATTCTTGAACGTGCGCGCAACGATGCATATCATTGACCATGGTGTATTTTTATTGCTTTTGTATGCATGGCAGACATAATAGTCTACACTGACTTGAATTAAGGGACATTTAGTTTGCTCTGTTACGCTATGTGGAACACCTTGCCAGAGAAATATTAGTTAGGTTAGCGCAATTGCTGCAATTTGGAAAGTATTACTGAGTCTAGCAATGCTGCGGCATTTTGATGATAAATCTGTTTTCATCGATCAGACTGCTCCTGAAACTTAGTTCTTGTAATAGAGGTCTGAGTAGGGCTGCCATTACCTAATTTGTCGACGACGACATTTGGGTGAAATTGAGGGTTTTCCGCGGAAACCACCGAAAAAAAATGGGATTGCTTCAGATGTTTTCACAGTTCTTCAACGATACTTTTACAAAAGTACTAAACAATCGACAGCGAGCGAAGTGAACGCGACAATTTTTCATAGGGATAGCTAAGGTTTTTAATGACCGTTTAGTTACACAGTTATTCCAGATGCGAGGCCGAATGAAGCAGATTGATCTTCTGTTAACCATTCATATTTTCTTCGACAAATGTTTCTTTGTCAGCTCATGCCTGAAACCTGGGTACCTAACAATGTTGTAAGAGCCAGCAAAGCAAGCTCGAAAATTTCGACTAACAGTTACACCTATTAGAAGTTATAGAGTGGTAGGCTCGAAGACTACTAGAGTTCAATACCGATTCTCCGGACTTACGAATTTTAGATCAGGCCACGTGTCCTGCCGTCTTACGAAATTTCGATCAGGTCACGCTTCCTGACGCGAGTTTAATTTTTTTTACCAATCACAAAAAAGTGCACAACACCGCTAAAGAAGTTTTCACTTCAAAAACATGTTTCGAAAATGAAATTGGTTCGGAATCCTTTGCACGCGAATTCGACTCGCACTTGGCTAGATTTTGTAAGTAGATATCTCTAAGAGTGCCTTTTGGGTCTTGTAACTAATACCTTGCTGACTTTACAGACGGTTTGCGAAATTTCGGCCCACTTGACCAGAATAAGTAGGTACTTACCTACGACCTCTAATTCCTATAGTTTTCTGTTTATGGTGCCCCCCCAGACTTCATACCCTAAGCAATTGCTAAATTTGCTTATGGGTTAATCCGGCACTGGATAGCCCTAGATCTGAGTTAGTTAGGCAAAATAACTCAGACATCCAGCCGGTTAGCATAAATCTCGAATGTTCATGATTTCGTACCTACAGTTTCCATTTGTTCCGATCTGAATTCACGTCTGTGTTAGCGGTGCCGCATTGACACCATGAAATCAGATGGCCCCATAAAGCGGCAGGAAGAGCATCACGCGTGAAACGTATTGTTTGGATGGAGCCGTTTCGCGCCACTCGCTCATCACAATGACGACTCACTGTTACGAATTCATCAACATGTAAAAAGCACACGAAAGCAATGTAGATTTGTCTGAAAGTGATAATTTTATTCACATTTGAAATAAAAATAACTGCAATGGTGTCGTTTGGCTCGTAAGAGCTATGTTAGCGGAACCAGCTCGTGGTAAAACTGTCATCTTTCAAACTATTGTTAAAGATAGCGATGAAGATGAATCGACTTCAAGAGCTTACATAATGGACGAGTCGCTCACGCATTTCCTATACTTTACTATTATAGAGAGGCGTGTAAAAATAGACCTGTATGTTGCTCCATTCGCTAACTCAACGTGTTCAGTACACATGATAAAAAGTCGCAGAGTATTATGCATTGAATAGGAGTAGCAAAAAACCGGCGATGATTACAACCGCTTTCGGAAGAAAGCTGAGACGTTTCGCTAATTACTAGCATAACTGCATTTTTACTTTCGATTCTTTACACTTGCTACCGATTACGTCGTTACTGTCGTTTGACAATAATATCTCAGAATAAATGCTTGGGTGAATTGTTGTTGTTACTTTGTATAATTACTGTTTGCCATCGGAAACGTGGGTAATTTTTAATAACCATCCATAGAGCCTTCTATAGTAATATTAGATACTTACCTATAAATGCGAAAGTAACTCTGTCTGTGTGTTTGTTACTTCTTTAATCCGTTTTGGATAAAATTTGGAACACGGGTAAACCCATGGCCTGGATTAGAACCAAGAATACTTTTCATCCCGGGAAAACAACCTCATTAGAGTACCTAGAAAATTATGCTTATGGAACATTCTCTTGGGACAATTTTCGACATTCACGTGGGCGACGCCGCTGGCAGAAGCTAATCATAAATATATTAAAAAAATATTGTTTGAAAACAAACAAGATGTTTCCATTTTCCCATTGGCTGTTAGTAGCTCGGTATTGTACATACCGGCCGGCAGCCACAATGCTCGTTCTGGTCCAGTCGTCGGGTCATGCCTGACGCCTGCGCATCCGTCATACCATCAAATCTGTGCCATTATGCTCACTTTTTTTTTTTTTTTTTTTTTTTTGTCGATGGCCACTCGCAGTTTTCAACCCTAGAGGGTTGTCAACTACTAAACCGGACTTGCCTGTGTGGGCCTCTAGAATTTAAGGCCCCCAGCCGAGGCTACAAATATTATATTTATTAGAACTCCGCTCGCTGAGGGCACCCCCTGTGGGGTACGGACCTCGGCTCAGCGGCGTCGTTTTGGGGGGGGCAGCAAGAGACTGGCTGGGTCATGTCATTATTTAGGGAGATATTTGTCACTACTGGCTCAGCTTCGCGGGCTGGCTCGTTTGGCAAAAGACGGGGGGGAGCGTTACTGGGACGTCGCGACGGACCTCGGCGGCGAGGTCGGAATACGGATCGCGGTCTGTATTTGTGTTTCTTGAGAGTGCTGGTTTCCCTACAGCTTTCTTGAAGGACGGTGATTGGGTCGTCAGGGTCGACGAGGGTATGCC
Organism: Lacanobia oleracea; assembly: GCA_950371165.1. Lineage (NCBI taxonomy): Eukaryota > Metazoa > Arthropoda > Insecta > Lepidoptera > Noctuidae > Lacanobia > Lacanobia oleracea. The sequence continues at coordinate 9,220,746 of OX493393.1, forward strand.
GAGGACGGCGAATCTTACTAATCTTGGAGGGAGCGTATCGGGTAGCCGATACGATTAAGGGATTCTGGTGCTTTTCTGCAGATTCGATGAAGTGCTTAGTAAGACGCTTCATGAATTGCTTGATAGTTGGGACTTTGAGGTCGACATGTAGTCGGTCATTCCTAACGAACCACGGAGCGCCCGTGGCCTTTCGGAGAAAACGATTTTGGATGGTCTGCATCCTATGGATATGTCGATCCTTTGTGTGTGCGAAGACGGCACACGCATAGGTCATTATCGGACGTATGCACGTGGTATAGATGCGCAGTTTGCATTTAAGGGATAGCTTGCTGCGTGCATTCAGCATGGGATGAAGCCTACCGAGAGCGAAAGCGGCACGCGAACGTACCGCTTTTATGTGCTCGCCAAAGGTGAGGTTTTGGTCAAGGATCACTCCTAGGTATTTGGCTTGCTTCTCCCAAGGGATCGGCTTGTCAAACATGGTGATCGGACTAAGGGGGGGTAGAGCTCTAGTACGCGGCTTGCGAAACAAGACCGCCTGGCTCTTCTCCGGATTTACTTCAATCCTCCATCTCCGAAACCATTCGCCTAGGGCGTTGGCGGATCTTTGGAGGTTGAGGGTGATGGCCTTGGTGCTCGTGCCGGAGCAGTAGATGGCCGTGTCATCGGCAAATAATGCCAACTGCGTCTTGGGGTTTTTGGGGACATCGCTAGTGAATAGCGTGAATATTAGGGGGGAGAGCACACCGCCTTGCGGTACGCCGGCACGGATGGGACGGGGGCTAGAAAGCGCCCCTTCGATACGATAACGAAAGGTACGATTCGACAGATAGTCTCGTAAGATGAGCACGAGACGGTCTGGCACGCCAAGTTTATACAGCTTGTAAATCAAGCCGTTGTGCCAAACTTTGTCGAATGCTTTCGCAATATCGAAGAATAGGGAACCAGACATCCGACCATGCTGGAAGTGGCCGTTGATGTGTTCAACGATACGATGTACCTGTTGAACACATGAGTGATTAGCTCTAAAGCCAAACTGCTCGTCTGGAATGAGGCTCTTGCGCTCGACAAAATCCTTGAGACGCTTATAAATAAGTCTCTCGTAGATTTTGCCGAGCACATTGAGCAGGCTGATGGGGCGATATGAGGTCGGGGAGGACTTGGGCTTTCCGGGTTTGGGAATACCAATAACGGTAGCCTCTTTCCACTCTTGGGGAAACATGTTGTTGGACAGAGCGCCGTTGAAAATGGCGGTCATCAACACGATCAGAGCTCTAGGGAAAAGCTGTAACACCTTGTTGGTGATACCATCGGACCCAGGTGCTTTCCTGGGTTTGAGTCGCTTAATGATATCCTCTACCTCGTCTGGTGTGACGGGGGGGAGGGGATCATCAGGGTCCTCGACAGGGGGGAGAGCAGTCCTACGTTCGACTTCAGCGTCCACCTCAGCGAGATGGGCCGGGTCGACCGGGATTGTGCTCGGGGAGCATTGAGACTCCAGACTGTCAGCCAGGCATTCGGCCTTCTCGTCGTCGTCGAACGCGACGGAATTATCGGGTCGAGTGAGGGGGGGCATAGTGGAAACCTCAGCGGCGCGTAATTTCCTCTGAAGCTCCCAAAATGCTAGGTGGTTTGGCTCGAGATCACCAAGAGTCTTATTCCAGCGCTCTTCACGCAGCTCTTTGACACGTTTACTTAGCTTACGCTGTAAGTAACGCATAAAAGCTTTGTTATTTGCGCAGGGCCAGGAGCTATAAGCTCGGACGGCCGCGTTCTTCTCAGTCACGAGGGCACGCACATCGTCCGGGAGCTTCCAGCGACGATCAATCGTCACTGGGACCTCCCTTGAACAAGTGTTCAGGACCGATTGTACGTGTTCCGTGAGTGAGCTGATCGCGGATCCCGTGTCGGCTGCAGACTCGATCTCGTTTGGAATCTTATCCAAATGATGTGACGTGGTGTCTTTCAGCATTTCGCTTACTTTCTTCCAGTCAGTGATCATTTGGGAAGGGGGGGGTTGGTTGGGATCCATAGGACCATATCTGGGAGCGAGCTCCAGAATTACTGGTCTATGGTCCGAGTTTAACTCGTGCAGTGCCTCCACAGAATGCAACCGTAGGTTAACATTTTTGAGAAGGGTGATGTCGAGTGTATCGGGACGATGAGTGTGGTCATGAGGGTAATGCGTGGGATGCATCGGGGCAATAACATCAAAGTTAAGAGAGCAGGAGAGGTCAGCAAGAGCTCTGCCTCTGCAGTTGGTGACCTGGCTATTCCAGGCTGGGTGCTTGGCATTGAGGTCGCCTGCCAAAATGACAGAGTCGCTCAAGCCAAGAAGAACTGTAAGATCATCTCTCAGGGAAATGTTGTCCGAAGAGCTAGCGGGGGGAATATAAGCTGAGATGATCGTAATAGGTTGATGGCCTGTCATGCCCAGCCGACAGACAGAGGTCTCAATCAGGGATAAGGTGGGTGGATCCATAGGGATGCAGTACAGGGACAGTTTATAATAAATGAGAGTACCTCCACCATGACACCGGGTCCTGTCGTTGCGAACTAAACGATAGTTGGCAATTTTAGGATCCCGGTGGTGCGGTTTTAGGAGGGTCTCTTGCACCAGAAGAATATCTAAGTGATGGTCGCGGAGGAAAGTGGCGATCTCATCACGTTGGCTCGGAAGGCCGTTAGCATTGAAGTGCCCTATCCGGAGGGCCTTCGGTTTGAGCCTACTATTGATATGGGATCTACCCATTCAACGCATTGAAATTTTCGATGTGGCATTGAACGTCGCCATACTCTTCTATGATGTCCGGCAGACTGCTGGAGCCTTCGGCTACAGCCTTCTGCATTGCTTTTGCCCTGGGCGAACAGAACGCCAGGTACATCAGCTGGGTGTTGTAAATTTTTGCCCCCTCGAGTAGACTAGAGTTACTCTTTGGGGGGGGAGGAGGGGGGGGGGACCTTTGCGCAGACTTTTGCGGAGGCCGTGAGTCCTTTTTAGCGCCTGCCCGGGAAGTTGTTGGCAGGGAAAAGGGGGGGATGGCGACATCCTTATGGGCTGGGACAGCCGGGGGGGACTTGGAAGTCTCGGGGGCCAGAGGGGCCTTTGAGGCTTGGGAGGGCTTTCGAAGCGCTGGGAAGTGCTTCTCGTGATTTTGCGCGTTCCATGGATTGGGGCGCTGGGGATCTGAGGTCTTGGGACGGACTTCCCTTTGCTGGCGAGCGTTACCGCGCTTCGCCAGGTTAGGGGAGGAAGATTTGGGAGCCTTGGGGCAGCCCCGGTAGTTAGCCGGGTGGCCAGACTCCCCACACAGCACACAGCTGGGAGGGTCGACGCAAAGGTTCCGGTCCTTTGGACGGGGGCAGTCTTGGGTGCCATGGTCACCCAGGCACTTAACGCAGCGCGGTTTGCCGTGGCAGTTGCGCTGCGAATGACCGTAGAGCTGGCACCTATGGCATTGACCAACGGTGCCACTACGATGTGGTCTCTCAATTCTGAGGCCCTCCAGGTTGCAGATCCTGGCAACCTTGTGTATAGGGTGAAATTTACCCTCGACGGGGTCGCAGACGACGAGCACCATGTTGAATGGTGCTCCGCCGCGGCGGTGCATGCGGTGGACCGCATGGACTGGGATGTCCTGGCTCTTCAGGTCATCCTTAATATCTTCCGTGTCAATTCCGGGAGGCATATTCCTCACCACAACACGGACTTGCTTTTCCTCACGGAAAGCGTAGGAATGGAAGGCAACCTTCCGGGAAATGAGGAGCTTGTGGAGCTCCCGGTAGTCGCTGGCCGCGGCTACCGTGACTTTTATGCCCTTCTGTATGGGCCGGGCGTGTGTGTACTGAATTTTGCGTTCAGTACACGCGGACGAGATCCATTTCCACGAGTCACTATCGTGGAGAAAGAACGGGGGAGGGGTCTTGGTTGCGGGAGGCGCAACCTGCGATGTAGCCATCGGGCTAGGGGGTCTGCTCACCTGCTGGGAGGTGCCAGCAGGTGAAACAGGGCGGGAGGAGGGGGCTGCCGAAGCAGGGACAGAGGAGGAGGCGGCTGTACGCCTCGCTTTTGCGGCGGAGTCCACCGCAAAGCTCTTCTTTTTCCTCTTCCCCTTGCCGACTGAAGTGAAGTCGGCCTGGAGGTCTGACGAGGAATTAGAACTGTCTGATAAATTCCCTAACTCCATGTCGTTGGAGTCAGGGTTGAGGGGGGAAGCCGGGCTCTCCGTAAAAACCTTACACTTGAGAGGGGGGGCAATGGAGGGGGTGGGGTCCCTTTTGGAACCCGAAGTGGATGCGGGCGTGAGCTCAGAGGCTAATTGGCTCTGTAGCTCATCCGCAAGAGAGGGGTTAGTTGCTGTGACGTGCTTTAATAGGGTCTCAAGGATAGCCTTGAGCCCTGGGGATATTGATTTGTCGGCCTGAAGGGCCTGCATGGTCAATGAGTTGACCATGTTGATGAGAATAGGGGGGGGAAGCTACGCTCCTACCTACGCCTCGAGGAGTCACGTAAAAACGCGGCTCCTCGAGCAGACAGTACCCCAAAAACTCCCTTCCCTTGGGCGTTTCCTAAGTGTTATTACCAGCGAGAAGAAAGCCCAAACAAACTCGCTGGCAACACTACTGTCTGTGGGCCTGAGGGGCCAGTAACCTAACTCCCCGGGTGGGAGAGCCCGGGGATGAGTACCCTCCCCGCCGGGTGTAGGCAGGGAGGTGAGTACCTGAGGTGGGCCCTAAGCTTGTAAACCCACTGCCAATCTTAATGTGCAGTGGGGCCCTATGGGTCTTTCGACCGATCCGGTGCCGAAGGGGTAGACACACCCAACCGTCACCGGGTGCAGCTGTAAGAGAACGGGGTTAGAGCAGTGGCCGCGACTAGGAGATCCCCCAAGGCCGCAGACCAAAGTCCTTCCGACTTAGCCGAGCCCTGAAGGGGCTAGGCTGGTGCGTCGGGTCAGCACCACCTGGGTTCGTTAGCACCGCAAGGTATCCCCCAAGTACCACCAACTGTGGATTTCACCCAGAAGGGGCCAAGGCCGCGAACGTTGAATCAGCTACAAGTGTTTTCACACTCGTAGCCGACTAAACGGCGTAGCAGCGACACGTGAGCGCGTAGCTGAGTGCGTAGCACTAAGCCAGCAAACACGTAGCACTGCTACGGAGGGGCGGGGCGCGCGACTGTGACGTCGCACCGATGCGCTACGAGACGTAGCGGCGGCGGAGCTCTGCTACGGCGTAGCACGTGGCAGCGAGCAGCGTGGAGTGTGGGAGCGTGCGTCTCGGTCGGGTACCGAGCACGGAATGAACCAACCGCCATTATGCTCACCACATAACATTACTTTATATAATGATGTAGGTATCACGACACGCAGATTTATGTAATGTAGGCAATTACCTACCGACGCATTTTTTGGTACATAGGTACCACACGGTATAATATTTTGTCATCAAATGTCAATCAGACCGATCTGCTAAGTTTTCTCGTTCTCCCTTTTCTCCAATGCTTGACGTTACCATATCCTTCTGAAGTTCGCGCACTCATAATTTCATTAATTTTAACATGCGCAAATCTCCCCCAATTCGAAAAATCTTTTCCAACTTACGTACCGGTAATTATATCTACCGTAACCCATCGTTAGCTCAGAGATGCATCAGAGATAGCATCTCAGAGATGTGAATGGCATACGGTAGAAGATCCCCAGTTGGCCGATTTTGTCGGAACCTGTATTGTCGGTCACTAAGGATATCATTCGCTTCTAGGTATGCCAAGAGCTTATGATTCTTCAATAAATGGTAGCAAATGGATCGGGATTTCTGAAATCGCATATCTGTTTATTGTTTACACCAGTTCATAACATAACATCACGCCGGTACGCTGTGAATGAGGGGTACGCAGGTACCGCTAAAAAGTAAAAATAAAAAACTTTAGTTTCGAAAGTCGGTGTCAAAAAACGATATAACCAAAAACACCGACTTCCGAAATTAAAGTTATTTTAATACTTTGTAGTGTTTTGTTTTTGGAAGTCGGTTGTATTTTTTGTTAAAAAAGTTTTTTATACTGATGTTACCGTGCGCTTCCTCTCAAAACGTCGCGAGGCCACCCACATCCGTTTTCAAATACCTACTAAAATAAAATGTTAATGATTTTGCAATTCCATTTCGAGGCCTGAACAATTTCTGGTTTTGTTGTGATCGAGGGCGATGCGCCCGTTTATGCTAAAAACATTATTTTGACCATTTTTGTTTTAAGACGAAAGTTTTTCCTTTTACGGCTATACATATGTAGATGCTTCCGATAAAGTCAACCAAATATACGATATGATTTTTCGTTCTTATTTATTTTTATTACACGTAGGTAGGACGTATCTGGAACACTATAAGTAACAAATACTTTTGGATACTGGCTAAGTTTCTCTTTGAGCGTTTTCATATTTAAATGAGGCTGTTATAATTAATGAATCATGTTGAATCCGTGAAGGGTTGAGTAGTGGTGACCAAAATAATACTCAAACATAATATATTTCCATTTTTAATATTGTGCGTCTAACAAGTTTATTAGGTACAAAAATATAATTAGGTACCTACCTACCTATGATCAGAAGAGTGTACCTTATATATAAATTATGGAATCAACACCGCTCATATAAAAGTTAGTTAGCTGGTTTTCGTTGGCCATTCACATAGGTCCCAACATTCTTCTTTAAGCGTTATGGCGCCTTAATGAAACATGTAAATAAATAACTAGGTATTAAATCAGGAATACTTACCTAGGTACGCCATTTTATGGGTCTAGAAACTGGTTGTCTTGTACGGAAACGCTTTATTATTAGTCAAAGGTCTATTATATGATAGGGAAAATAACTATAGATATGGCTAGTAGACAGTAGTTATGGGTGCCTATAAACAGTATAACCCCTCTATGTACAACACGACCGGAGGAATGCGATTTAATCGCTATAAATTCTTTAATTGTAGGTAGGTACTTTATGACCACTTTATCCCCTAGAACACTACGTCAGTAGGAGGAATGATATATCTTATGATTATTCTCAATCTAGTCAGATTGACAGCCTTGCAGTACTTAACAACGCCGTAAAATCTAGCCAACTAAATTCACGGCAACACTTTCCAGTTTGATGCACTTCACAATATTATTAAGCTCACTTACGTCTTGGCGGCGGCTCTGCCGTGCCCCCAGGTAACACAGACCTATATTTTGGAATCACTCTAAATTTCTTTCTGCGGTGATTGATAGTTCCTCGATCAAATCGATTGCATAGATGTTAACACTCATTAATTATTTTGACTTCGATATCATACGTACAACGATGTCGAGTTACAATAAAAAAACGTCGACCATGACTGCGCAGACATCGTATAAATGTGTATTCATTATTTATCAATGTACTCCTAAAAAAATACTGTCAGTTTATTTATGTGCAGGGATTTAAATGTAGTCGGCTCTCAAATTGGTAGGTAGTATTGTTTGTCCAATCATAAGTAGCGTCGAGTGGTTTCCTTCAAGTAGAAATTATTTACTCAGTCGCCTAACGCCTACTTACTCTTTCACTAGGTGATGAGTGAACTAATTCCATATATTATGATGCGCCACACGCCCGGGGCATGAATATGATTGAACTATCCGTAATGTAAGATATTCATTCACTAACCACGCATTGGTCGGCTTGTAAAACTAGCGCAAGGGAGATCCTATTACATCGATGATACTATAATTATTGGAAGCAACAACGGCTCAGTGAGCAAGTCATTGGGTTAATGGCACGCCCGGATCGCTGCATTGCTGATCCATCCGAGCGGAACGTTAAACACCCCTATATTTGTTATCGGAATGGAATGTCTAGATTTTTTATGTTTGCGGTTTACAGAAGTGCTGCATCTGATTGGTGAGCCTGACTTTCGCGACGTTAGACTGAGATGGGAGTATGGCAAGCCTGATGAGGAAGACCGGCCGAAAGTATTGGCGTTTCAAGTTCATTACTGCGAACTGCAAGCATGGGGGCAATATCGCTGCAGGACGAAGGTACTGAATTAGAAATTGTTGTAGTAAACTTAAATAACCAATATGGCACAGTCGTGTGAAATATAAGTCGTTAAAAACTATGACATTCTACAATGGTATATGTTGGCAATGAGTTGGCACTCCGAAACGGGAGATAATGGGCCGGGGTTTGCGCGGCGAGCGTGACTGCGGCGTGACTGTGACAAGGAACATGCCCGCCAGTCATTACTGTATTTACGTGTTAATATAGCACCACTGCCAGTGTTTGTAGCCTTTCTCTTTTATTGAATCAGATTATATTTAAACATTGAGCTTTAGGTTGACATCATTATCCGCACTGCTAAGCTACAATCAACTTTACTGCAGGCAACGTTGCCTTAAACATAACGCTAAACAATGCTGCTTCTTGATCGTAGGGTTGTCTGTTAAGGGCTGCTTACTTTGACTCTCCATAATTCCGATAAATTCCTGTAAATTAGTTGCCTGGGTCTTATAATAATTTTGAATTGTGGTCTTCAAGGTGATCGACACAGCTGAAGATGAAAAATCCTCCAAACCCTCGCCTAGTACGACGGAATCGTCAACGACCACGAGCCAGCCGTCCGGTATGAGGCGGGGGCGCATGTACAGCACGCGTATCATCGGCTTGAGAATGGCTACAACGTATTCCTTCGAAGTTAGGCCAGTCCGGCGAGACGCCAGAGATTTGGCAGACCCGCAATCGATTAGCTCGAAAATTATCATCGTACCCACGAAAGGATGTAAGACTTTTTTCTTATTTTTTTGGCAATCATTGACTTCATAGATTTGACAATCGATGCAACAAGACCAAACTAAATTAGAGTCTCATAGACCATCCCTGCTCCAGAGCGTATGAAATGCAAGTGGATTTCCAGGGGCAAAAAAAATCGGTCATATTGAATGAGTAAGTCCTCCAGAATAAATTAGCTTAGTTTAGGTCCCATGCAAGAACATACCAACGTTAAACGATATTCCTTTTACAGTTTCAGCTCGCGCCACTCAATGCCTGCCACACGCGAGTGAAGTTGAAGTATCTACGGGTCCGTTCTTCGGAGGCCGCATCGCTGTTGAAGCAGCTGATGGAGGCCCCGAGCGATGCTCAATCCAGGGCAACCCCAACAGCGCCCAAGACGCGTACATCTTGCGGATCCATCACGACGAGTGCGGCTCCGAAGTGAACGACACTACTGTCGCTACCTACGTCATTGTACAAGAGAATCTGCCCATTCTTACGCATAGCACAAGACGGTAAGTTGCGAGAATTTTGAATGCCAAAAAGAACGCATTTTAACGACTGAGTCGAATGGGTTTCCTTTCGTTTAAAGCAATACAAAATTATGTGCTGTTTCGATTATTTATCTTGTTTCTTCCAGGTTCTTGGTGCTCTGTACCTACAAACCCGAGACATTGACAGTCAGAGCCGGCATCAACTTGCCAAAATCCAATCCTGGGGACGTGCTACATCAGAATAAACCTTCGAGCGGATCTGTCGAGCCCTACGAGAATCAGGACATGGACTACAACGAGCTACAGCCTGCCAGACTCGAAGCGAGGAAGGAAGAGTCACAACAAAGTATGTCTAAACGGTTCTTCAAAATTGATTCAGTTATGATTTATTGCCGTCCTCCTTACATTTTATTAATTATTCCAGGCGCGTTTGGTGAGGTCACATTGGTCATGTTCTTAGTAGTGGCTGCGTTTGGCGGCATCGCACTACTAATATGGAAGGTGGTACCGCAAGCTGACAGAGACAACATATCTATCGCGACGGTCTCGTCTCTGGCGCGCAGTGGCATCTTCAGCAGGCGGAATAGAGACAGATTCTCTGACAAAAGCTCCGTATATTCTATTTCGCTGTCAGAAAAAGACGAAGGAACCCCTAAGAAACCAAACGACGGCGATAATACGTCCGAAGCGTGATCATTTTGATATACTATTGTGATTGATCTAATTTAATTGTTAGGTGTAAGTGCACGTTTTGTACGGTACGCTGTTAGTACGACAACAATACCGTTTTATCCGAACTAAAATAAATTGTCGGTCAAGCGGAATAAAAATAAGTATTTATGTAAATATTAATAAAAGAAGCCAGACACACCAAATGTTAAAACTTGTAATTCGGGGCCGATTACTGATTTCCTTTTGTATACGTAAAAATATGTTTATTGATAAGTTTATCTCGAAGAAACTATTGCATTGGCATTTTATTTTCACGTGGCCAGTATTCGCTTTGCACTTGGATCACTAACATCAATGCTATGATTGCCATAGATATTTTCGACTATCCTTTATTTAAGACTTGTGTGGGGCGGACATACGGAACCTTATGAATTTGGAATTAATTTCGGTACATATTTATGTTCAATTATTTGTTAATGGCAGTTAAAGTATGTAGTTAAACAAAATTCCATGTCTTTCGTATGTCCGCTTGTGTTGAATTTAATTTTAAGTTAATACAAATAGAAAAACGAGTGTGAATAAAACAAATAATGTGACTCACGGTGTTTTATTTGAACACATCTTGTGTTTCGTCCAGTACAAATATTTGTTTATCCATCTTCACTTCTGGGAAAAGGAACTGGTTGACAATGTCGTTTAGTTCTTCTAAAGCTATTTGTGCGTGAAGTCGAACAGTTGTGTCCTCATTATTGTCTCTGTAGAGGTTCTTTAGTGTTCTGTATATAGGAAGTAGATTATCCTTCAATTGTAGTAACGTCTCCTTGCCTAAACCTTTGATTAAGCTGGATATGACCATGACTGCTGCTCTTCGGCACTCGATTGCTTTGTCGGTTTCTATTATATTCCAAATACAGTACAGTACCTTAAACAAAATCAGAACAAATTTTATAACAATTCATAAAATAAGTATATGAGATTTAGGCTCTACAGAACCCTAGAAGCATGGAGCACAAAGGTTTCTGGTGACATTTAATAATATATCTTACATCCTTTATCATAAGGTGCAAAGTTGCACAAGTTGCACTGTTTAGTTTGCGGTGTGGTTTTTTTTTTCATGGTTAAGCAAGTTCTCTAAGCTTGGTTGGGAGTTGAATAAAAATATTCTTAATCTAGACATTCACCTCATAAATAATGCTTCCAATTCTGTAGTGCAGCACTAGAGCAATTTCTGCCAGGTTTGACAAGGCTGATGTCCTGATTAGCGGATCTTCGTCATTGACTGCACAGAGCATAGTGTTCAGTAGGATAGTTTTGTGGACTATTGCCATTTCACCTGTAATAGCAATTAAACATTATGAAAGGAGTCAGCCAGTTTTTATATCAGGGTGTTCTTAGAATGACACTAGATGTAAATTCTAGATCCAGTAAGTTGACCTCAAAGTATAGTTAGTGAACAGGCTTCTTCTTGGTAAGCTTACTCCACTGTCGACTTTGTCTCTGTCGTCTTTGACCTAGACTAGAGTCGAGAGCAAACCAATCTCAAATAAAAAAAAAAATGGGTGCATCAGTGGCGTAGCTAAAATTGGGGGTCTTTTTGGGATGTGTTTTTTTAAACAAAATAGTTACTACTAGCTAAGGACTGTCTTGGCAGGCGTCGAAGAAGAAAGCGAGATTAAATGTATAGCTTTGTGTTCAAACGTCGGGGCCCTTGTAGTCCGGTGGCCCCGTATCTTTGTTACGGCTGATACGGCGGTATTTACGCCCCTAATCAGCGACGCAACATGTTTTAGTACAAAAAGGTAAGGTGCGGTTGGCCTGTAATGTGCAATGGTTCATACAAAATATTTACGAAAGTGGGAGAATCTTTTCTACACGGCCCGGTGTAGCCGGCGCGACCCGCCTAAGTGTGGCAGCCTTCAGTTGTTTACTTGTGTACCAAAAAGCCCACTAGATGGAAAACCCTTTCTTTGGGGTTTCTTCTCTTAGGCCTCTGCCTCGAGTTTTATGGGTAGCGGGGCGGCGGCGGCGGCGGCGCGGGAGCGGCAGGGTCTAAAGTGTAAAATCAAATGGGCCAGCCCTCGAAAATAGCAGCGCGGCAGCGGCGCGAAAGCGGGCAACGAGCAGTGCACTCCAGTCAAGCGGTGACCGCACGTCTGTATTGCAGTGTTGTGCAATTTATTTTCTTCTATTGCCCACAATAAATCGAGCGTTAAGGTGAATGTTACGGGTTGCTCATTGCCATTTTCCCGCGAGATGGCGCTAAAGTCAACATTTTTAGTTTTATTTTGTTTCGAGTGTAATTGGAACAATATTAAGTCGCAGAAATAATGGTGCGACAATCGGATATTCCACTTTATCGAAATTAGTCAAAATACGGCATAAAAACCCTTCTGATTCGCCATACTTCAAATCATACTTTCAATCATGTCTATGTGTGTGTAAACGGTACTATAAGCGAGTTAGATATTATTTTCGTGATGTATGGCGAATCAGAAGGGTTTTATGCCGTATTTTGACTAATTTCGATAAAGTGGAATATCCGATTGTCGCACCATTATTTCTGCGACTTAATATTGTTCCAATTACACTCGAAACAAAATAAAACTGAAAATGTTGACTTCAGCGCCATCTCGCGGGAAAATGGTAATGAGCAACCCGTAACATTCACCTTAAGAATAAATTTGAATAAAAAATATTGTCGTCGTTGTTGACTTTTCGTTCGCGAATAAAAACCAATCTCCGACGACACAACCACGAACACAACACTACGCCGCTATAGTGCCGCGCGATCTGCCCGCTGGTTTTGAAAACGGGTCTAGCTTGCCCGCCCCGCTCCCGCACCACCGCCGCCGCCACCCGGCTGCCCGCAAAACTCGAGGCTCAGGCCTTATGAGGTTTTAACTTTCAGACATGAAAAGAAAGGGTCTCTCACATACTTTTAAATTCAATTATTGGTAACTACTACTTACCTAATCTTTTGGTAACTTTTACAATAACATCGCCAATCTTCATCCTCAACTCAGCATCCTTGTTTTGACTCTCATTTGTTTGAACATTCCTCTTCTCCACAGTTTTCTGCTCTTGTAAGAATTCTTTACATAATATTTGTAACACATCTTCGGTACAGTGCGTGCATAATGATGCCAAACCATTGACTGCTGATAAGTAGATGTAGGAGTCTGGATCTTTTAGCTGTTCCTGCAAAAATATCGTAAAATAAAATAACTATCAGAACTTTTATAAGAAAGGTAAATTGAGTTTTAAATTAATTATTATAGAGTCTTAATTTACATTGCTACAAATGTAACATTTTTAACAGAAAAAGGCTAGCAGTAAACAGGTACCTGACATGTCCAGACATGTCTGTGGTACCTACAGAGACGCCAGCACATCAAGCTACAACAATCTGTCAAATTTTTTTAAGGTGAATGCTCCAGGGTAACCCGCGAAATTCAAATATTTTTATGTTTTTTGCAATTTGCCGGTCAGTGTGAAGCTGTATGTGAACCAAATGCGATCCGCGACCGTAACGCGTATTTATCTAAAGAATTATAACCATTTTAATTATCAATATAGCCCTCTAAGTTCATGTAGTTCGAAAGAATTATTATTTCTGAAATATTCATTCTTTGGAGCATCCACCTTAATAGATTTTCAACTTTATCGCCAAAGCTTTAGGTTCAAGGTTGATTAGAATAATTTGACAGTTTCGGGCAGGGCCGAAAACCCTTATATATTAAATACAAACTTATATAACAAATCGTAGAATTTTGATTATTTCTACGACTTAGGTTACACTATCTGGGTTACCAGGAAGAAGAAACATGTTATCTGTATTGAGGTTACCGTTTTAATATTGGTTACCTAAAAATTACCATAATTACGAGAAAGAAACAGAATATCGCAATAGGCTAGTTTCCACGATCAATAAATTGCAAATCTATTTAGTCCGTCAGAGTATTGAAAAACAATGCATGTATTTTTTGTTTTTGTAAATCAATGAATATAAGACAAAGATAAAACGAATCAAAACTCGGGAGTGGGAGCTCATGACGTCAGAACGCACTAAAAACACGGCGAGACGTAGTAAGAATTTTAAAAGCGTCGTATCTTTGTCAAATAGGGCCGTGATTGGTCGGCTTTCACCTACGTTCGTGTCGATTGGACTCTTTGTCACAGACACAGGCGCACAGAACATATATACCCTAAAGAGGCGATGCGCGCCCTCTGACTAATGCCGACGGCACGTCTATGATAAGAGGGTATTTTTATTTCGGCAACCGGTATTAATACTGGTTGCATTCAATTTAAGAATTAAGGTAACCATTAAAAATACCTGTAATAAAAAAAGGTTGTTACCAAAAAACTACCTGTATTGATTATACAGGTTTCGGTCCCTAGTATCGGGTACCTTGATGTGCTGGCGTCTGTACATAATATAAAATGAACTTGAAATATATTTACCTGGAAGATGCAAAATATATAATGTTTCTTAGAAATAGTTTCAACATCACCAGCATCGATAAGTTTCGTAAGCTCCATGATCCCGTGTGCTCTAACAGGCAGAAGCTCATCAAATGTATCAGCGATAGCCTTGTCACATGACGTGTCTTTCTTCTGAGGTGCTTCTTGGGATATCAGGGACAGTGCTTCTTTACACAGAATACTGTTCAAACTTGAATCGTTCTCACCTAGTTTTCTCAAAACAGGTATTAAATTACTAAACTTATTTATTTTCTCTGAATTTGAAAGAATAGTATTGAGTAATACCAGTGCAATAGTAACACATTCATCATTTGTTTCCGATTTCTGTTTCAATAAAAAATGTTCAATAAAATCTGACACAAGCATAGGGTTTGATTTTAAAGAGTTCACAATTTTAGGTGAAGTGGATATTTCTGAAAGTAACCGAAGAATGATTGCATATTGTTGATCAGTTTCATTCATTAGAACAGGATCGTCTTCACTGAACAATGTTTCTTTATTTCCAATTTTTCGTCTTCTGTCATTTACATCTGTTAATATTTTTAAGGCTATTGAAAATATATTTGTAACAAGTGCATCATCTGTTGCACTTTTAAATAAATCCATGAAGTATATAACAGCTTCTTCTTTCTCATAATCTTCACAAGTTGCCACTGCTTTTACGGCAACACCAGCATCAAATTCTTCCACTAGAATACCTGAGATACTGGAAACATCTTTCCCAAATAAAAATGTTTTAATCATATCAAATAATTCATCTTTTCTTAGTTTTTCTAAACTTTTTAGAATAATATCTTTCGATTTGATTTTCAATTCATAATTTTTTGTACACTTAACTCCAATGGAATAAATTAAATACAAGTTTGGCATGAAAAGTTGAACTGGCCACTTTAACTTGGTAGAACAGACACAAGCATGTAACACATTTATTTTTTGTTCAACTTCTTGAGGAGACAGAATGATTGTGCCAGGCAGATTACTATTTGTTGTTAAAGAATTGTAATCAAAGGTCTGGAATACTTCATTGACTAACAAAACTACCGGTTCTACCTGAGGGAACTTATCATTTAAGTTCAAAACACATGCTACAGCAGCTGCCAAATAATGTGTGTTATTCAAAGAAAGTATCTCCTGCAACTGAGAACAAATGTTGCAAAGATATTCACTTTCTGAACTGCTTCCATGTTTTGCTGCTGTGATTCTACAGATCATGTCAATTTTCTTCCATTCAAACCCTGTATCAATATCATAACTTTCTATAAAACACCTGATCAAGCTCAGCAGACCTCCAGGAGCTATTAATCTTTGACTCAACTCCTTAGCTATGACTCTTTTAGCAAATGCTGGGGGAGATGGCTCTGTACCACTTTGTAGCACCAATAGTTCCTTCATAAGGATAGGTTGGAAACAACTATTTACAAGATGATTATAAATACTAACATACTTATTCCTGTCTTCACTCAGTCTATCATACATTTCTTGAGTCATAGTAAAATTGTTATACATGCCTGGTTTTTTAAACGGTGCAAAGGACAATTGTATCAATGCTGCCAAATAATCTGAGAGATGCAGAGTTATGATTATAGTTTTAAGGGCTGAGACACTGTAACTTCTTGTAATAAAATCAGTGCAGTCGACAAGCATCTCATACTTTTGTTCATCAGTTAACAAAAGTCTTGGAAGTATAGCTCCGGTGATACATCTCTTTGACAACTTTATTCCAAGCCCTGCTATCAGACATGGTAACATACCAAGGGATGTTATTAGTTGAAAACATGTTCGTAGAAGTTTTTGGTTTTTCACACTGATAAGAATAGTTTCGTCATTTTTAAGCTCAGTAGCAAGTTCATCTATAGCATTGATTATCTTTAGCAAAAACGACTTTAACATTAGAAAAGAGTCATTTGATATTAATTGATTTTCATGTATGGCGATATCTTTGAGTATTGAAACAAATTCGCTGTGTCCCTCTGAAATAGAAAAGAATAATTAATTATATTTAAAACATAAACAAACAACAGTATAGTTGGAAAACATGAGTTACCTGTGTGGGTAATTTTTTCTATTCGGTTAAATATTGGTTGGAGCTGTGACATATTTTCAGCTAACCGTTTTGAACGAAGTTTTTTAATTTGTTGATTTTCAGGCTAATAACAAAAAAAGAGGACAACCAAAGCATGAGTCTATGTTTGTGTTGTGTTGATCAGTAAACTTGACAATCATGACATTGGTTATTTTTATTTTATCTTAGTTGATATTTTTGACAAGTTGTTGTCGATTTCTGAACGGAGTCACATAGAGTTGTAAATATGAAAACCAAAACCGGCTAAGTGCCGTGAAAACTAGCGTGTGCCGTCTTTTCAACAGTATAGATCGGCCGTGCCTCAACCTTTTTAGAGTTAATTATATAAAGAACGGACTATAGGAACCTGTAATATTTTATGCTGAAAAATAAAGTCGAGTAATAAGATACTATACTATACGAAAAGCGAAGTCGATTAATCAGGGCGCCATCCTGCGCCATCAGCATATGGGACCGTTTTGTAAAGTGACAATGTGACTGACAAGACTGATAAGCAAGTGGACATTTAAATTTAAATATTATATTTCATATTTTTCATTTGATATATTTAACTTTTATCTACCAACATAGATAAAGAAAATAAAAATTGTTTACTGTTCGTGCTTCTGATGCTATTATTGGTGAAACTTGACAACAGCACATCAAGCTACCCGAAACTGTAAGATTTTGAACCTTGAACCTAATCATTTTAGAGATAAAGTAGAAAAAAAAATTAAGCAGCTGATGGACGTACGAACTTATAGTTCGCGGTACTCAAGATCACGAGCTTCCTCGGCTCGACGTCAGTGACACACGTGAAAGCTAGCTCATTACTTTGGTACTAAAAGCTCGTAGATCGAGCCACAAGTACGCGGACTTGCTCGCACGTCTATCACCCACTTTATAGGGAGAGCTCGATGTGCTGGCGCCTGTACATTCAGCATAATGCAGTTATTTCCTTATGCTACGTTTACACGCTTGCCATGGCTTGGCAAGCGTCCACAAGCTCCAAGTCTTTAACGAACGCTTCGATGCCATTACACGCTTGCATGTGCGTCAGTGTGTTCCGGACTGGCAAGCATGACGGACGTAGACGTTAAAGTTGTGAGGCCTCGAGTAAAGTCATAATCTCGTCGTAAGACAAATAACTGGCCAAGTGCGAGTCGGACTCGCTTCCGAACGAATTTAATTTTTTTAAACATGTATTTTAATAATATGGACTTCTTAAGGTGGATGCTCCAGGGCAATTTGCCGGTCAGTGTGAAGCTGTATGTAGACCAAATGCGATCCGCGACCGTAACGCGTATTTATCTAAAGAATTATAACCATTTTAATCATCAATATAGCCCTCTAAGTTCATGTAGTTCGAAAGAATGAATATTTTTTTTTATGACTGTTTTACTTCATTTTATGTGTCTTGTGCGAGTCCCAAATAAACATTTTTCTTTCTTTCTTTCTTTATTAGATGATCGTAGCGTAAAACTAAAAACGTCCGTTCGGTGCGAGCTTGTGATCGAAACTAGACACGCGCCAACGTGTAAATGCATCCCAAACGCTTGTCGCAAACCTTTGATCTGTGTTAAAAAGCCATGCCAAACAGCCCGTTCACACGCTTGCGTTTGTGGACGCTTGCCAAGCCACGGAAAGCGTGTAAAGGTACCATTAGCAATCGTTCCTTCTTTAAACTGTCAAATGTGTCATGTCATCATCCTGTCATCTCAACTGTCAAATGATTAGCAAGCAAAAAGACATTGGTGCCGAAATAAAGCGCATTATTTGCAAAGAATATTGATTTTAGTGGTTTAGTAATTTGATATTAGACAAGTAAATCCACCAATATGTTGATTAAAGTGAAGGTAAGACAAATAACAGACGATATAATCGGTGGAATGTATATTATTTACAATTCATTCTAACCTCGTTTCGTTTCAGACGCTTACGGGAAAGGAGATTGAGATAGACATAGAACCAACAGACAAAGTAGAAAGGATTAAAGAGAGAGTGGAAGAGAAAGAAGGCATTCCACCACAGCAACAACGTCTTATATTTTCCGGGAAACAAATGTATGTATTCATGTAACCTTGTTTCTTTGTGACCATTTTTGCAATCCGGTGTAATCCTGGATTAGTCAGTTTAGGTGTGAAAATATTATACCTTCATTCGGCGTGTGCATAGTTTAGACCTTAGTAAACGTTTTATTAGGATATCATCTGGTTTACTACTGACCTAAGTCCACCTTCTGTGATTGTAGCAGTCATTGAAAAATAAGTGGGATAAGTAAGATTTTAACCTGATTAGAGACGCTTCAACATTGCATTCACGAGTTGTTTATAGCAGAAGAGACCATATCTGGTGTTGAGACTTCCTTTTTCCAGAATTACCTTTTTTAGTTGAAGGTGTACTCGCTTCAAACCCGACACCGATCTTATTTGTTGTGCAGGTAATATAGGCAATTAAAAGTCAAAGTCAAATGATTTATTTCAACTAGGCTATTAAAGGCACTTTTATACGTCAAATGGAAATAAAATATTATAGTGTCTCTAGTTGTTTGTTCACAAAAGGTAGATGAGAGGAATAGACAAGAAACTCCATAAAGTTGTTTCATGTATACCTAATACTGGTACCTATTCAGCTGCATCAGAGTGCCCATTCTATTCTTTTTAAGCAACATTCGCATCTCAGTCGCAATCTGTCATAAACATATGGAAATTAAGGCTCTTTTCACAGACTCTAACAATGCAGTGGTGCTATTTTTTAATTTTCAGTGGATTTCCCAAAAATATCATCAATATCAGTGGCGTGCCATAGGTGCAAGCCAGCAAGACTCCCTAGTCCCCATACACAGTGCCATTTTAGTCTTTCTAGGTTCTTTTATCGTTTACATTATAAAATACTAACTCAGCTGATTTAGTTATTTTTATTATGTTATACCTATTTCGATGTTATAATGATATAAGAAATAAACACGTAGCAATTTAATATCACTATAGCACAGAATTCAGTACAGAAATATCACGGTGCAGTCGGTTGGCGTGATAGCGATGAGTTATATTATGGTGTTTTCTTTTTAACCAGGTATTACCTATGCTGGTCTATGCTGGCTTGCACCTACGGAACGCCACTGATCAATATATGTATAATTATAAAACTCCTCATTTGCTGAGCGAGGGATAGACAAAACAAAGCTGAAATTACTGGTCCTAGAAAGCTAAACTTTGGCGTAGAGGTTCCTTGAGGAGTGTACAGGCATTAAGAGTAGCCCATTCCCGAAATTCCTTCGGGAGTGGGGGAACTCGGGACATATTGTCACAACAAAAAAAAAAACTACCATAATATTGTTATTGTTATTAGATTTTGTTTAAATAGACGTTTTTCTCTTTTCAGGAATGATGAGAAGACAGCACAGGACTACAAAGTTCAGGGAGGGTCAGTCCTCCACTTAGTGCTGGCGCTGCGAGGAGGACTCTGATCTGGCTTGTGATAATTCTGTCTTATATTTATAACTACTAATTTTATTTTTCATTTCTTGTATAAAGTGATTGCACTGTACAACATTTCTTTCAATTTAAATCTCTGGGATGATGTTCTTCTGTAAGGTATACCCATTTTGGTAAGCAAAGTGCTGTTTGCATTCAGGATACTGGCACATTATGGTGTTCCTTTGGAGTGTTGTAAAAATTTCTTTGATAATTGCATTTAAAATTTTGCATTATATTAAATGAGAATTTAAATGAGATTGAAATAGCTGTTGCAAGAAGGTTTATTAATTAAAATCAAGTCATCATTTGAGCAGGTATTTATTATTACACCTATAACATTGTACATATAGTCAAAGTATAATTTACACATATTTGCGCTGAATGAAGTTTACATAAAAATAAAACATCTTTGGTTCACCACACAAATTAACAACATCAATTTTCTATTTTTTTTTTTCCTAATTTACATTAATTTTACCACAAGCCTTTCATTTCACAATTTAAAATTATTAACTATTTGAGCATTTCACTACTCATGAAATTGCTGCAGTGTTACTACTACAGACTTTAGACAAAGCATGCAGAGCCTAGACTGTTTCATTATGTATTACATACAAGTACACTTATATACTTCAGGTATTGTATAGGTAAATACAAAGAATAGATAAAAGATGAAATGACAAACTACCATACTTTAGAATCATTTTGGTGGATTTTAAAAACTACAAATCTCTCTAATATTATCAAAATGATTAAATGACTTTGGGACGGAAACATTTCCTTTAAAACATCAATACTTTTGATCTGCAAAATATTTTATTTTTATTAGAGTTTTTATTCAAGATTTTTAATAGAGCACTTATGGAATTGAATATTTAATAATTTTAATGGGAACATTCGAAAAAATTGAGCTTTACAAAGTAGGCGATGAGCATTCGAGTTTGGCACAACATAAGTTACACACATAGACGGGAAATGCATGAAGGGACCACATTTATTATCTAAATATTGTTGTAATCCAACTTTGTAACAGCATCTCTCCCAAACTCCTTGCTGTTGGCTCCTAGTCTGCTTTGATTGGTGCAGAACAATTGCGGCAATCGCGACCATGTTTATAGGAAGAGTTTCCTAACACCACACATTTAGAAAATACCATAGGTTGGCGTTTTTAGGTGCTCATGTAACCAGTATAACCTGTGCTTAGTGACATTGTTGTATTAGTAAGTCCCAATTACAATAAACTTCTATTTAAAAGAATGAATTGCATCGCCCCATTCCATCCTAGATATTACATTGAATGTATTTTTTTCGACTTTCGAATAAGCCACTCCACTGATTTTAGACAAGATGATTAGACTAATTACACAGAGCAGAGAGTATTATCAAAATTTGCACTAGTTACGACTAAAAATTGTTCTTGAAAAATAACTAAAGGAGATCCTTTCTGCATTATAGATGATAAACTCGAACTGCAAAGAAAACGTAACTATTAGTAGGTACGATTTAAATAAATGATCTAGCTTATATCACTAGGTGTAGTATAGTAATCATAGCAAGAGTTCTCCAATTCGTTGACGTCGTAGTCTAAATTGATAAATGATGCTCTTATGAAATGTAGCTCGTGGTCGGTCCTGGGGACTTGTATTTGGGTCAATGTTACGAACCACTGCACATTGTAACGATGTGGATGGACCGACAGAAGAAATGTGTAACAATAGCTATGTAGAAGTTTAGGATCTAGTACCTTAGCAGCTCAACCATCGGAGAGTGCCGGCGTGACCCAACCGTATTTGTCATGTGTTTTGACGACCGAGCGGAATGCTTCCTCTGCGCGGCGGCGCGTGAACTCGCAGGAGGGCCTGGGCGGCGCCCGCGCCACTCGGCCCTGCCCCTTCACCACAGACGCAGCGAACTGCATCACCACAGCTTCTACCGTGTACGCGGAAGCCCAGCCGCGTGGGGTCAGCAGTTCCATACAAATTGCACCACCTTAATTAACAAATTATTAATAAAATAAAGTAACGTAAATTATTGTTGGTAACTTGGTAAAGCTAGAGGGTAGCGATAAGTTCTGGTTAGATTCCGAGGTCAGGCCAATATCCTGTTTTTTGTAAAAATAGGTAGGTATCTAAGCTTAATACTCGGACAAAGTTGACCTTATCTTAATGTCGCAAGATTCTTTTGACTTGGGCTTTAATTTGCAAATGTACTCTAAAGCCTCACCTTCCATAACGAAGCCCTTCTCTATCCTGGGTTCGATGACCCGCATGAAAGGCGGTGCGAAGGGGAAGTTCTCTGGGAATATCAGATGCAGTAGTATGTTAGGAATGTGCAGCTCGCGGAGGTCGCTCGACAGCTCGCTCTCCGGGTCGATCTGGTGAAGGCGCACGTGCCACTCGAACAGGTTGTCGTTCACCAGTTCCACCTGAAACAAACATTGATTTGATATAAGCTGAATCAGTGGCGTAGAGACAGGGGCGTAGCTACCACCGTGCGGGTACCAGCTACTTATATCAAAGATACGGCCCCCCCCGGACTACAAGGACCCCGACGTGTGGACACAATGCTACATTTAGTCCCTCCGTCTCCACGAAGGCCCCCAAAACTGTAAGATACATGTACATGGCCCCTTTGAGACTACTGAGACTTGCTACGCTACTGCGTAGAGACCAGGATGAAACATGTACGTATATTAGGGTGGGTCAAAAAAAATTTTTTTAGTTATCGATTTATAGCGAAATAATGTTGAAGTTAGGTATCGTTATAAACTTTTTGAAATATTATTGAATTATTTTAAGTAGAACAGCTCGCGGACCGCCATTGAAGTTTTGAAAAAAAAAAAGTATAAGTACCCACTTTTACACCTTAAGTTACATGTTTGACGTTGGGTATAGTTTTATGTTATCATTGAAATACACGTTACTTTTGTTAAACGAGGATTTTTTGAGGTAAGTACATTCAGAGAATTCATGTATCAATGTGGCTAGTTTCTTGTGAAATTGCAAATTGTGTCATTTTTGTTTTAGAACTTGGAAGTTAAATTTTTCGGTCATGTCAAATAATAGACAGTCATACAAGTGCCCTATATTTGGAACTATAGAAGATATAAAAGAAAACGTGTTACCAATATACCAGGATGTTATGAAATGTTACGAGTGGAATAGACTACAAGTGAAAATAAAAAATAGCAGTAACAAAGGGCCCGCGTTTTCCGCAGAAATTGTAACCCAGAAAGTTGAAGGAGTATGGCAAAAGGTGCATACAAGAGTCATTCAGCTCCTGAAAGCTTATTGTTCCAAATGCAAAAATATTATCGAATCATTGAAAAGGTTGTCAACTGAGATAAAAACAGTTCTTGCAGCAAAGCGAAATTTTGATCGATATTTGTTCATGGAAATGTAAGATAATAAGTCAGTGCTTCTCTGGGACAATTGTCCCAGAGCACTCGGAAGGTATGGAGTAGATCAGTTGTAAAAAAAACAGCTTATCATAATTTAACTAAGTATGTTATAGAAACGAATGAAATGATAAGTAGTTAATTTGTTTCTTTTTTTGCCGTGGCTTCGAACACGTACACTCTTTCTCAGAAACCGTGCATTTTTAGGAGATGGTTTTTATCAGTGAAAAAAATTGTTTCTATAAATATATTTTAACTCTTTATCATATAAGGTTAGTTAAATACTTAGTTAACCAATACCCAAGAACCTAAATCTGATGCAGCGACCTTTTCAGTAAAATTCCAATGCAGTTTTACATGAGCGCCGCTGCTGTTATATGCGGCACGCCACCGCTGTTATATGCGTAATGTCCTTAGTGACCGACAATACGGGTTCCGCCTAAATTGGTCAACTGAGGATATTCTAGCGTATGCCATTCACATTTGGAGTGAAGCCATCGATAAGCACGGGGAGATACTAACGGTATCCCTTGATATCTCGAAGTGAGCTTCCTTCCTTCGGTCTGCCCACCGGATTGTCTGATTGGATTGCAGATTTCCTGAGGAATGTAGTTCGAAAGAATGAATATAATCATTCTTTCGAACTACATGAACTTAGAGGGCTATATTGATGATTAAAATGGTTATAATTCTTTAGATAAATACGCGTTACGGTCGCGGATCGCATTTGGTCCACATACAGCTTCACACTGACCGGCAAATTGCAAAAAAACATAAAATATTTGAATTTCGCGGGCTACCCTGGAGCATCCACCTGTGTGTTTAAACACACAACCTAACCTAACCGTATTTTAACTAAAATACTTTTTATGGTACACTACAACATAATATTACTAAGTATTAGAATTTGATTCATCAACTTTTCTTTTTTCCATATTAAAGTGACCCACCCTTATGTATATTCTGCGTTATTATAACAGAAGGAGATAGTCACCTTTGATTTTGGATGATATCCCAATGCTTAGTTCCTTATCTCTCTGACATTTTTAAAGGTTCATAAACTTTAAAATCCTGCCATCTATCAACAGTTAGGTACGCACACGGAGTGAGTCTTAATATCTTACTGAACCTGATCAAAATTCCAAACTCCCAACCGATTAACTATAAAATTTACCTATGACTAATTTTTGCAAAAAGTAAGCGTTTGAAGTCCTTGAATCTTAACGTTATAACGTACCGTGTATACTGTAGACTCTGTAGATAATATCCTTCTATTTTATTCGATTGAAGTGGAAGCACCAAGCAAATGAATGTAAACGAAACGGTTGAGTAACTTTACCAATCAATAAAGAGAAACCTTAAAAAGTTGTTTTGAAACGTTTTGCATAATCCGTAACGGAGCGGAGATAACTCGATACCTAGCATTAATAAACATTTTTATGAGTGTCATAATATTGTGAATTCTTTATGGCTTTTATTTCGCTCCTTTCATTACAGTTCAACTGCATTCAAAACGTAAACAAGTATCGGTAAGTCCGGTCAGCAACATGTCGATTGTTACCTGACCTTTTAGTTTTTAACACACAAGGGTCTAAACATAAGATCACGATAACGACCCACTTTGCATGATATTTTTAGACTTGTTATTAGACAAAAAAGAGGATACCATGTATCTTTCTGCTAAAAATATAATGTTTGCATTTTTGCAATAGGTAATTAATGTGACAGAACAGAATGTCAAGCACACGTAAACAGTACTGATTGTCTGTTGACAATTCATTCTATAAATGAATAAAAAATATTAGGGTTCCGTACCCGAAGGGTAACCAACGGAACTCTATTATTACTTAGCCTCCGCCGCCCTCCGTCCGTCCGTCCATACGTCCGTCTGTCTGTCAGCAGTTTACCTCAAGAATCGTAATAGGTAGACGTATTATCATCACGCTAAGACGAATAGGAGCGGAGCAGTAATGAAAATTGAGACGCAAACGAAGTTGCGTGGGTCAACTAGTACTAATATATATTATATAAAGCTGAAGAGTTTGTTTGCATGAACGCGCTAATCTCAAGAACTAAGTACTGGTCCGATTTGAAAAATTATTTCAGTGTCAGATAGCCCATTTATCGATATATTATCACGCTAAGACGGGTCGATCTTCAAGGTTAAGCAACGCTTGCCAAGGTTGATCTGTGGATGGGTGACCATCTTAACATACCGAGTTTCCTCCGTGCCTCGGAAAGCACGTTAAGCCGTTGGTCCCGGCTGTCATTTGTAGATCTTTGGCAGTCGTTACGGGTTGTCAGAAGCCAGTAAATCTGAATCCAGTCTTGCCAAGAAGTACCGTGTTACCCAATTAATGGGTTGTAGAGGTCTGGTAGGCAGCCGCTCCGCGTAAAATACTGGTATTCAGCTGAATCCGGGTTGACTGGAAGCCGACCCCAATATAGTTGGGAAAAGGCTAGGCAGATGATGATGATGATCATCACGCTAAGACCAATAGGAGCGGTGCAGATGAAATTAAGGGGATCCTGTAGGTACCTACAAGAAACGTGTTTTTTTTTTAGGTTTACGGTACGGAACCCTTCGTGTGAGAGACTGACTCGAACTTGGCCGGCTTTTTCAAATCAATTTTGATATAGGTTCTTATTTTTTCCACAAACTGGAGGCAAGTGTCTCACCGTGAATACAGGATCAGGCCGGCTGTTCTGTATCCGCTGGATCTCCTTCAACTCTTTCATGAGGCGGCGCGTGCGCACGGCAGCAGCCCGCTCGCGCACCTCATTGGCTCCTCCCGCCTTCTTCTTTACGAGGTTTGTGGCCGACGGACTGGCTGGGAGACTTGCAGCTGCTGCCTCTGCAGGACTTACGCCGTCTCTGGAAATTCAAATGATAGTAAAATTAAGCTTTTAGTACTAATTCAGCATTATTTACATAGGGTTTTTAAGACTATAAATACAGGGGAAAAGCAAGGAAGGAATGTCAAATAAAATTCATATGAGTTTTATTTTTTAGTGAAAACTTCTTTAGCCGCGTTGTGCACTTTTTTTGTGATGGGGTAATTCGTAAGACGGTCACGTGTCCTGCAAACTTCTTTAGCGGCGTTGTGCAGTTTTTTTGTGATACGTTAAAATGTTAAACTCGCGTCAGGCCACGTGAACTGATCCAAAATTCGTAAGACGGAGGGAGAGAAGCACGTATTCAAGTTTTGACTTCCGCCGGCACTCCCGGAGTGCAACCCGTTGTTTTTTTTTACGTGAAGTAAACTTGAGCTCCTATTAGTACCTAATTTCGAAGATTAGATACCTACGTATAGGTAGGTACGTAAAAGAAGGCCACTTTGAAAAATGAAAATGTAAATTACGTATACACCTACTTACACAGTTTTTCGTGACATCTATTGTTTTACCCCTGTACCTACCCTTTAAATGTCAATGTGGACGTCAGCTTGACGGAAACAACAAAAGTAGGACAGTGGGACTCAGTGGGTAGTGTCAGTAACCATGTTTATGTGTTTCGCTTTTTGGCACAATACGGAAAAACAATTAAGTACTTATAAATGGTGGGCAACTAATTAGTGGGCCTTCAAACGTTTTTAGTAGATACAGATTTCCGTGAACTCATTCGTCAACTAGTTCAAGAGATGTGAAGGTGGTCTCCGGTAAACACGTCGCGATTGTGGTCACGAGTGAACCCGCATCGTTCACTCTTCAGTTTATTTATATCATTGACCTACATGCATTCATATGTATTCTTTAGATATTAGGTGTTAGTATTGGTATAGTAGGTACTTACATATCATAACTACGAGTCAATGTTTATGAGTTAACTATATCTAAGTAAGTACAGACGCCAGCACATCAAGGTACCCGAAACTGTCAATTTTTCCTAATTAACTTTGAACCTAATGTATTAGATATATAGTTGAAAATCTATTGAATTAATTTTACACATTGTTGTAGCTCGACGTGCTGGCGTCTGTACACTGGTAGATAACTATTAAACTTGAGTAATAAGTTTATTATCATTAAACACCATTTCCTACAACTTTGCCAAAATTCGCTTAAACACGTTCGTGTATTAGCAAATTTTGGCATAGGTAGTTGACAAATACGGGAAATAATTCGTGCTGTGAATTCCCACAGTACGAGTAATTTCCCGTAGGTATTTGTCAGTTTGGCTTTCGTTGGGTGAGCTGGAATTTAAGTTTAGAAAAACGGCGCTCGCCACTTGCAACAGTCACTGATATTATTAATTTGTTAGCCGAATTCGCAGCGATATACAGGGATGTAATTATTGAAAATTGTGCTTTTAGGTGGAAGCGCCAGGGTAGCCCACGAAATTCAAATATTTTATGTTTTTTGCAATTTGCCGGTCAGTATGAAGCTGTATGTTGATCAAAATACGATTCGCGGCCGTAACACGCATTTATTTAAAGAATTATAACCATTTTAACCATCAATATAGCCCTCTAAGTTCATGAGCCCCTATAGAATGGTTATTTCATGAAAAAGTCAGTCTATAGGGCTTCATGAACTTAGAGGGCAAAGAGAAAAATAAACTATATTGTGTGACATATCAAATGAAAGGGCTTGCTGTGAGGATCATTCAAGTCCATTTTTTATAATTTAAAATAAATAGTTTTGAAGTTATTCAAGAAACTAGACCAAAAATGACCATTCCTCCCCCTTATCTCCGAAACAAACGAGCCTAAAATAAAAATAAAAAATGCAGATAATAGTTCTATACCTAAAGATTACAGGAAAACCTATAAGAAGTCTGTAATGTTAATATAACCATGTTAAAAAATAAATAAGTTGGTTCGGAACCATATTGCACGACTCGCACTGGGTCTGTTTGTGTATTTGAGGGTTCACTAGAAGATACCTGAGGAGTTTAGGTATAGCTAGTTAGGTTAAGTTGGCACACATTTGCAGGAAGAAATTGTCTGTAGATTAATATCATAGAAGGTTCTGTATAAGCTGTTACAATTGTAATAAAATTGTTATTTGAGAAGGCATGCCTACTGTACCAATAAACATTACCTGGCTGATGCATATGGAGATGCCCGGTATTTGGCAATATATTCCCAGCCTTGGGTAATGACCGCCACATAGGGTGATAAATGTCGTGTAAATTGCCAACAATCGGAATGAGTTACTTCTTGTAAATGCCGGAGCTGGCAGCCAGGTGCAGTAGCCAAGCCGTTGTTCAGTGAGTGCTATGACGTTCATTAACACCTTGGCTATCATACAGAGTGAGTACTTGAGTCAGCTTCAAACAAAAAGCTGTGAAAGGTAGGGACAACACACAAATTACAAATCCCGCCGAGTATCTGCGTCCTTTGTACAGTGTTTTTTAACCTACTTCTTCAAAAGGGAGGAGGTTCTATGTTCGGTTGTATGTATTTTTTTTTATGTATGTTCACCGATTTCTCCGCCAATTCTGGACCGATTTCAAAAATTCTTTTTTTATTCGAAAGCCTATACTCCTGAGGTGGTCCCAGTGTCACCAAGTTAGAATCTGATGATGGGATCCCATGAAAATCTAGCAATATCACTCCTTTTGTACGGTGCACGTAGGTACATAATTCTTAAAATTATTTCACTGACATTTGCATTGACAATAAGTATAATATTGTATGTATTTGTTTTATATTATTATGTATGTCTCTCTATTAATATTATTTATGATGTTTGTACACTGACCGCCCTAAATCTAACTTCTTTAGTTCAGTCCATCCAAAGGTTGTCTGTAAGAGATTGCCCTGTGCGATAAGACCGCCCATTGTGCACTAGTTTTATAAGCTTTTTTACTGTGCTTGTTATGAGGTGTACAATAAAGTATATAATAATAATAATAAGTGTGTGTTAAATGCTAAGACCCTGCACAACCGCGAGGTATGCAGCCTTAGGGAATACTTCTTAGAGGCCGACGTGGGTATGCATCGAGATGTGGTAGCGGTGGACAAAGGCCTTACCGCGCTCTCCTTGGCTAACGAGAACTGGCGCAAACCTGTGGTATTAGATACTAACGACCGCAGGGAGGTATGGCAGAGCAAGGAGCTTCACGGACGCTTTTATCGGGTCCTACATGGGCCCGATGTAGACTTCTTAGCGTCCGTAGCCTGGCTTCGTTTTGGTGACCTCTTCGGGGAAACCGAAGGTTTTGTTTGTGCAATTATGGACGAAGTTATGATGACTAATAACTACCGGAAATACATTGTGAAGGACGGTACGGTTGACATATGTCGGGCATGTCACCGGCCCGGGGAATCCATCCGCCACATTATTTCCGGTTGTTCTAGTCTGGCTAACGGAGACTATTTGCACAGGCACAACCTTGTAGCCAGGATTATCCACCAGCAACTTGCTCTTAAATACAATCTTGTGGAATCGGAAGTACCGTACTATAGGTATGTGCCCGATCCAGTTCTCGAAAATGGTAGTTGCACATTGTATTGGGATCGGTCTATCATCACTGACAGGACTATTGTTGCCAATAAGCCTGATATAGTGGTGATAGACCGACTAGAGCGTCGCGCAATGATTGTTGATATAGCAGTCCCTCATGACGAGAACCTCGTGAAGTCAGAGAAAGATAAACAAACGAAGTATCTTGACTTGGCTCGCGAGGTTGTCGACTTGTGGGATGTGAATACAGCAGTTATTGTACCGATAATCGTGACGGCCAATGGCATTATTGCCAAGAGCCTCGACCAACATCTCAAGAGGCTCTCGTTGGGCAGCTGGATCAAGGGCTTGATCCAGAAAGCAGTACTCCTGGACACGGCGCGCATCGTTAGGAGGTTCCTCTCTCAGAAGCCCTGACCACCGGTAGCTTGGACCCTGTTCCCGATACCGGTGGGCTACTATTTTTTATATTTTTAAATGTTTTTTGTATTTTTATAGAAATATTTAAAAATGTAATAAGTAAGTATATATAAATAAATAAATGAAATAATAAGTGTTAAGGTGTATTTACATACGCACCCTAAATTTTTTTTGGTCCTTCGAAACTATTGCAGTCCGTTTAATCGGTTAGTAATACGTCGCGGAGCGAGGAGACATGAGAAGCGGTCACATCCTTCTGCGAAGCAGTAATGCTAGCAAAGGAGGAAGCCCAACGCGTGAGAGAGAGGGAAACTTCAAGCCCCAGCCGCCGCAACAGAAGAAAACACCCCGGGTGTCGGGAGTCGCAGGGCGAACCTCGGCCACCGTAGGTGCAGGCCTGTGGACGACAAGCATTGAGTGGCTTGCCGTCTGATCAGAACCAGGTCCGGGTCGACGGCGTGCTGTGTTCCACGCGCGCCTCAAAGAGCTGTCAGCATAGAAGACGGGGCCCGCCAGGGCCCGTGCCTGCTGGGGCTGCGGATTTTGTACGAAACAGGCACCGTACCCTGGCATGCAAAGGGCACTAGAAGAAACACGGATGGTTTATAGTCAGTAAGAGTTTGTCACTCCCTTCTGCTTTTCACCCAAAGCGGGAGGAGTCATAAAAAAAGGGTTCCTGAGCGACATAGTATACCAGCGTAAAGAGAGAGTTCCTGTGTTTCAACTTTTAAGTAAGATCGTTCATTTTTTCGCTAAACCATGGAGGGTTTAATCGCGTGCGTCAGGTTGAGATCCTGGAGGAAATAAAGAGGATGCAACCACAAAACCCTGGGATCCCTACAACTGACACATTTGCATTCACAAACAAAATAACTTCTGAAAACATTAAACCAGTGTCAAAACGGAAGCTACTGTCCGAGATAACAAAAATCTTGGACCCACTAGGCTGGCTGACCACTCTGACATTGAAAGCAAAATTGATGTTTCAAAGCGTTTGGCTATCAGGATACGGTTGGAATGAAAACTTACCAGATAGCGTACAAGAAGAATGGAAGCGGTTTACAAGCGACTTGCACAACATAACCCGATAACCCTTCCAAGTACATGGGTTCTGCGACGCCTCAGAAAAGGCCTATGCATGCACTATTTATTTACTGATATTAGACAACAAAAACAAGCCCTCAAGCCGACTAGTAGCTGCAAAATTTAGGTTGCTACCACGGCTTGAATAATGCAGAGCCTTATTACTTTCCCGTCTGATGAAAAAGGCTCTGAAGTGGAACAGCATTGACAAAAACACCTACGCCTGTACGGACTCACAAAATGGAAGTGATTCGTGAGCAACAGAGTACAACAAGTGCAGGAAATCATACCAAAACAACACTGGAGGTACGTCAAGTCAAAGGAAAACGATGCAGACTGTGCATCACGCGGTCTCAACTGTTCCCAGCTATTGCAACATCCTTTGTGGTGGCAAGGAATGGGTGAAAAATTACAATGAAAACAAACAGCTGATAAAGTTGCAATCATATCGACAACATGCGAATCAAAAGAAAAACAAATAAAAGCGTATGTTGTGAAACTCGAGCCGTCTTCAATTGTTATTGAATTATTAGACCGACACAGTGACATGGTTCACATTACAAGGGTCACACACAGCGTGGATAAAACGATCCGCATACAACTGCTCGAAGTCCGAAGCAAATACTACTGCGTACTTGACGTCAACAGGACTACAAAACGCTGAAAACCTGATATTGAAACAGATTCAACTACACACCTTCAAAGACGAAATTATGAGACTGAAGGAAAATAAGAGTCTAAGCAACAAAAGCAACCTTCTGAACCTCAATCCATCTCTTGACCAACATGATATCTTGAGAGTAGGGGGAAGGTTGCATAACTCAAACTTAAATGAAAACAGCACATCACGGATAGTCAGAAGCCAGTAAATCTGACTCCAGTCTTGCCTTGAAGTACCGTGTTACCCAGTTAATGGGTTGTGGAGGTCTGGTAGGCAGCCGCTCCTCGTAAAATAGGTACTGGTATTCAGCTAAATCTGGCTTGACTGGAAGCCGACCCCAATAAGTTAGGCAAAGGCTAGGCAGATGATGTTAATTACAAGACCAAAAAGTCACTCTTAAGACGTGCATTTACAAAAATTACGAGCCGAATTGTTTGGTTTTTTAGTTTTCCGTAGTTTGGATTTATTTTAAAGATCGGTAGGTACTAGTTGACTAGTGGATAGGGGGCACCACAGGCGTGGATTGCTTAAGGTATCAAGAAGTCTTAATCCGGCACTAGACCTACATTAGTAAAAGATGACGATCATGCAGCAGCAGCATGTAGAGCATGGGTGCAGTTTTGTATCAAAATTTAATTTAGTGTTCCAATAGACGTGGTTTGAGTCGGACAACTTGCATTTTTATTTGTGGATTCAAGCCCGCTGGCACTAATTGCATTTTACATTTCACTGACATTTGCATTGACAATAATTCTAATAAGTGTTAAGGTTTATTTGCCACCCTACACCTTTAGTTTCCAAAAATATTTGCCTAATCTACCTTTTTAAGTAATCATCTCTTTCTATCATAACTTTCAGCTGGTTCAGATCAGATCATGTTTCTCTATATTTGTTAATGTTGCCATCTACACAAACCCACCAAGTTACTGTTACTGTCTGCACAATATTTGCGTAGAACAAGCGTTGCAAATAGACATTAGTAGAGGGTTCAGGTACCTAGTGAAGAATTAATTTGACGACACGATTGGCTGCTGTATTGCACGTCGTGGTTTCGGTTCCTGCACGGATCAATTTTATTCGAATGGTCTACAGATAGTTGTTTCGGGTCTGGCTGTTCGTGTATTTGTAAACGCATCGATACGGGAGAAATTCCTAGTGAGCTAAAGTTAAAAAAAAACTGTCAAATTCGTACTTAGAGATCTCGATTCAAATAGGTAGGTTCTCAACATTCAGGTACAGTACAACGGACCTGGGTAATCTTTATTGTCTGATGAATTAAATTTGCGTTCTTCTCAGACTCCTAGTTGAAGTTAATGAAACAGAATGCATTAACTATGTACCTTTAAGTATATAAGCATGTTTACCTCATAATAACAAAGAGCTAAGGGAATCATGCAAATTAAATTCATTGAATGCCCTAGTTAGTATGCGAGCCAGTAGGTATCTAAAGCATTCTCAATGCGAATGCGCTCGTGTGCGGAATGCCGTCTGTCTGTAGTTCTCACAACTACTGCTGTCAATGCGTCAAGTTATCACAACAGTAAATATACCTACCTAATGAAACAACAATAAAAAAACCTTTATTTGTTCCAATAATAAAACAAGAAGACTGACGCATTCGTTCCACGCACTTGCGACAGAAACATAAGAGTTCTAATAACAGGAAAACACAGAAATATGTATAGAAGATGTATTAGTTTCACGGACTCATTTTAAAATAATACTAAATTTTAAACGACACGGAGAATATTTTGCTCTACCTACTTGCGCTTTTTACTAATTAATGAGTTCTTCACTTCTTCTAGCTTTCTCATTAGTCATTAGTCCGACGCTATTAATTTCAACTTGCAACCTACATAAAAACTTGCCAAAAAGGTTACCTACTTAGTCACAAGTAACGCGTCAGTTAATCATGTTTTTTGTATAAGTAACTTATTGAAAAGGAACAAAACAGTGTACGTTTAACGAAACTGGGGCGACCGCATGCCATTACTGATTTTGATAAATCACCGGGCTTTATGTACCTCAACGGTTATGTTTAAATAATAAATGTCGGTATCTTCAATACGACATTTAGTGCAACTGTAAAAATGATTCAATATGCTTTTGGTTTTGGATTGACTCCAATGATGTGGCGAGTATAATATATAAGTATGCATCGGACAGGTCAATGACTTTCAGGACATTTATTCCAAGTGTATGTATAGGTACATAAGTATATACGAGTATAGGTACCTGCAGTACAGATTACGTAAACAACTTCCAGCCCAGCGATAAGCAGCAGTTTCAATCTATATATAGTTTTTGTATAATTTATTGGCTCCGACATGAAAAGTGTGTAAACAAATAAAAACCAGACTCGCTTTATTTATCTCACCGGATACTTACATTCCACTTCCCCGTTAGGTATTGGCATGTATTGTGTCTCTTTTGAACTGAATGTTTAATGACATTTATTGTTTGAGGCAATAATATTAATACATTACCGACACCGAGTATAAATTACATACCTACTTTTAAGTTTTGTAAACGCTCTCTGATTTCCCGTCATTATGTATAAGGAAATGTTAAAATATAGATAGGTTCAAAAGAAAATTCTTCACAGTCAAGTCGGTAACGGAAATAAACCTATTCACGTAAATTACTTTCGTTTTCAAAGCTGTTAACAGGGGTTCAAAACATGTGAAGCCTCCACTGACCCTGAACTAGAGACGTCTAAAGGTTAAAGTTAACAACGTGACCTTGCACAACTAACATTTATTAACAATTCATATAAAATCGATCGACCAGACAGCCAGCATACCAACGACATAAACGGTTCAGGGATATTTTCTATAAACTTAGCGTATTTTTAGATTTGAAAGTGAAGTAGGCGTGCTTGTCACCCAACAGCTAGCTCCTGTTTGTCTGGTTCTACCGTAGTCCGTGCTAGGTTGATACCGTTAGGTACTGAAAATAACTAATGTTTTCATTTATCTACCGGCCTGCCTTTACTAGCTGGTCTAGAACATATCCGTCGAGTTATCACAGCAGCTTGGAGAATAATCTGATTCAAGGTCTTAGAAAAGGCATTTGACTTGGTCCTGAGTACACAAAAAAAACGTTACGGAGCCTTCAAAAAAGGTATTTATGACAACATCAAGCAATTACGTCATGACGCAAAAATGCCAGATCCACTTACATACGGACGTAGTCTGACGTTGGTACATACAACCGGACCAATGACCAGATTCCAAAAGTAGTTCACCAAAGAACTGTTTTAGGACCTTCTTGAATCTAGAAGATTACGTATCTCTACAATTTTGATTTTTAGTTTGTATTGGATAGCTAAAACAGAGGAACTTGACTTCTGCAGCGTTTTCTAGAACTCCCGATGCGAAAACGCTTTTAAAAAAAAACTTTGTCTAAAAGGGCTCTACTGATAGGTTTTTTTTATGATCAAAATTGATTCTCGCGTCACGCCTGTCAGCGGGAGCTCTTATGCAAGGAACCTTTTTTTTTTTGTTTGGGGTACCTAGCAGTAACCTACCTTCATGAGACATATTTAGTAACAAGTGTTGTGACTTCAGCTTTAAGGAAAGTAGATATAAAATGCACTGGGAAAAACTTCCGCGCCGTTTACTACATTTCATACACACATACATACTTATTCATTTAAAATACATGTGATACGTTGTATAGAAAAACTCTTGATTGTCGATGTCCATATAAAATGCCAACACCAGGATGCTATGAGTCAAATTGATCGTCATCAGAAACATGTTATTGCCTGTTCCGCAGTCGTTTAAATGTTCATTTACTACCATTCATAAACGAACGTAATTAGCGGAGACGATCAATTGGCTTGCACTTAGTGAAGGTAATAAAGAATTCTGCATTTTTGCACATTAATACACAGCAATTAAACAAAATACTAATTACTGTTATGCTGTAATTTGAACGTATAGTCTGTAGAATGGTAGAAAACGATTGATTAGAGAAATTACTCATGACACAGTGAGTGACAGAGTTAATTAATGTAATGACCGGTACGAAGCGATCTAATGATTAAATCTATTACAATAATACAACCAAAGTATAAAAGTCATGACTATGTTTACTAGAACGCCATTACATTATTGATTATAGATAAAAATAAAGTCACTAATGATATTTAACAAAAAATTAGGAATTAGTTAGTGTTAAGTCATCGTCTGATTAACTATGTATGTCGACCTATTAACATCAAGCTCTATCTAATCAGATGACATGCTCCTAATGGATCGCTAATGTTTTGTTTATTCTTCCATCACTGTTTATATTGGTGTGTCATAATTAACAATAGCTGGATGCATACACGGTGCGTTGCGGTTGCGTGTGGCCTTTTGCTTGAGACTTCTTTGTTGCGATATTCCGCATTGATACGTCAGTCATTATAGCTGTAGCGTCGATAACGGGTACAATATACTCGCGGTGCCCGTGAGCTTCTGTATGTAAACAATGCCTTTGTTTGTCGGCCACTGGAGACGAAATATGATGTAGAATCTGATTCACACTTCCAAGTGGCCACATACTTGATTATCTATTGTTACTTGAATGAAAGTGAAAGGAAAATATTCTCGCTGCTGGTGCTTTACTCTCCATTGTCTACAGATACTTATTGTGTTGTCGTTTAGTTCAACGAGGTTTCTGTTGTTCAGAAGCTTGATATGTTAATCATTCCTGACTTTGACTTAGCTGCCTTTAGGTAAAGGTAGAGAACCCGAATCAATGTTATGATGGACAATATTACCGACCTTCGCCTCTACAAACCCTTCAATATTTATCGAACAAGTGCAGCTTGCCAAGTTTATGTGGCATTGACGTGTGTTATATTTGTTTTAACATTTGGTCGTCACTCAACCGTGGAGATGTTATACTCAGTTGATTAGTATTGACCTTAACTGAATGTGTTAATAACGCTTGCGTGTTTCAAATTAGTGCCTTGATCTTAAAACACTGTATAATTTATAGGAAACCTTATAACGGTTCTTTCTGGACTTTGATTGTGCTTCATGTCTGTTTTATGGATGATTTGTGGCATACTTAGCTGTAGCAGATTTGGTAATATATTTACAGAATCATCTAGTGTAATGGAAGTAGGTCAATGCATCGCGCTATCTAAAAATACTTTTGTTTAAAACTTTTTGACCTGAATCTGATTATCAACATAAAAGTTACTCAAAAACCGGCTGAATGATTGAGAGTTTGGACGCATTTAACGTGTTATGAAGATAAAACGAATCCAGTTTTGAACAAAATGATAATAATATGTCTTAACTATTACGATACCGAGCTTCATCTGAGTGACAAAGCTCGCAAAGTGAGCTTTATTACACACAACATAAAGGTCTTATGTTTCGTCGAATTTGAAAATGTTGTTACAGAATAGCACTACAGCATGTTTACTATGATAGAGGTATTCAAGAGATGCAAATGGATGCAAAGAAAAACTCCTGGTATGTAGACTGTCTGAGAAGAATGTTTTGTTTGCTAAGAAATTGACATGCTCTCATTAAGTACCTATTGCCTATTGTCA
This sequence comes from Lacanobia oleracea, assembly GCA_950371165.1. Taxonomy (NCBI): domain Eukaryota; kingdom Metazoa; phylum Arthropoda; class Insecta; order Lepidoptera; family Noctuidae; genus Lacanobia; species Lacanobia oleracea. The sequence continues at coordinate 9,258,241 of OX493393.1, forward strand.
ATGAGTGTTTGTTTATTACCTATCAGAAGCCCATCGCATGGTTACAGATTGCTGAGTCATGCGTAATTCGAGTCTAAATTTTGGTTAGGTATAGGTACGTTAGGATAACTTGCAGGCAGATATTTCTTATATCAAATTATAACAATTATATTAGAGAATTTACAGACATACACCTTTTAACATTTCTCTTAATAGCCTTAAAATAAAACTTAAAAGTAGATATATCACCTAATTAAAACTTACCTTTTTGTTTTGCTTTGTCCACCTTCACTGTACTTTGTAAACTAATTATATATGTTTCATGAATTTATGTTCTGATACGCGAAATTATATGTATTTCTTGCGCGTCTTTCCTTGTTAGGAGTATATTTGTACTTATTCCTACCAGTCACATTGTCGGCACTATAGGTCTATTGTAAGAAAAAAATTGTCTGCAGAATTATATATGTACTTATACGACTATTTGATGCAAAAAAAAAAAATCAAATTGTTTGGTCTGAAATATTCTAGAGATTACTTCTGAATCTTCTGATTTCAGTGTTTGAAAACGATAAACGATCCCACATAATCACCATAAAATTGACTAAACGATGGAATTATTAACTTATTAAAATAATAACAAGCGAAATCGATGTATTTAGCTAGATACGATCATTACGCTTATCCACCACATTCTAGCGCGAGTGTTATTAACATTGTTTACAAATAATTAAGCTTGTTTGAGTTGAGTCTATGATTATGCAAATGAAGAAGATAATGTTTTCCTGAATGTATAACCCTCGGCATATAACCGTGCTCCATGTGTGTTATTTACCAATTATAGTTTGTTATGAAATAACCGAAGAGTTTACCAAGAAGTGATTGTTGTTCGACATTATAGACCCGTGCCGATGGCGCGGGCAGTGGGGCCCGTGAATGAGTGAGTGGCCAGCCCCGCTCGTGTTATCAAACATCTACTTCAGACTGATGTTACGACAACCCGCAACGACCGCTGCCACCGGTGTCGCTAACTCATTTGCACATTGTATGCTGTTTGTTTTGAAATTCTCCAGTTTCGAATGTTCTACTGATTTCGAGTGAACAGATACTAGTGACAATTTATTTGGATGATGATGTATGTATATTTATTATAGTGAATGTGTACCTGTGTCTCCGCAGCAGACCTCGGCGCGCTGGTGAGCCGCTCGGGCCAGCGCCATCATTGTCCAGCTTCTCAGGAGAGCGGAACAGCTTGCGGAAGGCGGCTGCCACCTTCTCCTTTGACCGGGACGTCATGTTGCACTAGGTTAACTACACTTCTGTCCTGCACTCAACTCTCCAAAACGATAATTTAACTTTCACACGATGTTTATTTAATTCACTATTTTATTTCAGGAGATACGTCTGTCGTGACGTCTACGCGGCATGTCACGAAAACGTCAAAATATTTTATTCGAATGTGGAGTCCGTAGAGTTGTATGCAGGCAGTAATCGTTCAAGTGTTCGGCATGTGTTAGATCAGTCGAGCGTCTCGCACGGCGAGGGTCCGTGATGTGCGGTGTCTGCTGCAACGCACGTGCGACTACGCGGCGAGAGCGCCGATGAAATCGAAACTTGGCACGCTGGAGGAGGTCGGTTATCGCTCCTCGGTGGACGCGTGGTGGAGCGCGCGCATGTGTGTCAGCGAGCGGCGCCGCGAGCCGCGCATGTCCGCCTGTCCGCACGACCGCCGCCCGACGCTGCACTCCCACAATGACCGTATCACCGTGCCGCTGACAGCTGCGCCGGCGCAACAGGAACTTTTCAGGTTCCCAGAGTTCGCTGATCCAGTTGCCCCTTTAATTCCTCAAAAGTTCGTCATCGCTTTGTCTCGACATGCACTGCAAAAGGAGGATAGAATTTGAGATTTGAATGACTCGTCATCAAAATATTTGTTTGACTCTACTGAGACTGTGACTAATAATAAATAATCATTATTTCTCTGTTTGCTTTACGGAAAACAGAAAGTAGCTTTGTGGAGAACCACAGTAAAATGCCGAGTATTTGATACATTTGGGCCTACCCATTTTTAAACATAATGAAATAAATGTTAACCTACTGATTATTTTTTGAAATATCATTTATCACTGGATTGTAGGTCGATTTTGCTTATTATTTTCTGTTTGCAGAGTGAGATATTATATTAAATCGCGGAAAAATATGGATTAAACTTAAGTACCTACTGTACAAAAAAAAGGTTGGTAATAAACTAATGACATTTATGAATATGGGTAGTACCTACGTGGAATTAATAATGTGGTGTACCTACTGTAGCATTTTATATTAATTGACTGGTTCCAATGTTGTCCTCGTGTTGACCTTGGCACTGGCGAGGACGTCCAATACCCGGCTCTACAAAGCCTACCCGTTATTGGCAAGTTGCCCGATATGATTATGTCCCGCAGGACTAAGGGCCCATTGTGGGGGCGGCTAATAAATTCACCCGATCAATACGCGCTCAAAATACATGACACTTTTTAGGGCAGCGCTGATTTATAGATATAACAAGATAGTGCTTATGTTGATACCTACCTAAGCTGAACTTATCTTCAATTTTATTAGTTTCACTAACTCTACTAGTTCATGCTTGGCATTCCATCTATCTACTAAAGTCTGTCTATGTAGCAGTCTGTTAGTAGATAGATACTGAATATGGCGAGTAATGTGCACTTTTTTCGGTTTACCTAATCATCCTTACTTATTTAATTATATGTACTTACATATAATAAAACAATAGAGACCTTTATTTCTGTAAATTGAACAAAAATACCAAAAATCGAGTAGGAGTGATCAAAAAAAAGGTATGGAACACAAAAAGATTTTTTTTTATCCTTACGTGTCTGTCTGTCGCGCTTTCACGCATAAAGTACTGAATTGATTTAAATAAAATTTGGTACAGAGATAGTCTAGAGCCTGAGAAAGGACATAGGCTACTTTTTATCCCGGGAGTATGTTACCTAGGGACCACGCGAGCGAAGCCGCTGGCAGAAGCCAGTGATTTCTAAAACTCTATTTCCCCTGTAGCACCAATATAACTGCGTTCGTAGGCAAAATGAAAACCACTCTACTATGTCAATTAGATTTTGTTTGTAGTCTTTGAACTCACACCATAATTAGATCTCAATTCTCATCATCACTTTGTCTTTTGCTACCACCCACTTTACTAAAGAGCTCTAATAAAGGAATTCCTAAAATAAAAATCAAGAGAGAATATATCACTAGGATGCGTGATCTATGTCTGTATAGGAGGCCTAGTTTACGAGTAAGTAGGTAGCTAATCACTTAGAGCAGAGACTAAGGCCTGTATTACAGAACTACAATCAAGACTCAAGCATTACTTAAAACTAGTCTCAGTTGGAGTTTTAATTTTAGAACTTGACTTGAGCAGAGAAACTGCAATCAATAATCACCTGAGCAATGTCACTTTAAAATGACATTTTTTGCGTATTACAGAACAATGCTTATTCCTTATTTTAAAATCACAATCAGCTCAGAATCACTGCTTGAGGCGAGATTTGATCTTTGTTTTCGCAAGTGTAGTCGAGACCCCGCTTGAGCATAGATTCTCATGAAAATTGTTGTCGATTTGGAGTAAATCGAGTAACTACCTAATTAAAACGGATATATTTGCAGAAGCAGACGATGAAAAATTTTTTTTTTAATAATGAGACAAATCGAACTTTTAACTTAAATGTTCCTCTGAGATATTTAAGAGATACGCAGGACCCTTATAATTGTGAAAACTTTAAGAAGAAGTACAGGTTTTCACAAGATGTCGCACAACATTTAATTTTACCTGAGACCTCTTTATTTTTATTTATATATTTTTTGAGTTTCATTAGAATGCGGGTGCAACACATTCTAATTTTTTTTGCTGTATTTGGCAGCAAATGTATCGAGTCAGCCTTCTCGCAAACTTCGCCGAGGTAGTAAATACCAACAAAACAAAGTCATTAGGAATCAATTTGTGAATAATTAAAACAGCCACTGAACTTCACTCGAAATAATCCCGCCAAAAAAACTCCGTTTCACAGTTTTGCTGTCCACAGAACATAATATGTACCTACTCCTACTCTGAGGGTGGCTGTCAGTGTCATTAACGTCGTGTCGTCCGCCTCATCCGGTTTTGATCGTGCGAAAAAAAAAGAATTGCAATAGAAAACAAACTATTGTTCAGGGTTACCACAATGATTGCTTACTCACGTAATCAGAGATCAAAATCTCTACTCAAGCGTAGTTTCGATTGAGGATAGTTCTAAAATAAACTGAATGCTTAACTCGAGATTCTTCGCTTAAGCAGTAATCGGTTGAACGCAGTTTAAGTAGTACTTGAGTAAGGTTCTGTAATATGGGCCTTAGTCATGGGCGCCAGCAGAACTAGGTATATTCCAGGGGATGCATCGCCTCAAACAGAGATGGATCTAACTTGAGAACTAAAGAAGAAGAACGGACCAAGCTCTGAAACTATAGCACCTTCTAGATTGGATGTGCTGGGATATTCTAATAGGTATTTTCGACATAATATGGTTTTTTGTGTTTTTTAGGGTTCCGTACCTCAAAAGGAAAAAACTGAAACCTTATAGGATCACTTTGTTGTCCGTTCGTCTGTCTGTCAAGACCGTTTATTTCGGAAACGCGTAGAGGTATTGAGTTGAAATTAAAGAAACTTTCAAAAAAAGAACGAAATTCAGGTATTGCTATGGCCCCTTGCAGCTGTGAATACCTAAACCAAACTTCTAAGTAAACTTAAAAATAAGATACGGTCGTTTATGCCCCAAAAAATGTATATTTCGACGCTCTCAAGGGAATCAAAATACATTACATTTCCCGTTGACGTAGAACTATACAATTTGGCAAGTAATACCGTCTTATCCTATAAGTAAAGGAAAAAGTCTGAAAACTATACATTTGCAATTAAATCTTAATATTATATAGTTTTTTTTTCAAAGTAATTTGCAGCTACAAATTTGTACGGAACTCTCAGTGAGTGAGTCCAACTCGCACTTGGCCGGTTTTTTTTACTGTATTGAACGCCAGATGCACAAGCGGCGTCAATGGTATATACTAAATTCGTACTGTGTCTTGCTTGATATTGTTTCGTTGCACGTGACTATAAGCACCCGCACTCTTGTACTACTGGTTATTTTATTTTGTGCTTTAGCTGCATGCTTGCTTGTCTAATACGTACAACCTGTTGCCTGTGCCTGTGCCTCCATGGGCACCTACCGATAGGTACAACGTTGTACCTATCGGTAGGTGCCCATGGAGGGCATTGGGCCTGGTAGGACGTTCCATTTATAAAAATATAAACACCAAGCCTGAGAGAACGAGAAATCCGACCGACTCAATGCTAAATGTTAATAATACGAGTACCATTATCCTTGAAACCTTGGCGGCCATTTTTGATGGAATTAGAAACTGGAAGTGGCAGTTGAGTCGTGATCGTGGGTGATGTTTTGTAGTGGTGTTTTAGTTAGGTATAGCAGGTACGAGATCCCACCGCTTGAATCTGAAGAATCTTGAACGATTCGTGATAGTAGAATACATTTCTGTCGGGTTGGCTTGGTACGTACGCATCCGTAGCAAACTGTAGGTCATCACAGTTTACGGTCTGTTAAAAGCACAGAACAGATAGTCTGTGGTTAAAAGCTAAGCTAAGTTAAAAGCAAAGCTTTGTTTATTTTGAGAGCGCAAAACTTACTTTGATTGAAATAACATCTTACGTGGGCTGTGTACCTAAGTAGATAGGTACATACTTAGTAAAGTTCCTAAATGATTATTTTTGACTACAACTATTTTAACGACTATTTTTGGTTCATTAACTCCAAATTAGTTTTAGATGGCAATAATAATTAGGTAGGTAATTATAAAACAAGTACCTAATGAATGCGGCAGCGACTCAAAAAACATGTTATAGATTGTTATCGACTTAAAAAGGTACGACGCTCTCAATCCATTTTGATAGGTTAATGTTATGTGAGATAAAAATAGGATCTTAAATTAGTTACCTACTTTAACATTTAAGTATTATAAAAAATTAAAATCTATACTAATATATAAATCTATAGGTACTAATATATAAAGCTGAAGAGTTTGTTTGTTTGTTTGTTTACTTGAATGCGCTAATCTCAGGAACTACTGGTCCGATTTGAAAAATTCTTTCAGTGTTAGATAGACCATTTATCGAGGAAGGCTATAGGTTATATACCATCACGCTAAGACCAATGGCAGCGGAGCAGTAATGAAAATTGTGACGCAGACGAAGTTGCGCGGGTCAACTAGTAGAAAATAAAACTCCTAACTAAAATTTGGCTTCAAAAAATTTGTCCGCATCGCTGTCGACTGGAAGTGAGCCCAAAAGACTGGTGGCATTGCCACGTTGTATGGCAATGCTTATCCTCTGTCCAGGGTAAAAAAAGCCAGCCCTTGGGCCACGCGAAGTATGAACTAAGCGTTTAACTAGTTGTTTAAATAACACATGAGCACTCGGATCTCACGGTTCAAGACTTTTAACTCGTCTTATTATATTTCCGCAGTTTGAGGTTCTCAGCAGCCGCAGTGGCAGTAACAGGTACCAGCATAGCACGACGAGCTAGGAAGATGGGATAGCGCAAGAGTATCGACATAAATAGCGTTCCACACTAAAGGCCTACTCATCTTCCATAGAAATAAAGACATACCGTCCGGTCGCTTGTCATCGTCGCGTGCCATGCCATTCTAGTAACGACTGGAACGCCGCCGACGGCGACAAGAACGCGTCGGATAATGTCGTTGATGTTTGCGTGCCGCGCTATGCGACCCGCACTTCGACTGCATGCATAATCTTAAATTAGGTATGAATAAGATAGCATGTTAGATAGAAATATAGGCCATCAATGTCAACAAAGCTAGAATTATTCAAAGAATTCAAGGATACAGAAAATATTTTGGTCTGGAACCGACCTTCCAATAAGCAGTGTTTCTATATTAGTACAAGGCAATAAGTACACCCTGCCCCTCTAATGAATCTCAATAAAATCGTTTGATTAGGCGCGTTCTCAACCGTGCGACCCTTCGTAGAATTTTATATCTTCGCTCCCCTCGTGTTCTGACTACTGAAACTTATAACCAAACTTTTTGTTTCGTTCCGGAACCCAAATTTGTAATTCGAATGTTTTGCCAATAAGTAGAAATGGTCGACAGAAATGGTTGCCTATAAAAATGGATCCGACTCGGCAAAACTGAGCAACGGTTTATAGAAAAAGAAACATAAAAAGCTTGTGCGGGAAAAGTATAAACTTTTATTAAAGTTTGATTATTATAGCGATGATTATTGCAACCGAAGAGAAAGAAATCTAAATAAAACTTTCTCATAAAATATTTTATACTTGCTTTACCCGCGGCTTCGCTCGTGTTGATAGGGACAGATTTTCGCGGTATCATCTACATCTGCACCAAAATTTATCGCAATCGGTTCAGCGATTAAGGCCTGAAAGCGTAACAAACATACACAAACAAACTCACTTCATATGATTTTGTAGGTAGTTGTTGGTAATATAACCGGCCGAAAGCTTGTGAAACGTTTATGAATTGAGAAATAGTTGATGTTGTTCAAGACACCCTGTGTGTGTCGTAAACAATGTTGAAATATTAAAGGGTAGGGTTATTGCTCGTAGAGACTTCCTACGCAAATTCCTAACGTCCTGAATCCTGAAACATTCCGAGAGGCTGCTTATTGTGATGCGCCGGTCGTAGTAAACCCATTCCTCGTAAAATGTTATTTAATATGTATAACTATATATGATACAAAAGTTGTTTCAGGAAAGAGTGGTTCGATTCATACCTAAGTTGCACTAAAATGCCAGGTTTATTCTTGCTTGTGTGCCGTGAATCCGTGATATGCCGTCGTCCAATGAGCTGGCATATGAAACCAGTTTTGAAACACGTGGTTCCACCAATTTCATGTCCAGTCAAGGATGACTAGATATTCAATTACTTAACAGTTTAAAAGTTGGTGTACCTAAACAATAAAAAGTATTTTTTTATTATTGGTTGAAAATCTGATTAAGTACCTACAAAAACAGTAGGTAACTTTTTTTTGCTGCAGTTAAACAACGAAAAAGACAGAGGTTGCAATAATAATCCGTTTAATTAATCGCGAATCATAGCTAGAGCTACATTTGTCAAAAAACTAAACCATATCAGCTGATGTTGTAAAAAGGTAACTCGCTTCGAAACGATAGCTCAATGCCAGAGGTATTTCAATAACTGGAAACAGCACCAGCAATTAATGCGAATTCATTAACGGAACTCCGATAACAGCACTACGTTGAAGAGATGCGAGGGTAATTCAGGGTGGCAGGGTGCAAGCGTAGGGGAGGGAGTGAGGGGAGGGCAGCCAGCGACCTCCACCTCCGCAAGTGACGTCAGAGCAGACCCCTAACGCGCACATACCAGTCAGATGAATTCAGATGGCTACGCTTTTGAAGATAACAAGCTGTATATAACAGCACTTCAGACTACAATTACTATGACGAATGATACGCAGTTATAGCACGGTATACAATATTTTTACCGTGGTTTTAGGCTACATAAGAAATATTGTGATGAAAATAACTGGTAGTATTGCGTAAGTTACGAGTTAGATTTAAATGGTGGTTAATGCGACGGGTAGGACCTCCTACGGCATCATATTACTTAACATGGACATAATGCGTCAGACTACTCTCGCAGTTATTTCCTGGTATTAAGTGCTTGATGAGAATAATAATCGTTAGGTATGTACATACTACAGCTCTAGATGCTCATTGGATAGGACATGTAACAAAGTAAGCAAAACAAATTGTTTATTTCTTGGCGACAAATAGGTATTATATAAGCGCAAATACTGCAGCAAGGGTGTCGGTGCGCTGCAAATCAACTTGTCGTTGACATTATAGGTAAGTACTTACTAACATAATAGGGTATTTTACTAAAAGTATCTAATTACTCCGTCTGATAGATTTTCACGTGTGACGTCATGTGGCTTGGTAAATTTGAATTTTACCAAGCCACATGACGTCACGCGTGTCTTCAACTCGCTGTATCTTCTTCATTTTTTGATTACGTGAAAAAAGAAAAAATACGTGTCGAATATTTTTTGAAAATCTATCAGACGGACTAATTAGATTTTTTTAGTAAAATACCCTATTCCATTTATATGAACTTGAACTAAGTAGTTACCAAGGGAACACAAGAGAAGCCAACTTTTAAAGCTCTTTCTTCTTGGCATTGTCACCGACATACACAGCAACTTCCGAGACGTTATTAATGAAACACTACAAATTGATTGAAAAGAAAAGTTATATCCTAATAACTTTTATTGATTCCAATTTTAATTACTCGATTCATCCCGTTCTACGTGTATCTTATGAATAATGGATTATGCAGGCGTTTTTTTCTGAGAAATTCACTTTGATTGAAAAACTACGTAAAATTCAACCGATTAAGACAAGTCACCGAAGTGAGATTGTTTGGAAGTCAAATATGTCTTCAGTTTAAGTAACTAATTATTATAAAGCTCGAATATTTTTTTACAGTGGGTAGACATTTTCTGCACTATATTTGCGAAATAAGTAGTATGTAGTTTCAAATACTTACCTACTTAGATATATCCATTATGGATTAAAAGGCATAAGCATTAGCAACGTCATGCAAAAGTTGTTTGCAATGTAGACGATTTTATGTTCCGTTATACGTGTTTGTGACTGCCGCGAGCTTTTACGACTTGCACTAGGGGCAGGATGAGGAACGCGAGACTTGAGGAAAATTTACGCCATTCTCGTGACACATCGCCCGCGCTAGAGGCAACTGCGGGCTTCGCTCAAAGCTCTTTGTTGCCTTGTTTATAAGGGCCCTCGCCCACGGGCGACTTTTTGTAGCGATGCAGTCGCGATGCTCTCGCGCGTAGCATCGATACAGACGCGAAGCAGTCGCTAGCTGTGTGCCCACGCCCACGGGACCAGATTCAGTCGCGATGCAAACGCGATTCGGTCGCGATGCAAACGCGATTCGGTCGCGATGCAAACGCGATTCGGTCGCGATGCAGTTACGATACAAAAATACCTTGGATCAGTACAGTTGCAAGATGGACTCCGTTGAGGCAACATTAGTCACGTTGTCTTTGGTGCTGCTTTTACGTAAGCAGCCGAAGCGTAGGCAACGGAAGCAGCGTCAATATTGGATGCATCCATTTAATACCCAGAGATTCGGATTGTATCGATACAATCGCGATGCAGTAGCGCGTTAGTAGCGCGACGCGGTCGCGCGTTTGTATCGATACAATCGCGATGCAGTAGCGCGTTGCAAATGCGACTAACACGCGTTAGAAGTGATGCTGTCGCGCGTTTAGCAAACGCGCGACTGCATCGCTACAAAAAGTCGCCGTGGGCGAGGGGCCTAAGATAGCAACACTGGGACAAGTAGCTATATTCCAAGTTCCGACGTCGGGGTGGTAATCACACGGAAGTTTGAAACAGTTAAACTCATAACATTTTATTTTGTGAGAATTTAAACAAGCCTTTGTATCATTGTATTTACATTACAATGAGATTCAAAGAATAATACTTTATCTCTTATTTAAGTAAACTTATGCAACTAAACATTACGCCGTAACAAATGCTCTTGTTTTAATAAACTAAGGATATAACATAATAACAGCACATCATCATCTGCCTAGCCTTTTCCCAACTATATTAGGTTCGGCTTCCAGTCAAACCGGATTTAGCTGAATACCAGTATTTTACGCGGAGCGGCTGCCTACCAGACCTCCGAAACCCATTAACTGGGTAGGTAACACGGTACTTCATGGCAAGACTGGAGTCAGATTAACTGGCTTCTGACCATCCATAACGACTGCCAAAGATCTACAAATGACAGCCGGGACCAACGGCTTAACAGTGCTTTCCGAGGCACGGAGAAAATCGGTATGATAAGATGGTCAGCATCCACAGACCAACCTTGGCAAGCGTTGCTTAACCTTGAACATGAGCTCCTCAATAACAGCACATAACCAACTAATAAATCTTGGGACTTGAAACACAGGCCCTAAAAGCCTAGTTTAGGCACCATGTAGTCTCCCACAGTAAACTAAACAAAATCATGTAGGTAGTTAATTGTAACAATGTCTGCACTGTTTATTGTGGTGAGTAAATAAATAAATACTTACTAAAAAATAAAATAGATATGGATACTGGTCTTGAAACAGGTGTACCTAGTATTTTTACGTTTTGTATGCCACATCGAACGTCCGACCATCGATAGCTAACTGATCGACCACTCTTATCATAGCTTTATAGTTAAAGTACAACACTATGGCGCTGTTCCTAGGGCAGACATATCTATGCTGTTGTTGAGATGGAAAGGCCAGGGTAGCCCGCGAAATTCAAGTATTTTTATGTTTTTTGCCGGTCAGTGTGAAGCTGTATGTTGAACAAAATACGATTCGCGGTCGTAACGCGTATTTTTCTAAATAATTATAACCATTTTAATCATCAATATAGCCATATAGCATATATTTCATGAAGCCCTATAGAATGACATTTTCATGAAATAACCATTCAATAGGGCTTCATGTGCTACGAGTGCTATGAAACAGCTACGGACCTGCTTCAACACTGTTACGGAGATGCTACGCCAAGCTACAGCTCTGCCACGCCATAGCTACGGCGCTGCTACGCCAGAGCTACAGCGTTTCTGCGAAAAAACTCCGGCGCTGCTATTGCTTTGTACACTGGATTGGAGATAAGACTACGATTAATGGAAGCATTCGTTAACATTAAAGTTCGATACTCCATCATTGAAAATTCGATGATATGCCATACGATACGGTGTAGATAACAAAAAATCCCGACTACAAAAAAGTAAACACATAAGCAATATACTAAAAAGACCGAAACCGGCACATTTTTATGAACGAAAACTGTTTAATTAAATTTAAACATATGACCTTAATATATTTTTGTAATCTCCATTTAATTTCCTTCATTTTGATACTCGATAGGAATGATTAAAAAAAAATAACGACTTACAATTTAGTGCCAAAAGTCCGCCATATTGTTTTTGTTTTTTTATTAACCTATCTAAGGACATTTGAGTTGATAAGGCAAATCTAACGACATCTTAATGGTCGAAATCCTTCCAGCTGTTTGGAAGATACGAGGTAATAAAGAAATTTACAAACAAACAAACATACATACAAGAAACGCGCGAAAAACATAGCCCTTCCGTGGCAGTCGGGTAGAAAGTAAGAGATACCGGTTTCATTATTTATGTACTATTTCAAAGTCAAAACGTTTATTGCGAACTACGTGTACAATGGTGTTATAGTTTGTTAGTACGAGTAGGTACTTATGACTTAGCAGCCTTTTACAAGCATTGCAATATTATTATTCGCCTGCTCTTTCCATTCTAAATTAGCATGCATTAAACATTCCTTAGTTATTTTATATCAATAGAATGAAATTCAGAAATTTAAGCCATATCAGAATTGAAATGTCCACAATAATTAACAATTTCCAGCAATAATAAAATAATAAAAATGAAAATATCGATAAATTAAGTCAATAAAAACAGCAATATTCAATGTCAAAATTAAAATTTAAGTGAAAAAAAAAAATATTATTCAATTAAATTCATTCAATACAATTTCTACCTATATTAAATGTCATTATTGTAATTTAAGGATAGACTTGGTCGTATTGTTTGTATAGGACAGATCGCCACATGAGAGAAAATCGTTAGACTCTAAATATTATTTTACTGAGTAGAAATATTTTTGGATTAGGTAATTTCTGCATTCTAGCTATATTCAATAATGTTCATGTAATCCAATGGGCTACACGTGTCATACACATAACACTAGTGCATAAAATATTTAGGAAACGATTGTGAGATATGCGAGTATAAAACACTACAAGGTACAAAATAACCTCGAAAGAAAGAAAAGAAGTTTTAATTTCGGAAGTCGGTGTCAAAAAACGAATAAGTAACCAAAAACACCGACTTATTATACTACTCTGTCAAGAAAGTACCGGGAAAAGATCAATAATACACAAAATGTCTGTTATTCATCCAAATTTATTTTATCACCTTCAAAGTATGCTCCTTTAGAAACGATACACTTGCGCCAACGAATAATCCATTCATCAAAACATTTTTTAAACGCTGCTTCCGGAATTGAGTTCAGTTCTCGACGCGAATTCTCCTTTATGTCTTCTATCGATTGAAAACGGGTGCCACACACACAGCTTGTTGACTAGTTTGCATGTCAAACTCGTAAACCCACGTCTCGTCACCAGTAACAATGCGTTTCATGAATGTTGGGTCCGAACTGACTCGTTCTAGCATGTCCTCAGCGACTTTCATGCGATTAAGTTTTTGGAGAAAATTCAGATCTTTTGGGACTAGCCGAGCAGCAACATGTTTCATACCCAAATGATTAGTTAAAATGGTACGGATCGACTCGTGAGATACAGAAAGTTCGGCGGCTATCTCTCTCAGAGTTGAATGGGGATTTTCAGTCACTATTTCCTTCACTTTTGCGATGTTAACTTCAGTTGCAGACGTTGACGGCCTACCAGAGCGAGGCAAATCTTCCATCACATCTCGACCGCTTTTGAACGCTTTGAACCACTTTTAAGCACAAGTTTTTGATGAAGTCGATTCACCGTAAGCCTTCTGTAACATTTTCAGTGACTCCGAACACGAAATTCCATTGGCGATGCAAAATTTAAGACAAACTCTTTGTTCGATATTTTTGTCCATTATGAAATTCGCAATACACACTATATATGATATTACTAAAACCAGCACTGTATTTAATATAAATAACAGATGCAACTCAAACTCCGCGCCAAAATGGAAAACAGTTGTGCCAATCTAACAACTACAAAAAAACAAAGATTTGAATTTGGAATCATACACAAATCATCCATTCCCGATACTTTTTTGACTGAATGTACAGGTTATTTTGTACCTTGTAGTGTTTTGTTTTTGGAAGGCGGTTGTATTTTTTGTAAAAATGTTAATTATTTTTCACTTTTTAGTGGTACCGCCGCAATATTAAGTTAAGAACTGGTGTAAACACTAAAAAAACATGTAATTTCAGAATCCCGATCCATTTGCTATCATTTTTTTAAGAGTACCGTCCTTTGCGTACCTCGTTCTTCATCAGATCTTCACCAAATTGAAAATACTCTCCTAAACAAAAAAATAATCATCCAAATCGGCTGATAATTGGCGAAAATATCGCTGAACAAATATATTTCATGGGATCTCATCATCAGAACGTAATTTATACCTTCCATCATCACTTCATCAGCTCAGCAACATGAGATGATGATTACCAGGCAGAAATATCTGAATTGCGTTAGAAAGTTAATGAAAAACATTGTATGTGGCTATAAAATTTGAGGATTGCCCTCGATTTTGATGGGATCTCATCATCAGCATCTGACTTGGTGACAATGGCACCAATCGAGAAGTATACCCTTTCAGACGAAACAAGAATTTTTCAAATCGGTTCATAAATGACGGAGTTATGAGGCAACAAATAAAAAAAATACAACCGAATTGAGATCCTCCTCCTTATTTTGAAGTCGGTTAAAAATATGCGTTCATCGGGAAATCGTGTCGAGATGTGGTCCGGCACAAATAGCGGAAGGGGGGGGGGGCGCCCTGCCCGATGTTATGAGCTGTCGCGACGCTGCAAGGCCTATCGGCCACTGCGGGAAACTGGAGTGAAGCCACTTACCCCCCCGGCACTTATCCCTCCACAACACACGACAGAATTAATTACGATTTTATATTTACTAAACGTAAATCGTACGTGTCATCTTGTTAATTTGCATGTTAATTGGTTTTGTGGAAGAGGCAGTTTACAAAATACTTGCCTCAATATGAAATTGGGGCGGAAAAACATTGAACTCATTTTGGTCTGAAAATAGGACTTTTTAGCCGTAAGTAAAGAAAAGGCTACGGTTATAGGAAAAATTGGCTTTGTTTGCAAAAAGAAAAAAAAACACCTACCTCCCTACATAATGAAATGCGGTAGATCTCTAACCAAGTGAGTTTTTTAACGTCAAGGGTAATATCGAACTCGATTTCCATACAGACGTATCACAAAAATGAAATTGCAGTCAAGTCCAAAAACGTTAAGTTCTGTGATACTGGTAATAAGTAGGTACACGAGAGAGCAAGACTGCGAACCTGTTTTGCAGGTAGTCGCAGACTCCCTATTCTTAGCACTATTAAAGGTTGCTTGGCACAAATGCAAATACCGCAGTTGATAGTTAAATCATTTTTCAATCTCGCCTTTAGATCGATTTTTCAATAGTCAGAATACCTAAGTGCTTGCAAGATTCACAGAAGTTCATTGTTCGTTTATAGTAGGTATTTTATACACATTCTCGTAAAAAGAACCATTGTTATCATTTCTTTGTTTGAAAATATTTGATCATCGAAGAAATTCGAGATTGAGACGTACATACCGACCCGCTTAGTTATCAATGCATATTTGCAACACGTGGGAAGAAAAACACCCTGCGAGACCAACATTTCCAGAGAAACATTCGAGATACTAACCTAAAAAATATAAACTCCACCTTACCTTTGATTATATAATAGCTAGATAGAGCATCAAGTGCGCGCAAACGCATCAAAAAAATATCAGCCAACTGTTGGCTTATAAGTACTTACCCGCCGATTAGTACCGATCGTGCCGCCTAGGTGTCACTACGTATTACGCGCACTTAGTAATAAACAAATAACAGCGATAAAATGACGGTATGTGCAATTCGATCGAGTTTTTCAATTCGTCTGTTCGTTTTTATAATAATAAATGTTCGCGTAAAGCTTTTTTGTTTATGAGCCGATTTTAATGATTATTTTTGCATTGGAAACAGTAATGATTCTATCTTATTGAAAGCTTTTTAATAATAGTTATAAAACATAATTTTTTCATGAGTAAAACATGCTAATAAAAATAACATCTTATTTGGGATATCTAATAATCCTGTTACCAGGAATCGATGGATAGATCGCATTAAAAAAAGTCGCGGAGATGCCACGTAGAAACCAACAAAAACTATTGGTTTAGTTTTATTTTACACTTAGGATGGCCCATGACTTAACGTGATTATTTTTAATTAAAATTTCAATCCAAATATCTGTGGTCTTTCATTTCAAATTTCCAAATACAAAAAGTTAAATTTTATAATAGTAATTCAATTAGCTGATTTATTACATAATTCACATACAACTGCAGGCGCTTTTTTATTTAAGAAAGTAACTATGCTCCAGGGTAGCCCGCGAAATTCAAATATTTTTATGTTTTTTGCAATTTGCCGGTCAGTTTGAAGCTGTATGTGGACCACATGCGTTCCGCGACCGTAACGCGTATTTATCTAAAGAATTATAACCATTTTAATCATCAATATAGCCCTCTAAGTTCATGTAGTTCGAAAGAATGATTATTTCTGAAATATTCATTCTTTCGAACTACTTTCATACTACATTCTTTAGATAAATACGCGTTACGGTCGTGGATCGCATTTGGTCCACATACAGCTTCACACTGACCGGCAAATTGCAAAAAACATAAAAATATTTGAATTTCGCGGGTTACCCTGGAGCATCCACCTTAGTAAAAAGACACTACTAAAACTGAATAATACTGAAAACATACACCTAAAAATTCTCAAAAATATTTAATCAGTTCGATTTTTATATGTGATTTTATGGGAGAATTGTAGTAGCTAGTATCATTATTCACGCACACAGAGACATAGACGCACTGTGTTGCCACGCTGCCGCACGCACACATGCTTGCAAATGTTGGCTCGTGTTGTGTCTTGACAGTAAGGCGACGCTCCATCTAGACATTTAATAATGAAATTACCTTACAAAGGATATCTGATTTCTGTACAGTAGTGCGCGATAAAGGTGGTCCTTTAATGCTGTAGTACCTGTGAGTCCCTTAATTGAAAAACTCGTATTACAACAAGGACGCTCCATTCTCAACAGCTTTTAATATCTAAGGTGTTCTATGTTTTGGGCTCTACAAAAGCTCGAGATAATACGTTTCAAAGACCGGGCCGCATAGAATTTATTTCATCCCTTTTCGTCAGCCTCCGCGAAATGAGAATTCCAAGTTAATGTAGCTGTTTCGCTTAACGATATTTACTATCTAAAGAAAATACTGTCAGCTATAATAAAAAGATGATGAGTTTTGTTGTTTGTTTATTTCTGTGTTTACAATGACTCTATTACTCGAGTGAACGGAATTCAGCTCAGGTTGTTATGCTTCGTATCTATTGTTTATATGCCTAAATACGTACTTGGTTATTTTGAATGACAAAGATGACATTGCTTGCATCTTCATCTTCAAGAAGACATTTCAACGAAAATAAAATTATTCTACTAACTCAGTTTTATCGATTAGACATTTTTCAGTAGATTAAAATAGTCTAGACGTGGACAGTAAAAGTAATATAAATACCTACCTAGTCTCGCTCGACTCAATTTAAGGTTCAATCTTATAGAATTTATACGATGCCATCGTGCTTGGTATCCGTTTTATTTTCTTTGGCGTACCTACCAATATAAAATTTATCTTGAAAGGTCACCCTTACACGCAAGTTGACGCAAGGGACTAGAGTTCCTAAATCAGAGGGATATCTACCAAGTCTTCTGGATCATCATGGTCTTGCTGGGTAAAGTTTAGAAGAAGTAATTGGAATATTTAACTACCAGACTGTTTAAATTCAATTTCAAGTTGAGTTGATTGTGTTATTGGTACCTACAGTACAACAAAATTTTACTTATTTATCAGATAAAGGGAGGAATGAACGAGAAATCGAATAAGTAGGTTTTGCGATTATGATTATGAGGATATTTAGTGGTAGTTATGATTATGAAAAGATGTCACAGCCTTTTTTGGAAATATTTAAGTAACTTTTTATATTTTTTTCATAGAATCTCTCGATAACCATAAACATCACTCACTCTGGGATACAGGAAAATGCTTAATTTTCTTAAAGCAATAGCAACTCATCGATATTACTGAAAACTAAAAAAAAAAAAAAAAAATGTTTATTTCAATTACATAAAGCATTAGCATACGTGATTTGGAGATCACCTTTTAAGCAAGAAGATGCTTGTGCTAGGTGACTCCGCTCTTCCACTTATCATTGTACAGTGTATGCAATTGAAACATAAAAGTAAACAAAAGAAAAGAAAAAAAAAAATACAAAAAGGAGCGCACTTTATGTGAATTATGCAAGTGGATGTTGAGTGTGTGTGCGTGAGAGTGTGTTTTAGTGTAGGTATATTGTGTGTACGTGCGTATACTAATGAGTGTATTACTAATGTGAGTTTGTGAATTATAGATATAAGTTTAGGTTTCAGTTAGGTTAGGTCTAAGTTTAGGTTAGCCCTGCGACAGTGTCTTGGGAATTACTATTTACATGACATATTCTCCTTGGGTAGTACAGTCTGTGACCAACATTATCTAACCCACTTGACTATTAGCGAATAATAGTAAAGTGGGTTAGATAATGTTGGTCACAGATTGTACCTACCCATAGATATAATAAAGTTTTGTTTCTATGGTAGTACCAGTAGGTATCTAGGTACCTATAATAGTACCTATATTCTACCAATTACGGTTCTTGAGATACAGCCCGCTGACCGACAGACGGACGGACGGACAGCGGAGGCTTAGTAATAAATACGTTGGTTACCCTTTAGGTACGGAACCCTAACTAGTACCTACCTACGTGCTACATACCTACCTACCTAGGCATCAAATTATATTCCAAACACATGCAATACCGTGAGAGCAGCAATACGTTTATACTACCAGAGGGCTTAGTGCAAGTTTTTAAACACACTCGATCGCGTTAACGTAAACTTTCTCATCTGCCTAGCCTTTTCCCAAGTATATTGGGGTCGGCTTCCAGTCAAACCGGATTCAGCTGAATACCAGTGTTTTACGTGGACCGGCTGCCTACCTCCACAACCCATTAACTGGGTAACACGGTACTTCTTGGCAAGACTGGAATCAGATTTACTGGCTTCTGACAATCCGTAACGACTGCCAAAGATCTACAAGTGACAGCCGGGACCAATGGCTTAACGTGCTTTCCGAGGTACGGAGGAAACTCGGTATATTAAGATGGTCACTCATCCACAGACTAACCTTGGCAAGCGTTGCTTAACCTTAAAGATCGACCCGTGCGGCTGTAATTATTTAGCCACGAGCTCCTCCTCTCCTTTTTAAGGTGGATGCTCCAGGGTAGCCCAAAGAATGAATATAATGAATATTGCCCAAAGAATGAATATTTCAGAAATAATCAATCATTCTTTCGAACTACATGAACTTAGAGGGCTATATTGAATAGTTATAATTCTTTAGATAAATACGCGTTACGATCGCAGATCGCATTTGGTCCACATACAGCTTCACACTGACCGGCAAATTGCAAAAAACATAAAAATATTTGAATTTCGCGGGCTACCCTGGAGCATTCACCTTAACGTAAACTTTCTATTATGTCAAATTGTATAGAAAAAAAAGGTTGCCCGTTATTGTCATCAGACGGCGCTTATTCAGTTTCAATACCAATAGGGAATATGCATGAAAAACATATTTATTATCTATACAGTTTATCTAAAAATTTACAAATATATAATACTAACAGTGAAAACAGAATCAAAATTACTCGAAAAACGAAGGAGATATAATTATTTTAAACCAATATATCTGTCCCTCTCGCGAAAACGCTGTTTTCTATGGCAGCTGTATAGGCGTCATAGATGATGACGTCAAAGTTTTCATCGGACTTCTCTTTCTAATTGTAATCTTTGAAGCTTTATAACTTCATTGCTGATGAAGGTATTTAAAAAATATTTTCACGATTGTTTATTAGAGCTAATAAGTATTTCATTTTGCAAATAAAAAAATCGCATGCATATTCCCTATTGACGTTTACGCTGACGCGATCGAGAACGTTAAAAAACGCGCACTAAGGCCCACAGATGTCTTGTTGAGCATAAATTGTCTTTACAATGGCATGGGTAACGAACATTAGTCACGATTTAGCTTAGCCATCTTGATTTAGTGATGCTGGTCGTCCCGGAAGGACCACAAGCACGCAGTATGTTCCATTAAAATAAACCTCACGTTTAGAGCGTGCGCGTTAGGCTATTTTTTTATTTCGCCTAACTCAGCAAAAAGGTACCTATTGTCACTTTTTATAGGTGCCGACTGTACTTTTATGCAAAGCAGCCAGCTAGCCTCATAATTTTATGAAATTCCTTACCGTCCGGGCTTCTGATGAAATTATGAAAATATGTCTGGATTCGAACATGAGAATATGGATAGGGGAAGGTTGCGATCATTGGACTAGCTCTTTCATTGGACTACCGAAATATTTCCAAAACTGCGCAAGTTACCCAAACTAGTCATTGGCAACTCAGTTGCACCCCCCCCTCTTACCCCAGTTACATGACGGGACGTGGCGAGGAGACACATTTCTGGTTGTGATTGCGGCGGCGATCAAAATCTATTTTTTCACTCAGGACTATTTAACGCAAGTATTCATATTTGTCAGCATTGTATTCATACCTATTTATATATTAGTTTAGTTTTTCTTAATCAGTACCTTGTTGCCATCAATGGACCTCAAGAGAGTTCCATCGTTGGACCGGTCAAATCATAGCAAATTTTTTATCGTATTTTTTTGGTTTTATCAGGTTTTGGTATTACCTACATAATTAGTCATAGTAATGGGACCTCCCATTACTATGACTAATTATGTAGGTATTTCAGTAATTACTTACTTAAGTAAGCCATGGAAAAATCATTATAAATTTAAAGTTACCTACAGAATTTCGCCGAAATAAAGAAAGCACTTTGCATGGAATGAAACAGGGCCCCAAGTCTGCAATTTTTATAAATTCGTCATTCCAACACGATCCCATTGTCATTTTGCTAAAAGTTCGTAATCTGCTAATTCATAATGGTCGATCAATGGTTGGTCAATGGTCCCGTAAGACATTTTCGTATTGCCATTTTTATAAAACCCGTTAGTAGAAATGATTTTATAAAAACAACAACTAATTTTGAACATTAAGTTATGCCAGATTTCTTTTATATATTTTTACATATTATTTATTTATTCATTTATATCATTATGTACGAAATTACCATTCTACTTATGCCATTTTTTTCAATGGAGTGTCAGTAGTTGACCATTGGAAAGCCATAATGACGCTTTTATATTATAGTAGATTACCAAACTTGTCAAAATCAACAATTATGAAATCAATGATAGACCATTCTGACACTATTGTAATAGCAGACTTGAGAGGCCCAGTTTGAATGTTGCTTTAGAATCAGTAAGGAAACAAAGAGTTGGTTAAATTGAAGCGAGCAGAATAGACGGACAAACAAAAAATTATTAGTTGCCTCGATTGGACTTCTAGAACAAACTCGGAAGTCCATTGATGGCAACTTGGTGGTTCAATGAAGGGAAGCCCATGTTCAAAGAAGGCAAAAGCCCAAGACTTAGTTTTCTTCGTTTATATCAAATAGTTGTGCGTTTGATTATTACAAATAAAGGCCCTACGAAATAAAAATAATAAACTTTTTTCATTTTAACACATATACTTTTTGAGATATAAGGATGTAAGGTCATTCATAGCAGCCTTCCCCTAGGTACTGTCTGTTTTTATCGAATCTGCATAGGTAATTGAGTCCCAGGCATAGGTGTTTATAGGGGGGAGGGGAGTCGGGTGGGCCGCCGTTCGTCTTGTGGTCCGATGATGGAACGGGCTTGGCGGAATTAAATTATGCAAATCCGTCGCACATTTCCCAAAATGCAACCGTACCCATTCACAGCGTACCGGCGTGATGTTATGTTATGAACTGGTGTAAACAACAAACAGACATGCGATTTCAGCAATCCCGATCCATTTGTTATCATTTATTGAAGAGTTCCGTTGCCTACCTCCGAAGTTCTTCATCAGATCTTCACTTACTTAATTGAAATGGAAATAGTCGGGGAATATACTCTTCCAAACAAAAATTAATCATCTAAATCGGTTGACAATTGGCGAAAATATCGCTGAAAAACATTTTTCATGGGATCTCATCATCTGATCTTAAGTAACAGTCAGCTCAGTAACATGAGATGATGATTACCAGGCCCACAAATAACTGAATTGCGTTAGAAAAGTTATGAATAACGTTGTATGTGCCTATAAAATTTGAGGGTTTCCCTCTGACCTCTGATTCTGACTTGGTGACGATGGGACCACCTCAGAAGTATTTCGAATTATATA
Source organism: Lacanobia oleracea (assembly GCA_950371165.1). Taxonomy (NCBI): domain Eukaryota; kingdom Metazoa; phylum Arthropoda; class Insecta; order Lepidoptera; family Noctuidae; genus Lacanobia; species Lacanobia oleracea. The sequence continues at coordinate 9,280,621 of OX493393.1, forward strand.
GAAGCTTTCGAATAAAAAAAGAAGAAAGACGGATGGACGGACGGGCAGCGTAGGCTTAGTAATAGGGTTCCGTTGGTTACCCGTTCGGTACGGAACCCTTAAAATATAAACAGCCGAACATAGAATCTCCTCCTTTTTGAAGAAGTCGGTTAAAAATCAAACCTAATGAGATGGAGTTCAAACATTTTCAAGCTCGCTACGCTCGCTTTTGAATTTTACAATCTCTATGATCTTGAGTTTTCCTGCATCACTCAACAAAGTTACTGACATCGTCCCAGGCCCCGGTATTGTGGGGAGCTACCTGGGCCTCCACTTCCAAATCAAATTCTACTTTTGTACGTAGGTACACATCGCAACGATTTTTTTAATAGGTGTCCAGTGAAAAATCCCTAGATAGGTATACGCCAATGGTCCCACCCAAGTTCTCAGCCCTCAGGCGATAAGTAGGCAAGGCAGGTTTTCTTTCGGATTTGTTTTGCAATAAAATCTGTATTTAGTTACAATACTGATTGTTTGTTTGTGTTGATTGTTTTATAACATAACTGGTCAGAAGCGACCGCGGAGAAGCTATCAGAGTGAGCACGGTTTGTAAGACTTGGCAAAACATCCAGATCTTTATACAGAAGTTTACTAATGAGTTATTTGCAAAAGAGGGTAGGTGTTTACCCTATTTACCTAATACTAAACCTTCCAGAAAACTTACATTTTATTTTCTAAACGTAGGTAGGACGTGGAAACTCCTCCGCCCAGAGCGGGACGAGGGGGATATTTCATGATTTGCAATTAAAAAAAAACGTACTCTAGGTATGTGAAAACCGTTGCATAGCTTAGAAACAAAACAACGTGGTTGCATATATATCACAGCCAGAGGTAGGAACACCAAAAGCTACTAGCTGCGTTTACGGTTTATTGCCAACTATTTATAAGTACCTATTATGGCTAAGTAAGAGGTATTTAGGTTTTATGATTAGCGATGAAATCTGAGTCTGGGGTAGGTAGGTGCCTCCCTATACCTACTCGTTACTGACAACTTTTGGTCAGAGGGCCGTGTTCCGGTTATTAAAATGAAGGCAGGTAGCTGAACGTATCTAATGTCAAAAAAAGGTAAGAAAGAGAAAACAATAGAAAGTTTCGCTACTCATAATCGTCTTGTACCGCGAAAACTGGCGATCACCTCGTGACTTTGGGGGACTAGTCGCTTTTCGCATCGCATAGAGTATGAAAGATGCAAGTTGATACTGCGCTTCTACCAGTTGCAGGAGATCTACGGGATCTACCATCACTCAAGAGGACATAAAACCACATGAACGTACCTACAGGTTTAGCCAAGATAGTAAACCCCAGATAGTCAACAAGGCCTAATCCAAGACCTAATCGAAAAGTTTTTGTTGCCTAATCAGTAATCACAGGTCATGAGAAAAATCTGAAACAAACAAGCCAATAGGCATTGATTATGTTACAGTTAAAGATAAAGATAAAGATCATTTATTTCTGAGCATATGAGTGCGTGTGTGTGATATGAGTTACAGTTGTACCTACTTGTTAACCGACTTCCTCAAAAAGGAGGAGGTTCTATATTCGGGTGTATGTATTTTTTTATGTAGGTGGGTAAGGCCGCCAAAATTGTCAATTGTTTTGTGTGACATTTTTGTCGCTTTTTTTTTGCAATATATTATGGTAAGAATATCCAATAAATTGTGGAGAATATCTGAATTATATATATACCGACGAAAATTTGGATGATAATACCCTGCTATAATAATAATATTGTAGCGAAAATCCTTAAACTGACTTGTTTTGTCGATAGTTTAAAATAAAACAATGACTTTTGCTTTTGTGTTACGATTTATTTGTGTGACGAGTTTTTAACCCAAAACTACTATTTAAAGAGCCATAGTAGAAAACGCAGTTTTATTATGGCAACACTATCATCTACAAAATTAAAGAAAAAAAGACAGCCATATTGTTTCGTCAGCAAAGGAGCTTAAAGTGCGCCTCGATTCTGTGTTTGTGTGATAAAAAATATATTTAATGTGATTTCTGAGGTAAGAAACTGATATTTTAATGTTAAAGTATAATATTTGTTGGCGATGAGGCCCAAAGTATACTTAAGATCACCCATTAGTGTCTAATCGTAATAAATAATCGAAATATAACCTAAAATTGTTGTAAAAATTTAGCTTTTGTGTTGCATTTGTGTTACATTTGTGTCACTTTTGTGTTATATTTGTGTTATTGTAACACAAAAGTATGTGTTACGTAACACAGTAGATCTATAAAGCCGCATGCATAACGGTATTTGGACTGATTTTTTAAAGTACCTAACTTATCTGAGTGTGATTTTGTCTGTATGATTTTTAATACTGTAAACCATTATTATTATTATAGCAGTAGTCCGGTCATTTTAGACATTTGAAATAAAAATTCCGAAAGAGTCAAATTATTGTGGAGAGTTTGGGTTCACCATCAGAAAGAAATATTTAAAAGTACCCGTCGATCCCATTAGTGCTAAAAAACTTATTCGCGGTCAAAGGTAAAAAAAACCTAATTTTTCGCGATTTTTAGCAACACGGTAAGTTTTATCAAAAAAATAACTCAGATCAAAAAACAGCAACAAAAATGCCCAAACACTTTTTTCTTAGAGTCACCGTTTTACTTTAAATATTGATTCAAAATGTTGAAAGAGGCCATCGTCATAGTATGCACACGTTTTCACGCCAACTTTGAGGCAGTACTATACTAGTAGCAAGTATTTAACGTACCGTACCTCAAAATTATAAAACGGAACCATATAAAAAAACCGCTGGCTCTTAGAAAAAAACATCGTTGGGACATTTTTGTAGATAATTATCTGATCTAAAATTTTTATCTGAGCTATTTTTTTGATAAAACTTACCGTTTTGTTGAAAATTACGAAAAACTCATTTTTTTGACATTTGATTCTGAATCAGTTTTTTAGCACTAATGGGATCGATGGGCACTTTTAAATATTTATTTCTGATTGAGGACCGAAGCTCTCCACAAAAATTTGGCTCTCTCGGAATTTTTGTTATTTGACCAATGTTTTTAAAATGACCGGACTACAGTCAATTATTTTATTAAATTGAAATACCTATTTATAATCTATTCATGTGGGTATAGTATATGTGCATTTTTTTTAGACAATGCCGTTAACCGCTGCAGAACGACAAAGAAGATATTGTGAAAAGTTAAAAAGCACGAATCCTGAAAAATTTCAAGAACAAAAGAAAAAAAACAGTGAAAGAACATTACGTGAGTATAAAAATAAAACAGCCAATTATACCGAAGAACAGAAAGAAGAATTAAGAAAAAAATGGAGAGAGGACCGAAAAGAAAAAGAAAATGTAATAATAAAACTATGTAATTCAAAATCATTCTTTAAAGAACTCAGGATTCTTTTAATTTTTTTTTAACTCGTGGTAGGTATATGAGTATGTGATTCTTGTTAAGTTTTATTGTAATTTTTTAAATGTTATTATTAAAGGTACACAAGTACATCGCTTAAATATCGTATTTCATTACTCCTATAACACTGCATGTCCAATTTTTTTTTATCTTTTATTTATTTAGGATATATATTTAACCATTATGAAACCACCTTTACCCAAAAGATGTGTTACTTTTGGGTTACATTTGTGTAACGGTAACACAAAATCTGTTGTGTTACTTTTGTGATATAATTGACAATTTTGGCGGCCTTACCCAGGTATGTTCACTGATTTCTCCGCCAATTGTGAACCGATTAAAAAAAAAACTTTTTTTATTTGAAAGCCCGAGGTGGTCTCATTGTCACAAAGTCAGAATCTGATGATGGGTCCCATGAAAATCGAGGGAAACCTCAAATTTTATAGGCACATGGATACAATGTTTTTTTATAAACTTACTAACGCAATTCAGATATTTGTGCCAAATTATCTTCATCTCATGTTGCTGAGCTGATGACGGAAAGCATAAGTTAGGATCTGATGATGAGATCCCATGAAAAATGTTTGTTCAGCGATATTTTCGTCAATTGTTGATTGATTTGGATGATTATTTTTTAAACACGATATCCTTCTAGTACCTAGGCCACAAAAGTATCGATAATCTATTCGGTATTGTGTTCAATAGAATCGCATTGCAAGGAAGTTGAAATACAAGTATCTTCATAATGTAACATTTGTTAGCAACTGTGATCCGTGACGAATGTCGCTAACACCTGTTCAATAAGTTGGAATATTGAGTGGGAAGGTCTTTACGTGTTCGGAATACGACTGGGCCATACAATAGCTACACTATCTCAAAATCAATTCGTCGAAGAGTATAAAATTCTCGAACTCGTAAAATCATTTCTTATCTTATCATCGCCGCAAGGAACAGAGCTCATAAACTTCCCATGGTTACTTACTTCAATACATAAATTGGGCGCGGGGAACGAAATAAACCTACTTATCGCGATTTATAGAGGCTTACGAACTTTGTAGAAAGTTGAAACGAACCGCTCAATTGGGAATTTATTGAAATTGCAAAAGTATTGAATGGTCCTACGCAAACTCAACTACTGCGACTCTCCTCGTTAAAATAATGAATTCCTAGGTACCTATCTAATTACTAATTAGGTTTTGGTATGACAGCGAACTCTTAAAAGCTTGAGAGTAAAGTTTTAATTAAGCCGTTTGAACACCCGCAGTGTTAGTTTACTTAGCGCGACCAACAGCTTTTTCTCGGAACGAGTGCTAGTATACGCCTGTAACAGTCTGTCTACTCCCAAGAGCTTTATAACGGTATGAGTGGTACTGTCTATCTACCTAACGAGTACCTATAACTTTGCTAATTACTTAAAGAGATGAATGATTGATGTGTCTGTACGGGTAGGCATTAGTACCTAATGACCATTTTTCTACACATATAAAGCGTAAATAAAAATCTAAGGCACAATCTAAAACTTTGTAAGAAAATTAAATTCAGGGACTTGATCACATAATCTTAAATGCAAGTGTAGCGTAAAGTAGGTGCAGGGGTGTGTGGGCGATGTATGCGAGTGCTTAGGGTGGTCGATGTTATCAAGTGGCGCACTGTGCTCACCTCGAGTCCCGCTCGCAGCCGCAGCGTCAGAACACGGGCGCGCGCCGCCGCCGCCCCGGCACACTGCCGCCGCCGCCGCCGCCGCGCCCCCGCGCCCCGCACTCCCGCCTCCCGGTCCCATCGATCCACCCTTCGCTAAACCCCGTGACGCTCTATTCCCCACAACATAGAGCTCCAATTACTCGCATTTTAGGGTTAGCTGCTGTCGGCAACCTTCGATGACGTGGGTGAGCTCCCGTATGATGATTGCAGAACTGCGTGTATACCTATAGCGCAACGATCTACCGAAATACTGTTCTGTGAGTAATTCAGGAGATTGTTGTGTTATCATTTACACCTTTTATTGTTCGAATCTTATTACATCATCCATTATTGCTGAGTCGAAATCAAAAACATTATTAAATCACTCCACGGTCGAAAGCAAGTCCAGTTTATCGTTGACGTGAAATAAATAAAACAAACTATTTAACAAATATTATAACTTTATTTCATTTAAGAAAATGTAACTCATAAAATCACAACATATACATGTAGGTACATTTATCATCACAACATACGATGGTTACTTTACATTTCATTCATTTACAATATCTACTTAATTAATTGACAAATATATTCATATATTTTTATACAACAGAAATTATAATATGTATATCATTATAAATATGATATGTTCCATCACATTTATATACTTATGTCTCTCTCAACTTTATGTTTCGTCATTTTATGTATATTTATTTCATTTATACTGTATATTTTTATATTTATTGAATATACTTAGTGACTTTTCACTTTATTATACCTTAAAAAAAGACATACAAAAACACAAAGATTAAATAAGGATAAGTAGGTATATAAAAATATAAATAAGTAGTTATAATGGTTTTAACAATTGGCGGAAACATTAGAATTAATATTTTACCAAATAGAATACAATAATAATATTTACAATTACAATGTTATTGTTCCTACCGAATGTTGAAATAATTTATGTAAGTATAGTAAAGTCATTTATCTATAGAACACAATACTAGTGTCGTTGTCCTGCACTGAAACATGTCTGTTATTAAAAATAACAATAACACATTTTTAATGAAATAAGAAAGCTATTTTTCAGTAAACAAAGAGGTTTTTGCTTTGCAGACAAAATAATTTTAAAGAATAGTTAGCAATCTAAGAAGAGAATAAATGAAGAAGGAAATGTGTACAAAGTTCAAATGAAACATTTAAATTCGAGCTCTTATTGCAAACTATTTCATCAGTGGTTCTCGAATCACCATTTTTTACAACTACAGAAAATGAATGTTTAGTGTTTTGAGGTAAAATAAAAGTTTAACTTAGCTAAGTAAAAGCAAAAAAATATATTTTGTCTTCCTAATGACAATGTTTACAGTAACTATACGATTAAAATATTAAATACAAAACGGATATACAATTATAATAAATGAAGAGCGATTAATTTCATTTTAGTAAAATAGAGCACCCTTCAATTAATATCCTTACATAGTACGTATTAAATACTCAGGAATATGTTCGTTCCCACTCAAACTCAATACACTTTATTTTTTCTACTATATTTTGCTAAATATAAACACATTTGTACATAACGGTGACTTCAATGACTGCCACTAATAAAATTGGTTTCTGAAAGGCTTATTAATTACAGCCGCAATTAACTAACATAATTTATTTAATTTGGCTAATAGAATATCAAGCCAATGGTGAAGGCTAAGATTGGCTTATTGAAATAACAATAGCCAATCAAATCAAATAAGGTTTTGTGTTAATAATTTATTTAATTTGGCTAATAGAATATCAAGCCAATGGTGAAGGCTAAGATTGGCTTATTGAAATAACAATAGCCAATCAAATCAAATAAGGTTTTGTGTTAATAATTTATTTAATTTGGCTAATAGAATATCAAGCCAATGGTGAAGGCTAAGATTGGCTAATTGAAATAACAACAGCCAATCAAATCAAATAAGGTTTTGTGTTAGCAGTGTTATTAATGCAGGAAACCAGAATAAGACTTGTGTCAACAATAATACTTCATATTTTATTTACTTAAATACACATTAAAATCAAATATTTCCTATTGATATAATTAAATGAAAAATAGTGGTTTCTTCTAAACATTAGCCACAATTTTTAAAATATACAAAACATTAACTCTAAACGTCAAGTAATAATAAGTAATCCATCGTTTTACTTACATACAACCCTTCAAGTAATAGGTACACATGTACAAGAGAAACACTGAGAGTAAATAATAGCCGTTTATTGTTTAAAATCTATTTTTCTAACTCACCTAAAAATAAAATTGAAATTTAATAAATTGTTTTAACTATAGATTGGCAATAAAAAAAACATCCAAAGCCCAAAAATGCGATTTACGATATACTAAGACTTAACACAATAATTTAGGAAGATACCTTACAGTCATGGCTATATTTATAAGTTACAAAATAGTAAGTATTTAGAAGCACTATCAGAAGATTTTTGGAACACTTTTTTATTGAAACAGTCAGAACTATCATTGTTACAAAAATTTCGTGTACATGTACCAAAAAAGGTTAAATGGAATAAAATATCGAGGAATGTAAATATGTTATAATACTTCATTATCAAAGCAGAAATTGTAGATGCACTTAATTTGAGCTGGCAAAGCACTCAAACTATTTATTTTTTGAAAATCTTTCTATAAATATTTTCACTGTTATTTAATATTTCAATAATCCCCCGAACTTTTTTATAATACCAACCATGAAACTATATTCAAATAATGATAATTTGGTTCTTTGAGGATACATTAATAAATTGCCTAAATATATTGTATAGTAGATATAGTATATAATATACATAATACATTGTAGTGTATAACTAATTAATTTACTTCTATCTAAATTGGCATTTTTGCGGAAGTTTTCTGACCTCTATTGTACCCCACAGCTCTCGAAGCTATGAAATGCAATACTGATTTTTTTTGACTCCTTGGAATAAACAGTTATAGTATATTATGTATTATTTTATTTACAAGTTAGTATACACATTTTTAGATCGAGCCCGAGGGAAATTTAGAACAATGCATATTTAAGTTCTTTTATTGGGGCATAGATTACCTGGTGATATTAAACTTTAAAATTAGAAGACATGTTTAGTAAAAGCAAGTCATAGTCATATTATAAAAATAACGTAGATAATATTGTACTCTTCTATTAACAGCAACATATATTATTAAGATTATTGCTGTAGTCGACAACCCGTCTTGCTACGCTAAAAATGCTTGCTTGTACTACAATTATATTTGTGATATTTATTTATAAGTTCCGATTTTTTTAGAATTAATTTTTACAACCTACCAAGCATTTTTAGTCTTACAATGCGCCTAATTGTTAGGACTAGTTAAATCACCTTATAAAGACAGGATTTTTTTGGTCACTCTAATTTTATATCAGCTATCAATGACTATTTTCACTTTATTATAACAACAGATGAAACATCATCACTACACTTCTTTCATGAACGTCGTTGATATTCATTTAGGCACAAACCTATAGCACCGTCTACCTAAGGAATTATTGCAACCACTAGAACTTAATAAAAATGTCCAATTTCGATTTACAGATTCTTAGTTTTAAATGTCAATTCATTTCACACCATCGATAATTTGGTCATCCTCTGGATACGTTTCAATGTTCTTGAATTTCGGAAGTTGAAGAATTTAATTTACACACAACCCACAGCTATGTCGCAGAGAGTATCGTCATAATAAGTAGGGAAGGCAAATTAGTTGTACCGTGTAAGGTGCACAGAGCGCTACGGAGGCGCTGATGGCGAGGGCGCGCGGCGCTTCGGGCGGCGACTGCTATAACTCGGTCTCCACCCATTGCTAGTCGCCGCGGCGCTGGCGCCGAGCCGCCGCCGTGTTGTGGCGGTATAGCCACACCTGCAAACACAAACGAATACCATTACACAATCGTATATCATAAAATACTACTTTATTAGCATGGAGTCACTTGTACAGGGGGCCCTATTATGAAGTGCTAATGCGATCATGATTAAGCTGTGAAAAAGGGATAGTGTTATGCGTCTTGTATAACTCCGTCTCCCTCCCACACCGTTATCATGATGGTTTTAAGATGTCATAATAGGTACCCTGTAACCGATAAATTCACTCGTCATTTCTCAATTCACGTGACAAATAAAGCTTCAGCTACACTGCGGTGGCTACAAATTTAGGGGACATTGTCATCACTGGCTTGTTGCATTTGAGCAATATTTAATTATCGATACACGTCACGTCACTGTTTATGTTTATCGCAACGCGACGCATCTGTGACGCGCGTCGCATGTAGACCATGTCGCGTGTTATCGACACGCCCGGCGTCCTTATCAATTACTCATACCTGCTTAGGGTATGTGTAATCGTAGTGCAGTGTATTTACACTGTATAGAGTAATGTGCCAAAAATCCGCAGTGGCTGGGAAAAACTAAGTACCAACAATGAATAGATAGTCGCCGCTATTCGACGTTTTGGTAAAGGATTTGAAAGATGCTTAGTAGTAGATATATTATGTAGCTTAAGAAGAGGATCCAGTGTAGTGTGGTGCGACTTAAGAAAGTTCTATATGCAGCCGTCGAAACGACACGCCTATTTGATTCATTGATGCAACTATTTTTTTTGCTACTTATTTTCTAGATGAGTATGTCCAGACTGTGTGAGACCCTTAGGAAATGAAGATGTGAAAGGCGAACGATCATATTTTATTGAAGAGCTCCCACGCAAAATATGTTGTAGATACTTTAATCCGCATCGGTAAACGCAGTGACTGTGTGATTTACTATGCTACTGGTCACAGATTTGTTTTTCACACGGAACAAATATTTGTATGGTCACCGATAGTTGTTCCGGGTTTAGTAGATGTGCATGTAAGATCGGACTTTGTAAACCCAGGATACAGGAGAGATTTCCAGTTACAACGTTTAGGAAAAAAAACATGCGCCTTTAACGGGTTTAATGTTAAAAAAATAACGATAAGTACCTATAAAACAAAAAATAACAATTTGCAAATAAAAGAAAGAAGCAGCACAAAAGCGTTGGATGACATTCAAACAATCCCGCCGACTACACCCGTTTGCAAATGTATGGAAGTTGTCTAGTGATCGCCGATCCCGTTTCGTAGTACGTCACTCACCCCTTACAGGTAGGTAACCCGATGTTAAAGCGAGGACTGAATATCGGAAGGCTGGGCACCCACATGCGAACCGATATCGTCAGAGTGTCATCACCTGACCATCTGTAAGCCAACCGTCGGTATTACGGCTAGTCAGACCTTCGTGCAACGTGGTTACATCATCTTAGGCGACATGGCCAGACAAACCCTGCGTTTCCTGTACGCAAGTCAGCCATAATATAAAAACATTTATTGGTGTATTACAAAGTAGGTTTCATATTAATTTGCTCAAGTGTTTTAATTCCTTTGTCAAGACACGAGTTTGGTTTAAGACTACGTCATGGACGAGGTTGCCAAATGATATTTTTACTGATACAAAATAAACCAAGACGTAGTCCCAAGCTATGGCGAAAAGGGAACTTGTTTTAAGACGTCATTTGAAAACCACACTCACTTGGAAGAGAATAACGACGTCTAATGAGACTTGCAGGCTGCCACACAACCAAAACTGAGGAGGCGCCTCTCTTAAAACGAAGTATGCAGTCTTGAATACGTCACCACACGTCCACATTATCACCATGCTGACACTGAAATATATACAAACAGGCTTTATTCATAAGTTCATTACAATAACGAATGAAATTGCTGTTAGGAATAATCTTGCGATGGCTGAGTGGAAAATTAATTTTCATTTTCATTTATTGTCGTTTTATGGCAATTCATATAGGTACCTTTGCTGTTAATTGATAGGGACCTTTATTATTGACCAGCGCGGCTTACTGTGATTTCCAATCTCCAATGAAGAATCGTCAGGCCGCGGACACGAACTCAAGCGGCGCGGCTAGCGGTGTGGCGACGCAAATCCGTTTACGAAGCCAGCGTGTAGATCGCGCGGCGCGCGTAGTGCTGTGTTATGAGAAGTTGTCTATCTATAACTACTTCACCTCAGACGCGTGGGTGCCGCGCGCGCCACCCGTACGCCGCCGCCGCGCCGCTGCCTTCGTGATCAGTTCCATATAAATCTATGCATTTGAACGCGCCGCTGGTCGCGCCGCCGCCGCCGCGCCACTAAGTTTGTGTCCGCGGCCTAAGTTATTTTGGACATATGAGCGTTTATAAGATTGTTAACTGATGTTTACCTCATGCCCTCAGTACTTTTGTTTTTATGATTTTTGGCTATCTGAGGCGCACCGAGCATGGCCTCGGTGAACAGCGCGAGGAATCCGATCATCTCCACGAACGGCGAGAACTCTATCAACAAGTACGTGATCGCCGCACCCAGCACCGAGAACACCAGCATACAGTCTACATAGCTCTGAAAGTCTGTCCAGGCCCAGAAATATTTCCTTTCCATATCTGAAATAAATATAACAACATTGTTATTGAGGCTCTACAATCAACGATAGCAAATATAATTTGTATGCCAACCACACCATATTAATAATGCACACAAAGTACAAACTCTAGTTAATCTTGTTAGTAGTGTAATTTGTTAATACATTTATAAATACCACAATGCTTACATTGAAGTAGGAAATCATGCCGAAGTAAATGACATCAATACATAGATAAGATATCTGACACGAATTTGACCCAGTCATGACTCCTTAGATACCAAATTACTTGTATGATTATAAGAGCATTGAACCGAGGTTAGCTACACATTTGTGTAATGTAAAAATATATAATTATGGTATGATATTTGACCTTAATGATTAAATGCTGCTATCAGTGAAACTACAGCTACAAAATTTCACTAATTTATTACATACATAGTACACCAATTCCATTCATTATTTTATAAATAACACCGAAAACATGCAATGGATAGATGACAGCAAATAAAACAAGATGAAAATGAAAAATAAAAGACAGTTAAATCCCAGAATCCCAGATGATGTAACAAATACACTGTAAACTCCAAATAATATTGTCAAAGCATGGGGTTGCTGAAACAAAAACATAATGATGACTTGCACATGGAACAAATTGCAGCAATCCTTATGACATGAAGGACGGAGCTGGCACTCACCATAGAAGCGATGGGGCTTCTCCCCGCCGGCGATGCCGCTGCGCTGGTCCAGCCAGCGTGCCGTTTGATCCGGCTGGGCTGAGCCGTTCACACAACACAACAGTATATATAACATGAATATCGCACCTAATTTCACCATCAATCACACCAACCACCAAACAGAACATAAAATAATGTTAAAGTAAAATAATCCATAGCAAATAATATACAGGAAAGTTAGTGGGTTACCAATGTTTCACATATCTCTGATATGATTGAGGAGAAATAAAAGAAAGCAAATATACAACTAGGATAGAAAACTAAAAGGGTTAATTATACTGGTATTTAACTACTTTATTTAACTAGGTTTGTAAAATATATGTTTAATTATTAGCAATAAATAGTAGTTAATGCATATAGATTTTACAGTGCAATGTTTTATAATAGATTACTATAATATTGAGAATAGGACTATTATCCCACTTGTAGGGTCATTAATACCAACCTGTGAATATTCTTTCCCTTGCTCTTATGATTTGGTTCTTTTTCCGTACATTTACACACAGGTGTATCATGACAAACATTGTGATGTTCATCACTATGCTTTGGATTAATAGAGGTAACTCATAGCGTTTACCAAACCTGAAAAAAGTTACATAGATTTCAATCATGTTGTTAAAAAATAAGTGAGTCATGTGATAATTTTGCTTTGGTGTTTTGTTATTGGTCAGTAAACATGTGAATCATGATGACTGGCAACTTTTAAGAACTTTTTTGAAATCCTAAAGTTTCCAATTTAATTAATTTCTGTAAAGGGCAGATAGAACTAATCATTCCTACCCAGTGTAGGCAAACTTGGAATGATAATATCTATATTTATCTGTAACTATTTAAACATTAGACCATAGATATTTATAGCAAGCACAGTGGTCATTTTGGTACCTTGGAAGAGAAACAGCATGCATGGGCACCAGAAGGACTATTTTCAGAGGAAGCATATTCAAAACCCCGCCTCAAATAGCATAGGGTTTCTGATGCACATTCACACAGAGATAGAAATAGTGCAAGGCCAAGCAAGGGAGATTGATGTACCTACCTCACCTTGGACTTGCTAGGTTCTCTTTTAAGTTGCACATATCTAAATTTTTTTTCCCCTCCCAGCACCCATGCTCATATGGAATAATGTGTAGAAAGATATGAAGAGGTTGGAAAGAACAGCATTTGCATACTTCTGGACAGTATATCAACATGCAGTCATCTCAGTAATAACATAGCCCTTTAATTTATTAAACCTCAACAGGTTTTTGTTGAAGATTTTATCAACAATACAAACATGTGATAGCAGCAATACCAACTTATTTGTTACAAGAAGGTGGTGCCATAAAGGCTGAAATGAGTATTTTAATTAAACATACCAAATTGGCTCAATACCGGGATAAATAAATGAGTAAGTTTGATGAAGTTGGTCGTGATAGGTACATACCAAAACAATATCCTTAGAGTATTTGCTATGAGTAGTGCTAAACAAACGTATAAAGAGAACCCTTCAGCATCCTGTGTCTTCTTGATTTGTCTATACTGTGGAATGTATGGGGCGACGCCTCCGATAATCATAGCACCAGCTGCTCCCCATCCTACCAGATGGCCCACTGTAAGCCCTAACTCGTCCGAAATTATCCAATCCATTGTTTCGTGGATTTTATAAACAGTCGAATATCAAACTATCACGTTAATATTTTCTAATATGTATTGCAAGTGTACCACATGAATCACAAACTTCATATTTAGTATTACTTTACATTACTTCCGAAGAATTTAATAAAGCAATCATAAATCGTCCGAGTTAGCGCCTGCAACGCAAATCGATCGATAAAAATGAGTCGCGTCTCTGGTATATTGTAGACTATTATTTACATGCTGTGGCTTCTCTTTTTTTTTGTTTTGAATAGAAAGAGATAGTGACCGCCTCAAAGCTTTAAATCAAACTTTGTTTTGGAACGCGACATGAATTGTCAATTTCGTTTTGGCACACAAATTTCCGTACCGAAATATTGCTAGAACATAGAGGAATATAATATATCGGGTACTAGAATTAGAATTTTATTTGCACAAAATGTAGGTACATTATAAAATAACTTACACAAAAATATAAGATCAGCTACATTTTACCTTACGGCATGCAAATCATTAGGTACAATAATAATATAAATATAAAATGTCAACAATGGAATTAGAATTAATTAGTGCTAGCGGTGGGCATCGGTTCAGTTTTTAATCATTTGTTTTGTCAAACCATATGACAAAACACAGGAAATAATAAAAGTGCACTAAGCAATAAATATGTGTTTGGATCATGTATTTGAATAAATATGTGTTTCAATCTTTTGTTTTTTTTTCCTCAAAAAAGTCATATCAGCTGTTTATGACATTAGCCGTCATGATCAAATTTGACATACGCAAAAATAAATACGATAACCTCTCAGTCTTCTCCGTAAATAAAGCTAGTAGTGTGGCTTGTAAACTATGACTATAATATCCAAATTTCTTACAGTTTTGCGCACCACTAATAGAGTAGAATGTGTTCCTGCAATTATCCAGTCATCGAAAATTAGCTATGTCCGCTGTTATTCAACCCGAAAGGAAAGCGGCTTGGCTACGAGTCAAGAGCGAAGTGAAGTAACTACAGATGTCCGACCTCTAGGGGAGAAAATCAAAGAGACGACTAAAACTGCAACATACACAGGAGTCATTTTACTGGGTGTTGGTGTCACTAGCGTCATCTTTTACTATGTGTTCAGGGAGTTGTTTTCAAGTAATAGCCCTAATAGTATTTACTCAGAGGCACTAGCCAAGTGTAAAAATGTGAGTACAACATAGGTTTAATCATTTCGCATGCAATCTGTCATTCATTTTATTTATTTATTTGTTAAGTCACAGCAGTATGGGTGTTACGGCACTCCTTGGAAGACGTCTATGTCCAGTACAGCTAGTCTATTCTATAAGTAACCATTTCGATATCGAGCTTCACCTGAGTGCGATAGCTCACAAAGTGAACTTTATTGCACACAGCATAAAGGTCTTATGTTACAGCGTAGTGGGATCTGTTGCCTGGAAGGCACTAACTCTGTCCAACTATAATTCTAGAGTTGTAGCATGCATCACTGTTTTGTAACACCTTGTGTATTTAATGCTGTACTGGTGTGATGGTTTATACTTTGTGATTTCAGGACCCTAGAGTGGAGGATGCCTTAGGAGCTCCAATCAAAGGTTATGGAGAAGAAACCACCAGGAGGAGACGCACACATGTCAGCCATGCCGTGTATGAAAAGGATGGAGTCAAACATATGAGGATGAGGTTTTACATCAAAGGGATTAGGAACAAAGCTGTTGTGGAACTTGACATGAAACAGGTGAGTTTTGCTCCACACTTGTAGCCTATCTTATCTATTTAGTGTATTACATAAATCCACATTACGCTAATCATTTGTTTGTGTTACAGAATGAATATGGGAATTATTTGTGCCGTTACTTGCTAGTGCAGCTAGACGACTACACTGCCAAGACTTTCATTATTGAAGATAATAGGGCAGAACTAGACAAGAAACTAGACATGGGAGCTAGCTTTTCAACACTGTCATTAAACCCATGAAAACCTTGATCAAAGTTGTAAATTGTAAAATAAACTTAGATATTTAAGTAGTATTAATGTTTGTTAAATTGAATAAAAGTAGCATTTTTTTTTGGAAAAATCTTTTTACTCATACTATGGCAAGCTTTGTTTATCATACAATATTGAAATTTATATGGGGTAAACTGCAGAATATTAAAATGTAGTTTACAAATCAATAAAAACAAAAAATAAAATATTCAGTAACAACATTAGTTGGCAGCCATCCCACAGTAATCACAACACTCATTCATAATTTAGTACAGGAAGACAATTGTTTACTATTTGATTTGATTGTACTTCTATTTGGCAGAATAAAGAAAAACTTTTTTCACTGCTGGTTTCTGTTTTTTGCAAGGTTCCATTTCCAAGGCTGTATTTCCCAGGCCATAACTAAACGGTTAAAGAAAACGAACATCTTGATTTTATTAATTATCCAATAGAAGACAACAGCCAGGGAAAGATATTGAGGCCATGCCCATTTCAGTTCTTGAATCAAACTTGGAGTATATTTAATTTCCATTTCTGGCACCCTGAGACTTATCTGTATTTGCATTGCGCCAGTCTGACCATTCTGACTTTTTGAATAAAGTGTTTTGGTATGTGTTGTAACTGGAAAACAATAATTATTGTGACAAGGCCATATTTTAATAATATTATGCCAGATCCACACACTTTAAAACTCCACCAAAAGTATGGCTAAATGTAGGGTTTCAAACATCACCATGGTACAGGTACAGGCAAGCAAGTTGGATATCAAGCTAGTTTCAGCTATAATTGTGACTGTTTGTTGAAGTTTGGCAAGCGTGTGGATCTGGTTTTATATTTTGGAAAAAACAATTTATCTTACCATCTCTCATGAAATAGTTCTCCAGGATGTTGTCTACTGCATTCTCATGAGAATTTTTATCAAATTTAAATAAAGAGTGGTTATATTTAGTATGTATTAGGTTTTGTTTACATGGTAAATGAGAAGTCTGGTAGAATTCAAGATCAGCAAAATATTTGAAAGCTGAAGGTGGTGTTGCAAACTCTTTGTTAACCACAGCCAAACTTTGCATGTGCATGGGACAAAATGACTGTAAAGAAAAAAAAGTTATTAGTACACATTAATGCCTTCAATGAATCACAAGATCTTAAAAAGGTGATAAAAAGATTTAAGTAGGTACATTACCTTTAATTGAAAGTCAAGAATTAATATTAGCACTAGAGATGTTATTGTCCTCTCTTGTGGCACATTGAGATTTAATTTGAAATCCAATAAATCAACCTTGTCATCACCACTCATATCATATTCCTGCACCTGAAATAGACATTATTTATTTTTATTTAGTATGAATAACATATTTAGGAAAATTACTGCTACTCAGATTACGTTAGCATATTTTTGCGTAAGATATGCTACCTACTCGTACTAAGAGACATACTTGGAATTCTGCACAGTCCTCTTCATTTTTCATAACATTAGCATACCTTCCATTCGTCTCACCACATGCAATAGGTCTACTGTGGTCGTCAGTTTCTGCTACAAGCAGGTACTCGTAAGTAAAGTGAATGGCTGGCTGCTCATAAAAACTGTGGGATCGCAGCCAAAACCCTGAAAAGCCCCCAGGGGTAAAAAACTCATGAAAATATACTTTCGAGAAACTAGGCCTTTGACCCTTAGAGCGACTATTGTATGAATATTCTTACCTCTGCCTCTATATGCAATTAGAAACGGTAAAATGAGGTTTAGTATTGTGGTAGCCAAAGTAAAAATCGTTGCTAGAGAAAAAAAGCAACTCACGTATTGCACTTTGACATTATAACTAAACAGGTTATAGAGACCCATTCTTTATCCATTTATGAGCTAGAAAGTGTACCACACATTAAAATATATCCATGAGAGTCGTAAAATATTCACATTTTAGTACAAGCATTTGACATTTGGTTTATTGATCAACAACAAACTGTTGCTAAGCAACGAGTTATGGGTGTTGCTACATCAAATATTTTATCGAGTGTGGGGTGTAGCCTACAAAAATATGGGCTAATTTAGGCCGGAGATGATATCACAAACTGTTCAAAAAATCTACATGTTTTTGAGCTTAGATCGAACCTTTATTTCATATAAAATGCAATACTTAGCCAATGAAAATGTATAAAACAGCTGCTATTTTTTTGAGTTTTCAGGATTGGTCAGTATCTAAAAGTTTTTTATAATCATGTTTACTTTCAGTGCCTAAGACGTTGTTGGTGTTTTACAAATAACCTTGTATAAATACATACATAGGTGGCGTAATTTCGCCGTCCAGGCTCTTGGTACAAATGGAAAGATGCCGCACCTAAACTTTTATATAGGTATCTTACTCAACCTAATTTTGCGCCTAATGAAAAGCGAAGTCTACTGACAGGGGTGCGTTTTTATTGTCATCAAAAAGATTTTCCGGGCCCTTTCGTTTTGTCGTCTAAAGATGTAGAAAACGCAAAAAAACAAACATGCTGTAAAGGAGCAAACCTAGCGAATGGTTGTTGGCTCAATAGTAACAGATAATAATTATGCGTACGTTCAAAATACATATTACATACTAAAATTGCTCTATCACACATTTAAAAATACCTACGAGTGGATCAGTTCCCTCATAGTTGAAAGAAGACAGAGTATCTCCTAAAGTAATAAGTAGGTAGATACTTAGATAGACGTTCCATAAATCTTGACGTCGTAAATAACGCCATACAGCAGGTCCAAAATTGGTTTACTGCTAATAATTTAGTTTCTATTAAAATGCATTGGCGTATCTAGGGATTTTTACCAGGGGGGGCCTGGCCCCCAACCTGAGATGCGACGTTCAATAAGAAAAACCGTTGTGATGTGCCCGATCAAAAGTAGAAATTTAATACAGTCATAGTCAGGAGGCCCAGGTAGCTCCCCACAATCCCGGTACCCGGGGCGATATACTCGTAAGTTACTTTTTTGACTGATGCAGGAAAGCTTAAGAACTTAGAAAGTGTATATAGAATCGAAAATTGTTCGAGGTCATTTCAATGGCCTCGCCCCAACAATGCGTAACTATACCAGAAGATCCCCAGTTGACTGACCACGACAGAAGCCGTACTGGTGATCACTGAGGAGCTCACTGTCTTCCAGGTATGCTAGCAGCTTATTGTTAAGTACCCTTTCCATCACTTTGCGATTGGTCTGTAATTGACAGGGTCGGCACGGTTACGGTTTTTGGGCACTGGCTGCACATTAGCAATTAAGCTTCCAGGACTTCGGAACCACTCCGGTTTTTAGAGAAAGGAGATACAGGCGCGTCAGGATAGGAGACAACTCTGGAGCACAGCTTTTGAGGACTCGCGGGTATTACGTCAGGACCCCTGGCTTTATTCACGTCCATACTACACATTTTTTTTTAAGGATGGGAAATCATCAAATGACTCTTTCCGCTCTGGGCGAGGCGGAAGGGAATGTCAGACTCTTACTGACTAAAACCCATCCGTGCTCCTCCTAATGCCCTTTGCGTTCCAGGGCTGCGGCGTCTCTTTCGAACGGATTCCGCACCCCGGCAGGCACTGGCCCTAGCGGGCCCCGTCTCCCATGCTGACAGCTCCTTGAAGCGCGTGTGGAACACAGCACACCGCCGACCCGGGCCTGGTTCTTACTTCTTATCCGACGGCGAGCCACCCAATGCTCGCCGTCCGCAGGCCCGCGCCTACGGTGGCGTCTACTTCTGTTGCGGCGGCTGGGTCGTGAGGTTTCTCTCTCTCTCACACGTTCGGCATCCTCCTTCGCTAGCATTACTGCTTCGCAGAAGGAGGTGACCGCTTCCCATGCCTCTTCGCTCCGGACCATAGATTGAACCAGGGCCGGTCGTGAGAGGTTGCTGCCGCCGATCGCTTCAACGAGAAACTACACAGGACCCTACGAACCTCTTTCAGTGTGATCTTCGGCATTGTGGAGCCACAATGAGGTACCTATATGTGAGATGGTGTATTAGAGGCCGTATCAAGGCGAGCGAATTTTCGGCAAAGATCGACGCAAATAGGTTTGCCTTTTCCTGCGCTTTTGAAAAATGCACAAAAGTTCAAGAATTTCATGTTTGAAGTGTTGTCTCTACACCTTTTTAACCTACAGACATAAGATTTATGGTAAAACTGAAGCAAATTTTGTCTACTTTAACAGTATGCGGATTGATTTTTTACATAAAATGCACCGATTAGAAGTTAAAAGCCAAACTCTAAAACAGAAAACCAGAAGTTTTTCGAGCACCAAGCAGTGTACACCTGTACACTATTGGCATCTATCCCAACAACATCTAAAAAATCAGAATTTTGCAATTTATTGCTATCTTAGGTAGTTAGCAATAAATTGCACAATCCTGATTTTTTTATGTCTGGCTTTTGTATTATGTAGGTAATAATACGATTCTAGGTTTTACGCTGGTAGATAGTTTATATGATTGATGATGATTTTATAAGTATCCAGTCTAGGACCCTGTCCCCAAACATCCTGGGGTGGGGTGGGGTGACAATTCTGGTGTGGGCACGCCCCCCCCCCCATATACACCTATGATTAAATGGGAAAAAAACTAAATGCATCAGATTTGCCTTACCGAATGTTAAAATTAATGGTTGCGACATAGTGAAAAACAAGGAGAAAACATTGAATTCGTCGAAAACACGGTTTTCCTGGGGATTACGCTTGACTCAAGGCTACAATGGGGTCCTCATTAACCATCTCTTGCGGGACGGCTGAGTTCAGCAGCATACGCTGTCAGAAAAATCTGTCAATTTACTGATATAGATACCGCGAGACTGGTCTATTTTAGTTATCTAAGTACTTTCATAGTATCATGTCTTACGGTATCATATTATGGGGAAAACGCCATTTAATGCAGAGAAGAGCCATTAGAGCCATATACAATCTCTGTCGCCGTGATTCCCTAATTGAACTGTTTAAGGATATCAACATCATGACGGTACCTTGTCAATAAATTTACGAAAACATTATTTATGTTCGGAAAAATCTTCACCTTTTTAGCAAGATTAGTGTCAGGCATAATTTTAATACTAGAAATAGAAACAAATTAGATCAACCCCGATTCAGATTGGCTAAAGTAGGTAGGGGAGACCGGGTACAAAAGTAACACTTTGTACTTTTACCTTGATTTGTGGATGGATGTTACTGTTTCCATTAAAATAATATAACTATATAAAAATTCAGTTTACGTTCTTTACTCTAGTAACTCGATTTATTGCATTTTTGTATGTTTTATATGAATTACAGAAATTAAAAAAAAAATCGTTACTTGTTACTTTCGACCACGTAGGCAGGTCGAAAGTAACACGATGTGGGTCGAAAGTAACAAGACAAAGGGGTTGGTAATTAATACAATGTTATACATGATAAATCAACAAATTATTCATTTAAAATTTTTATACTTTAACACAAATTAACTTCTGTATTTTACTATAAATGTTAAGATAATAACAATTCAATAAAATTCTTAGTTTAAGTAATGAGATCAATTTAGTTTTATAATCAGACTTTTATACTTCAGTCATTAATCAAAATCAGAATCGCAATGATGGCACACATATATAACCCTTGTCATCATCCACACATTCCAAATGGGACCACATTTTGCATTCGGTACATTGTATCCATTTTTCATTTGGTCGACTGTAATTTTCTAAACAGACAAGACAGAAGTAATCTTCATCGTCAGATTCATTTTCCTTTTCTTTTAGTGCCTTCTTTGTCTTTTTGCCTTTTCCCTTTCCTTTTGCAGACGATTTTTTCTCACTTTCTCTAGTATTTGCTTGCAGTACTATTTTCTTGACTTTATTTCGTTGTTGGTGTTCTTGTTCAATTAAGTTTTTTTCTGGAGTGTCCGTCAATATTGCAGTCTTACGTTTTTTACGACCTCTATTTGTTTCAGTTCTCGGACCTGCTTGTGGTAAAGGTCTAAGATCTTTAGGCGAGAAATTAAACGGCTTGGTAAAATTTAATTGTCGCAGGCCGCTAGGACCTGGCACTGGTGATTTGGATATTTGATCAAAGATTGAGTTACCTAACATAGGATCAGTGTCTGTAGAGATTGAGTCTGGTATATTTTGAACGTCCGATGGTTGGTCATTGTTGTTTGATTTGTTTGACGAATCATTGCTATCTTTATGATGAACAGTTTAGTCAATTGATGTTGGAAAATCACCTACTGGAGTTCCTGGATCAACTTGAACGGATGGTGTTGTGTCATAATTAGTCAACAAATCATTTGGTGGAATTTGTCTGCTGATTTGTAACAGCCGGTCAGTCACAGATGATGGCGCGTAGTCAATAGCAGTAAATATATTCCTATTAAATGGACAGTGCAAGTAAAAATGCTCCTCAGCTGCTTTTTGATACACTTCCGTGGCGGTAGTTCCTTGTTCAGTTGTTCTAATGCGTTGTCGCGGCATTCTGTTAAAAAAGAATACATATAAAAATATTATAAATAATTAAATCACTACGAGGACAAAAGTAACACGTTACTTTTGTACCCATAGGGCTATGTTACTTTTGTACCCGTCCACATTTTTGTCAAAACATGCAATATAACCTTAAATCGGAACGCGCTACACAAAAATGAATTTACGCAATGTACAATCACTTTAATACAGAATAGATATGCAAATATTTATATTACTATCATGCTTTTAAGACTATCAAAACATTGAATAAGAAAACGTCAAAAAACTTACTTTTGGTTTGTAAATTCACGTAGCGTCCTGTCACACAGCCTAACAGCGCGTGGCGTACGCGGCGACTAAATGCGATTGAGGGGGGCGCTCCCGGCTATCGCCTGACAGCGGCAAAGCGGTGTTCGCCCATTGGTTAAATCTAGAAAGCATTTGTTACTTTCGACCCGCCGTTACTTTTGTACCCGGTCTCCCCTACACACTTTTTTTTATGGGGTACTGTGTTAAATTTTATAATAAATCATCATAATCATCATCTGCCTAGCTTTTTCCCAAATACTTCGGGTCGGGTCGGCTTCCATTGAAGCCGGATTTAGCTGAATACCAGTATTTTACGACGAGCGGCTGCCTAGCAGACCACACAACCCATTAACTGGGTAACACGGTACTTCATGGCAAGAACGGAGTCAGATTTACTGGCTTCTGACTATGCGTAACGACTGCCAAAGATCTACAAATGACAGCCGGGACCAACGGTTTAACTTGCTTTCCGAGGCACGGAGGAAACTCGGTATGTTTAGATGGTCATCCATCCACAGACTAACCTTGGCAAGCGTTGCTTATCCTTGAAGATCGACCCGTGCAGCTGTTATTATCTAGCCACGAGTTCCTCATTCAATCATGTCTCCTCATTCAGTACCTACTAAATATCTATTTAAAAAAATCGATTATTCTTACACTATAAATGGATTCTATGAAACCAGTAAAACTGTAATCCTAATATGTATACATATAAAACACGTCGTAAAAAGCTGAAATTTGCCATGAAGGTTCCTTGGAGAGGGGGCACTATGAGAGGATTTCCCGAAATTTTACAGGAACGGGAAAAAAATAATGCGATATGCGCTTAAGAAGTCGCGGGCAAAAACTAGTTTAGAATACGTACCTACAAAGGAGAAAGAGCAAAATGGTCTATGAGCGGCCAACAACGAAATAGGTATTAAATGAAAGTACTATTACTAAGGACTAACTTTTACTATGAACGTAACATTGCAGCTCATTTAGAAAAAAAAATACATATAGGTAAAATACTTAGATAATAAGTGCAAGAAAATGTGCAAACCCATTTTATAAAATACTTATTAACATTAGTTTATGTCTTCAAAAGTATTTCAAAACGTTGTCAGCATACCGTTTACAAGACTCAGCTCAACAATGGGTTTACTACATGGACTACCTGAGTTCGAACGGCCCAATCAGCTTCGAGTGCAAACAAAAGAGCCGAGGTGTGGGGTGCGTGTGCGTCACTCGGCGCAGTCCTTCGCTTACCCTTGTGACGTTGTGTACTGTGCGCTCATCTACGGATTCTTTTTCAAACGTTTTGACCCTGGCTACCCTCTGGACTGTGTTTCTTCCTAACCTGATAACCTGGCTATTAACTCTGAACTTCTGTACGTTTGTGCTTGTGTACTTGGACTCTGGACTTGTGTACGCCAACGGAACATTATTGAAAAATGGCAGAAAATCGACCTATATGTGTTTTGTGCAATCGATCAGTGGTTAATAGAAGAAGGTTAGAAATAACCCATGCTCTTTTTGAGGAAAATGCTGCCAATGCTCAATATATTATTGAAGCTATAGCTCCACAGCAAGTAAGTATTTTTAGACTATTTTTTGGTTGTTTTTACCCGTATGTACGCACCCTATAGCGGTGATGGCCTCATAATATTGTGTCACGATGTGCATATGCGACACATCGTTGGGTGAAGTGTGGGCTCTTTATTGAAAGTCCACGTTACAGTTTTGATTGTATTTTTATGTACGTCCTTTTAGTGAATTATGTTATTTCCTTAAGCGTATGGTTCTTTTCTAACAATACTTAAGTTATAGTCAAAACAGATCTTCTCTCTCTTTTACACACATGGTGCATATGGAAACAGAGCCAACGTTATCTAGCTTCGAAATATAATAGAGGCCAACCACTCATTAACAATGCGTATGAGCATGACTCATTCGTCACGTTGAAAAAGAGCTCGGCATGTTCTACTATACAACACATGATTTAACTGAAACTGCTGTGAGTTTTAAATACTATGTTATAAACTATTTTCCTTTTCAGGTTGAATACAACGGCCGAGAATACGTTTGTCGACCCTGTTGGCAACGAGCTCAACGGGCTGTGCAGCCAAACAATAACCCTGCCCCGCACGAATGTGTTCTTCAAGTGGAAGAATATTCACGAGTGCCTAGCACCTCGGCAAACTGTATGTTTGACAGATGCCGTAGTGTTTCACGTCGTCGAATGCCTGAGAATGTAAGGATTACTCTTATGTTACATTCTAACTTATTCATACCAGACAGTGCCAGAATATGTGATGCACATTTAACATCAAATGATTGGGAAGAGCTCATTGATAGTCCAAATCTCAGACATGATTTTAACAGCTCTCATTTTGTGCAAATACTAGAGCTTTTTAAAAAAGCTGTTTTAAAAACACAGCACACACATGTTTGAGGACTTTCAAAACGCAGCGGCACTCATCAATGCGTTCCAAACACCAATACAAGATAGTATTCATGCATCATCGTTCGTAAATATAATTAATGAACGTTTTGAAATACCGAACCTCTTAGCGGACTATGTTATCCGTCATAACATAAATAGACAGAGGGCATCATTTGAAAGACTCAGCAGCGACCAACCTATTTTTGAAGACTTTCCGGTTTTTTCTGAAGAAGACCTAATTCTGTTTGCACTTGGCACATACCAAATCAAGTTGGCTCGCAGCTACTACGCTGAACACTTAATTGAAGGCTTATACAATATCGAAGTATACCGGGAGCGACAAATAAGTCAGCTCAGAGATTTTATTGAAGAAGAAGATATTTGGTTATTACGTGTGCGAATACAATCTAGACATGTAAGGTCCAGAATATATTATTCTTATATTGTAATTAACCGACAAAGACAAAATAGAGAAGCAATTGCTCATTATTATTGCAGTTGTTTGAGTGGAAGGCGCACAATCGGTTGTTGCGCACACGTTATGTGTGTAGTGTGGTATCTGGCATGGGCTAGACATCAAGACGAGGATATTTTATTACCGGCATCAGAACTCAGTGCTATTATTGTACATTAAATGTATGAATGTGGACGAGGCAAAAGGAGTATGTAAGGATCGTAGCAAGTGGCGTTCTGTGGTTTCTGCCTACCCCCATGGGAAAAGGGCGTGAGTTTATGTATGTAAATGTATGTAAAATAAATGTATTGAAGTAAACAAGTCATTTTATTTTATTTCCTTATTTTTAAGACTAAATCTTAGTAATTAATACGCTAAATCACAGGCTTACATATCTAAAATAAAAATGTATTTAGTTCCATTAATAATGACACTACAGATATAAAACTTCTTGAACCCGTTATTGTAGGGTGATATTAAACCAAAAAAAAATAAAATGTTCCTGGCCGCTGATAGACCAAGTGCCGTACGATTTTGCCCATTCTCCTTTGTACGGAACCCTCGGTGCAGTCATTGCAGACTCGCTCTTGACCGGTTTTTTTTATAGGTACTCACATAATTATTACAATCATTTATTTAATCTTTTTGGTGTAAGAACTTAATCGTTGTTTTTATTCATTTATTTTTTATTATTTGGTCATTGACAACCATAGTTTTGTGTAAAGTATGTAGAAGCATATTTTTCAAATTTTGTAAATGTTAGTACCATGAAGCCATTTACATATTATGTGATTAGTTATAGTTTTACTTGTTGGACATGAACGAGCATGGTGGTTGAGAGCATGTCATGCTCACTCAAATGTCTCGCTGATGGCGGCGCGTGGGTTGGATCATTCGGTTCCCTTCGAAATGGTTGAGCTGAATGGTGGCCGATACACGCGTCATGTTCGTGAACGGGCGCCGTCAGTTGAGACTGGTCATCTCTTAACTATCATTGGCTTATTTAAATCTTTATGTTTTAGATTATTATAATAAGCTTTTTTCTTTTGCATCGTCCTCAAATGCAGAAGCAACAAGTATATATGTAACTTAGAATTTTGTAAAACCGAACATGATTTAAAAGAGTTGGTGTTTCTTGCACTTTCTTCTCCATAGAGATTTATGCTATTGAACGTGCAAATAGCTTCCATGTTTTTGACTGACCGACCTTGACGTTTCAAAAGTTCCTGTTAGTGGTTTATTTTAAATAAAATGCTTTGAATCTTGAAATCTTGAATCTACAAAAAATCTAAGTCATGAAAGACGTAGGTAGGTCCCTCAGTCTACCATAACGCTGCTTCAACAGCAGTACCTACCTAGGTTCTTAGCAGTGCCATTGCACTGCAAATACATCTTTGTCGGATGCAATTTGGTCACAACAGCTTATCATCAGGCGCTTTTTATAGCCGAGTCTCGATGCAGGTGTTGCGAAAATAGGGTGCTATGAAGTTGAATGTGTTTCTGGAAGGTAAAAAAAATTAAATAGGTTACCTACCTATTTCATTGTGCTATAAATTACAAAAGCACATACCTACACTAACATTATCGTCAACTGTAAGCGAAGACCTACCTAGTACCTAGTACCTAAGTAGGTAACATTTGAAACATGAAAACCGCTCTTACTGCTACGGAATAAACTCGCTGTCAATATCCAAATTGTTACCACCGAAACAACGTGTGGTTGACTGTAGGTACATCCCATCTATTGAAATTGAGAATATCTATTGTGGTTAGGTAGCGGGTCGCTTTTCAGTTAACAGAGCTCAACAAGTCAATAGGCGACAGTAGGATTAATCTACAGAGCCTGTACCATACCAACCGATCGATCATCGACACTGAATTGATCGACGTTACAGCTAGTAGCAAGAACTTGGCGATCGATAGATATATGATGAGCCATTCTACCATTGATCGATTGACTGGTGTGGTAATAGATGATGAGATGCCGAGAGGCCTTCAGCAGATTTACCTAGTAAAAATGATAGCTCTTGTAGGTACCTTCTCCCAGCGGTAAACTGTCAAGTCAAACTGAACACAAAAGGTTACTCGTGCATTTGGTAGCATTGTCCGTTACCTTGTTTTATGTAAAACAATAGGTGAACACAGAATAGTGCGTGTTGTATTTTAAAACGTGTTGACTGGTTCAATCTCAGAGATGTAGGTATAGTTCAGTACAAAAGTGTTTCAGTAGCTGTTGTGATCCATTATGCAGTTGCAAGACAATCTAAAGGACATGATGGGTGGACGAAATACTGGATAAAGCCGAGGGCGGAGGGAGTGACCGTCGTGGTGGACGATGATAAGAAGCTTATTGTCAAAAAGCTACAAACTACATTATTATTACCTACCTATATTGAGGACTTCCCAGAAATATTCTACATTTTCAGGGAAGCAGTAAATTACCTTAATGGTGGAGCTCGTGGCTAAATAATAACAGCCGCACGGGTCGATCTTGAAGGTTAAGCAACGCTTGCCAAGGTTGGTCTGTGGTTAGGTGACCATCTTAACATACGGAGTTTCCTTCGTGCCTCGGAAAGCACGTTAAGCCGTTGGTCCCGGCTGTCATTTGTAGATCTTTGGCAGTCGTTACGGATTGTCAGTAGCCAGTAGATGTACCGTGTTACCCAGTTAATGGGTTGTGGAGGTCTGGTAGGCAGCCGCTCCACGTAAAACACTGGTATTCAGCTGAATCCGGTTTGACTGGAAGCCGACCCTAATGTAGTTGGGAAAAACCTAGGCAGATGATGAGTAAATTACCTTAATGATTTTAAATTCTTATTTTGCCATAAATAAATCGACAAATAGGTAAGTTAGTCTCTTGTGAATCCGGGGGCACGCCCCGAACCCCGAGAGCTAAGGAAACGATAGATCTATCAAAATGTAAGTTACCTTCGAACGAATGAAAGAAAAGTTTAGAAAGTGTAATTACAAAATGTTTTGAGTAGGTAATAAATGAAACAATCACGTATGTACCGATAGAGCTATAGGACGCTAACAGGATCGACGATGTACAGACAGTGGTCAGTGGTCTACTAGATGTTGAATATGTCGACGAAATATTCTTCTAGTAGACCACTTTATGTCAAATTACTACGTAATTTCAACCATTAAACTCTGGTATACTTATACTACTCTTTGAAATCAAGTAGGCTGAGTCTGAAAAAAACCTTGCCATTCTTACTCGTAGTTTGTTCTTCGTCTTAATTATTATGAGTTCTTTAATCAAAAAGGTTTTTATGAAACAATACATTTATTAGTTATTTTTATATTCTTTCCGAAACAAAATTCTATTTATTTATTTGATGTGCAAAGGGCCGTTTTTAATCTATTGGGGGCTCTGGGCACAGCGCGCATGTTAGGTTAATAGGGCTCCTATGAATAAGGACAAGGACTATTTTGCTGATAAAACCGTAGAAATTTCTACTGCCACATGAAATGAAAATATTAGTATTATACAGTATAATTTTTCCGGATATATTATATCCGGAAAAATTATACTGGCAATTACAAGTTAATGCTTAAACATCTGTAGATGCTCAATGAAAAGCTACTCTTTTTAGTTTTGAGATATGCAAAATATTGTCAATCACTTGTTAAATGTCTGGCTTACGCACTTAAACATATTCTGGCAGAAACTAGGGGCCCACATAGATTGCGGGGCCCTGGGTTCATGCCCAGAGTGCCATTTGGAGAAAACTACACTGTGGTAGGTGTACAGTCAGGCCCGGGCTGTACACCTACCGCCTACCTAGTCTTTTTAATCCGAAGGTTGACTGGTAGAGAGTGCCTTGTTGCATTAACTCTACCCATGTACCACTATTGTACCTACATAGTTTAAGTTTAAATAAATAAATATCGTTTAAATTAGACTTTGTTAGTGGAGACAACAGCAGAAGTTGCTGCTCGATGCTAACGATAAAGCACTTTGCGTAGGTATTTAACCTAGTAACACCTACTTTTATATTATATAATTTGTATTAGTTTAAAACAATTGTCTCCGCGATTGTACATCGTAACGCCCGAAGTGTTAGTTAGCGTAGTAACTAGTTCTATGTAAGAGAGGAGTACTTGTTTTAACTACGAGTCAGTGAACATAGACAATAGCACTCCCAGAAGCTAGTGCCTCCGGCGCCTGCGCTGTCAACTGACACCTAAGGGCGGTGAACGATCCTTTATGCCCACTTGCACTATATAAAGGTCCCGAATCTTTCCAACGACATCATTCGCTCTGGTGTCATCCCGGAGCACAGTGAGGTCCTACATCGGGACTTGGAATACTTGGATACACGTACAGCTTCAACGCAAGGATGTCTATGGTCAGAAGATCTAGCATGGACAGGATGTCCTCGAGCATGACATCCAGCATGACTGGAATGGGTTTGGGTGGAATAACTGGACTAACTTCGGGTATGAGCACACTGAGCTGCATGAGGGAGCAGCAGATGACGATCGGTGGAATGCCTTCGAACTATGTTCCTGGGTTGTCTGCCTATTACAACATCTCCAGCTTCTGCCAGCGTCCTGGACAAACCCGTCGTTGGCCGATGCAGCGCGCCGGGCCCACCGCTCAGCATCGCCCGGGCCGCTCGCACAGCACCGGTTCACTGCACCGCATGAAGTACTCGATGAGAAACAGCCCTAACACACAGTACACTCACAACTTGATTTGCAAGATGGCTGACCAAAACGAACGCCGTCGCCGCCAAGACACCATGGAGATGATTCCTCAAAGTTATTATTCTCAGCAGCCACTGAAAGTAGAGCTCACTGAATTCTATTCTCGAGACAACTCCAAGGACCATCACACTGAACAATATGACTTGGTGAACGATAACATCCTCCCGAACCCAGTTCTAAGGAGGGGCCAGAACTTCTTCTTTGCCGTTCGCTTCGACAGGACCTACGACAAGCAGCAGGATATGATTCGCATCGTTTTCTGCTTTGGTCAGTTATAGTTATAGATTTTTTTTATTAATTTTATCATGTGTGGTTGACCAACAGATATTATTGTACAACATTCGAATAATGTGAAACCTTAAATGAACCTCTTTTCACAGGTCCTAAACCGAGCGTTACGAAAGGAACACGAGTGGTACTACCAGTGAACTGGAGCAACCAGCAAGGCGTGTTCCAACATTCCCGTGATATGATGGGGATGGGCATGGGAATGGGAATGTCTCGAATGCAGGATACTAGCACTAGTATGGCTCCTATGGGATCTATGGGTACAATGAGCACTATGGGAACTATGGGCACCATGGGTACCATGGGGCCAATGGGAACTATGGGAACTATGGGCACCATGGGAACAATGGGTCCGATGAGCGGCATGAGGGAGACTACGACTTACGGAGTCCGCCGCAGTTCGTTCAGCAACGAACCTTTGCCATTGCAACACAGCCCTCTGAGCCCGCATGGACCAATGGACCGTCCAATGATGGATCGCTATGGAGGTGCAGCTCAGCATTCTACGTTTGGTCGTGGATATGGTTCGCGCCATGGTTCCATGCAGAACTTGGCCTCTCTTGCTCATGATATGGACAGATGGGACATTAGCATTCAGCGCCAAGATGGCAACACGATTACATTCCAAGTGCATGTGCCAGCCACTGCTCCGGTTGGCGTATGGAACTGCTGGGTACAAACCAATCGCTTTGGCCAGCGCGACAACCGCCACGACTACAAATGCGACGAAGACATCTACATGCTATTCAATCCTTGGTGCCGTGAAGACCCCGTCTACATGGATAACGAGTCGTCCAGGAAGGAATACGTGCTCAACGAGCAAGGAAAGATTTGGTGCGGCACTTGGCGCCAACCGAAGGGTCGCAAATGGATTTACGGGCAGTTTGATGATGTGGTGTTGCCGGCTTGCATGTACTTATTGGAGCGAAGTGGCCTCGAGCATTCTGAACGCGGTAACCCAGTTCGTGTTTGCAGGGCGATTTCGTCGATGGTGAGTTGAATAATAAGAATTCTGTATTAGCTTTGATGAAGTATATGATACATTTCACTAAACTTGTACTTCATACTTGATGTGTTTTAGATTAATGCTAACCATGACGATGATGGGCTGATGGTAGGCCGTTACGACGGCGAATATAAAGATGGCGTTGCGCCTCATGCCTGGACCGGCTCCGTGGCTATCATGGAACGTTATCTCACCGATGGAGGCAGGCCTGTCGAATACGGCCAGTGCTGGGTATACTCTGGCCTTGTGGTCTCCATTTGCAGAGCGCTTGGTGATAATTTTTCCTATCAAACTGTTTTAATTAGCTACGAGAAACAGGCAGTTCATTACATCATAAAAAATTGTTTTAGGTATTCCTTGTCGTTCGGTCACGAACTACGTGTCAGCCCATGATACGAACCGGACATTCACGGTGGACAAATACTTTGATCGCGATGGCAATGAAGTACCAAATGGACCTGATGAAGATTGCTACGACTCCTGTTGGAACTTCCACGTATGGAATGACGTATGGATGCAACGACCTGATTTGCCACAAGGTATCAACAATATCAAAACTGTGAAATGTGCTTGTAATAACTAATAGCTGAGCTTGTTCATATTTTTTCTACTTTAACTTCAGGCTACAGCGGTTGGCAGATCATTGATTCCACGCCACAAGAGGAAGCAGAAGCTGTTTACCATTGCGGACCTGCTAGCGTGGAAGCTGTTCGTCGCGGTGAGGTTGGCTTCCAATATGACACCCCCTTCATGTACTGTCAGCTCAACGCAGAACTTTGCCACTTCCAAGAAGAGGAGAATTCTGAATGGGGATTCATTAGAATGGCTTCGAACCAGTATCAGTGAGTACATTAGCCGCGAAACTCTTCCGCGATAGTATTGATTGAATTTGACACTTAATGCTACGCCTCACTTTTTATAGAGTTGGCCGCAAGATTCTTACGAAGAACCCGAACCGTGACGATGATGAAGGCGACAGTGACATGTTGGAGATCACCCACGAGTATAAGACGGTGGACAGCTCTTCTCCCGAGCGCCTGGCGGTTATTGCCTCTTGTCGCGGCTACCAGCGCCTGCAGCAATACTACGAATACCCCGATCGCAACTTCGAAGATGTTTACTTCGATCTTATGGATATTGACCTCGTGCCTTATGGACAACCGTTCGACTGCACGATGAATATTCAGGTACATTACTACTCAATGCAGATATGCCTCCTTCTTGTTTAAATGTAACCCATATTTATAAATTGGCGATTTTCAATAGAACAAATCGCATGAAGATCGCACCATTTGGTGCGTCCTGACAGCTTCGTCATGCTACTACACTGGCGCCATCGCCTCGCGTCTGCGAAGGGCTCAGGGAGAGTTCATCGTTCGCGCTGGACAGCGAGAGGTGCTGAAGTTGCACGTTACGCCTCAGGAATACATGGACAAGCTAGTGGACCACTCCATGGTGAAGGTGCACGCCATGGCCTATGTGAAGCAGACTCGTCAGGCATGGTCGGATGAGGATGATTTCCCACTACACAAGCCAAGGATGCAGGTCCAGGTAGTTATCCTCCTCCCTTTTCCTTTCCAGTCACTTTTATCCCATATTTTTGCATTCGTTAAATTTCTAATCACCATGATAACAACTCCTAGGTGAGGGGCCAGCCGTGCATAGGACAAGAATGCGCTGTGACTTTCAGCTTCCAGAACCCATTGAACGTTCACCTGACCGACTGCTACTTCACTTTCGAAGGACCAGGAGTTCAAAGGCCAAGACAGGTACATATATTTTGGTCTGCCACATTTGATAGGAAAATGAGCTGGTCAACTAAATGGATTTCTGTTTGCAGATACGATTCCGCGACGTGAAGCCGGGTGAGTTTGTGAACTACCAGGACAAGTTCGTGCCGCGGCGACATGGCGAGCGCCGCATCGTGGTGACATTCTCGTCGCGGCAGCTGGACGAGATCTTCGGCTGCACAACGGTGAACGTGCGCGGCTAGCTAGCCCCCGGGCCCCGCGCACCCTCGCCGCGCACCTCGCCGGGGCCTGCCTCTCCTCCCGCGCTGCAGATGGACCGCTCCTACGTATCTTACGTAGCGCCAGAACAGCATTTGTGTGTTCAAGAAGAAGAGGTCATCATCATCAAGACCACCTCTTAAACGTCCACTCCACGCCATACATACTTGGCTTCTATAGTTATTCCTTATTTATGACAAAATAATATTTTGTGAGTTTTTTATTGAATGTACGAATGTTGCATCTAGAATACTTTGTTTACTAATCAACAACTCGATACCTAATAACGATGACTCGGCAATTTTTAATGGATTTTATTAATTTAGTATTATGTACTGATGTATATCGTTTGTATCACGCGCACATTTCAAATGAAAAAATAACAAAAAAAGTAATTTTATAATCATTCACGTTTTTCACTGTGTGATAATAATGTTATTTTGTTAATGTATTCTTAATTTTAAGGAAACCGATGCTTCAAGTGCCATTGTTTTGATATGTATGAATTACTCTGTACGAAAGAGTATAGTGTTAAGAAATTATTATGATCTTTAGTATAACTTTTATATATTTGCCTATTGCATACTTTTTTAAGTTTTTATAAAACTATTGTAATCATTATATAACAAAAACTTTAAATCACTTAATTATAATTTTGCACGGTGTTTGTGTGTTTTTGGGATCTCAAAAATAAAGAGCATTCACTGCAAATGACGTGATTTCATTGAAATTTAAAAATACCCATTCCAAACAACGTTGCACCAATTCCATTTAAATCTACAACAATTAATGGTAATTGCAACAACTCATCTTTCGCGATCATATTGCACAATGTAATACGAAGTCCATTTCGGTGACTAATGTGGTTGACTTACATATAGCGGCAGCTACATAAGTGTAGATAGCTGAGAGTCGTCACCATTAAGGTGCCTAGGTACCAAGGTACATTACAGTTCATTGACCTTAGGTATAATGTCAATCGGGGAACAAGGGTATTCCCATTGTGAAACATTGCTAATGAGTTCATAAATGCAAAAACAAGGAAAAAATTAAATTGCTATTTATGCTGCCTTTTGTAGATGCAGTCGTTTTGTTTTGTGTTCAAGAAATAGCTTGAAATTACTTAAACATGTTCAGTTATGTTGCTTTATCAAGACGACAAAACCTACAAAAGGTTTTCATCGACATGAAAATATTTTCTTCGACATTAAAACTTTTTCAGTAACATGAAAGCTGAAAGTGAAATGGAAAACATTTTTAAGTAGGTATTATATAGTATTTTTATATATTTCGTAGGCATTTTTCTGTCTAATTCAATTGTTAAGTTGGCCTTACCACCTAAAAATGTACCATAATATAGGCCCAACAACAGTTAGAATTTTCAGCTTGCTTTCTGTAATTGAGAATATTATGAAATGTATTACGTGCATACTGCAAACAGTATGCAGGTGGCTGTTATGAAAATATAAATAACCTCGGCCAAGCTTTAACTCAAGTGGAAACAGTGCCTAGGTACAGTCTATTCCAAATAAAAGGAAATCAATGGCCGATCGAATGACGACACGAGCTACTAAAAGAAAGAAAATATTAAGAGGATACAAATAAGGAAAATGGAATCTATTCTGTAGCAGACAAAATTGAATTAAAACGACAAAGAAAAAGTATTTCTATACGTAATCGAACATAACTCAGAAAATGACTAGAACACAGGAATCCCCGCAAGATGTGAAATTTCTCTTAAAACTAGCAGCATCCAACGCTTTTTCCTATGATAGTGACGAACGGGTCCACATAGGTTCCTAGTAGGTACCTTGGGGTTTATTAGTTAAATAGGTATCACCATTCATCACATTGTGAAACACTCAATGATGCATATACGTAAAGATGCACTGCAGTCTCCTGGAAAAGCCCTCACCTACGCAATTTACGACACGTGTGCATAATTTCCATATTTGCCTAGTAAAACGAGTCCTCATCAAGCTTGGAAGAAAACTAGGCATGCAGTAGCCTAGTTTTCTTCCAAGCTTTAGATTAGAAGGTAAATCAAAGATTTTGGTAAATAGCATGAATTCATCATGTCTGAAGGCCAAACTATATCAGAAACTTGTCACAATGTAGAAAAAGAAGACGTGTTTTATTTTATACAGCTTGCGACTACGATGCTAATACTCGTACTTACGCTCTTTAACTTTAAACATACGAGAATTGCCCCTAAGATCAGTAGATCTTAGGGGCAATTATAGAGCTGAGAAACGATCGTTTTTAGTAAAAAACGATCGTTTCTCAGCTCTATAACTTTTCGAATTTTCCAAATATTGTGAATGCTGCCATGTTCAATAGGTATTTCTCCGCTAAGCTTGATAAGGATGCTGTTAAATCTCATTCATCCATTTCTCTAGGCATCGTTATAATTCATTATACAATCAGGAACACAAAACTTTATTGTTTCTCGACGTAGAATATGATAGAATTGTGCACCGTCTCAAGAATTGGAAGAACTAATGAAAACATTTGTTACCTACCATGTATTGAATCAAGGACTAGTTGACCCGCGCAACTTCGTCTGCTCCGCTCCTATTGGTCTTAGCGTGATCATATATAGCCTATAGCCTTTTTCGATAAAGTCCTATTTAACACTGAAAGAATTTTAGCGCGTTCAAGCAAACAAACAAACTCATCAGCTTTATATATTTGTATGGACTATAAAAGGGGGGGGGGGGGTTGTTGCATTTTAGGTATAAAGCCAATCCCCATTCTTTCAAAGTACCTACCTAGACAAAACTTGCTTCAGTTTCACCCAAATCGTATCTCTGTAGGTTCAATAGGTGTCGAGATAAAGCACTTCAAACATCGGATTTTTTTCCCAAAGAGAGCTAGGTCACCCAGCCTGGACTGGGTGGAGTTGATCAATTATCCAGGGTGCAATAATTTTCGATCTCGTTTCACTCGGTTTTGCATTTTACACTCTCAAGTTAGGTTTAGGTAACTTTTGTGCATTTGACAAAAAAGTTTCATCTATTTAAGTATAAACAATCAAATCTAATGAGATGGAGTGCAAAAATTTTCAAGCTCGCTTTCTTCTCTCTTAAATTTTACAATCTCTCAGTACGTAAACTTTCTTGTATGAGGAAATAAGTTACTACTATTTAGATGGCAGAAGATCAAACATATCCGTTAAAGCGTACGAAAATTTTCTTCTACACTCTTTAAATTCTTGAGCCTTCCTGCGTCAGTCAAGAAAGTTACTTATATCGTCCCGAGCCCCGGTATTGTGGCGAACTATCTGGGCCTTCTATGACTGGCCTAAAATGCCACTTTTGATAGTCTGCACACTGCAATGATTTTTCTTATTGGGCGTCGCATCTCAGGTTGGGGCCAGGCCCGCTTATAAAAAAGCCCTAGACACGTCAATGCCGTATGGAATGGCCACCATTCCATCTTTTTTGTATAGTTTGGCAGCTCACTTGTTGTTCACTTCGTATAAGGAGTGAACAACAAGTGAGCTACCATTCCATCTTTTTTGTATAGTTTGGCAGCTCACTTGTTGTTCACTTCGCATAAGGAGTGAACAACAAGTGAGCTACCATTCCATCTTTTTTGTATAGTATGACAGCTCACTTGTTGTTCACTTCGCCCGTTTTCACTTCGACATATTTACAGAATCGCACTGCTGGTGTTTATCAAAACGACTGGTCTGGATTTCTATTTTTTGCCTAGATATTGAATGTTAGCTGTTGTAGTATCAGAACGTGCTTTGGCGAACATAACTCTGCGCGGATTCCGATGAATGTTGCATAACCTGAAAATTGTTATGGTTTATATATTTTCACGGTTAATAACAACGTTGTAAAATCACAAGAATGCAAGTCTGTAATGTAGACAACTAAAATCTTAGTGTGTTACTTCTTAGTGTGTTTCTTCTTAGTACTTAATGACAAACTAGGCAAGTCATATATTTTTCTTCAAAGTACATAGTCCTAGTATGTCAAAGCCTTTTCGTGACTATTGACTTATTACAAGAAATCTGTGGAGGAATTTTACCTTTAAAATTAGGTAATCTTTGAGGAGGAAAAAGACACGTTCCTTCTTTGCATTTTAACCTTGTCTGGATCAATTTACTGTGCGTTAGGACCAGTAGTAAAGGACCTATTATGTTACAATTATTACCTACAATCTATTTATCTGTAATAGTTGCTTTGATCGCAATTATTGGCAAGCTGTGGTTGCTACGTGTTCTCGTACCAGTAAGTAGCTCGGATGGGATTCAACAAGGTCGCCTTATCTCGGTGACTCACAAGCTGATTTTAGATCATGTTAAACCGGTCTTTTCTATCTTAAACACTTCCTAAATTGAGCTTTGATGTATGACCTATGTTTTTGTGCCCTAAACCTGAAGCTTAATCATATTATACGTTTTCTCTGAAATGTTTAAATCATGGAAAAATTAGGTCAATGTCGTTTGGGTAAGCGTACAGCTACAGATGCGTCAATGTCTGGGCTCTGTGTAACGTCTTTTTGACCGCAAAAATGACACCTACAATGACTGATTCTTGGAAAATTACTAACAATGCTTTATAATACGATTGGCTGTTCGAACAGGAATTCATTCATATAGAAAAAGGAAAAAAACTGATTGCGTTAATTGTAGAGTGAGGCCTTCGTCAACCAAGTACAAGGAAGATCGCGGCGCGGAGACGTGGGCGATGATGTCATCTGTGTAATAAATTAACATAATCGTGTGTAACTTTATTTTGTCAAACGTTTACTATCTATTACGTTTGTTCACGGTACGATGTGCAAACAAGGCGACTCTGTAAAACACACGTGCATGACTGACTAGTACAAGATCAAGTTCATAATAATGCAGATAAATGAATTGTATAGAACGGTAATGTAATCAGTTAATCGTCAGTTAAATAGTAGCAAATATAATGACAATATAGGTTCTAAATGGAATTTACTGGAAAAATTATCGATTTGCCGGTTCGACCAGATTTTTGTACCTGAATGCTATTCTGTGACAACATTTTCGTCACTTGACAGTGGAATCCGTGGTGAGGTATCAAAGTCGTATTAGTATAATGTAAAAGCTAGGAAGTTGGCTAAATGATACTGCTGCTTATGAAGTTAAATTAAATATATATCTGGACCAAAGGTTTAGTAATACAAAGGAGCGAGGGAGCACATGCGATGACTGCAAATCGTGTACTGAATGCTCGACTAATATCAATTACTGAAATGAAGTAAAAATGCACGAATAAGCATAAGTGCATTATTAGTGTATGGTTTCACCGTACAATAAGACTTATGTTGT
Source organism: Lacanobia oleracea (assembly GCA_950371165.1). Lineage (NCBI taxonomy): Eukaryota > Metazoa > Arthropoda > Insecta > Lepidoptera > Noctuidae > Lacanobia > Lacanobia oleracea. The sequence goes on from OX493393.1 coordinate 9,319,511, forward strand.
GTGTAATAAAGGTGAAGCTCGATATCGAAATAATTATTTACAGAATAGACTATGCTGCTCCTTATATCGTCGGCCTCTTTATCGGAATTCCTAAGTTAATAAAAGAATATTTTAGAGAAGGGTACAAACTAACTTTATTGCAATGAATTTTCTATTATTATTATTTCTATTTATAGAGTGGCTGTTATTTTGATTACCTATTGGTATACTGAGCCAATATAGTATCTATAATATGTTTATCGCACAAAATATGCCTAATAGCAAATTAGGCATATTAATTAAGTGAGGTAAATACGAAATAAGTATTCAATTGAATGCGTTTTGGAAATCTTCGTATGATAGCATAAAAAGAGAAAAAAAGGTTTTTGGAGTTACGCCTTCTGATAAATGACGAAGATTTATGGATTTTTTTCCGAAAATTTTTGACTGTATACTGAATAGCTTTGTTAACTGTACCTACTCAATACAACGTAGTTTAAGGTAATTATTGTTAAAAAATCAATCATAAATGGTGACCTATTCAGATGAGTAGTGACAAAAATTATAGCTAAACAGGTGCTACGTGTTTACAACTATGTCGGTTACAAGCGGTACTTTCCATATTTTGTATAAGGTACTCATAGAATCTCATGGGGAATTTTACAACCCCCTCTACACGTAGTAAGTACAGGTTTACGTTTAAACGTGATTCAGGAATACTGATTCTTATTAAATACTGACGTTGATGTGACGTGACCCTACATTCCGCGGCTGTGATAAGAGGTCACGCGAGCGAAGGTAGAGAGGATGCCCAGTGGAGACTGAGCACAGACGAACTGATCCCGCGCAGACGTGCGCACGCGCAACACAGCCTTCACGCAAGCTTTTAAATTCAGAAGAGCTACGCAAGTGCCTGTTTATCCAATCGATAAACCATTAATTCAATAACAGCTGATAATTTGTTTACATTGTGGCAAACTGTGCAAACTGAGTGTTAAGGATAATTTAAAACGGTTATGATCTAATCGCATTTTTAGTGCGTTAATTGATATTAGAGTGGTCTATAAAACGAGTTGAAAGGGATTGTAGTTCATTGTGTATGTGGTTGTTAGTGAGTGATTGATGATAGTGAAATGGGTGCTGTGAAGAGCAAGTTGGCCCACTGTTGCCCGCCACAGTGTTCGTGCTGTGGGCTTCGCAAATCAGGCTCTTATGACCTCAGAGAGCTACCGCGACCTCCGCGATTGGACACCTCTAACGCTGAAGGTAGGTCAAGGTCACCATAAATAAAAATAGACAAAAAATTTGCAATGATACAAACTCCTAAAATAAATTCTATATATTCAGATGATGATAAAAATTCTTCTACGTTTAAAATTTAAGATAATGAGTTTACCTACGTAGTGTTTTGACGAACTTGCACAACGAAGTGTTACCTCATGTTTTATAATAGATAACAAGACTTTGTGATCAGATCATTAACGTAATAATTTTAATAAAATATTACTGGTTACATTAGTGGCATCGGCTCTTCCAGCTGATACGACAAATGGTACCTTACCTAACAACAGTTAATTCATCGTTATTTTTTGGTGTATATTTGTAGAAATTTATATTATAAAACGCCCGATTTATTACAATGTAGCTAATAAGTTGGGTTAGTAACTGTTTAAATATAGGAGCTCGTGGCTAGATAATAACAGCCGCACGGGTCGATCTTTAAGATTAAGCAACGCTTGCCAAGGTTGGTCTGTGGATGGGTGTCCATCTTAACATACCGAGTTTCCTCCGTGCCTCGGAAAGCACGTTAAGCCGTTGGTCCCGGCTGTCATTTGTTGCTCTTTGGCAGTCTTTACGGATAGTCAGAAGCCAGTTAATCTGACTCCAGTCTTGCCATGAAGTACCGTGTTACCCAGTTAATGGGTTGTGGAGGTCTGGTAGGCAGCCGCTCCGCATAAAATACTGGTATTCAGCTAAATTCGGTTTGACTGGAAGCCAACCCCAATATAGTTGGGAAAAGGCTAGGCAGATGATGATGAGTAACTGTTTAAATACAAAAACACACATAATAATCTCAACAAAAAAATTAAATAGCTTGAAACTTGCTTCTAAGACTGAAAATATCGAATACAATTTAAAACAAACTACCTTATTGTGTTACAAATTATTATGACAACATTAGTAAAATAACTCTTAAGATGCATGTGCATTTATTTTTCGTTACATGCAATAGATTTGTAGTGTAGCTGTACCAAACTAGAAATGAAATTGTCAAGATTTTTGCTGTAGACTTGTCTGTTAGTTATTTTTTTGTAGAATTCTAATGAATGCCGCGACCCCTAACTCATGTTTTTATTTTCTGTGTAGAGAAACATCTAAATGTAACAATATCTACAAAAGGAACGAAAAATTGGTTGTCTATTTCGTCTTTGCTCATAACTTACTGTTCAATTACTTGCTTTTAACGTGGTAATTATACAGATAACTTATAATTTATTCATATACAAAACATGTTTTATAATAAAATTAATTTGAAATTAGAATTCTTAGCCAAACAAAAATTATTTTGATTTGAAATGGCCAGTACTGCAGAACGGCAATTTCATAGGTAAAGACCTAATATATAAAGCTGAAGAGTTTGTTTGTTTTGCTTGAACGCGCTAATCTCAGGAACTACTGGTCTGATTTGAAAAATTCTTTCCATTTGAAAAAAAAGGCTATTTGTCGAGGAAGACTATAGGCTACTATCATCACGCTAAGACCAATAGGAGCGGAGCAGTAATGAAAATTGTGACGCAGACGAAGTTTCGCGGTTCAACTAGTATTTTATATGGCGAGTTACCCTGTCGTAGAGAACTAGCGCGATCGCCTATAAGACATGAATGAAATTGCAAGTAAAAATATTGAACACGGTCCAATTTTCGTTTTGAAACTTATTCTTTTGACCTATATTCTCCTGTCAGTCAGATAGAATTCGGAATTTAAATATGACAGAAACCAACAAGGCTGATTACAAACACAGTTAAATTTATGGCTTTCTATCGTTTTGAAGTGAGTTAAAAATAAAGCACGTGGCTTTTAGCACAGCTGGGTTGGCCGCTAGACCAACATTGTTGGTATGTTTGTGAGAAAATGACGACATTGGAAATTGAAATTCATAGACACGATTTCTAAACAAAGCTGTAAATACAAGATGTAGTAGGAATATATGATACTTGCTTTTGTCTGCGTCTATTTTTTCACGTTCCCGAATAGCCTATTAGCCTCCCTCATGCTGTGTGGCATATACAAAAAGAATTTACCAAATCCTGACGGGTACTTCCAGACAAACAAACTATTCAGCTTCATTATAAGTATAGATTTCTCAATATGAGGTTTTTTATTTGTGTTGATCTTACTGATGGAAAGCGATGATGTGCTGTTGGTGAAACCACAGAGTTTTCTGTATAAAATCAGTTGTATGATGTTTTGAAACACAAATAGCGTTAAAAATCGCATCTTTCTTACCTTGATGTGGGTTACTAGAGAAGCTATTTGTTTTACATTTATCACTTTGCGCCTAACCTGTTCTGTCCCGCGAGGTCTCTCGATATTCGAACGCTACTGTTTGTGAACTGGTTTACGCTCCAAGTAAGTACCTATAGGTATGTCAGCATCTGGTATAGGGATTTTATTACGGTTGAACGTTCAGTAATAAAATATAGAGTGGGTTAGTAGATCTAATTTTTATCAGCTGGTGTGTAAGTAGATGACTGTTTAATCAAAGTGATAAGCATGGGATAATATTGTTCTTATATTAGATATCTTTCCATATTTCTTCATTGTGTATATTTGTAAGAATTTAGAAGTTTGTTTTACGTTTTCTGCTGTTTGTGAGGTCAATAGTAAAAGCAATAAAATAGAGTAAATATAATAATATAAAGTAGGTAACATACCTAATCTTTGACTGTTCAAGGTATATCTAATATAATAAAAACCGAGCTGGTAAATTTTCTTCAATGTATGTAATCAATTAAATCTAACGTAGCCTAGAAGACGTAGTTCTGATTGACAACGATTAAAAACGGATACAATATGACTGCATTGCCGCCTACGCATGTAGGTATTCAGACATAAACATTAAAAATAAAAATAAAATAAAATAAGCCTTTATTGCTGTTCTAAAATTTACAATACACACATTTTCTTATTAATAGTAATATCTACATCTGTTTCACTTGTTAAGTAATGAATATCGACATGATCGGCTATACGATCAGTTTCACATCACAGCTTGTCATCCGACAAAGGCCTCCTCTAAAGTTTTCCATTTCTGCCTGTCTCTCGCTGTTCTCGTCCACTCTGGACCCGCTACCTTTTTGAGGTCATCTTCCCATCTTTTTGTTTGACGCCCTTTACTTCTTTTCCCATTCCTGGGATACCACTCTGTTATAATTTTTGTCCATTTTAAATTCGTATCTCTAAGCATATGCCCAGTCCATCGCCATTTTAAAGTTTTACATGTTTTCTTTGCATCCTTAAATTTAGTAGTATTTTTAATTTTTTCTAATCTTATTCTATCTTTCCTCTTGACGCCCATTACGCTTCTCTCCATTCCGTTTTGACATACCTTAATTTTGTTTATTAAATTATCTGTCAATGCCCATGTTTGGCAACCATAAGTTAAGCATGGTAAAATGCACATATTATACACTTTTCTTTTCTCTTTGATAGGCATGTCCTTGTTTTTCATGACTTCGCTGAGTGACCAATATCTCTTCCATGTATTGGCTATCCGTCTTTCAATCTCTTTATGCATGGTGTCTTCAACGGCTATGAGTTGTCCTAGGTATACGTATTCTTCGACATATTCTATCATCTCTGAATTGACTATGATGGTATGCGTGTGTGTAGAGTTACTCATAATCTTTGTCTTTGCAGTGTTCATTGTAAGTCCAGCTTTCGCGCTTTGATCTGACAGTTGTTGTAACATTTGCTCTAATTTTTTTGGACATTCTGCAAATAAGATCAGGTCATCTGCAAATCGTAAATGGTTTAGTTTTTCACCGTTTATGTTCAGGCCTTCGTGATCCCATTGCAGATTCCTGAATATCATCTCCAGAGCCGCCGAAAACAACTTAGGAGAAATTGGGTCTCCTTGCCGGACACCTCTTTCTATAGGAAATTCTTCACCCGTAGTTTCAAGCCTGATTTGGGCTGTGCTTTTGGAGTATACGTTCCGGAGTATACGTATGTACTTTCCATGAATTCCTTGTATACGTAGTGCTTCCCAGATATACTCATGTTCCAAAGAGTCGAAGGCCTTATTATAATCAACAAATCCCAAATAGTATTTCTTATTGTACTCTTTATATTTTTGTAGAACCTGCCTTAAAACATGTATATGGTCTATTGTTGAATATTTACTGCGGAAACCCGCCTGCTCTCTTGGTTGGTTTTCATCTAGGGTAGAAGTGATTCGTGACAGAATTATTTTTGAAAAGACTTTAACATTAACCTACGCTTAATAGTTCTGTACCTATTAATTGCTTATAAGTCGTTAGGATATAACAAGTAATATTATGTCTAACACTTATTTCCTGAGAACCATAAAAGCGCTAACTGATGCCTGAGAAGCTGAGACCCTAAGAGAGAGGCCTTATAATATCTCAGACTCGTCTACTTATAAACTTTGTTTTAGGAAACTATTCGTAACTAGTAGTTCTATAACCACCATTATTTTAGCTGAAAATCGTTCACTGCTGAACATAGGCCTCCCCTGTCTTTGCTCTACCAACGAACTCGTAGCTGATATAAACCGTTTCAATAATGCGTAATACAGAAGGAATTTCGTTACAGGAAATACTTAAAATGACTTCTTTCGCTTTCCTCCAAATGCCCTTTGCGTTCCAGGGCCACGGTGACTCTTTGGAAAAAAATTCGCAACCCGGGCTGGCTCTATCCCCTACATTCTTTGCCTAATACCTGTGTGAACAATAGGTAAATAATACCTGATACATCGTGTAAATTTAACGCTATTCAAAAATAATTAATTAACTAAAGGATGCCTATTTCCTTATCGGACTCAATAGGTATGTAACGTATATGTATATATATACCTTTAATGGCCCTCTAACTCATTGAGATTTCCCTGTATAAAATAATAATAACATTTGTAAATGATGGTTCATTCATGTTTTTATTGGTAAAACCTACGACATAGTTTGTTCTCGTACCAGGTACAATGTTGTTACTAATTTTATTACAGTAGGTAATTAATTACCGTCACTAGTTCCGCAATTAGACTAGATTGTCTTGTGTAAGGATAATGCAAGCAATGTCTGAGAAAATTAAATAAAATATTAGTTCGAAAAATTAGGGCCTGTTTCACGATCTCCGAGTAACCACTACTCACCGAATAAATTCGAAAATGGAACGAAAATGCAATGGATGGTTTTTTGTTTTATTTTTATTTATTTTTTTTGACTGGTAGAGAATGTCCCGTTGTAGTACATGAAGTTTAAATAAATAAATAATAATTTGTATGGAATTATCTGCCAAGTAAAATAACGGGAACTTAATCGTAATTTGTATACTAAAATCCAGCGACTATAGGTAATGGATAGGGGTGTAGGGGATATTAGCTGGACCTGGAATAGACAAAAACCATGAAGAATGTAAGGCTCTGGAGAAAAACTTTGCCTAGCAATGGGACACTTCAGGTTGAAAAATAAATCATCACCGTCACAAAAATAGCTGGTACTATTCCAGAAGCTATAAAATAGGCAGGAAACACTTGTCAGGCGTTCGATCGGCCAAAGCCACGACAGGAGAAAGAAACTCACATTACCTCGACATGGCAGGCGAAATCTCGTCAGACCCGGAGGAAGATGGCGGGATGAGCTGGAACTCCTTCGAACAAGACTCGTTTCAAAAAGCTCTAGATAGAGAGAAGTGGCTGGAGTAGAGGCCTTTGTCCAGACCCTTCTTTTTATGCTGGGAAATCATCAAATGACTCCATCCGCTCAGGGCAGAGCAAATGAGAGTGTCTGACTCTTACTGACTTAAACCCATTCGTGTTCCTCCTAAAGCCCTTTGCGTTCCAGGGCCGTGATGACTCTTTCGAACAAATTCTGCAGTATTGTCCTGACTCTGCAGTGGCAATTTCCAGGCTAGATGTTTATGAAGGCACTTGGTACTGTAAATATTTAAATAATTAATTAAACGTTTAGGCATTAGATAGGCAATTGCATACAAACTCTAAAGATACCGAAAGGAATGTTTCTTAAACGAGTTGACGAATAAGTAATAGAGGCTGTACAGCGTTCGCTTATGTCATGAAATGCAATTCCAAGGTGAACTGGCGAGCGCAGATCCGTCCTACAATTTTACGTCCAAGTCCATACAATTCATACATTCCGTTAACTTTTAAGGTTCGGTCGTGATTGACAGTTGTAAACATCCACACATAGAACTCCGCGTTTGGGACTACGTCAATTAGCTTCTTGATAACTACTACTAATACTAAAGACAGATGTAATTAGCATATGTATATAGTTCTACCTACCTACTTACGTATGAAACCGGTTTCGAATCGGTCACGCACTCACGCACGAATACCTAATATGTGAAGATGCGACTGCAGGTCCAATGTGTGTACTACTACGAGTACAGTGTAGGTGCCTTATTGTCATTGGCAATTTTAAGTTATAGTAACTTGAATATGGAAATGCAGAGTGGATCTGAAAATGTCAATCATCTCATTTTGCTTTCAGATTTAAACAAGTGCGAGTCGGACTCGCGTGCAATTTCTTTTTTTTTACATGTTTTTTGAACACGATAGATTTTCCTGTAATCTATGGTTAGATCTATTACCTCCATTTTTTCCCAAAAACTTTAGGCTCGGTAGTTTCGGAGATAAAGGAGGGAATGGTGATTTTTCGTCTAATTTCATGAATAACTTCAAAACCTTTTATTTTAAAATAATAAAAAATATATAAATAAAATTCTTACAGTAAGCCCTTTTATTTGATGTATCACACGATATTGTTCAAAACACTTTTTTTTAATTTTCTAGTTTGACCCCCAAAAGTGACCCCCATACTAAAAAAAATATAATTTACGTAACGTTTCCGTGTTTGGGTCACAGAAGTCCATATATGTGTACCAAATTTCAACAGAATCGTTCCAGTGGATCCGGAGAAAACTGGCTGTGACAGACGGACAGACAGACAGACACCCGAGTGATCCTATAAGGGTTCCGTTTTTTGTTCGGAACCCTAAAAATAACACATGATCTTTACAATAAAAAAAGCAAACAAATAATTAAAATTCCACAAAGATTCTTGGTCTCTGATAGTGATCGACACGCGTCAGCGTGTCCAGCCAATAATAACAAGAAAAAAAAGGAACTGGCGACATAGCAGCTGTGTATATTACACGAACCATTTCGAGCTACTTTTGACCCCTTCACAACTCGAAACCTTTTTAATCTACATACATGAAAGGTACATTCATTAAAGTTTCTTAGCTTGTCTAGAATTCATTTGATAAATGTAGCTCAAATAGTTATTGATAGGTTAACGCTTAAAAACCAGCGTTTTTGTGACTGACTGACTGACTCACTAACATATTTATCAAAAACCTAACTCACTTCCAGATGTTCTAGAAAGTTGAAATTTGGCATACAGCTAGATAATTGTGTGTGATTGTGATAATTTCTAAGATTTTTCCAATCGATCGAATGCAAAATTATTCGCAAGACAACAAGTTCCATGATGAAAGTTCGTTTTTTAGGTACTTATGAATTATTATAAAACTAAGACAACCGATGATAACACAAACTGCTCCGGGACAGCGTTTTGACATCATAGGTTACAATTGTTTGCAATTGTAACATATGTATTATACGAGGGAAATACATCCGTCTACAATCTTGCTACTTATATTGGCGCGAAAACGCGGGGGTATCTACGTGTTGAAAGATGAATAATTATAATTTCTTTACAAAAAGTAGTGATATCCCATATAATGTTTTGATGGGATTTCTATTAGTGTCCCTTTCGTTTTACTTTTCGTTATAAACATCGTAAAACTTAACATAGGTAAGAGAAGTTAATTCATTCATAAAATTGCTAGTTTAGTAGACACATTATGTGTGTCATCGTTTGTTCTGCAAAATTGGCAATAAAAGCCATCTGAATACTAAGAGCATGTATGTTAGCATACAATACTGAATGGTTCCTTCCTAGTAAGCACTGAATTGTAGCCAAGAATCTTCATAATTTCCTGCTAAATAATATGACTATTAGGTAAATGGCTGACTCAACGGGAACTTAAGACCTTCAAAAAGGTTAGGATGTGCGATATTTTCCACATCTGTCAAAGTCAACACTTAGTTGCCAAAGTATCCGGACATTGCGGCGTTCTCTTAACAAACCAAGTAAATAAAAATACCCATATTTCGTAAACCATCGTCTTCCGTTCTTACGTAATTCTCTGGTTGTAACTGAGTCACTGAAACCGAGATTCGTTCCTGAAATAGACAGAAATAATTAAAAAGTTCGTGTTTCGCGCGCGCGATCATAATTCTAGATCGTAATGGAGTTATTGTCGGCAGGTGTTGATGCAGCAGTCAAATAAAAGTAGGTCAGCTTGGAAAATAGGAAAAAGTTTTTTTTTGGAATTTTTTAGCCATTATAGGATTTTTGGTTCTAAAAAATTGGATTGTAAGTTACGGGTTGCTCATTGCCATTTTCCCGCGAGATGGCGCTGAAGTCAACATTTTCAGTTTTATTTTGTTTCGAGTGTAATTGGAACAATATTAAGTCGCAGAAATAATGGTACGACAATCGGATATTCCACTTTATCGAAATTAGTTAAAATACGGCATAAAAACCCTTCTGATTCGCCATACTTCAAATCATACTTTCAATCATGTCTATGTGTGTGTAAACGGTACTATAAGCGAGTTAGATATTATTTTCGTGAAGTATGGCGAATGAAGGGTTTTTATGCCGTATTTTGACTAATTTCGATAAAGTGGAATATCCGATTGTCGCACCATTATTTCTGCGACTTAATATTGTTCCAATTACACTCGAAACAAAATAAAACTGAAAATGTTGACTTCAGCGCCATCTCGCGGGAAAATGGCAATGAGCAACCCGTAACATTCACCTTAAATCCACCTGTGTAACAAAAAGTGTGCATAACTAGAAGATAAGTACTTATATATTTATTTATATTGTACAACAAGATAAACAAAAATGCATAAAGAACACCATTCAACGAAAAACTCATAAACGACTCAATCAAAATATCTAAATATTTGCGCATCGAGTCTTTCGGGACCTTCGCAAACAACTTGTCGACTGTTCACGTGACCAGAGGGCTGGGCTTTTCTTCGGCCAAAGAATCAGCATTGCCATTCAATGCGTCAATGCTGCCAGTGTTCTGGGCACTTTTGCCATTGAAAGCGATGTGGATTAATTTTTTGATGCCTAATGATTAATTTTGTTTTAATACGCGTTTGTACATAATTTCGTGTTAATTAGTGTATTACTGCTCAATCAAAATATCGATATATGTCAATTTTTGTTAAAGAAATCCTCTCCAAAAAAGTTTTCGGGAAAAATATTTAAATTCTGACATGATCCAGTACCTACTAGAATATTGAACCTTGATTCGAACAGCTAAAATGCGCGAATAAAATGTTTAACTTGATGAATTACTGCTTTTAAGTTTATAACACAATCATTTGCTTATCTTGAGTAATTAGTAATAAATGATTGATTCCAAACCTAAGTTATGTTTACTTTTCCTGGAAATGTAACTGCCCTCATAAACAACTACCAATCAAGAAATGTGTGACGGACTTTTCGAAGTCATTCTAGACGAACACAACATTAAACAACAATATTATGTGACATAATTTGATTGTGACCATGGTAAAGATATACGCTCTGCATTCTAGTTTTATGTTGATAAAGTTATTAGGACGAATTAGACCACTTTGATGTCGATACTCTTGCGCCATCCCATCTTCCTAGTTCATCGTGTTGTGCTAGCGCTGCCGCTGCGGCTGCGGAAAACCTCAATCAGCGGAAATCTATATAAATTTATTTTCGAGCCGTTTGGGGTTGAAACCCTCGGGCCGTAGGGCTCTTGTGCTCACAGCCTTTTCAAAGAAATTTCGAAACGGCTGGTTGATACTTCCCGTGACCCAAGAGCTGGCTTTTACTTTGGGAAGAGATTAAGCATTGCCATTTAACGTGACAATGCCGCCAGTCTCTTGGGCACATTACCAGCTGACAGCGTTGAGGATAAATTTGTTGATGCTATACTTTAGTTTGTTTTTAGTTTAGAGTATTTTAGTTATTATACAGAAAATAAATTAATAAAAAACAATAACTTTGATGCTCTGTCTCTAATTTATGAGATAAGTAAGAAAATGCGATGAGTATTTAGAAATTGCAATATTAATTGTAGCTCTATGTAAAATATCTAATATTTAATGTAACAGAGGAAGATAAGCACGAAGAAGAAAAAAAAGAAACAGATGAAAGTAAGGAAGTCATGTAAATCTACGAAGTTGTTAAGTAGAATTAGTGTCAGTTGGACCAGCAGCGATTCCTGAATCATCCTAGATTGGGCTTAGATTGAACACGGGCTGTTTCCTGAGGCGTCTCGTTCTAAATGGCTAACGTACGAGTAAACTATGCAATTTCGCCGCGCGATGAAAATGATTACTATGCTCGCGCGACGATTTGCAAGCTTTAATTAGGACACTGAATAAATGTGTTCAATCTCATCGTTAACTCGAACGATCGTTAGCCAAATAGGATGACGCTTGCTAGTGAATCTGGTAAATGCAAACTATTGGGATACCCACCTTACAATGGGAGAGTGCTTTTTGTCCTATATAACTCCGCCTTAATCTCAATCCAGACTCATGATGGCTTTTATACTTCATAGAAGGTACTCTGATCTAAACATCACACGTGCACATCCCATTTGAATAATTTGCAAGATACGATCTCTTTCATTGATTAAAATCAAGTATTCATCTGAGTATGGTCTCAATTAATAGTTATCTAAGTGCATCTCACATCGCTTCCTATGGTTAGCCTACGCAATCGCCGTGTGCGGTGCGAGTGGGACCCACTATTATTCACTGATTATTCCGAAGGCCGACATATCCCGGTATAGCAGGTCTGCCATCCCACGTCGTAATTAATACCAAATAAGTTATTTACCAGACGGGCGATGAAAGGAATCGACCGGCCTTGTTTAGTATGCTCAAGTAGTTGCTTAGCGATCCAGCTCTAAAACTTCGTGAGGTCAATGGTAATTGAGTTGTCTAAACTCCAATTTAGTTATTTATATAGCTAGGTTAGATTCGGAGGTATTTGCGTGGTTATTTGGAAGGCCGAGGCTTAAACAGATGTGTCCAGGCAAAATGCTACAAGCTCAAGAGATAAAAAAGGACGTCTGAAATATAGGTAGGTACATCAAATTCCGTTCAATTTATTTTGACCTTCATACCCAATACAATTATGTATTTTCTTTTAATACTCATTCGTAACGTATTACTCAATGGTTATCAAATGAAGATATAAGGAACGTACGAGTACCTACAATTGACCCGCATTAAAGGGTCAAATGTTAGTGTTAATTGATAGATATCTACTATATATATGATGGGGAACTACAATCTGTAGGTGCTGCGAATTGTTGTAAAGATTTATCATTAAATGGCAAGAGATGGAAACCTTTTAAAGAAAAGGTATATAGCGCAGACGCAATCGCTAGATGATCTTAAGATTTATGTAGTTATACTAACTTAGGTACCTTGAGTTTTCAACTAGTATTAATTTATTGCAATATTAAATAACCAGATGACTTCATAGTCAGTTTACTGAAATGTATGTTAAATTTTAATTTTATGGTCATTTTAATATCTAATCAACGTCTTACATCCTTGACCAATCATTGATAAATATTAATTGCCCGATCTCACTTCATTGGTGCAAATGTCTAATAGAAAATTGTTTAGCAATGAATTCATAATTCAGTTCAGTTGACAATATTATGATATCACCTCTTTATCTAAGGCATGATTTTGTCAGGTTCTAATGATATGAGTAAGACTAGCCTTGGTTTTGTCAATGAACAGAATCGGTTTCTCAGTAACTGCGGCTGAAACTTTTCATTGCTTGTTGTCTATGACATCACCGTCCGTCTTGGACGTAGTAGTAGTTGCTGAGTTCCTCGCTGCAAGCCGCAGTCCATGACGGCATGCAAAAAGAACTACACGTTTGTTCATATAATTAGCAACCTACGATTGTGAACGAAACCGATGTATGTTTATGTGCGGATACCAGTGTTTCTGTAATGTTTAAATTAGTTGAGAGTTTCATGTGATCGTAAAATAATGGATTATCTTCGAGGCTTGTGGCGCCGATATTTTGGGAGGACTGAAAGACATGTTATTTCGAATGTGCCTTTTGCACCAGGTAATAAATTAAATGAACGTTGGATAAAAAAAAATATATAAATACAGAAAAACTAGACCCTAAGTAAAATTGGATTAGACAGTGCGATTGTGACCAAATTATTTTAAAGCCAAAACGAGAGTAGAGGTTGTTACCATTAATGTATCAGTGAAGTAGGTACAAATTAAGCTGAGGATTAAATCTATGTCAAATACCTATTATTTACGGGATTACGATATTTGTGCATAATCTTGGCTGGCAGCCAATCCTTGGGCGCGAAATTTTTGACTATGACGAATAGTAATTTCAGTGGTTTTCATTCATAATGATCCACTAGCTTTCAGTTATATATTTGCAATACTGGTATTGAAAACGTAGGTACTGGAATCGGTTTGATCGATTAATTATACCCATTACGTTTTGAATATTTTTTGGAATATAAACTGCTTACATCGTGTTAAGTAGTACCTAAACATGCAAATTAAAAATCGGTCATTAACCGTCTTTATAAGCACCTACTGTTGACCATACCTACTTATTTAAGTAGCTTGATTTTTGAACAGATGATTTCTCTTGACATTCTGATTAGGTCATGTAGTTTAGCTTGGTCAAATGTTTGCAAAAAATATCCTAATTTTTGAAGGCCCCAAATGAGTCAATATAAATTATTCTGCATCAGGTCCTGTACTCGAGAGATATCATTGAATATGTATTTGAATATTTTGAATGCATTGTAACATTTCTGTTTATTTATTCAGATGTCGTTGACGCGACGCGGCAAGGCGTGCTGGCAGTGCAGGGAATTGATTTCTGTGTCGACACAAATGGCGAGAACCACCACACGAACAAGTTTAACCTGATGACAAGGAACGTCGATAAATGCCTGGTCGTGCGGAGAGGGCAGGCCTTCAAACTAGACATATTACTGAACAGGCCGTACGATGCCAGTAGAGATGCCGTCTCCTTTATTTTTTACGTTGCAGGTCGGTACATTAAAGCTATTCCTGTTGTCGTGGGCCAACCCACGACAGGTTTACTGGCATACTTGACATGAAGTTCTGACTGACTAAATCTAATTCTACAAATCAATGTTACTCAAAAGGAAGTCAAAATATAAATGCTTGCGAGGTGGTCAAGGTCGAGTTAAAGCGTTAATAACATTATTTTTTCTCAATAGCTTAACAGGGTTTTTGTAGATAAGCCTTCTTTAGTTCTTTGTCTGTAGATTACTATGACAACATAAAAAAGTATTCGTAAGAGGATGTCCATCGCAGATCGCAGACACTGATACTAAATTTGAACATGTTAACATTCAAGGTCCCATTTTAAACATCTATTTGGTGTCTCATATTAATCTTGCCAATTAATTACGTGTTGGAGCACCGATTCAAATGGGATATTACGTAAACCTGCTTATTGGGACGACGGCGACGTAAGTGTTAAAAATGATGGCATGACATGACCATATCTCTGTTGCTTAGATGTTGAAACGCGAGGACCATCAGACGAGACTTCCGCTGCTGTTCCATTATTGGAGAAAGGATCCGAGACCTTCGGAGCATGGAGTGCGACGTACGAGGGTCAGGTGGACTCTCACCTTATGGTAGCTGTGACCCCTGCAGCGGACTGCATCGTGGCCGCCTGGAGACTCGATGTGGACACAAGACTTAGTGGAGGCAGCTCTCTCAGCTACAGACATCCCTTGCCGATCTATGTCCTCTTCAATCCTTGGTGCTTAACGGATACTGTTTATATGCCCGGTACGTACTTATTACGTTTGATAAATAGAAAAGAACTTTAGCCAGGAGGAGAATGAAGACCCAAAATAACTCCTGTGATTGGTGTCAGCTTGCCCCACCGGAAACTTTAAATCAACTGCTTCTCTAATACGTCAACATCATGAATATGTTTACCACAACAAAATGATAAATAACTAGAAGCAAACCAAAATAAAACCGTGTATCTGGGATTTTTCAGGTCACAGCCATCGTGACGAATACGTGCTAGAAGATGGAGGTCTGATGTTCAGAGGAGTATACAATCGGATCAAACCGACACCATGGAACTACGCACAGTACGAGAAAGATATATTAGACTGCGCACTTTATCTAGTCAGAGAAGTTGGAAAGGTATGTACGTTTAGATTTCCACTTAGAAACTAGTTTTGCCTCAACTTTCTAGATAAGAAAAGCGGAGAGATCCGAGATTGTCTTTACAATATAAGCAGTAATCATGATTCGATGTTGTAGAAGAAAAACCAATTTATTTTTTAGTCATTTATTATTTTAAATTTTAGGTCAAAGGCCGTGCCAGGAGTGATCCAATCCGGACATGCAGGGCGTTGTCAGCAGCAGTGAACGCACAAGACGACAATGGTGTAATCATTGGCAATTGGGCTGCCGAGGTGTCGGATTACAGCGGAGGCACGCATCCTCTCAAGTGGGTCGGGTCCTTGGCCATTCTGCAGAATTATTACGAGAAAAAGAAGCCCGTCAAATATGGGCAGTGTTGGGTGTACGCTGGAGTGCTGACTACAAGTAAGTGCTTATCTACAATGCTTGAAAAAATATGCGAGAGATCTTTAGGCCACAAATTGTGCAACAATTGGTACTCCATAGAGCAGAGCGAGAAAGGGGCCCATTCTTACAGTAAAAGAGATTTAATTGTTTATGTACACTTCAAGAACAAAAATACAAAGGCGAAGTTAATGTCCCCCGCAACCAGTTACCCGAGGGTTTAATTGTATTAATGGCATAATTCTAAATTTGCAATTTATATTTACAGTTTGCCGAGCTTTGGGTATTCCTTGCCGACCTGTATCGGGATACGATGCTGCTCACGACAGTCAAGGAAGTCTTACCATCGATATCATAAAAGATGATCAAGGAAACACTCTTGAAGAGTTCACCAGGGACTCTGTATGGAACTATCACGTTTGGAATGAGGTGAGGAACAAATCTATGCAGAGTTTCGTCTCTAATTGCATCTGGTAATGACAACTTTAGTGTGGGTGTAGTTCTACCAACTTTACTGCATTGTTTAGTGTACTCTCGTGCGTTTTGCATGATTGCAATTTTTATGACGCAACAAATCGTAGGTTACTGCTACTACGCGCATTATTATCGACGCTTAAAATAGTCTCTAAGGGTATGCGTTTGCGGCCTACGCAAAATCAGATCGATTGATGACTCATTTCTCTAATGGTATAAATAACTTAACCTAGATAACCTTTGAATGCTAGAGCTATTTATTAACTTTCAATCTTTATTACCCCCACTTATGGTGTTTGTACTTAGGCCATTGGCTTTTATTGCGAAGTATATTTTCTGTGTGATTCTCTCGGTGTAGCAGATGCCATTTACATTTGAATATTGCTACAGCCATTAAACGATTGAATCTCAAACAATATAATGCAGGAAATCGTAACACTAAAAATAACATGACAATCTGTTGTTTCACAGGTATGGTTTGATCGTCCAGATTTGGGACCAGAATATGGCGGCTGGCAAGCCTTGGACTCTACGCCACAAGAGACGTCTGAGGACATGTACCGATGCGGCCCAGCTTCTCTGAGAGCAGTCAGGGACGGAGAACTACAGAGACCTTACGATGCCGCTTATGTCTTCGCTGAAGTCAATGCTGATAAGGTACTTATAAGCTTCTTAAATCTATATCCTTCAATGGTTTTGATGTTATTGATTTACTTCGATATCTCGATGATGATAGCGCAAGAAAGACGGTGCCTAATAGTGATTTCGCATTCATATTTTCAGGTGCTATGGAAATATTCTGGAGAGATTCAACCGCTGAAATTGATGGCTCGTGACACAGTCTCTATCGGACAGAACATTTCAACAAAGACTATTGGCAAAATGGAACGCGAGGTATGTTAGGATATCACGACAGATATGAAGTTATCGTATTTTACTCGTAATTTGGCTAAGAACTCTCTGATTTTTCAACATACAATTTTACATTAAAGAAAGTCACACCCCAAAACGCTGGGAAGAAAAAGTGGAGCAACCAAGTTCCCAAGAAATTCTCTATTTGTATGTTTTGATTGGAGTAGGAGGAGAGGGTCTTTGCCTAGCAGTGCGACAATGTAGGCTAAACCAAAATAAATTGTAAATCTGACTCCAGTCTTGCCAAGATATACCGCGTTACCCAGTTAACGGGTTGTGGAGGTCTGGTAGGCAGCTGCTCCACGTAAAACACTGGTATTCAGTTGAAACCAGTTTGATTGGAAGCCGACCCCAATATAATTGGGAAAAGGCTAGGATGATCATTAATAATTAATTTCTTTAAATCGTTATCTTCTATTTTATTTTAAAAATCTTATAGTAAGTTAACAATGCCTTACTAAATTTTCAGGACATCACAAACACATACAAGTACCCAGAGCGAAGTCGTGAAGAACGCATGACGATGGAGAAGGCGCTCCGGAAGTCGGAGAGCATCTTCGCGCGGTACTACCTCAACGACGCGTTCAATGACGTCACCTTCGATTTCGAACTACACGACGACATCAAGATTGGACAACCCTTCAATGTGGTATGTCTCGATATTGCCAATTGAGTTAACAATCTATTTTTTGTAAAGATCTCAAGTTAAATAACGCCAGTTTGCTAAAAAGACAGACGCTACAGAGAAGTAGGAAATATTAGGTCGATACTAATTACTATATTGATGTAAAAAATATGCTGAATAGATAAACTGTAAAAGCCAGAAAATGGTTGTGCATAAGGCACAATAAAGAGAAATGATTATGATGGTTTATGGATGATATAACTGACTTTTCGAAACAACTATCAGAAGTCTAGATTTTGACCAATCCAAATATTCACAATTCCAGATCCTGCACATCAGGAACCGCTCGAGCGAGAACTCTCACCACGTGACGGGTATCCTCCGCGTGGACACAGTGACGTACACGGGAGTGACAGGCGACGGAGTGAAGAGGACCGAGTTCGACCTCAAAATGGAGCCGGAAGGCAAGGAGCTCATCAAGATGCTGGTCACATTCGATGATTATTACAAAAAGCTGGTTGATCAGGTAAAGACATTTTGGAATAAAAGAGAATAAAGCAAAATGTGGATTGAAGTCTCCAGAGTGTAGTTTCTGCAAAAATAAAGGCATGTGTTTATCAAAGGTTTTGGTAGGAACTATCCTAATAGGCTAGTGTCCACCATCAATAAATTGCAAATCTATTAAGTCCATCAGTTAGGGTACCTACTGAAAAATAATAAATCAGTGAATATTGTAAATCAATGAATATTGACAAAGATAAAACGCATCAAAACTCGGGAGTGGGGGCTCGTGACGTCAAAACGCACTAAAAATTATACCTCGGCATGCCATTTTCAGAATTTAAAAGCATTGTATCATCGTCAATTTTGGTTTACGTAACAAAAGAAAAAAAAAATTGGATCAAAATTTTTTTGATAATGTAACTGACGGACTAATTAGATTTTGTCAGTGGACAAGTCTATTATGGGAATACAGCATTGTTTCGAATGTATTTTAGAATAAAGGATCAACAAGCTATTGCGTCTGTTAAACATGAAGAAGTTTAGTTACTAAATATCCATTATTTATCTTATTCATCACTAACCTTGTCCTAATAATTTCACAGGCTTCCTTCAACATAGCTTGCATAGCAACAATCGTGGACAGGAAGTTCGATTTCTTCGCCCAAGATGACTTCAGAGTCCGCAACCCCGACATCAAGATCAGCGTTGATGGCAAACCAGTGTCCCGCCAGGAGTTCACCGTCTCCGTCAAGGTGGAGAACCCGCTGCCTATCCCACTCACCAAGTGCAAGTTCTACATTCAAGGGCCTGGACTTGATAAGCAGCTTAAAATTCAGTTAGATGAGGTAAGCAGTTACTTATCGAACTAATAGGTAGGTACTAGCCTGCCTACTAGCATAGGTAGGTACTAATATTGAAATTGAGATTTAAGTACGATTAAGAGTTAAGTACGTTGCAAAACCCACCCAACTTTGTTTTTTTTTTTTTAATATTGGTAGGCACGCGTTAGACCACTATCTCACTGAAAAGGTTAGACAGGTTTCCAGGATAAAGAAGAGTTTAAAATACGCTACTAGTTTTTGTTATTCAGATAACGTTGGAACTTGGACATAACATTACCTTCTTCTTTAGTTTTAAACTGTCCGTTAGTGACAAAACGTAACGAAAATCAGCTACACATATTCGTAAATCGGTAAACTCTATTTTGTTACATCTAACATTAAGATATTTCTGGGTTCAATAAGTCAAATTTATTTTAAGTCGCTTCAAGTGGATCATTTAAGTGAACAAAGTTGCGCTCAAATTATAGCGCCATCTATCTTAACGTAAGTGAACTACGTCGCGTTGGCGTAGCTGTAGCGGGAGTGCCGCAGGGCCCTCATTTTAGATTCATGCGAGGCTTACTAACCTACGTAATTCTTCATTTTCCCAGAACGTGGCGCCAGGAGAGTTCGCGATCGCTCAGTATAAGCTGACGCCGCCGTGGGCTGGTCGCCACCAGATCTCTGCCAAGTTCACGTCCAAGGAAATGCGAGACGTTGATGGGTTCCTGTCCATTATGGTCGCACCGCCGTCTGCGTCCAACGGCCTGCCGCCTGACGCTGTTGAGAGTCATCAAATCTAGATAGACATAGATCATATTTATTGAAATGAGAAGAGTTTTTTGTGTTACATTATGACAAGTCATGGCTGTACATGTTCATGTATATGTATATGGCAGAATTTTAGGTCGTTCTAAACTGAATGACTGATAAAAACATTATTAATATGTATTTTAAGAATTCAAGTGTAGCTTTAAATGTTATAAGGTAAGCGTAGCTTAAACCTCATATTTTCTTTGGAAAATAGAGATATTGACGCAACATTTTACTCGATGAAATTCTTCATTGCCCGTCTTCAATAGTCAATTATAATTAACTCGTGCAGTCTCATTAATGTTATTTTTTAAGTTATTTATTATAATCCTAATGTAAGATATCTAATTAATCTACTTAAATTATAAAAAAATAAGTCATATTTTTGCTAATTTTATTATTCAACCTGTTACATATTCCGGTAAAATTAAAGTACAACACTATGTTAAAATAAACTAGATAATAATAATTTAATGTTTAATTAAGACTGCCTCATTTGGTGCCCTAATAAACAACAAAAAAGATTTTACAACATAAGTGTCTTTTTTTTTGTCCTTTTTGTTTTAGCTAGGTTCTACAAGATTTTTCCATGAATTAGTTAAACTTCAAATGAGGTCAGGTACCTCTGGGTTATCAACAAAGTCTGGTGAAGGTTGTTTTCCAACTAATTTAAGTCTGGGATCAATGTAATCAGGCCCTAGCCTCGGTTGAGTTATTTTAGTAAAATCTAACACATTGTCTGCTGGACCAATTTCCAGAAATTCTCTTTTTGTTTGGCCACTGTGTCCATGACAATCTTTAGCTGTATGTTCACAGAATTGCTGGGCTTCTTTCTTAATTTCTTTTTTAAGATTAGTAGGCTTTTTAATGACAGCGTTACACCTTGGCATCGTTACAAGCAAGTGTCCAGTGATCTGTGATCGCTTAGCGGTAGAGTTTGTAGTGTCGACCTCCGTCGGTAGGTGGAGTTGGAATATCTTATCTTTTATCATAACTCTCACGTAGTTAGGTTGGACATCAACATCAACAAGATTTGAATCCATGTGTTTGTATACTGCTAAATCCAAAATATAGTTTTCAGGATCTTGATCATTAAAAACAAAGCCTATTTTTGCTTGATTTATATTGTATGGTCTACCGTCTGCAGCAAAAAACTTGTACACTCGTTTTTCCTCCTTTTTTACGTCAGTTTCATAAGTCTTCAGTTTTAACTGACGCATTTTTTCTATTTCATACCGCACTTCGGGGGCATGTTCACATTTTTCTGCGTAAAATTTCTTGTTTCGTTCATCCGGATCCATGTCTTTGTATTCATTTTCCCATTTCTCTTGTATTTCTCGCTCGAGGCGGGATTTCTGTTTTTTTCTCTGATGTCTATAGTTTTCTTGTTCAAACAGTATGTCTGACCTTATGATTGGAAGATTCTGTAATGCTTTAATTCGGTCAGATCTGTCGATATCTATTCCATCAAGGAAGGTGAGTTGAGGTAAGGTACCAATTACAAAATCACGGTAGTTTTCATAATCAGTGCACGGATTCCCTGTTAGGTACAAGTTTGATAAGTTATAATTACCTGTGAGACTTTCCACGCTTACGATTTCACCGATAAAGTTGAGAGTTAGATCTAATTTTTCCAATGACTCACATCTTTCTAAGTTCTCAATTATTTCTATATTGTTGATCGCCAAGTTCAAATAAACAAGGTGTTTTAACTTATTAAAGTTTTCAATCTTAGCGATGAGATTATTTTGCATTAATAAAATCTTGAGTTTTGGACACCAGTCTTGTATGTATTCGATTTTCTCAATGTTCTCCTGATGCAATGCGATCTCTTCCAGCGGTGCTAGTAAACAATCGTGATGCTCAGCCTTTTTGCGCACCAGGTCTACGGTGATTCGTACCATTATTTCTTAAATAACTCTTTCAAAAGTAAACAGGAACTTTGCTTCAATATACTAGCTCAAAGAAATACTTTAACTGGTTCATAACTACACTGTTGCTAGGTTACGATAAGTTTCCTTGGCGACTACGAGCTGTTAGATACAGATAAAATAATAAACAAGCAGCAATGTGTTAGTAACTTTTTACATTTTATTCATATTTTTTTCAGCGGGTCTAAAAAGGTCACTTTAGCAGAATCAGAAAGCACATCACGCTACGCGTCACTGTCAAATTTTCCCAATCAACCTTGAACCTAATGCGTTAGACATAATGATGAAGATGTAAATAAAATTTGACAGATTGTAGCGTGATTTATTATGATTTTGCTAAAGTGGCCTTTTGAGGTCCCTGTTTTGATTTTTATATTTCTGAACGTACTGTAGAGTAAAAGAAAGCTTACGACATGTGGCAATGATAGAATCTCCAACATTTCGAGCGGTTGTTATCTTTCAATCTCGGCGTTCGGTAATCCGTCATTTAACATTCCATCGGTGGCACCGCGACCGCTCAACTCAAGCGTACTAAATTAATATCGCCGTGATGTAGAGGGTATTAAAATATTTTAAACGACGCCATTTATAATATAACGTTCAGATATCAAGTCGCGAGAGCACAACATATATTATTCCACGAAACTGCCAAAAGACAATGAGGATGAAGGATTACTATCATCAGGAACTCGTTTTATTGTTAATGTTCCAAGTGGGCTCACAGCTCGAAAAAACGACAATATGGAAAAAACAAGAGATGGCTGGATGAAATAAGGCATGACAGAGGGAAAGACGGTGTTATTAGTGAGCAGGGCGCGGGCAGGGTGCGGCGCCCCGCGGTCTGTGTGTGTTTAGGGGACTCCGCGGGGCGCCGCGCGGCCGGCCCGACGAGCCCACTTATTGAAAGCAGTCAATTTAACATTTTGTTGTTCAAACAAACACAGTGGTCCCAAGTGCCCTTGTCAATTTATTAATTTTAAACGATTATGAAAACAATATCATGTGTGACATGCATACCATATTCTGGCTTGCCTCAACATCTAGTCATTTAGGTGGCCACAAGCCACATATCTTTTTAGTTTTTATTTATATCGCTAGATGGCATTGTCTGTACTTTAAGAACTTTGTGTCGAGAGCCATAATTATTATTATGAATACCAGCATAATTTAATGATACAAGATTGGTACAAGTTTAATTGTGTTAAAACACAATTTCAATTTATTATACTGCTGCACGTTGGTCTGCAAAATGTTTAGGTATGTTCGTTAATTTCACGAGTATTAATATTGTCCTCATCAGCTCACTTTTCCCCGCCAACTTTATCAATTTAATGAATATTATTTTTAGCACGGACATGGAAACTTAATATGTCGTCTGCCGATACTCTGTTACTGAAACTTTTTTAAAGAAATCAATACAGGTAGTGAAGTAGTCGTTTCGCAAATTAATTTCGGTAAAATTTTAGTCGGTCGAGTGGACCAATACTGTCGGAGTCTGCACGGGACTCGAACACGCAAATGTCAGGACAAGTCAAAACAACCGTCATCACTCCAACGCGAGGTTTCTCGAAAAAATGAAAAAATACTCGTTATGAGGTCGGTGTTCCGCTTATATTGTCGTCTCGTGCTAAATTGCCGTGCTAATGTGATGTGATTTATCTGTTTTAAATGAGACATTTTTGATACGCCAACGAGTTCTTTTAGTATCGTGTGGGAACTCGCTTACAGTGTCCAAGATTTATTCGATTTGAATATTTTGGATAGAGCTAGTTGATTTTTAAAACCCTCTTATATTCTCTCGGGTCAGGTGGTCCATAACCCAGAAGAGTGGGTCATTTATAACGGTTGTATGTTTTTGCAATGAAGCTGGTTTGTTGTTTGTCACAGCTAGTACGCTGAGTATCAGGTATGGCTACATGACAAGTGTGCTCCGTCGGAGCGGGTAGTCGGCGGGCAGTCAGCGCGTCTGCGAGCGCGGGCTCGCGGGCGCAGCGCTGGCCACCGGAGCGTGAGCAGCAATCTGGCGGCGGCATCTCAACTCACGCGCAATCAACGATTCGTTCCGGTGAGAGGGGCTGCGCGGGGAGTGCGGCGGCGGGCCTGCCCGGGCCCATTCTCACGTAAATAATTACCGGCGAGTCTCAAATTACAAGGCGCCGCTGCAGCCTGCCGATACATATTCATCACGTGTTCGCACCGCGCGTGACAGCTTCCTCAGCCCGGCAGCGGCAGCGCCGTGAGCCACTCGCGAGCGCTCTCCCTCTAGCTGCACGAATCAAACTTGCGATTGCACATCAATAAAATAGTTACATTTTTTAGCAACGGTTTAAAGGCAAAATCTCAATTTACTTGAAAAATTTCACATGGATTCCATTCACATTACTGCTTCCGGCTGTTCATCCTGCGAACAATTTTATCTGAACTTCACGTGTAACATGATATCATCAAACCTTCTCAACGATACTTTACAGTTAGTTACCATAAGCCGCTTGGCGCTTTATCGAGATATGGATCGTTAGGAAATTATTGAGCTTATATAAAGTGGTGATTAAAATTAACCGGATTCTGGAAATTAATTTGAATTCTAATACTTCATAACTCACAATCTCTAGTAGCAATCATAAATAACATAATTATCCAAAGCGATGACTACTTGTCGGTGGCTACCTACATGGCACTATAGCGCCAATAAGTTAGTTAATAATTAACAGACTGGGAGTCCACTTAGGTTCCAGTATGACGTTAGATGCTCGGGATCATCAACGTCAATGAATTTCTAATTAGAAATATCGCGCTCGCGCCGGATGCGGCCTAAGCGATAAATTATGCACTTCGAGAGGAGTACTAATTTCGATGCCGACAAATTTTCCACAACCGCGATTTTAATGCGTTTCAAATAATGTCTGTAGGCAACGCTAAATGATAAATTGTCAGAGGTACGCCCCCGAGTCGAGTTTAGTATAAACGAGCGGAGCTCTCGCTCCGCCGCCAAGGGAACGAAGAAGATGGAGGCGTCTGTTAAAAAAGGAATGGGTGAGGTGAGAGCGCGATGGTGTTGAGATAATAACAGTGCGGGACCGCGGCCGGCGCCTTTGACTCGCCCGCTGCCGAATATCACCATTAGCCGCAATTTAAATATTATCCTTGAGCGAAATAGTTTTCAATTTCACCGAGGGCAGCCATCGATGAGATCGCTTAAAAGCGAGCCGAGAACGCGCAGCTTGTTTTGGGTTTTGATATGGAATGTGTGGGTCGCCGGAAGGTCAGGTCACCAGCAGGGGCGCGAGGGCTGGATAAAACAAACAAGTTAATTGTATTTATTCAAATGCGGTGGGGAGCGCGGAGCAGCGCAGGCACAGCGCAGCCGTCGCTTCATGAATAGGCATGCGGCGCCCGGCCTTCCTCGCTATGTGCAGCGTCATCGGCCCGAGCCGACGATTCTTGCCTAAAATTTAGATTATGCTCCGATATAATATGCATACTTCATGTTCTAAGTACACCTAGGCATAGATTATCGCAATAACTTAAGTGAAATTGATTTGATAAATAGCATGCGAAATCAAGTAATACTTGTCCATCATCTCTTAAATAGGCAATAGTTTAATTATTCTCGCTTATTTAAAAACATCAGAACCATAGCGGCCATAGATAATGATAAGATATAACACCAAACCCCATTACCCACCCCATTTCTTGTCCAGGCTATCCCTATCCATTCCAGGTTGCCTGGAATAGATCGCGGAGTGCGATGAGGCCGCCAATTGTACTTTTTTTAGTTTAAAGTTTCCTTCATGTGTTTTAATTTGGTGTACAATAAAGTATATATAAATAAATAAACGGCAAGTTCTTAGATTATTACTATCTATGAGCAAGTTAATAGTTTTGCTATGAAGATGACTTGGTATTCCTTTTATCTATGAATGTAGATTTGTGAAATGTAAAAAAAAACTAGTGTCTATGAGACAGCTCTTTGTAAATGTCGTGTAGACATAAGTAGAGTCGCTACTCGCTGGATATATTTCCATATCGCTCGGCCGGAGTGGCAGCGCGCTGCTCTGGGCGGAGACCTGTCTGTGCACTCACTATGATGATCCTTACCATTGTTACCGCTTACCGCACGTCAAACCATTACTATTGTTTGTTTTCGGTAGTGGTTTCTGTTACGTGTTACAACCTTCTTGAATAAGAACAAAACTAATAGAAATGCTGGTCTTCGGTTTTCTGAGCTTTAAATATTGTTTATACAAACTAATATTAATGAGGAGGAATGTTGTTTGTATGTTTGTTAAAGTTATCTATGGAAGTACCTACCGATTCAATTATGAAAATTCTCACTGAGATAAAGCTTCACTATCGCTGAGTGTCATAGGCTTTTTAACCAAATTCCAAAAAAGGAGGAGGTTCTCAATTCCGCGGGTATTTTTTTTTATGTACTACTCTGTCAAGAAATACCGGGAAAAGATCAATAATACACAAAATGTCTGTTATTCATCCAAATTTATTTTATCACCTTCAAAGTATGCTCCTTTAGAAACGATACACTTGCGCCAACGAATAATCTATTCATCAAAACATTTTTTAAACGCTGCTTCCGGAATTGAGTTCAGTTCTCGCCGCGAATTCTCCTTTATGTCTTCTATCGATTGAAAACGGGTGCCACGAAGTGGTAATTTGAGTTTAGGAAAAAGAAAAAAGTCAGCACGAGCCATATCTGGTGAATATGGTGGTTGCTGGATGGTATTTGTTGAGTGTTTGGTTAAAAATTCGTTCACAATGATAGCCTTGTGCGAAGGCGCATTGTCGTGGTGCAAAATCCAAGAATTTTCTTTCCACAAATCTGGCCTTTTTCGTCGAATTTGCTCTCTTAAACGCCGCATAACGCTCAAATAATATTCTTTATTTACCGTTAGACCTTCCGGTAAGATTTCAGAGTGCACAACACCGCGATAGTCAAAGAAAACAGTCAACATGACTTTGACTTTTGATCGACTTTGGCGTGGTTTTTTCGGTTTCGGTTCAGTTGGAAGGCGCCACTCCGAAGCTTGTTGACTAGTTTGCATGTCAAACTCGTAAACCCACGTCTCGTCACCAGTAACAATGCGTTTCATGAATGTTGGGTCCGAACTGACTCGTTCTAGCATGTCCTCAGCGACTTTCATGCGATTGAGTTTTTGGAGAACATTCAGATCTTTTGGGACTAGCCGAGCAGCAACATGTTTCATACCCAAATGATTAGTTAAAATGGTACGGATCGACTCGTGAGATACAGAAAGTTCGGCGGCTATCTCTCTCAGAGTTGAATGGGGATTTTCAGTCACTATTTCCTTCACTTTTGCGATGTTAACTTCAGTTGCAGACGTTGACGGCCTACCAGAGCGAGGCAAATCTTCCATCACATCTCGACCGCTTTTGAACGCTTTGAACCACTCATAAGCACGAGTTTTTGATAAAGTCGATTCACCGTAAGCCTTCTGTAACATTTTCAGTGACTCCGAACACGAAATTCCATTGGCGATACAAAATTTAAGACAAACACTTTGTTCGATATTTTTGTCCATTATGAAATTCGCAATACACACTATATATGATATTACTAAAACCAGCACTTATTTAATATAAATAAGATGCAACTCAAACTCCGCGCCAAAATGGAAAACTGTTGTGCCAATCTAACAACTACAGAAAAAACAAAAATTTGAATTTGGAACCGTAAACAAATCATCCATTCCCGATACTTTCTTGACTGAATGTATGTACACCAATTACTCCGAGGTTTCTCATCCGATTTGTGTGATTATTTTATTTCGATGCGGCATACTTGCCATTTGGTCCCGATAAAATTTGATTCGGTTTGGTTCAGTAGTTTTTTATGTTATGAGCATTTTTGCTTTTTTCAAGTTCTGCGTAGATGAAGACGTCGTCCAAGTATCACCACTTAAAAGTTAAAAATGGTTTTGTATCTTAAACAACGAAGATACAAAATCAAAAACACCGACTTTCGAAATTAAGGTTATTTTATACTTTCTAGTGTTTTTTCGAAGTCGGTTATATTTTTTTGTAAAAAGTTTTTTTTCTCGATAAACTGCACAGTTCCTATTGGTTGGAGCACGGGAGTGAAGTCACAGGAAAAAGCTAGCATCCAATGAGATCAAAACAAATAAGAACATTAAACTTAAACTTCTGCACCTCATATAGGTAATGTTTATTAATGATAGAAATAATTCCTCATGCTCGATGATATGTTACGTTTGCCGTTCTGATTCATTTTGCGGAATGTTTCTTCGACCGTCAAAAGCAATTGCTTTTCCGGGACTGACGTTGATTTATTTTGTGATTTAAGAAACAAACATTTCGCTTCACTTGCGCTGAGGTTTTGAAATATCGTTTAATATGCTTATTCTTGGAAATAGAAAGATGAGAGTGGTCGGGGATGAGTTCAGTGGTTAATATATTGATGTGACCAGAGTGCCTAGTGCTTTTTTATATTTAATTTAAGCTATCGCGTTAAAAAAACTGCTAGAGCTTATTCAGTTATAGTAAAATTGACGAAAGTGAAAAAAAAAACCGGCTAAGTGCTAGTCGGACTCGCACACGAAGGGTTCTCTACCATGAACCTTAATTTTTATTTAGTTGTTAAAGTGGCAATAGAAATACATAATCTGTGAAAATTTCAACTGTGTACCTATTACGGTTCTTGAGATACAGCCCGCTGACAGACAGACGGACGGACGGACAGCGGAGGCTTAGTAATAGGGTTCCGTTGGGTACGGAACCCTAAAACTATCACTAAAATCACAGCCGCTCTATTATGTCAACAACCCGCTATGTAAACTTAGGTGAAGTTGGGTGAAGTGAACATCTGCTGGGGCTGCGGTATCTGTTCAAAAGAGGCACCGTAGTCCTGGAACGCAAAGGGCACTAGTAGGAACACGGAAGGGTTTTAGTCAGTAAGAGTCTGACACTCTCTTCTGCTTCACCCAAAGCGGGAGGAGTCATTTGATAATTTCCCATCTTAAAAAAAAGGTGAAGTGAACATGAAGTAAACTGTCATACCATCTTGACTTCATATAAACTTACACAGTGAGATATTTATAGAATCACACTGGTACCTACCGAAAAGTAAACTGCTATAGGCTAGTGTAAAAAATATATACTATATTTGTTTAAGAAAACATTAACTCCAGCCGGTGCCACCCCGAATCAGAACAGATCAGTTCAAAACAAACAATAAATTCTGCTTTAGTTCAAACTAATTACGGAGTATGATACGTCACCTTACGCCACATAATCCGATTCGTTGCAGCGCTCATCCCCTGACAATGGTACAGGCAAAATGTTTATTTACACAAGATATTTAGCCACTTCCCTGGCGGATTAGCGGACAAAGACGAGGGGAGCTGGGAGATAAAGTGAGGCTAATAGCAGGGGCGGCGCTCCCCAATAGACGCGCATCTTTGTGTAGTACACAGATTACGTTCAATGTTTCCTGGACCGATCACTTCAACTATGTTTTGTGATTGTTTTTGTTTGAGATTAGGTTTTGAGGGACTGATAGTGTAGAAGTGGTAGTTGTGTTTGGATATTGTAGATCAATTTTATATGATTACTAAAGACCTGCCCGGCTTCACACGAGTGTCATCATCATCTGCCTAGCCTTTTCCCAACTATATTGGGGTCGGCTTCCAGTCAAACCGGATTTAGCTGAATACCAGTATTTTACGCGGAGCGGCTGCCTACCAGACCTCCACAACCCAGTAACTGGGTAACACGGTACTTCATGGAAAGACTGGGGTCAGATTAACTGGCTTCTGACTATCCGTAACGACTGCCAAAGATCTACAAATGACAGTCGGGACCAACGGCTTAACGTGCTTTCCGAGGCACGGAGGAAACTCGGTGTGTTAAAATGGTCACCCATCCACAGACCAACCTTGGCAAGCGTTGCTTAACCTTGAAGATCGACCCGTGCGGCTGTTATTATCTAGCCACGAGCTCCTCACACGAGTGTAATTTTCTTAAAAAACGTTATTATACAAACTTTGTCTTGATTATTACGAACATAACAAAAATGCTGCCAAATCGGCCGAGCCGTTCTCAAGTGACTTTCCTTCATACTTACATGAAGTATGACGGCAATTTTATTTCTATTTATCTAGATTTTCTATGTTACGACTGTGAAGAACGCAAGATAACAATTTATTTTTGTTTGCGATAAGGCAATTGGTTTTAAAAATGCAAGATCGCACGTGAAAGAATCCTACGAAAAAATCTTGACAAAACCATGTAAAAATAACAAAGCATCTAAACCAAAACACTAGGAACCTGGTTTGTGTTTTCTGTCCGGAAATGAAACAGCTTAAAAAGAATTTAAGACGAGGCTGTCATTGTGGGCGCACAACACGGCCATAAATAAAAAGGTTTGTTTAGCCATTGAATATTCCCTAAACAACATTAGAGGTGAATAGTTAAATTGTCAGTTTGTCACCAGGCCTGCGCGGCAGGAGTCGGCCTGGGTGACTGACCACGGGGGGCGAAACACGCCTCGGATACTCATTTGCTCATTTTAAACTTATGTTTTCTTTCAAACTGTCGTCTTGAATTCTTGTTTAACTTGAACGAGATTTAGTTGAAGAGAATTTTAAAAATATTTTTTATAAGGTGTATTTAAATTTGTTAAAATACATCGCAATTGTTAATTATGTGCGTGCTTGTTAAGTTGAAATATCTTTATTCAATTGTAGCATCAGCAGATTCAAGCATCTTGTTCTGAGATAATTATGTTGCAGTAATTCACTTTTTGTATTTTACCGAAATTAGCGATCAGTTAATCTTAAAAGCGCAAAATGTTTTGGGTGTAGGTACCTACTTTTATTGTGGTTAATACTAAGGAGTGGAATTCCTTGCCGGAATCTGTTTTTTCTGATAGCTATAACCTGCTGATCATTTTATTCATTTAAATCAAATGTACTCCATGTTAGAAGCGTTGTAGTTTCGTAGAGGAAGCGTAGCAGTTTCGTAGCGGAAGTGTAGCAGTTTCGTAGCTTATGTAGTTTAGACGCTGTGCTTTTTATGTAACTAAGTGCAACACAATCATTATCACAAATTAATTCCTAAGCGAAAACACTCCTATCGGTTCTGCTGCTAAAACATAACTTCTCGTAATAAAGGTATGTGCAGTCATCGGTCAACCCACTGAAAAAGGTTTGTGTCGATGTGGGTATTTAACTATGTATGTTAAAATATATTAAAATGTTAATGTCATTTTAAAATTAAACTGTTCAATTCCGGTTTGTCGTGTGAAGTCTAGTTCTACAAGTAACGCGATATGTCTACTATTCTTTTCATGTCTGCGTTGACGTCAATAATCATCAAAAACGTTTGCAACACAACGGCAGCTGTGCGCGGTGACTTCTGTACATTTTTCTATTATTTAATTTGTCGTTACATTGTGCGCGTCTAGCAAGCGGGTAATGTTTCCGTATTTACAATTTACATGCGGAATCCGGACAGAAGTCAAGTTTGACAGTGTCAACATGTCAGCGTGACAATAGACGTCACATGTCCCGGCCTGTCAATCGGATCATGAGAAGCGGGCGGCCCCGGGACCGGGACGCGCGCCTCGTGGGACCAACACTACAAAAGAATATTCATATAGCTACAAATTCTTTGCCTTGTTTAGCAGATGAGCGAACGGTCCCTCGGTGCAATGCGCTCGGAACTTAGAAGAAATGTTTGAAGTACAAGGAAATGTTCAGCACTTTGCTAATGCCGACAAATAACATGATGTAAGTAACTCAAACTATCTCTAGTGTAATCGAGACTGGTCACATCACGCAACTTTAACCTGCACCAGTTGCTTGAACAGCCCGATATTATCAAAGGGTATATTCGCGTTGCATTTCTATTGCAACACATCATTTAATTTACGACTTGTGTACACAGTTATGATGTATAGACAGTTATTTTCGCCCCATTTGTAAAGTTCATTGTGACTGATCACACCCAGTCGGTGCAAGGACAATGGCACACCGTAAACGAGTGATGTTCGTATAAATCGGGACGAGTCCGCAAACAAAACGGGACGTTTCACCGACGTCACACAATGAGAGATTAATGGCGCTCTTTTTGTTATCGTTCGATGGTCTTTACGCGTTTTGTGGCCTCGTTTCACGGTTTATTTAGCTGTTTAAACACCAATAAGCGTTAAATTACAACGATATGCACACTAAAGTCAAACAAAAACCGCATTTCGAAAAGTTAATTGCTGTTTACTGCTGAAAAAAGTTGGGTTATTTTAAAGAGTGGTCGTGTCATGGTCACGAGTTGAAATCCATAATGCTCTACAAAACGAGGCTTTAGATATATGTATACATTTTAAAATTATCAACGGCTTCTAACGTCAAGTTGAGCTTTATAGATACTCGTAAAACTAAAGTGTGTCGCGATCGCGATGTAGGAATCCTCATAAAAGCGCGTCTATGTGGTCGCAGGCTGAGCCGTTGTGCGTTGCGCGAGAGTCGGTTTTTTGGCCATTAAACGTGCGTTTTTTGTGTGTCGCGTTAACTGTCGCCTTATCATCGTGTCGAGTTGTCGACGCCTCCAGCCGGCCGCAATCAAAACACCATTCGAGGCGGTCATTAAAAATGATATAAAGTTTAATTTATAACTGTGCCACGTCTCCGGATTAACGGTTATTGGGAATGTAATGTCCACATTGAACTCGGTGTGAAAATTGTTTTCTTTGTCAAAATAATATTAATAATTTTATGGCTTAATATTATGAGCTTCTCTCTTCGTATTTTTGTATCGAAGCTTCTCTTTTTATTGGTCTTTATGTTCAATTGATTTCTTGATCTCTATTCGCATGTTCTTACATTGATTGCAGCTTTTGGAGAACAATGGCGATGATTGGTCAGATTGCAAAAACGTTTGTAAGCAATAATTAGTGAGTCTAGATAACTAGGTTTGATTGTCGTCGCCTGCGGCCGAGGTGCCGCTTGCCGCGCGCTGGCCGCTCGCGCCGTCTCGCCCCGCGGGAAACGTTATTGTTTACGATTGTACACCACTTCTACTACATTGATTTACGAACCGCCTGCACCCATAAAAGCGGGGACACAAGGCACTAAAAGATACAAAAGGTGCTAAAGAAAAAGTAATATATTTTAAGTTGGAGTGAACGAATATAAAAGTTTGGTGAAATATATCAGTTTTAGTGTTGAGCGCGAGTGTTTGTTTATAAGGGCGATTACGCACGCCTTTTGACGCGCATTCTGCTCGGCGATCAATGGCGAGCATTCGTCACGACCTTTCTCACGTCTGCGTTCTTGTGGAAATGGCTTGTATGGTAACGTTTGCTCTAAAACATGTGGTAACCTTGCAGACGGGCACACTCCAAATGATTTGTTCGATGTTTGACAGGAAGTAAGGCTCACACAAATTTTGAGATTAAAATTGGGTGAACCGAATTTATGTTTGCAATGTGTGTACCAAAATGTCTTTTGGATCATTTACCTATAAGAAAAAAAACTAAGTTTTCTTAAAGCTAAGTTTTTTGTGAAAGGTCCTGATTTCTTGAAAACTGCGACTATGAAACAGGTACACAGCTCAAAAAACTCAGGTGATATTTTTGCATAGTCAAAATTTTAAACCTCTGATAACAATCGTCACTCGTAAGTCTGAGAGGACACAGATTTATTCTTAGGCCGACGAATAAATCACCATTTGAAAGGATATTTTATAAAAACTTCCATTTTACGACTGTCTTTATCAAATATCCTAGAAGATTTAGTCATTAGAAGCTGTTTTACGGTTATTGACGAGATCGTTAAAGTTGAGGTGACTGGTGAGGAGGCTGGCACGTCGTCGCCACGTTACCGCTGAGCGCCCGCGCCGCTCGGCCAACGTTTGTTTTTTCAGGGACCCTTTCACCGGCTGCGGAGCTTCGGGTGTCAACGCAGACTACCGCCTTACACACAAAAAATCATTTAAACGCATTCGTATGCAATAATCTGTGGGGATTTATTCCGACCGCAGCGGCCACCCACGTGGTGCCCGTATTTCTTCCTGAACGAGCTAACTTCATTATTGTGGCGTGAGATACAATAGTTAAGAGCACGATTTATAAGTCCAACACGTTGACTTCTGTTTATAGCTAGCGGCGGGGCGCGGGCGCAGCGGGGGCGGGGATTACAGCGTCTGCGCACCGATTTATGGCCGCACCTCGATAAAAGCTTAAATACTCTCAAGTGAGAATTATTCAATAGGTTTAGTTGCGAGCGTAGAGCAGCCATTGTGGCGGCCAGCGCGGGCGCATTGTCGCTCTCATACGCGCTACACGCGGGGCCCGGGGCCCAGACACACCATTACCGGATTTACGTCACACCGCCTCTCACTAGCCTTTGCTGGTAGATTTATTGCTTCATGTACTGAATCACATCAAACATCCCGTAACTAGATGCCCATTAGAAGACCTCTCTACCGTCATTAACTTACCCAAATAGGGATAGAGATTACACACTTACGTTACTTATAAGTAGTAGACGAGCTTTTCACGTGTTGCTTTCTTAATGACCATGAAAGCATACCATTAATAAATAATACTCAACTGCCTACGGGCAAACTCACCAAAAAAGGAAAATGCTTCATATTTTGTTTTTGAAATTGTATTTTTCAAGAAAGCTATGTTCGAGGAAAAAGTTGGACAGTGTCAAAATCCTGTCTATTTTTATATCGTCAGTGAATGAGTCTAGCTCAGGATCGGTGTAGTATTGATATCAGCATGTCAGGCGTCAAGGGCAAAGGGCGAGAGCTATTTCGGTGCAGGGAGCAGGGAGCGGAGCGGAAAGTAAGCTGAAACTAATCCGGCGCGCGGGTGGGCGAAACCCTACACCGCGTGCGCGCAGCTTACATTTGTCATTTATAATGCGCGCGATTTGTTGCTCCTCAGGCCCTCAGCTCACCTCACCTCGCTCCCCACCAACAGCCTTTTATGTTCTCGTAGTCTTTTTACCAACCGATATGCGCAATATTTTTTATGACATTTTATGGCATCAGTTTGTCGTATTTGTATACGGACAGTGTTTTTGTACGCTGTCACGGGTGAATCTTCAGTTTATATTGTGAGTATCTACCATGAAAATGCTGAATGTGTTTTTCATTACGCAACATTTCACATTGACAGCGGCACTATATCAAAGTAATGTCACGCTGCTGTTAGGGTGATGCTCTACAGTTCTGTGTGAAATCTACTCAACAGTCGCGAATATTTGATTTTTCGGTAATGTGGGTACTAGATTGGTCGAGGTATAGTGAGTTTCAGCAAGTGTGTGTTTCACAAACACAGGAAAGAAAAGAGAAGACTGAATAGTTTATTTGTCTTTATGTTGTCTATATGTAATCGTATTTCTGGCTTTAGTCGGCGAGCTACGGGTCGAGTCCTGCCCAGATTTTTTTTCTATTTAGTAGTAGGTAAGTACCTACCTCATAATAGAGAAACTACTATCATCATCATCTGCCTAGCTTTGTCCCAACTATATTGGGGTCGGCTTCCACTCAAACCGGATTCAGCTGAATACCAGTGTTTTACGTGGAGCGGCTGCCTACCAGACCTCCACAACCCATTAACTGGGTAACACGGTACTTCTTGGCAAGACTGGAGTTAGATTTACTGGCTTTTGACAATCCGTAACGACTGCCAAAGATCTACAAATGACAGCCGGGACCAACGGCTTAACGTACTTTCCGAGGCACGGAGGAAACTCGGTATATTAAGATGGTCACCCATCCACAGACCAACCTTGGCAAGCGTAGCTTAACCCTTAAGATCGACCCTTGCGGCTGTTATTATTTAGCCACGAGCTCCTCCGTTTATCTTGTACATATATTAATAGAAAATCAGTCCACTTTAACCTACCTACCTGAATGGAAAAGTGGGTTGACTTACATATTGGCTAATTGAATGAAGTCTAGTCACCTATTTTTCACAATGCAACATTGGATTGCTGTCGGTAATAAAACTTGAAACGTTACCTAATAGAATCGGAACATCATTATTTCAACACGCATTCAAAACCAATTTCCAGGCGAGCGGCCGTCGGCTGAACACTTCATTTCACGGTTGACGTGTGACCGATATGTCGCTGATTTGATTGTATTAACTTTTTGCGCGAAAACTCATAACTTACGGCCGTTTTCTAATGCTGCAGTATGGCGTCCTGTGTGGCCACTGCCGCGTGTGTGTTCCCAATACGTTGCTAATATTTGGTTGCTTTCATAGGCTCACTGACGTTTTGACATTCGGTTTTCGAATTGTAAAAAAAGGGCGCCGAGAGCAATCTTGTTCCTCGCTGTTTCGTTTTACGCAATATAACACAATGGTTCGCATTGTGTTTCGCTTCACGCAGCTTATTTTTACACTATTTCCTATTTTTTTTTCAATATCAACTTGTCAATGGTGTTGACTTTGAGAGTGAATTATGAGTTCCTCTCCAACACTTTGTGGTGTTGTGACTGATATAGTATAGGATTAGATGGTTTACAAAATAGCAAATATTTCATTGCATTGGTTACACAGCCAACACAATACTTTAGTTTTATGCTGTCTAGGTGCTTAGGTAACTGCTAGCAAATAAAAGTTAAATTAACTGAATGCATGTAGAGAATGTTAGTTACGTCATTTCTAACAATATGCAATCAAGTGTATTGGCTAATTTGAAATGCATAACAATAAGTTTGTGTGCAAGCTGATACATTTGAGTGGTGGCGTGATGTTTGCGTGTTCGTACTAAGAGACTGGGTAGTAAGTGAAGGTAGACACACGGGCTCAAGCGCAGTCAAACCATTCAAGTTAGGTACACATTGCCGTAAAGATGAGCACCGCAGACACCATTCCACCAAATTGAAAAACATCCGAGTGGCTCATAATGCCTCTTAATGCCTCACCCAGAGAGTTATTGCCTCTTAAGTACGCAGTATTTTTCATATTTTCACAAATAACGCGAGTGTTTGGAGCGTGGTGTATGTACCGTAGTTCGTAGTACCTGCGTACTGTGCGACGGAGCGTTATACGTGTATGTGAGGAGCTGCTTTGTTCCTTCTCGGGAGGGGTGTCGAAATCTATGAAGCCCTCCGTGCATGTTGTAAACTTTGGTAACTTTAAGTAGAGTTTATGTAGAGGAGTACCTACTTAATGTCACTGCGAGTATGTTTTAAAATAAAATATCGAAAAGATGGCACCTAAGAATAATAACGTTAAATGTTTAGTTTTGCCTGTAATCGCTTGAAAGTGTTTACGAAAACGAGCTTGTCTTACAATGTAAGTGGGTTTAGATAGAAAAAGAGTTTGGTATGCAGGAAAAAAGTAACGCAGCACTAACTTACAAATAGAAAGTTAAATCAATTTAAGAAACCAGGACGAGCAGAAAATGGGTATTTATCTTTTCAATTGATTTTGTGAAAATTAAACCCCGTTACTGTGCAACTCATGAACTCGCAAAATTAATGCCAATAAATTTTTAATTTTTACAGTTCAACGGTATTAAGTAATGGCGGTTTTTACGTCGTCGAGCAGGCCAATTTTTAGACATAATAAGAACGAAGGCGGTGGACCAGAAATGTGAGCACAGGAACTACAGAAAATCATCACACACAATGTGATCCCCAAAAAAACATCATGGCATGATATAGGCAACCCTATCAGACGGTACTCAACATCTTCAGCTGACGTCACGTTTCATATGCGATGAGGAAGACGAAGCCTCACTCTTCATTCCTCACACGGGGAGAACAAACGTCTGAGGCGTCCTCATTCCTCAGAGCGCGTGCATTATTTAACGTTATGGGGCCCACTCCATCAAATACTTTCACGTTTTGTATGAGGAGGAACTTGAAAGCAAATAGGGAAATAGTGGATCTATTGCTGAAAACTGTCTGTCTGACAATGCGGGCCATACACGATAGAATAGAAATATGTAATTTCGTTTTTCTTCAAGCCTTCATTTGACGATACCCTTTTATTAGATAAAATTATCCCACATTTATTCATGCCAGTTTGATAAAATTGTATTAGGCCAAAAGTTAATAGATAGACTATACTAGTCCATCTTCACTCTCGTGACAAAGATTCCCAAGGGAACATACTCCCGTGATGAAACTTATCTTACGTCATATTCCAGGACATGGGAGAAAATATTGATTTGCGGTGTATGGAAATGTTTTGTGAGTATTTACATTTGTATTGTATTTTTAAAGACATGATAGGGATGGAGTTGAATAGGATAGGATTTGCAAGATGAAATATTTGTTAGCTCTAGTAAACAATCATGAAATTATTTTTTAAATACCTTCATCAGCGATGAAGTTACACAGCTTCAAAGATTACAATTAGAAAGAGAAGTCCGATGTAAAATTTGACGTCATCGTCCATGACGCCTATACAGCCATAGAAAACAGCGTTTTCGCGAGAGGGACAGATATATTTGTTTAAAATAATTATATCTCCTTCGATTTTCGAGTAATTTTGATTCTATTTTCACTGTTAGTATTATATTCATGTATATTTTTAGATAAACTGAATAGATGATAAATATGTTTTTCATGCATAATCCTTATTACAATAGGACGCTATTAGAAGATTGTAAAATAATGCCGTGTTTTTGTGAAGTGGGATATAAGTTTTCTCTGGCTTCCCAGTAATAATTACAGATGAAGAACTTTGTTATGAATTAATCTAAGAGTATATTTCGGCTTTTCAATCAGTCTGGTTTTCTTGTTCAATCACAGAGAATAAGCTCAAAAAATTGTGGTTTATCTCTTATCAAGTTATCAAACACACAGCTATTGAAATCTAGTGTTTTATAAATTAGTGTCTTTAAAAGAAAAAAAAAAACTTTAAATCTTAGCTGCCATAAGGTCAATAGCAACGTTCTCATTATTTCGGTTATGTTGCTGTACCCGGATAATTTGCAAACTCCTTAAGATTATTATAAATCTTCTTTCGATATATATTGTGATTATATCTTTTTGAATACTTACAATAAACCCCATCCAAATTCAACAGTTTCCAATGTATACGTCGTGCCTTATTGAAAAAACTAGTTTACAATTTCACGCGATATTTTACAATCTTACAGTGTCTGCTATTTACCGGTGACATTCCAACGACGAAGTTATTGATAGAATTTCCTCAGAAAACATATATACAACAGAATACTCTTTATTATTTACACCATATAATTACAATATATATAATGTGTGTAATATAGGTATGTCTTTGTTAAAATATGTTATTAAGCTCGAGCAATGGACCTGGCTATGTCGATGATGTTAACTTATCTGTTTTACCTAAAGGTAGCTTAGAAGCAGCTTTTAATATTGTAACATAAATAAAATTACTATGTTAGCTATTATTATTGTATCGCGTCCTTCGTATTTTTAACCGACTTCTTCAAAAGGGGGGAGGTTCTATGTTCGGCTGCATATATATATATTTTTTATTTATGTGGACCAATTTTTTTTTTTTTTTTCGAAAGCCTATACCCCTGAGGTAGTCTCATTGTCACCAAGTCAGAATCTGATGATGGGATCCCATGAAAATAGAGGGAAACCCTCAAATTTTATAGGCACATACAATGTTTTTCATGAAATTTCTAACGCAATTCCGATATTTGTGCCTGATAATCATCATCTCATGTTGCTGAGCTGATGATGGAAGGTATAAGTCAGGATCTGATGATGGGATTCCATGAAAAATGTTAGTTCAGCGATATTTAACCGATTTGGATGATTCTTTTTTTGTTTGGAAGAGTATTTTCTACTTGAAAAGTTGCGTAGGTTGGTAACTATTGTTGTACAATTAATGTTGTGTCTATTTATTTACATATACAGCCTGAAACAGAATAAACACAATACCTACCTGAAAAGGGGTCACTGTACTTATAATTATGAAAAATTTTAGCTGTGGGACAGCGACATTTATGTTCGCGTAACTCAACAAAATGTACTGAACAGCAGATCTTTGTTGTTCCCATAATAAAGGTTGTTCATAATGACCCATTTCATTTCCCATACAGTGACCCATTTCGATGTTATTCGTTGTATGTTCAATTCTATCCGTATGCAGCTGAGTTCTTGTGTTTTATTTGGAGTGTCTGCCAGTCCGACATCCAGAATCCATTAACTGTGTCCGGTCTTAGTGCTACCCTACACTCCTCAAGGAACCTACATGCCAAATTTCAGTTTTCTACTTTCAGTTGTCTGTCAGTCACTCTCTTACTCAGTAACGGAAGAATTCAGTCATCACCGGCAAGGCAACACAAGCCCTGGGCCCCAAGTCTGCTATTACAATAGTGTCAGAATGGTCAATCACTGATGTTATAATTGTTGATTTTGACAAGTTTGGTAGTTTACTAATATAAAAGCGTCATTATGACTTTCCAATGGTCAAACTGACACCCCATTGAAAGAAATGGCATAGAATGGTAATCTCGAACATAATGACACATGAATAAATAATATGTAAAAATATACCTATGTTAAAGAAATCTGGCATAACTTAATGTTCAAATTTAGTAGTAGTTTTTCGGAAATCATGTTTACTTGGTTTTATAACAATGGCAATACGAAATTGTCATTCTACCACGATTCTATTACGAGACCACTGACCGACCAGTGATCGACCATTACGAACTTTTAGCAAAATGATAATGGGATCGTGGTGGAATGACAAATTTATAAAAAGTAGCATGGGGCCCTGAACTGCTGTGTCTAGAATCATAAAATGTTTACAAATAGTGTTTTCAATTAGAATTTAGATTATTCAAATGAAGATATCTCAACTATTAATATATTATCTAATAAAATCACCTAAATTTAAAAAAATCAATAGTGCCCAACATAGTCCCTTGGTCTACTACAGTTACCAGATCACATTAGGTTGATAATTCGTGAATAACCTTACCTGTAGTGCATGCTTATGATACCAGGGCATTTGACAATAAACAGTGCCTACAAGTTTTACATAATCCCAAACCATGAACGAATGAATACCAACTAAAATGGCGTAGTCCACAGCATTAAATGCGTTCTACAAATCGATGATAACTGAAATGCTTGTTTCTGTACCACACTGAGGTCATCTGGTAGGAAATTTGGAGTAAGGAGAGCTATGAAAAGATTTTTCACAACTTGTAGATAAATATTCCTACTAGCCTAAAATGGGTTAAATAGGGTAGAAAAAAAATTTTGTTTGTATGTTCCTCATTTTTGCATGTTGCCTATGGGAAATGTTGGCATAAGTTTTGCAAGTTTTTGGTGTTCCGTACCGAAAGGGTTACCAACGGAACCCTATTAATAAGCATCCGCTATGCGTCCGTCCATTCGACCGTCTGTCTGTCTGCCAGCGGGCTGTATCTAAGGAACCGTTATTGGTAGACAGTTGAAATTTTCCCGAAGTGTGTATTTCTATTGCCGCTATAACAAAAAACACTTAATAAAAATTAAATTTATAAAATATTAAAGACCCATACTAGAAACGTTTTTTATTTTTTTTGGTTTATAGTCCGGTACCCTTCAAGTGAGAGTTCGACTCGCACTTGGCTGGTTTTCGTATTATGTATTTACAAATCTTGACGACAATTTTCCAGTACCTACGTAAGGATTTACCTACCGTGGCCAAACTCATTTTATACAACTTTTAATTGCTTTTTTTATTAAGCAAAAGAGCTGATATTTTTCCATGTTATATTACTTTGCGATTTTAGGTAGTAAATAACATCTGCAAAATTTCCACCTTTGTGTTGCCTAAATATAAAATACCTTAAGGTCGTGTTTTTTTAAATTCAATTTTTGCGTTTTTAAATATTTTTTAGGTTTTTTTTAAACATAGGTGGGTAATAATAAATATACCTACAGCATACCTATTCTGTTTTTTTTTTTAATATATCACAGTACT
Source organism: Lacanobia oleracea (assembly GCA_950371165.1). Lineage (NCBI taxonomy): Eukaryota > Metazoa > Arthropoda > Insecta > Lepidoptera > Noctuidae > Lacanobia > Lacanobia oleracea. The sequence goes on from OX493393.1 coordinate 9,361,509, forward strand.
GCAGTAGGTACCTACCTACTTACGTCATTTTAGATAACACCAAATAAAAATCAGAATCTGCTGAATTTGGAGATCAATAAACGTTTTCGATTAATTGCCTAGAGAAAAGTCGTCCCAAACTTCCTTGTGTAGGTATCACGAATCCATGATGCAAGGCTTGTGGTGTCGTCATAGTAGAACTAGTGGTTTTTTAAAACTCTACAGATTAATTTGATGAATTCATAAAAAAATAATTCTTAAATCATTACCAGTCATTGCCAGAAGAGAAGGAGACCAGTCAGAGTAACAGCTGCATGCTATGGGGGTCTTTAAATAAGAATAATGAAATTACTCCACCCAATAATTAGTCAGTCGATGCGGATTTGAGGAATATTGCATGGAACAGCAAAAAATATTCTTCCCTCTGACAGAGTCTGTTTTTTGGCAAATCTCATTTCGTTCACTGAAACTGGACAGGTAAACAAAAAAAAATTTTTGCTTAAAGTTTGGTCGTTTTACAATCAGCTTAGGAACTTTTAAATTAAATTACAGAAATAAATACAGTAGTCCTGCCCTTAAAACTATCCAAAACGAAATCGCGACTCTTTAACTAAAATAAAGACACCAAAAAGCATCAAAATAAGGAAATAAATTGAAATTGGGGCGAAAGAAAGTTGTATTTGTCCGATTTAGCCATGAAACTAGTATTAATCTTGCTTTAGAATCATTAAAAGAGATGGTAAAACCGAAACAAGCAGAATATATGGAGTGCCGAAAGCAACAACAATAATTCGTTGCCTCGATTTGACTCTAGAGGAATTTTCTCAAAGTTCATTGATGGCAACTTGGTGGTTCAATGAAGGTGCCTATGGTCCAAAGAAGGCCACAGCTCAAGATTTAGTTTTCTTCGTTAAGTACGAGTATATCAAAAAGGTTTAGCCCGAATTGTTTGTGCGTTTGTTATTATTACCTACACATAAAGATCCCACGAAATTCATAGCAAGCTTACTTTAAAAAAAACACATCATCATTTGTAAGTTGCTTATATCTTAGAATCTTATTTAAATGAGTGAATAACAACTTATCATTAGGTAGATAATTCTATTTTCTTGAATATTTTCAAAAACATTAGGTACGTAGATTTAAATAAGATAGCAAAAAACCGTTGATAAAACGACAAAAATACCGTCGCCATATTTAAAATGTTTTGTTTTAATTCCTTATATTCGAAACTGTTTGGTTTTAAGTGCAACTTTTAACTTTAACTTAAACTGAAATAATACAAAACTACATTCTAACAATATTATTTGTTTTTCATAAGTTTCTCGTCTGCCATGAGAGTGATTGAAGTCAGTTTTATGAAACATTAGAAATAACGAGACAGCTCTTAAAACTTTATCGCTTCGCACGTTTATTTAGCTTAAACAAACAACGAAATTTTAAATATATTATTATACAAATTATTTGCACGCTCTGTAAAGTTTCACGTTAAGTATTGATAAAGTTACGTCTTTGAACATACTTTGTTGTACGATATAAATCCTTTTAGCTCTTTCTAACGCATGCGCACGCCCACCATAGTCTACTTCTATCTCGTTCTACTGATCAGTTTTAATGGGCGGCGCGCTCGCGCACACTGCGCAAGCGTTTTCACTTGACACTGTTTTCATGAAAATTCATTCCTATACAATGTATGTAGGTATTCTGAATTTTTGTTTAGGAGCCATTTTATTGTTCAAGAACCGATAGATTACCGTTGGTAAAATAGTAAAGAACGGTAACCTGTGGGATGGTGATTTATTGTTTTATTGATAGAGTCAACGACTATAAAAGCTGAAATTTATTTTCTACGATGACACACACACACACAATGGCGTTGAGCAAATATGGAATTAATATTATTATTTTTATTGTTATTGAAAAGCTTAGTGGTCGGGGTGTCCGGGGTGTGGGGGTCGGGGAGGGGAGGGAGGTACGGTGACAGCGGGTAGCGCGGCCAGTGGCTGCCGGGGAGGCGGCCCCGCCTGCGCGCCCCGCCCCGCGCGCCGCGCCCGCGCCGCGCTCAGTCCGCGCTCAGCCGCCGTACCGCTCTCGCTCGTGTCCCACGACGGACAATTTCAACTGCTATTTAATACGCGTTTAACGATCGTTCAAAGAGTTAATTGATTCATAATTGTGCATTAACACGGTTTTAACTTGAAGTGTTTTCTGTTTTCAATTTAAAAAAATATTTCTCGAATTTAAAATGAAAATTATTTCGTAACGGTAAAATTTTTGAAAAAATTAATTCGGTGAAAAATAATTTTCTTTGAAAGAAAATGCATAAACGAAAACAATGTACGGGCCGGTATCGGTGAGATGTTGGGTGAGGATTAGTGTTGGACTGAGGTACTGAGAGTTGTTTCATGGATGTGGAAAGCGCGGAGTGTTGGAGGGCCGGAGGCGAGAGGATGGTGGCCGAGGAGGGCAAGACGAGGGCGACGGACTTCTCCATCGCGGCGATCATGGCCCGCGGCGGCGCCGAGCCGCGCAGCCCCGTCGCGCACACGCCGCCACTCACCGGTAACGTAGGCCTACTTAAACATTTACTGATACTAAGTTGCTTGATAAACAATTTGAAGTTCAAACCTAGGTTTTGTAGAGAAAGTCGAGTCCTAGTCCAAATAATAACTGGAATTAGGATGAGTGTATCCTAATCACGAAAAATAAAATCAAGAGCAATCGCATAGTTGCCAAAATCAGAAAAACACATGTCTAACCTTTAAAAAAAATTGGCAGAAGATAAATGTAGAGTTTTCCAAGAGGCCTGCGTGCACATTTAGATATCCACAACACTATTTTGAAGATTTTACAGCGAACCCTGCTGTTTCAATTGTTTTTGCTGTTAATAAGAAGGTTTTAAAGGTGCTCTACTAGATTTTTTATGTAGCAGCTATTTAAAAATACATTAGTAATCCTTTAACAGTAACTTTTCATAATACTTTCCTTATAATCCCGAAAATAGAGCATTTTTCAAAACAATGCAGTCGTCCATGTAGACACAATTTGATCTTTTTACGTCCATTTTAAATTATTTTTAACTATAGATATGCCATTGCCCATTATTTTGGCTAAATAGGTTGTTTTCTCTTTTTTAGTTATTATTCTATGATTGACACTGTCGATACTAATTAGAATTTGGTTTTGGGAAAATTATGAAATCTGATAAAAGGCTTTGTGCAAATCTAAGCTAATTTACTGTACTTTTATTAGGTGTGCAAGTACAGATGATGGCGAGAGATATTATTTTTGGCCTAAATCGAATGAGTTATAAATCTACTTTGAAAGTTAACAGTAAATGTTAAATACCTATTCGTGAAAAAACCAGTATTAAGAAAAAAATACCTACTAAAAACAGCTTTCCGTTTCAGTGTCTTATTAATGAAAAAGGAAATGGATAAGTGAAACTAGTTGCTTTTTCTATATTAAACAAAATATATGTAGGTACATTTACTTAGGTTTAAAAATGTAGTAGTTATGTACAATAATTTGCAATTTTGAATAATTGTTCCTTAATTTTATTGTGGATTAGCCATGGTATGAATGATTTACGAAATGAGGACTGAAGTAAAGCATTTGTTGTCAAAAAGTGGTGGCGCTATTTGGACTCCTGGTGTGTTTCTTCTAAAACTCATCATCATATCAGCCGAAAGACGTCTACTGCTGGACATAGGTCTCCCCCAAGCCTCCTCTTCTATTTGATGAAATTTTCAAGAAAACACTGCGGTATTTGTCTTTCCTCGTCGTAATGTAATCTATCTATACTCTATACTAATATATAAAGCTGAAGAGTTTGTTTGTTTGTTTACTTGAACGCGTTAATCTCAGGAATTACTGGTCCGATATGAAAAATTCTTTCAGTGTTAGATGGCCCATTTATCGAGGAAGGCTATATAAGCTATATATCATCACGCTAAGGCCAATAGGAGCGGAGCAGACGAAGTTGCGCGGGTCAACTAGTGTTGGATATACAAGCCCTGACTAACAATAAGTTGGTTCAGCGTTCGCTAATGTATGTTTTCAAAAGGTCGATTTCATTTATTTTAGTTAATTACGAGTCCAAATCAAAACGTGCTGCTAGAACAATTCAACATTACACTAAAACCTGGCTATAAAGCTGGAGACGTATTTAAAAAGGGTTTAATGCTAATTGGTGTGGTGGGAGCAGGCGCACATGCGCAGGAGTCGTGTTACGGGTCAGTTCGTTATTTCAGATTAATTGTGTGGAACCGAACGCGCCCGACACCGCCCGAAGTGTACGGACACGCAACTTACTACAAATATACACCATTATTATTTTTATTTCGCATTTATCAACCCATACCTATAGACACATATTTGGTTGGTTATCAAGGATAGAAATGTTAAGGCATTCTACATCATTATCATTACATGTTTTTGTTATCGATAGTTCTGTAGCTCTATACTTCATTTCAAAAGCGTTGAAAGAAATTTCTTCGTCAATAAAATAATTTTCTGTAATGTACATACCTAATTTGATATTAAAGTTAATGATTACTATCTATGCATTGTCAGATGCTAACCATGAATTTGGTGTTATGCTTAGGTAACGCTGTTAAGATTTTCTTTAAGTTGTTTTCGCTTTTAGTGCACTCTAAAATAATAATTTTCCCAATAAAATGACTTGCACGTAGTAATTAACCCAAAATGTCTTTTTTTAGTTTATTGGTCATCATAATTTGATGCCTTGCATTTAAGATATCCATCAAATATTCTCGGAATGATAATACTTACAAATATATCTATTGTTTTTCTACAACTAACTAAAGTTAAGTGTAATTATTAAAATTCCAACATTTCATTTCTAACTGAAGTAAGAATGGAATGGAAATAAAATGACATGCAAGACTGACTTCGTTTTATGGCTTAATCAAGGAACAACCATGCATACAACCCAGCCATATATGGTACTAATTGTAAGATCATAAAATAGTTATTAACATTTTAATTTTATCATTTATCTGTTTAACAAAATCGTCTCATGTCTGACAAAGAGGGAGCCGTTGGTTAAAACTTCTACATAAATATCTTACTCGAGATCACATAATTTTTGAAACTACCAAAATATTTTGTGCATTAAAATAATTTAAATAAAGACCGTCATCCGTTATTTTATTTATTTTAAATAAAATAACAAACGACCGCCATCCGTTATTTTATTTTGACAGCTCAAATGATTTAATCGTACATCAATATCTATTAGGATGTTCAGAAGCGCCTTGGTCTCAATGATTAGGGTGAAAAAAAAAGACATATTTCGGTCCAAATTCTATGGCGTGCTTCGTGGGCGAATTAAAAAGATAACGTAGGTAACTGCTCTCGATGTTTTCTTTTCCACCACAGATAACGGTGGCCCACCCAGGTCCCTTATTGCTATTTAATTGCAAAAGCTACGTTAGCACTAAAAATAAGTAGTTTAATCTTACTTTTGTGTCGTGTTATTTTGTATTTTATGATACACCATTAATATTTCCCTTAGTTTTTGTAAGCGAGGTTTTATTACTTTAAACTTTCAATTTCGCTGGAATATAGGTACAGGTTTTTTAAAGGCTCCATGTAATTATATAAATTACATGAAATGATGATTTAATATCTCAATCAATGAAATTTTAATTGTAATAAAAAGGCATGTGACTTAAAAGAATGGGGAAAATTATGAAAATGAAAGAAAGTAAAAAGAAGTACCTTTGGCAAAAAAATCTCAGTGTTTGTTCTAGAACTCCTCCGAAACGGCTCTATTGATTGTATATCAGTCATAAGCTATTTTTTATATGGCAAAACAACGTTTGCCCGGTCAGCTAGTATAATATATATATTGTTTTTGCTGTAAAATTTAAACTGAAAGAAGAATTTCAATTACTGTGTTCTGATATGACGTAGGCATGAATCGATTCGTTTGATTGGTGTATTCCACACCACGACATGACATGACATAGTAATGTAAATCTAGCTTAACTTTGATGAAGAATCATGATGAAGTAGGTACCTATACCTCACTGTGTTTCTTCATCAAAGTTAAACTAACAATATAGAGGTAGATAATATAATCTAATATCTATAGGTAATGTTCAATTAAAGGTTGTAAATAGGTTAGAAATAACACCAACAAGTCAATCTTTGTTGCTTAATAAAAAAAAACCGACTTCCAAATAAAAAAAACTCTACAAAGCATAAAATAACTTTAATTTCGGAAGTCGGTGATAAAAAGAAATACAACGAAAACACTATTTGGAAGTCGGTTTTACGTTTTAGTGGTGTAATTTGTATACATCTGCTTATCTCTTTACAGCGTATCAGCGTGACATTATGTTACGAACTGGTATAAACAATAAACAGACATGCAATTTCAACAATCTCGGGAGGTTTGCATTTATTGAAGAGTTCCGTTGCCTACTTCCGAAGTTCTTCATCAGATCTTTACCAAATAGAAATGGGACCTTTGGGATTGATATTCTTCTAGACAAAAATTAATCATCCAAATCGGTTGACAATTGGCGAAAATATTGCTGAACAAACATTTTGCCTGAAAACCCATCATCAGATCCCTTCTATCATCAGCTCAGCAACATGAAATGATGATTACCAGGCACAAATATCTGAATTGCGACAGAAAGTATATGAAAAACATTGTATATGCCTATAAAGTTTAAGGGTTGCCTTGGTGATAATGGGACCACCTCAAGAGGCTTTTGAAAAAAATAAGAATTTTTAAAATCGGTCCACAGTTGGCAGAGAAATCGGTGAACATACTTACATAAAAAAAAAACATACTAACATCCTCCTCCTTTTTGAAAAAGTCGGTTAACTAGAGAGAGCGGTATTTCCTAGCTGACTGCCCTGAGAAGAAACACCGAAACAAACTCAGAGGTCAAAGTCTCTTTAATATTCCATACAACGGAATGGTCAATTCAAACTAGAACTATTTACAAGTAGGTTATTGTCTGAGGTGATCTTTGAGGAAAGGACCACACAGACTTGAGTTGACCAGGAGGGCTAAAAAGGCTAAGGAGAATCATAATATTAATAGATATTAATACAACAATCAGTCAAATTTCATTTTCATCATCATCATCATCTGCCTAGCCTTTTCCCAACTATATTGGGGTCGGCTTCCAGTCAAACCGGATTCAGCTGAATACCAGTATTTTACGTGAAGCGGCTGCCTACCAGACCTCCTCAACCCATTAAATGGGTAACACGGTATTTCTTGGCAAGACTGGAGTCAGATTTACTGGCTTCTGACAATCCGTAACGACTGCCAAAGTTCTACAAATGACAGCCGGGACCAACAGCTTAACGTGATTTCCGAGGCACGGAGGAAACTTGGTATGTTAAGATGGTCACCCATCCACAGACCAACCTTGGCAAGCGTTGCTTTACCTTGAAGATCGACCTATGCGGCTGTTATGTGGTTCTTTAGCCAAATTTCATTTTCATCTTTATCGCTAAAGCATTAGGTTCAAGGTTGATTGGGACAATTTGACAGCGACGGGTAGCTTGATGTGCTTTCTCATTATGTTAAAGTGGACTTTTTAGACCCGCTGTCCGACAGTGCAAGCATTTGTCAGTTACCGCGTAGCTCAACTTGAACTTAAAGAAGTTCAGCTTTTAAACGAACATATACCAAAGTAATAATTGGTGAATAAGGTTAACTAACTTGTTCATTTAGAGGCTAGGATTTATCGCTGGTAGAGCGGTGGAGCTAGTCGCCATTCTGTATCACTAAAGCTAATACTTAGCTGTACCTGGCTAACACCTCGTTGCATTAGGTTTAATGCTGCAGTTAACAAAGTTGCATTCGCGGCTTTGGTTTCTAGTCCAGGGTTACTAAAGTTTTAAACCACTGAAGTTTTTACTTTTGCTGTAGGAGTCTTAGATACGTACCTATTTTTATTTGGTACTTTGACTTGCCACATCATATCATTTTTAGGGTACCATACCTCAAAATGAACTCACCTCAAAAACGGAACCCTAATAGGATCACTTTGTTGTCCATCCGTCCGTTTGTCTAGATCGTTTTTCTCGGGAACGCGTGGAGATCTAAAACCATATATAGCTGTGAACCATATGTAACTTCTAAGTTAACGTAAAAAGATGGGGCCGTTTATGCCGCAAAAAAACGTATATTTCGACACTCTCAAGGGAATTAAAATGTTTAGGGTACTTCCCGTTGACCTAGAACTATGAAATTTGGCAAGTAATACCGTGTTATACTACAAAAAGAAAAAAGTACGACACCCTCGAAGTCGAGTCCGACTCGTACTTGACCGGTTTTTTTAATTATAATATGCATAGCTGGTCAAAGAAAAGCCGGCAGACGAAAAGTCATTTTAAGCCTATCTAAAATGTTTGTGAGTGAAATTATAAGGGCTTCTGTTCAGAGCTATGGCGAAGAAAGATGGTAAATAATATAACGTGGTTTGGTTTTTAGAGTTCCGCACCCAAAGGGTAACTAAAGGAACCCTATTAAAAAGCCTTTACTGTCCGTCCGTCCGTCTATCTGTCAGCGGGCAGACAGTTGAAATTTTCGCAGTTGTGTATTTTTGTCGCCGTTTTAATAACAAATAATAAAAATACGATGGTATGGAACCCTTCATGCGCGAGTCTGGCTCGTACTTGGTCGATTTTTTTTATAAGATTTGTTAGTTCCATCATTTAACCAACCGACATTGTGCCAGTTTGCTAATATCGACTCTGGCTGCACTGCTCCCAGGGGTTTTTGCTCTTGCTGTTTAGAAACAGTATCTTTCTATTTTCGCAGCAGGGTGTGTTTAAATATATTTAGTTTCGAAAACTATAAACGCAAATGTTTACTTACATTGTTGGCTTTACATCTGGTTACGGGCTTAGGTACTAGTTGTAAATCTTCATCATCATACCATTCACACCTTTTTTATCTTAACTTTTTAGGGTTCTGTATCCAAAGGGTAATCAACAGAACCCGATTACTATGCCTCCGCTTTCCGTTCATCCGTACGTCCGTCCGTCTGTCCGTCAGCGGGCTGTATCTCAAAAACGTTATAATAAGACAGTTGAAATTTTCACAGTTTTTGTATTTCTATTGCCGTTATATCAACAAATAATAAAAATTAAGGTTTATGGTACGGAACCCTTCATGTGCGAGTCCGACTCGCACTTGGCTGGTTTTTTTTCTAATTTATTACAAGCTTTGATTCATTGTTCAACTTAATTTTAAATCGTGTTACTGAATTTTGAAATCAAAAATGATCTCTGAACTCTTCCTGTTCAATAATAGTAGCTCATATACCATTGTTATTTTCAACTGTATTGTAAATCTTGTTGTTTGAAATCATTTAATTTTACCTTGGTCTGGCCAAGTTATTTGGGCATCAAGCCTGCCACACTATAGCAAAGTAGGGACTCCGTTACCTCCACTCAGACTTCCATTCGGCTCGTTGTCCTGACGCTCTAGACAAGTAAAATTTTGTCAGCAGTAGCGTGGCGTGGCTTCAAAAATTTTGATTGACAAACGCTGTCAAAATGTCAAGTGATCAATCCATTATATTTAAACGACTCAACAGTCACATACGCTAATAGAATGTCACTTTATCGGAAGTCTCTGGCTAACGTAACCACCCGCCGGAAACTGATTACTTTCCAATTTTTTTTGTACAAATTTCATTTTACCGAAAACTATTGACCTTCCGTCTTTTTTAAATAATGCATTTAATTATTAAAAATATTTTTGTGTTCATGTGGCATAGGTATTAGTTTACCGAACTATAGTTCGCCGATTTACATAATAACATTTTGCTAATGATTTATTTACTATATTTTCACGATAATAGATAATATTAATAGTTTAAATGTGTTAGGTGAAATGAAATTCGGTCAAATATTTTTCGAACTTATGATAGGTAACCCCACCCGGTGATGCAACTACAATAGCCATTCAGGAAGTTAGTTCTAACCGCTTCTCTATTCCAGGTTCGGTATCCCGGCAGAGCTCCCCGGCGTCGCTCAGCTCCCCCGCGTCGAGTTGCCGCTCCCCCCTGCCGGACGAGGACGTGGAGGTGGACGTGGAGGAGTGTTCGGACGGAGAGAGGGATGCCTCCGACCACGCCGTGCCTTCTCCTGCGCCTTCCTCTGGTGAGTATTGAGAGGATTGTGGGGAGTTCGAGGATCTATACCTAGGTATCATTCGATCAATCGATGTCATCGGCAGCTGACTACTGTTCCTTCTACACCAAAAGCTGTCACACTACTTAATCGGTTCAAGATGGCTGAAATGCCAGAACAGTCATAAAATGTAGGGATATCAATTGGTTTTATGAGATAGGTTTTGTCATGAATTTGCAGAAGGTAACAAAATAAATTGAAAAAGTTACAAAAGTGGTATCTAATCTAAAGAACTATAGTAAAAGATTGCTTAAACAATTTCTCATAATAATATAAGTAGGTACTTACATTCTGCACTTACCATCTACTACCTATAGCAAAGATATTATTAGGTATTCAATGAATGTTCGGTCTTTACAAAATAATGAATTATTTCAAACGTGCAGTGTCCTCAGCTATTCTAAATAATCTTAGCAGACTCCTCTCAGGTATTACAAAATTACGGTATGTCGGTCCTCGAAATATGTTTCACCAAGCAGTGGAGCTACTTCTTACAAAATATCTTATAATGTCGGTCCACAAAATGGTCGGCAGATCCATTTTTGCAAAAAAACGTATGATCTCTTAAAGACCTAATCCATCCGACAATTTATTTATAAACGTGAAATCTCAGGGCAATTTACTGCTGCATCATGCGGCGGCCGCCATTACTGTACAACAAAAAGTAATTGAAGTTGTTATAGCACAAGTGTTATTAACATTATAAACAAACTTTCTCAGCCCGGCACAATTCCGTTCTCACACCGGCTTCTTGATTTAATGCGTGTAGAAAACTATGATGTAGCCCCAGAGGTGGCTGGGTAACAAGCTCTGACTTGTAAATATGCACTTAATAATTTTATTGTATGTAATAGTAGTTTATTATACCAAGTTTTAGGTAAGCATTGCAACAATACTGTCAATTAAACATTGTGTTGAGAACTTCTCTTAATTATAAAGTAAGTAGTTGCTTTCATGTAAGTACTATTATCCCACCCATCATTTCATGAAATTGGATTCTCTAGTTAGTGCCGAGCAATTATTATTTACGAGTATAAATTTATCACTTGGCTTACAATTTTATCTTAATGTCGTGGGTGATTGATGAAGTCAAGAAAGAAAGAAGTCACAAACTAAATAAAATTACGAAAAACTGGTAAGATTTTCTTTAAAATCTAAATATCGCGATCCACATTAATTAGTCTTAATCAATTAAAGTAACTTTATGTAGTGGACTAACTTTTACATGGGGTTTATCGACTCGGATGGTATTTTTAAAATTCGGTTTGTCAACTCGGAAGGAAATTTTAATTTAGCTGAATAAAATAAAACAAAAAACTTTTTTACAAAAAATACAACCGACTTCCAAAAACAAAACACTACAAGGTACAAAATAACTTCGGAAGAAAGAAAAGAACTATAATTTTTGAAGTCGGTGTTTTTTGTTATTTTTTCGTTTTTTGACACCTATTTTTATTTTTCACTTTTTAGTGGTACCTAGGTACCTGCGTACCCATTAACAGCGTACCAGCGCAATGTTATGTTAAGAACTGGTGTAAATAATAAAAAATCATGCGATTTCAGCAATCCCGATCTCTTTGCTATCATTTATTGAAGAGTTCCGTTGCCTACCTTCGAAGTTCTTCGTCAGATCTTCACCAAATTCAAACGGGACCAGTCCAGGAAAATACTCTTTCAAACAAAAAAAGAATCATTCAAATCGGCTGTCAATTAGCGAAAGTATCGCTGAACAAACATTTTTCCTGGGAACCTTTATCAGATCCTAATTTATACCTTCCATCATCAGCTCAGCAACATGAAATGATGATTACCAGGCACAAATATCTGAATTGCGTTAGAAAGTTAATGAAAAACATTGTTTGTGCCTATAAAATTTGAGGGTTACCCTCGATTTTCGTGGGATATCATCATCAGATCCTGACATGGTGACAATGGGACCAACCGAGAAGTAAACCCTTTCAGATAAAACATTTTTTTTTCAAATCGGTTCATAAATGACGGAGTTATGAGGTAACAAACATGAAAAAAAAAATACAACCGAATTGAGAACCACCTCCTTTTTTTGAAGTCGGTTGAAAATTACCAACCAACAGTGCACTAGGAAGACGAATAGTTTTACCATAATTGAAAAGTAAACATATTTATCTTTACACGACACTGCAAATGTTGGTTTTAATTATTTGTGTATAACTTTTTATGCTTAGCACACTTAGGTAAAACAGTAATGTAAAGTCTGGAATACCGAACACATTAATGACGTTGTTTTAAAGCAGTTGCTAGTTGTAACAAAACATATGTCTAGCTTTCTGTTAACATTTCTCTTTGACTTAAATTTTTATTAAAGCATAAATCTAAACTACTACTATTAAAATGTCATAAAGACATTTTGCTGGACAAAACTAATACTTAGTATATCCTTATACCATAGAAGGAACTTGAGGTAAAACGAATTTTATAGATGATGTAGTTTCCTAAGATTTACACGATTTGTGTGGTATGTAGACCAATTGCCAGTGATGACATTTTGGTACTGAAACATTGCCGCTCACTATGGGCCTCATCACGATGGTGAAAGCCATCCAGAAGCCAATAGAGCTACAGTACCAGACATTGCCAGAATAATGTTGGCAGCCTAAAGGATGCCTGATTGGGCCGAAAGGTTAAAAAGTGACCTGTAACTGACGACATATCTTTAGAAGGCCTTCCACGAAATCGACTGATGAGCTGGTGGGGAGCTGCTTTTGTCCGCTGGATGGGAAAAGAACAGTTCGTTGTGACGACCACGTCCTCCAGTCCCTGATTTTCGACTAAAAATATGACTATGATGTAATCAGTGTGATCATATTTCCGATTTAAATATATGGACAAACTTTTAGAACTCAGACGTTCATCTATTTTTTATGGGACCTTACTTATTAGACCTACTGTGATGGATATGTCATCGAATAATTGCAGACGCCGTAAGATTGTAAAATATCGCGTGAAATAGCAAATTAATTTTTCTCAAGTCATGGATAAATAGGAAACTAGTGAATTTAGATAGGATTTATTGTATGTAAAATGATTTGTTCACAATTTATTGAGAAATTCTAACGTGAACAGAATATAAAGGTTTATAAAAATCTTACGGAGCTTGCAATTTTCCGGTGACATTATATAAACTACCTAAATATGATTTGAATAGCAAAGTTTTCTAAGATTTTCGGGCTTTAAAACGGTGTTGTACGGTCTACCACATAAACCAAACCCTAGAAAAGAACTTAAAAACTTCATAAAACTTAATAGGTACGACTAATTTACCGCTGACTACAACATGTTGTTTTGAGTCATATCCATATAAACTGTGCCTCGACTTAAGGTCACTCAGTTGCTATATTTTTACTGCATGCCATACTCGTTTCCTCCTATGACTGTCGTGTTAAGGCGAGCTGTAATATGACATCCATATTCATTGAACACAATCTTATGGGTTCTGTTACAACGGTCGTGGTTACACCACTCGTATAAAGTTTATGGCATTTTTTATAGAGTAAACTTAGCACTAGTAGAAGTTAAACATTGTGGGTACTGTATTTATGAATTTTCACATATATAGGTAACTAAACAGGAAAATGGTTTGCTGTGTGCAGGTCAGTAGGATTGATTGGTTTTTTAAAGATTATTATTTTGATTAAATCATTCATCACATTTGCCGTCACCGTTTTTATGTCAATGAAAAAGTATCCGTGGTGAGAAGTGTGAACCCATACCAAGAAAGAAAGAAAGAAAGAAGGAAAGAAGAAAGAAAGAAAGAAAGAAAGAAAGAAAGAAAAGAAATCATTTATTTGCTTATAATTTAGGTTGGGATATTAATTTTTAAATTGTCCCGGTACATTTTGCCTTACGGCATGCAAAATATTAACAACGCCGAATAAGGGTTAAATCGGTTAAATAGTAAGGCGTTGTTTTAACTTAGGTAAACATGGTGGTTGAGAGCATGTCATGCTCACTCAAATGTCTCGCTGATGGCGGCGCGTGGGTTTGATCATTCGGTTCCCTTCGAAATTGTTGAGCTGAAGGGTGCCGATACACGCGTCATGTTCGTGAACAGGCGCCGTCGGTTGAGACTGGTCATCTCTTAACTGCCATTGGCTTATTTTAATCTTTATATTTAAAATTCTTATAATAAGCCTTTTTTTTTTTTTCCTTTGCATTGTCCTCACATGCAGAAGCAACAAGTATATGTAACTTGGAATTTTGTAAAACAGAACATGATTTAAAAGAGTGTCCGTGGAGTTTCTTGCACGTTCTTCTCCACAGAGATCTACGCTTTGGAACGTGCAAATAACTTCCATGTTTTTGACTGACCGACCTTGACGTTTCAAAAGTGCCTGTGAATGGTTTATTTGAAATAAAATGCTTTGAATTTGAATTTGAATTTGTAAATTGGTTTCAAAGCTTAACAGCGGCAGCGTTGCAAACATTTTTATTTTTAAAGACGATGTTTTTATGATGTGACATCATAAAAACATCAAATTTTCAGTAGCGCTGAATCCGGAAATTTAAAAAAATTACACCCAAGATCGCGGCTACCAAATATTTCATGAGGTGTTTTTAAGCCTTCAAGTAATTTAATTTTAAAGTCACAATAGCTATTCACTGTGTAATACCAAAATAAACAAATAAACTGTAAAATATGACAAGTCAAAAACAGAACCTCTTGTGTAAAGATGCTGGCAGAATACTTAACATCGGTACAGTTGCCAAAGAGGAAAAATATGCTAAAATTTTATTTTAGTCGAAAGAGCAAAGAGCCAAAGGCACAAGGCATAGCGGGGCTATGCCAGCTCCCATAGAAAAAATCATAGAAATTTTCGACGGTAAAAAAAAACCCACCATCCACCATCTTCTGGTAATTTTTAACATGATTATTTTATGAACAGAACTAGGCGAGCGAGACACGCCGTCGCCAGCGCGGCCCCTGCCTCCTGCCACCTCCTGCAACTGTGAGGAGTTGCTCTCCGTAGACTGCCAGCTCGAGACCAAGGAGCTATGGGACAAGTTTCACGACCTCGGCACCGAGATGATCATCACTAAGAGTGGCAGGTAAGCTATTGCTATATACTCTTTATTACAGTTACAGAAGGAAAGGAAGATGAACAAAATGTTACATGTGGGAACACAATGGGCGGCTATATCGCTTAAAATGATCTTTTAAAGATAACCTTTGGAAGGATTTAAAAAGAAGGAGAGACAGTACTGCTGGTACTCTTAGGTGCATTATTTTATGAGCTTGCAGATTTGACGAAAATATTCGTTTCCTCGGTCAAGGGATTGTTTAATCATTTTAATCTATAAAAAAAGTTCTCCTTCAATGGTCTCTTTTCATTAAAAGTTTCAGTCTATCAAGAGCTTAATACCTTATTCATTAGCGTTCCTTGAAATCAAAGTTGGAAATTATTTCGGAATGTTTTGAATACTTTATTATTATTTGTCTCGTCTTTTATGAGGGAACAATGACATTGTTGTTGATCCTCGATTGAATTATCACAAGTACATATTTTATGATGCTTTGTGTTAATATTAAAATACTTTTATTCGTATTTGAAACTTTTAAAATTAAAAATTAAATGTTACATATTTTAATTATTTAATTAGGTACAGTGTGGTGAGAAACTGGCTTCATCGATTTGTCGTAATTACGATGCGCCTATTCTATAATGTAGTTTAAGCGCTTATTACAATATTAAATTTATAGGAAATCTAATTAGGTAACTAAAGTTAGAACAGTTAGATTCCGATTTAGTGCTTCTGGAAGGTTCGATGTCCTACAAATTAATAGTGTAATAAGCGCTTTGGAATGAGTACAAGTCCTTCCAAAGTGCATAGTTTCCAAAGGTCAAGAAAATTAATTAATTAAATAATAGCTACACTCATCAACATAATGTAATCTTTCACTCCGTTGAGATCGGAGTCAAAAACAAATTAATTCACTCCACAATCGCCCCCCAATAAAGGGTACAGCGGAATGGATTCATCAGCTAAAGTGGCCAATTCCGGAATAATTACTTCGCGAACCCGGCCGTCCTTCAACCCTTTAACGAGATAAATTAAAAGTACATTTTTTCCTAACCGTCGGCGTAATGCCGGGCTATAAATTCACAAAGCCCCAAAGACAACAAACAGCGTGGCGTGGGGGAGGGGAAGATGTTTTTATAGTCACGCCGAGAGGTTTATCTAAATAATTGCGTAGTCGGTGGCGGTGAGCGGAAAATTGGCATTGTGTACAGAGCCCCGCCGCCCCGGAGCCCCGGCGCCTCGGCCGTCCGGGGACACCCGCTACTGACATACTACCCTCTAGAGGCGCGCGCGCAATATTGACACGTCAAACAACCCACTAATAAAAACCTTTGTTAGGTCCTTGACAAATCTCAACCAGATCTATAAAACATGCTTTGAAAATTTTATTCACCTCCAGGAACTTTGTTTATGACCATATTTTTATTCAATAATGGCAATATTTATTACCTGCGCGGCGAAGTTATAGTTTGCGATAAAATATCTCATTTCCATGGTAGGAGCTGTGAACAGGTTCGAACATAAGTGTCGTGGCAAAATAAGTTCTACCCGGTAACTTTGCGGAATGACTGTAGTTTTGTGTCATTAGCTGATGCAGGCTTGTAGCCGGGCGGCGTTCTAGCGCAGTTACGGTAAAGTAGCTTGTCGGAACAAGTGTGTGGAATGAGTATAATCCTCGTATTAGCCGCCTGTCATATGTTATCTGCGATGGGGAGGGCCTCGTATCGCAACAAGTGCAGTTAGTTTAAATCACTGTAGCCGGCAGTAGCCCGGAGAGCGTTTCAATCTCCGGGGAAGGGATGCTATTGTTACGTTCCCTGCGAACACTATTGATATACACGACTGACAAGTTTTGATACATGAAACAATTAGGTAATTTGTCAATGAGATTTTTAAAAACAAAAACC
Source organism: Lacanobia oleracea (assembly GCA_950371165.1). Taxonomy (NCBI): domain Eukaryota; kingdom Metazoa; phylum Arthropoda; class Insecta; order Lepidoptera; family Noctuidae; genus Lacanobia; species Lacanobia oleracea. The sequence goes on from OX493393.1 coordinate 9,378,653, forward strand.
AGATAAAGTTTTATTAGACACAGATGAAAATAATATGTAAAATTTTCAATAAAAATTCAAATAACGCGTCGAAAATAGATGGCTAACCAAAGTTATTGTAGGTAGAACAAATATAATCCCTTCTACGCCATTTGCCAATTTATTTTTGTTTAAAGCTTGTTTAATCAAATTGTTTTGAATATAAAAAAAGGATCAACAATGGGTAATCTTCACTGTGCGCCTAAACAAGAGATAAATCATGAAGTCCAATCAAAACGGGATATCGGGGACAAATTTTACAAGGGGAGGGCGGCGGAGCGTGGACTCAAATTGCTTTACAATGCGTTGTCTATTAATTTGTTAGGGAGCTGTTCTGATATGTTTTTGGTACCAGTGCCGCGCCTTCACTCGCGATAATCGAGATCTTTGAAAAAAAAAATTGTAGTAGATCTAGCTCGGTACCGAAATTCATTCAAATCGGTTGAGCGGTTTAGAGGAGTAACAAACAAAAAAACTCACTTTCGCATTAATCAAAGTAGTTAGTATCAAAAGCTAACAATATAAAACGTCCAGTAATCGTAATGTAATTGATTTAAAGCATAGCTATCAAAACAGTACTCGTTTGACTTGAATTGAAATCGAATTCAGTTTTATTAGTTTAGTGCGTATCTCAATTTCAAGAAACAGATTTCAATTACCATTAAACTAGTTCCAAATCATGTAGGTACGAACTATTTTATATTATTGAATCTTTTAGATCTAGAATGTGAGATACTGGTTAGAAGAGCTTGGCAAGCCAGTGTTAAGCTAACAAAGGTAGCAGTAAAATGTGTGTGTGTGTGTGTGTTTATTTTTATGTCAAACTTAATATGAAAACATAAAGTGGCCCTTATCTCCGGACATCCCGTAATACGCTTTATCTTTTTTTATTGCGATGCACAATCCGTTCCTTTCCACATCGATACGGTCTGCCCGGGACCACCAAATATCGTACTTTATTATCGAAATTTTCCTAATTCTACTATAAGGTTTATAAGCTTATAAATATTTGGAATGGATATGCGTAATGTTATTGACTCTGAAGATAGAGGTTTTGTATTTCTTTTACATTTACATATTTTGGATCAAGGAAAATAAACTAGGTAAAAATGATTTGTTTCTTATAAACGTGATTTTATCGGATTACGGAAGTTTCGCATCAGAGAGGTTTTTATTACGGTACACGCACAGGATATTTTATCGACATTGCCCTCGCGCAAGTCGCAACTAAGTAGCGCATCACTAGTGTTGCGTGGCTCACGAGAAATGTCGGCTGCGTCTCGATTTATTTACTTTTTTCATTTTTTCGATTCGTCGTTTTGATTTACAAGCGGCCACTTTACTGCCGAGTGGACTTTGTTAGAGGGAGCTAACTGGTGGACGATTTATGTCCGCTGGACCTTTCCTGACAATGACGTGTCCAAAATATTTGAAGTTTAGGTCATAACGAGCCATTTTTATGTCGGACGTTTTTCGTTAACCACGTTATTGCAATCGGTTTGCGGTTGACTTCAAAGTCGTACGTCATCGACGAATCCATACAATAAAACAGTGTTGAAATTATGTCTGAGCGCTCTACCGCGAAATTTAATATGTGCAGACAACCTTTCGCTTACAAATAAATCCATAATAATTACTTCTTTATTGCTTGCTTCACTTGAAATGCTGAAAATAATATTGAAGTGCAGCTTCTTGTAAAAGCAATCAGTATGTCCCGTTGCTTTCTCTTTCAAGCGGCGGATTCGATCAATATCTGTCAATTAGTTTGACTTGAATTGCGCGCATTGATAATTATGAGCTCTCGTTTGATCAGTTATGAAATTAATATGCAAGGCAACATTAGTAAGTAGGTACGTCGCACTCGTAGTTCATTTAATTATCGGTTGGAGTGCATCTCGGTGCGAGGGGCGTCTCCTACGTAAATTATCGGTATCCGCAATTTGACCGATCGCCCGTCGTATTAATGGTTTTTATCGGTTTTTAATGCCTCGACAATTACCCGTCGGTGTGTCGGCGGACGTGATGCCCATGCATTATAAGATGTGCGTGTCTGAACCAGGTAGACTATGTTTTCTACTGATTGAAACTTTATCATGACCTTTTGGCTACGATTATAGGTTGTTTCACTTTAGTAACGAACTCTGGAAACAAAGGAATTTACGAACAATTTGTTGCAAAAATAAGTTTCGCACAATATATTACAATTTATTTGTATATTCTTTCCTATTTGTGCAGCAATTATTTATAATTAAGGTTATTAGCACCCACGATTCTAAAATTGGCTATCTAAGTAATACCAATTAGGCTGTACTTTGCGCTATCATTAGAAAATAAACACTTTACAACCTGTAAGGTGCGTGGTTATTCATTTAAATATTAAAGAGTATATTCGTATTAATGTTAACCTTTAGCACCTGGCAGGCTGCGCTGTTGATCCGCACCTACTCCTTTGTGCCGCGGCTCCGCTCGCGTCCGCTCGACGCTCCAAGGTGTGGACCGTTGAAAAAAATACAAAACTTATGGCATTTAACAAACAATATTTAGTGCCGTTTTGACAGTTATTGTAGTCAATGATTACTGTTGATTATGAGTGGTTATAATACAGTTTTTGCCGGCCGAGGGCGGCCCTAACAGGTGCCTCCGTATTGAGAATATTAAAGTTATTCAACTGTATTTTATAGGGTTTAACGGCGACTGTTCGAGATATCGATCACTTTTGGGGCTGCCCTGTGTGGTTTGTGTGATTGCTATGCGTTTTGTAACTTTATTAATTTCAGGGATTTTTGTTGGTAAAACTGAATGATTTTTTATTCACAATCTAAGTCGTAGTTTAGGAAAATGCGTTGTTGAAACTACTAACTGTTTCATAATAACTTAAAAAATAATTCTTTAAATTAAAACTGTTCACTTTAAAAAAAATGGCACTAATAAGAAATGGATTCTCTTCTTTAAGTAACTAAATTAAAACATGATATCAGGCCACATTTACAAGATATTAAAATAAAACGAACACTTAAATCACCTATTTCGTGTAATAAAGCCGTTGATGATGATAACGTTATCATATTTTAGGGAATCAAATGTATCGGCATCGATAAAGCCAGCGAAAAGTCAATCGCGCGTCGGGTTAGCTCGCTTCGTAATCGCTTTTAATAAATCGTGTCGGGGGGCTAAGAGGGGTTAAGGGGGCTAAGGGAAGGGAGGGGGGAAGGATGCCGACATGTGCATTAAACTTAATTGAAATTTTCGTGGCTACGTGTTATTTTGCACTAATGCACCTTTCAATTTGACGTTCGCGCACTCCCGCGCAACCGCTTAAGAAAAGAGTTCAACGCACGCGTTTTTATTTTTCAAGGTTTTTTATTTTTTAATTTTTTTATTGTTTGTTTGTTATCTGCATAGTCAGGCTTTATCTAACACTGAGCTACAACAAACTATTGGCTTGTATAGTTAGGTATGCGGTTTTACACCATTATAGATATGTAGCAAGTAGCAATGAGGTAATTTTACCTCTGAATACAGGAAAGGCTAGCAGATTGCGGGAAAAATGTAGTCTCAAGTCACAACTTTATTAGAGTTATGAACCCTTATGTTGTTATTAAATCCGTCTGTCTGTCATAGCTGTTTATTTTTAGAGTTCCGAACATCTATCAGGAAAAACTGAACCCTTATAGGATCACTCGGTTGTCTGTGTGCCTGTAGGTTTGTCTGTCTATCCGCCTGTCACAGTGAATTTTTTTTTTCATAATTTTAAAATTAATAGTTTGAAGTTATTCAGAAACTACACTACTACCACTAGTTCTCCAAAACTACTGAACCTAAATTAAAAAAAAATAACCTATAAGAAGATTAAGAAGTCTATAGTGTTAAAACAACGTCTAACTGAAATGAAATTGGTTCGGAACCCTTAGCATGTGAGCCCGACTCGCACTTGGCCAGTTTTATAATGTCTACTACCCAACACTAGAATCAGCCAGCATGTACTGGCAGTTTGCACGTAGACTTGTCTCTTCTACTTGGTAAGGTGATGGGGTAGGGGCGTTCGTGTCCGCTCGGCGCTCCTCGGCGCTCGGCGGCGGCGCACGCGCATCGATCGCGCGATAACTCGATCAAGCCGCGCCGCCGCCAACGTGTTGCAATAAAACGCAATTATGTTCATCACACGAATTAATTAAAACTCAAAGCGAAATTAGTTCGTGGAAATACTTCACATAGAATATTGTGGCGAAGTTGGATTGTTTTATGTGGCTGCAAGATGTAATAGGTACCTACCATATACTTATGTACAGTCAATCAAATATCATGGGTTTCAGGATACTTGATAGTGCCTTTATGTTCGAGTAGTAACGATAGTTTTCGTAGTTAACGATGGTTTACGGTTGATAGTCCATACAGTGAAAATTTAATTAATGTTTTGCTGTGATTGCAATATATTGGTTATGAATATACCAAGACCAACATAAGTAAATGCACAAACGATGCTGATAAGACAATTAATCATTTGTTGCTCATAAGCCCACGAACACACGAATCATTAGTTGGCGTTCTTAAAACACAACGCCAACAGTCAGCGGATTTAAATAATAAAAATAAACAGATCACAATAAACTTATTGCGTTTTCACAATGATTAATGTTGAAAGTATTAGCTACTGGTTGCTGTGACTTCAATGCGAGAAAATGAGATGTGCGCACAATGAGGCTGCGCCCACGCTCCCGGTGCGAACTGTCAGCTACCGGCCGATTGTACTCCCGACAGCCTGCGCGGGAGACGCGCGCGAATACATTCCAACATCACTTATTTATCTTCAAACTTTACATCGTCAAGGATTCATGATTTACGCCCGAAGAATCTCCTTAAGCCTTTCGACGAAACCAGAGTAATTTTTCAACATAACACCCGCTTTAAAATCGATTTGACCATAAAGTACCAAGACCCTCACTTAAAATGAGATCGAGACACTAAGAGGAGGAACATCATTAAGAGGGTGGTCATTTAACAGGCATTAACGCCTAAAACATAATAAGCGACTTTAAATAATTACGAAAAAAGGTGTAAAAAGCGCTTGAATACAGGGAGAGTGATGCGCCCGCGCAGCCCGATGAAAGGCGGACGGCAGACGCCGACGGAGATTGATTACGTAATCATGGACAACGGCCGGCGATTTCGGGAATCTCATAGAGAGTAATCATCATTCATCTCACGGCTCGTTGACGTTGCATTGAAGATATGTTCTTGATGTTTTTGACTGTACACTCATAATCGAAATTTGAAGTTAATTTTACGCGTCGATTAACGTAGTCAGAGGTCGATAGAGGTGTTTGGAAAGCTGGCTTGATTGCACGGAAGCGACCCCGAAACTAGTAGGAACGTAATAACAACATCGGGTTTAGTTCTTGGCGTGAGTAACAATGAGGTGGTATCTGTCTGTCGTCGCACAATTAGCCCTCCATTGTGAGGTCGGTATTGTACTGGAGCCGTGCGCGGGCGCATGTTGGTTTTACTCCTACGCCCATTGTGATCGCTTCAATCGCGCGCATTGCCATTCCACTCACAACGCTCAATGAGATATTATCTCCACTATTATTAGCCGAACATTAGATGTTTAAATTGATAATGATTTAATATTCTAGCCGTGGCGTAGTACACGTCGATTCATTGTGATTGATTGCTTTAATTCGCTGATTAATACCGACGTAACGCTAGAAGTCTCTTAGTAAATTAATCAATGAATTATGATGTAGTTTAGTGTGTCGTGATGTAATGATGTTACCGTTATAATAATTTGTTTGTAGAGTTTAATTGCTTTGAGCGTAGAGGTGCTTGCGATTGAAGTAATTACAGGATAATGAATTTAATTACTGGGATTGAGCTTGGGAACAAAGGTTCGCTTAATGTGGAATGCTTTGGCAGGCCACCGGCGGTGGTGGGTCACAGGAGTCACACAGCTCGGCACTAGGCGCGCGTGGCCGTGTGTGGTACAATACACGCGTAATGAAGTGGGCCGCGAGGGGGCGGCATTGTGCACCAAACGAGCCATTGTGAGGTGTCCGCGACCGCGACTGCGACCCCCGACCCGCTGCTCGTTACCACACGAACCACTACCCGACACGACCTCACTCTCCCGGCATTACGGAACTGACACAGCTCTTTTTTGGTCGCTTACAGTAAAGTGGCCTTGTTATCACATCAGAAGTTGATCATTGACCGAACTGCCCCATCTATCATTGTACCTATTGATTTGTATCACACACACTTTATAACGGTTAACGCTAGTTGCCCAAAGTATCATTAGTAAAATGTTCAATATATCAAGTAACTGTTTTCGTGCGACAGAATTATTGCATGTAAATACCAATTTAGTAGACTGTTGATTGAGAGCAACAGACGTGGGCCTAGCAGGAGTTCTGTGTGTCATCTGTCGAGTTACTAATTAAGTGAGGTCGTTAGTGTCGAGCCGATCAGCACTCCGCACGCGGAAGCGATTCCGTTCACGCGGCAGTTGCACCGTGAACTTTTTGAATCATAAACGTCGCTTCAGGCTGTAAACTAAAAAACGGGGTAGCATGTTGTCACTCTTACACTTACCTAAAAAGTAAAGGATGGCTGTCGAATTAGACATCGTCATGTGGTGTCACTTTTTTCAAGTAGAGCGTTAAATTTTCACAGCTACCCCTCGGTGGAATAAATTATTTTTATGTGGATTCGGGGTGGCCGAGCCCGTCGATGTTACAAAAACGTAATCATAGCTCATGTCGCGGAAGTAAGGGTTGTTCCAATGTGTCGGTGTCCCTGACTACCTCGCACTCGCAGATGCTACTTAAGAATTTAAAGGCTTCTTGAGTCACGTACATCGGATAACATCGGATAAGTGACGGTAAATCATCACGAATAACTGTAATACCGCTAAGAGTGCTTTAGGTGCAATTGATGCAATCAAGTCGTTTATCCATACTCCACAGCTGCGATTGCGAACGTAATTCAGATTTATGGATGTATCATAGTTGTGAAATCAGAAAAGGTTGTTTCATAAAATTAAGCTAGAGACAAATAGGTCCCACGTACGCAACGTATGTAACGCATTATGATATCTGGACTCTTGATTTCATATGAAAAACTATGCAGTAGGAACACACTTTTCGTATGCAACGCATCATACGATACGATACAAAAGCGTTGCATACGTTGCGTACTTAGGTCCAGTGTGTTTCTCGCTTTATACTTCACTTGTTTGGTTCATATTGGTGTATCACCTGTAAAGCTAGGAGATACCACCTTAGCACATGAGGACAATGTCAAGTACCTGGGTATGCATTTGGACCGCCCCTTGACATGGAAAAAGCATATCAAGACCAAACGAGAGGAACTCAACATTCGGTACAGACACCTACACTGGCTGCTTGGTCGCAACAGTAGATTATCCACAGACAACAAGTTACTTATATACAAATCTGTCCTCAAACCTATCTAGATGTATGGCATACAATTGTGGGGTATTGCCAGTGACTCAAATATCTCGATGTTCCAGCGTCTGCAGAACACGATACTAAGAACGATTAACAATGCTCACTGCTTCATCACAAATAACGAAATACACCAACAGTTAAATATGACCATGGTTAAGGAAGAAATCCGATTGACTGCGGGAAAATACAAAAAGCGTCTGTCTCGTCACCCAAATGAACTAGCGGTCCAACTGATGTTCCAAAATTACTCCAACCGACTCAAGAGGCATGATATAATGAGGCTGCACAACAGACGATAACTATGTTGCAGAAAAGAATAGCTTTCCTCGCTAGAGGAAGCACTCGACAAGTCATTGACCCGTAAACACATCTGATGATGATCACGTCTATGAAGATTGATGGCAGATAAAAGAAAAACAAAAAAAAAATATTGATGTTAAGGTAGCAAAGGACCAAATATAAAGTAAAACATATCACTTTGCCGAGGGTTGTAGGCATCGAAATAACAATACAATATTGAGTTAGTCGCGCACTACGGCGCTAGTTTTCGTACAAACGACGTCTAATGCGTCCAAATTATATCCGTACGTGTCGCCGGCGCCACCCAGCGATGAAGTTATTATTTTCCATTTCCGCGGCGGTGTTAAGTCGATAACTCGAAAATGACTGCCATTTGTATGAACAAGCCGCAATCTGACGGCACGTGCTCATTACCGAATCACGGAACTGGAGGTTACATTTGTGACGCGCCGATGTTTGACTTGTAATTTGGAACGCGTCACGGTGTATAGACATGCTCTCGGTCTCCGATACTATAATTTGAGTAGTTGAAACAATTGGTCACTGTACATGTTTTGGGGTGCGACGACGTCATTGCATGGTAGGATAGCATCTTGGAGGCAGAAAGAGGGAAACTTTCACCTTCTACTAAGAAACTGCTAGACTAGAACCAATTTAAAAAGCATCTTTGTAGCACCGCTTTTATCTATTTTTCTTAGTTCCAGTCTACTTTCGTACGCTAGACTTTGGGTTTAATGACATTATTGGTCGATGAAGCCTTTGAGTTGATCACGGGAGCAGGGGTGCACACACCGTGGAATGTGTGACGTCACGCAAGCCGCTCGTCAGCTTTGTCGCCACCATGTATAAGGCTCGTGTACAACGACTCACTCGGGGAGTCAGGGGGTGACAGCAAGCACTCTTGTGTTCCTGCCTGAAAATTATTATCGCTTTATTATTTTGACGTTGATATATTCGATATAAAAATTGGATTTAATATTTTGGGTGTGTTAGTGAAAGTTTCAAATTTCCGTCTATATTAGCTAGTTTTAAGTTCCTTGATAATATATATAGCCTGCTGGCTATGATTTACTTGAATTTTGAATGAATTTACATATTAAAGGTATCTAGTTTATTTCTACTTCATTTCAATCAAGTTTTGATATTAAGTACAGTACTTATTGAGATTTAAAGCTTTTAAAGTTACCACCACCTATATTTTGCCTATTCATTGGGTAGCTCGTGCCATGTGTCCTTAAATACCGTCACTCGTGAAAGACCTTAACATTGACATTGACAGTTTGCATCAGTAATTATATCTCTATAGAGATGATTGACATAATAATATATACTTGAAGAAAAAATTGTTCGTGACTTTATATTATGAGACACGACCGCACTTTCATAGGTTATTAGTTAGGTATTTAATTTAATAAATGCATTGCCACCGGGTTTGTTAATTTATAAATACCTAAAATATTCTCATACCGGTTAGATAAGACGAATACTTGAAAAACAGCCGCTCTTGATAAGATAGAGAACAGTCGCCATTTTCTATCGCATTCTAATCGAAGAATGTTCGCTATTTACGTGTCAGTAAATGTTTTTATCATTAGCGAGTCAATACTTACTTACTGTTCGATGTGTTCGATAGGTCATCTGCCTGTGTTTATATTCACCGCAAGCTTATTTATCTTCAGACGAGTTATTTCCGGAGTAGTTGCAAAAAGCTATCGATATGTAGATGCAAGGCGCGCTACGTGTGTTGTTTTGTAGTAGCGTGATAGATACGAGTATAAACATATGACGTGAAAGTTCACGTAGTCGACCCCTGTTTTCCCGAGGAGCACGGGGATATAGTATCAGTAGGTGCGAGTGGGACGCAGCAAGCAGGCCACGGCGGTTTCGTACATCGCCACCCGTCCGCGCCCGTAAGCTCGTAATTTGCCTTTCTATTAGAGCGAGGGCGTGAAAAAAGGAAAGCGTTTACGGCGTGTTTAATGGGAGCGAGAGGGAAGAAATATGACCGCCCGTCGGGAGAAGGGAAAATTTTGGTTTTCAGAGAGTTTTTGCGGAGATGTGCATCGGCTCGCGGAGTGTAAGGGGGACGGCGATGTTTGCCGAGCCGCTCCCCCGAATAATTAGCGGAAGTCGTGGCTTAGTTTACCCCCGGCCGGGAGGGCTGCGGGAAGGGAGCTCCTCTATTTGTCGTTTAAGAGTTAATCGTACGAGCAATTCGTCACCCTCGGGAGAGTACGCTGATATTATATCTTTATTATAAGTCCGTAGTACGGAACTCGTCGTCCGCCCCGGGCCATTAACCAAATCGTGATTATTGATAACTTTGTTTGCGGCAGTTCCTCACTCCGAGGGTTGAAGTTAATTTGTTATGATGGGATTACTTATCACTTGTTCGTTTATCTGGGACTTGGCAAACTTGGTAATAGCTTCAGGTAAATGGTTTGTCATAAACAAGTTAGTACTTGGACTAGCTTAGAAAGTTCTTCGTAAAAAACTACCCATTTAAATTCCATTGTTGATGTTCGGCATGAGGCGAGGCCTGTCGTTGTGGTCGCGCACTCGTGGCGCTCATCAACGTGTTTATTTATTTTCTAAAGGTCCTCCCGTCCTCCGCCGTAGGTGCGTAGCGTGTCATTAGCGGAGGGGAAGTGACAAATACGTAGTAAACACAACTCGTGTGCGGACTGTCAATTAGCTGTAATAGCAGACTCCGCGCCGCGCGACATGTGCTCAGCGAACAACTTTTATATTTGTTACCCTTTTTACGATACAAAATTATACAATGCAACAGAGGCCACAGTTGGGTTTTGGACGCATTCGCCTAGAAAGTCAATTGAGTCAAGACAGTACTATAAACATACCCTGCGTCCCCATTATGTAGGTACTGTGCACTTTTGCAGCAAGTAATATACCTTGAAAATATACGATGTGTGCAAAAATGAACAAAAGAATGCAAATAACCACCCACAACTCTGCTTTGTCGTATTCATGGCTACCGGCGGAATTTATTTGCTGGCAATTCTTGTCAATGTTGATTTAAGAGTACTGGCATTAATAGTCTCTTTAATTAAAACAGTAAAGCGAATAAACTGTAGAGGCGTGGTGATCCTGATTGCAGTTTCATTTGTAAGAGATCTTGAAATTGGCCGGGTTTCATTAGAAACTAGTGCGCTAGTATATTGAGGTGTGTTGGGAGCCAATCAGCGGCAAATGAGCGATGGCGGTAATTAAAACGGATCGCCTTACCGAATCAATAAACTCACGATAAGCCAATTAATTGCACATGCGGCCCATACATTCCCCGAGGTGAACTGAGGCCGATTAAATCGGACGTTATGAATATATGTGCTGCCTAGATGAAATTGCTAGAGGGGACCTACATACCTACATGTAGCTGTAGCAACGAACACTGTCACTGGACCAATTCATTTCCTTAACAGTGATTGCGTAGCAGGAAGCTACGAACGTCTGCGAATTGATTTATCTTCATATTAGTCAACTTCACTAAAGAACATGCCTCCTAATTACCGCTACAGTAAACGGCCGTGTTGCTATTTTATTACCAGACTTGCTTCACTGATTGTTGATAGAATCTAAGTAGCTAATAGCTGCCACAATTAATTAAATTAGTCAAACCAAAAGTTAACATTCCTCAGAACACTTTTTCAGAAAATTTATGAGGAGTGTTTATTTCTGAATAAATATTTATCCATTAAAGGCATACCACCACGTGTGTGGTAGGTTCCAGTGAATGATATCGGTAATTTACAACATAGTTGATAGTGGTCTCCACGGGGGAGTTTCTACGAAGGCACTTCCGCGTAAGGTGTACCATTAATATACCAACAATGTATTGTACCAGTGTGTCCAAAGATTGTGTCAATGAGCATTCACAATACAGTTTTTTCGCAATAGACAACATTTTATGGTTTTGGGGTTCCATACAAAACATAACCGAATTTTGATTCTGATTTTGAAGGAGATCGACGAAAGCTTAGCTAGCCTGAATGTCAAAAGTTCAATGTCATCGTAAATAGTCGTCTTAAGTAAATAATATAATTATTCAGGATTGCCAGCAGATTTGAATGATCTTTCTAGAAAGGAAGAGAAAAGAATATTACTATAAATTATAACATTGGTCGCCCCGTAAAAACAGGTGACAATTCAACTTTGGATGTCTTACTTAATTAATTTCCACTTTAGGTATCAAGGTATCAATTGTAGTACCCACCTGCCACGTAAGAAATGAGTAACGGAACCCGTCAATATCATGACGTCACTGCGGTGCATTCGCGATAGTCCCGCGCGTGGGTGGCATCGGTCACAATGGTGTTTGGCTTGGCATTCGTCACGGGGCGGCCCGGCGAATGATTGATGACCCCGAGTCCTCGCCGAGTCGCCGGGCTAGCTCTCCACGCAACCCCCACTTGTTCATCAGCATGCACCTTTTTGCTATACTTTAAAATATCAACAGTCGACACACGTACAGACGTATTAGCCCTACTGGTAGCTCCACACAATAAGACCTAAAACCGCATGCATTTAATTTCACACCTCAAAGCAATTTTACAATCATATAGATAGGTTTATTACCAATAAAAATGCACACATATTCAATAAATTAAACGCAGTGTGTAGTATCATGTTATTTTTTTTGTTGGTGTACGGAACCCTAAACGGCACGGTATGGATTACTATGATGCGTGTGGAACATGATTTATTGGTTGTTGCAGAACCTTGTGCGAGCTGACTCTCACTAAGTGATTTTGATATTTAAGACCGGTTTAATTAAAAGTGTTTTTTTTATTTTGCAAAGACGTTGAAATGCTATGCGTGAGTGCTATTAGCAAAGTTAGCAACATCCTACTTTGTAACGTAGAAAAATTGTTTGCGTTTCTGCACCAAAAAAATGTTTCTATCTGTGAAGAACTCTTTGGCTCACGTTTGTCATTACTTAATGCATTCGAATTTGCATACAAGTATGTATCATGTCATGTCGCTAAAACAATTATTCTTAAGTGTCAATTTTATTTTACAATCCATAAACATTCATAATAAGTATGGCAATGGATATTGGAGTCTTCTTGCCCAACAATTTAACAACTTATATCCTATGGAAATATTAACATAATACATTTTCATTTTACGACCGTCTATGTTTCAATTGATTCTAACAAAAAACTCTATAACACTGTCAAATGACTACTAGGGAAGGTGTCAAGTAAAAATATTATTTACCAAAATGTAGAGAGAGCGCAAGCGAGCGTCCGGCGCGTAAATTATGGATCGTCATAGGTTACTCCGCGATGTAACATAATATGCGGGCCGATGTCGGACGCGATACCACTACGAAATATTCATAATCTCCGGAGGGCTCTGTAAATAAAAAATATTTCATATCGGGACAGGTGTAGCGTCGGGTTACGCAGCGCTGCAGCGCGAGCGGCGCGGGCGCACGGGCCGCGCTCATTAACATGCGACGAATTAGATCGCGGACACACAGCTGCAAGCTGTCACGTCAATCTGCACCAACATGCCGTGACACTATCTTACTAACAATCACGCCGTTTAGTGCCCAATGACAACTAAACATTTGTAAAACCTTTACTTATAAAATTTTAAACTGCTGATTTCAATATTTAACTTCAACGGTCAGGTCAGGGTTCAAAAATATATATGAAGTCGTACACGTCGCCGATTACACCCAACAATGCTAATAGGCTCGGAGCCTATGAATATATTTGTAGTATTTTCGTGCTGTCATGAACTCTGTGACACCGCTGACTTGTAAATACCTATCGTGTGGCGTATAAATAACAATAAGTGTTCGCCTAATTAGCTATAAGAGGCTTGATAAGTTTTTATTGTCTTGCTGTCGCGTGACTTACGACAGTTTGTGCGCAAATCCGTCCGTGTCCTCAACAGCTGTATAGCTAGGTGCACGGCGTCGGCGATGCTTTATTGCTGGGTATGCGTAGGTAGATAATATGTCTAGATACATGCTTCCGTCTTCGTAAATAAACACAAGCAGGATGCGGGATCCCAAGCATTCTTGTGCCTGCCGCACACATTCGCAGAAGCGTACCGACGGCGCTACCACACACGCGCGCGCACTCCCTCGCTCGGAACAGCCCTTGTTGCCAACTCGCCTGGAACCTTACATAGGATTAATAAACGTAAGTGTACATAGGCACTAGGTACTCATACTTGAGCATTTGGAGCAGTTGTTTACGCTACTTTGGTGGTGTTCCACAAAGCGTGGTAATTTTGACTGATGCCTCATTAAACCTGCTTAACTCTCGCAGTTATTATTTTATGATGATAAATTATGGAGGAGCGGCTCGAAGATAAAAGAATTTATAGATATAATATTCATAATTTGCTTCCGTCAGCGGTATTATGGCAAAATTAACGGCGTATTAGTGGAACATAAAGCAATTAGATGCGTGTAAAGTGCAATTTAAAAACTTGTCGGTTTCTTCACAAGTCAAAGGCCTTCGGGCGGACTGTTAATAGAGACGTCTTTAATCTCCCGGATTACAAGAGCACAACTGACTTGTCACCAAACGATGCCAGAGTGTTTTATCGGTGACGGATCAGTGTCCTGAGGAATTCAAATTGATCGTCACTCACAAAATTGTAATCTTAAAATTGGTATTGATACGCTTACTGGAATATGGATCTTATTTTGGGTAAGTTTTAGGCTTGTTTCAGTTTGGTGTGTGGGGTGCTGGTGAGTCGCTCGCGGCGGTCGACTACACGTCACCCGTTTTGTACTCGTCGCTTGATCCCGCGCTTAACTAACCGTTTTGACAAGATTTCAGATGTACCGATAACCGAGTTTGGTTTTTGTGTCATTTTTTACAAGACTTTTTGTGCTTATTAGAAATTAACAATAACAGTTTCCGATTAGAAAAGAGTATGTTAATTTTTATTCCTAGAAGATAACAGAGCTATTGCTTTGAAAATATTACTTCATTAAATAATTTGGGTATTTAATTAAGTAATTAAGTGTTTCAGTTTTGGTAACACGTTTTTACGTTACGAAATGTATTGTGGTACCTTATTTCTCATTCAATCGTTAAGAATCTCTGGTATTGAAACGGATTACTAAAAATCGTTTGATGTCAGATTAAGTTGTTTTATTTTGTGTTCCCGCCTGGATGTTAGGAGCGAGTGGCTTCCTGGTCCGTGAGGCGAGATAATATCGACGTGGCGAGGGTCTGGCAAAGGCACCGGCCGAGCAGTGACAGCGCATCACAATACAGTCGTTTAACACGCTCATCGAATTTGGAACACGTCTTGACAGCTAACGTGCATTATAAAATATAAAACGAGATTCCATTCAGTCTGGGATGTTCTGTGTCGTTGGGTTAGAAGTAGGCCGAATGGAGGTCACTCGTTTACAGATGATGAATGTTCGTCCAGTAAGCTTTCGGGTGAACTGCGGGTGAACTCAGCGGCATCGCGTACTTACTAGGTAATAGCAGACGAAGGAGCAGCGGCTGAATCAACAATGAGTGTCGGCTGTCGGGTGCGGGCTGCGGTGTGCGCGAGGCGTGTCCGCGCTTCATCGATCGCAGCCTCCGACGCTCCTCGACGACGTCTGCTCCCCAGCACCCTGCTCCCCCCCTCCCGCACCCTGCACCCCGCACACCCCGCGCCCGTTAGCGCCCCGACCGACTGCATTTACCACCCGCCTCCCCGTCATACACATACATAGTCCCCGGTACCTGTCTACCGCCGCTGTCTGCTCCACCGTCAACATCTCGTGTTTTGGCAAGCGCCGCACATTTTTACTCATTATTATTTCAATAAACTAAAAGTCGGCAGTAAACCACCGGCTCCCGTTTATAGCGCCGTGTTTATGTACCAATTTGGATGTAAGGTGTTGATTCGACGCTCGCTACGACCTAGGTGCTCGATTGCTAAAGGTGCAATTAAAACAGTTTACATCTCTTCGCGAGCGACCTGTAAATGTTATTTTGTGCCCATTAAAACAGAATTACGTTATAAAATTTATGTGCGTACGCTGTAGCCACGTTAACGTGCTTGAGAAATTATCGAAACTTTGTAATGCCTACATTGATGCAAACATTCTCTTCGTGTAACTTTGCAAAAACTTTATTACGACTGATTATGAGTATTAGATATAATAATATATGTAAATTGTTACTGTGTCGTAAACGGTATATAGATTATTGATCCTTCAGGTGTGCACGTGGATAATATTATTTAATATTAGATAGTTCACGTTGACGCCATAATCGCTTTATCTATAAGTAACAGCACACAGCATTAGTGGTCTAAATTAAATTTGTCGGGTGTCGGTATGGCGCCGACGGTGGTCATCCATCATCGATAATGGTGCGGTCACACTAACGAGCGTGCCCTCTGTCCGGCGCGTCACACGCTCACGGCACAGCCACGGCCGCGCCACCCGCTAGTCGCTGCACTCCACACTCGGACCGCATTAACAGCGTTTTGACACCTCGCATCAATCTGTTAAATTCTCCAGCCTATTCTTCAAGTATCACGTCCAATCCTTTTCCACGCCACTTAAATCTGCAACCGATCAATTCTCGTTTCACAAGGTAAAACATAAAGGTTTCGTTTGAAACCGGCAAGTAAAACATCTCGGCACAATTACCAGCTTGTGATATTTATCTGTCTTCATACAAACATCAATAAGGACGTCTCGTTCATTACGAATGTTGTTTTAAAGACGTTAGTTTATTGTGTCCGGCCGAGTTATGGTTATTAAGGGTCCGGCGAGCATTAACGATTAAAAGTAAATATTGCATCGTTTGAATTACATTCGCTCGTACCTGGAGGCAAGGACATTAAATTGCTCGGTATGTGGTCGCAATTTTTCACCATTTTCAATTAGCTTAAGCAAGTAAAACCGACCCGTTGAGATATAAAGAGTGTAAGATAAATTCGCGGAGTGGGTCGCGAGTCGCATCGCTAATTACATCAGCAGCTGACTTCAGTTAAGTGGCGATATCAATCTTGGCGAGCACATGTGGGAACATGGCTACACTGCTTGAACAAAATACTCGTTTTATGCATGTAATTGGCGGAAAGAGCTCGGAGACCTCATACAATGCACTGATGTCATTAACATAATGTTATTAAGCACGTTGCACTAAGTTATTATTAAAAATTAAGTGCTTGAAACTGTAATTATTTGCGGCAGTATTGAGGTATTATAGTTGTCAACTAAGAATTACGATGTTCATGTTTCTACGATCATTAAGTTTCTAGTCTATTAGCTAAATAACTTCATTTTCGTAATTTAAAATGCTTAGGAAGTTAGTACTTGAAATAACGTACATTTACAGTAGGTATACATGTTTCTATCTTCTTGTTTTGGATCAGGTTTTGAAACCAGGGTAACTCTTTAACAGTAATCATTATCACTTCATTTCTGATGAGATGTTAAATTGTAATAACGGCTTAGATTACACACATTCAGTCGAGTTTAGTAAGATAAAGGGCTGCTTAAGTAATTATATCGGAGATAAGTTTGACTTTATAGCTGGTAGACGACCAGAACGCTACACGTGGGTTTATTCTAAAGATACTCGTATCTGTACCGGTCTCGTGTGGCACCTGCGTTACGCCTTATTGACTTTTATAGACGTTCAACGGTTCATTAAATGCGGACGAGGCATCGCATCTATCAGTTTGACCTCGCCTTTACAACGGGTATACTTACCGCAGAAAGCTCTCCGTCCGTCTGGACCCGGCTTTGAGTCGGGATGACAGCTGAACATTATTTGCAATTTAAACTGCTTTTGAATTTGATGGATTTCATGAAAGAGGAAGATTTAGTATGTTGGAGTGTGAGCATGTTATGGTCTTCTTGCGTCGTGTTCATAAAAAGACAGGAAGGTGAGCTTTTTTGTAATAATAGTTTATTTTAAACAAGCAGTGATTTCCAAAGACCAAGCCATCAGTTTGTTCATCAGTCACTTTTCATATTTTGCAAATAAAATACCGATATAATTTAGCGTTGCTGCAATGTAAGCGTTACATCTAAACAGTTGCTACGCTGCTGCTACGCGGGCGTTACACGCCTACGCGACTGCTACGCAATGTCTACACCGTCCGTCTACGCTTGGCAAGAGCTGATAAGACGTGATATATTTTAATATAAAAAAAAAAAATAAAAAAGCAGGTGCAGGAAACGTAGTATTAAGTAACTAGTAAGTTAACGGGAGTGACGTGCAATTATTGTTATTACAAACCAATTGCCCGCCATATTTACACCTCACAGATTCTTATTATAAAATAATATAGTTTTATAACAAAACCCATGCGTTACCGTAACCATCCATTCGATTCATTATGAAAGAAAGCCTTAATTAATTGTGCATATAGTATTTTTTATGACAGCAAACCGCAATGCAATAAAATAATAGATAAATATATCAGAGCGCACATATGTATTTTATTAATTAGTCATATAAAGAATACAAATCAGGGAAAAAATGGTTGCTTGTTCGTTCACAGTTAGTTTATAATAAAGGCAGTAAAAGTCTTTGAAGCGCAAAGTCGTTATGGAAACCTCGTAAAAGAGTGGTGTGCATGATCCCTTATGTTGAGATAGGAGTGCGGCGCGCGGCGCAGTGTGCTTCAATACGAATGTTATGATCTCGTTTATATTCAAATGTGCTAGACGCGAGCACACTTTACGACATAGAAAACCAACAGATTAGCAGTTTATAAATATGAACACAATTATTAAGATATTATACGCAGTTATTTTAAAATCACTTTAGGCATATCGTATACGATACTGACATTATAATAAATACTGGCGTAGTTTTGATGTCAGTTGATAATATATTTGTAATGGAAAGTGTATAACGACTTGCTGTTTGCATGGCAATTTGTTGATTATACAGATACCGAGTGCTTAAAATGAATAGTTTTAACAAACATGGTCTATGTTTTCACTTTATTTTGCATCGTAACATTAGCATAGTTAATTTGTAGACTCACTCGTAAAGTATTAAACCCTTTTTCAATTTAAGTGTGCTTAATTAATTTAACGATGACTATCACAAAATTGCTTGCACAGCCTATACTAGATCCTTGAATTATCCGCTGAAATAAAATAAAATAAAATAAAATAAAATAAAAACCCGGTCCTAATTTATAAGAGTGCGCCCCTACTTAGTGCAATCGTATCGCATTTAATGTGGGTATGATTGTGCAAGATATCAGCGCACATTACGTTACGCTGATGAGATAATTTCAGGCTTGTTGACAGCAAGAAGGCCACTTTACCATTGCGAGAGCTATTAGGTACTCATAATATATAAGCGCATTTGCATTGGCAGAGAGCACAGAATACGGAACGAAACTGGCAACGTCTGGAGAATGGACATGCCGTTTTTAATAAATTAAAATTATCTTTACGTCAGACCTAATCTCTTATCTAAATAGTGTACCTATAAAACGTCGCTACCTGTCTGTTTTCCCGATTGCGTCTTTTAAACCATGCAACTGAGGGCCTAGCACGAATATTATATTATGGTTTAATTTTATGGAACAATTAATATAATTCAAAAATATGAATATAGCATGTAATTCAAAATAAATATTATGTGCGAAACGAGTACTGTAGCTATAGTATAATTTTACGACAAAAATATTCGCGCTAGGACCTCTGATATTAATGCTACGGTTTTCAGGCATATAAAGAGCGATAAACGAGCAAATAGCATCCGTGCGAAGTCAGGGCGAGTCAAAAATTCGTTGATAACAGAATGTGCTATCCAACAATAATATTTATTTACCTGAATGAGCACAAGTTTCGGCTGTCAATATCTCTAACGGTGACACTCACTGGCCTAAAAGTCAATTCTCGTATTTATAAGAAGCGTTTGCATTGCCATCAAGGTCGCAAACTATTATTGACCTCTAATTTATTTTAATTTGAAAAGTTCGACATTGATTGTCGCTGAGATAATATTGCGACTTAAAAAACATTTTATTGGAAAAGAATTGGCTTTCTGCCACGCTTGGTTGGTATGGAAAGTTTTAACAGTTCGGTCTCTAGCCGCTTTGGCGCCTCGGAGCTCTGTGGCTGAGTCCACGTACAAATTATATGTGGAGGATACGATTAAGGCTAGTAGGCAGTAAGTACATCTGGCATGAAGTGCAGTTGTATATTTATGGTAATTAAAGGGGTAACATAATGCGATCCTATGATAAATGCTCTGTTAACAAGACCGCGGCTCGGGGTGAGGAAATTAAAATAGTTGCCAGTAATTGAAGTTGATTGAATGTATGGTAATAGTGCGCATATTCACATTGCAAGATAGTTTTGCAACTGCAATATGTGTTATAGATTTCTTTTACTTCTTGTAACAGCGAAGGGAAGAATAATAGAGACTCTTCGAGATAAAATTTTAGGTAAGGAGATTAGAAACGCGTTCGTTGCGTTATTGGCATTTTGAATGGCGAGAAATAAGTTAATGTAAAAACCTAGAAAAGGAAGAGCACGAGTAAGTCACATTATAATATTCTTTTAATTCAAAAACCCGAAGAAGCAGCGAATCAGATTCAAACTCTCGTATCTATCATGATAAAATATAATGACTTGTTCGTGTTACCAGTAGTGTCGACAGCAATGTGAATAACTTGATTAAATTCAATAAAATCAACACCGAGATTATTAGCAGTAAAACAGCAATCAACAACCGCGATTTTTATTTAAAACGGATGTCATCCTATCATGGCTGATAATAAACCATAGCATCGTAAAACTCTGATACAAATAAAGTTATAGCTTCATTAGTTTTAGCTGTAAAGTCTAAGTGAAATTTGATTATACTATTGCAAATAAACAGCCACGATGTTTCCTCAATAAATGATGTTAAATTGAGCTAGTTAAGGATGAATGAAAACCTGTCTTAAAATCTTGAATGAAAGGTACAAATTGGCTTGGAGATTAGAGTTGTGTAGAAGGACGAGCCGAGTTGGTCATTAGCGAAATGAAGCCATTGGGAGCGTGTAAAACAGTTAATTACGACGCCGTAATCTCGAGCGAGGTGGCGCTCGAGATACTTGCCCGAGATTATAATGAACACGGATAATGACGGAATGTCTACCCTCTCTTAACTAATGACGGAGCGGGATCGAGTTTCGAACACTCAAATCTAACTCCATTTAAAGTTCGTAATTGCTATAGAATTGCATGTTCTAAAGTGTTGTGTAAATTAACAAGGAAGCACGTCTATTCATTATTTTCGGTCTGTGGTCTGTTTGAAAATGTTTTCTTTAGCTTTAATTATAAAACAAATCTACCTATGTATAAGTATGATTTGTTTAAACACTGATAAGGTAGAGCTAGCCAAGATAGGTGTGTTTTCAGAAATCCATTCTTTTTTGCTCTGGAACAATCATGGCATTATAATTCGTCAAAAGTTGCTACGAAACCTCTCGAAGTATCCTATATAGAGGGTTACATCGTTCGCTGGACGCCTAATATAACTCTTTTCCCAAAAAAAAACTAAAATATTCGGGTAATTGAAAAAACGTCTGTCGTCACGTCCAAAGGTAACTCGGTGTTCGTGTCGATTTCATTACACTTAATAACACATGAATGTTTCATGTAAATTAGGTCTGAACATGGTTCGGTAACGTATACCGTCTGTAGGTTGATTATAATGACTGCCGACCTATCACGTATAGTGATGGTCAGTTCGACGTTGGATGTAGCCGATGTGGGATATAATCGGCGCTGGCGACGCCCGGTCTACGTTACCCGCTTACGCACATTGTAGGTACTATAGGCATAGCCTTTTATAATTGCTACAGAAGTACATAATGTAGTCACAGCTTTAATAAACACATAACCCGTTTTTTGGGCTTCGCCGCAGTCGAGTAAACTACAGGGCAATCACTATCGGTACTATCAGTAGCAAGATAGCTATGTAGGTATACGCGCGCGGTGTATGGGGTCGCAGTGGTTACCTTCTTTTTAACCGACTTCAAAAAAAAGGAGGAGGTTCTCAATTCGGTTGTATTTGCTTTTTTTATGTTTGTGAACTCCGTCATTTATGAACCGATTTGAAAAAAAATTGTTTCATCTGAAAGGGTATAGGTACTTCTCGATTGGTCCCATTGTCACCAAGTCAGAATCTGATGATGGGATCCCATGAAATTCAATCCTCAAATTTTATAGGCACATACAATGTTTTTCATTAACTTTCAAACGCAATTCAGATATTTGTGCCTGGTAATCATCATCTCATGTTGCTGAGCTGATGATGGAAGAAATAAATTAGGATCTGATGATGAGATCCCATGAAATATGTTTGTTCAGCGATATTTTCGCCAATTGTCAGCCGATTTGGATGATTCTTTTTTTGTGTAGAAGAGTATTTTCAATTTGGTGAAGATCTAACGAAGAACGAGGTAGGCAACGAACGGAACTCTTCAATAAATGATAGCAAATGGATCGGGATTGCTGAAATTGCATGTTTTTTTATATTGCCCTTTCAGAGTGCGGGCAAATCTATAGTATATATATCATTGAGTAAAACCCACCTTAACAGACCAACAATTACAGTAGGCTAGTACGAGTATGTACATAGTACGTGACACGCGAGTAGATCGTGCTGAGCATGAGAAATTGTTTAATTGTACATTAACTGCTGATTTATCGCCACATCCACAACAGTTAGTTCATCTCGACGAATTTCCCATTGGATATGTCTTGATTACAATTTCACGTTTTTGCTTATGTGAAATTCATTTGATGTAGCTTAGAAATTGCTTATTGCATCGTTTATCACGCACCGTGTCGCTGCGACTACCTAGTAGATACCAAGATCAGTGTACGGAGTTATGGATCTTATCTTACACTGTTATAAAAACATAAATCTATTGTTTGTTAAGTGTTGTTGCATACCGAACAACACTAACCTATTTCAAGTTTTATGGAAGTTGTAAACTTATATTGGGTCATTCGGTGTTTTAATATTTAGGCGGGAGTCACACCGTTGGATTTGTGGTGTAGTGGCGTTGTTTACGAGGGCGAATGTTGCACATCGGCCATTGTGTAGCAGCTTTATGGCCAGTCAGGGGTTCCGGCGGAAGTGTCGTAAACCCGACGTCATAGTCAGATTCCAACGATAATAATTAAAGGGCACCTTGTTAATGTTAACTGGTCTATAATTGCCGACCGATATTAATTAGCTTTATATTGGCACATGACTTATAAAGTTATAACGTCAAAAGAGCGCGAGGGCGATTCGCTTGACAAACTGTTTTATTATTAAGGTTTTTTTAAAGTATTTTTACAAAACTAGAAACTGTGAACAGTTAACTGTTCTTATGGCTTATTTTTGTTCAAAAGGCATACAGAATATACTCGTATATACGGCTTAAATAATATCTCATTTTTAATTCTTTACTTGAATAGTAAATCCACTTTACGAATAACGTAAAATGTTGATAACTGCCACATTAATTATCATAAGAAAGTAAAATTTATTTCTTTGGTAGCAAAACGCAGGAATTTAATTTGATTAGTCATTATGCTTTTAATAACAAAGGTAGGTGTACTTACACATAATATGTAAGTTGTCACTAAGGCAGATGGAAGTACGTAACTGATTAAATGGAAATGCATTTAACTTCAAACAACAATCGGTAGTAAAAATAAATACTAAATTAATGTTTGGTTATTATTATCCAAGATACTAAAGAAAAATATAACTCTTACCAACCCCACTGACCCATAATATCATATTTATTCTTCAAAACTAAATTCGTTTGTATGGGGTTATGTTTAGGGGTCTCTCAATAAAATAACGCGTAGCCAGCTGAACAGGCTGCGGTGTAATAAAAGTTTAATGTGGCCTCTTAAATCATTGCTCCGTACACCTTAGCACCTTGCACTCTTGAAATAACTCAGATATTGAACATGCTGTAGCTACAAGCACTACATCGGGTTAATTGTAGAATAACTAGTTTAAATATTGTTTTATTATTGTTGGTAAGGTTTGATAATATAGGACACGTAGTAGGTATGGCTCCTTGAACAGTTACTTCCGAGGGCAAGTCCAGAAAGTGACGCCGCTAAAATTATTTATGATATCACTTGATGTCGATGACTGCACCTTTTGTATTAGGTATTTTAAATCTTAATGGCAAGTAGTTTTAATGTTGTTTAAACATTATTATGATGAAGTTGAAAATTGCCATGCCTTGGATAAAAGTTAACTTCTTCTTTTTTATTCTTAACTTTTTTATGAAAATATAGGTTAATTTGTTTAAATTAGCCTATATTTTCTTGGGTTCTGTATAAAAAAAATCTCGACTATATCAATTTATGTAGTATTTCCTATTCATATTTTAATGTGGTGCTAAGTGAGAAATACGTAAACCCAGCGTGAACTGATTTACACAAATAACTCCAGTTTATTTAAGAATTTCACGCTCCCACTTAATGCTTTACTTATTGTAAATTATCGTGTGTTAAACAATAAAACATTTCTCGCATAACTACAATCTGGACGCAAAAACAAAGAAGAATTTTTAATTAGCAAAGCGTTTCCCTGTAGTGCGGCGCCCCGCCGCGCGGCTACTTTATACACATTGCTTTGAGGTCGTTAACAAAACGTCACTTTTCACAATATTTATGTCTCCATTATTTTTCATGTATAACGACATCGTAAAGTTAAAACCTCACCGGAGAAACTTTCTTAATCTGTCAGTGTCAATATACTTACCTCAACGGTGCTATAGGAATCTGATTCATCACTTCGCAGCTCTAAAATCTCACGCTCCATATTTCAAAATAAGTACTCGTATTTACACTTTTATTTTTATCTCTAGAAATCATCGAAACACATAAAAAGTGAGAAGACATATCGTCGTACAGACCTACGCTAACGGATTGGTAGCCAACAAAAGGAAGACATAAACCGAGATCGTATGACTAGATAGATATACTTGAGGGCCTCCCGACACTTTACAAAAGTAATAAAATGAGAGTTCCATTTCGCACGATTACCCGGGAGACGACAAAACATGTCAAGTGTCAATTTGTATAATTTACACAGGAATTAAAATGGCGGTTTGACGGATGACAGTTCGCGTGGCTCTCCCAGTCGCGGTCGGTGGCGACGCTTGATGCGGGCCTCCTAACCTGTTGATTTTTTCCATTTTACTTTTTATCAATTTCACACGAGGTTGTATAGTAACAGGATATTTTGTTTTGAATAGCGAGATTAGCGCTGCGAGCGACGCGTGGCGGCGACGACGCGCGACGTAACGAGACGCGTAAGCGACAGACAGCTGACACGCGCCACGCGACTCACGCACTACACCGCGTACCAATGTTATAGGTACACCATTCGCAGATAGGTTTCGTATTACCGAACACTTTCCTTCCAGTAAACTAATTATTTTTGTATACACGAATTCGTGTCCAAAATCGATTAGCGTCTCAAAAAAGACAATAAATGACAAAACGCTTTCTTATTTTGTACAATTTTTAAATTTAATTATTTTAAACATTTGTAAGTAGGACATGTTTAATTGCGTGATTGTAAAATTAATGAACGGGAATATGTATAAATAAATTGTAATTTGTAATAAACATATAAGCACGGTGTCGATGACCCACGTTGCGTGCGAACTCGCTCTGTATGGCTGGATGACATTTCATGAAAACCAGTCATGTTTCTATTCAACTCATAAATACATACATATATCTAACAACTTATTGTAAATGATTAAATATTGGATAGATATAAATTACCAACGCAATGCCTTCGCCGTTTCTAAATAAGATCTATTAGATATTCGTTAGTTGTTCGATGCCAGCATTCATGTCTTCTTAATAGTTTACTTGATTGAATATGACGTTAATAAATGGTGTGGAATATTTCAATATTATCTAATTCCCCACAATGCTGATTGTTTAGTCAGTCAGTCCTTTATGACAGTGCTATGCAATGCTAATGTGATTGCGAAACTGAACGCAGTCGTTGTAAACGCCGTCCTTATATTAATGGTGCATCTTTAAATAGAATTATCTGAATTATGTTATCTGTATCTAGAAACATGTTACGCAATTAGCAGAAAATAAGGATGTTTTTTTTTTATTATAAGTTGTGGGGGCAGACTAACTACGCTGGGTAGAACGACAATCTATAAGTGGAATAGATAATGGAGAATTACAGACAAAATGAAAACCTTCTCTTTTTTAGGGTTCCGTACCCAAAGGGTAGCCAACGGAACCCTATTACTAAGCCTCCGCTTTCCGTCCGTCCGTCCGACTGTCTGTCAGCGGGCTGTATCTCAAGAACCGTAACACACATTTGATATTTTCACAAATTGTGTATTAAATTTCTATTGCCGCTATAACAACAAATAATAAAAATTAACGTTTATGGTACGGAACCCTTCGTGTGCGAGTCCGACTCGCACTTGGCCAGTTTTTGTTAAAATTGGACTGCTCGTTCTTGTAAGTATGACAAATTTCTTATTATAGCATCATATTGTTATTTCTGTGTATCTCCAAAAATGTCAATATCCGAACAAGTTTTTTGAAGAGCCTTTAACATAAGGCAAACGGAGTGTGAAGATTCAAAGTTCAAAGTTTGTGTTATAATGATCTTACCGTCCATAATGATACCACCCATTGATTCGACCACAACATGTAGTGGAATAACCACCTTATGATAGGTGTATAACGGAACCAAACACTTCTATAATATGGAAGATATGTTATCGCGATGGCACGGAAACGTGATATTTGATCGGAATGCTTATTCGTACGATGTGTTCTTTAAATTTAAATAGTTATTTGTGGAAGAATTTCCTGCATTTAATTATATAAGTTAAATATTTGTTGGTTATTGTTAGTACTCAGGCGATGTCAGAGTTAATTGCTATCACAGTATCTAGGTATGCCTACCAGTTTGCGATTAAAGTATGGTAGCAAAAGGTGTGACATGGGTTGGAGTAAATGAAGAGGCCGTTTTAATTTTTTTTTTTTAAACAAGGTATTCTTGTAAACAAACAATGCTTCTGTAATACTAGTTAAACCATTTATTACTTTAGTCGCTGACAGTTTTGTTTTTGTCTCTGGGTATCAATTTTACAAGTCATTATTTTTTTTCCTACGTTTACGAAACCCGATACGATATATTATATTTAATATCTAAAGCTCTACGAGAGTGAAAGTGGATTAATAACCGAAAGGTATAAATATTTTTTTTTTTGTAACATTATAGCATGACAATATTCAAATTTCATATTTAAATTCGTTCGCAGCTATACCAATTGAAATTCTCTACCTTCTCATACATTTGTTACCCGTTACATTTTTTTTATGAATTAAACAGTAACATAAACATATTTTCATGAAATTGTCAATTTATTGAGAATATACCTAGGTTAAATTTAGCTGAATACGGTTTGACTTGAAGCCGACCCCGATTTATGGTTGGGAAAAGGGCTAGGCAGATGATGATGACAATGGTAGGTTTAATTTAGCAGATATGATTGAAAACAATGAAAATTAAGTAGATGAAATTGCGCGAGGTATACCTAGTGGGATTTACAATACGTAGGTATTAGGTAAGTAGGTATACCTAAGTATGTTCTTACGCCGGCTTACTTGGTACCTACTCACTTTTTGGGTGTACGTACAGTTTTCAGCTTTAGATCATTTACAATTTTTATAGTAAAAAAAAACAAAGAACTACAAAGTAAAAAATAACTTTAATTTCGGAAGTCGGTGTTTTTGGTTATTTCGTTTTTGAACACCGACTTCCGAAATTAAAGTTTTTTTTATTTTACATTTTTTAGTGGTACGCAGGTACCACTAAAAAGTGAAACCACAAACACAGCGTGCCAGCGTGATGTTATGTTATGAACTGGTGTAAAAAATCAACAGACATACGATTTCAGAAACCCCGATCCATTTGCTATCATTTATAAAAAAAGGTACATACAGCCGAACATAGAACCTCCTTTTTGAAGAAGTCAGTTAAAAAAGGTTGGAATTCTTATTGATTCATTCATTTTTGTAGCCTTTGCTACTAATAAATAAGAGCTAGACTAAGAGGTTCAAGAAAATATATAAAACGCAAACCTAAAGGGTCAGTTCAAACACAAAACGTGACATATTAATACCGCTGCCTGGTTTCACGGTTAAATGCCAAGTTATTAGTTTAGTTCGACGTCCAATAAACCAGTTGCAGGTGAATCAATATATTATGCACAGCACGGGAAATACTGCAGCAGCAAAGGCCAAATATGACATAATACATCCACTGAAATACTACACAATAATAATTCTAGACATCTAAAGATGAACCAAGATAAATACCCATTCCAATGCTCACGCAACGCTTGGAACAAACATATTAATTTGAAATTACAGTTGACAATTAATACCGAGCACTTATTACCCGAAAGGAGGCCCAAACAATAAAATTGTATTTATTTAGCGAGCAATTACACCAAAGGTCACATTCCCGTAGGTAATAAATAACGCAATCATCTGATTATCTTGCGTTTGCGCATAGTTTGTAATCAACTGATCATAATAACATGGTGTCCTGTCTGCTTACAACTTAATTATCTCTACTTTAGGATAATCACTAATGGATATGAATATATTACTACCTATCTTCAACTGCCTATACTGCATATTCATTGCTGAAAAAATGGACACACCAGCTGTTGTGATCTTGTCCTCGATTTTGCTTAGAACAGAAGGGAGGCTATCTCCAATCTTGTATTTTTAATCACATAAGCTATTAGCTAATCTTATAACAGATAATCGTAGAGCGAAAGGAAGTCTATGAAACTTCCCTTCAAACGTTAGTACCTACAAACGTAAAGTTCTTGAACAGACGCGTCGTGAGTGTCGTGACTCATACATGATGTTATATTATTATATAATTTTTGTCAACTACATACAATGGGTACACGTCAATTGTTCGTGAAACCACTTTTATTTTCTGCAAACAAACAATGACGACAGAAGTTGGAAACGGGGACATATTCAGTAATATTCCGACATATTCGCGCCTCGCTCCGGATGCGGTAATATATAATAGTTGCACTCAATCAGCTGAAATTAGCCTTCTTTCATGCGTACCTTGTCATATACTTGCGGTTTCTTACCGCAAACAAAAAACATACAAACACGAGACCAATACATTCTTTGGAAATAATTCAACATAATTAAACTTAATTTAATATTATCATGGACTAGTTTATCTTCACATTTTACAAGATATACGAACGATTTCTGGTAATTAAAATTTTACGCCTTTGACTTTATCTAATATGGATAATGAATTCAAAGTTAGAAGTCGACACGGAATATTAATTAATATCAGCTCTAGATGAGACATACTATGTGGGAAAACCAATAATTCCCACGTCAAAGACTAAACTATAATGAATATGTAATATCCTGTAGACACATTCTATAACACTGTGAATATACACAATAACTGTGTTAAAATTTCTCGCGTTTGTCTGTATACATACATTCAATTGGGTATTTTGTTAAGCTTATCCGAGGGCATCGCGGACCGACGTTTATTAATGAATTATGTAAATGCGAGAGACCGACCGAACGCGGACGGTGCGCCGCCGACGCCGACCACACTATCAACTTTATTACTCGCGAAATGCGCCATTAATATAGATCGTTACCTCGCTCTCTGCAGACCCCTTCAATTGTTAACTTTGCCTTCCTCATTAATAAAATAAGTTGAGACGTTACGTCATATGCTTTTTATGATTCTGGTTTAGCATCTACATAAATAGCAGTTCAGAATTCTAACACATTTGCGAACATTGTAACTTCAGGTAATTACAGCTTACTGTTGAAGCTACATATTACAAGACATTAACAACTTGTACCTAATTATGAGCTGAAAGGTCACAAGAAACATTGAAGGTTAAGTACCCTGTGAGGTGCAAGGTAAAAGAAACTTTATGCCATCTTCTCAGAGTCCATGGATATTCAATGAAATGGAAAAGCTGCAGAATCGTTGGTTACTGCTTTTCATAACTCAATCAACATCAAAGCCCACATTGTTCAAGGTATCACAGAACAACTCTGTGGATGAGGCAGTTGCGCGTACTTCGCTTTAGTGCTTGATTTTTATTTAATGCCGACTCAATCTGTACCTAAGCTGTTATGTTCGTTTAAAATTCAGGAAGTATGACTTTAAAATATTAAAATGACAGGAACTACTGGTTTTCATGAAACAATCCCGTTATTTTTTTCAATAACTTGATGAAAAGTGCTGATAAATGGACGTTAGCGTTGGGTAGTCAAGACGTTACTACACTAGACAGCTGATGGAAACAAAAACTCACTGACCCCGATTACGTACTGCATAAAATTATTAAGGAGGTAAAAAATCGATTATTATTGGAGGTGCATGTGACGCAATTGGCGGTCGCGATCGATTGTTATCCGTGATGGATGCGCCTCATTACAGGCGCGCGCTGGGTGGCTCCGCCGTCGTCCGCCTAACGACGCGAGTCCTCTCATTGTCAAACCTGACCACTGATCCCTCGATACGACACTACCATTCCAAACACACCTCAATACCATTTATTTATGACCAGCGCTTAACTCGCGTCTTGCGACCTACTGCCTTCAAGTTTTATTGACTACTCTCATACCTCGTCGTTAGATAATATAACACTTACCTCGAAGATCGGTTTGACATCGTGTTTTATGACTGCTATTAATTAATTCTTTCACTCCTGGATTTTATTGCTCGCATTCCAAAAATTCCTACCAACAATAACGAATAGAAGTTTTTTTTCTAATCCACCGTAGCTCGAAGACGACGATGTGATGTTATATCGCATTATGGCTGACAGGAAAATTGTTAGTTGACGGTTATGTAATCTGACAGGCCCCTGACTACTTGTTTAGGCTTCGAAATTACAAAAGTGCCGTTTAAATTTTATAAAAAATATAATAAGAAAGACTACATCATAAATAAACGATGTTGAGATGCTATCGGATCCTGGCCGGCAGGAAGCGCTTCGGCCCATTTAGGGGTGCATTAAAATCGAATACATCATATTTGTTTGATTTCCTAGTTCGCGTTTCACCCTGTAATTATACAAGTCACCGTCCGTGGCCGGATCTCTGCTGGTTTTTGTTAAGATGCATTAATCATCTTTTTTTATTGCGAGCATGTGTTTTGGTCTCGTAAAACACTTTCGGGGATTATAAGCTTTTTGTATTCGTAATGTCTAATTTAGTTTTCGGTCGGTTCTTATGAGGTCATTAGTGCGGTGAGGTCCGTTTCGTCATCCCCTTCGGAAATTTATAGTTGAAAGTTGAGTTTTAATGTGGGTTTAATTTGTCGCAATATTAATAAAATTTCTTCGGAAACATTTTAAACTTTATGACTTGCATAAAATTTGACATAAGTTATTTTGAATGTTGGCAGTTAATTAAAATTAATATTGTGTGGTGGTTACCAGACGCATGTTCCCGACGGTGCGCGTGTCGTTCGCGGGCTGCCGCGCGGAGGCGCGCTACGCCGTGCTGCTGGACGTGGTGCCGGTGGACGGCAAGCGCTACCGCTACGCCTACCACCGCTCCTCCTGGCTGGTGGCCGGCAAGGCGGACCCGCCCGCGCCCGCACGCCTCTACCCGCACCCCGACTCGCCCTTCTCCGGCGACCAGCTGCGCAAGCAGGTCGTTTCCTTCGAGAAGGTCAAGCTCACCAACAACGAGATGGACAAGAACGGACAGGTGAGGACCCAACATACAGATTTCACTAAATAATTATTATGTCAAAACCTTTTCGTTAATAATAGCGATAGACAAATAGAGACGCGGCTCTATTAGAAATTAGTGATTGATGATGTGTGTGACGTGTGGTACTGGCCTTTGATTATAATCATAATTTGATTCAATAGGTTGTTAGAGTCGTAATTTATTAACAACAAAATGAAACGTATCGGGTTTGAGGGAGAGTGTGGAGGTTGTAGCAGCGCTAAGAACAAGGTGATAAAGCAGCCGAGCCTGAATGAGCTATAAAGTGTTGACGTAAAACGGTTGATTTACGTGCGGCCCGGGTGTCGCCGCGGGCTAACGAGCCAGCTCGGCTCGGCCAGTGTGTGTACTGTGTACCATCTAAATGTTTCTCAGGTGATCTCACAATCATGTAATTCTAATTACACAAATCGTGTCTTCGACACTACAATTTTAACTGTATACCTGAGTCGCCTCGGTTCTGCTCCAGAAAGTAGCTAATGGCTGTTAGTGTTATTACTGTGCGGCGTGGTGCGGCGGCTACGGGTTAGCCGAGTGCGTGCGCCACTGCAAATCGAGGTTTATAAATTATCCGTCAACATTTAATTATACACTGGCCACCTTTGCAATTCAATGTAAAGATGGCTTTAACGATATGTTCGTTCGAATTGTACGGGTACTTATATAATTTGGTAGGATTTAATTAAATACAGAATCCGAATGATTGATGTCACTGATTCATTCATAAAAATATTGCATCAAAGAAATAAAAATAATAATATAAAGGGAAGCAGGAATGAAGAGAACATTCAATAACCTGTAAACGCTTCTGGCATTTTACACATCCTTTGAGATGGCGTCGTGACACGTGGACCACTTCCTCGTGCGTGCGGCAATTTGTGGAATTACTGGCAAAGTGTTGTGCGGGCGACACCTCGGGCGCCGGGGACGTCGGGGGACATCGGGGGACGTCAGGGAGAGTGTAATGAGTGCGTTGCTGGCAACAAATTAGTCGCACATGTCGCGCCGCGTCAGCCGGCACCTCGCCGCTACTTACCTCCGCGGCGCAGGTGCGCAGCGCGCAGGCAAATGTCACGACTATACACCACCAGCCTGCCCAGACCCACACACACTCCTACCACACTGCTGCCCACAGATCTCGACCACTGGCCGCAATATTTACTTAACTGTTAGTCAGGAATATGACAGTTATGAAAAGTGCGATAGCACTGCGATACTATCGCGATTGTAAATTGATTTTCAACTGATGAGAGTGAACTTTAAATTAGTTGCTTGTTATTGTCAAAGTTTTATCGTTTTATGTAGATCGTGTTATGAATAACTTATAACTTAGACTTGTTAGGTGTTTATGTCTTGTAATTGTATAAACAAGCAGGTGCCCAACTGCCCAGTAACTTTATATCTAAGTTTATTGCCAGACTGCAAATTATAATTAAGTAATTGTTTGATTAGGCTAACTAGAATAAGGGTCTCCTCCATCTACAGACACTGGTTTGTCTACAACAGACGATTCATGGCATGTTAGATGTGCACCTTATCGGCTTTTTAAAAGTCTACCATGATGCTTATCTATAGGTACTATTCGGAAAAGATATTTGCAGTAGTAGGTAGGTACCTACTAGGTAATTAACTCAATAAATAATGAAAAGCTTAGTCTATAGTTACGTCATTGGCTCAGTACTTAAAATAATTTACCGCGGTATCGCGGAAAATTACTTTCCAGTAGCTTAGTCCGGTGATTCCAACAAGACCATAAGATCTGACAGATCGTTCAGGCATAAATGACCGCATTTTTCCATCTTAAACAATAGTATGTAATTGAACAATGCTAGGTTACGTTACGCACTCAAGTTTAGTTGGCGGAGGGCGCCCGGACGGAACCGAGGGGCGTGGCGATATGATGGATGGCCCGGCTCTCACCAAAACACACCTAATTGGCTTTCCCATAGTAGACCGATGGCTATCGGGCTCGTATCGTGGACTTATTTAATTAAATAACTTATTTTAATATACATAATGTGCTCAAGCAGGCGAAGTCGGGAGTTCAAGGTTGTATTAAAATAAAAATTTGTGTTTTAAATGAGTCCAGCATACATTTATCATAAGTACTCGGTACGTCTGGTTCCATTAATGTTAGAGCACTAACACAACAACTACACAAATAGCCAGAATATAATTTATAATTTGACTGTTTACAATTTATTTTGCAAGGACGTTTAAACATGAATAATTTTCACATCAATTATAAAGACTTAAAAAATAGGATTTCCCTGATTCAAAAAATTAACATTTCAAATAATTTCATCAACAATTAAAAATAAAGTGTAAGAATAATTTATATCAAAGCGGAAGATTTTAGCAATTACGAAATAATTTATATTTAAAATAATTGTGTAGGAACTTGCGAGCAATATAATATGACTAACTCAACATAAATATTAATAGACTCGAGCTACCGGCATTACACGAAACTAGAGTTTTCCCTCAATAAATCTTAGCTTATATTATTCCGCTCGAAGAAACAGCTAAATACACGAAAATATTTATAAATAAAACTTCTAATTAGCAATATATTATCAGAAACGGAACTGGAATTGCTGAGTCGTTAACATCGGTAACAATGTACAGGCCACGCAACTCGACACGGCGGTTCGTGTCCACCCGCCTAATTGTGGAACAAAAACTCCATGGAACCGACGAATTAATCATCAGCGCGCCGCTTTACTGCCTGTACTCGAAATAATAAAATAAATGCTGCATTCACGACTCTTATAACTGTAACCCTGAAATGCTGAGTTGTGTTCGGTCTACTAGTGTTTGTGTTGTGTCCAGTGGCGTGCGCTACGCAGTCGCTTGTAGTTTTCGTTTTCTCTAAGGACCTCTTCACCATGAAAAATGTGCGTTCTTTTACACCTTCTTGTAGACAAACGTAATGCTACGTTTACTGTACGCCATTTACAAAGACTATACTATCTGATCTTTTTTAACACAGCTTTTCTAATTATAACAATCCAACAGTAAAATTCCACACAACCATAAAAGCACGAATTTTAAGTTAATTTCGTCATCCGTTCATAAAGTAGGAGACCTTTGTGAATGTTTGTAGGGTTTATTTAAAA
Source organism: Lacanobia oleracea (assembly GCA_950371165.1). NCBI lineage: Eukaryota > Metazoa > Arthropoda > Insecta > Lepidoptera > Noctuidae > Lacanobia > Lacanobia oleracea. The sequence continues at coordinate 9,413,371 of OX493393.1, forward strand.
GCTTGGTATAATCGTGTGTCGGAATGAGGTCAGATTATTAGAATTCATGAGAACGGTCACACGAAAGCGTGGCGACTGCGGCGAGTAGCGATGACGGATCGCGATTGTACGAGCAGGCCCGGCCCCGAGCCGATATGCCTCCGGTCACAAAGACCTCCCAACGACACTGCCGTGTTAAATCCGTAAATCTTGATGTAATATATTTTACTTTCTCATATTTGTGTGTATTTATCTCACTATGAATGAGCGGCTTTATTTTATTTTCTATTTTCTATCTATACTAATATATAAAGCTGAAGAGTTTGTTTGTTTACTTGAACGCGCTAATCTCAGGATCTACTGGTCCGATTTAAAAAAATATTTCAGAGTTAGATAGCCCATTTATCGAGGAAGCTATATATCATCACGCTAAGACCAATAGGAGCAGTAATGAAAATTCGCAGACGAAGTTGCGCGGGTCAACTAGTGATTTTATATAAATACTCGTGTGATTATTTTTAGATTTGTAACTGTAGTTAGAATAATGGTGTTACCGTAGTGACATATCAGCCTATAAGTCGAGCTGGATTTTTATTATCTCTCTTATTTTTCGCGTAGAGGGTCGCTTGGGTACAGCGTAGACCAAGCGTAGACTTCTGTGGCTCTGGGTGTTTTTGCGATTAGAAATGATATTTAAATAATCTACATATGGAATTGTATTCGAAAACCAATTTATTACCGGGTAGCACTTCTGTTGAAACTATAAACTTGTAAACTATATACAAAAGCAACATGCAGATATTTTACATTCGTTGGCAATAAAAAAATAATTATAACTTGCCAGAATGATTTACTAATACTTACATAATGGTAATAATAGCTGGAGGTGTTGGGAAGTATTTACGATTAATGATTATAATTAAAATTGTGATATTACACTAGTTACGCACTTTATTCGTGTAGGAAAGTGCATGAACAATGTAACATAAGAGATCATACATGTACAGGGTGACTTTTAATTTGAATTCGTTCTTTGGCAATCTATAAAGGAGTGAAAGTATTCATAAACACAACATACTATAAGTTGAACTCTGAATAATTTAGGCACATAATATATTTAAATACATACTCACTTATGAAAAAAATAACAGCTTGGCAGTACTGTGACGCAGAGGATGCTGGCGGAAAATGCTTCTAAAGTGCCTACACATTTTGCTAATTAAAAATTGGATTTGGAAACGAAGAGAATTGCTTTATTTCCTAATTATTATCTATTTGATTGCATAGTTTTACTTTAAATAATGCCTTAATTAGTCCCCGGTCATCTAAGTACTTATATATATGGTCTTGTTACTCGACAAAATGTACCTACTGGACTAGGTAATATTATAGTGATTTTAGGGTGGACTAGGTGATATTTTAGTGACTTCAGGCTTGGTCTTAAAATTTGTTCATTTTCATGAGTTCAAAGATTGCCTATGGATTTAGTTACTCTGCCTGTGTCTATAACTTGGAGAGCTATGAAATATAACTATTGTCACCTGGAAGATGTATTGCTTGAGTCATATAATCTAGGAACCTGTTACGTAATCTAGTTACTTTTTCAAAACACTTTATTTTCGCGGGAAAGTAAACAGCTGTTAGGTTACCTAAAGGTCGATTTTTCATCGTCACATAACATTTACCTGAGTCATAAAAATGGCGGTTTGACAACTTTTGTATGGAAATTGCTATTTTATAAGTCAAACCGCTATTTTTATTCTTCATACAAAAGTTATCTGACTATTCAAAAATCAGCCCTTAATCAAATTTTTTTATGATTTCCAAAATTTTCAAGTAAAATAATAATTACTTAATAATATTTTAAAAATATGTTTTGTGTACAATAATGATTAGGATTCAAGGTTAATTGTAGGAAACGAAGGGAAAATTAATGAATTTATGTAAATTGCCAGTTGAGTTCGTGGTCCACTCGGAACACGAGTTGTGATGATTAATGAACTGCTTTTTGGTCGTTTACTTAAATAATGAGATTACAACTCTATGCTTCACAACTTTTAGAAATATAATACACATGGCAGTTATTAATTTAGAAGCTTTTTGAAATTACTAAAAATTACAGTAGGAATTTTTTTCGCACTTGATTAATTGATTGGCCATCACCCGTGAATTTAGAATCTAGATATAGTTAGTTAATAATTTATGTATCCGATAAAATCTTTATTGCATAGATAACGAATTAACAATGTCTCCGCCGTAAATTAAAAGCTTTTAATTCCATGCAAAATTCGCTATAAACTTTACGAATGAAACGACTTTGTTTACGTGATAAAACTACTTTTACAAAATTACTGTTGATTACATAAACAGATCCTTGATAAGATTTCCGTAATTTATTTATGTGGTAATGAGAGTCTGAAACATTAAATGTCAAAGTGGCGAGGGTATTTTATGACAAACTAATGCTGTGTGATATCGGTTGTCATTGTGAGCGCCCGCGGCGCCTGTCACCCGCAGACAAGGGGCTGCTTCGAGCGCCCAAGAGCTCACAAGGCTTAGTGCACACTTGCGCAGCCCAGTACGTCTACCATGACTTTTATCAATCTGTACTCGCTAGCGACAGTAGTTAAAAAAAAATGAAAACAAAAAAAACAAGTTTCTAATTTATTTGTTTGAGTTGTTAACTAGCAAACAAGCAAGTAAAACTTTAGTTAACAACTAAAGAAATAAATATGAAACTTGTAGTTTAAAAGTTTTCTCACGTTTTTAACTGTAGACGCTAGCGAGTATAGTTTGATACAACTCATGGTAGACATACTGACTTCTACTGTCTCCACTCGTACCTACAGTCTGTAACCCACTTAGCCCCAGGCACACACACCCTGTTCGCAATATAATCACTACAATTTATTCCATTTACTCGGAATTATGTCGTTACGCCTTATTTATTTTATGCAACATTCGACTCAAGTACGTCAAGCAATTATATTGCAGTTAAGATGTGTGCATAGCGGTCTTTATCCCCTTTATTACACGCTTTTTCAAGTAAAACAAGGCGATTACGTATGTGAAGCGCATCGACGGCTGTGCTTTGTTTCACTTTTCAGCTAGAGAGTGGACAGTGAGACGATAATGGCGGTCATTAGCCAAAATCCGCCGTCATTAACAGGGATGTCGGTTGTCGCTGTACTTTGTAGGCTGAGCTGCTTACACGCGGCCCCGCGCACGCGTTTCGCACCGATATCCGCGAAATAATTTCATTAATAATCCCCATTTAATTTATAGCGGCGACCGGGCCGTTGTATGAATAAACAAGCTAATAAAATTTAATAAAACGCTCACCACGCGCCCGCGACCGGCGCGCGGCGAGCGCTCGTCTTAATGAACAACGACAAACATCAATTCTCGACGATCATTTGCGTTTTTTAATTACTGTTGATATTTTCACGTCGTTAACGTATTTTTGAAATAAGGCGATTATAAAACAAACAAGCTAGACAGGTGAGTCGAGGAGGTAGTGAATATGAGTTTAGGTGTAATATAAATTAATAAGTTATTCGGCGTCGGCGGGTCTCCCGCGGCGCGCGCGCTCGTGTGGAGGTACCTTACACAGGTAATTATTATACACCTTGGGCTGCTAACCGTCTCCGCGCCCGCACTCACTCGTTAAACAGTGCCACTAATTTTACTATAACTATTATTAATAATTTAATCTCCTCTCATCTACATAGAAGTGGTATTTCGTAATGTTCCTAATTAAACACATCATAATTATGCATAAGCTGTAAACTGCTTACAGCTATGCAGTGTATACGCACTGAGCTGAATACCTACGTATAATGATTGGTCACAAAGCAAGGACGTCTAGCGGCTAAGCCTGCGTTAATGTTGGAAATTTTGTCCGACGGGAAACCTGCTGAAATGTAAAAAATTCAAACTGTGTCCTGTTATAATCCAGCAGGTAGTGGCTAAATAGTAACTCCGCCGGTTTGCTCTTAAAGGCTAAGCTAATGCCTTCCCAAACTGCTTACAGCTACGCAGGGTATACGCACTGAGCTGTATAGCTACGTATAATGATTGGTACAAAAAGCAAGAAATACCAGCGCTCTTCCAATGTAATAAATATATCAACGCGCTTATCAACGTATGACATCTAACGGCATGGACGGCCAATACAATCGTTCTCATAAAACTTTCATACTGTAAGTGACACTGACATTACTATCAATTTTATAGATAAACCGTATAAATCAACTGCAATATAATACCACAGTTATTTGTCAAACTTCTATGAAGACGGTTTTGCTAATAAGATAGCAAAAAAGGCCTTTTCTGTAGGTATTTAGATTTTCAGTTAGATCTTCAATCAAAAAAGTGCGACTCTCCTGTACCATCCCGCCGACAATCTGCCACGCAGTTTGGTGGGTGAATATATATATTATGTAAAAAATGTTCGAGTTTTTTTTTAAACCGAAAACAACACGTTTCTTGGATGGGAGCCCCATTTAATTTTTAATTTAATTAAGGTTTTTTTTTTAGTTAAAGTGGCAATAAAAGCACACTGTGAAAATTTCAACTGTCTACCTATTACGGTTCTTGAGACAGCTCGCTGACAGACAGACGAACGGACGGACAGCGGAGGCTTACTAATAGGGTTCTGTTGGTTACCCTTTGGCTACGGAACCCTTAAAATAAAATCAAGTCATAGTAGCCCTATTCTAGTAAACATACCAGTAACAAGCTGTAGGTACTTACCAAGAACGTCATTATGAAGACCGTATAAAAGCAATGTAAACTGGAAATTATTCTAGAAAATTGACAATAGATAATTTGATAGACCATCCTTTAACAAGGCAAAACCACATGTTAGCCAGTTCTGATATCTCTTCGTAATTACTCTCAGTTTATGAAAACACGGCGAAGTAAGTTGATTGCGTCCAATTATTGCGAAGTGAGGCTTTCATTGTTTAAGCTCACATGCAATTAGTGAGAGGAATCGGTCGAGCTTCGGTTTGATCGCTCCCGTTTCGTATGGGAAACGAAAAAAAAAAGGGTTTAGCCGCAACTTAATGGGGGTAATCGGCGTTTACTTAGCAGGAGAGACAAATGAGAGAATACATTTTGTCCTAACTTTTCATTTAATCTTTTTATAGCGGCTAAGGCCGCGTTTGTGTCGGAAATTTTATCTGACGGGAAACCTGCTGAAATAAAAACTCATCATCATCTGCCTAGCCTTTTCCCAACTATATTGAGGTCGGCTTCCAGACAATTCAGCTGAACACCAGTATTTTACGTGAAGCGGCTGCCTACCAGACCTCCACAACCCATTAAATGGGTAACACGGTATCTCTTGGCAAGACTGGAGTCAGATTTACTGGCTTCTGACAATCCGTAACGACTGCTAAACTTCTACAAATGACAGCCGGGACCAACAGCTTAACGTGTTTTCCGAGGCACGGAGGAAACTCGGGATGTTAAGATGGTCACCCATCCACAGACCAACCTTGGCAAGTGTTGCTTAACCTTGAAGATCGATCTGTGCGGCTGTTATTATTTGGCCACGAGCTCCTTCCGCTGAAATAAAAAAAAAAACTATATCCTTTATTATAATCCAGGAGCTCGTGGCTAAATGATAACTGCCGCACGGGTTGCTCTTCAAGGCTAAGCTAATGCCTTTCGCTGTCGAAACGTGGATGGGTGACCATCTTAACATACTGAAGGCGTTGGTCCCGGCTGTCATTTGAAGATCTTTTATAGAGGTATCCGTAACAGAGAGTAAAGTCCCGCAAACCCCCATTGAAAAAGGAAGATTCTCCGACCGGACGGTTGTTGTGTCTGGTGTGGGCAACTGCCCGATAGTTAATATTCGGGCTGATGTAAATGTTTGAATCGCACGGTAAACTCTGCTTCAGCGATGCAGGATTTCGACGTAGTAGTTCGCTGCTAGTTGAATAGATGGCTTCGCGGTTCTTTTTGTTGTGATGTAGATTTGCTCCGATGGTTTTTCTCGTGACGGCGTTAATGCCGTTACGCTTGGACAGTCTTTACGGACACAAGCCCTCCACACCTTCCCAACCACTGCAACTCCTGAAAGCCAATCAACAGTGGCGATCACCAGAAAAACGCCGGGCCAATTAAGCCCGACGAGTCCCGGAGAAACGATTCAACTGTCTTAGATCCTGCAACGAAATTAATCAGAAAAGTACAGCGAAGGAGTAGGAAACAACAACAAATATATAATTTCCATTTCCCTCTTTATCAAGTAGGAGACAGAACAGAGCTAGGCCATTAGGCACCAGGGGACATAATATACAAGTGGCTTAAGCCCAGTTGCCTAGCATCACGGATTATATCTTACCACTAAAATTGTGAGCTAATTTTGATTCCAGTAATAGGTATGGCAGAATTACTTGATCGCTTGAGGTCTTTACGAATTGTTAGAAGTCAGAAATCTGTCACCAGTCTTGCCAGGAGGTATACCTCCAACTGGGTAACACCATAGTATTACCCAGTTACTGTGTGGAGGACAGGTAGGCAGTCGCTCTACATAACTTGATCACACACGACTGAAAGTCGATCACAGTTGCAAAAGGCAATCTGCATAGCCATTTCCAACAATGCTGTGGTTGATGGACCTAATCCAGGCCTTGGGAACTACCAGTGAGTCAAGTCTCGCGTAAAGTTTGCTTGACAGGTATAACATACAGCCAGAAGACGGGAGTAGGATTACACGTAACATACATACAGACTGGTCAGTTGGTCCCTCTACTACAAAGCTCAAAAGGAAAGCTTAAAATACCTATCAAAAGTAGCATTAATCCTAAGTTTAGTAGGTAGATAGCTCGTTCCCGTTATATATATAAAGTATATCATAAATAAGTAAATAAATAATGTATAAAGTTTAACCTCCAAAATTACCATCATTAAAACCACACAAAGTTAACTCAAATATGGTTAAAAGTAGTTAAATATACTTTGTGGTGATGTTAGCGGAGAACATCGTGAATTACTTTTATGTCATAATAAGGGCAATTGGAATAAACACCGAGTGTGGGCGAGCCGTCGGAAGTGGTCGCCATAGCCACTGCGTTTCGAACTACCCACCTCGTATTTGCACTCAGTTTATTTCGACCGAACGACCGAATTATAAGCTGTAAAACCGTTACTTACTGTACAATCGGTTATTTGCACTCTTTTAAGGCTGTAATACACATACCTGTAACTTACATGAAATTAGCTAGTAGGTTGCATGACATACCATATGTCATGCAACCTACTAGCTACTTTTGTACGACGCTGACGCCAGATAAACTTACAACAAAGAACATTGACCCCGAACAATAAATGATGAACCGTTTTTCATAACTAGAGAACGTAAAGGATCACGATAGAAGTCCACTCAGGACAGCTTTATGTCTTGTTTCTGTTTTTGGTATTAAGAAAATAATAAATGTATGTGGTTAATTGACCGTTATTACACATTTGCCTGTTGTCTACTATAGTCATCATCATCATCATCTGCCTAGCCTTTTCCCAACTATATCGGGGTCGGCTTCCAGTCAAACTGGATTTAGCTGAATACCAGTATTTTACGAGGAGCGGCTGCCTACCAGACCTCCACAACCCATTAACTGGGTAACACGGTACTTCATAGCTGTTGTCTACTATAGTGACATCTACCAATCAAAGCTTGTTAATGGCAGGCACAAAGGTATTGTGTGAAAGTTGTAGGCATGTTCATTCTGGGCTTTAAGTAAACGACATGAGAAGTCATTGAAGCACTAAAATAAGTTATAAATTACTGTGGGTACATGTCAAGATTTATAACGAAAATACTTTTACAACGAATACATTTTATGTTATAATTAATAAATAATTTTCTGTTTTACAGTGACACTTTTATGTTTACGTTTCGTAATTTTTAAGCCTATTATTTAAATAGTATGATGGTACTGTTATGTTAATACGGCGTTAAACTTGGAATAAGTCACAGCTGTTGAGCAGACAAAAGAATTTGTAGCATTTGTGTTAAAAATATTTTTAGTAATAGGTTTTTCTGTGCACTCAAATTACTGGTAGAAAATGATGAAGGTATTAAGTCCGCCTCAGTATGTTTGTGTGCGTAAATGATTAATTAAGTAAATACCTACCTAAAAGTGCTCTTGAAAACTCGCTCAATTTATGAAAATTGGAGCAAATCTCCAAATTTAACTGCCTCCGTGGTCGAGTGGTTTAGGTATCCGCCTTGTGACCCGGTTGTCGTGGGCTCGATTCCCACGGGAAGCATACTTTGTAAAGTTGTTTCCAGTTTGGCTAGGACATTTCAGGCTTGAATCACCTGATTGTCTGATAAAAAGATGATTCTGTGCTTTGGAAGGCAGGTATAGGTAAGCCGTTGGTCCCGGCCGCCAGATGGCGGTCGTCAAATAAACCATATCAGAGGCCCTTGAGGTGGTAGAGAAACGCTGACACTAGGGTGTGTGGGGTCGTTAGACCTTACTGCCCACACGATAAGAAGGAGCAAATCTATTACTATATAATATGGATTTCCTTATTTGATAAATAAAGCCGAGGGCTTTAAGTATACCTACTTAGTTATGAAAAAGCTTTAAATAATAGATTCTGTGAACGTTGCCATTCACAAAACTATGTTATTTGCTTTATTGAAATATTCGTAAATTCTGACTAAATTCAATTACTGTGACTGTAGGTAGGTATATATATTTGATTTAGTATAAATTTGCAGTAATAGCTAGTTTAGTATTTAAAACTTCCTCAGCATTTTATATTATGCTCAGTGCTTCATGTTAGAAGTGTTAATTTGAAATCGAAGGGTTTTTGTCGTGTCGTGTTTTATAAATTTTTTCAAATATTAATTCGTTACAACAGATATAAAACTGAATTGCAGTAGTCTAGTTGAACTTCTAAACTATAAAATATTAGTTCAATTTCATTGATTCGTATCATAACCTGTTCCTGGTTGAGTAAAAGCATAGTTTAATAGTGACGTGCTCATTTATGTTTAATAGCAGCATTTTGATTTATTTCATGTTTGCATGTGTGAGTGCATTTACGAGGCAGTCTGTTGTCACCTTCCTTGTCTGCGCGCGCGCACTGAACAACACACTTTATGTTCGCAGGGGAAACGGTTTGTCTTGTAATTTAGCAACTTAAGCCTAATATATAAATCACTCCGTTCGTTGTAATTATTGCCAATAAAATATGTCTCTAAGCAACACGTATTTACGCCGCGAAACTTATGTTTTTATACTCACGTTGAAATATTGCTTATTACGCCCGTCGAGAGGAACTATAGGTTTGTAGAATTGAAAGTTGTTGGCGATTGCGCATTGTTTCCTATCGTAAGTACCTACCCCAAATCATTAAACAGGTTGTTTATGAGCTTTTCGTTGAAATTACCTTCGGTGAGTATGATTTTGATGGCAGGCTTATGATGGAATGTGGTCCTAAGCGAGGGACAGGTTGTCCCACGTATTGTATGCAAATACGGTCGGCGCCACCGTGCATCGGCCGTGAGGAGCTGCGCTCATTTGGCAGAGTTATGGGCGTCACATGGCGCGGTGACACGCCGTCACTGATACGCTTGCCGTATTAATCACGCGCCGTAACGACGGCTGCAAGCAGCCTCCGCTACGAGAGCCGAGCCTGCCTCGCGGGGGGCGCGCACACAGACATAACATTTCTCACTTCAATTTGTAGTCTTATTTGTTTTTCTGTTTCCATCGTCTCACTTCATTTCAATCGGAGGTCGTTTTTTAATATAACTTTTTTTTTTTTTTTCATTCCGAGGTGACGTTTATCGTGACTCCCCGGGTGACGGCGACGCGTCGCGCCTCTCTCTCTAGTTAAATGACGATTTACCAGTTTTTCATTGGACTCCCGATGTCAGTCTCTTTACGAGCGAGTATTTTATTTGAAGATATTTTACTGCCACCGATGTTATGATGAACGTTTACGTACCTCTGAGTTATTTTAATGTTCCATATGAATTTGTGAACTTGAGACGCTATGCCCAATAAAAGATGAAATTGATTAAGGTATAAAGTTTAAACATTATTGTAGGTATTTGTTTGATTTTGTGTGCGTTCATATTATGACTGTGTAATAAAATGTAAGCTTGCCTTATTATAAGTACTATAATAAATGTACGTAGGTAGGTAGGTACCTACCTACCTACGTACATTTATTATAGTACTTATATTATAGTACTATCAACTTAATTGCCCAGTAGGTGAGCAATCGGTATAAAATATAAATAGGTAGGTACTACTTCGAATAGAATACACAAATCTCTAAGAAACAATGTTTGAAAAGCAACTGTATTTGGTGTTAGGTGTGAATTTGTACATTAACTATTCATCATTAATACGATTAGGTACCAATAATTTGTCAAAGGTGCATCTTTAATAGACGCTTGATCCTGCAACCTCATTCTTATTAATTTTTGTCTAAAACATATTTATACATATTTTCAGTACATTCAAGCACACAAGTAGAACAAATAAAAGTATTATCTCAATAAAGAAAACAAAAACATGTCAAAATCGAAATTTCAAATAAGTACCTGCATAAGCAGAGTATATTGTCCAGTCAAACAAACACTTACTTACTAAAAAAATACCTACAGAAGAAATTTATGAAAAAAAAAAGGAAAAAGCATCTGAAAATCGGTGAGCAGATAATATTATAGTATTTACGAGTGTGGTGTCGATAATAAAACGGGTCCGATTGCTCTGCGAACACTAACTAATGCAAATGCAAAGAAATCCGCTACTTTAGAGCATCGTTACTCACGGCTTACCGCCGCTGTTGACTTAACCTCGACGACACATGGACAGTCGCGCGCTAAGCTCTCTCTTATTGGAATATCTTTATCAATTTTATGCTATTAGTATTTTTAATAGTTATTTTTATTATATTTTATTTATTGGATTGGTGATTGGAGTTGGTACCTACTTTAGGTACATTATTTGTGAGCAAAAGAAAATGCTCATGTGGAACAGGAATGAGTACCTACTTACATTTTTTTTTATGCGACTATTTTGTCATTCAAATATAATACCACCTCCATTCATCTTTATCTTAATAGAATTTAAGAAAAACTCATAAGATCCGTTTCGAGTTGAGTGCGCGAGTGTGACCGCCCACGGCCCTCGATTCAATCTGTTGACATCTCATATTGAACGGACGCGTGCTGTTTGTTTAAAATAAATTCATTATTTAAACGTTCTACCGACAGAGGTCATTTAAACCCTACTTTACTATCTAATACTTACTAAATGAGCACCATTTATGAATCAATACATAAATGTCGCATTGTCTACAATGATTTTATAGCTGTATCTGTCCAAGTAATTAGCTAAGTAAATTATCAATTACTCAATGCTGTCTAATTAGTTCTTATTAATTTTAATAATTTTAATTAATTCATTGGACATCCTTAAGTTATCATTCAGGAATTATAGATTCATTAAAGCAGGCATTCAGGTGCTCGTTAGATATCGGTTTTATTGCATATATCAATTTAAACAGCTACTTTGGCACTACTGTAGCGTTTCCTTCTCATGTTACCGTATATTGGTTGTTAATAAAACAATATTTTGCGTTTTGTGTGACATGTTTTTTATGTTGGTAACGATAGCGTGTGATGGTATTGGATTTATTTAGACATAGCGTTGTACGCCTTGTCACGATCACGAGTGCTGGGAGTGAGGTACAAATGGGGCAATTTGTCGGCGCTCCGGTGCGGAGGCGAAAATCCGCCGTAATCCGCGGGCTCGCGCGCTAATCGAAATATCGACGCAGCGCTTATTGACGAGCTCGACCCGACACCGTCACCCGACGCACTAACAATCGAACTGAACACACCTGAATTAAAATTAAATTAATTTGCATCGTTGCGATTGGATTCATCAAATTACGGCTTTAAGGAACTTGTATTAATTTTAATTTTCAAATTAATAATAAGTCAAATATATTAATGGAAAACGTTAAAAACAAAAATTATGCTGCTAGTATTTTAATCAATTTGTCAATAATTTCAACGTTTGAATTTTGTTTTTTTACCTTACAGTAGTCTCATTTACATTAATAATTTGCTCGTGCATTCAATAACCAACAAAAGGTACTGTTAACGACTGTACTATTTCCAAACTGGTTAAACAAAATGAAAATGTTTCTTTCGTTTTTTCATTTTACACCGAGGTGCTGTGGACACAACCAGCGCGGTCGGCTCTCCGCGGCCATCTGCCCCCCACCGTCGGCCATGTTCCGCTCCTCCCCACGACCCTCCCAACGCCTCCCACCGCAATTACAGCCATCCACTACTTTCACCGCCACCGCAAACGTCATCTTATTTCTTGCACGTTAAAGATTAATTTCCTTTGGTATGGGGGAACTGGGGTGGGGTGTTCCGCGCCGCATCCCTTCAGACGGGCTCATGTCGTCGCCTACGCTGAACGTGATACCATCGTGTCGTATAATTATTGTAATACCGTCGTATCGGCAGCTCTCGGTATATTGAATGCGTAATTGTTAGGTACCTATTGATATCTGCGAATTAAGATGGTGGTATCTGAAAGTAGGGATCTCTTACAGGTGCTTGTGTATTCAAATTATCATTTTATGTTGGTATTGTTTTGCATATTCATGATACTGTGGTTACTGAATTTACCTACATTTAATTTCTGGTTGCTTTTATTTTTCTTATAAAATAAATACTATTAAAACTAACCGCGTTAATGGGATAGAATTTATGAAAAAAAAAATAAAACTAAATTTATCGACAAAAAATATATTGTGTATCTACTACTACTATATATTATATACAAGAGTTGCTATTTAAATCAAAAATAAACAAACCCACCACCAGGGCCTCAAGTCTGCTATTACAATAGTGTCAGAATGGTCTATCATTGGTTTCATAATTGTTGATTTTGACAAGTTTGGTAATCTAGTAATATAAAAGCGTCATTATGACTTTCCAATGGTCAACCACTGACATTGAAAGAAATAGAATAGAATGGTAATCTCGCACATAGTGACAAATAAATAAATAATATGTAAAATCTGGCATAACTTAATGTTCAAATTTAGTTGTAGTTTTTCGAAAATCATGTCTACTAACGGGTTTTATAATAATGGCAATACGAAAATGTCTTTCTACCACGATTCTATTACGAGACCATTGACCGACCAGTGATCGACCATTATCCATTAACAGATTACGAACTTTTAGCAAAATGACAATGGGATCGTGTTTGAATGACGTATTTGTGTGTTTCCTGATAGCTACAACCTGGGAGTCTTTAAGTCATGAGTGAATAGGTTACTTCTAGGCAAGCGTGCTCCATCTTCGACCACATCATCGCTTACTATCAGTGAGATGGTGGTTAATGTGGTGGTGGATAAGTTCATGTAGTTCGAAAGAATGATTATTTCTGAAATATTCATTCTTTCGAACTACATGAACTTAGAGGGCTATATTGATGATTAAAATGGTTATAATTCTTTAGATAAATACGCGTTACGGTCGCAGATCGCATTTGGTCCACATACAGCTTCACACTGACCGGCAAATTGCAAAAAACATAAAAATATTTGAATTTCGCGGGCTACCCTGGAGCATCCACCTTAAGCGCGTGCCTATAAATAGTAAAAAAAAAATATGAAAAAATGGCAGACTTGGGACCCAGCTCTCTCACTTCAAACGTATAATAATTACCTACAATTTAAACTTCAACATGTCGACAAATTAGTCTTAAAATTAAATCAAGTCTTAATAAAGCATTATTCCCATAATCTGTAGATTCCAGTAATTATAACAGAAAGTGAACATTGTCTGGGCATTGTCTGGGACGAAGGCGGGGCGCAATTCATTAGGCGCAGGTGAGCATATTATAGGTGAGGTAATGATGGCCACCACGCCCAGATCATTACACTGATTATTGTGCCACTCTATAATGGATTGCTGGTGATACCTTTCTGACCAGATGTCAATGCTGAGAAGTATTTTGTATAATTAATGATTTATCAGATCAATAGGTATATTCCATGCCTTTTGTGCCATACTCATGAATTTCTTATCATCTGCCTAGCCTTTTCCCAACTATATTTGGCTTCCAGTCAAACCGGATTTAGCTGAATACCAGTATTTTACGCGGAGCGGCTGCCTACCAGACCTCCGCCAACCCGTAACTGGGTATCACGGTACTTCATGGCAAGACTGGAGTCAGATTAACAGGCTTTTGACTATCCGTAACGACTGCCAAAGATCTGCAAATGAAAGCCGGGACCAACGGCTGAACGTGCTTTCCGAGGCACGGAGGAAACTCGGTATGTTAAGATGGTCACCCGTCCACAGACCAACCTTGGCAAGCGTTGCTTAACTTCGAAGATCGACCCGTGCGGCTGTTATTATCTAGCCACGAGCTCCTCATACTCATGAATACTGTTGAGATCTTTTTGGTCAGTATGGCTAGGAATTTGACTGAATTAGTGGTTGGTATTGGCTGGCACTTTGGTAGTCTCTCCAGAAAATAATGTACCTACCTACCTAGATACAGTCAACAAAGCTATTTGGTATACAACTTGCAACTTTGACCTCAAAAATGTTGTGAGTGTACTGAGTAGACAATATTGTATGTACCTACACCACACTCGTAGGTATGTCATAAGCTTAAAAGCCATAATGCTTACATTAGAAATAAATATTGGAAGTGCAGTGGAAAGATCCTTCTAGGTAAAATCGCTGCATCGTAGAATTTTTCTCTGTCATCTCTGACCTAGACAAGAGTCAAGAGTAAATCCATAAAAAAAAGATAAATATTTATGCCTGTAGATATAAGAAATAGCTTTGATGTCTGTTCTCGAATTTGAAAATTTTATAGTTATTCGGTGTTGTCATGTCAGTGAGCTAAACAAAAGCTGTAGTTCCATTATTTTCAACAGTTCCTTGACAGACTGTCTTTATTCTAAAATCCAATGAAGTCATACATTCAAATAGAACCACAAAAATCCACTCATACATTTACATCTATTAACTAATACAGTAATTATACGAATCATAAAGAAAGAACAGCCACGTTAATAACGTAACAACGAAAATGAATCGGCGCCTTTGCCTCCACAATTAACACGATGCCGCTATAAAAATAACTAGGCAGTGAAATTAATTAATTTACAGACTTTAATTATCTCATCAGGGCAGTAAAACCGTGGGCAGTTCGCGTCGGGCGGCTTATCGGCTCGTCACATCGCCGAGACACGGCCCAATTCATTACCTACGGACCACGTTGCGTTATGAGAAATCACCGACATTGTTATTAGTGAATAGATAACGCACTGTTTACTAATTAACGTAACAGTGATTTCGTGTGGAACTCGAGTAAACTATGGCCGACTTGAAAATGATGGATTGATATAAGTGGACTGGAAATACAACTTCAACTATATTTTTGTATATCATACTAGTTGACCCGCGCAACTTCGTCTGCGTCACAATTTTCATTACTGCTCCGTTCCTATTGGTCTTAGCGCGATGATATATAGCCTTCCTCGATAAATGGGCTATCTAACACTGAAATAATTTTTCAAATCGGAAAGTTCCTGAGATTAGCGCGTTCAAGTAAACAAACAAAAAACAAACAAACTTAACTAACTATACCTACATATTCATAGTAAAATCTTTTAACTTAATGTCTGTTTTTTAATCTCGGAGACTAAATTGACAAATGCAAATGTCAAAACTGACTTAAATGCGATTGAAATCTATGTTAGTTTTCCATTTTCACTTGTACATAGTAAACTTTAACATGTGTCGTCAATAATTCCTCCGCATCGCTGTCAACTGGCAATGTGCCAAAAAGACTGGCCGCATTGCAAAATTGAATGGCAAAAGTTCCTAAGCACTAATCAACAGAGAAATTAAGGATTTAGTCACTGCAACAATATTAGAATTTATAGACACTAACTCATATTAAAATTTAATATTCTCTACGAGCGTAAAATTAATTCTGAAAACTAGTTATTTCAATTACCTTCTAGTTATACGCCTGTCGCCTAGTCATTTTATCAGGTAACTTTGTCTATCTATGGACTGAGTAATTTTGTTAGAATATCTAGCTAATGAATTATTGAGCTGAATTTAAATTTTACCTATAGCTACTCTCTGATAAGCTTCAATCGCCACTCTCGAAAAGGCTTTAAAATAGCGTGCAGATGAAGCAGTTTTTCGTCGGTATTTACTGACAAATTACATCATACATAAGGTACGTAATTTGGTTTAGCCAGAATATATGGATCGGTATCACATAATAGGAAAAAAATCAACAAATCACCTCCAAATCGTTGAGATGAAACCATTTTACTCCTTCATTTTTTAACAAAAGCCAAAAAAAATATCTACTGCTTTGCAATACAATAATTTTGTTTTGTTGCTTTTTAAAAATATGTATTATTTTTATTATAAAAAATTAAAAACATCGGTAGCGGAGTGGCGCGTAGAAGTGTAGTTAGCTCACTTTGTATGCACAAGGTCATTGGCATGTAAAAAAGCTTTAACAAGTTTAAAACTCGATGGAAACGCTAGAAAAAAGCATCTGTTACAGCTATTGACGAAACCTGTGTAAGCCTTGCTTGATGAAGAAATCGTTCTCTCTCTAGCGATATATTTATTCAGCACACGTCTCTAACAACGCGTCTTTCGTCAGCGGTATCGTTCAGCACATCTGTCCTCTGATGAATTGCCTCCATGTTTTACATAATCTGCTTAGTTTCTAAACTTGCGACGTTCATATGACTACAAACAGTTAAAGTCATCACTTTAACTGTTTGTCTTTAAATCGCAAAATGTTGAGCATACCTGGCCAACATTACCTACGTGTTTTAGTCAAAGTTGGGTTATTAAGAAAATCTTTTGTGAAAATGCCGCCTGTTTTCGGCTCAAGCCTTTATGCCAAAAATTAACGAAAAAATATATTCTTACACAGCTCTTTGATGTTGATGTCTATAATTAGCGTTCATGCGAACGAGTCTGTAGGTACCTAGGTATACCCCAAGTAACCACAATATCATTATCTCCTTTTAATTTTAAATGGTCAGATATAATGTGTATAATATGTTAGTATAATGTGTTTTTATTCTACCTAAATGTAGGTTTAAAGTTGCTTTTCATTTAAAAATCTTGAATAATATAATACTATCGTAATTATGTAAACGTTTCTATGTTAATAGGTAGGTATGTTAAGATGACTTAAATATTTTGTTTTAATTTTAAATTGCGAATTTTTCACTTTGTGAAGACATTATCTACTTAACGAGGCATAAAGCGAGGTAGCTCAGGCTCTGCAACATTATCTACCTACTCACATATTATCATGATTGTGATATAAATCGCATCATCACAAGTAGATAGATATATATGTAGGTAGATAGATTAAGACATCATCACTACTTCGTAACACGTTTTTTTCTTCCTTTCTCTCCTGTTCATCGTCACGATATCATTCACTCTACATCAAGTTGTTTTAAATAGAAGAACAAGTGCGAGTCGGACTCGCGTGCAAAGGGTTCCGAAACAGTTTAATTTTTGTAAGATTTTATTTTAACACTATAGACTTCTTATAGTTTTTCCTGTAATAATTTTTCGTCTGTTTATCTGAAATCTTCATCACTTTTTCTAGGTAAAGAACTATTATCTGCAATTTTTTCGAAATTTTGGAGATTAGGGAGAAGGAGTGGTCATTTTTGGTCTAATTTCTTGAATAATGTCAAAACAAGTCATTTTAATTAAAACCTTCACGAAAACCCCTTTCAATTTTTTTATATTAGATTTTCTAGTTTGACCCCCAAAAGTGACCCCCATCTTCAAAATGTATTTATTTATGTAATGAGTCCGTGTTGGGGTCATAGTAGTCCATATGTGTACCAAACAAAAGAATCGGTTCTGTAAATCCGGAGAAAACTGGCTGTTACAGACGGACAGACAGACACCCGAGTGATCCTATAAGGTTTCCGTTTCTTACGGATGTTCAGAACCCTAATAATTTATCAAACCTTTACCTTTTAATTGTTTATTAATATCTGTATTTATGTTGGGTTATCCTAGTACTGCTATAGTGTGCAAAATAAAACTCTAATGGCTGATATTTTTCAAGTCTGTAGTTTGAAAAAAATGTCTAATTGTTTGCTTGACACGCTAATCTCAGGAACCGCTGGTGCGATTTGAAACATTCTTTCAGTGTTAGATAGCCCATTTATCGAGGAAGGCTATATATCATCACGCTAAGACCAATAAGAGCGGAGCAGACGAAGTTGCGCGGGTCTTCTAGTTCCTCGGATAAAAGTTATCTTCTGAATATTGAAAAACAACCCTAAATATTCATAGTCTATGATAGGCTCGGTTTTTTTTTATTTTTGGTTCTAATACACTTTACAAGAGCATTCAAAATTTATTGTAAATAATTTTGCCTTCTTCACCCCCAGATCGTCCTAAACTCGATGCACCGGTACCAGCCCCGCATCCACCTGGTGAAGGTGCGGGAGGGGGGCGGCCCCATCACGGACCTGACGCGTGAGCAGCACCGCACCTTCGTGTTTCCGGAGACGGTGTTCACGGCCGTCACCGCCTACCAGAACCAGCTCATCACCAAGCTCAAGATCGACTCCAACCCCTTCGCGAAAGGGTTCAGAGATTCGTCGAGATTGACGGATTTTGATCGGTGAGTTGCAACAACTTTGTTTCTCATGGCCAGTTTCATTTTCACTGAATTTAATTAAGAGTTGAGAACATTTCAAACCCTACTTCAATGCCAAAGTTTGACAAATACCTACTCAACTTTAAATCGTTAATGCAGAAATGGGAAGTCATATAGGTAACAAATAATTGCGCTGAAAGACGTCCATTCCTGGACACAGGTCTCCCCCAAAGTGGGGGGGGGGGTTGCCATAATCGCCACCCTTGGCAGGCGTGTTGGCGATCGTAGTATATGATGTTGCGTTTTACAGCGAACTCTGCTGCCCATTCTCTGGTGAGTCACTTAGTCGCATCTTACGACACCCACGGGAAGTGATGGGATGGTATTATTCCTTTACGGCACCATACGGCACCGGCCCACACCATACGCGAATTATGCTCGGCTACATCTAAACTCTTTATTTTGTTATTTGTTTTTAAGGTGGAAGCGCCAGGATAGCCCGCGAAATTCAAACTATTTTTATGTTTTTTTGCAATTTGCCGGTCAGTGTGAAGCTGTATGTTGAATAAAATACGATTCGCGACCGTAACGCGTATTTGTCAAAAGAATTATAACCATTTTAATCATCAATATAGCCCTCTAAGTTCATGAAGCCCTATAGAATGACTTGAATGAGCTTTTGAGCGTAGGTTTCTTGCATGGTAGTCAGAACAGTATCCAGAAATGGGCAAATAAAATTGAGAATTTCTGGTTCTTTGCGTAGGTAGATATACCGTTTAATCCATCACCCTAAAGCACCAACCTAACACGAATTCATAAATCCTGTCATTAAATTTAACAGCCCATCAATACTTAAAGGTTCCAAAAATCGGTGACAAGCATCCATCCAGCACGTTTAGTTTATTTGCGCTAAAGTGGTCTAACGCGGCGTATGGTGCCGGTTTGATAAATTGACAGGTTATTAGCAACGGTTGAAAGGCATTAGGTCCGCCGCCCTGCAATTTGCCGCCAATGGTTTAACATGAATAAAAGATTAAAACCGTTTCTCCGCTGATTGCGGCGATATCGGATGAGGCCGAATGAGCGGCCGCATGAGCCCACATTTAGGGCTGTTGTTATCCGCGTTATCGGTTAATCGACATTGCGAATGAGATTATGGGCGTAAAAATAATCTTGAGGGTGTATCGAGGACGTGCCCTCGAGTGCTGCGATAGCAATGTGCCCGAGATTGTTATGAATAACATAAGTAGGTACCTATTACTTTTATGGCTGACTTTATCTGCCAATTTAATAGCGGATTAGTTAAATGCTTTGTCATACTTTCCCCCTTGACACAGACAACCGATGTGATATTTTGTAATTGTACTTGTCTTGTGGTCAGCAGGTTTTAAATTTGGAGCTCACGATTTGTCTTATTAAATTACAACATTCAACTTTGGACACAATTTCTGAAGCCCATTATACCTCTTACTGATATTATGTGAACACAATTTGCTACACTCTTATATTAAACTATTAGTTGACCCGCGCAACTTCGTTTGCGTCACAATTCTCATTACTGCTCCGCTCCTATTGGTCTTAGCGTGATGATATATAGCCTATAGCCTTCCTCGATAAATGGGCTATCTAACATACCTAGAAAGAATTTTTCAAATCGGACCAGTAGTTCCTGAGATTAGCGCGTTCAAGCAAACAAACAAGCTCTTCAGTTTTATATATTAGTATAGATAGATATAGGTTTAAGCAGAATTCTTAATCATGTAAACTGACTAGGTACTGGTGAAGCTTACCATCGCTAGTGTTTTATAGGTAGACTACAGGCGAGCTAAATGATGTCATAGTACTAATTACTTTTTATTGTCTAACGTATAAAACTTTACAACGCTATTAGCAGGATCCATAAAATAATCCGTTCTCTGCATGTTAGATACTTCCATTTGAACCTACCTAGTATGTGCCTGATACCGTGACAAAGAAATATCTAAGTTTTACGACGTGAATATGTCAATTATGATAATTAATTTAGTAATATTCACATGTGACCTCCAGTCAGATCTTCAGTCAGTATTTTTAGGGTTCCGAACCCAAATGATATCCAACGGAACTCTATTAGGTACTAAGCCTCTGCTGTTCGTCCGTCCGTCCGTCTGTCTGTCAGCGGGCTGTATCTCGAGAACCTTAATAGGTAGACAGTTGAAATTTTCACAGATTGTGTATTTCTATTGCCGCTATAACAACAAATAATCAAAAACAAGGTTTGTGGTACAGAACCCTCCGTGTGCGAGTCCGACTCGCACTTGACCGGTTTTTGTAACAGCTTTCAACAAAATCTGTAAGAAGAGGAAAGGAACATAATCCGTTCTCTGCATGTTGGATACTTTCATTTAGGTAATGCTATACAGATACACGGTGCTATATAGTCGTCTTATATATATAAAGGAAGACCACTTATTATACCCGACATAAACTACCTCTAGGCGCGATTATTATTTTAAAATAATTGATTAAGGTGATAGGTACAGTCAACACAGCTATTAGGTATGCAGGAAGCTATCTTGCAACACAAAAGCTTAAAAAAATATAAAGCACAAAAAATTAGAAGTAAACATTGGCAGTGCTGTGGAAAAAATAATATTTTTGCCTGTATACCAAACAGCTTTGATGACTGTACAAAACAAACAAATAATGCATTAGAATTATAAAACACCCTGTTAATAATATTGACGTATCAAAAAAATGTCACGTTCCGCACCGTCCTTGGAACACAAGGCAGGCTCCTCGATATTTCAAACTACGTCATGTGTCATGATAAGGAATAATATGACAAAAAAAACAAAGTTCATAAATATCGTTTTTTCATAAATAGTCATTGGATAGATGAATCTATAAACGGTACCGTTGTAAGACGGCATCGTGTATAGATTTATCTATAAGTACCTACACAGTATGATACCGTGACAAAGAAGCATCTGTTTTACGACGTGAATGTGTCAAATAAGATAATACTATAAGTCTCAGTATTAACAATATGTGACCTCCAGTCGGATCTTCAGTCAGTATTTTTGGAACAGCTTTCATAGTGGTCACTGGAAAAAAATCTCCGAGAAGAGAACCGGATTTTTATTTCTGAGGGAATAGGTAATATTGCGAGGATATTGGAAAGCTCGGTAAAGCAAAGAATATATTAAGTACTACCTATAATGGTCGGGCTGAGGAATTTGTTCGAAAGAGTTACCGCGTCCCTGGAACGCAAAGGACACTAGGAGGAACACGGATGGGTTTTAGTCAGTAAGATTCTGACACTCCCTTCTGCTTGACCCAAAGCGGGAGAAGCCATTTGAAGATTTAAAAAAAAACCGGCCAAATGCGAGTCGGATTCGCCCACCGAGGGTTTCTTACAAACTTTTAATATGTCTTTAAATAAAGAGTAGTTTTTTATCATTTAATTACAAATGTATATTTTCAGACTTTTCCCTGTACTTGTATTCTATGAAGGTATTGCTTGCAAAATTTCATAGTTCAACGGGAAATACCCTATGTATTTTGTTTCTCTTGAGAGTGTCGAAATATACCTTTTTTGTAGCATAAACGGCCATATTCTTTTACGTTAACTTAGAAGTTTGATTTTTTCACTGCTTCAAGGGACCGTAGAGCTGAGTAGAGCTGATTTTAATTTCAACTCGATAGGTACCTCAACGCGTCCCCGAGATAAATGGTCTTGACGGACAGACGGACGGACAACAAAGTGATCTTATAAGGGTTCCGTGTTTTCCTTTTGAGGTCCAGAACCCTAAAAATGGACTATAATGGTCGTGGTTCTAGAAACACTGTCATAAGTATAAGGTAACAAGGCGAATGTCTGATGGATTTTAGACCCAAGTGGTTTAGGCTTTTTATTTTATTGGATGTCTATTTTAATTTATAAATAAATTAATTTAAAATTTTGCTCCTTACAATATTTCATACAAACTTGCACTAAAATCAGTTAATTTATTTCCTAGAATAAGGACTTTTACCTTGTTTGAATGAAATACAGCGAGAAGTTAAAGCTTATACGAAAAGGCTTGGGAGACCCATAAAACCGTAATACTTATCATATTAAAAAAAAATATTTCAGACCAAGGGATCCATATAGTGTTAGTTAGTATGAACTTAACCTATGTTAGTACCATCAATAAGTTAAAAATACGACTTCGATGGTTTTTTAACGATAGAAAGACTCAGTACTTTCAAGGCTTTCTAAAAAGCTAAAAACAAACATCTTTCTACAGATGATGGTCTCGTGGTACTTCAGAAAAAAATTAGCAGTTTCCGACATCTTTGTTGACGTACCTAACTCGTAGATTTTAATGTACTGCTATTGTATTCAGTTTTACGTCTCGTTCGGTATTGAAGTCGATATCTTCCATTGTAGAAGTCTCGGCACCTCTCGCCGAGAACAATGCTCTGTTTGCTCGGTAGACGTGGGAAACCAATCAGTCGAACGTTTTCCACTATTCTCGTCTGGATTGCTAAGAAATATGTGGGTGCAATAAACTTAGTTTTACTCTCTCGGTGGTGAATAACCTCCGTTTTAGTCTTAAAGATTGTCTGGACACATTAAATGTAGTAATACTGGCAGTTGTTTTATTGTTTGAAAATATTATACAGGTAGAGATTTTGAGACAAGACTACCAAAATCTGGACGAAGATGTACAGAACTGGCCAAGTGCTCGGTCTCTCACACGAAGGGTTCCGTACCATAAACCGAAAAAAAATATTGAGTTCTTTAATTTTTTTTAATTTAATTTTTATTACAAACTACTAACTAAATACTAACAAAATTATGGACCATAGTCTCAAATAAAGTTTAATTTAATTTAATTATTTGTTTCGGCAATAGAAGAATTAGAAACTCTGTGAAATTTCAACTGTCTACCAATTACGGTTTTTGAGATACGGCTCGCTGGCAGACAGACGTATGGACATATGGATGGACGGAAAACAACTCCCTACCTAAAATGAGTTCTAGTTTCGCAGGGAAAGCACATTTCTGCTTTTAAACTTCCAAAAGAATCTCCCTCGTTTATGTATTTTCATATGATTTTCTTTGTCTTTTTGTGTGATAAAATACCTAGCCTACTTTTGACTTGCAGTGCCAATTCAGAAACTCCTCATTATGTGACTTTCTGCAATGTTGTCTACACTAATATTATAAAGAGGAATGATTTGTTTGTATGTTTGTTTGTTTGAAATTAATAGGCTTCGAAACTTCTGGATCGATTTGCAAAATTCTTTCACCATTAGAATACATTATCTTTGATGAACAGATATATTATATTTAAAAAAAAAATTGAGATCCTTAAGAAAATTGCAATAATGTAACTAAAAGTAGCAAAATTTGCCAATAAAATTCACTATTTTGCGTGCGCTGAGAAAACTATTGATCATACATAAAAATATTGTACTACATAACTGTCTAACTATTATGAAATCAAAACCCGGGCGTAATGGATAGAGGTGATTTTAGTATTATAAAATATTAAGGTTGATAGACACTTTAAATTATTCAGACCTAACCTTTCATTTAAAAATAACGACTGGTATAAAATGCTCAAAGAAAGAAAAAAGTTGCGGTTAGAGCGAACTGCCCTACGTTAAGTCTATTAATAAGTAATTTACTCATTACCCTATAAAGAGAGAGAGGTATAAGAGATGAGTTCGTGGAGTACCCACTAAACCCGCGCGAATGAAGTCGCGGGCGAAGTGCTAGTGTACAATAAGTTTATGGTTCATCGTGTGCTGGTGGGCTTTCTGTGTGTCGGTTGTTCCAAAACCAGTCTTACCTACAGTAGTAATTGGAAACAACATGTTACTGTTAGAAGTTGTCAAGGATAATTAAACTAGTATCTTATATAATAAAGAAAAAAATACATTAAACTAGGTGCTAATTATTTCGTTTATTATGTACTTGCACGTACTCGTATTTTAGTTTTTGAAGTGGTTTTTCCAAAATAAGTCAATATGTTAAGTGAACAAGTATCCCAACTCATGCAAAATAAATCAGGTTTAAAATAGACTTATTATAATTATAGCGTGTTGTAGTCGGCTTGTCGCCTTGTAAGTCGGTATTATGTATTAGTCGTTGAAAACCTTGGAGGGCGTGTCCACTCAGTAAAACCTAGGTAAAACTTGGTGTTACAAAATACTACTTTAATTTTTAACGTTCCTTTGTTCCGAATCTGAATACTGCAACTGCAAGGCAAGTCCGAAGTTACATTCTTCTGTAAGTGGAACATAATACCTACCTAAGCTCAGCGTGTCCAAAAAGGCGACTTTAGTAGAATCATATTAGAGAGAAGCTCGTGGCTAAATAATAACAGCCGCACGGGTCGAACTTTAAGGTTAAGCAACGCTTGCCAAGGTTGATCTGTGGATGGGTGACCATCTCAACATACCGAGTTTCCTCCGTGCTTTGGAAAGCACGTTAAGCCGTTGGACCCGGCTGTCATTTGTAGATCTTTGGCAGTCGTTACGGATAGTCAGAAGCCAGTAAATCTGACTCCAGTCTAGCAGAGTACCGTGTTATCCAGTTAATGGGTTGTGGAGGTCTGGTAGGCACGTAAAACACTGGTATTCAGCTGAATCCGGTTTGACTGGAAGCCGACCCCAATATAGTTGGGAAAAGGCTAGGCAGATAATGAGTACAGTCATATTAGAATCATAATATTAACCACACCTCAATCTGTCAAATTTCATTTTCATCTTAATCGCTAACGCATTTTTAGGTGCAAGGTTGATTGGGACAATTGGACAGTGACGGGTAGCGTGATGTGCTTTCCGATTCCTGGGAATCTTTAAGTCAAGAGTGAATAGGTTACTTCTAGGCAGGCGTGCTACATCTTCGACCACATCATCGCTAAACAACAGGTGAGATAGTGGTCAAACGAGTGCCTATAGATAGTAAAAAAAACATCTGCTAAAGTGGCGTTTTTAGACCCACAGGTCTCTACAGTGACCTATTAAATTTTAGAAGTATTCCTAATTAACATTTAATGTAAGAGTCTGCTTACTTTTATTTAGTGCCCATTGATAAAATCTGCCTGCGGGCACAACTTCTCAAGATGAGCAAAAAATACATATTTTTCTCATTGCATCGCATAAATATAATGCGATCGATCAATGATCAAAATATGAATAGAAAAAAAAAGATATTTCACCTCAAGATCGAGATAAGATACCGGTCCATATTATATTTAATGTAAAAATTAATATTTAGCAGAATATAGTGTGTTTCGCTCATTAAGTCGAGGTGTTGGGTGACTGAGGCGAGAATGCGCCTCAAGGAATGGCGGGCGTTCCCATGGACCAACCACTACTTTCGACTCACGATCAACCACGGACTTGTAAAGGTGCCTTTATGTAGGACATAACTAAAAAAATCGATCAGGAAATCATAAAACACCGTTTTCCAAAGGTAACGACGACGTTGCAAATGAAAGCTTTACTTTGCTACTTTCGAATTCGAAAACTACTACTAGCCAAAATCGTCCTTAAACTCACTTTGAGATACTTCAGGTGATTGGTAAGCAGAGTTGCCCATAACATTACCTCACCACAAACGACGGCAATTGAGAAACATAATAACTCAACACGAGTAACGACTGTGCTAATTAATATTTAGCATACTTATTCGCATTAAGTTTTACGATGACAATGTTGGTAAGACCAAGATCATAAGCATCTTTGATTAGTCAGTTGATAGACACCGCTTCAAGTTATGTGCCGTTCAATAGAAGGCATTCTTATTAATATCAAGGTTGTTCGTTTACGGTGTCAGTAGGAAGGTATCCTTAGTTTCGTGTTAACACGTCCGAGGTTGCGTGGTTGCGGGCGGGGCGGGTTGCAGCGCAGGCGTGTGGAAACAGCTCACGTCAGCGGCGGCCGAGCCGGCGGCGGCGGCGCGTAATCACAGGGCTCGCTCCTCATTATGCCCTAAACGACAAATTAAAGCGCATTTCTATTATCTGGCCATCGGTGTGATGCCCATGCGGCCGGCCGGAGTCCGGAGCGACCGGTTCTCCGGGGGCGGTGTGAGGACCGGCGCGTTCTCGCTCACGTGTTTATACTTTAGCAACAACCTGCTGAATTGACTATGCATAAACAATTACCGATTCACCTTTTAAGATTGTATATTGAAAGCAATTTGACGTTCACTGCACATATTAGATTATACAAGGTTGTGCAGTAGCATTTATGTTTTAGTATTCTGTGAGATGACAACGTTTTGTTATGTTATGACTTGAGAGGAAACATTAAAAATATGTTGATCCATAAATCCCGTGTGATCTTTGAAGTAAGAAATTGTTTACTTTCAAATGAGTGGGTAGGTACTTACGAAAAGTCCCGCATTAGCTCTTAAGGTTTTTTGTGTTACAGTAGGAGCATGACGGGCGGAATTATCGGAGCTATTAATAATGTAATCGACGTAGGCGTCAGTGCGTAGCTACCGATTTGTATTAATTGATACAGCATCGCCTCGATGATAGTTCGGACGGTGATTGACGGCTAATTCGAGATGTTATCGGTGCAATTACCGCTTCCACTGTGTCTGTATCTTTGGCCGCTCCACTCGCTACCGACTTTGATCTGGGGTTTCTTGCCTACGCGGTACGTCAGCTACCGATTGATATTGTATGTTGGTATGACTTAAACTGTACGATATTACCTACATCGTTTCAGTAATTGAAAATCAGAGTTCTATTCAATGTTTTTTGGCAAAAAAATATGATTGTAAAGTTACGAAAGAAATCGGCTTTCTCGATTTTAACGGTCTACATACATACAGGTTCATAAAACCTACTAAGAGGCGTCAAAATGAACGTGTTTAATTTTGATAGCGAGTGACACTTCCTGTCGCTCTCACCCGACTACCCGAGCGAACATAACGGAATGAAAGGTTGAATAATTAGAGGTTCGCGTATCGCGTGCTCCGTTGATTGGTGTCGGCTGGGCGCTACTGTGCTCCGCTCGCTCGCATAGCTCCGCGGGTAATTCCACTCAGCGCACACCTCTATCGATACAATCTCAAGAATTGCCACTCCGCTGTCTGTCACTCCAGTCCTACGCCCGCACCACTTGGTTTGACGAGTGTAGGTTAATTTTAAAAGCAGTCTAATCACTTCCGTCTGCATTGTTCGACCACTCAACTATTTAATACATTCTATTCTGATTGCCGAATTCACACCGACTCATAAATATAAATATTTAAAACAACGCCTAACGGCGCTCAGCCTTAATGACTTCCTTCGCTGACGTCCGAAATCGTCAGACAATAAGTATGATGAATTGCCATTGTGTGAGAATCGGGCGGCGCAGTTATTTGGCGTGGTGGTCGAGGCGGCTTTTCATCCATTAATTAATAAGATCCGCCCCTCGCTCAATCAGAGCCGATATTTAGCGGCGAGGAGTAATATTTATGCTCGGACGCACCTCTTCGTTAATTGCGTGCGATTCACTTACGAGCTAGAAATAACTTTAACGACAACCGCGTGCTGCCCGCGGCTCACTGCGTGTTTCACAGCTACGTTACGTTAACTATTTTTTAAATATCAACCATCTATCACATTTAGTTACACGATCATAGACAATGAACTGTTGGGCAGCACTTATTGCTATTTATATCTAATGAGTCAGCCGACTGAGTGATTTACTGCAGGCGACCCGAGGACTATCCCCAAATAGATCAAATTGACATTCTTTAAATGTTTTTATGAGCGCCATAAATAACCTTCCTTTGTAGAATAATAAGATTTAAATTCGTTCTTATAAAGGTTACGATCGGAAGAAATGCCATAAATCTGTTCACTAATAATCTGCATTAAGCAAAATATTACGAGTAAAGGAAATAATATTTCACGTTTTTATCAGATAGACACATTATGCATTTGCGGGCAAATATCGATAGCGGTCGGCGCGAGATATCGATAAGGCTGCGCGCGCGCAGGTCGGCGCGGCCGGGCCTATCGGCTCCTCTGAGAGCCGCCGCCCTGTAATTTGCCGGCGGAGAGTGTTGGCTATTACTGCTGATACCGAGATCATAATAAATACGCCATTAACGCCCCCGCAGCACCCGAAACGACATAACTACCCAGTGAAGCAGACCTTCTCGCCCAGCGCTAATACCCCGCCACTTACGACCTTTTGTAACTTACAGCTTTAAGTGTAAATTTTAAGATATTAGTGCTGTGGAATGTGTTAGTTCACAATTTAACATTCAGTTTTGATTGCCTTCAATTATGCTCGATGTTAAAATGTTTTAATATTGAGAGCTTTAAAAATTAACTTTTTACATGAGGAAAACCTGAAGCTTTACACGTGTAGGTGGGTAATTTATGGTGGTTCGAATATCCACAAGCTCAAAAAGAAGATAACATAAATACCTAGTCATAACATCACATGTTACAGCCACTTGTTCCATGATACGTAACTTGTGAAGCTTTCTCTCTCCGAGCTACGACTCTACGAGAGTCATCCTCTACGACAAAGTGAAACTGACGTCAAGTTAATATCGCGTGATAAAATTGTGTGAAATCGCCGAGACGTTGTGGTTAACTCGAGATTATTATAACAATAATACTGGCTATTATTAGTTTTTATAGAAATTAGGAGATCAATAAAAAATCTATAATATGTGTTAGCGTGTGTGGGCACTACCTGTTTTTAATTCCCGGGGAGAGCGCGCCGGCGCCCGGGGCAACCGCGCTCCGGTGATAGATTTAATTCGACACGGCATCTCGTGATGTCATGCCAATTTTGAGGCTTAGCTCGAGCTCGCCGTGTCGTCACGCTCATTTGCCGCTCTCGGACTAACGCTCGTATCTCAAGACGGAGCCCATTATTAATAACATCTCCTCAGATTTACGCCTCATCCGAGCTGCTCCACAACGAACGTGTTCCCCTACAGAAAACGGGAAGGAGCAAGCACTAACTAGATTTCTATTGAGCAGGCGTGAAAGACGCATTATTGCACACTTATAAGTGTCGATAGTTTCGCAGAGACGCGAAAATAGCGAGTTAACGGGAAGCGTGATCGGTGGCGGTCGCACAACCTCCGAGAACCGATAAAGGGCATCACGCACCGGCGCAGTAAAGGGCGCACTCACGCGCCGCACCGCGCGCCTCGTTAACTACGACACTACTCGTAAAGACGCTTCGCAGAAACAATCGACGGCGATACACTCCTTGTTTAACACTTTTCCATATGGGAAGTGCGTATTAAAAAATACCTACCACACAATATGCGAGGTAGGTGTTTTATTTAAAGATTCTGCTTATTGCAAATGTTGGAGTTATAGTGGCATTGTAAATCAAAGCTAAGCGTACGAGTCGTAAACAAAGCTGACCACGTCGTATTTCATCGCGGCTCAATTTTACATAACAGATTCTAGTGTGACGTTCGTTACGTTTTATGAGATTTGAAATCGCCACGTGGCCGCCGGTGGCCGGTGTCGTTCCTCGAACTCGGTTTTATAGACTACGGACCGATGAAACCCAGCGAACAGTCCGTCTCGCGAAACGAGAGGTTCGCGGAACTGCGCGCGACCGCGCTCGCTTTACCGAAATAGGACTTATTACTATAAGAAAACTAACTTCCACTCAATGTGAATATTATTCCAAAAATACATTTCTTATAAGAAATGCAGTAAGCAAGTGTGTCGGGCTTAAGTTCAAGTCAGCTTGTGTTACTAAATCTAAGTCAATTATGGAGGACATATCTGATATGAGCATGTACCCCTATGACAGCTTGTCATGTTCGATCAATGCTTTTGTAATAATCATGATTAACGTGTGTGTTGTTCGTTCTCCGCAGAGACCCGATGGAGCTGATGTTGATGGAGCAGCAGTTGCTGCGGTCTCCGCTGCGGCTGTACGCGGGGGGAGCTGATGAGGAGGCGGAGAAGCGCGCGGCGTGGGCGCGCTCGCCGGCCGCGCTGCAACTGCTGGCCCTGGGCGGACGAGCATGGCCCAGCGCGTGGCCGCAGCCGCTGGCGCTGCCGCACGACTTGTGGCTGCAGAAGCCCCCCACGCCGCTGCGCTACTGCCCC
Source organism: Lacanobia oleracea (assembly GCA_950371165.1). Lineage (NCBI taxonomy): Eukaryota > Metazoa > Arthropoda > Insecta > Lepidoptera > Noctuidae > Lacanobia > Lacanobia oleracea. The sequence goes on from OX493393.1 coordinate 9,444,152, forward strand.
TACCCGCCCCCCGCGCACCCCAACGCGCCACCCCAGCAGCCTCGTCCGCAGCACTCGCCCTCGCCCAGACATCCGCTGTGAACATACCACAATGAGCTTCCTTGGACTTTGTTTCTTTAACCGGTTGCGGGCTTGCCACGGGCTCTTATAGCCAGTCCGTTTCAGCTTTACCACTGAACAGCCAGTAAGGCAATCAGTTCAGTAGCAACCGTCTGCGCTAAACTTGTAAGTTAATGGCAGGCCTTGGGTTTTAACGAAAACGTGCTGTGACGACCGCTCATCATCATCGAGAGCTCGCGGTAGTGGCTCGCTTGAACTATACTTGAATGATGAGACGGGCTAGTAAAAGACGTATTTTAATCAAAGTGAGTTTCAAATTAGTACCTTATAGGCGAATGTATGTAACTGAGTAGTTTAAGAGGTTGTCGATAGGTATATTTGTATTTTAAAACATAATTTCAAGGTTCCTACCCGAAAGTATAATATTGAAAAGTAATATTAATGTAGAGTGAAATAAATATTGATTAACAATAGTTACCTGCACATATTAGTATTTTATTTCCTTTTATAATATTATTTTTGTTTCCATTTCTCTGAGAAACATTATATTTTAATAGCATCATAATGATTGATATAATAAACCAAAGAAAAAATGTTTGCATAAAAACCCTGAAATCATGATTCGACTACATAAACATTCCATGAAATAAATATTTCCAGTAATTTATAAATGAATTATGCAAGATAACTTTAATTCAGTATGTTCCCAATCGAGAGCAAAGCAAATTACTTCGTAAATGATGATCGTGAAATCTCAATTGCCACAGCATTCGACATTCGTTGTGGCGCACTTCGTCGATTCCCCAGACCCCATGTGTCGTTGCAGCGACTGTCGAATGTGTTATTGTGAGAGAGTTCACATGAATCACTTGATACTCTTGATAGTAACATTGAATGAAGACTGCGACACTTATTAATAATCGTACTTGATAGAGATGATAGAAATATAAAGTGTTAAGTAAGTAGATTCCTAATGTGTTTTCTTAACGAAAATTCAATCGAATCGTGTAAGTGTCGCATTCGACATTGTTATGTCTAAAGATTTAATCATGTTTGTTTTAGTATTAATTTGCAACAGCTAACTACATAGGTACATACCTATATGTTGAAAATAACACGAGAAATCAAATAAATTATGATGGATGCTGACAAATGTGGTTAGACCTTATTACTGATTAGTGGCGATGTTAGCAACAGATTTATTATCTTCCGTCTCCCCGAGATGAATTCCAAACCCAAGTGATGTATCTTTAATGTACTTATATGTATTAGAGTGTACATTCTATTCCATAAGACTATTTATATTCAACTTGTAGCCCTAAGATATATGAAAATGTATGTACTGTATAGTGGTTGAGTAAATTATTTTTGTAGGATAAGCACTGTACATAGTGGGTCACTTAGATGTTTATATCAAATAAGAGGTTTTGAAGAAGTATTGTCTTAGTAGAGAAATATATCGCGGATGCTCGCGTTGTCGTACTTATGTGTATGTATATACCTGTTCTTTGTTATATAACGATAATAATAAACACACCATGTTAATCTCGAAGGAAGTATTTTCCCAAATGTCGAGAACTACCTTCTTGTAGGTAAAATGTGAGAAAATATTTCTCATGCATATCTAAGCAAGTAAAACCCTAGATTTGCATTACCCAGTAAAGTTCCCAATTATCATAGGTACTTTAAAGTACAATCTTAACTATCAATAAACTTGCACAATTTTAGTTGTATACCATAAATATATGATGATAAATGTACCATCGAATTCCCCTTCTGTATCGGTAATATTATCATAAAGGTCTAGGGAGAGGGTGCAAGCAATAACCGTAATGGGGTTTAACTTACATATTTATAGACCTTTGTGGTTACAGTTACTTTAAGTACAGAGTGGATCAAAAGTTTCCAGTTTGCGGAGATGTAATATTGATTGGCAGAAACCAGTTTCTCAGTGTTATTTTGCTTGTATTATTCAGTCGATGCATGGTTGCATTGTTTCTAATTGTAATCTTGCAATAGGTTTGATTTTAACAACTTATCACAGGTTTTTAAAGTAAGCATTTGAAGTAGAGTATTTCTCAAATCTAGCCTGAAAGCCTGTTAATATTTGGCATTAAGTTAAGGTTTGACAAATGCTTAAAACTCAAAATATTAAATTCAAAGACCTGAAATCAGATATGCCCAGACGCAAGTAATTTCATAAAGTCCCGTTACTCATTTAAACACAACTTCATTAAGTAAAGTTGCTTAAAAACAAAATATCAAACGGAAACATGTGTCACAAATCTATGTACTTATTAGCTATCGATCAAAATACATACTGAGTCAAAAATCACTACGCAAAGGATGTTGTTAAAAGATATATGAGATCACTTCCTTCCAAAAATCTATTTAGATATTCAGGCTCGCCTAGACAACCAGAAACTCGTGATATCATCAGACTGCTATATCCCTTGGTCTTTTATCAAAATAGTCTCATTGCTTGATAACCAAATTCAGCACCGAAAAAAATCGTTATCTCAATAATGTAAACTGAACTATTTGATTCCTTTACTTAACTCATTTTTCCCCTCATCCATTTTGAGCAAAATATTTGTCTCGAATTGAGCAGTAGATTTATAATTTTAGAACCAGGATTTATGTGATGCAAAGATTTCTTGGCATACAGAATGTTCCAGAAGTGCGGTCATATTTGAAGGTAATTTGGCAATAATTGTGGCCATAATTGGTGTTGTTTCAGTTCATTTTGTTTCAATGATGGCCAATATTACGGTATTATTGCCATAATCCGGTAGTGTAGCCGTAGCAAAACTGTTATACCGTTAAAAACAACAGAACATCTCCTTAAATATGACTATGCACTTTTAAAACCCCTGTATGAGTATTAGTTATGGACCTAAGAATCATTTGCATCTAAACTTATCAACTTTAATCTAGCCAATCTTTTTTCACATGTTATCTTACATTGATGTTGTAATAAAATTAATGTCAACTGTTTTTGCCTTCTCCCATGGGAACATGGTGTGAGTAAATCTGTATGAAGATAATATATATTTGTACGAGATGCGAGCGACGCGCGGAAGTAGCGACACATATCAGGGTTGAGCCCTAAGTGTTAATAAACCGAAATGAAACTTAAGTGTTGTTTTATTTTTCTGAAACTTAACGACTGTTCCTGGCTGTTGCTACATCTGGCAAAAGAGACGTCTTGGGCTGTAGCAAGCTTCAAAAGCCAACAGCAGCAGCCACAAGACCTGCCACATGCTTAAATTGCATTGAACGACATAGCATACCTATCGCGTTGAGCCTGGTATACGTAGCCTATGTATGTATAGATCCTACATAAAAATATTGGTTTGATCCCTCTGCAATCACTGTCGAGAAATTATATTAAAAGACTGCTCGTATAGCTACGCGGCCAAAGAGTAGTAACTACTTTTTGAGATGGCAAAGGTTTGTACTCTCAAAGTATAATTAGATGAGGCATCCGCAAAGAAGTGGAACTCACTGCCTGCGACCGTGTTTCCGAACGCTTACAACCCTAATCACTTTAAAGTTAGAGTGAACAGGCTTCTTCTGGGTAAGCTCGCTCCATCGTAGACTTTGTCAAGAGCAAACCCATCACAAATCAAAAAATACTATGCTTGTTGCTTCGAAGAGTTTAGCAGATGTAAAATATAAAGAGTACAGCCATATTTGCCAGTTATACAGTTTAAGTTATTTATGATGGGGGGGGGGGGGGTAGGCTATTACCATCAACCGGGAGCAAGCTTGTTCTCATCACTGTCACAAACGCAAATTGCTTGTTGCTACTGACAAATTCCTGATGGGGAAACCTCATAACACTGCTCAACCAGGTAAGGTGAGCCTGAGGCTGCGTTTCCAGCAGAGATGTCCGAGGATGCGTAGAGAGGGTTGTATTTGTTAAGAACCAATAGAAACGCTTATGCTCAGCAATAACCACCAACTATCGAGGCAGTCAAATTATACATACCTAAATGAAAGTACCTACATACTTAGTTCCAATTACAAAGTTGTCCATTGCGTTATTTTACTGCTTTATGCGTTTGGCCAATGTCAGCACATGGGAGTCCATCGCTAGACAGCGGCCTATAATTACTCTCATACAGCTGATAAAAGTGTGCCTTCGAGATCGTCGAATCACATACCTGAGTCCGTCCTTCCATAGATTTGCTGTTAAATCCTACTACCGATAGATGGCAGTGGAACACACTCAAGATATTTATTTGCAAGTCGACTGTTACAGGTTACAGGCAGGTATATACCTAAATAAGTCTAGGAAGGTTTGCTTACCATCACCACCCTTCGTGTTATCCTCAACTCGACAAGACCTATTTTGAAGAAACCGGTCCAAATCTGCTGTTAGCTGATGGGCTCTAAAAGTTCGAAAAGAGAGCCAGACTCTCAGATCAAGCTTTACCTTGGTACTTTATTGCAAATGACAGAATACGTCATCGTAAATAACCAAAATCAATTTTAAAATGAACTAACCCGCGTTATTTAAAAGACTTTAAATAAAATTACAGATCTGTTTAACTGTTTAGACAAACAATTACTTATTGGTTAAAAAAGGAAAGACTACCGACAATGTACAAACATGGTCAGTCCGTTTCATGCTTGATTAACTCCACTATTGCCGTCTATATTACCTGTCTGCAAAAACGAATTTATTTAATTCTCAATTGTGTCCAAATTGGATTTAAAACAGAACAGTAAAGTCGAGAAAATAAATATGTAATAAACACTCGTAGCAACATGCTGGGCCCACATTGTATTCTTTCGAAAGTTGCGGCAGACACGTACCATTGCAATTTTTTGCAAAAAAGCTATTAATTTAATTCTATAAATATAGTCATAAAACAATAACTGGTAGTTTTATAAACTGTACACTGTACCCACCGGTCTATCAACTATCAAGGACGCAATATTTCTTAACCACAGCTACGAACCGTTAGTATTTACGAGACGGCTAATAAATAATCGTCACACTTTTATTTTCTGTCTTTATTAAGTGTCATTAGGCATTATTAAGCGCGTATATCGATGATGATCGGCCTTCCGTCCGTCCGGTAATTGCCGGCGATGTAAGCGGCCTACAAATTGAAAGCGGCCGCAGCCCGAGGCGGGTATTGATGGATCTGCTGCCATCGGGAAATTATAGCTGGCCCTTGCGACAGCTTCGCAAATTGTGCGTATAATGCTAGTAAATATTACGGCGTTCGCTATAAATTCATATGAGGCTAGGATGTAAGTATAGGTCTCACGTATCGTGCAAGGAAGACACACGTATGAGCGCGATATCTATGACTTCAGTTTTTCATATTTTGCACGTTACATTGACATAATAACGCGAGCTCCACGTGCACGGACTACATTGAGCGTGCGCTGACGTGGCTGGCGTGCCCTTTGTCTGCGTGAGAGACATTAACGCAGCAGAGACTGGCCGCGCCGCTCTGGCCGCGCCAGACGATGCATAAATTAGCACGGGCGTATTTCGCAGACATCGACTGATTGACTCCTTTCATTACCGTCTCGCATTGTTCGCAGCCTGAGAAAAATTACATATCCTTTCGGAATCACTACACATTTCATAATTATGGACTATTGTGGCGTTGTCCGAGCTAATTCGTTGGGGACGAGCGCACTCCTCGCCCGGGGAGCGCGAGAGATATATTGGCGTGCGTAAAGACGGAGACTGATCCCATAATGGCTGGCGCTGATTACTTTTCAAGGGAAACACTAGTTCGAAGAAAGCTCTCCTGGATTTAATGTCCTGTCAGAGAAGTGTTCGTAGGCCATTGTTAGCTGAAAGATGTTCGAGCTATTCTCATGCCAAGCACCTAACAGCACAGAAAGGAAACTAATTTTAGATTCTGACATCGATTAAAAAGCATCGGAAAGCCGAAGTACTTAAGCGAGATATGAGTGTTCTATACTGTTTGGGCCGAGTTTTATGCTCTGCAGAACGTTTGAAATTATTGGCATTAATTGTGTTCATTTGTCGGGGCCGTAGTGGCATTGTTCCCGTGGTGTGGCAGATTTATCAGTGATTAAGCACGATAGACGCTATAGGTGCCCACGTGCGAGCCCTGTGCCCGGTCATGGCCTATGCGCGATCGCGATCGGCTCATATAGCGCCTGTGGGAACATTTAAGTGTAGAATTCACCTAAAGTACAAGCTAATGCGATGCTTACGGTTCGAGACGTGGAGCGTGACTAGGGTAAACTAATTCGATCAAATGGGAATAGAAAGACAAGTAAACATCAGGTGAGACACTTCACGGACTATTACTGAGGTACCGCACCTATCAATCGCGGCACGGTCCAGATGTTTGTGTCGCTCGTCCGGCCCGGCATCGGCACAACGGTTGTCCGTAGCAAACGTTTTTCTAAGTCAATGTTGTAACGGTGTGTGTCTGTCAGCCGCGTCCGGCGTCTGCTGCCAGCTCTAGCGATCGGATAGACAAGTAAATAGAGGTGGGCTAATCGTCGCGTCCAGCAAGGGAAACGACGAATTACTCCGTCACTGTGTTCCCAACAATTGCTTTGTTATTGGCGATATCACGTCGATTGATGCGGCGTGGCACCTGTGCGAATTGTAAAAATCTAGGCTGTGTTTTGTGCAGTGAAAATAAAATATTCAACGTTAATTATTTGCATGGGTTTGTGTGTTTAGAGCATGGCACAGTTAGAGCGTTGATTGACAGGGTAGTTGGAGCAAAGTAGCATGATTACCGTGCGCGTGAGTGGCAACCGTGGCACGGCGCGGAGAGGAGACGTCGTTACCGCGTGTGATCGACAGACGCGAGACGGACAGACTAACCGCCTCAGGGATACCTAACTGCGCCGTACTTGTTACTTGTGATAACTACGTGCGAATGCGAACTTTGATAAACATTGCGTTGTTACAGCCTCAGAGTGGAGCAAGAGAATGTATACTTTAGTTGTTTTCAACACTGTTGAGTAAATTGTACTTTAAAAGGCCACGTTCGAACGTTCTCAATTTAATTTGATCGAGTAACGTTTTCAAGTTGCGGCGCTAAACATAAAATAAAATGTTAGCTTAAACAAAATGTTACCTTTTCGTGTTCTAATATGCAGGTGTTTAAGATATTATTTCATACCTCTCGTTTGCTCCATTAACTGCAGTTGGAGAGTGAATGATGAATAAATAGAATCTATACTTACCTAGGTAAGTTACGGATTGTCAGAAGCCAGTAAATCTGACTCCAGTCTTGCCAAGAAGTACCGTGTTCCCAGTTAATGGGTTGTGGAGGTCTGGTAGGCAGCCGCTCCACGTAAAACACTGGTATTCAGCTGAATCCGGTTTGACTGGAAGCCGACCCCAATGTAGTTGGAAAAAGGCTAGGCAGATGATGATACTTACCTAGGTACTCTCATTTTCACTTATAAGTACAACCTGTAACAAAATAAACACAATACTTCTTAAGGGGTAATTGTATTTATCATTATGAACAACTTTCACTACGGGACACAACACTGATATCGCGAAAACAAAATTGACTTCCCTATACCATTGTGTGCGCATAACTCGACAAAATCGTACTGAACAGCTGACTCTTTTTCGAGATTTCGGGGTAGGATCTGTAGTAAAAGATGTTAATAATTATGAGTACAATGGCCCCTTAAGGGGTTTGGCGTTTATTCTGTTACACGTTGTATAAGCACTGGCAAAACTAAGTATTTTATACAAAGTTTTGATGAAGTAAAAATAAGAAAACATGCATCATTTGTAAACGTTTTATACCAAGTTTTAACAACAAACATAAAATCTCTCCGCACACTTGTTCATAGCAAGCTGGCTAAGTAAATTCTAACACATTTACATAAACGCGAATAGAAACAGCTCAAGGCGATCGCAAGATTCAGACAGACGGACAGAGTGGTCGGTCGATAATAACGATAATGGCGGCAACGTGGCCATCACGGCCCATTTCGCTGCACTGGACGGTTGAGCGTGGCGGGTGGCGGGCCAGCGGTGGCGGAGGGTTAATACCCGGTACTCCACCGACTTCCACGATACTTGGATTTTATTTGTAGGAATGGCCGAGACTTGATGAGTGCTTGGGGACTTCCGCGTCCTGCCAGGTTAGCATAGAACCTTAAGATCTACGATTTCTTTTTATTTCTTATTCAAAAGAGGTTAAAGCGAGCTCAATAGAATTAAACAAACCGCGAGAGTACCTATACATGTAAAAACATACACATAGAAACTAAAAAATATGAAACTTCGTAAAAATTTGATGATAAAAGGGATAAATTGTGTTCATTTGATTAAAAAAATAAAATGAATTAACACAATTTATTTCAGTGCAGTGGTACTGCACATTTATATTTGAATATTTGCATGTCAATTTACAGAGAAGCTCATGGCTAAAGAATAACAGCCGCACAGGTCGATCTTCAAGGTTAAGCAACGCTTGCCAAGGTTGGTCTATGGATGGGTGACCATCTTAACATACCAAGTTTCCTCCGTGTCTTTCCGAGGCACGTTAAGCTGTTGGTCCCGGCTGACATTTGTAGAACTTTGGCAGTCGTCAAAGTTCTACAAATGACAATATTTGGTATCTTCGCATTGACTTAAGTTGCTGTGTGTAAGTTCTCAGACGAACTGACTAACCTACCTATTTCCGGTTTCTGCAAAAAAAATCCCACCGCGTCATAGATTAATCACTAGCATCAAACCAATCAACAATTTTCAATCCAGAAACTCAGTCATAGTGTGTGGTTAGCTTTAATAAGAGAAGAAAGAGCAATAAATTACGACGCAGTAATAAAATGTTTCAAATTAAAAGTCTTTCAATGTACCTATAAGAGAATTTACAGTAAAGGAGAGTCATTATCAAGCCGGCTTTTATTACCCAAAAAGTGCGGATTGTTGAAGCATAAATGATGACACGCAAGAACGATTAAAACTGATACACTCAGGTACAGTCAGCTAGAAAAAAATGCGAGTGATCGAATTGCTATGAAGTCTGCGTTCTTTCAGTTGAGGATGGTATCGATCAGGAACATTGGAACAAGTTTTATCCGGATATTCGAATTCAAAAAAAGGACCTGTGGAGAGTAAAGGTGCTTTTCCACCAGAGATGTGTTATGCAGCTATGCTGCGGGAATGTAAAAGCTAAGCTACGAAACTATGTAACCGTTTCCACTGATGCTAAGCTATGTAGCTGTGCGAGGAAGACGCGCAGCTCGAGGTATGCGATGTATTGACAATAGAGAAGTCACGCACTGCTCTGCACATAGCTACCCACCTCGCGACCATTCATAGCACCCATAGCATGCATCCACAGCACGCATCCTACCATATAAAAAAACGTAGCTTAGTTGAATCAGTTTCCACCAGTGCTACGCGATGTGGACCGATGTATGTGATTGCTGGTGGATATCAAACGCATCCATAGCATCGTAGCATAGCACATCTATAGTGGAAAAGCAGTCTTAAGGATGGTCTAAAAAATAAGAATTTTGAGTTAGGAGAGTTTACTCAAAAATAAGAATTTTGATTTAGACACGTTTCGAACCTTGCTGTGGTGTTAAATTTTGACATATGTCGAGGGTAAAGTAAAGTTGAGTAACTCGAAAGTCTAAACTTCAAATGCTTAAATTATATTAAAATTGGGGAATAATTTTAGTAACGATCATTCTGTTTTACTATACATACAGTGGTCTTTCAATTAATTTATTATACACCCCGATGTTTTGATGGCCAGCCTATGCAAGCCTATTCATTCAGACAAATAGTAAACTATCGTAATAGGTTCAATCTATATATTTAGTGTTATAATATGTACATAATTCAATTTTATATTTTTTGAAGTTCTGCACATCAAAGTATAAGCCACATCGTGTTGAGTTCGACTGTACGGAGCGTGAGAGTTTTACTTGTCTCAGTGATGGCAGCAGCCAGCGCCAACAATGTGTGCCGCTATTTGCGCCATTTTATTGCCTATTAATTGCTATGAAGAGTGAGCGTCGATGCTTCGATGCTTGTCTCACACACACGATTCTAGGTATTTTTTTCTTTATTTTCACTGAATTCGTGGTGGTCTACAGCTGACCATGCTACTCCATAACTTAAAGGCCATGTTTTACATTTATCACGTTATAAATATAGTTATAGAATGTTAGAATAAAATTGAGCTAACAGGAAAAACTGAAAGTCTTTCAATAATTTCAACCTATCTACTGATACTTGATACCTACTTATTTATGTTTTTATCATTTGATTCCTGAATATTGTTCAGATACGAAATACTTCGCTCATAACTTTTATCAAATCTGTATCGAGCGTGTGGCTGCGCCGGCGCAGGCTCGGGTCGCGAGGACGCAGCATCGCGAGGTGATCCCTCAGGTGCGCCCCCGACTCCGCCCCCTTGTTTATTGCTTATTAGCGGGCATCGCGGCGGCACGTTTGAACTGGCGCTCTTTGTTCTCGCCAACAACACCCCCCTTCCCCCTCGCTCGCGGCCGGTCACGACGCCCGCGCTCGGGTATGCTACGCGAATCATAAATTGTTGCTATTTGACGTACCCGGTATTGGTGATATCGATCTTTGTTCAATGATATCGCTACGTAGGAAAGAAGTGCAATGGCATCGTAAATTATATGCCTGTTTTCTTACATAAGTTACCAACCTATGTGTTCACTTATGATGTATAAGACCGCACAATAAATGGAGGACACCTAGAGGTAATTATTAACGTTTTAAATCTCTGAAAAAAATATTAGGTATTTTAACTATTTATCTCTCCAGTTCGATACCTATAGCTCTCACCGGAACGCCTATACCGATTTGTTCCGACTTTCGGTATCTCGGGTCGCTTGTCCAGGGAGATGGCGATATAGACCGAGACGTAACGCACCGGATCAACTCAGGATGGATGAAATGGCGACAGGTCACTGGAATAACTTGTGACCCTCCGATGCCCCTCAAATTAAAAGAGAAAATTTATAAGTCCGTGATAAGACCTGTCGTAATGTATGGATCAGAATGTTGGGCTGCGAAAAAGACGGATGAAAATAGATTGCATGTAGCGGAGATGAGAATGTTGAGATGAATGTGTGGAGTAACGAGAGTGGATAAAGTGAGAAATGAGTACATTAGAGGCACTTTAAAAGTGGCGCCAGTGACGGAAAAGTTAAAAGGGAATCGCTTGTCTTGGTATGGACATGTGAAGAGGAGGGATGAAACGCATATAACTAGAAGAGTTAAAAACATAAATGTGGATGGATGGAGAGGGAGAGGAAGGATAAAGAAAAGATGGATGGATTGTGTGAGGAGCGATATGAAAGAAAAGGGAGATAGTGATAGAGTGACGACTGATAGAACAGAATGGAAGAATAAAACGTGTTGCGCCGACCCCAAGTAACATGGGATAAGGGCAGGAAGATGATGTACTATTTATTACTATCACTCTTATAAATCTCCAAGTGAGCTAAATAGGCGTCTATCAAGAGTCCATAGACTAGGTGATTCAGATAGAAGGTAAAGGTAAACGAGGCTGGCGCAGAATTCGCTCCTGACCCCGATCGATTCACTTTCGATCTCCAGTCACGGTTGGTCAGCCGAGCCCTAGAATTTACTTTCAGCAATTTGCAACTTTACTGTTTGTGTGCTTAACATTGTTGTTGCGAGAAAATTTGCTAAAATGGAAATGGATTTTTTCTACGGTGGTCTCTACATATTTGTCCTGTTACTAGACTTTTAGTTAAAACTGTGACAATATTTTCCGTATGTCTTCTTTGTTAGCGTTAGCACCTACATATTTTTAAGTGAAGGATACTTACATCTCGTAACAATACCTGTTATTTAAAGCTATTGCTACGAAACGCATCTACACATTTTACGAAAGTCAAACTTTGCTTTCTTTTTAAATATTCATCCTTCAAACTAAAATAAATTACTTGACCGCATCATCATCATCATAACAGCCGAAAGACGTCCACTGCTGGACATAGGCCTCCTCTAAAGACGTCCACTGCTGGACATAGGCCTCCTCTAAAGACGTCCACTGCTGGACATAGGCCTCCTCTAAAGACGTCCACTGCTGGACATAGGCCTCCTCTAAAGGCCCCTTTGTTTCAGGGTTTCCATAATCGCCACGCTTGGCAGGCGAGTTGGCGATCGCAGTGTATGGTGTTGCGTTTTACAGAGAACGCTGCTGCCCATTCTCTGGTGTGTCCCTTAGTCGCCTCTTACGACACCCACGGGAAGTGATGAGTGGTATTATTCTTTTTTTTGACCACATGCTTCAAACAAAATAAATACTCCATCTACTTGAAATAAAATTGAAACACTTCATGTGATTTAGTTGCACGTGTTATAAATATTCAACAAAACATGTTGCCTGCTATTAAAATATTGTTTGTCTTGCATGCGCTACTAGAAAACAACGTGCTATGTTGATTTTGATTTACATTCTATTAAATGTTCAATGAAATAAACATGAAATCGCGTTTAATTTCGATTACATCGATAATTACGAATAATTTTCTTGCGGTTTCCGCGCTGCATTATAGAGTAATTAAAAAAATTGGCATGGTGCATGTTAAGTAGGCGATGAGTGCAATCGAGTAGCAGATGTTTCGGACGATGATCAGCCGACAATTATCACGCTTGCTCGCCTACATATAACGACTGCTCATTATGAAAATATCTAGCAACACTGTATAATCACCATAATACTGTGTTACAGACTTACAGCAGCAAAAAGTTGAGCAAAACAACATTTTTGCACTTCAACCAATTTGAAAAACGTCTAACTTTGTGATGTATGGTAAGATAAGCGATGTTTGTGGGATATTCATGTTATATAAATTTTTAAAGCATTAAATAATCTCCAGAACTGCGAGTCTGCGACCCTTTTAGTGTTTCACAAAAATAAATGCAAATCGGAACACTTACTGATTCTTCTCGGTGTCTGGGGTTTGTATGATACCTGCAGCTCGCTTTAGTTTGTAAACTGGTTGAATAAATTACGCAAAAACGAACTACTAAAAGGCTAGCAAATTTTCAGCAATGTAGTAAACACGACGTCAAGTTGGGTCGAAATTTGTACCTATAATTTGCTATATTTCAAAACCTAGAAGAAAACACATCTACCTCTTTTTTAAGCTTATCAAATTAATAATCAATGAAGCATCACGCCATAACACATCACTGACAAGCTCTTTAAGTTATTATTGATAGCATAAACTTTCCTTACGGCAAAACCGTCGAAATTCTACGAACAAGATCGATATCAGACTGTATTCAATACTAAACGCATTAGGCCCCATCCAGTCTGTAGCGTGGGTGAGACATTCTCCGAATAGCTCGTCAAATAGCTCCGACGTATAATGACGTTTGACGAAGGCTCTCAACCTACTCGTATCATCGTCGAAAACGGCCGAATCACGCAAATTACGAATGTGATACGCATCGAAGCTTACGAAAATCTAACGCGGAAAAAATCACATCGAACAATGTAACAAAATAGAGAAAGATGAGTCTCATTTGTCAGTGTCTGAATAAGGTCCTTTATGATTTTTGACGACACACTGTAAAATGAGCTTTAGTGTAAGAAGATTAGGTTGGTACCTGTGTGTTTTGTATGTGAATTATGATGTTTGATTGTGGTGGTTGCTGTGGCGATGTGGCAGATAGTGGCTGGGCGCGACGGCCGCTAATGGGAGTGATAACATCTCGCGACCACGCCTCGCGACGACCTGCGTCCGGCGCAGATCCCACCGACCCAGGCGATGCCGCACAAATGCGTGCTGCTCGTAAACACTTGTATCGGTTTGCATCTGATGCATTCAGACTGCCTCTCTCATGTATTGGCAAATTGATGCAGCTGTGGATGGAGAACATTTTTATAGCAGAGGATATACATAAGTATGACAAAAAACACTAAAATAAGTAAGAAAAAAAATCCTTTGGCTCGTGACATTTTTCTGAAAATCTTGGGCATTGATCTCACAGCAAGGCTCTATTTTATATTTAAGGAACATTGTTAGGAACCTGTAGGAAACACCAAAAACAAATAAAAAAATAACTAAATTTTTTAACTCGTCGAAAAAACCAAAAAATCAAAAATAAGTAACCGATATCACCCATGAAATTGATTTCGAAATGTATTTCGACGCAACTAGGTATGTATCAAGCAGTAAAAGTTCCAACGTTAATCTGTTGCATATTAACGTGCCATTGTCGATCATATCACGTTTTTCCAACAGACATGTTTTTGTCGTAATTAAAAATAAGAATATTAATAACTTTATTGCGTTTGAGTGGATGAGCACGGAAACTCCGCACGATTCTGTTAAAGGTCGTCGAACATCAAAGAATTGTTTACTTTGATGGTATACCACTACACAGTAATAAAAGGTTTGTTATAAATAGCTATGAATATTATTTGCATTGAATTAATGATTATTATGAAAATATAACGAAACAAACCCTAAGGATAGTAGCAACATTTTGTTTTGAAAAAAGAAATAAGGTACGCACGGTGGCTACACTTTTAAGATTGCTTAAAATTGATTGTTCTATTTTTGTTAGGGCTTAGAGGCCTCTAAGTAGACACTGAGTTCCGTCAACAGTTTATCTGAGAAGTACAGCAGCCTGCAGTATTTGATGCTTTGTAACAAAATAATGACTAAGTTCCAGAACTCTTTATTTTAGTCTTGCTAGTCTTGTTGGTTTTTTTTTTCTATTTATAGGCACGCGTTTGACCGCTATCTCACCTGATGGTAAGCGATAAGCTAGTCGGAGATTGAGCACGCTTGCCTAGAAGTAACCTACTCTTGACTTAAAGACTCCCAGGTTGTAGCTATCAGGAAACACAGACTCCGGCAAGAAATTCCACTCCTTAGCTGTACGCATTATGAATGTGTTCCCAAAACGTTTTGTGCGTATGGGTGGGATGTCCACCATGTACCGGTGGTGCATCGCCGTTCGTCTTGTGGTCCGATGATGGAACGGGCTTGGCGGAATTAAATCATGCAATTCCATCGCACATTCCCGAAAATGCAACCGTACTCCGTATGTTGTAATCAATTTAAGAATTTATCCATTATTGATTAGTAAGAATGACTTCAAGGACAATCAGGTAAATTAAATGCATAACTCAACCATCAACAAACATTCTAAGGTGATCAGGCATCCAAGCATTCTTGATTAATAGTGAAACAGATAGATCCATCACGTAACACATTCCTGTGCGTCAAATTATTCAGCTATTATGGCAATCGTCGATTAACAGGCGATCGGCGCAGGCGCAAGCGCAGCTCGACAACAATGTTGTTAATTGTTGGCGATTTACGAACCGTGCACGGAAATATTATACAGAGCGTTCCAATTGTGTAGATTATAATGCTTGCTTGTACATGTGGCCATAATCAGATGCTTTATAAATAATATTAGAGTCAGCCCTCAGCTATCCCTCATTTTCATAGTAACAGAAGCAATATTATTTTATTTATTATGTTATATTTTATTTTATTTTGATCTTTATTTTTATTTCTTAATGTATTTATTTATTTATTTAACAATTTACACACATTTAATAAGATAAGAAGAAAGAAACAGAAAAATAAGTACAAAGGTGATGCTTATTTCAATAGAAATCTCTTCCAGCATACCTGCGAAAGGAGAGTAGAGCAAAAAGAAATGTAGACATAGTGTGTAACAGTAGCTAAAATAAAAATTATACATATTAAATATAACATACAATACATAATGAAAATACTAATACATACTATATGATATAAAAGATATAAAGAGAAGATGAGGAGCTCGTGGCTAAATAATAACAGCCGCACGGGTCGATCTTTAAGGTTAAGCAACGCTTGCCAAGGTTGGTCTGTGGATGGGTGACCATCTTAACATAACGAGTTTCCTTCGTGCCTCGGAAAGCACGTTAAGCCGTTGGTCCCGGCTGTCATTTGTAGATCTTTGGCAGTCGTTACGGGTTGTCAGAAGCCAGTAAATCTGACTCCAGTCTTGCCAAGAAGAACCGCGTTACCCAATTAATGGGTTGTGGAGGTCTGGTAGGCAGCCGCTCCGCGTAAAACACTGGTATTCAGCTGAATCTGGTTTGACTGGAAGCCGACCCCAATATAGTTGGGAAAAGGCTAGGCAGATGATGACTATATGATATAAAAGATAAATAATAATACATACCTATTTGCAACTATGACGAGAAGGAAAGATAGTGTTCTTTCACTCTTCTTTTAAAAACTGCAAGAGTTTGGCAAGCCCTAATGTCAGGCGGTAGTAAATTCCACAACCGTACCGCATGTGCAGTAAAGGAGTAGGAGTAAAAATCGGTATGTAATGTTATATTTAATTTTTTTTTGGTCTGTGGATAGGTGACCATCTTAACATAGCGAGTTTCCTCCGTGCCTCGGAAAGCACGTTAAGCCGTTGGTCCCGGCTGTCATTTGTAGATCTTTGGCAGTCTTTACGGATAGTTAGAAGCCAGTAAATCTGACTCTAGTCTTGCCAAGATGTACCGTGTTACCCACTTAATGGGTTGTGGAGGCCTGGTAGGCAGCCGCTCCACGTAAAACACTGGTATTCAGCTGAATCCGGTTTGACTGGAAGCCGACCCCAATGTAGTTGGGAAAAGGCTAGGCAGATGATGAATGTAATGTAATTTAATTTATGCATTTTTGTTTTTTTTTTTAATATGTCTACATCAACCTAAAAATACCTAAGAACAATGGATGGACAGTGCGAAGGATGTTGTGTTCAGAAAGAGCTTGATTACGGATATTAGTGTGTGTACTATAGTGATAAACCTAACAGAAAGGTATGGAAGAAATTGAGAAAAAAATTGGGATAAGCAAGATACAATTGAATGGCCACATACATTTGTTACTTATCCGTTATCTTATATAAATATTTTAAATTCTAATCTAAATTATTTAATTGATTGTTTGACTTTAATAAATAAATACCTAGGTAGCTAAAGTTCATAAGCCAGAGTACTTTTTTAGTTTAGGGCACTGATGAGTTATGAACAGAGGTAAGAATTAAGTAGAACTATTTTTGTACTTACACTGATTTCATACAGCGAAAGAATAAAGTGGATATACCTTAAATCCCGTGCTTAATTTTAAAGAGCAGAATAATCCCGTGATTTAAGAAATAAAAAAAGTTATTTACTTTTATACAATTAAAACCACTGCATGCACGACGTTGGCAAATGTACATCAACGACATAGGATGTCCGAAGTTGCAAATTTCCAATACGCACACGCGCGATGTTGCCACATTTGTAGTTCGTACAACATAGCTTGTGAGAACAAAAGAAAACAATAGCGGAAATGCAGGGCACTCCCCGCTCAACAAAACGTACTAGATCCCAGGAAGATTCATATTAATATCAACATTTCGATGCAAGTACATAAATAACTCTACCTATTTCCGACCTCTGGTTATGAAGCAGGAAATTCAGCATACCTACTCTTCTTGCTGAAATCGGCACAAAATAGATTTCCAACGAAAGATTCGGAATTGGGCCTAGTAGGAAATTTAGGCTCCAGAGAAGTGATATTCTATGAGCGAATGCGATTGTCGAATATAAAATTAAAGGGCTTGATCACGTGACGTTTGAACAGCGTCTGTCAATCCCATACATAGGTTCTAGACAAGTGACATTCTGTCAGCAATAGCGTGGCGAAGGCGATTGTCAAAACGTCAAAATTTGTATGGAATTGAGAAACACTCAATCCCTCCCTTTTATTATGGTCTTATAGACCCCTAGCAGAATGTATTTAAAATTACTAAATAACGTAGAAAAAAATATTTCTTACAAATTATAATTAGTTGGCATCAATCACATAGGTACACAAGAATTATATAATACGGCTCTAATGAACACTATCTCATCTGCCTAGCCTTTTCCCAACTATATTGGGGTCGGCTTCCAGTCAAGCCAGATTCAGCTGAATACCAGTGTTTTACGTGGAGCGGCTGCCTACCAGACCTCTACAACCCATTAACTGGGTAACACGGTACTTCTTGGCAAGACTGGAGTCAGATTTACTGGCTTCTGACTATCCGTAATGACTGCCAAAGATCTACAAATGACAGCCGGGACCAACGGCTTAACGTGCTTTCCGAGGCACGGAGGAAACTCGTTATGTTAAGATGGTCACCCATCCACAGACCAACCTTGGCAAGCGTTGCTTAACTTTGAAGATCGACCCGTGCGGCTTTTATTATTTAGCCACGAGCTCCTCATCTCTAATGAACACTATAACGTCCATAAAATATGTCTGTTGCATCCAAAAGCAAAGCAGACCAAGCACGCCATATCTTTGTTATCCACTTCCACTCGGTCCGGGGAGGTTGGAAGAAGGAGTATCTAAGAATAGCATTTCGAAAATCGTATTCATTTATAGAATGGCATTTTGTCAAAAATGGTGCTCTAGACAAAGACCCAACACGTTTTGACAATTGCCTTCGCCACGCTATCGCTAACAGAATGTCACTTGTCTACAGCCTTTTGTGTTCTCTACAATAACTTTGTAGATGGTAAAGTTAGCCATCAGCTGCCTAAGCAAAAGTTAATAACTTTAAGAATGTAACAGACCATTAACGTGAACCATGTCAACGCCGACGACGTTCAAAAAGCAATTTTCAACTACAACGTAAATTGACCTTTAATGCAATAACTATTACTGCTGCTTACCCTTCTAATACGATACTTCGTCGGAGTTTCAAGTCAAATGAAAATAACATAATCTTAACTTTTATCTTTATGGCCATCGGGACCTTAATGATAAGGTGTTTCGTGATGTCAACAAAGTAGATTTTATAGTTTTCGCTTGCGTCAATAATTGAACGTTACATTCTCGATCGGAGTGAACTTTTAGAAACTTTTGAGTCAAGACATATTTAGAGTACGCTACGGGAGCTGTAAACCTTACAAAGTATCAGTGGACCTTACGCCATCTTGCAAGCTTTCCATTTATCAGTACTCACGATAAAACTTGTTGTTCCTCACAGGATGATTGATTACACATAACCTCTTAGATTATCTATGGCTGCAATTAACAAAACACAAAACTAAATTAGTTTTCACTTAAAAATAGCAGAAAAATTTAACTGCCTCGCAATATTTGTTTATAAAATACTCGTCGTAAGGTCGAATGTAAAGCTACATAAGTCATTCAATAATTGCAATCAACATTAATTGGTAAAGAATAAATTTCACTCAATAACACAATATTTCACAAATTCGTGTCCTAGTGTCATTTCTTTTCAGCATTAAGTGAAACCTTTTCTTTGCCTCCATCTAAAAAGAAAGCGCCATTGAAAGCGCACAGGGCCTGAAGCGTGTACTCAATATGTAGCAAGTTTTACGATCATATAATTGAGGTGCGATGAGGGGGACGTTCTATAATAAAGTAATGAATGATGTGATAGTTTAATTGGCGCATCCGGCGCTGTTGGCGCGGCCACTTTCATTACAAACGTTTGAAGTGCCCCGCTCCTAACTGCACACCTTGGCATCAGGACATTCGACAACTCGTCCGTGTGTAATGTACCTAAACTAATTAGGCAATTTGTTAGTTGTTCATTATAACTTAACATGTTACTAGGAATTAATGTGCCGAACTTTTTTTGTATCAATAACTGATTTGGTTTCACTCCATTGAGTATTGTTATTAATGCCCAATATATTATTCAAACCAATAAACTTTCTTCCAGTTGACAGCGATGCGGATGCATTTTTTAATGATTTGATTCTGAACTAATTATAATAAGTGGAAATAGAAACTCCTAATTAAGTTACCCTAAAGTCCAGGTTTTAAAACTCATAAGTAGTTTTTATTTCTAGTTTTAATGGGAACCGATCACTTTTCCGATTTTTTTTATAGAATTTTATTTTACCGAAAACTATGACCGACGTCTTATTGGCTATATGCATTATTCGACATATTTTTAGATCATCGAAGTATCATGTGTCATAGGTATTATTTTACCGAACCATATTTGGCCGATTTACATAATAACTTTTTGCTATTGGCCAAAGCTTCTTTTGAACTTTTTCCATTTGCCAAATGATTTGTTTCCCATATTTTCACCACACCGAAACAACATTTTACGGAATATGTATCACAAATATATAGCCGGTTATTTGGTAGCATTTTCAATTTTAAATTAAAATAGTGTCATAAAATGTAAATATGTAGTGCTACAAAATTTAGTGACAAACGAATCGCTGCAAACCCGACTTCACACAGTCTTGTCTGTCCTACCCCTAGAGTGTAATTTAAGCTCGCGTAGGCGCGGAGGGGTGGGGCGGCCTAAACCCCGCAGCGCTGGAGCCGTGACAAAAACAATGCTTGCTGCATATTGCATGTAACATGTTTGTTTGCACGGTGCATGCTTGCTTGCATACTGCGTGCTTGTTTGCATGCTGCCACATGCCTGCTTGCATGCTGCATGGCTGTTTGCACGCTGCATGTCTGCTTAAACCACTTTTGTTAACCATCATAACCACCACTACCACACCACCATTACACCACTTAAATTAAAACAGTGGTATAATGAATGTTCGGAAACATAATATACCGAACAAATGTTATTTCGGCTAAGTGTAACTTCGTTAAAATGTTTTTCGACTAAATGAAACGTCGGAGTGACAAAAAAAATCGAATTGATAATAGGTCAATTGATACAGCGGCAGACGTAACTTCGATGAAGGAAAAAATAACGAAACGATAATAGTTTTAGGTGAAATGAAATTCAGTCAAATGTTTTTCGAACTTATGATAGGTAACCAGTTTTAATAGTTAGTTTAGTATTTATTAAAACAGTTGTAAATATCTATACAAAAACATTGTTTAATAATTATTACACTTATTATAAACTAGAAACTAAACAGTTCAGATCGATCTAACAATAGGACGGAAGCCATAGAAACAGATTTGTTTGCGATACCGCACTACTTCGCTATCGCAATACTTACTGATGATGATTTTGATCCTAGACCAGTTCCTACATAGCCTAGAGATATAATTACATAATATATGACGTCATATATCTTGATACAGGATGTGGAGACGATAAGTTAGCTCATGGAGTCCAATAATAAGCGATAGAAAATCTGTAATGGTACACGTAAACTTTGAGTGTGGTACCAATCGATTTGATCTCTTGTACTAACGTGAGTAGGAAATATACAGATAACTAAGAATAAATGAACATCTCTGCACATTCACATGGTATACTGTAAAGAATGATAGACTGGAAGGAGTGTGACCTATGCCTTTTCGTATATGAATACGGGCAGTTATAAAACTGAAGTTAGTACTCTTACAACTCATAATACATAGAAATTCATATGGCACTGGTCTGTATAGTACCTCAGTACCTAGGTATCTATGCCTACAGAATTACATAACTACTAATGTCCACGAGGAAGAATAAAATCATCCTTTCAGCATACGACATTTTTTTAAACAGATCTGAAATACTATAATTTTCTATTCTACCTCTGACGACAAGAAATCTGCTACGAAATCGTAGCACATGACGTACTCGTAGCACATTGCTCAAATCACACACGTAGCTGATACCCAAAAATACGTACGCATTGAGCATACGAGTCCTCAAAAAACCGTCACCAATCGCTTCGTAGTGACTTGTCACATTGTGCGCAAGTGCGATACGATCTCCGCTTGGTGACGCCGCGGTTTGCCGAAAGCTATCTCGTCACCATCTCGCCGCGCCATTGTGGTGACTCCCACGGTGACCATCCATCACGCCACCACTAAACCCTCAAGACGAAGCCGCCCCGAAGAGATCCTTCAAAGCCGGAGCACACAATCAACCCGAATTTATCAAATATTACAGAAGATTTTCGATATGACACGGAATTTCAAACAGTTTTTTCTTACGTGATTTTAAGTTGTGATTTGTCGTAGCACACATTTGATTTTGATTCACTTACCGCCCTTGGGGTTTGAAGTTCGGTGGGAACATACTTAATGAAACTGCATTTTAATGCAATGATATGAACCATAGGAACATAACAGTCAGAAGCCAGTAAATCTGACTCCAGTCTTGCCATGAAGTACCGTGTTACCCAGTTAATGGGTGGTGGAGGTCTGGTAGGCAGCCGCTCCTCGTAAAATACTGGTATTTAGCTAAATCCGGCTTGACTGAAAGCCGACTCCAATATAGTTTGGAAAAGGCTAGGCAGATGATGTTCCTATGGTTTATCTATTGAAACTGCGTAAAACAACAACATACAGTTTGTTTTAGTATATCCCCACTGAACTTCAAGAGCGAGAGAGAGCTCAATAAGTACGTGTAAAATGACGTTGTAAGATCAGATTGTGTGCTACTAGTGTCAGAAGAGAACGATAAGAAATAACTTAAACCAAATATTGCAGTTTTACGCGATTCGTTATCAAGTGCCGAAATAGCTCACTTCGTAAAGGGTTGGACTAAAAATCGAAGGAAAATCATTTTCTGCAATAAGATCTAACAAGCCAAGGTGATATGGGCCACTTTGCTTTGATGGGATGGGATAAACTTAGGCAAACAAAACTTGTCGCAGGTTATTACCGCCGTACGAGCCGTTATTATATTATTTTATACCCCATAATAACAAATTAAAGTCTTTCATTTATAGCCGTACAGAAACATAAAGTTATAAAACAAAAGAAACGACTTTACAACGATTAATACAGTAACTGTAAGTTAAAATAAAACGGCTGCGACTGTTTTAATGTATTACTTAATTTCAACGTTCAATATTTGCATTAAACACATCAACACGCTAGCACCCACTTTTTCATCGCCTCGCCCAATTAACAGTGACATTCGTTTAATTATAAAATGTAATTACTTCTTTTGTGAACGTAAACGGACAGGACAGGATATGTTTTTGGGCCACACCTCTTGTTCAATAAACTTAATGTCTGTAATTGTATTCTTTTATAAATATTTTAATGCATAAATTAATGAAAATTAAAAGAAAAGGTGTTTTTAAATTGCAATTAAGAATATTGCTGTATTGATAAATCTTATGAAATTAATGACACCAAGTCCTGTGTTAATTGGAGATTGGCCGAAAGAGGGAAAACACCCGGAGGATTTGAAAACAGTGACTTTGCCCAGACAGCGTCATCATCATCATAAGAGCCGAAAAACGTCCAATGCTGGACATAGGCCTCCCCCAAATGGGGGTTTAGCCATAATCGCTACGCTTGGCAGTAGTGTTGCCAGACGCGGGACGTCCCGAATTTTATGTGGTGGGTGGAATGTCCCGCGCGAGACAAGCGCAGCCCCGCTTTTCGGGGATAACTCTACCATAGTCTAAATATCTACGAAGGAATAACGAATACCTTTTAAAGTCGAAGAAGTCTTAACTACCTACGAGTACCTACCGATAGGGCAAATCTATTTTATTAAAATACATTTTCAATGGCTGTTTTTGCTATCTATTGTCATGTGAACGTAATTTTAACCTCATGTACAAAGATAAATAAATATTTAAAAACTTCTGATTATATACGATTTCGACGACTTTTTTTCTCAAAAAGATTCAAAGTTCCGATTTGCCAAAAAAAAAATCTGGCAACTCTGCTTGGCAGGCGGGTTGGCGATCGCAGTGTATGGTGTTGCGATTTTACAGAGAACGCTGCTGCCCATTCTCTGGTGATTCCCCTAGACGCCCCTTACGACACCCACGGGAAGTGATGGGATGGTATATTCTTTTATCCAGACAGCGTAGGTTGAGAAATAAAGTACCTTACTTTTTCTTTTCGATACCAGCCATTTTATATGGAAATATTTTGTTCTTTAGGTAT
Organism: Lacanobia oleracea; assembly: GCA_950371165.1. Classification (NCBI taxonomy): domain Eukaryota; kingdom Metazoa; phylum Arthropoda; class Insecta; order Lepidoptera; family Noctuidae; genus Lacanobia; species Lacanobia oleracea. Next base: position 9,468,080 of record OX493393.1, read on the forward strand.
TCCAATAGCCTAAACTAAAAAAAAAGGCTTGTGTTAGGTAGCTAGTCTAAGATTTAGGTACAAGGACTAAATTGATATCTAAAATTAATTAAGGAGACCTGACACAGCTAGAATATTAATTTAAAGTTGGTTAGCATGAATAACTCCATTTTTATTCAGGTCCCAATAGATGTCAATATAAGATAGTGTTTCTATGCGAATGTATAATAATTAAGGCGTCTCCAGTATGAAGTCTAAATTATCTTTTCTTCGATGACTAGATAATGGAAGTTATATCTTAAAAAGAAATATAATTATACGTTTATGTACTCAATTTAATTACCATAGCCCTTAATAATCCACTTCCACAAATGAAGTGATCGAAATGGTAAGGTTATGAATAAGAATAAGAATATTTTTATTTGTATAAAACATGGTACATTTTTAGGTCTTATTATATAAGGAGATCTGACATGTTTCGCCATTTACTGGCGTACAAATATTAGAACAATATGTAAATCGCTCTTTTTGACAAAATGTTAAATGTAAGATTAACTCTAGCCAACATAATTAAGTACCTACATATTAAATTAAATTAAATTATTATATTTATTTTCTATTAGATTAAAGTTTACGTTTTAAATTCGAATTAGAACTAGATAAGATATTTCGTAAGTAACTATTTCAGGTCAAAAAAAAAATTTCAAAAAATTCTTTTACGGTATAAAAACAATTATCGATTAGCCATTTCTGTAATTTGGATTTAAAATATTTCAATGGAAGCTCTCTAATTTGTTTAGGTATATTATTGTAGATTTTTATAGATGTTATGTAACTATTTTTATGGCATAGTGTGCTTTTGTGGGTAGGCATTCTTAGCCGTGTAGGGTCACGACGGGTATATTTTGAGTGTAGGTCACATGTTTTGAAAAATTTAGACTGTTCTTTTACAAAAATACCAGCTTGCAAAATATAAAGGCCTGTTAACGTTAGGATTTTTAATTTCTTAAATATAGGTCTGCATGATGTTATTGGACTGATACCATAGATTGCTCTTAGACATTTTTTTTGCACCCGAAATGCATCATTTATATTTGTAGAATTCCCCCAGAGTAGGAGTCCATATCTCAGCAAAGAGGAAACATATCCGTGGTAAGCAATTAGAGCTACTGCTTTACTCGCAGTACGCCTTAAGCGTTTAAGAGCAAATACAAACTGGTTTAATTTTTTACAAATGTGCTTTATATGTAGTTTCCAGTTACAGTTTTGGTCGAGAATAAGTCCAAGAAATTTGTAATTATTAACTTCATTGATTTGATGTCCTTCGCAAGTAATTTTAAATATTTTAGGTTTTGTGTTATAATTCTGAAAATTAATGAATTTGGTTTTATTTATATTTGCGCAGAGATAATTGTTTTCAAGCCAGTTTAAAATTTGAGTAATTGTGTCATTCAGATTTTTTTCGTGATCTATTTCTGATTTACTGTCATTTGTTACTATGACCGATATATCGTCAGCAAAAAGTATACATTGTTGTTTTAAAGCTGTGGGTAAGTCGTTAATGTAAATAAGAAAAAGTAATGGCCCAAGTATACTTCCTTGGGGTACTCCTGACTTGGTTTGGCTGTAATCTGAATTATATGATGTGGACTCGTTATTTTCATTTATTGAGCTTATTTCTACTTTTTGCTGACGGTTAGATAGATAGCTAGCTATCCAATCAAACACTATTCCTCTAATCCCATAACTGTAGCATTTTTTTAAAAGTAATTCGTGGTTGACAAAGTCGAAAGCTTTACTCATATCAAAAAAGACGACAGAAACTGGAATGCGGTTATCTAGATTTTCAATTACACTCTTTATTAGTGTAAATGCTGCTAATGTAGTTGATTTAACTCTTTGGAAGCCGTTTTGTTCTTCTTTTATTATATTATATTTTTCTAAAAAGTTAGTGAGTCTACGATGCATGACTTTCTCAAAGATTTTTGATAAATTAGATATGAGGGTTATAGGGCGGTAATTAGTTAAGTCATTTGTGTCACCTTTTTTAAACAATGGCTTTACGATTGACTGTTTTAGCTTATCTGGAAAAATACCTTGCCAGAATGAGAGATTTATTAAATGTTCGATAATTGGGGATATAATGGTGGCACAGGATTTGAGAATATGAGTTGCTAAACCGTCAAATCCAACTGATCTGGTGTTGTTAAGAGACATGATGGTGTTTTTTACTTCATTCTCATAGCATGGATGTAAGAACATAGTTTGAGACATATTTGGTAAATCATTTGATGGTTTTTTGCCAGAAGAAGTTTTATTTTTGCTATGCAATTCTTTGGCTATATTTATGAAAAAATCGTTGAAGGAATTTGCAATTTGAATAGGTTTATTTATTAGGTTATTGTCTGTTTTAATAGTCTCAATAGTTGTTTTTGTATTTACTTGATCAGTTTTATTCTTTATGATATGCCATGCAGCTTTGCCTTTATTTTTTGACGATGATATGATTTTATAGTTAATAAGATGTTTGGATTTATTAACGCATTTTTTGAAAATTGTACTGTATTTTATGTAGTTTGATGAATCATCTTTAGATTTGGAAATGTATTGGAGGTACCTCAGTTTTCTTTTTTGTTTACTTGATTTTCTAATTCCTGTTGTAATCCACCTTGGTGACGTACAGTTCGAATTTATTTTAACTTTATTGATCGGAAAGCAAAGGTTGTAAAAAATGCAGAACGTTTCATGGAATACGTCAAAAGCTGAATTTAAGTTTTCGTTATTATAGACCTCTGACCAACTTAGCGCTGATAGACAATTCATAAATGTATCTATGTTGTCTTTATTATAGTCTCTTTTGTAAACATACCAGCTTTTTCGCCGAATTGGTTTATTGCTTATGAGAAAATTTAAAGTTTGGCCTGTATTATGGTCGGAGAGAAATAATTCGTGTACTGTACCTTTTGCATCTTCGATGTTACTTATAAAATGATCAATGCAGGTCTTTTGTCTAGTTGGTTGATCTATATGTAGCCTGAGACCAAAGTTTAGTAAAGTGTCTTTTAGACGAGATGCTATTTTATTGTTTTTGAGTGTATCTATATTTAGATCACCCGTCAGTATAACTTTTTTGTTGGGCTTATTACATATCTTATGTAGTAATCATTCAAATTTATCGAAGAATGAATTGATGTTACTATCTGGGGTTCTATATAAGCAAATAATAATACAGCTGAGAGACGAAAATTCTATACCGCAACATTCAAATACTTTGTCGGTTGACATGGTGTTACAAATAGCTAACTCCTTATACTCTAATGAATTCCGGGCAAGAATACAAACACCACCTCTTTTTTCTTTTACTCTAGAGTATGATGTTACTAGTTGAAAATCTTTTAAATTTACATTATTTTCATTACCTCTTTTTATGAAAGTTTCTGAGAAGCACATTACATCAATGTACTTTTTGTTTTTGTTAAATTCGTCTATGCATAATTCTATATTTTCTTGTTTGTTTAATAGACCAGCTATATTCTGATGAAATAGTGTAAGTGACTCTAAATTATTACATTCGAAAAAACGTACTATTTTGTTGAGGAGGTGTTTTTTCTTTATTTAGTTCAAGATGTTTTTTGCGTATTAAATCGAAATAATATGGTATAGTTCCTTTAACGTATTTGTTGTTATTATAGGAACTGCCATCTGTTTTATGTGTAATATCCGTGTTAATTGTTTCTTCATGGCTAGATAATGTTTTTTTACAAGTGAAAGCATTATCTCGAGGTGAAATCTTGGTGTTGACATTTAACATATTGGTTTCTGAAGTGAAATTTAAGAACTTTGTATTATAGTCTAATGTATCAATCGTGGAGTTAATTTTTTTACACAGTGAATATACAGATACTTTATAACAATTTAAAAAAGTACAGTTACTAATATTATTACAAAAAATTTTCAATGTTTCATTTAATGTCTTTTCTTTTAAATGACAACTTTTATTCACACCAAGAATAATGACTTCAGTCTTTTCGAACTTTTTGGCAACATACGATAAGTTGTGTAACAGTTTTATGGGGTTGTCGTCGTTTTCACCAACACTTATAATTAATTTATCTTCGTTCGTTATATTAATAAGATCGCAGAAACTAAGGATGTCATTTGCTAGGGCTTGTGATTTAGTAGTGGATTGAATTCTATATTTTTCGTACCTGGTATTGACTCTCGAATGAATCAACTTAACTGCTAGTCCCACACATTGTTGAGCGCCAAATATGTAAATAGATTTATGTTTATTATACATGTTTTTTTCTGTTTCTATGCATGTCTGTTTATGTGTAGTTTTTTGTTCTTCATTAATTGTTGGAACTGAATTGTTCGTTTTAGTTAGATGTAACTTAGAATCATATCCGATAGACGCGTTGCGGATATTTTTAGCTTGTAAACATCTTAACACTCTTGAATCTTTTATTGTGCTGCTAGTATTAGACGCTTGTAATGTTGTATTTGGGTTGATAGGTAGCTCATGGGATCCTATGGGATTTATTCTTTTAGAAATTCTATTTACCTTTTACACAAATAACAAAACCATCTGAGTACCAAACTTCTGTAGGTACGTCAATCTTATAAAATTCGAATTTGTGTTTTTGTCTTTTTATTAAGCATGTGAAGTTCTGAAACCTCTAAAGAAGTCCTGATGAAAGAGCACAAGTAGCTACAGTACACAAGTCAATAAGAAAACGTTTGATAAATAGCATAAGCAGTGCTAACTATTCCTAAAAAGGTACACAAAATGTGTCACCGTCTAGATTCTAGTTAGCAAACGAGCCAAGAGGATCATCGGCAATGAGAGGCTCGTCGCGACGAAGCTCCAAAGTCTTGAGCATCGACGACGAGTTGCCAGCTTGTCGGTTTTCTACCGGTTGCCTTTTGGGGAATGTGCGACGGAATTGCATAATTTAATACCGCCAAGCCCGTTCCATCATCGGACCACAAGACGAACGGTGATGCGCCACTGGTACATGGTGGACATCCCACCCACGCGCACAATACGTTTTGGGAACACATTCATAATGCGTAACAGCTAAGTGTGGAATTCCCTGCCGGAGTCTGTGTTTCCTGATAGCTACAACCTGGGAGTCTTTAAGTCAAGAGTGAATAGGTTACTTCTAGGCAAGCTTGCTCCATCTTCGACCACATCATCGCTTACCATCAGGTGAGATGGTGGTCAAACGCGTGCCTATAAATAGTAAAAAAAAATATAGTTAGCAGGAATCCTAAAAAAAGTTACAAGTGACATTTCAACGTTTCCAATCAAAATTTTAAATTAAATTTTATTTACATAAAAACCCAGCACTCCGTAACATTTTAATTTCATCAATTGGTAAAAGTCGACTTAATACATTGCCGTACGCCCGCACGTACAATCGATACCGACTGCCCCATCACTATTTCCTCCGTGACGTATCATGACGACAGCTCGCTTACTAGATGACGCCGCTCATTCGGAGAATGCATGATCTTTTTGCGAACTACCCGCTACTAACTTCTTACCTTTTATTATTATAATCGGATTGTAATGAAAGCGTACAGTTTGAAACCCAAACATTTTTAAATCTATGTGGGTCCATACTAAGACTTGCACATAACCCCTATTTGAACAGTAAGTATCTAATACTAATGTTAGGTAAAACAATGTATAAAAATAGCAAATAACAATATTATAATTTTAATGTTTGTAAAGGCGATAGCCTGTGTAACAATTTAAATCGTGATTTGTGTACAAATAGAATAAGATCGTTTGTAAACTGTATTTTAAACCATGTAACAAATAAAGACCATGAAAAATCAATCAATCAATAGAAAAAGACGCCAGCTTATACTGATTTTGTTAGCACTTGGTAGCTTACTTTACCTTTAAAAGACTTGTGAAGTCTCCAAAGGATGCCTACGGGCTCCAACAAATACCTCTACTAGATGGTTCTAACGCTCTATAGGTAACTTGATTCCCATATCAAAAATTCCTGTCCTTGTTAGCTAATATTTTGTTAGCAGGGTTTATGTTGCAAACCTGCGAACTGGCGACATGGTGGGCCATAAAATGAGAGGTGTTATTATTCAAACACGCGTCGCGCGTCGTCCAGCTCTGCTCACATTCCGGAGGCATCGGGTTTTATGACTCCCGCGCTGCATCGTCGATCGCGAATGTTAGTTCAGCAGAGTTTAGCTGTGCTGTGATTATGTTTTGTTTTAGAATTATTTGGTGGGGTACAGTGCCAGCCGGAAATATGACACAACTGACTGCCGCCCGCGTTTAAATCGGAAATCATTCCAAGGGAACGTGTACCCGAGATAAAAAGTTAATCCAGGTTATAAAATAATTTTTGTGTCAAAGAGCAACAAACATCCACCCATCCTGCTGGATAGGTAGTAGGTTAGTAGGATGAGCAATGCGAAAGAGATTTTAAAACACACAAAAGGAATCCACAATGCGAGATAGATATGAAGAACAAATCATAAGTAGGTATAGCTTATTAGTATATACTGCTTGGTGACCATTTAATGTACTAAAACTCGTTTGACGGGCTGTTCACGGCGTACTTGGTGCCTTCGTGAGTTACCTAGTCCGTATATTTTAGGGACGTTCGTTTCACTTTGCTCATACCTGGTGACTCGCTAGGGGCTAGGCAAGCCAATTTTTTTGAGTATTTTATAAAAAATAAATTTGTTTTCCTATGACCTATCCACAAAGCTCTATCTTCTTCAATCTACCACCTGCTTGTTTATTTAACGTAATACTTATCATCACTTCAGCCAGGAGACGTCCACAGCTGGACATAGGCCTCCCCCAAATGTGGCAACATCAACCGGACCTGTGCTTCACGCATCCAACGTATGTACGCAGCCACACCAGGTCATCATTCTACTCTGAATCTTCCAATGCTGCTGTTTAATGTAACATAAACACATTTTTTTATTGTTTTTCGTATTGATAAGCACGCGTTTGACCACTATCTAACCTGATGGTAAGCGATGATGTGGTCGAAAACGCTTGTCGGGAAATAACCTTTATTATGTACCAACAGACCATTTTATGAAACCCTTTTACAATACTGACATTTCACATAATTTTATTATTAATACTTGCCTTCTGCAGATGTCCATTGCATGTAGGTATGTCGGTAATCGGTGAACAACAAGGGTAGGGAATATGATCGTATGCAAACAAAGTGTCGACTTAAAGAGCACTTCGTCTAAGCTTTTATGGTGTCGTTTATTTTAGCAACATTAAACGTGGGCCTATAAGATCATTTATTCTGTACTTGATAGTTTTCTTAGGTGCTAAAGAATAACAGCCGCACAGGTCGATCTTCAAGGTTAAGCAACGCTTGCCAAAGTTGGTCTGTGGATGGGTGACCATCTTAACATACTGAGTTTTCTCCGTGCCTCGGAAAGCACGTTAAGCTGTTGGTCCCGGCTGTCATTTGTAGAATATTGGCAGTTTTTACGGATAGTCAGAAGCCAGTAAATCTGACTCCAGTCTTGCCAAGAAGTACCATGTTACGCAGTTCATGGGTTGTAGAGGTCTAGTAGGCAGCCGCTCCACGTGAAACACTGTATTTAGCTGAATCCGGTTTAACTGGAAGCCGACCCCAATATAGTAGGGAAAAGGCTAGGCAGATGATGATGATATCAGGCTCATACTAGGTAGGTTCAAATGGAAGTATCTAACATGCAGAGAACGGATTATTTTATGGATCTTGCTAATAGCGTTGTAAAGTTAGTCGACCCCAATATAGTTGGGAAAAGGCTAGGCAGATGATGATGAGATAGTTTTCACATCTAATAAACAACAATTTTAGTTGGAAAGCCATGATAGCACAAATTCAGAAAAGTAGTAATTTTATGCTTCTTGTTTTGTAAAAGAAAATACTCTAAATGATTTATTGTTAACTTTAAAGAAAAACCCATATTACCTATTTATAATATTATTCCAACCACGATTTCATCATATTAATACTTTTGTATGTAAAATAATCTTACCTTTCGCAGACAAAGAACTGCAATCCTCAACAAAATCGTCCACCTGAAGCTGAAAGCCGATTAAGTGCAAAACGTTAGCCGCTACAGGCAAGCCCCGCTAACAAACTAGTTTCGCAGCAGTTTGGCAAATGTGGTGACTGCTAAACTTGCAGCTACAGCTGAGCTAAGCTAAATAATCTGCTAACCAAGCTGCACAAGTTATGCTGCTGTAGCGACAACGTTGGCTATAATGGTGGCTTTTACCCCTAATTTAATAGCTGAACATAGCACACGTACGTTGATTTCAAAGTATGGTTTATTTTGGTATTTTTAGGCTTCGTACCTCAAAAGGAAAAAATCGGAACCCTTATAGGATCACTTTGTTATCTGTCCGTCTGAATGTCAAGACCCTTTAACTCGGGAACGCGTGTAGGTATCGAGTGAATTTAAACTATGTACTCAAATCTGCGTTCCCTTGAAGCTATGAAAAAATTATAGTTCTAAGTTAAGGTAAAAAAAGAAGATACGGCTGTTAATAGCGCAAAAAACGAATATTTCGACACTCTCAAGGGAATCTAAATTTATAGGGTATTTCCCATTGACCTAGAACTATGAAATTTGCCAAATAATACTGTCTTATACTACAGGTATAGGGAAAAGTCTAAAAAATGTACATGATTTGTCATAAAATCATAAAAATAAAGTCTTTATTTAAAGTACGTAATCAATCATCGAGCGTAATAAACCACTGATTGGATTTAAAATCTAGGTAGGTACATAAAAATATTTAGTGTTATCCCGAGTATCATTTAGCGTTTACTTCATCAAAATCGACTCACAAAATCAAAAGATATTGTTTTTTTAAGTTTAGGAAGAAACTTTCTAATATATTCTAATCAGTCAGAGCGCCATCTATTGAGAAAAAATAAAATGCTCGAAAGCATGAAAATAACACCATAACAAATGAGTTATTGTTAAACTTTTAATACGTACCAAAATAGTAGTAAATATTTTAATACATTATCGTTATTAATCGTATCATACGTTTTTTAACGTTTTCCGCTGCCAAATACTTTGTCAGTTTACGAAATGGTCGATAGATGGCGTTGCACTGATGACAAGTTTTTCTGAATCGCGGTGTTAATATCCATTGGAGAACGACCCTCACACGATTTTTAAAACAATGCAGCATTGTAATTCTTTAAGGGTATATTTAGGTTCAGTTTCTAAAGCTCTTGAAAAGTATCTGCTAGGGCCAAATTCGTTAAACCTCTGATTTGTAATTGTGCATTAAGCATTTATCGTAGAACTGTCTTGAATGAATTTAGTACCTACTTGTAAAATACTGGATGGTTCGACTTGCGGATTAGGCCTGTTGGGTTCCATACCAAAGGAGCTGACTACTATATCAAGCCACCGCGATAGATTCTTAGCTCGGAAAAAACTGCGAAACTTGATTCCTGCACTATTTATAATACGTACCTACGAATTTGTACTCGGTGCGCGAGTCCGACTCGCTCTTGACCGGTTTCTTTTTAATGTGTTCGGTATGGGTTCTGTACCGGGAGGGTAACCAACGGAACCTTATTACTAAGCCTCAGCTGTATGTCCGTCTGTCAGCGTGCTGTAGGTATCTAATGATTAATGAACTGTAATAGCAAGATAGTTAAAACATCACCTGCCTAACTTTTTCCCAACTACATTGGGGTCACATTCCAGTCAAAGGGGATTAAGCTGAATACCAGTATTTTACGTAGAGCGGCTGCCTACAAAACCTCCACAATCCATTAACTGGGTAACACGGTACTTCTTAGTAAGACTGGAGTCAGATTAACTGGCTTCCAATAATCTGTTACGACTGCCAAAAATCTGCAAATGACAGTCAGGACCAACGGCTTAACGTGCTTTCCGAGGCACGGAGGAAACTCGGTATGTTCAGATGGTCACCTATCCACAGACCAACCTTGGTAAGCGTTGCTTAACCTTAAAGATCGACCAGTGTGGCTGTTGTTATTTAGCCTCTTGCTCCAAGATAGTTAAAACGATAGCCGCTTATACAGGCTAGCCCCGCTAAAAAAACTACTCCGTAGATGTTTGGCAAATATGGTGACAGCTAAACTTGCAGTTACAGCTGGGATAAGCTAAAATAATCAGATAACACAGCTGCACAAGTTATGCTGCTGTAGCGACACCTTTGGCTGTAATGGTAGCTTCAGCTAAGATTTTAATAGCTGAACATAGCACAGGTACGTTGATTTCAAAGTATATTTTTTGCTATGTGATTATTTGATATTTGGGTTCCGTACCCAAAGGGCAACCAAAACCCTCTCGATCTGTCTATCAGAAGCTCGCGGAACACGGAACAGAATAAACAGGGGGGCTAAAAATACCATTTTAGGAGAATCATAATATTAATCACACAATAATCTATTACAATTGTCTACAAGTTACGGTTCTTGACATACAGTCCTCTGAAAGATAGACGGACGGACAGACAGCAGAGGCTTAGTAATATGGTTCCGTTCCCTTTGTGTATGGAACCCTAAAAAGTAGAATACACTAATAGGTACCTACCTACTACTTACTCGTAGAGCCATGCTATTGCTTTTAGAACACGATGCGTGCATCTGACGCTTAAAAGTGGAAAGACTAGACCTCTTCTTGTGTTGCCTCAGTTTTATGTCAAGGAATTAATTGGATTAGTGCCATGGAGTTGCATTTTAACTTTTAATGTTATTATTATTGGTGTAAGGATGTAGGATAATGAGAAAACCTGAAGAAACAGGTGTAACTGAAGTCATTCAGTTATTTAACTGTATTTTTTTCGCCATTATTCGCCATCGATACTTAATTAGTAACTGCTATTGCAAAGTGCTTATTAGTTCTTAAACTGAGCAACCATCTTTTACGACTTACAATGTACGAATACATTGACTCTTATGAAGTCTCAGTTATATTATCTGTCTCAGGTCTGGAACTGATGGTTGCGGAATTTGTTCGAAAGAGTCACCGCGGCCCGGGAACGTAAAGGGCATTAGGAGGAACACGGATGGGTTTTAGCCAGTATGAGTCTGACACTCCCTTCCGCTTCGCCCAGAGCGGAAGGAGTCATTTGTGACTACAAATCCTTAAAAAAAGCCTTTGAATTTTTTTTGGTCTTGTACCTTTACCTTTTGAAGGAAAAATACATGAAAACTGAGTATGATTCTGTGATATTGGCAACACTGAATCGGTGAGTAACAGCCTATCCTACCGTTTTAGTAGTAAAAAAAACAGACAAACCTTATAGTGTAATATACCATTTTGGATACCATTTCAAAAAAAGTATTACAGTAACTTTACTCGTAAAGAACAGATAAATTGTAGACAGTGCAGCATTTCACGAATTTTCTGAAAACGTATTTACCTCAACGTTGCGTAGATCATTAGCAAGTAATTTTAACTAACAGCAGTAGTTTTTCAAAAACAAAGGTACGGTAGGTACCTAATGCAATAGTTTACTAAAAAATAAATACCGACACAAAGTTTCATTCTCTGGAACAACACACATGTGCATTCTGTAGGTACATTCTGCTAGCAATAAACCACATATAAATAAACCACTACAACCTGTGCTATAAACCGTCCGAATCAAACAAAATATTCCCCCATAAAAACTTATTGCAGATTTCAATTATACGTTTAGCTATGGTTCTAAATACTCCATAACTTGATCCTACGTAATGATACAACAACAGCTGTATAAAGTATCACTTACCCTACAGTAACATCTCGGCGGAAACATTTCGCAATGTAGAGGTTCCCTCAGAGCGACGCCGACAAGTTAATTTTACGCCTCTACACTCACTCATTTCATAATAATAAAATTGCTGTACAGCAGAATCCGTTGCTTTATTTGTGAAAACTCTTCCTTCGGAGACAACTTAAGCAAAAACGTATTCTATATTGACTGTCTAAAGTTTATTTTCGTTTGTGGGACTTAAGGTATCGTTCTCTCAAATCAGAGGGTCGCCTGATTGGGGTATCATAAGCTTGTGAGTGTAGTTTGAAACAGACAGCGACATTGATACTCTTATTACCAAAACGTCAGGGGTCAGGCTTGTCTGTAGGTGTGTGTGTGTGTGTGAGGGTGTGCGGGTGGGCAAATCACCACGAAACAACTTTACAAGTGTAATTGTCGCGGCGGGTGCCAGTAATTGATTTATTCCACGCTTGTAATGCGGCCCTGCACTATTCTCATTGAGCTCCGTGATTGCCTGCGACAGGGGATTTCGGCAAATGTCTATCGATAGTTGTATTGTAGGTCGATGATTTTATTGTTATGTTGTTTCGCAATTATTGTCGGTGTTGTTATTGAATCGATGATTTTTTATAACCATTTTAATTACAGTGAGTTTTTAAATCTTTTTACGAGTAGTACGTTACAATAACCATGTATTATTTCATTCCGTGTTTTCCTCATGGCCTGCGGTTTCAGAGTCATTCAAACTAGAGGAGCCTTTCAATATTATATTTGGAGAAACATACACATTTCTTTAAAAGCTCCTCCATAACCTTATGTACTACATTTTTTAACGTTACGATCTAAGTATCAATTTTTACTCAGCAGTTATGAGCTATAAAAACACTCCCACAGCACATTACTATAAACATTACATTTTGCCGATACAAGTAATATTCAGAGCTCAATATAAAGTTCATAAATATTTAATAGATATTTTCCCACAATGGGGTGGCCATTCACACCCGTTAACCCTCGAGTGTGCCGTAAAAATGGGACTGATCGGAGAATATATTCCATTTGGCCGGTCGGCGGCCCTCTGAGGTCTTACTAAGCAAATTGTTAGCTTGTCTCTCAATTATTGTTCGCCTTTCAATCGCTGTTAGATGATTTATGAAATTTCTGGCCAGTGTGGCTACCGTTTGTCTGTTTTTTTGTTGTTGTATAAATGAATGTGACTAATTTTTTAGGCGAAGAATAATCGTGATTAATTATGGTTATAATTTTTATAAAATTTTGAATTATGTTTCTCCTGTATTAAATTAGTTTATAGAGACTTGTAACGGCTGAGCTAACAAAACAAAAGCTCATACAGAACCGATTGATATTAAGGTCAGGTTAATTTAATCATAGGTACTTGGAAATAGCTAAGAATCTAAGTCATTACAATAATATTACTAACTATAGAAACCTCGAGGAGCTCGTGGCTAAATAATAAGAGGAGCTCGTGGCTAAATAATAAGAGGAGCTCGTGGCTAAATAATAACAGCCGAACAAGTCGATCTTTAGGGTTAAGTAAGGCTTGCCAAGGTTGGTCTGTGGATAGGTGATCATCTTAACATAACGAGTTTCCTCCGTGCCTCAGAAACCACGTTAAGCCGTTGGTCCCGGCTGACATTTGTAGATCTTTGGCAGTCGTTACGGGTTGTCAGAAGCCAGTAAATCTGACTCCAGTCTTGCCAAAAAATACCGTGTTACCCAGTTAATGGGTTGTGGAGGTCTGGTAGGCAGCCGCTCCACGTAAAACACTGGTATTCAGCTGAATCCGGTTTGACTGGAAGCCGACCCCAATATATAGTTGGGAAAAGGCTAGACAGATGAAAAAATTACTAGAAACCTCGACATACTTACACATCTGTCAAAACTAAAGTAACTAAAGTGAATACCTGTTCTACAATAAGCAGCATACAAGTACAAGAGATAGATAGCCTTGTCGATAATGACCGGTGTAAAATCGTACATGTCAGCTTGTCTCACGTGTAACGCCTATCAGCTGTTAATTACCGCCCACATCGCTTGAGGTCGCCACTGTCTCGTCATCATATACAGAATGACTTTTTATCTTAATCTAAATAAATCTAGGCAATAAATATCTATGAAAGACACGTCCAAATCAGGAACAAAAATCGGTTGTTCAGTACATTTTTGTTCGCCAAAATCGACAAAATGAGTTGGTTTTTTCATTCAAAATTGCGTCTTTCATTGATACCTAATTTCTGGGAAAATTTTAACGTTTGTAAAAATACAGGCTGTATACTAAGCTGTCATATTATGTCTCTTGACTACCATTTTGGAATATTATTGAGTATCGATGTCGATAGCGCCCACGCGGGACGTCACTGTTCCGTCAAGTAGGTACCTACCTACTCAAATGTTAAGCTCAAGTTAGACAGTAACTGAAATTTAAATGACTCATTGGTCTATTTCATTTTCACAGTATTAGTTCTAATACTGCCATAATGATTTTCAACCAAGTACCTAATTATAGTCTGTTTTTTAATCTCAGAGCCCAAATTGACAAGTGAAAATGGCAAACTGACATAAATTTGAATAGCATTTATTTTGAACTAACACTGAACTGACATACTTAATATAACAAAATTGCGTTTTCACTTACAAAACTGCTGACTCATCGCATTACGTAGAAGTTTTGCAGTTGGAATCACGTTTATTTTGGGGTTTATTATTAATTTATTTAATGAATATTTACTTATTTATTTTTTTATTTCTTATGAACTATGGTCGGCTGCTATGTTCAATAAAAATATTTCAGTTTCTGAGAACAAGAAAGTCAAAGTTGGCCATTTGTATCAGCCACCATTTATATATAACTAGGCCTCTTAAGCAGAGTTTCAGTCATAGTTTGTTAAAGAATACCTGTTGTTATGGATTTAATAATTACCAACATTATGAATGCGAAGGTGAGTTTGTTTGTTTGTCACGCAATCATGCCTAACGTTGAACCGCTTTTAATGACTTTTGGCATAGATTTGACGCCTCTGGAGACGGCTATAGACGTGGATTATAAATGCTTGTTGAATATAAAGATTGCAAGCTCTGCAGCAGGTAGGTATCACGCCACATCGTGACGCGTCCATTTACAAGAAAAAGCGTTAAAACGAATTCTGTATGTTCTCAGTGTACGTGTCGCCTTAAACAGACTTGTGTGCCTATTTACATAATCACATTGTGTATTAAGTAGCTCAAACATGTAAACATCGAATGAATCGAATTATCAGAAGCAATAATTGCAAAGGGGTAGGTACCTACTACGACTGCGTGTACCTGTACTCCTAAGTAGCACGTGTAGCTCCACCATTAGACAACACTATTCACGCCTCCAACTACTATCAATACACACGTCCCGATACTGAAAAGACATTAAGCCTTCCTTTACACTATCAATTTTCGACTTTAACTCCTTGAAATAAAGCAAAAGTTCCTCTGTTACCGCCGTTCTTTTCAATTTTCCTCCAATCGAATTTGGCTGTAACATCAATCGAGTTCCCACATTTTCCGGGCGCACTTACACAATATCAATCAGGTTTTATTGGTGTTGTCGGGGGGTGCGGGGCGCGGCAGGGTAGTGCCGGGTGCGCGGGGCGGGAGGGGTAGGACTATTTGTATCAATAACCTGTCAATGGTCTCAGGGCCCGCGGGACCTCTGCCCCGCAAACTTGATACTTGCGTCTGTCTGTGACCGCATTGATTTGATTAGGAATGCATTACGATAGGCGTGCGAATTACTCGATGTGAACAATTCGTTTTCAATACAGTGCAATAAATCAAGTTCCTATTGAAGACACGCACGGCGCCATTTATTTGTAGGAAAATGTTATTACAGAGCGCGATCGTCTGATAAACAAAACAAACGGCTAGTAAATAATCTACATTCCAGAAGCAGACAATTTGAAAAAATGTTTTGCTCTCAAAGGTCTGTCGGCGAAATTACCATAACATTCGTGGAATAAAACATAACGAAAAAGGTTCCATTTACAAAGTTGCCTCGTAACACTACATTATCTGCTATCAGTGGCGGTCGACAAAGTAAAATTGGGGACATCTTATTTCCTCGGCTGGTTTGCAAAACACGTTCACGCTTCCCACCTATCCCCACATCTCAACGCTTATAGATAGTATCTGTTACACCTATTAGGGTTGCTAGAGAGTGAGTGGGTAATGCAGGGTTTTACCTACAATGCGTGGTTACTTTGTTCCTTTTCCTTAGCCGCTCATTTGCAGCCAGCAATGTGTTTGACGTAATTTACTTCGACCGTAATTTGTACGTGTCGTCAGGGGTAGTGTAATACCAGTTCAGGTGGGCGCCTTCTTCACGCCGCTGCCGCCGATAACACGCTAATGCCCTCAACTTTGCACCGCAAAGGGGAGGCCGGGGGAGGCGCCGGGGTGGGGGTAGAGGAAGGGAGTAGCCATTCGTAGAGGAAAAACGGGAAAAGTCAGATCATTCGCGTTATTGAACGCGAATAACTTTATCGAGTTGCAATATGCGCTGCGAGCTCTGCGAACTGCATTATTTTTAAGTGGGTACTCCCATGTGGATTGGGTAATAATTAGATTACTTCACAAACAGAAGGTTACGTGAAGATCATTCTTATTACATACGGTTAACATTAATTTTATTCTTGCTTCGAGTAGAAGGTACATAGGTATAGTGTTACTTGGCACAGTAGGATGCAAGGTGCTCGGTGCATGTAAGTGATAATGAAATTATAAGCTATTGTATACAATAAATTATAAGAGTCTTTATATCTTTTAAATTACTCTTTTCAACTGTAGTATTTCAATTAATTCAGCTGTAGAGCAGACCTTCAACATTAAAACGTTCATAAAATAATCATAAACGGTGAGTTATGCCGCGATACACATAAACGCCACGCTCCAATGAACACACGGGGCAATAAATAAAAACGCTCAATTCCATTAGCGCACCATTCTGATAATGTGCCCACCTTAGCGATGAGGCCTGAACGCCTATTCTATATGCATTGTTTCAGCAAACGCGCGCGTTTGCGTTAATATTTCATAACGCACGTTTCGCGTTTACCGCGTAAACGGCGGACCCACGATTTGTTCCGGTAGCGACTGCCAAGGTAAGAGTACATACATTTGTGGTAATAAACGTGAATTTATTACCCCGTTACGTTTGCAGTTTTACTGAAATGTGGAGATGTGTGGGCCCGCCAGTGACATTAGCGCCGGCTGCCGAGCTCCGCCCTGTCTCCCGTACCCTACCTATGTATTAAATCAAGCTGTATGTAAATGATATAGAACATTGTTCTTTACAGCCGAATGTTGGGAACAGAAGGTATGTCTGTTGCTGAAGTGTCTACGTTACATCGTAAAGTTCTGTTCTGGTTTGATTGCGAGAGAATTTGTGTTCTACCTTGCCAGCGCAGGACTGGCATATAAAACTGTTTCCTTTCTCTTTGCATTTATTATATGACTCCTTTAGAACCTGCCTACGACAGCAAATACTGATTAATAATATAATGAACGTAGTTCTCTTGAAAAAAAAAAACTTTTAAATTTGAGTCAGTATTTTGCTTACAAAAATACTGACTCAAATTTAAAAGTTTTTTTTAAATCCAGTTTGACTGGAAGCCGACCCCAATGTAGTTGGGAAAAAGCTAGGCAGATGATGATGATTTTGCTTACAAAAATAGGCCCTGCTATTTTCGTAGGTATTATACTTAAATCTCTGACTTAAGATAACAACTTAGTGTAATGTTGTGTAATGTTTCCCTCAAATAGAACATCCGACTACTTTGCTAAGCTGTCGAGTATACAAAACACTAAACAGAGATCTAAACTTCGATAACCCAAAGAATTCTCGCGTAATTCGGTGCCATCCCGTCACCTCGCCACGTACCGCGGTGTCGTCGACATCAGAGCTAAGGAGTGCGAATGTTCACGAGCAGAAGAACCCGAACATAAACATTCGGGGCACGTCGGCGCGGCTCGGAGCCGCAGTTAAAAGGGGATTATGAGCCGAGTGGCCAATAACGCCGCATTACAAGCCCCTGCTCCGCCAGCCTGCCGATAAGCCACACCGAATGAGGCTTTGTCTCTACTTACCTACGTCTACTTATGTATCAGTTTGATAGTCGTAGTTCCGAGGTGGCCAGACAGCAGTTTCGATTTAAACAGTTGAAGAATGACAGGATATGAAATAGACAACTTCAAACACTGCGTATAAAGTTCCGAAGAGTTATTTCACGATAAACACCAGCTTATCGTTAATCTGCAATGTAACGAGTTCATCAGATCCCTCGCAAAAACTGCCCCCATCACTATATTTAATTAACGCAACAACATAACAACCGGTACTAAAACCAAATGAAATATTCAGTCAAACGTTAAATTCAATCGGAGCTTATCAGAATAGGAGCGTCATCCGAACAATATCTACGATTGGAAACACTTTTACAAGCAATAAATTCTTGGTGGCTGTGTCACTGGCTACAACATTTATTAGCTACAATCCCGATTAGATTAGCGTTGCATCCCGACCCTGCGGGCCCCAGGCCCCAGGCTGCCAGGCCCCAGGGACGTGAAATTTGTCCCAGTAATGTAGCCACGCGCGCAACTAATTCGATGTAGCCGACCCTTCCTCTATGTGACTCGAATGCCTCGCCTCGACACTGCTTCATTTTAATTGAATAGTTGGCGTGGGGTGACGCCGTTGTTTTCCTAAAGATAACTTTATAGCCGCTTTGCATAATTGCCCGCCGGCGCTCTAATTTGTTACAATTTCGCAATCTGTCACACTTTCGTACGAAAGAGACAAACGAGCGCTAATTTAAATAAAAAAATCTGAAAAACTGAAATGAAATGTGATAAAAAAAACTTTGTTTCATTAAGGTAAATAAAGGGAGTGTAGCTGCAACACAACCATATATACAATAAACAACAAGAGCACACATGAATAAAAATGGGTCATAATGATAACGATCATAACTGTCATCACCAATATTGCGAAGTATACTCGCCATCATAGTACAAGAAAACAAAAAGTTTGATGTAGTAGATGTAGTTAGTTGTAAAATTATACCTAACTACCTATCTTCGCCAAAAACTAAAAAAAATAAATCGGTAAATAAAAAGCTCATCTTGTATCGTTCGTGTTCGAGCCAGAGCTTGCTGAGCTTCTCCGTTCTGTTACGTAATAAATGAGACGCCCACCGCCATCTAACGGCCCTCTAGGAAATTACAAACAATTTTCTGCGAACTACGTACCGAGCCGTTTACAAAAACGACGATATGATGTTGATATAGAAGTTGTTATTAATAGAATATATACCTACAGCGTTTTTCAGGCGCTGATAATTAAGTGGAGAAACTTTCAAGTTCAAGTCAGTCAAGTTTAGTCTGACCGTTCGTTTTACGATACAGGGCTTTTATGTTATACTAGTTGTCCCGCGCAACTTCGTTTGCGTCACAATTTTCATCACTGCTCCGCTCTTATTGTTCTTAGCGTGATGATAAATATAGCCTATAGTCTTCCTCGATAAATGAATTTTTCAAATCGCACCAGTAGTTTCTGAGATTAGCGCGTTCAAGTAAACAAACAAACAAACTCTTCAGCTATATATATTTGTATAGATTGGTAAGTACTAGCTTTTGCCTGGACTTCATACACCATATTCCGTTTTTTTCCCGTTCCCGGAATTTTGGGGAATCTTCTCTGAGTGCTCCCCTATACTCCCCAATCAACCTTCATGCCAATTTGACCTTTCTACGACGTTTCGGCTGTGCGTTTTCTGTCAGTCATAATAACTGACTGAAACGGAAGAATTTTATACATTAGGATATTTTTACTGTAGGTGAAAAGCAAATGACGATTTTCCTCACAATAATCAAGCATTATCGTGGCTGTTTCTTGAAACTATAGGTACTCTTTTATCTGTTGTTGGTATCAACACTATTAAACAGTTGATCGTTAGATACTATATCATCTAACTGAAGCTCGTAGTCCGCAAAGCAGTCACTCATCAGTCAGTCAGTCAGTTGGTGTCTCAGCAGTATCATTTCACCTTTATTGGCTGAAACACTGTGGCTAAGAAAATACTTTTCATTTGATACACTTAATAGTTCACGTCACGTGATCAACGTATTCGAAAAAATATTCGTAGCACTGCTACGCCTGGCGTGGATGTCATTCTTTTTTAATCTGTGAAATTGCTGGTAATAATACAGGAAAGATAGAGGTAGGATATAACGTGTATACAACATATGTGTATAGGTAAGTATACAACGTGTAATAAAATAGAAGCAATACCTGAAAAATACTACCGACTTCCAAATAAAAAAAAACCCTTCAAAGTATAAAATAATTTTAATTTCGGAAGTCGGTGTTTTTGGTGGTTTCTTCGTATTTTAGCACCGTCTTTCTTTTTCTTTTTTTTATTATTGATAGGCACGCGTTTCACCACTATCTCACCTGTTGTTAAGCGATGATTTGTGGTCGAAGATGGAGCACGCTTGCCTAGAAGTAACCTATTCACTCTTGACTTAAAGACTCCCAGGTTGTAGCTATCAGGAAACACAGACTCCGGCAAGGATTTCCACTCCTTAGCTGTACGCACTATGAATGTTTCCCAAAACGTTTTGTGCGCGTGTGTGGGATGTCCACCATGTACCGGTGGCGCATCGCCGTTCGTCTTCGGAATTAAAGTTATTTATACTGTATAGTCACCATCATTATCTGCCTAGCCTTTTTCCAACGGGTATAATTTAGACGGTCACCAAAAATGGATCAATGGTCACCAAATGGTTGATGGATCAATGGTCACCAAATTCTATCCAACTCAACTGTGATTGCCATAAAATGTAGGCTTGGGGTTACAAACTGGATAAAATAGGTTAGGTTAGGTTAGGTTAGAATTGTGACCAACCGCGCGCGAGCCGAGCGAGCGAAGCGAGCGGTGCCGCGGCAGCGGCCGGCGAGCGCTACTTCTCGAATATTATTTGGTGACCATTTATCCGTTTTGGTAACCGTTTAGAACTTTTTTGGTAGTAAAATAGGTACTTTTTTGGGCGGTGTTTAAACACAAGCCTTTCCCAACTATATTGGTGTCAGCTTCCAGTCAAGCCGGATTTAGCTGAATACCAGATTTATACTGTATAGTGTTTTCTTTTATTTGGAAGTCGGTTGTATATATTTGTATTTTTTTTTATTTTTTTAGTGGTAGCTATTCAACACCTCTGGAAAGACGCAGGAAAGCAAAATTCGCATTTCGTTAACTTGGACGATAAAATACGTCATCCAAGTAAACGTATTCCAATTATTTTGATTTAAAAGCCAAACTTCTGAACCGATTTAGATGAAATAAGTAATACTACTCTGTCAAGAAAGTACCGGGAAAAGATCAATAATACACAAAATGTCTGTTATTCATCCAAATTTATTTTATCACCTTCAAATTATGCTCCTTTAGAAACGATACACTTGCGCCAACGAATAATCCATTCATCAAAACATTTTTTAAACGCTGCTTCCGGAATTGAGTTGAGTTCTCGCCGCGAATTCTCCTTTATGTCTTCTATCGATTGAAAACGGTTCAGTTGGAAGGCGCCACTCCGAAGCTTGTTGACTAGTTTGCATGTCAAACTCGTAAACCCACGTCTCGTCACCAGTAACAATGCGTTTCATGAATGTTGGGTCCGAACTGACTCGTTCTAGCATGTCCTCGGCGACTTTCATGCGATTGAGTTTTTGGAGAAAATTCAGATCTTTTGGGACTAGCCGAGCAGCAACATTTTTCATACCCAAATGATTAGTTAAAATGGTACGGATCGACTCGTGAGATACAGAAAGTTCGGCGGCTATCTCTCTCAGAGTTGAATGGGGATTTTCAGTCACTATTTCCTTCACTTTTGCGATGTTAACTTCAGTTGCAGACGTTGACGGCCTACCAGAGCGAGGCAAATCTTCCATCACATCTCGACCGCTTTTGAACGCTTTGAACCACTCATAAGCACGAGTTTTTGATAAAGTCGATTCACCGTAAGCCTTCTGTAACATTTTCAGTGACTCCGAACACGAAATTCCATTGGCGATTCAAAATTTAAGACAAACTCTTTGTTCGATATTTTTATCCATTATGAAATTCGCAATACACACTATATATATGATATTACTAAAACCAGCACTGTATTTAATATAAATAACAGATGCAACTCAAACTCCGCGTCAAAATGGAAAACAGTTGTGCCAATCTGACAACTACAAAAAAACAAAAAATTTGAATTTGGAACCATAAACAAATCATCCATTCCCGATACTTTTTTGACTGAATGTATAATAACTTTTTGAAGTTGTTTAAAAAGGGATTATTGTACTCAACATTATGAACAATTTTTACTTTGGGACCAACACCGAAATCGCGAAAGAGAAATCTGATGTTCAGTTTGTCAAATTATGAGCACAAAAATGTAAAGGGTAGTACATTTCACTATTGCTAAAATAATAAATATGTTACATAGTTGTCAATTATTTGCTAGTATGAAGTTAATTAAAAAATAAATGTGTAAATTCAAATAATATTTATCAAATTCTAGTTGCGCAACCAAGTTGGGTTCTTACAAAGAGTTCTGTTCCAATCTACCCATGTTCATCATCGCGGCCTTTGGTTTTTTAGGGTTCCGTACGCAAACCAACCAACCAACCATACCATACCATACCATACCATATATAACCAACGGAACCCTATTACTAAGCTTCCGCTGTCCGTCCGTCCGTCCGTCCGTCCGTCTGTCTTTCAGCGGACTGTATCTCAAGAACCGTAGGTAGACACTTGAAATTTTCACAGATTGTGTATTTCTATTGCCGCTATAACAACAAATATTAAAAATTAAGGTTTATGGTACGGAACCCTTCGTGTGCGAGTCCGACTCGCACTTGGCCGGTTTTTATTTTATTTTAGCCTCTCTATGCTAATATCACTTGTCTAGACAGTTGTTCAGACGCTTATTTAGTCTTTAGTATTACTGCAGTATACAATTTAATTTTATATTTATAGGTCTACCGTTCTTTTTTTCTGCTACGTATTCTCTACACATTCCTTGATCTGTGAGTCCACAAGCTTTTCCAATTAGACAACTGCCTTGTCTTGCCAGAACGAGAATGTTCTTCACGACTTTATTTTCGAAATAGAGCTGTTCATAAGGTAAATGAAACAAGTCAGGTATATGTTAACAAACATTTAATTTTTTTCTTTAGCAATATATTATTTATAATAACTATAATTTAACTACATAGTATCCGTGTGGGTACATCTATGCATCCGTTTGTGGTCGGATGTAGGAATTAATTGTAAACATAGACAGCAATATAATTTCTACTATTTAATTATCAATACATCTATCTTACTAAACTTCTAAGTTTCACTAAAACATTTTTTCTGTTGTATTGCACATTATACCTAAACAAGATGAAATCAGCCAAAACAATGACGAATGTCACTACTATTGATCAATCAATATTTATGACACCGAGTCATTCCGTCATGTTTACTCCTCTATTTGTTTTCAATTAGTCTGAAAGATATCAAACAAAATTTACACAGCAATTAAATGCTTGATTTGATGCAATTAACTCTAATTTGCTATAACATGAATTTAGCAGAAACCATCACTACGAGACAAAACTATTAGGAACATATAACAATAATTACAGATTTAAAAGTACAGTTAAATAATATTTTACAATATAATACAACTTTTTCACAGTCTGAGTAACGACACTCGACAGGTTCCTGAAACGCGCGGTGTTCAGTCGCTCACGATCACGACTCGGCCGTACTTCTAAATGTTCTCCACGCACTCGCACTCAGTTTATTCACTTCTCGGCGCATAAAATTATCGAAGTTCACGACGCCATCTCGTTTCGCAGCAAAACACCGACGCACTTCAAAATTTCCTTTTGTGTTCTCTCAGAAAACATTCCATATAAAGACTCTCATACAATATCGTATATTATTACAGGGAGATCTCGGGGAGGTTTTTATTCGGTATTTTATCACTAAGTGGGGCTGTGGGGCGGGTGCGGTGTATGCGGAGTGTGCGGGGCGTGCGGCGCGTGCATCGGCGCCGGGTGCGGGCTGGGGTCGCGCAGCGAGTCCGGCGACGAGCCGGGAGACGAGCGGCGCGGCGGGTACGGCGAGAAGCGGTGCTGGGCCAGCGGCGGTGGGCCCGCGCCCGCACCCAGCGCACCCGGGTACACGGGCCGCGGCAGCTGCAGGCCCGAGCCCGACGCCGCCAGGTGCTGCTGCGCCAGGAGCTGCGGCGCCAGGCATGCCCACTGCCCCCACAGCGCCGCCGCCGGCACGCCGTACAGCGGGTACGCGGCGCGCAGGAACAGCTGCGAGCGCGCCGCCAGGATCGCCTTCTCCTCCAGCGTCAGATTGTTATTGTGCTGGTCAAGATCGAAAGGCCGCAGCGGTGAGCGCAAGAAATGCTGCTCCGCCAACATCGACTCCATCGTTTCCCTGAAAAGGTACGAAACCACACTTTAGACACGTGAACGTTTGCGAATAAACTGAAGCAGAAATGTAATATGATTGTATGATCGTATCTACCTATGACTGGCGGCGCTGTAGCGCGCGTCGTCGGGGAAGACTGATGTTCTTTCGTGCTCCCCCGTGATATAGTATCTCAACAGACAAACAAAAAAAATAAAACACCCAATAATCAAGAGAACATAGAGCAATACGGCATTAGAAATGCGAAAGCGAGCAATAAGATATGCGAAGCGAATGTGGTGAGAGAAAATGCTAGATTATAAATTACACGGGTGGAAACTTGATGTCGGCGCACCCGCAATTAAATACATTGGATTGGCTAAGAAGCAATAAATACAGAGACATAATTGCTCGCGTGGAGATATCAATCAGCATCAGACAGTTATGTTTGTTTCTGAGAGCGTATCCAATGCAATACGATTAGAGCCAACCGAATTGTGTCGCACAAGCAATGACTCGTAATGAACACTCATGAATAATAAACAGCTGCCACTTTCGAGTATTTATCTAATTAACCAACGTCATTACAAAATAACAGTTTCTTTCTCTACAAATGTTTAAATTTGAAAAATACGTATTTTTTCTCTAGCCACAAACGTTACTCGTATCTAACAACAGACGTTATTATGATAGTTACCTCTCGAACTCGGTGAGACGTGAAGAGTCACGGAATCCCTTAGCGAATGGATTACTGTCGATTTTCAGCTTCGTGATCTGAAACAAAAGAGACACTATGATTTCATCTGTCTGAAGGAGCTACGATCAAATATTTATAGGATTGTGTTCAAACAAATAATGTAATAAATTAAGGGTGTTACGTAGAGGTGTAATAGGAGCGGTTTCAATTATATTACGTGCATGGCAAGAGAAGGGTCTTCGATTATCATAAGGCGCTGTTCAGACGAAGCGAGCTAATTTCATTATGCAGCCGTTTATATTGTAATGGGTCAGTGAAGGTTCTCCATATCTCAGTGTGAACGGGCCCATGGCAGCACCTCCCGCGGCGGCCAGCACACACCGACTAATAAGGTTAACTTATTGACGACATTCCACATCGGTTTATCACTTTAGTTGACCACCACGCCACTACAATACTGTGCACATTTTAAATGTGTCACGTAATGTAAGTTTGATAGTAGCATTTAAGCCAGTATTGTTGCTACAGAAGCTGGTAATGTCCTCGTATTTCTAAATCTGCATATTTGGAAACCAATAAGGAAGTAAAATAGGTAGTACCAATTCAATTTCTCTCCTTGTATTGTTGTAATCGAATGTGTTTGGGCCACACAAGTGAGCTTTTGAAGTTGTGATTACTGCTAATTGTAAGAAAAATAATTGGATTATGATAAAAGAAGCAGAAAGCAAATGTTTGATTTAAGCTCGGGGCGAGGTGTTAAAAAATGTGTTTGGCAGAGCAGAGGCAGCGTCGATGAAAAATCGCCCCCTCGCTGAGTGCGGCGCCCCCGCTGCGGCTCCGCACAATTTGTGAATAATATTTACGATAAAACCTTCCACGGGAACCTGTTACCATTAAATAGCGCCTGCTCGCCTAATATCCGAGCAGATTAAACCAATATCGAAACTAATTTTAGCATATTCTTGGCAGTTTTATGATGTCGAGGTGAGAAAAAATGTATTATTTTTTAATGGCGAGCAATAAACAAGTCATCGAGAGCGGTCGCGGTGGTGTCAATCTTTCAGCATGTCCAGTCGGCGACGGTAATTACCTGGCGATTGAGTCGCGGGTCCCCCCCTGCCCCTTACCCCCGCCTGCCCGCCGCATACCTGTCGCTCTGCCCACCCGCCCACGCGACACCTAATTGCACATTGTTCTCACATGTTCACACTCGCGCTGCTCGAGTTTCAGCACAACGAACTCGAGGAAATGGGAGAAAATCTAACGCAACGACCAAGTGTTAAATTGACGAAAACGCTGTCACATTAACAGTGAACCGTGACGTAGGTTATCAACCAGGATGAAGCTATTGTATGGCATGAGAGTCTTTTGTAAGAGTCTTTATGAGACTCCTATTATTAATTATTTTCTTTGAGTTTCAATTACATCAAAAAAGTTGTTACAAAGAGTAATAGCCACAGTAATTCATGTTTAGTTACATTGTAAAGCGCTTACTTTATTACAGACGGACATTCCACTGTAGCGACAATTAACTTCTTAATTTTCGTCAAAGATATTTATGTATCTTTTGAAGTGGTTCATCAGAGGTGCGTTAATTTCGTTAATCTATGAAATGCTTTGACAAATATCTCCGTCTCATTGTTCCTGATCAAAGGCAAATCATAAACAGTACAAAATATTGAGCAGTCTGTGTCAAGTGTTCTGGTTTGCGGTGAGTAATTTCACGAGCAGCGTGTCACTCGAAGACTAATGATTTCGAAAATAGTTACAGGGAAACTAGACAAAGAACATTTGTTACCACTCGTGGCCCATTTAACATTATCTCTTCTAAAAATATGCGTTTACTCGTCATCTATTTAGTATCCCAGCTCCATCTGATCGTTGAATGAATTGTTTGTTGCAAATAGAAGATGTAGTTTCAGTAACGAAATTCTTACTAAGGTCATTATGTTTATCTTATTTTTAGAAGCTTCTAAATTTAGTGTCTCTTAAAATATATACGCCACTAGCCCAACTGGAAACCAATATGTAAATTCCATTCAAATATTTTGTCCCGTCGAGGAAATCGGATCCTTCGGAAGGTAGTATTCTTCCGCCACTACGCCATTCAAATATAAGAGTACATTCATCCTCGCGATATGAAGGAGTGTGTTGTCAGTTTCTTTGAAGAATGACACTTTGCTTGAATTAGATTAGCATGTATTTTGGTTTCAAGAGAAAGATGGACACTCTTGGTTATACGTTAAGAGGATTTGTATTTAAGAATACCTGCAGATACATTATTGTCTTTGGTGTTCTAACGTATTGATGGAGTGCATTACGATAAGGCAGCCATGGGGCGCGGCGGTGCGAGGGTCACCGGCATGTCGCGCTCCTACTTACACTTGCACACCCACCTGGCCGCGCCATTGACTACAATGGCGACACTCGCCGCGCCTGCGCCGCACGTAATGACTCCGCTACAATACAATGCGAGTAGTAGCTGACAATATTGACGGATTATACATTATGTATGCCACATGTCCCACCGCCCGTAATTGTTTCCATGCCTCATGTTTGTTTTTGAATTCCGTTTACGTAAACGACACCCAGTCTACTCCCACTGGCAGCCCCGCATTTCATCCAAAATACAACAGTAGGTATTCAATTATACAAAACTACTTAAAATATATTATCACTAAGAGAACACTGGAATAATGAATGAGACGCTTTCTCGCTACTGACGTTTATTAGATTTAGTACAAACATAAGAACGAGGCGTGTCAAAACAACCTAATTTAAGTATCAACAAACGTTCGCCCTGGGCGGCGGCGGCAGCGGCGGCGCGCTCCCGTTCACTGACAACATTAAAGGCGCCATAATGACATTATTCCCGGGCGGGAAACAAAAAATCTCACAAAAAGGCGTCAAGGAGAGAAAGACGAGCGTCGCGCCATCGTGCGTCGGCCGCCACCGCCGCCACCGCCGCCGCGCGCGCAGCTCTGCAAACGATGCTCTAATTATTGGGGTGGTGATGTATTGTTTATGGAAGTACCAGCCTCGTATTCCGCGATTCATACTCCGATTTGACAGTAAAAACTTGTCTACAGATGTCTTGCACGTGCGCTTATAAATGAAGCTGCGGAGTTGAGGAGAATTTATGTCTTATTTAAGCATTTACATACGAAGACATAAGAGATGAGATATTTGCATAAAATATATTTTGCCAGATGTTATTGTTTCAATGTTGTGAGATCGATTCAGCTTTAATACACCTACAGAAGGAATAACTGTTGTAATAATGGATGCTAATGAATGCACGATTAGAATGTTTAGTGACAGTTCATAACAAGACGAAACGTTGTGCGGTGTAAAGGAACACGTGAGCGACGAGCGGGACACGACAGGAACATTGTGAAGAATATATAAATGTCACGTTAGCGAGCGCG
Source organism: Lacanobia oleracea (assembly GCA_950371165.1). Lineage (NCBI taxonomy): Eukaryota > Metazoa > Arthropoda > Insecta > Lepidoptera > Noctuidae > Lacanobia > Lacanobia oleracea. The sequence continues at coordinate 9,496,466 of OX493393.1, forward strand.
CTCCTTACTGCCTACATTTCTCATTGATTGATGCAGTGCTGCGACGAACGACGACTCAGCGATCTCAACCTACTGATGTATTAGTAGACCAACCAACGGCAGATTTAGCTGCACCTTCTTCTTCAAGATATTTTACAAGAAAGCCACTCATAAACAAGATGCATTTCAGTCTCTCACAAACTAATAAACTAAACTTTTAATTATCATAGACATGTGTATGCTATTGTAAAACCCGTTTGAAATACGAGTACCTATAATTTTATTATATGATTATTTTGCATTGTTCGAACTAAATGACTGCAACCTCAATTGGTTTGAAACATATTTAAAAGCATTTAACGTTTTAGTACGAGTGCCTACTAAAACTTTGGCCATAAGTGCAGCAGAAGAGCTGTTTCTCCAAATTTTACTCGTCCGTTAATTCGTGATTATGAACTTCTGAATAATAAGCCAGTTAAATGAATGTAGTTATGTGAAGCTGTTTAATGAGACTTCCTCAAAGTGTTCTGCTATCAAAAGCCTCGTGAATCCCGTACGATCTACAGCTGCGCTCTGTAACGACGCTTTCCAGAAAACCGATGCTTTATTGACAGTAATTCGTAAATGCACCAAAATAATGAACGCTGCATGTGGCTTCAACGTATAACCGGACCAATATGTGATAATATTCCCAGAAAGTGTTCGGAACAGTACGAATTAATTGCAGTTTCAAAACTTGTTTAGTAAGCACCTCTTGCTTCTACCTACATGATTGTAAACAACATTTGTCAATACGAAGCCATGACTTTCAGATAACGGTTTCGTGAATTTAAGAAACACTGCGTAATTTAAGGGCTGGGGTTATACCGGTTACAGATTATTTTTGTGAAGGCTTTCACTTCCTTCCCATCTTAAATCTACCTTCTTCATCTTATGATGGAAATGAAAGCTTTTACTTAAATTACAAAAGTAAATTGGTATGACTGAGGAGCTCGTGGCTAGATAATAACAGCCGCACGGGTCGATCTTCAAGGTTAAGCAACGCTTGCCAAGGTTGGTCTGTGGATGGGTGACCATCTCAACATAGCGAGTTTCTTCCGAGCCTCGGAAAGCACGTTAAGCCGTTGGTCCCGGCTGTCATTAGTAGATCTTTGGCAGTCGTTACGGATAGTCAGATGCCAGTTAATCTGACTCCAGTCTTGCCATGAAGTACTGGATTATCCAGTTAATGGGTTGTGGAGGTCTGGTAGGCAGCCGCTCCACGTAAAATACTGGTATTCAGCTAAATCCGGTTTGACTGGAAGCCGACCCCAATATAGTTGGGAAAAGGCTAGGCAGATGATGATGACAAAAGTAAATTGGTATATACAAGATACCTATAACCAAGAAAACAATATATACTTTTGTAAAAGTTGGTACGATTTATTAATTATTAAAACTATAAACAGATTCCGTTTCATATACCCTCATCCTCATCCAATGCGTCAAGCAGTTGTAGGCTCTCGCTCACTGTTCCGACAGACACGATGAATGATACCGTGTGCAAGTTGTACAGGTCGTCTGCTATCTCTGTCACCACTTTTATCAACATCCTGCACATCCACATTTCAACTGCCTTCGGGTTTTTTTAAATCTAATATAAAATTTTCCTTTGTACTTATCATTGTGGTATCGTAGCTTAGTATGTCGGCAGTCTCTCTACTGCCTCTCTGTTTAGACGAGTCATCAGGTCTCTCAGAGGACCCACTGTAAGTATGAGGTCTACTTTACATTCGTGCCCGTAGTTACGGCTGTAAACTCGAAATATTAGCGAGTAGGCAATCTGCCACATCTCAAACCTACATAAATTTTTAAAGCATCAATTTATTAGTTGTATAATAGATTTTATCCGAAGTGAGTTTGACGTGACTCAAACTGAAATATATTTTCTAAATGTCAAAAAGATGTTTTCCATAAATGAGATTCATGAAAAAAGGTTGACCATAAATCAAATAAATCGATGATGCTGAACCAAATTATAACGGCACGTAGAGGCGTCGAGATGCTAATTTCTGTTTACGCCCCAATTTTCACATGTCAAAATTTAAGATCTATGAATTCGAAACTATGTTATTTGTAAATTTAATTAAAGACTTGGTATACAAACAAATGTTTAGTTTTTCTGAGGTGGCTTGGTGCGCAGACGCAATAAATTGAGTCGGGCCGCACACGACGGCTCTGCGTGACGTCACACCTCCAGTGATCGATGGCAGGAGAGACCGAGAGCGCCATATAACTCACCTCGTATCGTAGCATAAGAGAGAGAGGGACACATACCCAATAAATAATATCATCTTAAATTATTTTAAATTCACTCTTAAGCAAGTACATTGACTTCTTGTATTTTTGACTTATGTGCGTTTCGTGTTATCGAGCAGCATTATTTATTGAATTATTGAATAATGAACTGATCCAGTGACTTTGATGTTTTATGGTAATTATTTTAATTCCTTTGATTTTCTTATTTACTGACAATTTACACAGTTCTGCAACTTTATGATTTATAAGTTATCTTTCGAATGTGAACATGTAATAATTGTATTCTCAACTTGAAAGCTTTCTCATGCAAATAACTTTTTTTTAAAGATATTATCGTTAACTTCGAAATAATCTAAGAAGAAATAAAAAACTTAGTTAATTCAGGAAACTAACGACAGGATAAAGAAATATTTCAACAAAACGATGTTTTACAAACGAGCAATAAGTTAACAAATATAAAAGGATCCCATTGAAAAGAATGAATCGATTATTGGTGAAGAAAAAGAAACGTGAGGGTGTGAGGTGGCGGGGAGTGCGGGAGGGACACCTCGTGACACCTGACCGCAGCCATTTTGGCCCGTGAAATATGTTTATTTGTCATGGTTGCCCTTTGTTATTGAAATTGTGTTTGCCTTTACTCCTTCATTATATTGTTCGATTATACTCGCGTAGAACTCGTTTATGGATGCTCAATGTGAGAATAGCTTCGGAGATTTTAGAATATTGATTGTTGATACTGAGAAATGAGATATAAATTTCAATTAACCGCGTATTGAGCGTGTTTGCATCTACATGAGAGAGCGTGCGCAGTTATTTTTGTGATTATCTCCTCAAGCCGCGTAATAGTGTGATGTAGCATGACCAACACAACTACTGACACGATTTCTCTAATAGTTTTATTTTGTTGTGCGTTTTGTGTTTGTCAAACGTGTTGTGTGCTTGTTAGATTAGTAGTAGACTTATTTGGTACCTACAAACGACTTGTCTTCGAACTTCGGTTCAATAGTAGACAAGACGTTCTACTGAATAGTTTTACCATTCAGAATGCGTAAACCCATCGCTTTGATTGATTGTATGTACGAAATAAGAAAAAAGTAAAACGTTTTTTTACAACGATGATTGAAATAAATTTGACCCCAAGTAACGGCAGGTGGAACGGAAGATGGTAAGAAAAAAAATGAAGTAAAACCTAAGGGAAATCTGAATAGTTTCCACCAGTAACAGGAACACAGATTTGAATAAATATATAAATTCAAAATAAACAAACTATAGGTATAGGTACGTGACAAACTGATTGATCTATAAATCTTAAATAATATTAATAAAATATGTGTCCCTAATAGTGAACAAAGGACTCTTGTCGAGAAAAGATTAACCAAGAATTTTGTTAATAAACAAAGTATTTTCAATAATGTAAAGTATAATATACATGTTTATAAAAGTCCAAAATATCGACACAGGTTGCTATCTGCAACTTTTTACTTTACGAATATCCTCTAGAGGCAATCGATCATAACAAATTCACAAGTCATCGGCTAATAAAAAAACGTATTGTGTGCATTGAGGATGCGTAAACTCCAACAAACATTGTCACCTCGATGCGAGTCCAATCTCAGACAAAGGATTCTAGAGAAAACGAGCAACAGGACAATAGTGTGGTGGGTGTAAAAATGTTAAATATTGAAGCGGGTCGGTCTCGGCTCGGGCCCACGGCGCTTTCCCGGGAAACCGCCCCGCGGCGCGCGCGCAGGCGACGCTCTGTCTCACACCGCGATACACACACAAAAAACACACCTCACATTTTTTGTACAACGCTTTATCTCATCTTATATCAACATTTCGATATGATAAAGCACCAATAATGATGTTTCATTCCCATCGATTTAACAAACGTCGCGCGCGCATTAAATTCGGTGACAGTTTTTTCAGAAAACGTAGATAGTGGTTAAAATATTCACATTTTCTTATCTCTTATTAGTGGTGTAGAATTATGTGTTTCGTTTTTTGATGAAGTGTTAAGCTGGCCACTTTTTATACGACATAAAGTTATGCGGGCACTATCGATCTTGGTTGGCATGCCGGCCGTGCAGGTGCAAACATGCTAAGTGTTTTCTTATTGTTATAAGGGATTGAGTTATCATTGACACTATCTCCGCTGTTCGACAAATGTTTTAGCTGTCAGAGTTGTGACGTCAGCCAAATCGAGGAGCGCGCGCGCCGCCCGCCCGGTCACTTGCGATCGAAGCTTTGATACGAGCTTTTTACCTCGTCAAGTAGTTTATCTACGCTACGATTTAAGTCAGTTTGATTGCTATGAAATGTCCTTTTTATGTCTTATTCAATATCACATTAATCTGAACCGTATACTCTTTTGTAAACAAGCATTTAGTAGCAATCGCCTTTCTGTTTATGTAGCAGGCATCTTACATATCTAACTACATCGCATTCGTAATGGATGGCACTGTCGCTAGGCGCAGGCAGTAAATCTAGGAACGCGTTAGAATCAATGAGAATCAATAATCGCCGACCCTGGGGAGCCGTTGGATCCGACTGCGAAGGTGGAGCCTCCGTGTGCGCTCAATGGCGAAGCTTGATGCTTTACACACTAATGGCCACCTGTATCTATCAATATCAAATTGTTAAATAGTGCCTCAGTAGTAAAAAGTTTGGTTTTATGTTCGATTTCTATGTGTAGATAATAGTGATAATTTCGGTGTTATTGTAATTTCTGCAAGTGGCCAGTGCTATTTCGATATATGCGTCTAAAATCTATCAATGTAACTGAACAAGTTATTTACCTACAAAACAGTTAAAATACCACATGCATTCTAAAAAAAAAATGTATGAACATCGCTTTTTCTATGCAATGAACGGCACTAATAAAATAAATAAATTCGTTTAAGTAACAAAATATCTACAAATGGTAATACTAAACCCGGGTCCGTAACTGCTAATTAACGAACGAATGAAGATTTATGTACCGCCTTGTCGATATAAAGTAACGCTTCCTTTATGAACCTCAAAACGTCCTAATTATTTTACTACACGGGATGATACAAAACGAGGAACTTGGAGACGCCCAAACGCTCTTGTGACAGAGAATTAATTGCGCGTGGCGACACATGCGCTGCCGGCGCGGCCGCTGCTTCCGCGGGTGCACGGGCGGAGCGAGAGCGGCCGCTTCTTAACTGCTCCACATACTTCACAATACTGAATCAACTTGTCCAATTTATTTACTGAACATTTCTCAATCATCGGACCACTTCTCATAGTCACACCCAACCTGTCATTAGACATTTCGCACGCCGAATAATTGCAAAGCACAGCGCACGAGAACTTTTGTGAAGCTTATTTTCACAGCAACCCAATGACTCACGAATGTTTTACCGTTGGTGATCGAAATTGGCACGTGAGTTTCAGAGAACGTTTAACTTGAAAGTTGACATAATTTAGCGGGCCGTTCTCAGAAATCTTCGACGAGCAAATTATACATGGAAAAAGCACCCAACGGGCAATAATAGCTGCGATGTCGCTGGACACGATCGACTCGGCATCGACTAGGACGTTATATTTAGCGCGGGTGAAAACTTTAATCGTCACCGAGCTGCACGCGTCAGGCGCGCTGTCCGTCCGTCGTCGGCGTCGTCGCCGTCGCCCGCGTGTGGCCGTCGATACACAAAAAATTATGTGTCACCTCCCTTTGTTCAGACTGGACATACCTTTCAGCGAGATGCAATTAGTGCGACTCAAATAGCATTCGTCGATACGCAGCCGACTGGCGCTATGCGATTTCAAACGTTTGTCTCTGTGATCTATTTTAGAAATCAAATGATAGAATTAAGAACAGGACTCCCGATGCCAAATAAACTGCGTACGTGGCAAATGGACATCAATAGTAAACAAGGTGTGCCAAGTCTGTCACGGTACTTACGAGTTGATTCTGATACGCGGTGACGGCTGTGAACACGCACTCGGGGAAAATGAACGTCTTGAATTCTTCTTGTTCTAAGTCTGTGATGGGCGCGTTGATGGCTCCTTCTCGTCGCAGCACCAGGTGAATGCGCGGTTGGTATTTGTGCATTGAGTTCAGGACCAGCTGTGACGCAAACAAAAAAAATGTTCCAGATTCTGTTTGTAGCCACTTTAAATTAATCAAGTCAATTGATTTTCGCAGCAAGCCGAGAAAGGGTCTGTATGGGCGAACTAACCTGTCCATTCTTGTCCATCTCGTTGTTGGTGAGCTTGACCTTCTCGAAGGAGACGACCTGCTTGCGCAGCTGGTCGCCGGAGAAGGGCGAGTCGGGGTGCGGGTAGAGGCGTGCGGGCGCGGGCGGGTCCGCCTTGCCGGCCACCAGCCAGGAGGAGCGGTGGTAGGCGTAGCGGTAGCGCTTGCCGTCCACCGGCACCACGTCCAGCAGCACGGCGTAGCGCGCCTCCGCGCGGCAGCCCGCGAACGACACGCGCACCGTCGGGAACATGCGTCTGGTAACGACAAGAAAGATTAATAAGCATTCTGGTTCTCGTAATATGCTGGTAGATATCATGTTCCAAAAAGGGCTTTACAGAAGCTTTAAGCACACTCCATTAGGTAACTGCTCAGGGAACCATATAAAACAAAATTAAGTATTTTAATATTCGACAAATCTTCCTTTTAGCTTTCGGCGTTTACTGACTACCATTAAAAAAAAATGGATCAATGAGTTCAAGTAGTCGCAGTACTCACAGACTTTCAGAAAGCAATTGACAAGGTGGATCATGTGCAACTTTCAGAAAAGTTATCATACGAGTACAATGGGAACGTGGCAATTCGTTTAGATAATCTTCTGTTTCATACTACTAATAGATACTACTACTATTTGCGATAGCACCCAAACCTTTTTATTACTTTTTACAAATTTGATCCCATATTTCTAAAGTCATGAGTCCCACAAGGATTCATTTTAGGCCATCTTCTTTTTAATAATAATATAAACCTCTGTTTTATAAATTTTATGTTATATTCAAGCAAGGGTGGGTTACAGCTACAGATAAACTATGCAAAATTGCATACTCTTGCAAGATGACCTTGATAAGCTTAATGCTGCACAAAAGAAAACAAACTCTTTCACTACCTTCCCAAATGTCATAACTCTCATACAGACATGAGCAAAAGTAACGCTAGAAAACGCGTTCTTCTTCGCCGTCTTGTTGAGTAATACATACAAGAATCATTTTCAAGAAATAGTTATAATCACTTTATCGTTCCGAATGTTCAAGAAAACGTCTACAATTGTCAAATATATCGTCAGTTACTTAGTAAGACAGGTTAAGTTGTTTCACTAATGCTAAGTGTTGAAACTCTTCTGCTTTTACTAATATATCTTCTGCTTTTATAAATGTGGGCCACATGTTTATTATTTTGCCATAAGGATTTATTGTTCTGTCTTAAGTACAAAATTGTTTCTCGTACCGAATTAATAAATCCAATATAAAGTTAAAGTCCAATATAATTATTTAGTTAAATCTGTTTATCAAAACTAACCATATACACTTAAGTCAAACAAATATTAAGCAAAATATTCTTTTTTCGTGAAATTCAGCAAATTTACCGCAAACCCTCATTGACGACACAATAGACCTATCTCTTTCCTAATGGAAATAATACATTTGTGGGTCAATTAGCGGCACTGCAGATATGCAGAATAATTAAAATGTTTACAGTACCTTCCAACGCCTCAGAGAAAGACGTAATTATAAGACTTTCTTACACAAATGACCAAGCACAAAGAAACCGCGCTAAGCTAATTTTACGTCAAAACGCTTGTTTGCGCAAAACATTAAGTTATAACAATATACATTTCTATATTATCGACTTCCTTGTTCCATTGTTGTGTTTAACCGTATATTTTCACATTAACGCAATTATTCGTCAATTACTCGGCTGGACTGAAATTATCGCTCTCGGAGACCGACACAAATCTACTTTCGCTCATTAAGAGCTGGTGTTATCGTATTGCAAATTATCGCATGTAATTAGTGCTCCACCTCGGTATACCACGAAAATAACAAATATGTACCTATTACGTACCTAGTAACTCCTACAAGAAGACTTCTCTTGACTAAATGCACAAGTTGTATAGTGACATCAGACCTGTATTTCTAAAGGCTTAACGTTCTTTAGTGGGGGCTTCACAGGAAAACCCAGTTCATATTTCACAAATGGCGCATCAGTGCAGCGTGTCCCTTAATAAATGTAGTCCCTAGTTATAGAGGGTCGCCCGCCTATATTTAGGTACCCTCCCCACCGCAGAAACATTGTCAGCAATAATAAATATTTACAATAAAAACTACAAAAAATCCTAATAACAAACTACGATAGAGATCAAATTCGAATACTCCTTTGTGGTGGCACAAGGAAAAATAAAGGTTCAGCGTGAATTGTTTCATACGACTTTGATACTAGGCTGTCGTCCCCTTCCCCTCCTTAACGGAGACATTCTTTAATGTCTCCGTTGGAGAAAGATGAATGGGTAGACATTTTTGTAAAGGTGTATGTTTTTGTTCACTGAGTAAAATCGCTTGCGGTTGGTCGACATAATAGCTCCTGTTTCGTTCTCTTATGCTACTGTGGTTTCCTGTTGTCATTCCTAATTTGAAGAGGGGAGCTGTATATATGGTATTGGTTGTTACCGACATCGTATTTAGCACGAAATAAAAAGAAACTAAAAGTAGAACAACGCAACGTTGAAGTAGAAATCACAAAAAACAACCGACAGCAACTGATCTACGATAATAAACTCGTTGTAAGCAGAAAGGAGTGTCACAAAAACTGGTGTCGGTAGCGACTAGCGGGCGCGTGAAACACTATCTCCTAATCGACATAAAATGGTAGTCATTGAGGCGGCGAGAACGGAAACAACAAATCTTTAGTTGTAAGCTGAGACGCGGCTTCGTCTATCGGCCTCTCACTTTTTGTCGACAATGCCAGAGGCGCAGCGGTGCGCGAGATCGCTTGACAATTCGCCATCGGGCTTGCGCAAACGGTATGCGGCTTTTGACCCGCGAACTACAAGAACATTCATAACTGATGGGATATGACTGTCGACCACACAAGCCGTTCGTCATCATTGTGTACAAGTATTATGATTTACAATATAATTTTGATTGGGACGTTCCTTCATAGGAAAATTTTATGTCTCCATATAACGCTGGGATATTTTAACAAAGGCGATTCGACGTAGAGTCGTTCAGCGAGTTCTAATGATTTTACAAGATCGAGAGAGTGGACGAAAATAAGAATAGCATTAAAAAGATTTATGCACGTTTAGCTGTGGTCGCGCGCGTCGATTTGTGAGACGCTTCTTATAGCAGGCGCGCTGGTGCATGCTCGTGCAGGCGCGAGCACGGGCAATTGCGCGCATGCGTTAATGGCGACACTCGGCGCACTCGCGATATATTACCGCAATGATATATGACCACCGACGTCGTCCATCATCCTACCACCCAAAAGTTAGCGGAAAAGCGAGCGAGAGCAAAAGAACGCCGGGACGCACATGACTCGCTTTAATGAGCATGTACCGAAGACAGAAATAAGAGGCGCCCGTTTACAGCGCGCTTTTATCGTTATGACATTGTTAAAATACATTTCTATGATTGAAATTTATACGTGTGTCATTAATTAACGTCTGGAATAGATTAGTATTGTTCGGATGAAAGATCTTTACTGCTATAAATGGTATGAGAAACTAACTATATTATTGTAAGTCGGAAATGTTTGCTTATCTGTCACGTTGATTGCAATTTATTTAATGGTGGTTGTGATGTGAATGTTGAGGATGTTTAGTAGATTGTTAGTGCTAATGTAACAATTACACGTGTAGCAAAGACGCGGGGCGAGATGAGTGTTGCAAGTTAAACGAGCGCGAAGAGTCGCAGCAGTGCGCGCACGCATGTCGTCTTAATTAGAAAGGCACGAGCCGAGGTGCGAACTCGTCAATCATTGTTTCCTTCGGCGTCTCATTTGATAAATCTGTTTCTATGGACAATTGGGTTTTTCTCGACCATGAATCCTTTAATGATGTTACTTAAAATAACAAAACGAATCTTCAAAATGTATTTATAGTCGTCTTGTGAATTTAATACTCAATTAACACTTTTATTAGCGAGATGAGTTTTTGACTCCTTTCAACCGACAGTTAACGAAATATTTATGAGGAAGTCATAGGAATTACTATTAAACTCTTAGATACTATTTTTTTATTCTACAAGGCATAAAACGTAGAAAAAATATTGCACAAACTAAACGTAACACAGAGCACACAGTAAGCCGAATAGTCCGCCGACAGTTGAGCGCAGGTCGTGATTATGCAATAGAAAGCTATGCACGCCATTAGCGCAGTGTTATCACGTCGTGATTAGGGCCGCGCAGCCAATCCGCGCGCTGCCGTCTAATTATACAGGAAAGCGCTTTATTAATAGCAATTACACCCCGCCGCCATATTGCCAAGCGTTTTAATTAACTCGATTCGTTGATTAGAGACAGATGGCGCGAGATTGCGAATGCTGAGCACTCATTAGCGCAGTTTTGACGCTAGCCACTCGATAACTGTAGCGTCGTATTAATCATAATACTTGATAATTTGTTGGTAAAACTGCGAATGTTTACATAGAGATCTGTTACATATTTGCAATGTAAATTGTAGATTATTTATTGGACCAGATATACATAAGTGGTGATAAAAGTTACTCGCACGGCTTGAAAAGTTGGTTAATGAATTATTTAGAAGCTTTTATAAGGCAAGTAATATTATAGCACAAACAAGATAGGTATCAATTACTTATGCAAAGTACCAGTATCTATCTACTAGGTATATGACTAGTATTAACTTATTGTGAATCAATTCACAAATTACAGGGATATCTGATATCACGAAATCCATTATATAATTTCTTTTTAATTGTCCCGTTCTAGGAGTAATGTTCCAAGACTACAAGATTCTTACATATTTAAATTGTGTTTAGGGTTCTCTTGTGTTTTTTTGTCCATTTGCCCCAGCCCATTTCCTCCGAATCTACTGGAACGATTCAGTCGATAATGTATGAGCTATAAGTTTTGAAAAGGCTTCTCAAAATAAGTTCATTTACTTATGGAGTACAGAAAACCAAATGTTAAATTTAAGAGCAATTTGACTGAGTCTGAAAAAATATCAAAGTAAAAAGTCAAACTCAAAACATTTCTTGCGGACTAAGTGTACATTGTTGGTGTTATGTTTTATTAGTACCTACTGACTTAGCAGCTTTTTGTTATTCGCCTGCCTTTATCCCAAATTAGCATGCATTGAACAATCCTTCTTCATCCTTTTCTCATGCTTGCCCAAAACAAAATTCCTTTTTATTGCGCCTTTTTTCAGATAGCCGTGTATTACACCGCTATCATCGATATTAGCTACATTATGTACATTCGCGTCGTGTCCTGTCGAACACGGCAACCCACTTGGCCAGCCATTACCGCGAATTATCGCTAATAGTTCTCTATACCCGGCCTTAAGTGATTTCTGCTGCATAATACGAGTGACAACAATCTGTGTCGGTGGCCAATGAATATTTCATGTCGGATAATAGGCCTACTTACGACCGATTGTGGTGCAGTTAAGCGATGATAAACAACGAGCGACTGCGATTGAGTAAGTTCGGATAATCTCGTCAAACGGAGATTGGTATCAGCTGGTCTGTGAGACAGCTTCGGGCTTCCTCGGCATCGGTTGGAGTGTGAAAGTCCAGTTCGGTTTGTATTGCGTTTATTTGAAAATGGAAGGCGTTTATCTATGCGGTCGCGGTGGAGAGATTTGAGTTACCTACTAAGTCAACAGGTTTTAACATTGCACTATGGTAGGTGCCAGATAAATGTGCAATAATGGTCATTGAATCACATACCTACATTTATTGAATTTCTTAATAACAAAAACAGAAATAAAGACATAAAGCTGTTCTGAAGCGACTTCTATCGTGATCCTTAACATTACCTAGTAATGAAAATCGGCTCATAGTTTATTGTTCGGGATAAAGATTGTAGGGAAAGTTCAATGTACTTTATTAGAAGTTTTTCAGGCGCCTACCATATAGTACCTACGTATATTAGGTACACGTGCTGAGATTTTTCTATTTTCATTACACAATTCAATTAGCGGAAATCACTCAACTGAAAACAGCTTTCAAACAGAACTGACACAAAGAAACGTGAACCTCCCGTTTCGTAATGACATTTGATTTGCAAATGTTGCTTGCAGAACTTCAATCCACGGTCTATAAACTGTGGAGCAGTGAAGCAGCCAAGTGTAGTGTTCGTCATGGTCACCATGCTGGCTTGATGGGCGGTGTCGTGTACACACTGGCTGACTGACAAGCCTGACATGGTCACGACTCGTCGCCTAACCGGGCCGACATGCGTTTGAAACTTTACACTGTAACTCCTATAACGAGAAAAATAATTCTAACTTCGATTTCGGTGTAGAAGTGTTTATTAAAATGTATTGGGGTAGGCTGACGAGAAATTATAGCTGATTTTAAGATGAAAAAATCAACTGTACTTACAGCATTCTATAAAGCGAAGTCATCCACAAAGTAACAGGCTGAAAAACTGTGCAAATATGGCTGACTTAAGAAACGATGGAAAATCTATTGGCAGCCTACTAATGCCGGTGGAATCAATGATTGATTAATATAGAACCAACAAAAACTGAACAGAACCCTCCTTGTCATTGCAATTCGGATTATAAAATCAATTAGACCTGTTGGAGTAACAATAAGTTATCAGCAAGATCTGCTCCATTCACAGCACGTACTGGACCTACATCAAATAAAGTCCCTGACATTTAATGTCAACCTTCTCTTAGGGCATGAGAACAGGACCACTTTACTATTCAATGGTGATTTATTCATACGTGTATAGCTCTTGTATTCAAGTTATTTTAGTACAATTCTAAAGAATAACAGGTCTGAACAGTAATTGAAAGTTCTTATTACGTCTACATCTCATTTCAACGTCTCCACCAACGCTCACATTTGACCTGAAAATATCAATTGTTTTGTGTCGTCTCAAAAGATTTCGTCACGTTTTTCCGTCGGCAATAATATGACTGGCAAATGTGATACGTTCACTTTATTTATTTATTTTACTTATTAAACTTTTTCACACAATCTCGATTTGCGATTATGAAGGAAAAGGGCGTATCAGCGGCGCTGACGTGTGAGTGACGCGATGACAAATGATCGCGCGCCGCTCGGGATCATTACATCCAGGCTCGCCAGTGTGCGAGTGTACCGGAGCTCCACCATCTCATTATGTTACACTAGTTTTTTCACGAGTGCTAATTAATTATTATGTCCATCAGCCTGTCCGCTTATATCAACAACATTAGAATAGGTTATTTGTAAGCTATCATCAATATCGTATTAAGATGCCGCTGTTGTGTCAGCATGTGTGGCATCGAATCAATCCGGCGTTTGAACATTGATATACACATGTAGTCGTGTTAAGGCGTTACTGAAAGAAAAAAACGTGGTTGGAACTGTATTTTTCCCGCAGCGAGAAAGTATGAGATTGATGCGCATTAGAGTCAGTTAATGAGCTGTGGGGCGTGGTTGGGCGGCGGCTGGGGCGCGCGTGAAATATAGTTCTTCCTGGGAGGTCCGGGTACGAAACCGCGTCAAATTTTCGACACTCGCACGATTTTGTCAATCCCGTTGATTAATATCTCTGTCGGATAGACGGAGATGTGAGATAAGTTCCGCCGCCCGGCGTGGTGCCGTCACACGCCTGCGCTCGCTAATGCTAATGCCCGTAAAAATATTTGTTACGCTTCATTTATTAATAAGTTTCAATTGCCATATCAAAATGTGCGCGGAATAAATCATTTGTCTTAGTCACTTTTGACATTTATCTGTTTGGTTCCGCTTGTTTAGTTAAACGGTGAGGTTGATGCTTAAGTAGTTGGTGAAAAACCGAATGCGATGTGATGACACGCGCAGTAGATACGAGTTACGTACCACAAACAAGGAACCAGTTGTTTTCTTTTTAATTAAATTCTAAGAGTCCAATGAAAGTTCAACGAAGCCGCCGATAGCCCATCGATAACCTGAAAAATGTTCTCACAAAACTAACACGTGTTTTCCCTCCACAGTGGCATTTGGCGACACCACCCTGACATTTACCTATACTCCACTAAATATTTACGTAAAAACCGTGTTCACACAAACAGAAAATTACAAGGTAGGGCATGTCCGCGGACGGACGGCGCGCGTACCAAATAAAACATTTGTACAATGCACTACGTCGCCATTAGCGCAGCAGATGTGGCGCGTAAGTATTTATTAGCGGCAACATAATTAGTGAATTTAAACAAATATTACTTATGCGTACCATTTTAATTGCGGCGAGCCGACGTAATGACACAGTGTGGGTACCTGCCTTTATTGTAGCGCGCGTGTTGCCCTGCACCGGAAGCATTGCCTTTTTGTCCTTTAGGCAACTTTCACAAGAAAAAGGCCTTCGAATAACATTAATTAGACCCACATATTGACAAAACTAATCTAGTAGCTACTTAACATTCTTGGAGATTTTGAGAGGCAATGAAATGCTTGGAGTGTGTGGAGGCGGGCCGTACGGTATCTGCATAGAATTTAGCGTGGAATCTGTCAGTCCGGCAGACGTATGGAGCACCTACGTGCGCTGGAGACGCGTCATGCGTCGCGGAAGTGCACGACTAGCTAACGTCGCTGTCCGGTTATTATATTACAACCAATCTACATGCATGATAATGTCGGTGGAGACTTGCGAAGTGGTTACCTGGCTTTATCAATGTTAACGATAAATGGGCCATCTCGGGAAAATTGAGGAATACTATATACTCAAAAGTCTAAAATTTGAAGAACGTCTTAAAATTACTGGAAGAAGAGTCACAGTGTCACAAAACAGCTACGATTTTTTTTTCGTAGCAGCTGCTACGAAATTGCTACGAAAATGACAACAAGTGCAAGACAAAGATTCAAGCTACAGCAGATAGCACAGATTTGTTCGATTTACCTGATATTTGTAACCGTATTGTGCATACCAGTTCTACATGAAGTTCAGTTTAAAACCAGCGTGTAAGTGAGTACAGTTCTCCTGGAGGCGGAGACGGCTCGCGCGGTATCCGCGCCGCCGCTGCGCGAAATTCCGTCGCTTCGTTTTGTTCGCTTTGTCCGCGCGGTCTGTTGCGCTAATGGTGTCACATAGCACGCCGAACGATGTCAGAACACGCCACACTCCTCTTGTTGTTCCGCTTATTTCGGTCGTTAGTGAATTTTTAGAGAATGAATAATAATGTACTATGTGCTGTGGGAGGAGCTTACCTGACAGTTTTTGAGTAGTAGGAACTAAACGGATAGGTACACACAAAACAGTCTCTAGATTTAAACAAAATATCACGGTTCCATTTCACCAAGCAAGAATCCGGTAAAGTCAACCACTGAGCGCAGTTGAACGTACAGCACCCGTACGAATTATTCCTTGTAAATCCTTCGCTAATTCCCGCAAAGCCCACAATTTGGAGTCGCGTTCATAGAGGCGGCACGCTACATATAGCAGCAGGTACTCACACCTGTAAGGTTCACAAAGCGCGGCGAGGAGTTTCGCAAGTCGACACCGAAATTGGGAAGTTTGGCGACAATATTGCGAAAACTGCCGCTTGCACCTCCCACGGCGTCTACCCCCTGTTCGCTTATTATAGCCATGTTTAGTAACCTGGGCATGCTTACTAAATTAGCTACAAATAGTACTGCTGTTGATATACAAAACACTGGTATTGATGAATTCTCGTCATCGATTTGGTAATTTGGAATGTGCTCGAAACTGCATGGTATTGACATTACTCTAGCTCACCCTTGTACACTTCATGTTAGATAAAGTTTTAATAAATTAAAGGGCTGCATCTCAAATGATAAAAATAAATTCATTCTGAACACTACGAGTTCTGTTTTGGATTTAAACACGATACAAAGGCCTAGCCAACCACTTTACACTGAAGAACGATTAAAATCCAATAGCCACATCTATTCAGGGAAAAAACGAGCAGTTTTTATGCAAGTAAGTGTTTACTCAAAGAATAATTTGCAACAACTGTTCCGTAACTTAGCTGAGCCAGACTTAGATACCTAACAACTTACAGCAAGGTAGGTACTAGGTACTTAGGTAGTAAGTTAGAAACGCTGGGGTACAGGGGGCTATAGTTAGTTTGTTTTCATTTCCATAAGAGGGAGCCATTGCGACGGCCGCGTAAACTCAGTCGTCCATTCCCGGACTTAGTTACCTATGTCATCTAACTCAACACACCACAATAGCCCTTAAATCGAAAGCAATATCGAGTATTATCGTATACACGATGTGTGACATGTTGTTTTTATATGCAATGACATAGAGTTGTGGTTTGAACCACCTATGTGTTTTTATGTTTACCCAAGCTATGGTGAATCAATTCAGTAAATTAATACTTGTGTATACAAAAGGAGGGCGTTTACTGAAAACAGTTTTTTTTTTTTGTTTTTAGCGTGGTTGTAGGCTTGACATTGATTGATGGGGCTTAGGCATAGATAGGCAAAAATGTGTAAATTACCAACTATATTAAATAGAATTTATTCATACAATCGTTTGAAAACTTTTAAGTTTTAAAAAGCTCTACAAAAAAAAAAATATATATTCTGTTTATCGCAGACAAAGAATTCTATTAATTAACGACATCCCATTTATAAAGACCATTTTAACAGCGGCTTGACGACAGAGCTGCTATAGGCACATCATTCTGACCTGTTAACGGCTCATAAAAACAGAACCCCTATAAAAAGCGAACTTACAAACTAACATTCTGAAAAAATATTACGTAAAGCTGAAAGCAAATTTAACTTTAGCTACCTATGTCAACGTCTGGCCGGGACGTGCCCTATGTCTGCGGCTGCTAATGTCGTCAGTTCTAGGGGTTACTGGGGGTGGAGGGGGGGGTCGTGGGGGAGGTAGTGGGTGGCAGAGGCACGTACTGACTGTTAAAACGCTACATGTCAACGAGGAGCGGGCGGAGCCTCGTCTCAGTACTGGCGATGGAGGCCCCGCGATAATGTCGTGACCTATATGATAGCTGGCGATGCGAACCAAATAGTTGCGATGAGTTTCTGACTGTGCTGCAATAGGGGATGTGTTTGAATGATTCATAGAATTGTCCCTTTTTCTAATTACCTACCCATTAAACTAGTTCATATACCTAAACTAGACTGACAAAAGGATTTGAATCTACATCGCCTTGATTAGCAGCCGACCTTACCATGGTTGGGAAAAGGCTAGGGAGATTAACTTTCAGATTATTTAACTGTTAAGAGGACATATTTATATTTTTTCATTATAATGTTACTGAGAGGCTGCAAGTGAACTACTTATCATGCGAAAATTAAAAAATACAGAAGTTAGCCAGAAACGCTCACAGCTTTCTATAATACTGGTAAAAATAAGATTTTTCTTATGCGGATAAGTAAGGAAAATCAGCTCTACACTTTACAGCAGTTTCGCTATTTCAGTTGACATTAATTTGTTTTATTATGTAGTACAAACCTATTAAGTGCTACAAAGTAACGCGAATATAGCTCACACCACGATATCATTGTTTTGCAAGTGTTAGAAATATGTTTACGTCCTTATTCATTTAACGTGCCACGAAATCTTTAATATTAGAGTTATATGTACAGTCAGAGAAATTCATTGTATAGGTATTCTATAGACACAACGTCGCGTCAAATATGTATGTTTTGGGTATTTTAGTAACCAAATACAATTGTCAAAGAAAATACGGGAAATATTAATTTCGTCGTCAATTTACTATTTAATTTCTCTGACTTTACCATATTTTTCAAAGACCGTGAGTTTCATATTTATCTTATACCTACATGCCTAGTAATTTAAGTATGGCTCTATTAAGTCCTTCAAACGGCAGACTATATTGTTTCTGATTCCGTTAATATCACAAAGAGTCATTAGTGCGGCGGACAGCCCCTGAGTAATGCCTACATGAAGCGCGTCTGTCACCAGCTCGCCGTTGCATCAAAGACAAGCGGCGCGCGCGGTGGTCCTTGCCATTCGTTTTGTGCTGAAACAACGCCTTGTGTTTATTACCTCCGAGAATTCAACTGATCTATTTCATACACTTTTTTCTTTGCCAATAAATTCGTAATCGTTTCTAAGAAGTAATTCCGAAGGCACAATGCTTCCTACGCTCACGTATAATTTCCAACAATCGAGCTCCTACTGTATTATAATTCCACGTCTGCTGCCTAGTAGCAGCAAATAGCGAAGGCACCGGATGTCACCGGCGCAGGGCGGGAGGGCCGAAGTACGTACATAAACATTTTCCGCGTACTTACTTCCATAAATTAGTTCGAGCGAAGGCGCGGTATAAATACCCGCGAAACGCCGCAACACTCGCTCATTACCTACTAATAGTTTTACTTATCGGCTTCCTGTACACTTCACAACAAGCCAGCCTGTTGACGACTCATGAATCATTCTCGTAGCCGCCACGTACTCCGTTACGTGACAACCCTTCGACCCAATCGATATCTGTTGTCCTCGAACTATCAATACAATAACTCCCCCGGCAGTAGACAAAACAGTCATCAAAATAATAAGCACCTTCCCCGCTGTCAGACAACAATACCACAGCGACACGTCTCGGCGAAAATTCAAAATTACACCTCACGAAGTTTCCCAGCCGTTTATCCGTATTAAAAAAAGTAGTTCGACAATCACCTATCATTACGGGAGGCGTCGGGTAACGCGCACACAAAGGGCGCTGCTACCGGAAGAAAACGACAAAAATTAAAAGTTTCCTCCAAACAAAACAACAGCTGTCATATTAAACCGTCAAAGTAAAGATTACGAATGAAATATTCACGGTGAAAGCGGGGCTCAGGCCGTGGTTATGTAAATAAGTGGCTACGAAAATGTACATAATTAGTTTACACGTTTTCTCGAGCACCCCGCCACCACCGCAGCATATTGGCGGCGCGGAGGGGGGGCAGATTAGCTCGCGATACACTTGCTAAGGGTACATTTACATGAATCACACATCTATTACACGCGTATTCAAATAGGCTGCATGTGTTCACTTCACATAACCTAGATAACAACAGATAGGGTTGAGTGTTTGAATTATTAATGCCCAAAAATTAAAATTTCCCATTTCGTTTCAATACAATCATAGACCAATTACCTAATACTTCAGTTTCCACTTTAATTATAAACATGGCAATCATTTCCATGACATGTTTCAATACATATTGTAGACTTGTCATTATGAGGCTATTAGAGGTCCTCAGTAATTTAAAAATTGTTTTCTAATGAAAGGGTTGATCGCGCTGAAATGGCAGCTAATCTCTTAATAAGACATAGCAAAGTGAATTCGCGATGTGCCTGTGGGGCGCCGGGCGGTGTCGTCGACGTCGCGTCCCTGCCAGGCGCCCCCCTCGGCCGCATCCTCCTTAATTCTTTTGTCGTTTTCAGCTCCGTCAAATATCGCGTTTCCCGTTTGCATACATTTTCAGTGCTCCCCACGGCCGCGCGTCTCGCCGTCGCTCAGTCGCCGTCTTTCACGAATAAAATTAGTGTCGGCAGCGTGACACCAACTGAATTTAAGCTTAATAAGATATTTATAAAGAAATTTCCGATTCAACGGCAAAGTTCAAAATTTGACTCTGACTCCGCAAAGAGTTTGGTGGCGTTTTCAATTTAAACTTGGAGCAAGTTAAATAATGTGCGAGCTCCGACCAACTCGATTCATTTAAGGTTTTAGTAAAATTAGCTTTTGAATTGGAATGACACTGAAATATCCACGACATCAGTTGGTAAAGTTTAAGCTGTATGAAGGTTTCATTAATTAATCCTGCTTTTTCGATAAAACTTTAAATGCCAAAAGACTTTGTTACAGATGAAATGACGACCAAGTTATGATCTTCTAATTAAGACAGGGCTTTATTTGCTCAAGGATTAATAAGTTATAATGTAAATTGCAATAACGAAATTGGAACAATACATTATTAGTTTTATCTATTGAAGTTATACCGGACCTTAGGCTGTGACTCAAAATGCGTTATGTCTGGCGTTGTATGAAGAAGGCGCGGGCGCGGGATGGAACTGCTCGGAGTGAGTGGCAAGTGCGCGCCAATGGTCCTCGCGGCGCGTGTGCAGTTCGCACTCGTGCCCACCTCGCGTCTAATGTCGCACATAAATCAGAGGTAACGCGCCCCCGCACCCCTACCCGCGACCCCGCCACCTCGCCACCGATAAAATTCCAAATTGTTTTCTCGCCCCCGGTGGGCGCCGCCCTCGGTTCGCTCTTAAACGCCGTTTCAAGTTGCACTTGTGAATCGCACTTTTTACTGTTCTTGAAATTGGCGTTGCGAATTGCTTTTCGACTCTGCTCGATCCGAGCTTTTATAGGAGTCGGTTATGTTTAACGATTGTACGAAAAATTTGACAATGTTTTTATTTGCAGGAACTATCGATGCGAATGGGCAGAGGCGACACGTTGGCATTGGTAAATGCGAGCCAATTAGAAGATTAAGCGTTGACAATTACGGTGTCGGATCGCGATCGTATATCAACAATTATCGCGCGAGTGCGACAAATAGCGAGCCGCGCGCGTGCTCGTGTAAGCGCGGTGTGCGCGATATCGCAACTGCGAACATATTTTAAAGCCGGTGGATACGACTAAACCGTTTTGGATACATTTCTGGAACATGATCTGTGTAGTCAATGAAGAATACTGCATAATATCTGCATCATCATCACCTTCAAGATCAATAATGCCAGGCTTCAGAAAAAAGGATTCACTCTGTTTTTAGTATTGCATGAATTTAGACGTTATGCAACAAAAATGGTATGATAGAGATGTGCCGGCTGATTAATTAATTTAATATGCACTTGTGTAATCTATATCTATACTAATATATAAAGCTGAAGAGTTTGTTTGTTTAATCTCAGGAACTACTGGTCCGATTTGAAAAATTCTTTCATTTTTTGATAGCCTATTTATCGACGAAGGCTATAGGCTATATATCATAACGCTGAGACCAATAGGAGCGGAGCAGTAATGAAAATTGACGTAACGAGTGACGCAAACGAAGTTGCGCGGGTCAACTAGTATTTTCATAAGCGTTTCAAAGTAGTGGTCTATACTCTATAATTCATCTACAAGCCCTAGTCTCGATAATATTAGAAATATGACAAATCAGCAGAACTTGAATCAAATAAAGCGCATCCAAAAGTATGACTTGCTTTACAAGCTGCACTTTTAACAAACACGAGGCCCCTAGGTTATATACGTACGGTGCAGGTTGGAATATTGTTCAATAAATCGCTACGGACCTAGTTGTGGGAATTCGTACGCGTTGGGCCATTACAGGTAAAAATGTGCTGTGTCGTGGCCTCGGGGGATATCACATTAATGTTTGAAAAATTTAAATGTTAACAGCAAATGCATTATTCTGGTAAATTCATACGGTTTAAAGGGTCACATTAATTAATATACAGATTGTACTGCAAATAAGCAAAATCTGTTCTGAATTGGATGCAGTACTGCAGTACTACAATGCAGAACAGACCCCCGAGCCGAAGGCGGGGTTGTTATCGAGAGACTGAATGAGAAATGCTTAAGTGTATCAAACGATGCTTTCCAACGCTTACATCCTCAAAAAAATTATAAACATAATATTTAGTTACAAATCATTGTGAGAAATTTCTGGCAGAATATTATAAGAAATACGGAACCCTAAAAACGAAACGAACGTTTAAGATTGCAACAATTGAAACGCAGCATGATATTACCAATGTATCTGCATTTTGTTAACAATATTATTATTGTGATCATCAGAAGACAAAACAAATCTGTGAGACAAGTGATTTACCTGCTACGACCTGACATCAAACATTTACACATCAGATTATCAAAAAAGCAAACAAGCACAATTAATGTCGCAGTCATTATGAAGAAAGACGTCAAAATACCAGTACATGCCAGAACTTCCACGATCCCGCAAAGAGTCGACGAGTAATTTATAAACAAGAGCTCTCTTAATTTAGACGCTATGTGATGTTCTGTTAAGTTAAAATGCCTTTGAAAACATACGTATAAGATAAAAGTGTGTTTATATATCATATGTGGAAGATTTACGATGGTTAGATGCTGGTGAGAAGTAAATCAAAGAGCGGGTTGGCTGCCAACTGTGCTCCAACGATTAGAGTGTTGGCAACGAGACCGGCGAAATCATCTTTGGCTACGAACCGCTATCGACGACGGACCGTATTGTGTATTAGTAAAACATGTTAATTTAAATCTGTTCGCACTGTTCCCACATATAAACGATATATAATACGATTGTTTGCACATATCTATGCTAATTTAGTACATTTTCTTTGGAGTTTATTGATCTGAATGCAGTAAATGATGATCCGGTTTTCCGATGAAGTTTTGGGACACAGCTATATCTATATTTCTCTAGTTTTGGCGCTGATTTAGAATTTCAAGTTAGAAGTTACAGTTAAAATATGATTACTATTAATAGCGTTTGATGTAAAACATACAATCTCTACAGTGTATTTAATCAATAACATATTTTTGAAAGGAAAACCCACACTCTTTCAAATCAGAAAAAAAGCCCCAAACCACATAAGTAATGACAGCAATTAATTCAATCGACAGGAGTTGTCATTTCCGATATTATCGGCGTATTAATAAAGCGCTCCTAATTTGTCGAATACAATAAACAAAGCATCAGATGGACTCTCCGTTTATGAAAGCTTTTGCACACAAAGCCGAATAATCGACAAACATCAAAATATTTGCCGAGCGGATGAAAAATGGGTCCCTGTTGAATAAACTAAAAGAGCGGGGCACAGCGAGGCAGGTTTTAAAACGGAGCTTACAGACAACGCGATTAGCATGCCAACTAGCGACACACGGACACACCGACATATTTACATTATTCTATTACGCGTGCAGCGATTATCTTTTGGGGTGAGATAATGTGTGGGGATTTCATTTTGTTGCAGTCTGCCTTTTGTGTTTTTTATGGAGCATGAAATATTGAATCAGTAATAGGGATTTGATTGAGACCGTTTGGAACTTATTACTGTGGCAAACATTGTAAGCTCAGGACTGGTCGGTTTAGCGACGCTCGGGGGAGGCCTACTGTGTCCAGATGTGGATGTCTTTCGGCTGAAATGTAGACGATGATGATGAACCGGCTTGTGGCTCTGATACGTTTGCCTCCCATCAGGACTCTATTTACTTGGGTTTCGTTTTATAAAAGGTCGGTGCACCTGATTCTGTATCACCTACTCGACATACTGTTCCACAATTCCGCCGATCTCTGCGGAGCAATTCAATTACAGTGAAAGATCCCTCATAAGCGAATCGTTTTTCCAAGTCATTAATTTTTTCGAACGACACGGGGCTCCGCGTGATACGGCGGGGTGGGTCCAGGCGCGCGGCTATCTCGCGAGATAATGCTGATTTATGCGGGCGGCCGACGGTCGCGATTCGTCGCGCATCGTCGCCGCGACATGCGAATGTCGCGCGATCGCATCGTCGCTCGTGTCAGTTTGTTTAGCCGCTACCCGCGTCCCGCGACCCGCGCCCGTCCTTCATTTGTGACGGTTAGTTGGCGAGATTTATGCTAATCGACGGGGCCGACTCGGATAAGCTCGCGTGACGGTGTGTGGCAAATTATCTCCCATTGCGACTTCCCAAAGCCCTTTGTAGCGCCTGCTATCACACACCATCTTTTATTACCGATACCGGCCGTATCTAAAGCATCGATAATGTGGAAAAAGAGATAACGCGAGGTAATTATGAAGATCTATCGCATCTAAACATCCTCATAAAAACGAAACATGGCTACAATCTTTTTTGCGAACGGTTATTATAGCAAATCAACACTGTTATTATTGTGTTCTGTGTTGCTAAATTCGGAAATGAATGCGTCTGGTATATGTATATTTCCAGATGTCGTATTTTATGGTGCGTGGTAGAAAAACTGGACGCCCGAAGCGTCGTTAACTCGAGAACATTATAAGGAATAAATAAGTGAGGTATTAATACAGCTTTATAGTCCGTGAAAGAGCCTTCATTGTTTGTACATTATACCCGGCCTTTGTTCACATTTATTTGTATGGAGACGACGTATTTAGCATTAAATAAACTTTAAGGCAAACTGTGAAATGGGTTAGATTCCCTAATTAGGTTCAGGTATCGGACGGCTAGATATTCTATAGCTTCAACGATAGTTTCAATCGTACATAACATGTGAAATAAAGAACCCAACAGAGACTATTGGTGGTGCGTTTATAAGCGGCGAGTATCGTGCGGTTTGTCTGAGTAAGCTACAACGTTATCAAAAGATTAGGTTTGCGAATTTGTCACGATCGGTGGGCTGTCGCGTTGATTTACGCGAGCGTCGATAAGCGTCGCCGGTGCCGCTCCGCCGCCGCGCCGCGTCGCGCTGCTACCGCTCACTACCGTGCCAGTGTTTCCTCGATAACTCTTACACACAAATCATTTTCACCTGCTCGGACGTCAAATATAAGCTAGCTAAGCAGGCAACTGCCTTTCAGATTTAGTCGAGTTTAATCATACCTACTTTCATACGGCACAAGCCCTTGCTCTTCGATTCGATTCAGCAATTTCAATAGTTGCACGTTTGGTCTTGTGAAACTTTTTCAGACTATGTTGACATCACAAGTACTCGTAGTTCTCATTTCAGTAAAGTTTCAGTGTCAAAAAAGATGCGCCAAAAATTTTAATTTTGCATAGAATTTCACTAATACATTCCGAGTCCCTAACATTTGTGTATTTCAACTGACGAACCTACCTAGCTATTTGCGCATGTAACGCTAAATATTAAAAGCTCTAAGTAATATGTTTTCGTTTCTTTTTATGATTAAGGTAAAAAAACCGGCGAAGTGCGAGTCGGACTCGCGCATGAAGCGTTCCGTTTCATATTTTTTTTAAATTTAGGTATTACTTAAATCGGCAATATAAATAAACACTGAAAATTTTAACCGTCTACCTATTACGGTTCATGAGGTATAGCCCGCTGACAGACAGACGGATAGATGGACGGGTGGACGGACGGACGGACAGCGAAGGCTTAGTAATAGGGTTCCGTTCGGAATGCATTCCGGTACGGAACCCTAAAAAGCAGTAGATACCACGCACAACAGTAACCAAACCATAAGATATAGAGATAGAAGTAGTAAATACTGTAAATCTAGTTCGGCTGTCTAAGATAGTGGTACTGAAAAGAGTTACAAGCCTCACAATTTCAGATGACCACCAAATAATTTCAGGTTTTAATGAGATGAAAACTCGATCTGTCGTAGCTGTAACGAGCAGATTATTTGGAGGGCAATTATGTTATGTTCGATTGGTGTGATCGTTACGTTTTTGATTGTGGCGTTCATTGTTCAACGTGCGAGTACCGCTCGGGCGGCGCGGCGGCGGCGCGGCGGCGGGCGATTGCCCATTGTTCGGCAGCGCGCCGCGACCGACACGCCTCGCGCCGTCGCCTCCACTGTGCCACCTACCTTATCGCCTCTGAAACGCGCCGTCGATATTGCCTTGATCTCGTTAACCAACAATCGCGATTCGATTACCTACCTACCACAGAGTTTTTAATTTCTCGTCAAGTTCAACATGAGAAGCCTAAAAACAATTCGTTTCGTCATTTAAGTGGTTAATAACGCGTGCTTTACGTCAGTACTGCTTGTTATGAATCCGCCTCTCGGTTCAATTAATGAAAAATTAATTGCGATAAAACGACCTCTGTTTTCAACCGACCATTTTAACGCAGGTAATTAAAAATAAATGAATTGCAATTTGAACGTTTGTCATAATCGACAAATACTCAATGTGCCGGAAATCAAGTCCATAAAAGTGCTGATGTATAAAAAGTTATGAGACAATCGTCGTTTAATTAATTTAAATGTGTTCGCGGTAGATAAATGAGTAGGCGTTAGTAATTTGGCACTAATGACTATGGCTAGTCTTCTTTGATGTATACCTATAACATTTAAAACTATTAAAAAAACAATAAGAACTCACCTTCCAGTCTTAGTGATAATCATTTCTGTTCCTAATTCGTTAAACTTGTCCCAGAGTTCTTTAGTTTCGAGGTGGCACTGTATGTGTCGCATCTCCTCGCTGGACCATCGCTCCACAAGCTGTGGGTTCCTGGGGGGCGGCGACAGAGGCCGGGAGCCGCTGGGGGCTCCACTGGCAGACCCGGCCTCCGACGTGGACGACACGTCCACGGGGGAGTCCCGCTCGTACTCCGCGAGGGGCGGCGACGGGGAGCCCGACGCCGAAGCTGTCGCGTCCACGAACTTTTCTGAAAAAACAAATGACATATGTCAATCGTCTTTCTACATTAAGGCACCTGTCTCACCGCCGGCTAGGAAGCGAGTAGCTATCGACGATTTGCTCGCTGAGGAAAGTCACAAAAGATATAGATCTCGTGTGAGTAAAAGAGACACGTACATTCATAGTAGAGGCTGTTCACACTGCCGGCGAGCGGCTCTAAGTTTTAGTTTATCGCAGCGACGACATCGCCGAGCGAATCTTGAAGCTCTTCTATTCAAGATTGTACTCGTTCAGCGACACTCGCTCGGTGATGCTCGCTTGGCTCAGAACAACCAAACTGCGGTAATTCTTACCTATAGTGCGGCCGCAGCGAGTATTGCGAGTAAAAGCCCGTCGCACTAAAGCACTCGCTGAAAGCCGAGGGACAAAACTATCGAAAATTTTCACTCGCTCCTCCCTGATTACCAACTTTTTCGAGTTTGA
Organism: Lacanobia oleracea; assembly: GCA_950371165.1. Classification (NCBI taxonomy): domain Eukaryota; kingdom Metazoa; phylum Arthropoda; class Insecta; order Lepidoptera; family Noctuidae; genus Lacanobia; species Lacanobia oleracea. Next base: position 9,523,636 of record OX493393.1, read on the forward strand.
AGCTTTACTCGCTACTCGCTGATCGCCGGCGGTGAGACAAGTGCCTTACATGCGAGGTTGATAAAGTGGGATGATGATGATGATGAATAAAAATTCTTAGCATTTTATTATTGTTCTACAAGTTAATTTAGAAATCTTGAGAAAAATAGATGCGTCATTAAGATGTATATTTAGTTAAGTAGCCACTAAAACATTTTCCCGCTTTGTCGAGAAGAAGAACCTGTCATCATAATGGAGTCATTATGAGGCTACAATCTTAGCGCGACGGCATCAAAATAATTTGGAACATCTGTAATTTCTTTATCACATACTTTTGACACATATTTTATAAATATATCTGTTCGTCCTCTGTCTCACACTCTATTAACGGACAGATTGACAACTGACAAAATGTCTTATTTATTTTAGGTGTTAAAAAATAAAAAAGGTCCGCACTTTTTTTAATTTTTTCGTTTCTGGATGCTCTTTTCAGCATCTTGTTTGAGAGGCCCTTTATGAAAGTATCATGTGTCTTAACGAAATGTGAGCAATTAGCCTTCTTTCTGGACTCGCTATTGTTTCTTCCCTACCTTTTATAGACATTTGAGAAAATTGTATGTACAGTCAACAAAGCTTTAAACAGGTACAAATAAAACAGGTAAAAATATATTTTTTTCCACTGCACTGCCAATATTTATTTCTAATGTGTGCATTATAATTTCTAGAGCTTGTGGCATACTTACCTACTTACGAGTGTGGTGTAGGTACAATAATTGTCTACTCAGCACACTCACAACATTGTTTATAAAAGTAGTTGCAAGTTAGCTGCCTGCACACCAAATAACTTTGTTTACTGTACCTACTGATACCTAATGACTTTAAAAGATATAACCGCGTAAAATACAAAGTTTCATTGCTATTTTTTTAATTACTCAAAGTAAGTATGGCAAAAATAAAGTGTAACTATAGATTATAAGTACTTTGTAAATAAGCAAATAAAATAAAATTAATAAGTAAACGAACCTATTTATAAAATAATTGGCTCCAAAATATCTGCAATAAAACATTTTGCAGTCTGTTAACTTATAAACTATAGTAGTAGACTAGAGTTGCTAAACTTGCTTACAAATATCCTTTAACTAGCTTTTGCCCGCAACTTCGTACGCGCATTTCCCGTTCCTGTATACCCTATAGCCAGTCGCGAGTCTTTAAAACAAGCACTTAAGCCCGGCTTGCTTTATAAAATCATACGTAATTACGCCAGTCAATAGAATACTTCCAAAAGGAAAATAAATATAAAATCGCAACCTAAATCATTTCAAACTTCGCGCGCTATTTTTTGCAAAGTAAATGTATTTGTAAAAAAAATGGCGCGTATTCTTCTCGTATTGTAAGGACAGCGCGAAACGCTTGCGGCAGCCAATCCGAGGACCAAGCCCTCCCTCTCTCTTACACTCACTGGCTTTTTATTTAGCTTCTCGGATCTCACAGCTTTCGCCTACAAATTGTCATTTGTTGATAGATTGCTAAGTAGGTCCTAGTACCTACTACGATTTTTTTAACATAAACAGACTTAAATAATGAAGTTCGTGCAAGTTTGGAACCTGCACGAGCGTGAAGTTAGTTGTTTACAAAGCGACTAAGCAACGCAAATCAGCAGAATGTAGCAGATTGTTTTGTTTGGAATATTTTCGAAACAGTATTTTGAGGTGCTAAAGTTTTCTTATTTAAAATTATGTGAATGTGATACTTGTTGCTGTTGTCGCGTTGTCATTATAAATCTCTCAGTAAAGATAATATATTAATGTTCTTCCTGACTAGACAAAATGATGTGAACTTAGAAGTAAACTGTTGTGTGTTCCTAATTGTTGGTGGAACAGGTATGTACATACAATACAAACATTTAATTTATAGATATTTACGAGCCTCATAGAAGTGTGTTTTTGCGAAAGAGGGATGTATTTCGAACGTTCAATTTAAAAAATCTTCATTCGGTTGTTTGATAATAAGTTATGACAAACTTAGCCAGTGCCGTGGAACTATGTAGATCTTAGCTTCTATAGTAGGTACACGAGTGTATATCCCCATCCGTAGTTTTGGTAAACTCCAAATCAAACCTTCAAAGATCTCTTGGATAAAAACAATATCGTTTGTAGTAGGTAGAGGTTAAGTAATTAGATATTTTGGAGTGAAATATAAGGGATTAAATATAGGTGGAGTATTTAAAATTAAAGTTAAACAAAGTTTTGTAGCAGTAATAATTTCATATTAAAATAGCAAAACAACGTATTCGATAAATTTTACGGCCATCCATTAGTTTTCGTTGGAACGTTCGTAATATGAAGGAAGCGGCGTCGTGGTAACGCCTCTTTGGTATATGATTCTTGAAAGTTCATTTTTTTCTGCTAATTTTAAATATTTTTCTATAGTAAAAATGTTCATGCTTTCTATTGTATAAAGCCTTCGCACGCCACTGAGCCTTCCTCATGAATATGACTATCATAATATGCAAAAATAATTATCCTAATCCAACGGGCAGTTCACTTCAGCTTTATTATATATAATATAATTTTCAGATTAACTAAAACACACCTATTCAGTTCAGTTAATTTATTTCAAAATAAAGAATAAATCAATCAAGCACCTAAGCTTCTGTAAGAAAACCGTAGGAAAAATGTTCGGCACCACATAGGTAGGTACTTGCCGTATGAATAGGGCCATTGTTATGATAATCCTTATCATCGCTTCAGGCTGTAAATTTCCTCTGCCGAACGATTACGAGTAGGTAGCGACAAAGAGCGACCCTGAGACGATAATGTTATAATCGACACGTTAGCCATGCCGATTGTTCACTGCCATTTTTTTAAACTTGCCTTCTACTCGTTGCATGATGACGTGACGTCATTAGATCGATTTTTTTTTTGGAGTTTTGAGGCCTGTGTTCAAGAATGGACGTACGAGTATCTATTGGTTTGAAATGTTGACGATGATTCTACTTTTCATTTTGACTGTTTTTCAATTTATTTATAGATCTATACAGTCTATTTACATTACATGGTATATTGTAGAGTAAAATGAGGAGCTCGTGGCTAAATAATAACAGCCGCACGGGTCGATCTTCGAGGTTTAGCAAGGCTTGCCAAGGTTGGTCTGTGGATGGGTGACCATCTTAACACACCGAATTTCCTCCGTGCCTCGGGGAGCACGTTAAGCCGTTGGTCCCGGCTGTCAATTAAAGAGCTTTAACAGTGGTTACGGATTGTCATAAGCCAGTAAATCTGACTCCAGTCTTGCCAAGATGTACCTTGTTAATGGGTTGTGGAGGTCTGGTAGGCACCCGCTCCACATAAAACACTGGTATTCAGCTAAATCCGAAACCGACCCCAATATAGTTGGGAAAAGGCTAGGCAGATTGATTTGTATATTGTAGAGTAAAATAAAATGACGCCGGTAAAGTAAATTCTATCTATCTATGTACAAATAAGAAAACACGAAGAAACCTAACAATGTACTCGTAGACAATCTTTTCGATGACCAATGGTTTCTTCCCATCCCCTATTTCTCTCATTTGTAGGCCTACATAGATAAATATGTTCCGTTGAACAATTAAGTGCCCAAAACACTGGCAGCATGGCGACATTAACTGGCAGCTTTTCTAAAAGCTGTCAGTTAATGCGTTTACACGGGCATTTTTTGAGCTATTTCTCGTCAATACGTATTGACGGACGGATAAGCGGATCAATCTGGAACAATTAGGCGAACAATGTGAAGCAATTTCAATAAAATGCGGCAATTGTTTCGGCAATATTGATTCTAATTGTTCCTGTATTCCATATTGCTCTCTCCGTGTTTTGTTTTTTTTTCAACAACTAAATTACTCGTGTATTGCCTAGTTTCTTGGAGTGCCTCCATATCGCTCAATGCTGTCATTGCCAAACATTTCGCCAAATTGACGCTCGCTGCCTCTGCCGTTAATTGACTATATTATATAGGTATTAGATCATATATAATTTATATATTAGATTATATATTTTATGACGTCACAATCCACTAGTAGGCATTGTGACTTTTTAATAGGGTATTTGATTGGTTTTTTTATTATATTTCTCAAAGCAAAACATAGAGAGCAGACAGGACGCAGTTAAAAAATTTTGCTTAAAAACTTCAAAAATGACGGTTTTGTCAGGGTTTAAGTATCAGTGATAAACAGAGACAGCACTAATTGCGTGTGACGTCACTGACAAGTTCCGCCATATTGAAATGAAGCCACCCAGTTCAAAAGACATTTTGTGTGACAAGGATTGAAGAATAACTTCAAAAGTGTAGGTATAACTTTTCTGTTTATCCACCAATTTTATTTATTCTTCACCAATTGTACTATTTTAATAAGATCTATCAAGATATAAGATTTTAACCTTTTTGATGAACTACAAAAATATCGTTTAAAGAATCTTACACTAATTTACAAAAGGAAATTCATATTATTCATTCACCTTGACCAGCTACATCTTTACTAATATTATAAAATAATAATTATAAAGCTGAAGAGTTTGTTTGGTTGAAGTACTGGTTCGAATTGAAAACATGTTTCAGTGTTGGTTAGCCTATTTACTGAGGAAGGCTATAGGCAATATAAAATCACGCTACGACCAACAGGAGCGGAGCATTATTGAAGAATGTGACGCAGACGAAGTTGCGTAGGTCTGCGGGTCTAAAAAGGCCACTTTAGCAGAATCATAATAATAATCACAAAGCAATCTGTCAAATTTCATTTTCATCTTTATCTCAAAGGCATTAGGTTCGAGGTTGATTGGGAAAATTTGACAGTGACGGGTAGCGTGATGTGCTTTCTGATTTTGCTAAAGTGGCCTTTTTAGACCCCTGCTAGTCTAATATATTTAAGTTTTTCTTGTTCAAGTTACACAATACTGAATAGCTATACATACCTACTAATAAATATATAACTAAACTCATAGGTCCCTTAAATGAAAAAGTTCCCTTTTAAATACTTCAGCTGAATTAAAAAGTTTAAAAAAATTTTATGTACGGAGTTATTAGCAATGGGTAGTTAAATAGAAAAATCTTTTTAACTGGGTACCTATTGATTAATAAAATCCCGTATATACCATGAACAATTATTTTTAAAATCTGACTTAGCCAACTAATTTCTACGAATTGTTTACCTACTATTCTCTTAAAGACGTACATTTGATTTAATTGGATACCAGGACACGTTTTTAATCAGACTTACCTAAATTTCTTTTGTGCATTCACATTCAATTTGGATTTTAAGAACTTCTGTGTTATTACATACCAGCTTCTGCCAGCGACTTCGCCCACGTGGTCCCTAGGGAACATACTCCCGGGATAAAAAGTTGCCTATTTTGTTTCTCAGGCTCTAGAATGTCTGTGTACTAAATTTAAATTAAATCAGTTTAGTAGTTTTGGCGTGTAAGCGCGACAGACAAACAGACAGACAGACAGAATTTCTTACGCATTATAAGATTAAGTAAGGATTTAGAAATATTTGAAAGCAATTCTCGTACTAAATAAAAAAGCTTTCAAATTCAAGTGGCCATATTATCATCTCAGCGACAATCAATGTCCAATACTTGTCAACATGTGGGGAAATTAGAGGTGTTTTTGACAGTTTGCGATAGCGATGCTAATGCACCAATTTGAAACTCTGGTGGCGACAGATAAACTTGCAGTAAAGTACATTGACCATTCCCTTATATCCCTTCGTAGATATCCAAACAATAAATTATGAACTGTTCTTCATAACTGGAGAACGTAAAGTATCACGATGGGAGATTCAGGACAGCTTCATGTCTTCAATTCTGTTTTTGATATCTAAGAAAGTCAATTTTATGTAGGTTACTAGTTGACCCGCGCAACTTCGTTTGCGTCACAATTTTCATTACTGCTCCGCTCCTATTGGTCTTAGCGAGATGATATATAGCCTATAGCCTTCCTCGATAAATGGGCTATCTAACACTGAAAGACTTTTTTAAATCGGACCAGTAGTTCCTGAGATTAGCGCGTTCAAGCAAACAAACAAACAAAGAAACAAACTCTTCAGCTTTATATATTAGTATACATAGATATAGATTGCACATTATGGAGCGCCTACTATATCTAAACTTACACGTCATTATACAAATAGGCCTTTTTGTATTTTTGTAAGTTGAAAATCAATTTATTTTACTAAGCGTACAGTAAAAGTTAGAATTAAAAATTGTTACGAGAAATTGGTTTGGACATGAATTTCATGATTCTGTTAAGAAAATCTTTGAACTTTTTTCTTCCTGTTTGCTAGGCCGTCGTTGGCCGCGTAGCAATGTTTTTTTTTGTGGCAATTTTTAATTATTGCACCTTATTAAGGTTTTTTTTTTGTTGGTTTTAGTTAAGTTGTTTTTTTTTTGTTTTGTTCAGCGTCAGTCAAGGCTTAATAACATAGACGTAAGTTAGGTATGTTTTTAAGTCATGGTTAAGTCTGATTTGCGGTTAATAAATAATTTTGAAAATAGAAAAATGCACAATTATTTAATCAGTGTAGAGATCAAATCCTGTGTAGTTTGATAATAATTAAAAAGTCCTCTGTTTCTATTATTTCCATAGTTGCATCTACTAAGAGTTTAATTTATATAGGTACTGGACAGACATCCACCAAAGCGGTTTAGGAAGTTGGATGTCCAAAATAATTAATCTTAAATAATCATTCGATGATCAAAGCACGAATTTTTTTTTTTAGTTTATAAGATAAATTTTGTGTTGTTGGCTTACTATACGCTTTGGTGAAGACTGTTAGTAGGTATAGTAAGTAATTGTTACAAAAATAAATAGACAAAACTAAAAATAAACAAATATTTTAATATTTGTTTATTTTTAGTTTTTATTTTTGTTTCGATTCATAGAAATCGATTTGCATGTTCGCGATGAATATTAAATCCTTTTATATTTTTAAACAAGGCAACATTTTTATTAATGGAGGCCCTTAAAAGGTTACCTACAGTGATTTTGAATAAATTTAATTTTAATAAAAAAAAACTCCAAGAAAGTGGAGCTATAAGTTTTAGTTAGTTCATTAAGGTGGATGCGCCAGAGTTGCCCGTGAAATACAAATTTTCTCACGTTTTTTGCAATTTGCAAGTCAGTATTAGGTTTTATGTTGATTAAAGTATGATTCGCGGGCGTAACAATTATGTATTTCAGAATTATAACCATGTAAGTCAACAATAAAACTCCATAGGGCCAGGTAACCCGAAGGAATGACTATCTTATGAAATCTTGACATTTTAGGATTATACCGACTTATGGAGTTATTTTACTGATTTTAATGGTTATAATTCTGAAAATACATAATTCTTACGGCCGCGAATCATACTTTAATCAACATAAAACCTAATACTAACTTGCAAATAGCAAAAAACGTAAGAAAATTTGAATTTTGCGGGCTACCCTGGCGCAACCACCTTTAGTGTCCGACTGAGTTGTTGAATTTATAAAGCAATATTGTTAACACAGATGTGATCAGATATAACTTCTTGTTTTTTGTTTAGTGATGTATATGAAGGCTTTCGTTTTGAGTAATTTTCTTAAACAAACGTGGATAATATCCACCTACTTAATTTTAAATACTTTACAGAAATAGTATTCATCATAACAGCCGAAATCAAAATGAAATGGTATTACGACATAATAATACTTATATATGATAGAGCATACAAAGTACCCATACCACAATATCTTTTAGTACAATGCGTCTTAAACCAACACAATTATTGTACTTTTCAAGACCCCAGCATTAATACTAATAAAAATACTTTAGGCACCTGATAAATAAATAATCATCAAAATATATGATGCAGTCTCGATTCAAAATGATTCTCGCTACAGACATAAAACTTAGTTTCCATTTTAATTTTATTACACTATCAAAGTTACTGTAACTAAAAGGCTGTATCATAAATTACCCTTGCGTACAAAAAGATCGGGTATTTTATTGACGAACATTGTTAAAAACGTATGTTTGTCTAAACAACATAAAAAACACAGAATGATAACTTTAAACTTATCTTTTATATCTTTTAAGTCTCCTGTGTTTCTTTTTGCTATTAGTAGCCATTTCCACAGGTCAAGTTTATAAACTTGTTAACGTAAATTTTGTAGCAAATACTTTGCTGATAGGTAATATTAACATTTATTCGCGATAAGAACTAGCTATAAATAATAATAATCGTCACGTTTTCATCTTACAAGAAAATATTACAATACCTTTAATGACAGCCATTTCGAATCGATATGTTATGTCCGATTAGGGAAATATGCTTTTAACATTGTCATATTTTTTTGTATTTAATGGTACTATTTCGTTATAAAGGTTTTGTGTGCCGATAGGCCTAAATAATTATTTTTTATGTGGTAAATAGCCTTTCAATATGTTTATAGAGACGATGTTCAATGGAAGTTAATGAGTATAAATATAATCATAATTAATTTTTACTTAAGTTTTCACAAAATATACTGGTTGATGTACATTTGGGGATAACTTTCAGTAGTGAGACTTCAAAAAATAATGAGTACCGATAATAAATAACCAGGTACCTCATTCTGAAAATTTAGTTTATGATTTGCATTCATTATTTACATTTATATTATAATTTCTTCAGCTTACATAGTTAAGGTTAAGAAGCATACGTAAATTAAGTTCAGAATCAGATTTTCTTATTATTTTTAGTATGTTTACTTTTAAAAATAAAGTTTCAACAAAACAACATCGTGATTCGATCACAAAAAAGTATTGGTGTGATCCTGAATAAAAATAATTTCGGAATGTTCACCTATTTAAATTAATAAGAATGATGAACTAACTAAGTCTTCCGGGGCCTTAACCTTGCAAACGAGAGCTTGTCGAACAATTTTTACAACAGCTTGGTATGTAGTTCCTACCAATAAAGTTTTTATTGAACTTCAACTTCTGAAAGGAACTTCTTATTGTAACATTAGTTTGGAGAAGTTTTTAATGGGTTTTGACAACTTACAACAGTTTGTTTCTAACCTTTTCTTATTGGTTTCATCTTCTTGGTGCACTGGAGTGATGAAGGTTTATAAAACTGTATGTAACTTGGTTTATACTAGGTACTAAGATCAATTATGTTGATTTATGTTATAGATATTTCCTCTTATGTAGGAAGATTCTGATTGTTGATAGAAAAAGTATATTTTTGAAGTAAGTACTTAGATTTAATATGTAGTTTTAAAGTTTTGAAGACTCACCTAAAGGCATAAGCGTGTCTTCCCTGGGGTCCCTGTGCCTCCGCCTCTCTCGCCTCTCCTGCCGGTCCCGCGCCATGATAGCTGCGATGGAGAAGTCCGTGGCGCAGGGCCGCGCGGAGCAGTCCTCCTCCATGGCGGGCCCCTGCCGACCCTCGCCCTGCAGCAGCATCAAGTTGACCGCCTGCGAGCCCAGCCTGCCAGCCGACCACTCGCCGTCACCGTCCGAACATCCCATCGATGTTCCAGTACATAATCTTTGCAACTTTGAAGTTCGAAAACTGCTGCAGTTCACACTAGCTACTTCTGATTTTGAATACTGTCCAGTTTAGCTTTGAAATAAAGAAACGAACGTAAGAAAATATTAAAGTTAAATAACTTTTCAAGAAAAATCTAATTTTCATGTTTCACGGGAACCGCAAAAATCACAGATTTTCCGAATAAAATGAAAAACACAAACTTTTCAGCGAGTTTTTTACAGAACAACGTAAGAATGAATGGTCGCTACGTAGTTCGGTATCGTAACCACGGCGTGCAAGTTTCGTGCAGAGTGTTGAAACTTTTTACGCGCGCTGAGGACGCGGCGCGTGTGAGCGGGTGGACCGGTGCGGCGCGGCGCGCTGGGGACTACTGCGGCGGCGGCCGGCGGGCGGCGCGCTCAGGGAGGGGCCTGCATCCCGCCCTATGCCACCACACTCCGACCACGCACACACAACCGCTTTTTTATTATTTCTTTCTTATGAAGTCCGTCCCGCTCGCGCCGACTCGCTCGCACGCCGTCCCTCTCGCCAGCGAGTTTTTCTCCGCGTGATAACTATTGAAATTCGCTAAACGGCTCACCGCGGCGCGGAAAAGGCTCTCTCGTTAAACGGTGAGCCGATTGTATCGAGGTATTTATTCGAATTACTCGCTGCGCCGATGCTTCGCATCACTATTTATGCGCTGTGAGAGCTCGCCGCCATGGATGGGGCTGTGCCCGCGCAGATTGCCGCGCCACAATATTCGCGGTTATATCGTGAATAAATAAGCCCTTAGTTTACTAAACGACGCAAATAGCTCCCAGCAGATGAGCGCTGCTTGCACATTTACATAGGACCCAATGAGTGTGCGTAGACGCCTACACACACATTATGCACACTGTGAAGTAAGTGATACAACCACTTAACGTTACCAATTTGCGCATGAGTTTAAAAAACTGCATATTTTAACAAACTTAATAGCTCTGACTAAAATAAATTAAAAGAATCAAAATAGAGTTTAATTAACCGCTACGTTAGGTTAGCTTATCTGCCAGCTCTACTTCACCGTAGTAAAAGCTAACGGAAATCGACTGAACGAAAAACAGGGACAAATCGAAAACAACCAATTGAAAATTTTATTTAGATCAGGTAAGAACTTTATTTATTTTTATTCTTTGTTAAAAATATATCGGAATCTGGTTGCCATGAGTTCGCACTGATTAGAACTATTTTCCTCGAAGTAGCATTCTCTTAATTGAATCGAAAAGAAAATCCCTGATATTCAAAATGCGCGATACGCGTCTAAGCTTTGCAGCCCCTTAAATTCTATTGCGGAGGCAATGTTATTGTAACCTTACCTCGTGGAGCAGCTCAGTAACCGCTCAATTAGAGCGACTTTATAAACTTCATTACGTGTGCGAGCGGAGAGACGCAGAGTAAACAGTGGTAATGCGCGATCAACGCGCCGCGCAGAACGCAAGAGATTGCCCACCTTTATAGCGTTAGATCAAATTTGCGGAAAATTAAACTCACAGACTTTCTCATAGTTTTGTATTTATAATAATTTATTACGTGCGAGGAGCTCAAACTAACCATGTCGTTAGGCAGTAAAGCTTATCGCAGTCGAGCCGGTAATAGCGGCTCAAATGGCCGCCGATACGCGAATTGTGACGAATCGCATTAATTATTTTGTTGATTTCCATGTAAGGCAACGATAATAACTGTTATTATTCGTTAATTTTGAATAGCCTTCGGTATTATGAATAAAATTGATTACTTACACGTCTTATAGTAATGATGAATGCCGCGCCACGAATTCTTTATGAAGTTGCGCGACAAGATGTCCTACCTACTTAAAAAAATATATTTCATATAGGTACCAATTGTAAAAATAATTGTGAAAGCTACTTTTCGCCTTTGCAACATAGAAAAAACTCGCATCGCGTTTTTACATCTGGTACCTTCCTGAAAACAGTTTTCCTGTTCGAATAAAACTTAACTCAAAATTGGTACGTAAAGTTTAAATACGTAAATAAATACGTTTACCTATAGAAATTCTGCTAGAATAATAGACTTCAAGCATTTTAAAAGACTAGAAGCAGCTAACTGTGAATAGGTAGGTATCCCATTAAAAACATAAATGTGGAAAAGGGAGCCAAAGTTCAATGTTAATAATATCCGTGATTGTAGATTTTAGCGTAAGAAGAATTCCAAGTTCTGTAGATAATCCTGAAATAAGGTAAATTAAAATTCAAGATTCAACTTGGCTAGTTTTTTTTTTTTTTTTTTGTCGATGGCCACTCGCAGTTATCAACCCTAGAGGGTTGTCAACTACTGAACAGATAATCCTGAAATAAGGTAAATTAAAATTCAAGATTCAACTTGGCTAGTTTAACATACCTACATTTATTACCTATCCGTCTTATATCTGGCCTTATTTTTCATCTTTATGTTATCCTTACGCAAGTTGCAGTTTTTATACTGAAATGTCGACATAATATCTTACTCTTCTTAGATTTGCTGGTAAAACTAAAAACTAGCGTAAGTTCTGGCAAAAAATATAAACTCAAAGCCTACCGAATTGGATAATCTGATTTGAAAAAAAAAACACGAAAATATTTGCTTCTTGTATTGTACCTATGGCTCTTTCCCGTAGCTTCGATCATGTGGCCTTTCAATTAGATTAAATGTAACCAAGTCGTAGTTTTATTTTTACAGGATGTGTTCTGGATCAAAAGCAATAAATAAGTAGGTATAGTTTCTGTCCATCAAAAAGATTTCCTAATGGGATCAGTACTTCCAGAGATCATCTTCGACAAACCATTTAGTGACTTAATAATATTTATTAAAAAATAAAAACAAAAAAATATGTTTCATAAAAAATGTATTGCCTGCCTACGTAACCCTTTCATTTCACCACAAAAATTGCTCACTCAGTCAATGGTTTCAACAATTATTATTGTATAACCACTTAATGGCTAGTTGCTTAAACATAATGAAGGTAATAAATCAGTTAATTTTCTCTGTTATTACCAATTTCAAGGTTGGCTATCAAAAGGCACATTTTTCTGAACATAAACAAGAATTGAAGGCAGAGCGGAGCTATGGTTTGCCTTCAATTAATCATGTTAGTAGAGTTCAAAAGTATTTCTGTTCTGCTTCGCAAATGTTACTGTTTCCTACTTTTTACGCTTTTAATGTTATTTCAAAACAATAAAAACAATATTTATTTCAATATTTCATTCTAATTTGTGATGTGGTAGAAATGAAATATGTATTCTTTCTGCGACTTTAGTCATAAAAGTCAGTATGTGAAATAAAATCAAAGGGTTATTGAAGCAAATCGTGATTGCCTGCTAAGATTTTTAACGTACCTAGTCATAGCGTCACCCTCCCGGCTAACTGTCCTAACTAGCAATTGATGTTTTTCCAGGGCAAGCGTTTTTCGGTCGGGCGTTACAGTCAAATTACTGTAGTTGCGTTAGTTGTGGCTTTATCAATGAATTAAAAAGTTTTTTATATAGCTCTTGGCTTATTCTTTAAGTTAGTAGTCGCCCTAAAGCCCTAAGGTATCTATTTATTTATTTATATTAATTTGAAGCAGATACGTCTCTCTGTGAGAACTTTGTTTCACAACTTGTGTCTGTTACGACGCGGTTATTTGGTATAAAATATAAATAAAAGTCTATTAATATGATATTTATTTATTAAAAGTAATAATAAATTTTGTTTGTAAGCTTAAAAAGTTACAAGTTACGTAGGAGTTACAAAAAATAATGTTTTAAGTAACATTTTTGGCAATTTAGCTGAGTACTAAATATATTTAAAACTATAAGAAAGAACCCTTAATGACATGAATTGAAAGTTAACCTTATTTCAAATAAATTGTATTTATTTTATATTTCAAGCCTATACTTGTGCTTATAACTATTAATGCACTTTAATGCTTAGTATACATTTTGTTTCTAAGAACTATAGGTCTTAGAATTTGTAGTTACTTACTTTAATATCACAATCACAGTCTTTGCAAAAATATTAGTCTTTAATTGGACTTACTTCACCTAGGATTAAAGCATTATTTAACAGTCTTATTTATTAAACATAGGAACTAGAAATGAAATCAATGATTATTTTATAGGTAAACAACGTCTTAATAGTAACGTAAGAGCTAAATTCTCTAAACAACCAGCTAGTAAAATCAACAGTAATTAGTGAGAAAGTGATGTATAAAATGCTACATGCTCCGGCAACTTAATGACTGGGGTATCTCCTGTTGTTAGAGACAACAAGTCATTATATTTTTCTATTGAAATTTTGGGCGGTGTCGGATTAAGAAGTCCTATTTCCTCTCATAAGAATACAGAGACCTGTCTCCAAAGAGAAAGAGAACGTGGAATCTCTTCACCGTGGCTATTCTTAAAAAAAATCTTTTCGGGCTCAGTTTTCTTGACAGAAAATTCCATCATTTCAGTCCAGTTCAAGCATCGGCCCTCATCATCTTTACGGATAGAAAGCATCCTTAGGTCGGCTGAAAGTTTTTTAAAATCGAGGAAATCAGTGTATGTGAGAACATTCACTACGTACGGTTCATTTCTCCGTGCCAATCTAAAAATTGGAGGCAATTGGCTCGGTACAAAAATATCCCCACATGTTTTCAAAGCATGGCCGATGGTGCTGTGTACGGAGTCTCCTTCGCTTTGTCCATGACATGGCACGGAGAATCGTAAAGTGATTTCCTGGATATTTAATTTTGTGATATTGTTTATGACATACAGTAAGGTCGATGCCACAATGAAATTTTTGTTCTGTCCACTGCATCCATCAGCAAACAGATAAACAATCTTAATGTCTCTTGCGTCACTCTTCTTGAGAAAGTCATACAGTGAAGTCGAAATTTCTGACGACCCTCTTTTGCTTGCTCCTTCATGCCATGTATAACACGAACAGCCTCCAGAAGTCATATCGTAAATTGTGAAATTGTACGCTGAAAGACGACGTTTATAAAAAACAGCATTTTCATTGCTTATAGGCAAGCTTATGACTTGTTGGAGGTCAAATGTAGCACATTGTATTGTGGCTGGGTTCTGCTGTGATGCTATTTTACATTTATTTCTTTTTGATCTAAACAAAGTCTTCTCTTGTTGATGCTTCGTATACTTTTCGTAAATCTTTAATTCCTCTTCCTCAGACCCTTTTAAATATGTCATGCATAAACTACACTGATATTTTTTTGGGCGGTGGAACGATAAGTTTTTGGATTTACAAACCCTTCTGTATGACGAAAAACTGGGCATTACGGAACAATTTTTATTCTCTTCTTTAAACATGTACATCTTGGGTAGTGTCAGATCACAATGTAGCTACCTATTCTCTAGAGGAATTTTCCCTGCAGTAATGAGATTCAACGTTCGGGAATCTCTCAATATGCTGTTCGATCATTTTTCGAATTATGGAATCATTTTCAATTAAGGATTCTCTACGCCCTAATACTATGGCAATAAGCTTCATATTCGTTAAAAAGCTTTGATCTATACGACGTAAGTGAAAAATAAAATGTGTGAACATCTTAGAAAAAAATCTAGCTAAGTGTCCTATGTACATACTTCAATAATTTTGAATCGGGACGAAAAATAAAAGTCTTTCTAACTGTAGTATGTTCATACGACAGGTAGAGAGAATATTTTTTCCCTCCTTTTGCACTTACGCAAAACCAAATACGTGATTATCTCCTAAACGGTAAACGACACAGATACGACGATTAAAGAGAACTTATTCGAAATATAGCTATGAACACGTAGGTAATGTCAGTGCAGATACGTCAGTTTGTGAGATACGACAGTTAGCGGGGAGGGCGACGATAGATGCATCGAATAAACCATAGACAGTTCTAAAAAAAACATTATGAATAGGTACTTATTCACTTTCTCAAAACAATTCTCAACTCAAATAATTTCTTTTATCTTTTAATTTTTCTTCGGAAAACGAATAACTCAGAGTCGTTCATTTTAATGAGTTTTAGTTTAACTCACACTAAAATCGATTTTACAATTACTGAAACAGTAATAACATCTCCTGCCACTCACAGTTTCACACTAATAAAAGTACGAAGACCTTACAAAATGGACGTTTGAACTGAAAAATATACGTAATAAAAAATAAAGAAAAGTTTGAAAACAAACTCAGTTTTAAAACCACCTGTGAACAATTTTCATGGAAGCCTGTTGACCTAATTTTACTTTTATGGGGTTTTCATGCTTGTTTTACAAAATAAGTAGGTATTTTGATATTGATAGGTAGGTATCGTACGTTAAGTTTATGTTATTTTTTTAATTTAAGTTACTATTTGAAAATGGAACACTTATTTAATTCTAGAAAAAAATTTGAATTAAAGGCTTAGGTACTTTTCGAACATGAAAATTAGTCATTGCTTACATACTTAAACCACACATTTTCCCTTACTATCATTAGATACCAACTACCCATCAAAATAAAACCGATGAATCACCCCTATACATTTAAAAAAAATCAATTATCGACCTTCCCAGTTATATGACTGCGTTACATACAAATGACACTGCAAACATTTCAGTTGTCACAGAGGCGTCCATTTCACTTTTTGTCCAAATCAACGGCAAGTTGTGATTAAAATTTAAAAGTAGCAACTCGTGTGAACGCACTCGCTTCGACGACGAAAGAGGGGGAACGGACGCCCCTTGTAGGCGGGACGGCTACTCCACAAACAAAACTCTACTTTATTTAAAGCGCGGTAGAGTTGTTTTTGATGTTTTGTGTTTGTAGTGTGCATCCTGTGCAAGTCTGCGTGGGAGAGGCAATTCTTCGCTAAGTATCGTCCGAGTACGCGACATGCTTCGTTTTTCGATAGCAAACCTTCGATAGTTTGAGAAAATTTTGTTTTTAGTTAATTTGACATTGGTGACTTGTCTGTTCGAATGTAATAAGGAATATTTTATATTTCCTTTCTTTTTCTTTGGTTCTTAAATTTATAGTAGGTACTGATATAAATATCTTTTAAATTTTTGTTCATAAAATTTACTAATTAATGGAAGAACTGGGTTCCATCATATAAATTCAATATTTCTGAAGTAAATATAATCACCAGGTTTATGAGATTTTCCACGCAACTTTTAGGCATATCTTATTCTATGCTTGGTCTTGTTGTTAACTCAGTTGTCAAAATTAAAAAGACGTCTAAATAGATTTTAAACTCCTTAGTAAAATAATTGAGGTTACCTGTTTTTCGGTCTTCTACAGATTGTACTTCGGTGAATGTGCCAAAGAACTTCACGACTACATCCCACCGGCCCCCTTCTACCATCGGACATCCAGACGAACTGCATCTTACCATTTCTACCTACCTTGTTACTAAGTGTTTCCAAACGTCTGTTATAATGCGAACAGCAAAGGAGTGGAACTCGCAGCCTGCGTCTGTGTTTTCAAACGCTTACAACCCTAATCTCTTCAAAGTTAGAGTGAACGGGCTCTTTCTGGGTAAGCTCACTCCATCGTAGACTTTGTGTCTGTCATCTCTGACCTAGACTGGAGTCAAGAACAAACCCAGGACAAATAAAAAAAAAATTAGCAACTGCTATATTGTATTTTCAAAGAAGTTGTAAGCAATTTCATACCATAATTTCTGTAAAATTTCAAACTAAGAATTCCATCAAATTTGACTACAAAATATTGTCTAATATTGTGCAATGTACACACGATATTACTCTGCTTACATAACATATTGGCCTAAGTTAGTCCAAGCACAAGCACCTATGCACACTATTGCAGCGGCCGTCCACCCAATAGATGGCTACGCAGCTGCCTTCCCGCTCTCCCAAACGATAAAATTTTAGCACCGTTCCCTTATTGAAACAGTTAAATCATACTGTGCCATATTACCCACATAATGCATATAAACTACACCTAATACTAGATCTATGTTACTATTATACTTTGCCCCTTTAAGAAGTGAGCGGAATTTGAAACAGGTAGGTATGGATATTGAAGAGTTCGAGGAAAAGTTACGGTATTAGTTTTGGTTGCCTATGAAATGAATTGGATTGAACTTAAACTGAGCTATCAGTGCATACAAACAAGATGGAATGACAGTACTTACACCTCATGCTCACTGCACCTAAGTTAACACAGTGAGATGATGACAGAATAGAGCGGCTGAACGTCTCAAGGTGCTCTAATTTTTCGAACTCGCTTCGCTCGCTCTTGGACTAAATGATTTAAGGTATACATGCATTATTATATACTTTTTGGTAAGAGAGCTTAGGGTCTTGAAGTATTTTTGTGGTCATTATGTGTTATTAATCTAAATAATGAAAGCGCTTCTACTGATCTACAACAAAGTAACAATTTACCAATTCGTCAAAACTATTTTAATATTCGTTAACCCTTTACCGCATTGTGGTTCATAAGTGAACCAAACCATATTATCCTAAATATTTTTAAGTTCCAAACTGATTTCCTTGTTTTATGCATACTGTGTCAAATTCGTCCCATACGAGCTTCATTTTATTTATAAAACCGCCATCTATGAGCAAGTTGTGTGAACTACTTTCTTCGTCAAAGTCAGTTAACAAGTACGAACCGGTCCGGAGCAAGTTGTTGATTTTCAAAATTGTGTAAAAAAATTCAAATCTCGGTGATAGTGCTTGAAAATAAATACTACAGGAAAGAAAGTAATCTAAATATTGATAATTAGGTAAGTTTTTATTGTTTTATCAAATAATAATTAGTTTTAGGTGGTTCTAACTGAATGGAACAAATTTGGTACAACATGCAGAAATATTCTTTCTTCCTTTGTACCATATTAGTGCCAACATGCACCAATGCTATGTAAAATTGCTTAGCTTGTTTTGTGATGTACCGTCTTATTTTGTTATTTACGTGGTTTTATGCTTATTTAATCGAACATCTATTTACAGGAAATTTGCTATATGGATCCACGTCGATTTTACGGAGGCATTCATACAATTATCCAGGATTTTCCTGTAAATAGTAGTGACGAAGACCTTTCCGAAGATGAACATCGGCTAAGCAGAGCTCATCATTTACCTCCTCGGTATATTCCTGAATCTGCAACAAGTAGTAAACGTGGTCGACCATCTTCCAGCGTCATGGAACAATCCATTCAACAAAAAAAAATGAGAGGGCCCATAGCAATAATGCCATCTCAGGACGTTCTTTTAGATAAGATGGATCATTTGCCTGTCTGGTCCACTAGACAGCGTTGTAAGGTCCCTGAATGCAATGGTAGATCTCACGTGGAGTGCCGAAAATGCAAAGTCAACCTTTGCCTCAACGATAAAAGAAATTGTTTCGAAGTATTCCATACTACATAATTTTTACGATTATATTTTATAAGATTATTTTTATATTGATTTTTGCTCTATGTACCAAATGTGATCCAAAGTAAAAAGTGTTAAACTTAATTTTCTGCTCAATGTACCAAAAATGATCCAAAGTGGAAAAGTGATTTTTTTTCTAAAACTATTCAATAAAAAGAAAAATCCTGAAACACGTGTCCATTTATTTAGTGTTTCCTACCATATATATTTTTTTCAAACTTAAAGAAAAAATCATGCAGTAAAGGGTTAAGTATAATTTCTAAAAAGGGCAATTCAAACTGAAGTTGACTTTTAGTTAATAAAAGATGTTTTACTTGTTTTTAATTTAATATCTAGGTACTTTTCTCATTATATCTTGGCATTTTAAACATTGATTAGGTAAAATAAATAAAGATAAGCGATTCAAAATGCTATAAACAATGTCTAGACAAGCTCCAAAGCAAAAAGAAAGCAGGTTGAAAACCTGCTTTCTTTTAAATACTTTACCAATGTTTTGTTGAAATTATTTTCAGTTCGTATTTTTTACAGATAGGAAACTGTCAATATACTTACCTAGATAAAATTCTTCCATTATTGAGTAACTGACTGATTGAGTGACTGACGGACAACGCACAGCCAAAACTACTGGTCGTAGCAAGCTTAAATTTGATTGTTGGTGGTTTCTTGGAGAGGGTAGGGGAGCACTAAGAGAGAATTTCCTGAAATTCATACGGGAACGGAAAAACTGAATAGGTATGCATTCGAATTTACGGGTAGAAGCTAGTGTAATCATAAATTAAAAGTACTGACCAGCGGTTTTTGCGGATAACAGTGCGGGTATATTTAGTTTTTCTGAGTTTTTCATATCATCACTGACGTTATTAAAATTTCTTTCATGTAGTATAAGAAAAGCTACCAAACTTACCTTTTTATTGTAGATACTTAGTTAAAAATCATAAACATTATTTTAGGACAAGACTACGACAGATTCTTATCACAGAAGATCACGTTAGCCAGCAGCATGACGGACGTTCAAAACAGTCATAGGAACATGGAATGACTGTTTCGACGTGTTCTTCCATCCCCAAGTCATTCTGCTTGACGTATCTTGTAGGCACAAACTTGTGAACAAAAGGAACAGTAGGATTAGGGGGTGGTACTGCTTCAATGACTTGGCAATGAGCTTGTCTTATGACTGTTATGACACGCATGTTACTTACTTAAATTGATTTACTGTAAGCTTATTTTTATTTTTTCTATTGATAGGCTGCGCTTGACCACCATCTCACCTGATGGAAAGCGATTTTCTGCCAGGGTACCGGAATTCAGCCAGGGTTTCGGTATTACTTCTAGGCGTGCTCCATCTTTGACCACATCATCGCTTACCATCAGGTGAGATAGTGGTCAAACGCGTGCAATAGTAAAAAAAAATTGTTTGAAAGAGTACCCGCGGCCCTGGAACACAAAGGGCATTAGGAGGAACACGGAGGGGTTTTAGTCAGTAAGAGTGTCAGAACACTCTCTTCCGCTCCACCCAGAGCGGAAGGAGTCATTTGATGATTTCCCATCATTAAAAAAAGCCTATTTTAAACGTTTACTTTATACACATCATCTGCCCAGCCTTTTCCTAACTATATTGGGGTCGGCTTCCAGTCAAACCGGATTTAGCTGAATACCAGTATTTTACATGGAGCGGCTGCCTACCAGACCTCCACAACCCATTAACTGCGTAACACGGTACTTCATGGCAAGACTGGAGTCAGATTTACTGGCTTCTGACTATCCGTAACGACTGCCAAAGATCTGCAAATGGCAGCCGGGACCAACGGCTTAACGTGCTATCCGAGGCACGAAGGAAACTCGCTATGTTAAGATGGTCACCCATCCACAGACCAACCTTGGCAAGCGTTGCTTAACCTTGAAGATCGACCCGTGCGGCTGTTATTATCTAGCCACGAGCTCCTCAACTTTACTTTATACACACTCGAATTATATTATGTACCATCAATATATTACCTACAGTTAAAACCTGTTCTCAGTTAGGTACCACGCGTTTTCTCTAGTTAAAACTAGTTTTCACTAAACACCTTTGTTACTACTAGAAATGTTTAGTTATAACTACAACTTACTGCTTTAAATATTTAAAATTTTAGATAAACTAGTTATAACTTTGGACCCTAGATTAAACTAGTATTAAATAAACTTGTTGGTAGGGGCTTGGGGCGTAAACCCGTAGGACCATTAACAATTATCTTGACAACATTCTGAGTATAAGGTACGCCACCCTGGTCGACACACTATCTCTACCACATTGGACACAAGGGACATGTGAACGATACACCCGACACCACCCTGGGACTTCTGGTCACCCTCCCTGAACCAGAGCAGATTGCCGGATTTGAGTATGATCGTGTCTTGCCATCTCTACGGATCCATCGTAACTTGCTCAATTCTTCAACAAGTTGGGTGATCAGTGTTACCAGGTCCAGTCGTCGGTGTTTGTAGGATTCTAAGCACCTCTTGCCTCGCCATGACCTTGATTGTACCGGAGTCAAGGATAGACGGGCTGCCGGGCATTAGGTGCCATTATTTCGTTGTGGGATTTGCTGTGATCTCAACGCTTGGCAGGCGGGTTGGCCATCGCAGTGTAGCAGTTGCAATATTTAGAGAATGCTGCCCATTCTCTGGTGAGTCCCTTAGTCGCTTCTTACGACACCCACGGAAAGTGATGTGATGGTGCTATACTTTTACATCCGATACCACATAATCCCAAATCAGGTGAGGTCGTTCGACCAATCAAGATAAAGCACAATGAACTTTGACCTCGGTTGAAACAGTTTTAACTCGTTCAAACTGTTTCAAGTTCGAAAAAACGCGTTTTGTCTAGTTAGAACTAGTTTTCACAGATAAACATAAAATAATTTTTTTGTTAATTCTAGATGTATCAAAGGCATTTAGTGAAAACTAGTTTTAACTAGATAAAACACGTTATAACTACTCGTAATAACGGGTTCTAACTGTAACATATACATACATGTACATGAAGTTCGAGTATAAAAATTAGATCCATTTATTTTAATTTTAAGAACAATTCCCAATGCAAAACGACACTGTCTACAGCATTCAATAATTTAGTGTAATTAATTTCTACTATACTGATTACATTCACTTCTCACATAACATTACACTATAAGTACACAAACTTATCTCTTTTTACCACATATTCCATCTCCTTGTGTGTATGTATTATGCCCAAAGACCAAAAATGTCCATCGAGCGAAAAAACAACACGCATCGCGTTATGGCTTTTTTCAAATGCTCACAATGCGTTGTGGAAATTAGGAAATGCCATGTCGCGTTCTGGGCCCCTAACTGATGCAACCACATTGCGAGAAAACATTAGTTTGGAGGAACTTAGAGCACGCCCACACGGATAGGTTAGGGTCATATCATTCATGTTAGGTTCCTTTAATTCCTGATGACCGAAATAGTCCAAACATCCATAAACCTTAAATCCTGCCCTAGTATTAAATTTAATGACGTACCCGTTAAAAGAAAAGAATCCGTGTGCTACCTCGGTGTGCTACTAGAAAATAACTTCTACGCCTTGACGAGAATATCGAAAGCTACTTGGGGTCTATCTTTTCAAACCTCAAAAACTATTTATGGGGCTAATTACTTGGGTTGTATATGCTATGCGGCACCTGTCTGGGCCGATAGGGCCACTATAGGGGCGGTACGGCGCATTTTTCATGGGATCCCATCATCAGATCCTGACTTATACCTTCCATCATTAGCTCAGCAACCTGAAATGATGATTACCAGGCACAAATATCTGAATTGCGTTAGAAAGTTTATGAAAAACAGTGTATGTGCGTATAAAATTTGAGGGTTTCCCTCGATTTTCATAAGATCCCATTATCAAATTCTAACTTGGTGACAATGGGACCACCTTAGGAGTATAGGCTTTTGAATAAAAAAAGAATTTTTAAAATCGGTCCAGCATTCGGCGGAGAAATCGGTGAACATACATAAAAAAAAAACATACATACAACCGAACATAGAACCTCCTCCTTTTTGAAGAAATCGGTTAAAAATAAGGACCTACATAGTCCTAAGTGTGAGGACTATGTAGGTCCTTATTTTTAATTTACATCTTTTTTTAAGAACCATGCAGATTAGTGTCTGAAATGGTCTTTAGAAGAAAGAACCACACAGATTTGAGGTAAACCTGTCCAGTCAGTGCACGCATTTGTCAGTAGTCGTGTAGCTCAACTCAGATCCACTTTTATTTAAGAAATCCCTATATGGGTTAGTAAATGACCAAATTACTGTAACAGAACCCCTAATTGAGTAACACGTAATTAGTAAAAAACTTTCTACATGTTTCATGAAACCAAACAGAGGTTTCATGTATCGTTCGGTAACCCTTTAATTTCGTGTTTTACCCATTTTCTAATTATCTACTAGACTGGTATTGACATAATATGACTGACGGTACGTGTTATTATGTTAATTACCTACTAAGTATAGTACAATCGTTTTATTGTAGAACTGTTGGGTTTACCTGATTGAAAAACAGTTTTTTTGGCCTACTTTTATATATACCTTTTTTTTTTTTTTTTTTTTTTTTTTTTGGGACAAGCCCGCCACACATTCCCAACCACTGCAACTCCTGAAAGCCAGAATCAACAGTGGCGACCACCAGAAAAACGCCGAGCCAATGAAACCCGACGAGTCCCGGAGAAACGATTCAACTGTCTTGGATCCTGCAACGAAATTAATCAGAAAAGTACAGCGGAGGAGTAGGAAAAAAAAAAATATATATAATTTCCACTTCCCTCCGTATCAAGCAGGAGACAGAATAGAACTAGGCCAATAGGCACCAAGGGACAAATACAACTGGGTTAAGCCCAGTTGCCAAGCACCACGGATTATATTTTACCACTTAAACTAATGGGTCCTAAATTGTGAGCTACTTTTGATTCCAGTAATAGGTATGGCAAAATCGCTTGAACGCACGGAAATTTGTTCTGGTTTCAACAAGGTCCGTATAGTAAACTACCCCAGATGTAACCTTAATACTATCTAACATAATATTGCGTTCAGTTTGCCAAAGACTACACTCCCATAAGATGTGATGTGCGGATTGTTCGTATTCATGGTCAGCTGTAGAACATTGACATAAAGGCGAGGCCACAAGCTTAAAGGAAAATAATTTACTCTTAAAATTGCCATGACCTGTGAGAAATTGGGCAACACAGTGATCCACCTCCAGCCATGTCCTGTCCAGCCGCTCACGAACAGATGGAAAAAATTGGTGGAGGTGACGGCCTTTGATGGAATTTTCCCACCTACATTGCCACTCGGATAAAAGTTCCTCCCAGACATCAGTCTGGGGTTTTAGTAATCTAGAGATCTTAGCACGGCCGCGTTGCGGTAAGAACTCTGGGTCCGTAATCTTTCTAGCGTAGTAGTACATTGCAGCACGCCGCTGCACTTCTAGATCGACTGGGAGAACACCCGCCAGCACTGGTAAGGCTTCAGTACTAACCGTCCTATACGCCTTGCATAAGAATATCAAAGCCAAACGCTGGCTTTGAAGCAATTTACGTCGTACCGCACCTATGGTGGCCCTATCGGCCCAGACAGGTGCCCCGTAGCACATACAACCCAAGTAGGTAGCCCCATAAATAGTTTTTAAGGTTTGAAAAGATAGACCCCAAGTAGCTTTGGATATTCTCGTCAAGGCGTAGAAGTTCTTTTTTGCTTTCTCACCTACTGTTTTTATATGATCAATAAATGAAAAGTTATTTTCTAATAGCATACCGAGATAGCACACGGATTCTTTTCTTTTAACGGGTACGTTATTGAATTTAATACTTGGCCAGGATTTAAGGTTTCCTTTTAAAATAAGTTGATAGGTTTTATGCGGTGCAAAGGTCAGACGGTTTCGATCGCCCCACTGAGATATTAATCGTAGGCATGTGTCAGCCAAATTCTCAAGGCCAGCACGAGTACTTGCCTGAATGAGAAGCAAGCCATCGTCCGCGTAACCGGTTAATGAGCAGCCGCATGGGAGCGGAAGCGCGAGGAAATCATCGTAGCCAATATTCCAAACATATGGACCGATAACTGAGCCCTGAGGACATCCCATGGTTAGAGACTTAGTAATGGAATGATGTCCTAGTTTGAGTTTCACGGAACCGTTTAGAAAGTAAGAAAGAATCAGATTATAGATGTTTTTGTAACAACCACGGTTTTTCATTTTAAGTAGTAGCATCGGCCACCATGCGTTATCAAAAGCGCCAGAAATGTCGAGAAAGATTCCAACCACATATTTATGTTCCGATAAGTTAATAATTTTACGAACAGAGAGCACCGCGTCGACGGTGGACTTACCAATAGTGAAACCAAATTGATTATTATGAAATTTAGGTCCATTCGGTAGTAAGCGCGGAACGATTAGTCGCTCTAAGAGTTTTCCCAAAGATGGAAGTAGGGTTATGGGCCGATAGGACTTAGGGTCATCCGGGGGCTTATCGCCACTCTTCGGAATAATGCGTATAAAGCCCTGTCGCCATATTCGAGGAAAAATACCTTCCGCAATGCATCGGTTATATACTGATAAGATCGCGTCTCCGGCTGTCTTACACGCTTCTATAATCATTCTATTAGATATTTTATCTTCACCGGATGATTTGTTAAGAGGTAGTTTCTTCACAACGTTTATGAATTCGTCAGTGGATGGAAGATCTGACTCCGGCGATTCAGGTGGCACCGTGGCCCACGCTCTGATCTGTTGGTGGTATTCATTATCATTTACTGATGAATCGTCTGGTATAAGGGATTCAAGCAGAGCATCAGTTGTTTCTTCAATGCCGTTTATATATACCTATTGTAAACTAAAAAAAAAGTTTCTTTTTTGTTATTGCCCTAAATGACGCCTTATGTATTTTCACCATAATCCAATCAACCCTTACCTGAACAATGCTGTGACATTTACTGTAAAAGCTAAACTAAAGAACAAAATAGCAACTAAATTATTCAACAAACAGTCCTAATAAAATAAACCTTCTAAATGACGTATCAGGAGGGTAGTTACACGAATAAAAAAGGCGGAGGACAATGTGTAACATGTGACCGCTGGCTCCGCGGCTCGGTGCTGAAGTACACACGATCCATCTTCTTCGCGCGAGTCCTTTTGTAGCGTCACCCTTCTCTCTGCTCCCACGCTGACACTGCAAAGAATCAAGAAACTGGATTTTAAGGTTTTTATTACCTACCTATATCTATACTACTCGTAATATATAAAACTGAAGAGTTTGTTTGTTTGTTTGCTTGAACGCGCTAATCTCAGGAACTACTGGTCCGTTTTGAAAATTAATTCTTTCAGAGTTAGATGGCCCATTTATCGAGGAAGGATATAGGCTATATAATATCATCGCGCTAAGACTAATAGGAGCGGAGCAGACGAAGTTACGCGGGTCGACTAGTAATGTATATTTTGCTGCGCACAGAGTTTATGATTTTGCAAGATTTTGGTGTTTTCGTTTTCAGTATGAAAACACCAAAATCATGTCATTAAAATTACAAGTTGTATCAATTTTAACAACTTAGGTCTGATTTTTCGATACCTGCATAACTTTTATCTGAGTTGTTAAGATAACGGCTTGACAGCATATGTATCGAAAATAATATCAAATCACCATAGTTATTCTTCTAAAATAACTGTCAGAATATAAAAATCAATTAAAATATCATATTTTGTTTTCATAATTTCAGTTTACCATCACTTGTGCTTTGCCTCAGCTCTCATAAGATGCAACAAATCCGCAATTTTCTAATAGAAATCATTTAAACAGCTTCACAGGCGGTTTCCTCAAAGCCACATACCCGATCCTGCATCGTCCGTGTTGTCGCGCGACCACGACGCGACGTGGCAACCTGCGACCGTTGCGAGCAACACGACAGCGACAAAACGTCGCCCGGCGCCTTCCCCAGTCACCTGAATAAATTACGAAGGTCCGATGTTAATTAATGTGCGACACATCGTACTACTACTTTTATCGTGATTAAGTGTCTCTAGTGTGTGGAGCTAAGTGGGTCCCGCTCGCTAATAGCCAGTTTATGGCGAACAAGATTACTTGTATTTTGGTAAAGAATTCGTCTTTCCAAAGAATGTGCTAGCTAAAAAAATATAAACGTTTGTTGTAATAGTTAGGTATTCCTTTATCGATCTTGGGTTTCTTATTTCAGTGACTTCGTAACTTTTTTTTCATTTTATTTTTGATGATGCTCCCGACTCTATCTAGTATAGGTCAGAGATGACAGAGACATAGTCTACCATGGAGCGAGCTTACCCAAAAGGAGCCTGTTCACTCTAACTTTGAAGACACTTTGAAGAATAACTGATACAAATAGCAGCAAATGAAGTGGCGTATCTATATACAATATCTCACCAATACATCATCATCACCATCATCTGCCTAGCCTTTTCCCAACTATATTGGGGTCGGCTTCCAATATCTCACCAATACATACATATATTATAATCAAACCAAGACACACGCGATGGAAAATATAAATAAAGAAAATCTCGGCAAATCAAATCTTATAACCAAATCAAAACAACACTCCCCTTCAAAATAAGCCAAGTAACGTTTCCCCAAGTGCATTTCTTTAAAGACGTACGAGTGTAAATCTAAACGCCTCCTGTGACGTATCCGTCGTGACAATACGCCGGTCGGCCACGCCAGCGTGGGGCCTCCCGGGACGCGCTAAATCGTATTGGTTTCTCTCCACTTCTGTTTATTTGCTCTCTTTTCTACCCAACAACCCCCGCTTTGATACCACACTTGAATCATCCATTTCCCCCCAACAATATTCTTTCTAGGTAAATAGGCTACGGGTTTGGCGAAGTTTTGTTAAAATAATTTTGCTAAACACACAGTCGTGTTGATGGAAAACATGTTTAATTTTCAGTTTATTAGCGGTCGGTAGTTAAAGACCACGTAAATTACACTCATGGCCTGCTTCTAAAGTTACCGCGTTTTACACTGGAAAAACAATTATGTTAAATTAGCAGCAATAACTACATTTACTCTAAGAATAATATTTTACATAACTAATTTTCATTAAACTACACGCAATTTCTTTATGCCAAACTGGCACCGTGTGGTAAGGATGCACTAGAATCGCCGCTGGTCATTTCATGCTTGACCCGCAGTATTTCGGCAGTGGGTAGTAAAACTGAAATGATAAATAAGTGTAATATAACACACCCTCCGCTAGTCATAATGTGCAAACGCCAAGCTCTCCGCGTTTGGCTGACACTGTTCCGGGCATAGAAGCTACGGTATGGTCCCAATGCAAGCGTCGAATACATCAAATCTTCATGGAAAAATAAAAACAAAACTAAGAACTGGTCGAGTGCGAGTTGGACTCGCACACTAAGGGTTCCGTACTATAAACCTTATTTTTTTATATTTGAGTTGATTGAATGAAAGGTAAATTGCGGTTTCCGATTTATGACGTATTAAAAAACATACTTGCCAGATCTCGTTCAAACCAATTTTCGGTGGAAGTTTGCATGGTAATGTACACCATATATTTTTTTAGTTTTATCATTCTCTTATTTTAGAAGTAGAAAGTGTCTCTCGCGCAAACTATTCAATTTACAAAAAAATATATATTAGAAACCTCAATATCATTTTTTAATACCTATCCAATAGAGATACCCCATACGTATTTATGGGTTAGATGAAAAATAATTATTGAGTTTCAGTTCAAAGTATGGGGAACCCCAAAAATTTATTGGTTTTTTCTCTGTTTGTGTGAAAATCTTAATGCGGTTCACAGAATACATCTACTTACCAATTTTCAACAGTATAGTTCCTATAGTTTCGGAGAAAAGTGAATCCCATAAGGGTTCCATTTTTTGCCATTTGGCTACGGAACCTTAAAATACATCATACTTTCCTGATAAAAAGGCAATGAATTTGCTACGAGTCGTAGACCTTCGTAGCAGCTAAAAATGCTAAAATACGCACTGTACAATTTCGAAGTCATGAATTTCGAAGGATTAAAAAAAAATGCATTATAATTTTATTTTAGGTTAGTTATATTGTCACCGTAATATTTGCACTTAATTTGCTATAAATTAAAGCAAACTAATATTAAAAAAAAATCTCTTTGCAGCAACAAGACTACGCTGCTCGTAGTTCGTAAGTTTCGTAGCACTGCACTTTTAACCAACGTAAAATTTTATTGATAAAACTATTTCTTGACAGTGTTCATGAAATTTGGAGTTTGAATAGGGCTGGGAGAAGACCAAACAAACCATAGATGGACTTTTTGGAAATAAATGAAAACAAAAATCAAGAACGGTGGTAACTTCTGACTACTGAAATGACGATTAATATGAGAAGAAGTAAGGAAAAAGAAAAAAACATATAGGGCCGACACCAAGGGCTTTTAGACATAGTGACGTCTATGAACGGTAACGATACTATCGAACAGTCAGAATTTTACGGGATTAACATTTGCCATTGAAATTTCACCAAATATTCGACATAGTCTACCGGCTCTCGTATCGAGAATGGTGATGTTTTATAACTTGGAATCCGCGCGCCGCTGTAAGTAAAGCAGCACCCAGCGGCAGCGAGGCGAGCGAGGCGCGAGCTTGCTTTATCTGCGCTGGCTGTGCGCGAAACAATATATTTATTGGACAGTAGCGCGGCGCGCCCGATCCCGAGGATGATCTATTCGCTGTGCCCTTACGTTGCCACCGTGGAGGCGAGCGACGGCAGCGGGCGCAGCCGGAATGTCGTGAAAATTGAGAAAATGGCCAGTGAGAATGAGATTTTCTGTTAGTTGTTGATGTATTTCCTGATTAATTATTAATTTATTAAATATTTTGATTGAGACTTCTTACGTTATATTTTGTTTATTTTATGAATATCTCGAATTATTTATTATCATTTGTATTATTATTTTTATAAGGTAGAAACGAAAATATTACCCTGCATCTGCAAGTTGGGGTTATGCTGAAAGATAAAAAGTAGCAAAGTGCTTTAAATATTCAGTGCAGGGCGTTAGTCTGTGTCGCGGCGCGGGCCGGGCGCCGCTCTTCATTCAGGAAGGTCCCAGTTTGTAGCGCGGCGCGGTCGCACTGCCCCTGTTTTACGATACACCGCCAGTTTTGTTTCCAAGATTAAGCGAAACTAAACTGCTGGCATCCACTACTCACTGACCTCACGCTTATTTATTACTCTCGCACAGAGAAATCGAGACTTATTTTTCGGTACGACCGCCAAGAAAAACATCTGCAACCGTGCTACGTACCTACTCGTACAAATAAACCGCCGGGACATCTCAATCACGGTACTATTTATTCAGGAACTGGTCTCCGGAGAGGCGAACAAGATGGATCGCGGTGTCAACACGAATTTGCATCCCTTGTTTGTCTCAGCGGAGCGTCGGCGGAAAAAACACCGCAATCTCATTGTGTTCGGTGCAGCGGCTCGGCGCGGCGCGGCGCGGCTCGCATCAGTTACTCGCCGTGCGGCCGGCTAACACGATTATCTGTCGTTTTAAACGAGACGCTCTTTTTTCCGTTCCCTTGTTTTCCAACTCTACGTCTGCTCCATGTTTTTTTCTGAATAGGAAATGGGATACGTCAGACGAAAAATTGACAAAAATATGGCCGACTCCGATGGAAAATAGTGGGTTTTGTGATAGGATCTGTCGGATCCCGCGTTCGTTGTATAGACAATTTTATTTGCAAGATTGTTTTCTTGTTTGTCATGTTTTTGTTACGCTGATTGTATTTTTTACGTAGGAAGAAAAACCAAGTGGTGTCACCCTAAATGAAGAGGGAATGGTAGCATTATATAAGTATAAGATGACAATTTGGGATTGAAGGAGATAAGGATCAGGCAAGCTTCTCGGTAATGTTGTGAATTCCGAAGTAGCTAGAAGAGCATGACATGCTTCAAGCGACGTCACGGACAGTTTCCGTGCTTCAGTCTGTGGCGTCTGACTATTAGGTGGGCGTGGGTGGCCCTGAGTTCACGACTGTCTCACTGTGCAATGTAGCTACACAACTTGTCATTATGCATATTTAATTAACTGTTTATTTAATGCTAACTTCAATAATGCTTAAGTTTAAACAATTTACTCGATTTGTTTAGTAAAATCAACAGCTAGTGTGGGTGCGCACAACTTTCATCAGTCTCATCTCATTAGCGCCGTCGGTAGCGGTCCGCACAAAAACCAGCATCCACAAAAACGAACCCTAGAGATGACAGAAACGATTCTAAATATTTCGGCAATGCTCCAGTTCTGTGAAACAAGATGCATGTCTGTGATTTATGATCGCAGTAAGGCGTTACAAATTGTTTTCCAAAACTTGTGTTTGCCTTATTTATTACTTCTGGTTAATGACGTACGAAGGTTCCGGGTGAAACTGATAATACGTGTGTGTCTGTAAATCTCTCTCTAATAACAAAAAAAAATGAATAATCATGATTCAATGGTGTTACAAACCGATGTTTATTCATAAATTGCTGAGACCGGAGAGATGTGATTGCGCCGTGAATTACACACGGAACCACACGCAACGGCTCATAAAGATCGCTCTAATGTCTTCATACAGCACTCACAAGCGCCTCGACACGAACTCGCCGGAACACATCCACCAAACTAATAATTTCCCGCGCTGAGGTGAGGCCGCAGAGTAGCTCACACGCTCTAGCCAAACCGCTGATTACGACTTGATTACACCCTACAAAAACTTTCATAACCCGGAACTTCCATTGCCATTAGTGACTAAAAAAAACAATTATTGACGCCTCATGATAGCAATTAACACCCATCTGTTATTACGTCCAAATCTTTACTTTCAGAAGACCTACTATCATGTGTAATGAGTTGCTCGGTGCATCGGTGATCTTCTAAAGGTTACATTGTATTTTTTTCGTATTGCTGGAAAATGTGTCTTGTGACGTCAGCCGTAGGGCTGTTTGGGTTTCGTGGAGAAGAATCGTGTCGAGTAGACGTGTGAAGGTGACGCGTGAAGCGGGCCGCGCACGGCGCGAGCAGACCACCCGCGCTGGCCACCGCGCGCCGGCCGCCGGGGGCGGGCACGGGCACACGTGGATACACGCTAATAGTTCCCTACATTTCATAGTTTTTGTGACCAGAATATGACATATTTGCAAAAAAATAAAATTACGTTACAATTCGAAGACTTGAATTCCATTCAGTTGGAATGGCACCGTTGTGTTATGAGGCAAATGGCGTCCAGCGTTTCTTATCTGGAGATAACAATCGTTTTGTCCATTTACATATGTCAACAAGGTTGACCCAGAACCGAGTATGGCATTCTGTGATGAGGCCGGAGTGTTGTTCTGGTGTGGTCCGGCCGGCCGGCTGTCGGCGACGCGGCCGGCACGCGCGCTATGCGGCCCGGCTGCGCGCTATGCGGCCCGGCTGCGCGCGCGCCGCTACTCAACCGCTTAATAAATGACCAGCGCGCAGTATTAGGCGGATCGCATACATCATTTATGTAAATTGTGACGAAGACATATCTAGCTCGGTTGGCCGCTGCCTTCACTCGACACGACGCGCATTCCGTCTTATATTATTATGCTTCGGTAAGTAAATAAATCCACGAATAAATATCAGGGCTCATTACAAAGTGTCACGATATCATAGCGAGTAATCCTCTCCTTAATACTGTATCGCTTATGGTTGTATCTCCATATTTATTTGTAAGCTCAAGTCAAGCCGTCAATGCCGGATGTATGTAGCTTTGCATAAGAAACAGGCGAGGTAAGTACTTCCCTACAGTAAATTGAGACCGTTTGCTTGCTCATGGACTACGAACATTAAATTGACCGTTTCCCTCGACTCTTTGCGGGTCGATACACTGGTAAATAACTGTTGAAGAACAGACATTGGGGAACTCTAACTACGTAATCGTATAGCTTCCTTATATCGAGGGAAAACTAACTGAAAATTCAAGATCTTTGTACTTTGGCAGACTAACCAGAATTTTTGTCAATAAAACGTAATGGCACTTTAAATGACCAAAATATTTTGTCAAGATAAATGCGAAGATGACTCTATTTAGCCAACACGGCACAGCATGTTGCACCAGGTGTCTATTCGTGTCTTCAAATGACTATTATATATTGCTCATCGTTATTTTCATTCTTATGGTGCTATAATACTCATTCAACGGTTGTGCCCCTCTTGAACAAGAGACACTTATTGTTTGGAGAACATCTTTGTAAGTTATAAGGTGACTTGTGGCAAATACTCGAAATAAATAATGGGAACTTGTTCCCACTATTAAATTTTTGATATTGATTGTAATATAGGGTTACAATTCCAAAAGGTTTCCTGATTAATTGATGTGACTACAAAAGAGTTAAGTAGGTACGAACTTTATCTCTGTCATCTCAGACCTAGAGTCAAGAGCAAACACATCCCAAGTTTAAAAAATAGAACTAGCAATTTTGCGCTCTAGTGCTAAAAATATATTTCGTTTGATGAGTTTTTTTGCTTAGCTTTTTCTATGACATTCACTTAAAATCTAAACAACACAGATCACATAAGAATCTAGTCATGATACTTACCTATCTCCATTTTATGTGGATCTACCTTAAATAGGGAACATGCGATATTTCTATTTTTGCTTTGATTTTAAAGGACTTCGTCTAGAATAGACGGCCATATAAATAAAAAATTAAAACGCTTTCATTTATTGCTAAAATCGCGCTTTTAAACAGTTTAAATTTTCGCGCCAAATCGGGCGATGACGTCACTCATGTCTGTCACTGGTCAAGAACTGTCATAATTCAAAGTCATAGAGCAAGATCCCAGTGCTTCCAGAACTTACTTATTTTCTAAGTAACAAAATGTGTGGAATAGAATAGTGTTAGTATGTAGGTACTTTGAACATTCGCTTACCTGCTAGTTTGGGTTCACGCGACCGTTAGTTTGTAAGTATCATCATCAGATGCTAACTATAAAACGACTAGATCATTTTCACGATTTTTACAAAATACATATTCTTATAATCAAATATAATAAGCAATTAAGTAAAAATTTAAAGACCAATTAGTCATTGTAATAGTGTAAGATCTGATCGCTGTCTCCACTGCGAATTGAGGTCCTATTCACAAGTCTCTTTTGGACATAGTTTATTTACTAAGTATAAAAATAAAACTGCTAAACTACCTCCTATAGACTTTTGAAATATGTCATACCTACAAACATCATTAAAAAAAAATTACTCATTGGATGGAGCTAGCAGATACTTATTATGCGTACGTTGAAATTACAAAGGCATTATTCTATTCAAATATTTTGTTACTGCGAAATAAGTAACGTCTGGGAGCCCTGGGATCTTGGAATATAAACTAACACGAGTTATAGTTAACTGATTGGTGTGTTAAAACACGTTCCGTTTCACGTTACTTTATATAAATTTGTAATTATTGTTAAAAAGGAATAAATACACTGGCCCTTCTCTTAAGGTTTTTTACATTTTAGTCACAAAATATTGATGAATATTAAAACTGCATCTTCCCTATTGTAGTACCTACTTCGCTTTTGCTAGCGACTACGTACGCGCATAAGTATCTCTTTTTAAACGTTCCCGTATGAATTTTGAGAAATCCCTTAATCATCTCGGAATGTAGGGCAGCTTCATGCCAAATTTCACCTATCTACGACCAGTAGTTTCGGCTGTGCGTTGTCTGACAGTCACTTATTAATAATGGAAGAAATGGATATATGTATATTGACATAGATAAGTTAAAAAGGTTTATTGAAGGAATATCTCAAGTAATAAAGCCATATGGTATTTATGATTAATTAATTACGCCGAGGAAAGAGATCAACAATTGACGTTTTTCTTACAACATCACCCTTATACATAGAATCCCCTAACCAGGTGACATCTGCCAGCATCATACAAGTCTCGTTAGCTCCCACTGTGCCATTCATCACGACCTCGCTCGCGACTCACTTAAGTTTATCAAAGACACCTCCAGTGGCCCCCATTGTACTCATGAATTATTGTGGGCGTCTCCTAGTAGGTATCAACTAAATACTGGGTAACCAGGCGCCATATTTGCGGTTACCCAGTGTGGCCAGCACAATGACTAGAGAATAATTGGACCTTCTTATTGTAGCTAAAGTTCAAGGATTTCGTCATTGTAGGTGAATGATTTGGCGATACTTTTTGCTGTGTTGGCACTGGGGAATGTGTTATCGATGTTGGTAATCGAATTACTAAATTATATTGACGGGGAAAAATTATATTGAAGCTGAGATTGTGCTTCAAAATGAATCTGCGAATGGCCAAAATAGTCGGCGAGGTTATGTAAGTAGGAACATTTCTGAACATTTCAATTACATCTGATTAATAATTATAAGCTAATAGTATTTGAAGTGTTTCCCACTAATCTAGATGTCATCGCAACGTTGACAGATGATAGTTTTATAATCAATGGGCCCTTATCAAAATGTTCTAAATAAATTAATATTCAGCAAAAAATTTGACCAACAGGCAGCTTTATTAAAAAGCAATTTATTCTAGACCACCTAAGGTAAAAGAGGGCAAACGTCTGCCTACCTTACCCTTTCTGAGTACTACAAAATAGACACAATTCGTAATATCAACTTCATTAAATTTCAATAAACTTGCAAGTTCATTAAAAACCTATCATATCTCGTCCACGTGGTCACCCATGGAGGTCTATGTTTGGACAAGACGACCACTAACGTGGCTCCCCTGCGGTTTCGCAAAACTATATTTTTTTCACGCCCTGTATCTTAGTTTGTCAACTGGCACATTAGCCAAGGTGTTTCCATCATGGTGGTCGTTTTTGCGCGCCCACACCCTGTTAATTGGTGACAATTGTGATCTGCGACCATTTGGGTGAAGAGAGATGTTTTCCTACAACAGATGTGTTAATAATGTTAAGAGGACAAACAAAGTATTGTGATACTTTACTTGAGTTGTTTTTCTGTTTATTTTTATGTCCTTTCCTACGTGTACGTCTGTTGTGGAAATGATGACTGAGGATTTCATTTCACACATTCCTTCCACGCGACATTAGTCGTTAAAAGCCAGAGTATTCTTGCAAGAAATCACAATTTTTCGAAAGCCCAAATTAAATGAGCTTTTTCAGCATCTGTAATCCTTTCTTGCCACATGCCATACACAGGTAAGCCCTAAATACAAGCGCAGGCGGCGTACAAAAAGGTCCATTAGTTCGACAGCACCAAGCACACTCGCTGCATCGTTGCAGATAACTGGGCCACATGCATTTTTTCCTCTCAGTCTATTTACATACGAGCTCAAGAGTGATGGATTCGGCGGCTCACGGAGAGATTACCCACCTACACTGGGCCACCGACGGTCGACGGTCGAGGGTCCTGGCGCCACACATTTGATACTCTTCTAGTGCTCTTAAGAGCTCTTTGTGGAGTTGTTAAGAAAATATGAATGGGCTTTGTAAGTTTTTGTAGCTTCTTTCGGTTATTGGTTGTTAAGTTTATTTCTGTGGTACTTCAGTTACATGTAATAGGGAACTTTTTAAATGTAGTGTCACGTATCGTACGGTACCTATTTAGGCTCCTACCTAAGTTTATTAATAAAGACTGAAATAATGATGTCTATCTATCAATCACACAATATTAATACATTATTTCAGACCAAACACCTAAACAATTATAGGATTTGCACTGGTGGTAGTTATACACACTCACCTATACAAGCAGTTCTTCTCTTCGGCATATTATATTTAACTATTGGTTATAGATATTCACAAAATCCTATTCCCAACTACATTGTGGTTGGTTTGCAGTCTAACCGGATAGCTGAATACCAGATTTTACATGGAGAGACTGCCTATCTGTCCTTCTCAACTCAATAACTGAGTAAAACGATACTCCTTGGCAAGTTTGATGTCACATTTCTTGGGAATCCGTAACGAAAGAAAGAAAGACTATAATCATCATCATCATCATCATCGTTTGGCAGGCGGGTTGGCGATCGCAGTGTATGGTATTGCGTTTTACAGAGAACGCTGCTACCCATTCTCTGGTGAGTCCCTTAGTCGTCTCTTACGACACGCAATAATTAATTAATTAGACTATAATAATAATACGAAAAGACTATAATAGACAATATGACAGCCGACACCGACAGATTAACGAGCTTTCTGTGGCACAGAGGAATCTTCATGTTAAGATTCATCTACAGACCGTACTCGGCAAGCGTTGCGTAACCTTGAAGATCGACCAATGCTGTTATTATTTAGCCACAGGCTCCTCAATCTTAAACTATCACTAACCTAGCGTTATTAAAAACATTTACATGCTAAGAATATTCAGCGCCGCGATTCAATTTTCTCACCATTAAGTTGGCGGATAAGCGTATGATTTTCGTATGAGGTACATAACTTATCATGTGCGGAGCGGTATTATTTATGTGAGGTAGCGGCCTAGCGGCCCCGTCTCGATCATGTTTGTTCGCGATTTAAGCACCTGTAAGCTCGGCTTGCCCGCTCTTTGTGTTGTCCGCTCTCACACGTAGCGTCCGCAAATGTGGTGTGTTACAATAATATGTTGCTGAGTTTCTATGGATTAAAGCTATGTAAAAAGATTTATTTCATGCAAGCAATCTATTTCAACAAATATCAGTTCAGCTTACTGTACCCAGAAGAAAAAATCATGAAGCCTACCACAATTTTTCCATGTCACCTTTTTAACCGAGTTCAAAAAGGAGGAGGTTCCCCGATTACCAACTCGAAGACGCCTGAATCGATTTGGAAAATTCTATTTTATCTTAAAGGTTACAGACTTTCCATGTGGACCCATGATTATCATGTCAGCCTGATAATCATGGGACTTCCTGGGAAAGTCTACCTTTACATCCTGAAATCTGATGATGAGATCCTGGAGAAATAGAGGGAGCTCTTCTTTTATAAGCACACTTGAAGCGATTGAGTAGTTTTTAGAAGAGTATTTTCTCGGAGTGGTCCCATTTCAATTTGGTGAAGATCTGATGAAGAACTTCGGAGATAGGCAACAGATTTCCTCAATAACTGATAGCAAATGGACAGGTATTGCTGAAATCGCATGTCTGTGTATCATTTACACCAGTTAATAACATTACATCACGCCGGTACGCTGTGAAGAGGTACGCACATGTGAATGTCAATAGGGAATATGCATGAAAAACATCTATACAGTTTATCTAAAAATTTACAAAAATATAATTCTAACGGTGAAGATAGAATCAAAATTACTCGAAAAACGAAGGAGATATAATTATTTTAAGCAAATATATCTGTCCCTCTCGCGATAACGCTGTTTTCTATGGCAGCTGTATAGGCGACATAGACGATGACGTCGAAGTTTACATCGGACTTCTCTTTCTAATTGTAATCTTTGAAGCTTTATAACTTCATCGCTGATGATGTTATTAAAAAATACTTTCATGATTGTTTACTAGACCTAATAAGTATTTCATTGTGGAAATAAAAAATCGCATGCATTTTCTCTATTTACTTGTGAAGAATCACTTTGAAACTTTTTACAAAAAATACACCAATATTGTTTACCAGCAGCCGTGAAAGTCGACAATTATCGCAAGGGAACATACTCCTAGTATAAAAAGTATCCTATGTCCTTCCTTCCAGGACATGGTCTACACGCATGCCAAGATTGATCCAAATACGTTCAGCAGTAAGACGTGAAGCGGTGAGGAGCTCGTGGCTAGATAATAACAGCCGCACGCATCGGTCTTCAAGGTTAAGCAACGCTTGCTAAGGTTGGTCTGTGGATGGGTTACCATCTTAACATACCGAGTTTCCTCCGTGCCTCGGAAAGCACGTTAAGCCGTTGGTCCCGGCTGTCATTTATAGATCTTTGACAGTCGTTACGGATAGTCAGAAGCCAGTAAAACTGACTCCAGTCTTGCCATGAAGTACCGTGTTACACAGTTAATGGGTTGTGGAGGTCTGGTAGGCAGCCGCTCCTCGTAAAATACTGGTATTCAGCTAAATCCGGCTTGACTGGAAGCCGACCCCAATATAGCTGGGAAAAGGCTAGG
This sequence comes from Lacanobia oleracea, assembly GCA_950371165.1. NCBI lineage: Eukaryota > Metazoa > Arthropoda > Insecta > Lepidoptera > Noctuidae > Lacanobia > Lacanobia oleracea. The sequence goes on from OX493393.1 coordinate 9,562,620, forward strand.
CAGGTGATGATGAGTAAGACGCGGCGAGAAGCGGTAGATAACAAACAAATGAACCAACTCACTTTCTCATTTATAATATTAGTTAGTTTTACCCACCGCGAAGCGTAAACCAACTTTTCTAGTCCGAAAACACATCGAAATTTATACTTGAATGCTTTTGCCCGCGACTTCGTACGCAATGTCCCGTTTTGTCCCGTTCCGTTCGGGAATTTCAGGAAATCCTTCCTTAGTGCTCCTTTACACTCCCCAAGAAACTTACATGGCATATTCCAGCTTCCCACGTCCAGTAGTTACGACAGTGCGATGTCGTCAGTCACTCAATTATTCAGAACGGAGGAATTTAACTAGTTGACCCACGCAACTTCGTTTGCGTCACAATCTTCTTTACTGCTCCGCTCCTATTGGTCTCAGCGTGATGATATATAGCCTATAGCCTTCCTCGATAAATGGGCTATCCAACACTGAAAGAATTTTTCAAATCAGACCAGCAGTTCCTGAGATTAGCGCGTTCAAGTAAACAAACAAACAAACTCTTCAGCTTTATATATTATTATATATATATATATCTTCTTCTACCTGGCGTTAATCCCGGCTATTGCCAGGGTCCGCCTTCCTACTTAGCTTCCTCCACTTTGCCCGATCTTGAACATCCTTCTCAGTTAGGCCATTGGCTCTCATGTCGGACTTAATGACGTCCAACCAGCGCTTGCGAGGGCGACCACGGGACCTAGCCCCAAGAACAGCCATATTCATGCATCCCCGACCAACGTACTCCATAGGGCGGCGCATGATGTGGCCATACCATCGCAGACGACACTCTTGCAGTTTTTCCCCCACGTCACGGACACCAAGACTACCTCTGATGAAAGAGTTGCGTATGCGATCGGATCGCGTTACGCTACTCATCCACCTCAGCATCTTCATCTCCGTGACGCGAAGCTCCTGGGTGTGTCTGCTTAGTGCTGGCCAACATTCACCGCCGTACAGTAGGACAGGCCGTATGATGCATTTATATATCTGCCCCTTGAGCTTCGGAGGCATTTTGCGGTCGCATACAACGCCCGTTACCTCGCGCCACTTCGCCCAAGCCGCGCCTATACGTGCTTGGACATCGTCGTCCACGTTGCCAGACTCGTGCAGCACGGATCCAAGGTACCTGAACGTATCGGACTTTCTGATCAGGTCCGAACCTATTCGGATGAACCTATTTGAATCCGTGCCGCCACAGGACATGTACTCAGTCTTCGCCACATTTAGTCTCAGACCACCGTTTTCAAGCGTGTCCTTCCAAATGTTGACTTTGCGCTCAAGATGGGCTTTGTTCTGATTAACGAGGGCGATGTCATCGGCATACATCATTAGCCATGGGGGCTTATCTTGGATATTTGCCGTAACTACATCGAGCACTACGTTAAACAAGAACGGGCTAAGAGCCGAGCCTTGGTGAACGCCAACAGATATTGGGAAGCCATTCGATTCGCCAACAGCGGTCTGGACAGAGGACACGGAATCGCGGTACATGTCTCTGATAATGTCAATATAGGCCTCGGGAACGCCCTTGAAGCGCAGTGCCCACCAGATGGACTGCCGAGGTATACAGTCGAAGGCCTTCTGCAGGTCTGAAAAGGCCATATGCAAAGCTCTCCTTCTCTCTCTGTAAGCCTCAGCCAGATTCCGTAAGGCGAATACTGCGTCCATGGTGCTGATATATATATATATATATATGTTATATACAATATAGATATAGATATAGAAATATAGAATATAGATAATATAGATATAGAATATAGATATCGATATAGATATAGAATATAGAATATAGATATAGAGTATAGATTATATTGATTGAGCCCTGAAAAGTGTCTAACTATTTTACAAGTTTTGGAAAAGTGTCAATGTCAATTAGGAATATAAGAACAAGGGAACAGCGGCATCCAGAAAGTAGTTGGTATTAAGAAATCGTGGTCTACTAACCATTTTTCTAACTAAGTGTTAGTCTCATAAATATCTTTCAGCAATACCTAAGCTTTATTTTTTTTAATGACCTAGTTAGTATTTCGTCCTAGCTTCTGATATACTGACTAACATACAGACCGTACCTACCATCAGCAAGTACAAAAAGGTTTACTGTTGAGGCGTGATTTTTTGCAAATTCGGCCGCCAGAGGACCGGCATCCACTATTACTGCGGCCCGGCTGCTGTAACGATATCATTTTATGACCTGGAGGGTGTTGGACTGAAAGGAACCATGTGTGAATGCATGTCAGTAGTTTTTATTAATAGATTTGTTTTCCGTAGGAAGTAAAAATCAAAAAAAAAATTAAAGGTATCCTTAAATGTTTTTTTTTTAGGAAAATCTTAAAATGTGGAAATATTCATACCAAGGTAATCGACTACAAAAGCATATGCTTTCTAGTGCATTATGTATTAACATTTTCTAAAAGAAATTCTTCACTGTTGTTCTGATTGGTTTCAAAACACTTAGGTATCAGAACAATCTTTAGTTTCGAAACTTTTAGCTAAATACTCAGTATTCCTTCGAATTAAAAAAAAAACAAACAGTTGCACTCCGGGAGTGCCGGCAGGAGTGAAAACATGAATACGTGTTACTTTCCCTCCGTCTTACGTATTTTCGAACAAGGGTACGAGTCCTGACGCGAGTTTAACATTTTTTAACCATCACAAAAAAGTGCACTACGCCGCTAGTTTGCAGGACACGTGACCGTCTTACGAATTTTCGATCAGGGTCACGTGTATTGACGCGAGTTTATCCATCACAAAAAATGTGCACAACGCCGCTAAAGAAGTTTTCACTTCAAAAATCCTGGACTCATATGAAAAATGAATCCATTTGGCATAAACCCTTCCTCGTTGGCAATCGAAGCTAATTACCATCCCGTCCTTAGTTGGTGTTGATGAAAGAGTTTTTGTGCAGATTCGCGGTGCTCTCCTTATAGCGCATAAACGATGCTGATACAGAAAAGCTTCCATATCGATGGTGTATCGAAACTTAATGACGCTAAATATATAGCTCGCGAGAATCGAGCGCCGCCGCCGCTCGGTAGCCGCTCATATCGATATTAATTGTTTTAAACGGTCCATGCGGAGCAGCGCTAACATGACGACATCTGCCGTCGGCTGAAACTAAGCTGCTGTATTCTATGCAGTTCTAACTAGAGCGAGAATAAATTATTACTTTTGCGGTTGAAACTATTACGACGCCAAGTAGAGAAGAAGTTCATTACTGCTCCGCTCCTATTGGTCTTAGCGTGATGATATATAGCCTATAGCCTTCCCTCGATAAAAGGGCTATCTAACACTGAAAGAACTTTTCAAATCGGACCAGTAGTTCCTGAGATTAGCGCGTTCAAGCAAACAAACAAACAAACAAACTCTTCAGCTTTATATATTAGTATAGATATAGATTGATTTAGTTAATCCCCATGTAGATTTGGGCTACCAGTAAGTTAGTTATGGTGATAGCCAAAATCTGTAGACTAACATTTATTTGTTCAAAATAGTTGCTTACTCGATTTGTGGATTCGACCACCACAATTCTATAGCTATCCACCAACGTTTGTTTGTTTGTTTGGACGCGCTAATCTCTGGAACTAGCAGCATATAATGATGGCATGCTAGCCACATTCATGAGGTTGACTATTGGCTATACGGGAACGAATAAAAACGGGATATGTTCGAAGTCGCGGCTAGATCGATGATAAGATCGCGTAAAATATTTAAATTCAGTAGCATTCGGGAGGACACAATTTAGATTATTGAACTTGCTATTTTCGAATCTACATGTTTAGGGTAAGCTAGCTAGATTTTCTGCCACTTCCATAAATACACTGTCCTTATTATTAACGCTCCGTCTCTTATTGCAACCGAAAAGCCTAGAGGCTATTCTGAGTCTTCTTATCGTGTGGGCAGTAAGGTCTAACAACCCACACAGCCTAGTGTCAGAGTTTCGAAACCGCTTACCGTATTAAAAAAATGCGCAAAATAAACGCCACATTGACTTGTTTTTAACGCTGCCGCTGTAAGCAAAGCAACACTATCTGCCATTAAGTTCTGTTTCAAGCCTTACCGCAACAAAAGCAAGTACATAATTATAATAAGTTGTAACGAGTTCCCATTTACATCCGCTGATTGTAACAACTCGCACACTGATTTAAGGAGCTGATTGCGCCGTATTTACCTTTAGACAGAAACGTTTATCACATTAGCTAAATAAAAAGGAGGAGGTTCTATGTTCGGCTGTATGTATCTTTTTTTTTATGTATGTTCACCGATTTTTAAGTAACACCTGAACATCTAGAACGATAAAACAATACCTCACAATACCGTGTTGCCGTGGAAACCAAAGGTTTTGAAGCAGCGTGCAAATTTCGGCCGCTGCAACATTGGCACCGCGTAGGTTGGCTAATGGCCGTTCGCGCTTATTGATTGAAGCAGGCAGCTGGTAATAAAATGCGTCGGTGCTCGTAAACTGGCACTCGAACCCGTCGCTACTGGCGCCCGCGCACCGATCAAAGAACGACGCCGACAAAGACGCCGCCGCCGCCCTCCTCCCGCCCTGTCAACGCAGTCACGGTCCATACTTAATGCTCGCCCCCGGCTGAAATTACGGGCGATGACTGCTATCGACAATTGAATATTAATATCTCGAATTTGCATAAAATTCTCATGAAAACGAGATAAAACACAATCGCGCGAAGCATGGCCGGCGCAGCGCATGAAACACACTGTAAGTTCGTCGAAGCAATCCTAATCCGGCTGGAACGAGCCCAAAAACTGTGGGCGTCTCAAGACGAGAGTCACCGTTTTAATTGGTCGCATTAGTGCTGAGCCCCTTATTAATAGGTTGATTACTTGCGGAGGCGCGCGTGCTGCCACCGCGCCACAGCTCCACCGGCCGCCGATCTGCATCCGCCTCACAGACCTCGACTAATGCAACGGAGCTAAGAAAAGCTTTGCGACAGTAAAGTAGTTTCAATTGCATGCACTTCCAACAAATCCGTGGTAAATAATATAAAATGCTGCGCGCCAGCCTTCACTGTGTACTGTGTAGCAATCTGAGCAGGCTACTTTGTTTTGCATCACGATTTTTATGGTTATTTTTATTCCAGTGTGTTCGCGTTGTACGGAATTGATATTGGTGTTCATTGAGGTGCAGCGGATTCACTTCGCAGAGTACTTTAGCGCGTCGGGAGCTAATAGCCGTGCAGCGAGTTGAAAATATCAATATAGTCCGGAAATAGCGGCCATATCGGCTTCAGCCATAAATCTGCGAGGTGTCGGCCGCTATCGGCCGCTCACTCTCCGCCTGATGGTTTGTATCATTTGCAAAGCAGCTTAGGAAGTATTTTGAGTGCGTCTTACACATGTAGAAATGGAAAGAAAACAGCGCCGAACGCAAATTGAAATCTTTCAAGGAGTTAGTCATTATGATGTGTGCTTTTAACTCGATTAATTACCTCAATTAGTTATTAAATTTATGTTTCTAAATTGAATCAGCGAGACAGAAATCTGTGTTTTAGTTGTGTATTTAGTTTTGATGAGCACTGTTACAGGGTGTCTGATTAAGTGGATTAGAAACAATCACTACTAACTAATTCCGAAACTTTTATTACTGGACTATGATATATGAGTTTGCAACAACAAGCGAGTTTATTGTTCTGTTTTATGTGTCTCTTCTTTGAGACAGTAGAAAGTGTATTGGAATAGTTAGCTTGCTGCGGCGACTTTTGCCAGTCTTTCTACTCGAGCGGCCTATGGGTATCATATACGAGCCGAGCCTACAACGTCCTGCGAGTTCAATACAACAACGCCTTCAGGATGCTGTTGCGGCTGCCGTGGCGCTGTAGTGCGTCAGGCATGTTCGCTAGAGCTCGCACTGATGGTTTCCACGCCATCATGCGTAAGAAAGCGGCATCCTTACTGCAGCGCTTGCGTAACACTCGGAACAGCATCCTGAAAATGATTGTTGACAGACCCGACTGCCCCATCCAAAGACACTGGGTGGAAGTAGCTATAGGGTTATGCACCTAATAAATAAGCTAGTAATTAAAGTACTAACTACTAATAATACTTATATAGTATAAAAGCATAATTTGTTACTAACTCATTACTAACAACTTATGGGCATTTTGTGTCTGAAATAAAGATATTTTATTTTTTATTTTATTTTTTTATAACCATAGTGGTGAGACTGCAGTCAGATCCGGTACTACGCACTGACTATGCTACTGAGTCTAGCTGAGTTGGTTATCCATAGGACTAGGACCTATTTTAAGCTGTTAAAGATGCACCCTACGCTTTATAATCAACTATCGTTCAGAGAATTTTCTTTAATGTCTTATGAAAAGTGATTGAGCTCGTATCGGTGGCACATAAAGCAGCGTTCAACCGTTATCGTGGCTGCAGCCGTGCGTAGGTACATCAAACGTGAATGTTTTTCAGACAGTATCGAGTTATTATCGACGGCCGGTGGGCGATGCTGTGGCACGTGCTGTTTGACTCAGCGCAGTAAGTGCTGCCCGCAATTAAGATTGTGCCGATGAAGACACACGCTGAAGTGTTTTCTAATTATGTACACCATCAATCACGACTCAGCCCGAACAGGCCAGAACACCGCCAATCAAGTAATTGCATCGCGTGCATCAGCTTTTCGGCCCTCGATAATAATAGGCATTTTATTGCCCGTAATGGAGTCTCTAGGGCCGGCTGGTTAATGCCCAGCATTTGGTACCGTCGCTGCTTTTAATTCGGATTAATATGCAAGAGCCGAGGAAGTAAACGTATCCGTCCGCGTCCCAGCGCCATAACAACATTGTTTTTGTAATCAATTAAGCAGACGATTGTTAGTCTATTGATATTGCACGGTAATGGAAGTTTGATATCGTTGAGTGCCGACTATAACGTTGATTGCTTTTGAATCACGCAACAGTTATAAAGTTGGGGAATGCGTTGCGTTCCTCGCTATTAGTCATCATGTAATCCAGCGGCGTTGCTCCGCGTCAGCTAGATCCTTTGACACGGCATAACGAAACAGATTTCAATTGAGGCGCGGCGTGCGGCGGAGTGCCTGATGCCGTCAGTGAGTGACCCGTATAAAGGAGGTGATGCTAATCGGACAGGTGGGCTGACGTGGGGCCCCGTGCTCCGAGCGACCCAGCTCCGCCAGATCGCGCTAAACAAAACTCGTGTTGTGATCGATCGATACTTTAATTCTTCGCTTTTGTTACATTTTTAGAATATTTCACAGGTGAATCCGATGATCAATCAGTTTTTTTGTGGAACAGAAGGTACCTATAAATACTTGGGTAGCACTTAAACGAATGCGTCTATAAGTAGATTACTATTAAACACAGACTGACTGAAGTCTTTAGATAAAATTCTACATGAATCAGCTGCGCAACTGCAGTTCAGCATCATCGATAACGTCAGCCCAGTTACCAAATATGAAAAAGTGAACAAAGGCTTGTGTAAACCGAACTCATAAATCACAATTCATTAGAGGCTTAGTAAGCCGCGTGACCTATTGCGAAATTGACTTGTTCCGCGATATGCGAATCAACTGAAAACGCGATACGCTCCTACATTACATTACATCTATTGTACTGATTTGTTGAGTACATATCGGCGTGTGCGATTCCACGCTGTTCAATGACTAGAACAATAAACAGAAATGGATGATGCCCGCGCAAGTTCAACAAACGAGAATCAATTGTTATGGAGCTGATCACCTATCACCGTTCAGCGTGTCCGTAAATCATGATCAGTCGATGATCGAACGTGATGCGACGTCAGATTAGGACGCTCCTAGCTTTTTGTTTGTAATTTGTGATGGCCGCCGAGATGCCTGGATGACTTGCGCGCGCGCAGCGGTACGGGCGGCAGCCGCGGTGAAAGAAATCACTAACATTCACTTCAGTTAGTTAACTCTGATAGTTATTTATCAGTGTGATTGTTTTTATGTCACTGATCCACGGACCGTAGAAAATGCGCCAAGTAGGCATTGAGCTCGGTCCGCTACCAACGCCATGATTAGACAGATATTACTGTAGTCGATACTTTATTTTTATTAAGTCAAAGAGAACTTGTCAGCTAAGTAGTTCGACACGAAGAAGCCTTTTGGGGATATTTCAGCAGCTGAATATTATTCAATGATATACAATATTATTGAGCTTGAAATTAGCCTCCCAAAATCCCAGTTCACAATCGTGAAATGTCATCCGGTCTTCACTCAGTTTAATGGCACTTTGTTTTGGAGCACCACAGTTAGTTGGCAATTGTTTCGAAAGTGTTTCCCGTTCGGCTGAGTGAGTGGGCATCACTAACGAACATCCTCGGGGATAAGTTGGGGCTTGCCGGGATATCGGCGAGGCCGCAATTACTGGCGGCTTTGCGTTCCGCAGCCAGAGCTTCCTCCATGGCTACTAATCGCAAGGGTCATTGGAGTACACCCTTAATCTGCGCTTAAATGATACGTGACTCCGTTTAATTATGTGTATAGGTAAAGACGTTGCTATGTTGGTGACAGGGTTTGATTTACGTTATGTGGGTACACAAGGTAGGTTTTTATTGAAAACTGCAGTAATAGGATTTAGCCGCACTTACGGCTTTAACTTTTACGGTAATTAATTCAATGTTGAACAGATCAGTAAATTAATCATATCATATTAATATTACGGTACTACAGAGTTCTTGAATTTGTATCTGTCTTTCTGTTCCAACCTATTATTAACTGTAATATTATATTATGTACCTAACTATAAATTTACACCAGATTAAGTTGTATCGATATTGTCTGGCTAGCTATTTTGTATATTAATTTATGGATAACGTATTTAGCAGTGTATATGCTACTTCTGTTGACTAATTGTTGAGATTATTGTATTATATACTGCTGTATGTTGTCCCTAATATAATAAAATAAAATATCTTATGTCATTGATCGGTTCTAATACTTTTGTTTTCGAGCTATTTGAGACTTCCTCGTAGGTACTCGTAGAATATCCAAGATTTCAGCAGGACTCACCACAGCCTAGAACCATCATTGGGGATCTATAATGATTTAAAAAACCGGCCAAGTGCGAGTTAGACTCTCACATAAACCAAAAACAATACGTTTCTTGTATGGGAGCCCCCTTTCATTTTTAATTTAATTTAATTTTTCTTATTGATACAGCGGCAATGGCAATACACACTGTTTGAGAATGTAAACTGTCTACCTATTACGGTTCTTGAGATACAGCCCACAGACAGACGGAAGGACGGACCTTGGTAATAGGGTTTCGTTGGTTACCCGTTGGGTACGGAACCCTAAAAAAGCTACAATCAATCACATTAGACTTTTTAGAGAATTTTAATTCTCCAATCATAATTTTTATCAAACCTCTTGACAAAGTCCCCCATCTCGATGTGCATGTAGCCCCGGCGGTCGGCTGCAGGCAAAGGTAACAGATACAAAGCCGCGTGTATCAACTGTATCAATAAGCACCTAAAGAGCCGGTAATCTGTCACTAGGCGACGCGACAGCCACAGAACACAATGGGACACAACCACCATCTCCGACGGAGCTCGCCGAATGTGAACACGGAACTATTTTAAATAGGAGCATAATAAGTGCATTCAAAATCAATTGATCATGTATCATTTTTTTATATATTTTTTTTTCAATTTTGTATTCTGTTAGGTGTGTTTTTTTTGCTGTAAAAAAAGTATTTATTCAGCACGAAATTCACAAAATGCTGAATACTTTCCATTTTTCTCTTACTATTCAACGTAATACGTAGGTAAGTTTTAAAAGAAACTCACAATTTTTCATAAAACAAAGCTTAAAATCGTCTTATTCGAAAATTATAACGACGGATGTTAGAAATACTAGGTACCTGTGTTGCCTTCGCTTTCATTACGTGATTAACTCCTAAGACAGCATCTTGCTAAACGAACTATTAACAAATCTTGTACCTATCTACAACAAAACGCCAGTAAATTAGCAACACAATAGCTCTAACAGTAGAAGATTGTTGCGATTATCTGCGAGTTGGGAAACGCAAACAAGTCTGACACGAGACCGGCAGCAACTCTTGCGCAAGCAGCACACCAGCTGTCAATCCAATTTATCGAGTGTCGATCAACTCTCTCACCTGCCGCCACTGTCTGTCGAAGGCCTTATAAAAAACATATTACGACAATTCGCCAACAGTTATGGATTTGTCACGGCAATTATTTTGTTCCACGTCAGAATACCGCGCAAATTATACGCCGGTGTAACGACTTTCTTCACTCGCAAATTATTTGTCATCTAATAAGACTGAACATAAAGGTGACAATCCATTTACAGAGCATATTTCATGTCACTGTAAAAGCCTGGTAGCACTACCATGACATAGATCTTGTCACGATAGAGCGTGCTTGGTACCGCGTATGAACCTCCTTTCCGTCACGCCATCTTAAAGTGACCACAAAATGTCACATATGAGACACGGGAACACCATTTGTAACGTAGACAGTTTAAATTAAATGTGTCTTCCGGCTTATTACTAACCTGCGAGGATAAAAAGGCGTAAAGATGAAGAAGATTAACATCGATTTTGTGGCAGCTACACGAACTTGTCTTACGTGAACGGACATTGTGAGCGTGAGTGGCTCGAGACTGTAGGTAGCGTTCAAAAAGCAATCGTTCATGCAGCTTGACAGGCCGAGCTGTGTGGCCCAAGTGACAGTGTGCCGAGCTAAACGTTCTGCGTCCGTGTCCCGATTGTATCGCGTATCGAACTTCGGAGAACAGTTTATTTTTCATGCCAATAATGTCGTATGAAACTTATCGGATCGAATCCAAGAACGTCTTCGGTAGTGATGTTTGAGCAAATCGAAACAGAGATCATTTACGATTATACTTTATCGTTTTGTTTATAAAACACCTCAAGTCGACAAGCTTGTTCCGGTGACAGTTGAAATTTTCACAGATTATGTATTTGCCGCTATAACAACAAATTATAAAAATCAAAGATTATGGTACGGAACCCTTCGTGTGCGAGTCTAACTCGCACTTGGCCGTTTTTTATTTTCACATTTAATAGTTTGCCGAGGTTCACATTGTTACGGTGTTAACTGTTTTGATGGCTGCCCTGTGAAAATAAAAGCCATGTTGTTATATTATCTCGGTTTACGTCACTTGTCGGTTACGCATAATTCTTCATCGAAAGCAACTGTCAGTCAACTGTCAAAATAACACTATAGAATATGTAAGTTTGTCGGCTAATTTCCCATAACATCGGGAATTTCGGTGCGGTCACAACACACGTGGCAGATGAATAGAATCCGATTGACAGGATAAACGCTTTTGTGAGATAAATCTAATGTTAGCATGTAGTAATACCAACCATCACAAAAATAGGAGCATTATAACGCTTTTCTATTATTATTTTTATATCGAAATCATTACACCTCAGCCTCACGAAAACTCAAGTACTGAGTCTGTAATTCTGCGTAACACTTCAAATTGCTGATATTAAAACCCGACAGAAGTCGATTATACTTATCTAACGAAAATTATAGTGTAGATATATTAGAAAGCTACTGTCTAAATAAAATAACAAAGGAATAGAAACCGATTCAGCTGCTACGTTTCGGGAGCGAGGTTCCGTACGTGCGGCGGACGTGCGGCATCCAACAAATTATAGACAAATCTTTGGGAGGTATTATTTTTTCAACGCGCCCGGGTGAGAAATGCGTGATTGAGGGCCGGCACGAGATTACAGGCTACAGGAGACACGCCACCGCCGAGCTCTCTCACTCACTTATTACCATTATTTAGCTGTAATAAAGTGTTAGAATAAGTAATTATTGCCACCCAAGAAACTACGGCTCCGAAACATTTTTGTAATCTCTGCGGTCACTGTTGCGTTGTCTGTTTCATGACAGTCATTCTAGCAGAATGTTCCCATTGTGTGGGACACTTAGCAGACATTATAAAGCTTACGTGCACGGCATTATAAAAAGCGATTCTAATACCGTTCACATTAACTTTTTTAGCTTCTGCTCAACCGAATGTTTAAGCCAAATTACCCGCTCGAACCCAATTTAAGACGATCTCAGCGATAATATAGTCCATAATAAATTTGGAATAGGTAGACGCCAATTTTGACACGTCGAATATTGCGTTAACTGTCATTAACAATTTTATGCAAATCCTAATTTGGATCACAGGTTTAAAATGGGAAAATTAGGGAGGAAATTATAGGGCTGGCGCGCCGATGGCACGTTTATGATGCGTTGCCACGGGCCGCGCTCTGTTCGCCCGCGCCGCGCCTGCCTCTCGCCGCGCCGATACCGACTCTATGTCAAATTGTAACATCCACGTGTAAAATTATGCTGAATATATTATATGGATATGCAAGTATACGGTATATTAATGATCAATGTTATCGACTTTTTTACTGAAATCCAAAATAAAAAGATTACAATGAGGCAAAAATAAAATGTTTTATGAGTCAACCTGTGCCGCCTAAATATTAGGTATTAAATAACTGATTTCACAGTTCTCTCTTTCGAAAGGTAATAACAGTTACATGGTATATGTCACTTCTCAGCAATTCGAGGAACAGTCCAAGAAATCGCTAACAAATTAATGATATGTGTTGCGAGTGTTGTGTTGGCGGTTGGCGCGGACGGGCCGGCCGGCGCGGCGCTGATCACAAGGCGGCCGGTAATAGGCCCGTCGCGTCCCACCCTATACTCAACTTAATGCTCTCGCAATTTCACTCAAAATAATGAACACAGTAAAAAATAAGTTTTCGGCGGATCCTTAAATGAGAGCTGGCGACGTGAGCCGCGACTCCTGGCTCTCGGTACTCGTGCCTCTTGTATTGATCCCTCTCAGATGAGCTTTATTCGTGTTTTGATCTGACGAAATTGTTCTACGAACTTCCAAATTGCTTTTTGCGTTATTGAATGGGGTTTATAAGATTGAATCTGCCGATCATTTTGGGTAATATGTAAGTATATAAAAGCGTTAAATTTGCGGATGCTAAACAGGTAAATCTTTGAATCGTTCGGTTTTAAAGGTGCTCCTCCTAAATATTAAAATATACGAGCAGACCCAATTTCAGTAACACTATTAAAGGAACTCACTCGAAATCTTATACTACCTAATACTAATATATATAAAGCTGAAGAGTTTGTTTGTTTGTTTACTTGAACGCGCTAATCTCAGGAACTACCGATTTGAAAAATTCTTTCAGTGTTAGATAGCCCATTTATCGAGGAAGGCTATAGATTATATATCATCACGCTAAGGCCAATAGGAGCGGAGCAGTAATTAACATTGTGACGCAGACGAAGTTGCGCGGATCAACTAGTTATGTAATAAAAGGATGAGGCGTAGGTCATTGTCAAAGTATAAAAATTAAAAAGGAACCGAACAACCAGTTTCCGAAAGCTCCGTCCTCAGTTCCTCACGACACAAACACATTAGATTTTCCCTAAAACATTATGTACAATTTAAAAATATAAACATGTCGTAGTTGTAGCGAGCAGTTGTTTCCGGGCTGCGGTTAGGCGCGGAGATAGCGCGTCCCCGGGGGAGGCCATCTGATAGCGCTGGAATATGACGACAGTTCGCGAGCACTCTCCCGAACCATGCCGGCACGTAAATGATAAAGATAAACAGAGCACTGCCTCCCCGACTGGGCGAGATGAGGCGCATTTTAGGACTTTGCAGCTTATCGTGCACCCATTAGAAAGGATTGCCGTATGTCTACTGATATAAGTCTTGCGTAAAATGATTATCGTGGGCTTTGATGAAGGTTTTTGTTTATTTTTACATACCTAGTATCAGTATGGGCTCAGTCATACATGAAATATGGAAAAGCACGAGATCACTATGATGGAGATTTTTAATCTTAGGCCCTTGGTTTTGATTAATTTAAAAGGGTAAATATGTATTACAAAAAGTGATTTTGAATGTCCAATACATACAAAACTAAGTAAAACGGAAAGCCAGTAGCTTAAGTGGGAGGTTTGTAGGGCAGATTCTGCGCCAAAGAGTCGCCCAAACTAGGTAGAAATATCAAAAGCCCTCCTTTGCAGCTGACGAAGATATAGAAGTCCCTATATAGCTAACATTTTAATAAAACAAAGATATTACAGCAAAAAGCTAAAGTAAATTCATTTAAATGTTTTCTTATAACCCCATAAACTTTTTAATTAATAGTGTTTAAGTAATCACAGAACAACTGTTGAAATCGAAATAATTATTCTAGTAAATTGCCTAGAAAATATTTAAAACAAATTACTTGCTAACGTCAAGAGTCAAAACTCCATTTAAAAGGACTTGGAGAAATTACATCGCGCGACAACATCAAACAATAATTTCGGAAAAAGCAATTATCATTATCCAGATAGGAGGGTCGGAGGCGATCGCATTAACATCATAAAAGGGGCGAAGTTTGTGTACGACCCCCGGGACCGCCGTCGCCGACGAGACAGTTACATATTACGCAATAAAGAGCTGTTCTCGCGAAAGGAAGTGTGAAAATGAACAACATCAAGGGGTTATCTTGAATTACTCACTAAAAACTTATTGTCGGGCGTCGCGGGTGTGCGGAGGGGCGGGCGGGGGTGGATTTGCCGCGAACAGATAAGGACGCGCTATTGGGATCGCACCGTTCTCATCCAATTACACGGTCGAGAGCCCGCGCCGCGCCGCGCCGAGCCCGGCGAGATAAAAACGGCGCTGCCTCGGCGCTGTCTCCGCGGGGATTGTCGCTCGCCTAACGTTTTCACCTACGACCGTCCTCTGTAGCTACCAACTCAATTTGTGTCCCGGAGTCCCGACACGGCGACAGCTATCACCCCACTGTAACAACCCAACCGTCTCCGATCGCAATAAGGTCAATGTGAATAGATAAATACAAGCTTTTTCGGACTTTAGCTGTTACAAATCATGTTTTGTTTTTCTATTGCAATAATAAATTATTCACACACTGTAAGTTTACTTGAAGCGGTTGCGTAGAGCCTGCATAGTGGCAGCTGAGGGGCTGCGAAAGGTTACGCTAAAGTAAAATTGTTGTATGCCTAACGTTTTTTTTTTAATTTACTCATTATTAGGAAAACGCGAACTACTGAGATTCGTCCGTGCCTCGGAAGTCGGTAAGCAACTAAATTCCCTGGTCCTGGCTGTCATAAGTAGATCTTTGGCAGTCGTTACCTGTAGATAGGTAATCGAAAGCCAGAAAGTCTACCAGTACCTAAGTTTAACCAAGAGATAACGTGTTACCCAGTAATTGGGTAATAGCGGTTAGATACATATAGTCGCTAAGTCAATCAATCAATCAACATATATAAAATTCTCCCGTTACTGAGTGACTGACAGACAACGCACAACCAAAATTCTGGTCGTAGGAAGCTGAAATTTGGCATGTAGGTTCCTTGGGCAGTGTAGGCGAGCCTTAAGTGAGTATTTTCCGAAATTTCGACGGGTACAGGAAAAAAACAGGATATGCGCGTACGAAGTCGCGGGCTAAAGCTAGTTTAAAATATAACAATTCAGCTGCATCATGTTAGACTTGAAAACGACCACAACATAGTTGGAAAAGCTAAAGAAATTTATTGAAGAGGAAAACGTTAACGCATCGAGTTATTTAGCATAAAGGAAAACTGCGACAACATGGACGAAGAGAATCACAACATTCCGTAGTGCACGAGTAGTTTCGTATTCACATTATTATTCGCAACCCCTTGTGCACATAAGCAGCTACATGTTGCCCCACCTGCTTACAGACGGAAGTAATCTAAGTCGACGTGCTAAGGGAGGCGTCGGGCGCGAGACCGCGGGATTTGATTCAATTAGAGAGATCGCCGTGGGACCGCCGCCGCCGCTACGAAGACGCGACGGCTAGAGTCACTCGCAAACTTAACCACGTTAAAGTTGGATGTTAGGAAGTGGCGTATAATCGTGAAGATTTATACGCGGTATTTTCTATTTTAATTTTCATCCCTTATAAGTGACACGAGCTACCGATATCAAAGTAGAGCTTTTCCGAAATTTTTCGCCGGATTAAACGCCACCGATTTGTTTAGCTATCCCCAAACCATAATTCCCGTCTTAGGCTTAATAGTACCGTAACCTAATAAATAACAGTGACATTTGTTTTCGGTACTAAGCCCCACCCTCTGTCACAAGCAGAACCCAATCCGACAGCGCGGCCGCCGCCGTATGTAAATAGTTTACCGAAAGTCGCCGCTCGTCCATCACGCGTTGTCACATAAATTATGCCGCGGCGAATCCGCGGTCGAATCATTGTTTGACTTTTATCTTATTACGTACATCTCCCGATTTTGTTCGCGTCATATTTCTTCTGACTTATCGGCTTTTATCTATCGTTTTGTGGCGAGTCGCGCTATCGATCACCCGATCCCTGCCGCGAGCCGACAAATGTCTCCGAATGTTTTGAGTGGATTAGGCGAACTGCCGCTGTCGGTCACCGGTAACTAATGCGCTCCTGAGCTTATTTGGAACGCGTATCGAGTTATTGTCGCTTATCTGATGATGTGCGCCCGCGCACCTCCCCGCCGGTCACTCGGTGGCCTGATGCTCTCCTGCCGCATCAACCACCGCTCATGATGAATAATGACTGAACCTCAATAATGTCTAAGAATTATTTTACATTGATCGCGGCAATAAATTAAGTCACGCACTCGACTCTCAAGGAATGCGTGGTTTAATATGTAAATAACCATAACACGACTTGACCGTGAGTTGCACTTCTTCATATCAAAGATAGATCGATATTTATCAAGGCTGCAACTGCGCAATCATGAGAGTTGGAAATGTTGATGTGAATGCGATGTTTATGGAGACGTCAGAGAAACCTGAGATGATGACGTCAGAGAAACCTGAGAGGTGTGACAAATGTTGAAGTAGGATGAACGGTAGTCGCAGCACGAGCCTCGCTATCTGATCTGTGCAAGTGTCACCGGACACCCGACACCTCGGTGGCATCCTCGGATCCGCGTTAAATTAATGAAAACATCCATCCATAAAGACCCAAACGCCTCTGCGTTCTTATGAATGAAATTCCAACCTGCACGGGTTCGAATCCTTTTTTATGATGATCATAAATTAAACGACCAATTTCCAGCGAGTGTCACAGCGCGGATAAAGGAATCATTTTTATAATATCCTCAGCGCTTAACAAGGGTACAAATAATGCCCACGCATATTCACGCGGCCATAAGTCGGGATCGAGAGAGCTGCCACTGACTGCTAAACTGTTAATATAAGTAATGAACTGTGTTATGGGCTGGTGGTAGGTAGCAGTTCGTTGACTAACGACGTTTTTGTGCTGCCTTCGTAACTTGCGCAGGGCGCACACTGCTTGTTTTGTTATTGTTCGCGGGTTTTGGCATCAGTCCCTGACTCATTCTCATTGATTCCAATGCACTTTGGAGATATATTCATTCGGTCACAGCTTGAATAACAATAAACTTATTTTCGACATACAGTTTGGTAAACTCTCGGTTATTGTTTGAATAAAGGTTTGTTTTGAAGACCTCCAGTCTTGTTTTGATGAACATGTAGGAATTCTCATAGGTAGCTGAATATTCTGTGTTACCAAACTTTCACAAAGATCTCGCCGCTTTCAGATCGCAAATTAAATATCTAGTTGTAAGTAGCTTCGCCTGAGTGCCTACCTAATTGCTTCAATGTATAGTATTCGCTTTGGCTATCTTAATTATATAACATATTTATTTGAACAGCTTATAGGTACTACAGAAAATACTATTGATTTGTGACTTATACAACACATGCTACTAATGCTGACTGTGATCAACACAGTCAGCATTAGCAGCAGCTGTAACTCCCAGAATCAAAATAATAACAAGAAGCTGCTTCATTAATTGCAGGGTATGACGTGCCAGAAGATGCTCAAGATTTGACTCTTCGTCCTTCAATTTCGCAAAAATAATCAAATTTTTACTACTATTTACAAACCAAGTCTTACCACAAACCCTTAAATGGCAGCTATAGTCTGCAAACTGTAACATGATACCGCGTAAGCAGGAGTGTACACTATACTGGCCCAGGCTACCGCTCGCCCACGCGGCCCGTCGCCTCGGCAGGCGCCCGGTAATTTATCGGCCACCTCACTGCCTGACTTATGACATCTGTGTGTGCTCCTGCCCTTATATGCACACACTTTAATGGACGAACGACACTGCTTGCCACGTTGTTCTCGTGTGATAATGTCGTGAGATCATTGGGTATGTATCTTAATAAGTTGAATTGTTTTGGTTGCCTCTTAGTGTTTGCCACTAAGTATATTACAGGAAATAAAAGGGTGCCGGAAAAGTTGCCTGAAAGAAAAGCTATTTATAATTTTCATGTCCTCCTCATAAAGATGTACAAAATCTTGGGGCATTATATTCAAATGAGTAGCAATATACAACAATGTAGGTCGTAAGTGGACAGGCTTCTCCGCAGACGTCAGTGGTCGAGTGTCGTTGTGTCGTGGTCCTCAGCACCAGCCCTGCAGGGACATAAAGTGTCCGAAGCAATGATTAAGTGTTAAGTTACGATGTTGGCAGGCGCGCGCGCAGCGTGGCTCCGGCCTCCATTCACTGACCATCGGATAATATTACCTTACCGCCGAAAATATCAAATCGACAGGAAGATGTTATCGCTACAGAATGTTATAAAATTGAATATTTTCATATATTAAGCAGAGCTGCCTGCCCCCGCGGCGACACTCTTCCGGCTCGCTGCACTGTCCTGACTATCCCTAAACATTTTTATGACACATTTTATTGTGAATAGAGATGTTATTTAATATCGCTGTTAACGTCTACACAAAATTTGAAAATGTTTTTAATACTTTTCCTTCTCGATGTGCTGTGCGCAGTTGTCATTCCAGTTTATTATATGCTATAAATATTCAATAAATAACAAAAAAGTAAATACAGGTATTGCACTGGCCAGACGCTACGTTTTATGATAAAATAGAATACAACACATTGGTAACGCTAAACGCAGGCGACACAGCTCAATAAAATTTGACGATAATTCACTCAACAAATTAATCTTGTATTCAAATGAAGTCGATAACAAAATGTACTTCATAAGCATTCCCATTTCGATAGCAAGCAGTGTATTCACAGTGATATACTTAACGGCATGGTGCAGGTGGAGGTAACTATCGGAATCAACTTGTACATGTCATGCAAATGTCCTACCGTTCCACAGATTTTCTGACATAAAACACCCAAACAATTAAATCGAACTCAATTGTTTTTTCATAGCTAAAAAGCCCACATGGAGTTTTGGGAACATAAGACATAAACTTGGAGATATATCGGACATAACGCCCAGCGTGACAACCACGCTCCTGCACCATTCACCATTAACTTAAAACAAATCTATAAAAAAAACTCACTTTAAATAAATAGACTATTAAAAAGACGTAAAGTACAGCACTAGTCGTACAAATCGTTGGTTTTATGTAAACCCTGAGTTTCGCGTTGTGTTCATAGAGTATTTATCGGCAAGCGGAGGTTATTATCAAACCGGTTATGTTCACGCGAGATGTGTGCACCGCGAGGTGGGCGCCCCACACTTATAAAGACTCATTATCTCTCCGGGAGACTCGCTCATTAGCATGCTAAATTGATTTCGACGCCTACGCAACATCGAACTCCATTTTAGCTAAGCCCGATAGTTTCGGTTTATCGAATAAAGGGAAAAATAACACCGATAATTATACCGTTTATTTTAATGTCTTATTTAAAATCTACTAATTGTATCGGCAGTAGGATTAAGAAACTTATTAATATTAATTAAACCCTGATTTGCACGTCAAAGAGTAGCCGAATAATGCGGTGTAACCTGATTGTTGGGTATTTTGCGTGAAACGTTCCGGAAAAGTTGTGCAAAAAATGTTCCGCTCTAAAAATTGTTTATTGGGAATTGTGTATAAAAATGTGTGGAGTGTGTCGCGGCGAATATCAATTAATAGGCGTTGGTGCGCGCGGAGCTGCAAAAGTGTAAAGTGCAGTGAGGCAGGGGGCGTTGCGTAAATCACGCGCGGATACGCGTGAATTGCCAACGTGGAAATATGTCCATCCGAGACTCGGGCGCCGCGCACCTCGCGGACCGCTCTGCCCTATTTTAGGTTAGGGTTGACTTTTCACTTCGTTCGAGAATTTTACCTTGACTTTCGCTGCCGTGTCTTAGTTGAGGAATTATGAATAAGCGAGAGTCACAGGTTCTTAATCTAATAGCGTCAAGAATCGAAGCCATTCAAAAGGAAAGCATAATGAATTACTTAACATGAAGAAAGCAGTAAAATATGTTTATGTTCCAAATATCTTTCTCCCAAAACTCCTGTAGGCATATCTTATGTACTTACGCTTGTACAATACATAACAAGTAAAAACCCAACCTAGTTTACGAAACAACTCAATATGCCAAAACACGAGAAACAACCGGACAGATATCTGATACTGAAACTACAGGTGAACGGAGTAAATCTGTACGCTGAAAAAAGTAGCCTCGGCTCCGTTTGGCAGCGGCCGCACTGGAAAAGAGCTAGGGGTAGGCGCGTGCTACGGTACTCCGGTACTCCGGTACTATGGCACTATACAACACATGGCACGCGAAAATTATTGCCGCTCCGATTTTTCGAAAGCATTAATGCAAATTTATCGAGCCGCGCAGCGCTAATTGCGAACGACGCTGCCTCGCTGATTGTTTTCTCGTCCGATTTATGGCAACACCTATTGCCGATTTAAAGCTTTAATTGTAAACGATTCACGTGTTTTATTGGATAGTCGGTGTGTATTTATTCGAGTGCTCTCTGTGCGGTTTCGATTATTGATTTTCCGTCGGCTGTGTTTTTCGGGAACGTTGTTTTTAAGTTTCACCTGTCGTTATCGATGGACGCGACGTTTGTAGCGGGCAACACTCTTATTTACGGAATGATCCTTATAGAAAACATATTAATATACAAACTTTTAAGATACCTATACTCGTTACTATACCGTTCGTCAACATAATTAAGAGGATGACAAAAGAAGCGCCTGATAAAATATTCTAATAACGTTATTAACCTTTTGATCCTCAAGCCATAAATTATGATACTTAAAACATTATTAGTTTCGATCTTATTAGCGTCATAACTAAATTGAATAATTTAAATTTAGATATTTTCAAGATCTTAATTAGCAACAATAAACAAAGAAAATGACTCAATTTAAACAATTTTATTACACGTGACGTACAACATTAGTTTATTCCTGATGTGATAAGTTTTATTATTAGGTACTTAATGAAGGAAATGGTATTTTTATTTTTAAAGCTTTTTGGCTAAATGTATATTATGCCTTTATTTATTATGCTTTTCCTTGTGCTGAATGAAGAAGACAAGTTTTTATTATATACAAAATAGTTTTGGTAATGGATTAAGTAATTTTGTGTTGGTTAAGACTCTTAACTAACTAAGACAACTACGTTCTCTTAAAGGCACAACAGTTATCACATGTAAGAATACAAAAAAATTAGCAGTTTAACGGAGTATCCACAAAACTATTCACGTAGACGGTGGCTCCACGAAATTTTAGCACGTTGAGTGAGAAGTGGAAAAGTGTCGTAAAAACCAAGAATTACCTCTCGCTGGAGGTAGGGATGTGTTAATAAATTAAGTGACGTCACATCCGAGCGGTTAACAAAGTTAGCGGCGACGGCCGGGGGCGTTTCCCGCCTTTTTCGCTTAAGTTTTCCGCGCCGCCGGCACCGGAAGTTCGGCCATTATTATTTTACGCGGGCAACAAGCGGCGCGATAATATCCCGCGCTTCAGCCGGCCGCTGCTTGAGACTGCCTTAATGGAGGAACGTGTCTTCTTACTTTGCGTTTAATAGGTGTAATAACTTAAACAGAATACCGGGATTTATTAAAGTTCCGCCTGATCTGACCAATCGGTGGTATTTTCGAAAGTGGCTTAAATTATGCCATAAATGAGTTTATCTCTTTCTTCATAAATATTCATAAGTTTGCTGTTTGCGTTTAGCTAAGTGTGGGAAATAAAATCGTGGTCATTAACTCCATTTTTACACAAATATTTAATGTTATTTTACAACTCTGTAGGATAACCAGAACCGATGAATAAAGGTCATAAAAATCAACTTTCTAAAAGACAATTTAACCTCTTAAACCGAATCAGAAGTCAACCCTTCGTCGTCGGCGAGCTGTTCTCAATTCGGCACACGTCACGACCGGTGGCGTGTGTTTTGCGTAATCCCGGAATAAAGCTTAGTTAGGAGTAAGCCGGGTCGGGTAGGGCAGAGAGGCCAGAGAGGCGACACACTTGGCCCCGTAAATCAATCCAGGTCCGTCTCAGGCGACGCGGCAAAAATAAGAGGTCGAGGTTTACACCGCACGGGTTGCGCCGGGCGACAAACAAATCCGCTTCGGTCGGTTTCACGGATTTTCTTGCTTTTTCTTTCGGTGAAAAATGCAACACTGTTTTAAAAGATCCTATCGACTTTAAATTATATAGATGTATGTTAAAAAAAATGATTCACTCTTTTTAACAGTTTTTTCTAAACGTAGCGAAGTTAGCTACTCAATACGAATAAATTACGTATTATTGTTCTGGATTGTCAACAGTTACTTCAGGCTACATTAATAAAAAGCTGCGCCTTTGGTCAATAAATAAATAAATTAACTCAAATAAACGCAGCCAAATGTACGACAACAGGATGAGATATGAAATCATTCTTATGAAAACGATTTGCTTCGTGTTCGTTTTATAACGACAAAACACTAAAGATTTTTCTTGTAATTATAAGATAAGCTAGTGTTGAGTGCAAGCATCTTGTTAGTGTTCATACGTTGTGGCGTATCTTCCATCTGTTTCTTCGTCAAACTAACATTTTCCCGGCCACTTGCCGCGTTCCACTTTTTTGTAATTAGCGACCGAGTTTCAGCTCGACACTCATTAACTTGTAAGTGGAGTGACAGGTCTTTCATTTGCAAATGTTTGTAAAAATCTTATCATAGAAATAAGAAACATAACAGCTGCATCAATTGAATTTTTCCATAACTTTGCATTCATGACAAACGTGTTAAAGAAAGTCATCGTTGCAATATACGTTTTCTAACATTTTCACTTAAATTTCAGTGTAGCCAACGCAGATTCTAATCAAGAATACATAGACATAGGTACACAAAATTAATTTCCAACACAACACGACTTTACATTCACCCTCCAGAAATTATCTCTATCATTTCGTAGCGTTTATTTTCGCCAGTCATTACGCTTTCACATAGCTTACGCAAACGTATTTAAGCGTTATTACGACCAAATGCCACTTTCTCGTGACGTTCAACACGACAATATCGAAATAATACAATAAAAGAGTTGACAGTCCATTGTCTGGTAAATTATTCACGAAATCTATTCGTCACTCGCTCTAGATCTTGGCTGAGATACCGTGATATGGTGGATCGCGGCGTTTCCATATTTCACGCTGGTGGCGCTGATGACAGTCGTGACCGCCGGTATCGAGTGGCACACTTACACGTGGTTAATGATGGTGCTTACAGATTTTAAATGTATAAATGATGTGACTGTCTTTCATGATTTCCCCTGTTGCTCAATTTTTGTTTTTGAAGCAGATTATTTCGGGGCAGAGAAAGTCAAACTATCTTGAGAATAAATTATCATAATATTCACAAAAAGTGATTACACCCTTTTAAAGTTATTCAACGAATCAACAAAATGTATCAATCAATCAGGTTTTTTATTCAAATGAACCGTATTTCCACTGCTAATAACACGCTATAAAGCTACACAGTTGCAAATAAATATCAATCACGCAGCTACTTATTAAAATACAAGATATACTGCAATTTACGTATATAAAGAATGTGTATCGAGTCGTAGCCTGGGGGTAAAGACAATTAAAAATTAATCTTATGCGGCCATTGATAGTTGGTTAATGCGGCGGCATCCGGCACCCGCGCCCCGTCATTACGGGCCCGACGATTCAATTCGACACATCTTCAGGGTTTCACCTCGCTCAATAATTACCGGTGCTATCATTAAGCCGCGTGCACAACAAAACGTAATAACCTTGCAATTAGACGGTGACTGTCATTAGATTGTAATAGAGTTTCGTACAACAATTTGTGAGTAAAATCGTCAAGCGTGTCACATTACCGGAGTCCATTAGGGCGTTTACACAACACGGAATTGAAATGAGCAGTCCACAGATTATCGTGATAGACAAACAGACCGCATTGTCTCGTAATAATACTTTATACGGCGTGTTCACTAATAATTACTTCTTGTATAAATCAGGCTTAAGCCAAGCAGATACGAAAAACTTCAAACAAATAATGATATTCCATTTCACGTTAAATCAAAACAAAGAACCTTTTCATCTCTCCCTACGGTAGTAGTAAAGGTCAACGAAGGGTTTTCCTTACTAATCCTGAGGTAGCGTACACGTTGCTGAAGCGTCAACGAACAACGGCTCGTGGCATGTGTGGAAATGGAAAACATGCCAGGTATTGCGGTAACGTTAATAACTGGCGCGAAACAAAACTTTTAAGAAAAATAATTGGTACGTTACTTTAAAAAAAACTTTCCTGTTATATACTTATACAAGTTTATAAAAACAAAATAAAAATATATTTTAAAACTGGTTTTCAGAATTATTTTTCGAAAACGGAGCCCTGAAGTGCGCAAGCTTTTCTTACTCAGGGATATTAAAGGAAAGTTATTTCGTAAATCTCTCATTACGTAATTACGCAGCCTAAACCGACCATTATCAAAAACTACAGCCTGTACATAAAACGTTAATGGCGGCCATGTGTCGATGCCGAATATCCCCGTATATCCGTCGATTTCGTCAGGTAGCACGATAATACCCACACATCGGGTATTAGGATCAGCGATAAGATCGTATCGCGACTACGTTAAATAACACGTTTCCTGCAATCGTCGTGGTAATTTTAATAATATAATTACGATATTCGTACGGCGGCTTTTCAGCCCTATAATAATGCCGAACACCAAACAATGTGTTTATACCATTCACGCCGAACTGTTATTATGTTTTCATACACACATTGATCGTGTAATTTGGGGAGTTTTTGAATCGACTAAAATGTAGGCAAGTATAGATTTTTATCGGTCTGTTTAAATTAGACTTTTAGGAAGGTATGTTATTTAGAAATATGGATGCTTAGTTATTATAAATGCGATCCAGTTAAAACTAGGTCGATTGAAACGGCAGCTAAAACTAACCGTGGTAGTTTAATGATGATGACAAAAAAAATAAAAACTAGAGCAGGCTGGGCGGAATCCTACATCCCTATAATTCAGCCTACAACATGGTTGGTACAAAAAGTTTTTAAGCACAATAACATTACGTTTTCCATTAAGTAACCCATCTTTTTTCAAGGATGGGGGGGAACCATCAAATGACTCCTTCCACTGAGCCGAGTGGAATGGAGTGTCAGACTCTTACCGACTAAAACCTATCCGTGTTCCTCCTATTGCCCTTTGCATTCCAAGGCCGCGGTGTCAAGTAACCCATCTACATTTATAATGTAAAGAAAAGATACGTAGTTTTTCATAAAGCAAATCTACTCGCTAACTATGATAATAAATATCACACTAAGGTACATTTGCCTACCAGGTAAAGCGGAACTCATAAATCCTACCATCATTTGCACCCTCCTACTACATTTATTTCAACATAAGGTTTTACTTCGCAGCAATTAGCTTAATTGATAAAATTAATACTGAATTTAATTTCCTCCTCGCATCCATCTCACTTGTAATTCGTGCCGGATATACTTCACGACTACCTTGAAAGGAGATTTGATGTGTTATGTTTTTTTTTTTTTTCTTAATAGGGTATTTTACTAAAAAAATCGAATTAGTCCGTCTGATAGATTTTCTAAAAATATTCGACACGTATTTTTTCTTTTCTCACGTAAACAAATAATAAAGAGGATACAGCGAGATGAAGACACGCATGACGTCATTTCGCTTGGTAAATTTGGTACATTTTTACCAAGCGAAATGACGTCACGCGTGTCTTCAACTCGCTGTATCCTCTTTATTATTTGTTTACGTGAGAAAAGAAAAAATACGTGTCGAATATTTACGACTATGACGGACTAATTAGATTTTTTAGTAAAATACCCCATTTTCTGGTTTTTTTTTGCTAGTTTGTTAATGCCGGCGAATTAGTGCCAGAAATAAGAAAATAGATTGCAATTAACAAAATGTTTTAAGTCGATGCGCATTTTGGTTGACACGGTTGGCGCAGTGGTTAAGCGATTGGCGCTGCGTGTCGTGGGTTCGATTCCCGCAAGGAACAAATATTTGTATGGCCTACAGATAGTTGTTCCGGTTCCGAATGTTTGTGTTTGTATGTTTGTAAACGCAACAACGATACAGGAGAAATTTCTAGTGTGGGGCAACTTTTTTGTGACTTCTTATAAGAGAAAGGAAGTTGGAGTAAAAAAGTATGATGTATTGAAATAACTAAAAAAGCATAATCCATCAAAAGCAACAAGAAAGTCCCATTGAATAAGGCCGGACCATAAAATATTTAATTTTTTCTTGGAGCACCCGAGTCAACTGTTCTTTTATACGGAAAAATTGTTTACATGATAAATACTGTTGCTATTTCTTCTTTTCCAAAAATCATTTGTGCACCTGAAGATTATTATGGGTTACTGAACATAACATTTATTGTTACTATAGTAAAAGCTGAAATGGAATTAAAATCAATATTATTAAAAAACAGGTAACATAAACTTAATAACACAATTGCATAGCACAGGTACCCAGACGTAATAAATACGAAATTAAATGTGATGGGACTAAATGTCGTCACATTAGGGAGGTGCAGCGATCTGCAGCGGGTTGGCGGCCAGGCGGCCCGGCGGCCCGGCGGCCACTAATGACGGTGTCAGCTTATTGTTTTAGATCACCACCGCCCTCTAATCCACTGCATCGCCTCTAATTAACCACCCGCCGATTTTTAAAAAAACACATCAAGTTCACCCCTAACTGATAACCGCAACCATGTAATATAGAACGACCCAAATAACGGACCAACGGAATTCCTTCAAGTCTTCCAAAGTGTTGCGTAATACTTACAGATATTAGAGTAAAATTTATTTTTTCTAATGTCCCTTTTCACCCCTACTTCAATTGCGTAAAAGTTTAAGACAAAAAAGTTGTAACGGCCATCCAATTAGTTTAAGAATCCGCACAGAAGCGCTTCGCCGACCCTAAATTTTTCCCAATTAAATGCAAAACTCGCCCGGCACCGGCGGCTATATAAAATTTAAAGTCCATACAATTCGCGCAACACAAATTTTTATTACCTTTGCCCGGTAAGTAAACAAAAAGAACAAATTAGCCAGCCTCAGTACAAGACGTCGCGTCGTCCGCTATATCCCACTCGGGACACAAGGGTGTAAAAAGTAAAACAATAAGGATTCTGTGCGGCTGCAAGGGGATATTTATTGTTAATGAAAATGGCGGGATTTGAACTAACGTCTTGTAACTAAATACCCCCTCACGGTTAAAGCGGGCACTAATTTGGTTTTTATAGCGCGTCCTTAATTTGATTTGGCGGCATCGCGGCCGCGCCACTATTGCCTGTAGGAGCAATTAATTTGCTCGGATTATATTTTTTCCCGGGGCGGCCTGTGCGTCGCGCTCTACCCGGGCTTGCTTACGCGCCCACAACACGATCGAACCGACGAGGAAAAAATAAAATAAAACTTAAGCCCCGTTTAATTTGAAGGGTGGTTCTGGGCTATTAAAGTAACACGCTTATGTATTGCAAATTATATTGAAATTTGTCTTCCATTACTGAGCGTCTTCCTCACACAAATGTTGCCCGCATTACGAGCGGGAGATTTTTATTCCTCGCTACGCCCACCCTTGTCTCCCGGTTTTTTACGTCGGAAGTTTTGTGGTGCTTTTTTCTCGCTAATTAAAACTCTTCCGCGCTGTTTCCTCTGAGAAACGAGATCCGATCAATTAATTTTTGGGCGGCGTAAGCCGTCTCGAAATTTACTGGGCACAATAAAAAAACAATTTTCTTGCAAAAAAGGGTATCAAAAAGTAATTGATCAAATAAAGGTTTATATTTAACAAACTTTTTAAATTGCCTCCGAGAGTTTAAATTGTTGTTGTAAAATTTTCTGGGTAGCTGGGAAATACGTTTGTAATCAAGGTGTAGGTCATCTAATAAAATAGCATTGTTTATAGAAAATTCTATGCAATCAAGAGCGCGGGCGCAGCGTAGCGGTGGTGGTGCGAGATGGAGTCACGCGCGCTATTGTCTCGAACACTGACGACAGACTATTCCAACTAATACAATCATTTGTACGCCGTAATATTATGTACGATATCTCCTTACTACTGAGATGACTACTAAATTATTTGTTGCCTACCGGCTTTCCATCATTCTCGGTAGCTGGCCAGCTTTAGGTTAATTCAACATCAGTGTTTTTGCGCCAAACTGTCCATAACTTTCTGACAAGTTATGATTTGCCTAAACTGTGTCTCCTTATTTCAAACACAGGATTTAGAATCATGAAAAAAAAACATCTTTGGTCAGACTTTCACGTACTTACTCCCACATCTAAGTCCTTAACCCTCCATGACGATAAAACCCACATACAAAATAAACCTGTAAACAAAACACAAAAGCAACAGCAGCCTTCAATCAGTGGAAATGAAGGCAGCCGAGGTTCAGCAGCAATTTGTCGTTGATAGCAGCGGCGCCGGTAGGCAGGCCAGTGGAAGCACGCGCCGAATTAAATGGGAATCAATAGCAATCGGCGCACGTGACCGACGACCCTTACATCTCGCCGACAGCCGCCATCACTCACACAGCCCAAGAATATGGCAGTTCGTGACAGATCATGGTACTAATAGAAAACGCTCACCGGCCTCTAGATGGGATCGTGCGAACTCGTTTGTTTTGGTCAGCAGCAACCCGACAGGGCGAAATAGGAAATTCGTTAAAGAAAATTCGGAGAATTTTTCCTAGAAGAGTCATAGTATTTTAAAATTCAGCGTGTCTCAATATTTCGTATGACAGAATCGACATTAAAATATCCAGAAGGTAGAACGATAAAGATAACTCTGGAAGGGGGTGACAGTTCAGGATTTTGTAAAGTTTTCTATATACGAGTACCATAGTAGACTCTACAGATCAGAATGCCTATAACCAACAATTACCTAATGACATACCTAGTAATGCCTACGTTACTTAAAAACATAAAAAAATAAGATAGGTTTGCTCTTGACGCTAGTATAAGTCATAGATGACAGAAACGAAGTCGAAACTGGTGTGAGCTCTCCCAGAAGCTTACCTTCCTAATCTAATAATTGGTTTTGTTGGATAGTAAGATACGTTTATTATACGTAAAAAATATTTAATTGATTATTGCTGTTGCCGCTGATTTGTTCCTTAAAATCAAATGTTCTTCCAATCAAATCAAACAACTTTGTTCGTGCATTACGCTAAAACAGAAGTCGGTGGAACGATTCCTGCTGAAATCAATGTTCTCTCTCCGACACAATGACGGATCAATCGGTGTGGCCTGCTATTACGACAAAGATCAAACATCGCTCCAACTTAACGAGTTTTAGGTAAAATAACTGGACACTGCAGTTCACCTCCCTAAAATACACGTGAAAGAAAAAATATAAAAAAAATAAATAAAAACATAAATTAGAAACATCTATTTACTTAACGAGAACCAAATTTCCAACCGATTTCAAACTAGCTTCTGCCAGCGGCTTCGCCCGCGTGGTCCCTGGGGAACATACTCCCGGAATAAAAAGTAGCCTATGTCCTTTCTCAGGCTCTAGACTATCTGTGTACCAAATTTCATTTAAATCGGTTCAGTAGTTTTTGCGCGAAAGCGCGACAGACAGACAGACAGAGTTACTTTCGCATTTATAATAATAAGGATTTTTAGGAAAAAATGGTAAAGTAACTTTAGGTAAATCATGATAATTAGATGAATAGAGTAATCAAGTACGGTACTTGGCACATTACGTATTGTACTCGTATGTTGATACACTTGCTAAAAACATAGCTGTTTTTATTGTTAGTAAACCCTGAACAGGGCTAATTCTTTGGACATTAATCTAAATCCTATTGGAGGAAACTTTCTCCACTGCAATTGACTGAGTTTTCATGATAACAGAAACAAACCCGATTAACAAATAACAAGTTATAACCGTCTATTTCATTGAGGAGGAATAGAAAAAAAAACTAAGAAAATAGAGGTTAGTTTTCAAAATCTTGCCTCAATACCGAAATGCTTTACTGTACAGCATAATCATCTTCAGCTGAATCAAAAAATTGCCGTCAATTAACCTGAAATCTTAAAAATAGGCATAAAACCCTCCGAGCTCCGTGTCTAGTCTTCACAACAATTCGGCGGGCACGTCCGCGCTCACTGCGGCCGGCAGACAAAGCAGCACTTCCTTCGATTGTCGTCCGATGATTGATCAATCAGTGCAATAGAAAGCCCGGCTTAATTGCAGCCATTCCGAACCACTGTTTGTACTGACGAATTACGATAATGCTAGCTTTGCAGGGCAGGTCGGTTCTTGGGAAAGTTATTAGTGATTTATTTGGACGGAGACTTATTTTTCCTCAGGGGTTTTCCCGATTTTCAGGAATTTTGCAACTTCTTCTAAGTTTTCATGTTTTTTGAGACATAAGTACATGGGGCAGCACTTCCTTCGATTGTCGTCCGGTGATTTATCAATCGAATCATTAGAAAGCCCTGCTTAATTGCAGCCATTCCGAACGACTGTTTGTACTGACGAATTACGATAATGCTTGTTTTACAGGGCAGGTCAGCACTTATAAAGATCTATTTATAAATGGACTCGTATTTTCACTCTGGTTTTACCGATTTTCAGGTCAGGTCAATAAAGTGAATATGAATCAACTTAGTATCATTAAAATGTTCGGTAAAACACAAATTGTTTCTTGAAGTTTTAATCATCTTTCGAAAAGGTACTTATTATGATTATATGATCACATTTTAATTATATGAATGGAATGAAGAATGGTAAAGCAGTTGGTCCAGACGGAACACCAATTCAAGTGTGGAAATCATTACGGGTAGATGGATGAACGTGGTTAGCTTTATTCTTCAATAAGTTGTTGTGTAAGAAGCCATACCTGATGAATGGTGCAACAGTTCTTCAGTACCTATTTTCAAGAACAAAGGCTATGTGCTGGAGTGCAACAACTATAGAGGAATAAAGCTTATGTCACATAGTATGAAAGCCTGGGAAAAAGTTATTGAACGGCGCCTGAGAGAAGAGAGTGTAATCTCATAGACTCAGTTGCCAGAATGCCTGGTCGGGGTACAACGGATGCCATTTTCGCTATCCGCCAGCTGTGCGAGAAATATAGACTTGTGCATAAAAACTTGCTTAGGGTAGGTATTCGTTGACCTCGAAAAGCATGTGACCGGGTGCCTCGTGAGATTTTGTGGTGGGCCCTTAAAGAGAAAGGTGTGCCTGGGAAGTATGTACAGTTGATCCGAGCGATGTACAGTGGATGCAGTACTCAAGTCCAGTCTCCAGTGGGCACCACTGACAGCTACAGTGTGGCAGTCGGTTTGCACCAGGGGTCGGCCCTCAGCCCTTATCTCTTCCTGATGATAATGGACGCTCTAACGTTGAACATCCAGGAAGAGGATCCCTGGTGTATGCTGATGACATTGTGCTGGTTACCGAAAGCAACCTAGAGGTCCAGAGTAGATTGGAGACGTGGTGGCAAGGACTGGAGATGGAGAGTGTTTGCCTGAAATTGAATAGAATCAAAATAGAATACCTGTTCTGCGGTTTCGGCGGTCTCTCCAGTCCTATGCCTATAGTACTCACCGGAACGCCTATACCGATTTGCTCCGACTTTCGGTACCTCGGGTCGCTTGCCCAGGGAGATGGCGATATAGACCGAGACGTAACGCACAGGATCAACTCAGGATGGATGAAATGGCGACAGGTCACTGGAACAACTTGCGATCTACGGATGGCCTTCAAGTTGAAAGGGAAAATCTATAAGTCCGTGATAAGACCTGTCGTAATGTATGGATCAGAATGTTTGGCTGTGAAAAATAGATTACATGTAGCGGAGATGAGAATTTTGAGATAGATGTGTGGAGTAACGAGAATGGATAGATACGGTGAAAAATGAGTACATTAGAAGTTTAAAAGTGGCGCCAGTGACGGAAAAGTTAAAAGGGAATCGCTTGTCTTGGTATGGTTACGTGAAGAGGAGGAATGAAACGCATGTAACTAGAAGAGTTATGAATATAAATGTGGATGGATGGAGAGGGAGTGGAAGGCCGAAGAAAAGATAGATGGAGTGATAACTTGACGGCTGATAGGACAAAATTGAATAAAAAAACGTCTTGCGCCGACCCCATGTAACATGGGATAAGGGCTGGAAGATGATCATCACATTTTAATTAAAATGCTCGCAATGATATTATTATGAAATAGCAATTATATTCACCATTTTCTACTTCTGCGGAAAATACTCATGAAAATAAGAAAATATTAATCTTGGTAAAATAATTTAACATTATCAAAAATCTATCCTGAAGCACTTACCAAAATACATTCTGTTTTACAAAGGTACAATTGTCTTTTTAATGCTAATGATTTAAATGGACTTTGATGTAGTCATTTGACTTAATCCTAGGTTTCCGTAAACCGCAACAAAGTGGTCCAATTAGCTAAACCAAGTCGGTTTCAAAATAACTCTTTAGAGAAAATTGGCAGCAATTTGGCTGAAATTACTGCGAAATCTGTTTAAATGTTAACTGAATTTGTTTATTCACGTAACAACGAAGTAGATACGAGTGGTTGACTTTAATTTTTTCTGGGCAATTTTCCACAAATATCAACGGGAGAGACCCACGTCCAGTGCTTACATAGTAAAGCAATATCTACAAAAGGACAAAATATCGCTGCAAATAAACGTTTAACTTTATGGACTCGAAAGATATTACCGATTCGTGATCTCCTTTTTGTTTAGTTTCGCGTTTCGCCCGGTCGGCCATCTTGGCGACATGTGGCGGGAGATTTAGGCGGGAAACGTGCCCCGCTATATTAGATTATGTCGAAATGAATTGAGCGCTACTATTGGATATGTTATTGACGTAGATTTGCGATCGGAGGAACGAACTGATATTTCGTATTGTTATTAAAGGCGCAGCGCTCCCCGCGGACGTGAGCGGCGTCCCGAGTGCCGGCCCGCCCGATACGACGCCCTTATGGACCTATCGTTTAGGCCTCTTTATATTTTTCTTATGTAAATACGGTTTCATATCCGATGAGCTTTATTTATGTGGGAATCGTTTTAGCGAGATAAGTCTCTCCTCTGTTCCACTGTTCACCTCTCGCGATGTATGAAGATTTTGTTTGTTTTGGAATACTGATTTATTGTATCCTGTGATTCGCCTGTCTTTTATTTGAGATACCTACTTTACATATCGGACGTACAATAAAAAAGGTAGCGACTGTCTCTTGTAAATCAGTATTTATCTACATCATACAAATTTTCAAAGGATGAATGTGTTTTGAAGAGCAGAGAGTATTTGAAGTGTCGCTAAACATCAAAGAGTGTATGTGCCAGGCCGAGAGCGTTGTTAAAACGTCTTCAAGGGTTTCAGCGCGGTAAACAGTAGCGCAGGCGCTGGCGCAAGTCATGAGACGTGTGAGTTGACTAAAGTCGTCCTTATGGAACTAAAAATGTCTTAACATCTTGGAAAACATATCATATAAAAATATCAGCAATTTATTTCATCTTTTTATAACTGTTCATATGGAAAATCATTTATTTGAACACGAGCGGTGCTAAGTGAAAAAACTGTTTTTGTTAATTAAAATTAAATATTTCACATAGAAAATAAAAATACTTGTCTATGCTAACTAAACTTAAACTTTACGACAACTTTGAACTCGACCATTTTCCCGCCACACTCGGAGACAGTTTTTCGTCGCTTGCGCCGCTGCGAGGGCGGCGCACGCGATCGCGGCTCGCTTTGATGTCGCGAGGGTAGTTATGGAAATTAATAAAGTGAACAACGTGTAATTGCTTCCGATAAGCCGGGCGGCTCGCCTGCGCCTGCGCAACGTTTTTTTCCTCTTTAACGAGCTGCGCACAATACAAACACCGAGTCTTAAACGATACCCGCTATTAATTTGTTCGACGAAGTTTTTTCTAATTGATTTTGTCGATGAGCTTTTTAATAAGCAAATATTTTTTGTGACTTCGGTTTTTTACATTTTAAATGATGATTCAACTTTGCCATTTATTGCAGAAATTATTTCACATTAAAGAAACCTGACGATATCTACCTACATTCATTTCTTGCTGGTTTATTAAGCATAGTATGAATTTAAGAAAATATAAAATACCAACACATTCATCTTCATCTTGAAACTTTACTTACGAATGAAAGTAATTGAAGCATTAAAACCCTGTTCTCTAGCAGTAATTATATTTCAAAACCCGGTTACGCAGACCACTTTAATAGAGTCATTGGTAGTTCTCAAAACACATAAAGTAGATCGGCACCTGTCGGTCTGCTACGATGGCGGCGGCGGTGTCTCAGTGCGCCCGCGCCGACGCCGACGGCGACGTTAAAAGCTCTGCCCACACACTCGCCGACCTCTTACTTTGTTCAATGTTAACCACCATACACAGTAGCACTCTCTTTAACCCCCGGCGCCTCCACACACACTTGAACACTTCAACCTAACTCTTACAAAAAACATCTATTTTTAAAACCACTTCCAACTCATAAGTGGCGCTTATTTATTCCACATTTACGTCATGCTAATTCATCATCATAACATTATCCCTCAACATGCCAATACCAACCAAATCAATGACGAATACACAAAAAAATACCTTTGAAACATCTCAGAACGTCGCAAGGAATAAATAATAATGAATAATGTTAAAAGAAACCTATCAATAAAACTGAACTTAACGTGTACCGAAATAAAACACTTTGTTATTAAGTTGACAAGCAACCGTAAAAATGCTCCTTTAAAATGTAAAATAAACAGATCAATCATGTTAAAGCGATCCCACCGGGCTCGCACCGATCCCCGAAAAGAAGCCTACGTAAGCGTCTATTATAAAGCACAGATGTTACCACAAGACCGATTTCATACGATGTCTCTGTCGCACCCACGGCGACCCTACTGGACAAAGTGGGACACAAAATAAAAGTGATACTCATTTTTTATTCTTTTTCGAAATAAGAATTGTTCTACATTCGGGAGAGTGATTGACATGCGGTCGCCGGCGGCGCCCCCCGACGCGCGGTATTAAGGTGGATGCTCCAGGGTAGCCCGCGAAATTCAAATATTTTTATGTTTTTTTGCAATTTGCCGGTCAGTGTGAAGCTGTATGTGGACCAAATGCGATCCGCGACCGTATCGCGTATTTATCTAAAGAATTATAACCATTTTAATCATCAATATAGCTCTCTAAGTTCATGTAGTTCGAAAAACTGATTATTTCTGAAATATTCATTCTTTCGAACTACATGAACTTAGAGGGCTATATTGATGATTAAAATGGTTATAATTCTTTAGATAAATACGCGTTACGGTCGCGGATCGCATTTGGTCCACATACAGCTTCACACTGACCGGCAAATTGCAAAAAACATAAAAATATTTGAATTTCGCGGGCTACCCTGGAGCATCCACCTTAAAGCGTTTCACAAGATGGCCCTCGTATTATTATCATTTTATAATTTATTACGCTAATTATGAAAGGGTCGTATTTAAAAATAAAACAAAGGTATTACGGATGCCATATTTGTGTGGTAAAAGCTTTGCGGACGTGTAGCGTGTTACTTTTTGGGCATATAAATCTAGGAAGGCACATCAATCAAGTTGTCGGATGGACGGGAAGTCCCGTTCCACATTATTATGTAGATCCGTGATTAAAACGTTAAAAAATATGTAGACACGGTACGCAACAACCCTTTAATGTAATGTGTTATAATATCATTCGTAAAAGGTGGGTCGAGCTCGGACCGCCTATGACCTCCGCCGTTAACTTTTTCGTACTCGTGCCATTTAGATGTATATTATGGTATCATTTATCTGCAACGTTTGTTTAGTACGTACAAGTTTACGATATTGACTCATAACAAAGTGACGTTACATATTCATGGGAGGCTATAATAAACCAATATTGTCATTTGTGCGGGCGGGCCGGCGCCGGGCGGGTCGCTCTAATTGAAACCCCGGCTCGCCACGACGTGAGAAGACTAACCATCGCCTAATCCTCGGAGGCTGGACCTTGTCCGCCCGCCAGTGCCCACTGCCCATACACATCTATGTAATTGGAGATTTCACGAGATAACACTATGACCCCTAATTATGAAATGGGGTGCACACGTCCCGGCCCCGAGGTAACATAAGACGTTACGACTTCCTGTTATCTGCTGTAATGCACTTCAACTTAATACACTTTACTTTGCCTACTCGTTGTTTTAATTAATGGTGTGTTTGTCACTAATATACTCAAAATAAATGACAGTCAAACCATGCTTAACTTATATATGTATTGTTATAAGGAAGAGCTCAGTATTCCGAGCTTTGAAATATACCCTGATGTTTCGTTACGACATTTAAATGAGTACATAACTATTGAGCGTAAGTGAGAGAATGTTCACCCCAACCCCAAGCTATCAGGGAGATTATCATCGCTTACTTAAGCCCTTTCTCCAAACTCTGACTATTCAGCTTTATCGAGCGTGTCAATTTACAATCTACTTAGCAGATGCACGACTGAAACAATCGAAGACATCTTTCTTCGTTAGTTAATTACAACAAGAAAAAAACCAATGACATTGGAGCAAATAAAAGCACAATTCTAATGAGGTAGTATCTTGAGTCGGTGAACCGAAATAGGTTGTAAAGACAGCGAAAACGGTATAAATGAAAGGATGGAAGGTTAGACGCGTTTCAACGCATTCCGGAGTGAGGGTGAGCTCTTAAGCCGCGGGCGCACTTACGATTGAAACATCGCCGCCGAGCCTAAAACAGCCGAGGCTTAGCGCTTCTCGAGCCAAACTTGATGCCCGTCTTCTAACTTGTGATTTGG
This sequence comes from Lacanobia oleracea, assembly GCA_950371165.1. NCBI lineage: Eukaryota > Metazoa > Arthropoda > Insecta > Lepidoptera > Noctuidae > Lacanobia > Lacanobia oleracea. The sequence goes on from OX493393.1 coordinate 9,599,854, forward strand.
GACTTAGGCGCCGAAGTAACGCAAATTCGCGACTCGAGGAAGCCAAATACGAAAAGACTTTGTAAATTAAGGCGATACAATTTATTATAGAAGTGTTGGATTTCTCAAGTAAGTGTCTTGAGTAACAAACGATGCGGACGGCGAGACGTTTGACATGAGTCTTGTGCGGCGCCAGGAGCCGTCACGGGGCTGTTCTGCGTCCACTCCGCAAGACTGCGTGGTCACGAGCGTAATCCTTATTTATGGCAAGACGGCCTGCGACGCCTCCGCTGGACCAACTATTTGTCAGGCATAGGCGGCCGCCCAGCATCAATCTCGACTACTGGCTTAGCGCGACTTCGATCCTTGACGACTCATATACGTATCCCATTTATCATCCCGCCGCTTTGAATCGCACAATAATCGAGTGGCCACTATTATTAACAGTGGCACCGTTATCTACTGCCGATGTCGGTAATAAATACGAAACGGACATAAAGTGACCAACAAAAGTGAAACTGAATCACCCCCGACCACTTAATACAACAAGAGAGGCGCGCACCGGACAAACAGCTACAAACGGCCCCAAGGCGCTCGTTACCAGATCGGACTAAATTACGCGCAACTTACGCGGGCCATCTTTCATTATTACGACTCTATTTTGGCAAGTCACAACAGGCCGGGCGTGGTGGCCAGCCGATGACCATTATCCCTCTATTACCCCGGTCAGCCCCGGTGCAAGTTTTTTCGCCGGCCACACTGACCGCTGCCCCTATGCGGGGTGCCCGCCGAGATAAAATCGTAAATTACAACCCAATTCCATGGCTGTTAAGACTTGACAGATGAAAAGGCTTAATGTGAGATTGTTGGTGCTATATCGTTAACATATCAAATGAAATGATTGCATTGTCCCATAGACATAGTATATGATTAACGTCCATTTTCATTATTTGTGGCCAATTGAAAGTTATTTGGTATTATTTATTACACAAATATTTTAATGTTTCCTAACAAAAGTAAGTTTATCTTGTTGCACTATCCTTTCTTGATTGATGATAAATATGTGCGGAATGCAACATAGATAGTTGGTAATGGTTGTGAAGTAGATAGTGGAGAGATGTAGTGTGGTATCGATGGCTGTGGCTGTGGGGCCAGCGGGGCGCGTCGCCGAGTGGGAGGACATTACAGTAATGTTACTGAAAGACGTTACTCGCCGGTCGCCGGTCCCGCTCGGCGCCAGCCGCTCTAACAATACCCCATTACGCTAAACTATTCACAGAGTAAACTGACAACCGAACTGTTACAAACTCCATGCGATAACAAAGCTCGACACGATAGGGCCTAAGACTTTCATTCAAATCGTAAACCTTTGTCTTATGGGGTTAGCATTAGCGTTTAATTTGTTTGTACCGTTGTCTATGTCCAGCGGTGGACAATGCCTGCAAATGTCTGTTATATCTCTTAAAGAGAAAATCTAGTTACGGCATTTTCTTCAATTGTCTCTATGTTAATTTGATCAAACTTTCCGACTCGTGAAATCGTGACTCAGTGAGCTTTCAGTTATACTTTCCTAAAGTTTTAGTGGCTTTTCTAATCAATTTCGCAGTACCTATTGGAAATACCTTCATACTTTAAGTTCACCGCTATAGCTTAACGGTATTTGGATTGAATTGCAAGTGGCACCAAGGCCGTAAAAATGTGACAAATACACAACTTACGTACAATTCACAAGATACAAACAACTTAAGCAAATTGCTTGTTTCCTTTCTAAGCATTCCACACTCTATGGCCAACGATAAGCGATCAACCAAAGCTATGATGTGCCTGTCGCATGATCGTTAGTAGGTCCCGATGTTCGATGTTCGATGGCCAGTTGACTCGTGTTATGTCTCATACGCGATTATTGAATTAAGGCAAGGGATAGCGCTGAATGCCGGACCCCCGCCGAGCCAGGCCACAAAACGCTCCACTACACTGATTTTGTTCGAGGATATGAATGCCCTCGATATTCCGTGTTTGGACAGGAATGATCGAGTACCGGTGGCATTAAATACACATCGATATGTTGGTAACAAAAATAATCAAGTGATTTTTGTTGACATTAAAGTTGTGGTTCAACCGTGATATTGAACTCGGTCTACCCGTATGGCCATTTTCACAACCATCATACAAATCCCGGTCAGCTTATCTAGTGGCATCAAATGTGACATTATTATATTTTCTCAATTCCACAGTATTCAGCTCTATGAAGTCCGTCCTTTTTTCATGAGTCTGTACATACTCTGCGGCCGAATGAAACAACACCTAGTACCTACGCACAAGACGTTAAGCAGACACGTTCAAATTTTATTTTTACAGAAAATGGGAAAAAAAGAAAAAAAAATGAATGATGATGAAAATGAAATGAAAAAATGAAATGAAATGAAGCTTTTGCCCAATATCTAATTAAAATATGAAAGACACAGTAAAACTATGACTGTTGTGTTGTTAACATGAATCTAATATCTTTGAACGAGCAATTCTTGTATATAGGTATTTAATTTGAATATCTGAAACGGCTCCAACGATTTTTATGAAATTTTGCATGGGGGTTTCGGGTCCTGCCAGAGTTGCGGAATTTGTTCGAAAGAGTTACCGCGGCCCTGGAACACAAAGGGCACTAGGAGGAACACGGAAAAAAACGAGCAAAGCTCGGTCATTCAGGTACTTAATTATAAAACCCATAACGTTTAAATAATTACTAGTAATTATATAATCATCATCATCATCTGCCTAGCCTTTTCCCAACTACCTATATTGGGGTCGGCTTCCAGTCAAACCGGATTTAGCTAAATACCAGTGTTTTACGTGGAGCGGGTGCCTATCAGAACTCCACAACCCATTAACTGGGTAACACGCTACTTCTTGGCAAGACTGGAGTCAGATTTACTGGCTTCTGACAATCCGTAACGACTGCCAAAGATCTACTTGTAGTTACATAATAACATAACATAAATACTTATGGCATCGTGTTGTTGTAAGAAAAAGTGTAATACCTAGAATTTCTTTCGAAATAGAAGATCGTTTGACACGTTATTTTCTATCATTTGTATTGTTTATATTGTTTGACATCTTAGGAGACTCATTCAAAATGTAAATTAGATAGAACTTACTTCCTCAATTTTGGCGACCGTCGATGTGAAATAACTTTAACGCCTACTGGAAAAATCCATATAGACATTGACCTGAGATATAATAGGCACATACTTACCAATTAACTACCTACTTGCACTGCGCACATCAGGAACATTACTATCGTAGCTTTATAAAATAAACAAACGTTGCATTTACGAGCTATGACAAATCTGAATCACTATCATAACCTTTGTCCGACGCATTCTCGACGCATTCGGGCCAATAAAATAACTCATGTCCAATTTATGTTAATACCATAAATAGTGACATAAATATCTCGGGGGAAGCCACAGAAGACAATTTAAATTTATGTAGATACAGTCTACTGTCTTTAAAGGAGCAACTAGGTATTCAAATTGAATGATTTGTGCATATAAATGTCGTACAGCTTATTATGCGTATTAGTGTACTTTAGAAAGTATGTATAAGAATATGTATAAATCTTAAATCTTGTTTATAACATTACCAAAGATGATTCTTAGTACTCTCATAAAAAAATAAATCGGTTGAGTAGAATATACTACTCAGGTCTAAAATAGGTAGTTAAACCGGGTGCAAAAACAAATCATGGAATTCGTCGTAGGATGGCGATGCGAAATAGTCTGCTTCACGAGAGATTGAGCAATACCAAACAGCCGTGAGTGAGAAGTTCAAAAAAGAATCATCCAAATCGGTTAAAAATTGTCGAAAATATCGCTGAACAAACATTTTTCATGGGATCCCATCGTCAGATCCTGACTTATACCTTCCATCATCAGCTCAGCAACATGAGATGATGATTATCAGGCACAAATATCTAAATTGCGTTAGAAATTTCATGAAAACATTGTATGTGCCTGTGAAATTTGAGGGTATCCCTCGATTTTTATGGGATCTCATCATCAGATTCTGACTTGGCGACAATGGGACCACCTCAGGAGTATAGGCCTTCGAGTAAAAAAAAAAACTTTTTAAATTGGGTCCACAATGGGCGGTAAATAAAAAAAAAAAGTTCATACAGCCGAACATAGAACCTTCTCCTTTTTGAAGAAGTCGGATAAAAAGTGAAGGGAAGCCTTTACCCAGCAGTGAGACAGTATGAGCTAATATCATTATCTTTATTTTATTTTTTTATCTTTATTAATATAAGAACTACAGTATTGGGTAATGACTTGCGTTGCATTAAAAGTTTTGAAGAACACTTCCCACTTTAAACAATCAACGCCGCTACCAGTCTTGCAGTTTTCGTATGTAATCTTATATTTTGCTGGCTAACCGGGCAAAGGTTTTTTTGCCATATAAAAGAAAAAAAAAAGCCTAAAACCTATTCTCAGACCTACCAAACACATCCACAAAAAATTTCATAATAAAATCGGTCAAGCCGTTTCGGAGGAGTTCGATAACAAACACTGGGACACGAGATTTTTATTAGAAGAAAAAGAAGAGATAACACTTCATACCGTGTATGAGCTCGGGATCGTAAAATTTAACGTAATACGATGAGAGAATAAGAAAATACGACTTTTGAACATTCATCGTAGTCAGAGCGTAGCATAGCGTAGCCAGCAGCTACGGCGTAGCACATAGGTACTTGGAAAACTTTTTCTAATCATCTCTATGCGTTCGTTTACGCAATGAACTTCGATACAGTTTGTTTTTGTCATGTTACAAAGAATCAAAGATAACAATAATACGAACCCTGCATTTTTTTTTCAATAATAAGACGATATTTGTTTGGTGCATTTTTGAAATTACACAAAGTGTTCATACGAATGTAGTGAACCGCAATAATAATAACATTCCAGTAATTGTATCAAGAAAACGGTTATTTGCAGGGAAAGAGCGACAAACCGACAGATGCTCCCGGCCATCTTGCGGCTGCGACAAAAGTATCGCATGACGCGTTCGTGACTTTGTGGTCACAATGTCTTCGTTTAAAATCAAATTTCGGTAATATAATGTCGCCGAAATTGTTCGTAACGACTGAAAGCTGCCGGTGCCGTGTAAATGATGTGACGACGATGTAACTTTTAATACAATTATGTACAGTTTTAGTAATTGTTACCAATTTCCTAATTAAAGACCGTTGCAACTTCGAGACAATGTTTCGGTATATTTAATTCAAAAAATTATAATATTGGCAAGCTGTTGTCTCATACATGTAGATAACAAATACTTCGCCAGAGTTATAAAAAACAATATGGGATCCAAGGCAAGAAGTTGTGAACCGTGAAATTGCCATCTGCGTCGCGAACACTGTTAAGTGGGTAGCTACGTAGTGTTAGCTATTTGGACGTTTTGTAATCTCTTTCATGCATTCTTAATAAAAACATTGTAGAATGTAGAAGTATTTGGAAAGTCGTATTATAATTTTACCCCAATTTCAGGAGAGCGCGGTCATAAAACTGTGAGCCACAACAGGCTACGGCTATACAGAGTTTATTAATCAAGTGGAGCGACATCTCTGGGCTCAGTGGCATTTTTCTCGGAGGATGTCGTGTTCATTATTTCCCGGGAAGACGGGCGGTGTGATGAGAAATTAATCCAGGGGTGGGCAGGTGGCTGCCAAGGCGCGGCGCCGCAGGTGCGGTGCGCGGCCAATTTGCCGCAACAATAAGCTGGCCGCCTCTTCGCGAGTGCATCTAATCCGTGCGTCTACGTCTCCACGCACACGCACACTAAACCTCGGCTCTTTATGTCTTCAGTTGTCCCACTTAAGAGCCCTTGAACAGCGCGCGGCATCTTTGTAATTGTTTTTATTTTCGGTACCCTTAATGAGGGCTGAAGCATTACGAGAGTTTACTTTACGGTACGAGCTCATTCCTTTTTTAAACGCTTTTTATGAATAACTTACAAACTTTATAATGCTTCTAAATACCTAAATACAGAAGATATTTTTTCTAAATGGGTTCCAGCTGCAAAATACTGAAGAAAAGCAGTAGATATGAAGGAAAGCGCACGGAGCTGCGGCGCGCCGTAATCCAAACATATCTCGGTACATTGCTCAGCGCGACACAGCGGGACTTAGCGAAAAGCCTCGCCGCGCAGATGCTTATCTCAATAACAGTTTTATTTATTTTTGCGAGCGGCTGATCCGCTCCCGGCGGATCCTTCTAATGAAAATAGAGGAAGGCGCGCTCATGCCCGCTAACACCGCGCCGCGGCAGAGACGCGCCTGAGACAAATGTGTCTCCGAGTAAGGATTCCAGTACCTGGACAAAACTACCTCTAGTTGTGAATATCAGAAAATTATTACCAATTTCTGGATTTTCTCATTTATCAAAGAAGGTACATGACTAATTGTCACAAGTACACACCACTCGTCTGCTCCTTTCTTTGAAGTGAGGGTTCCAAACGCGACATTTATTCGTCATCAAGAACTTTTGTTAATTTCTCCTTAAAGCTGTCTGCTAGAGAACTACGCGACAAAGTTGCTAGGAGACATGCCACGTTCGAGTTTATTTAGTCGCGATTAACGACCACAACTGTCGTAACGCTGAGTTCGTATGTCGTAAACCGAAACACATTGCGACTTGTAAGAACAGACGATATTTAAGATATAAACGCAATACAGATAGGTACCTAATTCAAAGTTTGGATATTCTAGTGGATACAGCTCGTGCAATCAATTTAAAGATATGTATAGAGAATTACTCAGATACAAGCACATTCAGACTGCGCGCTGCCTGTCGCTTACACAAAAGAAGACGTCAATTAAAACATTAACAATACAATGTTTTCAAAACATGGACCTACAATCTACAAAGTCATGAAACCCACTCCGTTATTCCATGGTATTCACACAAAACAAAATAACTCGACACATATTAAAAGCCAATTCTCTCGGAGACCGCAAACAACGGGGGCGGTGAAAAATCTTGCGGTGGCGAGACGGGCCAGGCGCACCGGTGGGGCGTAATTAGGTCATTTGCCATAATTGCTAGCTCCAGATTGGTTTTTTCGCGTCGGCAGCGTCCCGCGAGAGCCTCAGGACGTTGCCTTGCTTTAATGAACACTACTAGTACTGAGACAGTAGAATAAAAACTCTTATTTTCACAGCGGTCATCGGTACTTACTTTTCATTTGGCTTTTACGGTTTGAGTATTTTGCTAACATACCGAGTTTGTAGCGGTCGTGGCAGGTTCACAAATAAAAGAGATTTCTATAAAATTATTGCCAACGAAGTATCTGACACGGATAAGGTAAAAAAAATTATGAGTCATAATTTCAGTTATTCCAAACTATGGGATCGTGCTAAATAATAACAACCACACCGGTCGATCTTCAAGGTTAAGTAACGCTAGCCAAGGTTGGTCTGTGGATGGGTTACCATCTTAACATATCGAGTTTCCTCCGTGCCTCGTAAAGCTGTTGGTCACGGTTGTCATTTGTACATCTTTGGCAGTCTCGTTACGTGTTGTCAGAAGCCAGTAAATCTGACTCCAGTCTTGCCAAGAAGTACCTACCGTGTTACGTACCCTGTAAATGAGTTGTAGAGGTCTGGTAGGCAGCCGCTGCACGTAAAATACTTGTATACAGCTGAATCCGGTTTGACCTGAAGCCGACTCCAATATAGTTAGGAAAAAGCTAGGTAGATGATGAAACTATGGGATTGTGGGACGGTGGAAGAGGGAGTAGATAGAACTGACTTGGATCATACGTATTAGTAATAGGTCTTTACCTATGAAATTGCCGTTTTGTATGAAAAAATTTAAACGAATTTTTTTCATGTATTTTTTATTTGTATTAATCGAAGTAATCACCCATGCAATCAATGCATCTTTGCCAACGCAGTGGCAGGTTCTTAAAGAAATCAGCTGGACGGGAGGCAACAAATTCTTCAAAGGCATTTTGTACTGCCTCTCGGGTATTGAATTTTTTTCCCGCCAAAAAGTTATCCAAATTCTGGAAAAAGTAGTAGTCGGTAGGCGCAAGGACTGGTGAGTAGGGCGGATGACGGAGAGCTTCCAACCCCAGTTCTTGCAACTTGGAGACCGTCTGCTGTGCAGTATGAGGTCGCGCGTTGTCGTGCAGGAGCAGCGGAGACGAGCGATTGACCAATGCTGGTTGGAGATGTGCCAGCTTCTCCATCATTGTGTTCAGTTCTTCACAGTACACATCTGCAGTAATGCTCACCCCGTTTGGTAAGAAGCTGTGATGAATCACACCGGCGCTAGACCACCAAACAGTGACCATCACTTTTCTAGGGGTAAGTTTTCGTTTAGGGCATTGTTTAGGTGCTGAACCAGGATCCAACCAACTTGAGAGGGGCCGGACCTGGCTGAATGCCAGTTCGGGTTTCGGCATGGGCGCGGCGATATCGTGAGTGAGAGTCCTGGCGGAGGAAGCGGTGTCCCGGGGCGGGGTGATGTTGGCGGTGTCTTTGGACATCTCCAACGCCTTCAACACGCTGCCCTGGAGTTGTATTCGGGAGGCACTGCGTTATCATCGAGTGCCTCCCTACCGCCGCGTCATTGGGGCTTATTTGGCGGACAGGTGTGTCACCTATCTGGGACGTGATGGCAGACATCAGCACCCCATGTCGTGCGGCGTTCCACAGGGCTCAGTGTTGGGCCCACCCCTGTGGAACATCGGTTACGACTGGGTACTGAGGGGCGAGCTTCCGCCGGGTGTGGACCTGACGTGTTACGCTGACGACACGCTGGTTACTGCCCGGGGGAGCTCGTACAGGGAGGCAGCGTTGCTGGCGACGGCCGCGGTCTCACAGGTGGTGAGCCGCATACGGCGCCTTGGCCTGGAGGTGGCCCTCAACAAGTCGGAGGCCATAGCCTTTCATGGTCCCCGGCGGGAGCCACCGCCGGGATCGCACATAGTTGTTGGGGGGGCCCGTATCGCTGTCGAGTCCACCATGAAGTACCTGGGATTGGTGCTCGACAGCCGGTGGGATTTCACTATCGAGGCCATCCGGCCGGTGCTCGACCTGTGGCTCGGGAGAAGGCACGGCTCCTTGACATTTCGTGTGACGCAGGTCCTCTCGGGGCATGGCTGCTTCGGGAGGTTCCTGTGTCGCATAGGCAGGAAGCCGGACGCTCGGTGTCACCACTGCGTCGACTGTCGGGAGGACACGGCGCGGCATACACTGGCAGAGTGTGCCGCTTGGGAGGGGCCACGCCGTGCCCTCATCTCTGTGGTAGGCAGTGATCTCTCGCTGCCGGCCGTAGTTCGTGCTATGGTCGACGGCGAGGAGTCCTGGGACGCGGTGGTCTCCTTCTGTGAAGCAGTTGTCGCGCAGAAGGAGGCTGCGGAAAGGGAGAGGGAGATCTCCACCTCTCTCCCGGCCCGCAGTAGGCGCACCGGGCGTCGGAGGAGGGCATACGCTGCCCTCTTCCGGCCCCCCTAACTGGGTCCTAAGGCGTCGGACTTGGGGATATCCGTCGCCCCCCATTCATTCGGACCCGAGGTGGCGGCGCGTGGTGTTCCCGTGCGCCCCTTTTTGACGTTGCGGGGGGAGTCAAACACCTCACTTCCCCCGCTGACCCGAGGTGGCCTGCAGAGGCGGGCCGGCACCAGCCGGGGATTACGGAAGTCGCATTAGTTCTCGCGATCCCCGGTTGGTGAGAGATGGAGCACCGGGGTGGTTTTAGTCAGTAAGAGTCTGACAGACCCCTCCGCCCGCCCCAGGGCGGAGGACATCCATGAAGACTTCCCCCCGTTATAAAAAAAAAAAAAAAGTATCCAGCCAACTTGCTGAGCGCTTGCGGTTATCAAACAGAATCCATTTCTCATCGCAGGTAACAATGCGGTTCAAAATTCCTTCATTTGTGTGTCTGTTGAGCAGTGCAAGGCACGTCTCGACGCGTACTTCGCGCTGGCGATCATTGAGTTCGTGGGGCACCCATTTGTCAAGCATTTTTACCTTGCCAATTTGACGCAAATGGACCAATATTGTTTTGACGCTAACGTCGAAAGCTGCTGCTAATTCAGCCGTAGATTGTGTATCATCAGCTTCCACAATCGCCTTTAATTCGTCATTGTCGACCAAAGTCTTCGGACGACCGCGAGGTTCATTTTTCAGGTCGAAATTTCCAGAACGGAAGCGAGCAATCCAATAACAGGTGGTGCGTTGGTTTGTAGTGTTAGCTCCGTAAACATCGTTGATGTTGCGTGCCGCTTGTGCCGCGTTGCTGCCACGACGGTATTCATATTCCATAATTACTCGATTTTTAACGTATCCATGATGACGAAAAAGATTGAAATGCGATGAAAATGTAACACTAATCAATAAACATTTGGAAAAAAAAACATGTTTTTAAAATAAAATAAATTTGAAATTAGAATTCTTAGCCAAACAAAAATTATTTTGATTTGAAATGGCCAGTACTGCAGAACGGCAATTCCATAGGTAAAGACCTAATATTTATTAGTAGCTTTGTACTTAGTTTACACTAAGTTATAGAGCGTTATCACATAAAAGTAGATAACCTTCCAATAAATCAAACAGAAGGATATGGCTGGTCAGAACAACTTTTTATTCCTTAACAGCAAAAACATTAATTTTATTACAGTAACACAAGTATTTTCTTAACGAACAAAATTCACAGATGCAATAATTGTAGACTTTGTTGTCTTAACGGTTCATATAATGTAAGGACACATGAAAATTATGAAATTGTGTTAATTGATGCAAGTCATAAAAATTATGATCGTATTTCATACTCGTACGCATACCTAATTAATTTTCTTTAAGACGAAAATGGAGGTGACGACGAAGAGCTCGGCACGATGACCGGCGGGTGTTGATTTTTGAGCTTCTCCCTCTTCCGAAGCTCGTCTCTCAGTAGGACGAGGTTCTCATAGTGATCCGCAGAAGCGTCTAGTAGGTCCACACACACTCGGATCGCATTCGTCTGGCGATCACGTTCCACCTCCATCGTTGAATCAGTGGCTTGGCTTACCGTCAGGACCTTTTCCACCATATCATCTAACCTAAACCAAAATGAACAAATATAACGCGGTTAACAATGTATTTCTATCATCTTCGCATATCGAAATCGACTGCAGGACATCTCGACTTTTCAACATTGTGCCACAACACCTGGTTCTTCGCCTTCAGAAACCAGTATGTAATATGCACTGGTCTATTGCTTAATAACAGTTCAGTAAGACTGTAAGCGTGATTCCACCTGCTGGCAACACCATCTCAGAAAGGTGACCCTCTGACAATTGAACACGTGGTACGTAAGGTACACGTGGGGACGTAATGACTAAGTATATTTGTATGTTTTGAATGTCGTGAATAGGATGTGCGTTTAATGTGCAATTTGTGAGCCTATTCTGCCGTAAGCTGGTTCACTCGCAACCTTAAAAAGCTTCATATCAATAGATGCCTGCGGACTTTTAAAAAAACATTGGCAAGAGGTAGGTACATAAAGGCAGGCTTTGCGTGAATTAGCCGGTAGCTGTTGATTTTAGGCAGAGAACGGAGTATTAGGTACATACTAAAAAGACCGAAAAAGACAGTCAACTTACTTCCGTTTCCGAATTTCAAGATACAAGCAGAAGAACAGCGCCAGCAGCGAAACGATGGCAGAGTTCAACTGCGGCCAGGTGAGGTCCTGGCTAAAGACGTGCAGGCGCGAAATCTGCACCTTGGGTACCACGTCCCATACCGAGAACCCTGGCACCAAGACTGTCAGCGGCAGAGCGAATACCACCAACACTCCTATAATCACGGTTATGTCGCAGTCCCTGTTAGACATATTGTACAGCTATTTGGAGGAGAATATTGAAAAACACTTCATTTTGAAAGACAAACCAAAAATGACCTCAAAAAATTATTGACAGATTTATTGACTTTTGCCACAGACTACTTATAGTAAAAAAGAAAACAGGTGTCGCATTTAAAGAAGAATTTCAATGTTTTTATTAGTCGTCATGCATAGTCAACCATGGCAGGCAGACAGAGACATGGAAGCGGTCACCTCTTTTTGTGAAGCAGTAGTTGCGTCGGGAGTCGCAGGCCGATTCACGGACACCGTAGGCGCGGGCCTGCGGACGCCGAGCATTGGGTTACTCGCCGTCCGATCAGAACTAGGCCCGGGTCGACGGCGCGCCGTGTTCCACGCGCGCCTCAAAGAGAAACAAACAACCCAAACAAACACAAACTCCCTTCTGCTCACCCAGAGCGGGAGGAGTCATTTGATGATTTCACATCCTTGAAAAAAAAGGCAGCCAGACAGCCTTATAATAATTAAAACCTTATGTTTTAATATAACTGTTGCTCGACTGTCTATTTGCCATGCCTAAAAATAGGTAGCCAGCCTCCTACCTATCCTTGACCTCAAGACATCCTCAATAACAAATTCATAAAAATGGTCAATTTTATTCCCAATATTCAGTCCACATTCCACATTATTGGTAGAAACATCTTATTCACGTAACGACAAAACATCAAAGAAGCGATCGCCATTTGTAAGGTTTAGTGCCCAAAATTCGCGAGGCAGCAAATGGTCCCTTGCGGAACCTGTGTCCGTCATATGGAGCGAGCCGTCGACGCTCGCGCGGCATATCAATTTCGACTAGGTACACACAATAAAATTGGACGGTCTCCGGAGAGGGCTTAAACGATTCGCCGTTTTGTCTCGGGGCCCAGCTGCGTAATGACCGGAGCAGGAAAAAATTGTCAGCAAGAAAACGCGAGGGTAGTCGGGTTTATGTGCACGCGGCAGCTGGCGGCACCGGGCGGCGACGCGCTCCTAACTGCCTCTGCTTACCTCGCAAAACCCGCGCCAATTTTATTTATCGAAAATATAAACCGATTTGCGGAGGGCCCTCGTAAATTCTGAACGGCTGATTTATGGCGGTTACCAGGCGCGCTTAAAACAAAGTTGCTTCTTAAAGGACTTCCTTACCTATCCATTGCTTCCTTATACAACCCTGTAATGAAAAACCAGCTTTCCAGATAAAGAGGTTCCGTTTATATTATTCCTGATATCCATTTTCCTTTACTGTGGGATGTTAAGTCTCTTGTCTGTGAAAATCTTCGCATGCTTGAACTTAGGCAGCCGAAAGTGGAAATTGTTTCGAATGGCACCTATTAATCATAGTTGCTGCATTTGCACATTACCTATATTTGTGGGTATGGAGACAACATATAACTACTTTTCATTTCCTTTTGGATAGGTTCTAGGGTAAAATGGGGTAATGGGAACCACTTACGCCAGAATTCAAATAAAAGCATATTTAAAAAGAAAATCTTTATTGCAAACCGCTTAATAACATAATTTACTTATTCATCTGTCAACTGAGATCACTTTTAATCACTTTGGATTTGAAAAAGCAGTTTAAATCCCCCTTACACCGAGGTGATGGCAATCGTGATCACCCTTGTGGGAAATCAGGATCAAATAAAAACTAACACATATCGCAAATAATAACCACACCAGTAAGACTTTTTAGTAATTCTGACTCGTACTTTCGGCATCTACAAAAGAAAATATCATTTAGGTGGTTAAACCAAAGGTAATTACTGCTGAGGCAAATGAGGATCACTTAGGGACAGTAGATCCTCATTCCCCACAATCACATACCTAATGCGAAAAAAGTAAAAAATGAAATAACCTAGAAATTATTATATATTTTTTATTTTTATTTGTTGGGTTGGCTCTTGACTCTAGTCTATGTCAGAGATGACAGAGACAAAGTCTACGATGGAGCGAGCCTACCCAGAAGGAGCCTGTTCAAATAAAGTTTCAAATCACTATTTTGAATGACAGACTAAATACACATAAAAGTCTTATTATGATACAATAATAAATTTGAACCTTACCTTTGGTTTTATTATTACGACAAACGGCCGTCACTTGGAAATGGTCGCTGAATACTAACGCATGTTATTATTAACAATGGCACACACACACAGCGCGAGGTGCTGAGGTCGTTTACGAGCCTTCCGATGTTTAGTTTTGTAGATATATGGGTGATCCTCATTGAAAGCTGATCCCCACTGCCCGGTCTTCCCCTACTTACTATCTACCTACGCTACAAACGGATAAAAACTTTTCCATTGGGTATATCTATTTAAAAAATCAAAATATGTAGGTAAGTACATATATAAACCAGCACGACACATGTGTGAATAGGTAAACCACTGGTTCATACTTGGTGATGGACTAGGTGATACTGTCCATAAGGAAAAACCCTCTGAAGGCTTCTGATCAGCAGTCGCTCTTACGGACATTAAACCACCGTGGGACTTGAAAACCCAAATCATTGATTTGATCATGATAGTTACCAAAATAAGTTTTAATATTCTCGAATAACCCTTAAAAGCCTACGTACCTAAATGGATAAGTACCTAAATCTGGGTGCCCTATCGCGTGCCACAAGAAACTTCCTCGAGGAATTAACAAGCTTGGGGCTGACGGAATCGCAAACAAGTCCCTGAGGGCGGTCGGACGGTGCAGCCCGCCGCCTTGCCGTGTCTGGGAAGCCACGCGAATCAATTAGGTGATTTGAGGCATTTGAGGGTTGGCTGCGGCCTCGCGTGACGGAACCTCGCTCGAGTCAACACTGATGCTCATGCCTACGATATTGCTTGCGTTTTTGAGTACGATTATGTGAAGTGGGTAGGTATTATATTTATAGTTAAACCTACTTGGGAACTTGAGTTGAACAGAATCGTATTACATTTGTGGGTAATTTCGAGGACCCTCCCACTAGTTAGTTCGAATTTTGTCCACTCTATTTAGGGTTGTATAAAAAGACAAGGTGCAAATGGGTAAATTTTTCAACCGAATAACCTAGTTTTTATGCGCAACACTTGCAGCCTCAACGCTAAAAGGCTACAAGTTTTGCGCATAAAAACTAGATTTTCGCAAAACTTGTAGCCTTTTAGCGTTCAGGCTGCAAGTTTTGCGCATTTTTGCCACCACATTCCTGATGGTTAACAAATGAGAATGAAAAAAGAAAGTGGGTTGCGGAAACCCCAAGTAAGAAGAGACAATGCAGATATTTCTCTTTATAAAACAAAAATACGACCTTGTATACCTTTTTTTTTAAGGATGGGTAATCATCAAATGACTCCTCACGCTCTGGGTGAAGCAGGAGGGAGTGTCAGACTCTTACTGACTAAAATCCATCCGTGTTCATCCTAGAGCCCTTTGCGTTCCAGGGCTACGGTGCCCCTTTCGAACAAAGTCCGCAACCCCAGCAGGAACTGGCCCTAGCGTGTCCCATCTTCCTTGCTGACAGCTCTTTGAGGCGCGCGTGGAACACAGCGCGCCGTCGACCCGGGTCTGGTTCTAAAGAGACGGCGAGCCACCCAATGTTCGCCGCCCGCAGGCCCGCACCTACGGTGGCCGAGAATCGCCCTGCGAATCCCGACGCTCGGGGCGTCTTCTTCTGTTGCGGCGGCTGGGGCGTGAGGTTTCCCTCTCTCTTCCCATGTCTCCTCGCTCCGGACCATGCCTTGAACCAGGGCCGCACGCGAGAGATAGCCGCCGCCGATCGCCTCGACGAGGACACAGCGGTGCTCCGCCCAAGCAGGGCAGATCTCCACCGTATGCTCCACCGTGTCCTCCGAGCGATCCTCGCAGAACTTGTATAAGTACCTACCTTTCAAATATTTTAATCAATATCGTATCAAAATAATTATGAGGCACGGGAACATTAGATAGCTAATTCTGCTTGATTGAAAGTATGGTTCATGCACCTAAGTGCCCGTAATGAAGGAACCACTCAACCGCAGTATTAGGGCCCTCACATCAAATAATTGAACCAAATTAATTTACCTTTATGAAGGGCAAATTGTTTTGGTGAATCCCCAATCAATTTACTAAATTGATCAATGTTTTATGTCAGAGCGGCATCACGTGAGTACTTATAACAAAAAGAAATGTTTAAAAGGCAGGTAATTTTATGAATCTATAGAAAAATATGGGCCTTTTATACGATTTCAAGGAAAGTTCGTTTTTAAGCATGAGCAAACGGCGTCCACCAATTATAATTAATTTCATAGACGTATATAGGGGGGGGGGGGGGGCGAGCCCACCCCAGAAAATCTACCACCGAGAAACCTACAAACATATTTAAGCCAGACATTTAAAACGTCTTAGGTAGGTAACAATAAATTTCACCATCCTGATTTTTTGAGATTTTGTTAGGAAAGATGCCAATAGTGTAGGTACAGGTGTACACTGCTTGGTGCTCGGAAAACTTCTTAATTTTCTGTATATTTTTAGACTTTGGCTTTTAACTTCTAAACGGTACATTGTAGGTAAAAATTAATTCCACATATTTTTATGTAGTCAAAATTTGCTTCAGTTTCACCATAAATCGTAACTCTGTAAGTAAAATAGGTGTCGAGATACAACACTTCAAACATCATAATTTTTTTCCCAAAAAGTTAGATTCTTCTTCGTCCTGGCTTGCGGTGCAGGCCGCAAGACAGGCGATCGGTTGGCTAGGGCTAGGGCTAGAGCTGCCATCTGTCGGGGTTTCCCCGGAATAGTCCTAGTTTGGAGGGAGTCCGGAGAGCATCCGGGTGGGTTTTTCAAAAAGGGTTTTTTGCGTCCGGGGAACCTCCATTGATTGAAAGATTAAAGGTAGAAATAAGTTAAAACAAAACTTGGTTAATTATTAATTCGTAATTATTGGCTTTTTCGTCCCTCATACTAAGAGTTTTTGGTAGGAGGCAAGCGCTAGTAGTAAAAAAATCGAATCTACTCAAACCTGGGTGTAAAAATTTTCGAGTTCGCTTCGCTCTATCTTACATCATTTTGCTCACTTTTTTTTAGGCATAGGTAAGTTCAGAAAGAAACTTTTATCGAACGATATATGATAGCAAACGAGGTTAATAGAAATTTGCTATCTGATTCGAGCCGGAGTACATTATTTAATAGTAAATTAGCATACTTCGCTCGCCCTCGATTTCGAGTTGGCTTAATTTTCCCTTTCCGCATTTCTGTGCAAATGGTCAAAAAACCTACGAGTTCCTAAAATTTTTGCGCTCGCTTCGCTCGCGGTTAATGACGATTGGTTATGTTATTTTTCTAAAAACACCGTTATACAAATGAAAGTGTTTGACACGTTATAACAACGAAATTATCCCTCGCACAGACCGATATTTGCCCGGCTTCTTGAGCGAAATCCGTGTCTGAGTTACATTTCATTTTTGATGGAACAAAAACTTTTGTTTTTGTTGCTCTTACTGAATACTGTTAGATACTTACAACCTATATATTAAAGTTGATAAATTATCCAGAATGCAATAATTTGAAGCTCGCTTCGCTCCGTTTTGCATTGTCCACTCTCAAGTGTTTGAACTTTGATGCATTTATCAAAACAGTTTCGTTTATTTACGATTAAAAAATCAAATCTAATGAGATGAAGTGAAAAATTTATCATTGGTCGTCGCATCTCAGGTTGGGGGCCAGGCTCCCCTAGAAAAAGTCTGTAGATACGCCAATGATCAATTTTATAATAAATCAGGTTTATAGTTAGAAAAATGTTTCACAGGTTTCGATTTTTCATCAACAAAACTCTTCCAAATAATATTGTGAATTACTCATTCACATTAAGAGTTTGTGGCCTGCGGAATCTTGGTACCTATTATATATTACTTTTAGTAAAATATTTCGGCTCTAGAAAACAACGTCCTTATCTGATTTGTTTATACTGGTGACTAGTGGTGACTGATCTACGAACTCACAAGCCCATTTCAGGAAGTCATCCTCTCTAGTATCGGCCGTAACTTAGTAGGTACCTATGTTTTTTTTTATTGTCAGTTTTTATTTTATTTTCTGTGTTTGTATTTTGGTGGACTGTCATCAAATATAACACTTCAGTGACTGATCTGGGCAAGTTATAATATAAATAAAACACCACACTGAGAAATAAGTATGTATATAATTTTTATTATTTCCTATGATGGCTACAAATGTATAAAATATCAGTCATCTTAATATTAGCATATAATATCATAGAAAACGTTTAGCCGTTTAAACCAAGTGATAAGATACGGATTGCATATTTATTGATCTAGAAAAAACTTTATACTTAGTTGAAATTCGAGTTACACCCTCTGCTGATGGATACTATATTTTCTAAAACCTATATCTATTATAAATTGCCTAGAATATTATGCTTATTATTTTTTATACCATATTTTAAAGCAGATAATAATTATATTAAATCTTGAGTAGACTACCAGGCCATGCGTGTTGCTAACTATTTTTCAAATGTTTACTAATTTCTACAATACGTAATTGACTTGAAATGATTAGTGCTGTTCTAAAGCTATTTCATAGACACCGCGGTAATTATGAAAATGATTTTTTTTTTAATATGTTTTGTGAGTACGACTAGACTAATATCTTTTTACTTACATTAAAACTTATACAATTATACATACAATAAAAATGTAGAGATGGTAATATTCGGGGCAGAGCTTTGGGAAAGCTAAAAATTTAAATAAGCTCTAGAATTATGTTAAAGTTCATTATAAAATTATGAACAAGAGATGATTTATTACAAGCAACTTTAAAATATTTTGATAAAATTCACAAATATGTATATTTGGTATCTTGTTGATAAGGGATGATTGACCCCATAAAATTACAAAATTGATTTTAGAAAATTCGATTTTATATACATATTGACAAGTTTTGTTTATTTCTCATTAAAAACATTTAAGGGAATACATCTTGCTATTGATCTTATAGCAGTAAAGCCGAGGCACAATTCAATTGTTTCTCATCTAAACTAATATGTTTTCCATAAGAGTATAAGTAACAAAATCGCTAACAGTTCATTTATTTTTTTTAATATAAATAGATAAATGATTCAAACACAAACTTTACTTAAAATCTAATGAGATACAAGCCAATACAATATAGTTAACACGTTTATGTTTAAAACAACAAATATACAGAAATCACTAAAAGTATACAAAATGAGAAACTGACTTATAGTCGACGTTACGTCTCAGAAATGGCGAACCAGTGGCACAAGCTGTGGGCAAAGCATTGACTGATGTACAAACATTTGCTTACATCTTATTGCTCACTTAAATCTTTGTTGGCAGCTCATAACCTCATGTAAACTTTATTAGAAAATTGGCACACTGTATGTATAAATAATGGTTCGCCATCCCATATATACAAAGTTAACACAGATTCTTTGAAATTATAATAATTTTATAATGCCCTTTTATTTGACTTTTTAGAAGATGACGCCATCTGTCGGGTAGGGATTGAACTACGAACGAATCAAGCTCATTGAGTATCATTCGTGACTTACCACAATTTGTCAATCGGGGCCATGCAAATAAACTTATGAGGTACAATTTAGCACCCTTCAGGTCAGCAATATTGATTACATTTTACATTAAGGGATTTGGATACTTGGACTCCAAATATTTGCCCGGTAACAACCATATTTGCCTGCCTAGTTGTCGTAGTCCAAGACGGGCAGCGCCATCTCTTTTTCACACGGGTGAATTGATTTGACACCCTTCGAGGACATAAAAAGCCACTTGAATAGTATAATAATACCTGCTCAAATACAACACAGTTCAAAATTATTAAATGATTTTCATTTGGTCTAAAACTGTCGCATATATTATGTAAAAACTTTTCGGTAGGATAGACTGCTACCGAAATGTTTTTACATAATGTACTCTAAGTCAAGCAAGGGGCAAATCAATGTTAAAAAAATTATCTCATTAGACGATGAGGCCGTCCACAGCTTCCATGAGGCTTGGCACGGAGTCTACTTTCATTCCACGTTTACGAAGGTCGTTTAATTCTTCGACCAACTTAGTCTTGTCTCTGCCGAGGGTCTCCCTGTACATAGATAAGTATTTTATTATGTCGATTGGTAAGTTTTTGACAATAGGTTAAAATAGAATTACTCAATACAAAATTCTATGTTTTTAAAACAAGATGGTAATAAAGTTGGCTTCCCACAGTGCGTGATATTGCGGACGCAGACGAACCGTACCAATACGCAATCATGGGAAGAGTATCGTCCATAGTAGCGCAGAGACGTCCAGTCAACACAGCTATTTGGTATGCAGGCAGCTACTTTTAAACAACGTTGTGAGTGTGCTGAGTAGACAATTATCGTACTCCACATTCGTAAGTACCTATATCATAATGCACACACCAGAAATAAATATTGGCAGTACAGTGGTAAATTAATATTTTTTCCTGTATCTGTATCCAAAGAGCTTTGTTGACTGTCCGTAGCGGTGAGTCCGATCCGCGGCGAGTCGGTTACTTCAAATATGCGGAGCAACTTTTCTTTCACTTTGCATTTTGGTAATACGAAATGGAATATGAATCTCAAGATCCGGCAGAACCTTGGTGAGGGGTGCGTGGCGGTCCCTGGTCGTTCGCAAATTCACGCACCATAGGAAGCCGAATATGTATTTAAATGTTTATATTTCATCAATCGTTTTTAACTCTCCATATCGCACCTACAAACTTCTTTCTGCATCATCCAAAGGTTGACTGGTAGAGACCGCCTATGGCATTAAGTCCGCCTCTGTACATTTGTGTGCTTAAAGTGTTAAATAAATAAATGAGCCAGTTTTATATCCCGTCTTAAGAACTCGTTCAAGTTACGCAACCTACTTAGTACTTGCACCAAAGATAGGTACATTATTTAGGTCACAGTATAAGCAGTCTTTTTTATTTTAAACCAACAGTGGACTGGATGAGAATGCATAGAGTCCGCCCATGTATCATTATTGTACATAAAGTTTAAATTAATTAATTATTAACAGTTTTATGACAAATACCTACGATCGAATTAAATCTTAGGTTTATCACAATTATTTATGGTATATCCTTTAACAGTTCAATGCATTCTATTGTAATGTTATCAGTTGTTTATTCGCAAGGTACATTTCTATTGTTTTGCGTCACCATTTACTTTATCTAACCTCAGCTGTCTTGCATTAGCTATACATATCTAATATCACGTGCATTAGGTAAATACCTACACATTTTAAGGTACTACCCAAAAAAAAACAAGATAAATTACCAGATAATCTCTGTATTTTTAGATAAAAACCTGGCAGTATAATACTATAAAAAAGATTCAAGAAGAGATGCTTTGAGAAACCGTAATTCGCACAACCAATGTTTCGAATGCAGTTATATATATAGCCGAGATTTTGATGTATTGCCTTAGTAAACTATCGCGCTTATAATAGATTGATCGTATATTCACGCTAAGGTTCTCAAGTTATTTTTTTAAATTCGAGCAAACAACATTCGATCTCGCGTAGGTAACCCCCTCAAACCAGCACATCATCATCTGCCTAACCTTTTCCCAACTATACTGAGGTCGGCTTCCAGTCAAACCGGATTAAGCTGAATACCAGTGTTTTACGTGGAGCAGCTGCCTACCAGATCAGCTGACAACCCATTAACTGGGTAACACGGTACTTCTTTGGCAAGACTGGAGTCAGATTTACTGGCTTATGACAATCCATAACGGCTGCCAAAGATCTACAAATGACAGCCGGGACCAACGGCTTAACGTGCTTTCCGAGGCACGGAGTAAACTCGGTATGTTAAGATGGTCACCCATCCACAGACCAACATTGGCAAGCGTTGCTTAACCTTGACGATCGACCCGTGCGGCTGTTATAATTTAGCCACGAGCTCCTCATAATTATATGCAAATTTTCCAATAAATACAAACCATATAGAAATACAGGTATGTAAGAGCGGTATGTATATGAGCAGCAGGTCGGAGTCGCTGACGGCCTCGTACCGCTTGAGCGCCAGCTGCGCCCAGCGCTCCACGGGGCCCGCCAGCGTGCCGTCGCTGGCGCCCGCGCACGCCACGATGCGGCACAGCGCGCCCAGCACCACGCGGGACCGGTCCGTGTACACCTGGAAAATGAAACCATGTCTTGTCAGTTTCAATGAGAACATGGGTGGTGGACAGGTCTAAAATATCCTATTGTAAAATTAATGTAACCCAGTCTTATCACCAGGACTCGGCTAGGCCTAGTGCTATTTTGGGTCAATGACCAGAGGCCTAACACGAATATATTGACGTTAACGTAAGTGAATTTTAAATGTGAAAAACTACAACCCTATTGTATTTTGGTTTAATAATATGGGTCATCCGGTACCTTTGGGTATGCAGACGACAGCACTGTTGCTGAGTGATACGTGTCCGGTGCACGAGCTAGTGGGTCGCAGATCCGGTCTCTTCGGGAGGCTATGGTTGAGCGCTTGAACGTGTCCTTACAGGCTGTCTCTGAATGGGGCGATGCCAATCTGGTCAAGTGCAATGCTGCTAAGACCCAAGCCTGTCTGTTTTCCCCTAAAAGGAGCCAATTCCACCCAGCTCCATCTTTCCGGGGTGCAACCGTACCGATAACCGACCAACTTCAGCTTCTTGGGGTTACATTAACATCTACTCTCAATTTTGGCCCGTTCATAGAGGCTGCAAAGAAGTTGGGGATCCTAGCCAAAGTAAGACGGTACTTCACGCCGGAACAGCTGCTCAAACTCTATCAAGCTCAAGTTCGATCGTGTATGGAGTACTGTTCCCATCTTTGGGACGGATCTGCCAGATACCAGCTTGATGCCCTTGAGTCAATTGAGAAACGAGCCAAGAGAATCATCGGCAATGATAGGCTCATCGCGACGAGGGTCCAAAGTCTTGAGCATCGACGACGAGTAGCTAGCCTGTCGGTTTTGTACTGGTTGCATTTTGGGGAATGTGCGACGGAATTGCATAATTTAATTCCGCCAAGCCCGTTCCATCATCGGAACACAAGACGAACGGCGATGCGCCACTGGTACATGGTCGACATCCCACCCACGCACACAAAACGTTTTGGGAACACATTCTACAGTGCGTACAGCTAAGGAGTGGAATTCCCTGCCGGAGTCTGTGTTTCCTGATAGCTACAACCTGTGAATAGGTTACTTCTAGGCAGGCGTGCTACATCTTCGACCACATCATCGCTTACCAAGAAGTGAGATAGTGATCAAACGCGTGCCACAATTTATATCATCTTAAATATATGTATTTATATTTAACATAGTATATAATTCAAATAAGTGCGAAACGAATATTGTAGCAATGGAAAAATTTAACGTTGCGTTATTAAATGATCTCGTTAGTATTATTTATTTTGTATTTTTAAGTGAACAATACTTTTTGCTGTGCCCTAACAGGGTCTACAACGGTTCTTAGCTGTTAGCCTTTTTATGACATCTTTTGTAAATACCTTGTAGAACGCAAATAAATGAATATGAATATGAATATTATACGTCAAAAATTTTCGTGCTAGGCCCTCTGTATGACAATTGACAACTTTAATATGGATATGCCCTGGGATCCCCGGGGTTCCCGTAAATATTTTTCTGAATTTTAATATATTAAATGAACTGAAACTGTTATAGATATTTTGAGTACGAAATATCAAATTGCTCATTTCCAGTGTAAGCTTGTCCCGGGTGTTGCTCATAGCTGTATTAGTTACTGGTCACAGGATTCAGAAAGCATATCCTTGTTAAGATAACAGTCACTAAATCCCGGGAATAGCAATTTCAATCACTACCTATGCCGATTTCTGTTTATCACCAATGATAGGGTGGCAAAAAAGCATAACAATATAGCAAGAATCTCAGTAGTAAATCTAAACCTATTATAATAAGGTAAAAACTTTTTTTTGTAAGAGGTAATCTCTGGAAGTAATAATCTGATCTGATGTCTTTCACTGATATAAAACTACAGAATCACTGAGGCTCTTTATGCTGGAAAAATAATATCATTCCTGTAGTACAAGGACAAGTGAGAGAATCCAGGGCAAAAGTTTAGCAAATAAAAAAAGTAATTTAAATTAACACCCTTTTACTTAACTTTTGGCTGTTTTTAGTCTTGTTAAATTAATTTTATCCCTTACACTTTACAAGCAATGTCAATTAGGATTAAACAATCTGTGATGTAAATATTTGTGTGACATATTTGTACCTATGTCATTTATCTACTGTTCAAAGGTTATGTTACTGTTCATGACACACCCATACAAATTAATATCTGTGGATATTATTATGTAATATGGCGATGGGCCATTCCTCTTGGACTATCACAGTGACATACTAAGACTTATCTCCTAAAGAGACCAACAAGAAAATAACATAGTATCAATTCATTCAAGCAGTTCACATACAACTGGAGTTTTCATGGAAAAGTTGAATATTTGTGTATTTATTTCTCAATATTATGAGCATCAAGAACAACTTTAAAAGTGAATCCACAACAAAGAAAACTAAAACTCCACCATTACAAAATAAGACAAATTAACATACAAACCTTGTTTAATAATTTAAAACTAGTTTCCAATACGGACAGTGCTTGATCAAACTTGCCCTCATTAATCAGTTGTTTGGCTTCATTAAGCTCAATGTCCTGGAAGAATGTGATAGCAGTTGGGGAGTCCCGCAGACGTGAGTCACCCGCTATCAAGTCTAGTAGTGACTCAAATGCAGTACACCGTGTGGAAATTAAATTTGGATCGAAGTTACCCATGACTATCTGAAATTAAATAAAATGAGTAATAAAGACTGGCCTTTGAGTGACACTCATTTTAGTCTTTCAAGAGGGGATACATTCTGAATGATTGTTTGATCATTGGTTTATAATAAAGAATATGCTATCCATGTTCTACATATACAGTGTAAACTCTTTATAACATCACTCAATTTAATGACAAACTCCTTAAAATGCAGAAATTGTTTGACTACAGTTGGTTTATCTTGTTTTCTATGCAATAATACATTCTATATAGCGTCACACGTCTCTATTTAAGGACACCAATACGGCTTTATAAATCATTAAGCAGTACTTTCTAAGTTACCGAAGTTGATAAGATTGCAGTTGTGTACATTCTTTTGTTTGCTGTTTTGTTGTTTTATTATCTAGCATGCGTTTACTTCAACTGACGTACCAGAGATTCTAAGAAGTTTTGTATGATGAACTTGCTCATGTTTACCCCAGTCACTAGACTTTAAAGTTGGTGCGTAAACTGTGTACTAAATTAGTAAATTTTATTACAATTGAATAGTAAAATCACCATTTAACGACCACTCTCTATAGCGCCAAAAAAATGTTCAGTCCGTTAAATGTTGTTATATGTATAGAGTTTACGCTGTATATGTATAAACATGTGCCATGGTTGAAAACTTCAGTTTTTCAACATGCATCACTTTGTAACCAGTCATTTTTCACAAGAGCCTTCAAACTACTGGTAATTTACATACTTAAATTAGAGAATGACATCACAATATTAGCAACTACTTGGTGAACAGTTGCTAATTGAAGTGGCCTAACTGAAATCCTGGTTAGTGGAAAAACTGTCTGTTTTTTAGTATATAGCTCACCAAACGAACAAAATAAGAAGCCCGCATCATACGCCTACTAGATTAATTTAAAGTAATGACTCATAATAACAACAAAGAACTATAAATTAGCACTTGTTTACCTTTCTTGGGAATGAAATACTGCTTAGCAGAGCCGGAAATTCCTTTTTCAAGCCGTTGTATAGGTCTAGGAAGTGGGTGTATCGCCTCTCAACGTTGGCTGGATCTGGATCTAACACCCTGGATTCTGTAGCTTGTCTTGCTTGTACCATATAAGCAACGAATTTCTTTTCATTCTCCAAACCATCCACCGTTCTTGAAGACACGATTTGAAATTTTAGCATAGCTACAATTCTTTAATATACTTTTTTATTTTTAAATAGTTAACAACTCTGTTTGTGTGGTTTTATGAAATGACAAACAAAACTGATTCAATCAAACTAATTTTATTGACAAAGGGCAGCTTTGTTTGCAGTTGACAGCCAAACACAGCATCAGATTGTCATTGTGATAACTTCAAAATGACGTTAAAGTTTGGACATTGATATTTGACACTGACAGAAACTGCCAATCGTGTCTATGCTGGTTGATATTCTCATTCACGGAATTGGTACAGGGTTCTGTTACTTAACATACAGCGTGTCAAGTATATTTATGTTCATATTCTTGTAAGTGCATAAAGGATCTCTTTGTGCATGAATAACATTATCAGAAGGTCTCTATTTGTTATTTTAGTTTTCATCAGGGACTGAATTACCCAAAAATTAAGGTACCTTTAAATTTCGGTATGACGTCATACCGAAATATTTCGATATCGTTATAATTTTTAGTAGCGGAATTTTAAGAGTACCGGTATGCATGGAAATGCATACCGGTTATATTTCGGTAGAAGTCCTAAAACCTTTATATATTTTTCGGTAGCAGTACCTTAACCTTTATAAATGTATCGGTAGCAGTAGCTAAACCTTAATATAGGGGTTTTCTTTGACGCACCGCCACGCCACTCTGTCGTTCAGTTGAGAGGCCCTGATTGCACATTATGTGTAATAATGTGCAATCAGGGCCACCACCATCTCATCACTTTCCTTGGGTCTCGTAAGTCTTCTAATGGACTCACCATAGATTGAGCAGTAGCACTCTCTGCACATTGCAATAGCTACACTGCGATCGCCAACCCGTCTGCCAAACGTGACGATTATGGCAAACCACCGCCCAATATGATGAGCACAATTTAAAATGGCCCCTAGTGCCCGGCAGCTCGCCTACCGTTGACTCTGGTAGTGGCCAAAATCACGGCGAGGCAGGGAGAGCTAAGTATCCCCGGAGTGGATCCGGCTGTCCCAACTCCCAACAAACACCGACGACTCTGTTCTATTTACGGGAGGGTGACCAGAAGTCCCAGGGTGGTGTCGGGTTTATCGTTCACTGGTTCCTTGTGTCCAATGTGAACGAGAATGATCACAGGGTGGCGTAAAGTACGCCACCCTGTGATCATTCTCGTTCATACTCAAAATATCATCAAGATATTCGTTGAACGTCGTACAGGTTAGCGCCCTAACCTCGACACACACCGACAACGAAATAGAGACCATGTATGAAGATTTATCTGGAATCCGTGTTCCTCCTAGTGCCCTTTGCGTTTGCTTCACTGTGGTCATGGGGGACTTCAACACGAAACTGGGCAAACGAGACAGTGATGAGCTGTGAGTGGGGCAATTCAGATTAGGACGTCGGAACCACCGGGAACACCTACTGGCCAGTTTTATGGAGAAGGAAGGCCTTTACACGATGAACTCAAAGCACAGGAAGTGGACGTGGCAGAGACTGTGGAACAAAAAATGAGATTGAACTCATCATGTCAACGAAGAAGCAGATATTAAATGATGTCTCTGTGATCAACGCAGTGAACACCGGAAGTGATCACAGCATGGTAAGAGGCAAATTGAACCTAAATATTAAGCTGGAAAGATCTCGACCGATAAAATCTACGCTCCGCTTTGTACAGATCCAGATCAAAACTTCGAATGTTTTCAGCCCGAACTTCAGAATCATTTCGTCCACGGAGCTCTCTAGGAACTAGGGAGCTGTCCTTACGGTCGGGTTTAAGTTCTTCAAGACTCACCGTACAGATAAGAAGAAGAGGCTCTCTGATCCTACTCTGAAGATCTCGTAGGAGAGGCGGGAGATAATTCTGCAGTCTTCAGACGATGCGTGCAAATACACTGTAGCTCAATAGATGGGAGATCCATCTATTGAGCTACAGTGATCAAATAATTGAAAAGCGAGTTTCTGTCATCATCTGCCTAGCCTTTTCCCAACTATATTGGGGTCGGCTTCCAGTCAAACCGGATTTAGCTGAATACCAGTATTTTACGCGGAGCGGCTGCCTACCAGACCTCCACAACCCAGTAACTGGGTAACACGGTACTTCATGGCAAGACTGGAGTCAGATTAACTGGCTTCTGACTATCCGTAATGACTGCCAAAGATCTACAAATGACAGCCGGGACCAACGGCTTAACGTGCTTTCTGAGGCACGGAGGAAACTCGCTATGTTTAGATGGTCACCCATCCACAGACCAACCTTGGCAAGCGTTGCTTAACCTTGAAGATCGACCCGTGCGGCTGTTATTATCTAGCCACGAGCTCTCTTTTATTTGCCGACGACTATATCGTAGTCGTCATCGCTGAAACTATGGAGGACCTCAGAAGAGCTTTCGAAAAAGTGGGTCTTAAAATGAATATGGTCAAAACCAAGCATGTTGCAATCACTATTAAAATCAGAGATCCACGAAATTGTGACCTGGGAAAAACGGTCTAGTTAGGTAAGGCTAATTTTGAGGAAAACGTCAACCGTCGAATACGACTCGGCTGGGCGGCGTTCGGAAAGTTGCGTGATGGCGTCTTTTCGTCTCACATACCACAGTGTCTCAAGCCGAAAGTCTATGACCAGTGCTTGTTGCCAGTGGTGACTTATGTAACTGAGACCCGGTCGCTCACAATGGGCCAACTGGAAATGGAGAGGGCAATGCTCGCAGTTTCCTTGCGTGATCGAATCACGGATGATGATATCCGCAAGAGAACCAACTTTACCGACATAGCCCAAAGGATCGCCAATCTGAAGTGGCAGAGGGCAGCCCACATTGCTTGTGGAACAGATGATCGATAGGCCTGCGGGAAGTTCACACAGCACCTAAGTGAGGCGGCGGATGCGGCTCAGCAGCGGTACCTTTCTGCCCAATTGGTGTTACTGGGCCTTACTGGACTTCAACGCCCACCATCAGGAGTGGCTCTTCCCACACCAGTGCACAGACCATGCTGGACGAGAGACGCGTAAGCTAGCGCTTGCGATAAATCTTACCCAGCTGGTCCAGGGGGCCACGAGGGTGCCGGATGTTGATTTGCACACTGCCAATTGCTTGGTCCTTTTGCTGACAACAGATCCAGACCGCTATTCGGTGTCGATTTCTTCTCCACTGGGTAGTTCCGACCACTGTCTGGTGAAGTCTGTGTCCGTTTACTCCCCGCCCGATTTTAGCCCAAGAGGCACCCGGCGGATATGGCGATACAGGTCAGCAGATTGGGATGGCATGCGATCTTTCTTCGCATCTTATCCTTGGCAGCCTACTTGCCTTTCTTCGACTGATGCTTCGTCATGCGCGGACGCCGTGACGGATGTGTTGCGGAGGGGAATGGAGTACTACATTCCGTTCTCTGGCATAACAATGTCTGGCAAAGCTCGTCCATGGTTTGGTGCCGAGTGCAATCGCACTGATGCGCTTAAGCACGCGGCTTATCTGGCATGGGTCGACGAGCCCTCAACAGGGCTGCCAAATCCTGTAAGAAAGTGTTGCGGAGGGCATGATTTGACCACATTAGCCGAATAGGGAACAAACTTGCCTCATACCCAGCAGGCATTAAGGCTTTTTGGTCCCTGAATAAGTCGGTCGAATCGAACTTCTGCCGCCTCTCACTACCATCACTACTGAGATCCGACGGGACGCTGGCCCACTCCGCTGGGGAGAAAGCGAACTTGTTTGCTTCCTTGTTTGCGGAATCTTCACGTCTGGATCCTGATGGCGCGAGGCCCCCTGCTTCTCCTGGTGGATGCGAGTCGAGTATGTCGAACATTCGTATTCATCAGAATGACGTCCGTAGGGTGCTGCGTAACCTAGACGTGAATAAGGCTAGTGGCCCCCATGGGATACCGGAAATTGTTCTGAAGACTTGTGCGCCTGAGTTGTCTCCGATCTTGACACGCCTATATCGCCTTTCGTTTGAGACCGGAAAGGTCACGAAGGCTTCGAAGCAAGCTAACGTGCAGCCCGTGCCCAAGTAGGGTAGTCGAGCTGACCCGTCGAATTATAGACCCATCTCGGTAACTTCCATACTCTATAAGACTATGGAACGCGTGCTGAATCATCAGCTCCTGGCGTACCTAGAAGCGAATTATATCCTTAGTGACCGACAATACGGGTTCCGCCGAAATCGGTCAACTGGGGATCTTCTAGCGTATGCCATTCATATCTGGAGTGAGGCCATAGAGAAGCATGGGGAGGCACTAGCGGTCTCCCTTGACATCTCGAAGGCCTTCGGCAGGGTTTAACCTTATTAGTAAGCTTCCTTCCTTCGGTCTGCCCGCTGGTTTGTGTGATTGGATCGCAGATTTCCTGAGGGATCGGTCTATCTGAGTTGTCATAGATGGCTACTCGTCTGGACTGCTGGATATTAATGCCGGGGTTACTCAGGGGTCGGTGCTTTCAGCAACACTGTTCTTGCTGCATATTAATGATCTGCTTAAACTAGGTATCTTTGGGTATGCAGACGACAGCACTGTTGTTGAGAGATACGTGTCCGACGCACGAGCTGGTGGATCGCAGATCCGGTCTCTCCGGGAGGCTATGGTTGAGCGCTTGAATGTGTCCTTACAGGCTGTCTCTGAATGGGGCGATGCCAATCTGGTCAAGTTCAATGCTGCTAAGACCCAAGCGTGTCTTTTTTCCGCCAAAAGGAGCCAATTCCACCCAGCTCCATCTTTCCGAGGTGCTACCGTGCCGATAACCGACCAACTTGAGCTTCTTGGGGTTACATTAACATCTACTCTCAATTTTGGCCCTTTCATAGAGGGTAAAGCTCAAGTAGCTGCAAAAAAGTTGTGGATCCTAGCAAAGGTGAGACGGTACTTCACGCTGGAACAGCTGCTCAAACTATCAAGCGCAAGTTCGATCGTGTATGGAATACTGCTCTCATCTTTGGGACGGATCAGCCAGATACCAGCTTGTTGCCCTTGAGTCAATTGAGAAACGAGCCAAGAGGATCATCGGCAATGATAGGCTCGTCGCGACGAAGCTCCAATGTTTTGAGCATCGACGACGAGTTGCTAGCTTTTCGGTTTTCTACCGGTTGCATTTTGGGGAATGTGACGGGATTGTATAATTAAATTCCGCCAAGCCCGTTCCATCATCGGACGACAAGATGAACGGCGATGCGCCACCGGTACATGGTGGACATCCCACCCACACGTTTTGGGAACACATTCATAATGCGTACAGCTAAGGAGTGGAATTCCCTGCCGGAGTCTGTGTTTCCTGATAGCTGCAACCTGGGAGTCTTTAAGTCAAGAGTGAATAGGTTACTTCTAGGCTAGCGTGCTCCATCTTTGACCACATCATCGCTTACCATCAGGTGAGATAGTGGTCAAACGCGTGCCCATCATTAGAAAAAAAAAAAAAAGTTCTGGAGTGGCGAACGCGTACTGCAAGATGCAGCGTTGGGAGGCTTCCCACAAGGTGCGGGTAGCCAATGGATACGGGTGACCTATGTTCAGCAGTGGACTTCTTTTGGCTGATATGATGATGATAAGCCTCGACGAATTTTCGGCACTATAAGATTTTTTTTAACATTTTTTTTTTTTCGATTTTATACCAGTTGATGCTCAGGTCTTGAAGAGTTTAGTGCTCACAATATGTTACTTTGGTTGTATAATTTAGGACTCGCACTTGCACCATTATTTTATCGATAAATTTGACATTGTGTATAAGCATATTGTCAAATATGACAACAAGACGTCAATATGCCGCATTAAAAATCTTATTTTCACAATCAATATTATGAATAAAATAACTAAGATATATTTTATCTTAAGGTGAATGCTCCAGGGTAGCCCGCGAAATTCAAATATTTTTATGTTTTTTGCAATTTGCCGGTCAGTGTGAAGCTGTATGTGGACCAAATGCGATCCGCGTGGTGGTTGTAATTCTTTAGATAAATACGCGTTACGGTCGCGGATCGCATTTGGTCCACAGCTTCACACTGACCGGCAAATTGCAAAAAACATAAAAATATTTGAATTTCGCGGGCTACCCTGGAGCATCCACCTTAATTATTTGGGCTGTTTGTAATTTATATACCTATGTTCTTCTTATATTTCTATTTTTTTAAAAGACACAGGGCTGCTTCCAAGCACGTCTCGCAGGAGTCTTAGTAATCTGAGCGCAAAAGCTGGCCCAGTGCGAGTGGGACTCGCGTGCAAAGGGTTCCGAACCAATTTAATTTTTTAACATGTTATTTTAACACTATAGACTTCTTATAAGTTTTCCTGTAATCTACAAAAACTATTATCTGAACTTAAAAAAAATAGGTTCAGCAGTTTCGGAGAGGGCGAGGGAATGATTATTTTTGGTCCAATTTTTTGAATTATATCAAAAATAATGAAAAAAATATTATTTAAAATTATGAAAAAATAGGATTAAACCCTCACAGTAAGCCCTTTTATTTGATTGGTCACACAATTCAGGCCGAAAAACTATTTTTTAATTTTATTGTTTCACCCCCAAAAGTGACCCCCATACTAAAAATGTATTTACGAGTATTTAAGTAACGCGTTCATGTTTGGGTCATAGAAGTCCATATGTGTACCAAATTCCAACAGAATCAGTCCTGTAAATCCAGAGAAAACTGGCTGAGACAGACGGAGAGACAGAAAGTACACCCGAGTGATCCTATATAAGGGTTCCGATTTTCACGGATGTTCGGAATCCTAAAAATGAGTCAAATTCGGTTAAAAACCGTCATAAAATCATAAATAAATTAAAATGTATATTTATTTCCTAAAATGCTTAAGTGTATTAAATTTTCTATTGAATAGGTACAGACGCCAGCAAATCAGGCTATCCGTGTCAAATATACAGTCAACTTTGAACGATAACTGTGAAAATCTATTAAATAAATTTGACAGCTTGTTATAGCTTGATATGCTGGCGACTGTACACAAAGTTGTAGTTATAGTCTTTTACGCTTGAAAATGTATTGGCATTATGGAGATATATGCGAAGAAAAAAATGGCGATTTTCGAATGTGCTCTGCGTCCCACAGCCCCTTAAGTAGGTACAGTTACAGTATTTACAAGTAAACTGTTAAACTGCAGTTGCACATGTCATCACAGATGGGCCATCTGAAAGCTCAGATGCCTCTATTACAGATAGCCAAATAAAAATGTAGGTAACTCAGTCGGCAAGAACGGCAACGTCGCGTCGCGAACATGCAAACATACGAGTGGTAGGTACCTACGCCGTCTCGCATGTTTTTCGGTACTGAAATTATATAAAGGTTAAATAACAATATAGCCCAACCTTTATTTATAAAGGTATCGGTATAGCTCTACCTTTATTTTAATCTGGTACCGATATATTTTTGAGGTATCTTAACCTCTAACCGTAACCGCTTTCAGTCCCTGGTTTTCATATTTTGGCACTCATCGTCATTACTCTTTCTCTGATTCGTAGTAAAGCAAACAATCATCTTTGTAGCTATCATCATCTACCTAGCTTTTTCCCAACTACATATATTGGGGTCGGCTTCCAGTCAAACCAGATTCAGCTGAATACCAGTGTTTTACGTGGAGCGGCTGCCTACCAAACCTCCACAACCCATTAACTGTGTAACACGGTACTTCTTGTCAAGACGAGCCCGATTTGCTAGCATCTGACAATCCGTGACGACTGCCAAAGACCTACAAATAACAGCCGGGACCTTAGGCCGGGACCAACGGCTTAACGTGCTTTCCGAGGCACGGAGGAAACTTGGTATGTTAAGATGGTCACCCATCTACAGACCAACTTTAGCAAGCGTTGCTTACCCTTAAAGATCGACCCGTGCAGCTATTATTATTTTAGCCACGAGCTCCTCCCATCATCTTTGAGAATTTTTTTTTCATAAATAAAAAATGTTGATTATCACGAATTTCACACGACATAGGTACTGTATCTGTCGTTTTTATTTCAAAAAGATTTATTGTCATTCGAGTTGATTCGACGCATCCAAGTAAACGAAATGGGTCGGTATCAGAATGACTGTATCGCAAATTGACTACGTCGCTCTTGGTCCAATTCTCAAAATGTGTAACAATATTATCATCAATTTTCAACGGATTTTGAACGGCCCATCCTTCTCCGACTAGTAATCGAAAGAGAATCAAAAGAGTAATAAACTGTGAATCGCCTCATCGGGAACCTGGTGGGGTTGGACCTAGCAGAGAACCAGTTCGGTTTCCACAAGAGGTGCTTGACGGGGGACGCTATCATGCGCGTGAAATGCGGTGTCCCAAGGCAGTGTCGTCTTCGCGGTATCTCTTGACTTCGGCTATGCTTTTAATACCCAGCCCTAGAGTTGCATCAATGAGGCACTCCGGTATCAATGGATGCCGAACTACCGCTGTTGCGTGGTCGAGGCTTATCTGTCGGGCTGGGCCGTCATCTACCCTCGCCAACGAGGAAAGTGGAACCGGCTAGAGATCGCGCCAACCTCCCTAGCGGCATCAGCGTAGTCTGCTACGCTAACGACACGCTGGTCCTGGCGCAGGGGGTGTTGCACCAGGCGGTGACAAACGTAATGACACGCGGAGTTCGAGTAATTGAGAGGATCCGGCAATCGGGTCTCGAGGTGGCCCTACACAAGTTCGAAGCCATTGGTTTCATAGTTCTCAAAAAGCACCACCGTGGTGATCCCAAATTGCGGTAGGAGGGGTTCACGTCGGCGTCGCGTCGACGATAAAGTACCTTAGGACTCGACCGTCGGCAGCCTATGACACTTCGTCGAACACTTCGCACGTTAACCTCCCAAGCTGGGGCTGGCCGGCCAGGGCTGCTTTCAAGAGGCTCCTGCCCAATCTAGAGGGTCCAAACGCCTCCTGCCCAATCTAGAGGTTCCAAACGTCTCCTGCTAGAGGCTCTACGCGGGGTCGCATGTGTATGGCCCCGGTGCGGCGCTTTCGTTGAGGCGACGGCCAGCTGGCCATCTGAACGCGTCCCAGAGGGTCATGACCATCCGGCTGGCCCGGAGGTACCGTAGGGATTCACGGTCTTGGTGGATTGCCGCCGTGGAATCTGGAGGCTTTTGCGCACTTTTACGCGAGGTGCGTGGAGGCCCTAAGCCGCCGCTTGGGGGGAACTCCACTGCCGCGGCAAATCCTCTGGTAGTGTTGTTAGGTGTAGGGTAGGAACATTACTTTACTCTTTGGTAGGAACCACTAAAAGTGAAAAATACCAAGTGCGAGTCGCTTCAATTCTCGGATCGCACCCAGTGCAGACGTCTTTTAAACTAATTTGCAAAAATTGATAAAAGCATTTATAGTAAATATAAAATAAAGGTCAATAAATCAGTAGTGAGTACCAGGACTACAGACATATCGAATAAGTAATCGAGGCGGACTCTCCGACGAAGTGTCATCACATCGTCGAGACTATTGGCTTGGCGGACGCACCCACTAGCGCAGGAGCAAGATCTTGGTGGGCGGGGCAAGGCGACACTATCGCTATCCCAATCATCCAACCGAGTCCTCCTGCTCGCTCGGTAACCTGACCTTGGATTGCGGCACCGACACACACGACGCGTACAAAGTATTTAAAAAACCGTGAGTAAACACACTGCGCTCTTAGTTATTTCCCTTCACCGAACAATGCCGCTTCAACATTCCCCAACTAAATCTCCACGACCAACCCCAATAGCTACTTCAAATAAAAGCGCAATTTCAATGGCCGATAAAAAAGCCACTACCAGCAATGTAACTCAAAGAGCTCAAAAAAGGAGGCAGGGTGACGATTTAGAATTTTTATGGAAAAGATGGAATCAATGTTTCAAAAATGGGCTGAAAACCAAGATTTGAAATATCAAAAACTTCTGGATTCCTTTGAGGCTATTAAAGTCCAAAATGAGGATATGAAACATAACATAAATGTTATTTCTATGCAATACGACGAGATCAAGTCGAAAATAGATCAATTGGAACAGGACAAAAAAATCTAACTTGTCCTACATCCAGTCAATTGAACAAAAGTTGCGAGCGGTTGGATAGAAATAATAGGATGACATGCGTGGAAGTTAGAAACATTCCATACTCCAAAAAAGAAAACCTGAATGATTTATACTCTACAGCATTGAACTTTAGTCAGGCTCTAGATGCGGCTATTCAGCCCAATGATATTAGGAACATTTACAGAGGATATTCAAAAACCGAAGACAAAAAGCCAATAATAGAGGATTTTGTCTCGGTTCCAATTAAAAACAAACTGCTTACATCCTATAAATCATATAATAAACAGAACAGTAAAATTAAATTGAACACTACCCACATCAAGATCGACGGTCCATCAGCTAATATTTATCTATCGGACTACTTAACATGAAGAAACTATATTTCCTCGCAAGAGACTTTGCATCAACAAATGGGTTTAACTACTGTTGGTCGACGTCGGGGACTATATATCTACGTAGAAAGGAAGGCGAAACATCGATTAGGCTTAAAAACGAACAAGATCTTTCAAATCTGCGTAAACAAAACATCATATGACTAATTTCAATAACTAGTTTCAGATTGTTCGAATTTAATTTTTACTCAGTTTTGTATTCGTATTGCGTAAATTCTCAGTTTTTTTTTTTCTTATTTGTAATGGGTTTGCTCTTGACTCTAGTCTATGTCTGAGATGACAGAGACAAAGTCTACGATGGAGCGAGCCTACCCAGAAGGAGCCTGTTCACTCTAACTTTGAAGAGATTAGGGTTGTAAGCTTTCGGAAACACAGACGCTGGCAGAGAGTTCCACTCCTTTGCTGTGCGCATTATAAAAGACGTTTGAAAACGCTTAGTACGAATTGGTGGAATAGCCACAAGGTAGGGATGGTAAGATGCAGTGCGTCTGGATGTCCGATGGTAGAAGGGGGCCGGTGGGATGAGGTCGTGGAGTTCTTGGGCACACTCACCGAAGTACAATCTGTAGAAGACCGACAAGCAGGCAACCTTACGGCGATGAGCCAAGCTATGTAGCTTGGCATCCACCAGTTTTACGTCGCCGGTGAGCCTCTTAGCTCTGCGTTCCACCGAGTCAAGCGCGGCAAGCTGATACTTAGCTGAGCCATCCCAAATGTGGCTACAATACTCCATGCAGGATCCGACTTGCGCTTTGTATAGTGTTAAAAGCTGTCCAGGCCTAAAGTATCGCTTCACCCTATTTAGGATGCCCAGCTTTTTGGCCGCAGTTTGGGCTTTGTACTCGATGGTGGCGCCGAAGTTGAGACTGGATGTCAACTCCATGCCTAGGAGCTCGAGCCGATCAGTCACAGGAACAGATGCACCCCGAAAAGTAGGAGCTTGGTCAAAACGACTCCTTTTTGCGGTAAAAAGACACGCCTGTGTTTTGGTGGCGTTAAAAGTGACCAAATTGTCATCACCCCACTGGGAGACAACGCTTAAGGTCAAATTTGTCCGCTCTACCATGGCCTCTCTCAAGGAACAAACTTCAACCCCACTGGTTGTTGCGTTGGAAAAGTATCTCTCTGAAACCGTACTGTCATCTGCGTACCCAACAAGACCAGGCTGAAGTAGGTCATTGATGTGCAGCAGGAAAAGAGTTGCAGAGAGAACAGACCCTTGAGGAACTCCGGCATCAATAGCCATGAGGTCAGAGGAGCAGCCGTCAACGACCACTCGGATCGACCGTTCACTCAGGAAGTCTGATATCCAGCTGCAAAAACCAGCTGGGATACCATAAGCAGGAAGCTTGCTGAGTAGACCTGCGTGCCAGACCCTGTCAAAAGCCTTCGAGATATCAAGCGACACGGCAAGTGCTTCGCCGTGTCTCTCAATGGCTTCGCCCCAGCAGTGCAGCACAAGAAGATCGCCAGTTGACCGTCCCCGGCGAAAGCCATATTGACGGTCACTGAGGAGATTGTTATCTTCAAGGTAGGTCAGCAGCTTTCTGTTCAGAACCCTTTCCATAACCTTGCATAGGATGGAGGTAATGGCGATCGGACGGTAATGCGCAGGGTCAGCACGGTCTCCCTTTTTGGGCACCGGTTGCACATTCGCAAGCTTCCATGATCTCAGCACCATTCTTTTTTCAAGAGAGAGGCGGTACAGGCGTGTCAACACAGGAGACAATTCAGGTGCACATTGCCTCAACACTCTTGCTGGAATGCCGTCAGGTCCACTGGCCTTATTCACATTTAAACTGCATAATACTCTACAGACCTCTTTATTATGAACTTTGATATCCGGCATCGAAGAGTCACAACGAGTTAAAGTTGGTGGTTGCTTGGAGCCAGCGTCCAGACGCGAATTGCCTGCAAAGAGAGTTGCAAATAAATTTGCTTTCTCTCTTGCAGAATGAGCCAGCGAACCATCAGGTTTCAGCATTGGAGGCAAAGTGGGTCGACAGAAATTCGTTTCGACCGCTTTCGACAGGGACCAAAACTGCTTACTACCCGGAGGGTGCGATGCTAGTTTGGCCCCGATACGTCCGACATGGTCAAAACGTGCCCTACGAAAAACCCGCTTGCAGAACTTTGCGGCAGAATTAAAGGCTTTTTTCCTCGCGCGAACCCTACGCGCTTTATCCTTTCGGTCGCGGGCCTTGATCCAGGCTTGGTAAGCAGATTCTTTACGTGCCTCAGCGTGGGCGAATTCTGCATTATACCAAGGCCGGGATTTGTGACCGAGCGGGATGTCGGAGAATGGAATAAAATACTCCATCCCCTGCCGAATCACGTCCGCAATCACATCAGCGCAGCACGATGGGTCACCCGAGGAGAAGCACACTTGCCGCCAAGGATATGACGCAAAAAAGTGTCGCATCTCATCCCAATCAGCTGACTCGTATCGCCATACTCGTCTCGTGCCTCTAGGAATCTTATCAGGAGGAGAGCAGGCCAACACGGATTTCACCAGGCAGTGGTCAGACGTTCCCAGCGGGGCTGAGACTGATACTGATTGACTGCCCGGATCAGTTGTCAGCAGAAGGTCCAAGCAATTGGGTGTATGGGCGTCAACATCCGGTACCCGCGTTGCCACATTCACCAGCTGGGTTAGATCTAGCGTTACTGCAAACTTGCGCGCCTCCAACCCGGCATGGTCAGTTCTCTGGTACGGGAACCACCACTCTTTATGGTGGGCGTTAAAGTCCCCCAGAAAATTGAGCTTCGCTGTTGGGTACCGTTGCTGAGCTATGTCGGTCGACTCCACGAGGAAATTAAACAGCGCTGTTGTCTCCTGGTCACCGCTGTGCGATCGGTATACGCCGATGTAGATAAATTTTTCTACGCCAGTGTCCACAAGTAGCCAAATAGCAGAAAAACCCGATTTCTCAAAGCAACGGAGACGACGACAACAAATGTCATCGCGGACGTACACACAGACCCCAGCCTGCTTCTTGAACTTATGTTCCTTGGCCGACTTCGGCGGGATGGTGGTCGCGAGCCAGGCGGCTCCTTGCGGAGCCTACCACCACTTTAAGTGGGATCGTTCTGCCGTACCACAGGCAAGCCTGTAGTGCCGTTGCCCGGGGTGGACCGCGAGGAGGTAGATCCCAAACCACCCCAAAACTTCACTACTGCGTTATTACTTCATTTTTGTATTATTCTACATGCCATGGCTCAATTTTGGGTGTTTTCGAAAGTCTTGTATCAAACACAAATTTATACTACCCGCACACTCCACAAATACACTTTTACATCATAATATTTCTCTGTCTTACCAAAACACTAAAAATATTCTGTTTAAGTATGACGTCAACGGTAAAATGTTTACAAATAGGTATATACTGTATACTATATCTACTGTAATGCAAGTGGCGCGAGGTAACGGGCGTTGTATGCGACCGCAAAATGCCTCCGAAGCTCAAGGGGCAGATAGACAACGTTGATACGACAGAGGGGCTTTCCTTTAAACTGCCTATACTAGGTACCACTTTCAAGCTCTGTACCAAAAATAAATT
The DNA here is from genome assembly GCA_950371165.1 of Lacanobia oleracea. NCBI lineage: Eukaryota > Metazoa > Arthropoda > Insecta > Lepidoptera > Noctuidae > Lacanobia > Lacanobia oleracea. The sequence goes on from OX493393.1 coordinate 9,639,607, forward strand.
AAATACGAGCAGTAGTTTAGTCGCAAATAATTTTTAAAGTTTTTGCACCGTTTGAACACGATGTATATTTTCTAACTGCTGATTATCGTCTAAGCATAGGTCAGCACCTTACAACGATAAATCTACGATGCGTTGTTGCCGCTCTGACGCATGTCGAAGGACATTCACTAAAAATTGGCTATGCAAACAAGGAAGCAATCAATACACACACACTTGCACTTTCACTACGAAAGCGACACACGTAGCGCGTTTGAAAGAAACAGAAATAGGTCAGTTTGTTGCATCCTTGTTTTTTGCGATCGGTAAGTGGGGCCTCTATTCAGTGCGCCGACGCTGTCGTTTCGGATCGTACGGTTTGTGGAATTCGCGCGCAAACAATTGTGATTTTATTTTGTCATTGTGATAGGACACTAAATAAGTATAAGACAGTATTTCTTTCTTTTATTGTGAGAGGACACGTAACTTGGGATTATTTAGTATTACTGTTTTTTTTTGTGATTGACTGTTTTTTATGGTGATAGGACACGTAACTTGGGGGGGTGTATGGGGTCCGTTGCCATCTTAAAGACCCAAGCCAACCTCACCTGCTAGCGGTGCACCCTGCTGTCCAACGGACGAGGCTCTGGCGAACCTGGTTTCCCTCTTGTAGGGTTGTGGGGGTCAGACGGCTGGTCGCCCCACGTAAAACCAACTTCAGTCATATATGTATGGAGAGAAACAAGTTAGGTAAGGGTACTCGGTCTAGGGCGTCGCCGCATAACGACGCGCAGGCACATCGCCCTAAACCTGCGATAAGTGGGCTAGGGCTACCGTGTCAAGTACGGGCACGGCTAAAGAGGATAGTACCCAAGAAGAAGTTCCGCTTTGCCACCTGGAACATTGGCTCCCTAACCGGACGTTGCCAAGAACTCGCAGACGTACTTGCGAAGCGTCGGGTCCAGTGCGCCTTCCTTCAGGAGACGCGCTGGAAGGGAAATAAGTCACGTGACATCGGGCAGGGGTACCGGCTAGTGTACACCGGATCACCAGCGGGTAGGAGCGGAGTGGCCGTGGTGCTGTCTAAGGACCTTCAGGATGGACTCCTTGAAGTAGACCGATGCAGCGACCGGTTGATGCGAGTTAGGGTGCTGTTCGAAGGGTCGGTAACGAACCTAATCAGCGCCTATGCTCCTCAAACTGGTTGCTGTGAGTCTGAAAAGGAGGTCTTCTGGGATGAGTTCGAGGACGTACTACGCGCTATTCCGAATTCCGAAGGTGTTTTGGTTGGGGGGGATCTCAACGGTCACGTAGGTCAGTTTGCTGGAGAGTATGGACGTGTTCACGGTGGTTTTGGTTATGGCCAGCTAAACGCAGAGGGAGTCAATATACTTAGCACCTGCGCTGTGTCTGACCTAGCCATCGCGAACACATTCTTTCAGAAGAAGCCCCAGCATCTTATTACGTACCGTAGTGGTGCCTACTCAACCCAAATAGATTACCTGCTGGTGCGACGGTGCCACATTGGCAAGGTTACCAACTGCAAAGTCATCCCAGGCGAAAGCCTAACGGCTCAACACCGCCTCCTTGTCCTGGACTTTGCGGTTGTACCGAAGAAGAGAGTGACCGAGAAACGCAAACCCCGCACTAAGTGGTGGTTGCTTGATGGTCCTAGGCAGTCGGACTTCATCGCGGAGGTCGAGCATCTCAAGATCAGTGCTCCGCATGAGTCCGCTCAAGAGATCTGGAGTAGGATCCATTCAGCAATCACCGGTGCGGGTAAGCGCGTCCTTGGCACTTCTCGTGGTGGCCGCACCATAGGAAAGGAGACGTGGTGGTGGGATGACGGGGTGCAGGAGGCGACTCGGAAGAAGAAGGTTTTATTTAAACAGTGGCAAGGGTCCAACTCTCCGGATGACAGGGAGGCATATGGAGCGGCTAAGCGCGCTTGCAAAAAAGCTGTAGCCAGAGCCCGCAGCAAAAGTCTGGCGCCCTTATACGACAAGCTGGAAACTGCGGAGGGGCAAAAGCTTATTTTTAAGCTGGCGCGTGGCCGGGAGAAAGCTACACGGGACATTAGCAAATGTCTTTGTGTAAGGGACGCCCAGGGTAAGCTGCTCTACGATGCCCCCTCTGTTAAGGAGAGATGGTGTACATACTTCGCGGAGCTGTCTAACAAACAGCATCCCCATAACCTTCCTCCGGAACCGCCTCCTAACCTTGGGCTTATTTCCCCTATTTCCCCCGACGAAACCCGCATTGCTCTGGCCTGACAATGTGCCAATTGAAGTGTGGAAGGCGATGGGCCCACATGGTGTGGACCTTCTGACGGATCTTTTTAACCGCATCCTGATCACCAAGGAAATGCCGAACCAGTGGCGATTTAGCCTGATTATCCCTGTTTACAAAGGCAAAGGTAGCGTACAGGATTGTGGTAGCTACCGCGGTATCAAGATCATGTGCCACACCATGAAGCTCTTCGAGCGCATCATTGACACACGGCTCCGTAGCGAGTGTGCTGTCTCTGAGTGTCAATATGGCTTCCGGGCGGGTAACAGCACCATGGACGCAGTGTTCGCCTTACGGAATCTGGCTGAGGCTTACAGAGAGAGAAGGAGAGCTTTGCATATGGCCTTTTTAGACCTGCAGAAGGCCTTCGACTGTATACCTCGGCAGTCCATCTGGTGGGCACTGCGCTTCAAGGGCGTTCCCGAGGCCTATATTGACATTATCAGAGACATGTACCGCGATTCCGTGTCCTCTGTCCAGACCGCTGTTGGCGAATCGAATGGCTTCCCAATATCTGTTGGCGTTCACCAAGGCTCGGCTCTTAGCCCGTTCTTGTTTAACGTAGTGCTCGATGTAGTTACGGCAAACATCCAAGATCAGCCTCCATGGCTAATGATGTATGCCGATGACATCGCCCTCGTTAATCAGAACAAAGCCCATCTTGAACGCAAAGTCAACATTTGGAAGGACACGCTTGAAAACGGTGGTCTGAGACTAAATGTGGCGAAGACTGAGTACATGTCCTGTGGCAGCACGGATACAAACACCATCCGAATAGGTTCGGACCTGATCAGAAAGTCCGATACGTTCAGGTACCTTGGAACCGTGCTGCACGAGTCTGGCAACGTGGACGACGATGTCCAAGCACGTATTGGCGCGGCTTGGGCGAAGTGGCGCGAGGTGACGGGCGTTGTATGCGACCGCAAAATGCCTCCGAAGCTCAAGGGGCAGATATATAAATGCATCATTCGGCCTGTCCTACTGTACGGGGGCGAGTGTTGGCCAGCACTAAGCAGACACACCCAGGAGCTTCGCGTCACGGAGATGAAGATGCTGAGGTGGATGAGTGGCGTAACGCGATCCGATCGCATGCGCAACTCTTACATCCGAGGTAGTCTTGGTGTCCGTGACGTGGGGGAAAAACTGCAAGAGTGTCGTCTGCGATGGTATGGCCACATCATGCGCCGCCCTATGGAGTACGTTGGTCGGAGATGCATGAATATGGCTGTTCTTGGGGCTAGGCCCCGTGGTCGCCCTCGCAAGCGCTGGCTGGACGTCGTCAAGTCCGACATGAGAGCCAATGGCCTGACTGAGAAGGATGTTGAAGACCGGGCAAAGTGGAGGAAGCTAAGTAGGAAGGCGGACCCTGGCAATAGCCGGGATTAACGCCAGGTGGAAGAAGAGGACACGTAACTTGGGATTATTATTATTTAGAATTAGTATCTCCGGACCTCACTCCCATGGATTTCTTTTTGTGGGGGTACATTAAGGGTGAAGTGTATGCCTCAGAGGTAAATACAATCGATGAGTTAAAAAATAGGATTATTTTAGTATTTCACAAATTAAAGTGCTTAGCGATGGACAGTGATCTAATTAGAAAAATAAATAACAATATTCTCCGTCGGTATAATTTGTGCATCAATGTGAATGGAGGACACATCGAAAATTTAAAAATTTAGTGTGTTTGTTTTTGTGCGCGTACTTCGAAACGTTACCTAACATAAAAGCCAGTGCGAGCGGAGGCCTAAGTCGCCGGCCGCCACCCCGCCCCGACCCCCACCGAGCACACGAGATACCGCACACCGCGCTCTGGCGCGCGCGCGACGTTGCCGCTTTGTTACCTAGCGGTATCTAAGGTCAGTGTAATTTTTTTACAAGGGGTGGTTGCGTTTTATTCGGATTTGTAAGCTATTTAGTTTGTTTGAAAAAAATATTTTCTCATTTATGGCGCTTTTTGTTTTTGTACCGTATCGAATTAATACTGAACACGTATAGTATACGTAGTTTAATTTAATGCCCCTCTGTCGTATCAACTCTGTATAAATGCATCATACGGCGGCGAGTGTTGGCCAGCACTAAGCAGACACACCCAGGAGCTTCGCGTCACGGAGATGAAGATGCTGAGATGGATGAGTGGCGTAACGCGATCCGATCGCATACGCAACTCTTTCATCCGAGGTAGTCTTGGTGTTCGTGACGTGGGGGAAAAACTGCAAGAGTGTCGTCTGCGATGGTATGGCCACATCATGGAGTACGTTGGTCGGGGATGCATGAATATGACTGTTCTTGGGGCTAGGTCCCGTGGTCGCCCTCGCAAGCGCTGGTTGGACGTCGTCAAGTCCGACATGAGAGCCAATGGCCTAACTGAGAAGGATGTTCAAGTGGAGGAAGCTAAGTAGGAAGGCGGACCCTGGCAATAGCCGGGATTAACGACAGGTGGAAGAAGACTATACTGCAATGCAAGCTATCGCACCTTTTTTCATACCGTCATCATAACTGATTCTATTTTTTTTTTTTTTCGCTTATAAAATTCTTAGACATAAACAACCTAATTAAAAATTTAGATCACGTCAGTAGAGTAAGCAACTCAATAGTTTGTCAGCCTGAACAATGTTAAAATTTGTATATCCTACTAGAACGAACACGGGTAAACTGTGACATTATTATCCTGACTGAGTGTTGGTTATCTTATGCCCATAACTTGCCTTCTATGGATAACTATGTTCATTTTAGTACCACTAAACACTACAACCAAAACGACGGACTGCTTATCTATATTAGTCAACACCAAAATTATAGGGTAGAAGAACCCACTTTTAACGACGCGAATAAAATTGTCTGCTCATTAAAAAAGGCAATAATGACATGGCTATAATTGCATTATACAGACCACATTGCTTCAAGACTATTGATTATTTCTTAAATTCATTGAATGGTTTACTAACTGAGTTATCATCCTTCAAAAACATCCTTATCATTGGCGACATAAACATAAATATACTTGATTTAACTCAAAACGCATACAAGTATATTCCACTACTGACATTGCAACTACTGACATTCCACGGATTGATCCCCGCTTTCGACATCCCAACCAGATCCAAAAGTTGTATTGATCATGTAATTTTAAAAACAAAGTAACCCTCATTATCACTTATTCTTAACTCAGCCATAACTGACCATGAAGCAGTATTTTTCTGTCTGGAAACTAAAAGTAATAACACCTTAAATGACAAAAAAATAATCGCAAAATTTTTAAGGATCGAGATCCAAACATTTCGCATGCAACTTATTCAACAATTAATACTGACTTATTCAATCAAAATTAAAATACCTCGTAACAAACTAACATTAAAGCCCTGGATCACTACAGATTTACTCAGATGTATCAGAAACCGAGATAAAATGCAAAGAGCCTGATAATCACATACTTGCAACGACTTATAAAAGATACAGTTTTTGCAACACTATTATCAAGAAATGCAGAAGACAATACGAAAAACATGAGCTTGAGTTGGCCAAAAATAATAGTAAGAAGCTCTGGAGTAGTATCAAAAAAATAACAAACACGTTCAAAATTAAACAATTAAACCATGAACTACTTAGCAAATAACATACCGATGACTACGCCGAACACTGACTCGAATTCAGACAGTACTCAAAGCACGTCTTTTGTTATATTGGACAAAGACAGTGAAGAAGTTGCTTGTATAATTGAGAACCTAAAATCGGACTACAGCACAGGCTGGGATGGTATATCAAACAGAGTTCTGAAACTCGTTAAAGAATACATAGCCCCCCCCCCACTCACGAAGCTCTTTAACAACTGTATCAGGCAGGGTGTGTTTCCCGATGCCCTCAAGCAATCTATAGTTATTCCCATACACAAGGGTGGGGGAAGAGACTGTGTCAATAATTACCGCCCAATTTCACTCCTACCATCGCTGTCGAAAATTTTAGAAAAGATTATTAATAGAAGACATGTAAATTTCTTGGAGAGTAAATAATTACTAGCAGATGCCCAGTATGGTTTTAGACCTGGTAAATCGACAGACGATGCTGTACACAACTTTATTGAATTCATAGCAACGAAATTGGATGAGAAAAAGAAATGCCTGACTATTTTTCTAGGCCTGGCGAAGGCCTTTGACACAGTCTCTTCTGAGCAACTCTTGGAAAAACTTGAGGGTTAATAAGAGGTACGGAATTGCTTCTTTTTAAAAGCTACCTTCAAAATCGCACGCAGAGGGTGAGGATAGACAATACGGTGAGCGAGGAGTGTCCGGTGACCCTAGGAGTCCCTCAAGGCAGTATTTTGGCCCCATCTCTCTTCCTGTGCTATATAAATATCCTGTGCAAACTTAATCTCCAAAATTGCAAGATTATGCTACGGGAGTGCTACGCAAATACTACGCGTAGCGCTACGCCTATCTACGCGGCTACGAGTCGGTTACCGCAGCATTGTGTGTTGATTGTTGAAGCATACCGGTAGATAAAATATTTTTATCTCGTACTTATATTTTATTCATTTGAATGTCTGTATTTTTGTGAACTAAAATGGTAATGAATTCATTCCTGTGAGGCACACGAATAACATTTTGAATAAAATTTTCATTCGTGTGCCTCACAGCAGCTGAAGCGCTGAGTTCTTCCTATCAATGGCGGATCCAGGGGGGGCGCTAAGGAGCTCAAGCCCCCCAAAAGATTGAGATATCATTGGTAGTCTACAACATAACAAGTCATTGAGGTATTTACGAAACGTTATCCAAGGGCTTGTTTTGCGTTAAGATTTTTTTTTTGTGGTTTTTTAGTGTTTACGTTGGTAAAACCCTATATATACCCTCAGCGGGGCCAGCCTCAAACGACAATCCTGGATCCGCCTCTGCTTCCCAGTAAGTCTAGCGAACTGCATATTATTTCTTTTACAGTAAACTAACAGTAAACACCGTTATTTTTAGAAACTCTATATTTTTTAACAATAATAATAAAGTAGATTAATGTCAATAATTTTAATATTAGTGACATCTTCGTCCATGATGTAAATAAGATACCTACTATATTACAGATAGGCATACTTAAAGTAAATAGGTAGTTAGCTTGTCAGCTAAAAGGAAGTGTCTTCTACGGGTTGTACTTCGGTGAATGTGCCCAAGAACTCCACGATCTCATCCCACCGGCCCCCTTCTGCCATCGGACACCTAGACGGACTGCATCTTACCATCCCTACCTTGTAGCTATTGCACCAATACCACCAATTATGTTATTTGGGTCTCGAGGTCGCCCTTCACAAGTCCGAAGCCATGTGCTTTCATGGTTCCCGGAACAGACCACAGGATCTCAAACAACGGTAGGAGGGGTTCACATCGGTGTCGGGTCGACGATGACGTACCTGGGTCTCGTCCTTGACAGCCGGTGGAACTTCGCCGAACATTTCCGACGTTTGGCTCCCAGACTTGGGCGAGCCGGGGCTGCCTTCAAGCGGCTTCTACCCAATCTAGGGGGTCCAAACGCCTCCTGCCGGCTTTACACGTGGGTCGTGCGGTCCATGGCCCTTTATGGGGCGCCGGTGTGGGCGCCTACTTTGAGGAAGCGACCTGCCCGTTACCTCAACGAGTCCCAGAGGGTCATGGCCATCCGGCTGGTGCGAGGATACCGCACGGTCTCTGGCGAGGCAGCGAGCCTCCTTTCCGGACTGCCGCCATGGGATCTGGAGGCGAGAGCCCTCGCGCTCATTTACGAGTGGCGCGTGGAGGCGCAACGCCGGGGCGAGACTCCTCTGCCGCGGCAAATCGCAGCAAGGTGGACGGAGTTCCGGCAGGATCTCATGGCCGTATGGAGACAGCGACTGTCGCAACCCAGCGCTGGGCACGCCACAATTCAGGCGATTAGTCCCCTCTTTGAGGAGTGGCTAGAGCGGCGTCACGGCGTCCTTACCTTCCGCCTGACGCAGGTACTCACCGGACACGGTTGTTTCGGGAAATACCTGTTTCGGATTTGGCGGGAGAACACGCCCGGGTGTCATCATTGCGAGGATCGCCCGGAAGACACGATGGAGCATACGGTGGAGGTCTGCCCTGCTTGGGCGGAGAACCGCCGGGTCCTCGTTGAGGCAATCGGCGGCGGCGACCTCTTGCGACCAGCCCTGGTTCAATCTATGGTCCGGAGCAAGGAGGCATGGGAAGCTGTCACCTCCTTCTGCGCAGCAGTAATGCTAGCGAAGGAGGATGCCGAACGTGTGAGAGACGGAAAGCTCACGACCCAGCCGCCGCAACAGAAGAAGACGTCCAAGGCGTCGGGGGTCGCAGGGCGATTTCCGGCCACCGTAGGCGCGGGCCTGCAGACGGCGAGCTTTGGGTGGCTCGCCGTCCGATCAGAACCAGGCCCGGGTTGGCGGCGCGCTGTATTCCACGCGCGCCTCAAGGAGCTGTCAGCAAGGGAGACTGGGCCCGCTAGGGCCAGTGCCTGCCGGGGTGCGGAATCCGTTCGAAAAAGACGCCGCGGTCCTGGAACGCAAAGGGCACTGGGAGGAACACGGATGAGTTTTAATCAGTAAGAGTCTAACACTCCCTTCCGCTCCCCCTAGAGCGGAAGGAGTCATTTGATGATTTCCCATCCTTAAAAAAAAAAAGCTATTCCACCAATTCGCACTAAGCGTTTCCAAACGTCTTTTATAATGCACACAGCAAAGGAGTGGAACTCTCTGCCTGCGTCTGTGTTTCCAGAAGCTTACAACCCTATCTCTTCAAAGTTAGAGTGAACAGTCTCCTTCTGGGTAGGCTCGCTCCATCGTAGACTTTGTCTCTGTCAGTTCTGACATAGAATAGATTCAAGAAAAAAAAATCCAAAGCAATTAAAAAATAAAGTTTCGAAAGTGCAGATCAATGAAGGAATCAATAAATTATCGATCGACGTCTCCAAAAACTACGTCGATCGACGCAATAAGCATAGTTATATCAGCAAGCATTAACTGCGGGCCCATGACAGAGACCCCTAAAATATGGTTAAATGAACACGGACGCAGGTGCACGCGGTATGGGATGGACGTGCCGTCAGCCACCATATAGATACCCATTTCGCCTTTTGGACATTCCGTCGCGGTATACGTAAACCCAGGTGGCACTGGATAACCCTCAGAGCACAACTTAAAATGATGAATTAGGGATTCCATTGAAGTCTTCATTTCCTTTCTTGAAGGCATACAAATTTTGGAATCGTCCGTTTTGAATTCTCCTTCGGGCATTGTGTCAAGAACCTGATTGATAATTCGTAAAGATTGACGCATTTCTTCGAAACGTAACAGGTATCGGTCATATATATCACCGAATGTTCCAACAACGCCATCAAAATCGTATAGATCATACCCGTCATACGGTTGGTTTATCCGTATATCCCATTTGACTCCACTGCCGCGGATCATCGGCCCCGTAAAGCCGAGGGACATAGCTTCGTGCGCACTTATTATGCCAAGCCCTGCAGTTCTAGCGTAGTACAATCGGTTTCCGGTTGCAACATCAGAAGTTTCATCGAAACGAGTTTCCATCTTACTACATAGTTCATAAATGTCGTCGAGATAACCAATGGGAATATCTTGGGACACCCCACCGGGACGTAGATAGCAACAGTGTACTCTAGCACCACAAATCCTCTCGAACATTTCATAAAGCTTCTCTCGTTCCTCGCACATCCAAAAGAAAGGTGTTATGCCACCAGCATCCAGTATTGTGCCTGAGACATTTAGCAAATGATTTGCTAGACGACTCAATTCTGCGCAAAGGACTCGAATGGCCTTAGCCCTCGGTGGTACTTCTATGTTGAGAAGCTTTTCAACAGCTATACAGAAAGCTTGCTCGTTTGCCAACGTGGAGACGTAATCGAGACGATCCATGAAGGGCAAACTCTGATTATAATGCTTGTGTTCCATCAGTTTCTCGGTGGCTCTGTGAAGGAAGCCTATGTGAGGGTCGGCTCTGACGACAGTCTCGCCGTCCAGTTCTAGTATCAAGCGAAGTACACCGTGAGCGGCAGGATGTTGAGGCCCAAAATTAATGACCATGTTTTGCAGCTTACGTTCAACTGGGTATAGTTTTGAATGATAGATTATTCTAAAGTACTTGTTGGTCTCTGGCGTGGGGTACATCACAGAACCGGCGAACTGTTTGAGATAAGTCTCGTCGGGATACCACCTGGCATGGGCATATAGTGGGGCATGGAGGGACAGGTGCCGAGCTTGCCTCGTTACTTTAAAAAAACATAAATGTTTTACATTCAACATTATTAAGCAAACAAATACAAATGCTTCAACGTCAACTATTTTTACTATATAGTTTGACGTATGTATGACGATTTTGTTATGTGCCAGTAGGTAGGTATTTATTTTCAAGTCCCATGAAGGTTAAATATCATTTCTATCCATAAAAGTTATTTTGTTATATGTTTCTTGTGTTGCTAAAAAATGCTCATCTGCCGTGATCATACAATACAAATTATTTATAAGGCAGCCCGGGCAGTGCCGGATTAACCCATAACCAAATTAAGCAATTGCTTAGGGCATCACGTCTGACAAACGCCCCATAAACAGATAAACTACAGAAATTCGAGGTACTTAGTTATTCTGGTCAAGTGAGACAAAATTTCGCAGACCTTCCGAAAAGTCTGCAAGGTGTTACAAGACCCAAAAGTCTGCACTTATTATGAGCCGACTTTGATTAGGAGTCTGCGCAAAAGAAAAACCTTTTTACCAAAAAATTAAAACCGATTTCCAAAAACAAAACGCTACATAGTAAAAAATAACTTTAATTTCGGATGTCGGTGTTTTTGGTTATTTCGTTTTTGAACACCGACTTCCGATATTAAATTTATTTTTTACTTTGTAGTGTTTTTTTTTTTTATTTTTCGCTTTGGAACCAAACCACAGCGTGCCGGCGTGATATTATGTTATAACTGGTGTTAACAATCAACAGACATGCGATTACAGAAATCCCGATCCATTTGCTATCATTTATTGAAGAGTTCCGTTGCCTACCTCCAAAGTTCTTCATTAGATCTTCACCAAATTTAAATGGGACCAGTCCGAGAAAATACTCTTCCAAACAAAAAAAGAATCATCTAAATTGGTTAACAATTGGCGAAAATATCGCTAAACAAAAATTTTTCATGGGATCCCATCATCAGATCCTGACTTATACCTTGCATCATCAGCTCAGCAACATGAGATGATGATTACCAGGCACAAATATCTGAACTGCGTTAGAAAGTTTATGAAAAACATTGTATGTGCTTATAAAATTTGAGGGTTTCCCTCGATTTTCATGAGATCCCATCATTAGATTCTGACTTGGTGACAATGGGACCACCTCAGGAGTATAGGCTTTCGAATAAAAAAAGAATTTTCAAAATCGGTCCAGAATTGGCGAAGAAATCGGTGAACATACATAAAAAAATTAAAAAAGATACATACAGCCGAACATAGAACCTCCACCTTTTTGAAAAAGTCGGTTAAATAACTACCAGGGTGTCTAAAAAGGCCACTTTAGCAGAATCAGAAAGCACATCACGCTACCCGTCACTGTCAAGTATTCCCAATCAACCTTGAACCTAATGCGTCAGCGATAAAGATGATAACTGATTGTTGTGTGGTTAATATTGTGATTCTAATTCATATTCTACTTAATTGGCCTTTTTAGACCCGCAGATGTGGATTTTAAAGACGCCAGTTGAAAAAAAAAAACTATTCAAAAGGCAGAGTGATAAAATGTTCGAGCTTGCTCATTCTGCGTATGTTCCTATTTTTTCTGTAATGAAATCGGCCAAGTAAGTCTTATTTCTGAATAATTAGTAGATACTTAGGGTGCTAAAAATTACGATACGTCGACGCTGTTTATCAATCAATGTTAATAAGTAAATTATTTCTAGTAAATAAAAAAAAAATATGTTTTGGTATTTTGGTTTTTATTTTAAAGATCGGTACTAGTTGACTAGAGGATAGAGGGCACCACAGGCGTGGATTGCTTAGGACATCAAGAAGTCTTAATCCGGCACAGGGCCCATACATTTTGAACAGGAAAAAGTTTTTTTTTTGTGAATAAAACATGATGAATTCATAAGTATAATGTTTTATTTTAACTGTTTTGTAGTTACTTAGATAAACATTCATAAATAAATATTTCATATCCTAATACATAATCTATACATCATTTTAATCCGATAAAATCTTTTTAATCAATGAAAATGGTTACTGTTGAACTGGTTACGCTTTTTGATATCATGTTATAAGACACTGACAGTCACATTTATTAAACTTATGTCTAGTTATCCTTACATAATATACATATTTATATAAAGACGTCATATTATTGGTGTATAAACAACATTGTAACTACAAAAAGTCTGAATACATAATATCTCAAAACAGTTGTAAAAAAAAACGTAGCAAAACTAACAAATACAGCCTAATATAAAACAGTGCTTTGTAGGAATGTCCGTACCTTATCATCATTAAATATAAATAGGCTCTTATGTCTACGAGTTTAAATATAGTAGATATTCAGAGAGCAACCACGACATACCAAACCAATATAAGGTAGGCTTAAAGAGGTAACATCACTTGTAGATACAAATACATTAAGCTTGTATATTATAGCTAGTTCTTATTTAGATGATGGATGCATTTTTAAATGTAACAGCATTCCCTCAGTAAGCCATAAGAATCTTCCGGCTGATCATAAAAAACATTAAGTTTATTTGCAAGTATTCAGCACAAACGAGACTTATACAGCAACGCAGCAATTGGGTTTACAATGCATACCTACATTTATTGCGCGCATGTATATAATATTCAGTGAAGTAGATGTAAACTGACTTGGTTTAATATTGTCGAAATATTCTGATAACTCATTGTATTTTTGTAACTTTTTACAAAAATGAACTGAGCTTCCTCCTGTACTCTACATACAGTAAACTGATTACCTATGGACGTGTGCAACTGGCATTTTTCCTACCAACTAATACATAACATGAACGTGATTCACCTAGTACGATACGTTTGTAGAAGACATATGTTTATCACAGCATCATGTTTTTATTTATCAATGGCATCATGTTCAAATGGATGATTTCGAATTCGTGAAGGTACGTGAGGTTTCAGATTGGTCCTTTACATTTAAATATCTCATTTTCCTAAATATGTCTGTCAATTTATTATTCTTTATTCAACATTTTCGTCATTCCGCTCCAGATAAAACGCAATCTAAATCCAAAACTCTTTCCACAATGGTTCAATTCGACATTAACTCAGAGGATTCGAGGTAAATACATGAGCAAAGTTTCTGTAGGAACCTCAGGATACAGCCGGAGACTGAATGGTACATTTCAGGCTTGCTCTTCCACTTGACACACAGGTAGTACACTGGGACACCAGAGAGAAGAATAGCGACACCAATAGCGGTGTCCTTAGGCCGCGTGATGGCTGGGATGATGACCAAGCAGCCAATAGCGATGAGGAACAGGTACGGGATGACAATGTTGACCTTGATGGGTCTGGGGATGTCCGGCTTGACGCGGCGCAGCCACAGCATGCCCACCACCGAAGCGCCCACAGACAACCACAGCGTTTGAGAGAAGTAGTTGATGAGATCGAACACGTTGCTCGTCGTCAACATCAGGAGCGAGAAGAGACACTGCAAGTTTAAAACAATCAACTTGTAACGTGATTCTATAAACGACTGTTAATTAATACGTAAGTACCTAGAGTAACAATTTACAATAATACAGATGTTGGGTATGCTTAGACAAAATGACGAAAGCTACTTACAGTGAACATAAGCGAAGGTATGGGAGTCTGTTTCTTGATGTGGAAGAGCGAGAAGAAAGCAGGCATGTGTCCCTCTTGCGCCCCGGTGGCGAACAGTCGAGCTGAGGTAAACAAGACTCCATTGACCCCGCCAAATGTAGACAGTGCTACGAACACGGGGATCATCCAGCTCCAGCCGGCAAACAAGCGGTCGCCGAATACCTACCGAAAAAGAATAATAGAAAAATTATAAACTTCTGCAGGCTTTTGTGTGTATTTAGGAGAGACTGGCGCACCCTGTACGGTGGTACCCCGCTGACTATTCTACCAGCTGATCTAGTTGAGACGAAGCATGCCTTGTTTTTGCTACTTACACGTAGATATATCATCATTTTGTAAGTATGACAGCAGGAGCTGAACTAAGTATTTTATTTACACAGCCAGTTTCTTCAATAAAAATCGTACAGTCGACCGCACGTGGTCACAAAACCAATTTAGGAAAGCTTATCTCTAATTTATTTTAAATCATATTATACTTAGATGCCTATGCCAAGTTCGGATAGTGGTGGCCTACATACAATACCGATGTTGCTACCTATCTATACCATAAGATACTTCGATGGATGAATATTGGGTATTGTACCAACTGTTATTTGTTTGGGAATTCAAGGAGTGGTTTTTATTGCATATGATGTCAGCCTGACAGTAAATAGCTCAGTACTGGTGAAAAAAATATTAATCTTGCGAAAACCGAAACGATTCAGAGGCGTACTCTTAATATAAGTATATTAAACTATAAAAACAAATACATCCCACCACTAGCTACATTAAAATGTCGCAATAACATTAAATTATAGGTAGTCATAATACTGAGGTCGATTTCTGAATAACAATATTTAAATGGCCCAACTATTTATATCTCAACAATAAATAAATAAATCAATCATTAACTGTCGAACTGTCTGAAGGATATTCATTCAAAGATGGAAACCGCTAGAATGAATACTGCGATCCAAAGAAAAAGGAGAACATCTGCCCTTTTACGCATAATTGAGTAGTTTACAGAATATTCGGAATCAGAAAAACAGAGCACATATTTTTTTTTATTACGAACGATTATAATTATTTTGACTTTTGATTAGTATATTAAAATTCGAGTATATGGAGAGTTACAAAAAAACCGGCCAAGTGCGAGTCGAACTCTCACACGACCGGTTTCCGTAGCCAGGTCTTCAAACCGAAAAGCCGGACAGATCAGCCAGTCTAACCGGACATTTGGATAAAAAGGCCGGACACCTTTAATTGCAATAGGTAGCGGTAGTACCTACGTAGCTAGCGATAAGGTGAGGTAGGCGGAGCAAAAATCAACACATGACAAACCTAACAAAATGCTCAAATTCAAAATACCTAGCAAAAGCCGGAAAGGTCGCACACTGTCTAATTTCGCCGGGCACACAATCAAAAAGCCTGACTGTGTCCAGCTTTATCTCGACGCCTGGCAACGCTTTATGGGAGCCTCCTTCCGTTTTTAATTGTTATAGCAGCAATAGATATACATAATTAACTGAAAATTCAACTGTCTACTACCTATTACGGTTCTTAAGATACAGGCTACTGACAGACAGACGGATGGATGGACAGCGCAGGCTTAGTGATAGGGTTCCGTTCATAGATATAAAAAACAAGTTCGCACAATTATATTTCCATGGTTCCCTTTGGGTACAGAACCCTTAGTTTCGCCGAAAAAATGATCGAATTTATTTTGTTAATTATATTTTGTGTTTTGGTCAGATGCGCCCTTTTTGTAGTCAGCAGCGGCAGAATAGTACGTAAATGGCTACTTCAATGAACGCGGCGCATCGCGCATGGCCGACGCAGCGGTGCGTGGAATATACCGGGACGAAGAGTGATAGGTGACAATCATATTATTTACTGGATAAGTTATGGCCTACAACCGAGTCTAGTCTGTAGTAGGAATATTCCTTCTTTAGGTGATAATGTCAGATGATGATGTATTGTTTTGTAAGCTGACCTGTTTCCGGCAATTAAAAGATCCCTACTCTAATTGTGGGTGTTGTCGCAATCGTCTTGCAAAATTTAAATACAACAATGACAACTTAAAACTACATCATTGGATGTTTTTTTTTTTATAGGTTACCTATTGTTTTTTAGGGTTCCGTACCAAAATGCTAAAAAGTAACCCTTAGGGTGTGACTAAGTCTGTCCGTCTGTCACAGCTTGATATCACGAGACCTACTAATAAAAACTTAACTTTAACTCTAAATAGCACACTTTTTCAAAAATCATCAATAAAAAATACATTAGTTTCACTTTTTTTTAATTTAGAAATGGGCTTGCTCTTGACCACAATCAAGCCCGATGGAAAGCGATAGATGAGGTCTATTATGGAGCGAGCGTGCCCAGAAGATGACTGTTCACTCTTGATTTGAAGGCAGACGGGTTATATGTGGACGGGAACACAGACGCTGGCAGAGAGTTCCACACTTTAGCTGTGCATTTATAATACAATAAATGTGGAAGAGAAGCGCTTGGTACGACTAGTCGGGATATCGACCAAGAACGGATAGTACCCTGCCGTACGTCTGTTATTCCGGTAGTAAAAGGGCGATGGTGGGAGATAGCGGTCAAAAGATGGCGCTGATCTAAAACTGCACCATATAAAACGTTTCATGTTTTATAATGTGGTACCTCGGTGTGCGAGTCCGACTCGCTCTTGACCGATTGTTTTTTCAAAAATCCAGTCATGTAGTTTAATAGTTTTAGTTTTCATCCAAATCGAGTCCGAAACTCCTTTGAGTACCAATACATAACTTCGTAACAATATATTAGAACCAGTGACCTTTTTAGACCCGCTATAGTGATATTTCTGTGCGGATACCTCAACTAGTTTTGAGAAAAATAATACTTTCGAATTCACATTTCTTGCTACTTTCTCCAAGATCCCATTATCAGACGCTAACCTGGTGACAATAGGAAAATTTGGGTAGTATAATACCCTTTTAAACAAAAACAAATCTAAATCCGTCCAGCTGTCTTTGAGTAATCGGAGAACAAAAATAAAAATTAAAAAAAAAAAACTAGAAAAACACTACAAAGTAAAAAATAACTTTAATTTCGGAAGTCGGTGTTTTTTACTTTATAGTGGTTTGTTTTGGGAAGTCGGTTTTATTTTTTTGTAAAAAACTTTTTTTATTTTTCAGTTTTAAGTGAAACCACAAACACAGCGTGCCGGCGTGATGTTATGTTATGAACTGGTGTAAACAATCAACAGACATGCTATTTCAGAAATCTCGATCCATTTGCTATCATATATTGAAGAGTTCCGTTGCCTACCTCCGAAGTTCTTCAACAGATCATACCAAATTCAAATGGAACCGAGAAAATACTCTTAAAAAAAATCATCCAAATCGGTTAACAATTGGCGAAAATATCGCTGTACATAAATTTTTCATGGGATCCCATCATCAGATCCTGACTTATACCTTCCATCATCAGCTCAGCAACATGCAAGGTAAAGCAACCTTGGCAAGCGTTGATCGATCTGTGCGGCTGTTATTCTTTAGCCACGAGCTCCTCAATTAATTAATTAAGTACTTACAATGTAATATAAATAAAACTTATACAATGTAATATAAGGTCAGAAATACCCGTTAAATGCCCCCGATATCACCTACGGACTGTACGAATAATCCCGAACCCGAACTAAGAATTAAAACGATGTGACAGTTGACGGCTGCTGCGTCAACTGTCAAATCCTTTGTCTTCCTTTTGTCTTTGAACTTTTGGCTTTACACGCTGCCGCGTGTCTAGTCATTCAATCCTCATTTCTTGAGGATAATGCTCGTAGATAGATACTTATACTCTCAGGTAACTACTAGGATAATCACTTAACAAATTCCAGCATAACAGGACAAGATAATATGATTCCCATAACAGCGGGATCCTATCAGAAGCATTGGATTGAGTGGGCCCACAAACTCACATTCAATTGCATCAACCGCGATGTTTATGCGATTTTCCTGATCTAAGTTATGATTGTTACAATATCCGTCATAAATATTACGTTATTACTTAGATGGAACTACCTACTCGGCGGCATGCAACAATTAAGGTCCAAGCACAATAGTTTCGCGGAACAATGGGATTTTTATTTGAATGTTTGGCACTTCACTTCCCCTTAAAATCGTATAAGGTGTGAACATAACTTGATCGCTTTATAAAAAGTAAACATACCTATTTGAAATGTATCACCATCGTCATCAAAGTAGCTATTTCATTCTAGGACCTGCTATTTAACATTCTTAAAGAGCCCCCATTTTTATTGGTTGCTCAATGTCATTGTCTTGGCAACAAATAAGCGTCAACGGACATTAGCTTGCATTCGCTAAATCTATGGAAAATCGTGAAGGAGGGGCACATGTGTGTGAACAATATAGCCATTACGACAAACCAGTGATGGGTCATGTACCTAATTCAAAGGCGTGACGATGAAGTACGTTTTAATGAAATGCCACTTGTACCATTAATACTAGCTATTGCCCGCAGCTTCGTTCGCGATAAAGTACCCTATAAACGGTTATAACCATTCCCATCTATCTCTGTCCCAAGTTTCATCAGAATTGGTTTGGCGATTTTGGAGTAAAAGCGTACCTAACAAATATACTTGCTTTCGCAAATATGATATTTTAGTAAGGATTTAAGAAGTAGGAACTGTTAACCTTAAATTAAATGGTATCTGTGGATTTCGTTATGAAGTTTAACTGAAGATAATTTTAAACAAAATAAACGTAATGCATCTCACCGCAGCCACCGCAGGATTTGACATCATTTCAAGCTTGGTAACGACTGCAAAGTAGGCCAAGTTTGCCATAACGTAGATAATAGTCACCATGGGCATGGCGATCCATATCGCACGCGGCAAATTCCTGAAACAGAATGCAATGAACTTATAGCACATAAAAACTTATTGCTCTCCATGTGGATTGCCGGTATTTCACTTATCATGAACGTGACAATAGCATGAGCATATTAAACATTGATATTTGTTTAGACTTCGGTTATCTAATAACAATAAAAAGGATTACATTAAGTCTTTCTATAAATTATTATAGTTAGTACCTAACCGAGCAATTTATTAATATAGTGATCGCGTGCAATCAAACACCATTTGGTTGTTATTTCCATCCAAAACGTTGCAAATTAGACCGAGCATTGTTAAAACTTGTTCCAATAAACAATATATTTTTGACACAGACATTGCATTTAATAAAAGAGAATAAAATTGGGGAATAAGTAAGGTGCTTACAACAAATTAAATTTTACAATTTAAAAAACTAATTTACGACAAAATCTTAGTTACAGTAACAATAACCGATGAATCAACAGTTCAACGCTGATTCTGATAATGCGATAAAATAAATACATCGTTGTGTAAATGACGGATATTGGCATAGTGCCAAATGTGATAAAACTATTAATGAAATTCTCGTCGTGTAAACTTATTCCCAATTTAAAGTAACGGCGTGTTAAAATTTTGTTCCACGCTCCGTTTCTGTTCCAAAATTCTGACTAAAGATACCTACAAAACGTGATATATAGCTAGATCGATTGTCAATTCATTCATTCATGTTTATCTCATTAATTAATTTCTTATCGAGACATGCATCGATTTAGGTAAGTACCTAAGTAGGTACTTCACCTTTTAAAATACTTAGCTCCCCAAATCGTAAGTTGGAAAACATGTGTGAACAATAATAACGACGAAAGCTACAAAGATCTCAATCCGACTTGTTGTATGCCAGATTATTCACATTAGAAGACATTTTTCACATAAGTAGGCATTCATTTTCCTAGTCTCTTTACATCCCAATAAAGCCCAATTACTCGCACCTCTATCTACAATTTAACGCAATTACAAAAACAAAACAATTTAATTGAATCCATGCACGATTGGTCCCAGAAACAATTCTCAGCGCAGCACTACTCAAAACTTCATTGAGTGTGATTTCCTCTCGAGTAAATACTGTAAATAGACCGAAATGTGAAGTGGTCACTACACTCAGTCACTATCAACCGGCGCGAAATAAATGTCTCAATGAATAAAACATGCAATAGGAAGAGTGAGAGCACTTGGCTTTGGCTACCCAATGAATAAAAGAATATCCTTTGCCAACATTCCTATGTCATTGTAAATTCTAGTTTCAATAATTCTGCTTTGGAAGAAATTCTATATTTAAGCAGCTTATTTCAAGGACACGATCGTGTGCGCCGACCCTAATCGAGTCTACAAACAATTGTAGTATTTGAGGAGCTCTCCAGGGAACCACTTCAGACAAGCTCAGACGGGTTTTAGATTCTCTCCAGTGTGCAACCCTAGCCTAATACAATACCAAATCGTCGTTCTTGACACCAATTCTTTTATTGTTCCTCTTTGAATGACGCAACTCGTCCGTGACTTACATAAACTTTAGCAACACGTTTAGGTGCCTAGATATAAGTCAAAACTCACTAAAAGTTGTTACTAGCAGTATCCTTGGAAACTGCACGCTCAGCTATATTGTCTATGGACAATCATGCTAGATAGATAACGATAAGTGTTAGACACAGATTTATAGAGTGTGTATTGAGATTTGTGATCAACGCACGTGTTTTCTTCATAATGATACTAGTTATGAACGAAGATTTGCAGAACGTCGTCTTTTCTGCCTTGTTATCTGTGTAAAAGTTATTGCTAAACTCAGCGGAATCAATTTTACCTACTTTTTCCTCTTTAAAAGGTCCGTTGTAAGTACTTTCATAGGCGGTAGGTCACAAATTGCCCGAGTAGTGAAAGTTGATTTTCGCGGGAAAGCTCCCTGACTATATTAAGAAGATACGCACTTGTAAGGATCCTGCAGTTCCTCAGTGACGAAGTTGAGGTAGTTCCATCCTCCGAACGCAAACAGTCCTGAATAAAAGGCCAGCGCTATGTTGCCAGCACTGAACTCCCCATCAAATGCTGCCTCAAAATTCTCGGTGTGACCTGTTGAAAAACACAAGAGTATAACAACCTTCTCTTCATAGAACAGGTATCGTGAGATTTAACTTCGACATTTAAATTCCATTAAACAGCCCAGCAGATTTAGCAAGATTATGATCATAGTATTTATTCTATATTAGAATTAAATAACATGTGACGGTATGTATTTCTTATACCGGATCTCCAATAAGAAATCCGGTATAAGAAATAATCCCGTGCCTAATCTTATTAATCTAATAAGATTAGGCACGAGATTATCAGACAATTAGGTAGAGATAACATGCTCATACACATTAGGTAATAAATAATGATAAGCTCTGTGCACATTGTCGGTAGTTGTGATGAATTCTGTAGATACATTACGTACGCAGTAGTGTAGCACTCCATTTCCTTCCACATATAAATAAAACTTATCAACATTATAAGGATAATTATAAATATGGAGTACCTACGAAACAGACTCCAGAATTTTTCCTATCCTGGCCAGACGTATCATTAATTTATTGCGAACACACATATCTACGTAGGTAATGACCACAACATCGGAGCTTATTCGATGAATAAATCATAATAATGGAAGAATGCCTCCATTGATAGCTTCGTGGCTATAAATTAGTTAATGACATATGTGTTGATATATGTGAGTACTTATTGCCTTTTAGTCTACGTTGCATCTAGGGACATTGAACGAATTGTTTCAACATAATTTATAGGCAATCTTATTTCCTGGCTTCGTGGTAAAATACTAAAGCGTTCTTTGCCCTTGATTCTTCAAGGGTGACGCATCCATAACTTAGGTACTGAGGCTCCTCCGTGCCTCGGACAGTACGTCAAGCCAGCATAGCTGATAATGGTTGATCTTTGACAGTCGTTACAGAAAGTCAAAAACTCTGACACCAGTCTTTCCAAGAGGTTTCTGTCTTGTTACCCAGTTACCTACTGCAGTGCGATTCTGACCGCTCAGCGTGTACCTACGCTTAGGTAAAGGGAACATGATGTCTGTGAGCTGTCAATCTATCAAGATGGAATCCCAGTTCACTTCATGCTCACTCCATTTAAGCTTTCACGGTGACATGGTGACAGAATAGACCGGCTGTATTGGAGGTCGGATAGGCAGACTATGTAAAATACTGGTACTCAGTTGCATCCGGTTGGAAACCGACCGAAACATATTTCGAAAAAGAATAGACAGACTTCAAATTCTTTTTTTCATTCATTGATTATTCAAACCTCGTCTTTGGTTCGCATGGCTCACCCCTGTGACCCCGTCGCTTTGCGTGCGAGACTTCCCCTATACTCTATAATTGTTTTTAATTGTACAGTCATACAGGATAACAGAAGCATGTGTTTCACGGATCAGTAGATGATCAATCATTCATCCATGTCCATTTATGACCATATGGGTCACAGATAATTTCACAGGTCCATCTACGCAGGGTGCACGAAAAACCCTTCAAACCCAGTTTTCGATTGTAGACGTAGTTGAGCAGGCGTAACTGCGGTAAATGTATCGATCCTAACCAAAAGGTTATTAACACTTTAAACCATCTATTAAGTATGATTATAGTATACGAAATTATGATAATTAACTAAAAATATAGCCTAAATTTTCCACTTGGGTTGATCATGAACAAAAAATTATCGCGATTACGAATTTACTAGAAACTTAAGAAATGAAGAATGAAATAATATTGTTACTTACAAAATTTTTATCTTAACCAAAATAAAATTTGATTAGGTATTAAGGTTAAAGTTGATCGGTTACATCCGCGTCTTAATCTCGTCAGTGATTTGAACTCTAACATTATTGTTTTATTTTCCTACTGGTTTTACCTTATCTTAACTGTACGCTGTAATAAGCACACACTAACTTTCTTCGTACATTAAACAAAAAAAGAAAAAATTAAGGCCTATATGCTTAACTAGTTGACCCGCGCAACTTCGTTTGCGTTACAATTTTCATTACTGCTCGGCTCTTATTGGTCTCAGCGTGATGATATATAGCCTATAGCCTTCCTCGATAAATGAGCTATCTAACACTGAAATAAATTTTTTAATCGGACCAGTAGTTCCTGATGAAAACAAACAAACTCTTCAGCTTTATATATTAGTATAAGATTTAAAATACTAAGTAGCAGAATCTTCAGAAACTTAGCACATGGTTGAAAAGTTTCCCACCACATGGGATCCACCATAAGGGTTCCTTCGTACCAAAATGGTAAAAAGGAACCCTTGAATAAGTTTTGCAACAGCGACTGAAAGGGGTTTTTAAAAATTCGAAGTGGGGCTACTAGGGCATGTGGGGTACCATATGAAAGAACACTATTTGCACGTTCTCAAAAATGTTTCCCTTTTTTTTAGTAAAAAATACTCCCTTATCTCCGAAGATTGCATGAGAAAAATCTGAAATTATTCTGTGATAGAAGTTTATGAAAAGATTACGGGAAAAATTAAACGATGCCTCTAAATAACACACTATTTTAGAAATCACAAAAATTACATTACTTCCAATATCAGTCAAGAGATGGCGCTGATCTATCAATATACAGCGCAGTGTTAAAATTCTCTGACGAATGTAGGCCTCGCCGATGAAAATTTTTAAATATTTTACGTTTTACATTAGGTATGGTACGGAACCATCAGTGAGCGAATCCGACTCGCTCTTGACCGTTTTTTTTTTATATTTCTACGCACGTCTGACTAGTGACAGCTTGTTTACTCATGCACTGCCACCAGGCTTACCTAGCGCTCAGTGAGGAGCTGTACACCCGAATACAAACCGAGTGCAACAAGATATAATACCCTTGATTGGCGGCCCTTTGCTTTCTTCTATCTATAACTATACTAATATATAAGGCTGAAGAGTTTGTTTGTTTGTTTGCTTGAACGCGCTAATCTCAGGAACTTCTGGACCGATTTAAAAAAATTCTTTCAGTGTTAGATAGCCCATTTATCGAGGAAGGTTATATGCATAGCATATCTACATAATCACGCTGAGACTAATAGGAGCGGAGCATGTAATGAAAATTGTGACGCAGACGAAGTTGCGCGGGTCAACTAGTTTCAATATATACTTTCTATCTTCAGATTTACGGTCTACTTCCGTCGCAGTAAAATAATGTCTACACGACTGACAAGTTGTTACATAGGGAATTATTGTTATCAAGACACGGCCCTTCGAACTTTCTATACTTTCGATTTCGTTCGATCGATAATAAAGTGACCAAATAAAAAAAAACTGCTACGAATTTACTTTCTCATTACTATTCAATGTTTGTAACGGGAAATATTTAACATTAACTTTTTTCCCTTTCGAGCTAACGATGTGACTCATTTCGTCCGTATTTACATGTCCATAAAACTTGATGCTTGCATAATAAGGTAGGTAAATAAATACGCATTTGTGCCAAACCTCATGGCGATGTTATTTACCGCGTCGTAATGATACACGTGAGCATTTCCTTTGCGAAGTTAACAGCTCTACCCAATCTAGTTGATAAAGAAGACCTATCGGAAGTTGACAACAGAGTCCATCATTATCACTAATCAACCCATCAACTAAGACGTAGTCCTTAAGTGTCTTCTCATAAATAAAACACGTCTTTTATCTCTCTGAGGTAGTCAAGAAGGTCCTCGCAAGACTAATAGGTATCTAAGCCACTACGTCTACAGAATATTTCTTTAGTTTTTACCAAACTGATTCGTAATATAACACGAACTGCTCTGCCTAATAAACACACATGTATAAGGACACTATTGCCTACTCTGTAAATACGAAAGTAACTACGTTTTCAGGCCTAAACCAAGATCTTAATGAAACACTGAAGAATATCCTAGGACCTAGAGAAGGACATAGGCAACTTTTCATCAACATTCCTTGCGGGCAATGCCGCGAGCAAAACCTGGCATCCCATAAGTCTGCAAATAGCTGAGCTGCTAAACTTATATTTATCAGAACTGGTTTTGTCATACAGGTATGTTTGCTTGAACGGAATTCACCTGCCAGTAGTATCGCAGGTGGCTTCTAAGAGCGTCAACACCGTCACCAACGTTAGCCATAAATAGACTCTAGTACTGCCTCGTGGTCTGTTTGGCCTACAAAGATAACGGTAGTTACGTGTTCTTAATTAATTCATCAATCAGCTTTAGGCAGGTTCTACAAATGCGACGGATTAAAAGTAGATGTCGTCGATCCAATTTAGAGATAAAACAATATTTATTTAAACCTACCTAATTACTTTTTTTTATTCCCAAGTCCACTATCAACGTACATTTTGCAGCCCACAGCTGAATTAGACTCTCCTGATTCATTTCCCTCCACTCCCTGTATTACTTAAGACAGTGACAGCAGAGAGCAGACTCCTATATTCAAGCAAAGCATGTAGTACTTAACTAAACGTGATGTTGCTAATTTTTCGCTACATTAATTATGTCACTCATAGCTACAGACAAGAGGGTTCTGCGTATTTAACAATACGATAGGCCTGTCCGACCTTGGTCTATCATTTATTGTATCTGTTGACCTACCAAACGGTTATCTATGGAGTAAGCTACACTACGTAGCAGTCAATACCTAGGTATAATAGGTATGCGTTCGCGTAATCATACGTAACGGAGCCTTATCAGCAGACGATCGCATCAATAATTATTATTATCTGTATAGCTCATCCTATATTTCTGATAAATACATCAAAGAAGATATTCTTGAAATTATATGGACCTGTCGTGACTTTTTTTATTTTTTTTTACTATCGATGGGTTTGCTCTTGACTCTAGTCTATGAAAGAGATGACAGAGACAAAGAAAGTCACTGACTGGATAAATACGAAAATTTCTTTGAACTGTAGGCATAAAAGTATGAAGATGGGTTGAAGATTTGAAGTTTGTAGTCGATCAAAATTGAACATATCAAGCAGCTGGTCCTTATCGATCTACATAGTTGCAATTTAACTGCTCCGTTGGCTCTTGCAGTCGCATGAGCGAGTGCTGGCAAGGATCCTGGTTTAACTTCCAGGTCGGGTAATGGGTATTCCATTAGGAATTTCTCTTGTGATAGTTTGGAAGTTGGTTGTGTGGCACCCCCGTGCCTTGTAAAGCACGTTAACCCATTAGTCCCGCGCCAGATCTCTCTCCGATCATGCCGGATTGCCGTCCCATCGAAATATGATAGTGATGGAAGTGCCATGGCTGAAATCGGTCAGGCGGACTATAATTAGCTGTAATTTGTATCATCACCAACTTACCGATGCAGATGTAGTAGATGCCAGAGATGATGATGACGATGAGCGCCAGGAGCTTGGAGGAGGTAAATACGTCCTGTATCCTCATGGTCCAGCGTACACTGATGCAGTTGATCGCTGTTAGGATACCTGCGAATTAAAGGTTAAGGAATTAAAGGACAATGCCATAAAAAATACTCGTATGTTTTGTCGTGAATTAGTTAGCGGCGAAAAATTAACTTAATATTAATAAATGGCAAAACAGAAAAAATAATACTCTCAGGGCATTAAAATGACATTAATGCAGACATTATTTGTATAATTTATTATTATGTAGGTACAAACTGTACATTATTTTATTATTATGTACAAACTGTACTTTTTATGTGAAAATTGGAAATAATATCATTTACCATCCCTTAATCAAATTATTAAAGACTTAATATTGATGTAGGATGTGGCCCTTGGCATACGTAAACTCAAGCCTATTTCTCATGGCAGACAGAAACTACAGAACGCCACCGCTGCTACGATCCTAACAAATAAAATAACTAAACCCTTACTAAAATACAGATACATTTTCAGATTTTCTTACTACTAAATTAATGTTGGACAGCAGGACAAAACAGGGTGCACTTATGGTATGTAGATACCTACGAGTACTTTACTCGCAGAAAAAGCCACGCTCAAAACAGTCATGGTTTAGTTACCGTTTAACCTTTCGCAGAAATCCGCCTGTCATAGAACGGATGCTTAGATTAGTGCAAAAATAGATATGTATAGTACGTCATATTAGCCCTATATTTATTATAATTGGTCACATATGTGACTCTACAAACACTCAATCATGCTAACTTAAGCACTAACACTTTTTTGAAACACCTGTAATAAAAATAGATGACGACTTGAATTTGATTAATTGATACAAAAAAGGATTTTTCACTCAACATTGCGAGAACAGTTTTTGTAGCTCAAAGAATAGCTACTGCAAACGAAAAGTGTACGATCGTATAACAGCGCAGACAAAAACAATATAAATCACAATATGTAAAACCCGTTTTGAACGAATGGAGAAATTAAAATGTACAATGTCGCATCTGGACACAACAAGGTTTCTGTCAAGGACTCATTCATCTATTTAAAGGTCAGCATTATACCTACCTTCCTGAATTCTAATAAACTCGACTGCATCCTGCATGAGGTTCAGACAGCACGAATAGGTACTGTAAGTATGCAGATTATGTTCGTTGCAAAATGAATTGTTCTACTAAGTGATCCTTACAGCGAGTCATTAGGTTCATTTAACTTGTCCGTCACATCGTCACATGCTTCCAGAAAAATAGTTCCGGATCGTATTTCGGTGTCTTGTCGCTACTGCACACCGCATTTGTTTATATGATAGCAGGTACATAAGTGTATCATTTCAGATTTCCGTTCCGCTTACGCTCATAACTTTGACTACAATGGGACAACGTACTACTTATTGACTATCAAATAATTATAAGGTGTAAACTACAAGGTGAGACTACTTACTTCAATTTGATACGATTTGTTTTGCTTACCTACTATCTGAAAATAACCCACAACAAATGTAGAGCATAGTCAGCGTTAAAACTATGTGTAGGTACATACTCGTATTGCATGATCTACAATTTTTGTCTAGTTTTTTGTTTGTTGACGATTATGAGAAAAATGCAAAATACTATTTTGTGAACACCGTCCCCTTTCATTTCTCCTGTTAGTTGAGGATTTTCGCCATTTCATTTCTAATTAGCAGACTTCGTCTGCGTCACATTTTTCATTAATACTCCGCTCCTATTGGTCGTAGCGTGATAGTACATAGGCTATAGCATTCCTTGATATAATAATGTGGGCTACAACACTACAATAATTTATCAATTCGAACCAGCAGAGGTGGAGGTAAGTAAATGAGTGGCCTGCTTAGTAGCTTCTAATCCATGCACTGCAGGGCTTCTCATCAAACAGTCACGTTACTCACGCATTTAAAACAATGAATATATGTATACTCTAAATTAGAATCAAGTGCTGCTTTGTTTGATGTAAAAATACAGCTCTTCACTGGCCTTTTCTTCGGTCAAAAAATCAGTATCGTATTTCAATTCAGAATCCAGCTCTATATTTTAGTTTTGAAAATTACTCTTCTAAGTAAGATCTAAGTAAGATCCGTTATCACGAATACCAAGGTAATTTGATACTGATAAGGACTTAACCTTTTCTTCAATTCATGCGAGATCTCTGCGATCATAATTATGTATATGATAAAGTTGAATTTGAATAAATTAGATAAAATAAACATGCTTAACAAGTCTCGAAATAGCTATTCGAGATCGACAAACATTAGCGATAAGGTATGCAGATAAACTCTACATTGATTAATTTAGAGCAAAGCGCAAACAACTGGATAAAGGCTCACGGTATTGAGAAGATGTTAAGAAGGAGCGTAATTTTTCTCGGCTTTGTGGCAACAGCTTCTGGGACTCAATCATACATCATAACTCGTTGGTAAAGATATTATTATTTAAAGGATAAAGAACAAGATCTCAGTCGTCAGTTGTTCAAGGCTCGTGTTACGGTAACCGCAACCTGAACATGTCATTAAATCAAGCCCCGCGAATAAAACGCGTTGAAACTAGGTTGCATAACTTGCATAAACATTAACATGGAGACCACAAGGTAAGCCTAAATTGAGACCAGAATACATCCTAAGATTAGGAAATTAACTGCGAAAATGTTTTTCGTACATGCAGAAATTTATTTGAACAACTAGAAAACTTTCCGAGTCAAATGAATCAATCTTGCGGACGTACTGGATTTTATTTATGAATCTTCGATGGCTAGATATAATAGTCTATTTCCTGTTTTATGTTACACCTATATTTAATTTTGTAGTCTACTATCTATTTCACTATATTATTTATACATTGCATGTGAAAACTTGTCGAGGAGCTCGTGGCTAAATAAAAACAGCCGCACGGGTCGATCTTTAAGGTTAAGCTACGCTTGCCAAGGTTGGTCTGTGGATGGGTGACCATCTTAACATACCGAGTTTCCTCCGTGCCTCGGAAAGCACGTTTAGCCGTTGGTCCCGGCTGTCATTTGTAGATCTTTGGCAGTCGTTATGGATTGTCAGAAGCCAGTAAATCTGACTCCAGTCTTGCCAAGAAGTACCGTGTTACCCAGTTAATAGTTTGTGGAGGTCTGGTAGGCAGCCGCTCCACGTAAAACAATGGTATTCAGCTGAATCCGGTTTGACTGGAAGCCAACCCCAATATAGTTGGGAAAAGGCTAGGCAGATGATGCATGTGAAAGCTTGTAATTGGCCTTATTTTATTCAAATGTTTATTAGTGTGTTGTATGTTTAGCTGTAATTTTTCCAAAAATTAATAAAATAAAATAAATAAAAATGACCCCTCGAGGGTCGACCGAATGTAGCCCAAGGATGGGGCAAAGTAATCAAGGGCGTCCAAAATCGCCAGTTGGGTGGACGAAATCCAAGAAATCACCTGGATGAGTGCCGCAGAATACCGCATGCGATACTCCCATGCGAGCAAGCTTGGCAGAAATGAAAGGAGGCCTATACATACTACTCTGTCAAGAAAGTACCGGGAAAAGATCAATAATACACAAAATGTCTGTTATTCATCCAAATTTATTTTATCACCTTCAAAGTATGCTCCTTTAGAAACGATACACTTGCGCCAACGAATAATCCATTCATCAAAACATTTTTTAAACGCTGCTTCCGGAATTGAGTTCAGTTTCGCCGCGAATTCTCCTTTATGTCTTCTATCGATTGAAAACGGGTGCCACGAAGTGGTAATTTGAGTTTAGCAAAAAGAAAAAAGTCAGCAGGAGCCATATCTGGTGAATATGGTGGTTGCTGGATGGTATTTGTTGAGGGTTTGGTTAAAAATTCGTTCACAATGATAGCCTTGTGCGAAGGCGCATTGTCGTGGTGCAAAATCGAAGAATTTTCTTTCCACAAATCTGGCCTTTTCGTCGAATTTGCTCTCTTAACGCTCAAACGCCGCATAACGCTCAAATAATATTCTTTATTTACCGTTAGACCTTCCGGTAAGAATTCAGAGTGCACAACACCGCGATAGTCAAAGAAAACAGTGAACATGACTATGACTTTTGATCGACTTTGGCGTGGTTTTTTCGGTTTCGGTTCAGTTGGAAGGCGCCACTCCGAAGCTTGTTGACTAGTTTGCATGTCAAACTCGTAAACCCACGTCTCGTCACCAGTAACAATGCGTTTCATGAATGTTGGGTCCGAACTGACTCGTTCTAGCATGTCCTCAGCGACTTTCATGCGATTGAGTTTTTGGAGAAAATTCAGATCTTTTGGGACTAGCCGAGCAGCAACATGTTTCATACCCAAATGATTAGTTAAAATGGTACGGATCGACTCGTGAGATACAGAAAGTTCGGCGGCTATCTCTCTCAGAGTTGAATGGGGATTTTCAGTCACTATTTCCTTCACTTTTGCGATGTTAACTTCAGTTGCAGATGTTGACGGCCTACCAGAGCGAGGCAAATCTTCCATCACATCTCGACCGCTTTTGAACGCTTTGAACCACTCATAAGCACGAGTTTTTGATAAAGTCGATTCACCGTAAGCCTTCTATAACATTTTTAGTGACTCCGAACACGAAATTCCATTGGCGATGCAAAATTTAAGACAAACTCTTTATTCGATATTTTTGTCCATTATGAAATTCGCAATAAACACTATATATGATATTACTAAAACCAGCACTGTATTTAATATAAATAGCAGATGCAACTCAAACTCCGCGCCAAAATGGAAAACAGTTATGCCAATCTAACAACTACAAAAAAACAAAAATTTGAATTTGGAACCAAAAACAAATCATCCATTCCCGATACTTTTTTGACTGAATGTACATATTTTGATCTTGATGATAATGAATCTTCGTGTCATTTACAATCGGCAAACTTCACAAGACGTATACACAGAGTAAACTAATTTACGCCAGCATTGACGAGCAAGATGGAGGTTCATTTTCAGAGCCGTTCATCTATAAACAGCAATTGGGTTAAGTGGAGTTTCCGCCGGCTGTTCCGCCCCGAGACGCAATGCAATCAAAGAATTAAAGGCTTCCTACTCCTATATATTTTCATTTATCTTTCTTAGTTCAAAAGAAAACTTGATGAATTCTCAATGGTGTTGAGTTTTCGTTTCATTCATGAACTTATAAACACCAAGGGATGTCCCCTTGGTATTTGAGTACTTATATTACACAATTTTGTGGCTTGACTAGAATAAAAACAAATTAATAAAACAAAATGTAGAGTAATAACTGATATATACCTACCATTTAAAGGGAACTCCCTATCCCTGCGAAGTAGTTTAGTACCTAAGAACACTGCTGTGATGACTAATTAAGTAACGATTCCACTTAAACCCGGATGACCACTTTAATTGAGGAAAAATGGTTAACGCCACCACATACCTGAGGTCCTGCATTTCAAGCATACCAGAATAGTCTGATAAATAATACATATAGATATTCAAGCTCTCAGTTAGTAGGCAAGACTGATGCCAATAAATTATAAGGAAGCTTTGCAGTGAATGGATTCCTTTAGATAATGTACTTAGATAGTCACCAACTAGACCCCGTTAGAAATGCATGTATAAATATAGATAAGGACATCGTTATCGTAACAACCATGAACAAGGGTTTAAAGGGTAAGCAATTAATTTTGAATTAGCAAATGACTTGTTGATAACAGGCGATAAATCAGAGATGTTGCCAGGCAGGTTTCGGACCAACAGATTTAAACTTGAACCGAGTTTCTGGATAAGTGTACCACGTATTTTAAAGACAGGTTCTCGTTTCCTGTTTTGAGATGCCAGTTATAAATACGAATTGGCCTGTAGCTAGAACCACTTCAGTGCTTCACAAAACGGTTCTGTATAGCTAAACTTGCAACAGAAAATAGCCTCACGACAAGTTTGACCACGTACTAACTATTATAAACGCTAAGATTTGGATGGATGTTTGTTACTCAATCACGCCAAAACGGCTGAACGGATCTGGACAGAGATAGATTAAAGTCTGGAATAGCACATAGGCTTTTCATATCGGCAGTATGTTCCCTTAGAATAATTTCTGACAAACACGCGGGCGAAGCCGCTGCAGAAGCTAGTAATTCCATACAAGTGCTGTTCTATGCTTAGATATGTAAACCTGGTTCTTAGTAACAAAATAAATGATTCAAGGTTTTAAATTAATATCTACAGATCAATACAGCTTGCAACGCCAATCCTTCAATCTCATATAATATTTCTAAGTAGGGTCAAGTCTATAAATAAGAAAAGGGGTCCTGATCCGAACAGTTGGTCAATGATCAGGGGCCCCATACAGTGATAGGGGGCCAAACTCAGAGTTTGCTAAACGCAATTCTGCATGGATCCAGTTCTACACTTTTGCTTTACATTTTTATTATACCTAGTGATTCAATGCCAGTCCTCACGAACTTAACTTCTTTCATGAATAGTCAGATTGCTCTAATACAATAAGACCCTTCCGAAATGAGGTGCAAAAATTTATTTAGTTCTTCAGGATTTTTGCATTTAGGGGTGAAAAAAATTAAAACCGTTCCAAGTTTGAGCGTTAAATTTAGGAGCTCGCTTCGCTCGCTCTAGTGTTCTGCTCTTTCTCAGTTATTTATTATTTTATTTAACACTTTACGCACACAGATGTACAGAGGCGGACTTAATGCCATCAGTCCATAAATTTACTTCTATTTAAGTATGAAATGAATGATGCAAAGTAAAAATAAAACGTCCACTGCTGGACATAGGCTCATGTATTCTGCCCTCTCTCAGTTAATGAGCTTTCTTGCATCACTCCATAAAGTTACTTTTGTTTAAGTATGAATGATCTAAAAAAAATAAAACCTATCCGAGGAGGGATGCAAAAATTTTCGACCTCGCTTCGCTCGCTCTTGTGTTCTGCCCTCTCTTGGTTCTTGAGCTTACTTGCGTTTCTCAACAATATTGATCGTAGATAATGATGAAAACAAAATTAAAATAATAACACTAATTTTCAAAAATTTGTTTGTGATGTAAGAACATTCCTGAAAATAAAAAACTTCCAAAAAACCTCCCTTCCAAAAATGGCTTGTGATCGCTGTCACAAAAATGAGAGGCCAAAGGCGCAAATCATGATTATTTGGGGGGTGAAACCACATTATCAGACCCGGGTGTCACCCATGTTAGCTACGCTACTGTTTACATCCCCAGTAATCGTTGAAGGACAAATTTTGGCCAACGCGAATATTACGTTGCTACAAAGTTACATAAGTTTTTCTAATGGGAATTTCTAAGCATGAACAATCACAACAATGCGTGTACCACTTCCGTAAATTGTAGGAGCATCGGAAAGTTACGTTGACACACATTCTCTCGTATCGTAATAAATCGACACGCCGCCATCTATTGTTATAATCAGCATCTTGTTGCGTGTCATGGACTAGACAACATTGTGTCTTGTTTATCTAAGTTGGACACTATATCTTAGGGTCACACTCGAGTAAACACTGTAGTATCTAGAAATACCTTCTGGAAGATAAATTAGAAGGTATCGGAGGTGCCCAAGTTTGCTTTTTTATTACTATTGTTAGAACGTCAGATCCATCCTTTGTCTACGATTGATCTCAATGAAAATGTATCAAAAAGAGTAGGTTCACAAGTACCTACTGCGATACATTACTACGCAAGCAAATGCTATGGAAAAAACCGTAAATGATAGTTACCTAATCGATAAGTCAAATCTTAAAGAATCACCAAATTCCTTACAAAGAGACAAGTAGATGAATGAACTAGTACGCAACTGCGACAGTGTTTACTAAAAACAAAACTACGGGCCGCTAATTGGCATTCACGTAAGGTAGGATGTCGATGATTGTTTGGACAAACAATGCTGCCATCCGAGCCGTGGACTAAGATCGAAAGCGTTCCCAACTCCCAACAACAGATTGTATCAACACGCCCGTAAAGTTGCTTAGGAACCACTTTAACTGAATATTGAGTACCTACCTATTGATCAGAGAAACACCGCACTTTATCATCAAGAAGTCACATGTCGGTGGGGCGTCAGAGACCTTGTATTTAGCAGCGTCTATATTTAGAACTATGGTTTTGAATATAAGGAATAATGTTTTTTTTTTTGTGACAGATGACGTGACTCGGTAGTTACTGCGCAAAGTTTAAATTAAATTACATAATCCCGCTTGTAACCTTTTAAAACCATTTGCTAACAAGCCTTCGTGCTATTAAGATAATCTACATTTTACATCGCTCGTATTGCAACCTGCACGCTCGGGTTAAACAAATGCAATCGAAGCATATACTTACAACAAGTAAAATGCAAATCTTGCCTTTTCGAGCATAAACACGATATTATTACAATTTACTGTAATGTTTTTACAGCTGACGAGTGCCCCAATAACTATTGTAATTTACTTTCATTGCAATACATTTATTAATATTGAGTCAACCGCCATTGGCCAATATGAAATCCTGCTAATTTAAACACTCCCACAAAAAATCATGTGGACGTTTATTGTCAATTCAGCCCAATTCATGCTGTCGATTTCATTTTGATTTGCCATTATTTAATTTACTCGCGTCACTTATAGAACATTAGGAGGAAATCAGTTCTTATTATGTTTATTAAGATTGACATTGACGTCGCGCAAGATCAACGAGCTGCTCAACTGTTACCGCAGTATACGTGAGTCATCAATTATATACAGTTTGTAGACAAAATAGTGAATAAGAAAAATATAAAGCTCGACTTACATAAACAGACAGCAGCCAGGAGTTTGACAGCCAGTTGCGGTGGATCACATTCTGGGAAGAAAGGCTTCACGACGTAGTGGCCGAAGGTCAGGGCCACGATGGCCTGCGTGGTCGGCCTGATGATGAGCAGCGCGATCCACATGCGCAGGAAGGCAGGCAGGGGCCCGAAAGCCGTGTAGATGTAGGCGTAGTCACCTCCAGACCTGGTGATGGAGGTCCCCAGTTCCGCATAACACAGGGCACCCAGGGTGGAGAGCAGACCGCTCGCAAGCCATATTATCAATGACGCACCCACAGACCTATGACAAAAATATTCGATGAGTTCTTAGAAAAAATAAATAATTGAAATTCTTTGAAATAAATGATAGCTCGAAAGCACCGATTTCATGTCCTGGCACCGCGCAGTCCCCGCATGCTTCCATGTGCAAAGTTCGAAATATCGAACCTAGCGCCACAACATCAGATTAATTCAAACCGCCAACTGATTTAGTATTGCCCGTACGCAAACTTAATAAACTCCTGCTGTCAAAATATTAACACAAATCAGCACTCTTATAAACAGTGATTTTAGACGTAGATAGAATAAAATAAAATATTGAGGAACGAAAATTAATTATTTGTTATTATGCTATTTTTTTACAGTCGTTGGTAAATTATATCATAATTTGTGTGGCCCCAAATTACTGCGAAAACTACTAATTCAGTTGACTTTTTAAGAACATGGCCATAATTATGCGATAGAGATAGCACTAGAGACTTTTAAGTAAATAAGTCATTTATTTTGCAAATATGGGTACAGTACGTGGTGATAAGAAGATAAAAGATAGGTTCAGCCATATTTTACCGTTAGGCATGCAAAAGTAATAATTTGACCCTAAAACAAGAAATGAATAAATACATCGAATAGTCTTAAATCACCGGGTAGATCACTTCAATACAATTCAATCATTAATAATCCATAATCAACCATCAGTAATCAATAATCAATATATCTCATTACAAATCAAATGTCAAAATGAATTAAATGATGATAAATAAGTAAAAATTAAAAATTTCACAATATGGAGTAATTTCTGCAGTGAATGCATAATAAATAATGCATAACAAACAACACACACAGGAACAACATTTAGATCACACACTACTTTTTCAAAATTGTTTGTCAGTAAGGAATTCACTGACAGTGTAGTATACTTTATGCGTTAAAAAGCTTTGGAGTCTGTTTTTGAACAGTGATAGCGGCAATTCTTTCCATTGCTTAGGTAACTAGAAAAAAACCGACCGATCGCAGCCATGTAGTATATCTACTGCATGGCTCCGGTCATTTATAACACTCTTGCGCATTAGTGCTGTTTTGGCGGGATGGGCACATAGTTATTGTCGCGTCTATTATGTGGAACTACGTCAGCTAGACGTTTAAAACGATTTGGGTTAGACTTCACAAACACAGCTACTTCCGTTATGTACAGACTAGGTAGTGTTAATATTTTGTGCTGTTTAAAGTATAGCATGCAACTATCAGTGGATTTAAGCTTAAACATCGCCTGTAGACATCTTTTCTGTGCTTTAAAAACTGTTTCTCTTTCGGTTGAATTTCTCCAGAATATTATACCGTAACGTAAGTGGGATTCTGGTAAGCCATAATACGCAGTAAGAAGCGCATCCATATATATTATTGGGGAAAGTGAATGCAGAGCGTATGCGGACTTACTAATTCTCTTACATAAAGTATGTGCTTTCCAATTTAGGTTTATATCTATTATAAGTCCGAGAAATTTTGTATTTTCTACTTCTTCTACAACTTCATTGTTGTAGTGTATTTTAGGGCTAATTCTAGGAATCCGTTGACTAAAATAAATATTTTTTGTTATTTGTAAGTTTATTTTTTAATTATTTGCCTCTAACCAATCTACAACTTTTTTATACAAATATTTATGTCCCTTCATATGTGTCCACACTTTTACTTGGTATTGTCACAGTACTATAGTCCCCAAACAGTGTTATCAATGCATTCAAGTAAATCGTTTATGTACAATATAAATATAAAAGGACCCAATACGCTCCCCTGCAGTACCCCTAACATAACGTGACGCTTTGAAGATCGAAATATTTCTTCACGCTTTGTGACTGGATTAATTTGAAAAATTTCAGTAATTTGTTTTCGATCTTTTAGCTAAGATTCAAGCAAACTAAGTAAATTGCCCCTAATACTACAGCTTTAAGAACAGAAAAATCCACGTGGTCAAAGGCCTGTGTCATATCACAAAATATTCCACATATAGGTAGGTATTCGTTTGTCGAACCCTGAATAACATTATTAATGAAGTCATAAATAGCCATATTAATAGTCCTATGTTGTCTAAACCCCTGTTCGTCACACAGAACATTATTTTTTTCAATTAATTTATATAGTTCGTTATAAATGTATTTCTCAAATATTTTGGAAATCACAGGTATAAGTGCGATTGGGCGGTAATATTCCTTTGATTCTCTATTCTCATTCTTAAACATTGGTTTTATTATTGAAGTTTTAAAGGCATTTGGGAATACGCCTGCGCTGATACTAAGGTTAATTATATAACTTAGGTGACCACAAACTTCCATTGATAAGCATACGGAAGGCGGCGGGAGTAAACACATAAAAATCATATTTTAATCATAGGTAATTGGAACATGTACAAAAGTAATTAACCGAATAAAGAGATAAGTAGTCAATTTGGTTTTTTTTTTCGCGTGGCTTTAGTCACGTAGCCTTTTCCACAGAAACCGTGCATTTTCCGGAAATTGTTTTGTATCAGTGAAAAATAAATTGAACGACCTGTTAACATATATTTCTAATTCTTTATCATATTACTTTAGTTCAATACCTAGTTAACCAATATTAGAACCTAAATGTGATGCAATGACCTTTTCAGTAAAGTTTCATCGGAGTTACATCATCTTACCATCCCTACCTTGTGGCTATTCCACCAATTCGCACTAAGAGTTTTCCAAACGTCTTTTATAATGCTCACAACAAAGGAGTGGAACTCTTTGCCTGCGTCTGTGTTTCCAAAAGCTTACAACCCTAATCTCTTCAAAGTTAGAGTGAACAGGCTCCTTCTGGGTAGGCTCGCTCCATCGTAGACTTTGTCTCTGTCATCTCTGATATAGACTAGAGTCAAGAGTAAACGCATTACAAACAAATAAAAAAAAGACATACATGAGGGCAGCTGGTTTTAAATGCGGCATTCCAAATCGGGGGCTATAGGATAACCCCGGTTCCATCCTCAGGCCCATATTGCTGAGTAATATTTTCATCTTGGTTGGTCAATCAAGGAAAAATACTTAGAATTTAGAAAATATTTGTATTTGTCCTCGTAAACTATACCTACCAAAACTTTAGACAGGTAGGAAAGTGGGAAAAATGTTAACCTTAATCAGAATAAGGTTGTAATATTTATAGTCATAAAAGCGAAAGAAATTAAGCGTTTTAAACAAATTTGGACGGTAAAATTTAACAAATAATGTATATTTTTCTCGCCGAAGTTATGAGAAGGCTATTAACACTAGATTTACCTACATACCTACTCTTTTATAGGCGACTAGCACTTCGCCCGCGACTTCGTTCGCGCGGGTTTAGTTAGAACTCCAGGAACTTCATCTCCCCGTGTAAGTTACTTATTAACAGACCAAACGTTCGACCACGGCAGTTCACGCAAACTGCAACATTTTTCTTACTTAGAGTATTTTTATACCCATCATAACTTAAACTTATCATCATAACAAAAAGTCCAATTTGAATAATTAAAAGTGTAATTTACTTGTTCATAACAATTTAAATAGGTAAGAATTAATATCTATCATGATACTAAAATCACCACTATTCCATTTCACCCGGGTTTTGATTGTATTATTTGAACAAAAAGCGGTCATTGTGACTTAACCATAATAGTTAGATGTATACCCTACTTTTTTGTACATATTAGTGTCTTCTACAAAACTATAGTACATCACTTTGCTATATGGTCAATAGTTTCCGCAGCGTACGCGATATAAGGATCTTTTTTGGTATTTTTTTTTTACACCTTGGGTTACACTATCGAAGTTTTCATACGGATCCCTAACTTTTTTGAAAATATTCTATAGCCTATGTTCATCAAGGATAATTGAGGATTCTAATGGTGAAAGAATCTTTCAAATCGGTCCAGTAGTTTCTGAGCCTATTCAATTCAAACAACCATACAAACAAACAAATCTTTCCTCATTATAATATTAGTGTACCTAGATATATCTGTTACCGGCAATCTGTATAATCCGGTATTCTATAGAATACCTAGGCATTGTATAGAATACCTAAAACATTCAGGTAATGTATGAAATAGTATTCATTTTATATT
Source organism: Lacanobia oleracea (assembly GCA_950371165.1). Classification (NCBI taxonomy): domain Eukaryota; kingdom Metazoa; phylum Arthropoda; class Insecta; order Lepidoptera; family Noctuidae; genus Lacanobia; species Lacanobia oleracea. The sequence goes on from OX493393.1 coordinate 9,679,154, forward strand.
TATTTTAGACTTCGGGCTTAGAGTAGCCCCCAGATCCGGTCAGTAGCATTTCAATGATTTCAATACATGCGTTGACACGTGCGGTTTTTACCGAATGGCGGAAAAAAACCCTACACCCACCCACGACAAAGATCCTAGTCGTGGGCGCGAATTATGATAAATTAAAATTTCAACATGATATTGATTTCGATTTATAACATTAGTAGGATACATATTTGTCATTTATTTCTGGAACTTTTAAAACCCACGCAGACAAGTCGGGGTAAAAAGCTAGTACTTATTTAACAAAATTCAAACGCGACTCCATTATCATCCCTAGGGTCCTGTTGCCTTTGACATTTGACACATTCTTGACACATTGATGTTTGACGTACCTATTTCAATCTTAAAATGAAAATATTTATTTTAGCGTGTGTCTTGAGTTAATTAAATTATTAAATCTTAGTCGACTGTGCATGACTGTAGTTTTCTAGACATTTCAATAAAGGATGTTCTTTAGGCTTTGCACGGGTGCAAATTATATACTAAAACCTTCCTCGAGAACCACTCTATCTATTAACACGCATCAAAATCCGTTGCGTAGTTTTAAGATCTAAGCATACATAGGGACAGACAGACAGTGGAATCGACTTTGTTTTATACTAATGTAGTGATTATCCTAAACTGTTTTTCTTAGTCATTACTAACTACATTTCTACTCCCACGAATAGTGAGTTGAGTCTATTCATAGGAACGTATTTGAAGCTGAATGAGACGATTCAGTAATTAATATTAGGGATAGAAACTACGTATGATAGAAGAAACTACGTATTTAATAGGGACTCCGCTTCCTCCGCTTGTTAATGAATCTATACTAATACCTATATAAAGCTGAATAGTTTGTTTGTTTGCTTGAACGCGCTAATTTTAGGAACTACTGGTCCGATTTAAAAAATATTTCAGTGTTATATAGCCCATTTATTGAGGAAAGCTATATGTATATATCATCACGCTAAGCCCAATAGGAGCGGAGCAGGAGCAGACGAAGTTGCGCGGCTCAACTAGTAAACTATATGTTTAATAACTTAAAATCTTAAAATACTTGTAAATTGTAAGATTTGTCGTTAGTTTGCGGTTGTGGCTAATGTTACCTAATTACTTTACTAAGCACGCTCAATATGTACCTACCTATTTTATTAATGGTGTAATATTAACTAATAATATTATGACAAATACTAAATCATCTTTTTTATTTGACATCAATTTATAGATTATAGATTATAGATTATAGATATGTTAGTAACAAAAACTTTAGATAATAGCTAATTACCAATGATGAGAGGTCACAACACACAATAGTTTAATTCGTTTTTCAGGTAGGTACCAGTGTTTCAGATGTTCTAGTTACTTATTATAATCTCGATTAGAACTTTCATTTCAGAACTATAAGGTACCTATACCATAAACTACTTATCATTTCATAAAATCTAATATTTAAAAATCTAGTGTCACAGTGTTTGTTATCGAACTCCTCCGAAACGGCTTGACCGATTTTTATGAATTTGTTTGTATCTAGATCTAAGAATAGGTCTTAGGCTATTTTTTTATGTGGCAAAACAACGTTTGCCGGATCAGCTAGTAAGTAGTAATCTTTAAGTGCATGCTATCATGGGCGATGGAAGAGAGTGCACTTACACCTCCTTGACTTTCAATAAAACATACGAAAACATGAAGATATTAATAAGTATATAAGCGGAATGTAGTAAAAAAGACCTAGCATATCCGAGGCACGGTACATCAACCTCCCTGGCTCGGCCTAGCTCCGGACATCTGTTCCCAAGCCTCTCTGCATAAGTCATCTAATTTAATGAAGTTGTGTTGTTTGAAGTTTTTATGAAAAGGGTCAAAGAAATCTATCCTTTTCCTGGCAGGCTTTTGAAGATGCAACCCCTGAATATAGTCCTGCCAGCGCCAATGCATGCTATACAGGGTGTTTCAGGAGATAAGAAATTACCACGCACTTTTGAAACACTCTGTAAAGAGTAAGGTTCCTTATGAAAGGGGGCACAAACAGCTAATGTTACTTAGAAAGGTTTCAGTGCCATGGTCTACCAGTTTTCAAATAATGAATGAATCTAGGCAAGCGTGTCAATCGTGGCTTGAAAAACTACCGTGAGAAAATCCCGAACGTGACTGCAGTAGGTATTTATTAATTGCTTATTTTATACTGCAATTATGTTTCATTTTTTATTTAGAGATGCAGCGTTTCCAATAAAAACTTAATTATTTTTTATTAGTTTCGTTAAGTTCATTTGAAATTTTCTTCTTGACCTCTATAGAAGCTGAAATAGTATCTAGTCTAGTCTGTATAAGGGTTAAGTCGACACGAATAGAAAGAGCGATGAACGAGGAAGGTTTGTGTATTTAAATTGCACCAGCACTGGGGCAGGTCGCTAGTAAAGTGCGACTCGTAGTAGCCATAATGAAGTGACACTCTAGCAGCCACAGACCACAACGGTTCTCGAAATGTTCGAACTCTGAAGGCAACTATAAAATCTACGGGTTTGATATGATCTAGCGTAATGCCACTTGGACAAACTCATGTACTTCACTCACCTCTTTTATCTGTTCTGTGACTTCATTACATAGTATAAAACAAAGTGCCTTCCGCTGTCTGTCTGTCCCTATGTAATCTTTAAAACTGCGCAACGGATTTTGATGCGGGTTTTCTTAATAGATGGAGTGGTTATCAAGGAAGGTTTTAGTATATAATTTGCAACTGTGCGAAGCCGGGGTGGGATAAGTTTTCTCTGACAAATGACATTTCGTGTAAACTCCTTTTCCGGAAGCCTACAAAACAAAATCACGAGCCCACCCAAGAGGATTTAACGAAATTAGAATACAATTGGTGGACGAAACTTGAACCTTTAATGTCCCCTACGAAGTCGGCAGGGTATCGAATATCCGTTGATCCCTTTTTAAAAGATCATCGAAGTTAATACGATATCGAAGAATGTGAAGGGTCATTTACCCGACTACCGTTTGTAGATCACGATAATTTACAAGTTAATTAGTGAGAAAATACCGCTCTTGATTTTTTAACTCATTTGGAAATGGGTTACAATGGTAGAAAAGGTGTTAATTGAATCAGTGATTTTCTAAATTATCTAATATTTCCGATTTTAAAAACGCAGTTATTCTGTTGAATAGGTAGGTCGATACATACCCAACTAGGTAGGACCTTAGTTAGATGTAAGCAGAAATATCTGCGTACTCGTCAGTAAAACTGTGATAAACACTTGGAACGTATGTACCTACGTAGGTAGGTTTATGATAATTGAACTTAACCGGTCGCTAAATGTTACAAAATATCATACCAGTAGTATTTCGTAATGATCATATCGCATCAGCAACGTATCACAACAAATCCTACGTATTCTCCTTAGAATCTTTTCTATATCTACCTATAATAAGGTCTCGAAATCAACAATCCACAGTATCGATATTCCATATATCGCTGATTATTACCTGAGTTTCAACTGCCTAAGCACTAAGCAACCTTGACCGAGCTGCTCCGTGTGACTTGTAAGGGGTCCGTTCACCGTTCACCACTCGTGTCAGAACGACCATCTGGCTACACTGCGCTGTACCTACTTAGAATGGTGCAATATTTACCATCACAAATCTCAAAATATTTTAAAATTAAAACTCAATACATATCAGGCCCGGCCGTCCCACATGTGGAGCGTAGACTATTGTCTTTTAATCTGACGGGTTACGTAAGTAACTAAATTAACAGTTTTAAGGGTCAATGTTATCTGCTTGGTCTTAAAAACATAAGTAAACATCTCAAGTTTTCTACGAGATACGTGTTACTTCTGAATCTAAGTTCGTTGACTTGCCGACTGTACATTGTGTATGGCAGCCACAGGTTGTGTATGGCAGCCACAGGTGCGTTGTGTACAATGCCATAAATGAAAGTTAGCAACCGCGGTCACCTACTGACCAATACGTTTAAGTAAACGGACAAGACTTTATCAATAAAACCAGGAACTTATGTAATAATAACGTAATTAAAAACCAGTGGCGTAGTTAGTCCCGAAGGGGCCTGCATCAAGCATTTTTCGGGGCCCCGTTATTTGGGGTACCTATTGTTTTTTTTTTTCAACAAAATAGGCCTAGGCAAAATAGGCTAGCTCAGAAAGTGTCTTGGCAGGCTACGAAGGTAACGGCGGGACTAAATGTGGCTTTGTGACCACACGTTGGGGCCCTTGTAGTCCGGGGGCCCCGTATCTTTGATACGGCGGACGCGGTAGCTACGCCCCTGTTAAACAAGTATTATTTGGGATTACGTTCATTTAGTAATGCAACTGTTTTGTAAAACAACTTATTTATAAACTTCGTATTCCAAACTTTGAATTGCCCTGACTTTATTGCTGAATTATGTGTTATAAAGACAAAGTTAGATGTAGGAATTTGGGTAGCAGATTATAAGTATAAAAAAATCTAACTACATAACAGAAAGTGATAAAGCGCAGGTTTATAAAACTATGTCGCAGATAAGATACCTACCTACTGCACGCAAATCAAGGAAGGAATTATAAACAATAGAGTCGTGATGTCGTGGTGTTTTTTGCGTACACTGCTTAAAAGATATTTATCCAAAATTCAAATTGATAACCGGGGTTGAAGATAACTAAAAACTAAAAAGAGTGCATTTCATTTAAAGAATTCGTTTTGAAAGATAATAGGTACTTAATTTCAGATTTCAGCAATTTAATTTAGGAACCAGAATATTGTTTATTCAAAAACACAAATCCAGCGTCTCGAATTCAGCGATAAGTGCGAACCGATAAAACTGAAGAATTAAATTTGTACACGCGAACTGACTGAAAACATACTTCAAAAGGCGGGAAACTTGAACACTCTGCTTACCCAGTATATAAGAACACTCCAGTCGGAGATATAAATATTCCGGAACCAATAATAGTCCCAATAATAATCCCAACTCCATTAAACAATGTTATTTTACGTTTCAAAACCACTTTGCCATTGCTGGCCTGAGATTCTTCACCCATTTCGCAAAAAATCAATCGCGTACACCGGTAAACGCCACGCACGTGGGTCAAATACGCGCGCTAGCCACGCTGTGCCGCGATCACACGACCATGGAGTGACTGGCCGCCACGGAATATCTCACACGACTGAATCATCACTTTCTGTTACCATTTTATGATCTGCGAAACTGGAATAGACGGTGCGGGGCTGACGTCAGGCGCAGTGTAAGGACGCGACTCAGCCGACCACTGCGAGCAGTCGCCGCAGCGCATGTGCGAGGCGCCACTCGGAACTACTCGGGCACCAAGCGCGCCGGGACCGTGTCGGGCCCGAAAGGGACACCATCATAGTGTCCCACATAAACCAGACAAAGACAGCGATTCCAATTGCCCAAGTTGAACTTGTTGCAGCCGGCACAATCAGGGCTCCTTTAAACTTTGACAGGAATAAAAAATAATTTATGAATGTGTTTATGGTAGCGATAAAAATATAATGCCATTGATATTGTCACTTTTCAATTGCACTTCCTGGTTCGTGGACATTTACTGCTTGACAACAACGGTATGACGATACTTTATGGTGAAGTTTCATCATGTTCCATTGGTAGGCGCGTTTTAATAATAGGTAGCCACTATGAAACTACCTGAACATGTTGGCGCTACTTATTTGTTCATTTGGGACTCTGTCTCGTAAATCTCTGCCATTCCAAGGAGTTGCCAAGGAAAGCAGCAGAAGATATAATGTCAATAGTATCCTACACATTCCACAGGCAGTAACAATAACTAGCAAGTGGTCATCTTACCTAGAAAAATAATAGGCACCTACACTGAAATTCAGAGTCAACTTTGCTTCATATGAATAGGTCTATAGGTAATCAAATCTCCTCAACAGCATAATGTTTGAGAGACAATCTAAATCAACGACAAATTAAAGACAGCGCTATGAACTGAGGGCTAGGGTAGTAGGATACCAACCCTCTTTAACAAACAGATTAAAAAATTGGGGGACTCCTAGTTAATGAATAGAATATAATAGAATAGTATGATTTTATTTGCAAAGAATGTAGGTATATTATACATAAGATGTTACGAATATTAGGGTTCCTTGACGCTAGCTGTGGTAGGTATAGGTACTAGGTACTTACCTATACCTTAATACCCGATCCCCGTATAAACTACCTACAAGTGACACCAACTCCACTAAACCATCAACTAGGTCCACTTCCATACGAAAGCAACATACTAATTCTCTTCAAAGTTAGAGTGAGCAGGCTTTTTCTGGGTAAGCTTGCTCCATCGTAGACTTTGTCTCTGTCATCTCTGACCTAGACTAGAGTCAAGAGCAAACCCATCACAAATAAAAAAAGAAAAACAAAAAAAAACTAAAACAATTGTACCAAAAATTTTCGGCGAGCTCTTCGGTGTCAGCAGAATAAAATAACAAGCCCATTCACAATTCCGCAGCAAGCTATAAGCCTCTTTCATAGGCACGATTATACCTTAAATTACCTACTACAGTTATGTCATTTCCTAGCAGAGTAGGAAAGAAAACAAATATCTACAAATCTCCATAAGTAGCCGTCTCTAGGTAGCTTTCCTCCCCTAATGGGGAGATATTTAAAACCAACTGATTATTAGTTCCGACTTTACAATTGGCAAAAAGAAAGATGGGATACTTCCGATCTTTGCAATGACACTCTCGTGGTCTAGGGTTCTAGACGATTGAAACTGAAAACACGTCCACGTCCGTAGTTGTAAATTTGTGACTCTCCTAACAACGAACAACACAATAATTATGTGACAATAACAGACGAGTCTACAACAGGCCAAAGATTTTATAGTAAGTAACAATACTCGTCGGTAACTGATGCACTACTAATGTCATGACAGCACGTAAAAACACGTCTTCATAGGTTATGAACATAATTAGATTTTGCGTAAACGCGTTGTTATTGGAAAATAAATTGTTGCTCTACAATCAAAACTAACACGAAATAAATATCGTAATAAAATTATGTTAATCAGCCAAAAACAACAGATTTATGAACATACCTCTAGTGTAAGTATATTATGTTGATCATTGTAATCATGTTTTTGAAGACATCGCGGGAGACATCCTGAAATAACACGTATTTGCAGCAGCGATGCGCCCGCGCCGTGGCGCTGGCGTCGCGCGCTTATCCGACGCCATTTTCACACAAACCCCGAGCTTTCCCGCACACAGGTACGTACCAGAATTTTCGCATTGAGACAAAACTTACAAGTTAAATAAAATTGTATCGTACACAAATCACTTCAGTGAACCAGTGCGTCCGTTCTCACTCAGGAAACTATCTAATTAACACTCAATTTTATTCAGCCGTTCAAAAACAAGAACATTGACCCTCGAGCACACGTAATAGTTAACATGTTTTTTGTTCGTTGTGGTAATTACTGAATACAAAAACATAAAAATAATAAGTCTAATTAAAGTAGAGCTAAGAAATTGAAATAAATCGAAGTAAAATATCCGATGTGCACTTCAGGAGGGTATCGCGGATAAATAACATCTAAAAGTGAACTGAGGAATGTGACCGTCATGTTTCGGTTACATCAACGCAGCTACTACAACATACGGTTACCTATGTAACTGTTTCTCGTAATTAAACTGTACACTCTTCGAAAGACAATCTATTTATGTCATCATGTCCTTATTTTTTTAATAGATCAGCGAGCATCCCCCGCAGCGGCAGTGTTGCGAGACACGAGTCGTGTCGCAAGCGGAGCTGCCCTTGCACGTGCTGTCCACACATTACGTGTCGCTCTTCAGCTGAACACTCATCTGGACAACCGTTTAAGTGTAAATCAAGTAATCGAAGATCAGATGACACTCATCCATACAACTGACGGCAAAGAAGACATCATGACTGATACGACCATGAAAGAAGATCTCGGCAAATCTTCGAGACCTGTCAGAAACAGACGATACACTCGGTAAGTAAAACATTGACATGTATGAGTCATTACTTTCAGTATTCAGTATAATTTTCTTTGTGCGTCACTTACATATCATCTACAATGCCTCAATGCCCTTTATTCAAAAATGAAACTATTTACGAACTCCGATGTGTTGTCCATGTTTTTATTTGTCAGTAACGTATTTGTTCCAATTTGATGTTTGACTTTTACAGAAGGAGCTTGGTCGCAGGCCAGCGTCCGCAAAAAAGGCTTTTCACACCAGAAATTAAGCGCTATCTTAAAGACTGGCTAGTGCGTCGAAGAGATAACCCGTACCCCAACAGGGAAGAAAAAAAGTATTTGTCTCGCGAAACGGGCCTCACATACATACAAGTAAGTCATTTACACATTATTTTAAAGTTCATTGTTTTCTGATTTTTATACATAGGTATCAGGTTTGTGCCTAACAGCAACCTAATTGGATCGATGCCAGAAATTGCTATTTGTACATAAATAGGCACTATTTTTGTCCCTGCTTTGTTGACTACTGTTCACCGTTTAACGTTCCTAAGTGAAAAACTAGATTAGCCTATTGTAAAAAAAATACTACAACGTCGTTTAGCAATTAATACAACGATGGGTTTTTAAATAGATTTCATAGTTCCCATTCAAGTGCCTAGGTATCAGAAATACTACACGACCTACTATCTAACAATTTTAAACTAAATAAAAATGATGATTACCTATCTATTTACAGATTTGTAACTGGTTTGCCAACTGGCGAAGGAAGTTGAAAAATGTGAATATAGACAGAAATCAGCAAACATGGGGACACCTGATACGCACATACAATGATCGCGCTCAGGGCAATGTGGAACAATTCAGCATCTGCTCCGATGACAGCATATGGAGCGAGTCCGACCCCACCAACCCCGACGACAACCTAGACAATGATGGCGAACTAACTGGCAGTCCTGAAACTATCACTGAATACCATCACGACGATTCCAATAACTCTTCAATTATGAAAGAAAAGTGCGTAAACTTCAACAATAACTCCTACAAATCGGACGCAAATGAGACTGGACCAGAGGAAGCAAAAACGATTACTAGTCCGATGTTACTCAGCAAGTGGTTGGAAAGCGCAGCCAGATTCCAACCAAGCGAGTGCAATTACTCTTGGTGGGCTGATGGCAAACGAAGAAAACCAGACACAAAGATCCAGCGGATTACGATAAATACTTTGTCTCGGCACGACCGAGACGAGGTGGAAGCAGCGGTGGCCCTGACTGCTCTAGCAACTGCCACCAGCCGCATCGCAGCACCGTGATCTAGACTTAACAAACTGAACATTTGTCTATAACCTTATATTTTTAACTGGTGAATACTCTTTGTAATAAGGTATCAACTGCCAATATGAATATTGTTTGTATTTTTAGTTAGATAAGTTTAGACAGCTACGTAAATGAAATTTACTACTACGTAATACCAATTAAATCAGTGTTGCTCAAGTATTATTAAAAGTGTAAGTATCTCATGGAAGCGATCCTGCTTGTATAGTCATTAACTTTTGATCTCTATTGGACTAAGTAGTTATAAGTTGTACCTCCAACCAAAGAATGTGTTTCAAGATTGAAATAAAAATAAAATTTTGTTGAATAATAAAACTGTCTTATTTAGAAACTTTTGAGGAAGTCCCCACTGTCCCCAAAACGTTTCTCTGGATCATTCGTCGTACCTTTTTTGTACCGGGCCGAGCATTAACGCAGTGTGACCACAGTCAACTTACATGTGACAGCAGACGGTTCCACAAGTGCGTCGCCACGCACTTCTCGTATTACTGTAAGTGTAAGTAGTCCAATATGTAACGTCAGAAAGTTACGCCACTATACCCACACAGACCTGGGGCCTATTTCATAAAGCTTAACAAGTCGACAATTTGTCAGAAATTACGACATTTGTCGGATTGTCACGACAATTGCCGTTTCATAAAACTTGATATAATTATTATTGTAGACAGGGATACAGTGGTAAATTGTCACTATTTCTTGTTTGTGTCATAAAACCATTGTCATTACAAGTCTTGTATAAAACACCTGTCAGTGACAGTGATAGGTAGATAATTGTCGATGACAGGTAAATGATTGTCGGTGATAGGTAAATAACTGTTTATTTTTTAACAATTATCCTCAAACATACTACGAAGTACGACTACAAGAAAAGTTAATTCTCGCTCTAAATTCTCTCCTTCACATATTTTGTCTTAAAATAATAATCATTGTCACTACTATTATCACTGCTAGAATTGAACATTTTTACATAAGTAGTATTTTCTCCGTGAATCGACACTTGTCATTAATCCCGACACAGGCCAAGGGTGCCTATCAAAAATTTGACAAGTTCATTCAAGTCAATTGTCAAAAAATCCTCTACAATTTGTCGTACCTACTTATTTTCATTGTCACTTGTTCGACTTGTCGTGACAATTTGACAAATTTGTCGGATTTTCCGATTACAAATAAATCAGACCAAAAGATTTATGAAAAGTACTGTCACCTGTCACTGACAATTGTAAGCTAAGTAAGCTTTATGAAACGGGGCCCAGGCATGTGTCAGCCAAAGACTACAATATTGGTGTGCCGCGTGCGGCCGCACACAACTCTCGTAACGACAACAGAGTTTTACGATAGTAGGTACGGTGGCTTGTGGTGCACGTCAGAATGACACGACTCTGCAGCCTCGCCCCCGGGTGTAACGATTGAGTGTTACGTCAGTATTGCCACACACACACAGACCCTTCGTGTGACGAATGAATGATAAGTACGATTTGGTGACCATCCGAACACACCTCTCATATGACCATCAGAATACACCTCTCATATGACCACCGAGTATTACAACAGTGCGGCCGCACACCCCTCGTGTAACTGGAGGTTGTTTCAACTGAGAGGCCACACATATCTCTCGTGTGACGGCAGATTGTTACGACACACACCGATCGTGTGATTGCCGTGTCATCCATACTCGTCCATATTCGTATATAAAGCTGAAGAGTTTGTTTACTTGAACGCGCTAATCTCAGGAACTACTGGTCTGATATGAAAAATTCTTTCAGTGTTAAATAGCCCATTTATCGAGGAAGGCTATAGGCTATATATCATCACGCTAAGACATCACGAAAATTGCGGCGCAGACGTGTGTGGCGCGATGGCTATTCTGTGACAACACTGCATTTTTTACAAATAACTTGTTTCGTTTTTGTTGTTGTTGTAAGAATGTGTGTTTTTATTCTTGCAATCTACCTGCTTCAGGACATTTATCTAGAGGTCACGCACGATCAATGATTTGTCTTGAATGAACAGAATAACCCAGTGGCTTGTCCATCAGCTTTTCCCAAGAGGTTATATGAGGTCTTAGGGGACTTTTCTTTTTAGTTGATGGAAGGTATTGGTGCTTTTCAATACGTTTGGACTTTTGGAGTAAGATTTGCGCGTTTTGGGTTTGATTTGGTTTGTAGCGGTTTGAGCAATCATCTCCTGCCTCCATTGGCATATCATGCGTAGGCTTAAATTATATAAGTACGCAGTATTCTTTGATTGGAAACGTAGAATTTCTAGGTTTGAGTCGGCGGCAGTTCCCCACATCTCCACTCAGTATGACCTTATGAGCTTCAATATACATTTGTATAAAAGGAGTTTGTTTTCCAGTCATAGGTACCTTAGAATTTGCGAAACATCAGCCAGAACATCTTCCTTTGTATGTCGTAGCCCGACTGGTTTCCTTTTTTTTCGGGTTCCGTACAAAAAAACCCGGTTTTCGGTGAAACCGGTTTGAAAATAAGTATTTTAATTCTTTTCTAAATGACATTTTTAAACGGATTGTGAGACCGCTCACATCTCGAATCTTTTCAATTAAGTAAGTATTCAATATAGACATCTATTAATAATAAAATAAATAATTAATTTCAAATAAAAACTTTTTATGAAAAGTAAAACGACTTCCAAATAAAAAAAACACAACTACAAAGTATAAAATAACTGTGTGTAAGTCTTTGGTTGTTTTTTTTTTGTAAAATAGTTTTTAATTTTTCACTTTTTTGTGGTAGTTACTCCACTCCACACCTAAAACACCACTAGAAAGTCGCAGGAAAGCAAAATAAGCAATTTCATTTGAAATGAATTATCTTGTTTGTCATCCAAGTAAACAAATGCTAGCTATTTTGATTTAAAAGCAAAACAACTTTGTCATCCGGATATAATGAAAAACTAGAAAAATCGGAAACTTGAAAAGAACCGGGTTTTTTTTTTTTTTGTCGGTGGCCACTCGCAGTTTCAACCCTAGAGGGTTGTCAACTACTGAACCGGACTTGCCTGTGTGGGCCTCAAGAATTTAAGGCCCCCAGCCGAGGCTACAAAACTTATATACTAAACTCCGCTCGCTGAGGGCACCCTCTGTGGGGTACGGACCTCGGCTCAACGGCGTCGTTTTGGGGGGGGCAGCAAGAGACTGGCTGGGTCATGTCATTATTTGGGGAATCATTTATCACTACTGGCTCAGCTTCGCGGGCTGGCTCGTTTGGCAAGACGGGGGGGAGCATTACTGGGACGTCGCGACGGACCTCGGCGGCGAGGTCGGAATACGAAACGCGGTCTGTATTTGTGTGTCTTGAGAGTGCTGGTTTCCCTACAGCTTTCTTGAAGGACGGTGATTGGGTCGTCAGGATCGACGAGAGTATGCCGAGGACGGCGAATCCTACTAATCTTGGAGGGAGCGTATCGGGTAGCCGATACGATTAAGGGATTCTGGTGCTTTTCTGCAGATTCGATGAAGTGCTTAGTAAGACGCTTCATGAATTGCTTGATAGTTGGGACTTTGAGGTCGACATGTAGTCGGTCATTCCGAACGAACCACGGAGCGCCCGTGGCCTTTCGGAGAAATCGGTTTTGGATGGTCTGCATCCTATGGATATATCGATCCTTTGTGTGTGCGAAAACGGCACACGCATAGGTCATTATCGGACGTATGCACGTGGTATAGATGCGCAGCTTGCATTTAAGGGATAGCTTGCTGCGTGCATTCAGCATAGAACCGGGTTTTTTAGCCACTAAAAATATGCCGAAAAACAGGTTTTTCGGTGAAACTGGTTTGCATGCCCTTACATATAAGGTATACGTACCCAGGTATACGTACTTCATCATGTTGGGTTATATGGATCCCGTTTAACTCGACAGGAGGGGTTGCCTCGCACCTAAGGGTAAAAGTCACGTGAACAGATTTAGTCTCGTTCAATTGATGCGCCAGTCTCGAACCCATTGAGATACATCGCTAAAGCTTCTTTGTAATAAAGTGAATTCACGAAATAACGAAGTTCTAGATTTTCGTGTGTAGCTCGGACTGCTGTGTCGTCTGCGAATATGTCTACGATCACGTTGTCATTTACTGGTAGGTCATGAGTGAATATTAGATATAAAATTGGTCCCAAAATGCTGCCTTGGGGGATTGCTATCCATGATTTACATAAAAATGTTGCCGATTCATTGTAGTATAGTGGATTGCACAGAGTACATGATATGTGGTAGCTTGTGGGAACAGTTTTCGGTATTTTATATATTATGTTATGTATGTGTGCGCGCATGAGTAAGTGTGTACGCGCGCGACCGGCCGACCGCCTGCATGTTTGTATGTAGGTACAATAAACAGTGTGCTAAGTTGCTAACAGCAGCCCGCAGTTTCACTTGCCTCCCACTACATACTCAACAATAAAAGATTTTAATACAGGACACCTTCGTGAAGTGTGTGAGATATCGAGAAAAGCAGTTGTACAGTACTTCTTATGTAAGTTCATTAAGCCCTACTGAATGGTTATTTCATGAAAAAATCATTCAATAGGGCTTAAGGTGGATGCTCCAGGGTAGCCCGCGAAATTCAAATATTTTTATGTTTTTTACAATTTGCCGGTCAGTGTGAAGCTGTATGTGGACCAAATGCGATCTGCGACCGTAACGCGTATTTATCTAAAGAATTATAACCATTTTAATCATCAATATAGCCCTCTAAGTTCATGTAGTTCGAAAGAATGAATATTTCAGAAATAATCATTCTCTAGATAAATACGCGTTACGGTCGCGGATCGTATTTGGTCCACATACAGCTTCACACTGACCGGCAAATTGCAAAAAACATAAAAATATTTGAATTTCGCGGGCTACCCTGGAGCATCCACCTTAATGAACTTAGATGGTTATATTGATGATTAAAATGGTTATAATTCTTTAGATAAATACGCGTTACGGCCGCGAATCGTATTTTGTTCAACATACAGCTTCACACTGACACTGGCAAATGGCAAAAAACATGAAAATATTTGAATTTCACGGGCTACCTTGGCGCTTCCACCTTAACGAGTCGATGTTTGATAGATTTTTAAGTTTACACAATGTGGAATATCTGTCAGTTGCTGGCCTTGGTAGAGTTAATTGATTAGTATGTAGACACAATAACATTACATCATAAATAATGATTTAATAAGGCTAAAGTATGAGTATCAGTAGTAAAGGAAACCACAATCAAATCTTCTAACTCTTATACTAATAAGTCTACATATAAACAAAATTATTCTGAACCCTCAGTTTCATTCTTGGCACTGTCTTGAGGTTTTTTTGGGTTAGTGTCTTGAGGTTCGCCAGAGTTCAGAAGTTCTGCATGCTTTTCTAGATGACCAACAAGAGTTTGTGGTCCCTGATTCAGTTGTCTGACAAGACAAGACCCTGCACTCTCAAGGACTGCACACAGTTGACTCCTCGCCACATCAATGTTCTGCAATTGACTGTACTCTAATAACTCATTCTTTGACATCAATCTGTCTTGTATGATTCCAGCTGAAAATGGAAATAATATTTTGTTTAAATTTTTTTTTTTATTTTTTTTTTATTTGTAATGGGTTTGCTCTTGACTCTAGTCTATGTCAGAGATGACAGAGACAAAGTCTACGATGGAGCGAGCCTACCCAGAAGGAGCCTGTTCACTCTAACTTTGAAGAGATTAGGGTTGTAAGCTTTCGGAAACACAAACACAGGCAGAGAGTTCCACTCCTTTGCTGTGCACATTATAAAAGACCTTTGAAAACGCTTAGTGCGAATTGGTGGAATAGCCACAAGGTAGGGATGGTAAGATGCAGTGCGTCTGGATGTCCGATGGTAGAAGGGGGCCGGTGGGATGAGGTCGTGGAGTTCTTGGGCACACTCACCGAAGTACAATCTGTAGAAGACCGACAAGCAGGCAACCTTAAGGCGATGAACCAAAAAAATCAACTACAATAAAGCTTATTCTTCATAAGAAAAAAAATCTAACCATTTGCTTAGTTTTAATACTGAATAGCAGATTTTTTACCCAAGTTTCCTATGGAGAATGGGAATTTAGAAATATAAGATAATCAAATTATAGCAGATACAAACCAGACATCTTTTAACTCAAGAGTTAGTTGCCAACACTGGTTTAAATAACAAACATTCCAGAAACATTCCACAAATGATCTCAGGTTAAATCTAACTCATAATTAAAAAATAACTGGTGTGTACAATAGAGAATATGTATGAAAAACATATGTATCATCTATACAGTTTATCAAAAATATAATACTAACAGTGAAAATAGAATCAAAATCACTCGAAAAACGAAGGAGATATAATTATTTTAAACAAATATATCTGTCCCTATCGTGAAAACGCTGTTTACTGTGGCAGCTGTATAGGTGTCATAGAATCTTTGAAGCTTTATAGCTTCATCACTGATGAAGGTATATAAAAACTAATTTCATGATTGTATTTAATAAGTATTTCATTTGGCAAATAAAAAAATCGCATGCATATTCCCTGTTGGGCCTACATTTATATTTGCTAGAATTTCATTTTCGTTTCCTTTTAAAATTTTTTATCGATGCATTAATCTTAAAGCCAACTTGTCTCCAATAATAAGATTAGATCAATTACCCACCCATAATAACTAATTGAGGTGCCTTCTTCATTATTTTGAACATTTTGGCAACATTTTCAGGTTGCCCAAACAGTATATTTTGATGCGATGTGAACAAATGATTTACAGCTTCATAGCGAGTCCCTGTGGTTGCCATGCTAACTATCTTTTTGCCATAACATCTTAAATGCATGTTGTTTTTTGCTAAAGCAGCAAAAACTGGCGTTTTCTCTTCCATACTTATTGAATTTACATGTAAAAATATAACCATCTTAGATGTGTTGAACCAATTGAGGCATTCATTTGCAAGTATTCTTTCAAAGGGATTTTCGATCTGTCTTGCGAACCGTTTTGTTCCCCTATCGCACAAAGCAACATCAGGTAAAGTGTATTTGGGAGGTCCATACACAGGTTTGGTAAAGTCAATCAAAAGCTGCCTTTCGAAGTGAGGTTTCTTCGGCCTTTGGATATTGATCTTCCCGCGAAACCGTTTCGATATTAGAAACGAGGCCTGTGTTGGTAACAAAACTGTAAGATAGAAAAATAAGGTCACAAATTGTTTAATTTATTTATATACGATACAGATATGGCTAATGACGATTATCATTTGATACCTTTTTTAAGTGATGCCATTATAAAGAATTGTTTATCCCTGTTTATTCGATTTTAGTCTCTTTTTATTAACAAAATCTTTCAAAAACTATTAGTTTAAAAAACATAACCTTAAATATAACAATTCTCGAACGACGAATGTCAAATTCATACACAGACTACGTATATTATTCATTTCATAGCTATTTTTTTTTATAAATTCGATCCTGACATAGATATAGAATCTATCAAATCATATAATGGTTCCTGTAATGGTAGAAGTGTTGTGATAAATAAATAAATAAATAAGTATCTAATCATAGATATAGTATTCTAAATCTACGGTTCCTGACGGAACAGGCTAAGGTTTGAGACCATTGCCATGGTATGATGGTATCTAGTCAACAGTTAGCATTTTTCTTGAGTAGGGTAGATCCAGTTCAATTTATCAGTGTATTCATAGCTAACATATTTAGCTGTTATTTTTTTTTGTCATAGCCGCGTTAGTCTGCTAAAACGCCGCGTCTTGCGGCACTGCGGCATAGGGTCTCAATATACAAGTATTTACAGACTTACAGCTGAATATCTCGAATTCCGAGGTGAACTTACTATAATGACTGGACAATACCTGGGTCTCGTCCTTGACAGCCGGTGGAATTTCATCGAGCGTTTCCGACGTTTAGCTTCTAGACTGGGACGAGCCGGGGCTGCTTCAAGCGGCTTCTGCCCAACCTAAGTGGTCCAAATGCCTCCTGCCGGAGGCTTTACGCGGGGGTCGTGCGGTCCATGGCCCTTTATGGGGCGCAAGTGTGGGCGCCTACTTTGACGAAACGATCTGCCCGTTACCTCAACGCGTCCCAGAGGGTCATGGCCATCCAGCTGGCCCAGGGATACCGCACGGTATCTGGCGAGGCGGCGAGCCTCCTTGCCGGACTGCCGCCATGGGATCAGAGCTCTCGCGCTCATTTACGAATGGCGCGTGAAGGCCCTACGCCGGGGCGAGACTCCTCTGCCGCGGCAAATCGCAGCACGGCAAATGGAGCCCCGGCAGGATCTCATGGCATTATGGAGACAACAACTGTCGCAACCCAGTGCTGGGCACGCCATAATTGCGGCGATAAGTCCCCTCTTTGAGGAGTGGCTAGAGCGGCGCCACGGCGTTCTTACCTTCCGCTTGACGCAGGTGAGCACCGGACACGGTTGTTTTGGGAGGTACCTATTTCAGCAGGAGGATACGCCCGGGTGTCAACACTGCGAGGATCGCCCAGAGGACATGGTGGAGCATACGGTGGAGGTCTGCCCTGCTTGGGCGGAGCAACGCCGTGTCCTCGTAGAGGTGATCGGCGGCGGCGATCTCTCACGTCCGGCCCTGGTTCAGGCCATGGTCCGGAGCGAGGAGACATGGGAAGCGGTCACCTCCTTCTGCAAAGCAGTAATGCTAGCAAAGGAGGAAGCCGAACGTGTGAAAGAGAGGGAAACCTCACGCCCCAGCCGCCGCAACAGAAGAAGACGCCCCGGGCGTCGCGAGTCGCAGGGCGATTCTCGGCCACCGTAGGCGCGGGCCTGCGGACGGCGAGCTTTGGGTGGCTTGCCGTCTGATCAGATCCAGGCCCGGGTCGACGGCGCGCTGTGCTCCACGCGCGCCTTAAAGAGCAGTCAGCACAAAAGACGGGGCCCGCTAGGGCCAGTGCCTGCTGGGGTTGCGGACTTCGTTCGAAAGAGGCACCGTACCCTGAAACGCAAAGGCACTAGGAGGAACACGGATGGGTTTTAGTCAGTAAGAGTCTGACACTCCCTTCTGCTTCACCCAAAGCAGAAGGAATCATTTAATGATTTCCAATCGTTAAAAACAAAAAACAAGGGCTACCCATTTCCCCTACACATTCCTGGTAAACCCTTAAAACATATGGTTTCGATGACTGGTCAATGTCAATGGTAAAGAAGGTACACAGGTATTGAACATTTAACCCATACCGACACAGGAAAGGTACTCAAGGGTGGATAGCAAAAAACCACCATTAACAGACAGTTAGTGGTTTTTGGGCCTCGTTACGGTAAAGTAACATAGTACATTAGCAAACACATAGAAAATGAAAATTTGTATCCCTGGCAAGCATATATCCCTCACCCCAATCTACCCCGAAGACAGCAAGTAAATAGCAAGAAAGAAGACCGTACGGAGAACCTCAGTATCCCGGTACAGGACGTCAGCGCGGCTAGACGCAGTTGAATGGTCACATTTCACGTCGACGGATTAGAAGAAGGATAGACCTACGCCATCACACCCCCGTTCCAGTTGATCACGCCCGTCTGGTATATATAGTATGGCACCTCCGACTCCACAAGAGAGTATTTCAGAGCAAGTTGCTGATGAATAATCCTGGCTAAAAGGTTGTGCCTATGCAAGTATTCTCCGTTAGCTAGACGAGAACAAGCAGAGATAATGTGGAGAATTGATTCTCTCGGACGGTGACATGCCCCACATATGTCTACCGTGCCGTCTTTCACAATAAATATCCGGTAGTTATTCGTCATGATAACTTCGTCCATATTCGCACAAACAAAACGTTTCTCCAAAAAGATCACCGAAACGCAGCCAGGCTACGGACGCTAGTTGGTCTACGTCGGGCCCATGTAGGGCGTAGGGCCCGGAAAAACCAAACGCCTCCTACCGGAGGCTTTACGCGGGGGTCGTGCGGTCCATGGCCCTTTATGGGGCGCAAGTGTGGGCGCCTACTCTGAGGAAGCGACCTGCCCGTTACCTCAACGCGTCCCAGAGGGTCATAGCCATCCGGCTGGCCCAGGAATACCGCACGGTCTCTGGCGAGGCGGCGAGCCTCCCTTCCGAACTGCCGCCATGGGATCTGGAGGCGAGAGCCCTCGCGCTCATTTACGAGTGGCGAGTCGAGGCGCAACGCCGGAGCGAGACTCCTCTACTGCGGCAAATCGCAGCAAGGCGGACGGAGCTCCAGCAAGATCTCATGGCGGTATGGAGACAGCGACTGTCGCAACCCAGCGCTGGGCACGCCACAATCCAGGCGATTAGTCCCCTCTTTGAGGAGTGGCTGGAGCGGCGTCATGGCGTCCTTACCTTCCACCTGACGCTGGTACTCACCGGACACGGTTGTTTCGGGAGATACCTGTTTCGGATTCAGCGGGGGGGGACACCCGGGTGTCATCACTGCGAGGATCACCCGGAGGATACGGTGGAGCATACGGTATAGGTCTGCCCTGCTTGGGCGGAGAACCGCCGGGTCCTCGTTGAGGCGATCGGCGGCGGTGACCTCTCGCGACCGGCCCTGGTTCAATCGATGGTCCGGAGCGAGGAGGCATGGGAAGCGGCCACCTCCTTCTGCGAAGCAGTAATGCTAGCGAAGGAGGATGCCGAACGTGTGAGAGAGAAAGAAACCTCACGACCCAGCCGCCGCAACAGAAGAAGACATGCGACGGGTGAGCTTTGGGTGGCTCGCCGTCTGATCAGAACCAGGCCCGGATTGGCGACGCGCTGTGTTCCACGCGCGCCTCAAGGAGCTGTCAGCAAGGGAGACGGGGCCCGCTAGGGCTAGTGCCTGCCGGGGTGCAGAATCCGTTCGAAAGAGACGCCGCGGCCCTGGAACGTAAAGGGCACTGGGAGGAACACGGATGGGTTTTAGTCAGTAAGAGTCTGACATTCCCTTCCGCTCCACCCAGAGCAGAAAGAGTCATTTGATGATTTCCCATCCTTTAAAAAAAGGGCCCGGAAAAAAGCGTCCGTGAAGCTCCTTACTTTGCCATACCGCCATGCGATCGTTAGTGTCAAGTACCGCCGGTTTGTGCCAATTTCTCATTTGCCAAGGAGAGCGGCGTGAGTCCCTTGTCCACCGCCACTGCATCTCGATGCATACCCACGTCGACAGCTAGGAAATATTCCCTAAGACTGCATATCTCGCGATTGTGGAGAGTCTTAGCGTTTAAAAAGCCTCTACTTCAACACTTTCGCGGGATATACAGTCTCATTACCGACGATCGTGGGTGATGCATTCGATATGCAGTAAGCAGTGTGCGGATCCGCCTGTCTAGGGCGTCAAGTTCCGTTTGAGTCCATTTGAGTACGCCGAAAGAGTACATCAATACCGGCATGACCCAACCGTTGAAGGCACGCACCTTGTTTCCGCCTGATAGAAGGCCATTAAATACCTTCTTCAGGCGGCCAAAGAAGCGGTCCTTCAACGATTGCTTCTTGCAGGAAAATTGATACCTAACGCTTCCGACATACCCAAATACGTTTAAGTTTCAGTTCGAGAGAGGGATCTCAGGTTTATGGAATCTGAGAGTTGAGTTCCCACGGATTCCTTAATCTCTCCACGCTTTACATGCATGACTGCACATTTATCCACACTAAACTCCATACTAATGGCGCTACTGAAAGTTTCAGTTACCTTCAGTAGCTCCATCAGTTGCAGATTAGTGGGGGCAAAGAGTTTCAGATTATCCATGTAAAAGAGGTGAGATATAACCTGACCACCTCTCTTCAACCGATATCCTAGCCCTGAAAGCGGACTCAAACTATCGCCCAGAAATATACTCCGCTCGATCCTTATCGGTTCGCTAGTGTTCTGGATAATTCGACATCCCTGGATAGCGAAGGACTGTCCTCCATTGCCTCATACACGACATCAGGAAGGTGCGTAGCGTTGCATCAACTTTTTACAATTCTAGCACCCTTACGAGCCATGTATGAGGCACAGAGTCATGTATGAGGCACAGAGTCATAGGCCTTCTTATAGTCTATCCAGCATGTCGACAGATCCTTTCGGGAACGCTGAACCTGTTGGCGTTGTTGGTTATATAGCGGTTAGGCCATATCTATGAGGAACAGCTCCTTAATACCGCGGAACCCATTCCTACATCCATTCAGAGAGGCAGACATAATCGAGTTGCTGTCTATATGTGTGTTAATTTTGGCTCTCAAAATGGATGTCAGAACCTTATACACCGTCGGTAGGCACGTGATCGGTCTATAGTTTTTGGGTTCCGCGTTGCTACCAGATTTGTGAAGCAGGTGGGTAACTCCTGTTGTAAGAAACTCCGGTAGCGAGCCGGTATCCAAGGCAGTCTGGTACTGAAATGCCAACCGAACGTGCGACTTTTGTAGCCACTTAATCCAAAAATTGTTCAGTCCATCCGGTCCTGGAGATACAAGCTACATCTTGGGGGCTGATTGTGATTGCCCCCATTTCTGTTATTGTATATCAATTATTATATAATTTTGTTTTGATTCATTCAACTATCGAAGTTGTTAGTCGATTTTAACGAAGATGCAGAAGCGAGCTGGAATTAATGGGGTGAAAAACTGCCCTTTTACCCCACCAGATGTCGCATGATCGACTCAGCCTAATTTTGTCCTGTCATCTGTCATAATCCATACAAATTTACGATTTAAACGTAAACAAATATCGAAGTAAAGTAAATATCGAGTATTCAAATACTACAAATATGACGCAGTGTTGTGCTCCAGACTGCAAAAATCAAGGGAGACATAAATTTCCAAAGGACCCAAAACGCCGAAAATCCTGGGAAAAAGCGTTGAGAATCAAAAACTTTAAAGCAACCGAGCACTCTGTATTGTGCGCTGCTCATTTTACAGCTGATGATTATTTTGGCCAAAGTAAATATACCGGTAAGTATGACTGATTCATAATAACTCATGAATATAGATAGATCATTATGCAGAGAATATAATGGTAATATTATGTTATTTATTTCAGCATATGAGCCTAGGGCTAAATTTCTAAAGAAAACTGCAGTGCCTTCAATCTTTTCTTTCACACAAACAAAATTAGAATCAACATCCGCAAAACAACGTTTAGAACGTTGTGAAAAAAGGTCTCGGAAGAAATTAATGCTTGATGTACCTACAAGCCCTCAAGAAAGCAATGAAACGTGTTTATCCAGTTATCTATGGAAGTAGAATTGTGCAATGAAGTGGAGATAAGTGCAGAGAGTGAGGAGAATTATCAGCCTATATCGGCTCAATGTGTATTTGTTTCGAAAGGTACACAAGTTGATATTGAACACATGTTTGGGACAATTAATAGATATAAAACTGATGATAAAGCTATTCAATTTTATACAGGATTTGAATCCTATAAGAAATTCTATTTTGTGTATTCTACCTTGAGCCCTGTAGCTCATAAAATAAACTATTTTGGAAGCAAAGTTATCAACCTTAGCACGGAAGATCAGTTCTTCTTAACTTTAATGAAATTAAGGCAAAATAAAAGTATATTTGAATTAAGTAGATTTTTTAACATAAGCACCACTACTGCATCAAATATATTTATAACTTGGATTAATTTTATGTATCAACTTTGGTCAAAGATAAACATATGGCCAGATAAAGATTTAGTTCAGTATTATATGCCAGATCATTTTAAAAAATACAATATTAATGTTAGGATGATTTTAGATGGTACAGAAATTCATATACAGAAACCAAAACATCCTACTGCTCAGCAGGCATCATGGAGTAGTTATAAACATGGAAACACACTAAAGATACTTGTAGGTGCTACTCCAGGAGGCCTGTTGTCCTATTGTTCTCTTGCATATGCAGGAAATGTAAGTGACAGGCAAATCGTGGAAAGAAGTGACCTAAGACAGAAGTGTGAAAGTGGTGATGTTATTCTGGCAGATCGTGGATTTAATATTCAAGATATGTTTGCTGAAAGTAATGTTACTGTTAATACTCCTACATTTTTAAAAGGCCAGACTCAATTACCAGGCTTAACAGTATTAAAGGATAGAACTTTAGCAAGTAAAAGAGTACACATTGAACGATTGATTGGTCTTACTAAAACCTATAAAATGCTTAAAAGTGAATTAGATCACAATTATATTCCTATAGCAAGTAAAATATTTTTTATTTGTGCCATGTGTTGTAATTTTAGAGAAAGTAATGTGAAAAACGAAAAATAAAAGACTTGAATATTCTACTTCAGTTTTATTAAAGAAGCATAATTTTTATAAAAATATTTGTTAATGATTTCTGGTTTTAAATCAAGATTCATAAAAACTGACTAGTCCTCTTACCATCTCTTTTATAAATTCATCATCTCTATTGATAAAACACACCTGGATTTCTTTAAAATATATAATATATAAATAATTAAATTACTTTTTCAACCTCGAGGAAGATGTGCTTACTCCAAATAAATAACAAAGCCGTTAGAAATAACGAACCCTCCACCAATCTACGTTGATAAGGTCAGCAATATCCAGCCTCTTATTAAACTGCTTGATGAACATGCTAACGGTAGTTATGAAATTAAAATTCTCCATGATGAACAGGTAAAAATCCAACCAAAGTGTTCTGAGACATACTCACAAATCGTAAAGCAACTGGAAATCAAACAGACAGAGTTCTATACATACAAACCCAAGCAAAATAGGAGTTTTAAAGTGGTATTAAAAAACATACATCCCTCTACAGATACAAACGAAATATCAGACGAACTTCTTAGTTTAGGTCACAGTAATGCCGGACGCTCGGTGCCATCACTGCACTGACTGTCGGGAGGACACGGCGCAGCACACACTGGCAGAGTGTGCCGCGTGGGAGGAGCAGCGCCGTGCCCTCGTATCCGAAGTGGGACCCGACCTGTCGCTGCCGGCCGTCGCTCGTTCGATGGTCGGGAGCGCCGAGTCATGGAATGCGGTGAGAAGGAGGCTGCGGAGAGGGAGAGAGGCCGTGGCCACTCTCCCGCGCTGCAGCAGGCGAACCGGGCGTCGGCGGAGGGCGGACAACGCCCTCTTCCAGCCCCCGTAGAAAGGTCCGGAGGGACGGTGGACTCGGGGTCGTCCGCCGCCCCCAATCCAGCAGGACCCGAGACGGTGGCGCGTATTGTTCCAGACGCGCCCTTACGTTGCGGGGGGACCTTGCTCCTCCCGCGGGCCTGAGGTGGCCCGCATACGCGGGCAATAGCCGGGGATTATGGAAGGCGTACTAGCTCTCACAATCCTCGGTCAAGTGTGAGATGGAACACCGGGGTGGTTTTTAGTCAGTAAGAGTCTGACAGACCCCTTCGCCCGCCCCAGGCGAGGGACATCCATGAGGATTATCCACCCCGGCAACAAAAAAAAAAGGTTACAGTAATAATAAGAATAATATTAATATTTGGAATAGATAACTGCCCTTTACTGTTTTCTAAATATGGTACAGTAACTGTATTAATTTGCTTACATCTTGCAGTAGGGACACTTGACCTATGAGCCCATCTGGAGAAGCTGCAAGGAAAGGGTATTGCAGGCATATAAAGAGCCCACACTTTGTTACTTTAATCCCAAATTCTATTTCATATTTTTTAATTGCAATAGGCTCTTTCGTTTTGCCATGAACTAAAGATCGAGGGACAATTTTCTTCGTTACTTTTTTTGCAGTTTTGGCATGGCAAATTGCATAGAACATGCTTGCTGTGACCCTATATGATCTCCACTTATGCCAATCATTACATTTATCTTGAGCCCTTGTTTGAAGATCTTTGTAATCAATACTTGAGTAAGTATGATCTTGTTCCAGGCCATAGGGATTAGCTGGCCTAAATATCTGTAATATAGGCATTTTTGTGTCTCCAAAGTTTATGACTAAATTGCGAACATAATCATTATAGTTTTCCATTTCATCAGCCTTTGGCAATGGATCAAAGTTAATATTGAGTCTTCTTTTTTTTCTTACTGATGGCAAATTTTGAGCTTGAATGGGTGTTTATAAAAAACTTTGCTTGGTTTTTTTAATGTCATCAAACTTTGAGTGCAAACCTGATGCAGGATAATAGTTTTAGAGCTAACCATATCCTCTATTGCAGAAAGCAGCACTGAAACATGTTTGCAGTGTGCTTCAATACCACTGCCTGCCGCACATTCACAATGACAATGTTCAATGTTGCCTTCATTGTTCAACAGAACATTTACAACGTAGACAACTCTTTTCATTTGGACCTTGCATTGATTGTATGTTTTTACACCATCAATGCTATACCGCGCAGTCAACAAACACCTAGCTATGTACATGGCTTTTCCTTTTGGCTAAGCGTTGAATCTGAAAGAAATACAATAGGATTTTAGGCACTTTGGTAAATCATATAACATAGGAGGAGGTACCAACTTGCGTTCCAGGGTACGGTGCCTCTTTCGAACGAAGACTGCAGCCCCAGCAGGCACTGGCCCTAGCGGGCCCCGTCTTTTACGCTGACAGCTCTTTGAGGCACGCGTGGAACACAGCGCGCCGTCCACCCGGGCCTGGTTCTGATCAGACGGCGAGCCACCCAATGCTCGCCGTCCGCAGGCTCGCGCTTACGGTGGCCGAAAATCGCCCTGCGACTCCCGACGCCCGGGGCGTCTTCTTCTGTTGCGGCGGCTGGGGTGAGGTTTCCCTTTCTCTCACACGTTCGGCTTCCTCCTTTGCTAGCATTACTGCTTCGCAGAAGGAAGTGACCGCTTCCCATGCCTCCTCGCATAGCTTGAACCAGGGCCGGACGCGAGAGATCGCCGCCGCCGATCGCCTCGGCGAGGACACGGCGGTGCTCCGCCCAAGCAGGGCAGACCTCAACCGTATGCTCCACCGTGTCCTCCGGGCGATCCTCGCAGTGTTGACACCCGGGCGTATCCGCCGTATTCGAAACAGGTACCTTCCGAAACAACCGTGTCTGCTGAGTACCTTTTTTTTTTTTGCGCTGGGAAAAAATGCATTACGCATACCCTCCGATCGGGGGAATGGGAGGGGTATGTGGGACTCCCCGGGCAGACCCGGTATACCCACTAAATTAATCCAGCGGCATTCCCGCATCGTCCGAGTGGAAGAGGACTGGGAGATCGGCGCAGCCTTGGCGTCCGGTCCTCCTCCGACGACAATCTGCCTAAAACGGCGGGCCCCTCACGTCCTCCCCGTTAAGGGGGAGGGCTGGGAATGACCAGCGAAGGTGGTGTGGAGTGCAATCCGGGCGGAGGCGCCCCCCCGCGCCTAACGCCCGCCCATCACCATCATGAGGAGGGAGAAGACGACGTCTTCTCCGACCTCTTCTTCGCCTTCGGAGCGGCGCAGCGAGAGGGTCGTCCTCCCGCGCGCGCTCCGCCGCCTCCTTTTGCGAGATCCTCGCAAAAAGAGGCGACAGCTGCCCAGGACCCCTAACTCTCCAGCATGGCGTTGACCACGCCGGGAAGTGAGAGGTCCTGTCCGATCTCCGCAGTTAGACTGCGGCAAGGCTCAGACCAAGCCGGGCACACCTCGAGGGTGTGCTGGGCCGTGTCCTCCGCCGCGCCGTAGTCATGGCACGCCGGGGTCTCCTCCCTCCCGATCCGGTGCAGGTGCTTGCTGAAACAGCCGTGGCCTGACAACACCTGCACCAGACGGAATGAGAGGAAACCATGGGAGCGCTCGAGCCAGTCTCGCAGGACCGGACCGAGCGCGTCCAAGGTACGGCGGCCAAAGGTGGCGGTGGCGAGGTCCTCCGTCCAATGGACGACGATAGCGTCCCTCGCCTCCCGCCGCACGCCCTCCCGCTCCTCCGCGACGGGGCGCTCGCCTAGAGCCTTTCGCCACGCCGTCCACTCGTACACTCTGGCGAGCACCCACGCCTCCAACTCCCAAGGAGGGGTGCCCGCCAGAGCGCACGCCGCCGAGAAGCCCACCGAGCGGTAGGCCCTCGCCACCCGCAGTGCAATGGCCCTTTGGGGCCTGCGCATCACAGTAGCATTCTCCCTCCTGTGGAGGGAGTCCGACGAGATGGGGGCCCCGTACAGGGCCATGCTCCGCAGGAGTCTGGTGAGTACCTGCGTCAAGCGGAAAGTAAGGACGCCGTGGCGCCGCTCTAGCCACTCCTCAAAGAGGGGACTTATCGCCGCAATTGTGGCGTGCCCAGCGCTGGGTTGGGACAGTCTTTGTCTCCATACTGCCATGAGATCCTGCTGGAGCTCCGTCCGCCATTCGTAAATGAGTGCAAGGGCTCTCGCCTCTAGATCCCATGGCGGCAGTCCGGCAAGGAGGTTCGCCGCCTCGCCAGAGACCGTGCGGTATCCCCGGGCAAGCCGGATGGCCATCACCCTCTGGGACGAGTTGAGGTAACGGGCAGGTCGCTTCCTCAAAGTAGGCGCCCACACCGGCGCCCCATAAAGGGCCATGGACCGCACGATCGCCGCGTAAAGCCTCCGGCAGGAGGCGTTTGAGCCCCCTAGATTGGGCAAAAGCCACTTGAAGGCAGCCCCGGCTCGCTCCAGTCTAGGAGCCAAACGTCGAAAATGCTCAACGAAGTTCCACCGGCTGTCAATAACGAGACCCAGGTACGTCATCGTCGATCCGACGCCGATTTAGACCCCTCCTTCCGTTATTTGGGATCCCGAGGGTGGTCTGTTCCGAGATCCATGAAAGCACATGGCTTCGGACTTGTGTAGGGCCACCTCGAGACCCAGCTGCCGGATCCTCTCAACGACTATCGCAACCCCGCGTGTCATAGCATCGGCCGCCGCCTGGTGCGATCCCCCTTGCGCCATTACTAGCGTGTCGTCGGTATAGCACACAACGCTGACGCCAGTAGGGAGGTCGGCGCGCAGCACCCAGTCGTAGCCGATGTCCCACAGAAACGGCCCAAGAACGGATCCCTGTGGAACACCGCACGACATCTCTCGCCGGTTCCACTCTCCCAGGTGACCGGGGTAGATGACGGCTCTGTCCGTCAAGTAATCCTCACCTACGCGACGGAGGTAGGTCGGCACCCGGTGATACCGAAGTGCCTTCCTGATGCAACTCCAGGGCAGGGTGTTGAAGGCATTGGCGATGTCTAGAGACACCGCCAAGACGACCCCGCTCCGGGAAACCGCGTCCCCCGTCGAGAGGGCTCTCACGCGCATGATGGCGTCCACCGTCGAGCGTCGAGCGGAAACCGAACTGGATCTCCGCCAGATCCGGCCCCACCCTCACTAGGTGCTCGACAAGGCGGTTTGTAATTACTATTTCAAAGAGCTTGCCCACCTCATCGAGCAGCATAATGGGCCGGTATGCGGACGGAGAGTCCGCAGGGTGCCCCGGCTTCTTAATGAGGACCAGTTTCCCCGTCTTCCAACGAAGTGGGAACTTGCCCCTCTTCAAGCATGCGCTTAGGAACCCTCTTAGTCGAGGCCCGAGAGCCTCCAAGGCCAGGACCCAGGCTTTTCCAGGTAAGCCGTCGGGTCCTGGGGCGGTATTTTTGGCCTTCAGCCTATTAACCGCCACTCTCAGGTCTACCTCAGTCAACTCAGGAGCTTCGTCATCGTCGTCACCGGTGTAGTCCGTATCAGGCGCCGCAGGTGGCGGAGCCATAATCGGGGGAGTATGCTCCCCTCGCGGGGTGAACAGAGCGCTTACCACGTCCTCCACCAGCTGGGGCCGTAGACTCTGCGTTAACGGGGGGGGCCAGGTGCGGAGCTTATTCCGCACCATTTTGTAGGGTCTTCCCCATGGGTCCCCGTTCAGAGACTCCAGCATCTCCTTGCGAGCCAGATCCTTGGCCTGCAGGATCTCAGCTCGGAGGGCGGCCTTCGCCACTCTGTACTCCTCGTACAGCTCCGCCTCTCTGACCTGCGCATCCGGAGGGCGGATGCGGAGCCGGCGGTGCCTGGTGTACCGGCGCCGTGCGGCAACGCATGCCTGACGCAGCGTCGCCAGCTCTTGCGACGACCAGTACACCTGGCGGCGGGCGCGTCCTGGCTTAACCCGGGGCATTCTTCTTCCACCTGGCGTTAATCCCGGCTATTGCCAGGGTCCGCCTTCCTACTTAGCTTCCTCCACTTTGCCCGATCTTCAACATCCTTCTCAGTCAGGCCATTGGCTCTCATGTCAGACTTGACGACGTCCAGCCAGCGCTTGCGAGGGCGACCACGGGGCCTAGCCCCAAGAACAGCCATATTCATGCATCTCCGACCAACGTACTCCATAGGGCGGCGCATGATGTGGCCATACCATCGCAGACGACACTCTTGCAGTTTTTCCCCCACGTCACGGACACCAAGACTACCTCGGATGTAAGAGTTGCGCATGCGATCGGATCGCGTTACGCCACTCATCCACCTCAGCATCTTCATTTCCGTGACGCGAAGCTCCTGGGTATGTCTGCTTAGTGCTGGCCAACACTCGCCCCCGTACAGTAGGACAGGCCGAATGATGCATTTATATATCTGCCCCTTGAGCTTCGGAGGCATTTTGCGGTCGCATACAACGCCCGTCACCTCGCGCCACTTCGCCCAAGCCGCGCCAATACGTGCTTGGACATCGTCGTCCACGATGCCAGACTCGTGCAGCACGGATCCAAGGTACCTGAACGTATCGGACTTTCTGATCAGGTCCGAACCTATTCGGATGGTGTTTGTATCCGTGCTGCCACAGGACATGTACTCAGTCTTCGCCACATTTAGTCTCAGACCACCGTTTTCAAGCGTGTCCTTCCAAATGTTGACTTTGCGCTCAAGATGGGCTTTGTTCTGATTAACGAGGGCGATGTCATCGGCATACATCATTAGCCATGGAGGCTGATCTTGGATGTTTGCCGTAATTACATCGAGCACTACGTTAAACAAGAACGGGCTAAGAGCCGAGCCTTGGTGAACGCCAACAGATATTGGGAAGCCATTCGATTCGCCAACAGCGGTCTGGACAGAGGACACGGAATCGCGGTACATGTCTCTGATAATGTCAATATAGGCCTCGGGAACGCCCTTGAAGCGCAGTGCCCCCCAGATGGACTGCCGAGGTATACAGTCGAAGGCCTTCTGCAGGTCTAAAAAGGCCATATGCAAAGCTCTCCTTCTCTCTCTGTAAGCCTCAGCCAGATTCCGTAAGGCGAACACTGCGTCCATGGTGCTGTTACCCGCCCGGAAGCCATATTGACACTCAGAGACAGTACACTCGCTACGGAGCCGTGTGTCAATGATGCGCTCGAAGAGCTTCATGGTGTGGCACATGATCTTGATACCGCGGTAGCTACCACAATCCTGTACGCTACCTTTGCCTTTGTAAACAGGGATAATCAGGCTAAATCGCCAACTGGCTTAACCCGGGGCATTGCCACATCACAAATATCGGACATGGCCTCCCGGAGCCACTCCGATAATAATGCTAGACCTTTTTTTTTTTTTAAGGATGTTGTAACTACGGCTGCGCGTCGGCAGTGAGCACATTACTATGTATATTGTTCGGGGGTCCACGATGCGGAACGAGATGATAATGAACCATCTTGAATGCGATATACTTGTCCTTGATTTGGACCTCCTTGGTTCTATATTTTTAAAATGTACCCACCCTAAGTACTTTTTTTTTTAAGGATGGGAAATCATCAAATGACTCCTCCCGCTCTGGGCAAAGCAAGAGGGAGTGTCAGACTCTTACTGACTAAAACCCATCCGTGTTCCTCCTGGTGCCCTTTGTGTTCCAAGGCTACGGCACCCCTTTCGAACAGATTCCGCAGCCCTAGCAGGCACCTGCCCTAGCGGGCCCCGTCTTCCGCGCTGACATCTCTTTGAGGCGCGCTGGGATCGCAGCGCGCCGCCGACCCGGGCCTAGTTCTGATCAGACGGCGAGCCACCCACTGCTCGCCGTCCGCAGGCCCACGCCTACGGCGGCCGGGAATCGTACTCCCGACGCCTGGGGCATCTCCTTCTGTTGCAGCGACTGGGACGTGAGGTTTCCCTCTCTCTCACACGTTCGGCCTCCTCCTTTGCTAGCATTACTGCTTTGCAGAAGGAGGTGACCGCTTCCCATGCCTCCTCGCTCCGGACCATAGATTGAACCAAGGCCGGTCGCGAGAGGTCGCCGCCGCCGATCGCCTCGACGAATAATACTAGACCTAAGGTCTGAATGTAAAAGTATTTCTAAAGAGACGCTAAAAGACATTTTATAAATGAACTCACGTTTCGAAGTACGACTGTATTTCTTGTCTATTGAGAGCAGGAATCGGCGAATCGGCGTTTATATCTTTAAAAGAAGAAGTTGGTGGGCACCGATATTGTGGGTCACTGTGAGATGTGCCAGGCCCGGGGTTGGCATTAAAATTAAAATTTCGGTCATATGCTTCCAGACACCCTTCTTGTGCAATTCCGACTCGTATTTAGCCGGTTTTTATTTTAAAGATCGGTACTAGTTGACTAGCGGATAGGGGGCACTACCGGCGCGAAGTGCTTAGGGCATCATCATCTGCCTAGCTTTTTCCCAACTATATTGGGGTCGGCTTCTAGGCAAGCCAGATTACGCTGAATACAAGTATTTTACGAGGAGCGACTGCCTACCAGACCTCCACAACCCATTAACTAGGTAACACGGTACTTCATGGCAGGACTGGAGTCAGATTTACTGGCTTCTGACTATCCGTAACGACTGCCAAAGATCTACAAATGACAGCCGGGACCAACGGCTTAACGTGCTTTCCGATGCTTTCAGATGGTTACCCATCCACAGACCAACCTTGGCAAGCGTAGCTTAACCTTAAAGATCGACCCGTGCGGCTGTTATTATTTAGCCACGAGCTCCTCCGTTTATCTTGTACACATACTAATAAGAAAATCAGTCGAACCGGATTCAGCTGAATACTAGTATTTTACGTGAAGGCGACTACCAAAGTTCTACAAATGACAGCCGGGACCAACAGCTTAACGTGCTTTCCAAGGCACGGAAAAAACTCGGTATGTTAAGATGGTCACCCATCCACAGACCAACCTTGGCAAGCGTTGCTTAACCTTGAAGATCGACCCGTGCGGCTGTTATTATCTAGCCACGAGCTCCTCCTCCTCTGTATATTATCGATACAGACATAAAAGTAATGTGGTCGACTTATGAACAACTAAGAATGCAAGAGCGAGCGAAGCGAGCCCGACATTTTTAGTACCCCACCTCGGTTAGTTGAAGTTTAAATGGTCGTTATTTTGTCTATTTTTAGAAAGTTTGTTAATTTTTAGCGTGATGGTATAATATAGCCTATAGCGTTCCTCGATAAATGGGCGAAGATTAGCGCGTTCAAGTAAACAAACAAACAAACAAACTCTTCAGCTTTATATATTAGGTATAGAAAAGTCTAATATCTATACAGTCAAATCACACACATGACGCAGATGTGTGCCAGCAATTATGAACCTTGAGGTGGTAAACATTTTCTGACCGCAACTGTACATTTTTAGGTTTGTCCGACATTGTATGTATCATCTAAGGTTTGTCCACACATATTATCAATAAGGCCTTCGCCCGGTCCGTGTATTTTACCACCCTTAGAGAGGTGAACTGCGAGTGGTCCATATGAAGAAAAAAAGAACATCTTAACCCTTAAAGTCACTTTGTATAGAATAGTATACGTCTAACTTAAAAAGATTTATTGTCCAATTTTATTTCATTTTATCTGTAATATTTCATCATAAATCACATTTCTGAACGTTTTTTTCTAAGTCAATATGACAACACTTTTTTAAACTATGGTAAATTCAAATCAGTTGTGAAAAATAACGAACGAGTCGCAGCCAGAAATTATTATCAAGGTGAGTTTTGGTTATTATAGTGTTTTTATTACTAATTATAGATTTCCAATGCATAAAATGTAAAGGTGAACAGTTATTCTAATAATTTTGCTAGATGACTAACTTGGAAAATGTGGTGTTTGTATTATTTTGACTAGTTTATATACATGTATAGTATACTATACAATGCTACAGTTGCTTACATTTACCACTATTTTTATTTGTATAGTATACTATACAACGCCACAATTGCTACTAAGTGATGAAACTATTTTTTTTATATATTTTGATATGATACGAGTTCTATAGAGTGCATAAATAACGTCTTGGCTTTTATTTGGGTGGTGGTTGACTTGCATGTTTGCTTTATGTTGTTTTAGACCACAATGAACGGAAGATCTAGACGAATATTGGCTTTGGTTCCTGCACTAAATGCTAATTCTGATGATAGTGATGAATCGAGCAGTGGTGATGAAGCGAGAACAGCTGAGAGTTCACCAGCACCTTCACTAGAATCGTCATTTGAAAGGACATTCTAGGCAGCCCAGTTTCGCCAGCCAACCCTTCAGAGGACGAGGTAGAATCAAACACAGCTAGGACAAATTGTGAAGCATTATAATCGCCACATGGGAGGTGTGGATTTGGCGGATATGCTGATAGCATTATACCGCACAGGTATAAAATCTCACAGATGGTACATGAATATTTTTCCCAGCTTTTGGACATATGTGTAAATAATGCTTGGCTGTTACGTCATAGACATGACAGACAAATAGATAAGAAGAGGAAGCAAGATCATTTGAAAGACTTTCGATACGAAATCTACGCTGGACTTCTGAAGCGTGATAGAACTGTGCCTGTAAAGGACATTGAATCTGTACCTGAGAAGCAAAAGATAAAGAAACCATTGGCCGAGAGGCCTTTTGATGATGTTAGGTATGATAAATACGATCATTGGCCTCAGTTAACCGGTTATCAGAGATGTAAATATTGTAAAGGAGGTCAAGCAAGTACAATGTGCACTAAATGCAAAATACATTTATGTTATGTCAAAGGCAGAAACTGTTTTTTGGCTTACCACACCAAGCACTAGAATAGCGCAACGTATAGTATGCTATACATTGCTAATTTCTTATTGTTTCGAGCAAAAGTGGCACCGTATAGTATACTATACATAGGTTTGTCCAAAAAATAACAGCTCTAGATTTTGTTTTGTATTTTTTGTAACTTTTTTATATGCCCAATAAACCATTAAAATTAATTTTACTTGTTTTCATTAACAAAAATCATCATGCGACTTTAAGGGTTAAATAGGTTGAGAGCCGCAGACGAAAATGAATTTGCAATTAGCACACAGTATTTCGATTTGACTCGATTTAAGTTTTATCACCAATAATTAAACCCAATCAAAATCCAAATATTGTCGCACCCCGAATTAATATTAAAATGGAAAGTTGCGAACGCAATGAATATTTATTTTGATTCACTGTATGATTTCGGATTCGGCGTCATACTCATGGTGAAGAAGGGCAAATAACTGTTATCATATAAGAAATTCAGGATGACAGCCCAACCTAACCTAACCGCCGTATGTACCATGCATATCATTAATGACTAGTTGACCCCCGCAACTTCGTCTGCTCCGCTCCTGTTGGTCTTAGCGTGATGATATATAGCCTTCCTCGATAAATGGGCTATACTCTTTGGGGCTATCTAACACTGATAGACTTTTTCAAATAGGACCAGTAGTTCGTGAAATTAGGTAGCGTTCTCAAGCAGACAAACAAATAAACTCTTCAGCTTTAAGTTGAATGCTCCAGGGTAGCCCGCGAAATTCAAATATTTTTATGTTTTTTGCAATTTGCCGGTCAGTGTGAAGCTGTATATGTGGACCAAATGCGATCCGCGACCGTAACGCGTACCTATTTATCTAAAGAATTATAACCATTTTAATCATCAATATAGCCCTCTAAGCTCTCTAATATTTCAGAAATAATCATTCTTTCCACCTTAAATATTAAAGAAAAGTCATAGCTGTCATCTATAAACGCGATAACGTTAGAGGAAAACATAATTTGCAGACCCAACGTCTATAAACAGGATTTAAGAAGAAGAAAACATAATCTACAGACCCGAAATATATGAGACAACAGCAGAGTATGGCAGAGCACGGGGTCGGCGCAACATTGTTTTCTTCCATTGGCAAGAATGGCAAGATTGAAATTCTAAACTGTTACTAACTGTCACTTATGTCATTGTCAGTGATCGGGCGCAAGGCAGCAATATGGAAGCAAAGCAGTTTAGCAGTCATCATGAAGTATTGATGCGATGTGACTGAAGTATTTAAACTCAGGACCATTTTGTAAATAACAACTCGTGTAACGTTTTATCAAGAGACGATTATTGTATTTAAACTCGTGTGCAATAAAAAACATTCAAACAAATGAGAGTATCAAACCAATTGAAACCTATAGATTGAACATTGTGCAAAGCGTTTCAAAGAAGAGGTTAGTTTATTAGAAATAACCTTATTATATTGCGCCATTATTTCGTGTCTTGTTTAAATATTAATGAATAATTTTGTGATCATTCTAGATAATGCGTGGTCAGCAAGAAGACACACCACCGTCGTCTGTAAACGGCGACGAAATAACAGGCATGGATGAAGGAGAAGGCTTCTTCCTTTATGATGATGTGGAAGAGGTCCAGCTGGAAGAACTGGAGGAAATGTTGAGTGGAGAGTTAGATGATGACGACATGGAATTAGAAACAGAACCACCTGAGGATCATGCAGCTTTTGTGTTCAGCAAGCACGTCGGCTCAGTGTTTTGTTGTGATCTTCATCCAGAAGGCAAACTGGCAGTCACTGGCGGCGAAGACGACAGGGCCTACGTGTGGTCTGTTACTGATGGACAGTTGATCATGGACTGTCTGGGACATAAAGACTCTGTCATATTTGTTGGGTTCAGTTTTGATGGTGCATTTTTGGCCACAGCTGACATGTCTGGACTGATCAAAGTTTGGAAATGCAGCGAAAAAGAGAACCGGCAACTAAATTGGGAAGTGGCCTTTGAATATGAAGCTGATGACTTGACATGGGGCTTGTGGCACTTTGGAACTCGAGTTTTGATATGTGGATCAGTGTCTGGAGATATTTATATATTCAAAGTGCCCTCAGGGGAGACTAAAGTCTTGCAAGGATACAATGTAAAAGTGGAGTGTGGAAAGGTAAGCTTCTTTAATGTAAGCTATCTTAGGATATATGAAACATTGACTCAGACGATGCGGTTGCCACAATGGTTGAGCGACCGATTGCTGCGCTGCATTTAGCAGGTTTGATTCCCTTACAGAACAAATATTTGTAGGGCCTACACGCCCACAATACAGGAGAAATTCCTAGAGTGGGGCAATGTTGTTAAAAAAAAAATATTAAAATAGAAATCATGAACTGTCACCTTTGTGACTAGCAAACGTACCCACATGCGTGTAACCTCTAAAAAATTGGTGAAGGAACATTACCTCTCACTATAACGTTTTGTCTCCTTTCCCTGTTATATATTTGATATTTATTAGTATATTACTTAATATTGTATGTATTTGTTTTATATTATTATGTATGTCTCTCTATTAATATTATTTATGATGTTTGTACACTGACCGCCCTAAATCTAACTTCTTTAGTTCAGTCCATCCAAAGGTTGTCTGTAAGAGATTGCCCTGTGCGATAAGACCGCCCATTGTACACTAGTTTTATAAGTGTTTTTACTGTGCTTGTTATGAGGTGTACAATAAAGTATATAATAATAATAATAATACCTCATCTTATGATTCAGACCACATTGTTTTATCCATTTTGCAAGTCATATTATATTAAGAGTAAAGTTGTACAGTCATTCTTTATCATTAATAAAATTGCAAAGTAATCCTTATCATTTATATATGTAATAATAACAAAACAATGATAATAAAATATTTCAGTTGTTCCAAGATGGGGTGCGCTTAGCGGCTGGTTACGAGGATGGTGCAGTGAAGATATGGGACCTGAAGACTTCAGCAGTACTGCAGCAAGTACCTGCATCATTCCACGAGATCAGGGTGACAGCTATTGATATTCATCCTGATGGCAATCTTATGGCATCGATTTCAACTGATGGTGAGATTCTTTTTACATTTATTTATTACTTGCTATCGCTGGCAGCTTCGCCCACGTGAATGACAAAATAAAATATCCTATGTGTTATTCCAAACTATAATCTACCTCTGTGCTTTTAATGAATATCTTTTCAGGTGTTCTGATGTGAAAGAGTAACATAAATTCAAATTCAAAGCATTTTATTTCAAATAAACCATTCACAGGCACTTTTGAAACGTCAAGGTCGGTCAGTCAAAAACATGGAAGCTATTTGCACATTCCAAAGCGTAGATCTCTATGGAGAAGAACGTGCAAGAAACTCACGGACACTCTTTCAAATCATGTACATACATCCATCACTCATCCATACAATATATACATCATGTTCACAAACATTCACATCTTTATTTCTAATACTTAAAACAGAAGAGTTTGTTTGTTTGAACATGCTAATCTCAGGAACTACTGGTTGATTTGAAAAATTCTTTCAGTGTTAGAAAGCCCATTTACTTTTAAACTATGTTGTGAGTATGCTCTGTAGACAATTATTATACACCACACTCATAAGTATGTCATAAGCTTAAAAATTCAGACAATATAAATAAATATTGGCAGTTCAGTGGAAACATTAAAATTTTTGTGTGTATACTAAATAGCTTTATTGACTGTACAAACATCCAGACTTGCACATTTACAATATTAGGGAAAGTATCTACTTTCCCTAATATACAATACATATTAGGGAATTCTTTTTTATCCTTACTAAATAAATAAATGCTAAAGTAACTCTGTCTATCTGTCGCGCTTTCACGCCAAAACTACTGAACCGATTTAAATGAAATTTGGTACACAGTCTAGAGCTTGAAAAAGGACATAGGCTACTTTTATTCCCTAGGGCCCACGCAGCAAAGCCGCTGGCTGAAGCTAGTTCTTAATATTTTTCTAATTAAGTATGTTCTGTTTTCCACAGGTAAACTGGTGTTGACCACTGCAAACAATGGCAAGGTTGTTGGACAGATGGAAGTAGAAAATGACTTGGAAACAGTTGCTTTTGGACAAGACCCTCAGTTAGCACTTCTTGCTACAGGTAATCTATTCTCCTTGTGTGGCTTTAACTACAAACATATATGACTAACAATTAATGTTTCTGAACACATACTACCTAAGTAGCCTTTATGGAGTGAAACCCTTCTTATGTTTAAATATATTGGCTGAAGACTAAAACTAACATTAAATTAGCCATATTCTGGTGTTGTCTGTTTGCCCTCTCTACAAGTCCATTTCGCCTCAGATTACTAGCTCTTTATGCATTCACAATTCTATATGAAATGTAACCCTTTCTCATCAGAAAAACAGTACTTTATTGTATACCCATTAAAACAAACACAACTATGTTATTTTTGTTTTAGTTCAATGTTTTAAAATATTACTTTATTGAGCACTTTATTTATAGTAAACCATGAATGTTACAGGTACACTGACGGGTGCTGTAAGTATATGGGATGTCCCTAGGCAAATGATTCGTCATCACTGTGCCAAGTCAGAGGATGCTGTGAGCGGCGGCGTCACCAAGATGGTGTGGGTCAAGAACCATCTCGTCACTGGCTGCCTCGATGGATCCATTCGAGTATACGAAGGAAGGACTGGCGAAAGGAGTCAGATTCTCACAGGAAACCGCTCCGAAGTCCTAGATCTATGCTACAACCCAAAGGAAAGCCTAATATTAACCACCTCAGATGATGGTACCGCAAGGATATTTAAATACGAAGAAAAAAAGGATAATGACTAAACTTTATAACAGCCTTCAAATAACCATCTCTGAATTATTTATTTATTGAAATGATATTATCATGCTGTTTCGTTTATTTCTTTACAAAATACATGAAATTCTAAACTAAACAGTCTCATTATGTTT
Source organism: Lacanobia oleracea (assembly GCA_950371165.1). Taxonomy (NCBI): domain Eukaryota; kingdom Metazoa; phylum Arthropoda; class Insecta; order Lepidoptera; family Noctuidae; genus Lacanobia; species Lacanobia oleracea. The sequence goes on from OX493393.1 coordinate 9,718,236, forward strand.
TTGTTTTAATTCCAACCCCTTTTTCGCACACTTGCACGTCCAGAAACAGGGCTCGTCTGATCATCGCCCCGCCAGCTGCGATACAGCAACCTTTTATCTACTAAAACAAGATTTGCACAACGCTGCAACGGTAACCGATTCTAGCCGATCACTCACACCAGGCTTCTAAACCGAAAGTACAGGCAAACACACCTTTTTCCCATGGGAGTGTAGGTAGAAACTAACGCCATCTGTTAGTTGCCAAACTGTACCCCGGCTACAGAATTGTGTAGAAAAGCGACTCTTCTACAAATTTATTATAGGAACTTAGGGATCTAGTAGTATCACTCACTTTCGCTTATTTGCTAACAATTCAAACATATTAATTTATCAGACAATACAAGATATGAACATATTTTTATATGTATACATATTTGAGGAGCTCGTGGCTAAATAATAACAGCCGCAATTGTTCTTCAAGGTTAAGCAATGCTTGCCAAGGCTGGTCTGTGAATGGGTGACCATCTTATCATACCGAGTTTCCTCCGTGCCTCGGAAAGCACGTTAAGCTGTTGGTCCCGGCTGTCATTTGTAGATCTTTGGCAGTCGTTACGGATAGTCAGAAGCCAGTAAATCTTCAATTTCATATGAAATTTTGTGAAAATTAACATAGCCTATGTCACTTGGAGTGTTTTTACGGATCTTTTGACACTCCATTCATCAAAATTGTTTCGGTATTTCAAGCGGTATGGTGGAACATACCTACATACATAGACAGCTGAATTCATAACCCTTCCTTTTGTCTTTGCCGTAGTCGGGTAAAAAACATTTCAATATAATTGTTAACAGCTCTGACTGATCACTGATCTCGAAAGTTCAGTTTTTAAGCATTGATTTTCTTTCCTAGAACCAGTTGCTACTACACGTGAGCGAACCTAAAAATAATCCTTGTTCCAGCGGGACTCAGTGTCCACGTTCGATCAGGCGATATCGTAGGTCATCACGATGACCCAACACTTCCTGCGGAAACAGTTTGTTGATAAATAATATAAACTCTTATCTGATAACACTGCCGCGTTGGTCTTGTAGTTGTAAGCTACTACTGTGCCCGACGTCGTGCGTGTGGTTCCCAGGTCGGGCAGAGAGGGTGGAGGGAATTTCCATCGGTGGCAGTCTGAATTTTTACGCGGTTGATGGCAACAGGATCGTCGAACTTACCCCTATTAAACGAAATGTGGGCGTGATATAGATGCCTCTACCTGACCCTCCGGGGAAAACAGGTGCACTTATGTTATCTTATCTATTAAACATATGGTAGGTACTACTCGTCAAGTCAAAATTCACTAAGTTTGAACATGAACTAATAGGTAGGTACTGTGTTTTAATTTAAATCATATCCTAAGCATATAAAAATATATGTATATCATAAATTAAGAAAACTTAAACCTCGAGGTTCAATCAGACACCAAAGCTCCTATTAATACAAAAAAAAAACTTAATAACGAGGCTTGGAGCGCCTAATTTAGAGAATCTCGCTTATGGATTGAACTAGTAAACCAAACATATATAAAAAGAAATGGCGTTACTGAACGAAATCTATACCGGTAAATCCTACAAATCTACCTAGTTGGATAACGAATAGTCAGATGAGAATCAGTAGCTTTCACCATACCTACGGATTGATAGCTCGTATCACCACACTGTCATTGACCTCTTTGCAGCGAACAAGCTATAAATGAATTGCTCATATCCTGCTTACGTGAAGAACCTAATCCTCTTATAGACGGTCAATGTGCCCATCACTAAACGTGGTGGCACTTTATCTCCTTTTTTTTTTAGAAGTTATTGTTCAAAAATATAACTGTGCCAACTGTAGGTACACGTGGTGGTGCACATAGGATGGTGATGGTGAGAACGAGATAAAAAAACTAGTAGTACGAACTTGGCAGTGAATTCTCGTACCCAACACCACACTGAAACTGTGCCCAATTGCTTAATCGCTAGAGTTTATTTTAACACGGCATAGCGTTCCACCCATGCCGTTTCGTGTCTGAGTCATCCTCGCGGACGCAGACGACTGTGCTCGTGGTTAACTTGCAAAGTAGCTTAGTGAACAGTAAGGCAAGCGGACGTAACGCCGGACGTCTACTCCTCATAGCATATAGACACGATCGCGACCGGGGAAAAAACGAAAAGAAAATTAGATATGTTGTAAATTTAATAAAGCCGATATTTTTTAAAGACGGTTAAAAACAGAACAGCTTAATTAAAAACATGTCCTTAATGTGCTGAATATTTTAACCTAAATACAAGAAAATGAAACTGTTTTACGCTAATATTTATTGTTGATTTCTGCCGTGTTATCAGCTACTGTCGGCTAGTAAACCACAGGAGTATTATTTTATCAGTTCATGGTAGTCCGATGGTGTTCATCGCCACACGTGGTGTTTCCCGCCGCAGCTCACACCGCAGTGTGATGCAATGTTTGTATGACCGTGCTTCAGAATTTCGGTTGTGCTACATTTTGCTGTTTGACAATGTGTAAAAGTGTTTAATTTTATTAGTGTTACGCATTCAAGTCGCGTGTGTCTACAAAGAATTGTTATTTATAAACGTTGATCATGGCGAAAGTGAGTGATATCGATGTTTTGCCGCCGAAAGCGATGGAAATGGGCCCAGTAGCTAAAGACACCGGTGATAAAGAATCCACTGGAGGCGTTCGTTTGAAGAAGGAGCTAGGTTTGATAAATGGAGTGGCTATCATCGTCGGTGTGATAGTTGGATCAGGAATATTTGTGTCCCCTAGCCTGGCCCTCAAGTATGCCGGGTCCAAGGGCATGGCGCTGATCGTGTGGGTCCTCTCCGGCTTTCTCTCGATGATCGGAGCTCTCTGCTATGCAGAGTTAGGTAAGAGGAATTTAATCATGAACCAACAATGTAGGTTCTGAAGTCATCGTACGTTAATTAATGACGGAAGCATAATTGTGTTATCAAGGTGTAATGAACCCGTTGCTCACCTACATTTCCTACACCTACATACTTTCAGATTTGCGTATTCCATGGTCTAGAGAAGTAGGTCTAGGCCACGAATACTATAGTTAAGGCTGAATTTCGAATCCAATATCATTAGGTTAGGTTCCTAAGTAAGTATTAAATGACAATTAAATTCCAGCGAGAATCACATAAGACGAAAATTAACCAGTACCTATGCGGATGATTTCTATTAACACTGTATGGGGTGTTGGCACTGTAGCAACACCCCGTCATCAAGCAAAGCTATTCGTTCACTACCGCATTAAACAGAGCTGTGGTCCATCTATGATCCATCCATCTGCTCGTGCCGCGAGCTTGACAAGAATACACACATGGCCGTGGCCATCATGCCACCGCACCGTGATCTAAAGATTATCCAGTCGACAAGGCTGGCAGCGGGGCTGCAGATGGGCTGTCCATCTATCTAGCTAGGTGCTAGGAGCATAGACTGAATCAACCGTACTTATCCTTACTCATATTTATTTAATATACATACTTAGATAAATGTTCCATACTGTGTGGATCTGGCTGTGAGCTGCCTCCATTCCATTTTCTATATTCGTGTCGACGACGTCCATTCAGTTTCCAGTCTCTCCCTATGACACGTTTACGATCCTCACTCGTAGATAAAGACTTCTTCAACCGCAATTTAATTGATAAATTACGGACCCTACAAAACACGTATAGCTTACTGCTTATAAAATATCTAAGCAGAGGCATTGGTAATCTTACCATGTTTAATTAAATGCACGCAGAATATAATTAGGAAACGTACCTAGACAGCCTTTTGTGTGTTGGACGTTTAGTTAAGCAAAAATATTTGTTTAACTTGTAGTTAAACAAACCTCCAATAACCTTAGTACTAATGAGTATCTATATAGATCCAGCTGTTGACCTAAAACGCAATGCAGGTACCGAGTTGGCGACGGGCTAACGGACTCTATTTGCAGAAGTTATTATAACAGAAGTCTACCCAATCGATTAATTATTATTTTGTTGGGTCTCACACTACGATCGCAAACCCGCCTGCTAAGCGTGGCGATTATGGCGATCTTGGGGGAGGCTTATGTCCAGTAGTGGACGTCTTTCAGCTGAAATGATGATGATGATAAGTCACATCACACAAACCTACTCAACACAACATTTTTTAATCACGTCCTTCATATGTCTAGAATTTCAAAATCATAATTCGACATTATACAAGTCTACATCTATAATATTGGGGTCACGGATTACTGGAGCCTCTCTAATACTTCTTAGTACCTACTACATATTTAATATAAGTGGAATAGAATATTATATATAACCAATCCACACCAAACGACAGCCTGAAGGACGCAGCTGTATGAAAAAACGCACAATATTACAGCGTAGGTATCTACCTAACTTAGTCATAAATTCCCGATATGATATTACGACGAGGATAGTTTTATTGCCCGTTAAAGATAAGCAACTATGTACTTAATATTTAATTTTGTCCTTCCTCCATAAAGTATTCGCTAATTCCCAATAGGCACTCCAATCCAAAAGATAACTTTTATGGGACAAAACATAACATTTATTTCCTCCACCTAATTTCATGAATAAATGCGCAATGCGTTGGAAAATTTAAAGGGGTTGGGATGTCGAATATAAATAGTGACTTCGCTCAAAAAGTACATAATACGAAATGTTGATCCGCAAGTACTTGTATGTTTGATTTCAGCATACGAACGTGGCTTAGGCAAATAAACTTTTAGTCAAAACTCTACAAAGAATACCTACTTAATAACGTATAAGTTACAGAATTACAGAACTGCACTACCTACTAACACCTAAAGGATTCAGAACTTTTTTCTCTGCATTGGATCAATAGAGCTGGAAATTGTAGAGAAGCGTTTTAAAACTATATCACCGCCTAAATTTTTCATTGTCAATTCAACTAATAAGTATTGGGTAAAACCATAAAAGTCTCGACGCTCGCAAAATGTTCAACCCCTTGTTTTGTTACCGAGGCAGCTGCTTTCTGGCAGTTATTTTATGAGTAGTTGTGACTGAGACTGACCCAAATGTTAAAGTTAATAGAGCGTACCATTTTACAACGAATGCGCGGCGGCCAACTTGGGGGGTGAAATGGATGGACCACTGCTTTAACTATACTTTTTACAACATTTTAAAATATTTTATAAATTATTCAGCAATGTAAATTAGTCTTCTTTAGTTACGTAGAAATAACTACAGTATTAACAAAAATCTTAAAAGATACCTAAATAATATAAATACTTAAACTAGCTGAGTCGGCAAACATTGTTTTGCCATATATCTATAAATAATAGCCTATGACCTATTCTCAGACATACAAAAAAAAAACATAGAAATCGGTCAAGCCGTTTCGGAGGAGATCGATTACAAACACCGTGACACGAGATTTTTACAATATATATTAGTGAAGATTAGATTAGAAGATGTCACTTGACACATTTAATTATAAGTAGTTCAATAAGGAAATGACCGGTTCTGCCCATTGAAATCGAAAACTGGACATATTGGCAAACTATTTTCGAGTATAATATTACGCAACTTTGGTACCCGGTAAAAATGTCTTCTAGTTACGCAAGAGAAAACTAAACTATTAAAAAACTTAAAAGATACATAAGCAATAAAAATAAATGTCTCTTGACACATAGAACCAGTTCAATTTGGAAATGACCGGTTCTAGCCATTGAAAACTAAAACCCAGACATAATGGAACACTATTTTGGAATATATTACGCAAGTTTAGTATCCGGAACAAATATCTTCAAATGTTCACTGCTCAATAACAAAGGTTTTAAAATCTGTAGGTACCTGAATCGGTCAATGTTCCATTTTACATACACGTAAGAAAATAATTCAATACAATGGCCTGACCTTATGTGCGGATTAGGGTCACTTGAGTTGCTTAACGTTTTACAAAACATACTATTAGCCGCCTTTCCTATATTTGCTATTATTTAACAATAAGTAGGGAAAAACTATTTTAAATATTTTAATCAGTTAAAATAAATTTAATTCGAAATGGTTCAGTAATGTTACAAAATCGCGAATGCGAAAGCATCTCTCAAAACCTGTACTTGAATTGAAGAACGTGAAGCACGTATGAATATTAATTACATTGTTCCTTCAAAGTTGAAACTGTTCGAAGATGTTACATCAGCCAGCGATTCCAAAATAAAAAAAGCCAACTGGTTAGCGCCAACGCCAACGCTTGGATGATTGTCCATCTTGAGAGCAATACTAGAGCCTTGAAAGTTAGATAACCGATGCTTTGACAGGCTTTTATTGCCTAGAACTAATTGATTAATCCTTACAGTTTACATTGTCGAAAAGACAAATTGTCACCATTAGGCTTTGGTTTCTCATCACACATGATTAATTTCTGTTTTGTTGAAATAAATTTAGAATGCATGCAAACGTTTATTTTTTTTTATTTGATCTTTTATTCTTGGTTCTTGTACGTCAATCTAAGTACATACTTAGGCTTTTCATGATCAAAATCACCATTGTTTATAATAAAATATTTCAGCCTACATTTCTTCCTATAGTAATCAGGAAAAACAAGTGTAGAATTTTAGCGGAGCAAGTTTGAATAAATAAAAATAAGCATTAAATAATTTTAACTTCAGTGCATTCTCAATAAAATGTATAATAGTTTTTCACTTTCAGGTACAATGATTCCAAAGTCTGGAGGCGACTACGCGTACATAGGAGAAGCGTTTGGACCTCTTCCTTCATTCCTGTACTTATGGGTGGCGCTGTTCATCCTGGTACCCACAGGCAACGCTATCACTGCGTTGACCTTCGCGCAGAACATTCTCAAGCCTCTGTGGCCAGCCTGTACACCTCCTGACACCGCTGTGAGCCTCATAGCTGCTTTAATTACATGTTAGTACCTAAACTTACTTTCAGTGTCGAAGTGAATGATGATGTTTTGATCCAAAGTATGGTTTGATGCCAAGACCCAGTTCTCGTTTAGATATTAGTGCACGTGATTACATTTGACACTCTGCTACTATCGCTATTGTAAAGCTGATTACTAACTGTGACTACCTGTCAACGTCTCACTTTTGTGTTCAAATCAATCGTTGATTGTACCAATATCATTTTTCATTGTAGCATTACTAACTATCTTTAATAATGACTTCCTTGCCACACGTGGGACAGAGTAGTAGAAAATAATATTAAAAGTAACGTCTTCTGAAGTCAGATGGTACAGTTGTTCCACATGTAGGTACGCTCATTAATTAAATGACCGTCATGCTTAAATGAGTAGTGTTCTCTATTAGATAAGCAACCGATGCACTAGAAATAAATTCGAATCTCTTCGTGATGATAGATAGAATAGACAAGAACCCTATAAATAGAAAACATTCTCCGGTCCGGTTAACGACCTACCCGAGAACGAAGCAAGCACATGTTTGAAGCAAAACACTTTTTGCCCTTTTCGTGTCAAGTGTATCTACGAATATGAGCCGATTAAGGAAACGATGGCGTCAACGAGTATCCCGGCTGGTTACTAGGTCGCCATTGCGACCGATTTTTTTTTGTTTGAACAGATCTTACGAATGTTTGTTTAACATAGCCTCGTTAAACTGTATGTATCTTCACCTCAAACTAATACTGCTTGATTAAATTCCAAAGTAACAAATAATATAGTGAAACAAATAAGTATTAGTAAGTCAATTCTTAATCACTTACATGCATATCTCTACTGTAACATGCATGTCTGTATGTAGAGAGAAATTAATATGTCTCCCAAGAGGCGCACAAACTAACATGCAATGTGTGAGTCCATTATGCTGAGAATCTGTAAATAATAATTAAGTAGTAAACATAATTTAGATTATGTGAAAATAACAAAAGCATAAATCATTCTTATAATTTCTCATCGGAATGTTTTCAATCATGTTCATTGCAATAAGATACATTGTTTATGAATCCGAAATGGAAATGGCATTGGCTGATTATGGTAAAGGTCTAAACTTATTTGAATTCCATCTCAATCGTACTCAGAAATCTTAACATGAAACTTGTTCAATACAAGTTTCATGTTAAGATTTCTGAGTACAGCTTCCAAGAAACTTGTTCGATGATTTAAGAATTCTCCCTCGGAATTCGCAAAAGTATGCCTCGTGTTTTGCTCAACAAAAAGAAATAATTTTTCACCGTCAGAGGATGTATTATTATCATCACCCCATGCGGCGAACCGGTTTGATTCCATGGAATAACGTTCCAACGATTTATTTTTGCTTTCCAAAATTGGGTTTCAAGAATTAGAGGAGCGTTGTTATTGTAAAAATTTGGTTAGCAGTGCAATTGTGAGCCGTGATAAATTTGAATTCAAAGATTTTTGGCGAAGCCATTATGTCTCACATTCATCTGACAATGTCTGGATCATTGACTTCATCGTAAGTGCCTTTCATCATTGCATGCCTTATTTCAATGTTAAGTGGGTAATAAGTCTGAGACTACGTGATGTTACTTCATGCGATTTCCAAGCTAAGGTACGAGTATCACATCACATCCACAAATATATATTCATTGTTGAATATGGTCCTAGTGAGTGTTAACTTCTACCAGCAAACCACAAACAGTCGTGAAAAGGTTAAAAGAAACCCGCTGACGCCATACTTTTGCTGCAAGTATCTTCTATAACACCACTGGAAGGGAGGACAATAGAAGATAGAAGCTGTTTCTTTCTTCTCAATCAAACTACTAAAATTGCACCTGATATTGTCAGCACCAAATCTGCTCACTCTAAACGCCAGCCCTTATCTTACGGAAAAACGTGCAACAACCCAACAAGACGCGCAAAATCGCTTCACTATGATACATCGCGCATCTATCATAGTCAAGCAGCGTATTGTGCTGAGGCCTCAGGCTGTCACTTCAATAGGGCAACTGTGTCCGCGTCTTTATCTCCCGCTAGTACATAGGTGTACTGTGGCGCGGTCGCCGTGCTGATTGCGCCTGACAAGATAATGAGGGCTTCCTCCCGCATCGTACTGACACACGCTCTTGTGCGGAATTATCACGCTCAACGTATAGTAAGGGCACTTAATAACTCGACGTGATTTTGCTATTACCATGTTAACGACGACTTCCGTAAGAGTTTTGACCTGCTTCTGTTAGAGCGTAATTGACATGGGATGATTGGCTAAACTCGTTATGTGTTTTAGATTTAGCTCAGAGATAACGCGAGATCATTCATGGCGATACAAGAGTCATTTACTTTTTAAGTAATTTACACCGTAAGTACTTAGGGTCGGCGAGCAGTGGGTGGCTCGCCGTCTGATCAGAACTAGGCCCGGGTCGGCGGCGCGCTGCGATCCCAGCACGCCTCAAAGAGATTTCAGCACGGAAGACGGGGCCCGCTAGGGCAAGTGTCTGCTGGGGCTGCGGAATCTGTTCGAAAGAGGTACCGTAGCCCTGGAACGCAAAGGGCACTAGGAGGAACACGGATGGATTTTAGTCAGTAAGAGTCTGACACTCCCTCCTGCTTCACCCAGAGCGGGAGGAGTCATTTGATGATTTCCCATCCTTAAAAAAAAAAGTACTTAGGGTGGGTACATTTTAAAAATATAGAACCAAGGAGGTCCAAATCAAGGACAAGTATATCGCATTCAAGATGGTTCATTATCATCTCGTTCCGCATCGTGGACCCCCGAACAATACCTATACATAGTAATGTGCTCACTGCCGACGCGCAGCCGTAGTTACAACGGGTCATCAAAACAAATATATTTCGTACAGGCATACATCATAGGTAATCTCATTTGTCCAATTGTTTCATTCCAGGTTTCCTGACAGTTATAAACTGCTATAACGTTAAGTGGGTGACGCGAGTGCAAGATTCGTTCACAGCGGCGAAGATCCTAGCCTTGCTGGTGACGTTCTTCGCCAGCTTGTGGTACTTATTCTCCGGGCATACGGAGAACTTGGAGAACATGATGCAGGGTACGATCACAAAGCCCGGAGAACTGGCTATTGCCTTTTATACGGGGCTATTCTCTTACTCCGGATGGAACTACTTAAACTTCGTCACAGAGGAATTGAAAGAGCCGTACAAGTGAGTCGTTGATTGATAAATAGTTTATTTCGTTATATAAATTCTTAACGTTAGTTCAGAATCGTTTGACTGTTCTTCCATGATTTGGACTAATAAGTAGGTAACTGTGTTTACGTACCTACTGACAACAGTCATAATACGGTTGGTATGGACTAGCGCGTATAAAAAAGGGTCCGGGGCGGAACTCATTGGGCACTGCCACAGTGAATACTGGCAATGCTGATTCTTTGGCCAAGAAAAGCCAAAAGAATCAGATTGTGTAAGATCATAAGTCACTGAAATCTACAGATATGACTCGATACTTACTGATAATTCGATGTAGTTTTTTATAAAAATGTAATTACTGAGATAGGTATTGTTAGCCTTAAGAACAGCCATAACTTTAATCACATTAGGAACCATTAAAAGTTCTCATTCTCGTAGATAATTTATTTCAGCTGCATTACTTAATGTGAACCTATAGTGTTGGGTAGATACCTACACATTATATTATCTCATTAGTTACGGGTCATTTGTTTATCCGTGGTGTAAACACGAAAATATCATAAATATACTTCGTAATGTAAACTATTATGAGTACCTATGACTCAGGGGAATTCTCGCACATTTGTTATTGTAAAATAATTTACATAATAATAAAGATATTTTAAGAGGTTATCAGTTATAATTAAGATTATAAAAGTACTTATTTTGTCACTAAGGAACCTAAAAATACTTAGGTACTTAGTCTAAAACAAGAATCGCTGAGGAGCTCTTGGCTAGATAATAACAGCCACACCGGTCGACCTTCAAGGTTAAGCAACGCTTGCCAAGGTTGGTCTGTGGATGGGTGACCATCTTAACATACCGAGTTTCCTCCGTGCCTAGAAAAGCACGTTAAGCCGTTGGTCCCGGCTGTCATTTATAGATCTTTGGCAGTCGTTACGGATAGTCAGAAGCCAGTTAATCTGACTCTAGTCTTGCCATGAAGTACCGTGTTACCCAGTTAATGGGTTGTGGAGGTCTGCTAGGCAGTCGCTCCGCGTAAAATACTGGTATTCAGCTAAATCCGGTTCGACTGGAAGCCGACCCCAATATAGTTGGAAAAAGGCTAGGCAGATGATGAGTCTAAAACAGGAATCAGGTTTAGTTCCCATTCCCACACTTGGCTATCGGTTCGTTGACCGTGGGGTTAGGTCTCTCCGCAGGTAGTTGTGTTTGATGTCGATGTCGATGAACATGATTGCGTTGATATTAGGTATATTCAGGGTGTCCTAAACAATGCCTGCAAACCTAAAAATCGCGATTTGATCATGTCATGGATTTCAATATTTCCAGTGTTAAATCTTGCATTACTCCATGGATTCAATAAAATACATGAGCATTGAAAGAATTAGGAAACGTAAAAATTGAACATCATACGGGCCCCTTATGTAGTCCCTTACCTACCGATTTGTCAATGGTGTGTGAATTTTTACCTGAGCCCCAATTCTTTTATTACCAACCGACACATAAATTAAAATAACAATACGTGTTTCTAATTCCAGGAACCTGCCGCGTGCCATCTGCATATCCATGCCAGTGGTGACGTTGGTCTACGCACTGACCAACGTGGCTTACTTCGCTGTCCTCACCAACGATGAGATCCACGCCTCCCAGGCCGTGGCCGTCACCTTCAGTGTCAAGATCCTTGGCATGATGTCCTGGATCATGCCGCTCTTCGTCGCTCTTTGCACCTTCGGGTCTCTGAACGGGGCCATCTATGCCTCATCCAGGTTGTTCTTCGTTGGAGCCAGGAATGGACACTTACCGCTTGCGATATCCTTGATTGATGTTAAGAGGCTAACTCCAGTGCCTTCGTTATTATTCCTTGTAAGTATTGATAAAATCTCTTGTAATTTTGTTAAATCATCGATCAATGCGACGACAATCAATAGTAATATAGACAGGATTTAGTAATACCGGTAATACCTAAGAATAAATATACATATTATTACTGTGTACTGGTGAGCCAATAAATTACTTCCTCGCTGTGCTCAAATACTAATATTGAACGTTTGATTTGGCAAAATTTTGCTCGAAAATAAGCCCTGTTGCTAAATGGGAAGAATACTCGGGGAAAATCTCGAAGAAGCAACTAAGGTCTTCTACAAAATGTATTAGTGGAATTACTTACTTACAATCTATTCTAAAAACTCCGGACTTAACCTTTGAAAACCCCGGACATTTGGGTGAAATGGTTTTTTTTCCCCGGACGCAATAAAAAAAAAAAATATTTTAAATAAAAACAATTTTTGTAATCGTTTAACATCTTTGCGACATAAACTACAGCGTAGCAAATTAAATACAAAAATAACTAGTGTAGAACAATATTCTTTTGGCAACAAGTTCAAAACAATTTATAATTATAAATTTTTGTTCTATCAATAATCAAATAACAAATAATTAGTCTATTATAAAATAAATTAGTAAAATTCTATTCTATTCTATAATATTTGTAGAGTGCAACTTAGACGCGGATGCAGAATTTTTGCAGCAGATAGCAATTTTTTTACCAAGTTGCTAGGTAATGTGTCTTACGAACGAATTTTTTACAAAGATTCGTTTTAATTTATTTCTACCTATAACGTTTCAATAAATTGAGCTTCCCCGGACACAAGACTGTGTCCAGGTTTCACCAGGTTTTTGAAAACCCCGCCCGGCCACTCCCCGGACGCCTTGCATCTATAAATAAATAATAAATAAATAAATAAATAAATAAATTGTTTATTGGACCAAAAATGTTGTACAATCAAACACTTACGAACAACTATTATGCAGTAGGAACAAAAACATATTAGAGAGTAACAATTGTGTCAGTAGTATTTGTATTGAATTCTGGTACCCAAGGAAAGATTTAACTTGTGTTATGGGTACCAGGATTCTCACGCTAGTTTATTACATAAATAGTTACATCAGAAGGTCTAAAGTTGAACTAGTGATAATTTTAGAAAAAGCTAGCCCGTTTTATGTGTGTGAGTGTTGTGAATGAGGAGTTGTGTCTTAGTGAGGTTGTGTTGGTCGCGTATTAGAGAAATGACAACCTTAGGAGTTTTTCTGTTTCATCATAGCTCTGCATCTGTAACCAGCCATACACCGTTTTTTTACATTTTCGAAAAGTTGTGGAATAAATGGAGCAATGCTTGTTAGTTTCATTGTATAAGTGACTTCCAATACCATAATAATGTCTCCGAGCAAGTGCAGTCCTACAGCTTTGAGTGGGGCAGACCCTATAGCGTTGGCGCTTATTTCGAGAACTGGCATCATACTTCAGCGAAATATGCTTACGCATAACCACATGGAGCACAAAGAGCTGCCTAACAGAAAGAACACAACAATCTCTAAATAAATTGACTGTGGGATATCTAAAGGGTTTGTTATCTATGACAATTCCGGGGAAACCCGGGCGGATGGCAGCCCTACATCAAAATAACTTTCCTAGCAGCCTAGTACCAAAAGAAAGCAACTACATAATCTTGATGTGTGTAACGCTATCGTAATTAAAAAAAAGTGTGAGTACTTATCTGAGATTAGCTAAAAAAACAATCATTAGGTCACTCCGGTTTATTAGTTCTTTTTAATTGCTTGAAATCACTTTAAAAATGATCACGATGTTGATATTTTACGATGATATTTCCGACACGGCTATTACAGAAAGTTATTGAAAGACAAATTAACATCTTTAGATTCTGGAAAGTTATGATCACTTTACGGCCATCATTTTATGATAGTTAGATGAGATGACTACTTACTAATCTATACTAATGTATAATAAAGCTGAAGTGTTTGTTTCTTTGAACGCGCTAATCTCTGGAACTACCCGTCAGATTTTGCTAATTATTTTTGTATATGATATGCGCGTACGTCTCTATATTCCTAAACTTAAATTGACATCAAACTCAAATCGACAGATAAAAAGCTTGTTTTTTATTGACAATAATCGAGGGGTTCATGGGCGTACCTCTAGAAAAGAAGAGACCGTACCCAGATTTTTACCATTGTTATCTAAGTATATTTTTAGATTGATAAAGAGGAAAAGCATCGAAACTACTACAATTTTGGCAGATATAAACAACTTAGTCAAGTACGAGTAGATACCTCACCCGTTTTAAACACTCCAAATAAGGGAAATAATTCGTGTATAAACGAATTTTGCCGTAGTTGTAGGGAATGGTGTTTTAAACAACATACTAAAAGTTCTGAGGGTGAAATATCGTACGTTTAATATTAGATTATTAACCTTGGGGATAAAGCAGTGTGATAAAGCGGTGTCTTATGACACGGGCGTCATATCGAATCCCGCACACTACGAGTGGTTTCGAAAGTTAACTCCCGAGCGTGGCGAGGGAGTTTAAAGTTTAACTCACGAACGAAGCGAGGGAGTTAATACAAGAACCCTGAATGCAGCGAGGGGCTTAAGCTTTTTTTTTTTGTTGCCGGGGTGTAAAATCCTCATGGATGTCCCTCGCCTGGGGCGGGCGAAGGGGTATGTCAGACTCTTACTGAAAAACCACCCCGGTGTTCCATCTCACACTTGACCGCGGATTGTGAGAGCTAGTACGCCTTCCATAATCCCCGGCATATGCGGCCCGCGTATGCGGGCCACCTCAGGCCCGCGGGAAGAGCAAGGTCCCCCCGCAATGTCCAGTAGGGGCGCGTCTGGAACAATACGCGCCACCGTCTCGGATCCTGCTGGATTGGGGGCGGTGGACGACCCCGAGTCCACCGTCCCTCCGGACCTTTCTACGGTGGCTGGAAGAGGGCGTTGTCCGCCCTCCGCCGATGCCCGTTTCGCCTGCTGCGGCACGGGAGAGTGGCCACGGCCTCCCTCTCCCTCTCCGCAGCCTCCTTCTGCGAAATTATGATTTCGCAGAAGGAGATCACTGCATTCCATGACTCGGCGCTCCCGACCATCGGACGAGCGACGGCCGGCAGCGACAGGTCGGGTCTCACTTCGGATACGAGGGCACGGCGCTAACCTAACACAAGCCGCCACAGCCGTAACGTGTCTAATCAGATTCGTATCTGACAGCCTGGCTGTGCTCAAAGCCCTAGAGAACAAACTAACTAACAGCAAACAAATCTTTGAATGTCACCTTGCCCTGGAGAGTATATCTCTGTCTAACAGAATTACCCTCAAGTACTCAAGGGGCCTTCTTCTGCACGTACATTGTCTAGGGATCCACTGCCCTAGACAATGTACGTGCAGAAGAAGTTCCGAGATGGTAGTGCTTGGCGCTCCACTCCTTCCCCTACCTTTCTCGCAGTTTCGTACATAGATTCGCCAGAGATCGATTGAACTTCATAACCAGAGGCGTCTTTACCTATAGTGCAGGGTGTGTCGTGCACCCGGGCGCAGTAGTGTAGGGGCGCCGAGCGCCCTCTACCCTCCTTCGCCAGACACGTCATATTTTGACGTGTCTCACAGTATGTGGGGTCTAAAACAAAATGTTCAAGAAATTTCATCGGATTTGAACGGCCCATCGTGCACCTCGACGAGGTGGGCAAGCTCTTAGTAAGAGTTTGCAATTAAACCGCCTCGTCAGGCACCTGGTGGGATAGGGCCCGAATCTGGCGGAAAACCCGTACGGTTTCTGCACGGGGTACTCGACGGTGGACGCCATCATGCGCGTGAAATGCGGTATCCCGGAGCAGGGTTTCAGTCAGTCAAGTGTCTCTTGTCATCACCAATGCCTTTAATACCCTGCCCTGCCGTTGCATCAGTGCCTCCCTGCGTAGCTGACGCCACTAGGGATAGCGCTGTCGTCTGCTACGCTAGCGAAACACTTATCCTGGCGCAGTGTGGGTCGCACGACGAAGCGGCGGCCGACGTAACGACACGCTGTGTTGCTACAATCATTGAGAGGACCCGGCAATTGGGTCTCGAGGTGGCCCTACACCAGTTCGAAGCCATGTGCTTTTATGGTTCTCGGAACGCACCACCATCGGGATCCTAAATAACGGCAGGAAAGGTTCACTTCGAAGTAGGTACCTAACTAGGACTCGTCCTCGACAGCCGAAAGCACTTTGTCGAACACTTCTGACGTTTGGCTCCCAAGCTGGGGCGGGCCGAGACTGCCTTCAAGCGGCTCGTGCCCAATTTAGTCCAAACGCCTCGTGCCGAAGACTCTTCGCGAGGGTCGTGCGTTCCATGGCCCTTTAGGGGTCCCCGGTGTGGGCGCTTTCGTTGAGACGCCAACCAGACCGCTACCAGAACACGTCCCAGAGGATCATGTACATCCGGCTGACCCGGGGACACAGCACGGTCGCCGACGAGGTAGCTACCCTCCTTGCTGGATTATATAGGTCTCCTCTTTGAGGAGTGGTTGAAACGCCACGGCGTCCTCATCTTCCGCCTGACGCAAGTATACCTACTCTCCGGACACGCCCGGGCGGGATCACCCAGAGGACACGGTGGAGCGGTGCAAGTCTGTCCTGTGGATGGCAAGATTTGGGTTGACCAGGCCCGGGTCGATAGCGCGTTACGTTCCACGCGTGTATTATAAAGATTTCAGCATAATAGACGGGCATTTGGAGGATCACGGATGGGTTTTAGTCAGCAAGAGTCTGACACTGAAGGAGTCATATGATGATATACCATCTTAAAACAAAAAAATACTATGACCGCGCGCCTACTAGTGGGAGCCAGGGTTTTGATTGCACACGGGCGCTCAATAGGCTAGAGCCGCGTCTGTTCACAACAACAAGTGGTCACAGGCTGCAGGCAGTCAAAAATGGCAATGCTATATCTACATCCACGTCTAACAAAACGACTATACTCAGCCTATGTAGAAATAACCTCAGAACAATAATCGGGACAATTACGCCACGGACAACCCACTCTGCACGGGCTGCTTTGACGCCGAAGAATCAGCCGCACACGTCATTCTGGAATGCGAGGCCGTGGATACACTACATCAAAAATCGGAACGGTGAGGTCGGTCTGTGAAGCCTGTGAAGCTCCCAGGAAACTTCTGTGCTGCTGGGTGGAGCTAGGCTGGCTAACTTAGCCAGGACACCACGCAGAACGGACCGAATGAGAGTCTAAGTGCAGAAAAATGACTGCATTCATTCATTACTAGAAAATAAATACATTCATAATGAGGAAGATATGAATGTATATATCTTCCTCATTATGAATGTATTTATTTTCTACGTAATTTTTTCCGAATTAGGAATTTTTTATTGTCCATCTACTTTCCTCCATATCTCGTTAAATATCGATCCTAGCGAAAAAGTGTAAAGAATCTTCGTAGTAGAAAATTTAATATAAATGATTGATGTAAAAGAACATGTTTTGCTATGGGCCATCGTTTACGAGTTGTTTAGGAAAAACTAAAAAAGGGACCTTTGGCTTCCCCCCTAGACCGGTCGTAGCTTCACCCCCAACCATCAGTCCTTGAAGTATGTTGTTGCTGGCACCTAGTAATCCCTAAATTAATGAAAAGCCAATTTCAAGACTCTTCACACCATTCAACCTCGGGACCTTCAATGTGCTGACAGAGGCGGCGTTTCAGATTGAATTTACACGTAGAGGCTGTTATCATAAAAATACTTCAGAGTTATGGTACCTAGCTTGCACATCAAGTTTTATCATTTTGGTATATTCTCAGACTGGCAGCCCCTAGTCCGTAAAACATTTTTTATTTTTTTAAAAGACATATTTAACTTGGTCACCATTATTCGAATTGTACGAGTAGCAGTAATTAAGCATTTTTTTTTCCAGTGCATAGCGACGCTTATGCTGCTGCTATCAAACAACGTAGAGTCCCTCATAGTGTACGTGACAGCCGTGGAGGCTCTGTTCACGCTGGCGTCCGTGGCAGGCCTGCTGTGGATGCGCTTCACGCGGCCGCACCTCCAGCGCCCCATCCGCGTCAACATCGTGCTGCCCGTCTCCTTCCTCATCATCTGCACCTTCGTCGTCATCTGCTCCTGCTTCACGCACCCTATGGAGGTCGGCATCGGCGTCGCCTTCATCGCCCTCGGCGTTCCAGTCTACTTTATCTTCATCGTATGGAACAACAAACCCCAATGGCTGCTCACAGCGTGCAATCAGTTCAACCTCGCCTGCTCCAAAATATTCCTATGCCTCCCCGAAGATTACAAGGATTTATGATCTTTACGATATAACTTAATGTATTTAGTGTGATCTGATTAATTATTTTTGCTATTTTTATTTTAATTTTTTATGTCGATTTACGTGGCATAAGTTGGTTGGCATAATATTAATTACAGATCTGTTATAACTAAGATAAACTGATGATTCCTATGCAGTTATAGGTTAAGTATCTATATGTGAATAGATGTTAAGTATATGACAAACTTATTGATAATACAATACAATCATTGTTAGTACGTGTATTTATTCAGATGTTATCACCCGCTACCTACGTCATGTCGCGGTTAACATAATAGCCGGTTTAGCATACGTTTTTCATAATTATTAAATAATAATCTGTTTTATGTAAATCGTGCCGAAATAATTATGGCACTGGCAGCATGGGTCAATCTTAAAAAGTAAATATCTTTATTCTGCCAGAAAAGCTAACAATATCATAGCAAAAAGACGAAGACAGTCGTGAGTTGCGTGACCTGCATTTATTACAAACTGAGACTCCTCCATGCCTTAGCAGGCACGTTAACCTTTTGATCCCGACTGTCAATTATTATTAGACGGAAGCCAGAAAATCTTACACCAGTCTTCTCAAGGGATATCGTGTTACCCAGTTCGATCTAAAATATAGGAATATTTTATGGCAGATACTGACGACAGGTACCGATGGTTCTCGTGATAACTGTATTTTGCGGCGGTTGAGGCTGTGGTGGAAATCTCACATGTCGTCTAACTGACAATAGATTTTTTTTGCCCGCTGATTGGCCTACATGTGTAGGTATGTAGGCCAATCAATTTATCTATTCATCTTGTGATCTCACAATGTGACTACAATAGTGAAAACTCCTATTTGCATTAAAGTAACTACGCCGTAGAAAAATCGTAGGTGTTTTTGACGAGCTAACTAAACGAACATACATCACTCATCCCTCAGGCTAAAGTCATCATCATCATCTGCCTAGCATTTTCCCAACTATATTGGGGTCGGCTTTCAGTCAAGCCGGATTTAGCTGAATACCAATATTTTACTGGGTAACATGGTACTTCATGGCAAGACTGGAGTCAGATTTACTGGCTTCTGACTATCCGTAACGACTGCTGTGCCAACGGTTGGACTAAGTTGAATTGGTTTGTTCTAAGCGACTACGGACTTAATAACGGATTTTGTGTGCCTGTGGTTTGGATTTATTTAATTGTTTTGGCAACATGGAACATCAACGAATTCATTAATGTGTTACGTGTTTACGGTGTGTATCCGAGATCGAAATCGACGCATTCTAACACATGAATACATGGAAAACCATCCAGGATTCTCCGAGTACGTACTGGAGTGAATGAATGTACAAGAGGTTAGTGAATAACTATTTTTAAAGAAATAAATAGATTGTAGCTCGTTTCATTGATCAATCAGTATTTGTATTAAATAATATGACTTATGTCTTAAGTGTGTACGACGATTTTAGTTTATTTCTAAATGCTATCACTTGGCCCATTAAAAATGATAGATAGCTATCACAGCGATATTAAGAAATATGAGTGGGGCGCTCTCATTAGTAAGCTATTCCGATATATATATTTTTTTTCTTTACTGCAGTAATAATGTTATCTTTCAGGCGGCCCATATCGACTTGCAGTACATGTGTTACCGCTGTTGGGTGGCAGCACATCGACACCAAATGAGAAATGAAGGTGGACAAAACGAGGAACAACCTGATGAGCAAGCCGATGAACAAGCAGTTGCCGAGCAGTTAATTACAGCCCCAACCTACAAAAGGTTAGCAATTACGTCTCGTCACTGTGCGTTTCATGGATGTGCAAATCAAGATCTGCATAGAATACCACTATTCTTAAAAATACATTCACTGATCGAGCACAGCTTATATGTCCCTACCAGTGCAAGGGTTTGTACAAATCATATGCGGACCAATGAATGGAATCTATTATATGATTCTGCAGATACGACATTTTCACCAGACCAGTTAAAGGACATGATGGACGTTTTAAGAAATGCATATAATAACAAAAAAGCCTTGGATTTTGAAAATATAGACAGCATGTCTCCTGAAGAACTATATTTTAGAACAGGGCTAACCCACGAGCAGTTTGCTATTGTTTTAAATGACACACCATCTTTAAACCAGCACACAAGACAGCCAAAATTGTGCTGGCATGCTATCTTATGAAAATAAGGTCAGCTGAACCAGATGTCAGAATAGCATGCCACTTAAATGTCAGCAGGACAACAGTGGGACGTTACCTGAATACAGCCCGAGAGTGCTTAACGAGAGACTTTGTGGCACTTCATCTAGGATACGACCACATCGGCCGAGATGAAATAATAAGTCACAGCACTACTATTGCGAGAGCATTATATGGAGATTCAAAAGCCATCATATTATTCGACGGAACATACATTTATATACAGAAAAGTAAGAATTTCCTGTTCCAGAAAATAACGTACAGCCTGCACAAATTCAAAAACTTATTGAAGCCATTCCTTTTAGTGTGCCTAGACGGGTATATAATAGATATTCTTGGACCCTACTTTGCTAGGACATCAGACGCTCAGATTATGAAGGATATAATGAATAACATTTATTCTCCGATTCATTACATGCGCCACGAGAATGATACGTTTATATTAGACAGAGGCTTCAGAGACTCAATTCCTGCAATCGAAGAATGTGGCTATGTGTCTCACATGCCACCTACAAAAGACAGAAACGTAACGCAGCTCACGAATGAACAAGCGAATAAATCGCGTCTAATAACAATTGTCCGCTGGGTAATTGAGGCGATAAACGGGAGATTTAAATGCGACTTTAAAATGTTCAGGAACGTGGTATTCAATAAATCACTTCCTCACTTCTTCACTGACTTCCGGATTGCTGGAGCGCTTCTCAACACCTTCAGGGAGCCTTTTCATGATAGTGTCTACGCCACAGAGTTCGTAGAACGAATCAGTCACAGAATTCATATCAACAAAGACTTGGGCAACTACGTTGTTGCAGAAAATGTTAACAGGCAGCGGGTTGCGTTCAGGACATTGACTGACGAGTCCATAAATATGCCGTTCCCTGAATTGTCAAACGAAGATATTATTTTGTTTAGCTTGGGGACATATCATCTAAAACTGGCAGCTTCCTATGTCAGCGAACATTTACGTGGCGGCGTCTATAACATAGAGGTTTGTGCAACTCCAAGCCCAATTATGAATCAATACGGTATAGACACGGAAGATTGCACTCTTCTAAGGGGTCGAATTTTATCAAGACATAGGTCTAATGCGACCTATTATACGTATTTAATACTGAATAACGCACAGGGAATAAACGCTATTCAGGCATATTACTGCTCATGTTTGACGGGTATGAGGACAGTTGGTGCCTGCGCGCATGTCGTCAGCATCGTTTGGTACTTTGGGATTGGAAGGCGTTTAGAGAATTTCGTTGGGCCAGCCAGTGCCTGGGACAATATTGTAATAGATACTGAAAACACCGAATAAAGGTTTTATTTGTAATTAATAAGGTTTTTATTTTAAAACTCCTAAAAAATACGTCAATGGTAACCTCACAAAACCAATATTCAGCAGAATTATTTATGAACTTTTTTCTGCTCCGTGAGTTGTTCCCGAGCGGGAGTCAGCATTTAATTCTAAAGAGTTGTTTGAAAACTCCGAACGAAACCATCCCACAGTAAAAAGAAAAGCATCGTGATCGGAAACATAATTATTATTGTGACTGATTCCGGTTTCTTCATGTCGATATAACTTTTTTCGGATGCACATTTCTGTTTCGCTGTCATACAATAAAATGATAAAATGACCATGGCCCTTCGGTTAACATAGGTTTTAAAGTGCTACAAGGCTGGGGACGGTGTCCATACATTTTTTGGCATTGTTCTTTGACAGTTTTGTATAACCTGATGTTCTGTTGACTGTACCTGGACTAACCCTACATCTCCTAAGCTTATGAGGAACACAATGAAATTGTTTTTTTTTTTCAGTCATGGTGATGTTTAGGAGTAGCTCGTGGCTAAATAATATCGAAATATGTTCCACCCGGGACGCTTTTTGATGATAAGCAAAGCTTGCCGTAGTCGGTCCGTAGGTAGGTAGATGGGTGACCCAACTATTATACCGACCCGACTATTAATCCTCCGTGTCTCGGAAAGCGCGTTAAGCCTGTGATCCTGGTTGTCATTAGAGCATCTTTGACAGTGTTTAAAGGTTATTTAAAAGCCAGAAAATTAAAACCAGAGTTCCGTGTTTCCCCATTATCGGGTTGTGGAGGACAGGTAGGCAAGGGTTTTGCTTTCGAAAGTTGATGGTTCGATTTTTATTATATCAAATACGGTGTGTCGATAATTCAGTTGTACGATGTTCTAGTCTATCAATGCTTTATTGGTGCGTCGTAACGTTAGTGCGAAAAACCCTATAGAGATTTGTCATATAATAAAAATCGAATCATCAACTTTCGAAAACAAATAGGGAAACCCGATAGGTGAGCCTTCCATGTAAATGACTGGTACTAAACTGCATCCGGTTGGACTGGAAGCGACCCCTACATAACATACACTGGACAGCAAATAAACCGAGCCACCCGCTACCTAGGCACTCTAATTCGATTTTCTCAAAAACTAAAAAAACCTACAATTATCAAAGTTGTACCTACAGAAAGTGCGTTTCATGGTGATTAAAATGAAAGGAAACTCATTGGGTTTAATCAATATTTCAGTGTTTATTAAGGATTTTACAAAGAAGAGTCGTTTTCCAGTCGTGACAATCGTTAGTAATGATAAAGTGAAAAAAAAAATTAAAGCCAAAAACAAAGATAAAATCAAAAAAAAGTTTTTGATCAATATTCCGTATTCCCTCCCCTTGCTCGGATAACTACCAGCATCCTTGTATTCATCGACCTTACGAGCCTGACGATAAAATCTTGAGGAATTGTATTCCACTCCTCTTCAATTGCGATTCGCAGCTCTGGAAGCCTTGTTGGAGCAGGTACCCGAGCTCGAACCCGACGTTTCAGCTCATCCCATAAGTGTTCTATCGGATTCAAGTCCGGGCTTCGAGCTGGCCAGTCCATCGTACGAATGCTGACGTCGCGTAGATACTGGGTCACCACATGAGCAACATGAGGCCGTGCATTATCATGCATCAATTGCATATCCTGTCCGATATATCCTGCGTAAGGTACCACATGGTCGACGAGGATTTCAGTAATGTAGCGATGAGAAGTCAGTCCACGTGTACGGCCCGTCGGTTCGATGAAAACTAACGCTGTATGTGCTGTTAACGAGATGCCGCCCCAGACCATTACAGATCCTCCTCCATAAGCAACAGTTTCCTCGATGCAACACTGAGAATAACGTTCTCCAGGACGACGATATACTCTCTGACGTCGATCACTTCCATGTAGACTCACCCTGGTCTCATCAGTGAAGAGTACATTACTCCACTGCTCTAATGTCCAATCCCTATGCTCTCGAGCAAATTCAAGTCGTGCTCGACGGTGTGCTACCGTTAATGCTGGGCCTGTTGAATCTCTTTTTGGGGTCAGGTTCCGTTCAGCAAGTCTCTGACGGTATCTGAACTTATGACCACTTGGCGTTCGTCACGCAGACTTTGTTGGACTTGAACTGCGTTGAGGTGGCGATTTCGCAGAACAGTAAGGTGGATATAACGATCATCTGCTGCTGATGTAGCCCTAGGTCTGCCCGTACCTGGACGGCGATCGAATGCTCCAGTCTCTAGGTATCGTCTGTAAACTCGTTGCACCGAAGATGTGCTGATTCGAAGCCTTCGAGCGACTTCACGTTGCGCAATGCCTGCTTGAAGTAATGCTACAGCTTGAGCTGCTTCCTGAGGTGTTGTATCCATTATTAATCGAAAAAAGTAGCAAAAACACACGCGTCTGAGCAAACGATGGACAAAAACTAAAGAAATGATAAGAAATATCCGACTTTCATTGTAGAGAAAAAGAACGCTAATTTCAAACTCTGGTGAAAACAGAGCAAATCGTTATTGTGTTTGTTGCTTGATTACAATGTGAGTTGACGGTACTTTCGAATTAATTTGTAGTCATTTTAATCACCATGAAACGCACTTTTTGTAGGTATAACTTTGATAGTTGTAAGTTTTATACTTTTTGAGAAAATCGAATCAGAGTTCCTAGGTAGCGGGTGGCTCGGTTTATTTGCTGACCAGTGTAGTTGGGAAAAGGCTAGGCTAATCAGTCTATTGATGATGGTTAGGATTTTTCTACATGTAGCTAGATCAGAGTGCTTAGTGCTAGTTTTTTTAACGCGCTCGATCGCGTTAGCGTAAACGTTCGCTTATGTCAAATTGTATGGGGAAAAAAGTTTTCTGTTATTGTCACTAGGCGCTTATTCATTTTCATTACAGATTGATGTTTACGCTAACGCGATCGAGAACGTTTAAAAATTCGCACTAAGGTCACAGTAGATAATACATTCTAGGCTGGTAGAAACAGTGTTAAAGTTGAATGGTCCAACAGTCCACTGACCATTTGACCAATGGCCGCACGAGCCGATCTTCAATGTTAAGCTACGCTTGCCAACGTTGGTTTGTGGATGGGTGACCATCTTAACATACCGAGTTTCCTCCGTGCCTCGAAGATCACGTTCTCGGCTGTCATTAGTAGATCTTTGGCAGTCGTTACGGATAGTCAGACGCCAGTAAATTTGACTCCAGTGTGGTTGTGGAGGTCTGGTAGGCAGCCACTCCGTGTAAATTACCGGTATTCAGCTAAATCCGGCTTGACTGGAAGCCGACCCCAATATAGTTGAGAAAAGGCTAGGCAGATGATGACTGACCATTTGCTAAGATTAAACTAGGGGCTAGGTAGCCGTAGGCTATGTGTTTGTATCCTGTACCTACATACGCGTTAACTTGGCACTTGGCTCAACTCATTTTGAATGACGTTTTAAGGTTTTAATTTAAATTGAACAATAGTGTTCACATTAATTCTCAGTGGTTAGGTGATACGGAGTAGAATACGCACACAACTAAGGCCGAAAATACGGACTTCGGGCGTATGAATGTGTAGGTGTTAAAGTGTGATGCTTTTTTTATTATAACTTCTATGTAAGTATAGAAAACATTCGGATAGGCTGTACAACCGCGGTTTTATCGCTGTCAGAGTTATCTTTTAGGGTTCCGTACCCAAAGGGTATGTATCCAACCCTATTACTAAGCCTCCGCTGTCCATCCGTCCGTCCGTCTGTCTCTCAGTGGGCTGTATCTCAAGAACCGTAATAGGTAGACAAATGAAATTTTCACAGATTGTGTACTTATAAGATAAGAACTAAGGTACGGAACCCTTCGTGTGCGAGTCCGACTCGCACTTGGCCGATTTTTTTAATTGACAAGGTCGCCACACATTCCCTCACACTGCAACGCCTGAAAGACAGAATCAATAGAGGCGACCATCGGAAAAACGTCGAGTTAATGAAGCTCGACGAGGCCCAGAGACACGATAAAACTGTTTAGGATCCCAACATTAATCAGAAAAGTACAGCGGAGGAGTAGGAAAAAAATACAATTTCCAATTCCCTTCTTATCAAGCAGGAGACAGAACAGCCGGTCGATTCTGTAAACATGTCGAAGTGAAGGCTTGGGCGAAGTGATCACGAAGTATGCTGTCATTCTATCTTGGTTACATGGATTTTCAGCTCACTTCGGGATCACTTCATACAGAATTGCACTGCAGAGCTAGGTCAATAGGCACCAAGGGACATTATCTAGTAATTAATTATCAAGGGCACCGTCATCTATCAGACATTCAGACAAACTAAAATAAATAAAATAAGGGCCTACTGTTTACTGTTACTTATAAATATGAAACTTAAAAGTTTGAATCAATTAATTTAACAAACACGCATAGTAGGCTTGTCATGTTTAGGTACCTACCTAGGTATCTATTATTGAACAGCGTGGCCAAACGCGACGTCCCTGGATGTCGCTTCCCACCTTGGCCATTTCCTATCATTGTTTATTTATTTATGCACTGTGATTCACTATACGTTACTTTTACCTACTACGCATTAAAAACCATTTCGAATCGAGTTACACACATGGTTAAAGTATAAATTCTGGAAAATTTATAGAAATACATAATTATCTCACTATAATGTAGATAGGAAGTGGCGGGCAAGTACCTACATTATCGCGAAATTTTTATTTTACTTCTATAACACAAAAAAAACAGGAGTCCTAGTATTTGAATTATTTTTCCAACAAATAACCAAGTAGTTCACGGTGCGTTTTTTGGTCAAAGCAGTGCTCGGCGAAGCATGAAAACTGACGTGATCGCTTCTGAAATCACGTACCACTATAACCAATGTTATGAAGTACAAGCGACGTTGCCATTGTACGCTTACCGTGAAAATCGGCCAAATTAAAGTTTCGTAACCGTTACGGAAGCCCACAAAACGTCCACTAGTTCAATACACTGGTCTCTGCTGCTATAATAACCAACGTTTCAGGATTTTCCGGAACTTTTTATGAAGGGTATAATAATTATAGTTTGTTGTTTCTGGCAATTCTTAAAATATGACTTCAGTAGACAGATATTGACAAGAGTTTGAATATTTGGTAAACATTCTCATCGGTCTCTAGCTGTTTTTTATATTTAAATGGTCCCAAGTAACTCCAATCCGCACTACGAAAACAAGATTGCATGGTATTTATTACAAACCGAGAATACCTCGATAATCCGTAGAAGTGGCATATTTTACTGATTTGCTGAATTCTTAAGAATATTGCAGTGCCAAGGCCAGCTTCAGCAATTGCATATATTATCTACCTTTCGCCACGATCCATGTGGCTCGAATCTTAGCCATCCCATGTCAAAAACCAGTACCTTCTCACCAACTTAATGACAAATTTTCTTCAATAATTGTATCCCTTCGCATCTAACGTTACCTATAGTCGAAGCTGAGTCAAACCAAGAATTCTTGAACAACTTGACTTGATTTTGTAAATTTTTTTAGCCAATGACATTTATAAGGGTTTATTTAAGTTTAAATTGTGTAAAACAGATCCCCAATAAATTGGGTTGTACTGTTGGATCAACTGTAACGGCTTGATAACGGTAGGTACACCGGCACTCACTGTGGACATCTTTTATTTTCCTAAAACTTTTCTACAGCTATCGAGTAACGGATTTCAGATGAGCTCGGGATTCGCACAAAACTTAATTTGAAATGAATTTATAGGTAAAAACTGCGTTTCTTATTTAGGGATTGCATACATAGTCCTCTTATAACTCATACAGTGTTGCATACGGTTCAGTTCGTTATAGTTTCAAATGCAGCTAAGTAGTCACATTATGAATCCCGAAAACTTTGGACCCAATTTTGTGTGTATTGTTTATAGATATAATTTATTTAAAAAAATGTGTAATAAATAAATGTCAATTGCGTTCTATTCTCCATATTGAACCTACCACTATTTGTCTCTGCATCACCCAAAGGTTGACTGGTAGAGAATGCCTAATATGGCATTACGTCCGCCTCTGTACATTTTCGTGTGCGTAAAGTGTTAAATAAACTGCAAACAAACAAGGCGTACGTCGAAAAATGTGTAGGTACTACGAAGTGCCATTGAAATCGCTGCAATTTAACTCTAATAAAACGCATTTCAAGGAACTCACTCAATTACCAGTCAGATATGCGGAGTTAGAACTTAAGGCTTGTATATATGCCAATGACCTTGTGCATACAAACGGAGCTAACTACACCTCTTCTCGCCACTCCGATATCGGTGTTTTTAATTTTTTATAATAAAACAAATACATATTTAAAAAAAATAACAAAACCAAGTTATTTTCGTTTGTATTTCACAGCAGTGCATATTATTTTTTTAGTCTTTTGTTAAAAAATGAAGGAGTAAAATGGTTTCATCTCAACGATTTTGAGGTGATTTCGTGATTTTTTTTCCTATTATGTAATAACGATACATAAATTCTGGCTAAACCACGTTACGTGCAATATTATGTAGATTACTTCAGATGTCATTTCTTAGTAAATGCCGATGAAAAACTGCTTCATCTGCACGCTATTTTTAAGCCTATTCGAGAGAGCGCCCTTAAAACAGACAAATCAGTTGACTTCCACGACCATGCAGTAACCAAAATGTCATGTCAAACCATAATGTTCGTGACTACCAACGCCAATTACTTCAATGTTTGTAAATATAATTAGTATACATTAGTACTAATTAGTACTCGAACAATAAAATTGGTAAGCCACAGTAGTTTTCGAGAAAATCGACTTTGGAGGTGGTCACGGACATCAAACCATAGATAGGTTGCTTATCTCCCCAAACCTAAAGTGGATGGGCGGAAATGGGTTGTTACGGTTAATTTATCATCATCCATCCATATTATCAGTCTATTTATTGTCGCTACGTGTGGATACCTAGATAGCTATTCTGAAACAGGTTCAATTGAAGGAAAGGATCAGTGGAAAATGGATGAGATAACCATATGGTTATTGTATACCATAAGCCTTTCTTCTTTGACATGTCATGTATAGATAGGTACTGATTATACTGTACTGTACTGTACTGGTAACTGCTGAACAATACGTTCAATTTGTAAACAGTAGGGACCTATTTTATATGAATTGAAAATTCCTTTACGCTTTCATAAAGAAAGGAAGTATAATAAATGTATTATTATACCATCTCACTGATCTTAATTTGAGTCACACAACTATTTCTACCCAGTCATCAAATGCTCGCATGTTATGGAAAACTATCAGTAATATAGATGTTTTTAATTGATGTTGATATTTCGATTAAAGTGCCAAGTATCGTGTTGACTGTAGCTATCAGTCCTACTGGATGGGAATGTTTGCGCTGGGCGCAGTCAGTAAATAACGTTACAAACAGTAGTATCAAACTTCACACGTCGTTCAAGCAAGCAATAGCACTAGTCAACAGATATCAGAGTTTTAAAAGCAAATACTGAGGAGGATAGCGATTGTCGTCATTAAAATGTAGTGGAGTAAATAAAACTACGAAGGTACTTTTTCTGAAGTTCGTCCTTACTTTGTGAACTTTGAATGTCCTTACATTACGAATGAGTGTCAGTAATCAGTCTTAAACAAATATTAAATTATTATCTGAATCTCCTTTAATATTTTAGTGCTAGCTTATAGGTTATAATATCAGTAGGTATAATACTTACTTCACAACCGCACGGGTCGATCTTTAAGGTTAGCAACGCTTGCCAAGGTTGGTCTGTGGATGGGTGACCATCTTAAAATACCGAGTTTCCTCCGTGCCTCGGAAAGCACGTTAAACCGTTGGTCCCGGCTGTCATTAGTAGATCTTTGGCAGTCGTTACGGATTGTCAGAAGCCAGTAAATCTGATTCCAGTCTTGCCAAGAAGTACCGTGTTACCCAGTTAATGGGTTGTGGAGGTCTGGTAGGTAGCCGTTCCACGTAAAACACTGGTATTCAGCTGAATCCGGTTTGACTGGAAGCCGACCCCAATATAGTTGAGAAAAGGCTAGGCAGATGATAATATCTACTTACTTCACAAGCTGATAACTGAAACTCCTATTACGAAATTGAAAATTAGAAAGATGAAAATAAGGATAATTAAATTATTATTAATAAGCATGTTTCAATTATTTATTTCATTATTAAGTCTAGTCACTCAAAAATTCTCAAATCTTTGCTTACAGTCCTGTGTAGGCGGTGTGTGGGAAGCAGAATAACGCTTTTCATTCTTTTGGGTACACAATGGCAGCTGCGACTACAAACTGTAATCAAAATCTGAAAATTTAATTATGTAAAGGTACTAGTAACTCAATACATAAAAGTAGGTACGACTAGGTACCTACCTATACTAATATATGAAGCTGAAGAGTTTGTTAACTTGAACGCGCTAATCTCAGGAACTTCTGGTCCGATTTGAAAAATTCTTTCAGTGTTTGATAGCCCATTTATCGAGGAAGGCTATAGGCTATATATCATCACGCTAAGACCAACAGGAGCGGAGCAGTAACGAAAATTGTGACGCAGACGAAGTTGCGCGGGTCAACTAGTTAATTATAGGAATACAGAGTTTGATTCGTTTAATTAGACGGCACAAACTGCAAGCTGGAAGGAAAATTTGAAGATAAGCATATTATTATCTACACTAATGAGCTAATCATGCCTGATTTGGCAATCATTTACTACATCGATAAATGTAGGTTTTGATCTATTTCGAGCGCTTTCTTTTCGTAAACATGTTGACACACCTATTTTATCATGTTTTTATAATTAATTGCTCAAAATTGACGTTGGTTCCTAAGTTCCAAACTTGCTGACGAGTCAGTATCCAATTCAGTATGTTGAAATAATTTGTCAATTCAGCATAGTGGTCTAATTATGTATGTATAATAATAATAGTAGGTACGTAACTAATATGTTACGTAAAGCTGCCTTTAGCTAGACGGAAGGTAGACGACTCAACCTTCTGAACGTTGATAAGTAATTATCGTCAACATAAAACGTGACGAAAAATAACCCTCGATAAATTAAAACACATACAAGAGAGTGATGGTGGTCGTAAAGTACTTGGTTTGTCTTTAAAAAGTCTCTCTTATCTCTCAAATAAAGAGCTATGTGATGAATCCTGGGTGATACTATATTATCATCTGCCTAGCCTTTTCCCAAAGAACTATATTGGGGTCGGCTTCCAATCAAACCGGCTGAATCCGGTTTGACTCCAGCCAACCGGATTCAGTGTTTTACGTGCAGCGGCTGCCTACCAGACCTTCACAACCCATTAACTGGGTAGCACGGTATATCTTGGCAAGACTGGAGTCAGATTTACTGGCTTTTGACAATCTGTAACGACTGCCAAAGATTTACAAATGACAGCCGGGACCAACGGCTAAACGTGCTTTCCGAGGCACGGAGGCAACTCGGTATGTTAAGATGGTCACCCATCCACAGACCAACCTTGGCAAGCGTTGCTTAACCTTCAAGATCGACCCGTGCGGCTGTTATTATTTAGCCACGAGCTCCTTTGGGTGATACTATATAGCATCTAAAATAAAACTATGGAATGCAATAATTTTAAGAATATAGGTATTGTTATTTACTTTAAATAAACACGTATTTGCAATAAATGAATATGAAATTAAATATCTCTTGGCATGGTCGCACGTGGCGAAATCATGTCTTGAGCCAACCACGCGAAGTCATCATGCACCTGAAATACACACTCTCATATACACCTTCAGAATGGCACTCCTTTCTCCCGAAGGTGGAAGTATGTAACTTTTTCCGACCAGAGGCTGTAGACAAATGAAATTCTGTCATCAGTAAGCGTGGCGAAGGCGATTGTCAGAAGATATAGATGGATTGACAACCGATGTCGAAATGTCACGTGATCAGTCCCTTATATTTGGTCACTAGTTGACCCGCGCAACTTCGTCTGCGTCACAATTTTCATTATTGCTCCGCTCCTATTGGTCTTAGCGTGATAATATATAGCCTATAGCCTTCCTCAATAAATGGGCTATGTAACACTGAAATAATTTTTCAAATCGCACCAGTAGTTCCTGAGATTAGCGCGTTCAAGTAAACAAACAAACATACAAACTCTTCAGCTTTATATATTAGTATAGATAAATTTGGACAATAACATCCCATCAAAAACATATCATGTACAAAAAACCTGATCAAGTGAGAGTCGGACTCGAAAACGGAGGGTTCCGTACCATACCTAAACCTTAATTTTTATTATTTGTTGTGATAGTGGCATCAGAATTAAACAATTTGTGAAAATTTCAGCTGTCTACCTGTTACGGTTCTTGAGATACAGCCTGCTGACAGACAGACGGACGGACGGACGGACGGACAGTGGCGGCTTAGTAATAGGGTTCCGTTGGTTACCTTTTAGGTACGGAATCCTAAAAATGTACAAGTCTCGCAACGCAGTTCTACTGCAGTAAAAAGCTGTGAAATCGAATGTGAACCAATTAATTCAGTACCAATGGGAGCAGATATCTAACCACTTTGTCATGAATTGCCTTGTTAGTAGCTAACAACATTTTATAATAAGCATAACATTCGCTGACAGAATGGCGATTTGTCTAGAGCCTCAGATGTGGCCAGCAGGACAGATCTGACATTTAATAACTTCATATCAAATCATAGAAAGTGAAGGACGATTGAGCAAGATGGGCAGGGCCTCAAGAATGCTATTACAATAATGTCAGTAGTCTATCACTGATTTCATAATTGTTTATTTTGACAAGTTTGGTAATCTACTAATATAAAAGCGTCATTATGACTTTCCAATGGCCAACCACTCTATTGACACTCTATTGAAAGAAATGGCATACTACTCTGTCAAGAAAGTACCGGGAAAAGATCAATAATACACAAAATGTCTGCTATTCATCCAAATTTATTTTATCACCTTCAAAGTATGCTCCTTTAGAAACGATACACTTGCGCCAACGAATAATCCATTCATCAAAACATTTTTTGAACGCTGCTTCCGGAATTGATTTCAGTTCTCGCCGCGAATTCTCCTTTATGTCTTCTATAGATTGAAAACGGGTGCCACGAAGTGGTAATTTGAGTTTAGGAAAAAGAAAAAAGTCAGCAGGAGCCATATCTGGTGAATATGGTGGTTGCTGGATGGTATTTGTTGAGTGTTTGGTTAAAAATTCGTTCACAATGATAGCCTTGTGCGAAGGCGCATTGTCGTGGTGCAAAATCCAAGAACTTTCTTTCCACAAATCTGGCCTTTTTCGTCGAATTTGCTCTCTTAAACGCCGCATAACGCTCAAATAATATTCTTTATTTACCGTTAGACCTTCATTTCATTCTTTAGGAAACATGCTGGTCCTGCTCCATAGGACAATCAATAGTGGAGACAAGATCAAACTGGTCTGGATCAAAGGTTGGTATATGTATTTATATGTCTTTGTTGTATATGTCTTTTTCGTCGAATTTGCTCTCTTAAACGCCGCATAACGCTCAAATAATATTCTTTATTTACCGTTAGGTGTTGTGCACTCTGAATTCTTACCGGAAGGCGGTAAGAATTCAGAGTGCACAACACCGCGATAGTCAAAGAAAACAGTCAACATGACTTTGACTTTTGATCGACTTTGGCGTGGTTTTTTCGGTTTCGGTTCAGTTCGAAGGCGCCACTCCGAAGCTTGTTGACTAGTTTGCATGTCAAACTCGTAAACCCACGTCTCGTCACCAGTAACAATGCGTTTCATGAATGTTGGGTCCGAACTGACTCGTTCTAGCATGTCCTCAGCGACTTTCATGCGATTGAGTTTTTGGAGAAAATTCAGATCTTTTGGGACTAGCCGAGCAGGAACATGTTTCATACCCAAATGATTAGTTAAAATGGTACGGATCGACTCGTGAGATACAGAAAGTTCGGCGGCTATCTCTTTCAGAGTTGAATGGGGATTTTCAGTCACTATTTCCTTCACTTTTGCGATGTTAACTTCAGTTGCAGACGTTGACGGCCTACCAGAGCGAGGCAAATCTTCCATCACATCTCGACCGCTTTTGAACGCTTTGAACCACTCATAAGCACGAGTTTTTGATAAAGTCGATTCACCGTAAGCCTTCTGTAACATTTTCAGTGACTCCGAACACGAAATTCCATTGGCGATGCAAAATTTAAGACAAACTCTTTGTTCGATATTTTTGTCCATTATGAAATTCGCAATACACACTATATATGATATTACTAAAACCAGCACTGTATTTAATATAAATAACAGATGCAACTCAAACTCCGCGCCAAAATGGAAAACAGTTGTGCCAATCTAACAACTACAAAAAAACAAAAATTTGAATTTGGAACCATAAACAAATCATCCATTCCCAATACTTTTTTGACTGAATGTATAATGGTAATCTCTTACACTTTTTTTTTTACTATTCATAGGCACGTGCTTGAGCACTATCTCACCTGATGGTAAGGGATGATGTAGTCGAAGATCGAGCACGCTTGCCTAGAAGTAACCTATGCACTCTTACACAGACTTAGAATGACAAATGTATAAATAATATGTAAAAATATATATAAAAGAAATCTGGCATAACTTAATGTTCTTTAGTAGTAGTTTTTCGAAAATCATGTCTACTAACGGGTTTTATTATACCTAATGGCAATACGAAAATGTCTTTCTACCACGATTCTATTACGAGACCATTGACCGACCAGCGATCGACCATTATGAATAAGCAGATTACGAACTTTTAGCAAAATGACAATGGGATCGTGTTGGCATGACGAATTTATAAAAAATAGTAGACTTGGGCCCCAGGTTAGAAGGTAAGGCACGTCCTGCAAAGGTGCTTCACACTGGCACTGTGGTTGTTGGATCTGTGATTCTATAGTTAGCTGGAGTTTTGAATGAAGTGTCGAGGAGAACTAACTTAAATTAAATAATATTAAAACCCAGTCATAAAACAGCAATTCTAGAGATAAAAGTTTTCAATATTTATAAAAGGCACTTATTTGTGAGAATGTCGTACCAGACAAAAGAGACATGCTTTACAAAATATTATGATATCACCAAATCAATCATAAACATAGGTTTTGTTCGCGATTTTTCTTATACTCGTAGGTATGATATGGGTAAGTATTACATAAACATAGTCACAAGAACTCCGTAGATAGAGTTAACATTGACATTGCTGTATTTACTGCTAAGGATATGTATACGAATACATGATGGTATCTATCTAATCCCGTATAATTGATACCGGTGATAAAATTGAGGCCAGTGTGTGATACTGTTCGTCATTAGAAATACTTTTGTTACCCAAATAAGTAAATTTAAAATTACCTGTGTTCATAATACATTGTAAGCCAAAAGTTTTAAGGAATTTTGTCTTCTCTTTCATCGCACCTATTTACTAAAACTGCCTCGGCTCTTTTCCCAATTATAAATGTTGGGGTCGCGTAACAGTCTAACCGGATACAGCTCAGTACCAGAACTTTACTTCGAGCGAACTCCACTAACCAACTGTGTAACACGATACCCCTTGGTAAGACTGTAGTCAGACTTTCCTTTGCCTTTTTCGATAAAATTTGATTATGAGTACGAGACGTCAGCTAAGAAAGGATTTTAGGAAACTCGTCCCGTGAAGCAGTGCCGGATGAACCACGTAGCAAGAGTAGCAAATGCTACGGGCCCCGCACTTGGAATTACCAAACATATCGCTGAAAACCACGGGGTCTGTCTCACATACAAAGTCCTCATAACTCCCACTATACTGCGACAGCCGTTTTCTGCGGATGAATTGACTATTTTTTTTTAAAGCCAAATGTTAACAAATGTTAGAAGTAGCGAATGTGACATCATATTGAATGAAGAAAAACTGGAGTTTATTAATCACATGGTTTACCTGGGAATCACTGTAGACGAGAAATTACAATGGGGACCTCATATAACATCTCTAGCGGGCGTCTAAGCTCAGCCGCTTATGCTGTTAGGAAGATAAGACAGCTAACAGACGTAGAAACCGCACGTTTGGTCTATTTTAGTTACTTCCACAGCATTATGTCGTACGGTATTTTGCTGTGGGGTCGGGTTGCTGACATTGAATACATATTTATTTTACAAAAGAGAGCTGTCAGGGCCTTTTATAATATGCGTTGCCGTGATTCTCTAAGGGAACTTTTTAAAAAGATTAATATTATGAGAGTCCCTTGCCAATTCATTATTTGAAAATATTATGTATGTACGGAAAAATCGTAATCTTTTTAGTAAAATTAGTGTTAGACATAATATTAATACTAGAAATAAATATAAATTAGATCAACCATTTTAAAAATTAGCTAAAGTACACACATCTTTCATGGGGTACTGTGTTAAATGTTACAATAAAATACCTTGTGACATATTAGAACTAAATGATAGAAAATTGAAAACCTACATTAAAAGCACACTTTGTAAACAAGCATATTACAAATTAGAAGATTACATTCAGGATAAGAATGCTTGGAAACATGCTGGTCCTGCTCCATAGGACAATCAATAGTGGAGACAAGATCAAACTGGTCTGGATCAAAGGTTGGTATATGTATTTACTTTATTTATAGTTGTACCTACTGTATCATTTTTGAGTTTTTATTTTTCTGTTCACTCACACTCTGCTAATTGATGGTTCCAATATTCGTAAATATGTGAGTACCATGTACTTATTTAGAAAATTAAAAAGTCTACCTTTGCATACTCTAGGTTTATGCTCCTCACATATATTAACAAAAGTTTTGTTATGTATACCACAGCACAAGTAAAACATTGATTTGAAAAGAGTAACTATGGAGTTTCTTGTCCGTTCTTCTCCATAAGAATCTACAACCTGAATGGACAGTAGAGTCACTATGTTATTTTAAATGTTATGATGACGTTCAAAAGTGCCGTTTAATGGCCTAAT
This sequence comes from Lacanobia oleracea, assembly GCA_950371165.1. NCBI lineage: Eukaryota > Metazoa > Arthropoda > Insecta > Lepidoptera > Noctuidae > Lacanobia > Lacanobia oleracea. The sequence continues at coordinate 9,754,932 of OX493393.1, forward strand.
ATTGAAATAAACGTTTTTGACTTTGACTATAAAATAACTTTAATTTCGGAATTCGATATTTTAGGGTATTTCGTTTTTACCTGCATACCCATTTACAGCGTACCGGCGCGATGTTTTGTTATGAACTTTATTAATAAAACTTAGTGCTTTCGGTGTAAAGGTCTCGTCAATAGATACGAATTAAATAAGCCCAAACACTTGGTAGTTCCTATATACCGATGTGACCTTGACTCTCTGTCGCCTATATTATCAGGTCTAATCCAAACCTTCCTTGTTTTGTACTATTTTGTAGTATCATCCGATACACACGAATATCAAGTTTTAGATTTTTACCAGATGCGTGCCTATAATATTATACAGTTGCCCTCGATTTCTCAGGGTTTCTTTTCCATCATCAGATCCTGACGTGGTGGCCATGGGATGGGACCACCTCGGTAGCATACCCTTTCATGTAAAAAGTTCATAAACGAAAAAGCCAGAGCATCACTGAGTTTTTAACAGAATTCTTCAAAAAGGAGGAGGTTCTATGTTCGGCAGTATGTATTTTTTTTTATGTATGTTTACCGATTTCTCCGCCTTTGTGGACCGATTTTAAAATTTTTTTCTTTATTCGAAAGCCTATACTCTTGAAGTGAGGTGACAATGGGACTCCATTGTCACCAAGTCAGATTCTGATGATGGGAATCCATGAAAATCGAGGGTAACCCTCAAATTTTATAGGCACACACAATTTTCATGACATTTCCAACGTAATTCAGATATTTGTGCCTGGTAATCATCATCTCATGTTGCTGAGCTGATGATAGAAGGTATAAGTCAGGATCTGATGATGTGATCCCATGAAAAATATTTGATCAGCGATATCTTCGCCAATTGTTAACCGATTTGGATGAATCTTTTTTTGTTTGGATGAGTATTTTCCCGGACTGGTCCCATTTTAATTTAGTGAAGATCTGATGAAGAACTTCGGAGGTAGGCAACGGAACTCTTCAATCAGTGATAGCAAATGGATCGGGATTTCTGAAATCGCAAGTCTGTTGAACGCTGTGTTTGTGGTTTCACATTTTAGTGGTACGCAGGTACCACTAAAAAGTGAAAAATAAAAAAACTTTTTTACAAAAAAAAATAAAAACACCAAAACAAAACACTACAAAGGATAAAATAACTTTAATTCCGGAAGTCAATGTCAACAAACCAAAAACACCGACTTCCGAAATTATAGTTATTTGTTTTTGGTAGTGTTTTGTTTTTGGAAGTCGGTTTAATATTTTTGTAAACAGTTTTTTATTTGTAAGAGTGTGTTAAATAAATATTATTATTATTATTCCATTTATAATTCATATAATACGTACATACCAACAATTTAATTTTTAAATATTTCTATAAAAAATATTATTATTATACCGACCTGCATTTAGTCAAACCTTTTATGTATAGTCGTATCATAAAAAATCCCCGTTTTAATGTCCATAGCTAATAAAAGCCACGATATTCGCAAATCACTCGAACCATGATAAACAACTAATTGAAACAGATTAGTTTATTGACCTCGCGTGATGAAGGCTCATCCGAAAACAATGCATATTTTTCTCATTAGTTGTTCGCTTTTCCAGCGCACGTAAATTCGATAACAATAATGTCATAAAGAGTTCTAAGTTAGTCTTAAAACTATAATTGACTAAGTTTTTGTTAGTCAAACTATCATTAGTGTTCAATAGAGATGAAAAAATATCTTGTTCACTGATCTGTGGCGCGCTTTCTAATCAACTCTGTCTACCTACACCTGTGTAAACATAACCTCAAGGTTCGAAGGTACCAAACTACTCGATTAACTTATTATTGTCATTTTCTTACTGGATAGTAAGAAAATGAAAAACTCTTTCTCGCAGTTTACGGAAACAACTCCGTCATTGATTGTCCACCGTGAGCTACATAACTGTCTCTTTTGAGCGCTTGACCGACAATGTTATACAGTAAAACCTTAGATTGTTTATTTAACTAAACCTTATATAATAGTGGGTAACCTGTTAGCCTGACGTAGTGTTTCTTTGTGAACGCGCTCTGCCTTTGTAGGAATCTAGGAACACACGTGTCTAGACGTGAGTAGTAATCGTAACACGCAACCCGCGGACGTGTGCCGAATGACAAGCTCCTCACGAGACCTAAAAAATATCTTACAGCAAAACAAAAGGCTTCATTTCGCACTAAAGCAAGAAGGAAGTTGAACGTTTACATGTTTATTTATGAAATATTTACTAAACACCGAAAAATAATTTCTAACGGACATAGCCCAATATTCGATATACACCTAACTTATGAATGAAAATGCTACGCAAGAACTCTATTTACGCTGATTGTTGACTTCCACGATAATATCCATGAGTTAAAAATGTATCATATTAGATATGATTAGTAAATAACTCGATGTTGGTATAAAATCGTATAACACATTTATTTTTCAACAGTCATCGATCCATAATCATTGTCCAATGTCCACACCTCATGGCTGAAGGAGACCTTCGAGCGTAGAGCGCACCCATACCTGTTGCAAATTAAATAGGCACCTATGTTCAGGTTGCTTCGATGCCGGCCACACCGTAAATACAGCTTATTATCAGTAACGGTGTTCAACCGGCCTCAGAGCCTCCAGAGAGCGGGTGAAAGTCACCGCGCAGAGTCGCAGACGCACACCTCACTTCAAGTGACAAACACGCTTCCAAAACGGTGTCGAACGTTTGATTCAATTCGCGATTAATTATTTGAAATTTTCAAACAAATAAACAAAAGAGCAGTCGGCCGATGCGCGAGCGCCACGCGACGCGTGTCATTATCACGTTCATCGGAGCGCTGTAGGAGCCGATCGGCTGATAGTGTGGTGCGGAGACGCGGGACCGCCGCCGGCGCACGCAGCCACCGCCGTGCCACCGCGCCACCGTGCGCGCCGCGAGCGGCTCAGTCGCGACCATGTGGACCACGAGCGCCACCGTAGTGCTGTTGCTGGCGCTGTGCAGTGCCGACAGCGGCGGCAGCACTCCCGGCCCCGCCGCTCTGGCCGCGGGAGCAGCCGCGGGCAACGAGATCAACGACACTTTACCTGCCGAGCAATACTTCATTGACAAAATTTTCGATAAATACGGAGATAAAGGCGTCATTACATTTGAGGTGAGTGCTATTGTTTTTCTTATAGACGCACAGCCAGATAATCACACTATTGTAAATGTTTTATGTTCCGTAGTTACGTAGATTGAATATTTAAACGGTATCGCAAATATTGAATCAGTTTCTTTGAAATTTTACAAATAAATAAGCATATGTTTTAAAGAGTATATTTAAATGAAATAATGTAGGTAACTAGAACAGACATAAAATTTCTGCATGGTATCATGAAAACCACCTTTCCTATTCTATAAACGGAAGTTCATCGAACTTAAATGTTACTTCATTATTTGTATAAAATGTTACACCAGTTTTCTTATCACCTGGTTATCATTATTTAGTTAAATCCAACATCTATTGATAACTGCTAATTTGAACTCAATTTCATTTCAAAAAGGCTATCATATTTAAAGACATACCTACACAGTTATTTTGAATACCATCAAATTTCTTACGCTTGATATCCTACTGTCTACACTACATTAGATAATGTTCTCAAAACATCTGTCGCCTTTTGTTCCTTCATTGAATACTTAGTTTGTTTGAATGCTATGCTGTATTAGTCAAAGACTCAGCCATTAGCATTAAGTAATGGTACTTAATTATTATTTATTTATTTAATAATTTGTAATGGGTATGCTCTTGACTCTAGTCTATGTCAGAGATGACAAAGACAAAGTCTACGATGGAGCGAGCCTACCCAGAAGGAGCCTGTTCACTCTAACTACATTACTATTCTTAAAACAAACACTAATATTTGAATAACTCTTGCTTGTATTCTTGAGTTGGCGGTTAACAATTCACAAACATCTTCGACTGATGATAATTGCGGAAAAGGAAGTCGCAGATTGTCTACGGGGACTGGATGACAGGACAAGTGCTTTGAATGTGGAGCGTATATTATCTCTAAGATTAGGTATAATAATATAAAGAATAACATTGGATTATTCCACTACCTACGTAAGAGTTCTGTAAAGTTTTAATACAATTACAAGTAGCACCGTATACCTTGTCTACCCCTGTCGTTACACAGTGACTGTTTTACTTTATTTGCTGATTATATGTATTGTGTAATCCTAATCAGCAAAAATCCAATTGCTTTTTAGTGCTAATCAAATTCTAAAACGCATTGCGAATACCATGAGGTACATCTATTCGGATTCAAGTTAGTGTTATCTAGGTAGTCTAACTACGAACTCATAGCGTTTCGTAACGGGTGTTACGAAACGTACCTACTACTACAGGCTACCTCTATATAATGTACGTGTAAATTAATTTTCAGCGCTGTTCAGGCTCAGATTTCACACCCAACACATACATAATAATGGCATGCTTGACTTTTATTTCTAAATTAACGTCAAGACCTTTTAACTGCGTAAAATTACGCGTCTAGGGTATTGTTCTCTCGCGGAAAAGATAAACACACAGCATAAATGCTACCAGATGTTTTGAAAAAGTATCAACGAGCAGAAAGTACTTGAGGTGGATCACTCACTATGAAATCTAATGATTATTGCACGAGGTTGTAAATATATGCAAGTAAACAGAACAGTCGAACGTGTAACGACTTACTAATACTACGTGTACTAATATAATCGCGAAAAGAAATTAAAGTTAAAATTTTATGAGTCACATATGTAGATACAGTTGCTACTTACATGAAGTTTTCTAATAGTAATGTCGATGTTCTAACCATTCAGCAGTTTATGGCTCTCGTAAATAACATTCCAAACAGATATATAATATATCAGCCAAGGAAGTGGCTGATTGTTCTTGGAACAATTTGCCATGAAACAGAAACGAAAAAGAAAATGTCGATGTTCTACCATAAAATGGTATTTACTAATAAAGCAGAGCTGTTGTAGCAATTTTTCCGGTTTCGGCCTATTTCCTAAACTGACTGTCGTCCGGTGGAATCGTCCGCCTCCGTGCGATCATTTGCCTTTGCTCGGAGTGCCGTACCTACCTACGATATAATTTCATCGTTTCGGATCGCACATGTCAGCGCCTGGGTGCTCCTAGTGGAACAGCACATCTCTGTCAATCTTGTGAAGCAGGCGATGGCCTTGGGCATCTTGAGTCAGGAACTCTTAACTTAACCTACCCTACAGTAGAAGCAGGTCGGATAGCACCGCACGCCATTCGCCGGGTCCTAGTCCCCGCTTGGTTGGCAGAATATTTTAGAAACCACAAGAAGTTAGACGGGGTGACCATAGCGCTTATGATGTTGATTGTACTTTGGTGTGGGATGTAACATGTGTCGACACCCTTGCACCATCATACCTACCTAGGGCCTCATAGGCGCTTAAAATGAACTTAAAATATAAGCTCAACTTGATTTATAAAATCAAGAATGTCAGAAAGTCAGTTCAAAAAGCCAGAATGACTAGAAATTAGCGTTTAGTCTACAACAACTTTTGGGTTGTGATGCACTGTCACCAATCGCGCCTGCACCCGCTTTAGTTAGCATGCTGTGACCTTAGTGCGAGTTTTTTAACGTTCTCGATCGCTTTAGCGTAAACGTCAATTTGTATTGAAACTGGATAAGCGCCGTCTGGTGACAGTAACGGAAAACCATTTTTGACATAAGAGAACGTTTACGTTAACGCAATCGAGTGCGTTAAAAAACTTACTCTAAGCCCTCAGTTCATTCTAGACGAGCTCGACGAGCACTAGAGGCCGCGCCGAGTTAAATGTGCAGAAAATCTAAAACGGAACAACAATAATACTCATTTTAGGAATTAACGATACGTCTAAGTCATTTGGGATTGGAACCGACTGCTCATCAGCAAGCAGACCGAGATATCAGCAAGCAGTCACTTGTCTCATCACATGAACAGAGGGCTGGCTTTATTCGGCTCTAGAATTAATATTACCTTGTTTGGCTTTGACAATATTATGTGCATCTGTACAGTTTGAATAATTATTTGCTTATCAAGCGAACATAATATACAGATACTATTTGTATAACTAATCCTTTAATTAGAGCGTCTCATACAATAAGGAAATAGCAGTTAATTGCAATTCTACGAATTATTTGCATAGTTATTAGTTTAGTACATAAATTATTAAGATAGGGCAGACACGTGCGGAAATAGTTTTGCTTTCGTCTCATTGAACACGTTACTTTTTTTGTAACCTGTAGAGAGTGATATAGTCAACCACTCTGGTCAAGAGCGAATGTGAAAACATGTCGCGTTACGTCATTATGCATAGAAATCATGTCTGTTTTTGGTCAAAGAAAGCCATTTTAACTCATATAAATTGTTAATTTAAATAAGTAGTAAATATTCGCAATTTATCTTAAGTACGATAATACGATATTATTTTATTTTTTTAGGGTTTGAGTTGTTTTAAATATTATTTTTATAGTACAAACACTTTTGTTAAAACGAGACGAGCAAACCGTTTGTGATTTAACTGTCTTAACCATACACCTGTATTGTCAAGGCCAAATGGCTTTCCGGAAGAAACAAATTAGTGCCATACGACCCATCTTCTCAGTACTGGCTACTCAGTATTACAATGCAAGGCTGTTTTGATGTAGGTACATCCAAGATACAATCCATGAAACCTATTGGAATTTCAGTTCAACGCGGGTCCTAAAATAGACCCTTGGGGACACCTAATCTCGTGTAACAATATAAGTGGGCTATCTATGAAAATTATTGAACTTGCAACTGGAATCTATCAATAATTTAACTCTTGCTGAGCAATACAATAAAATAAATCTATATATATAAAAATCAATTGCTGTTCGTTAGTCTCGCTAAAACTCGAGAACGGCGGGGCCGATTTAAATAATTCTTTTTTTGTTAGTTTCGCCAGAATACAGGGAAGGTTTAAAAACAAAAAAAAAAAGTAGGTAGGGTAGGTAGGGTAGGTAGGGTAGGTAGGGTAGGTAGGGTAGGTAGGGTAGGTAGGGTAGGTAGGGTAGGTAGGGTAGGTAGGGTAGGTAGGGTAGGTAGGGTAGGTAGGGTAGGTAGGGTAGGTAGGGTAGGTAGGGTAGGTAGGGTAGGTAGGGTAGGTAGGGTAGGTAGGGTAGGTAGGGTAGGTAGGGTAGGTAGGGTAGGTAGGGTAGGTAGGGTAGGTAGGGTAGGTAGGGTAGGTAGGGTAGGTAGGGTAGGTAGGGTAGGTAGGGTAGGTAGGGTAGGTAGGGTAGGTAGGGTAGGTAGGGTAGGTAGGGTAGGTAGGGTAGGTAGGGTAGGTAGGGTAGGTAGGGTAGGTAGGGTAGGTAGGGTAGGTAGGGTAGGTAGGGTAGGTAGGGTAGCCAGTTGACGGGAGCGAAGCCGCGCGGGTCAGCTAGTAAGTAATAAAAATCTTTATTGTCGCCAGTTAATACATTAATTAATCTTGTCTGAATCTAACATAATGATGTGCATCGTATGTGTGCACAAAAGGTACTGCTACTGATTCCCAAACTAAGCTTGAGCTTGTATACATTGCAATTTCTCAAATATTGCATGATTAAAAGTGGAACAAGAAAAATATCTATTTAGTAGAAACTGTTAAATGCTGTTCTTACATTCTTAAGTATAAGACTGGATTATCGAGCCACGCTCGGTTTTTTTTACGAAGTTCTCTAATAATGAAACCTAGCTAGATCGATTTATGCTCCCGAAACCCCCTGCATTCTAAATTTCATGAAAACCGTTGTATCCGTTTCCGAGGTTCAGATTATACATATTTAGGTTTACAATAATAAAAGACTCGCCAGAGAATGGGCAGCAGCGTCCTCTGTAAAATCAACACCATGCATTGCGATCGCTAACCCGCCTGCCAAGCGTGGCGATTATGGCAAAGCCCCCATCTTGGGGGAGGCCTATGTCCAGCAGTGGACGTCTTTCGGCTGATATGATGTTGATAATGATACATATTATACAAGAATTGGTCGTATAAAGGTATTATACACAAGAAGCATGTTAGTAAAGTAATTTTCCATACGAAGATGCTTACACTTGCGCTGGACTGCAAACTCTTCAACAGGATCGGCCAAAACATAGCTCATATTTTAACAACACGTTAAATGGTAACTTATTACTTATTTTATAAATTGCACCTTATTCACGGACAATCCGACAGGTATCGTTATCTGCCTTCAATCAATACCCCACATAGTAAATCACACGATTTACTATGTGGGTACCCATATTTGTATAAGTATTGTGTAATTTTGTTATTGATGTATTTTATAGACGTTGCTGATAAATTGGATTCATGTCAATCGTTTGTGAAAACATGATTTTCGAGAAAATGATGATACGTATCTCTACGCTCAGATCAACAATTAACTCGGCTCAACTAGCCTGTAACCTTGGACTTGGGCACAGTACTATATCATAATGCTGCACGATTTCCATTTAAAGCAACTACCTTATTATTTTTGGAGATCATTATGACGATCTATTATTGAAACATGACAAAAGATATTACAATAGATACCTTAGTTAACTGTTTGATAGGATCGTAATTTTTTTTTGGACCAAGTGAGTAGATTACTGGCGAAATCTCGCAGTTCAACTCGCAAAGAGTCAAACTCGCAGAATGATCGATTAGCAACAGTCTAGGTTCAAGGTTAGATCGATGCGCCTTCAATTATTTGTTATTGTTCTTCATTCATAATTTAATTAGAGTATCAATGTTCTTCGCTCTACTGTTGTTCACATACGAGCATTCGTAAATAAACAAAACTACTATAAAGCAAACATTGCCTAATGACCACAACCAGTTGAGAATGTAAGGATATATGTAGCTGGTTTGCTGCTATATGTCGGTAGTTTCTGCTTGCATTCTGTGTCTTTCTTTCTTCTTTCTTTTTCTCTTGGGAAAATGGTTATTGATACATTTCATTTGCAAATAAGTATAATAATCTTTTTGGTCAGTATAAACTAGATGAGGCCAATGCTTCCTAACTGATTACTCTGCGAAAAAACACCGAATCAAACTCGGAGGTACCTTTCAAAAAGTATGTTGAACTGTACTCAAGTTATATAACATTAAGAATTCTTGCAAATACATTTTAATCGAATACCAATAACGTGCTAAATGCTAATCTTTACAATTTAATCTCTCTAACAGCTATCGATATACTGTGACCGTTGCGAATTCTGACTGATACCCACTACCTTAAAAGATAAGTTCTGCAGTTATCTTTGGTACTAAGTACTTGATGAAATCAGACCGTCCTTCAACTTGACTTGGTGACTTCTGACGTAAAACATACGACAACTCCACACCTTTCTCGAATTACCGATGATAACAATGCAACACCACGCAGAAAACAAAGCTTTATTAATTTTGCGAACAACTACCTACCCGAGTGACATCCACACGACATATGCGAATCACTTTATTATTAATCAAATGATCAACTGATTAGGTATGGTAAAGACTAAACAAGCCCAATTTTGGAACTAGGAAATTAGCTGATGCGATTTAAATTCTTTGCCTTAGTTTGATACGTAATCTATCCGAGTTTTAAGCGTGTAATTTATTACGTGACTGGAGATTAGGAGGCAGTCTTCCTATAACTTTAATTAAATCTATCAAATGATGTCAAGCGTATGCTTGAAAAGTATTAATTTTAGATATCGATTATTTATTACAAATCATTCTTAACAAAATCTTGGCTTTACAAACACAAATAAAAACCATTATTATTTGTTCAATAGGTATAGTACATGTGGATCGTGTGTATAGGTATTATTTAGTGTCCGATCAAAACAAAATTTTCAGCCGAACCCGAACCTTCGTTTTTGATCTCAGTTTCGGCCGAAACTGAAACTTTATGAATTAAATTGTATGTCCATATAAGTTTTTATATGGACATACAATTTTATTTATATTTTGCATATACATATATGCAAGGGCACTTTTAGTATGGGGTCCGCGTAACTCGAGAAAATGTACTGAGCAGCTGGTTTGTTTTTCGTAGAAGTTTTTCATAATGATGAAAACAATTACCCTTTTTGTGTTAATTCCGAAACACGTTATATGTATATAAAAAAAATTCTAACTAGCGATCACAGGCCGAAGTAAGCCGAACGACGCAAGATAATGACCAACACTGACTTTCAGCAGGACCGAAGGATCGGTCAATTTTTAACCGAAACCGAATCTACTTATTTAGGCTCACACTGGCGGAAACCGAAACCGAACCTTTAGTCGGTCTCTAATATTATCCAAAACATACAATAAGGAATGTGTTGTGTGATTAACTCGAAATCAAGTTAAGGTCAAAATCTTAATTTATTTCGTTTCAATTGTAATTACTTTGAAAATGTAACGCAAACCTATCGAGATACCCACCGCACAGTAGAGTAGGCAACGCAGAAACGCAGCGTAGCACTTCGTAAGTAACACCGTAACAATGCGTAGTAGTGGCGTAGCACTACGTAGCAGCGGCGTAGCAGAGGCGAAGCGCTACGTAGCAGTAGCGTAGGCGTCTCAAACACGCCGCATATCATAGCACTGTGAAGGCGTCACTTCTACTTAGATTTTAGAAGTTTCCGTATAACTACTAATTTTTGCTTTACTGTGCTATGTATGAAATGTGTGTACTTATTACTTTAGTTTTATTTTAAAATATTACTTCATAATAATTCCATGTTTGCAGGGATTTGAGCACCTGCTAGACAGCCTGGGGCTGGGTGGGCGCGTGTTCACGTCGCCGCACGACCTCGCCATCCACCGCATCAACGGCACCTTCCGCCAGCTGCACGACACTCAGCACAGGCACCGCAGATCACCCGCTGCCAGTGAGTACTCCTTACTTAGTAGTAATGTTAGTACATTACCCAAGTACTGTTCCTCTTTACATATCCCACTATTAAATTGGTCCAGTTTAGGCAAGTCATACGTTATCTTCTCATCGAATTCAACAGAAAAGTGCCAATTTATTTTTCTATTTTTTTCCCGCTTTTCTAAACCATTATTTTAACTTTAAGGGTTTTCGAAAGGAACATATGACCGGAAATCAATCCTCATGACAATATTTATTGTTTAATGAGCAATAGCATTAACCAACACTCAAGAAGAAGAAGACGTCTGTTGATTCATTTCTCACAGTCAACAAACAAATGTCAATAGCTTGAGATGCTTAATGATGATATAAGTGATTCTACCTATTTACCTTTTGTTGTTGACAATTCCGACAATTCTTGATAAATAGATGAGTAACATACCTACTAAGTCGGCATTTATTTGTGTATTAAAAATAAATAGTAAGTATAGGTGATTAGATAACAACCGCATGGAATAATTCAGTTGCGCATTAAGCAGAAAATAAAGGCATTAACACCAAAAATTTGATAGCATATCAAATAATATATATAATTCATAAAAAATCAATGAGTGTAAAAAGATACATAAACAACATCATAAAAAATCTCGTCATTTTTTATCACGTTCATAATATTTTCCAAGCATTTGTTCAGTCCGTCATTGTGCAGTGTTTTATACTAGGGCAAAAAGTTCTAATAAATAAACAAACGTGAAATAGCCCATGTTTAGGGTTCCGTAGTCAACAAGGAACCCATATAGTTTCCCCATGTCCGTCTGTCTGTCCGCGGTTTAGCTCAGAGACGTTTATCACTAGAAGGATGTAATTTGGTATGGGTATAACACACAAATCATGAAATATAACGAATTAAAAAGGAAAATTATCACAGCCAAGAAAGTCAAAGTAGAAATTCTTTACAAGTTAACGAGTAACAGTCGCCCAACCTATAAATTGTACTTGGAAAAGGAAAATTTCGTACAAATTCCATTGATAATTAGTTAGACAAAGTTGTTCATCATCATCATACCAACCGAAAGACATCCACTGCTAGACATAGGCCTCTCCCTAGCAAAACTGGACAAAGTTGTTAGTTACGTCAAAAATTTAGTAAATATAAATTCAAAGAATCAAACAAAGACACCATTCTAAGTCGGCAATTGTGACGTGCAACTGCGGAACTCAACAATGCGTGTAGTCCAATACGAACTTGGCTGATTTTATTGTCTTTTCTTTCGAATTGAATTTTGAATAAATCGTGTCTTTTAAAAAACTGGCCTAGTGCGAGTCGGCCTCACGTGCAACCAATTTCATTTTTTTAACATGTTATTTTAACACTACAGACTTTGATAGAAGGTAACAGGTAAGTATAGAATTCTTATCTCCATTTTTTTAAATTTTAGGCTTAGTAGTTTCGGAGATAACTTCAAAACTACTTATTTTAAAATTATGAAAAAAATATACTTAATTAAAGCCCTCCCAGTAAGCGCTTTCATTTGATATGTCACACGATACACTTTGAAAAACTTATTTTTTAATTTTCTAGTTTGACCCCCAAAAGTGACCCCCATACTAAATTTTTTTTTATTTACGTGACGTGTCCGTGTTCGAGTTACAAAATTCCATATGCATACAAAATTTCAACAGAATCGGTCCAGTAGAACCGGAGAAAACTGACTGTGACAGACGGACACCCGAGTGATCCTACAAGGGTTCCGTTTTTCACGGATGTTTGGAACCCTAAAGCAGAGACACCCTTCTAGTTTTTAATCGTTGTTTTCCTCGAATAAGCAATAGTATATTGTTATTGTAGGGGTGAAAGCAACTGATTTAGTTTCGAGGCGGCGTTGGCCAATAGCTCCAGGGACTAAATAAGTCTTTCACCCGAGGTAAACAGTCTAAATCTCTCGAAAAAACAAATGAAGATCGGACTGCCGCTTTCCCGTCTATTTTTTTTCTCTGTGACCGGCCAGCTATTCAGCCATTATTTTACATTATCATCATTGAAGAAATGGTAAATATTTTGCCCAAATCTATGTTATTTTAAAGAAATAGTCGACACCCTTGCGCCATCCCATCTTTTTAGCACGGCGGGCTGCGCTGGGGCGGCCGCTGCAGGCGCAGAAAACCTCAAACGGCGCAAATATAACAACTTAATGGGGAGTTACATATTTGAGCCGTTTGGGGTTGAAACATTAGGGCCATGGGGTCCAAGTGCGCATCGAGTCTTTCGGGATATCAGTAAACAACTTGTCGACTGTTCACGTGACCAGAGGGCTGGACTTTTCTTCGGACAAAGAATCAGCATTGCGATTCAACGCGGCAATGCTGCCAGTGTTCTGGGCACTTTTGCCATTGACAGCGATGTGGATTATTTTTTTGATGCCCAATGATTATTTTTATTTTTTTATACGCATTTGTACATAATTTCTTGTTAATTAGTAAGTTATGTAAATATAGTATCAAAGCTTGTAAAAAGAAATAGTTGAAAGTAACTTATAATAAAGTCATTTAAAAATATAATCACGTTTACGTTATTTCAATTTAAAATCGCGTTGTAATTGACTGGCTGTATAGAAAGTTGGGACATGGTTGAACAGAAATGTTATTTTTTATAATTTTGACGGCGGTCAATTGCAAAACGATTCCTCCCTAGGGCTGGAAAGTAATACTTTGAACCCGCTCCTCAGGCCACGTCAGGCCTATTTTCCGAGTCTGAGTAATGAAAAAGCTCTTTTATGTACCTATAGAGAAATGGTACATTCACTCAACCAACCAAATGTGACAATCGAATAAACCTTGAAAACTAAAAATGTACCTAAACACCTGATGGAAAGGAGGAAACACGGTCTAATCAATGTTCTTTGTAATAATGTTGTTAATTTGAATTTATCCTTGAAATGTACTGTCGGAATTCTCAGTTAATTTGTGCAAAAACTTGGTACTAGGAATGTTTACTTATTCTAAGTAAAAGATTTTTAATTTTACTTCTACTCGACGAGGCATTAGATACCTACTTACGTACCTACTGAAGTTAAGTAGTTTTAAAAGCGTGAAACTGCAACTGCGGCATTATCTATCTACAACGAACTTAGAGATAAGGCACAACATTTTCGTATTGGTAATGCAGCTAATTAATGAAAGAAATGAATAGGTGAAATAAAGAGATCCAAATCGATATGAACTTGCTAAGCAAGAATACTGAATGTATGAGAAATTAATTCAAACAAAGCTCCAGTTTGTCTTACACTACACGGGCGTACCTGGGCAAAAATTAATAGTATATAAAAATCAACAATCGCGTGTTAACATTTACTTAACAATTCTATTGAAATGTAATAACCACGTTTACCTACTACATTCAAAGAAACTCAATCAAATAAGTGAAAACATCTTTTGTTTTGTAAAACATTTAATTCATGTGATGTACCTGCCTACCTTAGTTATTACATTTAAAACCGGCTAAGTGCGAGTCGGACTCTCACACGAGGGGTTTCGTACTATAAAACGAAAAATTTCAACTGTCTACCTATTACGTTTCTTGAAATACAGCCCGCAGACACGGATGGACTTCGATGGTTACCCTTCGGGTATAGAACCCAAAGGCGTGAGATATCCAGACAAAGCATTGCATATGTATAGATTTAAGTTACTTAGAAACTTTTTAAATGTATTGTTGTTAGTTAAGTAATTATGTGAATTATTGCGTGCTTTTACTTACTATTTCATATCAAATTTAACTTAAAAGAACTTACGAAAATAAAAATGAAGCTCTTATTCCATGTATTTTTTTCGATCCATTTATTTGGCAGAATTGCAACTTTATGCACATTTTTATAGCATCAAATGATAGTAGACTAGACAAGGTATGAGAAAAATAAAGTGCCAAAGCGGGATCGAACGCTACTTAGCAGGAATTTAATTTAATTTGATCTGCTCCATACAAAAAAAAATAACAAAACACATTTTTCTACACAAAGTATAAAGTTTAGGGAAAAAAAACATAAGTACAACTATTATTGAGGCTAACTCTATCCATCCGCATAAAGAAAAAAGTTAAAAACCAAAGTTGATCCCTACGTCACTAAAATCAGTTCCAATCCACTGCACGCCGCCACCCCGCTGCCCGCAGAACCCAAGGCAGAGACCTAACAACATGAACCAGCTTCTAGTTCTAGGAAGAGAGCCATTTTGCATAAAAATATATAATTTACCACCTAGTTATCTGTCGTGTACTGACGCAAAAAGTTATTATTTCCTGACCTAGCGACTGTCACGATTTTAATATTGGTCAAAGGTAGCCAAAGTACATTATATTCTATTATATTATTTATTACTTCTGAGCTGTGACCAATCTCTTTAGATTGCCTTTTTGTAATTTAATCCTTACTTCTTTCAAATTGTATCTTTTTAGAGTCCAAATCTCCGTTTAAAGGATCGCTCATGAGTCTGTCTTTGTGTTTGGCCAATAAGATTCGAATATAGTGGACCGACTCAGTTGACAGTGGTACACTTTGAACTTCTGTGACCCTAGTCCAGACGCGTAACGTAAATAAATACATTTTGAATATAGTGTCGCCATAACTGTGGGACCGCTGGGGGAAAAATAAAAAAATAACATAATTGTTTTGAATGCCTAATCTAACCCTATATAAGAAGTCTATCGTTTATCGTTTAAAATAAATAACATTACAATTAATTGTAATGATTCGTAAAAGATCCGCCCTTTGCGAGTCCGACTCGCACTCGTAAACATTTAGGTTAGATTCTACAGAATAGGAGAAGCTATTTGCTAAATGAGGCGATGTGCTATTCTCAGCTTTTTACACAGCATTGTTGTGGTTACTATCGAACGACTTAATCAGACTCAATGCAGTTCATTACTTAATAAGAGAGGTGAAAACAATAGACACCTATAATACCTATATCATGGCTTTGAATAATAGTGCAGGAAAATTAGCTCAATTAACGACGATCAGAGCAAATAATTCGTGTCATCATCATCTGCCTAGCCTTTTCCCAATTATATTGGGGTCGGCTTCCAGTCAAACCGGATTTAGCTGAATATCGGTGTTTTACGTGGAGCAGCTGCCTACCAAAGCTCCACAACCCATTAACTGGGTAATACGGTACTTCATGGCAAGACCGGAGTCAGATTTGCTTGCTTCTGACTATCCGTAACGACTGCCAAAGATCTACAAAGTGCGAATAATTCGTGTAGTTTTGAAAATTGGTACAGTTGTTCTCTGAGGTGTCCAGATGAACATACTAAAAGTTCCCGAGGGTGGGAGGTGAGCCAGCGGCGGGGGAGGGAGGGAAAGGTACCTCTTTTCAGTTTTTTACTTGTATCTCCAAAACCATGATGACGAAAATAACTCCTTACTCACTTTTACATTAAATTTTCTGTACATTATGTCATTTACCGTAGGATCAATACTTTAGGAGATAGAGGTTAACTAAAAATGATAAAAAAAAATAAATTCATAAATCATACAAAGACGAATGGTAACTTCTGACCCAGAAGCCGACAGAGTTAAGACCTATCGTAGTTTTTTTTGTCATCTAAAGTAGATCAAGAATATAATTTTTTATTTTATTTCGATGGCTAACGCATAAATATATTACCTTGAATATGTACCATTCGTCTTTGTATGATTTATGAAAAAACATATTTCGTCAATTTTAGATACCCTCTACCTCCTAAATTATTGATCTTGCATTTAAATTTGAAAGAAACCATGTCTAGAAAATTTAATGTAGACACGTAATGTAGAAGTGAACAAGGAGATATTTTTAATGGTTTTGGAAATACAAGCAAAAAACTGAAAAGAGGTACCTTTCCTCCCCTCCCCCGCCACTGGCTCACCAAGCACTCTCGGGGATTTCCGGCATGTTCATCTAGACACCTCAAGGAACAACTGTAAGTACCAATTTTCAAAACTACACGAATTATTCATTCTGATTTCCTTAATTTTCCTGCACTATAATGTTAGACTATCGCTATAGTCTAATATTATAGTGTAGGAAAATTAAACGTTTTTAAAACAACAAATTAACAGTTGAAATTCGGTGAGACTTGTACTCGTAGTACCAGTGTTTGGTAGAAAGCGACGCAGATAGTTCCGCTGCTTTCTCATTTATTGCGACACCATTAACGATGTCGGCCGTCCCTTATATGAAACGACGTTACTTTTATCATATTTATTTTTCTGCAGGAATTAATTAACTGGAACATTTCTCATTCACAATAGGCTTATTCATCTCAATAGCGTACAACCAAGTTTCATTCTAATTAAATATTCCCAGTTTCCACTCTCTTAAAAATACCAATAGGCTTTGTTATAACTGACCTTCATTGGTCGCGTTTCGGCTTTCTGCTTGTTAATCTATTCTATACTTCTATATACTAATATATAAAGCTGAAGAGTTTGTTTGTTTACTTGAACGGGCTAACCTCAAGAATTACTGGCCCGATTTGAAAAATTCTTTCAGCGTTAGATAGCCCATTTATCGAGGAAGGCTATAGGCTATATACCATCACGCTAAGACCAATAGGAGCGGAGCAGTAATGAAAATTGTGACGCAGACGAAGTTGCGCGGGTCAACTAGTATATAATACAAATGCTAACATAAAGTATAGATATTTATATGAGGCTCATGACGCCAGTGGACGGAGAATTTGATTGTCCTTTATAATCGCGATTATCCTATTACCGGCCGGCTGCTCTTGCGCAGTCGTCTGACCTCGGCCAAGGATCTGTCACATACATCCATGAATGAACCGTATTGTTGAAAAGTGTTATTCAGTTGCACGTTTATTTCAAAGTCGTAGCGACTCAGTTATTGAGCATCCGATATACAATTCTACGTAAATATAATATATATTTTATCTTTGTATCAAAATTAAGTTTCTGTTTTATTAAACATTTTAATTTAACAGTTCCAGCTGAGCCGATCCTGCAGAAATCATGTCTATCTCCAAGGGAAATTTTAGAAGTATATGGAATGGAGGGCGAAGCGCCGGGGATCATAACTATCGGACCAAAAACTTTCCTGGAAATGTGTCCCGCCCTGGTGTATCAGCTAGACCAGCGGTCTTGTTACAAAACAGAAGCATTAACACCGAAATTAGACAGGTTTTGGAGTAAGTAGCTCGAAATATATTTTATTTACTTTAATAAGTAAACAGAGCAAATAATAAAAGCAACTGTACCTACCTCCCGTTATTGAAAAATGACAACAATTTGAATTTTGTTTTCTTTTTTATTTATTCAGCTTGGATATACGCCACCTTGAGTATATTGGTGATCAGTGCTACGGGTCTCCTCGGAGTAGCGATTGTACCATTGCTAAAGTCGGCGATCTTCAGCCACGTGCTACATTTCCTGGTGGCGGTGGCAGTGGGCACGCTGTGCGGAGACGCGCTCCTGCATCTCCTGCCGCACGCGCTCAAGTCGCACGGCCCGCCTTCAGCTCCACAAGAAGAAACCGAAG
This sequence comes from Lacanobia oleracea, assembly GCA_950371165.1. Taxonomy (NCBI): domain Eukaryota; kingdom Metazoa; phylum Arthropoda; class Insecta; order Lepidoptera; family Noctuidae; genus Lacanobia; species Lacanobia oleracea. The sequence continues at coordinate 9,773,359 of OX493393.1, forward strand.
TTGTGCTAAAATGCAGCGTCACCTTCCTCACCATTTTGCTTTTCTACAGTGTAGAAGCAATTATGCAATTAATAAATGGCGGTCACGCTCACTCTCACGATTCGGGAATATCTATTGAAATAAAGACAGATTCAGGCAAACAAATCGAGCCTATAGAACTGGGAGCAATGATGCCGGGGTCACCGCCGCCACCGGTCGACCGGCCGATGACGTCGACAGCGCTCATGGTGATTGTCGGAGACGGACTACACAATCTAACAGATGGGCTGGCAATTGGAGCGGCCTTTAGTGGCGATCCGGTAACTGGTTTCGCAACGGCATTGGCCGTGTTTTGTCACGAGCTCCCTCATGAGCTCGGCGACTTTGCTGTGCTGCTGCGCTCCGGAATGAGCATCAGACGCGCTCTTTATTACAATCTACTTTCGTCGGTGCTCAGTTTTATGGGCATGGCAGGTGGAATCTGGCTGGCAGAAGATCATGAATCTGCGTCCCAGTGGATCTATGCCGCAACAGCTGGGACTTTCTTCTATATTGCACTCGCAGATTTAGTACCTGAAATAAATGCAAACAACAATGGTAAAAGTATCAATTTACTACTCGCAATATTAGGAATACTCTCGGGCGGTATTATAATGTTGATGATCGCTCTTCATGAAGACTCAATTCAATATCTTTTTAGAAATGCTGAACAATAAAATGTTAGTCAAATTAAAACAATGCTCGGTTATGAATACTTATTATGATGTGTGTGCTAGTAATATTAACTTGCGTATGTTGGATGTGTGTCGTAAGTGTTTGGTTTAAAAAACTGGAGACAATGCAGTGAAGTGACGCAGGCTCTGCGGTTTTACCCGCGTCGCCGGCCTTAACATCGATACACCCAAATTGTAGTGATTTTTGTGAAAACAATTACTTTAGTACATGTTATGTGATAATATTCGTACTCATGGTTGTTAAAAATGAATGTAGTATTATGCGTAGATTAAGTAATTAAGTACCACTATAGTTATCTAATGGTCAAGGAAGAAAGCTGTAGAGTATATTGGATACCTAAACTCTTATTTTTATGTGTTAGAATATTTCGATTAATATAAGTAGGTTTATACCTACTTATATTAATCGAAAAAAGAATATTTCGATTAATATAAGTAGGTATAAACCTACTTATATTAATCGAGTTATTCTTTTTTCTTAATTTCAGGCGATTTTATTAAAATTAAAATCAGCTGTTTTAAATCAGATGATTACAAAACACTATGTTTGGAAAATGGGAAATAGTTACTATCTATGCACGTTCCTTGCCGAAAGCTATATTATAAGACATTGTATTCATGAACATTCCCATATATTATAAGTATCTATCTATTTAGTTATTCTTAATTATGGTAAACAATTTGGATGTAAAATATACCTATACATATACTTAGAGGTAGCTGTACAAGAAAAACAATGTCGGAAGGTATGAGACAGGCTTCCAATCGCAACATTTTGGATATTCTAATAATGATGCAGCTTAAAATGAAATTGATTGTAGATAAGCTTCTTAGATTTATGTCGAGTCTAATGAGAACTCTTAATTGTTCTAAACATATAGATTTCCGAGCGTCTACTATTGTAGACATGTCACCGGAAAATGGCTTTGTAAGATTATAAAATAAGTTGAGATTATAAACTTTCGTTAAATTGTCAACTGAACATTTGGAATGCTTTTTTGACGCAACAGAATTTGATAGTTTATAATTTTTCGAATTCATCCCGAGAAATTGTGAACCAAATGAAATAAAATGGCTACCAATCAGAGCACAAGTCTACAAGAAACTAAGCTCTCATTGGTTTGTTCAGATGTGACGTAACACGTACGCCATAGACTTGCGAATTGAATGGAGTTCATCGAAACTTTACAATATCTCATATTATTTTATAATCTTACGGAGTTTGCAATTTCCGGTAATAGACACACGTCTACGTAAACCTAGCTCTAGTGAACAGTTCTAGATCCTAATCTCTGTGAAATAATTCAATAATATAGTGTCGCAGGGACATAATAACAACAGAGATTTGGTCAAATCCACTTAGGGATTTGATCAAATCATGACCAAATCTCTGTTTTCATCATATAGATACCTACGACATATAAACCGTATCAAGGGTGGCGATTCAAAGGACCTGGGACACTGTCTTAAGACAATACCTACCTACCTACTGTAACTTCTGGCATGTCAAGCATCAAGCAAGTTTTTTCACATATTCTAGGCCAGGTGCATGCCTAAACGGTATAGCTGCTCAATATTTCATTCTTCTTATTCAAATCTTGATATAAATATCAAGATTTGACGGATGAGTCGACAAAGTTACTAAGATTCTACCGACTATCGGTATCTTTATGAATAGTAAAAATAAATGTAATCTACCTAGAGCCCGCTTAGCTCACTATTGAATCCAAAATTCTATTTATTAGTTCCTCGTCTCAGCATAAGTCGACTAAGTAAATTATATTATTCGAGATACTATCCAACTTATTTTATTCTATAAAACGCCACTGATACTTTCCACATAGCGACATCGCCAGTTACCTACCTATATTAAAAGAGTCATTATTTTGGTTTGAGCTCATAGGCATCGGCGGGACTATTTACAAGAGGGGGGGGGGGGGGGCTCGAATAGGACAGGTTTACTTTGGCCGTCGTATGCCGTGACGGAAATGACGCTGTCAAGTCGTGATGCCCCCACTACGATTAAGTTTTTGTTAATTATGAATTCTTAACAAAGATATTTTTTGTGAAGGCATTTTTTTTTCAATTTTTTGTTGTTTTCGTATGTATTAATGAAAGCCAGGTGGGTGCTATTGCTCCCCCTTGTACCCCACTTCCGGCGTCCATGTATGAGCTGACCAACGGGGATTTTTCAAAAGCCTCTGCTTCTGTGACCTATTTCACTATAGTCTATGAAGAAATAAAAAAAATGCAGATAATTGTTCCAGTAGGTAATTTTATTGTCCTGTGTGCTCTACTATGGTAGGTACCAAATAAATCTGCAATAACGGTCTTTGACCCACATAGGTACATTTATTGACTTTCTTAATAAATATCAAAAAATCAATAAGGCATAAGCTGTCCTGAATCAACTTCTATCGTGATCCTTTACATTCTCTTGTTATCAATCGGTTTATGATTTATTTTTCGGATAGGTATCTACGAAGGGATATTTCCGGAAGGTCAATGAACTTCATTGCTAGCTTATTTGGCGGCTGCCATAGCCGGTTACGTGTTGAAACTGTTAAAAAAGTATTATGATAGTATTTATTTACGTACAAATAAAATATTTTTAGTCATTATTATTTTGTTAAGATTACCGTTTAATTTGTTTTCTTGTAAATAGACGCATTATTTTTTAATATGATGTCATAATAATATATTTAGGACTGTGCGTTTTTCACAACATTGTTTTATTTCAAGCATAATTTTAAACATGAAACTGTTCAAACAATATATTTATTACTTGTATTGTGAGCAAGTCAGTTCGGGGTTTCTGGTTTTGTTCTTCTTTATGTTTTAATTCATACTTCAGGCATAATGATTTGATGGCTCCATAGTTGCTCCCAAATTATATTTTAGATAGTTAGTACCTGCAAAGCCGGCCGCGGCGTTTACCGTCGAGAAATAATGTAAATCAGCCAATTGCTACTTTACCAAACTTTTCTGTGTGGCCCTGTAGTCAAGGGTCCAGCACATAATTAGTGCTATATTTATTTTGTATCGCAGTAGTAGTTTTATTGAGCACCAATCTACGAGAACTATAGTTTGACCGATACCGCTGCACCGCGCCGTAGGTAAGCGCGCAGCGAGACGGAGGTAGCATCTCTAGCTGTTGCAAATCTCGAATTCAAATTCAAATTCAAAAGGATTTTATTTCAAATAAACCATTTACAGGCACTTTTGAAACGTCAAGGTCGGCCAATCAAAAATATGGAAGCTATTTATTTGCACGTTCCAAAGCGTAGATCTCTATGGAGAAGAACGTGCAAGAAACTCCACAAACACTCTTTTAAACCATGTGATGTATTACAAAAATCTTATTAACATTATCTTTGATTGCTTCTATATGTGAGAACAATGCAAAGAACAAAAACAAATGAACAATTCAAAATGAACAAATTCATATAAGCCACTGGCAGGTAAGAGATGATCAGTCTCAACTGACTGCGCCCGTTCACGAACATGACGCGTATATTACCACCATCTAGCTCAACCATTTTTAAGGGAACCAAATGATCCAACACACGCGCCACCATCAGCGCAACATTTGTGTGAGCATGACAAGCTCCCAACTGCCACGCTCGTTTATGTCAAACTAATTTAATAACAAAATTTATAACTAATTACATATGAAAATGCAATGGCTCTATAGTGCTCACATTTACAAAAAGTGCTTCTACATTATACAAAACTACGGTTTTCAATGACCAAGTAACTAGTAAAAGATAAAAAAAGAAAGCTGTTTTATTGTGTATACTTTGCAAATACAATATTGCAAAGAAATAATAAAAGAAATATTCTATAAGAGAACAAAAAAAAAGGTAAGCATTTCTTCCAATTATAAAAAACCTAACTAGTGGACCCATGCGGCTGTGCCTGTGGAGCAGGACCAGCTAAATGCCGGCCAGATTTTTCCGAACATACATAATGTTTCCATATATGTATTGACAATGTACTGCCATGATATTAATATCCTTAAACAGTTCCCTTAGAGAACCGCGCCAGCGGAGATTTTAAATGGCTATAATAGCTCTTTTCTGCAGAATAAATATAGACTCGATGTCTGCAGCACGTCCCCATAATAAGATACCGTAAGATATGACACTATGAAAGTAACTAAAATAGATCATCCTCGCGGTATCAATATCAGTAAATTGACGGATTTTTCTGACAGCATATGCTGCTGAACTCAGCCGTCAAGCAAAAGATGTTAAATGAGGACCCCATTGTAGCCTTGCGTCAAGCGTGGTCTCCAAGAAAACTGCATCTTCGACGAATTCAAGTTTCTCTTGGTTCAGTACTATGTCGCAATTATTACTTTTAACATTCGGTAAAGCAAATCTGATACACTTAGTTTTTCCCATTTAAAACTAGATTATTATCAATAAACCAATTTTGGACCTGCTGAAGGGCGTTATTTACATCGTCAAGACTGTAGGCACGTCTATCTATCTTAAAAATTAAGGACGTATCGTAAGCAAATAACACCATTTGTGGTTGATTTTTTAAAAGATCCATCTTTTAAAAAATCAACCACAAATGGAGATCATTAATGTACACAAAAAAGAGGAACGGACCCAATATTGAGACTTGTGGTACCCCCTTTTAACATTCAAACCCCGTGAATTGACACCATTTATCTGAACTTGCTGCTGTCTGTCACTTAAATAAGACTTCACTAAACTGAGTGCAAGTTTACCTAGTCCATAATGTTCTAGTTTTAGAGGCAAGGTTTCGTGATTTACGCAATCAAATGCCTTGGAGAGGTCACAAAAGATTCCTATTGTATCTTGCGCCTCTTCCCACGCTGTATATATGTATTTTAACAACGTGACTCCAGCGTCAGTCGTACAACGACCTTTGGTAAAACCATACTGTTGTTCGTGTAAGATTTTATAGGTGTTAAAATAATTGAGCATTTGATTGAGCATTACTTTTTCAAACACTTTGCTGAAAACCGGCAATACGGATACAGGTCTATAATTATTAGTGTTTTTACTATCTCCAGATTTAAAAAGTGGTATCACCTGATAAGACCGTCATTTTTAAGGTGGCCGAATATTTTAATAAAAGAAAAGCAGACAAGGAAAGCTTTGAATTTAAAAGTGATGCAAATATTGCCAAAATTGTTGCGGAGGCTACGGGGTACTGCGAAAAACCATAAGGAATGTGATTAAAACGGGTAATTCATAAATTGAAAATTCGCCAAAAAAAAACTAAATTATAAAGGAAAAACATGTTGTGGATGATTGAGTTATCCATAGGCGTATATAGAGAGGGGCCGGGTGGGCCAAGCCCACCCCAAAATCGGTTCAGGCCCACCCCAGGATGTTTGAGGACCGATTCCAAAGTCTATGCTGAAGATACTGGAACTTCACACAAATCAATCAAATAAAATCTACCACAGAGAAACCAACAAACTTATTTTAACTTCCTTACACAGTCATTTAAAATATCTTAGGTCCAATAAATTGCACTTTCCTGATTTTCTGGGGTGTTGTTAGGACAGATGCCAATAGTGGGGTTGTGAGGGTCATGGGACATGACTTGCAAACCGTACACGTCAAATTGATATCTTCTTTAAATTGACAATATATTTGAGTGAAATAATCTCTTGCATTCAGAGCCACGAAATCGCAGCGCGCAATCCCTGTCGCGTAATTCATCTCTTGTCTTCTACGCTTACTATTTTTATCTTTGATAAAAATACACTTAGGTATAGATTTTTTTAATCAACACAAATAATCAAGAACGTGGGCAGGGTGAAGAAGAGGATTATAAAAAGCGGCTCTTACCCTTCCTCGGCTAGGTACAAAAATTTATTTGATGTGGCTGTGGGGTGCTAAAATAATCGGGCTCGCTTCGCTCGCCCTTGAATTTTGCACTCTCTAACTAGAATTCTATTTTTATTTAAATATTAAGCAAATATCTAATTCTATTTTTGGCATGTAAGCAAAAAGTAACTCCTAAGTAATTACGATTAGTAAGTATTTTTACATCCGATTTACAATAAAATTTGAGAGGGGGCGCCACTATCATGTTTCTTCCCGGATTCGGAAAATCGTAGATCCGGAGCGGCCTTCCAGGGTTGGGTTAAAAAATCGAGCTTGCTTTGCTCACGCTCTTGTATTCTTCGATGTCAAAATTTTATATAGTATAAGTTGAGATTATTACTTTTATGGCTGTATGAATAATTAAAAGAGTATCTTACGTGTCCATGGCACATCCTATCCGTTAAAAATTTTAGAGTAAGAACTTTTTTACATTTTTAGCTCTCGAACCTTTGTTATATGTCTAAAAAGTAACATCTATATCTGTAGTAGGATCCCATCATCAGATTCTGACAGAATCTGATGATGGGATCCCACGAAAATCGAGGGCAACCCTCAAATTTTATAGGCACATACAATGTTTTTCATGAACTTTCTAACGCAATTCAGATATTTGTGCCTAGTAATCATCATCTCATGTTGCTGAGCTGATGATGAAAGGTATAAATTAGGATCTGATGATAAGATCCCATGAAAAATGTTTGTTCAGCGATACTTTCGCCAATTGTCAGCCGATTTAGATGATTCTTTTTTTGTTTGAAAGAGTATTTTTCTGGACTGGTCCCGTTTCAATTTGGTGAAGATCTGACGAAGAACTTCGGAGGTAGGCAACGGAACTCTTCAATAAATGATAGCAAAGGATTCGGGATTGCTGAAATCGCATGTTTTTTTAGTGTTTTAACATAACATTGCGCTGGTACGCTGTTAATGGGTACTCAGGTACGTAGGTACCACTAAAAAGTGAAAAATAAAAAACTTTTTTACAAAAAATACAACCGACTTCCAAAAACAAAACACTACAAGGTACCAAATAACTTCGGAAGAAAGAAAAGAACTTTAATTTCGGAAGTCGGTGTCAAAAAGCGAAAAAATAACCAAAGCATCGACTTTAGAAATTAAAGTTCTTTTCTTTCTGACTATATTTCGGTTATATTTGAACTAAGTATAATGTAACGATAATTAAGTTAAATGAAATTAAATATTTAGGTATTCTTATTTAATTCATTTCCTATTCAATTAAACAATTTAATTGTTTGAAATTAAGTAAACAACAGGTTTCTTACACCGGAGAACTTATTTATTCGTATTTTAGGAGGAAGTACAAAGTGACCTCACACTGGCAACAACTACAGCGGTATCGGTCTAACTATACCTATCTACGAAATTATCCATTAAATAATTTTTGACGGCACAGTTGGCCCAGTGGTTGAGCGATTGGCTTCTACGCTGCGTGTCGTGGGTTCGATTCCCGCACGGAACAAATATTTGTTTGGCCTACAGGTAGTTTTCCGGGTCTGGCTGTTTGTGTATGTGAGATTATATGTACTACTCTGTCAAGAAAGTACCGGGAAAAGATCAATAATACACAAAATGTCTGTTATTCATCCAAATTTATTTTATCACCTTCAAAGTATGCTCCTTTAGAAACGATACACTTGCGCCAACGAATAATCCATTCATCAAAACATTTTTTAAACGCTGCTTCCGGAATTGAGTTCAGTTCTCGACGCGAATTCTCCTTTATGTCTTCTATCGATTGAAAACGGGTGCCACACACACAGCTTGTTGACTAGTTTGCATGTCAAACTCGTAAACCCACGTCTCGTCACCAGTAACAATGCGTTTCATGAATGTTGGGTCCGAACTGACTCGTTCTAGCATGTCCTCAGCGACTTTCATGCGATTAAGTTTTTGGAGAAAATTCAGATCTTTTGGGACTAGCCGAGCAGCAACATGTTTCATACCCAAATGATTAGTTAAAATGATACGGATCGACTCGTGAGATACAGAAAGTTCGGCGGCTATCTCTCTCAGAGTTGAATGGGGATTTTCAGTCACTATTTCCTTCACTTTTGCGATGTTAACTTCAGTTGCAGACGTTGACGGCCTACCAGAGCGAGGCAAATCTTCCATCACATCTCGACCGCTTTTGAACGCTTTGAACCACTTTTAAGCACAAGTTTTTGATGAAGTCGATTCACCGTAAGCCTTCTGTAACATTTTCAGTGACTCCGAACACGAAATTCCATTGGCGATGCAAAATTTAAGACAAACTCTTTGTTCGATATTTTTGTCCATTATGAAATTCGCAATACACACTATATATGATATTACTAAAACCAGCACTGTATTTAATATAAATAACAGATGCAACTCAAACTCCGCGCCAAAATGGAAAACAGTTGTGCCAATCTAACAACTACAAAAAAACAAAGATTTGAATTTGGAATCATACACAAATCATCCATTCCCGATACTTTTTTGACTGAATGTATGTAAGCCACTAACCTCTATTATATAAATACGCAGGACTAAATAATAAATGACAGTAGATTTAGTGCCGTTTTGAAGCGAGCGTCTCGGGTACTAAATTTGTCACATTGACACACAAGAAACTCTACTGTGTGTAAAACAAATTTTACACTACTTAAATCCATAGATAAACTGTACGCTGGTAAAATTATTTGCTTTATATAACTCGTGAAAAAGTGCGGAATATTTTATCACGTTAAAAATTATTTGGGCTCGCCAATGATTCAAAATATAATTTTATTGTGTTTTTTTTTCTTCAACAGGTACAGTCACGAAAAACACGAAAAATACAAATTCCATTTGAAGAGAGGTTAGAGCCAAATTGCAATATAATAGCTCATTAGTTTTTAGTTCATATTTGTTCATATAACTATTGAGACTCGAGCTCAGCTCGTTAAAACTAGTATACTTGAGCGAGGAGATACTGGCTCAAATATACTAGTTTTAAGGATATGTTGTTAGCCAATACCCATATTAAAAGCTCGCTGATCTGACAGTCTTGCGCTATAACTTTACTATATAGAAAGCTATCTGTTCAAGTCATACCTACGAAGCGCGTGAGCAGTGCCACCTATCTAAAACTTTTGCATGTAGTTACTTGTCTCGTCTCGTGTCGCGCCGCTAACATTGTCATACTTTATAAGTTACCTAAAATATATCGTATTCCTGTAAAACATGCTTTATAATCCCATATCCCTTAGGTTATGGGCCCAGGGACAGCCAGTGAGTAAAATATAAACTGATAAGTGAACAATTGCAGTGATTTGAACCTTAACAGTTCGACGTAAATAAAGTAAAAAGCAAGTGTGGGTTTTGCAAAGGTAATTAGTGTAACGCGGACATGCGCTTTTTTTTGTAAGTTATGTTCGCCTGTTGTTTACTACGTTTAGTTACGAAGATTTTTTTATTCACTGATTTTTGTTTTTTGGAGTTAAAGAAATTTTCGATATGGGTACATGTATTAAGATTTACCTACTAACTGGTGATAACTACGATACATGGAAGATACATATGCGAGCAATTCTGATAAACGATCTATGGGAATATGTATCAGGAGCGTTACCATGACCAAGTTTGGACGATTCGAAATATGCCGATTGGATAAAAACGGATAGAAAGCTGAGTCCGACATATTATTGGCGGTAAGTCCAAGTAAGTTGGCTGCATTAGATGGTTTGGAAAGTTCCAAGGCTATATGGGATAAGCTGGAATCTATATACCAGTCGAGCGGGCCAGGCAGAAAGGCCTCGTTATTGAAGAAGCTTGTACTGACTCGTATGCAGGAAGATGATGATCTGAAGAAGCACATCGGGGATTTCTTTGACGCAGTTAATAAACTGAAAGAAATCGGTTTGATAGTTATAGACGAACTACTAGCCTATTATTGTTGTACAGTTTACCGGATTCGTTCGCCATGTTTAGAACAGCAATGGAATCTAGCGACGATTTGCGATCAACGGAAACGTTAAAAGTCAAGATTATTGAGAATTACGAAGCTCGTAAATCCAAGAAAAAATAAAAATGCCAATCAGAAGAAAATTCTAACCAAGGCCATAATAACAATGTTGAATGTTATCGTTGTGGTCGACGTGGGCATTAGGCGAGAGAGTGCAAAACTAAGAATATCAAGAAGACTAGCAAAATGCACAAAAGTTAGAAGGCAATAAGAATGACGAGCATAAAACAACCGTGTTATTGAGTACTACCGAAGAGGTTATGTTGGGTGGAAAATTAAATCCTATTCGGTGCATTGACAGTGGATGCACGGGTCATATGTGCAATGAGAAGCAAATGATCGAGAATTTTACACGGCTAGACTCTCAGACTGAATACTTACGGATTAGTGGCACACGGAAAGTTAAAATTTCTGTAGACACGGGCAGTGAAGAACGCCAAGTTGATACAGAAAAAGTGTTCTTCGAACAACGGGTTCGCGGTTCGATTCAGAATGATGCGATTGTAATAATAAAATTCATATGTGTGCAGATCGTGTTGGTAATTTATGCCATGTTCGGATGAGTCAAAACTCTGCAAATAATCTTGAAGTATGATATAATTCACTAGATATGACACCAACGTCTCCGACATCTGAACGAACGCGATTTGAAAGCTATGAAACAAAGTAATTTAGTACATGGGCTAACATTCAAGGATGATGAAAAATTGTCTGAATGTGTGAACTTATTGTACACTAGCTGACCCGTGCCCACTTCGTTGGGCGGTATTTTGCCAGTTGACATATAGCCTATGACTCGAGCTCGTGGCTAAAGAATAACAGCCGCACAGATCGATCTTCAAAGTTAAGCAACGCTTGCCAAGGTTGATCTGTGGATGGGTGACCATCTTAACATACCGAGTTTCCTCCGTGCCTCGGAAAGCACGTTAAGCTGTTGGTCCCGGCTGTCGTTTGTAGAACTTTGGCAGTCGCCTTCACGTAAAATACTGGTATTCAGCTGAATCCGGTTCGACTGGAAGCCGACCCCAATATAGTTGGGAAAAGGCTAGGCAGATGACATACCGTAAAATGGGGTGAATAGAAATCGCGGGGTGTATAGAAACAAATCTGAGAATTTGATTATGGTCGTTCTAGTTGCTCTATAGTCTGTTAAAGTATCTTTATTCCACTATTAATAAAACTGCAACATTTTTCCTTTATTCTGGCAACCCTAAAATTTACGTCAAGTCTAATGACAAAGAAAAAAAGACGTGTGGCACTCGGAGACTGCCGCGGTAAAGCTATTGCATAGCATTTTTTATCAACTTACGTAAAACGGGGTGAATAGAAAAGCAGGGGTGAATATATAAACAGAACTTCGAAGGCGATTTTCAACTTATTAAAATTCTACTCGCAGTTTTAAAAAACTCTAATTTTTTAAATGAATATTAGATTTAAAAGATTGCATATTTTTTACAAACCAATAATGTGGAATTCAAGTGGAAATACCTTTCAAAGTTTTGTTTCTATTCACCCCGTTTTACCGATATGCAATTATAATTATATATTTATTTTATTTATTGCAGTATATTTTTTTTCTTTGTTTTTTTTTCTTTGATATTAATTCAAGTTACACTTTGAGCTAAAAAAAGTAAAAAGTAAAACTAAAAAGTATCACCGCTGTGCCGGTCGGAGTGGGGGGTGTTAGGTTTTTTTCGTTACGGAATTTCTGAATTCGGTCTCCACGCTCAAGGCCCGCGATAGAAGCTATGCAATAGCTTAAAAAGCTGTTGAAGTGAACGTCTGCGTACAAGTGTTGATTGACTGTGTAAAACTTTAAAAAAAACATCAAGTTCTTCACTGCTATCTCTTTGTCAATTTGCATACTTGGATAGTTAAGTTTCTCATCTATTAGGATTAAAAAAGATTAGTATCCATATTCCATCATTTTGTTCTTATTTTTTAGTAAAATCGGGACTAAGTATTTTTTTACTGAATTCGAGGTGAATAGAACCGAGTCGGGGGTGATTAGAAGCGCCTTTAGGGTCAATAGAAACGAAGAAAGGGGTGAATAGATAAGAGTGAGGGGTTAATAGCAACGAGAAAGAGGTTAATAGAAACATGATTTTTAGGGTTGTCAATCAAGTATTTTTTAATTATGACAGTTTTCACTTAAAAAAATTAGTTAAAATGTTTTTCTGTGACACTTTAATTTGAAATTTAGAGTATTTATCTTCAACGGCTTTGGTCAATTAAATTTAATATTTTCTGGATTTCTGAGATAAATATTTAAGACCGTTTAAGGATATATTTGCGATTAGCCTCATTCCAAAAATTGTAACGTAATTGTGGGTACATTTGCAGAAAGACTTATTCTTAAAAATACATATTTTCGATATGCCCTATTTTTATTTAAATGTTTGTTAATATATTTAAATATAAGGTATTCTAAATTCTACTTAATTTTTACTTACGCGTAATATATATATATATATATATATATATTGGACAACTATCACTAGATTATGCAAATACTTTGGCTAAAACAGTTGAAACAATATATAGATACAAAGTAAATGATACAGACATATAAATATTTATAATCCTTTGTAATGCTGCTAACGCTACCTTTATGATTATAATTACAAAAATTAAACTCTTCAATTATTATTGATAGTTGTTTACTGAAAAACAAATAAGCACTTACATAGGTACAATAAAAGTTGATTTTGACAACCCTAACGTTTTTTCTCTATTCGGGGTGAATAGAGAAAAAACGTCTACACAACAACAACAACTATCGTATCTTTTGACCCCAGTTTCAAGGTAAATAGAAACCGCCTACTTTTTCCTATTTCACAAATAATTCTCAAATTTATGCATCATTAAAGAATAACTATTTGTTAAATTAAAACGAGACTCGCAATTCAACAATACTTTGATAACAGCTTTCATACAAAATATGTAAGAAAATCAGTGTAGAAGTTGAAAGTTGTGTCTATTCACCTCATTTTACGGTATACATTTCAGTGCAGCATGGTCGGTTCGTAAGTGGAATTTCCGCCCCAGCAGATATTTGCTAAAATGTTGTAATGATTTTACCACAGCAAGCAATTCCCGTCTCGTGACACAATAATTCCTCTCTGGTTTCGACAACGACTTACTGAAGTACGCAATCACAACCTTTTGATCGCCATTACGTTGAGATAACACACCGCCAAGTCCTATATCACTTGCGTCTGTGTCAACTATAAATTCTTTGTTGGTATCAGGATACCCCAAAATAGGTGTTTTGCACAGACGGTCCTTTAGCTCCTGGAATGCAATGCCACAATTTTCATCCCAACAGAAATGTCGCTTCTCCTCGGTTAGCTTGTGCAAGGGTTTGGCTATATCTGCAAAATCCTTGACAAATCGCCGATAATAGGAGCACAAACCCAAAAATGCTCTGACCTGCGTCTTATCTTTTGGAACTGGCCAATCCTTGACAGCGGCGATTTTCTCTGGATCCGTACGGATACCTTGTTCCGACACTACATACCCCAAAAAGCTCACTTGCCGTTTGAAAAGAGAACACTTTTTCGGACTCAATTTGAGGTTGGCACTCTTGATCTTCATGAGCATGCGTTCCAGGTTTTGAAGATGTTCTTCAAATGTGCGGCCTACGATGATGATGTCATCCAAGTAGACAAGGCAGGCATCACCAATTAATCCAGTTAGTACAAGTTCCATCAACCTTTCAAACGTTGCCGGAGCGTTACACAATCCAAACGGCATAACTTTAAATTGCCACAGACCCTTTCCTGTAGAGAATGCAGTTTTCTCCTTGTCCTTTGGGTCAATTTCTACTTGCCAGTAGCCACTTTTTAGATCTAACGTGCTAAACCACTTTACTCCAGTAAGCATGTCCAGCGTGTCATCAATTCTTGGCAAAGGATAGCTGTCTTTTTTCGTAACGTCGTTCAGACGACGATAGTCAACACAAAACCGCATGCTGCCGTCCTTCTTCCTTACCAGCACTACAGGTGAACACCATGGACTGGATGAAGGTTCTATAACACCATCCTTCATCATTCCCTCAATCATGGTTTCCACTTCCTTTTCACGTGCTACTGGTAATCTCCTTGGCCGCTGACGGATAGGAAATTCTTCTCCTGTGTTTATTTTGTGTTGAACTAAGCCAGTCTTCCCGATGTCAGCATCGTTCGAAGAGAAAACATCGGCGTACTTGAGTAACATCCTCTTCGCCTTGACCATTTCATTTTGAGACAGAGCGCTGTGACAGTCTCCTAAAAGTGTGGTCACTCTTGTTTCTGCATCCTTGTTGAGAGTCTCAGTTGATAGATATTAGCATCGACGCAACCAATCCACTTCCTCGCAGGTACCCATCAGTGTGCCCTTTTCTATCACCTGTTCCTTTTCACAAAGGTTCAGCACACGTAATCCTGAGATGTAGGTGGCTCTAACCAATGTTCGTGCCACTTTCCATGGAAGGTCATTGTCGACCTTTTCCACGAGCACGCAACGATGAGTCTGCCCGGGATTCCGAGGAAGACTAACCGGCACAACCGTTTCCGATCTCGGAGGAAGAACAATTTTCTTTAGGCTGTACACATTTCCAGGTAAAGCCCCTTCCATGAAAAGTTCCTCTTGTCCACATTTCATAACACCTTGATTAACGTCGATCTCACAACGGTACTTCCTCATAAAGTCTAAGCCCAGGATGCAATCGTCCATTATATCGGCCAAGACAAAATTATGCAGGTAGATTTTGCTGCCTAGCTTCAACTCCATCTCTCTCTCTCCTCGGACGGGTATACGCTGACCAGTGGCTGTTACCAAATTTATGCGCCCTCGGTTGTATGCAGAGTCCCCAATGAATCGACTTATGAGTTGGGAACTGACAACCGTGCGAGAAGCTCCAGTGTCTATCGTCAGCTTACATGGTGTTCCGTTGACCTCGCCCTTGATGATAAGGCTATTCCCGTCATGGGTTTGTGAGATCGAAATCCTTGGGGCTCCTTGAAAATCAGCCAGCACCCGCCCCGCAGTCCTGGCTTTTACTCGTTTCCCTGCTGTTGCTGGGCGTTGCTGTTAGCCGCCCTATCCTCTGAAGGTCTGCCATCTTCCCTCTGTGTAGTGCGCTTAGGGCAACTGGATCGAAGGTGGCCCCCTTACACCACAGCCGTAGCACCTAGGGCTGTACCCTTTAAATTGGTCGCGAACCGGAGCCGCTGCGACCTCCCTAACGCGGTGGGAACGATGATCCTGCCGCACAGCTTCCACCTCTAGTGCATGGGCCAAAGCGTCCTTAAGCGTCCCGTGGTGCCCGAGTCTCACGGCAGCTCTAACCTCAAGGTCGCGGATGCCGTCGATGAATGTATGCACCAAGTTCCCTTCAATAAGCGCAGGTACCGACTGGTACGCTTTTCGTACCAGCTTCTCCACTTCAAGGGCCCACTGCTGCAGGTTCTCACTACTCCGTTGCACGCGATCCCTTAGCTGTGCACGAAAAACGTGTTCCAGGTGAGCGTCACCATACCTGGCTTCCAACGCCTCAAGGAGCTGCTCGTAAGTCACCTCCTTGCCGAGAGCTTCTAGGACAGTTAAGGCCTGGTCACGCAGGCCTAAGGTGAGGGCAGTCATGGCCTGGTCTTCACTCCACCTGTTTGCCTTCATTACAGCTTCAAACTGTATCTTGTACGCCGACCAAGAAGACGTGCCATCGAACGGCGGCACTTTGAACCCACGTAGCGAAGGTGTAGGTAGCTGCGGAAGTAACAATCCCGTCTCCAAGTTTAAGGTTGCCCAACTCCTTTTTCACATCAGAAATGACGTCATCAAACTTGCTGATCCTGGTTTCAGCATCTGACAAGCGATTGTCATGCTGAGCAACCTTATCCTTCACCTTCTTCATGTCTTTCCCGAAGGACGCGTGAAGTTCCTTCATGAGAAACATCTGTTCTTCCTGTCGGTGGGCCTGCTCCTCCTTGTCGCGCTGCAGCTGCTCTTCCAAGCGTCGGGCCTGCTCCTCCTTTCGGCGGGCCTGCTCCTCCTGTCGGCGGGCCTGCTCCTCCTGTCGGCGGGCCTGCTCCTCCTGTCGGCGGGTCTGCTCCTGCAGCATCATCATCAGAGCAGCAAAGTCTGGTGCTGATGATGCCGGAGCTGCTGTGGACGGGCCGGCCTCCATAGTCGGTACCTGGTCTTCCGACGTCTGCGACGTTGTTCCACCAAAACGTCTCTGGTCCGTCTCCTGCTGGCGTTGACTACGGGTACGGATACCCTCCGTGTCGTCCTTTGGCAGAATCGGCATGATTATCCCACTTCTGACACCAATTGTTACGAGCTTGGGGTTCGTTACAATAAAAACAGCCGATTAAACCACCAAAAATAACACTTTAATTTACAACAGTAAATTAACACTTTAAACACACTAATTAAAACACACAATCGCACTACTGAATACTTCACTTCACTTAATTCGCAGTTGAAGATCGCTTCCGAAGTTATCGCTTGTATCGCCAATTCAATACTGACTCCAGTCGCCGGATGTCCGCCCTTTATATATCGGCGAAAGTTATTTCTAGAACCTTCTAGTATAGAAACTTCTGGAAAGTTCGGGTACATACCGGTCCCGATTGACCTGGTGTCGAAACATCGAGAATGTTCTAGCTTAGAAAATTCTAGAAACATCTCGACCTCAGTAATTCCGCTATTCGATACTAGATGGCGGTACATGTACGTAAATGTTGTTATGTACCTAGCTTTAATTCTGGCGCGTAACAATATTGATACAGATATTGTTTCGTTTATTCATTTTCTTTACTTTTTAGTACATTTTAAAATATTAAAAAAAAAACATTTCAAAATATAAAAATAAAGCCCACCATATCGGGAACAGGGTCCAAGCTACGCGCAAGCTACGCTAGGCTGACAGGGCTCCAGAGAGAGGAACCCTTTTATAAAGAAATAAATAACCATCTGCCTACAATCTATATTTTTAGTTTATAACACAAACACAAGAGACAAGCAAACAAAGATATAAAGACGGTAAAATAAATGAAGACAAATAATATCTTTAAAGAAATTTTGATATTACCAATCATTATTATAATGGAATTATAGTATAATTTCAAAATGAAATACCATTTTTTGGTGTTTAATGTGGCGACTGCCATATTTTCGGTAGTCGACAGAAAATACACATCACTGTGCATTGATATATCAATAAGTAGAATTATATAGGTGAACTGGCGACATTCTATAGTTTTCGACGCACTACATATAGACACTAGATACTTTTCTCTTTTAGTCAGATGACACTTTGCTTTTGAAAAAAGGAGACGCAACGTGCTCGCAAGTTACGGTTTAATACAATCTATCTAGGCATTCTATATCTATGCTTGAGGCGGTTTAGAAACTCTGACACTAGGGTGTGTGGGGCAATAGACTTTACTGCCCACACGAGAAGAAGAAGAAGAATAACTATTAAATAAATAACTACGTACGGTACCGTAGAAGAACCCTAAATTTTAGTTTTCTGACCTGTTGCCAAGGTTGGTATTATCAAGTAGGTACATAATCTAATACTAATATATAAATCTGAAGAGTTTGTTTGTTTGTTTACTTGAACGCGCTAATCTCAGGAACTGCTGGTCCGATTTGAAAAATTCTTTCAGTGTTAGATAACCCATTTATCGACGAAGGCTATAGGCTATATATTATCACGCTAAGATCAATAGGAGCGGAGCAGTAATGAAAATTGTGACGCAGACGATAGTTGCGCGGGTCATCTAGTACTTGATAGTACCATGCGGCAGTCCTGTGCAGTCTTACCAAGAACTACCGTGTTAAGTGCCCAGTTAATGGGTTGTGGAGGTCTGGTAGGCAGCCGCTCCACGTAAAATTCAGTTGAATCCGGTTTCACTGGAAGCCGACCCTGATATACTTAGTTGGGAAAAGGCTAGGCAGTTGATGGTGTACAGTCAGCAAAGCATACCAAATATGGTAGGTACACAGGCAAAAAAATATTTTTCCCACTGCACTGCCAATATTTATTTCGCATGTCTGCATTACAACTTTTTCAGCTTATGATATACTAACGAATGTGGTGTACAATACTTAATGGTCAACTCAGCACACTCACAACATTGTTTAAAAGTAGTTGCAAGTTAGCTGCCTGCATACCGAATAGCTTTTTTGACATGATAATATCATGCACCCACGTACCACAATGTATGGTACATACATGCAACACCAAAATCAGTCATAAAAGAAAATATCTAAATAACTGTACTGCCGGATACAGACCTACCGATCAAAAACGAACGAAAGAACGAAAATGATTGAAAGCAAATTAGGGATTTATGGACTGTTAACCAAAGGCCATGGCCAGTGAATGGTGTGATCAAGAGAAAATAGATCAAATGGTCAATTGTAGTGAAGCCCTGGCTAATGCTCATTGAGGACTTCCAACCCGACGTTACAGAGCAGACATTTATATCAGTACTAATACATTAAGCTGAAGAGTTTGTTTGTTTGCTTGAACGCGATAATCTCAGGAACTCCTGGTCTGATTTGAAAAATTCTTTCAGTGTTAGATAACCCATTTATCTAGAAAGGCTATCAGGCTATATATCATCAAGCTAAGACTAATAGGAGCGAAGCAGACGAAGTTGCACGGGTCAACTAGTCAGACATACGTAGCGTATCTAGGTAAGTATAAAAAATATTAGATAACCATAATTTGTGTTTTTTTTTCATAATAATTATCATCATCATCTTAACAGCCGGAAGAAGTCCACTGCTGGACATAGGCCTCCCCAAAGGGGGGAGGTTTGCCATAATCACCACGCTTGGCAGGCGGGTTGGCGATCGCAGTGTTTGGAGTTGCGTTTTACAGAGACCGCTGCTGCCCATTCTCTGGTGAGTCCCTTAGACGCCTCTCACGACACCCACAGGAAGTGATGGGATGGTATTATTATTTTACGGCACACCATACGGCGGATAATAAACATGAGGGAAAATACTTACTTGAGGGAATATAAGTACTTGCGTTCGCTATTATTTGTCGGACGTCGCGTCCAGTCGCGTCGGTACTCTCGCTAGCGTTCGCCCAAACCCCAAAGTGGAAAAACGGCGAAGGCGAACGAGAGAACGATGTCCATGGGCAATGGCAACTCGCTATCGTTCGTTCACTAAGTCCAAAGAGATTAAAAATACTGGCGTTCGCTATTTGCAATTTTTTTACTGCTTTAGTAGATGTTTATCAAGAAAACGAGAAAAATCGCTGAAATTGTTTGGTATGATTTTATGATTATTTGTATGCAAAATCAAATCAGATTCGGATTTATCCGGATTTATCATTCCACAGACAGCAACAATCAGCTGTTAAACAAATGTTAATGTCAATGTCAATGTTAACTGTCATTCACACAAAGAAAAACTCTGCGTAAAGTTTTGTGAAAATCCTTTGATTTGCCGTAAATTAGGAGAAAAGTGCTTTTACTGAATTCACCAGAAATACTTTCATCATCCTACAAAGAAGTAAAATATAATTAATGATTATAAAAATGATCAAAGCAGCGGTAAGTAATTCAATTTGCATAATAAAAACCATTTTGAAATTGTCATTTGGCGATACGTAAGTATTCAGTATAAAAATAAATAATGATGTGACAATGAATTTGCTAATAATATTACAAAGAAGATCATGGTAGTGAGATGCAAAACAAATCATATCAATATATAGAATTATTTTGAAGAAGAAATTCCAAAATTACCGTAGGCGACTCGTTTTTCGTAAATTATTGTATTGGATCAGATTACCTGGATGATGCCAATAATATAAACTCACAGAATCATCACCATTCTTTTGCTCCTACCCCAAATTATTTGGGGCTCAGCCATCAAGGGTATAAGTGTCTGCTGAAAGCAGTTTTACTGGCTTTTGCCCATGACTTCTTATGCACTCGCATATCCAGATTTTTTTCGTTTCTGTCATGAATATCGTACAAAGAGAATTTTACAAATCTAACCAGTAGGTAGTTCCAGAGATAGCTCCAGCTTATTCTTCTTCTTCTTCTACCTGGCGTTAATCCCGGCTATTGCCAGGGTCCGCCTTCCTACTTAGCTTCCTCCACTTTGCCTGATCTTGAACATCCTTCTCAGTTAGGCCATTGGCTCTCATGTCGGAGCATATTATACTGGTATAAATTTTCATGAAACTTACTTACTGATGGTTGGTTTTTCATAAATAGATTAATTAATTTGACCAATCAGTGATTATAATAAAGCTAAGTAACAGCAGAAAATATGGCATAGCAGTGCCCACATTTGGTGTTGACACTCACTTTAAGAATCACTACATATTATAAAACAAAGTCGCTTGTTGCGTCTGTATATATGTTTAGAACTTTAAAACCACGCCACGGATTTTGATGCGGGTTTTTTTAATAAATAGAGTGTTTTTTGAGGAATGTTTTAGTATATAATTTAAACTTTATATTGTGTGCGCTGCGAAAACTATTGATGATAGAACAAAACAATGTACAGTTTTAGATAACACATCAATGCTTATGAAAAAGTCCGCGATAGCATATGTCTATCTTTTATGGCTCACAATAACCATTTTAATGATATTGAAATTTGAAATAAAATACTGCTTCATTTGCAGACGTGTTTTCACCAATATAGTACAAATCCTTATCTTAATAAATATGTTAGTCATCTTGACTGTTTAATTGAGAGCAAAACTGCCATTCACATCATTTAATTTGGATGAATATCTTAGGAGATATCTCAAAATTAAAGTATGTTGTGCAACCAAATAATTATAATGGAGGTAGAGATGTCCCGAACTGGTAAACACCCGACAGCAGCCATCATTGACAGTTGTCTATTGCACATTTTGTATTAGCTGAACCACAATAAGTACTATTGATTCTGGTAATTAGATGTTCACTTTGTTAGTTTGGGCTAAATAAACATTTGCACCCGTGCGAAGCCGGGCGAGTAAAATAAAATTGAGACCATGCCATAACCCAAACATTCATAAACTTATTTTGAATAAAGATACATACATTTTTTGAAAAAACATATCCAAAAGTCGAGTGGAAACCCAAATGCTGGCTCCTGGCTGGACCTGGGTTAGAACATAAGATAAGCATTGCCATACTCTTTAGCCATACCACCAGTTTTTAGTGCTCATTACCAGTCAACAGCAATGTGTGGGAAATTCTCAAAGCCATGTTTTATTTTTTTCTCAGGCTTAGGAGTGAAAGTTATACAGGGTGAATTTTTAAACTTTGCGGGGATGGCCAAATCTGAAATGATGAGTTATAGCAAAACACTGAAAAGCGTCCCTAGCCTAATTTTGATGGAAACTACAACTGTATTTGATTTTTTTTAAATCGGTATTCCTAGCTAGGAATTACTATTATTATTTGTTTATTTCCGAAGTACTTAATCTATAGTTACACTTGAAAAAAATCAACTGGGATTAAAAAACACACAGTAGCGACACTTTCGGATGGTGTAATAATACAGTTATTACACCATCCGAAAGTATCGCTCCTAAATATCAAATACATACTAGGAAGTAATAACACATGGCAACCTAACGGAAACTCTCATTTATAACAAACTAGTTGACCCGCGCAACTTCGTCTGCTCCGCTCCTATTGGTCTTATCGTGATGAGAATAGCCTTCCTCGATAAATGGGCTATCTAACACTGAGATAATTTTTCAAATCGGACCAGTAATTCCTGAGATTAGCGCGTTCAAACAAACAAACAAACAAACTCTTCAGCTTTATATATTAGTATAGATATAGATTATTTTCCCTACTTTCCTTCATTGGGTGGACTATATCTATACTTACTATAGGTACTAATATTTTATAGAGGTAAAGTTTGTGAGGTTGTAGGAGGTAACCTCTGCTAAACTCTGGATTAGTAGATTAGAACCTATTTTGAAAAATCTTTTACTAATAGAAAGTTCCGTTATTTGTGAGTGTCATAGACTATACGAATTTTTAAAGTGTGTCTTCAGGGCCAAATCCGAAGCTATGAGGTATATCGAAAAACACTGAAAGGAGTCTCGAGCCTTGTATAACTAATTACACCATCCAAAAGAGTAGCCATAGGCGTATACAGGGGGAGGGGCCGGATGGGCCGTGCCCACCCCAGAATCGCCTCAGGGTCACCCCAGGAGGTTTGGGGACCAATTCCAAATTCTATACTGGAGATACTGGAACAGTTCCAGTATCTTGTGATTGATTTGTGTGAACAAATCAATCAAATAAAATCTACCACCGAGAAACTACAATTTAATTATGACTTCCTTTTACAGACATTTAAAATATCTTAGGTCCAATGAATTGAACTGTCCTGAATTTTTGGGGTGATGTTAAGACATGCCAATAGTGGGGTCGTGAGGGTCATGGGACATGACCCGCAAATCGTACACGTCAAATTGACACCTTCTAGAAATTGACAATCCTCGTCGCGTCATTCATCTCTCGACTTCTCTTATTATTTTTGTCTTTGATATAAATACACTTAGGTTTATTTATTTTCTAATCAACCCAAATAACAAAGAACGTGGGCAGGGTGAAGAAGAGGATTGTAAAAAGCGGCTCTTACCCTTCCTGGGCTAGTTACAAAAAATTATCAAGCTCGCTTCGCTCGTTCTTACATTCTTAGTTATCATATCATACTCGTCAGTCGACGATATTACTTTTATATCTGTATGTATAGCAAAAAGAGGTTTTTTTTCTCCGGATCTAGGGGAGGGGAAGTTCAATGGGCACCTCAAATGTTTAAATAAATAACCCTTCATTTTGGCTTTGCCGTAGTCGGGTAAAAACTTATTTGATGGGGTGCTAAAATTGTCGGGCTCACTTCGCTCGCCCTTGAATTTTACACTCTCTAGGAGCTCTATTTTTTGCATTTATGCAAAAAGTAAATCATGATAAGGTTTTCTTTCATATCACCAGAACCAATGATTTCCCATGTATGGTCTAGAAAATAAAATGATGTCAATGATTAGTACAAAGGGTCTTCGTCGTTATTTTTAAGGGTATTTTGACATTCGATTTATAATAAAATTAGAGAGGGGCGCCACTATTATGTTTCTTCGCCGATTCCGAAAAATCGTAGATCCGGATCTGCCTTCCAGGGCTGGGTTAAAAAATTTTCGAGCTCGCTTCGCTAGCGCTCTTGTGTTCTTCGATACTTATCATATTTTTTATATAGTACGAGGGGCGGCTGATAAGTTCGCGGCCTAAGGTACTTGGCGATGACTCATCATCTTGTTACTGATACCACTAATTGCGTGACTCATTAATAGTATAACTACTACCCCCTTTTTTATTTAGTTCATTCTACAATTATCCCTGGAGCAAGCAACAACACCATGTCGACAGAAACTGAAAATTCTCGCAATTTGGAGCACCGCGCTGTGATTAAGTTCCTTGTGAAGAAAGGAAATACGCCGAAACAAATTTTTGAAGAAATGTCAACGGTTCTTGGGGAGTCTGCACCTTCATATACGATGGTAAAAAAATGTGCTCGGCTTTTTCAACAAGGAAGAGAGACCTGTGAAGACGACCCCCGCTCGGGTCGCCCAGTCACGATAGTGACCGAAGAAAATGTCAAAAAAGTTAAAAAAATTGTACTGGCCGATCGAAGAATTAAATTGTGGCAGATAGCAGAAGAACTGCAGATAAGCAAAGAACGAATTGGAGAGATTTTACATGAACATTTGCACATGAAAAAAATTAGTGCGCGTTGGGTACCGCGAATGGTCACACCTCTCGACAAGCTGGAGTTCTAAAGATTTTTTAGAGTTGTGTCAGACTGATTTGGACGAAATTTGCAACCGGATTGTGACCGTTGATGAAACCTGGATTCGTCAGTATGATCCAGAGTCCAAAGAGACGTGGCAAGTTGGCGCGCGGAGTGCTGTTTCTGCAGGACAACGCGCCCTTTCACACCGCTCGGGTTGCGAGGGCTGCCTTAAAAACTACGGGATTCGCAGAAATTGACCACCCACCCTACAGTCCGGACCTGTCTCCCAGTGACTATTTCCTTTTTTCTAATTTAAAAAAGGAGTTACCTGGGCGAAGATTTTCGGACGACAGTGAGATGAAGGCAGCCGTAGAAACCCATTTTGAAGAGAAATCAAAAGAATATTTTTTGAGTGGCTTAAAGGCTTTATATACAAGATGTGAAAAGTGTATTTCACTTGAGGGGGATTACATTGAAAAATAAAAAATAGTAAACCATTATTTTCATTAATTAAGTGCCTTAGGCCGCGAATTTATCAGCCGCCCCTCGTATAAGTCGAGATTATTACTTTTATGGCTGTATGAATAGTTAAAAGAGTATCTTACCTGTCTATGGCACATTCTATCCGATAAAATTTTAGAGTATATTCTTTTTTACATTTTTATCTCTCGGGCTTTCGTTATATGTCTACTAAGTAACATCTATATCTGTAGTTAGTTAAACAGAACTAATCTAAACCCAGATTCCCAGGTGGGATGCTAAAAATTGTCCAGCTCGCTTCGCTCGCTCTAGCATTCTCATGTTTGAATTTAACTTATCTGAGACAAGGTTCTAAAAAGTCGAGCTTGCTTCGGTCGCTCAATTTTCAATTTTCTTCAGGCTAAAGCTTTTTAGCAACCCACGCGATTTTGCCCGCGAGAACACAAAGGTATTGTTGGCCTGGGCGTAATTTTTGTAAAGGTCTCCGTTGTAAGCATGCAATGGTAGGTATCCATAACCACCTATCGATAGTGAGCTAGTCTGTAGTCCAATTTTCTCGATTTTTTATAATTTGAACCCTACTGTGAACTTTTAATATGACTCCCAGCTGCGACTATGTCGGGCGACGGGCCTAAAATTCCATATTTGATCATGATTACCGACAGTGGTGAGATGGCGTCGCATCTCAGGTTAGGGGCGAGGCCCCCCCGTGGAGAAAAATCCTAGATCAGATACGCCAATGAGTGAGAGTCAATCTTATAAGAGTCAAATCCTAGGATTCTTAGGAAACAATAATACATAGCAAACTAAAGGAAAAAGTTCATTTTTAACAAAATACTTTTTTAACTTTCAAAAGGAAAAATATCGACTCAATTCTTTTTCGTCATTTTAATGTGTGTAAAGACTCGCATTCACTGTACCTAATTGTAAAATAATATTGATGATGTAGATAATATAACCTTTTTATGATTTGGGAACCATAAATAAGTCCTTTTGTAATCAAAAATATTTGCAAATAAGCCATAGTGAATTGTCCTAGTAAACAAAACATTTGGAATTGGAATGTCAAATTGACAGTTCAGCTTTTATATAAAATGTATACAATATTTTGCTAGCTTTTTTAGAAATTTACAAAACAAATGTAAAAATGCTGTCAAGTAAAGCCAAATGTTCCTTGAAATGAATGTACCTCCAGATCAAAGCAGGACACCTAGCTGGCAGGAATCACTAACTAAGTCATGGGTTGTTTGTTGAGACTGATAAAAACTACTGTAAGAGGAAATAATTGCAGATCTAACAATGATTCTGTAAATAAGAACATCTAAAATTATAAATCTTTGTGAACTTACTTAAAATTATTTTTTAGGTAATATTTGGTGCCGGTGTTTACACAGGAGTTTACGTGGCTCAAAACTATAAGGTAACCGACATAATAATTGCTTTTCAAGTTGTCATGCTTTGTTTATTGTTCATGAAACTCCATGTCCTGCAAAGGAGGCCTACACAATTGAATTATCATTTTTGTATTAGCACTAAAACTAACAAGCCTTCTGTCCTCATCAAATAATAGACACTAACATAACATTATTCCTGGTTCAAAAACGTAGGTATTCTTCAATACTGTATGGCCTCTTTTGCTCTGTCACATTTCTATCTTCATTGTGTAGCTTGTAATAAATAAATGATATCATGTTGATTGTATATATCTATACTATTTCTACTTGACGCAGGGCTGCCTACAGGGTCTTGTTAAGAAAGCTAATGAGGAATGTGACAAGGGAAAACAGAACAAAAAATCCTGGTTAGCATTTATTTTTTATTTTATGTTTGGTATTTTATTATGTTGAGAAAGTCAAGATCAGTATGTCTATACCATCCTTTTTTTTTTGAAAATGCGTAAAATTGGCACAAGGTTTTTAATTATCATATAACTTGATAATTACATTTTAGAATAATTACTTTATGGCTAAAGCAAGACCATCTAGATCCATTCTGTTACCATTTGTTTTGATTTCATTAACTAGTTTCAATGTAGGTCTACATAAACTCAATGCATTAAAAATTAACAGATATTAGCAATTGGAATATTGTCTTGTATTAGTAGATAGATAGTGAAATAATGGAGCTTATAACTTGCTGATATGGATAGAACTGGTGTTTAAGGTGAATGCTCCAGGGTAGCCCGCGAAATTCAAATATTTTTATGTTTTTTGCAATTTGCCGGTCAGTGTGAAGCTGTATGTGGACCAAATGCGATCCGCGACCGTAACGCGTATTTATCTAAAGAAGTTCATGTAGTTCGAAAGAATGATTATTTCTGAAATATTCATTCTTTCGAACTACATGAACTTAGAGGGCTATATTGATGATTAAAATGGTTATAATTCTTTAGATAAATACGCGTTACGGTCGCGGATCGCATTTGGTCCACATACAGCTTCACACTGACCGGCAAATTGCAAAAAACATAAAAATATTTGAATTTCGCGGGCTACCCTGGAGCATCCACCTTAAGCAGTATTGTTTTTAACAATGGAGTTATAATGGACGGAGTATGTAAAATTACAGTACATTACTTACAATACCTACTATCTGATTCTGTGTTACTTCTAACAATTATATTACTTGAACCAGGAATATAAATGATCTCATTGATCAAATGAATAAATTGCTTTAATAGCCTGAACATTAGATTAACGAATGTTTTTTTTTCTGTTTATGTACAGATAGAAAAGGTTGAAGACCCATCGGTATTATTTGCGAAGGCACAAGCGTTTGTGAACAGCAAACTAGCAGAAATCAGTGACAAAAAAGGAGATAAATGAAGGAGACTGATGGCTAGGATAATGTGTTGAAATAACATTAGTCATTTAGTTACTTTATTGTAAATATCTTAAGTAGTTACATGATAAACTAAATAAAGTTAGCAATAAATACAAGTGTTTGAATTAATCTTCTGATTCATAAAAGTGACAGGCCCCCACCAATATGCTCAACTCTAGTTTGGGGTTCTTCAAAAGCTAACCAGTCACTTGAATGTGTAGGCAGTAGTCCCATACTTTGGCATTTGTAAAGAGCTAGTAGAATGTTAACAATGTTTCCAATAAAATACACAAACTTCTGTCCTGTAGCTTGAGTGCCTTCAACCATCTTAAACGTGCTCTGGGTAGTAAATAAAGCTTTCACTGGTCGAACAATCAGCATACCAACCATCATAATTGGGAATATAGATATGGAGTTTCCAGCCATATACATTATGAACAAATTCATTGGCACTTGCTTGAGAGGACCCAGGGCAACATCCCATAACTTTTTGATTAGAAGCAAATTAGAATCGGTATCTCTAGATGATTCAGTGTAGCTCGCATTGGTGGACTGGCTATAACCAGGCGGTGATGGTAATTCAGTTGTTTGTGTACGAGTCCTAAAAGAAAATAATTGATTAAGTAATAAGCGACGTAGCATGTAAAACGACGTGCTAAATGTCGGATTCTAGACTTTTAGTTGCAAAAATTATAATTTAAAACGTAATGCGTGCATAGGTACTTACTTTGGATTAAAATCCAAAGCCCATTTGAACTTCTTGTTAGATTTAACTTGAGACATTTTGGTAAATAATCAGGAACAATCGAATAGGTTACAAATAACTATTTATTGATAGAATATTACTTATTTCCTTATTAATTATTTATTACACTGAAACTCCAATCCTCACGTCCTCGTTTTATTAATTTTATTGACTTGCTTCGTGCTGCTGTCACCTGTCACTTGTTTGACTTTGTTAGTTTGTCAAAAATGTCATGTCATGAGATAGAAATCAATGACGATGGTAGAGTGCGCGCACGATAAGTCTACGCGCGGGTGAAATCAGGACTAAACGAGTTTATCTTGTATAAGTATGCTAATTAATTTAATTTATACCTTGGTAGTTAATTATATTTGAGTTACGTAATTAACTAGCTTATGCCCGCGACTTCGTACGTATCCTGTTTCCCGTAGGAGTTTCGGGAATTCCTCTCTTAGTGAGCACTCTCCAAGGAACCTACATGCCAATTTCAGCTTTTTACGACCACGGCTGTGCGTTGTCTGTCAGTCACTCAATCAATCTGTCAGTAATATTTATATTAGGATTGGGCCTGCAATTTGAAGCGGCGCCATCATGTGCGTTATGGTGTCTTGTATCTATGATGCTATAATGCGGGCCATACACGTTCACAGCAGGCTGGTTCAAATAGTTTTATCAAAGTGGTATGAATGTGTGTGTGAAAAATTTATCAAAAATGAGCCGTCAAATGACATGACGAAATGAGGGATATCGCGTTTGAATTCGCCACTAGAGGCGCTAGTGTAGCGTGAGGTTTTCGAAATGTCAAATTGCACTGTTAGTTTGCTATTGACGCGAGTTTATATAGTTACTAGCTGACCCACGCGGCTACTCTACCTATCCTACCCTACCTACCCTACCTACCCTACCTACCCTACCTACCCTACCTACCCTACCTACCCTACCTACCCTACCTACCCTACCTACCCTACCTACCCTACCTACCCTACCTACCCTACCTACCCTACCTACCCTACCTACCCTACCTACCCTACCTACCCTACCTACCCTACCTACCCTACCTACCCTACCTACCCTACCTACACTACCTACCCTACCTACCCTACCTACCCTACCTACTTTTTTTTTTGTTTTTAAACCTTCCCTGTATTCTGGCGAAACTAACAAAAAAAGAATTATTTAAATCGGCCCCGCCGTTCTCGAGTTTTAGCGAGACTAACGAACAGCAATTGATTTTTATATATATAGATTTGTTTTGAGTTTTGTGAATATTTTTTGCCGACTTCCAAATAAGGAGGAGGTTCTCAATTCGGCGGATATTTTTTATTTATGTGCACCGATTACTCCGAGGTTTCTCATTCGATTTGTGTGATTCTGCATAGTTCGATGCAGCATTATTGCTATTTGGTCCCGTAAAAATTTGATTCAGTTTGGTTCAATAGTTTTTATTTTATGAGCATTTTTGCTTATTTCAATGTCTGCGTAGATGAAGACGTCGCGTCGTCCAAGTATCACTTAAATGTGCCTTTAAAAAAAAACTACATACACTAAAATAAACTTAATTTCAATAGTTGGTGTTTTTGGTTTTGTATCTTCGTTTTTAACACCGACTTCCGAAATTAAGGTTATTTTATACTTTGTAGTGTTTTTTTTTTTGTAAAACACCAGAGTTTTAGAAGATTTTTTTTTTTGTTACGGTTCTTTCCGCCACGGCATTGAACTTTTTTTATCGGAAATATGTAGATTTCCTTCTTTTTTTCCATAATGATGAGTCCACGATACACTGCTATCTTTGTTGTACTATCGCGAAACGGCATCATACAATATTTTCATGTGCGTAATAAACATAAAAACGTCATTCGACAGTGGCACCAACTGGTGAGTACAAAAACGGTAAGTAGCCCTCATTTCGTATTTTATTTGATCAAACCGTTTGAACCAGCCTGATTGATCAAATTACGTGAACGTGTATAGTCCTTGTATGGTCCGCATTAGACAGCAAGATGAGTGTCAACTTTGTTAAAATTCAGCGCTTTTGAATGTATGACTTACATTCACTAGTGTTTTGGCATGGAAATATATCACCACGTTTTTTCTGGATTTGGGACAAATCAGTGTTGCCAATAATTTGAAACACAACAAACACAAACAGTATGCCCAGTATAAGTATATGACGGCTACTTATAATAATTATACAGTTTACAGTATTAGTTGATGTAGACCAGTTTCAGTTCGCAACTAAACTTCGCATTGTCGAACCTTAATAATTCGAAGCGAAATCACAGTCACTGCGAAGCTTGAGCTACGTTACCATTTTACGCTGTGGCACTTTTGTTTAGTTATTATTATCAATCGGATCATATTGTGGTGGTGTGACTGAACGCCTTATCGTACACTGGCTTCTGCCACCGGCTTCCCCGTGTCAAAGTACAAGCAGACTGAATAACTTTCGTATTTATAATAAGTAGATAGATCATAATTACACTGCTCAACAAAAAACACTTTTTGTTTGCAACAAGGTTTTTCTTAACCAGTTATGTTAAGAACATGTTTAACATACAGTGTGAGCACAGGCACAACTAAAAATAAGATTGACTTCATTATGTCGATGAAGCAAATATTCAATGATGTCTCTGTGATCAACGCGGTACGAGGTAAGAGGCACATTGAATTTAAATATTAAGCTGGAAAGGTCTCGACTGATAAGGTCTACGCTCCGTTCAGCACAGATCCAGATCCAAAACTCCGAGAGCTTTCAGCTCGAACTTCAGAACCGTTTCGAGTGCCTAAGGAGCTCCGTGGACGAATACAAGGATGAGTTAGTGGAAACTGTCCATACGGTCGGATCTTAAGTTTTTCAAGATTCGCCGTATAGATAACAACAAAAGGCTCTTTGATCCAACTCTCAATCTCATGAAGGAGAGGTGGGAGATGATTCTGCAGTCTTCAGACGTTGCGTGTAAATACCGGCAGCTCAATAGACGGATCTCCAAGTCCTTGAAAGCGAACTCCAAATACTGAAAAGATTAAAGACGCGATAGAGCGGAATGGTGAGGGCCCATAAAAGCGAAAGCTTTTTTGGCAAAACTCAGCTTGCAGGTTGGACTTTTCCATTTGCATCTTCTTTGTGATCCCTTACCGTCAAGTATAAGTAGTCTGGTGCGCAGGTTTGTGAAATTTAAGGACAATAGCCAGTATGTATATTTGGCGCACTGTTAGTGCTCTAGACTGTCGGTAAAGCAAGTTTTTTGGGTAGCAAATTCTCTTCTTAAATATTATCTTTACCCTACCTTTTTAGGGTTCCGTACCCAAAGGGTTACCAACGGAATCCTATTACTAAGCCTCTGCTGTACGTCCGTCCGTCCGTCCGTCCGTCCTTCCGTCTGTTTGTCAGAGGGCTGTATCTCAAGAATCAGAATAGGTAGACAGTTAAAATTTTCACAGTTTGTGTATTTTTATTGCTGCTATAACAACAAATAATAAAACATAAGGTTTATGGTACGGAACCCTTCGCGTGCGAGTCCGACTAGCACTTGGCCGGTTTTTAATGTACACTGAGACATTTGATACTTTTCACCCGTACAAAGGCTGTGCAGTTGCAAGTGTTACCTGAAACATAGCTGCTTGTGTGTAGTTTAACTGTTGAATGCCGCGATTTGCCGATACCTAGAGTTCCAAGGTATTTCCATAAATCACCAGAAGAAGAAGTGATGTTACTAAGAAAATGGCGGCGTTTAGCGTTGCGTATCATCTGGTTACATCGATTCCTGGCAGTCTTGAAGAAGGTCCAATTGTCCTCAGAGCAATTCCTTTTAAATTTCCGAAACACACGGTCCCTCCGTCGCATTGCCATTCGGATTCCCTCATTCATCCAGGGTGCAGGGGGACGTTTTATTTTAATTTTCCTCACAGGAGCATGTCAGTCGTATAGACTGATGATAATATCGTTGAAGACGCTCACTTTGTCATCAGCTGTGGCAGCTTCCTGCAAGGGTATCCAGTCAATATTAGATGCATCTTTTTGGAGCTGCTCACTATTTGCACATCTGCTACACAACCAATCCTTTAAAATTATAGTGTGCCTGTACTTTAACCAGCTGAAAACTTCAGATTTTGCCTCAAAGCACCACTTCAAAATAATCATCCTATCCGCCGAAAACCGAAAAACGTCCATTGCTGGATATAGGCCTCCCCCAAGCGTCGCCACAACGACCGGTCCTGTGCGTCTCGCATCCATCGGCTACCCGCAACCTTCACCAGGTCATCGGTCCACCTTGTGAGAGGCCTTTCAACGTTGCGTCTTGTTCCCTGCCCACCGGCACTTTAGTTTGGCGATCCTTCGGGCTATGTTGGTAACCTTGGTTCTCTTGCGGTTATCATCATTCCTGATTCGATCACGCAAGGAAACTCCAAGCATTGCCCTCTCTATATCTCTATTTTCTCCCTTTGAGTGACTTTTAGCCTTCTGATGAGGCCCATTGTAAGCGACCACGTATCAGTTCCGTATGTCATCACTGGCAACACAGACTTTCATTTTGAGACACTGTGGTATATGGGAGGAGAAGATACCATGCAACTTCCCGAACGCTGCCCAGCCGAGTCGTATTCGACTGTTGACCTCTTTCTCAAAGTTGGCCCTACCTAACTGGACAGTTTATCCTAGGTAGACGTACTCGTCTACAACTTCGAGTGTAGAGTTTCCGATCTTGATAGGAGTGGGTATTTACCATGATCTTGGTTTCGTCCATGTTCATTTTGAGTCCCTACCCTTTCCGTCTTTCGGAAGCTCTACTGAGGTCATCGAGCATTGTACTGAGGTCCTCCGTAGTCTCAGCCATGACGACTATATAGTCGAAGGTGGCTGATGTATTCACCATTGACATTAATGTCAAGCCTTCTCCAGTCCAGTCCAATATCTTGAAGACATCCTCCATTGCGGCCGTAAACAGTCTCGGAAAAATTACGTCTCCCTGCCTCACACCCGGCTGCAAGAGGATAGGCTTTCTCCTACCAATCTCACATGAACGGCTCTAAGCCGTCACCAAAGACTACAATATTAATATAGGGTAGTCGTCACGCCAGTGCTTCTTAGGCCTTCCTCGGCGCCAATCCTCTGACTTCCACTGCATAATGACTCGGGTCCATGTATCCTGCCTGTGCGTTCTAGACACATGAGTTCACATGACCCGCCCAATCACACTTCAAAAACTAGAAAATAATGAAATAAAAGCAGTTGATACTTTTTTTATAAAGTATTTTATTTACATAAACGAAAGGGTAACTACCAAATTTGTCTACAGCTATGCTAAGATAACATGTGAATATTTGTATTACACCAGTCCGCGATTTTACATTTTATAATTAAATGTCGAGGTATGAAGGCATTGTATGAATATTTTGACGTGTAAATATGATAATTATGTTATGCAAGTAAGAGGAAAATTTGTGCAAAGCTTGCACTTTCGCTTGCGTGGTACAATTCCCATGCAATGAATAAGTGGTCAGGTGCGTGATGCATTAGCAATCACTGACATCACAAAATTCAATAATGATCTATAGTTTCACCACCATAAAATTAAGTTGCTCCCCGTATAGGTATTAGCTTTACCCATCCGCATAGTCGAGTAAATTAGAAAACAAAACCTGAAATCCACTTTCTTTTCAGGAAACGTTATTTTGAAAATAGTTAGGTACTTTTAGAATTGAATTACAATTCAAACCAGGGACTCGTACCTAGTGACAGTGTTGCAGTTCTAAAAACGACAAAATATTCAACGCTCTAATATGCCTAAGACACGATGTCTCAAAAACATACCTATTATAAGCAAATTGAAACCATTTATTCAATAATAAATGATATTTATTACACTATTATAAAAAAAAAAAAAACAAATTATTCTATTCTCTAAGCAACATGTGCAGTATCGTTGTCACAGATGACATCATTTTCACTGGACACTGTGACCAGGTCGTTCTCTATCTCCTTCAGAGTTTCTCGGGATACTATGTGATCGTTACAGAACAGTGTTATCCTTTTGCAAGCCTCTTGCAATATTTCTTCCGGCACAGTAAGTACTATCCTCATGAAGTTGGGATACGCGAAACACTGAAAACAAGACACATGTGTCAATCAATATGCTCTTGAGTAGCTCCAACCATGCTTCAGCATGGTTGGAGCTACTCAAGAGCTTAATCCTATAGATATTGTAAAACTAGCCTATTTAGTAGAAATAAGAATTTCCAAAATATAATAATTCTAGTGTAGAAGTGTTGAGGGTTAGGTACTACCTACCGCTTCAGCATCACATAATATTAACTAGAAATCAAACAACGTTTGGGTTTTAGGGATAATTATTTGAGCCCTTGCTCAGATCAAAGCTAATACACGACTTAGGTACCTACTATCAAAAACAAATCTACTTTTCACGTTCTTATTAGTTACCTGACTGCCAAGGAAGGGGTATGTTTTTCGCGCGTATTTTTGTTTGTTTGTAAATTTCTTAAACCTCGTAACTTCCAAACGGCTGAATGGATTCCGACTGTCGGTGTCGGTGTCGTTAGATTCGTTTGCAGAACCCAAGTGTCCTTAGATAGGAGTTATAAAAAGAAATATGGCGGATTTTGGGCGCTAAATTGTAAGTCATTACCTACCTAATAACTTTTTTTTAACCAAACCTATCGAGTAGGTAGGGTATCAAAATGGAAGGAAATTAAATGGAGGTTACAAAAATATGCTATACTTATGTTTAAATTCAATTAGGATACAGATTTCGTTTATAAAAGTGTCCCGGTTGACGTTTATTCAGTCGGGATTTTTGTTTTTATTTATTACTAATTTGTCTTGTTTAAATTCTATTGTATGTTTTTTATTAAACCTTACAAAGCTTTATCAACCGGCCAATCCAACCAAGAAGGCTCACAGTACCGCAAGGGTATTTCTTACTAATTTAAATACCTATCTTCGAAGCGTGACGATTAGAACAAGAATCACTCTAATTACGATGTTTAGTATTTAATTAAAACTTTATGTCGCTATTGTTGTTCAAGAGAAAAGCACATTAGTAAATTATCAAGATGTAAGAATAGGAAAATTTCACTGACCTGTCCTGGTAAGCAAAATACTGACTGCTCTGAGACCATGCGCTCTACGAATTGTAATTCGTTTTTAAAAGTTGGAAACAGCGATAATTTAATTTCAATCATCATGTACATTGCACCCTGTGGCATTATAGGACGCAAACCGGGAGCACGGCGTAATTCATCAAACGCCAGCTTAGCTTGATTCTGAAAACAAAAACAAGTACAACTTTAAGTGTGCATGAAAGGTTGTAGTAAACTTTGAAAAAAACTTCCATAATTTTTTTAAAGGACATTAGACTGTTAATATACAAAATACAAATCTGAACTGCTAATTTTCTGAGATATCCTACATGATTATGAAAACAAGTATTCTTTCACTCACCTCTATAAATAGCACAACTTCATCGAAAAAGCTTTGCGGTGTACATGACAATATTGCTGGCAATGCCCTCTGTATTAAGGTGTTTGGCCCTAAAATTCTAGTAGCCAGGTTTGACAAGCCCTGACGAACTTCCTTCCCTAATATATTATCTCTATCGTGGATGATCACCCAGCCCATGCGCCAGCCAGGCACTAGGAATCGCTTTGTGAGTCCACTACATGTTAGTATCGGAACATCTTTAGAGAGAGCCGATAATGCAGTGAATTCGTGGTTGGAGAAAACTAAATGCTCGTATATTTCATCAGCAACGATGGGCACGCGGTTTCTCGACGCTATGTCGAGTATCTCGTGCAAATGCTCCTTGTCGTACACTGAGCCGCACGGATTCGATGGATTAATAACGACTAGCGCGGCTGTGTCATCATCTATTTGGTTCTCTAGATCCTCCAAGTCTATCTTCCATTGTTGATCTGGCTGTAACAAAACATCATCATAGTTATGATCTATCGTTTCATTATATAACCTTTAATCAAGGATTTACGCAGTTATAAATAAAATAAAGCGTAAATGAGCAGTATGCAAATCCATTCCACAAGAAACTTGTTATGCTTCTAGAAACCCGTTTAACATCACCTCATATAAATACTTGTCTATCCCGCTGCTATGCTATGCCCCTAGATTTCGCGTATCTTATTGATTCATGTGAAATATTCGCAAAAAAATAGCTGAGGCCCCAAATTATTTGCGTTGGAATAATTAAATAATTGAAATTAAAATAAACGTACCAATAAGTTGTAATATTTGATATTAATGCCTAATCCTTCGGCTACCGTCTTGTATATCATAAAACCTGGCCGTGGAACGAGCACGTTTTGTCCTGAGTCTGCAATCACTGTGATTGCAAGTTCAATAGCATGAGAGCACCCGCTGCAGAGGATGACGTCCTCGGGTGAGATGTCCCCCTGGTGGGCGCTGTACTCCGCTACCGCAACCCTCGCCTCCAGGTGTCCCTTCGCAGGACCATAACTGCGACTACTAAGCCATTCATTACTCTCTCGAACAGCTTGCAGCACTTGCTCGGGAGGGTTAAGATTGCCAAACGTTGTCGGGTCACCTAACGTGCAAAACAAATTAAGTATCTTGTTAAAAATATTGTGAAATCGAAATCCTGTTGACCTTAATCTATTTATACACCACCGCTAACCCATTTTTACTAGCCTATTTCTCGCGGTAGCTACTAATACTACGCATAAGTGTAGCATTAGCAGCTACCAAAATAATTATATGTTGTTGGCGCCCTTACAATAATAACTATTCTAAGTTGCCGCTATAGTACTGTTTACTTGTCTACTGCTAGTAAATCGACTACGAATTATGCTTCACAATTCATAGTAATAAAAACACTTCTGCACAAGTAATATTACAGGAACGATCGCCACAATTATGAAACAGCATCAGGTATTTCGTCAAGAATTTTACCGTATTTTTTTCTGTTTTTATCATATTGAATTTCCATAAATACCTACCACATTAAAATCCAATATTTTTCTATTGTCTTAAGAAAATTTAAGAAATCACACAATTTTAGGTCTAAATAAAAAACATAACAAAACACTTACCGACTGATAGCGCTATAAGCGGCTTGTCCGGGTTGGGCTCTACCTGAAGGTTCTCGACGATGTCCCGTATGAGGTTATGGGTATTGCGAGCCAACGTCGATGCACGCACCTCCCATGTATTGCTTCCTCGAGAGCGTCGCGACATGGGCACAAAACTTGCGGAATATCAAAAGCTGCGGCGTCACTTAAACTTGAATTGAGAATATTGCTCGCATTTCGATACAACTCAGTTTTGTATCGGAACAGTCGCGTTTGACAAGCACAGGCTCTCGAGTCGTGGAACTGGTTTGGAAATGTAGATGTGATGACGGCAATAGAATCAGGTTGTTGATATATTCTACAAGCCACATATTTGCCCCTACAGATCGCTTTAGCGCTTAATACGCTCACTCTACGGGATACTACGGAAAAATACATGAAATACTGCGGCGTATCAAATCTAATCAAAAGATAAATCATTATGCAAATAAATATCAGTAAGAAAAGGAACTGAATCTTTTCTCTTTACGCTTAGCTTTTTCTGTATCGAGAAGATCCAGTGCCATTGTCGTTTTGAATTTAGTTATAAATAATTAGATATCTAGAACAAGGTAAAGAAAGGAAAGGTAAGTATTAGAAACGAAGAGATTTTTATAAATTGAATGTCTTTGATTAGAAAGAAGATCGTTCTTAGATAAATATTGTGATAGCAACACTACTTTGAGAATGCACACTTACATACCTACATAAACCTATATTGTTATAATTATATCCCGTTTCTTACCTTACAACTTGCATCGAAGTAGTATTCCCCCAATAGGTAGTATTCCAGAAAGTTTCGTTATTTTAACATAACAAGCTCGACGCTTTGAAGCGCATGATACGGCATTTGAGTTGGTAGGTACCAATTTATTTATTTAATCCTCGTATATCGGAAGTTACATAGACCTCAAAAAACTTTACAGGATGACGATGAAATAGACATAATTAGGTCATTAGGACATATTTCAGTAAGCAGGTAGGCTAAGTATCAATTTCGCTATAAGACTGTGCTCTTTAATTGAACTCTTAATTGTCTCAGCAAGGGAAATGTAATTTATCAATTTAAAGTGTTCAATAAGTTACATTTCAGTGAAGGTTAAGGAGTTTTGTTAGGGATGCTTACACAATGTAGGTACCTAATAATACTTATGTGTGAATGTTCGCATCTTCGGTATTCTAATTATTTACCTATAGGTACTTGCTAATTTAAAAAGAGACTGGGTCTTATTTATTATTATTGAAAGACTCACGTTAGACCACATTAGTTTAGCGCCTGAACTGTTTACGGTCTCGACACGCCTATTTCGCCTTACTTTTGAGACTGTAAAAGTGCCGATTGATTAGAAGATTAGAAGTCGGTTTGACCTGGCAAGCTACAGCTCAACAGTGTAGGTAAGCTCCTGGCACCTCTAGAAGCTAACGACAGCTAAAGTGACCCGAAAGGCTTCAAGCGCTTTTTTTTTACTTTTGATAGGCATACGTTTGACCACTATCTCATCGCTTGCTGCCTCCCTCGACATCTCAAAGGCTTTCGACAGAGTCTAGCACGAAAGCTTTATTGGTAAGATTCCTTCGGTCTACCCACTGGACAGTGTGATTGGAATTTGGATTGGAGACATCCTGAGAGATGGGTCGATCCGAATGGTTATCAAATATCGATGGCTGCTCGTCCGGTCAACTGAATGTAATACCGTGGTCCCTCAGGGGTCGGAACATTGTTCTTGCTGCAAATTAACAGATTCACTTTCAGCATAGCAGACACAATACCTAGCTAATCTTGAGTGAAGCCCACATGTGTCAACCGTAAAGTACGGCTCTAGTTTCTGGGGCGGATCAGAAATGAGCCAAGAAGCTCATCGTCAATGATATCCGGTCGAATTAGCCGGGTTGCTTTGGCGGCTGAGTGGACTTTATGGAATTACCCAGTAGCGTAGCGAAGGGGAGACGGAGGGGGCGGCCCGCACCGGTTGATACCCGTTTAGGGGTGACACTCGACCGCTCGTTGACTGGTTTTTTGTCACTATCGGGTGGCACCCCTAAACGTTTGACGCAATGAAACCTGTCGGGAACCTGTTGGGTGCATACTTTTTTGAGCTCGCTTCGCTCGCTCTTGCATTTTGCACTCACTGCCTTCCTGAGTTTTTCTGTATAAATCAACAAAAAACTTCACTTTCGGTATGAAATACAATAAAACCCTTCCGAGATGAGGTGCAAAAGTTTCTTTAGGTTTTCTTTATTTAGGGGTGGCACTCGTTCACCCCTGACCTCTGTTGGTTGACTTTTTGTCAACCATCCACAGTCGGGCGTCACCCCTTAACGGGCGACGTAATGAAACCCGTCCGTGGTGGGGTGTAAAAAATTTCGAGGTCGCTTCGCTCGCTCTTAAATTCTGCACTCTTTTTGTTCTTTCAGACCCCGCCATACCCTTCTAACCTAACCTATCCGAGTCGGGGTAAGTACCCCAAGTCCCGTCATCATCATCATCATCATCATCATCATCATTATCATCATCATCATCATCAACCATCATCAACCAACATCATCATCATCACGTTCATTCATCATCAATCATCATCAACCAATATCATCATCACCATCTTCATCATCTTCATTTATCACCATCATCATCACCACCACCACCACTACCACCACCACCACCACCACCACCATCACCACCACCACTACCACCACCATCATCAACATCAACCAACATCATCATTATGTTTATCATCTTTTAAAAGATTTTTTTTTTTTACTATTAATAGGCACGCGCTTGACCACCATCTCACCTGATGGTAAGCGATGATGTGGTCGATGATGGAGCACGCTCCTATTTACTCTTGACTTAAAGACTCCCAGGTTGTAGCTATCGGAAAACACAAACTCCGGCAGGGAATTCCACTCCTTAGCTGTACGCATTATGAATGTGTTGCCAAACGTTTTGTGCGTGTGGGTGGAATGTCCACCATGTACCGGTGGCGCATCGCCGTTCGTCTTGTGGTCCGATGATGAAACGGGCTTGGCGGAATTAAATTATGCAATTCCGTCGCACATTCCCCAAAATGCAACCGGTAGAAAACCGACAAGCTAGCAACTCGTCGTCGATGCTCAAGACTTTGGAGCTTCGTCGCGACGAGCCTCTCATTACTAATGATCCTTCTGGCTCGTTTCTCAATTGACTCAAGGGCATCAAGCTGGTATCTGGCAGATCCGTCCCAAAGATGAGAGCATTCCATACACGATCGAACTTGCGCTTGATAAAGTTTGAGTAGCTGTTCCGGCGTGAAGTACCGTCTCACTCTTGTTAGGATACCCAACTTCCTTGCAGCCACTTGAGCTTTTGCCTCTATGAAAGGGCCAAAATTGAGAGTAGATGTTAGTGTAACCCCAAGAAGTTCAAGTTGGTCGGTTATCGGCACTGTTGCACCTCGGAAAGATGGAGCTGGGTAGAATTGGCTCCTTTTGGCGGAAAATAGACACGCTTGGGTCTTAGCAGCATTGAACTTGACCAGATTGGCATCACCCCATTCAGAGACAGCCTGTAAGGACACATTCAAGCGCTCAACCATAGCCTCCCGGAGAGACCGGATCTGCGACCCACCAGCTCGTGCGTCGGACACGTATCTCTCAGCAACAGTGCTGTCTTTTGCATACCCAAAGGTACTGGGTTAAAGCAGATCATTAATATGCAGCAAGAAGAGTGTTGCCGAAAGCACCGAACCCTGAGGAACGCCGGCATTAATATCCAGCAGTCCAGACGAGCAGCCATCTATGACCACTCGGATAGACCGATCCCTCAGGAAATCTGCGATCCAATCACACAAACCGGCGGGCAGACCGAAGGAAGGAAGCTTACTAATAAGGCTATCGTGCCAGACCCTGTCGAAAGCCTTCGAGATGTCAAGGAAGACCGCTAGTGCCTCCCCATGCTTCTCTATGGCCTCACTCCAGATGTGAATGGCATACGCTAGAAGATCCCCAGTTGACCGATTTCGGCGGAACCCGTATTGTCGGTCACTAAGGATATCATTCGCTTCTAGGTACGCCAGGAGCTTATGATTCAGCACGCGTTCCATAGTCTTACAGAGTATGGACATTACTGTAGAATATACTCTTTGGAAGGTGCAACCTCAAAGTCATAAGCCTTGAAAGATTTAAGAAGAAAGAGATTAAGTTTGAATTCAAATGTAGTGACAGAAGAATGTGTTGGTTTTTTCGATGGGATTCTGTTAATTGCCTCTACAATGAAAAGACTTTAAAGTTTTCTCAGTTTTTTTTTTTTAAAGTAGCTCCCGCTACGCCCCGAACTTCGATCCCTTACATTACCGAGATGGGTCTATAATTCGACGGGTCAGCACGACTGTTTCTTGGGCACGGGTTGCACGTTAGCTTGCTTCCAAGCCTTTGGCACTTTTCCAGTCTCAAACGAAAGGCAAAATAGGCGTGTCAAGATCGGAGACAACTCAGGCGCACAAGTTTTCAGAATAGTTGCCGGTATCCCGTCGGGGCCACTAGCCTTGTCCACTTCTAGGTTACGCAGTACCCTACGGACATCCTTCTGATGAATGCGAATGTTCGACATGCTCGACTCGCATCCACCAGGAGAAGCAGGGGGCCTCGCGCCACCAGGATCCAGACGCGAAGATTCAGCAAACAAGGAAGCAAACAAGTTCGCTTTCTCCTCAGCGAAGTGGGCAAGCGTCCCGTCGGGTCTCAGCAGTGGTGGTAGTGAAAAAAAAACATCATAAACCTGATTTTTGGAGGAGGGGGTTATTATCCCCCCGCCGCTTTTGTTAAAACAATGTCTTGCGAAAACGATCACAGTCCAGCCAATTTCCATATGTTTGTAGTGCAGTCGTGTTTGTAATGATTTATACATACAAACACGGCTGTACTAAAGAACAGCTACTGTCTGTGATGCAGCCGCCTTTGTATTTACGCGTCCTGACCTCTCTCTGTAAATGAGCTTTTTTCCTCTTCTCTTCATTAAATTATTTATATGTAAGTACAAATGATCAAAAAAGAAAATAAAAAAGTCAAAAGAATCGCACTAATTTTCGAGATTTTGTTTGTAAGTATTATGTAAGAATATTCCTAAAAATAAAAATCTGCAGCGCAAATGGCACCATTCCGCCCCCCCCCCCCTCCGAAGAAAAAAGGACAAAGGCATAACTCATAATAATTTGGAGGGGGCTGGGGGGGTGGTCATTTGTGGAGTGACACCACATTGTACGCCCCGGGTGACACCCATGCTAGCTACGCTACTGGAATTACCTGCACTCCTCGAAATGTAACCTATAGAAAACCGACAGGCTGGTAACTCGGCGTCGATATTCAAGGCTTTGGAGCTTTGACTCGACCAGAGCATCAATACCGATGAACTTCTTGGCAAAGGGGTTCGAATTTTTTTTTATGGGAGTTGGAATAGCCGCCATTTTGTCATTTAATCAAAATCGCGGCGCACGATCTAACATGCATACCTATATGGGTAGAACCCTTGGTGCGCGAGTCCGAGATTCCGACTCGCTCTTGACCGGTTTTTTCATTGCTCTCCCATGGCGACGTTACCTCGTAATATCTCGGTAATGTGACACTTTGGGACACAATGTTTCTAACATTTTTTGTTTGTTGAAGTGTCCTCTACCCGTGTCTATTATATTAGATCGTGCGCCGTAACTTTGAAAAAAAAATCAAATGACAGTGGGATACGCCCTTTCTCAAACGAAAAAAAAATCTCCGCATTCCCACCAGTAATTTATTATCACCAGACGCAAAGCCCTTTTTAAATTGATTTCAATCTTTGAATCGGTGGATCGGAGATACATTATTAATTTTGGGCGTTAGTAGACACAGTTCGTTAGTGCAGTAGAACCCAGAAACCGCTGTCATTTTTGCTGGTGTGTATTTTAGTGGCTTCTACGCATTTGATGGTAATCAAATGATTGCAGCCAAAGCTGAGACCAGTTAGCCTGCCCATATGTATTATAATATCATATAATTAGCAACTGTTTTCCTAGATATACCTACAAGTACTGCTCTCACCTACATTCAATAGTCCCATAATATAAAATTTGTACAGGGGCTTTTACAAAATATGTGCCATGTTTGCCTCAGCCCTACAGTAATAAGTACATACTAATATAAAACTGGTTGTTTAACCTTACCGTTTGTTAAGATTGTCGCATTTATATGACACCAAAACAATTAACGCACCTAATTAGTTTAAAATACGAGCTTGATAAAAATTCAAGTTCTCACTATCAAGCATTCTTTCTTTTTAATATGCAACTGCAAGTTTAAATACATGGATGAGAAGAGAACGATTTGGAAAACTAAAAAATTATTTTTATAACAGGTTACCTATATGCCATAGTTGTTCATGATTGCATTCACTAATACCAACAAGTACCTACGTAGTAATTATGTAGCTGACTTAGGTTATGCAGTTCTTACTTAAGTACCTACATACCTACTACGAATCGACGTAAGCAATGTTGTTGTTGGTGTTGTCTTGTTGTTGTTACACTCAAGCTACGTCTCACACTTCGGAATGTAAACAGAGAGAAACGTAAACAATAACAAGGCATTTATTATGTGCCTACGCCTATGCGGTAAACAGGTAGGTGACACCTACTGATATTTTTAAAGTACCTAATGTTGGTTGATTTTCACGAAATACCAGATTCGTCTAAGTTCGAGACTCACGTCTTCCAGCCACAATGGAAATTAATTTTTCACTTCAGTAGCTCAAACATGTACCTAGGTTTTGCTGCCTGAAATCAGAGAGCAAAATGCGATTTTGCTCACTAAGTGAGACCAAGTACCTAACTTTTTTTTTCTGAAAGTCGCGTTCACACTCTATCTCTTTCCCGCTACTAGAAAGAGAGAGACAAAGACCAGCCCTTTTGAAGTTCCGATTTTGAATTCGAGCTCGTTCGGAATTTCGTACTAACTAACGAAATTTTGCAAAAAGATAATTATGTCTTTTAATGTAATTTATTGAATTTTTAAGTTATTTATTTATTTATTTATTTAACTGCCTTAAAACTACC
The DNA here is from genome assembly GCA_950371165.1 of Lacanobia oleracea. Classification (NCBI taxonomy): domain Eukaryota; kingdom Metazoa; phylum Arthropoda; class Insecta; order Lepidoptera; family Noctuidae; genus Lacanobia; species Lacanobia oleracea. The sequence continues at coordinate 9,817,902 of OX493393.1, forward strand.
ATTACAGGTCTTAACCTAATGCGATAGCTAAGTCACACACCCAAACTTAAAATTAAACCACAAAATACTAATACAATACCTATTAAGTTAGTTTTTTGTAACAAAGTGTAAACAATACTATTTTTGCGAATTCACCCCAGGGACATGTGAATATATCAATTTCGACCTGAATATAATTGATGGTGCGAATTGCTCGAGTCAGAGGAGTTTTGGCCAGCAAGTTGGTCCTGGCTGATGGTACGAGCAGCAGTGGCGGGGGCCGTCGCCTCCACACATAACGGTCGGGTACGGACAAGTACAACCGCTGCAGCACAGCTGGGTTGTGCTCTATGCCTCGGAGCAGTTTCACTATGTATGACACTAGTGCAAATTCCCGTCGCACCCCGAGTTGATTGTACCCCACCATACCCAGTACGAATAGAGTGGGGGACATTAAAGGGTAAAATGGGTATACCCCATAAAGTTTTTTATATAGGTGGCGCGTGAATTTGTTCTGGACTCGCTCCAACATCACTGAGTACTTAGCCTCATGTGGAGCCCATATGACAGCACTATGTTCCAGATGACTCCTGACTAATGCGTCATACAGGACTCTGATGGCTGTGATACTGGTAAAGTCTCGCGTCTGCCTCAGAACAAACCCCAAGTTTCTAAATGCCTTTTTGCAGATCTTAGTTATATGCTTACGGAAAGACAGTTCTGGAGTGAGAACAACCCCTAAATCACGTACCTGCGTGACTCGTTGCATCGGTACTGCATCCTACGTTAGAGGAGAGGAGTACATGCGCGGGTAAAACTTATCACCGAGCACTTGGATACGTTGAAATAGAGCCTGTTCTCATGGCTCCATTCCACTACCCTATCAATGTCATCCTGCAAACGTTTGCAATCCGACTCCGTCCTAACCTCAAGCAGCAACTTGAGGTCATCTGCGAATAACAAACAAGATCCATTTTTGACGACTTCTGGTAAATTGTTTATCATTATAATGAATTCCAGAGGCCCCACGTTGCTTCCTTGACTCACCCCGGACCAGGTGTAATACGGATCGGATTCGCAGCCGCTGCAGTCTACATACTGCTGTCTGCCCTGCATATAGCTGGCTAAGAACTGCAACAGATGTGGTATGCAACCAATTTCAGCTAACTTGCGTAATAGTATGTCATTATCGACGGTGTCGAACGCTTTTTGGAAGTCAAAATAAGCAGCGTCTACCTGCACACCAGCATCCACCGCGGGCACCACCTGTGACATGAAGGTAAGGAGATTGGTGGCAGTGCTGCGCCCCGGCCGGAACCCGTGCTGCGCATCCGATAGCTGAGCGCGGACCTGCTCCTGCATGCTGCGCTGGATGGCAGACTCGGAAACCTTGTCCGGCGTCGACAACACGGCCACCGGTCTATATCCACTGATGTCGGGTCCTGCCTTACCCTTGGGGACTGGAATAACCCGCGTTATCTTCCACCGAGTTGGGAACGTCGCTGATTGGAGACACGTATTAAATATATAGTGCAGAGGTTCCGCTAATACCCTACTGCAGTCCCTGAATAGGAAGGCTGGTATCCCATCCGGGCCAGCTGAACGCTTCGGTTTTAGGCCGTCCAGTGCCGCGCTATAGCGAGTTTAGTTGCACGCGCGATCCACTCATGGCCCCCGCCGCCGTCGCTGCGGCCGCCCGCGGGTCAAGTTGTGGTGGCTCCCTATTGTTGTTTCTTATTGTTGTATTTAAACGAAAATAAGTATTTACTGCAAATAAAACTGATATTTAACCTGTAAATATTTATTTCTAGTTTCAATAATGTTACGTAATATATTTTGAATAATAAAATATCATGAGTGCTATTTCCGAACACGCCTTAATTTAAAATTTCGTGGCTGGCGTAAAGAGTTGAATAAGTGAAAAAATATTAAAATAATCGTAAAATATGAGTGAAACTAGCGACGAGAAGAGTATTTTAACACCGGAAGAGTTAAAACAACAAGTTATTAATGCAGAATTAAGTTTCCAACCTGAGAAGTCTCGCGAGAAATATCTGAAAGCATACCATGTCTTCAATGAATGGAGACTTACAAAGGGTTCAAGCAGTTTTTCGGAGACGGTGTTGCTATCTTATTTTTTAGATTTGTCTCAGACGAGGCGATCATCTACAATGTGGAGTATTTACTCAATGTTGAAAGCTACTTTAATAACAAAACATAACGTGCATATTGAAACATACTGAAAACTCGTATCTTTTCTAAAAAGAATGTCAGTTAATAAAGCTAAAAAGTCTAAAATTTTCACGGCTCTTAACATAGAAAAAATTCCTAATGAAGTTCCGGACTGCAATTTTCTTGCCGCTAAAGTAAGTGGTACCTATGAATGTATGTTGTTAGTTATTAAAAATTGTGTGTAGACTGTTAAATAATAAAGGTAGGTACTTACTGCCTACTACTAATTTTTGGAGGCGCAATGAATCCTAGTCTGGCTTAGCAACACTGTTAAAATATTTATTACGATATGTAGAAGATGCTGTAAATGTTAAATTATGCATATTAACTATGTAATATTTTCATTACAGGTTGTACTGATTATAGGAATTAGTGGAGCGTGTCGCAATAACGAGTTATTACAGCTAACAGTTAATAATATCGAAAAGCATTCAGATAAATTACTGTTAGTAAAATTGAAAAATACGAAGACGAACCATGACAGGTCTTTTGTCGTACGCGAAGAACATGTAACTATTGTAGAAAAATACTAAAATTTACGTCCAGCCAATATAAAAACCGACCGATTTTTCATACAATACCATAATAATATATGCTCAAGACAGCCTATGGGAGTAAATAAAATAGGTGCTAAGTATACCGCAAGAAATTGCCACTTTCTTAAAACTGGAAGAGCCTCAGCTATACATGGGTCACTGCTTTCGGAGAACTTCGGCAACGCTCTTGGCTGATTCCGGAACCGATCTCATCACTTTAAAACGTCACGGCGGCGGCGGGTGGAAGTCCAATACGGTTGCAGAAGGCTATATTGAAGACTCAATAGAAAATAAGTCGAAAATCTGTAAGCGTATAGTGGAAACAATAAGTCTGAATTCGATTTCGGATCCTTGGTCTCACCCACGCCCATCCACTTCTAAAGACGCACAGTGTACTTATACAGAAAGCCGATCAGAGTCACCAACGTTCACCGTTGTTCCTTCTCAATCCGCCACCGAAACAGAAACCTTGACGCCAGATAATCAAACTCAACTCAATGTAACTATAACGTTGTCAAATAAATCTGTTTCTTTTAATTTGCAGAATTGTAGTAATTTTATTTTTAACTTTTAAAATGATCCATTTTATTGAATTGGTACCTGATTATGGCTTTCAGGAGTGCAGTGTTTGGGAATGTGTGGCGGGCTCGTCCCAAAAAATAAAAGGCTAACTAAGAAATCCAGTACCTACTTACAAAATACCTTACTTAAATTACAATGTACCAATTCAATAAAATGGATCATTTTAAAAGTTAAAAATAAAATTATACAATTCTGCAAATTAAAAGTATCTACAATGTTAATTATTTTGATTCACAATAAATGGTTAACCTATTCCTGTTTATTATTTTATCTCCTAAAGTGTTCTCGCTGCTGAAGTGAAAAGTTATGTGCGTTACGAGAGTAAAGTTATTTGCATCTTGTACCTTTGAATCCCTCGCCACACTCAGGATTCAAAATCAGCACTCGCAGCAAAAAACGACTTTGCTTACCATGTCTTCAATGAATGGACACTTACAAAAGGCGCAAGCAGTTTTTCGGAGACGGTGTAGCTATCTTATTTTTAACCGACTTCTCCAAAAATGAGGAGGTTCTAAGTTCGGTTGTATGTATCTTTTCTTTTATATTTTATTTATGTTCACCGATTTCTCCGCCAATTCTGGACCGATTTTAAAAGAATCTGATGATGGGATCCCATGAAAATCGAGGGAAGCCCTCAAATTTTATAAAATACACTGTTTTTCATAAACTTTCGAACGCAATTCAGACATTTGAGCCTGGTAATCATCATCTCATGTTGCTGAGCTGATGATGGAAGGTATAAGTCAGGATCTGATGATGGGATCCCATGAAAAATGTTTGTTCAGCGATATTTTCGCGGATTGTTAACCGATTTGGATGATTCTTTTTTAGTTGGCGATTTGCATTTAAATTTGGTGCAGATCTAATGAAGAACTTCGGAGGTAGGAACCAACGGAACTCTTCAATAAATGATAGCAAATGCATCGGGATTTCTGAAATCGCATGTCTGTTGATTGTTTAAACCAGTTACACAAACATCACGCCGGCACGCTGTGTTTGTGGTTTCTCTTTTTACTTGGTACCATCATCAGATTCTGACTTGGTGACAATGGGACCTCCTCAGGAGTATAGGCTTTCGAATAAAAAGAGATTTTTTTAAATCGGTCCAGAATTGGCGGAGAAATCGGTGAACATACATAAAAAAAAAAAATGATTCCGCTGTCGAGATTCAAAAATGTTGTTACAGAATAGGAGATGCAGCATATAATTAGCATTTACTTCAGCATGCACACCCTGCTGCTGTTTCGTTGAGATATGATCTTTGCAAGGCACAAATTATTCTTATGATACAATTAGACCACAATCCATATTCCCAGTAAATTCTAAGCCTGTACTATCTATCCATCTGCAAGCGTGCGAACTCTCCAAGAGTGGTGGGGGGGTGGGCTTGTACCTGCGGCGAGGACTGAGCGCGCGTACTTGTGCTGCCGCGGTCGATCCCAGGTTCGAATCTGTCGAACAAATGTGGCTAACGCTCTCAGTAAGCGGCAAAAAGATTGCTATTAGTACCGCATACCGTCCACCATGGCTTGTCCTTTTTCTGGACGCCATAACAGATTCCCTCTGCTCATTGGGGCATTGTGACTATATCTTACTCGGTGATTTTAATGTTAACTTGCTCGACTCAAATGGAGTTATAACACAGAAAGTTAACGAGTTTCTAAGTAGCCTCAGTCTTTCTCAGTTGGTCACAACTCCTACTCACTTTACTGCTACCAGTGAGACTCATTGACTTACTGTGTACTGACATGGAAGCCAGATATACGTTAGTTGAATCCTTTGGTTCAATTAACGGCCACTCTGTGGTAGTGGAGGAATTAAAGGTGAGACGAGACAAATTTAAACCACACGTCGTGAAATTTAGGCCACTTAAAAATATTTGCATTGACAGTTTTAAAACGGATCTATTAACTACTTCTATGTATTGAAACCATTTCTTCTTTTGAACAAGTAAATGACATGGTGAATTTTTTTAACCAGTACATTATTTACTGGTCGATGTACACGCTCCGGTAAAGACATGTACTATAAAAGAAAAATCGTACCCATAGATTACCGACACGATTAAATTAATGATGCGTTTGCGGGATGATGCACTGACTTGTTACCGAAAGACCAGATTAAAATCAAAAGGCGAATACTACAAAGAATTAAAATCCTTAGTGGTAAGTTCCATGCACAGCGAAAGAATGGCTTACTATATACATAATATCAATAATCAAATTAAAAACCCAAAATTATTATGGAAAAACCTATTATGATAACCATACGTATGGCGAAGCAACCTTTTCAATTACTCCTGTGGATCAGACTGACATCGATCGCACTATCACCAACCTTACAAGTAATACCGAAGGCTGTGAAAACATTACCCTGGACATGATTAATATGACTCTGCCGCACACGTTCAGCGTTATAACGGACATTATAATCCATAGTAATATTGACATTTCCCGCACAATGGAAGACTGAATCCATTAGGCTCTTACCTCTCCCTGTGCTCTTAGCACAGTACCTGTCCTGTTTTACTTGACGTTACTGATAATGTGTTGTCTGCCCCGGATAAGGGGATGTGTACTTTGCTTGTCTTACTCGATTTTTCCTGGGCATTTGACGCTATAAATATACCATTGCTGCTATCTAAGCTGAGCTACTACGGTTTCGACCCTAGCACTACGCTATAGTTCCGTAGCTATCTCAGTGACAGGAAACAATTTGTGGAACTGCTTTTGGAGGACGGCACCACACTTAGATTGGCACTTAGTTCTATAAAGAGGGGAGTTCCACAGGGCTCTATATTAGGGCCAATTATTTTTATTCTGTACTGTGCTGATATAATTAAGTGTCTTCAAAATTGCAAATAACATATATACGCCGATAATACTCAACTTTACATTTCTTTTTACCCACAGATGTATGATAGTGCCATAAAAGATCTAAACAATGACCTTCGCCGAATTGCCTCCTGGTCAGAAGATAATTGCCTGCCATTTTTTTTTTTATTTGTAATGGGTTTGCTCTTGACTCTAGTCTATGTCAGAGATGACAGAGACAAAGTCTACGATGAAGCGAGGCTACCCAGAAGGAGCCTGTTCACTATAACTTTGAAGAGATTAGGTTTGTAAGCTTTTGGAAACACAGACGCAGGCAGAGAGTTCCACTCTTTTGCTGTGCGCATTGTAAAAGACGTTTGAAAACGCTTAGTGCGTATTGGTGGAATAGCCACAAGGTAGGGATGGTAACATGCAGTGTGTCTGGATGTCCATTCATGGTGCTTGGCTCTAGACAACAGCTAGCTAAGCTACCCGCGACCGTCATGGTCGAACTAATGGGGAAACCTATTGACAGAGTCTATGAAGCGCGGCAACTGGGTCTTGGAATGGACAAGGACCTTCGTTTTGAAAAGCATGTCGCCGACTCAGTAAGAAACTGTTTTTACCGCCTCAAAGTTCTGTATAAAATGAGGCCGTACCTATCAGAAACACTTCGGGAACAAAGTAGTAGAAAGTCTGGTTTTATCCAGGCTTAACTATACAGACACGGTGTTCGGCCCGCGCCTGCTGGTACGACCAGACCAGCTCATTCAGAGGGTTCAAAACGCTTGTGCTCGGTTTTGCTATAAAATTCCTCCCAGAAGCCACGTTACGCCTTTCCTCAACAAAAATTTTATTCTTAATATGAAATCAAGACGCAAATTACACTTGGCTTGCCTGATGTTCGGTGTCATTAAGCTCCAAAAGCCGGACTACCTACACAACAAGCTGAGCTGGATTGGTAGCAAACGAGAATGTGGAAGAAGGCAATGTTCGCAACAACTATCATCGCAGCCCCACAGTACAGCAGCATTCAGAGGCAGTTTCCGTTACGCAGCATCCAAAGTATGGAACAATCTACCTCCGCCTATAAGAGCAATAAATACAGTAGGTACATTTAGGAGACGTTTACGGCAGTACAGGTCGCGTCAGCGTGGCTTGCCTCTCGGAAGTTAGCTTCGAGTGAAGTCCGCGCAGGTGCAATCGCGTAAAAAAGTGTTACGTTCTTAAAATATTTTTTTGTTTATACGTATTATACTATAAACAAGTAACAAAGACTACCAGTAACAATAAAATATCAAAAAGTAACACAACAAACACATACACCACCAGAACACAAATCAAACTGTAAGAAATAACCATAATAAATTATTAAAAACGATAACTACGTGTAACACTTTTCGCATCCACAGTCGTATTGCATTGAGCAAGCGGGACACGCTTATGCATCGAACGTATACGAGCGAGTGAGATGCCACTACACCCGCGCGCTTGCGCTAATCCGCGCATGCGCGGTGGTATGTTTGTTGTCAAATTGACATTCTGCGCAGCCGATTGCGGCGTACTTTCCGGAGGCAAGCTTGCGTGATTGGGACTATACCTAATTGATGCGCAACGGAAACTAGACTTGGTGTTGGTACACTTGAACCTGTCTCTTATATGATGGCGAACCATAACAATGTCCGTATTTTACTTTGATTAACCTCTCTGATAAACTACTCTGCAACAATTTTGAATTTTTGAACTGACCACAATATTTCTCAAACTACCCGAGTATAAAATAAACTATTTAACTTTAAACGTTGTTTGCAATTGGTACATTAGAATCATCTGCTCATGACATAGTGGTATGGTGACTATTGGTGACGTGCACAGCGCCGACTAATTGGTTAGTCAGGATTGCACGACACCGGTTTCTGTTCGTGTTGCAGAAAGTTTTTTATTTATTTTTATTTTTTTACTTTTTTGCGTGTATTTATTTGTTTTCTATTGTTATCTTTATTTAACATCAACCTATCTATCACTTGACACAAATTATTATACATATATTATATCGTTTACTACACACTAACATGAATCTATTTAAGTACCTGTATATTTAACAATTTTAACATCGTAAAACTGATTCACATCCGTACAGTCAACGTAAGGTTCAGTTGAAAACGCGCCAGCGCCTGACAACTCCTAGTTGTCTGGCATTTTGCTGAACTGGACCTATATGGCGCAGCCGCGGGGCACACAATGTAATTGTTTTAGAATTAAGGTCTTTTTTTATTTGTACCTAAATTGTGTGTGTTTGTGTGTGCCAAATAAACTTGTTTTCTTTCTTTCTTTCCAAGACACGGGTAGCAGCCATAGGCACCGACCTCTGGGCTGGTAATGAGATATTTCATGTTTTAGATATTTATTTTTCATAAATATGAGTAGGTACGTATTATTCGCATTAAATGAAGAACAACGCCTTAGCAAGGAATAAAACAAAAAAAAAAATTGACAAAAAAATAAAACCGAATTTCGGAAGTCGGTGTTTTTGGTTATTTTGTTTTTGAACACTGACTTCCAAAATTAAAGTTATTTTATACTTTGTAGAGTTTTGTTTTTGGAAGTCGCTTTTATTTTTTTGTTAAAAAGTTTTTTTTATTTTACAAGCACAGCGTGCCGGCGTAATCGTGATATTATGTTATGAACTGGTGTAAACAATCAACAGATATGCGATAACAGAAATCCCGACCCATTTACTATCATTTATTGAAGAGTTCCGTTGCCTACCTCCGAATTTCTTCATCAGATCTTCACCAAATTTAAATGCAACCAGTCCGAGAAAATACTCTTCCAAACAAAAAAGAATCATCCAAATCATTTAACAATTGGCGAAAATATCGCTGAACAAATATTTTTCATCAGATCCTGACTTCATCAGCTCAGCAACATGAGATGATGATTACCAGGCACAAATATCTGAATTGCGTTAGAAAGTTTGTGAGAAACATTGTGTGTGCTTATACAATTTGAGGGTTTCCCTCGATTTTCATGGGATCCCATCATCACATTCGGACTTGGTGACAATGGGACCACCTTAGAAGTATAGGCTTTCGAATAAAATCGGTCCAGAATTGGCGGAGAAATCAGTGAACATACATAAAAAAGGATACATACAGCCGAACATAGAACCTCCTCCTTTTTGAAGAAGTCGTTTAAAAATAAACCAGTAATGGAGAGTGAAGAAAAATCCCGAAAACCCTTCTCTTAAATACCCACGCTAGCTGGATTCATAGAAGAAATTGCAACAGTCATCCACACGCATCATTTGGAAGGCTAAGATGTAAAAGAAACATAACATTCTTATTCAAAGAAGCAACGTGTTAAGGGAAACGGAAAACTTGCTATAAACATTGTACATTGATACAACTTTCAAGTAACTAGCTTTGGGTGTCCCACTACTAGTCTAAGGCCTGCACCATATCTTTCCCCTTTTCGTCATCATCATATCAACCAAAAGACGTCCATTGTTGGACATAGGACTCCCCCAAAATGGGGGAGGTTTGCCACGCTTGGCAGGCGGGTTGGCGATCGCAGTGTGTGGTGTTGAGTTTTACAGAATTCTCTGGCGAGTCCCTTAGTCGCCTCTTACGACACCAACGGGAAGTGATGGGATAGTATTATTCATTTACGGCACTCTACGGCACCAGCCGATACCATACCATACTTTTACTTTAGTAAAAATATTTTTCTAAAAAAAAGAACAGTTAAGATCAACAGAATAGGAGAATTGTTCCAACCACTCCCAAACCCTATTATTCAACTCAACTGAGCAAGGTGTTTAAACTCATCTCAGACAAATATTGGTAACTAGCACCTCACCCGCGACTTCGTTCGCGCGGGTTTAGTTAGTAGTAGACAAGACTGCGTGAAGTCAGTTTTGCAGCGATTCGTTTCTGTCACTAAATTTTGTAGCACAACATATTGACTTTTAATGACACTATTTTAAAACTACTGTGATAAATATTCCGTAAAACGTTGTTTCTGTGTTGTGAAAATATGGCAAATAAATCAGTTGGCAAGTAATTAAATTGTTTAATAATTAAGTTGGTTATGTACAAGTAAATTACACTTTTAATTATTCAAATCGGACCTTTCGTTTAAAAGTTATTATGTGGAACCAATCACTTTTCCGAAACTTTTTTGATCGAATTTCATTTTACCGAAAGCTATTGACCAACGTCATATTTACTATATGCATTATTTGACATATTTTTAGGTAATCGAAGTATCATGTGTGTGTGTGGTATTATTTTACCGAACTACATTTCGCCGATTGACATAATAACTTTTTGCTATTGGCCGAAGCCTCTTTTGAACTGTTTTCATTTGCCAAATAATTTATCTACACTAATATTATAAAGAGGAAAGATTTGTTTGTTTGAATTGAATTGGCGCCGAAACTACTGGACTGATTTGAAAAATTCTTTCACCATTAGAATCCTACATTATCCCTGATGAACATAGGTAAAAAAAGTTAGGGTAGGTTAAAGTTAGTTAGAAAACTTCGATAATGTAACCCAAGGTGTGAAAAAAATACCAAAAAAGATCCTTAAATTGCGTAAGCTGCGGAAACTATTGACAATAGAGCAAAGTGATGTAGTACAGTTTTATAGAGGCCATAAATATCTACAAAAAAGACCGCGAGGGTACCTATTATAGTTAAGTCACAATTACCGCTTTCTGTTCAAATTATTTAATCAGAACCCGGGTGAAATGGAATAGTGGTGTTTTTAGTATCATGATATGAATCCTTATCTATTTAAATTGGTTAATAGTTAAGGTTGGTTATGTGCATGTAAATTACACTTTTAATTATTTAAATCGGACCTTTCTTTTAAAAGTTACAACTGTTTTCTAAATACTCTAAGGCAAAAACATTTTGCGAGTGAACAAACTGCCCTACGTTTAGTCAATTAATAAGTAATTTACACATAGGTACTCTTTAAGAGATTAGATGGGAGATTAAGTTCGTGTAGTATATATTAACTAACGAAGTCGCAGAAGAAGTGCTACTTTGCCATAATTTTCATCACACTGAAACAACATTTTACGGAATATTTATCACAAATATATAGCCAGTTACTTGGTAGCATTTGCAATTTTAAATTAAAATAGTGTCATTAAAAGTCAATATGTTGTACTACAAAAATTAGTGGCAGAAACGAATTGCCGCAAAACCGACTTCACGCAGTCTTGTCTGCCCTACCCCTAGAGTGTAATTTAAGCCCGCGAAGGCGTGGAAGGGGTTTGGGCAGCCCGCGAGCTTGTCGTCGCAGATGGTTTTAACGCTAACTACAGCAACTTCTTGCTGCATTTTGCATGCCTGCTTGCATTTAACATGCTTGTTTGCACGCTGCATGCTTGCTTCCATGCTTTTTTGCATGCTGCCACATGCCTGCTTGCATGCTGCATGCTTTTTGCAAGCTGCCACATGCCTGCTTGCACGCTGCATGCCTGCTTGCATGCTGCATGCCTGCAGCTAACTTTTGTTAACCATCACCACCACTACCACACTACCAAAAAAATACAAATAATGTGTAAACTACTTAAATTAAAACAGTGGCATAATGAATGTCCGGAAACGTAATACATCGAACAAATGTTATTTCGGCTAAGTGTAACTTCGGTAAAAAGTTTTTCGACCAAATGAAACGTCGGAGTGACGAAAAAACCGAATTAAGATAATAGGTCAATTGATACAGTGGCAGACGTATCAATTGACGTGAAGTAAAAAAAAACAGGCCAAGTGCGAGTCAGACTCGTCCACCGAGGGTTCCGTACAAATTTGTAGGTGGCAAATTACACTTTAAATAAAGACTATATTTTGTATGATTTAATTACAAACGTGTAGTTTTCATTCAGACTTTTCCCTATACCTATAGTATAAGACGGTATTAGTTGCCAAATTTCATAGTTCTAGGGCATCGGGAAACACCCTATACATTTTGATTCCCTTGAGAGTGTCGAAATGTAGTTTTTTTGCGGCATAAACGGCCGTATCCTTTTTTTACGGTAACATAAAAGCTTGATTTTTTCACAGCTTCAAGGGACCGTAGACCTGAGTAAACGGTTTTAATTCAACTCGATACCTCCACGCGTTCCCGAGATAAAGGGGTCTTGACAGACAGACGGACGGACAACAAAGTGATCCTATAACGAACGAAAAACGGAACCCTTACCGTTTTTCCTTTTGAGGTACGGAACTCTAAAAACGAAACGATAACAGTTGAAAAGTTTTAGGTTACCACACCGAGGCTGTGAATGCCTGGAATCTCGTTTGCCCGAATTTCAATTTTTGGGGTTCAAACTCTTGGACCGTGGGATCCGAGTACATGACTTATTAAAAGATCTTTTAAAACGCGGGGGGCGTGAAGTCTTATTTTCTGTTGATCATTCATACATAAACATAGTCATTTTGTTGAGTTCAGAACAGAGAAAAAAGAGAGTGCAGAATGTAAAAGCGAGCGAAGCGAGCTCGAAATTCTTAAACCCCACATTGGACGGGTTTCATTACGTCACCCGTTTAGGAGTGACACCCGATAGTGAACAAAAGTCAACCAACGGAAAGTGTCACATACAGAAAATCTCAAGAACTAAAGAAATTTTTGCATCTCGTCTCGAAAAGGTTTTATTGTCTTTTGATCATTCATACTTAAATAGAAGTCTTTTGTTCATTTCTACAGAAAATCTCATGAAAATAGAGAGTGCAAAATGCAAGAGCAAGCGAAGCGAGCTCAAAAATGTTGTCAGTCCACTCGCTACGCTATTGCAAAAAATGGTATTAGTATTGGTGTGTTATCTAAAACTGTAGTACATTGTTTTGTTCTATCATCAATAGTTTTCGCAGCGCACGCGATGTAAAGTATTTTTTTGATCATTTTTTTCCGACCTCTTCAGTAATAATCTTCATATATCAATCAGCCAATTTACACAAAACCTTGACAAATTATATACTAAAACTTTCCTCGAGAACCACTCTATTTACTAAAAAAAACCGAAGTTTTAAAGATCTAAGCACACATAGGGACAGACAGACGCGGGAAGCGACTTTGTTTTATACTATGTGGTGATGATGGCAAACCGGGGCTCGTGCCCCGGGTTTGCAAGTTCAAGGGAGTTCAAGTTCAACCTGGGAGTCCTTAAGTCAAGAGTGAATAGGTTACTTCTAGGCAAGCGTGCTCCATCTTTTCGACCACATCATCGCTTACCATCGTGGTCAAGCGCGTGCCTATTAATAGTAAAGAAAAAGGGGCGCCAAATTCAAATGTGTAAATAAATCCTTATTTCTCCGTTTAATAAAACCTTATTCGCTTCGCTCGCCCTTGGATTTTTTTCGCCCTTGGAGTTTTTTAAGCATAAAAGTTACTCCTAAATAACCATGAAGGTACTTTTATGAAATTAATCACAAAACGTGGAAGAGAGGGGGGCGCCACTATCATATTTCTGTCCCGGTTCGGAAAAACCGTAGATCCGGGCCTGCCTTCCACGGCTGGGTTATAAATTTTCAAGCTCGCTTCGCTTGCTCTTGTATTTTTCATCGTCCTGCGACTCCCGACGCCTGGGGTGTCTTCTTCTGTTGCGGCGGCTGGGGCGTGTGGTTTCCCTCTCTCTCACACGTTCGGCCTCCTCCTTTGCTATCATTTTTGTTTCGCAGAAGTAGGTGACCGCTTCTCGTGCCTCCTCGCTCCGGACCATAGATTGAACCAGGGCCGGTCGCGAGAGGTCGCCGCCGCCGATCGCCTCGACGAAGATCCGGCGGCGGTGCTCCGCCCAAGCAGGGCAGACCTCCACCGTATCCTCCAGACGACCCTCACAATGTTACTTACACCCGGGCGTGTCCTCCCGCCGAATCCGAAACAGGTATCTCCCAAAACAACCGTGTCCACTGAGTATCTGCGTCAGGCGGAAGGTGAGGACGCCGTGGTGCCGCTCCAGCCACTCCTCAAAGAGGGGATTTATCGCCTGGATTAAGGCTTGCCCAGCGCTGGGATGCGACAGTCGCTGTCTCCATACCGCCATGAGATCCTGCTGGAGCTCCGTCCGCCTTGCTGCGATTGGCCGCAGCGGACGAGTCTCGCCCCGGCGTTGCGCCTCCACGCGCCACTCGTAAATGAGTGCGAGGGCTCTTGGCTCCAGATCCCATGGCGGCAGTCCGGCAAGGAGGCTCGCCGGCTCGCCAAAGACCGTGCGGTATACCCGAGCCAGCCGGATGGCCATGACCCTCCGGGACGCGTTGAGGTAACAGGTAGGTCGCTTCCTCAAAGTAGGCGCCCACACCGTCGCTCCATAAGGGACCGCACGACCCCCGCATAATCATGACACCCGGCTACGACTGCGATGGGCGACGGTGTAAAATTCCATTTTTGATCGTGATCACCGACAGTGGTGTGTGTGTTTCTGGGCGTCGCATCTCAGGTCAAGGGGGGTCCCTTGAAAAAAGTCCTAGATACGCCAATGCCACCAGTTTTTTGGGTATTTTGTTTTAATAAAAATTATAACTAGACTGAAATTAAAATAAAACTTTCGATAAATTGTCTACTGAACATTCGAAATACTTTTTTACGCATCATAATTTTATAGTAGTAGGGTCCGGAAAAAGCGTCCGTGAAGCTCCTTACTCCACGCCATACCGCCCTGCGATCGTTAGTGTCAAGCACCGCAGGTTTGCGCCAGTTCTCATTTGCCAAGGAGAGCGGGGTGAGTCCCTTGCCACCGCCACTACATCTCGATGCATACCTACGTCGACAGCGATGGACAGATTATGGAGAGTCTTAGCATTTAAAAAGCCTCGACCTCCACACTTTCACGGGATATACAGTCTAATTACCGACGATCGCGGGTGATGCATTCGATATGCAGTAAGCAGTCTGCGGACCCGCCTATCCAGGGCGTCAAGTTCCGTTTGAGTCCATTTGAGTACGCCGAAAGAGTACATCAATACCGGCCTTTTTTTTTTATTTTTTTTAAGCTGGGAAAAAATGCATTACGCATACCCTCCCGTCGGGGGAACGGGAGGGGTATGTGGGACTCCCCGGGCTGTCCCGGTATACCCGCTAAAACGACCCAGCGGCATTCCCGCATCGTCCGAGTGGAAGAGGACATCAAACCCCAAACCAAAACCTCACATCAATACCGGCCTGACCCAACCGTTGAAAGCGCGCACCTTGCCTGATAGAAGGTTATTAAATACATTCTTCAGGCGGCCAAAGAAGCGCTCCTTCAACGATTGCTTCATGTCAGTAACATTGATACCTAATGTTTCCGACATACTCAAATACTTGTAAGTTTCAGTTGGAGAGGGGGATCTCAGGTTTATGGAATCCGAGAGTTGAGTTCCCACGGATTCCATAATCTCTCCACGCTTTACATGCATGGCCGCACTTGTGTACACGCCATGGAGTTTGGTGTGGACACATGTGATGGCGTTACTGAAAATTTCAGTTCGCTTCAGTAGCTCCATCAGTTACAGATTAGTGGGGGCAAAGAGTTTCAGATCATCCATGTAAAGGAGGTGAGATATAACCTGACCTCTCTTCAACCGATAGCCTAGCCTTGAATTCTCCAGCAGTGTGCTAAGAGGATTCAAGGCTAGACAAAACCAAAGCGGACTCAAACTATCGCCCTGAAATATACCCCGCTCTATCCTTACCGGTTCGCTATTCCTCTGGATATTTCGACATCCTGGATAGTGAAGAACTGTCCTCCATACACGACATCAGGAAGGTACGTAGCGTTACATCAACTTTATACAATTCTAGCACCCTCATGAGCCATGTATGAGGCACCGAGTCATAGGCCCTCTTATAGTCTATCCAGCATGCCGACAGATCGTTTCGGGAACGCCGAACCTGTTCGCTAATGGCCATATCAATAGGGAGGAGCTCCTTAGTACCGCGGGACCCATTCCTACATCCATTTTGAGAGGCAGACATGATGTTGTTGTTGTTGTTAGTATGACTATTAATCTTTGCCCTCAAAATGGATGTAATAACTTTATAGACCGTCGGTAAACACGTGATTGGTCTATAATTTTTAGGTTCCGCAGTACTACCTGATTTATGGAGCAGGTGGGTTATTCCTGTAGTAAAGAACTGGGCTAGCGACCCAGATTCTAAAGCAGACTGGAATTGAGACGCCAAGCAAGCCTGCGATCTCGTGAACCATTTAATCCAGAAATTGTGCAGCCCGTCCGGCCCTGGAGATTTCCAGTTAGGCAACGGACGGACTGCACATGCTACTGTGAGGGATCGCTTTTAATTTCATGCGAGAGGTAGTCTTTAATAAATAAAATCAGAACATTTTCGAGAAGAATTAATATATATTCCGTGTCTTTAACGTCAAGGCAAACAATCGAATCTTTTAGAAAAAACTAACACTTCCTTATGTCATCACATTCGAATTTCTTACTTTCTTTTTTCTTAACTCTTTCAAGGCTTATGTCATTGAGGTCGCACCTCCCAAAGGATCTCTGCATGAGCTACCCCCCGAAGAATGGAGGATAGTAAGAATAATTTTCTTGCAATCATACATTCTCAGCCTTGGAAGAGTCAAGCACCTACCTACTCCTAACCCGAAGTCCCTGCCTAAGTGGCGACTCTTCGTAGACAGGTGGACATATGCCTCTATAGAAGCAGTTTCAGTCATACCCTGCGCTGGGCAATATTCTTTAAATTATTATGCGCCATTTGCGCAATATCTTAAAGCAGTTATGCTGAAACCCTGCTGCAGCAAAACGCCACAAAAACCTGCAACACATCGTCGGACGTAAACAAAATCGATGCGACAATTCACATCTACCCAGAAGGGATTGAATTGATTAGATTTACCCTAACTAATCTATGTGGTTGCTCGTCGGATGATCCTAGTATGTCTATTCTGCTAAAGTTTTTAAATTTTAACTTTGAACTTACTCCAGTGATTATAATACATAAGAATTGAAATCAATTGCCTCCATAATCAGTTCAACCAATGGTGACAACTAGCCACCCTTCGCGAAGGTTATACATTCAGTCAAAAAGTATCGGGAATGGATGATTTGTTTATGGTTCCAAATTCAAATTTTTGTTTTTTTTTGTAGTTGTTCGATTGGCACAACTGTTTTCCATTTTGGCGCGGAGTTTGAGTTGCATCTGTTATTTATATTAAATACAGTGCTGGTTTTAGTAATATCATATATAGTGTGTATTGCGAATTTCATAATGGACAAAAATATCGAACAAAGAGTTTGTCTTAAATTTTGCATCGCCAATGGAATTTCGTGTTCGGAGTCACTGAAAATGTTACAGAAGGCTTACGGTGAATCGACTTTATCAAAAACTCGTGCTTATGAGTGGTTCAAAGCGTTCAAAAGGGATCGAGATGTGATGGAAGATTTGCCTCGCTCTGGTAGGCCGTCAACGTCTGCAACTGAAGTTAACATCGTAAAAGTGAAGGAAATAATGACTGAAAATCCCCATTCAACTCTGAGAGAGATAGCCGCCGAACTTTCTGTATCTCACGAGTCGATCCGTACCATTTTAACTAATCATTTGGGTATGAAACTTGTTGCTGCTCGGCTAGTCCCAAAAGATCTGAATTTTCTCCAAAAACTCAATCGCATGAAAGTCGCTGAGGACATGCTAGAACGAGTCAGTTCGGACCCAACATTCATGAAACGCATTGTTACTGGTGACGAGACGTGGGTTTACGAGTTTGACATGCAAACTAGTCAACAAGCTTCGGAGTGGCGCCTTCCAACTGAACCGAAACCGAAAAAACCACGCCAAAGTCGATCAAAAGTCAAAGTCATGTTGACTGTTTTCTTTGACTATCGCGGTGTTGTGCACTCTGAATTCTTACCGGAAGGTCTAACGGTAAATAAAGAATATTATTTGAGCGTTATGCGGCGTTTAAGAGAGCAAATTCGACGAAAAAGGCCAGATTTGTGGAAAGAAAATTCTTGGATTTTGCACCACGACAATGCGCCTTCGCACAAGGCTATCATTGTGAACGAATTTTTAACCAAACACTCAACAAATACCATCCAGCAACCACCATATTCACCAGATATGGCTCCTGCTGACTTTTTTCTTTTTCCTAAACTCAAATTACCACTTCGTGGCACCCGTTTTCAATCGATAGAAGACATAAAGGAGAATTCGCGGCGAGAACTGAACTCAATTCCGGAAGCAGCGTTTAAAAAATGTTTTGATGAATGGATTATTCGTTGGCGCAAGTGTATCGTTTCTAAAGGAGCATACTTTGAAGGTGATAAAATAAATTTGGATGAATAACAGACATTTTGTGTATTATTGATCTTTTCCCGGTACTTTCTTGACAGAGTAGTACCTCGTATGCAAAGTTAGTTTAACCGCCCATGGAGTTTTTTTAATGGCGTAATATTAATCGCGAAAACTCTACCTCTAACACCACTGGAATGAGTTCACCCTAGCTAATATTATTTAAACGCGCTCTTCACAAATCTGGGAGCGCCCTCGAAGTTGTCGATCACGTACATGTCTTTCTTCGAATGTACATGGAAAAATGACTTCATTCAATATCTTATTCAACTTACCAAACAAAAATAATGTCTGTTTACATAAAATTATTTGACATCTATCTGTTTTGACATCCTACTTTTTCTGCTATCATAAATGCTTTTTTAAAATAAAATGGTTTCGACCTATTTACATGAATATTAACTAGAACCTTATTTAATTTAATCTTTACAAGTACTTTTTGGTTCGTTTGACGCAATATGAAAAATTGTTTTTATGTTGTCATGTCATCCTATGACTGAAATAATACAAGTCAATCCTTCGGCTTTCGCTACCTACGAATACGGCTTGCCCATGCATACACCTTCTGCTTCAGGAAGTCGATGCGCACTGTGATACGAGATATGTAATCTCGGGGATTGACATCAGTCCCCGAAAACGCCCGTCTCACAAAGCGCATCACTCTGCGTGTGTTGCCCTCCCTGAAGCAGATCAGTTTGCCGATTAGCGCTCTGGCCTCACCAATACGACACTCGATCCTGCACTGCCAAGCTGGTACGGCTGGTTTTGGTCATGTAACTCTGTCAATGGTTATTTTGACATGAGCTACTCGACATGCCGCTACAGCCGCGCAGTACATGATCGAATATGTATCTTGATAACTGCGAATCCAGAGCAGCTACCAGCGCCCTGTTCTTGTTATGCATGTGCAAACGAGGTAAGCGTGGTCTAAGTTCAAGCGACATGTAGCGGTATTCCCGAATAGCACACTCCAAAGCACTCCTCAATTCGTCATTGCACTGGGGACTTACGTTTGTAACCGTGCCATTACTCTCCTCGTCAGTGTGGCTGGGCAATTGGGCTGACTGTGCTGGTGCCACAGTCTGCGGCGCGGGGGGGCAATGACACGCGGTTACTTAGTTCAGCTCGGAGGCGATCAATTACAGTATCATCCAACATATGGTTACGCAGGATGACCCGCACCTGATCCGATAGACGTTGGGCCGATACGTTGACTGCTGGTTCAAGCACCTGAAACAAAGAGAGCATCCGAACACGGTACGCGGTCAGGTTGTTTCCTCCCTCTGTAGCCCCAAAGTATGCGCATATGACATTTTCATTAATAGATCGTGTCCACTTCATACGCTGCACACTTCTGCCGGGAGCTGAGACCCTGTCAGAGGCCCGTGGGCCTCGAGGTCCTAAGCCGTCGGGCGGCCGGTGTCCTCTTCGCCGACGAGCAGGTGGTGGCGTCGTGGGCGGCGAGAAGTACTAGTCGCTGGAGCTCGACGCGACTGCCATGGCCGGTGTCACAGCACTCACGGTGGGGCTGGGTTCCGGCGGCGGCGAGGCAGAGCTGAGCGACGAGGCCGGAGGTGGTGGGCGTGCTATACGCGCTGGCGCCTCTTGTCAGCATTGTAATTTTTTCAGTTCGTCATTTATTTTTTAACAATTGCTTACTACACTTACAGTCTTCACCAAAGCATATAGTAAGTCAACAACATAAAATGTATCTTATAAATTAAAAAAATGAATACATGCTTTGATCATCGAACTGTGAGACCAAGTAAATACTTACATAAATCTCCAGTTCCTGAGCAATCAGGGCGTTCATCAAACTAATCGCTTGGGCCGTTGGTGCATATCGAGCTGTAAGGGTACGTGACGGTGGAGCCGCGAACAAATACCACGAGGCACCACTGGCGCGCGACACCCGCTGTCGGTCCGGAGCGAACAGTGAACAGCGAGCTAACGTCGTCGCGTCGTCGATCTTATTTTCAAGTTATAAGTAGTAGTGCATCAACAGCGCACATTTACGTCGCAGTTCTAACGTGTTGATGCCCACCATTCCCGCAACAAACAGAGACGGATACAAATAGGGATAGTACCCATATAATATTTTATACAGAGGCGAGCAAATTTGCGTTGAACCTGTTCTATCATCAGCTTATATTTTTGCTCGTGCGGATCCCACACCAGCGAATTGTATTCCATTTTGCTACGCACAAAGGAGTAATACAAGACCACGATAGCATTCCTGTCCGTAAACCTATTTGCTTGCCTCATGACAAAAACCAAGTGATTGGAAGGCCTTGGCACAAATATTAGTAATATGTTGATTAAAAGTCAAGTTCACGTCCCAGATCCTTAATTTCACTGACGCGCTACAGGAGGACCCCCGATATGTGGTAATCGTCGGTGGGATGGAGGGAGCTAAATGGTTAAGCTCCCTCCATCCCACCACCATATCGATATCCCTCTGAAGCGCCTCACAGTCTTGTACGCTACTTATCTCCAAGAATAACTTCAGGTCATCAGCGAACATAAGACACCGGGCCGTCCTGACGACCTTGGGCTGATCATTTGCCATCACGATGAATTGTGTCGGCCCAAGGGTACCACCCTGGCTCACACCGAAACAACTTGCAAGGTGCCAGACTTGTACCCCAAGAGTTGGACGTACTGAAGGCGGTCAGAGAAATAGCTTGCGAAAAGTTGAAGCAGCTTCGGGATAAATCCTATCGCAGATATTTTTTTAAGTAAGACGTCATTTTGGACCCGGTCAAACGCCTTTTTGAGGTCAAAATAGGCTACGTCGATTTGCTTATTATTATCCATCTCTGTAACAGCAAAATTCACAAAGTTAATGTGGTTTGTAACTGTAGATTTTCCGGTTCTAAAACCATGCTGACATTCGGATAGTTGGGTTTTGACTTGCCTAGTGATATACAGATTCAATATCGACTCAAAGACCTTACCGAAGGCCGACAGGACCCCTTAGTTTTCAACTTTTGACCTGTCGCCACCCTTAGGTGTAGGGGTAACCCGTGAAATTTTCCACTTTGCGGGATACGTAGATGTTTTTAAGGCTAAATTATAAATAAACAAAAGTGGCTCTCTAAATACTTCTGAACAGTCCCTAAGAATAAACGGAGGAATTCCATCAAGACCTGCAGATGAATGAGCTTTTAGGCGGCGAATAGCTACTGATAAGTCGGCAGAGTCAACTATATCCACGGCGATCCGCGCGGAGCACAACGAGTCTGCTGCTTCCCGCTCGGCCTCTGCTGCAGATAGAACGGGATCACGTCATAGAATGAAAAAATTGTGTCACTTGTTTGACAGTCGAACCACAGATTATTATTATTATTGATCTATTCAGATGTGACGTCTCATGTACGCCGTAGAGTTACGAATTAAACGGACCTCCCGTTGTCCGATGTTGGTTGGGGTTACTTTGGGTGTGTAATTTTAGGTAGGTATATGTAACTAATTTTTAATATGAATGTACATTCGGCTTAAATTACGGTTGTGACCAAGGTAGATAACGGGTGCTAAGTTCGCTCGCTTCGCTCGCTCACTCTAGCTCCCGCTCGAACTCTTTCCTCCCGCTCTGAGCGAAGCAGGATCGAGTGTGCCCAATCACTGCTAATAATTTAGTTTTAAATAGGAGGAAAACTAAGTACATTAGATTTGCCTTACCAAATGTCAAAAGTAATAATAATGTCATAGTGTTGAACAAGGAGAAACTGGAATTCGTTAATAGAGCAGTTTTTCTGGGGATTCTGCTTGATTCAAGGCTACAAAGGGATTCTCATTTAGCATCTCTTGCAGGACGGCTAAGTACAGTAGCATTTGCTGTTAGAAAATTCAGTCAGTTTACGGATGTTGATACCGCGAAACTAGTCTATTTTAGTTACTTTCATAATATCACGGCAGTCTTATGGTATCTTGATATGGGGACGGACTGCAAACAACTTTATTTTTCTTTGACTTGAATGTTTGACAGGCGATTGGGAGTGTCATTTTCACTCTGAAGTCATCGTGTCCAGAAAGGTGGCTAGCGCATGCGTCGTGTGAACGCCGTGAACGGGCGCCATCATTTGGGACTGGTCATCTCTCAAACTGTCAACTGCCACGGTTTATTTAAATTACTTTTTTAAAGTAAAGTAAAGTAAAGTAAAGTAAAGTAAAGTAAAGTAAAGTAAAGTAAAGTAAAGTAAAGTAAAGTAAAGTAAAGTAAAGTAAAGTAAAGTAAAGTAAAGTAAAGTAAAGTAAAGTAAAGTAAAGTAAAGTAAAGTAAAGTAAAGTAAAGTAAAGTAAAGTAAAGTAAAGTAAAGTAAAGTAAAGTAAAGTAAAGTAAAGTAAAGTAAAGTAAAGTAAAGTAAAGTAAAGTAAAGTAAAGTAAAGTAAAGTAAAGTAAAGTAAAGTAAAGTAAAGTAAAGTAAAGTAAAGTAAAGTAAAGTAAAGTAAAGTAAAGTAAAGTAAAGTAAAGTAAAGTAAAGTAAAGTAAAGTAAAGTAAAGTAAAGTAAAGTAAAGTAAAGTAAAGTAAAGTAAAGTAAAGTAAAGTAAAGTAAAGTAAAGTAAAGTAAAGTAAAGTAAAGTAAAGTAAAGTAAAGTAAAGTAAAGTAAAGTAAAGTAAAGTAAAGTAAAGTAAAGTAAAGTAAAGTAAAGTAAAGTAAAGTAAAGTAAAGTAAAGTAAAGTAAAGTAAAGTAAAGTAAAGTAAAGTAAAGTAAAGTAAAGTAAAGTAAAGTAAAGTAAAGTAAAGTAAAGTAAAGTAAAGTAAAGTAAAGTAAAGTAAAGTAAAGTAAAGTAAAGTAAAGTAAAGTAAAGTAAAGTAAAGTAAAGTAAAGTAAAGTAAAGTAAAGTAAAGTAAAGTAAAGTAAAGTAAAGTAAAGTAAAGTAAAGTAAAGTAAAGTAAAGTAAAGTAAAGTAAAGTAAAGTAAAGTAAAGTAAAGTAAAGTAAAGTAAAGTAAAGTAAAGTAAAGTAAAGTAAAGTAAAGTAAAGTAAAGTAAAGTAAAGTAAAGTAAAGTAAAGTAAAGTAAAGTAAAGTAAAGTAAAGTAAAGTAAAATAAGTAAAGTAAAGTAAAGTAAAGTAAAGTAAAGTAAAGTAAAGTAAAGTAAATTAAAGTAAAGTAAAGTAAAGTAAAGTAAAGTAAAGTAAAGTAAAGTAAAGTAAAGTAAAGTAAAGTAAAGTAAAGTAAAGTAAAGTAAAGTAAAGTAAAGTAAAGTAAAGTAAAGTAAAGTAAAGTAAAGTAAAGTAAAGTAAAGTAAAGTAAAGTAAAGTAAAGTAAAGTAAAGTAAAGTAAAGTAAAGTAAAGTAAAGTAAAGTAAAGTAAAGTAAAAGTAAAGTAAAGTATTTATTTATTTTTCAGTTAGTAGTTCCTCGGGCGCTCTTATCGTGCATGTATTTTACATCGTTCTCCCATATAAAACATCTTTGAAAAAAATATTGATTTAAACAAGTGTTCGATGAGTTTTTTGCACGTTCTTCTCCATAGAGATCTCTACGCTTTGGAACGAGCAAATAGCTTCATCTCTTTTATTTATCTACCTTGACAATTTAAAAGTGACTGTAAATGGATTTTATCGAAATAAATGCTTTGAGTTTTGATTTTTATTCGACTTACAATTCTTAGAATTCCCAACAAAACATTATTTTGTACGCTAAATATGTAAGTGACTACAGCTAAATCTATGTTGTTTTCTTATTTAAAACGTCTATCTTTTTTATAAATATATTATATTTCAATAAGTCAATTGAAATATATCATTTCAATTAACTTTTTTCTCGAAGACAACAGAATTCATTAATTAATAGGCTAGGCTTTGTGAGAAGGAATTAATTTATTTTCAGGGTTCCGTATCCAAAGGGTAACCAACGGAACCCTATTACTAAGCTTCCGCTGTCCGTCCGTCCGTCCGTCTGTCTGTCAGCGGGCTGTATCTCAAGAACAGTAATAGGTAGACAGTTGAAATTTTCAGATTGTGTATTTCTGTTGCCGCTGTAACAACAAATAATAAAAATTAAGATTTACCCTTCCTGTGCGAGTCCGACTCACACTTGGCCGATTTTTTTTAACACCTGTCTATAAAACTGTTCAAATCCCTAAAGTTGGTCAGCGGAAAATTCTCATTGTAATATAAATAGGTATCAAGATAAATTATGTTTATTGTGTTAATGTATTAAGGTGGATGCTCCAGGGTAGCCCGCGAAATTCAAATATTTTTATGTTTTTTGCAATTTGCCGGTCAGTGTGAAGCTGTTCATGTAAGTTCATGTAGTTCGAAAGAATGAATATTTCAGAAATAATCATTCTTTCGAACTACATGAACAAAGAGGGCAATACATATAGACGATTAAAATGGTTATAATTCTTTAGATAAATACGCGTTACGGTCGCGGATCGCATTTGGTCCACATACAGCTTCACACTGACTGGCAAATTGCAAAAACATAAAAATATTTGAATGACGCGGGCTACCCTGGAGCATTCACCTTAACTCAATATTATTAGTTCAAACATGTAAAAGTATTAGTAAATATTCCTTTCGATTTTTCCGAATAATTTCCGTAAACACCCTTCTAATATTGATTTGCTGAGTGCTGATTACAATTTGTATTTTATTCATAGAATACTTTTTGAATTTAGAAAAACACAAAGGTCTTACGTTTGACGTAATTTCATACTCACTTCGGATTCCGCTGTCGAGACACGAAAGAATGGGGAAATCAAAGAAGAAGGTACTACAGTAAAGAGAAGTTCGATAAGTTGCTTAGTATTTCTCAATATTGAATTAGATACATTTCTTTCCAATACACAATTGAATGAATTTTCATAGCATTTTTAATTAAAATTTATCTGTTAGACTGTTAGGATGGCGTTCGTTAGTAATATGTCCACCATCTTTTTACACTCAGTTTCGTTTTTTTTTTTTTTAGATATGAACTTCGCTTTGATGTAGGACGTGGGCAATTTTGATCATTCTTCTTTGGGGTCCCTATTTTCTACTGCGAAAGTAACAAGTATAATTATGAATATCTCGATAAACAACAGAGGTAAGATAATATACATGCGTTGCCTTGTTTTGCAAGGTGCTTGCATTTTTATTGTTAACCATTATGTAAAATCTTATTTTCTCTTATCCTATGTAATTAAGTATACCGTATCGTAGATTTATTCCTAAAATTTAAACGAAATTCTTTAACAAGTTTTGCCACACGACTCCATATGTTGCTTCTCGTCGTCAACGATGGACACGACATCATGGTCCATTTTCTTCAATTGCTGCTTCAGCCTGTGATCTTCACAGAAGCTCGTGATCCTGTGACAAGCTTCTCGCAGTACATCTTCAGGCACGGTGAGCACGATCCGCATGAAGTTAGGATAGTTGAAACACTGAAATTTAAAAAAAAAAACAATATTTTGTATGTCGGACAAAATTATACTTATCTATCCTGTGTTAACTTATTTGTCTAATGTAATAATAACACTGTCCCAAATGATTTACTATTGTCAATAGCACAATAAATATGAAAGCTGAACTAGTGCTATTTCTGTTCAGTCTCATTCAGTCAAAAAACATCCACTACTGGACAATGGCTTTCCCAAAACGTCACAACATAGACCGGTCCTGTGCTTGGCGCATCTAGCGGACTCTAGCGGCCCTCACCAGGTGCTCGGGGTTTTGTAGAATATCAGTTGGTTGGTAGTGAAACAACGTACCTTCCCAGGAATAACAAGGACAGACTGCTCATTACACATCTGAGAAATAAAGTGAAGCTCGTCGTCGAATTTAGGGAACAATGAGGTTTTGATCTCAATCATCATATACATGGATCCTTGTGGCATGATGGGACGCAGCCCCGGAGCCTTCAGCAGTTCCGTGTAGGCTAGTTTAGCTTGACTCTGAAACACATGATTTGGTAACTCACCTAAACGTTGGTAATTTTAGTAAGCCAGGTTTCTAAATAAGTCATCTCCAGTAGCCTGGCAGAATATGACGGAATCCCTAACGTATATTTTGTCAGCTTGTTGTGCTCTTATTCTTGAAAATAAATTATATTATTATTCTTATTCTCATGCTTTTATAATTAAGTATCTATTGAATTTATTATTTTGATAAACACAGGTAGATAATAAAGGTGAGCAAAAGTAAGAATCTCTCGATTTCCTTTCTCTCTTTTCGGTTAAAGCTCCGAGTCGTCTTCATGTCTAAACTAAAAAACCGGCCAAGCGCAAGTTGGACTCACACACGAAGGGTTCCGCACCATAAACCTTATAAACGACATAATGACGGGACGAAATCTTATAATTGAAAGATTCTACCACTTATATTTAGTACCCATTTAGTAGATACAATTTTTTACCTGTCCTGAAATGTTTGTACCTCACAAGCACAAGGCATAAATGAAATTTCACGATAACACTGGCTCCGTCATTATAACGCGTTATAATGACGAGACCATGACTGTACTCCAAAACTACAACGAATTACATCGTTCTGATCGAACCAGTATTTAGTAGGTACCTAATTTAGTACCTCAACAGTGGGTGACGGATATCTTAGTAGTTTTTCCAAAAATCTTTTTCATTTTTGACATATTCCTACGCCTGAATAAATCATCATCTCATCATCATCTGCCTAGCCTTTTCCCAACTACATTGGGGTCGGTTTCAGTCAAACCGGATTCAGCTGAATACCAGTGTTTTACGTGGAACGGCTGCCTACCAGACCTCCACAACCCATTAACTGGGTAACACGGTACATCTTGGCAAGACTGGAGTCAGATTTACTGGGTTCTGACAATCCGTAACGACTGCCAAAGGTCTAAAAACTGCTAAATGACAGCCGGGACCAACGGCTTAACGTGCTTTCCGAGGCACGGAGGAAACTCGTTATGTTAAGACGGTCACCCATCCACAGACCAACCTTTGCAAGTGAGGGCCTGAGG
Organism: Lacanobia oleracea; assembly: GCA_950371165.1. Taxonomy (NCBI): domain Eukaryota; kingdom Metazoa; phylum Arthropoda; class Insecta; order Lepidoptera; family Noctuidae; genus Lacanobia; species Lacanobia oleracea. Next base: position 9,845,302 of record OX493393.1, read on the forward strand.
AGTACGCCTGAATAAATCAACGAGCAAAAATGATTTCAGTAAAGTTGCAGCTATATTTTATGCAGTCGCTTTATTATTATTTATATAATCTTATGTTATATCGGTTAGGACAAGCCGGAAAATTATTATTATAAGGTCTTGTAAGATATTTTAAGGAGTACATAATGAGTGCAAATTTTATAATTTGCTGTTATAGCGGCATAAGAAATACATAATCTGTCTCAAAACATAATCAAAAATACATAGGTAATCTCACCTCAATAAAAAGCATAGTCTCGTTGAAGAAACTTTGCGGAGTATCTTTAAGTATTCTCGGTAAAGCCTTCTGCATCAGTGTGTTCGGTCCCAAAATCCGAGTCGACATACTCAACAATCCCTTCCGAACCTCTTTACCTAAAATATTCTGGCGGTCGTGGATGATCACCCATCCCAGCCGCCAGCCAGGCACCAAAAATCTTTTCGTGAGTCCGCTACAAGTCAAAACAGGGACATCTTTGGATAGAGACGATAGCGCAGTGTATTCGTTATCGGAGAAAACGAAGTGTTCGTAGATTTCGTCAGCAATTATAGGCACGCGATTTCTCGACGCCACATCGATTATGTCTTTCAGGTGTTGTCTGGTATACACCGAGCCGCACGGGTTGGAGGGATTGTTGACGATGATCGCTGCTGTCTTCTCGTCTATTTGACTTTCGAGGCTCTCTAGATCCACTTGCCAGTTCAAGTCAGGCTGCAAACCAAAGAGAATTTGTGCAATTTAATGTTTAGTTCTTTACAAAAAATTGACTTTGTCAAAAAACCTGACCGCTAAAAACGACTGAAAAGTTCGAAGTCTGTGTTTCCAAAAGCTTACAACCCTAATCTCTTCAAAGTTAGAGTGAACAGGCTCCTTCTGGGTAGGCTCGCTCCATCGTAGATTTTGTCTCTGTCATCTCTGACATAGACTAGAGTCAAGAGCAAACCCATTACAAATAAAAAAAACAAGTCGATTTTCAAGCAGTCTTTGTTTCGTTTTTTATTCTATTCTTCTATTCTTTTCAGTCTGATGCAGTTGGTGGCATTGGATCAGTGATTGAACTGCATCAGACTGCTTGAAAATCGACTTGTTTCGAACTTTTAAGTCGTTATTAGCGGTCGGGTTTTTTGACAAAGTCAATTTTTTTATTTCCCACATATTAGTGAGTTACTTTTTTGGAATCGTCTCCTCAAGCCCTTTACCTTGATACCCTACTTGATGGGTTGCGAAAAAAAAAATTTTTTTGAAGGCATAATTTGGCGCCAAAAATACGCCATTTTGTTTTTTTTTTCATTTTGATATATCCAGTGTCATTCTCACAGTAAATACAAATCTAACGACACCTCTCAAGCTAAAATCCATCGAGCCGTTTAGGCTCTAGGGCGTGCCAAAGAAATATACATAGGTATATGTATACACACATACACACGAAAAACATAACCCTCCTTCTTTCGCAGTCGGGTAAAAATAGTTTTATCTCTAGCGCTCCCTCCGTGAAACGATCTCACATGACAATTAGCGATCTAGTTAATATCGAATTAAAATTAATAAAATCATTTGCACTTGGATTTTTAAAAATATTAATCAAATTTTAATATTTACATATCTCTATTATATTATACACCATAACATTTGTGGCCAGGATAAACTTCTTGTGTTCATTTTTATATTTTCCGTCCGAATAGAATAGAATTATCCTTAGTAGAGTTTCCAAGACTTAAAAAAATCCGGTCAAGAGCGAGTCGGACTCGCGCACCGTGGGTTCCGTACAAATTTGTAGGTACGTATTATAAACTAGCTTTTGACCGCGACTTCGTACGCGCTTATCCCGTTTTTTCCCATTCCTGTAAAAAAATCGGGAAATCCTCTCTTAGTGCCCCTACACAAGGAACCTTCTTTATATTATTAGGATTACAGTTGTACCGGTTTCATAGAATTGATTTACGGTGTAAGAATTATCGATTTTTTAAATAGATCTTTAGTAGGTACTGAACGAGGAGACTGATTGAATGAGGAGCTCGTAGCTAAGTAATAACAGTCGCCCGGGTCGATCGACCCGTATGTATGTTAAAATGGTCACCCATCCTCAGATCGATCTCGGCAAGTGTTGTTTAACCTTGAAGATCGACTCGTGTGGCTGGTATATTCCATGGCACGCTGGTATCTCGGTATGTTAAAATGGTTACCATCCATAGACCAACCTCGGCAAGCGTAGCGCTTAACCTTGAAGTTCGACCCGTGCGATGATTTATCAACAATACAGATTGTAAAAATAATTGTCATATTGATCTTCATCGTTACACAAAACGTGGTTCAAGTAGAGTAGTCGCGGGCCGACTTGAGGGTACACCCTGCCGAGGGTGCTGATCCTCCGTCACGCTTCCAGAGCGAGCCGGCCGCGCCGTACGTTCAACGCATGTTTGGGCGCATGGAGAGTCGTGAATGAATGTACGAGGTTCGACGCGCTACTATGCCTAATAGATATTGCATACAGTGCCGAGTGCGTGTAGTTTTGTAGAGTCGTTATGGGGGAGAGAGTCGCGTCCGCGTGCAAAACGTGGTTATTTCAACATGGGCTGACGTCATATTTCTGCGGAAAATCTTAACACCACCATTCAGAAAAACGCATCATCTATCGACAATGTAGTTAAACTATCAAATACAAGAACATTAAAAGAAAGATTAGATATAAAATGTTCACTTTTCTTTTACTTTAAAATTCAGTAACTGATTTTGTGCGTCGATTTTGATGAAATAAGCGTGTTACTCGGGATAACACTTAATTTTTTTAAGTAGGTACTTAAATTTTGAATCCAAGCAAGGGTTTATTACGCTCGGTGATTGGTTACGTACTTTAAATAAAAACCATATTTTTCATGATTTAATTACAAATGTAAAGTTTTTAGACTTTTCCCTATATCTGTAGGATATGACGGTATTACTTGCCAAATTTCATAGTTCTAGGTCAACGGGAAATACCCTATGAATTTTGATTCCCTTGAGAGTGTCGAAATATTAGATTTTTGCGGCATAAACGGCCGTATCTTTTTATATGTTAACTTACAACTATGACTTTTTCACAGCTTCAAGGGACCGCAGACCTGAGTATATGTTTTAAATTACAACTAGATACCTCTACGCGTTCCCGAGATAAAGGGTCTTAACAGACAGATGGACGGACAACAAAGTGATCCTATAAGAGTTCCGTTTTTTTCTTTTGAGGTATAGAACCCCAAAAATTTATAGTAAAACTTACGCATAGGTACATAATGGACAGTACAACTCACCAATAAATCATAATATTTTATGACGATCCCCAGTCCTTCTCCAAGAGTTTTATGAATTAAGTACCCGGGTCGGGGGATCAGGACATTCTGTCCAGCGTCAGCGATGACGCTGAGGGTGATGTCGATGGCGTGGGAGCAGCCGCTGCAGAGGATAACGTCATCAGCCGTAACGGTGCCCTGATGGGCGCTGTACTCCGCCACCGCCTGCCGAGCGTACCGGTGACCGATCGTAGGACCATAGTTCCGACTTTCGTTTAGCTTTGCAGCGTCACAAATAGCGTCTATAATGTTTTCAGAAGGTTGTAGATTTCCAAAGGCTGTGGGGTCGCCTGAAATTGAGAGCAGTTTTATAAAATCACGTGCCTCACTTAAGGGTGCATGTATTATTTATTACAGAATAGATGGCGGAGGATTCTGTGATTTTGGCCTCTGCTACTTAAATATCAAAAATCATTCATTTTCGGTTTGGCTAGGTATTCACCCAATCATTCAACAACTAAATTCAAAATTTAACGTCTGGTATTCGGATGATGGAACACTAGAAGGTAAAGTAGACATCGTTTTGAAAGATTTCCTATTTTTGAAAAGGCCATTCCAAATGTGAAATTTTCCTTAATGACAATACCGACAGACAAAAGACTCAACAGCACTCCAACACAATAGCTCCAGGTATCAAAATTTTAGACAAGAGTTCACTTTACCTTCTATGTTCACTAATATTGGAAGACAGTTTTCTCCATTCATTGACGACAAAATTAATCGTTTTAACGATATTTCGGAAAGACATAATAGTACATTATTATCTTAGGGCTGAAACTAACTGATTTAGTCCAAGACGGCGTTAGTAATAGTTCGAGGGACTAAATAAGTCTTTCACCCGAGGTAAACACTGTGATTTTACACTGAATACAAGGAAAGTAAAAATAAAAACACGAATTAGCTAAAGAAAAAACACATAATTATCTGAATCTGATGAACTCATCGTGTTAATACAAATCTTTGCTATACGTAAAAAGTCTGAACAAAACTTTTAACTGAAAACCGACGTTTCCGTCTTCGGTTAACAGCAATGAACAGTTTACCTACCAAAAGGATATTAACTCCATCATTGGTTAACTGAGTGTCTTGCTTGACCGATGCAGTGAACACCTGGAAAGTGGTTTGCCCGAATACGGCGTTGCCCTATAACCCATTTTCCAGCCGGAATTCCGTTGGTACGGAATAACCTCTTAAATACGACCACCAACACTGCGGAGCGTGCCCGCCCGCTGGCTGTGGGTGAATGGGAGTCTTTGGCTACAGGCACTACCGTCACCCAAATAGGTACAATGCTGAGTGGCGGTACTTTCCGGATCGCTACGTGGCTGCGTCGTGGTGCTCCTAGCGGAGCTCTACTCGGTGTCAATACGGTGAAGCAATCGACCGCCTCGGACACCATGGCCTGTCCTGCAGTAGGAGCGCTGGTCGGTTAGCACGACACGCCAGCATTAATGACCTCATCCATCGATCTCTTGTCACCGCTCCGGGGTGCCAGTTGTATTTAGAACGCAACGGCTTGGCATTGGCACGCGACGATGGGAAGAGGCCAGCGGGTCTAAAAACGCCACTATAGCAGATTCAGAAAACAAATCGCGCTATCGGTCACTGTCAAATTTTCCCAATCAAGCTTGAAGCTAATGCGTTAGTGATAAAGATCAAAATGAAAGACAGATTGTTGTGCGATTATTATTATGATTCTAATATAATTCTCCTAAAGTGGCCTTTAGCCCCCCCATGATGGGATGACCATAATGTCATGTCATGTGTGTGTGTGTGTAAGGTGGGTAGGCCTTTGATGTGGGATGCAACAAGTGTCGACACCCAAGGGTGTCCATGGATGGGATGTCCCAAAGTAAGGAATAACGAAAAACACTAGAAAAGGAGTCTCGAGCCCGATTGATGAAAACTAAAACAGCATAATTGGAATTTGGGAAAAGCGTTATTCCTAGCCGGGAATAAAACTTGGGTATTGGTGTTATAAAACCATTCAAAAAGTCGCTACCTACTAAGGATAAAAAAAAATTCTGGGGAAGGTTTGCTGGTACCAATTGGTACCAGCCGAGCTCAACGGCATCATGAATTGACTGGGACCAATTAGTACCAGCAGCCGGACGATAGTCTATAAAATATATAGTAGGTAGATTATGCATCGAGGCGATAAAGCAGGTGTCTTATAATACGGGCGTCATATTGAATCCTGAAAACAAATTAGGATTCAAGAGTTAACTCCCGAGCCTTGCGAGGAACTTTAGAGTTTAACTCGTGAGTTAAACTAAACTAAAAGCGAGGGAGTTAATTCAAGAATCCTGAATGCAACGAGGGATTTAAGCTAGTCCAAGGCAAAGCCACCTTTATCCCTGAGGAGTACACTCTACTTTTTACACCCACTGCGAGAAAATTGTGCTCAAGCCATGAAAAGAGGTAGCGCGCGTGGTCCTCCACTGCTAGGAGTATAAGTCGCACATCCGGAGCTGTGTCCCCGTCCACCACCGGGCAATAATATTGTACTGAATTTCATTATAACCCGCCCAGCAATAATGTGATTTAAATTTGAAACCCAATTTTGACGGCTCGCTGCACGTAGCAACGGAGACCGACGGGAGCCGCTCGCGGGTTAGAATGACGTAGGTACTTTAGGTTAGGTGTGCATTGCCAATCATTTGACGTTTTCATGCAGGTGATATGAAACTGTAGATTATGCAGCGAGGGGATAAAGCAGTGTCTTATGTCACGGGCGTCATATTGAATTCCGAAGACAATGAAGGATTCAACTGGAGTTTATACAAGTATCCTGAATGCAGCGAATAATTCAAGCTAGCCCAAGGGAAAGACACCTTTGTCCCTGAGGAGCATACTCTACTTTTCACACCTACTGCGAGAAAGTTATGCTCTAGCCACGAAAAGAGGTGGCGCGCGTCGGCCTCCACTGCTAGGAGCGGTCGCGCGCACGAAGCCACGGCTACAGCCAACCGCCGAGCAATAATATTGTACTAAATTTAATTATAACCCGCCGGGCAATAACGTGATTTGAACTTGGAACGCATTTTGACTGCGCTCGCTCCACGTAGACACGGACGGGGTACGCTCGAGGGTTAGAATGACGTACTTACTTTAGGTTAAGTTTGTTTGCATGGCAAATAATTTGACTTTTTCGTGCAGGTGGTGAGAAAAGTACTTTATGTGCTAATTAGTCGAATAGTAAACAAAATTTTTGCAAAGAAAACATGTTTTTCGTGTTCTAAAACTGAAATTAGCAATTTTTAACATACCTACCTATCTAATTTATTCCAAACACTATTCATCGATGAAGCAAAAAATAGCGCTGTTTTGTGTTTTTTAATCCTGCATGTAAACTGACCTGCATCATAGGTATAAGTAGACCGGATAATATAACGGATATACCCGGAAAAATTGAACTTCACGCTGATCACTTGGCAATAGGATATTTTCCTAAACCTCCCTGATGCAGAGGAGCCGTGGCAGTGCCAACGATTCTGATTGTAATTTATGAAAGTACTGGGCGTTTAAAATAATTATGATGTAGATAATCTTCGGTGGTGTCGGATTGGAAGTTATTAATATTTTTACTGTAGCGGCATCACAAGAAAAACCAACGGAGCAATTCAATATCGCAGCAAAAAAGAACCGCAACGCCATCTTTTCCGGTCAGTGTGAAGCTGTATGTGGACCAAATGCGTTCTGCGACCGTAACGCGTATTTATCTAAAGAATTATAACCATTTTAATCATCAATATAGCCCTCTAAGTTCATGTAGTTCGAAAGAATAAATATTTCAGAAATAATCATTCTTTCGGACTACATGAACTTAGAGGGCTATATTGATGATTAAAATGGTTATAATTCTTTAGATAAATACGCGTTACGGTCGCAGAACGCATTTGGTCCACATACAGCTTCACACTGACCGGAAAATTGCAAAAAACATAAAAATATTTGAATTTCGCGGGCTACCCTGGAGCATCCACCTTAAGCTACCGAGGTTTGTGGTGCATGGACACGATTAAATACAACGGTTTAAGTAACATAGTGGGTCTGACAGGCTACAGTTACCAGCCCGCCTGCATGTGCGGGGAACAGTATGAAGAAGTACTTAGAATGTAAGTATTATGTTATGTCATACATAAACCTTCATAACTATCTATTCATTGTGTAGATTCAAAAACTTTGTAGTACCTACCTAGATATAAGTACGTATGTAGAGGTAGGTAGGTACTACGCGACGACACCCTACTATAATATATTGTATGATACGAGAGTGGTATGCTGGACTTGACCTCAGTCCGCCTAAATGCCACAATCTGCGTATAATAGAAGATTGAAAACAACATAAGGTCACCAAAATTATTATTAAAATAACTTGTCCCACACGTGACACGAATGACACCACCGAGATAACACTCCAGTTCAAAATAAATGAAACTAAGAGAACAAGTTATTGTCACGTGGGTAAGCCGCGGACACATTCGAGTGAGATTTTACAAAGAGATACATTGAAATAGTTGCCGGAAAATACTGAGATTGTTTTTAACCGACTTCTTCAAAAAGGAGGAGGTTCTATGTTCGGCTGTATGTATTTTTTTTTTATGTATGTTCACCGATTTCTCCGCCAATTCTGGTGAGATTTTAGTAACGTAATTTTTATTTTGTTGTAAAGACAAAGTCGGGGCAGAAAGAACAACATAAATTGTATTCTAATATATAAAGCTGAAGAGTTAGTTTGTTTTGTTTACTTGAACGCGCTAATCTCAGGAACTACTGGGCTAATTTGAAAAATTATTTAGTGTTTGATAACCCATTTATCGAGGACGGCTATAGGCTACATAAATCATCACGCTAAGACCAATAGGAGCGGAGCAGACGAAGTTGCGCGGGTCGACTAGTAAAAAATAACAAGAGAGATTTAAAACCGACTTCTTCAAAAAAGAGTATCATCATCTTACGTCGCTGAGCTGATGATGCAAGGTATAAGTTAGGATCTGATGATGGGGATCCAATGAAAAATGTTTTTTCACCGATGTTTTCGCCAATTATCAACCGATTAGGATGATTCTTTTTTTTAATGTGGAATTTCCCGTTCTAGTCCCATTTCAATTTGGTGAAGATCTGATGATGAACTTCGGAGGTAGGCAACGGCAACTCTTCAATAAATGATAGCAAATGGATCATAACATAACATAACATCGCGTACCGTCGGTACGCTGTGCAGCGTACCCTACGCTCCGCACTAAAGAGTGAAAAATAAAAAACTTTTTACAGAAAAAAAAACCGACTTCCAAAAACAAAACACTCGGTGTCACAAAAACGAAAAAATAAAACACCGACTTCCAAAATTAAAGTTATTTTAGATTTTGTTGGTAGTTTTGGAAGTCGACAGTGTTTCTTTTTTTTCAAAAAATTTAAATTGGTTTTGTGTTGACTTCGGTAAGTCACTCATAAGTTCATAGCCCCATATACCTAACTAATTGTCTTTTGACTGATTTAACTTTCATTAGATTCAATGCTATGACAAATTATAAATTTAGGCAGATCATATGCTTGTATCCTCATGTTTAAAAACCAGATAGATACCTATTTTTTCTAAGAATGTTATTCGCGTGTAAAAATAAATCGCACAGATCGCGTGTTCCACACCGACCAATGATAATCGAGATAAATGTAAATTATAAAAGCTGTTATCTAATAAGCAGAATGAGAATTTCGCGCCACTATTAATTTATGCGAAAGTCTGATCTATAATAATGCAATCAACTAACGGTTAGGCATGATAGCATACCTAATCTCAAATGCAAATAACCATAAAAAAACCGGCCACCGAGGGTTCCGTACAAATTTGTAGGTACGTATGTACCTATGTATTATTGCTTTAAATATTTTTTTTTATGATTTAATTACAAATATATAGTTTTCAGACTTTTCCCTATATTTGTAGTAAGTAACTGACGGCATTACTTGCCAAATTTCATAGTTCTAGGTCAACGGGAAATACCCTTTACATTTTGATAACCTTATTGAGTTGAAATGAAGAATTGAGTATCAAAATAGGTATACGTTTTTAGCGGCATAAACGGCCGTACTTATAACTTTTTTACGTTATCTTAGAAGTTTGATTTTTTCATAGCTTCAGACAGTAAATCAAGTATTTGGTTTTAATTTCAACTCGATACCTCCGCGCGTTCCCGAGATAAAGGGCCTTCGGACGGACAACAAAGTGATCCTATGGTTCCGGTTATTATTTTTGAGGAACGGAACCCTAAAACGCCATTTGTCGTTAGTCCACTGAAACTGTTTCATCCTGGCGGGTGGAAATGGCTATACTATGACTGTCTATAAACATCATCGCGAAAAAAAATGATTTGGCGACATCCATTCTACACCATCCATCCGATATCATCCGTCTGTCACCACCATCCATTCAATATATAATGCAATTTTTTTCGAGTCCGACCGAACCATCGATTTCGGTGGAAATGGTGATATTGAGAGCCAACGGGTAAATTTAATGAATTAAAAAGAATATAAAAACAAACAACTTTTATGGGATAGTTTTGAAAAAAATGTGCAGATTATTAAAATGTTTTTAAACCTGAAATATCTACTTATCTCTTTAATACAATCAAAAGATGCTGAACTGTTTAGGTAATAGTCAAGTATTAGGTATAAGTACCTACTTAATTGCGCTGATGACACCGTCGTCATAGTTACAATAAATAATAAAATCTATAAAAAGTCTGTGTATTGTTTTATTAAATAGCTATCTGGAACTCTATTGCTAATTACTTAGTTAGGAACCTACTTTTTTAAAGTTAGTGTCGTGAACTAGTGGCGCTGCAACTGATGTAGGTACCTAGTATTTCTATAAATCGCCTATTCAATCTACATATCATGTTCCAGTTGGTACTGATTCTATTAGTTCTCGAACCCTATCAACCTATAGAAGATCAAACTGGAATTGAGAAACGTTCTGTAACACGGCCCTAGATTGCAAGATTTAAACTGAACATAGGTACCTACCTTCACGTACTAACATTCTGAACGTCTACTTGTCAAGTTAAAAAAAAGCTTGTAAACGTCAAGTGGATCTTGTCAGCCAGACTTGTCCTCACAAAACAATTTAGACCCGGTCGTTTGTTTACTAACGTTAGTAAATAAACGACCGGGTCCGGACCAGTTTATCCCTAATATCGGTCCCTCATTCATCACTACTGACAACAATACAATCATCATCTGCCTAGCATTTCCCCAACTATATTGGGGTCGACTTCCAGTCAAGCCGGATTTTGCTGAATACCGAGGAGCGGCTGCCTACCAGACCTCCACAACCCATTATCTGGGTAACACGGACGTACTTCATGGCAAGACTGGAGTAAGATTTACTGGCTTCTGAGTATCCGTAATAATAATTAATACTAATTTATCGAACTAGCGCTGGGACGGATCTGCCAGATACCCAGCTTGATACCTTTGAGTCAATTGAGAAACGAGCCAAGGATAGGCTCGTCGAGTCGAAGCTCCAAAGTCTTGAGCATCAACGCCGAGTCGCTGGCCTGTCGGTTTTCTATCGGTTGCATTTTGGGGAGAGTGCGACGAAATGACATAATTTAATTCCGCCAAGCCCGTTCCATCATCGGACCACAAGACGTATGGCGATGCGCCACCGGTGGACATCTAACCCACAAGCACAAAACGTTTTGGGAACACATTAATTGTGCATACAGCTAAGGAGTGGAATTTTCTGCCAGAGTCTGTATTTCCTGGTAGCTACAACCTGGGAGTCTTTAATTCAAGAGTGAATAGGTTACTTCTAGGCAAGCGTGCTCCGTCTTCGACTTCATCATCGCTTACCATCAGGTAAGAAAGTGGTCAAACGTATGCCTATCAATAGTACAAAAAAAAACGCCGCGATGATGCAGACATTGGATAAGTGATGTATTTTTATTTATGAATTCTAAGTACTGTAATTGCTCCACCAATTATCTGAAAGTGTAAAGCCAACCCTGACCACAGGTCGTGACTCGTGACGGCACGGTAAGTTAAATATTGATGATTTTAATAGATCTATTATAAATAGGTAATGTTTAGCTGCGGACGTCATTGATCGACGAAAGAAATGCTAACGAAAACTATGAGATTATTTCAGCAAACAAACTAAACAATGGATAGTTTGTTCCTAGATTTCTCTAAAACATTCGACACCATTTTTGCCTTCAACAGACTTTTTTAACTGTGATAAAATAAAGCCATTTAAAAAAAAATAGCCGAAGTTTACTTTAAGTTACATTAAAGTCGCTGCATTTTGGCAAAGTTCTTATCTGAGCAAACTGTATAGTCATTTGATTATGTATTGACTGACGAACCATTAGACTTTGGCGTTCCTTAAGGCAGTATTTTTGGACCTCTACTTTTCTATTTCAAACGTTAATAACTTTACACGACGAGGTCTAATAGAAGTCTAAGTACATCAAATACGGCTGGATTTTATGGTTTCAGTGAATAATAATACGTATGTATGGGTTTCTCAGAACAAGAAGCTATTGCTACAAAACTTGAGAAGCGTTGCAAAAGCGTTTTGAATAATCCCTAATCGAAGTTGTGATCGGAAATAGTGTTTTGAACGACAAACTGGTATTCCCCGTGCAATCACGTGAATTTATTTATTAAGATCCATCTACGATCCCAGTACCAACGAAATACGACTTGCTTATAAAAAATACCGCCCAAGTGCGAGTCGAACTCGCCCACCGAGGGTTCCCAACAAATTTGTAGCTACAAATTACTTTAAATAAAGACTATATTTTATGATTTAATTACAAATGTATAGTTTTCAGACTTTTCCCTATATTTGTAGTATAAGAGTACGGTATTACTTGCCATATTTCATAGTTCTAGGTCCCTGAGAGTGCCGAAATATACGTTTTTTGCGGCATAAACGACCGTATCTTTTATTACACCACAAACCGGAGTATATAGTTTTAATTTCAACTCAATACCTAAACTACGCGTTCCCGAGATAAACGGTCTTGACAGACAGACGGACGGATAACAAAGTGATCCTGTAAGGGTTCCGTTTTTATCCTTTTGAGGTACGGAACCATAAAAACAATACCGAAATTATATTTCCTTTGGTACACGTTATTTAAAAATGATGCCGATTCGCTATTTAAGTAGGTCCTTTAGTACGATAAAATATAGACTATGGTACCATAGTCCTATTTTTATTAATATCTATTTAAAAAAACACACACTATGTGCTTAGGGTAGTCTTATAAATGAATACGACACGGAAGGCTGGGCACTTATATCAGGAAATATACATAGGTCATCTTTCGCCAATCGCATACCATACGCTAAAATTATAGATTCTTCTGGTAATTTTGAATTAATGTATTATTCAAAATTATTAATTAACCATCTGTACCAATATTAGCTAAATTTTAACCCAGCAAAACAACCTTCTGCAACCTTTCTGTGCTCGGGTGAACGTAACCACTATAGTAATAAATACTTATTAACAATTAACTGGGGCACAGTAATGAATAGGTATCTACTTATTAAAAACTGGCCAAGTGCGAGTCGGACTCGCTTGCAAACGGTTCCAAACCAATTTAAATTTTTACATGTTATTTTAACACTACTCTTGTAATCTTTACGTAAGTATATAGAACTGTTATACAATTTTTTTTCAAAATTTTTGGCTTAGTAGTTTCGGAGATAAGGAAGGGAATGGTCATTTTTGGTCTAACTTCTTGAATAACTTCAAAGTTTTTTTTTTACTATTGATAGGCACGCGTTTGACCACTATCTCACCTGATGGAAAATGATGATGTGGTCGGAGATGGAGCACGCTTGCCTAGAAGTAACCTAGCTATTCACTCGTGACTTCATTTAAAAGTATTTATAAAAGTTATTTATTACAAAATTATGAAAAAAAATATAATTAAAACTTTCACAGTACCTAAGCTCTTTCATTTGATACGATACGATTTAGGTACCCAAAAACCAACGAACCCCGCCAAAATGAGCCCTATACTAAAAATTTCATCACGCGTCCGTGTTTGGGTTACAGAAGTTCATATGTATACCAAATTTCAACAGAATCATCCAGTAGATCCGGAGAAAACGGCTGTGACAGACGGACAGACAGACACCCGAGTGATCCTATAAGGGTTGCGTTTTTTACGGATGTTTGGAACCCTAAAAATGATATTCAAGTTAGAATATAATACATTACTAAATAATCAACACAACAACCAATAATAACCAGAACAAATGAAAAGAAATGAAAGAATTTTTTTTTGAAATCTAAGCAGTTTATGCATCACTATTTGGTTTCTAACTAACACTTTGGGTGAGTATCTACTAAATAAGGTTAGCATTCGTTAGTTGATTATTTGTAATCCAACAATTTAGGTAAGTACTAACAGTTACAATAACATAAAAATAAACTTAAGAAAAACCTATTTAGTTCAAGTTGTACAAAAGGGGCTACCCCCTTTAATTTGCACTACTTGAACTAAATAGGTATCGAACTAAAATATCTAAAAATGTTGGTACCTATTGTAAGCACTTATCAATACAAACAAATTTTACTTCGGGGTTGCTCTAAAATCGCTAAAAAAACAAATCAGCTTTTTCCTGTAGTAGGTAGGTATACATTTTAAAGCGTTTTGTTGGCGATTTCAGGTTTGATATCATTGCAAAATATTTTCATAATGGAGAGTTCAGTGACCCTTTCAGAGGTTTTTATGTAAGTAATTTAAATTAACTTTGTTATGGGTAGGTACATCATAGGTGGGGTACCTATGTAAGCTCTATTACTATACTTAATATCTTATTCTTCAAGTAAAAGAACATATAGAGCTAAAGGGCTTTTACTATTTTTTTATTTTTTTTTAGCTCTATAGGTTCTTTAGGCCTTAAAGGTCCCCAATAGGGTCCAACAGACCGTGTTAAAAACAAATGTGCCACTCACCAACTGAGAGAGGGATGTACGACTTATTTGGATTCGGCTTTATTTGCAGAGTTTCAATGATGTCTCGTATAGGATTAAATGTATTGCTTGCTAACGACGAAGCTCGCACGTCCCATTCCTTACAGCCCCGTAATCGACACGACATCTTCTTATCAGATCGAGACTATAATGACGATCATTTTTCTTTACTCCTCACTTAAGTACGGCTATTACTCGCTAAACTAGAAATGCAAATTAGCCGATATTTATGAAACAATTTTGTTCACTTCTCTTTGATGAAAACATCTGCTATTAATATATTTTAGGGTTCCCTTGTAGTAGGGAAAATAATTATAAATTTCGTAGTTATTGTGTCTACCTATCTATCTATCTAATACATTTAAAAGAATAGTTCTTATGTAGATATACTACTCTGTCAAGAAAGTACCGGGAAAAGATCAATAATACACAAAATGTCTGTTATTCATCCAAATTTATTTTATCACCTTCAAATTATGCTCCTTTAGAAACGATACACTTGCGCCAACGAATAATCCATTCATCAAAACATTTTTTAAACGCTGCTTTCGGAATTGAGTTCAGTTCTGGCCGCGAATTCTCCTTTATGTCTTCTATCGATTGAAAACGGGTGCCACGAAGTGGTAATTTGAGTTTAGGAAAAAGAAAAAAGTCAGCAGGAGCCATATCTGGTGAATATGGTGGTTGCTGGATGGTATTTGTTGAGTGTTTGGTTAAAAATTCGTTCACAATGATAGCCTTGTGCGAAGGCGCATTGTCGTGGTGCAAAATCCAAGAATTTTCTTTACGCTCAAATAATATTATTTATTTACCGTTAGACCTTCCGGTAAGAATTCAGAGTGCACAACACCGCGATAGTCAAAGAAAACAGTCAACATGACTTTAACTTTTGGTCGACTTTGGCGTGGTTTTTTCGGTTTCGGTTCAGTTGGAAGGCGCCACTCCGAAGCTTGTTGACTAGTTTGCATGTCAAACTCGTAAACCCACGTCTCGTCACCAGTAACAATGCGTTTCATGAATGTTGGGTCCGAACTGACTCGTTCTAGCATGTCCTTAGCGACTTTCATGCGATTGAGTTTTTGGAGAAAATTCAGATCTTTTGGGACTAGCCGAGCAGCAACATGTTTCATACCCAAATGATTAGTTAAAATGGTACGGATCGACTCGTGAGATACAGAAAGTTCGGCGGCTATCTCTCTCAGAGTTGAATGGGGATTTTCAGTCATTATTTCCTTCACTTTTGCGATGTTAACTTCAGTTGCAGACGTTGACGGCCTACCAGAGCTAGGCAAATCTTCCATCACATCTCGACCGCTTTTGAACGCTTTGAACCACTCATAAGCACGAGTTTTTGATAAAGTCGATTCACCGTAAGCCTTCTGTAACATTTTCAGTGACTCCGAACACGAAATTCCATTGGCGATGCAAAATTTAAGACAAACTCTTTGTTCGATATTTTTGTCCATTATGAAATTCGCAATACACACTATATATGATATTACTAAAACCAGCACTGTATTTAATATAAATAACAGATGCAACTCAAACTCCGCGCCAAAATGGAAAACAGTTGTGCCAATCTAACAACTACAAAAAAACAAAAATTTGAATTTGGAACCATAAACAAATCATCCATTCCCGATACTTTTTTGACTGAATGTATATGTACCTATATTATTATATAATCTGAATCTCGAAAACGGCTCCAACGATATTCATGAAAAATAGCAATTTATACTAGGTACCTAATATTAGGTCTTTACCTATGAAATTGCCGTTCTGCAGTACTGGCCATTTCAAATCAAAATAATTTTTGTTTGGCTAAGAATTCTAATTTCAAATTAATTTTATTTTAATACATGGTTTTTTTTTCCAAAAGTCTAGTCATTTGTTTATTGATTAGTGTTACATTTTCATCGCATTTCAATCTTTTTCGTCATCATGGATACGTTAAAAATTCGAGTAATTATGGAATATGAATACCGTCGTGGCAGCAACGCGGCACAAGCGGCACGCAACATCAACGACGTTTACGGAGCTAACACAACAAACCAACGCACCTCCTGTTATTGGTTTGCTCGCTTCCGTTCTGGAAATTTTGACCTGAAAAATGAACCTCGCGGTCGTCCGAAGACTTTGGTCGACAATGACGAATTAAAGGCGATTGTGGAAGCTGATGATACACAATCTACGGCTGAATTAGCAGCAGCTTTCGACGTGAGCGTCAAAACAATATTGGTCCATTTGCGTCAAATTGGCAAGGTAAAAAAGCTTGACAAATGGGTGCCCCACGAGCTCAATGATCGCCAGCGCGAAGTACGCGTCGAGACGTGCCTTGCACTGCTCAACAGACACACAAATGAAGGAATTTTGAACCGCATTGTTACCTGCGATGAAAAATGGATTCTGTTTGATAACCGCAAGCGCTCAGCAAGTTGGTTGGATCCTGGTTCAGCACCTAAACAATGCCCTAAACGAAAACTTACCCCTAGAAAAGTGATGGTAACTGTTTGGTGGTCTAGCGCCGGTGTGATTCATCACAGCTTCTTACCAAACGGGGTGAGCATTACTGCAGATGTGTACTGTGAAGAACTGAACACAATGATGGAGAAGCTGGCACATCTCCAACCAGCATTGGTCAATCGCTCGTCTCCGCTGCTCCTGCACGACAACGCGCGACCTCATACTGCACAGCAGACGGTCTCCAAGTTGCAAGAACTGGGGTTGGAAGCTCTCCGTCATCCGCCCTACTCACCAGACCTTGCGCCTACAGACTACTACTTTTTCCAGAATTTGGATAACTTCTTGGCGGGAAAAAAATTCAATACCCGAGAGGCAGTACAAAATGCCTTTGAAGAATTTGTTGCCTCCCGTCCAGCTGATTTCTTTAAGAAGGGCATCAATAAACTGCCACTGCGTTGTCAAAGATGCATTGATTGCATGGGTGATTACTTCGATTAATACAAATAAAAAATACATGAAATCAATTCCTTTAAATTTTTTCATACAAAACGGCAATTTCATAGGTAAAAACCTATTATTAAATATGTATGCGAAAGTGTGCAGGTAGATAATGACCGTCTGTCACATTAATAACGCTGGATAGAAAAAGAAAGAAAACTGACAGATACACACAATGTACTATACAGTATAGTCTCACTAATCCGACACTATTAAAAACCAAGGGGTGACGGATTACTGGATTGCTTAGAAAAAGTCAAAATAAATAACAGTAAGCATTTGCGATTTACTTGTAGTAGCGGCATCATTAAGGCGGCTCTCTCGAAAAAGCTTTAAAATTGTGTGCAGATGAAGCAGTACGTAATTTGGGATAGTCAGAATTTATGTATCGGTATCACATAATAAGAAAAAAAATCACCATATTATTATAACAAAAGACTAAAAAAAATATCTAAGTACTGCTTTGCAATACAAACGAAAATAAATTGGTTTTGTTACTTTATAAAAATAAGTGTTATTTTTATTATAAGTAAACAATAAAAACACGGGTAACGTAGTGGCGCGTAGAGGTGTAGTTAGCACCGTTTGTATGAAGAAGGTCATTGGCATGTATACAAACCTTAATAAGGAAATATAAATAAAGCGGTGGGTTAGACGCGGGCGGAGGGTGCCGGATTATTGGATGTGCCGAAGTACCAAAGTGCTTATTGAGACTCTCATCATCATCTTCATCATATCAGCCCAAAGGCGTCCACTGCTGGACATAGGCTTCCCCCAAGCGTCGCCACAACGACCGGTCCTGCGCGTCTCGCATCCATCCGCGACCTTCACCAGGCCATCGGTCCATCTTGTGGGAGGCCTTCCAACGTTGCGTCTTCCAGTACGCGGTAGCCACTCCAGAAGTTTTCCACACCATGGAACATCTGTTCTGCGAGCAATGTGCCTTGCCCACTGCCACTTTAGTTTGGCGATCCTTCGGGCTATGTCAGTAACCTTGGTTCTCTTCCGGATATCATCATCCTGATTCGATCACCCAAGGAAACTCCAAGCATTGCCCTCTCCATTGCCCTTAGAGTGACTTTGAGCCTTCTGATGAGGCCCATTGCGAGCGACCACGTTTCAGTTCCATATGTCATCACTGGCACCACGCACTGATCATAGACTTTCGTCTTAAGACACCCCGAACGCTGCCCAGCCGAGTCGGATTCGACGGTTGACCTCTTTCTCGAAGTTGGCCCTAACTAACTGGACCGTTTGTCCTAGGTAGACATACTCTTCTACAACTTCGATTGTAGAGTTTCCGATCTTGTTGGAAGTGGGTGCTACATGGGTATTTACCATGATCTGGGTTTTGTTCATGTTCATTTTGAGACCCACTCTTTTGGAAGCTCTACTGAGGTCATCGAGCATTGTACTGAGATCCTCCGTAGTCTCAGCGATGACGACTATATCGTCCGCAAATCTAAGGTGACTGATGTACTCGCCATTGACATTAATGCCTAGCTTTCTCCAGTCAAAAATCTTGAAAACATCCTCCATTACGGCCATGAACAGTTTTGGAGAAATGACGATTCCCTGCCTCACACCCCGCTGCAGGAGGATAGGTTTAGAGGTCTGATCCTGAAGTCGGACGTTTTTGTACAAACATTTCAGCACCTCGATTTACCGAGAGTCGATCAGGCACCGTTGGAGAGACTGCAGCACAGCCAAGTCTCGATCGAATCAAAGGCTTTCTTGCCCCTCTGCTTTTTTTTTTTTTTTAATTGGGACAAGCCCGCCACACATGCCTCTCTGCTTAGCAGAGGAGCAGAGAGGAGCTCTTCCGTTTTTTGTATTGCCTGACGGAGCGTATCTACGTGGTCTATGGTGCTGAAACCGGAATCCGGCTTGTTCGGGAGGCTGGAGGTCGTCAATCCTGCGTGCGAGACGGTTCATGATGTGATGATGCTCAAAAACAGCTTGTAGACATGGCTTAGAAGTGAGATGGGCCTATAGTTCCTAAGCAGGGCGTTGTCGCCCTTCTTAAAGAAGAGTACTACTACACCTCTACCCACCTCTACCCCATGCCTGTGGCGTTTTCCCCTCGAGTATGACGGAATTAAACAGTTCCTGAAGGGCATAGGCGTATATTTGGGCCGTGACCACCCCAGAATGGTCTGAGGCTCACCTCAGGATGCTTGAGGACCGGGTCCTAGGCTGGACACTTATTCATAAAATCATTATCAATCATATAAACTACCTACCACCGTGAAACCTTTTTTTTTTAAGAATGGGAAATCATCAAATGACTCCTCCCGCTCTGCGTGAAGCAGGAGGGAGTGTCAGACTCTTACTGACTAAAACCCCTCCGTGTTCCTCCTAATGCCCTTTGTGTTCCAGGGCCGCGGTGACTCTTTCGAAAAGATTCCGCAACCCTGGCTGACCTCCGTGAAACCTACAATCACATTATTACCTACATAATACAAAAGCCAGACATTTAAAACGTCTTAGGTGCCAATAGAGCCATAGAGAAATGCCAACAGTGCACAGGTGTACGCTACTATATCTATACCTACTTCTATCTGTACTAATATATAAAGCTGAAGAGTTTGTTTGTTTACTTAAACGCGCTAATCTCAAGAACTGCTGGTCCGATTTAAAAAAAATATTTCAGTGTTAGATAGCCCATTATCGAGGAAGGCTATACGAGATATCATCACGAGACGAAGTTGCGCGGGTCAGCCAGTCATTGATAATTTCGCTGAAATCCAGCTCCCGCAGTAGGCGGTTTTGCCTCATTGTAGTTCTTAGCCTCCTTGACTTCTGGGGTGGCGAAATTTATTGGCCTGGGGCGCCAAATTTCAAAATACGCCCCTGACTAGGTGGCATCACTAAGGCGTTATTTTTGTAGATAATAAACTACTACATTATAGAGCCATTTATTACCGGTTCAAGCATAGGCTAATATAATACCTAATGTTCAAGGAGCAGCTAGTCTATTCTGTAAATAATCATTCCGATATCGAGCTTCACCTGAGTGACAATTAAACCTCATAAAGTGAGCTTTATAACCTACAACATAAAGGTCTAACGTTTGACGTAATTTGATACTCACCTCGGATTCCGCTGTCGAGATCAGATACGTAAATGTTGTTACAGAATAGGGGTACCTACTGTACGCCAAGGAACAGAAGGGGCCGTGACTGCGCTCACGCAGGTGCTCGGCTATCACCGCTATGGGGCGGAATGTTAAAAAGACATTATTGTTGGAAATAATAATCTACGACATTATAGGTAGAGCCGGTTCAGGGAGCTGTACGCTATTGAGGAGAAGGAGTCCGTGACTGCGCTTACGCAGGTGCTCGGCTAAGGTTTTCTGACATTTGACAAAAATGAAATTTTATCATCAAAATCACTTTTTCAACTATTAGTAGCTCCAACTGGTGACGTATTTTTCCTGGAAACCCCTCATCGGCAGAAAGAGGCGCAGAATCGTGAACGTTGGAAAGAATGGAGGGAGTAATTTGCCCAGCAGTGGAACAGTAGGTATAGTCTAGTAATAGCCTAATAGTTATAGTACTTAATAGTTATTCTTTTGACCCTTCACTTTGGAAAAGGAAGGAAAATGGAGGCTGTTTTTACAGCAATACTTATATCGATAGGTGTATAAAAACTCTCATAAACTCACATTTAATTTTTATACACAATTGCGAGAATTTTAGTTTATTCAATGAAATAAAGCAGGCTCAGAGTGAACAGCCTCCTTCTGGGTAAGCTCGCTCCATCGTAGACTCTGTCTCTTTCATCTCTGACCTAGAGTCAAGAGCAAGCCATGTTGCGTGTGTTTCCCGAAATATAACCCAGTATACAGGCCAGGGCCCCAAGTCTGCTATTACAATAGTGTCAGAATGGTCGATCACTGCTCTCATAATTGTTGATTTTGACAAGTTTGGTAATCTACTAACATAATAGTGTCATTATGACTTTCCAATGATCAATCACTGACACTCCACTGAACGAAATGGCATAAAATGGTAATCTCGTACATACCTAATGACAGTCGTATGCGGTAATCTGCTAAAATTTTGACAGTTCCATCGATCAGTGACCTATCATTAGAACGTAATTGTGTAGTCATTGCTTTTCCAGTCACTGCGCCATTCTATCGGCGTTTTATATCCAATATTTTTTGGACAAACTTCGCCCTTCATTGGTGCGGCTGCTGGAGCCAAGCGCCAGGTGTCAGTGGCTTTCGAGAAACTCAATGAGAGCCGAAAGGAGAAACCGTAACTCCATAAAAACTTGGGCCTGGCGTTACAGAGCTGGATTTCGCCATAAATTAGAGCATTTAGGAAGGTTTCACGAGCCCAATTTTGACCCACTGACCAAATCAGATAATATTTGCCCATATTTTAGGTTATTATTTTTAAATAAGTTACTAGCTTTAGCTCGCGACTTTGTACGCGCATATCTCGATTTTTTCCGTTCCCGTATAGCCTAACAATATAAAAATAATTTTTCAAATCTGACTGATTCCAGAGATTAGCTCGTTCAAACGAAAAATGCATATTTGTGGCTATGTTTCCTACACTAAATGTTATCAAACATTCGTCGTTAGAGATCTAAGACTATATACCTACTCTAGAATGCACTTGCAGCTATGCTGCAGTGCTTGCATCCTATAACGATGATTTTTTATAAAAGTGCTCAGGCTTTCAGTTTCTTTAAGCTGAAGTTTTCAGAAAACTATATTTTTTAGACAAGGGCCATGTGCATCACTCCTGGCTTGTTTTTGCTTATATTGTATTTAATAGGGTGCTAACTTAAATCAGGTACAGTAATCAGAAATAGTACCTATTATATTAAAATAAAAATAAAACATAGCAGTAAGTAAATCGTTTTAATCATCTTCTTCATTAGGATTATCATAATATGTGTGTAGGTAGGTTCTTCTAAATGAGGAATGTCTTGACTGTTCCGCTCATTGACAGCTGATGAAGATGCCCTAGATGGTGAGGGGCCTGAATGGAAATACCGGGATGCTCTATTTGCTCGCACCCATCAAAAGAAGCACACTTGAAGCACCCACCTGAAAATAATTTATCCACATTACAGGAAGCCATTACACAGAGACATTGTGTATGTGTGTGCCCATTTTGAAAATGACTGAATTAATGAAATCCTGCAAATGAGAAATGTTGATGTTAAGAGCTTGACTAATATTAAATACTAATTGACCTGCGCAACTTCGTTTGCCTCACAATTTTCGTTACTGCTCCGCTCCTTTTGGTCTTAGCGTGATAATATAGCCAATAGCCTTCCTCGATAAATGGGCTATCTAACACTGATAGAATTTTTAAAATCGGACCAGTAGTTCCTGAGATTAGCTCGTTCAAGTTAACAAACAAACAAACTCTTCAGCTTTATATATAAGTATAGATAGATAATGAAAATAACACTCTCTATGCCCTCGTTAACAAAACTAAACTAAATAATGTTTTTCATAACCCGTGAATAAAACTAGTAAACTAACCAAGCACGGCAGAATCCATTATATTACACTCTTGCACTGTACCAGTTCTGTTGATGAGGACAAACTTTTTTCAGAAGACAACATCCACATTGAATAACACTCATCGGTGTCCTAGTGTCTGTTCATTTCCATCTGGTCTACTTTCATCAAGAGCAAGCTTGGAAGATGAAGTCATTTTCATTTATCTGAAACAAACAATTTTCATTCGACTATTAGGTCTAGCACTAGCATTTAGAAATAAACATCTGAGTGGCTATTTTTGGTAAACATAAGTGGCCATATTACATTTCCATTGAAGGGACGCTGGCCTCCGATTTGAGAGAGAGAATAGGTTGTAATTGACCATACAGATTTAGTCTGGACTGGTGATGTTTTGAATTTGAATTTGTTACACATTCTGGTATTATTTTTAAAAAAGAAAACTTAACAGAACTTAGTACACCATTTAGTTTGTTTACATTAAATATTACGTACAAAAATGTTAAATGTTTACGATATAGAAATATCAGATACTAACCCACCCATTCCTGTACAATAGGAAGAATGATTCATTTCCAATATTCACCTTCCTATTGTATTGCAGCGTTCCGTTGCTATTCCGCAATTGATGCACAGTCTCATGATGTCGTTATTGAGAAGTAAAAAAGAACAATAAACAAATCTATTAATTATTTGATTTTTTAATGACGCTCGTTAAAATTCAATTAGCTCTTTGCAAAACACCGGTCGCTTCAAAACAAATAAAAACAGTCGTCGACGTCAGTAAAGTAAACAGTACCTAATGTCACTAATGTCACATTTGACTTTGACAGCAAAACGGATAAAATATAAATGAGTTTAATTACGTATTTGCTATTTACGTAGACAGAGAATAGATATAGACAAGTCCTCAGCGTATAACGGTAAGGGATAGCGATAGTTCGACATAAGTACATCATTACAACTTCGTGCATTTAATATTGCCATACTTAGACTTTTACCCCCATTGTGTGGGTAATCTCGTTCTTATTATTTTGGTTGTACGTCTACTACGAGTAATGTAATTCATATCAATTAATAACACGTTTTTTTTTTTAACTTTTTAAGGAGTAACGTATGTATTTATTACTATTAGATTGTGTTCGCGCGCGAACTGAATGCCTTAACTGCTAATGTAATCAAGAAGATGAGTTAGTATATTTAAAATTTTTGATGTTTAGTTACTTAATAACAAATTAAGTAATATATTTACTTTACCTGGATGAAAAGTGTGGGTATCGCACGTGGATTTAAGTAGGTACGATTTAAGTTCTGTCGAAAGCAACTGTCTTCGAAATGTCGTGAGCAAATACGGGAGTGACGACTTGGATGCCAGTTAACTCGGCCCGTACAGTCAATCCATTTATTTTAAAAAAATGGATCATTCGGAAACCTAAAAAGAAAAATACGTTTAGGGGTAAAAATAATCAAGTGCTGGTATCCCCGTCAAGTTATTATCCGACAATTTACAAATGACATGAAGTGACATAGATAACAACCTAACATAAATTGCCTCACACTTTGGCCGGCTAATATGAAAAACAAGTTAGGATTTATCGTCTTTTTAGACGTTAATTATCAATAAACTTTGCTTGTTATTGACAGAAAATAGTCTTGAGTACAATAATCTTTGATTTACTTGCTGTAATAGATAAAAAATGCTACTTACCGATGAAAGGTTATGTTTGGTTGATTTCGTTCACTACGGCTTTTACAGCCGTAAATACTGCAATTCACCATCACTACACACTTAATAATACCTTCTGGAATATCACTAAAGCAGTAAATCACACAAAATAAGCTTCTATCAACGAAAATACGCTGACAGCACAATTTGTTTGCCACCAATGACTACTGATGGCAGACAACAAAAACCGATACGCAAATAGAGATAGAAAAACTATGCTGCGTCTTGCTCACACATAGACATTTTGCATATGCGTCGTCTTACTTTAACAATTATTATTATTCTAAGAGCATGTCTATATCTATTCTCTGTCTACGGCTATTTACGACTTTGTTACTACTTCAGATTTCATAGAACACTAATAAATAATATGTAAAATTATATACAATAGCAATCTGGCATAAATTAATGTTCAAATTTAATAGCAGTTTTTCGAAAATTATTTCTCCAAACGGGTTTTATAATAATGGCGATACGACACTGTCATTCCACTACAATTTCATTACGAGACCACTGGCATGCTACTGAACGATCAGTGAAGGACCATTATGAATTTAGCAGATTACGAACTTTTAGCAAAATGACAATGGCATCGTGTTGGAATGACGAATTTATAAAAATTAGCAGACTAGGGGCCCAGTGCTCATGGTGTCATTAATCCGACGCGACGCCATATTGTACTGGTGAGCCAAGTGTAACGTATATAGAAGTATATCAAATGATTTTTAGGGTTCCGTACCAAAACATCCGTCTGCCAAAGCTGGATATCTCAAGACTACTAATGCTATCAACTTGAAATTTGGAACAGTTTTAGATGTTGTTTGTTCAACTATTTTGCAAATAAGAAAGAAATAAAAATGTAATATATGTATTTATTTTGAAACAGCGACCGAAAAGGATTCTTAAAAATTCGAAGTGAGGCTACTATGGCATGTGGGGTATCATATTATGAAAGAGCGCTTTTTGCATATTCTGAAACATTTTTCTTTTTGTTTTAGGCCGCATGGTTTTCGACTTTTAACGAAAAATGACAAAAAATACCATACCCCCATAATACATACCTCAAACTTCGGAGGGGGCCGAAGTTTACATATAGAAAAATCCAAAATTATTCTATATGATAGAAGTTTATTTAAAGATTACAGGAAAAATAAAACGGTGTCTCTAAATAGCACACTTTTTCAGAAATCATCAACAAAAGTTACATTAGTTCCACTAGCGGTCAAGAGATGGCTCTGATCTAGAAGTGCAATATACTTAGGTAGGTATACCGCAGTGTTAAAATTCTATGACGAAGTAGGCTCGGGGTCAGTTAGCTTGTAATATTTGCATTACGGTGGTTGCGCCAGGGTAGCCCGCGAAATTCAAATATTTTTATGTTTTTTGCCAGTCAGTATGAAGGTGTATCTTGAACAATTACGATTCGCGGCCGTAACGTGTTTTCATCTAAAGAATTATAGGTAACCATTTTAATCATCAATACAGCCCTCAAGTTCATGAAGCCCTATATAATGGTTATTTCATGAAAAAGTAATTCGTTAATTTATGACGTGAACGCACTGACCAATACATTTTGGAACGAATCAACAATGGCGTCGGAAAAATGACGTCCGTCTCCGTCATGAACATGGCCGGTATACTGGGTTATATTTCGGAACACAAAATTATTTGTTCAATCCATGGAGAATAGTAAGAGAACAGTGTCCATCGAAATGCGTTAAATTAGAGTGGCGCTACAATCGCATCAGGGTATTTTTTTAAAACAGCACCAAAAGTTATTTAGAATAGGATGGAAAAATTGACACGAAAAGAACAACTTCCGCTTCGTTATTATTTCGTTACGGCGCGCGCAACCAAGGAATAATGATACAGGTTGGCATAAAAGGTAAGGTAGGTTGGCAGGTTGGATTATTTTTATTATAAAAGAGTAGAAAATAATATAATAGGGGCGCCAATGTGCTGTTCGTATGGCAGCTCGAATAGCGCACTAACCTAGTCTTGTTATTAGCTGTATTTTTGCTAAATATAAAATGTATTTATTATTTATCTAAATCAGTAAGTATTGTTTAATTTAACAAGGACGTGTTCTCGTCATGCAACTGATTACTAAGTATCTAAATATATATATTTAGGATGTGTTTATAACCTTTTTTAGGAATTATAAAAAAACAACGTTTCTAATGCAAATGCTACAACAAATACATTATTATCTTGTAATCAAAGTTAAAGTTAGGAATCGAATTTTCTATTACTAAAAAATCAACTTGATTTGCATTGACAATCAATATCTACGTAGAAGTAACTTTTAGCCTCATACAGAAAAGGTTAAGAAACTTTTTTGACATAATGCATAAAATTTCAAGCACTTTAGAGTGTAAAATGCAAAACCGAGCGAAGCGAGCTCGAAAATCACACTACGCAACACTACAAAGTAACCTTAATTTCGGAAGTCGGTGATTTTGGTTATTTCGTTCTTGAGCACTGACTTCGAAAAAAAACGAAAACAAAAAATATATTTATACGCCGAACATAGAACCTCCTCCTTTTTGAAAAAGTCGGTTAAAAACTTAGGACAGTAAAAAGAACTAAGACAGTGGAGAATGCTAGAGCTAGCGAAGCGAGCTCGAAAATTTTTGTACACTCTATCGGATGGGTTTGATTTTCTGTCATTCATTATCCAAATAGAAGTAAATTTTTGCTTCATACAGGAAAGTTTAAGAAACCCAGAGATGAGCGAGCGAAGTGAGCTCGAAAATTTTTACGCTCCATCTCATTAGGTTTGATTTGTATACTTAAATAGAATAAACTTTTTCGACAAAACGCACAAAGTTCAAGCATTTGAGAGTGCAGAATGCTAAACCGAGCAAAGCGAGTTTGAAAATTATTTATTGCACCCTGGATAATTTATCGACTTAATTATGTAGGTTGTATGTAACAGTATTCAGTAAGAGCCGGGACCTGGGCTGGGTGGGCCTCCTAGCCCACCTAACGCCTGTCTTGCGGCCTGCCCGCCCTGCAAGCCAAGACGAAGAAGAAGAAGTGAAAGAAGAAGTGCTTAAAAATACACTTTCTAACTTTTTGGGAAATTTTTCCGATGCTTGAAGTGCTGTATCTCGACACCAATTTAACCTACAGAGATGCAATTTATGGTTAATTAAACTGAAGCACCTTTTGACTACTTTAAAAGTATGCGCATTGACTTTTTATCTACAATGCAAAATCTAAAATATACCGAGTATTAAACTTTCCGAGCAACACGTAGTACACTCGTACTCCTGTATACTATTGGCATCTGTCCTAACAAATCTCAAAAAATCAGATTTGTGCGTTTTAAATGTCTGGTCTAACATATATTATGTAGGTAATAATATGTTTGTATGTTTCTCGGTGGTAGATTGTTTTTATGATTGATGATAATTTTGTGAAGTTAATTAAGGTTCGAACCGGTCCTCTAAAATCCTGGGACCTCAGACCATTCTGGGGTGATCATACGCCTATGGTCGAGATCCGAAATAATGGTTTGGGCCTCATTTTCCAGCAGACAAAGTCTGTAACACTTTATAATAATAACTTCCAGGCCAGCACTTCGAATGGTTTAATTCATGCTTTGTCACGTTTTACCTATTAAACTACCGTTTGAAGGTCGGAATTAAAATTCTAAGTTGTTGTGAACTACGAAGAAGGACGCCGAACGTGTGAGAGAGGGAAACCTCAGTCCACAGCCGCCGCAACAGAAGACGCCCCGGGCGTCAGAAGTCGCAGAGCGATTTCCAGCCACCGTAGGCGCGGGCTTGGGGTTGGGTGGCTTGCTGTCCGATCAGACCAAACTCGGTTCGACGGCGCGTTGTGTTCCAGGCGCGCTTCAAAGAGATGTCAGCATTGAATTGCGGAATTTATTCGAAAGAGTCATCGCGGCCCTGGAACGCAAAGGGCACTAGGAGGAACACGGATGGGTTTTAGTCAGTAAGAGTCTGACACTCCCTTCTGCTTCGCCAAAAGCGGGAGAAGTCATTTGATGATTACCCATCCAGCAAAAAAAAAGTTGTTGTGAAGTTTGTTTACTACGAAACGTCATTATTTTGGGAAATAAACTTTTTTGCCAAGCTGTACATAATTAAATTTTGGTGTATTAATTTTCAGTAAAATTAAAAAAATATATATATACATTGATAGGTTCATCAAACTCTGCACACTTCAATCCATCTACCAGCAGCTACGCTAGCGCCATTCTGGAAGGTTTTGAACTCACTGCTTACAGCTGGACCATAGAGCAACACAGGCCACCGGCGAACCGGCCTGTGTTGCTCTATGCAGCTGGACACTTTTTCAACTTGTCAATAGATCGTACCAAAAATCGTGTCCACTCCTCGTCTCTTTATACTATGCCATGATGCCATCATGATGCCATGGATCAATGAATCAGCGTGTTCCAATTTCTATCAAATGTCAAATTCTGACATATGACAATTGTGGTTTTCATCTTTTCATTCTGACATAATCTAATTATGAAATAGAGCTAGAGCAGCTGATTTCAATAAATTCGTGAAAACACCGCAAGTATTCTATAATTATGAATAAACACCGAACTTTTGTTCGTTTACTAGAAACTTCGAAGCTTATGAGAATAATAACGAGATATGTTTCAAAAGAAACTACTTCCAACGAATCATCAATCAATTATTGTGCAGATATCGTAAAGTAATTCATACAACCTTATAATAAGTAGAAGTATTGGCATGATTTATAAGACACCATGTCTCGACCGGTATGTTTATCGCATGTTCTGGTACTTTATATATATTTTGCAGATAGACAGCATGACTATGAAAATTTCTTGGCTACTCTTCTCATGACGCAGTCTCTGCGTTCTCCTGCACTTGTGTTAAGAGCGTTCAACGTCGAAGTAGCTCGAGTACAAGACTTAACAACTGACTCACAAACTGCTGCATTCAGATTACAATTCTGGCAAGATGCTCTCCAAAGCATTTATAACAAAGAGAAATCCCTAAAAAATGTACCTGCCAATCCCGTTGCACAAGAACTATTTAAGGTGAAGAGATGATTTATTTATGATTATGAATATTTGGAATCACTGCTTATGTTTAAACAAATTAACTTTTATTTTTACACACTTTTTTTAGGTAACCTGCAGTTATGGACTCCAAAGGAGGCATTTGGAAAGACTCATTACATCAAGAAGTAATATGTTAAAGACTAAACACTTTATGACTCTAGAAGAGATTGAGA
This sequence comes from Lacanobia oleracea, assembly GCA_950371165.1. Classification (NCBI taxonomy): domain Eukaryota; kingdom Metazoa; phylum Arthropoda; class Insecta; order Lepidoptera; family Noctuidae; genus Lacanobia; species Lacanobia oleracea. Next base: position 9,875,077 of record OX493393.1, read on the forward strand.
AATATGCTGAAGAATCTGTATCTTCAATATATTATTTACTTTTAAGTGTAGCAGGTGTTAAAGATGTTCATGCAGACCATGCTGCATCTCATTTGGGAAAAGCTCAAGGGATAGCCAATATATTGAGGTATGGAGCCACTGTATACCGGTCTGTTCCAGATTATGAACATTCCATAACAATTACTTTGATCCTCACACATCACATTTTTCAGGTCTGTCCATGTATCCAGTCACCATAAAATGGTTTCTTTGCCCATGGATGTTCTTATGAAGCACCAAATAAGTCAAGAGGATGTTCTAAGGTGTACTGACAGTGAGCAAATGAGGAATGTGGCTTTTGAAATTGCAACAAGGGCAAATAATCATTTGAAAAAGGTAACTAAGACGAGTTTAGTATACCCTGTGAAGTCTTGACAACTCTATAAATTGTATTAGGATTTAATCAACTTTTTATTTTACTGTCAGAATACATAATTATAGGCCTGATAATCTCATAGCCAATTATTTATGTCAATAGGAAAACAAATTTCACAAATGTTTGATTGGAAACATGTATCTGTAAAAAAATTATTTTATTCTGAGTAGAACAATTTTATTAATGCTATTTTAACTGTTTCAGGCAAGAGATATTAAAGTTCCTCCAGTTACGAAGCAGATATTCTTACCAGCAGTAGCTATAAATAAATACTTAGCTAAACTTGAAAAGAAAAATTTCAACCTGTTTGAAAAGTCCCTTCTAATGGCGAGTCCTACCTTACCATTCAGTTTGTATTTTAATAGAATGCTTAACAAATATTAGTTAAGAAAACCATTACTAAAATCTCATTGTTGATGTAGTAAGTGTGTAGACAATATAGTAGTAAATAGTACAAATAAATGTTTCAATATAATTTAAGCTGTATTTTTTTATGCTCCAGAAATCTAATTCTAAGGATAGGTATTTTTGAATGTTGCCCAAATATAGGAATAACTCCTGTATTGTGGGTGTATTTACAAACATATAAACTCACATACACAAACATCCAGACCCAGGTAGTCAATGAAACAACGTTTAATTTTATAGAAATAATTGCACTGTTTACTTAAGCTTCTTCATGCAAATAAATATTTCATAACATTTTGAGATTCAAGCAAACTTGTTTGGCAACATGAGTACCTTATAGTTATCAGTTAAATAGTCACTAGATATGCCTACAGTGATTATAAAGAATATTAAATTCATTATGGTGTTGGATAATGCACATTTTGTGCAATGTTAGCTAGATACATTTGCAACAAAAGAAAAATAAAAGTAAAACATTTGCTGCTTATTACATAGTATTGATCTTATCACATAATTTAAAAATGTAAGTATGTTGTTATCAAAAATAGAATTGCATTTTAAAATCATCCAATGCAATTCAAACTTTGGTTAGGTAATCTTCCAAGATCTTTGGTTATAGACAATTCCATTACTGTGATGTGCAATATATTATAATATGTAAAAATAAGACTAATGTACTTGCATTTGTGAGTACCTATGAGAAGAATAATTTAAGCATCTAAAATAAAACTAACAAGACTGCTTTGTTACATATCTCCAAAAAAGAGGTTCTAAAAACTAACAATAGTAACATAATACTTTTCCTGTTGTCTCTAATGTTACATAAACTCATTTCATGATTGTGAGAAAATAAATACTAGAAAGGTAAGTACTAACCGTGTTGTGCACAAATTAACTGTGCACATTAAAATGCATTACCTTAAAGCTAAATCAAGCTTGTAAACATAAAGCCATAATAATAAAAATATTTCAAATGAACTGATTAAATAAACACAGCCGATTAGAATATCATAATGCTAATTTGGAATGTAGAGGTTTATAAGTTAATAATAGTTTAAAATGTTTGACACTTAAGCTTAATATAAAAAAGCTAATGATAAGTACTACTGATTCCATCACAATTAACCTGCTGCAAAAAAAGCTGCCACATAGTAATAGTACAAATAGAATGATGCCTCATTCAGAAGGTGTTAAGTCTTTTTCAGGCTCTCCCTCAAACAAAATTTGTTGAAGTAGATCATAAATAGGTTCAAATGCTTTCCTACAAGCAGCATTAGTTGGAGTGAGGTAGTCATGCATATCATGGTGACTGATAGTGCCATCGGTTTGTACAAAACCTTTGTCTATGGGAACCATTTCCACTTTATTCATGTTTGTAACCTTTTCACGTAAAATTTGATTAATCTTTGAATTCTTCTCCCTTAATGTATTTGGATATTGACCACGAGGAAGTAGACTCTAGAATAAAATACAGAAATATGAGCAAGATATACATTTCAAATGTATTGACACTATTAAATTTATTAACTGTATTATAGACCATACTTACAGGCAATACTATGTAAGCACTTGGGTGTTTCTCCCTGATTGTTCTAATTATTTCTAGGATACCTTCACAAACTTGCTCTGGAGTGTGCTCAACATTGTTTGTACCAACATGCACAACTATCACCTACAACATCAAAGACCATGGAATCATAATTATCACACAGAACAATTAAATTTAACTCCAAATTCAGATAAGAAACTTAGGTAATATAAAGAGTTTTTAAGTTATATTTACTTAATATTTTAATATGGAACTGACTTGGTTTCTTGACTAAGTTATACTTACCTTAGGATCAACATGATCAAGTTCTCCGTTTTTGATGCGCCACAAAACATTTTGAGTCTGATCCTTGTGGATACTGAAGTTGAGGCAGTGCAGGGGCGCAAACCATTGGTTCCAAACTTCAGTATGCTCTAGGGCTTGCAGGATTGAGTCACCAATGAAAATCACATCAGCATCTTTCCCTTTTGCATCTGACAAAAATCTATTATGCTGTAACAGAAATTAGGGAAGTAATTGATAAAAATGTGCCACAGACTTGCAAGAGTGGACCTTAACGCGGCTTCCGGGAGACATGTTAAGATATAGGTTTAGAATTTCGTTTTTCTCACTACTTAGAAGAACTGCTCATTTTTTTATAGTTCACCTATGAGAACATCTTCAAATAAGTGAATAAAACAAAAAAAAATCGTGTGTGTGTCTTGTGAGTAAAGCTGAACTTAAATTGGCTGATTAATGCTAGCTTACTAATCTGCACTTGCCGATTATTAGCAATTTAGGTCAGCAAATGCAATCCGAATCTAATTAAAAATTATAAGTACCACGTATATGAATCACAAGATGTGTTGAGAATTCAACTGTTTATAGTAGCAAATTCTAACTGCTCACGAATTAATATTATAATAATTGAAAACTTACAATGCTATTCCATCTTCCATCCCCTTCAGTGTCTTGTTGAGGGGCGGCGACTGAACAAGGATTCATTCTTCCACAGCAATATTACAAGAAATTGTATCACATCAAATAAGTATCGTATTAGACTATTAAATTACCAAACCAACTGTATAAAACCACGAAGGTGAAAAATAACTTGGCGCGGCGGTTTCTATTAAAGGTTGTGTGTTGGTTGCTGTCACTGTCATAAGTCAAATTGAGTCAAATGTCATTCATCATCATCAGGATACTGTCATTTCTGTCTCTCCTTGCCTTTGTTTTTGCTATCGGTTATGGTTAATTTATTTTCCTCGTCCTCATTGGCGTATCTAGGATTTTTTTCCAGGGGGGGCCTGGCCCCTAACGCGAACCTTGTCTCAGATTAGTTAGATTCAAACAAACAGATGTTCCTCAGCTGACTCGAGAATACATAAGCGAGCGTAGCGAGCTCGAAATTTTTTAGCATACCACCTGGGAATCTGGGTTAGATTAGTTATTTTTAACAAACTACAAATATAGATGTTACTTTGTACACATTATAACGAAAGTTCGAGAGCTAAAAATATAAAAAGCTCTTGCTCTAAAATGTTATCGGATAGGATGTGCCATGGACACGTAAGATACCTACTCTTTTAACTATTCAAACAGCCATAAAAGTAATAATGTCGACTAATACTAGCAAAGCCAAAATGAAGATGTATTTATTTAAACATTTGAGTTTGGTGCCCATTGAACTTGCCCTCCCCTAGATCCGGGGAGAAAGATCCTCTTTTTACTATCCATAATGATCCATACAGTTATAAAAGTAATGACATGATATCTAAGGCCCGTATTACAGAACCTTACTCAAGTACTACTTAAACTGCGTTCAACCGATTACTGCTTGAGCAAAGAATCTCGCCTCAAGCATTCAGTTTATTTTAGAACTATCCTCAAACTCAAATCAAACGAAACTACGCTTGAGTAGAAATTTTGATCTCTGATTAAGTGAGTAAGCAATCATTATGGTAACCCTGAACAATAGTTTTTTTTCTATTGCAATTCTTTTTTTTTCGTACGATCAAATAGTGGATATTGTGGAGTAAAAACGGGGTAGTTTAGATGTCCTCCGCCCTGGGGTGGGCGGAAGGGTCTGTCAGACTCTTACTGACTAAAACCACCCCGGTGCTCCATCTCTCACCAACCGGAGATCGCGAGATCTAATGCGACTTCCGTAATCGCCGGCTGGTGCCGGCCCGCCTCTGCGGGCCACCTCGGGTCAGCGGGGGAAGAAAGGTGTTTGACTCCAACCACGACGGCAAAGAGGGGCGCACGGGATGCAGGTCCCGACAGGACCTGCGTCACATGAAATGTCAAGGAGCCGTGCCTTCTCCCGAGCCACAGGTCGAGCACTGGCCGGATGGCCTCAATAGTGACGAGGCCGGCAGAAGGGCGTGAGAGCCTGTTTGCCATTCCGCCACCAGATCCTCGAGCAGCTGCGACTGACGCAGCTCAATGTGCCGCTGCATCAGTCGCTCGCCGCGCACCCACCCGTCCTCACGCCACCGGTGCAGTGACGCGAGTACTTTTGCCTCCAGGTCCCAGGGCGGAGATCCGGCCAGTACGCAAGCCGCCTCGTAGGAGATCGTGCGATAACCCCTGATGACTCTGACGGCCATCACTCTCTGCGGGCTACCCTGGCGCAACCACCTTATGGTTCATACGCCGGGGTAGCCTGCGCAGGGTAGGGTAAAACTTCATAGGGCCAGGTAACCCGAAAGAATGACTATTTCATGAAATCTTAACATTTTAGGATTAAACCGACTTATGAAGTTATTTTACTGAAAATACATAATTCTTACGCTCGCGAATCATACTTCAACATATAACCTAATACTAACTTGCAAATTGCAAAAAACGTAAGAAAATTTTTATTTATGTCTTTAGTAAGTATCCCTTTGATACCGGAGAGGTTAATGTTTATGAAGTACCAGCTTTTGCCGGAGGCTTTGCCCGCATGTCATTTAATAATAATAATAATTTATTTATTCGCAAGGCAGTTTTGTGGCGAACTGTTGGGCACTGGCGACCCCACGGACCTGATCTCCAGGGAGAATTCTTGTACCTCATTTCCGGCTTGCCTTTATTGGCTGGCCGGGGTGAACACTGACGAGGAACAGAGCTCCCACCTCTTTCTTGCCTTAATCGGCCGGTCTGAGTGGAGATTCGCAAGAGCAAACGTGCTCGGGAGAAGGATGTATAATCCAGTAAGGTGCTGGTAGGGATCTTGACCGTACTTCCGGGATTGTCCTGATAGCCGTGGTATACCTCTCCACTCCTCTAGCACCTCAGGATATGTTGCCCCCTTGGCGCTACGTTACTTTGTGCTAGCGACCCTTTTAGGGGGGCCCATTTATTGAGTGTGCAAGTCACCCCCTGCCATTTTAAAGCCGTTTTAATTGTCAGTGGTCAGGCAGAGGCCAATAGTTCTTCCATAGTAGTAGTTATTAGTCCACTAAACTAGCCAAACCCATAGCGTTTCATCTTTTGTTTCCATATTTTGCAATAGTTTTGCTCCAACCGAGGATTGTCCTTGGGTATACTTTCACAGTGCATACAGGGATAATCGTCGGTTGGTGTCCCATTCCATTTGAAATGTCTAAAGAGGCCTCTGCGAGTTGGCATCGGCCCCTCGTACGCCTACCAAAGGACCGGTTCTCTAGGGACCCGAGAATGTCAAAAACATAATAATTTATTCAATAAGTAGTTTGTACATGGCATACAGAGTTGTCTTTAAAAATGTAAGTTTTATAAAGAAAAACCAGCACAACGAATATAAAAATAAGTCAAAAGACTCCCTTTCCGATCCTAGGCAGGAAACCTGTCTGTATCTTAGGAAAGAGTATCCATTTATCACGAGTCTTATTGCGGTTACAAAATATATTGGTACGTGCAGTGGGCGAACAAAGTACTTAAATTATGTTATAGTATAGGATAAGATTAAAAATAATAATAATAAGAAACAAAATGTGTGTGTGTGTGTGTGTGTGAGATGGTGTAGGTAGTTGTGTTTGTTTGTTTTAAGCCTAAAGTGTGTGTAAATCTATCTCGGTTTAACGTACAGTGGTTACAAGCTCCTCGGTATCACTATATATCAATGTCTGTAGCCAGGAATTAACATTGTGTTTTACGTCACGTTGAGTCAAGGTGTAGATGTTAAATTGTTTGTGGACTTTATTATAGAGCCTAGCACTTAAGGTGGATGCTCCAGGGTAGCCCGCGAAATTCAAATATTTTTATGTTTTTTGCAATTTGCCGGTCAGTGTGAAGCTGTATGTGGACCAAATGCGTTCCGCGACCGTAACGCGTATTTATTTAAAGAATTATAACCATTTTAATCATCAATATAGCCCTCTAAGTTCATGTAGTCCGAAAGAATGATTATTTCTGAAATATTTATTCTTTCGAACTACATGAACTTAGAGGGCTATATTGATGATTAAAATGGTTATAATTCTTTAGATAAATACGCGTGTGGATCCCCTCGGACCCAATTTAATAAAAGGTTTACATTCAATAAAATATAACTTATCCCCTGGCTCGAACAAATGCGAAGATCCTCCTGGGCATGCTGAGGATCAAGTTATCCAGCATTTCTTGGGGTAACCTGTCCCATTCTTAAATTGCGGCTTCCCTAAGCTCTGGCACTGGACGGACGTGGCTGACGATTCCAAATAGCTCGCTTAAGAGCACCCCACCGTTTGGACTGCTGCCTTAAAGCGCTATATTAGATTGCTGGCAGCCCGTGACCCAATAATCAACGGTACTAAAATAACCGCTTGAAGTTAGCACTCAGACCATTCGGATTTGCTTGCACCAGGTTGAATTACGAGCACGGAGGTCTTGGCGAGCACTTCTGAATTACCCGCAACGTCAACGATGGAGATTGCAGTGGGCTAGGCTTCGGCAAAATGAAAATTAAGACTTCTTGATGCCCTAAGCAATCCACGCCTGTGGTGCCCCCTACGCATTAGATACAGAAAAGGTAAAATATGATAAGAACACGCATGCAAGAGCAAGCAAAGCAAACTCGAACATTTGAGCACTCTGCCTTTTGTCTAGGTTTTTTTTTTAACTGGTGTTTGCACACGAGTCCAACTCGCACTTGGCCAGTTTTAAGTAAGTGTACGTCTCTAAGGCCCGTATTACAGAACCTTACTCAAGTACGACTTAAACTGCGTTCAACCGATTACTGCCTGAGCGAAGAATCTCGCCTCAAGCATTCAGTTTATTTTAGAACTGTCCTCAAACTCAAATCAAACGAAACTACGCTTGAGTAGAGATTTTGATCTCTGATTACGTGGGTAAGCAATTATTATGGTAACCCTGAACAATAGTTTGTTTTCTATTGCAATTCTTTCTTTTCGTACGATTAAACTGGTATCAAAACCGGATGACGAGGTGGACGACACGACGTTATTGACACTGACAGCCACCCTTAATCCTTCAGAGTATAGGTACTTATGTTCTGTGGACAGCTAAACTGTGAAACTGAGTTTTTTTGGCGGGATTATTTCGAGTGAAGTTCACTCAGGCTGTTTTAATTGATTCCTAGTGGATATTATGAAGTAAAATGCTGCCAAATACTGCAAAAAAAAATTGAATGTAATCACCCCCATTCTAATGAAACTCAAAAAAGATATAAATGAAAATAAAGACTTGACTTAAATAAAAAAAAAAACTGAAACTTCATCTTCATTGTCAAATTACTCAAGAGTCAAGCTCTTCAGAAATACAATAAAATATTGTTTACAATAATTATTGTGGTTCCGTGTGGTTCATATTTGGGTTAGGAAATATCTTAACAAAAAAGAATTTTACGCTTTTGGAAAGAAATTTATTATCTACTACAAATATTAAAATCATTTAAAATGTTATAGAAAATAAAATAAATAAATTATAATAATAATCTACTTCTGCAAATATATCCATTTTGATTAGTAGGTAGGTACTCGATTTACTCCAAATTCACAACAATTTTCATGAATATCTATGCTCAAGCGTGGTCTCGACTACACTTGTGAAAACAAAGATCAAATCTCGCCTCAAGCAGTGATTCTGAGCTGATTGTAATTTTAAAATAAGGACGCATTGAGTAGAGCTCAATTAAGACTCAGGCACTGTTCCATAATACGTAAAAAATGACATTTTAAAGTGACATTGCTCAGGTGATTATTGATTGTAGTTTCTCTGCTCAAGTCAAGTTCTAAAATTAGAACTCCAACTGAGACTAGTTTTAAGTAATGCTTGAGTCTTGATTGTAGTTCTGTAATACGGGCCTAAGAGTGACTTTTGGGTCTTGTAACTAACACCTTGCTGATTTTTCGAAAGTTTTGCGAAATTTCGTCTCATTTTACCAGAATGAAATAGACCACAGGAATTAGAGGTCGTAGGTACTTACGACCCCTAATTCCTGTTTTTTATCTGTTTATGGTGCCCCCCCAGATGTGATGCTCTAAGCAATTGCTTAATTTGCTTATGGGTTAATCCGGCACTGCACATTGATAAAAAATATAATGCACACATTAGAAATAAACATTGGCAGTGCTGTGGAAAAATTAATATTTCTGCCTGTATACCCAATACCTTTGTTGACTGTACATATAATAAATCCCGAAACATTCAAATTCATCCATTATAATTATCTGGGTTTCAAGGTATGAAGTAAAAAACCTAATATCCCTGGCTATGACCTCGAAGGGCGAGTCTCGCATGCAGATCGGTTCCAAAACCGTTTTGTACGAAACTGGCATGAACTTAAAAAAATGTCATACGAGATCGTATTTAGATGAGTCGAGAAATCGTAGGCAAATATTGCATTGCAATTTGTGTCATCGTGTAAACAAAACTCTAGGCGATAATTACCTTTTGATTATCGTATGACATACTCGTGGCCGAGATTTTGTTTTTTGGTTAAATGTATACGTGCAGTTTCGACACTCGTCTAAAGATTATCGCCTACGACAATTGTTTACGACTTTTTGCCCCAAAACGTTCGAGAAACTCGCATCGTGAAAATGGCGCTTTAGTCACGCAGAACCGGTTTCTTTTTTATGTCAGTTGGCCAGTATGTTGGTTAGTCGGTCGAAACGACGCCACTTTCCTTGATAAAACTTTTCAATTGATGCAATTTGTTGGTGGATGCGTAAATCAAGTTAAAAAAACCTGAAATTGTCTTAAAGCCTAAGTAGCCAGGACAATAAAAAAAATAAAAAAAACCAGGAATGTATCAGAGTCATAGTGACCCTTGTCACTGTCAGACACAATCACGTCACGCACGACTCACACTGACGTTCAGTGGGAAGTGATTTTGGCAAAACACGACAAAGTTTTATAAAAAAAGTTCTAAATTTGCACCGGTTACGGGTTAGTACGTGAGACTTTTGATTTTACTCACAATGGACAATGAAATTGAGGAATTAGCTATACTAGAAGGTAAACATCGAAAAGAAAAAAAAGAGCTACAAGCACAAATTCAAGCCTTGAAAAAAGCCGCAAAAAATGATAAAACAAAGAAGAAGGAGTTAACAGCTGAAATAGCGAGATTAGAAGCAGAAATGGACGCTCGACATCAGCAAGAAATTGATTCTGCTTCTGCAAACAAAAATGTTGACGACGTCTCAGATGCGGTTCTCGATAACGTTGAAAATGAGCTATCAAAAGTGAAAATTTCAAAAGCTCAAAAACGTAGAGAAAAGAAGTCACAACAAGAAAAAGTAAGAGAAGAACTAATAAAACAACAAGAACAAGAAAATCTTCATGGACCCAGAAACACTGAATTGCAGGCAATAAATACAAAATTAAAAGAAAGGGGTTTTAAAATATTATTAATTCCGTCTGATGGTGATTGTTTGTACAAAGCCATTGCTCATCAAATGACATTAACCAAGCAGAAACAATTATCTGTAGATAATTTAAGGGAAATAGTAGCAAATTACATAAGACAAAATAAAGATGATTTTATTCCTTTCATGACTAATCCGGACACATGTGAGATGATTACCAGTGAAGAGTTTGAGGAATATTGCTGCAAAATAGAGAATACTAAAGTGTGGGGTGGTCAGTTGGAAATCAGAGCTTTGTCTAATTCTCTGAAATGTCCAATAAGTGTCATACAAGCAACAGGGCCAGGTTCTATTGATCAAGGTATTGAGTATGAGGGGCCACCGCTAGTAATAACATATCACAGGCACATGTATGGACTAGGTGAACATTACAATTCAACTATTCCAAGTGAAATTGAAGACTAGTCTCACTGCACTTTATGGCCCTGTAGTATGAAATATCAATTGACAAATACCAATATCTGTAAATAACTAATTCACAAGCTTCAAAATATTACTACTGTTGTATTGCATTAATACAATTAAAAAATATACAAACAGTTGGCATACTCACTAACTCACATTGCTAGTGAAATATTTTTTTAATAAAATTTAATAAAAATATTTGTTTTATTATACTTTGTTTTATTAAAAAAAAATCATTACAAGCAGTAATAATTTATTTATGAAACAGAAAATCAGTGTTAGTACAATATAGTATAAACATTACATTTCACACATTTAGATAGTTTGATGATAATTATAGGCCTTCAAGCGCCATTTTGAATAGGTGTTTCAACTGGTGCAGTTTCGCCTTCAGCATTATGTTTATTGGGGTCATCAGGTTTCATGGCAGGGAACAGCAGTACCTCCTGTAAACCAATGACAAATATCTATACTAATAATAATATTAAAAAGAGGAAAGATTTATTTGTTTGTTACAATTTGGCTCAAAACTCTTCAACCAATTTTAAAAACACAGTGACATTTTAGTTGTCTTAGAAAGACACCCATTTAATGTACAGTCAACAAAGCTATTAGGTATGCACAGGCACAGGCAGCTAACTTGAACATACTTTTAAACAATGTTGTGAGTGTGCTGAGTAAACAATTATTGTACAACACACTCTTAAGTATGTCAGAAGCTTATAAAATTATAATGCACACATTAGAAATAAACATTGGCAGTGCTGTGAAAAAATTAATATACCAAATAGCTTTGTAACATAAACTACCTCTAGGTGCGATTATTCTTTTAAATAATTAATGTAGATAACAGGTACAATAAAAATAAATAATGCATTAGAATTATGGAATACCCTGTTAATAATGTTTACTTATAAACAAATATCGCCGAACCATTTCCCGTCGTCTTTGGAAGCGCAGTCCGAACCATGGGACTGCGGTCGCACCTGTATGTTTCATACTACATCATGTGTCATGATAATGAATAATATATATTTTTTTTTAATTCAAATGTTCATGAATATATTTTTTATTTTTTTGTAGTAGTCATTGGATAGTTGAAGTGGGCTGCCGTTGTAAGACGACTAAAATGGCACTGATAATTCATTATTTGCTGTGCGCTTAAAAAACTATTGATGATATATTAAAATATCTACTCTATCTCTAGTACTCTATGATTAAAGTACTCATTATTATAGAATAAGATGTTGGAATCAGTATTTTTTAACCGACTACCAAAAAACGACGAGGTTCTCAATTCAGGGCGTATTTTTTATTTTTATTTATCTACACCGATTACTCCGAGGTTTCTCATCCAATTTGTGTTTTTAGTTAGATGCGGCATGCTTGCTGTTTGGTCCCGTAAAAATTTGATTCAGTTTGGTTCAGTAGTTTTTATTTTATGAGCATTTTTGCTTATTTCAATTATTGCATACATGAAGACGTCGTCCAAGTATCACCTCTTAAGTGAAAAAAATAAAAACTTTTTTACAAAAAATAATTTCGAAAGTCGGTGTTAAAAAACGAAGATACAAAACTAAAAACACCGACTTCCGAAATTAAGGTTATTTTATACTATGCAGTGTTTTTTTGGAAGTCGGTTATATTTTTTTGTAAAAATGTTTTTCATTTTTTGTTTAGATATTTGCGCTGAATTTGTGCTTGTTATGGATGGGACGCCGATGAATTTACGCACTGGCGGTCAAAAGGTTAAAACAGGTGAAATGGAATGCTGGTGACTTTGGTATCATGAAATTATTAATCCTTATCCATAGAAATGGTTTGACAATACTAAGGTTGATTCTTCTGTATATGTGTCAACTTTAAACTATTAAAATCGGACTTTTATTTTAGAATTTACGATGAGTATAAAAATGCTTTAGTAAGAAAAATGTTGTGGCGAATTGCCCTTGCGAAATTACCTAAATTACTTATTAAACAACTAAAGTCTATAAGTAAGATATTTACACATTTATTACGCTATAAGCCAAGGCAGCGGAGCAGTAACGGAAAACTACGCTCCACGAGCTCCACGTGGTCGAAGTCGCGGGCGTCCGTAACAAATCCGTGCGAACGATATCACGGGCGAAGTACTAGTTTGGTATGAGTACATAAATTGAACAACTGTTTTGACATCATCTGCAAATAATTGTTGGTTTTGGAAGACAAAAGGGGACATGAGGCACTAAGCAGATGTGTAAGCAGCATTCCACTCAGTTGTCTATTAAATATTAAAAATTACATAGTACCTAAATGTTATTAGAATAAACATACCTTGATGTTATTTGAATTGGTGAGGAACATTGTAAGACGATCAACACCCAGGCCCCAGCCAGCAGTAGGTGGGAGGCCATACTCAAGTGCTGTGCAGAATGCCTCATCAGTAGGCGGAGTCTCATCATCACCAGCAGCTCGGTCTTTAGCTTGCTGTTCAAATCTCTCCCTTTGAGTTGCTGGGTCGTTCAATTCAGTGTAGGCATTGCAGATTTCTTTCTTCATTACAAATAATTCGAATCTAAAAAGAAAATGTTTAGTGTGAGAGCAATAATTTTCACTGAACATAAAATTACATTTTAAATACTTAAACATAAAAAACCTTGTTACCTTTCAGTCAAACCAGGGATATCTCTATGATACTTGGACAAAGGACTCATGATCTGGGGGTGGTCCAATATAAATGTGGGGTTAATACATTTTTCTTCAAGGAACTCTCCAACTAATTTGTCTAGTAGTCTGGCTGTAGTCCTTGGTGGTGGACAATCTACCTACAAATAATTAATTTTATGTTAATTTTAAAGATAAAACATTTATTGAGGAAGGTTATTTAAAGGCAGTTAACATATTTTGTTTATTTAATCTCAGCCAAATTCACACTGTTTTTAAGTGGTTCTCAAGGTTGAACTATGTATCAATATATGTATTGATGGGATGCTGGATTACATCTATCTGGAACATGCTTGAAACTTACTTCATGTTTCTCGCACAACTGGCTCAACAGCTGATTGGCTTCTTGAGATTCCAATTGATCAGCTGGTGGCAGTTTGACATTCAATGCCTTCTCTAAGCTTGCAATCATGGGTACTCTGGCAAATGGAGGAGTAAAGTCTATTTCTACCTCTTCACCCTCAGGCCCATCTGGCTGATATTTAACCTGTAAGCAGAAAATTATGTCTTTAATTTAATTAACAATTACTAGTGTTAGAATTTCATTCATAAAATGTTTCTTTATAATGTTAACCATTATAGAATGTAAGCAAATTCATTAATGTCATTAATTATGCATTTATTATAATCATTTAAGACATAATCTAGGAGTAAGAGGATGTGTGATAAGTGATAACCTATTGCTTGGCTTGTGAAACAAAAACAAAGAGGTTACAGAAAATGAATTGTTATGCATACAGATAACACAATGAGACATTAATTTACCATTATGAATGATTTTAACTTACTTTATAAGAGCCATGGATACTTTTCACCATGCCTGACAGCATAGCTTCTGTTATATTTATTAAATCGTTGTAATCTGCATAAGCCATATAGAACTCGCAAGTTGTGAACTCAGGGTTATGAGTCAAATCAATGCCTTCATTCCGGAACTGCCTGCCAATTTCATAAACACGGTCCAGACCTCCAACTACTAACATCTTGTGGTATAGTTCAGGAGCTATCCTCATGTACAAGTCCATGTTGAGATCATTGTGATGTGTAATGAAGGGCTTTGCTGTAGCCCCACCAGCAATCATGTTCATCATTGGAGTTTCAATTTCAAGGAAACCCATATTGTCCAAAAATTTCCTTACATAAGCAATGATTCTTGCTCTAGTATAGAATGTTTGTCTTACCTGTGGAAGAAAACATGATTAAATACAATGACTTGAAAATTACACTAATAACATCTGAAAACAAATTTACCTTACCCTATCATTTAAAATAAGATCTAAATATCTCTTCCTAAATCTAGTTTCTTTGTCCTTCAGCCCGAAGTGTAAGTGAGGCAGCATATGCAGGCAAGGAGACAGCAGCTTAATACTTTTAGGTACAATGGAAAGTTCACCCTTCTTTGTCTTGCCAGGATGTCCGACACAGCCAATAATGTCTCCTCTCCTTAGCTTATCAGTATCAGTAACAAATTTTTCTTCTGATTCATACAATTTTGCATTAGCCATAACCTGTAATATTAAAATTTGTATTATTCATTGATCTGAAAGTGTTTGCTATAGAGATTTCTCACAAAGTATTAAATATTATTTCTGAATTATTAAAATGATTCTGTAGATTACCTTAAAATTGTATATTTTACCTGTATTTTAACACCTTCACCTCTCAAATCATAAAATATGAGTTTAGCTCCTGACTCTCTAATTGAGTGAACTCTTCCAGCAACAGACAGTGTAACATTGTCTAGAACTTCACCACTATTTACATGGTTGTACTTCTCAATGAATTCTTCTAAAGATATCGTAACATTGAACTTGTGGGGGTATGGGTGGTCTTCTTTGGAACCTTCCTTGAGAGCCGCAACAGCAGCAGTTCGTAGTTTGTAATACTCATTGGGACTGATCTCTTCTTCAGCTTTGGATGATGCTTTCTTATCCGTTGCGGGAGTAGGAAGCTGAGCGACCTTTTCCGCTTTCTCTTTCAATTTTTGCTCGGCTTTCAGACGCCGCTTCAATTCACTAAAATGTAAATTAAGAATAACATATCAGTATGATTGATAAACATAAATAAAAAAAAAGATCACTAACCGTTTGCTCACAGCAGATGAGAAATTCGCACATCGAGTGATGGAATGGTTAGTTCTAATAGGCAAGACACTCAGGTTCCTCAAGGCAAACATTTTTGGTTCACACGATACTCACTTCTTTGACAACTTTTCACTAGCACTTTCAGCCATGACTTTACAAATAGATGTTTTAATGTGCTGAAATATTCTGAAACTACACTTCTAACCTAAAAATACCAAATTGACAACTTGACACGTTATCCTATTTCATAGACTAAAATCTATGGAAAATATATATAGAATTCTAAAAGACAGACCACACTTTAGGCCAGTGAGACGAAACAGAAACCAATAAATCATTGATACAGCGAGAATATTTGCTTCAAAATAAAATTTCTCATTAATATTTTTTTTACATGGGCAATACGCTTTTCTATTGACATCACAGCTGTTCGTTTCGTGTGGTCTGTCTTGCTAGGGAAAATTGTAATAATTAATCTGAAAGTGAGTTATATTTAGTATTTTTCGTGGATTTATCATCAATATATGTAATTTAAATTCAACATCGTTATAAAGTTCAGTGTCGTCGTTCCAGGTCGGCAAACGTTTTATAAATTTGTCAAATTTCGTTTCTCCTGCATTCTCGTGAAATATCAAGAACAGTCGCGTAAAACATTTGATTTTGTGTTAGATTTATACGCATTGGTTCGTTGGTTGCAGGTACAATCATATGTAGACGGAATTGCTTAGATCATCTGTCTAAATTATCGAAATACTATGCCTCTTTTTGGTAAGTCTCAAAAGAGCCCAGCGGAGCTTGTGAGATCATTGAAAGATGCAGTTACTGCTTTAGAAAGGGGTGATAAAAAAGCTGAAAAAGCTCAAGAAGATGTAAGCAAAAATCTGGTAAGTATTTTGTTGCACTTCAATGTTTGGAGGTCAACAATTTTATGGGTAACTAAGTGGACAATTTAGTGTTGATTTTGTGTCAATAGGTTTTGATAAAGAACATGCTATATGGCACATCCGACGCCGAACCACAAACGGATATCATAGTAGCACAGTTAGCTCAGGAACTGTACAACACCAACTTGCTTCTACTTCTCATCCAGGTATCTAAACATTTGAGTATTAGATCTATTAAATTATCAATTGTTGTATTATCATGTGTAATGAGTCATACATTTGCATTTAGAATCTAAACCGCATCGACTTTGAAGGCAAGAAGGATGTTGCCCAAGTGTTCAACAATGTGCTTAGACGTCAGATTGGCACCAGATCTCCCACAGTTGAGTACATATGCACCAAGCCTGAGATACTGTTTACTTTGATGTCTGGGTGGGTAACATTATATTATTGTAAAAATGAATTTGATATAAATATAAAGTATTTAATAGAATTCTTGTTATAGAAGTAAGTAAAATAGAAGAATTATTTTATTGCAATGGAATTAACAAACAAACAAGAAACATCATTATTTATATTCTGCTTTGTTATCATGTCAATGAGTGACAAGTATGTAGGTTTTATACTATAATAGTGTAGTAATGTTTAATTGTGATTTGCAGGTATGAACATCAGGAGATAGCATCCAATTGTGGAACTATGCTAAGGGAGTGTGCCCGATATGAAGCTCTTGCTAAAATAATGTTGTATTCAGATGATTTTTACAATTTCTTCCGTTATGTAGAAGTATCCACTTTTGATATTGCCTCAGATGCCTTTTCTACTTTTAAGGTTTGTATTTAAACACATTATTTAACATGCTGTTTTTAATCAACTCATTTTACTTCAATGTAAATAAGAACTCAATCTCTCCATTTTGGAAGTTTATGTAGATGATGTTAAGTTTATTTATTGCATGAGTACAGATTGCTAAGTGCTACTTACCTCATTAGGCAGAGGAACAATAATCATAGTAAGAAAGAATTTAATATATTTAATTATTATTTCCAGGAATTGCTAACACGACATAAAATGTTGTGTGCTGAGTTTCTAGAAACAAACTATGATAAAGTGTTCAGTCATTATCAGCGACTGCTGAACTCTGAGAACTATGTGACTCGACGGCAGAGCCTGAAGCTATTGGGAGAGTTGTTACTGGACCGCCACAACTTCTCCATAATGACACGTTACATCACAAACCCTGATAATTTAAAGCTTATGATGAATATGCTAAAAGAGAAATCACGTAATATTCAGTTTGAGGCTTTCCATGTTTTTAAGGTACTTGTTAATTATTGTAATCAGTGTTTAAATCTAATATGTTGCACCAACTAGCTTTTTTAGCCATTTAATTGGCTGCCTAGCCTTTTCATCGAAGGGCGCCGTTTAATCAACGGCCTAAGTGTCATCCCAACCTTCATTTGAACAGCTAGACAAAAGACTTGGTCCATATCGTTTTTTGACTTGCATCCCGGCACGGATAGGTTAGGTTCAAATGGTATGGCGGGAGACAGTGAGAGAGCGAGCAAACTTAGCATATTAGGTTACTTTAATCTTGCAGACAGAAATAGGAGCCACAAGCAGCGCGCAGCGGGGCTCCGTCCTCGAGGATAGAATGTTGAAATTGATTATTGTTTGAATTTAGAAAATTTTATATCTATACTAGTAATATTATTATATAGCTTTCTATGTGCGCCTTCGACGGTTGGGTCATGCCGGTATTGATGTACTCTTTTGGCGTACTCAAATGGAACTTGACGCCCTGGATAGGCGAGTCCGCACACTGCTTACTGCATATCGAATGCATCACGGTCGTCAGTAAAGAGACTTTATATCGTACGAAAGTGTGGAGATCGAGGCTTTTAAATGGTAAAACTACTCAGTCGCGAGATATGCAGTTTCAGGGAATATTTCCTAGCTGTCATCGACATGTAGTGGCGTTAAACAAGCGTCTCACCCCGCTCGCCTTGGCAATTGAGAACTGGCGCAAACCTGCGGTGCTTGACACCAACGATCGCAGGGAGTAATGACAAGAGTAAGGAGTTTCACAGACGATTTTCCCGGGAAAATTGTCTGTGAAACCTTGGCCTGACGTTGATTAACTAGCGTCCGTAGTCTGGCTGCGTTTCGGTGATCTTTTTGGAGAAACCGAAGGTATGTCTGTGCAATTATGGACGAAGTTATCATGACGAATATCTACTGTGATTTATTGTGAAGGACGGCACGGTTGACATATGTCGGGCATGTCACCGTCCGTGAGAATCAATTCGCCACATTATCTCTGGTTGTTCTCGTCTAGCTAACGGAGAACACTTGCATAGGCACAACCTTGTAGCCAGGATTATCCTTCAACAACTTGCTCTGAAATACTCTTTTGTGGAGTCGGAATGTCGTACCTACTAAAGGTTTGCGCTCGACCCAGTTCTCGATAATGTGAATATCACATTGTTTTAGAATCGGTCCATCATCACTGACGGGACTATTGTTGGCATTAAGCCTGATATCGTGGTGGTGGCCCGAATTGTGAGGTGTGCAATGATTGTATACATAACCGTGCCACATGACGAGAAGCTCGTGCAAGCCGGAAAGGATAAACAAATCAAGCACTTATATTGACTTGGCTTGCGAGGTTGTCGACATGTGGGAAGTGGACTCCGCAATTTTTGTACCCATAGTCGTGACAGCCAACGGTTTAATAGCCACTAGCCTCGACCAACACCTCGGGAGGCTCTCTTTAGGCAGCTGGACAAGGGCTTGATTCAGAAAGCGATACTTCTGGACATGGGTCGCGTTGTCAGAAGGTTCCCAATGCCACTGGGCTACTATTTTTATTTTTTTGAAATATTTGAAATGTAATTTTAGGAATATTAAGTGAATAAAGGAAATAATATTATAATGAGGAAATATTATATGTTCAGCAATAGCTACATTATCAGCGAGTAACTTAGGCTATATTTTATCCCCGTTTTCTCTCACAAGAACGGGAACTACGCCGATGAAACCGTGTGTCCGCTAGTTTTATATATTTACCTATGACGGTCTAAGCAGTTGGCGCGAAATTTCCAACAGTAGTAATGTTTGTAAGCATAATTTTTAATAAGTCTTATTCTTGTTTCAGGTATTTGTAGCCAACCCTAATAAGCCTAAACCAATATTGGATATCTTGCTAAGGAATCAAGATAAATTGGTTGACTTCCTCACCAAATTCCACACAGATCGCTCTGAGGATGAGCAGTTCAATGATGAGAAGGCTTACCTTATAAAGCAAATTAAAGAACTCAAGCCCTCGGAACACTAACACTTATTGCATTTCATTATATCGCCACTTCCTCCTCAGAAAGAAGTTAGTTATAGATGCTATTATATTTAAATGCTTCTAAGTCACCAGAGGGTGTTGTGCGGCGCCGCTGAGACACAAGTTCAGTAATAAACATTGGAAATCTAATTAGATTTTACATTTGGTCTGTGATGAGTCAGGGAAAGTATATTTGTGCTACGAGCAAATTAACATTTTTAATAAACAATTGTAGGAATTAGTGTTACTTATGGTTTGACTTATATCTTTTGTAAGTTGTTAAAACCATTTTTAGTTTTTATGACGTGTTTAGTGACAGCTTCGAGTCACAATCGAAATATTTATCATTATATTTTGTCACATTAGTCTGCAAGTTCCCTAAGTTTTTTTTTTATTTTCTTTGGATATGACTAAATAAAACAGGTAACAGTGATCTTTAAAGGAGATTTTGTTTATATGACATTTTAAATTGGAGCGTTTTGTAATGTTTATTTTTTGTATTTTGAATCAATATCAGAAGTATAAATTGTTGAACATGAAGAAAAATATATTTTATATTGTATATGTATATCATTCTTATCAGTATTGGTTTTAATTACATCAGGAAATATTATCATTATTTACTTTGAACACAAACAATACTTTAATGTCGTTAACATAATTTTGTTCCATGCTTAGTATTAATTCCGATGATTTAATACATATTTGCAAAATCTACACAAGTATTTTTTATTAAATTAAATTTATAGATAGGTAACAATAAGTTTTCTAAATTGCTGTATCATATTTTAATGTATAATGATTATTTTGTTAGTATCATTAATGCAATTACATTCTATAGAAACGGAATAAATACAATATTTATATCATTTTATTTTTTTTTCTAAATAGTAATGCCTTATTAATTACGGGTATGATAAAAATAAAACACTTCTTCCATCTATTAGGATTTTATTAGACACAAGAAAGGATCTGTACAAAGAATCTTATTCATAAAAACTGTACAGTTATTTTTTAGCTATTCTTATAATTATCACAAAATATTTGAAGAACTAATTATTTACAGAAAAAAGATCATTGTCCATCTGCTGAATAGAATTAGGTAATTAAGAAAAATAGTTTCAAATGTGATTAATCACTAGGCACACATAATATAGTGCGATCATAGGTATGCAGATTTGTCAAGTTAACAATGGAGGGGAAACTTGTTTTAAATGGTGTTGGGATGGCGTGCCTTATTTCTAGCCTTTAGTAGAGTGTATTTATGTATAAATTATTATGCTATTTACCTGTAAAAACTACAGGTCATAAAATTAGTCATGTTAAAAAATGTCCTTTCATGTAACATAAACTTAAATGTTCATAAGAAACGATAATAGTTCTTCGGTTACTGCATACATACCTTCACACTGCATCTACTAAAGACTTGAGGTATAAGGCCAACCTTTAGAAAAGGAAAAAGAGTTAGTAAATGGAAAGAAACGACAGTAAAACCATGTTTAATTTGAAATTTATACCTACCTACCATGTATCTTAAGCGCATGGAAAATATTCCAAATAATTTTCTTAAAACTGAAAATATCTAAATAATAATTGATATCTTATTAAAAATTATGAACTCACAGTTATAAAACCGCGATATTTAAAATCTGATTATAATAATTGTTATTTAATGTTACTACTGAAGATTTATGAAATCCAGCTTAGTAATATTATAAGAATGAATAGAATATGCTTAACCAGGACAAATTTATGTTTTATATAGAAAAAAATATTTACGACAAGTTAGTGGTAAGCGCTCGAAATGATAAAAATATATTCAGTAGATTCATCTGTATAGAAACTATTAATATAAAGTGGTAAAATTGTTTGTTTGTAGAGGTTGATCGGATTATGACCAACTCTAATTATTATTTTACTTACAGCTTTCTTACTATACAACGTGTAACAGAATAAACGCAATAACTCTTAAGGGGTCATTGTACTCATCATTATGAACAACTTTTACTTTACATAAATCAGCTGTGACCCCTTAAGAGGTATTTCGTTTTTTCTTTTACAGGTTGTATAATAGCTGAGTGCGATTTTCATCCTATGTTCGCGAGAGCGAAGCCGCGAAGAAAAGTTGACAGGTAATAATTAATTTGTCTGCTTAAGAGGTAAATGCTGAACCGCCTTGTACTAGCATTATTAGATAAGGTTAAATAATTACTATATAAGTACTGTTTCTGCTGTTTATAGTGTTCAGTATATCGGGTTCAGATTATGATCCAGGTAAATACGATGAAACATGTTCTTAATCAGCAAAGTTCGCACTTTGCTGAATTTTACACGAGTCGGAGACGAAGGGTTCCGTACCATAAGTCAAAAAATAACTCGTTTCTTGATGATTTTGGTTTATATTTTGCTATAGCGATAGTTGAAATAGACGCTATGAAATTTACAACTATCCATATAAGTATTACGTTTACGGTTCATGAGACATAGCACGGTGGCAAACAGACGGATGGACAGCGGATGATCAGTAATAGGATTCTGTTGGTTTAACTACGGTTACGGAGCCCGAATAACGTGCAATTTATGTAACTGAGTTTGATTTCTCATAAAATATAAATTCTTTATGTAATGACGACATGGACAGTAAGCAGGAAAAATTACAAGTAGGTACCACTTACGATACGATTTGAAGTTCTGTTATGTAATAGCATTGAGAGATATGATGCTACTAGCATGTTGCCCGCGACTCGCATTTCGCGCGGTTTTAGTAGGTATTTATTATCTACTCCATTGATAAAAAAAAATTCAAAAACATGTTACTATTATTAATTTTTTTAATTAAAACTACGCGGAGTTTCAATCCCCAAAACTCATATTTCAGGATAGTTTTGAAAAAAAAAAAAATGATAACATAAGAAGGAAGACTCTTAATCAAGAACTAACACCCCCTAAACCGTCTTTTGGGAGTTTAGGGGGTGTTAGTCCTGAATAACTAATAATGACATCCTTCATAATTATTTTAGGCCAATATTCGTACCAAGTTTCAAGCTTCCACCCTCTATTTCATCCCTTTACGGGGGGAGTTTCCTAAAATGACGATTTCCTTAGATGACTACTTCTGATACTCATTATCTACCTCCGTGTCAATCTTATTTTCGTAGGTAAAGTAGTTTTCGAGATTTCGTGATTAATCAGTGTGTGAAATACTTTTCACTTTTATGTAATTAAATAGATTTTATCAAATCATAGACACGAAAGAAAATTGTAATAAAATATCTAGTTTTCTGTCTATCACTTCGTGAAAATCGACCGATATAGGTATTTTTTTCCTACGATTGCCAAGAAAACCAAGACTCACTCATCAACAAGTACGGAATAATCATAATCTAGTGTACTGTGGTTGAAGCTGTTTGTTATTATACTTGTGTCTCCACTCATGAACACAATTACCTATAGCAAATCTAGTCACATAGTACCTACATACCATCTTTAAGGAATAATAATGCACGTTCGGCTCATGCATGTCGGCGCACCCAAATGACGACAAACAACTAGTTACCTATCGTCAAACCAGGCTCACATTATTGTTGCTCTTTCTGCATCTGATCATAATTCTAATGATCATTTTTAAATGGAGGTTGATTGATCATGCTGAACACAAAAACGTTGGGCCCTCACTTTTATAGTTAACATTATGAAATGTTCAATATAATAGTCAAGATTATAATATAAATCATTTTACTGTAAATTATCCCCTTTTCTAACTTCTCAATTGATTATCCATTTTACCCTGGTTAAATCGACCATCAGTCTATAAACGCGAAAAAATCAGTCAAGCTTTGGGCAGCACACACGGCTTCGGGTTTTTTATTGTGTGAGGAATAATCAAACGCAATTAGTCATACAAGGAGATTATACTCATTCAAATTGTATTTAACACAAAATACGGGTACAATAAGTTTTAAATAATGTGGCAAGTATAACCGAATGCGTGCAGACCCAGCCTAAAATGATAGATGGGTTTTAGAAATCGTTTATATTTAAATAAATACGATTAAGTAACAGAAGGAAACTAAGAGAAATGGCATATTAAATTGCTAGTACCAATAAAGCTTTTATAACTTTATAACTTAAAGAACGGCTCCAAGCCTGAATTTATTAAATAAAATAATATGGAAGAAATATCACACTACCTTCGCAAGAAATATTCTTAAAATTATTGATAAGAAATTCGTACATAGCCTAGAATAATTTAGATGTCCAAATATCGAAACATGATTGCAAAGTTCTAAGTTTTTTAACAAAATTAAATAAATTTGTATGTAGTTTAAAGGCACGAAGGCAGAGGACCACAATAACACAATTATATAAAAGAAAAAAAATACAAACTTAAAAATAATATATTATTATAGATACCTACACGAATTTTCAAAATTTCTGATTATTACTAAGAATAAATATCTAAAGACTGGCGATTAATCTAATCTTTTAATTATGTATTACATGTTTCATACATCGATGTGTGTATTAACAATGCAAATAAGTAATACAAGCATAAAAGTTTCAAATCTTGTTGTCAACTATAACTGTTACAGTTAGAAGTCAGTTACACCATAGACATTATAATGTTGCACAATCAGTTCCAATCCAACGATTCACGAGATCAATTACAATTTAAAAAAAAAAAACATTGGCATTGGACATTACAAACTGTGTGTGTATTTTAAAATCGGATCGACTATCATTCAAACAATTGTAATAAGTCTATCTGAGCGTTATTGTATTATGTATGATATATTAAAATACATCTTGACATTCACTATTATGTATTATCAAATATAAACATTCGTCAACCAAGAGCATTTAGTATTTTTAAACATGAATAAATTGCCACAAACGCGTAAATATAAATTAACTGAATGATACTAAAATGGCAGTCAGCGTGGCAGTGACACACAGCATGGGCTTGTGTTTGGAACATTCTTTCTTATAAACATACTGTCATGACATTTCTACTTAGCTCATAATAATGAGTTGTCCCGTGTTGTTTGCATAGACAAGTCCTTGGCCAGGCTGGGGAGCCCATCGCAGGCAGTTGAGGCTGGTGAAGCCATGCTCCCAATTTTGTTCCAACTCTTTGATAGGAGTTAATCCCGTGCGGCCTGGACTGTCTAAAAATGCAAAAAAGGACGGATTAGTACATAGAATATTATAAAAACAAAAGACTTGACACTTCGTTTGGTACTTAACTTATAGTCTAGTCATTTAAAACATCTTAGGTCGCAATAAATTGCACTGTCCTGATTTTGTGGGATTTTGTTAGGATATAAAGAATGAATTTTTCAAGTGTGCCTTCAGGACCAAATTCGAAACTATAAGGAATATCGAAAAACACTGAAAGGAGCCTCGAGCCGGACTTTGATAAAACTAAAATTGCATCGTCGGATTTTTGAAAAATCGTTTTTCCTACCCAGGAATCAAACCACCAGTTGATTTTGAAAACAACCTGTATTATTAGGTATACCATCCGAAAGTGTAGCTAATAAGGATCAAATTCTGGGAAGTAATAATAAACGGCAAACTAAAGGAAAGAGTTAATTTTTAACAATCTCAAGAACCGTAAGGCCACGGACACGAACACAGCGGCGCGGCGGCGGCGGCGGCGTAGCGACGGCGGGTTCAAATGCATGGATTTATATGGAGCAGTTCACGAAGAGAGCGACGCTTTAGGGGCGCGGCGCGCGCCAATCGAGCGGTACCCGCGAGTTGACCGTGACGTAGTCATACATTCAGTCAAAAAAGTATCGGGAATGGATGATTTGTTTATGGTTCCAAATTCAAATTTTTGTTTTTTTTGTAGTTGTTAGATTGGCACAACTGTTTTCCATTTTGGCGCGGACGTTGAGTTGCATCTGTTATTTATATTAAATACAGTGCTGGTTTTAGTAATATCATATATAGTGTGTATTGCGAATTTCATAATGGACAAAAATATCGAACAAAGAGTTTGTCTTAAATTTTGCATCGCCAATGGAATTTCGTGTTCGGAGTCACTGAAAATGTTCAAAGCGTTCAAAAGCGGTCGAGATGTGATGGAAGATTTGCCTCGCTCTGGTAGGCCGTCAA
This sequence comes from Lacanobia oleracea, assembly GCA_950371165.1. Lineage (NCBI taxonomy): Eukaryota > Metazoa > Arthropoda > Insecta > Lepidoptera > Noctuidae > Lacanobia > Lacanobia oleracea. The sequence continues at coordinate 9,900,799 of OX493393.1, forward strand.
CGTCTGCAACTGAAGTTAACATCGCAAAAGTGAAGGAAATAGTGACTGAAAATCCCCATTCAACTCTGAGAGAGATAGCCGCCGAACTTTCTGTATCTCACGAGTCGATCCGTACCATTTTAACTAATCATTTGGGTATGAAACATGTTGCTGCTCGGCTAGTCCCAAAAGATCTGAATTTTCTCCAAAAACTCAATCGCATGAAAGTCGCTAAGGACATGCTAGAACGAGTCAGTTCGGACCCAACATTCATGAAACGCATTGTTACTGGTGACGAGACGTGGGTTTACGAGTTTGACATGCAAACTAGTCAACAAGCTTCGGAGTGGCGCCTTCCAACTGAACCGAAACCGAAAAAACCACGCTAAAGTCGATCAAAAGTCAAAGTCATGTTGACTGTTTTCTTTGACTATCGCGGTGTTGTGCACTCTGAATTCTTACCGGAAGGTCTAACGGTAAATAAAGAATATTATTTGAGCGTTATGCGGCGTTTAAGAGAGCAAATTCGACGAAAAAGGCCAGATTTGTGGAAAGAAAATTCTTGGATTTTGCACCACGACAATGCCTTCGCACAAGGCTATCATTGTGAACGAATTTTTAACCAAACACTCAACAAATACCATCCAGCAACCACCATGTTCACCAGATATGGCTGCTGCTGACTTTTTTCTTTTTCCTAAACTCAAATTACCACTTCGTGGCACCCGTTTTCAATCGATAGAAGACAAAGGAGAATTCGCGGCGAGAACTGAACTCAATTCCGGAAGCAGCGTTTAAAAATTGTTTTGATGAATGGATTATTCGTTGGCGCAAGTGTATCGTTTCTAAAGGAGCATACTTTGAAGGTGATAAAATAAATTTGGATGAATAATAGACATTTTGTGTATTATTGATCTTTTCCCGGTACTTTCTTGACAGAGTAGTATATTGGCAACTTCTCATAACACTAAGCGCGCCGCGCGATCTGTCCACTGGCTTCGTAAATGGATTTGCGTCGCCGCGCCGCTGGTCACGCCGCCGTGTTCGTGTCCACGGCCTAGTAGGTAGACAGTTGAAATAGAAATTTCTAGTATTTCTATTGACGCTATAACAACATTTATAAGAAATATTAAAATAAGAGTGGCAAAATTTCTGGAAGCACATTGCGAAGACTGGTTCGAGGTGGCGCAAGAAAAGAGTGTCTGGAAGGATATGGGGGAGGCCGTCGCCCAGCAGTGGGACACCAAAGGTTAGAAAAAAAAGAATTAAAGGGGCTTCCAAACGTGTTTTTTTTTTCTGTGTATACGGAACCCTTCTTGTGCGAGTTCGACTTGCACTTAGCCGGTTTTTTTTTGGCTCGTGTCTCCTTTCAGTGTTTCGATATTCCTCACCGTTTCGGATTTGGCCATCTAAATCAAATTCATTCTGTATACTAACTAGCTGACCCGCGCAACTTCGTCGACTTACTTTTGTTATTAGGTAATGCTCCGTTCCTATTGTTCGTTGCGTGATGATAGCCTATAATACCCTTCCACGATTCGAATCAGTCGTTCCTGAGATTAGCGCGTTCAACCAAGCAAACTCTTCAGCTTTATAATAGCTAGTTGACCCGCGCAACTTCGCCTGCTCCGCTCCAATTGGTCTTAGCGTGATGCGTAAACTCTTTACAGTTCAACCACTGATCTGATGCCACCAACTGCATCAGACTCAAGCGACTTGTTTCGAACTTTTTAGTCGTTTTTTGCGGTCGGGTTTCTCGACAGTATTTTTTTTAATTTTCTACATTTAAGTGAGTCAGTTCACAGTCGGGTAAAAATACAAGCGACTTCTAATTAAAAAATAAACCCCTACAAATTATTATTTTTTGTTTGGAGGTCGGTTGTTTTTTATAAAGTTATGGTTTTTTCTTTTTGGCTTTTTAGTGGTATCTATCCCACACCCCATAAGATTTACTTTATAATATGCCACTATAATTCTGAAATAATTTCACACGGAAAGAAATTGGGTAACTTGTATTTGTTTCTAATTTTCACTCGGTAATTTTGAATTTGAATATTAGTTGAAAACAAAGTAAATTATGAATACAGTTAAAAATAAATCGATGCATATAATATGGCTAGTAATCTAGAAAATTTCTTCTTGGAATCTTTTTGGGATATTTATGATGTTTGTTTACAAAAATATGCGTTACGTAAGTCAAAATAACGGCACCGCGCCCAATGAACTTAGAGTTTGAATATTGCGGAACTCGATTATCGATGTCTCGTGAAACAAAATTATCACTAGATTACTTGTCTTTTTATTTATGACCTAAATTCCAAAATTTACATTGTTTTTCATACCGTCATCATTCAAGAACTCATAACTATTTCAAGTGTGTGAATAAACGCTATATAAGTGCAGAGATAAGGATTTTTGTGATAAGCGCTCGCCCGCGGGATGTGTTGGTGCTGACGCGCGAGTCTCGGGTGGACAGAGAGCAGCTAGTCTATTCTGTAAATAACCATTTTGATATCGAGCTTCCCCTGAGTGACAAATCTCACAAAGTGAGCTTTATTACACAACATAAAGGTCTTACATTTGACGTAAATTGATACTCACCTCAGATTCCGCTGTCGAGACACGAAAATGTGTTTACAGAATAGATGATCGATTTTCTTTTTATTTAGACTACTGTCCCACTGCTGGGCAAAGGCCTCCCCCAAATCCTTCCAAGTAATCTTTCCCCGCGCCACCTCGTACCGGCCGGGGCCCTCACCCTCACGGTACGCGTCCAGCTCGTCTCGCCACCTCTTTCGATGATCGATTAATATCTTGTTATGATTTTGTTGCAAGATAAACTACATTTGATAGGGTTATTCATTCATACTTAGACTGTTTTTAAAAAACTACCGAGACTAGTCTATATTTACCTTTTTTTCGTTTTCGAGATTGTGAGTGAATATTAGTCTCACATATTTCGTTGTATGCTTACATAAAGGAGAATAAAATGTACTACAACATTATTGATAACTTTTCTCATAGGACGAGCGATTTGTCAATATTTTGCTTCGGACGGGAGCAAAACCTAAAATTTACAAATTTCGAGAAAAAAATACTATCTTTGTAGGGCTATATTTTAGTTCTTATAAGGTTCAAAGAGCTGCGGTTGGCCTTCAGGCACTTGTCTCACCACCGGCGATCAGCTAGTAGCGAGTAAAGCTTGAAACTTGAAACGAATTAGCGAGCGGCGATTAGCGAGTGAAAAGCTTCGATGTTTTGACGGTCGGCTTTCAGCGAGTGCTGTTGTGCGACGGGCTTTTAGGCTCAAGTCAAACCGAGATGGCAGCGAAGCGGCGAGCAGGTTCAGTGTCATATAATTTTAAACTTAATCCTTATCACAGTAACACATATTATCGCTTGATCGCTTGAGAAACTTGAAAAGGTCGCGCGGCCGCCCGCGGCGCCGCGAGCATTCCGACGACTCCCGCGATAATATGTGTTATAGTAATGAAGATAAAGTTTAAAATTATATGACACTGAAACTGCTCGCCGCTTCGCTGCCATCTCGGTGTGACTTGACCCTTACTCGCAATACTCGCTCCGGCCCGCACTATAGGTAGAAATTACCGCTGTTTGGTGAGTCCTGATCGCCAAGCGAGCATCGCCGAGCGAGTGTCGCTGAGCGAGTACAATCTTTGATAGCTCTAGTCGCTGCCATCAACTAGAGGTAAGAGCCGCTCGCCGGCAGTGTGAACAGCTATCGACTAAGAATGTATGTGTATTTTTTGCTCACACGCGATCTATATCTTTTAGCGAGCGAATTATCGATAACTACTCGCTTCCTAGCCGGCGGTGAGACAAGTGCCTAATTGCTAATTTAATGGTCTTTATATGATTACTGAATTTTATAGGTCGAAAATGCTTAGTTTTGACTTTTATATCAGAAGGAGAAAAAAAAAACCCAAAAATTTTGCAATTTATCGCGTGGTTACGCAGCGAGCACAAGTATTTCGAAGTTGCAAATTTGGATTCTCACTATTTTACCTGGTCCATACACTAAAAACAACAATACAATTATTAAAATCAGATTAGTCAAATACACTGATTTTGATTTCATCATGAGAAAACAGATAGTGTAAGTTGGCGCGACAGACACGGCGCTAGTGTAGGTAGTAGGTACATACCGAGCGGCTCGAGCCGGTACAGCAGCGCGATCACGTTGTTGCGCGCATGCTGCGCCGTAGTGAAGCGCCGCGAGCCTAGCCCCACCGGCGATGGCGCGCCGTAGGCGACAGCGCGACGGACACGGCGCTAGTGTAGGTAGTAGGTACATACCGAGCGGCTCGAGCCGGTACAGCAGCGCGATCACGTTGTTGCGCGCATGCTGCGCCGTAGTGAAGCGCCGCGAGCCTAGCCCCACCGCCAGATGGCGCGCCGTAGGCGACAGCGCGACGGACACGGCGCTAGTGTAGGTAGTAGGTACATACCGAGCGGCTCGAGCCGGTACAGCAGCGCGATCACGTTGTTGCGCGCATGCTGCGCCGTAGTGAAGCGCCGCGAGCCTAGCCCCACCGCCAGATGGCGCGCCGTAGGCGACAGCGCGACGGACACGGCGCTAGTGTAGGTAGTAGGTACATACCGAGCGGCTCGAGCCGGTACAGCAGCGCGATCACGTTGTTGCGCGCATGCTGCGCCGTAGTGAAGCGCCGCGAGCCTAGCCCCACCGCCAGATGGCGCGCCGTAGGCGACAGCGCGACGGACACGGCGCTAGTGTAGGTAGTAGGTACATACCGAGCGGCTCGAGCCGGTACAGCAGCGCGATCACGTTGTTGCGCGCATGCTGCGCCGTAGTGAAGCGCCGCGAGCCTAGCCCCACCGCCAGATGGCGCGCCGTAGGCGACAGCGCGACGGACACGGCGCTAGTGTAGGTAGTAGGTACATACCGAGCGGCTCGAGCCGGTACAGCAGCGCGATCACGTTGTTGCGCGCATGCTGCGCCGTAGTGAAGCGCCGCGAGCCTAGCCCCACCGCCAGATGGCGCGCCGTAGGCGACAGCGCGACGGACACGGCGCTAGTGTAGGTAGTAGGTACATACCGAGCGGCTCGAGCCGGTACAGCAGCGCGATCACGTTGTTGCGCGCATGCTGCGCCGTAGTGAAGCGCCGCGAGCCTAGCCCCACCGCCAGATGGCGCGCCGTAGGCGACAGCGCGACGGACACGGCGCTAGTGTAGGTAGTAGGTACATACCGAGCGGCTCGAGCCGGTACAGCAGCGCGATCACGTTGTTGCGCGCATGCTGCGCCGTAGTGAAGCGCCGCGAGCCTAGCCCCACCGCCAGATGGCGCGCCGTAGGCGACAGCGCGACGGACACGGCGCTCTGCTCCAGCACCGCCGTGTGCAGGCACTGCCCCAGCCGCGGCCACTCCAGTGAGTACACAGCTGATCACGAGGTAAAAAAGTAAGGTATCAAGCTTTGTATGGATCAACTATTAAATGCCACTCATATTGGTGTCTTGCATGATTACTTTCTATACTTACAAAACTTACCGAGCCAATTGTTCGCATTTCTTAACCTGGGCACAGGCAGAAGCGCGACCAATAGCCTGCCATCTTTTGATATGTCGATACTGGCGTCATTATGAATTCTGCATCGCTGTACTACTACATTTTTGGTACCTGAAGACATAAATACACTGTCAGTAATATTGGAATATACAGTATGTCACCGGATTATTGCAAAATACGTATGTCTACAAAATATCTTGAAAGATTTTAAACTCTTAAAATGTCAACTGAACATTTGGAATAGGTGGCGTATGAGTTGGATCATTTGCCTCCCTTCAAAATTGTTGAGCCGAAATGTGCATTTGGTGGTGCGGAAATGTGGAACACTCCCCGCTTATCGAAATGTACAAGATACCGAAAAGATCCATATTAATATCAACATTTCGATGCAAGTACATAAACAACTGTACCTAATTCCGGCCTCTGGTCATACATAACTTTCAAACAACAAGAAATGGTGATCTGTTCTTGCTTTCACAAATTTTCACAATGTATTTAGTAGCATATAGGATTCTTCAAACAGCAGCTGTAAGTTTTTTTCAGCTGTAGATTCATTTTATTTGCGTAATAAACTTTTACGCGTGTGAGGATTGAGGACCCATTTCAATGAATGTATACAAAGTAGGACAGTGTTTTGAGATAGTATCTTTTTATCACAAATTTTGTTTGGCATTAGCTTAGATTTTCGAGTCCATATCTCGCTTATTTGACTTTCACAAATTCTGATTCCAACTTTCAATTTTTTTTTAAATGTTCACTAAATTTTCAAAGAGGCCATTGTGTTAAACAGTGGCCCACACCACACGCACATTGAGCCGAATAGTGCTAACGCATGCGTCATGTTCGTGAACGGGCGCCGTCAGTTGGGACTGGCCATTTCTAAGCCATGGTTTATTTTAATTTTTTATTTGAAATGTTCCTTTTTTTCGGACGCTTTAATCCTGCTTTTCTTTTACATCGTTCTCACATATATGTAAAATTTCAACATGATGTAAACAAAACTTTGTAACTATTTATTATTTTTAAAAGAGAGTTCTTCTCCATAGAGATCTACGCTTTGGAAAGGGCAAATAGCTTCATCTTTTTTTGACCGACCTATCTTGACAATTCAGAAGTGCCTGTAAATGGTTTAATTAAAATAAATGCTTTGAGTTTGAATACTTTTTTACATCAAAATTTGATAGTTTATAATCGGTCGAAGTCATTGCGAGAAATTGTGAAATGACATAAAATGGCGACCAGTCAGAGCACAAGTTGAAAACAAAAACTAACAAACCACAAGACACAAACACATAAATTGAAAACTTGTCCCTCATTGGTCTTTGTTGGTGTGAGCTCACGTGTACGCCATAGAGTCACGAATCGAATTGAATGGCGTCGTTTATGATTCCGCGAAATAAAAAATTCCCATTACGAAAAAAAAATCGGACTTTTTCGTTCGTCTATACTAATATTATTAAGAGAAAAGATTTGTTTGTTTGTATGTTTGAATTGAATAGGCTCCGAAACTACTGGACCGATTTGAAAAACTTTTTCACCATTAAAGTCCTACATTATCGCTGATGTACATAGGCTATAGAATATTTTCAAAAATGTTAGGCATCCGTATGAAAACATTGATAATGTAACCCAATTTCAAAATCACCTTAGAGATGGTGTTATTGTCGGATGACACATCATTGATATTTAAAATAGAGCGACGGTCACAAAATCTTGACGTCGTCAATAAGTCTATTCTTCAGGTCCAAAATTGGTTTACGGCAAACAACTTGGTATTAAATGAAAAAAAAAAAAAAAAAAAAAACAAATGTTAGAAGTAGCGAATGTGACATCATATTGAATCAAGAAAAACTGGAGTTTATTAATCACACGTTTTTCCTGGGAATCACTTTAGACGAGAAATTACAATTGGGACCTCATATAACATCTCTAGCGGGGCGTCTAAGCTCAGCCGCTTATGCTGTTAGGAAGATCAGACAGCTAACAGACGTAGAAACCGCACGTTTGGTCTATTTTAGCTACTTCCACAGCATTATGTCGTACGGTATTTTGCTGTGGGGTCGGGCTACTGACATTGAATCCATATTTATTTCACAAAAGAGAGCTGTCAGAGCCCTTTATAATCTGCGTCGCCGTGATTCTCTAAGGGAAAGTTTTAAAAAGATTAATATTATGACAGTCCCTTGCCAATTCATGTATGAAAATATTATGTATGTACGGAAAAATCGACTTTTTTTTTAGTAAAATTAGTGATAGACACAATATTAATACTATAAATAAAGATAAATTAGATCAACCATTTTATAGATTACCTAAACTACACAACTTTCATGGGGTTAAATGTTACAATCAAATACCTTGTGACATATTAGAACTAATGAAAGAAAATTTTAAACCTATATTAAAAGCACACTTTGTAAACAAGTATATTACAAATTAGATGATTACATTCAGGATAAAAATGCTTGGAAACATGCTGGTCCTGCTCCATAGGACAACCAATGGTGGAGACAAGATCAAACTGGTCAGAGTTTATGTATTTACAAATGAAACAGTAGGTACAACTAAACTTATTTAGAAAATTAATAAGTGTACCTCTGCATACTCTAGGTCATGGTCCTCACATATATTAACAAAATTGTATACCACAGCACATGTAAAACATTGATTTGAAAAGAGTAACTATGAAGTTTCTTGTCCGTTCTTCTCCATAAGAATCTACCCTTTCGAATGGACAGTAAAGTCACTGTTATTTGAATTTAAATGTAATGATGACGTTCAAAATTGCCGTTTAATGGCCTAATTGAAATAAACGTTTTTGACTTTTCACTTTTTTTGACCAAGGTGTGAAAAAAATACCAAAAAAGATCCTTATCTCGCGTACGCTGCGGGAAGTATTAACAACAGAGCAAAGTGATGTACTACAGTTTTATAGAAGACATCAATATCTACAAAAAAGTCCGCGAGGGTATACATCTAACTATTATGGTTAAGTCACAATGACCGCTAAATAACCGACTTAAAAAAAAGGAGGTTATGTGAGGGTGAAGTGAAATAGTGGTGATTATAGTATCATGATATCAATCCTTATCGGTGGATGCTCCAGGGTAGCCCGCGAAATTCAAATATTTTTATGTTTTTTACAATTTGCCGGTGTGGTTTAGTCTATTAATAAGTAATTTACACGGGGAGATGAAGTTTTTGGAGTACTAACTAAACCCGCGCGAACGAAGTCGCAGGCGAAGTGCTAGTTTAGTGTATTTTTATTAAGTATAATGTTCTTTTGTTCTAATTATCATCTTGTATAATTGACATTTGATCTTACCGCTGAACAAAGAGCGATCGCGCCAGGTCGGAAACTTAGGGCATCCCGACACGGATAGGCTTGGCTCGAATGGGATTAGCTCCTGCGATCCTATTCGTGTTAGGTTACTTTAAACCCTGCAGGCTCCATCAACTTACCTTGGTCACAATCACAACCGTAATTTAAATTGAATATACCTATACCATGGGGTCCCAACACGAAGAAAGGAAATGTTGTTCTAACAAATTATAATACATGGCGTGACATGTATCGATTTTTATTGAAGACTATCTTCAATAAAAAAATATTTTAGTAAAATATATATTTTTTCTTTTTAATGGTCTTAAGAATAGTATGTTCTTATTTAATAACCTCCCCTAAGCACTAAATTATGGAATAATGGGCTTCTTACTCAAATTTGGAAGATTATTGGAATGAATCATTAAAAATCCATACATTATGTGGCAATAGATGGCACTGTTAGAAAGTTTGCTATTCAATTCATTCATTAAAATTAAATACTATGTACTACTCGGGCGATTGAGCTTGTTAACTGCCTCGAATGAAATTTGTGCAAAAAGATTATTACAGTAGAATAGCAAATCAGTACTAGGTATCCAAAACTGGAATCAAGTTTCAATACTAATTAACTAAAGTACCTATTAATTTTACGTTCTTTTTTTTAATTTAAGAATCGAGTTTTGAGAGGTTAGGTAATTTAATTGTTACATTAACTTGAGTAAATCAAACAATTAAGTAAATTGAATATGATTAATTGGAACTTAAATGGAACAATTCGATTGCTATGAAAATAACAATTAATAGATATAAACGAAACGGTAATAATGCTATCCCTACAGTCTTCGACAACGGCACGGTGGACAGCAGTATTTTGGAAGGCAACTCAGTCTCACGTATGTTTATTTATTTAAAGATTACCAACGAGTAAATACACTACAAAAACTTTTGCAAAACACGCTCAAAAACACAATACGTTTTCGTGTAATGCACACTCAATTACAGGTAACCACAACTTACACATTAATGAGTCTACATATGTGTTTGTGTTCGTGTTGGTAGGTGTCTACGCGCATTTTAAATGGACGCGCTGAGCCACTGACTGACGTCGCTGTGTGTGTGTGTGTCCTTGAGCACTATTTTTCTCGCCCGCACCGCGTTGATATTGGCCGTTATGGCCGAAATCGGTCAGGAGGACTTTAATAATTAATAATAATAATAAGTTTATTGACAAAGGAAAATACATGACGTGTTACATTCCATGATTTTTTGTTTTTTTACAATTAATTTATTTTATGAATGATGTCCCTTATGCTAGGAAATTCCTGTATTATAGGAGACATCTCTTCGTCCGTTGTTACAATCCACGGTGAACCAAACATGTAACTTTAGTAATAAATAATTTATTTGCGTGTGAGGAGCGCGCGTGCGTGAGTAGTGTGTATGTATGAGAGAGTGAGTGTGTGTGTGTGTGTGTGTTAGTGACTGGACGTGTGTAAGTTTGTATGGTGATTATATTAGGTGTTTTATGTGGATGAGGGTTTACCAGTGCTTCTGTCTTGTCATAATCTAAAGTAAGTAGAAAAGTTTTAAGTTTTTTTTTACATTTGAATGTATTTTGGGAGTGGATGTGTATGCTTTTGGTGTATTTTGTTGTAGATGCGTGCACTTAGGTAATTGAAATGTCGCCTAGCAAAATGTGGTGTGTGTATGATATGGCATGGGGGTTTAGATCTTCTTCTGGCTGTTGGACTATTTTTTATAGTATATGGAAGGGTTGTATGTTTCCTCATGACTGTACGGAAGATGTAGTTTTCGGACCGTAAATGTTTCAAACTCTGCGTATAGTTTTTAATTTTAATGTCACTTTTATTACTGCTCTTTGTGCTCGCTCTACCTGAATAATGTCGGTCTTGGCAGCCCCTCCCCACGCAGTGATGCAATAATTTATTATTAATTCGCACAGTGCCGAGTAAACGATCTTAAGGATATTGCTATTGGCGGATACTCTTGAGTTTTTTAAACAGGAAAATAAGTTTTCGGACTCGTGCGGACACTGCATGTAAGTGTGGTTTCCAGGATAAACAGGAGTCTAGTTGAATACCGAGATATCTTATTAGCGATGCTCTAGTAACAGTAGAGCATGAACAAAAGGGGGAAGGGTTGGTACATTTGTGGGCTTTTATTGATAAAGAACCGTCTGGCGGAAGAGTGGAGGGTCTTAATTATACTAGCATAACCGAAAAATCACCACAAAGTAGGCATATAGGAAAATTTGTGACAACGCAAGCTTCAAGGTCAAGTCTAGTATTATATTATCTGTGGCCTAGCAAGCAGTAGCGGTAGAACCCGTTGTGGGGCCTCCGTCCAGGCTGAACGAACAATATGGCGAACCAAGTAGCAGTGATAGATTAAGGTACAGAAATATTCGTATTTATAACTATAAATAAGAATATTACTGTTCCTTATTCTCAAATTATTAATGTCAAACACGAGGTTTGTTACCTAACAAACCTCGTGTTTGCAATTAATAATTATGATAATGCTATTTTATAATAGATTTTGAGCGTCCCGTCCCGAAGGTACACAACGGAACCCTGTTACTAAACCTCCGCTGTCCGTCTGTCTGTCTGTAAGCGAGCTGTATCCCAAGAACCATTATAGGTAGACTGTTGAAATATTTATAGAATGTGTTTTTCTATTGCCGCTTTAAGAAAAAATACAAAACAAGGGGGGGGCTCCCACACAAGAAACGGTTTTTTCCGTACGGAAACATTCGAATAAGAGTCCGACTCGCACTTGGCCGATTTCATACTTTGAAGTATCTTTACTAAAATTTATAGGTATTTACAGATTTTCATTTAATCTATTTGGTTTTAAAAATAAAAGTAACTCTTTGTCGAATTAAAAATTTATATTGCCGCTTTATCAAAAAATACCTAATTTAAACTTTCATAGAATGTGTATTTCTATTGCCGCTATACAAAAAACTAAAGGGGGCTCCCTTCTAGGAAACGTGTTTTGTTTCTAGTTATGGTTCGGAACCCTTCGTGTGAGAGTCCGACTCGCACTTGACCGTTTTTATGGGCCTGTACTTTTTAAGGAGATTAAACTTTAACTAAAATCTATAAGTACCTATGTATTTACAGAGTTTTATCTAATTCTATCCAATCTGTTTGGTTTGAATAATAAAAGTAACTTAAGGATTATAAACGATGTTTCCACTATTTCACTATTTTGAGTAAATATTCGAGTCACTTTAAATATTTGTTGAAATCTCTACATTACTCTCGTAACAACGACGTCAGCTTCAAGGTCAAGTGGACAAGCGATAAACAACATAGTACGCTTTTAACGCCATCTCTTAGTTGGAATCGAGGAAATCGCGCTTGCAAGCTGTCAGCAAACCCAACCAACATCAGACAACGAGAGGTCCATATAATTCGTAACTCTATGGCATACATGTGACGTCACATCTGAACAGACCAATGAGAGCCTGTTTCTTGTAGATTTGTTCTGAATGTTGTTCATTGGCTTTCAGTTGTATTCATTCCGAGAGGTGTGAATTGAAATAAAATGGCAATTTCAGTTCACAACACCTCGGAATGAATTCGAGTAATTATAAACTGTCAAATTTAGATGCGTAAAAAGTATTCCCAATGTTCAGTTGACAATTTATCGAAAGTCTCAAGTTATTTTATAATCTTACGGAGTTTGCCATTTTCCGGTGACATACACATATTTCCTTGCTCTAATCTCCATGACCAAAGCAGATATGCTCAGTCGAGGCAGGCAAGAATCCAAGGCAGAATGAATACTAAATAAAATGTCGTACTGTCAGCTATCTCGGGCGTATTGCCCGTGGTGAAGTCCCAGGCCTGCACGCGGTGCGAAGGCGACGGCAGCGCTTCGGAGAGGATGCTGGCTTCCTGCAGCATCGCCATGCCCGCCAAGCGCCGCGCGCCGATGTCGCCCGCCGCGCCCTCGTCGTCCACCACCATCGCGTTCTGCGGACACATGCACTTACACTACTGCTACGAGTGCGACTTCATTGTACATTTACATAACGCAGAGGTTTATTTACCTGAGCCAGGATGATGGGCTGCAGATACTCGTGTATCCTGGGCAGGCGTTGGGCAGACCCGCCGTCGTTTCCCGGCAGGTCACTCATCTGCATGAGCGGCATGGCCACGTTGTTGAGCACGGTGTGGAACTGATGGCTGATTTCCTCGCGGCCGGCCGGGTCGGTGCGCGACGCCAGGATGTGCGGCCGGAACATGGCCAGCGGGTGCCGCGCGCCCTCCGCGCCGCTGCCACCCACCCCGCTGGGCCCCGCGCCGTTGCCACCTACCCCGCTGGGCCCCGCGCCGTTGCCACCCACTCCGCTGGGCCCCGCGCCGCTTCCACCCACCCCGCTGGGCCCCGCGCCATTGCCCACACCGCCGGGCGCAGCGCCGTTGCCACCCACCCCACTGGACCCCGCGCCACCAGGCCCTGCCCCACTGGGCCCCGCGGTGCTGGGTCCCGGCGCCGCGCCGCTCCCCGTTGAGTCACCGTTGTTCCCCTGCAGGGAGAACATCTCCCGAACGGACGACGGTGTGTACAGGCGGATAGTTTGCAAGCGTCTGAACCTGTTTCTGGCCGCATTCCGGAGCCTCACGGCTTGCATGTGAGCTATGCGTATAAAATTGACCCTGTGTTCGAACTCGTTCATAAGCTCACTTCCAGGTGATTCCTGAAGATTAGGATTGTCGCCGGGTGGCGGAGCGTTCGAGGGTCCGGCCACAGGCTCGTTATTTTGCGGATCAACCCTCGGACTTCTGAATCTTGACACATTGCGCCTCAAAGGTATACTTCGCATAGCCGGTATTCTATAATTCGATACTGGAGGTAAAATCCTCTTTTTAATAAGTGGATGTGCAGTGGGATTTGTTCTATGTAAAGCTTTTTGCCTCCTACTTTCCATGTACAGATCTCGTCTATTTCTTGCTGTTGCAGAATTATTCCTATTGGCCGCGGCTATCTGGACGGCAAGACGATTACTGTACCTTTGTGAAATTTTATTTTGTGAATTTGCAGGGGCTTCTTCGTGAGGCCTCTTATTTTTATTACTTTTTTCGACAATATCAACTTGAGATGTTGAGGGTTTCTCAGCAGTTTTAGCTTTGTTGTCTTTACTAGTTTGTTGTTGTCGGTTCGCATCCGGTTCTGCAGCACGCTGTGGGTTATTAGGAGGCGCCTGCTCGTCGGGGCCGTCAACGTTCACGTCCACGTTATGCTCAACATTTTGAATACGGACGACATCTAGGGATTCCACACGTTGCGGTGTTGGGGCCTGACTAGTGGCTGTTCGGCCATTATTCCTGTTTGACATCACTATTAAGCAAGTCAACGCTAGAGCTCTTTTCAGTGTCCTCAACATGTTGATGATGAGTTGACTGAGGCCTCGCTCTTCGAGACACATCATCATCATGTTAAACATAACTGACAACACCTGCATGGCTCGCATGCGTATCTCATGTCTCGTAGCACTAATCTCAATTGCGCGAGCGAAGTCCCTGCGGGATCGGTTGGTGTAGCGTGGAGCCAAACGATTAGCAGTGGGATTTCGAGATCGCCTCCTCAGTTCATCTTCCGCACGCCAGCGATAGTTCGATTGTAGTCTTCTTCGCAAAGGTGGAGAAAATCGGTTGCTAGGTGTAGACCTTACATGAGACGACCTTCCACCTTGTGAAGGTCTACTCTCGGTAGCATTGTCGTTGGATGTATTGCGTTCACTTTCTGTCTGATTATTGTTTGCATTGTTAGGATTCTGAGGCGCATTACGACTTCCAGTCGAATGTCTGTCACTATCTTCATTTCTTGCATTATGTCTTAGGTTTCTAGTGGTGCGGGCGAGGTTGTCCGTCATTTCAGTCAACATCATACACCGATCCAGTAATGGTCGAGTGTAATAACTGGGAACATCTTGTCTTCCTGTTTCCCTATGTAGCATAATTATACGACGACGTAAATTTTCCCACATCCCGCGTAATTCTCTCATGGTCGTGCGATTGCCTCGCAACCAGAGATTCGTCAACTGCAAAGTGTGCTTCTGTAACGCGTTTACTCCGCTCCTTACTTTTCTGTAAGCTTCGTCAGGTGGCACTACGCCGCCTCTATTCCAAAACTCATCCCTACTCGTTGAAGGCCTATCGGGGTTAAATTCAGATTCGCTTTGCGTTCGAGGCTCTGACGCTGCAGCTCCGTCCGTCACATCCTCTCCCTCTGCAGGCGAGGCTTGGGCGGTAGCTGCGGCTGCGGCCAGCGCCGGGGCGGCAGTCGCCGGGGCGGCAGGCGCCGGGGCGGCAAACGCAAGCGCGTCTCCACTAGTAGCGGCTGAGGGGTCGAGCGGTGCTGAGGCGGGTGCTACGTCAGTGCTTATTGAATCGCTCTGAGTTCGAACGCGGAACCTGTTATTCGACAACGACACATTGATGCCTCCTGCATCTCTCGACGGTCGACGTTCTCTAGGAGGGGCACCGACGCGCGCGTCTATCTCACTCAATTCAAACACCAATCTATCAGTATGGGCCGGCGGCACTCTCTCGAAGGAAGTGGAAGCAGTCGGATTATTATTAATACTGGACTCGTCTTCTCGAAACGTGGTATTTCTTGTCCTAAAAATATTAACTTCCGAGGACTGATCACTGTCAGAATCGGAACTGGATGACAAAAAGTCTCGTCGCCAAGAGGAGCTGAAGAGGCGCACGCGGGGCCGGGCGGCGCGCGAGTGGCCGCCGCTCTCGCTCTCGTCCGAGTGCGCGCGCGCCGCACTGCCGCGGCGCGGTATGCTGCGCTCCACGCTGGCCAGCGTGGACAGCGACATGTTGGTGATTAAGTTCAACAACCTTGTGCCAGAGTCGCGAAGAATATCACGAATCAAATCGAGACTTTCATTAATAGTTTGTGCATCGACTGGCGCTGCCCCGGGGCTCATTTGTGTAGAGGAGTTAGTCATTGTTGGTCTTTGCGAGGAGGAAGAAGAAGAAGAAGAACCAGATGTCGAAGCCTGGCTTTCAGGTGATGCATTGGTCTGAAATGAGCGTTGCGGGACAAACGGTGATGCGGAAGGAGTAGTCGCTGCCGTTACAGGGTCGTTACGTGTGGATTCGTTATTTTGTTGCCTTGGGGAAAAGTTTCTTCGGCGTAGTGCGAAATCCCGTCCTAGGGAAGATCCTCTAGATGACGTAAAAATGCTAGTGCGCGACGTGTTCGTCGAACTGGAGGGAGTGATTTCCGTAAAAGTAACCCTGGTCGGCCTCGGTGTGCCGTTGGAAGACGAGAAAGGATTTGGCAAGAGTCGGGTACTCTCGTACTCGATAGTTCTGTATGGTCTGTCGGAACTGTTTAATGGTTGGAAGGCGGATGATCGTGACCCAAACAGCAAACGCTCTTGATTTGTTGAACTTTGATTTCTAAAAGTAAAATAAATTCAATTTTTAAAAACTTTGTTGGTCATTTGACAAATAAGTAGTCAAGTCTAACCCTTAGTAATTAAGAGACGATGAATGCTTAAAAATAAGAATGCTCACCTGGAAGGATTGCTATCAATTGAGAGCTCGTCTAAGTTGAGCAAGCGACTGCTCTCTCCGTCGCCAGTGTCTGCGGGTTCCACTGACTCGCGAGACGTGCTGGGTGTCGGATTAGCTGAAAAGATACGTCAAAATGTTAAGTATAAAACCACCCTTGCTTATTAGGTCAAATAAAATAAGACTAGGTGTCACAGTGAGAACCCAGTTAACCCGACTGAGCAAAGGTTATAATTTTGAAAGATAATCCGGTTCCAGTGTTTTTCGAATCGCAACTTAAACATGCAAATCGGGCTGGTTTCCGCAACTCCACGACTAAGTGAGTATTTTGCGTGCAGGTGGGACAAATGTGTCATTCGATAGAAACGTAATATATTACCATCATCGTGACTAGCAGCGGAAGAACGCGTAGCCCGCATCCAGCTAGAAGCGCCAAGCCCGAAGTCTGTCTCCATAGGATCCGTGCCGCGGTCCGTCTGCCCAACATTTTGCATTTTATTACTTGGCTACAGCTTTTTATTACTAACAATACTTCCATTAGATTATCTTAAACAATGTTAATCTACACTAATATTATAAAAAGGAAAGATTTGTTTGTTTGAATTGAATAGGCTCCGAAACTACTGGACCGATTTAAAAAAATCTTTCGCTATTAGAATTCTATATTATCCCCGATGAAGATAGGCTGTAAGTAGCATATTTTCAAAAAAGTTAGGGATCTGTATGAAAGCTTCGATAATGTAACCGAAGGTGTGAAAAAAATACTGAAAAAATCTACACTAATATTATAAAGAGGAAAAATTTGTTTGTTTGAATTGAATAGGCTCCGAAACTACTGGACCGATTTAAAAACAACTTTCACTATTAGAATCCTATTTTATCCCTAATGAACATAGGCTATAGCATATTTTCAAAAAAGTTAGGGATCTGTATTAAAACTTCGATAATGTAACCGAAGCTGTGAAAAAAATACCGAAAAATATCCTTATAACGCAAGCGCTGCGGTAACCATTGACAATGGAGCAAAGTGATGTACTACGGTTTTATAGAAAACATCAATGTCTACAAAAAAGTCCACAAGAGATCTAACCATTAAGGTTAACTCACAATGACCGAATAAATAAAATTATTCATCAAAACCCAGGTAGAATGGAATAGTGGTGATTTTGGTATCATGATATAAATCCTTATCGATTTAAATGGTTTGATAATTAAGGTTGGTTGTAAACATGTAAAATGCACTTTAAATTATTCAAATCAGACCTTTCATTTAAAAGTTATGATGGGTATAAAAATACTCTAAGTAAGAAAAATGTTGCAGTTTGTGCGAACTGCCGTCGTCGAACGATTAGTCTATTAATAAGTAACTTACACGGGGAGGTGATGTTCGTGGAGTACTAACTAAACCCGCGCGTACGAAGTGCTAGTTAATTATACTTTTAATTATTTATTACCGTATTTGGTGGCGGTGGAGTGTTGGTTAGTCGATGTCGTACCATAAAGAGTCTTTGATAATTCCTCACTAAACTATCGTATCGTTGCACCAAGTTTTGGTAAGAATTCACGATCATGTCTTGAGCGGTGCCGGGGCTCTCCTGCCCGCGGCCGCCGCTCGGACTGTCGTCGTTGTCATCTCTTCTAGGGTTATTATTACTGGGGTTATTTGTCGGACCCGAGGCGGGGTTCTGTTGTTGTGACGAGTTGTTTGCCCCTCCCGAACAAGCCCATAGCGCTATTCCAGTGATAAGTTTGTAGCCAAGAGAATCGAATGCCACATATCTGAAAGACACAAGCTAAGAAGAGTGGTTAATATTTAGTACCAGTTTAAAACTAATGGGTTTTAAAGTTTCTAGGTTTGCTGTTGTTGTCTGGTAATAGTAATAGTTGATGCTTATACATTATTTTTATACCTTTTGATAAAAATCGTTCTTGTAAAAATAATATTAAGTAATTAATAATTGTTTTTTTTATGTCTATCTTAACATGTGTGATGTTGTACACTTTCACTTTCATACCTGACTTTCTCGTTAACACTATTAGTACAGACTTTGGTAAAAGGGGCAGGCTGGCTCCAGTCCCAGAAATACAATTCATTGTATGTTGCAATCACCAACAGCTGCTCACGAGGGTGGAACGCAATGGAAGCTATGACAGTTTCACCACGCACATTCCACACCTCACTGCCACCCTGTTAAATAAATAAAAATGTTACTTTCATAGTGTCCTATGCCACTGAGTTATTTTTTTTTGCAGTTATTTATTTTCTGAGGATTGGTTTTTTTCTTTAACTCCTATAGATTTTTAATAAAAAAATTGAACTTATGCTCTCAATATAAGCAAAACTCACACTTGCAATATCCCACACCCTGACTTGCCCGCCGAGACAGCCAGAACCGATGAGCAGGGGGTGTGAGGGATGGAAGGCAATACACCAAGGAGTGCGAGGATGCCCCTTCAAAATGCGCACATGCTTACCACTGGCCAGCTCGGACACATACACATTGTGGTTCCCATGTGTTGATGCTACTTTAGTCCTAAAATGTTAAATTTTTATTTTATAATAATGTCTGAATTTTATTAGAAGTTATAAAGAAAAAGTTATACAGTAGGGCCTCGTTAATCCGGAGAGGCAAAAACAAGACCCTTTCCGGATTATTGAGGCGTCCGGATTAAAGTATGCCATATTTAATGGTAATAAAACACATGTTCAACCTTAGTTACTTTAATCAATTTTTAAATTAAAGCATAAAGACAAAAATGTACATGTTCAAAATTACAACTATGTAAGAAAAATATTAGTATTCTTCTTGAAAATGTCTGTAATACTCTTCTTTTTATACCCCCGCGAACCCCATTGCCCAGCTGGATTACAGCGAGAACCGAACAAGCGAAAGTCCGGATTAACGAGGCCCTACTGTATTTACCTTTTAAGAAAAGATGAAATACAGTGTTATTTATTTATTATATACTTTATTGTATACCTCATAAAAAAAAAAGGAAAAACGCTTATAGAAAAACTGGTGTACAATGGGAGGTCTTATCACACAGGGCAATCTCTTACAGACAACCTTTGGATGGACTGAACTAAAGAATAGTAGTAGTAGTTAGTTAGATTTTAGGGCAGATTACTTTTATCAGAGGAGTAACGGCTTTATGTATACAATAATTTGAATATTCTATGACTGATTATAATAGTTAATAATACTGTTTCATAGTAATTAGTCAATATTGCCACTCTTAGGTCCTGGTATTAAATTAAGTATTTAACAGTCTGAAAACTATAAATTTAAAATCTAAGGTAGTTTTAATTGACTCATTTATTTAAGCCCCAGAAAATTAAATATGAGTAAAGTTGATATTGACATGAAGCTGAGTTAATTTAGTTGCTTTCTAGTAGTCTAACTTGAGCTGAGTTGTTGTTGTTTAAACAGAGGGTGCTATCCTGTATTAGTATGAGGTATAGTGCTGTGACCATTTATTTGATAAGGTAATACTTCGTTATTTATCAATTAATTTGACATGGATAGTGAGGTTTAAGAAAAAGGAAATGTATTTATTGGCACAATAAGAACTAACAATTTAAAAAAAAAATATTCTACAGAAAATACTTATGCATATTAACTTACCCATCAGGACTAAATACCATCAAAAATGTGGATCTTGGATAACCTGGCAAATCATAACTCTGAAAAGTTAAGTTAAATGCCATGTTTAACATCAGTTAAGGTCTTAGAAGATAAAATACAATTGAATAAGAAAATAACTCAAGTATAACTTATATTTAGAATTTTATTGTAAAGGAGGGTAGTCATACTCTTATTTGGAGGGGTTTCTGAACAAGTATGTCCTCCGCCATATTCTCAAGAACTGTCTTGCTGTTGGGGTAGTTGGGTGGGTTGATGCCCCTCTCTCTCCATTGCCAGCTTCGAGCAATGTTGCCCACAGGCTGCGTTTCATCAAGTGGGTCATTCTTGCAGCCAAGCCATTCATTGTCTACAACTGGGTCCATTGCCCTGTCCTTCAAGTAAAATATGCAATCATTATAAATCAAACAACTCTTTGAAACAAAAAATATACCTACAATCATGTAGGGTCTACATAAAAACTAAGTTTGCACCTGTACCTATTGAGGAGTTTTATAAATAAACTTTTTTTAAATATTATAAAGCGGAAAAGTGTGACTTATAATATCATTATTTTGTAACTTAATAAATAAGCTGCTATAAACACAAATGTTTGTCTCCTTAAGAGTTAAGTTACTAAAGCTTACCTAAGTGATAAGTGCATCAATATATGTTGGCCACTTGTTTATCATTGACTGTTATCTAGGTATTGTTGCTTTAAAAAGAGATTGTTATATATCTTTGATAAAAATAAAATTAAGCATGTGGACTTGTGGAGGGTAGGTTACTTGTTTATTATTTACCTTTATGTTTTCCTGATCATTGAATAGAAATGGGTGTAGCAAATCTGAAAATAAAACATACATTATTCGGCTGAATGTTGCTTTGTAATAGAACAACATACATGTAAACATGTATTTTGGTTGACATTTACGCCTAGTTGTCCTAACAATGAAAATGTCTTATGTAACAAGTTGGAGCCCACACCAATTAAGATTTTCTTATTAAATTGCAAATACCGTTGATTGGTGTCGTCTGTCACGTACATTATCGTATCACGATTATACATAAAAGTACCTACCATACCAAATGACCGGAGTGAGCCATGTTGAAAATTGACAACATGTTATTTCATCAAATAATTTCGTCAAAATAAGATTCACAAGCTATTCAGAATAGTAGATAACTTTATATTCGTTTCATATTTGATTCGAATTGGACAAAATGTTGTATACAATACGCATTTTCTGCGGACGGGCCGAAAGGAAATACAACGTATTTACCTTAAACATTGTGCCTGGAGGGGCCAATATTTTACAAACTATGATTAATTAAGTAAATTTATGTTTTACTACTTGTTTATCGCCACAATTTGAGTATTACTACGCTATTAGGTCTCAAAAATCCATAACAGAAACAATCCAACAGCACCAGCTGCGAACTGTCAAAATTGAGGAATCGAAAACAGATAAACAATTATCAACCAGTTGCAAATTAAAAAAATCAAAAGATTGATATGCTCGTAAGTCCTACCGATTATATTTCAGATTTTTTTATAACGGATTTTTTATTGTTACTGTAAGACAACTGAGGCCGTCAGCGCAAAAGTGGCCTAACCCACAATTTTTCATATTCGT
Source organism: Lacanobia oleracea (assembly GCA_950371165.1). Taxonomy (NCBI): domain Eukaryota; kingdom Metazoa; phylum Arthropoda; class Insecta; order Lepidoptera; family Noctuidae; genus Lacanobia; species Lacanobia oleracea. The sequence continues at coordinate 9,922,478 of OX493393.1, forward strand.
ACCCCTAGTTTCATCCATGGATAGCAGATGGCGTTGTAAAAATTATTTTTGCACCTAATTTTTTTGCCTGTGACGCAGTGTAAAAGTGGCCTAAGGCGATTATCACACGGCACGGATTTCGTAGCGGTGCCCCGCGCGGTAAAGCGGTTTACGTGTGTTAGGCATCAACGGATTTATTAGAGGCCAATGCGACATGAGATCCGCTTCACCGCCTACCGCGGCGGTTTGCGGTGCCGTGTGTTAATCGCCTAACCGAGCTAAGGCCACTTTTGCATTCTGGCAACATTTTTATTTTGGCGGGTTAGGCCATAGATTTAGAATACCTAGATCATAGGTATTCTATATCTATGACCTAGATAGCTTCATAGTAGCCTATCTTGTACTCAACATTTTTAATGGAAACATTTCATGTGACAAAAAGAGATAGCAATAGCATTCCCGACCGTCTTAAAATGCCGCGCGCCACCAGCCGAGAATCACCATTTTGTTTGTTAACCAGCTGGTAAACACATTAGTCTCCCAATTTTATCAAAAATACTGTCACATTGTGAAAAATATTGTGTGTGCCGTTGCCGTTTTCGTTTTGCCATGAACAATGGCATGTACTGTGCCCGGTTGTTCGAATAGAAATGGTGTTTTGAAAGAAAATATTGCAAAAGTATGTTTACACTGGTAAGTAAATCTAATCATAACTTATGGTTAAAACACATTTTGAGCAGAAAAGTCACTAAAATCAGATCTCCATTTTAAGAACATAAAGACACAACTGCTTCTACATTATTGTCAGTTTCCAATCATAGATGATACACTACTAGCTATTTCCAATTAAGAAATAAAAACAAAAAAATATTGAACCGTTTTGACATATCATGTACTTCATAAGGATGTGGCTTCTTAGATGTTTTATCGATAGAGTAAAAGTATAGTCACCAGGGCTTGTTAACGTTACTAAATAACAAAATAATAACCGTTAAGTAACGTTAAGTCCAGTGTGATACCTTACTAACGTTACAAAAATATAACGTTACTTGGTAACATTACCAGTAATTTAACGTTAATTAACATTAATGTAAAATACACAACTAACGTTACTTTTACCGTTAATTTAGCTACGTTGCCGTGCTGTAGGTATACATTTTTGTGCGCTTGCTTGGCATTGGATCAGATATATTGTGACCGCGTGTTGCCGTTCCTCGTAGGTAAACATTTTTGAGCGCTCGCGCCACTCGCTTAGCATTAGATCTCCGCCACGCCTCAGTCGTGTGTAATACCTATAGTGACTCGATTTGTGTGAGACGTTGAAAAGATGGGACGTAAAAAAACAAAATAATATCTATAGATATTTTGAACTGAACGAAAATAAAACATCTAATTTTTTATTTCCAGATCGTAAGTTACATGTTCCTTTATTATGATCTATCTTACCATAATTAACCTCTCGACGCTCACTCAATGTTTACGTCAAACTCCGTTGCGTATCGCGGGCGCCCGCTTATCGCAAGCGTAATATGACCCGCTCACAAAAAACCTTGATATCTCCACTTCTATACCACCTATACACACACTTGAAACGGTTATAGGTTGTTGAATGATGCCGGTATGATATACAATGTAAACAATGTTGAAATAAGAGTTCAAGAAATAAATATGCCTATTGAAATAAGAGAACTTGCCAATAGCAGTTATGTTTCTGTTTTATGTTGATTTCTAACAAAACTATTGGATATTTTTACAAGAAATTTTGGGAACTAGCTCATAAAAAGACAAGTAATCTAATTACAATGTTTTTTTAGGAGATCTCTTACTGATTTCTGCAATATTCAAACTCAAACATCACAGTGCGCGGTGCCGTTTTCATGAATTTGCATAGTTCAAAGCACTATTTTGAAAACGATCATCAGAGATATTACAATCAGATTCTAATAAAAAATGTTTCTAGAATACTACTTACACATTCATCGAATCGTAATAAGCTATAAATCGTTACAATATGCCACGGTTATTGTAAAATATCAAAATAACCTAGGCAAGGGAACAAATCGGGCACCTTTTTTTGTAGGCCTCGGTCACCCGATAATTTAGGTTTTTGAATTTGAATATTAGTTGAAAATGAATTAGAACAAAGTAATTTATCGATTTCTAAGCATACTTACCATTTCTTTCATAGAAAAAATAAGAAATATTGACTTCTGAAGTGGTCATAAAAATGTATGGGATTCAAACATTACGTAGGGTGGGGAACACACCACTACAATATCGATATGTTTGACTGACTTCAGTAAGGAAAATAAAAAACAGTTCAGATTGGCATACTTTTTTACTTTTTGTGCATATAAGTAAATAAGGTAACAATAATAATAATGTTTATTTATTTATTTATAAAATACGCGCATCGGCGAGGAACTGCGGAAACTCGCTCGCGTTGGGTATTCCTATTTGTATAATAATTGTATGTCGTGTGTTGTGTGGCGTGTTGTATTGTTGTTGATGTTGTGTGTTGTATTGTATTGTTGTAGTTGTTGTATATTGTATTGTATTACTAAATTTGTATAGGTATGATAATAAAATTTATAAATACAGCAAAAATAGATGCAATATTATTATTTCAAATAAACCATGTTCAGGTACTTTTGAGTTGTCAAGGTCAGTCAATCCTAGGGATATGGAATTGTTCGAAAGAGTTACCGCGGCCCGAAGTCAAAGAAAATTTGGAGGAACACGGGCAAAAAACTCCACGAAAACTCTTTTGCATCCTTTTATGTATTACAAACGTCCTGGTTACAGTATCATTGTTACTTTTATATGTAAATACAATGTATTACAAAGGAGGAGAATTCCGTTTATGTATTACAAAAATCCTGGTTACAATATCATTGTTCCTGCTGTATGTAAATACAATGTAAAGCAAAGGAGGAGAAACTCCACGGAGACTCGTTTGAATCCGTTTATGTATTACAAAAATCCTAGTTACATGTTTATTGTTGCTTCTATATATAAAAATAATGTACACAAAAAAAAACATACCCGAGCCCCAGTGCACACGCACAAAATCCATACATACTCGGCGTTTAGACAGACAGGATGGTATGACCGAGAAAAGGAGTGTCTCTACAGTTTGTCGGTCTGTCTGTTAGTTAGACTTTGTGGAAATAATAAAAGGTATACTCTTGTGTCAGTCTTGTATGTCAAACCGATAAAAGGTACTTTTGAATGTCAAATTTACAGTTTAAAAATAATAATATAAATAGTGACTCTAGTTGTTCATTCGCAAAGGAGAAGAAGAACGGACAAGGGACAAAAAAACTCCGTAGTCTGTCAAGTGAAGTCTGTCAAGCTGGAGATAGAAAATACTCAAAATGGTCGGTAATCGTCGTCACTTTGAGCTGGACGAAGGTCGCCCTCCTCCAGGATTACGACGACATGCCTAAGAAAAATAAACAGTAATATCATAAATCTACATTCATCTAAATCACGAACAAAGGTAAAAGTACATAGATGAAAATAGTTTTATTACTCTGGGCGAATTCCGGCGGCAGGCGAAGCCGAGAGCGGAGCGCGAAGGGGGCTTCGCAGGGGGCTTCGCAGGGGGCTTTGCAGGGGGCTTCGCAGAGGGCTTGATCTACCAAATAAAAAGTTTTCGTTATTACAGATATTAGAACTAAAAAATCAATAGTTTTTTCGAAAACATAATTATTTACTTACGGCTGCGTACGCGAGTCCCATATTAAACCCTCTTGGGTGTAGAGCCCGAGGATCGTTGGTGGCGGCCCAAAATCCTGAAAAAAATCAAATAAATAGCATTATGAATACTATTATACCTGACCCCTCACACAAACATAACAACATCAGATTGTTACATGCGATTCCAAACCATCATCCTTCCCAATAGAAAACATGCAGGCATAAACACTTGCTATACCTACTCCAAATTGAACCACATATAACCAAAAACACAAAAAAAACTTGCAACACCTACACCAAATTGAACCACATAAGTATAACTTATCTTTTTCAACGAATGAAATCCATCCATTCAGGTTGCTAGAAGAACACAAAACATAATATATTACAACTGACAAAATATATACTATTCATCTAGTATGCCAATAGATACTGTCCTTTTCAAGTTGAGTAATTTTTTTATGATAGAAAAGTATAAGTATTTACCTCACGATCCGACTCCAAAAATTCTTCATCCAGGTATTCTGGTTCTGGATCGTACAGGTCGGCCGGCTCCTGCTCCTCGGGCTCCTCGTCCATGATCTGACCGAGGTCGAGGTATTCGACCTCGTCCTCTTCGTCCTCCTCTTCTTCTTCAGAGCCTTCCCGGAGGATCTCGGCGAAATCCTCCGGGACGTCCTCCTGTCCAACCAGCCATTGGCGACTCATATTGAAGATCTATCAGAATAGTATTCACAAAATGTACAATAAAAACCAGAACTTATAAAATACGACAAAAAAAAAAACTACTAAATTCAACCTACACCACAGAAATAAAACTTTATACAATACCAAGAAAAGAAAACTTCATTTTATATATTCGAACAATTTTACAAAAACAATCGATGTTATCGATAACTTTTATCGACATGACCCTCGGCCTAGTCACGCCTAATGTCTATTGTGACGTTTGACAGTTCGTGATTCAAATACGAATTCGTTACCTAAACAATAAAATTTTCTTCATGATTTGAATAACTTATTGAAATATGCCTCGAATGCGTGAAAATATGTATTGTCAATAGATTTTACGTATTTTCGACCATTGCGGAGGTGAAATTCACTCCATAATTGCCAAAAATCATACAATTACAATGGCGACTTTGACGAACTCGGAACTATGAAAATTTTGTTGGCTCAAAAAAACAAGTTTCGTGATATTATTTCATGCAAAAAACTATTTACAGAGTTGTAATAAACACTGATAAATGAATATTCATCCACTTACCGAAGGAATTCCCGTTAAAACTTCAAAAAAAAACACAAAATAGCACACGCGTGACGATCGTTCGTTTGCTGATTTTGACACTACACTTTTTTTATGTTTCCTCGTTTTTTTTTTTTTCTGTGTGTGTCTATGGTTGTAAAATATTATAAGTTGTAGAGTTCAACCATTCCGAAACGAAAATAAACCGTAACTTTGAAAAAATTAAAGTTTTAAATCAGTTGGGTCGTTTGGAGCCAATGTGTTCCACTGGCATCTCAACGGTATGAGATAAAATTGGAACAAATAGGTTCCATTGGCATCCCGTCCGGTTAAGTAGGTAATTACAGAAGGTAAAAATACCCAAGGTATTTAGCATGTTTTTGTTAGTTCAATGATGTTTTTTGATGCTATCTTGATCTGAAAATACTTAGACAATTGACACGGTGGCTATTGGGTACCAAAGCTTAATCCAGGCACAAAATAAATACTATTTTCAGCATTCTTGAGCTTTTTTGGCTATATATTTAAAGGTGAATTGACGTTACTTATTTCCACAGCTCAATTTAATTTTATTTAAATTAATTTGATACTAACGCACTAAAGCAAAGGCGTCAAGAATTCAAGATTTAATAGTAATTATTTTCGGACTTGTGCTTTGTAAAGGGTTAAAAGCTGTCCTGGCCTGGAGTATCGCTTCACCCTATTTAGTATGCCCAGCTTTTTGGCCGCAGTTTTAGCTTTGTACTGGATGGTGGCGCCGAAGTTGAGACTGGATGTCAACTCCATGCCTAGAAGCTCAAGCCGATCAGTCACAGGAACAGATGCACCCCGACAGATAGGAGTTTGGTCAAAACGACTCCTTTTTGCGGTAAAAGGACACGCCTGTGGTGTTAAAAGTGACCAGATTGTCATGCCCCCACTGGAACACAACGCTTAAGGTCAAATTTGTCCGCTTTATGTCCATGGCCTCTCTCAAGGAAAGGACTTCATCCCCGCTGGTTGTTGCGCTGGACAAGTATCTTTCTGAAACCTGTCTGTCACCTGCGTATCTAACAAGGCCAGGCTGAAGTAGGTCATTGATGTGCAGCAGGAAAAGAGTTACAGAGAGAACAGGTCCCTGAGGAACTCCGGCATTAAAATCCATGAGGTCAGAGGAGTAGCCGTCATCGACTACTTGGATTGAACGTTCACTTAGGAAGTCTGATATCCAGCTACAAAAACCAGTTGGGATTCCATAAGCAGGAATCTTGCTGAGTAGACCTGCGTGCCAGACCCTGTCAAAAGCCTTCGAGATATCGAGCGACACGGCAAGTGTTCGCCGTGTCTCTCGATGGCTTCGTCCCAGCAGTGCGTGACATACACAAGAAGATCGCCTGTTGACCGTCCTCGGCGAAAGCCATATTGACGGTCACTGAGGAGATCATTGTCTTCAAGGTAGGTAACCCTTTCCATAATCATTCATAGGATGGAGGTAATGGCGATCTGACGGTAATATGCAGGGTCAGCACGGTCTCCCTTTTTGGGCAGCGGTTGCACATTCACAAGGTTCCATGATTTCGGAACCGTTCTTTTTTCAAGAGAGAGGTGGTACAGTCGTGTCAACACAGGAGACAGTTCAGGTGCACATTGCCTCAACACTCTCGCTGGAATGCCGTCACGTCCGCTGACCTTAGTCACGTCTAGACTGCACAATACTCTACGGACCTCTTTAATGTGAATTGCGATCTCCGGCATCGAAGAGTCACAACGAGGTAAAGTTGATAGTTACTTGGAGCCAGCGTCCAGATGCGAATTGCTTGCAAAGAGAATTGCAAATAAATTTGCTTTCTCTCTTGCAGAGTAAGCCAGCGAATCATCAGGTTTTAGCATTGGAGGTAAAGTGAGTTGACAGAAATTTGTTTCAACCGCTTTCGACAATGTCCACTTACTACCTGGAGGGTGCAATGCTAGTTTGGCCCCGATACGTCCAACATGGCCCTACGTAAAACCCGCTTGCAGAACTTAGCGGCAGAATTAAAGGCTCTTTTCCTCGCGCGAACCCTACGTGCTTTAGCCTTTCGGTCGCGGGCCTTGATCCAAGCTTGGTAAGCAGATTCTTTAAGGACCTCAGCGTGGGCGCATTCTGCATTCTACCAAGGCCGGGATTTGCGACCCAGCGGGATATCGGAGAATGGAATAAAATACTCCATCCCCTGCCGAATCACGTCCGCAATCACATCAGCACAATATGAGGGGTAACCCGAGGAGAAGCATACTTGCCGCCAAGGATAAGGCGCAAAAAAGTGCCACATCTCATCCCAATCTGCTAACTCGTATCACCATACTGGTCTCGTGCCTCTAGGACTCTTATCTGATAGAGCAGGTCAACACGGATTTATTTATTTATTAAAAACTTGATGCACTAGTAAAAATACTGTACAAAGGCGGACTTAATGCCTTAGGCATTTTCTACCAGTCGACCTTAGGATGGTGCAGAGACAACATGGCAGGTGCAACTAAAAGGAAAGACAAACGGAGTGGAAAAGAAATACAATCATAAATACATAGATACATACATACATATAAAAAAAAATAACGACGTTTAGAAAAACCAATTAAACGAATTAACGCTGTGATGATTCCACCAACTTCTTGCGAATGTACTCACGTGCCTTCACCTTAAAGGACAACTGACTGGTTGCCGTCCTGATGTTTAGAGGGAGCGCATTCCAAAGGAAGATTGCTTGGACAAAGAAAGACGAGTGGATAAATCCAGAACGGTGTATGGGACAGCGTAGAAGGAGATTATTAGTAGAGCGAAGATTTTTACTGTGCGCAGAGCAAATGAATTGAATTTGTGAAGTTAGATAAGAGGGAGAAGAAGGATTATTAAGAAAGGAAAACAGACTAGTCAAGGCCCTCAGCGCTCTGCGCTGACGAATGGGTAACCATTTTAATAATGAACGATGCGCGGACACATGATCATACTTACGGAGATTGAAAACGAATCGAATGCAGTTATTTAGAAGGCGGTCAAGTTTATTGAGGAGATCTGCATTCAGGATTTCACCAGGCAGTGGTCAGACGTTCCCAGCGGGGCTGAGAACGATACTGAATGACTGCCCGGATTAGTTGTCAGCAGAAGGTCCTAGCAATTGGGTGTACGGGCGGACCAGCTGGGTTAGTTCTAGCGTTACAGCAATCTTGCGCGCCTCTAACCCGTCATGGTCAGTTTTCTGGTACGAGTCCCCCAGAAAAATGAGCTTCGCTGTCGGGTACCGTTGCTGGGCTACGTCGGTCGACTCCACGAGGGAATTAAATAGCGCTGTTGTCTCCTTGTCACCACTGTGCGATCGGCATACGCCGATGCGATGTAGAGAAGTTTCTCCACGCCAGTGTCCACAAGTAGCCATATGGCAGAAAAGCCCGATTTTTCAAAGCAACGGAGACGACGACAACAGATGTCATCGCGGACGTACACACAGACCCCAGCCTGCTTCTTGAACTTGTGTTTCAGAGAGCAGCCCGGGTAGTTGACGTACGCCACGTCCGACGGGGTTGTTATATTCGTCTCCGTTAAGAAAAACAGGTGCGGCTTCTCGGTCTCAAGAGATTTGAGACGTTACACCTTAATTAATTTGCATTCCGTTGATACATCATTGCACTCGTTAAATCTTCTACAAAAATTGTGTTTCGTTCTTTTACACAGACTTCTTCGTTTGACGATGCCTTCCTTCTACAACTAATACGACTTATGTCACTTACTATACTTGGTGAGGAAGGTCCGGCTATATCCTCAAAAGAAGACATTATTAATGTCACCGTCACTGTTATTAGATCGAAAAATGTAATTATGAAAATAACGAAAACTACCCGTTATGGATCTCAAGCAACTGCTACAAAGAAAATAAATGATTGGACAAAATATGACTTGTATTACGTTTTCAGTTATCACAGACTAAATCAGATTACTGTACTACCAGCACTTCTCGCACGTAGCAATCTGACAACGTTTTGATCGAGCGAGACGGCACGACGTGACAGCGCGTAAGGCGGCTCGCCGATTGCCTCTCTGCCCCGCGCTTCTTCCACCCCTCTAACATAACTGCGAAAAGAATTATATCCATTTTAATCATCAATATAGCCCTCTAAGTTCATGTAGTTCGAAAGAATGAATATTTCAGAAATAATCTAAAATAATAATAAATTCTTTAGATAAATACGCGTTACGGTCGCGGATCGCATTTGGTCCACATACAGCTTCACACTGACCGGCAAATTGCAAAAAACATAAAAATATTTGAATTTCGCGGGCTACCCTGGAGCATCCACCTTAAAAACAACCATAAAATTAACGATATTACACAATTAACGGTAATAAAGATTAACCATAAAATGTTGCGAAAATAACGTTAAATCTATTAACGTTATTTTAATATTAACGGTAACTCTGTCAAATGAAGGTAACGTTACGAAAATTTTACCGGTATATAAAGCCCTGAATCACATACAGAATTGAATGGAATCATATTCTAGTTCGTTTATAATACGTACAATGAAATAAAAACAATGTTTAGTGGTCAGATTTTGGTAATTCAAAATTAATTTTTCGTTCTGATTGTGCCATGCTGAACCTAGTAATTGGATTCAGCTTTGGTCTCAGTGATAAAAGATTACAGAATATTATAGCATGCCAAAAAAAGGAATTAACGAAAATCCTACTTTTCTAAAATCAATATTGCATTATATTTGACCATAACTTTTACTTAAGCACTACTATAATTAAATTATTATAATGATGTATTATTTGTTATTTTTACAGGTTTCCTGTAGATAATGAGTTTAAAATAAATGGATTAAAAATTGAGAAAAGACGATACTTAATTGGAGGCCTACACAGTAAACAAGGATATGTTCAGAACAGTTTGAAGAATCTTGCTTTCATGAAGAATATGAACGTCGAGTACTTATAACATTCGCACGCAGTGCCAATAATATTTCTAAAACAGCCAGCATCTTGCCAACCAGTAAGTATAAATCATCAATCAATCAAACTTTTTTTTTTTTTTGTTTTTCGTTTAAGATGTTTTATAAATAGTAGTGGTAAAAGATCATTTTTATCCTTTTATGTTAAGGAAATGCTAAAGTTGTATAGGATCTTCATAAACCAACCTGACATCCATTTTGCTTTATTTCAGAAATTATCGTTAAAGAGGAAGCTTATAAATAGAGAAAAGCAGTTTCACAGATCATTGGCGAAGAGTTTGCTCGAAACCTACAAAAAGAGCGATAAGAGAGGACCCTGTCCCACACCTAGATTTCATCGAAAATCATTTCGATATGGTGAGGTTGACCTCTTGGTTCAATATAGTGCGCTGTTTGCAAAGTGAAAAACTTTTTTATTTGTCGAAAGTAAAATTTATTTACACCCTAAGAACTGTTTTATGGCAAATCATAGTAAACTCAATAACGAGCGTATGTGTATGTGTTCGTATTGTTTAATATAACCGTAATTATGTGTTTTACACTATCTAATCCGATTAAATACTAATTCTATAGTACTTTGTGTCTTTACTACGACTAAGTACGCCATACCTACATGTATTCGAACTCCACATAATGACCGGCCTTTTAAAAGATCACCACAGGTGGATTCGGCAAGGTAAAATGCAAAGAGTATGAACAATCAAACAATCACATATTCGGAAATCCAAATCGCGTCTATCATCTCGCATGAGATCGGTCGATTGTTCATACTCTGCTTTGCTGAATTCACTTACGCAACAAGGATTGTTTAAAAAAAATAATTAAACACAAAACAATGTCAGATTCTGTAAAACTTACGAGTTGCCAACTGTTTATTAGAAACTAGCTGCCCCGGTAGTCCCTACCGCGTGGTCCCTAGAGAGATACTCATACTCCTGGGATAAAAAGGAGCCTATGTCCTTTCTCATGCTACCTGTCAGACTATCTGTGTACCAAATTTCATTTAAATCAGTTCGGCGTGAAAGAGACAGATGACAGAGTGACATACAGGCAGTTACTTTCACATTTAAAATATTAGTAAGAAAGTAAGGATAAGGTAGTCCTTATGAAGCTAGTGCTTTTACCAACGACTTCGTACGCGCGTATCCCGTTTTTTACCATTCCGCTAAGAATTTTAGGAAATCCTGCCTTAGTGCTGCATTCCTTAAGGAACCTATATGCAATGCAATGATTGGTCATTGCATTGATGCTTCGCTATTGACTGCGGGATTTGTCTTGTCGAAAAAGCAAATGTCTACTTAGGTATTAAATGAATATAAGTATACTGATAAAGATACAGGTACGTACCTAGATAAGTAGGCAGCACTATTTCAATCTACAAATATAATCGTTAGAAGGACGTAATGATTGGTTAAATGGTGGGGTATAATCAATATCCACAGGGACCAGAGTTTCGGTGATTCGGTGACAGGCGTTAGCCTAGTTTATCTGGTAGGGTGAAACGGGTCACGTTAATTAATCCAATTGCAGCGAGGATTACGTTGCACAGCTACCGGCTACCGCTAACGCATTGCGTCTGGGGTTAATGTTCCTAACGGTCTGCCTACTCAAAGGACGCCTGCTAAGTGGTAATCTTCTCTTCCATGAATAACAAATCTATTCGGCGACAGCTTTAGTCTAAGGATTGAATCCGAGTTACTTAGTTTTACTACTATGATATTAAGCAGTGAGTTTACAAACATATGGTTTTGATGTTTAGGTACCTATGCTCCAATTGTGATAGATAGGAAGGAATACCTTCACGAAGATCCATAGTGCAGTGGGTAGTCTCAAATAGCACTCTGTATTCTTCGAGTAACACTGATTAGGTCCTATCTATCAGATTTAATTCAATAAAAAAACGGTACCGAAGTACGTTTTTCATTACAGATTAATTATGTAGATAATTAGATAGATACCTACTCACCCAAATAAACCATAAAGCCAACTGCGGTGATAAGGTACTGAATCTTTTTTTCTCTAAGATTCAATTCTGTCGACTGGTAGCAGTTCTAATACAATTTGTAGGTAGTACATATTTGGAAAGCTGTCTTCATCAAGCCACCCGATGAGATGGGGGTGTTCCTTCAGCTTTGATTAGATCTGAAACAGGTAACGTATACGTAGGCAGGTACTTTGTGTATAACTCGTCGACGTCTGCTGGGGGAGTGATGCTCGCTAATGCAGCCAGCCTGCTGTCGCCGACGACTCGTCGCGCGTCGTGCCCTGTCGCCAGCCTCGGCGGAACGATTTGAATTTATTTTGGCACGTACCCGCTCCGAAAGATTAGGTATATATTTTAGAAAGTTTTAGCCGAGTTGAAGGTGCATCATGAAGCTTTTAATGTAAACATGTAACGTAGGTAGTTAGATAGATACTCGAATGACATCGAGATCAAACGAATCTCTACATGAGACACCCTAACATGGCGTTGACGTAAGGTCTCGGCTGTGATTGCGAACATAACCATCTCACAAACCCACGCTTTGTAAAATTACACATCACATTTACATAAATAGTAATGAGATTACTTTCGGTTACGCGAGGCAGGGTAGAAAATTACTCTTTCATTCTCACATCATATGCGTATAAATCTCTATCTCTACGTATGTACATAATGTAGCAAAACGACGAGGTAACGAGATTTTTCACAAAATTTGATTCCCCGCAATTTTGCGCGCGGAATGGATTATTTTTTCGGAGAAGATGCGATGCGTTACTGTGATTTTATTCCAAACCTATAAGCATTTTAATAATTAACTTATGAATTGGATGTTATTTTTATTAGAGCCATTACCTTGCTATGTTTTTTTTTTCGAACCAATCGAGCTTCAAAGAAAGTTGAGAAAATATGAGCACCTAGGTACTATTAAACTGAATTATTTATTTAGAAATAATAAGTAGGTACCTAATAATAGATTAACAGTTTACCTATTAGTTGAATTCCCCTAAATCTTATTTTTCTTCTTCGCAACCGCACCAAGGTTTTGATATGGGTATGATTGAGAGCGATCGAGCGGGAAATGGCATCTCCGATCCACTCTTGAAATATACTAGGATACTACCTATGGAATACTACACAGATTGGGTAGAATTTAGTTTGGTTTAGGCGCAAAAGATCTTATTCTCAAAATGGCAACGGAGTCGCAAAAGGACTAGTTCTCAAAGTGGCAAATTCTCTAAAAGCCCAATTCTCTGAATGGCCAATTCTCTTAATGGCTTATTAACAAAATGGCACATTTTCTACAATTGGGAGTATTTTATTAATAAAAAAATCTTGATATTATTTTTCAAATCGGACCAGTAGTTCCTGAGATTAGCGCGTTCAAGCAAACAAACAAACAATCTGTTCAGCTTTATATATTAGTATAGATATTTCTTAATGCACGGGGATAATGATGATAAATGTTTACCTGTCATTTGGATGATTATGTTATTTTGATTTTATTTAGTACACAGAGTATAAGCGTTGGTCATACTTTCGATCGTTCCATTAATTTAAAGCTTTAAAATGGTTTTAATAAGTCTCCTATTATTTCATGTTAGTGTCTGAACCGACACTATTAGTAGCAGTAGTTTTATTCTTTCTTATGCATTATATAATCTTACAATTTCAACTCACTGATTAAGCAAACTCTAATTATATCAAGATTGTTTTATTAAAAGAATAGTCCCAATTGTAGAAAATGTGCCATTTTGACAATAAGCCATTCAGAGAATTAGGCTTTTAGAGAATTTGCCATTTTGAGAACTTGTCCTTTTGCGACTCTGTCGCCATTTTGAGAATTAGGCTACTGCGCCTAAACCTTTAGTTTTTGGTAGGTAAGTGCTAGAATTAGAAGTTGAGGCGATTTTATTTATTATAGGTACTAACTTAGAGGTGCTTATTAGGTCACACCACACACACTGGTAAACTTATAGGTAGGTAGGAAAATCGTAGTACGAGAGCTGTACATTACAAAAATAGGTTTTACTTAGTTTGAACGAAGCTAAACATCGCTGCTGTCCAATTAGGAAGCAGATGTAGCTTCCGATTTGGATTTAGACTCAGCCTTCTTACTTCCCAGCCTCCACTTCCGGCTCCTGTTCTAAAATCAAATATTCATTCAATACAGAAATAGCAGTTGGGAGTAACAGAGAAATATCCTTTGGTTTTGAAAGCGGCACTCAAATATTTTGTTATTGATCGGTCGGCTAAGTTTGAAACAATGGTTTATTTATTCGTAAACATTGAAATACCTACTTATTTAGTTCCATCAGTACCTAACTTAAGTTTTTTGTTCTTTAAATATTATGTTGGCCACAATCTGAAAGTTAATTAGTTATATTTTTGAATTTGCATCGTCCTCAAAAAGACGGGCATGCGGTTAAGTCGCTGATTAACATTCGTAGCCAACAATAGACATTGTTCAGATCAAACGATTGCGTTCTTTGTGTTTACATTGAAGCCAAAAAGGATGGGCTCTTTAATTTTTCTTCTTTATACTTATGTTAACTGTTTAATTAAATAGATGACAAAGCTGCAAAATACGTAAGGTAAGGTAGGTAAGGTGCCTATAGTTTTAAAGAATGCCTAATACATTTTTGTTGATACCTATCAGAATACAGGCATAATAAATATGGCGTTCGGCAAGGAAGCGTTTTAGGCCCAATATTATTTCTTATATATGTATCAATGACATCATAAAATAAACATAACCAAACATAAATTATTATTATTTGCCGACGATATATCTATTATAGTGACATCTGATAAAAAGAAAAATACCGTTGCAGACCATGAGCTTGACATTAATAACACAATAGAAACACTTCTGAATTGGCTTAACATAAACCGTTTGAAAATTATTAATCTTGAGAAATCCGTTTATATCCAGTTTAATCAATCAAATAACCATAAAAATAATATCAATCTGAATGTCAATAAAATTAAAGAGGTTAGGTACACATACAAGGTTTTTAGGCGTTTTAATAGATAAAGATATTAACTGGAAAGAAAACGTAGAAAACGTAAGCACTAGGATTAATAAGTTTTTATATGCACTCAAACAAGTTACTAATGTTACTAACATTAAAACTGCAGTAACTTCGTACCACGGGTATGTAGAATCATTGCTACGCTATGGTCTTGTAATGTGGGGCAATAGCGTCGATCAGAGCAGAGCATTTGTCGCTCAAAAAAAATGTATAAGGGCAAGTTATGGACTACAACCTGATGACTCGTGTCGGCTTATATTTAAAAAACTTGATTTGCTACCATTGCCCTCTCTATACATTTATGAAACATATATGTTCGTAGCTAAGAATAAAAATCTTTTCAAGACAGCAAACGATCTATGCCCTCGAAACAGAAAAGATCCTTATAAATTGGTTGTTCATGATTTGCCAAGACTTACAAAATATAATAGGAACTGTCTAGCAATGTGTGTGCGTATCTATAACCATATGCCAAGCCACTTTAAGTCACTAAGTATAAGGTTGTTGAGGATTAAATTGTATAGGTGGTTAAGTGAATGTAGTTTTTATAATTTGAAAGAGTTTATGGATTCTAAATTTTGTTTAGTTTCGTTAATATTATAGGTGGTTTGCCTACAATTTTTGCATGCTATAACATAGCAAAACATGTCTGTGCCTTTTTTTTATTTAGTTTAACACCATTTACGCAAATAAATTATTTATTATGTTTTTTACTTTCTCGGGTCCCTCTTCCTAGAGACCCGGTGCTTTGGTAGGCGTACGAGGGGCCGAAGCCAACTCGCAGAGGCCTCTTTAGACATTTCAAATGGAATGGGACACCAACCGACGATTATCCTTGTATGCACTGTGAAAGTATACCCAAGGACAATCCCCGGTTGGAGCAGGACTATTGCAGAATATGGAAACAAAAGATGAAACGCTATGGGTTTGGCTGGTTTAGTGGACTAATAATCTTTTACTATGGAAGAACTGTTGGCCCCTGCCTGACCATTGACAATTAAAACGGCTTTAAAATGGCAGGGGGTGACTTGCACACTCAATAAATGGGCTCCCCGAAAAGGGTCGCTAGCACAAAGTAACGTAGCGCCAAGGGGGCAACATATCCTGAGGTGCTAGAGGAGTGGAGAGGTATACCACGGCTATCAGGACAATCCCGGAAGTACGGTCAAGATCCCTACCAGCACCTTACTGAATTATACATCCTTCTCCCGAGCACATTTGCTCTTGCGAATCTCCACTCAGACCGGCCGATTAAGGCAAGAAAGAGGTGGGAGCTCTGTTCCTCGTCAGTTTTCACTCCGGCCAGCCAATAAAGGCAAGCCGGAAATGAGGAACAAGAATTCTCCCTGGAGATCAGGTCCGGTGGGTCGCCCAGTGCTCAACAGTTCGCCACAAAACTGCCTTGCGGATTTGGATTTGCCTTGATTATTATTTTTTCCTTTATTCAACATATTCACCTACAAATTACATTTTTAAATATTTGAAAAAAAGAATTATAAAAACATTTAAAAATATAATAAATAGTAGCCCACCGGTATCGGGAACAGGGTCCAAGCTACCGGCGGTCAGGGCTCCAGAGAGAGGAACCTTCTAACAATACGAGCCGTGTCCAGAAGTACCGCTTTCTGAATCAAGCCCTTGATCCAGCAGCCTAACGAGAGCCTCTTGAGGTATTGGTCGAGGCTCGTGGCTATTAAGCCATTGGCTGATACGACTATCGGTACAATGATTGCGGAATCCACATCCCACATGTCGACAACCTCGCGAGCCAAGTCAATATACTTGATTTGTTTATCTTTCTCGGCTTTCACGAGGTTCTCGTCATGTGGGACGGTTATGTCTACAATCATTGCACGCCTCTCGATTCGGTCCAACACCACTATATCAGGCTTATTGGCAACAATAGTCCTGTCAGTGATGATGGACCGATCCCAGTACAATGTAATATTGCCATTATCGAGAACTGGGTCGGGCGCATACCTGTAGTACGGCACCTCCGACTCCACAAGAGAGTATTTCAGAGCAAGTTGCTGATGGATAATCCTGGCTACAAGGTTGTGCCTATGCAAGTATTCTCCGTTAGCTAGACGAGAACAACCAGAGATAATGTGGCGAATTGATTCTCCCGGACAGTGACATGCCCGACATATGTCAACCGTGCCGTCCTTCACAATATATTTCCGGTAGTTCCTTGTCATGATAACTTCGTCCATAATTGCACAGACAAAACCTTCGGTTTCTCCAAAAAGATCACCGAAACGCAGCCAGGCTACGGACGCTAGTTGATCAACGTCAGGCCCATGTAGGGCCCGGAAAAAGCGTCCGTGAAGCTCCTTGCTCTGCCATACCGCCCTGCGATCGTTGGTGTCAAGTACTGCAGGTTTGCGCCAGTTCTCATTTGCCAAGGAGAGCGGGGTGAGTCCCTTGTCCACCGCCACTACATCTCGATGCATACCCACGTCGACAGCTAGGAAGTATTCCCTGAGACTGCATATCTCGCGATTGTGGAGAGTCTTAGCATTTAAAAAGCCTCGACCTCCACACTTTCGCGGGATATACAGTCTCATTACCGATGACCGTGGGTGATGCATTCGATACGCAGTAAGCAGTGTACGGACCCGTCTATCCAAGGCGTCAAGTTCCGTTTGAGTCCATTTGAGTACGCCGAAAGAGTACATCAATACCGGCATGACCCAACCGTTGAAGGCGCGCACCTTGTTCCCGCCCGATAGAAAGCTATTGAATACCTTCTTCAGGCGGCCAAAGAAGCGCTCTTTCAACGATTGTTTCATGTCAGTAATATTGATACCTAACGCTTCCGACATACCCAAATACTTGTAAGTTTCAGTTGGAGAGAGGGATCTCAGGTTTATAGAATCCGAGAGTTGAGTTCCCACGGATTCCATAATCTCTCCACGTTTTACATGCATGACTGCACATTTGTCCACACCAAACTCCATCCTGATGGCACTACTGAAAGTTTCAGTTACCTTCAGTAGCTCCATCAGTTGCAGATTAGTGGGGGCAAAGAGTTTCAGATCATCCATGTAAAGGAGGTGAGATATAACCTGACCACCTCTCTTCAACCGATATCCTAGCCCTGAATTCTCCAGCAGTGTGCTTAGAGGATTCAAGGCTAGACAAAACCAAAGAGGACTCAAACTATCGCCCTGAAATATTCCCCGCTCAATCCTTATCGGTTCACTAGTTCTCTGGATATTTCGACATCCTGGATAGCGAAGGACTGTTCTCCATTGCCTCATACACGACATCAGGAAAGTGCGTAGCGTTGTATCAATTTTATACAATTCTAGCACCCTCATGAGCCATGTATGAGGCACCGAGTCATAGGCCTTCTTATAGTCTATCCAGCATGTCGACAGATCCTTTCGGGAACGCCGAACCTGTTGGCTAATGGCCATATCTATGAGGAGCAGCTCCTTAGTACCGCGGGACCCATTCCTACATCCATTCTGAGAGGCAGACATAATCGAGTTGCTGTGTATATGCGTGTTAATTTTAGCTCTTAAAATGGATGTAACAACCTTATAGACCGTCGGTAGGCACGTGATCGGTCTATAATTTTTGGGTTCCGCGGTGCTACCAGATTTGTGAAGCAGGTGGGTAACTCCTGTTGTAAGAAACTCGGGTAGTGAGCCGGTATCCAAGGCAGTCTGGTACTGAAATGCCAACCGAACGTGCGACTTTTGTAGCCACTTAATCCAAAAATTGTGCAGTCCGTCTGGTCCTGGAGATTTCCAATTAGGCAACGGACGGACTGCACGAGCTACATCTTGGGGGCTAATTGTGATTGCCCCCATTTCTGGTATTGAATCGCACGCTCGTTCGACCTCTCTAGTCCAACCACCTTCGGTGTGACTGACAGGCACCGACCAGATGCTGTGCCAGAACGAACACATGGCATCATCATCCGGCAAGCGCGTGTCAGTCACACCTTGGTCCGGTCGCTCCCAAGCTCTGTATACCCACCTTTCATTACTCTGGAATGTGCGATTCTGGGTGTATCGCTCCACGCGCCGCTTATACCTCCGAATACGGTTTGCCCATGCATACACCTTCTGCTTCAGGAAGTCGATGCGCTCTGTGACCCGGGACAAATACTCTCGGGGACTAATATCAGTCCCCGAAAACGCCCGTCTCACAAAGCGCATCACTCTTGGGCGAGTGTTGCCCTCCCTGAAGCAAACTAGTTTGCCGATGAGTGCTCTGGCCCCACCAATACGACGCTCGATCCTGCACTGCCAAGCCGGCACGGCTTTTTTTGGTCGTGTAGCTCTGTGATCAGCAAATTTGACGTGAGCTACACGACAAGCCGCCACAGCCGCGCAGTACATGATCGAATGTGTATCGGTGAGGCTATCACAGTTATCAAAATAGCTTGACAACTGCGAATCCAGAGCAGCCACCAGCGCCCTATTCTTGTTATGCATGGGTAAACGAGGTAAGCGTGGCCTAAGTTCAGGCAGCATGTAACGATACTCCCGAATAGCACACTCCAAAGCACTCCTCAATTCGTCACTGCACTGGGTACTTACATTTGTAACCCTGTCACTACTCTCCTCGTCAACATGGCTGGGAATTTGGTGAGACTGTGGTAGTACCACAGTCTGCGACGAGGGGGCAATGGCACGGCTACTCAGTTCAGCTCGGAGGCGATCAAGTGCAGCATCATCCAACATATGGTTACGCAGGATGACCCGCACCTGATCCGATAGACGTTGGGCCGATACGTTGACTGCTGGCTCAAGCACCTGAAACAAAGAGAGCATCCGAACACGGTACGCGGTCAGGTTGTTTCCTCCCTCTGTAGCCCCAAAGTATGCGCGTATCACATTTTCATTTATGGAACGTGTCCATCGCATACGCTGCACACTTCCGCCGGGAGCTGGGACCCTGTCAGAGGCCGGTGGGCCTCGAGGTCCTAAGCCGTCCGGCGGCCGGCGTCCTCTTCGCCGACGAGCAGGTGGTGGCGTCGTGGGCGGCGAGAAGTACTCGTCGCTGGAGCTCGACGCGACTGCCACGGCCGGTGTCACAGCACTCACGGTGGGGCTGGTTTCCGGCGGCGGCGAGGCGGAGCTGAGCGACGAGGCCGGAGATGGTGGGCGTGCTCGACGAGCTGCGGCTCTTGTCAACATATTTGTTTTCGACTTATTGTGGTGGAGGTGGTCATAATTTTATTGCATATTTTTGTATTTTGATATCTTTACTATTTAAATTTGTTTGTCGCTATTGAATTTATCTTGTTTTCGTTTCATTTTGTTTTATTTCTATAAATTTTTCGTAAAATATTCGTCGAAAATTTTTTCCGTCACTTTAGTTGACAGTCGAGCCACAGATTGATTATTATTATTATTATCGAGTTGTACCTACCTGTTCGTTGGAAAGAAGACAATATGTTAAAGCAAGCGAGTGGGTAGTGGGCATTTATTTGCCAGAGACAGGAGACTACAAAGCAAGTTACCTACCAAGTCAAATCAAGTGTCTTGCAACAATGCACAATAATGCATGTATGCAAGTGCAGTGTAACAGTGCAGTTTCAAAGTAAGAACAGTTTTTGTCATCCACATTAAAATTGCAACATTTATAACTGGCGTGCGTCTTGCGAGCGTCGAGTTTGTGGAGAGTGATTCCGTCGCGTTTAGTTTCAACTCGGCGAAAGTCGGCGGAGGGCCGTCTGAGGGCCGCAGTGCACTAATTGTCAGCCCCGGGTGCTCCGACACTCGCGTCTTGCGCGGTTATAAGCCTGCCTGACGCTTGGCGGCCCCGTTACCGGTTATCTAGCTACGTTTGCACTCACGGGTAAAGGTAACTGCGAAGCAACAGACATTTCTAGCGATTCAGCACTTTCAGCACAATTTCTTCTTTTGAACGACGACGCTTAATCAAGTTCTCAATCTTTATCAAGTTAAATCAATTAATTAGGTTTTAAATTATATAAATTTTGCATGTTTCTTTTGTGACCAAAAATAGATTTGAATTTTTGCTGTTCTAATTTAATAAAGTATGTAATATCTATTATAAAATATATATTAGGGTGTTGCCACGAATAACCGATCAATCCTCGATCGATGACACTGTCGACGATCGATGAGGACAGTCACTTGCAGGTGTAGCTTTTGCTATGAGAATATGTTGATCGACGTCGACTTGCCTTTTATGATGAGCGCTCGATTTTTGCGGTTACAACCTGAACTTACCTACTTAGTTATGTATGAATATTATTCAGATCTAAAATAATTTACTCAACAAAGATGGGTAGGTAAGTCTTGCTACACTCGGACAACGTGAAATAGAGTCGGCCACGTTATTGGCTAACTAGTAGTCTCTTAGCCAGTTAGTGAAACTTGTAATGGATATTTACAGGTCTCTGCGGAGGTATTAAACCAACTGAAGCTTACACGCAATGGCCTTGCAAATGCTCAAGTTTGTGGTGAGATACGTCCTTGCTTTGTTGTGTAGTGAAGCTACGTACACCTACGTATAATAGAACTTGTACATTTTTACATACATCGTTCATTTAAGCCAAATATTACTTCTAAGGTACCTCGTCGACGTATCGATACTGTTATCTAACAAATGTACCTATAATGGAAAGTCAAATCAAGCCTATGTTGGATTTTTATAAAAAAAAACAAAATAAATAGGGCCAATGGAATAATGTGTCTTACAAATTTCGCCGTTGCCATAACAGCATGCTGCTCTGCGTAGAAACCCTATTTTTGCAAATTTATTCTTCGTTAAAACTTATTTTCCTCGTTGTAGGTATACCTACAAACCGAGTAAAAGTTTAAGATAAATGTCACCCTCGTGATCTCGCTGAAGGTTAATAAGAATCATTTATCAAGAAGTTAAATCACGAAGTTTCCTCGTTTCTGCTGTTTTATTTGATAAAATACATAACAAATTACAGACCTGTTTATACAGCACAGCCAATAAACGATCACGAGTCACAACATATTTGAACTTTCATTTCTATTATAAGTGACAACGATTAAAGATACATTTCAGGCCCATCATTAATAAATCAAACCTAATTACATCTACGTTAAATATTTCTCACGTCTTGTTGAAGTGTTAAATGAGTTTTACGCGCGAGAAGGCCTTAACTAGAGAAATAGTTTTAGATTAACACAAATAAATAAACGTCAGTTCTTTCAGCTCCGGTAGTAGCAAAATATTAATTGAGGCATGAGATTTTCTGCGCATTTGTTTCTCGTTCTACTGCGGGGTTTCCTTTGCGCCCGCGTCACGTAAGCTGATTCCTTTAATTTCAAAATTCCATGACATTCTACTAACGCAAATTGAAATGAACGGGAACGAAGGCACGATGTGTAATAGTTGTACATTCCTCATATATTACAATTCCGCAAGAATGTCAGTTAATCCAGTCAAAATTCTGCGAAAACGGTAACATTCATAGAACCATCGGCTTTTTATTCATCGCTCGGATTTCACAAGAGGCTTTCATTGAATTGAGCTATGAAAAAGAATATGAAAATGTTCATGTAGTTTATTTCGTTCCGATTCTATAACGAAATATCAAAAGATTCATTCGTCGTATTTGTTATATTTATGTATTGCATGATTTTTATTATTCCGTTAGGTTCTTGTAAGGTAGCATAAAAAGTTTTTAGTTAAGAAATCAAGAACACAATTAATTCATCTGATTCCCGATTCTGTTATTTTACGAAGTTCTATTGGACCAGTCATTTAAGACATTTTAGCTCGCATTAAGTTGCACTCTCCTGATTGTTTGCGATGTTATTAGGGTAGATGCCAGTAGGTAGTGTACACCCAATTTTTAAACCTCAAAAGCCCTGTGGTTCTAAAAATGCCACTTTAGCAGAATCAGAAATCAAATCACGCTACCCGTAGTTTCCTTTGACAGTGGTCAAAGGAAACTATGGGAACTGTAGGAAGATACCTACCCCAATGCTCAATTTCCTTAAAATAAGTTACCGTTGGAAAAGCTTTTCTAGAAGAACATTTGTTATTTATTAGTTTTTTGTAAATTATGAATGCTTTCGAGTTGATGTATAAATTAAACCTGAACGGATAAATAATTTTGAATAGGTACTGGATTTAGTATTTTTAAGTGCCCTTTTGCTTTATTATAGTCATCGTTGGAAATAGCTATAAAGAAAGAAGTTCTGCTATTTCATCATCATCATAACAGCTGAAAGACGTCCACTGCTGGACATAGGCCTCCCCCAAAAGGGGGGGTTTGCCATAATCGTCACGCTTGCTACTTAAACGTAACCATTTCTAATGTCAAGACCGTTTGGAGATAATGACCTTAATATGTGACAAATTATATGCCAAAGTCAAGGTTCTTGTTCAGTACACGATAACTATAAGTTACACCAGCTAAAAGAGCTTGCCAAAAAGAACCTTTGGTAGTGGTAATTAGGTGTCTAATTTTAAGTACCAAAGTTAAGGATTTTTAAAGCCCTCACAGCTATAACCCTCTAACAAAATCTACCAATACTAACGTTTATAGTATCGAGAAAGTAAATTAGGATCACGAAATCGATTTTTACCGTAGTTAATTTTCTGAAAAAGAATCAACTGCTTTACGACTTCATTTCTTACGAATTTTTTGTAAGTAAGTCTTAAAACGTAAAAACGTTTTTAAAAATGTGTAGATATTAAAGTAGAGACGCTTTTCACGTCACCAATAAAATCATGTACCTTGTGATTCAAGAGTTGCATCGCCATGTGTGGTATATATTCTGAAAATATATTGATTCGCCCATGAATGCACTTACACTGTCTTGTGCAGACATCACTGAGCAGGGAGGGAACTCCAAAAATTTCCTCTAGAGTCACTCTGCGCGACCGAAGAATTACTATCCATAATTTCACAACGTTAAAGTTTACACACGTAATTTATGCCTACGTTGTCGTGAAGTCATTGAAGTGTTTTTAGATGTTTTATGCAAACAAGTTTGCTAGTGTAACGATACTGACTATCACGACTGTAATCTTAAAACTACAATTTCAAACGTTTTGGAAAAAACTAGCTATGTTTGAAGTGCTGCACTTCAACACCTTTTAAACCTACAGAGTAACCGTTACACTTAAATTATTGCAAATTTTCTCTACTTTAAAAAACCTTTTAAACGGTCAGGATCCCCTGATTGACTTTATCCATAGAACTCACCGTTTACAAGAAATAAGCTTAAATTTTAGAAAAGTCAAGTTCAAGTGCGAGTCGCACTCGCACACGAAGGGTTCCGTACCATGAACCTAAATTTTTATTATTTGTTGTTAAAGCGGCAATAGAAACATTAAAAACATCCCGCTGACAGACAGACGGACGGACGGACGGGCGGATGGACGAACGAACGGAGAGCGGAGGCTTAGTAATTGGGTTCCGTTGGTTACCCCTTGGGTACGGAACCCATTTTTAAAATGACCGTATATTAAGAAGTTATCTGATTGACACGCAGTTAACACAAGTCTTTGGAGGTTGAAAAATTGGGAGGACACTACTGGCATCTATCCTAACAATCACCCAAAAAATAGGACAATGTAATTTACTGCGTTTAATCTGTCTACGCTCTACGATGACTGGCGGTTCGCTCGAGCAGTCTGCTTGTCATGGCTAAGTATCCACCAGAGGCGGATTAAATATTGTCAGCGCCCTAGGCAAGCACCTCATCGGCGTCCCTAAGGTGGTCACCACTCTCACTCGTGACCAGTTCATTTCGCCCAGGGGGGTGGTATGATTATTCTCTGTATGGACAGGGGGGGGGGTTATTGAGAAAAAATTGAGGCTTGATGTATACGTATAAGAAAATTATAGCGAGCGTAGTGAGCACGAAATTTTTAGGATCTTGTAGGTATAGCCGAGGGTTTTTGCCCATTCGCAGAGAAACAAACCACAGACAAAAACAGACCTAGAAAATTCCCAACGATCTCGAAAATGATATACCCCACCTTAGATCAGATTAGATTTTGTTTAAGCCACTCGTTGTTTTATAGTATTTTTTTTGTCAACCTATGCCTAAAAACCTAATTACCTAAGTAACTTGATGAAACTTTGAACACCCAGCCTTTGGTAGATAAGAATTTTTGGTCCAGCTGTTGCTAGAAGTTATAGACAGTCTGCTTGTCATGGCTGAGTATCCACCAGAGGCGGATACTCATTGTTGGTGTGGTCAGCCAGACTACACCAACATCCAAACATCGAGCTGCATCTGAAAAATGACAAATATAATGATAATTTGCCCAACCCGAGAATCGAATCCAGGACCCCACACTTAGCACATGGTCACAAACCATGTTTGTGACCAACAAAGACAAACGAGACAGTCATAGACAAGAGAGAGCTATATTCCCCCCCCCCCCTATATTCTGGCGCTCCTAGGCACGTGCCTACTTTGCCTTAAGGATAATCCGCCTCTGGTATCCACACCATTAATCTTGGCGTGATTCTTTCACTGGATAAATGGATTGGACTCGGAGTTAAGGACATTGGCGACTGTCCCATTGCCTTCCATGCTTTTGCGGACGTTGATTTTTATAACCTGATAAATTAACCGAAAAGTAATTCAGATTTTTATTACTAAGGGTCATACCTATATAAAATTATTCAGTGGATTTCAGCCGAAATGTTACATAATTTACTCGATTTTAAAATAATATTGCTCTGAATCAACCTGCTGAACGTATGAAAGCTTCCCAGGGTAAACGTCATGTATTTTAAGTAAAGGGTCAAATTTTGGGATAATGTGTTGACGCAGATGGATCCAACGCAAATAGCTTGGTAACCGGCGGACCTTGTCGATGTCATCATGAAGGATAATCAAGGTTCACACGAAAAATGGTGGCGCTGTTTTTTCATGGCCATTTTTTTTGCCATCGTAAATTTTCCTGAGCCGACTATTTGCAAGTTAAACGAAATGGTAGGTATGATCTGTATTAAACGGACAATATTTAACAAAATACCTACTACCTAGGTATATCTTTAATGTACTTGATATTGATTTCCAAATGTAAACATACAACAGTAAGTACCTAACCTACACTACCTACAATAAATATAATATGAATATACATTGTGCTTGTCACAGGAGTGTCTGCTATACGGTGGAGTCAGCTCTACCAACAGAGCAGTATACCTTCTATGAAATCTACCTTTATGATAAACCAGAAAATTAATAAAACCCAATCTAATTATCACATACATAGATAACACTTTTATATGCGTGGGTTTATGTGTTAGATTGAGTAGGAAAGTTCCTTTGTCACCGTCCGGGTTTGTTTACGACAAGTGAACTTTATAAGCAGTCTATTTTATTACTTTTATCCTCACACTAATAAAATGAATCGCCTATCAAGGAACCCTAATTATAACAGGTTTAATGCCTGACGCAACTTCATTTGTTATACATAGGTATGACTGTCATCCGAATTATAACGTAATATAATGTACAGTATGTCACGGCTATTATCCGACTTAGCGAAGGCCGAGCAAAACGCAATTGGATTCTATGAGAGAAAACGGGACGAATATTTGAAAGATAGATGACGAAAAGCGTGATGCAAAAAACGATTCTTAATCCGAAAAAAAGTGGGTGACCATCTTAACATACCGAGTTTCCTCCGTGCCTCGGAAAGCACGTTAAAGCCAATGATAGCCGTTGGTCCCGGCTATCATTTGAAGATCTTTGGTAGTCGTTACGGATAGTCAGAAGCCAATATATCTGACTCCAGTCTTGCCATGAAGTACCGTGTTACCCAGTTAATGGGTTGTGGAGGTCTGGTAGGCAGCTGCTTCACGTAAAATACTGATATTCAGCTAAATTTAATTGTACAATTATCTTAATTGGCTTTAAAAAATAATCGTGCCTAGAAGTAGCTTATGTCGGGTACATTAAGTGGCCCGCCTATGTAAGACGACCAAAATGGCATACTGTGTATGTATATTTTCTCTTCTCCAGCTTAATTAAAAAATAATATTTAGGTATATATTGTATGTATGTAAGCACGGCAACCACACCACAACTTAATTATGCGTCTCTACTATGTGTACAAATATTTCCATGAGAATTGGTCTAAACTAGTCGCAGCATGGAAGCTATAAATCAGGATCTTCAAAGTCTTGGAAGTCTGCCAAATTCACCTAAAGCTAGGCGACCTAGACGGCAACTTACAGTACATTATTGTATCGTTTTTACATCAATGGCCCCTGATACGCATACTAAAGAATTTACTATGTATCTGTCGGTAAGTATGAGAAAATATTGTGCCAAAAATATCGTATTATTCTGAAGCATTTATTGGTAAGATATTTCATAACGCAGCGAAGTCGGCATCGATAAATAACAATAACAAATTCTGTATTGACATGGATGATTATTTTAGGCCGTTTCGTTTACATAGTAGTAGTTCATCATAACAGTGGAAAGACGTCCACTGCTGGACATTAGCCTCCCCCAAATGGGGGGTTTGCCATAATCGCCACGCTTGGCAGGCGGGTTGGTGATCGCAGTGTATGGTGTTGCGTTTTACAGAGAACGCTGCTACCCATTCTCTGGTGAGTCCCTTAGTCGTCTCTTACGACGCCCACAGGAAGTGATGGGATGATACAGACACCATACGGCTAGCCATGTTTTAGTTAGTCGTAGAAAATATTATGAAGATATAAAATGTTGCGATTTGTCGCTTAAAGTTGACTGTAATGGACCGTTAATTTGTTAGTCGATGACGCAGAATTTTATTAAAATGTTAAAGTCACCTAGGTAGGTATAATCTCTTTCGATGCCCACATGCCTACGTGTTTAGATAAACCAGTCTCTTCTAGAATTACTCTTGTGTTTTTAGTTGTTAGTAGAATTGCAAATGCAAATGAAAACTTGAAATTACTATTCTGCTTAACTTCATTTCAAAACATGATCACGAAAACATACATACCTACACTAGTACCTACCTATTTATCGATTGTACGAGTGTGTTCGTGAGAGCGATTGCTTCGAGTTGGAAACACATTTACTATGTCCCAATAGTTTTGTTATTATTTGTACTGTTTCGAAATATTATCTTAAATTAAGAAGGCATCTTGCTCAATAGCTCGCCACTAACAAGTCTATCGGGGATACATTTATTAATATTGCTTCTACTTAATTTTGTTTATTGGCTGTATTAAAATAAGGTTGTAACATTTAATCGGTACTTATTTTGAACGTTTATTTTCAATTAGCTTCAGCAAAAACTGGAATAATGTTCTGGAGCAGATTTTTGCTGATTTTGTAGGAATTTCCATCGTCAGTGCAATCTGCTCAACAAACTGGACGCTGGCAATCGCGTAATTTAATGAACACTTCCCTAATCGAGTGTCGAGCCGTACCCCGCTCCATGCTCCGCCGAAAAATAGCATTTTCCTTCTCCATTTCAAAATTTGTTCGGAACAAGAAATATTAGTATTGACGTTTCGTAATTTGTAAACTGAGTTAGGTGTAGAGCTTCACTGTCGACCTACAAACGTCGGCGGCTGTAAGGGTTACTTTTATTTTAAGAATATAGGTAATTACGTTAGTCTTTTTAATTGCTGTTACGGTAAGCTAAAATCTAAAAAACCTTCTAAATGAAACTACCAATCGGAAACAAATTTTCCTCTTTGTTCGCACTGTTCACAGTTTCACACACAACTCAATCATCACATCAAGTTTGCTCAACTTACTAATGTAATAGTCGATATACGTACTTACAAATCTTACAAGTACCTATATCGAATGTGAATTTCAGTAATGCGTTTTTTGTCGTATTAAGTGGATGTATCCGCATACAAGAAGGAATATTGGCTACATTTGCAAGCAGGTCAGAGCAACGATTTATCATTGTGAAGATGACGTTTACGGCCGATAGCGACTGATTTGTTCCAGATCAAATGCGAATCCAATATTTACGCATGATGATCGGGCGGGCTCGGAAACATTCGCTTGGTATCACTGTAACGTATTGCATTACTGTGCACTTCTATTGTTATGTTAAGTGAGTCTGTGAGTGAGGGGTACGGTAGCATGTGGATGACTAAGCACAGAACCTTGAGGCCATTTAAGATTCTTCAACGCGTTTATCTAATTTAACTGTAAGTTTATGAATACCATTGCCAAATTAATAGATAATGTCTTGAAATTTGCCAGCCACTAATTGACTAACGACGAAAATTACTACAGTAAACACGATTCCAAGAATTATGTAGACCCGAGTCTCAAAATTATTGTTTTACTAAATATTTACATGAAAATTATTCAAAGAGAGGTTACCGAATCAGACTCATGACGTCAATGGCTTGTGCTCGACTTTGTCGCCCCAGTTCAGGCTGCCAGTGCAAGATAAGCTGGCTTGCTCCCTCTGTATTGTCTAAAATTTAGTTGCTTTGTTATATGCTTGCAACCTAGTTAACACGAGTTAACCCGCTTGTGCACCCATCAGCTCTACGGATTAGTTTTGGGTTAAATCCGGTTCCACTGAATCCTAAGCTAGACATAGGTAAACTCCTTTTCAATAATTATATTTTAAATCTAGGTGAAGCGAATAGGTCGGTTATACTCATATGTAAAAGGCATCGTGTAGATTGTAGTAACATATGTAATATATTTAGGAGTTATTAATTTACTGTTGTAAAATTCTCATGTTTTTTTTTTATATTTTCAATTGAGACATTTGAAAAAGTTTTTAAATTAAAATTTCACGGGCACCCGCCGCCGCCGCCGCCGCGTAGTCGCAGCACTCGCTATTTGCTACGAGACTACGCGCGTAGCCAGTGACGCGCGAAACACGTGCGTAGCTGTTTTTCATCAAACGTTGCGTTCATTTTTCCCATCCATATCCGTACCTGCGAGCCTGCGACTGATCCTCTCTTCCGCTTTGCGTACCTTTCGATTATCCAGCGGGACGGGAGTGGATTTCGTATAATATTTCATCTGTTTCTATTAAAACATTTTATCATATTGCGTAGGATTTGCTGACAGCGTTGTCAGCAAACTATAAATTGTGCTGTTTCTGTTTTCGTGAGCGAGTAAATTGAAATTAGTTTCGTAGACAGCAGGATTAAAATATTTTCATATTTTCAATTTCTGTTCATTTAATGGTATTCAACTAAAGCTCTTATGACTAGTTGACCCGCGCAAATTCGTCTGCTCCGCTTCTATTGGTCTTAGCGTCATGATATTTGTCATGGGCTAGATAGCCCATTTATCATATCACACTGAAATAATTTTCGTGTGGTCGGACTTGTAGTTCCTGAGATTAGCACGTTCAATCACACGAGCAAACAGACAAACAAACACACAAACTCTTCAGCTTTATATATTAAGTATAGATATAGATATTTATAGGCAAGGACGGTATCGTAAACAAAATGTAGCCTTACGCATGGTGTTGCTCTGAGCTCCGTAGTTACATACTTAGTTCATAAGTTATTCATTTATTTGTGTCTACATTATGCACAATTTATGAATGCATTCATCATTCGCTTAAAGAAAGCAATAAGGAAATGGTTGTACACGGCAGTATTTTATGGTAGTTAAGCAAATAAAGAAGTTAACGGTCCCACTAAAGTTGTAACTGCTACAAAATAATTAAGTAAATGGAACTTCTTAACGCAATCTCGAACTTGAATTGCAGAAAATGTTAGCTGCTTTACATTTGAGTCACATTGTTGAAAAGAAACGTGGGCTGTTGACATGGTTAGGTGGATGTAGGCGCATGTATGGCTCCAAATCGGGCCGTGTCACCCCCAGTCTTTTATTGTAGCGAGCTTTCCAATTACATCCGAGATGGATATTTGCGCGCCTCGATGGCGCACGTCGCCGGCCCCGTCGCCGGCTCCGACTTGTTATCTCTGAAACGAATGCAAGGGTTCATGAAATAAAAGCCCAGCTTACATAAAATATAACGCCATTAAACCGCTTTGCTATATTTGTTTTTAACGGCATCGTTTTCATTCAACTCATAAACCGAGATGAACAATAAATTCATTAAGCTGGCGTTAATAAATGTTACCTAATAAAATATGATGTTTGAGAAAGGTACACCTACTGAAAGATTTATTTTCTTTTTATGAAATGTTCGCTTAATTAATGGGTAGATAACCTGCATTTTATTGTTTTGCTTTCGCCAATTGGTTTGCATAATAACTTTTTCGATAGATGTCACTAACTAGCATTTTTCAAAAGGCTATTTGGGACGCCTGACGAAATCAATTTGGGTACTTTGAAACTACCGTAAGTACCGATGGCTCTTATAATACAATCATTAATTCACCTTTTTTGCTTTTTTCTGAAGTCATTAAGAAAACACATCATTCAAGGGCTCTCACGCGTCAATAAATTCGAACATTAATATTTGAACAGACAAATAATTCGTAAGTCTTGTTCATGTAAACAGTCGCGCTCGTTCAGGTAGAGGGTTCTCTGTGTTGTGTCGAGCGTTGCTATTAAGCAGGATATTAATACACGAGCATCCATTCAGTCGCGACGGCAGTTCGGACAGTTTGCTACAACTACTTGTTAGTTGGAAAGTCCGGAAGACAATCTAATCGGAGCCCCGGACATTACCGATCGGCGCCTAACGATGAATGATCACTCTTTGATGTTCCTGTTTCACTAATCTATTGAAATTAATTCGGCATAACTACTATAACCTTCATCAGTCAACCATCATACAACGTCAATGTTATTACGAGCTCGTAGAAAATATCGATGGGAATCGAGTTAAACGGTTGAATTTGTCGCGAGCGAAAATGTGATCAATATTCGATAATTCCAAAGCAGCTGTCGTGAATGGCAGGACGAATGTTGCCAATATATTTATGAAGGGTATTTAGTGTCGAATAAAATATTATTTTGCTATGGAGTAAACAATAAAAACGCTTGGTGATTTATTGGAGCCGTTTATCCGGATGATCCCGTGGGGATCGCCAGTAAATTATCACCAAGGACGCACCTCACTCGTCCTTCAGCAAGCGAAGGTTATAAAGCTTTCTTAACTCCTATTTACCTACTCAAAAAAGTTCCTCGAAATTCTGAACAAACAGCGCTGAAGCATTTTTTTTTCTTCAGCTGAATTGAAAGTTACACAAACGGTGTCGGAGGCAGTTGATGAAATTTTGCTCTCTGTAATCGTGATCTATCACGGCGCCCTAACGAACAGTCGGATGTAGGCTTATAACAGCTATAGGGCTAACGGTGTCTCAAACTACACCTAGTATCCAGGCGCATTCCCGTCACAGGATTATGGTTTAGTTTCTCGTCACAAAATAAAATCATAAAAATAACCTCTAGAAACAATCACTGCTTTACTTTTGTAGGTTTTTTCCTTTCAGAATATTTGCGAGGAGAAAGTTCGAGTTGGCACTTTTAGGGTTCCGAACATCCGTAAAAAACGGAACACTTATAGGACTTATTGTCTGTCTGTCTATCCGTATGTCACAGCCAGTTTTTTTCTGTTGAAATTTGTTATAGGTACATATTATAGACTTTTGTGACCCAATCACGGAAGTTCAGAATCTCTTTTGGGGGTCAAACAAGAAAATTTTAAAAAATCTAGAAAGTTTTTCAAGCTATATTGTGTGACACATCAATTGAAAGGATTTATTTACTATGAGGGTTTTAATTATATTGTTTTTTTTTATAGTTTTAATTCATTGTTTTGAAGATATTCAAGAAATTAGACCAAGGATTACCTTTAGTAAGCTTGTTGAAAAAAAAATGCAGATAATATTTCTATACCTAAAGATTACAGGAAAAACTATAAGAAGTATATGTAGTGTTAAAATAAAATTAAAAAAAAAACCGGCCAAGTGCAAGTCAGACTCGCACACGAAGGGTTCCGTAGTACCGTTAACCTTAGTTTTTATTATTTGTTGTTAAAGCGGCAGTAGATATACACAATCACTGAAAACTTCAACTGTCTACCTATTACGGTTCTTGAGATACAGCCCGCTGACAGACAGACAGACGGACGGACGGACGGACAGCGGAGGCTTACTAATAGGGTTCCGTTGGATACCCTTTGGGTACCGAACCCTAAAAATGAAATTCGTTCGGACCCCTTTGCACGCGAGTCCGACTCGCACTTGGCCAGTTTCTTTTCCTTTACGCTCACGAGTGGATTTGGTAAGTGAAACATGAGAAAAACGAGTGTTGCAAATTGCTAATGTTTTCATTCTTGGATGGTACTGAATAGTTTTTATGTAGGTAGGTATAGCTTCAGGCCATTAATGTCAGTTCCAGTTCCGCATATTATTACTTTTTTATATATTTCCATATAACGCAAAAAAGACAGAGGATCACTATACCGGTGCCCTCGTGGATGTAGACTCGTAATTCTATAGGCGGAACAAAGGAAATTAAACTTTTAATTGGTATTCGCAAACAAAATCGTAAAGAATGTAAGGTGTAAAGAATAAATTAAAAGTTTTCCTTGTTTTTGCGTTTAATTATAATTTCCTCAATAACATAAGGTTAAATAGATGATGATTAATTCTTTTAGTATTGCGTTTTCTTTTAATTTTTCGATAACAGGTATGTTCTTAACATTAAAGTCCATTCCCAAACTTTGTTAAAAGTGTTTCAAACAATTACAATATTGCACATAATTTTTCATCGACGGTTTCCGCTACATCGAAAGCAGGTGTCAAATTTTCACCACCCCCTATAAATCTTCATTTTCATTACCTACACAAAGGGAGAGAGGGGAAGAATATTATCGAAGACCCTCACTCATTGACTTATTTTATACGGCATTAAATATATTGTACCCGCCTACTTATACAGGCGTAGATTGAACGCTGCTTCCTTGGTAGTAAGGAAATATAAGTTCGATAACGATTTCATTGTTATTTCTGCAATATAAAAGCGGAATAGATGAAAGCTTTCCGTAAATCATGAATTACTCGTAAGTATGAGTGGGTACTATGCAAAAGACATAAACGAAAAATTACTTAAAAACAGACTGCATTTTAATTAAAAATAAAATAGGTACAACCAAATGATACCCACAGCACAAAATGTTACTTCAAGTTACTAAATAGTTAAAGCGAACATCACGCCCAACAACATACGGATCCAATTTATAAAGTAATCCCAGAGGAACAATAGCAAATACAAAATATGATTGTGTAGCAGCCACTGGAACGAGGTCGCGTATAACCTTGGACATAATTGCCTCTTCGGAATAATTAGATACAATTATAGCTAGTCCCGTTCAATCGCGAGCTTCTGATTTCAACGGATTGATTGATGGAGCCGTACTGATTGGCTCGATAAACGCTAAAGCCTCTTTGGGCCGATTGTGCTTCATTTTCATAATGGAATGTGTTGGTTCTGTTCTAGCTTCATAGATAGAAGCGGTTTTAGAACTCAGTTAGTCAATTCGCCCCCGTCTGCTGTTTTGAACATTTGGTTAAAATACTGAGAGCAGAATTCACCTCTTCTATATCTTCCGCATTCGCTCTCAATGTTTTAGGCTCTTCAAATTTTTTTTGCATTTCTGTTTTTAGAATAAATACGGCTCCATTTCTTTCACCTCGAAATGAAACTTCATATTTTTTTGTAGGTCATTCTCACTGGTCATGGAAAATGTGTGCAATAAGGACTGTATTCCGCCGCAGGGCTGCATACAGGACCCACACTCGGTAATAAGGTTAACGAGATGGACGTAGCCTGAATGAGCGCAGGATTTCTTTCATTGAATTAAAAAGCCGTGGAAAGTCTCACTATTGTTTAAATCAAATTATGTGAAAATAAATTTAGAGAGCGCAGTCTTAATAAAATCTGGATCCCAGTTCAAATATTTTGCGAAGTGGGTGCACTAACAAGGCATTTTACGTTAATAATTTTACAAAAAATTAAGCACAAGAAGTTTAATAGTCATTATGAGAAAAAGGACGGTAATCTACAGTTGTAAAAAAAAAAAATTAGGCGATAGATTTCGCGTAGGTTTTTTTCAACTTGACATTCTAAACAGTCCCATTAAATCAAATAATACATATTGGTTGTAATTTGATTCTTGTGTATTCTTATAATATTTTATGTCTAGGGCCTCATAAAAACATTTTATGTGTTTCCGCAGTTCGCTATCCTGCTCGGTTGAGCAGAGTAGGGCCGATCAGTAACGTATGATGAAACTAGAGCAGCGTTCTATTCTTGGGAAAACTTGGTAAAGCCGCGTCGTCCTCTCCACTTCGAAAGTTTTATGACTCGGATGAGATAGATCAGGGATCGGAATGCATTATTGCCTATTCAAGATTGTGTCATCTCAACCGAGGGAGCATTGTATTGATTGCGGGAAAGATGCCGTGAAAACATATTTACGCAGTTTTAAAAATAAATCTGTCATCATTTGTGAGATTTGTTTATACGTTTATATTGAAACAGGATACGAACGATATCAAAACTGTTTCTTCAGCTATCGAATTTGTATATATGATAGTTATCTTTAATCGAATTTTGATTTCATCAAATGAAAGTACCGTAGAGGAGCCCGGCACAATACGTGCTGATTACTTCTGGCGCTGCATTGCTGAAGATCCGATCAGTTCGCAGAGGGTCTAGTGTCGTCGAGTCCGCTTGCCAAATGCGGAAACTTTGTCAAATCACTACTCTAATCCTTACAGTGCACCTCTTTACATTCAAACTGCGAGATTGGAATTATTAAGATTGAGCTGCGATTGTGCTAAACTTGTCGGAAGACTTGAGCCGGGTTCTCATTCAGATGCAGATTTAGGTCAGACGTCAATTGACTTCGAACAGTGTAATTAAAGCGACTTTTGGAAGTTAGATTGCTTAATTTAATTCCTTTCATTGTATAATTTGAAACTTCATTGTTTCGTTTACCTACTTTGTTTAATATTTTTGTTACGCTATGTAGTTATTCAGATTAAAAAAAATGTTTGTGCGCTTATTCCAATGCTGCTGTTCTTCAATATCACATATGTAGGTATATTCCTATTGAAAACTCGCATAAAAACTAGGAAGCGTATAAAAAGTATGGAAAGGAAGTTTACACGCAGCAACTTTTATAGAACTAGGTCATAACTCTGCTCGCATATTCAAACGTTCTATTGGCGCCGTGTGGGCCTCACGTTGTTCAATATTTCTGGAATAAAACCTGTGAAAAGCTTGCTAGTATTTAGTTATGTAGAATATTTCTGGTCTAAAAATTCAAGATTCATGTATTTATATTAGAAGCTACAATGCCATGTAATTTAACGGCGCCGATTTACTTTTCTTTATCTTGATGTTTGCTGGTGTCAATTTCCTGTTAACTTCGGAACGGCTGTACTATGATAATAAAATATTGACATTGTTTGCGTACTCGCTGTTTCTCTTTGCGTATTTCGAGGTAACGAAGGCTCTGGGGATTTCTGCCTAATACTTAGGTATCAAAAGATTTCCGAAGGGATATCATCCTAGAGCGCGGATTATGGTTGTCTACAGGAACGGTAGCGTACCAATATAGATTAGGTTTACTTCAACTGTTTGTTTACGAATTTAGGATATAGGTGTTTTAACATTTAAAAAATTGTTCTCTCTTCTGAATTTATTCTTTACTATAAACATGCCATTAAACGACGGTACCTACCAGCAGATTAAAATATTATTAATATGATCCTCGAAGGCAGAAAATATGTGATGCAATTAATTTGAAATTTTCTTGCTAAATGTAATCGGAAAGCGTTGATGCGAGGTTCAGGAGGGGAGACAAGACGTTGAGTGAACGTCTTCTGATGAAAAATGTTGACTTTATATGGAAAATTCGCGCGTGATTCGCATACAGCGCACGTGAGGGGCGCGGATATGAACGAAAGATACGCCAGTCAATGTTACGTTATGCAACTTTCCCTGCTTATTTTCATAAAGTAACCTATATTTCTATTATTTTATTTGTTACTACAATTGATTGAATTAGAAATAAAATCGGTTAAAACTATTTGTATGTAGAGCTACTGACTTACTTGTCAGCAGCATTTCGCATGAAAATAATTAAAATTTTAATATTGCCTTAATGACTGACGGATTTGGATGAATTTTGGAACACGGGCAGAACATGCGCAGGAATATGTCGACTTTACATTTAACATAATAAACAGTTTTTTACTTAGGTATCCCGGAAGTATCCCTTGGGAAGTTGGGATCATTTTCGTCTTTCACGTTGGAAAAGCCGCCAACAGAAACTAGTATCAAATTGTATGACTCCAAATAATTGAGCATATATAGTTCCTATGCTCAGTACTGCTAATACAGAAGTACGCTGAGCAGTTACGTTTACGGTTAATCTTGAAATAATCCTGAAAAATATGTAAAATATCAACTTAATATTTTGCCATTTTTATTCCAGACGTATTACAAATAAACTGAAATTTAATGACATTTATGTGAAAAAATAAACCTAATCCCGTCGTCAGCGCCGTGTCGCCTGCCGTGAGCGGTCGATTGCGAACATGTCTATCAATTTATTGCCGGTTTATTTGCTTGGCAACGATAAACTTTACGGCATTCCCCTCCCGACATGTGCAGCGTGACACATGTCAAATAAAACTATGAATATAGTGATTGTACCTAGTGTATATTACATAATAAGATAACCGAGCATCGTCTGCCCGTACCTAGAGACGACGTATTTCCTACAATTTACAAGCTTCGCTACTTTTTACGAGCGACTGCAAGTGAGGGGCTTTGTGCTCGCCTTACAGCTTGATGCCAGCAGATGATTTATTAGGGAGGTGCCATACCTCTGTTTATAAATAAGGTCTAAAATTTATCAAATATATTGCTTTTGATTTTCATTTATAAATAAATAAATAAAAGGCAGTGTTTCACATGATTATATTTTGCTAGAAACATACCTATAAGTACATTTTTAATACTATTATGAAACACTACATATACTTAAAATTAAAACTCTTAACTCCTAATAAGGTGTCAAAAATTTCGTCCGCGTCGCTGTCTACTGGAAGTGAGCCTAAAAGACTGGCTGGCATTCCCACCTTATAGGGCAATTATCCTCCATCGGAGGTAAAAGCTAGCCCTTAGTTCACGAGAAGTGTCAACTAAGCGTTAAGCAAGATCATTAAATAACGCATGAGCATTCGGACCCCACGGTTTAAGAGTTTCAACCCCAAACGGCGCGAAAATATAATTGCCAACTAGGTTATTATATTTACACCGTTTGAAATTCAGCACTCGCAGCGACAGTCTTTGTCAGTCAGAAAATACAGCCAGTTATTACAATGTGTATAAGAAAATACATTTGAGAAATAAAATAGTATGTTAACGAAGACATATACGGCTGAAAGAATTTTCGCGTCGAGTAGAGTTCTGTGATCCCAACAAGGCAGACAATTGACAGAATCGCTCTGTGACACAAAGTCTGTTGCGAATGCGATTATATTATGTAGGTAGTCCCGAATCAATTTGTGTGCGTGCTTTGAATTAACTTGTTACTGAGGAACAAAAAAAGAATTGACACTTAAAGATACATGTTACAATTACAAGCCAGTTATAACAAAATAGCACACGAATGTATTGCCACAAATCGGATTACTAACCCCCAAACTAGGCCTCAACTCAGAACAGTCACTAATTACTGCAAAACAAGTTTTAGAACAAATAAGAATATCTACAATTAAAATACATAAATACTATCGCTTCTCTCTTCGCATCTACTATTTTTCTTAGGGACCGTATGCTACAAATAAGAAGTAGAGTATTTCTATTCCATTAGATACTTTTAGGGTTCCGAACAGAAAACGGAACCCTTATAGGATTACTCGGGTGTCTGTCTGTCCATCTGTCACAGCAGTTTTCTCCGGATCCACTAGACCGATTCTGTTGAAATTTGGTACATATATGGAATTATGTGACCCAAGCACGGACGTGTTACGTAAATTATTAAATTTTTAGTATGAGGGTCTTTTGGGGGCCAAACATGCAAAAAAAAATAACAGTATTGAGTGATATTTCAAATGAAAGGGCTTACTGTGAGGATTTTTTTATTTATTTTTTCATAATTTTAAATTGAATGGTTTTGAAGTTATTCAAGAAATTAGACGAAAAATGGTCATTCCCCCTTGTCTCCGAAACCACGAAGCCTAAAATTTTGAAAAAAATGGAGATAAATGTTTTTACCTATAGACTACAGGGAAACCGAAAAAGTCTATAGTTTTAAAATAACATGTTAAATAAATTAAATTCGTTCGGAACTCTTTGCATGCTTGTCCGACTCGCACTTGGCCAGTTTTTCTATGGTAATTTTACAAAATTGTTTGCATTTGATTTTTATTTTATTGGCACTGTAATTTTTGTTATATTACATTTTGTACGACAATTGAATTTCCCACCATTGTTAATTTAATTATTACGTGTTTAGTTGTTCGTGATAACGATCACGCAGTTAAATTGACGACGACGCGTTTAACAGTACCTAATAAATTTGTTTATTAATTGGTTAAAACATAGGTATAGATGCTACATTTAGAATTGTGAATATTTCTTTATATGTTAGGAATAGTTGATCCGCGCAACTTCGTCTGCGTCATAATTTCTCTTAGGTCTTAGCGTGATGATATAGCCTATAGCCTTCCTCGATAAATGGGCTGTCTAACACTGAAATAATTTTTCAAATCGGACCAGTAGTTTCTGAGATTAGCTCGTTCAAGTAAACAAACAAACTCTTCAGCTTTATATATTAGTATAGATATAAAATTCATTAGGTAACGTTATTAGAAGATAGGGTCTCGAATTAACTGAAACTAAACTGGATTAATTGCGCTAATAAAGCATAGACTTAGACTGTATTCAGTATTAAGAGTGCGGCGTGTTACCTTAATACAATACATTTACAGTGAGCATCAAAGCAAAAACTTTCGCGTCCAAACAAACAAGTAACATTAGTCACTGCTGAATGCTGATACATTACAACATCGTACTTGCCTTTCTTTCTCCCAGCTGCTCATCATTTGTCATAGGTGCGGCGCGCGGCGGCGCTTGGCCATCTGAATAAAAGATAGCAGCCGGCAAGAAGTCTTCTGGGACCGATTTATGGTTCACTCATATCGAACTAAGCGCCTTTATTTCCGGAGAGTTTAAAAATAAAGTTACGCCCGACTCTGTCGTTTACACCGAGGAAGACCCTCGTTACACGTGCCCTCTATTCGCAATTTCAACTCCCTCGTGGTGATATTATAGCCAAAATATACCATTAGTTATCATGGATCGCGCTAAATAATGTAAGAATGCTGAAGGCGCTGAAGGCTGCAGCGGCTCGGCCGGGGTCGACGCCCTCGCGCACTATTCCGGGTCCCCCGCCCCACATTTTTCTTTTCGGACACTATACGGCTGGCGGGTACGCCTCATGAAATGTGCTACGTCGTCGTCTTGCTGAATATGCGACTATTGTTCTGCTTTTGCAATTTCATGTGTAATCTTGTCTGCTCATTTTTATTTACTACCCTTAAAGTTTTACATGAGGAAATCTGGAATTATGAAGCACATACCTTGGCTAGTGCTTTAAAGCGCTTTTAAATGGAAATAAATCTTAATACCACGTTACATTATCGCCTTTGTGAAGTGACGTGTGAGTGCTGCTTAGCTCTAAGCTCCCTAGTGCCGCACTTTGTTGTATTTTTAAGAGTGTACTATCGAGAGGTTGTTTTAATTTGTTCGAGAGAATTGTGAGAAATAGTACCTACCCATCTTACAAAACTTCATCATTTTTCATTCTTACCTTCATACGGAACTTGAATAATACATAGAGTTCAAGAGAGCTGGGAGTTTCAAGAGTAGCGGGTGGAATCTTGAAATACTTTAAGTGCCTTTTCATTTGATGTTGTTGGGAGACGCTCTGCCTTATTTTCAGTTGCGGTCAAGGAAAGGGTGTAATTTCGCTTACAAGTCGGGATGAAGGACGGTTCAATTACGAGGTATTCAGTGCGTAACGAGCGCGGCTGACGTTCCCGACAGCAGTCAAAGAAACTAGCATTTTTGCTATTCAGCGGTGTTTGTTTATTTACAACTCCTGTTATTTTATGCAATTCACGCAATAGCTTTATTTTTCTTCTAAAAAAAACTCAAAATCTAGAGCCATCTACCTAATCTAATGATAAGCTTATCTGATTTGAAATTCAGAAGGGTTTTGAGGGAGAAGTAAATCCTGACTAATTCATTTGGGTTTCAAATTGTTTTCCAAGCTTTAATCTCTTGTATTTAATATTTTTAAAGAGTGTCTGCAGTAATAATTTATGTGGGGGAGCGAGGCTTCCCGCTGGTGTATCGCAGCAGCGTAATGATGGAAATCAGTTTAGTGTGGCTCGCTTCAGCGTGTAGCGACAGTTTGCGCCCGCTTAAACACAGGCTAGAGGTGTGTCGTACGCTCACGATATTGCATTACATCATATTTTGTATATTATTTTGTTCTTATCATATATTTTACCTCGTAAAATAAACTTTATAAAGCAAGAACTTCAGGCTACCCTAACGCGTATTCAATGCTCAAATGAACCCTAACTGCTTATCCGAAAGTGAGTTTCTTGTTACCTACGCTTAAATCGCAGAACTGACTGTAGTAGATTTGGTACAGAGATTGATGAGGGTGAAGACGGTTATAGGCAACTTTG
Source organism: Lacanobia oleracea (assembly GCA_950371165.1). Classification (NCBI taxonomy): domain Eukaryota; kingdom Metazoa; phylum Arthropoda; class Insecta; order Lepidoptera; family Noctuidae; genus Lacanobia; species Lacanobia oleracea. Next base: position 9,964,036 of record OX493393.1, read on the forward strand.
AAAATGTCGAAAAATAAAAGTTATCTTCAAGTTTTGCTAAACCTTTCTGAAAACTACTCCATTAATTGTCGCTTTCATGTGTAATCTGCACGTGTTGTAGCTTATTTTGATTGCTCGAATTGTACCAAGGGAAGTAAGCTCCATCTACATAAAATAGTATATTGTATTCCGCTAATAAATAATGGATCCTACTAACCTACTTACAGCCAACAGCTAAGATTGTACCGAAACAAACGAGGCTCAGTCGAGAATCTCTCCGTAATTAAATACTTTAGCCGCCCTTCACAATGTCGCCCACCATTTAGCCAACTTAAGTTCTTTTCATTGAAACCACCAAGGAAACGGAATAATTACGTCATTTTGAGATTTAATATATCACTTTTTCGAGTTTGTAAATAATTCTCAGTGATTATGACATTTAAGTAATTTTGACTAATCTTGACCAGCAAGAAATGCCAAATAATGTCTTTTCCATTGTTCAAATTGGTTATTTTCCCAAACTTTTATTTCATCTAAATAGATTTATTATTTTCCTTTCATACCAGTTTTTTATAATTTTGTTTCTCAACTAAACCATTGTTTCGTCGCGTACAACAGACCATCTATTTCAGTGGTGCCTTGCATACAAGAATAATCGACCCATATCCTCCTGCGGTTAATTCCAGCGTGCAGGCAGTAACCGCTAGCACCAGACTACCTGCCAAACTTGCTGATTATGACATAATCCCCCGTGCCCATTAATTATATCGCTTTATGATGACATTCATGGTTCATTAGAGGACGTTTACGACCACGAGCTGATAACACATGAAGCTATTTCATTTAAAGTTATTGTTTGCCTTTCATTTCATTCACTTGTATGCTTGACCTTTTCAGCTTATAGTCTGCCAATAGAGTCCCGCTTGTTATTTTCCTCTCTGAGTATTGCCTTGCCAACCGAAAACCTTTTTGTGTCTATAAATGGACACTAAAAATATATAAATCCACAAAAAAGCGTCAAAAAGGTCCAAGCTAACCGCAATCGTATTTAATTGATATAATTGGCATTTAGGTCCGCCATTACGGAACCATCCCGGCCCGGCTCGACGCGGCCCGTTTCAGAAACAGACGCAATTTTTTCATTTCCCTTGCCAAAATGAAATCCGCCTGCATTTTTTTTTTCACAATTCCCTTGCAAAGTTGTTCATTATTCAGTCGGATCCCTTTTCAGAATTTTGGGCATCGAAGATAAAAGTAGATTTGCGTAGGTAAACCATGTTTGTTTCCTTTTTTGTAATATTGTAGAAACGCATTAGTTTATTAATAATACAACATAAGTATTACCCGGTCCTTTGATGTGGGACTTTCATTTGACTAGGTATACCTTTGAGATATTTTAATAAAAATGTGCAGCGCTTTTTATTTTGTGAAACGTGCTTCGTATTGAATTTTGAAAAGCGTATGATGGCAAGCGAAAAAATTTAAACGTGATATTTTTTACTGTATTGCATATGGTCCAGACTACCGCTTATAAAACGAAGTAGCGTCGAACCCAATCACGTGTCTATAAAAGAGAAACCTCAACAAATTCTAGTATTCTATATATTGGTCGGGGCGCGCAATAAAAACAGTTGAATTGATTGCGGTGTGAGAGGGCAGCGGCGCGCTCAGGTTGGCCTGGGTTGCCGGTTGGCCCACGTGCAATTCACATGAAAAATGGCCAGTAAATCACGGGCGCCACTTGAGGCGATCTCCCCGACTATAACCACTACAACGATATAGGGAGATAGGACCCGACAATGATGTCACGTAACGTTCGTGGCCTGTAGTAAAAGGCTATTTCTCTTATTTTATCCGATTGGGTAGAGTTCGGTAAATATTTACTATTTTTGGCTGTTGCTTAGAACTTTTAGTCGATTGATTTTAAGACGGTTTGAAGGATATGTAGATAATCCACATAGGTTTAGACTTTAGAAAGAGGGTAAATGACTAGGAAAACAAGCATCAGTTGAATAACTATTTCTGGCATCGTCGTCGGTATTTAACTTTTCTTTTTGGCATCTCTTACACTTTTTTGCACTATATGCCAGTTTTGATTATTTATTTATTTAAATAGAGTAGGAACATAATTACACAGCTAGATGATGATTTCATGATGTGGCCGAAGTTGGCTAAGGTTTTAGCGAACTTAGGGCACCCCGACAAGACAAAGTTAGCTTAAAATGGAAGACGAACTGGAGTGAGCGAGACAAGCGAGTGAACTAAACTCCCATCATCCCATTCTTGTTAGGTACCTTTAAACCTTGCAGACAGAATTAGAGATGTAAGTTTGAGACGGCTATCTCATGAAATGTCGACCACTTAATTAAGTGGGCCATTTTACGATGTGGCATCGACATTAACATACGTATAATAATTTTACGCCTTTTCCCATGTGGGCAGGCAGCAACAAAAGAACGCCATCTATTACGAATCTTACTTACCAAAATAAAACATACAACTTAACCTAAAAAGGTGTTTTTTTTTTGTTTTTTTTTTCGTTTTTCGACACCGACTTCCGAAATTAGAGTTGTTTTTAATGATTTGTAGTGTTTTTTTTTGGAAGTCGGTTATATTTTTTAGTAAACAAGTTTTTTTATTTTTCTCTTTGAGTGGTACCCGCGTACCCATTCACAGCGTACCGGCGTGATGTTATGTTATGAACTGATGCAAAACAATAAACAGTAATGCGATTTCAGCAATCCCGATCCATTTGCTATCATTTATTGAAGAGTTCCGTTGCCTACCTCCGAAGATTTTTATCTGATCTTCATCAAATTGAAATGGGACTAGTCCGAGAAAATACTCTTCCAAACAAAAAATAATTATCCAAATCGGTTGACAATGGACGAAAATATCGCTGAACAAACATTTTTCATGGGATCCCATCATCTGATCCTAACTTAAACGTTCCAACATCAGCTCAGCAACATGAGATGATGATTACCAGGCACAAATATCTGAATTGCGTTAGAAAGTTTATAAAAAACTTAAAAACGTTCAAATCAAATCAAATCTGTTTATTTGCCAGAATATAGTTCAATGTCAAGATCTTAAAACTATAATGGCCCCTTACATTCTACCATTACATATGGTGTGCAAATATTTTATTTTATGCTAGTTTTTTAATTAAATAATACAAATTTAAAAAAAAAACCTTTAACCTTTGCGTTAACTATTTTTTTAAACATGGTCAAAGGTAGACCTTTAAAAGCGTCCGGTAATATGTAAGTACCTATAAAATTTGAGGGTTTCCCTCGATTTTATAAAAACTTTTTTCTTTTAACCATTGCGTTAACTTTTTTTTTAAACATGGTCAAAGGTCGATCTTTAAAAGCGTCCGGTAATATGTAAGTACCTATAAAATTTGAGGGTTTCCCTCGATTTTCATGGGATCCCATCATCAGATTCTGACTTGGTGACAATAAGACCGCCTCAGAAGTACAGGCTTTCGAATAAAAAAAGAATTTTTAAAATCGGTCCACAATTGGCGGAGAAATCGGTGAACACACATAAAAAAAAACATACACACAGCCGAACATAGAATCTCCTCCTTTTTGAAGAAGTCGGTTAAAAATACAACTGGCGGTCTTATCGCATTCTGAGATTCCGTCTAGGCAACCTGGTTTAGGTACTCATGAATTTCTTAATCATTATAAGTTAGGAAAGTTATGTTCGCGTATGTGAGTAGGTACCTACAATAAAAAGGGTACCACGCCTGAAATGTGGCGATAAGTTGAACACGGAAATGAAACAGGCGATGAAGATAAGTTGTTATTACTGTTTGTTATGTTACCTTGGGCCACGGGGCTAGGGAGCCATGGGGTCGATACCTAATGTCTGCAAGTAACGGCGATCGTCTGGACATATTACGCTGGCGACGATAAAATGTTTCGCTCATGGCGACACGGAATGCGGAAAAACGCAGCGTCCACACGTTGTCCGCAACTACAGAAATACTGAAAATTCGTATGCAGAAAAGCTACATTGCAACTGTATTTAAGAACAGTTATTGTCACCGGAAAATACAAATACGTACCTGTCTTCATTAGGGAAAACAACTCGGAAGAAAATTTTCAGTTTCATTCATAATTATAAATTAACAATTCATAATAGCAAGAAAAGTCCTAGTATTATCAACATGTTACATACATACACAAACTAATCTTTTGATTATAGCATGTATTATAATTATATACCCTACGTCTATACAGCATAATATTAGGAGCGTGTCATGTCCTAATTGCAGCCGGTAGTAATTTACCGTCCATTTAATTGCTGGCTCCGGCATCAAACACTATACATGTGCACTGTTATGTAGGTAATACTTAGGTATGAGTGTGAAAATATTGCATGTTCGGCTTCAGGCACGTCAGGTGCAACGTACCTAATCGGCTAATTAGCGCTACTCCCACGAGTACTCGCGCATTTATTCAACAGATTTTTAAAAGGGTTTGCGCCAGACGTCAAAGCCCACGGTGTTCTCTTATTATGCGGTATTGTAACACTGGATAAATACCGGGTCTGCGGGAGCACCAATGCAAATGAACGTTTTTATGTGTCCCAGCGCGGAGCGGCGCGCCGGCCGGCGGCGGCTGCATTCGTCTGCCGAGAATTAAAGCGTGCGCCTGAAAAGGTTTAAGATGAATGAGAGCTGTACGCTCACAATGCAACAACAGTTTAGAACAACTTATTCCTGTTGAGCGAATGTAAACACTCTGCGTTTTATCTGCATTGCAATGTTTACAAATACGAGGCGCGTATTTCACTTGAATAAGATTATTATAATAATTTCAGTTTCAGTCTTTGCGCACATTTTTGTGGCGAGTAGTGATAAGCACGCGGAGTCCATAGTATCGATCTGCGATATTTGGTGTATATTTAGAGATACACAGTGCGCCGCGTCTGAACAGGAAATGACCACCAGATGAGCTGTGCCGTTAGCTTCGGAGCTATAGCCGCTATAGGTATATACCTGTGTTGTACCTGGTAAGGAGAAGTGTTTATAGATTTATTTTGGTCTTTCAAGAAATTCTAGGCACCTGAAACCTACGTAACTACTAACTACGTAGTTACGCAGGTTTCAGAACCAGACTTTTAAGTTATCTAATCTAACCTAATAAAGCTACTTGTTACCTATTGCATAAATCCAGTTTTTAATTAAGCATGCAAACGTAGGTAGATACTACTAAGGGTCCTTAGTAGTATCTACCTACGTTTGCCTTTCTAGTACACTGCAGCGGTACTGTAGTGCTCCGCTAGAAAAGTATTAAATTTGCATCAGTGATTGTGAAAAAGAGCTCAATTTTAAATTTATCTACATACGGGATGAGATGATTGAGGGAGCCGGAGCCCTTTATTCCCGGCCTATTGCATAGCCCGAAAGGGCAAGGGAAATATTTCATGAAAATATACTTTTGTTAGATATGACGCGCGGATAATATTTATGGATTTATACAAAAATGGCTTTTGGACATACCCCTGCTTACTCCGAGTTTTTGTGACGGGAATGCAAGGTGAAAGATTAACTACAGGAAAAAGGGGAAACCCGAAATGATATTATGAATTTTCAGATATTACAAACGGCAAATATCATCAAATAGAAATCGCCGAAGATAGACATCTCGTTACACAAGCTTCATGTTGGAACAGACGTTAGCGTTGAATTATTATATTACCCAGCATCTTTATTTTCAAACACCCGGCCATTAATGTTTATTTCAATTACTCTCCATACGTGTGTACTCGATTTCTAGCCTTGGCATCGTTTTAGAAAGCAGACGTGCGTTATTTTATTTTTAACAACATGTTTGTGCTGTTCGAGATGTATTCTCTGGAATTGTAAAAGTTATTTCTCCAATATTGTATACGAATACCATATATTGTATATATAAAACCCGTTGCGTGTTTAATAAGCCAGACGGGCAGTCAGCCAGAAGACGCGTATTGTTTGCTGGTTGAGTTGCGGTGCGGCGGCGTGGCGTGGCGTGGCCGGTGCGTGTTTCGGCGCGGCCGGTGCGGTTCTCGGAAGCCGCGGCTTGCGGGCTCCCTGCGGCAGCGGCCAGACGTCGCTTACCTGCCCGTACCTGCCTCCCTCTTACCTTACCTGCTATTAAGCACCGACCATTTGGCCCCGGTCCCGCTACAACAAACACAAAACACTAATGTGAAATTTTATGGGAGTTGAAAGAAAGAGTTATTTTTGTTTCAAATAGTCCATTGTTTCGACACTCGTGTTGGTACATACTGCTGCTGATTTTTTGCCCCGTTCCGTTTAAACTCTTGGGTACTTATGGTTGTCATAAATTTATCAAATCATTGTATCTAACAATTTGACGTTCCCCTGTTTCTTTTGGTCTCATGGCACTTGAGTGAACTCTCGAAAACTCTGTTTATGATAAATGGCTGGGGAAGTGAGAGTGACATGGACGCAGGTTGCACCCCCGGGCCCCGTCGACTGCGATAAAGACTCAATCACCTGCCCCCGCCAGACGGGGCCCGGGGCCTGGGGCTGCGCGAGCCACCCTCCGCCATGTATCGAGGAATTTCAACAAATGATATTTATCATCTATTATTATGCAAGGAGTGCGTGGTGCTGATAAGCTTATTGTATCCTTATTACAAGAACCACAAGAAAGTTACTTATTTTATAATAATTCGAAAGGTGAGGTGAGGGAACCCTTGTAGAGTATACATTAACCGTTTTCAGGAATCCGTGGAGCGTCCTTACTCTATCTACATTTGTATTCGAAGTGTATTTAATTTTAACATGTTCTGTACCTTTTCCTTTCTGTACCTTGTTATTTTTATGTGTGTGTATTTAGTTTTTAACTCCACTTTACACTCGTTACGCCATTGTGTTACGCGTATGTTTTCCAAGAAAATTTCCGGAATTTGATTTGCCTCAGCATGTTGATCAATCGACTCTACATTGCATATTTTCCTTGTAAAGGGGACGCTAAAATAGATGAAGATAAGAAATGTAACAAAAGTTTGAACATTTTCATACAATCTTCCTTTATTTAGGAGTGTGTACGTTAGGAGACAAGTACGAGTAGTATTAAATAATTTGTAGCACTGATCATAATTTTTCACGCCACGAGGACGCATGTCAACAAACATTTCCTCAAGCCTCTTCTAAAAGTTAGATTGTAGAGGCTTTCCCATTTTTAAAGTCGCTTGAAAGGACACTGCAGATCCTTGTTACATTATGAGCATAAATGGAGAAAACTAATGAATGGTGTAAGTCGTATGCTGTATCAAAATAAATAATTTGGGATGTTATGGTAGGCTGTTTGTGGGAGAGGCGCGCGCACTGTCGGCAGGCGGCGGCGGAGCGCGGGGCTTCGTCCTCGCGGCTCGCACTCTGCCGCGGCGCCCGAGCGGCTCAGTCGGCGCCCGACCTCGGCTTCGAGCGCCGCTCTGTACCCGAGCCCACGACGACTGGCTCGCCAACACATCGGACATCGCAGCTTTTGTGATACGCCAGCAAGAGACTTTTCATTAAAGACACTTCCATGAACTCCACTCAGACTATTTATCTCTAAATTCCCCAGAGCCCGGCTCGAACTTGACTTGTGATTGTTTGCTCCAACTGTCAGTGCGCGTGTTGTGCTTTATCGATAACATAACCTGTACGATTTCAAGGGCACAAAGACTTCGGCTAGCTAGTGTTGTGGATGTAGTGATGTGGGGCTGTCGGAACAGGTCTAACTTAGTCTTTCTTAAAATCTAAGTGGGCGTATTCGAAAGTTTGAAAATCGATCGGGTGAGGTGCGTGCGTGGGATTGCGTTTACGTAATCTTTGTTTACCTTGGGAATATGCACTGTGGTGACTGCCAGCCGTCTTGTTACTGATAGGTACGCGCAACATTTCCCGGATGAAAACATAGTATGGGTAAGTTGGCTTTACTGAGTCCTGTCATTTTTTTTGTTATGTTTTCTAATGTCGTTCCGTTTCTGCTGAAATCTTTCATGTTGTAGAGAGTTTATGTTTTCCATGCGTATATTTAGTTCGTAGTTACTAGTTTAATGTTTACTTTCATCAACGATAGGTTTAAAAACATTTTAATTCTAGGTGCTCAAGACGACAGCATCTCAAATAAATTTTAAGAAAGTAAACAAGCGTTTTATAGTGAGCATCTGTAGCGCTCATCAATTAGTGAAAGCGTTTTAATTTAGGTACCTTATGAAGTGAACAGAAGATTACCTTTCTTCCCACTCGACGGTGGCGAAATGGTTTTCTACAGCGTGGGAGGAAAGAGCTCGTAACAACGAAAATGGATGATGGTCGTAAAACCAAAAAGGCTCAATGCTTAAGTTACATTTTAAATTAGTGTCTAAATATACTATTAGAAGCCGTTGATTACAAAGCTTTTATGTTATATACAAAAGACAACATCTTGTCTTGCTTTTGTTTGTGTACCTATTTCATCCTGCAGATTTCTTGTTTCCTTATAAAAAAATCTAGAGCTAATCAAGGTCATAATTTTGGAGCTGATCACCAGCACTTAAATCTTTTGTCTACAAAAGCATTGTAAAAAGTATTTATTATTAGCTTTTAATTTAAGTAATATTTCATTTAAGCTATTAGTAAACGATACCAGGCATACTATATTATACACTTTGTTGCTATCACGAATAACGAATGTATATTTCAGTGTAACTTTCCTCGAGAGTATTGATCTACATAACACAATGCATGATACACCTTATCCCGTAGCGGTTCCCATAAAGCTCGCCATCAAAACATCCGAACAGGTTTGGCAGCCATGAGCCCCTTCTGCGCCGATCCTGACCGGTCCAGGTACAGTAATTACTCAATGAAAACGAGTTTTACGAAATTATGTGAGAAAGCATAAACTTGAGAACCGTTACGGGCCGTTAGTATTAAATTTTGCTACGACTGTGCAAAATTTATTGATTTCTTACTAGCTTCTGCCAACGGCTTCACCCGCGACAAATTCGAATATTATCCCAAGGGAACATGTTCCCGTGATAAAACGTACCCTACTACTCCTTAAAAAGTTAAATAAAAAAAAAAACGAAAACGGGGTTTGGTTATAATTGTATCAAAGAGCACTTAAATCAAGTTTCAATTAAATCTGATCACAAACAAAAATGTTAATTACAAACTGCATCTCCTTTTCACCGTTTAGAGGTTGAATTTACGAAACCTTTTATATGAAGTTCTCTAGGTTCATGAGTTTAGCCTAGGCGATGATATGAAAACCTGTATTATTTTCGGGGAAACCGAGTAAAACTAAGTAGGATTATTTTGATAAATACAATTTTCAGCCTAGAGTAATTTAGAAACAGTTAAGTGCAAAGGTTTAAGTTTTTTAACCCGTCGTTCGTTTTTTGGGGGCAGTTAATAATGACAACGTTTATTTTTACCTAGTACCGCACCAGTATTTTTACCAAGTTTCAAGTATTTGGCGCAAGAAAGAAGATTTTTCATACAAACTTCCACCACCTATTTCACCCCATTAGGAGACGAACTTCCAAAACTACTTTATCGGATGCTTACACTACATAAAAAAAATGTCCTGCAAATCTCACGGCCCTGCCACCAAATATTTAGGCTATGCGTTCAGTCAGGACATCTAGACATGCGGTAGCGTGTCCAGCCAAAGTTCAAAGAAAAAGGAACTGGAGACGTAGCAATCGTTTGTATTATTACACGAACCATTACGAGCTACTTTTGACCCCTGCACTACTCGAAACCTATTTAACCTACATACATGAAATTAGTACATTTATTAAGCATCTTAGAATGCCTATAATCCAACCTTAGTTTAGAAACTTTAATTCTTTTTTCGCTGAAGTTGACAAGTTGAAGTTGTTTTTGATGGGATTTTATATTTACACAGAAGACTACGATTATGATTCTTCGAGATACCTTATTAAGCCTCTGATAGAACTTACCTAATACAATTCTAAAACTCGTTTCTGCCACATTCCTATCTCTTCAATGACCTATAAAAGAAATAAAATACATCATAGAAGAAGACAATTTGATTGATATGTTAAAAAAAATCACAAGTGAAATTGGCCGACAAAGTTACTGATTGCCATTACAAATGCAAATATTAACACTAGTAAAATAACGGTGGGCTAGCCAATAAAGGAACCGGGAAAAGTACACAAAATAACGATTTTCCCTCATTGTGTCAATTAAGGGGTCCATGTTCAACATTGGACATACACAGGCTGATGTTATAAAAGTATATGATGACAGCGAGCCGGAGGGTAGTCGCACTATTCGTTCTTTCAGGCGATGGTGTGCATATTTGATGGGCGTCAGTCGTGATACAATAGCGACGGGATGAGGTCGTCTGGCGGACAGAGCACGCCTTCACTTCTCTATTATATGACCAGGCTTGCTACTTATTTTCTGTTCAGTACACTACTTCAACAGGTTTCGCATCATATTGCAGTAAGATGGTCGGTTTTTTAACTGATGCACTTTTATAGCATCATGCTTGGATGGTATTTTTGGTCACTGTCGCTTCCTCGCTAGGTGGCGCTCACTGAGTAAACATTGGCTCCGCAAATATTTTTAGTTAAAAATTGCATTAATGTTCCTTTGTTTGCATAACTCGTTTATCCGTTTAATTTTTACGAACAATACAAGCACAAGTGTTATCTAACAGTAGAAAAGCGAAGTGAGTGAGATCAAAACATAAACATTGAAAATTGTAAACAGTGACAAAATGTGAAGTAATCGAAGTAAATATTGACCGTGACATCGGTTACCATCACCATTGCTCAGTGAATATATAAAGAAAACGTTTAAAATCATATAAGTGTTACATTTAGGCATTATATCCAAAGCCAAATAATATTGGTTTACTAAAATTTTATTGTTTCTTTGCGAGGGTGGATAGAGATAGCGCCTAATTGGCCAACTGATAAATACCACTCGTTGACTTACGCACATACTACCTTGTTTCGACCAAGTGAATCAATACCAAATAGTGCGCTGCAATACTTGAGCGACTGGCGTGCGTAGTGGCACAAGTTCAAATCCCACATTCATAAATTATTTTTGGGAGCTTTGTTGGTCGACTCTCATAATGAGTATGCAACGTACGCCGCCACCGTGTTCGATTGACATGGACTTGAAATTGGGGGCTAACGTAACGACGCGTCATAATAAACGTCCTAGGACGAAGAGTAATAATAGTTCGCTTGAACCATCGCCCGAGAAATCGAACGATGCATGTTATAAGTCAATCTCACCGGAATTGATTAGAGACATTGTACGCACAGAACTAAGTAGCCTCCTAACCACTGACATTCGTAAAATTGTCCAGGAGAGCGTTCGAGCTGAACTTAAAGATATTAAAAGTGAGTTGAACTGTCTGAGGTCTGAGTACATAAAATTGGAATCGAACGTAACTGCATTAGATTCCAAACATGGTGCTATTGTACAGGATGTTGTCGCTCTTCAGAAATCTGTTCAGTTTGCATCGGACCAGCAAGACGACTTAAAAAAAACAGTTTGATTCATTCAGTAAGCAATCCACGAATACAAAAGTCCTACATGACACAATTGCGAAGTTGGAAATGACAATCGATTCGCTCGAACAACAGGCTCGCCAATGTAATCTGGAATTATGTAATATCCCTGAAAAGCGCTCTGAAAACTTGATAACACTTATGGAGACCATCAGTATAAAGGTGAACTGTCCATTGAGTCAAAAAGACATTATTGCCATTCATCGTGTGCCGCATGCTCACAAAGAAAACCATAAGCCGAAAAATATTATTGTTAAGCTTGGATCACGTATTCTAAGAGATAATCTCCTGAGTGCATTTCGACTTGCCAAGGGTTTAAAAACAGATCATCTTGGAATACCCGGAACACCACAACCGATCTACATGAATGAACACTTGACTTTAAAGAACAAGCAGTTGTTTCGTGCATGCCGAGAAGCTGCCGGCAAGAATAAGTTTAAATTCGTGTGGGTCAAACATGCTACCATTCTCGTGCGAGAGAATGACAGTACTTCAGCAATTGCCATACGATCTCATCAAGACATTCTTAAAATTAAGCCAGGTACTTCTAAGCATGATAATTAACTTAAGTTCTAACTTTTATAAATATTCAAACGAAATCGTTTATATCTTAATGTTTAAAAGCAGCAATAATGTAATCCTCATTTTAGGTGATGTTTTATCGCATTTGAATCGTTGTTCTATTTCTTTTTTAATCACTTCAAATGGCAGTTCTTCTCTAGATTCTGTGTGGTCATATCTGTGGTTAATATACTTCATACTAATTCTGATTTACACTCAAAACGATTTAAACTTAAGCTACATGTCTGTCTCTGAGTTTGGGCTTAATATCCTATTTGAATTATACTTAATTAAATTTGACTCGACTACCAATGGGTGAACTGGCTGTTTATTATCAGAATTGTAGGGGTATGCGGACCAAACTCAATATCCTTTATATGAATATTTTATCAAATTGTTATGATATTATAATCTTGACAGAAACGTGGCTCACTCCACAAATACTCGATAACGAGTTTATAGACAACCGCTACATAGTCTATAGATGTGATCGAGATCGTATTTTGACTGGAAAAAAAGAAGGGGGTGGGGTTCTCGTGGCCGTGATGAAAAACTTGCGTTCCACCTTTATACCACTTGATCCGCCAATTACGCCTCACATCGAACATGTTCTAATACAACTCCCGGGCGTTCTCAATAATAGTGAGTGTGTCATGAGCGCTGTTTATATTCCCCCTAAGTCCCCCGACGAAACATACCTTTCTCACTATAACAATTTGCATAGAACATTAGAAAAGTTAAATACACACTTGTTTTATCTGTTCGGCGATTACAACTTGCCTCATATAAGTTGGCTTCCAAATGGAAATGGGGACGCTACAGTCCTACACTGTAATAGTGATAACTCACAAAGTGAACACATAAGTAACTTCATGTCATTACTGAACGCCGCTCAGTTCAACAACATCTGTAACCGCAATGGTCGCGTGTTAGATTTGTTATTAAGTAACACAAACTGCACCACATCGATACCGACATGTCCATTACTGCCCATAGATGATCATCACCCCCCGTTTTATGCTACAATTACTTACAAATCCAAGCATAAAAATCTCTTGCAAGCAAAAACATTAAAATATAATTATTATAAAGCAGATTATGAAAAGATCAATCGCGATCTGTGTAACATTAACTGGGATCGGGCCTTTAACGGACTCTCAATAGACCAATGCGTGAGTACATTTTATAATAATATTTTCGGCATAATAAAAACTCAAACTCCTACTAGCCATTCCAGATCCTCAAGATTCCCAATCTGGTTTTCTAAATCTCTAATTCGATTATTTAATAATAAAAATAAAGCCTGGGTCAAATGGAAAACGTATAAAAACCTGTCAGATTATGAGCAATTCTCTTTTCTTAGACAGAGGTTCCAAATGGAGTGTAAAAAGAGTTACACCAAATACATAAATGACGTCGAACAAGATATTAAAAAAAATGTCAAGAATCTGTGGAGTTATGTTGCTAATCGTAACGCCAATGTTGGTATACCAGCTACGGTACTTTACAAAAATCAAAATTCCAGTGACCCTGATGCGATTTGTAACATGTTCTCTAACTTTTTTCAGTCGGTCTATGAAACTACCACTTTTAATGACAGTGATTGGTTGCCCCCTGAAACGTGTTCAGATAATAGCGTCATTATTAACCGTATCACTTTTAGTCCTGATCAAGTATTGCGGGCTTTGAAGTCATTGGATGTTGCAAAGGGCGCAGGCCCAGATGGGTTGCCACCTTATTTTATTCGAAGAGCAGCTGATAGTTTGTACATTCCACTTCACACTATCTATAATAAATGTATTGCCGAGGGAACATTTCCTGAAGTTTGGAAACAAGCCAATATAACCCCAGTACATAAAACTGGTTCTAAGCACGATGTAGAAAACTACCGCCCTATCTCTATCTTGTCTACCTTGTCCAAGGTTTTCGAGAGGCTTGTACATAATGCAATATACCCGACCATTCATAACATAATTATTACACAACAACACGGATTTGTTCGAAAAAGATCAACTGTAACAAATTTACTTACTTTCACAGATTACTTATTTAGTAATATGGATCGGCAGGTGCAAGTAGATGCTGTGTACACAGACTTTCGTAAGGCTTTCGATAAGGTGGACCATGAGCTGCTTCTCAGAAAGCTGGCTTATAATGGGATTCGTGGGGATCTGCTTCGCTGGTTTGCATCTTATGTTTCAAATAGGTCACAAAGGGTTGTAATTAAAGGCTTTCGATCTCATTCTGTCGATGTCACTTCTGGTGTTCCACAGGGCTCGATTTTGGGTCCTCTCCTTTTCATCATTTTCATTAATGACATTGGGACTTGTTTCAAGCATTCAAAGTATTTGCTGTACGCGGATGACCTTAAAATCTATCGACCAATTCGTGATCACACTGATGCTATACTACTACAGGAGGACCTTAATCGATTTTATCATTACTGTGTAGAAAATAAAATCCAATTAAGCACATCTAAGTGTGTATCTATTACATTTACAAAAAATAAAAATATTATAAGTCACAGTTACACACTACACGACATTATGCTACAAAGAGTTATGTCGGTAAAAGACCTTGGAATACTGTTGGATGCCAGATTGCACCTTGATGAGCATATTAAAAACATAGTAAATAATGCTTATCGCATGTATGGTTTTGTTATGAGAGCTACCATAGACTTCAAGCGGGTCGACACCTACATACATTTATATAAGTCATTAATAAGGTCACAGCTAGAATACGCTGTGCTAATTTGGAATCCCCATTATCAAAAATACATCGACAGCTTGGAAAAGGTGCAGCGTAAATTCCTCAAGGCCTTGAAATATCGTTGTCGCCACGATTTATCATCCTTCAATACATGCTACAGGAATATCGAGATGTTAAGTTTAAAATCTCGACGCCTCTACCTTGAAATTATGTTTCTCTATGACTTGTGCAACAACAGATATGACTGCATAGATCTTACTAACAGGCTTAGCTACGTTGTCCCGAGAACTGTCATTAGACGAGAGGTGCGCGCACGTCCGCTTTTCGCGGTCTCCTCCTGCCACACCAACGCTGGAGTTCGTGCCCCTCTACGTCGTATGGCAAACAATTTTAACACTGTTTTTGGTGATTTAGACTTGTTTACATTGTCTGCTCATAAATTTAAGATCTCCTTGATACGGTTGATTGGTGATTTGTGATTGTTATAGTATTTTAATTGATATTTGTAATTTTAGTAAAAAAATATTATTTTTCATAATTCTTTATTTCATTTCAGGTTTTTATTTGATTTTAAGATAGTTTTTGATTTGATTCTTCATTTTAATTTTTGATTTGAGTGCTGATATTAATTTTGATTATGATTATTATATTTTTATATGGTTCTTAATTTTGTATTTAATTTAATTTTCATTTTGGTTTTGATTTATTGCTTATTTGAATTTTTATTATTATCCTTCATAATAAGTTATTTTGCATTTAATTTTATGTTTATATTTCATTTCATTTTTGTTTTGTATTTAATGCTTATTTTAATTATGTTTTCATTCTTTTTCATAATTCGTTATTTTGAATTTAATTTTTTGTTTTTTTTATTTTACTTTTTTAAATTTTAGATTTGACTTTTTAAATTTTAATTCTGGCTTTGCATTTTAATGTTTTTGTTTTGATTTAAATTGAAGATTGTTTTGTATTTAGTAACTTAAAATTAAATTTGAATCAAAATGTATATTTCATTTTGATTCAAATTTAATAGTTTTGCCTTCCAATTTTACTCGTGTGCAATTAGTCCCATAAATATTTTGTTATGTTTAAAATGTGGACAACGTCGTAGGTTATACATATGTTACTTTTTCTTTTTGTTAAAACTTTTACTGTACCATCTTTGTGTAACTGTTTGTTTTCCCGAAATAAATAAATAAATAAATAAAGTGTTTTTGGTTTTAACAGCAGATTTACCTAGCAAAAGAGACACATTCATTACTATAAGATCAATAATGTTCATCTTTGAACTAACATAAACAACTCTAAATCTTAATTGTATTTACCTGAAAGCTTTTTAAAGACTTTCCTCTTTCAAGACACTTCACATGCCAGAAAAGTTACATTAGAGAGCGTTTAGCTTTGAATCTTTTTCTTTATCATTTCATCTATTATCTCAAAGCCCTTGAAAAGCCTATTAAGTCATACGCTTTTGTTCAGCTATTTAGTAAATTATCAGCACTCAGTATGACCCTGATAATAGCTTAAAAATCAGTCTTACCAGTAGCAACCATATCTCATTTCGTCGATCCATCTTTTGATTCAGAAATTCTAAATAGAAAAATTATGTAACTTGGTACCTCAGTTCATTTCCCTGTTTCATTTCCTCCTCCGCTCCTGATAGGAAATAAATTCAACGATTCACTGCTACCTGTTTCCTTTCGCTGAAGATGACTTTGTCAGTGCCCTATTTAAGGAGCTATATTTATATATAGAAATAACGAGTCAACTCATTTCACCTCTTCAATAAGAATTAGTTTCGTAGCGTGGGTATTAAATTCCAGTCGCTGGCTCAGCCGCGCCCCATCTCGTAATGGCAGTAATTCCCTTCAAATTACCAAACAAATTATGTTTAAAATTTTACTCAAGTAACATAATAAATCAATTGAAATCAAATTAATACTTTAAAAAGAAATTGAAGTCGATCTGCCTCAAGATATTGTGTTAGGAACTGAAATAGCTTTTAAGGATATCATTACCCCTACCCACGGGAAATTAGAATAAATTACATAGCGTAACGGTTACGTTACAACGTGTTCGCATGTAAAAGTTCTTGCGACATTTTACATGAGCTGCTTCTACTGAGAAAATTAGATTACTGCCTCTACTAAGGTAGGCGGCACGTTCCTCTCACCTGATAACAATGTGGGATTAAGAGATCTTATCTCATCCGTGATCAGTCCATTAAACAAAGTGGATAAACAATTCATTAGGAACAAGATTGAACTAGTGACGTGGGCGAGCGGCGATCGCTAGTTCTGACTTTCGAAATGGTCATTGATAAAGTAATCAACAGACCGGCTGACCGCAGTTAGGTCTGTTTGTAAACAAACTGATGGTAAATCAAGCGAGCCGCCATGCGGCAGTGCGGCACAGCGCTGTGACTCAGCTCTCAGATCACTGATGGCATCAGTTTGTAGGCACGGGTGACGCCATCGGCACTGGACTACTGCGCAGTTTTGCTCATGTTACAAAAGAGATTAATGTATAGTATATTAAAAGGTCAGTATATGAGATTATTCCAATTAGTGAGCGGCGGTGTCTCTGTCACGTTGTGCGGTTCGTCCCTCTAATGCGTGTTGAATGTAAAGACTAACTGCGCCCCACATCACCTCTCCCGAGGGACGCGCGGCGCGCACCAGTGCCCCTCTGGCCACGAGTGCGCGCTCGCTCCTTGAGAAGTGTTTATATTGAGTTACCTGAGCAACGCCAACAGAAGAATTCAAGCATGATCACTCGACCATTCTAAAAGTTATACACTCATTATATACCGCACCCTGCAATTTAATCTTTTAATCTTCATTGTGCCATATTTGCTCTATGATGACTGTTTAATGATATCATTTTGCGGGCAGTCGTTGCTCAATATTTTATTCATGCCAATTATGTTCCTGTATTAATTGAACATCTATGGGTCTTTACCTAAAATAAATGAATTTTATTTTTTATTTATTTAATTATAAGAAAAACTGCGAATTGCAGATTCAAGATTTAATTAGGCGGTTTTAATTAGTATATATTTTTGGATAAGTGAATATTGATACGTAACTTACGATCGATGCTTCTTATGGATATGTGTGAAGTTGAACGGGTGTTTGTGACGCATTCGGCGTCGTAAAGTAGCGAGATAAAAAGATGACCCTCCGTCGCCTACATCTCATTATTTATGGTTCGCAGCCTCCTTTTTGGTAGGTTTTCCATAAAGGCAACTTTTTTCCTCACCTTGGCAACTTTTATACTTATCCGCACTCAGAAAGGCTAATAATGTGACGAGTTATTAATAGCTGTTTATTCAATATCAAGGTGGTGGTTCGAGATAACAGTAAAGTGAGGAGGTCAAAGTTTAATTAGTTTTCACGCGATTTCATTCTCTTAGCGCAGGTTTGACAGCGGCCGGCGGCTGGAGGTAGGAGGGGGGGGGGGCGCAGGCGGGTCGAGGTCGGACTGGTTAGTCCTATTAATGCATGACTGCGGTACGTCCGATATTTCGCATTACACACAAATATTTTTATAAAAAAATATTCTCATGAAAATAACATTACTAAAAGGACGCTGCCAAAATGTTCCGCTGCCTCGGAAAGTCGGAACAGAAATGGTAGTGCCGTTTCTTTATGCATAATGGGATGAACTGAACCAAAATAACTTTTTCCTGCTTTATCCTCACAAAAATGAAAAAAGAAGCTTATTTAAGGCATAGCATAACATGATAAGGAAGTAGCTTTGTGCTTAATAAGGCACTAACAAATAACGATTCCTCCATTCCGTTCGTGCTGAAGCTTTTTTGGGAGATGTAACAGTAACAGTCAAAGCTAATAAGGATTTATTCATTGACCAAAGACGGCATTTAGTTCCCATGATAGTTTAATCTCCATTTGAGAGTTACTGCGGCTCAGTGGTTTTAGTTCCAGCAAAGGAATAGTAAGAAGTCCCATTATCTTTAGTTCTTTGGTCGTTTAATAGTGAAGTAGAGATTAATGGGTTCATTAAAGCTGGAATAAACAGTATATGTCATATAATCAACGTCGCATGTCATTGAATTAAATGGAAAATATAAATGACATCATTTTATGATCCGCTCATGAGCTGCGCTTCGGTGAGCATTATATAATGTAATAAAGTAATGTTCTCTCGTCCACGAAAGTATTCCACTGTACAGCTCTATTCCGAATTCCGACTGCAAGGTTCTCACTGTCAGGCAACTTTATGTGCTCCTATGTACCTTACGCAAGCACTCAACGCGTCCCCTAGAAGAACCCACTGGCCGACTTAAGCATAATGTTTTCCCACCCGAACGCCATAAACTGCCATTGCCAAACGTCAATATTATGTTATAAGCACTATAATTTATAATCTATTAAACAAAAAAATTAAAATGTATTCATGTCTTAAACGTCAGTGCAAAACCTTAATTAGAGACTACCTTCAGACGTTAAATTATGAAAATACTGAGGATATTCTGCTGGGTATCTCGCGGTGTTGATGCTTTAATTCTAATTTGTCCATAAACTGTATATGCTTTACCTACTCACTACAAATTCACACACTCTACACATACACCTAAACACACTCACCATATAGTTTAGTCTTTCTCATTATATTTGTTTTAGTTTCTGTTTTTAATCAACACTTGCCTAATTTTGAATTGTCCTACTTTTAATATGATCTTTGGCTTTGTTTGTTACGGAGAATCACTGACTCCTAAGTTACAGGCCCACACCTAGTTTAGGAGTCAGAGTACCAATATATTTGTACTTTATAAGCCTATATGTTCATAGTTTTATGATGCAAATGTTGTTTTTGTGTGAAATAAAATTATTATATATATATTTATTTATTTATAAGTAACGTAATTACCGATAAAGTGGAGGCTTCATATTAAGACACGTATTTGATGATCATTTAATAATTGAGTAATGTTGACTTAGCACATGACTGTGTGGTGATGTATTCAGACCGAGACAGAGAGACCGGAACTGGCGGGTGCAGCCAAGCGAGCCCCGCTCAAGGTCGAGCACACGCCTTCATAATTCAACCAAATTAACCGCAAAGCGCATGCATCATAACATTCATAACTTGATTCTACTTACCTACCGTGTGATGTGGTGAATGTGGTGATATTTTATGCGAGATGAGCAAACATTACATCACTAGTTTACATTATTCAAATGACACTGCAGTCATTGTCGATAACAATCTTAACTTTGTCAATTCTCCATACTTATGGAAATAAGATTACGAATACAAAGTCCACACCGAATCCATAAGTAAATGCAAAAATTATATAAATTATAATTACACAATGCTAACACTCGAGGCAATGCATAATGATAATAAAACAGTTGAGATGACACGTACAATGCGAAGATATTTGTAACATGAGAAACGGATATAATGTTCTCGTAGAGTAAAAACCGAAACTGATTTATTGCCGTTCGGATCGCGGCTCGAAGCGTGACGGATGCGGAGTGGAGCAGCCAGGCGGTTCCTCGCTGCAACTATTTATTATGGGTAATGGTCGCAGGCTGTCACGCCTCATCAGACAAATCTCACTAAGTGACCGCTCTGTTCCCTCATCAAATGCCACTTTATGACCGGTTCTAATTCAATCATCTCGTCTTATGACTTCAATCTTATCTCTTTTATCTTTCACTAAGTCATTATAAAAATGTTTGGATTAACCGATCTAGAATGTTTGTGTGACTTCGCGTGACTGCTGATGATTGCGGCGAAATTGTCTGCAAAAAATAAGATTGTTTCAAATCACGGGTATTATGCGATGAACGTTGAAATATTCTCTCTTTTTTGTTAGTTCTTGGTTATGTTTTTAGAGAAAATGCTAGTTAGACATGCGATTTAAACATGGTTTCCGAAACACTTCCTGTATTAATGAGCAAAAATTGACAAAGTATCAACTACAACTTTTTAGACGTCTAAAGTACCTAAACACTGATTTCACTGATTGAATAGGTACGTTTCAAAACAAACAAGTGAAAGTGCAGCTGCGGACATTGATCCGTTGGCGTTGTTTGTAGTTAGTACACATGACGCTGAGGCCCACGACGACGACGCGACGTTAAAAATCGCCGGGAATCCAGATCATGTCACAGCTAACAATGATAAAGTAGCTGACCTCGAACTTGGAATTACTTTAAACACTTCACTTGTTTATTCTATCGTCACGTGTGTTACTATACTTTTCTAAGTGACTCACTTTGTTTTTCTAAATCACTGTTAATACTACCTGCCAAGGGTATCTTAGGAGCTTACAATGACTTAAGAATCAAATAGATTCATATAATTCGAAAAAAAAGTGTTTGAGCGCTACATGAGTCATCAAAGAATCACTTTAAGAGGTTGTTGGCACACCCGATCATCGCCATTTATAGGAGCTATACTTTAGTGTACCGGTTGTTCTCGTGCTGTCGAGTGGTCGATGCAGTTTCCTTTATTTTTAGAAAATTGGCCTCTCATGGATAAATCATCGAATCCGGTCACGACGGCATTCAGAGCGCGGTGCGTATCAAGTATCGATCTGGTGAGCGGCTCAGCGGCTCAGCTGCGTCGCCCCACATTTCACGCTCGTTGCCAATCGCGACGAACACGCTCGCTTTGGTTAGTCGCTTTGCTCTTGCCGCGCCATCGCGGTTCTATCAATGCCGTATATATGGATCAAAACAATGGTCACAAATAGAACCCGCTGCAGCTATTTGTGTTCTACTAAGAGCCTGGCATTTTCATGTCCCTCTATTTTAATGCGGTTCACCGCAATGCTCTAAAGTTCAGGATTTATTGCCTAAAATAGGTATCGTCTTCTTTTGTCGTGCTGGTGGTAACAAAATGCTCCATAGGTCTGTAGCTATTTACGTCGTGACATTTTGGTAGTCTAAAAAATATTTCAGTATTTTTCTTGGCTCTTTGACAAGCGTCAATGAACATTTGGGAGTAACCATAAAGTTTAAAGTGTCGTTAGTAAACTTGCTTGAAGTTGGTTGCTTGTCTTATGCTGATGCTGAGTCTTGCAAAACGCCAGATGTTCATGACTCACAACTAATGCGAGTAGGTGTTGCAGCCTCTACCGTGATTTAATTAGGTATAAAGGTACTTGTCTACCCAGCTCTCACTCGAAAACTAGTCACCTACTTGAATTTACAGAGTAGGTTATTATCTACGTTTTTGTATGTTTATCCTGTTTAAATTTAGATAGAATTAAATATATCACCATGACACAATTTTATAAAACAAAATATTATCACTATCCTCAACAGCTCTTTCCCGTTGTGCGGTTACCGGTATTTACCGTAATCAAAGGTGTGGTAATAAAGCACTACTGTAGCATTTCATACAAGTTACTCATGGCCCTGCGATTACGTCTAGCACAGTAATGCCTGGACTCGCTTGTGAACACCGTGAGAAACATTTCAAGCAAATTAACTTTCCGCCATTACTGTCACGCGAGAAAGAATAAGCAGCGAACTGCACACATTAAGTTTTTCTTGCATTTGTTACGTGTAGCGCATAACGATCGAGTCTGTGTAATCGATTAAATTAAAAAGTTTCACGTGCCTCTGCTATGATCATTGTTATTTGGGTCTTTGAACTAACGGGACTGCGAGTAACGCATGCATTCTAGACCTGTCGTGCGCTTCATTATCGTGACTCATCATTACATATCTTCTTTTACTAAGAAAATAATTATCTTCGATTAATTATAATTAACGTGCCGTGTTTACGCAAAGGCTATTGTGATTTGTACCTACTTGTTACAAGTAAATCGAATTACTTCACCGACTGTAGACAGTTCAATATTAAAACCCCTAGGGAAAGGGGAATATCAAACAAATAATTGATGAAAACCACTAGGAAATAAGATATACAGCTGTAGAGTTGTGGTGGTAGGCGAGCCTGTGGCGCGACTCGCGAGGACTGAGGAGACAATCGGGCTCGTGACGGCTTTGCCGAAGCGAATAATGACAGCATTGTTTGAGCGCTTTTAATTAATATCGATTTGGCGACATGCGATATCTTCATCGAGCAAATTGGAATTGAAGTAATTGTACTGAGAATAATAATTTAAGCGACTGTTCAATGGACTGTTCACATCTAACAGTTCACCTCAGTCCTGACATCTACTGATGTAGGTAATTGAATGAATTTTGAAAACGCTTGGTTTTTTTAATTAAATTATAGCGCAACAAATGAATGTTTTCGGTCTGTATCACTATATTGTAAGTTTGAAGAGCTCGCGTTTGAGTTTGAATGCTCTTCAAACTCAAACGCAAACGAATAATATAAAAAACGCGATAGACTTATCTTTTTATCACACTGAGCGTTCGCAGCACTGCATTTATTGACAGTTGCCACATTCAATATTACAAATTACATTTGGATTGTTAACACGTTCTTACATTAGTAAACAGTTCGTACAAGGTATGACAAGGTCTCGGAGTGGTCAATGATATCATGCTGTCAACACTCAACACAACAGTGACTATCGTAACCCAATCGAGCGTGACATTCATAATGACGTGTCTGAGCATTATTTATTGTTAAATAACGTCGTTTCTTCAAACTGATGTACAGCATTTATTTAGAAATTATGAAATTACTTTACTTTACCAAGACTGTCGTGTCGCATGAACATTGGTTAAGTTTTTGCGGTTTCATAACCATAATAATCTAGGAAGTAGCTGTTGTGAATGTTATGGTGCAGAATGTTTGGAGTTAGATAATAAATAGACGTGTGCCTTTGCATTACCTATGTCTTTTATACAGTCTGAGATCAATAAAGTTTATCCAATTTATTTTACTATCTGGATTTGTTGGAGAAACGGGTCATTTTATCGAAAAGGTATATAAATCAAATGTTTCTGTCGATTGTTGAGGATGTTCCCTTCCGTGACGCAGTACCCATCTACTGGAAATGACTAATAAAATTGCTGTCTGACGTTTTATTGAATATTGATAATAGCGTCGTCAGCTAGGCCGGGATTGGGTTCGCTTATTGAAAGCTTTAGTGAGGGGCATTCACGTGGTGATTGACAAATTGCCGCTGATCCCGGGGTGATGGAGCACGTCACGCGGCCAACAATGATTAACCCGGATCCGACCCGAGAGCCTCATTTCCTTTTACACATTTTTCTTAATACGGCGACCAGGTATCTGAAGCCTTTGATATAAATCGAAGCGTGTACCAAAATAATATCAATAGGTAGGTACTCGTACTTAGAACCAAACCCAAATTCGCGGAATCTCAAACTAGGTAACGCAGTTTTCAACTTTGATATTTGATTAGGTCAGCTTCGGTCATGGCGATCTAAAGTTTATTAATAGGTAATAGTTGAAGACCTTAACTCAACGCCTACCTGTGAATTTGAATACATAATACATTTACAAACCGTCAAACGAAACACCTAAACGGGGCGTGGGAATAAAAAAATACCCGTATTTGTTTTTTTACCAATTCGAGAGCCTAATGTAAAATCCGTGCCGTGTAACTAACAAGCCAGAATATTTTAACGAACCTCAAAAAACGTTCATTAATACTCGTAGGAAGCCAGACGCGTTATGTTGTCATCGCCTGCTTGATTCGATTTGACTGACGTAAAATACATTGAAAGCAACTTATTTAACGGTTTTAGTTAGGGATTTTTTGGACGTATAGTATCTTAAAGTAAATGAATATTGAACATTATTACAAAACTTAGTAATTTGGTTAAATTTTATGCGACATATACCTACAACCTACATACAATTTGTACAATTTATATATGATACATTCAAAATTATGAATATAGTATCCAATTCAAATACATAAATATCATAATATGCGAAATAAGTATTACCTAATAGTAATACTAGCTTTCGCCCGCGACTTCGTACGCGCATATCCCATTAGGTACTCATTCCCGTAGGAATTTCGGGAATGTCAAATTTCAACTTTCTACGACCAGTAGTTTCGGTTGTCTGTCAGTCACTCAATATGACAGTGACGGAAAAAAATATATTTTAGGATTATCTCTGCTTATCTCTCTTGCATTTGTACGCACACATATACTACAATTTGTCTAGAATAAAATAGCAAGTAAGACTATAAATAGTTTGCTTATAAAATAAATGTTATTTTAATTTCAGTCTTGTTTATACCTGTGTTATTTCTGCAAGCGTAGAACGAGTAGGTACTAACGCTGCCATGATCTCATCGTCTTCAGTTTTTACACCAGCTTCTCAAACATTTTAATCTACTACCTATATAATATATGGTTTGTTAGGTAATACTAAAATAATATTGGGTATAAGTTAAGAACCTTCTTTAAACAATATGGACGTCGGTAACGTTAAGGGATCACATTTAAGTGCACACTCAAGGGATAATCCCATTTCGAGTATCTCAGCAGCTTTAAAAGCCAATTTGTTTGGAAGAGGTATCTGCTCAAGGGTGCTCATTTACATATTTGTGTAACTATAGATAATAGGGCAGTTCCCAATATTCGGGTCCGCCGGGATATGATCATATTGTGGCATTGCGATTTAACCCAAATATTAATTTATGATGAAAGATTATTGTCATTTATTATACGTATCGAAATAGAACTACGGTTTAAATTACCGAAGGGATTACATTATTGTACAGTTGTACCTAAGCTACGCTCTCAACCCGAGTCGGTTTCCGGATAACTTCGCATAAGACGCGCTACGAAAAGTGCTACGAGCGCTACGCAGGGGACCTTGCGATGTCAAACAACCGCAAAATAAATATATTTGTTTCGTAAGTACCTATTTGATTAAGTATCTAGATCCTTTGTTAAGGGAAAGTTATTCAATGAAACTAACCTAATTAAAGGTAACACCAAAATCTATAAAGAAGCGACGTTTCTGCTGATCCGAGCAACTTCGTCATTTTTAGGGTTCCGTACCTCAATAGGAAAAAACGGAACCCTATAGGATCACTTTCTTGTCTGTCCGACTGTTTGTCAAGACCCTTTATTTCAGGAACTCGTGGAGGTATCGAGTTAAAATTAAAACCATTTACCCTGAGTAAATGGTTTTTATTTTAAACAGTCCCTTGAAGCTGTGAAAAAATCAAACTTCTGAGTTAACTTAAAACAAGATACAGCCGTTTGTGCCGTAGAAGACGTCTATTTCAACACTCTCAAGGAAATCAAAATGTATAGGGTATTTTCCGATGATCTAGAACTGTGAATTTTGGCAAGTACTACCGTCTTATCCTACAAGTATAGGGATAATTCTGAAAACTATGCATTTGCTATTAAATAAAAAAAAAGAGATTTTATTTAAATTAAAATTCACCTACAAAGTACGGAACCTTCAGTGTCGAGTCCGACTCGCACTTGGCCGGTTTTTTCGACGAGCGTTTACTAGAGCGTACGTTTGTTAGAATGATAGTGAAAATGTTCGTAGCGACGTTTGGCTCTACACTCGTTGTTGTCAGCACCTTTAAAGAAACACACAAAGAACATTATTCTCCAAGTCGCTCGGAATTCAAATTCAAACCAAAATCAGTTGTTGTTACAACCGTAAACAGCACGTTCCCAGATTAAACCACGCTCACCTTAACAAATGTGATCTCAAGGTGAAACTCGCTTTCGAGCCTGTTCGTTTTATAGCTGAGATAATCCTACCGTTACAAATTCGCCCCATTTAACAATTGACGGTGAGCAAAGCTGACATGACCCGCTCGAGTCGCGTGATTGTGGTGTAATGACCACAACCACGTTGCACCAATCTAGTCATCAAACTGATTGAAGTCCCCAGTTCCCCGTGTTGCGCCGCAGCCATCAGATCAGTATCCATTAGTTATTGTTTCATAGTCTATAGTAAGTATTATTGACGACCGCGGATCGTTACGCGTATGATCGGCTCTGTTTTGTAAGCTGAAAGGAATAATCCCCGTTGACAGCTATTGTCGACATCGTAATACTGTTATAAGTCCGCCGTACCTTTCAATTCATTGCCAGAAAAATCGTGAAATGGATAATGATAAAAATGTGAGTTTTTGGAATGCATACTTTTTTTTACTATTGATGATGACGTTTGACCACTATCTCACCTGATGGTAAGTAATGATGCGGTCGAAGATGGAACACGCTTGCCTAGAAGTTACCATACTTATATATACTTAATACTGTCCGAACTATTCTCCACGATGCATAGTATACTATTATCTCTACATTTAGTGATATATCTTACGATTTCTAAACCGTGACAATATCGTGCCGACAGATTGATGGCTGTGTAGCAGCTAGTTTATTACGTGCTCGTTGTTATTACTAGATAGCTAGTTTATCTAGCTAGTTTGGTCGACTAGCTACACAAACTAGCTATCCATATATGTATCTATGTTTGCGGAAAACGATTTGCAACAAACATGTCGGATTTTTTCAAGGCTTTAGAAATATGATCTTAAAATTAATAAACTGTAGAGTGGTTGTCTCCTAATTTACTGTAGTTCTATTCCAAAAGTTAAATAATATAATAGGTTGAGTCGCAATGGACATACAATTATACCTTGTTTTTACTACCTAACTGGTAGCAAAAAGAATGTAAAATTGTGTGTCCACCGTTCCGTTTTAAATCAAATGAAATTGCATATCTTACACATAAGTGCAAGGGTTCACGGGCTGAATAATAAGGGTCCCGTTGTGCATATCGAGCGGAGGTCACGTCCGCACCGCGCACCGACGCTTGCGCAGCGTACAGGCGCGACGCGGTTCGATGCCCGGCTCGTGTAATTGGCACACGGCTATAAAAACAAACAACACTATACATATTATATCAATTTTGTAACACAGTTTCATAAAATATTAAACAACAGTTAAAATGAAAGTTACTCAAATAGATAGCAGTTAAATGATTAATTAAGCGTGCAGCATGTCATGTTATGAATATTGAATAGGAAAGTCAATGCGACCGTCAGGTTAATCTTCAATCAAATGTAAACGTTTCTGGGTAATTAATGAATAATGAATCGACGAATGTAATAAACGACGATTTAAAAAGTAAATGGGAAGCCGGAAGGCGAGTGGATTTAAAAACGGTCCGTAAACGTTTACTGCAGAACATGAGCTCCCTCGGTTCGTCCAATGATAACGATTGATTGTAGGCTCGTAGGGGATCAAATTTTCTCATGATCACCTTTTAAGCTTTTAATCGATCATTTTAGAATGCCGTTTAGTTTTTTACTACTTTTCCCGCAGAAGTCCTTTTTAGCTTCTTTGTTAAAATACCTGAGAGACTACAAACTTGGGGCTGGTTTCTGAACTGAGCTTTCAGGCTAAAGTAGTGTTTAACAAATACTCAACTTTAAATTCTTAAATCAGAAATCGGCGGGTAGTGCTTTCTAATCGACTGTTGTCATCTTCTACTTAGGTATCTGCTGTCCCCACTGATGTTCAATTGTAAAGTAACTTCAGTCCAGCTCTCGATTCCAACTCCTTCCTTCCCGCGCGATTTTTTATTAATCCACAAGTCAGGACTTCATTCCTGCCTGTAGTTTTCGAGACACAAAGAGAAAAAAATCACTCAGTAATTATACCGTTGCAAGGAAGGGTCTTCGATTGTTTATTGCCTCCTCCGCCGGATGTTTCTACTATTCTATTTATATTCCATGTTCCTTTTATGCTTTGAGTTGTCAAACATGCGGCGGAATGAACGGCTATTATGACAAGCAAACCGGAATTGTGGAATCTGCTATAATTCCAAAATGGTTTGTGAATTTTCGTGATACATAATCCCACTGCTTTTGTGCGCGTTCAGAGAGCACAATGACATCTATTTGCTGAAGTAGTGCATGTTGGAAAGCGTTTACTTTCCACTTCGTCAAGATTTACAGCCTCAAGTTGTGTCGGCCGCGGTGTCTGGTGTCATCGGAGGCTTTCTAGTGAAACCCTGCGGAGCCCGGCCACTCGTGACCTCGCATTCATTTCCGCCGAACTCGCCAAGTAATACGACACCACAAATTATGTTCCCAGATTTAATATTTGAAAAGGATCCTCGACTCGACAGCACTTTTTAATTTGTTCTACTTCGTACTTGAATTATCGTTATTTTTAGCAAACTTAGCTCAGTCGAAAGCCTAGCATGGAAAAGCACGCAGTCCTGAAAAAAATTCCGCTAGTAAATATTAAATTTCTTACTCAAGGTTTTTATTCCCGTCACTTTTGATAGGTGATTGATAGACAGATTGATAAGCGAGGCCTTGGATGCACAGTACAGCCGAGCCGCTGTGGGTGAGTGGCCGACTTGCAATGTTGGCACGTCCCGGCTCTCACGCGCCCGCGCCGCCACGCCGCGGACGGGCTGCGCTCGCGCAACTGGCGCACTTTCTCCAGCACGAATGCCCTATATTATTGAGCTTACAGTGTCTCGGCAACTGACATCTGATTCAGCTTTCAAGATTATAATCTATAATTTTGTTGCACTGTTATTGGGGACTTATAATATTTAATTTTGTGTAGCGCTGTGATTTTGCCACGATGAAGTTATAGAAATAATTACAACATCTTCAAAACTGTCCCCAGGAAACGTTGAGCTGAGTTGTTTTATCTTTCGGTCGTCGATGTTCTAAACATGGACAAGTGTGAACTATAATAAGTCCATGTTTGCTGTCCGACTGCGACGCGGTTGACACGCCGGCCGACCGTTATAAGTTTAAAGATAAATTTTGAGAGGGCATTGAACTCAGGTGGGAATAAGTACTGAAAGATATGAAGATAAAAGTTACGATATAGGTGACAAGAGTGTTTTGTTTGTTGTTTGCATTTTAATAGACTACAACATTGCTTTTTTATGGTAATTATCTGCTATGAAAATAAAGTTAAGCATAATCCTTACGACGCTAACTTTACAAGCCCTCGTGAAACTCCGCGGTAAGGAAGCGAGCGCACCCCCGCAACAGCACATAACAACCATAATTTGGCGCTGCTGCATTACATTATCCCTATTTGTAATTAATGTTCTAATAAGTCAAGTTTTACGCGGGGCTCGCATGTGAACACTTGCGCTTTCGCCTGATGCTATTAATTAACGATGTTATTCAACATGTGGTGCATTATTTCACGCTCGGCGTGGCCGCCAGTGTTCCGGTGCGCACTGCACCGCCGATTGCCCCCGTGACGAGAGAGGCCGCGTCGCTCGCTCTGTACAAGCCAGCCCGCTAGCCATCACTTCCCAAGGCAAAATAACCACACGAATTTGACATTTTTAGATCTCGCCTGATGCTTGCAACACCAGCTTTGAAATGCCGCATTTGCGCCGCGTGTCGTAACTCTGTTTATATTGTAACCAAACCTTTAAAGAAAATGTTTCCTTAAGAAGTGTTGAAATATAGGCCGAAAGTTTGTTCAACCACTTCAACCAAAGCAAAAACTTAAATGATCAAACCGGATTTTATTATCTCAAGCATTTTTATCCATATTGGTTTACAACTTCCTTGAGATTCACCTTGTAATTCACTTTAAGTTGACATTAAATTGCTTTCCTAAAATCGATCGAACCCTATAATAGTGTCTGAGTAGAGCGTTTCAGCGAATGTGCTGCCTTTTACTGCGCGCGAGATCGAATCCAGTGTTTTTTTTATGACAGTGTAACGATGTGAGCACAATAATCGTAAAAGCTGGTCCCCCTCGAGAAGTGCGCAAACTGTCCGCGTCGTGATAAAGGAAAATGCATTACTTCCCCAGTGAGGGCGAACAGGGGGTT
Source organism: Lacanobia oleracea (assembly GCA_950371165.1). Lineage (NCBI taxonomy): Eukaryota > Metazoa > Arthropoda > Insecta > Lepidoptera > Noctuidae > Lacanobia > Lacanobia oleracea. The sequence continues at coordinate 9,994,606 of OX493393.1, forward strand.
TTCCTTAAAACAGCCCTTCAAAATGGCGGCGCAGGTCATTAATGTTCGGCTCAGGAGCCCAAATTTTAAAAGTCCACTTTCAACTTAGTTATTACTTCTATGTGAGTAGCTCTACAAGATAAAAGTGCGGATTTTTATATATTTTTTTATCCGAGGTGATAAGAGAAATGCGAGGACTTGTCTCCACTTTAGGCTCAAGTACAACGTCTATTGCTCTTTAAACGAGTAATCCAGTTTTCCCAATATTGTCTCAAGGCCTATTGCGTTTTATTTGCAATAAAATATTATATGAAGGAAATTATGTAAATCAGTGTTGCATGTGAAATATGCTTTGGTAATATTAAAATAAAGCTGTGCATTAACATGAGCCTTCTGAACATGTACTATTAGCTGCACGCGGCTCACATTTGCTACAAGTCTCGCGCACTTTTTTATTAAAATAAAATTACACACATCGTTCATGCATTCTTATGCAAAAACCTAATGTAACATGTGTTAATGCTAGCGGGCATTGTCCTCTAACAATAGACTATAATGGTTGTTTCAATTAAATACAAATGAAATCGAGACGATAGGATTTGGTTGCAATAACTTAGGCCTTGATCTGTTGTCTGTCTTTGCTGTTTTATTGCTCAGCATATTTACTTATTTCTAAACGATTAAACTGTCTAGTTTATATGACAGTTTAAGTTAAGCGAATCATGATTTTGCGTTTAAAGAGAACTTTCGGTTTAAATGTAATCCCTGTGAACAGTATATCATAGACAGCTTTATCGTAACACACCCAAAGGTATATTAAATAAAAAGGTACATAATACATTGCAAAAGTCTTTTCCGAGAAAATCAAAACAATAAATTGTGCCCGATTTGTCCCGGCTGTTTCGCAAAGTTGCCGGCCATATAATACGACGGGCTCTTTGGGCGTCATACATTTAGGGTTAGAGGTCGGAACTGCGGCAACAATGTCGCATCCACCGGGCCTCGCCGAACCATTTTATCTGCGTAAGTGTACCTACATTCATTCTTGGCGTAACTTATTTCCTCACGTGATTTTAACATGTACATAATGTTTTTACTTGTCCGTAACTTTTAACAGCGGTAATGATGCTATTAGTTAAATTTTAACGGAGGTGGGAATTTGTAAGTGGTTTTCGAGAAAAATACTAAGGGTCTTGACTCTCAATAATAGAATAAAGTACCAAACCATAACCGGTTGAAAAGACGTGTAATATATACAGTCCTTATGAAAACGGTTGAGACTGAGCTGAATACGTTTTTCATTTGTGGTAATTTTGTAATATCTGTTTCTTTTATTTCATTGCTTCTTGTTCGTGAGTACGTGCTGCGGCAAATGTGTTAAAATGATCTCATATTACTTCATCTGTTCTCGTACGACGCGCGACGCGACCTTCTCCACGCTCACATTTGGTACGCTTGTCAACTGCGGTAAGCCGGGGAAGGTGCGAAAACGTCACGTTACCTACCGTTCACAGTATCATATCGTATTATGCTAAAGCTACACAAAAGAGGCGTCAGCGAAGCGATGTCTTAAACAAAGTCTCGTTACTTTATTTTAGTGACCTTATGTGTCGTCGTCATAGACATTTTTATGGTGATGTTCAGGTAAATATGTTTGTTACAGTAGATCAACATTATCGTCAACAATATACATTATAAAGACAGAAAACTAATAAAGTATTATACGATTTACCTAGTTGTTATAGTCTAAAATGAAGGTGACACCGCGAAATAAAAACAAGAATTTTCGGCATGAGGTTGAACGCGCTACGTATGTGGTAGTGCAGGTATTAAAAATTGAATCTGAAATAACTAAGACAATGTAGTCAATGTACGATTTGTACAAAAACTAAGAACAATTTCAGACTTTTTACCAAAAATATACTACGATGTCGGAGCTCGTGGCTTAATTATAACAGCCACACGGGTCGATCTTGAAGGTTAAGCAACGCTTGCCAAGGCTGGTCTGTGGATGGGTGACCATCTTAACATAACGAGTTTCCTCCGTGCCTCGGAAAGAACGTTAAGCCGTTGGTCCCGGATGTCATTTGTAGATCTTTGGCAGTCGTTACGGATTTTCCAGGTTTCCAGGTAGATTTGCCAGTAAATCTGACTCCAGTCTTGCCAAGATGTACCGTGTTACCCAATTAATGGGTTGTAGAGGTCTGGTAGGCAGCCGCTTCACGTAAAACACTGGTATTCAGCTGAATCCGGTTTGACTGGAAGCCGACCCCAATGTAGTTGGGAAAAGGCTAGGCAGATGATGATGATACTACGATGTCGCTACTCGTCTACGCCGTTTGACAGCTACTGTCAAGCCGCGTAGCCGCGTAGCAACGACTTTGGAGTGTGAAAGTGCATTTACATCCTGTATTATTTCCGTCGCGTGGTATGTTCGCTTAGCGAACTACAAACCTCTAATAATGGTACTAGCATTGCCCGCGGCTCCATTCGTTTTATCGAAACAAAAAATATAATCAATCTGCTCGCGTATAGTTTCTACATACAATTAGTTCTCTGTATTCATCGCCTCCTGCAGTAAAATTATATACCTACTTTCTGATAAAATCTTTTGCAAGATATTATACACCTCAATGCACCTAGTAGATAATGTATTTATGAATGAGAAAATAAAATTATGGTAAGTAGAACAATCAAATCGAGTTTTAAGTGTTCTAACGGATAGTTAGACGTTTCATTTCATAAATTATGTACTGTTAGTGGTATTACCTGTGGTTAGGTACGAGTCTGTCGAGACGCGAGTCTCTAACCCGGGGGCGCGTTTTCAGCTGAGGAGGGAGGCTTTCTCCGAGCGGGGGGAGAGGAGGGGTAGACGTGACGAGTTTTTATGATGAGTACAATCAGGACCTGTGGATGCCACGTCCGCGCCACGCGACGAGCTGGTTGGAGCCTCGATGAATACATGGCTCTTGTTTACAATCCAGTGATAAACTATAGCACTTTGAAGGCGTTCGTTTTCTCTTTTCTGCCTCAAAGTGATGTCGTATTATTTTCGCTATAGCTTGTTTTTCAGGCTTACGTAGGTGAGTATTTCTTTGGCCTCAATTCTTTAAAGTGTCCTTAAATGTCACAAGTGTTAAATAATTGCTTGGCATTAATCACAGAAACCAGTAAAACCCAGTATTTTTATCCCAGTATAGTGCAGCTAAATGTAACGAGTATTCGTTTCTGTTACTTTACATTTAACTAGCCTTTGTACCGTCACTGAAAATTAGCACTTAATTTCAGCAACTATTGTTTAAAGAAAATCATAGGTATTCGCCAAATGATTGATAACGTTTGTTTGTTGTAGTTAAATGAATAATTACGTGCTACATTCAACCCTGCGAAAGTAATTAACGGTACCTACCATGTGAGGTCATTGACCGGCCCTTACCTCGCCACGTGCACATCGACTTAAATTTTTGTTATTGCATTACGTCATACACACCCTATAGCAAATTAGACACCGATACAATATAATGAAATTATTTGGTTTTTATCCTGACAAAATAACGGAATAATAGATATCCCAGACCCAGAGCAATTTAGTGAGTTTTTCACTTTATTATTTCATCCATAATTTACCTACATTTTATTTGCTAAGATTAACATTACCTGCCTTTTGTGTAGGAGGACCTTCATTTGAAATTTTGCTGACATCATTTCTAAAGGTTAACATAGGTTTTCAAAGGTACCCTGGTGGGTTGCTAAATATGTACATTAAGACTGAACCTACCACTACCTACGTACGCATTAAGTATTTTCCATTACAATAATAATTTAACGGTCTGTCCATTATCCCCATGTATCATCATAAGTACAGCTGTACAAGATAGCGACCGTGCTCTGAGCCATTTAATGTTTTCATAATGAGAGCGTGCGCCTGCGACGTACACGAAAGTGAACCAATCAGATAATAGTGGCCATGTGCATTACTACCGCGGCATCAATGCATCTGTACGATGATCGCTGGCCGCATGCCAGATCATCTAATAACTTATTTATTGTTTTTAATGCTTCACATTTATTAGAGCAGCAGAAATTTTTCGCTCTGAGATTTGCGGGCGACTTTCCGCGATAGTTACTACAGTAACTATCTACGAATACAAGACATCTTTAGGAAATGATTCTGCTAAAGAAATTTTCGTTTATTAAAAGGCTGTGTACCGGCAGGCAAAGCGGCAGCCGCGCTTCGACAAAGCTCGGCTTATTCAATCCCGAGCTTTCAGAGGATCTGCTTATCATCCTTGACACAGTTGCAGTCACTAGTTTTATTAAATTAACATTTTATATTAACTACTAAGTAGCATAATGTTGCTTGAACCATAATAAAGGCAGTAATATCAATAACATGATCATCGGCCAATAGCATTCATCTCCCCGATGGCACGGGAAATATTTTCAGCGAATTAGGTCATCTCATGTAATATGAGATGGTAACCGGATCGTGCGCGTCATGGCCCATCGGCAGAGGTCGATCGTACATTTTTATTTGGCTACTCGGTGACTGATGACAGATATTGATGGGTCCGATGTTACACGCAGGCTCACGGTAATACCGCTCGGTGATCGGCGATGTCGCAGCGGCCGAGGCTAATGGGCTGGGAGTTTTATTTATATGACAGCTCCATAAATACAGAGGGACGATAATACGATTGAAATTAATAGGCGTCTTCCACAACTAAGCTTTCCGTCCAAGTTAATCAAATAAAATAAATCCTGCGAGTTTTCCTGTAAGACCCGTAACCAGTTTCGATCATAGTCTAGCGAACTAGTTTAATCTGGAAACTGAAATACGAAGAGTATTAATGAAAACAACATTTTGACTTGAGCATCTTTATCTTTCTTGAGCCTTTCATAACATTTTGATGTCAGAGAAAATATAACACCTCAAAGTGGAGTACAAAAATTGAAAGGGTAATAATGGAACAATTAAAGCTACCCGAAGCACTTGAACACGGACGCAAGTGACGTAGCACAATGGGCCTGCTCGGGACACTGTCGAGAGGCTAAAGAATTGCACACAGTTTTATTATTCCGAGCACTTGACTAGGTGGGAAAGTGAAGATGGCTAGAGTGCGTATCGGGGACGAGAGCACGTGCTGCGATCCCTGGCGACACCCGCGCCTCACCGGAAGCCTGGCCTGTACTTGCCTAATGGTAATATGTATTATAATCAGATGCCTCTGGGACTAGAGCCCATAGATACAGTTCCTACTGCGCAAAACATCGTAACAAAGGATTACGACATGCAAATTCTTTAAGAACAATTGGACCTATACCTATGTTAGTACGTTACAATCAATTATTTTAGCACGTCGTCGTAGCATTTGTAGCTTATTCATCCTAATCATTATAATCTTTGTTACTGATTGTTTTCTATGTACTTTGTGGGTGCCTACTTGCCTAGGCCTAAATTAGGACTGTCAATTGCTATCAAACATTATTATGATAAATGGAAAAATGTAACGCGACGCAGTATCCTGTACTGTCACTCCTTATTCAGACCTCGTGGAGCTACGCCACTTTAAAACTTAGACGTACGATAAATCACAACAAGTGTAACATGTTTGTTGCTTTGTTTCAGATCTACGTCATTACCACGTTTGAGCATTCAGCTAAAGGTAAGCAAACAACTATGGATATTGTTTACAAGGAATGCTATCAATACTGATTTTTGATTCCGGAATCGCTAACACACCGACGGGCGGCGTGGGCGCGCTCTGCTCTGCGAACAACAGTACCAAACTAAAGCGGCAGCTTTTGCTGCTTTTTTCTCAAGTTTGGACCATTTATAAAACAACTCGCTGGCAATTTAGCCTCGTTTCGCTTTTCCCGCTCACCATGCAGAACTAGGTTATAGCGAGATAATAGCCGCCCATCTCGTTTGTTTTGCTCCATTGTTAGCATTCTCTACCGCGCTCGATGCCCGTTACAGACTATATTTTATTGAAAAACTCCTCGAAGTTAATAGGTGAACAATGTTTGGTTTTTTGCTGAGAGTTGCGCAGCGCTGTTTTGTTATTGCCTCTTTGTGTCCGCACTTCACTATATATCCGTAAACAAAGTTCGATGAAAATATCCGGGTTCGGATAACTATCTCGAAATTGATAGCTAACACAAACATCCGATTCATAACATGGACACGCGTTGAATGGCAGTCAGCGAAATCCTTGTTACACAGTTTTATCCTCCATCACAACATATAGAGATTGTATTGCATTGTGTTCAATGAATAATTCATGAATGCATTTCTAATATTTATAATGAAAGTCTCATCATGACGTGTCGTTAATTTGGATGTCACGAGAAATTAAAATGAAAAGACAATCTCAAGAAAGTGTTTTGACACACTAATTAAACAAGACGACAATGTTAAATTTTCTTGCGCTGGAAATAAAGCATCTTTTAGCAGAAATTTGAGTAGCGCGACCGCTGTAGCTAAATGAAAGTTTGTTTGCGTGTGTCGGGAGACGTTCTGCTGACTCCGCTGATTTAGGAGGAAACCTTCCTTGTTTTGCATTTTACTGTAGCGCGGGGAAAGTCGCCCCCGAGATTTGAATATTTTAGAAGTGACGTAACTTCGCTAAGGTGCGTCCCTTTATGCGACTTTCAAGCGATTGCCTCACATGCTTTCAAGGAAGGTAATTGAAACATGCTTTTAAGAGTAAGTGCAAATCATAATTTTAAATGAAAATGCTTGTTATACAGAGACGTAAGATAAAAAAAAAGAAGGCGGCGCAATATGATAGGTCAATTCTATTTCCCGCAGTGACAGCCATTTATTTCCTTTGTGTGTCTGTGCAGTATCAATGTGCAGCGAGTGCGGGTTTTGTCTCGCTCTCTGAAACAGGTTAAGTAAATAGTCAGATGGCTATTCATAATGGACAAATGGAATTTCCACGTTCAGCTGAATAGAGTTTGCGCTTTATCTGATTCAGTTTTTAATTAAGGTCGTATAACTTTTTTATTAGTAGAGCAAACTCTTTCTGTTTGCTTTTGTTCGATGCAGGAGATATTGCAAAAAGAGGATCGCATGTTACAATCAATCGGGTTTCCGTGTATTGATACATTTTTGTGTTTTTGTTTCAAAGAAACGTTGTTCTCTGCAGCAAAAATCAAAAAGAGATTTCTTGTTAATTTGCAATCCGGTTCCTTCAATTCCTTGTTTTGCTTGCCATGGACAACCAAAACCAGGAAATATAGGATCATAGAGTGCAGGGTTCATTCTGTAACTTTTTATTAAGTATTGTTTCTTCACCATTTTATTGTTTTTAATCAAATTTAAAGGCGCATCGCAGTTGTTAATAAACTTACCGTCATTTAATTAGGCCATAGAAGCCATAAAAGAATTAAAGTTGAATAGACTTCTGTGAATACGAAAGAAACGGTCCGGGAATCAACGATGTAATCAGATTACGACCTTTTTGATATACTGACATATTTGGGTCATTGGAATCCTTTGAAGTTGCTTAGCGACAAATCGATTCGAAACCCTATTTATTTAACCAGTACGCCGCCCAAAATAATATTTTTTTACATTGAAAAACATTTGAGTGAATTAATTAAAACGGCTAGTTGCCACTGCATTGCTTTTACATCAAAATAGTTTATTTTTAATTTGGCCGCATCAATATGAAGCACCTAAAAGTATCATATTTGAATGTTTGTCTCCGTGGTATCAGTTTCTGCCTCGATGCATGCTGACTGAATATTTTTTGTTTCGTTGTGTAAATGTGCGACACAGCGGCGAGCTTTTCTTTGTGGTTCATATAGTGCGGTGAACTAGTGACTGCTGATATTGCCTATCGCGGGAATGTATTCTTTGTGTCTGAAACTGCAATTTGAAAATAAATTTGGTTTTGGTACGGCTTACTTCGTTAACTTCCTTTGCCTTTTTATTCGATGAAAGGATATCGAACTTCGAACAGGTCAACTGTGCTTAGCTATGGCCTTACCTACCTACCTTATTTAACAAATTCTGAACACAGGTAGCAACTTGATTGAACGTTGCGCGGTCAAAGGTCTTCACGTAATCTAACTCGGCGAGCCTAGGAGAATGTTGTTAAGTTGTTGATGAATCTGTATCGAATTATAATGCGAGGTGGCGGCATCGGCAGGTCGTCGGCCCCGGCTCAGGCCCGCAGCTCTGCCGGCCCGCCGCCGCCGCCGCCGCGCCGGCCAGTAATCCGGTTAGGACGACCGCACGCGCCGCCGCCGGCGCTGCCTGATCGAAATGTAATTGGGTGTGCTTACCTGTCGCACCGCACACCTATTCAAATACACTTATAATTTATGAAATTCGTACGGATTAAAAATATGTTAACTACATGAAACATAAAAGTTTGTGTACAGTTAACTTCGAATTAATAGGACTTACTTAAGTAATAAGGTAATTAACAGGTAGGTTTTATTGTCAAACCTTTTTAGTACTGATTAGCTTTCCATTAAAGTAGGTAGGAACTTATAGTCCTCAAGATCTTTTAGCTCAGGCGAAACGACCACACACGCTGGGCTATGTGATTTTCTTTAGCGTAACTCCTATTAACTTATTTTTTATTATATTATAGGCACCTACGTAACTATGTTCTCGTGTGAGTATTTATATTACGTAATCACGTTCACTGAAAACCAATATGTATTTTAATAACAAAGACATAAAAATGTTCTTTCAAAAAACGTTCTGCATTTTGCATCTATTTCGCGTGTAAATAATCGTGCCGACATCACCTACATATAATGGCAAACAAAAATAATGTAAAGGTGAATAAAAGCTGTAATTAAACGGGTGCGTCGTTTACGTTTACAATGGCAGGCGATTTGTGTGTACGAGCCGACCGTTTAGGTGGGATTATTTTTTTAATACACGTTCAGTAAGGCACGTACACATTACTCGTTATTCATGGTCCAAGAGTTTTCACTGGACTCCACATCATACTCGTTTTTTACTTATTTATTGATAGACCTGCATTTGACCACTATCTCACCTGATGGTAAGCGAGGATGTGGTCCACGATGGAGCACTGACGAAGACCATTAGGTTATAACCGTCAGAAATGTATTGTATCGTGAGAAAAGAAATGTATTTCCCGATAGCTGACTATGCACAATGAAAGTACATATTCCCAAAACGTTTTGTGCGTTTGTCTCAATAAGAACTAGTGAAAGTATTCCATTTCTATATACTCAGAAATTGCCACCAGTATGCAGTTCGATATTAGGTTCTAGAGCGACGCTGTCACTTGCAAGCTCGAAGCGATCAAAACTCGCTCACTGTTTCAGCGGCGCTTGTAACCGAGCGTAACAAAGTCAAATTGAAATGTCAGCCTTTCAAATATTCACACAACGTAGTTCCACCTCCTGACTGTAACTTGTAAGCTTATTTGGGATCTGCTACGTGTTTGTTGTTTCGGAAGCGGCGTTCTAGAACTGTTACTACACGGCTAAATACGTATGCTCCTAGATGCACTTAGGGGTTCTAGCGTTCTACTTCTTGAGTCGCTACTTTTAGATGCAAGTTAACATGCAAGATATCTATTGCATCAGCACAGTGCAGGTTTCAAGATTCTGCACATTTGCATAATAGAGCTTTTGCGAAACTTTCGTTTTGATTGTGAATTGTGATTAATATGCATGATGTGCAGTTATCTTGGAGTGTCATAATAGAATGCAAAGTAAGACGCCAATCTTAGTAAAAACCTATCTAAAATGTATTACTGTAGACTATGTCCTCATCAAAATTCTAAAATGTGTCGTCTTTACGTCACTTTCAAGCTAACATAACATGCCTATGAAATATGCTATTAAAATATCAGCCTTATTTATTAAAGCACTAGTCGACCCGCGCAACTTCGTCTGCGTCACATTTTTCATTACTGCTCCGCTCTTACTGGTCCTAGCGTGATGATATATATATCTATAGCCTTCCTCGATAAATGGGCAGTCTAACACTGAAAAAAGTTTTCAAATCAGACCAAGTAGTTCCTGAGATTAGCGCGTTCAAGCAAACAAACTCTTCAGCTTTATATATTGCTAAGCATTAGTGCTTACCTACTTGTTTCATTTTAGCTTTTTGTGACGTTTAAAAATATTACTTCATTTAGATAATATGAATTAAATACGTACAAAGGTGTTATTTGACTTCCGCATCGTACGAAATAAACATGATTTTAAAATTTATTAAATAATTACGTAAAATGTTATTTAATGGTATTCCAGCATTTATTATTTTTTAGAACAAGCCTGTTTACGTACCAACAGTTAGAGTCACCCTTGAGCCTTGAATTTTCCATTTATTCGACTTTCAAATATCGACAGCTTCGACATTTGAAAGTCAACATCGACATCTAAAGGTGCACCACTAAATGCAACAAAACACCTCGCTACACCTACATGTACCATGGCCTGTGAGTGTAAAGGTCACGCCACAACAATGCAACTTGCCGCAGGCGCTCGACTTTCACTGATTGCTATACAAATGCTACATCATACACTTGTTATTTCAATGACATGTAGTTCATAATCCATTCGTTCATTAATATTCGTATTTCTTTAATAATTATCTACACAGCTATACTGTCGATAGCAGTGTCAGGCAATCTTGACACTGCTATCGACAGTTTTCGTCTAAAAGTTGGATTTGGTTCGAGATTCGTCTATAATCCGTCGTGGCTGGATATCTTCCTCAACTGAAACATGACATTACGTCAATTCATTTGAAATTCAAAAGAGGTTGCCATCGCGCTTTCTCGTTTATTGTAATGAACTCGTTTTGTATCGGTATAAAATTAAATAGAGATCTAAATTACTATGCGAATACTAAATACGTAAGCTTAATCTCTATTTTAAGTCATTTGTAAACTTGATAAAGTTAGCAGGTATCCAAATATGATATTTTGCAATCATATAAGAAAAAGTAACGATAGAAAAATACTAAATAATCTATCATCAACTTCATAATATTAACCTGTAGCTCTTGCTGAATATAGGTCTTCATCAGTTAAAACAAAAGCCAAAGCATAGGCTGTATAGACTGGCGGCAGCGGCATGCAGGCATTGCTATTGAACATTGCGACCGGAAGTTGTGAGCGATGTCATTGATTTCCGGGACATCTGGAGCAGCCTGGCCTTGCCCGACTTCAGAGCCTCGCGCCGGTCCGTGCTCAACATGGACGCGCGCGTGTGACCTCCGCCTTTATTGACATTACGCAGCTACACAAATTTCTTTACGGTATGATAAATAAAATTATATGATGTCGTCTTATAAATAAAACATAATTTCGAGAGATTTTCATGAGCATGAGCATCTTGGAAACTTCGCATAGTGTCCCCTTGGCCCGCGATTTGGAGTTATTCGAATTATTCATCCTTTAGTATCGACACGAACAGTAGTTTATTTATACCGATTGTCAATAGTCTACGATAGCCAGCAGTTCAGGGGTAGTCCAGTCACTTAAGGGTTTGGATTTCGGAATGATAGATTAGAAGCTGAAAATTCGTATAAATATCACATAAAGATTAAGAAGGGATTAATAACTAAGCCTGTGCTATGATATGAGAACATTCCCGTATGTAAAAAAAATAGCTACTTTTGTATAATTCCGACGTTGAACCCCTTGTGCCTAAGGTGATTAGGATGCTATAAAAAAGACTCAATTTACATCTTATTTTTTTAATTGTTTTTCAAAGCTGAGGCCTTCATAGATTCAGTGGCTACATCAAGTGGACCGAATTTTTGTGTTTGAGCCGGGCGTCTGGGTATCTTAAACTGAAAAAAAAGTTTACCGATCAATTATTGCTAGTATCGAGTTTATTATGTGGGCACTACAAACTATATCATCACATCACATCATCAGCCTATAACAGTCCACTGCTAACCTAGCCTGAGGGCGTCCTACCTTACGTTTGCCAATTCGCGGTCTCCACTCAAGATCTCGTCTACCCCAACGGTCATCGGTTCTACAAACTTTATTATTACGAATCAAATTCTAGGGGGATTAGTAGGTAGGTAACTAAGCATTTTGATGATGGTGTATTTAATTATTTACTAATTACGCATAAAATTCTTTATTAGTAAAGCAGTACTTTAGGTGACAACAAAACCTTCCTATAATACCTTTAAAAAACTTATTGCTTTGTTTCATACTTACTGCTTGATCTTCGTCTCTATCTGTTGAAACACTCGGTTCCTAATAACATAACAGTTCAGTCCACATCTAATATATTTGTACGCATTTAGTTTTAAGAGATATACAAGTTCGTTCATAGTCTAACCTTTTTAGGTAAGATTTATTATGAACGAACTTGTATTGAACTTGTGTTTTGTCGGATTCCTAATACAAATTCTCCACCCATAGAATCTACTAATAAGTATTTTTTTTTATGAATGAAAAACTGTGTTAAAAAATCCAGTCCAAGAATAACAATCTAGTTTAGTAGAATCACTGAAATAATGTTTATTATGATAGGGGCAATGACCTGATTGATGAGGAGCTCGTGGCTAGATAATAACAGCCGCACGGGTCGATCTTCAAGGTTAAGCAACGCTTGCCACGGTTGGTCTGTGGATGGGTGACCACCTTAACATACCGAGTTTCCTCCGTGCCTCGGAAAGCACGTTAAGCCGTTCGTCCCGGCTGTCATTTGTAGATCTTTGGCAGTCGTTACGGATATTCAGAAGCCAGTTAATCTGATTCCAGTCTTGCCATGAAGTACCGTGTTACCCAATTAATGGGTTGTATGTGGGCTCCGCGTAAAATACTGGTATTCAGCTAAATCCGGTTTGACTGGAAGTCGACCCCAATATAGTTGGGAAAAGGCTAGGCAGATGATGATGATAGGGACAATGACGTGTGAAAAGTCTAATTTGAATATAAATATATAATTTGATATTTTTCGCACAGTGTTATTTTCTTAGGCTTTATAAATCATAATAAAAATAATTGTTACATTTATTCGTAGCAATTAATCTTAATTTAGTTGGTATCTGCTTTTTGTGTGACGGTACCTACTCTTTATGAAATGATATGCTAGACAATACCTACAGTGTTTTGTGTTACCTTAACAGTTTCATTTCCGGAGTTACCCAGTACTTTTTTGGGCTCAAATCCTTTCAGCGGCGCGTTCTTATCCTGTATGAATAATGGGGATGTTGACTTAAACTATCTAATTAGTCCATCAGATAGATTTCTAAAAAATATTGGACGTGTCTTTTCACGTAAACAAAAAATTAAGACGATACAGTGCGTGACGTCACATTCCGGTATACTTTTTACCGTCGAAAGTGACGTCACAAATTCCTGATCTTTGATGCGTTGTGTCTTCGTCAATTTTGCATTAATTTGGTAAACCAAAAAATACACATCCATTATTTTTCGATAGTGACGCATTATAATAACATCATATCTTTAACGTGATAACGTCTATCGATGAGCACCGGCTACACGCACGAAAAAGTGTCACGGTCACGTTCCGCACGTTCGATTGTTTTCCTATGACGTTATCACGTAAAATTATCGTCCGTAAACCCATTTTACAGAGAACATTTTTTTTTACTCAGTAAGCATAGTAAGTTATTTAAAAGAAAATTATCGAATACTTCATATTTGAAAAATATTGCGTTCACGTGTCGATTATTTGGTTTGTGTGTGTGTGACAGACAGACAGACAGACACACAAGAGGTCCTATGAAGGTTCCGTTTTTCAATACGGAGGTTTGGACGCCTAAAAAACATGATTCATTCAGACTCCTTTGCGAACGAGTCCCATTCGCACATGTCGATATGTATTGTTAGAGCCCAATAAAAAACTTTTATATCAATTTACTGTAGGTGCTCGATCTCTCTACTCTTAATGAAATAGATACTAAGCCAGGTAAATATTAATTTGGTACTATTAGTTGATTATTATTTCTATCGATATATATACCTACACTCGCGAGCAATAAACTGCTACAGCTTACAAAATTACCTATCTAATGATATAACTACCACAATCCATTAAGTTCATTGCATAGAAATTGTAAAACAATGTTTTGAGCAGCGCGCGAAGATGTGATTCCTGTTTATTTTCCGAGAGTGTATTATATCGACTTAATATGTTACATATTTTAAGTAACAATCAAGCGGTAGATTCATGTTCATGCGATGCTTAATTACCTACCTACATAGAAATGTAGGTAAGCATGTGCGAGAAATGTCACTTTGCCCTGCAGCGACACAGTAGCGGGCTGGTCTGAATCACCGTTAGATAGGTACTTTTTTGTGAACAATAACTTAAAAATTAAATACTAATAACGTTATTATGATACCTGGGTGTCTCTTTCTTGGCTGTTTGTATCCAAGAACAAGGGACGAGTAGTGGTCAAGTCCTTGGAAAAATAGGTAAACAACAATATTATTAATTTATCGGTCTGTGTGCATAGGTTCTAATCATAAAACAAGTACGCCTACAAGTATATCGGTGTAATGCCTAACCTAGGTTACACACAGGGAGAATTAAGGTCATGGTACATTATAACAGGACAGCAGCAGCGCGGCAATTTACTTGTCATTCAAATTGGAGCATTAAATTGTGTGTCGTAAAATATCTATACTTAATATATAAAGCTGAAGAGTTTGTTTGTTTATTTGCTTGAACGCGCTAATCTCAGGAACTACTGGTCCGATTTGAAACATTCTTTCAGTGTTAGATAGCCAATAGGAGCAAAGCAGACGAAGTTCCGCGGGTCAACTAGTATTTTATAATGTCAATATGAAAAAGCCAACGGTGGGCAGTCAGTGCGCTGTTAACGCCGACACCGAGTCATCAGCAAATCAACGTCAGACGAGCTTGCACCTCGCGGCCGGTGCGCTGACGGTGCGCTGTATGCACGTGGCTAGCCGTAGCCGTGCTGCTGCTGTGCCTTTGCGTTGTCGTTATAATTATGGCCTTTTGAGTGTTTGAGAACTGCTTTGCCAGGCCATCACTTGTACTTATATAATTTACTAGTTGTCGCGCGCAACTTCGTCTGCGTCACAATTTTCATTACTGCTCCGCTCCTGTTGGTCTTAGCGTGATGATATATAGCCTTCCTCGATAAACGGGCTATCTAACGCTGAAAGTATTTTTCAAATCGGCCCAGTAGTTCCTGAGATTAGCGCGTTCAAGCAAGCAAGCAAACAAACAAACTCTTCAGCTTTATATATTAGTATAAGGTATAAGATATTCTTTTACCTTATTTGAATTGGGGCTTGGCGTCGTGTACCCTGCAAAGATAAGTGTAAACGTAATAGGTGCTGAGTAACTGATATTGTGACTAGATTATGTACAAAAAATTAATTAAAGCTCACTTGCGTACTCAGCCTTGACAATTTTATTGAAATATTCGTCGAGGGATTCTATCTTGACATGCGGACCTGGAATGGTTAACTTTGTAGATAATGCATCTCTTTAGATATTAAATAAATAGAAAAAAAAATCTTACTTAAGTTTTCCGGCTTCACTAGTAAAACATGCTGTTCAACTGAAAAGAAAATTGTTATAAGCCATTAATGATTTTCCTTTGTAGTGTAATGGCACCAAAACCCGGAATATAGGAAAGCGTACTTATTTTTTCGACATCTTCATCCAAAGAAGTAATTTTCACTGTTGAATATAAATCCATTATTATGTGTGTACATTATTGCACCCTAGTCCGTAAATTATCAGTAAAATATCGAATTCATCATTAGGTATGTTAGGTAATCTTATGTTTCTCAAAAATATTAAACTACGTAATAGTTTCTTGTGCGGAAAACTTACACATTTTCCGGAAGTGCATCACTAAATCGGTTTTTTCTTTCTCTTTTATGTCTTTGTCTATGGTATCAACGACGCCTTCTGTTAAAAAACACAATACACCAATCAATGACTCTCTTGTCTGTAACTATTATATGAATCATTTAAAAGGAACAGAATAAAAATGCTTATGTTTGTTTAACAAAACCATAATAATTACCAACAAACAATATAATTTAATTTATGCCTTTAAGTAACTGGACTTTAAGTAACTAATTTTATATTTTATATCTTAATGGCTAGTGAGCGTTTTAAACAAAAGCATCATTTGAAAAAAAAAATCGCTAACCATAGAGCATAAACCCCAGCCCTGGATCTACGATTTTTCCGGACCAGGGCAAAAACTTGATAGTGACGCTCTTCTACATATCGGTTACGTATCGGTAAAGATGATCACATTGGCATTTTTTTCTAGGTCATAGTTACCTAGTTATGTAGCCAGTGGTTCCCGACATACTGAAGGATGTGCGTGAGTTGCCATCAGAAAGTAGTAGTAAAAAGAAATATACGTAAAGGTATCTCGACCCTATTTTTGTGATATTAAACAGTGTCAATAGTCCTGAAAAATAAAGAAAACCAATCTGAGCTAGATCTTACTGGCTAACATAGGCTCGTTGTTGCTGCCATCGAAGCACGACGTGTGGAGCTGGCACGTGTCCACATTGCGGGGGTCCTGACAGAAGTAGCGCCATCTACACAGCGGCCGCGGAGACGTCGTTAAAGGCACCTCTGCAATGGGAATAATCAAAAGTGAATTATGAAACAAGAGTCAGGAACGTTTAATTTTAATTGATTTCTCCCTCCATCTTACATTTGTAAACTTACCGGTAGGTTGATTCCTTAGGTTTTTCAGGTTCTCCGTAAAATTCGACTCTGTGTAGGATAAATTATCTCAGTAGTTCTTTATTTTGGAAAATATCGTATGTAGGCAAATGATTAATGTGAAGCTAGGTGAATTAGATCGTTGTTTTTATCTGCTGTTCATATTTCGTCACTTACGCGGACTTTGATTTCTTGGTTCTGGTCACTTAATTAAAAGATAAACGGTCAATTTATGTTTATTTTTTATTTTAATATTTTAGGAGTCCCGAATTGTACCTACCTACATACGTACGAAATAGTCACCCTATTCAGGCATTTAGGAATTTAGGACGCTCTATATAATTCCAAATATGTAGTTCCAATCATTAATGAAAATCTTATGTGTGTCTTATCCAGCTAGTCTTCTAAATCGTCAAGGAGTTCGCGGTGAAAACTGTGAGCAAAGTTATTTCGTATCCAGCCTAGTGACCTGATTGGCTGTTAATAGTTCAGCCCTCTAATCAAAACAGTGGACTGTTGAATTTCATGTTAGTGCAGGAAAATTAAAGAAATCAGAGTGAATAATTCGTGTAGTTTTGAAAATAGGTAGAGTTGTTCTTTGAGATGTCCAGATAAACATATTAAAATCCCCGAGGGTGGGAGGTGAGCGGACGGTGGAGGAGGGGGGAAGGTACCTCTTTTCAGTTTTTTGCTTATATTTCCAAAACCATTAGAAATATCTTCTTGCTTACTTCTACATTATTCATCTACATAAAATTTTCTATACATTACGTTGTGCGCATTTAGCTATAGGATCAATACTTTAGGAGATAGAGGGTACCTAAAATCGATCAAATAAAAATTTTCATAAATCATACAAAGACGAATGGTAATTTCTGACCCAGTAGCCGACAGAGTTGAGACCTATCGTAGTTTTTGTCATTTAAAGTAGAGCAAGTTTTTTGTTTTCGATTTCGATGGCTACCGCATAAAAACATGGCCTTAAATATGTCTTTAACAGACGAAATCTCGAAAGTGACCAGTCTCCAGAGATCTCAACCGACTGCGCCCGTTCACGCACATGACGCGTGTACCTTTCAGCTCAACCATTTCGAAGGGAACCGAATGATCCAACCCACGCGCCGCCGCCATCAGCGAGACATTTGAGTGAGCATGACATGCTCTCAACCACCATGCTCGTTCATGTCCAACAAGTAAAACTATAACTAATCCCATAAAATGTAAATGGCTTCATGGTACTCAATTTACAAAATTTGAAAAATATGCTTCTACTTTACACAAAACTATGGTTGTCAATGATCAAATAATGAAAAATAAATTAATAAAAACAACGATTAAGTTCTTACATCAAAAAGAATAAATAAGTGATTATAATAATTATTTAAGTACATATAAAAAAGAGGGTGAGCATCTCTACCAAATATAAAAACCAAACAAGTGGACCCAAGCAGCTCTGACTGTGGAGCAGGAGTTTATAATACGCTTGTCTACAAAGTGTGCGTTTTATGCATGCTTTAAATTTTCTCTCATTCAGTTCGAGAACACCAACTGGTATTTTATTATAAAATTTAACACAGTACCCCATAAAATAAGTGTGTCTAATTTGTTCCTATTTCTAGTATTAAAATTATGCCTGTCACTAATCTTGCTAAAAAGATGAAGATTTTTCCGAACGTACATAATATTTTCGTAAATATATTGAGAAGGTGCCGTCATGATGTTGATATCCTTAAACAGTTCTCTGAGGGAATCACGCCGACAGAGATTGTATATGGCTCTGATGGCTCTTTTCTGCAGGATAAATATAGATTCAATGTCTGCAGCACGTCCCCATAATATGATACCGTAAGACATGATACTATGAAAGTAACTAAAATAGACCAGGCTCGCGGTATCTATATCAGTAAATTGACGGATTTTTCTCACAGCGTATGCTGCTGAACTTGGCCGTCCTGCAAGAGATGTTAAATGAGGACCCCATTGTAGCCTTGAGTCAAGCGTAATCCCCAGGAAAACCGTGTTTTCGACGAATTCAAGTTTCTCCTTGTTCAATACTATGTCGCATCAATCATGTCTTTTAATGTTCGGTAAAGCAAATCTAATGCATTTAGTTTTTTCCCATTTAATACTAAATTATTAGCAGTAAACCAATTTTGGACCTGCTGTAGGGCGTTATTTACGTCGTCAAGATTTATGGAACGTCTATATATCTAAGAAGTTAAGGACGTATCGTCAGCAAACAATACCATTTGAGGTTGATTTTTTAAAAGAAGATCATTAATATTTAGTAGAAAGAGGAAAGGACCCAAAATAGAGCCTTGTGGTACCCCCATTTTGACTTTTAAACCCCGTGAATTGACACCATTTACTTGAACTTGCTGCTATCTATCATTTAAGTAAGATTTTACTAGACTGAGTGCAAGTTTACCTAGTCCGTAATGTCCTTTAGGAGCAAGGTTTCGTGATTTACGCAATCAAATGCCTTGGAGAGGTCACAAAAGATTCCTATGGCATCTTGCGCCTCTTCCCACGCTGAATATATGTGTTTTAACAACTTTACGTGGCACCAGCGTCAGTAGTACTACGAACTCTGGTTTTTATCATACTGTTGATCGTGTAAGATTTTATTGATGATAAAATGATTGAGCATCTGATTGAGCGTTACTTTTTCAAACACTTTGCTAAAAACCGGCAATACAGATACAGGTCTATAATTAGTGGTGTTTTTGCTGTCGCCCGATTTAAATAGTGGTATAACCTTACTATATTTCATTTTATCCGGAAAGACTCCTTGGCCCACACATAAATTAAATATTAAAGCCAAATATGGTGATATAGTTTCAATTATGGACGTGCACACTTTAATAGACATTCCCCATATGTCTTCGATCAATTTGATTTCGATTTGCCGGAAAGCTTTTATGACTGTCACAGGGTTGATATGTTTGAACTGGAATTCAACCGTACAACCTGGGACGTTAGCTCTTAATAAATTATATGAGACCTGACAGATAGGTTCTATCCATTGCACCTAGTAATAATAATCTGATGATGGAAACCATAAAGGTAACGGATAGAACCCATCTATACAATTCATTTGAGCTCAAAAGCGAAAGGTATAAGAGCACTCAACTAAGTAAGCCACTACTCACCTTTATGATTTCCATCATCAGACCCTTGTTACCAACTCCAGTGAATGGCACTCAACGGTACGATTCATAGGCATACTTGTAGCAGTGGATAAAGAATGACTTTTCAATACTTTGTCTAAAGAATAGCCATCGATATCGAAAAAAAAAAATACATATTTTTGTTCTATTTCAAATGACGAAAAAAATACGATAGGTCTCAATTACCATTCGTCTTTGTATGAATTATGAAACAATTTATTTAATAAATTTTAGATACCTTCTGTCTCCTAAAGTATTGATTCTACAGTTAAATGTAAAGACATAATGGATAGAAAATTGAATGTAGATAATTTATGTAGAAGTGAGCAAGAATATATTTTTAATGGTTTCGGAGAAACAAGCAAAAAACTGTGAAAAGGTACCTTTCCCCCCTCCCCCACCGCCGCTCACCTCCTACCCCCGGGGATTTTAGCATGTTCATCTTAACACCTCAAAAAACAACTGTATCAATTTTCAAAACTACACGAATTATTCGCTCTGATCGCCGATAATTCAGCTAATTTGTCTTTGTCTTTGAATGACTTTTCTTTTTAATTTTTTATTCAACTTGTGATCGCCAACCCGCCTGATAAGCTCTTTCTTCCCCCTTTGGGGGAGGCCTTTGTCTAGCAGTGGATGATGATTCAACGTGGAATGTTTGTCAGTTTGTTTAGGTCAAATCATGCTAAATTAGAGCCACTTTCTGTTATCATACCGATTTGTTATAAAGGTTCAGTTTCGATTTTTCTCCACCTAGGGTTGGTTCCAGACGAAGCATTTTCTCGATGGTCAACAGTAAAGACACAAAGAAATTCTTATATATTTGTAGCGCGTTTTAGGACTGTTTTTTATTATTTGGTGCTATTACTTTATCTGTAGGTTTCCGCTCAAACGGATATAATTGATAAAATAAATCACTTAATATAACAATGAGGTGAAAAAAGTTGAACTTACGATTACTTCTCCTTTTATTTGGTCGTTGCTTGCGTTTCAGCTTCGATTTGGGTTTCCTCACTACGTAAGTAGTTAATTATCTTAATATTGGATACAGCACTAATTTACAGAAGATTTTAATTTGTTTAAGAATAATCTAAGTTAAGAAGACCATCACACGTGGAGACGGAGTGGAAGCGCCCACACGCGTGGTAGAAATATACTCATATTTAATTAATATTAGGTATCAGTATGTTGACTCAATTATTCGATAGTTAAATATTTGGAATCTGTGTAAAGAAACTTGTATTCGTAAAGCACACTGACTGACAAATGATAGAAGTAACAAAACAGATGGATTCAAACCAGCAATTCATCATCATATCTATACTTCTATATATTAATATACAAAACTGAAGAGCCAGTCCGATTTGAAAAATTCTTTCAATGTTGAAAATTGTTACGCAGACGAAGTTGCGCGGGTCAGCTTGTTCTATGATATACTCATAGTACCTACCTTTCTTTTTCCCCTCCTTGCCTACTTCTCCCCTCCTTGTCTTCTTCTTCTGTTCTCTATTCTTATTGTTCTTCTGTGCTTTTACTTTATTATTACCTGCATGTGCTTCCGTTCTTTTATTATTATCTTTACTCGATTTATGACGTTTATGGTTTACGATCAAACTTCTGTTGGGACGCATTTTCTTTTCCATTTTTAAGATTTTGTTGAACGGTGTCGAGCGTTCTACAAATTCAGAAGAATTAATTAAAATCACGACCTTGAATTGGCAAACTGATACTATAAATCTGTGTAATAACTAGTTAAATATTACTTCTACTCTGACATATAATGTATGGTCTAGAATTATTGACTGGCTTTTACCTAAACATACACGTGTGATAGATAGACAGACGGACAAACAGACGAAGGATGCCTTTAGATACCGTTAGCTTCACATGTATCTTGAGATATACCTATGCTTAGAAATATTTTTTGTTACATACACAACAAAATTATTGTTACTTTAAGTCTGAAAACTATATTAGGTGTAGACTACATACACGTATCCTAATGATGGTTTATAAAGAAGAAAGAATTTTCAAGGTATAAGTAATTAAGTATACCTACGTACCGTCGTGCCTTCTTCTTAAAATAGCTTCTGAGGGCTTCACAGTTTTATGTAACACTAAAAAGAAAATAAAGTTTTAGGGGTTTTTCCAACAGTGACAGAGAGATCAGTAGATCATGAAACGATTGGAAATTGGGACCATTAAAGTAACAATTTAATTATGTTCGTAATTGTCTAAGATCCCAGAGCAAGATCTCAGTAACCAAATGTGTGGGATAGAGTTAGTTAGACTTTAAAGGTGCGCACACCTGCTATATAGCTTGGATTTGCTAGCTTGCTTTGCGAAGAACCATAGAACATATTAGAAAATAAAATATGTTTGTAAAATAAAACCAATAACTTACGCTTATAATGACATCTCCTAGGACCAGGATTCACTCCGACGAATTGCCCTGGCACAAATCAATACATACTTAAGTCAGTTTTATAGAGCAGTTTAGCAACCAAATGCGTCTTGTTATTACATTACCATTCAAATTTAAAATATGCGTCGGTTTTTCTGTAATGGAATCGCCTGCAGACCTCCTCTTCACATCTGCAACAGATAAGTTTTTTAAACGTTTAAGTCTTCATTCGTCCCACGTCAGATACGACCATGTAGAGTCAGCATACGAGTACATGTTAGAGGATATTGTGATCAAGATACAGTCATCACTTTCTATGAGCTGAGCTCAGCTGAGCTGGCTGACTATACCTTCAATTCTGTCCAACATTACCTTCTCCGTCTACAGCCAAGGCTGTCAGTAAATCCAACCCTCTGAGGTCTTTATCTGCAATAAATTTAATACATATTACAATTTGTATAATCATATTATAAACTTTATCTATATTTCACCTAAAAATAAAGTAAGTATAGTACCTGTCAATAGTACGATTCTTTTTTCGGTTAAGACTGTAAAATTATAAGAAATGTTTAATTGTCATGGATATTTTAATTAATTAAATAATTTATTTATTTATTTATTTATTTATTTATTTATTCAAATCACATGTTTTCATTCTCATCAATAAAAGCTCATTAATTTATTTATTACAATATACATACAATAAGCTCTGTATATGTTTTCTGCCAATTGCTCAGGATTTTTTGATCCACTAACAATTCCTCTCCCTCCTTCTGCATTTGAAAAATTGAACATAGTTACGATATTAGTTTCAGGTTATTAAAAATGTTGCGTTCAACTATATTATTGAAGAAGTTGGTTAGTCTCAGATCTTACCTCCTGGTTTGACTGAAAAGGAAATACGAAGTAGGGTAAATTGTTTAAAAAACGATAACAGAATTACAGAACTCTAATTGAATAAGTCGCTTAACAGTCAGATGAAATACCAGTGGTTCAGCGTTTCTAAAAAGGCCACTTTAGCAGAATCAGTAAACAAATCACGCTACCCGTCAAGTTTCCTCAATCAACCTTGAACCTAAAAAAAAACTATATCAAAATATTTTTTTCCGTGGAGGTGCCAACATTAAGACGCAGACCCACCGCGCACAGGTTATACCAAAAGGGAGTACAGAGTGCGATTCTGTAAACATGTTTGTCAAAGTCACGACGTGAGCTGTTAATCCATGAAATCAACATGGAGTGATGGCTCACTTCACCCAAGACTTCACTTCGATATGTTTACAGAATCGGCCGGCAAGGTCAGCATGAGTCCGGCAAACGCTGATATGCTGCTGTACATGCGGACGTTCAGCTGAATTTGAGGAAGAAGAGTTTTGGTTGTGTGTAATGTGAGTAAGTGTTATGTGAGATGTGAATGTTGTTTTTCTGCAAGCAATTATTATTAATGCTGTAGGGAATCGTTCTCAAAGTGAAATATGGGTCATTTGATATATACCTAACTTGATTTTAATCAATAGGAACTAAATAACAATAATAACTAATAACAACACAATATAATAACTAATAGGAACTTAATCATCATCTGTCTAGCCTTTTCCCAACTTTATGGGGTCGGCTTCAGTCAAGCCGGATTTAGCTGAATACCAGTATTTTACGTGGAGCAGCTGCCGACCAGACCTCCACAACCCATTAACTGGGTAACACGGTACTTCATGGCAAGACTGGAGTCAGATTTACTGGCTTCTGACTATCCGTAACGACTGCCAAAGATCTATAAATGACAGCCGGGACCAACGGCTTAACGTGCTTTCCAAGGCACGGAAGAAACACGGTATGTTAAGATGGTCACCCATCCACAGACCAACCGTGGCAAGCGTTGCTTAACCTTGAAGATCCACTAATATATACGATAATAGCCACGAGCTCCTCATTTACCTATATGTATTAAGTTTAATAGGAACTTAATACATATAGGTAAATATAAACTTAACGTTTAAAATAGGTTTACGATTAATATGCGTTTAGAACATTTAGAAGTTCTTTTTGTTCACAATAGTGGTACGGTGTCCAGTACTATGTAGTTTTTTTTTAAATTGTTTTGCAATTATACCTATAGTTAACTTTGATTACATACCTTTTGCTAACAACAGTTTAGCGACCGGCAAAAGCTCCATTGGAACAAAAGTATCACCTGTTTGAGATAATTATTTTTATAATTATGTATTAGATAAAATTATAAAACGTGCAAAGTTTATTTATTAGTGTTTACCTGTCTGCAGAGGTCGTTTTATGTAAGCTGAAAATAAAACCAAATCACTATCATCATAGAAATTATCTTTATAGATAATTCGCGTTTCTAAAAAGAAAATAATTATCCATCTTGAATCTAGTGAAAGACACAAAATAAATATGAATATAGTCAACTATTTCTTTTTTGCTTTTCTAAAAAAAAATATCCATTGGATATAAAACCAATTCATAAATATTCTTTGATAAAAAAATATCCAGATCCTCTTTAAACTAAAGTATTGTTGAGGCATTTTAACTCTACTTTCATACCCTTGTTATCATTACTTTTTCTTGCTTTACTTGGAGATACTCTTGCATGTTTCTTCGTTACGCTATGGGTTTTATCTAAAACAGATTGTGATCTCGTCAGTTATTTTCAAATGAACTGCAAAATATATTATGTACAAATAGTAATAAATGTAGCCTTACTAAGAGTATCGGTGGAATTTCCAAGTACCTGCATAATTAAAAAAAAAAAAACTCTGAGTCTTGTAGATAAGATACCAACCCATTTGTTTATTTTAATATTAGTTAGACCCACGCAACTTCGTCTGCGTCACAATTTTTATTACTGCTCCGCTCCTATTGGTATTAGCGTGATGATATATGGCCTATAGCCTTCCTCGATAAATGGGCTATCTAACACTGAAAGAATTTTTCGAATCGGACCAGTATTTCCTGAGATTAGCGCGTTCAAGTAAACGAACATACAAACAAACTCTTCAGCCTTATATATTAGTGTAAGATAAGATTAATAATTTAAAATACTCACCGAATCAAAAACAATAGTGAACAAAATTAAATGCCAAGGCAGGAACATTTTGCTTCACGACATACTTTCTCAACATAAATTATTGGTTGTAATGAAAATCAGAAATAATTGCCTCTACGTTTGATAGAAATGCAGTGACCATGTAAGTAATTCTGATTTACTAGCTTTCATTCGGCTGGTACTGAAATACTGCTTACTTTCAAATCGTAGCATATCTTACATCCGTATAGGTACATGTCGTATGGTGTCGGCCGGTGCCGTGTGGAGCCGTAAAAGTACCGTGGGTGTCGTAAGAGACGACTAAGGGACTCGCCAGAGAATGAGCAGCAGCGTTCTCTGTAAAACACAACATCATACACTACGATCGCCAACCCGCCTGCCAAGCGTGGCGATTATGGCAAACGCCCCCTAAAATTTGCGGGAGGCTTATGTCCAACAGTGGACGTCTTTCGGCTGATATGATGATAATGATACCTTACATCATACTCACGATTATTTTTCTATTCGAAACTTCATTAGCGTTGACTTTGGTTGCACATCATTGGGGTAAGATTGATGGTATTTAAAAGAATTGTCGTTTCCAGCTCAAAAAAACTAAGTTCAAAGTTAAATTAAAGCAGAAAGGACTCCCTTCATTGAAATCGACTCTTCGCACACCTCGGCAAACCCTTACCCACTTTAGATTGCCTAATTCCCAGTCTAATAATCAGGTGCCAGATGGCTATTGCGTCATGTAGGTAACCACATCATCCCGGACATGCCGCTTGTCGCTCAAATGACAGGGTCATTATAGCAACATGTGGCTCTAACCATATCGTGGGGCCAACCGCCAATACGACTAACTTCATCAAACCAATAAATGGTGGATGAGTTCTTTCTATTATTTGAATAACTAGCGACCCGCCTCGGTTTCGCATGGGTGCAAGTTATATACTAAAACCTGTCTCGAGAACCACTCCATATATTAAAAAAACTCGCATTAAAATCCGTTGCGTAGTTTTAAAAATCTAAGCATACATAAGGACAGACAGACAACGAAAGCGACTTTGTGTTTTAGGTACTATGTAGTGAATATCAAAGCCACCGGAACCAGCCAATGATACTCATCGATTTCAGTAACTATTTCACCTTAACTAACCTATCATACTTCGCATACGTAAACATAGTGACTTTTTTTGCTGGAGATTTTTCATGGGGTCAAAGTACTAATCAATATAAAAAAAAATTTACGAATTGATTCCAAAGCGAACGTTGTTTATTTTCATCCACTTAAAGATCGCCATTTATCACCCCGTATTGATGACAGACATAACATTTGTGGACCTACAATAAACTACTGCTCTTTTTTTGACTTTGACTACGATTCTTGTTATAACCACAGTACCTATCCTCTTATAAACGGATCAATATTTCCCTTCCGCTTGTCACGTGTACAACTGCATAATTTTAGAACAAACCCAACCGTCTGCGGTAGCGAATCACAATGTACTATACTACAAAATAGGTACAATAGTAATAATAAATGCTGCTGAAAAGTAAAATAGCATTTCTTTTTTTAAATAAATTAAGCATTGAGTTAATCCGCTCAACCGTGATGTGATTGTAATGTTAATGATGTATCTATATCATTAGTTTCGTAAGTCACGTCGGCGTCGCGTCGCTCGTCGTCCGTGTCGCCGCGCGCCGCCACGGAGTCTGTCGTTTACTTCAGTGACAGGCGCATCGTGAAACTGGGAGCTTTTTGTTTTAGTTGATCCTATTAAGGCGACAATGTTGCTTTAGATATTTAATTTATAAAGACGTTTATTTTTTTATACAATAGATTTCAGATTAAGATGAAATAAAAAAGTAGCAAAAGAGAAATTTGGTTCCGATCACGTACTGGTTCTTGAAATGATCAGCATTATGATCAGCTTGAGGTATCGTTCGTGCGATGAGCCGGGGCCCGGGACTCGGCGCTAGTGAAAGGTTGCGACGCGATGACCCGCAACAGATATGCGCGAGCGCAGTGTTCGCCGTGTTCGCCGTGTTCCAGTAGCAAACGTTTGTTCCATTGTGAAGCCAACAGTTTCGCCACTTAGCACGACTCTCACCACAGAGAAAAGTTGCTAACACCTCACAAATTACTAACGAGCTTCGTAAACACCGCATTGTCCATTTGATCTAGATTTCTTTGTTGCTCATTGTTGCATTTACTTTATATAGTTAGGATGGGTTATCTCGAACGACCTATTGTGAAACAATCCTTTTCACGTTGCGTATGCGACGCAAACATACTCGTACTAATGTATTTGAAATGCACACACTGGTTAAAGATCTATCTGCAATGGATTTAAAAAGTGCTTATATCTGCAGAAACCAGAAAAAGGAGGAAGTATTAATTTATGATCTTATCGACATAAAGTAGGAAGGTAATATCGATCGACCAATACAGCAGAAATCACAGACAGCATTCGCTACTTTACGTATAAAATGGACTTGTATAAATCGTCAGATATTCCCGTAGCCATGGGAAAGATTTCTGCACAATTGGCGGTGTTACGGTCTATTTAGAGTGTCAGCTGGCGCGAGGAAATTGTAGTACGCAGCTGATCGTCAGGGGGCGCGCTGGGGGCCTACTGGGGTACTCAAGGGGCATTCCAAACATGGTGCACTGAGGGGCTGGCTCAGCAACTGGGTGTCCCGACCTTGCCGCGACGTGTTTGGACTTCGTCTCACACGTTGGTAAACACGTCACGCGCCTTGCATTAACATAGCTATAGATCTTGCACTAAGTGGTTCAGAGATCCAACAGTGATTTGCTTAGTAGTTTTTGTTTTTTTTTTTTATCAGATACGATAATCGAACTAAAAACCAACCTAATCCTTAATACGGGCCACCAGGCAGTTAGTTACTTTTTACTTCATCAGAATCTAAATATCTGGGTAACTTATAGAGAGATAATCTCAGGAAACCACCCCACAATTATTTTTGCTATGGGTTGTTTTGTGACCTTCCTCAGTATTTTTGGGAAGTTGTAGGTAAAGCTCAGTCAAAAAATTAAATAATCGTATAAAGATCGAATTGAACCGGATATCCTAGAGCAGTGCGTTGCCCGGCCACGTCACATAATTTTACGGCAGCCGATAGAGATCCGACGCGCGCCGTCTAGACGCGACAAAAGCGCTAGACTTGTTTTACAACCACTCCACTAGCTGCCGAATACTAGCGTCGCTCCCAGACCGATCCGACGACAAATCCGATCTAAGAGTGCAGATGGTAATGCGACTAAGGTGTGATTTTCGATAGAAACTACCACAACGTTGGCAGCAGGCGGTAGGCTGCCGCAGAGCAGCGCTGCGCCCGGGTGCATCTCACCGGTAAAGTAGATTGCCATGCTATCAGTTGGAACGCGATTGGTTGCACATGACGCGTGTCATATCCCGCAAGGATTCTCAGAAAATGTGAAAAGAGAACGCAAAAATATGCTTGTTAAAATACCAATACGGTGGATTCATAGACGATTCATAGAAGTGCATCATTTTGAAGGTGAGCTAGGGGCCGCTGAGCTAATCGTCAACAAAATCATTCGTCACGTTTATGCTTGTGTATGTATTATCGTAGAGACAATAAGTTAATTTATTAGAACTTCTCGGTGGTCTCTGTGTCTGACCTTAAGAGGAATCATGGCCGGCGAGACTTTGAATGAAAAAGTCATAATTCGAGGTTTGGCTCTCGACTCTTTGCTCCTCCAATATTGGACCGATTTAAGAGATATTTCACAAACTGAATAAGAAATATATTATACTGTGTCCCTATGTTTTCCTTTTTTTATTAATAGTTGCCAGATTTGTACACTAGGGCTCTGTTGACAGCAAATCTCCTAAATGGGTCCAATATTGGAGGAGAAAACAGTCGAGAGACAAACCTCGAATTATGACTTGTTACATACAAAGTTTCGCCACCCATGTATCCTCTTAACTTAATCCATAATTAGTGTGAGCGACAGCCGCATTACCAATACTTGTCATAAGTACATAGTATTTGGGTAGGTACTCGCGCCGCTGCAAGCAAGAAGTCACACGAGTAGAACAATAACATACGAGGCGGTATCAGAAACCGATTCATTGTTAAAAAACAAAACAAGCGAACCCATTATCTAGAACAGAACACTTCCTTTCACTCCAAACACACAGGCATCAATTTGTGTAATCTCAGGCCACTTACGGCAAAAACAATGAACCATTACACACGCCTTCGCCGACAGCGGCCGAGCGGCGGCGCAGTACTCCAGGAACATACTAGGTAGGTACTTATTACCACTCATACACTCATACGGTTACACATCTGTTACGATACTACAACATGAAACAATTACCTCGCTGCAAAAAACAAAACTAAACGGATCTCTACCGTATAAAAAAAAAAAACTGGGTATTTTGTTTCAACGATATCTAGTAATAAGATGTTTTCTCCATGTTCCTCTTATTCGCAAATGACTTTTATTCAATCGCTGCTCCGTTAACCAGATTACTAGTTTAAATAAAGAGCAAACACTTACTGAGTGTAACCGGCAAAAGTTGCCGCAAACTAAGTCTGAACGCTGACTTGAACGTAGTTGAGGATATCGGTCGCCGTAAGTGCTCTTGTCTCTAAACGCATTCCCGACGTCTCCGTCCACTTGACAAAGAGAATTGAAATCCACAAGCTTCTTGTTGGCCGTAAAGCGGCTCACGGTGGCTTACTGCGATCCACCCGGATACGGCAGATTCCGTCTTTCGGATGGCGATAGGTACTATCGTATTGCATTTTTTTTTTCATTCTAGCTTTCTGATTAATCGATACGAGTATCATGTTCAATCCCCATCCCTTTCCACCGTCGACGTCACCAATATTGATGGAACCGTTAAAGGCACCTCTCTATATTCACAAAAATTTATCGCTTGGAAACAAAACCCAATATGCATTCGGGAGAAATATCGTGCTTCTAATACAGATTTATGTATATTTGGTAGCTTTTGCCTAATATAACCAACAGGAAATGCTTTTATTTTGATATCTAGAGACTTTTCTTTTGTTAAGCTTTTTTTAAAGAACTGACAAAGGCGTTACAATTTCCTAAAGGAAATGTGATGTCTAAGATTTACTTACAGGCAGATTTACATTTTAAAAGCTCAATGATCCTGATGATCCACCCTTCAAACAATAGCTATTTAATATAATTACCTGAAACAGCTATTGCCTCGTCCCCGGGAGTGCCCGTAAATATGACAGAGTTTGGCAGCCACAGCTAGCTAGACGGCGGAGTAACCCAAGTTCAAACACCCAAGGGCTTTGTAACGAGCATACATGCAAACATTAGTGCGATTCGATTCATGTAATATGCATCTGGCGCAATCTCCGCTGAGAGTATAATATTTATAATTATATATTATGTCTGCATGAAAGTGTTAAATCGTATATTATCCAAAAAGATTATGAGAATAAAAAAGATTAGACAATTTTTAAAAGTAAGTAATCTAGAAATAGTTCATGTTACCGGAAAGAAAAGGTAGATAGTCAAAACTAAATAGGTATATATATGATATATTATGTCTGCATGAGAGTGTTAAATCGTATATTATCCAAAAATCCAAAAAGATTATGAGAAATGTTTGAGAATAAAAAAGATTAGACATTTTTTTAAAGTAATCTTGATACGATTCATGTTACCGGAAAGAAAAAGGTAGATAGACAAAACTAAATAGGTCGACCATGTGAAATACCTATTCCCAGGAACACGAGTACTCTACGCATTCGGAAGTGGGTAGTGGGTATAGCTAGTTACAAACAATAACTATTCACCGCGATTGGGGATTACAGCTCTTTATTGGTACACTTGTGCTTTTAAGTTTCTGCTTGCAAGTTTGTAGAGCTTTAACGCCTACTGATTCTCGTCCTACAATTTTGAAGTTTAATGGAAGGACTAAACTACATTAGAAGGGAGACGCTTGTACTGCGAGAGGGTCAAGGCTTACCTAGCAGTGTTCTCGTAAATCGCTGGTGTTAGGCAAGCCTCGCCCACGGCGACAGGCACTGTACCTATGCCAATAGTTACCGAGCCGATCAAAATAGACTGGAGTTATATAAAGTTTGCCACTTTTAAACTTTCAACGCTAAAGACGTTAATTTCCGTTTTCCATAATCATGAATGGCTAAAATTGTTTATATTACGAAATCTCGGAGAATAACCTGAAGTTGTAAGTAAAAGCTGTTATGCAAACAATTAAATACTATCATAAAGATTTCATATGCAAATGAACTCATGTGGACTCGTGTATTTGCATGTTAGGTTCAAATATATGAGCCCACATGAGTTCATGGCATCATTTGAAGATAAATAACTTCAAATGATGCAATTCTGTTTTCCTGAAAATGTTATTTACTTCAAGCAGACGCTCGGTTGCCTGCCCTGGATGCTACTTTGTTTGGCTACAGTCTAAGCGGATGAAAACAAATGAGATCAGTTATTATTAGGATCCCCGCCGAACGTTGCGGCTGCTTCATTTAACTTACCTACATCTTGCACAACAAGGCCCGTCGTTTCGATACTCCTGAATTTAAATCTGATCTTAGATCTACCGATATCTTAATAGCTTGGTTAGGTAGATTCTAATAGTTGATATTGAAGACGTACACAAACTTTTTTATGTTCTTCTATTTACTTTTTTGTTTTTCTTTATGTGTCCTACCCCGTACCTATTCCGTACAGTCGGCTTTGAACAAAATGTGACAGCAATGTCGCACAAAACTTAATTAAAACCCGTTTCAAACTTTAATTACACACTTTTGTTGTCATTGTGATATCAGAGTGAAAATAAAAGTAAGTCAAGTTCATAATAATTGACGTTGAGCGGTTCAATGTCAGAGCCGTCAGCCGCAGGGCGACGCGGCGAGACGCGACGCTACGCGACATCGCGACCGGCCGCGCCTCGGCAGTGAGAGCGCGCGAGGGCGTCGCTTTCCCAGGCTAGAGCTGCGGCCGCGACAGCTGCGTCCTGTCGGACGTGCCTGTGACGTCACTCGCCATGCACTCACACTACCGCACACCTATTCAGGATTTCCTTTATGACTCTTCGAAACTGTAAAATCTGTACTCGGGAGTGTTGCATTTTCCTAATAATCAGTTACGTTTTTTTTTCAAACAACCATTACCAACAAGCTTATGTAAATAACAATACATGGTATTTTAGCATAGAACGTAGTTACTGAAAACCTCAGGGACAGCTGAAAACAATAAGATAACTTTAATGTGTCGTATTCATTTTAATTTACGTTTAAAAGTACCGCTGAGTTACACGAAACACTTTCATTGTGCTTAAAATGCAGAAAACTAGTGCAATAAAACGGTCAATGACATATCAAACAACATCGAAATATATGCTAATCTATCTTTATTTATTGGACACATATATTAAGGCGGATTTTATTAAAATTAATGATCTTACGAAATAGATAAGCGTATAAATATCAGTAAATTAGTGATGATGTGTGGAAAATAAAGCAATTCATTTACTTTCGAAAGTGAAAGAGCATGTCGTAAAACTTTACACTTATGAACTATAAATATTGCAGTTAGTTTTGGCAATTGACATTCATTTGAAGCACATTGGCATGCCATTTGCATATTTACAAGCATGTTACACTTGTAATAAAATGTCAATGGTAATTCTGTTAGTGTGTTCATTTAATAGTCATAAATTAATGTGTGCGAAGCTATTTTCTTTAAGTACTACTTACCTAGAAGCCGATGAGTGACTTTACATATATGTATGCAAACTAACACCACAGAAAAATAAAAATATAAGCAAAAAATAATAGTCGTGTGATGTTTCATAAACGTTGCTAATTAACGACAACAATAACCACTAAGCTTTCTAAGCCCCTGAAAAGCTTCATAGGCGCCATGTTAACTTAATCAGTCTGAAACTCCCATTAAATATTACGTAACTCAGATTGCCCATCTATATCACTTTGTTTAAGGATTAAGCTAACTGGTTGGTACAGCATGTCACTTTGCTCATTTTGCTCCATTAGTGCGGAGGCCAATAAAAAGTGACGTGTCCGTTCGGCTCATTGCCATTCCAAGTCCCTAGTAACATCGTCGAGAGCAAACTTTTCGCTTACAACAAATATTAACTCTGTAGACAGAGTATACAGTGGATACTACTACTATTTGGCTGCCTATTTGTACACTATACCCATATTCAGCTACTGTGACGATGCTGTATTCGAACGTTATTCATATTTTATCAATACGCCTCCGCAAAAATGGCCAACGTTCCAAACTTTTGATGATTTATGTTATTCGAGTTTGTTACGATATTTTTCATTTAAATTTTATTGTAACAAAATACTTTGTTATTTATGATGGGGACGATAAATGTTAGGTGGGCATTAGAAAAACGTGTTTCAAAATACACTCTACGTTTATTAAAAAAAAAGAATTTTAAACATTTGTCTATAAATGCCTGCCTACTAAAATACCTTGCCGAGCCTCCGTGATCGAGTGGTTAAGGCATTTGCCTTGTGACCCGGTGGTCGTGGGTTCGATTCACGGGAAGAGCATACTTTGTAAAGTTGTATTCCAGTTTGGCTAGGATATTGCAAGCTAGAATCACCTGACTTTCTGATAAAAAGATGATTCCGTGCTTCGGAAGGCACGTATAAGCCGGTGGGCCCGGCCGCCTTTTGGCGGTCGTCAAATAAACCATGTCAGATGCCTTTGAGGCGGTTAAGAAATTCTGAAACTAGGGTGTCACACCTTACGGCCCACACGATAAGAAGAAGAAGAAGTAAAATAATTTAGGTACAGGTTCAAATAACAGCAAATTCCACTTGTTAGAATTATACAGTAATCAAGCAACAATATCAGTTAGTGGTAATTATTAGTATTAGGTATAATGAACGGGCGTCACCGATAATTCCTGATAGAACAATCGATGTGATCGCTCGTCACTTCCGCCTCGCGCCTCGCACCACCGTTAACAGTCCTCGACCACTTCCTGTCTCCGCGGTTGACTGACAAAGCAGGATTACAATCTGCCCCTCAGTGGTGCTTCGAGGAGGCTCGAAGCCCCGAGTGACTCGAGCCGCGATCCCGACAGCCGCTAAAGGACCCTGGAAATATCAATGTATATTTCTTCCATCCCCTTTTCGCCCCTCGTTCTCGCCCCCGGCACTTACGATAAAAGCTAGTTCACGGTACGTCAAAGTTTAGAATTTCAGACTCTCGAAGTAATAAACCAAAATAGGACTAATTTTAATTTGTTCCACGAAACAGACTACCTACAATCTCGAACTACTCACCAAGTTTTATGAAAGTTTCCAATGAGTAGATTCGTTTTAAGTTTTTGTTTCTTTTCGCGTGTGGTTGGTATGTTTATATATTTGTGTAAGGAAATCTGATCCGATTACAAAAAAAAATCCTTGTAAATGGCTATACTATCACTGAGAATCAAAGATGGCAAGTTTCACATAGTGAGTACATTAGTAAATAAAATGTACAGAAAAAACCGGCTAAGTGCGAGTCGGACTCGCACACGAAGGGTTCCATACCATAAACCTTAATTTTTATTTTTTGTTATAGCGGCAATAGAAATACACAATCTGTGAAAATTTCAACTCTCTACCTATTGCGGGCTGTATCTCAAGAACTGTAATAGGGGTTCTTGAGATACAGCCCGCTGACAGACAGACGGACGGACGGACGGACGGAGAGCGGAGGCTTAGTAATGTCCTCAACCACCGTTGGTTACCCTTCGGGTACGGAACCCTAAAAAAGCTTGCAGTCAACTTTCTATGTAGCTAATATCGACTTGCCATTATGTATACCTAATACAAGTCGATATTATTATAACAATCGGAGTACGTTGTAAATTTCATGGTTTTACATGCTCGAAGACCAGTAGCATGACTTGGTGTAGGAAGCTGGCACTTCGCCAGCCGGAAGCCAATCCTGGCGCGGAGTCAGAACATTTTGATAGCACCCGCTTTATCACACAACTTTATTTATATGTACATAAGTATCTACTTCTATTAGATCACTCCTATAAATTCCGGCTAAAATATATTATAACGATAATTTACACAAGATTCTTTTAGTTTTATTTGGTTCCAGAGTAGGTCTCTCCGTACTGAGAAAATCAATGACCGGAACAAAATCATCAATGAGTATTCTTGGACACGATTGCAAATACAGTTGATACTTTTTTACGCAAACATCTACATCGTAAGAGTGTTTGTTTATTTTCGTCTCTTCAAATGTTATTCGTGGAAATAAGACGGAATATTTATAGTATTTCTAGTTGACAGCAGTGCCACTACGGAATTTCGCACGTCTCCTCAATCCGTAGCTGTCGACGCGGAGGTATCCCCAGCGCGCTACCTGCCTTTACCAAAATTCTGCTACACTGTTATTGTTTCGTATTTTGTCAACCAAAAAAGCTTTGCCTTTGTTGTTCTAATGGCTACATTTGTAACATTTCGTGGAAGATACTAAAAAGGTGACCGTTTTCTTGGTAGTTAGATAGCACTTGACGTTCATACTGACCAAGCAACGGATGTGAAAAAACATGATAATTGTTTTGTTACCACTTTATTTATGATTTCCTTTTGCCAGCGGCCTCGCCCGCCTGAAATTCGATAATTATCCGAAGAGGAGATCCTCTTGGGATAAAAGGCTTCTGCCTTTGTTCTAATCCAGAACGTTGTCTACTCATGTGTCAAGTTTTAAATCTGATTTGAAAAGGTAACAGGCAGATAGAGTAAGGTACTTAAGCATTTATATTACTTATTAGTACAGGTGTCGCAATACATCGAATTCAAAACATAAGTCCTAAAACATATTATGGAAAATATAACAATAATCAATAGAGAAACACTGAAAAAGTGCTCGGTGATCCGTGGGCGGAGCGCTAAATGGGTTGCCATTAGTTTTTATGAAGTAGTCAGCGACTGTGCGGCCTGACTGATGCCGAGCTAAACTATAAAACTGCGTTCTAAACTCGCTTTACACTCCATGCTCCATTTTATATGGGTTTGTAAATTGAGACCGTAGTTTAATATTTATATCTGCTCGTATGTGGTTAAACACAAACAATATACCTTTACAGTGTGAGAATATAAAGAAAAAATATTTAAGGTATTCATTTAATTTCAACTACTCCGCACTTACATTAAGTACCTACCAACACGTACAGAAGAGAAAACAATCTAAGTATTAATTATCGTTATACTGGATACACAGAATCTTATGAAATTTCAATGTGTTTAGCTACCTATGATAGTACCTAATAATGATAAAACAGCTGAAAATTTCTAACTTTAAGAAATCCTAGTGTATTCGCTATGTCTGTTAAAACAATCCAAGTTTACTTTAAACATTTTCAATCTCGAGATAAATTGCTAAAATCAGCGGCGAAGATCCACTTCAATTAAGTTTATAGACCGACTAAGCACTGCATTAATCCTCGAAACTGTGCAGAAGCTTCGAATAAATCAATATGTGTACAAGTAGCAGAGTGTAGTTGCACCCCTAATTGCTGAATTTAGGCTAAGGCAGGCCTGCCTCGTCGCTCGAAGGTGCGTTTACATCTCTGAGGCGTTTAATGACGATGTTCCGCGTTCATTAAGTCGACTGAAAGGCGTTTTGTAGCGTGTCTGTGAAATGCTAATTTGTCCCTGTACACCCAATATGGGCCTGTCAGTGAACCCTTTGGCCGAGTTTTTACGCCCGAATACGAAAGTTAAGTTTGTTTGTTTATGTTGATAACAACGCTCCGTTGGGACAAATTCAACGGAATACAATACGACGTTCAACGGAAAAAGATTTTTTCTTTCCACGCATATATAAAATTAGGTGACTATGTTTGACTACTTGCTGCGTTTCTTCTTTGTTTGAACACAGACTACTATTGTTAAAGAGGGAAAAAAATGACAAACAAAATTTAATTTTGTCGCTTGCTGAATAAGCGGACTTTAGCGAACACAATAGAAACATCTCTTGTTTTGTTTTTCTTGTTCATTTTGGCCGTTCGTTTCAATTATTGCGGGCAGAAAATCGGATAATGAAAGAGCTTAGATACTCGTGCTGAATGCAATAATTAATGTAGATTAGAAATGAATTTCTTAATAAATCAAGAAATACAAAAAAAAAGTTACTGGGACTTTTTAAAAGCTTTTCTCCTGTAAAGTTCTCAAAGTTGTATTATTATTTTACTTAAAATAATGCGAAATAACGGGATAGACAAAAGGAAGAAATTAAAGCATTGAGATATTAAACTGAGATTCATAATAGAACTTTTATAATTAAATCCAGCGAACCTAAAGTTAATCTAAATTAAAAAGCTTTATGTTCAAGGACTTGTGCCGGTGTTCTTATTAAATTTCATTTAAAGTTCCTAAAACCAATATTTTTTATTATCATAAAATACTTAAAAGGTTCCCATAAAGTGCTTTGACCTTCATGAAAGACTCTTGAACTTTAATTTTGTGTGAGCTTTTAGTTTAGTTTGTCATTATTCGGTCTTTACCAAATAAGCAATAAGTAGTAGCATTTTTACCAAATTTTTAGTATTTTGAGACATGATTTTATGAGGAAATCCTTTCCTTTTGTCTTGTAAAAGTTCTACGAGCCTACTAATAATTGTATCACTAATTCTAGTTTACACAATATTCCGCAAAATTTAAACAAACGTCGACACACGGAATGTCTTAATAAAAATATCTTATTTACCTCTATAACTTCACTTTCCACATACGTGTGTATGTGGAAAGTGACAGATACATTATGTTCAGTTCAGAGTTTCAGACGTAATAACAAATTCATGAACGGTAGATAATATCGCTGTAAGTTTATTTGGGTCACGTGAATTCCCTCAATGATCGTTGTATGTAATTTGTATTTGTTTATTTAGTATATTGACACTTTAACATCAGGCAGAATAAAGAAACACATCTGTTCCTATTAAAATGGTAAGTGTTAGCAGCTTACCTTTCTCTTAATTATTAAGAATGTAGTACTTACAAGTTGGAGTAAAGAACCTTGAAAATTTGCTCTGACTAAGGAGATACTTTAGTCAAATAAGCACTTTGCTAAAATCTAGGAATGAACTAAGATCCAAGAGGCCCCCAGACCTTACTTATATTCTCAGTAAAAAAATGTTTGGGATAGGAGCTCTATCCTGTTAGTTCCTTTAGTATGATAAAACCATTTTTAACCGACTTCCCAAAAAGGAGGAGGTTCTCAATTCGGCCGGTATGTTTTTTTTTCTATGTATGTACATCGATTACGCCGCGGTTAATGGACCGATTCGCGTGATTCTTTTTTGTTCGACGCGAAATAGTTGCCAGGTGGTCCCATAAAAATTTATTTCAGTTTGGTTTAGTAGTTTTTATTTTATAAGCATTATTGTTATTTTTAATGAAACAATTTGTATTGTTTGCTTATTATACTTTTGTATTGTTTCAGGTCATTTTCCAAGAACATTGCACGATTCAAGATTAGCTGCTAGTGTTTCCAGGTACGTACTGTATACTTAAGTAGGATAAAAAAAAGGTTTCTGTTTTACGTAGGTACCTGTATCTACTATGAAAGCGAACAAACTGGCAAAAGCCGCCTGCGTTACTTTGAAAGTACTCGTATCGTAACTTTTAACTTAAGTTATGTACTTTTTATGGGTGGAAAATTATACAAACCGGATCATGATTATTGTTTAATTAATTTTCCACGTTTTCATGTAGTTTTGTTCATCGTACTCTCCCTTAACTCTTAGCTTTCCGACAATCACTATGGCTGACAGAAAGACGGAGCTAAAGATAACTCCTATAATACGTTAAGGGGTTTATTTACACATTTCTATATGATTGACACGTATTTTCCAAACAAAACCATAGTTAATCTACTGCCGACTTGTCTACCAGCATTTCGTAACGTAGCCAATAAATTAGTAACACATGTTTTATATAGCCAATAAAATTATCGTAAAGGGTACAGTGGGACACGCGTTTACGGGCAGGTTTGATGCCCACGAGTTTGCCCAATAATACAAAACGTTCTCTATTTTGCCCATAAAAAGCTTACGATTATCTCTGTTTCGTTACTTTAGTTTCTGTGACAGTTTTTTGGTGTTAAAATAGTAGATGAACTTAACTTCGGCTTAGAGTGTTTTAATTTGTTCGCGTTATAACAATTGTTACCGTGGCAACATTTGATTGCATTGTCATTGCTGTGCACGCCAATTAAAGAATACTTACCAACAGTATGGTTATTGCAAGGTACGCGTTATTTCATTTGAGTATTTTACGTGAAATAAATGAAGCAGTCGTGATGTAACTGAACTTAATTGTAGCTGCAGTTAATTTGCTACCTTTGTGCAGGTTTGGGTAATTTTATAGTGCTTCATGGCGTCGGTGGCTTTAGTGCCAGTATTCTAAATTTCTCAATCGCTTTAACGTAAACGTTAATTTGTATGGAAACTGATTAAGCGCTTTTGGTGACAAAATCGGAAAGCCTTATGTTTTCGTACAATTTGTCATAAGCGAACGAGTTTTCGTTAGCGCGACCGAATACGTAAAAAACTCGCACTAAGCCCTCTGTTCGTAACTAAGAATAACGCACGCAGGACATATCGGATTTTAATATTATTATGCTCGACTCGTCAATTCGACATTAAAGATTTGTCATAAATAATTATCAATATATTATAAAAAAACGCGACGCTATACAACGCGACGCTATACTTGAAGCTGTCGATGCTACGCTCTATGCTACGCTCGGTGCTACGTTCGATGCTACGTTCGCTGCTACGGCGCTCGTTGCTACGACAGATGCTACGTTCGATGTTAATAAGCTTATCTTTGTTGAGTGTAGCGTAGCTTCTACGCTACAGTCAAGAAAGTTATCGGAGGGCTAATTCTAATATTTTTTTAACAACGCAACGTTCGGAATGTCAATCGTAAACTGTCAAAAAAGCCTTCATTTTTTTTTGACAGATTGTGAATGACAAGCGATTGCAAAACTTACTTAAAAATTTGTGGAATTGGCACTCACTCAATTCCCGCATTACTTCGGAAACAGTGCACATTTTTCTTCCACGCAATCAGGATCATTAATAGAACATATTACACGAAAAATAATTATAATTTACATTTAATTCAAGTAACAAGACTCATAGTGTTAGTGTTACTTAGACTAACACTCTTTTATTTTTGAATAATACACTTATGTCGTTGAGAAGTATCGAAAATAATGATTATGATTACTTTATATTACATAAGTTTTTGTTCGAAACATGGCAAAACCAACAATGCGTGTCCATATATCTATTAAATGATCATGCTGTACGTAAAATTTGCTTGCTGTCTCCAAAGTAACCCTATACCTATATGCCGAAAAACCAAAAGAACCAAAATTGCTAACCCTTTCCCGCATCCAGATATCCGCAATATTATGAAAACCTTCGTTTAACCTACCTACAGTCAGTAGTTAATCGTAAAGCCAGGATTAGTTAGTATAAACACAAGCGGCGCTAGGCCCCTCGCCTCCGTGTTACAGCATTAACACTGCACACTGCACAGTGGATCGGTCGTGTCACATATCTGGGTCATGCTGCAGCGAAGCATTGTTCAATCAATATTTGACAATGCTTTTGTGCTATTCTGTTACTCCTATTATTGTGCCGATGCATTCGTTATTTGAATTACATATTGTAGTCAGACCTTTTTTGCTCCAGGCTATAAGGATATTAAGGGTAAATGCTGGCGGCGAGACTTTGTATGTTAAAATTTATAATTCGAGGTTTGTCTCTCGACTGTTTTCTCCTCCAATATTGAAACGATATAAGAGATATTTCACAAACTGAATTAGTATACTGAGTCTTTATGTTTTCCTTTTTTGATTGATACTTGCCAAATTTGTACACTAGGGCTCTGTTGACAGCGATTAATCGGACAATTTTGAGCATTTTGTGAGAGTTCTAGTGCTTAAATGGTTAATAATCGTTTAATGAATTGGCTCTTCAGCTTTTTATTTCATAGTATAGATATAGATAACGTTTTTTTTATCTAATTAGCATCTTGTATTATTGACACATTTGATCTAACTGCTGAACAAAAACCACCCGCCACATTCGTGTGTTTGAATGAGTGAGCGAAGCGAGCGAACTTAGCTCCCGTCATG
This sequence comes from Lacanobia oleracea, assembly GCA_950371165.1. NCBI lineage: Eukaryota > Metazoa > Arthropoda > Insecta > Lepidoptera > Noctuidae > Lacanobia > Lacanobia oleracea. Next base: position 10,036,098 of record OX493393.1, read on the forward strand.
CCATTCATGTCAGGTTAATTTAGGGTGCCTGTCCTTTTATGTGGAGCGAGGCAGTGGAGTGGAGAAACGGAGAAATATTAACCAATCATGTCAGTCAATATGTCAGTGAGTCACGTGGTGCGGAGATTTTATGCTATTCCATAGGTAAACATTTCTCCGTTTCTCCGCTCCGCTTCCTCGCTCCGCTGTATTAAAAATACACAGAAACAGGAGAGGTTAGAATGTTGAAATTTGATGTCTTGTTTGTATTTAAAATTTTCAAAATGTAATATTTCAAATATTTTCATCACAAGGTTACCCTATTCCAAGAACGCCCCAAGCATTAGCCAGACCGTTCACTAAATGTTGTATTAGACGCGTTGCCTGGATGTCATTTAGGCTGCTAGCTAAACAGCGCCATTCAGTAAAAAGACTAGGCAGCCACTTAAACGCCTGATTAAACCAGTTGGCTGCGACACTAAAAAATTTGCAAATTTATTAATTTTAGGACCTCCAACAGAAGATGTAGGTACACATAAATAAAGTTTAAATGATAACCAACGCTTGCTGAGGTCATTTGGCTACTGTATGTCTCAGAAAGCCAGTTAAACCTTTTGTCCTTGCTATTTTTGTAGATATTCGACAGTAGTTACGGGTAGTCAGAAGCTTGATAGCTCGCATCTAACACCTCCCTCCCCAAGGGTGCCGTGTTACTCAGTTACTGGGTGGTGCAGTTCCATCTGCTGAGTGGTAGGCCATCGCTCCAGATAGAAATTCCACTGCAACCGTGTAAGACTGGAATTCACGTCCAACATAGTTTGGAAAAGTCTAGGCAGATTAATTAATTGATACCAGTCATGCGTATGTTTTGTTTTATGCTGTCGTTTGTAGATCTTTGGCAATCGTTACGGATTGTCAGCCAGTAAATCTGACTCCAGTCTTGCCATGAAGTACCGTGTTACCCAGTTAATGGGTTGTGGAGGTCTGGTAGGCAGCCGCTCCACGTAAAATACTGGTATTCAGCTAAATCCAGCTTGACTGGAAGCCGACCTCAATATAGTTGGGAAAAGACTAAGCAGATGAGTCATGCGTATGTTTTACATCGAATAAAAGATTCATTAACTGGGTTTATTCAGCAATGCCAATAACACGATGTCAGCCTGTTATTGACACTTTTGAACGTGGTAAAATCCAATTATAAGTAATAATAGCCCATTGAAAAACGAGAGTAAATAGGTATATCTACCTGTAGACCGCAAAATAGTCGTTCAACGTAAAGAAGATACATATTTTAATAGAGAAAAATTAACACAGTTACAAATTGTATCAGGAAACACAAGGGAAGTTTTTCACAATAGTGCAACGAACAGAACAAGTAATTTTATGAATTTTATCTTCATCGTGGCAAAGTTCAAACTGCTATAGGTAAATTATTTGAACCAATTTACAGCGAACAATGCATGCATTGTTTCCCAAGACTAGATTTATTTGCAGTCCGCTTTCACTGTTAAACGGACTTTCTTTTGCGTTGGCGATTTGAAAACAAACTTGATCTATATCGGGAAGCTTTTGTTAATGTTTCCAGTCGTTCTCACACATTACATAAGACAACTTACATACGTCGCACATACGCATCCGTTCAACTTGCGCTTTACGAGCGCGTTTTCCACAATTCTACAATTCGGAACATCTTATATTACATTATCCGCAGCGTAAGTCTTTAATTGATATATTTTATATTCCCATAATGGGGCCCTCGACTCGACATCACTTCCGCCGAGTTAGGGGAAATTCTTCGTTTATTATTCACAGTAAATTACTCGACTTCTACATTTTTTCCCCAGCGGAGCTCTCAAGCCCTTTTATTTATTCAATACGACTTATTTAAGTCCAATAATTCCTACACACTCGTAAAAAATACGCCTTGGGAAAACAAAAGTCTTGTACTTTAATTAAATTACTTTTATTGTCTTATACGGGAAAAGTTCCGAAGATATATTCGTCGTGTTCCTTACCTTCGCGGTCCGCAGTCGGTACTGCCGAATCACTAAATGTTATCTATCACTTAGATATTCACTCGCGCTAATTTATGTGGTTACTTCCTCCGCATCTTGCTTTCATTAATTCGATGAAGACTCCCTGTTAATTCTCTTAAAAGGTCTCGATCGTTCGCAAAACTTTTTACAAGCATTCCGCATCTCATCTTGTGTTCCGCAGAACTTATAGTTGAGGATTCTTGCAATAAGTCATTCGAAAAGTTCCTTTCTTTGTCTTTGGTTTTCGTCGTCAATGCATTTGCAGTTAATAAACCGAATGGAATAAGATGTACTATGGTCTGTAATTTTACTACGTCTATTGCGATAACTAGGTGGCTTTCATATTTCACGTTTTGTATTTCAGATAATAGAGGCGGTAAGTGTGCCGGCTTCTAATATAATCTTCTCGTAAAATATATATTTGGAAGCATGTTTGTTACAAAAACAAGCTTTGCTATTCTGTCTCGTATACAGTAGTTTACTTGTAAAATTCGAAGTAGCTGGCAGCGCCCTCACATATTGAAGGGGGCCACCCTGACGCGCATCCCTCTATGTGGCAACTCTCGTCTTTGATACACGCCTTTTGATGTCTGCTTTTCGAGCGACACAATGCCACTGTTTACCTTTGCTCCTGAAACAACTTTGCTTCCCCGTCAATAATGGACTTTTTAACGAGATGTATAAAAGCAACTTTTGCGGATTTAGTTGCTCCACCTGAGGGATATTTATTCTACTTGAGGGTATTTTCTGTTCGTAGTTATCCTAATTACTGTTGCACTAGGATTTTTCAGAATAAACACTGAACTATCCAACGTATTTGTCGGAAATACGTCAGTAAATTGAACAATCAGGACGCTATCGCCATCTAGTGGCGTTCGTCGGAGTCTAGGAAATTGTGGTCGACAGAGGCGGGAGGCCGAGCTCAGTCTATATGTCGCAGGGATATGATAAAAACAGGGATTTGGCCAAATCCCTAAGGGATTTGATCAAATCACGGAGAATGTTAAAATAACAACACGTTTTTATCATTTCCCTAAGCAAATCTGGTGATTTGACAAATCCCACTAAAGAAATCTAGTGATTTGAACAAATCCCTAAATTGGTTCAGTGAAATGACAAAAATAACTTTTCTGTGGTATTTTAAAGGTTTATTTTGTAAGATTACCTACATAATTACACTGTGGCGTTCGAGCAGTGCACACGTCTAGAAACCGCCGCGTGTTCAGAATACTTGTTCAGTACTAATTTTGTGAGAATATTGTTATTGAGACTTTGATTGTGAATTATAATTTTGATTTAAAACCAAACGGTTTTTCTATTACTTAACAACCAACATTTCCCATAGTACGCCCACTGTTAGTAGTTCCAATATCCTGGCTGATGTAACCTAGAGAGTTGTACTATCACCGACATATTTATTACGAAAATCACATTTTACTATCTGATGTATGTAGTAGTAATTAATCCAACGAGATGGGAGTGAGTAAGAATGAAAGTTACAAACTTGATGAAGCGAATACCCACAGCGATGCTGACTCCGTAAACACCGCCACTACGCCACTCCGCCACTACGCCACTACGCCACTACCGGCAGGAGCCCGTGAGCCGCTAGCACGCCGCACGCCGTCTTCACAGTAATCGAGCCATAAAAACTTTTACTATCACAGTTTACGTGCCGCCTTTGAAACAAATGACCTACTTTATGACCGAGCAGTATAGTAGGCTTATTTTCAAAAGAAATGTAATCTCGACAAAAGTGGGTGTCTACCTAACATTAACTTCGTTCTCAGTCCAGCACTCACTCAAGAAAACGTGTTGATAAACTATTTGGACGTTTTTATCGCTTAAAGAAAATTAAATTTTCTCCTTATCGAGACGAACCGGTGGAATAAGAAACTTGTTCTTCAGCGAAGGCAAATAAGTTTTTCAGTCGGTAACGGCATGCGGCACTCCACAATCTGATAAAGAGTCGCCGACTTGCAACTACATTTCAAGTTCCTGATTATAATCTGTGAAAGGATTTTACCTATAAAGTTTCACTTCTGTGCAAATATTTAAGATTAATAACATCACAAGGTCTTTAAAATCCCATTAAGGCAAAATGCTTGTCTTGAATGCGAGCTGTTTCCCAGTGCGATCTAAAAATACTGAACAAAACTAATAATTTAAGGTTGCTCTCAATTTTTCTTGAAGAGTCTTGAAATGATTTGTAAAACGGCGCCAGTTATTTCAGCAGTGTTGACGCGGCCGCAATCATATTGCGGGGGCGGGAGAAGGCGCCTCGCGGCCTCGATAAGAAGCTCCTCGCTGCCTCGTGAATATTGTTCATTGTTACATTTTATAAACGATGCACTTTATGCAACCGCTGCACCGCCACAGCGCCACCGCTGCCCGCCACGAATATAATGAAAATAAAACTGTCGTTTGTAGCTAACACGAAAACGTACAAAACAAGCGCTGATAATGAGAACCGGGAGAGCCGCCTGCGAATGTTGTTTTGTTGCTGTGATATCAAATACAAATAACAACTGGAACTGGCAGAATTTACATCTGAAAATCGTTTGAAATGTTTTATCTAGTTATGTTTTTACCAAACACCTCTAGCCATACCACAATGTCTTTAAACATTTTAAACATAGCAGTTTAACATGAGTAAGTAAAATTTAATAGACGAAATAATAATATATTTAGGGGAGTATGAAAACATATACACTATTCTGTGAAAATTACTTACCTAATTACGTATTGTAAAAAAACTACTAAAGCATCGCACAGTCATAATAATCCGCTCACTATATAATTGCTGCATTCAATCTCGTATTGATTTATGGAGCCAAATTAATCCTATTAAGCGTACCTATTAATTGATAAACAACTGCTCCATGTCATACAATTAGTTCAATTACTGGTAATAGCTTCTTGCATTCAAGGTTCGTATTAAAATAAAATAGTTGAATCGTGTAGCCATTTTAAATTTCCCTCTACTGAGTACTCATTCTTTATCCTGTTTAATTGAAGCCTAGCATTCTGTACGTTAAAAGTTCTAAGAGAAACGTTATAATGTGGCGTACGTATTTCTATGTTGTTTGTTTATTAAGTATCTAGCAAACAAATATTCGTACATTTTCATTAAGAGAAAATATTTCAGTAGGTGTGCAACAAAGCCTTCTTGATTAAAGTTAATTACATTGCAGTATTGACATAATATCCAAATAGCAGCGGCGGTGGCGATACCGCAACGGCCGCATAAACATCAGGTTCTCGGCGCGCTTTTATTGGAGCCGACCCGACCCGATTGCCGCTCGTTCTGTTTTTCAGGCCATTCAACGTTAAAAAACAAGCAAGAACTAAACTGGTTAACACACATGGACGGCTCTAATAGGTCTCTCCATTGTCGCTGGCTAACTGGGGCGCTACTCAGTGCTCGGCGCTCACCAGGACCTTCTGTGCTGCGGCCAGGGTAATAGTGCTGCTCTGTTCACTGTTCAGACGCAGCCTACAGCCACTGACGGTACTTAAGTTGCTATGTATTCATAGTCGTTACTATGTTCACTCAGTTTCTTCTTTTGTTAATGCTTTGATTTTTTGTAATGAAATTTAAAATGAAATAAATACGTAGTTAGTTAATTTAATAGTGAGGAATATTTTAAAGTCTAAATCGAAATATTTTCAGGAAGGTAGTATGGAGGATGTAACTTCATAGCAAGTTGATATCGAGTAGTGGCACAGGATGTAGGTCGCGTGCCGGAGATGCCTTTGTTCCGACTGCCGCTGTAAATTATCTACATTCCGTTCTCCTTCATAACTCTGTATCGGAACAAACCGTATATCTGACAATAAAACGGGAAAACTGACCGTTTTTTGCACGAACGAAGCTTTATTAAATTTCTCGTTTAATTTTCCTCGTGGCTACAGGTAGTAATTAGTAAGTACAGTCGTGTCGATCGCTATTAACAATTTCACAGTTACGTTAATGTGGAGTATCGGTTCATGGCAGTTCCCACAGCTAAGTTTCTCTTAAAATAAAGAGCCGAATTTTAACATTGTCCATTAACTTTGCACATTGGGTTCAGATGCTAATTAACACAAATTAAAGGGAACAGTTCCAGTAGCAGTCGGACTGCCTGTGAATGTTACTGCTACCCTGTGTTCTAGTTAGGTAACAACAACAGTGTTTACAGTGTTATTAAATATGTAACTAAAATTCATTACAAATGCTAACTAAAGTGCCGAACAAATTATGGCAAATGTAAACCACGTATAATAATTTTGTGTTTGACAAAAGAAAACGTTCAAAACAAAGCGAGGTATACTTTGTGGGCTATAAAAATGTTTACTGCAGCCACAGGTGCGACGCGAAAAACCGCGATTTCGAGTGACTCCGAAGGGGATTTATGTTGCCAATATACCATAGAATCACGGAACAGAGGATCCCAAACTGCTCTTAATTGTCAATTGCTTTTGTGCCGGGAGCAGCAGCCCGTATATTAATGTGTCGGTGGGTCTGTTTCGTTTTGTTCCAAGAGTTAGTTAGTGAAGTGATCCGCAAACGGGTCGGTGCTCCATTTGGGTCATCTGGATTGGTGTTAGCGGGACGCGAGCAGCTGAGGTCGAGCGCACTCGTTCGCAATATAGTTCTAATAGAGTATCCTTCAAACATCTTCATATAGTGCTAGGTAACGTTCATATTAATCCAGGCAGCTTAAGACAGCTTTGAGAGTTTATGATCACTTCGGGTTCGACATAGTTCGGCCTGAAGTAGGTACCTATTTTGTTGAAATTGGAATGTTGCTCTTGTGCCGTGTGAATATAAGTTCAGTGCTAAAAAAGGACGGTTAGGTGATGGTTAGGTGGGTACCTAAACAACACTCGAGATTGTCATTAGTTACTAGTGTTACGTACATTCTACGTTTCGTGATTTTATTTCTTTCGTTGTGTAAAAAACTTTTTTACAAAAAAAAACCCAATTCCAAAAACAAAACTCTAAAAAGTAAAAAATAACTTTAATTTCGGAAGTCGGTGTTCAAAATCGAAATAACCAAAAACACCGACTTCCGAAATTAAAGTTTTTTATTTTTCACTTTTTAGTGGTAGCTACGCAGGTACCACTAAAAAGTGAAAATCACAGCGTGCCGGCGTGATGTTATGTTATGAACTGGTGTAAACAATCAACAGACATGCGATTTCAGAAATCCCGATCCATTTGCTATCATTTACTGAAGAATTCCTTTGAAGTTCTTCATCAGATCTTCACCAAATTTAAATGGGACCAGTCCGGGAAAATACTCTTCCAAACAGAAAAGAATCATCCAAATCGGTTTACAATTGGCGAAAATATCGCTGAAAAATCATTTTTCATGGGATCCCATCATCAGATCCTGACTTATACCTTATATCATCAGCTCAGCAACATGAGATAATAATTACCAGGCACAAATATCTAAATTGCGTTAGAAATTTATGAAAAATTTGTGCTTATAAAAGAGGATTTCCCTCGATTTTCATGGGATCGCATCATCAGATTCTAACTCGGCGGGACCACCTTAGGAGTATAGGCTTGTGCTGCGGACTTTATTCGAAAGAGGTACCGTAGCCCTGGAACGCAAAGGGCTCTAGGAGGAACACGGATGGGTTTTAGTCAGTAAGAGTCTGACACTCCCTCCAAGCAGGAGCCAGCCAGCCAGAGCGGGAGGAGTCATTTGATGATTTCCCATCTTTTAAAAAAAAGGAGTAGGTATAGGGCTTCGAAAAAAAAAATGTTTTTTTAATCTGTCCAGAATTGGCGGAGAAATCGGTGAACATGCATAAAAAAAAATACAGCCAAACACAGAACCTCCTCCTTTTTGAACAAGTCGGTTAAAAATTGATAAACGTATATTAGACTTTGTAAACGCGAATCCGCAGCCACTAATACGAGGTTTTGTTTACAAAACTTTGTACTTTTTATAAAAACATAATTTTATCTGGTAACCTTTGATAACTTTACGATTTACATTATGAGGACTAAGAAATTTTGAACTTTTTTTCAGGTATCTGGAATGATCCAATCTACAAGACAACACATCAGACCACCCGATCGAATGAATAGGTGAGTCAACAATCAATTTTCCCACATACGTATTTGCTTATTAAGTAATTCTAACATAACATTGTAAGTATAATAAGGTTTCCTATGAGAATGCGATCACTTTACAGTAGAAACAATGTAACGCATCGCATGTGATATTGAGTGTGAAACGAAATAAGACGGGTCTACTAACCCAAGGTAAGCACAGACCGTAAGTCGAGCAAAATAAAATGGGTAAAGTTTAAAGGTACGCTTATCAGTTGCCATAGTTACGAGATACGGTATCAGAAGGAGCGCGAGCCCGGGAGCTCGGCGGCGGCGGCCCTCGACACTCACTGAACACGAATTTGCATAAGATTTTTGCAATTTTATTCCGCATACAAAAACGGAATCAGCATTTTACGACTTACTTATGCCTTTATACATAAGCACTTCTATTTTTTCGTTTCATATTGCTAGTTTTTATGTATTCTCTCAACGAAATAGAATACGCTTTGTGAATACATGTTTTGTTATCATCAAAAGTCGAAGTTATATTACTATCCGAAACTAGCGCAGTAATAAACTGCATCGTAAAATAAACCATAACGAAAACAGCACGCGATAATATTTGTTCAAACATTTTGTGTGTCGATAAAATTGGGCAGAATACCTATGTTGGAAATAATGTGAAACATGAATTTATTAATGACTCAAATAGTTTTAGTCCGTACTACATGTAAAATATGGTTAATGTAAACAGACATACATAGGAAGCTTTTATCGGAACGTCTATCCGATTGTGAAAACGGAAATTTGCACCGCGGAATGACGTAAAACATTACCAGCCAATAGGGTAGCAATTGGAAAACCATTTCCGCGTCAGGCCGCCGCTGCCGCGCCGCGTGCACACGTCGCTTGTGTGCAGTTCACAGCTCGCCAGCAGGATCACCGGCACACACGACTCACACGTGCCGGCGAAGCTCCCACATGTAGAAACACTCACGTGTTCAATCACAATCTTTGCCTGCCGATACTACCCCCGATGGAGGCGCGTCGACAAGTGCAACCGGGGTAATGGCGGCATCGCGTGCTCTCCCAAATTATCACTCGCGTTCTACGCTATATTACATGACAAAGTGAAAGCTCACGACTAATATCGCTTGTAATCCACTTAAAAGTTCATAATGCTGCCCCCTTCGCACGTAACTCCGACCAGGCATGCTAACTTTGTGAATGAACCGAATACCTATATTTAGCAACGTGACGCAGGTAATGTAATTACTAACTATTTCCGTGACTCTGTCTCTGGGTTAATTAATTAGCCAAAAGATAATAATAAACAATGTAGTGTGGGCGACAATGTTACGATGATAGACTGTGCTGATAATCCAATTCTCATTCTCAATATGCAATTTTTTATATTACACAAGCAAAAGTGCATTCTCGTAACTCGTAGCTCGAAGTACAAAAATGATGAAAGAAACAGAAAATTAGTCATGTAACATCTTAAAGAACACTGAAACTGCCTTTCGTATAATATTACAATACACCGGTTCCCCCAAAAATATGGCTTTCAATGGTGTTCACTTATGAAGACGAGGAGTGAAATAGGCAGATTACAGAGGAAACATGGCGCACGATCCACTTTTTCGTCCTACTTTAATTCTATTACAAAAATGAGAACAAGGTGAACGCCTCGGTAAATCTCAAGACACGTTTTTTCTTGAAGAAAATGCTCATACTTTACAATTAACGATACAATCTTAGTTTATTGACAAAGATTACAATTAGAGTCAACAAAAGAATTCAATAAATCGAAGGACGAAGCCGGAAGGACATCAATATAAATAAGATAATTACAGCCGACAGTTTGTCTAAGACAACGCCAACTATTTCACGCTGCTCGTCGCGGCACTGAAGCGGCTCATAAATCCAGGCGGGTTCATTGTGTACCTATCGCCGTTGATGTCGCAATTTAGAAGCTTTAGCAACACGCGCCGGCGCTGAAATATTGTCGAGTGGCCATCAATCAAGTTCTTTGCCAAATAGATCGCTGATTAAATTGTTAAATTACTGCATTTATCCTCTACGGAGTTGTCAAGTCGGCATTACATTGATTCGGAGTTTATCCGGCTCGAGGTGATGTATTGTTTCCTCTTTCGTGTTCTTTGTTCAAAGATGTAAGTAAGAAATGAAAACTTATAGAATTTCGTGAAATGTTTGGGTAAAAAAGCGTTTTCGGATTTAGTACGAGTAAATTATTCCACCCTGAATCTTCAGGATTGTATGAGCAAAATGTTCTAAATGACTATTTTAAATAATCTTTTTTTTTAATATAAACAGAAAGACAATACCTGCCTAAGGTATTCAATATTACCAGTTGAACCCAAATCTCGGCAGTCGGGAGAACCCAATACATTATTTATTTAGAAAAACAAAAATAAGTTGGGAGAAGGACGGCCGACATAATTCGGTCTATCATCCGACTAATAATAAATTAAGAGGATCCTAAACTGTATTTAGTGAGCATAAAGATGCGGAAACGCCGCGAGGACGACTTGACGTTAATGGATGGCACGTTTTTTTTTTTCAGGGCGTGGGCGTGAGATGGCTCGAGCGGGCATGCTGCAAAGGGGCGGAAAAAATGGAGCCGAGTGAGTATTAACCTGAACTACTCGTGTTCACTGATCGTTTCTTGCCACCCTATCTGCCTTCTTCATCGTTCATACGTTGATGAAATTGTCGGCCCCAAATCAATCCACTAGTCAATCAAATATTCCACAAAACTAAAACATGTGCAAAGAAACATGCTTGGGGTAACAGACAGTAAGCATTCTCATAGCATCAAGTTCATCACCGCCATATTAAGAACATTCATTTGTTTAGTTAATGGCTCACTTCATACTGTCCCACACGAGGACTATATTCTTCGCGGCTGTCGGCCTACATCCGACTTTCTCTGCCTGACATGATTTGGCACTTAACGTAATTGGCACAATGTTATAACATTCTTACTAAGTTCTACAACACGTTCGCAACATTTACATTTAAGGCACTTCTTGCCGTAATCTGCGGATGTTTGCCGACACTATAGCGTAATCTGTGTTTGTTTATATCTCTCGGAGACACGTGTCGAGAAGGGTTTATTTTGTGCTCACTATAAATAGAACGGCATAAATAAATATACATAGAGTGCGCAGAGGAGCTCGCACGATTGCCCTTATCACAAAGTACTTAAGGGCGTGTCGGTAAGGGCGGGCGGCACGCTTGGGCGGGCGGCAGGTGCAGGCCTGATAGAGCAATTACTTATTTTAATATTTTTAATGCCGGTCTCCGGAGGCATCCGGCGCTTTTCACTCTCTGATAAAGTTGTTGTTATTATTCAGAGCTACAAAGAAACAGCTCGTGAAAAATATCTTTTACAGCAGATATTACCAGCTCACAAAAGGCTGCATGTGACCTGTTCTCTCACATTAAAACTTCAATGGATTTCGTTTTGCCTTATTTTACCTGATAAGGATGTTTATGTATTAAAATATTAATCGGATTAATTCAGCGTTTCACTGATGTTAACGTCTCAAATCTTTTAAACTAAGAAACAACAAGGCGCCTTCATCAATATGTTCTTGGGAGCAACAAATCGATAGATAAGTTAAAAATCCTGCAATCGAGAACAATAATATACAATTACGCTACGAGCGGTGCGGAGCCTAGTAGGCGATTCGGCCTCTTAGTTTCGTCCGATCCGGTCGAAACAGGAATTTCATCATTATTAATACTTTTGAGTCCGAATCTTTATTTAGAGGCAAAGTAACGTCAGAAACATAATTGAATAATACCTATTTTACTTTGAGGCCACGAAAATAAATAAAATAAACATTAATGAGTGATCTCTCACGGGTCGGTTTGTTTTCTGTCGGTAACTTTTGGCATGTGCTCATTGAAACACAAACACAAAAAAAAAACAAAAACTATCATTGCAAAGTATATTACTGTCTGTTTCTTACACGTAATTTACAAAAAAAAAGTTAAAAAACTTTTGTTGTAAACTTTATCTCTTCCAACAATTCTCTGACTTTTACTTATATAAAATATAATTCTACCTAAGGTTTTTCATTCTGACTGTACTAAATTTGCTTAAACAAAGTATCGTCCGAAACACCACTCAAAAAATAAATAATAATGAAATTCCTGTTTCGAACGGATCGGACGAAACTCAGCGGCCGAATCGCCTACTAAGCCCGGTGCGGGGCGGCGCGGCACAGTGCGGTGCGGAGCGGTGCGGTGCGGCCGCTATCCATCTTGTCGCCTCAAGTCGAAGTTCGCAGACAGGTCCCCGGTGAATATTCCCCACGCTCCTTTGATGTGGTTCACGTTAATTAGGGATTTTAGCATTGCGATACTCGGGTAGGCAGACGATGTTTTATTAACGAACTAAAATATCTAGCCGCCCGTCCGGCGCGCCATGGCATCGTGAACCCTTCATTTGATATTTTCATTGTAATTCAACATTTCCAAATTGTAATTCGCTAATATGATTTTACTGCAAATATAACAGATGAGATTCCCCTCGTTATTCAGTTTACTACGTTTTGGAGCGTTCAATGTTAGAGGCTAACTGCAGTTGGACGGCCGCCGGTTAAGTTACTTACCCCTGCTTTCGGCGCAACTTTATCAATGCCAGAGACCACTGGCAGAGCTAATGTCCGGTGCCTCCCCTCCCCCCGCCAACGGTTCCTGTCCCCCCACATTTACTCACCTCAGTTCGTACTCATCCTAGACTAACTTTAAATTGTTAGCTGCAACTTTGCTTCCCACTCGGGTGAACTTTATTTGTACAATGCATACCTCTCCAACTTTTGATGACAATTTTGAAATACTAGTTATTAAAATAAAATGTTTTTAAATATTCATTGCGAGTTGATTCTGCTTGTGATTGTTCAAACAATCGAGATATTTGCCATGTCATTGCAACGTTTACACAACAAAATAAACTATTGGAATTGTTTTGTTAGCCTGCTCTACATTTATTTAATATAGCATAACATTGATACTGCTTACATTGCTGTGTTAAGTTAGGTTAGGTTAAAAATTAAGCTAGCTAAAAATATATATCTATGTTGTGTTTATAAGCACAAAGAAGTGTGGCGTATTGTTTCACCGGTTCGCTAGCTCGGCACGCTAGCTCGGCACGCGGCTCGCAGCGGGACGCGATATTTGACTTGATCTCGCGGTGATCCGTCACGCACGCCTCCCCCCTGCCGTATAATAACATGTTACTTACAACACAGGTATAACGCCTCCCGCCACCAACAACGTGGAAGCGAGCCTTATTTTCACAGCTTTTATGACGCTGTAAATGTTATATTGTACGTAATAACTTTACCGAAATTTTAACACATTGTAAGATGTGTTAAAATTCATGAATAATATAATAATATACTTAGGTAGATAAACTTCTTTGACGATAACGAAAACTTTTCTAAAGAAAATCAAGACAATATTGTTGCACTATAAATCCTATTAGAGCCTTATGTTCTATTCAAGTCTGTAAACGATATTTAACATAATATAATAAGTACATGAAACATCAACTGCCCACATCCAAAGTATTGTGATCTTTTACTATTTGCGGCACAGCAGACTTGTCACAAATCCGGTCCTATCTACTACTCGGCTAGGAAATAGCCCATAAGTTTGATTAGCCTCTTCGACGTGCAAGGTCTCACCTTCGCTCGCGTCCAATTGTGGGTCAATGCGGCGCTCGAATGCCTGCATTGTTCATCAGCCGACTTTACATATACTATAGGTATACACACCTCTACTGTATAAATTATTCGAATAATAGAATATACAAAGACATTCATTTTCAAGCCTTCAGTGCCTAATGAAGAACCAACGAGTTACGTGTGTAATTACAGGTTTAATCACCTTCTACAACCGCTATTGCTGTTAATTTAGTTAAACGTGGATTAACAAAGCCTCCCTGATACATACGGTACACAATAATGTCGCGTCTTATAACCACGGCCTAGTCGTCGAAAACATACTTGATGCACTATTGTTCTACCTATATGAAAGTAAATGGGTATAACCAATTTACATTACAATGAAAGCTTATGATTGTTGTTTTTTTATGAGTCTCCGTAATAGAAGAGGATTCTTAAAGAGGGCCGCATTATAGATTACTTTTACTGCTCGTTTAGAAGTGGGTCAGTGTCCCGTAAAAGTTTCCGCGAATGTGGTCCGCCAGCCGCATTACCGCAGCAGATCAAAGCTACCGCTCTCCACACGATGACCCTTCAATACATGAGACTCTCGGAAAATCATGCGTTTGTTTTATCCCCTCGCCACGTATCCGCATCGACTGTACGAAGGCCTCTAATTTCAAGCGACACTTGACACAAATGTCAGTAGACGTGGCGGTGTGCTCGAGCCTTAGTTTTAGTATAATCTTGTTTGCATCGAGTTGATAATGTGAACCACCGCGCCCGCGCCCAGCGGCTGCATAATGATTTTCAGTGTTTGCCCCCTATTAACATCTGCGACGGAGCGCGGGGCGGCGGCGGCGACGGCGACGGGTGGCGACTCAGTTGCACCTCGGCTAGATGGCAACCTAGAACACATTACACAGACCAACACCAACTGCATAATTTACACTTAAACCTAAACCAAAGGGATTAGAAAAGGTCACTATCGCTACTTAATAAAATTTGTATTCTCTACGGCACTTGCACCCCGAGGACAAGTAAAAACTAATTTTGATAAATGCAATTTGGACTAATTGGGTTGAATGGCTCGTAACGTTGTTGATTAATTAAAACCAGGACCTTGATGCATGGAGCGTAGCGAACAAGCCTTTCATGTATATTAAGTACATATATTTATTTACAAAACACTACAATGAAAGTGATGGATATCTGTCATCTCGGTGTGACGGAGCCTCGCGCTCTCGCTCGATGCAAATTCTGTCGACTCACCCGGAAAGCAATTACTGAGTCTAAGCTGCCGCTCGTTCTTCTGCACTGCTTACCATAAATCAATGGGACGTAGATACACAAAGGCACGAGTGTGTATGAAGGTGCTGTAGCCCATAGACAAGGGAGTGTTGTGTAAACCGTGACGTGAAAAACTAAATATTCAAAGCCTTTTACTAGACACGTTATCCTTACTAATATTATAATTGTGAAAGTAAGTCTGTCTGTCGCCTTTCACGCCAAAACTACTGAACCGATTTAAATGAAATTTGGTACACAGATAGTCTAGAGCCTGAGAAAGGATATAGGCTACTTTTATCCCGGAAGTATGTTCCCTAGGCACCACGCGGGCGAAGCTGCTGGTTATTTATAAAAAGTAAACTAAAACTTATTATTCAAAGCCTTTTAGTAAAGACTTTATTTTGTATTTATTATAAATTTACCAGTAGAAGTAGCACAAAGGTAGTTTTTCTCGAACACGGATTGCTAATAGTTGTCTAGGGATACAGGCACATGCAATGATCCTTCTCTACCCAAGTTCTAATAGACTCAGAGAATATGTTTTGAAGATACTTCACAGGCATCTACCTACTGCAGCGATAAGTCGGTAAGACCCTTGCCTTTTCTTTATCGAACCCTTAGTCTTATAGATACCTAGTCATTTCTTTAGTAGTGTTAAAGAAAAAGTTTTTCTTATAGTAGGTAACTTAACACAGATATTGTTAAAAATGACGTACTGTAAACTATCTAACAATACATGACTAGTTCTAAAGATTAACTTTTCATTAGCACAACGTAGGCGTGATGATTAGGCCGGATTGCCTTTTATGTAAAGATGATTTAACATAAAAGAACTTGCTAGAGACGAACGCTAATGTGTTTATAATGAATAGTGTTTAGCGTGACTAAACTTCAATATAAGAGTTACACAACGCGTTATAGGTACCCATGTAAGTACGTAAACGAATTCTGTCCCCAATGTGGACGTAGGCCACAAATTCTTTAGCTGCGGTATAAAAGTGTCCCGGCCAATGTTCGCAATATTGTGATAAAAGTAAATAAATACGCGCACAGGACCCATTTCAACAATTTGCTTAGGATTCTGTATTTTGCTCGTGATCGCCACCACCGCTCCGTTCGTCTAATATTGAACGTATGTTATAGACAAACAAATAAAACCACCCACACTATATAGCACTTATTCTCGATTATGAAAGTGAAATTCATTCTTAAACTTGGTTATCATTCCAATAACAACTTTCGATCTTCATAATATTTGAAAACGACAAATTGGATAACAGTTTTTGTGAACATGAACATGGATAGGATAACTTCTGTGTATTTGTTTATTAATATGAGTATTTATTATAGTATTTTATTGTATTTATAGTTTATATATATTTATCTTTGTATTAATTTAAATATTAATCGCGTTTCTGTTTTTTTTTTCACAATTTGCACCTACTAGTATTATTCTCTGCATCACCCAAAGGTTGACTGGTAGAAAATGCCTCAGGCATTAAGTCCGCCTCTGTACATCTGTGTGCATAAAGTATTAAATAAATAAATAAACTTCTGCTAAATTAAAATGTTGAGACAAGGTCGCTATGATGTACTTTCAAGTTAGACAAAGTTCATAATAAAGGCGCCAAATGCAAGTAATAACATTTCGAGTGATTCGATTTGTTCCGCGGACTCAGACTGCAGTGCCGACTTCGCCAGACCCACAAAATCAATTAACACGTGGCTAGATGTCGACTGAGAATATTCCAATCGAAAATGGAGCATAAAATCAGTAATTGCCCGGAATCACAGTTTCCGAACGATTTCGATTTCGCAGATTACGTACGTGTGTACAACCGATTTCCGATGTACGATAGCAATTCATGTTATCATTTACTGAGGTGAATAAATTACCAAAATAAGATATATTTCACTGAGATATTTTTTCATGTTGGGTGGAATTGCGGGATGATTGAAATGTGGAGGATAAATATAATATCCTCTCAATGCATATGCAAAGACCGACTTGACAGTGAAAGCCTTCATGAAAGCAGTGTTCTTGAGAGTAAATCTGTCAAAGTTTCTGTGCTTCTGCATTTATATTACCCACATGATATCGAAAAGCCTAGAAGAACATGAAGAAAAGAATATCTCAATAAAGAATTCAAGGTGATAGATAGAATATAAGGTTGTGTGTTCGTAAACGGACTTCACTTCAAATAAGTAGCATAGCAAGAAAACTTCTGTTTGCAATACAAGAAAAGAGCAATACGAGTACAAATCCAAACATTCGTGTCGGAGCGCTCGGTCAATTTGCTTAGGACTTCGGTTGCTCTTTGATTGAGGAGCTGTTCCTTTTCCATTTCACTTTCTCAGTACACTCAATATTTGCATGCGATTCAAGACTTATATGCCAATTTAAAACCTTCTCTTTGCCTGTACAATGCCCCTAATTTATTGTAGAATGACTTTATCTGTGTACGCGGAAATGTTTGTGATTTTCGTTTTACTTCAAAATACTTTGTTATTTTACCCACGGGTTATTCTATTGCTGCTTGTAAAAAGTTACCTGAACCAGAAATTACTATGTTTACCAACAGTGTGTTGTCAAATATGTAATATCCCCTCAATATCATCTTTGATCATCTTAGGACTTGGCATAAGTTAAGAAAACTTATCTGAAAATTCTACCGGCCCTAAATTAAATCCTAAGTATTATTCATTTCTCATAGACCATCTTATAATATTAAATAACATAAATCCTTCTTGAAAATAAAAGAAAAATAAAAATATGTGTTCAACCAGAAATAACATGTTAAAATGATGCGCGTATTAGTTATAGTTGTTTTACATTCCAGCCACGCCTCACGCGTGGTGTAGGGTGCGCTATGATTTACTGGGCACTTCCTTTAATCAGAGAAAGTGTTGTAGCACAGATAAGACACCCCGTCCTGACCTTACTAATATGATCAACTATAACTTACAGTATTATACAAAAAAATTAAACTCTCGCATTAGGTTCAGCATGCAATTTAGATTTGAATTTAATAAAACAGGCAACAAATAAGTTAATTATAATCAAAACACGTTGTCCACTCAGCATCCGTCCGCTCCCTTTTTTAACCGTAAGAATCCGTAAATCCCTATTGGGCCAAGTGAAAACAAACGCAATACGCCTACTAATAACGTTTAAATCGCGCGAGTGTCGGCTTGTCCCGAAAGGGACTTGCGGGTCCTTAGTGGTTAAGATTAATCAATAGACAGGCTCAACAACATACCTGCAGATTGCAGAATGAAAAGTTACGAAAACCTTTTATCGGATCGGTTTCACGTACACAGAGTAAATCTAGTAAGCAGTATTAGGTGAATATCCCGCAGTCTAGGCACCCCATCCACCTGTCAATTTCCATAATGGAACGATGTCGGCCTTCCGCTGACCAGCTGTTATTTTACCGCAGTTTATGTAAGCCCATTGTTCTGCCATATTCGATAAAATCATTTCATAAACGCAGACAAACTACCATGCACACCTAGTACTCGATACTGCGATAGAAACTAATTGGCTGCACTTTATAACTGATTGCTTTTTGAACTAGCCGTTTAATAGTTATGAGGCAGACACAAAAATAAATTAAAAGAGAGAGTGAATCAGTTAATTGTCATGCCATGCTTACCTGCGAGTCTTATAGAGAGGAAAATTATTAATCCCTGGCGACAGTTGCTTATAGAGAAAGCCTGCCTTTTATAGACTGTAGAAATGCTGTAGCATTTTATTCTTCGCTAATCAACTACAAGTTGATTGGAATCCGTCACGTGTTTTAGGCGGCTCCAAGAAACGCTTACTTAAATTCATCAATGTTATGTTAAGAAATTATACTTGCACAATTTACGAAACAGACATGGAATTATTAAATTTACGGTTTCCAAAAAAGCGAGAAGAGTTTTGTAATGTCGTCACGACACGAAATATCAAATTGCGATAGTCGACGAATTCTTTCAATAATATTTATCGTGATAAGAGAGTTACGAAAGGCTTAACAGATAGGATTGGGAAAGTTGTGCAGTCGGGAAGGTCGGGCGCCGCTGCCTGCTGGCGGACGAAAGTGAAGGTGCCCCCTCCCCTCCCCCTCCCGGCAGCCCCCGGCGCCCTGCCACCCCGGCAGATGCACGCCCCAGGAGCCGCAGACGCCAGGGAAAGTACTCGGACGAAACTTTTGCATAATACTGTTATGGGAAAATTGCGGATTATGGTATGCGAATAGTTTACATTTCCTTTTTCTTCAGGAGTTGCAACAATGCTGAAAGTTTGGAAAGAAGCGCTCGGAAGAGCTAGGTAGGTGTAGTTGTGTACATGCAGACTCTAATCAGATCGATGTCTATGTAGACATAAACATCGATCTTTACAGCCTGCTAGACAGCAGCGGCGATAAAACTGTTCAATACAAACTTTGTGACAGACAGACAAAGATGGTTTTCCAGCAACGGAGTAGTTTTTACATAATTCTTTGCGAACTTGACGTAGGTATTTGTAGTCAACTGAAGGTTATCACAAAGTCATAGAAACGCCTTTCCAAAATTACTTTGCATCTCAAATACTTCATCCATTATAGTACGAGCTCTCTTCTTTCGCACTTCACATAATATTAAAGAAGCTTACTACTCAAGTGCGACACAAAAATAATAACATTTTCTTTACTCTCGAGAGCAAACAGTTCGCAAGATATAATGATAATAAAGCTAAAGTTGGTAACACTTCGATATTTATTTGTCCTGTGAAGCGTGTCGCTCATCTCATAACCGCGTTAGCGAGATAGTTCATAGATAAATTCAATTAAAACATTTTTCAGCTTCGCGTCTAGCGTATTTTAAGTAAGTTACGCATATAAGAGCCGCCCCGCCGTAGAGTTGTGGCGTAATTTAAGCTCTCTCACTAACGAGCAGGCACTCAAGTGAAGCCTCCGCACAGCATTCCTCCAGACTACATGATATTGTGAGATTTGTAAGCACATTGTTTACGTTGCGTGTAAAACAGCGAGCTAAGCTGTACGCAGTTCCGCTACCTACGCCCCCCCCCCCCCCCCCCCCTCGACCCACTCCGCGCCGCTTAGACTTCCTATGTCGTGTCATTCTGTTGTTTCAGTCCATGTGAGTAAATGCGACTCCGATTCATTACAAATGTTTACAAATACACCGGAGGAAGTGAAGTGTTAATTTTTTAATGAAAAGGTGTCACATGCGCTGCAGCTCGTACCTATACTTTTGTTTCAGTAAAGTAAACAAATGTTTTACAAATGAATTACATAAATTCTGAAGTGCTTTTTTATATTTTGACGAGATTGTAAACATATTTCTTTGTGAGTATCACCATGAGGTTTACCAGACAACATTTCTTCTTTAAATTTTGTTTTTTAGTTGTATACCTATCACAGTGCAGTAGTCTTTTTTTTAACCCAGAGGTTGACTGGCAGAGAATGCCTTGTTGCATTAAATCCACCCATGTACCACTATTGTACATAAAATTTAGATAAATAAACATTTTTGTATGGGGATAATGTTAGCCTACGACCACATTGTCAGAAAATATGCACACACATTAATTCTTTGTCGCCATCCAGAGTAAGATAGCTCATGTTATTTATGGCCACTTTAGCCATTGTTGGAATGTACATAAGCAGTTAATGTTCATCTCAAGTGCTTTTTATGAATGGTTGCGGAGGTAGTGATGTTAGCAAACAACGACGCGTCGGGAGCATGTCGGACGGCGTCACTCGCTCCTGGCTAATTACTGGGGGAGGCGCCGAGCGCGCTCCGCCGCACTCCCGCTGCAACCACCACACACGGACGCACTGAACTACCCCATTCAAAATAAACCACTTACTCCTAATTGTCTGTCAATTGTCTCTGTTTTAAACTTTAATAAACTTTCTCCAACACCAAGACAATGTCAGATCGTATCGTCTCATTGCAATTTACGACGTTCTAGCCGAGCAAGTTATCGTTAACAAGTTTAGAGGTCGTCACGCCGGCGCGACTTTCTGTTAGCACCTGACCGTCACACCAAGTGTGATTAATGTAATTTATCTGTTCGACGGAAGTAATTACAGTCTCGAGACAAAATATGTAGGTGTACTTTCAGGCGCGCTGAATGTCTTGTAACCCTCTCAGACCGCGCCTGAGCCTATTGTTTCCACTTACATTAATGACTCCACACTACACAATAATAACAATCCACCGCTTTTACGAATTTCTTCTTGCTTAAAACCCATTATAATTAGATATATTCGTCACAACGAATGGGTTTATCGCTAACGTCGCAGACAGTCTGAATATTCAGTGAATTTTAATCTGACATTTTTGCTTTATTCTCAGCGCACAAGGCGATTAAATGCGGAATGATGCTTTAATACCAACATAACATTTTGATATCGATCAACCATTTATTTTGTGATGGTTTTAATTAAAACTAATTACGGGGCTTATCGTTCCGATGGTTCGAAGCGAGTCTTGTGCCCGAATGGTAGGTGGGGGAGAAATTGGCATTTTGCGATGTCTTCCCCATCCGTCCCCTCTGCACGCAGATAATTAACTGCAGATAGGTACCCGACTACCCGCACAGCCGAGCCAGAAGGGTATGGGATCAAATTTTACCCACAAGTTTTAAAGAGCCGTGCCTCGGCTCGGGGCGGCTCGAGTGCACCGCGGGCGACCGATGGGGTTCAACAAATTGTAGGGGTGGTTAGGTAAACGACCGTGATTATATTGATTTTTAAAATGACATCTCTTTTGATCCTGCAACTTGTGGTCAAATTGATTCCTACTTAACACAGTAAACAATTTCAAATTCAAGTGTCGCAACGTTCGGAATTCTCGTTTATGGAAGAAGCAACGGAAGTTTTAATTATTTTTTCAAAATAAATTAGGTCATAATAAGCTTTCTTCCTTTCTTAACAGGTCCCTGACGAAACAACGATTTGGTTTTGATATTTCTTTCATTCTTGGACAATCGAAAAGCCGCCGTTCAACCGGTAGGGTGTGCATTTTGAAAGTTACCCATTCATATTTAAATTTCATCAGAATAATCTCTTTGATGTGGTATCCTGATACTTATTTGCATGTTTATAGCGTTTGGGATAATGTTTTGTTTAAGCTCCATAGCGTAGGGAGGAAAGAGTTGTCCATTGATACATGTTGCAGCAACCCCTGTATTGTTAGTGGAGTTAGCGCTAGTGTTGCCAGACGCATAAATCACGGCTAATGCTGCAGCATCCGGCGCGTCTCCGCGTACTGCGGAGCCGCCGACATTTGCTTATGTTCGTACTTCGGGGCCGCACCCTCGCCGAGTGTCGTCGGCGCCGTACGCGAGGGACGCGACAATTTATTAATTCGTAAAAATTACTTTCTCGTGCGATTTCGTTTTGTTTACCCATTCGGGAAGAGAATGCCAGTGATGTAAATGTTCTGCATTCTTTTAAATGAATCGTCTTTTCCTTGAACTCGTAGATAACATATGAGGCCCAGTAGCGAACGTATTGAACTAAATGTGAATCGGATTGATTCTATTTCAAAAGTACTATTTTAAATAACCAACGAAATTAGATACATAAGGGAATGTTGTATTACCCCTCCACGTGTTGGTTGGGTGGGCAGCACCGCGCAATGAAAGCAACGCCAAGTCCTTTTGCTACTCAATTTATGCAGTTACAACTAGTGTTTTCAAATTCTTATTTTGTTGAAACTCACTTTACTATACCTCGATAAGGTAGGATACCAAACAATCGCCCAAAACATATGCCTTCTAATTTAATAAAATTTCTAAAATAAATACAAAAGAACTTACTTTCTTAAAATAACCAGCTAAACAAAAATACCATCGAGAATCGTATTAGAAATGTTTATTGGACACAACTCCCCTTGTTACACTTCATATCAAAAGTTTAACAAATATCGTTACGTAACAGCATTACAGCAGACATAAAGAGAAACTCGCAAACTTCTCAAATTGTAAGAATTGCGCATCCTTTTTATGAAGCTGGGGGGAGGGAGGGGGGCTGTGTCAGTATTTATGAAGCGAGGAACCCTCGATGGTATTATTACCATCATTCTCTTACCCGGCATTATGGTGCAACGCTTCTGTTAACCGTTTTATAAGCTCGCGGCGGACACCCGAGGAGATTATAAAGATGTAGGTTTAACAGTTTTTTAATGCAGATGGGTACTATAAATAATCGGGAAAATCCGTTGGTAAATAATTTTACATAAACTAAAAAAATCACATCATCAAAATTACGTAACATATTCAAATTAGAATCTAGCTACATAGTTAAGGCCGAACTAAATCTGCATAAAGTTTGTCGATTTACGAATGCGAACGAGTTGGTAGTAGAGTTGGGAACAAAAAGCATAGTTTTTCATTGGCGCGTCGTCGTCGTCCGTCTGGCCGCAGCCAAAAATCGATAGCCAAGCTGCAGTTAGGCTGCAGTTCCCCAGACACAATCTTACTGCCACTGTCTTAACTTGACTAATGTCTTCTCTAGCCTTCTTGTACTTTACTACGAGTTCGACCGGTCAATATAAACTTTTGAAACAATAAAGGTAGCAACTTACTTGAACTTGTGAGTCGTTAATATGAAGTTGAAAACCACACTGAAACTTGTTTGGATGTTTATTTTTAACTGATTTTTACTTATGAAGGATTACGGCTATGGTTGTGTGGGATTGTTGCCGCCGCAGGTAGAAGTTGGAGTTTGGCACTGGAACGTAGGGATACCTAGGCACAGAAAAGAGAGGCCTATGGTCAGCAGTGGGCGAAGACTGGTTGGATGATGTTTTTTTTTAAGGATGGGAAATCATCAAATGAAGGAGTCATATCTGCTCTGGGTGAAGCAGAAGGGAGTGTCAGACTCTTACTGACTAAAACCCATCCGTGTTCCTCCTAGTGCCCTTTGCGTTCCAGGGTTACGGTGCCTCTTTCGAACAAAGTCCCATGGATTATTATGACTATGAATTAAAAATAGTTTACCTAAGTAAAGTTAAAACCAATACCTCTAGGTAAATCTTTCTCTTTTTCAATCAGGGAGTTAATTGTTTACGAGAACAAAGATCACTGTGAGCTGCTATTAAGTTTAATAGATGTTTGTGTGCCGTGCCAGGGCAGCAGTGCCAGTTCTTTGTTCAATAAATCGTTAGCACTGCCACTTACCCATATATTTTTAAACAACTTGTAACAGAATAAACGAAGAATTACCTCTTTAGTCATTGTTGATTTTTTTCGCGATTTCGGAGTTGGACCCATAGTAATAGGCATAGCGGGTCATAATGATGAGTACAATGACCTCTTAAGATGCATTGCGTTTATTCTGTTGCATGTATAAGCTTTACGTACAGTGGTACATAGGCCAATCAATGTATGGATCAAAAATACCTACTACGCTGTGGTTGGTCATCCATTTATAAAATGTAACTATTAGCAGAAATCGCACTGCGCAATGCACAACCCTACAATTTATGAACGTTTTTAAATTAAACATACTTGACACATTTTACAACGGTTACAAAAAGCGGCCTTATTCGGAACACGGGAGATATTTGTGTACATTGGCTCACTGTACAAGTTGTATCTGTCTGTCTGCCACTGCTACTTCTGCAATGAAGAACAAAAATATTCCAAGTTTTCTTTTTAGCTTATAAATAGGTACAGTCAGCGAGAACTCAGTGGATGCCGCAGCTGTAGCTTATAACGTTTACTGTTAAGACACTCTTAGTGAATCAAGTGGGAGTAAATCTATAGCAAAAGCTCTCCAAACATATAATAGGTAAGAAAAATATTAGTTTTCCATTGTAACTTTCTAAAGTAGCATAATTTAAAGAAACGAGGTTCCGCCAATTAAGTTTCAATAAACTAAATTCGCCGGCAGGCCTGAAATACGAGTAGGCACGCGACGCTAACGTTTCGAAAAGGGGACAGTTAGTGAGTCCCTCGCTCGCGGCACTGCGGTACTAACAGTAAAAACGATTTCCGTTGCACTAATTTGATAACCACAAATTACACCACAAGCAGTAAAATCCATAAATACTAATCTTCGCGCTCGTATCGTAAATTGGCGCGGGGAGAGCGTTTATTTCGCTGAAATATTACTCGACCACTCGTAATTAAAATGAAAATGCGATGTACCACATATTTTGCATTCCCACGCCCCCTGAACCCTGTGCACGTGTAATGTGTATACCCACGCGTCGTAAACACGGCTTCGATGAAATGCTCACACGTGATTTAGGGTGGCAATGTCACCCGGCCACAGATTGTAGGTACCCACAAGCGAAATACAATACACCGTGTGTGTACAACATTGCGCTCCGTGTTGCTCATGCATTTTAAAATAAAACAAGCAACACTTGTAAATTATATGCAGGTACTTTCCAATCGATTTTTCTCAATAAAGTATACCAAAAATATGTTGGTTTAGTAATGAGAAACAACAAACGAAAGAGCTTTGTCCAAATAGGTACTCCGTTTAAAAGGTACGGCTTATAAATCTTCCCAGTCATTTAAGGGTTGAGTCAGTTGTATTATCTGTCTACGTATAGCAGTTACCCGTCGGCCTTTGGGATTGATAATAAGGTCGCAGGAGGCTGCTTGGCCGTTTTAATACCTTAACGAGGCCGAAGTGGCCGCCTGACGGCTACGGAGGCCGCCTGACGGCTACGCTGAGGCCGCTGACGAGACCTAATTGCTTAATTAACACCGCAATCAGACGACGCCGAGCGTAATCTACCCTCACTTTGATACATCGACTGTGTGATAACTACCTAATAGTTTTATTTAATTGAAAGTTCAAAAATATTAGATTACTGGTAGTTAAACGTTTATAACGTCTTCAATGGATGTCTTCATTTCCTGTGTTTTGCGCAAATTTAAGATATGAAGTAGATGAACTATGCAGTAGATACG
The DNA here is from genome assembly GCA_950371165.1 of Lacanobia oleracea. Taxonomy (NCBI): domain Eukaryota; kingdom Metazoa; phylum Arthropoda; class Insecta; order Lepidoptera; family Noctuidae; genus Lacanobia; species Lacanobia oleracea. The sequence goes on from OX493393.1 coordinate 10,062,090, forward strand.
GGATAGTAAAGTCATTCAGACAGAAACTTATAATAACTTAAACAAATATCTAAAATTGTGTCGGATCCGCGCAGCCATGTAAGTGGTTCAGTGAGTAAGCACAGTATTTTAGTGCGGGGAACACATCGCTCCTATGAGTTGAAAACTTCAATATTGACTCACAAAATTGCTTTAAGTCGCTGCAGCCGATAATAGTGAAAGCTTATTTGGAATGTCAACCTTATTGCATGGCCGCACGATTGGAATTGCTTCCGGGCCTTGTTTGTGCGAGGTGTTGTTACCGCTCCAGCGGTTATTGGCATGTCCTCAAAGCTTCCTTCCGATACGACCAAGATGGTGAGGATTTTCCGCTACAAGTCAGCCCTCCAATAATGTTTAGACAACGCTCTGTACCTGCCTTGCACGTAGATTAATTTATTTTGTAAACCTGAGCCAACGCTACAGGAGCTTTTTGATCAATGGGCGCTTTGCCGCCATTAAGTAGTAAGAACCCAGTTATAGTGTTATCTTCTTCAGCTCTGATGTACCCGTTTTCGTCGGTCAGTTTTATAGTAGGTAAAAGATCTACCCATACGTCGTACACGATTAGACTAAATTGATTAACTCTTTCAAGCATAAACTCGATACAACAAATTTTTTTTTAACAATCTTGATTTATAAGTAGGTAAGTGCAGGTGCATGTTGCTATGTAAAAAATACCTAGAATAACGCGAAAAACGCACTCCTATTTTTCCCGGAGTTATTTTATGTACAGAGAATAAACCAAATTTTTATTTTAGTGAACATGTGATTCATCATGTATTGTGTGATAGGTGAGTAGGTAGGTACCTAAATAAATTTAAGAATGTGGATATTTTGTTGACTGTATAGAATTAGGCGTTGTCTATGATCAATTTTGACTACAGCTTGACTGTACATGATCGGTCTCAATAAGTTAGGCCTAGGTACTTAGACCGTCGTCCACAAGAGTGTATTGTATCAAATGTAACGAAGTTATTTTGTTTCCGAGTGTACTCGCGCATACAAAATTAATGGCAGTGCGTTTGATGAAACGACTGATACGGGTTTACCAACTTTGCCTATTTACATCGTTAGTATTGTCTGTACATCCTTTATTGTATCCCAATTTCCTGTGCCACAAAATTCGATTTAAACTGTTCGCTCGATGTTTCAGAGATGTTTGAAATATCACAAATTATTATACATACTACTTACAGAAGGTGTAGTGCGTGTTTTTAACGAAGGTAAGTACTCGATCGCGTTGACGTAAATGTTCGCTTATGTCAGATTGTATGAAAAAAAGGTTTTCCGTTATTGTCACCACCAGATGGCGTTTGTTCAATTTAAAGAAAGAAAAATGATTATTTGGGACTCGCACAAGACATTTAAAAGTAAAATAAGTAAACCTAGTGGTCATAAAAATATGTTTACACGGTTAGCAACATCTGACTTTAATATGTGCGGCCAAAAAGGTCTCTGTCTCAGCATATGCTGGAAGGCACTAAGCCAACTGGTCTACTTTTTAACCAACTTCCAAAAAAGGAGGAGGTTCTCAATTCGGTGTGTATTTTTTTTGTTTTTCATAATGTATGTACACCAATTACTCCGAGGTTTCTGATCCGTTATTTGTGATTCTTTCAATTTTAGTTCGATGCGGTATCTTACCTACTTGTCATTTGGTCCCGTAAAAATTTGATTTAGTAGTTTTAATTTTGCTTATTTCAATTTCAGCGTAGACGAAGACGTCGTCCAAGTATCACCATTAAAAAGTTAAAAAAAGAAATTGAAAACCTTTATTTCGGAAGTCGGTGTTCTTGGTTTTTTTTCTTTGTGATTTTAACACAGACTTCCGAAATAAGGTTATTTTATACTTTATAGTGTTTTACTTGGAGATCGCTTATATTTTTTTGCAAAAAGTTTTTTTGTTAACCTATCTTCTACGAAGTTACGACTCACCTTATTACTGCCTAGGTTCTTACTTTGAAATCTCTTAAAACCAATTCGATTCCCCTCTTGTCATACCTACTTCTAAATATAGGTAAAGTTATAGAGTAGGTATAGGTACGTAGGTATCTCATTAATCATTAAGAAACATCACTAGTAATTACCGATTGATATATTATATCTTTCTTCCTGAAAACATAAAGATAATCTGAAAAAGACAGTAAAATTTTGGTAGGTAGATATAAATTAGACAGACATTGATTTCACCTGTGGGTAACTACTTGAGTTACTGTGTTGTGAGCATCGCAAGTACTTACAGTACTAGGTATATTAGGTACTGCATTGTGATACTTACTTAATGGGCGTCTGAAATTTGAACACTTTTATTGTGCAGCTGGGTAATATTTTCAAGAAAAACAAACGCTTGACGGTGGTACCGACCAAGATCATGGCCCGATAATCACTTAAGGTGGTCGTTAAATAATATTTGCACAAAAACCTCCTCAGATTCCGCCATGACGACACTCACAGTCGACAAGTTTTCATTTTAGTGAAAGCACCCACCGGAAAATTGTCGAACGAGCCGATCGCTAATATTTCGGTCACGTAACACGCTAATCTGTGTTATGCCGAGGATTCATTTTACATTGCAAACTAAATGGATTTTGGTATATGTTTTAATTTATTGAATAACCATCCGCCGCTCGCGGCACCACTCTCACGTAGGTACTATTTACCCTCTTTACAAATTATAGCCTACGTGATATGTAACCTTTCGTACTGTAGGTTCAAAAATCCGTTCTGCAGTTGTTGCATGAAAAACCAACAAACATCCATCCATTAATCCACCGATCCTCACAAACTGCTGCGTTTATAACAGTAACTAGTTGACCTACGCAACTTCGTTTGCGTCACAATTTTCATTACTGCTCCGCTCCTATTGGTCTTAGCGATGATATATAGCCTATAGACTTCCTCGATAAATGGGCTATCTAACACTGAAATAATTATTCAAATCGGACCAGTAGTTCCTGAGATTAGCGCGTTCAAGCAAACAAACAAACAAACAAACTCTTCAGCTTTATATATTAGTATATATAGATTAGTAAAATATGATTCCTATCCTATACTTCTGATGTTACTTATTTATTCGACTGTAACCACAAGGCAGTACCTAGGTTAATAGGTAACTTATGTTTATAACTTGAAACTACTTGGAATACATATGTATTAGGAGATAGCAAAACAGCTAAACACGCCTTTCTAAAGTACCTATTAGTACCTATTAGAACCTATTAGGTTGCCGATTTCGAGTTCTTGGAAAACCCGGGTCATGTCTCTAAGTGGACTCTTAGCTGGTTCTCCGAGATGAAAAGCACTGATACATTGTTTCCTATAATTCTCAGATCAGCGTGGGAAACACGAAGATTTCGATCACAATGTAATGTTTAAATTGTAAATAAGATATCTGCAGTAAATAGCAGCATTGTTTGCAATGCGGCTTTCAATCAGAACATTGTTAAGTCGACCACAGAAAAAAAACGAAAGGTATAGTTTTAACGGTACTAGAATAAGCTTTGAAGAACAAGTTTATCGGTTGTGGCCATCCTGGGATGCTCTTGTCAATATCGTCATTCTACCTCATGGATGATGTCGAGGCAACCGTCATCGACGACCGAGCCTGGTGACATTTTCAGCACTCGACGTATGATGGCCTGAAATTATGATGAAATGGTCCTGACACATCGCGGTTACCAACATTGTGTCTTGACTTAAATGATTTTAAAAGCCCCTCTACGTGTTCATCCCCTAAAGAACAATACGACAAAACTTCGTAGCAACTAATTGGCCAACTTCTGTACACTTTAACAACTAGTTGAATTATGTCCGGACTGAAAAAGTTTCAAGTTTCAAGCAACTATTCGAATTTTCTCGTCTTAAGCTGTGTTTACCCAGTTGAATTTACTGCCAAGTTCCAGTTAATGTAATAGGTGGATACATGTTTTCTGATGGTTAAATGTTAAAACTACAACATACTCTTATAAGAACACTAGGAGCTAACAGTTTTTGTTTGAAGAGCGTTACCTTACAATAACATGAAACCTATATTTTATCTGCCCACTCATACGTAAAAAGAAACCGTTTCCATATTACTATGCAGATAATACTATGTCATATATACTTATGTATGTATGTGTATCCAATCCAGACCCTGATTAGAGCAGCTACGATTCCTTTGTTACTGAAATAGGAATGCAGTGCTCGAGTATCATGGACATAGAGTTGGTACGTAGGATCGCATTACGCCATCTGTTGACAACGTAGCCACGAGTTCAGGTTCGATTGATCTTCGAGAGATTTTCCACAGCGGGCCGCGCTGAGGGGCCGTGGTGTGGAGTCGGTATTGTGTGTGTCGAGGTAGCGGAGCAGAGAGCGAGGAGGCGAGGTAGCGAGGCAGCGCGCGTACGGCGCGAGGTCGACGGCCGCGGCGCCGCGCCCGGTGCGACACGGGGTTGCTTTGCACTTCCGCCTCGCTGCTCTCATTTCCGCATAAATAGTACCTGCTTCACCGTATCAAGATACGGCCTACCGATGTTTCGTTAACACCTCTTCGACATGCGTACGATGAATAGTCTTTTCGTCAAGACAGTCTTGAAAATTTTTATAAACAACAGGTCTTATTCAAGTTTAATTACATAGAAGAAAAGATAAGAGCATAAAATACCGTGACAGCTAACAAAAATAAATTACCAACTAAACCGACTCCGTCCAACTAATCAGCGCAAACCAGCTCCAGTTAAAAGGAGAAACGCAATTTGAAGTTCCCCTTAAAAGTTTCGAAAGCGCAGGAGTGTGGGTGAAATAAAACAAAGGCAGGCACGCGCCCGCCGCGCCACTCATGCTGAGTGCTCTGCTTTGTGGCAGCGGCGATACAATGCAATACGCGATGCACACACCCACGGGCAAGTCGCTGAGCACCGCCAAGTAGGCGCGCGTACGTCCGATGCGGAACCGATATTGTGTTACCTGCTAAATGTACGCCCTCACAATACATCAGCAGTATTTCGTTAGCGAGCAAATATGAACAATGCACACTACCATATTAGAAGTACTGAAAGTTTTGTGAGCATGTTATCATACATAGAATGTATTAAGTTGTGTGTGGGAAAATGAATAGCTCTAATACATATTGCTACTTATTTTTCAAAAATAAACTATTTTTGGATACGTGTTACCTTATTCATTTTCAGCAAGTAAGTAGTAATATTCTCAAACAAGGAAGCCTTTATAGTTTCGCCATGTCCATCTGTCTGTCTGTCTGTCTGTCTGTCTTACCGCGGTTTCGCTCAAAGACGCTTAGCACTAGAAAGTTATTTGTAGGGTACCCACGTTACGGTGACTTTTTTATCGTCTAGCTAGCCCATGGTGTGGGGTGGCGTTGGATAGGTGATTTAAAAATATTGAAGGTGTGCGAAAACCTTTTTCCATCTACGGATCCGTTTCTGACACTTTAGGCTTTAAAGTGCAAATTTTTGTAAGAGAAAAGACAAGTGTCCTCAACGCTGCTAGCTTAACGGCGGTTTTTAGAGCCGTGAAAAAAATTATGGTAGTACCATTTACATATTATGAATTTAAAAGGAAAACTACCACAGCTAAGTAAGCTTATAAGTTAACGAGTACCTAATAGTCGACCAACCTATAAAATGTACCTGGCAATTGTGACGTACGTACTACTACGCGCTACGGAACCATATACTGCGCGTGGCCCGACACGCACTTGGCCGGTATTTATTTATAAATAAACTACGAACTTCTATGTACAGCTAAGATTATCTATATATTTATCGGATAAGATTGTAAATAAATTGAACCAATGGATTTTCTCCAAAAAAGTATTTCCTCCTGATTGCTGGTGTCCTTACGCTCGACCGTGCAGCGAGTAGCGCGGCGGATCATTAGTGAGGTAACACTAATGACCCCTCGATCGCGCAGATCGCCGGAGGAGACAAGCGCTCATCGAGATAGCGCTGCCTTCACCAAATATCGGATTTTCCGTGTCAAGAATTCATAACAAGAATTTTACAAAAACCCGCCTCAGGCCTTCTCAGCCTTAACAGCATTCAAAATCTGCATGCTTTATTTATGAAATTTACAAACCCAAGAGAGACGGCATAAAGTTTATTTGGTATATTTGTTTACAATCATGATTTATTTCATGTTGGAAATATCACACAGTTTAAAATCAATTAAAAATTGCTTGAAAATCAATAGGGTCGATCGTTGCATTTGCATTTTAAGCACTGTAGGTACAGCAGTTTAATGCGCAAATATAAGAACATGCCAGCCGGCGGCGCGCGGCGGCCCCCCACTCGGCGGAGGCTTATCGAGAGATGGCGAGAGAGCACTCTCCTATCTAAAGGGTTGCTTTGTGCCTTCCACGAGAACCACTTTTCAGCACTGAAGACATGCTTCCTTAAAATATACCTATTTTACTTAATAAGCTCTCAGACTCAACCAATTAATTGTGAATGAATTCAAACGCACGTTTTTGCAATAACACGGTAACTCTATAACCTTCCCCCGATAAGCGATCTTCGCAACTTTCCGTGACCTTTAGAACAATACACTAGCTATACAGCAATAGGTAAGGGATAAAACGACAGCGCCCACTTAAAGTAAATGCCAAGACGAATTTATTATACCTCTTGGAACAAAAAACATTTTCACTACAATGTTATAATTTCATTTCAAAGGAAGGAGATGTGTTTAAGATGATAGATAAACAATAAAGTACAGACAATATATCCCGTCAGTGTCTGATAAGCAAATTGTTGGACGCTCCTAGTCTGGTCCAGATAGAATCACCGTAATGGAAGTACGTCACGATTGATTGATATAAGGATATAACTATATCGTTATCCTCTAATTCTGTTCTAATGGAACTGTTAAGGAAGCATTCGAGGGGGGGCCAGTCCTCGTGAAGGAAATGAGTTCAATTTACCATTATCTCGGGGAATTGAGTGGTGCGACCTCGCTGGCCACTTGTTATACTGACTTATTTACTATGACAATCCAACTAGAAAACCATCACGGAAATTGCTCGGTTGCAAATTGGGTGCGCTCTAGTGCTGCGGTGACTCGGAGTTATTGAATACGATTTTTATTGAGTGCTGAGCTTTAGGAATGAGGCCCTTATTTCTTTTCAAAAAAATAGTTTAGCTTTAGAAATAGGAGCCGGTCGGTGCGCGCTGGTATTACGGATTTTACGGCCTTGCGTTCATCGAAACCTTTCCGAATATTTTATAGGGAAGGTAGCTAATATCCATATTTCAGTCCATGTTTTTCTATTTATTTCCCAAAATTCTTGTTTGTTTCCTATCTTTGAATATTTCAGTTTTCTTTGATAAATCTTTCCACTATAACAAACGTGAAAGTTTTTGAGTATGAACCTATAGATCGTATTTTGATGAAATTTTACAATAAATGTAGGTAAGGGTAATTACAAACGGGTGACAGCTTTTTAAAACCAACAAATACTTAGCTATGAAGTTGACTAAGGAAGACCGTCACTGTAATATGTATTTCTATATGGCATGAAAAACTAACATAATATATGGAGAAACAATTGAATTGAAGAGCTGTCGAGGCATACATCAACGTTTCAAGAAGTTCGTTATTTTAGCACTTTCACGAGCTCCTTCAGCAGGTTGATGTATTCTGCTTGTTTTAGAACATCTCTAAAGAGTTATATTTTACGAATGTGCGTATCTCGATATGTTTCAAGTACATCATCAGCTTCCTGCTCTTGTCCCAAGTGTAAGCAACACTTGGGACAAGAGCAGGAAGCTGATGATGCATGTCATTCATCACACAATAAGACAAAGAAAAGATAGGGATATTTTCTTTAACCTACCTCTCTGACCATTAATTCACACTCAATTTTATTCAAATCTCTTTTAGTCTTTCACTAGCTTTACCCTTCCTTATCCCACCCATGTTAGGGTCAACTTCCAGTCTAATCGGATGCAGCTGAATACCAGTATTTTACAAGGTGCGATTGTAATTCTCACCTTCACAACCCAGTAACTGGGTAACACCGTATCCCTTGGCAAAACAAAGCCATAATTTTTACCAGAGGGGGGCTAAAAAGGCCACGGAGTATCATCATATTAGGTCTTTACCTATGAAATTGCCGTTCTGCAGTACTGGCCATTTCAAATCAAAATAATTTTTGTTTGGCTAAGAATTCTAACTTCAAATTAATTTTATTTTAAAAACATGTTTATTTTTTCAAAAGTAGTCATTTGGTTATTGATTAGTGTTACATTTTCATCGCATTTCAATCTTTTTCGTCATCATGAATACTTTAAAAATTCGAGTAATTATGAAATATGAATACCGTCGTGGCAGCAACGCGGCACAAGCGGCACGCAACATCAACGACGTTTACGGAGCTAACACTACAAACCAACGCACCACCTGTTATTGGTATTGCTTCTTACCAAACGGGGTGAGCATTACTGCAGATGTGTACTGTGAAGAACTGAACACAATGATGGAGAAGCTGGCACATCTCCAACCAGCATTGGTCAATCGCTCGTCTCCGCTGCTCCTGCACGACAGCACGCGACCTCATACTGCACAGCAGACGATCTCCAAGTTGCAAGAACTGGGGTTGGAAGCTCTCCGTCATCCGCCCTACTCACCAGACCTTGCGCCTACAGACTACTACTTTTTCCAGAATTTGGATAACTTCTTGGCGGGAAAAATAATCAATACCCGAGAGGCAGTACAAAATGCCTTTAAAGAATTTGTTGCCTAGTCCAGCTGATTTCTTTAAGAAGGGCATCATTAAACTGCCACTGCGTTGGCAAAGATGCATTGATTGCATGGGTGATTATTTCGATTAATACAAATAAAAAATACTTACATGAAAAAAAATCGTTTAAATTTTTTAATACAAAACGGCAATTTCATAGGTAAAGATCTATTATTAGAATCCTAATATTTATCACACTACTAAGTATCTGTCAAATTTCATTTTCATCTTTATCGCTTACAAAAATTTGACAGTGACAGGTAGCGTGATTTGCTTTCTGTTTCTGCTATAGTGACCTTTTTAGACGCGCTAACTAAGGCAAATCAAAAGGAAATTAATTGTTTCCACCGATATGCATGTATTTAATAAGAACAATTCGCTTGCTTGCAGCGGGTGCGACGACGTGCAGCGGTCGCTGGAGCTGCTGGACCAGGTGCTGAGCGAGTACGACGAGGGCGAACCGCGCTCGCTGGAGGCGCGCGTGCCGCCCCCGCCGGCGACCCCCGCCACCCCTGCCACCCCTGCCACCCCCGCCACGCCCGCCACCGACGACGACTCGCCGCTCGCTGGACACACCTCCGAGGACGATGGATACATGAGCATGAACGGCAGGAGGTTAGCAACTCGTCCTTGTAGAGATCCTTACTCAAGACAGACGTTGTAAAAAAAGAGGAGTCATCTTAACTAACGCAAAAAAGACCTCATTATCTGGTATAAATTTCAACTGGCTAGGTCCACCCGTTCCTGAGAAAATCAGTGGTGACACACGGACAGACAGACGACAAGAGAGTGATCTTTCAAGGGTCTCTTATTCAATTTACGGGTACAAGCATCACAATGATTGCGTCATGTATCTACTGAGCAAGATGATAAATGTGCTTAATGCAACGGATGCTTTTAAACTTCAGTAAATCAGTAAACTCGATAACTCGCAACATCCTGCTAGATCTTGGTAGGAAACCAAAGGAGGAGACACAAGACGACTAATCAAAACGATTGAATTGACGTTTCAATTGAGGTACTTACCTAATTATTTAATCATAAAGTGGGGTCTTATAACTAATTAATTACCTATTCATATCTTTCGAACCATTTTCAAAATTTCTGTGGTTATTTTTTTTCCAAAAAAATGCTCCTTAACACTGGTCAAACCCACATTGTTTTCACAGACCTATCGAATTCGTACCCTATTGATTCCAATCTTGCAAATGCAAATATAGACGCTGGTCCTAATAATAACGCGTCCACTTTAGTCCACGACAATAGACAATGATAGCAGATAATGGCTGATAATGTAGGTAGGTACATATACCCAACCGAAGCCGTCCTATTGTTGCTAGACAGGTCCATAGCCAGCTCTACCTCTGTATTAGGTACAATAACGTTCTACGCGCCTAATAGTAGCAGTAGGTATATGTAATATGCATATTTTATTATTAGATGTAGCGTATCTAATCTACAGATCACCTTAGTGACATTTAATTATATAAAATTCTAATTTATTTATTCTAAAATTCAAAGAACACTTAAACCTTTTTAGTCTCTTATCTTGGGTTACGGTCAGTAAAGGATGTATTTAAAGATTAATACGACCTTAAAATGCGCCTGGAGCAGACTAGATGCAAAAGGCGGCGTTCCGAGTGTTGTTGCTCAACTTGGCAGGAGCCAGCAGCAGACCGTAATAGGCTTAATTGACTGATATGTCCACGTCTAGAGGAGGTAAAAATAACCAAATAACCTAACCTGTAGCAGTCCAACAGTAGGGCAATGAACTATTTTCATTCAGAGACAGGACACGAGAACTATTAACTGTATTAATTAGTTCAGCTATCAATATAATTCAGTTATTTAAACCCAGGTTTTCTAATGACGCCTTTTCTTTATCAATGTTAGTAAATCTTAGACCTAGGTAACGTGTACGGTAATTTAAGACAGCTAACACTGTAGTGTAGTATCGTAGACCACCGGTAATTTTCCGGACTGTGCCGCCATGGGATCTGGAGGCGAGAGCCCGCGCGCTCATTTACGAGTGGCGCGTGGAGGCGCAACGCCGGGCGAGACTCCTCTGCCGCGACAAATCGTGGCAAGGCGGACGGAGCTCCGGCAAGATCTCATGGCTCAGCGCTGGGCACGCCACAATCCAGGCGATTAGTCCCCTTTTTGAGGAATGGCTGGAGCGGCGTCACGGCGTCCTTACCTTCCGCCAAGGTACTCACCAGACACGGTTGTTTCGGGAGATACCTGTTTCGGATTCGGCGGGAGGACACGCCCGGGTGTCATCACTGCGAGGATCGCCCGGAGAACACTGTGGAGCATACGGTGGAGGTCTGCCCTGCTTGGGCGAATAACCGCCGGGTCCTCGTTGAGGCGATCAGCGGCGGCGACCTCTCGCGACCGGCCCTGGTTCAATCTATGGTCCGGAGCGAGGAGGCATGGGAAGCGGTCATCTTCTTCTGTGAAGCAGTAATGCTAGCGAAGGAGGATGCCGAACGTGTGAGAGAGAGGGAAACCTCACGACCCAGCCGCCGCAACAGAAGACGTCCCGGGCGTCGGGGGTCGCAGGGAGATTTCCGGCCACCGTAGGCGCGGGCCTGAAAAAAAAAAAGACCACCGGTAATGTTTCCTTACTAATCTGTCTGTTCGCGTTACATTTCAGAGCGAAGTTCGCGCTGGGTTTCCGTCCCACGGAGGAGCGCGAGGAGCCTTCGCCCCCGGATCCGCCGTCGCCGCGCTCGCCGCCACCGCCCGAGGAGGCCCAGCGCATCATCTCCACCTTACTGCCCAAGTAAGTTTCTACATATAACTACGGCAACTCAGTTACTGCCTCAAAGACTGGACTGACTGGACATTGAAACATGAAATCCCAAAAAAAACTGTCTTTAGGATTCCCCTAAAGCTAGTGATTTTTGCTCTTATTTTAGCAAACAAATTAACTCATCTACCAGTTTAAGGTAGATACTTTAGTAAGTAGGTACTGTCTTCTTAAGCAACACTCTGGCTTTCCCAAAATAGGCTCAAGAGTCAAGTCTCACTGCGGAATCGGTATTCTAATAGCTACAATGGGGGCTTCAAGTTACTAGTTAATATAACATATACGGAAGGTCATATTTATCACAAAATAAGTCGAGACAATCGGACAAAGTCAAAGTTATTTCAATTAGGCCATTAAACGGCACTTTTGAACGTCACCATTACATTTAAAATAACATAGTGACTCTACTGTCCATTCGGAAGGGTAGTTTCTTATGGAGAAGAACGGACAAGAAACTCCATAGTTACTCCTTACAAATCAATGTTTGTGGTATACAAAACTTTTGTTAATATATGTGAGGACCATGAACCTAGAGTATGCAGAGGTAGACTTTTTAATTTTCTAAATAAGTACATGGTACTCACATATTTACAAATATTGGAACCATTAATTAGCAGAATGTGAGTGAACAGAAAAATAAAAACCCAAAAATTAAACAGTAGGTATAAAGTAAATACATAAACCAACCAGTTTGATCTTGTCTCCACCATTGATTGTCCTATGGAGCAGGACCAGCATGTTTCCAAGCATTCTTATCCTGAATGTAATCTTCTAATTTGTAATATTCTGGTTTACAAAGTGTACTTTTAATGTAGGTTTTAAATTTTCTTTCATTTAGTCCTAATATGTCATAAGGTATTTTATTGTAACATTTAACACAGTACCCCATGAAAGATGTGTGTACTTTAGCTAATCTATAAAATGGTTGATCTAATTTATCTTTATTTCCAGTATTAATATTATGTCTATCACAAATTTTACTAAAAAGATGACGATTTTTCCGTAAACCACGGGCTAGCTCACGATCGATGGATAGCAATGGGTACTACCATTGCATTCCTACAAAGGAGACCTTTTTAAAAATTATGACGCCCCGGCTAATACCTCTTAACCAGTCAGGCTCCGCAAAATTAAAAGACAATAGTAAGACACTAGATAGTTGTCCCGAAAGGGGGCTTACTGACTTACCTATAATTTCTCGCGAATAAAACTGCGGAGTGGATTTAGTAGCACTTCGGATGGGTAAGGTTGGTGAGTTTAGTGGTAAAGCGCCTGAAGAAAATTGAAAATGCATGAGCGAGCAAAGCGAGCTTAGCGAGCTTGAAATTTTTTTAAACTTTGTCTCGGATAAGTTAGATTTCCTTTTTTATCACAGAAACGGTTGTCCCTATGTTGACCCAAGAATGCTAGAGCGAGCGAAGCGAGCAAATTTCTAGCGCATCACCTAGGAATCTGGGATAGATAAATTTATTTTTAACTAATACAAATATAGAAGTTACTTTAGCGACTTTTACCAAAGTTCGAGAACTAAAGATGCAAAAATGAGGTACAATGTAGTCGGATAGAAGGTGGCACGGAAAGATAAGATCTTTATCTGTTCTGTGGGTAAGATCCTCTTTTAGCTATCCATACAGATGTAAAAGTAATGTTGTCCACTTATGACTTTTATACAATGTATAAAACTCTGATAAGCAAGGATGTCAGAGCGAGCGCAGCGAGCTTGAAAAGTTCCAGACGGGCAGAACCCGCTTTTTACTATCCACTTTTCCACCCTGTCCACGTCCATTAATATTTGGGTTGATTAGATAAAATACTAAACATAAACAATGTTTACATCAATACAATTTTATTTTTATAACCTGTCGTTACTTTGTTTTCCTTTTTAGGGTTGCGAACATGCGTAAAAAACGGAACCCTTATATATGATCACTCGGGTGTATGTCTGTCCGTCTGTCTGTCACAGCCAGTTTGCTCTGGATGTACTGGCCGATTCTGTTGAAATTTGGTGTAAATATGGACTTCTGTGACCCAAACACGGATGCTTCTTGTAATTATTTTTTTAGTATGTTGGTCCCTTTTGGAGGTGAAACTAGAAAATTAAAAAAATAGTTTTTCAAACTGTATCGTGTGACATGAAATGAAAGGGATGAAGGGATGGGTGAGGATTTCAATTATAATTTTTCATAATTTTTAAATAAATGGTTTTGTAGTTTTGAAAAAAAAATGCAAATAAGTGATTGGTCTATACGGTATAGACTAATTACTTATCTGCATTTTTTGTCTGTAATCTTTAGGTATAGACTATACCTATAAGAAAGAAGCCAATATAAGAAGTCTGTAGTGTTAAAATAACATGTTAAAAAATTAAATTGGTTTGGAACCCTTTGCATGCGAGTCCGACTCGAACTTGGCCAGTTTTTTTTTTTGGAGATGTTTAGTAGTTTTGTGTTCTTATTTTTTTAAACTTCTTCATTTAGGTACTAAAATTGGTTTTAAACTGTTGCAATTAAATAAATAAATACAAATTATAAATTGAGAATGGAAATAGAGTATTGAATGACGCGACAGGGATTGCGCGCTGTTGAAGTTATTTTGTGACTCTGAGTGCAAGAGATAGGTAGTTTAACTCAAAATAATTGTCAATTTTTAGAAGGTTTATCAATTTGACGTGTGCGATTTTGGCTGGATCATGACCCCCACGACCCCATTATTGGCATCTTTTCTAACAACAAAGTAATAAAATTGTCCAGCCTAGAATTTGCAATCGGCCCCCAAACATTCTTGGGTGAAAATTACTTTTACTTTATTATATACGCCTATGCATATCGTCGCTATCGATCAGGTGCAACAGTGGTCAAACACCATCTTTATTCAATAGTAGGTACTACCTGTCAAGTGACTAATAATTTCATACCAATGTTTCAGAGTGTCACCAGCGAACTCAGCAAAGCGAACGATATCCGCAGAACAGCGGGAGGCAGAGGAGAGGCTGGACTCCATTATCAGCGTGAACGGCATCACCACGGCCACGCAGACCACTTTTGTAAGTACCTAGTGGATGTATTTTATACCTACAGAGTGGATTTTGAGACGGAGCAGAAAGGGCAGAGGTTACCATAGCCGTTTTTGCTACAGGAAAACGTTTTTAGGAGACTGAATTTCTTAGTTAACAATAAATTTGCAATTTATACAAAAAGAATCCGCACAAGGAAAAAATATATTCTTTAATTTGGTCTATCTTTATTCAGCCCAAAACCAGGCACCAGCGTCCGTACGGGTGGGAAAAAGACACGGAAGCTAACGGCTTCCAACTGCAGCAGCCGCCCGTGCCGCCGTACCGGTTCGCGTCGCTGCAGCACGGCGCGCGCCCGCCGCCGCCCGACGCGCCCGCCTGGCTGCCGCCGCGCCACAACGCGCCTCCAGCAAGCCTCAAGAAGTCACCCAGTGTGGAGAACCCACCGGTCTTTCCCTTCATGGGTTTCTCCAGTGAATTTAACGACAAACCATACAATGAACACCCAGTCACAATATATCCAGGCCCAAATATACAGTTCAAAAAAGAACCAGCACATTCACCGACATACAACGTACCAAAAATGTCACCTTCCAACACGAAAAGCTCAGAAAGAAAGAGCAGTATGAAACGCGACAGCAGGTCGGACGGTGAAATGTTATCACCCAAAGGAAAATTACCTCCGCGGACTCTCGCCGGTTCTATGGAGCGACATAGAGAAGTGTGTAGAGGATCTACGGAGGACGTGGTTGTGAGCTGCAAGAGGAGAAGTTCCAGTAAGAGTAACGACGAGGAGCACTTTTCGGACGATTCGCTGGAGGAGTCGTTCCCGCCGCCGCCGCCCGCTGTTACTACGCCTTCGAAACGCAATTCCATAGCTTGGGAAGTGTCACTCGATGGTGATGACCCTCTACTTACACCAGGAAGCACAAAGGTAGTTGTTTATTAAATTACGTTCATTGCGTCACCTGTTAAGCGTTTAATTGGTCATTTACGTTTAATTACCGTGGTCAAAAGTCGATGGTCTGATTAGGCAACAAATACGATGCAATTTCACTAAGGGCTGCAGTTTGAAAAACATATCCCTTAGAAATTGGGTCCACAATCATATCATCGTCCTACCTATTTAGTAAACTACCTACTGTTAGTTTTAATTACCTACGTAGCTACTATCAAGTTTATCTGTAGTTAACTTCATAAATGTAATGTCTTGTTTACAGGTTATAGGCCGACGAAGAAGAAAGTCAGGCGATCAGTCACACTCTAGCACAAGCTCAATACCACAAAGAGTAGACGATGATTGGGGAGAGGAATACTGGCCGCCGCCGCCGCCACCGACGCAGTGCGAGGCGCTCGCGTCGCCTACGTCTGATGCCGAACAAGAGAGCCGACGAGCTCAGGATCTAGCGTGCGGTACATACGTCATCAGAAAGGGCAAAAATCGGAAACAGTTACCAAGTTTCAACAAGAACGCAACCAGCAAATCTCCCACCAACCTTGTTAATAGCCACAGTTTGAATAGAAGTTTAGACACTGATAAGTCCATCGATGGGTCGAGCATATCAATCAGCGGCTCCGGATCGGTAGGCTCCTACAACTCTCGACCGAGCTCAGATTTGAGTTTGCCACAATCTCGCTACAGTGTTGACCTAAACTCGAGACTGAGTCGTGAGCTTAACACGCCAAACTCTAGATATAGTATAGATCTTTGCACACCGAATTCTAGATTGAGTAAAGAGATAACATCGCCGAAATCTCGTCTTAGTTTAGATCTAAATAACGGTCCAGATAGATATATCGCTCAGGAGTACTTCGGCCATAGTCCCAAAAGCCGAAAAACACACAGTGAGAAAAGCGCTCACACGTCAAAGATTCCGAGCAAACTGTCTCCGCAAAATAGGTTTTCTGATTTTAAGAAGTATTCATCGACTTTCGATAATATTCAGTCACTAATAAGGGAAGGAAAAGTAGAAGAGACACCAGCGACGGAGTGCAACGAAACCGTGAGCGAGCTGAGCACGGTGCCGCCCAGCATGGTGCGCGTGGTGTCGCTGCCCAGCCTGGGCGAGGAGGGCGGCGCGGCGCGCACGGCGCTCATCACCACGGTGCCGGAGGAGGACGCAGACGCCGAGCCCGGCTCCAGCGGAGACTCCTCGCCGCTGCGCAAGATCGAGAACAATATTAGCGCTATATTAAGTCAAGGTCGGGACCAAAAACATTTTACCCCATATATACCTAAAGACTGGAATATTCATAAGGATGAATACTGTGATGACGTATCTAAAGATATATTAGAAAACAATTTCCGTTATAGTTCTAGAGAGAGACAAAAGAGACATGATATACAGAAATCGTCGAGTCACAATGAAATACAGAATCAACGGTCGATAGACCGACGTGACCGTTCGAAAAGGTCGAACAGTATGCATAAATCCACGAGCGCCAAAGATGTTCCAGTTAGCTTGATGCGGCAGCCATCTTCGTCAGACTCAGCGGTATCGAGCGGCGGAGACTTCCCCCTCAATGTTCAAATAGTAGAGCACTCGTACAGGCACCCACCGTTACCGTTGCCCCCATCGCCGATATTAGGGCATGAGATGGGGCCTCTGCCACAAACCCCGGAATCGCCAAAGTTTCCTCCGCTACCTCCTTCGCCTGTGCAGGAGGTTGAAGATGAATATACGGAAATTATGCAGCCTTCAGAGAAACGACATGTAAAGAAAGCCGACACGTTACCTACCCCGACGATGGAGTCTAGGAGAAGGTACGCTAAATGAATTTTAAAATAAGTGCTGTATTTGGAAAGAGATAATTTATATTGTAAATGAAAAAAGCATCTTAAATGATGTTCTCACATAAATATTTTGTTGTTTAGGCCTTCGGAGCCCCCCGCGGTGCCGCCGCATCGTGACACTACAAATAGCCTAAAGACGCGCTCTATGGAAACCAGTTACAACAAAAACAGGAGAAGCAGCAACTTCAAGAGTGGATCAACAGACAGAAGAACGCTACCTACAGGTATGAGTTCTAATTGATTTAACTGTTATTGCTTGTACAGTCTGTGACCAACATTATCTGAGCCACTTGCCTATTAGCGAATAATAGTCAAGTGGGTTAGATAATGTTGGTCACAGACTGTACTAACAACTTGGTCAGAAGCAGTCTACCTAATACCTACGACAGTCGGTGAGTCGAAATAGGGACCGTGCACGACGTTGACTATGCCTTTTAGTGTCGCATATTCTAAGTTTTAAGAGTCAGAATACTTGAAATTGACGCTTTTGTGCTGCCATCTGTGGTTCCTACACGCTCAGTGCAGGGGAACGTGCACGAAGAAGACTGTGCCATCTAGCGTAGATATTTTGAATTTTATGCTTGAAACATACTTAACTGTGACATTTCTGTGCTGCCACCTATAGCTTCTGCACGCTCTCTATACAAAAATTTGCAGTTTTGAGAATTGAACCCTATTTATTCTCGTGTATTTTTAAAAAAGTATTTCTTAAAGTATGGCCAAATGTCTGACGATAATGAAGTAGGTATGAAACGTTCTAATTTGCTCTACTCGTAAAATTTTACTGGAAAACTGCGTGTTAGTAATTATTCATTACCATTTCCAAAAAAAATAACTTGACCGTTCGTCAGAGGGCCAATACTAATCATTTTTAATAGTACCCCTAACCCCTAAATTAATATTAACACATTGTCTGCCAGACAAATAGACACAATAGAAAATGTATTGTTTGTCGGTCACCGTTGACCGACGCGGCAGTGAATGTGTTAATAAAGAAATCGAAGAATTAGCTATCAACAATTTTCAAGCAAGCAAGCTATCATAGGCGTGCTTATAAAACAACAAAGGACACTGACCAAAAGTGATCTGTGAACCAATAGAGATATTGTTGTGGTATTTATGTGGCGATATCTTAACTATACCCTTGTGTAAAGGGGCATCAAAATCTGACCAGGCAGTTTTGAGAAATATAATTAATGTTTTAATGCCACTTACATTTATTTTAACCACTTTCTATCGGGTATTTCTGACTTTGACACACCTAATTAATGTGTCTCTCTGCTACAAAAAGTCACTTCTCACCTCAACAGTACCGAATCTCAGTATGTTTTTCGTTTTAACCGACTTAAAAAAAGGAGGAGGTTCTCTTGTCGTCGGAATCTTTCGTCGTCGGAAGCCTCAACTGCTATACAGTTTTGACAGATTGCGACTGACATGCGAACAAACTAATTTCGGAAGTCGTTGTCAAAAAACAAAGAAACAAATCCAAAAACACGGACTTAAGTTATTTTATACATGTTTTTATTTGGAAGTTAGTTGTTATTTTTTTGTATTTCTTTATTATTTTTCACTTTAAAGAGACGATTTTTTACAACTTAGTTGACATTCCCATGTGCGTACCCCCAGAGCGTACCGGCGTGATGTTATGTTGTGACCTGGTGTAAACAATAAACAGAAATGCAATTCCAGCAATCGTGGTCCATTTGCTATCATTTGTTGGGGAGTTCCGTTTCCTATCTCCGAAGTTCTTCAATTGGTCTTCACCAAAACGAAACGGGCCCACTCCGAGAAAATAGTCTTTCTAAATAATAGAGATCCCTCTATTTCTCAAGAATTCCATCATCTGATCCTAATCTAATGACGATGGAACCTCCTGGAAAGTCTACCTTTTGAAACAAAGAATTTCCCAAATCGGTCTTCGAGAAATCGGGGAAGAAAGGAAGAATCGAGGAAGATTTTGAGGAATGGAGAACCTCCTCCTTTTTTGCAGTAGGTTAATCAGTAGAATTGACACTCTGGTATCCAACAATAATACTAAAACAAATATGGAAGACATAACACCTAATCGTATCCTGTACTCTTTATCTTCATTTCTAACGAAACACACCTTTATAAAACTTGCAGACATCAGCGCGAGCGGAGCCAGGCGACGGACCCTGCAGCGCCAGTCACGCGAAGCGGCGGCGTCGGGGCGCGGGCCGCTACAGACATCAGCCAGCCTGCCCGAGACGCCGGTGTTCGCGCGCGGCTGCGACGTGCCTCGCACGCCACCCAGGAACTCCACCGGGCCCCCTCGGAACAACACCATGAATTCTATACAGTCGATAGGTTAGCTCAATTTTTAAATCAAAATTTTATTTATCATACGATGACAGAAAAAGCAAACTTCCCTCTGTTTCTCTTTTTCTTTCTTTCTTTCATACCCTTTCTCAGACCGATGACGAAAAGGCCGCCTCTTAGTTAAAGGAACTGTGCTAATATAGGTACCTAATTACATGCCAATGTTTTTGACATAAACTTGACTTGTGGTTCAAACACGTTGAATACTAGACTCGTTATGGATTTCGTTAAAGTAGTAAATAGGTTTATCTCTGGATGCACAATTATCAAATGACAGTGTCAGGTGCTTACTTACCAAAACCCACCCGTGCTCCTTCAGATGTCCATTGCGTTCCAGGGCTGCGGAAACTTTTTTGAAATAATGACATAAAGAAGAATTCTGCAACCCTGCCACGAAAACAGGCTACCAACATGAGTCAAGTACCTAATCCTATAAATCGCCATAACACAATTTCCTAAGCTTTACGAAAGTGTTTTCGATAAACGATAAATACTCTTCCAACACTTTTGCAATACGACACAGATAACAAACATGTGTGTAATTATGATATACGATGAACATCAAACAAAAAAATCGCAATCCATACAATGCAATTTGTTGCTATTGCTACGAAAGTGCTACGAGATTGCTACGACGCCGTTTATATTTTTTGACCTTAGCCTAAATTTTCGTTGATAAAGACAAAGACCAGAAAAGTACTAGTCTTACGTTATTTTTAATTTTAAAATAATGGAGGTAATTAAGTTTACAAGCATTCTGTGATGAGTAACTACCTATTATGATCCTAAATTAGTGTGGTGAGATAGACCGATGGGATTGTCTTAGTGTTAGGCTGCCATTGACATTCTTTGAGTGTAAAGTCCTAGAAATAATTAATTTAAATTGTACTTAAAATGAAATTTCGCATAGTCTTTTGCTGAGAAAGTGCTACGAGACTGCTACGACGCCGCAGAGTTCATTTTTTAACTTTTTCGAAATTTTCTGCGATAAACACACTTAACTACACACACACACACACGCACACTTAACTTATTTTTACTTCACTCCCGAGTGTCTTGCGTGCAGATATTATAATGTATAGATTAAACTTATCGTTAAATCAAATTACACTCCTTCTTTTCGAGTCGATGATAAATACCTTAGTCTGTTTCAGCCCAGCAGATGGCTACGCTTGCAGCATCGGTGACATTCAAAGAGCAGGTGTTAGGGCACTTGGGAAACGTACCAGTGTGTGATTCATGTTCTGAACGGGCGCACCGAACTCGCTTTGGGTATCCAACGAGTCTATCAAATCCCATTTCTCCAAGTTGTCTTTGCAGCCTACTTAGGTGCGCAACCGATTGAGTACTTTCCTTAAAGGCCACTGCAGATCACGTCTAGATGACAAATAGAGGGTAGGAGACAGATGTTCCACTCGCCCTTAGAATTTGATTTTACTTATAGTTGATTCAATATGTCGAGTGGACATATACCTAGTAGTAGTTGTACTCGCAACTATTTGATTTCTGGGAACTTAGATGACTTTATTTCGATGCTTTATTTGATGCGTTTATTTCGATGATAACAATAATTCAAGTAAAACCTACATGAGGTTGAGAAGATGACCAGATTTACTTTGAAGCCTTCGGTTAGGGCTGATTTTTTTGCAGTCAGATGGATTTTAACTTAAGAAAAAATACGGTTGTATGAAAATTAATATTTCCTTTACAAAAGCCGTGCAATAACGGTCATTCACCCACATACATTTATTGTCTTTCTTAATATCAAAAACAGAAATAATGCCATAAAGCTGTCCTGAATCGACTTCTCTATATCGATCTAATGTGGAAACGTCGACTCTAGTAATGAAAAACAGTTCATAATTTGTGTTCGAGTATCAACTAAGGGAAATTAAGGAAAGGCCAATATTCTTTAATATAGGTACGTTTATCTGGCCCCTACTATAATCGGGTACATTAGTAACAGATGTCATATTTATGGGATACCGTAACACAGTCTGATTCTGCCAAAACGATGAGATTAAATAGCCGCTCTATTCCGTCAACATCTCACCATGTAAACAAAACAAAAGGTGTAGTGAACTTGAAGTTAATGACCACGACATCTAAGTTTGGATCGACAGCTCGCTTCATATTCCCTTCACCGTATCTTACATGGTGAGATATTTACAGAATTGCACCGCTGATACTTAGCGTACTTAACTTATTCAAATTAAACTGCTCCAAATCATTTATTTCGAACATTATTTTAGTCATCCTAACATTCATTGCCATTTTGCTTTTTGCGTTATGTTTGCAACAATCAGAATTATTGTTAATTTAATTAGATTTAAAGTAGGTACTTAGAATCGCGCGTTGCAGAAGGAAAATAATGTTGTCTTACATGTACGTCATACAGTCCATATAAAACAGGTTTGAATAACAATTGTTCTATTTAATATCACTCATCAAAAGCATTCAGCGCCACAAGATACGGGAATATAATAATATAAGATACGGGACTGGCCTGTTGGTCTAGTGGTTAGTGACCCTGACTGCTATGCCAGAGGTTGTGGGTTCGATTCCCACCCAGGACAAATGTTTGTGTGATGAGCATGATCATTTGTTCTGTGTCTGGGTGTAGTTATCTATAATATGTATGTATTTAGAAATATATAAGTATGTTTATCAGTTGTCTAGTACCCATAACACAAGCTCTGCTTAGCTTGGGACTAGATGGCGTTGTGTGATAGTTGTGTGGAATATTATTATTTTTTTTATTATATTATATGTTCAAGCGTTCCGGCAGCCTGGGTACGCTATACCCTGTTAGCAGCAGATCAATGTAACATGACAGAGAAATAATATATTTCGATATTAAATAAACCATTAATACAAAAGGCCCCTTAAAAATACTTAGGATATCATACCATACTTTAGCGAAAAAAACTTAAAAAAAAAAAAACAACCGACTTCCAAAAACAAAACACTTCAAGGTACAAAATAACTTCGGAAGAAAGAAAAAAACTTTAATTTCTGAAGTCGGTGGTTTTGGTTATTTTTTCGTTTTTTTGACTTTTGTTTTTGGAAGTCGGTTGTATTTTTTGTAAAAAAGTTTTTTATTTTTCACTTTTTAGTGAAAATCCAAACCGGCTTTACTTTGGGATTCTTTTTTAATTGCATTTTTTGCTAGATCGCTGATAGTTAAGATAATGTATTTATATTTACACATTAAGTAGGAATTAAAGTATAAGAATAATGTGAAACAATGACACTTGCATAGGTAGCAAGCGTACTTTAACGTAACTACTAAACAAACAGGTAATTTGCATGTAGATAGGCCAAGTCTCGCAAATTGCCTATTAATATGGCAAGTAGGTAAGTACTAATAATACCTAAAAACCATAACCGCACCTATGACGTCATGTATGGTGTTGTTCGATAATTGAAATACCTACCTAGTCATAAAAACGTTTATGTTTATAATGCTCTTAAGTCACCACGTGCTCCTTGAGCTCCTTTATGAAACTTCACAAAAGGTTTAACGACACAACGTGACGTACTTATTAATAATAGAATTGTCATATTTATTTCCAACAGAATAATGAAAAAGGCAGATCTTAAACTTGCATTTTATTATTTGTAAAAGTCCAATCGTTTTAAATAAATCAATAATTTTCAAATAATTGTAGGCTATAAGCTGTTTAATGCTTAACAAATCCAGTGCCTACTAACTTATAATGTAGTACTGCTTGCCTTTTGGTAGGTCACATGGGCGCATTGAAGTTTCCTCCTGACAGTTCGTAACAAACAGATAAAATAAGGAAACAGGATACATTTTGTTGCAGCAAGCGTCCCAGTATTATGATTTAATACATGATGGTATGCGCTTACGGATAAAAAGATCACTAAATGTCGTGCTTGACCTCGGGTTTGATTCTCCAAAAAATATAACCGACTTCCAAAAAACCACTACAAATTATAATATTTTCTATTTTTCACTTTTAAGTGGTGATACTTGGACGACGTCTTCATCTACACAAAAATAGAAATACGCAAAAATGCTCATAAAAAAAACTACTGAACCAAATTGAATCACTTTTTTACGGGACCAAATGGCAAATGTCGAACTAAGAATCACACAAAAATCAGAACCTCGGAATAATCAGTCTACATAATTATATAAAACAAAAAAAAACATACCCGCCGAATTGAGAACATCCTCCTTTTTTGGAAGTCGGTTAAAAAGACTGCCTAGCCAAACCACTGACATGTGATATCCAGATGCCTATATTAGCCCATGTGATGTATTTAATAAAACGGATGCCTGGGAAGACTGTTCAGCAAGAGCCCAATCAGCTTACCTACATTGGACTTTGGCTGGACAGTCTACCGCGTTGCTGTCTAACCTCTGTTTGTTACTGATTTCGTATTTCTGAAACCTCAAACATAAGTGTATAGCCAGTCGTGCAGTTAAAATTAATAACAATCCATCTATCGTTTCTCTAGTCTTCCCTCCCACTCTTGAATCCATCCACATTTATATTCAAAACTTTCCCCACGACATTTTGTGCTTTATCTTGAAGCTATTGTTGTCTTGTATAACATCATTGAACGCAAATAAAGATCAAGTATGATTAGCAGAATTAGTAATGTAGTTGACTCCAAATCTAGGGGTTATATTAATAAAGTATATTTTTGTGTGTTCAGGGAGTTCGGCGACGCTGGGCGGGTACGGGCGCGGCTCGGTGATGGGCGCCACCGGCGTGTGCACCGGCGCCGACCTGCTGCGGCTCGGCGGCCCGCCGCGCGGCTGGTACCCTCGCCAGAGACACAGGTGAGCACCGCCAGCAAACGCTACAGGCGACAAATTAATATCTGCTAGGAGATGAGCTGAATATGCATTTAAACCCAACAATCGGGTATAAACCCGGTTCATTGCCCATCTGGATGGGCAAGAGAAGAGTTTAAACCCTGTAGATTGCAAATATTGGCTCCCACTACGTTCTTCACCATCAACTACCTTCTATAAAAATAGATAAAGAAAGACTCTTGAATACTGTTATATCAGCTATTAGGATTTTGTAATAATGTATCCTGCTTTAAAACTTAAACTTAAACGAAACCTAACTTATTTCCTGAAGCTGTTACAAATGCTAAAAATAAACTTTAAAGCAAACTGGATATCTACGTGTATGAGTGCGATGATTTTTATCTTACCAGTCACTAAAATAATTCTTTCAGCTGATTATTTTACGTAAAAAGACAAAACACAGGGAGGAAATACTTTAACTAAATAGTTAGTCATGCATTTCCTATAGTCTTGATAAATAAACGTTAAATTTGAGTGGGTATCAATTAAATAGGTAGGAATAGTTTCGGGATTTTTAACCGCCATGCTTTATTAGGTTGTATAGTTGTTTCCTCCATCACATAAGCACACTATGCAGCCTTTTCAATAAGTGAGGAAAACTGAAGCACCCACTCGTTGTTTACCCTATAGTCTCGACGCTTTTAATAACTAGATGTAATTTAAACCAGGACAATATACGATGTTTAATATGTAATTATATTTATTTTACTATCCGCGTACTAAGGAAAATTAAACTTGGAAAACAACAAAATAACAACCAAAATACAGCTCACCCGTCCCTGAAACTATTCATATTTGCTTCGTTTTATACGGCTGTGTTGTATAATTCGAATAAAATACCAATCCTTAAAAATTAATCCAATTTTGAGGTAAACTGCATTTCTAGACCAGCCTTGTGGGCGCATTACAGAATTGGTATCTACCTACTTACTTACCAACAGTTATTCCAAAGAGAAAACTAATTTATCATAGTGACGATGAACTACAAAACCACAATCTTAATCAATTATTTCATGATTGTCCATTCCAGTTATGCCTATATGATATTTTTGTGGTTTCGGTAGGTAGGTAATAGGACTAATGTAACATGTTTAGGAAAACTTGGACATACTAACTACCTTACGAGCCTTATTTAAATCGACCATGTTCTGAAGCTTCTTGACCAGCTAACTTTAAGTTATACGCTCTTAAAGCGGTTTGCGGTTAAGCTTTTTCAAAGAAGGGTCACAGTTTATACAAAATAACCCCACGTCCTACAGAAAATAAAAGTTACTAAGGTATGCTAAAAAATATTATGCAAACGAGTATAACATACCTACTTCCGTAACCCATTCTCTTACAAGTCTAACATAATATGGAAAAAAAAATGCTATGAATATTCGTGCAAAAGCTATGTAAGATGAATAAACTGGATTCGGAAATATTAATAAGGTCACTTTTTTGAGATATTTTTCGTTACGTGGAGTAATTTTGAGCCTTCTTCGTTATTATAACGTTCTTAACTCACTTGAGCAGCTCTCTAACCAATCTGCTTACCGGCAGGCCCGCTTCAACGGAGCACCTGGACCGACTAACAGCCTCGTCCAAGATGGCGGTGGAGCACCCAGTGGCTTGGGAGGGCAGCGCTGCCCGCAAACCCCTCACCCTGCCACCCAACCTGACGCCTAAGTTCTTCCAGAAGTCACCCAGGGAGGCGCTGCGCAGGGTTACCAGCTTACTAATACGAAAAGGTGAGCTAACCTTATTTTGTTTAATTTATATACGGGTGAGTTTATCTTTTCAGCTATACCTATACATCTTATTTTATTAACAATTTTAAGCAGTTGCGGCATCTAGATCCCGAGAGCCAGAAGGTTCAAATCGACTCAACTACTATCGATGCATTCTACGTCTTTACCGGATGTACCCTCTGATTAGCTATTATCCTTCAAAGATAGTTTGGGTCCTAATAGATGTTTGTCATTCGGTAAATACCAGTAAATGCTATTTGTATTTGCCTCTTAACTCTATTTAAAGGTTCTTAATGAGTCTTATCTTATCATTTATTCATAGAGTAGTCAAACAATTAGTCATCTTAAAGTGTAGAATGACACGAAGTTTAATACTCAGAATTTGGAGGCGAAATAATGAGTGTGTACAACATACTCATTATGTACGTGCAATAATGATTATAGACATTATCTACTGACTGCGCCTTCCCGAAAATTTACTTTTTTGATAAACAGTCATGTTCGTTAAACAAATTCTGAATAATTTTACTGAACTGTGTTCTGCACAAAACTTGACAAAGTATTCACACGTCTATGACGAATTCATGAATGGAACGATTATGAAAAGAAATAAAACCGATCTTCCAAAGTTCAATATTTAAACCACGAAACATTTCATGGCCACGCCCGTCGTAAAGAATTCTATTCATGACATCATTTATAACGACCTTAATAAAGTGCCATTAACCTTATAATATCTAACCAACAGCTAAACGATAAAATAGAAAATTACATAACAGATATAAACTAGTTGGGCTATTGCCAAATATTGTTCGTGAAATCAAAACCGAAATGCTATGATCTTGAGTGTCCTCTATCTGGTGTACTGTGCAGTTTTGTTTACCACCTACGTTTTTAATTGCTATCATGACTGCATCAATCATGTCAAAAAGTTATTTTTAACTTTAGAAAGTATCAATTTCTAGGCTCGTCTACCTCTACCAAGGTAATCTTTCAATGATATAAACGGCATTGATCTTGTTAAACCGTTACCTATGTATATCAGTTCCGTATTTTAATAATTAATCATTAAATCTTTCGCTCCTTAATTACCTACCATTTCAGTATAATAAATAATCCTTGCCTGAAATTTACTGTGCAGAATAAGTTTAATTAAATATTTCAGCCAAATTAAAGCTAAGAAAAATTAAAGCACTAATTAAGATTGAACATACCTACGTTTACTTGCGTATCATGTTTTTGTTGCAAAGACCAGTTTTATTTTGACCGTTATATTTCATATGAGTTTTCGTTCGCTGCTAATAGATGGCGTTAGTTGTTACGATTGGTCGTTCGTGATATTTATGTGTGTGACTAATTCCCGCGCGCCACAAACAACCGCGGACGTGTCTAAATAGCTGTTTACTTTATGAGACACAAAAATAAATTATGTGTTATCGATTCAATACAAGACACGCTTATTTTCTGTCTGTAATTCAATCATGTTCTTGGCAATAGGTACGTAACTACTTTAAAACGTCATTTCAACTATTGACCCAATCACTAGGACTTTGTTCTATTTAAATGATAACTAATCTGCAGCGTAATACCTAGACATATGTAAAAGTACGGCACCTAGTACCTACCTAAGGAGTAGGTACCGTTTAATTCTGCGCACTTCCACTTAGGAAGATACAGTCATGTCGAGTAGGTATCTTTATAACTTTTAGGTATCTAGGTATATACCTATCTATTCGTAAGATATACCCTACAAGTAGCAGTTAATCAAAAGTAACTAATATTGTCGGTGAACCTACAAATCTGAAGAAATCAGTTCTAAACAAAGAGGTCCTAATAAACCTAATTGTGAAATAAAGAATTTTCTTATCTAAGATCCTATGTAATTAGACACTTATCTATATTCCTTTGTTTTAATGAGTTATTAATACTCGCAATTGCTGCAAAAGTGTTAAAGTAGAGTATGTAATGGTATGATCGACTGAAATGTGTCAATGCATGAAAAATTGCTAATATGAACTTAGATAACGAACAGTGAAGAATGCTTTACTTAGTTAACTGTGTTCTTAACACGCGTACTGGGTGACGGGCGTGCACCGAGCAAACTTGCATTTCATGAAGTCGCTAGAGTGTGTCAGCCCAAGAAACAATAACCGTGGGCCTACCTGAGTGACGCCTGTAAAGATTCCGTAGAGCGCGATCTAACAAAGCAAATTAGAACCTAGAGTCTAGACAATTAAAATTTTAATTGACACAACGTGCTGCAGGCATGACTCAAGGCATGAATATATTCATAATACATAAACATAACAATTTGAATGAAACTGGTCTGTGGGCTTAGAATCCTGTTATTATTACACTCTAAATAAACCGGCACATTCGAGGCAAGTAACAATAAGGCGTTAACAATCGCTTACGGGGACCTAAAAAGTTCGGCTGCACAATAGTGAATAGCATACAATGGCGATTCTGTTACCTGCGACATCAATATGTGCATAATAGTATGGCGAGGGCAAGGTATGGCGAGGCCTGGCTCGTATGGCGAGGTGTCCGTGTGACGCTGCGAGCTGCGGGGCCAGTGAATCACTCGCCCTGCATGAGTGTCGCGCGTGAGTCAGCAGCGCAGCCGACACCGCCAGCGCCAGGGAAGATGCCAATACACCCATATTCCGTGATTTATACAGACGTGAAAGTAGATAATGGCTGACTCCATTATTATTTATTACTCACTCATAAATTATTACTTCTCAGAAAACCACGTTGGTGTCTGATTATTCACACATCCGCCCCGAGAAGTCCTGACAGTTCATCCAACATACGTAACATATTTGCAACAACGTACGTACGTATAACGTTGATGCAAATATGTATAAGAATTAGAGAGTAAACTTTTGTACAAAGAACTTGGTCTGTTAAACCGGTCGCTGCCAAAGAAGGTAACCGGTCAGGATTTGAGGCCAAGATCGTAGCTGTAACAGCGGCCGCGGCGCTGACGACTGCTGCCCTACATACGACCTCGCCGCTATCTTCTTCATAAAGCATATACTCGGACTCGAGAATAACAATTATAACAGATTTGTCGACTCATTGATTTAGCTCGTTAAGCGTACTTACGTATAACACAATGATGCCAGCCCAATGCGCCGAAACCAAGTCGACTGGTGTCCCTAAGTAATGACTAACACTAGATTTCGAAGAAGATTTCAAATTCTGAAGCTATTACCAATTTTATCACATCACATAATTAGGTACCCCTTTGACATCCACTCTAAAAATGTAGGCTCGTATTACAAGTTGATACAGTGTACAGTGTGTGTCGTTTATTAGAAAATGCTGGAAAATATTTTCTCTGAAATAGTTTGGACGGTGGCCAGCTTTCATTCATTGTGTACACTGGCATGTTATTTAAAACTTCTCTCTGCTTTCAAGGGAAGCCCTTCGGTATTTTAGTAATACCTACCTTTGAGATCAAACCGCTGTTTACAGAGTTCTATACTGCTAACCATAGCTAACAATAAGTTAGAACATTTGCACATATTTGCATACTATTTGCTATTCTAATTCTAACTTTTCTTATGCATTCCTGTTCTGGCGACTTTTTCAGAAAATGTTGAGCTTTGAACCAGCAGTTGCATTTGGACAAAATGAACCGCCTTCAACTTGGCTGACATATCTGTAGCGCACAGTATCCAATATTGATAACGCAATCTGATACCGGGGTAGGTATCAGTGATAGTGCGGTGTAATCAACAAACTTCACATCATAATCAACGTTATCTGGCCTGGCTCAACCAAACCCATATTTTGCGGGAATTTATTATCAGATAGCTCTACAACACATTAGTGTCTGACAGATAATCAAGAGTACCAAGGCTTTTTCGCTAAAAATCGATATTGTAGGTACTTACTTAGATCATGAACGGGTACCTACCTATCGGTACATGGATCTGGATACTGTCCTCTACGACCATAGTAACGAATTAATAAAACAAACTTTAAGCATACAACTGAATAATTCCACAATGAGTGAATACCACGTTATTTATATAATTCCAATTAATTAGTCATGTGAACGTAAATAATCCATTGTTAGTAAACGGTTTTCCATACACTACAACGTTACCTGCCTACTAAATATTAATGCTTAAATAATTATAATGAATTAATAAAGAATTTAAATACGTTTCAAATCGAAAATATTGATTTTTTTCTCTTTAGAATTCACAAAACCTTGTACACAATAAGTTTTAGTTTTATAGCAGTGTAATATTATATTCTGCTAGTAAGATCCTTTCGGGAGCTCCGCACTCCGCAGTCGACAGTCCGCAGCCATGCATTGTCCTGCGACGCGACATGCATGCAAATGACGCCACATCCGTCTCTCAACGAATAATATATCCGGTGTGTAGTAAGTAAGGCCTTTTTAATATTCATATTGTTATACAGAAAATCTAGTAGTTGGCAGGACAGGCCTCTCAACAACACCGCTGACGCCACGGCACCTAGGCCACGTATCACTGAAGGATGCCACTTCGACTAACTCTGCGTTTCCTCTACATATCCTCTTACAAATATTAGCTAGACTTATTCCATTGTAAGGTACAATACGTGGAAATCAGTTAAATAAAATATTCATATTGACCACATCATTGCTTGTTGGCCACAATTAGAAGATTTCCTATTAGGTAGCTTCTCTTCAACATTAAAGAAGGTTAATCTTACTCTTTTAATTTGAAAGAAGACGACTGGGCTTCGTTTACTGATACAAATATTTAGCATTCAGAGAAGCAAACAAAAACTTCTTTAAAGTACCGAACTATGTTAGTAGACGATAGATAAGCTGCGTTTAGAACAAAAGGGGAAACGTTTAGAGTAATGTCAGCTAATCTGATTAGCCCACTCGACTTGTGCTACACGAACCACTTACTTTAACACGCTTATGGATTAGAGGCGTAGAAACTGACAGAACTACAAGTTTTACTGAGATGAAAGTGTGACTATAACATGGACTGAACCAATCCCTAATGATTCAGCCTTAAACATTTCTTTCACGGAAACCGCTATCCTATTAATAGATTTTCTTGATACGTTCAAAA
Source organism: Lacanobia oleracea (assembly GCA_950371165.1). Taxonomy (NCBI): domain Eukaryota; kingdom Metazoa; phylum Arthropoda; class Insecta; order Lepidoptera; family Noctuidae; genus Lacanobia; species Lacanobia oleracea. The sequence goes on from OX493393.1 coordinate 10,093,488, forward strand.
AACAGTAAACATCGCAACACAGCTTTTCCGTTATATTTTTAGAAGATCAGTTTCGTGGAACGTTTTCCCAGTATTCGGGCTGGAATTTTACAGTCGAGAAAACATCATAAAATACTTCAGAGACATACTTTGGGGACTCGTCATGTCACTGATGTCGCTAGGTATCAGGCTCTATATTCTAATGATGTAGATCAGACTGTTCGAGAGTTTATTTAATGAACAGCCATTTCCTGACTGCTGCCTGAGGATAATTCTATACATACTTATACATACAACATGATCCTAGCGAGGCTATGATGAGTACCTACATAGGTATTATGAATGAGTAAGCTTCAGTAACGTCCAAGCGGTAGTATACTCGTATATAAGCTTGTGCTTTATGTGTTGGGCATTGGAAAATATCTGTTGAATATCAATTACGTAACGCCTTGGCGAACGACCTTCACCTTGGGTGCCCACGTGCTTGCCAGTCCTAATGTACCAGCTCCGACTTACATACGCACGTTAGTAGCTACGAACGCTCAATATGTGGGCAGGGCACAATTAATTTAAACAAAAGTTAAACGACCGGCGAGTCAGTAGTTAGCAAATAAATCTTTATTAAAAACCCAATAAACATCAGCGAAGCACGCAACACTCCGCTTCGTTTAGAAGTGCAGACGTTCGACTCTGCTGTTAGTTATCCATATATTCATGACTGTCTCGCCTGAAGACACTTCAACACTTATTAATTCTTACACAAAATCCTTTTTTGTCTCGGTAGGGGTTTTAATTAAACTGAACTTAGATACCAAGTTTTAAACACATATGGCCTAGTCGACTTAACATCCTTATGTTTGGGTACAACATCTGTTTATGTCGCTACATGTAGTCAACATGGCTGTTCATACAATATTGTGCCTATATGTGTTCTCAAGCCATGAGCTATCTAAACAGTCCCTTAAAAGAGTAACGTTATTCAGTGGGTACATGTTGATGCATGCACGACCTTTGCCGGCGTGGAACCTAAAAGCTTCATAAACCTTTTTATGGGTATGAGTCCGTCGACAACCGCCAGTGCCATATGGCGCTGTACACTCGAGTACACATTCACTGACACGACAATGTTCATGGGTCACTACTTCATTATGTTCAACTGGAAATCAAAGATTAACAGATTGTACACGGTTCACGAGCTATCATATTGATACGAGTTTGCCTTTTTTATGAATAAAGCAATGGCAAGCTAATTCTAATAAACAACTTTACGAGGCCAGCCTGCCTGCCAACACGCATAAGATACGTTAACATTTTAAAACTCTTATCGACGATAACACTTTCTTTCAACTAAGTGACTCATTTCCGTCACAATTTTAATAGCAATCGATTTGCACGTTTTCACTGTGGCAAATATTGAATGTTTTGTAGGTCGCCATAGAAAGGAGAGCTGATAAAATTTCTCGTAATCTTGTTAAAACCTTTGTGCGTGACATTACAAAGCTTAACCTTAGTGGTATCCTTTCGTATCACACGCTCCACCGCGACCTCGTGGTAATACAATATGGCGAAGCGCCACGCTCGACTTACGCCCTGATTACTCTTTTGTGACATGTTACAATCATCTTTTATTAGTAATCCTTCAAATGAGCATACTTACGTGCCATCGCGCTAATCGAAACAGTTCTTTGAAAATAAAAGGCATGAGTCACCCTCACCGCTTGATAAGGCACTAATGCACTACGGTAGAGTTCAATTATTGGTTATGTTGCTTTTTATATCATATCATAAGGTTCAAGCTACGAATGATAGCAAACAAAATCAATAGACTCGAAATAAATCTGTTATTTTCCATGGCGAGAATCGAACGAGCTGTAAATGTATTTTTAAACTCGTCTCCAGTTCAGACGTGGCGCTCGTCGGTCGGTGGTCGCGAGCGGCGGCGGCGGCGCGCGGCGCGGTGTACTTACTGCCGCTGCGACCATCACCCACATACCGCATGTCTAGTTAGTGCACCTGTGCACACACCGAGCTACTTACACACTGCACTATTACTGTTACTCACTAAATCCACACATTTAGTCTTAGTGCAGAAGGATCTGATTTTAATAACTTATACACAAGTTACAGGCATGAACAGAGATAGTTTCCGAGTGAAATTGGTTAATCATAAAAATATATTGAGCTACTAGCAAGTAGGTAGGTAGACTCTACCGAATTTACGATATTTATTTTCTCAAAACATTTAAAATGTTAAAGGCACAATAATAAATTAATGATGTTTGCAGTTTAAATAGGTAACTAGAACAACATTTCAAGTACCAACCTACGATAAAAAACACGAAACTTTCGAAAGCCATTTTTCACCGATTGACACATGCTCCCAATAGCATATCATTTAAATGCAAAATACCCTTTCATTTATAATTATCGACCAAAGAAGGTAAAATACTTAATACAGCATGTTACATTGGCGTCAGTTTTAATTTTGGTTTAACATCAAGAAGATAGGGTTCCGTATCCAATGGGTGTCAAGCCAAAATCAATTACTTCTTGATAAGAGTGGATTGTATCAGGCAATAAACTCCATAGTTTCTCCCAAGGAACGGAGAAAAACAGGCATTCTTCTCCATAGGACCGACCGATTCGAACCGTGCTCTAGCTTCGGAAGTTTATGACGTGCCCATGTAGAAAGTCCAATGTGATATCAATTATTTTCAATTTAAATGCCTAATAACTACAATTACCTCCAGTCCAGTCAAATAAGCATAAAAAGTGGGTCAATCTCGGAATGAGAGATTCATTTTGACGTTCTAAATGTTGTGTCAAGTCTCATAAAATCTCGTAGCTGCGTCGTAAGTTATTGAAGGTCAAATGTCACCAAAATCGTTTTTTCGCGATTATCTCGATTTCTATAGCTCAAATGATGACCCGGGCTCAATTACTTGCTAATTAGTTTCTGCAAATTTAAAAAAGTAGAGCGTAAAATTTGCAGCAATTTTTGAAGCAAACATTGTTTCATGCGCTCAACTGTTTTAGAGCATAGGTGTTAACATTATTGTAGCTGTAGAAATCGAGATAAACCTTTGGCCTTCAATACCTTACGACACAGACACGAGATTTTGTGAAACTTTTGACACAACATTTAGAACGCCAAAATCTATACTAATATATAAAGCTGATGAGTTTGTTTGTTTGTTTGTTTACTTGAACGCTAATCTCAGCAACTACTAATCCGATTTGAAAAATTCTTTCAGTGCTAGATAGCCCATTTATTGAGGAAGGCTATAAGCTATATCATCACGTTAAGACCAATAGGAGTACATACCTACGAGTTTCCAGCTTATTATCTCTCATTCCGAAGTAAAACGCTATTAATTTGACTGGACTAATATGGAAACATGGCTACTTTAAATACAAGTACATCCTAGGACTAATAACAAAGATCAATAATACTCAATACTACAATAATAATATACATTAACTATACTCATTACGAGCGACTATTACGAGCATTACGAGCGTTACGAGCGTTACGAGCATTACGAGCGTTACCGACATATTTATAGTTACAGTAATAACATTTCAGCTTTGGCCATATGTGTGCAAGCATCGATTTTAGCCTGATTATCCTTTTTTACATAAACATTATTATAACAGTTCAATGTAGATATTATTTTTTAGGGTTCCGTACCCGAAGGGTAACCAACGGAACCCTATTACTAAGCCTCCGCTTTCCGTCCATCCGTCCGTCCATCCGTCTGTCTGTCAGTGGGTTGTATCTCAAGAATCGTAATAGGTAGAGAGCTAAAATTTTCACAGATTGTGTATTTTTATTTCCGCTATAAAAAATAAGGTTTATGGTACGGAACCCTTAGTGTGCGAGTCCAACTCGCACTTGGCCGGTTTTTTTAATGTATAACTTTTGGTTCGTTGGTACAAACTGGGACTTTTGTATACTGGTTGATTCCACACAACGCGGTACACTACTCGTCGACACATAATTTTCCTGTTCATCAATGTGGCACAGTTATAGATAGTCGCAGTTTAATATCTGCTAACAATTTAATTACCTAGTTTACGATTTAAATCTAAACGGATTTTATAATCATAAGGAATTTCATATTGCCATGTACCTGCGTACGTACATGGAAAACTGTTTTCAATAAAAAAACATAGTACTTAATGGGTAAATAGGAAATATTCTTCTTCTATATGTGTAAGTAGATAGGGGTAAATATTGTGAAGGAGGAATCTCTGTAAGTGCTGATCCAAAAATCTCTCTTAGATGGAAAGTTGCACTATTTTATTTTTTTAGGATCTCCAAAAAAGAATACATCTTAGGTACATGCTATATTATAAAGGACAAGAACAAAAATCTATGTGTTCCCTCAATTATAGGAGACCACATAATGCAATAGAGAACAATCAAACAGTATGGGACAGGCAAGGGGAGAGGAGCCGGGAGACAAGCTATGTTATTCCTGTGATGCTTTTGATTTGTCCAATTCATTCGTGACACTTGGATAGCTATAATAAAGTTAGGGAAGGAAATACATCGTTTCCTTCCTTTACATTGTGGAATGTGGAAAATACAGGAACATTTAGCATCTATTCAGCTGCTTGACCTCGCAGTGAGTAGGTTTTAATTAATTATTTTGTAATTTAAATCAGTTCAGAACATAATTCCTTATAAAATTGTTAGTAGGTAAAGCTGAAAACTATGTTAGTATCTTATACCTACCTATTTCTTCATTTATCCAATTACTCAGATAACATTAAAAAGGACACCACCAGAACTGTGCACCTTATTCCAGTGCCTCACAATAGGACACTCAATCCTTTCCGTTATGGTGTTTAGAAGGCTATTGGAGCTGCCCCGCACACGACGCATCAGGGAGGCTACACCCCATCAGCATCTTATTAAACCCATTATTGTAGAGGATCTGAAGGGCATTGAAAGCCTTCTACGTGTAGCGGTCCCACAGGCTGCAGGTAATTTTAACATTTTGTGTGCAATAAACCTGGCAACCTGCGCGCCAGCATATTGTGTCTCACTGCCAATGCCCTTCGTTCCCTCTGAATATCGAAATCAAGTTGTCATGTTTAAGTTTTGTCAATTAAGCAAAATAAACCACAACATTTTATCCGCTTAACTCATAACAAGCCTCCTTGGATTTATTTTATTAAATTTCTCAAAGACTTCGTTAGGTTGTAGACTACCAAAGATATCTGTCTTTTTTTGAGCCCCTTAGCCTCCCCCCTGCATCCGCCAGTGCACCTACTGATGTTCCTACATGATATACCCACAAAAGTTCACAAAACTCGTAGCTTCAGATAATCTCTGAACCTTGGATAACTTGCAAGTTATCAAAGCGCTACCAAAAATTTACTATGGTTACTATAATGATCGCTTTGTAACAAAATCTTTAAAAACCTCGTTAATCTGTGTCGTGTCTCTATCATCGAAACTTAAAAGCTCCTTAACTAACGAACAGACGAAAATTCCCATTGAAGACACCCACACACGTGAAATTATATGTGATGGACAAATCTACCTATAAATAGAAATAAAGGTAGATAAATAAGTGATGTCGAGTAAGCACAGGAGCTATAGTATGTGGCTCATGTGCTAAACTATGGCGCGCCGGTCGGTGGTGATTTGAGGCCGCGCGAGTCAACGCCACTGCCAAGGTCGGCTCGTCCGCGACTTGAAATGAAACAATCGTTACTTGGATTCGGTGCAAGCGAGTGAGCTTTATCTATCTATTGATTAATCGTTCGTAGTGCCACTATTAGATATTTATACGAAAATTTCCGATTGATAAAAATATGTATCAGTCACGCAGATAAAAATTGGGTCCGAAATAATGCCAATCCTTTGTATTTTTTTGGGACGGATCCCTAAAAAGTACGAAGGATAGGGACCCTATTGCTAAACCTCCCCTGTCCGTCCGTCAGCGAGCTGTATAACATGAACCTTAATAACTATAGGAGAGTTAAAACTTCCACAGAATTTGTATTTATTTCCGCTATAACAATTAAAATAAAAATAAATAAAAGGGCAAACAAGAATCGTGATTTTTTCGGCTTATCCCAGAATCCTTCGAATGCGAGTCCGACTCGCAATTGAATGTTTTATATAAATTAACGATTGTCCTTTTATTTAAGGAAAATGTGATTTTCAGAATTTCGCAGACGGCAAATAAAATAGTCCTAAGCAATTTTCTAACAGCACAACCCTATACCAGCACGGTCACTCACTACTATCCACTGACCACTGACTAAAGTGACCAGTCATCAGACGGTCACCTCTACCCGAGGTAGGTATCGTTCCGAGAACTTGTTGATTTTGTTAGTAGAATAGTAATGAGATGACGCAGCAAAATCGATAATAACTGAGTATCGAATAATTCTCTTTGGTGATTTGTTACTTTGTAGAGGAAAGCCGTGCAATGTAAATTTGCGAGCCAGTGTGCTCGGGTGAACGATCGCAATAGAACCGGTCTGACAGGCAGCCACGGCAAAAAGGATCCCCCCGGGAATGTGCCGCGCTGCGGACCTCCGACCGACCACTCCCGCACTCTTCTATCTGCAGTCTGCACCCAGATATATCCGGTTTATATTACGAGTAAAACCAATTCGTTCGAAAACCACTCTACAGTGGCGTTATCGGTCATTGTGCAGAGGAAACAGCACAACAGGAAATATGAATAAGTTACATTGTTTAAATATAACTGTGATTCAATAACGCATCTATTTTTCCTGTAAATTATTTATAGCTATTTAATTAATACCGAAAGATTTCGAGATAGGTGCCTACCTACTAAGAATTCTATTATTTTTCAGTGTACGTTTCCTCGTAGGCAGATACTTGCAATAAATACGCTATAAACACTTTTGTGTTGCGAGAACTGATAATGGGTATCGAACCTACGGACCTACCTATATCAATTAGGTACCTACCTACTTGTAGCTTGGTGTTGGTGAGCGTCATGGATTTCCGTCAAGTCGATGCCGACGTGTGTTATCGGTCAGTTATCATCAGGCTGCCATCACATCACATACTAATTCATAAGTATCGATATTCGAGCACCTACCTAGTTTATAATATCTTTCTTAAATTATACATAATTATATCACTGTTACTTTGTGGTTGTAATTCAGAGACCTAGAAGTTTATTTTTACAATTTTTATTCGGCTCTTTCTTAATTTTGTGTTTAAAGATTCATAAAACCGTAGACTAATTAAAATGAACCCTTTTGCCGGGTTGTGTGATTCACACTCGGTTGGCGTCTCGAATTCTCGAGTCGAAGTCATCAATAGACTCTCTGCAGTTATATTGGGACTTGGGATCTAATATTAGTATCGGCGAACTAATTATGTGACCGATAGCACACCTGTCCCGTGCCAATAACGCCTTCGACGTGAGTTACACTCGGAGCAAGTTCTTGGCTGCCTCAATTGATTTCTATTTGCTATAGGTATAGGTAGTACCTACCAGCTTATAATTTAGGTACAACCTTGGAGCTTTCGCAAGTGGGCTTTTTATTTATTTCAAAATTAGGAATATAGGTCCCCAACAACTGATTTATCAAAGCAAATTGTGAAAGGAATCTGTAAATGACAAAATCCATTGTTTTGCGTAAAACAATATCCTGTTTCAAAGATTTATTTGATTTGTTTTAGGGAACAACGGGAAGGAGAAGGAAAATTCTCGAAACAAGGAAGCCACGTCACCAGCAGCGCGCTCCGCAAACGGTCAGTACCTACCTGATACATCTAGTTATCTTTTTCAATTACAGCACTGTTCTTCTTAGCTCGCAAAATATCATTGGGTAGCATCGTAGCATCGCAGCCTCACGGTCCATAGTTACCATGGTGATAATCGCGTATTAAAGCTTGAATGGGTGCTTAATAATCGAGCTTTCAATCGGGGAGGAAGGGAGATGGAGCTCCCCTCGTTTGCGGCGCAAGGGTTCGGGTAAACTCGGCGCACATGCGGCGCAGCGCGTCCCCGGGGCCCGGGCCCCTGCGCGCGCAGACGGCACCCCTGCGCTGTGACACCCCTCCCGCCCGCGCGCACACCCCTCTCTGCAGGGGCTACTCACGATCACGACACCCCATCCTACCACATTTTTGCGGAAATTGGAATCCTCCCTAGATATTCGACTGGGTACCTACATCATATATTCACATTTACGATTTTATTCCAAATCGCCAAGCCAGTGCGTTCGTAGTTTATTATTACTTATTTAAATGATCAAACTATCTCAATAACGTGATGTACTTACCGAGAATGAGTCATATTATGATAATATTAATAGATAATATACATATATTTATGTTCCATTAACGGCCCGTCCAATCAATTACGACAATAACAATAATAACCGTCGCCTTGGTACGAGACAAAACAATGAACTTGGTATAAGTACAGTTTACATTACATAGTGCTAACATAACACAATCTCTGTATCGTTTACATGCGTAGGTACCTACCTAGTTATTTCAATATTATATTATCGCCTGTACAAAAGCATCCTAACAGCCCGCAGTACGTACGGTAAATGTTTTGTAGAACGCGGCGTTGAAACACAATCTCACCATGCGACAGACGTGACATATCAATGGGACGAACTGCCAGATAAAAGGAAATCCGTCTTCCGTGCCTACCCACTCGCGGTACACTAGAAATGATAACTCCTATAGAAAAGTACCTAATGCACATATTAACACGTATTTTAAAATAATGTGATTTCACTTCCAGTGGACAGCGATGCGGACGAATTTTTTGACGCATTATTTTAGTTAGGATTTCTTATTTTAAGTGTATATTTTGTTTTAATAAATAAATAATTTACAAGTAATAAATAACTTATATAAGACATTGTTCAGAGGTTATTTATTACTATACATAATTATAAAAATCTTAATTTTATGGGAGTTTAGTTCATCCCATATTTTCATAATTCATCTTAAATAGTAAACAAAAAACGTTACGTTTTTTGTACGAAAAAAAAGATAGTAGGTACCTAAACGACATTATTTTGCTAGTAGGAAAACATAAGCAGGAGGTGTAGTCACTTTTTAATCAAAGTTCAATGGGTGGAATAGGAATAAGCTATTTCGCTCTTGTAACTTTTATTTAATGCAGTCAAGCCCGTTCAGACAAAATAAATCTAAGACATTTTATACCTACTCACTGGATTTTAGATTCGACAACTCTTTATAAATTAAACTATTACAACTTACATTTCAGGTTTTCTAGCTGCCTTTTTTTATCCAACTGCCAAGAATACTTTTTAAAGTTGTTTGCCTCTGCCTTTTGTTTTTTTAGGGTCCCGAACAAAAAACGTCACCCATACAGGATCACTCGGGTGTCTGTCTGTCCGTCTGTCACAGCCAGTTTTCTCCGGATCTACTAAATGACTGGACCGATTCTGTTGAAATTTAGTACACATACGGACTTCCGTGACCCAAACACGGACGCGTTACGTAATTCAATTTTTAGTAAGTATAGGGGTCACTTTTGGAGGTCAAACTAGAAAATTTTAAAAAGTTTTTTTACAATATCGTGTGACATATCAAATGAAAGGGCCTACTATGAGGGTTTTAATTATAATTTTTCAAAATTTTAAAAGGTTTTTAAATTATTCAAGAAATTAGACGAAAAATTACCATTCCCCCCGCCCTTATCTCCGAAAGAGAGAATCAAGAGAGAATAGGTTATTTCTAGGCAAGCGTGCTCCATCCTCGACCACATCATCACTTACCATCAGGTGAGATAGTGGTCAAACGCGTGCCTATCTATAGTAAAAAAAAAAAACTCCTACTGAGCCTAAAATTAAAAAAAAAAATGGAGATAATAAGAAGTCTATAGTGTTAAAATAATATGTTGTAAAAATTAAATTAGTTCGGAACCCTTTGCACGCGACTCCGACTCGCAAGTTTGAATAGTTTTTTTAATTACGGCAAGTCGGAGCACCTAAAGAGCCATGAGCCAGTTCACGTGTCGGTGTCCAACTCATGTCAGTTTTTATCGACATGACAACGAGTTTATGACGTCATCGTGAATAACTACCACCTTTCCACTGGGAATAAGCGATTAGTTAATTGGTTAGAATCTTCCCGGCCATTAGGTACAGCAGACTGGGTGAGTCAAGTGTCGTGGTATTCGTTAATTGTGTCCTGACGCGCTTTTATCAACACTCACTGAGATAGCTTTACCTCTTGTTAACGAGTACTTACACAATGTTTTAGTTAGGTAAGTACGTATCTATGCTATTGCTACAGGTAAACAAAGAAATACTTCAAATTAATACCACCTACCTAATTAATGAAACCCCTTAGAATACACCAGGTAGTTTCGTCCTGCCAGGGTCGCGGATTTTGTTCGAAAGGGTCACCGCGGCCTTGGAACGCAAAGGGGCTTTGGAAGAACACGGATAGGTTTTAGTAAGAGGTAAGAGTCTAACAACTATTTCGCTCCGTCTAGGCATTTGATGATTTTCCATCCTTAAAAAAAACTGGCTTAGTGCGAGGCGGACTCGCGAGCAAAGGGTTCCGAACTACTTCATTTCATTTTTGTAACATGCTATTTTAACACTACAGACTTCTGATATGTTTTCCTGTAATCTTGTAATCTGTAGGAAAATAACTATTATCTGCAATATTTTAAATCTAATTTAATAATATATACCTAATTAAATCCCTCACAATAGGCTCTTTTATTTGATATGTCATACGAAACAGTTTGAAAATCATTTTTTTAAATTTTCTAGTTAGTATCGTCCGTGTTTGGGTCACACAGAAGCCTTTAAGTCATCATCATCATCATCTGCCTAGCCTTTTCCCAACTATATTGGGGTCGGCTTCCAGTCAAACTGGATTTAGCTGAATAGGTACCAGTATTTTACGTGGAGCGAGTGATTTTGTTACCTGTGAGTTGTGGCTCGTGGCCTACTGTACCTAACAAGCAGCCACTAGGCCTACAGACAATTTCTTAGTCGGTACATAGGTAGGTAAGGTAACAGATTTACAGTAGGTACTTACCTACTTTTTACCTAAGTAGGTAATACGACAGGTTTCTCTTTACTTTCTATTCCAGCATTAGAGAATTTGAAGGTGGCAAAATTAGAAAAATGCTAATTGATTTTCGCGAGTCATGAATTCATGATCATAATTTATTAATTTTAGTAGAGCGAGGCGTACTACGCTCGTAGAGGCTACCAGTTGATGTCATACTGAGTTCATTGAACTTACACTGAACATTGTCTACAATGTTGTTATGGCTGTTGGTCGCGAACACATTTGGCGAACTTTATTTTTTGCAATTATTATTACAAGGTAAGGATCATCACAATTTCACATCTCAAGATGTATGATAAAGATAAAGTACCTAAGTAGGTAGATAGATTAATCTGGACTTCATATTTTCTTTGTTAATTTTCTAATATCCACCTACCGAACATAATTCATCTGAAGTTCGAGTAATGCACCATTGACATTAAAATACAGAATTCTTATACCTAAGCGTGTATTTTTATTAGCGGTTACCTCCATCATTGTGAAACATATTGGCAATTTGGATGTCCTCGCCACTTTTTGCGCCACAGTTATACCCTTATAGCGGGTGGATCAGTTCCGCTTTGATGCGCAGATTAGTCTGTTCTGCCTTTTTATGGAAGAGAGCGACGTAACCATCACTTAGGTATACTTCATAACTTTGATTATAGCGATCGATAACTATCTACCTAGTTACCTTACTTTGTTTTTCTATTTATTTCTTCAATTAAGTAAGACACAGGGCGGGTACAAAAAAAAAATATCGACTCGTCACAAATTAGATAAACGCAAGTGATGCGATTGATCGAAAAGTGTGTCACCATTCGACATCTCAAGTTCAAGCGTACCGATGGCACTAGTCTACCTAGCGTTGAGCCTGTTACTTGGAGAAAGTAAAGATTCACAGATGTATCCTCACCTACCTACTAACCTGCGTAGTGACACAGATACAAACTTGTGACATCAATTTGAGGAGTGACTTTTCAAAACGGCTTATTTCGGGTTCCCGATTTTACTTATTTTTTTAATGCCAATCGGGACTTTATGTACACTCACATTATATGACGTGAAGTGTCCGGTTCTAAAGTACTTTAATCTCGAAGAAAAATGGCCATAGAAAATGCTTTCCGCAACAAAATAGCTTAATTCACGTTAATTCTCGGCCCTACTAATTGTGATAGGAGTTTTTTCAAAATAGCTCATTTCTAGAACATTTTGTATGGAAATTTTGTTAATACGTATCAAAATGGCTTATTTCTAATCTGGTATCACAGGTTATTTTGGAGGGTTGAAAGATAGCTTTAATATCTGGAAGTGGATCCGCAAATATATTTTTATACATTGGCAACACTTTTTATTTGACTACGGCCAATTAAAAAAATATTAAACGTCATGTGTCACCTTGCTGTCAACTTCTCAATACTTTCATGTCAAGGCTGAGTGTCAAGGTGAAAAATATTTTCTTGTATCAAAACAAAATGGCTTATTTCTTAGGAGTGCCAAAACAAAATGGCTTATTTCTTAGGAGTGCTGAAACAAAACATCTTATTTCTTGGAGTTTGCGACTAAATGGCTTATTTCCTTAAATCATATGATAATAACTCATAATTTAGAGTATTAAAAAAAATATATACACTGTGAAACGATCTATTAACGTACCTAGATTATGTACATAGAAGTTTGTTACTAAAAATATTCATATATGAAAAGTTTTCGTATTTTTCTTGGTCCTGAAAAAAATGACCATACAGAAATATGCCATTTTGAAAAGTCACTCCTCAATTATAAGTTATAATTTTTAGAAAAACATTCGAATGGTTTTTAATTCAAAATCAGACTTGATATACTTAGTAACTATCCACTGCTCAAAACTCCAATTAGTTTTGCATTTTGCACAAACGGTAAATATTGTTGCCACGGATACGTTCGCCTCTCGTAGTTAATTAGTGCACTCGAGATTTAACATTAAAATTGCTTATGGTCCGAAAGCGTCTCCGCTAGTGCATACCGCGACTACCTACAAACAATATTTTTAAAAGAATCAGGCAAAATAATACCTAATAATAATATAAACTTGGTATTTATTTGCGCTCAATAATAAGGTAAAATTAAATGAGCGTGGGACGCTAGTGCCGCGGTAAAGATATCTATAAACTGTGCTAGTGATAAGAGGTCAATACAACTTCGTTTATCGCAGTTCAATAGCCGCACAAGATTTACGACGAAGAATATTTTTATTGCATAGTTATCAAGTACCTAGCTAATTTATCATTATTCTCACACTGTCTAAAACTTGTTGCAAATTATCTTAAAACAGATGGTGAGCTGAGCGCTCATTATTATTTCTGAATAGAAAAGATAATGCAGGCAAGCGCGGGCGCAGCTCAGACACAGCATCAGTGGTCACTGATCGTGTTGCAGAAATAATAGCCGGCGCCGGCAGCCGCGGTGGCTGCGGCTGCGGCATCGGCTCGGCAGCCTCCAGCCTGGCTTACGTTACACTCAGGGCTAGCACGGTGTAGCGATACAAATTAGTCAAGACCGTTAATATAATAATGTTTAAAGTATTATAGATTCAAGTGCCGAACCAATTTTACCAATTGGTAAAATACCAATTTTAGATTTATTCTAAAAGTTGCAGGTATTATTGAAAAGTATGATCATTGATTAGGGAACCTACCTACACAGATATATTTAAGTACCTACAATGAAAAGAAAAGCAAATAAATGTAATATCGTATTACCTAACAGTTTAAACAACAGGTAATAAGCGTGACCGGTGACCCGTTTGAAAGTATCTACGAAGAAAGATGCATAAACACCTCCATAATTAAATTTTGAATCAGGTACATCCTACTTTGAACAAAAATCTTCGCACGAATAAAATCGTAATGGCAGTAATGTTTAGGAAATCAAGTAGATGTAGCGCGGATGGAGTGCGGGAGGCTGCGGAGCTGCGATCAATACGCGGAGACCACGCCGCCACCGCGCCGCGCCGCCGCCCGCCGCGCGCTTTCGAAAGCGAACGCACCGACCTCGCTGCCCTTCACCAAGTGTCGACGACCCCTGGCCCGCCAGCCGCCCCGCGCGCCACGCTTCCCTCGCACATCAGCCCTTCGCACTTCTCAAACTCGATCTTCGTGACCCGATTAGTTAAAATTTCCTTTGTCACCAGAGAATCATGCTGAGGAAAATCATATTTATTTGATATATCCATGGTGGATGATTTATTCGGTTCGTCGATCCATAAAATTGATCGAAATCACTTACTTACGTGTAAAAGCCTCGGGAGACATTTCCTGCATGTTTTGCCATGGACTATCTAACGTCGTCGACTTCTTAAGGAGATTTCGTTCAAATCACCATGTCACCAATCACATGATAATACCAACAATTAGTTTTTATCATTTTTTAATAATTTTGGTATTAGGTACTAGAAAAGAAAAACCTAGGCTAATGCCCTTTACAAATTCTGAAAATTAAAGGGACCTGAATTCAACTGCTGAAGTGCCGACTACGCTTTTTATCTAGTTGTAACTGTATCATAGGACCGATAGGACGCAGTGGCGTTACCTTTGCGGGGAGTCTAGCCAATGAACTTGAATTGAATGGACCCCCACTGCAGAGACACGTGCTATAAATACAAAGACACACTGCCGCACAGCTAAATTTTATTAATAGTCCATATTCTGAATATTGAGTGAGGACTTTTTTTAGGTTTTCTAAATACGAAGTAAAACGTAAAATTCTGCAAGTACTATTATTTAATTCTAATAGTGGAAATTAGGTACAGCCGAGTTCTGAGGTAGGTAGTTACAGTTACATTAAATTAAGTTTGACCTATTTATTAGGTATTTACCTACTCAAAAATGATGGTGATAAATAGAATTCAAAAATATAAGAACCGCTTTTCAGTACTTATATCAATTCATCGCAAGAAACAAATTACGTTAGCAGCGGAGTCGGATGTCGGGAGCGGCATCTCACGTGGCTCACTCAGTCCACGACTATTTTAGGCAGCGTGCATGGCATTTGGGACGCGTGCTGGAAACTACCTACTGACTGCGGTTTATTTATGGATGCCCTACTAACGGGTCTCTTATTGCATAGATGAAATATCGAAAATTCCAACCAGAAAACATTAATAAATATAAAACATGAATAAGCTATTTTATATTCACACATCGACCCTATCTATAAGATAGGTTTACTTGAAATGCGCATTATTGGTATCTGGCTGCAGAGTAATCATTCACGGTCTTGTGAGTTTTAAATTAATTCATGACTATCCAGAGCGTCTAAATAAAAAAGTGCTGCTAATTAGGTTCGTCTGCACAAGTGAACGTCCATTAAATTAATGTTTTTAGCCTACCTAACGCAGCAGCAGTAAAATTAACGGTTAACTAACATTTAATGTCTTTACGTTTTGTCTTTCGATGCCTATAGTCAATATCCAGCAATTATAAGTTTATAAGTAGGTTAAATAGGTAGATATCAAATAGCTACATAACTACGAAAACAAACTCGATGGTACATTAACAAAACACTTCTTATAAATGCTTGTATGAACATGAAGGAGCACCTTTCCATATCTGAAAAACTTAAAAGTATAAAATAACTAATTTAGGAAGTCGGGCACCGACTTCTGAAATTAAAGTTATTTTATAATTTGCAGTTTTTACTTTTTAGTGCTGGATGCTAAGAACTGGTGTCAACAATAAAACGTCATGCAATTTTAGCAATCCCGATCCATTTGTATCATTTATTGAAGAGTTCCGTTGCCTGCCTCCGAAGTTCTTCATCAGATCTCCATCATATTGAAATGGAACCAGTCCAGGAAAATACTCTTTCAAACAAAAAAAGAATCATCCAAATCGGCTGACAATTGGCGGAAATATCGCTAAACAAACATTTTTCATGGGATCTCATCATCAGATCTTAATTTATGTCTTCCATCATCAGCTCAGCAACATGAGATAATGATTACCAGACACAAATATCTGAATTGCGTTAGAAAGTTTATGAAAAACATTGATGAGCCCATAAAGTTTGAGGGTTTCCTCGATTGTCCTGGGATCCCTTAATCAGTTTCTGACTTGGTGACAATGGGATCAATCGGGAAGTATATCCTTTCAGATAAAACAAGATTTTTTATAAATCGGTTCCTAAATGACGGAATTATGAAGTAACAAACATAAAAAAATACAACCAAATTGAGAACCTCCTCCTTTTTTGAAGTCAGTTCAAAATACACGTCTATTGTAAAACTAATAAAGCTACTCATCTTTCTACTTATTACGGTGGTTTTATCTCATTAGTCCCTACCTAAACTGTTGCTTGACTTCAGTTTTAAAACTTTGGTAATTGGTGAATCCAATGACCCATGGAGGTGGAGAAGGGCGGCGGGCGTAGTCACTACAGCAGTTCATGACGTGCCAAGCCAAAAGTTCTTACCACACCGCCCGCGGGCCGCGGCAGGGCACTACGCGTTGTATCGACCCGCTTGCCGAGACACGGCGCAAGCCGGCTGCGGCGCGCTTGTACACTTGACATTCGTGTTCCCGAATCGAGGGTTCACGACCCTAAGAGTTGAATTTTATTTTATCGAGTAGTACGTATCTAATCTACAATCATATTTCTTGCAATGACTTGGTTCTTCTTTTACTTGATGAAACCATCACTATTAGGAAGATCATTACATTATTTGTAATTATTTGCAACAGGAATCTTTGTTCCTATGTATTTGTTCTCCCCGACTATAACACAGCAGATTTTATCTTCTAGAGCAAGGGCGAAAATACGGTCCGCGAGAGGTTTAAAATTTCAGTTTTTGGGAGCCACTGTGTTCAGAACAAAATATCTCGGAATAATTATCGTAAACCTAGTTAGTAGCTAAACCATTATTTTTTGTTAGCATTTCTTCTCATTTTCGTTTCTTTTGAAATTATGAACGTCTGAACGTCTATAGCAATGTTGGTGTGTCAATTGATCGTAATATTATTCTTTGCTAAAACAAAACTTTAAGGCCTACGTATTGCCAGTTGCATAGCTTGTTTTTCACAATATATGAAATTAAAAAAAATATCCTTTCTTTGTTAACAGGCGAGGAGCACCCAGGACAGAAGCAACGCAAAGGGTTTTTCAGAAGTCTTTGGAAAAGATCTCGCCATTACTCTCTAGAGCACCCTTGAAGTAACAACATGGGAGACTCGACTTGATCGCGATTCATGTTGGTTTCCACGCAACCAGCAAGGAAATCAAAGTTTACCAAATTAATGAGCGCATTACCTACTTCGGAAATAAAGACCGATGAATGAAATGTTTGCTTGAAAGAACAGTCAACCATGACGAATATATTTTTGAAACACGTTTATGACGTCATGACTATCATTCGATGAAATAACTACTTAGTTTGTAATGAAGTAAAATTTATAACCAGCTCTGATAGGCTACAGCAGTTTATAGATCAGTCCCCGATAACGTGTTGGGTTACGGAATCAATTAGTTGTAAGATGTGTTGGTATGGAAGTTGGGAGTGTTATTATTTTAATAAATCTGATGTATAGGGATGATATGTATTGATTTGTATAATTCATGCCTTTATCAACACATTATTTATTTGTTAAGATGTAATAAGTACCTAGGTATATTATTCTTACACGACAAGCATTTTCTTTACGTATATATAGAATTGTAGAAATGTAGATAACCATGTAGGAAGTAAAACAAATGCGTTTTCATTTCTTTGATATATTGTTATAAATGCTCTTTAGTAAAAATAACGAAATAAACAGCAATTTGTATGTCATCAGAGAAAATCTACTTTAATTAAATATAGATTGTAACGCAACTTAACTCTAAACCTTTTTCATGAATTCTCTGAAGATAATTTAAAACAACATTAGAGAACAAACCATCGGGTGGTGGATTTTTAAAGAACCAAAATCACTCGATAAATTATAATTATTGCTAAAAGTTTAAACATTTTATACCAATCCTGTATTCGAGTGTACTTAACTCTTAATACTGTAGATTTTGTCAAATGAAAAATAAATTATGTTCATTAGCAATAAAAAAGGTTTTTACTTCATCTTTTCTACCTGCCTCTTAGTTGGTAATTTTCAAAGAAACAAAACATTATAATACAAATCATTTTATTATTAGATAGACACAGTTCCCATCGCTTATCAGAAACAATGTACAAAGCTATAGTAGTAATATCAAATATAAACAATATGCACCCTTCGTTTACTGCAAGCCTTGTCTGAGGATACAGGGTAATTGAGCGCTTCTATTTCTGCAGCTAAGAGATAGAATAGAACAGAATGCAAATGTTTATTACTCACTACACAAGATTATAAATGCGGCACAATTAAAAAGAAAGCATAGCAGAAAACTGTAATAGCGGGCCATGTGGAGGCCGGGCGCGGCGCGTCGCGGCCGGCCTCGCGCCTCGCTGTGTCGGATATTACTCACACGATGGATCCAGTGGGACTAGAGATCTTCAATTAAAATCGTAATACTTGGGTTACAGTGTCTTTCAATTTGTAACAAGCCCTTACACAAATGCTATTTATAATTATATATATATGTTGTATAATGTTGTTACAGTAATTTCATTACGTGGTTATTATAACTTCTCTTCAAGCATCTGTACGCGGGCATTTGTCTAGATGGTTAGTGACGCTATTTCAAGTCTACCTCGATTATAATTATAATTTAGATCATTGTACACGCCAGATAAAGTATCAGAATGCTTGAGAAGAAACCTAAAAAAATCTCTATACATCATGCTTTGAGACCTGCTTGCAAAGCTGAATATGCTTCACCATACTGGTCAATAAAAGCAAACTTTAAAATACATGTTTAAACCATTACAGCTTACAATTACTTTATGGAAGCGGTGAGCGTATAAAAAGGGTCCAAAATCCGCAAAGTAATTGCATCTGCACACAGTTACTAAATGCATCACGCACTGATGACGCCATAATTTATCGAATATCAAAACAAATGAACGGTCCTTATCACTTTATAGAATATACAAAATGCAGTTACTTATTTCCCTGTGGAAAAAATATCTTATAGTATTCTTAGATCACGGCGCGCTTCGATCTGTGAAAGAAACAAACTATATTTTACAAGTCTTCAGGCTTATAAAATTGAATGGTCTGTTTTTAATATCTAAAATCCAGCTTTTTACTAAAGGCATACAAAAGTATGTAGACACAAAAACAAATGTGTCTATTCCGTGCTAAAGTGCACCGAAACGGTTGGACCGATTTTGACGTGACTACTTTAATTTTAGAAAATTTAGAAACAGATTAGAGATCTTGCAAATCAATTATGACAGTATCTAATATAAGCTGTTTAGGTATACAATAAAAAAATAAGAATAAATTAAAACCCATTTTCGGGTGGGCGAAGCCGCGGACAGAAAACACGTAGTTAAATTTAACGAAATAGTTAGAACTCACCTCTAATAACCACAGGTAATTAAATAGTCTCCTAACTTCTCCACTACGGATGCGGCTTGCTGGGGTTGGATGGGTTCTTCATACAGAGAAATTACGACGGCTGAAACAAAACATTAATATAAACTAACGGCTGTAGAATATGCAAGACTACTTTGATTCACTTTCCCCGCACATAGCCGTGCCTAAGTACCTTACGAACTTTCCCTTTCGTTAACATAATGAAGATTATAACTTTACGTAACATCCACATAAAAAGTAATTTATAATTACGAAATAATGAATAATTTCGACGGTTGCAGTTACGAAGAAGAATGGAAGAAAACGTGTTGCGAGACTATGAATTACACAAGGGCAAGAAGAAGATTATGTTGATGACACTTAAACATGTAATCATGAAATTTTGATTCTGTTCTCGCAACCCATGGGAACCTATTCCAGGGATAAAAAGTAGTCTGTCTTATTCCACGCTTTAGTCTATCCCTGTAGGTATCAAAAATATGATTTTAATATCATAAATGTCAGAGTTCGGGCAAAATCATCTTCTGAACATGTTTTGAAAACGCTGCCATCGTTTCTGGAGGATTGTTTACAACATCATATAATTATGTATATTATTTTAAGTGAAATACACTCGTTGTCCATTTTCTAAATGAACAGCAAGACATGTAATAGCTGGCGCTCGTTTGTGTATGATAAAAGACGGATTCGCCAAATCGCTTTAGGACAACTAATGTAACGACCAGATTGAAATTGTTCCACTTCGATATTTTTTTTTGCGAATACTCCTAAGTTATTCGTTTAAGGCTTGTATATTTGCCAATGACCTTGTGCATACAAACGGAGCTAACTACACCTCGGCGCGCCACTCCGATACACGTGTTTTTAATTTTTTATAATAAAACAAATACATATTTTAAAAAAGTAACAAAACCAAGTTATTTTCGTTTGTATTGCACAGCAGTAGATATTATTTTTTTAGTCTTTTGTTAAAAAATGAAGGAGTAAAATGGTTTCATCTCAACGATTTGGAGTTGATTTGGTGATTTTTTTTCCTGTTATGTGATACCAAAACATAAATTCTGGCTAAACCAAGTTACGTGCAATATCATGTAGATTACTACCAATTTTTTTCAGATGTAATTTCTCAGTAAATGCCGACGAAAAACTGCTTCATCTGCACGCTATTTTTAAGCCTTTTCGAGAGAGCACCCTTAAGGCGCTACCCCGACCAAAACCTTGCGGCAGTCCGTTTTTCAGAGACTATTAACTCATCAGAAAAGAGAAATATAGCACATTATTAATGTTCAATAATACCTTATCATCACATTCCACGTCCTATTTCTTTTAAGTGTTATATATAAATTTAAAAATGAATTTAAAAACCTGGCCAAGTGTGAGTCGGACTCGCGTGCAAAGAGTTCCGAACGATTTTTATTTAACATGTTATTTTAACGCTATCGAATTCTTATAGATTTTCCTGTAATGTATAAGTAGAGCTATTATCTCGTTTTTTTTTTCAAAATTTTAGACTTAATAGTTTCGGAGATTGGGGGGGGGTGGGCGTTGGGAATGGTCAGTTTTTCGTCTAATTTCTTAAATAACTTCAAAACCATTCATTTTAAATTTATGAAAAAAATATAATTGAAACCCTCACAGTACACCTTTTTATTTGATATGTCACACGATACTGTTCAAATAACTTTTTTTTCTAGTTTGACCCCAAAAGTGATACTTAACATTTAATAGTTTACTTAACGCTTCCGTGTTTAGGTCACAGAAGTCTATATGTGTACCGAATTTCTACAGAATCGGTCCAGTGGATCCGGAGAAAACTGGCTGTGACAGACTCTCGACTGATCCTATAAGGGTTCCGTTTTTTATTCGGAACCCTAACAAGGACAATTAAATTATTTGTATGCATCTGTTGCTAAAGGCGACGCTCTCATCATTTGAGGATTACACTAATGGATAGATAATTTGAAAATCTTGATTTAATTTCAAAAGTTCGCTTTTTTTTTTATTAAAATAATTCCAAAAATTGTGTTGCAATTCACACATTTTTTGGAGTTATTTTGATAAACGAAAAAGAGGGAACGAATTCTGAAGGTTATTTGGACAGGGAAACGCCTTAAATTATATGGTGTAAAATAATGTGCATGAAATGCTTTCCTCAAACTTCTTTAAAATGATAAGGATTAATACCGTATTTGTGTAAATATCTTTCCAATTACCGCTTTATAATTGCCAATTTTTTTTAAATATTAAATTGGATATAGTATGTTATTCTTAAGATATATACATATGCCATCGCAGACTTTTCTGTAGACCTATCTAAGATGCACAATTCCACCATACCCTACATCATTTTTTTTGCGTTGAAAGCTCCCAGACGGCTTATTTTTTCCGACACCCCCAACTAATCCTTACTATTTCTATATTATAAATGCGAAAGTAACTCTCTGTCTCTTTGTTTAAATTAAATTTAGTACACAGATGGTCGAGCCTAAGAAAGGACACAGGCTAATTTTTATACCGTAATATGATTACTTTCCTACTGCAGGAGAAAAGTTCGCGAAATTGAAAACGACTCCAGTCGTTTTAATTTCGCGAAATAAAAAGACCCATAACATAAAAATTGTTTTCTTTTCGTTCGTTTAGTTCTTATTTAGTATAAAATCAAAATAGTCAAATTATCATCTTGTCTAACTGACATTTGATCTAACCCCTGAACAAAGAACAACCGCGCCAGCTCGGGAACTTAGGGCACCCAAATTCCTTAAATCGTATTTATTTACGTAACGCGTCCATATTTGGGTCACATAAGTCTATATGTATACGAAACATCAACAGAATCGGTCTAGTAGATCTGGAGAATACTGGCCGTGACAGACAGGCAGTGAGTGATCCTATAAGGGTTCCATATTTACCGTATGTTCGGAACCCTAAAAATGCTTACTTCGTCCTGTATAGCTCTATTTCTCTCAAATCAGAATCATGACGGAATTGGTATTGGTAGGGCCCCAGGCCAGTCAGTTTTGAGGATTGCCGCGATGCCAAGTCGATTGACCATATATTCAAGTAGGTACTGAGATGTCCATTGTACGTATGCAACGACAAAATGAACATACAAACCCAGGATCAGCAAACTGAACATAGGATAGATACTACGTCGAGAAGTGAGTCAGCTGGATGTGAAATGGTTGACAAATGCTTTGGATAATGTTAAAAACATGGATACTTTCTGGTCCATACCTATGTTGAAGATAACTCAGCAAGCTACAGAAAATGTTATGCTCTGAGGTATCAGATATCACAGGGTGACATCAGCTAGTGTGAGTTGTCGAGAATCGAGATGATGTGACAGGCAGGAGACGCCATGTTCTCAATGGACTGCTGAAGATTGACGTTGACAATGAGGGTCTGAGCCCAAATGGAAGAAAGTTTTTCGATATGCGAGGGTTTTTTATTTTTCTTATAAGGCAGCCAACAAAGCGCTCGGTCCAGGGTCGCGCCGCCGCCGCCGTGGAAATTTTACCTCCACGCCAGTGCGGCGCCGTGAAAAATCGCCACGGCGCTCAATCTATCCGTCGAAATATGATTTAAAATGTGTTACACAAGTGCCATGCAGTTTTAATTTCGGTCCAGCAAACATGTATACGTATCGCTATAGGTAGGATCAGTTAATTCTCTTTCGATTATATAGAGCCGACCAAATAAAAAAAGCAGGGCAACAAGCAGGAAGGTAAAAATGTTAAGGTTTGTCTTTATTTGGACTAGGGGCACCCGACTTGTATAGGTCAGGTTAGAAGGGTATATAGCGGGTTCTGAAGGACCCTGCCATGCGTTCCTGATTTTTTTTTAACCACCCAGAAGTTGGTCCGCTGCGTTGCAGCTGGGTTCGGATAGACTGTGTCTTAGTTGAATCCGCCTATTAATTTTTTTCATTGAATTATAGAAACAAATGCGGCTGTACTACGGACCTCTACGGGTTTGGGCTGACTATAACTGCTTTAAGACATCCTCAAGTTGATGCAGCATAGACTATGGATTGGTGTCTGTGTTGCAGCCGCCTTTGTATTTACGCGTCAGGGGCAGTAGGACCAAATCTCGAACTTAAGAAAGTTCAAATTCCAGTCAGTATTACCTCTGCGACAATTAATGTCAAATATTCGTCAAAAATATATAATCACCTATGTGTATAATCTCTCAACTGACATCGGTCTATACCGGCGGTTTATTTTTAAGGCGGTTACTATTAACCGCCTTAAAAATACGAAAATTGCTTACTATATCAAACGCCCATTAAGGGCGGTTGATATTTAAATAAGGTAAGCAGTAAAATATTGTGAGTTATTGATCAGGTCAGATTTTATGCTTTCGGCCAGTGAACTTTCATGATTATTATCTTGTTTTGTACCATTGCTAGACCACCAATACAGACAAAACCTGACCTCGAGGCTTATGCCTACTTATACAAATTACAACTCCTACCTTGCTGTGTTTTCATGCAGTGCACGCCGACCTTGCCAAGTTTTGCGCGTATGATGCGGTCTGTGCCACTGAGGTAGATGTACCGTGTACCCGCTATCGTCAGGCCACCGCTCGTTAACAGTGATTCATTGTCGAAACCAGCCACTATCTTTGCGACTTCATCTTTTGATATCTGTCAAAAAAATAAAAACATTTAGAAAAAAAAAAACGGTTGACACTAGCAAGGGGAAAAACAGTGTCACATAGACTGCCTGACTGACTATGTTCATGAGTGATGTTAAGGTGGAAGCGCTAGGGTAGGCCGCGGAAATTCAATATTTTTATGTGTAAGTTCATTACCCCTATTGAATGGTTATTTCATGAAGTCATTCAATAAAGCTTAATGAACTTAAGAGGGCTGTATGATGATTAAAATGGTTATTTTTCTTTATAAATATGCGTTATGGCCGCGAATCGTACTTTGTTCAACATACAGCTTCACACTGACCGGCCAATTACAAAAAAAAACAAATATATTAATAAATCTATGATTGAATAACACTGCTATTAAAAAAAAAATACGACCACTAAAACAACTAAAAAAATTCGAAACAAGTCTCTTTTCAAGCAGTCTGATGCAGTTAGTGGCATCAGATCAGTGATTGAACTGCATCAGACAGCTTGAAAAGCGACATGTTTCAAACTTTATAGGGCGCCTTCAAATTAGTCGCTAAGTGCCGCGCGGAAGCAGCGCGACTGTCGCGCCGCTTTGTTAATCCAAACAAATAACAAACGCGCGGCACTTAGCGACTAATTTAAAGGCGCCCCTTAGGTGTTATTATTAGCAGTCGGGATTTTTGACAAATAATTTTTTATTTCCTACTATTTAGTGAGTTACATTTTTGGAATCGTCTCCTCGAGACCTTTATCTTGATACCACGCGATAGGCTTTGAAAATTAAAAATTTATTGAAGGTATAATATGGCATCAAAAATCGGCCATTTTGTTTTTTTTTTTTTTTTTTTTTTTTTTTTTTTGATATAGACTTTTTTGATTATATTTATATTTTATTTAGAGTGTGACACTGGGTATCACACTCTCACAGTAAATACGAATCTAACGACACCTCTCCAGCTAAAATCCATCGAGCCGTAAAGGCTCTAGGGCGTGCCAAAGAAATATATATATACTGTGTAAACTCTTTATAACGTCACTCGATTTAACGACACGACAAACTCCTTAAAACGTCGAAATTGCTTGACTTTGGTTGGTTTGGTTTCTATGCAGTAATACACTATATAGCGTCACCAAACCCAGGTTTGATTAATTAAATAAGTATTTAATTAACCAAACCTCGCGACAAGCTTTTATGATCAATTTATAGGAAAAAAAATATTTTCTTCTTTTTATTACTAAATTAAATTTTCACTTGATAATAATTCTAGGCAGCCCGCTCCTCTAGGATAAAAACCTGATAGATGGTCTAGGAAAGCTCTATACATATGAAATGAATGACTGATTGATGGATCAAAGCACAGCCTAAACCGCTGATCGTAGAGACCTAAAACTTGCAGGGTGTGTTCTTTGTATGACATAGGCATGCAATAAGAAAATGAAAAAGAAATCTGTAATTCTATCCCTAAGGGGGTGAAAATGGGGGACAAAGTTTGTATGGGACAACTAGATTCCTTGGTTCAATCTACTTCAAATTTTGCATTAACATTTCTAAGAATTGATGGAAGACATGTTTCGTATTTTATTGAAATTCATCCCCTTACAGAATTAAAAATGAAAGAAAGTTATTCTCGGGGTGATTTGCTTCGAAGCTTATATCAATACTCCTTAGTGCTTAAGTTTAAATTACATTTTAATTAGTCAAATGTTTGAAAACTCAATCTGATTTTATTCAAAAAAGGTTGAACTCACAAAAATGCTTAGTGCAATGCAAATACTGTACAAAATGATTAGGATGTTTTTTAATTGTAAAAATATCTGTATTTCTTGTGTAGGTCTGAGAACAGTTGGTAGGGTATATTTTTTTGTATGGCAAAACATTTGTTTGTAGGGTAGGTAGGGTCGCTCCTGTCAAGGTAGGGCCAGCTAGTAATAATATAGGTTTCTTTTAGTTTTACAAATTCAACTAACAAGTTTACAAATTCAATACCACAGATAGGGTTGCCACCTAGATTGATAGGTAAGAAGGGTAGGTCTTCTTATCGTGTGAGCAGTAAGGTCTAATGACCCCACATACCCTAGTGTCAGTTTCTAAACAGCCCCAGGGGTAGCAATAATTGTAGTAGTGGGGTAAGTAGGGTAGGTAGACAGTTAGTCAGTTGACGGGAGCGAAGCCGCGGGGGTTAGCTACTAGCTAGTATCCAATAAAAAAAAACAAGACTACCTTTCAGAGTTTTCATGGCATAATTAACATAGGACTTGATATAATTAATAACTAAGAAACAATGTAAAACGCCCATAATCATGACACCCATAACTATGTCCTTCAAATGTCATATTTAGATCTCTGATAGTCAATTGTTACAGGCAGCCGGAAAACATAACATACACTCTATGTTGTGTGGGTTAGCTAACATGATAGTAAAGAATTCACATTCTACTTCCCTCTTTGTGCACTTTCCACTACCAGTCAGCTGGTATAATGTGCCACATATATTATGATTTGACATGCCTCGGAAAGCACGTTAAGCCGTCGGTACCGGTTGCCATTTGTAGATTATTGGCAGTCATTTCTGACTGTCAGAAGCCAGTAAATCTGACTCCAGTCTTGCCAAGAAGTACAGTGTTACCCAGTTTATGGGTTGTGGAGGTCTGGAAGGCAGCCGCTCCTCGTAAAATATTGGTATTCAGCTGAATCCAATTTGACTGGAAGCCGACCCCAATGTAGTTGTGAAAAGTCTTGGCAGATGACATATTATGATTTGACCTCAATTTACTTTTCTATAATTTTTAAAAAACCTTTTTAAATTTACTGTGTTTACAGATCTATAATTATTATGTTGGTGTGCGTAATGGGTAATTTTAATTTTATCCAACAAATAACTATATTTTTGAAACAGAAATAGTTTTATCTAGTATTTTATTTTTATGTTATTAAAGACCTAATCTAGTAATTTTCTCAAGAATTGGATATCTGTACTACAATAAATAAATAAAATAAAAAATATGGGGTATGCCCCATATTCTAAAGGTGTGTCTCTTGCTTGACAAGAGACACACTGGTCCCACGTATACAAGGTATGCAACGCATTATGATATCTGGACTCTTGATTTTGTATGAAATACTATGCAATAGAAACATACTTATCGTATGCAATGCCACATATGATAAGTGTTTCTACTGCATAGTTTTTCATATAATAAACATGAGTGAAACATGGGAGAAACTGGTCTACACAGTTTCTCCCGTTTTACTCTGCTTGTTGGGGTCTGTGGTTAGGGGTGCCACTTTTTTAGGGAAAAAAATAGTATTTTTAATAAATCATTGAGAAAATTATTTACGAAATTTACTATTTTTTGCAAAACTTGTCCATTTGAAAAACATTTTTCAGCCAAAACCAGACCTTTCTTTTTAATCTTTGTTACAGCTGAACTTATAAAGACATTAAATATCAATATTATTATTAATATTATATATTGTAAGTTTATATTTATTTAACATGCTATATAGAAAATTTCTATTTTTATTTTATTCAAGAAACTTAACTACATTTAATGTACTTAAGTTTCTTGAATAAAATAAAAACAACAAATACTATTGGTAACATAAATAATGATTTAATCATGTTATTTTAAAATGAAATAAAAATTCAATGTGTTAAAAACAATGACAAACACTGAGTTTCAGCAGAGCAGAAGATTTTTGGCCAAATTGAAACTGTACTTGAACTAGTTTCTGGGACTAATCACTTTTCAAAAATTTGGGAGAAATAAAATGTACAGATTTAAAATAGTCTCAATTTACCAACCAGACTGAAGTTTATAAAATGACAGACTTCGCCTGTCAGAGCATTTGGTTTTCCAACTTAGCACAGCTATTCAGAAAGCTTAAGGAAAAGATAAATGCTAGACCAAGCAAAGCAAGCTCGAATTTTAATTGTAGCTTGATGCCTCGGAATAGACTTTTTTTTTAAGTTTCATGAGAAGTCAAGTTTTGGACTTATGCTGAATATGATGAGAAATATGAGAATGTAGGATGTTACAGCTAATCATCATCTACCTAACCTTTTAGAACTATTTTGGGGTTGTCTTCCAATCAAACCAGATTCAGCTAGCAATACACAGAGCAGATTAAACTTTCATGAGAAGTTAAGATCTGGACTTATGCTGAATAAGTTGAGAATGTATGATGCTACTGCAAATGCAGCTCGAAAATTTGTGCTTCCAAACAGCATTTTTTAAAGAGATTTTAGTAAAAAGACTCCTCAGTACATGAGTGAGTGTAGAAAATATAGTATTTAGTGAACTATTTTGTTTTTCTATACTATTTAGTAAAAATCACTAAAATATAATGATACTATGTAATATAGTATGGGTGGCAACCCTATCTGTGGTATTGAATTTGTAAACTTGATAGTTGAATTTGTATAACATCAAAAACCACATTTTCAAGTAGACCATACCAATGTTTTTGTGATGCCTAAATTTTTCCCAGTATAAGTTTAGGTCAGAGGTTGTCTTACTATACGTTGTTTTTAAAAATTGGATTAAAACGCTCAGTTCTAGTTTCAGTTTCTACCGACATTAGACCAACATAATCACCACAAGAAGCGCTAACTTTGGAGAGATACCTCACTTCAGATTTTTGTGTAGTAAAGTACAAATTCTACAACAAAAAGCCTTTTTTACATAAATTCCTAAGTACAACCTCTCGTTGCCTTAAAAACTGAACTGTATGAAAGAACTGACCGGGGTACAATGGAAATTTAGACAAGTAGATAACATACCGGCCGGCAATTTCGGCTTATACATAATAAAACATAAAAGCAACAAATTAACAACGACAATGGATATGACTACTCAATAATCTTCTAAATTAATACTTTTAAGCATTATAATTTGTATCGCGGCGCATTTAACGTTTCTAATCCGAGTAAGCAGGCTTCACCACATGTCGCCATCTTGGCAAACTCGCCGGATAAAGAATTCGTCATCCGTCGAACCTAATACCAACTGCACTTGATAACACTGGTGTACACAGCAATACAAAAATTTGCAAATCACTGAACGCGTAGCAAGAACTTGACTGAGGAAAAACTTACTTCGAAGCCTTCTGACTTGGCCCAGACATTCCCATCGTGACCGGCAATCGCAGCTTTTGTAACACATCTGGATGCCATTAACTGTTTATCGACATAATCTTGCCAGCTCATTTTGATTAAGTTCGACTTAAAATAAAACTACACTTGACTAAATCACAATCTACTCCTCACAACGAGCAAGCGCTTCACACGAACAAAAAGCACTGCCGTTCCAAAATGGCAGCGCAGTCATAGACACGACCGGAAAAGCAGATCACCAACGTAACGTAAATTTTGTTTATGATGTGTTATCAAAGACAATTGCTACCAAGCTGAAAAATACGTAAATTTTGTTTATGATGTGTTATCAAAGACAATCACTACCAAGCTGAAAAATCGTTTAGTTAGTTCTCAAATCGAGAAGATTAAAGGCCTCTCCACACATATCCACGGCAGGGACAGAGAAAAATCGGTGACATGCGATTTTTACAAACTTGCTAGCACATCTCCGTATCATGAGGATCCGGATCTTCAGTGTCCTAGAGCACGCTCGGACGCAACGGTCGCCCTGACAGTGCTATCCAATTTTTATCTCCGTGGACAACATTTTGTGCAAGAGCAAGTGCAACATGAACACAGAAAGGTTGATAGAACGTGTACTTCGTCAACTAGCACTATTGCAATCATTGCCAATTCTTCTGTGTTTAACAAGGACATCGGGTTGTGTGCGTATCAGCCACCGAAACAGATTACATTGAAACACTGCTACTAATTTCCCTGATATCTGTGAACATGGGTGACGGAAGCTCGTCCCCGGCGGCGGCGGGAACACTGAAAAGACAAACTGGGAAATGGGATAGTCCCGGGACCATGAAGGTATAGAAAAAAGTGGAGGCAACACTAAACATCTAAGTGAAGCCAACAGTGGTCGGACGACTTCTTTCTAAAAACATACATTAGAAGGAGACAGTACCATCTGTTTTCTTTATCTAATGTATTTATACAGAAAGAGAAAGTCTGACCACAGTCGGCTTCACTTACGTATTTAGAGTCTGACTCCACTTTTATCTATACCTTCATGGACGGGACGAACTAAGGTTTTTTGGTTAATTATTAAATCTCTGATCTGAGTAGGCAAAAGTTAGGGATCAGTATCATTTACAAGTAATAGGGAGCGAGCAGAAATTATAGGTGGCAGCACAGAAATGTCACTGTCAATTATAAAATTTGAAGTAGCTACACTAGATGGCACAGTCTTCTTAGCGCACGTTCCCCTAAACTGAGCGTGCAGGAAACACAGGCGGCAGCACTGAAGCGTCAATGTCAAATATTCTGACCTTAAAGCTTCGCATATGCGACACTGCATGGCATTGTCAACGCCGTGTACGGTCCTTATAATAAATGCGCTTGCCAAATCTGATATATGATTTTCATCAAGTTGACAAAGAAGACAATAATCTGTTTTATTTGATGATTGACCGCATTGTTATATACCTAAAGATTACAGGAAAACCTGCAAAAAGTCTGTAGTGTTAAAATAACTTGTTAAAAAGTGGTTCGGAACCGTTTGCATGCGAGTCTTAGACTTGACCAATTTTGTATGTACATATAATGAATAGTTTATTTAAATATTGATTTTTATAGGCAAATTTTACTACTTTGGATTTGTTAGTTTTGACACTTGAGCATTGTGTGGCTAGCCGTCCGATTAGAACCAGGCCCGGGTCGATGGCGCACTGTGTTCCACGCGCGCCTCAAAGAGTTGTCAGTATAGAAGAGTCACCGCCGAAAGCAAAGAGTATTTTGAGGAACACGGATGGGTTTTAGCACTCACTGCCTTTCAAAAAATCCTTTAAAAAAAAGTACGATGGAAAGTATATTTCACAAGTCGACATAATGGGGTTGGCAAGTAAAAGATGATCTCAGATGGCGCCACTACTACACGAACCCTTATCAAGGTGAGAAAAACACTATTGTAATCTGTGATTGTACTCTTTGAGATTCATCTGTTCATTTTTTTGTGTATTATGAATGGCATTTGTTTTTGTGGTATGATGATGGGCAGTTTGTTTTCTTTTAACCTGTCAGTCGTCGTCGGTGGCACAAATGCGAGCCATTGGGAGTCAACGGAAATGGACGCTTAATGACATCCCACATGCCATACTAAACTACGCAGTTTAATCTTCTATTTAAAAAAAATGTAGTGTTTTATATCTCATGGGCCCCGATCGACCATAAAATAAGGCGATTTTTTTACAGTAAAACTATTCAATTGTTGTGTCGTCGCAACGGCTATTGCGTCCAGATCATCACAGGCATTTGACTGTGATTTTTTATATAATTATGTCGAGTTTTATGATACGCGGTTTTTAAATGACAAATATATGAAGTTTTCACCCGTTGAGTTTTGATATGTTTGTTACCCTTAAGTGGGTGACAGACGTGCGGGCAAGTACGCGTACTTACGGCTTGATGAGCTTTTTCGCTTGTGTGTCACCATAAGCAGACGTACATACAAACCGCTGAGTAAGTTTATTGGCGATCCAACAGGTTTGCAATTTTGCTCGTAGCTCGCCTCGGTTTGCACGTCTGTAAGCGCCCCCCCCCCGCCTCGAACTTCAAGTCGAGAGTCATTACTTTGTTTTGTGACACGTCGAATGCTATTTTGTTGCAAAAATTACTAATTTTCGAAGCTATTCACACAAAGAATTAAAAGAATTCTTTTCTTT
Source organism: Lacanobia oleracea (assembly GCA_950371165.1). Classification (NCBI taxonomy): domain Eukaryota; kingdom Metazoa; phylum Arthropoda; class Insecta; order Lepidoptera; family Noctuidae; genus Lacanobia; species Lacanobia oleracea. The sequence goes on from OX493393.1 coordinate 10,125,460, forward strand.
GCTTCTCTCATACAAGTATCCTGTCTGGCTATAATAAAATATAGTTCCTGAGTAACAAAAAGTTCCTCCATTGATGAACATCGCGGTCCCCCTGGTACCAGAGAAATGAGCAAGCTTTCACGTGAGTCACCGACGTCGAGCCAAATAAGCTCGCGATCTTAATAACCACGTACTATAAGTTCGTTCGTCTATCACCCACTTTACGAAACAGCCTTAACGCGACTACAATTTTGTTATTTTTTGACATTTATAATGACAAATTGTCAGCTTTATGAAACAGGGCCAAGGTATCCAAATATATGCTTTAGAATCACTTAAGGTGGAAGCGCCAGGGTTATCAAATATTTGTATGTTTTTTGCAATTTGCCGGTCAGTACGAGGCTGTATGTTGAACAAAATACGATTCGTGGCCATAACGCGTATTCATCTAAAGAATATTAACCATGTTAATCATCAATATAGCCCTCTAAGTTCATGAAGCATTATAGAATGGTTATTTTGTGAAAACTTCTTTAGATCAATACGGTTTGCGGCCGCGAATCGTATTGTGTTCAACATACAGCTTCACACTGACTGGTAAATTACAAAAAAACTTAAAGATATTTGAATTTCGCGGGTTATTTTGGTGCATCCACCTTAACACAGGTCCTTGTAGGTTGTATAGCATTAAAACTTCATTATTATTCTTTCGCCAGATGGCTTTTCATTTATGTGGTTCTCTAAGTTTGGTTATAAATGTAAAGCCTTCACTACACTACTCGCGAAGTTACTTCGACGAGTACTCTACGAAGTTGACTGAATTCTCCGAAGTGACAACACACTCGTGCAACATCGCGAGGAGCTCCGTCGCCTGGCACCCGCACGATATGCATCATGGATAACGTTCAAGTAGCAGCCCGTTGCAATTTTTACTCTCGCTTAGTATAAATACGTGTGTATTTATTACGACTCGACGCGAACTGAAGTGAGCCGAGTAGTGTAGTAAGACTCTTCGTGGACGCTTCGAGTTCTTTGACTCAGGCGCAAAAACCGACAGCGACTGGAAGTCGCCCGAGGCGAAGTGCTTCTCTACACTATCGTATTCGCTCAAGAAGTTCGATCAACTTCGCGAGTAGTGTAGTGGAGGCTTAATGCACTCAGTCAGTGGTCTCGAACCTACCGATTTTTCGGTATTTCTACCGATATGGGCTCTGTTCTACCGAAATACCGAAATATAACGATTTTTCTACGATTTCACAGTATACATGGAAATTCTCCCGATTTTTCTATCGATTTTACACTTTTAAGTTGGCAACCCCCTCAATAGTATGGACCTAGTGCAGAATGTAGTTCATATATTTTGGGGAATACCCTTGACACCCTTGTGTCCTACAATTCGATGTTATAATGGGCCTCCCGCTCGGGAATTTACCTGTCTAGTATATATAAACAGTAATTCGGTTTTATTTTTTCATTAATTTTCTTAACTTTGAAGAGTGAGTACCTAACCGAAAGAGTCCCTACAAAATCAGATAATTAAGTTAAAATGTCGTCTGACGAGGAGCCAAGCACAAGTGCGAGTGTAAGAAGAAAAAAATATCTACAATATTATAGAAAAGAATGGGAAGAAGAACTTCCAGGTTGGCTGCAAGATAGCCGTAAAGGCGAAAGCTATGCATATTGTAAGAGTTGTAATAAAGATATCAACATCACAGTTTTTTTTTTTAATAAATAAACGAATTTTATTTAATATTGTATTTTTTTTTTGTCAAATACCGATTTTGGGTAAAAATATACCGATTTTAGCTGGCAATTCTACCGATTTCGCTCTATGACGTTCGAGACCACTGCACTCAGTGCCTTTTTGTTTTGTAAGGCAGAGTGTAGACGTTGTTTTGGTGAAACCATAGACATTTAATTCCGGTTTTCAATATCTATGGTAAAACACAAAATGAACAATGGCTATAGACTACCAATCGATAGTTCTTTGTGAATTTCGTGCACATAGAGCGCCTGTGTTCCATAAATTGCTGTGACGTACTTCCGCTGTTATATTCCTTAATAATTTAGTATTATTCAGATTGATAAATTGGAGCACGTTTGTCGATTTTTAATAATTTTATAAATCATAAAAAAATATATTAAAATTATCGTCATACAGTTTGTTTTATAATATACTTAATTTCGCAAAACGTATAAAAAAAGCTTCTGTTAACTTAACTTGACCTTGCTTATGCTCTGCTAGTTCTTTTCCGTTCAGCTACCGCGATTGGAACATGTCTTATTCACCTGAAAGAAGGTAAGTCGAGTTCTTGAGCTATATGAGCCTTATTACGACAAGTTTGTATGGTATTTTTGTTAGGAGAAACGCTGGATTTTGTTTTGGATTAGTAATTTCATGTAAATTGCCATAATTTGTGAAATAATTTCAATGTCCCTGTCGCCGATTGCCAACATGGCGCTGGTAGGAGTACATTATTGCAAGTTCGTTTTAGCGCACGTGTTTTATATTCCTGTAACTATTTCTCTTCCTCATTTTCTTGAAAACATATTGAAGGAAGTTCTGTGTTGTTTTTTTTTGTTTTGCTTTTATTTCCAGCATTTACTTTACGTTAGTGAATGAAAATTTGACAGAAGTGCTACTCTAATGCAATTTCTAATGATTTTTGCTAATTCATTCCAAAAAGGTTAACCTTCGTACTAGGATTATATCCATGTTATTTCAATGTCTATAAAACTTGTTTTACAGATCAGAAGATTGGCCGGAGGATTCCAAAAATGGGCCATCAAAAGATCAAGGAAGTTACGATGGACCTCCGGGTATGGAACCCCAAGGAAATCTGGATACTAACTGGCATCAGGTCGTGGAAAGCTTTGATGACATGAATTTGAAAGAAGAATTGTTGAGAGGAATTTACGCCTATGGTTTTGAAAAGCCGTCGGCTATTCAGCAACGCGCTATTATGCCCTGCATTCAGGGCCGCGATGTTATCGCTCAGGCCCAGTCAGGAACTGGCAAAACTGCTACTTTCTCGATTTCAATTCTTCAACAAATTGATACTAGTATTCGTGAATGCCAAGCGCTAATTCTAGCCCCAACCAGAGAGCTGGCTCAGCAAATTCAGAAGGTATGAACATGTGGTGTTTGTTTTGTGTTTGGTGACTAACAAATGCTTGTGAGTTTGGTATCAACAGTGTGGTATTTTTTTTAGGTGGTGATAGCCCTTGGCGATCATTTGAATGCGAAATGTCATGCCTGCATTGGTGGTACCAATGTGCGCGAAGATGTGCGTCAGCTGGAGAGTGGTGTACATGTGGTGGTGGGCACGCCTGGTCGCGTGTACGACATGATAACCCGCCGTGCTCTGCGAGCTAACACTATCAAGCTGTTTGTGTTGGATGAAGCTGATGAAATGTTGTCCAGAGGGTGAGTCACTATTATTGATATGAAATTTCAATAATTAGATCTTCAAAAGCAGTAGTTTTCCTTCATGTAACTTTTTATCACATCATTTAGTGTATTTCCCTGTACCGGTTTGGTTAGTTTAATGTGGGTCTGCAGTACCTTCACATTATGCCTTTTATTCCCATGCCCATGTTTGAGGTAGGTGTTGATTGATTGTAGTATCTATATTTCTATTCATTCCCATAAATTGTCTGCCCTGTGTAGATGTATTCTGTTAAACATCAACCTACTGCCTCATTCTGACTATTCAGTGTACACTAAAGTTTTAATTACTTATTTTGTCATGCATGTTATTTTAAAATTGTGTTTAAAACATTTCAGATTCAAAGATCAAATTCATGATGTGTTCAAGATGTTGTCTGCTGATGTTCAAGTCATTTTGCTGTCTGCCACTATGCCAGATGATGTACTTGAGGTGTCTCGATGCTTCATGAGAGACCCTGTGCGCATTCTTGTGCAAAAAGAAGAGGTATTTAAATATATTTAACATTTAATCATGGAACTGGAACTCTCTGCCTGCGGCTGTGTTTCCGAAAGCTTACAACCATAATCTCTTGAAAGTTAGAGTGAACAGGCTCCTTCTGGGTAGGCTCGCTCCATCGTAGACTTTGTCTCTGTCATCCTGACATAGACTAGAGTCAAGAGCAAATTTAATCATTTCGTAATCCCTGAAGGGTTGGTTAAATTCTCTAGAGCTTTAAAAACTAGAGACTGGTCTCAGGAGAGATAAAAAAGATATTAATCAATCTGTTTCCATCAATCTCTCTTTATATCCGTTCACATTTGGATGTGAAAGAATCTCTTAATAAGAGGGATATTTGGATGTATTAGTGTATATTTGCCACTTATTCATTCACAGTGTCTTTCTATCTGGTTTGCAACTGTATGCACACTATGCACTCGTTCCATTACCTACCTATCTATGAGTCACTGATATAATGGATTGAGTTGAGCGAAGCGGTTAAGTAAGCCATGCTGAACAGCGCAGTGCAATGTGCATGTGTGATTTACTTTAGTAAAGATACAAAAGAGACATATTCCAGTGATTGAAATAATTTAGATCTTTTCTCTTTTCTTTTTCTTTCTAGTTGTCAGTGATACATTTTGTCCATATAATAAAAAAAGAATTAAAAATTGTCTTTAAATGATGGAAATATTTAGAAATCTTTTGTTTTGCTAGAATTATGAAGAATTTCTTGTACATAATCATTTAACCTGCTGTAGTTTTCATAACAGATGATTCATGATAATGTACCAACAAGTATTTTATAATTTACAATGATGCTCAGAGTCTTCTTTTATCCTACAAGTTACTACTGTTTTTTTTTGAAGTTGGTTGAGTACTCAACCAACTTCAAAAAAAAAAGGAGGAGGTTCTCATGGTTGTATTTTTTATAGTTTATAATGTTATTTGTGTCTTTTATATTACAGTTAACACTGGAAGGTATCAAACAGTTCTATATTGCCATTGAACTCGAAGAATGGAAGTTGGACACCCTCTGTGACTTGTATGATACCCTCTCCATCGCTCAGGCTGTAATTTTCTGCAACACTCGTCGCAAGGTAACCTGCATCATTTATATTACTATTCAAATAATATATGGGTAGTCTTTCTGGAGTGTGGTAGATATAACTTAACTACCTTATGGAAGATTTGTATATGCTTGAATATTTTATCAGTGCAACAAGAATCCATGCAGGAATTTTAGTTCCAAAACAAATGAATTAATTTGCAATAAAGTTCATTGACCCCCCAACATGTACCAAACAAAGTCTCGAAACTAAAACTATGATTGCTCTCTTCATACAAAACTCTTGATAAAACTGCTTCACTTGAGTTCCAAAGCCCCTTTAGCCCAATGGAATAAGTAAAAAATATGTTGATTTGGGATTCATTGTGGTAATAAGTTTCTGAAAAAATTATACATCTAAACAATGAATTAATTAACTTATTGCAAAATTGCTATTGATTTCATTTAAAAATAATTTATGCGATGTATTTTTCTTTTTCGAGATTATTTTCGTTTTCAACACTGGATTTGTTATATAACTAAATATTGGATTTGTTATATAACTAAATTTTAAAGTCCACCAACTTGTAATTTCTTGCGTTATGCGCAGCGCTGCGTGTGTGGTGACGTCAGAGCTGACTTAGAGGCGCATATCACCTGTCCGCCATTTTATATGTCGCGTCCCCCCTTACGTTCATGTCTTCCGATCAGTCAGAATAATCTTCTCGGTAAAATCTATGAGAACCATGTATATGTGGATATATATGTATATATGTATGTGGCTTAAAGAAAGCAAAGAGTCTTATTCCCGACAAGAATTTTATTGTACCTATCACCTCAACCCTGGGCATGCCTGGTAGGGTCTATCAGACCCACCCTTCAACTGAAACCGTTGTATTTCATTAAAATATGATGTTTCTGCGTCACCACTCTCAATAGCTGAACATCATCAACCAACCGACGCCTAATGGCCACTATTTTAGTCCGGAGTCAGCTGAGATGGTGAAAAAACACAAAAAACCCGAGCGCCGGTGTCAAATTCAGAGGTTTTATACCTTACACTCCCGTTGATGGTAGTGACAAGAACTGATTAGTATAGCATTATCTATGCAGTCTTTGTCTTGTGCCTCCTATTTTATAAAGTTTAGTTGAGATTTCTTTTCTTACACATTTATGCGTAAAAAAGGCCTGTTTTTTTTTAAAAACATAACATTTATTATGATTTTTTAATTTATTTAGTTGATATGGTGGATTTGTTTTCTTCATTTTTCCCTCTAATATACCCCTAGTATATAATATGAAAGTATGTTTAGATACACTAGTTACCACAACTAATAGTCACTTAAAGTGACTATTTTTCGTCGGGTCTGACAGACCCACCAGGCATACCGCGTAACATTTTGCCACCAGGTATACCGAAGGTTAATGAATTACTAAAAAAAAATTATCACGCCTAGCTAGAGTTAGTTTATATCGGCTACATTAAGTGGGCTGCCTTTGTAAGATGACTAAAATGTCTCCGTGTTAATAGTCTGGCACTCGCTTCTGTTTCGTCCGCCCAAAGCGGGATGAGTTATCCATCCATTCCCATGCATAAAAAAATATCAACATCTCTTGACTTGTTATTATTTTTCAGGTGGATTGGCTGACTGAATCTATGCATGAGCGTGATTTCACTGTGTCTGCTATGCACGGCGACATGGACCAGCGTGAGCGCGAAGTGATTATGCGGCAGTTCCGTACAGGATCCTCTCGGGTCCTCATCACTACTGATTTACTTGCCCGCGGCATTGACGTGCAGCAAGTCTCTTGCGTGATCAATTATGATCTGCCCACTAACCGTGAAAACTACATTCATCGGTAAGTATACTTTATGAAATAATAGTTAACTTCACTTACATCTATGATAGGGGATTGTTTTATTTAAAATAAATTTGTGAAACAATTTTATAGTAGATCTGATCTGTCTGAAGAGTAGTCTGTAAATATCCACTATAAGACCATGCTGTCCAGTCGTCATGACTGTTAAAGATCACAGTCTGACTTGTCATAGCTGATAATTGTGAATAATGTGAAAAAACCAATGATAAATTAATGGGTTGTGGGGGGTCAGATAGACAGTCTTTCCATGTAAAATACTGGTATTCACCTGAATCTGACCCCAACTAAAATTTAAATGGTAGCCAACCCCAATATTGTAAGTTTGAAAGAGTTTAGCAGATGATCCAAAATAACAAATAAATGACGATAAAAATAAGAAAATCAATATTATAATTATAACTAGGACAAAAATTATACTAATTTTCTAGACCACAAGTTGGAAAAATAGATTTTAGAACAGAGAACTTAAAAATCTTTTTCCTTTTTACAGAATTGGAAGAGGTGGTCGTTTCGGCCGTAAAGGAATTGCTATCAACTTCGTTACTGAAGCTGACAGGAGAGCGCTCAAGGATATTGAGGAGTTCTATCATACAAGCATCTCGGAAATGCCCAGCGATGTGGCTAACCTCATCTGAGGTGCCGACGCTTACCCGGTTTATACTTTGTGTCCTGCGTTCTATTGCGATATTTATAAGGTGTGTGTATTAGGAGGAGCCTTCTAATAACCGCTGTGCCGAATTTTTCATTGGAACTCATTTCGTTCGGACCGATATAATCGTTTTAGTTTAATTAATGATTACATTATACTATAATAGACGTATCAATATAAGTTTAATATACATAGTTAGGAGTAAGACCGGCTCGGCCGGATGGCCCCCGTTCCGCGCAGGCCTCTCTGCCGCTTGCACAGAGGTCTCATCGGGTACTGGAGAGGCTATTTCAATCACAAAAGTTCTAGAAGGAAACCCACTGTATTGTAACTTTTTTTCCAGTTGTACATAATATGGTAACTGTTTTTGTAATACCCTAAATAAATATAATGAAATATCTCAACTGTATTGTTATTGACATACTTGAAAATTGTAGCGCTCCATTCCCGATCGGAACCTTAATTTCTCTAAAGCAATTATATTGAATTGTGTAAATTTTGTTTTACAGAAGATCTACCCACTGAGCCTGTGAAACGCACTTTGGACACAACTATGTGGAAATAATAAATCAAAATTTCCTCAATATGTTCATTACTTTCTTTTGACAGGTCCTTATTGTATCCTGTACTCCCATTTACATTTTGCTTTTGCATTTTACTTTTAAAAGATTGTTTTCTACATGGTTTTTATGTTCATTTCGAATTATTTATATTTTTGGAATAAATTTTGTTCAAAGTATTAGTGACTTTTGACAAAAATGATAATTAAGGTTCCTATGCTTACATAATAATAATTATCTTTATATAAGTAATGAAACTGATCTTATTCCATAAACATTTAATGACATACTGTTAACTTTAGCTTATAAACACTGTGACGATCAATATTCAGATATAAACGCATGACAATTTTTTTGTGTCTTAACTCTTTCAACATAACACTGCTAGTACATACCCATAATAGCACTACGATAATATTCTTATGTCCGCAATTCCAGATTTGATCAATTGGAGCTGCGTTTAAAGAAACTATCCAAGAAAAATTGAAACAGAATTTCAAGTCATGGAAATCTTAATTTTGCTATGACGTGTATCTGTAAAATGTGTCGAAATAACTTAAGCGACCGGAAATATTGAAAATTTAATACATGATTATATTCTGGTCTAAAATCAAATCACACATCCCTACCAACCCTATTCCAGAAACATCCCATCATTTCTGGCAAGTATTAGTTTATTTTATAAAAATATAACCAGCAACCTAGTACAGCCCATGCTTCTAGATAACTACAGATTTGGCAACCTGTCAAAAAATTGTGTGCTTTTCTGGACTGAGATCCTAGAGCCCCAGACCTTGTTTTCGCACCATCAAAATATTATATGAATTGCGGGATGCTTGGGCCGAAGTCCATTTTTAGGGTTCCGTACTTCAAAAAACGGAATCTTTATAGGATCACTTTGTTGTCCGTCCGTCTGTCTGTCAAGACCGTTTATCTCGGGAACGCGTGGAGTTATCGAGAAATTAAAACCTTATATTCAGGTTTATGGCCCCTTGCAGCTGTGTATGCAAAAAACGTATATGACGCTCGAGGAAATGTATTGGGTATTTCGCGTTGACCTAGAATAGTTATATGAAAGGGAAATTTGGCAACTAATACCGTCTATACTACAAGTATAGTGAAAAGTTTGAAAACTAAACATTTGTAATTAAGTCGTAAAAAAAATAATTATAAGTATATAACAAATTTGTACGGAACCCTCGGTGGGCGAATCCAAGTGATGTTTATAACGTATTTCGTAAAAATATAGTTGTAAAAGTTTTCGAACATTTGCTCTTACATCATACGCTTCGAGGTTTTTAACCGACTTCTTCAAAAAGGAGGAGGTTCTATGTTCGGCTGTATGTATTTTTTTTAATGTATGTTCACCGATTTCACCAATTGTGGACCGATTTATAAAATTCTTTATTTTCTTCGAAAGCCTATACTCCTGAGGTGGTTCCATTGTCATCAAGTCAGAATCTAATAATGGGATCCCATGAAAATCGAGGGAAACCCTAAAATTTTATGGTAACAAAATAAAAGTTGAGGGTTGCCCTCGATTTTCATGGGATCTCATCATCACAATGACTTGGTGACAATGGGACCAATCGGGGAAGTATAATAAGTACCCTTTCACTTGCAACAAGAAGTTTTCAAATCGGTTCAGACTTCCAAAAACAAAACACTACAAAATAAAAAATAACTTTAATTTCGGAAGTCGGTGTCAAAAAACCAAAAATATACCAAAAACACCGACTTCCGAAATGAAAGTTATTTTAACCGACTTCTTCAAAAAGGAGGAGGATCTTAGGCTGTATATATCTGTTTTTTTTTATGTGTGTTCACCGATTTCTCCGCCAATTTTGGACCGATTTAAAAAAATATTTTTTTATTCGAAAGCTGAGGTGGTCCCATTGTCACCGAGTCAGAATCTGATGATGAGATCCCATGAAAAATGTTTGTTCAGCGATATTTTCGCCAATCGTTAACCGATTTGGATGATTCTTTTTTTTGTTTGGAAGAGTATTTTCTCAGACTGGTCCCATTTAAATTTGGTGAAGATCTGATGAAGAACTTCGGAGGTAGGCAACGGAACTCTTCAATAAATGATAGCAAATGGATCGGGATTTCTGTGATCGCATTCTGTTGATTGTGTTTACATCAGTTCATAACATAATTTCACGCCGGCACGCTGTGTAAAATAAAAAATCTAAATTAATTAAGTAAAAAATTACTTAATTTCGAAAGTCGGTGTTTTTGGTTATTTCGTTTTTGAACACCGACTTCCGAAATTAAAGTTATTTTTTACTACTACAAAGTAAAAAATAACTTTAATTTCGAAAGTCGGTGTTTTGTTTTTGGAAGTCGGTTTTATTTTTTTGTAAAAGAAAAAAATTTGTAGATTCAGTGAGCGAGCGAACCTAGCTCCCATCGTGTTAGGTTGCTTTAAACCCTGCAGGCTGAAATAGGAGCTTCGCGCAGTGGGGGTCCGTCATCGAGGACAATGTTGAATTTGATTGCTTTTGAATTTAGAATTCCAAAAATTTTATAGTTACAATTATATACTTACACTAGGTAAGTATATAATTGTAACTATAAAATTTTACATTTATTTTTAAAACGTTAAACAATAATATACCTACGTACTACGTAGGTATATTATTGTTTAACGTTTATTGTGCGCTCTGGCGCTCTAGTAATTATTAGATAGGGGGTTCATAAAAAAGCCTCGCTTTTCAATTTGATAGCGATGTTAAGAACTCAAATTGCTACTAAAATAATAAATATTTTGAGATACTTAACTATTTTGCTATGCAATCAGTATTTTTGATTAGGATTGTTATTTTTTTTTATACAAAACAGGATTTTTTTTTGTATTTACAGTTTAATTGTAGACTTTATAAAATCGTCGGTGCGCTAGCTAAATCTGTGTTTTTCATCAAGTTGACAAGGGAGACAGATAGGTATCCGATGCGCGCTCTGAAACGGACGCGTTTGCGCTACACGGCACGAATATTTTATTCGTGTTTTGCGCAGCGGTAACGCTGCGGCGCTGCCCGATTTTGTTCGGAACTTTTAGCATTCGTCAAGCATGCCATCGACTACATAGACGGGGTCAGCATCTTGCAGATCTGCAAGTCCTGCAAATAGGAAAAGGTACGCAGTGCCAAGTTGCTGCTGCTATCTAAACTATTTCAGTCACTCGTCGAGCAAGTCGGACGGATGCCATCTCGCCGGAGGGATGGTGGCGAGAAGATTCTGCCAGACATCATCGACCTGCTGAAGAGGATCCGGATGACGTGCCAGATTTTGTGGCCATATAAGCTACCTCCCGTCACTTTCGACCACGTTGTCGCCAATAGGCTGCTGATGAACATCACATCTCTGAAGGTGAGCCTGGCTGAGATGAAGTCCCAAGTTGGAGTCATCAGATGTCATCATAGGTGATTTGCGAGCCGAAGTAGCTTTGTTGCGCAATGCTATTCCAACAAGTGCACCAGAATGCTTCAGTTTGCGGTTTCAGTCGGTGAGTGATTCTCCGTCATCGGCTGTCAAGAATGCAAGCGTTGCATCGTGTTCCGCTGACCGCGTTTTACCTGCCGGGGAAGCGACGTGCGTAATGGTTACATTGACCCCCTAAAAGTGCCTATTCAGAAATTGTCGCCAAGACAAAAGCTGCGGTGTCGCAAACAACTTTACAAGCAGCTAAACCAAAAGGGGCAAAGCAGAGTCACTCAGCATCGAGCACGACTAAAGGCACTGTGATGGACCACAAACAGCAGCATCCACCGAAGAGCACATGCGGTGAGGACAGCTTCATCAAGGTGGACAAAAATAAGAGGAAGCTGTCGCATCCAGGGTGGGATAGCGCCGCCGACTGAATCTAATATGCTGCTGCGTCCTGTAGTACCGACGACGATAAATATAAATAATCTGTTTTATTTAACGATTAACTGACTAATAGGTAATATGCATGAAAAACATATTTATCATCTATAAATTATTATTATTTATATCTATACTTTAAGGTATAAACCTTAGAGAGATATAATTATTTTAAACAAATATATCTGTCCTGTCCCTCTCGCGAAAACGCTGTTTTCTATGGCAGCTGTATAGGCGTCATAGACGATGACGTCAAACTTTTCATTGGACTTCTCTTTCTAATTGTAATCTTTGAAGCTTTATAACTTCATCGCTGATGAAGGTATTTAAAAAATAATTCACGATTGTTTACTAGAGTTAATAAGTATTTCATTTTGCAAATAAAAATATCGCATGCATATTCCCTATGCATAATTTCAAAATGCCGTATGAACTGAGAAAGGAATAATATACTGTTAATGTACTTGATTTTTAAGGGTACCTATTTAGTGAAAAGAAAATATCCTTCCTTCCTCGTGGTCAAACTGATTTGAGCACGAGGAATTCTGTTCCGGATAGTCGAAACTACCTAGTTTAACAAAAAGTATCCACCCTTTGTTATGGTTTGTTTATATATTTGTACAGTCATTAACAAAAATAATTATCTTAGTTTATTTAAAAAGTACCTATATCGCCGTGCATTAATTGCAGCTGACACTTCATTATGAAATCATTTGGTACCGTCAGAACGGTTTTATATAGCAACAGGCAAAAACTTGCTTTAACAATTTACACAAGTTAATATTCCAGATAAATATCAGTCCTTTCTTTTCGCTGATTATAAGACAGAAATGTCGCATTATAGTTTTTCTGCTCCAAAAAGAATATGGCAATAATAGAAAAATCCGATGAGTTTTTTGGTGACGGAATATTCTTTAGTTGTCCAATTCCGTTTAGCCAATTATACTGCATCCATTTTAATTTGACAAAATCCATCACAAACACAAATGCGGTTCCTGTGGCGTATGTTTTGATGACAGACAAAAAAGAAAAATCATATTTTATTTTATTTTCAATGATGAAAGTCAAGATTGAAGGATTGGTCACCAAAAATTTTTCATTTAGATTTTTGAATAAGCTATCAGCAATGCATTAATAACAATTTTTCCGGACATCCAAATTGTAAAATGTTTTCATAATTTTTCAAATAGCCAATGGCGAAAGGCAAAACAAATGAAAATTATATCTGAAGATGATAGGAGAGTAGTGAGATTGTGTTCAGCACTCCCTTTATTACCCGAAAATAAAGTTGAAGAAGGATGGGAGTATATAAATACTGATACCTACTCCCAATACTACCAAAAATTTACTAAATATTTTGAAACAACGTGGCCTAAGTATAAATTATTCCGAAAAGACTGGTCTGTTTATGGCCAAAGACCTCGCACAAACAATGTGGGCGAAAGTTGGAACGGCCAACTAAACAAATCCATGAAAAGTCATAATACAGTTGCTCGTTTACTTGAAACCTTAATACAAAAATAAAAATCTAATGAAGAAGTATCTCTCCGCCGCCAAGACCAAATACGTCGAGCGAGATGATTTCATAATGAAGTGTCAGCTGCAATTAATGCATGGCGATATAAGTGTTGAACAGTGGTGGCCAGGTGGTAATGTAATGGCTGCGATTTACGAGTTGTATGTCGTAGGTTCGAACCCAGGTAGATGCTTTACTTTGTGTAAATTATTTCATCACTACTGCTCTCAAAACGGTTAAGGAAAACATCGTGCGGAAACCGGCATGTCCTAGAACCAAAAATTCGAAGACATGTGACATCTACCAACCCGCACTGGGCCCGCATGGTGGATTACGGCCCACTCCCTCTCACCGAGAGGAGGCCTGTTTTCCAGCAGTGGGAACATTATAGGCTGATTATGATATAAGTGTTGGGTACTTTTTAAATAAACTAAGATAATTGTTTTTGTTCATGACTGTACATGTGTATAAACGAACCATAACAAAGGTGGATATTTTTTGTTAAACTAAGTAGTTTGACTATCCGGAACAGAATGCCTCGTGGTCAAATCAGTTTGACTATTAAGTTTGATCACGAGGAAGGAAGTGAAAATAATAATAGAAATGCACATATCAGATTTGAAAAGTGCACCGACGAAAAGTACAAACGTCACAAGGCAGAAGACGAACTAAGGGACCACTCACATTTATTCAGCTTAGCCCATAGGAAAAAATGATTTTATATGGAAATGCGTACGCATTGGCGTATCTAGGACATTTTTCCAGGGAGGGCGTGGCCTCTAACCTGAAATGCAACGCCCAAACACATACACCACGGTCTAAAAAGGAATTTTAAGCCCGTCGCAGTCGCAGTCCCCGGCTGTAGTACGACTAGTCTAAAACTAATCAAATTGGTTTTTTTATCCTCATATCGTGTATAGTTACAAAACTTAAACTTCCTGACGTTATCTACCACGAGTATTTTTTACAGTTGTTTATTTTGTTACAAGTTTATTGGTTTACTTGCAAATACGTTTTTTCTGATTTAAAAATATTATTTAATTACATTGGTCCACCAAATCAAAAACTAATCATCATCATCATCTGCCTAGCCTTTTCCCAACTATCTCGAAGGCTTTTGACAGGGTCTGGCACGCAGGTCTACTCAGCAAGCTTCCTGCTTTTGGCATCCCAGCTGGTTTTTGTAGCTGGATATCAGACTTCCTGAGTGAACGGTCGATCCGAGTGGTCGTTGACGGCTGCTCCTCTGACCTCATTGCTATTGATGCCGGAGTTCCTCAAGGGTCTGTTCTCTCTGCAACTCTTTTCCTGCTGCACATCAATGACCTACTTCAGCCTGGTCTTGTTGGGTACGCAGATGACAGTACGGTTTCAGAGAGATACTTGTCCAACGCAACAACCAGTGGGGTGGAAGTTTGTTCCTAGAGAGAGGCCATGGTAGAGCGGACAAATTTGACCTTAAGCGTTGTCTCCCAGTGGGGTGATGACAATCTGGTCACTTTTAACGCCACCAAAACACAGGCGTGTCTTTTTACCGCAAAAAGGAGTCGTTTTGACCAAGCTCCTACTTTTCGGGGTGCATCTGTTCCTGTGACTGATCGGCTCGAGCTCCTAGGCATGGAGTTGACATCCAGTCTCAACTTCGGCGCCACCATCGAGTACAAAGCCCAAACTGCGGCCAAAAAGCTGGGCATCCTAAATAGGGTGAAGCGATACTTTAGGCCTGGACAGCGTTTAACACTTTACAAAGCACAAGTCCGATCCTGCATGGAGTATTGTAGCCACCTTTGGGATGGTTCAGCTAAGTATCAGCTTGCCGCGCTTGACTCGGTGGAACGCAGAGCTAAGAGGCTCATCGGCGACGTAAAACTGGTGGATGCCAAGCTTAATAGCTTGGCTCATTGCCGTAAGGTTGCCTGCTTGTCGGTCTTCTACAGATTGTACTTCGGTGAGTGTGCCCAAAAACTCCACGACCTCATCCCACCGGCCCCCTTCTATCATCGGACATCCAGACGCACTGCATCTTACCATCCCTACCTTGTGGCTATTCCACCAATTCGCACTAAGCGTTTTCAAACGTCTGTTATAATGCGCACAGCAAAGGAGTGGAACTCTCTGCCTGCGTCTGTGTTTCCGAAAGCTTACAACCCTAATCTCTTCAATGTTAGAGTGAACAGGCTCCTTCTGGGTAGGCTCGCTCCATCGTAGACTTTGTTTCTCATCTCTGACATAGACCTAGAGTCAAGAGCAAACCCATTACATATAAAAAAAAAAACTATATTGGGGTCGGCTTCCAGTCAATCCGGATTCAGCTGAATACCAGTGTTTTACGTGGAGCGGCTGCCTACCAGACCTCCACAACCCATTAACTGGGTAACACGGTACTTCTTGGCAAGACTGGAGTCAGATTTACTGGCTTCTGACAATCCGTTACGACAAAGATCTACAAATGACAGCCGGGACTAACGGCTTAACGTGCTTTCCGAGGCACGGAGGAAACTCGATACCTATATTAAGATGGTCACCCATTCAACCATGGCAAGCGTAGCTTAACCTTAAAGATCGACCCGTGCGGCAGTCATTATTTAGCCACGAGCTCCTCCACCAAATCAAAAACTAATGTTTGAACAAATTTTGGTATCTTATTAGAATTTTTTTTCAAACTTCTGCGTTGAGCCGTTTTTGAGATCTCGGAAATCCCTTAACGTTACCGCAGCAAAATCTTGAATAACTTAAGAACCATAACACACTCAAATTTTGCTATTCTCAAACATTTACTACGCAACAAAAGCGTTCTATTCATGTATTTAGTTCCAGCCAGAAACTAATGTTTGAAGGCGATTTTGCCAGGGTAATGTTTCGAACGTTACTCCAGCAAAATCTGTTTTTCTCAAATAACTTTAAAACAACAACTTGATACAACCTGGGAGTCTTTGTCAAGAGTGAATAGGTTACTTCTAAGCAAGCGTGCTCCATCTTCGACCACATTATCGCTTACCATCAGATGGGATGGGATGGAAACTCAATAGTAAAAAAAAAAACAATTCGAACAAATTTTGCTTTTAGTGAACAAATTGCTCCTCCGTTGAACTACCAGATGTCGCTCAGCTGCTAGTCTATTCTGTAAATAACCATTTCGATATCGAACCTCACAAACTGAGCTTTATAAGTACAACATAAAGGTCTTACGTTTGACGTAATTTGATGCTCGAGAACAGCAATCGGCTGTCGAGATCGATACGAAAATGTTGTTACAGAATAGGGTTGCTGGAGCGAGCGAAACGAGCTCAAATTAGTATCCCACCTGGGAATCTAGATTAAATTAGTTCCTTTTGACCAACTACAGATATATGTTACTTTGTCGACATAAATGAAAGTTCGAGTACCTACTAAAAAATAAACTTAAGTACTCTAAAATGTTATCGGATAGGATGTGCCATGGACATCTATAAAAGCAATAATCTCGACTTATAGTATATAAAAATTTTGACATCGAAGAATACAAGAGCGCGAGCGAAGAAAGAAAAAAAAGAAAGAAAATTGTTTATTTGGGGCTCGCACAAGACACATAAAATCAAAGAAACATGATAGTGGCGCCCCCTCTCTAATTTTATTATAAAGCGGATGTAAAAATTGCCATCAATTTTTTTTTCTAGACCTTACATGGGAAATCATTGGTTCTGGTGATACGGAAGTAAACCTTACCACGGTTTGCTTAGGAGTTACTTTTTGCTAATGCAAAAAATAGAGCTCCAAGAGAGTGTAAAATGCAAGGGCGAACGAAGCGAGCCCGAAAATTTTAGCACCACTCAGCCACATCAAATAAGTTTTATCCGACTAACCAAAGCCAAAAGGAAGGGTTATTTATTTAAACATTTGAGTTTGGTGCCCCTTGAACTTGTATGATAACTAAGAATGTAAGAGCGAGCGAAGCGAGCTTGAAAATTTTTTGTACGTAGCCCAGGAAGTATTTATATCAAAGACAAAAATAATAAGCATAGACAAGAGCCGATTGACGCGACAGGGATTGCGCGCTGCGATTTCGTGGCTCTGAATGCAAGAGACAATTTCATTAAAATATATTGTCAATTAGTAGGTTTCAATTTTACGTGTACGATTTGCGGGTTATGTCCCATGACCCTCACGACCTTGATTGATTGGTGTAAAGTTCTAGTACTTATCTATATAAGTGTCTAGTATATTGTTTGGTTCGACTTCATTAGCCGCTAAACGACTCGCTAGGACCTAGGTGTTAAACAAGCCAATGTGTGTTTTGGTGGGCCTTGAGTTTCGATGTAAAATAAAAAAAATCGTGAACATCAGAAAATCACCAATCAGCTTTAAAATATTACTAAATTATATGTCTTCCCATAGATATAAGAAACAAGGAAATATGCCCTTAGACGAAAATATATCGGAACCCTGTGTCCCCAGTATATCCCTTCCAACGAAAACTACTACACATGCACTTCTATAAAAGCAATAGATACGCAGTCGCGCACACACTCGCATTTCTTAACCCATTTATTGCCATTTTAAAAACATCACCTGGGTGTCACTTAATATTTTTATTACAATAGATTTTGATTGATTACAATAGAAAATACGTAATTAGATGTGTTTTTAAATAAAAAAAAAAATCCTAAATAAAAAAAACCCACCCAAAAATGGTAAACGCAACAAATGCGTTGGTGGCACTAGTAAAAGAAGTGCCATTGAACACACCGTATTTTTTTTTTCATACCCACACCGTTAGCGTTGACGTTTGGATAGTATTATGCAACATGTTCTGAGAGACTGTTGATGCCCGATATATGTCAATATACTTGCCGGTGTAATCTTTATTCATATAATCTATGTTTATTTATAGTTTAATATTAATATTTCCTACTACTCCTACTAATATTATAAATGCGAAACATTGTGTGTGTTTGTTACCGTACGTTTGCACTGCCGAAACATTTACGAAAACATGTTGTGAACGCATAATGCCGACGCTGACAGAATACAATATTATTTGATAGTTACTAACAAGTACCCTTGGCCATCAGCTAAGCGGCCGCCAAATTTCATCTAAATTCGTCCAGCCGTTTATGAATGAAGAACGTCTGGACAAATTTCCAAAGGTCATGCAGAATCGACGATTTTAATGGATTGCAGGTAAGTAAACAATATTATAGTGGATCAATAGGTTGAAATTATGACAAAACAAAACTTTTTGCCCCATTAAAATCAAACCGATTCGATAAAGGGTACAAAAATTTTCGAGCTCGATTCGCTCGCTTTTGTATTCTTGAGATTTCCTGCTACAGTCAACAAAGTACAACATAACAACATAAAACAAACAACATAATCTTAAAATCTCGTGACTAAAAAGTTTGATTTACTGTCCCAAGTTTTCTTTACCATGATAATTACAAATCTCATAATCAAATCTCAGTGAAAACAAAATGGATTTTATTCGTTGCGAATAAAATCCATCGAACTCACTTCGCTCGGTTTTGCATTCTACACTCTCAAGTGTAGAAAACTATGTGTGACTTTTGTGCATTAAGATAAAAAAAAAATCTTCCATTTATGTATAATCCAACCTAATGAGATGGACTGCAAAAAACTTCAAGCTCGCTTCGCTCGCTCTTAGATTTTAAAATCTTCGAGTTTCTTAATCTTTCCTGTATGAGGTAAAATATATTAATTACGATAAAAATCTAAATAGAAATAAATTTTTGCTTCATAAAAAACAAACCTATCCGATAAAGGGTACAAACATTTTCGAGCACGATTCGCTCGCTTTTGTATTCTGCACTCTCCCGGAGCTTTCCTGCATCACTCAACAAAGTTACTTATATCGTCCCGGGCCCCGGGATTGTGCAGAGCAACCTGGGCCATGACTGACCTAACATTCCTATTTTGATCGTACGTACACACCGAAACAATTTTCCTTATTGGGCGTCTCAGGTTGGGGATATAGTTGCAAAACTTCTGAAAAATTCTGAATAATTCCGGAAAACTTCTGGGAAAGTTTCTTTAAATCAGAATTATTCAAAATGAATTTAAGATTTTTATTTTATGATATGCCAATGCTTCTCTGTATGTTCTGTGTGTATGGTTCTATATTTGAAGTTAGATTTCCAGGAATGTATACATATTAATTATGTGAATTTCTAATGCGGGAAAACGCGCTTCGCGTTCTTCCTCAGTTTCCAAAGATCGAGAAGCCGCTTTTCGAGATCTTTGAAGCTCAAGCGAGCGTCTCGGTCTGTGAAAGTCTCCGACTCTCGCGACAATGCATGGCGCATTCTATCTACCGACAAACGCTCTGTGCGTTCCTAGCTACTCTCGAAAGATCGAGAAATGCCATGCGAGAACGTTGTTGTGTACTTAGCCGAGCCTCGCGCTCATTGGCGTATCTAGGGATTATTTCTAGGGCCTGGCCCCCAACCTGAGATGCGACGCCCAATGATAAATGATATATTATATATTTTGAAAAAACAAACACGTCAAGAAAAATCATTAAAATGAAAAATCTATCAAAAATGGAATTTTCGGCCACTCAAAGTCAGGAGGCCCTACAATTTGGCACGGTTGCAGCCATAAAATTTGGGGGGGGGGGGTGTCAGGTAACATGACTAGGTACTACTTAAACTGAGGCGAGTTTAGGAAATTACAAACATAAAGGTCATGACACTAACGGGGTAAAACTGGGGCGAATTTTCAGCACCTTGTCTCGGAGATCTTAATTTTTTTTTCCCAAAACACAAATAGATGTTTAAGGTGAATGCTCCAGGGTGCGTATTGCCATAATGTATACTAGCACAGACAGGGGTTGTCAGTACAGAGACAGACTGAAATAAAATACACTTTGCTCTAATACGTGAGAGCAAAACACATACGAGTACAGACAATTTGGCTGCCGTGGTATGTACTCGTACAATGGCATGCTTCAGTGTGAGCAAACTACATGCGAGTGCAGAGCCCTCGATACAAAAGAAGGAAACGTTTTTCTACTTCTAAATAATTTCCCATTTCCATTATATTTAAGTTATATATACCTAATATATACCTAGGCTTATACGTTTTATATACAGAATAAAACGTTTAAACCTAGTTTTTAATTATGTTGATAAACATACTTAAATAGCATAGAGATCGGAAAATCTTTAGAAGAAGAAAAATGTTGTATCCTTTTCTATGGAGGGGGTCGCACGAAGCTTCCCTCAGAGAATATAAACACGTACAACATAGTTATGTTCAATATTGTTACGTAGTACACTGCAACATATAATTAAAGGGTATAATTTAGACAGTCACCAAAAATAATATTTTTAAGACTCTAAGCCTAGGCACCAAAATGGATCAACGGTCACCAAATTCTATCAAACTCAACTGTGATACTACAACTGTGACTATACTTATACAGACTGGTCTGTAGTCATACGTAGTTTGCTTTAAAAATATGCAAGCAAACTGTATACTTATACAGATTGGTCTGTAGTCATACGTAGTTTGCCTTAGAGTATTTGTTATTTTTAAGAGCACAAAGTGATCGAGTACAGACTATGGGTGTCTGTACTGATATACACAATGGCAATACGCCTCCAGGGTAGCCCGCGAAATTCAAATATTTTTATGTTTTTTGCTATTTGCCGGTCAGTGTGAAGCTGTATGTGGACCAAATGCGATCCGCGACCGTAACGCGTATTTGTCTAAAGAATTATAACCATTTTAATCATCAATATAGCCCTCTAAGTTCATGTAGTTCGAAAGAATGAATATTTCAGAAATAATCATTCTTTCGAACTATACTTTCGAACTACTTTCGGCTACCCTGGAGCATCCACCTTAAGCCTAAGTAGGAGAAGTACGGGTGCTAGAGCGAGCGAAGCAAGCTTGAAAAATTTAAGAATAGAATAGAATCTTTATTTGCTTAGAATGTAGGTACATAAAAATAAGCTGGAAAATAATATATACGAATCCATGTACATTCTGCCTTAATATAGCATGCAAATATAATACATAGCAGAGAATAGTAAGCATAGGTATTACAAAGAATTATCATTTAAGAAATCCTGAACAGAATAATAACATTTGTTTACAAGTAATTCTGTGAAATGTTTTTTAAATTTTTGCAACGGTAAGTTTTTCATTTGTTCAGGTATTTTATTAAAGATTACAGGAGCCATACAAATCACATTTCTTTTCAATAAGCTAGTTTTAAATACACCCGTGCATAATAGATTCTGGTATTGAGATCTCATAGCTGTAATTCGTTTTCTAGTATCTATTAAAGTTGCAAATAGACATCGATTTATTATTACGAATATTGCTAATTCGAGTATATAGAGGCATGGGAAGGTTAATAATTTATCAGACTTAAATATAGGAACGCAACTGTCTGTTACTTTAAGACCAAATATAGCTCTCAAACAGCGCTTTTGAGCTTTGAAGATGCTTTCTCGTTCACTACAGTTACCCCAAAATATTATACCATATCTTAATATGGAAATCACTAGACCATGGTAGGCTACTAATATTGTCGGTAGATTTACTTTTTTCGATAGATTATGCAACATAAATGCAGCTGCTTAAATATTATGATTTCTTGTTTTGGATACGTTACATTTTCTTTATATCACCCATACGTATGTTTTTTGACAACTTAAGCGTAACCCAGAGAGGTTAGGATGCTGGGTGAGCGAAGCAAGTCCCGAAAAAATCTAGTTCCTTGACTCAGAAACGCTAATCTTCTTCATAATCTTACCTCCACACCTACACATGTTTATACGTCATCTTAAGTAAAAACCGGACAGCTTAGGATGCTGGGGCAAGCAAAGCGAGCCCGAAAAATGTTGATTTCCTTGACTCAAAAACATCCATACAATGTGTGATAGATAAGAAGAAATGTGTGTGTGAAAAAAAAGTGTGTTTTTTTGTCAACTTTTAAGTGGAGAGCTAAGAATACTAGAGCGGGCGAAGCGAAAAAAATATAGTTCATTGTCTCGAATACGCTATATTTTCTTTTATCATACATTCATGTTTATTTGAAAAATATGGATGATACAACGAGTGAAGTGAGCTCGAAAATTTTAGCGTCGGAATATGGGTGTAGATAGATAGGTTACCTGCATTTTTTATTTACCATCTATAGAATCATCGAAGTTACAAACTTGACTTTAACATAAAACTTGCATAGTTGAGGCAAAAGCGAGCTGGAAATGTTTTCAGATATTATTTACCATCCATAGAATAATCGAAGTTACAAACTGGACTTTAACATAAAACTTGCATAGTTGAGGCAAAAGCGAGCTGGAAATGTTTTCAGATAGGTTGAGCCTCGGAAAGGTAAGGTCCTCTGTTTAGTATCGAAACAGACATAAAAGTAATGTGTTCGATTAATGTACAGATGCCAGCATATCAAGCTATCTGAAACTGTAAAATTTTCCCAATAAATCTTGAACCTTTAGCGATAAAGTTGAAAATCTATTAAATAAATTTGACAGATTGATGTAGCTTGATCAACTTGTTGTGCTGGCGTCTATACAACTAAGAATGTAAGAGCAGCGAAGCGAGCTCAAAATTTTCAATACCCCAACCCGGTTGTAAATTGTAGACGTATGTGCGTGATTTGCCTATTTTCAGAAGATTTGTCAATTTGACGAGTACGATTTTCGTCGGATTGCGCTCGCCCACAATCGGACGATTGACGAATTGGGTCTCGGGACGATATAAATAACTTTGTTGACTGATAATTCAAAAATATAGAAAGTGTACAATGCAAGAGCGAGCGAAACAAGCTCGAAAATGTTTGTACTTTTTATCGGATCGGTTTAATTTTCTGCCTTAATATCTAAATAAAAGTAACTTTTTGCCTCATACAGGAAAGGTTAAGAACTGAGAGATATCAAAATTTTCAATTATTTGAAAATTTTTGCACTCCATCTCATTTTGTTTGATTTTTTATAAACTTTTTTGACAAATGCACCAATATTCAAGCTCTTGAGAGTGTACAATACAATGCAAAACCGAGCGAAGCGAGCTCGAAAATAGGGAACATGCAATATTTCCATTTTTGCTTTAATTTTAAAGAACTCCATCTAGAATAGACCACCACATAAATAAAAAATGAAAACGCTTTAATTTATTGCCAAAATTGCGTTTTTAAACCGACAGTTTAAAGGTTCGCGCGAAAACGGACGATGACGTCACTCGTGTCTATCACTGGTCAAGAACTGTCCCAACTCAAAGACATAAGGTTGCCTTTTCGTTGGCATAACAGCAGATACGTCACTATACGCTGATTGTTGTTTTTAAATACGTTACGTTTCACGTTACTTTAATTCATTATTTTTGTTAAAAATCGATTTAAAAACTTTGTAATGGCCTTTATTTTATACTTTTTATCATTTTACTGACAACATTCTCATAAATTCTGTATTTGCATCTTCCCTATTATTGCATCCTGGATAATTTATCAACTTCATAATATGTAGGTTGTAGGTATCTTTTTTTTTTTTTTTTACTATTGATAGGCACGCGCTTGACCACTATCTCACCTGATGGTCTAACAGTATTCAATAAGAGCCGAGCCCTAGGCTGGGTGGGCCCTCTAGCCAACCGAACGCCTGTCTTGCGGCCTGCCCCGCAGGCCAGGACGAAGAAGAATAAATGCTTAGAATTACAATTTCTAACTTTTTGGGATAAAATTAAGATGCCTATTTTACCTTCAGAGGTACGATTTATGGTGAAACTGAAAGTTTTGTTTAGGTACCTACTTTAAAAATATGTGGAATTAATTTTTACCCACAATGCACCGTTTAGAAGTTAAAAGATGAAATCTAAAAATACAGAAAATTATGAAGTTTTTCGAGCACCAAGCAGTGTACACCTGGGTACAATGCTTGGTGCACTGGTGTGGGTAGGTTTCTCGGTGGTAGATTTTTATTATGATTGATGATAATTTTGTGAAGTTAAATAAAGCCTAGAATTTAGAACCGGTCCCCAAATATCCTGGGGTGGGCCTCAGACAATTCTGGGGTGGGCACGGCCCAACACCCCCCCCCCCCTTATAAGCCTATGCTCGCGCTGAGTACAATTATCTAATGTGCGAGTCTGGCCTGCCTTCTCTAGCTGCAGCAAGTCTGGCTTCTCGATCTTCTGCTGTTCCTTGAGACCTACTTAGTCTCATATTATTAAGCCTTTTTGCTATATTGTGAAATATTCGACCATTTTCTAGAAGGCATTTTTAAATTAGTGAAACAGAAATAAAACTTAAATACTGAAGGAAGAGCAACCTCTGTACGGAACCCTAAAAATCGAGTTCATTCGCATGAATCAAAATCGTACGCGAAGGCTTAGTAATAGGGTGCCGTTAGCACCTTTGCTACGGAACCCTATAATTCGCCTTGTACCGTAAGTCGAACCGTCTGATACTTCGCACGAATCAGAATCGATCGCGGAGGGTTAGTAATGGGGTTCCCCCGTCACCGTGACCACCTTTGGTAAGGTACCCAATTATTATTAGCCTTGATTGCAAATCGAACCGTAGGTACGTTGCTTCGCTCTTAACGGAATCAATCGCATACGTAGGCTTAACAGTAGGGTCCCGTTAACACTTGGTACGGAACCCTACAGGCCTGATCCGCAATTCGAACCGTCTAGAACTTCGTAAGAACCAAAACAATTCAAGACTACGATACTGACTACTCAGAGAAGCGATTTTGGTAATTTAGACAAAGACTTCCCAAACCTTTTAGAGACCGAACCTAAATTCCAATCGAACTCGACTGTGTTTGAAAATCGTGTGAGGGTCGTTATCCAGCAGAAAATCTTAACACCGCAATTCAGAAAAATGCGTCATCAGTGCAACGCCATCTATCGACCAAGTAAGTGAACTGACAAAATGTTTAGCATAGGAAGACGTTAAATAAGAAGCCCGTATGACAACAATAAGGTATTAAATGTTCACTTTTATTTTGCTACGTATAAAAGTTTCACAAATAACTCAACAATGAGTTTTGGGGTAATATTCATGCTTTCATGCATTTTATTTTTCTCAATAGATGGCGCTTTGCCTAATCACAATACATTAGGAAGTTTCCTACTAAACTTAAAAATTCAATATGTTTTGATTTGTGAATCGGTTGTTATGATAAATACCGATAAGGTATAAAAATGTTCAATTTTATTTTGCAACGTATTAAAAGTTTCACACATAACTCAACAATTTGTTTTGGTGTTTTATACATGCGTTCGTGCATTTCATTTTTTCCAATAGATAGCACTCGAATACATGAGGAACAGAATACATTAGGAAGTTTCTTACTAAACTTAAAAATTCAATATCTTTTGATTTTATGGGTCGATTTTGCTGAAATAAACGCTAAATGTTACTCGGGTTATCACTTATTATTTTTAAGTACCTAGATTTGGAACCCAATCTGTGGTTTTTACGTGATGCTCCCTCAAACGCACAGATAAACAGACAAAAATTTCAAAATTTAAAGCCTATTTGTGTTTTGTATCATTTACCTAACTTTCCTATGTCATTTATGCAAAAATATTCACACACACACACAGACACGGTTGGTCTACGATTTTATTATATGTATAGAAATGAGCAGTCATCCTGGCGTCTGAATCACTGCCCCTTTACTGAATTAATTGTCTCAGTTAATAATTAGGTAGGTTAATTATTTAAACAAATGAATCAAATAGTAGCAAATAGGTATTCGATTTTAGTTATATTTTAAAGCTGCCAGTCTATTCTGTAAATAACCATTTCGATATCGAGCTTCACCTGAGTGACAAATCTCACTTAGTGAGCTTTATTTTATTACACCACAAAGGTCTTACGTTTGACGTAATTTGATACTCAGCTCGGATTCGGCTGTCGAGATACGAAAATGTTACAGAATAGGGGTACTGATTGGTGATTTTGGCCAGTCATTCTGATGTTCACAAAAAAACCCTTTGATTATATAAAACTACTATTGATCCGCTCAACTTCGTCTGCTCCGCTCCAATTGGTCGTAGCTTGATGTTATATAGCCTTCCTCTATAAATGGGCTATCTAACACTGAAATATTTTTTCAAATTGGTCCAGTAGTTCCTGAGATTAGCGTGTTCAAGCAAGCATACAAACAAACTAACTCTTCTGCTTTATATATTAGTATAGATTAATAAAACTAATAGATGACAATAGATACAATAATTTTATTTTTTTTACACAACTTTTAATCACTATAGTAATTATAACACTTAAAATAAACTTTTAAAACCTTAATAAATTAATATCACACTTCTGGTAATGTTCCTGTTGACTAAAATTAAATGGAATAAAACCTTCAATAAATATCATAAAAATGCAAATAGGAGTATGAGTAACAATACTGATATAGGGAAAAATATATAAACAGAAATTCGAGGATGACAAATAGATACTAGAATTGAAGAGTCACTTTCTTCATTTTGTAAACCTTCTTTTGTGGGCTTTTCAACTATGACTAATTCATCACTAAAGAAGTCTATATTAAATTGACATTCAGTTTTATTAACACATACTTTGGCTTCAGAATTATTTACATATTGGAATGTTGGTTTATAAATATCGAAAATTGCATGTATGTCATTAACTCCATTATCTGTATAGAATATATAATAATAATACCCATCGAGAAGTACTTCATGAACTACCTTCAGGATAGTAGTGTTTTCTAAATAATTTGTACTGTTGCATTGCATAGAGAAGGGGAATAAGCGATTTATTAAAATCTTGTCATGAAAACATTCTTGCAAATTGTTCTCAAATCTAGAAATAGGATCCTGTACATTCACAGTACTGTTGAAAGCATTCCCTCCATGATATACGCCAGTATCTAATAAAGTGTTAGGATTATGCAATGGCATATTTTTTATGTCTCTTCTTGACCTTTCTTGATCATTATGTGTAGTTTTTTGTGTATAGTTATCAACTTCAGTACTATATTTTAGTATTGTGTCCTGTGGGCTATTCTTTTTGTTGACCCTTTTGTCTATGTCTTCCTGATTATTTTTTATATGTTTTTCAGTGTAATTGTTCTTACGTCTCTCATCAGGTTTTTCTAATGTTACTAGAACTCCTTGGTGTTCCACTTTTTGGGGATCTTTCTCTTGCCCATTATATCCTTCCAAAATGCCACATGTATTCAATATTCTGTCCCCTTTAACAACTAGAATCTTTGAGCCTTTATGTCGAGAACATGCTTTCAATTCTACAGCAGCCCCTTTCAATAGATAAAATCCCCAATATTCTAATGTATCATCTGGTAAACTCATAGACTTTTTTAATCGAATATGTTTCAGCTTGTTAGATATTTCTGGTGTCCCTTTCATTTGGAATGCACTGAATGTAGTGTTCATCTTCAATGAATGCTTCTCACAAAATACTGATGACTGACCTTTATGAATTTGGATAACATCAGAATCTGATATTTTATACATAACATCTGCATATCTTATGTTTCTCAAATACAAGGGTAACACAATCAGAATCGAAGGTAAAACTGTAGTTAGCAGGCAGAACGTTATAACACGCCGGGATCCATGCATTTTATTTCCATCTGAAAAAATAACCACATGTGAAAATACGAAAAAAAATGCAATAGAAGTTAATAAAACAAATATTACGCACTGCAACTCACACGGACACAAAACTTTTTAATACATAAATAGGGACCAATTTCTGATGTTACGGAAAAATCATTGTAGCCTCACTTTGTTTAGCCTTGTAACTCAAGATAATTTTTACAGAGTGATGGATCGGATCGTGTTTATGTTTACAATAATGACAAACATTTCCTTTTCATCCATAATCAAGGGTGTCTACCACTGACGTATGATTTATTTTATAAGTCAGTGGTGTCTACCATGTGTCTACGCTCTGCAGAGTACAGACTATTAATCCTTTTTAGTTACCATACTCTATGTTAGTCGGATAGCTCCCTGATAGCTCTACCAAAGAGTGTAAAATCACGCTTTTTTTAGTGGTGCTACTCTACTACGGTGTGTACATATTTTTTTATTTTATTGATAATATATGAAATTAAATGAAACAAGAACGAGATATCAAATCTATTGAAAAACAATCAAAGCCGCAACAAGCTCGAATTTGGTCCGACGCGACGTACCAATTCTGCTAACCGAATCCGTTGTCGCTACAGACATTTGATCGGCCACTTACTTCACGGACGCCTTCAAGTGCATACGGTTGACATAATGTCGTTGGACACAAAAACCGTCCAAGTGCGAACGCACTTGGCCAGGCTCCTTCTGGGTATGCTCGCTCCATCGTAGACTTTGTCTCTGTCATCTCTGACATAGACTAGAGTCAAGAGCAAACCCATTACAAATAAAAAAAATATAAAGCTGAAGAGTTTGTTTGTTTACTTGAACACGCTAATCTCAGGAAAAACTGGTCCGATTTGAAAAATTCTTTCAGTGTTAGATAACCCATTTATCGAGGAAGGCTATAGGATATATATCATCACGCTAAGACCAACAGGAGTGGAGCAGTAATGAAAATTGTGATGCAGACGAAGTTGCGCGAGTCAACTAGTCAATCATATAAACAATCTACTACCGAGAAACCTACAAACTTATTATTGCCTACATAATACATAGACCAGACATTTAAAACGTCTTCCGTCTGTATGTAAGACCCTTAGCAATAAATTGCACAATCTTGATTTTTTGACATTTGTTAGAAAAGATGCCAATACTATACAGGAGTACGAGTGCACTGCCTGGTGCTCGGAAAACTTCATTTTCGGTATGTTTTAGATTGTGAATTGTAGATAAAAAGTCAATCCACATACTTTTAAAGTAGTCAAAACGTGCTTCAGTTTCGCCAAATATCGCATCTCTGTAGGTTAAATAGGTGTCGAGATACAGCACTTCAAGCATCGGAAAATTTTCCCAATAAGGTAGAAAGTGTATTTCTTCTTCTTTTTGGTCCTGGTTCGCGGGGCGGGCAGGCCGCAAGACGGGCGTTAGGTGGGCTAGGAGGCCCACCCAGCCCAGAGAAAAAAGCCTAGGCCCTTACTGTATACTGTTTCTTACTTACAACCCTTACCTTAAGTTGCAGGCGCGGTCGCCACCATAAGTTTTAAGGGAGGGTCAGATCAAACGAATAGTACCTAAACTGAGACGAGAAAATTAGTGATTTTTGCGCAAAAAAAGGAAATTTAATTACAGACTCATAAAACAAATGGGATTCGACAGTGCTCAATCCGCCCGATTTAGCCCAAAAAAGAGTAGTTTTTCCGGGGTTCCAAAGTTTCTCCAAATGTGATTCGGACTTGTTCATGATCAATGATGCCCCATTGCATTCCTACTAAGGAGATGTTTACAAACTGTATGACGCCCCTGCCAACAATACTTTTATGTTCTCACAGGCAAAACTAAGGTGAAATCAAGCACCTCGAGAGAGAGCACCACCAAGAAAACCTAAAATGTATGAGCGAGCGAAGCGGGCTCGAAAATTAGCACCTTGTCTGAGATACCTTAGAAATTTTTTTCAATCATAACACAATGATGTTTAGTGGTCGACGAAAGTTTAAGTTGGAGAACTACTAAGGATACTTACAAGTATCCGTAGTTAGCCCAGATGTTTTTTTGTCGATTTAAGCGTAGAGAGCTAAGAATGCTAGAGCGGGCGAAGCGGGCCCGAAAAAGAATTTGTTAAAATAATGCTTTGGAAACTCTATATTTCTTTTTATCATTATCGTTGACTTATGTACGAGGTACGACTAAGAATGCAAGAGCGAGAGAATCGAGCTCGACATTTTTGAAGGTTTGCCCCCCCCCCCCCCATGACCCCCCTAACAACCCCGATCGTACCGCGTCTGTTAAGGTGAATGCTCCAGGGTAGCCCGCGAAATTCAAATATTTTTATGTTTTTTGCAATTTGCCGGTCAGTGTGAAGCTGTATGTGGACCAAATGCTATCTGCGACCGTAACGCGTATTTATCTAAAGAATTATAACCCTTTTAATCATCAATATAGCCCTCTAAGTTCATGTAGTTCGAAAGAATGATTATTTCTGAAATATTCAGGGTAGCCCGCGAAATTCAAATATTTTTATGTTTTAAGCAGTTTCTATCAAGAAT
Source organism: Lacanobia oleracea (assembly GCA_950371165.1). Classification (NCBI taxonomy): domain Eukaryota; kingdom Metazoa; phylum Arthropoda; class Insecta; order Lepidoptera; family Noctuidae; genus Lacanobia; species Lacanobia oleracea. Next base: position 10,156,033 of record OX493393.1, read on the forward strand.
GAATTTTTCATGAAATAATCATTCTGTCGAGCTTCATGAACTTAGAGGGCTATATTGATGATTAAAATGGTTATAATTCTTTAGATAAATACGCGTTACGGTCGCGAATCGTATTTGGTCCACATACAGCTTCACACTGACCGGCAAATTGCAAAAAACATAAAAATATTTGAATTTCGCGGGCCACCCTGGAGCATCCACCTTAAGGTGGAAAGAATGATTATTTCTGAAATATTTATTCTTTCGAACTACATGAACTTAGAGGGCTATATTGATGATTAAAATGGTTATAATTCTTTAGATAAATACGCGTTTTGGTCGCAGATCGCATTTGGTCCACATACAGCTTCACACTGACCGGCAAATTGCAAAAAACATAAAAATATTTGAATTTCGCGGGCCACCCTGGAGCATCCACCACCAGTTGATAAATTATCCAAGGTGCAATAAATAATTTTCGAGCTCGCTTTGCTCGATTTTGCATTCTACACTCTCAAGTGCTTGAACCTTTGTGCGTTTTGCGAAAAAGTTTAATCAAACCTAATGAGATGGAGTGTAAATACTTTCCTGTATGAGGCAAAAAGTTACTTTTATTTAGATATTAACTAACGACCCGCCCCGGCTCCGCGCGGGTGCAAAGGTTTGTTTAGCCCAAACTAACAAAGTGATCAACTAATTACCAGAGTCAATATAAAACTACTATAATTATTTGAATGCGCGACTTACTTCAATTTTGAGATATCTCTTAAAATATTCATCCAAAGTAAATGGTGTGAACGGTAATTTTGCTCTAAATTAAACACTCAAGATGACTAATATCACTGCATAGTATTAATTAAGATAAGGATTTGTACTATATTGGTGAAAAAACCTCTGCAAATGAAGCAGTATTTTATATCAAATTTGAATAAGTATCATGAAAATGGTTATTGTGAAGCAACCGTAGGTAGTGATGTGTTATCTAATACTGTAGTACATAATTTTGTCCTATCTTCAATAGTTTTCGCATCGCACGCGATGTAAAGAATTTTTTTAATCATTTTTTTTCAATTATTATTTTTATTTATTCAGTAATAATCTTCTTAAATAGCAAATTTACACAAAACCTTGACAAATAATATATTAAAACCTTTCTCGAGAACCACTTTATCTATTACTAGCACTTCGCCCGCGACTTCATTCGCGTGGGTTTAGTTGGTACTCCACGAACTAAATTACTTATTAATAGACTAAACGTGGGGTACTTCGTTCACTCCCAACATTTTCTTTATTTAGAGTATTTTAAAACCTTAATTATTAACCGATTTAAATAGATAATGACTAATATCATGATACTAAAATCACCATTATTCCATTTCACCCCGGTTTTGATTGAATAATTTGAACAAAAAGCGGTCATTGACTTAACCATAATAGTTAGATATATACCCTCGCGAACTTTATTGTAAGGATCTTTTTTTGGTATTTTTATTCATATATACATTATTCATTTCATTTTCATGCGGATCCCTAACTTTTCCGAAAATATTCTAAAGTCTATAATTATCAGGGATAATGTAGGATTCTAATGGTGAAAGAATTTTTCAAATCAGTCCAGTAGTTTCGGAGCTTATTCAATTCATACAAATAAACAAATCTTTCCTCTTTATAATATTAGTGTAGAAAAAAATCTGCATTAAATTCCGTTGCGTAGTTTTAAAGATTTAAGCATACATAGGTACAGACAGACGCGGGAAGCGACTTTGTTTTATACTATGTAGTGATGGCAGAAAATCAACCCTATCCGATAAAATGTATAAAAAATTTCGAGTTCGCTTCGCTCGCTCTTGCATTCTACACTAAGTTCTTGAGGTTGCCTGCATCAGTCAACAAAGTTACTTATATGGTCCCGACAGTGACAAAAACCAGTCAAGGAACAGTCGGGTGTTACCCCTCGCTACGTTATTGCATAGTCTCATAGAGAATTACAATCTAAATGTAAAGTTAGGATAGTGAAATATCATAAAACAACATTTTTATTCCTTGGGCCAATATAGGTACTTAAAACATGGTTAAAAAACTGATCCTAGTAAAAAAATAAGGTTGTTATTAGTTTTCACAAGTATTCCCAAAATACGACCTAGGAAGTGTTAAAGTTTGTATGGAAGAATCTTATTGATTGAGTTAATATAACTTAAACTTAGTGCGAATACTGAAGTATTAGTACCTAAATAAAAGTTTGTCTACACGCAAGAACTCTAGATATCCACTGTAAACTGCGGTATATTGATTGTGCTTCAAATGCATAATGTGAACTTATGTCATAAGTTTATCAGCTGTGGTTTTATTCTGGGCCGTGGCCTTTTGTAGGAATTCATACAAAATCCACACGAATGAAGTTACGGGCATAGTGATAAGTCGACAAATTATCAAAATTAAAACACGATTAGATACATTTTCTTGTCACAGCTTAAACGAAGTACATAACATAAATTGTGCTCTAAATCCAAAAATGAGACTAAACTAAGTTTTCTGTTTTGAGTACACACCTGCTATGCTATTGCACACAGTAATGTCATAATCCCTGGGTTAGGAATTATTAAAGCATCCAACTATGTGAAATTACAATTATTAAGACATTTTATGTTTAGGCACTTACCTTCTTTATTTACGTTAGTATACTGATAATTTGTATTATAATAAGACGTGTTAACAAGCCTCGCAGAGTTTTTGTCCATTTTTTAAGGACTAGGAGTACATAATCAAAGAAAAACACCAGCACATTGACACGTTCGCTTTAGTGTCATTTAACTATATTATAAATGGAAATATAAATACAGCGTACTTAGCAGCGCAATAGGTTAATGATAAGCTTATCAGGCGTTTTATCACTTGTAGGTAGGTACTATATGACGCCTTGTCTACAATTGAGAGCAATATGCATACTGATACTGACTGGCCTCTTCTCGTGATGTTTGTTTACTTATTTAAACATCAGCATCATCGATCATATTATTAACATTAAGTGGTGAATATGTTATGTATACACAGGTACACGCTCGTTGAAGCTTTGTATTTTTTTAGAATTCCGTGCTTTATAGTTTTATCTGCACTTATCGAGACTGAACGCAAAACGAAAAAAAAAACGATCTTAACAACTTTGTCTATACATAAAAAATATATAGAAGTTTATGGAAGTATCGTGTGGATCATAGATTCGGTATTTATCGCTTCAGACAAAAGTCCATCCATTTAGCCGATTTCAGCCTGTCTGCGGTTCTGTCAACATTTCACCGTGTTAACCTAGCTGGAGTGAGCATAATAAAATTGACAGTTCATGTGAGTGAGTAGGTATTCATAGTAAGATTTTGAGTTCTATTTACTAACAATCTGTGAAGTTAGCTGTCAATCTTATCATTGGAATGACAGCTCGCTTCACCAAAATTTTTACAATGAGTTTTACAAAATCGACGGACTGAATGGCACTGCTGATCATTCTGGTGTCGGACGATGGGAACTAAGTAGGATCACAATACATCGGAGTTTCTACTTCTTTCAAACACAAAACTTTGTTATCTTTAAAGTTGCCCGCGAAATTCAAAATGTCATGCTTTCATAAGCAACTTGAAGCAATGTCTTACATGGTGTTGTTTGTTTTGCAGTACTTGCAAACAGGCTATGCCCTTTATCTTGATTATCCTCAGTGGCAGTGCTAGTATGCGTATAATTTAATACGAAATAACTTAATTTTTATTGCAAAAAATGTAAAACGTTTCAAATATAAGATTTTAGTACTCTGATTACACGAGGCCCCTGCAAGAGTGGGGCCCGGGTGGTTGACCTATTCACCAACCCCTAAAGGCACAAAATGTATAAACACATTCTAATACAAAACAAAGTGATTTCATCAAAAAACAAGACTACGACTGAAGGCCAAAAAAGAACATTAGAATCAAATATCATAAAGTTGTTGACTAAAATTAGACTGTTCCAAGAAAAAAATCCCCCAACTTGGTCATAATTATGTGGATGAGGGTGATGACGTACGAACTTTTAGTAAGGAAAAAATAAAACTATTTTTATGAACAAAAATAGAGTAAATAATCAGAATGTAATTGTAATAGGAATTTGATAGAAAGAAAAAAACAACAATTTATTAATCAAAGTCAAAGTCAAGACGTTTATTCCCATTAGGCCATTAAACGGCACTTTTGAATGTCATTCACATTTCAAATAATACATAAAAATTCTAAAATGACTCTACTGTCCATTCGGAAAGGTAGATTCTTATGGTGAAGAATGGACAAGAAACTAGTTACTCTTTTCAAATAAATCTTTTACAATATTTGGTAACCATACAAAAATTTAGTTAAATGTGAGGACCATGCACCTAGGGTATGCAGAGGTAGACTTATCAATTTTCTAAATAAGTAGGTATATGATACTCACACATTTACAAATATTGGAATCGATAATTAACAGTGTGTGAGTTATCGGAAAAATACAAACACAAAAATAAACAGAACTTTATAGATTAAAGTTAATACATAAAGCAACCAGTTTAATTTTGTCCACAATATTGACTGTCCTATTGAACAGGACCAGCATGCTTCCAGGCATTCTTGTCCCGAATGTAATCTTCTAATTTGTAATAAGCTTGTTCACAAAGTGTGCTTTTGATATACGCTTTAAAATTGTTTTTCATTTAGTTCTAATATGTCACAAGGTGTTTTATTGTAACATTTAACACAGTACCCCTTGAAAGATGTGTGTACTTTAGCTAATCTATAAAATGGTTGACCTATTTATCTTTATTTCTAGTATTAAAATTATGTCTATCACTAATTTTACTAAAGAGATTGCGATTTTTCCGTACATCTATATACTACTAATACATATATAAAGCTGAAGAGTTTGTTTGTTTACTTGAACGCGCTAATCTCAGGAAATACTGGTCCGATTTGAAAAAATATTTCAGTGTTAGATAGCCCATTTATCGAGAAAGCCTATAGACCATATATCATCACGCTAAGACCAATAGGAGCAGAACAGTAATGAAAATTGTGACGCAGAAGAAGTTGCGTGGTTCAACTAGTACATTATATTTTCATATTTGAATTGGCAAGGGACTGTCATAATATTAATCTTTTTAAAAAGTTCCCTTAGAGAATCACGGCGACGCAGATTGTAAAGGGCTCTGACAGCTCTCTTTTGTAAAAAAAATATGGATTCAATGTCAGCAGCCCGACCCCACAAAAAATACCGTATGAAATAATGCTGTAAAATTAACTAAAATAGACCGCGGTTTCTAACTGTCTTATCTTCCTAACAGCATAGGCAGCTGAGCTTAGCCGCCCCACTAGAGATGTAATATGAGATCCCCATTGCAACTTCTCGTCCACGGTGATTCCCAAGGAAACTGTCTGATCAATACACATCAGTTTTTCTTCATTCAATACGATGTCACATTCGCTACTTTTAACATTTGGCAAAGTAATTTGTTTTTCTTTTTCATTTAATACCAAGTTGTTTGCCGTAAACCAATTTTGGACTTAAAGAATAGAGTTATTGACAACGTCAAGATTTCGTGATCGTCGCTCTATTTTTAATATCAATGATGCGTCATCCGCAAATAACACCATCTTTGTGTGATTTTGAAGTAATTGGGGCAAATCATTTATATAAACTAGAAAGATGAATGGACCTAATAGTGAGCCTTGAGGAACTCCCATTGTCATCTCAGACCCTAGTGAATTTACACCGTTTACCTGAACTTTAACCTGTCTGTCCATCAAGTATGACCTAAGCAACTCAATAAAAGTGTCTTATGTTCAACGCAATCAAACGACTTCGGGAGGTTACAGAATATTCCAATGGCGTCTTGCGACTCTTCCCAGGCGTTAAAGATGTTCTTTATGAGGGTGACACCGGCGTCAGTTGTACAACGCCCTTTGGTGAAACCGTACTGATGTTCATGAAAGATGGAGTTTTTATTAAAGTGAAGTAACATCTGATTAAGCATTAACTTTTCAGACACCTTACTGAGGATTGTCAGAATTAACACAGGTCTATAATTATTGGGTTCCTGATTATCACCCAATTTGAACAAAGGAAATACTTTACTGTGTTTCATAAGATCGGGAAATACTCCTTGGTCTACATATGTATTAAATATGACAGCTAAGTAGTGGGCAATAGTTTCAATTAATGATTTACAGACTTTTACAGACATTCCCTAAAGATCTTCAGTTGATTTTATTTTAAGATCTTTAAAAAAGGGGGTTTGCATGTTGAAACTTAAACTCCGATGGGCATACCTGTAAATTCTTTCTAAGTAATGCAGCAGCGAGCGCGGGAGACGAGTTGAGACTTTCTGTACTTTTAAGAGGAATGTTAGCAAAGAAGTTTCAAATTCCTGAGCTACCTCTGCATCTGAGTTTATTGGGCCATTTACAGTATTTAAATTAATTTTAGTCTCACGTTTTTTCTTTCTACCTGTTTCGTTATTTATTATTTTCCAAGTGGTTTTTATTTTGTCGTCTGCTGATTTTATTTTATTGCTAATATGCAGAGCCTTTGGTTTTTTGCATACACTTTTATATGTGTTTAAATATTTTGCAACATACTTATGATATTGTATTATTCATATATTGCTTTTGGCCATACAGTTCATATGGCCAAAACCATACAGTTCATATAGCTTTTCCCTGCTTTTTCGAATGCTTGGAGTTGCCCAATCGCTAAATAAGAACTTGGTGTAAATACTTTTAGACTTTAGGGGAAAAGTGTCAGTACATTGAGTGTTTAATAATGAAAAGAATTCAGCATAGACCTCATTTGGGTCGTTTATATTATTAAAATAATGAGCACCTAGTCTACTGTCTAAAGCATTATTAAATTCCTGTAATTTTCTATCCGTAATTGGGGGCCGTTCAAATATTACGTAAGCAGATTTACTATAATTTTTCCCTTCTATCCCCCTTGTCAGCAAAAGTAAGCAAAGCTCTTACCCCTCCCCCCGTGCTTACGTAAACAATTTTTCAATTTTAGATGTTTTTTTATATTATAATGTTATAATTAAAATTTTAAAATAAGAAAATATATTTAGGATAGAGATTAGATTTTACTGATTACGGTAACACAAATGTTAACTTCCTTTGCTATGCTTACAATACGTCTACTAGCTATAGTATCTAAACCATAGATATTAGAAACAAGGAGATATGCCCTTAAGACGAAAATATATCGGAACCCTGTGTCCCCAATAAATCCCTTCCACAAGTAAACTACTACACATGCACGTCTGTAAAAGCAATAGATACGCAGTCGCGCACACACCCGCATTTCTTAAATCAGAGTGTACTACGCAATCAATTATAAACCTTATCCCATCAAACACAGCGTGTATTTACCGTTCACCGTACAACTCACGCACACTAAAACAACGGTCGCTATCGTTGTGCTGTGCAAAAGCAATTTATTTCTCATATACGCTAGTGATTGACTAAACCGGAAAGTTATCGAATCTTCAATTTTATTATTGTAGAAACATTTTTTTGGGGTCACGAAAACAAAATAAAAAAAAACAGCATGTACAGAAAATGTAGCTAAAAAAATATCTTCTTTATTATCTATACTAATACATAAAGCTGAGGAGTTTGTTTGCTTTAACGCGCTAATCTCAGGAACTACTGGTCCGATTTGAAAAAATCTTTCAGTGTCAGATAGCCTATTTATCGAGAAAGGCTATACAATATCATCACGCTCGGACCAATAGTAGCGGAGCGCAGACGAAGTTGCGCGGGTCAACTAGTAACAACATAAAACAGCGTCGCTTTTTCCGTTTGTAGGCTTATATCTTTTAAACTACTCAACGGATTTTAATGCGGTTTTCGTAAGTGAACCGAACATACAGTACTACTTTTTGTTGGAAACCAATTAGGTGGCCTGCCTGTGGCATCAATCCATTCCTTTTTTAAATTCGCATCTTTAGGGAAGCTGAAAAGGTAAAAACAACTTATTTATCATTTACATCTATCCTAAACTACTTCTAAACCTCACCATGAGTCAGCACCCTAATTGCGTAACACACTTTCAATCTAGATCTGAATAACTTTGAAACATATTGCTTCATTTGTGCGAAAAATTGGTCAGCTCAACAAATTAAACAATTACCCCGCATGTTTTTGTTATAAAATAAACCCTAGTTAGTAAAGAAACTTTTGTAATTATTTGACAAAAAAACACACACCCATGCATAACAAACAAATAACGTGAATATGTTAATTAACTTATCAAAAGCAAAAGTTGATATTATATTATCAGCCGGTCTATTCTGTCGACATCTCACTGTGTTCACTAAGGTGGAGTGAACGACAAGTGAGTTGTCATTCCAGCTTGTTTGTACGGTTTGACAGCTCACTTTGTGATCACTTCACCCTCGCCTTCACTTCGACATGTTTACAGAATCGACCCGCTGAAACATGCCGATTACCATAACGCATTCGAAGCTTTAACGGAAGTGAAATACAAAAACCATAAAAAGTGCGGCACGAGGAAAAGACATAATATACGATACTTCAAAGCCAAAAACACTCCACCGATTATTAACCTAAGATTTTAATTGACTTACTTTACGAATGTTGGTTACACATTTCTGTACGCCACTGTAAAAAATCAAAATACGTAAAAAACTTATTTCACATCGATCTTACAACCGGGTTAAAAAAGTTGATAAATAAACTATAATAGCAAAATTTCATTCGTCAATCGACATTGTTGTCGATAGCCTACGTTAGTGGATCTGCACACGCACACCACTAACTCATCGCAAGGTGCAGCGGCCGTACTACGCGAATCAACCGCAGTATCTTTTTGTGATTTTTACATTGCTCGTCCAGTCACTTAGCGACAAACTTAGATGTATTTGTTGCAAAAATAATACAGTCGCTGTGATATTTGGAAACAAACATAACATAATAAGAGCCAGAAAAGTTTTGCGATTTGTTGTTTTTGTTGATTTTAAAGACAAATATAGTAAAATACTTGTACTTACATATGATAAGTGATTCCATGACTAACAAAGTTTTGGTTTGTGCTTCGGTTTTTACAAGAAACCACTGAACAACACGGTATTCTTATAAAATATCACGATCGCGGTCGAAAGCGCACTAGTTCACGGAGACGACCATTTGCGTATTAAATGATCAACTTCGGCATGTCGCGCGGACACCGACACGCCTCCTTGCCACTTCTCCTGTTTTTAATATTTCTGTCATCTAAACGAAAAAATACACTGATAGAGGAAATCATAGATATAGAATCCCCTAGATAGACTGTAATAAACCGAAACTTGCGAGCACGTTGCGTCTCCTTTTCTCAAAAGCAAAGTATCATGTGCCTGAAAGAGAAAAGTATAGTGTCCATAGTGCGTCAAAAATTATAGAATGTCGCCAGTTTGACATACAATTCTACTTACTGATATATCAATGCATAGTGAGATGTATATAATAGATGTGTATTTTCTGACGACTATCGAAAATTTTCCAGTCGCCACATTAAACTAAAAAATGGTATTACATTTTGAAACAATAATGATTGGTAATATCAAAATTTCTTGAAAGATATTATTTGTCTTCATTTGTTTTTACCGTCTTTATATCTCTGTTTGCTTGTAAAATCTCTTGTGTTTGTGTTATAAACTAAAAATATTAGATTGTAGGCAGATGGTTATTTATTTCTTTATAAAAGCGTTCCTCTTTCTGGAGCCCTGACCGCCTAGCGTAGCTTGGACCCTGTTCCCGATACCTGCTAATAAGTAAAGAAAATTAATAAACGAAACAATATCGACCTATACCAATATTATAAAGAGGTAATGTTTGTGAGGTTGTAGGGGGTAATCTCTGGATCAACTGAACCGGTTTTGAAAATTCTTTTACCAATAGAAAGCCACGATATTTGCGAGTCATTATAATATATAAAATTCAACCGGTACTGAGTGACTGACAGACAACGCACTCCCGAAACCACTGGTCGTAGAAAGCTAAAATTTGGCATATAGGTTCCGTGGGAAATGCAGCACTAAGGCAAGATTTCCTAAAATTCTTACGGGAATGGTAAAAAACGGGATATGTGCGTAAGAAGTCGCGGTTAAAAGCTCGAGCTCGATTCTCGGCTGGTGGCGCGCGGCATTTCAAGACGGTCGGGAATGCTATTGCTATCTCTTTTTGTCATATGAAATGTTTCCGAGCCCTCTAAGTTCATGTAGTTCGAAAGAATGATTATTTCTGAAATATTCATTCTTTCGAACTACATGAACTTAGAGGGCTATATTGATGATTAAAATGGTTATAATTCTTTAGATAAATACGCGTTACGGTCGCGGATCGCATTTGGTCCACATACAGCTTCACACTGACCGGCAAATTGCAAAAAACATAAAAATATTTGAATTTCGCGGGCTACCCTGGAGCATTTACCTTAATAGAAGCTATCTAGGTATTCTATATCTATGGAGGAAATTTAGACAAGTGAATAGCGCGCGGTAATTCCCTAATCGGTTCTAAAGCGAATGCCTAAACGTATGCATTATTTGCGGGAATCCCGAAAAAGCGTTTCGTTTTCAAGCATAGACAATGTGTTATGTGAGGGTTGCCATTTGTGTAAAAAGGTACCGATGACGTAATCATCATCTAGACTCCCCTAACCCCCATGTCATCCAAAATAAGCAGAACAAAGTGTGTCCCCCACCCCCCATAGTGCTTACGTAATACTTGAACGGCCCCTTGGTATAATTTTTTTTTTTTTTTTTCTAAAGGTATATAAGTGCAAAACGTTATTGATTGTCCCTTGTGATCAGATGGCGACTAACTTATTTATAATTTCTTTATGTAGGTAATCACAATTATAAAATATATTGTCTATACAAGTCGCAGTAGAAGCTGTCACACGAGTTGGTTCAACAAAAACATTTGATAAATTAAATGATTTATTAGTCAGAGACTCACATCTTTCAGCATTGTACTTCACCAAGTCCAGTAGTTCCCCAGCCTCAAGCAAGCACTCACTCAGTTGTTGTTGTGAATCCTCATATTTTTTTTAAATATTTCTCAGCAAATACTCCTTATAAAGTAAATCATTTTGGAGACACTGAGTATCTATATCATATTGTTCCCTACATTAGTCCAGCTCTTCAGTACAAACATTTAATCTATTTTTTGGGCTGACTCGGTCCTTTTTAAGTGAGGTATTAAATTTAAAGAGATTATGTTTTTTATTGCTTTCCGAGACTGTTTAATAATATTCTTAATTTTAATATATTTCTTCAATTTCTTGTGAATCATAGCAATAGGATATAATGGTTTGGTATCCTCACCTGTCAGATCTATAATTATGGCTAGCTCACACACTAATAATGATTACACACCTACCAACTCATCAAATAAATTATTAGTGTTAGTAAACTGTTCACTAACCATAACAGACTTTGCAATAGATAGGTCCTTATGGGCATCACATAATACGAGGTTTAAATATATTCAATGTAATCCCCTGGCTCGAACACATGCGGAGATTCTCCTGGGCATGCTGAGGATCAAGTTATCCAGCATTTCTTGGGGTAACCTGTCCCATTCATGATTAGCGGCTTCCCTGAGCTCTGTGCACTGTCTGGAGACGTGGTTCCAAATAGCTCGCTTATTAAGAGCATCTCAATCAGGCGAGCCGGCAGGCCGGTCTCGGCATTGACGCGCATTATCATCGACCAGTGCAAACTGGTACCCATGGTTTACTCGGAATGATCTGACAATTCCATCAATAGCAACTGCTTTATACATGTCTTCTGTCATGGAGCCTCATAATACCACCCCAAAATTACACACATAAAACAAAAAAAAAAATACTTTTCGAGTTGGGAACCTCCTCATTTTTTGGAAGTCGGTTAAAAAGAAGTAACCGTGTGATTTAGTATGGCATGTGGGGATGCCATTTTGCGTCAATTTCAGTTGACGGCCCATTGGCACGATCTCGTATTTATCCAAAATGAGTAAATACTCATTAACACCCATTTTTATTGGATATTTATTTATTCAAAGTGATGGATATTTACTGAAAATGAAATTATGGTTATTTTTTTGCAAATCGAATGGTTATTTTAAGGTTTAATGACTAGTATTTTTATCTTTAGAGATTTCAAAAAACGAGTACTTAGTTACTTCATTGAAACTTTCGAAAACACCACATTACCAATATTTTATTAGTTCTGAATGATTGAATATTTCAGAAATAATCATTCTTTCGAACTACATGAACTTAGAGGGCTATATTGATGATTAAAATGGTTATAATTCTTTAGATAAATACGCGTTATGGTCGCGGATCGCATTGGGTCCACATACAGCTTCACACTGACCGGCAAATTGCAAAAAAAATTTCACCTTAAGTGCCCCGAAATCGTTCGAACAGAAATGAAGAAAAGTAACTCGTGTTCGAAACAAATGCCGTTACAAACAAATTCAAAAAACGTGCCACCGGTGAATCATCAGTCTTGTAATTTTTCTAATGAAACACCTAGTAGAAATAGTAATTACACAAATATGAGCATCCAGAGCTCGTTCACTACTTCACGTTTTTGTTCAGTTGTTGATCAATCTGCTCTAGCTGAAAAGCTTGCCAGACGTGTAATTGTATCAGGGGTCCCGCTGTCACTAATAGAACATCCTCTTTGGATATAATTTTTTGATCATCTTCAGCCATCGTTTAAGTTGCCTTCCAGAAAAGCCTTATCAACCAAACATTTAAATAAAATCTACAACGAAATGCAGAAAGAAGTGAAAGAAGAACTTTCTGCCGTTAACCATTTGCATCTTCAGTTGGACGGATGGAGTACCTAATATAAAAAATTAAGATATTATTAATTTTATCATTTCAAAACCAGACCAATTATTTGTTGAGAGTATTAACGCAGAACATAATCGACACACTGGTGAATATCTCCGGGAAGGAATTTTAAAAGTCATGCGAATGTACAGTGAAGAAAAATTTTTGATTAGTTATTGATATTTTAAAATATTTATCATTGTTGTAAATCAAACTCTGGTGAAAGTAATTGACAAAATGAAAAGTGTAGTGAAGCCATTATTACTGTTGTAATATTTAGTTATTGTTAATGTGAATAAAGTAATCATCTATATTTTCATATTATATTAAGATCGTTTGACGAAAAAGTTGATTTTATGGATCTATTGTTAATTTAGTATTTTTGTTTATTTTTTATGTTATTTTCTATCATTACAAATATTTAAATATCTACGACGTAATTTGAGGATGTGTGACCTTTACAAACCTGCACTTGGCCAGCGTGGTGAATTATATTTTAGTCCATTCCCTCTCATGAAGTAAGACTGAGTCCCAGCAGTTGAAGCACTAAAAATACTGCTGACGAAGTATCTACTATTTTGTGCATTTATGCAATGAACAAGGCAATATAATAAATTCTAACTTTGTTAATGTTTGCATAAATATTGAAGATGGAACATAATTGTCGATGATCATAATAGAACGATTTTATGTGATTAATAAAGCACGTTACAAATTTATATTTTCCGTATTTTTATTATTTTAATCCTTTTGTAGGGAAAATTACAAGATTAACCGGTGTAGACGCCGGTGGAACCAAAAGGTTCCACTTGCGACTCAACGGTGGGGCATTGGAATCGCTAAATAACGCAATCCAAATCGTTGGGAGTATTTATCCATGATTTGGATAAATACTCGGGTAAAAACGGGTAATATTGAGTATTTATCCATTTTGAGTATTTACTCGGATAAAACCCAACACTAGGCCATACTTTTTTGCCAAGCACATAAAAAAAAGATGGCAACATATTTTTGGAGTTTGAGTTTTGCTAAACGCACAGGTTAGACGTGTTTGAGTTTGACGTTGACGTTTCCTTTTGTCAAACTTTACGAAAACTGATTTTTATTTATTTGCAACCAAAGAAAATACTACAATCACAGAGTACTGACTACAATAGTTGTTTGCAACTGTTGTTTTCTGGTGACTTGTAAGCTCTGAAGTCTCAAAGACGACCGATTGAATTGTTTTGTGTGAAAAAACTTTCCCCGGCAATCGGCAATCATAAATGTAAATACATTGCAAAAGACAGTTTAAAGTTTAAAAACCCTACTTCTATTTAACTTACAAAGAAAATGACAGATATTCTTAGACCACACGTAAAGTGGATAGAAGGCAGATGTTACAGGATCAATGATCCTGCTGTAGAAACAACTACTTTCCAAGAACACGACTTATACGAAAATGGTAAGTTGGTAGTAATATACAAATATTCCTTAAACCATTTGTAGCCGAACATTATCTCACTTAAATTATACAAAAATCGGTCAGTGGGTCGTCGTAGGGGATTCCAAGACGACCCACTGACCAAACCTTTTCTTTCCTTTCCTTTTATTCAATGAGATTCTAGTTAGATCACCATTATACAATCACGTTATGGAAGCACTTTTCCATTCAGTGTTTTATCAGTTTTCTATCACTTAGCACATAATCAAGCACGTCATTTGCAATCACTTTCATCAGAAAAAGTACAATGACAATAAAGCTTGCTCTATAAAAGCTTCAACAACCATCTGTCAAAGCTGTTGTTACGCGGTTGGATAAAAGGCCTGATGCAGAAGGCAGTACTCCTTAGTATGGCTGGTATTGTGAGGTGGTTCTTTTCTCTGGAGCCCAAACCACTGGTAGCTTGGACCCAGCTTCCGATACTGGCGGAGTAGTATTTTTATATTTTTAAATGTGTTTTTTTAAAGATATATTTAAAAATGTAATAAATAAATAAAATAAAAATAAATTAATGAAATGATAGTAATATAGATTTGATTTAAATGAATAAGTCTCATGTTGAAACCAAATGGTTTATTGAATTCCTTTACAGAGGAAGCTTGTAATGATGTTCTTGATGAAGGAGACAATGATGACTTTGAAGTAGTGATGGTGGACAATTCACGGTACAGCACCAATGTACATGTTTCAAAGTAAGAGCAAGTTACATTTATTGCATGTATGTTCAATGAAAAAACATTATTTTTTAATATTACTAAATGTGAAAGTGTATACCCATTGATTTGTTTTAAAATATATAATTTGCAGGCATTATCTTGGATCCATTATAGGAAAGAAGGGTGCTATCAAAATGAGGATTGAGAGAGATACTAAGACGGACATAAAGATACCAAAGCATGGCCAAGAGGGTGACATTGTCATATTCGGACCTACAGAATCAGTAATATTTTTTTTGCTTTGTTTTGTTGTTTGTTTTATGTCAAAGGATGATTTTTTCATAAAAGGATTTTATTTTTCAGAGTGTGAAAGCAGCAAGAAGAAGAATAAATATAATAGTGATGTCATCCAGGATGAAACAGAAGTCAACTCATTTTATATCAATACCTATGAATCAGCCAGACATTCAGAAAAGATTTGAAGAATTCGAGGTAATTAAAAATCATATTCTGAAAATTTATGAGTTTTTATGGTTGTTTTAATAATTAGGTGTTTTTGCCCTAAGGCATAGTTAAAATGATTACTTGTGTAATAGTAATAATAGGCTTGTGTTGGTTCTGGATTTTTAAAAACATATGTAAGTATAGGAACTTTTGGAATTTTGAAAAAATAAACAAACTGTATTATTACATCATCCGCGAGTATAGCTAAAAGGTTAAAATTCTGGGAAGTAACAACACATGGCAAACTAAAGGAAAGAGCTCATTTTTATCGAAACAAAATAATTTTCATTAAATCAAATCAACTGTTTGTTTTTTTTAAAACTCAATGATACAATATTAGTTTTCATCAACATCGGACTGAGAATCTACAACTGAATCATTGAAAAAATATCACTCACCTAAGTACAATCTGTCGAAGACCGATAAGCAGGCAGCTTTGAGGTCACGATGAGAAGTGATGATGACGTCACGCTGAAGAAGTTGCACGAAGGCTGCGCTGACGTTCTTTGTCGAGGGTCAGTTTGGAGGTATGCGTAACAGAGAGTAAAGTCTCCCGCAAACCCCCATTGAAAAGGAAGGATCCTCCGACAAGGCGGCTGTTATGCCTGGCGGGCTACTGGCCCGATAATTAAAATTCGGGCTGATGTATATGTTCAAACCGCAGGGTAAACTCTGCTTACGGGATGCAGGATTTCGACGTAGTAGTTCGCTGCTAGTAAGATAGACGGCGTTGCGGTTCTTTTTGTTGCGATGTATATTTGCTCCGTTGGTTATTCTTGTGGCGGCATTGATGCAGCTACACCATTAACTTTCAGTTGCTGTTTAAAGTCCTATATTCTTCTAAATAAATTGTGAAAATTTGTGAAGGCAAGAACAGATCACCACTTCTTGCTTTTGAAAGTTATGACCTTTATAAAATTCGGCCCTCGGTCCTCCATTTCTTTTTGTTATCGTTTGATTATGATTTACGTAAGTATGAAAGATTAGAAAACCCACAAAAAGTTCTCTTTTTGTGAAAACACAAAATTTTCCGTCATCAATAGGGACCGTGCACGGCGTTGACTATGCCATCTAGTGTCGCATATTCGAATTTTTCAGGGTCAGAATATTTGACATTGACGATTTTGTGCTGCCACCTGTGGTTCCTGCACGCTCAGTTTAAGGGAACGTGCGCGAAGAAGACTGTGCCATCTAGCGTAGCTATTTCGAATTTTATACTTGAAACATACTTCACAGTGACATTTTTGTGCTGCCACCTATAGTTTCTGCACGCTCCCTATAGGTTGGAAGATCGTACTTAAGTTTTGTGATAAAAAACAATTTCTAAAATCTAATAAAAAACTTGTTAACCGACTTTGATTCCAACAGACACAATGTTTTGGGCATGTTCACTAAATCCTAAGCACATTTTCAAAGAGTGTTGATAAAGTGACCCTCACACCACACGCATACAAGGTTTTGTTTTGCATCCTCGTCAAATTTCAGGAGGTTGTCATAAAAGACATAAATAATCAATTGAAAGTACGGTAGCGGGCAATGATTAATAAGTGCTGCTTTTTTTGTTGTTGAAATTTAATAGTATTTCAGAATTAAACCCTTAATTCAATACAAAGAAAACAGAATCACCCGACTACGCACACAGCGACAATGCAGCTGTGTGCGTGAGTGTCGACGTCTTACAAACGCTAGCGCGCGTGCGCTACCGAGCCATACCTACGCTACGCGATGACCGGTAAATAATTTTACCTAATTTTATTTCGAAAATCACCTACATTACTGTCATAAATTTCGCTTGATAATTAACTCATTTTTGAGCATCATTGGAATACGGAAATCTTGTAATACTAGTGCGCCAAAGAAAAGTTCACTGACCTGTTATCAGATAAAATGTTAGTTTTGCTTTATCCTTCAACCTAAAGTTTTCGGAGTGATTTTGTTTTATTTGTGGATTAAATTGGTTGATTTAAAATTTTCCATCTTACTTAACGGGCTTCAGACCGTGTAATAATACGAGGGTCATTCAATAAATACTTAGCCTACAAAAAGTAAACGAAAATTTTGGAAAAGTGGCAATTTATTTTTCAACATAGTCTCCTTTTAGTTCGATACACGTAGCCCAAGCGATGCTCCAACTTTTTAACCCGTCCGAAAAATAGTTTTTGTCAAACTCTGCAAAATAGGCCTCCCTGGCGGCGATGACCTCCTCATTTGATCCATATCTATTCCCGGCGAGAGATTTTTTCAGATTAGGAAACAGAAAGCAAATCTGGAGAATACGGTGGATGGGGCAGCAATTCGTAGCGTAATTCGACCAATTTGGCCATGGCAACGGCAGACGTGTGAACCGGTGCGTTGTCGTGGTGAAACAGCACTTTTTTCTTCGCCAGATGGGGTCGTTTTTTCTTTAATTCGGCGTCGAATCGGCCCAATAAATCGGCATAGTAAAGCCCTGTAATTGTTTTACCCTTCTCGAGGTAATCGATGTAGATCACACCTTGTGAATCCCAGAAAACGGTGGCCATAACTTTTCCGGCCGATTTTACAGTTTTCGCCTTCTTTGGAGCACGTTCCCCGGTCTGGATCCATTGTTTTGATTGCTCCTTGGTCTCTGGTGTGTACCAGTGGATCCAGGTTTCATCGACGGTCACAAAACGACGCAAAAACTCCGCTGGATTCCGCTTAAACAGCGCCAAACACGTCTCCGATGTGGTCTCACGGTTGCACTTGTTTTCCGGTGTGAGTAAACGCGGCACCCATCGCGCCGACAGCTTTCTCATGCCGAGTTCCTCGTGAAGAATATGATGCACTGTTCCTTCTGAAATGCCTACAGTCTCAGCTAGCTCCCGAACCTTCAATCGGCGATCTGCCAATACGAGATCATGGATTTTTTTAATGTTTTCCTCCGTAGCAGCTGTTTTCGGTGCACCTGGACGTGGTTCATCAAAAACCGACGTACGGCCACGTGCAAACTCGTTGAACCAATTCTTGACGGTGGCCATCGATGGAGAAGAGTCAACGTACACAGCATCCAAGCGCTCTTTGATTTCGATGCGCGTTTTCCCTTCCAAAAATAGGAATCGAATCACCGAACGATATTGCTCTTTTTCCATTTTTGTAAAACCGATCGATACCTTCGCTTCCATAAGTTGTCGAATTAAAACAAATGAAGGGATTGGAATGAAAATTTGAAAAAAGAATTAAAAAAGAATTGCTACACTGTGGTAAAACTCTTTTGAAACTACAGCGCCCTCTGGCGATGAGGCTAGGTACTTATTAAATGCACCTCGTACCTATCTTAGTTGGTGTACCGATCTACTAAGTCTAAGGCCCGTATTACAGAAACTTACTCAAGTACTACTTAAACTGCGTTCAACCGATTACTGCTTGAGCGAAGAATCTCGACTTAAGCATTCAGTTTATTTTAGAACTGTCCTCAAACTCAAATCAAACGAAGCTACGCTTGAGTAGAGATTTTGATCTCTGATTACTTGAGTAAGCAATTATTATTGTAACCCTGAACAATAGTTTGTTTTTCTATTGCAATTCTTTTTTTTCGTACGATTAAACTGGATCAAAATCGGATGACGAGGTGGACGACACGACGTTATTGACACTGACAGCCACCCTTAACCCTTCAGAGTAGGTACATCATGTACGGTTCTGTGGACAGCTAAACTGTGAAACTGAGTTTTTTTGGCGGGATTATTTCGAGTGAAGTTCAGTGGCTGTTTTAATTGATTCCTAGTGGATATTATGAAGTAAAATGCTGCCATATACTGCAAAAAGAAATTGAATGTGTTGCACCCCCATTCTAATGAAACTCAAAAAAGATATAAATGAAAATAAAGACTTGATTTAAATCCAAAAACAAACTGTGAAACTTCATCTTCATTATCAAATTACTCAAGAGTCAAGCTCTTCAGAAATACAATAAAATATTGTTTACAATAATTATTGTGGTTCCGTGTGGTTCATATTTGGGTTAGGAAATATCTTAACAAAAAAGAATTTTACGCTTTTGGAAAGAAATTTATTAAGTACTACAAATATTAAAATCAGTTAAAATGTGATAGAAAAAAAAAAAATTAAAATAATCTACTTCTGCAAATATATCCATTTGGATTAGGTAGGTACTCGATTTACTCCAAATTCACAACAATTTTCATGAATATCTATGCTCAAGCGTGGTCTCGACTACACTTGCGAAAACAACGATCAAATCTCGCCTCAAGCAGTGATTCTGAGCGGATTGTAATTTTAAAATAAGGACACATTCAGTAGAGCGCAGTTAAGACTCAAGCACTGTTCTATAATACGTAAAAAATGTAATTTTAAAGTGACATTGCTCAGGTGATTATTGATTGTAGTTTCTCTGCTCAAGTTCTAAAATTGGAACTCCAACTGAGACTAGTTTTAAGTAATGCTTGAGTCTTGATTGTAGTTCTGTAATACGGGCCTAAAATGTTTTCTACGTTTGACGGGAATGGGAAGACGTGTTAGTTAAGTGTAAGTACGTGGTGATACTTTCGACTCTTAGGTATTTTTGACGTAGTTAAAAATTTGAAATCAACTTTAATTTTATTAGTGTAAATACACTAATAAAATTGATTAAGGTAACAACGTATTTAAAAAATGTACAAATAAATAAATTACCTACTTGGTCAGTGGGTCTTAGTTACCCGGAGGTATTGTTCAAAGTTGCCACCATCACATCACACTTTTCGCACAATCGAGCACAACGTAGCTGGTTTTCCTTTAGCTTACGTAACACTAACACATTCGTTTTTAAAATGTCGTAAGCACTAATGTTCCTTGCACGTAATTCTGTCGCACTTGTCACACGCCAGGCCACAGGTCCTCCGCGACCGATCCAGTGGTCACCAAAACATTCGGTCAAGTACTCGCGTACTTGCGGAACGGGTGCTGCAGTTCACGCTTCAATAGGCAAAACACTGTGGTGTGGTGCACTCCCCAAAGTGTTGACCAGCCTCCCGCGTGCTTGCCCGTGGGTCTCGCTGGAAGTATTCCAGCATGTCTTCCTGCAAGGCGACAGGCAGGCCTACGCTGCCGAGAGTTTGAGCATGCCGGGGAACCTCGAACTGCCGATGATTCCGCAGTCTCTGCGTAGCAGCCACCATGACGCTCTGTGATGGGATTCCCGAGCGGGAAACATTTTCGTGAACATCCGGATGGCTCCACGTAGTCTCTCTCCACTGATGGCATACAGGCGGACCATCTCTACCAACTCGACATTTGAATAATTGTCCGTCATCTTGCACTTTGTACCTACGTCTCAACTATGTACCGAGAGCGGAATTCGCAAAGCGCACGCGCGCTTCGGCGACATCAAACACACTGTTAGTTCCGGGGCTGCGGGGGCGGGGGGGCTAGGAGCTTGCGCGGGAGAGTACCCGCACCGTGATTGGTTGGGGTGGAATTGATTACCTACGAATTTATTGAATGAACTTTTGCGTATGCGTTGTGTATGTATTGTTTGCGTTTGTTTGTGTGTGAAAGCGCGGTTATAGGGCTAGTAACAGACGGGCCGCGTATAAATACGGCTGCTACACAGTTACGGATTTCCGTAAATAAGAAAAAAATAAGTAAAAAAATACCTACCCATTTTATTGTTGATTTGGGTCGAGAATCATTAGCATAATTACGTCCTTGAATTTGACTAGGATGCAAATCAACATCTTGTATAAACACACATTGTCAAATTAAAGAGGAGCTTGTGGCTAAAGAATAACAGCCGCACGAGTCGATCTTGAAGGTTAAGCAACACTTGCCAAGGTTGGTCTTGGATGAGTGACCATCTTAACATAACGAGTTTCCTCCGTGCCTCGGAAAGCACGTAAGCCCGTGGTTCCGGCTGTCATTTGTAGATCTTTGGCAGTCGTTACGGATTGTCAGAAGCCAGTAAATCTGACTCCAGTCTTGCCAAGATGTACGGTGTTACCCAGTTAATGGGTTGTGGAGGTCTGGTAGGCAGCCGCTCCACGTAAAACACTGGTATTCAGCTGAATCCGGTTTGACTGGAAGCCGACTATAGTTTTTAATAACCAACGTATAACTTTATTTGCCCAAAAAAGGTGGCAACCCTAGTTCTGACCGCCAAGCTCGCTGACAGTGTGAACAGCCAGCTATCGACTATCAATGTATGTGTCTCTATTACTTATACGATACCTACATTCAGTCAAAAAAGTATCGGGAATGGATGATTTGTTTATGGTTCCAAATTAAAATTTTTGTTTTTTTGTAGTTGTTAGATTGGCACAACTGTTTTCCATTTTGGCGCGGTGTTTGAGTTGCATCTGTTAAATACAGTGCTGGTTTTAGTAATATCATATACATATAGTGTGTATTGCGAATTTCATAATGGACAAAAATATCAAACAAAGATTTTGTCTTAAATTTTGCATCGCCAATGGAATTTCGTGTTCGGAGTCACTGAAAATGTTACAGAAGGCTTACGGTGAATCGACTTTATCAAAAACTCGTGCTTATGAGTGGTTCAAAGCGTTCAAAAGCGGTCGAGATGTGATGGAAGATTTGCCTCGCTCTGGTAGGCCGTCAACGTCTGCAACTGAAGTTAACATCGCAAAAGTGAAGGAAATAGTGACTGAAAATCCCCATTCAACTCTGAGAGAGATAGCCGCCGAACTTTCTGTATCTCACGAGTCGATCCGTACCATTTTAACTAATCATTTGGGTATGAAACATGTTGCTGCTCGGCTAGTCCCAAAAGATCTAAATTTTCTCCAAAAACTCAATCGCATGAAAGTCGCTGAGGACATGCTAGAACGAGTCAGTTCGGACCCAACATTCATGAAACGCATTGTTACTGGTGACGAGACGTGGGTTTACGAGTTTGACATGCAAACTAGTCAACAAGCTTCGGAGTGGCGCCTTCCAACTGAACCGAAACCGAAAAAACCACGCCAAAGTCGATCAAAAGTCAAAGTCATGTTGACTGTTTTCTTTGATTATCGCGGTGTTGTGCACTCTGAATTCTTACCGGAAGGTCTAACGGTAAATAAAGAATATTATTTGAGCGTTATGCGGCGTTTAAGAGAGCAAATTCGACGAAAAAGGCCAGATTTGTGGAAAGAAAATTCTTGTATTTTGCACCACGACAATGCGCCTTCGCACAAGGCTATCATTGTGAACGAATTTTTAACCAAACACTCAACAAATACCATCCAGCAACCACCATATTCACCAGATATGGCTCCTGCTGACTTTTTTCTTTTTCCTAAACTCAAATTACCACTTCGTGGCACCCGTTTTCAATCGATAGAAGACATAAAGGAGAATTCGCGGCGAGAACTGAACTCAATTCCGGAAGCAGCGTTTAAAAAATGTTTTGATGAATGGATTATTCGATGGCGCAAGTGTATCGTTTCTAAAGGAGCATACTTTGAAGGTGATAAAATAAATTTGGATGAATAACAGACATTTTGTGTATTATTGATCTTTTCCCGGTACTTTCTTGACAGAGTAGTATATCATTTGTTCCTTTCCTCAGCGAGTAAAAAGCCGATAGCTAATCGCTTCCGCGGTGAGATAAATGCCTTATTCTGGCATTATGCATATTTGACCTTTTTGTTTCTGACATTCATTTTGAATATCTGACAGTTTATAGCATTTTGCTTATTTGACATTAAAAGTTTGTGACGATTTGCGAAATTGACATTTGCGACGAAGTCTGCCGATCTGACAATATATAATAGGTCTTTACGTATGAAATTGCCGTTTTGTATGAAAAAATTTAAACGAATTTTTTTCATGTATTTTTTATTTGTATTAATCGAAGTAATCACCCATGCAATCAATGCATCTTTGCCAACGCAGTGGTAGTTTATTGATGCCCTTCTTAAACAAATCAGCTGGACGGGAGGCAACAAATTCTTCAGAGGCATTTTGTACTGCCTCTCGGGTATTGAATTTTTTTCCCGCCAAGAAGTTATCCAAATTCTGGAAAAAGTAGTAGTCTGTAGGCGCAAGGTCTGGTGAGTAGGGCGGATGACGGAGAGCTTCCAACCCCAGTTCTTGCAACTTGGAGACCGTCTGCTGTGCAGTATGAGGTCCCACGTTGTCGTGCAGGAGCAGCGGAGACGAGCGATTGACCAATGCTGGTTGGAGATGTGCCAGCTTCTCCATCATTGTGTTCAGTTCTTCACAGTATGCATCTGCAGTAATGCTTACCCTGTTTGGCAAGAAGCTGTGATGAATCACACCGGCGCTAGAATACCAAACAGTGACCATCACTTTTCTAGGGGTAAGTTTTCGTTTAGGGCATTGTTTAGGTGCTGAACCAGGATCCAACCAACTTGCTGAGCGCTTGCGGTTATCTAACAGAATCCATTTTTCATCGCATGTAACAATGCGGTTCAAAATTCCTTCATTTGTGTGTCTGTTGAGCAGTGCAAGGCACGTCTCGACGCGTACTTCGCGCTGGCGATCATTGAGTTCGTGGGGCACCTATTTGTCAAGCTTTTTTACCTTGCCAATTTGACGCAAATGGACCAATATTGTTTTGACCCTAATGTCGAAAGCTGCTGCTAATTCAGCCGTAGACTGTGTATCATCAGCTTCCACAATCGCCTTTAATTCGTCATTGTCGACCAAAGTCTTCCATTTGTTCCCAACGAGTAACACCCTCAAATGTCACACTGTTACTCGATGGGATTTTTTTCTGAAAAAATTCCCAACCGGTCACACTACCAGTCACACTGTTAACAGACAGTTCGTCGCTTTCGTAGTGAAAGTGCAAGTGTGTGTGTATTGATTGCTTCCTTGTTTGCATTGCCAATTTTTAGTGAATGTCCTTCGACATGCGTCAGAGCGGCAACAACGCATCGTAGATTCATCGTTGTAAGGTGCATGACCTATGCTTAGACGATAATCAGCTGTTAGAAAAGATACATCGTGTTCAAACCGTGCAAAAACTTTAAAAATCATTTGCGACTAAACTACTGCTCCTAAGGGCCCTCGCCCACGGGCGACTTATTGTAGCGATGCAGTCGCTATGCTCTCGCGGGTAGCATCGATACAGACGCGAAGCAGTCGCTAGCTGTGTGCCCGCGCCCACGGGACCAGATTCAGTCGCGATGCAAACGCGATTCGGTCGCGATGCCGGTCGCGATGCAGTTACGATACAAAAATACCTTGGATCAGTACAGTTGCAAGATGGACTCCGTTGAGGCAACATTAGTCACGTTTTCTTTGGTGCTGCTTTTACGTAATCAGCCGAAGCGTAGGCAACGGAAGCAGCGTCAATATTGGATGCATCCATTTAATACCCATGCGTCCGACGCGGTCGCGCGTTTGTATCAATACAATCGCGATGCAGTAGCGCAACGCGGTCGCGCGTTTGTATCGATACAATCGCGATGCAGTAGCGCGTTGCAAATGCGACTAACACGCGTGTTAGTCGCATTTGCAACGCGCTACTGCATCGCGATTGTATCGATACAAACGCGCGACCGCGTCGGACGCATGGGTATTAAATGGATGCATCCAATATTGACGCTGCTTCCGTTGCCTACGCTTCGGCTGATTACGTAAAAGCAGCACCAAAGAAAACGTGACTAATGTTGCCTCAACGGAGTCCATCTTGCAACTGTACTGATCCAAGGTATTTTTGTATCGTAACTGCATCGCGACCGGCATCGCGACCGAATCGCGTTTGCATCGCGACTGAATCTGGTCCCGTGGGCGCGGGCACACAGCTAGCGACTGCTTCGCGTCTGTATCGATGCTACCCGCGAGAGCATAGCGACTGCATCGCTACAAAAAGTCGCCCGTGGGCGAGGGCCCTTAGGAGCAGTAGTTTAGTCGCAAATGATTTTTAAAGTTTTTGCACGGTTTGAACACGATGTATCTTTTCTAACAGCTGATTATCGTCTAAGCATAGGTCATGCACCTTACAACGATGAATCTACGATGCGTTGTTGCCGCTCTGACGCATGTCGAAGGACATTCACTAAAAATTGGCAATGCAAACAAGGAAGCAATCAATACACACACACTTGCACTTTCACTACGAAAGCGACGAACTGTCTGTTAACAGTGTGACTGGTAGTGTGACCGGTTGGGAATTTTTTCAGAAAAAAATCCCATCGAGTAACAGTGTGACATTTGAGGGTGTTACTCGTTGGGAACAAATGAAGTCTTCGGACGACCGCGAGGTTCATTTTTGAGGGCGAAATTTCCAGAACGGAAGCGAGCAAACCAATAACAGGTGGTGCGTTGGTTTGTAGTGTTAGCTCCGTAAACGTCGTTGATGTTGCGTGCCGCTTGTGCCGCGTTGCTGCCACGACGGTATTCATATTCCATAATTACTCGAATTTTTAACGTATGACGAAAAAGATTGAAATGCGATGAAAATGTAACACTAATCAATAAACAAATGACTACTTTTGGAAAAAAAAAACATGTTTTTAAAATAAAATTAATTTGAAATTAGAATTCTTAGCCAAACAAAAATTATTTTGTTTTGAAATGGCCAGTACTGCAGAACGGCAATTTCATAGGTAAAGACCTAATATATTACAGTCCTAACAAGTTATCTGTGAACTTAAAGAGGACGGCACCGTCGGTTCAGTGTTGCTTGTTAATATAAGGTGCCTAAAATTGAGTAAGTTTTCAAGAAGGAAATTTTACATTAGACATACCTAATCGTTTAATAAGAATTACAGCTTTTACAAATTAAAAACAATGATACCTATATAAAAGTAAATAAAACGAATTTGATAATTTACAGTTACGTAGGTACGCTAACAGTTTAGTCTCTCAGGAATAAACAATGGCTTTATCTAAAAAATAATTTAATGAAGTGAAAATTCAGCAGATAAAATGTTCCACGGGGGGATACAACTTTAATTTAATGCGAAGTTAAGTAGGTACCTACCATGCAAGAGGTACCTGGATGTCTAGCATTTAGTTATAACCGTACCTAACCCCTTTTTTTCCCCTTTTTCCGCTCTGGGCGGAGCGAAAGGGAGTGTCAGACTCTTACTGACTAAAACCCATCCGTGTTCCTCCCAATGCCCTTTGCGTTCCAGGGCCGCGGCGTCTCTTTCGAACGGATTCCGCACCCCGGCAGGCACTGGCCCTAGCGGGCCCTGTCTCCCTTGCCGACTGCTCCTTGAGGCGCGCGTGGAACACAGCGCGCCGCCAACCCGGGATTGGTTCTAATCGGACGGCGAGCCACCCAATGCTCGCCGTCCGCAGGCCCGCGCCTACGGTGGCCGGAAATCGCCCTGCGACCCCCGACGCCCGCGACGTTTTCTTTTGCGGCGGCTGGGTCGTGAGGTTTCCCTCTCTCTCACACGTTCGGCATCCTCCTTTGCTAGCATTACTGCTTTTTTTATTTTTTTTTACTATTGATAGGCACGTGTTTGACTACTATCTCACCTGATGGTAAGCGATGATGTGGTCAAAGATGGAGCACGCTTGCCTAGAAATAACCTATTCACTCTTGATTTAAAGACTCCCAGGTTGTAACCGATCTTTTGTCGTCATCTGATCCTAAACGTTCTGTTGATGTAGTAAATACTTATTTCGCGAGTATTGGAAGCTCACTTGCTGAAAAAATATCCGTACCACCTACATCCTTACAACAGGATGATATTCAGCATCACAATACCTTTGTCCTCTTACATACAGACCATTTCGAGTTGGAACGTTTAATTAACGCGCTTAGGACTGATTGTGCGATAGGCTCAGATAACGTGTCGGGTACATTTCTTAAACAATTTAAGCACGTACTTATTCCCCACCTCACATATATATGTTATAGGCAATGTGTATAATCCGGCATTGTATAGAATGCCTAGGCATTGTATACATTGCCTAAAACGTTCAGGCAATGTGTATAATACGATTCATTTCATACATTGCCTAGGTATTGTATAAAATGCCCGAAGCATATCAGGCAATGTGTATAATGAACGACCACGGGAAGGAGGCGAGCGCGCGGCGGTTAGGTTAGGTTAGGTTTTTTTTTTTTTTTTTTATTTCAATCAATTACATTTTGAAATGTCAAAATGTAAAGCTTTACGTGCACTTGACTGTACGTTATAATCGTAAATGTTCATCTGAAGGGAACTGCTATGTGAGAAACGCTGTCTACGCAAAAAAAAAACACGTTACATACATTACCTATGCGTCAACCGGCATTCTACACAATGCCTAGGTATTCCATACATTACCTAGGTAAAGTGTATAATAGTTTGAACATTCAATATTATTTCACACATTGCCTGGACGACCCCGGCATTCTATACAATACCTAGGAAATGAATAGAATGCCTGCATTATACACATTGCCTATAACATATATATTGTCAGATCGGCAGACTTCATTTCGCAAATCGTCAGAAACTTTTAATGTCAAATACGCAAAATGCTATAAACTGTCAGATATTCAAAATGAATGTGCCTGGACGACCCCGGCATTCTATACAATACCTAGGAAATGAATAGAATGCCTGCATTATACACATTGCCTATAACATATATATTGTCAGATCGGCAGACTTCATTTCGCAAATCGTCAGAAACTTTTAATGTCAAATACGCAAAATGCTATAAACTGTCAGATATTCAAAATGAATGTCAGAAACAAAAAGGACAAATATGCATAATGCCAGAATAAGACATTTATCTCACCGCCGGCGAGGAAGCGATTAGCTATCGGCTTTTTACTCGCTGAGGAAAGGGGCAAATGATATATAGGTATCGTATAAGTAATAAGAGACACATACATTGATAGTCGATAGCTGGCTGTTCACACTGTCAGCGAGCTTGGCGGTCAGAACTAGGGTTGCCACCTTTTTTGTGCAAATAAAGTTATACGTTGGTTATTATATTATTATCAACTTGTAACAATTTCTTAAACAAATAAATTATTATTATTATTTTTGGGTATATGTTTTTATCTCAGCTCTTTGGCTGGTTTCAACCACATTTACGGGCTAAGCCAAGTAAATGTAGCGTGTGGTGTGTTCTTTAACGTGTTGTTTGATGAGGTCCTACTTCGTTTTCTGCATGAATTTTCTGACAATTCTACATGTGTTTAAAATCGCAGCCTTTTGCAATGTTATGTAGAGGGTTTTAAGGTCTAATAATTTAAAACTGTGAAGGAGATGGTTAGGGATAACGCCTGTGGTAGAAAGGACTATAGGAACTATATATACCTTTTCTTGTCGCCAGATTCTCGTAACTTCATCTTTGAGTTCTGCATATTTACTTATCTTTTCAGAGATTGTTTTTTGTATGTTGTGTGTGTTGGGGACTGCGATGTCTATTAAGAAGTAATTTTATTTATTTTATCCTGTAATGTTATATCTGGTCTATTATATTAAATGGTCTTGTCGGTGAGAATGGCGCGGTCGTAGTAAAGCTTATGTGTAGTATTTTCTAGAATGGTTTGTGGAGCATAATTGTAGTAAGGGGTGTTAGAGCTTTTTATGAGTCCGTGTTTGACAGCTAATTTTTGGTGGATTACGTTTGCTATCTGGTTATGTCTATGAGTGTAGTCGGTTTGCGTGAGTGTTGTGCAGGCGCCAGTAATATGCTGAATGGTTTCTGACTGGATGTGACACTTGCGGCATTTATCATTTGTAACTGTAGGGTCTTTAATTATAAACTTTCTGTAATTTTTGTGTTAATTATCTGATCTTGAATAGCCATGATAAATCCTTCAGTTTCTGGTAATAAGTTACCTATTTTGAGCCATTTATTGGATGCTAATTTATTTATGTGACATTGTTCTAAATCATGAGGGTGCCGTCCGTGGAGCACTTTCTTCTTCCAATCTTCAATTTTTTGTATCTGCGGATCTTCATTGATATTGCTTTCTGACTCTATCTGACTATTTAAATTAAGTGGAGTATAGTAGAGATCATTTGTTACTATGGCTTTATGAATGTTACTAGTGTGAGATTTTGTGTGAACGAATGTTTTTAATCGATAGACTTGCTTCCGCCAAAGGTGCTGGATGTCTATAAGGCCTCTCCCTCCATGTTGTCGTTTGACAGTTAATCTTTCTATGGCTGATTTAGGATGTAAATTATTGTGTTTTGTAAGTGTTGTTCGTGTAGTTCGTTCTAACTGTTCTATATCTGTTTTGGTCCATTTTATAACTCCGAATGAGTACGTTAGTACGGGAATAGCGAATGTGTTTATGGCTTTAATGAGGTGTTTACTAGAAAGTTGGCTTTTGCAGATGGCATTGTCTTCTTTTGTACTCAAACACAGATTCTACAAACTCCGTTACGTCAATACTTCTCCACTTTGCACCTTCTTCTGCTATCCAAGATGCTTCGTCATTGTGATGTGTTTGCTCTTCCCAAATACTAGACCAGTATGTTTCTAGTTGCTGTTTTGTCGGTTGGTCAGGTGTGTTGGAACTATTCTCGTCAGTTGTGTTGGTGTGTGGTTTGCTAAGGTTTCTATACAATATTTTTTCGTTTGTGGAAAATATGGCATTATCATTTTTGCGTTGTTGAGCTTTTTTATATCTCCTAAGTCTATCAACTTTAAGTTAAGTGCGAGCTTTTGTTTTACTGTGTCTAAAAATTCTTCTGGTTTTCTGTTGCTATTTTCATGTCGAGTGTGTGTAAAAGTGTTTTTAAATATAGCTTCAACTCTCCTTACTACTTTATTTGATCTGCTCCCATTGATATATTGTGTGAGCCTGCCACAATCTGCTCTTAACTTTTCAATGTCTTTTTCTAACCTTTGTTGCCACGCTGGTTCTGTGTTTTGACTGGTTCTTGTGTTTCGCGTGTGGTTTGTGATTTTAAAGTTGAGCTCTTCAGATATAACTACCGCTGTGCAATATATAAGTAAATGTATGTCTAAAAGATGTGCATCTTCAGAAATAAACTGTATGAGTATTTTTTCATTAAATAAGTTTACTAAGTCGGTCGAATTGAACTTCTGCCGCCCCTCACTACCACCACTGCTGAGACCCGACGGGACGCTGGCCCACTCCGCTGAGGAGAAAGCGAACTTGTTTGCTTCTTTGTTTGCGGAATCTTCACGTCTGGATCCTGGTGGCGCGACGCCCTCCGCCTCTCCTGGTGAATGCGAGTCGAGTATGTCGAACATTCGCATTCATCAGAAGGACGTCCGTAGGGTACTGCGTAACCTAGACGTGAACAAGGCTAGTGGTCCCGACGGGATACCGGCAATTGTTCTGAAGACTTGTGCGCCTGAGTTGTCTCCGATCTTGACACGCCTATTTCGCCTTTCGTTTGAGACTGGAAAAGTGCCGAAGGCTTGGAAGCAAGCTAACGTGCAGCCCGTGCCCAAGAAGGGTAGTCGAGCTGACCCGTCGAATTATAGACCCATCTCGGTAACATCCATACTCTGTAAGACTATGGAACGCGTGCTGAATCATAAGCTCCTGGCGTACCTAGAAGCGAATGATATCCTTAGTGACCGGCAATACGGGTTTCGCCGAAATCGGTCAACTGGGGATCTTCTAGCGTATGCCATTCACATCTGGAGTGAGGCCATAGAGAAGCACGGGGAGGCACTGGCGGTCTCCCTTGACATCTCGAAGGCCTTCGACAGGGTCTGGCACGATGGCCTTATTAGTAAGCTTCCTTCCTTCGGTCTGCCCGCCGGTTTGTGTGATTGGATCGCAGATTTCCTGAGGGATCGGTCTATCCGAGTGGTCATAGATGGCTGCTCGTCTGGACTGCTGGATATTAATGCCGGGGTTCCTCAGGGGTCGGTGCTTTCGGCAACACTGTTCTTGCTGCATATTAATGATCTGCTTAAACCCGGTACCTTTGGGTATGCAGACGACAGCACTGTTGCTGAAAGATACGTGTCCGACGCACGAGCTGGTGGGTCGCAGATCCGGTCTCTCCGGGAGGCAATGGTTGAGCGCTTGAACGTGTCCCTACAGGCGGTCTCTGATTGGGGCGATGCCAATCTGGTCAAGTTCAATGCTGCTAAGACCCAAGCGTGTCTATTTTCCGCCAAAAGGACCCAATTCCGCCCAGCTCCATCTTTCCGCGGTGAAACCGTGCCGATAACCGACCATCTTGAGCTTCTTGGGGTTACATTAACATCTACTCTCAATTTTGGCCCTTACATAGAGGCAAAAGCTCAAGTGGCTGCAAAGAAGTTGGGGATTCTGGCTAAGGTGAGATGGTACTTCACGCCGGAACAGCTGCTCAAACTCTATCAAGCGCAAGTTCGATCGTGTATGGAATACTGCTCTCATCTTTGGGATGGATCTGCCAGATACCAGCTTGATGCCCTTGAGTCAATTGAGAGACGAGCCAAGAGGATCATCGGCAATGAGAGGCTCGTCGCGTCGAAGCTCCAAAGTCTTGAACATCGACGACGAGTTGCTAGCCTGTCGGTTTTTTACCGGTTGCATTTTGGGGAATGTGCGACGGAATTGCATAATTTAATTCCGCCAAGCCCGTTCCATCATCGGACCACAAGACGAACGGCGATGCGCCACCGGTACATGGTGGACATCCCACCCATACGCACAAAACGTTTTGGGAACACATTCATAGTGCGTACAGCTAAGGAGTGGAATTCCCTGCCGGAGTCTGTGTTTCCTGATAGCTACAACCTGGGAGTCTTTAAATCAAGAGTGAATAGGTTATTTCTAGGCAAGCGTGCTCCATCTTCGACCACATCCTCGCTTACCATCAGGTGAGATAGTGGTCAAACGCGTGCCTATCAATAGTAAAAAAAAAAAAAAAAAAAAAAAAAAAAACTAAACGAAATAGGTTAGGAGTGTTCTTAAGTTTGGGTAGTTTTGGTCGCACTGCTGGGTCCATTCCAGAGTATTGTGATAATGTGCTTCTAATTTTGTCATATATTTCTTGAACATGAGTATCAGTCGTAAGATTTTGCTCTTCAAAGGCTAAGGTTTCAATGTCATTTTCTAGCGTTAAAGTTAAATATTCGGTTTGTGTGGATGTATGTGATGTTTGCGTAAACGGCTGCGATTGGTGGTATGGTTGAGATTGGGTATAGGTAAGTTGTGATTGAGTGGGCGCTTGTGGTTGTTCTTTATTTCTAACTATAATTCTTCTCTGATCTGCGATTCTTTGTTCTGTAACTGTAATTTCTGGATATTGTAATGTAAAAAGTGCATGAAGTTGTTGTCTGTAGGTGGTCATATCGGTCTCTAGCTTAGTTATGTATAAGTATGTTCGCATGATAAATAGATTTACTTCTTTACTCCATCTCATGCGAACTCTTGGTTTTCCAGCCTTGGTGGACACGGGTAGGAATGTAGATACCTCCCGCGCAACATTCAAAGCCAGTGTTTGTGGAACTGTATTTAAACTACTAATGGGTGGTGACGATGGTACGGAATGTGATGATGATATCGATGGCGATGATGTTCTAGGTGTGTATGACACTGTACTGGGACTGTACGGATCTACAGGGTTGTCTGTCCTGTTAGTAAGTCTGTCACCATCGTCACTGATTTCGGCTGTAATATCTTTGTCGGTGGGAGCCCGCCTGTTCGCTCCTCACCGCTGACGGTTCGCATGCTGAGACACCCAGCGTCAGCTATTATTATTATTATTAAAAACTATAGTCGGCTTCCAGTTAAACCGGATTCAGCTGAATACCAGTGTTTTATTTGGAGCGGCTGCCAACCAGACCTCCACAACCCATTAACTGGGTAACACGGTACGTCTTGGCAAGACTGGAGTCAGATTTACTGGCTTCTGACAATCCGTCACGACTGCCAAAGATCTACAAATGACAGCCGGGACCAACGGCTTACGTGCTTTCCAAGGCACGGAGGAAACTCTGTATGTTAAGATGGTCACTCATCCAAGACCAACCTTGGCAAGTGTTGCTTAACCTTCAAGATCGACTCGTGCGGCTGTTATTCTTTAGCCACGAGCTCCTCTTTAATTTGACAATGTGTGTTTATACAAGATGTTGATTTGCATCCTAGTCAAATTCAAGGACGTAATTATGCTAATGATTCTCGATCCAACTCTTAGTCGAGGCCCGAGAGCCTCCAAGGCCAGGACCCAGGCTTTGCCAGGTAAGCCGTCGGGTCCTGGGGTAGTATTTTTGGCCTTCAGCCTATTAACTGCCACTCTCAGGTCTACCTCAGTCACCTCCGGAGCATCGTCATCGTCGTCATCGGTGTAGTCCGCATAGGGTACCGCAAGTGGCGGAGCCATAGGCGGGGGAGTATGCTTCCCTCTCGAGGGGAACAGAACGCTCACTACGTTCTCCACCAGCTGGGGCCGGAGACTCTGCGTCAACTTGGGCAGATGCGGAGCTTATTCCGCACCATTTTGTAGGGTCTTCCCCACGGGTCCCCGTTCGGAGACTCCAGCATTTCCCTGCGAGCCAGATCTTTGGCCTGCAGGATTCCCGCTCGGAGAGCGGCCTTCGCCACTTTGTACTCCTCGTACAGCTACGCCTCTCTGACTTGCGCATCCGGAGGGTGGATGCGGAGCCTGCGGTGCCTAGTGTACCGGCGCCGTGCGACAACGCATGCCTGACGCAGCGTCGCCAGCTCTTGCGACCACCAGTACACCTGGCGGCGGGCGCTTCCTGGCTTAATCCGGGGCATTGCCACGTCACACCGTACCTAACCCCTAACACCAGATTTGACTAATTAAAATCAGCAGTGGTACCTAGTGGTAGTGTAGTGTAATAAAAAAAAACAAATTGCTTTTCAATAATTTATTGAAAACCAGGTTTACAGTAATTGTGATCTTTAGATAAACCTGCATACACAACATCATCCTGGTTGTGAAGCTATACTCAGCTTATTTCCGTACCACTATCATCATTATCACTATCGCTTTTGGTTTCAGTGTCACTTACCACTTCTATAATAAAAGGTTTATCTAAATACAAATCATGTTTTAAGTATTCTTCTTCTAACCTGCGAACGCTGTGCCCACTCATGAACTGTAATAGCGTCAAAAGCTTCTCTAACTAGGCGGGGAATTTCAGCATTTTTGTGCTAAATGTATACGTCGGCAACTTTTCTTTTCATTGTGTTCCATATGAGTTCAATGGGATTGAGATCACAGTGATACGGTGGTAAATATAAGCATTTGTGTCTATTATCTTATATAAATTTTTCAATCTCATGTACAAGTTTAGACTTGTTTCTCTTAATTATTTCTAAAAGCTGAGGTTTAGTCTAATCCTCTCCGCAGTCAATTTTATTTTGGGTCAACCATAATTGTATATCTTTTTTTTTAAGGAATTCGTATTTGGGACTTTATTCAGTCAAATACGGTGATAAGGATCATTATCCATCACTATTATGGATGGCTCTCGTAAATTAGGCACAAGTTTTAAAATAACCCACTTTTTAAAGTTGGTACTGTTCATCTCGTCATGATAATCACCACTTTTGTGTTTGGTTTAAACACAAGTAGTGCATTTGTAACAAATCCAGTATCTCCTCCCGCATAAACAATAATATAGCCCTTTCGATACAGGCTCCAATACTGCGTCTTCACCCTCTCCTTGCCAACATTTACCCGATGTATGCGAAGAGTGAATATAGGTCTCATCTAAATAAATTATGGGCCGGGGCTGGGAAGATTTATTATTTTTATCCACTGCATGCAAGTACTTAGCTCTCCAAGCTGATATTTCATTACGCTCTTTAAGAACCTTCCGATTGGATTGAGATTTTTTTAAATGAAATCCCACGTTGTGAAGCAGCTTTCGCAGACTCTCTCGCTGTCCTGTGTAATTTATTTCTGTCTTTAAGACCTCTAGAAGCTTTTTAACAGTAGGAACCTCTTTTTTAGCATAATAATATTCATGTACTTTCCTCTGTATAACTCCCAAGTCAAAATCATCAACATGCACAAATCTACTTTTACGTTTTCTGTCGTTGCCTTATGTCCGAATTTTTGTACCAGTTTCGTCTGCTTGACTCACACCTGAAATATAAGATGATAAAATAAATGTTAGTAGAAATTTGAAATCTGGCAGGTTAGTTGGCTCACTCACTTAGCAGGTTACCTAATAGATGTACATTATCGTTACGCTAACCTGCAGCAAGAATAAAAACGAATATTTCGTGGACTTAAATAATTAGTTAAGTATCGGGTAATTTATTACAAGAAAGTTGACAACACTAACCTGTCGCTGCCGAAATTGGTTTGTATATTTGATTAAATGGAATAATCGGATACCCCGCCCGAGCTTCTTCTTCAAAAAAGGTTTTAACCTTTAGAATAATGTTTCGAGCATCACTTTTAATAGCTTTCGGCATTATTAACTTTATAAATTCAGCAATATCACGACAAAACAACCAGAGAACCTTTTATCTGCTGAATTTCCACTTCATTGGATTACTTTTTACATAAAGTAATTGTTTATTCCTGAGAGACTAAACTGTTAGCGTACCTACGTAACTGTAAATTATCAAATTCTTTTTATTTATTTTATTATGTTTATATAGGTAGCATTGTTTTTAATTTGTAAAAACTATAATTCTTATTAAACGATGTCTAATGTGAAATTTCCTTCTTGAAAACTTACTCAATTTTGGGCACCTTATCACTGAATCGACGTTGCCGTCCTCTTTCAGTTCACAGATAAGTTGGTAGGACTGTAGTAGACACTGATAATCGAATCACATTTCAACATGACGGCCGTAGTTCCAATTTTCGCCATTTCACAGATAAGTTGGTAGGAGTGTATGTGTGTCTGACATTTTGCGTATCTGACATAGGGCGTATAAATCCTCTTTCTTCATCTCCATTTCCCCAATGTTGCCATGAGCTTCGTTTTTGCTATATTTATTTTTAAAATGCTCTTTTATTTTGTCTCTTTTAGGCAAGTGTTATACGTGACTGCCCTAGCAGAAATCTTGATAAGTCTCTATTTATCAAACCAAATAAGTTGCATCTAACTCTTGGCGTAATGTGTTTGATGGACAATGAGGAAAGATTGTGTGCATCCAAGCTACTTACTGAAGCT
The DNA here is from genome assembly GCA_950371165.1 of Lacanobia oleracea. Lineage (NCBI taxonomy): Eukaryota > Metazoa > Arthropoda > Insecta > Lepidoptera > Noctuidae > Lacanobia > Lacanobia oleracea. The sequence goes on from OX493393.1 coordinate 10,192,516, forward strand.
AAAGAAAAAGTTGTCATGTGAGATATTTTATTCATATTTTCATTTTGCTCAACATATTACTCTTCTCGTGATATAGCGTTAATTTGATGCCAAGTACCATCTCAGATTTGGTTTTTCAGGCCTATTCTTGAAGGGCATTTGCCATTAAAGATCAGACTAAAAGGCTTGTCGTACATGAATGATGATCCTTCACAAATAGACGTTCTATATGGACTTATTCAAGAAGAGGGGGGTTCAAAGGGTTTGATTCAAGCTCTGGCTGATGCGTTGGTGATGCATTTTTATAAAGCAGGTGATTATAGGATTTTAAATTTGGAGGGAGATTGTAAGAAAGTATCTATTTAATGAATAACTAAGTTTCGGTACTATAACTACTAAAATGCTGTTTGTCTTATTACAGGACTTATGAACAGAGAACATGATAGAGACAGTGTGAAACTGCATGTAACTTTAATCAATTCTAAGTACAGGAGTCGTTCAGAAAGCGTAAATGCTGAAAATTCTGCATCGTCAGCGAGGAACACAAGACGGCCGAGGGAAACTTTCGACGGCACGGAGGTGCTTAAGAAATTCGCTGACTACGACTTTGGTGTGGCAGAGTTAACAGAAATTCACTTATCACAGCGACACTCAGTGGGCCCTGATGGCTTTTATCAGGCAACTTGTGTGATCCCGTGTACTTAAAGTATACACTGTTCATATATTTATATAAGTTGTTTTGTATTTCATATTTATTATATAAATATATGATTTTTACATCTGAAGTTTAATATTTACTTTTTCTACGCTTGGTTTGTTACCAGCAATCTGTTTAACCCGGTATTCTATAGAATACCTAAAACATTCAGGTAATGTATGAAATATTATTCATTTTATACTTTCCCTAGCAGTGTTGGGCAATATGAAATCTAACTACTGATTACTAAGTACGACTACACGTTCAGGGGCAAAATGTCCAACGGTGTCAAAATGTCCAAATCCCAAAATGTCTACATCCCAAAATGTCCAATTCCCAAAATGTCCAATTCTCAAAATGTCCAATTCCCAAAATGTCCCAACGCCCAAAATGTCCAATCTTTGAGAATGTGGTAAATTTGTTCAATAACTCAAAGCGCTTTATTAATACTTAGACAAACAATAAATAAACACATCACGATCTAACGCGTTAAGTTAGAACAACGCCATCTATCAAGCTATTTTGTTCCCAAGTTTTGTGGTATTTTAATTTGTGACATTTAATAAAATAATTGACGTACGGCGTAATATTTTTTCAAAAATACCCGCATTGAAGCAACTTTTACTTTTATCTCAGGATGCGTTCAGTTTATGCATATTATTTACATTTTCCGTTTTGGTTCTAAATAACTAATAATAAAATTAATATCCATAATTAAATATCGCAATAACCTATAAGAAAACAGATTTAAAAAATACACAGTAACAAAGTAATTGAAATACCAGAAAACTTGGGAACAAAATAGCTTGATAGATGGCGTTGTACTAACTTTACGCATTAGATCGCGATGTGTTTTGGTTGCTATGGAAACATTCGAGAAACAATGATGTGGAGGATAATTATTTTTAAAATAAATTCACAATTCTCTATCCTTGCGTGGTGTTATTTAATAATACTCGAGTATAATGCACAATACTAAAAAAAATATCTGTTTCTTATAAATAAAACATATTTTGATTCTTTCAGTATTTTATTTATTGTTTGTCTAAGTATTAATAAAGCGCTTTGAGTTATTGAACAAATTTACCACATTCTCAAAGATTGGACATTTTGGGAGTTGGACATTTTGGGAATTGGACATTTTGGGATTTGGACATTTTGACACCGTTGGACATTTTGAGAATTGAACATTTTGACCCTGAACGCGACTAATATAATACACTGGACAGCAAATAAACCGAGCCACCCGCTACCTAGGCAATCTAATTCGATTTTCTCAAAAACTAAAAAACCTACAATTATCAAAGTTGTACCTACAGAAAGTGCGTTTCATGGTGATTAAAATGAAAGGAAACTCATAGGGTTTAATCAATATTTCAGTGTTTATTAAGGATTTTACAAAGAAGAGTCGTTTTCCAGTCGTGACAATCGTTAGTAATGCTAATGATAAAGTGAAAAAAAAAAAAAATTAAAGCCAAAAAACAAAGATAAAATAAAAAAAAAGTTTTTGATCAATATTCCGTATTGCCTCCCCTTGCTCGGATAACTGCCAGCATCCTTGTATTCATCGACCTTACGAGCCTGACGATAAAATCTTGAGGGATTGTATTCCACTCCTCTTCAATTGAGATTCGCAGCTCTGGAAGCCTTGTTGGAGCAGGTACCCGGGCTCGAACCCGACGTTTCAGCTCATCCCATAAGTGTTCTATCGGATTCAAGTCCGGGCTTCGAGCTGGCCAGTCCATCGTACGAATGCTGACGTCGCGTAGATACTGGGTCACCACATGAGCAACATGAGGCCGTGCATTATCATGCATCAATTGCATATCCTGTCCGATATATCCTGCGTAAGGTACCACATGGTCTGCGAGGATTTCAGTAATGTAGCGATGAGAAGTCAGTCCACGTGCACGTCCCGTCGGTTCGATGAAAACTAACGCTGTATGTGCTGTTAACGAGATGCCGCCCCAGACCATTACAGATCTTCCTCCATAAGCAACACTTTCCTCGATGCAACACTGAGAATAACGTTCTCCAGGGCGACGATATACTCTCTGACGTCGATCACTTCCATGTAGACTCACCCTGGTCTCATCAGTGAAGAGTTCATTACTCCACTGCTCTAATGTCCAATCCCTATGCTCTCGAGCAAATTCAAGTCGTGCTCGACGGTGTGCTACCGTTATTGCTGGGCCTGTTGCAGCTCTTTTTGGGGTCAGGTTCCGTTCAGCAAGTCTCCTTCTGACGGTATCTGAACTTATGACCACTTGGCGTTCGTCACGCAGACTTTGTTGGACTTGAACTGCGTTGAGGTGGCGATTTCGCAGAACAGTAAGGTGGATATAACGATCATCTGCTGCTGATGTAGCCCTAGCTCTGCCCGTACCTGGACGGCGATCGAATGTTCCAGTCTCTAGGTATCGTTTGTAAACTCGTTGCACCGAAGATCTGCTGATTCGAAGCCTTCGAGCGACTTCACGTTGCGCAATGCCTGCTTGAAGTAATGCTACAGCTTGAGCTGCTTCCTGAGGTGTTGTATCCATTATTAATCGAAAAAAGTAGCAAAAACACACGCGTCTGAGCAAACGATCGATGGACAAAAACTAAAGAAATGATAAGAAATATCCGATTGTAGAGAAAAAGAACGCTAATTTCAAACTCTGGTGAAAACAGAGCAAATCGTTAGCATTGTGTTTGTTGCTTGATTACAATGTGAGTTGACGGTACTTTCGAATTAATTTTTAGTCATTTTAATCACCATGAAACGCACTTTTTGTAGGTATAACTTTGATAGTTGTAAGTTTTATACTTTGAGAAAATCGAATCAGAGTTCCTAGGTAGCGGGTGGCTCGGTTTATTTGCTGACCAGTGTAGTCAGTTATCATGATTATAAATTACTTGAAATAATCGTAAGAAGTAGTTAAACATTTTGATTACTAACTACAAATTTTAGTTGCAGTCACGATTATGAGATTACTTTTTATAACTACACATTTGATGATGGATGTTGTGTAGAGGAAAGTCACCAAATATGAAATAGTATCCTAATATGGAATACCTTCATTTCTCTAAGACTATAAGTATGAAACGCAACACTCGACCATCTTCTGTTTCATTTGGTCTACTAACTATCGCTCTCACACCATCGAGTCAGTTGCGCGAACGCTTCACGTGTGGCAGGCGTGTTTTGTTTTGTTGTCGTGCCGAAAATTTTAAAGGTAAGTAATAAATGAGTATTACCAGCTGTTATGTTTGTATACATAAGTGTTATGCTATTTAATATATCGGTATTATGTTTATTTCACCATTTTGTGATCTTTTGTCATTAAAATATTGTGAATTGAAACAATATTTAGAAAAGTATGAACTAGTATAAAAATCCAAATATGGACCAAGTAGGTACCTCCTGACTCTGCTGATGCAGAATATATGTTCTGTTCAAGATTTTTTTCCATGGATAAAAGTGGAGAAAGCTTGATTAAATGCTTGATCGCACATTATAATTGTGCTGGTCCAGAGTATCAATCCAAGATCCAAGTATCAATACTTGGATCTGTGACTTTTGCAAGTAATTATGTAACTTCTTTCATTAATCACAATATGTTATATTCATTTAATTGATCTCAAAGATATTAATGTCCATTTTTGTTATTGTTATGTTGATTTATGCTTATATTCCATATATGGGTACCTATTCCATATTTGGTTACTCATTTGTAATATTGTTTTTTGTGTTAGATTTTAATTTGATAATTAATATATTTGATTAAAGGCTGTTAATTACAACATATAAATGTATGACTGATTAGTAAAAACATTAAACTGATTTAATTTATATGAAGTTTTTTTTTTATATCCCAAAAACAAAATGGTATTCCATATTTGGTGACCTTCCTCTATTTAAAAAAAGCAAACGCGCGCGCGAGTCGTTCATGTACCGACTTGTCGTTTGCTAGGTAGGTAGTTTTTTTTTATTAGGATGTGAAGTCAACATATGACCTTCCCGCTCTAGGTGAAGCAGGAGTGATGTTCCTCCTAGTGCTCTTTGCGTTCCAGGGCCACGGTGACTCTTTTGAACAAAGTCCGCAGCCCCAGCAGGCACTGCCCCTGGCGGGCCCCATCTTCTATGCTGACAGCTTTTTGACGTGCGCGTGGACCACAGCGCGCCGTCGACCCGGTCTAGGTTCTGATTAGATGGCGAGCCACCCAATGCTCGCCGTCCGCAGGCCCGCGCTTACGGTGGCCGAGAATCGCCCTGCGACTCCCGACTTGGTAGGTAGTTAAAGCGTCGCGTTGTGGTCGCGGAGCGCAGTCTCGCTATCGCTCATTACATGACGGTACAAGTCGTTTTTTGGTGCAATGGCAGTCTATTCAATAGGCTAATTTCCACCATCAATAAATTGCAAATCTATAGACTATTGAGAAATAATAGACACGTATTTTTTGTTTTTGTAAATCAATGAATATTGACAAAGATGAAACTCATCAAAATTTGGGAGTGGAGCTCGTGACGTCAGAACGCACTACAAAATATACCACGGCGTGACGTATTGAGAATTTAAAAACGGCGTATCTTCTTCAATTTTGATTTACGTAACAAAAGAAAAATATGTATCGTATGTTTTTTGGAAATCTATCTGTCGGACTACTTAGATTTTTTAGTCCACTACCGTATTGGGTCTAACGTGGGTCTAACAGTGTGTACACCCTTTTGCTGATATTGTAGTTTGCGCTACTGCGCGTACACCACTTAGGTATTTTAATGTATTGCTAGTTAGTTGTGTAATATAAACGAGCCAGATAAGTTACCATTGTGCAATGAAGCTTCAAGTTCTAACAGCTTAGTGGAAAACATTGTCAAAAAATACAATATTCCTTTACCTTCTTCGGCTCCAGTGGAAAGACTGTTTTTATATGCAACTATGACAAACCATTACAAATCCCACAAGTTGTCGGATGAAATGTTCGAAAATCGTATTGTTAAATTAGCTTTTATACTTTTTTGGAAAGCTAACAGAATAGGCAAGTTATTTTAGTTATTTGTACGATTAAGGTCGTAGTATTTTTTAGAATATTAATAAAAAATACTACGACCAAATATAATAATAATATTAATATTTTATTTTAATAATTTTGTCGAATTTAGTACTTTTAATGTTTATAGCTTAATTGAAGTGCCAGCTACAATATGATACTCTAATGGTACCCATTCCATATGTATTTTTCTTTTTATATGGAGTTAAATGTCAAAGAACAATGGGCAACTTTATATGGATCGTGGGCCCGGCGGTGTAGCACTTCATACCTACCTTAAAATAAAGATTCAAATAATCTTAACATTTTATTGTATGGTAGTATTTCTCTAATGATTCAAATAAAAAAGTTACAGCCGTTCCAAAAGTCCAATAATTACAGTTACAAATGTTAATATTATGACCTAATAATGCGCATGCCTAATTGTATCTACATTTTTTCAGTCAAAATGCATTTTTCTCTTTTATGTGTCATCTTACACTTGTAAAGTTTAGTGAATAAGTGATTTAAAAATATTCAATTCTTCATTTCGGTATTGGGATAGGTTTGTAATGGAAAAATACCTTTGAAAATGAAACATCTTTTTTACAAAACTAATGGACGCCTTCTTCTGAATGCTACCAGCTGTTCATCTACTGTCACGTTTTTGGAAGGGTTGTAAACCTTCGGTTAACATCATCATCTGCCTAGCCTTTTCCCAGCTATATTAGGGTCGGCTTAGGTTAAATCTAAGCCTACGTGCTGGTGTGAAGACTTCCAGCTTCTCGAACAAGCCAAAGTCTTTAGCACCGTAGACTATATAAATACGCTGTGGCAGGTAATACAGTAGAACGAAGACTATAATCTGTTATCCCTCTGTTTAGCGTTTGTGGACTACGAGACAGCCTCCGATCCCATCGAGACTTAGGCTGTACTGCAGTCTCTCCAAGGGTGCCAGATCGACTATCAGTACATCAGTCTACCAGCACGAGGTGACTGACATTCTTGCGTGTTTATACAAATACTTCAGCAGTGTTTGTATGAACACGCAACCATGTCAGTTTGATTTCAAGATTAGACCTCGAAGCCTATTTTTTGCAGCGGAGTGTAAGGCAGGAAGATGTCATTTCTCCGAAATTGTTCACGAACGCAATGCAGGATGTTTGTTTTCAAGGTTTTGGACTGGAGAAGGCTAAGCATTAATGTCAATGGCGAGTACATCACTCACCTTTATTTAACCAATGATATAGTCCTCCGATGATGAAGACCTACGTTAACTGTTCGATGACCTAAGTAGCGAGGGTCTTAAAATGAGCATGGATAAAATCAAGGTCATTGTAAATACCCGTGTATCAGCCACTCAAATCAAGATCGCAGATTCTACACTCAAATTTGTAGACGAGAACGTCTACCTGGGACAAACGGCCCGGTTAGGTAGCGCGAATTTCGAGGAAGAGGACAACCGTTGAATCCGACTCGGCTGGGCGGCGTTCGGGAAGTTGCGCTCATATACCACACTGTCTCAAGACGCAGTCTATGACCAAAGCGTGTTGCCAGTGATGACTTATGGAACCGAAACCTAGTGAGCCTAATCAGTAGGCAGATCAATGAAGAGGGCACTGCGTGGAGTTTTGATTGAATCAGTAATGATGATATCCGCAAGAGAGCTAAGGTTACCGTCATAGCCCGAAGGATCGCCAGACCTGAGCGGCAGTGGGCAGGGCACATTGCTTGTAAAACAGATGGTCGATGGGGCTGATAAGTTCTGGTTCGGTTCGGCTGATATGATGACGATGACCATAATATTAGCATTTATAACTGTAATTATTAGACTTTTTGAACCCCTGTAGCTTTTTTATTTAAGTCATTGTAGAAATGCTGCCATACAATAAAATGTTGAGATTATTTGGATCTTCATTTTAAGATACGCAAAAAGTGCTACAACGCTGGGCCCATTCTGCCCATTGTTCTTTTGGGTGAATATCGAAAAAACCTGAAAATTTAAATATCTCGAAAAGGATTGAATTTCGGCCATACATATAGGGAAAACATATTGAACCAATTTGTGGCATTTCGGCCCCCCATCATTATCAGCACCTGACGAATATACGTCGAATTACAAGTAACCCCGTATATTACAACACATTACATGTTTATTTAATTGCAAAATATAAGTTCTTAGAACTCAAATAATCAGTAATTATAACTATTAGATAACAGCAATCAAATTAACAACTACTTCATGTAGTTTGATTACTGTAAAAGTAGTTAACTACATTTAATTGTAGTTAGTAACCAAATTACAAAATAGTAGTTAACTGCGCCCTACACTGTTACCTAGGTATTCTAAACAATACCGAATAAGCAGGCAAAGCATAGCATAGCAGGGAAAGTGGAGACGTGTGGGGCGGCTCTAACTCTACGTAAATAAATTTCTTAGCCGGATCTGATTTTTACAGAATACGGTTTAGTCACAATACGATTTATATCAATGAATTCACACGTGCATTCGGTTTTAAGATCCGAAAAATAACTGAAACGGGCAAAACTTAAGGTGAATGCTCCAGGGTAGCCCGCGAAATTCAAATATTTTTATGTTTTTTGCAATTTGCCGGTCAGTGTGAAACTGTATGTGGACCAAATGCGATCCGCGACCGTAACGCGTATTTATCTAAAGAATTATAACCATTTTAATCATCAATATAGCCCTCTAAGTTCATGTAGTTTGAAAGAATGATTATTTCTGAAATATTCTGTTTTATTATTATATAAATATTATGGTCCACATACAGCTTCACACTGACCGGCAAATTGCAAAAAACATAAAAATATTTGAATTTCGCGGGCTACCCTGGAGCATCCACCTTAAGATCCGATTGTGCATGTCACCTAACCACTGATTAATGGCAACACGATGTGACAGTTGTGTGTGTTGTCATTCATTCTTAGTTTGGGTTCGGGACTGATCGTAAGTTCGCAGGTGATACGGAGTAGAATGCGCCCGCAACTAAGCCCGAAACTATGGAATTTCGGGCTTTGAGAGTAGCCCCCAAATTCGGTCACACGACAAAAAACCAAATTAGCTTTGGCAGTAGCATGTCAATACATGCTGAGTTCACAGGAGTGATTTTTTACCGAATGCCGGAATAAATTAGATACGACAAAGTACTCGTAGGGACGATTATTAGTAGGACGGGGAACTTGAAAATTTTCATAATTGATTATTACGATACCTACAATTTGAGATTTTCGCGGCAGCCGGTTCATAAGGGGGGCAAATTTTTCATTATTTTTCGATAGGACACCGTTTTCGAGATATAAACAATTTTAAGAAAAAAATGTTTTGGCGCTCGAAGTCAAGGGGTTAGTGTCAGAGCGCTTTCCTGCAAAAAATCACCGGGGGGCTCCAGTTTCTGTTTGCAGGGTTTAAAGTATCCTTACAAGAACTTTTTTTTTAAGCATGGGAAATCATCAAATGACTCTTCGCTCTTGGTGGGAATCGTCTTGTCGAAAAACATTGCCTAAAAAGTGCCAAGGAACCTTCTGCTGTACTCGTGGTGGAGTACCGTATAGAGCAGAGTCCTAGCCAGTCCGAGTCATCCACGTCCCCGTCGTCCTCCCTGGGACCTTCTGCAACCGCGCCGCCGCGCGTCCGCCACCCCGAGTTGCAGCTGAGCTAACGGATGCAGGGCAAAGGGCGAGTATTCTGCGCCTTAAAATAGAATCGACTCATTAGGTAAGTACTTTACTCTACTTGAAAAAAAAACCGAGCACATCTGAAGGCTCTGAAGAGGCAGCACCGCTACCGGATTAGGGTAGGGTACAGTGAGCTAATCACTCGCTTGCCCGACAATATTGATTCATGAAACTGAAACAGTAGAAAACCGGATCGATACATTACCGAAGACATGAAGGCATGAAATTAAGGACACGAATTGCATTATGGAATTTACGTACGCTTAGTGATGACAGTCGCCTAGCCCAAGCGGAATCAGTTATGCTTAGTTACAATCTGCATATACTCGGTTTAAGCGAGGTGAGAAGAAACGGTTTTGGACAGCTGAGAATGTCCGGTGGCTTGACTGCTGTATTCTGAGAAAGAATGTGAGGAAGATGTACGCGAGTATGGCGTGGGGCTCCTCCTTTCTAGTACAGCTAAGAAAAGCCTTATGGACTGGAAACCCATCTCAGAGCGGATCATGTAGGTATGCCCGTTTTAACTCAAGAGCCCGGAAGATATCCATCGTACAGTGCTACGCCCCAACCAATGCATCACCTGAGGAAACCAAATACGACTTTTACAATGCCCTCAAAAAAGAGTACTCTATTCCTATTCTATTTTCTCCTTTTCTATTCTATTCTATGCTATCCTATCCTATCCTATCCTGTCCTGTCCTGTCCAAATTTATTATTACCGTGGGTTCCGTACCATCATATAAAACGTGAAATGATTTAAATTTTCATCGGCGAGATTTATTCCGGCATTCGGTAAAAAATCACTCCTGTGAACTCAGCATGTATTGACATGCTACTGCCAAAGCTAATTTGGTTTTTTGTCGTGTGACCGATTTGGGGGCTACTCTCAAAGCCCGAAATTCCATAGTTTCGGGCTTAGTTGCGGGCGCATTCTACTCCGTATCACCTGCGAACTTACGATCAGTCCCGAACCCAAACTAAGAATGAATGACAACACACACAACTGTCACATCGTGTTGCCATTAATCAGTGGCTAGGTGACATGCACAATCGGATCTTAAGTTTTGCCCGTTTTAGTTATTTTTCGGATCTTAAAACCGAATGCACGTGTGAATTCATTGATATAAATTGTATTGTGACTAAACCGTATTCTGTAAAAATCAGATCCGGCTAAGAAATTTATTTACGTAGAGTTAGAGCCGCTCCACACGTCTCCACTTTCCCTGCTATCGTCTTTTATACATTGCCGTCTGCTTAATCGGTATTGTTTAGAATACCTAGGTAACAGCGTAGGGCGCAGTTAACTACTATTTTGTAATTAGGTTACTAACTACAATTAAATGTAGTTAACTACTTTTACAGTAATCAAACTACATGAAGTAGTTGTTAATTTGATTGCTGTTATCTAATAGTTATAATTACTGATTATTTGAGTTCTAAGAACTTATATTTTGCAATTAAATAAACATGTAATGTGTTGTAATATACGGGGTTACTTGTAATTCGACGTACATTCAGTCAAAAAAGTATCGGGAATGGATGATTTGTTTATGGTTCCAAATTCAAATTTTTGTTTTTTCGTAGTTGTTAGATTGGCACAACTGTTTTCCATTTTGGCGCGGAGTTTGAGTTGCATCTGTTAAATACAGTGCTGGTTTTAGTAATATCATATATAGTTTGTATTGCGAATTTCATAATGGACAAAAATATCAAACAAAGAGTTTGTCTTAAATTTTGCATCGCCAATGGAATTTCGTGTTCGGAGTCACTGAAAATGTTACAGAAGGCTTACGGTGAATCGACTTTATCAAAAACTCGTGCTTATGAGTGGTTCAAAGCGTTCAAAAGCGGTCGAGATGTGATGGAAGATTTGCCTCGCTCTGGTAGGCCGTCAACGTCTGCAACTGAAGTTAACATCGCAAAAGTGAAGGAAATAGTGACTGAAAATCCCCATTCAACTCTGAGAGAGATAGCCGCCGAACTTTCTGTATCTCACGAGTCGATCCGTACCATTTTAACTAATCATTTGGGTATGAAACATGTTGCTGCTCGGCTAGTCCCAAAAGATCTGAATTTTCTCCAAAAACTCAATCGCATGAAAGTCGCTGAGGACATGCTAGAACGAGTCAGTACGGACCCAACATTCATGAAACGCATTGTTACTGGTGACGAGACGTGGGTTTACGAGTTTGACATGCAAACTAGTCAACAAGCTTCGGAGTGGCGCCTTCCAACTGAACCGAAACCGAAAAAACCACGCCAAAGTCGATCAAAAGTCAAAGTCATGTTGACTGTTTTCTTTGACTATCGCGGTGTTGTGCACTCTGAATTCTTACCGGAAGGTCTAACGGTAAATAAAGAATATTATTTGAGCGTTATGCGGCGTTTAAGAGAGCAAATTCGACGAAAAAGGCCAGATTTGTGGAAAGAAAATTCTTGTATTTTGCACCACGACAATGCGCCTTCGCACAAGGCTATCATTGTGAACGAATTTTTAACCAAACACTCAACAAATACCATCCAGCAACCACCATATTCACCAGATATGGCTCCTGCTGACTTTTTTCTTTTTCCTAAACTCAAATTACCACTTCGTGGCACCCGTTTTCAATCGATAGAAGACATAAAGGAGAATTCGCGGCGAGAACTGAACTCAATTCCGGAAGCAGCGTTTAAAAAATGTTTTGATGAATGGATTATTCGTTGGCGCAAGTGTATCGTTTCTAAAGGAGCATACTTTGAAGGTGATAAAATAAATTTGGATACCGGTACTTTCTTGACAGAGTAGTATATTCGTCAGGTGCTGATAATGATGGGGGCCGAAATGCCACAAATTGGTTCAATATGTTTTCCCTATATGTATGGCCGAAATTCAATCCTTTTCGAGATATTTAAATTTTCAGGTTTTTTCGATATTCACCCAAAAGAACAATGGGCAGAATGGGCCCAGCGTTGTAGCACTTTTTGCGTATCTTAAAATGAAGATCCAAATAATCTCAACATTTTATTGTATGGCAGCATTTCTACAATGACTTAAATAAAAAAGCTACAGGGGTTCAAAAAGTCTAATAATTACAGTTATAAATGCTAATATTATGGTCATCGTCATCATATCAGCCGAACCGAACCAGAACTTATCAGCCCCATCGACCATCTGTTTTGCAAGCAATGTGCCCTGCCCACTGCCACTCAGGTCTGGCGATCCTTCGCGCTATGACGATAACCTTAGCTCTCTTGCGGATATCATCATTACTGATTCAATCAAAACTCCACGCAGTGCCCTCTTCATTGATCTGCCTACTGATTAGGCTCACTAGGTTTCGGTTCCATAAGTCATCACTGGCAACACGCTTTGGTCATAGACTGCGTCTTGAGACAGTGTGGTATATGAGCGCAACTTCCCGAACGCCGCCCAGCCGAGTCGGATTCAACGGTTGTCCTCTTCCTCGAAATTCGCGCTACCTAACCGGGCCGTTTGTCCCAGGTAGACGTTCTCGTCTACAAATTTGAGTGTAGAATCTGCGATCTTGATTTGAGTGGCTGATACACGGGTATTTACAATGACCTTGATTTTATCCATGCTCATTTTAAGACCCTCGCTACTTAGGTCATCGAACAGTTAACGTAGGTCTTCATCATCGGAGGACTATATCATTGGTTAAATAAAGGTGAGTGATGTACTCGCCATTGACATTAATGCTTAGCCTTCTCCAGTCCAAAACCTTGAAAACAAACATCCTGCATTGCGTTCGTGAACAATTTCGGAGAAATGACATCTTCCTGCCTTACACTCCGCTGCAAAAAATAGGCTTCGAGGTCTAATCTTGAAATCAAACTGACATGGTTGCGTGTTCATACAAACACTGCTGAAGTATTTGTATGAACACGCAAGAATGTCAGTCACCTCGTGCTGGTAGACTGATGTACTGATAGTCGATCTGGCACCCTTGGAGAGACTGCAGTACAGCCTAAGTCTCGATGGGATCGGAGGCTGTCTCGTAGTCCACAAACGCTAAACAGAGGGATAACAGATTATAGTCTTCGTTCTACTGTATTACCTGCCACAGCGTATTTATACAGGGTAATTTAAAAAATACCCGAAACCTCATAATCTTGACTTCGTATCATGACGCTGAACAACATTTGTTCTACGACTTTTCAAAATTCGAAACATTTTTATTCCATACAAAAAATATAACCATAGTTTAAATTTTGCATATTCTTTATAAGGCGGCCTACGAAAGGCCGACAGGCTGGCGGCGCGTGACTGAGTGCGCGCGCGCGCGTAGTATACGCGAAATAAACAGACTTCAAATAAATGAAAACAATTTGTTTTTGGCTACATTGTTTAGTTGAGGTCAAAGTCGTAGAACAAATGTTGTTCAGGGTCATGATACAAAGTCAGGGTTGAGAGGTTTTGGGTATTTTTTCAATTTCCCTGTATAGTCTACGGTGCTAAAGACTTTGGCTTGTATTCTGGGAAAGAATGTGAGGAAGATGTACGCGAGTATGGCGTGGGGCTCCTCCTTTCTAGTACAGCTAAGAAAAGCCTTATGGACTGGAAACCCATCTCAGAGCGGATCATGCAGGTATGCCCGTTTTAACTCAAGAGCCCGGAAGATATCCATCGTACAGTGCTACGCCCCAACCAATGCATCACCTGAGGAAACCAAATACGACTTTTACAATGCCCTCAAAAAAGAGTACTTACTCTATTCCTATTTTATTCTTTTCTTTTCTATTCTATTCTATGCTATCCTATCCTATCCTGTCCTGTCCTGTCCTGTCCAAATTTATTATTACCGTGGGTTCCGTACCATCATATAAAACGTGAAATGTTTTAAATTTTCATCGGCGAGGCCTATATGTATTTGTCAGAGAATTTTAATACTGCGGTGTATACTGCAGTTTTAAGTCAGCAGCATCTCTTGACCGATAGTGAAATTAATGTAGTTTTCGTTGATGATTTCTGAAAAAGTGTGGTATTTTAAAACATAGTTTTATTTTTCCTGAAAAATTGGCCAAAAAAGCAGTTGACTAGACTATAGTCTAGTCAACAACTGCTTTTTTGGCCAATTTTTTTCAGCAGTCTCGGAAAATTATTATTGAGGTTTCATTCGATTCGGAATAGCATGTAGATGATTTAAGAAAAAACTAAAGGTCCGCTCGAAAAAGTTATAAACAATTTACTGAAAAAGAAAGAAGGGTTTGGTCTTTTGCAAATGCCTCAAAATCTGATCAATATTTTTGAAATCTTAATATTCGTAAAGAGGTGAAAATTTCCTAAGAAAAAGTTTTAACTCTCGGAACTGTTGAACAAAAAAGCATTTGTTGACTAGACTAATAATAATCTTTACATAAACTTCTATCACATACAATTATTTCAGATTTTTTTCTATGCACACTTCGGAGATAAGGGAGGGGGAACGGTTAAAAATCTAACTTTTTTGGACAAAAGTCGAAAAACAAGGGGCCATAAAAAATCCGGTCAAGAGCGAGTCTGACTCGCGCACCGAGGGTTCCGTACAAATTTGTAGAAACGAACCTATTATAAACTAGCTTTTGCCCGCGACTTCGTACGCGCTTATCCCGTTTTTTCCCGTTCCTGTAAAAAATTCGGAAATCCTCTCTTAGTGCCCCCCTACAAGGAATCTTCATGGCAAATTTCAGCTTCTAACGACGTATTTTATATATTAGGATCACAGTTTTACCGGTTTCATAGAATCGATTAATTAATCGATTTTTAAATAGATATTTAGTAGATACTGAATGAGGAGCTCGTGGCTAAGTAAGAACAGTCGCACGGGTCGATCGACCCTTATGTATGTTAAAATGGTCACACATCCTCAAACCGACCTCGGCGTGTTGGGACCTTTAAGATCGACCCGTGTGACTGGTATATTACAAGGCACGCTGGAATCTCGGTATGTTAAAATGGTCACCCATCCACAGAACAACCTCGGCAAGCGTAGCTTAACCTTGAAGATCAACCCGTGCGACTGTTTTAGTTTAGCCACCATGAAGCACAACAAAATAATACCAAAAATCCATCTGTTGCCAGCCACCTTTTTTAAATGTGCCTGTAATTTGTAGCCCGTGATCATACAGACAGCAAGTCTTGAAGTTCAGTTGATCTCTGGCAAATTCATGTACGAATCAGTGAGATCGGTAAAAGGAGAAGTGGGTACAGTTCCAGCAGTACCGTTTCGGAAACTCTCTTCCCGAGTTCGTCTCTGGCGTCATTGCCTGTTTTGGGGATCTACAGTTTCCCATGATCCACTGGAGGGTGAACCCCGCAACGTATAATTTTTGGCCTTGAGCTGTTGCTTCACTGGAAATTGAACAGATTTTAGCCATGCCGGAGCAATCGGCCGAAATCTTATTTCAGCTACTATGCCAGTTTGTTGGATACGTGTGACTTTCAACCGAGTGCCTTTTCAAAGCTTTTTAGAAATTATATATTTAAATAGAAATCATAAAATTTAATCGGATGGTATTTTCTATTTTCTTCCTTTGCGTTTTCATGGAAATAATTTCCTTATTTTTCCAAAAAATAATTGTCAATATTATCCGTATTGATGGTCTGCTTGGTCGGTGGGCTCCCCGTTTACAGAAGTAACGAGTTAATACTGAAGCAACGGCACAACACAGGCTATCTTATAAAATAACTTAACCATCTCTTGATTGTGATGTATGTCATCGTCAGTTTTTAACAATATTCATAAAATAATGCGCATTTGATGGCCTTCTTAGATCAAGTTCGCGTTTTTCTGCTTCTCCGTCGTTTCTTCAATGCCAAGGATCGCGACCACACACAACGCGTATCCATGCGGTCTTCTGCTGCGTGGACCGCTCTGTCCTTTATCAGGGTCGGACCATAAAAAGGCCATATGTTTACATTTTTGATCTTTAGTATGCTGATATTTGGCGCTGTATGAATGGTGCTAATCTTCAAACTACAAAGTTAAGAAACTACTTGATGAATCAAGCTAATTCTCAATTTATTTCGAATCAGGAACGCAAATCGAAACGATTTCAGTTTTTAAAACACAGTTAGCAATCCGATTAACCAATCTAATTCAACTCTTTTCGCGACTCCTCTATTATGGGACTTCGCAGCTGCTCGCGGGTGGGATGGCGTAACCGATAGCCCGTTTGCTCAAAAATTAATCTTTTCATTTTTGAGCAACTCTTGTTAAGCTTAGCAAATGTAGGCGCACGTCTGTTGACAATTCAAAAAATGAGATCAAATGCATAACGCCATCTATGGAATCCGAAGTTGAACTATCTAAATATTATTCCGGAGTTTGCCTTATTTTTATTAATAGGAAATCATTCAAAACCATATTTTAAAGAAATTTAAAGAATCACTTAGTTTTAAGACGTTTTAAAAGTACCACTAATAACTAAAAATATGTTTTGATGTAATTCTCATGCTGTGTTGAGTACTATTTGGGGTCAATAGATGGCATTACGGGTATTTGCATTACGTAATGTTGGTTTCTTGTAGGCATGTAGGTACATTGCAACAATTCCTATACGGTTTATGTGTAAAAGTTATCTACATTGGGATTAGTAGTAATAGTTTCCACAGCGTACGCGATATAAGGATCTTATTTGGTATTGTTTCAGACCTTGGGTTACATTATCGAAGTTTTCATACGGATCCCTATTTTTTTTTAAATATTCTATAG
Organism: Lacanobia oleracea; assembly: GCA_950371165.1. Taxonomy (NCBI): domain Eukaryota; kingdom Metazoa; phylum Arthropoda; class Insecta; order Lepidoptera; family Noctuidae; genus Lacanobia; species Lacanobia oleracea. The sequence goes on from OX493393.1 coordinate 10,209,595, forward strand.
CCCATGTTCATCAGGGATACTGTAGGATTCTAATGGTGAAAGAATTTTTCAAATCGGTCGAGGAATTTCGGAGCCTATTCAATTCAAACAAACAAACAAACAAATCTTTCCTCTTTATAATATTAGTGTAGATAAAATAAAATCAGCAGACGACAAAATAAAAACTACATGAAAAATAATAAATAACCAAACAGGTAGGAAGAATCAACGTGAGACTAATTTAAATACTGTAAATGGCCTAATAAACTCAGATGCAGAGGTAGCTCAGGAATTTGATAACTTCTTTGCTAACATTCCTCTTAAAACTACAGAAAGTCTTAACTCGCCTCCCGCGCTCGCTGCTGCATTACTTAGAAAGAATTTAAAGGTATGCCCATCGGAGTTTAAGTTTCAACATACAAACCCCCAGGCTTTTAAAGATCTTAAAATAAAATCAACTGAAGATCTTTGGGGAATGTCTGTAAAAGTCTGTAAACCATTCATTGAAATAATTGCCCACTACTTAGCTGTCATATTTAATACTAGTGTAGACCAAGGAGTATTTACCGATCTTATGAAACACAGTAAAGTAGTTTCTTTGTTCAAATCGGGTGATAATCAGGAACCCAATAATTATAGACCTGTGTCAATTCTGCCAGTCCTCAATAAGGTTGAAAAGTTAATGCTTAATAAGATGTTACTTCACTTTAATAAAAATTCCATTTTTAGCGGGGCGGCTAAGCTCAGCTGCTTATGCTGTTAGGAAGATAAGACTCAGAGAGTTTAGTCTATTTTAGCTACTTTCACAGCATTATGTCATACGGTATTTTGTTGTGGGGTCGGGCTGCTGACATTGAATCCATATTTATTTTACAAAAGAGAGCTGTCAGAGCCCTTTTTAATCTGCGTCGCCGCGATTCTCTAAGGAAACTTTAAAAAAATATTAATATTATGACAGTCCCTTGCCAATTCGTATATGAAAATATAATGTACTTATGTACGAAAAAATCGCCATCTTTTTAGTTAAATTAGTCATAGACATAATTTTAATACTAGAAATAAAGATAAATTAGATCAACCATTTTATAGATTAGCTAAAGTACACACATCTTTCATGGGGTACTGTGTTAAATGTTACAATAAAATACCTACTAAATGAACTAAATGAAAGAAAATTTAAAGCGTATATCAAAAGCACACTTCGTAAAAAAGCTTATTACAATACAAATTAAAAGATTACACTTAGGATAAGAATGCCTGGAAGCATGCTGGTCCTGCTCCATTGGACAGTCAATGTTGTGGACAAAATCAAACCCAAAGTCAAAGCGTTTATTCCAATTAGGCCATTAAACGGCACTTTTGAACGTCATTCATATTTCAAATGATATAAAAATTCTAAAGTGCCTTTACTGTCCATTCGGAAAGGTCCATTCTTATGAAGAAGAATGGACAAGAAACTCCATAGTTACTAAAAAAAAAAAAAAAAAAAAAAAAAAAATTTCTTTTACAATATTTGGTATACAAAAATTTATTAAATGTGAGGACCATGCACTACAACGAAAATGAGTAAGAGTTTAATCTGTTTGCTGATCCATCAGTCAGGACAAAGCATTGAAGAGATAGTCAAAAGCTATAAGTAATAAAAACAGAACGAATACAAAAGAACTAACGAATGAACCCAGTACCGGATTAACCTATAAGCAAATTAAGCAATTGCTTAGAGGACACGTCTAGGGAGCACCATAAACGGATAAACTACAGGAATTAGAGCGTCATAGGTACCTACTTATTTTGATCAAATGTGACGAAATTTCGCAAACCTTCCAAAAAGTCAGTACCTAAAGTGTTAGTTATAAGACCTAAAAGTCACTCTTAGAGACGTGCACTTACAAAAATTACGAGCCACCTTGTTTTGTTTTTAGTTTTCCGTAGTTTAGTTTTTTTGTAGGGTTCCGTGCCTCAAAAGGAAAAAACGGAACCCTTATAGGATCACTTTGTTGTCCGCCCGTCTGTCTGTCAAGAATTTTGCTCTCGGGAACGTGTGGAGGTATCAAGTTGGAATTTAAACCATATCTTCAGGTCCCTTGAAGCTGTAAAAAAAATCATTTTTACAAGTTAACATAAAAGAAAGATATGGTCGTTTATAGTTAATTCATGGGGTATTTCCCGTTGACCTAGAACTATGTTTGGCAAGTATTACCGTCTTATACTACAGGTATAGGGAAAAGTCTAAGAACTATACATTTGTGAATAAATCATGAAAAATATAGTCTTTATTTAAAGTGCGTAATCAATCACCGAGCGTAATAAACTACTGATTGAATTCAAAATCTTTGTACTTAAAAAAATAAGTGATAACCCCAGTAACATTTAACGTTTATTTCATCAAAATCGACCCACAAAATCAAAAGATATTGAATTTTTAAGTTTAAGAAGAAACTTCCTGATGAAAAATAAAATGTAAAAAACACGTACTAGGCATGCCTTTTAAGTTCTGTCGTTGCCATATTTACCGGCAATTTTGAATTTGTAACTGTTCTATATTCGAATGTGTTTAAATTTTGAATCTCAAAACAGTTGAAAGTATTAGGATTAATGCTATTGTTTAGTCACAGCGTTGATTGGAATCTGTCAAGTTACGTGCGAAAATGAATCTTTCTAAGGAAAATGTTCGTGCAATAATTTTCTACAACTTTAGAAGAGGCCTGACACGGCCTGAATTTTTTAAAGAGCTAACATCTGTGTTCAGTGATGAAGCCCCATGTCTGCGGACTGTCGAACGCTGGTATTTAGAATTCCAGCGTGGACATACTAGTGTTAGTGACAAATTTCGCGAAGGACGCCCAAAATCCGCCTTCTCTGAAGATAACATAATTGCTGTGAGACAACTAATTCTCGAAGATCGTCATGTGACGTATCGAGAGGCTCTATTAGGCATCTCAGGGACAACCATTCAGAAGATCTTGCATGAAGCGCTTGGTGTGAGAAAACTAGTTTTCCGTTGGATACCGCATCTGCTTTCCGACGATCACAAGGCGGCCCGCGTCAGATGGTGTAAGAAAACCCTGCAAAGGTTCAACCGAGGAGAGTCAAATAACGTCTGCGACATCATCAGTGGTGACGAATCTTAGATCTATGCCTACGATCCTGGTTCCAAACAACAATCTACAATCTGGGTTTTTTAAGACGAGCCAAAACCAACTAAAGTTGTTCGTTCTCGAAGCACTTCAAAGAAGTGCAAGAGTAACAGCGCAGCGTTGTAGGTCTTGCTTGAAAAGTATCTGCTATGGTCCAACATCGTTAAATCTCTGATTTGTTCTGGTTCTTAGCTCGGAAAAACCGAGTACCTAGAAATTTGTGCGCGAGTTCAAGTCGCTCCTGACCGGTTTTTTAAAGATCGTTACTAGTTGACTAGTGGATAGGGGGCACCACAAGCGTGGATTGCTTAGGGCATCAAGAAGTCTTAATCCGGCACTGAATGTACCTAGTTCCCTAGCTTACAATATACAACAAGATTTTTGTCTGAGTAATGGATTCTTATCAATTTCAAGTAGTGAGGAACTGCTAACGACATCAGTTCTGTCTATTCTTTAGATACCTACTTAGTTGTCTCAGGTTTGCAACAAAGTAAGAGTACTGTGGGTATTGTTTGTTTACGTTATGCCTGTTCTGTGACATTATGCATGAAAGCGGACCATAGACCTTAGGGTTCCGTACCTCAAAAGAAAAAAACGGAACCCTTTAGGATCACTTAGTTGTCCGTCCGTCTGTCTGTCAAGACCCTTTATCTCGGGAACGCGTAGAGGTATCGAGTTGGAATTTAAACCTTATACTCAGGTCTACGGTCTCTTGAAGAAATCATAGTTATAAGTGAACATGTAAAAAAGATACGGCCGTTTATGCCCAAAAAAATGAATATTTCGATACTCTCAAGGGAATCAAAATTCATAGGGTATTTCCCATTGACCTAGAACTATGAAATTTGGCAAGAAATTTCATCATGAAAATATAGTCTTTATTTAAAGTACGTAATCAATCATCGAGCGTAATAAAAAAAAAATCTCATTACACAAAAACAACATTTGCATCATAAAACTATGAACATATAGGCTAATTAGGTACAAATATATTGGTAGGTACTCTGACTCCTAAACTAGGTGTGGGCCTGTAACTTAGGAGTCAGTGATTCTCCGTAACAAACAAAGCCAATTATCATATTAAAAGTAGGACAAATCAAAATTAAGCAAGTGGTGGTTAAAAACAGAAACTAAAACAAATATAATGAGAAAACTAAACTATATGGTGAGTGTGTGTAGGTGCATTTGTAGAGTGTGTGAATTTGTAGTGAGTAAATGTAGGTTTTTTTTTTTTACTATTAATAGGTACGCGCTTGACCACCATCTCACCTGATGGTAAGCGATGATGTGGTCGAAGATGGAGCACGCTTGCCTAGAAGTAACCTATTCACTCTTGACTTAAAGATCCCAGGTTGTAGCTATCGGGAAACACAGACTCCGGCAGGGAATCCCACTCCTTAGCTGTACGCATTATGAATGTATTCCCAAAACGTTTTGTGCGTGTGGTTGGGATGTCTACCATGTACCGGTGGCGCATCGCCGTTCGTCTTGTGGTCCGATGATGGAACGGGCTTGGCGGATTTAAATTATGCAATAGGGAATATGCATGAAAAACATATTTATCATATATACAGTTTATCTAAAAATATATAACAGTGAAAATAGTATCAAAATAACTCGAAAAAGGAAGGAGATATAATTATTTTAAACAAATATATCTGTCCCTCTCGCGAAAACGCTGTTTTCTATGGCAGCTGTATAGGCGTCATAGACGATGACGTCAAAGTTTATATCGGACTTCTCTTTCTAATTGTAATATTTGAAGCTGTGTAACCTCATCGCTGATGAAGGTATTTAAAAAATTATTTCACGATTGTTTACTACAGCTAATAAGTATTTCATTTTGCAAATAAAAAAATCGCATGCATATTCCCTATTCCGTCGCACATTCCCCAAAATGCAACCGGTAGAAAACCGACAAGCTAGCAACTCGTCGTCGATGCTCAAGACTTTGGAGCTTCGTCGCGACGAGCTTCTCATTGCCAATGATCCTCTTGGCTCGTTTCTCAATTGACTCAAGGGCATCAAGCTGGTATCTGGCAGATCCGTCCCAAAGATGAGAGCAGTATTCCATACACGACCGAACTTGCGCTTGATAGAGTTTGAACAGCTGTTCTGGCGTGAAGTACCGTCTCACCTTTGCCAGGATCCCCAACTTCCTTGCAGCCACTTGAGCTTTTGCCTCTATGAAAGGGCCAAAATTGAGAGTAGATGTTAATGTAACCCCAAGAAGTTCAAGTTGGTCGGTTATCGGCACTGTTGCACCTCGGAAAGATGGAGCTGGGTGGAATTGGCTCCTTTTGGCGGAAAATAGACACGCTTGGGTCTTAACAGCATTGAACTTGACGAGATTGGCATCACCCCATTCAGAGAGCCTGTAAGGACACATTCAAGCGCTCAACCATAGCCTCCCGGAGAGACCGGATCTGCGACCCACCAGCTCGTGCGTCGGACACGTATCTCTCAGCAACAGTGCTGTCGTCTGCATACCCAAAGGTACCGGGTTTAAGCAGATCATTAATATGCAGCAAGAAGAGTGTTGCCGAAAGCACCGACCCCTGAAGAACCCCGGCATTAATATCCAGCAGTCCAGACGAGCAGCCATCTATGACCACTCGGATAGACCGATCCCTCAGGAAATCTGCGATCCAATCACACAAACCGGCGGGCAGACCGAAGGAAGGAAGCTTACTAATAAGGCTATCGTGCGAGACCCTGTCGAAGGCCTTCGAGATGTCAAGGGAGACCGCTAGTGCCTCCCCGTGCTTCTCTATGGCTTCACTCCAGATGTGAATGGCATACGCTAGAAGATCCCCAGTAGACCGATTTCGGCGGAATCCGTATTGTCGGTCACTAAGGATATCATTCGCTTCTAGGTACGCCAGGAGCTTATGATTCAGCACGCGTTCCATAGTCTTACAGAGTATGGACGTTACCGAGATGGGTCTATAATTCGACGGGTCAGCACGACTACCCTTCTTGGGCACGGGTTGCACGTTAGCTTGCTTCCAAGCCTTCGGCACTTTTCCAGTCTCAAACGAAAGGCGAAATAGGCGTGTCAAGATCGGAGACAACTCAGGCGCACAAGTTTTCAGAACAATTGCCGGTATCCCGTCGGGGCCACTAGCCTTGTTCACGTCTAGGTTACGCAGTACCCTACGGACGTCCTTCTGATGAATGCGAATGTTCGACATGCTCGACTCGCATCCACCAGGAGAAGCAGGGGGCCTCGCGCCACCAGGACGCGAAGATTCCGCAAACAAGGAAGCAAACAAGTTCGCTTTCTCCTCAGCGGAGTGGGCAAGCGTCCCGTCAGGTCTCAGCAGTGGTGGTAGTGAGGGCGGCACAAGTTCGATGCGACCGACTTAGCCAGGGACCAAAAAGCCTTACTACCTGATGGGTATGAAGCAAGTTTGTTCCCTATTCGGCTGATGTGGTCAAACCGTGCCCTCCGCAACACCTTCTTGCAGGACTTGGCAGCCCCGTTGAAGGCTCTCTTCTTCCGAGTCACGTCATTTGCTTTGCGCGTGCGAGCGTCGACCCATGCCAGGTAAGCCGCGTGCTTAAGCGCATCAGCGCGATTGCACTCAGCACCAAACCATGGACGAGCTTCGCCAGACATAGTTATGTCAGAGAACGGAATGTAGTACTCCATTCCCCTCCGCAACACATCCGTCACGGCGTCTGCGCACGACGAAGCATCAGTCGAAGAAAAGCAAGTAGGCTGCCAAGGATAACATGCGAAGAAAGATCCCATGCCATCCCAATCAGCTGACCTGTACCGCCATACCCGCCGTGTGCCTCTTTGGCTAGGATCGGGCGGGGAGTATACGGATACAGACTTCACCAGACAGTGGTCGGAACTACCCAGTGGTGAAGAAGTCGAGACCGAATAGCGGTCTGGATCTGTTGTCAGCAAAAGGTCCAAGCAATTGGCAGTGTGCGAATCAACATCCGGCACCCTCGTTGCCCCCTGGACCAGCTGGGTAAGATTTAACGCAAGCGCTAGCTTTCGCGTCTCTCGTCCAGCATGGTCTATGCACTGGTATGGGAAGAGCCACTCCTGATGGTGGGCGTTAAAGTCCCCCAGTAACACCAATTGGGCAGAAAAGTAACGTTGCTGAGCCGCATCCGCTGCCTCACTCAGGTGCTTTGTGAGCTCAGTTGTCTCCAAATCACCGCTGTGCGAACGGTAGACACAAGCGTAGACAATTTTATCCAGGCCTGTGTCCACTAAAACCCACAGCGTTGAGAACCTGGAGTCCTCAAGATTACGGAGACGCCGATAACAGATGTCGTCACGGGCGTACATACATACGCCCGCACGTAGTTTGAAATGGTGCTCCAGGGTAAACCCTGGGTACGAAAGGTAAGACACGTCTGAGGGACATCTGATCTGCGTCTCGGAAAGGAACAAGAGTGCTGGTTTCTCAGTCTCCAGGTGGTGATGGACTGCGGCGAGATTTGAGTGCAGACCTCATATGTTGCTGAGGTGCACTTTGTGGGGGAGGATGTGCTGCCGCTGTACAGCTTTTCTTCTTTTGTTCCTTTTGGCCATAACTTTGAGTGAAGGAAGGAGAGGAGAAGGAAGTGAAATGAGGTTCCATGCTGCTACCCTCAGGCACGCTCTGACAGGACGACATCATTGGGGGACTAGTCTGGAGACTGCGGGGACGCCCGAGCCCGCCCGGGAATGTCCATCGGGTTCTCCCCCATCTGGTCGCCAGCCAGCACGATGGCGCACCCCGGGATTTCATGTGTGGCTAGCACACTACTTGGGCCCCCAACTAACTGCAGTCGGCCAGCGGCGCACCGTGCCTCGGATCCCGCTGCCCTCCGCGACTAGTCTCCCGATACGCCCATATCAACGCGAGCCTGGTCGGTCTGCCTGCATTGGAACAACTATTTCGACCCAACTCCTCTGTACTGGCTACACTGGGCATCATACCGGAACACGGCTAGGCCACTTGGCGGTACGTCTTTGCCCAGTGGGTGGTCACAAGCCATCGGCCGAAGCCTACCACCAGTAAAAGGTATAAGTAAAGCATATACAGTCTATGGACAAATTAGAATAAAAGCATCAACATCGTGAGATACCCAGCAGAATATCCTCAGTATTTTCATAATTTAACGTCTGAAGGTAGTCTCTAATTAAGGTTTTGCACTGACGTTTAAGGCATGAATACATTTTTATTTTTTTGTTTAATAGGTTATAAATTGTAGTGCTTATAAGATAATATTGACGTTTGGCAAAGGCAGTTCTATTACGTTCGGGAGGGAAAACATTATGCTTAAATAGGCCAGTGGGTTCCTCTAGGGGACGCGTTGAGTGCTTGCGTAAGGTACATAGGAGCACATAAAGTTGCCTGACAGTGAGAACCTTTCAGTCGGAATAGAGCTGTACAGTGGAATACCTTCGTGGACGAGAGAACATTACTTTGAGGACAGCTCTCTGGGCTCTACGCAGATAAAAAAAATTTGTGTGGCACCACCCCAAACAGGAAGGCACTACGTAAGCACGGACCGGCAAAGGGCAAAGTAAACAAGTTTTAGTGTCTCACTATCAGCAGAGCTACGTAGCTTCTTGAAAACGTATATGAGTTTACGTATTCGTAACGTGACTTTGACTATATGTGGTGCCAGTTAAGATGCTGATCGATAAGCACTCCCAGGTACCTCACGCATGGGGATCTAGTAAGGGAGAGGCAGCAACACTGCGTTAAGGAATCACAAGCGTGAGCTTGCAGTATCAGGGAATTTGAGGGACAAAGATTTGACCTAATAACAAATGGAACATATACCGATTTCTCAACGTTTAAGGTAAGCAAATTATCAGACAAACATTTCATCACAGAAGAGAGGGCAACCTCGGCGTTATGGTATGCCTGGGGCCAGTCATCACCCATCTATGACAAGGGCAGTATCATCCGCTTATGTATAGATCTTACAATTATCAAGGGTTAGTTTGCAAAAAAAAAAAAAAATAAGAAAGAGAGTGGGCCCCAGGATGCTACCTTGCGGAATGCCGTATGTGATTGAAAGCTCATCATCACTTACGTGTTTTCCGATTTCTACCTTTTGCGTACGATAGCTGAGATAATTTGCGAAGATTTTTAACGCGAGACCATGTATTCCGATACGTTCCATTTTCTTCAATAAGGCTGGGGCAGAAACGGTGTCAAAGGCCTTTGACAGATCCAAGAAAATACCCAGGCAATTGCGCTTACCATATAAATCCATAACCGCGTCCTCGGTACTCACTCCATTTCTGAACCAGTATTGGTTGTTGGCTAATATATTGTTTGCACCGAGAAAACTAGTCAGGCGTTTGTTCAGTATTCGTTCCAGAATCATAGCTGTTAGAATTGAAATTGGGCGGTAGTTATTGACATCGTCTCTGCGCCCAGACTTATGAATGGGGTGAACAACTGCTTTTTTAAACGCCGTCGGGAAGACACCAGCACCAATACATAAATTGCAGACGTGTGTAATAATTGGAACTAATACACATCTCGAGGCCTTTAGTAATTTAGATGGTATCAAGTCTAAGCCGGTAGCGCAATTTGTTCGAAGACCTAAAATAATTGAGTCAACATCGTTTCCAGTTACCTCAAGGAGTGCCATTGATCCTGACGATTCAGAAACTGCTGCAGATTTGAACCCAATTGAGGGTGATTTAAATTTCGACGCCGAACTGCTTCCCACATTAGCAAAGATAGACTAGTGATTGGATTCAAGATCTAGGTACTTAAAAAAAATAAGTGTTATTATCCCGAGTAACATTTAGCGTTTTCTTCATCAAAATCGATCCAAAAAGTAAAAAGATATTGAATTTTTAAGCTTCTGTTGGAAGAAACTTCATCGAGCGCTATTGAGACTCCAAATGCTTGCAATGCCATCTATTGAGAAAAATAGTCGTAACAAAGGTGTGATAAGAATACAAAAACATATTGTTGAGTTATTTGTTATACTTTTATTAAGTAGCAAAAGAAATGTGAACATTTTAGTATCTTATTGTTTATCGTAACAATTGCGAGCTTCTGAGTTCGATCTTATATTTGACAGTTCAACGTCGATAGATGGCGTTATACTGATGACGCGTTTTTCTGAATGGCGGTGTTACGTTTCTCAACATGACGATTAATTTTACAATCTGAGGGCCTAGCACGGATATTTTTGATGCTACAATACTCGTTTCGCACAAAATATTTTTTTAAATTATGTAGGTACTAAATTCATATTTTTGAATGATTTAAATTGTGTATGTCCGATAAAATCAAACCAAAATACTATGGAGTTGTAGTTTTTCACATTCAAAGTTCACAAGTACTTTAACGTTATTAGACGTCAAAATATTCGTGCTAGGCCCTCTGTATTGTTAGTCGATAAGTCTATAATACAAAATCTACTAGTTGTAAGGGTAAACTGTAGGTATCTACATAATATAGGTAAACTGTTTTACTTACATTAGTGGTGCACGGATTTTTGGTACCTATTAAGTATTTTATTATGATTTACGCTTCATGGTGGCGAAATTAAAACAGTCGCACAGGTTGATTTTCAAGGTTAGATAAGCTACGCTTGCCGAGGTTGGTCTGTGGATGGGTGACCGGTGATGGGTGAACATACCGAGGTTCCAGCGTGTCTGGGAATATAGGTCCAGTCACACGGATCGATCTTCAAGGTTAAGCAACACTAGCCGAGGTCGGTCTGAGGATGGGTGACCATTTTATTTTTAACATACACACGGGTCGATCGACCCGTGCTACTTTTATTACTTAGCTGCGAGCTCTTCATTCAATACCTACTAAATATCTACTTATTTAAAAAATCGAATATTCTTACACAATAGGTAAATCGATTCTATGAAACCGGTAAAAATGATACCCCACATGCCCTCGTATTTACAACACTTTGAATTTATAAGAACCCTGTTCAGTTAAAGTGTTCCAACAATTTTATTTTTTCTCATTTGAGAAATAGTTGAGCAAACGTCATCTTAAACTATTCCAAATTTCAAGTTGATAGCATTAGCAGTTCTTGAGATATCCAGCTGTGACAGATGGACTGACTTAGTCACACCGTATGGGTTACTTTTTACTATTTAGGAATAAAATGAAATAAAATTAGTTTTTTGGGTTCCGTAACCCAAAAAACTAATTTTATTTCATATTCCCAATCTCGCAGATTTTATTGCGACTTTTTATACCTATTTTAACAGGGTTTCGCAGCCAGTATTGTGTAAGCTAAAGCGGGAAATATTTCTAAGATAAAGCCGCGATCATCGCATTACCCTCCGAAGGCTTTAATCCGACATCGAGCTTATTCGAGTTTCCGGTTAAATGGCTTTTATCGGCCGGTTTGTGAGTTCAGACTTTCAGCGTTAAAAGGATTTAAATTACTAGAAATCTACCTACCTACTACCTACCGAAAAAATTCTATATATTTACTTTCTTTTGACAATATTTGCCTAATAGTTTTGTAAAATAGGTAAATCGATATTTATTTTCACATTAAATTACTTTAGTAAAAAAAATACATTAAAATTTCCATAAATGATCTATGAATATGAATATGTGCAAAGAATTTGTTGTAGTATTTCGAAACATTTTAGTTTCTATACATACCTATATGCTACGGCGTCGCAAAACAGGAAAGCTGTCGTTTTGCTACGCCGTAGCAACACCAGCAACTCATTGGCCTCCTCCCCACGCGTTACAAAAGTTGACAAAAATAATAAAAACAAGGGATTCTCGTAGTTCCATGTCGCACTTGGCAGGCTTGGAAGCGGTGTATGCGGGCGGGGCGGCCCGGCCGACGTCACCGTGAGTCCCTCAGTAGGGGCGCATTGGCGACGTCATGCGCCCGCCTCGCGCGTCTCCGCGGTTGCACCACTCGCTTTCCGACTCCGACTCCAACTGATCCTCACGTGAAAGTGTACACAACGGATTTCTCGTACGAACGTAAGTGCCTTTACTCTTTATGATTACTTAAGTTAATATATAAAAACTACAGTCGCGTTTTTATAATAATAACTTTAAGCTTTCGAGATTTTCCTAAAGTTTTCACTCAAGAACATTCCAAAAATATTGGTTGTGCAATATTTTATTTTTGTTTGTAAAAGTTTTTTTTATATTTTTCAGGGACGCTAATTTTATGCTGGTAGGCCCTTACGTAAAAGTTGAACGAAACATTTTCCTTTTCTTACAATAAATTAGTCACCCCACGTTATTATAAATCCAAGTCCGCCTCGTTCCTTCACAGAGTTTATGTTTAATTTGCATGTTAGTGTTTTGAATATTTATGCATAAAGTTTTGGTGTTATTGCAGGCAACGAGATTTTATATTAGCAATTTTGTGATGAGGAGATAGGCATAAAGCAGAGCTCCGGCGAAGTCGAGCCAGCTCGTAAAATGCTAAATGTAAATCGCGTTTCTTTATACAAACCAGAATTTATAACATTTGTTTTATACGTTAAAAATAGCAGATATAGGCATCTAGGCACCTACTACTACACTAACTATAATGATTCGTCAAACATCTTTCTTTAGTTTACAAAATGTTCATAGGCATGCAAACCATTCGCTTAGATACGGCCAGAGAACTTAATGCCTTACCTAGTTGTTCCATAGCGTTGTTAAAAAATGAACTCGTTTCATTAATGCATATTATTTTGTGGATACACTTAAGTAACTTAAATAATAGATAATATTCATCATCTGCCTAGTTTTTTTCCAACTTTATTTGGGTCGGCTTCCAGTGAAACCGTATTTAGCGCTTTACGTGGAGCGGCTGCCTACCAGACCTCCACAACCCATTAACTGGGTAACACGGTACTTCATGGCATGACGAGTCAGATTTACTAACTATCCGTAACGACTGCCAAAGATTTACAAATGACAGCCGGGACCATCCGCTTAACGTCCTTTTCGAGGCATGGAGGAAACTCGGTATGTTAATATTGTCATACATCCACAGATCAACCTTGGCAAGCGTTGCTTAACCCTGAAGACGCGGCAATGGGAGCCAGCAGGCCTTTTGAAGCTCTTATTCTCATATTCAGTACGTCGACGGATATACGATTCACCAAAGAAGCTCTCTTTTCTTTTTGATGCTTGCCAGCTCATGAAGATTTGTAAATATTGACGGCCGTGTATGTAGAAACAATTGCCGTACTTTATTATCAATAGTGTAGTACTACTGTAGCTAACTTATAAATTTCTTTAGACTTACTTGGGTTTGAACTTTTTATAGAAGTAGGCCCGCCCAGTCTTTTTATTTTTTTCTACTATGTTGTGACGCACGATGAAACATACACTTATGTATGAGGACACTTAAACATACATATCTAGAAAATAAAATATTCTCTTATGGCCTTCAACTATCTCGGCACACGCGTGGTATCTACCTAAGTTTAAATTCAAACCAAACAATAATAAAAGAGAATTTAAAAAAATGTTTGTTTCATCAACTTACTTAATTATGTATAATTTTAACCGCTTATTCGATATACTTCTACCAATTTTCAAGAAAGATTTAATTTGCCTATAAGGTCAAATCGCTCAATCAAAATTGCACGTGACCCTCCATTTTCCATAATGATGTGAACGGTGATTTTGGAAATCTGAAGTTCATACAAAACTAAGAGTTGCATTTTTGTATTTCTGTTACAGCCAAATGTCTTCGTTCGGACATTAATCAGTAAATGTATGACAAGTATACTGAGACTTGCTCTAGAATGCGAACTTTGTCGCATCCAGCTTTCGTATTATAAAATCTTTCTGCCACATCTCGGCAATATTGCGTTTCAGTCTACGTTTAGACTTTATGTCGTCCAACAATCTTTGAGACAGTACTTCGTACTTCGTCATCCTGTCTTTCTATGATCCAGTTCTAGTGTATTTCATCATGTCTTCTTTTATTACTGGCTGGCATCCTTAGGTTTTTGTGCATTGCAATTGTTTGTTAGTTATGGACCTTTGGCGTTTGCAAGAATGTGAAAGAATCTAAAAGAAACCACAAAAATATTGACAGAAATGGGGTTGAAATATTTTTCACTTTCATATCATTGTATACAATTTTTTACGACGGCATCCTGCTCTAACTTGCAATATTACAGGCTAAGCCCGATTTCAGGGCAATCTCGTTTGTCCTAGACCAAACCAGTTCATCGTAAACGTGTCAGGATATACTAGCTTAGCCCAGGACAATCACTTTAGTCTAGGTCGAACTTAATTTATACGGACCCACAACTTTGATGGTTTCCGGTAGACGTGGTCTGACCAGATTCACTGCTTATATCTTACGTTCCAGGGCAATGGTATCTCTTTGCAACTCTGGCAATCACCGGCTCTAGCAGGCCCCGTCCAATATGCTGATATCTCTTGAGGTGTGCGTGGAACACAACGCGCTATCTACCCGGGCCTGCAACCCACAACTCCGAGGGCGTCGCCTTCTGCTGCGGCGGCTGCGGAGGTCCCCTTTCCTCATACGTTCCACCGTTTGTAATCCTTTGGTTGTTTGTATAACTGCTTCGCAGAAGGAGTTGGCTGTCTCTGGGCTCCTTGCTCCGGACCAAGGATTGAACAGGACCGGACGCAAAATGCAAATTGCTTGGTGTTTTTTATACGGTCAGACAGTTCAATAATAAGCATGTCGCGTTCCAACGCCAGTTGGCAGTCTTGGAACTTGGATTTCTGGATGTTAGTCAAAAACCATCTCAACTTATGGTGCCATAAGTTAAGATGGAGATAATTCACATATCTGTAAGCTTCGTTTTAAAGGTGATGAGGTAGGCCTCTGCAGTTACTGACTAATATTATTGTATTACCCTACTAATATTATAAACTACCAGGAGACCAGAAACCTGTCAAAGTATGTTATCGGTAGGAATTGTGCGTGCGAAAGATTCGCAAGTACCAAGAGACCAGAAACATGTCGAATTATTTCCGGCTCTGGAATTGTGAGCGGTTAGGATTTAAAAGTAACAGGAGGACAAAAACATGTCGAAGTTTTTTCCGATCTGGAATTAACATTTCAAAGTATTTCTGGCCTAGATTTTTTTTTTACCTGGGGAACAGAAGATATCCAAGTTTTTTTCAGGGCTGGAATTGTGAACGCTGTTTCTTCCTAATATTATAAAAGTGAAAGTTTGTTTGAGGAAGAAGTGGAAATCTAGAGTTGCTGCTGCCTTAGTACTTCAGATTCAAAAGTACCAGGAGAACAGAAATATGTCGACATATTTTTGAGGCTGGAATTGTGAGTGCTAAAGATTTACAAATACCAGGAGAGGAGAAACATGTTGAAGTATTTTCGGTGATGGAATTGTTAGCGCTAAACATTCACCAGTACCAAGAAAGAGACCAGAAATATAACAAAGTATTTTTTTGCAAAAATTATTTTTTTTCACTCGGAGTACAGCAGTGTGATTCTGTAAACATGTCGAAGTAAAGGCTTGGGTGAAGTGATCGAAAAGTGACCTGTCGATACATGTTATCAATATGGCATAACAGCTCACTTCGTGGTCTCTTCTGTCTTTCTGGTCTTCTGCTGCTTATAAATCTTCAGCACTCACAATTCTAGCATTTCTAGCTCCGAAAGTAGTTCGATAGTTTTCTGATCTCCTGGTATTTCGAATGTTAACCGTCCACAATTCTAGCCCGGAAATACTTCGACAAGTTTCTGGTCTCTTGGTACATGATGAATATTAGGCGCTTATAATTCCAGACACGAAATTACCTTGACATTTTGTTGTTTTCCTGGTACTTATGAATCTTTAGCACTTACAATTTCAGACAAAGAAATACTTCGATATGGTTTTGATTTCCTGTTACTTGTGAATCTATAGCGTTCGTTTTCCATCTCGGATAAAACATCAACATAAATATTTCTGTTAGACTGTTAAAAAAAAATTCTAACCCAAAACTACTTTGACATCGTTCAGCTAGTCTATTCTGTAAGTAACCATTTCGATATCGAGCTTCACCTGAGTGAGATAGCTCACA
Organism: Lacanobia oleracea; assembly: GCA_950371165.1. Classification (NCBI taxonomy): domain Eukaryota; kingdom Metazoa; phylum Arthropoda; class Insecta; order Lepidoptera; family Noctuidae; genus Lacanobia; species Lacanobia oleracea. The sequence goes on from OX493393.1 coordinate 10,225,715, forward strand.
AAGTGAACTTTATTCCACACAACATAAAGGTCTCATGTTTAAACTCACCTCGGATTCCGCTGTCGAGACACGGCAATATTGTTACATAATAGTTAGTAATCTTTCCTCCTCCTTACGTCGTATTCCTCAGTGCTGAGGGTCGTGACCTCCCTTCTGTATGTATCACTTTCAAACGTATGATATTTCTCTACCTGCTTTTGTCCTTGGCGGTGTGAGGTCGTTGTTTGTGAACGGTAGTGTCAAGCGAATCTGGTTACCACGAGGTCTTTTTCCATCTACTTTGCCAGTCACGATGAGCTTCTCGATGTTGTTACCTCTCTTTCCTTGCACTTATCACTCAGATGATAGGTGCGAGAAGATTTTCAGCTCTCGCAATATGGATACGTTAGTCCGAAACCCTCCAAGGAATATGGAACATCTTTCTCCAAAACCACATCTCAAACACGTCAATGCGTTTGCGGTCTGCAGCTCTCAGTGTTCAAGTCTCAGCGCCATACGAAAAGATCGAGAAGACTAGAGTCCGTACCAGTATCGTTTTAGTTTTTACGGAAATGTTACGATCTTTTCAAAATTTTCCAAGCTGAGACATAAGCGCTCTTAGCCATGCCAATTCTCCTGCGCACTTCCTTCTCGCACGACCCATCGTTACTGATGTTGGAACCCAGGTATACAAATTAGTCCACTGATCGATTGATTTGAATCTTTAGCGCTCCCAGAAGGTAGCGGTACCGGTAAAAGACATGGCTTAGTGGAGACTGAGGAGGAATTGGAAACCCAGAGCTGCTGGTGCCTTAGTACTTCAGATTCAAAAGTACCAGGAGAACAGACACATGTCAAAGTTTTTTTCGGGCTGGAATTATGGGCGTTAAAAGTTTCACGACATGTTATTCCGGGGCTAAAAGTACAAACAAAAAAGGCTCACAAACTATCAAGATAACATAATCATGAAGATGTATTGCCGAGAATGAGAATATGAGACAAGGAAGTTGCGCGCCAGTTCTAAAGTCTACGCAGACGAAGTCACGCAGAAGCTAGTACCCTATAAATTTTGATAAACGGCCGTATCTTTTTTTAACGTTTACTTAGAAGTTTGATTTTTTTACAGCTGTAGATTAAAAATGTAAACTATGCTTTATTATTAGAAGGGAACATAATCTAAATAAATTAACAAATACTTAATTATCATACACTAATTAACACGAAATTATGTACAAACGCGTATAAAAACAAAATTAATCATTGGGCATCAAAAAAATAATCCACATCGCTGTCAATGGCAAAAGTTCCCAGAACACTGGCAGCATTGCCGCGTTGAATCGCAATGCTGATTCTTTGGCTGAAAAAAAGCCCAGCCTTCTGATCACGTGAACAGTCGACAAGTTGTTTGCTAATGTCCCTCCCGAAAGACTCGATGCGCACTCGGACCCCATGGGCCTAGTGTTTCAACGCCAAACGGCTCAAATATGTAACTTCCAATTAAGTTGTTGCTGTAGATTTGAGTATATGGTTTTAATTTCAACTCGATACCTCCACGCGTTCTCGAGATAAAGGAGCTTGACGACAGACGGATGGACAAAACTGTGATCATATAAGGGTTCTGTTTTTTTCTTTTGAGGCGCGGATCCCTAAAAATTAACCAGTTTTGTTTATTATTATGATCTACATTTTTTTTCTGACTTAATTTGACGATAACACTACGTTTGCAAGAAAAATGCAAAATAACGATATTTATGACCTTGGCCTTTTATTGCACGCGATGAGGACTTTTGACATTTTATTATAACATTGTAGCTATAAGCGCAGAAAGATGATGACATACCTAATACCTCTACGAATTTTCAGCACTACGAATTATTGTAAACTTCCCCACTTTTTCATCGAGCTTAATAAAAATCTAGGTACTTAAAAAATTAAGTGTTATAACTCGAGTAACATTTAACGTTTATTTCATCAAAATCTACCCACAAAATCAAAAGATATTGAATTTTTATGTTTAAGAAGAAACTTCCTGATGCATTCTAATAAGTTAGAGCGCCATCTATTGAGAAAAAGAAAATGCACGAAAGCATGAAAATAACACCATAACAAATTGTTGAGTTATTTGTTAAACTTTTAGTATGTAGGTACCAAAATAATTGTGAAGGTATTAATTAATTAATATCTTATCGTTATTAAAAAACTCTTGTTCCAATAAAATATACATATTTTTTTCGTAATTGCATCACAAATTTGGCATTGTCTGTCACGATCATCACAGCGCGCTGTGTTGATCTGATGATCACTGAAATAGCTTTACAACTCGAAAACTGGCTCCTATTGCGACTATGCTATGGGTTAGGTTCAAAGTCTAGTCGTGTATTTCAAACGAGTAATTTCCTTCCTTTTTCTTTCCAAGTGCTATTTTCCAATTATTATTTTTAGGGTTCCGTACCTGCAAAGGAAAAAACGGAACCCTTATAGGATCACTTTGTTGCCCATCCGTCTGTCTGTCAAGACCGTTTATTTTGGGAACGCGTCTAGGTATCGAGTTGAAATTAAAACCATATACTGACACTACTGTGTGTCTATGCCACAAAAAACGTATATTTTGACAGTCTCAAGGGAACCAAAATGTATAGGGTATTTCCCGTTGACCTAGAACTATGAAATTTTAATTTGGCAAGTAATAAATACCGTCTTATACTACAAGTATAGGGAAAAGTTTGAAAACTATACATCACCATAGTTATTAGATCGCAAAAATTCAGTCTCTATTTAAAGTAATTTGTAGCTATAAATTTGTACGGAACCCTCGGTGGGCGAGTCTGACTCGCACTTTGCCGGTTTTTTTTATCTCAGCGAAGAGGTGCACAACCCATTAAAGGATATATAGAGTTTTGTGATTATCTAAACTATGCTAATAGATAAAACATCATAATGAAATAAACAACCGACCAATTGATATTCGGTACTAGTGTTAGTGTTGATGCGCTAATATCTTCTAAGAGGTTCGCTTCCGTGCATTTTTCGGATAAAAAGCCTGAGGCCGCGGACACGAACTCAGCAGATCGTGTCCGCGACCTAAGAGTTAGGCACCCGATAGTTACTGAGGGTAAAAATGTAGCTTTTTATCACGGAAAAAAACGTATTATGATTACAACCTCCAGAGAACAACTCCTACAGCCAAAAAACCTTTTAAAATATTAGTTTTAAATCACAATCAACGTCCTTTTCTTTTTTTTCGCACTAAATGATAAAATTAGGGTTAGTTATGGGTTTTCGATTTGCTCGTGTTGTAGTTACGGCACTAGTAAATAAGCCAGGCACCTATATACCTCGTGTATAGGTGATACGATCTGCCCGCTATTAAAGGATTTATTCACCCTGCTACAGATAACAGCTAGCACAGCCGTACTTAAATTCATGAGGCACTATTTAAACTATCCATTAGATTCATACTTTTTTGTGAATAATTCTTTTTATTTTTTATTTATTCTACTAAGTGCCTGGGTTGCCAGTAATTTTTATGATTCCAGTTTGCCAAAAAAATTAATAAACGATAAAGCTAGCATTTGGTTGTGAAACTTAAAACTTACATGAGATCTGTAGGAAATTAAATAACTTGTAGGTAAGTAGGCTAAAACACCTATAAATTGTTGTCAGTTATCCGTACATACACATTCCCCTAAATAGTTTATCCACGGGGGCTTTATTGGCAAGGATGCTCGTTTATTATGTAGGTAGAGGGACACCGGCAAAAACGACGTAATTTATAACTACTGGGTATTCCAGAATTGTACTTGCACATGGCTATATTTTTGTAAGTAAAATTGACAAAAATAACTTACATTTTGTTATATCGAGAGTTTTAACGAATAAATAAATTATTATTGAACTTATTTAGATCACAGAAGTTCTTAATGTGTATCAAATTTCAACTAAATAGGCCTAGTAGATTTCCTCCTAAAAGATCCTGTAAGGGTTCCGTTTTTCAAACGGACATTCGGAACTACGAAAGTAAAAATTTCGTAAGGTTTTCATAATACACTCAAAATCCAAGATGGCGCCAAAGAAAATATTGCAATTTTTTCGTCCTTGGTCTTTTTTTTGTGGTTCGCAATAACGAAAATATGCTTTTATCATGGTTTAGGGGGCAACTACAGAACCCCTGGGTTGAACCTCTGACTCTGTAATCTTCCAAGCTAGCATATAGCTCTAGTATCTAATAAAAATCTTTCCATCTGCAGATCAGACGAAATTCCTTATAACTTTGATTTATTTTAGGAGCCAGCTGTTTTGAATAGTGATTGTACTAGCGATTAAGGTAATAATCCACTACGTTCCGTCCTGTTGGCAGTGGTTTAACAAGTGAGTGATATGTTTTCCGTTGAAGTTGTAAGCAACTTAGAGTGTAGGTAACTGTAAAGACTTTGGATACAGAAGTTGAGAGATGATAGAATTTACTATGAAGAAGACAAGGTTACGACGTACTTAGGCCATTAGGCTAGATTATCCCGAAGCTATTCAGCTACCTGGTTTCTCCACAAGTTGGCACGAATCCTGCTTTCGTACCTACTAAAAACCTTTTCGTCTGCCGAGTGGACGAATTTTCTTTTAACCTGGATTTGTTTTAGGAGCCGGGAGTTTCGAAAATCTATGAGGGTCACTAAGTAAGTAAAGTAGCTTTGGTGATTGTTTTAACGATAATGACATCAAACCACTCTCTTTTGCTCCGATGTGGTGATGTCAATGGTTTACCAAATTGTAGTGAATGATGTGACCAACTTTCTCTCGAAGCTTAGCAATATTCATCATCATCATATCAGCCGAAAGACGTCCACTGCTGGATATAGTCCTCCCCCAAGCGTCGCTACAACGACCCGTCCTCGCGCGTCTCGCATCCATCGGCTACCCGCGACTTTCACCAGGTCATCGGACCACCTTGGGGCAGGCCTTCCAACGTTGCGTCTTCCAGCAATATGCCCTGACCACTGCCACTTTAGCTTGGCGATCCTTCGGACTATGTCGGTAATCTTGGTTCTCTTGCGGATATCATCATTCCTGATTCGATCACGCAAGGAAACTCCAAACATTGCCCTCTCTTCAATATTGACGGGTATAAAATGGATTTACCATGAGGAAGACATGGACATGAAAATAAAGTAGTCAGAAGATAGGTACTCCGTTTCTTAACAAAATCTCTGAATGTACCCAAAATCTCTGAACCTACCTTGGCCAGACCGTATCACTTCCCAGCTTGTTTTCTTTTTTGCCCTATTAATTTGCAGCTGATTGGGTTTCATTTCGGGTTCTCAGTCTCATTTTGTGATATTTGTATGGTTTCCAACTTCCGTATGAAAAAACAGAACCCTTACAGTGTAGCATCGCTGTCACAACCAATTTCCTCCAAATCTACTGGACAATTCAGTTGTTTGGTACAAAAATGAAAATGGGTCACGTTTGGGGGAAAAATTAAAACATTAAAAATAAATAATTATCTCAGCGACATATCAAATGAAAGAGCCTTTGATGAGTGTTTAAAATATATTTTTATCATTTTAATTTTAAAAGAGATTTTATGTTTGACGGAGTGAGGTAACAAACATAAAAAAAAATTTCTAGAAGTCGGTTAAAAATACGTAAATAAGCATGTTGACATGTAATATTCCATTCAGCACTCGAAGCTGGGCAGGGCCTTGATAAATCTTACGGACAAATAAACGAATTAGCCTAACGTCGGCGTGTCTTGTGGCATGTTTACGTGTCTCATTAGAGCTGCTGATAACGTAGCAACTGAAATCGATAGGTAATCTTATAAAAAGCTGATAATACCCATGACGTACAGTAGGTTTATCTTTTTGTTAATCTTGGTTTATGCATGACGTTCACACCATTATAATAGGCATTATAAGACGGTCTGCTAAGACGCACATCTCTGAATTTGTTGAGAGAGTTAGGGAAATTCATGTGATCTCTGAATTAGTACTAGGTACTCTAATTAAAGCATTGATCACCATTCATTACAATTATCACCGACCGATATACATATCTAGCAATAAGACCGAACGTCTCCACATTAGAAACAAGTACCTACAGAGGTACCCCCTATACCACAAAGTTTACGGATTGTACATTCGCCTACACGCTGCTCGCATCACCCCACTTTATTGATACCGTTCTGTCACGCAACGAATTATATTCATATTTCTACGTTTGTTGGAACTTTGGGAGAAGTAATTTGGAAAGCCATAAAAAGCACTTTGTATATTGCCAGGCTTTCATTTCTTCCAAGGATGTTTTTGTTTTGAAATCGGTTAGGTAGATACTTATCGATTTTTACGTTTGTAAATCTGCTGAAGAAGGTTTACCGCGCTATCTCTGAACCACAGGACCTTAAGTTTGACTAGACGTCGCGATTCGAGCTGTGACTTTCTGTAATTCAATAAGGGATTTAAGAGAAATTCCATTCCACAACCCCTCATTGCTGGGGTGCCATAGCTGTAGTACCTACCTACAACACTGTTGTAGATATACAAGTGCCTACTCACACAGACGTAAACGCACCCCTTTTTCTTACGGGATGAGCATAATTTGAAGGGGCGCTAGCCATTACTTACAGTTCGAGTCATTGGGTCCGAAAGTTTCTAAATGGTACTCCCCGTCCGTCCGTTCAGCAAACCGCATCGGTTGGGGAGTGTGAGTAGTAACACAGCCTTTATCCCGGGACACCACAAAAAGCCGCTTTCTTTAATGACAGTTTAAACGTGCATTGAAGGTTAAATAGCTTTCCCTGACAATGTAGATACTTATTTATAGTCAAGAACCCACAAAATCAGCGAAAAATCTTCAAATTATCTAGGTTCGACTTTGTTTGGATTTGTAGATGGATTAGGTGTGGGGGATCCACGCCAATTCAACCTATAAACCTGCCTATCGTACAAAAATGTCAAAAAGGCATACTCAAGTATTTTCAATTAATCTAGCCTATTCCATGTAGGTTACAGTCCGTTCATAGTTATTTTTTACTTTATGGCTATGGGAATAAAGATGGAAGAAATGTAGTCGCTTCTCTATTGTGCACTGGCATGTTTATTTCCGGCAACTTCTTTGTTTCTTGCTTCAATTTGTTCGCATATAAAATATTAAAAAACTTTACTGAACCGGAAGATTCTTACTTCGACATCTCCGAACGCTAAGACACACGTTACTTGGATGAGAGTAAAGCCACGACCAAGACTTGCGCTTTTAAATGTCCTGGAAAACCAAGGAAACTCTTCGGTACATCATTGAAATTATTTGAAATAACCGCGTAGTAATTGTAAAGTAACTTCACTGGTACATACTTACGTGCTAACTGCAAACTGCGGAAGAGAGTTTCAAATAAATGTGTATAAAGGGTGTTAGGTTCGGCTGGATGATGAATGGCGAGCGCCGCGCGCCGTACGCATCGATCCACTTAGGGGCAAGATTCCAAAAGACCGTCCATGTAAATGTGCCACGATGACGCACCTTAACGGCTGTTCGCCTATTTTTACATGCTACGCACGACTAGTATTACACAAACAAAAATATTTGTTTAAGTAGGGGTGGCTGGGAACAATATCTGGATATTTTTCGCATTGGCGTAGTTCAAAATTCCAATACTACTCTTTGCTTATTGGCCTTGGAAGAATATTCTCTCCGTTTCATATAGGCATTGATGGAGAACGGAGTAGATACTTATCTTTGCAAAACTGAATGGAACAAATAATACTTTGTGAACGTAGCTACTTATGATTATATTTTGCAATTAACTTCAAACTAGGAAATACGACTCCATCACGTAATTCCAACAGATAAAATTTCGTTTAGCGCTATCTTTACCATTTATTTTTCGACTACTCGTAGTAGACCGAAACAGGACTCAACCGAAATAAACCATTTTTTCAAATAAACCATTTACTTTTGAAATGTCAAGGTCGGTCAGTCAAAAACATGGAAGCTATTTGCACGTTCCAAAACGTAGATCTCTATGGAGAAGAACGTGTAAGAAACTCCACGGACATTACACATTATAAAATCTTATTAACATTATCTTTGATTGCTTCTATATGTGACCAAAAAATATATGAACATTTCAAAATATACAGATTAAAATAAGCCAGTGGCAGGTAAGAGATGACCAGTCTCAACTGACGGCGCCCGTTCACGAACATGACGCGTTTATCAGCACCATCTATCTCAACCATTTTTAAGGGAACCAAATGATCCAATACTCGCGCCACCATCAGCGAAACATTTGTGTGAGCATGACAAGAACTCTAAAGTCGTCATGTCAAACTAATTTAATAACAAAATCTATAATTAATTACATATGTAAATGGCTCCATAGTGCTCACATTTACAAAAAAAAAAAAATATTCTTCTACATAATACAAAACTATGGTTTTCAATGACCAAGTAACTAATAAAAAAAAGTGATCTCTACTCGGCAAAAAAAAAATCCAGAACGAGTTAATTATTCAATGCAAGGTCAGCAAACCAAAAGACCTTTCTTGGTTATTTTTCGCCTTAATTAAATTGAAAGCTTTATAGAAAATTCGGCCAAGTACGAGTCGGACTTGCTGTTCCGTACCATAAACCTTAATTTATATTATTTGTTGCTATAGCGGCAACAGAAATACAAAATCTGTGAAAATTTCAACAGTCTACCTATTACGGTTCTTAAGATACAGCCCGCTGTCAGATAGACGAACGGACGGACGGACAGCGGAGGCTTAGTATTAGGTTTCCGTTGGTTACCCTTTGGGTACGGAATCCTAAAAACGAATTTGTGTAAGTAACAGTATTTTGAATTTAATCTGTATTTTGAATTTAATCTGAAGTCATGATCGTTCGATACATACGAACGTAAAGAAAATGAAGAGTCGAAATTAACAATAAAGCGTAGGTTTTATATCATTTTTGTTGTTACAACTTGTGTAATTTAACATCCACCATCTTGAAATCAGATCCGAATTACCAAAAATAATTTAATAAAATGTTGGACAATAGTGAACTCTATATTACAAAAATGATATTAGTAACAACGGGCGTTGTGCCAACTCACGTAATCTAGTTTCCCCCCTGTGAGGGAGTGCAACTCTGTCCTTTAACTGGCCGCCGTGAAGTTAGCCGGAATGTGGCCCAGTCGCCCAGTCGGGAGAGAAGCCCCGATAATTATGTCATAAATAACTGCGGAATTTGGCGATATGCCGCTAAACGCTCGCCCGTCAAATTGTCACGACCTCACCTATTAACATCTTATTAATCTATCACTTAACAAGTTGGTTTTTGAAATGAGTTAGGTATTATATTTTTCAAAGAAGATTTTAAATACCTATTTTAAAGAGGTTTATAAACTATAATTATGCAGTATCTCGCTTAAAAACCGTAAATATTTCGGTAGTCAGATACTTTCACAAAATTTCCTCATCCATGTTCGTTCAGACAATAAACTTTTACTACGTTTTTATCTGAGTTAAAAGTTAGGAGGAAGTTAAATGAAATGGCTCGACATTAAACATTAGCAGAGTCTTACAGGTGAAGGACCCGCCTCCTCTGGAGAGGAAAATTCTTAAGAAAAAAAATTGACTGCTAAAGTTACGATATAAATCTTCATATGAGATATAGGTACTTTAAAATATGTATAACAGTAAAATGCTTTCCGTACCCGGTTTCATCAGCTCCAAAATTTGAACTTTCTTCTTTTGTCGCAGATGAATCAGATAAAACAAATATCAAGGAATTTTGAGAGGAGTGGATATGGAGATCGTTCGGTGCACAATGGCTGAGACCAATTTCAATTTCTACAGTTAATCTTTAGGTTTTTTCCATTCGATTGAATAAAACATTTTAATGCATTCAATTGATTACTGAATGTAAAAGCCGATCGTAAGTGAATCACAAACCAATACAAAGGTACGGAAATAATATCCTACCTATCATAATCTCTAACATAAGGTAAAATAATATTTACAAAAGAATATCCGGCAGACATTTTTTGTTAACCCAATACAATATATATCTTACCTATTCATCTACTAGGGCTGTCATTGATAAACTACGAGTGTTTTTGGTGTCTTAGCTATTTCACTATATATTTTCCGAAGGCGTTTGCCAATGTGATGTTTATTTCAGATTTTTGTGTTGCCACTAACAGGAACATTAACTTTTGGCGCAGAAACCGTTCAGTGGCCGTGGTGTTTGTTTCCAAACTTGACGTTGTGAAGAGCAATCCACTCCCGTTTGTATTGGTGACCGAGCACGAAGAGCCCATTGTTTGTTATGAAAACGCCTCCAGTGTGATTGCCTTGTAAACGAGCTCTCCGCAACACGCTAAGGCATTGTCTACATTCCGTACATATTTTTACGAGCAGTCCTTCAGACAAGTACGCGCAAATGTGTAGGAACCTTTACGACAAGTCCGACAAGACATGATGGGTACTAAAAACGTAATGAAACTACGTTAATATTAAAGGATAGGTAATATGAAGGTATGGTTCGAAGGCCGCTTCGTTAGCGACATTTCAGGATCGAATTGCGGTCGTGATCCGCCAAGCGTGTTCAATTGGTGATCATGGCAATTCCGAAATTGGATCTGTTTGGCTGTTCGAAGGCAGCGCAATTTCAGTGGTAATTTTTATTTTGCTCTTGTTTGGATGTTAATGGTGATTCATTTTATAATTAACGTATATTTAAAAAAAAAATAAGTTCCACATTACATAAACAATACTAGGTTTATTTTGGTTAGGTCCCAGGAATATAACTTACGGTTTTTAAGATTCCGCACCCGAAAGGTTTTGTAAATAGGTTAAAATTAACGTAGTTAGGAACTAGTTTAGGCCGGAGGAACAATATTACTGGCTGCATCTCATGGTCCGTAGTAGCACTTGGCCCTTTTTACTTAACGAGGAACTCTTACTTTAAAATACAACTGTGTTAATTAACCATGTTACAAAATAAAGTAAACGCAGAAACAAGCTTATAATAATTCCCTAGATATATTTGTCTGTTTATCGCTGCCCGGGATAGGAACCTTGACCCAATTAGTGCGCGCGGCGTCACTTCAGTGCCTGGTGACAACTGTGAATGCGCACTCGTGCTGGCTCGTTGTGGCTCACAATGGTGCCACTCACTGCTGTCTGTTACATACAAGCAGTGTAGTGACGCGCTGGTCCGCTCACTATTCTCTCCGGAATAGCTGCACCCCGTACCACATAAAAATAAAATCTGAACAGCGAGCGTAAGAAACTTCTATCGCTGTCTTCAATAGAATCAGACTCGTAAATATCTTTGTTTATTAATTAATACTATCTCGGATTTGTTTTACAGGTTTTTATTTCGCACGATTTGTGTCCGTTTCACTCTACATCATTTAAATCAGTGTTAAGATGTCAAAGTAGGCAATTACTTATAGTAATTTGCTGTTAATAGGCGGTTAAACAAGGTTTTGTATCCGATTACGTTCGTTACGATACCGCATTTATAGCTAATATTTTAAAGTTATGGCTCGGGGGAGGCCTTGTTCGAGGGATCGTTACGTTCCGCCTGAAGGCAAGTTGTGTAATACCTGTTTTCGAAGAAACGATCCCTTACGTTTGCTGATTTCGCTGACGGCTAGATAGATCCCACGAAGTTCTGAAATGTTTGGCTACGTTTGTCGTTCAAATTACAACTTTATCTTTCGATTATATCATCCAAATGTCGGTCGAAGGACGCCGTAACTGTTCTGATTCATTGCTCACTGTTAGTTTTGTAAATTAATTGAACATCTTAAATAAGTACTTAAATGCTTAAAGGTTTTTGTCGTCAGGATTAGGTTGGGTTACAAAGTAGAATAGCTGTACCTCGTAGCGTAATCTTAAGTAAAAGATATATCTTCATAAATTTTGACACGCTAACTTGTGATTCAATTTCACGCACGTAATGGATCGACATCAATAACGTTACATGTTTCCCCGTGAGTAATCTAGCGATGTATTTATCTACTCGGATATTACTTTTGGTTATAACATTATTCACCTACTTGGGACAAAAACCAAGCATGACTGTGGAAAAATAACCATATGTTTTTTCACAGTATATAGTGATGCCATGTTTAAACTCCTGTGAAATTATGTATATTTTCTTTATTTGCACTCGGCCGTGGCTTTGCCCGAGTTCTGCATACATAATACATACCTGTAAAGCTTAAGTCGTTCTGAAATAATGTATCTTTTCAAATTATGAGAAAATTGTCCAAATAGGTGCAATTTTTCCGGAGATTAACTTCCACAAGCAGTTTATCACACAACTACATTACCAAAAAGTAAAATCTGAATTGTATGTACTTCCTCTTACAAAAAACAGGAAACATCACACCCTTATCACTCAACTCATCTCTCTCATTGAAAACTGCTAAGTATAAGGTACTCATTTGAATGAAAGAGGGGACAAACCTACATAGTCTGAGATTGTTAGCCTGATAAAATCGACATACAAAAACCTAAAAGATCGACTCGCAGGACCAGCACGTTTTTCTCCAACATGATCCCAGATCTTAAGAGCGACTTATACGAGGATATCGTGCTGCCAGATTAAAATGATCAGTGGCGAGTGAGGAGTTTACCGAGTTCCTGTTTGTTTTCTTGGTTATAAGAGTACAAGACCTACTTACAGGACAACGACGTGTCCTTACGACCAAGGCTTCGAGTTTACGTAATAGAATTGCCAACAAGGCAACAATGAACAATGAACAATAAACTAGATGCATTTTCTATTTAGTAGAATAGAATAGTATAATTTTGTGAAAATGGGCTATTAATAACGCTAAGCTCCTTTAGGTATATTCAATATATTCCAATAAAATGAGAGAAATCTGAGAAGAATAGCAATCTAGTTTAATATAAAATGAGGGATAATAAATAATCAGCAATATATTTAAAAATAAAATGAGGTTTAGAATAAAATAATTAAAGTTAAGAGCTTTGAAATTACATCGTTATACTGCAAAGAAGGAAACGGGTTAACATACCTACCTACATTATTTTGATTTATAGGTGTAGATACCAAGGCCCTGCTGAATAGGTTCTGTAACCAGTAAGTTTAATCTAGGTCGTAACTACTGAGTGAACTAATCAGTGCTGCCGCCACGGAAGCCTACATAGATTGTGCCTATTCCTTTACATTGGCTACGTAAGTACATTGCCAGTAGATTGGCCTGCGGTCTTGCGGCCGAGTGTCGGGGCTCGACGCCACGCCGTCTACCCTGACTGCGTCAATTCGTCTATGAGCCCTTATCGATTCAGAATTCCGGCTTTGTAATCATGAATGGAATAGGATACTATCTAAAGACCTTGTTATTTGCCCTTTTTAAGGTTTCTTACTTCAAAATGTTAAAAAAGGAACCCTTATAAGATTACTCTCTTGTCCGTTTGTCTGTCCGTGTGTCACTACCGATTTTCTCAGGAACGGGTGGACCTACTAGACCTACTACCATGATGAAATTTATACCAAATACTGAAGTCTATAGTCCTTATCAGGTGTTTACAAATCAAGGTCCTGGGTCAACACGATAAACAGATATGGCCAAATTTAGATTTTCGCGAAAACTTGTAAGTGCCAAAATTTGCCTTAATTTACAACTTAGTATTTTTCAGAATTTTCCCTTTACTTGTGCTGTTAGACCTTGCTTTTACCCAAAATTGACAGTTCTAGGTCAACCGGAAGTACCCTATAGGTTTTGGGTCGAAAACCTAAATGGTAGTTCCCGTTGAACTAGAATCACGAAATTTGGCAAAAAGAAAGGTCTTACAGCACATGTAAAGAAAAAAAAACATGAAAATTAAAGAGTGTCCCCATACATACGTGTCGCCAATTTATAATAGTCCTATGAGTTGATGGGCGCTCATACAGTTTAAGAGGACTAGCTTAATTGGCACCAACCTCAAATAAGGTAACTAAACAAATAAAATATTGCTATTGTGTGAATGAAAATCAAAGAAAACATTTATTGCAATATTATGCTCGTGTACGCAGAACATTTTAAAGACTAAAGCGACTGGTTTGGTATGGAACCCTTGGCACGCGTCCGACTCGCTCTTGACCGGTTTTATTAAACTTCTGAGTAATATGCAAGGACAAGCGTGGCTGCATGACATCTTTCTTGTAGATTGAACCAAAAATAAGGGGATAATAAATACAACAATAATACAAATAATTAATACAGCTTTTTATAGCATTCCGCATTCCATTACTGATTTGAGTAGAGCCAATGTTTTTGAATGTGAAAAAGTGGAAAAAGTTTGCACTGGATACTACAAATTATATTATTGCTTATACGCGCTAATATCAGGAATTACCGGTCCGATTTGAAAAATTCTTTCACTGTTAGATAGCCCATTTATCGAAGAAGGCTATATATCATCATACTACATAAAGTCAAAAGAATCAAAGGTGACTGTGCTTGCGAACGAATTAAAGTTATGCGAATCGCCGACTAACAAAAACTCTAGTGAAGAATGTTTTAGAACTTTTTAAAGCGTACGCTCGCGGTGTTTACCTACCCTCGTTATAACAACTTTAACAAACTTCATTGTTAATGAACTACAAAGCTCTTTCTTAGAGCAAACAGAGAATTTGTTTAGCATGATTTCAAGAAATGACTTGTTAGTCAAAACATTCTAGTCCTTTCTGCGAAAAGATAATGATGTACAAGATTTTAGTCATAACAAACAGTAGGTTATGCCTAGTACAAGTTCACGAGCTTGCTTGCAAATGTAAATGACAGCGCGTTATGAACTCACACTGAATACCTATTACGAGAGGAATGCTCGTACTTAATTGCTTACTTGAGAGCTTTAGCGAATATACTCGTAATAATAGATATTGTTATTAATTATTCCTTTAATTCTGTGCGGGTTTCTCGTTACTAGGTATTTAGTACAGTTTGTTGAGGACGTTTAACGGGTCTGATTTGATGGATGTGTTCTTTTCGTAAAAAAAAATGGGGAATGCATATTGATTTAACTTATAACGCATTGCAGATGGTATGGAGCAAGAAGTATTTTTACATAATCTTAGACAGCTGAGTCTGGGACAAGTGTGTTCCCGGGGTTTGCTCCAGAGACGTATCCCACAGAAAACTAGCATATTTTCGTAAAAATTTCGTTTCGAGAAAAGCGTGGGACCACTCAGCCATGGTGTAGCTTTGTACCAGTGAAAGGTTTTCGTAATCAGATCAGTGTTAATAATTACCATGTAAAGTAAGGTGGAGTGAACAGGGATTTTCACCTTGATTATATGGATTGATAACTCACTTCACCTAAGTTTTCACAGTATTAGATCCCAGTGCTTCCAAAGACTATCTATTACCTCGTCGTGTCGTTGGGCGGTATTTTTCAGGTTAATACGAGTATACAGCCTACGACACTCGAAAATAACGTGGCTTTCTATTGGTAAAATAATTTTCATTATCGGTTCAGTAGATTCAGAGATAACTACAACCTCACAAACTTAAAAGCTTTACCTCTTTATAATATTAAGTTACAGCCTTCCTCAATAAATAGGCTATTCAACACTAAAAAAAAAATCAATTCGAACCAGGAGTTCCTGAGATTAGCATTAAACCAAACGAACTCTTCAGTTTTAATAAAAATAATAATAACATTTAATTCAGACTAGGTCCATATTTTGTTAGTAACAATAACAGTATTTTGTAGTTTTGTTAGTAGTTTTGTTTTGTTTGTTGTTTGTTGTTTTGTTTGTAGTTTTTGTTATGTTATGTATGATGTGAATGATTTGCATGGTAGTGGGTATGTATGTTTTGTGTTTGTGTGTGTGTGTGTGTATGTGTTTTATAATATTAGTATAGGTTAGATTTTGATTCAAATAAGCAGGATTTGACATTAAACGCAATTCAATGACAACACAGTTCATTACGCACTTTACGCAGAAGTTGGTTGAAATTAGATATATTTATTTTTATAAGAAAAGGTTTTATTTTTGCAGATTAGTAGTGGCTTCACGCAATCTGCTTGTCTCAGTGGGCTGTATTTGGCCCCTCTCTCTTGTTTCATTTGTCCGCAGTAGGTACTTGTCTGGCTTCAAGTGGCTGGCTGTCTGATCCGTCTTCAGGCACGTAGTACAAACGATTTCCTTTTTGATTCTATAAATACATCACTGCTTTTGTATATTCGTTTATGGTTAGATTACAAAAAGTACACAAAGTCAACCCAATTTAAAGCATTTGTTTCAATTAAACCGTTTACAGGCGCTTTTAAGTTGCCCTTTTGAGTTTGAGAGTCGGTCAATTAAAAGGACATAAATAGTTGCACGACTCAAAGCGTAGATCCTTTAGAGAAGAGCGTGCCAGAAACTCCACGGACGGTAAATAAATAAATGGTTACAAAAGCATAGTTATATCATTCATGCTAGAATTATACATACTCATTTGTGAATACGTACGCGTTTAAAGCGTCCGGAGTAAAATAAAACAATTCAAAAAACAAACAAGTAATGATAATATACAATGCGTTTCATTATTTATCTACGCATGTTCTGCTACGGTAATGAACATAGCAATAATAGTAAAGAAATGACACAAAACCACTGAATCCTTTTCAAAACAATCCTTCTAACCGACGTTGTAACAGTAACATTACAAAGAAAGCAAAACTCAATGCCTTAATTAACACTATCTGGCAAAAATCAACTGCTACGCTTTTCGTAGACGTGCTACGAATTTATCTACGAGCTTTATTTTCGTAGCCTGTTCTCCTGGTTTTTGTTTTGACAATGATATATTTATAGAATGTAAAGAGAATAGGGTATTAGACAAGTTAGCTTTTTTGTAACGTTGATGTTTTTCAAGACAACAAAGGCGTAAAATACTGTGTATTTGTGCTTTTAGAAAGAACACACGCTGTTGTGTGGTCTTATATAAAATAGGTAAATGTGAACAAGTTCAGTCAGGGAGGGTGGAACCCAAATTATAAAATCGATGTGACTACAATACGAGTACACGTCTTCAGTGATCGGTATTAATGCTATTTAAAAGTTAGAAACTTTTGAGTTTCAACTGTCAGTTCTGAACCAGGCATTCGTAGTACATACATTGTTAATAAAGGATCAGTCTATGGCATGAAAAGCCTTTGGTTACACGTTATTTCATAAGCAGCGTGACAGGTGGCGGTTCGTATCGTCGCGTCGCGTTCAGTGTACGACGCAAGGAGAATATATTATTAAGTGGACGTGCCCCACGATGTGTGTCGTTCGGTGTTAGTTTGATAGGACATGTGATTTATTAAAAAACACTCACATTTTGTCGCTGAGAATGATACTCTTTTTTGAAAATTAAGTTTGGGTTCCATAGCAAAACAAGGAAGCCTTAAAATACTAAGTTTCGCCATGTCCGTACGTCTGTCCGCAGTTTCACTCAGATAGTGTTCTATGTGACTGCATTTGGCAAGGTTATGGTTAAAAGTTTAATAACGACGACAAATGTGTATAATAAAATCAAAACGGGTGTGTTTTTTTTAGTCGTCTATTCCAGTGTGTAACCAAAGGCATCGTATCGTTGGATATGTCTTTCAAAAATATCTGGGGTTGAAAACCAAAACCATAACCTAGTCCGAGATCGTTTATTTTGTGAATATCTCTGGCTGGGGTGAAATAACATAATACCCACATTATAAAAGGCTTCTCATTTGATGTTTTAGACCGTAACTAACAAATGCAGATTTATTTTACGTGTGTGATTTAAACACCTACAGACGACTGCAGATAAACATTTATTGTGTCTTCCCACAACCTAGTTTTAAACAAGAGTTAAATGACGCATGTGGAGTTTTAAGATGACGTCACTTAGTATCGAGTAAGCTACAGACTTATGGAGGGCAATTGCAGCTTTATGCCTGAATTTCGTGTTGCGAAATTTTTAAGGCGATGCAGTGGATCGTTAATATTTTGACTACTTTTCTAATATGTGTTGTCAAAGGTATTGATAACCATTTAAACACAAGCGTCTAGTTTTTGACAACGGCTTTATCTGCTTGAAAGTTGAAAATTATCTGAAAAGGAGATATGTATTACCTTTAGGTAGGATCCAATGCCCTAATCCAAGTGAATGATCTACCTGTATGCCCAGTTTAATTTAAATCGATTCAGCTGTTGTGGCGTGACTGATTAACAAACAAACTTAGCACTTACAATGTTAGTAGAGGTATAGGATGGGATTGTATTAAACCATAAAATTTATCGAAATAAAAGTCAACACGCTTGAAAAACATTCGTTTAGCCCGATGTTAACGATAGTGATTCTGCCCTCTGATATGGTCGCCATTTTGGTGGCGACACAAATGGAATATTTTACTTGCCTCCCACTTGATATTTGCTACCATTTCCGGTTTGTATGTACCTATTTTTTGGATGTGTACCAGCAGACTATTTGTAAGGATTTTTCACCGATTCAAAGTGCTTTAATACAAGCTTTTGAACGGTTAGTCTCTCTTCTTTGTCCGTTTTATTAACACGATTAAGGGATTATAGCAAGGATTACTTAATCTTATTAATGGGGATTTCCCGTCCGGGAAGTAGCATCCTTATTTCAGGTAACAATTAAGTTAGTCACGTGTGATAATCTGTCAAATAAACGCGATGGAGCGGTGATCTGAGGGCCAATTCTCGTATTTCTTAAGGAACGTTCGCATGGAATTCAAAATCTGACAAAATGTGCGATAGTTAGAGGAGTTTATGACAAATTGCGACTGAGATACTAGAATTGAACCTATCTGGTCATCATACTCAACGCGTATTTCTGCAGTTAACAAGAAGTTTCAGAAATTGTAGAGCGTTTGGGTGGGCGGTGATCGCGAGGTTTTTGTGACAATAAGGGCTATTGCCCAAATAACATTTGGGTGTCAGTTACAGGCTTTTTTATGACTTTAAGTAATATAACAGGGTTATAATTATCTCAGTTATAACTAAAGACGACATAGAGGAGTTAACAAACAAGTTTTAGCCCCCATCGCAGCACTAAAGCTTTAATGGACGACATAATATAGCTTTGAGAGTTATAATGGTGCTAGTAGCAGCAAGCATACTTAATACGTTATAGCTTTAACCTTTCTGTGACACCCAAGTCTTTATAAAAGTGTTCGCCGAGTCCTTTTATCACTTATTGTTGTATAGTTATTGAAATGAACTGTTTTATACCACTTAAGGCGTTATATTGACTATTATTGCAAACATAGGCTATAAAATAGAGTTTGTCGAGAGTTTAGTAACACGAGAAACTAAAGGTGTCAAACAACTCCCCTATCTAGGTTTAACCTGTAATAAAGGGTTTAACTAAAGCTTATTGTGTTAGGCAGTACTCTTTTAAAGACGTTCTAAAGGTATTGGTGTCAAACAACGCAAGTATGGGTCGTTATTAACACTAAACTCACTTTTGTAAAGTTTGCCATTGTTTTAGTAACCTAACAATTAATATTATTTCATGTTATTCAACATTTGACTACAATATACCAAATTTCTTACATTATTTGAAGCGTTCCACGAAGCCACTTAATTTTACACACCACTGCTCAGGGAGCAGGAAATAATAATAATGTTTAGCTTGAGGTACCTATTTTATTATCATAACTTTTCTTTTAAATCTTTAATAAATCCTAGGCGCGTTAAAATTGAGATGAGAAACATGGTATACATTTACCGTGAAATCATAAGGGCAGTCATTTTTGACTTCACATACTTAAATAACTTAATATTCCATAATATTATTCTATTGTGTTGAATAATGGATGACATAACTCTTCCACTACGAACAGATTTAATTTTAGTAAGGTTACGGGCTTTTTCAATCTTGACGTGCGCTTTTTACTACCTGTAGTGCTCACTAACGCGGCATTACAACGGTAATACCGCTTAAAGTAGCTAGCTGACGATGAATAAACGCTCTTGTGCAGCTTTAATATCTTTGTGACACCATACTATAGGCTTTCTATAAATTTTACCTGTAAAACTGTGGGCCTCTTACGTGGTTATAAGTGAGTTAGAGCATGCTCTAAAAACTTTTATACTCAAATGGAACTGATATACGAGTCTTATATAGGTTTTTTAACGCTTTAGTGTTAGTTGGATGGTAAATTACCGATTTACAATAAAACCGCATCGATAAATCCATTGGTGTTTAAGCTAAGCGGTGTTATGTCGGGTGGATATGTGCCATATCGAAGAACATGATTAATCAATCTGCTTAGCTTTTTCCCAACCATGTTGGAGTCAACTTCCAGTCTAACCGGATGCCAATATTTTAGTTCTTAAATAGTTTGTATACTATAATTTCTCTCCATAAGTTGAAGTAAGCAGTTTCATACACTGCTTACTACTATTACAAAGTTTTTTCGCTTCTTCGGAGCTGTGTCGTGATAGTATTTATGAAGCAGCGTCGTCGCGACGTTGTCTTGACGTAGCACTATCGGCACTATCTTAGCAGTGCCGTAGCGGCCTCGTAGCACGTTTTACCTCGGCGTAGCAGCATCGTAGCGTCTTTGTAGCGCGCTGTTATTTTGGCGTAGCATTGTAGTAGCACCCTCTTAGCGTTCTCGTAGCGTGTTGTTACTTTGGTATAGAATAGAAAGTTTTTATTTCAGACCGGAGTCCATTGGGTTAGTTACAATTTTACTTAAATTCTAGTGTTAGTAGGTTACAGACAGATAAAAATATACAACGAAAAATCAGCGTGGAGTCGCATCCATCTCCGCAACATCGGGGAATCCCACCGATCTGCGAATACACTGAGAATAGTGTTTGTTTGTTCGGTATAAGGCCGCGGACACTAACTCAGTGGCGGCGGCAGCGGCGCGGCGACGCACGCTATGCATTTCGGTTCCATATAGATCTAGGCATTTGAAAGCGCCCCAGTTCGCGCCGCCGCCGCCGCGCTGCTGTGTTCGTGTCCGCGGCCTAACATTGTCGTCGCAGCGTCGTAGCGGTTATCTAGTGCGTTGTTTGTTACGCTGCTACGATATTGCTATACCAAGGGGCGTAGCATTATCGTAGCAGCGTCGACGAAACGTTCTCGTAGCACATTGTTACTGTAGCGAAGCATTGTCGTAGCAGCGACGTAGTTGCTTTGTAGCGTGTTGTTACCTTGGCGTAGCATTGTCGTTGCAGCGTCGTAGCGGTTTCGTAGCGCTTTATTACTTTGGCGAAGCTTACTCGAAGCAGTAAGTATATATATAAAATACAAGATGTATACGGTGCGTTGATCGCTCGTTTTAACAAACATGCGCTATTTTGAACACTCCGTTTTTTACCCGATTTTCGTACTTTAGTCGTTATTTTTGAGGTCGAGTTTTTGACACAAATCATTTTGTTTAAGTAGGTATACCAAATTAAAGAGTTTTTGATATAATAAACGATATCACAATTTATCACGTGCATGTAGATTTCCAATTTCCCGGTTTGGTATATGCCATGAATTGGACTTGAGAAGCTCCTCCGTTTTTTCGTCGATTTAAAATAGGTACGAACACATCTTATACTAATATATAATCTTATACTAATATATAAAGCTGGAGAGTTTGTTTGTTTGTTTGCTTGAACGCGCTAATCTCAGGACCTACCGGTCCGATTTGAAAAATTATATCAGTGTTGGATAGCCCATTTATTGAGGAAGGCTATAGGCTATATAACATAAGATACACGCTAAGACCAATAGGAGCGGAGCAGTAATAAAAATTGTGACGCAGACGAAGTTGCGCGGGACAACTAGTAATATATAAAGGTACGAATCTGGACTTAATGTAGAAACAAAGGCATACAGTAGCACTCTCAAAATTAAAATGAACAAGCCGCTAGCCCAGATTGTCAACAGCTACGGTTTGTCCTATTTTAGACTGAACTATATTTTAGGCTCATGTATGAAGCACAGTAGGCCGTTAGGTACTACAGATAAAGCCTAAAGCTCGTATCTAGTGCTTAACGTAACGACAACCCGTTTTCATTATTGAACTGGGACTGCGGTATAAACTTTGATGAATTGCAAATGGCAAACTTTCTTATCTTTGAATAAAACTGAATATTATTTGGAGTTCCATTTGGCTATGAGATGTCATTTTATTATGGACTAGCACTTCGCCCGCGACTTCGTCCACGCTGTATTTTTCTTAAGAAGTCCTAAGTTTTATTTGGGCAAATTATATACTAAAACCTTCCTTGAGAACCACTCTATCCTTTGGTACAAACAACATGAAATTCGGTGCAGTACTTTTTGAGATTATCGCGAACAGACAGACAGACGCGGCAACTTTGTTTTGTAATATGTAGTGACAATGAGAGATTTCCTAAGAAAAGCTATCAGGGATAGCTCTGAGAAACAAATTGCACGTTACCCAACACAAGGTATTTCTTCTGTATCGTGGGTCCATTTAAACAGCCAGAGATATATGATCATGATTAAAGATCAAACGGTGCTTGAATATATGACCTATTATAATTATACTTGGGCAAGATTAGCAGAAACAATGTGCGCTAATGTGAATCGTGACAACTTACTTTATCAAACTAAACTTAGCCGACCACATTGGCAAGTATAAATTATTGTCGTAGCGTTAAATCAGGCACAGTTCGTGCTTCGTATGTACGCTCAGTAGTTCGTTTTGACTAGTTCTGAGGCTGACTGGAATACATAAAGCGGACACCTACGTACCTAACCCACTTTTGAAACTTCTGACAATTGAATAAAATCGATTCAAGATTGAATTAAGATAACAAAGTAATAAATATAAAACTTTCCTTTTATACGACTAGCAGTGGTGGACTTTATAATCCATTGTTATGGGGCCCACAATTCAAAACCTGGGTTCATTGACGTAATAGGATTGAATCCCTTGTGATAAACCGCAGTTGCAGAAGTTAACATATTATGACAAACAGAACGTAACACATTGTTAATATCAAAAACAGACAACTACAGACTGTTAATTAATACTTCACAGAATCAAGTTAATTATATAAGTTTTAAAATTTAAAATAAATTATGTAAGCGAAGGGGTTTGCTCCCAGAGTAATTATAACAGGGGTTTTCCGCTTGCAATGAAAGTTAAGTCACATAAATTGTGTCGGACGAGGTCGGCTCGCTGTGCAGCCGTTGATTTGCTGCTTGATATAATGTAAGGACCAAAAGTCTTATTAAATGTAAGATATAGGGAAAATTATCTTTCCTTGTAATTGTCGAACATGTTTGTAGGTAAGCCTACATACTCGGAGCTTTGAATGCTTGCATAATATTTTATTCTTAAGCAAAGTTATTGACACAGACGTAATTGTACTTCATTTACATATAAATCGTTTACACTTTAAACTCTTGAACGTGTTTCTCGCCAGGATAGCTGTTTGTTGTTATAACTGTATCGCAGAGACCGTCAACCTTGGAGACGGTATTAGGAATAAAGAAATTCCCCGGGCGAAGTCGTGAAATGGCCACTTTATTCCCGCAAATAAAGTTGTGCTGAGATATTTGTTATTATGTAAATGTGATAGTGGAAAGCGGGTTGGTAAATAAATATGACGATCCAGCGATTGCCGGACGGACGAATCTCGGTAACCCCGGTTAATCATTTTATTTGTGTTTTTATGTGGACGTTATTAGCAAAAAACGAGCTAAGAATGTGTCGGACTCTCACACGAAAGGTTCCGTACCATAAACCGAATAAAACACGCTTCTTGTATGGGAGCCCCCTATAATTTTTAATTTAATATTTTTTTTATTATTGGTTGTTGTATGGCGGCAATAGTAATACATACTTTTGAAAATTTCAACTGTCTACCTATTATGGTTCTTGTGATGCAGCCCGCTGACAGACAGATGGACGGTCGGAAGGACGGACAGCGGAGGCTTAGTAATAGGGTTCCGTTGGTTATCCTTCGGGTATGGGACCCTAATAACGAAAGAATAGCAAATAGTTTCCAACACTCAAAATAATGCTACCTACGGGCTAAGAACTAGTGTACCTCTGGCCATCGTCAAGACAAGCCAAAGGAAACGGAGCACTGTCTACTTATAAATTAGAGGACTAATGAAACACTCTTATGCTACGGCTACACTATCGTGATAACGCGAACTATTCTTCGCGCGTTCTCTCTCGCACACTTCTCAACGTCTTGCTGTGCAACAGATAGCGCGCGAAGCATAGTTCGCGTTATCGCGATAGAGTAGCCATAGCATTAGTATTACTTGTCTAGCTTTACCTTATTACGTTGATTTTAGGTACTCATTCAATGATGATCATTAAAACCAGCTAGGCTACTAGCTAGGCTGCTTCCTGTAGTACTAGATAGCAATATAGTTCCATGAACATTTTGAAAGTAAGAGCTTTGAAGATTTAAGATTTCTAGACCTATGGATATAGAATCGAGATTTAATATTTATTTAAACAGCAAAAGCAAAACAGCAAATGTTTTGATGTTAATTTCCTTAATCATAGTTTCTTTAATCTGGTCAGCACTAGGTCCTTTTTGATCTAGATAATGGACCTAGTGTATCTACTAAATATTGTCAACTGCCCTAAAAGGAGGATAATGTTTTTGGTATATCTACCTACATCTAGAGAACACAATACAAAATGTTCATAATATTTCGTACAAAATAAAAAAAAGTTGTTCCGTATTGGAGCCACAGTGGGACAGGCGCTGAATTTTAAAAGCGTCGTTTGTGAATGCTTTGGTTTTAGTACCTACTTAAATGTAACATCACAATGTATTTATGTTCTTCTTGTCATCATAGCGGCACAAACCATTCGCAAACTGTATCATGATAGCTCATGCCGTCCCATCAAAATATAGATACCTGGTCTTCCATTATGTTAGTAAATTATACAAGTTGACATACTCGTAGTTTGTCAGGTGTGATATGACGAGCTGAAAGCTAATAAACATTATGGAACGGATAACTAAGTATAGGCTCATGCGTATTTAACGAATTAATAAAAAATGGAAAAGGAACGCACTATGAGAGAAATTCACTGCATTGTGAGTCTAAAATAAGATAGGAACCATTTTTAGGGTAACCAACGGAACCCTATTACTAGGCCTCTGCCGTCAGTCCTTCCGTCCGTCCGCCCGTCCATTCGTCTCTCTGTGTGTCAGCGCGCTGTTTCTCAAGAACCGTAATCTAGACAGCCGAAATTTTCACAGATTGTGTATTTCTATTGCCGCTATAACTACAAATAATAAAAACTTTTTTGCAAAAAAATAAAAACCGACTTCCAAAAACTTAAAAAAATGACTTTAATTTGGGAAGTCGGTGTTTAAAACCGAAAAAACCAAAAACACCGACTTCCGAAATTAAAGTTATTTTTGGAAGTCGGTTTTATTTTTTTGTAAAAAAGTTTATTTTTTATTTTTCACTTTTTAGTGGTACTTGCGTACCACTAAATAGTACCACAAACACAGCGTGCTGGCGTGATGTTATATTATGAACTGGTGTAAACAATCAACAGACATGCGATTTCAGAAATCCCGATCCATTTGCTATCATTTATTGAAGAGTTCCCTTGCCTACCTCCGACGTTCTTCATCAGATCTTCACCAAATTTAAATGGGACCAGTCCGAGAAAATAATAATAATAATAATAAAATATTTTTATTGACTCAAAGAAAAAAAAATACTACTCTTCCAAGCAAAAAAGAATCATCCAAATCGTTTAACAATTGGCGAAAAAATTGGCGTTTAACAATTGGCGAAAATATAGCTGAACAAACATTTTTCATCAGACCTGACTGACTTATACCTTCCATCATCAGCTCAGCAACATGAGATGATGATTACCAGGCACAAATATCTCAATTGCGTTAGAAAGTTTACGAAAAACATTGAGTGTGCTTATAAAATTTGAGGGTTTCCCTCAATTTTTATGGGATCCCATCATCAGATTCTGACTTGGTGACAACGGAACCACCTCAGGAGTATAGGCTTTCGAATAAAAAAAGAATTTTAAAAACGGTCCAGAATTGGCAGAGAAATCGGTGAACATGCATAAAAAAAAAGATACATAGAGCGGAACATAGAACCTCCTCCTTTTTGAAGAAGTCGGTTAAAAATTAAGGTTTTGTGTGAGAGTCCGACTCGCAATTGGCTGGTTTTTGGAGTAAGCGTGTTGAAAAAATATTGTCTAATGTGGTGGTACTTATTTTATTTATTTATTTTATTATTTATGTACACACAGAACAATAGTGTAATTTAACATTATAAATATTAGTACAAAGGTACTGCTTATTTCTAATGAAATTTCCTCCAGCAGACCTGCGACAGGAGAAATGAAAAAGAAATGTAGACAAAAGTGTGTAAGAACAAGACAAGAAGAGTGTGTAAAGCCTTAAAATTAAATTAACAGATAAAAATAAAATATACATAAAATATATACCTATACCGAACACAATATTATAAAATAAATATATACATATATATATATATACATATATAACTAATAAATAATAATAATAAATAATAAATAAATTTATTCAAATAAAAAAAAAAAAAAAAAAAAAAAAAATGTTTACAAAAAAGTTTACATTTAGCCAACAGTGATAAGATTTCCATACAATTATGATGCCTGAAAATGAACTAAAACTAATATATTATTATTATTATAGGTGCAAGTTATGGTGGTTCGGAATTGCAATGTTATGTAGCAACCAGCCCGATCTAGGTTAATTTAAACCTGTGTTTCAGGCCACCACTTTACAATTCAACTACATTGGTGCAGTAATATTTAAAGGTTAACTAAATAAAAATAAAGAATCTTTTAACAACTACGAGAAAAAGCTTAATAAGTACCTTAATATCTAAAAACTAAGCTTATGTAATTATACAAAAGTAAAAAATTACGAGGGAAACAAATATCATCATGCCAAGATTTCTAGAAGTTGTTCTGTGTCTGTGTAATGTAGAGTCTCTAAATATTCACACAACATTTTACTACATTTTTTATACCTTACACTATAGAAACTTAGAACCTTGTTGAGCCTGTTATATAGAAAAGGTCCCAAGAACAGATAAAAACGATTAGCAAACGCATGTCTAGTTTGAGACTTAATGCAAACCAAGTCCTTTCTTCTTTTGTCAGAAGGCACAGGATCAAAAGGAAGTGCAGTGTGCTGGTGAAGTACTATGTTTAAAATAAATAATTGCCGTACTGTAAGCACCTTACATGCTGCGTAAAGCTGGTGCGTAGGAAATTTAAAAGGGCGAAATGTAGCAACCTTTAGAATTGCTCTTTGAGCACGCTCTAACGGGAGTAAAATTGTTTTTGCCGCACCACCCCAAGAAGTTATGCAATATGTAAGAATGGATTGACACAAAGCTAAATAGACCTGTTTAATTAATTTAAAGTCGGCTATGTTCCGTAAATTCTTAAAAACATATATTAATTTGCGCACTCTCGAACACAGTAAATCGATATGTTTACGGAAATTTAAATTTGAGTCAATGGTGACACCTAGATATTTTAAATGGTCAGCTATAGCTAAAGTGGGGCAAGAACATGCAGTGTCAGCATACGTGCAACCATTATGTGCGCGAATGTTTAGATTAGTAAGCGGTATGTTAGTATTTCTCATTGTAAATATAACATAATTGGTTTTATCTGTATTTAATGTTAGGAGATTATTACGGAGCCAATTAGTCACAATGTTAAAACCATTTTGGGCATATTCATAGACCTCCACTCTTGATTTAGCTGAAAATAATAGAGCGGTGTCATCCGCATAAGATATTATCACACCATTTTGGAGTGAGAGGCTGCATAGATCATTAATATAGATTAAAAATAAAGTAGGGCCCAAAATGCTACCTTGTGGTATACCAAAACTACTATTTTTAAGTTCAGAGCTTGTGTGCTGACCAATCTTAACACACTGATGACGATCGCTGAGATAATCAGAAAATAGCAGAAGTTGTTCACCCCTTATCCCAAGTGTTTCAAGCTTGTGCAAAAGTAAAGTACAAGAAATTGTGTCGAAAGCCTTGGCAAGGTCTAGGAAGATCCCAATTGTGTGCATACCATTGTCTAGGTTGGTAGTAACATAGTTAGTCAATTCGTGAACTGCTTGGCTAGTTGATCTTTTGGCCCTAAAACCAAATTGACTGTCTGATAATAGTCTGTTATCTTCTAGATATTTTACCAATCTACTGTTTATAATTTTTTCTAAAATTTTTGAGAGGCCTGTTAACACTGAAATGGGTCTGTAGTTATTCACGTAGTTTTTATCTCCAGATTTGAATACAGGTGTGACCACAGCCTTTTTAAGCAATTTTGGGAATATTCCTTTTGATAAGCATAGACGAAAAATGTGGGTTAGAGGAGGGGCAAGTAAGTATTTAAATCGTTTAAGTATATTATTAGGTATGTCATCCCACCCAGTAGCACAAACATCCTTTAACCCGTTTATAATTCTGACTACTTCATTAACGTCGGTATCTAATAAAACAAAAGAATTTAGTGTAGAGGATGTCGTGGTCGAGTTTTGTTGGGAAATAATTCTTGAATTTAATGATTTTTCAGCCAAGTTTTTTCCAACGTTAACAAAAAAATGGTTTGCTTTATTGATTGCTTCGGATGGGCTTATCTCTGTTGATAGTATATCAAGCGGAGGTTCGGCATTTTTTGATCTAAATGTATGAGTTTTAACAAATTTCCATATAAGTTTACTATTTTTTCCCACCTTCTGTAATTCATTTTTATCATACTGATTTTTTAGTTTTTTCAAAAGATTATTACAGAAATTCCGATACCTTTTATAAGTTACAGAGAGTACTTCGTCATCAGGAGCAAGTTTTAATTTTAGGTGCAGTTTGTCTCTATGCCTTATACAACGAACGAGACCGGGTGTGATCCAGGGCTTAATACAACTATACTTTCTAGGCATTGTTTTAGAGAACGTGTTTGTCCTTAATGCAGATTGTAGTGAGTCTATGAAATACTTTAAACAACTATTTGCATCGTCTGAATTATAAACAGGGTCAAAATTAATACTGCGTATGTCCTTTTCGAGATTTGTCATATTGACTTTAGTGTAGCTACGCATGCAGTTTTTTCTAGGTGAATTTATTTGTAATGATAATAAAACAGCTTGATGATCAGTAAGCGTAGAATTAGTAACCAATGTTTTGGATGGATTTTTTGATTTTAGAATGATATGATCTAAGCATGAGCCACTCTGATGCGTGGGGTGATAGTGAGCTGGTAGGAGTCCGTGAAATGAGCAAATATTGAGATAATTATGTACATGAGTGTCTGTTTTCCCGGAAGCAATGTTAATGTTAATATCACCCAAAAGTATAATGTTTTTAAAAGATGTAATGTTTTTTAAGTTAGTGTCGAGTGAGTCCAAAAATCTGTCCATATTTTGAGAAGGAGGCCTATAAATAGCCACGACTACCGTGTCGGGAACAATTTTAATTAT
Source organism: Lacanobia oleracea (assembly GCA_950371165.1). Taxonomy (NCBI): domain Eukaryota; kingdom Metazoa; phylum Arthropoda; class Insecta; order Lepidoptera; family Noctuidae; genus Lacanobia; species Lacanobia oleracea. The sequence goes on from OX493393.1 coordinate 10,255,160, forward strand.
TAAACAATTACTGTCGAGGAAAACAGGTTCCTCCCTTACTGTTGTTAAATTATTTTTGACATAAACTACTAATCCATCGTTCTGGTTTATGTTCCTGTTAGTTCTGTAGGAATAGTAACCGTCAAGAGATGGTAAGTTGGCCACCTGTTTTGACAACCAACATTCTGTTAAGACAAGAATATCACAGTTTATGTCAATGTTCTGCAATAACACTTCAAAACCGTTCATGTTACGATTTATGCTGCGAATATTCTGCGTGAGCAGGGTTAAGGTTTTGTCACCAGAAGGAAGAAGGTGTTTACAGTCCTCAACATTACAGATTTTAGACTCCGACACAGAAAAACTATCTAGATCGCAAATTAGATGATTTGTCATGACAGTTACAAAAAAAAAGAGAAAAATAAATACAAGCTACCTGTTTATCTGCTAACTAAATAAAGTGTTAAGTGGCGCTCTTAGGCGCCTTCATAATCTATTGAGTTTATGTAATTCATTTCTGCATGTTTGCGGGCCGGGCAACCTACATCACCAGTTGGATGGTCACATTTTCTCTTGAAGCGCTTGCACGTCGCACATTGAGGGGGAGAAACTTTGCTGCTGCAGTCCTTGAAGGAGTGTCCACTTTCTCCACAGTGGTTGCAAGTAGGATTCGTTTCCCGGCAAAACTTTGCTGCGTGTCCGAACTGCTGGCAATTGAAGCACCTGGTGACTATTGTGAAATCTCTAACAGGGCATGATGTCCAATTGATGAAAATTCGGCTCTGATTAATTATAATTTTTCTTATGCTAGCGGGTAGTTCCAAGATGTAGTTGCAAGTGGGAAGATCTTTTTTGCCCGATTTATGGCTTAATTTGATGCACTCAAGGAAGGACTCACGAGTCATATGCGGTAACTTGTCTGATAAGTTCTGCTCGTAAATACAGTCGAATACTTCCTTTTCAGTAAGGGCTACGGGGACACCAACGACAGCTATCCTAGGGCGGCGTTTAGAAGGTTCTTCTATTGTAAGGCCCGATGATACCAGTTTTTCCGAGTTCTTGAGTTTATCAATATCGCCTTTATTTTCGGTGCTGATCAGAACGCCCCCATTCTTTACTTTTTTCAGGCCACGGACATGAAGCTTAAGTTGTTCTGGGGAGATGATCTTTTGGACAAGTGACTTGGTGTCGTCACTTGTTTGGGTCTTATCGCTCGGATAAATGGCGACTGATCTCAAATTAGCAGGACGGACGAAGTTATCCGTACCTTTCTTCACCATGCTAGCGTAAGAAGTATTCATCGATGGATTCAACTTAGCCTCTACAACCTCTCTGAACTGCTGAAGAGAGTTCACAACATTCTGGTGAGCCTGAAGGTGTTGGATTGTGGTATGAGCCTGGATCGTTTTTGACTTCAAAGATTGGTATAAAACGGCCATCTGAGAAGTCCCACTGGAGACTTTCCGGCAGAGAGTGGTAACTCGAAGCTTCTGATCCGAGTTCATTTTCCCATCACCGACGATCGTGCAAACTTCGTTCAGAAGCCCATCTATAGATCCTAACCACTTCTGGATCTCCGACGTACTGATGACTTCAGTCGGCAATTCTTTTTCCGCGGGTGCTGGTGGGTTTGGGGCGCTCGGTGGTACTGGTTGGGTAGGCGTCGGCGGAGGACTTCGTCGTAGTAATTGGCTACGACCAAACGGGCTCGATCCTGGGTTTGACATTCTAACAGAAACACTTTATTTAATGTTTATAAAAACTATTTAGTTCATCTTGCTTAATCGGTAAAAACCTACTGACACACGCGACACACTTTAATGTTACACTGACGGAGCAATAATTATATTTATTTATCGTAATTGTTATTACATAATAATCAATTACAGAAAACACGTCCGCTTTGTCTCGCGTCTCGTAAAGCGATCCATACCTATCATCCATCCATAACTATCATAGTTGAGAGGAAAGATAGTGCTCTTTAAGACGATTCTTAAAAAGAGAAATAGATTTTAAATCTCTAATGCTAGGCGGAAGTGAGTTCCACAACCTAACTGCATGGACAGAGAAAGAGTAAGAATAGTAGCTGGTTTTATGAGGATGGGTGTTAAGGATAGATCTGAGGTGTGATCTGCACGGAGCGTCACTAGGCCGAGCGTAAGAAATACGCTCACGCAGGTAAGAGGGATAAGAAGGGTTATGAAGGATGTTGAAAAGGAGACAAAGAATCCGAGTGTTCCTGCGAAGACGGATAGGGAGCCACTTGAGTTCCATGCGAAGGTGAGAAACATGATCATACTTGCGTAGACCAAACACAAATCGAATACATAAATTTTGCAGTCGCTCAAGCTTGTTTAATAGCTCCTCAGTAGCATCCAGGTAGCAGGCGTCGGCATAATCTATAATCGGCTGAATTAGAGATTGGGCCAAAGATATTTTCGTCTTTAAAGGTAAGACAGACTGAAGGCATTTCAGCGAATGAAATGAAAAATACACCTTACGGCTAACCTCATTGACCTGCGTACGCCAGGAAAGATTGGAGTCAATAATAACACCCAGATCTTTAGCAGTGTCAGTGTAATCAATACGGACGCCATCGAGATATAAAGGCGGAATCGATGAAACAACAGCAGCAGTGCGAACGTATCTGCTACCTATGATCATGGCCTGAGATTTCGTTGGGTTGATCTGCAAGCCAAATGACCTGGCCCAACTGCTGATAGAAGACAAATCATGATTCATAGCAGCAATGGCCGAATCCATGTCAGCTACAGTAAAGTGTCGGTAAAGCTGCAGGTCATCTGCATAAAGATGGAAACTGGAAGAGATAACTCTGGTAACGAAGTTAATGAAAATCGAAAAAAGAAGAGGAGAGAGAACGCTACCCTGAGGAACACCCTCAGTGAGGCTACACCAATCAGAGAAGGACTCATCAAGGCGGACACACTGAGAGCGATCCCGAAGATATGAATTAAACCAGGCTATAGCGGAAGAAGAGAGATTAATAGATTTGAGTAAACCCAGCAAGATGTCGAAATCCACTGAGTTGAAGGCGCTACTAAAGTCAAGCAATACAAGGACAGTCAACGATTTATTCTCCATAGCCCAGCGGATATCGTCAGTTACTTTAATAAGTGCAGAAACTGTACTGTGACCCGCTCTAAAACCGGATTGAAAGGGGGATATTATCGAGTTCGACGTTAAGAAAAAAGATAGCTGTCTATGAACCAAGTGCTCAAACACTTTAGAAAGAAATGGAAGAATAGAAATAGGTCTAAAATGAGTTAATAAAGATGGATTATTAGTTTTGGGTAAAGGTATAATGTGAGCCTGTTTCCAGACCGACGGAAAGGAGCAAGCGGTAAACGAGTGATTGAAAATGTGAGTGAGAACAGGAAGTAATGAAGGAAGGATAAGAAAAATCATTCTGGAGCATAATTTATCATTACCAACTGCAGAAGAAGTAATAGCAAGAATAGATTTCTTAACGTCATCCTCGGTAACATCGCTAAATTCAAAGTGAGGACATTGTGGCAATGGCAAACCAGAAATACTTTCCAGTGTCGCAGCTTTAACACAAGGATCAAGAGAAAAGGGAAGGTGAGAGAAATGCTTATTCAGCTCATTGAGATTAACATCCTTACACTGGCTGATAGAAGATTTGCCTATGCCAACAGACTTCAGAAATTTCCATACATCGGAAGAACTGCGGTTGTCGAGTTGTTCATGAAAAAAGCGTCTTTTAGCATCTTGACACAGATGCCTGCAGCGATTACGTAGAGATTTAAAATAAAAGAGGTTCAGCTCTGAAGGTCTGCGCTTATATCTGCTCTTAGCTTTATCCCTACGAGCCATAAGCTCTCTTATTTGAGGCGTAATCCATGGTGCAGGGTTATGTTTTACTTTGATGCGTCGGATTGGGGCATGCTTGTCATACAAATCGAGGACAGTCGTGTTAAAGAACTTCACTTTACCATCGATGTCCCCGATCTCAATCAGAGGGGTCCAGTCAAGATCGCCGGCAGCACGCTGCAATGCCTCCAGGTCCATGCCCTTGTAATTACGGAGGTATAAAAGTTGGGGCTTACGCTTGGGAACACGGATACGATACGAAAGATAAATGAGATCGTGGTAAGAAAAAGTAGCAGTAAGTTGACCATGGTTACATACATTAGTGGGAGAGGAAACAATCATAAGATCCAATAAAGAGGGCGTACAATTAGGAGAAAAGTGAGTTGCAGAAAGAGGCAAGACTTGAAGATTGAAAGAAGACATTGAATTGAATAATTAATTAACTTTACTATCGGCCACAGTTCCGCTTGCGATTTTCAGATATGTTTGGCAGCAAATTAATGGCCTATATGACTGTTTTAGAGTTGTTTCAAAGCGATGAACTGTTTTGTGTTGAAAAGATTTTTGTTCCCTTATTGGAATACATACCTTTCATATGTAACTACGTTCTGCATTAGAATAACTTTCTCATTGCTCTTGATTCATACCATAATGTTACGCTTAGCCAAATATTTTTCATAACATCACAAATGTCTTGCCTATTACTAAAGTAAATGCACAAGCCATTCTATCTTTATTGATTAGTGTCATTGAGCAAGCTTCAATGCTGTTAAATATTTAACAGTCGGAGAATATGTATATTTATGAGGGTCATTTAGGTACATTGCACTGTAACCATTCTGTAACTACAGTGACTTTACTAAGGAGTTGTAGCGCCATCTGTGGGAGGGTGAAGATAGTAAAGTTGTTGGAGCAACAGGCGGATGACAAACGCCATCTAACGGAGGGTGGTACAAATAGTAAGCTTGCTTGGCGCTCGGGAAAACCCGAAAACCTTTGTGGATGGAAAGTGAACTACTTCGGTAGAAGGTCGACTAAAGCGACATCTAGGTATTTTTCATTTCCATTGAACGTTGCCAAGATAAAACATCCGGACTAGTAAAGGATATTCCTAGTTCTGCTGCGAAAACCAGAGGGCTTTTCCCTGACGTTTCCGGCTTCAGCGTCAACCTCTATACGTACAGAGTTTGCACGTAACTACTTACTTACTATGAATGAATCCTTAAAGCCACATCAAATGTAACGACCGATATGAATTCCGTTCGTATTGTGAGTCGTATAAAAATTTTACAACTTCGCGTAGAACACACCGTCATGAAATCAATTTTAGGACCGTTTTAAGGGTTGCTATGGTTATGTGCTATCAGTGAAAGTCTATTTAAAAAACAGCTCGGCGATCGGCAAGGTCACCGCAGTAAAGTGAGGCTTGGTTGGTTCAATATGAATATGTGATTATTAAAAAGCTTAGAATCGATATTTAATCACATTGCCATAAATAGTTTCAAGTCTTATTTGTAAAAACTTTCAAGTATAATATTATGCTTACTGATTAACAGATTATAAATTATCGTTAGAGTTTAAAACTAGTTACAAGGTACAAGTTGCATGAATAAGCTTGAGAAAATAAACCAAACGATGCTATTGATCCGTAGTTAAAGCTGCGAATGAGTAGTGAAAAGCATGGTCTGGTATGAACAATCAGATGCAGTCCTACAAACCTAGGTAACCATTCACACAAATTCATCGGCCACTTTAAACAGACCTGCGCGGTAGTGACCTAGGCCGCGAATGCAAAGCTCCAAATATAGAACACAGTTTTACACTGAATTTGATATTTAGGTATTTTTAATGTCTAGGTATTTCCAGAATAAAATTTTGCAAAAGTTATTGAACTAAGTGTTGTGAAGGAAGGGTTAACCTTCATTTCAATTTCCTTACAATTTATTCTCAGAACGCTTAGAGATTTAGCTACTACGTACTTATCCGTCCTTATTATTCTAAAGGGGTCATGCAACACATGTGTGGTTGTCATAATGTTCAGTATAAACAATAGCGGTTATTTTATCTGAGATCCTAGTATTTACTATGCAAAAGCCGGCCGAGCCTGCAGCCGGGGCGCGGGGTGCGCGACCGCCGCGCCACGCGATCATTTTGCACCGACGGGCGGGCGGGGTGCACGTCGAGCAGGAACCTCCGCCCGCGCCTCCCACGGCCCTCTATACTACAACCTCGTTAGTCAAGTGACGTAAAGCCTCCATATAGACGCGCACAGTGAATGAGTACGTACGTTATTGAGGACAACGTGGAATCGTTGCATTGGATTTGTAGTGTTCGGACAAATAAAAGATAACCTTGCGAGGTGCATTTATTATTCAGTGACTGCGCCTCAGCCGTACATACAGCCAGGATGGCGCCCTGTACAGGTAAGTTTTTCTATGGGATTGTTTTCCCATCAGATTTCACAAAGTCACACGAAGCTAAGCTATGAATAAAGATTTTTAAGTGTCAACTTGTAGATGCGCACACGTATTTAGTGATGTGTTTTCCAGTCAATTTGTATTTACAAATTATAATCCGCTTTGTGGTTAAGGTTCAAAATGCAATGACAGAAAGCACAATGAATTGCAATCACTAGCGGGCTGCATTTTCCGAGGTGCGCAACTCCTTTCTGCTATTTTTACCGCCGGCATGCTTTGATTCGGTCTGCTTTTTTGTAACCCTAAGCCTGGTACATTAGAAAATGGAATTGGTATCGTATTACAATATATTATGTTGATTACGGATAAGAGTAACATTGAAATGGGAATTCATATGTATTTGTAGCGTAATCAAATTTACCTTGTTGTTGGTACTTACAGCAGTACAGCACAGGATAATATTAGTGTAGATTCTAATTTGTAAAATTAAATTGCTGCTGGTGTCGCACAAACCGCGTAAGTACTGTCCGCAGGGTAGTTCCACAGTAGTCAAGTACTAAAACGATTGGAGTAGCAGTGAGTAGTGTGGAAAGGGCCGGTGGCGGTCGTAAGCGCTATTTACGGCGCGAACGGTTCATTTACCGCCGGTCACTTTATTGCTGGCGTGAACTTTACTTAATGCACAGCTCGACCTGACAGCAAACAACGCACGACACTAAATTGATTCAGTTTGGTTTAATAGAAGCGAAAGGTTCAGGCCTAAAGTGCTGCTGAGTGCTAGGCCTAATGGGCACCTACATGCCAACATTGATGAACTAACCTACTCCAATTAAGGAAGTTCGAGTTCAACAAAACCACGTTTCGCTTGATACTTTTTAACAAGTCAGCCGAGTTTGTATCTGCTTCTTTTTATTTTATTTCTGGAGTGTTTATTATACATGGTGAAATACTTATTCAATCTTCACTTAAGAAGCGTGACCGAAATTAATAATCATTATAATCGTAAGGTTTCCTAGCTACACGTCAGATTAAAATATAAGCCTCGCTGGCAATTCGTAATCGCTCGTATGGCATCGGCTGGACTCGACGCGTCGGCGTCGACATTTTTCATTCCACATTCACACCGCAGACGTTTTTAATGGACTCATAAAAGCTGTACCACTTATTTATATGTAAATGTGGTCTTGTCTTGCTTGGCGATAGGAAAACACACAAAACAATGTACCTACTTACGTTAGAACCGTAGCCTGGGTCGGCAGTTCGATAGTAGTTGTGCCAACTCGATTAATGGCACCGGAGCCCAATGTAATCGAGAAACGTTATTTACATTACACTAGTCTACATTTCTTTCGGCCGAATAAGTGTGTGTTGTAGCCTGACTGGACCGAATAAGTGTGTGTTGTAGCCTGACTGGACCGAATAAGTGTGTGTTGTAGCCTGACTGGACCGAATAAAGGTTTTACTGCCGCCGCCGCTGTTTACATACTTCATATTAGCGTGATTAAATGAAGTATTGACGTCACACAATATTATTTTATGTTCGAGGCTCTACGATTTTCTTTCTCCTACAAACAAAGAACGGTTTACTTATAACGGTACATTGTATTTCACTAAGCACGAGTAGCACATTTAAAAATAAACCCAACATAGTGCCAACGGAGTATGGCGATAAGGTTCCGTAGGGTTGTGTTACGTCTTAATGCCACTGTGTTGTTTGGACGTTCGCAGCTTATTTACTAGCTCGGCCGCGGACCTATTTGCTATTTCTGTGATACAATTATTTTAGTTTGGATAGGCTGTGTTTGAAGTACATGTGTGATTTAGGTACTCCTTACTTATTTATTTAACCATTGTAACTAATATACAATGACCTTACATTTGAATAAATAACTTTAAATTTCAAAATGATTCATGAACGATTTTCTAGTTCCTTATCGACGAAATTCAAAGTAATTTCAGTCTGACGAACGATGGTATGTAGAATAAAAGATTCACAAAATACAGTCACAACATTTTGAATAACTGCTAGTCTGAACATTAAAGAAGAAGGCATTACATATTTTATTCGTAGAAAACGGCCAGAATGGCGTGTAAGCTGTTTCGCTGGAACTACATAAGTAAGCGTTTCTAAGGTCGCGAAGTAAAACGTTGCCTCGTACAATGTCACACAGTTTAGAATTATGTGCTTGCAGCGGCTTGGCTATGTTGAGAATCGATACTAATTCAATGGCTGAATAGAATTCTGAATCATTGTTATGTGAAAACAGAATGGGTTCAATATTATCATTGGAAAAGATGTTCGTTTGAAAAGCGGTTGTCGATGATGGGGTCAGGCTTATTGATAACAAAAGAGATTATTGTTAGAGAGTCTTGAAAACACAGGATTATCGTTATTCCCTTTACGGTGTACTTAGATAGCAAAAGGAGCTTTTTATTTTAGCAATAGATCTATATGCGCAATAATTTTGGACAAATGTGCCCTAATTATTATTTTTTCGAGTTAGTTAGGCCAATGATGAATACTCGACGCATACGTAATGATATGCTAATACCCAGTTTATCATAATTACGTTTGAGGGCGTATGCTGAGCAAATTAGCCTAATAACCACCATTGTGTGCCCCATGGACTAAACACGTGGATGCTAAACGTTGATTGTGTATGATGATTCAGTATTTCTTTGGTTTGCAGTTTTAGGCTAATAGTTTTTGTCGTCTTTTTCTGAAACACGAAAAGCACGCTAGGCCGTTTATCCCGGCTGTCATCTTTGGCAGTTTTTACAGACTGTCAGACGCCAGAAAATCTCACAGCAGCCCATCCAAGAAGTACCGTGTTACCCAGTGACTGGAGGTCAGATAGATAGTCGCTACACGTGAGATACGTGTACTCAGCTGAATCTCGCACTAAGCGTTTTCAGACGTCTTTTATAATGCGCACAGCAAAGGAGTGGAATTCTTTGCCTGCGTCGGTGTTTCTAAAAGCTTACAACCCTAATTTCTTCAAAGTTAGAGTGAACAGGCTCCTTCTGGGTAAGCTCGCTCCATCGTAGACTTTGTCTCTGTCATCTCTGACATAGACTAGAGTCAAGAGCAAACCCATTACAAATAATAAAAAAAAGAATCTCGCTTGATGAGATGCTGACCTCAATATAGTTGGGAAAAGGCTAGGCAGATGATGAGTATTTGTCGTTTTTATATTGTTATTTCTAAATTAATAGCTTGTTCCAGTAGCTTTGCCCACGTGACCTACCTCACAGGATTAATAATAGCCATATCTACTCAACGATAGACACTCGTTGAGGCTTTTTTCATTAATGACTGAAAAGAAAGAACAATTAATTGCCAATTTGCCTTAAACTTTTCAGCTATATATTCTAGAGATTAACAAACAGTGATAGAAAATATTAGTAATTATACCTCTTAAGATAATCTTGAATTATGAATTTAATAAAGTTAGTTGAACCGAGTTTGTCACCCTGACAACACTCACAAAAATCAGTCGGATGAAACCGACTTCATATTGGTAGTTACTAGCTGCATATTAAGTACTTAAGTCAGTTTTATCGTAGTAACCTAACGCTTTTAATCATTTATATCATAAATCTCATTTTTCGTTCTTGTAAATATCGTTATTTGAATAAATATTTATCATATTCGCATGTTTAACCTTTGTACGCGCTGTTTGAAACTAGTTTTTTTTTATTAGATTTTATTTGTTACCTACAACTCATGTTCATAAAAATAAAGAGTTATCACTTGGTATGGATAAAAAAGGCCTAATATTGAAGGACAAAAATGTTTCGTAGCCCTTGCTACGCCGCACCGCCGCTACGAATGGTCTACGACGGCCTACGCCGCTTTTTCTCGTAGGCGTCGTTCGTAGATTGACCTATAATGTTGGTATGGGTTCGTTGCTACGCTTTTGGAATCGTTATATCTGGCCAAAATACCACCTATTTTGTGATAAAATACCCTTCAGGATCATAAAGGTAAATCAGACACATGATTACTCACATATTTGTTTGAAGTTACAGAATAGAGGAATGTTATAGGTGTGTGCTACTGTATACATATAATTTGCATGTCGAATGGTTTAGCAGTATGCTACTTTCAAAGGCAACGCTTCATGGAACTGAATCATTTACGTAAACAAAAGCTAATAACTAATAGAAATTGAAGTTTCTGGCTGTGTAGTACTGAGTACCTAGTTACTTTCGGAATTACTACGTAAATGTAGTTCGAAGTAACTATTGATTATTCAGTCAAATGACACGACTAACTGCAACAAGGCTAAAGCTATCAACTTCTTAGTTTTCGCGATTATTCTTACAAATTCTGTTCCAAAAATACTGACCTGCATATACTCGTACATATATCGGTCTATTCATTTAGGATCCCACTGTCAGGCTAAAGCTTTAATTAATATCACAACATTCTCCTTTTTTCGAGCAGACCTAAAAATGTTCTCGACCTATTCAATAGGCAAACCTATTAGGTACATTATCTATAAGAGATTACACAGAAGGGCAGAATAATAGCGTCCTTATTTTTTATACTGCCTCCCCGCCTGTCTATTCTCGTCTGTGCATTTATCACTTAAATAATAATAGAAATAAAGTGTCGCCGAGACTGTGTCGGCGTCGGGCAGACGGGGCTGATCGCCGAGCGAGCGTCTAACCCGACGACGGCGCGACGGTGTCGGCCAGGGCAGCAATAACTGGCATCTACAATGTGTTGTTCGAGTGTTTATCTACACCAATTTATCGGTATACAAAGTTTTCTGAGGTATCAGTCTCTCTTCATCTGCCTAGTCTTTTCCCAACTAAATTGGGGTTTGCTTACAGACAAACGGGGGGCGAGTGGGTTTAGGAGAATCATAATATTAATCAGACAACAATCTGTCAAATATAATTTTCATCTTTATCGCTAACGCATTAGGTTCAAGGTTGATTGGGAAAATTTTGACAGTGACAGGTAGCATGATTTGTTTTCTGATTCTGTTAAAGTGGCCCTCTGGATTCAGCTGAATACCAGTATTTTACGTGGAGCGAGTGCCTGGTTACCGCGGTAACGCGGTACTACTTGGTTGGACTGGTGTCAGATTTTCTGGCTTCTGAAAGTCCGTTACGACTGCCAAAGATCTACAAATGACAGCTGGGACCAACGTGCTTTCCGGGGTACGAGGGAGTCTCAGTATGTTATGATGCTCACCCATCCACAGATCGACCTCGCCGCAGCAAACGTTAAGCAAACCTTGAAAATCGACCGGTGCGGCAGTTATTATATAGTCACGAACTCCTCTGACGTGTAAGGTGTCATGTGTTTCGGGTATCGTGAGGTACGAGTGTCAGTACCTATAATTAGAAAACCCCACAGTATTTGTACTTATTAGTTTAAACTTATATCGATCGCAGACTAAGTTACTTGCCAAAAGTCGCATTAGGAAGATGTTCTAATTTATGTATTTCTCCTGAGCATCATTAGCCTGTTTTCTTGGCATGATGGCCAGAATCCAAGCCGATTGACCTACCTACTTCGCGTTAGTTATACCGCACCATGAAAGTAATTATCTTAAAAACACAGAACTTTTTTGTAGGTATGTTTACCTTGAACAATCAAAATAAAGTGCTGTGTTGAATGTTTGGATTTACAAGTTCGAATATGATCCAGTTAATATGATATTTTGAGGTTTCTACTAAAGCCTTTATTATTATTATTTATTTAATACTACACACACACATGTACAGAGGTGGCCTTAATACCTTAGGCATTTTGTACCAGTCAACCTTTGGGTGATGTAGAGAATAACAGTGGTAGGTGCAATGTAGAAAAAAAAGAAATGCGATTAATAATATAATTAATAATACAGAAATAAACATATATTTTATAAACTATACAGCCTTTCATACATTGTTACCATCGCATTGGTTGGGCTTCCACCAGTCTTCTAGCCTTTTTCTTGACAACTATGACGGAACGTGTCGTATTTGGTTTTATTCGTCATAGCTTTTTTCGGTCAGTTTTCTTTTTGTATAAAACAACAGTAAAACAGTACAATTAAACTTGAACATAAATGCATGTGAAAAAAGTATTCAGTTATCCTTAGCGAGCAATAATTCGAGAACGCTATGTCTTATTCAGTAGTAAGGTAAACAAATGTAATAACCAAACGTGTACCTGTAGCTGGATTTAATCAAAACTCAAACTAATACTATATGGTTTTATAATCATGAGATTATAAAAACATAGATAACCTCCTTACACAAGAATCAGAATAAAAGTCTCACGAAAGACAAACAAAAATAATCTTGACCGGTTTGGATTAAAAAAAAAACTATCCGAACTATTTTTAAAACACAAAAATAAAAAATATTACTTTAATGGTTTTATTTATATTTTTATCAGAAACTGGTCAATTCCTATTTTATTATTATCTTAATTAAAGAGGTTGTGAGCAAATACAAGGAATTACCTGAAACTTCGAATTAGTGCACAACTCTAGAAAGCGTTAAGTTGGGGTGGTTCGATACCTAACCATAGTAACTATTTATGGAAATAATATGGAACCAAAATAATATCTGAAAAAACTTCAGCTGTAAACAAGCGGTAGATTTTTTCATATTAAAATTTCATAGTTGGCTCCAGAGTTAAAGTTGTTATAAATATTCACTACTTTGACCCCAGATAGATTGCCATAAGTCAAAAATCACCCTGAAAGTACCTATGTTTTGATGCAGGATTGTGTGAGTGCACATTGGTTTTGGGAATAGATATCAATAACAATATGTACCCACAAAATTGACATTTCATTTGCTTATCTATTTCTACAATTCACCAAATGAAATGAGTAGAAGGCCTACCGTTTACTCACGTAGGTATATAACCTGTTTTCAGGGCATAAAGTAATAACCGGGCCGTAAGTAAACATTATGACATGTCGGCAAAAGTTTCCTATTAAGCTCTCGTCACCGAGAATCAATCTTTCCCGACCTTTATAACTGTTTGCTAGTCATTCCGTACACGAATACCGAAGGATATAAGTTTGTGAACAGAAATAGATTTTATACATGGGATGTTGTGTATGTTCGAACTTGTTTTATAAAAACAGTTCAATTGGAAACGGTAGATATCATCGGGTAATTAATACTAACTCCATAACTTCAATTCTGTGCCAACCTCCTAAGTACACATTGCTCATTGTTTTGTTATATTAAAAACCTATATTAAAATTGCTGGAAGAATATAAAAAGAATGATACGTTACATCTAGCTATAGAAAATGTAAATGTATATACCTTTACTTTCACAAAAATCTGAACGTTTTATAAACGCTTTATGAACAAACCGGTCCTTTAATGTTTCATGTCAAGTGAGAGGTCAACAGGAAGAGGCATACCATTTTAGATTCATGCCGCCTTTGAGAAAACGAAAACTGTATGCTGATTTTCCATTTTTTAAAAACGTCCGAAAAACATGCAGAATGGTTTACCTCATTAATTTTATTTTATAAAAAGTCTCGGCTGATTTAGCTTAAAAACAAAGACTGACGCCTTTAAATTTGGACGACTAATAAAAAAAAAAATCTAATAGCTTATCGTATTTTTTCGACCGCGAATGGCCAGTATCTATTATAATTATATAGTGTAGTTATTGCAAAGGTTAAGTAACGCTTGCCAAGGTTGGTCTGTGGATGGGTGACCATCTTAACATAACGAGTTTCCTCCGTGCCTCGGAAAGCACGTTAAGCCGTTGGTCCCGGCTGTCATTTGTAGATCTTTGGCAGTCGTTACGGGTTGTCAGAAGCCAGTAAAACTGACTCCAGTCTTGCCAAGAAGTACCATGTTACCCAATAAATGGGTTGTGGAAGTCTGGTAGGCAGCCGCTCCACGTAAAACACTGGTATTCAGCTGAATCTGGTTTGACTGGAAGCCGACCCCAATATAGTTAGGAAAAGGCTAGGCAAATGAAAATGAGTGTAGTTATTGCAAACATTCCCAGCATGAAGGTTACAATAAAATATTTAAACAAACTGAAAGCCATTATCAAGGAATATTTAGTTTCAGGCAGGTAATGGCCAAATTGCAAGTACATAGACTGATAATGTTCATGTGGATATTTTACTTGAGCTTTTTTATAATAATAATAATATAATATAATGGCAGCTATACTGAAACTAAAAGAGGAGTTCGTGGCTAGATAATACCAGCCGCATGGGTCGATCTTCAAGGTTAAGCAACGCTTGCCGAGGCTTTATTTTTATTTTATTTATTAGGGGATAATAAACAATTACAACATATATATAATACACAAGATTAACAAACTTTAAGTGGTAATGTTGCAGTCCACTGCATTATCCGCAGATATAACATATTCAAAGAACAGTGGTTGCCACTAGACGACCATTATCAAAATTAACAAATATTTTGATTTTAATAAACATGTTACTAAAAGCTAGAGCTACAAAATCAAATCGAATCAATAACTATTTCATTCATTAAATTATGCAATAAATAAATAATAATCAGATTCCGATTGAGATAAAATATTTATGATATTAGATTTAAATTTAATTTTCGAGCATGCAAAAATATCAATGTCAACATAATTTTAATTATAGGATTCCATCATTCTATGAATAGGGCAGCGTAAGCCAGAGTTCGTACGACAAGAACTAAGCGCAAATAAAGTACGTTAACGAATAAGGTTAGTCTGTGAATGGGTGATCATCTTAACCGAGTTTCTTCTGTGCCTCGGAAAGCACGCTAAGTCGTTGGTCCCGGTTGGTAGCGGATCTTTGACAGTCGATACGAATAGTCAGAAGCCAGTAAATCTGACTTCAGTCTTGCATGAAGTACCGTGTCACCCAGCTTATGGGTTGTGCAGGTGTGTCAAGTCAAATACTTGTATTCAGATAAAATCCGATTCGACTGGGAGCCGACCCCAATATAATTATTAAGAAAAAGCTAGGCCGATGATGACACTGAAACTAAATATAGTTTCATTAGGTAAAGCTGCCAAAGCTTTTAAGGTAGCTTATGATGATACCTTCTCTCTTAGGTATACTGAACATATGTACAAGTTACTAAAATAAGGTAACGACTGATAGGAAGTAGGTTTATAGATTAGGTACCATTTTATTATACATATATAATCACATTTAACATTAGATGGCAAAAAGGTTAAAAAGGTTGACCTGAACCTTAACCTTTTATGCAGTGACATTATGTAGGTACTAATATTATTATTTGGTTCAAAGGCTTTTGGAAGGTACCTGGATAATAGCAGGTATTAATTATTAAACACGGGAAATGTCTCGGAACATGGTTGTATTTAATAACAAGCAAAATAAAAAAAAACCTTATTAATTTTTTAAACGATCGAGAATATCATCCATTCATCTTGAACATTCTGGCCATGCCACAAAAATTCAAATGGGGAACAACCACGAAAAAGTATATGGTGGTGGAAGTATCATATTTTCTCTTAGATTAGTGATTTGTGTCTGGTGGAATGTAACTGTGCCATAGAGAACTTCGTTTTAATCTGGTGTTAACACACCGTCGCCGTCGTACCATTTTATTTTATCTGAACAGGACACGTCTCACCTGTATCCCTCGAACATAAAACATTATTATGTACTAATTCGATCAAACCATTTGCCACTAGTACCAGTTATAGTCACACTTACCTAGCTAATGGGTAGATCGTGTCAGACCGCACTGAACCGTACCGATTTGTATACGCCTCATTAGATACAAAATCTGAAAACAAAACCACTATGAACATTTCGTTCTACGTTCGTTTTATTGGATTATTGGAAGTGGTTTGGGTACAACGGTATCTACTTACCTAAAAGAATCGAATACCTTAAGTGTATTGGCTACTCTAAGTCGCAAACAAAACGTTAAAACTTTTTCCTGTCTAAATTAGTAATAAAAACCGGTAATATTCTTTATTTTGTTTTTTTTTATGTTTGTAAAAGGTCAGTAAGAAATTCTGAATAGAGCTGATCCAATTATGAAAAATATTTCAGTTAGGTATAGAAAGATGAGTTTCAAAAGACTTCTTTTACGCCGGAAACACTCTTACCATTCTTTTAGTATGCAAGAGCAACGTCGTGCGAAAATCTAGCCTGTAACAAATGTTTCAGTTAAAACTAACTGAAACATTTGAACACCCTTTCCAACTAAATAGTAATAAAAATAAATATCCTCCGCTTAGTGTCGCGGTCGTGTCCAATTAAAAAAATAATTAATATTTATTTGGCCGCCTTTTCATAAATACGGCCCCATGGGTGGCGGGCCGCGATTGTGTCGTGCAGTACTTGAGCTATCCATCATGCCGGGGCCATTAACGCGCAGGGCGAAGGCTGAGGGCGCGCCGGGTCACGCCAACCTAACCCGCCGAAAAAAAGGCTTTAAGTAGTGCTATATCAAAATATGTTAAACGTCCCAAAAAAAATTGGCACAAAAAAAATTATAGTCCCTTATTTTTTTCACATATTTTTCATGTGTATACAAACAAACGATACTATCAGTTATTTGATTCGGTCTTTTTTAGAATGTAAGTAGTAGAAGTACTTCGAAATACTTCGCCTTAACAGCTAAAGACATGAAATCTTAGAGAATATTAAGCCAAAGATATAGTCTAAAGCATCCTCTGCCTATTTTTTCCCAACAGCGCTTGAATTGGTCTCCAGTCGAAACGGATGTAGCTGAAAACGAGTATTACATGCTATAAGAGGCAAATCTAGTGGTGTTAGTGCTTTACTTATACTTTCTGGTGTACGATGCGGGTCATTCCTGGTCTCGCGTGCGAGTTGTTCGCAAGTCATCTAAGTTAGAGGAATTGGATTTAGTAGGTTCTCATAAACCGTTTTGAATGGCATAAACCAACCATTTGCAAAACTTTGACTCAAATTGTTATTGTACACCAAATGACCCAAATTTTACTGAGTGGCGTCCCGACGCTGACGACGGTGTAGCGTCAACCATCACTGCAGAAGAATGATCTACCTTCTATGTCAGCAAGAACTAGCGCGATTAGAATTAGTAAATCAATAAATACTTACTAAAAAGAAGTAAAATACTTACTACTTAGAGACAAGAGACACTCTACCAGTTAAATAGCTGCATACTAAATTATCAATTGTCTTAGCCTCCGCACTACAGGGTTTAGACAAAAAACATTGAACAGCACCTAAATCTAATTTACTAATTTTTAACTCTGCCAATAAGGTATCTCTATCTCTGCGATTACGAACACATTCCACCAACAAGTGATGCACATCCTCCACAGACTCGCAGTATTGACAATTTGTACTACTCACTTTTTTCATTAGGAAGCCAGGGTGTGTGAGGTCGTTAGACCTTACTGCCCACACGATGAGAAGAAGATTAGGAAGCCAAACTTGTTGAGTGGCATGTGTCCGGCCTTATTACAATGTATTTTCGACAAATTTTCATATCGGCAAATCAGGGAATACGCGGTGGTTCGCATTTCACCGTTTTATACCAAACACCTTATTCGAGAGATTTTTTATCTAAGGGTATATAAATAATTTTTAGTATCACTTTTGGGGGTCAAACTAGTTTTTTTTTAAACTATATCGTGTGACATATCAAATGAAAGTCTCACTAATCCGACTCTATTAAAAACCAGGGTGTGCCGGATTACTGGAATGTTCGGATTACTGGATTGCTTTGAAAATATCTGAATAAATAAAAGTAAGCATTTAAGAATGTACTTATTTAATAAGGAAATATAAAGAAAGCAGTGAGTTAGACGCGGGTGGAGGTGCGGGTGGATTCTTATAGTCTGAAGTTTTATTTTAAAACTTCAGACTATAAGAAGTCTGTAGTGTTAAAATAACATGTTAAAAAAATAAATTGGTTTGAATCCCTTTGCACGCGAGTCCGACTCGCAATTATTATTATTTTTCTTGTAAAACTAGGGTAATAATGGTACCAATCCGAGATTTCCACTGCTTGAAACGTGAAACCTATTTGACTGGTAAACTTTAGTTAGAAGTTTGCGCTATAGTCCAGTCTTAGCCCGAAACGTACCGTACCCAAAGGGCAACCAACGGAACCCTATTACTAAACTTCCGCTGTCCCTCCGTCCGTCAGTCTGTCTGTCTGTCTGTCACCGAGCTGTATCTCATGAACTGTAATAGATAGACAGTTGAAATTTTCACAGATTATGTAGTTCTATTGCCGCTATAATAACAAATACTTAATAAAAATTAAGGTACGGAACCCTTCGTGTTGGCCGGTTTTATCATAAAACTAACTGTTTTGCTAAAAAAGCCAAAAAGCACATTTTTGCGAAGCTTGACCTTGAATAAATGTTTTTGCACACATGGGAGCCATGGGGACTTTTCACAATTTCATTATAATGGCATCCCTAACGTTCATGTAAATTTTCAGTTTCTTGGGAATTTAGGAAAGGGTGAATGTCTAGTTTGATATAACAGCTTTTTGATTTCTCAACGTAGGAACTTATATAAAAGTGCCTTTCACTCACAATTAACTTTCACAAGTGTGGGGGATAGCCGCGGATTATAGGTAGATAGGTAACTTCAGCACCATGTTTCGTTTTCTTTCCGTCTCGAATCTCGGATCGACGTGGAATTTCATTATCTTCATTTTTCAAATAGCCCATTGCGAGGGAGTAATATTAGGTACCGAGCTCAAGGGAATGGTTTTAGTGGCAATTGCTTTCTGAAATCGCTGGAATGGAGCCTTAAATCTATGGCCATGAATAGCAACAATGAATGCTATTAGATTTAAACTTTTAGTTTAAATTGTCTCTAAAAGGCAAACGACCTCCTCTGATAAAGCCCCTTGGTCCCGTAATACATGAAGTCCCAACTCTAAAATATGGCTTAGTAATTTTATTTATTTTGGTCCTTGATGTCCGGAGCAATTGATGAGGGTAGTGCGCGGCGCGGAGCGGTGCGGTGCGGTGCGGGGCCGACCTGCGGCGCTCGCACGCTGCCGCGCTGTAACGCCGCGCTATAAATATTAGATGCGGCGCTGCCTCCTCGCCGCCGCCGCCGCTCACGCCGCGCCATGCCAGCCGGAACCCTGAGAATCGATAGTCCACAACACGATGTGTCACTATCTTGTCCCATACATTCTAATAACACGAAATAATGTTCACGCTCTGAGGTATTCGCATCCCCGGGAGTGTATTAGGGTCTGAACGCACAGTTTACGCGTCAATAATAAACAAAATGAAATACCTTCATTCCCCTCGTGCTCCATACACAATCGTTCGGTATTCCAGAATTATAGAGGTAGAGGTTCTACAATAGATTGTTAGCTGTTTGATCGATACAACTCAGCTATTAGTGGTTGTAGTTGTGGGCCGCCGTGAAAGGAAAAATTATGTGTCATTAAAAACTGTAGCCGATGCTAATCGGCATTATTTGTGAGTGTTTTGGGACCCTACGTAAGCTTTATTAATGTTGAAAACAATAACAATGTTTTGAGAACTCTAAAATAAATATTATTGTTATCTACTTAGAAACAGCGTAATTAAATCGACGTTGCTGAAACAATTGTTCTGTTTTCGGATTCGGGTAGCATCGGGTAGCACAGCAAGTACAAAATGAAAATAGGCACACTTTTCATGCCAGTAGCTTTACAGATTAGCTAAATCAATTAAGTTAACTTTGAAGAGGGCTTGTGTGAAAGGTCGTTTGAATAATAGATTACTTTTGTAGATAGCAAGCGATTCGACCCGATACGCTTATAGCGCCGGCCTTGTGATTTGCTTTCAGTTTCCGTTTTAGGCGTATATCATTTACTTGTAACAAAACTTGTAGGACGACAGTCCCAAACCTTCTCTAAGAAGGTAACTTACGCACAGCGTTTGTATAGAAATGTAAATGATTCTTGACAAAGTTCCGTCTCAGCGTTATCTTAACGGTAGTGACTCGGTCCCTTTTTGTACAAGTTTCTGCCATTGGAGAGAACACTGCGAAGTTTTCACCTTCCTTGTTAAAGCTAACAAGTAGTTAAAGGTTGAAAGAACAAAGATTTGACTTAAATGAAATTCCGTTCAAGAAGTAAATGAGATTTATTTTTTGTACGGTAATAAAGTCATTAAAAATAAAACTGACTTAAAAACCAAAACAGTACAAACTATAAAATAACTGTAATTTCGGAAGTCGGTGTTTTTGGTATTTTGATATTGATATTTTATACTTTGTAGTGTTTTGTTTTGGAAGTTGGATTTATTTTTTTGTAAAAAAAAAAAAACACTTTTTAGTGGTACCTGCTTACCACTAAAAAGTGAAACCACAAATACGGCGTACCGGGGTGATGTTATGTTATGAACTGGTGTAAACAATCAACAAACATGCGATTTCAGAAATCCCGATCCATTTGCTATCATTGATTGAAGAGTTCCGTTGTCTTCCTCCGAAGTTCTTCATCAAATCTTCACCAAATGGGACCAGTCCGAGAAAATACTCTTCCAAACAAAAAAATAATCATCCAAATCGGTTAACAATTGACGAAAATATCGCTGAACAAAGATTTTTCATGGGATCCCATCATCAGATTCTGACTTGGTGACAATGGAACCACCGCAAGAGTATAGGCTTTCGAACCAAGAAATCTTTTTTTTATATCAGTCCACAATTGGCGGAGAAATTGGTGAAAATACATAAAAAATACATTCAGCCGAACATAGAACCTCCTCCTTTTTGAAGAAGTCAGTTAAAAACTAGGACAGGCCTTCTACTGGAACAAAGGTATCGGCTCTCATTCAAAGGAAAGAAACCATTTTATTCAATTCTGTAGAATGAGGTCAAAAGAACGAGGACAAAAATAAACTGGTTGCAAGGTTGTTGAAATTAAATTGCCTTTCAGATAATAAATATGAACCTCCTAAATCCCTGTGTGGCTAGAGATGAGAGGTTACCGGAGGAAGTGACTTTCTGACAGTCATAGCTCGTCAATAGTGGTATTTACCTGAACCGTACATATGAATGAGGCATTTAAAGAAAAACACCCTGAAAAAACGCAGATTTTTCAAAACTTCGTTTTTTTTAAATCGGATTCCTATCCAGGAACCAATCGGTTGACAAAAACCGTACTGTACATTACACAGTAGCAAGTTAACTCCAGTAGAAAAAGTAGAGCTCAAAGAATTGTAAAAGGCAACAAATAAAGAAATTAAACGAAATTATAAGGAGCACATGCAAAACACGATGTTACATCATCTCAAAACTTCTGGAAGTTTAAAAAAGCTATAAAAGAGCTGAACAATTTCAAGCAATGGATTCCCTCACTCAATTCTAAGTCTACACATACTTAAACTCGCCTAGAAGTTATAAACTCAGCGACAAAGTTTTACGAAGAATTATATACTGCTAACGAGGATCCTAAAGTTACACCTGCCTTGACTGCTTCCTGGCCTATCCGGAACAACAGCGATTACTCACCATTCCATGCAAGCGAAAGTTTATGTCAAATAGAAAAATTAAAATCTGACAAAAGTTCAAGTTCAGATGGAATATCAAATGAAACAATCAAATCAGCGCGTTCAACGAGTACTTTACTGGTACCTATCACTCACCTATTCAACATGGTCCTCAACGAAGAAGTCGTTCTTTTAGCTTGGACGCAATCAGAAATTATTCTGCTTTACAAGAAAGGCGACCCAACAGATGTCGGTAATTATCATCCAATAAGCCTGATGCCATGCTTGTATAAACTTTTCGCCTCTTGCTTACTAGAAAAAATAAACGATGACATAGAAAGTCACCAACCAATTGAACAAGCCGGATTTAGAAAAAGTTTTAGTACTATAGACCATATTCAAGTCCTAGAACAAATTATTGAAAAGTACTTCGAGTTCCGTAGACCACTCTACCTTGCATTCGTTGATTATACAAAAGCGTTCGATTCCATTTCACACAAAAGCATATGATCAGCTCTACAAAACCAGAAAATAAATAGCAAATACATAAACATACTAAAAATGTGTATGGAAACAGTACGAGCAATATAAAGCTTGAACGCTCCGGACAAAAAATTAAAATCGGTAGAGGTGTGAGGGAAGGCGACCCGTTATCACCAAAACTATTCATAGCAGTACTGCAGAATATTATGAAAGATCTACCGTGGTCTAATAAAGGTCTAAAAATAAACGAGAAATGCCTGACTCACCTACGTTTTGCTGACGACATAGTTATTTTTTTCTGAAGATGCTGAAGAGCTACAAGCAATGATGGTAGAGCTTCATGACGCAAGTAAAGTGGTTGGCGTAGAAATGAATCTTTCAAAAACAAAATTGGACCCAACCATTTCAAAATACCTATTACACTGAATAATTCTCCGGTGGAGGACATTAACAAAGATATTTACCTAGGCAAACTAGTATCGTTCGGCAAGTGTTGATGAAATAGAAAGGCGAATCGCAACAACTTGGAAAAAATCTGGTCATATAAAGAGATAGGTAATGAAATCGAAAATCCACATTCAATGGAAAAAGAAAATTATGGACTCCTGCCCTGCCTTACTTACATACGCATGCCAAACATGGATTTTTGATTCGATGGCAAAGAGAAAACTTAACTCGTGTCAAAGAGCTTTAGAAAGAAGCGCACTAAAAATAAGAAAGAGACAAATGGAAGGCTCTGGTTCTGGCTCTGACCAGAGCCTTCCATTTGTCTCTTTCTGCTGATGTAAGAATCCAGTTTTTGCCAGCGACCGTTTCTAACTCGTCTTTCCAACGTGCCTTTTTCTGCCTCTGCGTCTGTAGCCGCTTGGCCCTTCCATGTTGTGACGACCTTAGTGCATCTACCATCAGTGTACCTGGCAACATGTCCAGCCCATTTCCACTTCAGGCTTTGAGCAAAGGAAACGGCATCAATTACCTTAATTTATTTCTTATCGTCGTATGTTTGATTTTGTCTAAGAGTCTTATTTTTAGTGCGCTTCTTTCTAAAGCTCTTTGACATGAGTTAAGTTTTCTCTTTGCCACCGAATCAAAAATCCATGTTTGGCATGCCTATGTAAGTAAGGCAGGGCAACAGGCAGGAGTCCATAATTTTCTTTTTCCATTGAATGTGGATTTTCGATTTCATTGTCTCTTTATATGACCAGATTTTTTTCCAAGTTGTTGCGATTCGCCTTTCTATTTCATCAACACTTGCCGAACGATACTAGTTTGCCTAGGTAAATATCTTCGTTAATGTACTCCACCTGAGAATTATTCAGTGTAATAGGTATTTTGAAATGGTTGGGTTCAATTTTGTTTTTGAAAGATTCATTTCTACGCCAACCACTTTACTTGCGTCGTGAAGCTCTACCATTATTGCTTGTAGCTCTTCAGCATCTTCAGAAAAAAATAACTGTGTCGTCAGCAAAACGTAGGTGAGTCAGGCATTTCTCGTTTATTTTTATGATGATGAAGATGACTGGACTTGGGGCACCCCGACTCGGACAGGTTAGGTTAGGACTTAGGACCACGTTGAGTGGCATGGGGGTGGATATCTTCTCCCCCTCCATAAATCAGGTTTGTGATAGATATAATAATATTTCATACACTACCTGAATGTATGAAATATTATTATTGAAATATATTTATGGCATTCTATACAATGCCTAGGTATTCTATAGAATACCGGATTATACGGATTCCCGGTAACATTTGTACTGAATATGAATAACACAGTGGAATGCAATAAATTAATATATATATAAAAGAATACTAGATTTTGCCCGCGACTTCGTACGCGCATATTCCGTTTTTGGTTTTTATCTTTTAAATTGAATCAAAATCGGTTCAGTAGTTTCAGAGTTTATCTCGAACGTAGGTACATAATGAACACGAGATTTTTATATATTTCGATTATTCATAAATGAATATCATATGAATAATATAATGCATTATACCTACTTAGCTAAAAGCCTACTCGTAACATCTAAATGTCACATGAAGGCTTTTAGCTAAGTAGGTACAATATTGACCAGTACCACATTTAAATATAAAAAGTAGGTAAACAAATCGGTTCATAAATGACGGAGTTATGAGGTATCAAACATAAAAAAGTACAACCGAATTGAGAACCTCTTCCTTTTTTTAAGTCGGTTAAAAACAGATGGTTCTATGCATAAATTAATAAAAACTACGGAAAAGTTTTAATTGGGCCCGACATTTAACAAAGCTATAATTTTCACATAACAATGAGTATTTTGTTTCGTTAAACGCCTACGTAAATTATGTTGTTGATATAAAAGATTTCATTCTTTTGCAACAATTTAATTTAAAATTAAAACTGGCGCTCCAGCACGTGACCATCCAATATAAATATTTGTGAATGTCCCGACTTACTTAATTGTAAATATCCATTTGAGCCGGGATGTGGCACGAGCGGGCACGTTCTGCTGAATTATCCTAAACAAAGATCGTTACTGCTCAGAAATTAACAATTATAAAGCTGAATTGCTTTATTTAGGCATCTTAACGAGATTGTTAGGGAACACAAAAGGTTCTCGCTTTCATTCAAGAGACAAAAATGCGCTTCATTTCGTCTTTTCTCGACATAATTTAAAGTGTAAACAATTAGTTGGAGGAGCCCTGAAGTTTTCTCCTTAATGAGATTAGTTTCCGCTTGTAGGCAGGAAATCAATTTGCTGGCATCCAGCCACGCTGATACGTTTCCCAGCTCAGTATTCTATAACAGTCTGCTTAATATTGCTTGTCGGCTTTGTCTGTGGTAGGAAAACGAACCCTTGGAATTCAAATAAAAAAAGTAGGTAAGTTTTTTTTAATAGAAAAATAAGCTGCCTTTTCATATTTTATAACTACTTAGTTCGTAACCAATTACCTGCTGGATGAAAAAGAATACACAAACCTACTTAGATTCCCCGCCATTACTAGCTTAATCCTCAGTCTAATCTAAAAATCCAATTTAATTTAATTTCACCCAATAAAGAGGCAAGATTATGAGGCAGTTAAGAAAAATAAGATCGTGTTTATATTCGACTGAAATTCTTACCTAAGTGCCATTAGATACCGCGGCTTGGTGGCGGAGTTAAAATTAATTAAATCTCTCACTTATCTAAGGAGTTCGCTCTCCACAGACATAACATTTAAAGTTTTCTATTTCAACCAATGAGCTGCACGATAGTAACTCGCTAGAAGCAATCCATTGTACTGAAAATGTAATCTTATCGGGTAATTTAAAACTTTCCAGTTTAATTTAGATTCTGTGTATAAAAAAATGAGACGGTTTGTTTGACGCCAGTCTTCTTAAAACCTCCTTTATTTCAACGGAGTCTAACTAACTGTTTTTGCAGCCACAAAGTTTTAGTTGGTGCGTTTAACATGGCAATGCTGCTCATTGCCCTTTTTGTCATTCATTAGTGACAAATGTTACGACAGTCGTCGTCGATTCTGTATTCGTAAAAGCTCTACATCTCTACGTAAATTAACTTTGGTGTGTCAATGACCATTAATGCCATGCTAAAACGAGCCACCAATAGTTGATAGACAGCACCACTTGTGAAAATGGTCTACTTGGTTTTCAGTTATCCAGATTAGCGTGAAATGAAAATAACTAGGTACTTGATTACGAAAGGTTCATAATATCGTAAAATTATATAGATATGTAGGTACTCACATACATTTATAGAATTTCCCATGTAACTTATCCAATATATTCCTTTAATATTGGAGCATTACCATATCCATGAATTTTATATGTAGTTTTTTCTTTTTGGGTCGAGGAAAAGATTCGACAGTTTCCCCCTCTTATTTAAAATCGCGTGGGAAATGTAAGAAAAGTCAGTGCTCTGTGGTATTTTCGTAATGTTATCTTTAGTAAATATGGGTGAGGTCGGCCGGTTTATTAAGTGGGTGCGTGCGGGGTTGGGGTCGGACTTGAGACACGCGGCGTGTTTGCCCCCCTCCCCGCGCCACAAGCCGCCTCCGCGCCGTGCTCACAATATCCGGTACTGATCCGCAATATCACCCTATATGGATTTAGGACATAAAATTCAATGATTATAATAAAGCCTTTATGGTTTTTTCTAGATCGAATTCTTAAAAAAATTTACCGGCTTATTCCATATCTCCACTTTTTTGACAACCCAAATGGCGGTAATTTTCCTCAGGTGTTCAATGTGGTAAGTTAGGTAGGTTAATGTTTTATTAGGGAAATAGCTACCTCTGTAGCTAAATACGTGCAGGTACTTCTGTGTAAATATGTTATTTGGGTGGACGTTTATAAATTACATGTCCTATAATTGTTTGTAGGTATCTTTAGTGTGTTTCATGCTTATGTACAACTTTATGAGTTTGTTATATTGTATATCTTCGCTAGGTACACTTACCTACAATCAAATCAAACAAATTAATATTCATGAGGCCTTCCTAGATAAAACTACAATGAAATTTATTTTTATATAAGATTTTATTATTGTTATTAAAATATTGTTCAAGACTCCTAATTATTTTCTACAGGTAATCATGAGGATCAAAACGACAGACAACGGTAACATAGCTGTATACAACCGCCAGGACGCATCGTCACACGGAAATCCCGATAACAGAACTTGGTTATCTGCGAACAGAGCAGAATCCAATTTACGCGAGAATACAACGGATTACTCGCAAGTTACAAATTGTAACACAGTTTATAACTCTCAAAGGAATTCAGAGACCTTTGAAAATTACTCGACAGTCAGGAGAACAGGTGCAAACAGCCAAGACTCAGCAGTGAGCGCAGAATTGGTATGCAATCGACAGTACCGGATCAACAGCAGGCACAGGAATACCGTGCAGTCGTGCAATAACGAGACGGACAATCTGGAGGACACCACAGATACCGTCCGACCTCCTTGCGAAAGTTTCCTAAGTAGGTATTGCTAATGCTTTATTTATCGTTAGACCCTTTTTTGTCAAAAATTTCAAGTAAGCAAATAAGAATAAGAGAACTAAAAATGTATCTACAAACCATTTCAGGTAATACTAATGTATCTGCAGAACCCACACCAATTGACGAGGAAAGAGCATTTGAGCATTCAGACACTGATGAGATGTCTGAGAACGGCATCCATCTAGTGCCGAGGGGAATCGTGAATCCAAATTATCCTGGCTTCCAACACTTAGCACACACATTACAGGTAAAGTTTCACTTACAAAAAGAATCCTTGGAAGTGTTTAAACTTTGCTCGTTACAGCGACACAAAGGAAGCCCCAGTTGTTACTGAATGCTACTGGGCCGGGAACCGTGACTACTTATTTATATGTACCTACATTTATGTGGGCTTCTACCGAGCTCTACATATTTGTGTTAAGTACTCCTGTAGAATTAAATTTTGTTGACACACTATAATTCAAAGTTCAAAGTTGAATTTTAATAAAACTCTGAATACTTTCAGACTATTATTTAAATTCATGCTGGTACTAATATACATTTTGCTTGTTTAAGGATTACTCATCAAATATAGAAAACTTTTACCATTCGGAAAATGAAATGACTGATGATGATGTCGATATAGAAATAACCGACCTGGCTTATGAACCAGAA
Organism: Lacanobia oleracea; assembly: GCA_950371165.1. Lineage (NCBI taxonomy): Eukaryota > Metazoa > Arthropoda > Insecta > Lepidoptera > Noctuidae > Lacanobia > Lacanobia oleracea. Next base: position 10,282,961 of record OX493393.1, read on the forward strand.
CCAAACCAGAATGGAACCACGGATTACAAAAATATCAATAATAATAATAACGTAAAATCAGATCTAGTCAAGACAACATTATTGTCGCCACATAATAAATCATATACTCAACAAAAATTTGTAGATAGTCAAATAAATAATGATATACCAGACCTTTTAAAAACTATATCTAAGAATATTAATAACAATGATGAAGCGTTCAATTATGATTTGAACTGCTCGGATGCAGATATAGAAAACAACTTTCATGCAAAAGATATAATTGGTGATTTCAATAAAGAGATTGAAGATGAAATTAAACAATTACTAAACTACAATATCAACATCCAAGATGACTTAGAGGAATTACGCAAAGATATAAAAGACACTTTTGCAAAACCTATTGAAAATACTATTAATAATATAAGCGACGTCGTTAATCACGTTATTAAGAAATTAGTGGAAACGCAGTGTGATGAAAATGAGGATAGTTTAAAAGACAGTTCGACTCAGCAACAAACAATAGAAAAAGAAGTTAATGAAATAAATAAAGAAAATGAAAAAAATACCAGAACAGAAATGAGTTTAAGTAGGCCTACGTTTTTACTAATAGAGAATAACACTAATGGAAAGATCACGGACGCTTTTCTGTCCGATGGAAAGGACGAAATAAATATTAACGATTACGACACAGAGAAGTTGAGCCTTAATGTGGAGAACACAATTAAGCAGCTGAGCACAGAGCTCAGAAAGATAATTCCAAAACTAGATGAAATGCGTGAACGTGATCGACTGTGGGCCGAAAGTAAAAAAGAAACAGTTATTATAGATGGAAATTCTAATGAGATAGCGCATCATACTAAAGGTTACAGTTTAGTAAATAGCGTTCATACGCAAGACAAACCAGAAGTTAGTAAAACTATTAGGCATGCTGATAATCATGCTAGTATCAGAAATACTACTATACGATCGCCAAAGTAAGTGTTTTTTAAATTTCCTGTTTGATACAGTTTTCATGAATCTTTTCATTCTACTTTTATAAGCTTTTATTCAACTGGTCGCGTAATCGCGTTGGTACCTGTACAATATCTAAGATGTCAAACCTTGCAACTGAATTTTAAACCAGTTCTTAACTGAATAAATTGTTTTTTTTTAAAGTAAAGTAAGTAATTAGATATAACTCGATTACTCGAATAAGCAGTGCTAGATGGATGTATTTGGGGTAACTTTACAAGTTTAAACGTAACTGGGTATCATGATTGTAAAACAGTGCAAACCTCCATAATGCAAATTCGTTGCCTCGTACTACGCTTAGGTAAACGTTTAAAATAGATTTGACGCAGCACGTATAACTCCGATAAATTAAGAAGGGAAGTACACACGACGTGCTCGGGAATTCATGTTTCAATTTAATTTAGCTGGCCACATAGAATTTGTGGAATTCTTGCAAATGAGGCGTGGTACAACAAATGTTTGAAATTGTGTTAGATTGTAATATAAAATGCATTCATACTTCAGTGAACCCAAGGCGGCCAGAGAGAAACAAAAAGAAATTACTTCAAGTAAAAACTCTTACCGCACTGCTCAAAGCAAAGCATCCGTCCGTAAAAATGATAACTCAAAAGATGTAGATTTGGGTAAGTCGGCCATTTTACATTGTTTTATTTTTAGATCGTTGCTATTTATCGCCCTTTACTTTATTACATACTTGTTTACACGGAGCACATTTAACGTTTAGGTAAGGTATGATCACGCCTGAGTTTCCGGGTGCTGGCACAATGACAGGTTTCTGACGAACCAAGTTAAAATGATTGTTGTATACTTTTTTGCTGTTGATTGCTAATAATATCTGTCATTATATGAATGGATGATTGATATCACAGAGATCATCTGCTTTTTCAGTTAAGTGTGCGCATTGTTACCTTCGCCAGCTGTTACAAGTAGTGCTATTCTGTAACAAAATTTTCGTGTCTCGACAGCGGAATCCGCGGTGAGCTTTATCAATCAGGTGAATCACGATATTGAAATAGTTATTTAATAATAGCACAGCTGTATTAAGATATCTCAAACGTGTTTGATAAATAATAAGATCGGAAACTTCCTTCCTTCCTTCCTTCCTTCGATCTGCCCGCCGGCGCCGTGTTTTTTTTCTAAATCAGTCGGTTAGATTCCTGGGTAGGAATGGGAACTTGGCGTCGATGCTCAAGACGTTGGAGCCTCGTCGCGAAGAGCCTCTTATTGCCGATGATCCTCGTGGCTCGTTTCTCAATTGACTCAATGGCATGAAACTGGTATCTGGCAGATCCGTTCCAAAGATGAGAGCAGTATACTCCAAACACGTTCGAACTTGCGCTTGATAGAGTTTGAGCAGCTGTACCGGCGTGAAGGTTACTTCACGCTAGAACAGCAGTAGCAAAGGTGAAACGTTAGTCTCACCTTTGCTAGGACCCCCAACTTTCTTTGCAGCCACCTGTGCATTTGCCTCTTTGAAAGGGCTAAAATTGAGAGTAGATGTTAATGTTACTAATAACCGACCAACAAAAAGTTGGTCGGTTATCGGCACGGTTGCACCTCGGAAAGATGGAGCTGGGCGGAATTGGCTCCTTTTGGTGGAAAACAGACACGCTTGGGTCTTAGCAGCATTGAATTTGACCAGATTGGCATCGCCCTATTCAGAGACAGCCTGTAAGGACAAGTTCAAGCGCCCAACAATAGCTTCCGGATCGGAGAGACCGGATCTGCGACCCACCAGCTCGTTCGACGTACACCTATCTCTCAACGCAACGCAACAGGGCTGTCGTTTGCATACCCAAAGGTACCGGGTCTTAGCAGATCATTTATATGCAGCAATAACAATGTTGCCGACCCCTGAGGAACCCTGGCATTAATATTCCGTAGTCCGGACGAGCAGCCATCGATATTAGACAGCCATAGACCGATCCTTCAAGAAATCTGCGATCCAGTCACACAATCCGGCGGGCAGACCGAAGGAAGGAAGCATACTAATAAGCTGGCTATCGTGTCTGACCCTGTCGAAAGCCTTCGAGTTGTCAAGGGGCACCGCAAGTGCCTCCCCGTGTTTCTCGATGGCCTCTCTCCAGATGTGAATGGCGTACGCTAGAAAATCCCCAGTTGACCGATTTCGGCGGGAGCCGTGTTGTCGGTCACTAAGGATAATGTTCGCTTCTAGGAGCTTACGATTCAGCACGTGTTCCATACTGTCACAGAGTGTGGACGTTGTCGAGATGGGTCTATAATTCGATGGGTCAGCTCGACTACCCTTCTTGGGCTCGGGCTGCACGTTAGCTTGCTTCCAAGCCATCGGCACTTTCCCAGTCTCAAAGGAAAGGCGAAATAGGCGTGTTAAGATTGGGAACAGCTCAGGCGCACAAGTCTTCTGTAAAATTGCCGGAATTCCATCGCAGCCACTAGCCTTGTTCACGTCTAGCTTACGCAGTACCCTAAGAACATCCTTCTGATGATCTCTTATGTTCAACATACTCGACTTGCATACACCAGGAGGAGCACGTGGCCTCGCACCACCTGGATCCAGATGTGACGATTCCGCAAACATAGAACGATTTTTTTTTGTACGATAGAATCTTAAAAATTAAAATAAATTATCTTTAAATACAGGGATTATCTAATTCAATTATGGAAAATCGCATTCAACAAAAAAATAAATACACGTGATATCTCACTACACCCTCCTTGTGATATTTCGTGATTTTTTCTCAAACCCCTCCCTCTATTTCGAGCCTCACGTGATTACTGGATAGTTAAATAATGGGTAACTACGGATAAAAGATTCGTCCTTAGTGCTGTTTTAGTTACTTGTAGGTAGATAAATTCACCGGTACCACTATGTTATTCTAAGAAACCAACTTATATTACTGGTAGGTAGTGATACTTTCTCGCCTATTAGATAAGTACCTACTTATTATGTAAATCCTACTCTGAAATTATTCAAATTTCTTGTTGTGTTGTAAGAGCAATCTGCCGTTTGGGTATTTTTTGCAAGATAAAAAGAAGTTAGTATAGGTACTTACCAATTTCCTTTTGTTTTCTATTCAGGGAGTTTTGACGTCTACAACATTGAAACAGCACTACCCAAATTAGATTTGGATGCTATTGAGAACCACTTGAAAGCAGCGAAAGAAGCCGAGCGACGGGTGAGTTCAATCAATTTAAATCTTCCCTCACTATAACTAAAACTTATCAGTAAATCTAAATTCATCAAGTCGCGATAAGGTAAGTCTAAACTCTAAACCCGCAACTGCTGTATCGACCTATAGCTGCAGGTCGGCATCCATGTACCTACCTATTGTGAATTTTTATATAGGTACCTAGGTGCGTATTACTACTACCTAGGTACCTACCATCTACTATTGAGTAGCTGGTGCTCAATAGCTGGATACATTGCATTATATTCAGTACCTACCAAGATGTTTCATGTAGGTCAGTATACCCACCTACCTACTAAGCTATTAGCTAAGAAATTGTATTAAGTACCTATCAGGATTTACCTAACACCTGTTTTTTATTTAATATTGTGTTTGTGTTCATAATGTGTGTTTCTAAAACCTTAAACGTGTACCTGATCGACTTGTGCTGCTGACTGTAGGTACCTACATCCTATAGGTATATCCAACCTCAAACTATAATTTATAATATGAAGTATAACTTAGTAGGTACCTAATACACTTAGTAGGTATTTAGTTAAAATAAAACTTAGATAGATAACTATTTAAATTCCGCGCTGTTAAGTTAACGGTAACCGCACATTCGCGTTTGATCCACGTCTGCCGCAGCCATGTGTAACAGTTAATTATCAATAGGTAGAGGTAGTACGTTCAGCTTTCTAAGGTGATTCAGCGGCGTAGCAAGCTGCCAGTCTCTTACTAAATACCGATTCATTCTGCAAGGTGTGCGAGTGGTGCTTAGACTGCAAAAGTTTCTATTGTTTTATAATATTGTGAATTCAGTTAAGTGATGGCGTCGATGCCTTATTTCGTTAATACAGAACAAAGACATTATAAAAAAGATACCAGATTTTTATTGGATTTGTACACAATTACGTATGATAACCACGAATCTGTTGACAATATCTGCTGCCTAGTAAGTTTATTTTCATTTAATAGTTTTATTTTTTTCAAGTAGGTACCTAATACAATAATGTCTAGTTCCTGCTCAAGCTCAATATATTGGATGTAGGTTAAATGGAACAGTTTTTGACCTTGTCCTAAATGTCAAAGTGACAGGAATGACAGGACTTCCATTTTTTTGTTTACTTTATTCGATTTACAGTTAACGTTTGTACAAAGCCATCCGTGCCATATTATTGCCAAAAAAAGAAGACTGACTAGTTTTTAATATGTTCGAAAATTTAGTAACTAACATCCGAAGGAAATTTAGCAAAACTCCCGAAGAAATACGTGAAGACGTGAACTCGGAAACGATAGAAAAATCTGGATTCAAACGAAGTTTACATCTTTTCAAGACGAAGTTGTTCAATAAAAGTGATAATGAAAATATTCTGAATGTTGAGCATCGTGATGATACTGTGCTGAGTCCAAGAGCTGTGGGCTCAGCAGAGTGTAATGCACTGACAGAGATTGAGTGGCCTCTTCTTGCTGACAACAATCCCAATATCTTAGAGAAATTCACAAGAATTGTGACTGTTACTGACCATGCACCTTATGAAAAAAATGTAAGGGTTAAAAGCGCTGGGAATCTGCTGAATTTCACCCTGCTCTTTTATATTTTTATAGGTGCCATTAATTTTGTTTAAAGGCTACAGAACCTGGTGTGCATTAACCCGCACAAGTTGATTGTGGAATGTGCTAACCCTTAGTAGCTATTTAGAGAAATGAAAAATTTCCTGAATAAGTGTTAATAAAAAAATCAAAATAAATTAAGAATTTAAACCTAAAATACCAAATGTCTGCATTTCACTGAATTTATGACCAATGATTGAGTAGTGTCACACCGATGACAACCCCATTTTATGTCCAGGCAATTACTCTCCATTCCGGGTTGCCTGGAAGAGATTGTGGAATGCAATAAGGCCGCCGTTTTCTTTTTATATTATTATCAGTGTACAATAAAGTATATAATAAATAAATAGGTGAGTTCTGAAGTTGCTTTAAAATTTTAGAAACGCAATGACAGAGAAGAGATCAGGAGGCGATTGGCGATGGGAGCTGATGCGGAGGAATACTACAGTATGGGCCACACAGACCGGCCTGGAAAGAAACCCAGTCTACATTCTCGACTTCAAAGTGGTGAGTACATTGCTGTACTATTCAATGTTTGGTTTCGAATCATAAATAGTTACTTAGCTGATATGTATAAACAATAACAAGATAGGAATTACAATGTAAACAGTTAAAGCAATTTGTGCTGTTTGTTGAGCACTAATTAACTTATCTGTATTACTTAACTGCATATACATATACTTAGTTCTGGCCGCAGAGACACAAAAATATAAGATATCATTCAGGGTGTTTCAGAAGTGCATATGGTTGCATATTTTCTGTATCTGATGAGCAAAAATAAAATATCCACATATTTCAAAAAATCTGACTGCAATAGTAAAACCTATGATTGAACTAAAATAAATGCTGCTAACTGCAAGAAACTGTTTGAAAAGTGATTTGTTTGGGACATTTCAGTATTTTTTACAGTCAGGTTCTTTGAAAAACAACTCATTTTGAAAAGTTTCCAAGCAGTAAACTATAACTGAGGCATATGGAAATAGGTTTTCCATAAGCCTCCTTCATTTACAATCTTTAATTAATATCATGAAGGGTAAAGGTGCTAGTTGTTTCTTATGTAACCTAATGTAACTAAATAGATGAGTACTTATCGCTGAGAACTAACTGTATTCTATGAGTGCACACTCATTTGATTGTATCTGTGTTCTATATTACACAATCATTTTGTGATGTTCTCATACTAAATGTGTTGTGGTGTCTGGTACAGGGATGAACCTACAAATATGTTTCATGAATGAGACAGCATCTGACAATGAATCTCAAGCTTCAGACTTAGAAAAAAATTACAATAACACAAAAAGTTTGTCACGGTCAAGTATTTTTAGCAAGTCGGGCTACAACCATCCGTATCAAACAAGACCGCTATCAGTTAACATCACAAAACATGACAAAATAAGCACCGTGCAGAGTGGTGAGTACATCCTGCCTATTGTTTCATGTTGCGGTCACTCTGTGCGGACAATTGATTTAACATTAACACCATTACAGCAGCTTGTCATTAAGCATTTAACTTTCCCTGTCTTGGCTTTTGAATTGTATTGTAATTGTAAAATGAAAGTTATTGGTAATAAAGTAAATTACCTGAGTGCATTATGTTTCTAACAAATAGAAATTATGTTTTTTGTTAGTCATGGAGCTTCTTCATAATAGAATTTTATAAAATTTTCTCTTTTAAAATAACTTGCATGTAGTCATTGCATGTAATTTTTATTTGTTTCTGTATGAAACAAGATTATTTATTTGTGTTACTTGTTTGCAGGTGCAAAACTACGCCCTACATCCCTTTCATTAAAGACTAAGTCGAGGTCATCGCATTCTCTGGGGCACATTGAAATAAAAGAGTCTGACTTCTATGTCCTACAAGCAACTCTTCAGACTGAGGCCAGGGTTGCACTGGCTCAAGCAAAGGAAATGGCTCGTATACAAATGGAGGTATGACATTTTACATAATCTAAAAATGTTGTGAATTAGACTACCATGTTGAATGGCTGGTTGAGGTTTGTATCATAATTAAGTATCTATAATTAATTTGTTACTTATTTAACTGGTGAATGATTAATGTAGTCAGTAACGGAGGCAGCAATCATTTTTAAATTGAGTCTGTAGCATGATAACAGAAAACAAATAAAAACCCATTTATTGCCTGAAACTCTATTAAAAATATTATTAAAGACACAATAAAAATAGCAGTACATTGATGGCATTGTCAGCAAGTGTAGGTATATGATCGTAATGTCGTGTCGCGCAGCGCGAGCGCCGCAGCCGCGCGGTGTCGCCGGTGACGGAGATGCTCCGGCGCAGCATGCAGAAGGCCAACGTGCCGCTCGCGCCCGACCGCCGCCGCGTGTCGCGACAGCTGCTCACCGACATGAACATCGCACAGTTGCAGGTTTGTTTCACTCACGTCACCATATTCCTAGAAAAATGTTTTGCATGAAACTATTTCACGTCTACAAAATATACAAGTTGTTGATTTCTATAAAATATACGAGTTAGGGGAAAACATATAATTCTCCTTTGCTATAGCAGTACATAAAGTTAATTAATATAATACTAGTTGATCCGCGCAACTTCGTCTGATCCACTCCTATTGGCCTTAGCGTGATAAAGATAATTTATTTCTAAGCATATGGTACATTCAGGTCTTATTCATTATCCAGTTTCACATACACTACCGTTGCCGGTGTAGAAATATTAAATTAAATGACATGCCAAAAATAGTGATGATATATAGCCTCCTTCCTCGATAAATGGGCTATCTAACACTGAAAGATTTTTTAAATCGGACCAGTTGGTAGTTCCTGAGATTAGCGCGTTCAAGCAAGCAAACAAACTCTTCAGCTTTATATATTAGTATAAGTACTATACTACCTTCTGCCAGTAGTTTTGCTCACGTGACAATCTGAAATTACCTCAACGAAAGATACTCCCGGAATAAAGACCATTCTATTCCAGGACATAGTCTACCCTTGTTCCAAGTTTTATCCAAATCCTTAGTCATTAATAAGGTACGGATACAAATTAGAACGCGTTTTTTCCCAAAAGGATTAAGCAATTCGCCAGTTTTGTTCAAGTCCTATGTAATATCAAGATATTTTGGGGCAAGCCCCAAGCTTACCATCAATCCAAGTCGAAAAACCCAATTACACTTCGCTTGAACCGGGAATTGAACCCAGGACGTCATAATCAGTAGTAGCGCTTGCGACTACAAGACCAAAGAAGTCATTTCGTGTAAGCAAATTAGCTCAAGTTATTTGTTAAATGAGCGGTTTCGTGGCCCAATTTGTTTTGGGTTTGAGAAGTCTTGTGAAGCTAATTCTGTTATTCTCAGATAGTTTTTAGGGTTCCGTACCCAAAGTCTAACCAATCAAACCCTATTACTAAGCCTCCGCTGTCCGTCCGTCTGTCTGTCAAAGGGTTGTATCTCAACATTTCTATTGTCCTTATAACAACAACAAAGAAGAACAAATAATAAAAATTAAGGTTTATGGTACGGAACCTTTCGAGTCCAACTCGCACTTGGGCGGTTATTAAATACGAACTTTCCTTAAAAACCTGTCGGGGTATCCAACCGGACCGGAACTGTAGGATTATGTTGTCTATCATAGTAGTTACTACTTCAACTACTAAATATACTTGATTCAACGGCCTTGAAGTGCTTCCCTACATTATCAAATGGTTAGATGCGAACAAAAAGACTAATGTATTATGTAGAATAAGCAAATATAGTTTTGATCAAAGTTATTCAGGACGAATGCATAATGCTTACATTATCCCACGCTCAATCTATGTCATCATCCAAGTTGTAAAACTGTATTTATTTATGAATATCTATAGCTTCCCACTTGAATTATGTTTAATACCTATTGTTCTTGTTCTCATATAATTTATATTGATGTATAATTCTGCCTTCACACGACACTTCTGTTAGCCGTTCCAAAGGTTCGTGTCGAACATTCTTGTAAACTGAACATTGTAAGTAAACGTGCAATATGGTATACTTAATCGCTGGTTTTTATGACGTTTCGGCGCGGCCTTGAGGATCAAGATCGGCTCCGGCGCGAGCTGACTCATGCACAAAGACCATTTTATACAATGGATTTATTCAACCACAATGACTATTGTGTTGAGATTTAGTTAGTTTTTTTGACTTTAGATAAAATGATCTTTATTACACAGAAAATAAAAGGGAAAATTATTTATATATTGATCTCTCATTATACTTACCAAATATGAAAACCTGTTTAAGTACCTACTAAGTCGCTTTTAAAAGCACTTCTTTTAATGACGTTACCTATCTGCTGAATTACAGTAGGAACAGAAAAGTGGGACCTCTTTCGTTAGTCGAACTAACTCGAAAACATTAACCAAATTGCAAAAGTCCATGCCGGCTTATACTTTCAATGAGGCGTCTGTTCAGGGTCGACGACCTGTTTGCTAACAGAAACATAACATCAAAATCTGCAAACTTGTGACTAAGATGTGAAAATGTATGAAACACGCCAGATTCGCTTTCGCATTTATAATATTAGCATACCGTATATTATATGCGTGGGCTGTTGTGTAATTACCTTTAGTAATTGAGACGAAATCATTGAACTCCACAACATTTACAACTTTAATGTGTACCTCATAAGGTTCAGAATTATTCTTGAAGCTTAATTGTACGGTATATAATTACTTTTGACACCGTTAGCCGTCTTTATGGCGACAGAGATAAATGCATTCAACTTTCCAACAGAACATTATAAAATATTAAACCTACAATGATTTCACAACTCAAAATTACCTATTATTACAAGTACGAGTATGTTAGGGGAAAAATCTGCCATAGCGATAACTCAAACACCTAACATGATAAATTTAATAAGGATTATTATTAAATACCGCAATAACAACCTGTGGTATTATTATGCTCGTGGTTATCAGTTCCACACTGGGCGAACGTTATTAAGACATATTCCCGTATTAAATAATATTATTTACCTTTACATAACAGGATTAAGTTGAATATGGGGGAGGTGTAACATCAATTACTCCGGTTTTTTTTAAACCTTGATCAAGACTTCGATTTGTTCTATATCCTGGTTGCTATTGTGGTTTGTTGACCAATTGACAACAGCCGATTATTCATGAAAAAGAGAGATCACCATCTTATTAAAATGAGAAACTGGCAGATCAGATTTTATGGTTCTTTAATGTTTATTTACCCTTATATATTTTGCAAGAAATAAAATCACTATATTTTTCTAATTATTCAAGTGTGTATACTCATGTTTTGGACAAATCAATCGTGTATCATACGCGTAAATGAAGTTGATCGAATGAATGATAATTTCAGGTGATAGTGAACGAGCTGCACTCGCAGATCGAGTCGCTGAACGACACCCTCGTCAAGATGCTGATGGCGCGCGACGAGCTGCACATGGGACAAGACTCCATGCTCGTCGATATTGAGGACCTCACGCGCTATCTGTGAGTAACAACTATTTTTTATATAATGCTACACCTCTCTCTTTCTCTTGTGCCTAAATAAAACTGCACGCGTCGATCTACTCTAATGATAATGTTGAGCTACGATTGCTATGGTGGTGGATGGGTGCATCACATATCAAGCCTTGCAAAGCACGTTAAGTAAGCCGTTGGTCCTTCGGTTAGTCTGTAAACTAATTCGGAAGACCTGTTTTCTAAATAGTGCATAGGTACATTATAAATTGTATCACTATATCAAAGTGTCACACGCGTTCTACTTTCAATACATACATTTGAATGGAGAAATAGAACGAGCAATCACAATAAAGCGAGCAGCCTTTGAGAGCTTTTATGATTGCAGACATTGACGTCACGCTATGCATAGTTAATATTTCAGTAATAAGGCAAAATGCCAAGGTCCGCGGAACAACAACGTTTACTTATAATAATTTAAACAGTATTTGCTTACATTGTATTTAATCATTTTATTTATCTTGATATAGCTATGAAACTTACAATTTGTGCGATCCAAGTCTTGGAGAAAATGAAATCCCAGAAAATGAGGCTGAAGACAAGCAGCTCGATGTAACGCTCGATGATATTTACACTCACTAGATAAATAGTACACATTTGTTAGTGTATCATTATACCTACATATTGTTGTTAGTTTCGATCGGTGGGACAATTCTCGTATGTTTAAGAAGTGTTAGCATTCGCATAGCAGTTTGTCAGAAACACTGGTACATTTCCCCCGTTTTGCCAAGTTCTTAGTAATTTCAACGCTTTTTAAGAGGGACTAGGAATCCGAGGAATTTGAAAAATAGGTATTTGAAGAAACTATTGCCGAAGCCGTCGCGCTGCGCCATACTAAGTAAAATGCGAAAGCGACAACTGCAGCTCAGGCTGATTTTACGTATAAAAATATTTTGTATTCTGCTATTTTATTCCCTAAAACATGACTGATCTAAAAAAAAACATATATCAAAATTTAGAGGAGGCTCTATGCTTGTATTATTTTGTTAAAAACTTATCAAATTTGTTTGATAGTCGTCTGAACATTTCAGTAAAAACGGGCTGTCTTTTCGGGTTTTTGGATTGTCATAATTATTTTAGTAATTATGTTTTGGAAAAAATAAAATGATAAGGGCACGTATTAATTATTAGACCTTGATTTTTTATCAAAAATCATTGCTCTTGAAGCATTATTCTCGAAGAAATCAGCGCAATACGTTAGTATGGAGAAAGGCCCAATAGAGTTCCCTCTTAAGTACGAGAATCAGCCTTCAGTTTGTGACAACAGTTGCAGTAGTTTCGTTATTATTCACAATATAACTGTCAAAAGTAGTTAAATGTAACTGATAGTATGAAAATTATTCATCAATTTAACATCTTATTTCATCATCTGACTAACTGTACGTTAATTTTCCAGGGGCGTCAAAGAGCAGACTAAGAAAACCAAAGGCACTACTAAAACGGGTATGAGGAGGCTCACATCTTTAGTGCACAAATAAGTACACAATATTTTAACATTAGGCTTATTATAACTGCGATCTATCTATTTAGTACATACAATGGTGGTCACTATAAGGCATTTATGTAACAGTGCGAAAGATAGATATTACGACACAGTTCTGACATTGAGTCGCTCGCTTTAAGGTTGAATACACACGTGAGCAAATTAAGTGAGATACGAGAAACGATTCGATATGCATGTGTTTTTTGTAAATACACTGCAGCAAATTCACTGTCGTTCCACATAGACATTTAAAGTAATATATAAGTGAAAACTTTTGTATATCGAATCGCTCTGTATGACGTGCGTCAAAATAAGTAGCAGTTGATTATGACATACGTTAGTCTGCTAGAAATGAAGTGTTTTAGACACAATTTGTCCTTGATAAGACTAGAACCCAGTGACTAGTGTTCAAATAACTACATACAATTGACAATCTCATAATTTTTTTTTCGTTGTACATCTATCTTCGCACTGTAAATGATATTCCTAAATCCTATAATCGGTAATGTGGTATAATTTTTGTGACAGTCGAGTTAGTTGAATTGTTCAGGGCCGCGGCAGTCGACGCCGAGGCTAATTCCGTGTGGCAACTATTACGAGAACGTTGAAGCGTTCCCATTGCAACTGATCGACGTGGTCAGTTATGGATACACTTGAATGCATTTAATAGTACCAATAAAATAATGAGGTTCTTTGGCATTTACTGCAGCTAAATATGCAATATTTTTAGGCTTACTAGCATGAGGCAATTTTGTGAAATTAAACTTCATTTTTCTTGGCTGTAGACCAAGTTATTATTCATAGAAAGTGAAGTACAGTTAAACAGAATATTTATCAAAAGAGTTGAGATGAGGTGGTGGATACATGACCACATCGGCGGCGCCGAGTCCGCGGCCCAATTGTTTACACTGCATGGTGTTCCGTAACAGAAATATTGCAATATATTTGTATATACTGGTTCTCTCGTTAGTAAAGTAACTCCGTCACAGTTCCCTATTATTATAAATGTGTGTATCGGATTAACTGTATATTCAAATGATACATGTCCGCTTTAAATAGATACATATTATAGCCCACCTAAATATTATATTTTACAATATTATTCGCAGATTAGAAAAATATTTTTTCATAATAGTGCTCATTGTTATCTATAGATAATGTGTGTCTATGTCTTCGGGGTGAGGTAGAGGCTACCATTGCGGGATTAATTTAATCTTACAGCATAGTCTAGTAAAATTATAAAAATATTATTTACAAAAACCCAACCGTTAGGTTTGAATTTATGTGTATACGATGTTTAAGAGTTTAAAAAGCAATGCAAAATATAAGGTTTTGGGAACTTTTTTTTAACAATGTAGTCTTTGAGTTATTTAGTCACCGCAAGATCTCTCAACGAAGACGTAGGCGGTTACTTTTTATATACTAGTATACTCACAATATATACAGGTAGGCATGTAGAGATGCACATGCCGTCGATCACGTCCAGTGATCTTATCGGACGCTTGTAATGGATGTAGTTTACATACTAAACAAGTAACGGATTGCAAAGCGACACCACCCGTGATTACCTCGTCAATACCTTCATAATTTACTACCTAACAAACTGGAATGTTTCATTAATATTCAATATCTATCACTTTTATCTACAGTAATATATCTAGACTAATTGTTGGTTACGATGTCTCATTTTTATAACTATTTATGTACTTAAATATTCAATTTGTTGAAAATATATCTTAGAAAATAAACATAAATTCTGCATTTTACGCCTTTCACGTTTTAAATAAAACTATTTATTAAATCACGGTATTTACATGAGATTGTTCACACTGTAAGTACTTATTGTCACAATCATCTATTTCGATGATCAGAATATTTATACAATCCTAAATAATTACTATTGTTAGGTAGTACGTTATTCACGTTTGCATTCCAAACATATATTTCGCTAACTGGTTATGTCCTGTGTAACAATAACTATTCAATAAATAAATGGTTCCATCTATCAGCAAATAGTTAATAACTATGGATCTTTCTTGCCTTATCCAAATAATTTAATCTCGCTAAGCTCTAAGCAATTCGTCGGTGATACATAAACATATTATTCTTACATTCATATTATTATAATTACAATGTTAATTAGTTACGTATTTATACCGTTATAAATCTGAGTATTTTACGAGAAGTTATTAAAAGAATTGGCAACTAAATAAAAATCGTAGTCTCTGGATGCACTATTTCGTCTTACTGATTCAAGTAAAATACTCATTTTTGTAATGGTCATACTATAATAGGTACAGACTGGAAAGACACCAATGTTATCAGTTTAACTAAGTATGTATATTTGGCCTCTAAATTAAATAAAGTGTATCATTAAAATAAGTTAATTCGTCGTGGTTTAATAGCTCATTGTTTAGAATGTTTTAGTCTTCTATTGTATTGTTTATAACTTGGGATCTCAAGTGTTATTCCTAATATTGTGTACCTATTGATATTAAGTATCTTTCTTACTTTTTTATGTAGTCGAATACTATTAATATTATGTGTTATCTGGCATAGTCGTCTTCGGACTTTTTTCAGTTCTGAAGTATCGATTATGCGCCTGATGATTAGTTTTGCTGTGCTAGATTTAGTTACCATTATTGTTAGTTATATATAATTTGTGCATATATCTTAGATATTTTATATGTACGAGGGCTATGACTAGTGCTATCATTTACATAACGGGGTTGCGATACCTTATAGGTTGGTGCAAGTTGGCGCTTGGTGACCTCTACCACAATGACGTGATGATTGTTAAAAATATACAATAAAGAATACTATACCACCTAATTCTAATCCTACAATTAAAGTTATTAACATTAAAATACGCAGCTTATGGATGGAAAACCCGTCCAAAGTGCCTTTGCTCCTTAATATTTAACAGAGAACTAAACACACGGGCTATGTTTGCCTTCTATTCAAAACATGTCCGTCTTTCATAAAATACCCACAACACTTACCGTGATGTAGGTGATAGTACAAATGTATCAAATAAGCACTATGATATTATGTTAACTATGTACCTTACTCTCTAAATTGTTTACCACAAGCATACTAGGCTCATTTAACTAAATGTTATTCACTAGGTTAATCAAAGTTTAAATTTACCTACACATGTAATTAATATTAAATCTATGTATCAACAATGAAATGTTGGAAATAAGTATAGCATTACAAAATATAATGAAGCAAATGTGCACCTTAGCCGCACTCCAGAACCTATAGTATAAACATATTCCGTAAGTTGCGCTACTGAACAATACAATACTATAATGTAATTTATGTATGTATTGTAATATATTTTTATAATGTTAGCGGACGTACAAGTTGAATTTGACAGGCCGGTCGTACCGGTGTTCTTTTATACCTCACGAAGAGGATGGTCGTTTTTTAATTACTCACTATAGGTTACTATATTTTTACGAACATTCAACACAGGTGCACTTGAAGTCATTCAAAACATTAATACAATGTATTCATCCTGTTTGCAAATGTTATTCTGGTATCTCTTGCTAAAACCTGATTATTATGACAATTTTATGACTCATTACAAGTGTGTTAAAAAGTTCCATTGACGGTAAAGAACTTTAAAGTTAAATTAAATATTCGACGTTTCAAGAATACCACTTCTTTTATCTTTGGGTCCATTAATTGAAAGATGATAAGTTATGAAGTTTCGTAAAAAAAAACATTGAAGTAAGTACTTCAAATTAACAACAAGGGCAGACTATATTTTACTGATAATGTATATTTTTTGATAATCTGGAGACGGCTAATATTATGAGCTGGGTATTTAACACATCAATATGCGATAGTTTCCAACATTTTTGATATGGTAAATTCTACTCTTTTTGTTAGTGATTAAAGTTACAGGGAATTTAAGTAACCGCTGAATTAAACAGAGCTTTCAACTGCTGAATATTTTACTAAAATTATGAAAGGTTTTATGATTAATTGGACAAGTTACTATGGTAACTGTTTGTTTTCTCTTATGTTTTTCTTTGTTATTCAATATGTTTTCCACTGGTGGTCTGGCAGAGTAGATCGTCTACCGACGTTCGTGGTATGACACAAGAATGCTTGGCGTGCTTATTGTCAACTCTTACCGACATGTGATAAAATATAATTGAATATTCTAAATAAACGGAAACGTGTTAATATGGACTTTCATTTTTAAATACCTTCCGAATGAGCTTGAAATCAGATGAAACAAGAATGATAAATTGGACATTAAAAAGATTCGAAAATAAATTTATTGAAAAAATACCCTTCTGGCGCAGACGGGTAAAAAGAGGATCATCGGCAATGATGGCCTCGTCGTGTCGAAGCTCCAAAGTCTTGAGCATCGACGCCGAGTTGCTAGCCTGTCGGTATTCTACCGGTTGCATTTTGGGGAGTGTTAGACGAATGGAACGGGCTATGCATTTAAACTATGCAGTTTAATTCCGCCAAGCCCGTTCCATCATCGACCTCAAGACGTACGGCAATGCGCCACCGGTATATGGACGACATCTCACGCACACGTACAAAACGTTTTGGGAACAAATTCACTATGCGTGCCTACCTACAGCTATAGAGTGGAATTCCCTGCCAGAGTGTGTTTTCTGATAGCTACAACCTGGGAGACTGAATAGGTTACTTCTAGGCAAGCGGGTGATAATCAGGAACCCAATAATTATGGACCTGTGTCAATTTTGCCAGTCCTCAGTAAAGTGTTTGAAAAGTTAATGCTTAATCAGATGTTACTTCACTTTAATAAAAATTCCATCTTTCATGGACAACAGTATGGTTTCACCAAAGGGCGTTCTACAACTGATGCCGGTGTCACCCTCATAAAGAACATCTTTAACGCCTGGGAAGAGTCACAAGACGCCATAGGAATATTCTGTGACCTTTTGAAGGCGTTTGATTGCGTTGAACATGAGACACTTTTATTGAAACTTGAGCACTTGGAATCGGAAATACAGCCCTTGAGTTGCTTAGGTCATACTTGATGGACAAACAGGTTAAAGTTCAGGTAAACGGTGTAAACACTAGGGTCTGAAGTGACAATGAAAGTTCCTCAAGGCTCAATATTAGGTCCTTTCCTCTTTCTAGTTTATATAAATGATTTGCCCCAATTACTTCAAAATCACCCAAAGATAGTGTTATTAAATAGAGCGACGATAACGAAATCTTGACGTCGTCAATAACTCTATTCTTCAAGTTAAAATTGGTTTACGGCAAACAACTTGGTACCTATTAAATGAAAAAAAAACCAAATGTATTAGATTTACTTTGCCTAATGTTAAAAGTACGGAATGTGACATAATATTGAATGGAGAAAAACGAGTTTATTGATCAGACAGTTTTCTTGGGAATCACAGTGGACGAGAAGTTGCAATGGGGACCTCATATTACATCTCTAGCGGGGCGGCTAAGCTCAGCTGCTTATGCTGTTAGGAAAATAAGACAGTTAACAGACGTAAAAACCGCACGTTTGATCTATTTTAGCTACTTTCACAGCATTATATCATACGGAATTTTGTTGTGGGGTCGGGCTGCTGACATTGAATCCATATTTATTTTACAAAAGAGAGCTGTCAGAGCCCTTTATAATCTGCGTCGCCGCGATTCTCTAAGGGAACTTTTTAAAAAGATTAATAGTATGACAGTCCCTTGCCAATTCATTTATGAAAATATAATGTATGTACGGAAAAATCGCCATCGTTTTAGTAAAATTAGTGATAGACATAATTTTAATACTAGAAATAAAGATAAATTAGATCAACCATTTTATAGATTAGCTAAAGTACACACATCTTTCTTGGGGTACTGTGTTAAATGTTACAATAAAATACCTTGTGACATAGAACTAAATGAAAGACAATTTAAAGCGTATATCAAAAGCACACTTTGTAAACAAGCTTATTACAAATTAGAAGATTACATTCAGGATAAGAATGCCTGGAAGCATGCTGGTCCTGCTCCATAGGACAGTCAATGTTGTGGACAAAATCAAACTGGTTGCTTTATGTATTAACTTTATAGATGTTCTGTTTCTTTTTGTGTCTGTATTTTTCTGTTAACTCACACACTGTTAATTAGCGATTCCAATATTTGTAAATGTGTGAGTATCATGTACCTACTTATTTAGAAAATTTATAAGTCTACCTCTGCATACCCTTGGTGCAGGGTCCTCACATATTAATAAAAAAAAAATGTATACTTACCAAATATTGTAAAAGATTTATTTGAAAAGAGTAACTATGGAGTTTCTTGTCCATTCTTCTCCATAAGAATCTACCTTTCCGCAAGGACAGTAGAGTCACTTCAGAACTTTTATATATTTTAAATGTGAATGACGTTCAAAAGTGCCGTTTAATGGCCTAATTGGAATAAACGTTTTGACTTTGACAAGCGTGCTCCATCTTCGACCACATCATCGGTTACCATCAGGTGAGATAGTGGCCAAACGCTTGCCTATCAATAGTAAAAGAAACCGGCCAAGTGCGAGTCGGACCCGCCCTGCGAGGGTTCCGTACTAAGTAGGTACTTTAAATTAAGACTATTTTTTTAATGATTTAATTACAAATATTTTGATTCCCTTGAGATTTTCGAAATATACGGTTTTTGCGGCATAAACGTGCGTATCTTTTTTTTACGTTAACTTGGAATTTTTAATTTTTTTTTTTCACAGCTTCAATGGACCGTAGACCAGAGTTTTAATTTAAACTTGATACCTCCACGCGTTCCCGAGATAAAGGGTTTTGACAGACAGACGAACGGACAACAAAGTGATTTTGTATGGGTTCCGTTTTTTCGTTAAAAAATGAGTTTTGACGCCAATAAGTACCTGTATGAGTATGTTAGCGAAAACGGGTATGAGTATACCTATATGAGTATCGCTCCTAGTAGGTACTATCAACGATACTCATATACAAATTACATTAGGTGATATACCTAAATGTAATTCCTAAACGACGTTGTGGCGCACTGCTAATCTATTCCGTAAGTAACCATTTCGATATCGAGCTTCACAAACCTCACAAAGTGAGCTTTATTACACAAAGGTCTTACGTTTGACGTAATTTCATACTCACCTCGGATTCTGCTGTCGAGACACGATAATGTTGTTACAGAATAGCACTACCTACTATATAGTGAAACAGTGCAAGATGCCTTACACTTACACTTTCCTCCGTCACGTTACATATTTCCATGAGATGGAGACCTACAGTTTGACTTATAGCTGTAATAAGTGAATTTTATTACTAAAGCCTTCAAGATCAGTCTCAGCTTTGCATGCAGCTTAAGTTTTTTAGACTTAGATAACACTACTGCTACATTGCAGTATTTATATCTACACTAATATTTTAAGAAAAAAAAAAAAGATTTGTTAGTTTGTTTGAAATGAGTAGGCTCCGAAACTTCTGGACCGATTTGAAAAATTCTGTCATCATTAGAATCGTACATTATCCCTGATGAACATAGGCTATATTATATTTTCAAAAACATTAGAGATCCTTAAGAAAATTGCAATAATGTAACCCAATGTAGCAAAATTTTGCCTATAAAATTCATTATTAGGCGTCCCTGAGAAAACTAGATGATAAATAAAAATGGAAGTAGGTACTCATTATTACCTATAAAAATCCGCGAGGTTATATGTCTAACTATTATGGTTAAGTCACAATGACCGCTTTTTATTTAAATAATTGAATCTAAACCCGCGTGGAATGGAATAGTGGTGATTTTGGTATCATGATATTAAATCTTTATCCATTTAAATGGTTTTATAATTAAGGTTGATTATGTACATATAAATTATCTACACTTTAAATTATTCAAATCTGTCCTTTTGTCTAAAAGTTTCGACGCGTATAAAACGATCTAAGTAAGAAAAATGTTGTGGTTAGAGCGAACTGCACTACGTTCAGATTCTGTCTATTAATATCTAAGTAATGTACCTACACATTTCCCTATAGAGAGGGAGGTTTAGGAGATGAAGTTTGTGGAGTACCTACTAAACCCGCGTGAACAAAGTCGCGGGCGAAGTGCTAGTTTGCGATATTTTCCCAGTCTCCTCTGCTCCATCTTGCCGCAAAAGGTTATCTGGTAGGTACAGTTTTCGTCTGACTCGTTTCGATCAATGGTAAAATTTTTAATAAAACATCGTTATCTAAAACACGTTTTTCGTTTAATTGTTGGTAATTAACTAGGTAGGTAATAGTTACATATTTGACCATTGGTCAAGCTTGATATTGATAAAAAATGCACATGAATGAAATTCAGGTCCATATTTTTTTCAAACATTGGTCAACACCGGATCAAAGATATCGCCCTAAGTAGGTACCTACTTAGGGCGAGTTGTGTGTTGTTGTGTGTGTTGCGCTTGGCGGCAGAAATAGGTACTCTGACTTGGAAGACAAATGGCTCTAGGTTCTTTCTTCTTTTCACTTTTTTTTTCCCAACTGTGGGCTCATTGCGAGTTTTTAGGGTTCCGAACAAAAAACGGAACCTTTATAAGATCAGCACAGCCAGTTTTCTCCGGATCCACTGGACCGATTCTGTTGAAATTAGGTACCTAGGTACACATGGACTTTTGTGACCCAAACACGGAAGTGTTACGTAAATTATTACATTTTTAGTATGGGGGTCAAGTTTGGGGGTCAAACCAGAAAATTTAATGAAATGTTTTTGAACAATATCGTATGATATATCGAATGAAAGGGCTTACTGTGAGGGTTTAATTATATTTTTTTTTTATTATTTTTAAATAAATGGTTTTGAAGTTATTCAAGAAGTTATGTGAAAAATGACCATCCCCCCTTATCTCCGAAACTACAGAGTCTAATTTTTTTAATAAATGGGGATAATAGAACTTTACCTATAGATTACAGGAAAATCTATAAAAAATCTATATTGCTAAATTCACGCGTTAAAAAAAGAAATTCGTTCGTAACCCTTTGCACGCGAGTCCGAGACGCACTTGTCCAGTTTTTATTTAACGAAATCGTGTTGTAAAAAAGAGGATTTAGGTTATTCTCACCAGACGGTTCTTTTTTAGTTTAAATACAAATTGACGTAGGTACCTAATTCGTTAAAAATTTGCACTAAGGTCTCTGTTTCCTGGCGACTTTTCCTAGGCTCCTCACACTGTTTATCAGAAATTTGGCATGGTAAGTATTTGAATATAATACATATCCAAGTCTAACTTCTTAAGAAGTGGGAACTGCCTCCTATCGACATGCGACGAGATCTCAAGGATCAGGATTGAACAATGTTTTTTAAAACCAAAGTAATTAGCTACTCACTCTACCTAGTGGGTGCGAGAACATAGAGCACAAGATCAGATTCTTATGTCGGTTTTTTGTTAGAGGTGTTAGCCATCTAACACCTCTAACACTCACCACCTACACACTCACTCACCTCTATTACTGATTACCTAGGTGCACATTACTGCACAATGATCACGTGCTGCTGTGCACAGCCGGATTCAGGGGAGACTTCAGACCCGTTTACAGTCCCTGCAGGCTCCGCTGGCTTATCGGGCATTGCACATAGGTGGTCCGGGCTGGTCTTTTAAGAGTTCACTGGACCTTTTACGGGACCAGAACCTTTCATGGACTTATGGTGTTCACCGAGGTGGTTTTAGTAAGGTAAAAATTCCACTTTACCTGCCAGTCCATACTGTAAACTTATCGGCTTGGGTTTAGTGTGATGGCGAGCTGTCATTTTATCTTGATTACTGGGATTGTCAGCTCACTTCGTGATTACTTCACCCACGCCTTCACTTGGACATGTTTACAGCAGTCCGATTGTGCAAACATTATCATCTGCCTAGCCTTTTCCTAACTATATTGGGTTCGTATAGCATAGCATAAGCATAATCAGCCTAAAATGTTCCCACTGCTGGGACACAGGCCTCCTCTCGGTGAGAGGGAGTGGGACGTAATCCACAACGCGGGCCCAGTGCGAGTTGGTAGATGTCACATGTCTTCGAATTTTTGGTTCTTCATGCCGGTTTCCTTACGATGTTTTCCTTCACGTTTTGAGAGCAATGGTGATGACATAATTTACACAAAGTAAAGCGCCTGCCTGGGTTCGAACCTACAACTCGTAAGTCGCAGCCATTACCACTTATTGGGGTCGGCTTCCAGTCAAACCGTATTTAGCTGAATACCAGTATTAACGCGGTGCGGCTGCCTACCAGACCTCCACAACCCATTAACTGGGTAACATGGTACTTCATGGCAAGACTGGAGTCAGATTAACTGGCTTCTGATTATCGGTAACGACTGCCAAAGATCTAAAAATGACAGCCGGGACCAACGGCTTAACGTGCGAGCCGAGGCACGGAGGAAACGGTGAACATGAAGTGAGCTCAGCTGTCAATCCATACAAATAATAAGAAATAACAGTTCACCTCAGCTCACTCCACCAAGTTAACACGGTTCACCGTGAACAACATTTCAATGTTGTTAGAATAGACCGGCTGAATCGCACTGCTGGTCTTATTCCCAAAAGTCCAGGTGCCTTATCAGGGGCTTCCCACAAAAATACCGTCATCGTTACCTAATACTATTGGTACTTAGCGTAGGCATGTAATACCTTTTAAAATATGTTAAAGAAACAACCAACCAACCAACTAAATTTTTAGATTTATAGTAGCTGACCCGCGCGGCTTCGCTCCCGTCAACTGACTACTCTACCTACCTTATTTGTGAATCTAAACCATCTAGGGCGCCACCAAAACGCATACAAAAAAAAACATTAAAATCCGTTTAGGAGGAGTTCAGTGACATACACACGTACAATTATATATAAAGATTACCTACCCTACTTGTTAGGTAGTTCGATTACAAAATTTTAAAGAAACAAAAGCACTAAATAAACACTTAAAGCAAACATTATCTACCTATCTCTGTGCGGTGTCAATTCCCACAATTCTTTAAATTGTTGCTCGGTGTCAAAACCATGGCTGACCCCAAATTGAAACAGTCACCTGCACGCCCAGGTGCGTACGCGCAATTAATATCATCCTCTAATAATAGACACAGCTCGCAACAATAATTTATTTGTTTTATTGTCTTTATCGCTAGCGAAGAATTCGACACGTTAATCGCGTAAACCTAAAATATATTGTTTCCTCCGTTGCGAAATGCTATTCAAAATGTTCCCATTTATTGGACCACTTCTTTATCTTAATTGAAAATATAGAGAGATATTGAAATGTTTTTATTTTGTAGGGTGTATTAATTGTGTGAATAAACACATTTGCAATCTTATCATTGTTTATTGGGCATCAGCAGTTTGGGGCTAATTAATTTCCTGTGGGAACTAATATCGCATCAACATAATTTTCCTTACTTAAGTGTTTTTGTGAGTGGACTCGACCTATTAGTCGAGTATCTATTACAACAACTTTTAAGGGTACTTTTAACGTTAATCAATTTATTAGTTTCTTAAATTGGTTTTAAATTAAAATGTTTTTAATTTGAAGTAAATGTTAATATTGTAACGCTTGTGGTATATTAGGTTCGTGTACGTAGCGACTTATGTGTCGATGTGTCCCCAATAGTATATAATGTACCTTTGATTAGCTGAGTGCCCACGTACTACTACGCGAGTTTGATTCCACGTGTGATTAGTCATTGCGTCATGTGTTTTATTTATAACCGTCGAAGCTGTTAAAGTTATCGTGGAAGTGATCGGTTCGGTGGAGGAGCATGCAAATCACCGCACTACACCACGAGGCGCATGCGGGTACCGGCGCGTCTCACTAACACTGGGGGAGACATGGCTTACATTTACATTTATTTTTACATAAATTAGTTTGTAAATGTGTATTGTTATGCAGTTTCGGATACCATCAGGAACGCTGATATCCTTACATATTGTAAGAAAGCACTCATTGAAAACTGTAGGTGTGTTCAATGCTCAAACCATTTTGCATTAAATAATTCAGCGAACATCTAAAACTGCTCTTGCAATTAAATCTTACTGTTTTTTTTACTAATATACCGACTAAGAATGCAAGTGCAGTCTACTACGAAGGCTACGCTAAAACGATACATTGGATTAGATTGATTGATGTTCACACCACTCTCAATAGTTTGCGTTTTCTTTTTTTTTCTCAAACATTTTACGAATGATTTCAAAAACACCTTCAAACGCCATTTATTGAAAGTACTTTTTTTTTCGTTTCCTTAAGAGTCGATAAGTTAGTCAGAAAGTTTAGCACCTACATATCTAGTTTAGAAACAAGTACCCAATGTCATGATGGAGCACTCACTTAGTAGGTTTACCCCAGAAGTAAGTAAGTTTCATTGTCTGTGAAACAATATTCAATAAAAAGCGAAAAAAGAGCCGTATCAAGCAATCGTAGTTACTTACTCGCTATCAGCTTTCGCTACGTTTATTATCTAAGAAGCTGACACGAGTGGCATTATCTTATTTAGTTATTAGAAAGATACCCAATTATCATTTATTTGCAAACTTTATTGCAAGCAGATAGCGCTCGTATTGATATTACGAAAGGTGTTTAATTATTGGACATTGCAGGCATAAGATATTCTGTAAGAGAGGTCAAGTGAGCTTTTTAGAAAATATAACAATGGGGTGATCCAATCTGGTGATCTGAACCTATTGATGATCCGATTTGGACTCAAAGTCTGTATACTTCGAAAAATTGTGATGGTCTGTAACTTGCGTTTAGTAAAGATATACCAGAGAAGGACGAGATAAAATATTGTATAAACGAAAGTGGTGCTATTTTCCCTCTGCCACCCAAGCTTCAAGCTGTAGAGTTCAATGTCAGCGCTAGGGTCGCGGCGCGGTCGAGCCATACGGGCGATGCGGCGGTGACGTCCACACATTGTTATTGTTTGCATTGTTTTTTGCGGACCTCGTTGACACCGCACATCTCCATGATAAATATTAAAAAAAAAAGTAATTTGAAAATTTTGCACGCTCAAAATTGGCTATGAGTTATAATCCGTGTAGGGTGAAGCACAATGAACCCCATCAACCGAAAAATGATTAAGTAGCGATTACGTTGACGTATGGGCGGCGCGGGCGCACTGGCTTCTCTAACCATAGAGCTTGCAATCTACTACAACTCGATAACGAAAGCTTTAATTAAAGCTTTGTGATGTGAACCTTCATGTACAAACTAATAAAATTACCCGATACCCTTACACACGCAACGGAATTGTACAAATAATAATAATAAAAAATGGTTCAATGGTTAAAATGGATCTTTTTTATTCGAACCTTTATATTATTATGTTGCATAATGGCTAAAGTGATTACCTACATACAAACAGACAGCAATCTCACAATCTGTAAAAACTGCTGAAACAATCTGGGTGCGGGGTCCAAGTTAGCGGCTAGAGAATCTCTCGATCAAGGAAACTATCAATGTCCAACCTATCTGGTATTAGGTACACTTATTTTCTAACGGGATTCCCTGCGCTGACAACTGAAAACATAGGAAATAAAATCTTTTCTTAAACTGCACTATTTTTCCGACAAAGTGTGCTGTACAGTTTCACCGAGGATTGGATTATTTTCTGTCAGTTTACGCCTGAGCTAAAAAATAATAACATAAGTTTCAATAGAAATAAAAGCTCCTACAAGGCTCGGTCTATCCATTCTACACACTATGGAGTACAGTTTCACCGGTGAGTGAGCAGCGCGTTGGATGCGCGGGCGCACGTGCCGCGACATATGGCGGCGCCATACTGTTTGTTTGCCAATCATAACGGACATATTTCATCAGATAACGGCCCACCGCCTCCGACATATTGCCTTCATCTAAAACAATGTGTAACAATTAAAATGTCGACACATTCCCGAATTAATCTCGGGGGTGATTCGTTATGGTTTTCAGCGCAGACGAGAGGGTGGAAATCGATGGGTCGTAGAACTTAAGGTAGTAATTAAGGTAACAATGTTTATATAGAATTCGATAGATAAATATCGAATTAATTTGACTATACCCATTTGATTTGGGTATCTACCTGTGGAACGATAAGGTTACTACAGTCGAAAGGAGTCCATACACCTACTCGTACATTCATTCACATCTATCTCATTCTATCAACCAAACAACATTTTTATTGATGGGTAACATAAAAGGTTTCTTCTATTTTATCCTGAGCCTGTGCTTCAAAACAGGCAATCATAGATTTCCTAGCATATTAGTATGACAGGAAATCGTTGAAGGCGTCTATCTATAGGATTTTATCAATAGCATTTCAACACCATTTTACACAAAAATACATATGTAAAAGTATTAAAACACATGCATAAATTTACCACATCTCGAGTTGATATCAAAAGTAGTCAACCCCAAAACTTCACTCCTCCAAATCAAACTACGACAGTCAATTTCAAAATATCTGTGGGGTCGCGTGCCGATGTGTGTATATTCGTAACGGTACATAAACTCGTAGTTTTAAGTGCAAACAATTATACTAACACCAGGCTCGTCCCGAAGTCCCGACGTTAGGACCCCTCTGACGAGACCAATTGATATAACCTGCAATTTGGAGCGGGCACGAGCGCAGGCGCATGGCGGCCATATGGTGCGGAGTTCGCAACGATCCGAGGGACGACCACCAAACCTTGCAGACACATTATAATACGAACCAAGGAAACCTCCTCACTGGAACGGAACAATTTTATCAATAGTCATTGATTTTATCGTGTATCAAAACACTGATGACTATTCATTATTATTTTATCTAATAGGTTAAAAGAAAACATAAATATAATGGCGATCATTCTAGTATACTATCTAAGTTCTTAAATGAATGGAATACTATATTTAGTAAACATGGAAATCGTTAACCCAAAGATCATGAAATCAAGTTTTTGATTGACTTTTACGATTGTTATTCTTTAGAGCCGCGCGTGCGACGGCTCTTGTTATGATTGAACTCGCATTCAAAAACACAAGTTTTTATACAACTACTAAAAGTATTTTTGTGCAAGTCCCAAATATATTTTTATTTCCTTTCTTTCTTTATTCTATTTTCCTATAAACATAGGCAATATAATCAGACCAGCAAATGATAATAACTATACATCTTTACAGCAAACGACAAAGCAATCGATAAATTAAACATAAAGCTATCCATATATTATTTTGATTACTTGCCTACTGAAACACTAAAGGTGTTTGCGAGTAAATAAAAACGGACTGAATAAATTTTAAACTGGCAAGCACGTCTGATCCAGCAACAAAGTCACTTTAGCCGTAAACGGAGTGCAACCCCACGCTACTACTTTTTTGAATGACGAAAACCTTTAACTTTTTAGAACATCATAAGGCATCTCATAAAAACTGTCGTGGTGTTGTTTTACATATGACTCTATAAGGAGAAAGTTTTTTAGAACTGTTTCTTGACTCATAACAATTTATTAAAAACTGTCGATAGCCAGATAAAAAGGGAATCCTGAACAGAACGGAAGTTTTTAACTTTATTTAATTCTTTAAGCTATTATTATTCCATAATCACACTAGTCCACTAAAGGAAATATCGAATCGTAATAAAAATCATGAAAATACCCTGAGTCATAAAAACTGCGTATGCACACATAACGATTGGATCGTTGATGTCTTTTGTACTGCGCGCATGTACGGACACGCTCACCGACAGACTAACCTTTTTAATTCATTGACAATCTGTCAGGGACAGGAACTCATTACTATGATTTCATAAACAACTTAATTTATTGGATTTATTTTCAATGTTTTTTTTTGTAAACCCAACCCGATAATGTGTAGGGATAACGGGAATAAATAGCTATTTTTATTGCAATTTTAGATTTTGTCGGGCCTTTATATATAGGTAGTAAAATTGTTGCACCCTCGTAATCAATGCACTATATGTCATCCTGTGAATTAAAAAATGTACATACGCATGTATATGTAGACACAGTATATGTGTATTTGATTCGCTCTACGAATAAAAAAATATAAAAATGCTAATATTAAAATAATATTCACATAAAAACATCCCTTAAGCCGCGATCTTATCAGCTATTAATCGTCCACATTAATTTATTACTTAGTACCTAATTATAAAAAACAATGTTTTAAATTAACCTGACTGACCAGACTAAATTGCAAACGTAAGTCACTATATTATATTTTGAATTAATTTTATTTACATTAATTATTCGAGCAAAATGAGTGTCTGCAGGGATATCATGAAAAAAAAAACTCAATCCATACGTCCAAGTTTAACACAAGTTCTGGTTTAATGAAGCTGTAAAACCTGAAATGACGTCACTAACTTTTGAGCCGTGGGAAAATGTGAAGTGAACACGAAGTGAATAAATAAATAAAGCTAACGTCACACCGACGACGCGCGACGGTTAGCCCGGATCCTTGTAACGTCTAATGTTATATTGTCATTATGTTCCATTATACTATGTACTAACATTCGTTAAATAAGAGACAGTCTTAAGTGTTTTCCCATGTAAGAAACACGTGTGTTTTTTATTAAACCACTGAGGAAATTGGGTGTGAAGAGAACCGGTTTAGTGCTCCTCCAAATGAAAATGAAAGTGAACGGATGCCATCATATCGACCGTAAATGTTTTCTGATAAATGTGGTACACCATAAAACGCTACTGTAATCGATCCTGGAATTACCTGTTGGCTATACTATGCCGGAGATTGGTCATCATAGTGTGATAGGTCTTTGGCAGTTATTCAAATGATTTGATAGAAGTTATTGTTTTATTTTCAGTGAGAGATACAAAGCAAATCCTCCTTGTTAAATTCAGAGTTTCTGCTTTCATACTAGATACCTCAATTTCTCTATATAACACAACTTTTTAATTAATTCTCTGATATATACACTGCGCAAACCACAAAATCTAGGAAAATTAAATGTAAATGGCGTCCTTTTAAAACAAAGAATTGCTTCTTGCAAGAATTTAGAAAACCATACTATGCCTATAGATTTGTACCTACAAAGAAAAAAAACATGCAGCGGATCTAAAACCGCAAAGACTATTTTAATATGGCCTGAAGGCAAAATAAGTAAAAATCTGAAACATATTTACATAATGAACGTGCGCTTGTTGTCCAACATCGGATGAAGGCTGACAGTCGATAGGTAATTACTACAGATGCGATCTCCCTAAGTAGACAGGCTTTATGCATGACACACATAGATTTTCCCAGGTATGCCTGCTGTTAGTAATGTTTTTGTCCCCTTAGCGCGATGCCGGTAAATTCAGTGTTAGGTTGTAATTCCTTTAGTAATTCAGACAATGTAATAAGATCGACTCTGCATTTCAAAGTATAACTCTGTTCTCCGAGGTCTGCTGAAATTAGCTTCTTATCAACTGTTTTGGTTTTAAAGGATTCCCTCTTGATATAATTTACATCTGTTTCATGTGCAAAAAAACATGATCTCACGTTTATCTAAGCCATTCTAGCTCGAGTCATAGATACTTCAAACTCAACAAAAGAAAATACAGTAGGCGCGTGGGCTTGTTGTCTGTCGATTAACTCTGAAAGGTGGACGTGGACACGCGACGTGCGACGTGCCCGACGCGCACTGCGCTGTTCACCCGGCAGGCTGACGCAGCCAGCCGCGCCGCACGCAGCGGCTAGATCCCACCACTTACCGGCTAACCCATTTATACGCCGCGTTGAAAACAGGACTAAATGAATTAATGCAAATTTATACTATAAAAATTGTCGCAGGTGCGCCAGGACGAGTTCCAGCCATCGTCGGATTCGATTTAACGCGCTTGCGCCGCGCGAAAGTTTTATTTATAACCGCGTAGCTTGCTCAGCTATTACGCGCCACAAGCACTTGCAATTTGGCGAAAAATTATTCACTTTCTATATACCTAGTATAACATACAATTACAACTATATGTACCTACCTATATGATTATTTGGAAATGGATTTACTCAAAAATACATGGTCCTTTTCCGGAATTAAATAAATTAATGTCCACCAATAAGCAATAAAATGCATATTAACTATAGAGTTTAAAACTTGTTTTTTATAATCCACAATAAAGTTACTTTATTCAGTTCAGATGTGGATATTAAATTGTGATTATTAAATACCTAATTGCTTGCTATGAGTACTTCCAGATTATGACTTTATACGTAATTGAAATCGTAAAAATTTTATCTTTATTGATATGAACTCGCCGTCAAAGTAACATTGAAATTAAATAACTCTTTTCATCTGTAATTTGCTGTTATAAGAATGCTAATAAGACATTTAAATACTAATATTTTTATGTTTATGCAGAATCTCTGCAAACGGGAGGCTTAATTTATCTAGCCACTTAGCCAGTGCCATTTTGCGTGCTGAGAATAGAAATATGATTACTGTTTTTCATGACTAGCGAAAATCAGCTTTATTCATTATAGATTGAATTTAATTTTATAGGGTTGAAAAAGAACTTGTTTACTATGCAGTGACGTCCGTTGGGTCATAAAGGCGGCGGCAGATGTTACGACTAGTAGACGCGCTGAAGCGCGACGCCGCGTCAACGCGCGCAACGCGTACGCGCAGACCTGTCGCACAATCATAACACATGAAATTCATGGCCGTACCTAGGTACTTATAATTGAGGCTTTGTTGTGCCACAGCCACATGCCGTCGCCTCCAACACTTAATTGTAATTGGCTTTAATATTACCCGGACAGAATGACGGTGGCGCACCGACAGTTTATCGGAAACCGTCAACAAAGAATATATGCACTGGTTTGTTATGAACTCGTCCTCCTAAGTTTTTTATTCGCATTGAAATACTAACCTAGAAACGAGCAAACACTAAAGTCTTCCCAGACGGTGATCAAATACACACCATTTGCTGCTGGCAATTATTGAAATATTTATTCAACTGTACAATCTGTAAAATCACGTGCCACAAAAGACTTTTTTTAAATATTTTGTACATTTCCTGAAAAATATGGTTTGACTGAAATACAATGAATATGCTGTGCAAATGAATAAGCGTTTTGACAAAAGAAAATTTAGTATCACATTCATAGAGGTGAAATGGAATGAAAACAATGCCATCGATTTGCAATAGCAGAAGTATAGGTTAGTGGTTACATTTTAACACAGATACATGTTTTTCAATCACAAATTCATAACAAGTAATTTAACTTTACTTTTATGTTTTGTTTGTTTTTTAGCTAAGATAATTAATCTGTTTACGAAATGTGTCGTCAATAGTCGTGATGGCCCTGAGGTCCAATGCTCTTTTTTTCTTAGTTTATCTTAAACATCAGTAACATCTCTTGACATATGAACCAATGGATCTGGAATTTCTTTCGACTGTGAAAGAATAATCGATTTGCAATTGAGGTGCTGGACTTAAAATATGTATAGTAGGTACTGTAGGGGATCGAAGGTCGGGGCGTAGCGGGAGCTACTTTAAAAAGGAAAAACTGAGGGAACTTTTAAGAATTACTATATTGCGACTTCACTCTATGAGAATATTTTACAGAATCTTCGAAAAGACTAACTCATTCTTATGTCATTATATTCCAATTCAAACCTAATCTAATTCTTCTTAAATCTTTCAAGGCTTATGACATTGAGGTTGCACCTTCCAAAGAGGATACTCTACAGTACCTTCTCTGTGAGAAGAGAGTGTTCAGTCCTACAATGATAAATTAACTGATGTTGAATAAAAAAACAATACAACTACCTATGAATAGTTTTGATAGAGAATCTTTCTTCGTCACTAAATAATATCACAAAATATTATGCATACCTCTCATATAAATAACCCTGAACATAGTACTCGCGTGTACATTTAGGTGGGTAATTTATATGTCGATCGACAACAATTATTGCTATATTATGTTAATTTATGGGAGCACTCATAAATTCATAATACTAAATGCAATCATGGCCGATACCGACTACCGTGCCATACTCATAGGTACCCATAAAATCTTGAAAATATCTGCGTTTTCGAATAGCGTCAACCTATATACAATTTACTATGGCAATATGAAAGCTTAACACTGGCACTCAGCTTACGTTTTTGCATATCTTTATAGACGTTTAAATGGAATCGTTAAAAGCATTTACGATATTATGTTGATACTGTCGTCTACAAAATGATTTTGGCTACAAATGAGACCTATGTAAGAATGGATTCGATTAAGAGTATGTATTGTTTTTTACTGAATCTTGAAAAGTTCAGGTAGCTTTATTGCTATCATAATACATTGGTATCGTCAAATTACTCGCTACAGTAGTGCAGAAACTCAAAATTTTAAGAATATAACTAAGAAAGTATTCTTAACTCTTGATACTTCACAAACTTCAAAATATGTAATTGTTTAAATGTAAGTACCCAGACACACACTACCTACTACCAAAAATAGTCTATTAATCCATACGTTTTCATTCGTATATTAAAGGAACATATTAAATACTGAAGTAAATACTTTTGCTGTGAAGCGTACAGCATAATTTCTATCGAGAAGATTAAGTGGTCAGTGTTGGCACAAAACATACGTACGTTTGGAATGATGCAGCTTTGATACGTTACTGAATTCCCTGTACTTAGCAGCCATGTTTGATACCTAATTAATACAGCGTAAGTGC
This sequence comes from Lacanobia oleracea, assembly GCA_950371165.1. Taxonomy (NCBI): domain Eukaryota; kingdom Metazoa; phylum Arthropoda; class Insecta; order Lepidoptera; family Noctuidae; genus Lacanobia; species Lacanobia oleracea. The sequence continues at coordinate 10,316,353 of OX493393.1, forward strand.
CGACATAAGCTTGCATTTTTCAAATGATTTGCAGGTATTGCGCCTCGTCCACCTCGTCCGAGCAATAATGCGATGGGTAGTTTAAATAAATTTCTCGTATGCATAGTTAGTGAATTGAGAAACACTTCATGTGGTAGAGATTATTTCTTCATTCACAAAATGAAATCTGTAGTATTTGCTTAATGAATTATGTATTTGCGTTATTGGTTAAAACAGGATATAATGCTGATGATCTTGTAAAAATCAAGCATTTACTACCTATGTTACATTATCTGGAGATCTGCTTTTCGTGAGTTTCATAGAAAGTTTCCATCGACCTTCTGCCACTGGAATTTCAAGAAGAACTTAGAACTATATATAATTAAACGAAGTCAGTACTGAAACACATTCTACTGAAATTAAGTTCAGCACTCCGAAAAAAGGGAGACCAAAAAAGCAATTTCGTTTGGATATGGACGATTTTGATTATGATGTTTATTTAATTTTATTGACACACCAACGACTTATTCACTAAATCGTTACAATTGACATATTATATTAACAGTTTAGCGGTGAATTGGTCACTTATAGGTGTGCACAGCACTTGTACATAATTATAATCAATTACGAAAATTAAATGATAATAACGTATTTAAATTAAAAAACACATTGAATTTAAAATGTCAAGCAGATCAATCTAAATAAAGTATAATTAGAAAATTCAAAATAAAATTAAAACATTGAAAATAACAAATTATAAATTAAAACTATAAAAATAACAAATAAATTAGGACACGTTACATTAATTAAAATTAAAAGAATATAATAGATTTGAGCTCAAAAATTTAAATAATTTGTACAATATTAAATACATTGAAACAGATATAAATAAACAAATCGATCAAGAACTGAGAACATATCGTCTGAATTCATTCAAACTGTTCGAAAATATGTCCAAGTTGTTAGAGATTAGTTGTTAGTTATGATGTTGTTCGAAGATCGATGTACAATATTTATCGCCAGGTACTGTACCTTCTTAGACTACGGCAGGTAACTTCTTAGAATGAACTGCATCGTAGCAAGTAACAAAATAGCTCACATATACTAACGTAAAAAGTAACAAAATAGATCACTTGTCTCACCGCCGGCGATCAGTGAGTAGCGCTCACTGATCGCCGGCGGTGAGACAAGTGCCATATGATATAAGTGAGCACTAAGAAGGCATTAGGAAATTCAAGCTTTGAGGGATGAAAAGGGGGAAATGTTTTTGTATTAAATCTGCTCAGATGAAGTTGTTGGCGAAGAGCTAGTTAACAGATAAAGACACAAATATTAATTAAATTTGCCAAAATATGCAATCGTGAAGTGACAATAGGCATATAATCGTACATTGAGCAAGCCATTAGCCAGTCGAGACGGCTTAGAATTATTGACGAAGGATCATGTTACAGGATCTAATGACGTTAGTACATGGCGCGTTTAATGTTGCTTTTAAGTGAAGATGAGCCCGAGGCGATGGCGGGGCTGCGCGGTGTAATGGTGGTGGAATGGGACGTGCGCGGGCGCAGGCGGCGCGAGCGCAATGTGCGCGCGCGACCTTTTGCGAGTAATTACTAGGCGCGTGCGCTCTCCGCGCAAGTCGCACGCACCGTTCGCCGATGGCCGCTACCCGCTGCCTGCCGAGTACTACCGACATATATGGAAACAGCTACTTTACAACACACTTGCCCTTTGATTAGCATTTTTTGTGTTTGATTTTAATCACACTAGTTAACAAAGTGTTTTATTATACTCGGTTGTTTTTATCAATAACGACTAAAATACTTCTTATGTTTTGTGACCTGCCAACATGAGCATTGACGAGTAATTAATCATTGCTGTTGTCGTTTTTCATGAGTAAGCTGCATAATTTAAAACTGTCATGCGTGTAAACCTCTCTGTCGAAAGCGTTTATCTACAGGGTTGTCCCTGTCCTCTGTCAGCTGGCATCGAGCACACCGATTCGTAGTAATCAAAAGACAATAATAAAAGGTTTTTTTTTTTTTTTTCGATATAAGACAACTCACCGAGAGGAGGCCTGTGTCCCAGCAGTGGGAACATTATAGGCTGATTATGATTATGCTTAAGATGACGAAGAGACAATATTTATGTGATCAAGTCTTTCGACAGTTCCGCAGTATTTCAGTCAGAAAGAGCTTTTACGAACTAGTCTGAAAACATTGCAGATATTTATAATCTTCTTCTGTGTCCTGTAGGTACCTATGTAACTATATCGTTAATAAGTTAATCTGAATCCGTATCTTAAAAATGTAGTTTATGTGATTACCCACCAAATAGATTCGGTTCATTTTTTAATAAATGCCAGTCAAAATCAATCGTTTTTTCATTGTGCAACTCAGTACTTGTTATGCAAATATTGATCACGATCTTTAAATATCAACATTAAGTCATTTTCAATATCGATACCTGTTATTACTTGAGTAAAATGGACAGAAAATGGCGATGCGTACTCGAAATAGCCACTGTGCAAAGGAAACGGTCTTGTCCACGGATTAATGACGGCAATTAAATCGGTTCAGACCTGCGCAGGCGCATGGCGGGCGGCCGGCGGCCTGCTCGGACCAAAAGCTTGTTTTTTACTACGCCACCGTCTTCTAGACTGTACTTAATGAAAATCAATGGTTCTGTTATTTACACCCAAGCATGCACTCGCAAAATTATCAGTTTATACAGAACAAATATATCTCGATCCGTTATCTTGGATATGTGTGAACCTGAATTTAAATGTAATCGATCTTTATGTTTAAAATTTAGCATGTCTCATGTTTGGTCACTAAAATTTATTAGGTAGATAGCTTTTCAAACGTGTTCTCTGTTACATATCTTTCATGGCTTGGGAATGATCTACATAAATAGGAACGCTGATTTTAAGCTGTGTCTACGAACCAAAATTAAACGCGTGTCAAAAAATTTACCATATAAAAATAAATTAAATGGAAATTTTCAAACCAGAAGAACTTATTCACGTTTAATTCACTTGATATGGGGCGAATGACAATTATTAAGATTAACGCAACCTGCAAATTACAATCAATACAAAAACAATAGAAATACGAATGCCGTTACCTGTCGACCGTTTTATAATTAGCAAAGAGCGAGAGTGGATGCACACTTACTTACGGAGTGAATTATCGTGGGCCGCTTCTCAGATTGGAATCAATTAACTGGAGGCGACGCGCTCCCGGTCCCGAGCGGCCTTCGCGCCACCTGCCCGGTGCCCGGCGGCCCGCGGACCCCGGGCCCCGCGCCGGCCCCCGTTACCGCTAGCTGCTTACCCCGCGCACTTATCAAGGCGCGTGATTGCCCATTCATTATCCGCCAGCAAAATCGCGGCACCTTTGGCGGTTAATTGCGCTAACCCAATTTTTTGTATCCGAATTTCGAGTTGTCGCTCGGGATACCACATTGCGAAGTTTATTTCGATTGTCGTGTGTATGGATAAAATATATTACGCCGATGAAAAATATATTATTATCTAGCTTTACACATACCATTTTATTTCGTGTTGATGACGATTCTAGTAAATACTCAGGTTTTATTTGGGACATCTTATGAGTTTTATTAATCTCCGCGTGCAACCTTTCTGTTGTCGATTTTATTCGATTGCATACGATAATTGCCTTTAAGCTCTGAATCATGATGCGCAGCTGAATCGCGGCGTCGTATATCTGAGCCCGAAGGACGTAAAAGCATGATTTACCAACAGTAGTTAAAACACTCATTAAGCGGACATGAGCGGCGACCGCAGCCGCCGCCGCGGGGCACGCGTTAACTCGCCCAGACATCTTCACTGAGCGTTTGCGAATATCGCGAGCCGCCCAAACCAGACTCATCACTGCCCACAGAAATAAAACCTGAACACATTTAATTTAGTCATTTTATATTCCCTGTTTGTAAAAGATTTTATTACAGTTGGTTTTTTTCATCATTTTTTAAAGGCTGAGACAAAACAAAAGCATCCCAGAACATGAGTAGAAAGTGACGAGCTTTGTGATAATTTTCGTACGAGAAACTGGGTCTAACTCTGTCTGTTACCTTTTCACGTCTTAATGCCTGAACGGATTTGGATGAACCTTGGCACAGGCGTAGGACACACGATACTTTCTGCCCCAGGAGTTCCCTAGGGATAAGTTCCATTACGCGGTCAAAGCCGTTTTCGAAACCTAGTATAAATTAAAAGTGGAATTAATATCATTTGATCATGTCTGCGCAATAATGTGGCGCCCAAAACATTGGAGTCTACCCCAATGTTTTGGGCATCGTATTTTTGATCACACCATCTCGTTAGAACGACATGGTGTGATCAAAAATACGGTGAATAATTTTATAACAACTAAAAAAGCTTACACAAAATTAGAACTTACCTCCTTCGCGATCTAATTCCAAAGTTGATTCCATGATTAGAGGCATTTCTGTCAACCTTTTTCCAAAAGGGTTTTCAGTTGCTTTTTCGAAGCCCTTTCAATATCGAAAATGGTTTTTCTTTAAGCTCGGTTATGCTTTTTGGGAAGAACCATAAGTCGCATGTAGATGAAAAACATGGATGTGGAGAGACAGTTAAGTTTTTTCTAGCAAAAACTAACTCAAACTAAAAAGCAGCGATTGGCTCGGCGCGGTGTCGATATGAACCACGACATAATCCTTTACAAAAAAGGTTTCCAGAAATGCCTCCAATCATGATATCAAGGTGGCGAATTGTGTATCGCTGTTCAAGGAGATTACTTTGAAGGGCCTTTTTAAAAAAAAAGAGATATTTCACCATATTTTTTTATCACAAGTGATACAACGAATTTGTCTATCTAATCTTATACTTATTACTTACTAATATATAAAGCTGAAGAATTTGTTTGTTTGTTTGTTTGTTTACTTGAACGCGCTAATCTCAGAAACTACTGGTCCGATTTGAAAAATTATTTCAGTGTTAGATAGCCCATTTATCGAGGAAGGCTATAGGCTATACATATATCATCACGGTAAGAACAATAGGAGCGGAGCAGTAATGAAAATTGTGACGCAGACGAAGTTGCGCGGGTCAACTAGTATTTAATAAAGCACCAATTACTTGGAGACAAAACACAGTTTTGGATAATTTAAGTGTAGGCTAAAGGCATCTAAATTTCCCCATTGCATAAGTGTAAATTTAACGTAGAACTTTTTACTGTTACTAATAAAATCATGACTGTTAAGAATTTTCTGTTGGAAAGCCCTATTACAACTTTTCCGACCCGAAGATCTCACCCAGGACCCCACGCTAAGCAGACGCGTAGTCTACTACTCACCACTACACCCAACGCACCCTACTAGAGGTGAAGTAATTCTGGGAAGTGGTTTGTTGAATTTGTCATGGAACATAGACAAATTCGTTTTCACTCCACCTGCACGAAAACGTCAAATTTATTTGCCGTGCTAACCTAACCTAAAGTACCTCATTCTAACTCGCTAGCGGCTCCCGTCGACCTCCGCTGCTAGCTGCAACGAGCGCAGTCGAAATCCGTTCCAAAATCAAATCACATTATTTGTTCATTACAAACACATTATTACAACATATAATGTATTTTCTATTCAATACAATAATATTGCGGCAGTGGGCTGGAGCCACAGCTTCCAACGTGCGACCTGCTCCTTGTGGTGGGGGCGACGCACGCCACCTGTTTTCATGGCTAGAGCACAATTTTCTCGCAGTTGGTGTGAAAAGTAGAGTATGCTCCTCAGGGCTAGCTTAAATCCCTCGCTGAATTCAGGATTCTTATTTAACTTTAAACTTTCGAATCCTTCAGTGTGTTCCGGATTCAATATGACGCCCGTGTCATAAGACGCTGCTTTATCCCCTCGGTTCATAATCGATAATCGATTCTTACATATGGACTATGTAAAATAAGCATAAAAAAATGGGTCAAGTACGAGTAGGATTCGCCCACCGAGGGTTCCGTACCAATTTGTTGGTTGACTTTAAATAAATACTAAGTAAGTTTTTTTTACGATTGAATTACAAATTTCAGACTTTTTCCTAAACTTGTAGTATAAGATGGCATTAATTGCCAAATTTCATATTTCTAGATCAACGGGAATTACCCTTTACATTTTGACTCCCTTGAGAGTGCCGAAATATACGTTTTTTTGCGGCATAAACGACGGATTTTTTCACAGCTTCAAGGGACCGTAGACCTAACCTATACGGTTGTAATTTCAACTCGATACCTTCACACTTTCCCTTGACAGACAGACGGACGGACAACAAAGTGATCTTATAAGGGTTTCGTTTTTCCTTTTGAGGTACCTAAAAATGAGTCGACCTCGGAATGAGAGATAATAAGCTGAAAACTCGTGTACACCTTCATTTGGCGTTCTAAATGTTGTGTCAAAAGTCTCATAAAATCTCGAGTGTGCATCGTTAGTTATTGAAAATCAAATGTTACAATAATTTGTTTTTGAAGATTATCTCGGTGTCTATAGCTCTAATGAAATTAATACCAGATGGTCAAAATTGTAGAGCGTAAGAATTGCAACAAATTTTGTAAAACATATTTTTTTCATGCGCTCAACCGTTTTTTAGACAGAAGGCGGAGAACGCGCAGCGCTCAGCAATACTGTAATACATGTATGGTCAACCGTGAATCTCCGTGAATAATATCTTGTTTACAGTTAAGTTTTACGCTCTACAATTTTGGTCACAGCTATTGAAGCTATAAAAACCGAGATAATCGCGAAATACCGATGTTTTGTGACCTTTGACCTTCAATAACTTACAACACAGCACGTGATTTTATGAGATTTTTGAGACAACATTAAAACGCCAAAATTAAGATGTAGTGTATACGAGATTCCAGCTTATTACCTCTTATTCCGAGGTGAAACGCTAATGTGACGGGACTATCACTCGATTTCTAATCAAGATTTTGAAGTTGATAGTACTTATCAATCTCTAGCCTGAAAATCTGTCAAACTTAGCGTGAAAGTAGTTAGAAACCGGCCCTTACACATACATTACGAAATTGTGGACGAAATACTTAGTTATAATATAAAGCGCCCAGCAGGTTATTTTTTATGCATACTAAATTTCATGAAAATCGTTGGAGCCGTTTCCGAGATTCAGATTATCTGTTTTATAGTTTAAAGGTATGAGATACATATAAATAGTTGAACAAGAATGTCGATGTACGTGAAATGTGAAAACAAGACAAGTTATACATAAGTATTTAGGTTCAGGGCTGATCTATAGACCCAACAATTTAAATCCAAGTATGGTCAAACGTTATAAAAACATAACACGGGGGCTTAATGCACCTTTCCAATCAATTACCAATAAATAGCGTATAAGATACTCGTAGGCTAGAAGACGGTGCGGCGACGAATTCCGCGCTTCACTGCCTGAAGCGTGCGCCTACTTTTTGCAATGGCAGGTGCAAGCGCATATGCTATTAAATTGTCAAAGAATACACGTACGCATGCCTGTGTATGCCTCTGATAGCTTCCAATAATCAAAAGTCAAGTGAATGCCTGTGTTCATTTGAAAACTACAGACGCGATTGTAAAGCAGTACTTACGCGCACACGCAGGCTCGAGCGCGCCCAGCAGTCGGTTACCGCAAACCTTAACTGCTGTATATTTAAAAATTTATTAATAAAAGCTATAAATATGACTATCTGAAACGTAAGTTTTTGCCAAAGGGCTCGCGCACTCATTACACAATTACACATGCAGTAATCGCAAACCGCAACATAGCAGCAGTGCACGGCGCGGCCTCGGCGCGGGAACATGTGCGCACTCAATATGGGAGCGTAAGAATGATCGCAATTAGCGGAGAGGCGCAGTTTTCCGCTGTAATGAGCGGGCGTGTCGCCGCCGCCGCACCCGCACGACGCGCGCTCCGCAAGCTTTTACGGTTTCAGCAGACGCGCGCCCGCCATCTGACTCGCCGCCGCAGACGCCTCCTAACTGTAGGCCTCCAACTGCTAAGATATGCAAATTGATACCGTTCGTAACGGATGTTTAGGCAATAAAAACTCACAGTGATTTTGGGATTCCCTTCTGTTTTTTTGGATTATCTAAACACGCGCTTGTGCGGCTGCGCATTTTCACTAACACTGCTTTAGGAGGATTCATTTTCAGAACCATGAAAACGAATTCCTTTAATAAAACAAATATTTTTCGATCTCATTAGGATTTAGTCAACCGCATTTCAGCGACCACGATGAATGACGACGCATGGAAGGCTGGTTGTACTACACAAAGATGCCATCAATATCTAATTGATATCACGGACGCTATCGTCTATTAAAAATACATAATGAACCAAGTACGCACCTACACACCTAGGATATCTGTAATTTTGATTGTTTATTATTAATTTAGTGAAATCTGTAAATTATCTGCACGAAATAGGTATTTTCCAATGTAATTATTTTCTTGTGTTCGAGTACTAATACTAACTAAACACTAAATAATACTTCTTAAAAGCTGTACTATATCAGCATTAAACTACCTATCTACAATATAATTATGTATCTTAAACGATGAAAAGTTCCTGAAGAGCTTTTACGTTAAAATACTACTACGACTACGACTTTTGCTTGCAATTTTTCATAAGCAACCTATCAACGCCTTCTCTCTTCTTTTCCCGGTTTCTTGGTAAAAACAAAGTATAGAGAAAGTGTTCACCCAGTGCAAGTCCCATACATTGGACAAATAAAGGCGGTACACACACTACACACGGCGGATGACGCTCGGCACGCGCGGGCCTCCAATAAATCCGTTATGGCACATGGCGCGGGCAGGCCGAGTCGCGTGCTGAATCTTGTCTCAAGACTGAGGGTGCTCCTTAGACGCGACATGTGTCGATTATACTTATCGATGTTAAAATTTAACATTTCAAAATAGTACGATAACATGTTTTTAAATTTTATTTGTGAATTGCGTAGCATTACGTAGGATTGCGTAGCATTTCGTAGCATTTCGTAGCATTGCGTAGCATTGCGTAGCATTTCGTAGCATTGCGTAGCATTGCGTAGCTCGTTGCAGATGGTATGAAAGCTCTGCGAAGACCATTGTTTTTTATTCATCTGTAAATTATTAGGTTAAACTAAATATTTAAAACAGGCTGTTACGTAAAAAAAGATTCATGTATAAATTTTGTTTGCCAGTACCATATTTATTACATGCGTATCCTAAGTAAGTGTTATGTTTAAAGCTCATGCCATTTCTATAGTCAAATCCAACGTTATGTTTGCCAATTTTGTTTAGAAAAAAAGAGTAAGTTCTAAATTCGGCTGGTAGTAATCAATACCACTCATAATGGGAATAATTTATGTGTAGTTGTAGGAAATCACCACTAAAAAGTGAAAAATAAAAAAGGACTGACTACTCGCACTACAAAGTATAAAATAATTTTAATTTCGGAAGTCAGTGTTTTTGGTTGTTTCTTCGTTTTTAGGGTTTCGTACCTCAAAAGGGAAAAACGGAACCCTTATAGGATCACTTTGTCGTCCGTTCGTCCGTCTGTCTGTCTATCAAGATCCTTTATCTCGGGTACGGGAGGTAAACCCAAGTCCACAGTCTCCTGAAGCTGTGAAAAAATCAAACTTCTAAGTTAACGTAAAAAAGATACGGTCGGATATGTCGCAAAAAACGTATTTTTTGACGTTCTATTCTAGTAATTAAAATATAAATTATAAAAAAAAAAACAATAGGAAAGGTTTCACACATGTTGATTCATAATTATGTCACTTTTTACCATGTCCTTTGTACGGATCCCTCGGTGGGCGAGTCCGACTCGCACTTAAAACCCACTTTCGAAATGAGTTATTTTTATACTTTTAAGTGTAAATTATATGCAAGTCGTTTGTACCTACTTTTTTTTGTAAAAAGTTTTTTTTCTTTTGTGTTCGAAAAAAGCTTTAGATTAAGAAAGCTATAAAAAGTTATGTGGACATAATAATAATAACCTCTCTTATTTCGAACACACCTCAAGGCCACCAAGAGCAATGTGGAGAATTCTATATGGAATGGAAGCCGGTGATCAATACAAGGAGTCAAGCTCGCTATTAATTAACTACATCTTCATTAGGGTTCCGTCTCTTTTTAAAGATGTTGGCATTTTACACGAAGGCTTTCATAGACTTCGACTTGATACTGAAAATCGTTACGTACAACTGAAAAGACTTCACAAGTTCAGTCGTGCTTTTTGATAAAATCTTTTGTATCTCATAATCAATGTAGATATCAGTGGAATTCAGAGATAAATATAAACTTTTCTGATTAAGTCACAATTTCGAGATTTCAGATTATCATTTCTAACCTATAAAAAAACACTTAAAACATAAAAGGACAAAAATACTGTAACCACAACAAGACTTTAGTTATTTGTCTCCAAAAGACATTGCGTGTCGATATCTAAGCCAGCACAATGGGCGCATCCCTAAGCCGCAGCCACCTGCCACCCGCACCCCTACACTATATTTTATTCCACTTAATCGTCCTTTCCGATATATTACCTGTTTTTATACATACTTAAAGCAAATATTCTCGTTTCTATAAACGCTACAATGTCTGATCGTCCTATTAACTATAATAGACACTTTTAATTGAGAATCTATAAAAGGTTTCGCGAACTGCTAGCCGTATAAGGGATAAGCATTCATCATGGAAGCCGTGGCTCTCATCTGCCCAATTAATAAAAGTTGACTATAAGGAATGGCGCAGGCGACAGCGCCAGCCGCCGCCGGCCCGCTCAGCGCCGCGACCGGTTCTTGCCAGCGCCTGCAGCTGAAACATGCGTATCTACCCTTCAACTGTTTTATTTTGATTTACTTATCTATCAACCATGTACTCGCATACTTTATGAACGTGTTTAAGGATTTGCATGGTTTTTATCTGCTTACATACAACCTACCTCGCACAACCTACCTGTCCAGTTTTGGTTTTATAGCGTTATCATACAAATCTTACGCTAACCAATACCTATATAAATGCTATACCTATGCTAATTTATTTAGCGCTCAACCTCTTTACCATGACCTAACTTAGCGCCATAACATACCAATAGCGAATATAGGTAGGACACAACTTGTGCACCGTTAACCGACAACTGACAAAAAAAAATCGGGAACATCCAAAAATACAAGTCACAACGAACTATGAATGAATAACAAATCTTATCAGACGGACGATCGTGATATCTCAAACCCGGCTTCATTAATTCACCCAGAAATCGAAAAGGAGGTTTTAATTCGTATTTCGAACAAAGGGAGAAAACAAAAGAAAAAAAGGAGGATAAAAAGTGGCGCGGGCGCGTGCCGGGGCGACATGTGCACGCGCCGAGGATCCGCGCTAACGGGCCGTGACGCGCCCCCGCGCCCCGCGCCCCGCGCCCGCGCCCCTCACCCCGCACCCTGCGCCCCGACACGCGCCTGCCGTTATGTTGACAGCCCCCAGCCCCCGGCTGCACTCGCTGAAGCACTTCCCCCACTGGACTGAAGCCCCACGTCTCCTGGCGTAACATAACACGCAGCAACCAAAGCAGATTATCCGCCTAATTGAATTTCCCGAGATTGCTATTACAATCGCTTGATCAGGTGAAAATGTGATTAATGAAAGACAATATTCTAATAGCTGAGAATTAACAGTTGCCTTGCGGAAAAAAGCTATTTGTTTATAACACACAGTTGCAATTTGACCACCTTTTAAAAAAAAAATTACATAAATTTGTAAACTAGGTATGTACCTACATCTTAATTTTTTCAAGGAAATGTGTTATTCCGTATGTTAGTAAAATATGACGAAATCAAATTAAATGAAAACAGCTTCGCATAAAATCTATTTAGAATTGGCTGACATACATATGGTATAACTGTCACATTCGCGTATTCGTATTTAGTAGACAAAGCTTTTTCATGCAGAGACACTCCCGCGGTTTATTCCACCGGAACCATGCATTTTTCCGGTGTAAAAGTTGACAAAAGTAGCTTCTGATACTCCTCGAAAGTTGCAATTTTCTATCACTGAAATACCTTTTTTTGTATTCAGATCATTACTTTCACAGATTACCTTTTACAAACACACACACAACGTCAAACGTCCTCGTCTTATCATCCTCATATAATATTAGCTAATATTTAAATATACATTCTACATGCTCAGAGCTTAAAAAATAACTAAGTACGTAAGTGTTAGTAGATAGTCGCAGTCATTTTAAGTCGCATAAATTGTTCTTATTGAATATTTTAATTGGAACTGCAATACATAATAAGGCATTTGAAGTGTCACGTAAAGTATCGATCGACAATTTCTCAGGCGAGTCCTTAGAGCACCTTTCATCTGTCAAGCCGAGCGCGATTCGTAAGAAGTATTACCTATTTATGCAAAGTTAATCAGTTTTTATTTCAAGCTTAAAGCGTTTAATCAGTAAATAAGTTTCTACATGGAAAGAAGTAAATGTGCTTTTAACTCATTATAATTGCTGAACTTTTAAGCAAAGTTTTTGCACATACCATTCTCTAAATAAGACCGCAGGATAGAGTTAGCTATCAAAATACATTCGAGTTTTTCGAAATAACAAAACCATTTTCTCGGTGGCGAAAAGTTTTGATTAATATGGGCCTTAGTTGGCAGCTTTACAAAGAACCCTCAGATTCAGTACACTGACCTAGTTTTATGACCGACTTGTCATTAAATTCACACCTTAGTCTGTCAATTTACACAGCTCTAAAATAATTAAACGAATCGTTTTGTAAATAAATAATATTAGATTGTTCCGTTAAAAAGGCTTCTAAGTTAGTATCTAAGCAACGCTCCGCCCAGCGGTAGATGGCGACCAATAGCGCGCGGTGGGCGGGGCGCGACGCTACGAGAAATCTAAGCCTCGTGGATTTAGTTAATCTCAGTTTTGGGCACAAATCAAATTACCTAGTCTTTACCAGCACATAGATAATCCAGGAACATAACATGTAACCAACCTGATGCTTCGTCCAAAGCAGCGGACCGGTCTATGCGCAACTTTTGCAATTCTTAATGCAAGTGTTTTAATGTCACATAGGGAGCAACCGCTTATTTGTGGGCATTAATACTTAAAAGCCATTTTTCAGTACATCCTCTGCGCCGTCAACGTAAGCGCAACCAACAATTAAGTGCTGGCTGCGAGGATGCGACGCCACAGTCGCGACTCGCGAGCCACCTGTCAAGTGCCTGTTTCATCAAATCATTTCTTTATTGCTCAGCCTCCGTTCGACCTCTTTTTTGTTAGCAGAGTTTTGAAAAAATAACGTTATTGTGGAAGAGCTGTCGGGTAGGTCGGGGCGCGCGAGCCTTATTTCAGTCAGGTGCCAGGCGCCAAACGCGACGCACCGCAGCAGGCAGTGACGTGTTCCGATCCTGCGCAGCCTTACGATTTCGCGACGTCATATCGTTCGCTGCTGCTGTTATTATAATTTTATTTTATTATTGTACCTAAAATAAAATGACATAAGATTTATGGTGTACATTGGACTGATTTAAAAAAGATTTCTCGTAGAACCTAGTGTTTCGTAGCAGTGAGTGAAATACATTTCCGTAGCTTCGTAGAAGTTCCGTTTCAGGTAAGTTCTTTTTGAGTATATTATTATGGTTTAATGCTTTAAATCAATAATGTTTTATCAGATAGTGTAAGCAATAACAGCATATATTCCTAATATATGCTCTTTAAAAATTTATTTATTACATTTAGGTGTGACTGATGATGTCATCATAAAAAACTAATTACATGACTTAATTTGCAACTCAGTACATACATACGTGACAAAAATACTGACATATAATTTTTTACATAGTATTTTTTATTTATTCATATATGTATGTAGGAACCTTATTGTTTGAGCAATTATATATTAGAATAGTAAAGTTTACCTACTTATCCATTAATTTCGAATTATATTAAATCTGCCGTTAAATATTTACATACCTACTTGCACAAAGTACTTAACTCTTCAAATGGCGGGTATTTATAACAGTTCACATTCTTAGATTTTTTGTTTAAAATGTAATAATGTTAGTTATTAAATTATTATTATTTATTAAATTATAGTTAAGAGACATTGTACAATTCCATCAATCTGATGATTTTCGTTGATACTAAAAACGGCAACAGAAAGATTTTGAGCGTTTTTCCATTCTGTTTCTTCGTTTTTGCATACTGAAATGTTACAGCTTTCATCAATCTAAAGTTACTTTAATGAAGCTTCTCTACTTTAAACCTACAGACAGTGGAGCCTTTGGTATCTTTATTACCTGCATGCCGGGCAAATCTATGTCTTGCGCTGTAAACGGAAGCATAAACTGCAAAGTTCACATTGAAAGTCCCACTTTTCACAATTATTTGCTCATGTCTGTCTATGTTTATACAAGCAATAATGTACTGTAATTTAATACGTACCTACGTCGTCGCTAAACCAATCGTCTGGAGATGCAGTGCCGTGCAAATAATCTGCAAGTATATGTTCTCATAGCAATATACAAACAAAGCGAAACCAAATTTGTACATGTGTTCCGACAAGTTTCATACCTAGAAGTATTGAGAACAACCCGGTCAGATAAAACCACGGGCGGTGAAATATTTTTGTGGCTGCGTATTGAATCGTTTTTTAATTGGATTTAAAGAATCTTTATTTATTTTAAATGAACACACATTGTTCACTTCGCGAATAAATACATTACTAAGGTTAGTGTAGTCCAGTAGCTAACAGCTTTTTTTCTTAATCTAGGTAGGTAAGATGTCGACATTGAATTTGGTTAATTGGACCTTTGTCGTGTACAAAATTTCCACTTTTTGTAAGTATAAGGCTATTGTCACGTTTTCTGAAACAAAATAATTATAGGTAAGTATGATTACCATAAGACGGAAAATCATGACATATTAACTGAAAATGCAAGTTAAAAAGAAAATTAGCCTGACCAGCTATAGCAACAATTAAACATTTCAAACATCAAAAGACTCCACTTTGAGCTCGTGAAAAATAATTATTAAATTATGAATGCTCATTTTAATTACACGGAAACAACACGTTTTACTTCGCAACCTGCGCCGTGAAACCGGAACCACGAATACCGACGAAATAATTAATTTTCAGTCAACATCGACAGGCTGCTAGGCTCTGTATGCTTATAAAGTGCAGCAATCTGCTACCACAGTGGTTTATAACTTAGTCAGTTATTACCCTGTATTTAGTTAATAAAACAAAGTCATTTTACAATAATGTGAAACACTAATTACATTGATTGACATCGACGACAAGATTTGTCAAAATAAAATCTGTTCAAATAATCTGAGTCGGATTTTGATTCAATCTTTTTTCTAAGAAAACACCTGTTCGTATGAATAGTGATAACATACGGCGCACAGCACTTTATAGCTACACACAGGCAGGTGTATGTAAAGATTTGATTTATAAAAGAGACAATAGACATGAATAATTAATAAATTAGGTAAACATCAATACAATTTCATTCATATAAATTTTTGCGCAGATTGATTTTCTAAACATTTGCTCGAGTTCCCACTGTACTGTAAGGAAAAAAATGAATAGGCACTCGTCGCGCGGGTAGTAATTGCTACTAGCGATCTAATAAATAAAGCCTTGCTTTATTGAAACAAGAAATTGCGACACACAACCCTCACGTTAGCCAGCTCGTTAGCCAATTAGTAGTAATAGCTCGAATCAATTGGTTTGCATTTGTAAGACTAGCAAATTGAACTGCCCCCTCGCGGTTATCGTGAATGTGTTCGATATTTACACGTGGACTATCGTTAATAAGTTCGTTTGGGCATTATTGTAATTAGGAAATTTTGCAAATCATTGTCCGGCATCATTATTTATAATTTACGTCGACAAATGTAAGGTCTCCGCCTATACTGGCGCTGGTGAGCTCCTCGAGTTTAATTCCTAATGGAAGCGCGGTCGAATGGTATGGAACACGCGGACATCCATTCTGTAAATATGTAATGTGTGTTAGTCTAATGAAGATTGTTTTACTCGACACGTGCATTATTAATGCGCGTACGCAGCGGGCGCCGCCGCCACCGCCGCCGCCGACCACTTCCATTATTCTGATTCTTCATTTGCTTGATTGAGCTTTTAATACGATTCGCTGTCAACAAACAAGCGGTCGGATTAATCAGCAAGGGCTGTCAACAAATACGTACGTAGGCAGTCGGATGGACACTAATGACGTCGGTCACGTAAAACAAAGATGATATCGCAACTTTTGAATTGATCCGCGCTGACCGTAAAATCTTGATAAACGCGGTACCTACTTACCATCATATTGAGTTGTCTTCGTGAACAAGGTGACTGACAACGCCGCCCGTTTTCATTTAGAAAATATTATGAAAGTATGGCAATTAAGTAGAGCTATTAAGTACGTGAAGTAAGACGATAAATATTAATTGGGCTACAAGTTATGTCACCTTACTCACCTATTTGGATCGGATAAAAGTCCGAACTATTTTCTAATTGCTTAGGTTTAGTGCGTGTCCTTCACTAAGATGCCATTGACTTTGAAACACAGCAAACGGGCAGAAACGAGAAATCCTTGTGATATCCAGTTTTTCCTTAACGGGCTTTAAGCCTTTTTCATGAATGAGCTAGCTTTTGCTCGCGGCTTCGTAAGTGCATAATATCCCGTTTTTATCCAGTTCCTGTAAGAATTACGGAAAATCCTCTCTTAGTGCCAAATTCATGCCAAATTTCAGCTTTCTATGACCAGAAGTTTTGGCTGTGCATTGTCTGTCAGTCAGTCAATCAGTCTGTAACGAAAGAATTTTTATATATTAGGATAATTAGGTCACTTTAAAAATAAAATAAATATTCTTTAATGTAAATATGAAGCTTATTACAAAAGCTGTAGATAGCTAAAGCACTTCAGAAAACTGAAGGTTCCCACGGGAAAGCAGAACGGTTGCAATACGATCGATCGATAAGGCTCTACTACTCAATGACAATTCAAAAGCTCAGGTTGGTTGGTTCTAATTGGACGCAGAATGGAACTTAACATTGTGATGCAGGCGTTAATCGTTATTACCTGTAATTTATTCACGTCGTGTTATTTTAGCTGCGTGAAACAAAAGAGATTGCTCCTTGAAGAATTTTTATATTTTGTTGCCAGTATCTCGGTATTTTCTTGAAGGAACCTTTACGCTGGAGTACCCATTCTTCGTTAAATTAGTATAATTACCTTCCGATACTTGCTGAAATTGGCTACTAAAACATGATTTTTACACCACCTGCACGAAAACGTCAAATTATTTGCCATGTAAACCTAACCTAAAATACATCATTCTAACCCGCGAGCGTCTCCCGTCGGCCTCCACTGCTAGGTGCA
Organism: Lacanobia oleracea; assembly: GCA_950371165.1. Lineage (NCBI taxonomy): Eukaryota > Metazoa > Arthropoda > Insecta > Lepidoptera > Noctuidae > Lacanobia > Lacanobia oleracea. The sequence goes on from OX493393.1 coordinate 10,333,738, forward strand.
GTGAGCGTAGTGCAAAATGTGGTTCCAGATTCAAATCACGTTATTGCTCGATGGGTTATAATGAAATTCAGTACAATATTATTGCACGGTGGTCGGCTGAAGTCACAGCTTCGGACACGTGACCAGCTCTTGTCATGGCTAGAGCGCAATTTTCTCGCAGTAGTTGTGAAAAGTAGAGTATGCCTTGGGCTAGCTTAAATACCTCGCTGCATTTAGGATTATTTTTAATAACTCTCTCGCTTCGCTCGTGAATTAAACTCTAAACTCCCTCGCAACGCTCGGTAGTTAACACTCGAATCCTTCATTGTGTTCGGGATTTAATATGACGCCCGATACATAAGACACTGCTTTATCCCCTCGGTGCATAATCTGCTATTATTGTTTTGCTTAGGATGTCTCGGCATGTGCTGCTGTCGCGGCTGGCGGAGCAGTTCCAGCCATCGTCGCCGCCGCCACCAGCTCACCGGTTCCCATCACCTGAGGGCAGCGTGTCCCCCCGCACCCCGCCGTCGCCTCGCTCTCCCCCGCGCTCGCCCGATTCTCTTTCACATCACCGACTGGATCTCCTGCAGCTGGGAGACATTGAGATAGCTGGGAGAGCGCTCAAACAATACGCACGAGCTACTGGTATGTTCGCTGCTTAGCCTACATTGAATACATTATTGTACACTACAATTGTTTAATTCAAGACTCGGTTATCTTGTTCCCTTGCATGTTGAAGTCGTTTTGAGAAGAGCTTCTAAACATCTACTGACAATTACGATTTTAGAAATATCAAATAGTATGAGATTGACATACTCGTACCTACGCTACCGTTGTGTCAATCACAAATATTTTGGAATTTCGAGGATCTTTGTCTCTGATAGAATACGACTTGCGTATTATTACTTTGTTAACGCGTTCTCGGCTAAAGAAGGTTTCAGTAAAGAAGAAGCTACGAAACACTTTTGCGCTCTCCATCCAGTTTTGAATGATACTTGTATCACCATTAGCGTTTTTTGTCCAGAACTGGGAGCCCTGATGTACTGCAGTGGACTGGGAGCCCTGTACAGTGGAGCCGGAGTGTGGCCTCTGCTGATGCCGCGAGCCTCCCCGCAGTTCGTGCGACCGTCCATCGACCACGCACGGCATACCCCGCCCAGAGATGGTAACTACCTTGTATTATTTCCAACGAAGCTTTCAACGACTGCTAGGTTACTGAAAGCAAAAGCACATAAATTACATTGTAGCTTAGGTAAGTGGATCGGATAGGTAACTATTAAACACAGGAGTGGCTGAAAGTATTGAAAAAATAACTGAAATTAGAGCCCATTGTATCTTCTACACCAGCTAGTCTATTCTTTAAATAACCATTTCGATATCGAGCTTCACCTGAGTGACAAACCTCAAAAAGTGAGCTGTATTGCATTGACGTAATTTGAAACTCACCTTGGATTCCACTGTGTGTTTCCTTTAAACTCTTCAGGATTTAAGTCCCAGGAAATTAACTAGGTAGGTACTTATAGCTACGTACTAACCATGTAACATTAAAATATAAGCATGAATATTAAATCGACTGGTACCCTAGTTTTATTCTAGAACACGGTGTCTAAGTGTCTGGACTAGTTGCAGCTGACAATAGATAACATGTAGTTAGTAATATTTTATTTGTAATTCAAAGTCGTTTTCAGTCAATACTTGACCTACATATTTGCAATTACTATAAATCGATCGAGTGCTTAAATCAAAGTCTGAAGAATTAATGTTTGTGTACTGTACTGTTTGTCTTCACATTGGAATTCATATAAACAGAGTAAATCAGCTCGCACTGAAAGTGTTTACGTGTTTCAAGAATCCTAAAAATGGTAATGAGAGACGTTCGCGGCATTACAAAACATGGTTCGCCTCGGCCTCCTTACGCGGCTTCTCCTGAATAATACTCATTAGAATAGCTATCAGTGTAAGGCACCGATTAATAACTCGAGGCGCTGATACGTCGTCGTTTACATGTCGTTTACCTCCGCCGATGGCAGCAAGCGTTCGTTTCCTACACTCCAAGGAAAAGCGACGACGTACCTCCGCCACTCATTGTCGCCAAACGAAATTGTATTCTAATTGTCTCTTATCCGCACTGGTACCGGTTACGACTCAACCTCGTAGATAACAAACAAGCCAGTAAGCACCTTAATAAGTACTTGATTTTTATTTTATTTATTTCAGACTAATGTTTTAACAAACGTTTAATTGGCTTCGATAAGAAAATTTATTTAAAAGATTTAATTAAGAATAATGAAATAAAGTGGTTTGTGTGTTATTATCACTATCGGTTTTAAGCAACGACGGTTTTAAGTAATTGTAAATTGAAAACAGAGGATGTTTTTAAAAACCTCGAACTAAGTAGGCAATCGGGTTTGCATCCATGTGGATAAAAACCCCGTGTTAAATAAACACAATAAAAAAGTAGACAATCAATTCTAAACTAGAAAGTGAAATGGTAGAGTTAATTTAGCTGTAACTAAAGACATTGATAAGAAGGTCGGTGTTAAGTAAAATATATTTGGCTGTGTTGACAACATGTTAATGTTCCGGTTAGGTAGTTTATGCGCAAATGATAGGTAGGTATGCTATCTAAACGAAAATACCAGTAAGAATCCATTCTGAAATCACAGGCATAAGTGATTCAATAGATTCAGAATGCAATTATACCAATCCGAATCTTTTGACACTAAAAATTCATCTTCCCTGAATGTAGACGAAAGTGTATGCAAGTTTTTAATGTATTATTGAGCAAACAATGACGTAAAGTCGGCAAACACCGGCACACCTGTACAGATTTCATAAGTCACTCCTCAGACGCCCGATTTGACTCGTCCGACTTTAAATTTTCTTATGGAAGCGTGAAGAACAGTCGAAGAGAAACCACTCGCCGTCTGTTGACACAGTAAAGCATACAATAACGATGTATTTCCTATGGAAAGCCATTTGTACAATGTTTTCTCTCTTGTTTGTAGATGACGAGGAAGAGCTTCCTCTTAACTTATCAACAAAGAACCGCCAGATTTGGTCTCCGGGAAGCGCGTGTGAGCGTGAAAAAGTGGAGATAGGTGATGAGTCACCGATCTCCCGATGGGAGGGTCACGACGACACGGACGCTCCCCTGGAGCTGGTGAAGAGGTGCCGCAGCCACCCCGACGAGGCGGAGCGACCGCCCAGCGCCGAGCCGCGCCGCTGCCCCTCCGCGCCCGCTCACCACTCCTACCCCACCAAGCCCTCACCAGCAGCAGACCTCAACTTCTCCCTACTCCTCAAAAACGAAAACAGAAATGAGAAATCATTCCAAGTGAGTAATCAATACCATTCATTCTCAATACACACCTCTAACATCTAGAGATAACTAGGTATGTCCTCCAACAAGTTCAGAATAACTGTACAGTTTCCGTTCAAAATGCTTTAAAATAGCAAACCAGTATCCGTTTTAGTCTCTTTAACAAATCAAATAGCAAAAACTGCCCCTGTCTTAATAAGTAGTCGCGTATCGGAACGGGTCGCGCCGACCGCTGCCGGCCGACCGAGCCTGCAGGCTCGTCTTCTCGCCATTTTTGTGCCTTTCGTTTTTTCTACGTGCCGCCGTTATAAAAATCCGCATCAGTTTTAATCAAAATTCCAACTTTTAATATCACGGCGCGGCAGATTATAATTGGACGAATAATTACCTTGTGTCATACGACGGTAAATATGTTGTAGAGCCTCTCCGCGATGCCTCACTTTATCATTTAAATGATGTGTTGAGCGTTTGTTAGGTATCATCGATACCGAGCCGTGCATAATTGAAAGTGACACGACTACTACCTGTATCGAACTACAGAGAAAATAAAAGTTATGTACTCAATGTTATTAATAAAGATGGTTTTAATAAATCGATCGAAGACAATCATCGTCAATTAATTTAAATAAATATTCATTGTGTAGTTAAAAAATACTATAATTTCTTTGTATTGCCTAATTAGTAATTTATGAGGGAACAATAAGTTGTAATTATGATCGCATTAATATGTGCACGCAGTAGAACAATGGCGGGCGGCGGCGGCGCGGTGAGAGAGGCGGCGCGTGCGCGTGCGCGCCACGCGACACTCACGCGCCGCTCGCCTCGCCGCACTTTACTACTCACTTTATTACAACCAAATAAACTAAATTACTACACAATATCGCATTAAACTTGCACAAACAAACACGCCTACACGCTACAGAATATAGTATAACAGATTTTTCTGGAGCATTTTATACTACTAAGATATCTATACTTTACAGCTGTTTGATTCTCATTTCCTTCTAGCACTCATTTTGTTCCGTAGTCAAGTATTCATCCTTCGTCATAATTAATTAATCTTTAGGTACGCAAGAAAAACCTACATCATATTCATAACCTATAGGTAGCGTCCTTGTTTTAAATGTTGTAGAAGAAAGGTCGCATGCCAGAGTTAGTGCCTCTACAAGTTATTTTCATCAAAAACTTATTGTACTTATTTTCATCATATTTATCTCCCCATCCTTTTTAAGCATCTTCGCATAGAAAGAAAAACGTATGTCAATATTTCAGGAACGTTGTTATAAGGCCATTCTGTATCGATTCTTATTTCATGTAAAAAAACATCAATTTTTCAGGACGAAAACTGTTTCAATCTATACGAAAAAAAACTATCTATATATATAATCTGAAGAGTTTGTTTGTTTGCTTGAACGCGCTAATCTCAGGTTCTCCTGGTCCGATTTGAAAAATTATTTCAGTATTAGATAGCTCATTTATTGAGGTAGGCTATATGCCACGCACGCACGTGTATCATCACATTCATCACGCAAAGACCAATATGATGGAGCAGTAATGAAAATTGTGACGCAGACGAAGTTGCGCAGGTCAACTAGTGTTTAATAAAAATAATGTTTTTAAATAAATAAATAAATAAATAATAAATAAATAAAGAATAATAAAATAAATAAATAAAGAAATAAATAAAGAGAAAAAAAAAAAAAATAATGTTTTTCGGTTTTTTGTGTAAAATAGTACCTGTTTTTTTGCTAAAATTTGATCAAAATGGTTGGTACATTTTTGTTATACCTAGCTATAAGAAAAAAACAACTAAAAAGTTTCCTAGTAATCACCGTAAGTCCCATTAAGAATGTAACAGTCGTGTTTACCCCTCGCGGGTCGCGAGGGACCGTAGCAGGTTTCACAAAGCCGTTAATAAAAAGCCAGTTTCATAAAAAACGACACTAGATGTTTTAAATTCAAACGGCTATCATAAAAAATCACCTCTCTACGTGGTACAAGTCGATAACCATATGTGGACGGTCATACCCTAGCACCTGTGTTGTTTATAAGAGAGTGCATCGATTGTATAAAAAATAAAAGCGACCAAAAAAGTAGCGGTTTTTGTGAGGCGCGAGGCGGTGCAGCTGCCCCGCCAACTGTCACAGGCCGCTACGCGGATTTGCGCCGCGGATTATCATGCGCCGCATACTTAACGAGTAACCACCCGACTAATAGCCCTATAACATATTTTCCCGTTCTTATGTTTTATATCAAACTGTAGATAGCCACGAGATAGCAGGTTGTCTCCTCCGATGAAGATTCATTTCAATTTCGCGGGTAATTTTATCGATATATAAATTTTGATTTGACATCGCAAAACTGTTTGTCAAAACTATTATATTTGTATTTAACTATGCATAGAATTTTCCAATGTAGTACCTACCCTAATTTTCGGTTTTCAATCATTAGACCGATAGCCGTCGGAAAAGTAACAGCGTTCCGCCACTTCATAAACAAAAAAATCTTCTGTTGAAACTAAAGGTTCAATTCACTTATTAGAGGGGTTGATAAGTTTGTTAAACTTAATAATTACTCATTCGAATAATCGAAAGTTTTCAGCTTTTTTGGAATCCGTGAACATATAAAAAAAAAATGATATTGAAATCCTCCTTCAAAACAAACCATGTCTACATCCCTAAATCTTTGTGGCAAGTAAATAAACTAAGTTAGTAACGAAATTATTCCATTGCATTCCAAAAACATCTGATTCAATAAATCTAAAGCAAGTCACAGCAAGTACTTAGTTAAATCTTTTGTCTACACACAAAGATGACAAAGGTGAACAGAAGACATTCTGTTTGCTTTCATGTTAAGGTACGTTTCTACTGTTTTTGTGCCAGGAAAGCTCGTAGCATACCAACACTAACTTAGGATTGAATCTTTTGGTAGTTTTGGGAATGCTTTTTGCAGTTTTTGATAAGTATATATTAAATTTAAAATAAGTTTAAATAGGACAAGTAAATAAATTAACAACTACGTAGACTCTTCGCTGTACAAGTATTTTTACTGCCGCACTAATCAATAAAACGTATAGGTATACCTACGTAGCCATAACATAAAGTTCCTACATTTGATTTCTTCAATATATCTTTTTATTAGAAATTCTGGTGAAAAATACCTTCGGATAATAACGGGTTAATAAACGCTAATTACTAGGCAATGAAGAAAAAATTCAAAGCCGATGGTAGATGGGAAATCAAAGAAAAGTGTAGAAAGGGGTAGAGGCCTGTTATTAGTTTATTACTGGCTGTCACCGTCCAACTGAAAGTGATGGACGCTGTCCGCGCCACGTTTATAATTATATCTAGTGTCGTACTTGGCTATATTTCAGCCGATTTCTCAGCAATCGTCGTGGGGTCAAATGACTGAATTGCAATATTCCTTTACACGTCAGTCAAAGGTAACTATTATGGGTTATTAGCATCGGTGACTTGTAGACGACAGCCATCTAATAAATGTGTCTTTATTAGAGATACTTGTACAGTTTAGCGATATAGCATAATATCACGCTTGTTTTCCCCGAAGGATAGGGCGGTGTGTAGGTAGACTGACATTTTGCCGGTTATATTTAAGCCCATGGTAAAAATGCGAGCTTGTCAGATCAACATATCCAGATCCATGCTGCTACTGAGTTTCAGAAAGAAACATTCTATTACCGTTTGCCCAACCGAAACAACGCTAGACCATCATGACCAGTAGACCACCGACGCAGTTTGGCGATACAATAAGTGTGTACGTTTCCCCGCAGTGCAAGCAGTGCGGCAAGTGCTTCAAGCGCTCCAGCACGCTGTCCACGCACCTGCTCATCCACTCGGACACGCGGCCCTACCCCTGCCAGTACTGCGGCAAGCGCTTCCACCAGAAGTCCGACATGAAGAAGCACACCTACATACACACAGGTTTGTGATCATTTTTATATTTGTCCACATTTTCCTAGAGTTACAATAGCAATAAATAAATATGTTACCGGAAAATTGCAAACGCCGTGAGATTGTAAAATATCGCGTGAAATTACAAAAAAAAAAATTCTTAAAAAGACGCAGATATATTGGAAACTATTGAATTTGGATGGAATTTACTGTATACAAAACGATTATTTCATAACATATCGAAAATTATTATGTAGGTAATAAAGATTTATTGCAATCTTTCGGAATCTGTATATTTCCCGATGACATATATAAGGTCCCATTAAAACAAATGGACAAATTATAACACAGCGTTCAGTACGTCTAACCAAATATATCCAAGCAAAAAAAAACAATCATTAGTGATTTTATTATTGAAGGCGTGTAGCTAGTGACCTAACCTCGGGTATTTGATTTTTTTAAGGTTTTTTGTAGTTTTCATATTGTTATTACAGTTTCCGTCTAATAATAGAAATAGTAAGTGACTCGTCGTTTTTAACGCTGTTAACAACATGCTTTAACAACTACCAAATTATTATACGAAAATCATTGAGTTCAAAGCAAATTGAAGCTGATAATGTGTGTTCATGTATTTGCACAAGTACGAATGTGGTGCAGTTTCCAACTGCGCAAAAAAACATATTCGTTTAACATGATTGTATTCAAGGACTTATTGAATAAGTATTGACAAAACGCAGTTTCGGTTTCTTTTCTTGAAATTTTGGTCCTGCTGTACTTAACTATTTTTTTGTGACGTCATGAAGTGATAGTGGTAGGTCTAGATAGAGGTAAAGTAGTAACGTGACCTCAATAGCTTACTAGTTGGTTTTTGCTTTTTAACTGACTTCAAAAAAGGAGGAGTTATCAATTCGGATGTTCACATATTCTTTTATGTGTTACATACATTGCAAAACTCTTGCTTTGTATGAAAGAGGTTTACTCCAAAACGTTTCCATTAAAATTTCGTAAAGGTCAGATGAAGAACTTCGGAGAAAGACTATTAACTTGACATGGCCTGGTTACAATTTTTGGGGAGCACTAAAAAGTGTAAGTAGAAACCACTACAAAGTACAAAATAATTTTAATTTTGGAAGTCAGAGTCAAAAAACGAAGAAACCACACCAGAAACACCGACTTACAAAATTAAAGTTCGTTTGTCCTTTGTGTTGTGTTGTGGTTTTTCTTCTTGGAAGTTGCTTTTATTTTATAAGTTTTTTTCTGTGTTACTGTAGTTACAAATTAATTCTTCCTTAATTCCTAGTGGTTATTGGTTCAAGAAAAAACGAGATTCCTTTTGCTCAAGAACGAAGCACTATTACTTAAGTTTTTTCTTACAAAACATAAAATAACATTTGTCTGAAATCTTTTGAACAAAAGAAAAACGTACATATTTGAACAAAAACACTTCCTTGTAAAATATAAGAAACAGAAACTAAATTATATGGTGTATGCCGTTCCGAGTAGTGTGAAACTCAAATTATTGTGACAACTGTTTCATGTTTCACGTAACGAAGTGTCAGCGCGTCCCCTCATTACACAACTTTACGAAGACCTATCATTTCGTTTGAAACTTTTATTGCTACCTTAATATGGATAACGTCTATCAATAAAGAGTTAAAAATGTGTTTCTATTAGATCGGTTCTTTTTTCAATTAAAATAGGTACTCTATTGATTGACCAATCAGGCGACAGCTAGCTTTTTCTTATTTAAAACCATCATGATTTTGTACCTACCATGCAGAAACTGTAGGTAAACACATTTCGTTCGTTACCTCAATCTTTAACGAAGATAGTCCCGGAGCTAGCAAAAGACTTCATGAAAAGGTGTTCCTCGCTACTACGGCATCTAAACAAGTCTGCGGCAAAAAATGTTATAGCGCTTTTTATTGCGATAAAGAAATCCGATATCATTATTTTGCTCTTCACCATCATAATTTCAATCTTGTCGTCCTTTATAAGAATTTGTATCATTACCAAGTAGCTGTTAATTTATTTATTCACATAAAATTTTACTTTCTCAATTAGTCGCTGGCGATACCCACGTACGTTCGTGTCGAGCGTGTAATGATAGGTAATCTCCGACGATTGCCCTTTTAATCGGAATGACAGTAAACAGCTGCTGAAGACGTTATCCGACTTTATCCTCGTCGATTTATTAAGCTGTATAAGTACATGATATAGTGTTATAACCCAGGCACAGCCTAGACTTCTCTACTGTGAAACAAGTTCATTAAATGGAAAACATATAGGCAGCCACCCAATAAAAGCAATCACGCGACACATCGCAGACGATGCCTTGGGAATTAAATATTTAAATACTGCGCAATTACGTTTTCGACGGCAAATCGCAGCCCGTCCACTGCACTTAATGAATTTCCAATAAGCAAAAAATATATCATGCAATGCTCGACAGTTTCTCGAGAGCTTTCGTCGCTTCATTTTTACAGCTTTATGGTTATTGCTATAATAACGTCTTACAATTTCGGAATTCTAATTCCCAAATAACATTTTATATATATTAAAATAAAATTAATAAAATAACGTCTGAATAAGAAAAGCCTACCTATCACACAATGGCCTACCTATAAAACAGTCGAACTGTAAGACAAATAAATGTCTCATATGTTTTTCAATGGTCCGACTACTTCCAGTAAGCTCAACGAGACGAATTATAGTAGCTAAAAAATGTGGCGGACATATTTGTCTTGGCCGGAGACATCTCGTCACGTCTCTGCCCTGTTCCGAATGATTTACAGCGGCCTTACATGGTGCTCGTCCTCCCGATAAATGCCTCATCATCAATATTCCAAAATGCGGCTCGGCCTGCAATTAGCCGCGCAGCCTTCACAGGCCTTCACGTGCACGCCGATCACGGCACAAACAAAAAGTTAACTTAAATCCTGTTCTATCTATAAAATGACATTTGCATTTTTTGCTATAATTTTATTCGTAAACTATCTTTGGAGATTTTAAGTAACTGGTCAGGTAAAATTGCCGATGGTTTCATGCTTTTTATTGCAACGTGATTCATTGCTCAAAAAAAAAATAATGTCGTGAAGATCCTTCTGTCCTTAACCCTCGGAATAATAAAGTTTAACGAAACTGGTTAGTGTTATATCGTTATATCGAGCTACAAAACAATTACCGTTGAAGTTAATAAATACCGGTGTACAAGGCGACGTTGCATATTAAATCAGTTCGGGAACGTCACCGTTAATAATAAATAGCCGATGATTATGACAAGCATTGCTCCACTTATACAAACTTTAATTACTGGATGAAGTGAAATCTACGTAATGATTTTAAGTCGTTTATGAATAAGAAAATCGTTTCTCGAACGCTTTACCGTATTTTGACGTAGATATTTAAGGTGAATTAAAATCCGATGGATTTAATTCCCTTGTTTAACAAAAAACTGTTTATTTCTAAACTACTTAGGAGTCCATCCGTCATCTTATGCGCTAATCTCGTGCTTATCAACACGAAACTTTTAAGATGTCTTTAAGAATATGTTGATGTAACTTAATTTTAAATGTAGGTAACTTTTTGAACTCTACCAACTATAGTTCAGTAATATTGTCGCCTGAAAGTAAGGGGTAATTTGCGTCAAATCCGGTACCTAGTTCTGATTTTTTGCAGACTTGTTTATTGGCGTGTGAGGTCACGAATACCCCACAACACCTCTTGTGGATGATTTCTAGCGGCTGTAAAAAGGTTTGTGGGAACGCGTGCAATTGCCGGAAGGCAGGGTTGATATTCTCATCAGTCTGCAGGCGCTGACGAAGCCTGCAGACTGATGAGCCACAAGAAATCGTCTGCAAGAGGTGTTGTGGGGCATTCGTGACTTCACAAGAGCAACACTGGCACACTCCGTCGGAGGTAATAGGAAGACTAGGTATTAGGTTTACAGAGACAATTATAATCTCATATTATAGCAAATTTTGTCTACTTTAAAAACGTCCTGAGAAGGTACTATTAAAAACTAGTCCTTTAAGGTTATAATCGCCAAAAACTGAAAAACATTCCAAATTTTCGTGGTTTTTTCGATTTTTGACAAAGTTGCGTTCGGCGCTCGAGGTCGCAAACTTGGATTATTCATTGGGCCAACATCATAAACAAGTCTACAAAAAATCAGAACTACCGGATTTGACGCAAACTCAATATATAAAGTTACTGGACTACTACGTTTCACTATTGGTTCTATGAAATACAAGTAAAATAAAAAGAGCTTTCTTTGGTTGTAGGTGAGAAGCCACACAAGTGCGTCGTCTGCTCCAAGGCGTTCAGCCAGAGCTCCAACCTGATCACGCACATGCGCAAGCACACCGGCTACAAGCCCTTCTCGTGCGGACTGTGCGACAAGGCCTTCCAGCGCAAGGTGGACCTGCGCAGGCACCGCGACTCGCAGCACTCGGACGCCGCCGAGCCCGCCGCGCTGCAGGTCCCCCAACGCTACAGGTACTACGGCGACGAACCCTCGGCACCACTCACCCCACTTATCACCAATTAAAATCTGAAACCACAGCTGCAAAAATACACGCCGACAGTTCTACTATTTGTAATACAAATATAAGTCTATCTGAAGGTTAAACTTTCCTGACCTGAATGAGCGAGTGTGTAAGTTTGTATGTTACCTTCTTCTAAAGATTCCGATGAAAATCTTTTGACGAGAAATCTCGCGAAAAATCTTCAATAAGAAGAGTTAATATGTAAGACTTTAAGTTGCAGAATCAGAAGGTTGTAACTGTGGGGAGTTATCCATGTGTAAATAAAAATAATTGTTACCTTTTAGTGCCTTAAGAAAAACTTATGAAAAGTGTTGTTACTATAATTACCCATGTTCTAAAACGAACTATTACAAGTTCGATATTTAGTATGAAACACTGAAATATCCGTCCCTTGATACAGTGATATAATAAATAGTTAGAGGTACAGTTCGTTCTTCAACTGTGTGACATCAACCAGGTAAACAGTAGGTAGGTAAGTAATGTAGTCTAATAATACCAAAGTAAAGTGTCTTATTTAGTCGAGTGTGAAACGCTTTATTTATTTAGACTAGAACTAAATAGGCGTTATAAAATAGCTTATATTTTAGTTTATTTATTCTGTGTAGTTGACCAGCGACATTTGAATCGAATCACCACATGGGCGTTGAAATAATAAACTTGTGTCTTTTGCTTAGTCTTATCAAAATGCCTGTTCGCGAGTAGTTGTTAAAATTTAGTTGGAGTACCACTAAAAGCTTTTATTTCATTTTTTTTTAATCCTATACATATTCAAGTGGCCACGCGCCAATTTACCAAGACCTGACCATTCAAATGTGAAATTGAAGTGTTACCACTTATTGGTCTGTTACCAAACCTGCGTGGAGGCAAGTCCAGGGAGGACTTGCCTCCACAGACAGTCAACTTATCGATTTATTACCGTTGCTGATCTACCATTAGCTGATGTTGTTATATATTGTCATTCACGTGAACATGGGGAATCAGCAACGTAGGATCAGCTGTGCGATTTTGTAAACATGTCAAAATGAAGGCTTGGGTGAAGTGATCACGAAGTCAGCTTCACTTCGACATCTTTACAGAATCGACCGGCTGTTGTATTTTATAGCATCATATTTAGCGACTAAATGGCACCACCTACCATAATATGTCACCATTTTAAACAAATGCAATTAATAACGTATATTTTGTCATAATGCATTTACTTTAGAAATAAGTCGTGTTTTATAAATATTGAAAAATGTAGACGTAGTTCATTAGAGGCTATACCTAATTTCTTTTATGAGACTGCACTAAAAATTAAACTGAAACACTATTTTTTGAATGTGTATTTAAAACGGTTTATAAGTGTTTTATATCAATGTAATTGAAGTGTGATTTTTTATGTTATTGTAAAAATCAGATGTACCTTATTATGTTTAGATAGGTATAGTATACAGTCGCGTGTTTTCATTTGTAAAAGTTACGTTGTTACGTGAAGACTTAACGGCTAGAACACCAAAGAGAGTACAGCGGTCAGCTATGATTGATTCGTCCACACCTTACGACTTGAATGTGACTTAATACTGTGAGCAGCATTGTCGAGGCGTTTAGAATAAGTATATTTACCTTTGTATATTATTGAAATACAAAATTTTCAATTATTGCGGTTTAACCGTTATACCTTTCAATGTTTTGGACACGCATATTTAATTCATTATTGTCATCACATCACCCATTTGCTTAAGTGGAATATTGTCAGTCAGTTTTTATAAGTTTGGATTTAAGTTGTAATTTATTAAGGCCAGTTCAATATAAATATTTATGAAATATCGTAGATGGTTTTATTTTGAATCAACAGCTAAACCATTGCAGTTATTATTAAAGTAGGTACCTCTAATAATTAGATTGAATTGTTCAATTTGAACATGAAGTGTTTGTTGACATGTTGAAACTATAAACATTAGAAAGATCTGAATTATATTTTTCTGTTATTAAAAAACCGGCCAAGTGCGAGCTGGACTCGCAAACGAAGGGTTTTGGACCATAAACCATAATTATTATTATTTGTTTATAGCGTCATTAGAAATACACAATTTGTGAAAATTTCAGCTGTCTACCTATTACGGTTCTTGAGATACAGCCCGCTGACAGACAGACGGACGGACGGACGGACGGAGGAACGGACGGACAGCGGAGGCTTAGTAATAGGGTTCCGTTGGTTACCCTTTGGGTACGGAACCCTAAAACGTATTAAGCAGGTAAACGAAAAATATATATTTAGATCTATCCTCATGGTGAAGAAATAACAATCCAGCAATATTCATTCTTAATTAATGTGTCGCTACTACAAGTAGGTATCAACATACCTCTAGACACCTCACTACAGGATCATGTTTTACCACACTACCTGTCGGTTTGTGCCACCGATGCTGCAATTAACGTAGCCACCTATTGGGCTCAAACGATCTAGGGACTTGTCCAGCGATTCGAAAAGAAGAAGAAGATCGGTATGTATCTGATGATGAAAGAGTAATTTAGTTAGGCTCTGCTTAAAAAGGCCCAACAGCTAATAGCCACCTTAAAAGATGTTCAGTCAGCTGATCCCAACTACATGGGATCAGCTTCCAGTGTTACGGGATGCACCTGAGAACTAGTATTCCTATCTGATACTATCTGACCTCGAACACAGTACCCAACGGGATAAAACAATACTCCTTGGAAAGACTGCTCAAAAGGCTAGAACCATTGAGACATAGGACCCCTTGCCGCCATTTTAATTTTTTTTAATGTCGCGGCGCACAATCTGTGATGCATAAATATGTAGAGGACACTTCAACAAACAAAAAATGTTAGGAACATGTTGACCTAAACTGTCACGTTGCCGAGATATTTTGAGGTAAAGTCATCATGTGACATCGTGGCTATCATTAAAAACTACTAAATTATGTGCTTAGCATTCGTTTAAATTCAAATAATAGTTCCCAGCTTGATTGAATCATTTTTTGGAAGAAAGTTAAAACAAAAACACTTGAAAACCACTTTATTAAGAACTTCGCAAAATAATAGTGATTAATTAATATAAATGGTTAAATCAAGCCTAGAAATATTATTAGATTACAATCTACTGCATATAAGCGCGTGATAAGTTAATTTTTAATGATTTTCATTGTTCTCATATGGTGACTTTCAAATGTCTCAGCAACGTGACACTTTAGGGCACCATGTTGCTAACATTTTTGTTGGTTCAATTGTTCTTTATCCGTACATGCATGACCCATTGTGCGCCGTGAGTTTGAAAAAATATCAAAATATTAAAACGACTTTCCGATGCATCCATTTACGGTACGATCGCCGTAAGCTTTCATAACGTCGCAATTTCTCCCGTGTCGCAATTATTTATCCATCCATCCCCTAAGATGACCTATACCTATTGACATTTCAATATGTATTGTGTTGGTTTAACCAGACATCGGCTAAAAAGGGTTAGTTTACTCCTTAGTTTTCTTTCCAATATTTCCAACATTGGAAGTAAAAATTTATCAATTATAAGTAAGCAATTTACAGCAACGGCAGCAAGCGTCAATTTGACGAAATATTTTGCAATGACAACATTGAACAATATGGAGAAAAATAAAACAAATCACAGAATATATGGAATACACGGAACTACACTTCTCATCAGAAAAATCGAAACACCTTGCAAGTTTATGTTTTGTAAGGATAATCAGAAAAATGTGTATATTTAGGAATAATTGTCTTAAATGTCGTTTAATAGTGGTTAATAATTTGGGGGTTTTCAAATACTAATGTTAATGTTCTAAATTCAAATTAAATTTTCATAGGTTTCTTATTTTGTTTAACAAGTCCTTTTTACCCTGTATGGAGTATGAAGGAAATTGATAAAACAATACACGTAAATGAAAAAAAAGCTAAGAAACTTTTATTTAATAACTTGTATTCCCTCCCCGAGCTCTTATAACTGCTTCCGTACGGTTCTTCATCGATCGGATGAGAGTCACGATCAAATGTTGTGGCATTCCATTCCATTCCTCTTGGATTGCATTTTGCAACTGGCTTAGTGTTTCTGGGGCAGGATCTCTTGCACGAATTCATTTCTTTAATTCATCTCATAGATGTTCAATCGGATTCATGTCCGGGCTTCTTGCTGGACATTCCATAATGGAGATACCTACCGACTTCGGCAACATAATCTCGTACGACGCTCGCGGTGTGAGCCCTGCATTGTGCATGAATATAACACCGTTGCCAATAAAATGTGCATAGGGCATCACGTGAGGCTCAAGACATGTTCGATGTACTGATGACTGTTTAGTGCAGGCAGCCGTGGCCCAGACAAAAAGACAAGCTCTGTCTTACCGTAGGCGCTGATTCCTCCCCAAACCGTCCACGAACTGCCACCGTAGCTGACCTTTTCTTCAATGCAGCATTGTGCAAAGCATTCTCCATCTCTTCTGTAGACCTTGTTCCTTCCATCGTTACCATACATAATGTTACACTCATCCGAAAGAGGACTTTGTTCCACTGGTGGTATGACCAATTTAGGTGCTCACGTGCAAAGTTAATGCGCGCTTTTCGATGGTTTGCAGTTAATTTTGGTTCATTTGCTGGCTTGTGCGGTACCAGTCCACGTTCCTTCAACCTTCTTCTAATTGTAGAGTCACTGACAGCCACCCTACGTACAACATGAAGCTGCTGATGCAGTCAAAAAACATTAAGGCGTCGATTTTGTAAAGAAGTTGTTACAATAAATTGATCTTCTCGCTCATAAGTGACTCAATTCCTGCCAGATCCTGAACGGCGCGTGAACAAACCTGTCTCCCGATAGCGTTTGTAGACTCTATGAACAGACGACAGGCTTAGATGCAATCTTTCAGCCACAACACGCTGACTAAGTCCAGAATCCAGCAATGTCACCACTTGGGCGGCTTCTGCAGGCGAAGTATCCATATGTTTCGGAAAAAAAAACCTTTTTCAGATGTCCCAAATATAGAACAAAAAGTTTTAAGATAAGCGCTAATTTTTAATTTTCGAAGGTGAAATATACTCCAACTTAACACACATTCGTCATAAAACAGTGAATCATTTCATTTAGGAATTATAGGAAATTCTAATTTTGAATTTTCGCTTATCACTGTAATGGCCAAACTGCCAGCTATACAATCATGTGATTTTTTTCATGGAATGAAAACTCTTTTGTGTTAAATTAGGACAGAAAGCATAAAAACAGAAGTGTTTAGATTTTTCTGATGAAACAATACTGCCGCAACAATTGCCGCATTATAATGAAGTGGCTGCATATTGCTAAACTATTTGCTTCAGATTAATCCATACGTATTCATCATCTGCCTAGCCTTTTACCAATTTTTATTGGGGTCGGCTTCCAGTCAAACCGGATTCAGCTCAATACCAGTAAATTACGTGGAGCGGCTGCCTACCAGACCTCCACAACCCATTGAATGGGTAACACGGTATTTCTTGGCAAGACTAGAGTCAGATTTACTGGCTTCTGACAATCCGTAACTACTGCCAAATTTCTACGAATGACAGCCGGGACCAACTGCTTAACGTGCTTTCCGAGGCACGGAGGAAACTCGTTATGTTAAGATGGTCACCCATCCACAGACCAACCTTGGCAAGCGTTGCTTAACCTTGAAGATCGACCTGTGCGGCTGTTGTTGTTTAGCCACGAGCTCCTATTAATCCATACGTGTTGCCAAGCAGTAAATGCTCATAAAATTGCCCATGTAAATGCACCTTTAATCTATGCTACCAAAAAAATCAGTACCTAAGCCAAATTATGAAGTAGTCCTATCGAATAAAGTACCAAAATTAAACCAACAATCAAGTGAAAGATATCGATGCCGGCACTAGACGCCTCCCTGTAAACAAACAATTACTGGATATGAAATGAACATTACGTAGGTACATGAGAACTAACACAAGTCATTCGGAATTAATCGTGTTTATCAAAGCATTTTCATTTCGTTTCCAAGAGGTAATGTACTAAGGAAATCAAAATAACGAGTGTCGCGTGATAGTTATCAATTCAGTTGTAGATATTGTAGCTGACACTAAAAGAATTTTGTAATTTGGTCCGACGCAATTATTTTAATAGCTTTATTAATCGAATGGCGCTGTCGAGACAGGATACCTTGTTAACTTATCTAGGGCAGTCATCCAGGATTCAATATTGTTTGTCTGGAGCCTCTGTTTACAACTGTTTTGATTACCGTTTCGGAAACCTATCGATAAACTTGGATCCATTAGAGAATATTGTTCTTTAGGTTTAGGTGGATGCATTCAGGAGGATGGTGGGTGGGTCCACCACCTTTGTTGTTGCCATCTTCAAGCTGAATTTAGAATCCAGTTTCGTTTAAACGGGCTAAACGATCCCGAAAACCAAGAAAACGACTCTCATGATCAAAAGTTTGCGAATTTTTTCGTCATCTTAGACTTTATTTTCGAGTCAACTTTCATTATCTTGGCAACCAATCTTCTCTGCCTATCAGCGTTCATTGAAAAAAAAATATATTTTTTCAATTAACACCTATGATAATATGAAATTATTTTCAGACTATCATTTAAACTCAGGCAATATCAAACTAAACGGTAGATATCAAAGAAAAGTACAAGAAAGGAACCAAAGCTCTATCTCAGTAGATAATATTTTCTTGCTCTGTGTACCAAGACGATGATAAGAATGAAACACGAGCCTCTAAATTCTCTCTGATCAGACACTATAGGCGAATGACGAAAAATGTATAGGATTGACATGGGCTACCGAATTACGATGTGTACAAACCTAAACATTTTGTCTTTTCGACAATGGCCATCGTCGATACGCTGGCAACGATATAAATAATAAATAATAAATTTTTATTGGCATACACAAGAACACATATTACATTGGTCGTGAAACACTGGTGCCTGTGGTTGGTAATTACAACCTGTATTACAGGTCACAAGCATCTCCTCTCTCAGATATTATTTCACAAAATCATTGTATGATACCAATAATAAAGAACAGGGTAGACAAGCAAAAAATAAAAATAGAATATGGTGTGGGTTGTGTTGTGTGACTGTGATGTAGAAACAAGATGGTTACGACGTGTATTCGCTGGTCGATACTGAGTCAATGAGTGTTGCTTGATGACGACCGCCAGAATAAACAACTGTCGTACAGTCAGCACTTGGCAATATTCATAAAGTTGAACTGTGGGAATAGGCGGGGCTTGAAGCAGCAAACCTTGAGGACCGCTCTTTGGGCGCGCTCAACTTTGATAAAGTTCGACTTCGCAGCACTTCCCCAGGTGGTGTTGCAATTATTCAAAATTGATTGACATAGCGCTTGATAGACCATCTTCATAATATCTGCATTAGCGGATTGGCGCAATTGCTTGTATATATTAGCTTGCGTACACGGTTAGAGAGGTGTTCAATATACTTTTTGAAAGTTAGGTTACTGTCTATAACTATGCCAAGATACTTTATATGCGGAACTTTTTCTGTGGAATTGCGAATCGAGAAACTAAGTAGTTTGGTTTTAGAGACGTTTAGGGTGAGATTATGATTTAGCCATTCACTAACAGCATCAAAACCTTTCTGTGCAAGGCGATACGTTTCAGCCCAATTTTCCGAGGAAACAACGAGTGCCGTATCATCCGCATAGGAAAATATCTCACCGTTTTCTATTAAGAGATTACACAACTCATTTATGTAACACAAGAAGAGGCTTGATCCAAGGATACTGCCTTGGGGCACTCCGTAAGCGGTTGGCATCGACGAACTGATATGAGACCCTATTATCTTCACACACTGAGTTCTATTTTCAAGGTAACTTTGAAATAACGATAACTGAGTACCTCTAATCCCCAGATTTCGCAGTTTTTCCAAAAGGATAGGAATCGAAACCGTATCGAATGCTTTTGCGAGGTCCAGGAAGAGAGCCACACATTTTTGGTTTTTATCAAGCTTTCTTACTATGTGATCTACCAGGTTATGTACTGCATCAGATGTGGATATTTTTTTGCGGAAACCGAATTGATTTTTTTATAGTAATTTATGAGATTCTAAATAATTTATCAATCGAGTATTAATAATTTTTTCCAAGATTTTAGACAACGCTGATAAAACTGAAATAGGCCTGTAATTTTCGATACTTTCTCGATCCCCTGATTTGAAAATAGGATGAAGAAGGGCTCTTTTAAACAAGTCGGGAAAAATGCCTGTCCTCAAGCTTAAGTTGCAAAGATATGTAAGCGGAGGAACAATAATATTCCTATACTTCTTTAAGAAACCCGAAGAGATGCCGTCATGTCCAACTGCACAGTCGTTTTTTAGTGACATTATCAAAGCATTGACTTCTGCATCATCAGTTTCGAGCAGTTACAAAAGAATCTAGCGTGGCCACAACAGGAAAGGGGGATGAAGGTGCTGTGTTAATTTTTTCTGCGAGCTGTTTCCCTATATTGGCAAAGTACAAGTTAATACCGTTCACTGAGTCCTGTTTATCCGCGCTAGTTTCCAATAAAACAGATGCAGAATCCCTTGACTTTTTAGAGTTTGTGATTGATTTAATTGCTTTCCATAACTGTTTGGAGTTTTTGCCTGCGGTTTCTAATTCCTTTTTTTCGTAATTTATTCTTGCCCGTCTTACAAGAGACACACAGTAGTTATGGTATATCTTGCAGGAGATAGCGAGAACTTCATTCTTGGGGTTTTTCTTGTATTGTTTTTTAAGATTATCCCTGTGGCGCATACATTTCAGTATACCCGGGGTGATCCATGTTTTAATAGGTCTACGTCTTCTTGAAAGCAGAATAGTGGAGGTGTTTGCAGATAGGGTATGGATGATAGGCTCTATTAGCAATTTGGCAGCAATATTGGGGTCCTGTGCTTTGAAGACGGTGTCAAAGTTCAGCCTGTCCAATTCAAATTTTAGACTCTCTTCATCGACTCTGGTAATAAAGGAACGCTGCGTTGTGGAAGTATTCCTCATCGAGACAGCAACTATGAGTGCATAATGGTCTGTCACAGTGGTCTCCAGAACAAGAACCTTGACAGGTAATCGAGTTTTTATATTAGCGTGATCCAAACAAGTGGATCCGTGTGTTGGAAATGTATGCCCTGGGTAAAGTCCATGATGAGTTAGAAGATCTAAATAATCTAACGTATATATTGATTTATTTTCCTAACCAATGTCTATATTAATATCACCAACAAGGCAAATATTTTTATAAGACTTAAGTTCGTTGAGGACACCGTCCACAGATTTAATAAAGTTAGATGGGTCTTTGAAAGCATGGGGTCTATACATAGCTATAATGGCTAAGTCCAAGCCTATGGTGATCACTAAGCAGCTTGAATCAAGTGCTACCGGTTCTTTAATTTTTACATTAGTTAAATTGGATTTAATAAAAACAATGACTCCGTCATTTTGGTTATGATTGTTTAAGGTGAAAAAAGAGTTGTAACCGTTAAGAATTGGTATACTAGGATTGCAAGAAAGCCAGCATTCGGATAGAACTATAATATCAGAGTCTATGTTTATACGTTCTATCAGTGTTAGTAGCCCAGAGAAATTGGCTTTAACACTTCTGATATTTTGACACAAAACAGTAATAGTGTTATTCACTGGTAATTTTTATTTACAATCCTGGGGGTCACATAAGACTGATTCACAAAAAGAAATATTGTCGAGGTCGGATAACACATCATTTATGGCTGCGAATTATAATCGATGTGAAATCCAAGGTAGCAAATTTTGAGATATTATAAATAAATAGACCAATTCAGAGAAAGTTTTGATAAACAGACAGTGACCTTGCTGCGTCTATAACATAATATACAGGTCCAGTTATGCAAAAAAATATCCATTGCACGTTCTTGTCTAATAATCTCAAAATTATTTACACCACATTTTGCATTCTTGGCATTTAAACAAATATGTTGGCAGGTTTGTAGGTAGACTAATCCAGATGTTTATTTGAGTTGATGTATTAAGTGTAGCGAGTTTGTTTTATAGGAAATAATCAAAGGTTTTTGTACTAAAGTGTGAGTTAATGATGTATTTGTGCACGGTAGATAAATTTATTTCGTTCAAAATAATAGTATAAAAAAGTGACTTATAATTATGGAGTGTGGGTAGACTTAAAATATTGTTCATCGCATAGAATACAAGGCAAGTTAAGGTTTACAGAGTACAATATGTTACTTTGATGTTACAGATAATATCATTCAAAATCAAGTGACGCGTTAGTGAGGTACCTAGTCATACCAATTTCTTTAGGTTTGCCAAATCCGCTTCGTTTTTAATTTGAACTCGTGTTACGCCATCGGATCCTCTTACAAAAATTCGGCCATTATTAGTCCAGCAGTATTTGTATTCCAACGTTTTGACTTTTTCACGGGTCATTGCATACAGTCTTGTCCTTACTAGTAAGGCTTTCAGCAACAAAAATGGGGATTTTTGGTCCCGGGTGGCCGATATTGGAAGAAGAAAGCCTGTTAACAGGATTCCGTTTGTTGAACTCCTTCACTCCATTCAGTATTTTGTTTTTAGTAAGAACGGTAGTAAGCTCTGTTACAACGGTTGATACGCCAGCCTTCGTTTTTATCCTGTAAATATCCCTTATTTCAGATGACTGTATTTGAGTGTTAATCGCGTTACAAGTTTTAATAACAAGCCCGCATAGATCTTGTTGTGTCTCCGGCTTAATCTGTTCCGGTGGCGAGTGCAAGTTTTAAACTCGATAACTGTGATTTTGGACCTTTTTTGCAAGTCGTCGATTTTGTTCTCTAAGGTGTTTATGTAATTTAAATTGTCCTTACGTTCTCGTTCCATCTCATAAAGCTTTTTCTTCATTTCTTCGTACTGCAAGGACATGAATTTTAGTGATTTTTCCATTGCGTCACTAGTAGACTGAATAATTGAATTTTGCTGTTTGACCTCTGCCAAATCATTTCCAAGTTTATTCAGGATAACATCCTGTTCCTTCTTCCAATTCGAGAGCATGCAGGTGAGCGTACTCGATAGCTCTTCCTTTAGAATTTCATAATCCGATTTTCCTGACCATCACTACGGAATCGTTTTTGTGCCCTTCCAGCAAAACTTGGATGGTTTTCTGGGTCGAGGGTACATAAATCATTTTCGGACGACACATGATGAACTTTGTTCCCAGGGGGAGTCCTTTGCGTAGACATCTTCTTAAAAAGGTCAAGTCCGCAGTATATGTAGTGGGAATGAAAGGTCAGTGAGTGTACGCAGGTTTAGTGAACGAAATACATTAGTCACCTTGTATGTTCGCACACGGGGAGCGACGAACGACACACGGCGCAATATTATTCCGCACCGATAGAAATGTAATGTAAAACTTTACTGTGATAATAATTTATAACTTAAATATTGCTTATTAAAATTGCACAGAGAGTAGTGGCACACGTCTGTTCGCTACCGCGATCTGAGGGTATCTGATATATCTTGACTATCTTAAACTTTCCACATTATGCGCAAAATACCCAGGGGTTCTCAAACTGTGCGTCGCGACTCCCCGGGGCGTGTCGCGCCGCGGTTCTTTCCCAGAAGTGTCGCAAACCAACACGGAAATGAAACGCAATTACCGCAATTGGTAAATAAAATGGGAACGTCCTATTTTAAAAACGTTTCTGCATGCCAAATCTGTTGGAGATCAGCAAAGCGATTGAAGAAGATTGAAGAAGCTATCAATCCATACAAAAGAGATGAATAGAATAGAAAACATTTCACTAAAAATGACAGTTCACTTCATCATCACTTCACGTAAGTTTACAGGGTGAGATGTGGTCAGAATAGGCCGGGCCTGAAGCCAAGTTTGCAATAAATTGATATTGGTCGAATACTTATCGACCTTAAATACACAATTTGTCAATATTTTCTTTTTTTGAGTCGTAACCAAAACAGCAAATTCAACCGTCGCATTGATTGTACGTACT
Organism: Lacanobia oleracea; assembly: GCA_950371165.1. NCBI lineage: Eukaryota > Metazoa > Arthropoda > Insecta > Lepidoptera > Noctuidae > Lacanobia > Lacanobia oleracea. The sequence continues at coordinate 10,357,467 of OX493393.1, forward strand.
TGCTAATTTTCCCAAATGGACCTACCACAAGAATCGTCTTTTACATCGGGGTCGCAAAAAAAAACGTGATATCCAAATATATATCAAATTCTTCCGTTACCGACTGATTGAGTGACTGACAGACAAGGCACAGCCGAAAGTACTGGTCGAAGATAGCTGAAATTTGGCATGTAGGTTCCTTGGGATGTGTAGGGGAGCACTATGAGAGAATTTTCCGAAATTCTTACGGGAACAGAAAAAAACGGGATATGCGCATACGAAGTCGCGGGCAAAAGCTAGTCTTTAAATAAACGTCTATCACATAGAATAATTTCAGATTTTTCTGTACCTATGTAAGTTTCGGAGATAAGGGGGGATGGTCATAATAACCTTTCCTTTTCATTATTATTATGATACGTAGCAAAAGTTTAACAAATAACTTATTATGGTATTATTTTCATGCTTTCGTGCATTTTATTTTTTCTCAATAGATGCGGCGCTCTGACTGATCAGAATACATTCTTCCTAAACTTAAAAATTCAATATCTTTTGATTTTGTGGGTCGATGTTGACGAAGTAAACGCTAAATGTTACTCGGGATAACATTTAATTTTTTTAAGTACCTATATTTTGAATCCAATCAGTGGTTTATTACGCTCGATGATTGATTACCTACTTTAAATAAAGACTATATTTTTAATGATTTAATTACAAATGTAGTTTTTAGACTTTTCCCTATACCTTTAGTATAAGACGGTATTACTTGCCAAATTTCATAGTTGTAGGTCAACGGGAAATGCCCTATGAATTATGATTCCCTTGAGAGTGTTTAAATATTCGTTTTTGCGGCATAAACGGCCGTATCTTTTTGTATGCTAACTTATAACTATGATTTTTTCATAGCTCCAGGGGACCGTAGACTGACTATATGGTTTAAATTCCAACTCGATACCTCCACGCGTTCCCGAGATAAAAGGTCTTGACAGACAGACGGACGGACAACAAAGTGATCCTATAAGGGTTCCGTTTTTCCCTTTTGCGGTACGGAACCCTATAAAGAAAAAAGTTTGACAATGTGTATAGCTCTAGTAGCCAATTTGAATTTTTAAGAACCCCTTTCGTCGCTGTCGATTGAAAAAAAATATTTTTATTTCTTTTTTATACCTATGTTAAATAGTTAAGCAAACTTCAGGTAAAATAATTCCAAATTTCAAGTTGGTAGCATTAGCAGTTCTTGAGATATGCAGCTGTGGCAGACGAACAGACTTAGTCTGTGACCCTGGGATTATGGTGTGCCATAAGGGTTCCTTTTTGCCATTTTGGTACGGAACCCTAAAAAGATTAGGAATATATTTAACCTACATGATGACTAGCAAAACAGACGTAGCCAAATATGTAGGTGATAGTCATTGGAAGATGTTCCTTATGCAAAAAAAATTTAACACCCCGTCGTTTTTGCGTCGGGGGTTAAAAAAGCTTAACTGCTTCATAAATTGGAGTGGACTTATTGTTCGGAAAATACCTGACTAGATCTGTTTGAATAACAGGAGGGTTTGAGGAGCTCGTTGCTAGATAATAACAGCCGCACGGGTCGATCTTCAAGGTTAAGCAACGCTGGTGCAGGTTGGTCTTTTCACGGAGGAAACTCGGTATGTTAAGATGATCACCCACCATCTTAACATACCGAGTTTCTTCCGTGCCTCGGAAAGCACGTTAAGCCATTGGTCTCGGCTGCCATTTGTAGATCTTTGGCAGTCGTTACGGATAGTCAGAAGCCAGTTAATCTGACTCCAGTCTTGCCATTAAGTACTGTGTACTGAAGTACCATGTTACCCAGTAAATGGGATGTGGAGGTCTGGTAGGCAGCCGCTCCTCGTAAAACACTGGTATTCAGCTAAATCCGGCTTGGCTGCACGCCGACCCCAACATAGTTGGGAAAAGGCTAGGCAGATGATGATCTGTGTGAATAACCAACAGCCCTACCTCCTGCTATCCTGCACTTCTACTTAGGTACATGATGTCGATTTATTTATACCTACATGCTTATCCGTGTCAACCCTTCGATACTTAGCAATAAATCTCATTATGTACAGTAGTACCAATGCACAAGCAGCGCCTTGTATGGATTCTATGCCGATGTGGATGCCTGCTTCTCCCTAATTGTATTATAAAATCGTAATAGTGGACGGTAAAGGGGTTGTGTTCTACTGGGCGACTAACGCCTCGTAACTCAGATGTATACGGCTTCTGTGGGCGGATTCTATAGGCTACAGGATATTATTCGAACATATGGAACAGACGCCATAGAACACCGCACACCATAGAAGTGTACAATGTAAAATGTTGGTGTTACTTATGAACTCTTTCATTTGTATAAAAGTAAAGTAAAGTCATTTGTGTTAAAGTGGCAAAAAAAAATAAAGGGGGAAGATTATCTAAAAGGACTTGGGTATAGTGTAGCGGCATCCAATAAATAAAGGGAGAACTTTTCTGTTCTTCTGGTACTTTTGAATCTTAACCCCTCACAATTCCAGCGCCGGAAATATTTCGACATGTTTCTGGTCCCTGGTACCTACTTATCAATCTTCAGCACTCACAATTCTAGCATTTCTAACCCCGAAAATAGTTCGACATGTTTCTGATCTCCTGGTAATTTCGTCCACAATTCCAGTCCGGAAATACTTCGAAATGTTTCTGGTCTCCTGATAAGTACATGATGAATCTTTAGCGCTCATAATTCCAGCCCCGAAAATACTTCGACATTTTGCTGTTCTCCTATTACTTTTGAATCTTAACCGCTCACAATTCCAGCCAAAGAAATACTTTTACATGTTTCTGATCTCCTGTTACTTGTGAATATATAGCGTTCGTTTTCCAGCCCGGAAAAAACATCAACATACGTATTTCTTCTGCTCGACTGTAAAAAAAGACAAAAGAAATCCTAGCCCAAAAATAATCATTGCGTCGTTCTATCACACAAGTACCAGGAGAACAGACACATTTCGAAGTATTTTCGGGGCTGAATTTGGGAGCGCTAAAGATTCACAAGTACCGGGTGAACAGAAACAATTTTAAATGTTTCCGATGCTGGAATTGTCATGTTAAAGTATTTTCCGCGCTAGAACCAATGAGCGCAAACATCACAGGTATACTTGTAAGAGTTGAGAAAGAATTATGAGAATATTATCTCATATAGTAATAACTATGAGTTAACCATCAAAATCGAAAAAAAAATACATATTGTAACGCGCCAGAATTAATGCTAGGTACATAACGACATTTACGTACATGTGGCACCATCTAGTATCGAATAGCGGAATTACTGAGGTCAAGATGTTTCTAGAATTTTCTATGCTAGAACATTCTCAATGTTTCGATAAGGTCAGTCGGGACTAGGGTTACCAGATAAAAAAATCAAAAGTCCGGAGAAAAAGCCTGATTTCCATTGAAAAATCCTGAGATTTTTTACAGTTTGAGAATTTTTCATAAATCCATAATTAAGGAAAAAACCTTACTTAAAAATGTATCATATAAAACTGATAAAACTGAAACTGACGGTACCTAAGTACTTGGATAAATAAGTACTGATTTGAATTGTGCAATTATTACCAAAGGAAGATTATTTTTATTTTGTTTAACTTTTTATTAAAGAGATCTTTAAAATGTAAGCTGTATTTTATGGAAAAATAAAAAAATCCTGAGATTTCATGAGATTTGCAAAATCCAGCCGCAATCCTGAGAAGAGTCCAAAAATCCTGAAATCTCAGGACAAATCCTGAGATATGGTAACCCTAGTCGGGACCGGTATGTACCCGAACTTTCCAGAAGTTTCCATACTAGAAGGTTCTAGAAATAACTGTCGCCGGTATATAAAGGGTGGACATACCGCAACTGGAGTCATGGCAGGCATGTTCGCGAGCCCCGACGCATCCGCTTGGCCTCATGTCAAGCAAATTGTGCCCTGCCTGACGCGAAGCGCCTCGCCCGCGACCTGGTCGGGGACGTAGTCGGCCCCGTCGCACCTCACCGGACTGACGCCTGAGTAGGCCGCTTCCCACTACACGCGGCCTACTCAAATAGTGACACTTCACACTCAACTCGCATCCCGGCGCGCGACCTGTGCTAAGTTAATATAGGCAGGTTGCGTTCCGAAAATCACACATTCACCACTAAGCAAGCGCTAGTACTCACGCACCGAATGTTTCCTAGGTTAATATATGCTTATTCGGTGCTTTAGCACTGGGCGGCAGTACTCACAATACACGGCCGCCCACACTCGGATCGGCTAGATCTGAGACCGGTGCGGACGAGAGCCACTCACTCCTTGCTGCAGGTGCGTCACCAAAGTCGACACCTTCGTCACTGGTCGTTCTCGCTGGGCCTCCCCCAGGTCACTGCAGGTCTCACCCGGCGGGGACTGACCGCCGAAGGTGTTCGTGAAGAAGCGACAAACGGTCGCGCAGCCCCTGTAGTAAAACACGTCAGCGACCCTCTTACAGGCGTGCGACTGCGATGAAAATAGTGACAGGCGCAGTCTTGTCTTGTCTTGTCTTGTCTTGTCTTGCCTTGCCTTGTCTTGCCTTGCCACATATACAAACCAGACAGACCCGGCCGAACTACTATCTGTAGAACATAAAAATTTTGTTCCGTGCGGGAATCGAACCCGCGACGTTAGTGATTTCCGCCGCTAAAATGCTAGACCGGAATTACCCGCCATGTCTGGCAATAACGGGCAAAACCATTTTGTTTTTAAAGGTCATGTGTGATTACTCGAAACCAACCCAATTTGGACCTCAAGTTACCGGGGTCAAAATTGTTGCATACAGCTCACACCGAGACGCGACGCTGCTGAAGAGGCCAGTGATTTCGCGCGGCGCCGCGCGCTGCCGTAGACGCATCGCAATGTCGCAAGGCGCATCGTTGGCATGGCAACATGAATGCCTTGCTGCGCAGCAAGACGCCGCGCGGCGCAGCGGAACGGGTCTGCATTATTTTTATTTTTGTATCTTATTCTTCCTTTTCCTCTTCTGCAAGAATTCTGATTATAACAAGATCCTAATCTATCATTATAATTTCACTCGAGCACTCGACCGAACTGCATCAAATCTACAGAAGTCTGAACGGAAATAGTAGGGAAAAGTCGCCACGGCGGCCTCGGCTGCGCCTCGCGGCGTCGCGTCGCACTGCTTGGCGAGGCGCAGCGCTGCTCTTGCGCGCCGCGCGTACCGGCGATGCACCGCTGCGTCGCTCAACGCCGCTAGGCGGCACGAGGCGCAGCGCTGCATGGTGCAACGTATTTTGAACTCTCACAATGGTATGTGTCTTTTCGTATAGGAAATAAAGTTATATTTTGAGTCGCTCTTTTAAAGTGTGCGCGCGCGCAGCTTCGCGTCTCGGTGTGAGCTGACCCTTAATGAACACTAGAACATCCCATTTGAAGGAACGCACTCAGTAGGGTATTTGACTACTGAAAAAAAGAGAAGTTACACGCTTTTGTAGTTATTCTTCTATCCTTGTCACACAAAATGTCGTTTGTAGGTACTGTATGGCTTCAAATCAATATTGCGGGAATTGTGAGTGACGTCACACGCCATTAGTGCTGTCTTTGTTTATCACTGATTTAAAAGGCTGACAACACCATTTTTTGAGATTTTTAAGCAATATTTTTAACTGTCTTGTCTGCTCTCTAGGTTTTGAGAAATCTTTAATACATAAAGTCAGGTTTGTGGGTAGGGTAGGTGGGTAGGGTAGGGTAGGGTAGGGTAGGTAGGTAGGTAGGTAGGGTGGGTAGGTAGGTAGGGCAGGTAGGTAGGCTAGGTAGGGTAGGGTAGCTAGTTGACGGGAGCGATGCTGCGCGGGTAGTTTAATAAAAAATCTAGTCAAATAGGTACCCAATTACCAATCATCCTGTATACTTTTCGCACAGTTGTGGTTAGTAAAAATCCACAGAATAGAAAATACATTTATTTTGTGATTTCGAAATCAGTACAGTAACATTCGCTGAAACTATTTAAGCAGTCTCTACGTACCCACCTACAATGTAGGTACATAGCCTTCTAACAGATGACAGAATTTTAACTTACTGCTTAGTACAATAATAAGGCTGTTGTGCTTTTATTACATTTAATGACATGAATCCGGAAATTAGCTTTCTGAATCCCTGCTACTGGTGGGTATTTGGCACATAGGTATGCATGCATCTGTGCTCGACAGACTGGCACTCCAGTCCGAAAGAGGAAATTATTGAGGTTTCATGTTTTAAGAAGTACCTACTATAGATTCAAAGATTATTGCAAAACACTAGCCCATTTTAACTTGTCATTTTTAACGACATTTAATAATATCTAATTCATAATAATGTTCTGTTTACACATTTAAAGTACAGAACTGATTCATCAACCTCACTGAATTACTTTATCAGCTGTACAAGTTATCAAAAGGTTAGCATACAACTATTATAATTGTTAACTGACTTGTTCCATTTAAACATACTTACTAAACACAATTTTCATAATAATTATGTTATGCTTTACAGTCTTTTATGTTTACATATTTGTTCTTTTTTCTTTGGGTTGTACAAAATGGGGTTACCTAGACTTTCAAAAAACCTAGCTTTGTCTTGGTTGAGGAATTACATTTATGATACCAACATTTCATAACAATACAGTAATTACACAAAAATATGCCAAGCTTTTTATGCCTAATATCGAACTTCCTGCACCTCATAATCTGAGTCACAAAAGTTTTGCATTTTGGCTCTTTACAAAAAAATAAAAAATTACTTACGAGCTTTCACTTATTGTTTACTATACTCTCTTTATGCTCTACCGTACATTTCAAAATACTGTAAGCAAATTGCAAGTAGAAAGAAATAATATTATGATAAAATATCAAAACAATATAGTGTGAGTGAACAATTCATAAAAAACTTAATACATCAAAGAGAACAGTTGAGTTGTTTTGATTTGAAAACAAATAGATAATTTTACATCATCCTATCACATAGTTAGCGATGATGATATTTTATAAGTGAACAGGTATAAAGAATTCACAATAATCACTAGTAGGCCAACAACATGTACCTTTAAGTAAATGATTCACAACCTCCATACAGGAAAATATAAGTACATATTATACTCAATTGCTCTGATAATAATATGTAACAAATAAAAACATGCAAACTAGAAGAAATCATGTATTTTAGTTTAAAGTGCGTGTGACACTGATATCACAGGATTAACATGGTTGTAACACTAACAATTTAAAAAGCCATTACATCCTTAGTCATCCCAATTAACGTGATGACAATCATGCCATATGAACGATCCTTTTAGAGATTGTGGTGCTTCTAACGCCAAGTACAGAGGAGCTCGTGCCCCTCGCTCCGGGGTGAAGTCACCCATGCCTTTGGTCATATCAGTCATTACAAATCCAGGGTGCACACAGTTTATAGAAATGTCTTTGCCTTGTTCAAGAAACTGTCGCTGCTGGACAAAAGTTAGTGCTGACATAGCCACTTTAGACACTTTATAATCTCCAAAATGGCCCGCAATTGAAACAAAAGAACTTTTACCATTTTTAGCTGCCCGTAGAAATTCATTTACAAAGTCTAAGATTTCTTCAACAGTGAGATCTTCTTTAACCAACGTGTCTAGCCATACTTGTTTACGTACATTAGATAGTAACCCCCAATCACTGCTAATGTTTATTATTCTGGCAGTATTAGAAAGTAGGGGATACAATATCTTCGATATTGACAACAAACTCATAAAGTTCGTATCAATGAGTCTCTTAGCGTCGTCGTGTGATGAGATAGCCTTATCGAAGTCTAGGATGCCGGCGTTGTTTACCAAAACATCAATGCCAGAGTGATGTGTTGAAATATGTGCAGCTAAGTCTTGAATACTTTTCTCACATGTGACGTCCAATATGTGGAAGTGAGGCTTTAGACCTAAGTCTTCTAATTTCTTTACGGCTTGTCGTCCTCTTTCTTCGTTTCTAGCCGTAAGGTAGACAGCACCACCAAACTTTTGGCACAACCCTTTCACTATTTCAAATCCTATGCCTCTGTTGCCTCCCGTTACTATTGCTACTTTGGTTTCCATTTTGTACATAGAAATTTAGAAACTTAATATTAATTACGTAGAAAATACTACCTACGTTTTTGTAAAAATAAATATTTATTTTATCAATGCGCCTACTGACATTTCGGTTTTCCGGTCATTTTTGACATTTAGTTGACACTTCACAACTACTGGTCCGGAAGAGCGACTGTCAGTGTCACAGATAAAAAAAAACAAAAGGTAACCTGCGGCCTCGGTAACCATCATCAACACTAATAAATTAATCAGGATCAAGAATTGACTTTTATGTGCTTCACCGAGGCAGGGGTGCCCGAAGACTACCTTGTCCGAATTCATATCCACCCGACGACCCATCAGATTACTTCAGAGAAACTGTCACTGGCCAGCAGCTGTAGGTGAAAGGAGCCAGGTCTCTGGTTTCGTCAAATTATGGGGACCATGTTCGACGATAGTACTTTGGTTTTACATAATGGCGCTTTGTGGTGTCTCCTCATCGATTCCTCGCCACTCTTGCGAAGTTGCCAATAGGCTTGGTATCCACGGCCTGTAGGTATACCGCCAAATACCTACGACATCAGCCGACGTGCTCTCGTCACTGTTGGTGTTGGTGTTATGGTGTACATAATAAAGAGTATTCTATTCTATTCTATTCTGGCTGTTAGAATAGAACCCTGTAGGCAAGGACTGGATGGTATGTATCTTTATTAAACACTCAATATATGGAGAACGGGGGGCTAAAAAGGTCACTTTAGGAGAATCATAACATCACGCAACGTGTCAAAGGACACGTTCAAAAGTGGTACATTATTCTGAAGATTTTTAAACGCTAATTGTGATATACCTTGTTAGAAAGCATATTTCTCAAGCTAGGTACTCGATTATAGTAATACTAGCACTTCATCCGCGTTTTCGTTCGCGCGGATTTAGTTGGTAGTCCACGATCTTCGTATCTTCTCGACGCCAGGATAGTCCGCGAAATTCAAATATTTTAATGTTTTTTGCAATTTGTCGGTCAGTGTGTTCAACTTTGTTCAACATGCTGAACTATGTTGAACAAAATACGATTCGCGGCCGTAATTAAAGAATTTTAACCATTTTAATCATCAATATAGCCCCCTAAGTTCACGAAGCCCTATAGAATGACTTTCTCATGAAATAACCATTCTATGTATAGCTATGTTCTATGGCTTCATGAACTTAAAAAATGTCGCTATTATAACCATGAAGGTAGGTTCTGAATACATACATAAGAACGAGACAGTAATATCTGTTTTCTTTAGCTATAACCAACGGCGGTGTGTTTGGCACGATTTCATATGTCGGTTACAGCCGACCGTAGCGTGTACCTCTAGTATTTTCTTTTATTTTTTTATTTCAGGTGAGTTTGCTCTTGACTCTTGTCTATGTCAGAGATGACAGAGACAAAGTCTACGATGGAGCGAGCTTATGGTGGATGCTCCAGAGTGGCCCGCGAAATTCAAATATTTTTATGTTTTTTGCAATTTGCCGGTCAGTGTGAAGCTGTATGTGGACCAAATGCGATCTGCGACCGTAACGTGTATTTATCTAAAGAATTATAACCATTTTAATCATCAATATAGCCCTCTAAGTTCATCTAGTTCGAAAGAATGATTATTTCTGAAATATTTATTCTTTCGAACTACATGAACTTAGAGGGCTATATTGATGATTAAAATGGTTATAATACTTTAGATAAATACGCGTTACGGTCGCAGATCGCATTTGGTCCACATACAGCTTCACACTGACCGGCAAATTGCAAAAAACATAAAAATATTTGAATTTTGCGGGCCACTCTGGAGCATCCACCTTATCCAGAAGAAGCCTGTTCACTGTAACTTTGAAGAGATTTGGGTTATAAGCGTGTGGAAACACAGACGCAGGCAGCGAGTATTTCCACGAGTTTTAACTTTGGCGTGAAAACCTAATCCATTTTGTGAATTAGTTACTCCTTATGACATCGTTATCTGACAGTGAAAGTACTTTTGTTATTTGCACAGTCCTAATTTTATTTTCTATAATAAAAGTAGCTTAAGTTGCTTCAGAAAATACACCATCATTCGATGTGTCTTCACCTCCGATTCGCAGTGTAGTAGTACTGGAACTACTGGAAACCCCTATAAAGAAGCTACGAAGTCTTAATTTCTAATGTACCTTCTAGCTGTCCTCCGCGGCTTCGCTTATTTTATTTTACTTGTGTTTGCTATTGTTAGGAAGAGGTTCATATAGTCTGTCAAGCGAATCGTGTCCCATGAAAAATGCGGCTTTAAAAATCTTACTGGAGTCAATACTGATATAGTATGCTAAAACTTGTTTTGATACTTTAATTATTTTTGTAAATAAATAAATGATTTTTGTAAAATTGTGATTTTCATTACTTCATCATTCAAGGTGGCTGACAAAAATTGTATGTTATTAAAATGCAAAAAAAACAGTTTCCGTTTATCTTAAAGTGCCACTTTATTACTTAAAGTGGTTATCAATCTTAGATTATATGTCTAGATGGAGCGTCGCCCTATACTATCAACACACCAAAAACGAGCCAACTTTTTTAAGCATGTGTGCGTGCGGCAGCGTGCAGACAGTGCTTCTATGTCTCTGTGTGCATGAACATGATACCAGCTACTACAATTCTCCCATAAAATCACATACTAAAAAAATATACTAATTAAATAAGAGAAGTTTTATTTATTTATTATATACTTTATAGTACACCTCATAACAAGCACAGGAAAAACGCTTATAAAAACTAGTGTACAATAAGCGGTCTTATCGCACAGGGCAATCTCTTACAGACCTTTGGATGGACTGAACTAAAGAAGTTAGATTTAGGGCGTTCAGTGTACAAACATCATAAATAATATTAATAGAGAGACATACACAATAATATAAAACAAATACATACAATACTATGTAATATTACTAATAAATATCAAAATGAGACAGCTAAATTAATGTGGGAGATTCCAGTTCAGACAGATGTCACAGTAACGCATAATAGATCGGATATAATTTACGTAAATAAAACAGAAAATAAAACATATTTAATAGACATAACAGTACCATCAGATAATAACATAGGGCCTGAAGAGATAGAAAAATTAAGCAAATACCACTTAATCAAAACAGAGATTACACGATTGTGGAACACACCTACGTAGTCATAGGAGCAACAGGAATAGTAGCTAAGAGCATACATAGATATTGTGATAAATTAGATGCAGGCATAAACATACATATAATACAGAAACAAGCAGCTATTCATACAGTCACCATCGTACTGGGGGACACAGTATTTGTAACCACTTAGCAGGGAATCCGAACCTCCTTTTCACTGAGGGTCTCAGGGCGGAAGTTAGGAAAAATCACCGGGCGCCAACCCGAGTAGAAAACTCTTTTTTCATAATAAATATCAAATATACCTATAATAGGGAAAAGAGACAAAAAGTTACAGTGAGAGGTAATGTTCCTTAACCAATTTTTTAAACGTTGGTAGCGTTTGGGCGTGCCTCACTTCAATGGGTAATACATTCCACAAACGAGCTGCTTGAATAGTGAAAGATTTGTCAAAGAAGGATGTGGAATGCATACGAATACTTATCTTTAGATTTTCCGATGATCATAAAGACTTAGAATATGTGTCACAGAGAAACTGAAAGCGTTCTTTAAGATTAAAAGGAGTAGAAGGATTAAAGAGCACATTATAAAAGAACAGAAAGTATGTGGGCGTTCCGGCGAAGGTGAAGGCCAATTGAGCTTATTACGAAAATCAGAAACATACTGGCATACTTGCGTAAGCCAAATATTAACCTGATATAGAGATTTTGAAATCGCTCAAGCTTGTCCAATTGGTCTTTGGTGAAATCAAGATAGCTGGCGTCAGCATAGTCCAAGATTGGGAGAAGAGATTGTGCTAATCATAGCTATCAATATTATGTGCCCCAGTAAGATTCAACGTCATGACTAAGAGACGACTGAATCTAAATCTGAAATCGTGACCACAGCACAGTAAAATAAATAAAAATTTAGATAGTTGAACTAAAAGTATCAAAGTATTGTAGCCAACCTATCTGATGTTGAAACGAACTTGTGATAATCTGTTTGACAGATAAAAGTATTGCCATATAAGAAATCTGCTAATCTGCTGCCGTGACCAAGGGAAAAAGGGATTATTGTTTTTTTAAAAGAAGATTAAATTCCCTGTAGGCTTGTAATTGAACAATAAAATTGCTGTCTGTTTTGTTTATCTATTATTACGGTAATTCTCGTTACCCTAATTAATCATTCTAATTGCATAGATTCCTGCGGGACAGGCCTAGCCTAGTTCAGGAAGTCTTTTAAAATTATTTTGCTAAATTTGTAAAGAAACTAAACGTTCTAGTATAACACAATTTGTAACCATTATTTTATTTTTAATAAATTTATTCTTATTTTAAGTAAGAAAATATAAAATAAACTAAAAGAATCAAAACAGCTCAGTTCAACTTACCGGCCTAGGTGACAGGTGACAATTGACATAGCCGTATGAAAACCACATTTTTTTTTATGCCATTTGATTCCGGTAGACTATCGTAAATGTTTTGAATTAGCAACGCTACAATAGAAGGCACGTTACGTTATTTGGTAGAGAGGTCTGGTGGACATGCCCCCGTAGACTACTCCGCATGTGCAATCCCCGCTTTAGGGGAGCATTCTACATTATACTATGATTATATCTATTTACTAATCTATACTTAAGTATAATTATATAAAGCTGAAGAGTTTGTTCGTTTGTTTGCTTGAACCTAATCTCAGAAACTACTGGTCCGATTTGAAAAATCTTTCAATATTAGATAGCCCATTTATTGAGGAAGGCTATGTATCATCACGCTAAGACCAATAGGAGCGGAGCAGACGAACTTACGCGGGTCAGCTAGGTTTTTATATTACCTATTCAAAGTATTGAATGAAACGACATTTTAATTTTTTTACTCTTTATGTTTTGGGTAGTACTTATAAGTAAAATGTTAAACCTTTAAAGGAGATTTATTAGCCACTATGCGATATTAAATAATAACGAGAATAAAATAAAAATTATATAACTCAATGATAAACAAATATGATGATCAGGAGAGCCCAGATCCAAATTGTCTATGGAAAGCTAATCTCTTACCATCAGATGAGATAATGGACAAGCGTAAGCCTATCAATAATAAAAAGCTAAAAAGTACATACAAATGGAAAAGATTCTATATGTTCAAGAAGAACGCAGGCAGTATTTAACATTACTACGTTTTATAAAAAGAATCTAAACAGTCTAAATAATACAAAATCAACCTTATTTAATAGTCAAATAAAATTGAGTTTAAAAATGCAATTTTAACTACATACCTATTTACACAAATCTCAAGCACAATATAAATCAGCAAAAGATCTTTGTTCAATTCATTCCTCACTCATATACAAACTTAAATAAAATAGTAATGGCTAGATATTAAAATTAGTCAATCTTTACAGCTGCATAAATTTTCCTTATAAATGTGTATGCTGCGAAGAACCCTATGGTGCCAGTTAGAAGCCAGAATGTTAACACCATGAGACCTGTAACATAAAATAATAACCATAACTCAAGCTTGCTCATCCGTTGACTATTTAGGCTCTAGACCACACAACATCGTTACGTAACAACCTCTCTGTTTAAAATCTAAACTTGACTTGATAACTATAGACAAAGATGCAGCTGAAAGTAGTTGCATCCTTTTTTTTAATCTTCACTTTACTTATTGTCATCACAATAATAGCAGTTAGACGTTTGCATGTCTTTCTAAAATCTACCCTCGATTTCATTGTTTATATATGCCCAATTTACCTATAGATTTAGACAGACACGTAATTATCAGTTTGTCTGGTCTTGAACTCTTGATGTCGTGGCCATATTGTAGAATTTACCCATTCCATGAAAAAGCCAGCCACTTTAGGAATTAAACTGGAAACTAAACTTACAGAAACGACTAGGGTAATATCTCTGTCTGCCGGGTTTAAACTTAAAGAAAAGAATCTTATCTAAATTTATCCTAATGCTCAATTTTTCATCCCAGGAGGATTTTCGTTCGGGATAATTTTTCTACTTTCACGCGGGCTAAGCCGCTGGCGGAAAATCTATATCTATACTAATATATTTGAAGTTTGTTTGTTTGCTTGAACGCGCTAATCTCAGGAACTCCTGGTCCGATTTTAAAAATTCTTTCAGTGTTAGATAGTCCTTATATCGAGGAAGGCCATAGGCTACCTATATATCATCATGCTATGACCAATAGGAGCGGAGCAGACAAAGTTGCGCGGGTCGACTAGTAGTTAAATAAAATAACTATTCCATTGCTGCATATTGTTGTATTAACTTACCTGTGTATCCAATATAAAGCAGTGTTGGTATAAACTCGGTGATTTCCAATTTTGTGAAAAAGTAAAATATGGAGTATATTAAAATATACACAGCAGAACCTCCTGATACGATAAAACTCTTCCACCACCAGTGATAATCCTGTAAACCATAGAAAATCCAAATAAATACAAATTCAATGGTAATAAAATGATATTCAAAAGATCAAAAATCAAAATAATAAAGAACATTGTCATTACCTCTCCACAGAGTTGGAAGTATACCATAACAATTGATATTTGTGATACAGACACCACTAATATGCAAAATACGAGGAATAAAAATCCAAAGAGATAATAAAATTGGTTCTCCCACAAAGCATTAAAGATGAAAAACAATTCAATGAATACAGCTCCAAATGGTAGAATGCCAGCCATCAAAATGCTGAAACAATTTTTAATAAGGTATGATTGATAAGGTTGTGGGAAACACGATGGAATTGGACTCCTATGATAAACTATAGCGTAAAGTTAATGTTGATGGTATTGTAATTAATTAATTTATCAGGCCTTAAATAATCTACTCACTGTTCATGTTAATAAAACACTCTCATTGATATATTTTAATCCTACAGCAAGTGTTTTTTGTGCTGTGCAATATACAAAAATAAATCATTCTATTATGTGTGATTAGTATCCAAAGTCTTACCAAATAAAGATGTTCATGTACCAAACTTGTTCTGGAACTTTTCTTGGAATAAAATTTGTTCTTACTGGATGTTGGAAAGGTTGTTTCCGACACCCAAAATAATATCCCAAGTATACTAATGGCAATGATATGCAGAACCAAAGACATAATAAAGCCATCATGGTCGAAAAGGGTACTGCACCACTGGAATGTTTACCCATGATGAAAAAGTTTAAAAAGAAACATGTGCCAAAAACAATAGCTGGATATATTGTTGCCGTCAGAAATGCAGCCTGCTTCCATTGTTTTCCCTTCATAGTATTGTATAATCGCGCCGAGTAGTAGCCCGCAATGAGACCCATGAATACATAAAGAAATATTGCAGCAGTCATCAACGCACCACGGCTTGCTGGTGACAACATGCCGAGCATGGCGATAACTGAAAATACATAAACCAAATTAGTTGAGCATCAAAATTAATAACATGGAAAAACTGTTCATCAAACACTCCTAACATTATGTATTTAAATTCAATTCCTAACAAAAGATATTGGCTACGTTGGCATCTAAAAAAGGTACATAATTGAAATGTTAGTTTATTATGGTATTATCGCTGGCACTGATAAGGAAAACAAACTTTCATAGATTTCAATCATAATTATTTCCAAATATTTGATAGTAATATTAATGTGTATTCATTAGTTCGCTGTGCTAATGCACAACTTGAAACCATGCCTGTTTCACATGATGTAAAAGGAGATGATTTCTTACAGATAGTAATGAGAGCCATCAGGTACACTTGTATGCCGCTACCAATGACGGCAGCAAACAACATTCGTTTGGGTGGTGGGCGAAAAACATCTCCATGTACTAGCTTCCAGCCAGTTTCTTCCATCATATCATCAATGCTCTCATCTGAATTATAACGGGCTATATCTCTTCTTAATGTGCGTACCATAATCATTGTCAAAATCCCTGCAAAGGCATAATTTTCAAATGTAAAATTTATTGAAATTCGTAAAAAACCTTAAGTATAGCAATTACATAGTAAAATGAATGTATATATTCATTACCTGATAGGAAGAATAACACTACGATTGAATTAACAATGGAGAACCAATGGATTTGTACATCTTTCATGCCTAAATATATATCCCATCTGGATGCCCAGCTTATATCAGACTCTCCCCATTCAACAGAATATGTAAAATATAACTTTGTGCCTGTGTCTTCGTTGACCAGTTGGGGATTAGGATCTGATGAAAACTGGCAGGAATCATCAACAAATGTGAGATCATCTTTGTCTATAGAAATAGTCTCCACTTCAAATCCAACCACTCTATAAGAGTCCCTGGAAACAAGTATGAAAATTAACAATTCTACAAGATTAAGGTTGATTGTTTTAACATCTGTTCTTTAATAGATAAAGCTCAGTTTGGATCCCAGGACGATACTTTACTTTGCTTTAATTAAACCAACCCAAAACTTGTTTTAATTTTAAATAACTAATATAATTTATATATTTACATTTGACATATCAAGTCACAAGACCTGTAAATTGTCATGTTAACTAATGGAAATAAGTACTTACTGGCTATGCTTGTGATATTTGAGCAATAACTTTAAATGGTTATTGATGTATGCCTTGCCTTTGCTCATAAAACCAAGGCGATACCCTTGCTCTATACTTCTTTCTGAAGTATCAGTATTAGTTATTCTGGTAGCCACTGGCAAATTATCAACAAGCCTGGAAACGTTCATGTGATTAGTTTCAAGCACACAAATTATACAAAAATTTCAAATAATAAATACCAACTAACGATTTAGAAGTAAGTACTCACAAATGCACAAAATACTCATGTTCAATGCGGCTAGCCACTTTTTCAGATTCTTCCACACTCCAGTTTATAGGGTTATTTTTATGGTGACATAGAAGTCTGCACTTAATATTCTCCGCCATATGGACCTCATACGGAGTATTTACTATGCGGTCTCCACGTAACACTTCGCCTAAATTTTCTGATTTATAAACAAATGTACCATTTTTAGGTAAACACAAAGGTAAAGAATAATATTCATATGGGAGTTGTGTATGTATGCTGGTCATTTTGACGGCTTTAACTTCAATTCTCTGTCCTTTTTTGAATTCCACCGGAGCCACCCCGGGCACATAGAATCCATTGCTAAAGTAAATGAAGCTACTAAGTAAAAAGCAGTGAAAAAGAACCTGAAAAAAACAATGCATTATAATTTCGATTAGCAGAAACGAGTTTGCTAAAGCTAAAATTACAGAAATACGCACCGATAACATATTTTAATAAATATTATTCAGATAAAACTAAAGGAAAATATAATCATTCTACAATCGCTTGCTTCGTTTCCCATCTGTCTGTCGTCTGTCTGTGTCAATAAAATTTGACGTTTTATTTCACACACAATTTGACGTTCGGTTATGGCTTCGTTCATATTTTTTGTTTTCACGAATTATTGTTCAAAACAATCCGTTGTCCACAGTTGGCCGACACGCGAAGGCTTCCCACAAATCCGTCTAGGGGTTTTTCCACAATGACATCTCAAATCAGTCATCATTTTTCGCGTCTAATTTATTTCGCCACCTCGTCGGCTTGGTTTATGGATGTGCTCGTAGCTCAACTTGGCCTGCGACGACTCCGATGCGAACACGTCTAAATGCTACGTTTACACGTTTGCCATGGTTTGGCAAGCGTCCACAAGCTCCAGGTGAGATAGTGGTCAAACGCGTGCCTATCTATAGTAAAAAAAAAAGTCTTTACAAACGCTTGGATGCCATTTACACGCTTGCGAGTTAGTCAGCGTCATTGTGTTCAATTGTGTTTCGAATAGGCAAGCATGGCTTTTTTTACGACGTTTTCTGAAAACTGGCCAAGTGCGAGTTGGACTCGCGTGCAAATGGCTCCGAACGAATTTCATTTTCTGAACATGTTATTTGAACACTATAGACTTCTTATAGGCTTTCCTGTAATCTATAGGTAAATATCTATTATCTCTAATTTCTTCAAAATTTTAAGCTCAGTAGCTTCAAAGATAATTTGGGGCGAATGGTTGTTTTTCGTCTATTTTCTTAAATAACTTCAAACCTATTTATTTTAAAATTACGACAATAAAACCCTCACAGAAAGCCGTTTCATTTGATATGTCACACGATATTGTAAAAAAAAACTATTTTTTACGGACAGACAGATTATTTTTGTTCGGAAGCCTAAAAATTAAACCTAGCTGGCTAGTTCTATTTATAGCTCCCGAAACCGCCTGCATACTAAATTTCGTGAAAATCGATGAAGCCGTTTCCGAGATTCCATATACACAGTAATGGTATTAGATCGTAACATACAACTAAAAACGTCCGTTCGTTGCGAGCTTGTGACCGAAACCATAGAGCAACACAGGCCACCGGCGAACCGGAGGGGAGCAGCCATATGCAGGCGTTGCCCTCTGTCAAAGTATAAGTCCACATGGTCCTACGCCTACAATAAAACTAGTTGCAACCGCACAGGTCACTAGACTAAATCTAGTTGCGTAACGGAATCGACGTCGTAAAAAAATGCCGAATTGTTCTGTATTTTGCTGCAAAAAGAGATCTGCCACGTCAAGTCTACAAAAAGATGGCATTACCTTTCATATGTAAGTAATTTTTAATCACATTATTGCTATTTACTTCTTTTAAATTAAAAAATCTGCAATATTATCAATCGTGTTGTTCGGATTTGTTTACCAACAAAGGCCGCACGTTTTCGTTCAATCGAACGATCGATCGTACGACAGATCCGAGTCTTTTTCCTAGAAGTCGCTGTCGCCGAGCGGTAGTGATGTTGCCGATTTGTTTGTAGATACCTAGTTATCGATGAAAATGGAATTTTTGAGATTAGGTTTTCTGATTTAAATACCCATCATATTGTGGGCTTTATTTTTTTATTTATAGTTGTATACATAAATTAAATATAATACAATACTTACGCGTATTAGCACATTTTATTAAAATTACTCAGTAAGAACGTCAACTAAAATGTATTTTTTTTTAGGTTTCCTAAAGATCCAAATTTAAAGGATACATGGAAGGCATTTTGTAATAACAGACCAACCTGGATTCCCACGAGAAATAGTGTCATTTGCTCAAACCATTTTAAGTCTTCTGACTTTCAAGTGTTGGTGAACAATAGACGGAGATTAGTTGATGGCGCCAAACCAACTCTGACGCAGACCTGTATTTGTTCCGTAAGTTTTATTTATTCATGGACGAGGTAAACGAGCGTACATTCCACATGATTTGATTAGTTTTTTTTTTACGGTGGGTAAAATCATCAAACAGGGGATCATGTTTGATGATTTTACCCAACGTACACCGTACCACCGCCCTTGAGTGGAGCGAGAGGGTATGTCAGACTCTTACGAACTAAACAACCCACCCCGTTCGTTGCCTTTAATACCAGGACCGAGCCTTCTTTTCGAAAGCGGACCTCAATCCCTAGTAATGATTTACTTAGTTGAACTTATTCATAGTGAAATGAAGCGTAGATTTTTACAATTAAAGATATTAAATCTAATTTTCCAGAACCATCAACAAACATTCAATATGCCAGATGAGAGACTATCATCTTATGATGTCATTAATGACACTCGTACTGTTCCTAATTCATTGACATCTCCGTGTAGATCGTCAACTCCTCAAAATGTGAGTTGGTTTTAAATCGTTTATTGTAGAATCGCATATTGATAAAATGGTCATTTCCACTATTTTACTATTGAGATTAAGTAAGCTATGTAAAAATATGATAAGAGCATATTTATTTATTTGTTTTTCAGGCCCAATCAGAGGAAACATCTAAAAAATCTACTTCGGTTCCCACTACTGCACTTACTCCACGAAAAAGAAAAATGCAGCAACAATTAGATTATCAGAAAAAAAAAATTAAAAGGCTACAAGCTAAAAATCTTTTCTTAAAGAAAAAAGTTGCTGGGCTAGAAGAAATTCTTCAGAGTCTGGATGAAAAAGCTTTGATAGATAAAGAGGAAAGGATGGTCCTGGACAAAATTGGCGTTGAAGAAGCTGAGCTTATTAAGCGGCAACTAAAGAAGTGTAAAAGTGGGAAGCTCTCACGAGCTAAGTATTCACCAGAACTGAGGTGCTTTGCTCTAACTCTCAACTTTTATTCCCCCAAAGCTTACAAATATGTTCGTAAAACGTTTGGGACGTGTTTACCTGCTCCACGTACTTTAACAAAATGGTATAGTAATATTGATGGACGGCCCGGTTTTACCAAGGAAGCCTTGGCGGCTTTAAAATATAAAGCCGATGCCAATCCACATAGTAAAATTTACTGTACTTTGGTTTTCGACGAAATGAAAATAAAGACACAATCACATGACAATCCAAGCGGTGACAGACGATTTGGGTATATTGATTATGGTTTCGATTTTATAACTGATAATACAGAAGAAGCAACAGATGTCTTAGTATTTCTATTAGTAGGCATTAATACTCCATGGAAAGTCCCAATTGGATATTTTTTAGTAAAAGGTACAAGTGCTAAGTTAAAAGCTCAACTTGTTACTAAAGCATTTGAATTAGTACATGAAACTGGAATAGAAATAAAAGCGTTAACGTGTGACGGCGCAAAGGCAAATTTAGCAATGGCTACAGAACTGGGTTGCTGCTTAGTTGCAAATAAATTGCAAACTACCATATTAGATCCTACAACGGGACAACGGGTTTACTTTTTTTTAGATCCAAGTCACATGTTAAAATTAATTCGAAACACTTTTTGTGACTACAAATGTTTTTACGATGATAATGAAAATAAAATTCAATGGTCATTTGTGGAAGCGTTACATAAAATCCAGGAAGATGAGTTATTTTATATGGCTAATAAGTTAAAAGCTAATCAAATTTACTATAAAACGAAAATAATGAATGTTCGCCTTGCTTTGTTCAATTGTTCAGCGCAAGTGTTGCTGATGCACTTGTGTTTTGCGAACAAGAATTAGATTTGCCAGAGTTTAATGGAGCAACCGCAACTTCGACATTTATTTCACTGATAAACGATATTTTTGATATTTTGGATTCCCGGTCACGTCAAATTGGATATAAAAGAGCATTTGTGCGGGACAGTGATAGTAACTTGTAAATAGCGCAGTTCTAATGAAACAAACTATAGTGATTAGGTATAAACATTTAGAAATGTTATGTACATAGACTTTCATTAGTTTTTATGTTAGTATATAAGGTTTATTCTCTCTTTAATGTTTATTCATGTTATTCTAATAAGTTTTAAGTTTGTTTCTTCTAAGAATTTAGTAGTTTTGTAACAGATTTTTATAGTTTTATGTCGATCATCGTAATGTTTACATAACATTTTATGTTGGAATTTCCTATGTTTTATATTTTTGTTAGATAGTTTACGATACACAGATTACGAAAATATATAGTTTATAGTATGTTGTCATAGAAAAACATAGTGAAAAACAGGAAAATGTGTGTAATGTTCTCGTTACGGTAACGTAACGTCGTACCTTGACTAACTGCACCGATGGTATCTTTGCGCTGATTGGCCGAAAAGTCCTGTGGGCCTACATTTTTCTTAACGAAAATAGTATAAATTGAGAGCGATTTTGGAACAAGTCTCTTGCTGCCCCCCCCCTAAACGACGCCGCTGAGCCGAGGTCCGTACCCCACAGGGGGTGCCCTCAGCGAGCGGAGTTCTAATAAATATAAATTTGTAGCCTCGGCTGGGGGCCTTAAATTCTAGAGGCCCACACAGGCAAGTCCGGTTTAGTAGTTGACAACCCTCTAGGGTTGATAACTGCGAGTGGCCATCGACAAAAAAAAAAAAAAAAGAACATCGGCACATTTTCCGCGCCTGACGCCCGCCCGTGACGGACGTGCCGCTCCCCGCCGCTCGTCCGCTATCAGTGTGCGTTCGCTCTGTCCCGCTCTCGCCCTGACGTCATTAGTGGTCGTTGACTACTACACCCGATCCGAAGCCGCCTTTTTCAAGGCAGTGGACGACATCTGTTTCTTTAGCAAATAATTCGAAAAACGTAGTGCCCCTTCAGGGAAAATCCACAGTTTCGTGGTACTTGGTGGGAAACCTCACGGTGCCAACGAAACCAAGTGGTGTGGACCCGACACACCTACCAAGCCCCTTCAGGACTTAGGTAAAGTCGGAAGGGCGTTGGACCCGCGGCCTTGGGGGGCCTCCTAGTCGCGACCAACCGCTTAACCTCGCTCTTTTTCAGCTACACACCTAGAGCTGGTTGGGTGTGTCTACCCCTTCACTCTAGACCCAGTTAGGGCCCGGTTCGCACAATAAGATTGGCGACCGGCTACAAGCTTAGGGCTCACCAATAGGTACTCACCTCCCAGTCTATACCCGACTGGGAGGGTTACACATCCCCGGGCCCGTCCACCCGGGGAGCTAGAAATAGGTCCCCTCGGGGGAAAACCACCATTTCCCACTAGGAATTCCCATTATGATGACGGACGCCGTTATTGTAGCGTTCGTCAGGGAAGTCCTCTTAAAGGACCCCGACTTTCTTGCCAAGTATGGCAAGAAATTCACGGAGATGCAACATGCATCCCCAGCCATCGAGTCGAGTGTTGCTGATTTCAGCGACGCTTTAGAAAGTCCCCTTTCTCCCCCGTTTGCAGAAAGGCAAGCTACCTCAAGTTGGGTACCGAAACCGGTACCACTTGTCGCCACCGTCCCTATCAAACCGGCCTTTGTTGCCGCCGCCAAATCCTCTATTGTCTCAAAGACAATAGACAATGCGGCTTCCGCCCCCGTCTCTTCCAAGAAACCGGCCTTTGTCGGTTCCGCCGCCAAATCTTCTATAGACACCGCGGCTCCCGCCCCAGGCCCTTCCAAGAAAACGGCCTTTGTTGCCGCCGCCGCTAAACCCTCTATTGTCCCAAAGACAATAGACGCCTCGGCTTCCGCCCCCGTTCTCACAAACTCTAATGACCCAATAGACATGGACACATCAGTGCCATGCTCGAACCCGCCTTCTGATTCAGAAGGCAGCTCTTCCGATGCCTCTTCTTCTGAGGATGACTTTCAGCTAGTCACCTCAGGAGGAAAGAGGAAGAAGAAAGCCAAATCGTCCCAGGCCAACAAGGCCAAGAAGTCCGTAGCGTCTTCAAAGACCTCCACCCCCACCACCTCCACTGCCCCAACAGCACAGGCAAGACGGCCGGCTAGTCCCAATGCCCCTGCTTCTGCTTCCCAAAAGAAGCAACGCCCCCCACCGCCTGTGTACATTCAGGACAAGTCGAAATGGACCGATGTCTCAAAGATGTGTGTTGATCGCAAGATCAACTACACCAATGCGAAAGCTTGCCAAAATGGAATCAAAGTTGCTGTCCCGACAGCTAACGATTACCGGGAGCTAACCCGCGCCCTGCGTGAAAGGAACATTTCCTTTCACACTTATACCCTTCCGGAGGACACGCCCACCCGAGTAGTGATAAGACGTATCCCAAAGGAGATCTCTACTGACGACGTCAAAGTCTCCTTGCCCAGTCCATCCCAGTGTCCGCCGTCCATCGCTTGCACAAAGCAAGGGGAGGAGAACTCTACGACATGGTGCTGGTTGTGTGCGACCCCACCGAGGGCCACCACCCGATTTTTAAAATAAAATCGGTCTGCAACCTATCTGGCATCCAAATCGAGAAGCCTTTCCGCCCGACAGTAGTTGGCCAGTGTCACCGCTGCCAACTATATGGACACTCACAGCGTAACTGTTACGCGAAACCCAGATGCGTAAAGTGTTTGGATGAGCACAGTACCAGCGAGTGCCCCCGCCCCAAAGACCACTCACAGTGCGCAGAGCCTCCCAGCTGCGTACTATGCGGTCAGACCGGTCACCCGGCAAACTACCGTGGAAGCCCCAAAGCCCCCAAGATTTCCCCCAAACTGGCAAAGCGTGCCAACGCCCGCCAGCTACGTGAGTCAGGCCCAGAGAGAATTCCCTCCTCTCAGTTGCCCGACCGGCTAGCTCCACAGAGGCCCTCTCCGTGGAACCAGCTCAACCACCAAAAGGCATTCCCAGCTTTGGTGGCCTCCAAGCGCTAATGGCTAAGCCCATCCCAGCGCCGACACCCGCGCCTGCGTCCGCAGTTGTCCCAGCTGCTGCCCAGTCTGCGCTACAGCGCACTGCTGCTCACCAACCTGCGCCTCAGAGCGGTGTTGCTGCTGCAACAGTGCGAGCGCGTCCCATCCCCGCAACCAACACGGTCAAGAACCCTGGTGTAGGCCCCACAATCCTGGAGGCTTACAGCTTGTTCATGACCCGTGCTGCAAGGGCAATGTCCGACGAGTTGAATGCGACCAGAGGAAACGATGGTCAATTAAAACTCTCCACCAGAAAGGCGCATGAGATATTCACCGCCTATAAGTCCATTACGGATGCTCTGGACGCCATGGATGCAATTGATGACTAATCAATGGATAAGTCACGCATCAACACCACCAGGCCCAGATCACTCAAACTAGGGTTTTTCAATGCCAATGGCATTAGTAACCAGCGCGATGAAATCGCCAAATTACTCCGCGATCATCAGCTAGACATCCTCCTCATACAGGAAACATTCCTAAAACCCCACCGCAGCGACCCTAAAATTGCCAACTACCGCATAGTTCGCAACGATAGGTCGCGTTGTCACGGCGGTGGCACTCTCATTTATTATAAAAAGGAGCTGTACTGCATTCCCTTGATCTCTCCCACACCTCGCTCTCTGCTCGAATACTCAGCCTGTCGGCTAGGCATGACTGGTCATCAACCGATCACCATCATCTCCGCCTACTACCCACCGCCCTCGATCTCGTCTCCCACGCCTGACGACCCAAATGCACTCGCTAGTGACTTCACCACCCTCTTTGGCTTGAGTGACTCCGTTATTTTAGCGGGTGACCTCAACGCCAAGCATCCCGCGTGGAATTGCAGCACTGCAAATGCCAGAGGCAGGGTAGTGTACAACCTAGGGGAAACCCTAAACTATGACGTCATCGCTCCGATGACTCCCACTCACTTTCCTCATGATCCCAATCAGAATCCTGATGTCCTCGATGTGGCGTTGCTGAAGAATGTAAACCTCCGTTTGCAATCTATAGAAACGCTACACGAGCTCAATTCTGACCACCGTCCAGTGATCATGCATCTAGGCTCCCGCTCGGGGCAGCTCGATCCCGACCAGCCTCCCCCGTCTCAAGTGATCACCGACTGGAGGAAAGTAAGCGAAAGACTGAAATCCACCAAGTCGCCTCACCTAGACACCATCCCCGATCATATTGTCTCAGTCGCTGACACGACGGCGGCGATCGACTCGCTTACGGATCACGTACAACTCGTCCTGAACGAATGTTCAAGGGAGATTCCAGTGGTGGAAGACCACCGCTGGAAGCTCCCGGACGATGTTCGGAGTCTGATAACCGAGAAGAACGCAGCCATCCGTGCGTATAGTTCTTTTCCCTGCGATGCGAACAAAGCTCACATGCGTAACTTGCAGCGTGCTGTGAGGAAACGCACTTCTGAGCTGCGTTCTGCGCGATGGGACAAGACGCTAAGCGAACTCGAGCCCACCCACCTCGCCTTTTGGCAACTTCAGAGGAAGTTACGGTCCAAAGAAGAGGCCACAATGCCCCCTCTCATCCGCCCAGGCAAGAGTGTCGCTTTCGATAACTCTGACAAAGCGGAATGTCTGGCCGACAGCCTAGAGTCCCAATGCTCTCCCAGCTCTCAACCGGTAGACAAAGCTCACCTCGATATGGTGGATGCCGAAGTCGAACGTAGAGCTTCCCTCCCACCAGTCGAAGATCCTGATGGTCCTCTCCCCCCCATCACTCCCGAAGAGGTGGAGGATATCATCAAAAGGCTTCAGCCTAGGAAAGCCCCTGGCTCCGACGGCATCACTAACAGGGTATTCAAACTCTTCCCCGCTCAACTCATAGTGCTAATGACTGCCATCTTCAATGGCGCATTAAGCAATAACATGTTCCCCCAAAAGCATGGAAACAGGCCACTGTTATCGGTATCCCCAAACCAGGCAAGCCCAAGTCTGATCCCGCCAGTTACCGTCCCATCAGTTTACTCAACGTTCTCGGTAAGATATATGAGAGGCTTATTTATAAGCGACTCAAAGACTTTGCCGAAGCAAAGAGTCTTATCCCTGACGAGCAATTTGGCTTTCGAAACGAACACTCGTGCATCCAACAAGTCCACCGCATCGTAGAACACTTAAGCGCTGGCTTCCAGCGTGGCTCGATGACGGGCGCCTTGTTCTTTGACATAGCGAAAGCATTTGACAAAGTCTGGCACAATGGCTTAATTTACAAGCTATACCAACTCGGCGTGCCGGACCGCCTCGTGCTTATCTTGCGAGATTTTCTGTCAAACCGCACCTTTCGCTATCGAGTCGAGGGTGCACTCTCGTCCCCTCACCCCATCCGAGCAGGAGTCCCCCAGGGCTCAGTGCTATCCCCCATGATCTTTACGCTGTTTACCAGCGATATCCCCAAAAGTATCAAGGCTCAGTTGGCCCTTTTCGCTGACGACACGGCCATGTACTATACAGGTCGCGACCCTGACTCTATCGCCCGCACTCTCCAGACTTACGCAAACATCTTGGGCAGATGGTTCAAAAAGTGGAGAATTGAGGTGAACCCCGATAAGAGTCAAGCGGTTCTGTTTTCGAAACCGCGGCATAAGCCCCCCTCACCCCGTCCTATCACCATGTATGGCAAGTCGATTCCTTGGGAAAAGCAAGCCAAATACTTGGGGGTCATCCTGGACAGACACCTCACCTTCGCGGAGCACATAAGGCAGGCCCGTTCACGCGCCGCCTTCGCCCAGGGTAGGCTTCACTTTATCACGACCGCCCGCAGCAAATTGTCACTCAAGTGCAAATTCCGACTCTTCACTGCGGTCATCCGACCCATCATGACGTACGCTTGCGCTGTCTTCGCACACGCAAAGCCTCGTCACCTTCATAGGATGCAGACGCTCCAAAATCGTTTCCTCCGTAAGATCACGGGAGCCCCCTACTATGTCCGCAATGAGACTCTCCACGTAGATCTCAAATTGCCCACCATACAGCAGTTCATGAAACGCATTACAAAGCGTTTTTTCGATACTGCTGTCAAACACCACAACCCCCTTATCGCATCGTCCGCCCGATACGAACCCTCCCGCATCTCAAAAATCCGCCGTCCGAGGCACACCTTAACCACCCCAGATGACTCTACCACTCTCTTACAAGAAAGTCGTAAAGAAACAAGTACAATCAAAACAAGACCGTCGTCCTTCCGACCTCGCCGCCGAGGCCCGTCGCGATCTTCTCTTCAATGTCCACCCCGACCCTTGCTCGAGCCAGCCCGCGCCGCTGAGCCTGTAGCTTTAAATTCGCCCCTAAATAATCAATGTTCGATCCAGCCCGTCCCTAGCTGTCCTCCCCCCAGCGATGCCCTAAGCCGAGGTCCGTACCCCACAGGGGGTGCCCTTAGCGTGTAATCGCTTAGCTTGTAAGTTTTTAAATAAGCCCTGGCTGGAGGCTTTAATATTATATTAAGGCCACCACAGGAAAGTCCGGTTAAGCAGTCGACAACCTCCTAGGTTGACCTGCGAGAGGCCACACACAAAAAAAAAAAAAAAAGAACATCGGCACAGTTGGCGGGCACACATAGGAAGAAGAAGATCTCTCAAGAATTCTCTCCGGCTTTCATTTCTCACCAACCCCAGCAACAAATGTGCCTAGCCCGCACAGCATTAAACTTGGAAAACTTTGACAAAGCTTTTAAAAAAATGGACGAAGCTCAAAAGATTTTGCTGAGTTTATCAACTTTTGTAAAAAACCGTAACGGGGAGTCGCGTAAAATGAAATTAGTAGATTCTCCAAGATACACAGGTTTTTTGGGAATTTTGATCTGTATTGAAAGTACCAAAGCTATCTTTCATGATTTAATACAAAGCCAACAAAATGGCCTCAAATATATGCCACTACACAGAATAAGCCAAGATCATATCGAACTTTTTTTTTCCATAGTAAGGAGTCATGGTGGTTATTGCGATAATCCCTCAAGCTCCCAGTTTGAAGCGATTTATAAAAAAATTCTTGTTAATACAGAAATAACACAAACGGGAAACGGAACGAACTGCATTCCGTTGGAAAAAATTACTATACTAAATTGCACATCTGCACTTGACAAAATTAATGCTTCAACCGTACGACAATACAATAGCAATGACGCTACTGACGAAGTCAATTTTACCAATTTTATTGACGATTTAGTCGATGAGATTGAAGCTCTAACTTTTTTATCCCCGTTTGCGGAAAAAGTTGTGGAGTATATAGCTGGATATGTTATATTCTCGACAAAAAAAATAATTAAATGCGATACATGCATTAAAGGTTTGCTTGGGCCGCTTGATGAAAAAAGTTTAATTCACCAAAAAAGCAAAGGGAAGTTACTGTATGCCTCAAAAGAGGTGATACTTTTATGCCAGATTTGTGAAAAAGAAATAAGAAGACATTTAAGTGCCGACAATAAACCTACACGATCTTGTACCACACATGAAGTCGTGACACGCTCTTTGAAAAAGTTTATTGGCAAAGACTTATTTCCCTCAATTAGTTATCATTCACACGAAAACGATTTTACAAATCATAACTTAGAACTAGCAAGATTAATCATGCAAAAATATGCTGATACACGAATTTCTTTCTTAATGAAAAAAACAAACCCCCAAAAATGTATTCGTCATATTTATAGAAAACTAATACATTTTAAAAACCAGTGATAGTTCTGTAACAGTACCTATTTTTAATCGCTGGTTTTTATAATGGATTAGCTTAAACTTTTTCCGTCCTATTACAAAAAAAAAATTCGTTAGTCCTAGGTTTAAAACAAGTTTGTTGACTTATTTGCCTAGCAAAGGTTTTGTTTATGTCAATTATTAAGATTATATTTCAATATTTTATACAAAATCCATGTATTTAAAATATTTATATATTCAAATCTTCCAGATCCGTCAAGTCAATCATATTAATCTTAATTTGAGACTTGAAACTTTTTTTAAAGAAAATTTCACTAAGGATATACCAACCTTTGAATTTAAGCGTATCACAATCGATACAATTCAGAAAACCTTCAAAGTCTCAACATAAAAAACACTAAGGACTTATGGGGTATATCCGTTAAGGTTCTTGGAGACATTATTGATACAATTGCTCCAGTCCTAACAGGCATATTTAATCAATGTTTAGCCAGTGGTACGTTCCGTGATCAAGTGAAACTTAGTAAAGTAATACCAATTTTCAAATCAGGTAGTAAGAGTGATCTCTCTAATTATAGACATGTATCTGTGCTTTTTAAAGATTATTCTGTAATACTATCATAATGTAGTAGTTAATACCTAAACTGAAATAAACGTATCTTGTGATTGTAAATGTTTTTTTTTTTTGCATTTAGCCATTTCCTCGCTGAGGTGGGATGAAAAGTTACGTATTGAACTCGAGTGCAAAGATTTTTCACTTTGTGCTCTTTTGATTCTCTCGCTAACGCTCAGGATTCTAATTTTTGAATCCTTCGCTTGCTCAGTCATCAAAATTGAGCACGCGGTTAAAAAGCAACTTTACAGGTTTGTGTAAAAAATTACCATTATTATTATCATATTCATTTTAAAATGTATAAAAAAAAATGAACGTTAATTTTATTAGTTTTATGATTATTGTGATACATACATAATAAATAAAGTCTATCATAATAATATCTACTTTTGAATAACTTTTGAATTTATCGATAATGCGTATCGACAGTTGTTACAGCTATGGCTGCAAGGAGTTGTCAGTGTAGTTGCATCATATTATTATACTGTTATGACACGATTTATTCAATGTGTGTGTGAAATTGTTAGTGTATTTTGTAATTGTTATTGTGTGAGTTTCGTAGTGACAGACAACTGTTTTTGTGTGAGAATTTGAGAATGTGTGATTTCCCCCCGCGAAAAATGACAGACATATTTGTATCGGTAAAAAACGCAATGGCTACTCCCCTCCGGTTCGCCGGTGGCCTGTGTTGCTCTATGGACCGAAACTAAACACGCGCCAACGTGTAAATGCGTCCCAAACGCTTGCCGCAAATTTCCTTTGATCTGTGTTCAAAAACCGACACTAGTCCGGATCGGAGGCAAGCTCACGCAAGCCATGCCAAACACCCCGTTTACACGCTTGCGTTGGTGGACGCTGGCCAAGCCACGGCAAGCGTGTAAATGTACCATAAAATCTATGATAAAATCTGATAGAAGCTCTATGGCTATGGATACAAAAAGGCATAGATATAGAATGCCAAAAACATAGATACAGAATAATCTATGGCCAAAAAGGTATCTTTCCTCTCTATTTAGTCTGTGACAAAAAGTTACGTTCACAGCTTCGCTTGTGCCGCTATGTGTTCTGTGCGCATGTGTCGATAGTCATTCATTCAATATTCGCAACGAATAGTTGTTTTATTTTTATTTTTAAGTGCTTTTTTGGTTATTTCGATCCTGTAACAGACGTTGAGCGTAGAGCTGATCTCTAAATTGTTAAAAGAGTGATATTTTTTGCTGAAGCTAAGGTTAACTACACAGCATCATGGTGCAGGTGATTGTTTTGAAGTTTAGTTAGCGACATGTGATTAGTCATTATTTATGAATACTTTATGTACAATATTTTGAGATCATAATTATTATGTATGGTATAGGCGATTAATAATAACTAAGTATGGTATCGGGTAAGGGCTTTGCAGTTTAATAAAGTCATTATTATTTTATTTACAGGCTTCGGAAGAAATGGAGCAGCCTGACCTGCCTCAAGCTGTTAAACTTCTCAAAGAAATGAATACTAATGTACAGCAGGTGTCACAGCTTGTGGACAACATGCTGGTGCGGGTTAAAAGCGGAGAACTGTCAACAGATAAAGGTCTTAGTTTTCTGGAAATGAAATATCAAATGCTACTTAGTTATTTAATAAATTTAACGTATATAGTATTAAGGAAGTGCTCTGGTGAAAGAATAGAATCAGATCCATCAATTGAGAGACTTATAGAGATAAGAACTGTTCTCGAAAAAATTCGTCCCATAGATTCAAAATTAAAATACCAAATTGACAAACTTGTTAAAACTGCTGTTATTGGTGGCTCATCAGAAGATGATCCTCAAACATATCACGCTAATCCTGCAAATTTAGTAAGTAAAATCAATGAATCTGCTGAGGAATCTAGTGAATCTTCAGATGAGGAAGAGAACAAGAAAGATAAGGGCAGCAAGCCAAATATTTATGTGCCCCCGAAATTAGCAGCAGTACACTTTGATGAAAACACATCAAGAGTAGATAGTGAAAAGAGGAACAAAGAAAAGTCCAAGAAGCAATTCCTCAACTCGAGTATAATGCGTGAACTTCGTGATGAATATTCTGAAGCACCACTGGAAGTAAGCACAGGAAATCATGTTAAGCAGTCCATATCCAAATATGAACAAGAAAAGACTGAATATGAAGAAAATTATTTAACTCGTCTGCCAGTAACAAAAGCAGAGAAAAACCGCAGGAAAAAGTTATCAACAGTTGGAATGATTGCTGATGAAATCACAGGTACAAGTAGTAGTCGCCAGACTCGGAAGCACAAGTTGAAGTCTAAGAAAGGTAAAGGTTTTAAAAAGAGGCGTACTCAATGATTTTGTATTATGAACTTTTAATATACCTACTGCAAGACAGAAAAACTTCATTAAATTGGCAACTTTAGTTCCATATTATTTTGACTAAAAATTAATTGGAAATATATTTTCCAACAGTTATTTTACTGTAAAAAATAGTTGTAGCTATATTTACAATTAATTTTTTGTAATCTTACCATAATTATGTTATTTATGGTTTAGTATAAATATTTGTTAACTCTTTCTTTTGTTTTGGTATTTCACCTAATTAAAATACTGTATTATACTAATGAGATTAATATGTTACAAAATCTATGATTGTAAATACTCCACATATTGAAATCCAATATATTAAAGGGAATATAGATAGCCAAGATAATAGAGCACAGGGTAATTCCGATTTATAAAATAAACAATAAAAACTATCTGTCAAGTACATTAAATAATTCAGTATCCACAAAAACCTAATTTCCAGCAATAATGACCTTTAAGGTGGATGCTCCAGGGTAGCCCGCGAAATTCAAATATTTTTATGTTTTTAGCCCTCTAAGTTCATGTAGTTCGAAAGAATGATTATTTCTGAAATATTCATTCTTTCGAACTACATGAACTTAGAGGGCTATATTGATGATTAAAATGGTTATAATTATTTAGATAAATACGCGTTACGGTCGCGGATCGCATTTGGTCCACATACAGCTTCACACTGACCGGCAAATTGCAAAAAACATAAAAATATTTGAATTTCGCGGGCTACCCTGGAGCATTCACCTTAAACACTTTGTGCACACTACAGCAAAAAGTCATGGTTGCTGTCTATGCTAGATGCCACCTGGCTTTCTGTCTGCACACAACAAAAACTTTTTTACAAAAAATACAACCAACTTCCAAATAAAAACCACTACAAAGTACAAAAAAGTTAATTTTTAGAAATCAGTTTTTCTGGTATGTTTTCTTCGTTTTTAGACACCACCGATTTCCAAAATTAAAGTTAATTATGTGTACTCCCCACGGTAACCCCCAAAAAAACTATGAGATCTATATTTATGTAATTGTCTATCCTCCTTCCACCTGGCGTTAATGCGGGTTTCGTCGGGGAAATAAGTCCAAGGTTAGGAGGCTGTTCGGGAGGAATGTTATGGGGATGCTGTTTTTTTACAGCTCCGCGAAGTATGTACACCATCTCTCCTTAACAGAGGGGGCATCATAGATCAGCTTACCCTGGGCGTCCGTTACACAGTGACATTTGCTAATGTCCCGTGTAGCTTATTCCAGGGCACGCGCCAGTTGGAAAATAAGCTTTTGCCCCTCCTCTGCGTGTAGCTTGTCGTATAAGGCGACAGAGTTACGGACTCTGGCTACAGCTTTTTTGCAAGTGTGCTTAGCCGCTCTCCATATGCTTCCTTGTCATCCGTAGGTGGACGCTTGCCATTGTTTAAATAAACCCTTCCAAGTCGATAGTGCGAATGATAGTGTTTTCTTCAGCAAAACGTACTTCAAGGGAGGTAATAATGGAGTCCAAGTATGGTATTATTATAGACCTCTTCCAGTATTCTGAAGGGTTTTCTGCTGGATGGTTGCTTCAATAACGTTGTTTCCTAGTAATACGCGGCATTGATGTAATGTCCTCCTCCAGTCTGAGTTTCTCCGCAACAGCAGTAGCTTCCTTTATAATTTCATCTGTCACTTTTTCGGGATTGTCACGGTGGCTGTTAAGTAATTGCAAAATCTGTTTAACATGTGCCGTGGCCTTGAACACGGCGAAAGCTACAGATTGTAGTTCGTTAACAACAGGTTACATCAAAGCAGAGTATTTGGCTATCAAAATAATTCCTAGAATAAACGAAATTCTGGAAGCAGCCGCATGAAGTTGGAAGGCACATTTTTGAGTCGCACTATTTCCTTCGCGAGATAAGGTATGTAAGGCTTTCAGAATGATGAAAGATTCTCTTTGAAAACTGATGGTTTTGTGATACCTAGTGATAGGTAGTGAATTTATTCGAGTTTTGACGTGAGGGATTTATCGGCAAATCAAGAAAATTGCACGGCCTTAGGACTGGTTGCTTTGCAGTTTACAGTTTGCTACATTTTTTAATGTCTAGGGGGGCAGCTGCCCCTCTCTGCCCCCCCTTGGCGACGTTCTTTTGAACTACGTTTCTCACCCTCACGCTTTCCGAGTTTATATTCTTTTAATAATTTGAAAACAGAAATATTATTTATTATTTTGTAAGTTTATGATTCGATAACTACTGATGGCCAGATGGCTAATCGTTCTGCCCCTGGAAAAGACCAATAAAATTTCACTCATATAATTATATTTGACATACCTACTTAAAGCCATTTAAAGTAGATATTTCAAGCCTGGCTACCATTGAATAAAGCAATCAGTTTTTAGGAAAGCAGAAATAAAACAAAATCATAATTAAATTTAAATCTCATTAGATATATTCTATATTATGTTGTTAATAAATTACCATACACTACACACTCAAAGAAGTGGATTGTTATAAAAATTGTTTACTTTGTTGTAAATTCCAATATTTTTCTATGTTTCTATGTTGGGACATACCATTCAAACTTTTTAAACAAACACTAAAATTACTACATGCCTCAAGTGTTTGAGAAAATTACAGTATGTAGCAGAACACGTATGTAGGACAATATTTCTCGGTATCAAAAATAACTTGTAACTAAGTTCTGTTTAAGTATGTATGATTGTGTTTTTGTTGTTGTTTGTATTTAATTTCATTTTTGTTTATTTTTGTATGGAATAATTTGTAATAAAAGATTGTATTAATTTTTGGCTTCATCATTTACCAACGATTTGGTTAAAGTGGGGAAGTCTTGGAGACATGATGAAGGATCAAAAGATTGGTAGCGGAATAATCTCATGTGACGTATGTGTCCAATTGGTGTATGGGTATCGAGACACTGGTAGTCGCCACGCGGAGGTGCAGTGCCGTGGTTGTGAGTGAGGTCCGAGCGAATCACGCGGTTCAACAGCCAGGGCGGAGATGACATGGTCAACTGAAATTAATTAACGCTAATTAGTAGGTCCATAGTAGGGAAGTACTTATTTAAGCTATGTGGTATTTAAAAGCTAAATATGGCTATTTCGGATTAAGTGCATAAAATCCTATTCAATTCAGGTGATCATCATAATCAGCTGTTTTTCTATTGATAGTTTGGATGTAGTCGGTTCTAAGCTGATTAACTAGGTATAAGAAAATTGCAGCAGCAGGTGATGTAAAATTAATTACCTACTCACTAAAATGAAGATACTGCATGTCCATGTCCCGTTAAAAACTTTCTCTGTACTTGCTTATCAGCATGACATGTCATGTGATATCAGAACTCATGTCAGATGTTCACAAGTTGAACCTGCACTGATAAATGACATACCGGTTTAGTTACTGCTGGGTAAGGGTTCCTGTAGTCATCCTGTTGAGTAGTAAGGTAATCCATCACTCCGAAATCTGCTGGGAGTTGAGCCAAGTCTGCGCTTTTCATTAATTTATTTCGTCCCGGAGTGCTACAGAACGTTTAAGATAAGTATATAAATATAAACATACTGATAAGGGAGGGATTCTAACTACCATCAGAATTTGTGGAAAGTCGCTGTTAATGTACTCGGCGTACATTTTTTGGTTTTTGGTTTACTCAGTCAGAAGGTAGAAGATGATCCATGAGTTCCATTACCACAGTACAATTGAAATAGCGCCATCGATTTAGCTGGCGCTATTTCAAATATGGCCAACTTATGCTACGGAAGCCTAGTCAAAAGTTTGTTCGGACTACCGTCCACACGTCCGGATTCGGTACACAGCAAACCAAATCCGCTGTGTAGACAAGCGGACCGAGGTGGACTCTATTAATAACAATTATGGTCGGATTTAGTACGGCAGCGAACCAAATTGGTGT
This sequence comes from Lacanobia oleracea, assembly GCA_950371165.1. Taxonomy (NCBI): domain Eukaryota; kingdom Metazoa; phylum Arthropoda; class Insecta; order Lepidoptera; family Noctuidae; genus Lacanobia; species Lacanobia oleracea. Next base: position 10,393,236 of record OX493393.1, read on the forward strand.
GTTGCGGCTTTACTGACCTACTGGAGAAAGTAGATACTAAACAGTTCTTTGGTTCTATCACCAGATCATCATTGACAGCCCCGTTCCACCCAATGATAGTGATGAGTAAAGCCTCCTTTCCTTATATTTATTTGCCATCAGGTTGATGACAATTAACTTATTGAACCTGTTGAACGTTGGCAAGTGTTGGCAGGTAGGTAGGTAGTACCTACCTAGGGCAAATATTCCCGCGCTATTAAATTCTATTGTTTAAGATATCTGGGTAAGCTACTGCCATAAGAAAAAAAACCGGCCAAAGTGCGAGTCGGACTCGCTCGCCGAGGGTGCCGTACAAAGTAGGTAGGTACCTACCTACTTTATTTATAAGAAATATTTTTTATGAATAAAAAAAGTAAGGTACAAATGTAAAGTTTGCAGACTTGTCCCTTAACTTTCTTGTCTATACATATAATAAAATCGTAAACCAACCGTGTCTGTACATTGAATATTTTTGCATAAAAATTACATAGAAAGTTAGGAAAAAGATACAAAACACAAATATGCTATTTTTGAAATTTTTGTCTGTTTGTCTGTTTGTCTGTGCGTTTGAGGCAGCATCACGCATAAACTACAGATTGGGTTACAAATCGAGGTACTTAAAAATATTAAGTGATAATCCGAGTAACATTTAGCGTTTATTTCATCAAAATCGACCCACAAAATAAAAAGATATTGAATTTTTAAGTTTATGAAGAAACTTCATCGAGCGCTAAAATAGGTAGTTTTCATTGAGTCTCCAGAGACTTGCAATGCCATCTATTGAGAATAATAGTAGTAACAAATGTGTGAAACGAACTTCAAAACATATTGTTGAGTTATTTTCTAAACTCTTAATATTATGTAGCAAGCAAAAGAAAAGTGAACATGTTATTATCATAATATTATTATTTATCGTAACATGTGGGCTCCTAAGTTCAAACTCATTTTTGTCAGTTTAACTACATTGTCAATAGATGGCGATGTACTAATGACGCGTTTTTCTGAATCGCGGTGTTAAGATTCTCCTCAGGAATATGACCTCAGCTCATGGTATAAGTAGGAGTTTTATTGAAATTGTTATCCCACGAGTCGACGGAGTCGATCAAGGTTAAGCTACGCTTGCCGAGGTTGGTCTGATGGATGGGTGACAAAGACCATTTTTAAATTTAAACAATCTGTTTCTGAGACTCCGAGATTTTAGGCGTTCCTTGTATATAACAGTGAACCAGTCACACGGGTCGATCTTCAAGGTTAAGCAAAACACTTGCCGAGGTTGGTCTTAGGATGGGTGACCATTTTAACATACACTGGTCGATTGACACTCGAATATAATTATGTGGATGGATGGAGAAGGAGAGGAAGGCCGAAGAAAAGGTGGATGGATTGTGTGAGGAGCGATATGAAAGAGAATATGGGAGTGAGTGATAGCGTGATAACTGATAGGACAGAATGGAAGAAAAACATGGGATAAGTGCAGGAAGATGATGACGACGGGTCCATCAACCCGTGTGACAGCTACGAGCTCCTCATTCAATCAGTCTCCTCAATCAGTACCTACTAAATATCTTTAAAAAAAATCGATTATACCTACACAATAAATAGATTCTATGAAACCGGTTAAACTGTAATTCTAATACATAAAATACACCTCTACTGAGTGATTGCCAGAAATGCCTTGCCAGACAACGCACCGCCGAAACTACTGGTCGTAGAACGCTGCAATTTGGCACGTAGGTTCCTTAGGGAGTGAAGGCGAGAACTAAGAGAGAATTTCCCGAAATTCCTACAGGAATGGGAAAAAACGGTATATGCGCGTACGAAGTCGCGGGCAAAAGCTAGTACTTAATATAAGACGGTATTAATTGCCAAATTTCATAGTTCAAAGGCCCTATCTATACACTTTGATTCCAATGAGAGTGTGAAATATACGTTTTTAGCGGCATAAACGGCCGCATCTTTTTTACGTTAATTTAGAAGTTTGATTTTTTTCACAGCTTCAAGGGACCGTAGACCTGAGTATATGATTTTAATTCCAACTCTATATATACCTCCGATACCACGCATTGCCGAGATAAAGGGTCTTGATAGACACGAACGGACCACAAAGTGATCCTATAAGGATTCCCTTTTTAGGGTTCCGTACCTCAAAAGGTAAAAACGGAAGCCTTATACTTAGGATCACTTTGTTGTCCGTTCGTCTATTTGTCTCGGGAACGCGTGGAGGTATCAAGTTGGAATTTAAACCATATAGGTACTTACTAAAGTCTCCCGTCCCTTGAAGCTGTGAAAATCATAGTAATTATAAGTTAACATACAAAAAAGACGGCCGTTTATCCAGCTAAAAACGAATATTTCAACACTCTCAAGGGAGTCAAAATTCATAGGGTATTTCCCGTTGACTTAGAACTATAAAATTTGGCAAGTAATAGGTACAGGTAAAGTCTAAAAACTATACATTTTTGATTAAGTCATGAAAAATATAGTCTTTATTTAAAGTAAATAATCGATCATCGAGCGTAATAAACCTCTAATTGGATTCAAAATATACCTAGTTACTTAAAAAAAAATTGTGTTAGCCCGAGTAACATGTGTGCGTTCCCATTGAGGGACCAATTCGAAAGTTGAGCTTTTGAATGCGTCGACCTGTATTAAAAGTTCTCAAACAATTTCATTGTAAATTCAGCCTCTAATTTGTAAAAGTAGCCACTCAAAAATTACAATCGGTTGGTCCCTCAGTCGTGACCAACAGACCTAGTTTTTACAACTGATTTTTATGACTACTCTTAGTAAAAGATTTGTAAAACTAATTTATTGAATATCAACCCTTCTTGTTCAAAGAACAAAAAGATCTAGCATGCAGAAGCTGGTCCCTCAAACGATCACCATAAGTTCACCTTGAGTGGAGACCATAATGGAATTTGAAATGAGCATATGGGTCTAGCGTTAGTAAAAGTTCTTGAACGATTTTAAATTCATTCTCTAGTTTGTAAAAGAAGCCATTCAAAAGTTACAATCGATTTAATGTGGTCCCTCAATTGAACCATTTATCATAAGATAAATCAATTTACGTCGCATTCGGAAGTTAAAAGAGACGAATGCTACAGTCTATCCTTTAGCAATTTATTTTTACTAACGATTACTTTAGTAAACATTATCAGAAAATGTACCGTTTTATTGTAAATAATATTTGAATTCCTGTGAAGAAATACTAAGATAGGGGTGACCACAAAGCAGGATTTTTATATGGACTAAGTATTTGTTGATACTAATCTATATACATATCTATATAATAAAAATCTCGTGTCACGATGTATGTTCGAAATAAACTTTCGAACATACATCGTGAACGAATTTTGATCAAACTCGGCAACAATCTGTTATTTATAAGATAGGATAGTTTTATGGAACGGAAAAAAAAAACGGGATATCACGTACGAAGTTGCGGGCAAAAGCTAGTATATAGCATATAGTATAATAGGAACGCAGGTACCACTAAAAAGTGAAACCACAAACACAGCGTGCCGGCATGATGTTATGTTATTAACTGGTGTGAACAATTAATAGACATGCGATTTCAGAAATCCCGATCCATCTGCTATCATTTATTGAAGAGTTCCGTTGCCTACCGCCGAAGTACTTCATCAGATCTTCACCAAATTTAAATGGGACCAGTCCGAGAAAATACCCTTCTAAACAAAAAAAGAATCATCCAAATCGGTTAACAATTGGCGAAAATAACGCTGAACAAACATTTTTTATGGGATCCCATCATCAGCTCCTGACTTATAACTTCCATCATCAGCTCAGCAACATGAGATGATGATTCCTAGGCACAAATTGCGTTAGAAAGTTCATGAAAAACCGTGTATGTGCTTATAAAATTTGAGGGTCATTCCATCATCAGATTCTAACTTGGTGACAATGGGACCAACTCAGGAGTATAGGCAGGCTTTCGAATGAAAAAAGAATTTTTAAAATCGGTCCAGAATTGGCGGAAATCGGTGAACATACATAAAAAAAAGATGCATACAACCGAACATAGAACCTTTTTGAAGAAGTCGGTTAAAAACTAGCACTTCGCCCGCGACTTCATTCGCGCGGGTATTAGGTACTCCACGACAGTCCACGAACTTCGTCTCCTATTAAGTAATTATTTTATAAAGGTTAACGAGTAAATTACTTATTAATAGATTAAACGTAGGGCAGTTCGCTCAAACCACGACATTTAAACGAAAGGTCCGATCTGCATAATTTAAAGTGTAATTTACGTATACATAACCTACCTAAATTATTACCGAACCATTTAAATGGATAAGGATTAATATCACTATTCCACTACACAGGGGTTTTGATCAAATGATTTGAACCAAAAGCAGTTACTGTGACTTAACCATAATAGTTAGATATATATACCCTCGCGGACTTTTAGTGGATATGGATGTCCTCTATAAATAGACCAGGGTCGATAATTTTTGAAACAAAAAAAAATTACAGTAGGATAAAACCCATTAGAAAAGGAGGGGAATATGATAAAAATGAAAGGAAAAATAAATTACGGTCGATTCGAGTTCGGGAAGTGGGAGGGGGTGAGATTTTAAGGGTAAAAAATGTGTTTCTTGATTTCCGGCAAAACTATGAGTCCTATGGAAAAAAGTTAAATGGCAAAGTTGTAGGTAATAAAAAGATCTACAACTTTTTCAAGGTTTACCATTTTTCTAATTTTTTTATATTTTCTTTACTTGCATCTTTCTTATAAAAAATATCGGCCAGATTTGAAAAATTTTGGGCGTCTAATAATGAATTAACGACACTTTTCTTACCTTTTCCGGCAAATCGTTGTATCGCAACGAAATAGCAGGTATGTAGTAAAGCCCAGACCCTCCTAGGTCCGTTCCCACTTCTCTATGAAATACCTTGCAATGGGCTAAAATTTACCGTAGGTCACTCAGGTATATAAATTATCTTAAAACAGCTATAAATAGGTATCAACAAATATTATTTAAAGAAGATTCTACAACTTTTTCAAAATATTGTAGATGTCTTATTAAATATTAACTTTATTAACTTATTTGTTTGTATAGTAGTATATTTCAATTTGCAATTTTTTCGTTTAACAATGTAACATGAAATCTTACGTTTTTTGAGTAAAGTGTAAATTTTAATGAATACCTAGCTCAAAATAGTACACAGTGATTAATAAAAAAATTTCGAATTTGAGTTATTTTCATTTTTTTGCATTTTCTGAGCACATTTACCATAGTAATGTATGTTTTTTTTTTACACCATCAGAAAGTAGAGATTTCATTCAACGAACAAAAAGCTCCCAGACTTTTTGGAAAAAGCTGATATTTTGACGTCTGAATTTTAGATTGAAAATTAGGATGCTTTTTTGATATTAAGCTAAAATAAGGCGAAAAAATAAATATTTTAAAACAAATAAATTACAGTGTATTTGGGGCATAATAAGGTAAGTTTTCACCAAATTTCGTAGAAAAAAAATTTTTTTTTCAAAAAGATAAAAACAAAAAAGACGTGTGGCACTCGGAGATTGCCGCGGTAAAGCTATTGCATAGCATTTTTTATCAACTTATGCAATTATAATTATATATTTATTTTATTTATGCAGTATTTTTTTTTCAGGATTGGATTTGTGTATTCCATTCCATGCTATGCCATGCCATGCCATGCCATGCCATGCCATGCCATGCCATTCCATTCCATTTCTTTTTTCTTTGATATTAATTCAAGTTACTTATTTTGAGCGTGGTAACCGATAAAAAAAAAATAAAAAGTATCACCACTGTGCCGATCGGAGTGGGGGGTGTTAGGTATTTTTCGTTACGGAATTTCTGGATTCGGTCTCCACGCTCAAGGCCCGCGATAGATGCTATGCAATAGCTTAAAACCAAAAACTTGGTTATTTGAATTTTTCACCTAAATTTTGAGGTTATGTGAAAAAATTGTGAATACAAAAGTTGTAGATCTTTTTATTACCTACAACTTTGCTATTTAACTTTTTTCCAAAATAGCCCATTTTAGACCAGGGCTGAAGCCTTCAAAAATGGTAAAAAATGAAAAAAAAAATACAGTAGGATGAAACCCATTAGAAAAGGAGGGGAATATGACAAAAATGAAAGGAAAAATAAATTACGGTCGATTCGAGTTCGGAAAGTGGGAGGGGGTGAGTTTTTAAGGGTGAAAAATGGTTTTTCTTGATTTCCGGCAAAACTATGAGTCCTATGGAAAAATGTTAAATAGCAAAGTTGTAGGTAATAAAAAGATCTACAACTTTTGTATTCACAATTTTTTGACATAACCTCAAAATTTAGGTGAAAAATTCAAATAACCAAGTTTTTGGTTTTAAGCTATTGCATAGCATCTATCGCGGGCCTTGAGCGTGGAGACCGAATCCAGAAATTCCGTAACGAAAAATACCTAACACCCCCCACTCCGATCGGCACAGTGGTGATACTTTTTATTTTTTTTTATCGGTTACCACGCTCAAAATAAGTAACTTGAATTAATATCAAAGAAAAAAGAAATGGAATGGAATGGCATGGCATGGCATGGCATGGCATGGCATGGCATAGCATGGAATGGAATACACAAATCCAATCCTGAAAAAAAAATACTGCATAAATAAAATAAATATATAATTATAATTGCATAAGTTGATAAAAAATGCTATGCAATAGCTTTACCGCGGCAATCTCCGAGTGCCACACGTCTTTTTTGTTTTTATCTTTTTGAAAAAAAAAAATTTTTTCTACGAAATTTGGTGAAAACTTACCTTATTATGCCCCAAATACACTGTAATTTATTTGTTTTAAAATATTTATTTTTTCGCCTTATTTTAGCTTAATATCAAAAAAGCATCCTAATTTTCAATCGAAAATTCAGACGTCAAAATATCAGCTTTTTCCAAAAAGTCTGGGAGCTTTTTGTTCGTTGAATGAAATCTCTACTTTCTGATGGTGTAAAAAAAAAACATACATTACTATGGTAAATGTGCTCAGAAAATGCAAAAAAATGAAAATAACTCAAATTCGAAATTTTTTTATTAATCATTATGTACTATTTTGAGCTAGGTATTCATTAAAATTTACACTTTACTCAAAAAACGTAAGATTTCATGTTACATTGTTAAACGAAAAAATTGCAAATTGAAATATACTACTATACAAACAAATAAGTTAATAAAGTTAATATTTAATAAGACATCTACAATATTTTGAAAAAGTTGTAGAATCTTCTTTAAATAATATTTGTTGATACCTATTTATAGCTGTTTTAAGAAACTTCTTGAAGAAACTTTGTTTATGACCGGCATACAGGCGTTGGAAACCAGATGGAAGAAGTACATAGAGTTAAGTGGAGATTACGTGGAAAAATAAAATTACTTTTGCTTATATTTAATATTGTTTTCTTGCTGAGGCCGCGAACTATCAATCCACCCTCGTACCTAGCCCAGGAAAAGTAAAAGCCGCTTATTATAATCCTCTTCTTTACCCTGCTCACGTTGCCTGTTCAAAGACAAAACGAATAAGCATATAAGTCGAGAGATGAATGACGCGACAGGGATTGGACGCTGCGATTTCGTGGCTCTGAATGCAAGAGATCATTTCACTCAAATATACTTATTGTCAATTTTTAGGTGTCAATTCACAGCCCACCCGCCCTCCGGTAAAGCTTTAAACCTAATACATAAAATACGTCGTAAGAAACTGAAATTTGGCATGAAGGTTCCTTGGAGAGTGTTGGGGAGCACTAAGAGAATTTCTCCGTCACTGTTATTGCCAGATAACGCAACGCCGAAACTACTGGTCGTAGATAGCTGAAATTTGGCATGTAGGTTCCTTGGGCAGTGTAGGGGAACACTAAGAGAGAATTTCCCGAAATTCCTACAGGAACGGGAAAAAACGGTATATGCGCATACGAAGTCGCGGGCAAAAGCTAGTCTAATATACATATAAAAATCTCGTGTCGCGGAGTTTGGTATCGAACTCCTCCGAAGCGGCTAGACCAATTTTATGATTTTCCTTGTGTATATTTGGTAGGTGTGAGAATAGGACGTAGGCTATTTTTTTATTTTATATGACAAATAAAGGTTTGCCCGGTCACCTAATTTATAATACGTACCTACCTACAATTTGTACGGAACCCTAGCTGCGCGAGTTCGACTCGCTCTTGACCGTTTTTTTTCCTTTTGAGGTAAGTACGGAACCCTGAAAAGGTGAGGAGGACTATCTCAGTGCTCAGTGTATGAAAAGTTTACGTCGAAATGGGTAAAATTAGGGTGGCGCTACAATCGCATCAGGGTAAATTTTAAAAATAAAACCAAAAGTTATTAGAGTAGGATAGAAAAATAAAAACAAGGAATGTACAACTTCAGCTTCATTATTATTACTAGCGAACCCGTGCCCACTTCGTTGGGCGGTATTTTTCTGTTGAAAGCGTAACAATTAAACAAACTAATTGTGCGTGTTGGCGTTTTGGAATAAAACGGAAAAAAACTATTCCTACTGGAGTAGGTACCTAAAGTTGTTCTAGCAGGAAAATTCTAAACGAATGATTACAGAGAAATATTGTGCATGGCCAGAGAGCGCCGAAAATATATTATTATGTGCATCTTCAGATTTTCGAGATATTGCATTTCCTGCTGGAGTGACGTTTTGCAGAATCATGTATCTCCAAAACTATTGTAGAATAAACATCCACGAGTAACTCTTTATTTGTGCGTATTTGTGACAGTATGAGATTTAAGAAAATATTAATAATTATCAAGTAATGGCGCTTTTTTGAAAATCCAAAAAAAAAGTCGCAGCGCCTAAATGAGAAAACGTATAAGCTCGCTGAAAACTGTATTCGGTCAGTCTTGACGCTTATAATACCTATAAAAAGTTTCAAAAGTATACATACATGCCTTTTTGAATAATATTGCTAAAATTCAAAACTACAGTGCCATAACATTGAAAGCAAAACACAAGACACCGGCTCAACTAAAGATGTGTAGGTGTAAACCAAAAATTAGAGCATTTAGTCAAAAGTAAGTACCTATATAGGTCGCTGTGAACCCTCGAGGTCGAAAACTTAAATTTATCATGACTGGCCTATAGTTAAGCAATAAGTAACTCAGACGCGGATCCAAGATTTTTGCAGTAGGGGCAAATATTTGTCTGCGGAGGAGAATTTCATTGTCACAACGTGTTAGACGCTTTCGCAGTAGTTTTATTATTATCATAGTATTATATTATCTGAGCCATTGGCACAGAATTGCGCTTATGCGGTAATGCTATAGCAACCAAGCCAACTCGAAAACGGGCGAGCGAAGCGAGCTCGCTAATATTAATACCTCGGCTCGGATTTCCATTTACCACTCATACCTAGTTTTTTTTTACTATCACCTGATGGTAAGCGATGATATGGTCGAAGATGGAGCACGCTTGCCTAGAAGTACCTAAACTATTCACTCTTGACTTAAAGACCCCCAGGTTGTAACTAGGTATCAGGAAATCCTCCCGGAGTCTGTGTTTCCTGATAAGGAGTGCCTTAGCTGTACGCAGTGTACGCACTATGAATGTGTTCGCAACTCGGCGTCGATGCTCAAGACTTGAGCTTCGACTCGACGAGCTTACCATTGCCGTTGATCCTCTTGGCTCGTTTCTCAACTGACTCAAGGGCATCAAGCTGGTATCTGGCAGATCCGTCCCAAAGATTAGTACGTACTCTCCCAAACAACTTGCGCTTGATAGAGTTTGAGCAGCCACAACACTAAAGAGTAATATTTATAAAAGGGCCCGCTAGCTGGACACTTCATAAAAACGTCATTCAATGAAAAACTGTCGAGGTACAAAATATTTATTTTCTTTAGGAACAAAATAATGTCTTTATGAAAAGCTATTACCGGTTGCTAATTTTCGTTGACGCCTGCCAGATAGACTGACACTGATCTTTTGGCTCTATGAAGGGACCGATTGAAGGTAGATGTAACACAAATTCGAGATTAAAGAGAAATTGAGGATTTAAGAGAGTTTGTGATTAAAGAGGAGCTCATGGCTAAAGAATTACAGTCACAGGGATCAATCTTCTAGGTTAAGCAACGCTTGCCAAGGTTGGTCTGTAGATGGGTGACCATCTCAACATACCGAGCTTCCTCCGTGCCTCGGAAAGCACGTTAAGCCGTTGGTCCCGGATGTAATTTGCAGTTATGGCTACGTGGCTATCTTTGACAGTCGTTTCGGGTTGTCAGAAGCCAGAAAATCTGACTTCAGTCTTGCCAAGGTGTAGGTACCGTGTTATCCTGTTAATGGGTCGTGGAGGTATGGAAGGCAGCCGCTCCGTGTAAAATACTGGTATTTAGCTGAATCCGGTTTGACTGGAAGCCCACCCAAATAATAGCTGGGACAAGGCTAGGCAAATGTTCTAGTCTAGTTCGATTAAAGTTTTTTGTAAAGTTATGCCTTAAAAACTGAGAAACAAAGATGTAAGAGCGAGCGCAGCAAGCTTAGATTTTTTGACTACGAGTGCTTGCCAAGTTAGCTAAAATGCGGCATACACTTATGATTTAATTTTTATGTAAGACTAACTTTCCCCCGCTTCTTCGGTCCCGTCAACTGGCAACTTTCTATTGTTTTATTTAATAACAAACTCCTAAAAATACAAAACATAACAAAAAAAGAATTAGCGAAATCGGCCCAGCCGTTCACGCGTGATGCCGTGACCAAGGAAAATACGGATTCATTAGGGTTCCGTACCTCAAAAAGAAAAAACGGAACCCTTATAGGATCACTTTGTTGTCCGTCCGTCTGTCTGTCAAGGCCCTTTATCTCGGGACGCGTGGACGTATATAGATAAGATTTAAACCGGTCTACGGTTCTTGGAAGCTGTCAAAAGATACGGCCGTTTATACCTAAAAAACAAATATTTCGACACTTTCAAGGGAATCAAAATTCATAGGGTATTTCCCGTTGACCTACAACTATAAAATTTGGCAAATTTATACTACAGGTACAGGGAAAAGTCTGAAAACTTTACATTTGTAATTAAGAAAAATGTAGTTTTATTTAAAGTACGTACCTAATCAATCATCAAGCGTAATAAACCACTGATTGGATTCAAAATCTAGGTACTTAAAAAAATGTTATCCCGAGTAACATTTTGCGTTTATTTCATCAAAATCGACCTACAAAATCAAAAGATATTGAATTTTTAAGTTTACGAAGAAACTTCCTATTCATATATATTTCTCCTGATCATATTTATCCTGATTACTCAGTCCGGCCATCTCTCGGTATGTGCCGTACTGGTCCCGGCTAGCGCGGCTATTGAGAAAAAATAGGTTACTTTTAGGCAAACGTGCTCCATCTTCGATCACATCATCACTTACCATCAGGTGAGATAGTGCTCAAACGTGTGCCTAGCAATAGTAAAAAAAAATAGGTATATCGTAATTTATTTTGCATCATACATACAATTAATGCATCTATCAACAAAAAGAAAAGACCATAACCTTGTTGAGTTATTTGTTAACCTTTTAATACGTACCAAAATAATAGTGAAGGTATTCATTAATTAATACCTTATCTCACTGTCATTAATCGTAACATATTACGTTCTTTTGACGTCTTCCGCTGCCAAATACTTCGGTCAGATTACGAAATGTCGATAGATGACGGTGCACTGATGTCGCGTTTTTTTGAATCGCGGTGTTAATAATTTCCATTTTAGAGAACGACCCTCACACGATTTTAAACAGCGCAGCGTTGTAGTTCGTTAGAGGTATAGGTTCGGTTTCTAAAAGGTATTGAAAAGTATCTGCTATGGTTCAAATTCGTTAAATGTCTGATTTGTTCTGGTTCGTTAATCGTGCATTATGCATTTATCGTAGAACTGTCTTGAACTAATTTGATACTTGCGAAGTACTAGACGGTTCGACTTGCGTTTTAGGCCTGTAGGGTTCCGTATCAAAGGTGCTGACGTGATAATACGTACCTACAAATTTGTACGGAACCCACTCGCTCTTGACCGCTTTTTTATATGTAAAAGATAATGCAAGTTAATTTATGTTTTTTTTTTATATTTATTTCTATCTTTAACCATTCAAACAATCTAGCTTCCCCGGACACGAATAAGGGGCTTTCACCCGGACCCTTTTTGAAAACCCCGCCCGGTCTCTCCCCAGCCCTCCAAACTGGGACAAATCCGGAGAAACTGGGACAAATCCGGGGAAACTGGGACAAATCCGGGGAAACTGGGACAAATCCGGGGAAACTGGGACAAATCCGGGGAAACTGAGACAAATCCGGGGAAGCCCGGACGGACAGTAGCCCTACCCTTTGGGAATACGGGCGTGATGTTAGGTTTGTCTATTTAAAATAGCTAAGTAGGTACCTACTAGAAAAATATACTTCACTGGGTTTGACCTGACTATACTTACTCTGTGCACGGATAAGATGTGAAATTTACAAGTGGCTTGAACGAATATATAGGGTCTTTCTTAGTGAATATCTGTGCTAGCATGTGGCGGGTTTCAGTCATACTAGTCCCCTGGTCCTCCGTCCCCCAGCGGTTGTAGGTGCTGACGTGGTTACTCAGGTTGTCACGATATGCATAATTATCTTTCTTTTCGGCATGTATAGCGTAGTCCCAGTTTTCTACTTTTGTTTTTGGTCCATATTCATTCTTGGAAAACAATATCTGTTGTGGCTTTTTCGCTATAGGATTCTTAAACCTCATCGTGGTAAACCCTTGTTAATATGTACAAAAGTAAGAAATTTATTTTAAGATTATTTAAAGATTAATTATTAAAATGCTTTTTAAATGTTTCGTAAAATGGTTATAAAAACCTTGTAATGTCACTTGCGACACTTGCTTTTTTTTAAAAAGGGGTAAATAAAACCTCAGCAACAGGCACCTTTCATGTTCAATCTTGTCTTTTTCTTTACCGACCTTTTTAGGGATCCGTACCCGTAGTAACACAAACAACAAGTAGGTAGGAAATGCATACCTAATAAACACTTTCGCCGAGTCCGTCAGTTCGTCAGACAAAAATGATATGGTTAGGTTAATTAATCACGTCTACGAAGCACCTACCTAGTAAAATACAATTTTGAAAACAATATTTTTACCACATTACCTACTCGAAAATTGGCTACTACTTCCGCCACCTTTAAATCGCGGACACGAAATCAGCGGGCCAGGAGCGACGGGCCGGTGGCGGCTAACGCAACTTCAACAGGCGCTTGAGGTGGAGGTCCAACGGCTTGCCTCTTATTGCCTCTGGTTGTTGAAATGTTACACAATGGCGTATTATCGGACTTGGTAAGTTTTGGGCCCGAGCTTAGACATTCAGGACAATGCCACTTAGCAGGTAGGTACATTGTAGTCGTCAGCTAAGGACATATAATATGTATAATGACATATGCTTTAAAACATTTTACGTATTTAACGAATTTTTCGTTGTCAGCCGGTTGGTTACGACATCCCTATAATATCCCTGAATTTAGTGACGTAACAGAATGATATGACTCTTTAATTCTTTCTTTGTAGAAATGTAAACAAACGATCAAGATTAAACGTACCTAGGTACCTAAGTAGTTGACTCTTGACTTGTGAGTCGGTCGCGAGAAAAAGGTCAATATCATAGATATAATAAACAAGTGTTTTTTTTATATTTTTATAGTCTTTGATTATATAATGTCTAGGTAGAGCATCAAGTGCGCGCAAACGTGTCAGAAAATATCACCCAACTGTTGGCTTATAAGTAGTTTCCCGCCGTTTAGTATCGATCGTGGCATCTTGGTGTCAACACTACATACATATTACGCGCACTAAGAAATAAAGAAAAAACAGCGATACAATACAATGATGGTATGTGCAATTAAACTGTACCCGAAATTATAAAGGAAGTGTAAAAACTACCGAACACGTCACCTATCATCGGTAAGTAACCAGAAAACGACGTAATTATTTTTAACCGATTTCTTCAAAAAGGAGGAGATTCTATGTTCGGTTGTATGTATTTTTTTTTATGTATGTTCACCGATTTCTCCGCCAATTCTGGACCGATTTTGAAAATTCTTTTTTCATTCGAAAGCCACTCCTGAGGTGGTCCCATTGTCACCAAGTTAGAATCTGATAATGGAATCCCATGAAAATCGAGAGAAACCTTCAGATTTTATTAGCACATACACTGTTTTTCATAAACTTTCTAACGCAATTCAGATATTTGTGCCTGTTAATCATCATCTTATGTTGCTGAGCTGATGATGGAAGGTATAAGTCAGGATCTGATGATGGGATCCCACGAAAAGTGTTTGTTCAGCGATATTTTCGCCAATTGTTAACCGATTTGGATCATTCTTTTTTTGTTCGGAAGCATATTTTCACGGACTGGTCCCATTTAAATTTGGTGAAGATGTGCGACGGAATTGCATAATTTAATTCCGCCAAGCCCGTTCCATCATCGGACCACAAGACGAACGGCGATGCGCCATCGGTACATGGTGGACCTCCCACCCATACGCACAAAACGTTTTGGGAACACATTCATAGTGCGTACAGCTAAGGAGTGGAATTCCCTGCCGGAGTGTGTTTCCTGATAGCTACAACCTGGGAGTCTTTAAATCAAGAGTGAATAGGTTATTTCTAGGCAAGCGTGCTCCATCTTCGACCACATCCTCGCTTACCATCAGGTGAGATAGTGGTCAAACGCGTGCCTATCAATAGTAAAAAAAAAAAAAAAGAAAAAGATCTGATGAAGAATTTTGGAGGTAGGCAACGCAACTCTTCAATGAATGATAGCAAATGGATCGGGATTTCTGAAATCGCATGTCTGTTAAAATTGTTCACACCAGTTAATAACATAACATCATGCCGGTACGCTGTGTTTGTGGTTTCACTTTTTAGTGGTACCTGCGTTCCACTAAAAAGTGAAAAATAAAAAACTTTTTAACAAAAAATTAAAACTGACTTCCAAAAACAAAACACTAGTAGGTGTTCAAAAACGAAAAAACCAAAAACACCGACTTCCGAAATTAAAGTTATTTTTTACTTTGTAGTGTTTTGTTTTTGGAAGTCGGTTTTATTTTTTTGTTAAAAAGTTTTTAATTTTTTTGTTATTATGTTACGAAATTACGCCATTTTTTATCGTTGTTGCCAGTTTCTTTTTTTTATTGTCCTAACTTAACGTCATTTTTTTGTGGGTAATCCAGTTTGTAAAGGGTTACGTTTATATTGATTTAGTTGGTATACTTTTTTAACCGATTTCTAAAAAAGTGGAGTTTTTAAATTCGTCTTTACTTTTTTATAATAATAAATGTTCGCGTATAACTTTTTTGTTTATGAGCCGATTTTAATGATTACTTTTGCATTCGGTCCAATAAGCCGAGAAAAAGTGCCCAGAGAATTTAATAAGATTAATTTATTAAATCTTAATAGAATAGTTAGAGGATTATTCTACTATATTTTTGAGAGCTGCTTAATAATACTTATCAAACATAGTTATTTGACTAAAAAAGTAATAATAAGTATCTTTTCAAAATTACTTTTGAAAAGATACTGATCAAAATAACATCTTACTTTTTTAGGATACCCAATAATCCTGTTATCAGGATAGGGATACCCAATAATCCTGTTATTAGGATAGGGATACCCAATAATCCTGTTATCATTGGATAGACCGCATTTAAAAAAAAGGGAAAAATTTGATTTTTAAATATCCAAATACAAAATGCCCAAAAAGTTAAAAAAATATTATAGTAATTTCACTAACTTAGCTGAGTCACATACAACTGTAATGTAATCGTTATTTATTTTATAAAGTAACTACTTAATAAAAAGACACTACTAACTGAATACATACACATAAACCTTCTCATACTTAATTAGTAAATTTATTTTAATATTTGATTTTATGGGAGAATTGTAGTAGTAGCTGGTAATTCACGCACATAGAGACTGTGTCCTCAAGTCTGCTATTGCAATAGTGTCAGACTGGTCTATCATTGATTTCATAATTGTTGATTTTGACAAGTTTGGTAATCTACTAATCTAAAAGCGTCATTATGACTTTCCAATGGTCAACCACTGACCTTCCATTGAAAGAAATGGCATAGAATGGTAATCTCGTACATAATGACAAGTGAATAAATAAGAAATCTGGCGTAACTTAATGTTCAAATTTAGTAGTAGTTTTTTCAAAAATCATGTCTACCTACTAATGGGTTTTATAATAATGGCAATACGAAATGTCTTTCTACCACGATTCTATTACGAGACCATTGACCGACCAGTGATCGACCATTATGAATTAGCAGATTACGAACTTTTAGCAAAATGACAATAGGATCGTGTTGGAATGACGAATTTATAAAAATAGCAGTTTTGGGGCCCTGGTGAGATAGTGGTCAAACGCGTGCCCATAAATAGTAACAAAAAAACCAATGTGGCCCGGCTACTAACTCAATAATTGTGTAAAAAGTGATACTAGACCTACTTTACCTATTTGGATCTAGTCCCTTGTCCTGCTGGAGTACTTGGCGGCACCACCATTTCAGTATTCAAGGAGAATTTATTTCTCCACTTTAATTCTTGTTCTCTGACGCGAATACTTTCTTCAGCGCACGTTACAAATGCTTCAAAAAATTCTAAAAACGATAGTTCGATATCCAGATTCATAATTTTATCGCCATCGCATAGGTACGGAAATATTTTTGAAAATATTTTTATGATGGATTTGCAATTTAAATTTCCAAAGTTGAAAAGTTTCAAGTTTTCAACATCATCGTTTATTTTAAAGGGTTGTGGAAGTTGATCATCTGCAATAAAAATAACAAAACTTGGTTTGTTTAGCGCTTAAAGAGGAAATATATACCTAATAGAAGTTTTGTAAAGATTGTTTACCAACGACAAATGTTAACTCATCTCCAAAAATATAAACATTACTGCCTAGTGGCAGGCACATGTCGGGCACTTCAACGAGGCCAGGTTGAGGATGGTCCACGCAGTGTGGAGGACGACGTACAGCGCAGAGGAAAGTGCGCACTGTGTGCGGCTCTCCCAGGCTACGGTATAACTCATAAGTCGCTCTCAAAGGTATACATTTACCATAACCATTTACCAAATGACCTTAAAAATAAATAATATTTCAATAATTATAGGTAGGTAATTAAATAGGTAGGTGATAGGTACCTATCCATTTTAGCTCTCCAGTTTAAACGGTGTAAAGTACTTTCCAACTACTTCTACTTTACCTCGTTGACGGCTAGACCCACGTAATACATCACAATCCATAAATTGCTTGAAAGCACTCGCTAGAATTGTATCAGGTTTTGTACCAGGCAATTCTTTCTTTGCGTATAATCTACAGGCAACTGATATCAGACTGTGTAAAAACTGCCAGAAGTATACTTTTTCGAACGGGTTATGCGGGCTCCTTGCGAGCCATTCAGGATTCTGGTGATATATTTTGTCAATTTCGACAAGTGTCAAGCCTCTCTCGTGAACATTGCAGTCGTAATACAACTGCCATAGAAATAAGCGAATAAGCACAGGTGTAAACGCTATATCTTCGGTGTTGCATATGGTCGCGTACTTGTAATAGATGTTCAACAAATCAGTCTTATAACACTTCAATGTCTGGCGTAACGAAGATTCCTCAAACAACATCAAGTCGTCAATGTTCTCTAGTTTATTTGCTTCTTCAAACAAAAGCTCGTCTTTTACAGCCATTTGTGGAAAATCTTCCTCTGTTATTTTATTATTATACAAGTAGTCATTAATTATATTGCTTCTTATTTCAGCTTGTTTATCTATATTTTTAAGTGCTTGATCTATATGATAAATAAGACCGACAGTGCTGTCGCATATTTCAAATTGACATGGTTCAGGGTTCAGGATTCTAGTATTTCTTTTTGGGTTTTCAGGGACTTTGACTTCGGTACGAGTAGAATTCGAGGGTCCTAAATTGTCTTCAGTAAAGAGATTTCTGTCTTGAATAGTTAATCCATTATTTGTGACAAATTTTCCAATTCCATGTTTTTTATTCTTCAGGAACTCTCCCTTATAATGGGATCCTAAGCCGAGTCCAAGATTAAGTATACCATATCCATGTCGCTGACCTTTTTCCCACATACCACGAAATGCATTTATAGATGGCAGTGCCAGGGTGTTATTATAACAAGCTTTCCATATGTAAAAACCATAACCGGACATAACTCCATTCTGCCAACCACCACGGTAAAACTAAAGGACATTAAAAATCATGGATTTGTGGGGTGATTTTTTAAGTTGAGAAAGTATGGCAAATCAGGGTTCCTAAGATATAACGTTAGGGAAAGAATATTTAATACTTACGTCATGGTTCGGCCATATCATCAATCCTTTACCTTGCCTCTCGTTTCTTTCCCAATCTCCTTTGTATCCACTTAGTTCGCAGTATTCTCGAGATCCATATCCGTTTCGTTCATTCTATGTTCATATTTATTTAGGTACTTATTTTAATTCATTAGGTTCCTACCGGTACTTAATGAATTAATACGTTAAAATTAACATGCTCCCTTTGTAGAAGTACGTTAGAAGACTAGAAGTGCGAGGTGCAAGGGGGTGCAAGGGTATTCCCTTGCACCCTCCTCCCGGCGCCCATGAGTAAGGTATTTACGCGTCGCGATAGGTACTTCTCAGCCCCACGTCCTACACTGTGGTCCTATCCTCCGCCTCGCGGTTGTTAGTCGAGCTCGATTTTGATGAAAAGCAAAATTCATAATTTTTGAAAAATTGTTGTTCTTACTCAGAAAAAACGATTTTTCAAAAATCCGATGATGCAGTTTTAGTGCCAGAGATCAGGGAAGCCGCTGTTAAGAATGGGACAGGTTACCCCAAGAAATGCTGAATAACGTGATCCTCAGCATGCCCAGGAGAACCTCCTCATGTGTTGGAGCCAAGGGAGGAGTTATGTTATATTTTATATAAACCTTTTAAACAAATTGTTGTTTAAGTTTGGTTAAACAGTCTTTATGTTACTATCAAATTCCTGTAACAATTAAATTCTGATTAAATACTAAAACAGACCATTCATATTGGGCCCGAAATCGAAACTCGGTCTACGGAAAAAAATATTTTTAATCCGTTCGGAACATCATCCTAAGTATTTGGTACTATGGCACCAAAGCGGTAGACCCACCAGATTAGCAGCTACATGACTTCGAAATTATAAACGTATATTCTAAGTAGATAATAGTAAGTAAGGATCTATACTAATATATAAAGCTGAAGAGTTTGTTTGTTTACTTGAACGCGCTAACGGCTAATCTCAGGAACTGCTGGTCCGATTTGAAAAATTCTTTCAGTGTGCCCATTTATCGAGGAAGGCTATAGGCTATATATCATCACGCTAAGATCAACAGGAGCGGAGCAGTAATGAAAATTGTGACGCAGACGAAGTTGCACGGGTCAACAAGTTTATAATATTGGCCTTGTTTGGAGCCCTGTTTCTTGCAAGGCCATTTGGAAGAGCTTCACAAATCTTAAGTTTAATAAATAGTGATTAAAGCTAAGATAAAAAGAAAGTGATTTATATGGTACACAATAAAACAAAGTATAACTTAATAATTTGTTTCTTTCATTTATCCAGTAAGTAAACGAGTAAAAAGTGTTTATTCGTTAGGGTGGCCTTCCATAATGCCTCCTGCCTGCCGGAGGCTTTACGCGGGGGACGTGCGGTCCATGGCCCTTTATGGGGCGTCGGTATGGGTGCCTACTTTAAGGAAGCGACCTGTCCGTTACCTCAAAGCGTCTCAGAGGGTCCTGGCCATTCGGCTGGCCCGGGGATACCGCACGGTCTCTGGCGAGACGGCGAGCCTCCTTGCCAGACTGCCGCCATGGGATCTGGAGGCGAGAGCCCTCGCGCACATTTATGAGTGGCGCGTGGAGGCGCAACGCCAGGGCGAGACACGTCTGCGGCCTCTGCCGCGGCAAATAGCAGCAAGGCGGACGGAGCTCCGGCAGGATCTCATGCGGTATGGAGACAGCGACTGTCGCAACCCAGCGCTGGGCACGCAACCATCTAGGTGATAAGTCCCCTCTTTGAGGAGTGGCTGGAGCGGCGCCACGGCGTCCTCACCTTCCGCCTGACACAGGTACTCACCGGATACGGTTGTTTCGGGAGATACCTGTTTCGGATTCGGCAGGAGGACGCGCCCGGGTGTCAACACTGTGAGGGTCGCCCGGAGGATACGGTGAAGCATGCGGTGGAGGTCTGCCCTGCTTGGGCGGAGCACCGCCAGATCCTCGTCGAGGCGATTGGCGGCGGCGACCTCTCGTTACCGGCCTTGGTTCAATCTATGGTCCGGAGCGAGGAGGCATGGGAAGCGGTCACCTCCTTCTGCGAAGCAGTAATGCTAGCAAAGGAGGAGGCCGAACGTGTGAGAGAGAGGGAAACCTCTCGTCCCAGTCGCCGCAACAGAAGAAGACGCCCCAGGCGTCGGGAGTCGCAAGACGATTCCCGGCGGCCGCTGTAGGCGCGGGCCTGCGGACGGCGAGCAGTGGGTGGCTCGCCGTCTGATCAGAACTAGGCCCGGGTCGGCGGCGCGCTGCGATCCCAGCGCGCCTCAAAGAGTTGTCAGAGTGGAAGACGGGGCCCGCTAGGGCAGGTGCCTGCTGGGGCTGCGGAATCTATTCGAAAGAGGTACCGTAGCCTTGGAACGCAAAGGGCACCAGGAGGAACACGGATGGGTTTTAGTCAGCAAGAGTCTGACACTCTCTCTTGCTTAGCGGGAGGAGTCATTTGATGATTTCCCAAACCTAAAAAAGAAAAAGGGAGGCCTTCCATGGTCCACCCACCTTAGATGATATGTTTATAATTTCGAAGTCATGTAGATGCTTATCTGATGGGTCTACCGCTTTGCTGCCATAGTACCAAATGCTTAGGATGACGTTCTAGACGGATTAAAAACATTTTTTTCCGTTGGGCGGCCACTTGTGTTTTTGGGCCATAATAAGAAATAATTTTATTTTTTCATGTAAATCAGGGATTCCTATTTAAAGAAAACACACAACAAAGAATTTTTCTTGATGAAGTTAAACTTAAAAAAAATTAACAGCTTATGCTAGTGTTCGCAAACTTCACCTCGCGATCACTATACCTTATACCTCTCCTGAAAATCTGTGTACAGTAATATAAAACTAGGTACCTGCTCCCGTCACCCTGATGAGAACTGCGGGTATACTGCTAACCAATATATGTAGCTAAGTGCACTGTATAAGTAGATTTGGTAGGTACCTCCTGTGTACTTGCAGAAACAAATATTAGGTCTTTACCTATGAAATTGCCGTTTTGCAGTACTGGCCATTTCAAATCAAAATAATTTTTGTTTGGCTAAGAATTCTAATTTCAAATTAATTTAATTTAAAAATATGTTTTTTTTTTTCCAAAAGTACTCATTTGTTTATTGATTAGTGTTATATTTTCATCGCATTTCAATCTTTTTCGTCATCATGGATACGTTAAAAATTCGAGTAATTATGGAATATGAATACCGTCATGGCAGCAACGCAGCACAAGCGGCACGCAACATCAACGACGTTTACGGAGCTAACACTACAAACCAACGCACCACCTGTTATTGGTTTGCTCGCTTCCGTTCTGGAAATTTCGACCTGAAAAATGAACCTCGCGGTCGTCCGAAGACTTTGGTTGACAATGACGAATTAAAGGTGATTGTGGAAGCTGATGATACACAATCTACGGCTGAATCAGCAGCAGCTTTCGACGTTAGCGTCAAAACAATATTGGTCCATTTGCGTCAAATTGGCAAGGTAAAAAAGCTTGACAAATGGGTGCCCCACGAACTCAATGATCGCCAGCGCGAAGTACGCGTCGAGACGTGCCTTGCACTGCTCAACAGACGCACAAGTGAAGGAATTTTGAACCGCATTGTTACCTGCGATGAAAAATGGATTCTGTTTGATAACCGCAAGCGCTCAGCAAGTTGGTTGGATCCTGGTTCAGCACCTAAACAATGCCCTAAACGAAAACTTACCCCTAGAAAAGTGATGGTCACTGTTTGGTGGTCTAGCGCCGGTGTGATGTATCACAGCTTCTTACCAAACGGGGTGAGCATTACTGCAGATGTGTACTGTGAAGAACTGAACACAATGACGGAGAAGCTGGCACATCTCCAATCAGCATTGGTCAATCTCTCGTCTCCGCTGCTCCTGCACGACAACGCGCGACCTCATACTGCACAGCAGACAGTCTCCAAGTTGCAAGAACTGGGGTTGGAAGCTCTCCGTCATCCGCCCTACTCACCAGACCTTGCGCCTACAGACTACTACTTTTTCCAGAATTTGGATAACTTCTTGGCGGGAAAAAAATTCAATACCCGAGAGGCAGTACAAAATGCCTTTGAAGAATTTGTTGCCTCCCGTCCAGCTGATTTCTTTAAGAAGGGCATCACTAAACTGCCACTGCGTAGGCAAAGATGCATTGATTGCATGGGTGATTACTTCGATTAATACAAATAAAAAATACATGAAAAAAATTCGTTTAAATTTTTTCATGCAAAACGGCAATTTCATAGGTAAAGACCTATTATTAAAATAAACAAAATATTGTACGGTTGCTGCGAAAACAATTTTCTTACTTTGACGTCGGCGTCGTTAAAGGGCAGATAGATGTAATTAATATTTAATGTTTACGTCTACCTGAATTACAAAATAATGAGAAACGAACTTAAAACTAAACTTACAGTATTTTGTTTATTTAATATTCGTTTCTGCAGGTACACAAGAGGTATCGAACTGTCTAGTAATAATGTCAGAGTTAAGTCAGGTAGCTTTACTTCGAGTCCATACCAATCCAATATTACTGACAAAGTAACTTCAGTAGGTATAACCATACATTTTACGGAATTTTATTATACATACGTAAATCCATTGGCCGTCATACGAATTCTTAAATCCTTTAGAATAGTATATGACTCCTTCTCCATGCTTAGTTCCACGAATCCAGCCGCCAGAGTAAGAACGTTGAGTGCGGGAGTCCACGTACAGACCTTTACCGTGTCGCAGGTTCCCGGCGAACTCGCCTTCATACCACGTGTCATTTTTCCACTCAATTTTACCTTTTCCGTTCATTTCATTATTTTTAAAATCTCCCTAAAATTAAAATCAGACTACCCTCAGTTAGTTAGTTCAGTCGTCATAATAATTTATTACTAAGTATGAAGTATTCAAATACGTACCCGAAGGTTCAAGATTTGACTTGGCTAGTTTTCACCAGCAAATTTTTTTTTTTTGAAGAGCAAGATGTAAAAACTGTATCTTGCCGTATAACATACAACGTTGATACGACAGAGGGGCTTTCCTTTAAACTGCCTATACTAGGTACCATTTTCAAGCTCTGTACCAAAAATAAATTAATTAGGAGCAGTAGTTTAGTCGCAAATTATTTTTAAAGTTTTTGCACGGTTTGAACACGATGTATCTTTTCTAACAGTCGATTATCGTCTAAGCATAGGTCATGCACCTCACAACGATAAATCTACGATGCGTTGTTGCCGCTCTGACGCATGTCGAAGGACATTCACTAAAAATTGGCAATGCAAACAAGGAAGCAATCAATACACACACACTTGCACTTTCACTACGAAAGCGACTAACATAAAGCGAGCGAAAGAAATAGAGATAGGTCAGTTTGTAGCATCCTTGTTTTTTGCGATCGGTAAGTCCCTCACTCCTCAGTGCGCCGACGCTTGTTTTTCGGAACGTACGTTTTGTGGAATTCGCGCGCAAACAATTGTAATTTTATTTTGTTATTGTGAGAGGACACGTAACTTGGGATTATTATTATTTAGTATTAGTGTTTTTTTTTGTGATTGACTGTTTTTTATGGTGATAGGACACGTAACTTGGGATTATTATTATTTAATATTAGTATCTCCGGACCTCACTCCCATGGATTTCTTTTTGTGGGGTTACATTAAGGGTGAAGTGTATGCCTCAGAGGTAAATACAATTGATGAGTTAAAAATAGGATTATTTTAGGATTTCACAAATTAAAGTGCATAGCGACGGACAGTGATCTAATTAGAAAAATAAATAACAATATTCTCCGTCGGTATAATTTGTGTATCAATGTGAATGGAGGACACATCGAAAATTTAAAATTTAGTGTGTTTGTTTTTGTGCGCGTACTTCGAAACGTTACCTAACATAAAAGCCAGTGCGAGCGGAGGCACTTAGGCCGGCCGCCACCCCGGCCCGGCCCCCACCGAGCACACGAGATACCGCACACCGCGCTCCGGCGCGCGCGCGACGTTGCCGCTTTGTTACCTAGCGGTATCTAAGGTCAGTGTCATTTTTTTACAAAGGGTGGTTGCGTTTTATTCGGATTTGCAAGCTATTTAGTTTGTTTGAAAAAAATATTTTCTCATTTATGGCGCTTTTTGTTTTTGTACCGTATCGAATTAATACTGAACACGTATAGTATACGTAGTTTAATTTAATGCCCCTCTGTCGTATCAACTCTGTATAACTAGTTTTCACTAGCAATTTTTTTTTTTTTTGAAGAGTAAGATGTAAAAACTGTACCTTGCCGTATAACATATAAATGATAGTAGTGAAGTAATGCCAAATATAAGGTATCTACCTAGGTATGTAAAAACTAGCCGAGTCGAATCTTGACCTTCATTTATCTTATTTCAGGATTGTCTTCAGAACTTGGCGCCTATCTTTTTTCGCTGAAGTCGACAATCACGGATATTATATATTAAGGTGGATGCTCCAGGGTAGCCCGCGAAATTCAAATATATCAGAAATAATCATTCTGTCGAGCTACATGAACTTAGAGGGCTATATTGATGATTAAAATGGTTATAATTCTTTAGATAAATACGCGTTACGGTCGCGGATCGTATTTGGTCCACATACAGCTTCACACTGACCGGCAAATTGCATAAAACATAAAAATATTTGAATTTCGCGGGTTACCCTGGAGCATTCACCTTACTTTGGCTCCCTTTTTCACATTTATATTTTTGATGGGATTAACTTTTAACATGTTATGCATAGCCGAAGAGGGTGTAGGTAAACGGACCTCTAAAAAAACTTTTTTGCAAAAAAATACAACCGACTTCCAAATAAAAACTCTTCAAACTTTAATTTTAGAAGTCGGTGTTTTTGGTTCTGTTTCTTCGTTTTTGACACCGATTTCCAAATTGTATTTTTTTAGATTTAGATTTTTTTTTTATTTGGAAGTCGGTTATATTTATTTGTAATTTTTATTTTTACACAATTTTCAGCAGAAAAACAAGCGTGCGCAGCCGCCTGCGCCGCTAACTCGCTGTCGACCCGCTATAGGTAATGTGTTCTGTGCTGTCGACTAAGGGAGAGTTTGCACCAAACTACAACGTCGCATTTCCGGGTGCAACGTCGCATTGCCGGGTGGTGCTAATCAGGTGACACTAACTGGTGGTAGGCTTCGGCCGACGGCTTGTGACCACCCACTGGGCAAAGACGTACCGCCAAGCGGACTAGCCGTATTCCGGTACGATGCCCAGTGTAACCAATACAGAGGAGTTGGGTCGAAATAGTTGTTCCAATGCAGGCAGACCGACCAGGCTCGCGTTGATATGGGCGTATCGGGAGACTAGTCGCGGAGGTTAGCGAGATCCGAGGCACGGTGCGCCGCTGGCCGACCGCAGTTAGTTGGGGGCCCAAGTAGTGTGCTAGCTACACATGAAAGGCTGCCCCGCCAACTGTCGAAAAATCCCGGGGTGCGCCATCGTGCTGGCTGGCGACCAGACGGGGGAGGACCCGATGGACATTCCCGAGGGGGCTCGGGCGTCGCCGCAGTCTCCAGAAAAGTCCCCCAATGATGTCATCCTGTCAAAGGGTGCCTGAGGGTAGCAGCATGGAACCTAATTTCACTTCCTTCTCCTCAACAACCTTCACTCTTAACATGATGAAAAGGAACAAAATAAGAAAAGCTGTACAGCGGTAGCACTTCCTCCCCCACAAAGTGCACCTCAGCAATATTCGAGGTCTGCACTCAAATCTCGCCGCAGTCCATCACCACCTGGAGACTGAGAAACCAGCACTCCTGTTCCTTTACGAGACGCAGATCAGATGTCCGTCAGACGTGTCTTACCTTTCCTACCCAAGGTTTACCCTGGAGCACCATTTCAAACCACGTGCGGTAGTATGTTTGTACGCCCGTGACGACATCTGTTATCGGCGTCTCCGTAATCTTGAGGACTTCAGGTTCTCAACGCTGTGGGTTTTAGTGGACACAGGCCTGGATAAAATTGTCTACGCATGTGTCTACCGTTCGCACAGCGGTGATTTAGAGACAACTGGGCTCACACAGCACCTAAGTGAGGCGGCGGATGCGGCTCAGCAACGGTACCCTTCTGCCCAATTGGTGTTTTACTGGGGGACTTCAACGCCCACCTTTAGGATTGGCTCTTCCCATACCAGTGCACAGACCATGCTGGACGAGAGACGAGAAAGCTAGCCCTAGCGCTGAATCTTACCCAGCTGGTCCAGGGGGCAACGAGGGTGCCGGATGTTGATTCGCACACTGCCAATTGCTTGGACCTTTTGCTGACAACAGATCCAGACCGCTATTCGGTATCGATTTCTTCACCACTGGGTAGTTCCGACCACTGTCTGGTGAAGTCTGTGTCCGTTTACTCCCCGCCCGATCCTAGCCCAAGAGGCACACAGCGGGTATGGCGGTACAGGTCAGCAGATTGGGATGGCATGCGATCTTTCTTCGCATGTTATCCTTGGCAGCCTACTTGTTTTTTTTCGACTGATGCTTCGTCGTGCGCGGACGTCGTGACGGATGTGTTGCGGAGGGGAATAGAGTACTACATTCCGTTCTCTGACATAACAATGTCTGGCGAAGCTCGTCCATGGTTTGGTGCCGAGTGCAATCGCGCTGATGCGCTTAAGCGTGCGGCTTACCTGGCATGGGTCGACGCTTGTACGCGCAAAGCAAATGACGTGACTCGGAAGAAGAGAGCCTTCAACAGGGCTGCCAAGTCCTGCAAGAAGGTGTTGCGGAGGGCACGGTTTGACCACATCAGCCGAATAGGGAACAAACTTGCTTCATACC
This sequence comes from Lacanobia oleracea, assembly GCA_950371165.1. NCBI lineage: Eukaryota > Metazoa > Arthropoda > Insecta > Lepidoptera > Noctuidae > Lacanobia > Lacanobia oleracea. Next base: position 10,420,372 of record OX493393.1, read on the forward strand.
CAGCAGGTAGTAAAGCTTTTTGGTCCCTGGCTAAGTCGGTCGAATCGAACTTCTGCCGCCCCTCACTACCACCACTGCTGAGACCCGACGGGACGCTTGATCACGCTTGCCCACTCCGCTGAGGAGAAAGCAAACCTGTTTGCTTCCTTGTTTGCGGAATCTTCGCGTCTGGATCCTGGTGGCGCGAGGCCCCCTGCTTCTCCTGGTGGATGCAAGTCGAGCATGTCGAACATTCGCATTCATCAGAAGGACGTCCGTAGGGTACTGCGTAACCTAGACGTGAACAAGGCTAGTGGCCCCAACGGGATACCGGCAATTGTTCTAAAAACTTGTGCGCCTAAGTTGACTCCGATTTTGACACGCCTATTTCGCCTTTCGTTTGAGACTGGAAAAGTGCCGAAGGCTTGGAAGCAAGAAGCGTGCCCAAGAAGGGTAGTCGAGCTGACCCATCTCGGTAACGCCCATACTCTGTAAGACTATGGAACGCGTGCTGAATCATAAGCTCCTGGCGTACCTAGAAGCGAATGATATCCTTAGTGACCGACAATGCGGGTTCCGCCGAAATCGATCAACTGGGGATCTTCTAGCGTTTGCCATTCACATCTGGAGTGAAGCCATAGAGAAGCACGGGGAGGCACTGGCGGTCTCCCTTGACATCTCGAAGGCCTTCGACAGGGTCTGGCACGATAGCCTTATTAGTAAGCTTCCTTCCTTCGGTCTGCCCGCCGGTTTGTGTGATTGGATCGCAGATTTCCTGAGGGATCGGTCTATCCGAGTGGTCATAGATGGCTGCTCGTCTGGACTGCTGGATATTAATGCCGGCTTAAACCCGGTACCTTTGGGTATGCAGACGACAGCACTGTTGCTGAGAGATACGTGTCCGATGCACGAGCTGGTGGGTCGCAGATCCGGTCTCTCCGGGAGGCTATGGTTGAGCGCTTGAATGTGTCCTTATAGGCTGTCTCTGAATGGGGTGATGCCAATCTGGTCAAGTTCAATGCTGCTAAGACCCAAGCGTGTCTATTTTCCGCCAAAAGGAGCCAATTCCACCGAGCTCCATCTTTCCGAGGTGCAACCGTGCCGATAACCGACCAACTTGAGCTTCTTGGGGTTACATTAACATCTACTCTCAATTTTGGCCCTTACATAGAGGCAAAAGCTCAAGTGGCTGCAAGGAAGTTGGGCATCCTACAAAGGTGAGACGGTATGGATCGTGTATGGAATACTGCTCTCATCTTTGGGACGGATCTGCCAGATACCAGCTTGATGCCCTTGAGTCAATTGAGAAACGAGCCAAGAGGATCATTGGCAATGAGAGGCTCGTCGCGACGAAGCTCCAAAGTCTTGAGCATCGACGACGAGTTGCTGGCTTGTCGGTTTTCTACCGGTGGCATTTTGGGGAATGTGCGACGGAATTGCATAATTTAATTCCGCCAAGCCCGTTCCATCATCGGACCAAAAGACGAACGGCGATGCGCCACTGGTACATGGTGAACATCCCACCCACGCGCACAAACGTTTTGGGAACACATTCATAGTGCGTACAGCTAAGGAGTGGAATTCCCTGCCGGAGTCTGTGTTTCCCGATAGCTACAACCTGGGAGTCTTTAAGTCAAGAGTGAATAGGTTACTTCTAGGCAAGCGTGCTCCATCTTCGACCACATCATCGCTTACCATCAGGTGAGATGGTGGTCAAGCGCGTGCCTATCAATAGTAAAAATAAAAATAAAACTTAATTATTGCATGGTTCACTCTACTGCTGGTTCATTGTCAACCACTCGACCCTGCCTATGGGCAGCTTCTTGATTAGAATAAAGACTACAATTCGATCTCCATTGAGATAGGCCATCATGGCCAAAATCGATCAAGAATATTTTTATGTTTGTAAGTAGCTATCTACCATTAGTTGTACTTGCGTGAACTACCTACCTATCTACCGTTTGGAAAACATAAAATTTCTTAGAATTTTCTTTAAACTTACTAAGTAGACGGTTCCGTCGGCCCATTGAAAACGACCTTGACCATGCATACATTTAGAAGAAATACGTCCTTCATACTTATTGCCATTTCGGAATCTTATTACAGCCGTTTCATCAGGAGATGACCACCAAATAGTATGAGCTAAGTCGACCTGTAAATAACAATACTGGTCTAAAATAACCTCCTAATAGGTTAGATGGGTAAAAATACCTACAATGGTTATTATCAGATACAAATATGAACTTATTATACGGAAAACTAGGCGACACATGCAAAGGGATGGCTGCTTAGTGGGTAGGTGTTAGTATTTAACTATGCACCACTGCTGCACTGGTGACAAATGAAAAAAAAAACAAATTGATCTGAACTGACTTGGCTTTCTTTTCCTTGTTTACTATTATAGTGATGGTGTGTTCTCAAAAGGACAATGCTCATGAGGTATGGAAAAAATCCCAGGCCCGGCGCAAATGAGATGTATCTCAGATTTCTAGTATTAATACGTTATAAAATAATAAGTAGTTGGCGTTGTCAAAATAATTTTCTAAAAGTCATAAAATTGCTCGTTGTTTCTTGTAAGGAGCTATTATGAAGAGTTAAAAAATCAGGATACCCAGGTCCTAAAGTATGACATTTAGTTGCCTATTTTGACTACGCTACCCACATAATTTGCAAAGTAAAGAGCCAAGCAAAAAGAATATTTAAAATTCGACCCGGTAGGTGCAGTTGTTCCGGATCTGGCTGTTTGTGTATGTGACTGAATGTTTGTAAACGCTCCCACAATACAGGAGAAATACCAAGTGTGGGGCAAAGTAAAAAAAAAAACTACAAAGTATAAAATAACTTTAATTTCGGTGTTTTTGGTTATTTTTTGACACCAACTTCCAAAATTAAAGTTATTTTCTTTAAATTTTCTTAAGTGCTCAGTGCCTGATGGGAACAAAAAAAATCCAAATCGATCAGACAATCTTCGAGTAACCGGGGAACATACATAAAAAAAAAATAGGTTCGACCGAAATGAGAACATTTCCTTATGAAGTCATAGCAGTCTAACGTTTATTATATGGGATTATTCAGACATATCTACCCTTGACAAAGTCAAAAAATCAAAGTATTATTTTTATATGTTCAATTTTATATTTAAAAGTAACATAGTTTTGCATCTCTTTACACAGTACAAAACAGTATACAGCAGCTTTTTTTAAAAAGTCGGTTATATTATAAAAAAAATGCAACGCACAAAACGCAGCGAACTATAGGGTATAACAAAGAACTACCCACTGCATAAGCTCGTGTAGACTATACAAATAATTCTACGAGTACTCGTAAAAGGAGATGGGGAGAAAATGTAAAGGCTCTGTTCTAAGAAGCTACTGAGATTCTACTATACTCAAATCTACTGTTGTATTTATGGTGCTTTTCAAATACCAAATCTCATGGAAATTGCTAAATATATAATGGTAAAAATGATTAGTTTTTGTAAAATGAGTTCTTCCTATGACTTCCAAGCAAAACTTTATACAGTCAAAGCCTTTATTTGCTTTGGCTGTAGGTATAAAACTACTGTACCTACTATGAATACCATACTGTCTTATAACCTTCACGACTATAATCCGTAGAGGGGTACAGACATGTACGCCATAGTCACAGTTGGTGTGATTGGTTTTTAGGGTTCCGTAGTCAACGAGGACCCTGTCTGAACAACCTTTGGTTCGTTGACTGCATGATTGTCACACGCATTAATAATGCACAATATGACAACTTACTTTACTTTAGTTTTTTTTTAAACCTTAGCCCCACACTAGGAATTTCTCCTGTATCATGGGTACGTTTACAAACGTAAAAACCCACACACACAAACATTCAGACCCGGAAAAACTATCTGTAGGCCATACAAAATTTTTTCGTGCGGGAATCGAACCCGTGATACGTAGCACAGCAGTCAACTTAAAGTCGCTCAACTATTGCGCCAACCTTGACGTCTCTCGTGAACTCATGCAAGCGCTTCGCGATTTATTTCTGTAAGTACCTATAAGATTTGTAAGCTTTTTGAAGGTAGTTTTTTTATCATAACAAAAATAATGCTTTTTAATTAATAAGCTTTCAGAAAATAAAGTTCTTATTCGCCGGCACCGCTTGGACCGGTTCCTCTCTATCTTTTTTTTTTGTTAGCCTTTACTTGTGTCCCACTGCTGGGCAAAGGCCTACCCTTTTTCCTTCCAAATTTCTCGATCCTGAGCAATCTCGGGCCAAGTTTGCCCGCCTCCATCTCCTTACTGTTGCTAAAACAGATTTTTTTTTTTTTTTTTACTATAGATAATGTTATGTTTAGAAAAGAATTTTGGCGTTTTTTTTTATTAAGTATCTAATTACTATTATATACAAAAAAAATTGAGATATGTTTTGTTTGCGCTGGGTCTGGGTTTTTTTAAGCATTATCCTTTGAGAACATAATTATATATTTGCACAGTATAATTTTTTTTTTATGTATGTTCACCGATAGCTCCGCCAGTTCTGGACCGATTGTAAAAATTCTTTTTTCATTCTAATGCCTATACTCCTGAGGTGGTCCCATTGTCACCAAGTCAGAATCTGATGATGGGATCGTATGAAAATCGAGGTAATTTTTATAAGCATTCAAAGCCCTCAAATTTTATAAGCTCATACAATGTTTTTTATAAACTTTCTAACGCAATTCAGATATTTGTGCCTGGTAATCATCATCTCATGTTGCTGAGCTGATGATGGAAGGTATAAGTCAGGATCTGTTGATGGGATCCCATGAAAAATGTTTGTTCTGTGTTTCCGAAAGCTTACAACCCTAATCTCTTCAAAGTTAGAGTGAACAGGCTCCTTCTGGGTAGGCTTGCTCCATCGTAGACTTTGTCTCTGTCATTTCTGACATAGACTAGAGTCAAGAGCAAACCCATTACAAATAAAAAAAAAAAAAAAAAAAAATTTTCGCCAATTGTTAACCGATTTGGATGATTCTTTTTTTTGTTTGGAAGAGTATTTTCAATTTGGTGAAGATCTGACTGTCTGGTAAGAGACGTAAGTAGGTAATGTTGTTTATTGATTTTGTTATCGATAAAATTTAATGGGGTAAGTGAAAAATTGAACATAATCCTGTAGTTTTTAAATTTAAATGTCAATAAAGGAACGAGGCCTATCATTTCAAGTAGGTTTTTGTTATTTTAGATTTCCGAATGTTAATATTGGAAAACGCGAAAAGTGGATACGGACGGTTTGTACAGGTACACCGTTGAGAAGGAAACTGGCTTCCAGCCGCTTTGCATCAGCTGTAAATCGAGGCAATTACTACATAAATAAAATATTCTTAATTTCGAATATTTTTAAGGCCTTATTATACACTCGTTTGAGAGCCCTTATTGTTGTTGCCTTTGTTTGTTTACCTACGGCGTCTGCTCTAGTTTACTTTTCATGGATCACTGACCATACCTAATAAATTATATTAGTAATATGCATACAAAAATAATTGTCTAAATAAATAATTTATAACACACTTGCTCAAAAAATGAAGTTACGAACGAAACCTATACAGGTTTCGTAACTTCATTTTTTGATTTTATTCAAAAATTAAAAATTCCACCAAGGAGTTTCAGAATAAGAGAATAAGAAAAGTTCAGAAGCTGAAAAGAAAGGTAAAATAAAGCGCAGAATACTTTTCAATGCTTCCTTATATTACTTAATAAATTAGTAACAAAATTATATTCAACTTTCCATGGCGGGAGAACAACAAATACCACAGATTAAACATGACCTGCACATAAAAATAAAGTTCATTCATTTTAAATAGGTAAGTACTTTAAATTCAAAAAAATCTGAAATCTAATGCTCATATTCATTTCAAGTATTTTGAAGTTCAGTTTTAAAAATAAAACATACGTTTGTCTCAATTTAATACTAAAGAGAAAATGAGACAAAGATGAGACGACGATGTACTTCTAATTTTAACTTTGGAAATTCGTGCCATTTTAATACGGCAACTCTCCGACTGATATCTAAAAACAAGAAGTTTGTCTTATTACCAATTGTACTGTTTTCTCATAAATGTTTTGTAAAACGTTGTATTATACACGTGTGGATATTGGTATTTACAATCATGAGACTATAGTACACCCACTCGTTTGTAGAAACCAACTTACTGCACTAATATCATAAACTATTACAATGAAACTACTGCATTTTATTACTTTCCTAATGTTTTGCATCTGTTTCCATGTATTCAAATGTAAAGGAAAAAGAAACAACTTTTACAATCGAATATCGATATCTCTAAATGGTTGGTAACATCTCTAGCACACACTGGCCACCTACCGGACGATAGCTGTATTCATATGTCTTAATTTAAATGTCAAAAATCAAAATATAATGTACCTATACGTTTGCTATTCAAAGCTAGATGACGTCACTGAGCCATGGGATCACAGTTTTTCTATGACATTACTTCTGATAGCCGCTCTATTGTATCTTTAATCTCTTTGATGATTAACATTGACCTATGTGCTTATAAAATTTGAGGGTTTCCCTCCATTTTCATGGGACCCATAATCAGATTTTGACTTGGTGACAATGGGACCACCTCGGGCCTCGGGAGTATAGGCTTTCGAATAAAAAAATAATTTTAAAAATCGGTCCACAATTGGCGGAGAAATCGGTGAACATACATGACATAAAAAAAACATACAGCCGAACATAGAACCTTTTAAAAATAGAATACTGTAGATACAGTATTCTATTTTTAAACGACTTCTTCAAAAAGTTCTTCTTCAATCTTTACCGTGTTATTTGTGTCATTGTGATAAATAACTACTTAAATATGTGGTGACAAAATCAGTGGTAACAACTGGGATTATACGAAAAAGTGTACTCTAACCTAACAAACTGCATAAATGAAATTATAAGTAGGTTTTTTTGTAAGTAATGAAATCGTACTGGACCCCCAAATCAATGAATTATTAATTAGGTAATAGCACATATTTTATTACCTCTAGATCAGATTTTGAACGGCTTTGTTTCGTCATTCTTGAAAGTCGTCTTTGTGCTAAAAATAAGTAGGTAGGTAATTATTATAATTATAAGGTAGGTAGGTACACTACACGGTATTCAGGGCCCTAAGTCCCGATTTAGGGTGGTGTAATAAGAATTAGGGAGTTAGGGACCCTAACTAGGGTGACCAGTTTCTGTCTGAACTAAATGAAAGACAATTTAAAGCGTATATCAAAAGCACACTTTGTAAACAAGCTTATTACAGATTAGAAGATTACATTCAGGATAAGAATGCCAGGAAGCATGCTGGTCCTGCTCCATAGGACAGTCAATGTTGTGGACAAAATCAAACTGGTTGCTTTATGAACTTTATAGATGTTCTGTTTCTTTTTGTATTTTTCTGTTAACTCACACACTGTTAATGAGTGATTCCAATATTTGTAAATGTGCGAGTATCATGTACCTACCTATTTAGAAAATTGATAAGTCTACCTCTGCAAACCCTAGGTGCATGGTCCTCACATGTAAGTAAATTTTTGTATAAGTACTTACCAAAATATTGTAAAAGATTAATTTGAAAAGAGTGAGGAGCTCGTGGCTAAATAATAACAGCAGCACGGGTCGATCTTAAAGGTTAAGCAACGCTTGCCAAGGTTGGTCTGTGGATGGGTGACCATCTTAACATACCGAGTTTCCTCCGTGCCTCGGAAAGCACGTTAAGCTGTTGGTCCCGGCTGTCATTTGTAGATCTTAGGCAGTCGTTACGGATTTTCAGAAGCCAGTAAATCTGACTCCAGTCTTGCCAAGAAATACCGTGTTACCCAGTTAATGGGTTGCGGAGGTCTGGTAGGCAGCCACTCCACGTAAAACACTGGTATTCAGCTGAATCCGGTTTGACTGGAAGCCGACCCCAATATAGTTGGGAAAAGGCTAGGCAGATGATGATTAATTTGAAAAGAGTAACTATGGAGTTCCTTGTCCATTCTTCTCCATAAGAATCTACCTTTCCCAATGGACAGTAGAGTCACTTTAGAAATTTTTATATTATTTGAAATGTGAATGATGTTCAAAAGTGCCGTTTAATGGCCTAATTGGAATAAACGTTTTGACTTTGACTTTGTCCAAAATGGGGACGCATCCAAAGTTTGGAAATTTCTTATGTCATTGGGAGTCGGTAAGACTCGCCAAGAAACTATCCCTAAAGATATAGATATTGATCCTATGATTAATCATTTAACTGCTTCGTCCAATTTCGATAGGACAATTAAGAAAATACGTTGAATCGTCTTTCATCACCGATCCGACACCCAGTTATTCTCCATTTGTTTTTGGTAAATTTTTCGTCTGTGATGTTAAGAAGAGCATACTGTCGATAACTTCAAATGCAAAAGGAAGCGACTGTATCAGCCGGAAAATGTTACTCTCAGTGCTATACTAATCCTTCTCGTCATCTGCCACATCCTTTTTCTGCATCGAGCGGTATTTTTCCAAGGAAAGGTGCTCAAATAATTCCTTTACCAAAAAAATCCATTCCCACATCCTTTTCCGAATACCGTCGTTCCTGTCCAAAGTCCATGAAAGATTAATAGTAATAATGAGGTGCTGTGCGTGTCAGGATACTGTCTCTGTTTCAGGACCTGGAACCAACCGTGAACGTCTCGGTCCAACGATTGTCGGATCAGGTTATCCAACGTAATCATAGGTTGGACGATGCCGCACTTGGAAGGCTGTGCTCAGAGGAGCAAACTTATCATCTCAACCTTGACACAGACCGCGGTTCTGGCGACAGCTAGTGGCGCGATCACACGCGCGTCTGGCATCTCAATTCCAGTCTTCTTTAGAGCCTGGGTCGCTATCACAGATTCTAACAACGGGCGTTACCCACTTGCTCCATATTTTTTATATTATTTGAAATGTGAATGACGTTCAAAAGTGCCGTTTAATGGCCTAATTGGAATAAACGCTTTGGCTTTGACTTTTCGTAGAGTGCATCTATTTTTTACAACTCCAGTACCCTCATGAGCCATGTATATGGCACAGAGTCGTAGGCCTTCTTGTAGTCTATCCAACATGTCGAGAGATCCTTGCGGGATCGACGAATATGTTGGCTTATGGACATGTCTATGAGGAGAAGCTCCTTAGTACCTCGGGACCCCTTCCTACATCCATTCTGAGAGGCGGACATATAGTAATTGAGTTAGACTCATTGGATGAATATAAGAAGTTTATAGACCTATCTATAGTTCTTGGGTTCTGCGGGACTACCGGTCTTATGGAGCAAGTGGGTAACGCCCGTTGCTAGAAACTGTGATAGCGACCCAGACTCTAAAGAAGTTTTTCTTCGTTTTCCTTGTTTCGTAGACAGAAATTTCATAGAATATCGTTTCGCAGAAATTTTTGCACATAATATTTGGTTGTTGTAATTTTATGTCAAATATTATGATTTCAAAGACTATTTACTTGAATGAAACCTATTTCACAGAAACACAATTCAATGAATTTCATGATAATTTTTTTTTATTTAACAATCTTATCAAACAGTAGAATTATTTTTTAACGAATATTGTTTGTCCGGTGTTTTATTCCACAGTATTTTATACTTCAGTGAAATGTAATTATAATTAAATATTATTGTTTTATAATCTGTCCATGGCATACTTTTAAGATGGCAGAATTTTATTTGGAATAATTAAACTACACATATTGCCATTTATTTAAAATATCATTTAACCAAAATAAAATATAATTAAAAAAGAATGTGACAGAAATGAATCGCTGTAAAACCGACCCCACGTAGTCTTGTCTGCCCTACCCCTAGAGTGTAATTTAAGCCCGCAGCGCCGGAGCCGTGACAGAAATCATGCCTGCAGCATGTTGCATGCTTGCCTGCATACTGTGTTGCTTGCTTACATTCTGCATGTTGCCTGCTCGTTTGCGTGCTGCATGCTTGCTTGCTGCATGTTGCATGCCGCTTGCTTGCTGCATGCTGCATGTTGCATGATTGCTGCATGTTGCATGCCACATGATTGCTTCATGCTTACTGCAATCATGTTGCATGCTTGCCTGCATACTGCATGCTTGCTTGCATTCTGCATATTGCATGGTCGCTTGCATACTGCATGCTTGCTTGCATTATGCATGTTGCATGCTCGTTTATGTGCTGTATGCTTGCTTACTTACATGCTGCATGTCGTTTGCCAATTCGATGTTATCACAAATGCTTTTTATTAAACAAAAAATACAATTTAAAAATATTAAAAAATATATATATACAATGAGATTAAAAATACAAATATCATTAAAATTCAATAAAAAAACAATTAAAATAAAAGATAATTACAAATTCAATACCCAATAAAAATGCAATTCAAAATAATTAGATTAAATTAAAAAAAAAACAGAATAAAATTAAAAAATTACAATAAAAATACAATTAGAAATTAAAAAAAAAAAAAAAATTACAAAATCAATTAAATTAAAATACAATAAAAAAACTTAAAATTCAATAAAACTTATCTAAGCATTTTCAATGCACTTCTGTGCCACTCCTGTGAACTTCGTCAGGCTGCAGTGAAATATTTATCTACTTCTTCCGAAATAGTGTTTAAAAATCTTAAGGCGCGTGATAAGGGGGCAAACTTGTTAAGGTTAGTCCTAGAGGATGGCTCCAGTAGCGTAGGCGTGGGGCGACGTGCGCCCCCACAGCCGGGCGGCGCGCGCAGCCCCAGCTCTGCTAACAGATCGGGGTGGTGAAGCCAACCGCGCAGCACCCGGAACACGAAGCTACACAGAGCGACGTCCCACCGCACCGCCAGCCTGCTGTACCCTACCATCCCAATTACGAAAAGACTCGGGTACATGAGCGGGAAGAACGGATAGACGCCGTACTGCTTATTAAACAAAAACCGAGTAAATTTGTTTTGGATTCTTTCCACCATAACACTGTACTTAGCCTCATGGGGGTTCCAAACGATAGCACTCGTTTCAAGACGGCTCCGTACCAGCGCATTGTACATGACTCTAACCAATGCCGTATTCTGAAAGTCTTTACACTGCCTAAGTATAAATCCAAGATTTCGGAAGGACTTGCCGCATATGTCTAAGATATTCTCACGAAACCTTAACTCTGGAACCATCTCCACCCCCAAGTCGCGCACATGCGTGACTCGTGACATAACCGCGGCTTCCATCTCATACTGATGTAGCAGAGGTTCCCGCGCAAGAGTGTAGCTCATAATACTGCATTTGGAAATATTAAAACACAACTTATTATCTACACTTCACTGCACTACCCTATCAATATCCTGTTGAAGCCGTTCACAGTCCGAAGTATGTGCTACAGACAGGAACAACTTGAGGTCGTCTGCGAAAAGCAGACACTTTGCCTCCTTTACGACTTCTGGGAGATCATTGACCATCAGAATGAAGCCTAATGGACCAATGATGCTACCCTGACTCACACCCGAAAACGTTAAATAAGGTTTGGAGACATTTCCACCATATTCGACGTACTGCCGGCGATTGCCAAGGTAGTTCGCGAAGAATTTGTGAGATGGTGCGGCAATGTTGTAATTTTATAAGAGGATATGCATTTTGTCCAACGTTTAGAAACTGTCAGTTGATAAAATGTTTTTCTTGGTTACAAGTTTTATGTTAACTACTCATTATGCGCATAAATAATATTTGATTTGTAATTCTATGATATCATAAACATATCGATATCGAAACAAAGTTTGTTTGTAACAAAAATCTATGATTTAAATTTATTCAAAGTAGGTAAGTGTTCTGCGTATTGATTATTCAGAACTCACCAAACAGCGGTAATTTCTACCTATAGTGCCGGCCGCCGGAGCGAGTATTGCGAGTAAAAGCCCGTCGCAAAAAAGCACTAAACTTTTCACTACTCGCTACTCGCTGATCGCTGGCGGGTAGGCAAGTGCCTTCGGGTCCTCAACTCCTTAATTCTTATTACACCACCCTAAATCGGGACCAAGGCCCTGAATACCGTGTAGTGTAATAAACGCTTTAGTCGCGCTCGATAGTATAAACATGCATAGGTTATATAGATTAGAGGTACACTTACTAGCATTTTTTTTCTTTTTGCTCGCAATTGTGATATCGCTAGGTGACTTTCCAAATTCTAGGGAAGCGGAGCCCTCGTCTCCTTTAAGTGGCAATATGGTTTCCCATGACTCTACGATTGAGTCTAGCATTGAATCGAACATCATTGTAATTAATTCATTTCTCACGGAACCCCTGGGACGCATTGGTATAGAATTTACAGAACCAACTGGTAACGGTACAATGTGGCCTTGCGTCGTCGGCCCCTTTTCTTGGTCCAAATCATGTCCTTGGTTCACAATCAGAGAACTGTCTCGGCGTGTAATTGTTCGCTGTGAATCTAAATAAAACATGACTTCTAAAAACGTAATATTAAATGGCAAACAGAAGAACAAGTAGTGAAACTCAATATAACATTAATTAATTCAACCACTGTCCTCTAAACCACTGACATGTTTGACTCTAAACGTCGACAAAATCATGTCATTACCTATGTCAAAATAAAAAAAAAGTTTGCCTATGCATGGTTTATTTTAGCTATGAAGATTATAATGGGCGATGCCAGTCATTGAAGAATTAATTAATTAGGTCTAAGTACTTACCTACCTTTTGGGGTGGTTGGGATTTACCTCCTCGCGGTCCACCCCGGGCAACGGTACCACAGGCTTGCCTGTGGTATGGCAGAACTATCCCACTTAAAGCGGTGGTAGGCTTCGCAAGAAGCTGCCTGGCTCGCGACCACCATCCCCCCGATGTCACCAGGCGCCAAGCAGCTTGCTGTGTTCCGTCAGTGCGCGGGAGTGCCAGTGCCTTTGGGGGAGAAGGAGATTGTCAGTCGTTCTGCTCAGAACCGGTCTTGGTTGCTGGGCTGGGCTTTCCGGGTAACTCATTTTGGAGGGTAGCTGGATCCGAAGCACGGTGCCAGCCGTTGGCCGACCGCAGTTAGTAGGGTCTAAGTAGCATGCCAGCCACATGTAAAAGGCTGTCCCGCCAACTAGCGAAAAATCCCAGTGTGCTCCACCGTGCCAGCCAGCGACTGGATGGGAGGACTCGGTGGCCATATCCGGGGAGGTTCGAACGTCCCGTCTCCGCAGTCTCTAAATAAGATCCCCAAAGGTTACTTTAGCTCTAGTGTTCCACTTAGTTCACTGAATAGCGCCTCGACAGTTCTAGTCGAGGCGATACTGGAACTCCACAGTTCCAGTATCTCCAATAATTTGGTTGATTTGTGTGAACAAATCAATCAAATAAAATCTACCACCGAGAAACCTACAAACTAATTATAATTTATTTTACAGTCATTTAAAATATCTTAGGTCCAATAAATTGCACTGTTCTGATTTTTTTGGGGAGATATTGAGACATATGCCAATAGTGGGGTCATGAGGGTCATGCAATATATTTGAGTGAAATTATCTCTTGCATTCAGAGCCACGAATCCGCAGCGCGCAATCCTCGTCGCGTCATTCATTTCTCGACTTCTATGCATATTATTTTTGTCTTTGATATAAATACACTTAGGTGTATTTATTTTCTAATCAACCCAAATAATCAAGAACGTGGGCAGGGTGAAGAAGAGGCTCTTGCCCTTCCTGGGCTAGTTACAAAAAAAAATCAACCTCGCTTCGCTCGCTCTTACATTCTTAGATATCATGTCATACTCGCCGATATTACTTTTATATCTGTATGTATAGCAAAAGAGGATCTTTTCCCCCGGATCTAGGAGAGGGCAAGTTCAGTGGGCACCAAACTCAAATGTTTAAATAAATAAGCCTTCATTTTGGCTTTGCCGTAGTCGGGTAAAAACTTATTCGATGTGGCTGTGCTAAAATTTTCGAGCTCGTTCGCTCGACCTTGAATTTTCCGCTCTCTTGGAGCTCTATTTTTTGCATTTAAGCAAAAAGTAACTCCTAAGTAAACCATGGTAAGGTTTTCTTCCATATCACCAGAACCAACGGTTTCCCATGTATGGTTTAGAAAAAAAAAATGATGTCAATGATTAGTACAATGGGTCTTCGTCGTTCATCCGATCTTCTATATCTATATCTTCTATACATTTAATAAAATCGTAGACCAATCGTGTCTGTACATTGAATATTTTTGCATAAAAATTACATGGAAAAGTTAGGAAAAAGAAAAAAAAAAAAAAATGCTATTTTTGAAATTTTTGTCTTTGTTTGTTTATCTGTGCGTTTGAGGGAGCATCACGCATAAACGACAGATTGGGTTCCAAATTTAGGTACTTAAAATTATTAAGTGATAACCCGAGTAACATTTAGCGTTTATTTCATCAAAATCGACCCACAAAATCAAAAGTTATTGATTTTTTATGTTTAGTAAGAAACTTCCTAATGTACTCTGTTCCTCATGTATTCTGATTAGAGCGCCATCTATTGAAAAAGATGAAATGCACGAACACATTTATAAAACACCAAAACAAATTGTTGAGTTATATGTGAAACTTTTAATACGTGGCAAAATAAAATTGAACATTTTTATACCTTATCGGTATTTATCATAACAATCAAAATATATTGAATTTTTAAGTTTTGTAGGAAACTTCCTAATGTATTGTGATTAGGCAAAGCGCCATCTATTGAGAAAAATAAAATGCATAAAAGCATGAATATTACCCCAAAACACATTGTTGAGTTATTTGTGAAACTTTTATACGTAGCAAAATAAAAGTGAACATTTTAATACCTTATTATTGTCACACGGGCTTTTTATTTAACGTCTTCCGGTGCTAAACATTTAGTCAGTTTACTTACTTGGTCGATAGATGGCGTTGCACTGATGAAGCGTTTTTCTGAATTGCGGTGTTAAGATTTTCTGCTGGAGAACGACCGTCTGACGTCAGACTTTCAAGACCTTTTAGAGACTCGTGTGAGTCTCTAAAAGGTCTTGAAAGTCTTCGTTAGGGATTAAAATCGCTAAAATCTCTAAGTTGTCTCTAATTGGATTCGTTAATTGTCCGTTTATCGTAGTCTTGAATTGGTTTGGTTCTTGCGAAGTTCTAGACGGTTCGAATTGCGGATCAGGCCTGTAGGGTTCCGTACCAAAAATGTTGACGGGACCCTGTGCTAAGCCTACGTACACGATTGACTCCGTTAAGAGCGAAGCAACGAACGGTTCGAATTGCGAAACAAGGCTAATAATAATAGGGTGCAGTACCAAAGGTGGTGACAAGGGACCCCATTACTAAGCCTCCGCGATCGATTCTGAATTCTGATTCGTGCGGAGTATCAGACGGTTCGACTTAGTAAACGTAGACGTAGTTAAAGGAACCCTGTTTATTAATAAGTCACCGCTGTCCGTCTTCCTTCAGTATATACGTTTTATTTGTGTTTCGCTAATTTAAAAATGCCCTCTAGAAAAAGTTCGAATCTTTCACAATATAGCAAAAAGGCTAAATATATGAGACTAAGTGGGTCTCAAGGAACAGCAGAAGATCGAGGAGCCAGAATTACTGTAGCTAGAAAAGGGTTTTTCTGTTCTGTGGGTACCAACACATACTATTAAATCAAACAGAAAAAAAAATACAGAACAATCGCTTATAATTAAAAAAATATTGTTTTGTTTCATTGTATTTGGAATACTTCACATACACTTTTTAGCAAAAAAATCGAAACGATTAAGTTAATAAAAAAAATGAATGTGTAACGTGGCAACCCCGAGTTATAGGGTTAGGTGTTAATGTTGGTCGCCCTGGTAGCGGCGACCAATCCGATGATCGCGGGGACAAGGATAAGGTTGGCTCCCCCGCGTCGTTTGACCAATCCCGTGACGCGAATTCTCCCGCGCGTCTGGTTTCTGGCGCCACTGTTGCCGCACGGCTTACGTGCCAAAAACAGGGAACGACGCAATGTATGGCGCGAAGAGTTTCAGGTCGGACACGTAAAGTGCCGCCGGCCAGCCTTGACTTGTAAAAAACTTTTTCTAAGTTCCTATGCTCCCTGCTGTATTTTGTTTTTTTCACTCTTGTGCTCTTAAGCGTGTAATTTTAATAATTAAAGTGCGTAACGTTTACGTGCGGATATTTTATTTCTATGGGATATTATAACCTATTGAAAATTAATGTTTTAAATAAAAACCCGCTAAGTGCAAGTTGGACTCACACACGAAGGGTTCCGTAGCATAAACCGAAAATTTCAACTGTCTACCTATTACGGTTCTTGAACTACAGTCCGCTGTCAGACAGACAGACGGACTGAAGGACGGACGAACGTACGAACAGCGAAGGCTTAGTAATAGGATTTTGTTGGTTACCCTTTAGGTACGGAACCCTAAAAGTTAAATTTCTTTAGCTATCGTTTTATGTTCAACTGGTATGTTTTTACCCATTACGAATTTTTTTTTTAAATTAATGTAAGAAACAAAGACCTTAAACGAAAAAAAATATTTAAAAAGTTTATTTGTGTAGGATTCATGACCGGGGTTCTTGCTAGCCCATAGCCATAATACTGACTGAGGTTTTCATTTACAATTCCTGTAGTTTGATCACTGTGGCATTGTCCTGTATAAAATTACCTCTTCGCCAGTACCTAATGTGCGTAGGGTACCGATGGTGCTCTAGTCTAATGACGGTAAGGGGGTCCAGACACAAAAGCAAGTTCGATTTTTACATCGACGCTTATGCCTTTTCAAACCGTCTAAGAACCGCCACCGTAACTGACTCTTGCCTCAATACAGTACTTTTTTTTTATAAGGATGGGAAATCATCAAATAACTCCTTCCGCTCTGGGTGGAGACTCAGGTTCAGACTCTTACTGACTAAAACCCATCCGTGTTACTCCTAGTGAGCTTTGCGTTCCAGAGCTACGGTACCTCTTTCGAACAGATTCCGCAGCCCCAGCAGGCACCTGCCCTACAGGGCAGACCTCCACCGTATGCTCCACTGTGTCCTCCGTGCGATTCTCACAGTGTTGACACCCGGGCGAGTCCTCTCGCCGAATCCGAAACAGGTATCTCCCGAAACAACCATGTCCGGTGCGTCCGGATACGTCATTGTCGACCCGACGCCGATGTGAAGCCCTCCTACCGTTATTTGAGATCCCGATGGTGGCCTGTTCCGAGAACCATGAAAGCACATGGCTTCGGTCTTGTGTAGGGCCACCTCGAGACCCAAATGCCGGATTCTCTCAACGACTATCGCAACCCCGCGTGTCATAGCGTCGACCGCCGCCTGATGCGACCCCCCTGCGCCAGAACCAGCGTATCATCAGCGTAGCAGACAACGCTGACGCCGCTAGGGAGATCGGCGTGCAGCACCCAGTCGTAGCCGATGTCCCACAGAAGCGGCCCTAGAACCGAACCCTGTGGAACACCGCACGACATCTCTCGCCGGTTCCACTCTCCCAGGTGACCGGGGTAGATGACAGCTCTGTCCGTCAAGTAAGCCTCGACTACGCGACGGAGGTAGGTCGGCACCCGGTGATACCGAAGTGCCTCCCTAATGCAACTCCAGGGAAAGAAAGAAAGAAAACTAATTTATGAGGCAGGGCAGAGTGTTAAAGGCATTGGCGATGTCTAGAGACACCGCCAAGACGACTCCACCCCGGGAAATCGCGTCTCCCGTCGAGAGGGCTCTCACGCGCATGATGGCGTCCAACATCGAGCGGCCCGTGCGGAAACCGAACTGGTTTTCCGCCAGATCTGGCCCCACCCTCACTAGGTTCGCGACGAGGCGGCTTGCAATTGTTCTTTCAAAGAGCTTGCCCACCTCATCGAGCAGCACGATGAGCCGGTATGCGGACGGAGAGTCCGCAGGGCGCCCCGGCTTCTTAATGAGGACCAGTTTTCCCGTTTCCCAACGAAGTGGGAACTCCCCTCTCCAAGCATGCGCTTAGGAACCCTCTTAGTCGAGGCCTTCGCTACTTTGTACTCCTCGTACAGCTCCGCCTCTCTGACCTGCGCATCTGGAGAGTGGATGCGGAGCCTGTGGTGCCTGGTGTACCAGCGCCGTGCGGCAACGCATGCCTGACGCAGCGTCGCCAGCTCTTGCGACTTGAGTACACCTGGCGGCGGGCGCGTCCTGGCTTAACCCGGGGCATTGCCACGTCAAAAATATCGGGCATTGCCTCCTGGAACCACTCCGTTTCGACGTCGGTGTCAGCAGGCCTGTCCGGAGGTGACACCCAAGTCTGCACGATCGAGGCTTCCAGGAGGAGCTCCCAGCCCAGCTGCTTCAGCGCCCACCGCGGACCACTTGGGGCCTGCCGGACTGGCGCGGTTGAGGTCTGGGTGGAGACGTCAAACCGGATATACCGGTGATCGGAATAGGTCTACCACCTCCTCAAATACGCTCCAGTCAATGACACGCGGTGACAGAGCAGGGCTGGCGAACGAAATGTCCACCACGGACTCCCCTTGCATCCGCACACACGTAGGGACACAACCCCGGCTTAGAACGAACAGGCCGGTCTCCAGAGCCCAGTCCTCCACCATCCTTCCCCGCGTATCCGTATAACGGGAACCCCAAGCCAAGTGCTTGGCACTGAAGTTCCCGAGGACGATTACGGGGAGGGAACGACGAAGGAAGTTTTGGAACTCGGCGAGAGTTCGGTTCGGGGATAAGTACACTCCTACCACGACAATGCCCCTGAACCGTGCTGCTACGCACCCCTGTCCTCTCCTGACGCTTTCCGCAGCGGCTGACGAAATTAGGGCCACTGAGCCGTTCAAATCCTCCATCCAGCCATCCCTCGGCGGGACAAAGTAGAGCTCAGCGACCACGGTGATGTTAATCACCGCCATGTGCCATGCTCTGGACCAACAGGTCCTGAGCGGCGGCGCAGTGGTTGATGTTCGCCTGGAGAAGGCGTAATGGAGCCGTTAATGGCACTCCATTTCTGCCTCCTTCTGAGTACCTTGTGAGGACTCACTCGCGGCAACCGAAGCGACGGCAGTGGCGGCGGCGGCGGCGGCAGGGACGGCGGTTGTGGAGGGCTTATTTTTGCCCCCGGCTTTGGTGCGTGGAGCGCAGGCTTTGCCCCCAACCCAGTGATCGACCGGCTTGCCAGCTACCGCACATACAACGCAGTGAGGCGTGGCGTTACACGAGCTGGCTTTGTGTCCGGGCTGACCACAGTGGAAACAAAGATCGCAACACCTCCTCCTCGTCTCGATTCAGATGAAACATTTTGTAAACTGACAAAGTAGTTGGCAGCGGAAGACGTTAAAAGAAGGTATGTTACGATTAATAACTAAAAGGTATTCATTAATTAATATTTTACTATTACTTTGGTACGTATTAAAAGTTTAACAAATAACTCAACCATTTGTTATGGTATTATTTTCATGCTTTCGCGTATTTATTTTTCCTCAATAGACGGCGCTCTGACTGATCAGAAAACACTAGGAAGTTCTTCAAGGAAGTAAACTCTAAATGTAACACGCCAATAGTCGTGGAAACAGGATCTACGCTCCTCAAGAACGATATCCTGAAAATGGCTAAGAACTTCAACATAAAATACAAGTCCAAAGTATGCTGTAAGCATTTAGGCTTCAAGACGCACGAGGATACACCAATATTCCTGTCTGAGCTTCTGACCGCCAAAGGCTCTCGCTTATATTTCCTCACACGAAATCTGAAAAAATCCGGCGCTTATAAATACTGCTGGACTGCATATGGCAAGGTACTAGTAAAGCAAGATGACCAGGCCCAGACCTTAATTATTAGAAGTGAAGCACAAATACAGCAGCTAATGCAGAATATGTGACTATTTGCTGTTAATTATCTTCCTGAAATATTGGTTAACACAATTATTTTATCGGTACCTACCTGCTCTAGTGTTTTCTTGATCATAGTTCTACGGAATATTATCATTTCATACTTAGGTAGTAATATTATTATAGTAGTTATAAGATACTTTTTTTAGGTTGTTATATAGGTTTAAGCACTCACACAAATACTCAGTCCCATAAATTATTCACAATCCTTAATACTAACTCATACATAACATCATCATACAAAACTCCAACACAGGTCACTAAAGTAAATAAACACACACGCCTAAAAACATAACGAAATATTTGTTTATATATTTTACATTTTGAATGAAATAGCAACAATTTTAATACTACACAAACAATTAGGTACACTTTGTTGCAATACATTGCACTCGCCTATCTATCAGGGTTATTAACTACGTTCGAGCTGCGACTATAATTCTACTTAAAAATATTCTTTATGAGTAACACAGTTCAAACGGTTAATGAACTAGATAAAATTGAAATTTCGAGTTCAATTGAATGCCATCCGTCGATATTTCTAATCATATTTGTGTTAATAAAAATGATTTAACTATAATTTATCGTCATCGCTTACCATCAGGTGAGATGGTGGTCAAGCGCGTGCCTATTAATAGTAAAAAAAAAAATGTCAGAACATAAGGAGTATATACCTACTGCAATTTTGATGATTTTATTATTACGTTGTCTACACTTAAATTTGAAACAGACTTGATAATTTTAACGGAATGTAGATTAAATATGAATAAACCTATACCACAACTGGCCTATTATCAGTCTTATGTCACAGTTCGCCAATACAATCAAAATGATGGGGTAGTGATATGCCCAAAAAAATCGTTAAAACCAAAAATTCAAGAAATAAAATTATCACAGGTCTCGTGTCTTCAAGTGGATATTTTAAATACCACTGTGCTATGCATATATCAATCGCCGGCAAACACAAATATTAACAATTTCTTAGACTCACTCAGTTCACATTTGGATAATATAGACTCGCAAAAAGACTTAGTAATTGGAGATATAATATTAATATTCGACCCAAAGAAACCGAGGTGCCTAATTACCAAAATAACCGCCTAAATTATCTTAACACTCTGTCAACCTATGGCATATTGCCAGGTCATACACTACCTACCAGAGAACAAAACTGCCTAGACCATTTCATGCTACGAATCAACGGGAAAAAAATAAGTGCATCAGTTGCTATCTTACAGACTTCTATCACAGATCATTTCACTACATTTTTATCACTATCCAAAACAAAAAATTATAAAATTGTACACAAAAGTGTTACCACCCTAAACTTTGAAGAAGCATTAATTTATTTACAAAACAAAAACATACAGGAATTGATGTTCTGCAACGATCCTAATGCACTAACCGACAAACTTATTGAAAAACTTACTGAAACTATCAAGAATAATACTACAATCAGAAATATTCCCAGTAATAAACGTATCATCAAACCGTGGATAACCCCGGGACTACTCCGATGTATAAAGAATCTTAATAAACTACAAAACAACTCACGTACTGAACCACATAGCGAAATTCTAAAAATCACATAATAGCCGATATAGAAACCATTGTAATTACCTCATTATGAAAATTAAGAGAAAATATGAAAAATAATTACTAGCTAACTCAGTCACCAACACGAAATTATTATGAAAAAATATTAAATCAATAATTCATACCAATAAAACCAAAAACCATAGTGCAGAATTACTAAACATCAAGCCTACTCAGACTGAGTCAGTACTACCTACGACTATTTCGCAAATATAGAAATTTAGGCCAATCCTATTTAACAGCTTGTGGAAAAACCATAGAGGAATATAATGGAAAAACTATCGGCAAACGTCAAATGAAGGAACTACCTTATTGTCGAAATAAGTGTTGAAATAATTCACAAAGAGGTTTGGAATCTTGGCTCTTATGATTTAATGTAATTTAATAAATTTCTTATGAAATGAACGCTGCCCGCGTTCATTTCATCTTTGATTACCATTCGAGAGAAAAAAACCGATCGTCGTCGGGTCGAAGACCCTAGTTTATAAAAAAATAGACAGTGGACTTATACGTATCATTTTAATGTCAATAGTGAAAAAATATCTGTGTGTCAAAGTTGCTTTCTAAAAACCCTATCAATAAGTGATAATTTTGTAAAACTGATCGGTTTGAAGAAACGTGGCACCTCGAGTGGAATTATACCAACAGACAAACGTGGAAAGAACACACCAGCAAACAAACATTCCGAACAAAAAATTCAAGAGGTGATTAATCATATTAATTCGTTTCCGCTATATGAAAGTCATTACACTAGACGTAGAAGCACCCGCAAATATTTACCATCGCATTTAACTATATCAAAAATGTACTCTCTTTATTCAGAATCACATGAAAATCCTGTGAGTGATAAGATATACCGCAAAGAATTTCATAAATTGACCTTAAGTTTCAAAAAACCAAAAGTGGATACTTGTCACACATGCGACCTGTTTAATTAAAATGAAATTAAATATTGCACCGGACGAGACCATAAAATAGGCCCTTGAAAAAGAACGCGACTCTCATCTGCTAGCCGCTGATATGGCGTACAAAGAGAAGCAGTGTGATAAAAATATCGCAAGTTCAAATAACAGAATCAAATGCCTGACTTTTGACCTACAGCAATGCTTGCCAACCCCAGCTTTACAATCACCTGTAGCCTTTTATAAAAGACAACTTTGGACCTTCAACCTTAGATACTATTCATGACAACGCAACTGGAATGTCAACGTATCACATGTGGCATGAGGGTATTTCGGGTCGCGGTGCTAATCAAATAGCCTCTTGTTTGTTTGCATATTTACGAGAACTACCTGAAGAAATCTCAGAAGTGATATATATTGTACTCTGACACTTGTGGAGGACAAAACAACCAAGGATGTTGATCCAGATATACGAGATTCAGAAGAGAATGACTGCTAATTTTTGAGTTTATTGCATGCATTGTATTATAATTTTTTTAATTAAAAATGATAATTATTCATAGTTTGTTTTAAAATCCTAAAATAAAATAAATAGTCAAATAATTATATTACACTTAAGTCACAATTTCTTGATGTTCAAAAAAACTTAAGTTAGATATTTCACTAAATAATAAATAAAGCCTAAATAGCTATACTCTGATATGTAACTAGTTCATAATTGTGTAATAGTAAATAATAAAAAACAATAGCCGTAGTAAATTTTTTTCACACCAATCGAATTAAACCTCCTCCTGTAAAATTTTTGTATGCAAAAAAAATTTACTTAAGTGCTTATGGCTTCAGACCCATCTCGGTGTTGCCAGCCCTGTCTAAAGTAATAGAAAAATTATCCAACACAAGACTAGTAAATTATTTAAATAAGTTTAAAATTATATCTGCAACACAATTTGGCTTTAGGCGGGGAGTTTCCACTGAGGATGCAGTTGGTGCCCTCACTTCGCTAGTAACTGAACATTTAGATGCAGGGAAGAAATGCCTCACGGTATTTCTTGACCTAAAAAAAGCTTTTGACATCGTTTCTGTTCCCACCTTGGTGACCAAACTGGAAAAACTTGGAATAAGGGGAACTCCTCTAAACTTTCTTAATGACTATCTTACAAACAGGAAACAGAGGGAAAAGATTGGAGGGTATATTAGTGATGATGCTGATGTGTCGTTTGGTGTACCGCAAGGTAGTGTTCTGGGTCCCACACTATTTACAGCTTACATTAACGATCTCTGTAACCTAAAAGTTGAAAATGCAAACATATTATGATATAAGCATCGTGCTGGTTGGCGACCAGATGAAAGGGCCCGATGGTCATTCCCGGGGGGGCTCGGGCGTCTTCGCAGTCTCCAGACTAGTCCCCCAAAGATGTTGTCCTGTCAGGGCGTGCCCGAGTGTTAGCAGCATGGAACCTCATTTGACTTCCTTCTCCTCAACCTCAATCACCTTTTATATGAACAGGGAAAAAAAGAGAAAAGCTGTACAGCGGCAGCACGCCCTTTCGCATAAAGTGCATCTCTCTAACATACGAGGTCTGCACTCAAATCTCGCTGCAGTCCATCACAACCTTGAGACCGAGAAACCAGCGCTCTTGTTCCTGTCGGAGACGCAGATCGGATGTCCGTCGGACGTGTCATACCTGTCTAACCCAAGGTTTACCCTGGCTTTAGTGGACACAGGCCTAGACAAAATTGTCTACGCCTGCGTCTACCGTTCGCACAGCGGTGATTTGGAGACAACTGGGCTTACACAGCACTTGAGTGAGGCGGCGGATGCGGCTCAGCAGCGGTACCCTTCTGCCCCATTGGTGTTACTGGGGGACTTCAATGCCCACCATCAGGAGTGGCTCTTCCCATACCAGTGCACAGACCATGTTGGACGAGAGACGCAAAAGCTAGCGCTTGCGTTAAATCTTACCTAGCTGGTCCAGGGGGCATCGAGGGTGCCCGATGTTGATTCGCACACTGCCAATTGCTTGGACCTTTTGCTGACAACAGATCCAGACCGCTATTCGGTGTCGATTTCTTCACCACTGGGTAATTCCGACCACTGTCTGGTGAAGTCTGTATCCGTCTACTCCCCGCCCGATCCTAGCACAAGAGGCACTCGGCGGGTTTGGCGATACAGGTCAGCAGATTGGGATGGCATGCGATCTTTTTTCGCATGTTACCCTTGGTAGCCTACTTGCTTTTCTTCCACTGATGCTTCGTCGTGCGCGGACGCCGTGTCGGATGTGTTACGGAGGGGAATGGAGTACTACATTCCGTTCTCTGACATAGCAAAATCTGGCGAAGCTCGTCCTTGGTTTGGTGCCGAGTGCACTAGGCACTAGCGGTCTCCCTTGACATCTCGAAGGCCTTCGACAGGGTCTGGCACGATAGCCTTATTGGTAAGGTTCCTTCCTTCGGTCTGCCCGCCGGTTTGTGTGATTGGATCGCAGATTTCCTGAGGGATCGGTCTATCCGAGTGGTCATAGATGGCTGCTCGTCTGGACTGCTGGATATTAATGCCGGGGTTCCTTAGGGGTCGGTACTTTCGGCAACACTGTTCCTGCTGCATATTAATGATCTGCTTAAACCCGGTACCTTTAGGTATGCAGATGACAGCACTGTTGCTGAGAGATACGTGTCCGACGCACGAGCTGGTGGGTCGCAGATCCGGTTTCTCCGGGAGGCAATGGTTCAGCGCTTGAACGTGTCCTTACAGGCTGTCTCTGAATGGGGCGATGCCAATCTGGTCAAGTTCAATGCTGCTAAGACCCAAGCGTGTCTATTTTCCGCCAAAAGGAGCCAATTCTACCGAGCTCCATCTTTCCAAGGTGCAACCGTGCCGATAACCGACCAACTTGAGCTTCTTGGGGTTACATTAACATCTACTCTCAATTTTGGCCCTTACATAGAGGCAAAAGCTTAAGTAGCTGCAAAGAAATTGGGGATTCTAGCAAAGGTGAAACGATACTTCACTCCGGAACAGCTGCTTAAACTCTATCAAGCGCAAGTTCGATCGTGTATGGAATACTGCTCTCATCTTTGGGATGGATCTGCCAGATACCAACTTGATGCCCTTGAGTCAATTGAGAAACGAGCCAAGAGGATCATCGGCAATGAGAGGCTCGTCGCGACGAAGCTCCAAAGTCTTGAACATCGACAACGAGTTGCTATAGCCTGTCGGTTTTTTACCGGTTGCATTTTGGGGAATGTGCGACGGAATTGCATAATTTAATTCCGCCAAGCCCGTTCCATTATCGGACCACAAGATGGAGGCGAAGCGCCACCGGTACACGGTGGATATCCCACCCATACGCACAAAACGTTTTGGTAACACATTCATAATGCGTACAGCTAAGGAGTGGAATTCCCTGCCAGAGTCTGTGTTTCCTGATAGCTACAACCTGGGAGTCTTTAAGTCAAGAGTGAATAGGTTATTTCTAGGTAAGCGTGGTCCATCTTCGACATCACATCATCGCTTACCATCAGGTGAGATAGTGGTCAAACGCGTGCCTACCTTTAGTTAAAAAAAAAAATGTTCTTCTACGCCGACGACACTGCTATTGTCTTTCACGGAAACAGCTGGACCGATGTTAAAATTAAGACAGAGACCGGTATGTTCCAAATTGCGACTTGGCTCCATAACAACCTTCTCACATTAAATTACTGCGAAAACTTATGCTTCTCAATTTATAAAAGTTCACAACCAGATAGGGTGTTCAACATTAAAGTACACTCATGTGATAAAGGTTAATAGTTGCGCTTGTCTTTTAATTAATAAAATTTTGGAAACAAAGTATTAAGGTGTATTTATTGACCACAGATTTTCATGGTACTCTCATGTTGAACATGTTACTGGAAGGATTAGAAAATTAGGGTGGATTTTTATAACACTAAGATATATTGCACCTATAAATATAAAAATGAAATCAGGTTCTCACAGAAATTTATTAAATGAAATATATACCTATCTCTCTAGCACAATCTGTTATAGCATATTGTATCACAATATGGGATGGCGCAGCAAAATCAAAGTTTATACATGTTGAGCGAGGACAACGTGCCATAATAAAAATTAGTATTTTAAAAGGATTACATACCCTACTGAAAGTCTTTATCAGGATAGTCGACTGCTTTCTGTTAGAAAGTTATACATAATTTATACCATTCTAAAAAAACATAAGAAATTACCATTTGATCAACACAATAACGAGAAGACGGAAAGATCTCATAGCACAGGTTCCACAAACTAAAACAAAATTTGCTGCCATTCAATACAATAAACTATCATGTCAGCTTTGTACCTAATAGGATAAATAAAAAAATATATATACACAAAAACCTATTCACGAGTGTAAAAAAATTGTAACAAACTGGACAAAGACAATAAATTACGCAGACACTGAGGCATTATTAAATTTAATTTAATTCCAGACAACCATTGATCCATTACATTTATTTTGTTAGTATGAACTTAAAAAACTATGTTAGTACTTTATAACTAAGAGAGACTTAGTCCTCTGGGTGAGGCTTCACATCAGAGGGCCGTCTGTCTTATCGCCTATTACCTTCAGGATGCTGTTACTGCTCCCACGCAATCTGCTTAACAGTGAGTCTGTCTTTTTGCGCCAGATGGCATCAAAGACGTCAGTGCGCGACTCAGCGAATATTGTTGACGCACTGCAGAAACGCGGTAGACGTAACAGCGCCCTGTAGGCATTGTTAAACTGGATGCGCAGAGAATTGTAAGCCCTTTGGGTATATCTGAACCACAGGCTTGCTGAGTACAGAGATGTGCAATACGCTTTGAATAAAGTAACTTGCACTGCATCTGTACATCGAGCGAACCTGCGGGCCAGCATGTTCCCCCGGACTGACAACGCCCTGCGCTCCCTCTCCATGTCTACATCACCTCCAAGATTTTCGGAAACCACGTGCCCAAGATACTTGAACTGGTATACTCGATTAAGAGGAATACCATTGAGCAACACTGGTGGAACATCAGTTGGGCACTTGGTACCCGCCCTGAAGAACATGCACTCTGACTTTTTAACATTATAACTCAGACCGTGTATGGCCGCATACTTTTCACACACGGCAAGTAACTTCCGCAATGCACAAATCGAGGGAGCCAGCAGCACCATATCATCAGCATAGCTAAGGTTGGCCACACTGACACCATCTACGTAGCACCCAACGGACATTCGACTGAGTTCCTCGATCAGCGCATTGATGTATAATTATTATTGCAACACACAAAATGAAACACACACATGCACAACATCACACACAGACACACACAGACACATCATCACATACATTCAGTCAAAAAAGTATCGGGAATGGATGATTTGTTTATGGTTCCAAATTCAAATTTTTGTTTTTTTGTAGTTGTTAGATTAGCACAACTGTTTTCCATTTTGGCGCGGAGTTTGAGTTGCATCTGTTATTTATATTAAATACAGTGCTGGTTTTAGTAATATCATATATAGTGTGTATTGCGAATTTCATAATGGACAAAAATATCGAACAAAGAGTTTGTCTTAAATTTTGCATCGCCAATGGAATTTCGTGTTCGGAGTCACTGAAAATGTTACAGAAGGCTTACGGTGAATCGACTTTATCAAAAACTCGTGCTTATGAGTGGTTCAAAGCGTTCAAAAGCGGTCGAGATGTGATGGAAGATTTGCCTCGCTCTGGTAGGCCGTCAACGTCTGCAACTGAAGTTAACATCGCAAAAGTGAAGGAAATACCTAGTGACTGAAAATCCCCATTCAACTCTGAGAGAGATAGCCGCCGAACTTTCTGTATCTCACGAGTCGATCCGTACCATTTTAACTAATCATTTGGGTATGAAACATGTTGCTGCTCGGCTAGTCCCAAAAGATCTGAATTTTCTCCAAAAACTCAATCGCATGAAAGTCGCTGAGGACATGCTAGAACGAGTCAGTTCGGACCCAACATTCATGAAACGCATTGTTACTGGTGACGAGACGTGGGTTTACGAGTTTGACATGCAAACTAGTCAACAAGCTTCGGAGTGGCGCCTTCCAACTGAACCGAAACCGAAAAAACCACGCCAAAGTCGATCAAAAGTCAAAGTCATGTTGACTGTTTTCTTTGACTATCGCGGTGTTGTGCACTCTGAATTCTTACCGGTAGGTCTAACGGTAAATAAAAATTATTATTTGAGCGTTATGCGGCGTTTAAGAGAGAAAATTCGACGAAAAAGGCCAGATTTGTGGAAAGAAAATTCTTGGATTTTGCACCACGCCAATGCGCCTTCGCACAAGGCTATCATTGTGAACGAATTTTTAACCAAATACTCAACAAATACCATCCAGCAACCATCATATTCACCAGATATGGCTCCTGCTGACTTTTTTCTTTTTCCTAAACTCAAATTACCACTTCGTGGCACCCGTTTTCAATCGATAGAAGACATAAAGGAGAATTCGCGGCGAGAACTGAACTCAATTCCGGAAGCAGCGTTTAAAAAATGTTTTGATGAATGGATTATTCGTTGGCGCAAGTGTATCGTTTCTAAAGGAGCATACTTTGAAGGTGATAAAATAAATTTGGATGAATAACAGACATTTTGTGTATTATTGATCTTTTCCCGGTACTTTCTTGACAGAGTAGTACATAAACATACTGTTAAGATCTAAGGTACTTAATAAACCGTATTTAGCTGTAGAAGAGCGGAGGCTCCTAACACAGGCATTTCTTGCTTAAAAGGAGGCTCCAATCACCAACTAATGTAAAACTTTTTGGATCATAAATAAAGATTTGTATTTGTATTGTATTATTTGCATAGAGCAACACAGGCCACCGGCGAACCGGAGGGGAGCAGCCGTAGACAGAGAATAGATATAGACATGCTCTTAGAATAATAATATTTGTTAAAGTAAGACGACGCATATGCAAAATGTCTATGTGTGAGCAAGACGCAGCATAGTTTTTCTATCTCTATTTGCGTATCGGTTTTTGTTGTCTGCCATCAGTAGTCATTGGTGGCAAACAAATTGTACTGTCAGCGTATTTTCGTTGATAGAAGCTTATTTTGTGTGATTTACTGCTTTAGTGATATTCCAGAAGGTATTATTAAGTGTGTAGTGATGGTGAATTGCAGTATTTACGGCTGTAAAAGCCGTAGTGAACGAAATCAACCAAACATAACCTTTCATCGGTAAGTAGCATTTTTTATCTATTACAGCAAGTAAATCAAAGATTATTGTACTCAAGACTATTTTCTGTCAATAACAAGCAAAGTTTATTGATAATTAACGTCTAAAAAGACGATAAATCCTAACTTGTTTTTCATATTAGCCGGCCAAAGTGTGAGGCAATTTATGTTAGGTTGTTATCTATGTCACTTCATGTCATTTGTAAATTGTCGGATAATAACTTGACGGGGATACCAGCACTTGATTATTTTTACCCCTAAACGTATTTTTCTCTTTAGGTTTCCGAATGATCCATTTTTTTAAAATAAATGGATTGACTGTACGGGCCGAGTTAACTGGCATCCAAGTCGTCACTCCCGTATTTGCTCACGACATTTCGAAGACAGTTGCTTTCGACAGAACTTAAATCGTACCTACTTAAATCCACGTGCGATACCCACACTTTTCATCCAGGTAAAGTAAATATATTAGGTACTTAATTTGTTATTAAGTAACTAAACATCAAAAAATTTAAATATACTAACTCATCTTCTTGATTACATTAGCAGTTAAGGCATTCAGTTCGCGCGCGTACACAATCAAATAGTAATAAATACATACGTTACCCCTTAAAAAGTTAAAAACAAAAACGTGTTATTAATTGATATGAATTACATTACTCGTAGTAGACGTACAACCAAAATAATAAGAACGAGATTACCCACACAATGGGGGTAAAAGTCTAAGTATGGCAATATTAAATGCACGAAGTTGTAATGATGTACTTATGTCGAACTATCGCTATCCCTTACCGTTATACGCTGAGGACTTGTCTATATCTATTCTCTGTCTACGGGAGCAGCCATATGCAGGCGTTCCCCTCTGTCAAAGTATAAGTCCACATGGTCCTACGCCTACAATAAAACTAGTTGCAACCGCACAGGTCACTAGACTAAATCTAGTTGCGTAACGGAATCGACGTCGTAAAAAAATGCCGAATTGTTCTGTATTTTGCTGCAAAAAGAGATCTGCCACGTCAAGTCTACAAAAAGATGGCATTACCTTTCATATGTAAGTAATTTTTAATCACATTATTGCTATTTACTTCTTTTAAATTAAAAAATCTGCAATATTATCAATCGTTTTGTTCGGATTTGTTTACCAACAAAGGCCGCACGTTTTCGTTCAATCGAACGATCGATCGTACGACAAATCCGAGTCTTTTTCCTAGAAGTCGCTGTCGCCGAGCGGTAGTGATGTTGCCGATTTGTTTGTAGATACCTAGTTATCGATGAAAATGGAATTTTTGAGATTAGGTTTTCTGATTTAAATACCCATCATATTGTCGGCTTTATTTTTTTATTTATAGTTGTATACATAAATTAAATATAATACAATACTTACGCGTATTAGCACATTTTATTAAAATTACTCAGTAAGAACGTCAACTAAAATGTATTTTTTTTTAGGTTTCCTAAAGATCCAAATTTAAAGGATACATGGAAGGCATTTTGTAATAACAGACCAACCTGGATTCCCACGAGAAATAGTGTCATTTGCTCAAACCATTTTAAGTCTTCTGACTTTCAAGTGTTGGTGAACAATAGACGGAGATTAGTTGATGGCGCCAAACCAACTCTGACGCAGACCTGTATTTGTTCCGTAAGTTTTATTTATTCATGGACGAGGTAAACGAGCGTACATTCCACATGATTTGATTAGTTTTTTTTTTACGGTGGGTAAAATCATCAAACAGGGGATCATGTTTGATGATTTTACCCACCGTACACCGTACCACCGCCCTTGAGTGGAGCGAGAGGGTATGTCAGACTCTTACGAACTAAACAACCCACCCCGTTCGTTGCCTTTAATACCAGGACCGAGCCTTCTTTTCGAAAGCGGACCTCAATCCCTAGTAATGATTTACTTAGTTGAACTTATTCATAGTGAAATGAAGCGTAGATTTTTACAATTAAAGATATTAAATCTAATTTTCCAGAACCATCAACAAACATTCAATATGCCAGATGAGAGACTATCATCTTATGATGCCATTAATGACACTCGTACTGTTCCTAATTCATTGACATCTCCGTGTAGATCGTCAACTCCTCAAAATGTGAGTTGGTTTTAAATCGTTTATTGTAGAATCGCATATTGATAAAATGGTCATTTCCACTATTTTACTATTGAGATTAAGTAAGCTATGTAAAAATATGATAAGAGCATATTTATTTATTTGTTTTTCAGGCCCAATCAGAGGAAACATCTAAAAAATCTACTTCGGTTCCCACTACTGCACTTACTCCACGAAAAAGAAAAATGCAGCAACAATTAGATTATCAGAAAAAAAAATTAATAGGCTACAAGCTAAAAATCTTTTCTTAAAGAAAAAAGTTGCTGGGCTAGAAGAAATTCTTCAGAGTCTGGATGAAAAAGCTTTGATAGATAAAGAGGAAAGGATGGTCCTGGAGAAAATTGGCGTTGAAGAAGCTGAGCTTATTAAGCGTCAACTAAAGAAGTGTAAAAGTGGGAAGCTCTCACGAGCTAAGTATTCACCAGAACTGAGGTGCTTTGCTCTAACTCTCAACTTTTATTCCCCCAAAGCTTACAAATATGTTCGTAAAACGTTTGGGACGTGTTTACCTGCTCCACGTACTTTAACAAAATGGTATAGTAATATTGATGGACGGCCCGGTTTTACCAAGGAAGCCTTGGCGGCTTTAAAATATAAAGCCGATGCCAATCCACATAGTAAAATTTACTGTACTTTGGTTTTCGACGAAATGAAAATAAAGACACAATCACATGACAATCCAAGCGGTGACAGACGATTTGGGTATATTGATTATGGTTTCGATTTTATAACTGATAATACAGAAGAAGCAACAGATGTCTTAGTATTTCTATTAGTAGGCATTAATACTCCATGGAAAGTCCCAATTGGATATTTTTTAGTAAAAGGTACAAGTGCTAAGTTAAAAGCTCAACTTGTTACTAAAGCATTTGAATTAGTACATGAAACTGGAATAGAAATAAAAGCGTTAACGTGTGACGGCGCAAAGGCAAATTTAGCAATGGCTACAGAACTGGGTTGCTGCTTAGTTGCAAATAAATTGCAAACTACCATATTAGATCCTACAACGGGACAACGGGTTTACTTTTTTTTAGATCCAAGTCACATGTTAAAATTAATTCGAAACACTTTTTGTGACTACAAATGTTTTTACGATGATAATGAAAATAAAATTCAATGGTCATTTGTGGAAGCGTTACATAAAATCCAGGAAGATGAGTTATTTTATATGGCTAATAAGTTAAAAGCTAATCAAATTTACTATAAAACGAAAATAATGAATGTTCGCCTTGCTTTGTTCAATTGTTCAGCGCAAGTGTTGCTGATGCACTTGTGTTTTGCGAACAAGAATTAGATTTGCCAGAGTTTAATGGAGCAACCGCAACTTCGACATTTATTTCACTGATAAACGATATTTTTGATATTTTGGATTCCCGGTCACGTCAAATTGGATATAAAAGAGCATTAAACTTGGAAAACTTTGACAAAGCTTTTAAAAAAATGGACGAAGCTCAAAAGATTTTGCTGAGTTTATCAACTTTTGTAAAAAACCGTAACGGGGAGTCGCGTAAAATGAAATTAGTAGATTCTCCAAGATACACAGGTTTTTTGGGAATTTTGATCTGTATTGAAAGTACCAAAGCTATCTTTCATGATTTAATACAAAGCCAACAAAATGGCCTCAAATATTTGCCACTACACAGAATAAGCCAAGATCATATCGAACTTTTTTTTTCCATAGTAAGGAGTCATGGTGGTTATTGCGATAATCCCTCAAGCTCCCAGTTTGAAGCGATTTATAAAAAAATTCTTGTTAATACAGAAATAACACAAACGGGAAACGGAACGAACTGCATTCCGTTGGAAAAAATTATTATACTAAATTGCACATCTGCACTTGACAAAATTAATGTTTCAACCGTACGACAATACAATAGCAATGACGCTACTAACGAAGTCAATTTTACCAATTTTATTGACGATTTAGTCGATGAGATTGAAGCTCTAACTTTTTTATCCCCGTTTGCGGAAAAAGTTGTGGAGTATATAGCTGGATATGTTATATTCTCGACAAAAAAAATAATTAAATGCGATACGTGCATTAAAGGTTTGCTTGGGCCGCTTGATGAAAAAAGTTTAATTCACCAAAAAAGCAAAGGAAAGTTACTGTATGCCTCAAAAGAGGTGATACTTTTATGCCGGATTTGTGAAAAAGAAATAAGAAGACATTTAAGTGCCGACAATAAACCTACACGATCTTGTACCACACATGAAGTCGTGACACGCTCTTTGAAAAAGTTTATTGGCAAAGACTTATTTCCCTCAATTAGTTATCATTCACACGAAAACGATTTTACAAATCATAACTTGGAACTAGCAAGATTAATCATGCAAAAATATGCTGATACACGAATTTCTTTCTTAATGAAAAAAACAAACCCCCAAAAATGTATTCGTCATATTTATAGAAAACTAATACATTTTAAAAACCAGTGATAGTTCTGTAACAGTACCTATTTTTAATCGCTGGTTTTTATAATGGATTAGCTTAAACTTTTTCCGTCCTATTACAAAAAAAAAATTCGTTAGTCCTAGGTTTAAAACAAGTTTGTTGACTTATTTGCCTAGCAACGGTTTTGTTTATGTCAATTATTAAGATTATATTTCAATATTTAATACAAAATCCATGTATTTAAAATATTTATATATTCAAATCTTCCAGATCCGTCAAGTCAATCATATTAATCTTAATTTGAGACTTGAATCTTTTTTTAAAGAAAATTTCACTAAGGATATACCAACCTTTGAATTTAAGCGTATCACAATCGATACAATTCAGAAAACCTTTATAAAAAACACTAAGGACTTATGGGGTATATCCGTTAAGGTTCTTGGAGACATTATTGATACAATTGCTCCAGTCCTAACAGGCATATTTAATCAATGTATAGCCAGTGGTACGTTCCGTGATCAAGTGAAACTTAGTAAAGTAATACCAATTTTCAAATCAGGTAGTAAGAGTGATCTCTCTAATTATAGACATGTATCTGTGCTTTTTAAAGATTATTCTGTAATACTATCATAATGTAGTAGTTAATACCTAAACTGAAATAAACGTATCTTGTGATTGTAAATGTTTTTTTTTTTTGCATTTAGCCATTTCCTCGCTGAGGTGGGATGAAAAGTTACGTATTGAACTCGAGTGCAAAGATTTTTCACTTTGTGCTCTTTTGATTCTTTCGCTAACGCTCAGGATTCTAATTAATGAATCCTTCGCTTGCTCAGTCATCAAAATTGAGCACGCGGTTAAAAAGCAACTTTACAGGTTTGTGTAAAAAATTACCATTATTATTATCATATTCATTTTAAAATGTATAAAAAAAAATGAACGTTAATTTTATTAGTTTTATGATTATTGTGATACATAATAAATAAAGTCTATCATAATAATATCTACTTTTGAATAACTTATTAAACCTAATTTCCTTAACCGATTTCTTGAATTTATCGATAATGCGTATCGACAGTTGTTACAGCTATGGCTGCAAGGAGTTGTCAGTGTAGTTGCATCATATTATTATACTGTTATGACACGATTTATTCAATGTGTGTGTGAAATTGTTAGTGTATTTTGTAATTGTTATGGTGTGTTTCGTAGTGACAGACAACTGTTTTTGTGTGAGAATTTGAGAATGTGTGATATACCCCCGCGAAAAATGACAGACATATTTGTATCGGTAAAAAACGCAATGGCTACTCCCCTCCGGTTCGCCGGTGGCCTGTGTTGCTCTATGATTATTTGTAAATGTTACTCGGGATAACACTTAATTTTTTTAAGTACCTAGATTTTGAATCCAATTTGTGGTTTATTATTACGCTCAATGATTGATTACGTATTTTAAATAAAGACTAAGTATACTTTTCATGATTTAATTACTAATGTATAGTTTTTAGACTTTCCCCTAAACCTATAGTATAAGACGGTATTACCTGTCAAACATAGTTGTAGGTCAACGGGAAATGCCCTATGAATTTTGATTCCCTTAAGAGTGTCGAAATAATGTTTTTTTTTGCCGCATAAACGGTCGTAAGTATCTTTTTTTCATGTAAACTTGTAACTATGATTTTTTTACAGCTTCAAGGGACCGTAGACCTGACTATATGGGCTTAAATTCCAACTCGATACCTCAGTTATAAGGTCTTGACAGACAGTCGGACGGACATCAAAGTGGTCCTATAAATGTTCCGTTTTTTTCCTTTTGAGGTACGGAACCCTAAAACAACAAGAGTAGTTATTTCAAGTGGAAAAACCATGTGGATGGATTATTATGTGGAATTTACATAGTCTACCCTAGTCTATCTAAGTCTACTCTGGTCTGTTATGATCAAACAATCATGTTATAATTATCACTAGGTCGATGTTTTGCTGGTCGAACAAGTGAAGTAAACCTGTGTTGTTAGATGATGGAACTGAATAATTGAAGTCAAGATGACCAAGTATTTCTCAAATAATAATAATGTAGTGTTATTATAGTACATTCATTTGAATTGAAATTCAGCTGAATCCGGTTTGACTGGAAGCCGACCCCAATGTAGTTGGGAAAAGGCTAGGCAGATGAGATGAGATGATTATAGTACATTCAATGTAGATATTTTCTACTGCCTCTGAATGAATTTTCTTAGCAATATTTTCTTTTTTGGTTAGACCGTAAGGCTGGAGTTTGGAAGTATGGATCTTTTATGCCCATTATTATAATTTATTTGGGTTAATTTTGATCCTTCTTCTTTCGTAGTTGTAACTACATTTATGTATTACCTATTATTAAAGCCAGGATGGTGCAAGTGCATCCAAACGTACCTATGTAGTATGTAGCGTTGTCAAACGGGAGCGTTACCAAGCGGGAGCGACTCTATGAACCCGCGCTCTCATGATCGTAAAAATCTCCTTTTTATTAAAGACGTGCATTTTTAACGGAAAATAAAAACTATTTTTTCATACGAGTAATAACTTACTGTCACTGATAACTGAACGTGAGTGAAAGCACTTTTTCGTTCTTTTTTTTCTATAACACAGAATAAGGAGAGTTTCCTAACCCCTTTCACAAAGTAGCTGCCGGGTGCACACCTGACACGCTTCATCTCCATCTGTTTAAAAATGAGGGCAAATGAGAAGATAAATAACAAATAACGGAAGTTGATAAAAAAAATGTGATTAAACAATTTATTGTTTAACATCATTGGCACATGATTTAGCTAGGCAGGCAACCCACTTCCTACATATCCATCTAAACATTATCTAGCATTTATTATATATAAAAATTAAATAACATGTGGGTATATATTTCTTAGACCGGATCTTAGACCATGGTAGCGTCCCACTCGAGCCACCTTCCATGGAAATAACAATCATCATCTGCCTAGCCTTTTCCCTACTACACTGGGGTCGGCTTCCAGTCAAACCGGATTTAGCTCAATACCAGTATTTTACGTGAAGCGGCTGCCTGCCAGACCAACCGAAACAACCGTGTCCGGTGAGTACCTGTGTCAAGCGGAAGGTATGAACGCCGTGGCACCGCTCTAGCCACTCCTCAAAGAGGGGACCTATCGCCGCAATTGTGGCGCACCCAGCACTGGGTTGCGACAGTCGTTGTCTCCATACTGCCATTAGATCCTGCCGGAGCTCCGTCCGCAGTGCTGCAATTTTCGGTAGAGGAGCCATTCGTAAACGCGCGCGAGGGCTCTCGCCAGTCAGCCAAAGGCAGTCGGGCAGTCTGGCAAGGAGGCTCGCCGCCTCGCTAGAGACCGTGCGGTATTCCCGGCCACGGGCCTGCGGAGGGCGAGCATTGGGTGGCTAGCCGTCTGATCAGAACCAGTACCCAGGTCAGCGGCGCGCTGCGATTCCCGCGCGCCTCAAAGAGATGTCAGCACGAAAGACGGGGCCCGCAGGGCAGGTGCCTGCTGGGGCTGCGGAATCTGTTCGAAAGAGGTACCGTAGCTCTGGAACGCAAAGGGCACTAGTAGAACACGGATGGGTTTTAGTCAGTAAGAGTCTGACACTCCCTCCTGCTCCACCCAGAGCGGGAGGAGTCATTTGATGATTTCCCATCCTTACAAAAAAAAAAGAATTCCCAGCCAGCCGGATCGCCATGACCCTCTGGGACGCGTTGAGGTAACAGGTCGCTTCCTCAAAGTCAACGCCCACATCGGCGCTCCATAAAGGGCCATGGACCGCATGACCCCCGCGAAAAGCCTCCGGCAGGAGGCGTTTGCACCCCCTAGATTGGGCAGAAGCCGCTTGAAGGCAGCCCCGGCTCGCCCCAGTCTGCGAGCCAAACGTCGGAAATGCTCGACGAAGTTCCACCGGCTGTCAAGGACGAGACTCAGGTACGTCATCGTCGATCCTACGCTGATGTGAACCTCTCCTACCGCTATTTGGGATCCCGATGGTAGCCTGCTCCGAGAACCATGAAAGCACATGGCTTCGGACTTTTGTAGGGTCACTTCGAGACCCAGCTGCCGATCCTCTCAATGACTATCGCAACCCCGCGTGTCACAGCGTCGGCCGCCGCACGGATGCTCGGACCTACGTTAATTATTTAAAAACTACGGTATTTTTCGAGACATAAAATGTGGCCTCAAAAATAATAAGAATCTAAAGAACTGTCGTTTAACCTGCTGCGAATTCGGTTAGGTACACATAATTTCTGCTGAGGAAAAAACACGCTCTGATTCGACGTTTGCAGGCGGAAAGCACTGAAGACGTTTGTAAGCGGCCTCCAAGTATCGTACTCGTGAACCACTATCCTCGAATAACGCCATCTTCGCCATCAACACGAAATATTCGAGCGATAATGTAGCCCCCAAATTACAATTTCTTACTATTCAGATAATCCGGATTCGATTTATGAATCCGTATTTGGAAGTCGAGTAAAAATGTTTGATTTTTCGGATTACGGATAGTCCGAATTACATTCTCTATCTACAACCCATAACATGGTACTTCATGGCAAGACTAGTGTCAGATTTATTGGCTTCTGACTATCCGTAACGACTTCCAAAGATCTTCAAATGACAGCCGGGACCAACGGCTTAACGTGCTTTCCGAGGCACGGAGGAAACTCGGTATGTTAAGATGGTCACCCATCAATAGACCAATCTTGGCAAGCGTTGCTTAACCTTGTAGATCGACTCGTGCGGCTGTTATTATCTAGCCACGAGTTCCTCCTAACAAACCATTCAAAAATATAATACTAACAGTGAAAATAGGATCAAAATTACTCCCTCTCGCGAAAACGCTGTTTTCTATGGCAGCTGTGTAGGCGTCATAGACGATGACGTCAAAGTTTACATCGGATTTCTCTTTCTAATTGTAATAAGTGTGTGTGTGTGTGTTGTATTGGATTGTTTGTGTAAGGTATTAAAAAAATAATTTCATGATTGTTTACTAGAGCTAATAAGTATTTCATTTTGCAAATAAAAAATCGCATGCATATTCCCAATTCTAATTTGTACGGGTAAGTTTTTGGAGGTACCTAGGTAGGTGTAAGTAGCTAGGACTAGGTTACTGCCTCATATATTCGTGGTCGTAAGCGCGGCTGCGGAGCGCGAAGTCCTGGGTTCGACTTCCAGCCAGTCACAGGTCAGGGCTTTTCCATAATACTTTTTTCAGCAGCACTCCGGAGTTGGTCGTGTGATATTCCCCTGTCTCGTAGAGCACGTTTTGCCTTGACTCATCTCCATGGCAGATTGGCATTGGCTAAGGCCCAAGCAAGGTAGTTAGTATAATAATCGCATATATGCCCATATTTTTAGTGCCTAAATACGTAAGTACCTGCGGCCTTTTGTATCAAGACTGGGAAAAGCCAAAGCTTTGTGTTTACCTAAAACTGGCTAACTAGCATATAGTCTAGCTTGACTGCCCCTTTAAGTAAACAAAGGTACTTATAGTATTTTGATTGTTTAGCTGATTAGATTTGCTATTCTGTAAATAACTATTTCGATATCGAGCTTCACTTTAGTGACAATGCTCACTAAGTGAACTTTATATAAGGTCTTTGTGTCTTATGTTAATACGAATTTGATACTCACTTCCGATTCCACTGTTCAGACACGATAATATTCTTACAGAATAGCACTACTGCTCACACTGAGAAACGACACAGCACCAGCTGCAGACGCGGCACTCTTTAAAATAGTTGTACAATATAGAACTTTATTTACCTACCTACTGCAATAAAAAGGTTCTAATTTGAGTGACACATACTTTTTTGAAGTAAAAACTTCTTAAGGGGCGTTGTGCACGTTTTTGTGATAGGCAAAAAATGTTAAACTCGCATCAGGACACGTGACCTGATCGAAAATTCATAAGACGGTCACGTGTCCTGCAAACTTCTTTTGCGGCGTCGTGCACTTTTTTTGTGACTTCAAGTCATTTTTAACAGACTTGAAAAAAAGAGGTTCTCAATTCAGTTGTATTTTTTCTTTATGTTTGTCTTCTCATAACTCCGTCATTTACGAACCGATTTGAAAAATTCTTGTTATAAGTAAAAAAAACTTTCCGATGGGGCACATAAAAAAATAATCGAAATCGGTTTAGTAGTTTGGCTTTTAAGACAAAATAGCTAAAATTAATTTACTTGGACGAGTACCTAAACGAATTTGCGTATTGTACTTTCCTGCGACTTTGTGGTTGTTAGTTATGGGGTAATTTCGGAAGTTAGTGTTTTTGGTTGTTTCTTCGTATTTTAACACAAACTTCCGAAATTAAAGTTTAATTTAGTTGGTTGGTTGGTTTCGTTTTGTTGGTTGGTGGTAGTGTGTAGTTTAGTTTAGTTTTTTTTTGTCATAGGTACGACTGGCAAAGAAATTACAGTTGCGATTTGAATTTCATTATCCGTCTCTACATGTTTTTACACTAGATAAAAAAAGTCTACATTTCGAACTGTTTTAATTTAAAAAGCAATTTAATTTTGTTTTTAAGCTTGCGTTTGGGTCTGTCACGATGATAATGTAGTCCACCATGTTCGCTCCCCTTCAACGCAGGGGAACGTGTAAACTTCTTATGAAACATTGAATGACCTGAAATAAAAAAAAAAACATAATTTAGGTACGATCATCGACTAAAATCTATGAACACTGCTACTTTTACATATTGTGCACATGGGCGGGGGCCTGTACCCCGTTTCATTGGGGGCGCCCAAATTTCATGAGATTTTTATACTACGAGTGATATCGTGAAACCTCCTCCTTTTGGAAGAAGTCGGTTAAAAATTAGAATTTATTTTTATCTGATAAATGAAATGATTCCCTGTTTTGTGACAAATGTATGTTTAAGCTGGAGTACATTTCATCTTTGAAAACTAAAAATTTGCGCTTATCTTAAAACTTTTTGTTCTTTATTTGTTTAAAACTTTTTTTTTAAGTTTTTTTCTAAAACATGCACATTTCAATACGGCTTTCTTTATTCGAAAGCCTATACTCCTGGGGTGGTCCCATTGTCACCAAGTCAGAATCTGATGATGGGATCCCATGAAAATTGAACGAAACCCTCAAATTTTATAGGCACACACAATGTTTTTCATGACATTTCTAACGCAATTCAGATATTTGTGCCTGTTAATCATCATCTCATGTTGCTGAGCTGATGATGGAAGGTATAAGTCAGGATCTGATGATGGGATCCTATTAAAAATGTTTGTTCAGCGATATTTTCGCCAATTGTTAACCGATTTGGACGGTTATTTTTTTATTTGGAAGTGTATTTTCCCGGACTGGTCCCATTTTAATTTGGTGAAGATCTGATGAAGAACTTCGGCGGTAGGCAACGGAACTCTCCAGTCAATGATAGCAAATAGATCGGAATTTCAAAATCACACGTCTGTTGATAGTTTACACCAGTTCATAACATCACGTCGCGCCGGTACGCTGTATTTTTTCACTTTTTAGAAAATAAGAAACTTTTTTACAAAAAAATAAAACCGACTGACTGATTAAAAATAATTTTATGGCCATTTTAACATAATTACCACATGTGGGCAAATGAAAATCAACATGAAATGACAGTTTCAACGTTTCAGCATCATTTCAGCGTTAACTTGTGGTCTGGTATCCTCAAGACGAACTAATTTCGATAATAATTGGAACTGAATTTTTTATTTTTAGATGTTTTTCAAGTTGGTCAGGTAGATAATTCTCAAAAATTCAGAAAAACATTATGGTCGCCGATCATCATGGGGGTGATTCGGTTACCCACGGATACGAAGGACCTAAATTTTATTTTTGGACGTCAATGTTCTGGCCTGTATAATTATGGACAATGCGCAAGGCTGCAAATGCCGTCTATCTGAGGCGGAGTGTAGGAAAAAATTTTCGTGATCTATTCGTTCGCAAGAGAAAATCTTTACATAAATACTCAAGTTGTTTTTCATAATTCAACATAGTTACTTCCTGTTTGTTTGTATGGCCAAAGGTTAGATTTTCTATCTAACCTTCGGTCACTTTAAGATCCATGATCCATACATTTTAACATTATTAATAGTTATCCGAGAAGTAAACCTATACCTAGTTATATAGGTACCAACTTACTGTAAATTAGACACTATAGTGGTCCTCTAAATTCTCTACCGGCAAGTACCGTTAAGCCAACCCCTTGCAGAAGTGCGAAATGTAAAACGGACGGTTAAATGTAAAAAGTTACACTACTTTGGAACAGTTACAGAAATTGTAATGGTAGTTACTGACCCCATTCTCTGAACGGCCTCCAGAGTCGCCATATGCTAGCTTCTTGATCAAGGTCATTGTCATCTGATATCCACTCGCTGGAATCTACATCGAGTGTTTCGTTTGATGTACCGCCTTTAGTCACCATCTCTTGGGTAGAGTTCTCTTGAGCGTAGCACAGACTTAGGAAGCACAATATTGCACAGGAAACCGATATCTTAAATGGAAGAAGATTTAATTTATTCA
Source organism: Lacanobia oleracea (assembly GCA_950371165.1). Taxonomy (NCBI): domain Eukaryota; kingdom Metazoa; phylum Arthropoda; class Insecta; order Lepidoptera; family Noctuidae; genus Lacanobia; species Lacanobia oleracea. Next base: position 10,462,890 of record OX493393.1, read on the forward strand.
AAACGTCATATAGAACTGCCAAACGTCTAAGATAGATGTTAGCTACGATGCCACTCGACGGTCAGAAGAGGGTCATTGCGTTTCCAATACTGCTATATAGGTAAACCTGATGCAGTGGTGAAATCCGATTTTGAGAGAAGCATAAGTCACTCCCAAAACTCCTAATACCATCCCATGGCGACAATAATGCTGAGCCTGAGTAGCTCAGGTTACCCTTTGGACACTAATTAGAAAATATTGAATTAGTTAAGTATTTTGTAGAGCCATATCAAATATACCCTAAGTAAAGAGCTTTGATCTTTCTTCGCGGGTGCAAAAATAACACGTGCAAATCTAAGTTAGGTTCCTATCGCACACATGACATAAAATGAACACTTTAACTGTCGCCGAGCCAGTAGATTTTGATGACTGATTTCGGATCACTTAGTAACACAACAATACCTCTATATATTTACCTTAACACTCATTTTTTAAACTCAAAATACAAGTGATCTGCGTGACTGAGGTGCGAGTACTAGTTTATTTCTAAACGTGAATAAATAAAACATGTACTTATATTGGTTATTTCAACTTCAGCAATGTGGACCGGACGAGGTTTCATGTTAGGACATACGATAATGTAAAAAGCAATTTCAGTGATCCAAATAATCATTGTGTAAACCAGTTACAGAGTATTTATTATTTTAATAGAGGTATAGCGTACCTTACGCTTGGCTATTAATTGTTATTTACAAACATATTAGTATTGTAATTGGCGAAGGTTCGTAGAATTGCAGGCTGTGATGGCATTTCCTCCATCGTGTGTATTAATATGGTGGACAAGCCAAGAGGAGGTCAGATCACGAATGACGTCATCTGGCTTGGTAAAAATGTACCAAATCTACCAAGCCAGATGACGTCACGCGTGTCTTCAACTCGCTGTATCCTCTTTATTTTTTGTTTACGTGAAAAAGAAAATTAACGTGTCCAATATTTTTTGAAAATCTAACAGACGGACTAATTATTTTTTTGTTTTTGTAAAATACCCTATTGAACATGTGTTGTATTTTGCCTGCTGGTACTATTCAGTGCATGGCATGGCTCAGAAGATGCTTTTACAACGCACGCAGGTCGACAAGGTAACTCAAAAACAGCCTTTAGGAACAGGTGTGTTTGTAGTACGAAGAGTGATTAGTGATGTGTATACAAGAACTAGGTCTACCATTTCAGTGCTCATTTAAGTGCTTGGAAGTTGGAACAGCGTTTATGACGCGCGTTCGAGCGTGTGGTTTAATGACACGCGGCATATCAAGCGTGTACAACGACCATGCGTGCGGCACTCACCACACTACTGGCTGTGGCATTGATTCTAATGGAACAAGTTTTACCGAAGCGTTCAGTTGCTTATTCCTAGACAGTAATCAATTTAGCCTTAGCGATTACTTTCCCTGATTTTGATAGTTTTAGCAACGCCTCAACTTATAATAATAATATTAATTTTAAGTGGCTACAAAAGTCGCACGTTCGGTTGGCATTTCAGTACCAGACTGCCTTGGATACCGGCTCACTACCCGAGTTTCTTACAACAGGAGTTACCCACCTGCTTCACAAATCTGGTAGCACCGCGGAACCCAAAAATTATAGACCGATCACGTGCCTACCGACGGTCTATAAGGTTTTTACATCCACTTTAAGAGCTAAAATTAACACTCATATAGACAGCAACTCGATTATGTCTGCCTCTCAGAATGGATGTAGGAATGGGTCCCGCGGTACTAACGAGCTGCTCCTCATAGATATGGCCATTAGCCAACAGGTTCGGCGTTCCCGAAAGGATCTGTCGACATGCTGGATAGACTATAAGGCCTATGACTCTGTGCCTCATACATGGCTCATGAAGGTGCTAGAATTGTATAAAATTGATACAACGCTACGCACCTTCCTGATGTCGTGTATGAGGCAATGGAGGACAGTCCTTCGCTATCCATGATGTCGAAATATCCAGAGAACTAGCGAACCGATAAGGATCGAGCGGGGAATATTTCAGGGCGATAGTTTGAGTCCGCTTTGGTTTTGTCTAGCCTTGAATCCTCTTAGCACACTGCTGGAGAATTCAGGGCTAGGATATCGGTTGAAGAGAGGTGGTCAGGTTATATCTCACCTCTTTTACATGGATGATCTGAAACTCTTTGCCCCCACTAATCTGCAACTGATGGAGCTACTGAAGGTAACTGAAACTTTCAGAAGCGCGATCAGGATGGAGTTTGGTGTGGACAAATGTGCAGTCATGCATGTAAAGCGTGGAGAGATTATGGAATCCGTGGGAACTCAACTCTCGTATTCTATAAACCTGAGATCCCTCTCTCCAACTGAAACTTACAAGTATTTGGGTATGTCGGAAGCGTTACGTACCAATATTACTGACATGAAACAATCGTCGAAAGAGCGCTGAAATGAAAACTGGCGCAAACCTGCAATACTTGACACCAACGATCGCAGGGCGGTATGGCAGAGCAAGGCGCTTCACGGACGCTTTTTCCGGACCCTACATGGGCCTGACGTGGATCAACTAGCGTCCGTAGCCTGGCTGCGTTTCGGTGATCTTTTTGGAGAAACCGAAGGTTTTGTCTGTGCAATTATGGACGAAGTTATCATGACAAGGAACTACCGGAAATTTATTGTGAAGGACGGCACGGTTGACATATGTCGGGCATGTCACTGTCCGGGAGAATCAATTCGCCACATTATCTCCGGTTGTTCTCGTCTAGCTAAAGGGGAATACTTGCATAGGCACAACCTTGTAGCCAGGATGATCCATCAGCAACTTGCTTTGAAATACTCTCTTGTGGAGTCGGAGGTGCCGTACTACAGGTATGCGCCCGGCCCAGTTCTCGATAATGGCAATATCACATTGTACTGGGATCGGTCCATTATCACTGACAGGACTATTGTTGCCAATAAGCCTGATATAGTGGTGTTGGACCGAATCGAGGGGCGTGCAATGATTGTAGACATAACCGTCCCACATGACGCGAACCTCGTGAAAGCCGAGAAAGATAAACAAATCAAGTATATTGACTTGGCTCGCGAGGTTGTCGACATGTGGGATGTGGATTCCGCAATCATTGTACTGATAGTCGTATCAGCCAATGGCTTAATAGCCACGAGCCTCGACCAATACCTCAAGAGGCTTTCGTTAGGCTGCTGGATCAAGGGCTTGATTCAGAAAGCGGTACTTCTGGACACGGCTCGTATTGTTAGGAGGTTCCTTTCTCTGGAGTCCTGACCGCCGGTAGCTTGGACCCTGTTCCCGATACCGGTGGGCTAGTATTTATTATATTTTTAAATGTTTTTTTAATTCTTTTTTTCAAATATTTAAAAATGTAATTTGTAGGTTAATTTATTGAATAAAGGGAATAATAATATTAATTTCTAGGAAGACGACAACTTTTGGTCTACAATAGGTGCTAGTAGCACCCATGTTAGTTAATTTTATAAATATGACGTAGATTCAGTATTTTTATGAAGTTAAATTATCACTTTAAATTAAATTGTATTATAAATAAATTAAATTTGACAATAAATAAAATAAAATTGTTAAAAACAATTAATTAATTACAGTTGTCAATAAATTAAAATGCCAACGAATAAAATGAAAATGCATAAAATTAAAATAAATTAAAATTACAATAACTTAGATAAAACACACAACCTAAACTAAAGTTAAACTTAGCTGTGTTGGTACTTACTATTTCTATGTGTCACCGGAAAATTGCAAACTCCGTAAAGATTGAAATATATCTATTTTAGATGATTATTTCTCGATATACATATTATGAACAAATCGTTTTCAATATAATACAATAAATCATATCCAAATTCAAAAGTTGGAGAAAAATGAGTTTGTTATTTCACGCGATATTTTATAATTTTACGGCAATTATCCGGTGACATAGTATGTAAAATCATTTGAAAGAAAATAATGCAATTTTTATTATATTTTTATTAAAACAATCATTAGATTTCACACAGTAATTATTAAAAATAACATAACACTTAATATAAATACTATTAATTGCGATAGAAGGGTAGGTCTTACCTACGATCTGCATTAACAAGTTACAATAATTTATTTATAGGCATCTCATATTTGAATGCTATTGCACAGTCAGCACTTTCTCTTTTACCCAAGTATACAGAAAATAAATTACTTTCACGACATATTATAATTTACTTAAATTTTAGCTTATTTAATATAGATAAATAAATACATGTGTTCATATCACAGTTACATCATTTGGCTATAATTACATTAATCTCACATTATATTATAATATCTAGCTTAGTTGGCACGATGTCGATGCTAAAACTAGATAGGGCTGCAATGTACAGTGCGAGTTATGTGAGGCAGCGAGCCACGCCGACCCGCGCAGATGTCACCGAAGGAAACCAACAAAATATCTTTAAGATGGAGCAACCAGCTTTTGATTGGCTGCCCATTCTACCTACATCTACACTAATATTACAAAGGCAAAGGTTATAAATGTTTGTAACGAATAAAATCAAAAACTACTGGACCGATTTCAAAAGTTCTTTCTATCCCTGAGTAGAGTATGCTATATTTATTACTAGAAAAAATTTGGGATCCTTAAAAAATTCGAACTAATCTACGAGTATACTAATATATAAAGCTGAAGAGTTTGATTGTTGTTGAACGCGCTAGCGTTCAAGAAAACAAACTCTCTGGAACTACTGGTCCGATTTGAAAAATTCTTTCAATTTCAGATAGCCCATTTATCGAGGAAGGGTATAGGCTATATATCATCACGCTAAGACCAATAGGAGCGGAGCAGTAGTGAAATTTGAGACGCAGACGAAGTTGCGCGGGACAACTAGTAAATATATATACAGCCAATAATGAGTAGACACCTGATACATTTTCTAGCAAAACTTCACAAACGTGTTGGGTAGGTATCGAAAAGTAAACAAAAAAGAAACAAAATTGTAAGTTGTCTTTACTTGTAAGTTGTACTTACTACTTTTAAGTTTGGATATTCAACCCCTCCATATAAATTAATCACATTATATTAAGTTTGCACTGTACCTGTGCTTAGGAATATGTTCTTAGATTGTCGTAACCAAAAGTGGGGGTTTTTGTGGTTTAACGAATGCTTATTGAATAAATGTATGTTTGAGCAATACAACTTTTATGACTTAGGGATTAATTAGTACCTGTCCTATATGTACACACACATACCTATATTTGTTAGGTAGTTCATTCTAATTCAAAATACCAAACATATTTTTCAAATATACCATTTACAGGCACTTGAATTGTCAAGGTTGGTCAGTCAAAAACATGAGGCTATTTGCACGTTCGAAAGCGTAGATCTGTATGGAAAAGAAACGTGCAAGAAACTCCACGGACACTCTTTTAAATCATGTTATGTATTACAAAAAATCTTAAGTTACATTATCCTTGTTGTTCCTAAATGTACAATGCAATGAAAAATGAAACTATATGTATAAGACAAATTCAAAATATAAAGACTAAAATAAACCAGTGGCAGTTTAGTTTTGAAAATAACAATTTCTTTATGTTCTAAACTACCAAAATTGTTTTAGTAATTAGTTTAATATTCTACTTACAATATAGCAGAATACCTAGACACTCTTAATTAAATCTTTATATATTTAAGGCCTAGCTGTTTTGTGTCGATGTAACATTGACTGTTTCCTTATTGACAACTATTTACATCAGAATTAGTGTGGCTACATGATTAATTATATCAATAAAATTGCAGTATAAGAATAATATGTTTCACTAAAGCTTATCATACTCGTCCGACGACGACAAGCCTACAAACCTTAGGCGGCGTAATGTTATCGAATAAGGGCGGATCCAGGGGGAGGGGGGGTAAAGGGCTCAAGCCTCCCCAAAAGTTCGAGATATCTTTGGTAGTCTACTACCTAACTAGGAATTTATGAACATTAATCCAAGGAGGCTTGTATTGCATTAAGCAAAACAGAATGTTTTGTGCTACTTTTAGTTTTCTTTGCTAAAACCTACCCTCAGCGAGGTCAAGCCGCCCAAATGACAATTCTGGATCCGCCCCTGTTTTCGAACGTATAGTTCAGAAAAAGTTTAAAGAAGCCTAGTGAACATTCTTCTTGCCAGTTTGCGCCATTAGTGCAGCGCTTTCCCTGTTGACATTAATACTACTCTATACTAAGCCATATAGTAATATCTACAAACCCACTACTAATGTACCTAATTTTTTAAATCATTTAATAAGTACTAACTTATGTATATGGTTCTCATGAACTTATCTTTGGACACTTGGACACTTTACATCCAGGCACCAGCTCGTAGGTTGTCGACGATGGTGGCGCGTCGTCTGTGACACACGCGGATACATGGCTCGAAGGCCAGGCGGCGCCAAGGTCACGAGTCGTGCAGCAGGCGCTGGTAGTGCGGGAACACCTCGTACGGCGGCACGTGCAGCCCGAACTCTAAAGCCACAAGGACGGCGAATTCGAAACGCATCAAATCTTTTCTGTTCACTCTAAACGTGGTCTCGATGCGCTGAAAGAATAAATATAAATAAGTACATGAAGTCAAATTAAATATTAATTAAAATATGTGTAAATGTTGCCTTACTTCTATGAGAGCCTTCAATGCTTCTCCTTTCACGTCGTTGAGCTTGGCAGACAACATCAAACAAGCGCCAGCACATAGCTTTCTATTATCTTTGTTGATTAGATTTGCCAGGATCAATTTCTCAAAATAAACATAGGCCTGTGCAACTGACAGTAAATCAACTCCTCCACTATCATGTTTGGCAATCTTTCGCATTTCTTTTTTAATGCTGCAAAGTAAGTTAGTTACAGTTAAAACCCAAAATATAAATTTCATAATCAAATACTATTGTTAAAATATTACCTCCTTAATTTACTAAGAGTCAGTTTGATGTGTGGGAACTTCTCCCTAAACTTGTCATTAAGTTCTTTTTTGAGATCTTGCGGTCGAACATAGTCAATGATAGACGTCATGTAGGATGTGAACGTTAGAAGTGTTCTGTGTTTTCCGGCGATCAGCTCCGGGTCGTCTAACACATTGGGACAGTATTGAACCTGTAAGAAAAACCATACTAATATTATCAATGCTAAGTTAACTCTGTCTGTCTTTACTATCTCGGTAGTGTGCTGCCCTGGGGTAATAAAACACTTTTCATTTGGGCAGAAGCCAGTACCTATTCAATCAAACAAAATCTTTTTCATTTAAGTTTACTGTATTTTAGATAAAAAGAGGTACCTACTGAAAGTTTCCTTATTGGAAACCCAGTAACACATTCCACGATGGCGAACCAGTAATTAAAACCAGGATCTCAAGTTCTGCACCAGTGCGGGCTTTCGGAAAAGTAAGTTTGTTTTATTTTTGCATAAACCCCAAACGGAAAGAAGGAAGCATCTGCTCGAGAAAGATGGAAGGCGTACAGGAAGTCTTTTGGCCCAAAAGTAGAACTAAATAGTCTCGCAAAAAAAACCGATGTAAGTATACATACATATTTTTGAGAGAGTAATGTTCCTTCATCCCAGTCAAATGTTTTCATATCAACTGAGGAGTGTGGTGGTGATGTTGGTATTGCTGTCCTCTGAGATGATTCATAAGAAAAACACCTACAAATATTAAAACCATCATTATTCTGTAAAATATATTTTGAACTATACAGGCTGTTATTACTTTAATGTTAAAACCAATAAAATCAGCATGCATCTAGAAAAGAGTCAGTAAGAAATGGTTTGGTAACATGCTCTAAAATTCTTAATACCTAAGTATTATTATTTAATGTCTACTTATATCTATTATCTATTATTTAAAGCCCCTCTATATCATTCTATTTTCCCAATGAAAATCATGCACATTTCTTAATGTTACGTTATGTTCTAGCAGTGACTTCCATCACATAAAAGCCAGGTTATTACATGGACTATATTGATTAGTGAGTGACGTGAGTTATACATACATAGTATATTGTAGCTTGGATTTACATAATATTAGGTACCAAGATAGTAATAAATATACCCAAGTCTTCATTAGAAACCAATTATTCCCAAATATCAAGCTAAAACGTATTCACTGCACAACACCTAAAGTAATCTGGTAATGTGATTACTGATCAAAACTAAGCAGTTTAAAATAGAACAAATTATCCTATTTTATATTAATAATATTGTATAGAATGACTCCATAATTTTAGCAGGGAAATTGTAGCATTAGCCAAATCTAAGTGTTGCATAGCAGATTTTAATCTGTTCAATGTTTACCATTTTTTATCCTTGTGCCTCGTCAATAACTTAGTCCTGAAAGTCAAATTTGTTAGTGATGAAATGATTGTGAAGACTGCATGAGTTCAAAATGCATTTAATAATAATGCATGTAAGTAATTATCCATTAAGTACCAGCTGCTAATAAGTATATGGCTGTAGAATAATGATGGAAAGGTTGTATTAAATAATAGGTATGTCTTAACAGATAAGTAGGTACATATTGTGTATGATATGGATGAGTGCATTGCAAATAAAATTGCCTAACATTTTGAGTTCATTGTAATTTAATATTTAATGGTGATGGTGATATTTGTAGTTATGAAGTTATTTTTTTACAAACTTCTATTTCAAATGTGTCTTAAGTTTTACTTATGATTTCACATATAATTATTATTTTATAAAGTAATACATCCTCACAAGGAAATATAGTATTAGATAGAGAGGATAGCACACACATGTTTTTGTAATGATTATAAAATATTGAGAACAGTACCTAAGACATTTAATAACATGCACAACATCATGTAGAGATTTTTAAACCTTAAATACTTAAAAATTTATATTAATGTTAGACTTCAACAAAACAGTGGCTGCATAGTAATTACTGATGGGTCTAATCTGCATTTAAAAGCTACCACTTGCATCAAAAGTTTCTAATTTCTAGACTGAATTGGAAAAAATCACGCAAACCCAACGTTACAAATACAAAACAGTGCAAAATTATTATAATTTACCTTGCTATGACATGTGGATGGCGATTTGCTAATTTCCAATTAGCCTTTTCAGTAAAGTCCCCTTCATGCATTTTTTTGTACTGTTCCCTTGTACATACTTTGGAGGGCACCAATAATTTTGAATATGATATTTCTTGGCCATTTTCTTCTCTCTCTAGGCCAAGCAGGTCAAAGGGATCCATACCATTGTCAGTGATGGCCGACAGGGGTCTCGGTCCTGATGTGTTCCTCCTTCTAACACCATCTTTTCTAAGATCAGACCTACAAGAAATAGGAGTTTAAACATAATTTTATTTTATAGTAAAAGTTTTAGTGTTATTTTAATGCAATAAAGGATTGTTATTCTATTTCATAGGTAAATTAATTATAGCAACAAAAATGTTAAAACATAAAATTAAATACCGTGCATTTCGAATAGTCTTAGAGTATGGTACGGTGCTAAATATTACACAAGGAGCACCCTGCCCTGGCGCTATTGCAAGTCTCTCATCCCTAAATGAAACTCCTTTATTGGGACGTACCATTCGCACTTCTTTTGTTAACGCATGGTGTTCTGGGATGCATGAGTTACTTGTTCTGAATTTGCCTGTAACAGTAATTACATTTACAGTTAATACAGTGCATAATTCAAGCCCATAATATTGTTCATGTTTTAAATAATATTTGAAACCAAACAATATAATCATTATTTACCAAAATTAAGGCTTTCTGAACTGCTCTTCTCATCTGCATTAGCACCAGTTAGGGTAATCAGATGAGTTTTTCTAGATCTAGATGAGCCATGCTTATCTTTAAAAGATTCTGTATTTCCAGAAGAACACCTATAAAACCAGTATTGAAATTTAAATTCCGCACTTTTCCGCCTGAGAAAACTATATTACAAAACCTGGCTGGTTATCACAACAAAAAAATTGTAAACAAACAGTGGTACAGCATTGACAACATAGATACTTAAGATTAGTAATCAATTGATAATTAATTGCTAGCTATTTTCAGAGAAAAGCTGTTCATTTTCAATGCTTTGAGGAGAATAATGAGTAATTTTTTTGTCAGTAAACATAGAGCTAAAACGAGAGTTAACACTATGTAATAAATAAATCTAGATTCTAGAAAATAAAATATTTCATGCTAGTAAGATGGAAATCATGGATAAACAATAATTTTGCTGTACTACCTTTCCCTGATGAATGATGTATTAACACCCTTCACAGGTGTAATAATGGTGTTTGTGTGTTCGGAGTCTGAACTTAAAGAATGATTGTCAGCACCAATACGCTGCACTGGACTCGAATTTAGTGCCTTACTTTTGTTGCGAACACTGTTTCGTAGAGTCGTCTCTTTATCCTTGACAATATCAATCGCTTTCGATCCCGAATCAGTTTTGCCTTTTTTCGGTGTTTTTTCCGATATCTGGACTAAATCTGGGTCTCTTATCTTACCATCTAATGATATATTTGATAAAAATGTTACAGCAGCGAGACGTCTTCGAGCTTTTTCATATTTATTGCGATTGCTAGCCATCGCAGCTGAAATGTTTATGTAAGCTGGTGTCTGTAAACTACCGAAAGAAACCTGAAGAATACTCGAATCCTTCAATAAATGTAGCAGCCGATGTAAAAATAAACCTCTGCACGGTTTCAGACTTCAAATTAGTAACACAATAGCTATCACAATATTTATCAAATCGACTGAAGCATTTGAATTGAATAACTACACCACAGAACACATATTACCTAGCGGGGAACTACACTATTGTTAGTACGTACGACGTACTTGAATAATTTATCAAAGATACCTACGGTCGATGTTCAAAACATCGAAAATGGAAAAATCGAACGACCATAAAACCGAAAACTAAAATAACGAAAGTTTATATTATGGAATGGTTAAATAACCTACGTTTATAAATATAAAATCTAAATATCTACAACAATTAAGTACATCGAAAGATCCAAATGTCGAAATACAGATTTTCGAATATCGAACTACAAAGTATTTGAACATCGAAAATTAAAATACCGACGTGTAAAAATGCGTTAATTTTCAACATTTAATACATTAATAAAAAATAAAACGTCAGGCTAAAAATACATACAAGTTAAAATATCGAACAAATTTGGATATATGTAGTGTGAGAGAAAAAAGTTGCTTCTGCAACGTCTCCGGGAAGTGCAACCCCTTCGCCCTTGGGCTACAGAGGGCGGGGGTTGCCCTCCCTTCGCGCCTCCGGATGTTTATACACACTCTAGCTACTCTAGTTAACAGCAAAAAGACTACGTAAAGTCGAGGTGCCCCAATTCGGTTTTGGAACAATTTCGACCTATTTGATCCATGAAAATCAGTGTCCAGTGTCCAAGCGTAGGTCAATCACGGGGTATTAATTAGGTCTAATATTGTCTTTGAAAAGACAATATGTTGTGCTACAAAAGCTAAGTTAGTAGCTAGTTGACAGAAACGAATCGCTGACAAACCGACTCCACGTCGTCTTGTCTGCCCTACCCCTAGAGTGTAATTTAGAATCGCGTAGGTATGGAGGGTTCGAGGCGGCCCGCGAGCTGAGGACCAGGCTGAGGCTGACCGGCGAAGCCGGTCAGCAAGCCGAAGCTGCGGTGGTGAGCGTTTAAACCATCTGTGACGATAAGCTCACGTGGGGCTGCCGGAGCCCCGCAGCGCCGGAGCCGTCACAGAAACCATGCTTGTTGCATGTTGCATGTTCTAACCGTATTCCAACATGATACGATATAAACTTTTTCAGCATTGCAAAATTCGTTCAACAATGAAAGTGCGTCAATTCATTAAGGGAACTGGGACGGGATTGACGTTACTGGACGAAGTTTTACTGTCAATGTCAATGCAAAAGTTTTGACATTATCTTTGAAGCTAGGAGGTGGAGTGAATAAATAACTTTTTACAATCTTATACAACTGAATATTATTGTTGCAATGGAACCTAATATTCCTGGATCATCAACATCTTCTAGGGCTACTAGATTCATGATGGAAGGGGTTGGGGCTCGTGTAATTCGGGGTCCAGATTGGAAGTGGGGCAAACAGGTAGAGGACTGTTTATTTTTGTTAAATACTATTTTTTTTTTCATGTTTCTAGAAACTCTAAATACTATGTGGTATTGTTGGAAACATAGAAAATATTCCTGTCAATTTGACAAAAAATATTAATCAAACTTGTAGTATTCGAATGTTTCCTTTATTGATATTTTTACAGATTTATCTTCAGGTTTCAAATCTTCATACTTAACTATAATATAATTTATGTAGCTTTATTAAAATCATCCTGAGCAAAATACGTCATTGTTATAATATTGATTGTTCTTAAGTGAATGTGGTGCAGTGGCATTATTATTCTGATAGGAATCAACAACAAATTAATGTAAACAAAAGTAGTACTTATCAATATAAATACTGACTGATTGTTTTTTTTTTTAAATTGACTTCCAAGTCACTTTTGACTGAATCGAGCTATTTATGAATGCACAATGAACCAAGTAATTGTGCTTAACTCTATAACTACTTTGTTTGCAGGATGGTGGGGAGGGCCATGTAGGTACCGTAAGAAACTTTGAATCTCCAGAGGAAGTGGTTGTTGTGTGGGACAATGGGACTGCTGCTAATTATAGATGTTCTGGAGCATATGATTTGCGAATACTGGACAGTGCCCCTACTGGTGTCAAACATGAAGGTACTATGTGTGACACTTGTAGACAGCAACCTATATTTGGTAAGTACACTTTATTATGTTTTGCTTTACTTAACACTTGTGTATTATTGTTGTAAAGTATAACAGGCATAAAAACAAGATGTTCAAATAAAATTATTATTGCATATTTGCATTCCTAAAAAATATTTTAATCTTTTCAGGTATTCGCTGGAAGTGTGCTGAATGCAGCAACTATGACCTGTGTTCAGTTTGCTATCACGGTGACAAACATAATCTAAGACACAGATTCTACCGCATTAGTGCACCAGGGGCCCAGAGGTGCCTTGTAGAACCTAGGCGCAAGAGTAAAAAGCAAGCTGTTAGAGGCATCTTTCCAGGTGCAAGAGTTGTGAGAGGGGTATGTTAAAATATTGTGATATCCTAACTGAAATGCACAAGTGAAAAATCCATAACAAGAGTGAAGCCTTAGGCATGAGCTAGTATTTTATAATTAATTAAAAAATCATTTTAATTGCTTGTGTATGAATGAAAAAATATGTTTTGAGAGAAAATGAGCAGACTAGAGATACTAGAAAAGTATGTCTATGTATTTTTTAAAGAATACTTATTATAGTCTGGTTAATGGAGCTATGGTAGATGTCAGATACCCGTGCAATAACGGTCATTGACTCACATACATTTATTGACTTTCTAAATATCAAAAACAGAAATAATGACATAAAGCATTAAGCTTATGCATTAAGTCTGCCTTTTATGCTTATATATATATATTTAAAGACGGCCCAGAAAACTGGAGAGACCGCAAATGTAGTAGTTAAAATAGTGTGTAAGCAACATTACGAGACATATTGTATTGTGTAAGTGATGTAACGTAAGATTGTAACCCAGTGTATATCAAAATTTTTAGCAATATAAAAATTTTTGGAGAAAGGAAAGGAGGGTGTGATGTAGCGACCCTAGCGGCGCGATTTGCTGAATTGGATTTTTTGATATTGTACAGGAACATCAGAGCCGGGCACGCCAGTCGCTTACATACCTCCGTTCAGCCACGTCATATTTTACTATAATAATAGATACAACCGAGTAATTGTTAACCTTCAATAAACTTTTATCATATCCAGTACCAATCCAAAGTGCCTAAAATTTTTTCTGGACCCTATCCATAACACGCACAACATTATCCTTAGAATTTGACATAGTAATGTCCTAATGAAATGTTAAATATAATTGTAATTTTAGGTGGACTGGCAATGGGAAGATCAGGATGGTGGAAATGGGAGAAGAGGAAAAGTTAATGAGGTACAGGACTGGTCTGCTGCTAGTCCTCGATCTGCTGCATATGTTGTGTGGGACAATGGAGCCAAGAATCTCTACCGAGTTGGATTTGAGGGCATGGCTGACTTAAAGGTATTTTAATCCATTTTCCTGTATTTCATAATTGTTATACTGGTTGTATTCAAAAAAAGTTACTTTGTTGATGAGATTGTTCAGTTCAGATACTAGATTTAAAAATAAAACTATTTCAATAATTTTATTTAAACTATTGTATGAACTAAGTGTTTAAACTACCTACTGTATACTTTGTAACATGTAGACATTTACAGGAATGTAGTAGTCACATAAAAAGAGAATTCAATAAAAATATTTGGTTTTTCAGGTTGTAAATGATGTGAAAGGTCAAAACGTGTACAAAGAACATTTACCACTATTGGGGGAGTTAGGCCCCGGCCGCACTGGGCCCCATGGCTTACAAGTGGGTGATCAGGTGGGTGTTTGTATATTAATGGATAATTTGTATAAGAAACTGGTACCTTTTCTAAAATAGATTGTAATAAATGAATCCGAAGATTTGCTCTATTTTTTATGAAATTAATTTATCAGATAGAAGTTAATATTGTTGCTAATGAGTTGTAAACCCATTTACTAAGGCATACTTGCTGAAGGAGGCATACTTAAATTGGATACAGATGCTGAGATGCCAGCATCTGTATTAAATTAAAGTTGATACCAAATGAACTTTTGGTTATCTGAGAAACCTTACAGTTATGTTGTGATACAAACTTAATAAAGTATGCCTTGAATTGAAAACATTCGTATTTATTTTCAGGTGAATGTAGACCTTGACCTTGAAATAGTGCAGTCCCTACAACACGGCCACGGCGGCTGGACGGACGGCATGTTCGAGTGCCTCGGCACCACGGGCACCGTGGTCGGCATCGACGAAGACCACGACATCGTGGTCACGTACCCCAGCGGCAACAGGTGGACCTTCAACCCTGCAGTGCTCACTAAGGTATTATTTTATTTGTATTTTGTGCACATACACGTCGCACACTGATACCCAATTTCTGAGGTATTTTATTGGTTGTTTACCTTTCTTTTTTTTTATTTGTGATGGGTTTGCTTTTGACTCTAGTTTAGATCAGAGATGACAAATTTCTAACAGTCAACCTTTAGGTGGTGTAGAATAGTGGTTGATGCAATGTCTTAACTGAATATTAGTTAATGCGAAAATGAGTTTGTTTCTTTATTACGCTTTCACGCCTAAATCGCTGAACCGATTATGATTTAACAGAGATAGATGAGTTCTTGGAGATGCTTATAGGCCCTAGCCTATAAGCATTGCCCGCATCGCTCGCGCTAAAGAACCTATTGCTTAGCGCGAGCGATGCGGGCAAGTGCTAGTTAAAATAAAAACAAACGAAATACTAAAACAATTAAGGCGAATAAGTTAATGGGAAAAATTAGCGGTGTGATGAGACAACTGCCAACCTCTTACGAATGTGTTCACGAACTTTAACTTTGAAGGATAATCGGTTGGTGGCATCCTGAGCTCTTGGGGGAGCGCATTCCAAAGAGAAATCCATTACTGCACTGTTTTTAAGTAAAATCAATGCAGTAATGGATTTTCATACATACATTACTGCACTGTTGGATGCAAGGCCAACTAGATTTGTACCAGCCAATCAGTGCTATCATGACCACACAACAGACCAATCGCAAGCTACAAGCATGACCAACTAGTTTTATACCAGCCAATCGGCGCTATTTTTACTCTCGGGCACAATGTCAGAATAAATGTACGACCAATGGCAAAAAAAAAAGAATTGGCGCGAATCGAATCGCAACCAGAACGTGTAGCTGTTTTTTTATAGTTTTCTATAGTGACTTCAGACTTCAGACTTATTCGATAGTTGAAAGAAAAGCAGCACTCGTGTTTTAGAGCCCTCGCTAAAGCTCGGGCCCCAAACTAACACTCGATGCAATTATAAGTCACTTTGTGCTCGATGCAACAATCTACTATTGTTAGGCCCGTATTACAGAACCTTACTCAAGTACTACTCAAACTGCGTTCAACCGATTACTGCTTGAGCAGAGAATCTCGCCTCAAGCATTCAGTTTATTTTAGAACTGTCCTCAAACTCAAATCAAACGAAACTACGCTTGAGTAGATATTTTGATCTTTGATTACGTGAGTAAGCTATTATTATGGTAACCCTGAACAATAGTTTGTTTTCTATTGCAATTCTTTTTTTTCGTACGATTGAACTGGATCAAAACCGGATGACGAGGTGGACGTCACGACGTTATTGACACTGACAGCCACCCTTAAGGTGCATGCTCCAGGGTAGCCCGCGAAATTCAAATATTTTTATGTTTTTTGCAATTTGCCGGTCAGTGTGAAGCTGTATGTAGACCAAATGCGATCCGCGACCGTAACGCGTATTTATCTAAAGAATTATAACCATTTTAATCATCAATATAGCCCTCTAAGTTCATGTAGTTCGAAAGAATGAATATTTCAGTAATAATAGACTGTGAAACTTCATCTTCATTGTAAAATTACTCAAGAGTCAACCTCTTCAGAAATACAATAATATATTGTTTAAGTACAATAATAATTGTGGTTCCGTGTGGTTCATATTTGGGTTAGGAAATATCTTAACAAAAAAGAATTTTACGGTTTTGGAAAGAAATTTATTAAGTACTACAAAAATATTAAAATCACTTAAAATATTATAGAAAAAAAAAGTATTATAATAATCTACTTCTGCAAATATATCCATATTGATTAGTTAGGTACTCGATTTACTCCAAATTCACAACAATTTTCATTAATATCTATGCTCAAGCGTGGTCTCGACTACACTTGCGAAAACAAAGATCAAATCTCGCCTCAAGCAGTGATTCTGAGCTGATTGTAATTTTAAAATAAGGACACATTGAGTAGAGCTCAGTTAAGATTCAAGCACTGTTCTATAATACGTAAAAAATGTCATTTGAAAGTGACATTGCTCAGGTGATTATTGATTGTAGTTTCTCTGCTCAAGTCAAGTTCTAAAATTAGAACTCCAACTGAGACTAGTTTTAAGTAATGCTTGAGTCTTGATTGTAGTTCTGTAATACGGGCCTTAGACAGACTCGTCTAAGTCATCGTATCGGCGTCGCCTGTTCGCGGCTTTACCGTCACGTACCCGTATAGCTCGCTATGCACCAACGACCCAAGCGATTCTTTTGATGAAAGCCCTGATTGCTCAAGAACCGGAGGTTGATGTATTTAATTGGACTCACGGTTCGATGATTAAAGCATGTATTAATTTTTTAGGCTTACTATACGCTTTGGTGAAGGCTGTTAGTAAATAAATAAATCGTGTACTAATATGTGTGTATGGTCGGCAGGTGTGCAGCGGCAACCTGAGCGCGTCGCCGGGGGGTGCGGGCGGCGCGGGCGCGGGCGGCGGCTTCGCGGTGGGCGACCTCGTGCAGGTGTGCGCCGACCAGGAGCGCGTCAAGACGCTGCAGCGCGGCCACGGCGAGTGGGCGGAGGCCATGGCTCCCGTTAGTGCTCTCCTGTTGAACATCCGCCGGTCTAGACTAACCGGCTGCAGCTTTGTTTTTTACATCGAGCTATTGTCTATCTGACCTCTATAATCCATTAACTTGTTCTTACAAAAAAAAAAAAAGTTATTAAATTAAACAATTAAAAACAAAGGCTATGTTGGAGGAACACTTAGAAAGATAGGGGTAGTGTAAGACTCCAGCGCTGCCCCGATTGTGTCATATTGTGAGGCATGCGTGGTGTCCATGTGGATTTCCTCCTCCAAATAAACACTACGATTACCTACACTAACAAGACTGTTGTCAGATTTTCTAAATTCTGAATATCCATAGCGACTGTCAATAATACATAAACTCCTTCTAAAGAATCGAACTAGTTCATTTAAAAATATTTAATTTTCTTCACAGACCCTCGGCAAAATTGGTCGTGTACAACAAATATACCACGACAATGACCTCAAAGTGGAGGTGTGCAACACGTCCTGGACGTACAATCCTAACGCCGTCACTAAAGTCGCCTCGTCTGACGGAAGTATTCCTGGGAACTCGTCAGGTAACCTTTAATAGCTTCTTTGTCACTAATACGCATTTTTATCCATTTGCTTTGGCTGTTCCAAATTATGTACATTTTTGCTCTAACAAGGTCCTTAAAAGTAAAACATGTTCGAGGTGTCGCCAAGTATGAACCATTGTAGTTTTCATTTTGAAATTCTTCAAAAGAAAACTAAAAACTAGGGTTCAGTGTGAAAATCGCCCAACAATCGATCACGGATCAGTGCTATCAATGTCGCTCGCTCCACATAACACTCGGCTGCTTTTATTTAGCTTTCAAAAGTTTTCTTTATATTAAATAGCTTCTGAGCGAAAAGAAACGTTCTTCTTTCAGTTACGTGAGTTGCATGGAACAGAGGGTGGGGGGATGCGCCGGCGACACTCACATTTGGAACAAGGTTAATTTTAGTTGCGACAAACCAGACATTTTGTTCTAATTTTAAGTAAAAAAACTCAGAACTTGGTTTAGTATCGGTGTGGGAGAAATGTTGAACAATCAGGGAAAATATTGTTAAGACAGTCAATCTTATATTATTCGACTGAATCAAATGATTAATTACGACTATAATTCTTAATCAAATCATTTGTTGGAGAACTTATTTTACCAACAATCTTCAGGTTAGCTTCCTCTAATCCGGTTACAGCTGAATTACAATATTTCACATGGGATAACTGCCTGACTGATACATCAATAACTGGGTAACACGATACCCTGTGGCAAGGATGGTGTCAGATTTTCCGGCTTCTGGCTATCCATAACGGCTGCCAAAGATGACAAATGAGACCAGCAGCTTAAAGTGCTCTCCAAGAGACGGAGTAGTCTCGGTATGTCACCCAATCATGGACCAAACTCGGCAAGTGTTGCTTAACCTTGAAGATGTGTGTTGTGTGGTTGGCCATTTAGCCACGAACTCGTCATCCGTCATTCTCTATCAGTTTTGTGAAATACCTACGGACAGTGTTTTAAGCTGCTAAACATTACTACTCTATTCTCCGACTAGCCTGTACACTTTTTAGGGTTCCGAACAAAAAACGGAACCCATATAGGATTACTCGGGTGTCTGTATGTCTGTCCGTCTGTCACAGCCAGTTTTCTGCGGATCCACTGGACGGATTCTGTTGAAATTTGGTACACATATGGACTTATGTGACCCAAACACGGCAGTTGGCGCAGTGGTAGAGCGATCGGCTGCTGCGCCGCGTGTCGTGGGTTCGATTCCCGCACGGAACAAATATTTGTATGGCCTACAGATAGTTGTTCCGGGTCAGGCTGTTTGTGTATGTGTCTTTGTATGTTTGTAAACGCACCTACGATACAGGAAAAAATCCTAGTGTGGGGCAACGTTTTTTCTAAAAAAAAAAAAAAACACGGACCGCGTTACGTAAATCATTAAATTTTTAGTATGGAGGCTTTTGGGGGTCAAACTAGAAATTTAAAAAAAAAGTTTTTGAACTATATTGTGTGACATCAAATGGCAGGGCTTACTGTGAGGGTTTTAATTATATTTTAAAATAAATGGTTTTGATGTTATTCAATAAATTAGACGAAAAATGACCATTCCCCTCCTTATCTCCGAAACTACTGAGCCTAAAATTTTGAAAAAAAAAAAACAATAGAGATATAGATTACAGGAAAACCTATAAGAAGTCTGTAGTGTTAAAATAACATGTTAAAAAAAATTCGTTCGGAATCCTTTGCACGGGAGTCGGACTCGCACTTGGACAGTTTTTTTTTACAAAACTAAACACTTAGTAAGCATACACATAATTTGACCCGCTTTTTATGTGATAGAAACCACAAATATGAGTTTCCTGTATCTTAAAACATATCAATTATTGTAGGAGAACGTCTGTCGGCGCTATTGAAGAAGTTGTTCGAATCCCACGTGACCGGTGACGCTAACGAGGAGCTGGTGAAGGCGGCCGCCAACGGAGACGCCAGCCGCTGCGCTGAGATCCTGGCCCGCACCGACGCCGC
Organism: Lacanobia oleracea; assembly: GCA_950371165.1. NCBI lineage: Eukaryota > Metazoa > Arthropoda > Insecta > Lepidoptera > Noctuidae > Lacanobia > Lacanobia oleracea. Next base: position 10,482,978 of record OX493393.1, read on the forward strand.
GCATGTCGATGTTAACGGCTTCTATGGAGGACATACTGCCTTGCAGGTAGATTGGGGATTTTGACCCTGAAAACCATTTTTAGTAAAATGTTTGTCAACTTTACTTTCTGCTAGATCAATTCTTTTTTGGTAAAGTAATCTTTATAATAATTTTTTGGTGAAGTAAAACCTTATCTCAAAGAGTAAGAAAATTCTGAAGTGAGGCTATAGAGAAGTACGGGGAAGCACTAGCGGTCTCCCTTGACATCTCTAAGCCCTTCGGCAGGGTTTGGCACGATAGCCTTATTAGTAAGCTTCCTTCCTTCGGTCTGATTGTGTGATTGGATCGCGGATTTCCTGAGGGATCGGTCTATCCAAGTGGTCATAGATGAGTGCTCGTCTGGACTGCTGGATATTAATGCCGGGGTCCCTCAGGGGTCGGTGCTTTCGGCAACACCTTTCTTGGTGCATATTAATGATCTACTTAAACCCGTAACTTTAGTTCCGACGCACGAGCTAGTGGGTCGCAGATCCGGTCTCTCCGGGAGGCTATGGTTGAGCGCTTGAACGTGTCCGTGCAGGCTGTCTCTGAATGGGTCGATGCTAATCTGGTCAAGTTCAATGCTGCTAAGACCAAAGCGTGTCTATTTTCCGCCAAAAGGAGCCAATTCCAACTCTATCTCTCCGAGGTGCAACCGTGCCGATAACCAACCAACTTGAGCTTCTTGGGGTTACATTAACATCTACCTTCAATTTTGGCCCTTTAATAAGGACAAAAGCTGAAGTGGCTGCAAAGAAGTTAGGGATCCTAGCAAAGGTACTTCATGCCGGAACAGCTGCTCAAACTGTATCAAGCGCAAGTACGATCGTGTATGGAGTACTGCTCTCATCTTTGGGACGGATCTGTTAGTTACCAGTTTGATGAACTTGAGTCAATTGAAAAACGAGCCAAGAGGATCATCGGACACGATAGGCTCGTCACGACGACGCTCCAAAGTCTTGAGCACCAACGACGAGTTGCTAGCACAATACGTTTTGGGAACACATTCGAGATCTGGTGACCTGAAACACAGGCCCTTAAAGCCTAGCTTAGGCACCAGTCTCCCACAGTAAACTAAACAATATAATTATGTGTAATGTAGGTATATTGTGGTGAGAAATAAATAAATAAGAGTCTATGTTACCTGATACTTACAACCTGGTTGCCTTTAAGTCAAGCGTGGCTTAAAGACTCCCAAGACTTTTGGATGGCAGGGAAACTCATAAAAATTCTAATGTTTTTATAATAAAATCCCCAGACACGCGAGTCCTTCTCGCGTTTGGTCAGTTTATTTTATAATTTATTAGCAGCACCATTATTAGTCGAAATAAATACCCTAGCGATAAAATAAAAATCGACCGAGTGCGAGTCGGACTCGCACACGAACGGTACCGTACCATGAACTTTAATTTTTATTATTTGTTGTAATAGCGGCAATGGAAGTACACAATCTATGTAAATTTCATCTTTCTACATATAACGGTTCTTGAGATGTAGCCCGCTGTCAGACAGACGGACGGGCGGACGTATGGACGGACGGTAGAGGCTTAGTAATAGGGTTCCATTGGTTACCCTTTGGGAACGCCTACGGAACTCTAAAAACTTATCGCTACTGAAAATGATAAATGAAACCTTCTATAACATAAAGTGATATGATACCAGGCGGCAGCGCAGAACGGGCACGTGGAGGTGATCCGCGCGCTGGTGGGCGCGGGCGCGGACGTGGACGCGGAGGACCGCGACGGGGACCGCGCGGCGCACCACGCGGCCTTCGGCGACGAGCCCGCCGCCCTGCGCGCGCTGGCCGCCGCCGCCGCCGACCTCAGCGCGCGCAACCGCCGCCGCCAGACGCCGCTGCACATCGCCGTCAACAAGGGCCACCTCGGCGTCGTCCGCACCTTGCTGCAGCTCGCCGTGCATCCAAGCTTGCAGGTCATATTTTTTCTTTATTCTTATTCTGAGCCGGCCACATGTGCCGCATCTCGAAAGATGACAAATTTAATCGACCTCATTGTGGGTTCTGGTAAAATCCGTTTTTACAAAAGCGAAAATAGCGGGATGAATTCAATAGTTACAAACAGAAATTACTCATACTTGCTCAAAACCGGGAGGTATGAAAATATTCCCCTGCAATGGGTCAAAACAGTCTCAAAATATAGTAGATTTTTGCATCGAGCACTCGTGTTTTACAGCCCTCGCTAAACCTCGGGCTCCAAACTAACACTCGATGCAATTATAAAAGTCACTTTTGCGAGGTTCAGAATCTGCTTTTCTTTCAACTACCGAATAAAGAACTGAAGTCACTACAAATAACTATAAAAACACTACTCGTTCTAGTTGCGATTCGATTCGCGCCAATTCATTTTTTATTTGCCAATGGTCGTAATTTATTCTGCCATTGTTCCCGGAAGTAAAAACAGCGCCGAATGAAAGAAAACGTTGCTCTTGCTTATAGTCTGCGATTGGCACTGTTGTGTGGTCAAAATAGCGCTGATTAGCAGGTATAAATCTAGTTGGCCATGCATCCATTACTGCACTGTTTTACTCTGAAGCAGTAAAGTGCTGCTTTATTCTCACTAATTAGGCTAGTTATGATGAAATTATTGCGTAGTTGGAAGAAAAATAAATTATGATTTGGTACAGTATTTCCATGACAGCAATTTCGCTTTGAAAGTGCATTGTTTCGTAGTAGTTAAAGTGGGGAGACTGAATGCGGTAAGTGGAGGGCCGGGTGTTGTGGAGCAGCTAGCGACAGCCCCAGGGCCGTCCAGAAGCAGGTTGCACTAGGCTTGGTTTATTGAAGTATTTTCGTAGTATAAGCGACAGCATCTTATGGGCTCGCTCGTTACATTCGTAGATCTCGCATCGCAGTTCTTAATGAGACTTGACCTCATTATTTAATATTAAAGCCGCGACAGGCAAGTCCGGTGAGGCAGACGAGAACTTCTTAGGTTGACCTGAGAGAGGCCTGTGTAAAACAAGAACTAATTGAATTACTTGTCATCTTCGTCGTTACTCTGTTGACAAAGCATTCATGATCACCATGTAGCGACTTCTTTACGGGATCACAGTTAGATGTAATTTGCCTCGCGACCATTCGCCACTTCTCTCTGATAGTATCCTGGTGCTTATAAGTGCAATGAAAGGGCCACATTAAAACACTGAAAGAACCTTTGAAAAATATACAGTATATTACACTAGCTTTTCCTCAAGACTTCGCTCCCGTGGAACCAGAAATAAAGAAAGAATATGAGCGGAAACTAGGCCGCTTGGAAAACTAGATTAGTTGTGAGAAGGAGTGTCGCGTCTATAAGAAATATTCGTATCTTCCATAATTAAGGCATATCAGTTCAAATGATATAAAATGGTTCATGGGTCTTATATGAATTTAAGCCTTAAGTAAAATTTATTGCCATTCAAAAATCAAAAGCATCATGTTTTATTATTATTATCTCCTTTATTCATCTTTTTCGCTTATTTCTAAATTTTTAAATATTTTTATACAATATATATATATAAAAATAATAATAATTAAAAATATAAAAATAGTAGCCCACCGATATCGGGAACAGTTTCCAAGCTACCGGTGGTCAGGGCCCCAGAGAAAGGAACCTCCTGACAATGCGAGCCGTGTCCAGAAGTACCGCTTTCTGAATCAAGCCCTTGATCCAGCTGCCCAACGAGAGCCTCCTAAGGTGTTGGTCGAGGCTCGTGGCTATTAAGCTGTTGGCCGACACGACTATCGGTACAATGATTGCGGAGTCCACTTCCCACATGTCGACAACCTCGCGAGCCAAGTCAATATACTTGATTTGTTTGTCTTTCTCGGCTTTCACGAGGTTCTCGTCATGCGGGACGGTTATGTCTACAATCATTGCACGCCTCACAATTCGGTCCACCACCACTATATCAGGCTTATTGGCAACAATAGTCCTGTCAGTGATGATGGACCGATCCCAGTACAATGTGAAATTGCCATTATCGAGAACTGGGTCGGGCGCATACCTATACCTAGTATGGCACCTCCGACTCCACAAGAGAGTATTTCAGAGCAAGTTGCTGATGTATAATCCTGGCTACAAGGTTGTGCCTATGCAAGTATTCTCCTTTAGCTAGACGAGAACAACCAGAGATAATGTGGCGAATTGATTCTCCCGGACGTTTCAGTTGGAGAGAGGGATCTCAGGTTTATAGAATCCGAGAGTTGAGTTCCCACGGATTCCATAATCTCTCCACGCTTTACATGCATGACCGCACATTTGTCCACACCAAACTCCATCCTGATGGCGTTACTGAATGTTTCAGTTACCTTCAGTAGCTCCATCAGTTGCAGATTAGTGGGGGCAAAGAGTTTCAGATCATCCATGATCAGATATAACCTGACCACCTCTCTTCAACCGATAGCCTAGCCCTGAATTCTCCAACAGTGTGCTAAGAGGATTCAAGGCTAGACAAAACCAAAGCGGACTCAAACTATCGCCCTGAAATATACCCCGCTCGATCCTTACCGGTTCGCTATTCCTCTGGACATTTCGACATCCTGGATAGCGAAGGACTGTCCTCCATTGCCCCATACATGACATCAGGAAGGTGCGTAGCGTTGCATCAACTTTATACAATTCTAGCACCCTCATGAGCCATGTATGAGGCACCGAGTCATAGGCCTTCTTATAGTCTATCCAGCATGTCGACAGATCCCTTCGGGAACGCCGAACCTGTTGGCTAATTGCCATATTAATAAGGAGTAGCTCCTTAGTACCGCGGGACCCATTCCTACATCCATTTTGAGAGGCAGACATGATGTTGTTGTTGTTAATGTGACTATTAATCTTTGCCCTCAAAATGGATGTAAGAACTTTATAGACCGTCGGTAAACACGTGATCGGTCTATAATTTTTAGGTTCCGCAGTACTACCTGATTTATGGAGCAGGTGGGTTATTCCTGTAGTTAAGAACTGGGGTAGCGACCCAGACTCTAAGGCAGACTGGAATTGAGACGCCAAGCAAGCGTGCGATCTCGTAAACCATTTAATCCAGAAATTGTGCAGCCCGTCCGGCCCTGGAGAATTCCAGTTAGGCAACGGACGGACTGCACAAGCTACATCTTGGGGACTGATGGTAATTGCCCCCATTTCTGGTATCGGATCGCACACACGCTCGACCTCCCGAGTCCAGTCACCCTCAGTATGACTGACAGGAACCGACCAGATGCTGCGCCAGAATGAACACATAGCATCATCATCCGGCAAGCGCGTGTCAGTCACACCTTGGTCCGGTCGCTCCCAATCCCTAAATACCCACCTTTCATTACTTCGGAGTGTGCGATTCTGGGTGTATCGCTCCACTCGCCGCTTGTACCTACGAATACGGCTTGCCCATGCATAAACTTTCTGCTTCAGGAAGTCGATGCGCTCTGTGACACGAGATATATAATCTCGGGGATTGACATCAGTCCCCGAAAACGCCCGTCTCACAAAGCGCATCACTCTAGGGCGTGTGTTGCCCTCCCTGAAGCAGATCAGTTAGCCGAAGTCCGATTAGCGCTCTGGCCTCACCAATACGACGCTCGATCCTGCACTGCCAAGCTGGTACGGCTGGTTTTGGTCGTGTAGCTCTGTCATTGGTTATTTTTATTTTGACATGAGCTACACGACATGCCGCTACAGCCGCGCAGTACATGATCGAATGTGCTTCGGTGAGGTTATCACAGTTATCAAAGTAGCTTGACAACTGCAAATCCAGAGCAGCCACCAGCGCCCTGTTCTTGTTATGCATGGGCAAACGAGGTAAGCGTGGTCTAAGTTCAGGCGGCATGTAGCGGTATTCCCGAATAGCACACTCCAAAGCATTCCTCAATTCGTTATTGCACTGGGTACTTACGTTTGTAACCCTGTCATTACTCTCTTCGTCAGCGTGTCTGGGCAATTGGGTTGACGATGCTGGTGCCACAGTCTGCGACGGAGGAGCAATGACATGGCTACACATTTCAGTGCGGAGGCGATCAAGCACACTATCATCCAACATACGGTTACGCTGGATGACGCGCACCTGATCCGACAGTCGTTGGGCCGATACGCTGACAGCTGGTTCAAGTACCTGAAACAGAGAGAGCATCTGACCACGGTACGCAGTCAGGTTCGTTCCCCCCTCTGTAGCCCCAAAGTATGAGCGTATTACATTCTCATTTATGGTTTGAGTCCATTTTATACGCTGCACACTTCCACCGATAGCGGGGACCCTGTCAGAGACCGGTGGGCCTCGAGGTCCTAAGTTGGCCGGTGGTCGGCCTCGTCCGCGCCGACGCGCAGGTGGTGGTGTCGTCGGCGGCGAGAAGTATTCGTCGCTCGAGCTCGACGCAACTGCAGCTACCGGAATCTCTGGACTCGCGGCTGGCGCAGGTCCCGGCGGCTGCGAGGCGGAGCTCAGCGACGAACCCGAAGATGGTGTTGGTGCGGCTTGTAGTCGTGCCCGGCGTCTTGTTAACATTTTATTTCCATACTGTCCATTTTTTGTTCATTTAGTTAGTTTTTTTATTTTCTTGTGGTTCTATTTTTTTTTTTCTTGATTTTTCGGTATAAAATGCATTGTTTCTATGTTTTTTTAAATTAAAATCGATAAAAATACGGGATGAAAAATTCCTTACGTCACTTGCCTTGACAGCCGAGCCTATTATTATTATTCCATTTATTCATTTATATATACATACAAATTACATTTTTAAATATTTCTATAAAAATATAAAAAACATTTAAAAATATAAAAAATAGTAACCCACCGGTATCGGGAACAGGGTCCAAGCTACCGGTGGTCAGGGCTTCTGAGAGAGGAACCTCCTAACGATGCGCGCCGTGTCCAGGAGTACTGCTTTCTGGATCAAGCCCTTGATCTATTATTATTATTATTATCTATTTATTTCGGACATAATCCATAAGTGTTAGTAAACATTTTTCTTAAGAGCTATGTTAGTAGGAACATAATACATTTTTCTTAAAAACAATTTTCCCGTCACTATTCCCACCCAGTGTGCCTGTATGGGACAGTCATTGCGGGACGCAATCATTTGCAAACATTCATTAAACTACAGAGCACAAATAATTGAGTAAAGTAACCGTTTATACGAAAGTAATATTCCTTTTAGAATAATAAGTAGCTCAAGACCAGCTTCGTTCGCGTAAAGTTACCACTCAAACTTTCCTCGTTGGTCTTTACTCAGAAGTGTGTGTCTGACTATCAGAAAGTGTTTGTGTTACGAACTGACTATGAATAAAACTTGTAATTTATTCATTCATTTCATAATTCCTGGGAAAATGCTTCTGTGTTAGTAGAAATATTTTAGTTTGTCTGTGTTTTTGTGTAAATCTCATTTTAAGCAGTTTAAAATGCATTAAGAAGTTCCAATTAGTATTATATCAACCCATTCTGTCATGCTGGGCAAATACCTACCTCCACTCTTTCTACTTTCACGGCTGTTTGCTGTTGCAGTCCAATCCCTCATGAAGCACTCGAGTTCACCTCCCCATCTTTGCCTGAATCTTCTAATTCTTGGTACAAAACGCACAAAATCAAGACAAAGTTATTTGCTCTCCTTTTAATTAGACGCGTGTATTTACCCGGAATCGGGTGCTTCAACAACTTCTTTCAACTTCGGCGAACCATTACAAAAGCACACAGCGTAGTAACTTATACACGACCAAACTAAATATACGTGTTATTCGTCTTTTCGACACGGATAATCCGACCTAAATAAACGAAAAACTTTAGTAGGTACGTGCGATAAAGATGTTGTTCATTTCTTTGTGAAGAAAGTAATAAGTCCTTGATTCACTAGCACTCAATGCCCAGATACCTACAGTGCGATTCTCTCAACATTTATGTGAAGTTAAAATGATTTGAGCTGTTAATCTATATAAAGAAGACTATTTGACCCGCGCTACTTCGTCTGCTCCGCTCCTATTGGTCTTAGCGTAATGATATACAGGGTTATTTGTAAAACACCAGCAACCTCTTAGGCAGTGAAAGTAGACATGATTATAAACAACTTTTACTTTGAGAAAACCCCGAAAACTCGAAAAATAATTAGCTGTTTCATACATTTTTATTGGCAAAATAATGCATTTTGTGTGAAACAGCTGATATTTTTTTCGGGATTTCCCAAAGTAAAAGTTGTTTTTAATCATGTGTACTTTCACTGCCTAAGAAGTTGCTGGTGTTTTACAAATAACCCTGTATAGCCTATACCCTTCAAATCGGACCAGTAGTTCCTGAGATTAGCGCATTCTAGCAAGCAAACAAACTCTTTAGCTTTATATATGAGTATAGAAGGAACTACAGTTCAGTTCATGATCACTCCACTTAAGTTTACAACTGCGTGTGAGTGAGTGTTTAAGTTTACAACTTAGGTGAGCTTGAAGTGAACACGTTCGGTGAGATGTTGACAGAATAGACTCCACAAATTCCCTTCTTTCCGGACTAAAAATGGAAAAGGTTTCAACATGTTTTTTATTAATCGGGTTTCGAGAAGGTCTATATGTTCATACATGGTCCAGACTATCTAATAAAACTACATCCATATTTCATTTTACTGACTGAAAACCTTCCGCCATCGACACGTACGCAGAGCCTAGATTATACGCCAATTCTTTTTCCATTCTTTATTCCGTTCATATTATGGTAGCTATTGCACAAAATAATCTGACCCAATGGCCTATTACAGACTAACCTGATCTATCTCTTGACCCACTTTGACCTTATGGCCTAAAATCCTAGTGAGTAATGTGTTCCCTCTTCATCGGGTCGATTACGGGTACATAGGTTCGAGAAACTTTGAGGTCTTTTATTATTTATAAGTACCACTATTTTTCAAATGGACTTTTTCCTTTGAAAGTAAATAGATCTCCTATGTTACATATTTACTAACGTTACGTAAAACCGTCCGGTCAGAATCCCATAAAGAGCAATGCGAGGTTAGTATAGTTGGGTAGGTACTTGTATGTTCTGTGATAAGTTTCCTTGTATTTTCGTATTCGAACTAAGAGTACTCGAGAAGAGGGGAAATCTAACTACGTTATTTGTTTAGATGTTCTCGAACACGGAGCGAAGCAGTTGGCGTGGCACAGTTAGCTTGCTACTTATTAAACTTACCCGTTTGTTTTCAGACTTCGTGATTTAATTATCCTAAGACTTTTTTACTTGCTTTCGTTGAATTTATTCAACGTCTTTTGGGTCAATGATGAACACTGTATCGTTCCGTTTGTGTCGAATAATTGATTACGTTGTTTAACCAAAGGGCACTTCAACTATCGGGGAAGTCTTAACTACGCTATTTGTTTAGACGCTGTCTCGAACATTAATCCCCATCTTATTCAGCGCTTGGCGTGGTATTTCCCGGGACCCGTGTCTCTTGGACTTTTAATCTAGACGAGTCGAGTTTCAGTCGGTAATGAGTGTAGCGACGCTCTCAGACATGCGGTCGCCATAATTGCCAAACTTTGTGCCGCCCGACACCCGCGCCCCTCTGCTTGTCGCGCGTCATTGTTCGCATGGTAACGCGTGCGGTAGATGCCTTTACTCAACGCCACTTGTAACTTCACACTAAATTAAGGATGATTATGTACGATACAGTTATAAATTATCCTTTACGACGCTGTAACACAGACATACAAACACCTACACACGTGTACAAAGCTTGCTCAGATATCCAATAATGTTGTCACCAGAGCCGGCCTCAACCATCTAAGCGCCCCGGGCGAGTCAGGCATTTAGCGCTCTTTCCTATTTCAATATTTATGTAATTAAAATAAGTTTTACATCCAACCCCGATTGCTTTACCCTCGCCTATCAGTATTTTTACGATGTTGTTTAAAACACCATTCCCGACAACTATGTCAAAATTCGCCACGAAATATTTCCCCTATTTGACAGTTTTTGGCTTTCGTTTGGAGCTATAGGTAATTTAAGTTTTGAAAAATTGCGTTCGCCACTTGCAAAAGTCACTGGTATTGTTAAATTTGTTTGTTAGCAGAATACGCAGCGATATCCAGGGATATAATTTTTGAAGATTGTGCTTTTTAATAAAGTTTCAAGGTTTCGATTGGTGTTGCCCCAATGTTTTCGGTATTGTGATGCCGACCCAAAATTTCATCGCACAACAAATCATCAATATGTGAATTTTTCTTTATATCGAAAGAAATAGGTAGATATTCAAATTACGCGCAGCGCCCTGCCCTCCAGTTGCCAGCGCCCCGGGCGGCCGCCCGTGTCGCCCGGCCTTAAAGCCGCTACTGGTTGTCACTGTGCAGTCCCTACACCGACCATAGCGTTTAGTTCCTATATATTTTTACTATATGTTTATACGAAGCTTAATAGTCCATTATGATGCAATGAGCATTGTGGGCAACTATCCTGATACTACAAATATTATAAATTGAAAAAGTGGCCGCCGCACGTTACTGCACAAATGTGGAATGCACTTTATTGCGAGTTTGCGAGCCAGAAAGCGGAAACATGAGTGACAGATTTAAAGTATGTTGAAAACATTTGTAGTTACAGGTAGTATTTAACTAATGTTGCAATTTTCAACACCCGGTGCAAAAGCAGATGAAAACATTTGCTTACCATCTGATTTGCGAACGTAGTATAATGTCTATCTGTGTTAAGGTGGATATTGCCGCCCATCAACGTGTAATAATCCCCCAATCGCCTGTTACGACCCCCACGGGAATGGAGGGAGCGGCTTATGCTCATCCAGGTAACTGACAACGTGGTAAATACATAGTACCAGCCGACTCTTACTGGCATAATTTGAAAATCAAGATTTCGTGAATACCACTTACTTAATTAAGTACAGCTACATCTCATCAAATATTGTCAGCTTTACTTGAAGCATTTAGGCCCTAAACTTAAAGTATTCCTTCAAAATTAAGGCTCTTCCAAATTCATGCAAAATAACATAACATAGAGATACCCACAGTTTATCTTGTTAAAGTGACCATAAACATGCTAAAGGTATTTAATCATGCACAGAGCGATGAAATTGAAACGTACTGTACTGAACATTATATTCATAAGAACAAGTTACGAGGTCCATTCAGATTTTTGTAATTCATTTTATTTTCTCGACTGAAATGAATCCTCATTTGAGTACCCTTTCAGAGTTAACTACTACTTAATATCTGTGCGAAGTGACTCGATGTCCATATCGATCGGAATTAATTTATGGACTTTTACTTTGAGCAATGTAACATTAATTGCCTGATTCTATTATTTTTTAGGTTTCCGTACCTAAAGGGTAACCAACGGAACCCTAAGTCTCCGCTGTCCTTTCGTCCGTCCGCTGTCTGCGGGCTTTATCTCAAGAACCGTAATAGGTAGACAGTTGAAAAAATAAAGGAGGCACCCATACAAGTACCGTGTTTTTCGGTTTATGGTATGGAACCCTTCGTGTGCGAGACCGAAGCACACTTGTCCGGTTTTATTAACCCTTTTCCATTAACAGAAACGTTTTGTTTACCAAATCAAATGCTAAAAACAAATCCTATCTCATCAAATAAGAGGTTGTTTATTCGGTCCCTAGACTAAATGGTTTAAAATCTCGACACGAAGAGAGCTTGCTAATCAATATTCGTATTTTCTCCATTTAAAAGAGACCGTTGGGGTAGGAAAGCCTATTATATTACAACAGTTTCATATTAGGAAGAAAGTTTAACGACATAGCTCTGATGTGCGACGGAATACAGTTTCAGGAGTTAGTAACATGGGGTCCAAACGCCTCCTGCCGGAGGCTTTACGCGGGGATCGTGCGGTCCATGGCCCTTTATGGGGCGCCGGTGTGGGCGCCTACTTTGAGGAAGCGACCTGCCCGTTACCTCAACTCGTCCCAGAGGGTGATGGCCATCCGGCTTGCCCGGGGATACCGCACGGTCTCTGGCGAGGCGGCGAACCTCCTTGCCGGACTGCCGCCATGGGATCTAGAGGCGAGAGCCCTCGCACAAATTTACGAATGGCGCCTGGAAGTGCTACGCCGGGGCGAGACTCCTCTGCCGCGGCAAATCGCAGTACGGCGGGCGGAGCTCCGGCAGGATCTCATGGCAGTATGGAGACAAAGACTGTCCCAACCCAGCGCTGGTCACGCCACAATTGCGGCGATAAGTCCCCTCTTTGAGGAGTGGCTAGAGCGGCGCCATGGCGTCCTTACTTTCCGCTTGACGCAGGTACTCACCGGACACGGTTGTTTCGGGAGGTACCTGTTTCGAATACGGCGGGAGGATACGCCCGGGTGTCAACACTGCGAGGATCGCCCGGAGGACACGGTGGAGCATACGGTTGAGGTCTGCCCTGCTTGGGCGGAGCACCGCCGTGTCCTCGCCGAGGCGATCGGCGGCGGCGATCTCTCGCGTCCGGCCCTGGTTCAGGCTATGGTCCGAAGCGAGGAGACATGGGAAGCGGTCACCTCCTTCTGCGAAGCAGTAATGCTAGCAAAGGAGGAAGCCGAACGTGTGAGAGAAAGGGAAACCTCACGCCCCAGCCGCCGCAACAGAAGAAGACGCCCCGGGCGTCGGGAGTCGCAGGGCGATTTTCGGCCACCGTAAGCGCGAGCCTGCGGACGGCGAGCATTGGGTGGCTCGCCGTCTGATCAGAACCAGGCCCGGGTGGACGGCGCGCTGTGTTCCACGCGTGCCTCAAAGAGCTGTCAGCGTAAAAGACGGGGCCCGCTAGGGCCAGTGCCTGCTGGGGCTGCGGACTTCGTTCGAAAGAGGCACCGTACCCTGGAACGCAAAGGGCACTGGGAGAAACGCGGATGGGTTTTAGTCAGTAAGAGTCTGACACTCCCTTCTGCTTCACCCAAAGCGGGAGGAGTCATTTGATGATTTCCCATCCTTAAAAAAAAAAAAAAAAAAGGAGTTAGTAACATAAAAAAAAAAAAACTGGAAAACTCAATAATTCCCAAAGAGAACTCGTTAGATCCAAGTTTTTGGTCATTTTAACATTTGAAACTTCAGTCTTTTAAAAGCTAATTAGCGTTTATGAATCAGCAAGACTTCTTTCTCGCTTTCACATTATTTCTGGTTTATGAGGTTTTATTAATAACTAGTGGCCCGCCCCGGCTTCGCCCTGATGTATTTTTTTTTTTCAGAAATTTTCTTTCATACAAACCTCGCCCTGACAGTTACCAACATAACAAAAAAAGAATTATTTAATGGTATCAGTCGTTACGAAACAATATTAGGTACCTAATTCATTTTTATTATAATAGATTTGAATAGAAATATTTTCTAATATTTCTGCCGTGCGATGTAATAAATTCTTGGAAGATTATATTGTTACAAATAGAAACACAGATGGGTTTTTTAAAAAGATTTTAATGGCCTTCGGCCAAACAAATTACAATTTAAATAAGAAAGCAAACAAAATAAAATATTTGAAAATAACGACAATCGCTAGTGATTCGGGCAGAGGTTCCGTACGCTGTGATGACCGACGAGCAAATGAACGAGTGCCGCCAGCCACCTTCCTTATATAGCCCGTCGTGGTGTGGCTATTCTTGATTTAAATTTTCTTCTAATACGGCTTCTCCTGACGGGGCTGCGTGCTCGAAGCCCTCAGCAGGAGCTCGAGGATGGTCCAGCAACACCCTCCGCGTCCAGCGGCTGTTCGGCGTCATCATCATCGGTATCTGTGAAGATACACACATTCTAAGAAACATACTCTTTTACATCGTTTATCAACAGCTGGTCTGAATTCATATAAGTGCAAAAGCATCAGATTATGTACTAATTAGCCAACCAAGCCACTCAAGCAATAATAAACGCTATACACTAGCGTTTCCAATCACATAGGTTTTACACAGGTCTGTTCCCACGCAACCGAATACCTCGCACATACTCTCGTGCGCAAACAGGGTTTACATCAGTCTCTAGCAGGTCACCCCAGATACCTAATAAGGGCTGGATTTACACAGGTCTGTTGTCGGTTGCGCCACCGACTCACCCCAGAAACCACCAGTGTCAGGGTCACCCCAATACCATGCGCACAGGCTTTACACGGGTCTTTTTCACTGAACACAACACATAACATAGCCAAAATAAATAAATACGGGCTTGTTTAGTACATAATCTAGCTCAAGAATAGGGAAAAGACTAGTGGGTATGTAAGCTAACAAAGCAAACATAACAGCAATCGTACAACAAGTACCTTCAAAAAATGCAGCAATAGTTTCGGGTGTCCATTCACCCTTCCATAACACCATGTATGCAGCAGCTGCCTGACTAGTCTTTCCATAAGCTCCAGCTAACAATTGGACCTCATATCTATCGTTAGGGAGGATCTTGGTAACTTTATAAGGGCCCCTCATACCGCTATCCAGCTTTCCGGTGCTTTGAGAGCTCTTAATCACATAGACTAAATCATTAACTTGAAACCTTTTAGGCGGACTCCTATTTTTATTGACGTAGGAGTCTTGTTTATCTTTGTTTTCGCGAATAAGCCCTTTAGCACGTTGCCGTCTTATCTCGCGAATTGCATCATGATTAGGATTCGAACCTTCGCAAGTTATATCTTTAATCAAAGTGTTTATTAAAGGTGTAGTGGAATCGGTGCCAATAAGGAGATTTAATGGCGAATATTGAGTAGTCCTATGTTTAGTGACGTTTAAAACCAATTGCAGTTTCCATAATATTTTAGACCAATCATTTTCGTTATAATTTACTTCAACTCTTATCATGTTTAAAATTGTACGGCAATAACGTTCTACTTGTCCGTTTTCCTGGTGCATTTCAGGGGTAATGAAATGCACTTCGATTCCATAATTAGATATCCAATTAATAAACTCATGGTTATCGAACATACGACTTCTATCACATACTAGTCTTTTAAAGGTACCGAACAATGAAATTACTTGGGTCATTACGCGCTTCAACTCTTTACAATCTTGTCTTGGTAAGGCATGAAGTAAACAATATTTAGTATACGCGTCAACTATGATAAGTACATGTTTATGACCATCACTTTCTCTCAGTGGTCCGAGTACATCCGCGTGAATTGTATCAAATGGTACCGGAGCCTTTTCCCAAGAGGATATTGGTTGCAAAGGTGCGCGTGGAACTTGCTTATGTGAAATGCACACTACGCAGTGCGTGACGTATTTCCTGACAAATTGTCTAAGATGTTGTAATGATTTTACTACCGCGAGGGTCTCCAGCTCATAGCTGTGATATTTGGATTCCGCACCAGCCGTCAACTTGCTAAAATAAGCAACTACCCGCCTACGGCCGTCCTTGTGTACCTGCATAAGGATTCCGCCGTAACCAATAGAACTGGCGTCTGTATGCAGCTCAGTTGTCAATTCAGGATCGAATATTGCCAAAATTGGTTCATTGGTTAAAAAAGAAATAATGTCTTGACGTGCATTTTCGTGTTCGTCACTCCAATTAAAGATTACTCCTTTTCTAGTTAGTGCGGCGATTTGCGAAGTCTTAATCGCGTAATTTGGAATATATCTTCTGAAATATCCTGCGAGGCCAAGAAATTGGCGAACCTGTTTGACATTACTCGGTCGCGGTGATTTAACCAATGCATCAATTTTGTAATTGCTCGGTCTAACCTGACCATCTCTTATTATCCTACCTAGGTATTCTATTTCATTAGTAAGAAAAGTACATTTCTTTAGATTTATTGAAAAACCTGCTTCAGTTAGCGTTTTTATAACCGAATCTAATAAAACGAGGTTTTCGTCAATCCCGTCGGTCAGTATTAGTACATCATCAATGTAGACCATGACCTTGCCATCCTCAATGAAGGATTTAAGCGTTTTTGTGATAGTTTTCTGATAGAAAATCGGCGCGTTTGCTAAACCGTAGGGTACCTTGCAATATTCATACTGTGCCTCTGGTGTAACGAACGCGGTCTTATGAATAGACTCTTCAGCAACTCGGAGTTGATGGAAGCCGGAAACCATATCTAAAGAGCTAAACCAGCGAGCATTACCTAACCTATCTATATAGTCGTTGATCAAGGGGAGTGGATGTCTAGTTTTGACAGTTATTCGATTCAGTGCACGGTAATCCACGACCATTCTATCAGAACCATCCTTCTTTTTTACTAGTAAGACCGGACTAGCGTATTCGGAATCGGACTCGCGAATAATTCCTTTGTCGAGCAAATCCTTAACTATATTGCGTACTTTTAATTTTTCGTCATGCGATAATTTGTAGGGTCTGTAGTACACGGGCACATCACTTGTTAACTTGATATGCATCTCACTATCTTTCACTGTTGTGGTCGCGGTACCACTTAAAAAGAATTCGGAATACTTGGTGAGGATCTCTAGTAACCGTTCCCTATCTTTTCCAGTTACCGACGTATTAACTTGATCGGACAAAGAAATCGTGTTTACTTGCATAACATCGTTTACGGTCACCTCACTATGAACTATACGTTGGCAATCACCGGTCCTAACATAAGTAATACCTTTTCTATTCAGTACGTCTGTACCGATAAGGACGGGTACATTTAAATTATTGCCACCTACAACACAAAAATCAATTTCTAATGTTATATCGCTAAACTCAACGGGTAGTGTTACAAATGATTCAGATCTAATTTTCGTACCGCCCAAGCCGCGTAATAACTGATTAGTAGGCCTTAATTGACACGGAAAATATTTAACAACATTTTTTGACATTAAGGAAACGCATGAGCCACTATCAATTAGTACGTCTAACGGTATCCCCAATATGATAGCAGTGGTCACGTCACGATTTTTATAACTACCCGCAATTTCGCGACAAAAATTGACACCGTTATTATTTCGAGAATTTGTGCGTTCCTTAGCGAAACAAGTATCCTCGGAATGACCTATTTTTTTGCAAAACGAACACTTCTTCGGATCGCCACGAGATGTCGCCGGTAACACGATTGCTTTTTCGTCACTGTTACTCGGGATTGTATTCGACCGTTTGTTACAATTAACAGCCTTATGACCAAATTGCTTACACTGAAAACACTTGACTGATTTTGAATCTTTAGAATCATATTGACGTTTTAATGGTTTGCGATTTGAGTTACTAGTATTGGAAGACTTATCAGATCGATCATTAGGAAACACTTTCTTATTATGGCTGTTAGAAGGTTTAACAAAGCTCGATAAAAACTCCACTATAGAATCAGGTGATAATTTAGCGTTGGTAGCCATAGCGCGAACTTGTGGATCTGCAATTCCACGAATAATAATAGCAGTAAGCAGCTCGTTACTTAGACCTTTAACTATGCGTAACCGTAAAAGCGATTTACGAGCATACTCAGCATATGTGGAGTATTTATAGGACTCTGTCCGCATTACATCATAAAGAATGTTCGCGACATCGACAGAACGTGGGCATAGCGCTTTTAGTTCTAATTTAAAATTGGACCACGTGCGAATATTGCTAGTCCATTGGCTAAGCCAGGTGCGAGATTCGCCCTTTAGACAATGTCCGACGCGAGCAAGGCATTCTCTGTCGTCCCAACAATTCGAAATACGGGCTCTCTCTACTTCATCACACCACGTGTCGAAGTCATGAACACTCGGATCAAAATCAGAGACAAAATAACGGTTGGATCTGACCTGAGCACAGCTGATAGCGGTCAAAAGACGCTCTGCAGCGTTCGTCACCACGTCTTCAGACTGCGTTGACCCCATGTTGCTAGTATGTGGAGTCGGCGGCGGCGTCCCCATCTGCGCGGACTCGAGCTCACGCGCCGTTGTAGGCGCCCCAAGCTCCGATACCGATGGCGTCGAGTTGGTCAACCCGGCGGCGCGGCTAGGGCCAGCGCTGGTCGTTGCAAGGGCTTGCGTCTCCACAGACGCACGGGGCTGGTCCTCCAACGCGCGCAGCCTCCTCAGGATCTCTTCCATCGGATTGGGCGAAGGAGTTCGCCCACGGCGTTTTCGTTTGCCGCGTTGATCGTTGGCAGGCATCGCACAAACAAACACTCCGCCCGAATATTAAATAACCAAACCACGTGGAGGAATACTAAGTTTCCCTTTATAAAACCAGAAATGTAGGCGTTCAGCGGCTTTTCAGCCTCGAATCCCACTTCTGATGTTACAAATAGAAACACAGATGGGTTTTTTAAAAAGATTTTAATGGCCTTCGGCCAAACAAATTACAATTTAAATAAGAAAGCAAACAAAATAAAATATTTGAAAATAACGACAATCGCTAGTGATTCGGGCAGAGGTTCCGTACGCTGTGATGACCGACGAGCAAATGAACGAGTGCCGCCAGCCACCTTCCTTATATAGCCCGTCGTGGTGTGGCTATTCTTGATTTAAATTTTCTTCTAATAATATTTTATTCAGCTCTTAAATATTTACGGAACGTAAAATTTATGAAGTTCGTTAAATTGTTTCGTGAAGTATTCGATGCGAACTTATCTGTAAAATCTTTGTTTAATTATATAACTATTCTCTCGAGCTACAGCCATATTGAAGCGCAATTGGGCGTAAAGCTATTTAAATCTGAATAGGGCATTGTGAAGGCGCGTCACCTTGATTCAGCGAGGAGTCTCGTCCTTAATAAAGTTAGAGTGCCGTCGCTCGCGGACACCCATTCTGCCCGCGCGCCGCCGCCACCGCCTACCTCTGCCTCGGGCGACTCTCGAAATCATCTTGTACGGGCTAAATGCCTTTCTCGAACCTCTTTACACTCCGCTACCTAGTTTATGTGCAATGGACCATGCGTATTTGTATTAGACACACAAAGGGACAGTAATTACTTTGATTGTCTAACCATAGATCTGTTCAGACTAATCGGATTAATCATATTGTGGCATGAGTAGCAGTTTAGTAAAAGCAGTATGGTAGCATACTGTTTTTGCAGAAAGAAACACTAATATCCAATGAAATCTCGACAAAATATGTTTGGCGTTGGTTATGCGAAAGTATCTGAAACAAACAAAATTAGTTCTAACCATGAAAAATAAAAAAAAATACTTTCATCAGATATTCGCACAACAAATAGATTGTAATTGGGTTTCTGCCAGTCGGAGATGTATACGGTGCAGATTTGTTATGTGTACTCAATATTACATTGCTTTGTTACGCTTAGAAGACGGTGTCAGAAGTCAGCAGAGGCGTCTGTTACGTAAATATCGGCTGGGCGTGTTGCGAATAGGACAGAATACACGATGAGGGGAGGACGAAAGTATGTCCCGTTTATTCTGTATAAGTAAATGTATTCAACAACGAGTTAAAATAAGTTTATGTTCACTTCCAAACGTGACAGAAAACACAATAGTGCGCCCGAAAGTTTTTGCTTCGATATTAAATGTTTTAATTCTATTTTTCACTAACATTTATGTTAAATTCACTGCATTAAAAAATGGTTCTCATTATAATCCTGCAGTTTCAGACCTAACTACGGCGTGAGAGACGGCCAATATTGCTGACGCCCCATTAAAATCTAATTTGCGTTAAACTTTAAGATAAGACTTTCAGTATTGAAGCTTTTCTTTTACATTGCGACTTCACTTTTATGTCTATTTTCTTGCGAAAAGCAGGAACTCGGTGATAGTAAATTTAAAACGTTGAAGTGATAAAGTGTATAGCGCAGAGTTAGTTATTGTAGAGAATACTTCAAATTTTAATTAACAATAATTCAAATAATTTTCTATTTGTTTAAGGGTAAAAGTTGAGCCAAACCGTTCACCGCGAAACGGAAATTCACAGCCCTTCCATTTCTGGTTATGCGTCGATTTATATTCTGCGCCCACTCGCCGCCTGAGAAATCTCATGTTGGAGGTGCTCTTTCAATTTGAATCGGAACACTCGGATCGGGGAATAATGTATTTCGGTATCGACCCTCCGCTTGGTACGGATCCTCCTGTTTATCGCAGCTCTCATTTATTCGGGCGTCGTCGCGCCTTTATTTTTTCAACACAAACTCTGTGTCGCGCAGTTTATCCGTCGCGCGGTACTATTAGCAGGGTTTTTGTTTTGAAAGGCAATCAGATTGCGTCGCGCTGACTAAAGGATAATTGAATTGTCACGCTACAACATGTGCCTCATACCTAACGGTATTTCCACAATTTCCAAGGTTATATTATGACGTCTTATTATCGAGATGGCGATTCCATTTGTGTAAATGTTTTACCCACAATTGAGAGTTTCAATCAGATACGAAGAGGGGAGTTTTATGAGTTTATGATTGAACTCTTCCTATTGCTATTTATTAACTACAGAAAACCAATACCTTATAAAATGCTTGATGTAATAGTTACAACGTAAACATTGCATAACAAACTGTTTAAGTTTAAAAGGATAGGAAAAACTGCTATCAGTTATATACTACAGGTAAGAGGCCACTTTACTTAAGTCGACATTTACGGAGAGTCTCGAGGGTTTAAGTTTCTCTATGCGATCGTCTAAACGCGAAGAAAAACTACGTTGGCTGTTAGTCGCCTTTATCGAACGATGCACTAAACTGCATATGGAATGTTTTACTTTAGACATTTGTTTGGATATTTTGTGTGTGTTGGAGACCAGAAAGGTTAGTTTGTGGATAATGATAAGGAGAACAAGAGCAGTTCGGCGATTGCCTCATCTAGCATTCGAGTCGCGCTGCGGATACCCCGCGGACCCTTAACCCGCGCCCTATTTCTCCTATTCCGAGGACTATTTACGTCGTTTTGTTTGATAATCTGCTATTGTTTCGTTGGGCAACGCGGCGTCCCTGTGAGAATTATGCTAGCTATCTATACAGAACGTGGACGGCGTGCGAATATGTAATGAACTAGGAACCCATCCGCGCTCCGCCTGCGTGCTTACGTTTTTATGGCTATTTGTTTTCATTGATGTAGGTAGCTATTTAGGAAAGGCGAACAGACGTATGCAGGTCCACCTATATATCTCCTAATTATAGACATGTATTTGAAATCTATTATTTTTTATTCTAAACTGCTATTTTCAAATAAACTTTAAAATCTGTATTCAGTTGCATAAATGTAGATAGTTTGTTGATTAGTAATTGAAAAGGAAAATTAAGGAATTAAAAATATTTTCAAGGAGTGGGCCGTATTTATATATTCTTTTGAATACAGGCTTACACAAATATAGTAAACTTACGTACGAAGATAACATGTCGCTGTGTAACGAAAATATTTGTTGTCGGTGTGTGTTACTTACATAGGTATAATAAAGATCGAGCTCGACTAGCATTCACGCTCAATATTTCTAACAATAAATTCTTTGTAATCTCCTCCCGTGACAAACTGTCCTCCGATGTGACTCGTCCATACGATTCATGAAGCCATTTCATTTCCGTTTATATGCCTATTTGTATTCTCTCTTCCTTCGCGGTTAGAGAAATCTCTATACTGAGATGCTCTTTCAATTTGAATCGAAACGGCCGAATTGGGGGAATAATTTATTTGGAAAGCTACTTTTTTATTCAGAACAGCTCTCTATGCTTAACGTCCCCGGGTGTTTTCCTTGTTGTTACTTATTTGGTCACTGTTTGAAACCAACGTTGATATAAGCGAACTTATTTCTGTACAAATTTTGAACGCCCTAAAATAATTTTACATTCTAACTAAGGTAGGTACCTACCCAAAGATGTTAACTAAAGTTGGAATATATACCTATGTGTAGGTATATTGTTCCAATTTATTTCGGTCGTTTCGGACTCGAGAGCCTAAATTAAATTGCGACCCCAAAGCTGTTGTTTATTTATATTATGCTACTTCTATGTATTAACTTCTACTCGTACCTTTATATTTAGTGTAGGTATATTCAAATGTAATTTAATCGGGTACAAACGAAACGCTAAACTGTTTCAGTTGAGGGTTGAAAATTGTTTCAGTAAATACTAACATGCATATACGGTAGCTATAATTCGTACATGTATCGGCTTAAGATAGGATTTAGTGTTTATTTAATGTGTGCGTGTGTAGTGGGAGTGTGGGAGGCGCAGATCTGGAGCGCTCTGCCGCGTTGGCTCGGCGCCGGGTTGCTGACATTGCATTAAAAGGTGGAGCGTGACCGTCTGCGCATTACCCGGCTTCGACTTAGGTTTGTTCCATGCGACCATGCCTCGACTCAAGCGTCTTATTGAAATCTAATTTTCGTTAATCCTCGGAACGAGTCCGCCCGGCGAAGCGAAGCCATTGCCAATAATATTGTCGTTGTTATTACTCTGTGGAATGCATTTCATTCCGTCTGCTACAACGAAATGCTATGATAATGTTTGTAGTTCACCACACAATTATGTAGGTACACTTCTCGACACAGACGGGTGCTTATAAACGGCAATATTTCGGTAACTAGTCAATATGAAGTAGGACATTCCCAGATCGAGTAATTTAATAGTTGCTCGTTGTTTCTAATCTATTACAATGTTTAGTCGTGAAAATATCTATCTAAAAAAAACCTTTTTTTTATAAAATCTCATTTTGATCACCGGAATGAGACATTATACAAGAAAACAATTTTTCATAAACAATTTTTCTATAACATTTGGTCGTTCCACAATCTGTGAACTTTTGATTAAATTATTGGAATAAGTTAAGTAGTCCTGGCCCTGGGCTTAAAACTATCCAGAACAAAATCGCGACTCTTTAACTAACATAAAAACACCATAAAACTGCAAAATGTACAATTATAAAAATACAAGTTTCCATACATCCAATTGTCCACATAAATAAAATTCTTTGTTCTGCTGACTGATGGATCAACGCTCAGCCTAAACCGCTGTAGAAATTTGGAGTACATATTAGATACTTACATGATGTAGGCATCCGATAAGAAAGGATTTTTAGAACTTCGTCCCCTAAGGGGGTGAAATAGGGCTTGGAAGTTTGTATGAAAAATCTTATTCCTGAGGCCAAAATAATAGAAACTTGTACAAATACTGGCCTAAATTAATAATAAAGGTCTGATTATAAATTTTCACAACTAGGCTCCCCTAAAAGAGGATTTAGGGGCGTTAAAGTTTGTATTAAATAATCTTGATACGAGTAAATAAAGTAGTATAACAACCCCAAAAAACGATTTAGGGGATGTTCAATTTCGTATAGAAGAATATCTTGTCCCGTCAAAAACAAAAAATACGCAAGTCTCGCAACGCAGTTCTTATGCCGTAAAAAGCTGTGAAATCGTTATACCTACCCTAACCTAGGTACTAAATTACCAAGTCGGTTAATTTAGTACCTAGCTATCTATGGAAGCAGCTATCCAACCACTTTGTCATTAATGATATCCTTTTAGTTAGCTAATAAAATTTTATAGTTACCATAATATCAACATTACATTTTTATTAAATAAATAGTGTGGCCGGCAATAGGGAACATGTAATATTTCCATTTTTGCTTTAATTTTAAAGAACTCCATCTAGAATAGACCACCACATAAATAAGAAATGAAAACGCTTTAATTTATTGCCAAAATTGCGTTTTGAAACCGACAGTTTAAAGGTTCGCGCGAAAACGGACGATGACGTCACTCGTGTCTATCACTGGTCAAGAACTGTCCTAACTCAAAGACATAAGGTTGCCTTTTCGTTGGCATAACAGCAGATACGTCACTAAACGCTGATTGTAGTTTTTAAATACGTTCCGTTTCACGTTACTTAAATTCATTATTTTTTGTTAAAAATCGATATTAACCAAAATAAAAACGTTGCAATGGCCTTTATTTTATACTTTTTTATCATTTTACTGACAAAATTCTCATAATTCTGTATTTGCATCTACCCTATTGCACACGGCAAAATAATCTATATAATCTCAGATTCCTTGGTCTAATGTCCTGGAAACTTGGTATAAACTAGCCGAAATATACAATCTAGGTTGTCATTATTATTTTCTCACGTCAACCCTAAAAAGTCAATTTAAAGTTTCTTAAAGTTTATGTGCAATATTAAGTTTTTGAGAATATTATAGCTAGCAGTTCGAGTTAGATTCAGACATGGATACGAAGCGGGCGAAGCAGCTGGCAGAAGCTAGTATTAAATAAAAGAGCCTCTTGTGACGATCTAAAATATTTTTTTTTCTTCTTCGGCTTTTCCTGTCGATTGAGAAATAATCTTGAAGGTATTTAAGAATATACAGGGTGAATATTCCCAACCAGTTAATTTGAAAAAAAAAAAAACCGGCCAAGTGCGAGTCAGACTCGCACACGAAGGGTTCCGTACCATAAACCTTATTTTTTTATATTTGAGTTGATTGAATGAAAGGTAAATTGCGGTTTCCGATTAATGACGTATTAAAAAAAACTACCTCGTTCAAACCAATTTTCGGTGGAAGTTAGCATGGTAATGTACATCATATATTTTTTTTAATTTTATTATTCTTTTATTCTAGAAGTTACAGGGACACACATTTTACAACTTTGAAGCGTCTCTCGCGCAAACTATTCAATTTAGAAAAATATCATTTTTGAAGACCTATCCATAGATACCCTACATGTATGTATGGGTTTGAAGAAAAAAAAATTGCGTTCAGTTCTAAGTATAGGGAACCCCAAAAATTTATTGTTTTTTTTTTTCTCTTTTTGTGTGAAAATCTTATTGCGGTTCACAGAATACATCTCCTTACCAATTTTCAACAGTATAGTTCTTATAGTTTCGGAGAAAAGTGGCTGTGACATACGGACGGAAGGACAGACAGACAGACAGATATGACGAATCCATAAGGGTTCCGTTTTTTGCCAATTGGCTACGGAACCCTAAAAACACCTACTGTATTTATTACATCGTCCGAATATATCGATTACATACAATTTTTTTAATCAAAATATACTTAGTAATTTTCTGCCCAAAAAATGTAATGATGCGTTTTAGTTTTCAGCATAATCGGCTCCATTGAGTATTTTTTGCTATTACTCAGTTTCGGATTTAGCCATCAACAGCCACTTGTGAAAATTCATCCTGTGACAGGATTACAGGAAAACCGAAGAAATCGGTTTTAAAGTACCTACGTTAAAAAATACGGTTTATTAGAAAACCCATCTGCGAGAGCCCGACTGGCACTTGGCTGATTTTTAAGTTATTGTCATTTTTGAGCAATGAAAGCAGCTATTATAAAAATAATTTGTATAATATGTGAGTGTGCGGGCTTTTTAATTAATTCTTTAAGACGCCGTTGGTATAATTTGTACCGCTGGTGCGGCTCGTCTGCAGTAGGACGTATGACAGGCGCTTAATTTAGCCGCGGCTCCTGCGTGCTGCTCCGAGCGGTCTTGCGGCGCGAGGCGCTACAGTCTGATTTATGTTATTTGCACGTAAAGCGGAATTAATGGCTTTATTACTCTTCTCTGTTTGCTGATCTCGGATGCCGAGCTCCACAAGCTCCGTCCGCGTCCACAACTCCGTTTGAACAGCCGAAAAGCCCTTTTGAATCAGCGGTTTGGCAAATACGTAATGTATTCGTATGTAACGTTTCAGCTATTTCAACATTTGCGATTCTACGCTGAACTCTTAAGATTACATATTCTTATGCAAAGTTTTACATTATAGGAACAAGGAAATGGGTGACTACTTACATAAAATATAACGCATATAAAGTTAAATTCAGCTAAGGTGTTATAGTGGGTCTGGTAAGTTAGCCAGAGTTTCATTATAAAACGTCATAATTCATGTGTGAGTAATATCTCGTGTGGCACACATTCTCCGGCGCGCCGGTGCGCAGCCCCAGGTGAAAAATTTGAGCGTGGCCTCGTTGTGCCGCGAGCTTAGTGTTTTATCTCGGCTTAGCGTTACAAGGATTTGTGGCTCGCTAAGTAACGTTTTATGTCCCTGGAACGGCTGCAAGTTAGCTCCCTTGATAAATATCCATCTTTGATGCCCGGCGCATCAACTTTACGTACCGAAAACGTTCTTTTCATATATTTGTTAAATGCGCAATAAACTAGGAAAACAAACAATAAAAATTAACTCTGTGAAAATGCTCGAGAAACAACATCAAGCTGCAGGTGGATTTCCTGCACAATCCTAGTTGCTCCGGAATCACTGGTCGTAAATAACACGTCGCATTCGTGCTTCCTTTCTTCTGCTTGTACGAGAGAACCTTCGAATTTGCTAGCTAAAGCAATAACTCATTTAACTTTAACTGTGCACTGTTTATGCACATATTTTTATGACCATTTTTCTTAACTTGTGAAGAAACATATTTTTTAACTTTATTCTGTTTGCCCCATACAATCACCGCTATTCAGAAATCATTATGAACTACGGTCTCCAGTATCACTTTTTTTATAACCCTCTACGTAGGTTATTTGCGCCTCATTTGTATACAAGGTAGAAATAGAAATACATAGTTTATTTGCACCTTAAGGTAAAATAAATATAATATAATTATATACGAATGAGAATTAATTTATTTTTAATTTAGAAATATCAGAATTATGACTTTAGGTAACTTAAAGTAAAATAAGCTGAATTTACATTTTTTATAGGTGCTAAGCACAAAAAAAATAATTAGGGAATGTTTAGGTGCAAAACTAGTATTAAAATTAATAACGAAACAAAAAAACAGTACTAATAAACGGTGTGTGCTAGTAAGTGAGAGTGTGTGTGGGAGTGTGTGTGTGCCAGAGGGAAAACTTATAAATTTAAAGTTTATCGTAAATTACGTTTTATTAATGACTAGTTGACCCACGCAACTTCGTTTGCGTCACAATTTTCATTGCTGCTCCGCTCCTGTTGGTCTTAGCGTGATGATATATAACCTATAGCCTTCCTCGATAAACGGGCTATCTAACACTGAAAGAATTTTTAAAATCGGAACAGTAGTTCCTGAGATTAGCGCGTTCAAGTAAACAAACAAACTCTTCAGCTTTATAATATTAGTATATAGATATCGTTATAATAAAAAATTTAAATGAAAAATTTAAAAAAACCCCGACAAAAATAACTTAAAAAGTAAAAAATAATACGTATTGGTCCTCTGAATTTAATAAAGGTACGATTCTTTGGGCCAAGCATCTTCGCCTCGGGAGACCGCAAATTTTTATGTTTGTTAAGTAGGTACCTCTATATTATTAGCGGTTTATATCATTAACTAGAAAAGAGCTGATGATCTTCAAACAGCTCAACCGATGATGATAAAACTTGTCTAAGAACCATCGCTAGAAAACCTGCTTTCAAATAAAAAAACCGCATCGAATTCGGTTCACCCGTTTAAGAGCTACGGTGCCACAGACAGACAGACAGACATACATAGCGGTCAAATTTATAATACCCCTCTTTTTTGGTCGGGGTTTAAAAATAAATCAAAATTTTTGTTTTACATTTCAAGCCAAGGTGTAACTGACATAATGCTTATCCTGAAAAGAGGTCGCTTTGATTCAAGAACAAAACTTGCACATATCCTGACAAAACGACAGCAAAAGTATTACGATTAAGTTATTAATCTCTTTAACAATCGTGAAAACCTCTGAACATTGGAGTTAGCCCAAAGCGATTTGGGATATCTAGGACCCTTAAAAGCTTTCAACAGAAGATTCTTATTGCTTCATACTTGTTTTTCAGCACAAGCCCAGCCGCAGTATATGTTAGTTTTAGGTGCTTTAAACTCTTGCCAGCATTCGGAAAAGCTACTGTGAAACGTATTTTGTAGTTTATTTGCGTTAGGAATCGAATTGGTAATAAAACCCGGTATATTCACATAAAATTCGACTGGAAGTGTTGTATCGAAGCAGTGGAGTGGAATGCAGGCGACGTGCCACTCAGTGTTTGTCGGCGTTGTCGGTTAGAGAGCGCGCTGGCGGCAAACCATGCCCACAGCTGCAAGCGTACGTACGGAATGCGGAATAGTCTACGGTTACACCTCGCATCGTCCAAATAATTTATACCCAAGCCATTGTCGAGTAGGCACCTACGTGAAATTGATGTCAACCGGTGGTTTATTGTTACGCCGCTGTACCTGAGCTCTTGGAGTTATCGTAAATGAAGATTTTGTAGTAAAGCTTAGCTTCGAAATATACCTTTCAGTTTATCCATCGACGTTACAGTTTATCTATTTTCACCAGTTCTAAAATGACAAACATAAGTATTAAGTTAGGTACGACCCACGTGAAAAATACTTTGATTGGCCATAACATAACCAATTTAATTTTCTAGTAGAAGTGAACTCTATGCAGTTGTTTTATCAAAGTAAACATAACTTCAACGTCCATAAGGCTGCGCGTATCGAAATCTGATGTCGGTACGTTTGTTTTGATTTCATGGAAGGTAAAGACAGTAGAACAAAATAATCAAATTCATCAGCCCTTTGTCTTGGAGCCGCTCTGTTAGCCCGCTCGTTGCTCGTCGGACGCGAGTCTGTGCCGATTGTTTACTTCGTTAGCCGAGTCTCTATCTCCACCCGCACACACGCTGCTTCAACGAACTTTGATCGTGTTATATTCGCAAAGGTAAATATTTTTTCCGGAGAAGTGAGAGCATCGTGTAGAAATGTTCGCTCAAATCGATTCAAGTTTTCTCCATAAAAGTGTGATGTGCTAACACAGAGATGAGTTGATCGATATTTACACCGAATTTATTATTAACGTACCGCTTCTTAGTTGTGGATATAGGCTTTCTCTCGCAGCTCGTATATGGCCCCACCTGCGCCCAGCACAAGCTCGTCTCGCGTAAATTTATGAACGCTTTCAACGTGTGCCACCTGACCTGGCGAACGACATTTTGCCGGACAAATGGCTCTTTGCCTCCATTTCTATTGGATACTTATTCTAACTCGGTTACGATTCGTAAACTAATAACTAAGATCTACGACAACAATAGAAATCCGTTCCTATGTTTTAGCGTTCCGTAAGCTTAAATTTTTCTTGAACGTTTCGATTGGTACTTCTAAATTTCCTAGTGTTTATGTGGATGGTCTTAAAAAGTTCAATTGGCTGAATCTAGTCGTTTGATAGTATTGAATTACTTAGCTAGTAATTAGTTTTGTGGATTTCCAACTGTTTTTAGTGATTTGGTAACGTGCGATAAACCTGATAGTAGCTATCGTAAAAAACCGTTTTGTAGGTCCAACTTCTGCCGAAGGACCGAACTTCAATTTCATTTCAAAGAAATTTGTTTTCTCATCACATTGTTTGCCTTAAAATTAACATTGTTTGAGACTAATGTATCTAATTACTAATCTATTGTTAGGTACTTAAAATGAATTTGACAAAATATTTGTACGGAACACTGCTTGCGCGAAACTGCTGTGTTCTTGACATTGTTTTTCCTTATATATGCGTTAATTTTCCCCTCAAAGCAAAATGAAATAAAAACTGTGCGGTATTCACAAACAACGTTATAATTGGACAAATATTTATAGCGAAAAGAAAGAACAGTACAGAAGAATTGTATTTCTATTTTGCAAAACTTATTTAATACTCTCGTTGCCCATTTTATCTACTTAAAATATTGTTTGAAGAAATGCTGAAATTCAATGAAAAACATCAGCGTTCTTTGGAATCTGCCATTTAACTTTACGGTTGCGTTTAATTGCAATGGAATCCTCGCTCTCTTCTTAAACGAAGTCCTTATAGGAAAACTTTTTTAATATCAAGCGTTACAGGCTGTCCCTTCGATCGGAAACACCTATCTGAGACAGTGAAAACAAAAGGCTTTTCGTATGAAAGAATCGCAAGTAGACTTGTGTTCCCGGGCTGCGGATAAATTTATAGCGAAATGTAATGCCGTCCTGGGGGACACTCTGCTTGTGAGATTCGGCCCTCCCTTTGCACGACACTATCTCGAATCTTATGGTCCAGCCTTGCTTTTCTATTTAATAAATTAACTTTAAATCCATTAAAGTTAATGTACCTACCTACATTTATTTCAAGATAGCTTTATTTCTAATTTTATCTTCTATCGGAATTGAGTGGAGTAGGAAGGTCGCAACGGGGTGAGCGTTTCGCGAAGGTAGGCATTTTCTCTTTTTTCGTTTTCTTAAAGAAAACTGAGGACAATATTAACTCTTGATTTCAACCGAAAAAAAAATAAGTTATCAATTTTGTTTCTTATTTTGAAGGTTGAAGAAGTGGCTGTTGCATCATACAAATTGTGAAGTGCTATCTGTAACTTTACGCCTACGAGTAGATTCGACTATTTAAAAAAAAAAAAACACTTTTTGCATTATTTTCTTTCACACACAGGTAGATAAAAATATCTTAAAGTATGAGGTTGTTATAATATTTATAATAACTAACAAATATCCAGACCAAAATAGGACATATATGATGTTTAAGAAAGCAATTGTTCTGATCTGAACCCTTGTATTCCTTGCTGCTTTATTGGATTCACATTTATTTTAGAAATATACTTGTTTCTGGCATAAAAATATGATAAAAGGCCTGAGTTACTAATGTAATAAAACATTGTTATAACGTTGGCATTAAAAGTATTTGAAGCTATCTACTAGCAATAGCATAAACTAAAACCATAACCGAAGTATAAAAGTACTTTCGAAAATTGGATATAAAGCGGGGTATATAGTGATACCGCAAAATGTGCCAAGAGGAATATTATTGTAGCGCTACAGTCACAGCCGGTGCGTGAAACAAGAGGTAGTAGGAAAGCGATTGTGGAGCTATCGTGCCCGCGCCCGGCTAGATTTAGTTTACAGAGATACGCTCCACTTTAATGTCCAACCTCTTGGTACGGAACGTTGGTTCCGTCGCTATCTACTCGTAGCTACACTACAGCTTTATGTACACGTCTGCTTCGTACGCGTTTTGTTTTTATTGTATTAGCTATCGTCCGAGCTGAATTACTTTGCATTTTTTTGTCGTTATAATAAAGTTCTATATATATATATATAATATAAGAATAGTAATCTAGATAAGCAATTATTTTAGATTATTCGTATTGGCGAAGGTTTTTGGACACGCTATACTTTTGGATTTTGCTGCTGGAAGTAAACAACCTAGTGCAGATAATAACCCCGCAACCAGCAATAAGTAGGATAATATCTGCTACGTACACATGAAGAATACTATCACGGGCAATATATTCAATGAATGCAGTGTTGACAGTGTGCAAACCAGGCAGAGACATTAACCCAATACTCCCGGCGAATAGAATAGAAAATAGGCATATTCATATTCAAATATATTCTATTTAGTTTCGCATAGGTTGAGCAATATATTCTTTGTGTCACGGTCCTCTCTCCTACATAATGGAATACATGTATAAGTTTATGTATAAAACGCTAGTTTCGCCTACAAAAATGTTGAGCACTTGTAACTAAATCTTTGGTAGATAAACTGGTTTTACCACCGAAATGTGCAGTTAAAATTACTATCTTATTAAAGACATTGCGTTAAAGTATTTTTACTAGATTTTTACATACCTGACGTTTTTTTTTATGAATTTAGCTATATAGGTAACAGTTTTTTCGAAAAACGAGCAATTTTAACTCTATATTTAATACAAAGTGTATCGCGCTTTACCTGTTCCATTAACGTGAGTGGACTTTCAGTATTTATAATTTCCATTAGAGTTTTAGCGAGCTGAACTTTACAAGTTTAGTAGACGAGAAGTTATTTAAGTATTCCCTTACCGAGGAATTGTCGGAGGCTGTGTTTGTGGAGAGCGCGGCGCAGCGGCGTCGGCGGCCGGGCGCTCCGACACCACGCCTCGGGAAACATCGCCCGAGATGCCACAAAAACTTCACCCCCGTTTTATTATTACTACGATGCTAATTAAAATAGCTCCGAATAGATTACGGGCAGCTTCTGGCAGCGGCGCTTAATGCGCTGGCTTTACGACGTCACGCTTTATGCTCTCTCATTAGCGCCGTCTCCTAACTCACCGTTTTTATGGACACACATTTTCCCTCATCCCATATTTCCTTTTTTGTTTGATTAGTTTCTTCTTGTGAGCTGTGCCCAAAACACAGTTATTTAGAACTCAGGTGAACGGTTCAACTATTGTCGTTTGTCTTAATTGATGACACTCACAAATTACAATACAGACAGGAGAAATGCAGCGGTGGCCGACCGGTTGAAGCAGGAAATAACGAACTACATTTAGGTAGATTTAGTAAAGCTCCCCTAAGTATCGTGACTGTCGACGAAATGACGGACACGTGAGACTTTTCCACTTTATCTCTAAGATATGCAATCCCTTGGGTGTTGCAGATGTCCACCCACAGGCTTCGGTAACAAATTTTTATGAGTAAGCCAGCAGTCTGAAAGCAAACCGTCAAAAAAAATCTAATACAAACAGAATGCTCATGATTGACTCGTTATGAAGGTAAATAAATGATAATACAATTATAGATTCAATTATAAGTTCCATTATACGAAACGTACATACAACCAAATAATTATTTTCCAGATAATAATACGGTCTGATATTTACGCAGGCAATGAATGGACACTACGATAATAACAATAAAATAATCCAGTTTCAGAGGCGTGTGATAATGACGCGACCAGCTCGTTAGCCACGTGGGGATTACCTATTGTTAATGTTTTAATTTGTTTCTGCCCCCGCATACAGCCCTTCGTTATTTGTCGTTTTACGATTAACATTAACGCTTTTGTATTTGGTGTACTAAGCTAACATGTTCAAATATACTCGTAAATGTTGTTTAATAATAATCAGTTTATGATTGCGATGTAAAAAATCTGCTTAAACTTTTCTAATTTCTTTATGTATTGTAATTTCGTATGGCGACGCGGTACAAAATAAAAGGTTTGTTTAATCCCAGGGCGGTAAAGCTAATATTTTAATACACGTAACATATTTATTTGTTTAGTGGTATTGACGGAGCCTGACCTCGTTTCCACATGTGTTGCTAGGAGTTTTCGGGCGCACGTAACTTTGCCTTTTCGTAGCAATTCTCAGCGAGAGCTGGTGCCGGCCGCTGCCGCAGCCCCCTCGCGCCTCGCCACAAACTCACACCCTATTCTGTCCATTACAACCCTTTACAACTTCTAGTTTTTACTCACCTCAGTATACGTAGCACAAAACGAGCGTAAAGCCCTTACATTGTTAAATATAGTTGTTACCTCGGGTTCTATTTTGTTTAGTAAGGTTTAGTATACATTGAGAACGGGGCACCTGTTTGTTTTTTTTTTTTTAATTTAAACTAATTTAATAAATCTGGAATATTTTTATGGTTAGGGTTCGGTACAAAGTTCGTCATAACGCAAAAGTCACTTGTTTTTTAGTTTTATTTTGTCAACAATTTTCACGATCTTAGGTACCATAATAATGTACATTGTTTCTTACTCATCTGCCTAGCCTTTCCCCAACTATATTGGGGTTGGCTTCCAGTTAAACTGGATTTAGCTGAATACCAGTATTTTACGCGGAGCGGCTACCTCCACAACCCAGTAACTGGGTAACACGGTACTTCATGGCAAGACAGGAGTCAGATTTACTGGTTTCTGACTATCCGTAACGACTGCCAAAGATCTACAAATGACAGCCGGGACCCCACGACTCCACGACCACCACGACACAGACAAACCTTGGCAAGCGTTGCTTATCCTTGAAGATCGACGTGTGCGGCTGTTATTATCTAGCCACGAAGCTCCTCAATTTTTAACATTACATTTAACAGTACATTTTTTCTTACTATATTTCTATAATATGTTTCATATAGATACTCAGCATCTTTTGCTCGTCTTCGGTGATGAAATACAGAATAGGTGCCCATTTCCCAGAACCCTAGCCTTTGTGCTTTACTGTCGGTTTGTTTATTTGAGGGGCTTGGCTGAGGCTCGTAAACACTCACAGACCGATATACTAAATTTAAGTTGCCCTTTTTTATATTCTCTCCCGAAATTCTTTTTGGACAGAAGATGGTTCCTTCCGTAAAAATATTTTTACGTAAGAAAGGGACCTTTTTAGTTAAAAACTTTTTTTAGGTAATTAATCTATTCGTTCTAATTAATGTTTTTTTTTAAATGGATATTTACTATGCAAAAGGAGAGCTAAATACAAATAACAACAGAGTGTGTACTACACGTATATACGACGTAGTTGTTCAAACTGGAAACTGATATAAGTGCACTTGCAACATTAAAAGGTTTCCTGGTTGGTTGCGGTGTTAGATAGTGTACGATGCTCGTGTAAGATAGCTGGCTCGAGCCGCGTCGCTCGCCGTGCCCGTACTTAATTTACTGCCACGGTAACGCCACAAGCACGCTCCATATCCACCGCGTTATTGCCAACTTGAAAGCAAGAATAGCATACATTTCCTTCATATCTCCTGAATTTAAGCGTCTGCCCACTCTAACATTACATTATATTCTTTTTATACAACTCGTTCCAGACGCGAGTTTTATACAGAATTTTCCATGGTCTATATTTTTATTGGGGTAGTTTCGCTGGTTGATGGTTATTATATTAATAAATTAATAAAACATTTGTGGGCGTATAAAAGTAGTACTAGGTATGTTTTTACTTTCGTAATTTATTTTGAACTATGATATTGACATACTAGATGGGAAAAAATACTTCATGTAAACAAGTTTTGTATATAACTATTTCAAGCCAAATGATTACATAGGTATCTAATTATCAGGCCGCTTCGGTGAATCGATCTTTCAAAATAAGCAATAACTCTTGGGGTATTGTTATTATTCTGAGTATAGCATCGGTAGTCGGCATGCAGCTAGTGGCGAGGCGTGGCGGAGCATGCCACGTGTACGACACTTTTATTACACCGCAGCCGGAGCCCGCGAGCGAACGTTTTGTCACCTCTTCGAGAGGCTTACACCGTAAAAAGGAGAGGGTATTTTTCATGACTTTTCCACGCGGATGCATTTCACCGCTTTGCTTCAATGGGTTTGCGAGGTACCTAACCTTTGCCGCTGAGTTATATCAAAGTGCTTTCGTTTCCACGTCCGCACTGAAAAGCTTTAATTCATGACTGCTAGAAAATATTATTTCTCTGTAGTTCGAGAGTGGAAAAATCTGTTAAGTTCTGAAAATACGTGAATGTGGTTTTAACTTCGTGACTTAATTACTTCCAAGAGCGAATATAACTTGGTAATATAAGCAATTAGAAACTTATTTGACGCTGCCGGTCCGCCTGTTCCGCCTCGGGCGCAGGAATCGTGAGCGGGATGAGCCATTACGTG
The DNA here is from genome assembly GCA_950371165.1 of Lacanobia oleracea. Lineage (NCBI taxonomy): Eukaryota > Metazoa > Arthropoda > Insecta > Lepidoptera > Noctuidae > Lacanobia > Lacanobia oleracea. The sequence goes on from OX493393.1 coordinate 10,518,059, forward strand.
CTTTCGCAGAACTTTTCCTTTTAAAAGTCGTCTCTTACTCTTTTGAAACTTATTATATTGGATAATTCGGCTGAAAATATGAATATGATGGCCACAACTTTAGTAATTTAAGCGAAAGGCAGAAAAATTCTGTCGATTACGCCATGACAAACGGTCTCCTACGGCGCTTAGCCCAGATTAAGGCTTTATGAGAATCCTCTTTATTATAACGTTAGCATGAGGTGGCGCCGACTACTTTACGGATCAAGTTTGCACAGTAAAAGCATTTAACTGAACTTGTCACATACAATATTTACACAGCTGATTCCGCTAAATGTTTTTTAATGTTGTAAAATGTAAACTTGATGAAACGAGTGGAATTCCCTGCCGGAGTCTGTGTTTCCCGATAGCTATAACCTGGGAGTCTTTAAGTCAAGAGTGAATAGGTTACTTCTAGGCAAGCGTGCTCCATCTTCGACCACATCATCGCTTACCATCAGGTGAGATGGTGGTCAAGCGCGTGCCTATTAATAGTAAAAAAAAAAGTTGCTATAGTGTCGGAAATATAAAATTAAATGTGTGTAGGTAGGTATATTATTATATTGTATTTTTTTTTGGTTTATATGTAAGTATATCTATGTATAAATTAAATATTAATCGCGATATTTTTTCATTTTAATCTTTGCGCCTACCACTATTTGTGTTTGCATCACCCAAAGGCTGACTGGTAGAAAATGCCTAAGACATAATATTATGTCCGCCTCTGTACCATTTGTGTGTGTAAAGTATTAAATAAATAATTAATCAAACATGGTGCTGGTAATGCAATTGATTGCAGTAGGTATTTTCGTCGAAATCGGTCTCGAATAAAACATAAACACGGCTTCTCCCTTCGCCTTTTTATTGGAGTTGGTGTGATAACTTAAAATATGCCAACACCAGCGGCAGAATCTATCAAACCACAAGTAATTCCATACCATGTCGATTAATGACAATTCGCTCGGCATCGCATACTAAGCACTCCAATTTGTGACTGGCTTCTATTGGGAACATGAAAAACGAATGTCGATTTTTCACATTCAAGACCGCTATCTACGTGAAGGCGGACAAAATGCTAAGATAAGATTCGGTATTTTGTCGCATATAGTTATATAGTTATCAGAGACTAGCTTTTAGAGTAATATTCCATGGTAACGTAATATTAGAATAATCAATGTATCTATGTGCTTATCCAGGCCTTTTTAGGGTTCCGTACCCAAACGGAACGGAACCCTTTTACAAAGACTCCGCTGTCCGTCCGTCCGTCCGTCTGTCTGTCAGCGGGCTATATCTCATGAACCGTAAAAGGTAGGTAGTTGAAATTTTCATTGAGTGTGTATTTCTGTTGCCACTAAAACACCAAATAATAAAAATAAGATAGTTCGGAACCCTTCATGCGAGAGTCCTACTCGCACAAGACTTGGCCGGTTTTTCTACCCATGTTCCAAACTTTATCTAAGCCAGTAAGCCGTCATTGATTAACAAACAAACACATTTTCAACTTTTTTATTTGTATCTAATATGAAGTAGAATATTTAAGATAATAATCTATAACAAAAAATCTTTTTCTCTGTACACAAATCGACAAACGACTAGAAACTTTTCATGATTTTCTAAGTATGAGGAAGAGTTGCCACTTAGGCGCAAGTTCCTTTCAAATGTGATACCTGATCTCCAAAACTGAAACTGAGGCTTATGCGTATATCGATGTTGCCTACTATGTACGAGACATTTAACTTTTCAAATATTGAAAATTAGCTTCTATGGAAAAGCTTTTAGGTTTTCACGAGCACGGCGTTTATTTTTCTATATCCTACCTGGTGCGGAAAAGTGTGGCAAAAAATCCGTGAGCCATTTCTCACAAACATTTGTAAAACCATTATTTTTTTTATTAACCTTCACTGTACATACTGGGAAAAGGTGTTTCCTATAGCCTTCCACTTTTCCCGGTGTGTTGTTCTTTCCGACCAATCCGTCATGAAGTTCCAAATCGTCACGCCAGGGTGGCTTAGACCTTCCTCGGCGACGACCTCGTCCTCTGGCGCCCACTGCGCAAAAACTCTGGCTTATCTATCCTAATGCATCCTACATACATGATCCCACTTCACCCTGGCAGATTTGGCGATCCCTGTTTTGGAGTGAATCGTTGTATTACGAATTCGACCGCTAAGCCTGACACCTAGAACCCTACAACACTCCATCGCCCTTTGGTATACCTTGAGTTTGGACTTTTGAGACTCGGTCAGGGACCAAGTTTGGGGTCCGTAGGTTAGGACGGGCAGAATGCACATACGAGGGTGCGTTTTTAAGTTCGCGGAATGGGAGGGTAGATGATAAAAATAGGTCATCATCGAGGTGGCCACGACTTCAGCCACTCAATATTAGTATAAATACCAGGTTTTGTCTTAATTGGGTCATTAGTCTTTGAACTATCGTCAAGCAAGGGGCCGAGTCACTCGCGTCCGTAGGAGAATACCCAATGCTAGACCCTACACGTGGCCCCCGGGTGGTGCTAATCAGGTGACACTAACTGGTGGTAGGCTTCGGCCGATGGCTTGTGACCACCCACTGGGCAAAGGCGTACAGCCAAACGGCCTAGCCGTGTTCCGGTACGATGCCCAGTGTAGCCAATACAGAGGAGTTGGGTCGAAATAGTTGTTCCAATGCAGGCAGACCGACCAGGCTCGCGTTGATATGGGCGTATCGGGAGACTAGTCGCGGAGGGTAGCGGGATCCGAGGCACGGTGCGCCGCTGGCCGACCGCAGTTAGTTGGGGGCCCAAGTAGTGTGCTAGCCACACATGAAAGGCTGCCCCGCCAACTGACGAAAAATCCCGGGGTGCGCCATCGTGCTGACTGGCGACCAGATGGGGAGGACCCGATGGACATTCCCGGGGGGGCTCGGGCGTCCCCGCAGTCTCCAGACTAGTCCCCCAATGATATCGTCCTGTCGGAGCGTGCCTGAGGGTAGCAGCTTGGAACCTCATTTCACTTCCTTCTCCTCAACAACCTTCACTCTCAACATGACGAAAAGGAACAAAATAAAAAAAGCTGTACAGCGGCAGCACTTCCTCCCCCACAAAGTGCACCTCAGCAATATTCGAGGTCTGCACTCAAATCTCGCCGCAGTCCATCACCACCTGGAGACTGAGAAACCAGCACTCCTGTTCCTTTCCGAGACGCAGATCAGGTGTCCGTCAGACGTGTCTTACCTTTCGTACCCAGGGTTTACCCTGGAGCACCATTTCAAACCACGTGCGGGCGTATGTATGTACGCCCGTGACGACATCTGTTATCGGCGTCTCCGTAATCTTGAGGACTCCAGGTTCTCAACGCTGTGGGTTTTAGTGGACACAGGCCTGGATAAAATTGTCTACGCTTGTGTCTACCGTTCGCACAGCGGTGATTTGGAGACAACTGAGCTCACACAGCACCTGAGTGAGGCGGCGGATGCGGCTCAGCAACGGTACCCTTCTGCCCAATTGGTGTTACTGGGGGACTTCAACGCCCACCATCAGGAGTGGCTATTCCCATACCAGTGTACAGACCATGCTGGACGAGAAACGAGAAAGCTAGCCCTAGCGCTGAATCTTACCCAGCTGGTCCAGGAGGCAACGAGGGTGCCGGATGTTGATTCGCACACTGCCAATTGCTTGGACCTTTTGCTGACAACGGATCCAGACCGCTATTCGGTGTCGATTTCTTCACCACTGGGTAGTTCCGACCACTGTCTGGTGAAGTCTGTGTCCGTTTACTCCCCGCCCGATCCTAGCCCAAGAGGCACACGGCGGGTATGGCGGTACAGGTCAGCAGATTGGGATGGCATGCGATCTTTCTTCGCATGTTATCCTTGGCAGCCTACTTGCTTTTCTTCGACTGATGCTTCGTCGTGCGCAGACGCCGTAACGAATGTGTTGCGGAGGGGAATGGAGTACTACATTCCGTTCTCTGACATAACTATGTCTGGCGAAGCTCGTCCATGGTTTAGTGCCGAGTGCAATCGCGCTGATGCGCTTAAGCACGCGGCTTATCTGGCATGGGTCGACGCTCGCACGTGCAAAGCAAGCGACGTGACTCGGAAGAAGAGAGCCTTCAACAGGGCTGCCAAGTCCTGCAAGAAGGTGTTGCGGAGGGCACGGTTTGACCACATCAGCTGAATAGGGAACAAACTTGCTTCATACCCAGCAGGTAGTAAGGCTTTTTGGTCCCTGGCTAAGTCGGTTGAATCGAACTTCTGCCGCCCCTCACTACCACCACTGCTGAGACCCGACGGGACGCTGGCCCACTCCGCTGAGGAGAAAGCGAACTTGTTTGCTTCCTTGTTTGCGCAATCTTCGCGTCTGGATCCCGGTGGCGCGAGGCTCCCTGCTTCTCCTGGTGGATGCGAGTCGAGCATGTCGAACATTCGCATTCATCAGAAGGACGTCCGTAGGGTGCTGCGTAACCTAGACGTGAACAAGGCTAGTGGCCCCGACGGGATACCGGCAATTGTTCTGAAAACTTGTGCGCCTGAGTTGTCTCCGAACTTGACACGCCTATTTCGCCTTTCGTTTGAGACTGGAAAGATGCCGAAGGCTTGGAAGCAAGCTAACGTGCAACCCGTGCCCAAGAAGGGTAGTCGAGCTGACCCGTCGAATTATAGACCCATCTCGGTAACGTCCATACTCTGTAAGACTATGGAACGCGTGCTGAATCATAAGCTCCTGGCGTACCTAGAAGGAAATGATATCCTTAGTGACCGACAATACGGGTTCCGCCGAAATCGGTCAACTGGGGATCTTCTAGCGTATGCCATTCACATCTGGAGTGAAGCCATAGAAAAGCACGGGGAGGCACTAGCGGTCTCCCTTGACATCTCGAAGGCTTTCGACAGGGTCTGGCACGATAGCCTTATTAGTAAGCTTCCTTCCTTCGGTCTGCCCGCCGGTTTGTGTGATTGGATCGCAGATTTCCTGAGGGATCGGTCTATGCGAGTGGTCATAGATGGCTGCTCGTCTGGACTGCTGGATATTAATGCCGGGGTTCCTCAGGGGTCGGTGCTTTCGGCAACACTGTTCTTGCTGCATATTAATGATCTTCTTAAACCCGGTACCTTTGGGTATGCAGACGACAGCACTGTTGCTGAGAGATACGTGTCCGACGCACGAGCTGGTGGGTCGCAGATCCGGTCTCTTCGGGAGGCTATGGTTGAGCGCTTGAATGTGTCCTTACAGGCTGTCTCTGAATGGGGCGATGCCAATCTGGTCAAGTTCAATGCTGCTAAGACCCAAGCGTGTCTATTTTCCGCCAAAAGGAGCCAATTCCACCCAGCTCCATCTTTCCGAGGTGCAACCGTGCCGATAACCGACCAACTTGAGCTTCTTGGGGTTACATTAACATCTACTCTCAATTTTGGCCCTTACATAGAGGCAAAAGCTCAAGTGGCTGCAAAGAAGTTGGGGATCCTATCAAAGGTGAGACGGTACTTCACGCCGGAACAGCTGCTCAAACTCTATCAAGCGCAAGTTCGATCGTGTATGGAATACTGCTCTCATCTTTGGGACGGATCTGCGAGATACCAGCTTGATGCCCTTGAGTCAATTGAGAAACGAGCCAAGAGGATCATTGGCAATGAGAGGCTCGTCGCGACGAAGCTCCAAAGTCTTGAGCATCGACGACGAGTTGCTAGCCTGTCGGTTTTCTACCGGTTGCATTTTGGGGAATGTGCGACGGAATTGCATAATTTAATTCCGCCAAGCCCGTTCCATCATCGGACCACAAGACGAACGGCGATGCGCCACCGGTACATGGTGGACATCCCACCCACACGCACAAAACGTTTTGGGAACACATTCATAATGCGTACAGCTAAGGAGTGGAATTCCCTGCCGGAGTCTGTGTTTGCCGATAGCTACAACCTGGGAGTCTTTAAGTCAAGAGTGAATAGGTTGCTTCTAGGCAGGCGTGCTCCATCTTCGACCACATCATCGCTTACCATCAGGTGAGATGGTGGTCAAGCGCGTTCCTATTATTAGTAAAAAAAAAAAAAAAAGCAAACAACTCAATCGGGAAGAAAGTGTGCATTATGGAAAAAATCGAGTACCGTGCCGTAATAAAGTTCCTTACCAAGCAAGGAAAGTCAGTTAAAAACATACTGGAAGAGATGGAATCCGTTTACGGGGACTCTTGCCCGGGTAAAACCATGGTTTACAAGTGGCATTGTCTTTTTAAACAAGGCAGGACCTCACTTGAAGATGACCCGCGGCCCGGACGGGCGATCGAGGTGACTACTCCGGAAATCATTAAAAATGTCGAAAAAATAATATTGGAAGATGCCAGACTAAAGAAGAAACAGCTTGCAGAAATGGTTGGAGAATCGGATACAACAGTTTTCAAAATTCTACACGATCATCTTGGCATGACAAAGGTCAGTGCATGATGGGTGCCAAGAATGCTCACGCCGCCTCAGAAACAACGCCGCGTGGAGTGTTCTCGCACGTTTTTGGACCTCTGTAACGAAGATAAGGATGGACTATTGAGTCGAATTGTTACTGGAGATGAAACTTGGGTTCATCATTATGAGCCTGAGTCAAAACAGGACTCTTTGCAGTGGCACAAAAAAGGTACACCACCACCCAAGAAGTTTAAAGTGTCACAATCGGCTGGGAAAAACATGGCAACAGTGTTTTGGGATTCGGAAGGGATTCTGTTGACCGATTATAAAGATAAAGGCGTTTCTATAACCGGAGATTACTATGCTTCTATCCTCGAGAGGTTGAAAGAAAGTATTAAAGAAAAAAGAAGGGGAAAATTGACCAAAGGTCTCCTTCTTCTTCACGACAACGCGCCTGTTCACAAGAGCCGTGTTGCGTTGGCTGCCCTGCATAAGGTGGGCTTCAATATTTTAGACCATCCACCCTACAGCCCAGACCTGGCTCCCAGTGATTATTACCTCTTTCCAAATCTGAAAAAAGAACTTCGTGGAAAGTAATTTTCAACTGATGAAGAAGTGAAGGACGCGGTTTTAGCTTATTTTTCGGACAAAGACAAAACATTTTTTTATGAAGGTATACATAAGCTAATTGAAAGATCTGAAAAATGTATTAGGGTAGCAGGTGAATATATTGAAAAAGAAAAATAACTTAGTATTTTTATACGATGAACGCGCTTCAGGAAAAAAGGTATGTCACCCTTCATCAGCGACTTCATGGACCAGTAGCTCTTCCAGGCGTTCTCGACACGTCGGTCGAGTTCTGCCAGCACAGCCCAAGTAAATACACTCATCGATATAGTAAATTTCTTGCCCATCTTACTCAATCCTACCGTTTTTGCTAATAGTCTCATGATCATTAACAAAAAAGGTTTTCAAAAAGGAACTCATGTTCATAAGTCTACAGAATATTGTGTTTATAAATTTTACTTTTGTATTGTTTCTTCGTGATTGTGTTGAAACGTAGTTTGATGACACGTGGACATCTTGCATCAAAATTTACTATTATAATACATATAGTCCTATATCCAACACTAGACGACCCGCGCTACTTCGTCTGCTCCGCTCGTATTGGTTTTAGCGTGATGATAATATAGCCTATAGCCTTTCTCGATGAATGGGCTATCTGACACTGAAAGAATTTTTCAAATCGAACCAGTATTTCCTGAGATTAGCGCGTTAAAGCAAGCAAACAAACAAACTCTTCAGCTTTATAGATTAGTATAGATATCACACAACAAAAAAAAATGCAAGTCAATCCCATGATTGGTTTGTTAAAAATTTTATACTTAGAACCATTAACGTTTTGGAAAAATATTGGCATGCACGCGCTGGACTTGGTATCAAACTACACAAAAACCTTTAGAAGGTATTCTGACACCTCTAGTATTTTCTTTGGGGAAAATTAACCTAGAAATAATTTTTTTCTCTTTAAAAAGGCGGCAATATCAAGCGCAAGTACTCGTAAATACCTATTAGTATTTCAGAAAGTTTTTGGTGGGATTTAATTAAACTAAAAACGAATTCTTAAATATCTTGCTGGGTAGCCATAAGAATGAAAATATCATTATTTAGCTATAGTCGCCGTAATCTTTGAGCATTACAGCGATACGCACAGTTGTGTTTGCTGTGCTTCTGTATGCACGTACTTGTATTACCAATTATGCAAAGCGTCTTCCGCGTTGCGGTGCGCGGGGGGCGTCGCGGGGTGCAGGCAGGGCGGCCGCTGTCGCGCTCTTTCCTCACTCGTAGCGAAATAACGACCTCAATTTGCATAACAATGCTCGTCACCCCTTATTCCCCACCAGCGACTTTCACAGGCTACGCCGCCGTGTCCCACCGGACCCGACACCTTTTTTACTCAAAATCTGTCCAGCGAAAAGTTTCATTGACATGAACACAATGCTAATAAATTTCCCGCAACTACGAATGAACAGTTAAGTTAGTTTTCCATAAATCCGTAGTATATATAATAAACGTTCAGGAACTAGCGGAACTGAGTTTAAGTTTTGATTTAGTGGTGGTAGTGTGCCGACAGCATCTCGCTGCAGCCGGCTGCCGAGCTGCCGGGCCGCCGCCGGCCGAGCGCTGCGCCGCCGCCGTCGAGCGCGATACCCGACCGAACACTTTCGGCCGCGCTCGTAACTTCTTCGACCAACTTTCTGTTTTAATTGAATCAAAGTTTTCGGCTTTTTGCGGCGAGCGTGCCAGCCACGCACGCTTCCTAAACTTTCTTTATTAAATTATTGGAAGTTCAGAAACGTTCGCCTTTGAACGTGAATTCTGAAACAAAATTGGGGATAGTCGTGAGTTACAGAAAAGTATTTATCCTCTACGGACTCCCGACAGAAGTAGAGTTTAAAGCTACAAATAAGTAATGACTGGGCGTCTATACCGAGTGTACCGTTCAAATTCCGGACAAAAGAACAGTAACGACAATTACGAGAGACAATTCAAAATCCGGCGAGTAAACAGTTCATAAAGATGTACGATTCTCTTTGCTAACGACTGAAGCATTCGTCCGGAGCATTGTTTTGCGGCGTAGCTTTATCTGGCGCGGAACGAGTTGTCGTTCCAGTAATTTATAGATCTTTCCCCGCCCCGGGCTCAGAGTAACGATTCGCCCAGAGGAACTAGTCGGCTAGCTGCGACTCTGCCCGGTCCCCGCCTGAACGCTATTAAAGGTCACGTAATAGACTCGACTCCTCACGTCCCGGATTCAAATTTGAGTAAATATGTCGCCGCCGCCGACCTCTTATTGTAGTACGCCTTTGTATTTACATTTACTTTGGGGCTATTTTGAATTTGAACGTGAATGTCCGCTTGTTATCTCGTATTGTTTATGTGCATTGTAAAGGTCGTTTAAATTGTGTGTTCTGGATTCAACATGTTTTTAGGTTCCTTGTACGTACATTACGTGTTGAATCTACCTAAAGAATACTGTGGGGCGAAAACAATTTTCGTCAAGATGATAATTGATTCATATTTATATAATTTAAATAATATAATTATCAAGCAACACAATATCGTTACTATGTTTCTGTCGCCCTTATTCGGAAAATAATTCCATGAATGCTAAATATGTGTTCACATATTCTGTAAGAGTTTCCTGAAACAATGATAATCTGATATGCCTTATTCATACGTAACATTGGAACTATATTCATGCATGTGGCTTTCTGAAGCCGATAGCGACGGATATTGGAGATTTACCTAAGTGTGACGAGATCCGGAGAAGACTTTGTGCCGGAGCTTTAGTATCGGATCCCGGCGTCACATACAATGGCTGTTAGAACATCTAGTAATAGTTCACTTCCCCCTACAGCTACACTATTCATCTTTTACCTACTTGTATTATATTGCTCTCACAGTTTAGCAGCTCTCACGCTATGTGAAAGTTTTCGGAAACGTTATTATTGTGCCGATCAATGATTTGGACGTAATGTATTAAATAAGTATAATAACAAAACACTTTCAAGTTAGTCTAATCTGTAGCTATCTTCCTATTATACAAGATTATGATAATCACGTCCCCTGAAAAAGCATAAACACTACACAGGTATAGATAACGGCAGTGTAAGTGCAAGCGGCAGGTACGTGCGCGATGACAGTGCTATGGCTCCCAGCGGAACCCTTCTGCGATCCTCGTAAATTGCGAATATTAGATTATAAGTACGGAGTGCGGCCCGGCCGGCGCGGCGGCGGCGCGGGGGCCATCAGCCGAATATCGAACTCGTGCGCTGGTTAACATAGCGCCGTGATCTGAATCTGCTTTTCAGTTAATCCCACTTGTGTCGTTATACTCTTGCTTTACTTTTTGCTAGTTAACACTTGGAGTAAATGCAGAGAATTATGTTTAGTTATGAAAACCTTGTTGAGTTGCTGTGGTAAAGTATTAACTCAAGGTCAGTTTGTTAATATTTTATAAACTTCGCAATGTTTTTATAGGAATCCTAACCGAAAAAAGAGTCTTATTTAAATCCCTAATCTTTAATACGAAAAGTTCTCTTGTTAAAGAAGCTTTGAATCTCAAGTAGGTAATTTTCAAGCATATTGTTTTGAAATACCCTCTATATAGTGATGATAACAATAACAACAGCTGTGCCGGTGTGAGCCGGTGTTGGTTTTCCCATTGCTCGCTTCGTTACGGCTTCATTAGGACAGCGGGTGCGGGCTCCGGGCTTCGCACGCCACGAGCGTCCTTGCGTTGCTAAGACAGCGTGATTGCACACAGCGACTGCCGCGCGATAACCCCTTAATGTTTCAATTCATCCAAAACACTCACAAACATATTTTATAAGTACTTTAAGATTCTACAGAAGATTTAATCGAACATTCTGTTTGAACAGTACAAAGTATTTAATATTACTGCGCGCAAAAACATCTTCCAAATTATAATTACTCCTCACTTTGATACCGGCTCTGCCATTCTTATGAATTACGCCTCAGGCAAAACTCAAGTCTCTTATATGCGTCTACAGACATTATAGCTCCCGAAATCTCTAACTGTTCTTTGTTCAATTAAAGTAACTAAGCTTTATAGCTTTTATCTACCCTATTACTTTTATTTTTCGTTAACGGGCAATTTAAATTTAAACAAACAATAGCTGAACTCCAATATGTACGCATAATATGTAATAGGTACGCATGAGGTGAAAGAATAAAAATATCGATTAATTGAAAACAGACACAGGTCTTTCACTGTTCATTGGCTGACTATGTGGTTTAGATTTCTTTATAATAAGCGTAAAACTAAAATCACGCTTTTATAAAAGGCTAGCGCATATACATATCCATAAGATGGCATGGAGAGTACATATTGGAAATGCATTAGACACTTTGCAAGTGTGCCTACTGCGCGCCTGCTCTTCGGCCTCGTGGCCTTTGTGAGCCGAGCGGAATAATTACTCGGGGACTATGGGAAATAGCTCACCGGGCGCGAAAGCACTTTTGTGTTATTACAGTAAATTAAACCAGTTAAAAAATAACGAGACTTTTCGTATCTCCAGATTTAACGATTGCGCACGAAAAAAAGATCGTTTACATATTTAATTAAGAAGATATTTTGATGCCAATTTTTCCCGTGTGAATCAATACGAATAAACCTCAGAAAAAATATCTAGCACGTGTCTATCTAAGCGTAGATTGGGTTGGACGTTCCTTATATGTACGTAACAACTGAAAGTTATCGTCATATCTGAGTTGGGAAGTTTCGCAAAGACAAATTGGAGTGGAGGCGGTAAATAAAGTTTTACGATATGCGCGGTTATCAGAAGTGTGCGCCGAAGCGGGGTGTGGGAGGGAGATGTATTTATCTACGGCGCGGGCTCCATCTCTGTGAGGTTACTTCCCGTACACCTGTACGTATTAAATACCTCTCGTTGCTACTCGTTATCTTTCGCCCCCTCTCCAAATTAAGAGCTTTGTATGTCGTCCCGCGTGCCGGATAAAATAGTAACTTAATTTATTATCTCACATCAAGTTACATTCGTCAAAGCTGATTGTTGTACTTTGTCGGTTAGGGAATCTATACGTAAGAAAAGGAAAACGAGTGTATATTGGCCAGCCAGAGGTATATATCACGTGACTACTACTGTTTCCACGCGGTAGTATGCAGTGCAAGTTTTAAAATAATTTTCTACCTGTGACGTTGGTATGCTAATACATAAATTTTAAGTTTAAGTTCAAAGTCTGTTTGCAACGTACGATGTGAAGTATCTTTTAAAAATTCTTTTTATATACGCCAACCTGGGAAAAGTTCCACTTAGTTTCGTCCGTCGTCGTACCGTATCTAAGTAAGAACTACGCGAGTGGTTGGAAAGTGCAGAGACGCTTTTAAGATGTTTCATAATAAATTTAAGATGGGAATTTGTAGGCGATATCATCAAAGTCATATGGTAATTCAGATGCCTCTAAATCGGTCTCTTTATTTATTCGTATTGGTCAAACATATAGCGTAGTAAGTAACTGCTGAGGGACGTTTTCCACAGCAGGGCAAGGACTTCATAACAAAATCGATCGAATCGAGTATAGATCACCACACAACCACTTTTAATGAGGTAAATGTTTATTCCATCAAAAACATTGTCGACTTCAGCGAAAAAAGAATTGAGATCTAAATGGGCGCCAAGTTCTGTAGATAATCGTGAAATAAGATTTTTTTTTTTAACCATTGATAGGCACGCGCTTGACCACCATCTCACCTGATGGTAAGCGATGATGTGGTCTAAGATATAGCACGCTTGCCTAGAAGTAACCTATTCACTCTTGACTTAAAGACTCCCAGGTTGTAGCTATCGGGAAACACAGATAAATAAGATAAATGAGAGGTTCAAGATTCTACTTGACTAGTTTTTACATACGTACATGTTACGTTATATTTGGTTTTTATATCTTACTCTTCTAAAATTTGATTTGCTGGTAAAAACTAGCCAAGTTACATGAACCTTCATTTACCTTATTTCAGGATTATCTACAGAACTTGGCGCCCATTGGATTCTAGACAAGCTAAGGAGCTTTAATAAATGTGCCAAATTTCATGTATGTACCTAGGTAATAGGTTTCGAGTTGTGAAGGGGTCAAAAGTAGCTCGAAGTGGTTCGTGTAATATTACACACGGCTGCTGCGTCGCCAGTTCCTGTTTTCTTTGAACTATTGGCTGGACACGCTGCCGCGTGTCTAGATCAGACAAAGAACATAATTTTAAAACCGAAGATTATTTATCTAACCTGTTTGAAATCGGTTTAAAGAACACAGTCAGTACTTCAATTAGCCCATATTTGTAATACACAATACGTGCCGCGGTGCGTATACTTAACACGTATCAGGTGACGCTGTGTCAGATATTTATCTCAAGTGTACGTGGGTTCTTATGAAACAAGTCGCTGCCAAGCTTGGTACAGAGAAAAGTCCACACATCGTGGGCGCGCCCCGCACGCGACGCTCCCCGCGCCCGCACGCTCCCTACACCGCCACGAGTTCGAAAACCGACTCCGTGAGCGTAGAGATAAAACGTATGTTCATTTTATTTCCACATTTGTCAGCGTTCGTTTTGTGCCCACTAACATAAATTGGACGTGGAGGGAAACCTCGCAGGTGAATGTAAAATAGCCGGGTTTTCCCAAGATAATACCTCCGAAATTTTACGACACCATTACGCGATTTATTGGTCGTGTCACATTCAGAAAGAATGAAATTTCCTTAAATATTTTCATAAAAGTGTCGCTTAAAATGGTGTCACATATCCATTGTATATTACGCACGATCCACTTTATTTTATAGAACACAAGTAAGTGAAAATACCTACCTAAATCCGATTTATGCAAATAAAAACGATACGTCACAGGAGCATAACCTAATGTTTCGTAGCCGGGCTACGAAATGTTACTCGTAGCATTTCGTGTCACAGAGTGCTACGCCAGCCGGTAGAGTAGATAGCAACATTTCGATAAGCGGTACGTAGCGCCACATGCGTTCCGACCTGTGTGTCCGGAACTCGGACGTCGAGCTACTGCCAATAAACTGTTGTCCTGTACGGTAATGACTGAAACAGGCGTTCAATTAAACGTACCAATTAGCCTGCAGGGAACTCTGTTAAACGTGTGATGTACAGGACAGTCAGTCTGAAGCCAACACCTTTTTTTCTAGAAAAGTAGATTGAATCCCTTTGTGAAATTTAATTTGTTTTACTTTGGTTCAAACTAAAATCTTCTCAAAAGAAACAGAAGATCCTTTTATAACAGTTCAACGTTGTCCTAGCTAGAACGGTAGGCTAATAATTAGTTAATGAAAATCGCGCCCGGCACTGTTCTACTTCATAAATATTTTCCTTATTGCCTGTTACCACGAGCTGTCGATAAATTTATGGAAGGGCCGACGTCACCTGAAATTTTATGGTTTCTTTCTTCGGCACTCACCTTTTATATTTATAACTAGGGTAGCCTTAAGAAATAAATATAAATCGGCATAAACTTTAAGATAAAACTTGTTATGCGTGTCATTTAGATAATTCAATACGACAAAATAATAAGCGCTTAGTTATTATCATAGTCATAGTAAGACACAAAATAACATAGAAAACATACGGTGGATGGTATAGAAGATGCACCAACATTTCGCGAAGTAATATTGAAACGAAAATTTACCTATTGAGAAAAACAATGTATGCTTAGATAATAAATAAAAATATTAAAGTGGCTAACTTTAATATTTTTTAAGCACACGTTTTCTAATAAACATTCATTTTACATTTAGTGACATATTGAAATAACTCCGCCTAAATAACACGCGGAGTTGGTGTTTTTGTCCCGAAGCGCGATTTGTGCCTCATTACCGACACCTGCGTTGGCCGCAGGATTACGACGGAAAAACTATCCTCGCACCGTAATGTCGCACACTCGCATCCAGCCAATATTCACCTAATAAATACTTTCCTTTTCCAATATTCACAGCCCTACTATCGATAGTTCCAGAACTATTATTGAAACCGTGGATCCGAATATTTTACGTGTCTACCTACCTACCACATTCTTTTATTGTGAATGTTTTATCGTTTCAAGCTTAAATAAAAGTTGAAAAGAATCGCATTTTATTATATTTCATTTGGTATTTTAATTTATTTCATTTCCTCGGCTACATAATAACAAAGTTACCGAACTGTAAACCTAAGCTTAATTACAAGAATATGATAATTTATGAAATATTATTTTCCGCTAGGCAGCACTGGTCTGTTTGTATTCTGTGTATAGCTAACCGGAGAAGTGGGTGATGTTTATAGTAGCTCAGGGAAGCGCATAGTGGCAGGGCAGCGTTCAGCGCTAAATCTCACCAAGTACGAGTACCTACATTAGCGTTTCCCGATATGTAAAGCACAGCGCTCGCTGCGGCTGCGGTCCAGTTCAATAACAAAGAACTGCGTGGTTGAGATATCAGAACACTAATGGACTGCGGAATTTATGAAGCTTTCCAGAAGCTTGTCGTCGCTATGAACATTGTATGTATAAGTAATGAATTGTGCGTGGCAGAACTAGTGTTTCATACATTTCGTAATATAATATCCATGAGTGAGTGAACATGGATGCGGACCGAAAGCTGGGTTTATTTCCGCACAATCAATCAAGGCGACTTATGAGGGTGCAGTCTGTTAGTGTAAAATCCTCACTACGGTATGTAATTTAGTGAGTCTATCAATATGTAGTATCGATTTGGTCTGGCAAATTAATTCAGTTATTTTGCAACTCGCACATTGAACGTTGACGTTCAACAAACACTTTTTATCTCGTTTAAAATTGACATTTTGAAAATCGAATATGCCGCGTTTTAAATTGATACGATATGCCGATTGTTAAACTACACGACTACGAAGTTGAAACTCTCGTCATTGACATTCATACAATGCTGAACCGGCTGCATTAATAAGCGCCCTAGTGAATACGACCCTCGAATAATTGCAAGCCTGGAAAACACTAAGTTATAGTAGGTAAGCAACGACAAATGTAGCGTTATTTTCGAGGACATTTGAAATAGTCGGCTTCCACATTGATTGTTTCATCGACCATTAACCATTGCGGTCGTTATTCACTTTTGTACAATCAATAATGGATGTTTCAGTGGTATCCAGACTGTCACAGAAATATTTGGTGATAAATAGAGCAGCATTTCGGCTCCAAAAATGAGGCTTTTATGTGCGTAATGTATCGTGTTTAAACGATAGTTAGAAGTGAATGCGCAGTACCTATAGAGTGTCAAAAGTAGGTATTACCGGTCGGCAGCGGCGGCGGTGCGGTGGCGCGCCGCCGGTACGCGCCGCGCCCTGCGCTGATGCTGCGGTATATGGCCCGTGAATAATCCACCCGTAATACTCGACTTAATGGCTTGGAATTAAACAATTAGTTGTTTTCTTTCTGCCTCGTCAATGATGAAGTTTCGCTTGAATACCACTGAATATCGTTCTTTTAGAAGATTTTACGTTCACGGTAAAGTTTTTGATTACGTTTTTATGTTGAATCGTTTCTAGTATAGAAAATCATGACGCAAATATAAACATTTGTGCACCTAAAATAGAACATAAAATGTTTGAAGTTATTATTTGCAGCCGCTGCTTTTAATGTCTGTTTTAGGGTAAAGCTTATCCTTACTGTTTCGTGTATTAATTCGTCTGATAAGCCGGCTCTTTGTTCAGCCAGAGTAAGGCGACGAGCAGACGTTTTAATCAAGGCTAACGAATTTTTAACCTTAGTAAGAGGCTGCGCGGTATCAGCCGCCTCCGCCTCCACGAGCACGCCTCGCCACTTCTCGTTCTCGACGCGTTGTTCTTATCTGTGAGTAATTACCTTGTTGTTTTGTTTTTATTGTTCGGGCTTCAGAGTCGCTCTCTGTTTTATTACATGATCACTGTACAACCGCAGTAATGGTTTTCTTTTCTAAAATATTTCCGTTGCTTTTAAAAAATACGTGTATTTAACGAGAATTTTCAAAGATAATACAAAATTAGTACCACTACTATAAAACAAAAATAATGGTTGGAAATAAGAACCCGCCTGCAAAATAAATCAGTATGTATAAAACGCTTCCGTTATTGAGTGATAGACAGACAACGCACAGTCGAAAGTATTGGTAAGTAGAAAGCTGAAATTCAAGTAGGTTCCTTGGAGAGTGTGGGGGAGTGTAGAGGATTTTCCGAAACTACTACGGGAAAGAAAAAAAAACGGAATATGAGCGTACGAAGTCGCGGGCAAAAGCTAGTCCAACATAAACCTCTAATATCTTATATATTCGTCCTCTAATATCTTATTAAAATTTCCATGTCACAATGTTAGTTACCGTAAACGGCTCGACCGATTTTCAAGAAATTTTGTGTGCATATCGGGTAGGTCTGAGAATCGGCTACTTATTTTTTTTTTGTAGGGTAGGGTAGGTAGGATAGGGTAGGGTAGGTCGGGTAGGGTAGGTCGGGTAGGTAGGGTAGCCAGTTGACGGGAGCGAAGCCGCGCGGGTCAGCTAGTTTTTAAATAAACTAACATATAACTTATCATAAAACTCGTGATTGGGGTTGTCAGTTCCCACGTGTATACCTATGAGCTTTAAATGAAAATATGCGAGCGGCGAATGTTACGAGGCCGTCAACGCTATAATATTCGCGAGGCTATATTTATATCGCGCAAGGCTGCAGGTGCATCTCACGTGCACCTGCGGATATTGCCGCGTAAATCAAATTTCTTATTTCGCCTCAACACTTATTTCTGCCAGCGTGTTTACCTGGCGGTGTCCTCACGGCAACTCAACGTGTTATATTAAAATTTGTTATTAATTCTTGTGTGTCGAATGAGTACCTTTGTCATAATGTTTTGTACATACAAGTTGAATTAACATAAAACTTAATCGGGACTACGTATAAAACTACAATTTATTTATGTTCAGAACTGCCAACAGCGGTAGTAGTATTTATAAACGCTTAATACGAGTAGGTACGTTAACATTGTTTTATCGCTTGGTATATCTTAATTATTGTTTTAATTTATTTTTTAGATCTCATAAATTTTAATTAATGTCTTTTCGATAGGATCTATCTGTTTCTTTTGAAACGTTACCAAAATAAAGAGACCACACATTTTTGGATTGTAATGTTCATCTTACTGATTTTCATCCTATCAAATGTAGCTTAACCGATTTGGATGAATCCTTTTTTTTGTGTGGTAGAATAATTTCCCGGACTGGTCCCATTTAAATTTTGTGAAGATTTGATGAAGAACTTCGAAGATAGGCAACGGAACTCTTCAATAAATGATAGCATATCTCCCGGGATTCCTGAAATCACATGTCTGTTTATTGTTTGCAGTTTATAATCAAGACACGCGGCAGTGTGTCCAGCCAAAGAAAAAGGAACTGGCGATGCAGCAGCCGCGTGTCGAACCATTTTTAGCTACTTTTGACCCACCCCTTCACAACTCGAAACCTAGTTAACCTACATACACGAAAATTGGCACATTTATTAAAACCCCCTTTTAAGGGCTTTATAATCCGGAATTTGTATGACTGATTGACTCAATCACTTATAGATCAAAACCTAACATACTTCCAGATGTCCTAGAAAGTTACAATTTTGCATCCAGCTAGGTAATTGTGTGTATACAAAGGAAAAAATCAGACAACCGGGTATTTAACCTAACCTAACCTGCACTACCGTGCTTTATAGTGTTCTTTATTTGGAATTCGGTTGTGTTTGTACAAAAGTTTTTGACTTTACAGTAGTCAGATAATAAAAAAATATTTATTCAGTTTGTAGCCTAGAAATTGTTACGAGTGAGAAACAAATGAAATCGGAACCTTTAAAATAATATAGGCCACATACAAGTTACAAATTGTGTGCAACGTTTCGTAATAAACCTAAACTGCGCCGTTTACATCATTAGATGTGTGCTAAACAGTATCAGATCAGTAACACCACGTATACGTAGTGATGTACAATCATATAATTAGCGCCGCATGTAATGCATACACCGCAACACGATGTCATGAATTACAGCCTGTAATGACCATCTATATGCCAATACGATTAATATTTAATGCAGCTATTCTGCGCGGAATTACCCCGTGTCTGTGGTTGAGCTTGCACTGAATTACTGCATCTGAATGGGTGTCGGATGCTTTGTCATCCACCTGATATACCTGTGGGTGTGCGCTGATATTTACCTCACTGCATTAAATCTAAGCTTTAATGCTTCTGTTGTGGGAAGAATATATAATTTAAGTAAGGCATAAATTCGTTTGGATTTTTTATTCAATTTTTCAGTATTATGAAAAATTAAAAAAAAACAAAAATCATATATTTATTAATTTTTTTCTATAGTTTTGAGTTACATATATACTTTATTTTACAAGAGCATCTTAGTTTCTGTTTTAATTTTGTATTTGAAAAGAAAAGACGTGTTACATCAGGTTTGTTATTTATTAGAAGTGTCAGGTAACCTACTTACATAAAATTAGAAGAATTTTGAATACAATTTAAGAACAGTATAAATTCAGTATTATTCCAACATACCCCTTAATCAAAATTCTCACAAATAAATAACTTATAAAAAATGGACTCAAAATATACCAATTAAAAAAGAAAACAGTATGAAAATGAAAATTAAGTACTGAAGTAAACGTGTAACAATATAGTTACCCTAAATTGGGGAATATTCACAGCACAATCAAGTGTATACAATCTACACCAGGGCGAGCCTCTTAGAACCGCATCACCTGAAATGAAATCAGACATCAAACAATACAGTAAACGCTTTTTCTACTGCTTTCTCACAAATAGAAAATTTGTTTGTAAGCTAGGTACATGCATCATATCATTAATTGTATTGACGTTGTTTTCGGTCATTTACAGATATTTTACCGATGCCTTCAGCGTTAATCTTAATCTCGTTTGCAACTGTAACCTTGTAAACAATAGGCTTTAAGTCTATAAACCAAGCTCTTCTTGAAGCCATGTGTTTGGTAGCACCTGAATTAATGTACCATTCGTCCATGTCATAATTATTCGTTGCTCCTAAAGCAGACACAGAGGTCGAGTCCTTATTAGTGGGATTCTTCCTTTTCATGACCTTCTTTTCCTTTAGAGGACAGTTTGGTCTCTTGTAACCATAACACAATTTTCTTTGCCTTTGACTTAATAGAAGAGGCATCAACCTTTGACTTCATAGAATTCTCCAGTTTTATCGAGCTTGCCTTGGAAATTTCTGATCGCTTCCCACAACTCATGCACAAGCCAATTAGTTTACGCATTTTTAACTTCCACGTACTATATCCTTCTCTATTATGTAGGGTGAACGTTCGAATTGAGAAACTACGCATACCTCGCTCAATTTTGTGAAAAAGATGGCGAACCCAAATGGTGATTTGGGTTCGCCATCTCAGAAGAGTACACGAAGAACTATTTTGTTTCGTAACAAAAAATTCGCACAAATATCACTTGAGCTATATTCGTGCTGATACCTCATAACTCATAATATTTATAAAAAATAAACAGATTGGAGATTTACAACTTTTTTTACTTAAATAATGACAGGTAAATAACCCCCTTGACCTTTAAACCCCCCCGTGACCTTTTATCTTTTTATCACCATGTACTGTACCCATATTTGCAAAATAAATTACTTAATTACTTACTTACAAAATTGTAGTCTACAATAAGGTAGATGAAGCTCTGGCCTCCTAGCTAGGCTACAAAATACCCTGCGTTTAGGAGACACAGTTTCGATCCCTTGGTACTAATTGGTTTTGGTACGTGTTACATGTGCAGATTGGCAAAAATTATAATTACCACACACATGCTGTCTTCGGCTGCGTGGACCGCTCTGTGCATGCTGCCTTTAACAGCCTTCTTTATGGCGACTGGCCATAAATTTTTTTTGTTTGCATTTGATCTTTATTATGCAGATATTATTTTGCGCTATATGAATGGTGCTTTTCTTCAAACTACAATGTTCAGAAACTACTTAATAAATCAAGTTAATTCTAAATTTGTTTCGAATCAGGAACGCAAATCGAAACGATTTAAGTTTATAGAACACAGTTAGACATCCAATTAACCAATCAAATTTAACTCTTTTCGCGACTCCTCTCGTGTAAAGAGCTGCTCGGTGATATGACGTGATCCCTGACCCGTAAAAATTCATTTTTGAGCAACTCAAGTTAAGCTTAGCAAATGTAAGCGCACGCCTATTGACGATTCAAAAAATGACATCTATGCCCAAATAACATTTTGGTGTCAGTTACAGGCTTTTTTTGACTTTAAGTAATATAACAGGGTCATAATTATCTCAGTTATTACTAAAGACGATATAGAGGAGTTAACAAACAAGTTTTAGCCCCAATCGCAGCACTAAAGCTTTAATGGACGACGTAATACAGCTTTGAGAGTTATAATGGCGCTAGTAGCAGCAAGTATACTTAATACGTTATAGCTTTAACCTTTTTGTGACACCCAAGTCTTTATAAAAGTGTTCGCCGACACCTTTTAACACTTATTGTTGTATAGTTATTGCAATGAACTCTTTTATACCACTTTGACTGTTATCGCAGACATAGGCTATAAAATAGAGTTTATCGAGAGTTTAGTAACACGAGAAACTAAAGGTGTCAAACAACGCAAGTATGGGTCGTTATTAACGCTAAACTCACTTTTGTAAAGTTCGCCATTGTTTTGGTAACCTAACAATTAATATAATTTCGAGTTATTCAACATTTGACTACAATAAACAAAATTTCTTACATTATTTGCAGCATTCCATGAATGCCACTTAATTTTACATACCACTGCTCAGGAAGCAGGAATGAATAATAATGTTTAGTTTGAGGTACCAATTTTATTATCATAATTTTTCTTTTAAATCTTTAATAAATCCTAAGCGCGTTAAAATTGAGATGAGAAACATGGTATACATTTACCGTGAAATCATAAGGGCAGTCATTTTTCACTTCACATACTTAAATAACATAATATTCCATAATATTATTCTGCTGTGTTTAATAATGGATGACATAACACTTCCATTACCCACAGATTTAATTTTAATAAGGTTACAGGCTTTTTCATCTTGACGTGCGCTTTTTACCACCTGTAGTGCTCACTAACGCGGTTATACCAGTTAAAGTTGTAGCTGACGATGAATAAACGCTCTTGTGCAGCTTTAAGATCTTTTTGACACCTTACTATAGGATTTATACAACCTGTAGCTTTTACCAACTCTCTTTTACAACGGTAATACAGATTAAAGTAGTAGCTGAGGATGAATAAGCGCTCTGGTGCAGCTTTAATATCTTTGTGACACCGTACTAAAGGCTTTCTATAACTTTTACCTGTAAAACTGTGGGCCTCTTTCGTGGTTATAAGTGAGTTAGAGTATGCTCTAACTCAGTTGCACAGGTATGTGTTAACACTTTTATACTCAACTGGAACTGATATACGAGTCTTATATAGGTTTTTTTAACGCTTTAGTGTTAGTTGGGTGGAATCTGAAGTTGAACTGTCTTTATATTATTTCGGAGTTATTTTTATTAATAGGAATTCATTCAGAACTATATTTTAAAGATATTAAAAGATTCACTTTTTAAGACGTTTTAAAAGTACCACTAATTATTAAAAAATATGTTTTGATGTAATTCTCATGCTGCGCTGTGTTGAGTACTATTTGAGTCAATAGATGGCATTACGGGTATCTGCATTACATTATGTTGTGTTCATATACATTGCCACAATTTCTATTGGTTCTATTCGGTTTATGTGTAAAGGTTATCTACATTGGTTTTGTACTTTTGAATGCGATGCCTTCTGTTTATTATCTTTTAACATCCTGGCCATTATATTTTGGCATAGATGAATGCTAAAAAAAACTAAATACAATAATAACATGTCATCAACTTGTAAAAAGAAAAGAAATGAATAATTTAAAAAATTGTACAAAATTAAAAACAACCATGATTGTTTGGATTCGAACCCACATCAATTACTTTGAAAGGCAGTGTTTTAACCGGTGGTCTATGAGTACTGTTGACAAATGATTGAAATAGCCAATCTTATTTATATCATGGTTTTTCGCTGCTCAGCTCCTTGAAAGTATAGCGTGATGATAAACATTGCTAAGGTTAGACGCATAAGTATCTGCAAAGTTATATTAAGTTGTGGTTTTTATAACAATTCCCCACTAAACTGTTTGGCAAATTGTGAAATATAAATTTTAATGTTATTTTAAGAACAAAAAAAAAGTTCAAAACATAAAATAAATACAAAAAAATAGCTGTTGCTGGCCGGGGATCGAACCTTGTGTCTGTCGTTAAAACGGACATTTTTGAATATTGCTCATCCTCCAAAGCACATAGCGTGATAATATATAGCCTAAAACCTTCTCCTGACCAGAACGCACACAACAAAAAAAGAATTATCGAAATCGGTCCAGCCGTTCAAGCGTGATGCGATGACCAAGGGAAATAGGGATTAATTTTTATATATATAGATTGTTATAGCGGCATTAGAAATACACAATCGTAACAATTTCTGCTGTCTACCTATTACGGTTCTTGAGATACAGCCCGCTGACAGACAGACGGACGGACGGACGGACAGCGGAGGCTTAGTAATAGGGTTCAGTTGGTTACCTTTTGGGTACGGAACCCTAAAAAACAACTAGCATGCAATTAAATGTGGGTGTGGGTATGTTTCGCGTCTGTGTGCGTGTGTGCGTGATAGTGTGTTTGTGTTGTGTGAGTGTGGTCGTGCGTGTGTGTGCATCAGTGGGAGTAATTAGCTAATGCTCGTAAGATAATTTTCAGATTCGTCATAGTTTAGGTTTGATATGAATGAACGGACAGACTTTTTACAATTGGAAAGAGAAGAGCCGTACACTGGTAAATGTGAGTTGATTTTGTTATACAAAAATGAACCAAGGTCGATTTTTATTAAAGCGGTGTGTGCAGGTGGCATGGTACAGATTAGGTTTTTGTGACGTTTATTCATTTCTACATATTAGTCCAGGCAAATTAGGGTTTCACCTCGGAAGGTTTGTCGCTATTTGTATGTAAGAGTATTAGGGTTTTTTTTTTTATTTAATATTCCCTAATACTTTTGTTAATTTGGCATGTAGCTTCCTTACACTCCGTGAAAATGCACTATGATAGGATTTTTCTAAATTCTTACGGGAATGGGAAAAAACGGGACATGCGCGTACAAAGTCGCTGGCGAAAGCTATGTCAAAAATAGATACGTTAATAAAATAATTATTAGTACGAGTATATTATCTAATAGTTAATAAGACATGAAAATTATTAATAATTTAACTTTATATGGCGTGTTTTTGACCGGGACTACCGGTTGACCTTAAATGATGCTCTGAAAGTTTTGTGAGAAGGACAATCACTCAACATTAGTTTTAGGGATATCCTTTTCACATTACTATTTATTCTATTCTGTCTTCTTGTCTGTTTTATTTTGGCTACTAACACTAGTAATAGCTTATAATATTGTATACTAACACGCTGGATCATTGTTGTCCGAAAATAAAGAATTATCATATTATTATTATTATAATTGATCTACATAAAAATTGCGCAAAACCCATAGGAAACGAAATCTTTGCAAAAAATTTGTAAAAAATCGATTTTTTTACAAATTTTAACCTTGGAATTTCGGTAGTCGCTGACACCCTACGATAAGAAGGTTTTGAAACAAGTTTTAGGGTGTCAAAATAAAGGTTTACACAAGTTTATAGCCGACTATCTCTCATTCCGAGATTCTTACCTAATTTTGGCTAATTTTCCTGGACTATATCGTTATCGAGTTTTACGATGTTGAAGTAAGACAGTGTGAAGAGTAAAATGTTGCCGTACGTTAAGTACTTTGCACACTTTGTATAACTCATTGGTTGGAAAAAGAATCGGCCGAAAGATAGAAACCTTTAATATGGCTCTGTGAGCAGACTCAAGGGTCTTCAAAATAGTTTTAACAGCGCCTCCCCAGCAGGTGATACAATAGGTGATAACAATTTGTTGTTATTTTGTATTTGCAAAGAAAAGACGTATTTCATCCGGTTTGTTATTTATTAGAAGTGTCAGCTTTTGTATACAATATAAGGACAGTATTATTATTATAACAGTTTCAACTCGTATAACATTTACGGTACTTTCTCTTCTAAGCATTATAGGGTAGGTTAAGAGTTTTTCGTAAAATGTTTGATTTTGTATCTAGAGCACTAAAAAGGCCTATACTCAGATGAATGCTATTACATCAAAGTGAAAACACTCATCTTACGGACCCTTGCAAATTAATTGCAGGAATGACAGAGCACAACGCTCGGCTCTCTTAATGCACGCTCACAAAGCAAAACGACTTGGGTGGTACCGCGCCGTCACCGCGGCGGCCCCGCAGCGGCACGCAGCGGTGGTGATTATGATAATGACGCGGTGGCCGCGCTTTTTGCGCTTCGTCCTATATTACTGAACTCGACACCATTCTCTGATATCTGTCGCGCGCCCAGCAGCGCCGGCACGGCTCAGCTTTGTCTTTCGCTGCTCGCCTCAACCACTCCGAGACGCTTATAAATTATGCAAGTCGCCATAATCCACGCCCTAAACGCCTTCTCCGCCGCCTCAATTATTCATTCGAGCGGTTTGATGTTTTAGAAAATTGTCGCGATACTCAAGACAGGCTGTGCTTTATAATTCAGTAGCGAATATCGTCGCAGCTGGCGCCGGCTCGCCTTTATCTGCCGATTGAGGTGCATACCGACCTAATTCGTCTATAGGTGTTGTTAGTACCCCTCGGAGTGAGACTGTGTGTGGAAGCCAAAATTAATATTCTACTGTATTTTCCTGTTACAGGATTCCGAAGGCGACACCCCCTTACATGATGCCATTTCGAAGAAACGTGACGACATGTTGACTTTATTGTTGGAGCATGGAGCCGACATGACTCTCACGAATAACAATGGTTTCAACGCGCTCCACCACGCGGCTCTGCGCGGAAATCCAAGGTAACGTGAAACATTGAAATATAATACCTCAATCAAATATTCTTTACAGCTTCAAATCAGACACAAGCCGTTAGCTTAATTATATACTTGTCTTGGTGCTAAACATAGTTTACAAAAATTTTCAAACTCGACAAGAACCTATAACAGCATTGCTTTCCCGAAAAATAACCCCGCAATGATAACAACATCTCTGTGTTCGTTGATAAAATAAGATGTTCGTGTAAAGATAATATTTGGGCACTTGTGCACGAGACCTTTATAACGCGGACTTAGTTGAAATAAACATAACGTCGCTAGTCCGACATTATCCCGGGCAGAATGGGTAGTTATGAGCGAGCCTGACTCACAATAAACTGCTTACACGCCTAATACCGCGCGGAGAGGATGTGTAGCCCAGCGCTGGCGCCCAGACTTGTGTGATGTCTTTATTGCGCCCAACATGCCGCTTACGTTTCCTCAGAAAACAATATGTACACGATTTTTATATTAGTGTATGAATTAGTTTTCATTACAATATTTCAAAACATGGATCACAATTTTAATATAAGATTTTACGCTATTTCGTAAAACGAAGCTACGAATATCGTAGCGGAAGTAGTGATGGGGAAAAGGAACATTCTCATAACGAGAATATTCTCGAATCGAGAATGTTCGGGAATATTCTCGTGAGCGGAGAATATACTAAAACTTATGAGAATTTTCACAGTAAGCGCACGATAGTTTGATTTTTTTTTTCTAATTTGACCCCTTAAAAGTGACCCCATGCTCAAAATGGATTTATTTACTTAAAGCGTCCGTGTTTGAGTCACAGAAGTCCATACGTGTACCAAATTTCAACAGAATCGGTCCAGTAGATCCGGTGAAAACTGGCTGTGACTGACGGAGAGACAGACAGACAGACAGACAGACAGACACCCGAGTTATCCTAGAACGTTTCCGTTTTTTGTTCGGAACCCTAAAAAAGAGGGGTTTGTTATCAATTAATACTGTACTTTAATTTCGAAAATGCAGTTTGCTTCACGAAATGTTTCAAAATACATGTAACATACGAGTAAAACACTATATATTTCATCTATCTTACACATTTCAAGACAGGATTAGATTTAAGTAAGGTTTTGTTACTCCGTTTTTAAGTTCTCATAAATTCTCGGCTCGGAGGACATTCTCGAGAACATACGAGGGGGCGTTTTTAAGTTCGCGGAATGGAGGGCAAGGAGTGAAAATAAAAATACTAAATTATTTTTCTTTTTCAATATATTCACCTGCTACCCTAATACATTTTTCAGATCTTTCAATTAGCTTATGTATACCTTCATAAAAAAATGTTTTGTCTTTGTCCGAAAAATAAGCTGAAACCGCGTCCTTCACTTCTTCATCAGTTGAAAATTTCTTTCCACGAAGTTCTTTTTTCAGATTTGGAAACAGGTAATAATCACTGGGAGCCAGGTCTGGGCTGTAGGGTGGATGGTCTAAAATATCGAAGCCCACCTTATGCAGGGCAGCCAACGCAACACGGCTCTTGTGAACAGGCGCATTGTCGTGAAGAAGAAGGACACCTTTGGTCAATTTTCCCCTCCTTTTTTCTTTAATACTTTCTTTCAACCTCTCGAGGATAGAAGCATAGTATTCTCCGGTTATAGAAACGCCTTTATCTTTATAATCGGTCAACAGAATCCCTTCCGAATCCCAAAACACTGTTGCCATGATTTTCCCAGCCGATTGTGACACTTTAAACTTCTTGGGTGGGGGTGTACCATTTTTGTGCCACTGCATAGAGTCCTGTTTTGACTCAGGCTCATAATGATGAACCCAAGTTTCATCTCCAGTAACAATTTGACTCAATAGTCCATCCTTATCTTCGTTACAGAGGTCCAAAAACGTGCGAGAACACTCCACGCGGCGTTGTTTCTGAGGCGGCGTGAGCATTCTTGGCACCCATCTTGCACTGACCTTTGTCATGCCAAGATGATCGTGTAGAATTTTGAAAATTGTTGTATTCGATACTCCAACCATTTCTGCAAGCTGTTTCTTCTTTAGTCTGGCATCTTCCAATATTATTTTTTCGACATTTTTAATGATTTCCGGAGTAGTCACCTCGATCGCCCGTCCGGGCCGCGGGTTGTCTTCAAGTGAGGTCCTGCCTTGTTTAAAAAGACAATGCCACTTGTAAACCATGGTTTTACCCGGGCAAGAGTCCCCGTAAACGGATTCCATCTCTTCCAGTATGTTTTTAACTGACTTTCCTTGCTTGGTAAGGAACTTTATTACGGCACGGTACTCGATTTTTTCCATAATGCACACTTTCTTCCCGATTGAGTAGTTTGCTTGACGATAGTTCAAAGACTAATGACCCAATTAAGACAAAACCTGGTATTTATACTAATATTGAGTGGCTGAAGTCGTGGCCACCTCGATAATGACCTATTTTTATCATCTACCCTCCCATTCCGCGAACTTAAAAACGCACCCTCGTATCTGCAAAGTTCTCGCTAAGAAAATGTTCTCGAGAATTTCCCATCACTAAGCGGAAGAAGTAAATATTGCTTTATAATAGTTTTCTCCAAGAGAAATAACGTCTCGTGTTTTATTTAAACCGCTTATTACACTAAACGGTATTCGGGACCCTAAGTTCCAATTTAGGGTGGTGTAATAAGAAATAGGGAGTAAGAAACCCTAATTAGGGTGACCGGATCGAAACGGTTACGTTAGTTCCCTAACTATCTCACTACCGGTCAGTGTAATAGCGTTTAGGGAGTTTGGGAGCAGTGTTGCCAACACCAATTTAACAAATTCCCTGAAAATGCATGTCAAATTCCCCAATTTGGGGACAAATATCTACTGATTCCCCACAAATTCGATATTTAGAATAATATCAGAAGAATAAAATCGATATTTAGAATCTCCGTATTTTCCCCACATTTTGCCAACCCCCAATAAATCCCCAATCAACTTGAGATTCGCCACAGTTTGGGAAATTCCCCACATGTTGCCAATGCTGGTCACTTAACAGCTGGGCCGAATCGACTGGCTAGTGTAATAGGCGTTAGGGGTCACGCCCACCCTTGCCACCGGACCTTGAATACCGTATAGTGTAATAAGAACTTAAAGCTAGTAAAAAGTTTTGCGTAGTGGACTAGAATATTTGACGGGCTTATGTTAGTAAATTTAAGCTGATCTGGTACGTTTAATGCACTTTTAGTGTTTATTGTGGAGCCAAATGGCGTGCAATGGAATCTTTTGTCCAGCAAAAGATTTCCAATAAGTTGTTCGTGCTAACACTTATAATCTTTTCTATTTAGATTAAGTCCAAGGTCCACCCTTTGTATACAACGGTTTTACTCCAAATAAGTAGGACTTGTGCAGCGTAAAACATGGCACTTTCGAAGCCTATAACGTAAGACTCATGCAGCCTACGACGACGTTGCTCTCACGAAGCCTATAACGAGTCGCGCAACCTAAGACGACATTGCTCTCTCGAAGCCTACGACGTAGCACTTTTGAAGCCTACGACATAGCAATTTCGCTACCTACGACGTAGCACTGTCGAGGCCCACGAGGTAGGACGTTTCAAACCTACGACGTAGCACTTTTGAAGCCTATGATCTAGCACAGCTCGTGGCTAAATAATAACAGCCGCACGGGTCGATCTTTAAGGTTAAGCAACGCTTGCCAAAGTTGGTCTGTAGATGGGTGACCATCTTAACATTCCGAGTTTCCTCCGTGCCTCAGAAAGCACGTTAAGCCGTTGGTCCCGGCTGTCATTTGTAGATCTTTGGCAGTCGTTACGGATTGTCAGAAGCCAGTAAATCTGACTCCAGTCTTGCCAAGTAGTACCGTGTTACCCAGTTAGTGGGTTGTGGAAGTCTGGTAGGCAGCCGCTCCACGTAAAACCCTGGTATTCAGCTGAATCCGGTTTAACTGGAAGCCGACCCCAATATAGTTGGGAAAAGGCTAGGCTGATGATGATATAGCACTTTCCATACCTACAACGAAGTACTATCGAAGGCTACGACGTAGCACCTTCGAAACCTACGACGTAACACTTTCGAAGCCTATGACATGTCACTTTCGAAGTCTACACATAGCACTTTCAAGGACTACGACGTAGCACTTTCGAAGCCTACGACGTAGCCCTTTCCATACTTACGACGTAGTACTTTGGAAGGCTACGACGTAACAACTTCGAAACCTAAGACGTTACCACTTTCGAAGCCTACGACGTAGCACATTCGAAACCTAAGACGTTACCACTTTTCGAAGCCTACGACGTAGCACATTCGAAACCTAAGACGTTACCACTTTCGAAACCTACGACGTAGCACCTTCGAAACCTACGACGTAACACCTTCGAAACCCACGACGTAACATTTGCGAAGCCTACGACGTAGCACCTTCGAAACCTAAGACGTTACTACTTTCGAAGCCTACGACGTAGCACATTCGAAACCTAAGACGTTACCACTTTCGAAACCTACGACGTAGCACCTTCGAAACCTACGACGTAGCACCTTCGAAACCTACGACGT
The DNA here is from genome assembly GCA_950371165.1 of Lacanobia oleracea. Taxonomy (NCBI): domain Eukaryota; kingdom Metazoa; phylum Arthropoda; class Insecta; order Lepidoptera; family Noctuidae; genus Lacanobia; species Lacanobia oleracea. The sequence continues at coordinate 10,548,588 of OX493393.1, forward strand.
AACATTTGCGAAGCCTACGACGTAGCACCTTCGAAACCTAAGACGTTACCACTTTCGAAGCCTACGACGTAGCACCTTCGAAATCTACGACGTAACACTTTCGAAGCCTACGACGTAACATTTTCGAAACCTAAGACGTTACCACTTTCGAAGCGTACGACGTAGCACCTTCGAAACCTACGACGTAGCACTTGCGAAGGCTACGTCGTAGCACTTGCGAAGGCTACGACGTAGCACCTTCGAAACCTACGACGTAACACTTTCGAAGTTAAAGCAGCAGCAGATATTTAAATATTACTTGTAATTGTTTTGTTTTTTGTATAACTGTATTTACTTACGATTTATTTTTATTTTGTCAATATTTAATTAATTATTTTATTTATTGTATTTACCTTCGTCCGTATGTCACTACGGGGTGCAACTGAAAACCAGCGCTGGGTGTCGGACGCCCAGCAAATGCTGAGATGGTTACCCTTTCGGTATGGGTGCGCGCAATTGTGTACCTACTATTTATTTTATTTCTGTTTACTTTGTCCTTGTTGCTGTGAGTTTGTGTCTGTGCTGAATAAATGTTTTCTATTCTATTCTATTCAATAACCCGGAAATTGACAGAGGCTTTATGTCATACGTTAGCAAGTGTAAAATAATAATAAAAAAATTATTACCGGCTGTTCATTACATGTTGCATAGGATCATTCATAGAAATCAAGTCCTACGCGGTAGACCTCAGACTCATCACTTGCTACTAACAATCGTCATTGCAGAGTAAGGACCTCTTTCTCATACAAAAGATTTTAAAAGCATTCGATCATGCAAGCATTCGAATCTAAAAACACAGGGATCCGAAAGGGTGGTCAGATAAAACTGATTCATGAAAAAGAAAACTTTGGTAATGTATTATGAATCGGTGAGAGTTAGAATAATGAATCTCCGCTGGCGAATCGTGCGTAAAGCGGTTTATTTGTGGAGGGTCCGAGGAGACGCTGAATCGCGGAGGCCCACATTTATTCAAGTCACGTGACGCGTCCCACGGAAATAATACGAAATGTGGCTACGTGACCAGTTCATTATGCGGCGGCACAGAGCCCGCCAGCCCGCAGCGCGAGCCCGCTGCTGCCACCTCACCGCTCGGGCACCACCTCGCCGGCGACACTGCTCCGTGTGTCCGTCCGCGTCGCATATTACAAACAACAGGACGTGTCGCCACGCACAGACCCTCTCGGATTTTTTAAAAATCACTGATCGGCTCCGATTTTCTTGAGTGGGGATTTCTTAAAGCTTCGGAGGTAACAATTTCGTTTTCTGGTTTTGTTAAAGTAAGAACTTATCCAACCAATACTAAAATATTACTTTTAAAACGACTTTGTTACTATCTATCTAAATTTTGATTTCGTAATTGGCATACAAAAAAGCGCCGAGCACGATTTTTTCTTAAGATTGTTGTTTAACGGAAGGTAATCGAATAGAAGATTGTCGTAAAACGTTCCTGATTTTATCGCGGAATGAGAAGTCGCTCGCGACTTTTCCCATTCGACAAAAACGTTCGTTTCCCCCTGGAGATGTAAAATCGTTTTATTTTATTACTTCCGCCAGTATATCGTTATATCAGAAGCACCCGGCCTCCTAGGTTTGGAGAGATATTTACAGTATTCAACGGGTTTAATACCATTCAGTGTGTTAATTGTAACTTGTTTATCTTCGATCGTAGTCTATAACATCAGTCATCCAAAAATAGGTACAAAAATAGCGATTGAAATGAACCTTAAAAAAAATAATTTAATGGAGCATTTAATTTTTTTTAAATGTTCATTTCAATCGCTATTTTTGTATGTTAAGAATAAAGCCGCTTATTTAAACAAGGTTATAGCGACGGCGGAGGCCAGCCGTGTTATTACGTCTGATTAGAAACAGTTATCAGTCTTGGTTATCGTTACGGCCACACTAACAAGCCCTTGTAAAACTTCTATATCATTATCATGATACATTACTGTGCCTCGATAAACTGCTGGCGAATTCAGAAGGAAGGTTAAATATACAACTGAATTGGACCCTGTTCAGCGTGAAAAATTATGTCATTGAGTAAAATTTTTATGAAACTGGTGATAATGTAATGTTCAGTAACTGCGTTGATTCATACGTCCTGTATTAAATATGTATTTTGTTAATGGCCTAGGTTCGTCGTAACAAGGAAATACAGGTTTGATATCGACTGACTGTTATCGGTATTCAAAAAATCTACCAACAATTGTGTCTTCGCACGCCGCTACTCATTCGAAAAGACGCGTATCCGCGCCTGGCATTAATCGTGAGCTTAAATATTTTAACGCGTCGTAACATTGATTTATTCGGAGCGTAATCTCAGCTCGCGGCTTGTTTGTTCTTAGGCTCGACTCGTATAGGTAAGATTAAGCTACGCGCCCTCAATCCATGCCCACCCGATCTCCGGACTCTTCCCTTAACTGAAATTGGTATTTACCATCACTAATTGGCTTCATTTCAATCAATCTTATCGTTGCTATCAATCTTTTATAGTAGTCGTGAATAATGTACATTGGTAGTGTATAAGCTGGACTGCGTCGACAAGTACCTACGTGGAATATAAAACGAACAGAGCATTCGCAGAAGATTTATATGGTCATTGTGTAGCGTTAATTGCAGCGAGTGGAGCGAAGTACGATGGTATCGTACCATCCGAACGAGAAATGTAATGCCCCGTCGACTGCTTCAGTGTGTAGCTCATGAGAATAATGTGTGCGATGTAAACACGTGAACCGCGCAATACACGACGTCCTATTTCAGTTATTAACATTCATGTTTGTGTTGTGCGGTATTTAAATTGATAAATTGTTGCTTTGATGGCATACACTCTTTTTAAACAAAAAATAATGACGCGTTATAAAGGGGGCTGCGTATAAAAGGGGAGATAGTAAAAGGGCGCGCCTGACGGACCACTGGGTTAAACCGAATCGAAACAGCGGCTACACTGACATTGAAAACCTATTGGCATAGATATCGACGGCGTCCGTCACACGACTGGCCGGCAGCGGAGCACATTTCAATGTGGCAGATTTATGAGAACCGACCGACGGCTATAGAGGCACGGGGAGGCTTATAACTAGGAGGGACTGTGGAGAAGGGTCGGGCGGTCGCGGGAGGCTCTGTTATTGTGCGACGTTTGATTTACGCACGTACCGCTATCACCCTTTTGTTAGGCCGGATACCGACTGCTGTGCCAGTTCCGCTAGTCCGAATGCAGGCTCTCTTTACTGATGTTCACCTCCCTCTCCCCCTTGTGTGCCTACTATCGTTTTAGACTTTACCTATTTAATTAATGTTATTTGGATTTTTATGCTCACATTGATTTACGTTCATAAACCCAAAGCGTAACATTTAAAATGCTTCATACGGTCGTTATTTTATTTTGTACGAGTAAATATCTCGGTAATACTGACATCTTATTGCTGATGTCAATCTATGATAAACAAAAGAAAGCTATACGTTAATCTGGTCAGGTATGCATAGCACTCCCGTGTAGTTGCGAAATACAAAGTGCATAGTTTATTTAAATTCCTGAAAGCGTGTGACATATACCGTGCGGATGGCGCGCGTTGATTTGGTGGTAGCGCAGCGCGCGAGCGTGCGGCGCGGTGCGGCGCGGTTGGCTCGTCGTTACCCGCAATTAGCGGCTCTACACACGCGGATAATCCGCGCGTCGCCCGCCGCGCCACCCGCGCCGCACACGATTGCACTACGGATTCAGCGAATAAATTCATTTGTACGCAAATTGTATCGGCGCTTGCAATTAAAACTTTGTTGGCGCTTCGAGCTAAGATAAATAACACTAATACATTCTGCTTATTGCGGGAAGTTGCCGGATACAGAGGATATATTAATGTTGTTCATAATTTGTTTGGGCGGATTAACCTTGTTGGTCTGTAAACTTATATTTAACAATAGTCCCGCGCTGTCCCATATTACGCATTCAAAGTTACGGTACCAAAAATGTTATGTAACAAGTGTACAATAGGAATATGTTTGCATAATTTTATTATATTTTCGAAATACAACGGCAGTCGCGAAGGTCGAGGCTACTAAATTAAAGTCAAATTAATTGGAAGACAGGAACAAATAGATAATAGTTTGTGAGAATGGCAGGATGGATTATTGTTACTCTTTCACCTCACAACGCCTGAAAACATCTTCATGAAATTTGGCACAGAGATAGATTATAGCCTGGAATAACCTGGATCAACTTCCAACAACCACGCGGGCGCAGCCGCTGGCAGGATAGTTAATAAAATCGTACACGGATCACAGCTCTAATATAACGTTGCAATCCGCATATAATATTAAGATGTGCGCCACAGCCTTCGGTCACATCGTAAATCCTGGAGAAATTCGCCCCTTAGGTGGTTTCATATACAACGAGACGTAGATACTTAGACTTGCAATATTTACCTAAGACAAATACGTGGATCGGAAATGTCTCATTGCTGCAAGTTTTGATAAAAAAATGTGGCCAATGCGGGTGTCGGTCCGTGTGTTAGCACAATCGACAAAAGTTTCTATTCCTAGGTTTCTATCCCAACTTGTACAACATGTCTGCTAGCGCAGAATTATTCCTTTCAACGATTTGACGAAGCGGATCTTTGTTCGATGATATAATATTGTTACCGGTAACTCGGCGTATTACCGGCAGGTCGTGACAGTGTGACTTATTAACAACAATTAAGCACTCCGTAAAGCCTGGAAAGGTCCTCGTAGAATGTATTATTTTTAGTGATAGTAGCCGATCGAGCCTTAATTAAGAATTCATTTTCAGAATCCATAAAATCTTGGATTTTCTCGAATCCAATAGGTTTCCATCTAGACGTGATGGGGTGCTTCATTATAACAAATAGGTCTCACTATCACGTTCTTCCGGGAAAACTCGTAGTTACCAGTTACCCTGTGCAAGGTAGGTATCCGTATTCGCGCGCGGCACCAACTCTGAGCCCGCCCTCGCATACAAGGTTTTGTCAGCCGTTCCGTCTCTTTGTGTGCCTTGCCATTGTTCCACTCGCTAATGTTGTTAGTGCACTTTTTCAGCGACTACGCTAATTTAAATACCTCTCCTTCCTTTTGTGGAGAGACTCGTCTTCCGTTTTCCGCGAGTGGCGGGTTCCCTTTGCGTTTGAGAAGTCCGCGTTGGGAGACTGCATTTAAATGAGACACTTAATCACCCGAGTTGGCCTCGCATTTCTTAGTCGTTTGTCCTCTTCATTCATTACATCCTTTCTATAGATTTATCAAGAGCTAGAGAGATTTTATTGCTTGAATATGAAGTTAACTATCTTAGATTAATCTTTTACTAACTTTTGACAAGCAATTTTAGAAATTCCAAGTACTCAAAAGAAATATGTCTGTTTGAATGTAAAGGTTTGACGTTTTTCAAAGAAGTTTGCATGCCTGTGCTGTCAGTTGACAAGACCGCTAACACCCACTCAAATTGTGTAAATATGAGGAAGGTAATAAACTGTTGGCGAGTGGCGTGCTCGGATTTGCCTGGAGTTCGGTACGTGTCGTCGCCCTCCCCCCTTCAGGCGCAGCGCAGTCGCGTCTCTACGCGCTACTGTGCTACTTACTTTGCTTGAGCTTCGTTCACATATCAAACTTTTAGTCGCAGATAGTGTTAGCGATCCTTTGAGACGTTAGTTATTTTTAACCGACTTCATATTTTAGCAAGTTACTTGTAACTACGTCGACTTCTTAAACTAACTTGCCTTTACAAAAAAACTGAGCTTAAGTGTCTTTTGATTTTAAACTATTATCATCAAAACGAATTAGCGTTCCAGAAAGTTAGCTTATATATGAACCAGTTTTATTTCGAGACCAGGAAGTTAGATTGTAGCCTCATCGATGAAAATGGCGTATATTAGCGCAGTGTCGTTTTTAACCCGTCGCAATATAGCATGTGAGGCCACGTATTAATATCTTCACTAAGCTGAGTGGATCGCGGCGTCAGCGTGGCTTGGCCGAACGTAGCCTATGATGCATGGCGTGGCCTGACGGAGCTCACTTAATGAAATATTCGCACGGAGAGTGGAACAGACACGGCCATCATTCACAGGTGAAGTCACTACTGTGCCAACCATTCGCTAAATCCTACGTTGAAGATTAACAAATAATTTCATCGTGAACACAGTTGAATTCAGTTGATTAATAAAATCAAATTTAATTGTGTTTCTTTATTGAGGAGTTTTTTATTGACATATTAAAAAGTATTCTATTATATTCTAGATAATAACAGCCGCACGAGTCGATTTTCAAAGTTAAGCAACGTTTGCCAAGGTTGGCCTGTGGATGGGTGACCATCTGTACATACCGAGTTTCGTCCGTGCCTCGGATAGTACGTTAAACCGTTGGCCCCGGCTGTCATTTATAGATCTTTGGCAGTCGTTACGGATAGTCAAAAGCCAGTAAATCTGACTCCAGTCTTGCCATGAAGTACTATGTAACCCAGATAATGGGTTGTGAAAGACTGGTAGGCAGCTGCTCCACCTAAAATACTGGTATTCGGCTGAATCCGGTTTGACTGGAAGCCGACCCCAACACAGTTGGGAAAAGGTTAGGCTACATTATGTTAAAGTACCAATATGAGGACAATCTTTGCTCCGTTTTCTTTTTACGACGTTTTCTAAAAAAAAACCTAGCTAGATCGATTTATCACTCCCGAAAACCTCTGCATACTAAATTTCATAAAAATCGTTAGAGCCGTTTCCGAGATTCAGATTATACATAAACAAGATTTGCTAGTTTAAAGGTATTAGAATAAGACTGTGGTTTTAAAAATGGTAATTATTTATGCTAATAGTGTTGGTACTTAATTGAGGAGCTCGTGGCTAAATAATAACAGCCGCACGGGTCGATCTTCAAGGTTAAGCAACGCTTACCAAAGTTAGTCTGTCGATGGGTGACCATCTTAACATACCGAGTTGCCTCCGTGCCTCGGAAAGCACGTTCCCGGCTGTCGTTTGTAGATCTTTGGCAGTCGTTACGGATAGTCAGAAGCCAGTAAATCTGACTCCAGTCTTGACATGGAATACCGTGTTACCCAGTTACTAGGTTGTGGAGGTCTGGTAGGCAGTAGCTCCGCGTAAAATACTGGTATTCAGCTAAATCCGGTTTGACTGGAAGCCGACCCCAATATATTTGGGAAAAGGCTAGGCAGATGATGAGTGTTGGTACTTAATTTTAATTAATGACAATAAACTAAGTGTTTGTAGTAAGCACATAAGAAAAAGAGGACTTTGAAGCCATACCGTTGTTTTTAAATTGATAAGTTTTTTGATTGTAATGTGTGATCATCCTGCAAGTGAATCTTGCAGGAGATGAGATGGAGTAAAGAATGGCACCTTTTAACGGGTCACGTATGTACCATAACTTTGTTGCTAACGTTATTACGTCAGACGTGAAAACAGTAACTGAACGACGTGACCGCAATAGCAATAATCAATTGGCTCGTGTTTTATTACTCACAATACACCTAGCAGTATTCCCGCAGAACAGTGATTTTTTTTTACAATATTGATGGTCTGTATACCTACAAGTACAAAGAGTTTCAATTTCGTTTACCATTGGAGGTATTGATTGTAATCTATTTCCGTTTTGATGTGTTGTTTTAATTAGAATCATAGTCATGTATTCCAAATGCTAATTAATACCTGAGAGTACACACACAAAATATTGCTATTTTCCTCTAACCGAAAATATAAGCTGTATACACAGTGACAGTCAGTATAGATACATAGATTATAACCGATTTTTTATTTATGGTCACTCGCCTTGCTTGGCACGCTTTGATGTAATCCTTGTAATAAGGAGAGGTTTACAAAGAGGAGAGCAGAATAGCTGTTGGCATGCAGAGCGGAGCATGACGCAGGCGTTATTTCTCCATCACTCAAGATGACAGTTGTATTTTTCGCGGCCAGCGGCCGACGCTGAGGCGCCGGCTCCGTGTCGTTTATCATAGCTGCGCGATCGTGTCCAAGCCTTAGTTATTTATGGATATGTAGATAAAGTTCTCAAGAAGTCATTTTTATGAAAAGTTCTAAAATATTTCCTACCTGCTTAATTAAACTGATATGCTTCGAACTTGATGCTAGCTTCGGAACTTGTGTCTAGCGACAATCTGTTATTCACCGTAGCTCACCCGTGCGAATGGGGTTTCTAAAATCAGCGAAATGTTTCATGTTAAGATTTATCGTGGTGTCGGTCGTAGAGGTATATTGTGGATGGAAGTCGGAGGCACTGGCGCTGCATCCGGAGATGTCAGCAGTACGTGAGCCGGAGTGCGCCGCGCGCCGCACTCGACTCGCTCCACGTTTATTATCGAGTGATTGCCTCCCTGCGTGATCCGACTTGCCAACTATCTGTTGAACCGATTTGAACGTTCTTTTCCTGAGATTAGCTGCTTTTATTTCTATTTTACAATCCTCGTGATTACTGCTCGATCGCTAATAAATTTATCGAAGACTAGCTTCTGCCAGCGGCTTCGCCCGCGTGGTCCCTAGGGAACAAACTCCCGGGATAAAAAGTAGCTTATGTCCTTTCTCAGGCTCTGGACTATCTGTGTACAAAATTTAATTTAAATAGGTTCAGTAGTTTTTGCGTGAAAGCGCGACAGACAGACAGAGTTACTTTCGCATTTAAAATATTAGTAAGGATTCGCAATATCGATCGTGTTTTTCAATTTATACAAACGTACATCTACAGCGTTTGTGTACAACGCATACAGAGTTCTCGCCGACACTTTGACAGTTAGTAGGGGCAAGTCTGAAATATCGGCGTACGCGGCTTAATCGCTCAGCGTGCGATATTGGCGTTACATCATGTTGTCAGCAGAGAGAAAAATTGCCGCACTCCGTCCCCCCGCGGCCCTCGCCCCCGCGCCGCGCAGCGCTGAGCCGCGCGTTCCACACGCCTCGCTCGCCGATGCCGACAGCGCGTTTATATTACTTGGGGATTTATTGTAGTTTTACGAACGCACATTTATCTGTTTCCATAGGAAAAATAACATGTCGCGTATTATGCTACTTTAATTATTCATATATCGATCAAGTAATTACACTCCTGAGTCGAGTTTTCTTCAGTTCATTTTGACGCACGTAAAGAGGACATTTTCTCGCAGAATGAAGTAATTTGGAACCAGTGCCAAGGCAAGCTAATTAGGCAACTAATTATTACGCAAACGGTTACCCATATATACCTTGTATCGTTTCACACGCTCGAATAAGGCGCACATGGTACATAGAAATTCACATATTCTTAAAGTTACCAGCTATCTCCCGTAACGTATACACCTTCGGAACTGCAACTTTAAAGCATCTTTGCACAACAATTCAAAAATGTTGCCTTAGTCCATTGCAGGCTGCACTACCTATACAGAGAAATAGTTAATTCAAAATGTTATTTCCAGCAAATAAGATCTGTATGAGAAATATGGACTTTTGTACATTCTGACTAGTATATTGATTTAATCAAATGCAAAGGCGTAAAAAACACATATTAAGGAGAAACCTCGAACCAAGCTCTTCAAAACCCATGACTGAACCTCAGTTGGCAGTATTGGTGAAGAAAATTCAAATATGACATTTCTGGTTTGCGGTGACGCATGATATTATTGGCGTAAAATTTTACTGGCTTATTGGAAATATTCTGGCTCCGTTGGCATACATATAACGATAATAAAATCTGCCGATTCGTCGCTACTTTATAATTGATTTAGTTTCCTTCACGACTCTAGAAAATTTTAATTAAACGTGTCTTCCAAAACAACATTATTCTCATATAACATAAAATAATTTAACGCTTTCAAAGAAAATTATATAAGTCATGTAGACCAAATACCGGTATTCAGGTCGGTTTGTTACAGTTTGCTTTTAAGGTCATCATAAAATTGTGGCGGGGCGTGCGTCTGTTCTACATTATTGAAAATTGGATGATGAAGAGCTGACAAGTCTGTTTTTGATAAACCAGGTGTAATACGTTCGGATCCGCACTTGATCGGTTTTTATATTATACAAAGATAAATGTATAATATAAAAACCGACCAAGTGCGGATCCGAACGAATCTTATTTTAACTGACTTCCAAAAAAAAAGAAGAGGTTCTCAATTCGGTTGTTTTAAGCTATTGCATAGCTTCTATCGCGGGCCTTGAGCGTGGAGACCGAATCCAGAAATTCCGTAACGAAAAAAACCTAACACCCCCCACTCCGACCGGCACAGCGGTGATACTTTTTAGTTTTACTTTTTACTTTTTTTTAGCTCAAAGTGTAACTTGAATTAATATCAAAGAAAAAAAAATACTGCATAAATAAAATAAATATATAATTATAATTGCATAAGTTGATAAAAAATGCTATGCAATAGCTTTACCGCGGCAGTCTCCGAGTGCCACACGTCTTTTTTATGTTTGATACCTCATTTATCATTTATGAAATTTTACAAAAATTGGTTAGGAAGTTTGTCTTTTAAATTAAAATAGCTAGAATTCGTTTACTTGAATGACGATTTTTAGTCATCCAAGTAAACGAAATTGCGTATTTTGCTTTCCAGTGATTTTCCAGTGGTGTCGTTAGGTGTGGGGTGCCACTAGAAAGTGAAAAATAAAGAACTTTTTATAACATGTTTCTTTAAAACCATACACTTCTTATAGGTTTTCTTGTAATCCGTAGGCAAATAACTATTATACCTGTATTTTTTTCAAAAATTAGGACTCCGTTGTTTCAGAGATAAGGAAAGGATTCTAATGGTGAAAGAATTTTTAAAATCGGTCCAGCATTTTAGGAGCTTATTCATTTCAAACATACAAACAAATCTTTCCTCTTTATAATGTTAGTGTAGATAATTATGCGTACAAACGCGACTTTGTTTCGCCCTACTGCACAAGGAGGAGGGTTATGTTTTTCGAGTGTACGTAGGTATGTATGTAGATTTATTTGGCACGCTCTGTAGCTTAAATAGCTTGATGGATTTTAGCTTGACAAGTGTTGTTATATTTGTCTTGATTCAGTGAGTGACGCAGTAGGTACACAAAAATTCATCCTGTATACTAATACAGGTGAATTTTTAAACTGTGCCCTCATGGCCAAATCCTAAACTATGAGGAACATCGAAAAACACTGAAAGGAGTCTCGAGTCCGATTTTGATGAAACTTAAAACTGCATGATTGGGTTTTTGAAAAATCGTTAGGTATTCCTAACGACTTTTCCTCCATTTACACAGGAATCGAACCGGTCGATTTCGAAAAAAAAAAACACTGTATTATTAAACCATCCGAAAGTGTAGCTAATGAGGATCAAATTCTAGGAAGTAATAACGGGAACCGATCAATTTTCCGAGTATTTTTTGTTCAAATTTAATTTTACCGAAAACTATTGACCGACGTCTTATTTATTTATTCACAAAATCCACGGCTCTTTAACAATTTTACTTAAGGTGAATGCTCCAGGGTAGCCCGCGAAATTCAAATATTTTTATGTTTTTTGCAATTTGCCGGTCAGTGTGAAGCTGTATGTGGACCAAATGCGTTCCGCGACCGTAACGCGTATTTATCTAAAGAATTATAACCATTTTAATCAAAGAATGATTATTTCTGAAATATTGTTTCTTTCGAACTACATGAACTTGGAGGGCTATATTGATGATTAAAATGGTTATAATTCTTTAGATAAATACGCGTTACGGTCGCGGAACGCATTTGGTCCACATACAGCTTCACACTGACCGGCAAATTGCAAAAAACCTAAAAATATTTGAATTTCGCGGGCTACCCTGGAGCATCCACCTTAAACTAAATAAACCGATCTTACAGCCAATTACGGATTTACAATTCCGTCTGTTTTGCTAAATGCATTATTTGACATATTTTTAAATATTCGAAGTATCATGTGATTTAGGTATTATTTTACCGAACTACATTTCGCCGATTTACATAATATATTTTTGCTATTGGCCGAAGCCTCTTTTGAACTTATTTCATTTGCCATATTTTCACCACACCGAAATAACATTTTGCGGTATAGTAGTAGGTCACAAAATAGCCGGTTAGTTGGTAGCATTTTCATAATTAAAATAGTGTCATAAAGAGTCAATATGTTGTGCTATAAATTTTTGTGACAGAAACGAATCGCTGCAAACCCGACTTCACGCAGTCTTGGCTGCCCTACCCCAAGAGTGTAAATTAAGCCCGCCTAGGCGCGGAGGGGTGGAGCGGCGAATTGATAAGCTCGCGTGGAACTGACCAAACCCTGCAGCGCCGGAACCGTGACAAAAACAATGCTTGCAGCATGTTGCATACTTGTTTGCATGCTGCCAAATGCCAGCTTGCCTGCTGCATACCTGATTGCACGCTACATGCCTGCTTGCTTGCTGCATGCTTGAAGCAAGCATCCTTGTTTGCATGTTTCTTACTGGGACCACTTAAAACCACTTTTGTTATCCACCACCACTTTTTTCCACCCGCCTTCAGGAGTTCGGCCGTAATTCCGTTCTCATTCGACGCCCTATTGTTTTTATGTTGCTTCAGAGCCATCCTAATCTCATACAGGCTGACGTCCGGGATGTCCTCGGTATAGTGCCGGGTCAATGTAGCTCTTGGGTCGTTAGCTAGATTCGTAGCGGGTTTACTCAATGACGTGTATAACTGTTCATAGAGTGTCTCGATCTCTCTCAGAAGCTCCGATTTGGTGGGTATGGTTCTGCCATCAGTCTTCAGTTTCGTGAGCTGGCTCTGCCAAATAGGCAAAGCTCTAGCAAAGACCCTGGAGCCCTTATGCCGCTCTATAGCGTCTTTAATCTTTTCGGTATTAAAGCGGGGGAGGTCGCTTTTCAAGAACTTGGAGATACGTTTATTGAGCTGCCGGTATATGCAAGCATCGTCTGAAGACTGCAGAATCATCTCCCACCTCTCTTTTATGATCTTGAGAGTAGGATCAAAGAGCTTCTTGTCTTATCTGTACGGCGAGTCTAGAAGAATTTAAACCCGACCGTATGGACATTTTCCGCGAACCCATCGTTGTATTCGTCCACGAAGCTGCTTAGGCACTCGAAACGATTCTGAAGTTCGAGCTGAAAGCTCTCGGAGTTTTGGATCTGGATCTGTGCTGGTCGGAGCGTAGACCTCATCAGTCGACTCAAATAATACAAATAGTTTATTACATTTATAACAATCTACCTTGGCGTTTGAGATTATCTTATAATTAAACCAAGCGTACCTTAACGAAGACCGTGCTGGTCTTGATTAAAGATATATCTAAAGACAGATTTATATTTCCCATGTACATAGTTATTAATTTAGTCTCTCGTAGTCGGAGTCTATTCAATAACAGGCGCACACCTGCTTGATTTACGATCTGCGCAAATTCATTGTTATTCTCAACCAGCGAGTTTGGTTCAGAATACTATTCTATTTGAAATTAAAGATGATCATGTTTCCAATAGCAACCATGATAGAAACTGTGTTTCTATACGTAATAAGGACTCAGTCTCGATATTTTTTAAAAATATTACAAAAATAAAAACTCATCAATACTTGATCTCTTTTAGCATAGATAAGGATAAGTTGACTAACACTGTTGCACCTATTTCTAATTTCAAAAATATCGTTCCGATCCTCGTTCCAAGGAACGTTTATATGTATGCAACCAGTGTTTCTCAATTGAGGAATAAATGTTTTAAACCATAAATTATTCCATCTGATGAATTAATTATACCATGCAAAAAATCACACAGGGAACTTAGTAGGTATTATAGGTAATCAATATATAACTGAATTCAATTCATAAGTAGCACACCACATGTGCTGTGCTCTATTCTGCTCCTAGCTAGAGGGGTGTGGGTAATTGTACTAGTAGATTGTCGTGGTCGAGTGTTCGGCATGGTCCACGTGGCACAAGATTGCGGAGGCGGTGTTTGCTCTTTGGCGGAGCCCGCAACGGACTTACGGTTCAGCGAGCCGTGCGGCGAGCGCGCGGCCTCTCGGGTCGCGTCTCGGGCCAAATTGAAATATCCCCGCTGCCACGACGTCCACCACTCGCATTGAGCACCATCCCAGTCGCTTGCCTGCGGCCACTTGCTTCTTACATACCTCTACATATACCAAGATGAACTGTTCACATTATTTAGCTACTTCCTTTTTCCTCTTTTTCCCTTATATTATATCTTCAAACTTCCATTTATGCTCCGTGTAAAAAATCAAAAACTAAATGATTAAGTGCTTTATTCGTTCTTGTGCCGTTTGGTAGTAGTAATTTCATAATTCAAGTAGGTAGCTAGACCCGAAATGGGTCGGGTCATATTTCGCTAAAAATTATATATTGGCATGGTTCTCGAACGATTCAATTTCCGTGCGCAGACAGCAGTGGAATTTACGTGCGCAGATTTACATGCCAACGAAATTATTTGCAAATGGTACCTCGAGCGATTCATCTATATTTTATGATTCGTACCGAGCACACTTTAAGGTTTCTCTCTTCGAAATGAAATTATCACTTTATATTTCAAAAGAAAAGATATTTTTCGCGTAAAATATGGAAATATAAACAGATGTTTGGCGGATTGTTAAGAACAGACTTTGAAATTGGAAAAAGTTTATTTATAAGTAAGGATAACGATATTTTGAGTGTTTGTTATGTAACACAATTCAATTTCAGAATATTCGGAAACTGGTGTGAATTTCCCAACAAACTTATTGTTCATGCAATTATTGCCGCTGTTTTTTTTAGCACATTAGTGTATGTATACTGTACAGTACATTGTTAAAACGATGTTGTTTCAAATCGAAAGAACACTCTTTATTTGAGCCTGTGACCCGTAAGAATAAGAAAATAAATAAGTGAAGTAAGTGACGCGTGCACACATTGTTTAAATCGATAACCTTTGTAGAGGTGGTTGCCTTACGAAGCCCCTTTGCAGGTAATCCTGCCCACTTGGAGTTATTGCCGCCGAGGGAAGGAAAGATTACCTCGGCGGGAGATAAGGAGGTCGACGGGGCTTCGAGTGCGATTGTCCCCGAGTCAGGCGTCGAATTGTGTCAAGTGAAGCGGCAAATTAAACGGCCGAGCCTTCTGCGCGCCCGGCTCACTAATCGTCACATAAACTGCTGCCGCCCGAACGTTTAATTACGCAAAACGCTTTCTTCTACATGTACTTTACTAACCGTACCTAGCCGCCAGCTTTTTTATTTTTATGACTGGCCAGCGTCGCATTATAGCGGCAAAAGAAAAAGCTATAGATATTTTCATGCTTTTGCCTACCAAATAATACCTCTTCTCTCCTCTCAAAATATTTAAAAAGATGTATTAAGAAGAAATTAAAACACAATTAGCTACAGAGTATTATCTCGCTGACGCGAATAGGATAAGTCGTGGAGATTTTGCCCGTATGTAGGGATACATTTTCGACTGATAAATAAGATTTCTGCCGTCGGTAGTCGTACGGCATCCGACCTACTTTCTAATAAAAACGAAATACATTTTCATGTTACGCATTCGTAATAAAATACTAATAATGATACTTTACATCAACCACAGTCCCAAGCCGCCGACTATAAAAAACAGTATACACGACAATATGTCAGCCAGTAAACAAAATCCCTTACATCACAATGGTTTATTGTTACGAAAACCAGTCCCTATTAATGATATTCTATCATATTGAAAACAACGCGTCAAATATTCTAAAATATTTAAACTTTAACACCTTAAGCTGAAAGGTGCCATAACTTGAAGTATGCAATAAGTATGATGTTATCAATTCAAAATTAAAATTACCACGCAAGCTTTTGCTACGAATGGCTACGAAGAGCTACGCGTAGACCTCGTAGCACTTCTGTAGCAGGTCGTGGAATATTGTATAGATACAAACGTATTTAATTTAATAGCGAACCAACATGTTCTCTCTCCACATTACACAGGATCTCATACGACATACACAAAATGATTATTTGTTACGTTTAAAAAAATGGTATATCTGTAAACAGTATTTAAGACATAATTAGGTTTCTATATTAATTAAATAGACACGGTAAACGATAGCGACAATGTGAATCGGTGGCAGGAAGCAAATTGTGAGTGACGCTAATGATAGGGCGTTCAGCAGTCGTAGTGCCACGTAGCGTCTTTCCAATTACGCCTCGCCTCGCCTCGCTTCGTACCGGGGCCGGAGTCACGCTGCGCTCCATTCGTTACCCAGACGTGCCACCAACATCTGGACCATCCGTGTTATAACTCCGATAACTTGTTGCTACACAAAATTGGTTTTAGTTTTTCTCACAGTAGGTATGTTGTTAGGGTGTACCGTTCCTTCTTTATTAAATACTAAGGTTCAATGATACTGCTGCTAGTAACTAAGAAAGGAAATAAATTCGTAAAGAAGTAAGAAAAAGTTCCACTTTATTTCAGAAAATATTTTTCTTGTGACCTGAAACAGCAGTGTGATATCCGTTTAATAATTATTAATATAAAGATTGAACAGTTACTTAACTATAACTTAACTATTCTTTGGTATCAGTAAGTTAAATAAAAACGTTTCCTAAGCGTAGATAGTTTCGCATTTCGTTCAAAATCAGTTAATTAGGATAGTTCTTGAAGGCTCTTTTCAACAGAGGAATTACACGGAATGTCATGCAAAAACGCTTCAAATGTGCATTTTATATTTATTTTTTTATTATTTATAGGCACACGTTTGATCACTATATCACCTGTTGTTGGTAAGCGATGATGTGGTCGAAGATTTAGCACGCTTGCCTAGAAGTAACCTATTCACTCTTAAAGGGTAAATTAAAGTACCTAAACTCAGATTTCGAAATGAAATTCTCGTGCGGGCACTAAACAACCTCAAACTTGTAAAATTTTTCCTGCTCTGTTGTAAAGTTCATACAAATATTAACGTTCGAAGGCTTGAAATTGTCGCGACGTGATATATAAATAATGCCTAAAGTTTGTTAGTCACAGAATAAAGTAGAATATTCCAACAAAACACTCCACGTGGAATACTGTGATAAGGAGAAACTTTGTCTTGCTAACAAATTACACTCTGAATTTGGGTTGATAGAGAAACTTGCTCAAATGAAATCATTTGAACGGTCGCCACGTATCGTCTGTGGTGTTTTCTTGCTTTAATACATTGCTTATTGTATTATTAATCGTTTTATGGATAACTTTTATTCAAATTATAATTAATAATTATATTAATATTAAGAATAATAATTATTATTTAACCATACTCATTTAACGTCCGTTATAAACAAATTCCTAACACCTTCGATTTATTAAATATTCAAGGACCTAACACTTTACATCATTGTCATCATCTCATCTGCCTAGCCTATTCCCAACTATATTGGGAGTCGGCTTCCAGTCAAACCGGACTTAGCTAAATACCAGTATTTCACGCGAAGCGGCTGCCTACCAGACCTCCACAACCCAGTAACTGGGTAACACGGTACTACATGGTAAGACTGGAATCAGATTAACTGGCTTCTGACTATCCGTTACGACTGCCAAAGGTCTACAAATGACAGCCGGGACCAACGGCTTAACGTGCTTTCTGAGTCACGGAGGAAACTCGCTATGTAAAGATGGTCACCCATCCACAGACCAACCTTGGCAAGCGTTGCTTAACCTTGAAGATCGATCCGTGCGGCTGTTATTATCTAGCCACGAGCTCCTCTTGAACACTTTACATCATTGTAATATGGGTAATTTGGTTTTAATTTGAATCTACGACTTCAAGTATTGTAAGTCAAGGAACCAGGTAGTCTAGTCAACAAGTGCTTTTATGTTTAACTTTTTTCAGCATTTACGGAAAAATTTGAATGAGGTGTCATTCGATTCGAAAGAGCATGTAGATGATTTTTGAAAAACTAAGTACCACTCGAAAAAATTGCAAAATTTATAAACAATTTACAGAAAAAAGAACAAAGGGAAAAATGGAAGAATATTTATTAAATCTAAAAAAAGATTCGAAAAGAGTAAAAAAAAATCTAAGAAAAAGCTTTTTCGGAACTGTAGGACCAATATTTATAACTTTCCCAGATGGGTGAAAATACCACCGAAATCGGTTACTCTGGCTTTCGCAAGCCACTCCCGCTTCGGCCACTTTAACAATAAAATTGATTTATACACATAAAATATCAAAATAAAGAAATGAAAAAGATTGATGAAGGCACAATAATCCGCTGGCAATTTGTTTTTATCGTGATGTTTCAATTAGTTATGCAACAGTTAATTAACAATTTCTTTTTTGCTTGAACAATTATCACACTTGCAATGTTCATACATTGTCAATGTGATAATTGTTTAACTATAAATCTGAGTTATTTTTCCCTTCAAAGGAGCTATTAAAAGGTTTCAGAATATATCCCCGTTGGAAAAACAAAAAAATATATTTTTCATTTGTTTATTAACAAATTACGCATTTTTTAAATTCTTTACACATTTTTAATCATTCGTTTTTTTAGTGTCGAAAGCTGAATAAAAATGTTTTCATTTTTATTTACTATTGTTTAAAAAATATTGTAAACAAATTCGTTATTTATAAAGTTTCTAATTGTTTGTTTTGGCATCCTAATCTTTGATGCAAATGATGATAGTTTAAAAAAAAAACGATTCTTATAATAAAAAATTGTGCTCAAAAACGTATTTGTTCATTAACATATTTTTTGGTCCACTTGATTATTAAGGACCCATTTTTTTTACATAATTATTTATCTTGTTTTTCAAAAGAAAAAGAAAAAAGATTGGATTCATTTAATTTTTCATTGTCTACTTCATAAAAAATTGACTAGACTAATGTGGTTCCCAAAGTTACCCGTCCATACCAGATGGGTGTGCAGAATACTGAGAGATGTAATGCAATCCCCTGCCCAGAATGTTACTTTAAAAATATTGTAAAACACTTGATTTGATATTTAGTCGTTATAACTTACATTTACGACTTTGGACAATCTTAGTTCTAAAACTGATCCGCTGGTAGACGAACTAACTAAAAATATTCGAGTCGAGTAAACTCACAATAAGATTCAAACTCAAGCCTTTGAAGAAAGGTTACAGATCTGCCACATAAAACATGATATTACTTTGTTTCATTCTGCGCGAAATTCTATGCGTCACGACTTGCCGCATCTTTGATCTCTATCTGTGGTATGGTGGGCATCTACGAATACACTACCCCATCGTGTCTCCTTGCAGAAATCTACCCTAACCCAAATATTACTTAAAACAGAGGTACTTATTCCTGGTGACAGCGCTCTACCTCAATTATAATAAACATCAAGTGATCGACCGCCACTCTACTACTAAGAATTAATAATAAAAACCGGCCAATTCCAATTGCGAGTCCGACTCTCACATGAAGGGTTCCGTGCTTGTAAGTTTCTTGTATGGGAGCCCGCTGTAATCTTTAATGTAATTTAATTTAATTTTTACTGTCCGCTATAACAACAAATAAATGAATTATTTGTTGTTATAGCGGCAGTAGAAATACGTGTGTATTACTTCTGCCGCCTCTGTCAAAATTTCAAGTGTCCACCTATTACGGTTCTTGAGATACCCGCCCTAAGCCCGCTGAAAGACAGACAGACAGACGGACGGACGGACAGCGGAGGCTTAGTAATCGGATTCCGTTGGTTACCCTTTGGGTACGAAACCCTAAAAACACTTAACAGAAAATGACATGACATGACCCCATCGAAATAGAATAAGTCGTATATGTGTGTTTCTTACATTATTACGAGTACTTCAGGTGTATTATAAGAGTGATCTCATTTTTTTTTATTTAACATTAGGATGGAAATTGCGTGATGGACATTCCCGATTTAAGACCGTTTACCCCTCACGGTATTACAAATTAACTGGCAAGGTCTTATTCTCGGAAATTAAGCAACTGATTTGAATTAAATTTGACACACAGGTATTTAAGATACCTAGGTGTAAAAACTTAGTCATGGATTTTTACTAAAAAGAGTTGAGATCCTTCTCTCTTTGTTGGTGGAGTTTCTTAAGTGAAATATATGCCATTTGACAGCCGCTATTTCAAAAAGCAATGCGGAGATTAATATTTAGTGCTATTCAATATACTAACAGCTTGTTGAACGTTGCATTCACCTACTCACATAATAACCGCGGCAGCTCCATTATGATATTGCCCTCTGAGTGAATTCGGTTTCATATCTTCCTACATAAAAGAGGCTTTTTGAGCTTTACGAAGCGCGAACATCATTCAACGAAACTCCTACTTAATTTTCCCTCAGTATCCAATCATATTTATGCAAAGTATATTTGTTGTATAAAAAAAAATATCGTCATGATTGTTTTTTTTTAATGAAAATCAATAACCAACTATTTGCTGTGTTACGGAAAACTATATTTATTGTACTAGTAAATATTTGAACAGCAAAAAATTACAATTTATTAAGGTCTTCTAAACAAAATGTCATTCTATCAGCGAATGAGATCGTCGAAAATTCAAAATATAAGGAATTCATCACGTGACATTTCGAAAATCGTGTCGTGTTTTTCAATGCCATAAATTTTGAACGTTTTGACAATCACCTTCGTCTGGCTCCCGCTGACGGAATGTCATTTGCCTAACGCTTCTTGACAGGACTGCGTTCCTATATTATTTGAGTAGAAACATTGATTTTAAATATATTTGCAATTTGACTGAATTTTCTCGGGCGCTGTTCTTCAAACAGACTTGCGCAATATTTTCCTACCTGTAACTTTGCCGTCATCATAGCACGTTATAACCGCAGCTGGTAAAGTTGTCAATCAGGTACATAATTGACGGTGTGCACTTAGCGCGCCGCCGCCGCGCCATTCAGTGGGCTCGCTGACACAGCGCCGCTCTCGACGCGGCGCACGTGCCGATCACCGCCACTCCTCGCGATACTATCGCACGCGCGCCCAACATCATACACCACTACTTACCTACACTATTCGCACTGGCCATCCTATAAACCTTAAAAAAACATGGCACCCTTATCTGTTGTTTTAAAATTCAACTCATGGAAACAACAAATTCAATCATACAAACAATTTTACCCTAAGAATCGTTAATACAGAATTTCACGCAAACAATAATTTACGCTTGGTAAACTCCGGATGGTATGGAGAGTGTTATTCCAATGTATCCCCGTTATGGAATCCCCACACTAAAATTAATCAAATTAAGAAAGTTCGCTGCAACAAAACAACACATCGCCCCTTATTTAGCGAAGGTAATTTCGCTGGCGGTCCGTTAACTGACGCGACGCGACAATTATTTTCATATAACATAATCCTGGGGCGTTGCGAGGTGTGTTCTCTTGGGACGCGTGATTTGGAGTTACCGGTCGTCCGGGCGTCCGGCGTCCGGCGCCCGGGCGCGGCCGGCCGATCCCGGCGCCTACAGAGCATCGCTCGTTGACACGCCGCCCGCCGCCGCCTCGTCACTGTCCCCGGAAAACTCGTATTAATGTAAATTAGAGTAACCTGTCCTTGCTCTCCCTCGTCAGCAGAGGACACCCTCGTCATTATATTTTTACTAACTTATTTTTATAAAGAGCAGCACAATTCTTTCCAATTACGTTTTCTCGGGTACTTTTATGATTTGTAAGATTATCTTCGCAGTTTTCTTTTGTGTTTTGCTAATGTGAACGTTTTACGGGTGCTGACGGACTTGAAGGAAAAAATGAAATCGTATTTTCTAACCTGCGGACAAAAAATTACAACACTAATTATCCTTGAACCTAACCTTACCTTTAGCGATAAAAGTGAAGATGAAATTTGACAGATTGTTGAATGATTAATATTATGATATGATTCTACAAACTGACCTTTTTAGACCCGTTGATCTATGGTTTTAGAGCAAACACTTAAGTTTTAGGTTATGAACTTTTTTCGTAGGCTTTAAACATCTAAACCTGATTGTTGTGTGGAACTCGTCACATGAGCAGTTTCTTCATGTGTGATATTCGATGACATAAAAATAATCAGATTTTTTACACTTTCAGGTAAGTGAATACAGAAACGGTGAGTCTTTCTCAAATAATCTACAAAAACTGGTGTCGTCTCAGCAATGAAAGGTAGATCAGAAATGAATAAGAGACTACTCGTACATTGGACACTGGCATGGTAAAAATACTGTGATTAATATTAGTTTACCATGCCCATTATCTCCTGGATATAAATTCCAAAGTTCGGTTTAAAATCGGCATTATTTTCTGTCAGAAACTCCTCCAGATAGCACGGTGTGCTCGCTTGGCACTCTGAAGAACGGAGACATTTGATTTTAAGCCTCGCGGACTATAAGTGTTATTTCTTCGAGAGAAGTATTATTCTGCGACAGGAGCGCAGCTCCGCCGTCTCGAATGCTCCATTTAGTTTCAAAGTTTTTCTCGTTTATCACCGTTGGGCTCTCAGAGGCGGAGATTTTTCCTTTAGATTTGTTGTCACGCCAGACCTTTTTAATGTACCTTTCTTATCGTGGCTCGATTAAGAAGGAACTTGTTTTAGATCTAACTCTTCTTGGCTACTTTATTTCTTCCTTGTAATTAACAACAGGGAAGGAAAAAACGTAATGAAACCCATAAAGTAAGGAAAGGTAAAAAACGGGAAAAGTATAAGCCATCTTTCTCCAATCTGTAAAAATATTTGTATTTCAGAGCCTTCGTATACATTGGCGTTCTCGCCACTGGGGGCCGAAATAACCTTTTTTTTCCACTACTTATTTGATTAACTCCAACTTTGTTAGTGGGTTCCTTGTGGTACTAATCCTAGGGCCTTAAAATCTATAATAAAATCGCAAAGACAGGTACTACGTAAAACGTCACACATATTTTTTTTGTATTAGGAAAATAGCCGATACTGGCTAGGACATTTAAAATGCTATCAGCAAAACTGAAACGTACAAATGACGTAAGTAAACTTATTACGTCAGTTTGGTAAGGTCGGTGAAGCGAGCGGTTCGTTAATTAAGCGACTGAAACGCGGCCATAATAAAAAGAGGGCAGATTAAGCTCGGCTCGGCTCGGCTCAAGTGTGGCCGAACAGGTGCGAGAGGCGGTAAACTACAGGCACATTCTCCCAACTCCACCGCGTGCTGCGCTTAGATAAAAGGATTAGCAGACTTTGTACTCTCCTCTACAAAGTACTCACAATTACATTACGTCAACCACTCAGCACATTCATGCGTACTTTACTGTATCTAGTATCGAATATCAAAACCAAAATACGAATATATCATCAAAATGTTGTAGTTCCCCAAAGTATACCTCGTAACAGTACATTTTTTTTCTCAATTTTCAGAAAAGATAATGTTTGTTTTTGTATGATTACGTACCCTGGAGCGGAGTGAAGGTGAGATTGTATCCCGTGACGGTTCAGCGCCGCGCCATAATGACTCGACGCGAGCCGTCGACGTCGGCCCTCGCTCAGAGATTGGAAAATGCCTCCGCAACTTTTCTACTTATACAAAAAGTTAACGTGAAAACTTTGTTAATGTTTCGATGGCTTAAGGGCTATTTTTATTGTTAGGAACAGAGTTTGTCACATTAATTTTATGGTGCTTAGTATTTTTAAACCTTTTTCATTGCTATGCTACATTGGAAATATCATCAACTAGAAAGGCCATAGAAAATATCATCAAAACGACTGTTCAGTTGTAATAAAAACTTTATTCTTGTTAGAACTACCTAAAATCCATCGATACAGAGTTACGTAACTACTTATGCAGGGGGCTGGATGACTTTATTCAAATTATAAACATTATCTTCCGATATAGGAACGAGATCAAAACAGTATTTTAGAAACATCGAGTCTCTTCTCTCAGTTGATGGCGTAAAATTTGCATAAAAATATAGTTAAAATGATTTGTGTTGTAGAAAATGTCTGACTTGCGGGCAAATGGTGCTGTAAAAATGTTGGTAGATCGGGATAGGCAGGCTCGCGTAAACAGCTCGGTAAATCACGAGAATTGCGCGCCGCAGCTCGACTTGGACAATATTTGTGCCAATAAAATCCTCCCTAACAAAGCTGTTGTTGTCAACGAAAAGCCGCCTGACCTGTTTTTAGTCTATCATGGATTTCGTTGTCATCGTTTCCGAAGCTTAATATAGATGTTGAGTGTTTTTAGATCCACATAATTATGACGCCCCCAGCCCTGCGGTATGATCAAAAAAGCTTAGTTGTACATTTTATTTATTCTTTTTAGACGCAAACCTAATAAGTCTGTTTGTATGTCTGCCCTACCGTACAAAGCTCTATTAAAGTAGCTATCACTAAGAGGTAGCTGGCATTTTCACAGAGTGTGTTGTTGTGGCGAAAATGAATAAAACATCAGCGCGTTCAATCTCAAGTTTATAAAGATCCTTCATTTAGGAGAAGGTTAGTTCATGTATATAGTAGCACATACTGGACGTCTTCTTGACTTCTCAATAACTTGAAAACTATCACCGGCAGCTTTCGCGGGTGGGTAACTAATAAAGTAAGTTGGAGAGGAAAAGTAAACTAATATCGGGCTGTTCTGGCGACGAGCGCGCTGGCCGGTGCTGGAGCCCGACCGAGACGTCATCTTCGCTACAGATTTATTACTTTTAATATGTGCACTCCATTTCCGAATGTCAACTATGTTTTTACCCCATATTGAAGGAAATGTGAGGTTTTTAGATTTATATTTTCACAAACCTTTTATTTTGTCTTGGCGTAAATTAGCATACTTCCTTCTAAAACAAAATAATAATCTTCAAATAAATTCTTGGTCCCGAAAAACGTAATGAATTGCCATAAATAAGAAACGCAACTGTAATCATTAGCACTGTTCCCATCTTTCTCACTTCAAAAGTCGTTTTGAAGTTGCTTAAAATTTGCGAAAAAGTTTCGGTACAAATTAAGAGCAAATTTTACTCCGTCCGTTTAGCCATCAGTAATTTCAAAGTTCTAATGAATTTTCTTCTCTGACATTGAAAAATGAATTCCTACCCCTTATTTCAGCCGCTGTGGGACATCTGTAAGCACCGATTGGGAGCAAACTCACCCACATCTCATGATCCCACACCACATTTAATATGTAAATTCGTGCAATATTTTGAATTCTTAAACTTTAAAAATTCAACTGATCTATGATTTATTAGCAAGTATGTCTTTAATTTGAAATGGAAATATTTTCAGCTGTCTGGGCTTAGGCGAAGTAGAGCAAAAGGCGAGGTCCACCCGATCTCCGCACCCCTCATTACCCCCCTAACGGTGCCCCATTAAGCGCACGGGCCGAAGTGCCCCGGACCGTAGTTAATCCACGTCCTCATTCACTGTTATTTCGAAGGTCTGATCTAATCTAAACAGGGCTTAGGATCCTACAATGCCAGTATTTCGCGCGCCTCATCCCTTTTATGTATTTGACTATCCTCATACCGGTCCCGCCGCCGGTCGGTTGACGTTTGCCTTTGCTATAAAAGGAAATAACACTTCCGAAACTTCCGATGTGATTTCGCGTTAATGCCTTTGTACGAAAATTAATTTACTCGTGTGAATTGGAGTTGCAACTGTAACAAATTGTTTTATGAAAGAATTGGTGTCTTAAAATACCGCATACTGAAGAAAAAGCCTATAATTGTCCATGAAATGTATATAGAGATAATGCTGACGCGAGCGGCGCGGCGGCCGAAGTGGAAGGGTCAATTTGGAGGCTATTATACGGCGGCGGTTAGAGGCCTACTTCCGGCGGCTGCACTAAGCTGGCGTGTTCAGATCCCCCCCGCTCAATTTCGGCCTTTCTGCAATACCATTCATCCTTCGCCTATTTGCTGTAAGTACATTTTCACGATGAAGTTGTTCTCGGCGTTATTTTATTTCAGCGAACAAATGATTATAACTAACGAACTCGTTATTATTTTTCAGTCAGTCTTTTAAAAACCGAAACGAGACTCAGTTTTGATGAATCAGCTTAATAAATTGCTTTAGAGGTGGAAATGTTTTAACTGTACCGCATCCGTAAGCCGATTTCGGAATACCTCTTCCTTTTTTACGATCCTCGGAGAAAATTTACGAATTTAGATTGAGTATTTATGGATTCCATATCCGATATTCATTTATAGCCGGGTCGGATCCGCGCCCGACCCCTATGTGAGCGTTTCAGAAAGTTGAAAATGACTCCTTGATTCTCCTATTTTGATAAAACGACGACGTTCAGAGCTGTGGTCGCAGGTCGTAGTAAAGAAATTACTAAGCTTTCTTTCTATAGAAAGTTGCAAAATAGTATCACTTATCAAGTATTAAAAATTGGCTAAATGCGGGTCGTGTTACAAACAGTGAAGGGTTCCGTAGTTACGGGTCCCGTAAACCAATATCAAAAATAAGAAGCAAAGGTTCATGATCCCTAGAAATTTAACCCACTCCGACGCAAACGTGTTATGTCTCATATTATTTAAAAATAATACTAAAATAATATACCGTCACCATCGCTCTATCTAGTGACTAACATGTTTGTTTATTTTCAAGTTCTCTATCTCTATCTAGTGGCTAACTTGGTTTCTTTGACAAGCCTTGCAGCCTACTTGAAAGATTCAAACAAATAAGAAATCATTAGATTCGTTGTGACTCACTGAGTAACACAGGCTATAGAATTAATTAAGATTTAGAAAAAAATCAAAATGGCGGATAAAGCGTCGTCGTATTTTTTGTGATTTGGTCATACGAGTTCCCAAAAAAAAGGCTCGATGAGAAATAAAAACTGGTATCAAAAAGTGATCAGAAATCAGCACCTTTATTTGGCATAAATTTAGGTACAATATGACTAATATAAAAAAAAATGTCAACAGTAAAAGAAAATAAACAACAATCAAGACATTATCCCACAGTCAATATCAAATTTATTCAATTTCAAGTATCTGATCGAAATAATATGTAGGTACTATCTAGGTTCTAGGTTGATTTCTATAAAGTGATCTTAATTTATCAAAATATTTGAGAATATATTTTTATCTGATTATAATGCAACTTTGAATTATGTTTGCAAGGTTAAGTAATAAGCTTGTCAGCTAACATAAATAATTATGAATATTTTGAACAAATAATTGTTTTTTGTGAAGTACGCCTAACAAACTTCTTCGGACAAAAAAAATAGGTTAACCACCAGATAGAGATAGTGGTAGCATATTGTGTGGTGTGTTTTGTGTATTGTGGCACAATTTTCATTACTGCTCCGCTCCTATAGGTCTTAGCGTGATGATATATAGCATATAGCCTTCCTCGATAAATGGGCTATCTAACACTGAAAGATTTTTTGAAATCGGACCAGCATTTCCTGAGATTAGCGCGTTCAAGCAAACAAACTCTTCAGCTTTATATATTAGTATATAGATTAGCGCCGGAGCTGGGTTAGTTTTGTACCTTCTCCTTTTACTTTAAGATAACGAAATTAAATATATGCAGTAAGTGTTAAGTAATTTTCTATGGACTTACAAACGACATTTTTACTTATGCAGTTATATTTCAGTTGCTCAACGATTACTCATCATATCAGCCGAAAGACGTCCACTGATGGACATAGGCCTCCCCCAAAGGGGGGTTGCCATAATCGCCACGCTTACTCAGTAACTAGTTAAGCCTAGTTAACGGTGATAGTATTTCTTCTCCGTTATATATACTACTATTGTGCATACTTTTCACATATCTAACCACAAATGTTTATTGGTTAGAAGGGGGGGGGATGACTGCAAAAATGCCACTTCAAAGCCTAATATTCTCATCTTCAGCTGTATTGTCAAGCAGGTGTTGACAAATTATCGGATGCAATTGAGAAGCTCAACCAAGAGTTAAAATTGATTAAGAGCTGGTCAGACCGATTTGGGGTGGCGGTTAACCCATCAAAGTGTCAGGCTATCATAATTGGGAGTCCCTATAGCTTGAGAAAGCTGAATGACTTAACTGTACCACCCGTAATCTTTGACAACACAGTCATTCCGTTTGGTTCCGACGTTAAGGATCTTGGTCTGCATGTCGACACCCGTCTTGACTGGCGAAAGCAGGTCGCGAGTGTCAGTCAAAAGGTTACCGGAACGTTGCGGTCGCTTTATCGTCTGAAAAACCTTCTCCCAGCTCACATAAAGGCAATGCTTGTACAGTCCTTAATTTTTCCCATGATTGACTATGGTGATGTGTGCTACTACGACCTGAATGCAGATCTCCTCAATAAACTTGACCACCTTCTAAATAACTGCATTCGATTCGTCTTCAACCTCCGTAAGTATGATCATGTGTCCGCGCATCGTTCATTATTAAAATGGTTACCCATTCGTCAGCGCAGAGCGCTGAGGGCCTTGACTAGTCTGTTTTCCTTTCTTAATAATCCTTCTTCTCCCTCTTATCTAACTTCACAAATTCAATTCATCTGCTCTGCACACAGTAAAAATCTTCGCTCTTCAAATAATCTCCTTCTACGCTGTCCCACACACCGCTCTGGGTTTATCCACTCCTCTTTTTTTGTCTAAGCAATCTTCCTTTGGAATGCGCTTCCTCTAAACATCAGGACGGCAACCAGTCGGTTGTCCTTTAAGGTGAAGGCACGTGAGCACATTCGCAAGAAGTTGGTAGAATCAACACAGCGTTAATTCGTTGAATTTGTTTTTTTCTAAACGTCCTTATTATTTTATATGTATGTATGTATCTATGTATTTATGATGTATTTCTTTTCCTCTCTGTTTGTCTTTCCTGTTGCACCTGCCATGTTGTCTCTGCACCATCCTAAAGTCGACTGGTAGAAAATGCCTAAGGCATTAAGTCCGCCTTTGTACAGTATTTTTTACTAGTGCATCAAGTTTTAATAAATAAATAAAAATAAATAATATTTCGTAAACGGATCTCTGAATCGAGAAATTGTTTTAACCATCCACCTATTATTTTGAGCCAACACGATGTGATAGATGACTATAAAACAAAAACACCCCGCCTTTACCTTTAACTTAAGGTGGAAACGGTTATTTCATGAAAAAGTCATTCAATAGGACTTAATGCACTTAAAGCGCTATATTGATGACTAAAATGGTTATAATTCTTTAGATAAATACGCGTTACGGCCGCGAATCGTATTTTGTTCAACGTACAGCTTCACCATGCAAATTGCAAAAAACATAAAAATATTTGAATTTTGCGGGCTACCCGGCGCTTCCACCTTAAGGAAACATAGTAAATTTGAAAAAAAAAACGATATTATTATCTATAACCTTGCCAAATTACAGCTCGGTTGCATCAACAGCCTCTGAGAAAAATCACGGACGGAGGGACGGACATGGCGGAACCAAAAGGGGTTCCATGTTTCCCTACGGAATCCTAAAACGGGCTAACTGCGTGTTGGGCCACGCACATTAAAGGGTTCCGTAGTTACACGTCCCGTAAGCCATGACAAAAAAATCACCATCTCGTTGCGTCGAAGGATGTCAAACAGCCGTTACCGCGCAAATCTGCAATTCGTACATCAACACAGTATTACCAAGTGCCATTAAATTACGAGTATGTACTACTCGTACCTTTTTGTTTCGAAAAAGTTTCCAAAAGTGTGTAAACATCAAAGAGTCTTCTGTAATTTTTACATCAATTGAGAAAAAAATATTTCTAGTAAAAGGCCTCAAAAGCCGTAGATGTTGCAAGAAATATCCTATCTTACGTCCGTATAAAGTTAGCGTCAAAAGAATTTGATATATTAGGATGATATTTTGATATTTTAGGTATTTTATTCGTTAATTAATTATCTGAAAAGTATTCAAAGTGGAGTAGATTCCTCACTATTTCTAGTTTTTGGTCGCGAGTCGCGAGGCAGAAAAATTCTAGAAAAGCGTCGATAACTCGGAAACAAGCCAATATATCAAAGGTAACCCCTAGTTTTCGGAGTCAAAATTGTTAGAAATCAGCTCTAGTATAACTCATTTCAAGTAACGCTCATGGCCAGTAACCCTGTATAATTTCATAAATAAACATAATGAAAATAAGCTATTAGTTGCAGTAGTGGCTGGACGCACGATGCACCACCCGTGTTTCGCTAGTGGAAAAGCGGTGTAGTACATTGTAGCGGGCCAACAAACGAGGAGTTATGACGTCGGCGGAGGATTACGTGAGTGGATGTCGTAATAAAGCTTGCGATGAAGCCGTTACCCGAAGATAAACGTAAATATCTCCGGCCGTCGGCGTCGGCAGTATTCGCCCCCGATCTGCCGTGTGCCTGTGCCCGTTTCTCTACATTTGTGTTTGTCTTCTCTCTTCATAATTATGCTGCTGATAACATCTACATCTATAGCGATGGTAGAATTAATTTGCACAAAAATAAAACAACGTGATAACCGTGCACAATTATATTTATCCCACCAATTGCTTAACTGTGTTTCAGCACGCTTCACGATAATCACAAGTTCAAAACACATTTAGGAATCTAGGCCGCTGAACAGAACAGGGCGCCGCTGGTGGTGTAGCATCCTTTGTGCTCTATAACGTATGTATTCTCGCGCCTGCTCTTATCTCCTAAATTAATTACATAAATCTTGTTTGCACACGTCTTAAGCTTATGACATGCCGCCATAATTCAACCGGAATGGAGGTTTACACTGCTAATGAGGGACGATTACTATGCGAGATGCATCAACTTATAGTACAAAAACTGTCTGTGTAGGTATTCTCGGCTTAGTAATGTAAAATGTTTTTTTTTTAAGTCTTGCATAAACACATTTACATTTTTATAAACACCAATATTCTAAATGGGTTTTAGTAGATATTTTTGCTGGGACATAAAGCTAGTCGCTACGATGTCAGGATTCATAGTTACCCGTAAGGGTGGAGAGGCGTCGGTCATGATTTCCCTGGGCGTTCGCTGTCGGGCGTACAGTCGACAGCGCAGACCCACTGCAGTTGGCACCCCAGGTTACTCCGAGTCGTGCCTTATTGCAATCACGTCAACCATTGCCTTCGTGCGATACACCACTAATAAATGCAACCGTAGACGCTATATTTGCGTTTAACGTTGAAGTTAATTATTTTATTAACTATTCAAATCAATTTTATACATACAGTTTTAATTAGAACGTCTGAAAAATGCAACTTTTAAAGAAGAAGCGTGACAAAATACATAATTATATAAACTCTACAATAAAAAAGTTTCGGTGGGATCAGAATAAAGCTACCTCGCATTTGACAGATGTCATGTGAGTTTTGGATTACTTGCAAATTGGTGCGGAACGACAACTGGTTGCAAAACTCGGCAGAATTGAGTTGAAAAAAAAATATGTGGTTCTTATTGTAAGAAAAACGGTCGTGCCGGATAAAGTATCGAGTTAGTTGGTCATACGTGCTTTTGGAAGATTGCTGGTGCTGTTTAACATCTTAAACAACACCCGCAATCTCATTTTCATTGCATACCAATGCCATCGTGTTGGTGCGAAATGAAAACAAGTTTTTGACGTGAGGAATTAAAATGCCCAAAATAATATTTGCCTATGAGCAGATCCGCACTGCATCCGACCCGAATCCGAGAATTGTCGGTCCGAAGAAGTACTACTTTATGGAGCGTTTCGCACTAGATCCGAACTACATCCCTTCGAATTCAGTATATTTTCAATCAGGATAAAACTTGGAACTCAAATTCGGATTCGAATCGGATATAGCGCGTAAACGCCCTAAGAATCACTGTAAGATTTGGTTCATAACTACCTAAACCCCTAATTGATTTCTTTGCAATTTAATATAAACAAGAAATGAAGTTTCGTCATGATTTTCGGAAGCTTAGCAACGTCGATTTCAATCAGAGGGAACCGTTTTACAATGCCATCTACTTGCTTGTGTAAAGAGAGTAAATGAAGAGTTCCTCACAAGTCGTTCAAATATTCCGTGAGCGCAGGGCTGCAGCGCCGCGCCGATGCCGCGCCGTCGCCGCGCGCTCCGCCGGCGCCCGCACCCGCGCGCGGTAATCAGCTTTTGTGCGCGGTAATTGGGTGTCTGAGCTGCCAACCGAAGCATTTATTCCCGATAAATTGAAAACTGCTTTGTGCTTGGAATCGGATGAATCTGCGGGTACGGTTTTTTTACTTTGAAGATAGGCCATAAGTTTTAGCTTAGATTTAATTTTTATAATATTTTTGAAGAAATTATAACGAGTAACGCGTTTATTCTAAATGTAACCTAATATCTACTTCCAATTTATTTTTGAAAACAATATTTTTAACATGAACAACAACCGAAGTACCTTATTTAAAAAAAAAACCGACCTAGTGCGAGTAGAACTCGCTTCTAAAAGGTTCCGAACGAATGTCATGTCTCTCATTTTACGAACGTTTTAACCCCTAAAAATAAAAAGCAAATTACAATATTGCATTATTTTCCTAGAAAAACATTTTTTTTTTGTATTAATTATGAAAAATATTAAAATCTTAGAAGTTTCCGAACCTGCCTAATTATTATTTTGAAAACGTAAAATGGTAAGTAAAGTAATAAACATTGTTAATCCCAAGCCATGTGACGTAATAATTGTGAAGCTGTATAAAATTGTGATAACGCTCGTAGGTAATAGTCTCGCTAATGAAAATATTGCGTCGTTAGAGATATCCTTCCCCGCAATTGTAAGGTCCTTACCGTAGTATCTACGCGGTGGAACGGCGTCATTTACATATTTTAATAAAATAATATCGCAACTGAATCGTAACTGAGAACTTGATTTAAGTTCTTACCGCGATGAATGTAAATTCGCCACCGCCGCTGCCGCAATTCCAGATTTCAATTCTGGAATTAATGGCAGCCGTCGTGGGCCGAGCCTCGTCTAATATTTGCGTTACTTCCGGAGATTTCTCTTAAGAATGGAATAAATTAGTGCCAATATGTGAAGCTTACGTTACACTCAACGAAATAAAACGTATACTAGCTCAAGATTGTTTTCTGTTGCTGAAGACGCATGACTGCTTTCAGATTCGGCACTTTTTTGGAGTATTCTGTAGGCGATGCACGGCGACGCTTGGCCCTGCTAAGCGTGCATTAATATTGTCAATAGTTGGAGTTAGTGGAAGTGAAGTACGTGTTCCGCCTGCCGCTATCTACGGCGCAGCTCGCGCGGTGAATTCGAATGGCCTCTCACACCGCCGCGCCGCCTCGGTCCCACTCGGTCCCACCTTGTGCCCTCCACCCCAGTAACGCCCCATAAACTCGCGTCTTAATTTTAACTTTATTTCTTACCGCCGCTGTGTTCAAAGAAAATTAAGTGTGAAAATACTACTGAAGGATTCGCACGGGCTTTAGTATGTTTTCGTGTCAATCACCCTAATCCGATTGAATTATTGACAAAAAAAGGAATATCTTAAAATTGTATTATCATTTGCTGACAAAGGAGAATACATGGCCACATTTTTATTTTCGTTTGCTGTTATTCCTCTTATGTCAACAAAAGACAGAAGTTGATGTAGCTTTCTGGAAAACGATTTATGAAAAGTTTATAAAGACATTAAGAGATAACCTCGGTGGCCAGTAACTGCGGGTTTAGGTACGGGTGGAACTGTTTTGTAAAGAATAATACTTAAACAATAACCGGCAAAGTTCGAGTTGGACTTGCTAAGCTCTCATACCAACAGTCAGTCTATTCTGCAACCATCCCACCGCAAAAACTTAGGCGGGGTGACCTTAAAATAAACGTCATTGACATGGCATAGGAAAAAGGAAAAACTCAAAAAAAAAAACTCAAGGAAAAAGTCAGAAAAAACTGGCCAAGTGCGAGTCGGAGTCGCTTGCAGAGGGTTCCAAACCAATTTCATTTTTTAAACATGATATTTTGACACTACAGACTTCTTATAGGTTTTCCTGTAATCTTTAGGGATTTATTTATTTTGACAAGTACAGTGACAGACTACAGACTAAGACAATCAGCACAGCTATGACAATATATTATACATACATCTGAAGTCCAATTATTACTGTACACAGCGCTCAATATCTAATATGCTTCATTCGTGACAGTAGTAAAAGTCAAGGTTACATATTTAATATGGAGAAGTTACTAAATGATAGTGTTGAATTACAATTTAAACAAAGAATTTCTAAATTCGTTAAAACTGGTCAAAAACAAGTCTACCTCAGAACATATTGCGTTATATTCACTGCACATTCTGGACAACGGATTTAAACCATTATCTACTTATGTTTGGAAAATTTTTTAGGCTAAGTAGTTTCGGAGATAAGGGGTAGGAATGGTCATTGTTGGTCTAATTTCTTGAATAACTTTAAAAATATTTATCTTAAAATTATAAAAAAAAATATAATTAAAACCTTCACAGTAAGCCCTTTTATTTGATATGCCACACGGTACAGTTTGAAACATTTTTTTTTTTCTAGTTTGACATCCAAAAGTGACCCTCATACTCAAAATTTATTTATTTACGTAATGCATCCGTATTTGGGTCACAGAAGTCCATATGTATACCAAATTTAAACAGAATTGGTACTGTAGATCCGGACAAAACTGGCTGTGACAGACAGACAGACACCCGAGTGTCGGACTTTTCAGACTTTTTACGGATGTTCGGAACCCTAAAAAGTAATCTGCATTATATTGGTATGATTTCTGAATTAAGAATAATATGATGTTGAACTATTGTCAAACTCTACTTTAGCCTGGAAACCTGTCAACTTTGTCAGTGAAGAATCTTAAAACTCAAATCTTAAATACCATACCATATACTCAAATAAAAAACCGGCCGTAGTTGCACGACAAAATTGTAACATTTTATAGGTTGGTCGACTATTTCATACCAAATTCCAACTTTCTAGTGCTAAGCGTCTCTCCGCGGATAGACAGACAGATATGACAAAACTATATGGGTTTCTTGTTGACCACAGAATCTTAAAAACTGACCCTAAGTGACATTGTAATTTAAGGCACATTACGTACTATGATATAACCTTTGTAACATAGCTATTTTTTTTTATGTCGCAGCTTACGGTGCGATGGATATCTATGGATAGAGGATAATGCCCCAAAGTGTCACGTTTTCGAGATATTTGAAGATAAAGTCGCCATGTGCGAACAATGACTAGCACTAAAAATTAATTAATTTAAATTCAAACAATTGTTCACAGCTTAATTGAACCATGTATTCTATGAAAG
Organism: Lacanobia oleracea; assembly: GCA_950371165.1. Lineage (NCBI taxonomy): Eukaryota > Metazoa > Arthropoda > Insecta > Lepidoptera > Noctuidae > Lacanobia > Lacanobia oleracea. The sequence goes on from OX493393.1 coordinate 10,583,732, forward strand.
TAAAAAATGTGCACGTTAAAACCACTTTATAAAGTACTTGCCTACTATCTCGCATTACAATTGCTAAAATAGGTTTTTTTATATAAACGACTAGCACTTCGCCCGCGACTTCGTACGCGCGAATTTAGTTGGTTCGTGGACGAACTTCATCTCTCTTACTTATTTATAGACTAAACGTAGGCAGTTTGCTCAAACCAAAAATGTTGTCATTTTTCTTACTTAGAGTATTTTTATACCCGTCGTAACTTTTAAACGAAAGGTCCGATTTGAATTATTTAAAATGTAATTTACATGTACATATTTACATGAACTAACCTAAATTATTAAACAATTCAAATAGATAAGCACTAAAATCATGATACTAAAATCACCACTATTCCATTTCATCCGGGTTTTGTTTGAATAATTTGAACAAAAAGCGAGAGAGAAGTGTCCTCTATAAAACTGTAGTACATTTAGTTTCTGCAGCGTACGCGATATAGGGATCCTTTTTTGTATTTTTTTTCACACCTTGGGTTACATTATCGAAGTTTTTATACGGATCCCTAACTCTTTTGAAATATTCTATAGCCTATGTTACTCAGTGATAATGTAGCTTTCTAACGGCAAAAGAATTTTTGAAATCGGTCCAGTAGTTTTTATGTTTATTCGTTACATACAAAAATACAAATTCTTCTTATAATTAGTGTAGATAGTGTAGATGTAGATTAATTAGATCACGCCGGGACTATCTGATATTTGAATACAATCTAATATAAGCACGTGATTAGTTGAGACCCCTAAATATAATCTAAATATTTCGACTGGCCATTTGTATCTATATGCGTCATTGAGGTGTAATAGATTCTGCAAAAATATAAATTCCTTTTTTGCATAAATCTCGAGAAAAACCTCTGTGAATGACGGAAAATGTGATCTTATGAGGGTTCCGTTTTCCTATAAGGTCGGAACCCTAAAACGTTCAACCCGGAACCCTAAATTTTCTTTTATGTGTACGTCCCTTGGGCCTTGGATTATGGCTTTATACTTTCCATGATAGAGGTACCTAAAAACTTAGGTACATGTTTTCTATTAACGGGCTAATAATTTCAATTAAGGCAACAACACGTCCACAAACAGCAAGTGAACCTTAATAGTTGTTTTCTTTGATGAATATGCACTAAGTTGAGCGATTATTTGTTCATATGCGTGACAAACAATCGAAATCCTTACATACAAGTATCAATTCTCAGCATTTATATCGTAAGATAAAATTGGTACCTTAAAGATTCTCTTGTATACGTACGACAGTAGAAATATCGTAGAACTAGATTGCCAATTGTAGTGGTTATATACCAGGTCATTGCAAGTTTACATCGAGAGCACGTCGAAGCGTTTGGAATTTCTCAAAGGTAAAAGTTTTCTTGAGCGCATGCAATTCCGGAGTTGCACGACAGCGAGCGAGCGCAGTGGCAGGCCCGGGCGGCGCGGCGGGGCGGCGGGCCACGCCGCGCGCGGCCTGTCCGGGCGCGCTAACTTCAGCGGCCGCGGCGCTGCGGCCACGCTCACTCGCGCTGCTAACGTCGCGGTCCACACAATAGCGATTATTGGGGCAATCGAGGCGAGCGAGGCCGAACCCGAGACGCGCCTCGCGATGCAAATAAAATTCGGAGGAGGCCACGGCTGGACAACGCTGCCCCTCGTTATTATTCGACTCTCGCGGAATTGCTTTTATGTCCTTAATGGAAAAGCGAGATATTTATTTCGGGTTTGTGAAAAGACCTTCCTTTAACATTTTCCTTGTTATAGCTACGGACCGTGCCTGAAAATTATACGAACCCGGTGTTGTTTGATTTTACATTAATGTTAGCTTAGCTCACCCTTGTTCCTTTAGATTTTTATGATAATTATCTCATTTTCACTCCGTAGATATATTGTATTAAATTCTTCTATGTCCAGGGTAACCTGATGACTAAGTAAGAAATTTGTTTTATTAAATAATGTGTATAATGTCACGCTGGGGCCATATGTCAAATTTAAAACCATGTCCCGTATACCGCTGTCGCCACTGGACTTGGCTTTCGAGATGAGAATATCTAATAAGCAACCCCTCGTGTACACCCTGCGCCAAATTTTCACGAGTTCATTAGGTAACTCCAGTCTTCGTTGTTTATTCTAGTTCACCCTTTCTGTTTTGTTTCTTTTTGTTTGTGTTGTGTTCTTGCTCATTAGATGTACTTACTTATATTTTTTTCCATGATTATATTTTATAAATGATTGACCTATTTTTTTTTAATGAGACCTTATTTTATTTTGACATTGATGACTCTTTGAAGCCTTGTCTGTAATATTTTTTGTGAAACATGAAATGGTTGCCTATTAACTAGAATATTTTACTCTTACGAGTAGCCTATCACATCTATAAACTCATTGCCAAAAGAGTATCTAAATATTGAAAAGTATGAAAATTATTTTCATCCATCGACCATGGATCCAATAAAGTAATTACCTATCAAGAAAGTTTAATCCACTAAAGAACCAAAATAATTAGAGTTATGAATTACATTACACAAGTGTTTCTGATAAACTACAATTTGAAATTCACTGAAGTGACCGCAAACACGTCGAAAGAGAACTCGTTTATATTAAAGCAAATACTTAATTGCAAAATCTGCTTTCGATACTGTTCGAATTTATTTCGAAGCGCTTACAGAGTAACACTCCTGTGGCTCAGCGGCATGTGTTTGATAGTCAAAGTAAAAAATATAAGATTGACAAACGCGATTTGCATTTCACGTGATCAATAAATACATTTTGGCATTTTGATAATCACTTCCACTGATAGAATGACACTGTCTGTCGAGAGAATTAGGCTGCCTGTCAATTGATGCGGAGAGAGGGAGCGGAGCGGAGAAACTGAGAAATACTTACCAATGGAATTATAAAATCTCAGTAAATCACGTGGTGCGGAGATTTTATGCAATTCCATTGGTTAAAATGTTTCCGTTTCTCCGCTCCGCTAAGTCCGTAAAATACTGGCTGCGTCACTTAAAATAAAGTGAAGTGTGACAGAACAATGCATGTTAATCAGCATGCAACCATATTTTGCGTCAAAATGTAGCAAACGATACGTTAGTAATTAATGTACAACAAGACAAACTAGTATTATTGAGGTAAGTGGCTATAAATAAGTTTCGCCAGTTGGTGCGAACTGCCCCTTTAATTATGAAAATGTATGCGAAGCACATGAAAGTTTGTGCAATTATGCCGTAGCCGCTGCGCCGTCGTGCGGTGGCCGGCCACGTCCTTAACTACCGAGCACTGGCTTCTGCTGCTATTCAATTACCTAGCTACACCATTCTGTGAGGAATTTACAAGATGCTTTTGTCGGAAAATCAACTCAAATAAAATATATTTGTTATAGATGTTCAACAGACCTATGAGTAGTTCGGTAGTTTCTCAATAGTGGCAACAAAGGTATTATATAAGGTTTTTAGTACGTAATAGATTATATTATCAAATGCACTCTATACTATATATACTTTAGAGACAAATCTAAGGTGTCCGCATAACAGTATACGGTTAGACACGAGTGTATCAGGCCATGCTGAATTGTTTTCACATGTGAAAGCAACACGATTATTATTACCAGGATTTATCCGAAACTTGATTAAAATAAAAAGAGTGGTCACACATACATTGCAGATAATCGTTCCTTGCTTGTGGATAGTTACAATCAAATTGATATAATCGAGCGTTTCATACCTATTTTTTGTCTCTTTCGTCCTATTCAAAATCACAAGCTTTGCGTAGCAGTGGATTTTTTCAAAGCCTATTTTGATGGCGAGGTATGTGATTTTTCTATCAACAGAAATGCAGAGTTGTCAAAACGATAATATTTTTTCGGGTTTTCAGTAATTAGGAAATAGAATACGAAAAATGATTAAGAGTATTTCTTTTGAAATCCAAACTTCACTTGATAATTCTGATGACATACTATATCTCTGTGTAGGTTTCTGATTTAGATATATATACACCGCGTTATTTCTTTTATATTCTCTGTGCAGAAATAAAATAATGCCCATAATAACTAATTCTTTAGCACCACTGGAGAATTGATTAAAATAACTAAAATCATTTATCAAGCGGGTAAAAAGTTTCACGAGTTACAAGGCTATCGTCCCGTGATCCCGTGAGAAAATTGCTAGTATTCATCATAATGCGTGACATTTAAAATTACCGCCGACGCGTTCCACAACCCACTATAAATCAACGCAAACACTAGTTTCGGCGAGTGGATTTCTATTATTAGCTCCGTATTTACATGATTGTTACACAAACTACAAAATACAATCGCTTTTATAAATTCTGACAACGGAATTCTTGCTTGAAAATATTCTACTTTTACTGAAAATTCTCATGTGTGCAATAATTTAGGCGCTCTGGTTTGCTGATATTTATAGCATGGTTAGCGTGGTACTGCTTTTATACGATCGAGTGCGTATCATGTGCATTTTGGCTGTGTTTTTTTTCCCATACTCCAGTGTGATGAGATCGATAGACACGAGTATATTAATCTAATTTGAAATCATTTGTATGACTTAGTACTGTAGCTGTATGGTGATTATCTCAATTAGGAAGATTACACTACACATACCGATAATAACTGTGGTGTTTCGATTTATTTGTTTACAGGTAAATAAATAAAGTCGTAGCCATATGGCAACTAGGCAGCTAGGCGGCTCACAGAAATGAATACGGAGATTTATAAGGAAAGTGGTGTAGGCGGGCGCGGGTGCATGCACGTTGCAGTCGTCACAAGAGCCCTAACGAGTGCCAAGGCGGGCTCGTCTCGCTCGCGTCGGCCGCGGCCGCGGACCACCCTCTTGCATTTATTCATGTCGTTACCGCTAACGATAATTTTATCGTGTGCTCATTTGCCGGCGCCAGTCTCGCGGCCATCCGTCAGCGAGTCCAAATCGACAATTTGTGCAACACTAAAAACTTTATTGCGACATAATTGACCCCGGTTGTAAATAACCCTCGACCGCGACATTTTATTGCTGGCTTATTTTGTACTGGTTAGGTGATAGATACCATTCCATGGCATTAGGCCATGGCGTTTGTTTTTATGTATTTTTTGTACAGGGTAGGTTTTGAGATAGGATTGGATCAACTATTTAGGTACCTACCTACGCCATGCTATCTTGATTCTGAGGGTCACAAGATTGAGTTTGGAAAAAATATAAAGACACCATGATAAGCTTTTGCTCTGCAGTTATGCAATTGTAGGTTTTCAACAACTTTAACTCAAAGTATCGATTCCAACGAAATCATTTACCAGTAGACCCGGTCAGTTAGTCAAAAAGTTGGAGCTATTTTGCACGTACCAAAACGCAGTTAACTGAATGCACAAGAACGTGCAAGAAACTACATGGACTGTCAAACAACTGACTAATAAACATCTCACAAAGACAACGTGAAAAATGACTCTCAGGAACTTTGCAATAATAGTATGACGTAAGCTATCGGGCTGGGGAAAATAAGTGTGAGTGGGACGCGTGTCACATGATCATCACGTAGCTTCTCGTAGGCCGGAGCGCGCTGAACGCTGTCGGGTCGGCTGCCGTCTTTATAAGGATGGGCAGCGCGCGCATGAAAAAATTGTATCGATATACATCGACTGGACTTTCATATAACGTATCGATATTTATCAGCAATAATTTTGATATTTCGATGTTTTTGCGTTAAGCTTTAGCAGTATAAAAAAAGTAATAGGCGAACTCACACAAAATAATTTTCTGAAAATCACAATTAATTCACTCTCTTTTTTTTTGTAATAGCGTTCAAATATCTAATACGGGACTTAAATTCACGAAACAACAATAGAGATAAAAAATATCCACGGTAAATATCGAGATTTTGACATATCGATTTATTTTGAGCAAGCCTAAGTCTTAATCGCGTCGTCATCGTGCGTAGGCACTCCCTGTGTCGCTGCGACGACCTCCTGCCATAAATCAGTCCACACCGTTTGATGTATGACTATACCCTGATAGAAAAATAGTGGGCATATCCTCTATCCAACATAGTTATTCTAAATCAACGCTTCCAATATGTTTACTGAGTAAACCTGATAATGTTTCCAAATTTATTATCAAAATTAGCCATAAGGAAAGGCTTCAATATCATAAAGATGTTACTATGGAAACAAACAACAGTAGCGCAGCACACGCACGCTAATTAAAATATGATTATGCATGGTTTATTATTATGGGCTATATTGCCAACGCAACGAGAGATAATTAGCTTAATCACCGCTCTAGCTCCACCCTGATCATCACACAGGGACTCGAGTGTGAGGTATTACTATTATATTATTACAGTGGAGGCGAAACAATACACAAATCATTTGTTATAATGTTATGCTTATGCACTAATACGAGCGCGCAAAAGCGTTCACCGAATAATTAATGATAAATGAATTATAGACGAAACATTTAATATTTGTAGATGCACTGCATAATTGCAGCAATTTTGTCACGCAATGAATTCAATTTTATATTATGAACTAAAAATAAATACACTGTATTACTGTGTGCATGCGATTGTAATGAGTTTACATTTCGAAAACAACTGAAACAATCAACCTTGTTTTGCTTATTGTTTTTATCTTATTGCTATTAGTTTGTTTTTGTTAGTAAATTATTTTTTAGCTATAAAACAGTCAACATTGCTAATTCCGTGCGCCCTAAATAATAGATATTAGTTTTTGTTTACGGGTTTTGCCTTAAAGTGCCTGATTTTTGGACGATCAAATGGGTCATATTTCTCGAAATCTCTGCGGATATAACTGTACCGTACTGTGTGTAGGTACTGTACTGTACTGTGCAGTTACAGTACCTATCGCTAGAGAAATCTGCGGTGCAGCTGAGACATCATAACCAAGTGCTGCAACTAATCGATATATTACTTTTCGCTATTATATAGTCATATCCACAAACACGAAATCGACAGATAAACTCCTCTTTAAATAAAATATAGTATTATTGGTCACTTATTGAATATAGCTAATTAAGGAGGCAGAAGACATTATTATTTAATTAAAATACATATATGTATTATAGCCAATAGTCGTTCAGTCGGGTATGAATGACTCTTATTATGGTGTTAAAAAGTAAAAGAAGTGTAAAACAAAAAAGAAATGAGCATCCCGGGGGAGTGATAGTAAACAGGGCCCGTGACGAGGCCAGGCTGCGCCGAGCCGCAGCGATCCGCTGAACCCTCCCGGCGCGCGGCGGCGCCTCGCGGGCGCCCAGCGCTAACTTTTATTGTTTTTGTAGCGCTCGCGCTGTTTTTATTATCGCGAATGGCTTTGCCTGCTCCATCTCCTGTAATATCCTATCTAGTTGTAGGCGGGTTTACATAGGTGCCACACTGTTACAGTCAACTACTATCTATATATTGTAGCTTGCAAATATAAACTTTACGAAAAAGGGTAAACTATAAATAAGTGCGCTTTTCATGAATGATACGATGCCTTTGAAATAGTTAAGTATGTTACCAGTGGTTCAAGTATTGAAAATGCACACCCGCTCGTTAGGCGCCGCCGCCACGGCCAGCAGCGGCAGCGGCTGCGGTCCGGCGCGTGACGTCACGTCCCACCCCGCCCGCGCCCTCATTACCATACATTATACGAGTATTCACCATTACGGTCAGCTCCGCTTGCGGCTTTTTGTGATGTTTTTAATGATACACCCAAGCGGGGACACCATTATACTGTAGGCTTCTTATTCGCTCCATATGGCGTCGCAGCGGGTCCATTTCTGTTTTCATTTTAATTGGCAACGGAAAAACTTGCAACAGCTAAAGTACTAAGTAATGATGATCACAAAATTGTTATGGCTTATTACTTTTAAATGAATTGAACAGAATGGTGAGAGTTGATTAGCGAATGGTAAAAGCAGAATTTATAAGCAATGACATGAGTGAGGTAGTTGGTAGATAGTGTCGCGCGCAGTGGGCGGCCCGGCCGCGGTGCGGCGGCGTTCTGATTTACGTTGCCGGACCGCCCAGCGCACCGCGCGCTATCTACCGTGCAGTCGTGCACCTATGCACATGTAGTACGCCGTGTAATGCAAATTATTTATTTTAATTTAATTTTATTTTATTTTTTGTTTTATTTTATTTTTTGTTTTATTTTATTTTATTTTATTTTATTTTATTTTATTTTATTTTATTTTATTTTATTTTATTTTATTTTATTTTATTTTATTTTATTTTATTTTATTTTATTTTATTTTATTTTATTTCATTTCATTTCATTTCATTTCATTTCATTTCCTTTTATTTTATTTTATTTAACAAACAGCAGTACATAATACAATAATCTCAACAATTACTCAATAGGAGTAGCATATACACTACTGCACGTTAACCACAAATTATTATACGAAATAGCTAGCTGTTAAAAGACAATATCGATACAACTTAATCTGTTCTAAATTTATAGTTACATAATATAATATTACAGTTATTAATAGGTTAGAACAGAAAGACAGATACAAAATATATGTACAATAATGGTACATGGGTGGTCTTAATGCAACAAGGCTTTCTCTACCAGTCAAACTTTAGGTTAAAAAACAAGTAGTAGGTGTACAGCAAATAAATAAAATTAAAAGAAGATTCATAATTCCAAAACAAACAATCTAACGAAAGTCGCACAATTCGGTTATGGCTGCTGGTTAATTTTTAATAAGCGATGTAATTGCATAACGTAGCGTCGGGACACGCGTAAATCACTAGCCTGCCGGTCAGCGAGCGAAGCTAATATTTGCATATCGCGATTGATGCGATCCAATCAATACTGCAAATAATGAAAATGTTGTATGAAATCTACAAATAGATTTCACGTGACGCTTGTTATTTTAAATAATTACTTAATGATATTTGGATTTATGCTTTAAAATAAAATTGCTTGCAGCGTTGAGTTCAATAAATTGACGCAGTTATTTGGATGTGGTTATAAATACATGAAATTATAGCATTCCAAAAAGCGCATTTTTTATTTCGCTAAGTAAAGAAAGAGAAAATAAAACGCCCAATTACTTACAGAATCTATTAAAACCATAACTGTAATAGGAAAATATCAAAGCGATACGTTGGAAATAGTTGCAGCTTATCTCTCGCGTGCATGGTTCAATTTCCGGAGAGGGACTACTTCCTACGAGGCCTTTGTGGCTCATCTGCGAATACTACGTGCTGCTTTTGTATTGTAAACTATTTGTTTTATAGACAATCATCTATAATATCGGGAAGACAACGATAGATCGTATGAGTGCTTTGTGCACGCCTTACTTTTTAATATTTCTCCAGACTTGTCGTAAATATGACAAGCGAGTTGTAAAAAAGTTGGTCTCAAGCTCAACGATACCCAGTTTACCCAAATCTGCACAAATTCACCTGATCAAAAATGTATATAGCTACTCAAACACACGCATGAATGTTATTATCCTGCATTTGTTTTCGCCGGAGGGTAGAAAGTATTAGTTTTTGTGCGAATATTTTGCAGGCAATTGTTACGACATAATACCTCCTCAGGAGACTGTCGCTCTCTGTTACCAGCGAGGTTATTAAGGCGGTAGGAGGCAATATTCGTGTCTCATAGGAGTCATAAATATTTTTTATAAGCACGAAGGAAGCGGACGCACAAACAACACCGCACAAAAGCGGCGCAATCAAAATAACACATCGGAGGCGCGCCGTCCAAATTGCTGTGTCAAAGTGTTCTCGTCCTGATTGCTCCATTCTGCTCCCAGAGCAACCTACCATACTTTATTTGCTTTTTGCTTTCTTATCGTTGACACAACGTGCGTCTACGTACTGGACGTGGAAGATCTTTATTTCGATCATTTTAGTAGCTACATAGTGCTGAGATATTACGCGATAGTAAGAAAACGTTAGTATGTGTCGTGTCTTGGTATATTTATTAACAGTGAATAAGAATCATTGATCTAACGTGGATTTAGTTACTCGCCTCATATAACTCAATTTTTTCAATTCAATTTTATTAATTTCACTGGTAGTTATTGTTTGCCGACTGATTAAGCTAACTTGTTATAAAGTGCTACTAAAACACACTGTGGACCAAAAGTTGTCTTGTTTCTGAATATACACCATGTTCCGGACGATATACATAAACTTCGACCGGATGTTCAGAACATGGAAATATGCATTTTTCATTATGGACACATTCATTAATTCTTATATTTATTTTTTGTTAATTTTCATACAAACTAAATACCTTGACGTAAATGACCCAATATGTAAGCCTCTTTATCCGAATTGGCAACGAAAAACAAATGAAATTCAAATAGCATTTGATAGATTTTTAGTTAAGACCCTTTCATACTGCATAGCTCAATTAAATGAAATAACAAATATCATTGTAACGAAACTTTTTAAGTACTACTTCCTTTGTTTGAATTGATTTGTTTAAGCTAGCTTTTGCTAATGTTTATGGAGAACGTGAAGAACACGGTGTATACAGGGTGATTTTTTAAAGTGTGCCTTCATGGCCAAATCCGAAACTATGAGAAATATCGAAAAACTCTTAAAGGAGTCTCGACCCCGATTTTCATGACAGTAAAACTGCATCATGGCATTTTTGAAAAATCGTTGGCATTTCTAGTTAAACATTTTTAATTCAAGCATAAACCGCCTTAAACTTTTACCAATGGCGATCTGCTTTTGATAGTAACTGTGCAACCTGCGTATAATTTGATTTACATAACATAATATTCAATTTGTAGTATTGGAACTGCAAACATAAAGTGAATACATGATGGCGTGTTGCGTTGTGGATGAGCACGTAGGAAGCAGGGCGGCGGTGCCTGGCTGGCTAGTTGCGGGGCGCGCCGCCATCGCGCTCCGCTCGCTCTGACAACGTCGCCCGATCAGCCTAATTCAATTTCTCCTACTCGCTTAACAATTCTCCAGCTAAAACGGCTAAGTAGACGGGTCACGGCACCGGATTTAGTTTATTACGAGCAGCATTAAGTGAGCAATTAATCTGAATCCGTAATGGATGGAACTAGAAACGTAAGCATTCAGACTGTGGCTAACTTCCAACAATAGGTGCCTATTCAAATTTGTGGATTAGCATAGTTAACGAAAGCGGTATCATTGATTGCAACAGATAAATCACATTCACTGGCAGTTTATATAATGCGAATCAATCATTCATGTATATTGTTTTTCACAGTGGTATGCAATAAATCGCAAGAAATGGCTTCGCCTGATTATCAAACTCTCTTATTTTAGGAACACCAATTGTTATCTACTTGAAAAGAACAGTTATAAGGCGACGTATCAACGTGACGATTAAACAAAACACATTGTTTTTCAACATCGGTTTTCTATATCTATGATTTCTACTAGGCAAGCGTGCTCCATCTTCGACCACATTATCACTTACCATCAGGTGAGATAGTTGTCAAACGCGTGCCTATTAATAGTAAGAAAAAAATAAAGTTGAAGAGTGTTTGTTTCAACGCTCTAATTTCCAATTGGTCTGATAGAACAATCGGACCAATCCTAAGACCAATAGGAGCCGAGCAGACGAAGTTGCGCGGGTCAACTAGTTCTTTATAAAACCCTTTTAACCGGTCTATTCTGCCGACGTCTCACCGTGTACACGTACGTAGGCCATGTGAACGACAAGTGAGCTGTCATTCCATCTAGATTACTTGCATTGACAGCTCACCTCGTGATCACTTCGCCCAATCATTCACTTCGACATGTTTACAGAATCGCACTGCTGGTCTTATCGTCATCTCTACATTTAATACTTATACTTAATACACTTAATACTGATACTTATAATCTTATACTAATATACTACTCTGTCAAGAAAGTACCGGGAAAAGATCAATAATACACAAAATGTCTGTTATTCATCCAAATTTATTTTATCACCTTCAAAGTATGCTCCTTTAGAAACGATACACTTGCGCCAACGAATAATCCATTCATCAAAACATTTTTTAAACGCTGCTTCCAGAATTGAGTTCAGTTCTCGCCGCGAATTCTCCTTTATTTCTTCTATCGATTGAAAACGGGTGCCACGAAGTGGTAATTTGAGTTTAGGAAAAAGAAAAAAGTCAGCAGGAGCCATATCTGGTGAATATGGTGGTTGCTGGATGATATTTGTTGAGTGTTTGGTTAAAAATTCGTTCACAATGATAGCCTTGTGCGAAGGCGCATTGTCGTGGTGCAAAATCCAAGAATTTTCTTTCCACAAATCTGGCCTTTTTCGTCGAATTTGCTCTCTTAAACGCCGCATAACGCTCAAATAATATTCTTTATTTACCTTTAGACCTTCCGGTAAGAATTCAGAGTGCACACCACCGCGATAGTCAAAGAAAACAGTCAAGATGACTTTGACTTTTGATCGACTTTGGCGTGGTTTTTTCGGTTTCGGTTCAGTTGGAAGGCGCCACTCCGAAGCTTGTTGACTAGTTTGCATGTCAAACTCGTAAATCCACGTCTCGTCACCAGTAACAATGCGTTTCATGAATGTTGGGTCCGAACTGACTCGTTCTAGCATGTCCTCAGCGACTTTCATGCGATTGAGTTTTTGGAGAAAATTCAGATCTTTTGGGACTAGCCGAGCAGCAACATGTTTCATACCCAAATGATTAGTTAAAATGGTACGGATCGACTCGTGAGATACAGAAAGTTCGGCGGCTATCTCTCTCAGAGTTGAATGGGGATTTTCAGTCACTATTTCCTTCACTTTTGCGATGTTAACTTCAGTTGGAGACGTTGACGGCCTACCAGAGCGAGGCAAATCTTCCATCACATCTCGACCGCTTTTGAACGCTTTGAACCACTCATAAGCACGAGTTTTTGATAAAGTCGATTCACCGTAAGCCTTCTGTAACATTTTCAGTGACTCCGAACACGAAATTCCATTGGCGATGCAAAATTTAAGACAAACTCTTTGTTCGATATTTTTGTCCATTATGAAATTCGCAATACACACTATATATGATATTACTAAAACCAGCACTGTATTTAATATAAATAACAGATGCAACTCAAACTCCGCGCCAAAATGGAAAACAGTTGTGCCAATCTAACAACTACAAAAAATCAAAAATTTGGATTTGGAACCATAAACAAATCATCCATTCCCGATACTTTTTTGACTGAATGTATAAAGCTGAAGAGTTTGTTTGTTTACTTGAACGCGCTAATCTCAGGAACTACTGGTCCGATTTGAAAAATTCTTTCAGTGTTAGATAGCCCATTTATCGAGGAAGGCTATAGGCTATATATCGTCGCTAAGACCACTAGGAGCGGAGCAGTAATGAAAATTGTGACGCAGACGAAGTTGCGCGGGTCAACTTGTTAAATATTAAACTAAAATATCCATTGAAAACCCTTTAATAGTGAAGAGTTTCTCTAGCTATTTTACCATAGCAAAAAAAAATGGAATGTAATACTTAGGTGCATTAAATTTCTCCACACACTCATTGGTGTAACAACTGGTCTTCCTTTAGCAGCTGAAAAGATTGTCTAAATTTATTTTCTTTTCATATGAGCTGAAAGGAATGAGTTTCCGTTTTCCTCAATCGAAATGCGGTGTTCGCAATATTCTCTTCGGTTTCGTTAGAAACAATTTCATTTCGCTCATGGTCCTTTCAGCTCGTATGTAACAATGAGTTTAATCCTATTAAAACGGACACACATTGTGCCAGAATTGTAGCGTGGTGGCTTTGGTCTGTCGCCGGTCGCATCGGCTCCCTGCATCTACTAACCGGAACCAGACCTTAAACAGAATTAAACATGGTTTAATTTCCCTACTGAAGCTACGCTGAAAAAGCTCCGCCTAGTCGAAACACAACTATGCCGGGAGGAAATAAAATAGAAAGGGAAGCGATGCGGGCGTCGGACGAAGCGATTATGCAGTCGAGAATAATGGGCGCCGGTCCACATGCACGTTTTTGTTTGTGGTCTGTGACGCGATTTATACGCGAATTTCTACCGTCGCTGAAGTGAACACTATTCACAATAATTGCTTTGAACAAAATTCCCTCGCACGTGTCTTTTGTTCTAGTCCACATAACTCGTTTTCTAATATAGGAAACATACAATAAAATCGTGGTATTTTTGTGGAACACTTCTACGTCACCTCCGCATAGCTCGCATTTATTTAGAAAAATGATTTTATTTTCAAAAGCATCACTGCTTACAAATACTCCCGGTTTCACCATTCGTTTTTAAACAGGAAGCTCGTAATCTTTAAACTCTACATTTTTGACACTTATTTGTCGTTTTTAATTCTATTTCACTGTCTGGATATATTGTTGCTAGGTATGTAACGAAAATAAAGCATTGGCGCATCGGTGCTGCAAACTCAAATGTTGTTCGTCAAATCTAATAAAGGAGAAAGAGCAAAATGGTCTATGAGCGGCCAACAACGAAATAGGTATTAAATGAAAGTACTATTACTAAGGACTAACTTTTACTATGAACGTAACATTGCAGCTCATTTAGAAAAAAAAATACATATAGGTAAAATACTTAGATAATAAGTGCAAGAAAACGTGCAAACCCATTTTATAAAATACTTATTAACATTAGTTTATGTCTTCAAAAGTATTTCAAAACGTTGTCAGCATACCGTTTACAAGACTCAGCTCAACAATGGGTTTACTACATGGACTACCTGAGTTCGAACGGCCCAATCAGCTTCGAGTGCAAACAAAAGAGCCGAGGTGTGGGGTGCGTGTGCGTCACTCGGCGCAGTCCTTCGCTTACCCTTGTGACGTTGTGTACTGTGCGCTCATCTACGGATTCTTTTTCAAACGTTTTGACCCTGGCTACCCTCTGGACTGTGTTTCTTCCTAACCTGATAACCTGGCTATTAACTCTGAACTTCTGTACGTTTGTGCTTGTGTACTTGGACTCTGGACTTGTGTACGCCAACGGAACATTATTGAAAAATGGCAGAAAATCGACCTATATGTGTTTTGTGCAATCGATCAGTGGTTAATAGAAGAAGGTTAGAAATAACCCATGCTCTTTTTGAGGAAAATGCTGCCAATGCTCAATATATTATTGAAGCTATAGCTCCACAGCAAGTAAGTATTTTTAGACTATTTTTTGGTTGTTTTTACCCGTATGTACGCACCCTATAGCGGTGATGGCCTCATAATATTGTGTCACGATGTGCATATGCGACACATCGTTGGGTGAAGTGTGGGCTCTTTATTGAAAGTCCACGTTACAGTTTTGATTGTATTTTTATGTACGTCCTTTTAGTGAATTATGTTATTTCCTTAAGCGTATGGTTCTTTTCTAACAATACTTAAGTTATAGTCAAAACAGATCTTCTCTCTCTTTTACACACATAGTGCATATGGAAACAGAGCCAACGTTATCTAGCTTCGAAATATAATAGAGGCCAACCACTCATTAACAATGCGTATGAGCATGACTCATTCGTCACGTTGAAAAAGAGCTCGGCATGTTCTACTATACAACACATGATTTAACTGAAACTGCTGTGAGTTTTAAATACTATGTTATAAACTATTTTCCTTTTCAGGTTGAATACAACGGCCGAGAATACGTTTGTCGACCCTGTTGGCAACGAGCTCAACGGGCTGTGCAGCCAAACAATAACCCTGCCCCGCACGAATGTGTTCTTCAAGTGGAAGAATATTCACGAGTGCCTAGCACCTCGGCAAACTGTATGTTTGACAGATGCCGTAGTGTTTCACGTCGTCGAATGCCTGAGAATGTAAGGATTACTCTTATGTTACATTCTAACTTATTCATACCAGACAGTGCCAGAATATGTGATGCACATTTAACATCAAATGATTGGGAAGAGCTCATTGATAGTCCAAATCTCAGACATGATTTTAACAGCTCTCATTTTGTGCAAATACTAGAGCTTTTTAAAAAAGCAGGCCAATAGAACTAGGCTGGTAACTCTATGCCGCTGGGTAGTGGAAGTTATAAATGGCAGGTTCAAGCGAGATTTCAAATTGTTTAGGCAAGAATATTTTAATCGCGCCTTAAGTCACATGTTTGAGGACTTTCAAAACGCAGCGGCACTCATCAATGCGTTCCAAACACCAATACAAGATAGTATTCATGCATCATCGTTCGTAAATATAATTAATGAACGTTTTGAAATACCGAACCTCTTAGCGGACTATGTTATCCGTCATAACATAAATAGACAGAGGGCATCATTTGAAAGACTCAGCAGCGACCAACCTATTTTTGAAGACTTTCCGGTTTTTTCTGAAGAAGACCTAATTCTGTTTGCACTTGGCACATACCAAATCAAGTTGGCTCGCAGCTACTACGCTGAACACTTAATTGAAGGCTTATACAATATCGAAGTATACCGGGAGCGACAAATAAGTCAGCTCAGAGATTTTATTGAAGAAGAAGATATTTGGTTATTACGTGTGCGAATACAATCTAGACATGTAAGGTCCAGAATATATTATTCTTATATTGTAATTAACCGACAAAGACAAAATAGAGAAGCAATTGCTCATTATTATTGCAGTTGTTTGAGTGGAAGGCGCACAATCGGTTGTTGCGCACACGTTATGTGTGTAGTGTGGTATCTGGCATGGGCTAGACATCAAGACGAGGATATTTTATTACCGGCATCAGAACTCAGTGCTATTATTGTACATTAAATGTATGAATGTGGACGAGGCAAAAGGAGTATGTAAGGATCGTAGCAAGTGGCGTTCTGTGGTTTCTGCCTACCCCCATGGGAAAAGGGCGTGAGTTTATGTATGTAAATGTATGTAAAATAAATGTATTGAAGTAAACAAGTCATTTTATTTTATTTCCTTATTTTTAAGACTAAATCTTAGTAATTAATACGCTAAATCACAGGCTTACATATCTAAAATAAAAATGTATTTAGTTCCATTAATAATGACACTACAGATATAAAACTTCTTGAACCCGTTATTGTAGGGTGATATTAAACCAAAAAAAAATAAAATGTTCCTGGCCGCTGATAGACCAAGTGCCGTACGATTTTGCCCATTCTCCTTTATTACTAATGCCCGTTTTTATGAAGTTTGGTGTTGAAATAAGCTAAAGTAAGGGTCTCCGCGTCAGGAAATATGTATGTTTATATGTAAGCTTTGAAGTTAAATAGCAAATCTACACAGTTCAGTCATATCAGTGTTCTTTGATCATGAAAAAAAAAGGATTCTAATGGAACTTGAATCAGTGAAACGCTTTCTGAACAAACAACAGCTGGAAGGCAGCGACTTATTTCTTTCACCGGGGCTGCAACACTACCGGGGGCTACCATTTTAGAGTAGCTACTGTTATTGCAATCTCCTCGCTTTACTGCGTTTGTTTTCTTCTAAAAGGTTTTCTTTGGCATCGGTACTTTCGGTAGGTATCTGTTTAATCCGAGGTTGGTCTGTGAGCGTAACTTTTAATAGCCTTATCAGTACTCGAGCAGACCGCGTTCTCTATCTCCGGCGCGCCCCTACTACAGATCCCGGCGCTGCCGAGCTTTCATCAACCTTTATTAACCACTGCAAACACAGAACACCGCTTCGTCTTATCTCTTTTTCTGCTGAACTCGATAAAATCTAAACTCAATCACGCTAGTTATCACTGTATTGTTTTTATCTTGATTAATCACCCAATCAACCTGTTTACAGAGTTCAAACTCAGGTTTTTCTTAAGATAATAAGCAAAGGTGATTTGTTTAAAATTTGCATTTTTAATAGGAAAGAACAAGTTATGATGCTGTTAAAAATACTAAGACTATGTAAACTGCTTATTGTTTTCAGAATGCTAAGCAAGTGTGTTAGTTAATTAGGTAGTACTTTAAGTACCTGTAATCATAACTAAACATAAATTTATTTATTGTTGACACGTACCTACTCGAAACCAGTATAGAGCATCATACTCGTAGCACAACGACGCTGCTGCACTGTCAGTGTCACAAACTTAACGGAGCGTGCATTGTGATTTTTGTCCGTCTGTTTGTGCACGGACCACTTTTGGTGTTTACGGTATTGATAAAAGAGTTCACTGCCGTTAAATCTGTCGTAAATAATAAAAATTTACATTTATTGGTCGTCGTCAGTGCCATAAATTTATTGCGAGCGAGCTGCCAACGACATTTTGAGTGAATATCTGGTGCTATTATACCAGGAATAGTGGTGTTTCGTGAACTCACCGATGTGCATTAATTGAAATCACCAGTCAATTAAAGTCGGTGCCGGCAGTGAGCGCTGCGATGTCGTTGCTCTCTGCACGCCAATTATTGTCATTTGTTCAGCCATCCACTCGTGTACACCCTTCGGTCACGCGGCACGATACTCCCGTGTGACGTCACACGACACATGTACGCATCTAACTGCCTGTGTCAACTGGCCACGCTGATCAATTTGTCACGATAAAAATCAAAACGTTTGTTTGTTGTTAGCTTGTAAAAATATTTTTACTAACACCCGTTGCATAATCAAAATAACAACGACGGAATTTCATGCAAACAAGAAACAAAACTTTGCACTCTCGGCGGCATGTAAGTAGGTGTGTAAGTCCAATAATTCAAGGGGAGCGGGTGGTCGTAATGTTGGAAATTTCCAGGGCACTCCGAAAAGTTGGGATCTTCGGGGTCCAGTGAACTAGTGACGCTCTCTGAAATATTTATGTTCCTAAGTGCTTTAAATTTTACTATGCTTGGTTGCTACCTTAATTAATACTTATGATAGCAAAAAGTAATCAAGACTCACGATAAAAACACAGATAACGATTAAAAGTTCAGATTAGTATAGCTTGTTGCCAGTGTGCGAAGTTTGTCATTGCACTCGAAGCGGAACTTCGAAAAGGCAAGGGCGATAGGAACCAAGAGTGAAATGGGGAATGCTCACGTGTATCTACTTTTACTTCTCCTACATTTCGTTTTAATATACTTGCAGGATAAAAATAAATAACATTTCAATTGAACAATTTTCGATAACCCTTACTATTATACGAGAAGGGATGACTCGCTGACTTTTCATTAACCGTCACTGGCAACATAATGTGAACTACACAAACTAGCTTAAGATCCTGGTGGTCCTGCTGTAAATATCTGGGAAATTTGTCGAGCGCTGGTGTCTATTCGCTATTGTATGGAAACAAGTATCGGTTTAACGGATAATGTAATAAGTTTAGGTGGTCGGGCGCTCGCTCGGAGGTAGCTCACAGTGAAGCGGCGCAGATACAATGGAGCGATGGCGCGACGACGACGGAACCGGATAGCGCCTATTGCCGGCGCACTCGGTGCCGATAAGAGCCGCCGAGGCGGTCGCGCCGCGCCGCGCCGCTGCCGACGCCTGCCCCTGATTTATGTACGACGTGTCTCCTTTTTAATGAGTCCGTAAGAAGATATCTCCCTGAACACCACAATAAATTTCCGAGCTGTGACTTGCCAAAATGTTTCAACGTCGATATCTGCAAACAAACCCAGTCCCATTCCGTTAATCTGCCGAAGCGAAGAACGTATCGCGTATATAAGTCGTGCTTATCTCGGGTAATGGCCGCCTATCTAGTTGATCTGCCAGTTTTATTTATAGCCATGTTTTCCTTTACGCGCTCCTTCCAATTTGTGGAGAGTGAAAGGGATTGTTATGAGGCTGCCATGTTTCATAGCAATAAACATGTGTATCCAAAATAACGACATTAACTATTTTTCTTTTAGGTGCTTTTGTTACAAAATTCTTGTGACGATTGTTTCCCTTCCCTATTGTTTGGGTTGTTTTCACTTCTCCTGAAGCGATTTATAACAGCAGGTACCATGAAACAGAGCGCCGAAAAAATCCTAAGTTAATAAATTGTAGACGTCTAATAAGCGATATTTTTTCGTAAAATGGCTTCTAATGTTGTATGTACTACCTATAGGTATTTTAACCATTAAATTAACTAGTTTTTCCGTTTTAGAAAGTGAATTGGAGATATTTTATTGCTATTTATTATTAACTACTTATTTATAATGTTGAAATTAAAAATAGTGATGTTTTAAGTCGGGGGTTTTAAAATTATTTATCATATTTAAATGACGTTTTAATCGCCGTGGGTTTTTCAAAATTTTCAATTTTGCTTTTTATTTCAAACTTTTTAGAGAGCATGGGTATTATGTACATTGTATGACATATTGATATAGTTTATTTACATTACTGGAAACCGCATCAAAATCGAACTAGTAGTTTTGCACAAACAAATGTTTACTGTACCCCCTGGTGAGTTGTCACCGTAACACCTATCTAAGAACATGCACCAATCAAAACTAAACCCATAACTGAATACAGCATCAAATTCGGAGTAGTTTTGGAGATAAAGGGCAACATTAAATAGCACAAAAAATGTTTACTGCAGTACCCCTGGTATGTTTGACTATTTTAGAATATGCATCAATCAAACCTAAACCTATCTCTGAAAACCGCATCAAAATCGGACTGGTAGTTTTTTAGATAAATGGCAACATTAGTTTGCACAAACAAACAAACATCCTCTTACCCCAAACGCATAAACCGTTTCCGTATCGTCGCGGGTAAAGATTTTTTTCCAGTTTTCTAAAATATTATAATTTTTTGGAAAAATATAAATAACATATTTTCAATTTAATTTAACTTGGTAACCTAAATCTGGAAAAAGAACTGACTTTGATGGCCTCTCATGTCTTTATTTTCTGCAACTTTAAGTGGTCAAATGCGTTCCTATAAATAGTAAAAAGAATAGCTTAAAAAGCCCACATTCTAGGGTAGGAAATATTTCTTATTCACACTCTCCCTTGCCTTGAACGGAAGCCCACTAAAAAAAATGCAATTAGGCTGTGTCAATGAGATACACAAATAGGGCTAATATAAAAACTATAGCTTCTTCGGTTTTCTAGTAGGGACAGACGGATTGTCTATTTAATTTTGTACTTCCTTTTTACTATCCTTTGCCCACTGCTGGGCAAAATCCTCCCCCAAATGCATCCAGGTAGTCTTTTTCCACGCTGTCTTGAGCCAGTCCTCATGCTAGGCATCCAAAACATCTCGCCTGCTCTTTTTAGGCCGGCTTCGATGGTGGCTTACGTCTCCAGGAAAATCAATGAATGGCTGCTGGTTGAACAAACATGGCTTTATTGTGTTTCGATTTAAACCTATTTATTTTAAATTTACTTAACGTTATCAGGGTTTGTTACGTAACATCCTATTATACGTAAATTTGTAAAAACCACAAAAAAGTTTTATCTTAACACAATAAACTTTTTTATTCTTAACAGTTCATAATCATTGTCGGCTACACAGCACTTGTTGAAACTTGTAGATACCAAAATATTAATGTTTCGCTCATCATAATCGTCGAAACATCTACATAAGTAGTATTCGTGATGAGTTCACGACAAATTATCCATATTTCTCTACTTTATTTAGGTGAATTAACTAGTCTCGTTCATTACCTACGCAGTCTATTTGATAATAGCGAGAGACAAAAATGTAGATGTGGTAAATCTGACTATTAAAAAAACATAAGTGATTTTTCCAACAATATTAAAACCTAGGAAAAGTGAATGCACTTATAAAAATAAAACCTATTAGCATAATTATCAGGCAAGATTTTATTCAGGTATCGTAACGGAGGCACCATATTAAAAAAAAGCGTAGCCCGTCATGAGTATCAAAGAAAGTCAAATTGAAAAGGCTCCTTCTAGGTAAGCTCGCTTCATCGTAGACTTTGTCTCTGTCATCTCTGACCTAGACTAGAGTGAAGAGCAAACCCTTCTCAAATAAAAAAATAATTAATGCCTTTGGGGTTAAACGTTCACTATTTGAATTTTTGTTTACAAACTGGTACAGCCTGTCTTTCCGAGAAAAGCTTGAAATGAAAAAAACCAGTAGCTATATCCCGAATGACAGTTTCTCACATTTCACGAATATACTGTCTTAAATGATCATCTTTTAAACGATAACGCAATGACGTAAATAATGAAGAAAATTCTAGCCAATATTCAAAAATTCTGTGACTCATGAACATTTACGCAGTAACAATGTTATTCATAGAAAATTTTGTATTATAGTATGTTGAATACTGTAGGTCATTAATAAAGCGGTTTTAAACAAAAATGCCCTGGGAAGCCTGAAAAACGAAGGGCGGGGCGGGTTAAAACACAGAGCGGTGGTTGCGTGCCCCCTCGTTACGGGCACCGGCGGCGTCCGCGCTCGTTCTGTGTAAGTAGTGCGTTCATCCTGTTAAATTTATTGCCGCTTTTATATCAGCCGTTACAGAGAGGTCCCCTTTCGTCCGTATCGGGCCGCGCGGAGCCCAGCTTAGTGAAGTCGCAATTACGTTTTACCGGCTTTGAGTCCAACGGAGGCGACTTTTGCCGTCCATCGAATCGTAATGGAATTAGCGTTTCAGTGCTCTTTTAATTTGTCTTCTATCCTTGTACTAAACGAATCTTCTACCTGAACTGTTTGCTCTCGTCGTAACACATTTCTGATGAACAAGCTATTTATCTAATTCGTAATCTATTTGTGTTTATTTATACTAGATGTGCTCGTATTCGTGTAGAGTACAAATTGTATCTCATTGGCATTCAAGTCATTCTCATTCGTCTGCTGATAATGCGTCTGATGTTATTTTGAAACAACCTTTATACTCTCTCAGCTAACGATGAAATGTAATATAACAATCTTATACTGCTACTGTTTTGAACAAGGCGTCGCACATTTTAGTAAAACAATTAATACATTTGTGTTCAAACCCGTTCAGTTGATTTTGGGTCAACATGCGTTGCGTAGCAGGCACGTAGCAATAGTGCTACGAACGTAGCACTATTGCTACGCGCTGTTTCGCCAGTGTACTAGAGCTTGACTTGTTTTACTTTTATAACTCTATCTATTTTGAATTTGATGGTTAAGTAAAACGTGTAACACATTTGAAAATATATTCCTTTTGTGTTAAACTTCCTATACCACTTTTAAAAATCCTGTATACGATCATATTCAGTTCGTGAATATTAATGTCGTGAATTAAAAAAAAAATTAAAGACAGTGAGTCAAAAAAACCTCTCAAACGTAAAGCAAATATATATTGATCCTTTTAGTTTAGAGAAAAAGATACACAGTAAACGTATTACACTTTTCTTTTTGGTCGGGTGTTAAACAAGTCAAGACAGCGCTCGTAAGTTAATACTTCTTTATAAACGAGTTCTTGAGTCTCAACAAATTGCAATAGATGTTGTGCATTAAAAATAAGTCAGACGTCACCTGTAGAGAGAGCACGGCGCGCGGCTCATCTAACTTGCATGTGCCGGCACCCGGCGCCGCTCGCCTCACGCCGTGCATCTCATTACCGCCTGACACCTAGCAACGGCACAATATGGCTCACGTGCCGATTGACTGCACTTTTTTCACGTACCTGAAATAGACTTTCCATGGCACTGTATTGTCATTACCTTTAAAATGATGACTTAGTATACAAATTCCCGAAGTGATTAAACCGTATAATATTTTATACCAAACAATATATTCACGATGTGCCTTTGAAGAATCTATCTTAAGTGGGTGATAGACGTATGAACTTACAGTACGCGGTTTTCAAGATCGCGAACTTACTCGGCTCGACGTCGGTGACACACGTGAAAGCTTGCTCATTACTCTGGTACCAGGGGAACCGCGATGTCGTCAATGAAGGAAACTTTTTGCTATTCAGGAATAATATTTTAGTATAGCCAAACAGGATACTTGAATGAGAGAAGCAATTTTACATTGAATAGCAGTTGACTTTAGTGCCATAACTTTGGTACATAATACTTGGTCGACTCCCGAACCTGTTACAATCGTGTTCCTGAAACAATCAAGAATTCTGTTAATAGTTAGTGTGAACAGCTTCGAAAATCAGTAATTTTTGCAACACAATAGCACTCGACGTTTCGCAAAATAAAGTAATGGCTCGCGGCCCGCGGTGTTGACAGACATGCGACCGAGGCGAGCTACGAGCAAAATTTCAAACCTGTTGGATCGCCAAAGAACTTACTAATCAAGCCACATGCACGCGTACTTGCTCGTTCGTCTAAAACCCACTTTAGAGGACGAGTATCGAAGCAAAAGATTGTCCCAAGCTGAAAGTCGAGAAGTCGAATCAGGATATTACCCATAAATTTGAACGGTGATAGGTAGGTATATTGTTACCTCGCCTAAAATTTAATATTGACGTGTGCATTGTTAACAACCAGCAGCCGGGACGGGCGAGGTCGGAACTCGCTTTGGATGAGGCAATTTTATGGGTTTATTGAAAGATAGTCGTCTTCGGCGTACAACCCTAAGTGATGAGATCCGGCCGAACCCCGGCCTTCATAACGTTTGTAATACCATTTTACGACCAGCTTAGGACGTAACTTATACATATTTTGAATAACTTTACGCGCTGCTTAGAAAAGAATTACTACAACCCGCCCCACCGAGATAGGCTTATATATTATACAACGTACTTTACGACGGAGGTGTTCGCTGACAGTGATGATGTTCATTTGCATTCAAATACGAATATTGCCTATAAAAAGAGAAACATATACGGTACAAAAAGACTGCCTGGGTAACTTAATGAGTTAGTAATATACCTATTTAGAAACCTACTTTCACGAACAAAACTCAATGATAATAAAGCCTGTAATAAAATAAATTAAATATCAAAAGCACCAATATTCACTGAGCACACCCAGTTGCGTCACTCTCAGATTTTATCTTAACAAAATAACCCCAAGGTGGGACCGCTACGCACAAACGTCGCACTTACCAGCAAAACGACCTCAACTCTAATACATGTTTCGCGTGTTCCCCTCCCGGTGTGTATAATAAAAGAAACATTTTTGTAACAGTTCCATTTTAGCCAAACTATGTTTGTACGTATTGAGTAGAAATCGTACGGGTCAGCACACGTGTTCCGCACATACAATCAGCCGTTAGGGCACGCCCTGACACCCCTAAAACGATTTGATTAAACTCATAAAACTCGAGGTAGCTTTCTACCGCCGCCGCCGCCGCCACCGGTGGACGCGCGGCCCTGATACCAAACTTGAAGTTATATGAGCCCTTCCCCGCGACCGCCTGCCTGAACCTCCGCTCCACCAACCACCTTTTAATAACACAGTCGAGTGCTTTCACCACCACGATTAAGATGACTGTGAATAATTACATTTCCAACTCTTTTTGTTTTTACCTGGAACAAGCTAACCGTGCTAAGGCAGTGTTAAGAAAATGGTGTAACATTCTGCAGCCTTTTCTATATGAAAGAAAATCAGTGAGTTAACAGGAGGAACAACATTATATCACCTACTAGTAGCTTCTACCAAGCTATCTTACTACAAGCTTTGTGCCGTATGTGCTTGTGAAATAGTAAAGCATTATCAAATATGTCAAGTTTACTTGGTTAGCTGTTTGTTTTTTTATCTGACACTACGTTATTTTCGGCCTGCAAATACTTCATGATCATTAACGGGTGTCACTGACATAACTGATAATACTAATTCCTTCATTACGTACAAAAAAAAATTGTAAATGTGTGTTGTGTGTGTCAGATTCAAGTCCTTGGCATAGGGCAGGATTTGAATCTGACACACGCAACGGTTTTTTTTTTGTGATAAATTTTTGAATGAACAAAAATTATGGAACTCGCGTCATCGATACCGAAAGCTTTCCATGAGCTCGATACAATTCACAAGTAACTTACTTTTCACTTCTATCGGCAGTCCCCAAAGACATGCGGAGCACCGCATGCTTTTTTTAAATTTGTGATGGGTTTGCTCTTGACTCTAGTCTAGATCATAGATGACAGAGACATAGAGATGGAGCGAGCTTACCCTGAAGGAGACTGTTCACTCAAACTTTGAAGAGATTAGGGTTGTAAGCGTTTGGAAACACAGACGCAGGCAGAGAGTTCTACTCCTTTGCTGTGCGCATTACAAAAGACGTTTGGAAACGCTTAGTGCGAATTGGTGGAATAGCAAAAAGGTAGGGATGGTAAGTTGCAGTGCGTCTGGATATCCGATGGTAGAAGGGGGCCGGTGGGGTGAGGTCGTCGAGTTCTGCTGGACAGTGCCGTCTGGTTGCTATTTGAAGATTGAAGCCTTAAAAAGTAAAAACTAAAATGCTGGTTGTTTTTGCTGTATCGTTTTACGTAAACACATGCGTGCCCTGCCTCTTTATTGGATGTTGTTACCAAGTATCGAATCCCAGAGCTTACGGTGCTGGCGCGTGCACGTCAAACTTCGCTAACCGCCCTTAAGAAAGTTGGTAAAGTTGCCTCCTGTCGGAGATGTGCTATGCCGTGCGCCCTCGCGACGTTGCCGACCTCGTGTAAACTGTAATCCCGCAGATGATGCTAGGATTTAGCAGCTTTATATTACCTCCGCTAGAAGTTCTTTGATAAACTTTGCCTTACCAACCAAAGATACAGATCAAACATTTATCACTTCTTTATATTTCCGAATCAAATTAATCTTCTGTGCTTTATTATTCGATCAACGTGTTCAAAAGCATTGAAATTAGCAACTTAGATTTGTATCGCGTGAGCTGAGCACGGCGATGTAAAAGCCGCGGATGGCTCAAGGATCCGCGTCCTCGCACTCCAGTGCGCGTGAATGGCGCTCGCGTCGTATTATCAACCGTCACTTCGCTCGACAGGTGTCGCCTTCAGCCAACTCGAGAGTAAATTACTAGCTTCGAAGTCGCTGAATCAACCCGACTCCTTAATCGATTTTCAAACCACTCGCCTAGGAGCTTGAGACACAAATTAATATAAATGACTACCGCAAAATTGAAGACCGCATCGATGCAGTTTCATCTTATTATTATTCTTGGCTTAATTTAAATTCAGTCAGTAGGATAAACTAAGTTTTAAATAAATAATTCTTCCCTACTAGTTTATAATCAAATACTAAAACGTCGCATAGAATTAACTAAATGTATTTAAATATCTCTGTATGTTCGTGTAGCAGTTGAATAGCAACATCTTGCATGCTAAGCGCGAGCTACGAGCTCGTTTTCGTATTTAAATAGGGAAATGGGAAACAGACGCGGTGAGTCGACGAAGCACTGGTGCCGTGGTATTGTTTTAATTAAAGTAATTGGAGGAGGCACGTTGAGAGCCGCCGCTCGGTTGGCATGATCTGTGCCTTGAGGATTTACACCAATTTAAGACCGAACCCAGCCAGGCGTCAATTAACGGTACGAGTCCTACTCAATCGCATAACTGTGTACGATTTATCTTCGTACGTATTATGACGATTTGAATGTATCTATATGTCTTATTTATACTATACAGGGTGATTGTTTAAGTGAGCCTTCAGGACCTAATCTGAAACTAGAAGGAATATCGAAAAACACTGAAAGGAGTCTCGAGCCCGATTTGGCCTTGAAGGCACACTTAAAAAATTCTTCCTGTATATTACTAAAATGTTACTGCGATTAAAGAAATATAGATATGTAGCAGGACACAAATGTAATGTAGCTAAAAAACTCAGAATCTTAGTCATATTGTATATCTATATTTATTTCCACAACAGTAGCTTTCTTTAGTTTTTTTTTTTTTTTTCTGGACGACAAATGTAGCGGTGGAATATGAGAAACGAAACGAAAGAAACTGACACTAACAAAAAAGCAACCAAAGATAAACGGAAGCGGACTCGCTCATAGAGAAAAGTAGACAGTAGACGCTCTGTGCAACAGAAAACTTTGCGGGAGTCACTCTTTAGCTATCTATAACGTAGGGACGGAAATCTTTGTTAACAAATAACGTTCATTTTATGTAACTAAATATGAACTTTGTTTCATTACGCACTTAATTACTTAAAAGATCTGCACACTGTGATTTTCTAACATTAACTTAATGTTGTTCTTAGACGAACCTTTCAAGAACGTCGCCACCTTTTGTCTGTAATCAGGCAAATGTTCTATTTTCGTAGCAAAGCTCGGATTAACCCTTCGCCAAGAGCGCGTTTGTACAAGTTTCCTTAAAGTAATTAAAGGTTCAAGCAATTTGAACTCTGAAATTAAAATTCATAATCTATTTATCCGCAAGGGTATCTTTAAAAGAACTTTGTAATCCAAGTCATAGGTTATGTCATTCAGATAAAAAGAAAGAAAATTCCAAAATTGTTTGATTAGTTTAAAAACTAAACGCTATAAGCGCCACAACGTACAACAGACATATGAATCTTTGTAGAGCTAACATGTGTTTTTCCAACCGCACCGATGGGAGAGCGCGCATCGCCGAAAACAGTGAATAATGCAAAGGCCTTACGAATCGGATCATATTTTTTCAGAGAAATGTGGAATCGCGAAGTGGCAAAACAGAATTTAATATTCGTAAAAGGGTTGACGTCGGGATAGGGGCAGCGCGGCAGTTGACGCGTGCCTGCTCTAGGAGTTTTTTTGGCTACTTTCCAAAATCAATATCTTCGGATACACAGGCCGTCGCGCATTTTGCACTAATCTTACCGAAAAGACACCGTGCACCAGACTTTGGAGATAAGTAGCTGACAACGTTATTTCCCATAGAACAGCATTATGAATTTTCTTTTACTATTTAGTTTATTTAACTTATTCAATGCGTATATTATATTAATACAGCAAATTAAAATACCTTTGAAAATTATACGGAGTGGCGTATCATATAAAAGTGATTTTTTTAGGGTTCTGTACCCGAAGGGTAACCAACGGAACCCTATTAGGTACTAAGCCTCCCCTGTCCGTCCGTCCGTCTGTCTGTCAGCGGGCTGTATCTCAAGAACCGTTATAGATAGAGAGTTGAAAAATTCACAGATTGTGTATTTCTATTGCCGCTATAACACAAATAATAAAAATTAAGGTTTATGGTACGGAACCCTTCGTGTGCAAGTCCGACTCGCACTTAGCCGGTTGTCTAAAAATATAATCTAAAAAATAGTAGGTATTGTTTTTATTCAAAACTAAATACTTTAATATGTTCAACTTTTGGCGAAAAATATCTCGACACTATCCTACAACATTCTACAACAAAGAAGTGAATGTCTAGTAGTACGTTCAAATTCTTTTTTAAAGAAGAACAAGGGTTCAGGGCAAATATCATTATCGTACGACCAAAATATCACGTCGAAATGAAAACGCTCGAGGACACGTGAATGAATAATACATGAAAAATAAATCTTTCTAAAGACTTTTCTTTTTCTGAGTGGAATTTACAGTGCGTAAATATTATCTACCGTAAGATGAACACAATAGGAACTGCTTTACTGGTGTAGACTAAGGACTAAGTATCTGTCTTAGCTTGGGACATTGGAACTTAGAACCAGGTTAGATGTCCTGAAGAGGTCCTACATTGATAGATATTTAACCGTGTTGAGACAGAAAGACAATACCTACTATGTACTATAATATACGTGGACATTACTTCAAAAACCCTTTTTTACAAAGTCTGTAAAGTAATTGATAAATGATTGACATGCAATCATAAGCACAGGTAATAAGTGAAGCTACTCTTTTTAAATGAAATTAACACAGTTAGCGTGGAAGTGGGTAGGCGGCGGAGTGGGCGCAGTCGGGTGCGAAGCGATGCGCCGTGCTCGAGAGCTCGGTTCATTTAAAGGCACTTGTCTGTAATTGCAGAGCGACTAAGACTTTACCCTGACTGAACGGCAGGCGTTATCGAATAAAAAAAGTTTTAATGGTATGCCTTTGTCGAACCTTTATAGGCTTCGAAAAACTTATCTCGACCTACTTCCATCTTCACAGTTTTATAACCATCAAGTCCTAACACGCAATGTAGGTACTCGTATATCTGCTATGAATTTGTTTACGATTCCGTCCTTCACCACCAATGCGGTGCTTGCGCTTGAATTAGAAACGAAATAATCACATCAGATGTTTTTAGGTGAATGTGTCTTGAAGGAATGCACTCGGGAAGGATACTTTTAATAAAAAATCCAGATAGCGGTTGCAATTTCGTCGGAAACGCAATAAATAGCTCGGGCGGCGCCGCTTGACCCACTTCCTGTTACATGCCGAAACGCCTGCGATTTAATCGCACCCTGCCTCACTCCATCCTTCCGTCGAGACCCCACACGCTTCGCTTCTTTACCCCATAATTATTAAATCCATTCCGAGTTCGCCAAGAAAGGAGCACACCCAAATAAAAAGCGCTACCGGACCTACTGAACCATGCACATTAACATCAATAGCTGGTTCGAAATGTATTTTAGGGCAAGTTTACACAACATTTGTAAGATCTTTCATGCAAACCAAACCACATAATACCTGTCGCAAAACATTCGTGGACGCAGAAAAGCGTAAACAACCTTATGAATTCATAGTTATTTATACTTTCGTTGATCAAAAGGCACTATGACATTGTTTTATCTACAGCCATAAAAGTTAGATACGTTTGAAAGCACATGGCATCTTAAACAATTTTCACAGTGAATCATGTCGTTCAGATTCGCAGTATCAATGCTTTTTTATTCAGTGGCGAATGCAACATCGTGTAGCCGCCACCCTGTTCACGTTTTCGGTTGAGTTCACATGGTGGCAAGTGCGGGCGCGGGCGGGCGGCGGCGGCGCGAGCGTCGCATCTGATAGCGAAGCGGAAATTGCGCGGCGCGTCGCGTGCGCCGCCGCGTGTCCGTGACGTGCACTCTATTCGCTTTATTTCGCTTTGCTACTCTCCTCGTACGCCTCCAAAATCTTTTATACTGCTGGATTCCGAGCACTCCTTTTGATACATTTTACTTTGAGTTTCTATCGAAATAAGTTTTGTCACACAGAAATAAGTTACAAGTCACCGTTTAAATGTAGAAGTTCCGAGTCGATTATTTACGGAGACTTCTTTTGATTCCTGATCAGATAAAAATATATTTTTTAAAGCTACTTTTGTAAAACTATGTACCTGCCTGCTTGAACCTAATACGAGTATGGACAAGGAGAAGCATCTAATAAGTCACTTTTCATGAGAATATTCCCACACAAAGACATCATAAGTAGGAAGCGAGCTTGTCTCAATATGAAGTTGATACGGGCTCGTGTGTGTTTTGTCAATGTCGCGCTCATAACAAAGCAGACGTGAGTACGCTCAAATATTTTTGTGAAACTTTCATGAATATATTAGCCGTAAATGTGACTAAAGGAATCTATTTCCTCTACTGAACCGTGCGCAACGTCGCCCGCAATGTACGCTTTCGAACACATAAACACTTTGAGGGTCCCATAATGCTAAAACTACATCCGCATCTAAAAGAACTAAAAACACTATCGTATCTTCACAAATAACATACATAGAAATGATCACCAGTGTTGTATAGCTGTATTTTGTTGAAGGTCGCAAAAGAACAGAAATAAAAAGCTGAAAACCTAATTATTATTCAAGTATTCTAGCAACACGCTCACACGCTAACTCCCGTTTTCGTCATCGGGACTCCTAGCGCTCGTAAAACACAAGTTGCACCATTATATTTTACGACAGCAACGAATGTCAAGTTTTCAAAAACACGCCTGTCGCCTACCGCCGTGGCATTTGTTCGTTATATCAGCTACAAAACAAGTGATGCTATATTTTGGAAAACCGGCTAGTTCAATTAAACTAACTTGGTTTCGGTAATTTAATGCCATGCTGAACCTTGATTTTGATTTTTGATATTTTTTTGAAAATGCTCTCTGAATATGAGCAGAAACTAACTAAGTTTTTAAACAGTAGACATAAAATGTTGGCTATATTTTAAGTGAAAATGATACGGACTGTCAGCGACAATTCTTACTACAAGTATTTGGATATTTTTATGTAGCAGTATAATTGGGAGCATCGAATCGTTTCTAAAACCTTAGATCGTTAATACGGTTTTTGGTTTACTGGGAAACAAGAAAGAATTTAGTTATCATACAAGCTTTTATCAGAATTGTTGCAAATATAGAGGGAAAAGTAATAAATTAACTTTTATCACAACATCCAGCTGCTGTATCTAAAAAGTTTAATTTAAATGTGTCTTTACTATTTGTAGCTCTCTTTACTTTCAAAATAAAAAAAATATTTTTCGCCGCACGTAGGTGAGTTTTCATCACAGTATCAAAAACTTGGAGAGATTATTTAATTCCTAAGTTAATAATACTCGTTTCTCTCTACATAATACTTTTGAAAGTAAGATACTCTTTAAGGATAAAAATGTTTTTTTTTTAATGTTACCTTCAATAATAAGCTGCGGTTGTATTTTTGGTGAGCTATTAATCTTTTTGACCGTGCTATCATGTATGTTTCTAGATTTGTGGTAAGCGTTTGAACAGCTGCCGTAAACAAACACCGTCGGTTTGAAAGAGCAGTGAGAATTGCCAGCTGGTAAGCTTGCTTCAGACGCGCTCTAACCAGATCAGGGGGCGGTCGTGTTTTACGTATATTGTCCAAGTCTTGTCTCATCTTCTGTATAAATACGCATATAGTAAATATGTCTACTACTTTTTTACATGAAGTCAGGAAGAAAGGATACGCATACAATTAAAGACCTTATTCAGGCTCCAGTTCAGGCTCAAGACAAAATGACATTCTATAAACGATAACAATTGGCAAAAAATCGAAATTAATGAAATAGACGAGCGGAAACGGAATGTCACTTGTTGTAAACCTCTTGTTACTTTTCAGTTGATTTCTTTAGTTCCAAATTTTTCAGTCTTTTTGACATATTTTACATCGTGTGTATTTCATACAAACTTGTCTTTATTCTTGGAAAGTAATTAACCGATTTTAATAAAACTTGTTTTGCAATAATACGCATGGCACATGGTCTAAAAAGTTAGGGCCATTTATTTAGAAAGATTTCAGAAAGAAAGAGATGGAATTTTCCACGTGTGTATGTTACTGTAAAAGCTCGAACTACGGTAAATCCTAAGATTTAAGAGTAAGTCTTAGGATTTACCGACATGAGTTCGTAAATGGAAGGATTTATGAAAATGGGACGCTTTTTTCGAGCTTTTACCATTAAAATTTAGTACATGCTAGGTTTTACCACTGACGGCCGGTGTAATGGGATGTTGGTTTTGGGTATAAAACAATGAGTAATTTTTCACCATTTATTTCAATTAACTATTAGTCAAAACCTTAGCTACATATTTTTATGTAGATATCACATGAGACTAATTAATTAACCTATTTTTCAAATCCATAAACTAAACTTATAAACTTTTAGGAATAAGTCATTTAAAAACACCTTTAAAATACTTCCTAAATAGTAAAAAATAACACAAGTAAAATTATCTTCTCACAAACATACGCTTACGTTTGGCTTATCTAACTGAATCAGTATTTCTCTTATTACTTGGTAATAAACAAATACAAACAACGCTTACACCTATATACAAAACTAATATATAAAGCTGAACAGTTTGTTTGCTTGACCGCGCTAATATCAGGAAGTACTGGTCCGATTTGAAAAATTTCTTCAGTGTTAGATAGCCCATTTATCGAGGGATATCAAGTTAAGACCAATGGGAGCGGAGCAGACGAAGTTGCGTGGGTCAACTAGTTGTCTAATGTAACTGAAAATTAGTATTTCTCTGTTCAAACGTGTCAAACGATCGACTGAGGTGAGTGGAGACGGTGCAGACAGCGGGGTTTGCAGATTACCCGCGGATACGAGAGAATGCGCCGAACACGTTATGACATGGTCTTTTTCAACATTTACCGTGCCTTTAATATAAATCCTAAGATTTACCAAGTGAATGGTGGTAAAAGTCAAAATCGCAAAACTGTTCGGACTTTTATCGTTAAGAGTTGGTAAATCTTAGGTTTTACTGGATAATCTTAGGACTTACCGTAGTTCGAGCTTTTACAGTAACATATAGACTCTTTGTTATTCTTACTGAGACTTTTTTATTCGCACTTAGAAACTACATTATTCGCACTGTGCTAAACTCTTCTCATATGTCTATTCACAGTTTGCATCGACATGATTAAATATGTTTTTTTTTAATTTAACTCTATAAATATCTAAGACACCAGACAATACCAGACGTGCCTAATTAAGTTCTACTTTATAACAATAATCAGATATAACGCTAAATATTGTAACGCATTTATTTCAACGTAACAATCCTATACAGCTTTAAATTAAATTCATCTTAAATTAATCGTCAATAGAAATAAAACCTGTCTGGCGTATAATTAATTGTATTTCATCGAATTGTGTTGCGAGTTTATTAGAGATAAATGTTAAATCAGAATTCAAAATTAACTGCTCAACGATAAGTTTCATTAATTATGTAGAAACCAGAAGCCACTACCATGGAGTGGTAAGAAATCACGTAAATCAAATAAGTTGTACTGAAGTATTAAGCACACTAATAGATTGACAGACGGACACGGTTGTGACATCTATGAACATATTTTATATGTAGATAATTTAATATCCCAAATCCCAATTTGATATTGGTGTACAGTAATATTTTCGAGGCCAGTGATGCCAAACTTGTATTTGAACAGTATAATTTACGGTCCCGTACTGATCTGCTTCAGACACGGATTATAATGAGTAGGTACCCTGGTAAAGTTTTTTAATCCTAAGGTTAGTATAACGACTGATAGGGATTGCTATTTAAGAATATATTTATTTGGTGCATAGTTAAGTTGCAAAACAAAGCATCGATTAGTAAGGCTGGGGGCGCGGTCGCGTGCACGCGGGCCATAGCGCCGGGCGGCGGGCGGCTCGGCGGCGGTGCCTTCCGGCGAAACGCGAGGAATGTTGCCGATAGATTAACTTCTGATCTCTTTTCCGATATTATAGCGGAGCGCTTATGTAAGGAATTCTAAGCGCTTCAATCTGGTTTAAGGCCAACTAAGGCTTTCCGAGAAATCTGCTCGGTATCTCTCGACATAGATATATTATTCAACGTCTTACTAATACCGCTGCTATGCGACTCGAGCAGCGCCGCACGTAGGTACTATATCCCTCGGGTTTATATATTTAGAAGTACATATGACTTTCTAAATCGAGACTCGCACTCGCTACTCTCCGCTTTACATTTAGGTTTTACGTTGAATTTTTAAAACAAACATTATTTAAGTTAGAATGGGACATGTGCATAATAAATTAAAATGTATGTATTCTTTCCTGCTGCTAACTTTATTCCAGGTTTGTGTCTATCGCTTTAACATTTTTATGACACTATATCACTGTCCCTATGTAGTGGATACTTATATTAGTTTGAAATATTACACACATAGTCTCTTTCATCTTTGCGCCACCACATAATATAACGACATTATAGTGAAATATGAAAGGACATCAGCGGTTGCCGAATATTTTCTCTTACGGGCTTTTCCTTTATTTTTCTTTTTCATATGACTTCTTGTACGTAACTTAATAATATATATTTTGTTTCAGGTACGATTTTTTATACAATATCATGAAAACGGTAAGCATAAAGACCTAGCCTGTTTACTGGTAAGTAAAAATATCTTATTCTTGAAGTAACGGTTCCGCTTTATACAAGTAGGAGCTTTTCAACTTACAGGCAGTCTTTGACTTGCTTACACATATAATTTTTGAAGTATTAAATGTTTAGCGGGTTCCTTCATTATTTGTGTGTAATCACACATTAAAGGTGACGCATGTAATGTAATAAACGGCGGGGTGATGCAGCCCGGGAGCGGCGAGCCCGTCGGATACTTACGTCTGCTCCGCTCCGCTCAGGTGGGGGAGGGCGTTCTGCGGCTTGTTTGCGTACAAGTGAATTCCATTAGATCCAGCGTGTGTACCGCCGCCGCAACTTCCACGCCCGCTTCATTCATATGCCATTAGCTGATCGATTTACAAGTACAATATGTGTTCATTTACTTATATCTATCTATTAGCATATTATAAGTCTGTTCATGATAGCTACTTTAGAACGGGATATATTTGCCGTTAGTCGGTGCAGACAAGCAGGGAGTGTATTTAAGTTACGGTAAAACTATGATTTTGTCACATAAAGTACGGTACGATGTCAGCAATCCTTTCAGCTGAAAAAATGTTTCAGCAGCTCCACAGTGGATTGTTACTCTTTATATAATTATAATAACTCAACATGAAAACTCATTTAATGTCACAGAAATGTGCTTCACCATTTAAAAGTGTGTTGAACTGTAGCGCTGTAGTCGTGGAACAATAATTAAATTTTCCCTCGGCGCTGAGTGCGGAGTATGTCGTTTCATCAACCTCGGCACTAACTCGCGAGAACGGCGCACCACCTGAAATATTTAATTCAGACCAGCCATTGTGCTTTAATTCACAGGAAATGAAAATTCATGGCACTTTCTATACCATTCATAATATAACTCCACCCTGTCATAACTACAACTTCTAATCTACAAAGAATTTGTTTCGATTAGACTGCAGTGGTAGAGTTTCTGGATTTTATGGAATGTTGACAGCTAATTTGTATCCTTAGGCCGTTTGTCCACCGCTACCGTCACCGTCACCGACTGTATGGGACGTTACCGAGAACTAGATTATTTCTGGCCGAGATCAAGTTGACGTGACGGCGATCGTTTGTCCACCGCGACGATCTCAGTGGTTCAGTTGTTTTTTTATAGTTGTCGTGCGTGGAAGTACGTACAAATAAAAAAAAACTAGGGAATGGCTGTGCTCAACTGACGACAATTTCTCCTGCTTTTGTACGTTAGATAAAAAGTTTGTACGTGAAAGATACATTACAGGACCGTTTTATGGTTTTTATCATTTTTATTTATTTTACCTAATATATTTTTTTAATAAATATTCAAAAGCTAATGCGGTGCGACGACGACGTCACGGCGCCGGCATAGATGGACACGTTTAAACGTGTTTTGTATTACCGCCACTTCAGCCCGTCACAATCTCGGGCTGA
Source organism: Lacanobia oleracea (assembly GCA_950371165.1). NCBI lineage: Eukaryota > Metazoa > Arthropoda > Insecta > Lepidoptera > Noctuidae > Lacanobia > Lacanobia oleracea. The sequence goes on from OX493393.1 coordinate 10,620,640, forward strand.
GTTCTAGCGGTACCGCCGAACTAAGCGATATATCGGTGTACGGGATGACGGCGCTCAAGTGACGGACGTGCAGTGGACACACGGCCATAATAAATGTATGTATCACTAAATTGTCGCAGTCATCTCGTTTTCGGTGACGTGGGCGGTAAACAAACGATCTTATAGTCTACCGGTTCCCCAATGATTTTAGATCGCCTTATCCAAACGTCTCGAGTGCAACAGGCCCTATGCGCTTACCTGTTGTAACTATTCCTGTTCGCAAATCCGCCCCTGATCCATATGAATAAAATATTCACGTAGTGTTTATAGTGTGACCTTACAAATAGATTAAAGATCAGGCGCCCGCCGTATAAACAAGTCGTTGACTATTATGTCTGTTTTTCTTGCTGTGATCGAGTTGAGATTTAGAAGCTCGTGGTTAAGTAATAACAGCTGCACGGGTCGATCTTCAAGGTTAAGCAACACTTTCCTAAGTTGGTCTGTGGATGGGTGACGATCTTAACTTACCGAGTTTCCTCCGTGGCTCAGCCAGTAAATCTGACTCTACCGTCTTGCCAGTCAGTACCGTATTACCCAGTTAATGGGTTATGGAGGTCTGGTAGGTAGCCGCTCTATATGAAATACTGGTAATTACCTGAATCCTGTTTGACTGGAAGCCGACCTCAATTTAGTTGAGATAGAGGCTAGACAGATGATGTTCGAGTTGAGTTTAAATTGATTCAAAATATTCTAAGAGTTCAGTTGTAGGTCCTACAAGAAAAAATGCGAGTCGGTCTGTCACACTAAGCGTGCCTGTCCATTTCAGCGGAGCGAGGCAGCGGAGCGGAGAAGCGGAGGTATTTTAACCAATGGAATTGCACAAAATCTCCGCACCACGTGAGTCACTGACATTTTGTGTAATTCCATTGGTTAATATTTCTCCGTTTCATCGCTCCGCTGAAATGGACAGGCAGCCTAAGGGTTCTATACCATAAACCGAAAGAAACACGTTTCTTGTAGCTCCTTTTAATTTCAATTTTTTTATTTTATTTGTATGTTGTGCTGTAGAAACAAACACTCCGCAACTGTCTAGCTATAACAGTTTTTAAAATACAGCCCGCTAATAGACAGACGGACGGACAGTTGAGACTTAGTATAGGATTTCGTTAGTTACCTTCCGGAACCCCTAAAAAAGTATTGCTGATATTTTTTTCTACCACAAAGTAAACGTAGGTAGAAAAGAAAGTGCGCTTTCTAAATATTATCAAGCTTTGGCGACCCTGTGGAAAATGATATGAAAATTACACAACTGTCAATAAGCGATTTTCCAATTGGTCAGTTTTTAACATGTTACTCCAAAACTATAGACTTCTTATAGGTTTCCATGTAACATAAATGTAAAGAACTTTTTCATTTTGATGGGTATCACTTGTGTGAATCTCATCAAATACTTTTCATCTGGTTTTTAAATAACCTTAGACCATTTGTATGTATGCATCAATATTTGAAATTCTCACAATAAGCCCTTTCATTTGATATCTCACACGGTACTGTTTAAAAAAAAAATGTTTTTTTTTTATATTCCAACTGGTTGACCCGCGTAACTTCGTCTGCGTCACAATTTTCATTACTGCTCCGCTCCTATTGCTATTAGCGTCATGATATATAGCCCCCTCCTCGGCCTGTAGCCGTCCTCGATAAATGGGCTATCTAACAGTAAATAATTTTTCAAATCAGGCCAGTAGTTCCTGAGATTAGCGCGTTCAAGCAAGCAAACAAACAAACAATCTCTTCAGCTTTATATATTAGTATAGATTTGCCCTCAAACGTGACCTTATATTCAAAATATATTTATTATCGTAACGCGTCCGTGTTTGGTCTCAGAAGTACATATTTGGTCCATTTCAACTGCACGGATCGGTCCAGAAGATTCGGATTGGTTTTGACAGACAGACAGACGCACGAGCAATTCTATAAGGGTTCCGTTTTTACCTTTTGAGATACGGAACCCAAAAAAAATGAAATCTATTACATTTCCGCCCGGCCGTTCTGTCCAACCGATTTTCTTTTTTATGAAAAGGTCTGATGCACAGACTAATCATCAAGCATTGGAAATCACCTAACTTTCACCCTTCTCAAGTTATAATCAAACGTGATTTCTTCCTGTACATTTCTCATGTTTTCTTCATAGCTTTCTTTCTCTATATCCCGGGTTCAAGGTTGCGTTTGTAAAGAGAACGCATACGATTACAAAAAATCTTTCAGTAGTAGCAAGTTGCAATATTTCCGATTAAACACGCCATATTTAATAGTTACACAGGGCAAAGCATCTATCTTATACTAATATATAAAGCTGAAGAGTTTGTTTGTTTGTTTGCTTGAACGCGCTAATCTCAGGAACATCATCACGCTAAGACCAATAGGAGCGGAGCAGTAATGAAAATTGTGACGCAGACGAAGTTGCGTGGGTCAACTAGTATTTAATATTGTAGAAACTTGAAATTTGCCATGAAGATCAACTTTATTGAATCACATATTTGTAAGCAGTTCGTTGCCTTTAAAGTAATTTAATTTTAATCTAGGGTTGAAGGGTTGAAAAAATGTTTATAAGAGCATATCAGTGTTGGATATGAAACGAAAGATCGTAACTTGAGTATTTTAAAACAATTTTAATTGTTTTACTTTTTGAGACCGTCCAATGCTATTAAGTCTTAATGTAAATTGGCTGTTTAACATTAGGACCAACGCACTTGTTGGGTTACTTGTTCAGGACGGAACTAAAGAGTTTATTTTTCGTCTTCTAACTACTGAACACTTGAAATGATCAACGCCTCGTGTGAAGCGAGCGAAGTGAAGTGAACTAAATTGTACTGCAACATTATGTTTTATTAAATGTGAATCATTGAAAATTCTAAAAGTTTTGTCATAAACAAAACAAAGCAAAGTCCTTAAATGATCTGTGGAAAATTCCAACAATTAGATACACAACGCGAAGAAAATGAAGGATAATATAAAACTTTTCATAGTGGAGCTTCTCTCGGAGAACACTCGACGCGAGGGCAGTAGGGCGCACTGCCTTTTCTGCCGTACCATTATCATTTTATTTGCCATGACAAACATCGAACCATGCGCCGTGTATCCCATGAATTTTAAATGAACTGGTAATACCGCTACTTTCAAATTAGTCCACATCATTATTCTCTTTTACCGACTAAAATAAAGCTTATTTATACTTCGTGTGCTCTTAAACTCGTAAGTCCCAGAAACTTTTAGTCTTATTTAAAGAAAACAAATATGGTATGATATACTCTAAAGCATCGTAAACACGTGGAAACGGATTAAAATAATAACTACAAAAAGACCTAGACACGATACAGCAAGTATTTTATGGAATCTTTAATGAACCGACGCGCGACGATGGCAGCGCTGCGCGGAGCAGGCAATGCTAAAAGTAGCCAGTAAATGTTTAGTTAAGACATTATTATTACAATTCTTGGGAAACAGAGACTTTTTTGAACGAGCTGAAAGCCAAAGTGAATTTACTTTATACTTATCGAAGTATGTACATTGGCGGTGTCAAGTTGCGAACGGCAATGATTGGCCCGGTTTCTTGCCACCGCCTTATTTCCATCTTATTACCGGCAGCGCGGCGATATTAAAGCGGGCGCTACGCCGCCACCCGCGTCTCCGCCCTGTCTTTGCGTCCGTGAATTAGGTTAATGGCCTGCCAGGTGATTTCCTTCTAAGCCGTATTTCGAGCAAAGCGCCACCACCTTAACACGCCAATGTCGCTGGAACAACTCTAAATGTTTAACTTTTTCCTAAACCCACAATCGTTTTATACATACCTACTCCTACCTACTAACTCATACTTGCGTTAAGTTTAGCTGTAACTAATGTCAATAGTTATTTCCGTCGATTCTGCTACTAAATTATACTAAAGACCTGATTTCGATTTCGAAAATTAGGGACCTCTTTTCCAGCATTTTAACTTGATACTTTGATGGTGTATACGAGTACATTAACCCGGCTATTTAAAATTCCTTTGTATTATCATCAGTGATAGAGTGTTGTAGACTTACTTACATTATAGGATGGGAGGGGTCCCGCGGGTGCTTTTGATTTATGGCACAAAGTCGCACCGCAGAGCGGCGCGTCGCCCGCCGGCGCGGCGGCGCGGCGCGCGGCTGCAGCCACTGCCTCTGGGTTTTTGCGACCCCACCACCCTCTCTCAGCAGTCACACTTTCCTGCCCAACAAAAACTAATCATGTAGAGCATTCAGAAATGTTATTGAAATTTCAAGAAGCTTAGTTTCGTTTTTAATTTAAGCTTAACTATTATATAAATTGCTATGATGTATACGTTCACGTATCGCAAAATATAGAGATAAAAAGCATAAATAGGTTGTCCAATCACAATCAGCGATATACGCTTTACATTTAGGTATCCTGCCTTTGATGGGTACCACGTACATACCCAAATAACATTTTGGTGTCAGTTACAGGCTTTTTTATGACTTTAAGTAATATAACAGGGTTATAATTATCTCAGTTATTGCTAAAGACGATATAGAGGAGTTAACAAACAAGTTTTAGCCCCAATCGCAGCACTAAAGCTTTAATGGACGACGTAATACAGCTTTGAGAGTTATAATGGTGCTAGTAGCAGCAAGTATACTTAATACGTTATAGCTTTAACCTTTTTGTGACACACAAGTCTTTATAAAAGTGTTCGCCGACACCTTTTAACACTTATTGTTGTATAGTTATTGCAATGAACTCTTTTATACCACTTTGACTGTTATCGCAGACATAGGCTATAAAATAGAGTTTATCGAGAGTTTAGTAACACGAGAAACTAAAGGTGTCAAACAAATCCTCTATCTAGGTTTAACCTGTAATAAAGGGTTTAACTAAAGCTTATTGTGTTAGGCAGTACTCTTTTACAGACGTTCTATAGGTATTGGTGTCAAACAACGCAAGTATGGTTCGTTATTAACACTAACCTCATTTTTGTAAAGTTCGCCATTGTTTTGGTAACCTAATAATTAATATTATTTCGAGTTATTCAACATTTGACTGCAATAAACAAAATTTCTTACATTATTTGAAGCATTCCATGAATGCCACTTAATTTTACATACCACTGCTCAGGAAGCAGGAATGAATAATAATGTTTAGCTTGAGGTTACAATTTTATTATCATAATTTTTCTTTTAAATCTTTAATAAATCCTAGGCGCGTTAAAATTGAGATGAGAAACATGGTATACATTTACCGTGAAATCATAAGGGCAGTCATTTTTCACTTCACATAATGATACTATATAAACGCTCTTGTGCAGCTTTAAGATCTTTTTGACACCTTACTATAGGATTTATACAACCTGTAGCGTTTACCAACTCTATTTTACTACGGTAATACAGATTAAAGTAGTAGCTGACGATGAGTAAGCGCTCTTGTGCAGCTTTAATATCTTTGTGACACCGTACTATAGGCTTTCTATAACTTTTACCTGTAAAACTGTGGGCCTCTTTAGTGGTTATAAGTGAGTTAGAGCATGCTCTAACTCAGTTGCACAGGTATGCGTTAACACTTTTATACTCAAACGGAACTGATATACGAGTCTTATATAGGTTTTTTTAACGCTTTAGTGTTAGTTGGGTATGTACGAATACAGTAATGGAATAAACATTCAGTTTTTCTTAAAAACTACTTAGTGGTCGAAACAGTTACAGTGTGAAAATTTAATTGTTTCTCGGTATTGAAGCACACAACATGCGATTATGCTGCTTTTAAAGCACGAAAACGATTTTAATCCCGGTACAATTTTAAGTTTTAGAGCACCAAAGCAAAAACTGCTTAAAGCCGGGCAACTTGGCCTTATATCAATTAGGGCATTGAATTGCATATGAAAAATATTTGCTGTAGTGACTCAAATACCATACAGTATAATTAGTATACGGTGCATTCCAGAACTTTCATAAAGTTTATTAAATTCAACTCAGTTAGAGTTCTAAGTCCCTTAAAATATGAAATAATGTTTAGCTCATTAGTAGTAGTACCTAGTGTAGTTAATTCTTGCTTTTAGTTTTCAACCATGAAATTTTTCCAATAACAACTGCCACCTGAAAAAACTAGTGGCTGATTAAAATTTTCATGTTGGTAGATTCACACTCTCGAGCTTGTAATTACACAAATTTAATTAACTCATGTTGCAAAATAAATTCAATCAGCGTGTAAACTGTAAGTAATGTAATTAAATATTAATGTTGTGTTAACAAAGATCGAAGCATTGCCGTCGGATACAAAGAGTCGGGATTAAAAACGTGGTCGATTTCAATTACTTATTTAATTTCATACATCAAATCAATTTATTTTCATCAAATACTTCACGTATCTAGTTACTCATTTCAAAAGTCAGTGTGAATTAACACTAAAGTCTCATAATGAATTGAACTACTGCACTGAAACGACACAGTTATATAATGACTGCTGTCGTTTCGAAGTTAATGTGTAAATACATGTTATTTATGCGGTATGATGTGCTCAAACTGGCAACCCGTTAGCAGTTCCTCCAATAATCTCGTTATAATATCAAAGTGCGTTGCGCGTTATGGTTCTCCCTCGCGTGCGAACTCCGAAAACCTTACTGCCTTCAATCAATATCATGACCGCACAGACACAAACGACTTTATCCACTACCTTCTGAAAGCCTGTTTTCCCAAAGGTACCCCTTGATAAAAAAATCTGTAAAGCCATCAAACCGTCCGCACTAAATTCAGGTACGGCTCACGACTCACGAGACGCATAGTTACATTACCTTTAAAAAGCCATCTTTTTATTCTTTTTTTGCTACTCCGGTATTATTTTTGGATTCTTAGCCTTTTATGTTTGATTCTTTTTATTATTCTATTGTTCTGCGATACTTTTACGTGTAACAGTATAAAATAAGGATGAGATAAAAGCCACATGGTACAATATTACGCTAAAAAATACTTCTTTGGGTTCCATTTATGTACCTCTATAATGAAAATGTTAGCTCCATAACGTAGTTCTCTAGAAGTGGCGTCTTTGAACTATGAAATCGATCAAAACGCTCCGAAAAACACATCTCTTTTATGGGAACCTCTTTAATTATTTTTGTATGACTATAGCAATACAAACTCTATCAGCATTTCAAGTCTCTACCTGTTGCCATTAATAGATTGGCCAGAAACACACGTTTCTAGTAAGAGAGCCCACATTAATTTTTACCCAACGGCCAAGGGAGGGTTATGTTTTTCGCGTATCTTGTATGTACGTTTGTTTGTAAATTTATTTATTTCCTCGTACCTTCCAAACAGCAGAATGGATTTAGATTATTAAAGTGTCGTTAGATTCAGTTCGAAAACCCAAGTATTGTGATAGGTGTTCAAACAAAGCAATGTAGCGGATTTTGGGCGCTAAATTGTAAGTCGTTAATATTTTTTTTTTAACCAAAGCTATCGAGTAGGGTATTAAAATGAAGGAAAATTATTGGGGGTTACAAAATATATATAGGCTATATGTTTAAATTCATTTAGGAAACAGTTTTCGTTAATAAACGTGTCCCGGTTGACTTCTTTGCAGTCAGGTTTTAGATTTTTCTAATTTTCGACTTGTTAATTTATTTTAGTTGTTGTTATAGCGGCTACAGATATACACACTCCGTGAAAATTTCGACTGTCTACCTATTACAGGTCATGAAATACAGCCCGCTGACAGATGTACGGACGCGGACAAACGGACGGACAGCGCAGGCTTAGTAATAAGGTGCCGTTAGTTACCCTTAGGGTACGGAACCCTAAAAACTGCCCAAGTGCGAGTCGGACTCGTACACGAAGGGTTCCGTACCATAAACCGTAGTTTTTTTTTAAATACATAATCTGTGAAAATTTTAGCTCTCTACCTATTACAGTTCTTGAGATACAGCCTGCTAATAGACAGACGGAAGGACGGACGGACAGCGAAGGCTTAGTAAGAGGGTTCCGTTGGTAACCCTTCGGGTACGGAACCCTAAATATTATGAACAGAAAAAAGATTTGTGTTTGTCTGTTATAAAATCTAATAAAATAGAACCTTGATCAATACATTAAGTGTGAGGGAATCCGTTCTACCTATAATCGGTATGATAATGCTAGTCTATACTAATATATAAAGCTGAAGAGTTTGTTTGTTTGATTACTTGAACGCGCTAATCTCAGGAACTACTGGTCCGATTCGAAAAATTCTTTCAGTTTTAGATAGCCCATTTATCGAGGAAGGCTATAGGCTATATATCATCACGCTAAGACCAATAGGAGCGGATTAGTAATGAAAATTGTGACGCAGACGAAGTTGCGTGGGTCAACTTTTTTTTTAACTAGTAAATAATAAATTTGCCTACCTACCGACACAGACTACGGAACATCATCATCCAGCAAGTTGAACCCCAACTCCGCTATTCTTATTGCGTTTACAATATTCTTAAAAGTTTTGTTCAAATAACTGCCCTCATGTAATCATGATACTGATTAAAAATAATAACCATTACCTCGGCGCGGTAAATTTGGGTGCATTAAATTCCAGTACCCATTTGCCTGTAAATTCGGGAAGTATAGGTAGGCATAATATTATATTATATTAAAAAAAGCTTTTCTCTATTTTTCATGAATCCATTGCGAATTGCGGACTTGGACTCTTTCCTGTAAGGGTTCCGTACCCGAAGGGTAACCAATGGTACATATTACTAAGCCTCCGTTGTCCGTCCGTCCGACTGTCAGCAGGCTGTATCTGAAAAACCGTAATAGGTAGACAGTTGAAATTTTCATAGTGTGTATTTCTAATGCCGCTATAACAACAAATAATAAAAATTCAATTAAATTAAATGTTAAAGGAGACTCGCAAATGTGTTTTTATCGGTTTATGGTTCGGAACCCTTCGCGTGAGAGTCCGACTCGCACTTGGATGGTTAATATTAATGCAGAAAGTAAAGATATCGACGTGATCATTATTTTTTTCAAAATAAAATTCTTTTCCACTTAATAAATATCTTAAATTTGTTGAGTCAGTAACAGAAACGCACAGCCCTAGTCGTTTGATATTAAATATTTTCACAAGGGATATATTATATGATGAGAGTTTTTAAGAGAGAATTTTCAAGCATCTATGGAAGCTTTTTGAAAATGTGTCCACTAATCGGTTTAAAAAAGTATGAAAGTTTGTATGGAAGTTTGTGCTTAGACTTCTATTTATAAGTTAAAATTACTACACATTTTTTGACTCATTGGGATTATTATCCCAATTTGGAGATGAGTTTCCAAAAAATTAACTCATAATTTAAAAGAAAATGAAAGTTTGTATCGGTGTTTGTCATTTTAAAACTAAGAAATTAGTAGATAGGTAATATATATAATAATGGTACTTAGAACCGGTTTCTGAATTTATTTTTTTGAGTTAAGAACGCGTTAAAGCCTACTTTAATGTCAAAGTATGACAGATTTACAAGCTAAACTAGAGTTTGACAAATACCCAACTTCGAATAGAAAGAAATGGGGCTGACCCCATTTCTTTATTTTACTAATATAATCGATGGATGTCTAAACATCCATCGATTATAATAGTAAAAAAAAAAATTTTTTTTCGTTTTTGCCTTCTAATTGCCCCTTTGGCTCCTAATAACTTGCCAATGGAAAACCCTTCAGGTGCACAGCTTGTAACAGATAGATCATGGCTAAGTTGCCCGTTGGGACATATTCGCGTAGGTACCCACACACAGCGCGTATGTGCGACCATTCTACAACAACACATCTCATTAGCTGTTGTTTTCCTCTAAGTAATGCATGTTTCCCGGCGTCGCTCCGCGCGGGGTTAGACTAAATGTAATTAATTAATTACGCTTACGGGACTACTGTTTGAACAACTCCCATTCATATTTATTAGACGTTAAATAGAAGTTTACAATAAACGTGTGCTAACTGCTACTAAAGTGTGCTGTGATTGAAAGTGCAAAATATTTTTTTACAATTAAATATACTCGTACCTATCGTACATCTTAACTATAACAATTCTAGGTTAAACCTCTACACGTTCAATTAAACGGTTTAATATATTTAAAATAATGAGGTACTGACAAAAGGACAGGTGAGAAAAATTATAGATTTCTTTAAATTTTGTCATGCTTCTAACTACTGCAGCTCTTCTTCGAGTAGTGTAGTGTGGTCAGAAAGTGAAACAGATGTCAACTACAGCTGGTTGAAGGGGACCAAATGATATCAAAATTACAATTTGACCCGAAGTCAACCAGCTAAAGCGAACAACGCTTACACTTTCTCGCTCGACGGCGACGCCGCGGCCTCTTCAACAATCTTCACACGTTTCACGTCTCTCGAATTCTTCGCTTGTTAATAAAGTATATTCATCGACGTACATCTTCATCTTGGCTCTTGAAATATAATATGAAGCGAGTAATAAACGTAACATGTGTGGGTTACACAGAATACTAATTTCAGTTTCATAAAGCTTTGTATCATCAGTGTGCTTAGTTATTTATATTTAGAAAGGTGTAAAATTTAGCGTATACAGTGGAACAGATGACTCCAGGAATAGCTAGTAGTGCGAGGTGCGAGGGCGTGTGGGTGCGGAGAGCGGCGGCGGCGGCGACGGCGGCCTCAGCGCCGCCTCCACATATAGGGCTGGCCACAGCTCGCTCTGCAATCAGACGCAGTGTAAGCTTACCCGCCGAGAGCCGCCGGAGCACGCGGAGCGCGCCGACATTGACGCGCCGCATGTAACCGTACACGCCGCCTCGCTATTTTAGTCTCGTCCGGTGCACTAATTCGGGCAGGGTTAACGCGGTGGCCTCCCCGATCGCCGCCAGTCGTAACACACTTCCGTCTTCGTTCTTTACGTCGACACAATTTTTTTTCTTCCGGTTCGATACTTTATCTTACGAGAGCACAACACAGTAAAGTTTCTGATCTGAATCCGGTTACAATAGTAGTCGGTGCTACGATAATTTTAAAGTTTTGGACTGTCAACCTAGACGTCATCGACCTGACGTAGGCACCGGACGAGGGGTTCGTTGACACCTAGCAGGTTTGACCTTGCATCTCGTCATGTTTGACCCAAAAATAATTTTACGCTTGAAGGTTGCCGCCGGGAAAAAAAAAACCGAAATGGAGCGAAATGTTTAAGTGAAGTTTCATTAATAAAAGAGGTGACCGACCCCGAGTGGCCAGGTGAGAATCGCGGCGGCACCTCAGGTCGCCGCTCTACGTTCGCGAATGCATTCCGACCGACGACGACGCGACATCGCGAACCTACTAACCCCGCGTCGCGAGGGGCCCTGCGCCCCGCGACCCTCCGAATCCGTCGACCCTCCCGCCCCCCTTCCGGTCCATCCAAAAGCTTTGAAAATACTCGACAACTATACGCGCGTATAAGCCCAAATGATGAGGAGATAATTCTTAAAATTTTGGCGAATGTGATAATTCATTAAGTACATATGCGAAATAGGGATGTAATTAACGATCGTAGGTAGAACGAATCGTGGAGAGCGACGCGTGACGAGCGCGCGGGGAGGGCGGGCGGCAGCACGGGCGGCTAGGGCGGGCGGGCCTCGCGTCTCGACTGAGAGGCGCGCAGCATCGCGCCGCCGCGCCGCCCCGCGCCCCGCGCCCCCCGGCGCCGCGCGAGCCGCACTGTCTGCCGCGTCTGCACCGCGCCGGGCCGGGCCGGGCTCCGCGCATGCTAGCCCACAGCCCACGGGCCTACTACCCACCGCCGCCGCCATCACATCCCTTCAGTACCTGCCTCGTCTAAAACTTTACTACACATCGCGACAACGACACAACTTCATCTGTTTCCGTCTTTTTCAATATTTCAGTTTTGCCTGAGACTTTATAACCCCATTAGTATCCCCTATTAATAATCTCTTGACGCAACTGTACGGTGCATTTCATAGCCACCGGAGAGCTTAATGGTTTGTGCTGTTGTAAGTTATATTTTCAAAAGGTACTGCAAAGTAATTTCTCTTTTGGTATGCTTAGGCACACGTATTGATATTAAACTAATAATAAATGAATGAAACAACGATATATTAATTAGAAAAATGTAGGCGGGCATTATGGCAATTCATTACCAAATTGACCAAAATGTTATATTGGCCCACACATGTGTTTTACTTAATCTTGTCCCAGATAGTAATTAATAATACGAGTACGCTACGAGAAGACTTTCGGTAGAAACGTTGTTCATTGTACGCGTAGCACCGTAGCAATAGCAGCGTAGCACTCTTGTATTTAGCGGACTACGTTTTGGCGCCTAAGTAAGCGTAAAACGCATATTTTTACGATGTAAACCTTAATTTATCTAAATTAAACGAAGGCGAAAAGCGGAAAAACTTGAACTAGAAGGTATTTTGTCTTCCGCGTCATACGGGAACATAGCCGTTAGTGTTAATAACAAAACTTTAATAAAAATATACCTATGTACGAGTATGTATGAAAAAGTCGGACGAGACCTACGCGCGTAACGTATATTAAATACGCGCGTAACGTAAAGTAAACGTAATAAGAAATTAGCAGGGAATTCAACATCCCTGCTAATTTCTTGTCAAAGATAAAAAAAAACGTTACGCGCGATTCCTGTTACTGTTTTTACTTACATCAATCAAAACACTAGTTAGTTCAACAGTTCAAAACGTACCTAATCAATTTTCTGTGATTTTGATTTTAGCGTTTATAAAATAAATAAATAAAAATTCCTCCGTACCAAAACGCCCTATTAGCAAATCGTCCTATTATGTCGCCTATGTTATCGTCCATTAGCAGAACGTACTAAAAACAAGAGAATGGGAAAAGTACAGGCATACCACACATCAATATAAGATTTTTTTTAATAGGTACTGATATTTTTTTATGAAATATTAGCTTGTGTTCGCAACCTCGTCTGAATAGATTATCTTTAGAATTAGGTCTAAAGTAAAAGTACAATTAAAAAAACGTTATAATCTTGCCAGCAGCTCCATCCGGATTTTTTTTTCCACAATTCAGATCTCGTATTGGTTTGTGGGTCTTTTTACCACTCATGATGGTTTTAGCCCCGGAAATACTTATTCATAATTCTGGTCTCCTGGTAATTTGAGAATATTTACAGTGAGCTGTAAATATACTCAAACTACTAGGAAGAAGTAGGTATTTTCAGACCGGAATTTTTTTTCCACGATTCAGATCTCGTATTGGTTTGTGGGTCTTTTTACCACTCATGATGGTTTTAGCCCCGGAAATACTTATTCATAATTCTGGTCTCTTGGTAGTTTGAGAATATTTACAGTGAGCTGTAAATATTCTCAAACTACTAGGAAGTAGTAGGTATTTTCAGACCTGTAGACACTCATGTCATGTCTTCTTCGTGATTCCTGGGCTCCTGGTAATTTGTGGATCTATCCTGCTTAAAATTTCACCCCATCGCCGAACTACTGCTTCTGCCAGTCTCCGTTAGCCTCTGTACTTTGAAATGAGATTCACAGGTTATGTCCACACCAGAGGAATAATATCTCCTTTTTGTTCGAATTTAATTTCAAGATAAACTAAATAATGAGCCATGACGAAAAAACCGATAGTATTTTTTCAGCAAAACTGTAATTTCACAATAAGACGTTTTTTTAGGTCGTTTTGATACGAAGGCGTCTTAGAGGGCTATAAGAATAAAGAAAGACCAAAGATGGTGTGTAGGCATGCCTAGATGCAAGTGTTTTGTAGCGCCAACCCCAAGTTCGGATAAAGGCGAGAGAATGACGATTATGAAGCTGCTTACTGTTAACGCATTATGTATAAGTGTGACGTAGCGTTAGTGAAATCATGAGTATATATTTCTGTACTAGCTTTTTCCCTTAGCTTCGCTCGCGTTAGTGTAGATTTGCAAAAAAGTAGCCTATAACCGTCCCCAGGGTCCCATCTATCTTTGTGGCAAAATTCATCAAAATCAGTTCAGCGACATCAGGCGCAGTCGCAGCCATAAACCTTGGTCAGGAGGTTAGATCACATGAATAGTACCTAAACTAAGTCGAAAAATATAGGGATTTTTGCACAAAAAAAATTACAAAAATAAATAGAAAGGTGAAAATAAATTACAAAGTCATAAACAAATAGAAGTCGACTGGAGCGGTACCTACCCAAAAAAAAAGGTTATTTTTCCAGGGTCCTGAAATTTTTCCAAGTATGATTCGAAATTTTTTAGCACCTTGTCTCGGTTACCTTTGATTTTTTTAACATTACCTACACTACAGATAATTTTTTTGTCGATTTAAGTGTAAACTGGGTAGCTAAGTAAGCTAGATCGGGCGAAGGAGGTCCGAAAAAAAATTAGTTCATTGTCTCGGATACGGTACATCGAGTAGAGTGAGCTCATGACCCCCACGATTCTCCCCCCCCCCCCCCCCTCGGACCGCGCAATTATAATATGAGTTAAGAGTCTACTCTTAACCTCTATGGACTATATAACCCCTTGGGACCATTGGTTCCATCCTGACTGAAACTGATTAAAACTTTAGTTTTAAGCGTCTTGCGGTTTTTTTGTTTCGTTTCTGAACAATAGAACTCTGTGAAAATATATCTACATATTTTTCAACTATGGACTATGACAGAAAAAAAACTTGTTAAAATTACGACAATCAAAAGCGAAACTTCAGAGAAAATCTAAGCGGGACCAGAGCATTGTAATTTCTAAAGTCGTGCTCAGTGATAATTTTTCAAACGACAAAAAGTCTCGGTTTTCCTACAGTTGCACTCATTTAGGGGATGAATTTTCATAAATCCAGGGCTCACCTTCTTATTTAAAGAACTTGTGTGCAAAGGTGAATTATAGCCAAAGTATGGAGTTTTAGCTCTCTTCTCCCGCTTTTTAGGTTCGGGACGGAACCTCCTTTTTTGAAGCCTGTTGAAAAGGTGTAGTTTATTTTTGGTTTGTGTTGGTTTGATATACGATCAAAAAAAGGTGTTTAGCAATCTACTTTCAGGCTTGTAGATCCAATGGCTAAAGGCTAGGCATTGTATATCAGTGAACTACTGAATTTAAGATTTGCATTAGTCGATTTTCTCTCCTAGAATGGTCTTTGATTTTATTGCTAGGCATGTCGTTGCCAAGTCAGAACAAGTACCAAGTCAGTTCATTCAACATTATCTATGGTACCAATACTAAAGGTAGTAAACAAACCGACAGTAAAGCACAAAGGCTAGGGTTCTGGGAAATGGGCACCTATTCTGTATTTCATCACCGAAGACGAGCAAACGATGCTTATTTCTATAATATGAAACATATTATAGAAATAAAGTAAGAAAAAATGTACTGTTAAATGTAATGTTAAAAAATTGAGGAGCTCGTGGCTAGATAATAACAGCCGCACGGGTCGATTGGTTGGTCTGTGGATGGGTGACCATTTTAACATAGTGAGTTTCCTCCGTGCCTCGGAAAGCACGTTAAGCGGTTGGTCCGGGCTATCATTTGTAGATCTTTGGCAGTCGTTACGAATAGTTAGAAGCCAGTAAATCTGACTCCAGTCTTGAAGTACCGTGTTACCCAGTTACTGGATTGTGGAAGTCTGGTAGGCAGCTGCTTCGCGTAAAATACTGGTATTCAGCTAAATCCGGTTTGACTGGAAGCCGACCCCAATATAGTTGGGAAAAGGCTAGGCAGATGATGATGACTAAAGGTAGTAAACATGACCAAAAAATAATAATAATAACAAGACCAAAATAAATAATGCGTTTAAAAGTCATTTCCATGTTATCGACAAAAACTTTTTACTATACGTAAGTCCTCCAACGAAAAACAATAATGTTCGGTACATTATTCGACTGACCAAATTGGAGCTTGCATACGATTCCAAAAAAAAGAAACACTATTCAAATATCAGAAAAAGCGATGTCCGCATAGAATGTCTATCGACTAACAATAAAGTGGGAGCTTTGAGCTTACAGGCTGATGTCACAGATATCCATTCGCTGAGTCGACTCTTTTGTTCATCTACTTTATCGGAAGATTAATGAACGTAATTGTGTTTCGTCTGTACCTATAATATTATAGCTTTCATATAATTTATATCAGTAAAATGTATATCTTATTCGGCTTTGGTATGACTTTTGTTAGTTCCTAATCCCGGCTTTAGCAGCCTAACCAGGATGTTACTTCAACTGAGTCATCTTCCTGTCCTTGTTCCATGTTATTTAGGGTCAGCACAAGACGTGGTTACTTCCAATCACCCCTTTAAACGAATATTTTATAATTGACTGGTTTTCTTTTTTCATATCTGTCTTCCTTTCCGTCCATTTGTATTATCTTTCTACTTTTACTCACGTGCGTTTCAACCCTGCTTATCGCATGCTCAAGACAAGAAGAACACTTAATTCCATTTCAAATTTACTTTAATATACTCGTATATACTAGTCTGTCGAAAAAGTACCGGGATAGTTATTCATACAAATCTAGACACGCGGTAGCGTGTCCAGCCAATAGTTCAAAGAAAAAAGGAACTGGCGACGCAGCAGCCGTGTTGTTACACGAACCATTTCGAGCTACTTTTGACCCCTTCACAAATCGAAACCTGTTAAACCTACATACATGAAATATAGCACATTTATTAAAGCCCCTTAGCATAATCATAATCAGCTTATAATGTTCCCACTGCTGGGACACAGGCCTCCTCTCGGTGACAAGGAAAGCCCCTTAGCTTGTCTAGAATCCAAGATTTTATAAATGTTGCTCAAACAGTTATTGATATATTAAAAAACGGCATTTTTGTGACTAACTGACACACTGACATTAGTAGATCAAAAACCTAACCCACTTCCAGATAAAGTTGAAAAAACATGTCCAGTTTATCAATCAAATGATCGATAAATGTTCATGATTGAAGAGTTTACAGTAAGATTTAAAAATTTAGATCTAAATAACTATGGATTTATTAATTCAGTATTACTTGCGTAACATAATTCTCAAAAAAAAACAGTACTCAATCGTACCTTCCGCTTTGCCATTTTTAACGGGAAGTATTAAAAATTTTTGACGTTCCTTTATTTTCCTTAATTACCTTTAAATAGTGTGAACAATAACTATAAGCCGTTTAATTTAGATCAAAGGAATATACTAACGTATTTGCGTATAAAATACGACAATATTACTAAAATATTCTTGTCTACACATCAAACGTGCTTGAATACCCGCTTCCTAACATGAAGGTAAGTATTTGTTACTTTTTTCTGACATGACATTGACATATTACCAATTGTTGGGTGTGTTCCGATATATAAAACAGTATACTGTCCAGTGTTCATGACGTATGAATCCGACTCCATATTATAATATGTAGTGTACTGGTGAGACAAATGTCAAATGTGGCGTATTAGTGGTAAATCAAACGTCAAACGTGTGTGCATCGTGTGTGACTTTGAGGATTTTTGAATTTATGACGTTATCTCACTGGCCAGTATATTTCGGAACGAATCAACAATATGGCGAAACATGTCAAAGTAAAAACTTGCGCGAAGTGAACGACAAGTGAGCTTTCAAGCTATAGAAACAAGATGGAATGGCAGCTCACATTTCGTTCACTTCGCCTAAAGCGCTATTTACACGATGCGAGTTTTTCGAACGTTTTGGGGCGAAAACTCGTATTCGAGTATCGCATGCGATAATCTTGAGGCGATTATCGCATCCGCCCGTTAAAATTGAACCAAAGAACAAAAACTCGGATACGAGTATGTCACACGATAATCGTAAGGCGATTATCGCCTAGAGTTCTGTTTACCCGATTAAACAACTTGCAATGCGATATTTGCCTACGATTTCTCGACTCGTCTAAACACGATCTCGTATGACATTTTTTCAAGTTCATACGAGTATCATACAAATCGGTTGGAACCGATTTGCATGCAAGACTCGCCTTTCCAAATCATAGTCCAGGGCTATTAGGTTTTTTGTTTCTCACATTGAAACCCAGCTAAATGGATGGCTAATTTGGATGTTTCGGGATTTATTATGAAGTAAATAGTTTACTTTTGAAACCTTTCGCTAAAGTTTTTTTTTTAAGGTTCTCCTATGAAAATGATGCTAGTTGTAATAAAGTACATTCCTTTTACCGCTATATTTATTTATTCTTTCAACTATCACTTAATTTAAATATCAGTAGCTTCTGCCAGCGGCTTCGCCAGCGTGATCCCTAGGGAACATACTCTTGGGATATATTATATAGGTAGCCTATGTGTTATTCCAGACTATAATCTACTTTTGTGCCAAATTTCATGAAATATCTTCAGGCGTTCTGACGAGAAAGAGTAAAACGTCCATCCACCCTCACAAACTTTCGCTAATACACTAGTTGATCCGCGCAACTTCGTTTGCTTCACAATTTTCGTTACTGCTCCGCCCCTATTGGTCTTAGCGTGGTATATAGCCTAAAGCTTTCCTCGATAAATGGGCTATCTAACACTAAAAGCTTCAAATCGGATCAGTAGTTCCTGAGATTAGAGCGTTCAAGCAAACAAACAAACAAACAAACAAACAAACTCTTCAGCTTTATATATTACTATAGATATTAGTAGAATTAATTAGGAAGTAGTACCTACTGCAGGTATAAAAAAGAGATTATGGAGGATTGGGAGTTTTAATTTTGCTGTTGACTCTATCAAAACTGTTTTACATAATTAAATGTATATAGTTAATATTTTAAGGTAAGGTATGGTTTAAGGTAGAATAATGGACTGTAGAGTTTTGAGAAAAATGACTGCAAAACTGTGATTTTGTAACACGAAACATATTTTTAAATGCCTCCTCATCTTCTAATTGTAATTCAAGACGCAAAGTATCAGATGCTCCAAAATTGTTTCTTCTTTCTGTCCATTTTTATTCTTATTATTATTATTTTTTAACCCAACATGTCTTTTTCCGTTTTTGTTTAATTCATTCTTGTCTTAGAAGAACAGAGATGATTAAAACATGATTGCGTCTGGGTGAACTCGAAGTACAAGTTTCTTGCTTTCGATTTTGTTTACACGGAGGAATCCAGTATTCAAAGGCGAAGCGATTGTTGCCCTTTCACGTACGATATCGCATATGACGTTTACTTGACAACATTTATTTTCTTACTTTCGAAAATCGTATGTTCGAGGTAAGAAACTCGCATCGTGTAAATGGCGCTTAAGTGTACACGGTGAGATGTCGACAGAATAGACCGGCTGTTTTTATTTCGGAACACGAACATTTTTTGCTAGCTTTGTTTGCATTGGAGTTCCAAGTTGCGTGTATGTGTTCCGTGGTTATAAGTAGCTAAATACAAATTATATTATGAGTATTGAAGGTAGAAACCAAAATATAAAGATGCAAAAATCACAAAAGCATGCCACCAATTAGCACCTATATCCGCTCACAGATGGCGTTATACTAAAACAAAAACAAAAATAAGAAAAATCCCCAGCGTATTAACCTTATTTAGACCAGTTTTGGAAAGATCCTGACTCCTGAAACTTATTAATTGATAAACTATAAAATATGACGATTGTAACATAGGTATAACAATAATAACTAAACATTTTGTTAAACTACCTAGACAATCGCCCATTGCTCCACTAGACATATCCTATGACATGCAGCTAGGTATTTGAGTTTTTACCAAGGAAAAAAATCTGAAAACCGGAAATTTTCTACCTGAAAATAAATTTTTTGGAAGAGTAAAATATAAATATACCTTGCGTAAGTATAACATAAATATGATAAGTAAAGCCAAATATAAGGTAACATGTACGTATGTAAAAACTAGCCAAATCGAATCATGATCCTTCATTTACCTTATTTCAGGATTATCTACAGAACTTGGCGCCCATTTAGATCTCAATTCTTTTTTCGCTGAAGTCGACAATCACGGATATTATTAACATTGAACTTTAACACCCTATTTCACATTTATGTTTTATATGGGATTTATTTTATCACCTTCAAAGTATGCTCCTTCAGAAACGATACACTTACGCCATCGAATAATCCAATCATCAATAGATTTTTAAAACGCTTTTTCCAAATCGAGTTCAGTTCTCGCCGCGAATTCTTCTTTATGTTTTCTGCCGAATGAAAACGGTTGCCACAAAGTGGTAATTTGGGTTTAGGAAAAAGAAAAAAGTGGGCTGGAGCCATATCTGGTGTATAAGGTGGTTGCTCGATGGTATTTGTTGAGTTTTGGTCAAAAATTCGTCTCAATGATGGCCATATGCGAAAGGGCATTATCGTGGTGCAAAATTCATGAATTTTCTGTCCACAAATCTAGCATTTTTCGTTTAATTTGCTCTCAACGCCGCAAAACACTCAAATAATATTTTTTTTAAATATCGTTTGACCTTCCGGCAAGAAATCCGAGTGCACAAAACCACAATAGTCAAAGAAAACAGTCAACACAACTTTGAATTTTGATCGACTTTGGTGTGATTTTTTCGGCTTCGGTTCAGTTGGAAGGTGCTACTCCGAAGTTTACTGACTAGTTTGCATGTCAAACTAGTAAACCCACGTCTCATCACCAGTAACAATGTGTTTCATGAATGTTAAGTCGGAATTGACTCGTTCTACCATGTCCTCAGCGACACTAAAGCGATTGAGTTTTTGGAGAAAAATCAGGTCTTTTAAGGACTAGCTGAGCAGCAATATGTTTCATACCCAAGTGATTATTTAAAATACTACGGACCGACTCGTGAGATAAATTTGGCGGCTATCCCTCTCAAACTTGAATGAGGATTTTCAGTCACTATTGTTACAGTCATATTACGATGTTACCTTCAGTTTCAGACATTGATGGCCTACCAGAGCGAGGCAAATCTTCCTTCACATCTCGACCGCTTTTGACTCCGAACACGAAATTCCAGAAGTGATACAAAGTTTGAGACAAACTGTTCGATGTTTTTGTCCATTATAAAATTCGCAATACGCACTAGATATGATATAACTATAAATTACACTGTATTTAATCTAAACAACAGATGTAACTCAAACACCGCGCCGAAGTGGAAAACAGTTATTCCAATCTAACAACAACAAAAAAACAAAAAGTTGTATTTGGAACCATAAACAAATCATCCATTCCCAAAACTTTTTTGACTGAATGTATAATACCATCTCAACATTCTGATATCTACTACTGTACTGGTGTCAATCTTTTTTCATTCGTCATGTCCACGACCCACGGGTTTACCAAGGACTTAAAGATTTTCTACTTTAACTTGAGGCCTGAGGGCGACCGCGACGATCGCAAGTTACTGGACTGAATTATAAAAGTAATTGTTACAGCGACCTGTAGCCTTGATGCAGCGCTAACACTGCTATGTCAGCTCAAATGCCAGTTCCATTTAACTGTTATAAAAACAATTCGTTCGTTTTTATAAACCATTCCCACGTCACATTTGCTCGTGTATGCAGATGTGTTGACAATGTAAACATAGGTACGTAAAACTCAATCGCGTGCGGATTGGCGACTGTGTTGCAAGAGCTTGTCATATAGTCGCAACACCAGTCCAACGAAATTATTTCCTGAAAACCAGAATATTTACGAATTATATCCTAACTACTTTTACGGCATGAGCTTTGACGAATAAATACTCGTCGTCCCACTAGGTAGTTTTTTTATTTGATTTCATTTTTACATGATCAGTCCGAAGTTCAAGACTAAGTTATAACAACTGTAGGGGTGACCTTCAAGGTTAAGGCTTAACGTGCCTTGGAAAGCACGTTAAGCCGTTGTTGGTCTTGGCTGTCATTATCTTTGATAGCCGAAAAGCCTTTAAACCTGATACCAACGGGTATTGTGTTACACAACTTCTGGGTTGTAAAGGTATGATAGGTAGTCGGTCCATGTATAATGCTGAAACTCAGCTACATGCGGTTGGACTTCGTAGACGGCTAGGCAGATTGATTGGTTAGATTTGTTTAAGCAGCCTAAGGGATTCTGTCTTCCCTTTAAATGAATCCCCTTAACAAGAGTTCAACTTAACGGTTAGTGCTATTAGACTTAACTGCTTCATTCTGGGGCTCATTTTCAACGTTTCAGAGAAAGCCGCTTTTGTTAATGGGGTTCCAAACCAATACCTCAAAATGGAAAACCGGCCGAAAGGTTCCGCACCAGGAACCGAAATAAACCGTTTCTTGTATGGGAGCCCTCTTGAATTACATTTTAATTATTAAATTTTCATTTTTAGGGTTTCGATCCTCCTGCCAGGGTTATGGAATTTGTTTGAAATAGTCACCCGTCCCTGGAACGCAAAGGAAATAAGGAGGAACATGGATGGGTTTTAGTCAGTAAGAGTCGTGACAATTCCTTCTGCTCCACCCAAAGCGGGATGAGTCATTTGACGTTTTCCCATCATTAAACTAAAAAGGGTTACAAACCTCTGTATTGATCACTCGGTTCTGTCTGTCTGTATGTCGGGCTGTCTGTCTGTTTGTCTGTGTCTGTCCGTCTGTCACAGCCGATATTCTCCGTATCTATCAATTGAAATCTAATTCAATTGAAATTTTGTACACACACCCCCTTCGAACCAAATCTATCAGTGTTGGGTGTTCTTAAATTCCCGAGGCCCTTGTGATTAATTTGATGACAAAAATATTTTCTGGGTATACCTAGATAGATTTATTATAATTTGAGGATACTGAAAATATGGTTGCCTCAAATACACCTAAAACACTAGCTAAACACATAAAAAAAATATATTAGCCAGTCGTAGGCCTTTACGTTACTTAACAATGTCTTTTGAATTCTCGACCATATTTTGAAATTAACCTGACCTCGCTTAGTATGGTGATTCAATAGAATACGAGACCAGCTAATGTCAGCTATTATGCGAAAATAGTAAAGGATGGATAGAGGTATATTTCGTGTCTACCTATTATATACTCGTATCAACGTACTGATGAAGGTCAAATCATGTTTAGCTACTGTGCAATGAGCTGTTAGCCAGTGTCACATATTTTTATACAGCATAAAAACTACCTCTGTACTTACAAAAACACATCCGTACGTCACACACATCGACTTAACTGCCAAAGCTCCGATGCTATAAGAACGGTCACCCAGCCAAAACTTAACTGCAACAAGGTTGCTTAACCTTGCAGGTCGACATATCTTTAGCAATTTAGCCCTAATTCTCTCGTAGCCCAATTCAGTATACGTTTAAAAGACGTTACTCGAGTAGGTATATCTTCATTCTCTCTTTTTTATTTTCGTAATACTTTCTATTGAGTGGAGTTAGAGGCCGTTATGGTTCCAGTTTTCTAGCCAAGCAATTTAATTTTATATCCTTAGTTCTTTTAAACCGTTTTCTTATTATTTCCGTTTAGTCTTGCATAAACCGACTTCAAGGTAAACTTAAATAGACGTTTTATTTTTCCTGTAGTCTTTACATAAACTTCTATCACATAGAATAATTTCAGATTTTTCTCTATGCAAACTTCGGGAAAAAGGTGGAACGGTATTTTTTTTATTGTTCATCGAAAGTCGAAAACTATACGGCCTAATAATAAAAAAAAGATATTAGAGAATGCTCAAATAGCGCTATATTTAGTTTAATAGTTCATAATTATGATACCCCACATGCCCAGTAGCCCCATTTCGAATTTAGAAGGACCTTTCAGTCCTGTCTTTATTATTTGCAAAATAGTTGGCAAACGTCATCTAAAACTATTCCAAATTTCAAGTTGATATCATAAGCAGTTCTTGAAATATCTAGCTGTGACAGACGAACATACCACCTTTTTACCATTTTGGTTCGGAACCCTAAAACGATTAATAATTTATTGTTCGGGTATCTACGAAGGGACATTAGGGGAAGGTCAATGTACTTTATGGCAAGTTTATCCGGCGCCTAATATAGTAAGCGATCATAAAATCCAAACAAATCATCTTTCTTTAGTTCTCTCACTCTACTCTTTCTGGCGCGCATAATTTTGATTAATATTGTGTGTAGGCTTTTATATGATTTTTACTCTTATTTCGAATTCTATCCGATAATTAATTCCACGTCTGTGCTTCAGTGTGTCATCTGCGTAATCAATAAGCACCGATACACATAGTACACCCTGTCACAGTTTCCGTGATTATTTCAACACGAACGCAATTAGAGAGGAGTGGCGAGCCTCCTCCTGTTTGTTTTAATTACGTCGAAATATCCGCCGCTGTATCCGTGCGCCGCATCGCGCCGCACGCACCACACCGCACCGCATCGCACCACACCGCACCGCGCCTCGCAGCGCCGAGCCTCAATCCTTTTTTATTGCAAATTGCAATCCCCATTAATGATAAAAACAAACCGATTCCACGATTTCAAATGACACACCTATTTTAAGCTTAACAGTAGGTAATCAGTTATCGCCCATTCCAATGGTTGTACTTAATCCTTTTTAATATGATTTTAGGATAAATTTTCTCTTGGCTTAGTTGTGTACCCTATGAACTTTTTTAATTAGCTCGAAGTCCGAAATCTTGCTTATACTACTCAAAATTAAACTGTATTTAGATTATTTTATCGCATTAGCTACCTACATATGTTATTGTCAACCGCTACATAGCCCGTCTGTATCAGTTTTGAGGATAATATAATTATCGTATTGCCCTGTCCACAACACTCGGTCCGCAGAGTTATCCGCTTTTTATATTTCAAAGCTTAGCTCCTTCTGGGATGGAATACAGGAAAATCTCCTTATAGTGAAAGATTTATGAAATGGTACAAAGTATTACAAATATACATATACCTGCGAATGTTTGATGTGTGTGTTGCAAATAAACTAAGATACTTAATGGAGAATGTCATAGGGCTGAGTGTATCACTCGAAGTGTTAATTGTAACATAACGTTATGACTGGCGACACCTATTGACGATCTTAGTGTTTTATTTCAGGTATATCAATGCACGGCCTTTCAGTTAAGCTGGTGTATGTGTGGACAATCTGATGCAAATCTCGCGCGGGATGTGGGGTATAGTTTCCACGCGCTGAGTCAACTATTAAAGCATGTTCCAAACGGATGTAATCCAACGTCCCATTCAAGGTGAACTTGATGGGAGCTTGGTTTCCATCTGCCAATTTTGTATGAATTTGGATTGCATCTGCCGTCTACACGGCAGGCAACAAGCATGGTCACCGTAGATGGGATGCTGGATTACATCCGCGTGGAACATGCTTAACGTGTTTGGAGATACACAAAGTACCGCGAATAAGCGCGTCTATGCTTCACGGCGTCCGCGTCACCTCCAAATCTAAAACCAGCCTAAAATATCTGACGCGCACAGTCGCACAGAGCTTTATTATAATAACTAGTAGATACACGCAACTTTGTCTGCGTCGCAATTTTCATTATTGCTCCACTCCTATTGGTCTTAGCGTGATGATATATACGCCTATAGCCTTTCTCGATACATGGGCTATCTGACACTGAAATAATTTTTCAAATCGGACCAGTAAGTAGTTCCTGGGATTAGCGCGTTCAGGCAAACAAACAAACTCTTCAGCTTTATATATTAGTATAGATATGATACTAGTTAGATAGGTATTACTTAACCTGTTTTTTTCTTTAAAGGCTGAAAATCTATCTTAAATAGTACCTACTTAGCCCGGGAACAATTGTAAAAAAAAATACAAAAGTTTGCAGTCAATCTCAGTCTCACTATGTTAAAAAAAACTTCTAATTTATCTACACTTTTGACAAAAGACACGGTTGGCCAGCAGTGCGATTCTGTACATAAATGTCGAAGTGAAAACTTAGGCGATGTGAACGACAAGTGAGCTGTCAAACCATACAAACAAGATGGAATAAGAGCTCACTTGTCGTTCACTTTACCTGAGTGTACACGATAAGATGTCGACAGAATAGACCGGCTGTGCTTGGGTTCACAGAGAAAAAAATCTCCATAAATAAAATGCTTTGTCCTGACTGATGGACCCATGCACAGTCTAAACCATTGGTTTAGACTGTGCATGGGTCCCAAATTTGAGACCAAATTTCAAGTCTCAACAACCAGTGGTTTAGACTTGAAATTTGGTGAACGTATTGCTTATGATGATTTATGCATCCAACAAGAAAGGATTTTTGGAAATTCGTCCTCTGAGGGGGTGACAGGTGACATAGAGGATGAAAGTTTGTATGACAAGTCTTATTCCTTAGGCCAATATACTTGAAACTTGGTACGAATACAGGCCTAAATGAATAATATAGGTTGTCATTGTAAAATTCTCACAACTATGTACTACTAAAAGAAGGTTTCGGGGGAGTTAAAGTTTGTATGGAAGAATCTTATTCCTTAGGCTAAAGTACTTGAAACTGTACAAATACTGGTCCATTTAAATAGTTAAGATTGTCAGTTTATGACAACTACCCCCAAAAACAGATTTAGGGCTGTTAAAGTTTGTATGGAAGAATCTTATTCCTTGGCCTAAAGTATTTGAAACTGTACAAATACTGGTCCATTTAAATAATTAAGATTGTCAGTTTATGACAACTACCCCCAAAAACAGATTTAGGGCTGTTAAAGTTTGTATGAAAGAATCTTATTCCTTGGGCTTATGTTTGTATGAAATTCTCGGAATCTTTGGGTTAATAAACTAAAAACCTTTCACCCAAGTAAATAATAGTTTTCCTACCTTGGACCTAGAGAGCCACAATACTACACAGAGGTTTGCTTTATGACGAAAATACAAGGCTATGAAAGAATATTTCGCCAATCCCTAGGAAATAGGATGAAAAAATAAGTATTGATTATTTTTGTTTCTGGTTCGATCTACCTAATTTAAATACTTCTGATACCTTTATCAGCATTTTCTGAAATTTAACCCATTATAAAGTGAAAAGGGGCGGCAAAGTATGATATAAAACACCTAGAATCTATTCCAGGTGGTTCCTTTGTGTGTTTTATTTGTTTTCTTGGTATAATTTTCGAAATTCACGCGGGCAAAGCCGCTGGCAGAAGCTAGTACTTGGAAAAACTAAAAGTGAGTTTGTTTTAAGTATTTATAGAAATTACAGCTGAAATACGCACCAAGCGAACGTTGCACCCAGGTACAAAATAAAATCTGTCATATTTTAAACATTCTGTGAGAAGATAAATCGAATAACACGTCGTTTATCAAAGTCAGTTCAGTTCTTTGCAGGAAAATTACAAAACAATGCAACAAATACCGTATCCATTACGACAAAAGGAATTGTAGAGTTTTCATTTCAACGTATTCCGCCTCCACTATATGTACATATAGGTTAAATGTCTATAAATATAAATGTTAGACATAATGAATGTGTGATGTGATATATGCTGAGATGATTAAGATGTATCAATTTAAATCTCATAGATACATGTATCGATCAGGCTGGGGTAGCGTGGAGCTAACCCCGTTAGCTGGAGCGCCGGGGCCCGGCCGCGCCGCCGCCGTCCGCTCGCGTCATTGCCATTCGCCGAGGAAACACGTTTCCTGCTTCATTGTTTCCTAATTTTTCTAACTTCTTTCTACTCCCCGTTCATTGGAGCTTCTTTTGTTTCGTCCTTTCCTTCCGGAGATGTTCCGGTTAAATTGTCACTTTTATTATCCGCTCCTGAGCAGGGTTGCTCTTTGGTAAAGGTTAACGAAATAATTTACCGATTTATTTTATATGCTATATATAAATTGCTTTGACGTCGTTCTATAATTTTCATATTCATTTGAAGTCAGAATATTTACAGACTACTTATCAACAGAGAAAAAGAATTCAATCTCTTATATGTACCTTCCTCGATTGAATTTGGTCCCAGTCGCGAAATAAGTTACAGGAAAACCTCACGGTAAAAATCAGGCTCCATTTAATCGGCTTGCTTTTCTATTTTTATTTTGTTTGAAGGCAATCAGAGGTTGATTTCTTTGGTAATTGCCCACCTGTCATGTATGACAATTTTATTTCAATGCACCTAATTAATTAAAAACACGATGACATAACATGTACAGATATCTTTGGTTTAAGAGACGGTAGCTGGTTGAGTGAGGGGCGTTTAACGGGCTAATTATCAAACGGCTAATGAAGTTTGTATTCAGCGGGCGGCGGCGGGCGCGCGGGGGCGCGGTACGTGCTGCGACTCGCAAAGCGCCCCACCTGATAACTCCCCGCCCTCCACAGAAAAATTGCAGAGAAAAAGTTTCATCGCAAGGGAACGTGAATGAAATGAAGAATTGTGTCGGCCGCTTTCGGGATTATTCCCAACATAAAATTCCTTGAGAACCTTTTCGATCTGTTTCAATTCATCAAGACTCGTCTTTAGATAACCATTCGAATTCGTAATAATACTTCACAGAGTCAATATTAGTTTATATCTTCGTTCGGTACATATTTCAATAGTGATAGTGTCTTACTAAGGAGGTTTTGTAATATACCCTGAAAAATTGTGACCTCAAATCTTTATGTAACATAAAAAGAGTTTTTACATACATTCCAATTTTGTAGTGAAAACTTCTTTAGGCACTTGTCTCACCGCTGGCGAGGAAGCGAGTAGCTATCGACTATTTGCTCGCTGAGGAAAGGGACTAAAGATATAGATCTCGTGTGAGTAAAAGACACATATACATTCATAGCCGATAGCTGGCTGTTGACACTACCTGCGAGCGGTTCTTATCTCTAGTTGATCGCAGCGACTAGAGCTATCAAAGATTGTACTCGCTCAGGAACACTCGCTCGGCGATGCTCGCTTGGCGGCCAGAACTCACCAAACAGCGGTAATTGCGAGTAAAAGCCCGTCGCACAAAAGCACTCACTGAAAACCGAGCGTCAAAAATATCAAAACTTTTCACTCGCTACTCGCCAACTCGTTTTGACTTTAAAGCTTTACTCGCTACTCGCTGATAGCCGGTGGTGAAACAAGAGCCTTAGGCGCGTTGAGCACTTTTTGGGTGAACAAAAATTATGGAACTCGCGTCATCGTCACCGGACGCTTTCCATCATCATCTTCCTGCTTTCCATCTACACTATAATTATTGTATAATAATATAAAGTGATGATTTGTATTTGTGTATGTAACGAATAAACATAAAAACTCCTGGACCGATTTCAAACATTCTTAAGCTATAGAATATTTTCAAAAAAGTTAGCGATCCGTATAAAAACTTCGATAATGTAACCCAACGTGTGAAAAAATACCAAAAAAAGATCCTAATATCGCGTACGCTGCGGAAACAGAAAAAATAATTTTAATTTCAGAAGTCGGCGTTTATTGTTATTTTGTTTTTTAACACTGACTTCCGAAATTAAAGTTATTTTTTAGTAAGCAATGTTTTGTTTTTGGAAGTTGGTTTCATTTTTCATGGGATCCATCATCAGATCCTGACTTATACCTCCCATCATCTGCTCAGCAACATTAGATGATGATTACCAGGCACAAATATCTGAATTGCGTTAGAAAGTTTATGAAAAACATTGCATGTGCTTATAAAATTTGAGGGTTTCCCTCGAATTTCATGGGATCCCATCATCAGATTCTAACTTGGTGACAAAGGGACCACCTCAGGCGTATAGGCCTTCGAATAAACAAATATTTTTTAAAATCGGTCCAGAATTGGCGGAGAAATCGGTGAACATAAAAAAATAAAAATACAAACAGCCGAACATAGAACCTCCTCCTTTTTGAAGAAGTCGGTTAAAAAGTGAGGTACTACCTACAGTTTTAAAGAGGACATAAATATCTAGGTAGAAATTACCGCAGTTTGATTGTTCTGACCACCAAGCGTGCATCGCCGAACGAGTGTCGCTGAGCGAATACAATCGTCGCATCAGTCAACTAGAGGTAAGAAACGCTCGCCGGCAGTGTGAACAGCCAGCTATCGACTATGAATGTGCTCGCCGGCAGTGTGAACAGCCAGCTATCGACTATGAATGTATGTGTCTCTTTTACTCACACAAGATCTATTTATCTTTTGCCTCTTTCCTCAGCGAGTAAATGGTCGATAGCTACTCGCTTCCTCGCCGCGGCGGCGGTTAGACAAGTGCCTAAAAATAGTCGCGGGCGAAGTGCTAGTGAGCTATACGTATACTGTGTATATATGTGTTCTTTTTGGGTAACCAAAAAGCGTGAAACTCGCGTTATCGTCACTGCACGCTTCCCATGAGCTATATTGCACAATCCACAAGTTACACTTCTGTCGGCAGTCCCCAAAGACTGCCCGACTTTTTTTTTCTGATTGTATTATCTCTTGTTTTCCTTTGAGCGGAATGTCCAATACCTGTCTGGCCATCAGATTGTTTTAATAATTCGAACCAGATTGTTAAAGGACAGTTTGATTGAAAGGTTTCGCTAACATTGAGCACCCAAATCATGTGTAGTCATTGTAATTGTGTTTGACATTACATAATTGTTTCATCAAAAATAAGTCTTAAGTGATTATGACCAAACTAGCTATTAATAAAATTAGAAGGAAAATATTTCTCGTAGGTAGGTAGATATTCACCTGTTACAAAAGGAAAGTTTCCTGTTTTCTTTGTGCTGAAGCTGTACCGCCGCTGTCTTTTCTGAAAATGCCTCAAATCTTCTAGGAACAATTGAGTATTGAAACAAGGCGTTGATTTATTGAGCATGTGATGTACCTATGTTATGTTTACAGGTATAACTATGTATGTATGATCGCCATTTGGTCAATGGTCTTCTTCTTCGTGTCACTGGCACGACAGATTTTTTTTTTATATTTTGGTAGCCCTAAACGTTGCCACCTCCACGGCATCAATAGTGGCAGCACAAAGGTTTTACGCATAGTATATCGCAGTTGGTAGTGCGAGACAGCTCTGAGAGATTTTGTGCCTTTTCTTTCGAAAATCCTTCAATGTTTATTGAAACGAACCATGCTGTCAAATTTCGGGGATTAGCTCTTAGAAGAACCGTTTGGGATGGGTCTTGAGAAAGACCTGTTCGTGCCATCGTGGTGAAAGGATTAGTCACCTAGACTTTGCGTTACCGTGTGCCAGGTATCCAGGGTACGCCGGGCCTTTGGGGAGTTGGGTTCCCAGTTTTAACGTCGCTCGGGGAGGCTCCTTGTAAATCATTGCTAGAACAGTTTCGCTAGTCGCTCAAGTCATCTTACAGCTTCTTTGGATAGAACTAGGTTGGATTTGAAACTTACTTTGTTAAATTTGTAATTACTACTAGCCTACCTACTCAGTATGTATGTTTGTAGAATTTTGTATATTTTAGACTCAGGGTAGCGCCTAAAGAAACATGTTTGTCGTCGTAGCCTTTCAATACAAAGTTTGAAGCATAAATGGCAAATACAATGGCAGTCCACTTTCAATGTTTCTAAAGCAGTTAGTTGTAGTCCCGAGTGCGCTGTTGCAGTACATCCAAGTCATTTCGCGCAATAGCTCGCGCCGCGGGTCTCCTTGGGAAGGCCACTTCCTTGTAACGACTGCTACGAGTACCATCTACCAACAAAATATAAAGAGGTCTATTTGCTTTATGGCCACCTCGTAGCTAGACTAGTTTTCGAAACTAATTTGAACGTTGGTTTCTCAATACAAATAACTGAATTTGCTTCACATTTTAATAAGTGCTGGAAAACTGGTAAAGTGCGAGTAAAAATCCTGCAGCAGTGCCTTGTTTTCTTATGCAAAACTGTTGTGTTATGCTAATATAACTTAACTAATTTTAATAAAAATAGGTAAAAATGAAATGAACATT
This sequence comes from Lacanobia oleracea, assembly GCA_950371165.1. Classification (NCBI taxonomy): domain Eukaryota; kingdom Metazoa; phylum Arthropoda; class Insecta; order Lepidoptera; family Noctuidae; genus Lacanobia; species Lacanobia oleracea. Next base: position 10,652,316 of record OX493393.1, read on the forward strand.
ATTCTTAGCTGACATGTTACTTACAAGGAACCGACTTATGGAATAAGTTATTCAGTGCTATTTTTATTTATATCAGTACTCAGGTAGATACAACGTATCGCATGGTTCGTTAGCAAGGGAAAAGCCGACCACTGTATCGGTAATTGACAGGTTTGGTTATAAATAAGAATTTTAGTTTCGGATCCTGGGTCAACGATGACAGGGAAAATATTTATACCATTAATTTTTGTGAAGTAAAGTTTGAAATCTCATCTATATCTATTACTAATATATAAAGCTGAAGAGTTTGTTTACATGAACGCGCTAATCTCAGGAACTACTTGTCCGATTTGAAAAATAATTTCAGAGTTAGAGAGCCCATTTATCGAGGAAGGCTATATGTATATCATCACGTTAAGACCAATAGGAGCGGAGCAGTAATGAAAATTCTGTCGCAAACGAAGTTGCGTGGGTCAACTAGTACTAAAATATAAAGCTGAAGAGTTTGTTTGTTTGTTAGCTTGAACCCGCTAATCTCAGGAACTACTGGTCTGATTTGAATAATTATGTCAGTGTTAGATAGCCCATTTATCAAAGAAAACTATAGGCTATATATCATCACGCTAAGACCAATAGGAGCGGAGCAGACAAAGTTGCGCGGGTCAACTAGTATTGTACAAATTAGAATTGTGGTCGTTTTGTAGGCACAAAAATCTACTTCAGGATCCCGACCCTGAAGTAGATTTTTGGCATCCGTATGCCTAAAGACATAGTAACGCTGAACATTAATGCACCTATAATTGTACCTTAGGTATAATAAATCACGTACTAAGAAATGTAAACTTCTTTAACAAAAAAAAACCGCGGAAAACCGCAACTGGGTTTGTATTTTTAATGGTCATTAGTCACGGAAAGATAACAGAATGACAAACGAAATCGACTCCCTCCCCGCGCCCTATGTAAATGAGTGATAGAGCCTTATATTTTTGGTAAACGTCATGTAAAGCACTGCTTTGTGAGTGTACCTACGTTTTAAAGTAAAAACCATGCAGTAAAAGTGAGATTTTTAGAGTTTCGTACCCAAAGGGTAACTAACAGTACCCATTAATAAGCCTCCACTGTCCGTCTGTCTTTCAGCGGGCTTTATCTCAAGAACCGTAATAGGTAGACAGTTGAAATTTTCACAGATTATAAATTTCTACTGCCAACAACAAATATGTAATACAAATTAAGTTTTAAGGCACGGAACTGTTGTGTGCGAGCCCGACTTGCACTTGGCCGGTTTTTTTTATATGAGAAGAATACAGTTTTTAAGCTGTTTTTTTTTTCTAGGTATTATAAATTAGGTACTGGATCATGAATTGGACTTTCATGAAAAACAAGTGAATGCATCGCCCGAGGGCAATAGTAATGATAATATGGCGACGAATAGTTTTTGGATACGCGTATTGTAAAATCCATCTTTCAGAAAGAAATAATCAATCCTTTTCCGCGTAGAACTCGCCGTGTTTGATTACTTTCGGTTTTTATTAAGTTCCATGCGGTCCGTATATTCAGCAGTGGATGGAAACAGGCTGCCAATGATGATTACGCTTAGTGCAAAACAGAAGCTGACCTAATTAAAGTATTGTCCAATACACGTACCTTCCTAAATACTATTAGTCTATCCAAAGCAGACAGTTACAGGCAGGGTCGTTTGCGATGTTGTAATCTAAAAACGGTTATCGTTATTATTCATATCTTGAAAAAACGTTGGTTTAATTACAGCTTGTTTAATTACGCCGATATTTCTGCGGAGCAAACATTTTGTTGGGCAATAAGTCTCAGCTAATTGTTTGAAAAGATAATTTGGTGGCGGTTTATTGTGCGATGGGTGGGCGCCGCGCCGGTCGGGACGGGCGTTAGTGATGGCGCCCGGGGCCGCCCAGCCGCCGGGCCGCCCGGCCGCGGCCTGCCACACACATATGCCTCTAATTACTTATTCACTTGTTTAAGATACGAGCGCTAAAAGTTAAGTAAATTATAGCTGTAATGACTGTTTAAACTTCGCAAAGCAGATGTTTGTTTATCCTCAATTGACTGACGCAGTCTCTACGCTCCAATGTGTCAATTTAGCGCAATTATATTTGTATTAGCTTTTTCCCGCGGCTTCGATCGCTTTTATATAGATTCTCGCAAAAATAAAAGTAGCCTTAACCGTTCCCAAAGTCCTATCTTACTCTGGACCAAAATCATGAAAATCGGGAAAGCGTAGCAGTAACAACAAACAAAGTATTCGTACAAGAAATTTTTCAGGTAAACTAATAAGAATAAATAAACATATAACTAAAAAAAAACTAAATTAGATAACTCAACAGGAATACTTACTCGTCATGCATTACATATATACTGTCATACATGATATACACAACGCAAGTACAAGACGCGGCTGCTGTTTATAAGACCACAGAGCGCCGCGGAACAAATTGTTTCCTAAAGTGCTTTATAATTCGTACTGATTGAACTAGAACAGAAAACAAATACGGAGCAAGAAAACAAAGACAGAAATAATACTGGTAACGCTGTAATCTCATTAACCAAGTTTCTTACTCATTGGATACGTTTCAGTATCCTATTAACATTGTACAGTCTAATAATAATTAGAGTGGATGTTAATTGGCTCTTACAATTAAGTATTTGATTTTAGTCCATGAGCTCACTATACAGTTTTATGGGATTCCTTGTTTTGAGAACATGACGGCTTCTAAAAATCGTACTTAACTTCCATCTTATCATATTTTCGTTTTCACGCGGTATGGTGCTCTACCTTTTTTGAATTCATATTTAGAATACAAAAATATAAATGTTGCAGTGTATGAGGAACAGATTTCAAATCCTTTTCAAATAAACTCTTCAAAACAACAACAACTCTTCTTCTTCTTCTCATCTATTTCTTTTTTTCTTTTTTTATATAATTAATAATAAGGACTAGACTAAGCGTTAATAATAAGAACTAGCTGAACTGATAGGATAGGTACACAGGTAGACCGTGACCTACCTATTACGATATTGAATACTATTTATCGATTCCCATTGGTTAGTTTTGGACTTCCGCGCGGTCAAACCCGTTAGCAAAAATTGTTTAGCTCATAAAGATTTGATCATTTACTTGAGTTATGATGCGAAGGTTGGAAAGAGTGCAAACTGCAGTGGTTGTCGTTAGCCGGTTCAATTTTCTGCGATTATCGTGTCTCAGATAATTTTAACTTCATGGCGTTATCTTTTAAATTCAGAACCAAATCTCATCATTCATCATTAGTTGATTATGCCAACGATTTTTGGGGTTAGTATTAGGTATGTTTTGTTTTAACCCACGTTTAGAAATAATTTTTCTTCTTGTATCATGAAAAATGATCAAAATTTTCGTCGTTATTAATTACAGTTTAGATTCGTGTGTGATTCATGGAAGGCAAACTCCTTATGTAAATCATACATGTGTCGCCATCTAGTAAACATAGCTTAAACTGTGTGTTGTTTTAACGATAGTTTCATAGTTCCACGATCTGACGCAAAAGGTGCGTGCTGGTAATAAAATTGCCTTCAAAAAAATCGTAATTTGAACCTACCTTTAAACGAGTTGATATTCGTTTACAATCAAATGGCAGCAAAAAAATAAAATATATATATATAATTATAATATTCTAAATTAATTAAAGTTGTATTCGATTTTACAACAGTTGTTATATTTGAAGAAATATTTAAAGGTGCGGTAAAAAATCAACATGACAATGCTTCAAAAACGTAGATGTCAGTTTTTAAGGGAACCATAAATAAAAGTGACAACCAGAAAGAGTTGATTGATGAGCTCCTATTGGGATACTATCTTCGAATTGTAAACTTGCAATATGTCAGTTAAAATAAAATTTCTCCCACATGGATTTACTCCTAATAATTTGGGGCTGTTAGCGATGAGCAAGGTTAAAGTTTCAACCAGGTCATTCAATGATAGACAGGCGACATCGAGGTACTTAAAGAGAGTCCGTGAGTGTTGGTAGAATACTGCAAAACGAACAGTAGGAACCAACCGGAAGCCAAATATTGCAGAAAATCATAACGACAAAAATTTATATTTTGTATCTTGGGAACTATTTCATTTTTGCACTCATGATTTTGAAATATTGGTGAAAAAAAAAATCTGTTAATTTTACTGACAACACATTGTTATTAAAAACCGGTCAAGTGCGAGTCGGACTCGCCCACCGAGGGTTCCGTACAAATTTGTAAGAACATATTTCTTTAAATAAAGACTATAATAATATGTTTATGATTTAATTACAAATGTTTTACTTGTAGTATAAGTCGATATTACTTGCAAAATATTTCTAATTCAACGGAAAATACCCTATACATTTTGATTGCCTTGGCAGTGTCGAAATATACGTTTTTTTGAGCATAAACAGCCGTATCGTATTTAAGGTTGACATAGAAGTTTGATTTTTTGCCAGCTTCAAGATACTGTAGACTTGAGTACCTATATGGTTTTAATTTCAATTCGAGACCTCCACGCGTTCCCGAGATAATGGGTCTTGACATACAGGCGGACGGACGGATGGACAGCAAAGTGATCTTATAAGGGTTCCGTTTATGGATTTTATATATACAACCCTAAAAATATAAAAGTGTCAGTTTATGGCATTTTAAAGCTGATTAAGTACCTAGTGTTATTTATACCAATTTTCGAGTTTGATAAATTAAGCAGTGAAATCTGCCCCTAAAAGTTTTATTATCTTTATCACCCGCAAATTCCACATTATAATCAACCAATTCTATATTTCCTACTGTCACTAAGTAGGTACCTACTGTTCAACATTAATGTTTCTATCATTAGCGTTTTGGGCTGTGGGAGAGGCTTACAAACACACGCCGTTCTTTTATATAAGTAGGTGTGTATCAAACAAAACATCTTCCACTGGTGATGCCTAACTCAGTAGAGAACGTACAAAATATTTTGGAATACCAGATTTGTGCGTTCTATTTTTGTCACAGCTAGGTGTGATTAACTAAATTGTAATTTATATGTTTTAACTGTATCTACGTATAATATATGGAAATATATGTAGAGTGAGGCATGGCGTCGGCGTCGGAGACTTTCAGTGGCCTCTGGAGCGCTGCCAACGATTCGTCTGCCGGTTATTTTCGCACGTCATCCACGAATAACAAGACATCCACCGATTCAGTCTATATCTATAGTTCAAGAAAAAACTACATCGTTATAAAAAATGGTTTACAACAAGGTTTGTGACGCACATGTTATCATTCATACAGCACGGTTCTATTATATTCTTATATTACAAGCCCGTTCTTACATTCAACTTCAATAAAATCACTAAACCGAATTGCACGCAAGTAACTCTATTAAAATGCCCTTTGTCTAGTATTCATTATCCCCCTGTCTAGTTTTAAATTCTTTTGTTGGTCGTAGTCGTTGCATGGATGCATGAATAAATTGTTTTTGAGAGTCGAACGTACCGAACAAACTGGTAGGTCAAGATCCCTTTCTCATAGAAGACTCTTTTGTGCGATAGTAAAAGGCGTTCACTATTAAAGGGCGCGGATCGGGTAGAATCTTGATTTGTGGGTAATTATTATTTAATCTATGGCTGTGAGTAAAGCTGGGTTCGGTTTCTGGAAGGGACGAAGAGTGTCGAGTTGGTCAGTGGTTGCGTGGGGCCAGGCGGCGGCGGCGCGCCTGTTCGCTCGGCGTGTGATCCTGATCGCAATGCGTGCGCGCTGTCATTGCCCTAGTCCGCCGCTGCCCCCTCGCCTCTTGAAACAATGAACGGAACCTGGTTAATGATCGCCCTGTTTTCTGCGTTATTTTAAAATGTACCTTTTACTGATTGAATATTCAATGAGAATTTGAAAAACAATATACTTATTCCTTCTAATGGTTCCTTATAAAAAGTAAGACATTTGTATTCGTCATTTTCAAATGATTCTTACAAAATAATATGTGGAATCAAATAAAAACTAGCTCAGTCAGTATCTGCCAGAAAAATATTCTCACTCTTGTAGGTCCTCGTAACCGTACCTCTGAAGGTGTCGATTGAATGATTATTTTCCTTAAAACTATACAATACCCCTCATCAATCTTTACAGCCAATCTGGTATTTGGTTACAAACCTACATATTATATCTTTTTTCAGTTTAATACGTAACTAATTCTAAATTGGCGACACAACAATATTTATTCAAAGCTCACAGTATGTAACTTATATGAAGCATTTATATTGTGCTTTAATTAGTTTTACCTATAATTGCAAAAAAGGCTGTAGTGTTATTATGTGTACATTATTTCTTATCTTAAAATCTACTTATGATCATCATCATCTCGTCTTACCATTAGATAGCAGCAAATGTAATAGTATCCGAACATAAAAATGTTGTTTAGAACATAAAGGGGCAAGAAACTGTCATTTCGAGTTAAAACTATTGTACAGAAATAGATTTGTAAAATTAGTTAGGTATCTCGTAAAATTTTTAAAATTAGTTAGACTTTCCATATAATGAATAAAGTTTCTACTGTATGGTGTACTATTATAAAGGCATTTCTAGATGTAAATAAAATGCATCATACAATAATTGGCTCAGTCTCAATTTCTGTGTTGGGTTCGGCTTCGCCTATCATGGAAATAAAAAAAACACGAAAAGCACTTATTCCAAGTTATAAGACGGAACGGAAGACCAATATAGCTAAAAGCAAGAAACAATGTAATGTCCAAATAATATAGTTATATTAGGAGCATTGTTCGGCGGCGGCACGGGCGGGCGACCATTCAGCCGCGACGGCTCCGCATAATGAGATGCACTGCTCCTCCAGATGTGGCGCAGGCGCGGCCCCAACGCGCTGCCGTTTTTTGTTTCCCTTTTTTGCCATCCACTCACTAGATAAACGGTTTAGCAATGCTGCTTACTTACACATAACATCCAACGTCTAGATTCTGAGTAATCTTGAAGAAATCGACATAAACAAAGATTAGTTAACAAAAATTAAAATCCCTGTAATAAAGGCACATGTACATTAGAATAACATTTTCATTAATTACACTACATTCGAGTGTGGCATATTATGTAGTAAAAATGTGGTATTTTTCTAAAGTTAGGTTCAAAGCTAAATACAAAACAGGACATTAAAAAAAAATGAATATTAAAAACACGACTTTACCAAAATCATTAAAATATTTTGATTAGGTTAATAAATCAATAATGGATGATATTATTATTTGTTTACTCGTTATTAATTTGATCAAAATAATTTAGAAAGAAGGTTAATGTCTTTAAAAGAAAAATTAAATAATTTAAACTATTTAAATTATATTTTGACTGTCAACATAATTTAAATTCCGCATAATATAATGAAGAAATTTTGATAATAGTGAATAATATCTCCAGCTATTTTCCCTAGCTAATTCCGACACCTACACATAATTTAAAGTTAGAAGGAGTAAAGCTCCGGGCTGCGTTAGCCTCGCGTTTATTTATGTTGCCTTAGTCAGAACTGTTACCTACGCCAGATGTTATTTTACGACAGTTCCCCACCGAATAAACAATCTCTCCTTTTCCTTAGTTTTATTACCCAAAGAACTAAAATTGCGAACGTAGGTTGGTTGATTTTAAAAATTACAAAACTGTGATAATATGACACTATCTACGTTCCTATTTAAATTAAGTTTCAAGAAATAATTAATAAAATAATCGATGTTAATATTTACCACTGCGCGTCCTACGAGTAGCGTTATTAATTTGTATCAAGTTATTTATTATTTCGATGCACAGACTGAAATACAAGAAATCCATGGCCGTCGCTTGTGAACTATAAACAGATATCACACAATTCAATTAAAATGAAACACTGTTAAACTGTGATCACAAACAACAAGACAAAGCTTCTGTCACACATGTGAATCAGGATGATGCGATTTCCGGACCCGCGGGCACGCCCGCGCTGCTCCATACTTCTTTACATTCCATACGATTATATGCACTATGGGAAGTAAGGAAGCACGGAACTCGCGCAAGGCTTTGTGTCTTCATTCTTGAGTGTACTGCAATCCTGTGCAGTTGCAATTAGCAACTACCTGTTACACATCAATAATATGCAGCGACGGTAGGGTGGGTGACGCCATCTCTTGGTCGATGGTGATGAAGCACAACGCGACAGTGGGCGACAACGTGGGGGTGGCGAGCGACGCGGCGTGGTGGCCGCTCGCTTAGCACTGGCAGCGCGCTCGCTGCGCACGCGCAGACCAGCTCTAAAAATGGAGCCAACCGGCGGAGTTCGCTTACGACTCGGGAGTACCATCCATTCCAAATTTGTATTTTCCCGAAATAGAACTGGCGGCGAGCGTCCATCGGATCGGTTACTCGAACGTGCAGCGACCTGCAGCGTGCGAGGACTGGTCGAAGTGCACGTCTGAACCTCGGCGCGGACTCGCCGGAGGCCGTCTTATGTAAGGAACACCGTGAACCGCGCCGCGTGACGACCGCTTCGAAAATAAACGTGCACGCCGAGCGCGACGCCGCCGGGCGCCACATGTGCGCGCTCCCGTCAGCGTTCCGATGATCGCGCGCTGGAGGGGAGGCTATTATTAGTTGAACACCATCCACCACTGTCACCTCCCGCAGGGTAGTCGAGCTATACATAGTTCCGATCACGGGATCTGGCAATCCTCAGCGTTCACTGACCTCCCCTGAAACAACATCAAAATGTATGTACCTGGTCACTATACCAGGAAACCTAATACACCACCACATTCATAATATTCACAATAATAAGTAAAGCAATACTACTTTTTGCGACTTTAAAGCTCTACTAATTTGTCGTAGGCGAATATACCCACGTACATCAAGGAGATATTCATTAATGCAATATTGAACAAGTCATTATTGCTAGCAGTTTCGCGTCTGTAACCAACCTATGTATCCCAGTAGTAGGTAGTCGTGTTTGTATGAGAGAACGTGGCAGCCGCATCGCGGTAGAGAATTCCCGCTGTCGCCCGTAAAGCTCGCCTCTCCGTACACTCAGTCAATAAAAGAATTTTGGCAAACTTTCGTAGACAAACAAGTGGGACGACAGCCAACTCATCTTTTGTCTGCTCGAAAGCAACATGGTTGTGTTAGCATTGCGATACCACTATGATTCAAAATGTACACTTTTGAAAAATTCACTTCTTATTAAGTATCTTTTGCTTGAAAATAGTAAGTATAATATTATTATTCGATGGATTTGTATGTTCCCCATATGAACTGCTTCTTTAAGCGGTAATATAGCAATATCAATCATTTCTTCTGAAAATATTGAACTGGCTTAGGTATTATTGCAGAAGTTTCAATGAACTCACTGTAAGCATAAACGAATTACTTACTTTATATCTGCAGCTTATTTATTAGTGAAGTAGTTGAAAATGTGTATATTTAAAAATTTAAAATCCTGTGAAAATAAAACATATATTTAAGACCGAAACGATTTCTACCTTCGAGACTACAGTTATGAAAATAACTTAAATAACGCTATACTGCGCAAAGAAGTAAAGAACATGGCCTGAACCCCATTCTTTCTACTTCTAGTAGGTAATAGGCATGCCTACTCAGCTCTACAATTTCAGAACTTTGATACCTCCGGTAAACACCAACATAGCATAGTTTTTACAGATTCATAATGAATGCAACTTGCAACTATAAATATATGGAGTAGGTAGCCACTTAGTTATCTAATAAAATTAAATAAGATGAGCTACGAGGAGCATCTATTGAGTAAAGAAAGGCGGCGATGCTGTCCGCAGAGCACCGTCCAAAGAGCGTCTGTTGAATATTAATGCGACATTGTTATTGGCCACTAGTGCCCGCTGCCCGCTGCTGCCCCAATCGCACATTTCCATAACTTACTATTCTGGATCCGCGGGGAATCAGCTCACTATGTAGGAATATCATCACTTGGGCCACTCATATTTGCCCTGTAAATTGTGTTCTGTCGCGACAATACATTACATTATTCATTACGGAATCTATAAGTGGTCGGCAACTTAGCTGCCTTCTCGAATACTCCGGTCTCCGCGCAATGCTAAGTTCTGTGACAATGCAATGATTCACGGCCCGATTGTTTCACATCACGTTACTAAATATCATATACGCTGTTACGCTCTACTACTCATTGAATGTGTCGTTGATTGTAAGCAATCAGAAAGTTAAATGCGACCAAAGTTAATCGTTAACGGGAACTGCAGCAACGACTTACAATTTAAAAATACATGCTCACTTTATATTTATTTATCCTCTGAGATAAACTTACTTCTCCATTCAAAATTCTAAGCAGCTCTCCGCTGCTTTGTTTACGGTGGATTTACTTAAGTTGAATCTAAGACGTTTCGAGTTAAAAGGTCCCCTTCTTCCATTGGCATAATAGTTATGTGTTTGTTATTTTATAAGGACAGCACTTTTGTAGGGATCGCTGAAGACTAACATTAAGAAACTCTAAAAACACCAAACGTTTTGGGTTTTACTTTTCGTACACATGTATTTTCATATTTTAGTAGTCACAATTCATTAATAAATTAAAACCTAGTGTTATCTAGGTTTTCATTTATGTAAAAAATATTTTTGTGACTCGCCACGATCAAATTTTTATTTGTAAAAGGCAATTCAATGCGTCATATTTATTTATAGTAAGCCTAAGTCTCAAACAACATCGGTTATAGATACGGGTAGAATTCTGCCAAAAACGAAAATCTGGATGGCAGCTCAATTTAGATAATGAGTCATATTTTTCCAGTAACTTATGTATGATGAATCGCAAATATTAAGAGAATTTACTGTAATGTCATCATCATCATCATCATCATCAACGGCAGCCTTGTTTGTCACTCACTGCTAAAGGGAATGCAATCTAAAGATTATGAGATCTCGGGCCACTTATAGTCCCGACCGACATTGCTTTAGTCTTGACCAAAAAATTGTTCTTTGCAAAAACGTACTTACATTTTCGATTCAGTTGATAAACTCACCCGCATGTTCATATTCGGTCATAAAACCATACATTAACTTTATTAAGCAACATTCGTTTTAAAATGTTACGCTATTACAAAAGGAAACGCGTCGTAGCCCGAAGTCTAACTAATTAAACCGGATTACTCGTAGGGAGACTAGTTAGGTAACAATGCACCATTATTGTCCTATATTATATTATCCTTAATCCCAACACGTTCCGCGACACGCTTCAAACTTTGGTAATTATTGGAGCTCTGCTTACTTATCTTGAAGCTATCACTTAAGAGACACCAGTAATAACTTGAGACAGCAGTTATAAATCGAGTTTAGACGTCGCCTTCGGCTCATCTCTTATACCGAGAAAACGACTGATAGAACTGTGTGTATAACTAAAATTACCTACCTACTCTATTTTGATATAGGTAAAGTATGATATAAATTAATATTATTTTTCTAGTTTTTTTTTTTTTAACACTTTCAGCACACAAATGTACAGAGGCGGACTTAATGCCATAGGCATTCTCTACCAGTCAACCTTTGGGTAATGCCACCGGATTATTGCAAACACCGTAAGAATGTACATCTATATAAATCCTGACTACATTATAGATCTCTACATACTCGTATTGTGAAAAGATAATTTTTAAAACAATAATTCCCATCCAAATTCGATAGAGTACAATATAATTATGTAGGTATGTGTTCTATCGAGGAGAAAGTGTTTACAATATTACATGTTTTATTATAAACATAGGTAGATGTGTTTGCAATAATTCGATGACATTAACACAAGCTGCTACGTGTGTTCAATTACTTATTAGCCGGTAACTAAATATTGAGCATGTATTCAATTGAACAATAGTCCTGAGAACGTAATAATATTATCAGGGATTCAAGACTGATGCCACCGTTCAACGCTTTCTCTAGAGGTAGTTGAGCCGCACGTGTTCGCTAAATGATGAGGTCCCGCCGGGACGGGATGAAAATCAGTGCTGCTTGTAAATATGTAGTACAGTATATTACTTTTCGGTTAGGGAGGACGACATGTAAATAGTTAAAATATCTGAGATTTAACATATTATTTGTATTTTACGTCAACAAGATTCCCCCTTTTTATTTGATATCCTTTCAGTCCATCGGATCCAAAGGTGGTCTGGTAGATAACGCTGTCAGCGATGAGAACTCCATTGTACCCAATAAAGTATTACATCTATGATTTTCCTACATTTTATTGCATAACATTATTCCAACCGTCTCCTCGAGCACTTTATTTTAATAGCTCAAGTACAATTCAAAATTTATCAAGCCGAGGCTAATTAAAATTACTAGGTTATATCGTGGCTTCACTCGCGTTAAAGTAGCCTATCACCATCTGCAAAGTCCCGCCAATCTCCGTTAAAAAAATCATCAAAATCGATGCTGCGATTTAGGCGTGAAAGCGTAAATAACAAACAAACATGCAAACTCACTTTCTTGTTTATAATATTAGTTACGATTGGTATTGCGGTAATAGAAATACACACTGAAAATGTGAACTGTCTGTAATTATCTGGGGGCAGGGAAGAGCCAAGTCGAGCAAAAAAAGAGGCACGACAGTACCATCCTTTTCCGGAGCCATTCGGGCCATTTTCGATCCCCTGTAACTTTGTTGTGGAAAGACCTAGAAGGCTAACTTCAGTGACCAAGAGGGAATAACAAAGCTATTATATTTCTAAATTACATTAAATTATATCGAGTAGTTAATTATTGCAAGTCAACGTTCGTGAAGTTTGACACTGACTGGCTCACAGATCATCAAAATTCTAACGTACTTCTAGTAGACCCACAAGCTCCACCAAATATTGAACACAGTTATAGTTTAGCCAATAAGCAAGGAAAAACTCTGACATTCCGAATTTTTAGTCCCGTATTTTAGATACACTCGCTCAATCTGAAATGTAACTTTTACGTAGATGATATACTCACGAGCTCTTTTTGTTAGACCTATCAAAAGGAGCTCGTGAGTGTAGTGTACTATGCTTCTATGACGGCAGGTCTGGAAAAGAACATAACTATATAAGTAGGAACAAAAGTAATGTTAAGACGAAATATTGACGAAATTCTTGGACTGGTTAACGGTTCTATCGGTACAGAACAAGGATTAAAGCTTGATCGTGAAAATACATACATATTTTTAAAAATACATATTAAAAATATTATGAACAAATTTACGAGCTTGGTACGGTCGAAACTAAATTTAAAATGGTTAATAGTGCTTATGTTCGTCGTGATCAGTTTCCAATATGTAGAACCTATGCTTTTACGATACATAAGAGTCCAAGGGCTAAGTCTTAATAGCGCATTGATGGACATTGGTTCTTTAGTATTCACATGCGGTCAAGCGTATGTGGCACTTTCGAGAGTAACAAGTCTAGGTGGCTTACATTAAATCAATATCAACTATGGTTGTATTAAATTCGGTTGGATAGGGCTACAAAGTTCAATGGGGAACATCTCAAGATAGACTAGGGAACTCCTCAAAATCAAATAGTAAAGCATGTATTGTTACGAAGGTATATCAGCAATCTTAAGATTAGGTAACCAAGATGCTGACATAATCTAACTATCTTAACTATGGTCAAAGGCGTACATCAGCACAATTATCGAATTATTTCAAACCCATAAGTATCTTAGTATCACCTGCTACATTTTTACACGACTGTTCAAAAAGCTAAGTTCTTGTATGTTCTTATTCACCCATAACGTTTAAAAGATTCCGATTGACGACTGAAAAACTATAAACATTAAAAAAAAAGAATTAACTGGGCTGATTTTTTAAATGATATATTTCTGTTCGTTTCGCTACTTACAATAAAATTTTACTTACACATGAAATAAACGTCTTTATCGAATAGGTAAATCTTTTTTACTCACTACTATTTACCTAAGTAGGAAGAAAAGACTTTCAGCATCTGGCTCAGTACTATTATAATTTTACTCGTGTACAATTATTAAGTAAATAGGTATAGTTTCTCTTAATTAATTTATTTAACATTCAATTGAAGTTGTTTATTTATCAATTTAGCTCCTTTAAAATGTTCATAAACATAACACTGTGCTACTAAATATGCATAGCTACATTTATGTAGAAACATACATACATACATAGTTCCCGTTTACTGTGTGATTTTTATGTAATTGAATATGTTAAGTTTTCAGGCAAAAGTATAGTTAAAAATACTCAACTTCAAATTCAGAAATCAATGGATTGAATCCATGGAAACTCAGTGACATATTACTTGATCTGTTTATACAAGTAATGTTGAACTCGTCGCTTATTATTAAACTCGTAACGTATTAATTAAATCCGTATACACTTACATATTCCGTATGTGTAAGTTTCCGTTCATTAAAACTAATCTGACGAATCAACACTGTTCCATGCCTTCGAAAATCCATTGGCAGGAAGTAAATACAATCTAAATGTCTTAAACACTTTGTGTATCAGACGGGAGACAAGTTAAAATCTTTAGATGGTTGCATGTTTTATTAAATCCGAATACACTAAAATATGGACTTTAAATAAAAATAATTTTAACAATAAGTCCTAATTTACTTACGAGTATAGATCTAGGGTACATACATAGGTACCTACTTAAATATTTTTGTTGGTACATGCTAATTGTAACTTATGACTTGTAATGGCAATGAACTGAAACCGAAATACATGAACTTACCACTGCTATGTACACTATTCCTGTAGACACGTCAAAGCAAGAGAAATTCTTGAACTAATTTATGATACTCGGCATCGTGTCTTCGTGATTGAGTCACTTTGTGTACAAATTAACAAGAACTACTAGATTAGTGCATAAATGTAGGTATCACTGGTGATGCGTTGCGCAGTGACAGATGAGCGGCGAGCGGCGCGCTGACGCGGACTGCTGGCGGCGCGCGGCGCGGGCGGCGGCCGGCGCGCGCGCACATAGGTCGAGCTCCGCGCCGCGCCGCCGCCGCCGAGCGGGCCCGCCGCCACTGGCGACGTTTGACCTTATTTAATTAGTTCGTTCATTTTTACTCTTTGAATGTAACGTAGCATATTAAAATGTGTAACCGTCTAATTCATTGTTGCCATCCACTCGGTTAATAAGTATTGTCTTAACTATCATAACAATCACAACTACTAATGACTACATCAAAGCGTAGTATTTTATTCTTCTCTTCAAAATACAGCAGCCCTAAGGATTGTATTAAGCGTTTATGGTACTAAGTTCTCGTTTATATTGAAGCGATCTTTACTTTTTCTTGTAGTGTAAACCTTGTATCAAGATGTAGCAACGTAACTCTTGCGCTATTTCTGTTTGGAGTTCACCCACCTCAACATCGCCGTTGATTTCTGCATCTGAGATTACATAAATTATTTGCCTTCCTGCTGAACACTACTCGCTGAACATTACTCGCACTAAATTCTAATAGAGTATATCCGAATAAATGTGGGAAAAAAAATAAAAATACACTCACTGTGTTCTCGTTACCTACTTGGCTCGAGTTTGGGGTTTCAAATCTATTTATTAAACGCCTTGATTTATCCAGGTTTTTAGGGTTCCGGACATCCGTAAAAAACGGAACCCTTATAGGGTCACTCGGGTGTCTGTGTCATAGCCAGTTTTCTACAGATCTACTGGGCTGATTCTATTGAAATCTGGTACACATTTGGAGTTCTGTGAATCAAAAACGGACGTTTTACGTAAATAAATAAATTTTTAGAAAATCACTTTTGGGGGTCAAACTAGAAAAATAAAAATAAAAGTTTTTCAAACTCTAACGTGTGACATATTAAATGAAAAGGAAGAAACAAGGAAGAATGTTTTTTCATAATTATAAAATTAATAGTTTTGCGATTATTAAAATTATTAGACCAGAATAACGCGTTAAAAAGTAAATTGGTTCGGAAACTTTTGTACACGAGTCCGACTCGCATTTGGCCAGTTTTTATCCATAGATTTGTCTGTAATCACTATCATGCCTACGCTATGGCGCGGCGGCGCTGAGCTGGTCTTGATGTTATCAGCGTATAGATAGTTAGCTCTATATATGACCAATTATAGTCATTTAATCGTGAAATCTAATCATCGAGTTTTAATATCACCTGGGCACATGGTTGGTCACTTTGAACGCCTTGCGACTTCGGGAAGTTGAAGAAGACCATAAATGTCACCCACACTCCAAGAATTGCAGGATACATTTACTTAGGCATTTACGTATAAAAAAGTACTATTCCAAAAAAAAAAGAATCATCCAAATCGGTTAAAAATTGGCGAAAATATCGCTGAACAAACATTTTTCATGGGATCCCATCATCAGATCCTGACTTATACTTTCTATCAGCAGCTCAGCAACATGAGATGATGATTATCAGGCACACATATCTGAATTGCGTTAGAAATTTTATGAAAAACATTGTTTGTGCCTATAAAATTTGAGGGTTTCCCTCGATTTTCATGGGATCCCATCACCAGAGTGTGTCATCATCAGAATGGGACCACCTGGGAACAAGAATTTTAAAAATCGGTCCACAATTGGCAGAGAAATCGGTGAACATACATAAAAAAAAATACATACAGCCGAACATAGAACCTCCTCCTTTTTGAAGAAGTCGGTTAAAAATACCATCTTCATTATTACGCAATTTTAAAACGACATAATTCATGAGTCAATATTATGAGTTCATAATAGCGAGGCTCAGCGGGGGATGCGTTACATCCAAGTTTTTCTTAAACAGTCTATGATACCCCAGGGAATATCGCCCGCTGTACGCGGGGGTGTAAATCTATCTTTTTATAATGTTTTGTCACAGGCACGCGTTGTCGGCTATGGCTTTTGAATACAACGTTCTATTTACATGAATTTGCATATGCATAGCCGCATAGGTACTTAGAATAAAACCAACGTAAATATTTCCGGGGTTTTCAGTTTTTTAGTAACCGTAGATTGTATAGGTCCCTAAAGTAACGTCTATTCCAACTTTTGCTGCTGGTAAGAAGGATAATATAGATAGGTCGCGTTGTACGTAGCTCTTAGATACAGCCAAAATAACTGGTGATCATAGCCGAAAGCGTTCGCCATCGCCACGCTTATTCGATCATCAAGTCGCGGTCGTAAGTCATCTATGTAAACTAAATCTAACTAAAAATTTATTGAAGCAAAACCATTTCCCTCGAACGAGTTTTGATAAGGTTTTTTTCGGAATGGTTATAATCGTTAAATTCCTACTTGCCTGTTGTGTATTTACCGAAAGAGTCTGAAGAGATTATCCACGCACATTTCGCATAAGGGGTCGTCCATTAATCAAAGTGATGTTTTTTTTTTTAAAAATTCCCACCCGGTGATACTTGGTGAGGTTTATACTACAGCACACCCCCATTTAATCACGTGTATTTTTATCTTAAAATGCAGGGATTATCTTATTCAATTCTGGAAAATACGCGTTCAACGTTAAAATAAATACACGTGATATCTCACTACAAATGCGTAGAGTTGTTTTACTACAGTCACACTCATATCACTTTTAACACTAAATATTATAGTGTATTACATTTAAAAGGCAAACTTTTCCTTAAAACTAACCGAGGGTGCTATCTAGGTAAGCTCTTACTTACCTTAATAACTAGTATGTTGTACTTACTACGAAAGTTATCCGAGAAAAGAGGTCACTGTATAGTCTGTTACGTAGTTGCTGTAACATCGCGATCTTCACGATCGAATTACGTTGTTTGCGTCGGTATCAAAGCGAATTTTATTGGTACTAGCAAGATACTCTGGGGTGTAAAACCTAAAAACTTATAGCCAGCTTAAAAGCTTCTAATAAACTTTAGACCCGCTGCTTATTAGTACTGGGTAAATAGCGTTTTTAACCGACTTCAAAAAAAGGAGGAGATTCTCAATTTTTTTTTGTTTTTTATGTTTGTTACCTCATAACTCCGTCATGTATGAACCGATTTGAAAAAAAATTGTTTCATCTGAAAGGGTATACTTCTCGATTGGTCCCATTGTCACCATGCCAGAATCTGATGATGGGATCCCATGAAAATCGAGGGCAACCCTCAAATTTTATAGGCACATACAATGTTTTTCATGAACTTTCTAACGCAATTCAGATATTTGTGCCTGGTAATCATCATCTCATGTTGCTGAGCTGATGATGAAAGGTATAAATTAGGATCTGATGATGAGATCCCATGAAAAATGTTTGTTCAGCGATACTTTAGCCAATTGTCAGCCGATTTGGCTGATTCTTTTTTTGTTTGAAAGAGTATTTTCCTGGACTGGTCCCGTTTCAATTTGGTGAAGATCTGATGAAGAACTTCGGAGGTAGGCAACGGAACTCTTCAATAAATGATAGCAAAGGGATCGGGATTGCTGAAAACGCATGTTTTTTTAGCGTTTACGGTTGTATTTTTTGTAAAAAGTTTTTTATTTTTCACTTTTTAGTGGTACCTAGGTACCTGCGTACCCATTAACAGCGTACCAGCGCAATGTTATGTTATGAACTGGTGTAAACACTAAAAAATCATGCGATTTCAGCAATCCCGATCCCTTTGCTATCATTTATTGTAGAGTTCCGCTGCCTGCCTCCGAAGTTCTTCGTCAGATCTTCACCAAATTGAAACGGGACCAGTCCAGGAAAATACTCTTTCAAACAAGAATCATCCAAATCGGCTGACAAATTGGCTAAAGTATCGCTGAACAAACATTTTTCATGGGATCTTATCATCAGATCCTAATTTATACCTTCCATCATCAGCTCAGCAACATGAGATGATAATTACCAGGCACAAATATCTGAATTGCGTTAGAAAGTTCATGAAAAACATTGTATGTGCCTACAAAATTTGAGGGTTGCCCTCGATTTTCCTGGGATCCCATCATCAGATTCTGACATGGTGACATTGGGACCAATCGAGAAGTATACCCTTTCAGATGAAACAAAAATTTTTCAAATCGGTTCATAAATGACGGAGTTATGAGGTAACAAACATTAAAAAAAAAATACCCGAATTGTGAACCTCCTCCTTTTTTTGAATAGAATAGAATAGAATAGAATAGAATAGAATCTTTATTTGCTTAGAATGTAGGTACATAAAAATAAGCTGGAAAATATATATACGAATCCATGTACATTCTGCCTTAATATAGCATGCAAATATAATACATAGCAGAGAATAGTAAGCATAGGTATTACAAAGAATTATCATTTAAGAAATCCTGAACAGAATAATAACATTTGTTTACAAGTAATTCTGTGATTTTTTTTTATATTTTTGCAACGGTAAGTTTTTCATTTGTTCAGGTATTTTATTAAAGATTACAGGAGCCATACAAATCACATTTCTTTTCAATAAGCTAGTTTTAAATACACCCGTGCATAATAGATTCTGGTATTGAGATCTCATAGCTGTAATTCGTTTTCTAGTTTCCATTAAAGTTGCAAATAGACATCGATTTATTATTACGAATATTGCTAATTCGAGTATATAGAGGCATGGGAAGGTTAATAGTTTATGAGACTTAAATATAGGAACGCAACTGTCTGTTACTTTAAGACCAAATACATTCAGTCAAAAAAGTATCGGGAATGGATGATTTGTTTATGGTTCCAAATTCAAATTGTAGTTTTTTTGTAGTTGTTAGATTGGCACAACTGTTTTCCATTTTGGCGCGGAGTTTGAGTTGCATCTGTTATTTATATTAAATACAGTGCTGGTTTTAGTAATATCATATATAGTGTGTATTGCGAATTTCATAATGGACAAAAATATCGAACAAAGAGTTTGTCTTAAATTTTGCATCGCCAATGGAATTTCGTGTTCGGAGTCACTGAAAATGTTACAGAAGGCTTACGGTGAATCGACTTTATCAAAAACTCGTGCTTATGAGTGGTTCATAGCGTTCAAAAGCGGTCGAGATGTGATGGAAGATTTGCCTCGCTCTAGTAGGCCGTCAACGTCTGCAACTGAAGTTAACATCGCAAAAGTGAAGGAAATAGTGACTGAAAATCCCCATTCAACTCTGAGAGAGATAGCCGCCAAACTTTCTGTATCTCACGAGTCGATCCGTACCATTTTAACTAATCATTTGGGTATGAAACATGTTGCTGCTCGGCTAGTCCCAAAAGATCTGAATTTTCTCCAAAAACTCAATCGCATGAAAGTCGCTGAGGACATGCTAGAACGAGTCAGTTCGGACCCAACATTCATAAAACGCATTGTTACTGGTGACGAGACGTGGGTTTACGAGTTTGACATGCAAACTAGTCAACAAGCTTCGGAGTGGCGCCTTCCAACTGAACCGAAACCGAAAAAACCACGCCAAAGTCGATCAAAAGTCAAAGTCATATTGACTGTTTTCTTTGACTATCGCGGTGTTGTGCACTCTGAATTCTTACCGGAAGGTCTAACGGTAAATAAAGAATATTTGAGCGTTATGCGGCGTTTAAGAGAGCAAATTCGACGAAAAAGGCCAGATTTGTGGAAAGAAAATTCTTGGATTTTGCACCACGACAATGCGCCTTCGCACAAAGCTATCATTGTGAACGAATTTTTAACCAAACACTCAACAAATACCATCCAGCCACCACCATATTCACCAGATATGGCTCCTGCTGACTTTTTTCTTTTTCCTAAACTCAAATTACCACTTCGTGGCACCCGTTTTCAATCGATAGAAGATATAAAGGAGAATTCGCGGCGAGAACTGAACTCAATTCCGGAAGCAGCGTTTAAAAAATGTTTTGATGAATGGATTATTCGTTGGCGCAAGTGTATCGTTTCTAAAGGAGCATACTTTGAAGGTGATAAAATAAATTTGGATGAATAACAGACATTTTGTGTATTATTGATCTTTTCCCGGTACTTTCTTGACAGAGTAGTATAGCTCTCAAACAGCGCTTTTGAGCTTTGAAGATGCTTTCTTGTTCACTACAGTGACCCCAAAATATTATACCATATCTTAATATGGAAATCACTAGACCATGGTAGGCTACTAATATTGTCGGTAGATTTACTTTTTTCGATAGATTATGCAACATAAATGCAGCTGTACTAAGACGTTTACATATATCTTCTGCTTGCGGCTTCCAGGTTAGCTGGCTGTCAATTGTGATTCCTAAAAATTTTGTACTGTTGACTGTCTCTATAGTTTGACCATTATAGTTTATATTCATATCTCCCGTAGATATTCGTTGGTAGTTTTTTGGATGTTAATATCTAAATTATTATTGTCAAGTCACCTTATTAAGCTACTAATTGTATTGTTAATGTCACTTAAATATGATTCTTCTTAGTTACATGAGACAATTGATGTACTATCATCTGCAAATAGTACCATCGGATAAGGTATATGACGTGGCAGTTCATTTATATATAATAAAAATAACAAAGGTCCGAGCACGCTTCCCTGCGGGACACCATATTTTATTTCTGTAAAAGATGATAGAAATTTTAATTCTCTTCTAGATTCCAAACACAGGCTCGATACCTCCGTACATTGTCTACGACCTTTTAAGTACGTTTTTATTAAATTAAGGGCATTGCCACGAATACCGTATGCTTAAAGTTTGGTTAGAAGGGTATCGTGATCTACACAGTCAAAAGCCTTCGACATATCTGCATATATTGCGCATACAGGTATCTTAGAGTCCACTTTTGGCATTATTTTATGGAGAAAGTCGAAAATAGCCATGTTGATGTTTTTATTTTTTCTAAAACCCTTTTGTTCGTCACATAGTATGTGGTGTTTTGTTAGAAAATTGTAAAGCGATTCATAGATAAATTTTTCTATGATCTTTGAGAAGATGGGAATTAGAGCAATTGGTCTATAGTTTGCCATTTCGTCTTTATCGTTCTTTTTATAAATTGGTTTAACTATAACAGTTTTAAGACTTTCTGGAAATACTCCAGAGTATATACTTGCGTTAATGATATGAGCAAGAGGCGCAGCTATACAGTCAGAAACAAATTTTACAACTGTGGTTGAGATGCCATCATACCCAAAGCTCTTTTTGTTTTTTAAGTTTCTTATCACACGTGTGACATCTTGAGGAATAACTGGATTCATAAAAATTTAATGTGGGTTGATAGTTATGTTGATTGTGTCACCTGACGTACGTTTTGGTCTATCCGAAATCTGGTCTATGAAGAAATTGTTGAAAGATTCAGCTATTTCATTAGGATTTGATATATTTTTTTTTCCTTTTTTTATTTGAGAAGTCGGTTAAAAACAAAAAAAAATAACCAAAAACACCGACTTCAGAAATTAAAGTTTCTTTCTTTCTTCCGAAATTATTTTGTACCTTGTAGTGTTTTTGGCAAGACAAATCAATCCTGTTATAGAAAATTCTTCAGTTACTGAGTGTGAGAATGAGTGACTAACGGACAACGCACAGCCGAAACTACTGGACGTAGGCAGCTGAAATTTGGCATGTAGGTTCCTTGGGGTTTGAAAGGGAGCACTAATAGAGGATTCCCCGAAATTCCTACGGGAAAGGGAAAAAACGGTATATGGTCGTACGAAGTCGCGGGAAAAAACGGTATATGGTCGTACGAAGTCGTATAAAATTTTACCGTAACTGGTGACTGACTGAATGACTGACAAACAACGTACAGCTGAAACTACTGGTCGTAGAAAGCTAAAATTTGTCATGTAGGTTCCTTGTGGAGTGTAGGACAGGTTTCCCCGAAATTGTTTATGAAACGGGATATGCGCGTATGAAGTCGCGGGCAAACACTAGTTCCTACTTAAATCGGTACTGCATCAAAATATTAATAAAAATAAACTAGCTAAGTGCGAGTGGGACTCGCGTGCAAAGGGTTCAAAACCAAATTTTTTTTTATTTGTGATGGGTTTGCTCTTGACTCTAGTCTAGGTCAGAGATGACAGAGACAAAGTCTTCGATTGAGCGGACTTACCCAGAAGGAGCCTGTTCACTATAACTTTGAAGAAATTAGGGTTGTAAGCGTTCGGAAACACAGACGCAGGCAGAGAATTCCACTCCTTTGCTGTGCGCGTTATAAAAGACGTTCGGAAACGCTTTTAACATGTTATTTTAACACTACAGACTTCTTATAGGTTTTCCTGTAATCTTTAGGTATAGAACTATTATCTGCATTTTTTTTTAATTTTAGGCTCAATAGTTTCGAATGGCCATTTTTGATCAAATGTTTTGAATAACTTCAAAACTTTCAATTTTTTTTTTTTAATTTCTAGTTTGACCCCGTATAGTGACCCCCGTACTAAAAAAATATTTATTTACCTTACGCGTCCGTGTTTGGGTCTTAGAAGTCCATATGTGCACCAAATTTCAACTGAATCGGTCCAGTAGTACCGGAGAAAACTGACTGTGAAAGACGGACAGACACCCGAGTGATCCTACCTATGGATTCCGTTTTTTGTTCGGAACCTTAAAAACTTATAATTATAACTTTTTTAATAATAACTCACTTTTTTTCCATTAGAGATTTCTAACGGGGCCTCTGCGAGTTGGCTTCGGCCCCTCGTACGCCTACCAAAGAACCGGGACCTCAGGGTCCCGAGATTGTTCAAGTCTCACTTTCTTTTAGATTTTAGCTGCTTTTATTGTATTTACGCGCCATCCTTACAAGAAACCTTCCGTTGATTACAGCGCAATGAAAATAATGCTGGGCAAGCTGCCGCGGCCGTGGATCGTGGACGACGCGAAGGACGACGGGTACACGGCGCTGCACTTGGCGGCGCTCAACAACCACGCGGAGGTGGCCGAGCTGCTGGTCCGCGGCGGCGCGCGCCCTGACCTCCAGAACGCCAACCTGCAGACAGCCCTGCACCTCGCCGTAGAACGGCAGCACACGCAAATCGTCCGGCTACTCGTCGCACACGGAGCGAATCTCAATATTTGTGATAAGGTGACTGTGACTAATGAAAAATGGTTTTATTAATTTGTGTTTTTGTATAATACGAGTACATCCCTCAACAATGCACTCAAACCCCTTAACGTGTTTACCTTATAAAAGCAATCTTGCTACCATGTATTATAAGTGCGAAAGCTACGTCTGTCTGTATTTAACCTCTTCACCTCTTAACGGCTGAACGGATTGGATTGAAGCTTGGCACACGGGTAGATCGTGTCCTGGAACAGGATATAGTGTTTTTGTCCCGGTAGCATGTAGCCGCTATCAGAAGCTAGTCTTTTAATAATTTGTGTTCCCCAAAAATACAAAATGAGTTGTCCAGGACGGCGACACCCCGCTGCACGAAGCGCTGCGCCACCACACGCTGCAGCAGCTGCGGCGCCTGCAGGACGCGCGCGACGCCGCGCTGCTCACGGGGCTTGCGCACGCGCACGATAAGAAATCCTCCGCCTCTATCGCATGCTTCCTCGCCGCGCATGGTGCTGATCTCACCATTAAGAATAAGAAAGGTACAAAAACATTAATGTCATGTAATATGTAACTATGAACAGCTCTTTAAGGGCGCTCTCTCGAAAAAGCTTAAAAATAGCGAGCAGATGAAGCAGTTTTTCATCGGCATTTACTGAGAAATTACTTCTGAATAAAATTTGTAGTAATGTACATGATATTGCACGTAACTTGGTTTAGCCAAAATTTATGTATCGGTATCACATAATAAGAAAAAAAATCACCAAATCAACTCCAAATCGTTTAGATGAAACCATTTTCGTCCTTCATTTTTTTAACAAAAGACTAAAATAAATATCTGCTGCTGTGCAATACAAACGAAAATACTTTGTTTTGTTACTTTCTAAAAATATGTATCTGTTTTATTATAAAAAATAAAAAAACACGGGTAGCGGAGTAGTGCGAAAAGGTCTACTTTGCTCCGTTTGTATGCACAAGGTCATTTGCGTATTATAAGCCTCAAATTAACGACAGCAAATGTTAAAAATATCATTACCAGAAAATGCTACACAAAATGGGCTGTCGTCTGTTGATGTTGAAGGCTGTTGTTTAGTTTGAGACTGGACATACCTTTTTTTTTTTTTTTTTTTAAGGATGGGAAATCATCAAATGACTCCTCCCGCTCTGGGTGAAGCAAGAGGGAGTGTCAGACTCTTACTGACTAAAACCCATCCGTGTTCCTCCTGGTGCCCTTTGCGTTCCAAGGCTACGGCACCTCTTTCGAACAGATTCCGCAGCCCCAGCAGGCACCTGCCCTAGCGGGCCCCGTCTTCCACGCTGACATCTCTTTGAGGCGCGCTGGAATCGCAGCGCGCCGCCGACCCGGGCCTAGTTCTGATCAGACGGCGAGCCACCCACTGCTCGCCGTCCGCAGGCCCGCGCCTACGGCGGCCGGGAATCGTCCTGCGACTCCCGACGCCTGGGGGACTGGACATACCTACTTACACTAAAAATAATGAAGTATGAAATAAAAGCAAACTTTAAAAAAAATCCAGGTCAAACGCCACTGGACTTATGTCCGGATCCGAATCTATGCAAGACCCTGACGTCTTGTCGCAAGGAAGGAGCAAGTTTGGGTGGCGAAGGCACATCAGAGAGTGAGCCGAGTTCTATGAACGTAGCGGCGGTGGCGGGCTCCAGCGCGTCGCCGCCGCCGGGCGCCGAGCCCGCGCCCCCGCCCGCGCCCCCCGCGCCCCCCGCGGCGCCTGCGCACGACCCCACCGCGGACGAGTGCCTCGTTTGCTCCGATGCCAAGCGAGACACACTCTTCCGCCCCTGTGGACACATCTGCTGCTGTAACGTCTGCGCAGCGAGGGTAAGTCTCTACTAATATCGTTAATCTTTTTGGTTTTTCTCTAGTAAAGTGCAGCGCCGTGAAACCGTTGACGACGTCGTCGCACAGGCGCAGGCTAACTGTCAGTAAAATCTGGAATGGTTGGCTTCATAGGAAGCTTTTGCCACGATAACCCAATAATAATCGTCCTCGCTTACCTATGTATTTAAAATTATTTGGGGTCAGCACAGCACAATTTTTTCTTCCATAACAGGCACACATGCAATCCGCAAGGCTGCTTGTGGCTAGCTGTTGAGCAGTACTGACCCCACGGTATCGATCTCTCTAGAGGTCTTGTTCCCCATCTCCGGCTTATCTGTATTGACACACAGAAATCTGTTTCTGCCGGTCAATACAGAGTGTTGTGCCAATAAAGGGAAGAAAGAGGTGGACAACATGCTTGAAGGAGCAAGTTTTTTTTTATTTGGTAATGGGCTTGCTTTTGACCACAATCACGCCTGATGGAAAGCGATAGATGAGGTCTATGATGGAGCGAGCGTGCCCAGAAGATGCCTGTTCACGGGAACACAAACGCCGGCAGAGAGTTCCACACCTTAGCTGTGCGCATAATAAATGTGGAAGAGAAGCGCTGGGTACGACTAGACGGGATATCGACCAAGTACGGATGGTACCCCGCCGTACGTCTGGTATTTTGGTAGAAAAAGGGCGATGGTGGGATCAGGTCGTGGAGATCTTGTGCACACTCTCCAAAGTACAGTCTATAGAAGACCGACAGGCAAGCAACACTACGCCGGTAAGCTAGGCTCTGAAGCTCACCTATAAGCCTTTTTGCTCTGCGTTCCACCGAGTCCAATGCAGCAAGCTGGTATTTTGCTGAGCCTTGTGCTTTGTACAGACTCAGAAGTTGTTCAGATGTGAAGTATCGCCTTACCTTATTTAGGATGCTCAGCTTCCTGGCTGCAGTCTGAGCTTTTGACTCGATGGTTGAGCCGAAGTTGAGATTAGACGTCAACTCCATGCTCGGAATGTAGGAGATAGCTGAAATGGGCTCGTTTTAGCAGTGAAGAAATATGCCTGTGTTTTCAGAGCATTGAATTTAACCAGATTGTCGTTGCCCCACTGGGAAACGAGATTTTAGATCAAATTCATTCGCTCCATGGCCTCTTTGGCTCTACTGGGAGGAAACAGCTACCCTCAAAGAGTAGCTGTTTCCTTCCTGCCGGCTCTCGCACTGGACTGGTATCTTTCTGAGACCGTGCTGTCATCTGCGTAACCGATTACACCAAGTTGCAGTAGGTCGTTGATATGCAGAAGAAATAGAGTCGCAGAAAGAACAGACCCCTGAGGAACTCCTGCATCAATAGTCATATTATCCGATGAGCAGCCATCTATAACCACTTTGATCGAACGCTCACTCAGAAATTTGGAAATCCAGTTGCAAAAGTCAGCAGGGCTGCCGTACGCGGGAAGCTTACCCAACAGACTAGCATGCCAGACTCCATCAAAGGCCTTTGAAATATCGAGCGACACAGCAAGGGCCTCGCCCCATCAATGCGTAACATATACAAGAAGATCCCCAGTTGACCGACCACGACGGAAGCCGTACTGGTGATCACTGAGAGGCTCACTGTCTTCCAGGTATGCTAGCAGCTTATTATTAAGTACCCTTGCCATCACTTTACACAGTATGGAGGTAATGGCAATTGGTCTGTAATTGACAAAGTCGGCACGGTTACCCCTTTTTGGGCACTAGCGAGCTTCCTGGACTTCGGCACCACCCCGATTTTTAGGGAGAGGCGATACAGGCGCGTCAGGACAGGAGACAATTTTGGAGCACAGCTTTTGAGGACTCTTGCGGGTATTCCGTCAGGTCTGCTGCGAAATTGCTATTTTCCGGTGACATGTACTTGTTTTGCAATAGTCCTTTATTAACCGGGTGTTAACTTTGGGTGTAGTTGTATTAGTGCGTACTGGTTTGTGCCTATAAGTCTTGTTGGCAAGTGTCCTTTGCCAGAGGGTTACGGCCCTCGCCTTGCGAACACCTGTTATGACATGATTTATAACGTTGTTCATTCTGTTGTGTGTGCAGGTGTATGTATGTATGTAAATCGGGCTGGTTTCCGCAACTCCACGACTAAGCGCGTATTTTGCGTGCAGGTGGGACAAATGTGTCATTCGATCCACTTCAGCTCCCCAAGGAAGGCCACCAACGCCTTGGTGTTACCAACTATCTCACAGAGGGTACCTGGGTTTCCGAAGTACTTAGCCCTGTAATCCGCGACTACTGGGCAGCTTAGAAGCAGGTGTGCTGCTGTCTCATTCTCCTCCATGCAGGCTCTGCATAGCCGGCTATCAGTGCTTCCTATAGCATAGAGATGTTTATTAAAAGACCCGTGGCCAGTTTATTTATTTATTTTAAATAGAACGGCCGAAGCCAATTACACTATTTAACATCTAATTTATTTAACCCAGTCATGCATTCTTCTCACAAAAAATCAAACTTCTGAAAGTATCACCTTCCATTCATCCGCAAACATATCAAGACTTGTGTTTGAGTCCAGGAGAGCGTTAATAGCGGCTACTGTCCGACATTCAGTTTGTATGGAAAGTTGACTGGGTGCCGCATTCGACCAAAAGACATCACGTAGCATTTTGACTTATTGAATTCCATTTTATTTTCCATTTTATTGCAGAGCTTGTCAATCGCGCTCAGATTTTATTCCATAAAATAGTTTTAAATCAACAGCATATAAGAGGGATCTGGCACTCGCAACCACATCAGGGAGGTACCTAATTAAACATCAAAATGAAAAGGAGTGGGCCTACTACCGAACCTTGACTCACACCCGAGCGAGTGTGGTATTGGAGTGACTCGTAAAAACCTAATCTGACCAATTGTTGCCGGTCCCTCAAATAATCTGCAAGAAGCCGTAGAAGTACCGGAGCAATACCTATCGCACTGAGAACTGACTGACGACTTTGTCGAACGCTTTTTGGAAATCACAGTATAGAACGTCTACCTGGCGTCTGCGATCAAGACAAGTAGAGATATTATTCACTAGTGTAAGTAAGTTAGTATTGACGGACCATTTTTCGCGAAAGCCATGTTGCTCATTGCACAGGTACTGATTCACTTGCTTGTAAATTCCTTGATGTAGGACATTCTCGAAAACTTTCACGGGCGAAGATAGTATCGCTATTGGATGATATTCATCGACTGATAATCTATTTGAAGATTTTGGTATGGGAGTCACACGTGATATCTTCCATGGCTGTTGATAGACTCCGGTTTTTACGGATAGATTAAAAATGTGGTTTAGGGGCCGAATGAGAAATTACTTTCCCTCTTTTAGGTACCATGGAGGAATTGTAGCAGGACTAATAGACTGCTGGGTTTTAGTTTATAGATCCCGGTGCTTATATCACTTTCAGTGAAGTTAAGAATATTAATATAATTACTAATATTACGGTTGCTTGGATTGGCTATATTCTCAAGGTCTTACTTTGGTACTTCAGTTTGGAAGACGCTAGCAAAATATTCTGCAAACGCCTCAGCAGCTGCGACACCACAGTTAATTTTACCTTTATGGGTTACGTTAGGCTCAAACCCGCCCTTTGATCTAAGGTTAGAAATATGCTGCCAAAATTCTTTGGGGTTCTTCTTAATGTTCCCTTCGATGCGCCTAATATAAGTAGCATAAGCAGTCGATATACGAGACTTTAGGCTAGATCTATAGTCACAGAATTACTTATATGTTAGTTCACATGTAAACCAGGTTGGATGTCTTCTATTTATCTTTCTATTTCGGTGATTTTTAGGGATACAAGCGCACTTCAGCTGGCGCAGGAAAAGTGTTGGGTTCACTAGAGCTGGCACAGGGGAGAGCTAGTTGTTACGGCTGTGACTGTACGCAACTGTTGTTTAGTCAGTCTTAGGGCTTGTTTTGTGAATCGGCCATCTATAGAAGGAAGTGCCTCTTTGGCCTGCCTACACTCACTATGGTCAACCCATATGCTTGTGATGTTTATCTCCTATATATGCGTTTCCTTACCAGATAAGTACCCGAAAGGTAGCGGCACGATGGGTTCAGATCCCATCGCTGCCATACTCGAACCCCTTCTGGCGAGTTCATCCGCAGCGTCGTTGCCTCGGGATTCGCTGTGTCCCTTGATCCATTGAATGGTTACTTTGTTGTGTCTACAAACCTGATTGAGACGTTGGTGACACTTGAGAATCAGCCCAGAGTTCACTGTGTGGCTGTCCAGAGCTTGCAGGACGGTCATGCTGTCCGAGAGTTTGTGTATTGGTCCTTAGCTTCCCTGGTTAGGATTGCTGATGCCGCCAGAGCCCAGCATTCAGCTTGGAACACTATGTTGTGGACCCCCAATGGTGTAGTTATGTGGATATTGAGATCCTCTGATAAGATTCCCGCACCAGTAAATGTACATGTTTTAGTGAAGATCCGCAGCTCTGCGAGGCAGAGCCACGATGCATCGCAACGATGATCCTCATGCAATTGGATTTTGTATTTTTTACCAAAGATAAATTGCTTGGGTCATTGATTGCTTTTGTTATGGGGTTACATTATTGTGCTCCTCGGCCAGAGCGGTGTGTCTTGTTTCACTCTTATCCCAGAGGTCTAGTGTTTTAAGTGTGTACTGCTGCCATCGTCGCTTCCTGTTGTATAAACAAGTGTAGCGGAGGGAGTTCCATTATGGTTTCGTCGTCGTCGCCATGCAGGCCAGCCTTTGCATGTGTTGTACCTTGTTTACGGCTGTAGTTAGCTTTGTGCGTGGCCACCACACCACAGCCCCGTAGGTTAACATGGGCCGAATTACTGCGCTGTACAGCCATAGTATTATTTTGGGAAATAGGTTCCACTTCTTCCCTATCATTTTCCTGCATTGCCAGAAGGTAATGCAGGCCCTGTTTAGTTTGTAGTCTAGGTGATTACTCCAGTTTAACTTACTGTCTAGGATGACGCCTAGATACTTTACCTCGTTAGACAGCTGGAGCTCTGTGTTGAAGAGCTTAGGTAGCCGGTAGTGGCCTAGTGCTCGTTTTTGACTGAACATGACTAATTCAGTTTTCGTTGAGTTTACTGACGGATCATATTCTTCGCACCATCTTTCGACAATGCGTAGTGCTTGTGGAGTGAAATTGCAGATCGTTCCAGTCACTTTCCCTGGCACTAGAATTACGAGGTCGTCTACATAGCCTATTGTGTAGTAACGATGTGCGTTGAGTTTGGTGATAAGATAATAACGTATTAACCCAACTTTTTAACGCTTTTAGCACCAAAGCGTTAAAAAAACCTATATAAGACTCGTATATCAGTTCCAATTGAGTATAAAAGTGTTAACGCATACATGTACAACTAAGTTAGAGCATGCCCTAACTCACTTATAACCATGAAAGAGGCCCACAGTTTTACAGGTAAGAGTTATAGAAAGCCTATAGTACGGTGTTACAAAGATATTAAAGCTGAATAAACGCTCCTGTGTACGTTTATTCATCGTCAGCTACTACTTAACCGGTATTTCTGATGTAATATCGGGTTGGTCAATACTACAGGTGTTAGGAAAGCATCGGATAAGAATGCTTTGCCACAACAAACTTCTTGAGTACATTATACAGAGTTATTTGCAAAACACCAGCAACCTCTTAGGCAGTGAAAGTACACATGATTATAAGCAACTTTTACTTTGGGAAAACCCCTAAATCTCGAGAAAAATATCAGCTGTTCCATACAAAATGCAATATTTAGCCAATGAAAATGTATGAAACAACTGATATTTTTATAAAAGTGAGGTTAGTGTTAACAACACATCTATGGGTCGTTACCCATAGGTGTGTTTTTTGACACCAATACCTTTAGAACGTCTTTAATAAAGGAGTACTGCCTAACACAATAAGCTTTAGTTAAATACTTTATTACAGGTTAAACCTAGGTAGAGGAGTTGTTTGACATTTTTAGTATCTAGTGTTACTAAACTGTGTCTGCAATAATAGTCACAATACTTAAAGTCATAAAAAAGCCTGTAACTGACACCAAAATGTTATTTGGGTAATTACCAGATTCCGCAGAAGAGGGGAGAGCACACCTCCCTGCGGGCAGCCTCTGGCTATCAGAGCCAACTGCTACTCTTCTTCAAGGCGAACCACTCGTTTGCTTAACATATTAGTAATCCAGTCAGTTAGTATCTGTTCCACACCGTGTTTGGAGAGGGTGGCACTAATGCTGGAAAAGTTTGTCTTGTCGAAGGCTCCTTCAATGTCTATGAAAGTGCCTAGGTAGGTCCTTTCTGATGAATCGCTTCCTCAATCTGGCTCACCACCAGATGAAGAGCGGACTCTGTCGACTTACCCGAGCTGTATGCGTGTTGGTTACCATGCAGTGGTATTATTTTTAAAACGCCATCTCGTAGCTCCCTTTCACACAGTCTTTTCATTGTGTTCACTGTGCGCAGGTGAAGAAGTGCCTGATCTGCCGCGCGGGCGTGACGTCGCGCGCGGCGCTGGGCGAGTGCGTGGTGTGCTCGGAGGCGCCCGCCACCGTGGTGTTCCGGCCGTGCGGCGACGTGTGCGCCTGCGCCGCCTGCGCGCCGCTCATGCGCAAGTGCGTGGAGTGCCGCACGCCGCTCGCGCCGCCGCCCGCCCAGCCGCCCCAGCCGCACCAGCCGCACCAGCCGCACCAGCCGCCCCACGTCAAACTTGATTGTAACTATATTTCTAAATAACATATACGTTGGTATAACAAGATTGTGGAACCTTTACCGGTCTTACAGAATTCATAGATTTACCCGCCTGGTTTTCAACATTTTACATTTTGATTTTTAATTTTTTAACTTTGGTATGTGCTTATCCTCAGTGGAAAAAGAGAGCGGCAGCAACCTGGCACAGGTGCAAGTGAACAAGGGGCAGCCCGTGCCGACGCAGTCAGCGCCGCACTACATGAACAACGGCTCGCGCTTCGCGGCCGCGCCCGCGCCCCCCGCCGCCCCCGCTGCGGCCGCGCCGCCCGCGCCCCCCGCGCCCCCCGCCGCCGCCCCGCTCGCCCCCGCGCCCTCCACGCCCGCGACCCCCGCGGCTCCCACGCCCGTGGCCGATGTGCAGAAACTACAGCAACAATTACAGGACATCAAGGAACAGGTCAGCACTATCATGTTTATATCTTGACTGTCGTTAGCATCGTCCCACTTATTTTGGGAACATTATGAGAAAATGAATTTGATTTTTGTTTCTCTTATTGATTAATTGAAAATTTTTACTGACTTGTTTCTTAGTGCAATAAAATTTATAATAGCGAGTACCTAGTTAGTCGACAATAATATAGTGTAGTTACATTGCAATTGGAGGTTCAATCGGTCGCGATGATCTTAGTTTGAAGATAAAGCAAAAAGATGGTCACAACAAGTCGGCCTTACAAATCCTAAACCTACTAAATTTTTACTCGATATTGGTTATAGTAATTGATGGTCGGTAAGCGCATCCCTTCGTACACGCACCCGGTAACGTAATAGTCGGGTCAAATTGGACCAAACAATAAGACTGAAGGTAAAGTAATTCGCACTCAGCTCAAAATTGGTAGGCAAAATTTTTGAAAAATGTATAGAAACAAAAAATTTATATTAGATTTTTTAATACGTTTTCCGTCGATAATATTAAGCATAGTCATAGTATAAAGAGAAGGAAGTAGGTTATCTTCATACAAACGCACCGCGCGCGGCTTGTATGTGTGCGCCATAGTATCTATGCATCGACGCACGCACACTTTAACAAAATCTCGACCCGTTTCTCAGTGCGCCAGTCGGGGCTAACACAAAGTGTGCGTGCGTCGATGCATAGATACTATGGCGCACACATACATTCAGTCAAAAAAGTATCGGGAATGGATGATTTGTTTATGGTTCCAAATTCAAATTTTTGTTTTTTTTTTGGTTTTGTAGTTGTCAGATCGGCACAACTGTTTTCCATTTTGGCGCGGAGTTTGAGTTGCATCTGTTATTTATATTAAATACAGTGCTGGTTTTAGTAATATCATATATAGTGTGTATAGCGAATTTCATAATGGACAAAAATATCGAACAAAGAGTTTGTCTTAAATTTTGCATCGCCAATGGAATTTCGTGTTCGGAGTCACTGAAAATGTTACAGAAGGCTTACGGTGAATTGACTTTATCAAAAACTCGTGCTTATGAGTGGTTCAAAGCGTTCAAAAGCGGTCGAGATATGATGGAAGATTTGCCTCGCTCTGGTAGGCCGTCAACGTCTGCAACTGAAGTTAACATCGCAAAAATGAAGGAAATAGTGACTGAAAATCCCCATTCAACTCTGAGAGAGATAGCCGCCGAACTTTCTGTATCTCACGAGTTGATCCGTACCATTTTAACTAATCATTTGGGTATGAAACATGTTGTTGCTCGGCTAGTCCCAAAAGATCTGAATTTTCTCCAAAAACTCAATCGCATGAAAGTCGCTGAGGACATGCTAGAACGAGTCAGTTCGGACCCAACATTCATGAAACGCATTGTTACTGGTGACGAGACGTGGGTTTACGAGTTTGACATGCAAACTAGTCAACAAGCTTCGGAGTGGCGCCTTCCAACTGAACCGAAACCGAAAAAACCACGCCAAAGTCGATCAAAAGTCAAAGTCATGTTGACTGTTTTCTTTGACTATCGCGGTGTTGTGCACTCTGAATTCTTACCAAAAGGTCTAACGGTAAATAAAGAATATTATTCGAGCGTTATGCGGCGTTTGAGAGAGCAAATTCGACGAAAAAGGCCAGATTTGTGGAAAGAAAATTTTTGGATTTTGCACCACGACAATGCGCCTTCGCACAAGGCTATCATTGTGAACGAATTTTTAACCAAACACTCAACAAATACCATCCAGCAACCACCATATTCACCAGATATGGCTCCTGCTGACTTTTTTCTTTTTCCTAAATTCAAATTACCACTTCGTGGCACCCGTTTTCAATCGATAGAAGACATAAAGGAGAATTCGCGGCGAGAACTGAACTCAATTCCGGAAGCAGCGTTTAAAAAATGTTTTGATGAATGGATTATTCGTTGGCGCAAGTGTATCGTTTCTAAAGGAGCATACTTTGAAGGTGATAAAATAAATTTGGATGAATAACAGACATTTTGTGTATTATTGATCTATTCCCGGTACTTTCTTGACAGTGTAGTACAAGCCGCGCGCGGTGCGTTTGTATGAAGATAACCTACTGGGTTCTCTTTATACTATGGCATAGTTTCCCTCACTTTCGTATGTGCACATTATAAAGACTCACACTGAATAACGATTCAAAAAGTTGGAAAACGGACGATTACAACTCTTCTAACTTTATATCTCAGAAACGGTGGCTCTTAAGAAAAAAGTATGTAGATATTTTCATAGATAACTAGCGACTCGCCCCGGCTTCGCACGGGTGCAAATTTTTTATCAAAACCTACCTCGAGAACCACTCTATTTAAAAAACCCGAAGTTTAAAGATCTAAGCATAGGACAAACGCGGGAAGCGACTTTATTTTATACTATGTAGTGATTATCTGATACACAATTTTTGTCTGAAGTAATTTTATGATAAAACCTACCGTTCTGCTGAAAATCGCGTTTGTTACTTTTGACCCCGAGTATTATTTTTTTCCAGGTATCGGATCGATGAGGACTGTTTTAGATTTCATTTAAATAAAATAATATCTACATTAAAAATTAAATTACTTACAGACGATGTGCCCAATCTGCTTGGACCGTCTGAAGAACATGATCTTCCTGTGCGGGCACGGCATGTGCCAGATGTGCGGCGACCGCATCACCGTGTGCCCCATCTGCCGCAAGCAAGTCGAGAAGCGCATCCTGCTCTACTGAACGTCGACACAGCTATCGATACGATCATACTCTTCTTTCAGATAGAAGCCTATCGTTTGCTTACGGCTTCAATACTATAAGGCTGATTCTCTTTATACTGGCTTAGTTAAGAATCCTACGTTATTTATTACAGTTTTTTATGGCGAATACTGTAGGCACCTACATAATTTGTTTCTTCGTCAATGATTTGTCGCTCATCGCATGTATATCGACACTGCACGTGATCAGCATCGGCTAGGCTCATCCCTTTTAGTGCAGATAGCACGACGGGAGGACGTCTCCTTCACCTCGCTGGGTAACTGCTGCCTATCAACTGCCCCTGGCTCCGACTCTACCATTACGTTGTTGATAAGAGTGTGTCGTAGTATGGTTACTACAGAAGGAATCATTATCTTGTTGATCTGCCCTCGCTAGATCGATTTGCAAGTAGTCTTAAAATACATATAGTTAGTAACTGTTCAAACTGACGTTTTTGTAACGCGATGTTATTCTACCACGGACTGCATTTTTGCGCTCTCGTTTTTCATCGCTCTAGTGATTTTAAAATTTTTCAACGCCTTGAGTTGAAATGCATAGGCACGGGAGATAATCGATAGCGAGTTTCCTCCGTGCCTTGGAAAGCACGTGGTCGCGGCTGTCATTTGTAGATCTTTGGCAGTCGTTACGGATTGTCAGAAGCCAGTTAATCTGACTCCAGTCTTGCCATGAAGTACCATGTTACCCAGTTATTGGGTTGCGGAGGTCTGGCAGGCAGCCGCTCCGCGTAAAATACTGGTATTCAGCTAAATCCGGTTTGACTGGAAGCCGACCCCAATATAGTTGGGAAAAGGCTAGGCAGATGGGAGATAATCGTCGCGTTAGAAAACCGTTTCTAGTTCAAACATATTCTTTACAAATTCATGTTTATAGCATTTACACAGTAAGGCTGATAAAGAACCATTATTGCGTTAAATAATTACTGTATCGACTATGTTAAACGTTACGTGCATCTTAGTTACCGTTTGCCGAATGTTATGTTGTGTTTTATCTGTAAACTTGGATAGTATTTAATACCTACTACTATTGTTTTTTAAATTAGGTATATTTTCTTTATTTTATTTAATACTTTGATACCTAGTACTTAGGTAAACAGAAGTGACTTGTGTTTATATGAAATGAAATATTATTTCTATCGCCCAGGTATGCATTTATGTACCATTTGTAAATTAAATATGTACTATACAAAAAAATGCAACTATTTTTAAATATAGCTGCTAGGTAGGTATTCTACACTTACGAGATACGATGCGGCCTTACATACAATGTTAAAAGGAAACATGGGCGGCGAGACTTTGTAAATAAAGAGTTATAATTCTAGGTTTGGCTCTCGACTGTTTTCTCCTCCAATATTGGACCGATTTAAGAGATATATCACAAACTGAAAAAGGATGTTTACTGTGTCTCTATGTTTTCCTTTTTTTATTAATAGTTGCCAAATTTGTACACTAGGACTCTGTTAACAGCGATTTATCGGACAATTTTGTGAGAGTTCTAGTGCTTATACGGTTAATAAATCATCAAAAAGGAAAACAATAGGGACACAGTATATATCCTTCTTATCCAATTTGTGAAATATCTCTTAAATCGGTCCAATATTGGAGGAAAAATAGTCTAGAGCCAAACCTCGAATTATGACATTTTACAAACAAACTCTCGCCGTCAATGTTTCCTCATAAAAATAAAATGAAAACTTACCAATGCGTCTCACATCTACGTAATAATTAATCATTTTTTGTGTGCGACAATTAGTAGTGTATTTTGGGTTGCACTTACTTTACAATATACCTAAATATAAAACATGTTATTGTTATTATGCCTATTGGTTACTAAAATAATGTTATTTAAGGCTTTATTTATAATCCTACGTGTTGTTCAATAATAAAACACTTCACATAACCAATATTGAATACTTAATATTACACTTAAGTATATTAAAATAAACTATAATAATTGTTTAAAAAACAAGTTTTATTACATTATCAAAAACAAAAAAACGTAGACCTACATGTAATAATAAATTAGTTGTTAAAACACCATTGTTACAAATAATTATCCGGAGTAGTTAGC
The DNA here is from genome assembly GCA_950371165.1 of Lacanobia oleracea. Taxonomy (NCBI): domain Eukaryota; kingdom Metazoa; phylum Arthropoda; class Insecta; order Lepidoptera; family Noctuidae; genus Lacanobia; species Lacanobia oleracea. The sequence goes on from OX493393.1 coordinate 10,690,027, forward strand.
CACGAGAGCGGCCTCATCGACATCTGGGAAAGTGACAGGCTGTTTGTCTGCGATGACGTCAGCGCTGGGGTCGGCGCGGTCGCGCAGCAGCGTCGAGGTGAGGTCGGCGATGCGGAACGACAGCTGCAGCTCCTGCGCCAGCTCGCTCTCGGCGCAGCGCCGCCCGTCGCGCAGGTAGGCGTCCGACTGCCCGCGCAGCGCCGGCGCCGTGGCGCAGTACGCCACGGTGCTGGCCGCTTGGCTCTGCACAACCACATATTACGGTTTTTTATTTTAGTCTAGGTTAGAGATAACAGAGACGTCGGCGATAGAGCGATGTAACCCAGAAGGATCCTGTTCACTATAACTTTGAAGAGATTAAGGTTGTAAGCGTTCGGAAACACAGACGCATGCAGAGAGTTCCACTCCTTTGCTGTGCGCATTATAAAAGATATGATGATATGGAAATGTAAAGAAAAAGTAATGATTTTATTCATGAATATCGTGTCCTATAAGTACGGTACCTAAGTAGAATACTACGTAGCACAAAGCCGCTTATTACGTTCTTATGCTATAAATCTTTCATAAACAAAGACCTTGAGAAATTAAAGGTAAAATAAACTTACTATTGACTTGGAAAAAGGCATCATGCTTGTGTATAGTAATTCGTATGGCCACCAGTTCCGACACAATCTAGTCTTGACGAAGGACCCAGGATGAGCGCAGAACACCGACTTACCCGTGTTCATCCAGCGATAACTCAAGAAGTGCATAAAATGAATACCACACAGCTTAGAGATGTTATAAGCTCTTATAGAAGTGTACTCCTGCTTAGGCAGTGACACCATCTCTTCAGTGGGTGTTAACTGATTGTTGAAATCCCAGCTAACGTGCCTGAGAAAATATAATGGTTATTTCCACATGTGTGCACAACCTAAACCCACCTACACCTCTCTACTACAGGTATAATTACCTATGCGATTCCGAAGATACAATAACAACCCGTGCATCTGGGGCAAGTATATGTTCAATGTTCATTAGTAACACATATTGCCCCAAGTAATTAACTTGAAATGTTGTTTCCAATGAGTCTTCTGTAAGAGTCCACGGTAATCCAAATACAGCTGCATTTAAAATAACTATATCTATTTTCCTAAAAAATAAATATATTATTACTTTACTGCTGAGTGCTCCATTTTGTGGCCATTGACTAAGGAGCTTGTAAATAATCAACATTTTCACACCATTACATTAGTGGTTTTAACCGCACATTGTCTAAGATAAGATATTATTATTGTAATTTATTTTATATATTTTTTATTTTATTTTTATTTGTAATGGGTTTGCTCTTGACTCTAGTCTATTTATATTTCAAGTTTTCAAGTATTATTAGTGACGGCTTGGGTGAATTGATCACGAAGTGGGTACTTCATCATGTTTACAGAACTGCACTGCAGATTAATTTACAATAACGATAATGGACCCACCTACATTTATTGACATACTAGCTTCAGCCAGCAGCTTCGCCCACGTTTTCCCTAGGGAACATACCCCCGGGATATACATAATTATATAGCCTATGTGTTATTCCAGACAATAATTTACCTAAGTGCCAAATTTCATGAAGATCCTTTCAGGCGTTCTCAAAACCGAACCCTGTGGAACACCGCACGACATCTCTCACCGGTTCCACTCTCCCAGGTGACCGGGGTAGATCGTTATCTACGAGTTTTAGGTACTTGACAGACAGATCCGTTACTCTGTCGGTCAAGTAAGCCTCGACTACGCGACGAAGGTAGGTCGGCATCCGGTAATACCGAAGTGCCTCCCTAATACACCCTGCGTGTTGAAGGCATTGGGATATAAGAGATACCGCCAAGACGACCCCACCCCGGGACATCGCGTCCCATCGTCGAGAGGGCTCTCACGCGCATGACGGCGTCCACCGGCGAGCGCCCCGTGCGGATATCGATGTGGTTCTCGGCCAGATCCGGGTCTACCCTCACCAGATGCTCGAGGTGGCGGTTTGCAATTATTCTTTCAAAAAGCTTGCCCACCTCGTCGAGCTGTCGTGTCCGCAGCCTTAGACTTTGCCGGTTACACATTGCTTTTAAAATGTTACAAGCCCCTTGTCTTTTAGAAAAAATGACTTACGGTTGATTTTTCACAATCTCGTCGGAGCACTTTCTCACAGATCTCAATGAAGCAAGATTAAGCTCGTATAATTTCAGAAGATGTCTATTTTCACAAGCATTTTTAGCATTGTTTGCCGCGTAAGGATTGCGGCAAGCCATTAGCACAGAGCAGTTTCGAGAGCTTAAACATTTAGCCAACTCAAATCCAATCCCACTATTCGCTCCCGTAATCAAACATGTTTTGTTTGACAAATCAATATCCTTTGTAACCTGCAAAATAAATATATATTTAGGTTGGATCATGCCACTTGCAACATTCCTTTACTGTTGCAAGTAGGTATGTTCCAAGTTTCTATATAAAGCTCTTGATCAGAACTATAATAGGTACCTATATTGAGTAGAAAATCAAAATATCACACAATTTGACCGTCAAATCCTACTTTAATGCCAAAGTTCGTTGTGTTAAGGCGCTGTACTCAGTCAAAATAGGCTTCACAAAACAGTTTTTTAGCCAAATGTATACATTTTAGAGCAGCTAAAAAAATATATGTTAATCTTGATCATATTTATGGGTGGACCATTGTGTTCAAAACACATTTTCGGTAAATTTTCTCGATAAAAAAAAATTCATAAAATTACCATTTAAATTGAAATTGTAGCAATTGTAACTGTATTATTTATAAACTAATCTTGATACAATTAATAACAGTGATGTAATATATAATAAGAAAGGGAACTGTTGTTTTTATTTATCGATTGGAATAAGATATTTGTAAGGATTAATGTATTTAATGATAAATAACTCGAACGAGTCGAACGAAACGCCGCGCCATCACGGCGTCTTTTTGCTTCGTCTATTCACCGCGCCTTAATATACTGTGAAGGTAATAGGTATGTTTCAGGCTGATTGGAAAAGTGATCAACGGTGGGGCCAACCTAGGGCGGTGCGAGCGTTGCTACCACACCGGATGCCGTCATAGGAGAGCCACCAATAAAAAACAATTTCGTTTTGTCAAGAGTGGCAAGAGTCATGTAAGTAGGTAAGTAGGTATGTGAAGATACCCCTATATAAGATACCCAAGGTAACACATTGAAAGCCTCGTCCTCCAACTCGACTCTATCTCGAATCATCAAATAGACAGTCATAGCTTGTTACTTATTAACCATAATTTGAGGGTTTTTGAGTTGTCATGGTGACTAATGCCCGGTTTCTGAGTTTTTTATTGGTCGTATAGCTATCTGTCCGTTAACGCAAAGCAAAAAAATAATCTGCTAATGAGTTACCCCTAGTAAGTAGGGTAGGTATAAATAGGTTAGAATCAAAGACTACAATTAAATAGAATACTGGCAAGTTAGAATACATAAAACTTTATATAATCACAGACATAAAACAAGAATAAAGTTTAAAAACTGTAACCCGACTACTGCAAAAAAACGACTCTTCTACAGATTTGTTATAGGTACCTACTTATCTAGTATAGTATTACTCACTTTCAATTCAAACATATTAATTTACTTAGGTAGACAATATCTACAAGATATGAACATATTTGTAACGTGCTTGTACACCTTTCTTTTGAGACCAAACATGTCATGATTATATCAACTTTATTTTTTTCAAGGTCAGAAGTTTACGTGTCAAGGCCACCATATAATACATTTAGGAATAAATTATACAGCCTATGTCACCCGGAACGTTTTTAAGAATCTATTGATACCTCAATCATAAAAATCGGTTCAGTGGTTTAGGCGCTAGATTGGAACATTAAGTATAACTCCACATTATCCGCATCTTATTATCACAAAATTCTAAATGACAAACTTTACCTCGTCCGCCGTTGGTCCATGAATCCCGATGAAATTAAGACTGCTTTTAAGAGCAGTCCAGTATTTTTTGAGTGAAGTTTCCTTGTTGACTGTAGTATTCATATAATGTTTATCCATGCGGTTTATTATATGGGGAATACTGCAACCGAAATAGTAGATTGTGCACCGAGGGGAAAAAGCAGTGTCTTATATCATAATATCACGGGAATCATATTGTTAACTCACGATCAAAGTAACATATAGTGTTAACTGGTTGCATTAAATCCGCCCATTTACCACTATTGTACATAAAGCTTAAATAAATAATATTTAAGTAATACAAGAATCCTGAATGCAGCGAGGGATTCAAGCTAGCCCAAAACTAAGACGCCGAATCTGTGCCCCCGGCCGCGTAAATACAAAGCCGGCTGCAACACAGACACCCATAGTCTGTGCTACATTATGTTGCGGATGGCTTTTATAGTTTACGGTGTCCAAACCCAGCTGTAACACAGCGGTCTGTAGTGCAGCCGCATTTGTTTCTATAATTCAAAGAAGAAATTATCTTGCGAATGGCGTAACGCAGTTATAGTCTGTCCTACTTCCGAGTGGTTTAAAAAAAAATAACCACGAAGGGCAGGGGTAGGGCAGACAAGACTACGTGGAGTCGAGTCGGTTTTGCAGCAATTCGTTTCTGTCACTAACTTTTATAGCACTACACAGTTATTGAATTTTTAAGACATTATTATTTGATTCTAAACAATAGACCAAATGGTTTTCGATTAAATAAACCTAATATCCAAAACCTTATACGAAATAAGTTTCAGAGTAGGTACCTATATGAATGTTATATGTAAATAAATTATATCAAAAGTTTGTATATCTCATGTTTATTATATCTTGTGAACGTTATTGAAATGAAAATGTACCAAATAAATTTATATGAAATGAGACGCACCCGTGTCGGGGGGCGTTAATACAAAAGCGGCTGCACGCCTATGTATTTACGCGCCCCGGCTCACAGCCGGCAATATATTGTAATGAATTTAATTATATCCCGCGGCGCCGGTCACTAATGCGATTTGAATTTGACATCCTTCATGACAACGCCTGTGACATAAGACGCATTCAGCTCAAACTACTAAAGCCCGTGGGGTAATAGCAGAGGCAGGGTCACAGATTCCATTATAACCCCGCGCTTTAGGCGGGGAATCTTCCTATATATATTATAGAAAGAAGGAGATAGGGCGGTAGTTGAAAATGTTTCATAACTGCTGTCTCCAGTTTGTCCCTACCACTCACCACCAACTACTACACATGCATTTCGGTACCTAAAAGCAAGATAGGTATCCATGCATCGCGCACACACGCATTTCATCACATCAATCAGAACATGTAATACAATCAATTATAAACATTTTTCTATCAAACACAGCGTCCATGCACCGTACAAGAAGAAAGAAAGAAAGAAAGAAAGAAAAAATGTTTATTTGGGACTCGCACACAACAGACAGATGTAAATTTAATTAAATTAACAGAATTAAGTAGTAATTTACAACTTACTCTCACACCAAAACAGCGGTCGCTATAAGTAGTAAGTACGTAAGTATTCAAATCAAGCAAGTCGTGTCCCTTGAAAAAAGCGGCAAATATCTTACAGGTGTCAACACTGATTATAGTACGCTATTAACTTGTTTGATTCTTGAATTATTTTTGTAGATAAAAACTTTGGGATAAAGTAAAAAAGTGCATTTCAATGTAGTCACGATCAGAACTAAAACCAGAATGTATTATAGGTACTTGTTTACCTACTCTGTTTCAGATTTAATTTTTTTACTGTCTTCTATGGCCGTGAGTTGCTTAACTAAATTGTCAATTGTGCTTTTTATTACTTCATCGTTCAATTCAAGGCGGCTGACAAAAGTTGTAGGTATGTTATTAAAAATGCAGAAAAACAGTTAGTTTCAGTTCAAACAGCAATCTCTTAAAGTGGCTTATCAATATTATGTGCCCCAGTAAGATTCAACGTCATGACTAAAATACGGCTGAATTTAAATCCGAAATCGTGATCACGTCACAGTAAAATGAATAAAAATTTTGATAGTTGAGCTAAAAGTACCAAAACGTTGTAACCAACCTATAAGGATTGTACCAGCAAAGTACTTAAATGTACCTTTAATGAATTTTAATGTAATTATGTACCTCCATGAAAAAAGAACAATTATAATAATAGAGTGAGCCCGCAGTCCTGACGGTCAGAATGACGGGTGTATCTGATAATGAAATTATTTGATATCTTATGGTTACCTAATATTTACCAGAGGAATGTACCTTCGAATATAATATAATCAGAAAATATATTGCGACGAGTAATTAACGAGAAAATCAAGAAAGAAAATATTGACGCCTACCATTTTTTCATAGCAATATCGCACCTGCTCCGCTCAAATAGTGTCGTAAGACAAAAAATAAAACTTTCGATAAAAGGTGTTTGAAATTTGATTTGGAATATTTTTGGAACAAAAGGTACTGGTCTGTGCTAAACAGACTCCGTGACAGCCCCAGCAGCATTCTACGCGCTATAACCGGGAGACATGATATCCCGCTCCCGTTGTTACCTTTTGTACTACTGCGTTCATTCTAAGTTCCTTTTTATATTACTATAATTTAGAAGTTTATATCTACTTAATGCGAATCATTCCAAGCTCAATATTTTGCCCTCTATGTACTTATATATATTATTATAGGAAAGCTTTTGACTAAACGCACTAACTTTTGGTTCACACCTACACATCTTGAGTTGAGCCGGTTTCTTGTATTTTGCCGTCAAAGTTATGGCACCGTAGTTTTGAATTATAGCAATATTATTCAAAAACGCATGCATGTACACTTTTGAAACTTTATGATTATTACCTATAAGCGTCAAGGTGGACCGAATACAGTTTTCAGCGAGCTTATACGTTTTCTCATTTAGGCGCTGTGATATTTTTTTGCGTTTTCGAAAAAGCACGATTACTTGAAATTATTATTTTTTTACTGTTGATAAGCACGCGTTTGACCACTATCTTACCTGATGGTAAGTGATGATGTGGTCGAAGATGGAGCACGTTTGCCTATAAGTAACCTATTCACTCTCGACTTAAAGACTCCCAGGTTGTAGCTATCAGGAAACACAGACTCCGGCAGGGAATTCCACTCCTTAGATGTTGTACGGGTAAAGGTACATTTAAATGATAAACTGTTTTTATGTTAAACTGTGTATTGACCCAAAACTGATAGATGATCGACTCGCGGCGAATGAGTCTTTCACCGATGCTATGCAACTACTAAAACGATTACTCAATTGTGTGATTTTATTCATTCGCTGCGCGTCGATGTCAGCATAAAAATGAAACAATTGATATGTACGGGTTTGCTCGTACATGCTCCCCGAGGGAAGATATAAAGACACAAAAACAAAGAAACAAATTACAATTATAATAAATGATTGATATTAATCTAATTTCCTAGTGTCTCTAAACACTGACACTGTTCACAAATTTGATATGCTTGTATAAGAACCTAATATAGGGGAGGTGGCTTTATCTAACACTCGCGCACTTGTTATCACCTTCGCCCTTTCACTGTCACACTGATACACTACACTATCTCCAACACACGCACGTTGCATGACCGGGCGTGCGCCGCCACCGGACGCGCCCTCTGCTGCGGGCAGCCCCGGCGCAGGTGCAGGCGCGGGGGCGCAGCGTGTGCGCGCGCGCCTCCACGCGAACACTCCAAGACATGCTGCTACCACGCCAATCGTACAGTAGATCGCGGTGTAATGATGAATGTCATGAGATGACAGACTGTCAAGTAACAATCCATTCTCTTTCATGATCCTGATTTTGTTTTCAATCGTTTTAAGCTCTCGATCGCTCTCTATGCTGGAGTCGTTCAAGACATCTTGAGGAATCGACACGTTTATAACGTGGTTTATGGATGCTATGACTGGTGAGTATAGGTTAGCACGAATACTAACATCGCTCGTTCTTTGTTGATGCGCAGTCACTTCAAATTTTCTGTTTTGATAATGCAGCCATAATCTATAGTTATTAGTCCGGAGTGAGTCAGCTGATGTGCGGTAACTTGATCTCCACATACTGTTCGTAGGTGGCATTGACCGCAACAAAAATAGATATAATTGTTGATAGAATGACTTTCCACCCAAAGATTTTTACAGGGATCGACGTTGACTTCGCACGCTGATGCCTTTGATTGGCAGGTCTTTATCTCTGCTTAATTTGTAAATAGGAGAATGAATATAACACAAGTGTACGTTTGTCACTAGACATGACTCTATGATATGTTGTGTTATGATAACGTATGCATCCTTTTTCAAGTTCACAGCTATGAAATCTGACACTGGTTTAATTGACAACATTGTGCCGTTGGGTTTCTCTGTGGGAATTGGTATAAGCTTGAATATTTCATAGGAGTCTCTGCTAATCAAAGGTATTTGTACTTCAAATATTGAGTAATTCTTCAGCATTCTTGCTTTGACTCTTAGAAGTTTATACAGTTGTGCAAGATCTGTATGAATGTTTTCTACAGGTAACGTGACGTCATTAGACAAATGACTAGCTATAGTGCTCAGCTGATCCTGTAATTGTTCCACTGTTAGCAAATGTGGATTAAATCGACCATGATAGACGTCTGTTATTGTATCCACTAAAGCGTTCTGTAAATCTTTTAAGTCGCGTAATAGATTGCTCGCGACTGTAGCTCCCATCGAAACTTCGTTTGCTCTCGAAACGTTTTGAGTTTCAGCCTTTAATATTTCTAATGTATTTTCGATGTTTGCAAACTGCTGATGAATCATTTTATGTTGTTTGTGCATTGAAGCCTCCGTCCTCTTTAAGAGACTGATTTCTGCTTCTATGACCGAAGTTTGATTTTGCCAAAATGATACAATATGTTTTTGATTTTTGCGTAGAAGGGTGATATCTTTTTCGTATTGTTCTGCGAACCGAGCGTCCAATACACCGAAGAGGCCGTTCGCTATGTAACCGACACCGTCAATAAGACCTCGCCGCCACCTGTTCGTTTGCTTTGCAAAATGCTGACTGAGTAACATATGATTATTGTAATCCAGTTCATTGTACCCGTGATGTAATTGCAATAATATTATGTCACAATGGGTCTGTTTATGGATTGTGCTGCAGGTTTGTTCCAGGGCCATTATACTTTTGTTAAGTGCGGTAATTCCTTCCCAATAAGGATCTAAATCGTAGTATATGATGAGTTTCCAGTCGTCTCGTATGATCTGCATGTTTGTTAGTTTGTCGAAGTAAATATGTTGATTATTTCTAAATTGTGTGACGTTAAGTGCGCGTTGGGAAGTTGTTATGATACTAAAGAATAACATGATTCCTGCAAACACTGACGCTATATTATAACGTGTGCCTTTCCTTGTTTCAGACTGCTTATTTGTGTTAGAATTTCCCGTACCCGCAGTTTTTGGTTGCTTGATTTGCGGGGATTTATTGTTAACTGGGAGTTTTGATAATTTTGTGATAGGTCGTTTCAGTGTTCCATTTTTTGTTTTTACGGTAACCACGCGAACTTTACCGTCGGAACCCTGATGTTGTTCGATGACTCTGCCCATCAGCCATTTTCCTGGAGGAAGGTTGTCATCATGAATCATGACAATATCCTCAACATTGAGGTTGCTCGTAGCTTGTCTCCACTTACTTCTTTCTGTAATTTTTACTAGGTACTCATGCCTCCATCTTTTCCAGAGATCCTGTACAATTTTTTGTGTCAACTGCCATCGGGTTCTTAAATCTGTTTCAGTTTCATGTATGGAAACCTTTGATCCACCTGTTAGGAAGTGAGCAGGCGTTAGAAAATCAACATCGTCTGGATCTTCTGATATAGCGCACAATGGCCTCTGGTTGAGACAAGCTTCTATCTGTGTAAGCACCGTATATAGTTCTTCAAATGTAAGAATCTGGTCACCAATAACCCTCTTGAAATGGTATTTGAAGCTTTTTACTGCCGCCTCCCATAGGCCTCCTGCGGAAGGCCACGCAGGCGCATTAAAGCTCCACTCGATTTCCATATCTAATACTTCTGCTTTTAGATCTTTATCTTGCATTATGTTCATTAGTGTTTGATATTCCTGTTGTAGTGCCTTGTCAGCACCGACAAAATTGCGACCATTATCGCTGTAAATGTGACTAGGCGTCCCTCGTCGAGCCGCCATTCTTCTTAATGCTGCGATGAATGAAATTGTGCTTAAATCACTTACTAGTTCCAAGTGTACGGCCTTTGTAGACATACACACAAAGACAGCCACATATCCTTTAGTGCTCTTGACGCCTCGTCCTTTGCTTGCTTTGACATAAATGTGGCCGGTAAAATCTACGCCTGTGTGTGTAAAGGGACGGGATGGATTGCTTCTGGCCTCCGGCAAGTGCCCCATAATTTGTTGTTGGCAGTGTGGATTTTGTTTTTTACATGGCACGCACCGACGAAGCTGCCTCTTCGTAGCGACATTTCCTCCTAGAATCCAATATTTTTGTCTGATAAAACCCAAGGTCAGCCGGGCTCCGGCATGTAACATGGTTTGATGTGCGTCCTCTATTATTAATTCTGTCAGACGTCCACAGTGCGGCAGGATAATAGGGTGCTGCATGTCATGGCTGATATGTGCCTTTTTAAGTCTCCCTCCGACTCTTAAGATATCATTTTCATCCAGGTAAGGGTTTAATTTTAACAATTTGCTTTTTGAATTTAGCTTTCCTTCTTGCTTTAAATCTCTTATTTCATTCGCGAACTCTTCTTGCTGAACTTGCTTGATAATTTTTTGTTTTGCTTGACTGATTTCTGATAATGATAGATAATGCTTTTTGGTTTTTCTTTTGTACGTCTTAATCTTCATCACTAATGCTAGAATACGTGTAATTTTTCTGATTGATTGATGTTTGTTTAACAGGTTTGATATGATGCTTGTTTCATGCTTTGTAACAGCATGAACTTCTTCTTGCTTCTTTATTTCCTCGTTTGTGGTATAGATTGTGTGATCTTCTTTTGTTACTTCAAAAGATTGTAACCATGTTGGTCCTTGCCACCACAAATGCCAATTGTTCAATTGAGCCACTGTGAGTCCTCTGCTTCCACAGTCAGCGGGATTTTCGCATGATTTTACATGTCGCCAAGATTGTGGTTTAATGATATCAGTTATTTGTAGTGTTCTATTTGCTACGAACGTTTTCCATCGACTTGGGTTTCCTTGAAGCTATCCCAAGACGGCAGTAGAGTCACTCCAACCAAATATATGTAGGTCATGACCTGCTAGACACTGCTTGACTTTGGTCATGAGTTTGGCCAGCAACAGTGCTCCACATAGTTCCAATCGAGGAAGTGATATTTGCTTTTTTGTAGGAACTAATTTCGATTTAGCTGCTACTAATGTTATTGATTGATTGCTATTTCTTACTCTGCAATAAATGACGCATGCATAGGCCTTTGTTGATGAGTCACAAAAGCCGTGTAATTCTATACTACTCGCTGTTTTCGTACCGTACCATCTTGGTATTTTAAATTGATTGATATTTTCTAATTCTTCCTTGATTTCGATCCATTCCTTGCTAATTTTATCTGGTACCTGTTCATCCCACTGAAGCTTAGATAACCAAATTTCTTGAAATAAAATCTTCAATTTTGTTGTTACTGGCACAATCCACCCTAATGGGTCAAATATTTTAGACATGTCTGATAGTATGCTTCTTTTAGTGATATAATTACGTGATGGTTCAATTTTTGATACAAATGTGAAATTATCTTTTGTGGTGTTCCAGCGAAGTCCTAATGTCTTAGTTAATCCTACTTGATTAAAACTCTTGCTTTCTTGTTTATAATAGTCTTGATCTTCTGGTTGCAGCAATCGACTGTCGTTTGAAGTCCACTTTCTTAAGTTAAAACCGCCTGACTTCAGTAGATTCATCAAATCTTGCTGCAACTGTTGTGCTGTTGATAGGGAGCAGGCTCCATGAACCAGATCATCCATATAGAACGATTCCTCGATGACCTTGGCAGCTTCTGGATATTTATCCCGTTCATCAGTCGCTAATTGTCTCAATGTCATCATTGCAAGAAATGGAGCGGCTTTTGTGCCATACGTCACTGTTGTTAACTGATATTCTTGTATTTTTTGCGACGGGTTATCTCTCCAAACAATTTTTTGTAAAGGCTGATCTTTTGGGTGTATCCAAATTTGCCTAAACATTTTTTCTATATCAGCCGTAAATGCGTACTGATATTGTCTCCATTTAATGATAAGAGACTGAAGGTCTTGCTGTAAATTGGGCCCCGTGTACATCAGGTCATTTAAACTTTTATTTGTAGTCGTTTTTGCCGAAGCATTGTAAACAACTCTTAATGCAGTCGTTGCACTATCTTCGCGCAATACGCAATGATGCGGTAGGAAACATTCCGGTGTCTGTTTGCAAGGTGAAGGTTTCATGTGACCTAAGGCTTTGTATTCGGAAATGAATAACTTATATGCGTTAAATAATGATTCGTTTTTATGCAATTTCTTTTCTAAATGAATGAATTGAGCAACAGCCTTATTTTTTGACTGCTCCAATTTCTCCTCAAATTGTGGTATAAGTGGAAGTCTCACTTGATAACTTCCGTCGTCCAATCGATTTGTTGTTGCTTGATAGTATTGTATACACTCTTGATCTTCTGATGATAATGATTTTTCTTCTGTAATATCTTCTATCTCCCAGAATTTCTGAATCCTGTCTAAATCGAGTTGCACGACGTTGCATGTTAGTTTAGTTTTGATATTTCCACATAATATCCAACCTAAATGAGTTTCTTGAACAAGTGGAAGTGATTCGCTTAATCTGCACATTCCTGTTAAAAGAATGTTCGAATAGACGTCCGCACCCAATAAAATGTCTATGGGTCGGCTGACGTTGTACTCAGGATCTGCTAATTCTATGTTATTCAAAAATGTGCATACTATTTTCGGGAATGAGTGCGATGGTAAATATTTTGTTAGGTTTTTCATGATGTAAACATCGATATTAAATTGATATTGTTTGATTTTTGAGTTTGACATACAGTTCAGGGTCATGATTCCTTTGCAACTGTTTTCTGTTTGCCCTATCCCTGTGATTATGCCATCACACCTGGATCGCTTCAATCCTAATTGCTGAGCGGCGTTTTCTGTGATGAGAGACATTTGTGAGCCCTGATCAATGAGAGCCCGCAGAATGAGATATGTTCCATCTGCCCTTTGAACCTTAATTAGTGCAGTTGAAAGTAGAGTTTCTTGCATCATATTTTGTTGTGTCACGTGCGTGTTGCCTGGATTCGCACGTTCCTGGTTAGAACGGATGTTATTCTGTTGTATAGAAGGCGTCGAATTACCTATTTGTTTTGTTAATTCTTTTGAATGCGATTCATGAAGCAATGTGTTGTGAAATCCGTTGCACTCGAGGCAACGCCTTTTTGACAAACACTCTTTTCCTTTGTGGTCATGTAAGCAGTTTTGACAGTAATTTAAGTTAGCAACACATTGTTTTTTCTGCATTGGGGAAAAGTCAGCAAATTGTTTGCAATAAAATATAGCATGTGCGTCATTGCAGACTGGACAGTTTGGTCGATTGTTTTGCAATTTCCTGTAACTAGGTGATTGCGAAATAGCCTTGTTGCTTGAATATGACTGCTTGAAGTGATAATTTTTTGATTCTGATGGCTTATTGGTATTTGAAGAAAAGGGTTTTTGATGATTGATCTCCTGTTTTCTTCTACTTGCTTCCATGCTAGTGAACTTCCCCTCTAGAAAGGCTAGAAATTCATTCAACTCGAGTAATTCTCGAGGTTGTTTGATAGCTTCGTTGTATTCGCTGAATGTGTCCGAATCCAATTTCTGACACAGGATGTGCACAATCAATGGATCCCAGGAGGTCACGTCTACGCCGAGATTCTGTATGGCGTTCATCGTTTCAAGTGCAGTATCATGGATTCGTTTGATATGATTAATTGATGCTTGTTGGGAAATGGGCATATTCAGTAAAATATTAATATGCGATGTGAATATCATTCTTTTGTTGTCATAACGACGGCTCAAGATGTCCCAACTTATTATGTAGTTGTCTGAGCTGATCGGAAGATGCTGTATGAGACGCTCTGCTTCTCCTTTAACTTTCGACTTGAGGAACTGCATCTTCTGAGCTCCAGATAATGATGAGTTGCTATGAACTGCTTCTGTGAAGAGATCTTTAAAAGATGTCCACTGATGGTAATTACCGCTGAACGTAGGTATTTCTATTTTTGGCGTAGTATGCTCTCTATGTGAAATGGACGACATCTTCTTATTGATTGCTTTGATAGCAGCGTTGTACGTACTTTCGTATTTAAGGTACATACGATGATACTCTTGATTTCGGTCTCCCAGCTCGCTGTCTAAGTCCCAGTGCTGACTGTCAATCTTCGCCCAGCGTGATTTTACCATACTCAACAGATGATCAAATTCCCATTTCTCCGCTACAGTATCCATGTCGATACTTGAAACGGTATGTTCAAAGGCCTTGAAGTTGCTCATCTGTTTCCTCATCATCTCATCGGTCTTGCTGTTTAATCCCTGAGACCTTGAAGATTGACCTGATGGTTGCTGTATGATGCTTGAGGTAGCTAGAGGAGTAGCAGGCTTTAGAAGCGGTGTTGATGGTCTTTCCTCCGTTGGCTGATGATTCTGAATAGTTACTCTGATTTGGTCAAACCTCTCCTTCACAGTTTCAAATTCCTTCGAAGTGAAGTAAGTATGCGATCTGGCATATTCGATGCTACACAATTTTAAATCATTTGATTGATACTCATGCCAGCATGCATCCAAATTTTCTAACCTTCGGCGTATGTAGTCCGAGGTTTTGCGATCGGAGCTATCCTTTTTGAAGTTGGTGAAAACTTGCTCTATCTGATTGAGTAGTTGCTGTTGTTGGGCGAGAATGTCCTCCATTGAAGACATTTTGTTGATTTAAATGATAATAAATGGAACGATCTTACTTGATTGTCCAAGCGGAGCTTTGTCGCTCACGAAGTGTGGATCCCTGTTGATCCCTGCTGATTGCTGCTGCAATGTACTGCACTATTGCTGGCAGTACAAACGCCTTCACCGCTAGTTCGTTTGATGTCACTAGTGAAACACTTTACAGTACTTGATTGCTACACTGTAGTGTACACACGCGAAACCCGAACGCGAATCCGGCTCGAAGGACCATAAATGTACGGGTAAAGGTACATTTAAATGATAAACTGTTTTTATGTTAAACTGTGTATTGACCCAAAACTGATAGATGATCGACTCGCGGCGAATGAGTCTTTCACCGATGCTATGCAACTACTAAAACGATTACTCAATTGTGTGATTTTATTCATTCGCTGCGCGTCGATGTCAGCATAAAAATGAAACAATTGATATGTACGGGTTTGCTCGTACAGATGTACCTACGCACTATAAATGTCTTCCCAAAACGTTTTGTGCGTATGGGTGGGATGTCCACCATGTACCGGTGGCGATACCGATTCCATTGTACTTATAAATATTTTCTTAAATCTTATTCTGTCACAAAATCGCACAAATAAAGAGCTACTTACTCGTTTATGTTTATTCTACAGGCGCACATACAATGGTTTTGGAAATGCAATATCTCGAAAACTTGAATACCTACGCACAAATTATAATTTCGGCGCACATTTTTGCACAAATATAAGCTCTCTGCTCATGCACAATATTTCTCTCTGAGTTTAGAATTTTCCTTTTGAAACAACGTTACTCTAGCAAGAATCGTTTTTTCCGTTTCTTAGGGTTCCTTACCTCAAAAGGAAAAAACGGAACCCTTATAGGAGTTTTAAAGATCTATGCATAAATAGGGACAGACAGACAGCAAAAGTAACTTTGTTTTGTACTATGTAGTGACATTCATTTCTGCAACAATACATCCGTCATTCTGACCCACACAAAAGTATTGCCATTATAAGAAATCAGCTAAATGGTCGTGGACACGTCTCGCTTGACAGACTCTACGCTAGTGACTAAATCGTTTCCTCCGGCCGTTTTTATTAAAACTGCGATTGATGCGATTCGCAACGAGTTGCCAATTAAGAATGTTTATTCTTAGTTAATGAAGTAAAATTTTTCCTTATTCTGATGATTAAGTAATTTTCGTAACCAGAAACGCCAAGCGAAGAGATGATTCACTGTCTTAGTTCGCAATCATCGTCAATTTCTATGGAAAAGGGACAGTCGGCGGCCGGAGCTAAGTTCGATTCACTTGCTCACTGTAGCTCTCGCTATCCCATTCGTAACTAACCTACCTATGTGAATTGGGTTGCCTCAAGTCGAGAGCTCGCTCAGTTCGAATTTCTCCGAAGTGTGCAATGTACTTGATTTACAATTTCAATTTAATTTATAATTAACAAAAGTTTTTGAATTGAGTTTTCACTGTATTACTTCCCACATCCTAGTACATTTTCTTTTGGTGATAACAAGTTATCTTGATTCGTACCTAACTGGTTGCGAACTAAGAATGAAAATTCTTAATCGCAACTGGTTGCAAATCGCAGTTGTGAAAACGGCCGGGAGGGACGGTAAGTTTTTACAATTTGGTACTGTTTTACACAATAAAATTTAATTCACTTAAATATGTTAATAAAATCGTGCTCAGTATTAAGCCTAAATTTAAAAAAAATTTTTAAACAAAACATAAAACAGACTTCCAAAAACAAAACACTACAAAGTATAAAGAAAGAAAGAAAACTAGTTTATTTGGCACACACAAATACACACAAAGTAGGTACAAATAAAAGGGAAACTTAATTCTAAAACAATAACATTGTGTGCCCCGCGGCTGCGTCAAATAGGTCCAGTTCAGCAAAATTGCCAACTAGAAGCTGCCTGACGCGAAAATAACTTTAAATTCAGAAGTCGGTGTTTTTAGTATTTTTTTGGTTTTTGACACCGACTTCAGAAATTAAAGTTATTTTATACTTTTTAGTGTTTTGTTTTTGGAAGTCGGTTTTATTTTTTGTAAAAAAAATTATATTTTTAAACCACAAACACAGCGTATCGGCGTGATGTTATGTTATGAACTGGTGTAAACAATCAACAGACATGCGATTTCTGAAATCCCGATCCATTTGCTATCATTTATTGAAGAGTTCCATTGCCTACCTCTGAAGTTGTTCATCAGATCTTCACCAAATTAAAATGAGACCAGTCCGAGAAAATACTCTTCTAAACAAAAAAAGAATCATCCAAATCAGTTAAAAATTGGCGAAAATATCGCTGAACAAACATTTTTCATGGGATCCCATCACCAGTTCCTAACTTATACCTTCCATCATCAGCTCAGCAACATGAGATGATGATTATCAGGCACACATATCTGAATTATGTTGTAAATTTCATGAAAAACATTGTATGTACCTATAAAATTTTAGAGATTTCCTCGATTTTATGGGATCCGATCATCAGATTCTGACTTGGTGACAATGGGACCACCTCAGGAGTATAGGCTTTCGAATAAAAATAGAAATTTTAAAATCAGTCCACAATTGGCGGAGAAATAAGTGAACACACATAAAAAATACATACAGCCGAACATAGAACCTCCTCCTTTTTGAAGAAGTCGGTTAAAAACACACAAATCATAGAACCTATAGTTACAGGAAAGCCTATCTACGATTTAATAATTAATTTAGTAACATGTTAAAAATATAAATATGTTCGGAACTCTATCTACGCACGTCCGACTCGTACTTGGCCGGTTTTTTTATGATAGTTGTATCTCATACTCACCGATCAAAGTATGAACGTAACATTTTACTAACAGAATTCGACTCAACACTTCGAATAATTGATTTGTACTTAAAATGGTTATTATTTTTGTTGGTTACATTACATTTACTCTTTTTTTGGTACCCAGTAAAATGTCACAATATACGCAAAGTTTTTTTTATTTTACTTTGTGTAGTGGTTTCTTGGTGGCGTGTAATATTACACCATGAAAAAGTCATAATATGCATGAATCCTTTGGCTTTATCTACGTACGGTACCTAGTTTCTTTATAACTAGGTATTTCTTCTTTCACCTGGCGTTAATCCCGGCTATTGCCAGGGTCCGCCTTCCGACTGAGCTTCCTCCACTTTGCCTGATCTTCAACATCCTTTTCAGTCAGGCCAATGGCTCTCCTGTCGGACTTGACGACGTCCAGCCAGCGCTTGCGAGAGCGACCACGGGACCTAGGTAGCCCCAAGAACAGCCATATTCATGCATCCCCGACCAACGTACTCCATAGGGTGGCGCATGATGTGGCCATACCATCGCAGACGACACTCTTGCAGTTTTTCCCCCACGTCACGGACACCAAGACTAGGTACCTCGGATGAATGACTTATGTATGCGATCGGATCGTGATCTATACCTACTTGACATAGAGATATACTCTGCTGGAACCTAAGCCTGGAACACGTTGAATTGAGAAAGTGTATATCTTCGCAATCACAGCTAGTGTAAAATTTTGTTATTATCTTAATATTGCAAAATTTTATGAAAAATCATTCGGGCGAAGCCGCTGGCAGAAGCTAGTTTGTAATAAAAATGTGCTGTGAATTCACTAGACTTGAAAGTGAATGTGCCGACATAGGTTTGTCTATTATTTACCTGGACGAACTGCTGGGTTGGCAGGTATAAACAGGTATGTATTTAATAAAATACAAAAATATTAAACAATATACATAAATTAAACAAATAAAGAAATAATAATAATAACTCCAGAAACATAGGGATTTATTATTGCCATTCAGGATCAGATCATAAACTACAGAAAGTTCATTATAAAAGACCCCAAGATAACTAATGATAAATGCCGCAAATGTCACAGTCAGCCTGAGACCATTCAACACATCACAGGGGCATGTAGGTACAACACTTACGCAAACAGATTATATACATAGACATAATCAGCTAGCAAACGTCATCCATCAAAACCTAGCACTCAAACATAAGCTCATACAGAATACAAATACTCCATACTACAAATATGCACCACAAATAGTTTTAGAAAATACCACCCACAAACTCTACTACGACCGCGCCATACTAACTGACAGGACCATTCACTACAATAGACCAGCTATAACTCTCCAAGATAAAGTTAATAAAGTCACTTACTTAATTGATATCGCAGTCCCTAATACACATAATTTGCAAAAAACAATAGTTGACAAAATTAGCAAATATGCTGAACTGAAAGAAGAAGTGACCAGAATTTGGAGACAAGAGAAAGTGTATGTAGTGCCCATTGTTGTCACCACTACAGGTGTCATACCTAATCACCTGCACCATAGCCTCAAACTAATAGTCTTGAAAAACTCAATTTACATAACCCTCCGAAAAGCCGCAATCTTAAACACCTGCAGAATAGTCAGAAAGTTCATGCAAATCGAAGAACATGAAATCTCTCCTCATAACATTCATTCCTCATCCACGCTACATTGACTTGGCTTGGCCCGTTAATGTAGCTTAAAACTAAGAAAAAATACACGTTTTCCCAAAATAATAATAAACATCAGCCCCCAAGACGTTGCTCGTACAGTCCGTCCGTTGCCTAACTGGAAATCTCCGGGACCGAACGGTTGCACAACTTTTGGATTAAATGGTTCAAAAGATCGCACGCTCGCTTGGCATCTCAATTCCAGTCTGCGTTAGAGCCAGGGTCGCTGCCCCAGTTCCTAACTACAGGAATAACCCACTTGCTCAATAAATCAGGTAGTACCGCGGTGCCCAAAAATTATAGACCGATCACGTGTTTACCGACGGTCTATAAAGTTCTTACATCCATTTTGAGAGGAAAGATTAACCATCATATTGATGGTAATTCAATAATGTCTGCTTCTCAGAATGGATGTAGGAACGGGTCCCGCGGTACTAAGGAACTGCTCCTCATCGACATAGCCATTAGCCAACAGGTTCGACGTTCCCGAAGAGATCTGTCGACATGCTGGATAGATTATAAGAAGGCCACATACATGGCTCATGAGGGTGCTAGAGCTGTACAAAGTTGATGCAGTTTTACGCACCTTCCTGATGTAGTGTATGGGGCAGTGGAGGATGGTTCTTCACTATCTAGGGTGTCGACATACCCAGGCGAACAGCGAACCGATAAGGATCGAGCGTGGCATATTTCAGGGTGACAGTCTGAGTCCACTGTGGTTTTGTCTGGCCCTCAACCCTCTCAGTACATTGTTGGAGGGTTCGGGCCAAGGCTACCGATCTTCTCAAAGAGGTGGTCAGGTCATATCACACCTCCTTAACATGGATGACTTGAAACTCTTTGTTCCTAACAACTTGCAACTGATGAAGCTACTGAAGGTAACAGAAATCTTCAGTGGCGCCATCAGGATGGAATTTGGTTTGGACAAATGTGCGGTCATGCATGTAAAGCGAGGGCAGATTATGGAATCCGTAAGAACACAACTCTCGGATTCCATAGACCTTAGGTCCCTTTTCTCAACTGAAACTTGCAAGTATTTGGGTATGTCGGAAGCGTTAGGCATCAATATTACTGACATGAAACAATCGTTGAGGGAGCGCTTCTTTGGCCGCCTGAACAAAGTACTTAACAGTCTTTTATCAGGCGGAAACAAGGTGCCCGCCTTCAACGGTTGGGTCATGCCGGTTATGATGTATTCTTTCGGCATACTCAAATGGACTCAGACGGAACTTGACGCCCTGGATAGGAGGGTACGTTCACTGCTTACCGCAAATCGGATGCATCACCCACGGTCATCAGTGATGAGGCTGTATATCCCGCGGAAGTGCGGGGGTCGTGGCTTACCCTGCACAACCGCGAGGTATGCAGCCTTAGGGAATACTTCCTAGAGGCCGACGTGGGTATGCATCGAGATGTGGTAGCGGTGGACAAAGGCCTTACCGTGCTCTCCTTGGCTAACGAGAACTGGCGCAAACCTGTGGTATTAAATACTAACAACCGCAGGGAGGTATGGCAGAGCAAGGAGCTTCACGGACGCTTTTATCGGGTCCTACATGGGCCCGATGTAGACTTCTTAGTGTCCGTAGCCTGGCTGCGTTTTGGTGATCTCTTCGGGGAAACCAAAGGTTTTGTCTGTGCAATTATGGACGAAGTTATGATGACTAATAACTACCGGAAATACATTGTGAAGGACGGTACGGTTGACATAATTATGTCGGGCATGTCACCGGCCCGGGGAATCTATCCGCCACATTATTTCCAGTTGTTCTAGTCTGGCTAACGGAGACTATTTGCACAGGCACAACCTTGTAGCCAGGATTATCCACCAGCAACTTGCTCTTAAATACAATCTTGTGGAATCGGAAGTACCGTACTATAAGGTACTATAAGTATGTGCCCGACCCAGTTCTCGAAAGTGGTAGTTGCACATTGTATTGGGATCGGTCTATCATCACTGACAGGACTATTGTTGCCAATAAGCCTGATATTTATAGACCGACTAGAGCGTCGCGCAATGATTGTTGAATTAGCAGTCCCTCATGACGAGAACCTCGTGAAGTCAGAGAAAGATAAACAAACGAAGTATCTTGACTTGGCTCGCGAGGTTGTCGACATGTGGGATGTGAACACAGTACTGTATTTGTAACCACTTAGCAGGGGATCCGAACCTCCTTTTCCATAAGGGTGTCAGGGCGGGAGTTAGGAAAAAATACCGGGAGCAAACCCGAGTAGAAAAATCTTTTTCAAAAACATATATAAATATAAACTTATAAGCATACTAATGTATCGTAGAAGATAACGTTATTAACGAAAATATTAATTTTAAAAATCATATATTATGTACTTACTTACTAAATACTCTGCAAGAAAAATTTTTAATTCTTCATTGTATTTATTTACTTCCTAAAACAGTTACTTTTTTGTAACACGTGGTATGGTAACCAACAAAATTCACAATAACAGCAACATTGACATCTTTGCCGATACTTTTTACCAATTCCGTAAAAAACTTATGACATCCATCCATCCATTTGTAACATTTTGATCTCGTTTATTGCAGTCCTGCTCCGCTCCTATTGGCCTTAGCGTGATGATATATATAACCTTCCTCGATAAATGGCCTATCTAACACTGAAATAATTTTTCAAATCGGACCAGTAGTTCCTGAGGTTAGCGCGTTCAAGTAAACAAACAAACAAACTCTTTATATATTAGTATAAGATACGAATTCCATGCTTTAGATCTCATAGGGCTCGGGAAGGTTTTGGGCATGGAGTCTATAGACGAGGAGAACGATCTTATATGGATGACAGGTTGAAAAAGTGTCCAGCTGTAAGTTAACAGTTTAAAAACTTTCCAGATAGCGCTAGCGTAGCTGTAAGGTGTAGTATGAATGTAAGAGCCAGTAAGAGCCATCTAAATCTAGCAATTGTAGACGGATTGAAGTGTGCCAAGTTTGATGAATATTTTTATAAAATACAGCTGCTTTAATAAATACTTAACTAACTATATACACTAATTAACACGAAATTATGTACAAACTTGTATAAAAACAAAATTAATCATTGGGCATCAAAAAAATAATCCACATCTCGTCAATGGCAAAAGTGCCCAGAAACTGGCAGCATTGCCGCGTTGAATAGCAATGCTGATTCTTTGGCCGAAAAAAAGCCCAGCCCTCTGGACCTATTTGGCGCAGCCGCGGGGCACACGATGTTATTGTTTTAATTTTCTTTTCC
Source organism: Lacanobia oleracea (assembly GCA_950371165.1). Lineage (NCBI taxonomy): Eukaryota > Metazoa > Arthropoda > Insecta > Lepidoptera > Noctuidae > Lacanobia > Lacanobia oleracea. The sequence continues at coordinate 10,712,740 of OX493393.1, forward strand.
TTTTATTGTTACAAACATTGTGTGATTCCGTGTGTGCTAAATAAATTAGTTTTCTTTCTTCACTGGCCACGTGAACAGTCGACAAGTTGTTTGCTAATATCCATTGATGTATCCAGAGATTTTTTCCATGGGGACCTGGCCCCCAACCTGAGATGCGACGCCCAATAAGAAAAATCGTTGCGGTGTGTACGATCAAAAGTGGAATTTTAGGTCAGTCATAGTCAGAAGGTCCAGGTTGGTCTCCACAATCCTGGGGCCCGGGACGGTATAAGTAACTTTCTTGACTGATTCAGGAAAGCTCCAGAATCCTGAGAGTGTAGAATATAAGAGCGAGCGAAACGAGCTCTTATATTCTAAATTTTTGTACCCTTTATCGGATAGGTTTGATTTTTATGAGGCAAAAGTTATTTATTTATGAGGCTTGAAATTTTTTGAACATCTCAATAAGTTTTATTTGTTACACGGCCCACGCACCCCCCCCCCCCCCCCTATATACGCCTATGTATCCAGCACTATCTGCCAACGTCGTGTTTTAGAAATATCGTAAAGATTCACTGTGTACAATTGTAAACGTGGTGGTCATTATTAGGGTTCCGTATCCAAAAGGGTAAATTCAAATATCTCAAAAACGATTGAATTTCGGCCATACATACAGGGGGATCAATTTGCGCAACTGCGCAAATGCGCAACTGCGCAAATGCGCAACTCATACATCCGAGGTAGTCTTGGTGTCCGTGACGTGGGGGAAAAACTGCAAGAGTGTCGTCTGCGATGGTATGGCCACATCATGCGCCGCCCTATGGAGTACGTTGGTCGGAGATGCATGAATATGGCTGTTCTTGGGGCTAGGCCCCGTGGTCGCCCTCGCAAGCGCTGGCTGGACGTCGTCAAGTCCGACATGAGAGCCAATGGCCTGACTGAGAAGGATGTTGAAGATCGGGCAAAGTGGAGGAAGCTAAGTAGGAAGGCGGACCCTGGCAATAGCCGGGATTAACGCCAGGTGGAAGAAGATACAGGGGGTTCAATTTAATGCATTTTAGCCCCTCTATAAGCACATGACGAATATACGTCGAATTACAAGTAACCCTGTAAAGATACATACTTTTTTCGGTCAAGTAGAACGAAATCTCCGAAAAGTCAGCAACGTGTACAAGACTCGAAAGTCAATCTAGAGATGTGCCCTTTCTAAAATTACAAGCCGACTTTGACCATTTGTTCCCAACGAGTAACACCCTCAAATGTCACACTGTTACTCGATGGGATTTTTTTCTGAAAAAATTCCCAACCGGTCACACTACCAGTCACACTGTTAACAGACAGTTCGTCGCTTTCGTAGTGAAAGTGCAAGTGTGTGTGTATTGATTGCTTCCTTGTTTGCATTGCCAATTTTTAGTGAATGTCCTTCGACATGCGTCAGAGCGGCAACAACGCATCGTAGATTCATCGTTGTAAGGTGCATGACCTATGCTTAGACGATAATCAGCTGTTAGAAAAGATACATCGTGTTCAAACCGTGCAAAAACTTTAAAAATCATTTGCGACTAAACTACTGATGAACTACGATGCAGTAGCGCGTTGCAAATGCGACTAACACGCGTGTTAGTCGCATTTCAGAAAAAAATCCCATCGAGTAACAGTGTGACATTTGAGGGTGTTACTCGTTGGGAACAAATGACTTTGACAAGGAGTCTGCAAAGAAAAATGTGTAGGTACCTAACGGCGACCACCATATATAATATATACTGTTTTTTTTTTTAATTCGACCTATTAAAAAGCTAAAAACAAAAAAAAATATTTTTGGAAGTCGGTGTTATAATACGAAAAGACACCGACTTCCGAAATTAAAGTTATTATCTTCGTAATGTTTTTCTTTATTTTGAAGTTGGTTGTATTTTTTTGTAAAAAAGCTTTTGTATCTGTCAAGTCCAAGTGGCAGGTGCTGTCAACGTCAAATTAGGTACTGATACTGAACATTTCTAGTACACTCATCTCATGTAGGTACTATACTCGAAGCTGAAAACAAGACTGACTGTGTTTTCCATTAAAAGTTGAAGTCAGCAGTTGGCATATTTTAGTTTAGTCGTAATGAATTGAATAAAATCCATATTCCAATTACAATAGTGCAAGACTCTGTACTACAACTTTTAGCAAAAATGGATAAATCGAGTAAAAGACGTTACTCATCCAGTTCTGATGGTGCTGAAGAAGACCGTCTAAAAGACATAAAGGAACGTGATGAATTTGCAAAAAGATTGAAAAAACGCGATGAAGAAAAAGTAAAAAAAGTAACGGAGACTTCAAGCAAAAGGTCGTACGAAGAAGCAGCTAAGCGTCTTAAATTGGAAGCAGAAGACAGAGAAAAAATATTACCCAAGTTGCGCATACACTCACGTCGAAAATACTTAGAAAAGAGGAAAGACGACAAAGTTATTGAGTTGGAAGCAGACATTGCTGATGATGAATACCTCTTTGATGAAAGCAGGTAAGCCAATTCCTAAGTTGAAGTGCTTCGTTAGGTTGAAGTGCTTTATTAGAGCTATCAAAGTCTAAATGAAGAAATGCCTCCACAGCTAGATATACTCTGCAAAACTGTTAGCTGTGCTACTGTGACTTATTGAAATTATATTTTCACGAATCAGTTACCTGGTAACAAGTTTCACATTTCAATATTTATCATTTTGTTGTTTTAGTCAATATATTCATATTTAAACTCCTGAAATAAATTCTGAAACAAAATCACAGGTCGAAGGGTTATCCTTTGGGTACGGAACCCTAAAAGTCATGAATTGGATTGGATCAAGGGGGACAAATTATCATACAATTCTTAGTGTTTACCTCACTTTGTTCATCAGTCATACTAAATTGTATGCTTCTAGTGCTAATAGTTGCTGTGCATTGTGTCCTACAATTTTTATTAAATAGAGGATCTTGTGATTAAAGATGCTTTTTGTTGCAGTTTAACTCAGCGAGAACGTTTGGAAAGGGAACACAAAAAGACTATTTTAAAATTAGCTAAAGAACATGAAAAAGCTCGAGAATTGGAGAATGTCCAGAGATATCATATGCCCCAAGATTTGGGAAAAGATGCTAAAGGTTTTATTATTATTATTTCATATATTTATTCTTTACACATATAATTTTACATTTTTAAATATTTCATTAAAAAAAATAGATTAAAAAAAACATTTAAAAATATAAAAAATAGTAGCCCACCGGTATCGGGAACAGGGTCCAAGCTACCGGTGGTCAGGGCTTCTGAGAGAGGAACCTCCTAACGATGCGCGCCGTGTCCAGGAGTACTGCTTTCTGGATCAAGCCCTTGATCCAGCTGCCCAACGAGAGCCTCTTGAGATGTTGGTCGAGGCTCTTGGCAATAATGCCATTGGCCGTCACGATTATCGGCACAATAACTGCTGTGTTCACATCCCACATGTCGACAACCTCGCGAGCCAAGTCAAGATACTTCGTTTGTTTATCTTTCTCTGACTTCACGAGGTTCTCGTCATGAGGGACTGCTATATCAACAATCATTGCGCGACGCTCTGGTCGGTCTATCACCACTATATCAGGCTTATTGGCAACAATAGTCCTGTCAGTGATGATAGACCGATCCCAATACAATGTGCAACTACCATTTTCGAGAACTGGGTCGGGCACATACCTATAGTACGGTACTTCCGATTCCACAAGATTGTATTTAAGAGCAAGTTGCTGGTGGATAATCCTGGCTACAAGGTTGTGCCTGTGCAAATAGTCTCCGTTAGCCAGACTAGAACAACCGGAAATAATGTGGCGAATGGATTCCCCGGGCCGGTGACATGCCCGACATATGTCAACCGTACCGTCCTTCACAATGTATTTCCGGTAGTTATTAGTCATTATAACTTCGTCCATAATTGCACAAACAAAACCTTCGGTTTCCCCAAAGAGGTCACCAAAACGAAGCCAGGCTACGGACGCTAAGAAGTCTACATCGGGCCCATGTAGGACCCGATAAAAGCGTCCGTGAAGCTCCTTGCTCTGCCATACCTCCCTGCGGTCGTTAGTATCTAATACCACAGGTTTGCGCCAGTTCTCGTTAGCCAAGGAGAGCGCGGTAAGGCCTTTGTCCACCGCTACCACATCTCGATGCATACCCACGTCGGCCTCTAGGAAGTATTCCCTAAGGCTGCATACCTCGCGGTTGTGCAGGGTCTTAGCATTTAAGAAGCCACGACCCCCGCACTTCCGCGGGATATACAGCCTCATCACCGATGACCGTGGGTGATGCATCCGATTTGCGGTAAGCAGTGAACGTACCCTCCTATCCAGGGCGTCAAGTTCCGTCTGAGTCCATTTGAGTATGCCGAAAGAATACATCAAAACCGGCATGACCCAACCGTTGAAGGCGCGCACCTTGTTTCCGCCTGATAAAAGACTGTTAAGTACTTTGTTCAGGCGGCCAAAGAAGCGCTCCTTCAACGATTGTTTCATGTCAGCAGCACTGATGCCTAACGCTTCCGACATACCCAAATACTTGTAAGTTTCGGTTGAGGAGAGGGACCTAAGGTGTATGGAATCCGAGAGTTGGGTTCCCACGGATTCCATAATCTCCCCTCGCTTTACATGCATGACCGCACATTTGTCCAATCCAAATTCCATCCTGATGGCGCTACTGAAGGTTTCTGTTACCTTTAGTAACAGAAACCATACCGTACCATACCGTTATTATTATTATTATTATATACTTTATTGTACACCTCATAACAAGCACAGTAAAAACGCAAACGCATTTTGTTTTTTTAGTAGCCTATGTTGTCCTACTGTTCTTCCTAGGGAGTGTTCAAGTGTTAGGTAACGAATTTGAGGGAGGGAGGGTCTTGTTAAACTTCAAGAAGTGTTACAGGGCTGTGAGGGGGGTTTGAACTATGCTTGATGTAACATTAACAAATGTATTTTAGCGACTTTCACGAACTTTACACCACATAATTGTGACTTTAAAGTTAAAATGGTCACTACCAAGTGACCATTTAAAGACCCCACATAACATTTTACTAGGCCGGAGGAAACACACATACAGGAAAACATTACATTACATAGGGGGAGAGGGGGCAAAAATCTCCAAAAATTGCGTTATGTAATACTTAAACTCCCCTACTCATCAAAGTCACTTGTTATTAAAAGGAGTAGATATCACCCTTTCATTGCTTGATATGCAGATGCGTGTCGACTACCACCAGACCAGACATCACATATTTTAGTAATATAATGTATTGTTGTGTTCTTAATCCAGTCAATAAGTTTTATTACATGAACATTAAGTAATGATTGTCACTGAATGTTAAAAGTGAGAGCTTTCCATTAGTTCCCAGAATTTGATCCTTATTAGCCACATATTCGGATGGTATATGATAGTACAGGGTGTATTGCGAAATCAACCGGTTCGATTCCTGGGTAATAATGATTTTTCAAAAACCCAATGTTGCAGTTTTAGTCTTCATCAAAATAGGGCTTAAGACTCCTTTTCAGTGTTTTTCTATGTTCCTCATAGTTTCTGATTGGGCCACTCAGGAACACTTTAAAAATTCACTTGTATATTTTTTCATAATTTTAAATGAAATGGTTCTTAAGTTCAATTACTTAATAGATAATTATCAAACTGTGTCACTTTACAGGAGAATATGTTGAAGTTGATGAAAGAGAAAAGTTACCTCACTCAGAACAGCAAAGATGGGAACAAGAACAAATTAAATCTGCTTTCTTTAAATTTGGTGCAAAGGATGCAAAAGCTCAAGATGAATATGAGCTGTTACTGGATGAGCAGATCGACTTTATTCAAGCACTTCAATTGGAAGGTAATAAAGAAAAGAAAGAAGAAGTAGAAAAATCTGAGTACCAGAAAATACGGATGACAATTGAGGAAACAAAGAAGTCTCTGCCAGTCTACCCTTTTAAGCAATCATTGATAGAAGCTATAAAGAATTATCAAATACTAATAGTAGAAGGAGAGACAGGATCTGGTAAAACTACTCAAATACCTCAATATCTTCATGATGCTGGTTTCACAGAAGATGGGAAGAAAATTGGTTGCACACAACCAAGAAGAGTGGCGGCCATGTCTGTATCAGCTCGAGTAGCTCAGGAAATGAATGTTAAACTTGGAAATGAAGTAGGCTACAGCATAAGATTTGAAGATTGCACATCTGACAGAACTGTTATTAAATATATGACTGATGGTACCCTACATCGAGAGTTTCTGTCAGAGCCAGACTTAGCCTCTTATAGTGTAATGATAATTGACGAAGCTCATGAGCGTACACTGCACACTGATATATTGTTTGGCCTTGTCAAAGACATTACAAGGTTTAGACCAGATTTGAAATTGCTTATATCTAGTGCTACATTAGATGCTGAAAAATTTTCAAGTTTCTTTGATGATGCCCCTATCTTTAGAATCCCTGGAAGAAGATTTCCAGTTGATATCTATTACACAAAAGCCCCAGAAGCAGATTATGTAGATGCTTGCGTTGTCTCTGTATTGCAGATACATGCCACACAACCACTTGGAGACATATTAGTATTTCTAACAGGACAAGAAGAAATAGAAACTTGTTTTGAAATGCTACAAGAACGAACAAAGAGAATTGGGAAAAAGTTAAGAGAACTACTGATACTACCAGTGTATGCAAACTTACCAAGTGACATGCAAGCTAAGATATTCGAGCCTACTCCAGAAGGTGCCCGTAAAGTAGTGCTAGCTACGAATATTGCTGAAACTTCTTTGACTATTGACAATATTATTTATGTTATTGATCCAGGATTTGCAAAGCAAAATAATTTCAACTCGAAAACTGGTATGGAAAGTTTAATGGTGGTACCCATTTCTAAAGCATCAGCAAACCAGCGCGCTGGAAGAGCTGGCAGGGTGGCACCTGGGAAATGTTTCCGCCTGTACACAGCCTGGGCTTACAAGTATGAACTTGAAGATAATACTATTCCAGAAATACAGAGGATTAATCTTGGCAATGCTGTTCTCACACTAAAAGCTTTGGGAATTAATGATCTAATACATTTTGATTTCTTGGACCCACCACCGCATGAGACACTAGTATTAGCCTTAGAACAACTTTATGCCTTAGGAGCTCTTAATCATCATGGTGAATTAACTAAAGCTGGTAGAAGGATGGCTGAGTTCCCCACAGATCCTATGCTTGCAAAAATGTTATTGGCAAGTGAAAAGTAAGTGTCAAACTCATACTTATCATAGACATAAATCCATAAAAAATTTGCTTGAAAAGTTGCACTTATTGGACCACTTTTAGGTTCTAATGCGGCTTAATTAGCACTCTTGCTTTTTAATGTGCATTCCCGCACTTATTTTTATTCACGATATCGATGCCGATCACAGAATAGACATAAATCCATAAAAAATTTGCTTGAAAAGTTGCACTTATTGGACCACTTCTAGGTTCTAATGCGGCTTAATTAGCACTCTTGCTTTTTAATGTGCATTCCCGCACTTATTTTTATTCACGATATCGATGCCGATCACAGAATAGACATAAATCCATAAAAAATTTGCTTGAAAAGTTGCACTTATTGGACCACTTCTAGGTTCTAATGCGGCTTAATTAGCACTCTTGCTTTTTAATGTGCATTCCCGCACTTATTTTTATTCACGATATCGATGCCGATCACAGACGTTATGGGCATCAACCTTAAGACGATAACTGTCTAAGACCTTGTGTTTAAGAGTTTCACCAGCATTTTATGCTAGCCCGGTCTAGTTTCAGTAAGATAAATATTTTACGAACAAAGTTATTCTTGTGTTATGATTATTTCAGAAATAATCATTCTGTCGTGCTACATGAACTTAGAGGGCTATATTGATGATTAAAATGGTTATAATTCTTTAGATAAATACGCGTTACGGTCGCGGATCGTATTTGGTCCACATACAGTTTCACACTGACCGGCAAATTGAAAAAAACATAAAAATATTTGAATTTCGCGGGCTACCCTGGAGCATTCACCTTAAGTACTTTTCACTTGGCCAGTTTTTTATTTAGTTTTTTTACTGAGATAAAAAAATAGACTATAAGTCTGTCTGTCTGTCTGTCACAGCTGGATATCTGAAGAACTACTAATGCTATGAACTTGAAATTTGGAATATTTTAGATGACGTTTGTTCAATTATTTTGCACATAAGAAAGAAATAAAAATATATATATTTTTCTAGCAACAGCGACTGAAAGGGATTATTAAAAATTGAAAGTGGGGCTACTAGGGCAAGTCTGGTATCATATGAAAGAACGCTGTTTATTCATTGTCAAACATTTTTTTCTTTTTAGGCCGCATGGTTTTCGACATTGACGAAAAATTTTCTATTACCCCCCTTATCTCCGAAGTTTGCATAGAGAAAAATTCGGTATTATTCTGGGATTCTATGTGATAGAAGTTTAATAAACTTCTGTCACATAGAATAATTTCTGGTTTTTTTTTACATAATATTTAAAGATTACAGGAAAAATAAAACAATTTCTCTAAATAGCACACTTGTTCCGAAATCATCAACTAAAATTACATTAGTTCCACTAGCGGTCAAGAGATGGCGCTGATCTATAATTGCAATGTACACCGCAGTGTCGAATAAACTTCTCTGACGAATATAGGCCTCGCCGATAAAAATTTAAAAACATTTCACGTTTTATGATGGTACAAAACCCTAGGTGCGCGAGTCCGACTCGCTCTTGAGTTCTTGACCGTTTTTTTTTTTTTATATTTGGTCAGTGTGTCTTCAAAATAAAAAAGTGCACAAAAAAAAATGTTTCCTCGTAAGTATGTTGAAAAACGTCGTTTGCATTTGCGAGATGAAACATTATCTATATGACATGTATAACACGTCTAATCTGCTCGTAAACCGTTCGGTCTTCTATACTTAACTGTTACCTTCTAAAAAAATATGTATTTTTTTTTTTTTCAGATACAAATGTTCTGAAGAAATTGTCACTATCGCAGCTATGTTATCAGTAAATAGCTCAGTATTCTACAGGCCTAAAGATAAGATCATACATGCAGATACTGCCAGGAAAAACTTCTTCCACCCGCATGGAGACCACTTAACACTAATGAATGTGTATAACCAATGGCTTGGCTCTGAATACTCTGTGCAGTGGTGCTATGAAAACTTCATACAGTACCGATCAATGAAGCGCGCGCGGGATGTGCGAGAACAACTGGCTGGTCTCATGGAAAGAGTGGAAATTGATATGGTGTCAAGCCTAAGTGACGACACTAATATTCGAAAAGCCATAACCGCGGGTTATTTTTACCACATCGCCAAATTTTCCAAAGGAGGCCATTACAAAACTGTGAAACATAACCAAGTAAGTTTGCGGGAAATATATTTACTTTTAATATTTGAAGGGTACAGGGAGAAAACAAGGAATGTCACATTCATTTGACTTTAATTTTTGTTATGGCTTGAATAGTCACCAAGGCTTCTTTGTACTTGAAGATAATCTCGGTGAGGTAAACTTGAGCTCCTATTTGTGATATCTAAGATTTAAAGCGTAGGTAAAAGAATAAATAGGTTTTTGTGATTCCTCTTGTTTTGCCCTGTATGTACCCTTCATTTATACTAAGTCGCACAATAAGGATCTTTGTTCATCAAAACCTCCTTTATCTGTTCTGTGATCAAAACAAAGTATATTTGATAATAGAACAGCTACTTAGATAGGTATTTTAGTGAACTAACCAAAGGAACCCTATAACTAAGCCTCCGCTGTCCATCCGTCCGTCCGTCCGTCCGTCCGTCCATCCGTCTGTCTGTCAGCGGGCTGTATCTCGGGAACCGTAATACGTTGTGTCTACCGAGTTACCGACAAACGTTTATTTAAGACTAGCACTTCGCCAGCGACTTCGTTCACGCGTGTTTAGTTGGTAGGTACTCCACGAACTACATCTCAATTACTTCGAGCGCTTTCACAATTTTTCTTGAATTTGAGCGTTTGATTCGAGTTTTGATGTCTGATTATGATTTAGATATAGCACAAAAAAAAACAAAAATACGCCTAAGAAAGTTTGATAGTTGATCTTGGGAGTGTTCTAAATAAATATATCAATTTGTTCACGTACATCATCATCATAAAATTACGCTTTTGGGAATCTTTTGATGCTTTGGTACACCGAAGATATAATAATTTAATCAATTTTAAAAATGTCCATGATACAACTGTACCTTCTACTTTGGAATGATCAAATCAATTTGTTACGATTCATGCACTAATAAACCAAAAATAATTTTGTAAAACTGAGAATTATTGACAATTTTCCGTACGAAACTATATTTTTTATCTATGAAAGTATAATCCAAATTCAAATAAAAATTATTTAATAATTAAGGAGGTATTGTTATAATAAAAAAATTGGTCTATTATATTATATTTTGATATATTATAACTCATATTTTTAAGCAATTTTTGTAAAACTGAAACCCACCCGTGTTTCTCCTAGTGCCTTTTGCGTTCCAGGGTACGGTGCCTCTTTTGAATGAAGTCCGCAGCCCCACAATCACTATAAATCTCGGGAAACGCGGTTTGTAGCTTTAGTCCGGGGCAAGCGCTCGATTTTGTAATAGCGCTCTTAATAGACTCAACGTTTCGCTCATACCGCAGTATTTTTCTAACTTTATTTTTAGTATTTTTTATACCTGTCGTAACTTTTAAACGAAAGGTGCGGTTTTAATAGTTTAAAGTGTAATTTGCATCTACATAATCAACGTTAATTATCGAATAATTTAAATGGATAAGGATTAATATCATGATACCAAAATCGCCACTATTCCATTCCACCCGGAATTTGAGTGAATAATTTTAACAAAAAGCGGTCATTGTGACAACCATAACAGTTAGATATCCTCTCGCGCGTTTCTCGTACACATGGGTGTACAGTTCGCGTTAGCGTGGCTTGCCCCTCGGAAGTTAGGTTTGAGTGAAGTCCGCGCAGGTGCAATCGCGTAAAAAAGTGTTACGTTCCTAAAATATTTTTTTGTTTATACGTATTATACTATAAACAAGTAACAAAGACTACCAGTAACAATAAAATATCAAAAAGTAACACAACAAACACATACACCACAAGAACACAAATCAAACTGTAAGAAATAACCAAAATAAATCATTAAAAACAATGACAACCTGTAACACTTTTCGCATCCACAGTCGTATTGCATCGAGCAAGCGGGACACGCTTATGCATCGAACTTATACGAGCGAGTGAGATGCCATTACACCCGCGCGTTTGTGCTAATCCACGCATGCGCGAGCTACCCGCGCATGCGCGGTTGTATGTTTGTTGTCAAATTGACGTCCTGCGCAGCCGATTGCGGCGTACTTTGCGGAGACAAGCTTGCGTGACGGGAACTGTACGAGAAACGCGCGAGAGGATATATACCCTCACGGACTTTTTTGTAGATATTGATGTCTTCTATAAAACTGTAGTAGGTACATCATTTTGCTCTATTGTCAATAGTTTCCGCAGCATACGCGATATAAGTATCTTTTTTGGTATTTTTTTCACACCTTGGGTTACACTATCGAAGTTTTTACACGGATCTCTAACTTTTTCAAATTATTCTATAGCCTTTGTTCATTAGCCATAATATAGAATTCGAATGGTGAAATTTCTTTTTAAATTCGTCCAGTAGTTTCGGAGCCTATTTAATTCAAACAAGCAAATCTTTCCTCTTTATAATATTAGTGTAGACGTATAAGTTTATCAAAGATATCAATTTAACCAACTCATTACTAAACAAACAAAAATGTCTTTCCTCTTTATAATATTTGAAATCATATTAAAATTACTAAGTACCTACCTAAGTTTTCAAATCCTAATGTTAGCTATCGCTGAGTAAGATTTTTTTTTAATAAATACAATTTATGTGGAGGCTCCGGGCAGTTGCCCTGATTGCCCTCCCTTAAATCCGGCCATGGCAGGAGTAGAGGTTCCATTTCTCTGAGAAAAAAAACGGCACGTAGCTGAATAAAACCGGCTAAGTGTGAGTCCGACGCGCACGGTCGGTTTCTAGCGAATTATTATTTTTTAATCATAGACCTATTAACGGCAACTTTTTCAAAATTTGTCTTAGTTAGTTTTCGTTTTTAGATTGATGTCCGTAACAACCGAGTGATCAAAGGGTTCCGGTTTTTACCCCTAGAAATAACCATTTCGCGTCTAAAGTACTTTTGGGAATAATGTAAATAACAAGATGGTTGAATGGTTCTTTGCCTTTTTACCCCCGGTTTATAAATTGGAAAGGCCAAGTTTTGACAACTCATCAGCTTGAAATTGTAATTTCAGAAACAGGCAAGATTATCATTCAAATTATTTACTGGTATAACAAAAACTTTTTTTTTTCAGACTGTTATGATTCATCCAAATAGTGCCTTATTTGAAGAGTTGCCTAGATGGGTGATTTATCATGAATTAGTATTCACATCCAAAGAATTTATGAGACAAGTTACGGAAATAGAAAGTAAATGGCTATTGGAAGTTGCTCCACATTACTACAAAGCCAAAGAACTTGAAGATTCCACAAATAAGAAGATGCCTAAAACTGTTGGTAAATCTTCCAATAAATAAAAAACAAATCATTTCAAAATTGTATTTATTTTCTAAAATCGCCTCTAGAAGTGCAAACAATAACATAAGATACATGCATAAAAGTTCTAAACTAAAATACTATTCCAAAAAAATATTAACACCAACCAAATCTTCGCGTTCTTGAAACGTGGTCGCTCACAATGGGCCTCATCAGAAGGTTTAAAGTCACTCAAAGGGCAATGGAGCGGGCAATGCTTGGAGTTTCCGAGCGTGATCGAATCAGCAATAATGATATCCGCAAGAGAACCAAGGTTACCGACATAGCCCGAAGGATCGCCAAAAGTGGCAGTGGGCAGGGCACATTGCTCGCAGAACAGATGGTCGATGAGGCCAAAAAGTTCTGGAGTGGCGACCGCGTAGTGGAAGACGCAACGTTAGCGCGACCTCCTACAAGGTGAACTGGTGAAAGTCGCGGCTAGCCGATGGATGCGAGAAGCGCAGGACCGGTCGTTGTAGGACGCTTGGGGGAGGCAGTCCAGTCTTTCGACTGATCTGATGACGATGAACCAAATCTTCAGCACACTGCCCTCTCAAACACATTTGTTATGCTGTAAGATGTTAACCTTCCTATGGACTTTGTCTAGCATTGGGACAGTATAGGGACTGTGAGCCTTGTGTTGACTAGGAGACAAAAGGCCCACAACATTTTGCTAGGAATGCCGACTATAGTAGATGGCTTGCGAGATATTTGTCCTGATATAGGGCAAGTGGGGTTAATGTTTATTGAGAGGATATGTACATAGCAAGGTTATGTACTTATGATAGAAATATTGTACAATTAACAAGAATCAATTTAATTGGCAATCTCCTTGCCCCATAAACAAATGCCCACTTTCAGAGACACCGCATGACACATAAATAAAGTGTGATGTTGAATTTTCAATGCTCAACTCAGCAACTCGAGTTGAAAATACAACAGTGCAGTGATAACAACTGGGTTTGCTTCAAACAGTATCTGGGACAAACAAAAATTATTGAATTTTTCATCTAAACATACACTATTATTATGAAGACTTCAAATATTTCTAGTTAAGGTGGAAGCTCCAGGGTAACCCGCGAAAATCGAATATTTTTGTTTTTTGCAATTTCGTAGGCTACCCTGGCACAACCACCTTAACACCTTTCCTTTTCACCTACATAACATTGCTCTATGAACCTTGGTAACAATAATTATAATATATTCTTGAAATCAAGATTACTGCAATGTTAATACTATTTCATATTATCAAGCAAATAGTACAAGTTTGGCTAAATTTTGCTAAAAATCTGAACATCTACCCTTCCTTTCCCAATCCCCATATCGGGTAGGTTCAGGCCCCCTGGGCCCACCTACTTCTCCTGTATTAGGGTTGATGTCATTAGGCCATGGGGGGAAAGGTTCTTCTTTTTGAGAGGGATGCATCACTGGTTGTTCTCCAAGATCATCAATGGGAGTAGTTTCTCTCAGTTTTTTTCTAAATTCTGCCATTCTTTTGGACTGGGGCCTCTTGGATTCATCTCCAACTTTTTCAATTTGTTCTGGTTCAGGTGTTGTAGAATTATGAGAATACTTGCATATTGATAAGTTCACAAATGAGAAATCTGTAACAAAATGGAAGTGGTCATTTTTATTGCAGGATATTATTATTGTATCTCTGTGCACTATCACTCTCATCCACTTCTAGAACAAATTAATCATTAGATTACAAGTTATTTCTATTTTTTCATGATGAAGGTACTCTTAAACAGGCAATACTTTTAATGTATTATGTAGGTGCAATAGATTTAGCCAGTCAGGCTCCGCAAAATCAAAAGACAAATTAAAAAGACAGTAGATAGTTGTCCTGAAAGGGATGTAGTCTGACTGGTTAAGTATGACTATGAATATCATCAACAATAATGCAGATTAGAAATTTATTTTTATTGGAACAAGAAACAATTTTACAAAAGATTGTTTGTTAACAACCGCATTAGTAAGTATTGTATTATTTCAGTTGCTAAAGAAATACCTAGCTCAAAGCCTAGTTCCTAATGCCCGGGCCTCACCAAAAACATAGCTGGCATATAGATTATGACCACTTACGGGGGAAATTAAAAAAAGGAAAATTACTTCGCAATTATTGAATACGCATTGGATCGTAACATAGGTTACTCCGTATAATAATACACAAAAATCGCACTCTATACCTCTAAAAAGAAATAGAGATAATTAAAAGAAAAAAAAAAATTACTTTGGTACAACTCTTATATCACTTACTTTTGGGGAGAATTCTCGTTATATAATAAATACGAGACATTATTGAAATAAATAAAACAATCTGAAATAGCGCAATTTGCTAGCTGATAAGATATTCTTTACAGTCAGTTACGCAGATGACACTTGTTTTGACTGTGTAGTGGTTGACAGTGACACTTTGAGTTTTGACAGATTTCATTTTTTGAAAATATTTGAGTAGTGACGATCCATGCCCGGGACCATTCCCAAACGCTGTGAAATCTGAGAATATTGGTGGACACTTTCCGAGAATGGGGATTTGAATAATCATTTATAATTTACTCTACAACTTGAATCGTATAATATGGTCACCATACCTCTATACTCAAGAAAGTTTAGTCGTAAAAGAGTCGTAGAAACAAACATTCCCAATAAATGGGAATATTCCCAAAGTTCTTGGCTATGTTTAACATTCTCAAGCATAATAGGTACATCCCATCAAAAATATAAAAGTGAAAAAGGGAGCCAAAGTTCAATTGTAATAATATCCGTGATTGTAGACTTCGACTTGCGAAAAAAGAATTGAAATGTAAATGCGCGCCAAGTTCTGTTGATAATCCTGATATAAAGTAAATTAAGGTTCAAGATTCGACTTTGGACTTGGCTAGTTTTACATTGGTACATGTTACTATATGTATATTAGGCTTTACTTGTCATCTTTATGTTTAGATTATGTGATGCAGGTACGTTTGGGTTCGTACAAATAAGATGAAATCGGTTTTGACGATGTAATCAAACTGAAAGTAATCATTTTAATACATACTTGAGTATTTACCCCTCTTATCATCAAAAACTGCTTTGTTATTGTATAGTACTCTTTGGTTATTGGTCTGTGTGTTACTAGCGCCAATTGGCAGTTGTCGGCCCCATTAATGGGCGTAATAAGAGGGTGTTTAGAGGGTCCAGAACGCTCTCTTAGCATTTGAAGGAAATAAAAATTGTTATCCATGTGATCGGCGCACGGATAACCGTTCACCAAAGTAAATAGCACTTTTTTTGGTGCTCGGTTATCCGTGCGATCGGTACAAAATTAAACTAGCACTTCATCCACTTCATCACTTCATGATTCAAGAAGACACTCACTGCGTATTTGACATTTGTGACTGTGACATGACATGACAGTGACATAACTGTTCTGTGGACAGGTGGACCGCTAGGTAGTATGTGTACTGTGAGGTGGACACCTGCATTCAAATCTGCATTCGTCTCAATTTTTTATCTCAACAACTTTGACTTTGTTTCATCATTACAGAAAGTTGAAGTTATTGTAAGAAAAGTTCAGTTTATTTTTCTTCGACGGGGTTAGAAGTTCGTAAATCCGTTTGGGGAGATGTAATGATAGCAATACATTTCTTGAGAAGAAAACCATTCTTGCAAATTGCACTGCTGCAAACCCAAAAGATGGCAAAGAGTTCATTTGAGTACGTTAAAAAATTCGAACTGGATGATACGCTATTACCTAACAGTTGGATAGTCGTAAGACTAGATGGAAAGTGCTTCCACAAATTCTCGGAAGAACATAAATTTACCAAACCCAACGATGTTAGAGCTTTGAAATTGATGAATTATGCCGCGTTTACCGTTCTTCGTGAGTTCAATGACGTATTAATGGCTTTTGGACAAAGCGATGAGTATTCGTTTATTTTCAAAAAAAGTACTACACTGTACAAAAGGCGGGCAGCAAAACTATTGACAACCATTAACAGCAAGTTTTCTTCATCTTATGTATATTACTGGAAAAAATTTTTTGAAGAAGAACCATTAAAATACCCACCAATATTTGATGGTCGTATAGTACTTTATCCCAGTGATGAGAACCTAATAGATTACATGAAGTGGAGACAAGCTGATGTACACATAAATAATTTGTACAACACCACATTTTGGACTTTGGTTTTAAAAGGAAACCTGAGTCCATCACAAGTGAGTTAATTCCTATTGTTTTCTATAATTACAAAACCTTGACACCTATTTTAAATACTAAAGAATCATAATAAAAGGCACCATTCTTTTACTTTAACTTACATTCATCGCTTTGGGTGACTGAAAGATGCTGGAGGTTTTATGCATTATTAAAAAAAATATTACAAGCTAATTATAGCTTGAATAAAAACACTAGGCTCAAAAATTCACGAGAAAAAATTAATGTTGAGTTTTGTAGATAATTATGTCCCTATTACCAAAAAAATAATTTGTTTGTTTACTTCCTTGTTAACCACCTCAATGTTTCCTTATTAAAAAATTATTAAAAACAAGTTTAGTTTACAAACATAGCAAGCACAATATAAATCTAAAAGCACCAAGATTTAATTGAAAAACTGTGTGTGCAATAGGCTATTTCACACGTGTCTTCAACCCGCTGTATCACCTTTATTTTTTGTTTACGTGAAAAAGAAAAAATATGTGTCAAATATTTTTTGAAAATTTATCAAACGGACTAATTAGATTTTTTTTCCAAAATACCCCATTGAGTAACCCTAGACCCCACACTAGGATACCCTGTGTTGTGGGATTTAGTTTCCTCTCGGTGGATGACACATGTAAGTGCAGTGTAGTTAACAGTTGGGTTCAAATATGTTAACATACAAGCAAAGGTAACGAAATTAAATATTAATTCAAACTTACAAGATTACGTTATTTAAAGTTGTGAGTATGTGTGGTGTGATAGTGTGAATGTGTATGTGTTTGTGTGTTAATGTTTGAGAAGGGTATGAGTTAGTATGTGATATACTGCATGTGATGTGAGTGAAATTCACTCACATCACAATATACATCACTTTACATTCACTCAGTGAATGTAAAGTGATGTATATTTGTGGCTGTAAGGGTGTGCACATGTCCTACACATAAACATACACAATGTTTATGTGTAGGACATGTGTGTGGATGATATAGCACAGATGATTTACATCAGGGGAATCAGGTGAGCTTCAGTTTTTCCATAGTCCTGAGTTGATGGTCACTTCGTAATTTTAGTTTTACAATTGTGCTTGGAGCAACCAACTAAGTTCAAGATTTTGTTCAATTTTTGGTAGATATATGGACCAACATATCTAGGGGATCTTTGGGTGTACTTTGTGTCAGTTGCGGGTATGACCCATTTAATCAGTCTATAGGATCTGGAGGATTTAATTTTGGTAAGTAGTGCCTGTCGATGAAAGCGCAATGCTACAGACTGTCAGTGGGATACCGATAGGGCTTTCCATAAGTTGCCTCTTTGAGCTTGTTCAAGTTTAATCAAGTGGGTCTTTGCTGCTGTACCCCATATCCCTATACAGTAATTCAAAGTAGACTGGCATAATGCTAAGTACACACACCTAATGGTAAAGTGGTCTGCTATATTCTTTATCTTTCTAAAAATGTACATTAGTTTCCGGATCCTTGCAGAGACAGCATCTATTTGTTTAGTCCAGAATAATTGGTAGTCTATCAAGACGCCAAGGTATTTAATATTGTCTACTTGTTCTATCTCGACACGTCGGCAAATAAAACTGCTAGGATTCCTGCAGGAGTGGAGCTTGACAGCAAGTAGATTTTCACTCTCATAGCGCCTGGCTGTTTTGAATGCTATGTATTTAGTCTTGCTTGCATTTAGGGTAAGTAGGTTTTGCTGCAGCCAGTGCATTACTCGAGCCAGACCCCTCTGAGCTGCATTAACGACCCCAGTCCTAGTTTTCGACTAAGAAGAGAGTCGGCCCAGGCATGCTTCCCTGCGGTACACCATAGTGGATTTCAGAATACTCTCTCTCTGCCTAGCCTTTTCCCAACTACATTGGGGTCGGCTTCCAGTCAAACCGGATTCAGCTGAATACCAGTGTTTTACGTGGAGCTGCCTACCAGATCTCCACAACCCATTAACTGGGTAACACGGTACATCTTGGCAAGACTCGAGTCAGATTTACTGGCTTCTGAAAATCCGTAACGACTGCCAAAGATCTTTCCGAGGCACGGAGGAAACTCGTTATGTTAGGACGGTCACCCATCTACAGATCAACCTTGGCAAGCGTTGCTTAACCTTCAAGATCGACCCGTGCGGCTGTTATTATTTAGCCACGAGCTCCTCATTTAATAAGCGAGGATTTCAGAATACTTGCTTATTAGTGTTACTCACCTTCTTTGGTTTTTATTCTTTGCAATCGATTTGAAAGGTAGGAATGAAACCAGTTTTGTGCCGGCATTAACGCTATTTTTGCTATGAGTATTTAGACCAATCTAAATACTGTGTCAAAAGTCTTAGCCATATCTAAGAACACACAACACATTTATGGCCAGAATCTACCCTTTCAGTGACGTGGGCAACAAGTGTTATTAATTACTGCATCCTCGGTAGACATTTTTTGGCGAAAGCCAACTTGATTATTATTCTTTTATTTTGTAGATATTGTTGCAACCGGTTATTGGCTAGTTTTTCAAGTATTTTAGACACGGAGGATAGCATAGATGGGTCTGTAGTTAGTAACTTGAAGTGAGTCACCAGATTTAAGGTGAATGCTCCAGGGTAGCCCGCGAAATTCAAATATTTTTATGAAAGAATGATTATTTCTCAATAATCATTCTTTCGAACTACATGAACTTAGAGGGCTATATTGATGATTAAAATGGTTATAATTCTTTAGATAAATACGCGTTACGGTCGCGGATCGCATTTGGTCCACATACAGCTTCACACTGACCGGCAAATTGCAAAAAACATAAAAATATTTGAATTTCGCGGGCTACCCTGGAGCATCCACCTTAAGATAGGGCAGACATTGGCTACTGTGAGAAAGTCTGGAAAGACACCGGTAGACATGCTAAAATTAAATAAGTGGGCTAATACAGGGGCAAGAGTCAATGAATATACATTGTATATAAATTGTATTGTTGATCATGTCAATGCCTAGGGCTGAGCATTTTTTAGGCTATCGATAATTTTTATTAATTCTCGCGGATCAGTGGGGGTAACAAACAAGGAGTTTCCGGGAGTGCTGTTCAGTTTCGTATCGTCTGCCAGTTGCTTTTCAGTAAGTTTTAATTCGGATAGGATGACATCAGCCAAGTTTTTGCCGACTGTACTAAAAAACACATTGGCGGAGTTTACCGATTCCACTGGATCTTCAAAAATTTTGGTAATGTCAGCATTTGTTTTGCAAGTCTTTTTGGTATAGCTAATTTCCGTAGCACTGCCATAGTTTTTTTAATGTTGTCTTTATTTTTTATGAGCAATTCTCGATATTATTTTTCACTGGCTTTTTTGATAATTTTGTTGAAATGTGAACGTTACAATAATTTCTGTACTTCGAATATTAGAATTCCTGTTGTGTTATGGTGTTATCGTGTCTTTCTGGCATTTTGGTGCAGTAACTCTCTTACGGACACATTTGAGTAGGCCTAGTCATCCAAGGTTTACCGATTGCTTCTGACCTGGGAATCATCTTATGCCAGTTATTACAATTTCAGTAATGTCGGAATCACAAACGAGGACACAGGCTGGTGACTTCGTTTTGAGTAGCATGTCGTCTAGGCAACTAGGTCTTCTAGTGGGAAGAAGCATTCTGCCAATATGATAATATCAGGTAGAAATCCTAGTCTAGATAGAAATATAGAAAAATAATCAAAGTTCTTGCGAACGCTTCCAATATTCTGGCATAGGTGAGTCAAGAGATTACTGAGGTTGCCCAACTTGGTTACCGTATCTTCTGGAGTGGAGACCCAATCTACTATCGAAGTGTTATCAATACTACTTAAAAGTTCACTATTCATTATTTGGGCATATTAAAAGGAAGGACGGGCCACAGGGAGGTTTATCAGCGGTTTTGTTTTTTCGGCTTTCTATTTGGATTCACAAAGCAATAATAATATAATTTCTTGCTGCATGAACAGACGGCACATGCGCAATGTTGACAGAAAATAATATTTTATGTAAGTACAATGAGAACATAAAGAGATAATATTTTGGCAAGAAGACTATGAAAAGGTAAGAACTTACCTTGTTCGAGTTAGAGATGGCAGTGGTGATGTCTGGTGTAAGATGTAAGTGTTGAAAGATTTGTGATAGTTGATTATGTGTGTTTGGAATGGTATAGAAGTACAATTAGTAGTAAAAATTAACTTAACGTATAAGGACACAGCATTTATAAGAGAGTTACAGCATTTCAGTAAGTACAGGCTCTGATCAATACTAGTCATTTATCCTGTTTGTCGTGTTTGAGTTTTAGCTCGTGGAGTTGTGCTTCTGACGTAATCCGTGTATAGGGCTGTCCTTCTTTGCGGAGATAAACTTGACCATGCGATGTCCAGCAGTGTTCATATTGGGCATATTTAACAACGGCGCGTGCCAAGAAGTGAAAGCGTTTCATTTTAACCGCAAGGTGTTCTGATATAAATATCGGTGACTTTGCTCCATTAAAACCCAAGTGACTAGTGTTAAGCCGGCTGGAGAGGTTCCTGTTGAAGTTTTTGGCTATTCCTAAGAAGTTGCTTTTTGTAAGTGTGTCTGCAAATTAAAAAAAAATAAATGACGGTAGATTTAGTGTCAGTAAATTTACTCGGAGCTCTAAATGTGTCGCGGACGTCTGTCTTTGATATCTCACTTCCAAGGGATTTAAACAAATTTTGAGCCATATCATACAGGCCGACCTTAGTTTCTTTTTGTATTTTTGGCACATTTCTGATTTCTATCCACGTTTTAATCGTTCCAGTTAGTAATTTTTTTCACCAGGTTTTGTTAGGTGGCTGGTAATTTCTTTTCTCTCTAATTCTATATTGTTAATTTTGTTTTCCAAATCACCTTATTGATTGCCAAAAGCTTCCAAAGGATTTTATGATTTCGGCACTGTTTGTTCGGATTCCATCATTTTGGATTTTCACTTCCCTGATGTGATCCTCAAGGGCATCGAGTATAGCGTTATGGCTTGTCATCATAAAATTAACTTTTGCAAGTATTTCATCAAGTTTTGACTCGTAATCCTCGTCATGGGGGGTATCCACTTGATGTCGGCGACGTTTGCTTCTTTGGGTCACGTTCGGTGTGCATTCCAGCACTTCCAGCTTTCGCTCACTTTTTGTTAAAGTTGTAATGTCTGATTCTGAGAGAGACTTTTCATGTTTTGGAGGCGTCCGCATCATTGTTTATTCAAAAACTTGTGGTATTTAAAAATAGGATACTAATAAATGCCCACTTGACAACACAAAGATTCCAAAGGCAAAAACGCACACTAAAAAAAGCCCACGGTTGAAGCTCGCGAGAAGAAGGTCGTATGCGCCGTGTATTCCGCCACTCTTTTAATACACAGCAAACTTAGTAAAGATCTGGCAGTGGGTCGAATAATTATTATTGCCTAGATGAAATAAATACCAATTTTACTTATTAAATATGCACTTAAAATATTTATTTTTGGTCCAAGTTTACAGTGATGAACTATGTACATAATAGGGCATAATACATATGCATGCGATTTTTTTATTTGCAAAATGAAATACTTTTTAGCTCCAGTAAACAATCGTGAAATTATTTTTTAAATACCTTCATCAGCGATGAAGTTATAAAACTTCAAACATTACAATTAGAAAGAGAAGTCCGATGAAAACTTTGACGTCATCGTCTATGACGCCTATAGAGCTGCCACAGAAAACAGCGTTTTCGACAGATACATTTGTTTAAAATAATTATATCTCCTTCGTTTTTCGAGTAATTTTGATTCCATTTTCACTGTTAGTATTAATTTTTTGTATATTTATAGATAAACTGTATAGATGATAAATACTACTCTGTCAAGAAAGTACCGGGAAAAGATCAATAATACACAAAATGTCTGTTATTCATCCAAATTTATTTTATCACCTTTAAAGTATGCTCCTTTAGAAACGATACACTTGCGCCAACGAATAATCCATTCATCAAAACATTTTTTAAACGCTGCTTCCGGAATGAGTTCAGTTCTCGCCGCGAATTCTCCTTTATGTTTTCTATCGATTGAAAACGGGTGCCACGAAGTGGTAATTTGAGTTTAGGAAAAAGAAAAAAGTCAGCAGGAGCCATATCTGGTGAATATGGTGGTTGCTGGATGGTATTTGTTGAGTGTTTGGTTAAAAATTCGTTCACAATGATAGCCTTGTGCGAAGGCGCATTGTCGTGGTGCAAAATCCAAGAATTTTCTTTCCACAAATCTGGCCTTTTTCGTCGAATTTGCTCTCTTAAACGCCGCATAACGCTCAAATAATATTCTTTATTTACCGTTAGACCTTCCGGTAAGAATTCAGAGTGCACAACACCGCGACAGTCAAAGAAAACAGTCAACATGACTTTGACTTTTGATCGACTTTGGCGTGGTTTTTTCGGTTTCGGTTCAGTTGGAAGGCGCCACTCCGAAGCTTGTTGACTAGTTTGCATGTCAAACTCGTAAACCCACGTCTCGTCACCAGTAACAATGCGTTTCATGAATGTTGGGTCCGAACTGACTCGTTCTAGCATGTCCTCAGCGACTTTCATGCGATTGAGTTTTTGGAGAAAATTCAGATCTTTTGGGACTAGCCGAGCAGCAACATGTTTCATACCCAAATGATTAGTTAAAATGGTACGGATCGACTCGTGAGGTACAGAAAGTTCGGCGGCTATCTCTCTCAGAGTTGAATGGAGATTTTCAGTCACTATTTCCTTCACTTTTGCGATGTTAACTTCAGTTGCAGGCGTTGACGGCCTACCAGAGCGAGGCAAATCTTCCATCACATCTCGACCGCTTTTGAACGCTTTGAACCACTCATAAGCACGAGTTTTTGATAAAGTCGATT
Organism: Lacanobia oleracea; assembly: GCA_950371165.1. Lineage (NCBI taxonomy): Eukaryota > Metazoa > Arthropoda > Insecta > Lepidoptera > Noctuidae > Lacanobia > Lacanobia oleracea. Next base: position 10,736,405 of record OX493393.1, read on the forward strand.
CATCGTAAGCCTTCTGTAACATTTTCAGTGACTCCGAACACGAAATTCCATTGGCGATGCAAAATTTAAGACAAACTCTTTGTTCGATATTTTTGTCCATTATGAAATTCGCAATACACACTATATATGATATTACTAAAACCAGCACTGTATTTAATATAAATAACAGATGCAACTCAAACTCCGCGCCAAAATGGAAAACAGTTGTGCCAATCTAACAACTACAAAAAAAAAACAAAAATTTGAATTTGGAACCATAAACAAATCATCCATTCCCGATACTTTTTTGACTGAATGTATGTTCTTCATGCATATTCCCTATTATAGTGTTGGCTTTTATCGGCACTTTTGATCACTTTTGACACGTGAACTTAATATTATTTCGAGGAGCAACAACAAATAGATACTATGCGCACGGTAGTTCACGTAAGTCGACGTACTTGTTTTGTTAATATTCGTATGGTAAACATTTAGTGATTCGATTTTGCCTTAAAATTTAGCACTTAAAGGATTCCATACCACAATCCGGAATAAAGCATGTTTCTTGTGTGGGAGCCTAAAAACGAAACCAAATTGTTTTGCTATAATTTTATTTGATTTAGCTTAGTTTTAAATTCAAATCTTACTGCTTAGAGCTTGCCTTGTAAATTAATTATTAAATGACTATAAAGAATTGCGGTATTATAAATACTTTTCCTGCACAAATTCCTATATTATTTTTATCAGAAAACTTTGGTACATTTATTGATTAAACCGATGAGCGCGTCCACCAAGTAATTGCTTCATTGGAAAAGTTAATCAAGGAAAGTGGACTCATGCAACGCTTGCAGAGTTCTACAGGTTTTTTTTTGGATATACGTATAAACAAGTAATAAAGACTACCAGTAACAATAAAAATATCAAAAAGTAACACATATACCACAAGAACACAAATCAAACTTTATAATAACCAAAATAAATCATTAAAAACAATAACAACGTGTACCTAACACTTTTCGCATCCACAGTCGTATTGCATTGAGCAAGCGGGTCACACTTATGCATCGAACGTATACGAGCGAATGAGATGCCATTACACCCGCCATCTTGCGCTAATCCGCGCATGCGCGGTTGTATGGTTATTGTCAAATTGACATCCTGCGCACCCGATTGCGGCGTACTTCGCGGAGGCAAACTTGCGTGACGGGAACTGTACTGTCCTAAGTTTTCTGTACCATGATAATTACAAATCACCTAATCAAATCTCGGGAAAAAAAAAAAGTAGTTTTTTTGTTGCCTAGTGTTATTATGAAAAGACATAATTATCTGTAATTCTGTAACTCAGTTTTAGTAAGTCGGTCATTTGGTCACTATATTTCTTTGTTTTTTAATACTAAACTTTCTATTTCAGGCTGAGAAACGTTTATGTGGAACAGTATCTGCTGATAAAAATGAAATTTTATTTCAAGAATTCTTAATAAATTATAATAATGAACCAGAAATATTCAAAAGAGGCACATTGCTCATCAGGAAGAGCATTTTCCACAATAACTTGGATAAACACAGTAATGTGATAGTAGACACGCATGATGACATGCTAAAGGATAGATTCTGGAAGGAGCACTCAAGCTTATTTTTAAACAAGCCTAAAGAGTTTATGATGTATGATGGTCCCATCACTGATATCATATTAGAACAAACAAATTGTATTAAAGAATAATGAAATTATAAATTTTCATTTCATTCTTTACTAGATAACCTTTACTAGAATCCAGACTGTCCTATCTAAAGTTCATAAAAAAAGTCCTATAGAAAAAAAAACACTTTCAGTTTTTCAAAAACAATTAGGTATTTTACTTATTGTTATTATTGGAAGGTATTTTTAAGCGCCAGGGTAGCCGTAGCAGGTAGTTCAATGTTTTTTGCAATTTTTCGGGCAGTGTGAAGCTGTATGTTGAACAAAATACGAATTGCGGCCGTAACGCGTATTTATCTAAAGAATTATAAAAAACATAAATTAACATAATCAGCCATATTGTTCTCACTGCTGGGACACAGGCCTCCTTTCTTTCGAGCGGGAGTGGGCTAAAATCCACCACGCCGGGCCCAGTGTGGGTTGGTAGATGTCACAATCTTATCTTCGAATTTTTTGTTTCTAGGATATGCCGGTTTCCTCACGATGTTATCCTTCACCGTTTTAAGAGCAGTGGTGATGATGTAATTATAACCATTTTAATTATTAAGTTCATGAAGCCGTATTGAATGGTTATTTCATGAAAAAGTCATTCAATAGAGCTTTAATAGACGGGCTACCCTGGCGCTTCCACCTTAATAGGTATTAATAAAATCAAACCAAATCATAAGTTAACCTCAAATGAAATAATAATTAATAAGCAATATTTTCTCACTGTTCATGAAAATTATAGCTCTCCTACGTATTAGGCCATTTGACTTAAAAGTAGTAAAAAGTTCTGATCTGAAACCTCAAAACACTTAAATTTTTGACCTTGCACTTTATTTTGTCAGTCTTACCCAACTTTACTGTGAAGCAGGGTCACATTGGGTTTAGCCACCCTGAGAGCTTGACACTAGTCCACCATTCAAACTCCCTGCTTAGCATAACCCCTAAGTAAATACCAGGTACCATACCATTAGAGCCCGTGATGGTAGTGTCGATAACTGATGTTCACACCCAAGTGTAAGGAAATAGTTTTAATACCGCATTTACACAATCGCGTTCGCCATACACTCGTCATTCGACGAACATTCGTATAATACGAGTGTCGTCGCGAACTACTCTCACACATTCACCTGGTGATTTATTTTCACATTCGCACACGAACATGGAGGACGTGAAAATAATTGCGGTATGCGCGCTACATCTAATGAGTTTATACAATCCTTACTAATATTATAAATGCGAAAGTAACTGTCTGTCTGTCGCGCTTTCACACGCTAAAGTTGAAACGTATTTGCTGAATTAGGTATCTGGCTGGACGCGTAAGTATCTATTCCGTGCTCACCACGTAAACGCGTATCGAGTATTTAGGCGTATGGAGTTTGATGCTATACTCGCCATCGCGGACTCGCGGTGCGATTTCGCGTAGACGAGTGTTGCGACTTGGGTTGCGGTTAGTTTCGGAGATGTTCGGTTCGGGAGTCGAAGTTAGCGAGTCGATTTATTTGTTTTGCGTGTCTAAACCTTGTGTTCATACAAATAGAATCACTATTGTGTTGCGATAAGTACATATCAAAACAAGATTCTATGATAATGTTTACCTGTTTTTTATGTATTTTAAATCAGTATACGTTACTCAATTACGTTTACGAAAACGATAATACAGCCAGCACCGTTCCTGTGACGTAGGAAGTTTAGGAACGGTGCTGGCTGTGTTATTGATTTCGTGACCGTATGTTTTAAGCATAGACATTAGATTTTGAATTCTTTATTATATCTATGGTTTTAAGAATTTTAGAGCAAACCAATCATAAATAAAAAAAATGATGAAAAATTACTTTTAGTGTATAAGAACTTAGTTTGTTAAAATATGTTGTGGTGTTTAATACCTAATTGTTTATCTAATTCTAAATTAACGATGTGATTAGATAGTGAACAAATGGAGTAGATAATGGCTTCCAGAACCTTTAACCGTACGAACAACTTAAGTTTACAGGTTACACAGGAGAAACGAAGAGCTACTAAAGTAAAAACTGTGGCGCAGCTATCAGCGCCCAATTCAAGATACATGGAATCAGAGATTGTTCCAGATTAACCTAACATAAGTTAAATTATAATTTAAGAACGACAAAAGGAATGAAATAATACAAAAATACAATGTACACTATGTGGTTACTGTTAGGGATTGCAATTGCTGGATCCAGCATACAGCAATCCAGCTGGATCCAGCGCCTTTTTAAACATGGTGGATCCAGCATAGATCTTGATCCAGCGATGCGGATCCGCAAACGTATCAATTTCTATTGTTTAGTTTTGAGTTGCCGCCATTTTCGAATCGGCGCGGCAACGTTGCCGTTCTGTCACCATAGCACGTGCCGCATGAAAGGCAACGCCGCCCGCCCCCTTTCCCCCTTACCAACTGTACCGCTTATGGTGAATGCATCAGGGTAGCCCGCGAAATTCAAATATTTTTATGTTTTTTGCAATTTGCCGGTCAGTGTGAAGCTGTATGTGGACCAAATGCGATCTGCGACCGTAACGCGTATTTATCTAAAGAGTAATAACCATTTTAATCATCAATATAGCCCTCTAAGTTCATGTAGTTCGAAAGAATGAATATTTCAGAAATAATCATTCTTGATTCTTGAGATCGCATTTGGTCCACATACAGCTTCACACTGACCGGCAAATTGCAAAAAACATAAAAATATTTGAATTTCGCGGGCTACCCTGGAGCATCCACCTTATGTTTGTTTATTTTATAAATCAAAGACAGTTGATGAGTTGAATAACTGCTCTCGTCTCGATAGAAAGTGACTTTGTGTCACTAAAGTGCATATGAAGTGCGTGTTGGTTGTTGTTTGAGAGACTGAATGGTAAGTAAAGTAAAATGTTTATTTTTAATTTTAGTGTTGATTTGATTCATGTCTCTTACTTTCTCGAAGAAGGAAAAGGAAGACACGTTTGGTGAGGTTCGTCAACACATCGCGAAATCTTTTTGTTTTTGTTTTCTTATTTAAACCGATCTTATTTTATTACCTACCTTTAATTGCAGGAAGTAGGTACATATCCTACAGTGGACTATTTAGTTATTTAGAACTTTGTGTGTGTGTGTATGTGTGTGAGTATTGTTGCTATTAAACAAGATTGCTAAAATGCGCAATTTTGATTGGAAAAAAGCTGTGCCATGTGTATAAAGATAGGTGTTTATAGGTTTTTCCAGTTCAAAAACGCGTTCAAACTATTAGTCCTCCCGTAACCACGATGCGGTGCTTGCAATAGCGCCAAAATATCGGAAATAAACAAAAGGAAGTTTGAACGCAATTTGAAACCCGAAATACCTACAAAATGTGTAATAGTAATCGCGACAGTTTAAATAAAATATTACCTTATTGGTTTTGTTAAGTTATTGCATCGCGATAGTTGTATTTATTTATCTTTAGGCATACTTATACTTATCTTATACTTCACCGATCTTTTCTTCATTACAGATTAAAAGATATCACAAAATGAGTGGAAGATTTCAAAGATTATCGTAAGAAGTACAAATTAATAATAAAAGTCTTAAAAATGTCGTCTTTTTATTTTCGTTCCACGTTTTGCTGGATCCGCGCTGGATCCAGCTGGATTCAGGTCAATCCAGCAAAAATTCCGCTGGATTGAAAACGCCGCTGGATTGCAATCCCTAGTTACTGTGTTGTATATATGTAGAGTGGAGGTGGGGATGAGGTGTGTCTTTGTGTGTGTGTGTGTGTGTACCGCGTTTATGACACTCATAAGTTGCTCAGTCTCATCATAGGATAAGCACTTAAGCCAGTTGGTCACTTTTTTCTTCAATACATTCCTAGTCATAGGGTATATTTTTTTTTTTTATTTATTGCGTTATAAAGTTTAGAGCTGGTGTGAGTGAAGTGGCGCCTAACCAACGCTAACCTGCAACGTTCAGTCTTACATACTATGTCAGCACGACGGTTCTTTGTCAGGGACTGAGGGTCGTAAGGGAGAAGTGAGTGTTTCCTAAGAACCGATTGCAGCACAAACAACTGTCTCACTGAGAGGACGTCACAGAGTAAGTAAAGCTCAGAAGTGGGAAATCTAATAGGTTTTTTAGTGAGTACTTTCAAAACTGCTCTCTGAGCTCTCTCTAGCCGCAGCATGGTTGTCTTGTGCGTTCCCCCCCAAGTGGTTATGCAGTAACCGAGGACCGATTGAGCAAGGGCAAAGTAGACCATTCTAAGGCATTGGAAATCAGCAGCCCCTCGTAGTTTTTTGAATAAGTAGATCAATCTTCTGACTCGAATCACAATTGAGTTAATCTGTTGTTTCCATGTCAGAAGATTGTCCAATATAACACCAAGGTATTTAATGCTATCAGACCTTTCTATTTGAGCACAGCTACAGTTGTTTGCCACTGGGTTAGCACACAAATGGGTTCTGATCTCAAAAAGTGATGGTGGTTGGCTAAGAATACTCGAGGTGAAGGGGATAAACTTGGTCTTGGAGATGTTGAGCGTGAGCAGATTCGAGGTCAACCACATCATTACCATCCTCAGTGCTAATTCTGCCTTCTCACGAGTCTCAGACCAGTCTTTGCCATGGGTTATGAGAGCTGTGTCATCCGCATATGTAATAATTTTTGTGTTCGGAAGAGATAACTGACACAGCTCATTGACATACATTCAGTCAAAAAAGTATCGGGAATGGATGATTTGTTTATGGTACCAAATTCAAATTTTTATTTTTTTTGTAGTTGTTAGATTGGCACAACTGTTTTCCATTTTGGCGCGGAGTTTGAGTTGCATCTGTTATTTATATTAAATACAGTGCTGGTTTTAGTAATATCATATATAGTGTGTATTGCGAATTTCATAATGGACAAAAATATCGAACAAAGAGTTTGTCTTAAATTTTGCATCGCCAATAGAATTTCGTGTTCGGAGTAACTGAAAATGTTACAGAAGGCTTACGGTGAATCGACTTTATCAAAAACTCGTGCTTATGAGTGGTTCAAAGCGTTCAAAAGCGGTCGAGATGTGATGGAAGATTTGCCTCGCTCTGGTAGGCCGTCAACGTCTGCAACTGAAGTTAACATCGCAAAAGTGAAGGAAATAGTGACTGAAAATCCCCATTCAACTCTGAGAGAGATAGCCGCCGAACTTTCTGTACCTCACGAGTCGATCCGTACCATTTTAACTAATCATTTGGGTATGAAACATGTTGCTGCTCGGCTAGTCCCAAAAGATCTGAATTTTCTCCAAAAACTCAATCGCATGAAAGTCGCTGAGGACATGCTAGAACGAGTCAGTTCGGACCCAACATTCATGAAACGCATTGTTACTGGTGACGAGACGTGGGTTTACGAGTTTGACATGCAAACTAGTCAACAAGCTTCGGAGTGGCGCCTTCCAACTGAACCGAAACCGAAAAAACCACGCCAAAGTCGATCAAAAGTCAAAGTCATGTTGACTGTTTTCTTTGACTATCGCGGTGTTGTGCACTCTGAATTCTTACCGGAAGGTCTAACGGTAAATAAATAATATTATTTGAGCGTTATGCGGCGTTTAAGAGAGCAAAAAGAGAGAAAACGAAAAAGGCCAGATTTGTGGAATGAAATTTTCTTGGATTTTGCACCACGACAATGCGCCTTCGCACAAGGCTATCATTGTGAACGAATTTTTAACCAAACACTCAACAAATACCATCCAGCAACCACCATATTCACCAGATATGGCTCCTGCTCACTTTTTTCTTTTTCCTAAACTCAAATTACCACTTCGTGGCACCCGTTTTCAATCGATAGAATACATAAAGGAGAATTCGCGGCGAGAACTGAACTCAATTCCGGAAGCAGCGTTTAAAAAATGTTTTGATGAATGGATTATTCGTTGGCGCAAGTGTATCGTTTCTAAAGGAGCATACTTTGAAGGTGATAAAATAAATTTGGATGAATAACAGACATTTTGTGTATTATTGATCTTTTCCCGGTACTTTCTTGACAGAGTAGTATATGAGAAAGAGGGTTGGACCTAGGACACTGCCCTGGGGAACCCCATAAAACAAACTTTCTTCATCACTTACAAATGTACCGACCCTCACAACCTGTTTACGCCCCGTTAAGTAGCTTCGAAGGATTTCCAGGGCAATGCCACGGATACCAATCTGTTCCAGCTTGTCAATCAATTTAGGGACAGAAACGGTGTCGAACGCCTTCGAGAGGTCTAGGAAGACACCAAGAGACTTCTGGTTATTGTTAAGGCGTTCGACTATTGTACTTGTGAGCTCCAGAGTAGCGTCTTCTGTTGATTTTCCCGCTCTGAACCCATATTGATTTTCGGCCAAGATGTTGAGTTTAGCTAAGAATTTCACAAGCCTCGCGTTGATAACTTTCTCGAAGATTTTTGAGATGGTTGTAAGGACGGATATAGGCCTGTAATTAGAAACAAGATAATTGTATCTTTTGTGGCCTTTATTACTGTGGATGGTATGCCATCATAACCCTAAGCACATTCATCTTTGAGAGTTAAGATAATGCTTTCAATTTCGGCGTCATCAACGTCGTACATGACCATCGATTCCAACGGGGCTGTCATGGAAGAGCTAGTCACCTGGGGCGAAACGTGTAGGTCTGAAGAGCTATTTGGCGATGAAGAATTCAAGAACTTAGATGCGAGGGTGCTACCCACATTCGCAAAATAACGGTTAACCAGATTGACAGAGAGAAGAGGGTCGTCCTCACATTTTAGTAACTCTAAAGAAAAAGTTTTAGCCTTCTCCGTATGGGATATTTCTTTAATAACTTTCCAGGTCGCCTTTGGGTTCCTTCCGGCCTTCTGGAATTCTGACCTTTCATTTTCGCGTTTCAGCTTCTTTAATAAATTATTGCAGAAAGTTCTATAGCGAAGATAAATAGTTTTATGAGTGTCGTTTTCGGGGTGTTTCTTGAAAATTTTATGTAATTTATCTCTATGACGAATACATCTGAGGAGGCCGGGAGTAATCCAAGGCTTGATAATGCGCTTTCTACTAGGAATGACCGAAGACCTTGTATGGAGATTAACAGAAGAGGATAGTATAGATACTATAGTTTCGGCAGCAAAATTTGGGTTAGTAGAATTTAATAGTTTTGTAAAGTCTGCTTTTTCGATGTCAATTTCACTTTTGCAACATCAATTTTTGTGACTGAAAGTTTTCGTGTAAACATTTTGATATCAGGATTGCAAAACAGAACAACAGGAGAATGGTCAGTTATGTCACATTCTAGAACCAAGGTTGTGGCAGTGTGAGTAGACTTCAGCAGTACATGATCTAAACAATTAGCAAGTCTGGTGGGGAAAGAATGTGCGGGAAGCATAGCGTGTGATGCAGTAATGTTTAAATATTCATCACAATTTAAATCGACACTTGTAGGTGCAATGTTAATATTTATATCACCGATAAGTGAGATAGCTTTGAATTTTCTTAAATGGTGGAGCAACATATCTAGAATGTTGAAAAAGGGATTGAGGTCTTTAATTGAAGGTGATCTATATACCGCCACAATTGCAACCTTGTCAGAGAATTTCAGGACCAAACAATTTGCGTCATTGAGCAAGGGAGTCTCAAGAGAGTATTGTAAATCCTTTCTGACGTAGGCAACTACTCCATCGTTTTGGTTTTTAAAGGAAGTAGTACAAGTATTGTAGCCTGATAGGGGAATATTCGGACATTTGCTCAGCCAGCATTCAGACAACAAAATGACATCCAGTGTATAACTCAATCTGCCTAATAACAATGATAGATTGTCAAAGTTACAATATTATTGATGCTTCGAATATTGACATGGAAGATTAAGTGTACATTCTGGATTATTCAAATACATAACACTTGCCTCCGGAGAGCAGACAATACATTCTGAGACAGAAAGTTTATCGATCTCGGTATTAATTATGTTTAGATCATCCATAATGGTTATATGAAGATAAAAAGGAAATCCTTTGTAGGGTCAGCTCTAGTAGGCTTATATCTGTGCAAGGTATGGATTTAAATTTATTAGGAACATACTTAGTTATGTTTGAAATTGCTTCAGGATTAGGTAATTTTTTATTACAGGAAAAAGCGAGTTTATGTGTCGTGTAATTGTGAAACGCAACGAATTTTACACTACATTTCACATACCGCAGTATGTGAAATGTAGTGTAAAATTCAGAGTGTAGTAAAGGAGTTGTGTGTCGCGCAATGAAATAGTGTACGATTGATTGTTGATTAAAATTATGGCATTAAACAATATTAACATAAAGAAATACAGGTTATAAAAATAATGTAAAGAAATATGGAACAGAAAACAGTAATAAACAGAAAATGGCAAAGCGGGTAATTTAGTGAGATAATACGAAGCTGGGTATAGTCATGCAGACTTCAAAATGGTAGAAAGATCATTATCAGTCTTAACTTCGAAATGTTTGTATCCTTCTCTCTCACGGACGAAGATCTTGCCGTGTTTAATCCAACAGAATTTGTAGTCGTTGCATCTAGCCGCTTCACGTGCCAGGAAGTATAGTCTCTTTTTCCTAGGTATTAGATTTTCAGAGACAAAGATTGGTTTGGTAGGGCCACTGATTTTAAGGTGCTCCGTTGTCAACTTGAAAGAGTTCTTGTTCTGCTTACGGAAGTTTTCCAGAAATTCGTCCTTGCGTAGGACTGATGTAAAATAGACTATAATAGTTTTGTTAGCCGGATCTTTTGTTTGGATACGGAAAACATCTTTAATTTCATGAGGTTTAATTTGCAAGTTGATGAGATTGCCCGTATCAGTCACGGTTTTCAATAAAGATGTCTTTGTCTCAGATTTAGCCACTGGGATATTGCGTATCTCAAGGCAGGAGGACCTGGAACTCTGCTCAAAATTTTCGAGTTTTTCCTCCAACTTATCGATGTAGGACAAGTTTTCCTTACGTTCGGATTCCAATACCTCAACACGCGAAGTTATTTCGTTGAATTTTGCAGCCATGATGTCAACGTTGTCTCGGATGTCGTTCACCATAGAGTACAGCTTATTTAACTTATCGTCTTGCTGTTGTTTGAATTCGCGAAACATTTCTTTTATTTCTAACATAGTCGCGGACAGGCTATATTCCTCGTCACCTTCTAAGCGCAAGCGCTTCGCATTGCGGAGGGTTATGGCTGGTGAAATATTATTATTTGGCGAATCCAGATTCACATTTAAACTCGGTTCTGATGAGCTATGAGGCGTGAATAGAGCATGCTGAGGTGTGCTGAAGAGCGGTGTAGTCGGAGGCAGGGCCTTTGGTGTAGGCAGTGGTGGCGAGCGCTGCTGGGGCATATTTACGGAGTATGTATTTCGATTTTCCAAAACTACCAGGCGCTCAAACGTTGCGAAGAGATAACAACACGTAGATCCTCTAATAAGTAGTGGTGGCTCAGGTTAGAGTGGATGCTATCGACAAATCCGAAGAAATCAGCTTTCCGTCCAGTATAACTTGACCTCCGACTATCTTGCTCACGCAAATATGTCTGTCCCTATCCGCGTATGTAAATATTAGACACACAGCGACATTTTAAGTGCTGAGTTCATTAACAAAGTTGTGGTTGTTTACGCACGGGGGCGGGGTCATTAATAGTAAACTATGATTGTTTCTGTGACTCACGCGCAGCGTTAGACGTTGCCGACTGTCCGGCGCGGCGATCTCCCATATGTTTATGAACTCCTATTTTTGTACAATAGGTATTTAAGTTTTTTGAATTTTGTATTAAAAGATTTAAAATTGAATAAATTAATATAAGGTCTCTCTAGAAACACGTCTGAACTGCTCAGAGGTCCGGGGGAAGGGGGAATAAGAAGGGATGTTTTCAGTAACTTCTAATTTTAAATATTATAATAGATACGAATATCAACGCGTTGTCTAATATACGTTAATAATCCATTAACTTAAAATACTCCACTACTCCGATTACTCGATCTCGAAGTTACGTTACGAAGACTCGCTAACTACCAGATCTGTTATCGGCTGTATTATGGTCTATTAAACTTTATATAATTTAAGTGTTTATAATTTAAGTAGTAACAATTATAAAGAGGCATAATAAAAAGATTTTGTATATTTAAACTCAATAAACTCGAGACGCCTAAATACTCGTGGACCTAGTATTTGGAAGTACGTACGCATTTTACCTAGTACGTCTCACCTGTATTTCACGACAAAACTACTAAACCGATTTAAATGAAATTTGGTACACAGATAGTCTAGAGCCTGAGAAAGGACATAGGCATTTTTATCCCGGGAGTATGCTCCCTAGGGAACACGCGCGCGAAGCGCTGGCCGAAGCTAGTTATATGTATATCCTGCGTAGAAAAGTAAAAAAAAATAGTTCTTCATTTTGATACAGTTCTAGGAATTCTAAAATTCGCACTTCACTCCATTTTGTCTACACGTCCAGTTGGGTCAGGTGCTATCTAGCTGTCAACTGAAAGCAGAAAATTGTGTAAACAGCAAGTTCGTGTTCGCCATTCTTGCCCTTAGATTCGCGTCCGAAAAACCGCTCCCAATCCCAACGCGAGGCGAGCGCACTGTATACATATATGCGTGTTCGTTATTTGCCTTGCGATTCGTACTAATTTATAAATGCGGTATAATAGCATTTATTACTGATTTGTAGCAGTACAGGTAATTAAATAAATAAAGAAGCTTTAACACTGGATTAATATTATGTATTCATAATAACTGGTGTACACCGATATTACAATAAATTAATAATACATTTCAAGCTTATTTACTTTATATCGTTATTTTCATACAAGTAGTTTGTTTACCTCTTCTGGTTTTCTGCGAACAACTGTATGAGGATCGGCATAACAATTCAAAGGATCATGGACTGCTTGGTACAACTGTGCATAAATTGCAAAAATTACTTCAAATGCACGCTTTTTTACTAATGACTTGTGTGTATGACTCAAGAGTAAACTGAGTTGCGGTAACATGTACACATCTGGAGATACCAAGAACATATCAAATTTGTTTAAAAATGTCTTCAATGTAGATGTGTCCATCCCTGGTATAGCTGATAAAGGACCACTTATTTTTTCTTGAAGAATAGTATAGATTGGCCCCAAATTCAAATTAGCCACAAGGAAACTGGCCTGTTCGGAAGTCAGAGTATCAATCTGGGCTTCAGATTGAGCTTGTAACCTTTCATTATATTCATCCATAACAGTGTACAAGGATAATGTACACTGAATATGATAAATACAATTTAGCATATATACTGACATGTCAGAAGAACTTAAATGGCATGCAGTTTCATTTATTGCATGAAGTAAAGGGTCTAATATATGTGTAATTATCATTTTTCTATCAGCATTATTTATATTATGGGACACATTCATTATGGCCAACAAATCTCGAAGGAAACTGACCAAGTCAGTCACAACAATTGAAGGGTTCAAATCCACAGGTGGAGCTTTTACACCATGACTTAGTTCCTTCTGTATTTTACTATCCAGGGTAATAAGAAAAACTTCTTCACTTTTCTTCAATAGCTCCTCAAATGTATTTATTAGATGACCATTTGATATGACAGCTTGTATGACAACCTTATAATATATTATTAGATTAGTTATAGACCACAGAACAAGGGGATCTTTATCTGGCTTCAATATAAGTTCTGCTCTTACTTTTAGCAAAGGACAAATAGCTTCCATGATATTTGTCAGAGCATCAATAATAAGTTGTTTCTTTTCAGGCATATTGCAATATTTAAATAAAGTTGCAAGATTTTCTTTTTCTACTGGTATTACTTGATACACCCATGTTAAAATATCTCCAATATATCGTTTTGGATCATTGGCATAAAATTCTATAGGTTTAGAGCCCTCTGTACCTTTTGTTAGTGCATCAATAAAGAGTTGTACAATAGTTGCTTTGCGAGCTGAACTGTACTCATCAATTATATTAGAAAATAGTACTTGTCTATTTTGAAATTTTGCTAAAGCAGTAGGGACTAGTGCATTATTTGGTGAATCAGTACTAAGGCAGGCTCCAATAGTCCAATGATACAATTTTTCTATAGCAACTTCTTGTTGCAGCCCTACTGTCTCCATGATGTCAAATGCAGAAGTCTGATGCCAACACTTAATAAGTGTTTTACAGTTGCTGTACAACTTTTCTATATGGGATAATGTCCCAAAAAAATCATGTGTTAGAGGAGTTTTGACTGAAACATTATAAAGATACTCATTTTCCTCAGGGGATAGTTGAAATCCTTGTACAAAAGCACCTACCCAAGTTTGCTTCTTTTCTGTTTTTTTTCTTTCATCTTTGAGTTTGGTTGTTTGTGTTATAAGATGATGAGTTTTATTTTTGGAATCAGATAATCTGCTTGACATATCTTTCACTGCCACATCTAAAGATGATAGAGAATCAAGCAGCACTTGGAGCTTATCTTTTACCTTGCTATATTCTACTAAAATAGCTTTGTTTACCAGCATATCCCTTTTTTCAATTTCATTTACAATTATTCTTCTTGTATAAGCAGAATTAGATGAACAAAAGCCAGACACAGAATGTAATGCATCAGTATTATCTGCAATGATATGACTGTCGAAGATCTTATTTATTCTCTGCCTTATAGGATTGTTATATGCAGAATCCATCGCATTTGATGTATATTTTTACGTATGATCAAACAAACACCACGCTTTAATGATTTTAATATTTTTATACTTATACTTTTGGCGCTTTGATTCCACGTTCACGTTCATGAACACAGACTATTACTTTCCTCTATGCAGACTACATAGAGTGGAATGTCACACAGATGACATGACATGATGACATTTGACAATGACAAACAAAGACAGTTCAGCGCATAAATAAAACAGATTGACAGACAATGCGTAGCATAATGGCACGTTTACACGCATGCCAAGGCTTACCAAACGTCCAAAAGCAGCAAAGGCTTGGATGCCATTTACTGGCATGCGAGTGCGTTAAGCATGGCGAACGTAGACGTTGAAGTTGTGAGGCCTCGAAAAAAGGCCATAATCTTGTCGTTAGGCCAATTACTGCTCAGTACCTGGATGATATTTACGACATTTTGGGGGCCGAGTCACCTGCGTCCGTAGGAGAATACCCAATTTTAGACACTACACGTGGTCCTCGGGTGGTGCTAATCAGGTGACACTAACTGATGGTAGGCTTCGGCCGATGGCTTGTGACCACCCGCTGGGCAAAGACGTACCGCCAAGCAGCTAAGCTGCGTTCCGGTACGATGTTCAGTGTAGCCAATTCAGAGGAGCTGGGTCGAAATTGTTGTTCCAATGCAGGCAGACCAACTAGGTTTGCCCTGGCATGGGCGTATCGGGAGACTAGTCGTGGAGGGCAGTGGGATCCGAGGCACGGTGCGCCGCTGGCCAACCGCAGGTAGTTGGGGGCCCAAGTAGTGTGCTAGCCACTAACTGACGAAAAATACCAGAATTCACCATCGTGCTGGTTGGCGACCAGATGAAAGGGCCCGATGGTCATTCCCCGGGGGGGCTCGGACGTCCCCGCAGTCTCCAGACTAGTCCCCCAAAGATGGCGCCATATAATCCCCAAGGGAACGGACAAGTAGAGCGCCTTAACTCCACTCTTTGGAAAACTATCCAATTGGCCTTGCGATCCAGAAACTTGCCTGTAGAGAATTGGGAAAGGACTTTGAATCAGGCTCTGCACTCTATTCGCTCCCTACTCTGCACAGCCACTAACTGTACGCCGCACGAGAGAATGTTTACACACACGAGGCGGTCTCCAAATGGTGATTCTATACCTACTTGGTTAACGAACTCAGACCAAGTACTAATGCGGAGATTCGATCGCACTAATAAATACCTACCAACCAATCGTAGAAGAAGGTGATCTGATTCAAGTTAATCCAGATTATTCATGCGTACGTTTACCGAATGGTCGTGAAACGACCGTATCAAATCGTTATTTAGCACCAAGACGTCAAGACGGAGAAGTTATTGAAATCGAAACAGCTGATGGCGACTTAACTGATTTCATTCCACAAAATGAGCTTCCTGTCCAAGATATCGAGGTGCCACCCACAACTGTATTGCCATCCCAAGGACAAGAAAATACACAGGATACTACGCCACATTCAGAGCCCCGACGTTCAACAAGAGAACGCAGACCACCTGTTCGTTTTGGAGATTACGTTACTTCTTAAGAAGGTCGGAAGAATGTGGTATATCAACCTCTTCAGTGATGAGATCTTAATAATATGGCATCTCTGTATTGTCACTTATGTCAACTTATTTTATCTAATTTCTAATATGTATTTTGTGTTATCTAGTAAAGGTTTATCTCATTACACCAGGCTTAGGACTGTCTGTGAATTGAAGTAAGGTAATCAATATAAACTAAGTATGCACTACCGTGCCGTTGTATGGAAATAAACTACTAATATAAAATATGTGCAATATTGATAACCTGTAAACCTATATTTGTTATTTATGTCCTATTACTGAATTTACAATTTTACAGTAACAAAAGCAAGAATCAAAATACCATTAAAGTATATTTCGTGCTACTGTACAATGATAACGTCAGCCGCCCGAGATCGCGAATTCTCATGTGGTGCGTACACAGACATATAATTGCGTAAAACGTTATGGCTTGTGCCTCGAGTTTTGCGGGCAGTGGGTCGGCGGCGGCACGGGTGCGGGCGGGCAACGTAGACCCGTTTTCGAAACCAGTGGGCAGATCGCGCGGCACTAGCGTAGTGTTGTGTTGTGTTCGTGGTTGTGTCGTCGATATATTTGTTTTTATTCGCGAACGAAATGTCTGATCAACAGCGAACACGTTTTTTTTTTTTTCAAATTCATTCTTAACGCTCGATTTATTGTGGGCAAAAGAAGAAAATAAATTGCACAACACTGCAATGCAGACGCGCGGGCGGACACCGCTCGACTGGCGTGCACCGCTCGTTGCCCGTCCTCGCGCCGCTGCCGCGCCGCTCTTTTCGAGGGTCGGTCTATTTGATTTTACACATCCTGCCGCTCCCGGGTACTGTGTTAAATGTTACAATAAAATACCTTGTGACATATTAGAACTAACTGAAAGAAAATTTAAAACCTACATTAAAAGCACACTTTGTAAACAAGCATATTACAAATTAGAAGATTACATTCAGGATAAGAATGCTTGGAAACATGCTGGTCCTGCTCCATAGGACAATCAATGGTGGAGACAAGATCAAACTGGTTGGTTTATGTATTTACTTTTGTACCTACTTTTTCATTTTTGGGTTTTTATTTTTCTGTTCACTCACTCTGCTAATTAATGGTTCCAATATTTGTAAATATGTGAGTACCTACCATGTACTTATGTAGAAATGTGAGTACCATGTACTTATTTAAAAATATAATAAGTTTACTTCTGCATACTCTAGGTTCATGGTCCACAGAAGTTTTGTATATCACAGCACATGTAAAACATTGATTTGAAAAGAGTAACTATGGAGTTTCTTGTCCGTTCTTCTTCATAAGAATCTACCCTTCCAAATGGACAGTAGAGTCACTATTTTATTTTAAATGTAATGATGACGTTCAAAAGTGCCGTTTAGTGGCCTAATTGAAATAAACGTTTTTGACTTTGACTTTGACCCGCACCGCCGCCGCCGCCGCCCCATTGCTGGTGGCGCCGCGGCCCCGCCCCGCCGCACTGACGCCTGCTTTCTTGCTAGTTTGTTAAATTGCTACTTGCGCTTGTGAAGTTGCGATATTGAAATGCGCGATGGACAGAAACAGAGAGTGGGATGTAACAAAGTATAACGCAAATAGAAACAAGTGAGAGCCACGATAGCATTTGCTTTATGATATATATGAAAAGCACGGCGTCTTATTTTGCTTTGTGATGTATTAACGACCACTAGCGCCAACGTGTAAATACGTCGCAAGTGCTTGCCGCTTGCTATAGGAACGCCAGTCACCACGGCACGTTTTCACGGCAAACGTGTAAACGTGCCATTAGAACTAGAGTAACGCAAGCGTCCGCAAGTCGCGACACTATCACCAAGCCACAGACACAGAAATGCCAGAAGAAATAAAAACTGAATTGTTTATGGTTACATCATATGATCATTGATCACCCACTTCAATAGAATTCCTTTTGTGTCTCTTTGGTCTTTTGCTGATTTGAGTCGTCTGGGTTTCTAATAACAGCGCATCCATTTGTGTTAGTGGAATTATTTGACAAGCAAAATGAAGGGGTGCATTTTTAACATCGATGGTGGATACTTGGAAGGATTGTGCCGTGGTTTCAAGTGTGGTATCCTCAAACAGGCAGACTACTTGAACTTGGTGCAGTGCGAAACACTAGAAGGTAAGTAGACAATACGAAATCATTAGGTCTTTTCAAACCACTCGTGGTGGAAGTTATCAACTTTACTATAATCATGTGAAATAAATTAATGTTTACAGATTTAAAACTTCATCTACAAGGTACTGATTACGGAAGTTTCCTTGCCAATGAGCCTAGCCCTCTTGCTGTCTCCACCATCGATGATAAGCTTCGTGAGAAACTCGTTATTGAATTCGTCCATATGAGGAATCATTCAGTAGAGCCTCTGTCTACCTTTTTGGATTTCATTACTTACAGTTACATGATTGACAACATCATTCTGCTGATTACTGGTACATTGCACCAGAGACCCATTTCTGAGTTGATTCCAAAATGCCATCCCTTGGGTTCTTTCGAGCAGATGGAAGCTATCCATGTTGCTGCTACACCTGCAGAACTGTACAATGCAGTCCTTGTTGACACCCCTCTGGCCCCATTCTTTGTGGACTGCATCAGTGAGCAAGACTTGGATGAGATGAATATTGAGATTATTCGTAACACTCTGTACAAGGCTTACCTGGAAGCCTTCTATGATTTCTGCACAGAGATTGGTGGAACTACTGCCGACGTTATGTGTGAAATTTTGGAAGTAAGTTGTGTTTCTATGTTAATTTTGCTTAAGTGTATTTAATAGTTTTTTAATGGATATATTTTTACAGTTTGAAGCAGATCGGCGTGCTATCATCATTACCATCAACTCTTTTGGGACCGAGTTGTCCAAGGATGACCGCGCTAAACTGTATCCACGCTGTGGTAGACTGAATCCTGATGGATTGGCTGCTCTGGCCAGAGCTGATGATTATGAACAGGTCAAGGCTGTGGCTGAGTACTATGCAGAGTATCAAGCATTGTTTGAAGGTGCTGGCATGTCTGGTGATGAGAAGACCTTGGAAGACAAGTTCTTTGAACATGAGGTAATCTTTACAAGATTCAATTTCTATTTTAAACAAAATTCCTTTAATTTGCTAAGAATGTGTTTCATTGTTACTGAACATATTTAGTTATATTACTAAGGTGTGGCATTGTATGAAAAAAGTTTTGATCTGATTATAATCAACTTGTGATTTATTTAACAACACCTCAAACTTGTATAGTATGACAAAATATAGGGATGTTACTTATTTACCTTAACCAATATTTTTAATATAATATTTTAATTTGTCCTTTTTAGGTGAAGCTCAATGTGCATGCATTCTTACAACAATTCCACTTTGGCGTTTTCTACTCATACCTGAAGCTGAAGGAACAGGAATGCCGAAACATTGTATGGATCAGTGAATGCGTGGCACAAAAGCACCGTGCTAAAATTGACAACTACATTCCCATTTTCTAAACTGTCTATCTATATCATTCTGAACTTTGAGAATTCCTTTTAAATTAAAATACTTTTTTGCTTTACACATACCTAATTTGGAATTACGTTCAGGCTAAACAAATGTACCTCTGTACACAAAATGCTATAAACTACATAGCAAAATAAGAAATAGTGTAAATGTATTAAGGAATTTCTGTATTTTATACATGTAAGTAAGGTTATTCATGGGGTATCCAGTCTCGTGTTTCTTTCCTCCAACATGAAGTGATTCTCTGCTTGGTGATACTTCGCCAACATTGTACATAACTTATTCTGTTTGAAATATTATGCTGTTAAATACCTACACTGCGGTGATAGGTTTCAGCTATTGAAGAGGAATAAATTATAATATTCTTAATTATCATTGGAACAGTATTTTAAAGTTTTAAACTTCTATTTGAGGTTCATGATGGATAAAGACATAATTAATATATTTAATGCCCATAAATACATCCCTCTCCATTACAAAACTAGATTTAGCAAGTCAGTAAAACAAAACAGAACAGGGGAACTTTTAACTTGATGAGAAATAATAAATTGGAATGTAGGTTTCAGGTGGACTAAAGTTATAATGAGACATAGATTCTTACTGTATTTCCAAAGTATATATCTTAATCCATTGGTTACAAAATTATAAACAAATTACACTGTAGATAATACTTCTAAAAAAAAAAGTAAAGTATACTCTATCCTATAATAATATTTATTATCTCTATTAATAACTCATTGTTAGAAAAGTAAAAATTATTTTATTATATTGTTGCTTAGTTTAAAGTAAGCGGCAATTCCGCCTTACTTCTTGTTTGTAGCACAGTATATTCTTTAATTTATTTTAACTTTTTAACCGACTTTATATCAACTGTCGTGCCCCCAGCGCTCGGCAGAAAAATGCTACCACCATCTCGATAAATAAATACCAACAACAAAGAGGGATGTGCAATACTTAACTTAGGTCTTAACGAGCTGTGGTATTTGGTCACAAATATACGACACGAAAGTTTTTATCGGATTAATCCGACTTAAGCGGTTAAAAGGTTAAAATAGTTATGATTTTTAGTTTGAAAATGTATGGCTATTTATAATCGTTGGACACGTATGTAATATTATATAATTAAAGTATTTATGATAGCCCAAGATTGACTCTCTTGTACAACTGGTGTAGAACCCCACAATCTTAATTATGCATATAATCAAAACTGGAATGAGTTTCATTTCATATATATACAGGAGGAGCTTGAGGTTAAGCAATGGTAAGCACGTTTTCAAGACTCCTCCGAGTCTCGGTAAGCACGTTAAGCTGTTGGTCTGGCTGTCATTTGTAGATCTTTGGCAACCGTTATGGATTGTCAGGAACCAGAAAAATCTGACACTAGTCTTACCAAGAAGTGCCAAGTTACCCAGTTACTGGCTTGTGGATGCCAGGCGGTCGCTCCACGTAAAATACTGAATCCACAATGATGTTATAGGGGTTCGAAAATGGCCTGAACTACTTTGAGAAAAGGATGGCACGGCCGTGCCGCTTTTTTGCTCGACTTGGCGGGGGCACTGCCGTGCCTCCAAATACACAGCTGAATTCGGTTTGACTGGAAGCCGAAGAAAACTAATATTTAAAAACTACACCTTATAATGGAGTAAATGTTTCTGGGTTGGGGATCATTTATAAAAGGAGCCAACCGCCATCGATTTAACCGATTTAGTGAACACTAGCGGACATCACGCGGTTTCACCCGCTTAGTTCCCGTTCCCGTAGGAGTACGGGGATAAAATATAGCCTTACTCTCTGATAATGTCAGCTGTCCATTGCAGAATTTTTCAAATCGGTACAGTAGTTTTTAAGTTTACATTATATATTTTTGTACACACAAAAATATAAATCTTTCCTCTTTATTAATATTATTACTAGCACTTCGCCCGCGACTTTGTTCGCAAGGGTTTGGTAGGTAGGTACTCAACGAACTTCATCTCCTATACCTCTCTAAAGGGTAATGTGTAAAATACTTATTATTAGACTCGACGTAGGGCAGTTCGCTCTAATGCTACGTTTACACCACGTTACGTACGTTTACGTTTACCCGATATATTATATTCCTCTATGGTTTACACCATAGAGGAATATAATATATCGGGTAGTTTACACGCTTGCCATGGTTTGGCAAGCGTCCACAAACTCCCGAGTCTTTACAAACGTTAGGATGCCATTTACACGCTTGCGAGTGCGTCAGTGTGTTCCGGACAGGCAAGCATGACAGACGTAGACGTTAAAGTTGTGAGGCCTCGAGTAAGGTCATAATCTCGTTGTAAGACCAATTAAGTACCTACTCAGTACGTGAATGATGGTTTTTTTTTTCAACGTTTTCTAAAAACGAATTTAATTTTTCTGAACATGTTTTTTTTAACACTATAGACTTCTTATAGGTTTTCCTGTAATCTATAGGTAAAGATCTATCTCTATTTTTTTCAAAATTTTAAGTTCAGTAGCTTCAAAGATAATTCGGGGGAATGGTAATTTTTCGTCTATTTTCTTGAATAACTTCAAAACCATTTATTTAAAAAAATTAAACCGTCTTTCTAAATTAAGCGCCCGGCGCGCGCGCGACGTTGCCGCTTTGTTACCTAGCGGTATCTAAGGTCAGTGTCTTTTTTTTACAAAGGGAGGTTGCGTTTTATTCGGATTTGCAAGCTATTTAGTTTGTTTGAAAAAATATTTTCTCATTTATGGCGCTTTTTGTTTTTGTACCGTATCGAATTAATACTGAACACGTATAGTATACGTAGTTTAATTTAATGCCCCTCTGTCGTATCAACTCTGTATATATATATTTTTTTAGTCTTTTTAAATTGTATTTTTTGTTTAATAAAAGCATTTGTGATAACATCGAATTGGCGATATGAAAGCTGTTAAGGTGTTATTTACATTATTTTAAATAAATAAATAAATAAATAAAACATCGCAGTCAAAAAAAAAATGCGGATAAATTCTACTCAAGCAAAACTTTTCATTCGGGCCCGCTCGATGGAACCCCGCGAAGCGGCAATGGTGGCAAATGGCGATGGGAATAAAAGACAAAACTATGCAAACAAGCATAACCATTAATACAGCAAGCATACAGCTAGCATGCAGGAAGCATACAGCAAGCATGCATCAAGCAAACGACATGCAGCATGTAAGTAAGCAAGCATACAGCACATAAACGAGCATGCAACATGCATAATGCAAGCAAGCATGTAGTATGCAAGCGACCATGCAATATGCAGAATGCAAGCAAGCATGCAGTATGCAGGCGAGCATGCAACATGATTGCAGTAAGCATGAAGCAATCATGTGGCATGCAACATGCAGCAATCATGCAGCATGCAGCAAGCAAGCGGCATGCAACATGCAGCAAGCAAGCGGCATGCAACATGCAGCAAGCAAGCATGCAGCACGCAAACGAGCAGGCAACATGTAGAATGTAAGCAAGCAGCACAGTATGCAGGCAAGCATGCAACATGCTGCAGGCATGATTTCTGTCACGGCTCCGGCGCTGCGGGCTTAAATTACACTCTAGGGGTAGAGCAGACAAGACTACGTGGGGTCGGTTTTACAGCGATTCATTTCTGTCACATTCTTTTTTAATCATATTTTATATATAAATGGCAATATGTGTAGTTTAATTATTCCAAATAAAATTCTGCCATCTTAAAAGTATGCCATGGACAGATTATAAAACAATAATATTTAATTATAATTACATTTCACTGAAGTATAAAATACTGTGGAATAAAACACCGGACAAACAATATTCTTTAAAAAATAATTCTACTGTTTAAGATTGTTAAATAAAAAAAAAATTATCATGAAATTCATTGAATTGTGTTTCTGTGAAATAGGCTTCATTCAAGTAAATAGTCTTTGAAATAACAATATTTGACGTAAAATTACAACCAAATATTATGTGAAAAAATTTCTGCGAAACGATATTCTATGAAATTTCTGTCTACGAAACAAGGAAAACGAAGAAAAACTTCTTTAGAGTCTGAAAATTCGTTCACAATGATAGCCTTGTGCGAAGGCGCATTGCCGTGGTGCAAAATCCAAGAAAATT
The DNA here is from genome assembly GCA_950371165.1 of Lacanobia oleracea. Lineage (NCBI taxonomy): Eukaryota > Metazoa > Arthropoda > Insecta > Lepidoptera > Noctuidae > Lacanobia > Lacanobia oleracea. The sequence goes on from OX493393.1 coordinate 10,759,877, forward strand.
TCTTTCCACAAATCTGGCCTTTTTCGTTTTCTCTCTTTTTGCTCTCTTAAACGCCGCATAACGCTCAAATAATATTCTTTATTTACCGTTAGACCTTCCGGTAAGAATTCAGAGTGCACAACACCGCGATAGTCAAAGAAAACAGTCAACATGACTTTGACTTTTGATCGACTTTGGCGTGGTTTTTTCGGTTTCGGTTCAGTTGGAAGGCGCCACTCCGAAGCTTGTTGACTAGTTTGCATGTCAAACTCGTAAACCCACGTCTCGTCACCAGTAACAATGCGTTTCATGAATGTTGGGTCCGAACTGACTCGTTCTAGCATGTCCTCAGCGACTTTCATGCGATTGAGTTTTTGGAGAAAATTCAGATCTTTTGGGACTAGCCGAGCAGCAACATGTTTCATACCCAAATGATTAGTTAAAATGGTACGGATCGACTCGTGAGGTACAGAAAGTTCGGCGGCTATCTCTCTCAGAGTTGAATGGGGATTTTCAGTCACTATTTCCTTCACTTTTGCGATGTTAACTTCAGTTGCAGACGTTGACGGCCTACCAGAGCGAGGCAAATCTTCCATCACATCTCGACCGCTTTTGAACGCTTTGAACCACTCATAAGCACGAGTTTTTGATAAAGTCGATTCACCGTAAGCCTTCTGTAACATTTTCAGTGACTCCGAACACGAAATTCTATTGGCGATGCAAAATTTAAGACAAACTCTTTGTTCGATATTTTTGTCAATTATGAAATTCGCAATACACACTATATATGACATTACTAAAACCAGCACTGTATTATAAATAACAGATGCAACTCAATCTCCGCGCCAAAATGGAAAACAGTTGTGCCAATCTAACAACTACAAAAAAAAACGAAAATTTTAATTTGGAACCATAAACAAATCATCCATTCCCGATACTTTTTTGACTGAATGTATACCCTCGCGGACTTTTTTACAGGTAACAATGAGTCTATATATCTATGATAATGAACACTTCAATTATGTGGTACGTTATTTCTATGTATCATCAATATTTTTCTAAACGCTTGCTAAGGATCACTATTATATTATTTTTTTAAATATAATATAGCCTATGTTCATCACGGATAATGTAGAATTCTAATAGTGAAAGAATTTTTAGAATCAGTCCGTAGTTTCGGAGCCTATTCGGGCATTTTCGTCAAAATGCCTACCAACCCACTTATGGGATGTCCCATACATATAAGTTGCAAATAACTAACATTTTTATGACATAGAAGTATCGAGTAATTATTGAATAGTTTCAAAAGACTAAAGTTTTCTTTTTTCGCTTAAATTGTTAACAGAAACTTAAATCAAAGTAACAAAATTAAATCCAGAAATGTGGCATTTTAAGTCTTGCAGTACTGTCCTCTTTTAAATATGACCTATGTTAAATTATTTCTTCGCTATTTGCTTCTTATTACATACTCCACATATTTTAGTTTTTGTAAACTATTTGTAGCTTTCAACCATGTTAAACTCTATTATATTATAATACAAGTACTTAAAAACATTTTAAAGTTTATATTCTGTCCCCTTAGTATGTGTTAAGTGGACATGTCCTTGCACCGTGACCGTAAATTGAATCCATTTTAGTACGGATTTTTTCTACTACTCGCCGATTTTTTATTTAAATAACAACACCAAATTAAGTATGTTAACACCAGCAGCCATTTTGAAGTGTCAGTTTTGATCTGTCTTCAGTGGACACTTGAGTTCGACCGGTAACGGACGTTTTTCGGGGATTTCCCTTCACATTGACCGAAGTATTTCACGTTTATAAAATGATTATGTAATGTTAGTGTTAAAGCAAAAATAGTTTCACATGGCAAAATTAATTCTGGTTTTCGGTAAACAAGAGCTGTTTAATTATCAAACAATATTTTTAGTAAATAATTAAATAACTGAGAGAAGCTGTCGTACCGTTACGTCCAGACCATTACCAAATGACTGGTAACGTATGAGCCGGACTAAGTGAGCTATTTTCAAAGATAGGTAGCAGTTTTAAAAAAAATGCCCATTCATTTCAAACAAAAAGTCTTTCCTCTTTATAATATTAGTGTAGATAGGTAGTCGTTATCTGTGACAGTGGACATAGTCGCAGCCAGTAGCGTAGCGGCGGGGGGACGGCCCGCACCGACCGTTCATTTACAATATTTTTGTCACTATCGGGTGTCACCCCTAAACGTTTGGTGCAATGAAACCTGTCGGAAGTGGGGTGTAAACTCTTACGTTCTACCTTCTCTTAGTTCCTGAGCTTACTTATGTCAGTCTGCAAAGTTGACTCTAGGTAATAAATAAATAAAATAAAAACAGCCTTTATTCCTACAATTCTTAACATAATACAAACTTAATTCTTCCTTTTTCGTTTAATTTTAACTCTTAATCTATTTATTCTATTCTTCATCAGTTTCCCCGTCTGGTTACCTTTTGGCAAAGGCCTCCTCTAACTCTTTCGAACTTCTCCGGTCTTTCGCTGTCCTTGTCCATGTATTTGTATTGCCTACCGCCTTCTTAATTTCATCTGCCCATCTTCTAAATGGTCTCCCTCTTTTGCGATTGCCATCCCTTGGGTGCCACTCTGATATGCTCTACTCCATTTGTCCTTTCCTCTAATCGTATGACCTGCCCATCTCCATTTTAGTTTTTTTACTTTTACTGTTATATCTTCAATTTTCGTTTTCTGTTTAAGTGTTCTGTTTCGGATACTGTCACTTTTCCGTTTGTTTAGCGTACTCCTTTCCATGGCGACTTGGCAGACTTCCAGTTTTTTCAAGTTGGTTTGTGTCAGCGCCCATGTTTGGCAGCCGTATGTAAGGACAGGCAGTATGCAAGTATTAAATAATCTGGTTTTTATAGGCATAGCCATTTCTTTATTTTTCATAATGTCTTTAAGAGACCAGTATCGTTTCCAAGCTTTGCCTATTCGAGTTGCAATTTCTTTTGTCATGAGTTCGTCGGTGGATATCAGTTGGCCAAGGTAGACTCTAGGTAATAATGAAAAGAAAATCAAAATAATCCGAGGCAAGATGCACACATTTTCGAGATTTGGTTTGTAAAATAAAAAATCCCTCCACCCCTCCCGAAAAATGGCTTGCGATTGCCGTCACCAGAACAAAAGGCGCAACCCACAATTATATGAGAAGGAGGAGGTTATTTTGTGCGATGACACCACATTATCCGCCCCGGGGGTTTCACCCTGGCTAGCTACGCCCTTGTTTCCATGAAAAAAAATTGAAACCAGAAACTCGGTTCTTGAAAATAATGGCAGCTTCTCGATGCCCTAGTTAGGGAGTGACACCCGACCGCGGCAAAAAGACAACGAACGAGTGTCACCCCTAAAAGCAGAAAATCTCAAGAACTAAATAAATCGTGGCACCTCATCTCTGAAGGGTTTTATTGTATTTTGATCATACTGAAATTGAAGTATTTTATTGATTTTTTGAGAGAGCAAAATTGCAAGAACGAGCGAAGCGAGCCATAATGTTTTTTACACCCTTCTCCCGACAGGTTTCATTGCGTCAAAAGGTTAGGGGTGGTACCCGATAGTGACGAAAACCAGTCAACGAGTGATCGGGTGTCACCCGGTGCGGGCCGCCTGGCCCGCCATCGCTACGCTACTGTTCAATCATATAGCAAAGCCAGCTCAAAAAAGAATGAAAATAGACACGGATAAGTTGGCGATGGTGCGATTTTCTGAGTTAAAAAAAGCTTAAGATCATAAACAAGATTTATAAACTTTTGCATGGTCCTTTGTCCCACAGGGGAGGCCTCCTATGTCCGATGTCATCAATTTCTAGGAACTCCTGTGCGTCCACAGATCGGGTGGAAGACGAAGCGCGCGACATCCTGTCAATGCGCTGTTACTCGACAGAGCCTAAGTGGAATTAGGGGTGCCAAAATTTTTTCTCGCTCCAACCTAAATCCGGCCTCAGGCGCTAGGCGCTTGCAGCTGTGCTGACATTATGACTAAAAGACTGTAACTATGGCCATGAAAAGATTAAAAAAATAATCCTAACCTCTTAAAAGCTGTCAATAGTGTCATTTGGTGTCATTCCGTCGGTCGATAAGTTCAAGAATTGTTACAATAAATTAATAATGTGCGACGTTTCGATGTTTTGACAGTAATTTAAGTAAATAAATTAAAGATGGGGTCCCGACAAATTACAGAGAAATCGCTCTCTATGTTGAGGTCCCTACCAAGGATATCGCTTGGTAACATTCGCGACAATCCAAATTGTAGGAAACCTGTAAGTATTTGCATTTATGTGTAGAAAAGTCAAAAATAGAGTTTTTATACTATACAAAATGTATGATTTCATTATTGGATTGCAGGCAAAACGGGGCCGCGCACAACATGGCGGTGACAAGCACGGAGCTGGTAATAAAGGTTCAGGTCAACGGCAGAATTTCATGAGACTAGGTTATGAAACGGGAAATAACCCTTTTTATCTGCGGGTTCCTCAAGAACATTATTACAGAGGACACCAGTAAGTCTAAAAATATTAAATTAGCAGCCATCTATATAAATAACAATTTGAGCCTGCTTACCTGCTGTATCATACGGGAGGGACCCACCTTAACAATAGGGAAGATGCAAATACACAATTTATGAGAATGTTGTCAGTAAAATGATAAAAAAGTATAAATTAAAGGCCATTACAAAGTTTTTATTTTGGTTAATATTGATTTTTAACAAAAATAATGAATTAAAGTAACGTGAAACGAAATGTATCTTAAAAACAATAATCAGCGTTTATTGACGTATCTGCTGTTATGCCAACGAAAAGGCAACCTTATGTCTTTGAGTTGGGCAGGTGCCTGCTGGGGCTGCGGAATCTGTTCGAAATGGGTGCCGTAGCCTTGGAACACAAAGGGCACCAGGAGGAACACGGATGGGTTTTAGTCAGTAAGAGTCTGACACTCCCTCTTGCTTTACCCAAAGCGGGAGGAGTCATTTGATGATTTCCCATCCTTAAAAAAAAAAAAAAAAAAGTCTTTGAGTTGGGACAGTTTTTGACCAGTGATAGACACGAGTGACGTCATCGTCCGTTTTTGCGGGTCCCTTTAAACTGTTGGTTTAAAAACGCAATTTTGGCAATAAATTAAAGCGTTTTCATTTTTTATTTATGGTGTGATCTATTCTAGATGAAGTTCTTTAAAATTAAGGAAAAATGGAAATATTGCATGTTCCCTATTAGGATAATTCAGGAAAAACCAAAATTTTATCAGCCTAGGGTAACTTAGGAACGTCACAATTGGTGCAAGTACCTTTAGACACCTTTTAATTAGTTTTCAATATTTCAGAGTTAAGGTTTTCCCTGGAAGTTAAACATTCATCCAGTAATAAAGAACACAAAATGATTTGTATCTATTAATTTTTATAGTGTTTTTTCTAAAATGGTAACCAGATTACCCTTTGCTGTTTCAGCCTAAGAAGAGAATATCCACCGCTGTCCCTACACCAGCTGCAGCTTATGATTGATAAAAATCGTTTGGATGTAAACAAACCTATAGATATTGCTAGTATTGTTAAGTCAGGCGTTTACAATTTTTTCCCTGACCAAAAGCAGTTTGGTGTTAATCTCACTGATGAAGGAGCAGATCTTTTTGCAACCAAGATAAACATTGAAGTACAATGGGCTAGTGAACAAGTCATAGCTGCTATTGAAAAAAATGGTGGAGTTATTACAACTGCTTATTATGACCCACATAGTCTTCTTTTGCTCAAGAATCCCAAAAAGTTTTTTGAGTCAGGACAAGCTATTCCAAGGAGGATGATTCCACCACCTGATGCTATTGAATATTATACCAGTGCTAAAACCCGAGGATATTTGGCTGACCCTGAAGAAATATCCAAAGAAAGGCTAAAATTGGCTCAAAAATATGGGTATAGTCTACCTGACATACAAAATGAATCAAATTATCAAATGTTATGTGAAAGGAAAGATCCTAGACAAATATTTTTTGGTCTAGAGCCTGGATGGGTTGTAAATTTGAAAGATGAATGTATTCTGAAACCAAAAGATCAAGAATTGTTGCAATTCTACAACACATAAGTGAAATAAATATTTTTTTTTTAATAATAAAATAGTAACTTAGATCTAATTATGGTTTTATTTCTAGCTACTGATTGAGCATGGGTTCTCAGAGTGTAGACAGGCCTAGTTAATAGCTTCAGATAATAGCCTAATTTGTGTCACACTGTTGGCCATCTCGCCAATTTCGAGATCTCGGGAGATTGGCAGGTTTGTGTGTTTATTCTTGCAAATAATCACAATATTTCCATAAATTAGGTAAAAAATAAGAATATCTGTACTTAATATTTTAAAATATACATATATTTTTACGATACTTTTCAACAAACTTTTATGTATTATCATTGTTTGACGTATCTATCTATGTTTAACGTGATAACGTCTTATAAATCCATGCATATATTAGGTCTTTACCTATGAAATTGCCGTTCTGCAGTACTGGCCATTTCAAATCAAAATAATTTTTGTTTGGCTACGAATTCTAATTTCAAATTAATTTTATTTTAAAAACATGGTTTTTTTTTCCAAAAGTAGTCATTTGTTTATTGATTAGTGTTACATTTTCATCGCATTTCAATCTTTTTCGTCATCATGTAAAAATTCGAGTAGTTATGGAATATGAATACCGTCGTGGCAGCAACGCGGCACAAGCGGCACGCAACATCAACGACGTTTACGGAGCTAACACTACAAACCAACGCACCACCTGTTATTGGTTTGCTCGCTTCCGTTCTGGAAATTTCGACCTGAAAAATGAACCTCGCGGTCGTCCGAAGACTTTGGTCGACAATGACGAATTAAAGGCGATTGTGGAAGCTGATGATACACAATCTACGGCTGAATTAGCAGCAGCTTTCGACGTTAGCGTCAAAACAATATTGGTCCATTTGCGTCAAATGGCAAGGTAAAAAAGCTTGACAAATGGGTGCCCCACGAACTCAATGATCGCCAGCGCGAAGTACGCGTCGAGACGTGCCTTGCACTGCTCAACAGACACACAAATGAAGGAATTTTGAACCGCATTTTTCATACAAAACGGCAATTTCATAGGTAAAGACCTATTATACACTTCTGGACACATCTATTGGCCCACCTTGTATTTTCAGTTTCGTTTGGTCCTAGCTAAAATTTTATATTAGGTCGGGCAAAAAGTTTTTATGCAGCTTTGAACCTGGCACATTCACAATTTCATTCAATAGTCTTTTTTTGAATTTCGAACACAGAATTTAAAGAAACAAAAGACAATTTGGAGCCTGTTTGTTGATATCAAACAATCGAATACTAAGAAAACTTGGTTTTATTGGTTTACTTGGATTTAATTCTTGAAAAAGTGATTGATATTTTTGGTTTTGCAACAAACATTACTTATTCTTAACATTATGGTGAGGTTCTATCAATAATCTATGGATACTTCACCTGAAGTCGCCGCCCAAGCTGTGGCACTTATTCAGGCCGGACACAGCCAAAGAAACGTGAGTGCTCAACTTAATTTAAGTCGATCTGCGGTCCGAAATGTTTATCGGAGGTACCTAGAGACTGGCGGCTTTGTTCGTCGCCAAGGAAGGCCACGATCTCGGGTCACAACTGAAAGGCAGGATCGATTCATCGTGACGACCAGCTTGAGAAATCGTCACCATACCTCCATTGAGATACAAAACCAACTTCGCGACTTCCACGGAGTATCTGTGAGCGCTCGAACTGTTCGGAGAAGGTTAAAAGAACGCGATATGGTACCACACAAGCCAGCTAATGGGCCCAAACTAATGCGAGCCCACCGAACAGCGCGCCTTCATTTCGCACGCAGTCATTTAAATTGGACACAGCAAGATTGGAGCCATGTACTCTTTTCTGATGAGTCTAAAATTGTGTTACATGGCAATGATGGAAGGAAGAAGGTCTACCGACGTAAGGGAGTGCGTTTCGCACAATGCTGCTTTGAAGAGAAGGTTGCTTATGGCGGTGGCTCATGGACTGTCTGGGGCGGTATATCCGCGAGCGGCAAAACTCAACTTGAGGTTGTTACAGGACCACGGCTGCCAACATTAAATGCTGAAAGGTACATTCGTGAGTGCTTAGAACCTCACATGATACCATACGCGGACTATGTGGGCCCAAATTTCCTTTTTATGCATGATAATGCAAGAGCCCATGCGGCCGGCATCGTCAGGGAATATCTTCGGGATGTGAACATCACAGTTATGGACTGGCCAGCCAGAAGCCCAGACATGAACCCCATTGAGCACATGTGGGACGAGCTAAAAAGACGTGTTAGGGCTCGTCAGCCAGTTGCCCAGACGATGCAGGAGTTGAAAACTGCCATAGAAGAGGAATGGGAGATGATCCCTTAAAATTTCATAGAGCGGTTGATAAACTCTATGCCTAATCGTATGAGAGCTGTGGTAGATGCCCATGGAGGCAACACGCGTTATTAAATTAAACCTTTATTTGATAAAACATGTTTTTTATTCAAAAATCAATTGCCTTTAACAAGGCGCATATCCGACTTGTTAGGCGTAGCTCCATGTCGTATGGTATTCTGAATTCAAATTTAAAACAATACGATCGAAAAAGATGGTAAAATGTATCAGGTTTAAAACTGCATCAACAGTTTTTGTTCAATCTAGCAATCATATTTCGGTAGGGGCCATCGAAACCTAAACTCTAAGGTGGGCCAATAGATGTGTCCAGAAGTGTATAATATACTATAATAGACTAGTATATTAAACTAGTCTATGGCCGGCGGCACGGACGAAAATGTGTCACATTCCGAGAGCGAGAGCGCGGAACAAGCGATAGAGAGGCACGATCGGCCTAAGCGTGGTACTTTCTGGCAGCGCCAGTCTCATTTTGAATCAGAGTTAATCAGAATAAATGTATAGAATATGTTAAATATTGTAGGTACTAAATAAAGTAAGAAACCGACCAAATGCGAGTCGCATTAAATTTTATTATTTGTTGTTATAGCGACAATAGAAATAAACAATCTGTCCAGTGTCTGCCTATTACGGTTCTTGAGATAAAGCCCGCTGACAGACAGACGGACGGACAGCGGAGGCTTAGTAATAGGGCTCTGTTGTTTACCCTTTGGGTAGGGAACCCTAAAAAGTTCTGAAAGATTCGCGAGATATTTAACAAAATAGGTGGCGCAGCCAGAAAGCTTTATATTACTCTCCTCTGTGACTGCAACTATTAATGGCCTATTAATGTAGGTACAAATTCAATGGTAAAAAATTGTACGTCTAGGGTTTGTTCTATTGATGATGCAAAAAGTTACTAATTATTTATTCTGTCGAGCCTAAAAGTACGCGTAGTAGGTACTTGCTTGGCGCGGTTTTTTTTTTTGGTTAGATTACATGAATAGTACCTACGTACTTACCTATCTAAAAATTTTTGTACTCAACTTTTCATTCTTTTCATACTTAATTACAATTTTCGATCTAATAATAGTGACGACGACATTAAGAGCGCTTTCACAATTTTTCTTGAATTTGAGCGTTTGATTCGAGTTTTGATGTCTGATTATGCTTTAGATATAGCACAAAAAAAAAAAACAAAAATACGCCTAAGAAAGTTTGATAGTTGATCTTGGGAGTGTTCTAAATAAATATATCAATTTGTTCACGTACATCAGTAAATTTCTTGTCTCCGCAAAGGGTGTTTCATAAAATTACGCTTTTGGGAATCTTTTGATGCTTTGGTACACCGAAGATATAATAATTAAATCAATTTTAAAAATGTCTATGATACAATTGTACCTTCTACTTTGGAATGATCAAATCAATTTGTTACGATTCATGCCAAAAACCAAAAATAATTTTGTAAAACTGAGAATTATTGACAATTTTCCGTACGAAACTATATTTTTTATCTATGAAAGTATAATCCAAATTCAAATAAAAATTATTTAATAATTAAGGAGGTATTGTTATAATGCATGAAAAAAAAAATTGGTCTATTTAAAAGTAAACTCATATTTTTAAGCAATTTTTGTATACAGCCCCACAATCACTATAAATCTCGGGAAACGCGGTTTGTAGCTTTAGTCCGGGGCAAGCGCTCGATTTTGTAATAGCGCCCTTAATAATGTCTTCTACTGAGGATATAACCGCGGACCTTCCTCACCAAGTATATTAAGTAACGTAAGTCGTATTAGTTGTAAAAGGAAGAAATTGTCAAACGAAGAAGTCTGTGTAAAAAAACCGGCCAAGTGTGAGTCGGACTTGCACACGAAGGGTTCCGTACCATAAACCTTAATTTTTATTATTTGTTGTTATAGCGGCAATAGAAATACACAATCTGTGAAAATTTCAGGTGTCTACCTATTACGGTTTTTGATATACAGCTCGCTGACAGACAGACGGACGGACAGACAGCGGGGGCTTTGTAATAAGGTTCCGTTGGTTACCCTTTGGGTACAGAACCTTAAAAACGAAAGAAACACAAGTTTCTGCAAAAGATTTAACAAGTGCAATGATGTATCAAAGGAACGCAAATGAATTACCTAAGGTGTAACATCTCAAAACCACCGTTGGATTTTAACCAACTAAGTAGGATCTAGCGATTCAGTAAATGCGGCGTTCGCTTTCGAACTAGATCGAGGGCCAGAAAAAAACGATCAGTAACTTATGTCTATATACTGAACGTTATTAGAAAGCTTCGGCAGCAAAAGGACTTGGATGACAAAAGTTTGGCAAGTTACCAAGAAGAATCAGATCAATCAGAGTAATAATATTATAATTAAATTGATAAAATTGTTTTAAATACTAATTACATGATTATTATTTATTATTTTCCACAATATCACATGCTTATTCGCATCATCTGCCTAGCCTTTTCCCAACTATATTGGGGTCGGCTTCCAGTCAAACCGGAATTTTACACGGAGCGGATGCCTACCAAACCTCCACAACCCAGTAACTGCGTAACACGGTACCTACTTCATGGCAAGACTGGAGTCAGATTAACTGGCTTCTGACTATCCGTAACGACTGCCAAAGATCTACAAATGACAGCCGGGACCAACGGCTTAACGTGCTTTCCGAGGCATGGAGGAAACTCGCTATGTTAAGATGGTCACCCATCCACAGACCAACCTTGGCAAGCGTTGCTTAACCTTCAAGATCGACCCGTGCGGCTGTTATTATCTAGCCACGAGCTCCTCATGCTTACTCGCATGAGAGTAAGTTATTAAAGTCGTGCCAGTCACGCCAGAGTCGGGTCTTCCCGACAACGGATGATGTCACGAACGAGATTAATGATGTACCTTATTATTATTTGATTTATTCTTTTGTATTTTTAATGTCTGTTTTTACGTTGTATAGAACATTGAAACTGGTGTTTAACGATAGTATGTCAGAGGATTGTACTCCAATCTCGATCCGGTCCATCACCATCTTGAGACCGAGAAGCCGCACCTGTTTTTCATAACTGAGACGAAGATAACAACTCCGTCGGACGTGGCTAACGTCAACTACCCGGGCTACCCCTCGTATTGTGCTGATGTGATTGCGGACGTGATTCGGCAGGGGATAGAGTATTTTATTCCATCTCCGACATCCCGCTCGGTCACAAATCCCGGGCTTGGTATAATGCAGAATGCGCCCACGCTGAGGCCCGTAAAGAGTTTGCTAACAAGCCTGGATCAAGGCCCGCGACCCAAAGGCTAAAGCACGTAGGGTTCACGCGAGGAAAAGAACCTTTTATTCTGCCGCTAAGTTCTGCAAGCGGGTTTTACGTAGGGCATGTTTTGACCATGTCGGACACAGAAATATAAGTCGGACGTATCGGGGCCAAACTTGCATCGCACCTTCCGGATAGTAATTGGTCCCTGTCGAAAGCGGTTGAAACGAATTTCTGTCGACCCAATTTGCCTCTAATGCTAATGATGACCTGATGCAGGTTCGCTGGCTCACTCTGCAAGAGAGAAAACAAATTTATTTGCAACTCTCTTTGCAAGCAATTCGCGTCTGCTGGCTCCAAGCAACTACCAACTTTACCTCGTTGTGACTCTTCGATGCCGGAGATCGCAATTCACATTAAAGAGGTCCGTAGACCTGACGGCATTCCAGCGAGAGTGTTGAGGCAATATGCATCTGACTGTATCCTGTGTTGACACGCCTGTACCGCCCCTCTCTTGAAAAAAGAACGGTGCCGAAATCATGGAAGCTTGCGAATGTGCAACCGGTGCCCAAAAAGGCAGACCGTACATAACCGTCCGATCGCCATTACCTCCATTCTGTGCAAGGTTATGGAAATTGTTCTGAACAATGAGCTGCTGACCTACCTTGAATATGACTTTCACCGGGGACGGTCAACTGCCGATCTTCTTGTGTATGTCACACACTGCTGGGGCGAAGCCATCGAGAGACACGGCTAACACTTGCTGTGTCGCTCGATATCTCGAAGGCTTTTGACAGGGTCTGGCACGCAGGTCTACTCAGCAAGCTTCCTGCTTATGGCATCCGAGGTGGTTTCTGTAGTTGGATATCAGAGTTCCTAAGTGATCGGTCGATCCGAGTAGTCGTTGACGGCTGCTCCTCTGACCTCATGGCTATTGATGCCGGAGTTCCTCAGGGGTCTGTTCTCTCTGCAACTCTTTTCTTACTACACATCAATGACCTACTTAAGCCTGGTCTTGTTGGGTACGCAGATGACAGTACGGTTTCAGAGAGATACTTGTCCTGCGCAACAAACGGCGGGGATGAAGTCCGTTCTTTGATGGTAGAGTGGACAAATTTGACCTTAAACGTTGTGTCCCTGTGGGGTGATAACAATCTGGTCACCTTTAACACCACCAAAACACAGGCGTGTCTTTTTACCGCAAAAAGGGGTCGTTTTGACTAAACTCCAATTTTTCGGGGTGCATCTGTTCCTGTGACTGATCGGCTCGAGCACCTAAACATGGAGTTGACATCTAGTCTCGAAATTTCATTGAACTAATAAAAATATGTTAAATACCTTGAGTATTTTTACTTCGGTAATTACCTACTCAATTACAGTAAGATAGATCTTAATAAAGGGACATGTAAATTTAGTGTATTTCTTCAATCTGGAACTGAACAATTAAGTAGATGTTTTATTTTCGTTCAGTTTAAAATATCTATAGACATTATTGTGTTTTTTTACGACCACAAACCAACTCACTGTTGTTATTACACACGATTGAGGCGCGGCGGCGCGGCGTCGCTGGCGGTGGTGGAGCGACAACACTGCATCTAAAGTACTAAACATTACATTCTAAATCTAAACTGATCCAATGCTAAGCGAGAGGCGCGAGCGCACAAAAATGTTTACCTACGAGGAAGGGCAACACGCGGTCACAATATCTCTGATCCAATGGCAAGCAAGCGCACAAAAATGTATACCAGTAAAACAACTTGGGAGACGACTGTGGGACAGATTCAGCCTAGCTAAGACTAGACTCGTTCACGATTAATAGAACCCACCCCATTGCATTCTTACAAAGGAGGCATTATGATGGCCCTGCCAACAGTACCTTTACGTTCTCGTTGACAAAACTGTGGTGAAAGAAAGAAGTACCTCGGATGGGTTACTTTAGTGTCTTTTAGAGCCGAAAAGCTTTAGCCTGAGAGGAGCCTAGTAGAATGGTTGAGCGAGCGTAGCAATCTCGAAAATTTTAGCACCTTGTCTCGGATACCTTTTTAGGGTTGCGAACAAAAAACGGAACCCTTATAGGATCACTCAGGTGTCTGTCTGTCCGTCTGTCGCAGCCGGTTTTCTCCGGATCCACTGGACCGATTCTGTTGAAATTTGGTACACATATGGACTCCTGTGACCCAAACACGGACGTGTTACGAAAATTATCAAATATAAATATGGGGGCCAAACTAGAAAATTAAAAAAGAAGTTTTTTGGATAATATCGAGTGACATAATCAAATGAAAGGGTTGTGAGGGTTTTACTTATAATTTTATCATAATTTTAAATTAATGGTTTTTAAGTTATTCGAGAAATTAGACGACAAATGACCATTCCCCCCTTATCTCTGAGAGTAGGCACCGAGCCTAAAATTTTGGAAAAATTGGAGATAACTACCCAATAGAACTTTACTTATAGATTACAGGAAAAGATATAGATTATAAGAAGTCTATAGTGTTAAAATAATACGAAATTACATGATTAAATTCGTTCGGAACACTTTGCACGCAAGTCTGACTCGCACTTGGCTAGTGTTTTTATCTATCATAATATGCATACAATAGATGTATAATGGTTGATGGCTGAAAAAAACAGTCTCCTGCCTGGCTCTCCCGGCTGGCACCTCGCTAGTCGTCAAGAGCCAGGCGGAGATCCAGAAGCGGGTGCGCTGCGGCATCGCCATCCCCGACGACCAGGGAGGTGGTTGCTCCAGATTGGCCGCGAAATTCAAATATTCTTACGTTTTTTGAAATTTGCGAGGCAGTATTAGACTGTATGTTGATTAAAGTATGATTCGCGGGCGTAAGATTTATGTATTTTCAGAATTATAACCATTAAAATCAGTAAAATCTACAGTAACATTAAAGCTGAAGAGTTTGTTTGTTTACTTGAACGCGCTAATCTCAGGAACGGCTGGTCCGATTTCAAAAAATATTTTTTTCCTGGAGTCTAAATCAGCAAGGAAGTCAGCAATATAACTCATAGATTTAGAATATCTATTATATAACTCCATAGGGCTAAGTATCCCGAAAGAATGACTATTTCATGAAATCTTGACATTTTAGTATTACTACTCTGTCAAGAAAGTACCGGGAAAAGATCAATAATACACAAAATGTCTGTTATTCATCCAAATTTATTTTATCACCTTCAAATTATGCTCCCTTAGAAACGATACACTTGCGCCAACGAATAATCCATTCATCAAAACATTTTTTAAACGCTGCTTCCGGAATTGAGTTCAGTTCTGGCCGCGAATTCTCCTTTATGTCTTCTATCGATTGAAAACGGGTGCCACGAAATGGTAATTTGAGTTTAGGAAAAAGAAAAAAGTCAGCAGGAGTCATATCTGGTGAATATGGTGGTTGCTGGATGGTATTTGTTGAGTGTTTGGTTAAAAATTCGTTCACAATGATAGCCTTGTGCGAAGGCGCATTGTCGTGGTGCAAAATCCAAGAATTTTCTTTCCACAAATCTGGCCTTTTTCGTCGAATTTGCTCTCTTAAACGCCGCATAACGCTCAAATAATATTCTTTATTTACCGTTAGACCTTCCGGTAAGAATTCAGAGTGCACAACACCGCGATAGTCAAAGAAAACAGTCAACATGACTTTGACTTTTGATCGACTTTGGCGTGGTTTTTTCTGTTTCGGTTCAGTTGGAAGGCGCCACTCCGAAGCTTGTTGACTAGTTTGCATGTCAAACTCGTAAACCCACGTCTCGTCACCAGTAACAATGCGTTTCATGAATGTTGGGTCCGAACTGACTCGTTCTAGCATGTCCTCAGCGACTTTCATGCGATTGAGTTTTTGGAGAAAATTCAGATCTTTTGGGACTAGCCGAGCAGCAACATGTTTCATACCCAAATGATTAGTTAAAATGGTACGGATCGACTCGTGAGATACAGAAAGTTCGGCGGCTATCTCTCTCAGAGTTGAATGGGGATTTTCAGTCTCTATTTCCTTCACTTTTGCGATGTTAACTTCAGTTGCAGACGTTGACGGCCTACCAGAGCGAGGCAAATCTTCCATCACATCTCGACCGCTTTTGAACGCTTTGAACCACTCATAAGCACGAGTTTTTGATAAAGTCGATTCACCGTAAGCCTTCTGTAACATTTTCAGTGACTCCGAACACGAAATTCCATTGGCGATGCAAAATTTAAGACAAACTCTTTGTTCGATATTTTTGTCCATTATGAAATTCGCAATACACACTAATATAATATATGATATTACTAAAACCAGCACTGTATTTAATATAAATAACAGATGCAACTTAAACTCCGCGCCAAAATGGAAAACAGTTGTGCCAATCTAACAACTACAAAAAAACAAAAATTTGAATTTGGAACCATAAACAAATCGTGAAATCATCCATT
The DNA here is from genome assembly GCA_950371165.1 of Lacanobia oleracea. NCBI lineage: Eukaryota > Metazoa > Arthropoda > Insecta > Lepidoptera > Noctuidae > Lacanobia > Lacanobia oleracea. The sequence continues at coordinate 10,775,974 of OX493393.1, forward strand.
CCCGATACTTTTTTGACTGAATGTATATCGACTTCTGGAGTTATTTTGTTTACCGGCTTTTGGAGATAATAGGTACCTACTTTGGACCTAATTCAAACTATACCGGACCACCTGCTGCGGAAAATCTTCTAAACACTATTGTCGGTAATTACAAAACAGGTCGTAGTGCCAAATGTGACTGTAGAAGAGTAGGGTTATTGTGTTCACCAGCGTGGACTAATGCGTCGTACTAATTTCCAAGACCAGTCTTGCTCGAATGTTCAATTTAATCCTGACACGTGATATAGAAGAGAACAGGAAGCTGATTCATCTTCAGTTAAACCATTTATTAACATCTAGCAAGAAGATGCAGTAGAAGGAATAAAAGAAGACATGACTGTTGAAGTCGAATTTTGAAGATTATCAATATACGTAATAGAATTTTCAAACGTGATTGGTTCTTTTTGGTTCAATTTTTAGTATGTAAATTGGAACATAATAATTATCTAGCTATGTATTTGCTCTTAATTATTTGGTTTTCTTTGTTACTCTCACAGAATAGCAGATTTATTTACCCAGCGGGGGTATTTACTTCCAGTTTCGAAAGTACAGCTATTCGGAACTTCTGCTCTAGGAGCTGTATCCATGTCTAGGAGGCCCGGAGGGAGTCAAACAGCCACAGCCTCAGACAATCTAACACATCTGAGTCTGATTGAACACAGCGCAGAATCACGGTGAAAATGCATACAAAAAAAAAGTGTGTACCTAGTGTGGTTTATACTGTGGCAGAATGCATGGCAGATGATAGTGTTCTGTGGATGATAGTTATATTTTTGATAGTTCGGTCATCGGTCGTCGTACGCACCACAGAGTACATTGTATATTGGTACGCACCGAGTACATGTCGTACGGTTTATTTTACAACTGTCAGTGGCCGGGTCAAGTTGTTGGTCCTGCAGGTGATCGATTTATTTTGTTGTAATAAATTTGGCTAAGTCAAAATACAACGAAATTCACTCCAAAAATTAGCCACTGCACGCTAGTTTGTTGCCAGATTTTGCGAGTTATTATTTTGAACTTCCCATCATGAAGCCACCGTACAAAATCGGTAAGTAACTTATCTTAGACCATATTGTTATTACGAAAGTATACAGAGAGTAAATTTAAGTCTTAAGTATTATTCGTTACAAAATAGCAAGCCTTTTTCATTTAAAATGCCGTACGTAGAATTTTATAGGTTATCTTAACCATGCGACTTCAGACTGTCCAAGACCGGCGCTACAGCTTTACTGCACTAATATTTGATAATATATTTTTAATCCAATTATCAGTATGTAATCATTGCAATCCTGATGAGATTGAAACCTTTTATCTTTAGTGTTTACATTACCTACATTGATTAAAATGTAAGCTTTGTCACTGTAGGTATGGTCAGCAATAAGAGTAAATTAGAACTGCTACTAAAAAATAAAAATTTAACAACTGAAAATTATTTGATTATGTGCTTTATAATTAACTTGTACTTCTCAATGTTTAGTACTTATTTATTTAATATAATATACATACTTTATTGTACACCTCTTATCAAGCACAGGAAAAACGCTTATAAAAATTAGTATACAATGGGCGGTCTTATCGCCCAGGGCAATCTCTAACAGACAACCTTTGGATGGACAGAACTAAAGCTTCGCAAAGGGTTCAAATATATTTTTCAATAATTAAGATGTTGAAAACTAGAGTGTTGATTAACTTTTATTGCTGACTGTACCCATGATCTGTGTAAAATTGCTAAGGAGGCCTAGGGTTGCTAGGCATCTGTATTTTTTGTCTGCCAAAATTACATATTGGCACTGTGTCTGGGTTTGGTTAAACTAATCTGTACCACATTTGGTAAAGGTAAAAACCCATGATTTTAAATCTTGAACTATTGGTTGACATCAGTCTACAAATAAACTACCAATTTGATTTGAAATGAATAACATACCTTATGAAGAAACAGAAGAACCTCTCAAAACATAGTTTTGAAAGGTACTTATTTTAAAATGATAATTTATATCTTGTGTTCATTAGTACCTATTGTATTTGTAGGTAAGTATTCAACAAAAAACATGTAACATAGGAGCTTATACCAGCTTCTGTGTATGTTTTTTTAGTCTATAGACTTATAAAAATTGTGCCAACCTCCTTTTTAGGGTTCTGTATCCAAAGGGTAACCAACGGAACCCTATTACTAAGCCTCTGCTGTCTGTCCGTCCATCTATCTGTCTGTCTGTCAGCAGGCTGTATCTCGAGAACCGAAATAGATAGCCACTATAATCATCATCTGTCTAGCCTATTCCTAACTATACAGCCCACTGACAGACCAAAAGACCGGCAGACAGCAAAGGATTCTGTTGATTACCCTTTGGGTACGGAACTTATTGAGAAATAATTTTGTACTAAACATACTCATAGGCATGTCAGATTACAAGGGGCACCTAATTAGACAGGGCCTGGATTACTGGGGTTCCAGGGTTACAGGGTGTATCAATGGCCTTACAATTGATCTGGTTTTTTTTTTAAGGAACATAATAATATTCCATTAAGTATATTAAATATTTTCAAATGAAAAAGCTATAAAAAGTTGAGTATGAGTCAGACACGAAACAAAATACTTTCCTTAGATTAATCAGCAGTTCAGTGAAATTGAATTGCAAAAATGTAAAACTGTACTATTGATATTATGTATTTTTTTTTTGTATTACAGCCGATGAGAAGTTGGCTGAACTTGGCCGCAAAGAGATCATGCTTGCAGAAAAGGAGATGCCAGGACTGATGGCCTGCCGCCGCAAGTACGCTCCGGCTAAAATCCTCAAAGGAGCTAGAATAGCTGGAAGTCTTCACATGACCGTGCAGACTGCAGTCCTCATTGAGACTCTTATAGAGCTTGGTGCTGAAGTAAGCTCATTTCCGCATTATAGCTATTGAAGTCAATTTGTTGGTTGATAGTAAAATTTTTGCATTCGCATCCTAATGCAACTACACGTAAAATGCGAACGCACTTACTTTTTTTGTTTAAGTAATGGATAAGTTGGATCTGGTTTTATAAGTGTTGTAAATCACTCTTAACTACGTAAAAATTACAATTTAAATGTTGGCGATTTCAAGTTAATTTTTTTATTAGAAAAAGTTTTCCAGCTTTGTTATGTGTGAACCTACTGACTTGGAGTAGGTAAGGTAACCCTGTCTTATTTTTATAGGAATATTAGTCGTACAATATTTTCCTGGACGCAAGTAATCTGTCATACTCATAGATAATACATCAAAAATATGACTTTAAATCCAGAATGAAGATCTAATCACTGATTGATAAAAATGATAAAATTATCGAAATATACATAAAATGTAGACATTGGTGTATTAAAATGTTACCTACATTTTTTATCAGCCCAAGTTGTTATTTGAGGAAATCAGATAAACCTCCTATCCAATATTATGTTACGATTTGATTTGCTTAGTAACGTTAGTGGAGCGTTAGAAAACCGCAGCGCAGACTACGAAAGAGAGCTATGCGATGCGATACCTAAAGTAATAAAATAATTTAATAAGAATAGGTATCATAGACTGATCATAGTCTTGCATTGTACCTATTCATATCTTTATAATATTATCTTTATTGACTGTCTATCTACTGACTGCCAAAAGAAAAATAGAAAAAACCGGCCACGCGCAGTGTAGGGTTCCGTAGTTGCAGCCGACTTCTCCAAGTACATTCTATAGGTTGGTCGACTCGACTATATATTATTATTAAAGTTAACTTGTAAAGCCTATTTAACAGTTTTAATTTCGTTGTACATAGGTATATATGCTACTACCATGATTTTTTTCTTCTCGAAAATTTTTTTATTTTACCACAGGCGTGATTAGTATTGTATAGGTACCCATACCAAATTCCAACTTTCTAGTGCTAAGCATCGCTGAGCTAAACCGTTGGCAGACAGGCAGACAGACGTACATGGCGAACTATAAGGGTTCCTTGTTGACTACGGAACCCTAAAACCTGGGCAATTCCGAGTTGGGTTAAACCTTGAGGAGAACCTTGAGACTTCAAGAGTACTCAATGTAATTAATGTCATACGAAAAAACACAAAATAAATAGTCATGTGTCGCTTACATCATAATAATATTTGATGGTTGTACAATGGTTCTTAGCTTTAAGCCTTTTTTACCACCTTTTAATTACATTGTGGAAAGCAAAAAAAAATATATAAATATGTAAAGGGCGTCATCGCTCAGCGACAAATCCCTTTAGAAAAACAAAGAAGGAATTACACTGTACAAACATAAGGACATCATTATTTACCTTAGAATAATAACTTAAATAATTAGGTATTGTAAGTTATTTACGTTGTACAGCTGCGCCATTTTCAAACACATGTAGGTATTTTATTTCTCATTGCGAAATTTTATTAGATCCGTATCTATGAGTGATTTTTACTTTCTCTTTAAAAAACTTACTTATATTAAGCTCTTTCTGTCGCGGCTCTCGACTCGAATTCCCAGTCACAACTTTTAGATTAGGTCTCTTACGTATGAAGTCATATAATTCGGTTCATATCAATATTAAGGACATGCTAATTTGTATGAAATACCGTGACGTGTAACGCTCTTACATTACGGCGATTACAAAGGGCATTTAGGTTTCAGTCTATTGTAACTAAGATGATAAGGTTTTATCTTATGACATGTGATCATTTTTACTGGCATTACATGTGATCCTATCATTATTACTGGTATTATTTTGCCATAATGCCTTCTCTAATGTAATTGTTATTGGGTACTAGCTTCTGCATACGGCTTCTCCAACATGTAAGTCGAAAATTTTCCCATATTATTGGGAATAAAAGTATCTTATTTCTGATCATGCTTTAATCGTGTGCCAGTTTTTAAAACTAAACAGTACTTAATTATTATCCGTTTGTTAAATAAAATTTAATTTTTGATTATTTGAAAACAAACTTTAAAAAAAAATGTAGACTACTGGTGTGGGGAACAGGGTCCAAGCTACACAAAGAAGTATTTCCTAGCATTATATTATTATTATTAACAACAAACATTGAGTAACATTGTGTTTGTATTACATATGGATATTGAAATGTGGCAAAGATTACATATCATTTGTTATCTTCTTTCTGTAAATACATGTAAGAATTGTGCTGATATTTATCATGATCTGTTGGCCTCTTTATCTTTAACCTCTGATCTGTTTTTAAACGTGTTTGTTACTATTATGAAATCATTTTTGCATTATTCATATTTCTTTTCAATTGCTAATTACCTACTACTAAGTACACTGTATTTAGAAGGTGTTTTGGGTTACTATATACTGAGATGTTTTGCGATCCTTCGTTTTGATGCAGTAGTTACATGCATAGGTTTTTATATAGAATAGGAGGACTTCGGTCTAGACCAAAACCTCTGCATGCACCAAAAACCAATAATAGCATTGACTGTTTAGCCATTACCGCTGACTTGACGTAATATCGTATGACTTGAGTTAGTGCTGAGGCAGACCGCAGAGGGTATCCACAGTACCTACTGCTCCATCGCGGTCGCGGCATAGGATATTCCCGGTCACAACGCTTTTTGTGTTTTTCCCAAACAATTTAACTACACGACGTTATTTAAGCTTCATTATTAAACAAAAATTCTCATTTTTACAGTAATAAACTAGCTTAGTATAACCATGGACATTTTCTTTTCACAGGTCCAATGGTCGAGCAGTAACATCTACAGTACACAAGACGAGGCTGCTGCGGCGTTGGTTGCAGTTGGAATACCTATCTATGCCTGGAAAGGAGAAACCGAAGAGGAATATGTTTGGTGCATTGAGCAGACATTAGTTTTCCAGGACGGAAAGGTAATAAAAGCGTGGGTTTTCCTTCGTTAACATTTTACTACCTTCTTCATTGAGGAAAATGGTGTTCGCCTTTTTTTCTTTATTATTGTTGTTATAAAATCAAGAAGCTTCTTATCTTTAGAAAGAATGTTAATAAAAACATTCTGTGCAGGTTTTATTCATAATTTAGCAGCGAATATAATAGACTAGTTGACCCGCGCAACTTCGTCTGCGTCACATTTTTTATTACTACTCCGCTCCTATTGGTCTTAGCGTAATTCTAATGATATATAGCCTATAGCCTTCCTCGATAAATGGGCTGTCTAACACTGAAATAATTTTTCAAATCGGTTCAGTAGTTTCTGAGATTAGCACGTTCAAGCAAACAAACAAACCCTTCAGCTTTATATATTAGTATAGATTTTCGATCGTAGACCGTTTAGCAATAACGCAGCGTTAAATGCGAATTTAATTAAATGAATTATATAAAGGAACGATGCAGAAGGTTCTTCGGTGCCTGCTTAAAAAGGAAAATTGTAGTAAATAATACAAGACGGTTTTCATTGATTCCCGTGAGCCTTTTTACTGCATGTTGCTGTGTGCTGGCTACGGAGGGGTGCCCTATGTTTCCGAGTTGTCGCGGGCGCTCTTTGTTCCGCTTAGTTCAAATATCAATTATACAAGATGATAATGAGATCAAAAGAGCGTTAAGTATATAGTATACTTATACCAAATAAGAATATACTAAATGTTCGAAAAAATTCCAATTTTTTTGGGTTCTGAACATCCAAAAACCGGCGAAGTGCGAGTCGGATCGCCCACTTTGTGAAGTTTTGTGAGGGTTCCGTACAAATTTGTAGCTACAAATTAAATACAGACTAAATTTTTTTATGGTTACAAATGTATAGTTTTCAGACTCTTCCCTATACTTGTAGTATAAAACGGTATTACTTGCCAAATTTCATAGATCTAGGTCAACGGGTAATAAATACCCTATACATTTTGATTCCCTTGACAGTGTCGAAATACACGTTTTTTGCAGCATAAACGACCGTATCTTTTTTTACGTTAACTTAGAAGTTTAATTTTTTCTCAGTGGCAAAGGGCCATAAACCTGAGTATGTGGTTTTAATTGCAACTCTATATCTCGACGCTTTCCCGATTTAAGCGGACTTGACAGACAGACGGACGGACAACAAAGTGATCCCTATAAGGGTTCCGTATTTTCTTTTAAAGTACGGAACCTTTATAGGATCACTCAGGTGTCCGTCTATCTGTCAAAGCTAGTGTTTTCCGGAACTACTAGACTGATGCTGTTGAAATTTTGTATACATATGGACTTCTGTGACCCAAACACGGACGCGTTACGCGTTAAGTAAGTGAACCCCATACGGGTTCACTTTTGGGGGTCAAACTAGAAAATAAAAACAAAAGTTTTTCAAACTGTATCGTGTGACATAGGTAGATACCAAATAAAATGCAGATAATAGTTCTATACCTAAAGATTGCAGGAAACCTATAAGAAGTCTGTAGTTTCTGTAGTGTTAAAATAACACGTTAAAAATGAAATTGGTTCGGAACCCTTTGCACGCGAGTCAGACTTGCACTTGGCTAGTTTTTGTCATGGATGTCTTTTTTATTATCTCGCTGAAAACGACTCCTTTAAATTCGTAACTCTGGCGAACACGTGAGCTTTCACCAACAAAGACCAATGAAGGGCCAAGTTTCCAATTTAACTATCACACTAAAACAATTGCAGACCAGACTACGAGAGTGTTGATTGGTCGCCAGTGTCAATGTCGCCAATGTCAAATCACAATTTTCTGGAAAGGCATGGAGATGTTATAATGTTCATTTGACAATTTATCGAGTTTAAAATCTCTCAACATATTTTGTAATCTTGCGTATTTTGCAATCATCTGGTGACAGCGATATTTAAAATCAGTCTCGGTTAGTATCTTGTTCGTTCTTTCTAAATACTTATATTGTTTTTTTTTTTTTGTTATTTCAGCCCTGTAACATGATCCTCGACGATGGTGGCGACTTGACAAAGCTGGTTCATAAGAAATTCCCACAATATTTGGAAGGCATTAAGGGCATTTCTGAAGAAACAACCACTGGCGTCCACAATTTGTATAAGATGTTCCGTGAAGGTACATTAAAGATTCCAGCTATCAATGTAAATGATGCAGTAACTAAGAGTAAATTCGACAATTTGTATGGCTGCAGAGAATCATTACTTGATGGAATTAAGAGGGCCACAGATATAATGGTCGCTGGCAAAGTCTGCGTGGTTGCGGGATACGGCGATGTGGGCAAAGGGTGCGCTCAAGCTTTTAAGGGATTCGGGGGCAGAGTCATTGTCACTGAAATCGATCCCATTAATGCTCTACAAGCCGCTATGGAGGGATTCCAGGTTACGACTATGGATGAAGCTGCTGAAGTGGGACAGATATTTGTGACCACTACTGGATGCCTGGACATCATTTGCAAGGAACACTTCTTGAAAATGAAGGATGATGCAATTGTTTGCAACATTGGTCACTTTGACTGCGAAGTAGATGTTGCCTGGTTGGAAAACAATGCTAAAAAAGTTAACATTAAGGCACAGGTCGACCGCTATGAGCTTGACAACGGCAATCATATTATTGTATTGGCCGCTGGACGACTAGTTAACTTAGGATGTGCCACAGGACATTCGTCATTCGTTATGTCAAACTCTTTCACTAACCAAGTGTTGGCTCAAATTGAACTTTGGACCAGACATAATGTTTACCCTGTTGGCGTTCACACATTACCTAAGAAATTAGATGAAGAAGTAGCTGCTTTACATTTGGACCACCTTGGCGTTAAACTAACTAAGCTGACACCGAAACAAGCTAAATATATTGGCGTCCCAATTGAAGGACCATACAAGCCAGACCATTATAGATACTAAATTGAGTGTATGTGTGACCACTGCTGTCTCTCACACTTTTTCTATAAGCTTAACTATGTTTGATCATAAGAATTTCCTAACCGTTAAATAATTAAAATACATCAAAGCCAGTTGTTTAATTTTTGCAATAAGTATCTACGTTACAAATAAAACTCCTTCACTGTAACTATTTTGTTTTTTTTTTAAGAAACTAATTTTGTGTATTCAAGAGAAATTAAGTGTCTGAGCGAACTTTCGGGTAACAGTTTCATGTGCATCAGAATGGCGGGTGTATGACTACAAATAGTCATGCTTTATGCGTGATAGCACGGTAAACTGCTTGCGCGATGAAGGATTTCGACGTAATAGTTCGCTGCTAGTTGGATAGATGGCGACGCAGTTCTTTTTGTTGCGATGTTGATTTGCTCCGTTTCATGTGGCGGCATTGATGCCGCTACATCACTCAGGCCTTAGTGCCTGGGTGACTCAAGGAGTGCAGGCTAAGGAATATTGTGCTGCGCAACTTCTTGGGCACAAAAGGTCTTGGTGTTGGGGTGCTGACATCGCAGTACAGCTGCGTCTGAGATCCTGGTACGCTAATTTGTTTAAAGCGTAACGCGTTTTCTCTGGTTAGCAGTTGTTTCAGCTCCTGGTCCTCCAGTTGCGCTGCGGCGATCTTTTCAGCGGGCACAGGTTGAGTAGTCTCCTCAACGCGCGAGAGGGTATCCGCCACGACATTGTTCTTACCGGGTACATGCCGGATGTCCGTTGTGAACTGGGCTATGAGATCGAGGTGACGGTTTTCCTCCCCTTTCGCGCCACTTCCTGCGGATTCTACAGTAACTACGGGAGTCCTCAAAAATGCGCGATTCGCGATCTCCTTTATTGCTCGTATCTGGTTTGTACTTCGTTGGTAGTTTTTTTTTAAAACGTTCCCATTCCACCTCTTCCTTCTTCTTCCACCTGGCGTTAATCCCGACCATTGCCAGGGTCCGCCTTCCTACTGAGCTTCCTCCACTTTGCTCGATCTTGAATATCCTTCTCAGTCAGGCCATTTGCTCTCATGTCGGACTTGACGACGTCCAGCCAGCGCTTGCGAGGGCGACCACGGGACCTAACCCCAAGGACAGCCATATTCATGCATCTTCGACCAACGTACAGGGCGGCGCATGATGTGGCCATAACATCTCACACTCTTGCAGTTTTTCCCCCACGTCACGGACCCCAAGACTACCTCGGATGAAAGAGTTGCGTATGCGATCAGATCGCGTTACGCAGCTCATCCATCTCAGCATCTTCATCTCCGTGACGCGAAGCTCCTGGGTGTGTCTGCTTAGTGCTGGCTAACACTCGCCGCCGTACAGTAGGACAGGCCGTATGATGCATTTATATATCTGCTTCGGAGGCATTTTGCGGTCGCATACAACGCCCGTTACCTCGCGCCACTTCGCCCAAGCCGCGCCTATACGTGTTTGAACATCGTCGTCCACGTTGCCAGACTCGTGCTATACAGTCGAAGGCCTTCTGCAGGTCTAAAAAGGCCATAAATGCAAAGCTCTCCTTCTCTTTGTGTTGTAAGCCTCAGCTAGAGTCCGTAAAGCCTCGTATCCACTAGGCAACATTTGTCGCGCAACACGTGACGCTCAACATGATCAGCTAGGTTGCACAACAACGCGCGACGTTGCCAGCAGGCGCGCAACATTGATAATATTACTGAACAAAAGTTCCTCGCTGCCGTTCAACATGATGAGCAATCTGTTGCGCATCATGTCGCGCGTCAAATGTTGCCTAGTGGATACGAGGCTTAAGGCGAACATTGCGTCTATGGTGCTGTTACCCGCCCGGAAGCCATATTGACACTCAGAGACAGTGCACCCGTTACGGAGCCGTGTGTCAATGATGCGCTCGAAGAGCTTCATGGTGCGGAGTACTACAATCCTGTACGCTACCTTTGCCTTTGTAAACAGGGATAATCAAGCTAAATCGCCACTGGTTCGGCATTTCCTTGGTGATCAGGAAGCGGTTAAAAAGATCCGTCAGAAGGTTCACACCATGTGGGCCCATCGCCTTCCACACTTCAATTGGCACATTGTCAGGCCCGACCGCTATCCGGTTCTTCATGTGGCGAAGAGCGATGTGTGTGATGTGTGTGTGTGTGTGTGTGTGAGAGAGTATTCTATTCTATTCTAAGAGCAATGCGGGTTTCGTCGGGGGAAATAAGTCCAAGATTAGGAGGCGGTGCGGGAGGAAGGTTATGGGGATGCTGTTTATTAGACAGCTCCGCGAAGTATGTACACCATCTCTCCTTAACAGAGGGGGCATCGTAGAGCAGCTTACTATGGGCGTCCCTTACACAGAGATATTTGCTAATTCTCCCGGGCACGCTCCAGCTTAAAATAAGCTTTTGCCCCTCCGCAGTTTCCAGCTTGTCGTATAAGGGCGACAGACTGTTGCTGCGGGCTCTGGCTACAGCTTTTTTGCAAGCGCGCTTAGCCGCTCCATATGCCTCCCTGTCATCCGGAGAGTTGGACCATAGTATAAAGAGAACCCAGTAGGTTATCTTCATACAAACGCACCGCGCGCGGCTTGTATGTGTGCGCCATAGTATCTATGCATCGACGCACGCACACTTTGTGTTAGCCCCGACTGGCGCACTGAGAAACGGGTCGAGATTTTGTTAAAGTGTGCGTGCGTCGATGCATAGATACTATGGCGCACACATACAAGCCGCGCGCGGTGCGTTTGTATGAAGATAACCTACTTCCCTTCTCTTTATACTATGGTTGGACCCTTGCCACTGTTTAAATAAACCCTTCTTCTTCCGAGTCGCCTCCTGCACCCCGTCATCCCACCACCACGTCTCCTTGTCTATGGTGCGGCCACCACGAGAAGTGCCAAAGACGCGCTTACCCGCAGCGGTGATTGCTGAATGGATCCTACTCAAGATCTTTTGAGCAGACTCATGCGGAGCACTGATCTCGAGATGCTCGACCTCCGCGCGTTAACTAGGCACCACCACGGTACGTAATAAGTTGCTGGGGCTTCTTCTGAAAGAATGTGTTCGCGATGGCTAGGTCAGACACAGCGCAGGTCCTGAGTATACTGACTCCCTCTGCATTTAGTTGGCCGTAACCAAAATCACCGTGAACACGTCCGTACTCTCCAGCAAACTGACCTACAATACGTGACCGTTGAGATCCCCCCCAACCAAAACACCTTCGGAATTCGGAATAGCGCGTAATATGTCCTCGAACTCATCCCAGAAGGCCTCCTTTTCAGACTCCCAGCAACCAGTTTGAGGAGCATAGGCGCTGATTAGGTTCGTTACCGACCCTTCGAACAGCACCGTAACTCGCATCAACCGGTCGCTGCATCGGTCTACTTCAAGGAGTCCATCCTGAAGGTCCTTAGACAGCACCACGGCCACTCCGCCCCTGCCCGCTGGTGATCCGGTGTACACTAGCCGGTACCCCTGCCCGATATCACGTGACATACGCTTCCAGCGCGTCTCCTGAAGGATGGCGCACTGGACCCGACGCTTCGCAAGTACGTCCGCGAGTTCTCTGCAACGTCCGGTTAGGGAGCCAATGTTCCAGGTGGCAAAGCGGAACTTCCTTTTGGGTACTAATTTCTTTAGCCGTGCCCGTACTTGACACGGTAGCCCTAGCCCACTTATCGCAGGTTTAGGGCGATGTGCCTGCGCGTCGTTGTGCGGCGACGCCCTAGAGCGAGTTCCCTTACCTGACTTGTCCCTGTCCATATTATTACATGACTGAAGTTGGTTTTACGTGGGGCGACCAGCCCTCTGACCCCCACAACCCTACGATAGGGAAACCAAGTTCGCCAAAGCCTCGTCCGTTGGACAGCAGGGTGCACCGCTAGCAGGTAAGGTTGGCTTGGGTCCTTAAGATGGTAACGGACCCCATACACCCCAATGCGACAATGACAATGCGAAAAAGCGATAATGTATGTACCTAAATGAGCCTAAGGCAAGGTCCGGATTACTATTGTAAGTTTAGAATTTACCCTTTGTTTTGCATCTACAGAAGCATAATGACTTTTACTTACTAATACATGGTGCCATTTTAGTCATCTTACAGTTAAAGGCACCGTGTATTTTTTGCCATCTTAAATTAATTCTTAAAAAACCGGTCAAGAACGAGTCGGACACGCGCCCCGAGGGTTCCGTACCACCATATAAAATATGAAATGTTTTAAATTTTCATCAGCGATGCCTCTATTCGTCAGAGAATTATATTATATTAGAAAAATATAATACTGCAGTGTATATTGCGGTTTTAGATTAGAGCCATCTTTTGTCCTTTGATGATTTCTGAGAAAGTGTGCTATTTTAGAGACATCTAATTATTTTTTCTGTAATCTTTACATAGACTTATATCACATAAATTTCAGATTTTTCTCTATGCAAACTTCGGAGATAAGGATAAAAAAATACCTTCCCCCCCGGAAGGTATTTTTTTCGATTTTTCGTCAAAAGTCGAAAACCAAGCGGCTAGCGTTCATAAATATGATACCCCACAAGACATGCTCTAGTAACCCCACTGAATTTTTGAGATATCCTTTCAGTCGCTGTTGCAAAAAAAAAGTCGCATTTTATTTTTTTTCTATTTGCAAAATACACTAGTACAAACGTCTAAAAATATTCCAAATTTCAAGCTTATGGCATTAGTAGTTCTTGAGATTTCAAGCTGTGACAGACTTAGTCACACAATAAGGGTTCCTTTTTACCATTTTGGTACGGAACCCTAAAAAACAAAACTTAATCGCGCCGAAAGCTACATTCAGGCCTATTACAATTTGACTGTGTTTTTTGCGTAAAATGTAGTGACCGATCGAAATTCCGGTGTCGGTTTCGCCCAGTTTCGGCCCCGCCGAAATTCGAGTGTTCGTGAATTTTCGTGCGATGTTCGGTAAACTTCGCAGCTAACTCGTGCTCGCCGCGGCGAATTACGTGCTATATCCTTATTTTTAATATTATTTCTCACCCAATAAGATTAATTAAATTCTATGATTATATTGAGCCCTTGTGTGTGTTTTGTTGTGTGTGTTGGCCCTTTATTTTGTTTGACTAATAGGAGGATATAGCTCGCGAGAATTACGTAAATCATCTCGCCTTGTTATTTTCCGTTTACCGCGCATTTTTTATAATTTTTATATTACTTATATTTATATTTTATATTATTTAAATTTGTTTACCCCAATAAAATTTACCTAATTAAGACTGAATGCAATAGGCACAAAGCCTATTGGATATTAATTCTTAACAATAATATTAACATTACCTATGTGATATTATTTATTAGGTCTTGTATTCATGAAATAAGAAAATATATTTGTTAAGACTTTAATGATTGTTTTTAGGGTTCCGAACAAAAAACGGAACCCTTGTAGTTTCACTCATGTGTCTGTCTGTCTGTCCGTCTGTCACAGCCCATTTTCTCCATACCCACTAGACCTATTCTGTTAAAATTGGGCACACATGAATTTTTGTGACCCAAAGTTTGACTCCCAAAAGTGACGCCCATATTAATAATTTAATGATTTTCGTAACGCTTCCGTGTTCCGCTCAAGGTCCATATGTGTACCAAATTTCAACAGAATCAGTCCAGTGGATGCGGAGAAAACTCGCTGTGGCAGACGGACAGACAGACACTCGAGTGATCCGAGGGTTCCGTTTTTTGTTCGGAACCATAAAAATATAGGTTTTATTAATATTTGTACGAAGAAGCGCTTAATAATTTAGAAAGGCAAACAATTCTTTTTAACCGACTTCTTCAAAAAGGAGGAGGTTCTGTTTGGCTGTATGTATTTTTTTATGTATGTTCACCGATTTCTCCGCCAACTGTGGACCGATTTAAAAACGTTATTTTATTATTCGAAAGCCTATACTCCTGGGGTGGTCCCATTGTCACCAAGTTAGGATCTGATGATGGGATCCCATGAAAATCGCGGAAAATCCCCAAATTTTATAGGCACATACAATGTTTCCATTTAACGCTTTAATTTATTGCCGAAATTGCGTTTTTAAACCGACAGTTTAAAGGTTCACGCGAAAACGAACGATGACGTCACTCGTGTCTCTCACTAGTCAAGAGCTGTCTAACTCAAACACATAAGGTTGCCTTTTCGTTGGCATAGTAGCAGAGACGTCACTAAACGCTGATTGTTGTTTTTATATACGTTCCGTTTCACGTTACTTTAATTCATTACTTTTGTTAAAAATCGATAATAATCAAAATAAAAAGGTTGCCTTTATTTTATACTTTTTAACCGACTTCTTCAAAAAGGAGGAGGTTCTACGTTCGGCTGTATGTATCTTTTTTTTTTATGTATGTTCACCGATTTCCCCGCCTATTCTGGACCGATCTTAAAAATTATTTTTATATTCGAAAACCTATACTCCTGAGGTGGTCCCATTGTCACCAAGTCGGTCGGTCGGTCGGTCTGATGATGGGATCCCATGAAAATCGAGGGAAACCCTCAAATTTTATAAGCACATACACTGTTTTTCATAAACTTTCTAACGCAATTCAGATATTTGTGCCTGGTAATCATCATCTCATGTTGCTGAGCTGATGATGGAAGGTATAAGTCAGGATCTGATGATGGGATCCCATGAAAGATGATTCTGTTTTGTTTGGAAGAGTATTTTCCCAGACTGATCCCATTTTAATTTGGTGTAGATCTGATGAAGAACTTCGGAGGTAGGCAACGGAACTCTTCAATCAATGATATCAAATGGATCGGGATTTCTGAAATCGCATGTCTGTTGATTGTTTACACCAGTTCATAACATAACATCACGCCGGTTTTCTATGTTTGTGGTTAACTTTATAGCGTTTTGTTTTTGGAAGTCGGTTTTATTGTTTTTACTACAGCAAGCGTCTTGTTCAAATCTTGCAGGTGTTATATATAAAAATTTTTAGCACTTTATTTTTGGTTACCCACATTAATTATTTAAGTAAATTTGAATTTGTTTGATACCGGAAGTTGTTTCGGTTGTGATTAAAATCATAGAATCATTGTTAAAACTACTGTTACACAATTTATTTATTATATTTATAATTATACTTCTGATATCATTATATAAGTGTTAATTAAATTGTACTGGTTTATTTAAAGTAAATACTTGCCATTTATTAATCTTTATAAATATAAATTAAAAGTGGTCATAAATGAACATTCAGTCAAAAAAGTATCGGGAATGGATGATTTGTTTATGGTTCCAAATTCAAATTTTTGTTTTTTTGTAGTTGTTAGATTGGCACAACTGTTTTCCATTTTGGCGCGGAGTTTGAGTTGCATCTGTTATTTATATTAAATACAGTGCTGGTTTTAGTAATATCATATATAGTGTGTATTGCGAATTTCATAATGGACAAAAATATCGAACAAAGAGTTTGTCTTAAATTTTGCATCGCCAATGGAATTTCGTGTTCGGAGTCACTGAAAATGTTACAGAAGGCTTACGGTGAATCGACTTTATCAAAAACTCGTGCTTATGAGTGGTTCAAAGCGTTCAAAAGCGGTCGAGATGTGATGGAAGATTTGCCTCGCTCTGGTAAGCCGTCAACGTCTGCAACTGAAGTTAACATCGCAAAAGTGAAGGAAATAGTGACTGAAAATCCCCATTCAACTCTGAGAGAGATAGCCGCCGAACTTTCTGTATCTCACGAGTCGATCCGTACCATTTTAACTAATCATTTGGGTATGAAACATGTTGCTGCTCGGCTAGTCCCAAAAGATCTGAATTTTCTCCAAAAACTCAATCGCATGAAAGTCGCTGAGGACATGCTAGAACGAGTCAGTTCGGACCCAACATTCATGAAACGCATTGTTACTGGTGACGAGACGTAGGTTTACGAGTTTGACATGCAAACTAGTCAACAAGCTTCGGAGTGGCGCCTTCCAACTGAACCGAAACCGAAAACACCACGCCAAAGTCAATCAAAAGTCAAAGTCATGTTGACTGTTTTCTTTGACTATCGCGGTGTTGTGCACTCTGAATTCTAACCGGAAGGTCTAATGGTAAATAAAGAATATTATTTGAGCGTTATGCGGCGTTTAAGGCCTCGTTTCTGGAGACGCGTGGCTTCGAGCGTCGCGTGCGGAGGCGCGTCCCGCACTAAATTCAAACTTACGGCGTTGTATGAGAGCGTTTACGGAGAGGCGTTTTTACACGCGTTTGTTTGAAATGTAGCATTATTTGCGGATGACGACGCCGCGTCGCACGGGGCGTCGGACGCAGCGCCGCACGCGGCGTTGGTCGCAGCGTCGTACGCGGCGTCGGTCGCAGCGTCGTGCGCAGCGCCAGTTTTCTTGAGTCCTGGGCAGTCTTGTTCGAATAGTAACAACGAACAAACGTGTAAATACGTGTAAACGTGTAAATGTGTGTGTAAATGCCGCGTCCACCGCCGCGTCCGCAGCTACACTTCACGCGACGCGCCATGACCCTCGGCTCCATGAACGAATTCGTACTTAATCATATGTTTGTTTTTGTGCGTGTGAAGACGCGGACCGCTGCACGCGCCGTCTCTTTGTGAACGCAAAAAACGTCCAACGCAACGCTAGACGCCACACTGCACGCGACGCGCGAAGCCACGCGTCTCCGTAAACGAGGCCTTAGAGATCAAATTCGACGAAAAAGGCCAGATTTGTGGAAAGAAAATTCTTGGATTTTGCACCACGACAATGCGCCTTCGCACAAGGCTATCATTGTGAACGAATTTTTAACCAAACACTCAACAAATACCATCCAGCAACCACCATATTCACCAGATATGGCTCTTGCTGACTTTTTTCTTTTTCCTAAACTCAAATTACCACTTCGTGGCACCCGTTTTCAATCGATAGAAGACATAAAGGAGAATTCGCGGCGAGAACTGAACTCAATTCCGGAAGCAGCGTTTAAAAAATATTTTGATGAATGGATTATTCGTTGGCGCAAGTGTATCGTTTCTAAAGGAGCATACTTTGAAGGTGATAAAATAAATTTGGATGAATAACAGACATTTTGTGTATTATTTATTTAATGAACTAAATTAAATGTTTGATGCACCTCAAGATCATCAGAGTTACCAAAGAAATAGTCGAATTTATTCTTTACAGAAAGGAACAGTGCTTGTTTAGTAATTTTGTTGTCAAAAAGGTAATTATTTCACTAACCAGTGGATCGGTAGATGATGGTAAATCGGACTTACTGGAAAAATACTTTTTGTATTGCAGAAACGCATTTTCTGCTCATATAGTGGCACAGTAACTTTCTTCCTCACCCCCCAAACCCCCACCAAACGTTTATCCTCCTCATTATCACCAAACGTAAATCAGAAACCACAGACGGACGTAAGCACTAAACTTCACTATTGCAATATTTTGCTTTTGATGTAGGTACCTACTTAGCAAATAAGTTAAAACAGTTTTTAACGAATATTAGACCCAGCTATTAAACATATTGTACTAGTAAATATTGTTTTGAGGGTAGGTACGTTTTATAAAACTACTCACCAAACATCATTATAATAAGTCGATGAACACCAGCAAGATTTGAACAAGACGCTCGCTGTAGTAAAAAAAAAACTCTTGCCTTTCTAAATTGTTAGGCGCTTCTTCGTACAAATATTATTTTTTTACCTAATCGATGTACGAAGCTCTAACTCAAATTCGTGAAAGTAGCAGTAAGCAATTATTGATACAATAAATTTTATAAATTCTGCGTCCTTTATGCTGAACACGGAGGCCACCATCCATCCTGTCGAGAATGGCTGGTAAAAAAAATATTCATATTTCGCTGAATGTACCATATGTAGCAATTATTGAACAAATGTAGCAAATATAAGCAATTGGGTAGAAATTCTTGAATATGCTTTCAGAGCCGCTTGCCCTAGGCAACCAGCCATTCTGACGCTCAAAAAAAAGGTCCTATTCAAATCCATAAAAAATCTACTTAAAACGCTCAGAATGAACTGTAAATATTTTCTTCATCATCATCACCATAGCAGCCGAAAGACGTCCACTGCTGGACATAGGGATGGGATCCCCCTGATGAGTCAACAATTTTGTGATAGAGCTCTTAAGTGGGCCGTCTTTGTAAGACAACTTCTATGGCACCGTGTGTTTGACTGGTAAGTGGTGAACTTTTCTTTCAATAGCTCACAGCTGTATTGAGAAAATAGACAAAATTAAATCTTATCCAAAGCAATAGGTTTTATTTAGCAAAATCAGAAATCAATTTAACTTCTAAATTGTTTAATCACCATAGAACAGTTTACAGGGTAGCAGATAGTCATAGTCAAAACAAATGAAAATATACGCCATAACACAAAAACTAATTGATTTTAGATTCGCGCAGGAAAAGTGGGTGGTATTCATTGACTCGATGCCTATGATTCTAATTCAGAACCTTTCATGGCATGGCACTAGTCCTCACATATTCTCCTATCATACTTAAATATAAGTACATACGTAACATGTATGACATTTGGACTTTTTAAATATATTTTTACATTTAGTTAGGTATTCAGATTGTTTTTTTTTCAATTATAAATATGGTATTATTTGAAACAAGTAAACGGTAGTAATGACATACATCACGTAATAAATTCTTGCATAATTCGCGCAAACATCATTCCTATCAGTGATGCTCACAGACTAGCATACACTCAACACGTCAATTGAAATAAAAAACAAAGTTTAGGTATTACGAAATTTTAACACACCTAAATCTTAAACCTGAAGAGTAAGTATAAAAAGGAATTCTATCAGGTTAACGGAACGAATAGATTAAAAATATTAGTCACGACTTCACGAGTAATATGGACTGACATCGATAACAAAGAATTTAGGTTTAGTTCACGAACACGTCGAAGGCACTGATAGTTTAAACGAAAGTTAGATCGACGAACTAACGGAAATAAATATTTCAATAGTTAAAAAGTAATTGCGTGGCGACATATTTATCTACTATTATCAATGCCCTAAGCTCTTGCGACACGCGAATTTAGGTTTTGAACTAGTCGACATGGAGTAAGGCCTCATAGGACCACAATCTGAAAGTTGCCAACATGTGTGTTAACCAGAAACAATATAACAATTTTGACGTTAAGTGTCCGCGATAAGAAATAAAAATTAACAATATATTGAAATGACAACAGAATTTCAGAACTAAGATCATAGACATTAACAATATGAATAATTCAATTTAAAACGTAAACACGAAACAACGGTATACAAAGAGTGAATTTTGCTAACGAAATGCATAAATGAGATAGCAAATAATATAACACATGTTTTAGCAATAGGTGCGATTGGTCTTTCGTCTTTTGAATTTACTTTCAGGGCATTTTGCCATTTCGGAATATCTTAAGGAAAAAAAAACGCTTTAATTACATATGTACAATAATGTGATATTGAGATCAGAAGGCAAAGACACTTTTCATTCATCACAAAGAAAGATTTTGATTTAAGATTTGAACCATTTGAGTTGTTAGATTTAGTTATATTATAATTCAGCGCAATTTTGTTTTGTTGCTATTTAGATGATAGCACAGTCGATCGCAGGTTACACACTTGAACCACGGGGTTTCAATAGTCAAGATGCTAGCTTTTCAATATGCATTTATTCATCAAGTTAGATTACATCGTTTATTTATTTTATCTATGGGCCTTAGTTAAGATTATTACACAATTACTATTATTTGACTGGTTCCGTTACTGCTAATGTGCGGCCGGCCGACTGTACTATCAATATTTATTATAGTTTACGGTTGTAATATCAAATACAAATTTTATATTGAAGGTAAAACCCCGCTTAAACTATTTTATCGGAAATGTAATGATTAAATCTATCTTCTTATGTATAATAGAGTTATGCGTGGTCTTGAGAACCTCCTCCGTTTTTTCATCGGTTAAAAATGAATCCCGCTGGAACGATTTCGCCAATTCTTTTTGTTGTTTGTTATTGTTATTGTCAGGAGAAGGTTCACATGAAAAAAGAATTAGAAAGTTGCGGGGTCGGCAGATAGGTAGCCAGATGGGAAGAGCGACATCGCGGGGGACAGCTAGTATTTAATTAAACTCGATCGTTATCCTTATTACAGCACATTAGCACAAAGCGCTATTGGTCCACCATACTATTCGTAAGGTGCGGAAACCTCGTGATGTGGTCGAGTTGTTGAGGAATTTAAATTTTACCCATGGCATTTTTAGTGGAATTTGTAACCAAATATAAGGTTGTGGGCTATGTTTTAAAGTTTGTACTGTTTTTTTGTCACTTACTAGAGAAAAAAAAAAAAAACATGAAGTTGATTTTTGTAGTGGTTGGTTCGTGGCAAAACGGTTTTAGCGGGTTCTGATATTAGAGGCTTCAATCAATTGTATTAATGGTTTATTGTTGTTTGGCAACAATAGATATGGGAGCTATTGGTCATCGCTTTGTTCAAACGTCACTACGCGAAGCCATATTTTATTATTAACCCGAATTGCGATGAATAAAAAAGAATCGTCGCCAATATGGCGTCCTTCAGTCTCTAGTAACGTCGACGGAATCTTAAACATACATTAATATACCGAATTTTCATTATGATCGACAATGCCTAAGTTTATAAAATATCTGAGATAATCATGCACGCATCTACACATGCATTCTTACCCATTCATAAAATTCTTTCATACATCTTACAAAACATAATAATAATTTATAAAATTCATAATCCCTTGCACATGTGCATGCCTAAAGTAACATACGTCAACTATCATACATCCCTTCCAAACGATCACTTTATCTCACATAAGTAAAGATACCACAGCCACTGTCTGTATTTATAATACCAAATAGGAAAAATGCTTCAACTTTAAGATAATTATGGAAAGATTATGGTCAGGCATACATTAAACAGTTTCAATAATGCTACGCTAAGTGCATCGTTTGGGGCCAAAAATCACTTGGTGATTTGAAGAAAAGCCATAACCAAAACAGCACTTTTTTTACATGCAAAAAAACTGGTAAATATTAATTACAAACATTTCACTTGCATATAAACATTTATCCACTTCGAATTTGTTATTGTTATAATGGTTTTAATAAAATTCATAGACTGTTTTGTCATGGTAATATGCTCTGTAAAATAAACACAGCAATGGTTCCAAATATTACTATGCTACAATAATGGTAACAGTTACTAAAGCAGACAAATATTTATGTAATATCATAGATAATGTAATAATATTTATTTATAAAAAGGCCAGCTTGTTAGCCCATGAAAAACAAAATATCTACTATATTATAATAGTTGAAGATAGTTTAAAACAATACAGGCCTCTAAACAAATGCACCTAACGACTTATTAATACAGACATAATATGCCTGCCAGCACAGTTGAGTTTACCAGCAGTAAGTTTTCTGAAACTGCGTTGCATCACTGCGGCAGCGAATAGTTTCAAATCTGAAATGAAAAAGAAAATAATTTAAGACTATTTTATTTCTATTAACTTACTTATATTTTTTCGTTTATGATATTCAAATATATAGATGATATTCAGACTTGGGTAAAGGGAAAACGAAAGCTATATGAGATTTCGAAACATTGATTTAGTACATAAAAAAAAAAAAAATCTCATTGACTACAAGCTTACTAGAAGGTATAAAGGTACGTTCTGTTTGCACATACCAGCTAGTGAGAGGCGTCTGATGCTTGAGCTTGCGGATCTCCTTGGTGGCCCAGTTGGCCAGCGCCTTGGTGCGCGGCGTGCGCGAGCGGCGCGCCGCCTGCAGCAGGTCCAGCAGCGGCCGCGTCTCCAGCAGCGGCAGCACGCGCTGCCCGAACACCGTGCACAGGTCGCCCGTGAGCCCCGCGATCACCGACATGTGCCCGTCCGTGCGCTCGGGCTCGCACGCCACTTGCATCATGAACGTCACGATGGCCGGCACGTGCGGCTCCACCAGCGTTACGTCCGAACGCACCTGCCGTATTGCACACGTTTATACATCTGTTCAGCAATATGCCCTTTGCATCATAAATTAATTGAAAAGTTACGAACCTCGCCCGTTGATCCTTTCAAGCCTTGAATAATGCCAGTGTAAGCCTCCAGCACGCTTTCGCGGAGTTCACCTAAATATTCGACCATGTCGTAATCGTTACGATCTACTTGAGCATTGCTTGCCTGTAACATAAAATATTTGATGTAAATAAAAGATACAGAGTGATTATGTGCTTTTTTATAGTTCATTATTGAGTTTATTACCTGCAACAACATCTGCATCACAACATCAAAGTATTTAGCAAAATCAGGACCAATGCTAAGGGCAATATCACCAAACACAGACAAAATCTGTGGTTTAACAGAACGATGAATTGAGGGATCACCAAGATTTTCTAGTAGCAGGACTATGATTTCATCACAATAGGGTAGCACCTGTAACAATATTATTTTATTTTGTTATTACACTATCATTTCTCATGGCCTATCCCACAGGAATGATTAGTTACTATAAATGTTTTATCTCAGCTACTACTTGTCAGCTCTTTTACAGTAAGCATTTATCAGGAGACTCATCATCTTCCTGCTCTTATCCCATGTTCCTTGGGGTTGGCACACACACGAAACACATTTTTTTTCTTCTATTCTGTCTTATTATCACTAACTCCCTTTTCATTCATATTACTCCTCACACAATCCATCCATCTTTTCTTTTGTCACCCTCTCCATCCACCACATTTACATTCATAACTCTTATAGTTACATGCGCTTCATCCCTCCTCCTTTTCACTTTCAACTTTTTCGTCACAGGCGCCACTTTTAATGTACTCGTTTCTGACTTTATCTATTCATTATTAGACTAAATGGAAAAAAGAAATGTATAATCAATTAACTTACTTTGCTTTTCAATGCACGACAAATATCACCAGTGAGTCCAACAGCTGCTATGCATACTTGATATTCCTGATGATTTTTAAGTCCAACATAAAGATATCTCTTGAATGCATCCATATACTTCAAGAAACTTTCTCCTAAGACCTCAACAAGAGTTGAGACTGCCATAAGAGCATCTTCTTGAACACCACCAGCTTTTCCCGCATTGCCAGCGAACATCGTCAATAAGGCAGTCATAATAGCATCTGATATTTGAGGTGCGTCTGCTGGAGTTACCTTACGAAGTACCGATTGCAGGGTTGCACACAATAGACTTTGGAGATCATTGAATTGGGATCTATCAGCCTGACTTGAAATGTGATTCTCCATCTGCAAAACTTGTTGAAGCCTCTCCAAAATCACCATAGTTGTTTTTTGCACAGTAACATAACAATCAGTAGGAGAGTTTTTAACCATTTCCATGAGAGCTTCATATGCCGCTGATCTTAAATTATGTTGTGCAGCATCCTGGCGATCTGTTGTTTCAAGAAGCCTTTGAACAATAAAATCAAAGTATTTTGACATACAATAGGTTTGAGGTTGATTGGAATCTCCACAATCGGCAGCTTCGTAAGCAGCTTCTGCAAGGCCTGTGAATGCCCAGCAAACATTAGCAGCTACACGTGGTTCAGCCTTTAATCCATTAACAAGACTTTCTAAGAGTGGTTTCAGATATGTTTCGTTTATAGCTGCTTCAGGAACAATTTCACAAATCCTTCCAAAAGTCCAGGCGGCTGTGTCTCGCACAGCAACACTGGTATCATACATGGCTTCAATCAAGGTTGGCATAGCTTTCTCCACTAGTGGCTTCAGAGTATTTGCTTCCAGTCCACCAAGAATAGAACCAAATGCCATCAAAGCAGCCTCCCTGTATCTCCAATTTTCATTCTTAATATTTGAATTAATGAAAGGTAATACATGAGGAACCACTTCATCTTCACAGCAGTTTGACAAAAGCATAAGACAAACAGATGCAGCTTTAGAGGGATTCCATTCCAACTCATCTTCAGTGTCATCTTGTTTAGTTAGTTTCTGCATGAGAACAGGTGCAAGGTATTGCAATGCTCCTCGGGCGTAGAATCTAGATGTACGCGCTGGAGGCCTTCCTGTAAATAGAAACAGTGACACATGAAATATCTGTTTACAAAAGATCAACACAATGCAGATGCGCTATAGTAACATAAAAGTTATCACCATACCTGCATCAGCTGCTTCAACTTCTTCAATAGCAAGGTCAATTTCTTCATCACTAACATTAGACCAGAATTCAATGCCTTGAAGAGAAATTTCGTCCACATCAGACTTCATTGCTTCTAAAGTGATGGGGAATAGTGCTTGGCCCATGTAAGGTTCCATGTATTGATAGTACAAAGAGAGAATTTTAACCTGAAATTAGGAACAAACAATTTTATAACTTTAACTGCAACCACTAATCAAATAATCCATAAAATATTAATGTAATATTACAAGAATTTACTGAAATGATACTAACTAAGCACTGGAGAGCTGCAACACTGATCCTCATATCACTGGACTGTGTAGCTTCACACACAACTTCCATTATAAAATTCCTTTCATTTTCTTTATCAAAATTAGCTTTAGTAAATTCCAATGAGTTAAGTAAAGCTTGAGTGGCAGCAAGCCGGACGTGGTTGCTTGTTTCAATAGATCTCATGCCATGAATGATAGCAGTTAGAATTGGGTTACTCTGTTCTGTTAACACTTCAGCATCAATTTCTTGGCAGATGTAACCTGAATAAGAATAGAAAAATATCTGATATTATCTATAAACAAAAAGAAGTCGAATATTTACTTCAGGAAATGATATACATTTCCACAAGATTTTATCATGATTTTGTACAAATAAAATATTGATTTAATATTTTGCATACCAATTGCTTCTAAAGTTGCTTCTTTTTTAAGTTCTGTGGATTGAGCATTGACAACATTTTCTACAAGCATGGGTATGAGGTCATTCCACTGCCCCACAGGAAGCTCTGCTACTGCTACGTATGCTACACACTGGGCTGCTGAGCTAGGTCTGCTGTTCTCTGTCCCAATTGCTGTTAGAATCTACAAACAAAATATTGTTAAAAAAAAAAATAGGTATAGAGGTTGAATGAGCCAGTATTAAATTACAAAACTAATAAAAATTTTATTTGCTCTCAATGGAAACCTTTCATTTCATTTCATTAAAAAAAAAACATTCTCAATTAGAGAATGTTTTCGATAAAAATAACATACATTTTTCTTGATATACAATCTGATGTCTTCAGGTAGTGCCAGCCACCTTTGTTGGTATTGCTGCTTGAGGGTAGGGTCTTTAGAAGTCAGGTGGTTTTTTAGCTGTAAACCAGCAGCCATCCTAGCCACCTGACTGTTCCCTCCCGCAACCAAAACATCAGACAACATTTTGATAAATGTTGTAAAATTGGTAACAGCTGCATGGTCAAGGTAGGTTTCTGCAGCTTCCAATTCATTTCGATCTGTAAAAGTCAAACAACATAATAAGAAGACTGAACTGGACTTAAAAATGATCATCAATAACACAAGTGATTATGTTGTTACAATTAGGCAGAATAACTGATATGAGTTATTTCAGTAGATAACTGTAGTACAAAAACAGTATCACTATAGTAAGAACAAAGAGTTGCCTTAATAGACAGTTTAAAAGATGCAAGTTTTTATTATTAAACTAATCTTTGAGTAAGGCTTACATTTGAATATGCTCAAAGTTACTTTGCCTTATTTTTTAGTTAAAACCAAAGCTTGGCTCTAGAAGTTGAATGATTCTAGAGGTAGGTTTACTGTTGTATATTACTTTATATAATTATGATGCAGTAATGCATTACTATTTGAAATCTAGCATAATATGTAGGTACATATGAATACAAGAAACTATTAGTCTTTGGTGAGTACAACATGTATTGATAAGTTAGGATTGTGAACACGAATGAAAACTGGAATGTCAAAGTTGTGAAAGATTGCAGATTATAACCTTCAAACTTTGAGAAGACCAGTAACCATTTAGAAATAAAGCAATAATAGCAAATGTAAAGTAATTTAAGATGTGTGTCAAAATATCAAATTGTTTATGCACATCATTGCCGCGTATTGTAAAACTTGAATCGTAGGTGAACCTAGAATTTTCCTTACATGACAGTTAAGCATCTTTGTCATCCACATTCTATCAACGGCTATCTAGAAGTACGCGGTGGTAAAATATGAAAGAATCGAGAGCACGTTTGCTTTCTAAGGTCTGTTTCGATCAAATACAATTTGAAACAGTTACGTTAGGTGATAAGTCGGTTGACGACCTGAAGCGCCATACACGAAGAGTAAATTTATAAAATGTGTTTTCTTACCTGGTGATACAGTCTTTTCCAATATTTGTATAAGTGTTAATGTCGTTTCTGTATGCATTGTATTCAGTGTTACTTCAAAACTCTAGATAATAACTGGAATCCGTAATAAAAATTAGAAACCGGCACACCACCGACGGAAGAACACTCATTGATGTAATGTTACTAGTTGTGAAAAATATAATAGGATAGGATATATGTGTCGTTACATATCAAACTTGCTTATGTCCACTACAAGGATTTTTTATGGTCTGTGGCTAATATGATACTCTATGCATAACTAAATACATTAGTATTATTCAAATGCACCAAAGTCCAAAAAATCCCATAGAAATAGGGCTATAAAACAATACTGATACTTCATAATCGCTTAAGTCACAACTTCTGTGTAGATCAAACTCGCTTACGTCCAATTCGACCAATCAGAAGCCGCCGTGCGAGGTGTCATGTCTGACATGACTGCCATTGCTGTGGAAAACTTAAATGTGTCGGTGTCGTGTTCGTGAAATTTTTAATAAATTATGGAGCATAGAATTACTGTTGTGGAGCCTGAGTTAGCTAAAAAGAAGCTAAAGTTGAAACAGATTGAGAATCGAAATAAGAAGAAGCGGGATTTGTAAGTATATTGTTAAAATTTTGTTTGTTTTCAGTTGGGTGATGACTCAGTAACCGTCACGAGCGTCCGACCCCGAGGTCAAGACAGGGTCGGACTCAGTAGGTTGATCAAGTGATCGCTTAGATTTTGAGTGGTTACATTTTTAAGTAATTTTGTGAATCCTACTAATATTACAAATGCGAAAGTTTATGTGTATGTTTGTTACTCCTTCATACAAAACTAATACATAATATATGAATTGCCATGAAAATGGTGTGTAGATAGCTAGAATACTGGAATAACATGTAGGCTACTTTTTATTCCGATCCCAATCCCGGACTTACGTGGATGAAACCGCGGGGCGCAGCTAGTTTGATGAGAACAGTCTTATTTTATTATACGTATTAATATTTACCGACAAATTTTTATCATTCATAACTACGAGTTTTTTATTTTAGTTATATTTAATATTTTAATGAAACTATGTTGTGATTTTACTTAACTGTACCTGTGTCCGCTTAATTTTATTTATTCGTTTCCAGTTTTTCATTAAGTACTTTTTTTTAGGTATTCTGCGAAAAGCTTACCGGAAAGACCAAAGTGCAAACACGCCAATAAAAGCAACTTCAAATGTGAAACTTTAACTTCCAATGATATATTTTACTTTCACAAAAGATTTTATAATAATCCTAACAAACTTGCTCAAGACAGCTATATTTTACGAAATGTAGTTATTACTCCTGTTACAAGAAATCGCCCAAGGAACAAAACTCGAACTGAGCGTGCTTACACCAAACAGTATTTTGTTACTAAGTATAAGACAAAGGAAAAAGTGCTGGTGTGCCTTGCTGCCTTTTGTAGTATTTTGAAAATTAAACAAGGTCGTATAAAAGGCGTTACTAATCGATACATATCCACAGGAGAGGGACCATCAGAAAAACGCGGAGGAGACCGAAAACTTCATGCTTTCCGTTCGAAGAGAGAAGCTATCCAAATATTTATAATGCAATTTCAGCCACTAGAAAGCCATTATTGCAGAGGAAGAATAAAAAGAAGAATATATCTTGATCCAAGCCTGAATATTTCGAAATTGTTCAAAATGTATGATGATCAGGCGAGCCCAGGGTATTCAGTGACTAAAAGTTTCTTCAGAAAGGTATTTAATACATCTTTTAACATTGGTTTCGGCTCTCCACGTCAAGATGTATGTTCAGATTGTTTGCAGCTTTTAGAAAGGCTTAAAATAGAGCAAAACGAAGTTCAGAAACAGAGTTTGCGCACGCAATATAGAATACATAAATTAAGAGCAAAATGTTTTTTTGACAAATTAAAAGAAGAGAATCCAGAGATGGTCACTCTATCTTTTGACTGTCAAAAAAATTTACCCTTACCTAAAGTTGCTGACCAATCAGCTTACTATTCTCGACAATTGTACCTATATAATTTTACAGTTGTTAAGGGAAATTCTCATAGTAACTTGACCAAAGACAATGTGTATTCATATGTGTGGACGGAAGATAAAGCATCAAAAGGAGCTAATGAAATAGCATCGTGTGTGTACCATTGCCTCAATCAACTAGATCTTGATGGCAAAAAACTTATACGGCTGGTGGCCGATGGTTGCGGCGGTCAAAATAAAAATTCGATACTTCTAGGAATGGTTGCTAAGTGGCTGCAGGATACAACTTTTGGAATTGATCATGTAGAAATTATATTTCCTGTCACGGGGCATAGCTTTATTCCACCAGATCGAGTATTTGCTTTATCGGAAAAAAGAATAAGACGGTTAGAAACGATAACTGATCCTCAGACCTACATTGATATCATGTCGTCTAATGCTACGATTCTTCGCTTAGTAGCCGAAGTTCCTATATTAGATTGGAAAAGTGCGACCAAGGATGTTTTAAAAAGCACTCAAACATTACACTTTCAAATTAGTAAAACAAAGCGAATAATTTTAGAGAAAACACATCGCCATAAAATTCTAGTTCGCGGTGAAATATCGTACAGAAATGATATATGCAACCCGCTTTCAATAACGAAACGTGGAAAAACCATTGCTGGAATCTTACCCCGTAGAACAGATGGAGTATTTAATGTTAAAATTGAAAAATTGAACGATGTTAAGAAGTTACTAGAAAAACATTTTGGGAAGACTTGGACAGAACTGCCTGAATTAGAATATTATAAAAACGTATTGTCGCGTAATGAAAACTTACCTGAACTTGAAGAAGATAACATGGTGGATAATGATGAACCCGATTATATGCCAGATGAAACGTTAGATTTTGTTTGACTGAGAGAGTTGTGATGTCCTTGGGATAGATGGGACTGTGAAACCTAGTGATCTCTGATGTTGTGATTTAATTTTTATAATTTTGTAATTTCATTTGTATAATTGTTTAAAAAGTAGTAATTTTTTTCAGATTATTATTCTTAAGGTGGAAGCGTTGGGTTGGTCCGCGAAATTCAAAGATACTTACGTTTTTTGCCATTTTTAGCTCAGTATCTGGTTGTATGGTAATAGAAAACATAGACGCGATGGTAACAAATATGTATTTACACAGTTATAATCATTAACATTATTAACATAATTCTCCAAGTTAACATAATCCGTAAATGTGTTTATTTAATGAAACATGACATTTACGGATTATGCTAACTTAGAAAACTATATTGATAATTTTAATGATTTTAATTATGTAAATACATATTCGTTACTGTCGCGTCTAAGTTTTTTTTTGCCATACAACCACATACTGAGTTAAAAATGGCAAAAAACTTAAGTATCTTTGAATTTCGCGGGCCAACCCAACGCTTCCACCTTAACAAAGAAACATTACATTTTGTTTAACTGAGAGACTTGTGATGTCCATGGGATAGATGGACTGTAAAACCTAGCCTAGTTTCTCTGATTTTGTAATTTCATTTTCTTGTTTAAAAAGTTGTATTTGTTTTTACTTTATTATAGTATTAAACAAATTATGAATAATAACCTTTTTTATTTGAATTCAAGGGATACTAAATAAATATACCTAGGTAGGTCCGTCAAAACTAAATCCGTCCCTGAGTACGTCCCTTTATAATTTAGTTACTTCGAACCAGCCTAAGTCACACTGTCTCATTTCATAATAGCTTAAGTCAACGACAGTTGGTTTCAAATTAGCCTAAATCCGTGTGGTACTTAACACAAGTGCTTATGTCCAACATAAAAACCAGTTTTTAGTATAAAAAAGTACAATATTATATATATTTGTTTACCTAGCTTTACTTCTAAACCATTATTCTAAAAATTTAGACGGTATAGCATTATTAAGCTGCAAGATAATTGTGATTATAGTAATTGACTGATTTGCCGAAAGTAGTTTATGTACGACTTAAGCAAGTTTGATATTTAACGACACATATGAAAATATGAATGAAAATGTTGTCAGAATCACAAAATATCAACAGGCCGCGAAATGAAAACTTGCGTTTTTTTTATAGGGGTTTGAACTTTTACACTTGGCCCAATAATTTTTATATAATTACAATATTGCGGCAAACAATGAAACTGGCACAATGACATGGATCGAGGAAACAAAAAATGTCAGAGAGATATGAGAACTTGAAAATTTAAAATCTGAGACTTTTTGTTTGTCCTTCTCGTTGTCACGAAGAATCTGGTAAATGTGTCTGAGATATTATGTCTGACTGACTCTGAAATCCGTATCTGATTCTGGATCTGAGATATTTTATAAAATTGTCTAGTATTCTAAATGAGTGCATTCCTTTATTGGGAAAATGTAAAGTTCTCATAAATCTTAGTTCTTTGCCTGCTAAATGGTGAAGCTTTTCCAGAAAATTAATTTAGTTAATAAATTGAATTTATTACATTTTCTATAATAGTAAGAATGTGCCACACATTGCAAAATGTTTTCAATATATTATATTCCTCTATGGTTTTCATATTTAGCCCCTGTTAAGTGCCGGAGACGTGTGCGGCTGCGCCTACAGTTCGATACGAATTCGCAAACTCATGTACTCAGCCTTTTGTCAGCGACATACCATAGAAGAGGCAAATTATATCGAAACAAAAGCATGGCTACTGAAGTTTAAAAGTCATATGAATATCATCATTACTTTGATTTATTACTTGAAGCTTGAATAGATCATCCAAACGGCTTTGCTTGTAATGGCATTGGTGCTTGCATCGGGATCTTTACTCTCAAGTGGGTGGGTGATAGACGCACGAACTTATAGCTCGTGGTTTACGGTTTCACGAACTGATAGCGCAGCGGTGTTTAGTTAGCAACCTGTTGGATCGCCAACAAAATTACCCAGCGGTTTTTATTTACGCGTACTTGCTCGCACGTTAGTCACTCACTTTAGTTTCTTTCATTTCAAAAGATTGCCAAGAGAAAAAAAAAGACAAAGAGATTGCCAAGAGCAAAAAAAAAAATTATAATGGCAACTCAAGAGAAATGCTGTCATTGTCATTCTTTTACCCCATGAACTTTTGTTGTTAGTGGTGGTTGATTAACCAAAATTTGTGAAAATGGTAATAATCTTATAATTTTCAACTAATCATCGTATCTAAATTGAAATTTAGTGATTAAATGTGATCTTGGAATATACATGGTGCGAGTTTTCTCAATATTTTGTAACAATCGGCATTATTAAACGAGTGTCAACTTTGTTTCAGTCGCTGGTAATTCCAGACAAATTCCAACATATTCTTCGTATTATGAATACGAACATTGATGGCAAACGCAAAGTTATGTTTGCCATGACCGCCATCAAGGGTGTTGGTCGCAGATATTCTAATATCGTACTGAAGAAAGCCGACATTGATCTTGACAAGCGTGCTGGAGAATGCACTGAAGAAGAGGTACGTATTTTTTGGTTACTTAAAAACAATATAGATATTTTGATTCGATCTATTCTGATCTTCATAATGTTTGTTATTTGTTTTCCTTCGTTAAATCTATGAAGCTGACGTAAATGCACTTGTAGTTGTGTTCCGATAGGCCCTCTTGTTATCATACCTAATGCTACATAGTTTTAAAACCTGGCAGGCTGTGATGTTAACTGGACACCCCAAGCAAAATTTTCTTAAAATGTGTCACAGTATGCCTTTGCCTTTTATTTCTCATACATCACAAGACTTCACGAGTTTTAATGTTCAAAATAGATGAATTCTATCGTCAATGGCTCAACTTAGGGCTGGAGATTATTTCTGCTGTGGTATATCTAAAATGCTTTAACTGACATGTGGTTGATTTTTTACTTATGATGATGATATATTGAGAAAAAAAAAATATCAATCTGTGTTTGCGAATTTCCTAAGCTATTCAAGGTGTTGAAAATTGCAAATAGATATATTTTTCTGAAAATCTTCCAGATTTTACCATGGCACTAAAAAAATTTTGTCTCTTTCAGGTTGAAAAGATTGTTACAATCATGTCCAACCCCAGACAATACAAAATCCCTGACTGGTTCCTCAACAGGCAGAAGGATATTGTTGACGGCAAGTACAGCCAGTTGACATCTTCTAACTTGGACTCCAAGCTTCGTGAAGACTTGGAAAGGCTCAAGAAAATCCGTGCTCACAGGGGCATGCGTCACTACTGGGGCCTACGTGTGCGTGGTCAGCACACTAAGACCACTGGCAGGAGAGGAAGAACTGTTGGTGTATCTAAGAAGAAGTAATCTAAATAAATAAAAACTTAATAACTGCATTTCAATTTTTTTATTTGATTCTCCATTTGTTCTCACTGTATTAAGTTACAAGCTTCA
Source organism: Lacanobia oleracea (assembly GCA_950371165.1). Classification (NCBI taxonomy): domain Eukaryota; kingdom Metazoa; phylum Arthropoda; class Insecta; order Lepidoptera; family Noctuidae; genus Lacanobia; species Lacanobia oleracea. The sequence goes on from OX493393.1 coordinate 10,809,411, forward strand.
CTAGTCATCTCTGCACAATCACAAGTCATACTTATTGAATGACACATAAGTTGTCTTTTACTAGAGTACTTAGCGATTAATGAAATTAATGCTAGTTTTCATGAAGAATAGGAAACACCTATATGAATGCCTTTTAATACATGTTAAACCTTCAGAGCTTAGCCATAATAATCACCAGTAGAGGCATGATTTTATTCTGGCATTTATTTGGGTATCTCCTAAAGTGAAAAGAATCTTGCTTTACAATAATATCTTATATTTTATAGATATTACTTCACATCACTTTCAATAACATTGATTCATACTTAACACCAACTAACAAGGTAAAATCAAACATAAAACTTAAGACTTATTGGTAGTTTTACAAAAGAACATTTTAATACATGTGTGATGTTTACTGATTTATTGAAAAATTAAACAATGTAAATATATTTACATGTCATACAAGCATACAATATTATTCATACTGTGCAATAAGTACCATCATGTAGACACCAGCTAGTAGAGCAACTATCTCTTTGACAGATTGAGAAAATTTGGTTGAACTTTCTAGAAGTTCAGGGATAACAGACACAGTAGCTATGTAAATGAAGCCTCCAGCAGTGAATGGTAAGATGAGAGATGAAACAAGGCCCTCTCCTGAACCTCTCAGATATATCGACAGAACTGTGCCAGATATTGCACCAAATGCTGTCAGCAGCTGCAACATCATTGCTTTCCTTCGTGAACATCCTGATTGAACAAGAATTGCAAAGTCTCCAATTTCATGAGGGATTTCATGTAAAAATATAGTAACAGTTGTAATGAGGCCAATGTTTTGACCTGCAATGTAAGATGCTCCAATTGCCAACCCATCAGTAAAATTGTGTGTGAAGTCTGCAGCAAGGTTTAAATATCCAGCTATCTTTATATCTTCTTTTTTGTCCTTTGTCTTCTTTTTTTGTTTATCATCCGATTTTTTCTTTTCTGCTCCATGAGAATGGCCATGTCCTCCATCAAATAACCGAACAGTTTTCTCGACCACTAAGAACGTAATAATTCCTCCTAACACACCAAGACCAACAGTGATGTCATGTGGCTCATGTTGCTCATTGTCATGTGAGTGACTATGACTGTGCCCTTCGGCGCCGCCACTGGACATGAGCGCATGCGGGATCAAGTGGAGAAATGCATCGCCGAGAAGACCGCCAGAAGCAAATGACAGCAAAATCTTGAGTAACGGTTGTTTTTCCACAGTTCCGTCAATAGGTATAAAGAACAGTATAAAAAACGGCGCTATACTTATAAAGAGTGTTGAACTCAATGCTCTGACGTATAGGTCGTAATCTGGTTCAGTTATCGCTTCTTCGTTTTTGTGTTGTTCGTTTGCACTTTTGGAGTATTTGAAGGCGGGCGGTTCATTAATTCCATGAGAATTATCGTGCGAGTGACTATGGCTATGTCCCAATACCACAATTATTGTACATGCTAGAATAAGACGCAGTAAAAGCGCTTTACTAGGATAAAACATTCTTACAGAATATTGGAATTCCCTCCGACAACTGTGCACACAATACAACAATGTGAATGACAGTCAGTACGTTTCTGACAGTCACCGAATTGATTTGACATTGACAGAAATGTGATGACATGACAGCACGACTGTCGACTCGGCAGCATCGCTGCAGAACGCACAGGTAAATAATAAAAAAAGAAAGCGTTTTCTCGTTATGTGTCTTAGGCAGGCCGCATACGTCCGTTTTTTGATTTCTTGAATTTGCATTCCTTATTCAAATTCAAAGACCTGAAAGCATGCCTTACATACATAATGTTCAACTAGGCGCACTGGCTGTTTGTTTTTCGAATGGGAAAAAAACTGATATTCGGGGTCAGTAGAAGGAAAAGTTGAACGTTTACGCCAGTCTCACGGAATACCGAATCGGAAAACCGTAGGTACATATGTGGCCAGCCAAATACAGGCTGAATTTTTAAAGTGTGCGTGGATGGCCAAAATCGAAACTCTTAGGAATATTGAAAAACATTGAAAGAAGTCTCGAGCCCGATTTTCATGAAACCTAAAACTGCATAAAGGTGATGATTTTTAAATAAAAGCGCATTCTCTGTATTTAGGTAGGAACGATTCATCCATATCCATACAGCCGTTAATACGTTTTAAGAGATTACTCACTCACTCACTTTATATAGGTACCTATTACCGATAGAATTGTTTGCTTCCATATGTCGGGGTAGATTGACCTTGACACCAGCTCTGATTGATACGGTGGTAGTTACGCCCCTGGTTTTTCTAAAGTATAGCATATCATATAAAGTAAGCATATGTATCGGTAGCTTTTTTTTCTTATAGTAGGGGCGTGAGTAGAGTAGTCATTTCGTATTCGATTGCCTGTTGAGTCTGTGAAGGAAGTTCGAGATCTTGGCGTCAGCATGGACGACAAAGTTAACTTCAGAAGTCATATTAATAGCATCGTCACTAAATTAGCACGGCTACTTGGATTTCTTAAAAGAAGCATCAAAGATTTTAAGCTTGTAAGAACTAAGATTGTTTTGTACAACGCATTAATTCGCAGCCATTTAGAATTTGCTAGCGTGGTGTGGAACCCTCACTATGCAGTACACTCACAAAGAGTTGAAAATATCTAGAGGGCTTTCACGAAGCATCTAGCATATACCTCTGGTAAAATATCTCCCAGGTGCCCGTATGAACAACGTGTTCAGCGCTTCAATATGAGTTCTCTGCGAGATCGTTGACTATCGCAGGGTCTAATATTTCAGTACAAATTAGTCAATAATAGTCTAGACTGCGAAGAGCTAGTCAAGCGTACTGCTCTGAAGGTTCCTTACAACATACCTAGATTTCCTATTACTAATCTATTCCATGTTTAGTCATCTAAATCAAATATAGGAGTAAACTCGCCTATTAACAGACTCTGTTGAGAATTGAATACCTTTATAAAGTCTGTGCCAGAAGTTGACATCTACCATGATCCCTTTAAAGTCTTTGAAGCCAAATTACTACGGTGCCAAAGAAAGCAACCGAATAATTAATAATAAATTAATTCATAGTGACATAAACATGTTTTGATAATTAATTTATAATGTCGTCAACCTAATTATTGTGATTAATTTGTTAATTGTTACTTTCATAAATGATTATGTTAATTCAATGAAATTTTTATTCAATTGTTAATTATTATTCAATATTATACAATACTATGAAAAAAAATTTTCTTCAATTTAATTAAATGTTATTTAATTTTTAACAATTTTCTTTTTATTTTTAATCGTTTTATTTTATTTTATAACTTACCGAAAACATAATTGTGATTTTGTTCTCTTTCTTAATTTAGTTTCATAATTTGTAAATTTATATCCTAATTAATGTTTAATTTTAATATTTTAAGTAGGTATGTGTTAAACTCACTTTGAATGTTGGTTGACCTATTATTGGCGACTGTATAGGTCTAATTCTTTTGTTACCTATTCTAAAGAAGCGCTGTATACATAAGCTGTTGGTTAACCTATAATAAATAAATAAATTCGTGCTGGAGACTCTACTTCAGGGTGGTGTGAACTTGCAGCTGGCGTCCCTCAATGAAATATTTTGTGTCCTTTGTTATACATTTCTATTAATTTGAAAAGCTTTTGCCCGCGAGTTCGTATGCGCTTAAAAACTCGGAACTCGGATAGCCCTGACCCGGAAATGTGTGGACAGCGCTGTCTACACATTTCCGGGTCAGGGCTATCCGACTTCCAAGTTTTTCGTTTCAGTGTCGCCGTCAGGGACGAGCCATCCGTCACCCACACACACACGACACATATCAGGGAAATCGGTGTCACTCTTAGTATGTTTCGGTGGCTGATACGCACAAAAGCCGATGTCCTTGTTTAACATAGAAGAATTGCCAATGATTGCAATAGCGCTAGGTGAAGCCATAGCTATAGCCGTATAGGTATAGCCGTAGCTATTCTAGAAGTAAAAGTGCTATCAATCTTTCTGTGCTCATGTTGCTCTTGCTCTTGCACAAAATGGCGTCCGTGCGTCCGAGTGTGCTCCAGGAAACTGACGATCCGAATCCTTCTGATACGGAAATGTGTGAACAAGTTCGTACAAGTCGTAGGTATGTAATCGATTTTTCTCTGTCCCGGCCGTGTTCCGTCAGGGACGGGAACCCGGCAATGTGTGGACAGCCCTTTAGCGATATAAAAAAAGGTCAAGAACTGAGATAAAGTAGAATTCAGGCTGGAGCGAAGCGAGCTCGATATATTTTTGTACTCTACCTCGGATACGTTGAATTTTCTCTTGACGTTTCTGACTAATGCTCAGGATCCTAGAGTGCGTAGAGAGAGTGTAAGAGTGAGCGAAGCGCGCTCAAAACTTTTTGCACCCTGGATAAACTAGGTCATAAGTAAAAGTCTTCAGTAAGAGCCTTGGCCTAGGCTGCAAGGTCTGATCCTGCTGTCACATAGGTGTTGACAATTTATCGGATGCAGGCGAGGAGCTGAAACGGAATTAAGATAGATCTGAGTAGCCTTTCCTCAATTATGTTGGGGTCGGCTTCCAGTGTAACCGGAAACAACTGAGTCCAAGTATTTTACATGGAGCCACTATCTGGCCAATGTGAAACTGGTAATTTAACTCTGAAACGCAGCCTCCCTATATAAGTACGCGCTTGGCCATGTGTAAGTGCGATTGCTTCGCTAAGTATAGCTTTGTAAGATTAGTAATTTACACGGCCATGTTGGAAACAGTGGCGTAGATAGCATCGACGATACCCGGGGCGGACAATGTGGTATCACGCCACAAATAAACACCCCCCCTCAAAAAATTATGAGTTGCACCTTTCGTTCTGGTGACGGCAGTAGCTAGCCATTTTTCGGCATATTTTCAGGAATGTTCTTACATCACATTTACTAACAAAATCTCGAAAATTTGTGCACCTCGCCTCGTATTATTTTGTTTTTCTTTTCATCAAGTTATATTTTTATAGAGTTTATATGATGAAATAAAACAATATTTCACGATATAAACGCATTTTTTCTTTACTGACGCTTTAATTTCTGAACTAAGAGAGGGTAGAACGCAGAGCGAGCGAAGCGAACTCGAAATTCATAAAACCCCACCTCAGATGGGTTTCACTTTAATTACGTCACCCGGGGGTAGACACCCGACCGTGATAAGAATACAACGAAAGATCGAGTGTCACCCCTAAATGCAAAGAAAAAGAACTACAGAAATTTTTGTACCTCATCTCCGAAGGGTTTTATTATCAAGAAGGCTTTTATTGATTTATACAGAAAAGCTTATGAAGTTGGAGAGTGCAGAATGTAAGAGCGAACTCAAATATTTTTACATCTTACTCTCAACAGGTTTCATTGCTTCAAACGTTTAGGGGTGACACCCGACAGTGACAAAAACTAGTCAATGAACGGTCGAATGTCACGCCTAAACCGGTGTCACCAGGTGCGGGCCGCCCCCTCCGCCCCCCCTTGCTACGCTACCGGTTGGAAAGCAGCATCCAGCCCTGCGACTTTCAGACGGACAATCGGTATAGGTTTGGTTAGGGTAAAGCTATTCCCGTTGACATCCTTGGGGTATGGAACTCGAAAAACTACTTCGTAAACAGTTATTTCCTTTTTAATTAAAAAAAATACAGTGATTTTAAAACCAGTAGGTCATCTTCATATTTCCATCGACGTCGCGCTGCGTTTCTACGATGCTGGATTGGCGGCGCACGAGTTTGCGCATGGAATTGCGCCGTATGTCCGGGATGTCTGGAACTTCATCTTCAACTGGTGCCTGAGTGAGTTCCAATTGATCTAAATTTTCATATGACTCCGCATCCGATATTTTTCTGAAAATAGGTGAGATAGTGTTTAGTCGCTGAGTGAACTATTATTAGCTATGAGTCTACGCATCGTAGTGCTTGTGTAGATGTCGAGATGGTCATTTTGATACTTTTAATTATTATGGTTCACTCACACACATATCAGTTGCATCATAAGACGAATATACTTATACATACAACAGCAACTCATACAATTTATTGCAATCACATTTCTTATAATCATAATGAATTATAGATTTCTCTCAAATTCAATTGGCACCAATAAAACAAGCATGTCTACTGCCTAGTACTGCTGGAGTCTCCATACTTTCTGAATGTCTAGCTCCCCCGTTGCATCCCACACTTCCTAGTATCGTCCTTGTCGAGGATGCTACGAAGTGCTACGGAGCCCTCTACGCTTTCGTAGACATTTGGCCTACGAAAGCGTAGGGACCCCCGTAGCACTTTGTAGCGTCGTCCTTGTAGAGGGTGCTACGAATATGAAAATTAAGTGCAGATAGCGCCTAATGCTCACCTTTGATCACCACAAGCCATGCAGTCAGCGTAGGTCCAGTCCTTGCCGTACTGTTCACCTTCCTCTGCAGTTTGTGGCAGCGAAGTGTGCAGTGTTTCAGGCAAGCGGAGCGCGCTTAGCCCTCCTACCACTGACACTACGCCCATCACTACCAGAGGCAGGACGAGGTTACTTGAGCCCTGGAACGTGGGCAAATAGTCCATTTAGCCTCACAGTTATTATTCATTTACTTACCCTTATCTTTCCTCAATTTTAATTTTGGTTCATCTTGATTTTTTTAGTTTGTTTAAAAGGTTTTGTTTTTTTTTAAACCATGATTTTTCGTTGTTTTCAGAGGCTAAGTTAAAATACACGATTCAAGATAAAAAAAGATTTAGGAATTATTGCAAGGCTCAAATCTTATTTCCATGGTCTAATTAGGTAAATCATACCATATGAAATCATTATAGATTTTTTAGGTTTATGTAGTCAATAAAGAACCCTATAGTTTCGCCATGCCCATCTGTTTGGCTATGGCGGTTTAGCTTAGAGACGCTTAGCACTAGAACGTTGTAATTTGGAATAGGTACATACATACTGATCACGCTAACAAAGTGGTTTAATAAAATCAAGTAAAAAAATTTAAAAGTAACCCCTACACGTAAAGTGGCGATGATATTTTGTATCGTTTAATCCCATGGTGTGGGGTGTCGTTGGACAGGCAAGTCATTTAAAAATATTGCGGGTGTGCGGAAACCATTTTACCATCTTCCGTTTGCGAAGGCTCGTTACATTCATGGTAAAAATTTGTATAGTAACAAAGTTGAACGTGTTGGCAATACTGTGTGTTGATAGCGGCATGTTGACAAGTTCTCGACCGACGAGCGACAACATCTATTTATCAATAATTGTTGACGTGTGTGGACGTGTTTGCGACCGTTAATAAACAAAAATAATGCAATTAATAGAACTATTTTAATCAAATTATTATAATGGGATTGTTCAATCAAAGAATACAAGAATGGGAACAAAAATAACGATGCATTTGATGAAATCAATCATTTCCAGGAGAGTTCGAAATAACTTTTCGTCATTCTCGTAGAGTTACTAAATGTCCATCTGTCATTCTGAGGTCACTCATCAATTTTTCTCTTTGCAGGATATACCTAGTTAGTTTCGCACCCATCATCTTTTTTTTTTTTTTTTTTTATAAGAAGTCCTATACATCAGATACAGAGAACGCAACAACACTACTTCCTCGGGCTTCATTTTATCGCAGAATGGCGTGTGGACAACCTATGTTGATTTACGAGTAAACACAGTTTCCAACAACATTCTCGCCGCTCATCAACTATGTTGATCAAATGTTGCTAAACAAATATTTACCATGAATACGAGGCTTTAGAGTTAATTGGCCCTCCCCTTTGCCAACTAAACGGTTGTTTTTGGAATAAAATATGTCGTAGCATTTAAAAAATAAAGGAATTCTATCGCTGGCTTTACAAGCTAACGAGTAATTTAATAGTCGACTAACCTATAAGATGCACTTGGAGAAGTAGGCCAGTCATTTAAGAGATTTTAGGTCGCAATAAATTGCACTGTCCTGATTTTTTGGAATGTTATTAGGGTTACATGCCACTTTTTTTCAACCTCGAAAGACCAGTGCTAACTACGTGGTGCCCGAAAAACTTAAAAAATTTCGGTAATTTTTAAGACTGGCTTCTTAACGGTGAATTCTACGTAAAAAGTCAATCCGTTCTTTTTTGAAGTAGACAAAATTTGATACAATTAATGTGCAAATGCTGATTGGTTTGATAGGTATTGAGATGGAGCACATCAAACACGAACCATGTTTCCCAAAAAATTGAAATTGTAGTTTAAAAAAACCGGCCAAGTGCGAGTCGGACTCGCCCACCGAGGGTTCCGTATAAATTTATAGCTACAAATTACTTTAAATAAAGACTATATTTTTTATGATTTAATTACAAATGTTAAAGTTTTCCTATACTTGTAGTATAAGACGGTACTAATCGCCAAATGTCATAGTTCTAGGTCAATGGGAAATACCCTATACATTCTGATTCCCTTGAGGTTATTGAAATATACGTTTTTTTACTCCATAAACTCTTTTTTCTTACGTTAAGTGAAAACTTTGATTTTTTCACAGCTTTAAGGGACTGTAGACCTGAGTATATGGTTTTAATTTCAACTCGATACCTCTACGCGTTCCCGAGATAAAGGGTCTTGACAGAGAGACGGACGGACAACAAAGTGATCTTATAAGGGTTCCGTTTTTACACGACTGCGAAAGAAGGAGGGTTATTTTCTTTTTAGGTACGGAACCCTAAAAATGGAGCCCTGCGAATTGCAGGACTTTCGTAAAGGATATCAAAGAAACCTACCTACTGACCTACTTACAATTAATGAGCTTTAGTTTTATTTGGCGGTCATTTTTAATCTGTGGTATTCGCGACTCTTCCGCCATGGAAAGATGAATATAATTTTGTTAATAATTTGTTTAGTATTAAGTATTAAAAGATAAAAATATAAGAAAGCACTGGAAAGTATATATATGCGCTTTATATCACCTCCTAGCTTCTGAACTTTTCTTATTTTAGTCTTAGTTAGTGAAACTCTTTGGTGGAATTCTTCTATATTTTTTTAGGAAATAAAAAAAGAACCGTAAAGTACGAGTATACGCACGGAACGTAGGTACCTAGGTGAGAGTATGTATTTTACCGCGCGTTACATTGTATGGCGAGTAATTTTTAACTTTATATGTATACAGGCTTTGTAAAGGTTATTTTATACTTTGTAGTGTTTTATTTGAAAGTCGATATTTTTTTGTAAAAAGGATTTTTTTAATCAACTTTAAAAGTATTTCGATTGACTTTCGCTTTCGCGTTTAGAAGATTTAAGCTTACATCTTAAAAAATGACCGAAAATTATGAAGTTGTCTGAGCACCACGCGATTACCACAGGTCTATCGAGTGGTTGGGTGGACACAGACACTACTGCTATATATAATATCCTATTAATCACCCAAAATATCCGCACAGTGCAATTTCCGCAACCTAACACGTTTAATATGTCTATGGTGACTGGCCTAAAGGAGAAAAATCGGCAATTGTGTCTTGGTAACTACGAAACCCTACACTGCGGTTTTGTTACAAGCTCACGTTGATATTATTTCAGAATATGGCATGCAAAGACAAACTCTTTTGAATGATTGATACTGAAGTTGCGCCGAGCAAAAAAAAAAAATACAGCCATCGGCATGACTATTTACATTTTACCTATAGGAAGGTGCATCAGAATCTTCAATTCTTCAGCATCCTACCTCCATATGAGGCTGGAAGCGAGCTCAGAAACTTTGACACCTTGCCTTGGCTGTACCTAGTACAACTAAGGCAAAGACTCTTAGGTTATAAAAATTTGTTTTGTTTTAAAATTTTTGAACAAGTTGTATACTTTATTGAAAGCCGAGTGACCTACCCTGCTCCCAGCGCCCATGTTTACTTGGTTTCACCCTCTGGATGGCCAAAATTGAGTGTACAATGAATCCTCTACAAAATACAAGCGAGTGTGTGTGTGAATTTGTAAATGCTGTATTGTAAATAGCAACAAAGTTAGTTGTTATATAGTCACATTATAAATCTACTTAGTTTTGCAAAAATACTGGTATCTATAAAGAGCAAAATACAATCGGCTGGTCTGTTGTCAGTAAATATTGAAAGAATGAAAGATGACGGTGATCACGGTCATATGTGAACTCACAAATCGGGTATTGGTATAAATTAAAAAGATTATGATATAATACAAAGCATAAACATACGCTTATAATCCCGAAGGGGTAGACAGAGTATAATCTATCCACATGTAATAGGGCATGTGTAGCTTACCAAAAAGGGAATTAAATACTTTGCCTGAGCCGGGAATGGAACCCAGGACCTCAAGCTCAGACTGACCACTAGCCCAAAACAATAAAAGTATAAAAATGTATAAAAAATACGTACATGGATATTTCTATTGTGATCGCAAGCAGTTAAGTGCCAGTTAAGTAAATAATGTTTGACTAGGTTCTGGAAATAATTCTTACCAAATAGTTTATAAAAGGTATTACAATTAAGCCCAAGCCGCCAATGTATGCCGATGTTCCGATTCCCACGCCTCGCAATTCCGTTGGGTACAATTCTCCGGCATAAGGATATATTATTAAGAAAGACGCGGATATAAAACACTTGGATATTAAATAGAGGATTAGGGTTTCCGTTCGAGCATCTGGAAAATTATTTCGGTTCTATACATAGTCCTAATTGGTACCTATTTACAAGGGCAGTAGGTATACCATCTAATATATAACAATACTCCTTACCACTGGGCAGTAATACAGTTACGATACAGAATATTCCACTTATAACCATTGACAGACAGAGGGGCCATCTTCGTCCAATGCGGTCCATCAGCACCCAACAGACTAGGTAACTTGGTATCTCTACTGCTGACGATAGGAAAAAGCTCATGTACTGGTTCTCGCCGATCGCCGGCCCGTAGTAGCTGAGACCCACGTACACCATCTCTGATGCACACCAGTTGAGAGTTATAAGAAAAGTTTTAAGTCTCATGTTTGGAGTCCGACACAAAGCGAACACACTCACTGTTTTCGCCTCTGTTACTCCCCTCTCCTTTTGTTCTATAACTTGTTTCTGAAGTTTATTCGTAAACTCTTCCGGCAATTCCTTCCCATTGACTCTTGCGATAGTTTTTAAAACATTGTTTGCTTCTTCCAGTCTCTCACGCATCAGTAACCACCTAGGCGACTCTGGTAGTACGAACCAATATAAATAATAAAAAAAGAAAGGTACTGATGTAGCTAGGGCGAGGCTTCTCCAGTCTCTCAGCAAGTAAGTGACGATTGATAATAAAATCAAACCCAACGTGTAAAACACACAAGTCATCACAGTTACGAACGATCTATAGTTTGGACCTGCTAACTCCAAAGCTGAAAAGATTGAAGTGTTTATGTTATTTTCTCTTTGCATGGAACTCATTAATCATAATTTTTATCTTAAATTATCAATTATTTACTTACAAATAATGAAGGGTATCTGATAAACTGCAGGGATAGTAAGTCCTACGATAACTCGTGCTAATGTCCAGAGCCAGAACTCATGAGCGTATGCAGTCATTAAGCTGCCAAGTAGAAGTGTGCTTAGACAAAGAAAGAAAGATTTCTTGCGTCCTATTCGATCATTTAAAATTCCAAATGAGTATACTCCAACTGGCCCTCCAATGTTTAGAGCAACCAGACCAAGAGTTGGGTACACGTCGTACTCGCAGACTAGATCAAACTGAAAGCAATATAATATTACATATTACATAATTTTCCCCATTTCCAAGGATCAAGAGACGCCCTTACATCGGCGTCGGTTGTATCTATCTTGTCATGATATCATTATTTTGCATCGCAACATGTAAAAAAAGAGAGTCCAACCCGCTCTTTACCGTTTTTTTTGGATCTGCTGTAAGAATTATTATCTATATAGAACTAGCTGCGAGATTTTAAGTTGCAAAAAGAATAAAGTGGTTAAAACGTTGTGTTACACAAGCAATATCGACACCGACAGTCGATGAATGGATAGATGACACTTTGGCAATTTGCAGATAACACTTTTAGACTGAGATCTCACTGCTGCCAGACCTCTCTTACTTTCTCACTAGCAAAATATGTGGAGTAGAATAGTGATAGTATGTACTTTTAACATACGCATACTCGTACCGCATACCTGCTAGCTTGGGCCGACGGCCAATTTTTTTTTCTTTGTTATGTATTAAAGTTATTTCAGTAGTCAAGGAGGTAGTTTTGCATCCTCCCAAATCCTGTCAGACTTTAGTTTTCGTTATTTGCACCTAGTAAATGAACTATACCCAAATTACAGCCTAGTGATGGATACACTTGTACTGTAAAACAAACATAAAAATCAGTTCCCAGACTTTAACAAAGTGATTAAATGGCTTTGGCACCTGATACTTGGAAATCGGCGGCCGACCGTCGGCATAAGTCACCACGTTTTTTATGTTAAAAGAACATACAGTACTCTACACCACACATTTTGTTGGTGAGACAATAAGAGAGGTCTGGCAGCTCTGGGATCTTGGTCCATTTGATGTTTTTATTGGCAACAATTAAACATACCAAATTTAATAATGACCTCAAAATCCGAAAGCATTTTGGATTTTTTACAATTCTGAAAACTGTCCGTAATTGTAATTTTATTTCAAACAAATATATGAATTATTTAGAACAGAGAAAGTAAATTCACGTCTCTGACGGTCTCTGTTGGTTGTACGGCGAACGATGTATGGACGCGTAGCAATATCCTTTCGCATTTATAATATTATTATAGATTAGGTACATATCCTAGCCTACAAATTTTATGTAACAATGTAAATAATTTGAAATAAACTTATTATTATTATATGATATCTATGACCACTAATCATATGCTATCTAATTTTCCGCTTTCACGCCTTAAACACTAAACTAACTGTGATTTTTTTACTACCTAATTTAGATGTATACTTACATCAATAACAACAGACGATGATACTTCAGAAGTATCGTATTCATAGCCTTGAACGCAGGGTTCAGTAGGCCATTTCTCATTGACTGTTATATTTTCATTCATGTCTAGAATTTCTGTCCAGTTTAAGGCATATCGTGAGCATTTCTCAAAGGTTATATTGTCCTGAAAGAAAAATAGGTTTAATGAATTACTCGTCACTGGCTAATTGAATTCTGATGATCGCGTTTGGCAGGCAAACTGGTGATTGTTGATATCTAGACACGCAGTAGCGTGTCCAGCCAAGTTTAAAGAAAATAGGAACTGGCGACGCAGCAGCCGTGAGTAATATTACACGAAATATTTTGAGCTACTTTTGACCCCTTCACAACTCGAATTCTATTTAATTTACATACATACAACTTGTCTAGAATCCGTTTTTTTACGAGTAAATCCAATTTTTAGAAGTGTAAGATATGTTGACCTTTCAATATAAAAACTGTTATATGCGAATAACCTTATGATGTTAAGCGAAATATAAGACAACATGTGTGTGAAAACTAGCCAAGTCGAATTTGAGCCTTAATATATCTTATTTCAAGATTATCTACAGAACTTGGCACCCATTTATTTAGATCTCAATTCTTTCTTGTCGCTAAAGTAGACAATTACGAATATTAACATTGAACTTGGCTCCCATTTTCACATAAATGTTTTTGATGGGATTTTATTAGCTAGGTGGATGATACTACGCTCTTTCTCTTGACCATCCTAATAAATGAGCTAATGAAAACTAATTTCATAATTTCTTCAAGGCACGGCACGGTAACATTGCTTTGCAGACAGTCCATTTCTATTTGATTACAGAGTTGTAATTCGGGGGTTGAGCTTAACTTCAAAATATGGAGAAAATTACAGCAGCTAAGCGTTATGTTTGGTAATAAGTAGAGAGTTTAGGACGAGAGTTAGGGAAGAAAAGGATTCTTCTAACGGATTAAAGTTACGTGCAATCGAATTGGCATAATCGACCAGTGATGAGCACCAAATGACTCATTTCGTTTATAACATTGATTGGATGATCATTTGCTGTGTTTTGTTTTCTTAATTTCTTTGGGTTGTTGCCATAGCTTTCACTAAGTAGCTAATAATAGCTTATTAGGTAATTTCAAAGATACGATTGAACTTGGCTATATTTGGTGCATGGGTATATAAGTATATTAGTTATCGTACTTCCTTCTTATAGTATGCGGCGGTACGATCATTTGAGAGACGACTACGATGAGCTATAGTTGAGTGATGTGATAAAATAGCTGATAAAAGATATCGACGAGTTTCTCTTGAAATACCTGTCGTGGAATTGATAATATTTTACGTTGTTGTTGCGTTAGATTGAGTTGTTCTAGTTCAGGAACCCTGCACCAGTAGTCGGGGACGTCCGTCATGAACAACTGGTTGAACGCGCAAAAGCCGCAGGGTAAACACGCTGGTAGGCAAACGAGCCACAGTAGAAGCTTCTGGTACAGACCAAACTCTCCGATTTTAGGCAACAAGTCGTCCAAATCGATAGCTTCATGCGTTTCGTCAGCCTTTAGAAAGTATGATTGAATATTAGGTTTACAATAATATAGCAGTTTTTTCTGAAGGGGGTCAGAAATAAGCATCAGCAATCAGAAAGTGCAGGAAAATTAAAGAAATCAGAATGAATAATTCGTGTAGTTTTGAAAATTGATATAGTTGTTCTTTGAAGTGCCCAGATGAAAAAAAGGCCCCCAGAGTGGGAGGTGAGCCGGTGGTGCTTGTATTTCCAAAACCATTAAAAATATCTCCTTGCTTACTTCTACATTAAAAGTGACCAGTTTGTCATCACCTCACTGGGAGACAACGCTTAAAGTCAAACTGGTCCGCTCTACCATGGCCTCTCTTAAGGAACGGACTTCATCCACGCTGTTAGTTGCGCTGGACAAGTATCTCTCTGAAACCGTACTGTTATCTGCGTACCCAACAAGACCAGGCTGAAGTAGGTCATTGATGTGCAGCAGAAAAAGAGTTGCAGAGAGAACAGACCCCTAAGGAACTCCGGCATCAATAGCCATGAGGTCAGAGGAGCAGCCCTCAACGACTACTTGGATCGACCGTTCACTCAGGAAGTCTGATATCCAGCTACAAAAACCAGCTGGGATGCCATAAGCTTGCTGAGGAGACCTGCGTGCCAGACCCTGTCAAAAGCTTTCGAGATATCGAGCGACACGGCAAGTGCTTCACTGCCACACGGCTTCGTCTCAGCAGTGCGTGACATACACATGAAGATCGCCAGGTGACCGTCCCCGCCCCCGTCTTCAAGGTAGGTCAGCAGCTTACTGTTCAGAACCCTTTCCATAACCTTGCATAGGATGGAGGTAACGGCGATCGGACGGTAATGTGCAGGGTCAGCACGGTCTCCCTTTTTGGGCACCGGTTGCACATTCGCAAGCTTCCATGATTTCGGCACCGTTCTTTTTTCAAGAGAGAGGCGGTACAGGCGTGTCAACACAGGAGACAGTTCAGGTGCACATTGCCTCAACACTCTCGCTTGAATGTCGTCAGGTCCGCTGGCCTTATTCACGTCTAGACTGCACAATACTCTTCGGACCTCTTTAGTGTGAACTGCGATCTCCGGCATCGAAGAGTCACAATGAGGTAAAGTTGGTGGTTGCTTGGAGCCAGCGTCCAGATGCGAATTTCTTGCAAAGAGAGTTGCAATTAAATTAGCTTTCTCTCTTGCAGAGTGAGCCAGCGAACCATCAGGTTTTAGCATTGAAGGCAAAGTGGGTCGACAAAAATTCGTTTCAACCGCTTTCGACGGGGACCAAAACTGCTTACTAATCGGAGGGTGCGATGCTAGTTTGGTCCCGATACGTCCGACATGGTCAAAACGTGCCCTACGTAAAACCGCTTGCAGAACTTAGCGGCAGAATTAAAGGCTCTTTTCCTCGCGCGAACCCTACGTGCGTGCGGGACCCGACCTGTTGCTGCCGGCCGTCGCTCGTTCGATGGTCGGGAGCGCAGAGTCATGGAATGCGGTGATCTCTTTCTGCGAAATCGTAATTTCGCAGAACGAGGCTGCGGAGAGGGAGAGGGAGGCCGTGGCCACTCTCCCGTGCCGCAGCAGGCGAACCGGGCGTCAGCGGAGGGCGGACAACGCCCGCTTCCAGCCCCCGTAGAAAGGTCCGGAGGGACGGTGGACTCGGGGTCGTCCGCCGCCTCCAAACCAGCAGGACCAGACGGTGGCGCGTATTGTTCCGACGTTGCGGGGGGACCTTGCTCCTCTCGCGGGCCTGAGGTGGCCCGCATACGCGGGCAGTAGCCGGGGATTATGGAAGGCGTACTAGCTCTCACAATCCTCGGTCAAGTGTGAGATGGAACACTGGGGTGGTTTTTAGTCAGTAAGAGTCTGACAGACCCCTTCGCCCGCCCCAGGCGAACATCCATGTTTTTTTTTTGCTTTTTTTTGCTTTCATTACTGTATTTTGAATAAGCTGTTTTGGTGTACAATAAAGAATTAAAGAAGGCTTGGTAAGCAGACTCTTCTCAGTTATTTTTAAATCATAATCTTTATTCATAAATCATACAAAGACCCAGAAGTCGACAGAGTTGGGGCCTACAGAGTTGATCGTAATTTTTTTTGACATGTAAAGTAGAGCAAGAATATCTATTTTTTTTTTAGATTTCAATTGCTAACGCATAAATACATGACCTTGAATATGTCTTCAGTACACGAAATCTCGAAACTTTATTTCACATCCATTCCTATTAGTATGGTAAGTTAAGATGGTATAAGAGCAGTCAACTAAGTGAGCCACTACTTCTTATCTTTATGGTTTCCGTCATTAGATTGTTGTTATCAGGTGCAATGGATAGTGCTCAATAAGGATTTGAATGAACCCACACTATTGGTATAGTTAAGAGTAGTCAACTAAAAAAGCCACTAATCACCTTTATGATTTCCATCATCACCCTTGTTACCAACGCCAGTGAATGGTACCCAAAAGTATCGATTCACAGGTACAATTGTAATAGTGGATAAAAATGACTTTTCTATACCTTTCTAATAAAATATTCAAGCCCACATAATAATATCTATGTGTTAGCCATCGAAATCGAAACAAAAACATATTCTTGCTATATTTCAAATGACGAAAATAATACGATAGGTCTCAATTCTGTCGGACTCTGGGTAAGAAATAGCGACGAACACGTTTGACCGCTTTCCATGTTTCTGCTCTTCATCATCAGACCCTTGTTATCAACTATGCATAATTGTTTTTTATCCAAGCAAAAAACTGAAAAAAGGTGCCTTTCCCCCCTCCCCCACCTCTCACCCTCGGGGACTTTTAGTATGTTCATCTGGACAACTCAAAGAACAATTCTACCAATTTTCAAACCTACACGAAGTGTTCGCTCTGATCGACGTTCATAGAGCTAATTTTCCTGCACTATCAGTAGAGAGAAAATTTTGTTTGAAAGACTTAACGTCACACTAGTTCAATTTACAAGTAAATTGCAACATTGATTGCACAGTTATGGATTGAAATTCCGAAAATAATCAATTCATCCATAGCCAGACGGTGGAAACAATCACATAGTATTAGTCACACGCTTCATACGCGCATTGAAATTTCTATGTTTACGAACTGCAACAAATATTTACAATATTAAATACCGATAGTTTCTCTTCTGTGCCGTACGTCGTTTTGTTATTGCCATTTTTCTTCATTACACTCAAGCACTCACTATAAAATATTTCGGTTAAAATAACTCGTGTATAAATGCTACCTTTCACATCCAACGTTATAGTTTGACAGTCTTTTGTGTAACGGGAAGAAGCCATAAAGTATTAATTAAATTAATAAGAACTTACCTACGCATGCGATAGCGTTGTACTATCGTTTAGCTTTAGCGTCAGCCAAAGCTAATGCTTACTTGCTGAATTAAATCTATTTGTAGGTCAATACAGGGTCAGTTATTCAGTATGTACCAACATTATGTTGCAATTGTATGGTACTCATAACGGTTTTTCTAATAAAATATTCGAGTCTGCGTCACAAATGAACTAATTTGGTTTCATTCTACAATATTACAGCCAAATATTAAACACTGGCTATCTAACTGTTAAGGAGTTTAAGCTGACTGTAATTTCGCAAGAATTAGGTACTGCTTTTCTTGATATGTTACCTTTTGGTCGAAATTAACTAAACCAAACATTCAGAGGTCACTTAGGCGATGATTAATTGGTGTAAACATATTTCCAAGATTATTCAAGAGTAAAATAAGGATCGTTCATAATATTTTAGATTGGTTAGCGTCATGACGATCTTAGTCGGATTTCCTATAAAAAGTAGTCAACCATATCTTCGATTTCAACTTTCAATTGCAGTCAGTAAATCAAAAATGCAATTCTTTCATCATCATCATCATCATCGTCAAATGTCCCAAATACTTACATTATAAAATTGTAAAAGTAATCGTTCATAGCGTGTTTAACGTTACTGAACAGGGGAATCTTTAAACATGTGATCAACAATTGGTGTTACTTTCGATTGTGAAAGAAGATGCGATTTTATGAGTTATGCAAGTGGGGTGCAGTTTTATGGTATAAGCACTATTTTTACAATAAGTAATAGAATAGTGTTGTTTCTTATGTCTTTCAAATGACTTTAGTCATGTTCACACTGGTCAAGAGTATTTAATGTTACCAAACATGACGAAGTGTAGAGAGATGCCTCACGTGCCTGTTTTTTGTTTTAGTTGGTATTTCAGTGTTAAAAGATAATGTATTTCTGAGCATTATGGTACATTAAGGTCTTATTCATTATCCAGTTTCACATACACTACCGTTGCCGGTGTAGAAATATTAAATTAAGTGACATGCCAAAAATAGCTCAGTTCGAGACCACAACAATATAAGTACAGTACACTTGTTTGTCATGACAAAACAAGTATCAGAAATTATATCTCCATTAATGTAATTATAAATCAGTTTTTAAGAAAATAGTTGATTGTTCAGTAAATAGAGGATTGGAATCTCGGGAAAATAAACGTCATAAATGTTTTGTTAAAATATTTTATTTCTGAAACGTAGATAAAATCGATACAAGTAATTAAAATTCTTAGAGACATAACTTACATTCTTTACATAATAATGAAACTGTGAAAATTGTCTTACCAACTGTATATATAACCTTACAACGAATGTGCGCTTTCAATAAGTTTCGTTGTAGGTGTATATAATACGTATCAACAGTCTCAACGCACGCTTCCCATGCCAATATTAATAAAGTATCTAACATACCATTTATATAGTATTAACCATATAAACAATTCGATTACGAGAGAATTGACTTCATAGGTATAAAATGAAGATTAAATCTTGTATAAAAATTTCAGTATTCATCGCTAGATTTTACAATTTTAATAGAATAGGAAAATAATGCACATGCATTTAATTTTTTGTCTTGTACATATTGCAAGCATAACAACGTATCTACTTATAGGTAGGTATGCGTACTTTGTGTAATATTTGTAAAATTTTAATTAATATCATTATTACTTATATACACTTTTGAAACAAGTAGATACCTATATCTAACATACTTTGTGCCTTTATTATCACTCGGGGTACGTAATATTTCAATCTCATAATAACCAGCACAAACTATTAAAAATTGACAAATTTATTAATTATTTAAACTTTGACTTAGCAACAATAACATTTAGTAATAATAATAACGTCCCCACAACCGACTTCTAATGGCGGAAAGTTTTCAGATACCTAATTCGGTCAATCTCTTCGACCTGGATCAGTAGGATACTACATGACTGCCAGGTGGCCGGGCAGCCGCTACAGGACGTCGCGAGTGCAGAGTCAGTGTAGTGTACATACAAATGACTTCCTCGGGGCCGTCGTTATTATTATTTATATATATTTCCTCCCACATGTACAAGTGACCATGAATTCTTCGAAAACTCTCTGCTTTCAACAACACCTCAGCTGTTAAAATTACATTAAAGGCGTTAAGCTTCATAATAGAAGGCATAAATAAACCTACAATATGCAGGTTTATAGAACAACGTGCTCCTTACATTCGAAGTTTCCGATTACCGGACACAAAACAGGTTCAATTCACTCCCGCACAAAACAAGTCGAAATTATTAGCTCGACGAAATATTTGGATAATGTTTTCACTCTTGTATCGTCATTCTTTGCACACTTTCACAACGTCAAAGAAAAGTACACTAGCAAATTGAAGTCCTTATTGACAAATAAATACGTTTTCATTGGATGTGTAAATGTAACTCTCGTATTAAAAAGGAATAAAGAATAAATGTTATTTTAAACATTTGTCGCACATCAAATAATATTTTGACTATTTCTGGTTCAAAAATTACAAATATTTACAAAAAAGTTAACGGCGTCGGGAAGCGAAGGCGCGCGTGCGCCACACGCCGATGCTACGTGAGCAGCTTGAAGAACATGATGCCCAGCGAGATGTTGATGAACAGCACCAGGATCACCAGCTGCTGCCGGGAGAACCAGTCCTGCGGGCAGTGTGCAATAATATTACAAACATGTCATTACAAAGGCCAATGCTTGCGTTCTATAGAGGATCTGTAGCCTTCGTAGGCATTTCGTAGCACTTTCGTAGCACTTCGTAGCATCTGAGTAACGTTCATCATTTACGATATTGAGCTGTGAATTTGATAAAGCCTGTGAGTATAACCTTTTTTTTGGACTTGAAATGACTCTTCCCGCTCTGAACGGCGCTGGAGGGAATGTCAGACTCTAACTAAAGAACATACCCGTGTTCCTTCAAAAACCCGTTGCATCTCAGGGCCGCGGTAACTCTTTCCAAGAATTCCGCAACCCTGACAGGGTGAGTGTCTAACCTTGACTTGCGGACTAACGAGGTAGAGCAGGGGGTTGGCCCGCAGCTTCTCGGTCTCCTCGTGCATGCGGCGCACCTCCTCGCGCCGCGCCGAGCCGAGCGCCGACACCTCCTCGCGCGACATGCCGCCGCTGCCGTCCGGCAGGCGCGGCATGCCCGCCACGTCCGGCAGCGACTTCTTGCGCTGCAGTGTCTGCGGCGTGCTTAGCATCTGTGCAAAAACAAAATAATTTCAGTATATACAGTACACGTACGTACAAGAGCATATCCGGCAAAATTCTCAAATGTTCTTTCAATATCTCTCGATATGCAGTATTGAAAGAAAATGTTAATAGAGAAAGGCTTGAATGGACTGTAACAATAGAGAATTAGAGCATAGGATACGGTTGACTGTCATTTGAGCAAAGCCGCGGACAAAAGCTAGTTCTGAAATCGAGTAACAAGTACGAGTTTGTTCTATTAGTATAGACTTTGTATGACACCAACCGCTTTACAAAGTAATTTATAGAGTCGTAAACAATGTAATATTTCTGCTTTAAATCTGTAGAACAGACGAGCAACGTGAATTGTTTTGTTTAGATTTACGCCGGAGATCTGGCCCTGGGTGACGGACGTATAGAAAAACAAGTTGATTCATTCAGACATCCACAGAGCTTTCAACTGAAGACAAAGTGTGTTGGCATAACCAGACACCAAGATGTCTAACTGTGGATCTTTGACCTTTACCTGTCACAGGTACGAGTAATGCTGTAAAACATTATGTCATTGTAATTGATAAGACTCGAGCTCAACGGTTTGAATTTTTAATTTAGTATAGTCAAAATTTGAGCACTGATAATATAATTATGTATTAGTTGCTCCCAAATAACCATCAGTACAAATGTTATGAGAGTAAGTTTACCTCCACGGGAGGTACGTTAATCCAGCTCTCGGACGCTCGCCGGGCGAGGATCGCCGGGGAGCACATAAGATCCTCTTCATCATCTTCCTCGCCTTGGTACCACATTTTCAATAATTACACAATTCTATACAACTCACGGCTCACTAATTCTCATCATGTTTTTCTGACTTATATGAAGGTACAGTGGCACCGTTTTGACGTTATGTATTGATTAACATATTTCAATTAAACGCGAGTTAATTGGGCTTGTAGCTGGTAGAGTATTTTTTGAGATTTAATGTGTTTTTTAGTTATATATAGCGAAGAGGTGATACACGGAAAGCGGCAGCGAGTGACTGTCTTAATTTAGAAATAGAACGGGCTGAGCGCTGAGCCGAGCTCCCTACCCCGCGCCCCGCCCGCCTACTGACGGCTGCCGTGTCATTACTGAACTTATTGCAATGCCACTCGCACATACATCGCGCCCGGCCATGCATTTATAATGATTTTCCTAGATCATTTTGTGCCCTAAATAAATACTTTGACTTTATTGAACTGGGAAAATAGCCTAATACTGTAAAATCTTCCATTCCTTCGATTTCTAATAATTACTTCTGTTAACAGACAATCCGCATGAAATAAATAGAATGTTTGGATCTCTCATCCGCGCAATCCCGTATTTCAGTACCTAGTTATTTAGTTGCGCAAGTAACGTACAATAACCTGAGTGACCTTGTTCATAAATTGCGCGGAACGATTGGTTGAGAGAGACTAATGTATTGTGTGTCTATTATCTTACACGATTAGTACCACTTAACGTTCCAAACATATTTGGGTAGGATTTAGAAGTTTACCATAAAAATAAATTGCTTTAGTGTACAACATGTTTAGTACTTTTCGCTAGCATGGGAACTTTAATATGCTCGAAGATAATTATAACTATGACTGTCTGATGACTATTTGCTGTAGAAAACTGTACGTTTGCGATCATAAAAGTTTGGGTAAGTAAAATGTGATATAATTACAAAATCTCTAATATTCACAAGATATAACAAATGAATCTATAGTTTTATATGATATAATGATCAGATTGATACAATTTTCAAATAACTATTTTTTGTAAGCATAACATACAATGAATATAAAATCGTTAGGCATAGGTACCACTCAAAAAACATAAAACCTATTTAGTATAATATGATCGCAAAGCCTAGTTAAAAATACGTAGTAAAATTGCATATATAATATACACCATAATACTTAGTCTAATTAGTCATAAGTTAAATAATTCAAAGTATTTTTTTTTGTAATTTCCATTATAGTAACCTGAGTAGATTTACCAAGTAACTGATTACCACCTGCCAAGCATTAGTCGGGCGTCATTAGTCGCAATGCGATTCTCGGCCACCGTAGGCGCGGACCTGTGGACGGCAAGCATTGGGAGCTCACCGTCCGATCAGAATTAACCCGGGTCGACGGCGCGCTGTGTTCCACGTGCGCCTCAAAGAGCTGTCAGCATAGAAGACGGGGCCCAATAGGGCCAGTGCCTGCCGGGGTTGCAGAATTTGTTCGAAAGAGTCACCGCGGCCCTGGAACGCAAAGGGCGTCAGGAGGAACACGGATGGGTTTTAGTCAGTAAGAGTCTGACACTCTCTTGTGCTTCGCCCAGAGCGGGAAGAGTCATTTGATGATTTCCCATCCATAAGAAAAGTACTCGTGCCTAAAGTAACAGCCCCGTGACTACGCTTGCTTGAGGTCGGTTAGTTGATGGGTCGCCATCAATTTGCTACCGAGACCTCTCGTGTGCCTTGGAACGGACTCGGCTGCCATAATTTTGCACATATGTTTTTTAATTAGGTTAAAAATATATTATACTTTTACACATCACCCTTTTTTTGGTCAGTTTAATCTAGATAAAATACCGAAACCAACTCGGAGTTCAAAGTTTCTTTTATATTCATATCCCTTCTTCCCTACTAATATTATTATGCGAAGTAAGGGCGTGGACACATGTCTACGGTACGGCCCCGGCCACCGTGTAACGGCACGACGTGGCGACGCCACTACCCGGAGACGTCACGGCGCGGCGTGTTTTTCTAACATAGTTTTGTGACTAACAAATGGACTATTTGTTTGAATAAATAAATTGATTGATTTCTATTGCCGCTTAGTAAGACTACATCAATTGAACGCAGATAATGAAAAAAAAAATAGTGAGTAGTAGTTATCTACTTATGCCTGCCTGGTAGATCGGTAGTGAAAGGTGGGTTTCTTGAAACATTCACCTATATCTTGAAAACTATTGAAATAAAACAATACCTAACACAACACAAAGCACCTACTCTAAATTCCAAATTGAGACCTAACATACTAATGTTGCCTAAACTATTCCTTATAGGTTGATCCTAAGAAAAGACTAACAAATGGACATAAGTGGTCTTATAAAAGTTCCTGCATCCTTGTATGATCTGAATCCTGAAAAATTGCGGGCATCGTTAAATATTCTCAGCGGCCATAAAAATCTTTGTGCTACAGCACCACAATCTATCGCTAGGCTCCAATTACATATCACATAATTATGGCGATGCGATTTTTGAATTACCGAGATATATGACTTTTTGGTGACGTCGAAATCGGTTTATCTCTACTTTAGTACTTTTTAAAAACGTTTTTACGTTAAAAGACTCACTCTACAAAGAAAGTCGTAAGAGATGAAGTAGTAAACCAGTTGATTTAGGTGATTTTCTTTTTTTTTTCAGAAAATGCACTATCTCTGGAGCAGTAATGAAAATTGGGGCGCAGACGAAGTTGCACGGGTCAACTAGTATACCATAAATATAAATACTAAAAAAATACTAAAAATGTTATCATTACTATATTCTGTTAGGGGATTATGGCTATAAGGGCGCTAAAAATCTTTAACTTCGGTACTCAAAATTAGTCAACAAACTTAGCCATTAACTGCGAACATACTGACAATTACAAAGTCAAGTCACTACCAAAGATTATTTTTGGGAAACTCTTTTTACTGGTGTAATTTATGGTTATTATAAATTGAATAAAAACCTTAACTGTGGAGACTAATTTTTCACATTTTAAATGCACTCTGCATTTAAAACTGTAAGAAAATAGTGTGAAATTTGAGTTGATGGTAAAATAAATGCACCATGAGTCTTTTGGGCTTTTGGATTCGAACTGTTAACTTACGAGCGTTACGCATGCTTATTCTTGTGTTAGTAATTTAACGTACCTTACGGCCTCCTCCGCCTCCGCCTCCGCCGCCACCTCCCCCTCTCATTGGCGCAGGCGGTGGTGGCTCTGGTACTTGAGCCACATACAAACTTTCTGTTCGTTTGGGCTGATAGGGTGACGGTGATATTTCCTGTCCGAGCGTCCGTTTTCTCAAAAGTGAATCCTCGAATGGCTGCGGTTCTCGCGAACCCGCACGAGATGAAATGGAGCCGCGGCCAGATGCTAGATGCCCGTTGGTTGCAGGTGTTGCGGCTCTGGACGCTGGCCGAGATGGAACCGCGGGCTGAGGAGCCACCGAGCCCGCCCGGGAGCCTCCGCTTGGAGCTGCTTCAACAGACGGCTGCCGCGACCGCCGTCCGTAGCGATCCACACTTGAATCTCTACTAGGGGGTCTTTTGTAGTGATCGAAGTAGTCAATGGACGGACGAGGTCCTGCCGGCCGAGCTCCGTTGACAATATCTTGTTCGGTGGGAGCACTGGGCCTATATCCCTGATCAGCAGTGCTTGTTTGTCGATATGCCTGATTGTCATTCGGCAACTGTCGATACATGTGATCTTGCGGTTGGCCGTATCCTTGTTGATCATGAGGTTGTCTGTTATAGCCTTGGGAATCGATCGTTGGACGATAGGGTTGCTGATTCGTCTGCATTCCTTGTCGGTCGAGAGGGCCCTCAGAGTGTACAGTTCCGGTTCGGAGCTCATTTCGTCCATACGCAGAGGGTCCGCTGTCAACGTACGCGTTACCCTGGGCATCATAAGAAGGCTGACCGAGCACACTCTGTCGTCGGGGAGGAGCTTGAGGAGGATTCCATTCTTGCTGTTGGGGTCTTTGGTTTGGTTGTTGTCTGTTGGTCGAGGACATTCGTCGATCTTGGGTGACATATTGCTGGCCACTTTGGTCCATACTTGGTTGATTGAATCTGTATGCGGAACCTTGCTGTTGTTGTTGGCTGCCTTGTGAGATAGGTCCATACTGATTTGTTTGTTCATTTGGTAAGTACGATTTCTGGCTGTCAGGCGATATCTGCGGTGTTGTATTTGCTGATTTCCAGTTATCTTGATTTGATGCATAGTACGGATCGTGCGGGGGCCCAAGATTTCTATTGTCTGTATTGTAGTTTGAACTGTTTGCGAGCCGAGGATCTACGGGTTTCGGATATTGCGTCGAAGGTCTCCTGGAGGGTACTGCATTTGGGGCTCTATTGTTTTGAGGAATCTGTGAATGCATCGGAGGGATATGATTTGGAATGCTCTTTCCATCCAAGATCTTTTCAGATTCTTGTGATACGTTTGCTGCAACTTGTGCATCGTAAACCTTTTGTCTATATCTTTCTCTTAATCCTATTCTGTCAAAGCCTGGGTGCTTAAAATCTGGAGCGAACTGCTTCGCAGTAGCTTGCGCTATATCACAGTCTTCTTTTGCTTGGTCTGCCGCTTCGTCGGCTTGTTCAGCTTTCCCTCGAGCCGTGGCGGTTCTGTAAAAAAATGGTAAAAGTTTTCACAATTAATTACATATTAATTACACATTTAATATTGCGGCCTTTACGCATCTCATATATACTGACCTAGAGATAGCTATATCAGCCTTTTGTAATGCTATTTTGGACGCGCGTTGCGCCGCGTTTACTGCTGAGTCAACTCGTTCCCGAAATTTAGCGGACCGCATGAGGAACAAATGTTTTCGTTTCTGGCTTGTTATAAGTACGTTGTTTTTATATTTGCCTTCTTCCCTCGTACCGTCTCGGAACGTGGTAACGCCGTATCCATACTTTTTGTTCGCCGACCACTCTCCCTCATACCGAAGGCCGTCACTGCGCTCGCTGATACCGAACCCAGTGCGTTTATCGTTTTTCCATTCTCCCATATAAGTTTCTGTGACACTCGCATCCAAATGTTCATCCTGCCAAAGAAAAAAACCTTTTATCTCTTTAAAATTTTATATTATGATTTGACTCGCTACAAAGAAAACACTTCCATCCTTGACTTATTGGTTATTAAACAAAACCAAAACGCAAAACAATCAATCCCCACATAAACATGCTTGTCGCGTGAATTGATTCAGACGTTGGAGTAACATCGAATCGAGCCCTTAAAATGAGTGAAAACTGTCTGTCTCCTCAAACTAAGTTTTATGGCATTCCACGCATTCTACCATCGTAATCCTTTAACAGTATAGCCAGTCTGTGGCAATTTTATATATTTTGTTCAAAATTGTTAACACATGTGAAGGATCTTCCGTTTAGGATGTGGAGTGTGTCATTGTTAATAAATACATATAGAGTTAGAGGTGTGTGTCACAAATATGACAACATGTTTATTTTAGTTAGGACTGGAT
Source organism: Lacanobia oleracea (assembly GCA_950371165.1). Taxonomy (NCBI): domain Eukaryota; kingdom Metazoa; phylum Arthropoda; class Insecta; order Lepidoptera; family Noctuidae; genus Lacanobia; species Lacanobia oleracea. The sequence continues at coordinate 10,836,702 of OX493393.1, forward strand.
CTACACGTACATACTCGTATAATGTGTGAGCAATATTTATTAATGGTTTGGTCATAGATAGTTCGGTTCGTGTGGAGCCATGCTAGCGAGGGATCGGCCCGGGGGTGGAGGGCATCAAGATGGCATTGCATCAACATGCGAACGATTATGTGGGTGATAAATTTGTGATTTAAACCAAATAAGTAATGTCCCACCTCGACAACGAAACTTGCGTTTGAGTTTGTGTGCAAAGAGGCATGGGTCATAGCGGAGTGGGTGCTGTCTACCGAGGAGACCCACGAAGAGCCCGAGCCCCCCGAGCCCCCGGAGTGGACCGAGCCCGTGCCGGTGCCGTCCAGCTCGCCGACGCTGCGCTGTTTGCGCCATTTCTGAAAACATTATACGTCGTCTTAGTAAGTGGAGTTCAATAGCTTAGGCAACTTTTAACGAATCAACGAAATCATTTCTTTTGTATTTTGGTTTTGTTTTTTGAGGATTGGGTACAAATAAGTGAAAAATCTTTCCTAAAATATACTCACGATTGGACCCTTCTTCCATATTTGTTATACTTTTTGTACAACAAAATTTTGTTAGTGCAGCTTAATTTAAATCTAGGTGCCATGATCGATTTAAAACTGAATCGAAAAGTGCTTTGACTCAGGTGACGCTAGCCTCCGTAAAAGTTATTTTCTTGATAATGAATAATATAGGAATAATGAATAACATAGGAAAGAATTGTCCCCTTAACTATCTTAAACTTAGGTATACCTAAGTGCCTGCTGTGGTGGGCAGCAGGTCTGTGGCAAGCATGTTCATCACCAGCGATAAAACACTGTTTTCACGATCAGGTCCGCAAACTTAGCAAGATGATTATGAGCATTGTACATCTCTCTTTCGAGAAAGAGTCCTTACAGAAAATGATTGCTGAGTCAACTTACATGCAGCAGTCCTTTAGGTTTGCCGACAAGCGAGCCGCGGCGTCCGGAGGGCTGGTCGGAGCGCACGGTGAGCACGAAGCCGCCGCGCGCGTCGTCCATGCGCGTGGTGCGCTGCTCCGAGGGGTCGGCGCCGCCCTCGTTGAGCGAGGACATGGAGCCGCGGTGGCCGCGCGCGCCGCCGCGGTAGTGCGACGCCAGCCCGAACGGCGCCGACGTGCGCACGCCGTAGCCATGCCGCAGCCCGCGCATCCATTGTCCCTGGTACGTGCCTGGAATCATAGTCGATATGTTAGTTAAAATATTTTCAAGGCAACATTATGATAGGGATGATTAGGTAGATACGTTATTCATTGTAATTGCTCGTCTAAACGATTTGATCGTCTACCATTTTTTTGTGAATGCATTTTTAAATAAACGGCCAGTTGTTTTGCTTTTATTGGCCATGTTTTCTTGTGGTGGAAAAGAGTAGGTATTCTACCCACTGTATTTATTTTATTTTACAGTTTTAGGAAAACTTACAGCTAAACATTTTCACACAAAAGAGAGTAACAAAAATATGTGACAAGGTAAGAGAGTTTTAAGTAAAAACAGTAACATAAGTAAAGACAAAAACAAAAATAAAACCGAATTGAGGACCTCCTGTTTTTTTTGAAGTCGGTTAAAATGGGGCTCAAACAGCGCAGATTTTAATTAATTTGGCACCCTTTCCACTCTTGAAAGGGTTGACTTTCAGAAAATACTGAAATAGTGTTTGATTAATTATATCAAAGAGCGTTTAGATCAAGTTTCAAGTAAATCTGACTAGAATGAAAGAATGTTCCACACAAAGCCGCTGTGTAAAGTTGTAGTTCTCCAAGTCAAAGGGTTTAACCTAGGCATTGATATGAAAACCATTATTTTCTTTTTCCTTTATTTATCAACTATACAGAAGAGTACAGGATTATTCGTATTAATAGCAACCAACAACCATTAAGGTTTAAACTTGTGCTATTGTGAATCTATTAACATCTTTAACAAAACTATTTAAGTCTTTAACGAGTTGGTATTACAAACATGTCTACATTATCTTTTTTATCTGTAATACAATTATGTATTTTTGAGGCTAGACTGTTAATAAGTCTCGTATAACTCGATAACAAGTAGTTCCCTGTTATTTACTTGTTGTTATTTACTTAGATGCAAAATTGAAGCATATTTGCCCGAGGAATAAGATTTTCCCAGACAAACTTTAACACCCCCTAAATCGTCTTTCGGGGGTTGTCGGGAAAAACGAATAATGAAAACTGTTATTATTTACTTCGGTCAGTACCTAGTTGTGTACAAATGAATAATGACAAACTTTATTATTTAGAAGCCCAAAGAATATTTTTTTTTACATCAAGTCCCTACGATCAGAGGTTTAGTCTGTCCGTTGACCCATCAGTCAGGATAAAGAATTTTATACATATCTAAGATGTATACAATCTATGTTACAGAAAAGATAGATGAAGAAAGCATTACATAGGGTGACACAATATAATAATAATATATATATAATATATTCCACACAACTATCACACAACGCCATCTAGTCCCAAGCTAAGCAGAGCTTGTGTTATGGGTACTAGTCAACTGATAAACATACTTATATATTTCTAAATACATACATATTATGACAATAATTTAATTATTTTTTTTTTTTAATTTCAAATAACAACAATGGGTGGTCTTAATGCTAAAAGCATTTTGAAACACAACCTTTCGATGGATTTTAAAGCTAATCCAAAAGAGAAACAGTTTTGCTTTAGAGCGGCGAATTATAATATAGAGCTTAAGGCTTATTTTCAGTATTGTCTAACGATTGTCAAGGAGTAGTAAATATCCTGCTAAAACTATACTTTTTTTTGCACATTATAATTGTTACACAAAGCAAAAACTTTGTGTGCTCATCTAGGACACAAAGTCGACTACTAATTTTAATCATCATCTGCCTAGCCTTTTTCCCATTTTTTATTGGGGTCGGCTTCCAGTCAAACCGGATTCAGCTGAATACCAGTATTTTACGTGGAGCGGCTACCTACCAGACCTCCACAACCCATTAAATGGGTATGACGGTATTTCTTGGCAAGACTGGAGTTAGATTTACTGGCTTCTGACAATCCGTAACGACTGCCAAAGTTCTACAAAATGCCAGCCGGGACCAACGGCTTAACGTGCTTTTCAAGGCACGGAGGAAACTCGTTATGTTAAGATGGTCACCCATCCACAGACCAACCTTGGCAAGCGACCTGTGCGGCTGTTATTCTTTGGCCACGAGCACGACTACTACTTTTAATGTTGTAGAGATAAACCACTTATGTGCGAGTTGCGACAGAAGCCTGTCATGACAAGGGTTTTATCACAATACCATTAGCTACTAGGTATATAGTTAAAAAGAGATAAGGAAAATACTCAACGCTGGCTAATCTGTAATCGCACAATAATGGCATCAACTCTGAACAGCAAATGCGATGTAAAGACGTCATGAGTTCGAGTCCGATAGGTCTTTAAATATTACGAGCAAACTGCGCTAATCTATCGCCAGAACACGTCAAGAGAAATGCTTTTAAATGACGCGATTCAACGTTTCCCTTCCAAAACGTGTATTTATGTTCTATCTATAGTATATCATCGACCTGAGATAGATCATTTATACCTGTAGATTGTGTTTGTGATTTCAGAGAAATAACGCCGTAGTCGTTGTACGAGTAAGAATGGGCAGGGAAAATCAAAGCCTATTCTAAAGAGAATTCGAAAGATGGATGTCAAAAAATAAGGGTTTAGATTTCATAACATAATCTCAAAGTCTACCCTAAAACGTTATGTAAAATTAGTGGTAGGTAGAGAAAAGTTGACTTTTACTGATCTTCTGCACCAACCTCTGAGAATACAAATGAAGTATTACACTATGGCACGACTTATTTCTCATACCTAGTCAAACTCGCTATCGTCAATCTTCAAGCACCGTATGACGTCAATGGCATTCATGAATGTAATGTCTAGCACGTTTTCCGTGCTAAAAGGTGTAAAACTGTGTCGAATATTATATTTCCTGTTTCGCACATTCCTATCACCTCATCAGCTGTACCTACATACAGGTACGTTCACTTTTAAGAAAAGCAATCAAACATCAAACTGTTTCCAAATGTCACTCAATTTAAATCGGACACGCTATAAAGTTTCATGAGAAATGTCGAGTTGTAAAGACGGTATAGGCGATGGTTAAGTTTGTTTCGGGCACTGTAGGTCAACAAAATACCGAGATGACTGTATAGATTAACTAAAGATGTCGTCTATATAATTAGGGTATGATTGTACGGTTAATTTTTGTAGTGCCTAGTATTAAATGAGTGGTCGACATGATTGTGTGTCGAGGCGGCGCGGCAGGCGTGCCGGTGCTATATTTATCCGGCGAGGGCCGCGGGCCGTGCGTGGCGGGCGGCGAGCACAGGGCCGCCTCACGCCGATCATTCATCGAGAAAACTACTGAAAACTTTCATTGCATACGAGTAACTGGGCTACGCAGACTTGATAGAGTCGTTGGTACATTCAAATAAACATGTTTATAATTTATAACACAGCTCTGTAAGATGTCTCTATGAGTAAATATTAACATTATGATCAGTTGAACTAAATTGCGATGTGTCAGACAGAACTCAGAGTTGGTAAATTATAAGGACGATGGAGATTTGTTTATGTTACTTATGGTCTTTAGTTGTTTTTGATATATTTATAGGTAACACTACTACATAAAAACTTCACTGAAAGCTTCGACTTGATAAAGTAAAAAAGATTCGTTATTATTAAAGGTGAAATTCTTATGTTACAAATCACTGAATTTATCATTTTAATTTTATGAATGACAAATCTTTGTCGAGAGAATGAGTCAACGGTGTGCCAGGAAACATATGACGTTAACTCACACACATCGCTCGTAAACTATAGCCCAGCAGTTAAGTCCGACTTTGGACTTGTATGTTACTGGGTAAATTATGCCACCATTGATTGTGATTAATAAATGTCACTTGGCACAATATGAATTAACGACACATGAACGTGTACCTAATACACGTGATGTAGATATTGATAGGTGCATGCGTAATTGAAATCTCTAAATGAGACACAAAACCATATAAGTCCATGTAGCTACACATTCCGTTCCTTTGATCACGCGTTTTTTAACGCTCCATAATAAATCGTAGCTGCAATCTACTAGCAGTTTACTCCGGTACGTTCAGCAAGAATTTATAATCCTGCCGATGTGTTGTTTACAGATATTATTTTCCAGCAGCGAACATTGCGCAAGCAAAAGGGTTTCCTTCCTAGTTCACGCCATTGCAATCTGGGTCATGAGGCGAACACCGCGTAGGTACAACAAATAGTTATGAAATTATTTATTACATATAACTATGCAAGTAGCGTCTCGGACTAACCCGGATTTCATGAGTTTATTTTCGGATTAAAACAATAGCTTTCTGTGTTATCACCAGATTAACAATAATGTATTTTCTCGTAACGAACGGATCTACCTAGCTAAGAATGCCATGGCCATGTAAACGTAATGTATTTTCGTCTGAATTCCAATAGTTTGGCAATGAAAGAAATGAGATAATACTGACCGCCATCAGCGTATGTTTCGGAGCCGTATCCGTCCTGCAGGCCGTTGGCCCAGGTGCCCTCGTACTTGGCGTTGCTGATGGTGCTCTGGCGCACGCCGTAGCGGCCCTTGTAGCCCTGCGTCCACTCGCCGCGGTACAGCCAGCGGTCGCGCGTCTCCACGCCCAGCCCGTGCCGCTTGCCATTCTGCCATTGACCTTCGAATGAGCTGCCACTGTAAAGTAAATGATGTCAGCGTTAATGCCTAAATGCGATACTTTACGCCATAACAGCTGCTCAAACTATATCAAGCGCAAGTTCGATGGTGTGTGGAGTAGCACTATTCTTTGGTACGGATCTGCTAAATACCAGTTTGATACCGATGAGCTAAGAGGATCATCGAAAATAATAGGTTCGTCGAGTCGAAGCCTGGCGGTTTTTATCTGTTGAATTTTGGGGAGTGTGCGACAGAATTGCATAACTAAATTCCGCCAAGTTCTGTCCATCATCGGACCACAAGACGAACGGCGATGCGCCATCGGTACATGGTGGACGTTCCACCCACACGCACAAAACGTTTCGGGAACACATTCATAGCTAGGGAGTGGAATTCCCTGCCAGAGTCTAAATTTCCTGACAGCTACCTTTAAGTCATGAGTGAACATCTAGGCAAGCGTGCTCTATCTTCGACCGCATCATCGCTTACCATCAGGTGAGATAGTGGTCAACGTATGCCTATCAGTGGTACAAAAAGAAAGAAGAAGAAAGAAAGAAAGAAAAAGCGTTTATTTGCGCCAAGCATGACGCATACCAAAAAAAAAAAAAATATTTCAATGTATTTGTGTTTTTCAATGTATTTAAAAAAAATTGATTGAGACGTTCTTTCCTATATGACCCTTCTTAACATAACACATTTACCCTACTTACATATAGATCCATAATTTCTAAATAGGTACGTCTGAACTTTGCAAGTGTTTTTTGCAAGTGGTGTTATAATATGCAACATGGCTTACATGTTTTAAAACTTTCAGATTGCTTTCTTTTTTATGCGTTATGTTATGTAAAATAGATATCTACCTTTTCAGAAGTGAAGGTACACATTTGCGAGAATTTTATTTTAGTGTCTCATAAATATTTTTTGTTCTCTTATTACAGACTCACATTTTTTAACATTTGGCAAAAAAAGTTGAAATACTAAATAAAGTTTGTACAAGCAAAAAAAAGAAAAAAAAAGAGAGAGTGTTCGTCAAGCATAAAACAATTCGTCCGCATCGCTGTGAATAGTAAAACCGCTGGCAAGTTCTTTCATTTATTTTAATTAACCTCTTTGTGAAGTCTTGATAAACAAGGTAGTCACTCGAAGCCCACGGCCGTAGTGTTTCAAATTCAGCCCCATGTTGTACCACTTCGTCTTCTCAGCTATAACATTAGGAACTTGTGACGGGCGGGCGTTTTTGGGACTATCTTTATGTAAACGTTGACGTTCTAAGATTGTAGGCGCTCAACAGCTGTTGGGAGTTATATCAAAACCAAATGACTTTTGGTTTTGATATAACTCCCAATATTTGCACCGTTTGAGGTTTTCTACCCCCCCAGCAGCCGCCCAAGTATAGCCCGCTTACTGATTATACTCGTATCTTCAGTCTATTATTGGCAACAATTAATAGAAATAGACAGCCAACAACAAGTGGGTTACTTAAAGGTTCACTTATAGAACTGAATCTTTTAAGTAACCCACATGCTGTTGGCAGTCTATTGCTTACGTCCAAAAATAACTCAAATTAAAGAGTCGTTAAAATTCGCTCGGTGGGTGAATCATACACTAGGCTTGTATTTTTTTGGCAGAATCCGTTTCTGTCTCTCTGATTAATTCAAAAGCATGTTAAGTTGATTGTGTGACCTTATTTACGTAATACTATATACTCATAAGTTTAACCTTCGTTATTTATTTTGGAGGAACCCGGGTGGGTTTTAGTCAGTAAGAGTCAGACACTTCCTTCCGCCAAGGAGCGGAAGGAGTAATTTGAAGATATGCCATTTATAAAGAAAAAGGTTATAGCATCCAGACACGAGACGGCCTACGCGAAGTCGTCGTGCATATTGTGTCCATGCTTAGATGTTGTTAGGGGCAGATTTTATTCATGTTTTTTTTCTAAATCAGATGAGAATTGTTTAAAAATAATGAGAACAGAATACATTTTTAGACTTGTGTATTGTATTTTGATAATTAAATAGTAGAATAGTTTTTAAATTCATATTTGAAATAACTAGCAATGAAGACTAACATACTATCAAACTATGCCTATAGGTACTGTCTGATAAATCTTAACGAGAGTGTAACGTAAGCAACCCAAAAGTTTTTCATTTCCATGCGCTATAGCTGCGTAAACTTGCAGTCAAAATCACTAATACTTTGCGATTTTAAATGCCCCTAAATAAATAAAGATGAAAAAAAAAGATCCAGCGTAGACCCCGCGTAGCATCACTAAGGCCTCTGCCTCGAGTTTCGCGGGCAGCGGGGCGATCTAATGTGTAAAATCAAATGGAACGATCCTCGAACATAGCGGCGCGGCAGCGGCGCGAGGGCGGGCAACGAGCGGTGCACTCTAGTCAAGCGTTGACCGCCCGCGCGTCTGCATTGCAGTATTGTGCAATTTATTTTCTTCTTTTGCCCACAATAAATCGAGCGTAAGGGATAAATCACACGACACAATCACGAACACAAAACTATGCCGCTATAGTGCCGCGCGATCTGCCCTCTGGTTTTGAAAACGGGTCTGCGTTGCACACCCCGCTCCCGCGCCGCCACCGCCGCCGCCCCGCTGCCCGCAAAACTCGAGGCAGAGGCCTAAGAACCAGCTCCCTAGACGGAGGCTGTGCGTAGCTTACTCGCGTGTAGGAAATATGGCTACAAAAAATTCGTAGTAACTGCGTAGCACCTACAGTGCGTCGTGTTTGTAACTTTGCACCCTAATGAAATTAACGTCTAAGCTGGTACCTACTTGTTACCGTGTACTAGTGCACGGACGGCTGTAGGTAGTTTAGTACTCACAGCAATGAAATGCATAGACGCCGCGTACCGTCAAGTTAGTAACCTAAACTGACCTTGGCAAAACAGAATGTCGCCCACGCCCAAGACAGACGCAGCATAAGAAAATCCTTACTAATATTATAAATGCGAAAGTAACTCGTCTGCCTGTCTATCTGTCGCGCTTTTACGCCAAAACTACTGACCCGATTTAAATTTTTGGTACACAGATAGTCTAGAGCCTGAGAAAGGACATAGGCTACTTATTATCCCGGGAGTATGTTCCCTATGGACCACGCGGACGAAACCGCTGGCAGAACCTAGTACAATATAAAATATAGATCACTAAAACGAAAATAAGCTTTGCAAAATTGTGGCACAGGTAGGAAGAAACCTTGGTCAAACGAAAGGGGTAGTCATAACAAAATTGGGTTTCTTTTTGATTCCGTTAAGAAAGTTTCATGAATTATTACGTCTAGTACGTATACGTACTTTCATACGCTTTTAATTGCGGAAATAGGGTTGGTGGGGTTGGCAGTACTTTCAAGGATGAACAACAAACCCACGCTGGGTCAGCGAATAACAGTCCGTGAGGTCAGCGGAGTGAGAACGTATTTACCTCGTATCGTCCAACGAGTCGTCCTCACACTTGTCAAATACTAACAATAGAACAAATCTTTTCCCGGTGAAAGACAAACCGATCTGGCTGCCAAAGCAATTTTTTTATAGAATCAAAAGTTGGGAGCAATTATCTGACTAGAGTGTAGCATTGATTGGATCGTGAGTTCTGTTGCTACTATACATAGTCGAGTACAACATTGCAACAATCCACACGTGCCAGTGGTACTGAAATTCCTTTCAGTTTTTATTAGTTGCGGTAAGATAATGGATTGGTCTGTTATGCACATGAGTACGGTCGGAACAACTCGAGCCTAACCTCTATTTATATCGCACGCTACACGTACGTTCTGCGGTAACGTAACTGAATATTACAAGTAAAACCAACAGACTTCACAGTAAAGAGAATCGACCTTGAGCACACACAAATGAGGGCCGGTCGCTAAACTTGTGGCCATTTTTCTGTGGCAGAATTTTTATTTCAGTAATTTGATGTCATATTTTGTAGAAAAGTCACTTGTCGTCTACATAGTATGAGGTACCTATAGAATAATGTAATAACAAAATATGAACTGTTCTAGTTCTACATACTTTAATAATATAGATTATATCATCTCTCGTATTTCAGTGCCAAGGTAACGAATGTAAATTGTAAAAAAATACTTTTACTTTCTGGTCTAAGCAAACGAGCTTGTTGCGGTAATCTTTGCAGAAGCTCACTATAATAAGGCTCTATAAAAACATTATTCTAATCTCGTTATTATTTAACGAAGGTTGTTTCGTAAGTCTTCTGTGGGTATCCAATGAACTAATTACAGTTTCCCAGAAATACATTTTCATAAATATTTTTTTATAAGTAACTATAAATACTATGATACACTATATAGGATACACATAAAATTATATTAAGTAGGAGACAAATAAAAAACATAGAATAAACTAAATAAAACTAACACATACATAGATTTTAAGAAATTAATATAAATTTACTGGAAATAAAAAGTTTTTTTTATAGTTTCGCCATGTCTGTATTTCTATCCGCGGTTTAGCTCAGAGACGCTAAGCACTAGAAAATTGGAATTTGGTATGGTAAATATTAATCTATTCATTTTTTTTTTTAGGGTAGAGACAAGAGCTTCCCCCCTTCCTCTGCCAGCTAAACTCTTGTAAAAATAAACATGGTAGTAGCATATATTAACGAATTCAAAAGGAAATCTGTCACAGATAAGTAGATTTTACAAATTAACGAGTAATAATTTCGTACAAATTCCATCAGTTATGTAAAAAAGGTAGTAAATATAAATTTACAAACCATGTCAAACTATGGAAAAACAGGTGCTTGCTTCGTGCAACTACGGAACCCTAGTCCGTGGCCGACACGCATTTGGTCGGTTTTGTATTCTTTCTGAATAGGTACAAACCCGGCAAAAAGATGTTTTATGCCCGTTATTTTGTTTACGACGGTGCAATTTTATTATTAGTCCTACAACGGCAGCCCACTTCATCTATCCAATGACTAACTACACATTCATTAAAAAAGAAGAGTTTTTTTTTTCTTTATTTATTAAAGAGGGTTTAATCTAAAAAAAGAGATTTATGAACCGTTGTATTATTAAAAAAAAAACAAATATTAGTCACTAGCACTTCGCCCGAGACTTCGTTCGCGCGGGTTTAGTAGGTACTCCACGAACTTCATCTCCATAAATCCTCCCTTATAAAGAGTAACGTGTAAATTAATTATTAATAGACTCTCTTCTTCCTTAGTGTTAGAGTTTCTAAACCGCCTCAACCGAGTATTTTTATACCCGTCGTAACTTTAAAACGAAAGGTCCGATTTGCATAATCTAAATTGTAATTTACGTATACATAATCAACCTTAATTACCAAACCATTTAAATGAATAAGGATTAACATCATGATACCAAAATCACCACTATTCCATTCCACTCGAGCTTTGATCGAATAATTAAAAAAAAAAAGCGGTTATTGTGACGGTTTTTTTTTGTGGATATTGATGTCTTCTTTAAAATCGTCATACATCACTTTGTTCTATTGTTAATAGTTTCCACAGCGTACGCGATACAAGGATTTTTTTTTGGTATTTTTTTCACACCTTGGGTTATCGAAGTTTTCATACGGATCCCTAACTTTAAAAAAAAAATCTGTAGCCTATGTTCATCAGGGATAATGTAGGATTCTAATGTTGAAAGAAAATTGGTCCAGAAGTTTCGGAGCCTATTCAATTCAAACAAACAAACAAATCTTTCCTCTTTATAATACTATTGATTATCATGACGCATGACGTAGTTTTATTCATCCAGGAGCGAGCGCAGTCCGGGACTTGTGTTCCAAGGACGGCGCGGAATGGAAAGGCAAAATTGTTTTATTACGTAGACATTATTACCATGTTGTTTCATACTGTAATGCATTACTTATTTTTATTGTACATATCATCTTAATTAATTATTTAAAAAAAGTATCGAGCCTAGAGATAGTTTATGTCGGGTACAATAAGTGGACCGCCTTTGTAAGACGAATTAAATGGCACCATGTATACACAACATTGGTTACAAGCGACCATGAAATAAAATTCGTAAGTATTCTATGTTCACCCTAGAATACTTCCTATCACGTGGTACCACGAACACGCAGGTATGTAGATACTTAATTAGATTCTGAGTAATATGGGGCCGCTCGAGTAATTCTATTAATGAGCGGTCGATTTTGGCGAAGCTTTGTTTGAAATCATAAGTTATTGCATGATATTTAATAAATAGGTACCTACATACATATTGAATCATCGGACTGGCCAATCCTTGACCTCTACTCAGAATTGATAAATTACCAACAATTTATGCGTCACCAACTTTCAGTAGCTTTGGAGGGTTTCGTGGCTCACTCGCTTTTGCAAATGTTATAAACTCACTACATTCTCATGCACCAACGTGGTCGATTTTGAATATGATGCCCACAATAACTTTTTATGATAATAATAATAAAAGGGCTTTGTCCTATATTAAGGGCGGATAACGCGTGAAAAAAACCTGTTGGTATTTTTAAAAATTTGGTTTATTTACAAATAAATAATAATAGAACTCTTTAAATCTTTACCTTTCCTCATATTATGATGCAACATGTTTTGAAATTATTCGTAAGATGCCAATCTATACTCTATACTAATATATAAAGCTGAAGAGTTTGTTTGTTTGTTTACTTGAACGCGCTAATCTCAGGAACTACTGGTCCGATTTGAAAAATTCTTTCAGTGTTAGATAGCCCATTTATTGAGGAAGGCTATAGGCTATATATCATCACGATAAGACCAATAAGAGCGGAGCAGTAATGAAAATTGTGACGCAGACGAAGTTGCGCGGGTCAACTAGTATATACATAATTACGTTGAACACATACGTATATATACTACGTTATTAGTTTATCTTTCGATTTGATGGATGTGTGAGTGACAAAGTGAGAAGGTAGTTATTTGAGCTGTGCTTCTAATGCGTCAAGGTGCGCGCTTTCACTGATATCACACCGGCAACGGTCTGAAAATGCGAGAAAAGAATGAAAGCCTGGATGTCGTAAATGAAGAACTGGAGGCAGAAAACTAAAATGTCTCCTCGACCCAGGACTGCATACACACCTAGCGAAAAATAATGGAATAGTGCAAAGAAAGAAGACGATTTGTCTGCAGTCATCTACGTTAACATAGTACCCCTACCCATGTGGAATGTACAGAAGCGTAGCAACCAGATAACTTTTGAATTTGTTACATAATATCCGGCATAACCTTCATAACGTGTTGTCACCCCGAACTAATGTTGTCTATATACCGTATATGAGGATAATTATACTAGTAAAGCACTGTTTCATTTATCACAAGAAGCGGCTTTTATTTAGGAACTAGTTGACCCGCGCAACTTCGTCTGCGTCACAATTTTCATCACTGCTCCGTTCGTATTGGTCTGAGAGTGATGCCTAAAGCCTTTCTCGATAAATGTGCTATCTAACACTGAAATAATTTTTCAAATCGGATCAGTAGTTCCTGAGATTAGCGCGTTCAAGCAAACAAACAAACTCTTCAGCTTTATATACTAGTATTTAAATATATTAGAAGGGAACATACTAGTATAGATAAACAATAATAGTAGTAAATGTCTCCGGAAGATTATAAAATATCTTGTCAACTGAACATTTGAAATAGTTTTTGACGCATCAAAATTTGAGAGTCTATTTATCTCTCGAAGTCATTCTGAGAAACTGTGGACTGACATGAAATGGCGACCAATCAGAGTAGAAGTCTACAAGAAACATGGCTCTCATTGATCTGTTCAGATTTGACGTCACATGTAAACCATAGACTTACGAATTAAATGGACCTCTCGTTGTCCGATGTCGGTTTACTTTGGGTGTGTAATGTTAGGTATAACTAATTTTTAATATAACAACGAACGATTATAATATGTCATTTGGAAACGCCACAGATCTAATGATCACTAATTTTGTCGAGCGTACAATCGGCTTAAATTACGGTTAAAGGAAACTAACATGAATGGTATTGCGGGAGCCAGAAGTAGCGAGCGAAGTGAGCGACCTTAGCTCCCGTGATCCCATTCATGTTCGTGTCCGAACCTAACCTGTCCGAGTTGGGATGTCCTAAGTTCCCGAGCTGGTGTGGTCGCTCTTTGTTGAGCGGCTAGATCAAATGTCAATTATACAAGATGATAATTAGATCACAAGAATGTTAAGTATAACTAAATAAGATTATACTAAATGAACACAAAAATCACAAATTTTTGCCATGGCTGTCTTTATACATAGAGTTCCGTAGCCAAATGGCAAAAAACGGAACCCTTATGGATTCGTCGTGTCTGTCTGTCTGTCTGTCCGTCCGTATGTCACAGCCACTTTTTCCGAAAGTATAAGAATTATACTTTTCTACCCATACGTGTGGATTATCTATGGATAGGTCTTCCAAAATGATATTGAGGTTTCTAGTATAATTTTTTTCTAAATTGAATAGTTTGCGCGAGAGACACTTCCAAAGTGGTACTTGTAACTTCTAAAATAAGAGAATGATAAAACAAAAAAAAATACATGATGTACATTACCATGCAAACTTCCACAGAAAATTGGTTTAAACGAGATCTAGTAAGTAGTTTTTTTTAATACATCATAAATCGTTAACCGCAATTTACCTTTCATTCAATCAACTCAAATATAAAAAAATAATGTTTATGGTACGGAACCCTTCGTGGGCGAGTCTGACTCGCACTTAGCCGGTTTTTTTTATTTCGCTAACATTGAAAATGACTCTATTTAATTTGTAACTCTAATGGTTTACACTACCGTAATACGGCAATAAACTGTGTCGTAATAAGTAAGTTTCATAGAATATATCGTTTAAAATCGACATTGTTGACAGTAAAAAACTCTATGCACTTGATGTGTGCCTTCGTAGTTCAAATCCAGACCAGTTCAACATAACCTTGGATTACCCAATATAAATTTAATGTCTTTGGGATTACCCTAATTTGGGATTATATTAAACCTAATATCTAATACTATACTTTTTCTGTTATATCTTCAACTCTTCTTCAGATCTTGGAGATCTGACGCCAGTGGAATTAAAATGGGACCAGCTATGAACTACATCTAAGCTAAGTGCGGAACTCATTGCTCCGGTTCGTAAACACAGGAGCTATGCTTGCAGTGGCCGACGTGCTTCATCATCTGCCTAGCCTTTTCCCAACTATATTGGGGTCGGCTTCCAGTCAAGCCGGATTTAGCTGAATACCAGTATTTTACGAGGAGCGGCTGCCTACACACCTCCACAACCCATTAACTGTGTAACACGATACTTCAAGGCAAGACTGGAGTCAGATTTGCTGGCTTCTGATTATGCGTAACGACTGGCAAAGATCTACAAATGACAGCCGGGACCAACGGCTTAACGTGCTTTCCGAGGCACTGAGGAAACTCGGTATGTTAAGATGGTCACCCATCCACAGACCAACCTTGGCAAGCGTTGCTTAACCTTGAAGATCAGCCACGAGCTCCTCAGTGGCCGACGTGCTTACAGGTCAGAAAAGCCCTGGCCAGGGTGGGCAGATATTAAGGGCGGCCAATCTCAGCGATAACTGCTCGGCAACAATGAGCTTGAGAGGGCGCGACGAGCGAAATATTGCTTGATATTATTTTATGGCTTAAATTGACAATAATCTTTATTTCTAATCCGATGTAGGGCGATGGTAGAGCGGGCAAGACTTCAAGTTTCTGCATGCTCGAACATAGATGCAAAAAAGCAAAACTGGACAAACGAATTGAGAACCGCATCCTTTGAGAAGTCGGTTCATAAGTTAAACCAACATAACATAGTCAGTGTGAGCTTCTTTAGTTAAAACAAAGTTATTAGGTACTAAAAAGTTAATTACGTACTTTTTGTTGTAGTTAGTCACGAATTAATTTAAATGTATGCATGCTAACAAACTAGGATGTTATGTGCATATGTTACAGTCAAAGTGATTAATTTTCTATTATACATAATGACTGTCATTATATATAATGAAACTGTGTAGACAATATATAGTGTATAGAGTATTTATTGGTCCCATTTCAATTAGGTAAAGATCTGATTGAGGTGCTCGTGGCTAAATAATAACAGCCGCACTGATCGATCTTGAAGGTTAAGCAACGCTTGCCAAGGTTGGTCTGTGGATGGGTGACGATCTTAACATAACGAGTTTCCTCCGTGCCTCGGAAAGCACGTCAAGCCGTTGGTCCCGGCTGTCATTTGTACATCTTTGGCAGTCGTTACGGATTGTCAGAAGCCAATAAATCTGACTCGTCTTGCCAAGATGTACGTGTTACCCAGTTAATGGATTGTGGAGGTCTGGTCTGGAAAATTAATATTAAACTTCAATTCGTCAATTGAGTAGGTACGAGTTTTACTCCATAACAACATCTGCCACATTGCCATTGTAAATCCGCTGGCAGTCTATTTAATATTCGTACAGCTTGGTTATGAGGGCCATGCTTCGCAATGTTAAAATTACGTACAACTTTATTTTTAATGTCCTTTCTACGAGTGTTTTCCCTGGCTATACTTTCTTCCCCAGTCTCGTATTCATGAATACATTTTTTTAAATTACCTAACAACACAAGTATGTATAAGCTGGGCAATGTTAGAATATTTAAACGCGGAAAATGAGAACAACTGCTTTCTCTTTGTGAAATTCTGAAATTTGTACCTATTGCTCTAATTGGAAAATAAGGGTGCCTGTCCATTACAGCGGAGCGAGGCAGCAGAGCGTAAAAACGGAGAAATTTTAACTGAAAATTTTCACTGACTGAGTCACTGACATTTTGACTAACATGATTAAGCATAACTCACGTGACTCACGTGGGACGGAGTTTTATTTCCATCTGTTAAAATTTCTCCGTTTCTCCGCTCCGCTGCCTCGCTCCACTTTAACGGACAGGCACCCTTAAGGCTCGCTAAGAATTATATCTGTATCTTTCCTCCCACACTGTATCGAAGTCTGGATTCGACCATAGCCTTGCCTAGACAATCAGTGGAGTATAGGGCCCCCGGGGAGCCTACCGTCATAGATGGGTTAGGTCCGAATGGTATGTCGGGAGCTAGTTTGAGCCAGCGAACTTAATTCTTAAGTATTGTAGCCACCTATGGGATGGCTCAGCTAAGTATCAGCTTGCCGCGCTTGACTCGGTGGAACGCAGAGCTAAGAGGATCATCGGCGACGTAAAACTGGTGGATGCCAAGCTACATAGCTTGGCTCATCGCCGTAAGGTTGCCTGCTTGTCGGTCTTCTACAGATTGTACTTCGGTGAGTGTGCCCAAGAACTCCACGACCTCATCCCACCGGCCCCCTTCTACCATCGGACATCCAGACACACTGCATCTTACCATCCCTACCTTGTAGCTTACCTTGCTTCCACTAATTCGCACTAAGCGTTTTCAAACGTCATTTATAATGCTCACAGCAAAGGAGTGGGACTCTCTGCCTGCGTCTGTGTTTCCAAAAGCTTACAACCCTAATCTCTTCAATGTTAGAGAGAACAGGCTCCTTCTGGGTAGGCTCGCTCCATCGTAGACTTTGTCTCTGTCATCTCTGACATAGACTAGAGTCAAGAGCAAACCCATTACAAATGAAAAAAAAATAAAAAATAAAACAATTCAATTCATTTATTTATTGCGTCTCAACCACAGAAACTTGTTTCTTACATCTATGGTCTCAACTGACGCCTTATTATTATTGCCATTCAGAAATAGGAGGCCCTCGCCTCGATTTGCTAGTGGCAGGATCGACCTGCAGTTGACTAGCAATTGAGAGTAGCATGCAAGCTTTGACTTAGCCGAATTTTGGACGACGTACGTATGTGAAATTAAACTGTTTAAATTTGTATGAGAGTGGTCTATGAACCAATAGCGATACTGTAGTGGTATTTCTGAGGGGATGCCTCAACTATATACTTATGCAAAGGGGCATCAAAAACGTAACCTGGCTGTTTTGCGAAAAATAATACTTTAGAATTTACATTTCTTGCTACATTCTCCAGGATTCCACCATCAGGTTCCGACGAATTGAGAACTCCTTTTTTTTAAGTCAAAAACGAAAAAAATACTCAAATTCGGTAGTGTTGAGGTGGTAAGTGACTTAATTAATCACAGAAACACTTAAATTATGTATTGTAGAGTCAGAAATACCTGTTAAAACGTTTTTAGAATAAAAATGTAGCATAAAAAAATATTCTAAAATACACTGGACCGCAAAGAAAAAGGGTTAGTTGGAAAATCTTCAATATCTTCAAACGTACCTGACCTAGCTTTATGAAATAAGGATTAAATTAAATAATATTTATTGTCACATAAAATATTATATAAAACCTTTTAATTTATTATTGATCATTGTATAAAAAATTGAAAATAAAAAATAATGGTCGTTTTTTATAGTACCAAAAAAAATCAAATCAATTGTTTCGCGTTTGTTTTAATTACTAATATGGCGTGTCTGCCTTACAAATTTTGCATTGAGCATGCATGAGACGAACTGGGACGACATATGAGTCGGTCGTCAGCGGAATCCATCGCCAATCAAGCTGCGTGAAATGAAAGATGCTCTAATAGAGGAATCGCCTCAAAAACCTAGTAAGTAGAAAGTATGCGCGGAGGCAACACAAAGCACTAAAATGCGTGAAAACGGCACATCTATAACCAATCTACATTTACGAAAATACTGGAAAATCTACGCATTTTTATCTAATTTAACTTTTTTTTTAATAAAACGTTTGAATTCATTTTTTTATTTTCATTAAAATATTCTCTCGAGTTATATTGAAGATTTTCTAACCGACCCTTTTTCTTTGCGGTCCATTTACTTATTTTACGCAGTTGCTCCATTTTCCTCGATTTTCACTTCGGGATTCCTTAGAAAAGGGAGTTCCTACATTGTACGGCTTTATTTCAGGATTCAGGACAGACTTCATAGCTGTTTGCCAAATAACAATATTATAAAGCTCAATAAACTTGAAAACAAAATCTCGACGAGACTAAAATCTTGTTTTCAATCATTATTCTTTGAGAAACTTTGAGTTCCTTGAAGGAAAGAATCCTTTATAAGCCCAAATGTAAGCAATGAAAATTGTTAGGTAAGAAGGTAATTTGAATAGGGCGAAAGTTTTTGTTTTGCAATCTATTGTTTGCACGTTTTCCCCAAGAGGTAAAATAACTTTTATGACATCAAATTGAGCAACATAACGGCCACTGGCCGATGGCGTAATGGTTTACAACGTATGCCATGTAGCAATAAGTAGGAACATAAATATCATGCCACTGTTCGCCGTACGGCAGAAGTGTTTACTAGAAGGACATTTTATTAATTAAGTACCTGAACTTGTTGGTATCTAAAGTATTTCTAAGTTTTACCAAGTGCGAGTCGGACTCTGTACATATCGAGCTCCTTTAATTTTATTATTTGATGTGACAGCGGTATCAGCAAAACGCAAAACGCATTGCAAAAATCTCTAGCTCTACCTTCTTATTACAGTTCATGAGATACCGTCCGATAGCAGTCATACGGACGAACAGCAATACGATCTTAAGACTTTTACGTTATATTATGTACCCAAATAAATCACTGACATTTCATTAGGGCAATCGTAAGACTGATCTACCTAACTACCTATTACTGAAATAAAGGAGACTGATCAAAGTGGTCTATAAATCAATAGCGATATTGTTGTGGTATTTCTGTGGGGATACCTCAATTATACCTATGTGCAAAGAGGGCATTAAAAACTGACCTGGAACTTTTGAGAATTATAATATTTTAGAATACATATTGTATGGTACATTTTTATTTCAAAAATGATTTAACAGATATTTCTGACTTTATAATACTCGATTAATGTGTTTCTCTGATAGACAAAGTCACATGCTATCTCAAAAGTCCTGAATTTTAGTATTTTTTTCGTTTTTAATTGACTTTAAAAAAAGTACGAGGTTCTCAGTTCGTCAGTCGGAAACTATTTTTTTTTTTTTCTTTCACCGATTACACGAACACGGCTGAACCGATTAAGAAAATTATTTTTTTGTTTGAACGGGTATTATACTCCCCAAATGTTTCTATTGTCACCAGGTCAGGATCTAATGATGGGATCTTGGAGAATGTAACAAGAAATGTGAATTCTAAAGTATTATTTTTCTCAAAACTGCTAATTTAGATTTTTATGCCCCTTTGCACAAGTATATAGTTGAGGTATCCCCACAGAAATACTACTACAGTATTGCTATTGGTTCATAGACCACTTCTCATACAAATTTTAGCAGTCTCCTTTATGCAAGAAACCTACTTCAGGGAACAAATTGTAACTCAGCGATTTCATGGTCATTTGTGGTCAGTTATTTCGCCGTAGCATAATTTTTAAGCCGACCCCAATATAGTTGGGAAAAGGCTAGGCAGATGATGATGATTTCGCCGTCGCATAACAACAAAACGAAATGTATCAAAGTCTCCGGAACCGAGTTAGAGGTGTTTCAAATAGTATCTCCAACAGAAAACTCCGATGCTTCATTGACGTAACAATATTAACTGAATTACGCACGATTGATTTAGAGTGTGTTGTAGATACATATTTTACGTTGTAAACGACTGAATTGAACAATGAACCAGCGATTGCGCCAATAAAACATAGTTTATGGTTTGATTTGCATGACGCCATTGGATGTTTGTTACACACCGAGATGAAAGAAAACTGAAATCCAAAATCCGCCCGTGGGTATTATATGTAATCTTGGAATGGATAAGGTTTAGGTACAGCACTATACCCTGTACTGATACTGAGTCACAATTTATAAAAAAAACTGCTCGTTAGGCCATTTATTGGGCAGAGTTCCAAATCCGGGTTAAAACTATACAAGTTCTAATAGAAACTTGTAGATCAATAAGTACAATTAATTTAATTAAAACGAGCAGGTACACTTCTAGGTAAGCTCTCCTCCTCCTACGTCAAATGGCATAAAATTATCCATGCGTTGAATAAGATAATACAATATTTTCCTTCTAGATTCCACTACGAATATGCATAGTAATGGACTAAATTACAGATATGGTTGGTGCGAGTGCAGTGTATTTTGCCATTTCGACTTCCTCAAGAAACTTGACTGTCCTTGTAACTGGTGTGCCTTATCATATTTTAACACCCACTTCATTGTTTCGAACCTAACATTGTAACCTCTCCACTTCTGAAGAGGCCTGTCGTGACGACTTCACTGTTCTCAACTCAAAAACACTTTGCCTCGTTGGATTTTTATTTTTTCATCAAAGGTTTTATCCCAGCATGTTATCCTAACTACTTACATTCAACAGCCTTCAGGAAGTACTGCACGCAAACGCATTACCGCATAACGCAACGGGAACGCATTTACCTAATTGTTGTAACATACCGTAATTGTTTCGCCTGCATTGCACCTTTCTTTCTAGGCAGTTTAAATAGGCCCTGCGTATATTAAGGTGCAAGTCTACGTGGGTACGAAGAAGTCCTTTTGAGATCCCGCTCACACTGTTGTTTTGACACAAACATACACAAAATGAGGAGTCACCGCGTCTTTGGACATTGGTCATCTGCAATACCAGGCACACAGGCGTGTTGCCTACCTTGTGTTCTGTGGAAAGACGTAGGTAATGTGCCATCCATTCCACATCTTGTAGATAACAGACAACACTTCGCTTAGTTGGTTTTCAACAGTTGTTCTGGCAGACCAGTAGTGCTATTCTGTTAACAACTATTTCGATATTGAGCTTTTCCTGAGTCACGAAGCTCACTAAGTGAGCTTTATCAAACACAACATAACTTTTACATTTATACGAATTTGATAACGCACCTCGGATTCCGCTATCGAGACACGAAAATGTTGTTACAGAATAGCACTACAGCGTCCATTCAATAGACTGCTAAGTGTAGTTTCTGTTGGAAAATTACACGAGCCCGACTTGTTTGTGGTCGATTTTTGACCTGGATGCATCAGAGCTATGAGAACGTACCTAACAGGAATAAACTCTTTTCTTTATTTCTTCCTTTTTCTTTCTGTGTATAGTGATGATTACTTATTTTTGTAAGTTAGAGAGAATATAGATCACGCTCGAGTAGTAATTCAGGAGGGACCGAACTTAACAATTAGGATAATTCAGAAAAAAAGAAAACTGTATCAGCCTTAGAAACAGTCCAGATGAGAGTACCTGAGAGCCTGAGAATAAAATCTGCTTTATTGTGGTTTTAAGAGTGCTTCACATTTAGCATCTCGATACAGTTTTATGAATCAAATATATAAGTGGAACGCAAGGAATTAGTCATATACCTATAAGTCATACATAACTATGAGTAACGAAGGGGATGGAAACTTGTATGGGCCATGTGTAACTCCTCAGTCAAATTCCGAATAAAATGTAATTTGAGTGCAAACGCATTAGTCATCATTACGTCTTTAGTCGTTTACATTCATTAGTGCTCATTTTTGCCCCGTTAAAATATAACAACGTTGTGCCTACATTGCTTATTAAAATCACTGCCCAGATTTATATCTGGGCAGTTAATTTATCTTTCAAAAAAGCAGTCGTTCTGTAACTTCTGTAGATCAGCTGTATACGCAGCAGATACATGATTTTAGTGTTATGCGATTATGTGGTATGCCAATATTTTTTATTTATTTAAGCTTGTAACATATTATTATCTTGTTATGTAGAATTTGGGGAAGAAGTCTCATGCACAGGCGTCACCAGGCCTCACTCTTGAATTTTTATGCGCTTTACTTAGATATGTTTCATAATTTTTATCGATTTGAAATGGTAAAAAATACGTGTCCAATATTATTTGATAATATAACTGACGAACAAAATTATTATTTTTCTATCTAGTAAACTATATACGCTATTGCTTTTCTAAATTTAAATCCTGTCGCGTTCCATTCCTTAAGAATTTTGGTTTTACAATTAAATGATTTTAAATAAAACACTGTCCTTTTTGTGACGGGCCAGCACTTAAAAAAAATTTCATGCCTACGTAGGAAGAACATGCCCATTTGATCGTATATTTGGGTCACGAACTCGTAGGATTTGTAAGAGACGCGATACTTCTCGAATTAATTATTCAAGATAATCTCACGCTATTTCTGAATATTACGCATCAACAATGACTTCACCATCAAAACTCGAATCGTCGGATTTTTGTCCAATATTTCACTGAACTAATTAATAACTATCTGCTGCTTGAAACGCGGGGTATCAATAAATACAATTTGATATTATTATTTTTACACTTCAGGCACATGGAAAGACGCTAGCTAGGCAATAAAAAATGCGTAGATATCTATGGCAGTTTTTTCCGCACGAGTGCGAGTTTGCAAGCTACACTGCATTTAAAGTGGTGCAATAAGAGCCAGCTTTAGCGTTACTGTGTAGGATAATGAAAAGAAGTCTGCAATCCAATTATCTTTTTGGGGAACATTTCCATTTTAGATATTTACCTGGGTTTATAAAGTTTTTTGTCGGATTATCTTTTGGAGAATTTGGTCAACAGAACTAGATAAATGCAATACTTTATAATGTTGTGCTGTTAATGTTTAACCTAGGTGTATATTTATCGTCATTAAATAATGTGGCTGAATTCTTAGCTTCCAAAGGACTGGAACCAAGTAAAGTTTTTAAGTATATCTGCAAGGTGGATACAAAGATTGCGATTTAAAAATTTTATTGTACACACAGTACAGTATTCATTATTGATTATTTCATAATTCTAGTTTTAAGTTATGTTGTGCAGACTTCTTATTCCTCATCTCTTGGTAGGGTTGTATTGGCCGATTGAAGTGATCTCTCACAAGGAGCTCACTCTTGGGAACATTCGCGAGAGCAACAGCTTGTTGGATGTATTCCAGTAAGATGCTGGCATGACCTTACTTTAGAATTTAGCCGTGGAATACCTCTCTTTAGCCCCGTTGGCGCATGTAAGTAGGGGTGTTGGAATACGATGAAAAAAATAATCCTACTAATAAATATTGGTCGGATCCCACGTAATATATTCCGTGACCAAAATATACGATTACTAGCGATTTAAATGAGATTGAAGTTCAAAATTCTGCGTGAAGCTTAGGTAAAAAGCACGGGTTTGTACATTTTTAGAGTTCCGTACCCAAACGGTAACCAACGGAACCGTATTACTAACCCTCCGCTGTATGTCCGTCCGTCCGTTAGTCTGTCTATCAGCGGGTTGTATCTCAAGAACCGTAATGGTTCGGAACCCTTCGTGTGCGAGTTCGACTCGCACTTGCCTGGGTTTTTTTGGGACCTTCGGACCCCCCTTCTCATTGTGAAAGCTATAGCTACGCCCTTGCTTTGCCCCCTTCTTGCTACGTCACTGTTGTATGAGATATTGACCCGTTCTTGAGGGACTGTTATTGGGTGTGTAGTCAGCCCCTGTAATTTTATCTGAATAAACGCACTCCTTACATAGTCTTTACATTGTTCTGGGTATTACTAGTAGGGGCCATACTATGACTAACTCTCACAACAATACTATGACTCACTCCGGTCTAAGAGACAGACAGACAGACATGATGGCCATAGTAGAGCCCCAGCCCTCTAATGTCACTCAACCTCAGTAGCTTTTGTTTCCAAGTTTTGCTCAAGTCCTGCACCAGCCGAAAGTTATCCATGGATCCACTTGCATAGTGCATAAAGGTACCAATAATCGTCGGTTGGTGCCTCATTCAATTTAAAGTGACTAGTAGGGAGTAGAGTCCCTGGGAGTAGAGCCCTTTCTCATATGTCTTCCAAATATCAAAGACAGCAGGACCTCGAGATATGTCCAACACAGTTTCAAAATACCAGTAAGTATCTGCCCCACTGCTGGGCAAACAGAGAGGGCATGAGCATTAATCACTACAATTGCTCATGGCAGATTAGGATTTCCGATTTATTACAATAAAATACTCGTAAGTCCAGGTTTATCTCAAAGATAAATTAAAAAAATATAATTAAAAATATATGTAATTGGTTCTTGCCCGGACTGTTAGCAAGCCCTTGACAATCGGGCAATGATTATTAAATCAGTATAAGTGAGCTAGCTTATAGGTACTCTGTAAAGTCCATTATTGATTGTACTCATTATAACAAAAACTGTTTTTTCATCACTCCGATTCCACAAGAACCGTTCGAGTTCCGTCTTAAAAAATTTGCTGCCAGTGAAATAATTTCAGTAAAATAATAATATTACTTAGTTTAGGTTATCAGATATCTTCATTGTGAAATTCTGTCTAATTAGAATGAGCTTAATGTATATCACAACTTCACAAAGCGGAATAAAATGCGAAGCCGTTGCCAGACCTTCTGGTTATATCAGAGCAAACTTTTATACACATGCGAACTTTCATTGAGGTCATTGCACCTACGAATAAAGATACCTCTGTCCTATTTTTATTTTCTGTGTTTCATATTATCTGGTACGTAGCATTAAGGATTGGTATTGCTGCATCCTTTAATCAAGTTGTCTTATTATATCTTCGCATTATGCGAACACCAGATCAGAGTTCTAGTTAGCTAGACCGCTTGATGATCTTGAAACATGATCAGTATTATTAGATAGGTACTTTAATGTGTGTTCATTTACTTTATAATGTAGCTAGAGATCTACTATTTAACAAAGTTACGACAAAAATGGAGGGCGTCAAGATCAATTTACCAACCAAGACCAATTTTAATTGTCTACCATAACATGACTATCAGTTGCCCTTGCGATACACATTTCACATGCGTACGTTTTACTTATATTTTTGGATCCACAGATAATTCTACATATTTGTGCGCTCTTGTGTGCGCTTTTTTAATCTCAGAAAAAGCTGTTTTCTTTTGAGGTCTATTGTTCACTATTTACAATGTTTTAAAAATATTTATTATATTTGGGTGAATAATATATATGGTTTTTGTCAACAAAACATTATCTAATTAGATTTATTTTAATTAAATATCCAGTTTTATTTTATTTGTTAATAAGGCGTTGTTGTTTGGCGGCTTCGAGTTAGTGAGACTCCTTCAAATTGCAAAGGCCAAAAATAAATTTTCCCCAAATATTTTGTTCAAAATATTTTGTTTATGACTGTTTTTTGCGAGTGTGTGGAAAAGCGTTGTTTGATATGCATGAGCAATTATTGTAGCAATCTCGGCTCCATAATGACCGCCTCAAGTGTAATGACAAACTTTGCCATTTGTATCAGAGTGTAGCTTATTTAGGTAGTTAAACATTAAAGGAAGACAGTCTAATAGCACTATAAAATTATGACTTTATAATGATAAGCCTTCAGTCTGGTACCCAATCTAAAATGATAGTATAAGAATTAATACAACGGCTAACTGTAAGGTTAAGATGAGAAATAGGTCGGCCGACGGTTTAATTCGCAGACACTGGCTATTGACTATTGATACGCATAGCAACACTTCTGGGGCCGCCACCACCTTGCTATTCTCTAATGGATTGTAGGTACACACACCTAATCCCATTACTTAGGTTCATAAAACAATAAAGTCGTTTCAACAATTTGTAAAAGCGATGAATAAGGTGGAAGTACGGCCACGTGAATGTCGTGACATCTTAATTTCCTATGAGCAGTAGTTAAGTCTAAGTACAAGAACATTGTTTATAATGGATCCTTCATATTGACTTTTGGAATATGGATTTGCATTTATTCATAACCAATTCTTCTGAGGCTAAGTTTAATTGAATAATTTTCTTTAAAACACTGTCGTCTAGGCAATTGTGCTAAATTGTTCCAATCAAAGTTTTCTAATGAAATGGCGTTTCGTAGGATTCAATTCATAGATTGTCTAATGGATCTGTCTCCAACAATGACAAGTCAATCGACACCAGGAGTTGACTATGATAATTATGATACTGTTATCACGTGTTGTTATCAACGTCTACCGATCGATATGAATATTTTCGCTGAGATTGGGCCATGAGGCACTTTCACCGCCGTTACACGCGTTTTCTAGCGAAACACCGAACTCAATTATTAATAGCAGCCTATTTTTGGAGCGGCTTCGGACGCGGATTTGCGCTCGGGCGTGTGCGAGGCCCGGGCGAAGTCACTATCTCACCTGGGCCAGGTGTAGACACCGGAAACTTCAAAGCCGAAGTGCCAGGAGCCGGCGTAAGCTCCCTGCGCTTTGGGTCCAGTACACACACCGTGGCCATGGGCCTTGCCATCTTCCCATCCACCACAATAAGTACCACCATCGTCAAAGTCGAAGCGGCCACCGTTGAGGCCACGCTGCGGGGGGTTTCCGCTAGCGGCGTGCGCGGCGTCGGCTAGCTCGCTCGGCTGCATCACGCGGAACCGTGGTGCCGCGGAGGGGAGGGCCTCCCGCGCGCACCCTCCACCGAGCTCGCGGTATAAATAAACATCAGCTGGGCATGTCGCGCCGTGGCGCGCCGCCGAGTGAACACCACTCCGGTCCTGCGCGAGGAGCACTGCGCGCCCGCGGCCGCGCGCCCGCCCCCCGCCCCGCCGCGCTGCGCACCCTGCGCACCCAGCGCACCCTGCGCACTGCGTACGCAACGCAGAGCAGCCCGCCGTCGCCGAACCCGCTGCTACCGCCACATCGTCGCCACAACAACACTATACTGCTTTTTGAGATTACTTGCTCTTAATAAAAGTTTTTACAGTTGACACTACAATGTGAAATTTTATTTTCAATACATGGAAATTTACGCGTTGTCTGCGCTCACCGAGCGTTGATTCGCCGGCTTAGAAAATATTGTTATGTATACCGTGTATGATACACAAGCAAAATTTTGTAGATTTTGGCCCTCAGACATGGTTCGCCAGGAGTGCTGAGACTACTACCGTTTGTAGGTCAGTTAGTAATGTGTTACTGTTACGTGTCAAGAGTTATTTCGTTTGTTCTTTCTACAGGCGCTTACTAACTTGTATTCCTCCCCACTTCCGTACGATTGTTTTTTATTTAGGATCTCCAAAAATGAAAACTCGCGTACTCCGTATACATATACTACATCCTATAATGAGCAAAACAAAAGATTATTTTACGTGTAATCACTGGATGCACAATCCCACAAACTAAGTGGTAAACAGGATAAAATAAGTAATCAGTAGGTTGGTAATAAAACAAAATTAATGTTGTTAAGGGGTCAGTTGGAATCAGGTTGGAATATATTAATACATTGGAGATATGGGAATACTGTCTAAAAACCCAGTAGTCGTCCTTTTTTCATGAATATATCTGGAACAATTATTTTGTTATAGGTTGAAAAGTGAGGCTTAGCTTGGTCCTGTAGAGATGATAAATAAAAAGGCAACTAACACATGGTATTCTTAACGCACATAGGTATTCCCAGTTTTCGATTAAGTTTTCCTATTATGCGCCGCTATTACCGCATCTGTTATGACAAGTTTGCATAGTGCGAGCTAGCGTGCGAGCCAGCCTGCCTATCCGGCAGGCTGGCTGCAGTGCAGTAACTCGCAAGGGACTTGGCAGTTACTGTCATCGTGAAGATACCTAAGGCGAGCCGAGATAATGGTATAGCAGCTCGCACTGTGTGTAAACGAGCGACTAGGCTGGCAATGAAGTATATTTCGCACAAGTGCGGAAGTTTTTCGTGCGATGTTTTCAATCCAATTTGTTGATAAAATATATAAATAATTTTACCAACAAATTGGATGATATTTAATATTTATCTATTTATGTTAATTAGGCCCAAAACTATGAGACCTCAAATGGGTTGCACCTCTGCCGAGATAAGGAATTGGAAAAATACTGACATGGAGAAATAAAAGGAAGAAATCCTCCTTTTTTTTTTTTCCTTCCTATCCTACCTCCTATTAACTAGATATAAGCGCCCGCGCCGTGGCCATTTTTGACGGTGCCGGCGTGGAGTTAAATTTTCCACGGCGGCGGCGCGGCTTTGAACTGATTACTAAAGGAGCGCTTTTTTGGCTGCCTTATAAAGAAAATACTCTTCTGTCGGGCAGCGTGTAGTTAAAAAAATCTTTTTTCAGATTCGAATCCCATTTGAGCTCTGCCCCTCATTGTCAATGTCAACCTACAGCAGTCCATTGCGACATGGCGTCTCCAATTGCCTGTCTCTCATCTCGATTCTCGACAACTCTCATCTTGCTCATGTCACCCTGTGAATATCTGTACCCCTATTCTGTAACAACATTTTCGTATCTCGACAGCGGAATCCGATGTGAGTATCAAATTACGTCAAACGTAAGACCTTTATGATGTGTGTAATAAAGCTCACTTTGTGAAGTTTGTCACTCAGGTGAAGCTCGATATCGAAAGGGTTACTTACAGAATAGACTAACTGGTCCTTCAGAGTATACAATATTCTATAGCTTGCTGAGGTGCTCGTGGTAAATAATAACAGCCGCACGGTTCAATTTTGAAGGTTAAGCAACGCTTGCCAAGGTTGGTCTGTGGATGGGTGACCATCTTAACATAATGAGTTTCCTCCGTGCCTCAGAAAGCACGTTAAGCCGTTGGTCCCAGCTGTCATTTGTAGATCTTTGGCAATCGTTACGGATTGTCAGAAGCCAGTAAATCTGACTCCAGTCTTGCCAAGAAGTACCGTACTGTTACCCAGTTAATGGGTTGTGGAGGTCGGGTAGGCAGCCACTCCACGTAAAACACTGGTATTCAGCTGAATCCGGTTTGACTGGAAGCCGACCCCAATGTAGTTGGGAAAAGGCTAGGCAGATGATGATGATGACGTACAATGATCATCTCAATACCTACTTGAGTATATAGTCAATCGACTTGTCGAATTTCAGAAACTGCTGGTAAGTATACTCTTATTATATTATAATGTAATAAGAGTTTTACTAATAATATCAAAGAGCGTTTATATCGAGTTTCAAGTGAATGTGACCACAAACAACAAACAAATTCTTCCATACAAACTTTGCGATCCCATATTACTCCTATGTGGATATAATTTAAGAAATATATATTATATTATAGTATCTTGTACATAACGTAAACTTTTGTGTAAAATTGTAACCCTCTAAGTTCAAGGATTTGGCCTGGGCTTACCAAGTTTCACGTAAGAAATAAGATTCTGCCATAACAAACTTTAAGACCTCTAAATCTACTTTTGGGAGTAATTGTGAAAAACGAATAATGACATTAATCTTTATTAATTACTCGTTAAAATACTGAACGTACATCGTTCAGTATTTTAACTAAGTTTTGAGAATATTGGCCTAAGGAATCAAATTTTTTATACTAATTCCACTCCCCATTAACATCCTCATAAGTCATGACATTACATGGCCTTATCGGATGCCTAAATCATATAAGGAATCCGTCCTCCAAATTCCACTTCTGCACGACCAGCGGTTTAGGCCCTGAGTTGGTACATCAGTCTGGACAAAGCACTTTTATAGGTAAAGATGACCAAGTAATTTATGCTGTAGGAAGACATTTGGATGAAGTATCCACGGGTACGGTGAGTACCCTCTGTGAGGTATAAATTGGCGCTACAATAAACTCACTTTCGCTTTTATAATATGAGTTATTATGAATTTGTTTTCCTTTTCTATGGTCATGTTTCGAAGTTACCCAGTGGCGTTGAAGTCACAAGTCCAGAGGACTATACAGAAAACCGTGCTATCCCAAAGTCGAGGCTGCTACTTCGAATTTAATAAATAGACACGTCATGTTTCATACTGAAGCTAAAAGTTGACATTTAGCGGCATCGTTTTGTACAAACAATGATAGGTTAACCGGTGAGTTGTCGATGGCACGCGGGTGTACTATTGGGCGTCAACTGTAATTGACGATGGCGAATTGGGATGCCATTATGCATCCCACATGCCATACCAAATCACGCAATTTAAACTTCTTTTTTTTTAAAACGCAGTGTTTAATATCCTATGGCCCCCCATCGACCAAAAAACATGGTGGCCGCCGATTTTTTTACAATAAAACTATTCAATTGTAAACGTTGACCGTAAAACCATGTAGCAGGGTTGCGTAGCACAGGCGTAGCAAGGTTACGTAGCACAGACGTAGCAAGGTTGGGTAGCAAGGTTGCGTAGCAAGGTTGGGTAGCAAGGTTGTGTAGCAAGGTGGCGTAGCAAGGTCGCGTAGCAAGGTGGCGTAGCAAGGTTGCGTAGCAAAGGCGTAGCAAAGGCGTAGCAAGGTTGCGTAGCAAGGCAGCGTAGCACAGGCGTAGCAAGATTACATTAACGAAACTGGGCAAACGAGACGGGGACACTTACCCGCCAGTTTTATCGAGAAGGAATTATTTAATGATGTCTCTGTAACCAACGCGGTGAAAACCGTCTGCGTGAATTTAGCAGATCATATCACGGCAGAGCATAAAAAAATGTGAGTTCTATTCGCATGTAGCATAGTTCTAGAGTTCCTGATACTTTTTGGAAATAGTTCTGGCGTTTTCCCCCGAAAAAAGTCAAATGAAAATATGATCTGCCAACTTCCGGTAGCAGATCATTTATTCCAAAACAAAAATTTTCAAAGTGTTTTCGGTCCATTAAGGTGAGTTCTATAGTTCCTGATACATTTTAGAAAGAGTTCTGTAAATATAAGCTCTCAAAAAAATTACAAACGTATTAAACCGATACCAGAAATAAAGCAATATTTTTTATTCAACTGGTGATAATTCCAAACTACGGCAAAATATAATCATTATTGTCACCAATATCAGTAATTAGGTATTGGAATAATCAGAAAAGAATAAAATAAAACAACTAATTTCTCTAAAGCACCAGCGGATCACAGTTGAAAACTTAGTTTAGTAAACTAATGACAGTATTCAATAACCAAGTTAAAAATTCGAAGAAAAAAAGATAAGTAATACTTAGGAAATAGAACTCTTCGTTTTAGGGTGGAACAATAACAAGACTATAAGCAGGTATGACAAATAAATCCTGAGCTTAGACTTCAGTATCAGCAGAGCATAGTTGAAGACCCAGATTACACTAAATCATGAAATTTTTTGGTGTCTTAGTAAAAATTCCAAAAAAATATCTAGAAACCATCCAGCACTTGAAACTCTTCACTTTACAATAGGCTCTATAGAAGCACTATACGACGCAATACATAGTTTTCTCAGAACAACTCAGACTCAGATATCAGCAGAGCATAGTTGAACACTCAAATTAGACTAGATCATGAAAATTTTGGGTGTCAGTAAAAACACAAAACACCAAAAGACACCAAAAGTTTTCACGATTTAGTCTAATCTGGGTCTTCAACTATGCTCTGCTGATATTTGAGTCTGAGTTCGCAAAAAACTATGTATTGCAACGTATAGTGCTTTTATAGGCCTATTGTAAAATGAAGAGTTTGAAGTGCTGGATGTTTTCTAGATATTTTTTTTGGATTTTTTTACTAAGACATCAAAAGTTTTCATGATTTAGTCTAATCTGAGTGTTCAACTATGCTCTGTTGATATCTGAGTCTGAGTTCTGAGAAAACTATGTATTGCGGCGTATAGTGCTTCTATAGGCCTATTGTAAAATGAAGAGTTCCAAGTGCTGGATGTTTTATAGATATTTTTCTGGAATTTTTTACTGACACCCAAAATTTTAATGCTTTAGTCTATCTGAGTGTTCAACTATGCTCTGCTGATATCTGAGTCTGAGTTCTGAGAAAACTATGTATTGCAACGTATAGTGCTTCTATAGGCCTATTGTAAAGTGAAGAGTTTCAAGTGCTGGATGGTTTCTAGACATTTTTTTGGAATTTTTACTAAGACACCAAAATTTTTCATGATTTAGTATAATCTGGGTCTTCAACTATGCTCTGCTGATACTGAAGTCTAAGCTCAGGATTTATTTGTCATGCCTGCTTATAGTCTTGTTATTGTTCCACCTTAAAACGAAGAGTTCATTTTCCTAAGTATTACTTATCTTTTTTTCTTCGAACTTTTAACTTGGTTATTGAATACTGTCATTAGTTTACTAAACTAAGTTTTCAACTGTGATCCGCTGGTGCTTTAGAGAAATTAGTTGTTTTATTTTATTCTTTTCTGATTATTTCAATAGATACCTTATTACTGATACTGGTGACAATAATGATTATATTTTGCCGTAGTTTGGAATTATCACCAGTTGAATAAAAAATATCGATTTATTTCTGGTATCGGTTTAATACGTTTGTAATTTTTTTGAGAGCTTATATTTACAGAACTCTTTCTAAAATGTATCAGGAACTATAGAACTCACCTTAATGGACCGAAAACACTTTGAAAATTTTTGTTTTGGAATAAATGATCTGCTACCGGAAGTTGGCTGATCATATTTTCATTTGACTTTTTTCGGGGGAAAACGCCAGAACTATTTCCAAAAAGTATCAGGAACTCTAGAACTATCCTGCATGCGAGTAGAACTCACATTTTTTTATGCTCTGTTGTGATATGATCTGCTAAGTTCACGCAGACGTGAAAACCGAGAGTGATCAACGCATGGTAAGAGGTACATTAAACTGGAAAGGTCTCGACTGATGAGGTCTACGCTCCAGATCCAATACACCGAGAGCTCTCAGCTCGTTTCGAGTGCCTACGGAGCTCCGTGGACGAATATAACGATAGGTTGGGTGTTGGGTCTAAAATCTTCAATACTCGCTATACAGATAAGAAAAAGAGGCTCTCTGATCCTACTCTCAAGCTGATGAAGGAGAGGCGGGAAATGATTCTGCAGTTTTCAGACGATGCGTGCATATAACGGAAGCTCAATAGACAGATCTCCAAGTTCTTGAAACGCGGCCTCCGATGCTTTAATACTGAAAAAATAATTTCAATTATATTTAAGACGCGATAGACCGGAATAAGGGTCTTTGCTTGCGATCTGTGTTGGGCAGAGCTAGCTCACGAAACTGAAGACTGACAGAACTGCCAAATCGTAGCTTCTGAGAAAGATCGAGACATGGACAGTTATACACGTCAATAACTAAACCCGCTACGAATCTAGCTAACGACCCAAGAGCTACATTGACCCGGCACTATACCGAGGACATCCCGGACGTCAGCCTGTATGAGATTAGGATGGCTCTGAAGTAGCTTAAAAACAAAAGGGCGTCGGATATGGAGTCGGAATTACGGCTGAGCTCCTAAAGGCGGGTGGAAAACTGGTCCTTAAGGCCCTTCAGGAACTGTTCAATTCCGTCATACTTGAGGGGAAAAAGATCATCTGCCTGGCCTTTTCCCAACTACTTTGGGGTCGGCTTTCAGTCAAACCGGATTCAGCTGAATACAGGTGTTTTACGTGGAGCGGCTGCCTACAAGACCTCCACAACCCATTAACTGGGTAACACAGTACATCTTGTCAAGACTGGAGTCAGATTTACTGGCTTCTGACAACCTACCGGAATATTAAAAATAATAAAATTCAAGTAACCATGGACCAAAACAAGGCGACGTTTCAGTGACCACGTGCAACCGAAAAATTCCCTAAAAATATATTAGATATTATATTTATTTGTGTCTTTTTTTTTCATTAAATAGTAGTACGACATCCTCCCGGGGTTGCGGAATTAGTTCGGAAGCCACCGCGGCCCTGGAATACGGATTCCTAGTTTTAATTCATTAAGAGTCTGGTACTCCCTTTTATTCCGCCTAGAGCAGGAGGAGCTTTGAAGATTTATGTGCAACAACGTAGACGTAGAAGTGTATATTTTGTTTTGATTTAATTACTTTTAATTTAGCAGCTTTAGCCCTCATTAAAATGTATGGTAGAAAAATTATCATCATGATGAAAATTTTTTTTAGGTAAACTCGGATCACGTATTTACGTGATTACGTCAACAAAAAAAAAAACAAGTTGAGCCACTTGTCTCACCACCGGCGATCAAGAGTAGCGAGTAAAGCTTCAAAATCGAAACAGTTGGCGATCAGCGAGTAGGAATTAAGTAAAAAGCATCAATAGTTTTGACGCTCGACTTTCAGCGAGTGCTTTTGTGCGACGGGCTTTTACTCGCAATACTCGCTCAGGCCCGCACTATAGGTAAAAATTACCGCTGTTTGGTGAATTCTGACCGCCAAGCGAGCATCGCCGAACGAGTGTCGCTCAGCGAGTGCAATCTTGAAAGCCCTTATTACCTCTAGATGATAGCAGCGTCATCTAGAGGTAAGAGCCGTTCGCCGGCAGTGTGAACAGCCAGCTATCGACTATGAATGTATGTGTCTCACACGAAATCTATATCTTTTTTCCCTTTCCTCAGCGAGCAAATGGTCGATAGCTACTCGCTTCCTCGCCGGCGGTAAGAAAAGTGCCTGACTGTAGGTCGGTAGGAATATACCGATGGGTTTCTTGGACGCATAGTACATTGCAGTTGGTACTGTGAGACAATTCTGAGAGAATTTGTGCCTTTTGTTTCGAAATGGAGAGTTAATGAGGTAAATAAGTGACCTTCGTTAAAACTAAAAAACCAGCCAAGTGCGAGTCGAACTCGCTCACCGAGGGTTCCGTAAAAATTTGTAGGAATGTACATATGACATTGCATGAAGACTTAATTTATCGACAAAGACTTTTTATGATTTTATTACAAATGTATGTAGTTTTCAGACTTTTCCCTATACCCGTAGTACACGACGATACTACTTGCCTAATTTCATAGTCCTAGGTCAACGGGAAATACCCTGTACATTTTGATTCCCTTGAGGGTATCCCACCCACACGCACAAAACGTTTTGGGAACACATTCATAATGCGTACAGCTAAGGAGTGGAATTCCCTGCCGGAGTCTGTGTTTCCCGATAGCTACAACCTGGGAGTCTTTAAGTCAAGAGTGAATAGGTTGCTTCTAGGCAGGCGTGCTCCATCTTCGACCACATCATCGCTTACCATCAGGTGAGATGGTGGTCAAGCGCGTGCCTATTATTAGTAAAAAAAAAAAAAAAAGGAATATACGTTCTTTGCGGCAAAAACGCCGTATATTTTTTTTACGTTAACATAGAAGCTTGATTTTTTACAGCTTCAAGGGACCGTAGACCTGATTATGGTAATTTCAACTTGATATCTCCACGGGTTCCCGAGATAAAGGGTCTTGACAGACAGACGGACGGACAACAAAGTGATCCTATAAGGGTTCCGTTTTTCCTTTTGAGGTACGGAACCCTAAATTTTTTTAAAAAAGATGCCAATTTTAAATTAATAGCGCCTTATTTTGCCATTTACCTAAATAAATTAAATTATTTTCAACATCAGATTTCGTCGTTATGATCCTAGTTTAGATTAAATACAGTAGAAATTTTAATACTATTTATTTTATGCGCTGTTCCAGCGCCTTCCTCACACAATTTAAATTAGGTAGGCAGTTTTAATTAGGCACGTTCATGCCAGCTTAGGGGGTTGCCATACGCTACGTTACGTCGGCGCTGCATCGACGGAGCGATGTCACTGCGCTGTTTTACAATCAAATCATGTCACACAGTGGTTTGATAAATGTCGTGCGCGATGCAGTGAGACACAGCAGGGAGGGAGGAACTGCACTGCGAATCAGAATGGCAATGCTTGAGTTTTACTCTTCGGGTCAATTTCCTTGATTCAAATTCGAATTCAAAGCATTTTATTTCAAATAAACCATTCACGGCACTTTTGAAACGTCAAGGTTGGTCAGTCAAAAATATGGAAGCTATTTGCACGTTCCAAAGCGTAGATCTCTATGGAGAAGATCGTGCAAGAAACTCCACGGACACTCTTATAAATCATGTTCTGTTTTACAAAATTCTAAGTTACATATACTTGTCGCCTCCGTATGTGAGGACAATGCAAAGGAAAAAAAAGCTTATTATAAGAATTTAAAATATAAATATTAAAATAAGCCAATGGTAGTTAAGAGATGACCAGTCTCAACCGACAGCGCCCGTTCACGAACATGACGCGCGCATCGGCACCTTTCAGCTCAACCATTTCGAAAAGAACCGAATGATCCAACCCACGCGCCGCTATCAGCGAGACATTTGAGTGAGCATGACATGCTCTCAACCACCATGCTCGTTCATGTCCAACAAGTAAAACTATAACTAATCACATAAAATGTAAATGGCTTCATGGTACTCACATTTAGAAAATTTGAAAAATATGCTTCTACTTTACACAAAACTATGGTTGTCAATGACCAAATAAATTTTTTTTAATGAAAACAACGATTAAGTTCTTACATCAAAAAGAATATATAAATGATTATAATAATTAAGTAAGTACCTATAAAAAAAGAGGGTGAGCATCTCTTCCAAACATAAAAACCTAACAAGTGGACCCAAGCAGCTGTGACTGTGGAGGACCAGCATTTAGCCAAGCGTTTTTATCGAGGATATAATCTTCCAGTTTATAATACGCTTGTCTACATAGTGTGCGTTTTATGCATGCTTTAAATTTTCTGTCATTCAGTTCGAGAATATCAACTGGTATTTTATTATAAAATTTAACACAGTACCCCATAAAAGAAGTGTGTACTTTAGCCAATCTGAATCGGAGTTGATCTAATTTGTTCCTATTTCTAGTATTAAAATTATGCCTGTCACTAATCTTGCTAATCTGTTGATATCCTTAAACAGTTCTCTTAAGGAATCACGCCGACAGAGATTGTATATGGCTCTGATGGCTCTTTTCTGCAGGATAAATATAGACTGGATGTCTGCAGCACGTCCCCATAATAAGATACCGAAAGACATGATACTATGAAAGTAACTAAAATAGACCAGCCTCGCGGTATCTATATCAGTAAATTGACGGATTTTTCTGACAGCGTATGCTACTGAACTTAGCCTTCCCGCAAGAGATGTTAAATGAGGACCCCATTGTAACCTTGAGTCAAGCGTAATCCCCAGGAAAACCGTGTTTTCGACGAATTCAAGTTTCTCCTTGTTCAATACTATGTCGCAATCATTTCTTTTAACGTTCGGTAAGGCAAATCTGATGCATTTAATTTTTTTCCCGTTTAATACTAAATTATTAGTAGTAAACCAATTTTAGACCTGCTGTAGGGCGTTATTTACGTCGTCAAGATTTATAGAACGTCTATCTATCTTAAAAATTAAGGACGTATCGTCAGCAAATAATACCATTTGAGGTTGATTTTTTAAAAGATGGGATAGATCATTAATATATACTAGAAAGTGGAAAGGACCCAAAATAGAGCCTTGTGGTACCCCCATTTTGACTTTTAAATCCCGTGACTTGACACCATTTACTTGAACTTGCTGCTGTCTATCATTTAAGTAAGATTTTATTAGTCTGAGTGCAAGTTTACCTAGTCCGTTTCGTGATTTACACAATCAAATGCCTTGGAGAGGTCACAAAAGATTCCTATGGCATCTTGTGCCTCTTCCCACGCTGAAGATATGTGTTTTAACAACGTAGCACCAGCGTCAGTCGTACAACGACCCCTGGTAAAACCATACTGTTGATCATGTAAGATTTTATTGATGTTAAAATGATTGAGCATCTGATTGAGCATTACTTTTTCAAACCTGATTGCCATACAGGACGGAGCTGTGCAAAGCTTGCTCTTGCCTTGGCAATTCTCGAAGTGATGTCTTCCTCAGTTCCTCCAGTTTCTGACACTACACTACCACCGAGGTATATGAACTTGTAGAATGGCAATGCAGCGTCTTCAAACTCCATTGTAGTTCAAAGACTAACACACTTTGTTAGGTCGGAGTGCGATGCTGCTTGTCGGTACGCTGTGTTGCGTCAACGTATTTGCTCGTCCGTTGTGTAGTACTTCATAATGTCGAAATCATAACATTACAAAGACGCAAAATGGGCAGAGCCCGTGTGTCATCAGCAAAAATATCAAGTCAGCCGTCTCGAGCAGCTCTTCGTTTAGATAATCAATAGGTGCAACCATAAAATTAGCTGAGAGCTCCACATGACCGAAGTCCCGCTTGTTTCAGTGATTCCACATATTGTACACTTGCTGGGATACTAAGATTACAAATCAAATGGTGAATTTTTAAAACAGCCGCTGTACCTACTTCACTCGAAAAAATCCCTCCAATAACTCGCAATCTGTTATTTTCTTAGGCCGGCCGCATAAGTTTCCTCACAAGGAATTAAGATTCGTAGACCTGAATGCTTGCCTTGCATACAAAATGTTCAAATAAGCGCACAGTCGCACTCGTTTGTTAATTTTTCGAAAAAACCTGACGTTCCCTTCGATAACAAGCCGTGTCTTCGGGTCAGAAGACCGGTCAATCGGACGTTTACGCTAGTTTCACGGAATGCTGA
This sequence comes from Lacanobia oleracea, assembly GCA_950371165.1. NCBI lineage: Eukaryota > Metazoa > Arthropoda > Insecta > Lepidoptera > Noctuidae > Lacanobia > Lacanobia oleracea. The sequence goes on from OX493393.1 coordinate 10,875,664, forward strand.
ATCTGAATTCCTAATATGATAACCTAATCAGGAAACCGTATGTGGCTGGCCTTATACGGTGACTAGACTTGAAAATAAAACCTGAAGGAAAAGCTAAAAATAAAAATTGTACTTCATACACCCATGGATCTAGCTATGGTTCAAATAATTTTGCCATTGACCAATAAGATAAAACATCACTATGCTGCAAAATTAGTGGTAGGTACAGTGCAGCAAGCTTCATTCCTTCCAACACTGTAAAAATTTACAGGATCTATCATTTTTGTTCACCGATAGTCCAAATTACCGCTATGATTGGACCAAATCAGCTTGATTAGAAGTCGGTTGTTTTTTGCAAAAAAGTTTTTTAATTTCACTTTTTAGAGGCCGTGAGTATAACGTAAGCACCAGGCGGGTCTTTACTAAACGTACTTTTGATGACATGGGGACGGGGGGATTTAAATGGTGATTTACTTACTACTACGTACATTGGTACCTATGTCAGCCATATTTACTTACTTTTGTGTGTGCAAGTCTCTGTAGATTTTAATTTGACATAATTATCGCTAGTTAACTGTTTTTACTCTCACGCGATGTTTAGTAAGAAATGGGGGAAAAGGTTTCCCGAGTAAAACTATACCAATGCTTACGTAAGCATAGGAGTAAGAGCTTTGATTACTATCGCTGACAAGGGGAGGAGGAGGTTGGTAAAAATGACTAAAATTCTGCTTAAGTAATATTTAACGGCTCCTTAGTGGTACGTGCGTACCGTGCGTACCCTGCGTACAGGTGTAAACAACAAACAGACATGCGGTTTCAGCAAACCCGCGTTATTTGCTATCGTTTATTGAAGAGTTCGGTTGCCTACCTCTCTTCTTCTCGTGTGGGCAGTAAGATCTAACGACCCCACCAAATTGAAAAGAAACCAGCCCGGGAAAATATTCTTCAAACAAAAAATAATCATCCAAGTCGGTTGACAATTGGCGGAAATATCACTGAACAAACATAGCAAAAGGCACTAGGAGGAACACGGATGGGTTTTAGTCAGTAAGAGTCTGACACTCCCTCCTGCTTCACCCAAAGCAGGAGGAGAAATTTGATGATTTCCCAAACTTAAAAAAAAAAAAAAAAAAAATGGCTTCTGCCGATGGCTTGTGACCACAAAGACGTACCGCCAAGCGGCCTAGCCGTCTTCTGGTATGATGCCCAGTGTAGCCAATACAGAGGAGTTGGGTCGAAATAGTTGTTCCAATGCAGGCAGACCGACCAGGCTCGCGTTGATATGGGCTGACCGACCGCAGGTAGTTGGGGGCCCAAGAAGTGTGCTAGCCACACATGAAAGGCTGCCCCGCCAACTGTCGAAAAATCCCGGGGTGCGCCATCGTGCTGGCTGGCGACCAGAGGGGGAGGACCCGATGGACATTCCCGGGGGGGGCTCGAGCATCCCCGCAGTCTCCAGACTAGTCCCCCAAAGATGTCATCCTGTCAGAGCGTGCCTGAGGGTAGCAGCATGGAACCTCATTTCACTTCCTTCTTCTCTCCTTCCTTCACTCAAACTTATGGCCAAAAGGAACAAAAGCAGAAAAGCTGTACAGCGGCAGCACATCCTCCCCCACAAAGTGCACCTCAGCAATATTCGAGGTCTGCACTCAAATCTCGCCGCAGTCCATCACCACCTGGAGACTGAGAAATCAGCACTCTTGTTCCTTTCCGAAACGCAGCAGGTGTCCGTCAGACGTGTCTTACCTTTCCTACCCAGGGTTTACCCTTTGTTTTTTTTTGAGGATGGGAAATCATCAAATGACTCCTTCCGCTCTGGGCGGAGCGGAAGGGAGTGTCAGACTCTTACTGACTAAAACCTATCCGACGAAAAGTCTCTTTCGAACGGATTCCGCACCCCGGCAGGCACTGGCTCTAGCGGGCCCCGTCTCCCTTGCTGACAGCTCCTTGAGGCGCGCGTGGAACACAGCGCGCCGCCAACCCAGGCCTGGTTCTGATCGGACGGCGAGCCACCCAAAGCTCGCCGTCCGCAGGCCCGCGCCTACGGTGGCTGGAAATGGCCTGCGACCCCCGACGCCCGAGACGTCTTCTTCTGTTGCGGCGACTGGGTCGTGAGGTTTCCCTCTCTCTTACACGTTCGGCCTCCTCCTTTGCTTGCATTACTGCTTCGCAGAAGGAGGTGATCGCTTCCCATGCCTCCTCGCTCCGAACCATAGATTGAACCAGGGCCGGCCGCGAGAGGTCGCCGCCGCCGATCGCCTCAACGAGGATCTGGCGGTTCTCCGCCCAAGCAGGGCAGACCTCCACCGTATGCTCCACCGTGTCCTCCGGGCGATCCTCGCAGTGATGACACCCGGGCGTGTCCTCCCGCCGAATCCGAAACAGGTATCTCCCGAAACAACCGTGTCCGGTGAGTACCTGCGTCAGGCGGAAGATAAGGACGCCGTGACGCCGCTCCAGCCACTTCTCAAAGAGGGAACTATTCGCCTGGATTGTGGCGTGCCCAGCACTGGGTTGCGACAGTCACTGTCTCCATACCGCCATGAGATCTTGCCGGAGCGCAGTCCGCCTTGCCGCGATTTGCCGCGGCAGAAGAGTTTCGCTCCGGCGTTGCGCCTCCACGCGCCACTCGTAAATGAGCGCGAGGGCTCTCGCCTCCAGATCCCTTGGCGGCAGTCCGGAAAGGAGGCTCGCCGCCTTGCCAGAGACCGTGCGGTATCCCCGGGCCAGCCGGATGGCCATGACCCTCTGGGACGCGTTGAGGTAACGGGCAGGTCGCTTCCTCAAAGTAGGCGCCCACACTGGCGCCCCATAAAGGGCCATGGACCGCATGACCCCCGCGTAAAGCCTCCGGCAGGAGGCGTATGGACCCCCTAGATTGGGCAGAAGCCGCTTGAAGGCAGCCCCAGCTCGCCCAAGTCTGGGAGCCAAACGTCGGAAATGTTCGACGAAATTCCACCGGCTGTCAAGGACGACCCAGGTACGTCATCGTCGACCCGACACCGATGTGAACCCCTCCTAACCCAGGGTTTACCCTGGAGTACCATTTCAAACCACGTGCGGGCGTATGTATGTACGCCCGTGACGACATCTGTTATCGGCGTCTCCGTAATCTTGAGGACTCCAGGTTCTCAACGCTGTGGGTTTTAGTGGACACAGGCCTGGATAAAATTGTCTACGCTTGTGTCTACCGTTCGCACAGCGGTGATTTGGAGACAACTGAGCTCACACAGCACCTGAGTGAGGCGGCGGATGCGGCTCAGCAAAGGTACCCTTCTGCCCAATTGGTGTTATTGGGGGACTTCAACGCCCACCATCAGGATTGGCTCTTCCCATACCAGTGCACAGACCATGCTGGACGAGAAACGAGAAAGCTAGCCCTAGCGCTGAATCTTACCCAGCTGGTCCGGAGGTCAACGAGGGTGCCGGATGTTCATTCGCACACTGCCAATTGCTTGGACCTTTTGCTGACAACAGATCCAGACCGCTATTCGGTCTCGATTTCTTCACCACTGGGTAGTTCCGACCACTGTCTGGTGAAGTCTGTATCCGTTTACTCCCTGCCCGATCCTAGCCCAAGAGGCACCCGGCGGGTATGGCGATACAAGTCAGCAGATTGGGATGGCATGCGATCTTTCTTCGCATGTTATCCTTGGCAGCCTACTTGCTTTTCTTCGACTGATGCTTCGTCGTGCGCGGACGCCGTGACGGATGTGTTGCGGAGGGGAATGGAGTACTACATTCGTTCTCTGACATAACTATGTCTGGCGAAGCTCGTGCATAGTTTGGTGCCGAGTGCAATCGCACTGATGCGCTTAAGCACACGGCTTACCTGGCTTGGGTCGACGCTCGCAAGCGCAAAGCAAATGACGTGACTCGGAAGAAGAGAGCCTTCAACAGGGCTGGCAAGTCCTGCAAGAAGGTGTTGCAGAGAGCTCGGTTTGACTACATCAGCCGAATAGGAAACAAACTTGCTTCATACCCAGCAGGTAGTAAGGCTTTTTGGTCCCTGGCTAAGTCGGTCGAATCGAACTTCTGCCGCCCCTCACTACCACCACTGCTGAGACGGGACGCTTGCCCACTCCGCTGAGGAGAAAGCGAACTTGTTTGCTTCCTTCTTTTATTCTTTATTGTACACCAAAACAGCTTATTCAAAACATAGTAATGAAAGTTCATGTACAAAGGCGAGCTTAACTCAGAAATGAGTTTTCTCCCAGCAAACCTTTGAGTTATAGAGAAAGATGACAATGGAGGGTAGTCCTTGTTTGCGGAATCTTCGCGTATGGATCCTGGTGGCGCGAGGCCCCCTGCTTCTCCTGGTGGATGCGAGTCGAACGTGTCCAACATTCGCATTCATCAGAAGGACGTCCGTAGGGTACTGCGTAACCTCATCCGGCTGGCCCGGGGATACCGCACGGTCTCTAGCGAGGCGGCGAGCCTTCTTGCTGGACTGCCACCATGGGATCTGGAGGCGAGAGCCCTCGCGCTCATTTACGAGTGGCGCGTGGAGGCGCAACGCCAAGGCGAGACTCCTCTGCCGCGGCAAATTGCAGCAAGGCGGACGGAGCTCCGGCAGGATCTCATGGCGGTATGGAGACAGCGACTGTCGCAACCCAGCGCTGGGCATGCTACAATCCAGGCAATTAGTCCCCTCTTTGAGGAGTGGCTGGAGCGGCGCCACGGCGTCCTCACTTTCCGCCTGACGCAGATACTCACCGGACACGGTTGTTTCGGGAGGTACCTGTTTCGGATTCGGCGGGAGGATACGCCCGGGTGTCATCACTGTGAGGATCGCCCGGAGGACACGGTGGAGCATACGGTGGAGGTCTGCCCTGCTTGGGCGGAGAACCGCCGGGTCCTTGTTGAGGCGATCGGCGGCAGCGACCTCTCGCGACCGGCCCTTGTACAATCTATGGTCCAGAGCGAAGAGGCATGGGAAGCGGTCACCTCCTTCTGCGAAACAGTAATGCTAGCAAAGGAGGAGGCCGAACGTGTGAGAGAGAGGGAAACCTCACGACCCAGCCGCCGCAACAGAAGAAGACGCCCCAGGCGTCGGGAGTCGCAAGGCGATCTCCAGCCACCGTAGGCGCGGGCCTGCGGACGGCGAGCATTGGGTGGCTCGCCGTCCGATCAGAACCAGGCCCGGGTCGGCGGCGCGCTGTGTTCCACGCGCGCCTTAAGGAGATGTCAGCATGGGAGACGGGGCCCGCTAGGGCCAGTGCCTGCCGGGGTGCGGAATCCGTTCGAAAGAGACGCCGCAGCCCTGGAACGCAAAGGGCATTGGGAGGAGCACGGAGGGGTTTTAGTCAGTAAGAGTCTGACACTCCCTTCCGCCTCGCCCAGAGCGGAAGGAGTCATTTGATGATTTCCCATCCTTAAAAAAAAAAAAAAAAAAAAAAAAAGGGTACTGCGTAACCTAGACGTGAACATGGCTAGTGGCCCCGACGGGGTACCGGCAATTGTTCTGAAAACTTGTGAGCCTGAGTTGTCTCCGATCTTGACACGCCTATTTCGCCTTTCGTTTGAGACTGGAAAAGTGCCGAAGGCTTGGAAGCAAGCTAACGTGCAACCCGTGCCCAAGAAGGGTAGTCGTGCTGACCCGTCGAATTATAGACCCATCTCGGTAACGCCCATATTCTGTAAGACTATGGAACGCGTGCTGAATCTTAATCTCCTGACGTACCTAGAAGCGAATGATATCCTTAGTGACCGACAATACGGGTTCCGCCGAAATCGGTCAACTGGGGATCTTCTAGCGTATGCCATTCACATCTGGAGTGAAGCCATAGAGAAGCATGGGGAGGCACTAGCGGTCTCCCTTGACATCTCGAAGGCCTTCGACAGGGTCTGGCATGATAGCCTTATTAGTAAGTTTGTGTCCGGTTTGTGTGATTAGATCGCAGATTTCCTGAGGGATCGGTCTATCCGAGTGGTCATAGATGGCTGCTCGTCTGGACTGCTGGATATTAATGCCGGGGTTCCTCAGGGGTCGGTGCTTTAGGCAACACTCTTCTTGCTGCATATTAATGATCTGCTTAAACCCGGTACCTTTGGGTATGCAGACGACAGCACTGTTGCTGAGAGATACGTGTCCGACGCACGAGCTGGTGGGTAGCAGATCTGGTCTCTCCGGGAGGCTATGGTTGAGCGCTTGAATGTGTCCTTACAGGCTGTCTCTGAATGGGGCGATGCCAATCTGGTCAAGTTCAATGCTGCTAAGACCCAAGCGTGTCTATTTTCCGCCAAAAGGAGCCAATTCCACCCAGCTCCATCTTTCCGAGGTGCAACAGTGCCGATAACCGACCAACTTGAACTTCTTGGGGTTATATTAACATCTACTCTCAATTTTGGCCCTTTCATAGAGGCAAAAGCTCAAGTGGCTGCAAGGAAGTTGGGGATCCTAGCAAAAGGTGAGACGGTACTTCACGCCGGAACAGCTGCTCAAACTCTATCAAGCGCAAGTTCGATCGTGTATGGAATACTGCTCTCATCTTTGGGACGGATCTGCCAGATACCAGCTTGATGCCCTTAGTCAATTGAGAAACGAGCCAAGAGGATCATTGGCAATGAGAGGCTCGTCGCGACGAAGCTCCAAAGTCTTGAGCATCGACGACGAATATCTAGCTTGTCGGTTTTCTACCGGTTGCATTTCGGGGAATGTGCGACGGAATTGCATAATTTAATTCCGCCAAGCCCGTTCCATCATCGGACCACAAGACGAACGGCGATGCGCCACTACATGGTGGACATCCCACCCACACGCACAAAACGTTTTGGGAACACATTCATAATGCGCACAGCTAAGGAGTGGAATTCCCTGCCGAAGTCTGTTTCCCGATAGCTACTACTTGGGAGTCTTTAAGTCAAGAGTGAATAGGTTACTTCTAGGCAAGCGTGCTCCATCTTCGACCACATCATCGCTTACCATCAGGTGAGATGGTGGTCAACCGCGTGCCTATTAATAGTAAAAAAAAAATCCTGGGATTCCATCATCATCACTTGGTGACAATTGGCGGAGAAATCGGCACAAAACACATACAGACGAACATAGAACCTCCTCCTTTTTGAAAAAGTCGGTTAAAAAATTAAGGTTACGGATTTGAGTGAAAATAGACACTAAATTTTTTTTCTTGTTTCATCCACGTCCGGTAGGTGCGGCTTGGAGTGATGTATACATACGACTTCCAGTGAAGATCGCTACTAAATTGAGAGTACCTAACTAAACTAGTACCTAAAGCCAATTGTTAGACGGGATTAAGTATTTATTTTTGTCTAGAGTCGCCTAGTGCAATAATTCCAATACAGATGGGATGTTATGTACCTACTAGTCTTATTTTGTATTTTACAGAGCTGGAGCGAATTTCGTTCTCCGCTGTGTTGATTTGGTCATCCTCATGAATTTTAGCGTTTGTTAAATATAAAATCATGGTGCTCTAGCCGCCGACAGTCGTATAACATTTTGGAGTCGCTGCAATATGATAGCGTTCTGTGAATATGATGCATACAAAAGTTAATGTTAGTTAGTCAAAAAAGAGGAGGTTCCAACTGTTTGTTTTGTATGTTATGTTTGTTCAGCGATATTTTCGCCAATTTTCAACCGATTTGGAAGATACTTCTTTTGTTTGGAAGAGTATTTACTGGTCCCATTTCAATTAGGTAAAGATCTGATTGAGGAGCTTGTGGCTAAAGAATAACAGCTGCAGAGATCGATCTTCAAGGTTAAGCAACGCTTCCTAAGGTTGGTCTGTGGATGGGTGACCCTATCTTAACATACCGAGTTTACTCCGTGCCTCGGAAAGCACGTTAAGCTGTTGGTCCCGGCTGTCATTTGTAGAACTTTGGCAGTCGTTACGGATTGTCAAAAGCCAGTAAATCTGACTCCAGTCTTGCCAAGAAATACTGTGTTACCCATTTTAACGGGTTGTGGAGGTCTTTTAGGGGTAGCGGTACAGAGAGTAAAGTCCCACATACCCACATTGAAAAGGGAGGATCCTCCGACCAGGCGGCTGTTGGTCCTGGCGCTACTGCCCGATAGTTGATATTCGAGCTGATTTATATGTTCAAATCGCACGGTAAACTTTGCTTGCGCGATGCAGGATTTCAACGTTGTAGCTTGCCATCTATCCAACTAGCAGCGAGCTAGTTGGATAGATGGCGTCGCGGTTCTTTTTTGTTGCGACGTAGATTTGCTCCGTTGGTTTTTCTTGTGGCGGCATTGATACACCGGTCAGATTAGCAGCTAATATATTGTAATAGTTAGGTCATTTTCAACTTTTTTGCTAGGTCTGTAATTATGTTAATGTGCCTGTAATATGAAAAAAATGTTGGTTAACTTTCGGCCTATATTATGAGTGTGCAAGGTTACTGATTCTCGGAAATAAAACAATGGCAAACATATTCTTTAATAATAATTATTAATATCTGAGAGAGATCGAGACACTTCATGGACAGATATACACGTCAATTACTAATCCCGCTACGAATCTAGCTTACAACCCAAGAGTTAGATTAACCTGACATTATACCGATAACATCCCGGACGTCAGCCTATATGAGATTAAGATAAAGAAAGAAAGAAAACTAATTTATTTGGCACACACGGAATCACACAATGTTTGTAACAACAAAAGGAAATGCAAGAGCAGCTTGAAAACAACAAAGCGTCAGGTGAGGACGGACTTACGGCCGAAAACCTGAAGGCGGGTGGAAAACCGGTATATGAGGCTCTTCAGGAACTATTCAATTCCATCATACTCAAGGTGAAAACGCCACAGGCATGGAGTAGTGGTCACACCACATACACCCATTCTTTGCTCACATACATTTAATAATAATAATAATAATAATAAATCTTTATTTACCCAAAAACATACAGAGTTTGACTTACAGTTTGATAAGTACATACATTTAATGTTATGTGTTCTGTACAAGAGTAATACTCTACCTCTTAAGCTAGGGTATACCTGTATTTTAAGAGGTAGTTTGCGGTCTAAGGTTACAGTAATTAGACAAAGACTTATCACAAGTGGACTGTGTCATTCTACTGTATGGTACACAAAGAGTAAAAAAAATTGTGTGTGTGTTAGTGTGTTGATTAGTATGGTGTGTGCGTGTGAGTGTGTGTATGTGTGTATGGGTGTGAGTCTGTGTGGTGGGTGTGGGTGTATTACACAAGATAGGTAAGTAAAGACTCCGTATAAGAGTAGTCCTTAAGCAGCAGCCATTCTGTTAGTTTGGATTTTAGTTCGTATGAATTAAGATTTATAATATTGAGGTGTTTGTTAATTATTTTATAAATATGCGTACTTAGTATATAATATTGACGTTTAGCGAATGAAGTCTTGTGTTGGATACTTGGCGGAAGGTACGTGCGTTTATTGGGGGTAGGAGGTGGAAGATCCGCGTGCTTTCTAAGGGTGGATTTAAGCACATAAAGCTGACGAACCGTAAGTACCTTACAGTCAGAGTACAGTTCCATCGTTGGGAACCTATGAGGTTTTTTGGTCATGACTTTAAGGATAGCTCTCTGTGCTCTTTCCACCCTTAGGAAGCTAGTCTTTGTAGCACCGCCCCATGCAACTATGCAATAACCAATCACTGATTGGCATAGAGCATGGTACACCATCTTAAGTGTTTTCGGGTCTGCGGATTGTCTAAGAGACTTAAATACATGTATTAGACGTAATGTTCTGGAGGTGATGGCGTTAATTTGTTGGTCCCATCTCAGCCCGTCGTCTATTTGTACTCCCAAGTATTTGACGGTCTCGGATCTTGCAAGTGGGGGACAGTTGCAGTTGGTGGGCGGGTTTGTGCAAGAATGGGCAGTTATACTAAAAGAAGGAGATGGTTTAGCGTTACGTCTTAGAGCAAAAGGAATATAAGTCGTTTTATGTAAGTTCAGTGTTAGAAGATTCGAGTTTAACCAGTGCATAACTTTAGCCATAGCCATCTCTGCATTTGCTTTTACACTGTCCCAAGTGGTTCCATCAACAAGGATTGCTGTGTCGTCTGCATAAGCATAAATTTTGGTGTTTGGAAGACTCAGTTTGCAGAGGTCATTGACGTAGATCTGAAATAGTGTCGGGGAAAGGATTCCTCCTTGGGGAACACCATATGCCACGAGAAACTCATCACTTGAGTAATTATCAATTTTAATACACTGCCTACGATTTTTTAGGTAATCCTCAAAGATGTGTAGAGGCATTCCACGCACACCAATATTTTCCAACTTCTTGATGAGTTTGGGAACTGAGACCGTGTCGAAAGCCTTCGAAAGGTCAAGGAATATACCTAGGCATTTCGATTTTTTATCTAGATTTAAGGCAACTTGCTGCGTGAAATCTAGAACTGCATCTTCTGTAGATAAACCTGTCCGAAATCCGTATTGGTTATTAGCAATGAGATGGTGTTTATCGAGAAATTTTCGTAAGGAGTTATTGAGAATTTTTTCGAGAACTTTAGAGAGTGCAGGTAGGACTGATATCGGCCTGTAGTTATTCACACAGTCTCTATTCCCTCCCTTGTGAATTGGATGGACCACGGCTTTTTTAAAAGCCTCCGGAAAAACACCCTCCTGTATGCAACGATTAAAAAGAAGTGTAATTGGTGGAACCAGTACATGTCGACAGTTTTTCAAAATTAGCGGTGGGATGCCGTCCCAGCCCACTGCACTGTCAGAGCGTAGTTGTAGGATTAGGGACTCCACTTCTGCTTCGTCTACTTCCAGGATGGTCAGAGAGTTTGCAGGGGAGTTTTGGGTGTCCGTAAGTGAAGTAAGTGAAGGTGAGCGATTGCCATCGGTTGGTAATGATGGAATGTCAATATTTATTTTCGTAGCCAAGTTTTTGCCAATGTTGGCAAAAAATTGGCCCACCTCATTAATTGCAGATTTTGGGGTGTCTCGTAATGTAAGTAGCTGCACTGGGCTATGTTTTGTTTTTTGAGTATTTGTTATTTGCTTTATGGTTTCCCATAAAGCTTTGGGATTGTTTTTAGCTTTTTCTAGTTGACCGGCTTCATAGGATTTTTTTAGTTTTCTTAATAAGTTATTACAGAAATTACGATAACGTGAATAAGTAGTTTTTAGAATAATATTATCTGGAGATTTTTTTGATTTAATGTGCATTCTATCTCTGTTTTTTATGCATTTTAATAGACCAGGGGTTATCCAGGGTTTAATGATTCTGTTTTTTCTAGGGATTTTAACTTGTTTTGAATGATTTGTTATTACTGATTTAATTATACTAATGAATTTATTTACTGCTGCATTGATGTTTTCGACCTCATATATTACTGTGAAATCCACTTTTTCTAATTCCTCCACAATAGCTTTGTGATTTAGGGTTGTTTTTGAATATAGTTTGTGAGAAGGATTAGCATTTTTCATATTTAACAGTAGTGGTTTGTGGTCTGTTATGTGTGCCTCTAAAACTAATGTAATTGTATTAAGATTCGATTTTAAAAATATATGATCCAAACAGTTTTCATCTCGAGTGGGGAATAAATGTGTTGGCCTCAAACCATGACATGCATTTAGTGTGAGATAGTCCAAAGTTCGTTCGTTCATATTATTTGGTTGTATGTCAATGTTTAGGTCACCTACAAGAGCGATGTTAGGGCATACAGATTTAATGTTGTCGTAGACATCAATTAGACTTGTTGTGAAATTGTCAAAATTGTCCCTTGAATTTAATGAAGGCGAGCGATAGATCGCTACCACTGATAATTTATTGTCTAAGTGACACACTAGACAATTTCCACCCGTAAAGTCTGGCTCCCACGCTGTAGTTTGCAAGCTTGATTTTGTATAGATAATTATTCCGTCATTTTGGTTACAGTTTGTAATCGTGTAGTGTGAATCAAAACCGTCCAATATTGGTATATTGTTGATTTTACTGAGCCAGCACTCTGTTAGGACAATAATATCAATATCCACATTTAACAAATTCAACAGTACTTGAAGGTGCGGAAATTTTTTGCCGACACTACGAATGTTTATGTGTAATAGATTTATACTATTTCCAGCTGTGTCTATGTACTTTAGACATTCTTCTGGGTTGCAAACAAAGGATGGACCCTGGGTTATTTGGTCAAGGTCGTTATTGACGTTGATTAGATTAGCCATTAAGAGTAGAAAAATCTGAACATTTAAAATAACTTCCGCAAACCGGTAGGGGGTTAAGGGATATAAGAGTCCCGTTGGGTTTTAAATAAAATATATTTACTAGTGGGGTTGGAGCCTTTAAATGCTTGCACGTGTTTGTGTGAGTAATTATGGGAGTGCTTGGAATGTTATTGCGGACAGTGGATTGATGTGTATTGTTTTTTTGTAAAAGGTAGACGTGTGTGTATGTTATTAAGTGTTTAGCTAATAATTGTAAAATTATTGAAGAACATCTTTGTATGTATAAACTTAAGATAATGCATTTTTGTAGTCAGATATTTAGCTTAGGTACATTAGTAATAAGGTCTTGAAGACATTTTTCTGTGTGAATTAGAATTTGCTTGTCACCAACTTGCTTACGGAGAAAAATATTTCCGTTGCTGATCCAGCAGAAGCTATATTCATTGTTCTTTGCGAATTGCCGCGTCAGGTAGAACAGCTTCTTCGAACTGGCGGACAGTCGCTCTTCGACATAGACCGCCTGGCGTTTGCCCGGGACACCAATCAATTCCGTGTTTAGTTTGTCTTCCTTCGAAGTTTTATTTTTGTTGTATGTCCGAATAGCCATAAGTAGGTTTTGTTTGGTATTAACCGTTGAGAACTCAACCACCACAGGACGTGATGTTTGGCTAGGTTTTCCGGGCTGACGGTACACATCACGGATTTCGGATTGAGATACTGGTGTTCCAACGACCTGGCTAATATTGCAGATGGTATGTGATAGTGCGGTTGTAGTTTCATTTTCTAGTTGGGGAATATTTCTTATTTCAACACATGATGAGCGTGTCGCATACTGCAGATCTCTTATTTTATTTTCAAGTATTTCTATGTAGTTTCTCTGTTCTTTCCTCTCTTTCTTTAAGTCTTCTACTTCTTTTCGCATTTCTTCAAATTGTTGGTTAAAATATTGCATCGACTTCTCAATTTCGGCATTTGTTTTACGAATCTCGGTGTTCGATTTTTTGATATCGGCATTTTGCGCTTTAATCTCAGTTGAGGAGTGACTTTTCAAAACGGCTTATTTCGGGTTCCCAATTTTACTTATTTTTTTAATGCCAATCGGGACTTTATGTACACTCACATTATATGACGTGAAGTGTCCGGTTCTAAAGTACTTTAATCTCGAAGAAAAATGGCCATAGAAAATGCTTTCCGCAACAAAATAGCTTAATTCACGTTAATTCTCGGCCCTACTAATTGTGATAGGAGTTTTTTCAAAATAGCTCATTTCTAGAACATTTTGTATGGAAATTTTGTTAATACGTATCAAAATGGCTTATTTCTAATCTGGTATCACAGGTTATTTTGGAGGGTTGAAAGATAGCTTTAATATCTGGAAGTGGATCCGCAAATATATTTTTATACATTGGCAACACTTTTTATTTGACTACGGCCAATTAAAACAATATTAAACGTCATGTGTCACCTTGCTGTCAACTTCTCAATACTTTCATGTCAAGGCTGAGTGTCAAGGTGAAAAATATTTTCTTGTATCAAAACAAAATGGCTTATTTCTTAGGAGTGCCAAAACAAAATGGCTTATTTCTTAGGAGTGCTGAAACAAAACATCTTATTTCTTGGAGTTTGCGACTAAATGGCTTATTTCCTTAAATCATATGATAATAACTCATAATTTAGAGTATTAAAAAAAATATATACACTGTGAAACGATCTATTAACGTACCTAGATTATGTACATAGAAGTTTGTTACTAAAAATATTCATATATGAAAAGTTTTCGTATTTTTCTTGGTCCTGAAAAAAATGACCATACAGAAATATGCCATTTTGAAAAGTCACTCCTCAGTTATGTCCTCCATCAGTTTTTGTATCAGAGCTGTTTGTGACTCCGTATCCTATAATAAGTACTTACAATTGTTCAATTATTGAAAAGAATAAATAAAAATAAAACCGACTTCCAAAAACAAAACACTACAAAGTAAAAAATAACTTTAATTTCGGAAGTCGGTGTTCAAAACGAAATTATCAAAAACACCGACTACATACTTTGTAGTGTTTTGTTTTTGGAAGTCGGTTTTAAAAAGTTTTTTATTTTTCACCTTTTAGTGGTACCTGTGTACCTACCACTAAAAAGTGAAACCACAAACACAGTGTACCGGCGTGATGTTATGTTATGAACTGGTGTAAAAAATCAACAGACATGCGATTTCAGAAATCCCGATCCATTTGCTATCATTGATTGAAGAGTTCCGTTGCCTACCTGCGAAGTTCGTCATCAGATCTTCACCAAATTAAAATTGGACCAGTCCGGGGAAATACTCTAACAAACAAAAAAAGAATCATCCAAATCGGTTAACAATTGGCGAAAATATCGCTGAACAAACATTTTTCTTGGGATCCTATCCAGATCCTGACTTATACCTTTCATCATCAGCTCAGCAACACGAGATGATGATTATCAGGCACAACAATCTGAAGTGCGATAAAAATTTCATGAAAAACATTGTATGTGCTTATAAAATTTGAGGGTTTCCCTAGATTTTCACGGGATCCCATCATCAGATTCTGACATGGTGACAATGGGACCACCTCAGGAGTATAGGCTTTCGAATAGAAAAATATTTTTTTAAATCGGTCCACAATTGGCAGAGAAATCGGTGATCATTCATAAAAAGAAATAAAAAACAAAATACATACAACCGAACTTAGAACCTCCTCCTTTTTGAAGAAGTCGGTTAAAAACGATTGAACTTTTAGAAGTTTATATTGTACCAATCTAATTATATTGTAATCAATAGTAAAATAAACCAAAAACAAATTAAGTATATGAAATTATTCTGACATATCCTCTGAATCACTTGATTCTGAACTTAATTCAGAATCATCTTGTAAGTTTATAATGATTTCGTCCATCATAGTATCAAATCTCATAATTATCATGATTCCAGTATTCTTGTTCGATTTTTGTACGTGGTCATCGCATTTTTGCTATTGCTCGGCAGAGAATTCGGAAAATAGCCATGTTAGTATTGAAATTTTCTCATCCAATGTCTGGCCAGAGATCACATTAATGCTTTAATGTGATCTCTGGGCAGGCAATTTTTAATATTGGCCCATACAAGCTCGATCTGGTTGAGGTCTGGATGATTTGGAGGTAGTCGTTAGAACAGTATGACCTGCAGCTTTTAGAAGTTCATCAACAGTGTATATTTTTTCTGATTGGATCGTTCAACATCAAGAGATCGGATTTGATCATCGTGGGAGAAAATGACACGTTATGATTTTGCATCCAGTTCTGCACATTAATTTTCAAACTGGACATGGTCGGTTTCTTCTCAACTTGCGTGCATACAATGATAGGCAGCTTTATCCATAACTATGACTGAGTTGGGTGGAAGTTTAGGTATTAATTTTCGATCACCCCAGTAGTAAAAATTTGTAGAGTTCATGTCTCCATGATAAACCCCCCTTTTTTGAATCTGATTTAAAAAAAAATTAACGCTTTCCTTTGCCTATAGCTGAATAACTTCCAGGCTCTGACGAAGATTGCCAACATTTTTGCACATTGTGACTTTGGTTAACTTAACTTTCGACCAAAAAGAATATATTTCGTTGTCTTCTCTGAATTTTCTTACGGCCGACAAATATTTCACTCGCCATGCAACAATGTTTGGTCTCTCTATTAAAAGGGATCTATCTCTTCGATTTACATTTTTAAAAGAATATCCCAGTTTGTGCAAAAGTTCTCTTAAAAAAGTTAATCCGCAATCTAAAATATTATCCTCTTTTAGCACAGCATTTAGTTTTCGTAGACTTGGAATTTTTTTCTCTACCGTATAAAACTATTTTTTTTTTCTTCTTATCACCCCTAAATCAAGATCATCAACTTGAATTTTCTTTTTTAGTTCTTTTGGTCTCCGCGGAGAACTAAATTTTGCTTCCCCTGTATTTTGCAAGGAAGTTTTACTTTCAGCAATCATTCTCCTTACACTTCGTTCTGATATACCTGTTGCTTCTGCTACTAATTTATGTATATTCGCATCAGTTTTATATTCTAAAGAATTGACATCGGCTTTCCGTTTTTTAAAAAACGTATGCACTTTAAATATTATTTCCTAAGATTGTCTTTTTATCGGCGGACGCATCTCGCTATTGCAATTTCATGTGCGTTTTGTCTAAACTAGTTGGAACTTTCAACGCGTGTTGCCGTCGCGAAGTACGGCGCCGCACTAAGAGCGCCCCCGCTTCTCTTTCCCACCGCGCGGCCAACTAGTTCCGCGTGCATTATAGCAGAGACACAGACGTTCACTCTGTCTCAAATAACACTTAGTGTCTTAATATAATGGCGTTTTTATGTTTTTCGTTGAGATGACAAATTGTATATGGCTTTTTGGAAATAAAGATTTATTATAGATTAGTTATTATTAAATAGTGGTGTGGTGGTACTCTTCTTTAAGAAGGGCGAAAATGCACTTCTTTGGAATGACAGGCCCATCTCACTTCTGAGCCATGTCTACAAGCTGTTTTCCTTCCGAACTAGCCGGATTCCAAAAAGGCTTCAGCACCGTAGACCACATTCATACGCTCCGGTAGGTTATACAGAAGAGCGAAGAGTATAGTCTGCTGCGTTTCTTTGCGTTTTTGGACTACGCGAAAACCTTCTATTTGAACGAGATTTGGGCTGTGCTACAGTCTCTCCAACGGTGCCAGATCGACTATCGGTACATCGAGGTGCTGAAATGTTTGTACAAAAACGCCACCATTACAGTCCGACTTCAGGATTAGACCTCAAAACCTATTCTCCTGTAACAGGGTGTGAGGCAGGGAGACATCATTTCTCCGAAAATTTTCACGGCCGCAATGGAGGAAGGTTCAAGGTTTTGGACTGGAGAAGGCTAGGCATTTCCATCAACCGCGACTACAATTCATTTATCTTCAATGCCGACGATATAGTCGTCATGGCTGAGACTACGAAGGACTTCAGTACAATGCTCGATGCTCAATAAAATATTGAGTATTGAGTATTGAGTATCTTAGTAGAGCTTCTGAAAAAGTGGGTCTTAAAATGAACATGGACAAAATCATCATCTTGATAAATACCCATGTAGCACCCACTCACGTCACGACACGCACGTCTACCTGGGTCAGACGGTCCAGCTAAGTAGGGCTAACTTCAAGAAAGAGGTCAACCGTCGAAACCGACTCGGCTGGGCATCGTTCGGGGAGTTAATAATAATAATAATAATATGCAGAACTCAAGGATGAAATAACTAGGATATGGCGACAAGATAAGGTTTATGTGGTCCCTATTGTCCTCTCCACAACAGGCGTTATCCCAAATTATCTTCTACATACTCTGAAATTGCTCAATTTAAAAGAAACTCTTTATATTACTCTACAAAAAGCTGCTATCTTAAATGCATGTATTTAAGAAAGTTTGCGAATTGTTAGAAAGTTCATGCAAATAGACGAAAACGAAATAGCGACCCCTCATAACACACCCCCAACATAAGACACCACTCGCTGCATTTACTTGGTTTCGGCCCGTAAATGTAGCATAAAACCAGCCAAAGAGCTGAGAAGAAAAAACACATTCCAATAATAATAATAATAATAAGTTTTATTGTCTCATAAAAATATGTTACAATATTTAGGTGAGACACTGGATCCTGCACTAGGATACCCTGTGTCGCAGGATCCAGTCTCTTTCGACAAATGGTAGGAATTATGCAAGAAAAGTGATTATATAAATGCAACGGTTGAACGCAATTCATTAAACTCAGGACTAAAAGGTAACCAAAAGAATATGTGCATGTGATGAGTATTTGAATTTAAAGAGTCTGTGTGTGTAATGAGTGTATGCATGCAAGTGAAGATGAACATTTTAACAGCTGAAAGATAAAAGGTTTTCCGTTTCAGTATAGTTAAGCGTAAGCAACCACTCGTGAACCTGCTTTTTACACCCAAACTTCGTCAAGGAGAAGATATTGAGCCTTTTGTTAACTTTTTCGTACAGGAATGGACCAATACATGAAAAAGCCTTATTGCCAAATTTAAGCTTGCAGAGCACCTTGTTCCATTTGGGTTTTCTACGTGAGCGCTGATCCGTTGCCACTGTGGCTGCCGCAGTTTTGTGAAATCTAAGTAACACTGATAAAATGTACAGTTTCCGCACCGAAAGCACTCCCGTTTCTCGATATGTTTTTCTATTCTATTCTATATAACATATCAGTGGGGTATCGGATATCTAATCCATGTGAGACCTTAAGGATGGCTCTTTGTGCACGTTCAGCAGTGATCAGATGACTTTTACCAGCGCTACCCCAAGATACTATACAGTAGCCAAGCACAGACTGACATAAAGCCAGGTAAGTCATCTTGAGAGTATCTTTATCAGCTATAGATCGAAGTCTTTTAAAGATGTACAAAAGCTTTCTTACGCGCGATGCAACGGTGTGAATTTGCTTTGCCCATGTCAGATGTTGGTTTATAGTAATACCGAGATACTTGATACACTCAACTTGTTCAAAAGCAAGGCAGCTGCAGCTACCCCCTAGACTACAATTGTATTGGTGGGATTTTAGTTCAAGTTGTTTAGGAGCAGTTGTTTTTTTGCTTACAGAGAAGTTTACTACCTTGGTTTTGTTAATATTCAGAGTAAGGAGATTGTGTTGCAGCCAGCTGGCAACCGTCTGCATTCCAGCCTCAGCGGCACTGTAGGTTTCCTTTCAAGAGTCGCCATGGAAAATTATAGCTGTGTCGTCAGCTTAAGCAGAAATTTGCGCGTTGTCCAAATTGAGTGAGCAGAGACCATTAACGTAAAAAAGAAACAAGGTGGGGCCAAGCACACCTTGAGGCACACCGTATGTCACGTTCGCAGAGGTACTCTGGATATCACCCAGGCAAACCTTCTGTTTACGTTCAGAAAGATAGGAGGTGAACCATTCCAAAGCAATGCCCCTGATACCCAAGCGCTCCATCTTCTTAATAAGTATGGGCCTCGACACAGTATCGAAAGCCTTGGCAAGGTCAAGAAAGACGCCAACACACTTTTTGCCCCTGTCAAGGCTATCAATGACATGATCCACTAGCTTAGAGACTGCGTCCTCTGTTGATCTGCCATTACGAAAGCGGTACTGGTTGGCCGATAGGAGTTGGTTCTTTTCTAAGTACGCTAGCAGTCTCTTGTTCACCAGCTTCTCCAAAATTTTGGATAGTGACGTAAGAAGTGATATAGGCCTGTTATTGGATGGTACTGATGCATTTCCAGCTTTGTAGATAGGGCAGATATTCGCTGTTTTCAACTGGACCGGAACCATTCCTGACGACATGCTGAGATTGCAAATGTATGAGATGGGACAGGCTAGGCAATGTTGAGCTAGTTTAAAAACTCGATTCGGAATACCATCCCAGCCAGGAGCTGATTCGTTTTTGAGGTTTGCTATGATACCACTAACTTCCATCTCGTCGGTTGGAGTCATGAAGAAGGACTGTGATGGAGAATGGTCAGTGTTATCTATCGTAAGTGCAAGATTTGCTAACTCTAACTCGTTTGTTTTGAGTTGAGTCAAGGACTGCTCGGCAAGTTGAATTCCCACATCAGCAAAAAAAGTATTAGCCATATTCAGCGAGACTATCGGATCAGGATTTGCATTGAGTAAAGTAAAACTGTTCGATTTTTTATTTTTGAGGTTACATATTGTTTTCATTGCAGGTCTTTTTACTATCTGCTTTAGAACTGTCCAAGAGGTTTTTATCATAGGCATTTTTGAGATTTTTTATAATATTATTACAATGGTTTCTATAGTTTTTATATTTTGGTTGCAGAGTGTAGTTCTCTTTATTTTCGTCTTTTTTTGTTTCAGAGTGAAGTGCGTCTCTTTTACGGATACATTTTAGTAAACCCTTTGTCAACCAAGGTCTTCTGATAGTTTTAGAATTTTGCAATATTTCTTTTTTTGTGTGTCGATTTATGATGTGCTGTAAATTTTCTGTAAATATTTTCACTGCTGCATTCAGGTCACTAGAGTTTAAAATAGGTGTCCAGTTTGTATTTTCAATTTCGCGGATTATGTTAGGGTAGTCCAACTTAAGCTTATATTTAGCTCGTCCGGAGATAGATATTTGGCTCGATAATTCTTTATTAACTCCTATCAACACTGTATCATGGTCGGTGAGAGAAGATTGACATACGACAATTTTTGCGGCTTTTTTTGTCTTTATTAATGCATGGTCCAGACAAGAATTTTCGCGTGTCGGATATAGGTGCCCGGGATAGAAACCATAGTACCCAGTAATGTCAAGAAATTCGCTGGCGCATTTGTCTTCCGAACCGATTTTAATATCTATATTTAAATCTCCTATAATTGCCATGGTTGGTGTATTATAGGAGCTGAGGAGGGTTCCTAATGATTCACAAAAATTACCAATGTTGTACACTGAGGGCGATCGATAAATTGCAAAAATGGTAAATTCTGTGCCCACGTTAATAACTAAACAGTTTGCATCTTTTAGAGGCGGCTCGAGAATGGTGACATTAAGTTCGGATTTGTATAAAATTGCTAAACCATCGTTCTGATTTAAATAAAGGTGAGAATAATGGTATTCGTAACCATTTAATTGAGTTTTAGGGGTGTGATCATGAAGTCTACATTCTGTCAGTATAATAATATCGGGTGAAAAGTTTAAACGGGACAGAAAAACCGAGAAATTATCGAAATTTTTCATTATGCTCCTTATATTTTGGTTAATGATGGTAAGCTGTTTATTAACGTCACCTAAGTCTTTCACACATTGTTCGGGGATGTTATGCTTGGTACTAATAAATATATCGGTACTGTCAATGTCATCAATTAAGTTAATTCGATTAACCATTCTCAGAATAAGGTAATTTTATGGTTCCGTTAATTTTTGATTTGTGCGAGCGATATAATTCGAAATTAGGTAGGAATGATACATATTTACATTTCAAACATGAGTATATGCTGGAACAGTTAGTTGGGTTCTTGATGTGTTGTAATTTTGTGTAGTTTTGTGATTTTGTGTAGTGTTCGGGTTTTTCGCGTTTCAAGTTACTGATTCTGATTAATAATAATATTATTGAAAAATGAAGCACACTTAAAGTTATGTTGGTTACCTTTCTAAGGTTAATTTAAGACTCTTTTGTTATTCCTGGCATGTAACTGTTTTTTGTCCCAAACAAATAAAATAAAATAAAATAGCATAATTTAAGACAGCAAATGTTGTTTACATTACAAAAGTTAGAGTTAGTTAAAATAAAAAGGCAGAAACAAAAACAAAGACAACGAGACAAGTGAGCTAACAGAAGTCTACAACTGGTTACCACGCAACTGTACGAGGGTATTCTCATTTTTTACCAGTACGTACTTAGCGCCCTCTTCCTTTCGTAGAAAAATTCGGCCGTTTGCGATCCAGCAAAAGCGATATTTCTCAGAAACAGCGAAGTCTCGAGCAAGAAAATGCAGCCGCCTGGATTTATTCATGAGGTGTTCAGAGATATAGAGGGGTGATGGTGTGCCAGCGAGGCCCTAATGAGAGGAATCGAGCCGGCAAGTACGATGTTCAGAATTGTACAGTTTCGTACACTTAAGAAATTTTTCCTTCACGAAAATATCGTAAAACTCCACTACGACTGTCGATGTAGTGGCACTCGCTTTGTAAGGGATACGATATACATCCCTTATTGTGTTGTCAGACTCCATGCTAACTGTCTTCATGAGGTTGATGGTTTGCTTTAAAAGGTCTGCCTTACTTTCCTTTTTTATAATCGGAAAGCCTCTAATCTCAACTGAGGTTTTTGTAATGAAACGCTCTAGGTTTTCCGACTTTTCCTCAATATTGGCAATGCAAACCCGCGTGGAGTCAATCTCTTTCTCAAGCTTGAAAAATTTTAATTTCGGAATCTTGAACTTGATTTTTTAAAAAGCCGAGTGATTTTCTATCTCAACGTTAGACGAAATAATATCAGTATTTTGCCGGGTGATATTAATTAAACTCTTTTCTACACTATCCAGACGCGTTATAAGTGGAGTTATCATTGCTGTTAACATTTCCGTAATATCCAACTTGAATTGCTCAAATTTGTCAGTTACCACGCTATCTTCTAAGCACGCCCTTTTGGAGTTAGGTCTCACGGTAACATTCTGGCTAGGTGCGGAATGAGCTGACCCTGCTTTGCTTAAATTGGAGTCCGAAGCTAATAATAATAATAATAATAACAACAGTAAATACATTTTTTGCTTAAATCTATGACAAGTTCACTGGTGTTATGTGCCTGAACTAGGAAATCCTGTGTTTCAGGCTAAAAGGAGGTAAATGTTATTAAATAATCACGTAATTATGTAAAATTAAATTGTCATATTTTAGGTATATAAAAATGGTATAAATGGTGTAAACAAAAAATCATACTTCCTAAAACCTTGTATACTAACTTACCCTAAATTAAAATTAACAGGAAACAAACAATCTTTATTTAAATACCGTTAACAATTTCTCTGAATCTTCATAAGACAAACTTTGAAGAGTTTCCTTGAGAGTTTTTTTACAGTTTCTAAGATTTAGGGAATAGATGTTTGCTTTTGCATTTAGTCTATTGTAGAGTAGTGGTCCAAGAAAAACATAAAATTTGGCTGCGAAAGCATGTTTAGTACTTTTTGTAGGGCAAACAATGTCTTTTCGTCTCTTTTTAGTAAATTCAGTGCTGAAGCAAAGAGCTGCGTGTTGTTTTAATACAATGCTCATTATGAATAATTGCCGAACTGTTAGTACTTCACAAGATTTATAGAGCAGGTTAGTGGGAAAGAGGAAAGGGCGGCAAGTAGACACCTTTAAAATCGCTCTTTGAGCTCTTTCTATGGGCAGTAATAAAGTTTTACCTGCTCCACCCCACGAGGTAATGCAGTACGTCAAAATTGACTGACATAGAGCAAAGTAAACTTGTCTTATTAGTATTGGGTCTGCAAGGTAACGTAGCTTTTTGAATACGAATATCAGCTTACGAATTCTGTTACTTAATGCCTCTATATGATGTTTGAAGGTTAGGGTTTCATCAATTATAACACCCAAGTATTTTATTTTGTTGGTCCTATTAATACTGGGACACACAAACGGGCAATCTGCAAGGACTGTACAACAATGGGCATACAACGTTGAAGGAATATAAGAAGTAAGCTTGCGCATTGAAAACTTAATGTAATGTGTCTTAAGTGCATTTAGAGTAAGTGAGTTATACTGAAGCCATTTATTTACCATACTGAAGCCGTCTTGCGCGAGCTTGTAGACAGCATGTTCCGATTCAGCCGAAAAAAGAAGAGCAGTGTCATCCGCGTAAGATATTATTGTTCCATGCTTTAGTTTTAGATTACAAAGGTCATTTATGTATATTAGAAATAAAGTGGGCCCCAAAATACTTCCTTGGGGAACTCCAAAATTCGTGGTTTTTTGGTCTGCGCTGAGAACACTGCCAATCTTCACGCACTGGGTACGGTCTTCTAAGTAGCTTTTGAAGAGTTTTAGCTGAATACCTCTTATGCCCACTGTCTCAAGCTTGCGCAAAAGAATAGGAATGGAAACTGTGTCAAAAGCCTTGGCGAGGTCCAAGAAAATTCCAACTGTATGGTTACCCTTGTCAAGTTCTTGAGCCAGATAGTCAGTCAGATGATGAACGGCATCGGCAGTTGATAGTTTTGGTCTAAATCCAAATTGTCGTTCTGACAAAATAGATTTGTCTTCCAAATATTTGAACAATCTTTTGTTTATAATTTTTTCCAATATTTTAGAGAAAGAAGACAGTAGAGAAATAGGTCTGTAATTTGTTACTTGATCTTTACTGCCTGATTTATATATAGGGACAACAACTGCTTTTTTAAGGCACTCCGGAAAAATACCCAGAGATAAGCACATGCGAAAAATATAAACCAGTGGTGGCACTAAAATATTCCTGAACTGTTTAATAATTTTATTTGATATGTTATCCCAACCAACTGCACAGTCGTCTTTCAAAGTCATGATCATACTTTCTACCTCAGTCTCGTCAGTGTCTAGCAGTGCGAAGGAAGTTAAAGTGGAGCTGCCCGTAAAAAGATTACTCGTTAGATAAGGCGTTTGACCCCGATTTTTTTCTGCCAAACACTTTCCAACATTAACAAAGAAATTATTTGCCATGTTAGCAGATGTCAACTGTGATGAGTGAGCTTGTAATAAACCTGAAGATGACTCATTTAGTTTTGACGAATATGTTATATTTTTAATACATTTCCAGATCTTTTTACTACTCGTTCCAGCCTTTTCTAATGCAGTTTTATCGTAGTTCCTTTTAATTTTTTTGAGTAGATCATTACAAAAATTGCGATATATTTTGTATGACTGTTGCAACATAGCATTATCTGGTTGAGATTTAGCTTTCATGTGCAGTTTATCTCTATGTTTCATACAGCGGATAAGACCTGTCGTGATCCAGGGTTTTATGTTGCAATTTTTGTTGCTCAAATGTGATATAACCGTATTTTTGCGAATTGCATTTCGTACATTTTCGATTACATACAACATGCAAAACTGCGGGTCAGCGGAATTATAGACTGGATCAAAGTTGATGACGCGCAAATCTTCTTCAAGTTTATTTATATTTAATTTCGAAATTGTGCGAGTGTTTTGCTTAAGCATGTTACAATCTAGAGTTAGTAGGGCAGCATTGTGATCGGTTATTGTCGAGTTAAAGACAAGGGCAAGTGAGGGGTAATTTGATTTTAACATGACATGATCTAAGCAGGAGCCACTATGATGTGTAGGAAAGCTATGCGCGGGGAGAAGGCCGTGAAATGCACATAGGTTTAGGTAGTCCTGAGCAGATGCATCAGTACTTCCTGGGAGGATGTTGATATTAATATCTCCAATTACAATCGTGGTTTTGATGGATGACAGGTTCTGCAAGACAACATTCATTGATTCAGTAAAATTACTAATATTTTTAAAGGAGGGAGGTCGATATATTGCTAATATCACAATGTGTGACCCAATCTTCACCACCAAGCTGTTGCAGTCGTCCATATTAGGTTCCTCAACCGAGATCTTCAAATGATTCCTGACATAAACTATCACCCCATCATTTTGATTGTAATTCCTGTTACTTTTGTACATATTATATCCCGGAATTCGTGGTATGTTATATTGCTTGGCCAGCCAGCATTCGGTTAAAACAATAACGTCACAATTTATGTTTAACCGTTGTAAAAAAGTGCAAAAGCTATCGAAATTCTTAAAAATACTGCGAATATTTTGTGTTAGTACAGTTAATGGAGTTTTGTAGTCGGAAAGATATTGTTTGCAATTTTCAGCTTCACAGACTTTTGACTCAGATACAGAGAAATGATCTAACTCATTAATTATATTGCTAATCATGACTGTGGAACTAAAATACAAATATAAATATAGAAAGAAAAAACTTAAGTGGTCTAAATAAATAACTTATTGGCGGCGCTCTTAGGCGCCTGCATAATCTATGGAATTTATGTACCTTTTTTCGGCCATTATTCTTGCCGGGCAGTCAGCAGCGCCTGTGTTGTGCTTGTCTGGCTTTTTGTAGTGAAAGCAAGTAGCGCATTTTGGCTCATCTCCCTTTTTTGGACATTCTTTGATGGAGTGTCCTTGATCGCCACAGTGACCGCAGGTATAGGACGTCTGCCGGCAAAACTTGGCAGCATGACCATACTGCTGGCACTTATAACATCGTGTGACCAATGTAAAGTCTCTCACAGGGCATGATGACCAATTCACAAATACTCGGTCTTTTGAGATCAGGGCTTTGCGTATGACTGCAGGTACTTCAATTACATAGTTGCAATTCTCAGCGTCTTTCTTACCTGACTTATGACTTAATCTAATAGAGGTCAAAAACGTTTCAAGGCTGCAGTCCTGTAGCTTCTCGGCAAGATTTTGGTGATACAGACAATTAAAAACTTCATTTTCTGCCATGGATGACGGCACTCCTAGGATCACAACCCTAGGCTTCTTTTTATGTGGCTCGTCGACTGTTAGACCTGACTTTGTTAGCTGCTCCGATTGTCTCAGCTTCTCGATGTCGTCTTTCGTCTCAGTGCTGATAATGACACCTCCATTTTTGGTCTTGCGCAGGCCTCTAACGTGAAGCTTCATCTGTTCGGGGCAGATAATTTTTTGGACAAGAGACTTTGTCTCATCACTGGTCCTCAATTTATCTTGCGGATAAATGACCACAGAGCTTATATTTGATGGCTGGATAAAGTTGTTGGCACCTTTCTTCACCATGTCGGAAAAACAAGTTCCCAGTGCAGGTTTAGTTGATTCTCCGACTTTCATCTTAAGCTCCTTTAGTTGCTGCGAAAGGTCGAGTTGGTTTTCTAGTGATTTCACAGCATTGTGGTATTGTAAAGCCCTAGATTTAAGTGACTGATACAGTACGGCCATCTGCGATGTTCCATGCCCAACTTTCCGGCATAACGTATTGATGCGCATCTTCTGGTCCGAGTTCATCTTGCCTTCTGCTGCAATAGCACACACCTCCTGAAGGCTCTGGTCAATGGTCGTCATCCAGTTCTGAATTTCTGGCGTTGGTATACCTTCGAAGTCATCGTGGCGTTGGATCGGCGCTTGAAAGGCAGGAGCGGATAAAGCTGCTCGCGCGGTTGTAGGCGGCGGGGAACGAGCACACCTACTCCTCGGGCTGAAGGGACTATCCTCCATTGTGTAACAGGTTATTTGCTTATTAAATACTGATCATCATCTTCATAAAAATCACCTTACTTAAACCAAAAAGTATGACTCAGTTTGCTTTACCGGCTATTTATAAAAAAAAAAACTAGGTCACGATTTCGCAAGTGATTATTTACTTATATTAAATAATTGTTCGATACGTCCGTTCACTACGATCGCTACAATAAAAAAAAAAAAAAAAAAAAAAAAAAAAAAAAAATCATTTAGCTGAAAGTACGATGCGATGTTTACTTGAACTTTGGACTCCACTCGACGCAGCAGTTGCGTGGTATCTTCTCGTCCCACGTATCACAGTGTTTCAAGACGAAAGTCTATGACGAGTGCGTGTTGTCAGTGATGACTTATGGAACTGAAAAGTGGTCGCTCACAATAAGTCTCAAGGCTTGGAGTTTCCTTGCGTGATCGAATCAGGAATGATGATTTCCGCAAGAGAATCAGCATAGTCCGAAAGATCGTCAAACTAAAGTGGCAGTGGGCAGGCCACATTGCTCGCAGAACAGATTTTCGGTGAGGCCGACAAGTTCTAGAGTGACCACCGCATAACGGAAGGCCTTTTTTTTTATAAAGGGGGGAAATCCTCTTGGATGTCCTCCGCCCTGGGGCGGGCGGAGGGGTCTGTCAGTCTCTTACTGACTAAAACCACCCCGGTGCTCCATCTCTCACCAACCAGGGATCGCGAGAACTAATGCGACTTCCGTAATCCCCGGCTGGTGCCGGCCCGCCTCTGCAGGCCACCTCGGGTCAGCGGGGGGAGTGAGGTGTTAGGCTCCCCCCGCGACGTCAAAGAGGGGCGCACGGGAACATCACGCGCCGCCACCTCGGGTCCGAATGAATGGGGAGTGACGGATATCCCCAAGTCCGCTACCTCTGGACCCAGTTAGGGGGCCCGGAAGAGGGCAGCGTATGCCCTCCTCCCACGCCCGGTGCGCCTACTGCGGGCCGGGAGAGAGGTCGAGATCTCCCTCTCCCTTTTCACAGACTCCTTCTGCGCGACAACTGTTTCGCAGAAGGAGACCACCGCGTCCCAGGACTCCTCGCCGTCGACCATAGCACGAACTACGGCCGGCAGCGAAAGATCACTGCCTACCACAGAGATGAGGGCACGGCGGTGTCCCAAGTGGCACACTCTGCCAGTGTATGCCGCGCCGTGTCCTCCCAACAGTCAACGCAGTGGTGACACCGAGCGTCCGGCTCCCTGCCTATGCGACACAGGAACCTCCCGAAGCAGCCATGCCCCGAGAGGACCTGCGTCACACGAAATGTTAAGGAGCCGTGCCTTCTCCCGAGCCACAGATCGAGCACCGACCGGATGGCCTCGATAGTGACGAGGCCAGCGGAAGGGCGTGAGAGCCTGTTCCGCCATTCCGGTAACGGAAGGCCTTCCACAGGGTGGACCGATAGCTTGGTGAAGGTCGCGCGAAGCCGATGGATGCAAGACGCACAAGACTGGTTGTTGACGTCAATTGGGGGAGGCCTATGTACAGCAGTGGACGTCTTTCGGCTGATATGATGATGTCAGCTGTCGGCAGCGGCTTTGCTTAACGCATATCATTTTTTGATCGTAGACAACGTCCACGCACAAAAATTTAAGAGATCATCAGAGAAAGGATTGAAATGCCCAACAGGTTAGCCGATCTTGTTTACAGGAGAAGTTCTAACTAACGTCGTTTAGTCTTGGCTCCTATCAATTAAGGTGGATGCGCCAGGGTAGACCGCGAAATTCAAATTTTCTAACGTTTTTTGCAATTTGCAAGTCAGTATTGGGTTTTATGTTGATTAAAGTATGATTCGCGGGCGTAAGGATTATGTATTTTCAGAATTAAACTCATAATATAAGCCAAAAATTAACCGGTGTAGATGCCGGTGGAACCAAAACAAGGTTTTTTTTTAATATTACGGGCACATTTACAGAATTACAGACATGGCAAAAAAGTTGAGATTTACCTAACTACTTACTACAATATATTCACTAAAATGTAGAAAACTTCCACAACACTTTAATGTACATTATCTACGTAGATGATATGTCTGATGGGTCTACCGCTTTGTTGCCACAGTACCAAATGCTTAGGATGATTTTCCGAACATTAAAACACTTTTTTCCGTTGGCTCACTTTCGATTCTGGGCCCAATATGAATGGTCTCTTTTCAATAACTTTAATAACAGTCAGAAGGGAAATAATTTTAGATACCGTGAACTTGCGATTAATACAACAGAGATTTCGTCGTAGTGTTACGTGGACTCATCATAATGAAAAAAAAAGAAGGACATATACATATTCCTGACAAGAAAAAAGTTCCATGCAGTGGTCGGGAGAACCGTAACTTAATCTGCCATATTTAGGCTGTTTTAGTAAAATATTCACAAACAAATAAGTAAATAAACTCGCGTCAAAAGCCAACCAACAGTGTTTGATATTAGGTCTTTACCTATGAAATTGCCGTTCTGCAGTACTGGCCATTTCAAATCAAAATAATTTTTGTTTGGCTAAGAATTCTAATTTCAAATTAATTTTATTTTAAAAACATGGTTTTTTTTTCAAAAGTAGTCATTTGTTTATTGATTAGTGTTACATTTTCATCGCATTTCAATCTTTTTCGTCATCATGGATACGTTAAAAATTCGAGTAATTATGGAATATGAATACCGTCGTGACAGCAACGCGGCACAAGCGGCACGCAACATCAACGACGTTTACGGAGCTAACACTACAAACCAACGCACCACCTGTTATTGGTTTGCTCGCTTCCGTTCTGGAAATTTCGACCTGAAAAATGAACCTCGCGGTCGTCCGAAGACTTTGGTCGACAATGACGAATTAAAGGCGATTGTGGAAGCTGATGATACACAATCTACGGCTGAATTAGCAGCAGCTTTCGACGTTAGCGTCAAAACAATATTGGTCCATTTGCGTCAAATTGGCAAGGTAAAAAAGCTTGACAAATGGGTGCCCCACGAACTCAATGATCGCCAGCGCGAAGTACACGTCGAGACGTGCCTTGCACTGCTCAACAGACACACAAATGAAGGAATTTTGAACCGCATTGTTACCTGCGATGAAAAATGGATTCTGTTTGATAACTGCAAGCGCTCAGGAAGTTGGTTGGATCCTGGTTCAGCACCTAAACAATGCCCTAAACGAAAACTTACCCCTAGAAAAGTTATGGTCACTGTTTGGTGGTCTAGCGCCGGTGTGATTCATCACAGCTTCTTACCAAACGGGGTAAGCATTACTGCAGATGTGTACTGTGAAGAACTGAACACAATGATGGAGAAGCTGGCACATCTCCAACCAGCATTGGTCAATCGCTCGTCTTCGCTGCTCCTGCACGACAACGCGCGACCTCATACTGCACAGCAGACGGTCTCCAAGTTGCAAGAACTGGGGTTGGAAGCTCTCCGTCATCCGTCCTACTCACCAGACCTTGCGCCTACAGACTACTACTTTTTCCAGAATTTGGATAACTTCTTAGCGGGAAAAAAATTCAATACCCGAGAGGCAGTACAAAATGCCTTTGAAGAATTTGTTGCCTCCCGTCCAGCTGATTTCTTTAAGAAGGGCATCAATAAACTGCCACTGCGTTGGCAAAGATGCATTGATTGCAAGGGTGATTACTTCGATTAATACAATTTCATACAAAACGGCAATTTCATAGGTAATGACCTATTATATCGAAAATCTCACGCTACACTAGCGCCTTAGCGGTGAATTAAAACGCGATAGCACCACTGGATAGCTTTTAGAAAGTGTGTGTAAAACAGACAAATAATAATATGTGTGACCAACTAAAAAAAAATCAGTTAGGAGTGACGGGAGTGACAGATCGGAATTTTGACATTGACAGAATAAAAATGACTCGCTGAGATATTATGTTGACTTGACTGTTCATCAATGTTGACGTCTGACTCATTTGACGTGATTTTTTGATAATAAAATAATAATTCTCATTCATTCAGAACAAAACACCAGTGCATTTACACGATCAGACGTCGCATTGTGTTTCGTGGTATATTGATAATTGAAGAATACCAGCATTAGAAATGAAAGACTAATAATGTGACTAATTTCCGCGTAATCTGACGATCTTTTTGGACCTAGAAATTCTTCAATGTTTTTATTTCCAAACAATCGTCTGAACAACAGCTATCAGCGCCAGTACTCTCACAAGACAAACCATCCAGTAAGGTATTACGCAGCGGATAAAGATTGCTATAATTCAGTAACTTTATCTTTGACCATAGAAGTATTACAAAGTTTTCGACAGTGAAATAAAGTGGACAGTATGGAAGCGCCAGAATCCAGTGAGAGTAGCCGATCCAACATGGTGCAGCCGACATCGTGGTGCCATCCTGCAAACAGGGTGCATCGTTTTTTTGCGCTATTGCTAATGTGCTTCCTCTGTTTTGGTAAGCTACAATCAAACTCCTGTTTGTTTAAGGAACTGTAAAGTGATGATTATTAAATACAATGAACTTCTTAAAATGTGGGTAAATCTTTATTCATAGACACATATTTTAAGTGACCCAAAGGTGTTCTACTCAAAATATGGGCCTATTGTGCGGAAGGAATACACAATCCCTTACACACAATAGGCCCACATTATTAAAGATAACAAAGAATCTCCAAACAGTAACAAATGCATTTTCTAGAATATAAAAAAAAAACTGTTGCTTTTCTTTCACAATCTATCTGGAGAGTATTTCTTTTTCTGTGATGAGTTGGTGTATTGTGAATATAGCCATTGCTCTTGTCTCAATTTCCATCAGGTGGTAATTATATCTATTTTTTTTTTATAAAAAAATAATATAATTACTCCCAAAATTATAGGTCTCTTAAGGATAATATTAATTTTAATCATTTCCTGTTTCAGGATCCTATTTCTGTTATGACACTCCTGGAGCATTGGCTGACAACTTCAAGAATGACTCACACTTGAACACATCCCAGTTTGCATTGCTTTATTCTATATACTCATGGCCAAATGTGATATTGTGTTTCATTGGCGGTTATCTTGTTGATAGGTATGTGTTCCAGTAATTAGTTTGCTGTTTATCAGTTCATTATGAAACCTAACTCTATTTACCATAATATGTTAGTGGCAATGTTATAGTATTTTATATACATCTGTACTTAGAACAGAATGCTCTTTCACTATTTTATAACTAAAAAGTACAACTTGTTTTACTAAAACTGCATGTTTATGCAATTTTTCAAATTAAAATAGTTAACACATTCAGAACTTATAAAATCTATACATACAATAAAGCTGAAGAGTTTGTTTGTTTGTTTGAACACACTCATATCTAAAACTGACAGTTGGAATTGGAAAATTCTTTTTTTTTGTATTTGATAGCCACATTCAAGGAAAAAAAAGGCTATAAGCTATACGGGAACAGGAACAAACGGGATATGCGCCTGCGATGTAGCAGGCAAAAGCTAGTGTTTAATAACATTAGTAAAACATCTACTATCATTTCTAAACGTAGGTACTATAATACAGATTGTTTATATAAATCATTCTATAAAATACTAGCAACACCCCGGCTTTGCACAGGTGCAAATTATATACTAAAACCTTCCACGAGAACCATTATCTATTAAAAAAAACCTGCATTAAAATCCGTTGCATAGTTGTAAAGATCTAAGCATACATAGGGACAGACAGAGAGCGAAACCGAGTTTGTTTTATACTATGTAGTTATTCAATTGGCCCATCTATTAACAAAATCTTGAAACAGTATTGGAATTATGAGGAATGTTTATATAAGATAAAATAAATTGTTGTCTGTTATTCTATCCCATTCCAATGTTGTCTGCTATCCTATCACATACATAACTAATTGCATTTTATCTTTAAGTATTCAGATCATTATGCACACATTGCATTATAAATATAGGTAATCAACTGCATAAATGATATGATGTTTACAATATCAGTCTGTGACCCTATTAAGTCCAATTATATTATTAAAGCATTAGGCCTGTTATGATTGCAATGTTATTCATCTGTAACATTCTTGCCCTCAATAACTAATATGTTATTGAAAACTAATCTGTATTAATTATAAAATTTCAGGTACTTTGGTGTAAGATTGGGCACAGTTATTTACATGACAATTGTATTTATTGGAGCTGTTATATTTGCATTTGGAGTTTATATTAATGCATTCTGGTTGATGATACTTGGAAGATTTGTATTTGGGTGAGTAGGTACCTATGTACAAGTTACACTGAAAATGCATGGCAAGAAAGGTGGAACAAAACAATTAGTGTACATTTTCCCTGCGAGAATAGACCCAGAATACTATATACATACCATATACCTATTTTTTCATGTCACTGCACTCATAACTAACATTACCTCTTGAATATTAATTTTCAATATAGGTGCACTAAAATATATGTATATTTAAACACTGGTGTTCCATACATTCAGTTGTAGGTAGATATCTGTCATTTGAAACAGCAGATTTTTTAATACTTTGTACATTTATGTGTGTAACAGTGTTTCCGGTACATAATTATTGTATTCAATTTATTCCAGGATTGGAGGAGAATCCCTGCAAGTTGTTGTAAACAATTATGTCGTCCTTTGGTTCAAAGGCAAGGAACTCAACATGGTATTCGGATTACAGTTATCATTCTCACGGTTTGGGAGTACTGTTAACTTTTGGGTCATGGAGCCTGTGTATAGATGGGTATCTACATATTATGGAGGATATGAAAGATTAGGAGTAACATTGTTCCTTGGTTGGTGTCTTTGGTATTATTAATTATTATTAGTTGTCATTGCTCATTGTCATCTCCTTATTGAAGTAATCTATCTTTTCAGCCTCACTAACTTGCTTCGTATCCCTTATTTGTGGCGTGATTCTTGGCTGGATGGATTACAGAGCTGAAAAAATTCTTGGACGGCAAGATGAACAAAGCAATAATGAACCTTTCCATCTGACTGACATAAGACATTTCAAATCAGTGTTTTGGCTTTTGTCTGTAATTTGTGTAGCATATTATCTGGCCATTTTTCCGTTTATTGCCTTAGGAAAGTGAGTACCTAACTGTCTAGAATTTATCTTTTTCTGTGATGTATGGTAAAACCTGTTTCACACACTGGTGTTGATCGAAGCACTGCTTAAATGTATTTTGTTCATCTTGCAGATTATTTTTCGAACGAAAATTCGATTTCTTGCCACAAGAGGCAAACAATGTTAATTCCATGGTTTACTTGCTGTCAGCAGCGTTAAGCCCATTCTTTGGTATCCTCATCGATAAGACAGGAAGAAATATGACATGGGTCATAATAAGTATTGTGACGACAATCAGTGCTCATTTTATGTTAGCATTCACATTCTTCAGTCCATATGTTGGAGTGGTAAGTAAAAATAACCTAGGTACCTAATTCATTAAGTTTCATTTAACATCTGTTAAAACAAAACAAATTTTACAGATTACCCTGGGCATATCTTATTCTCTACTAGCCAGTGGCTTATGGCCACTTGTGGCTTTAATTGTTCCAGAAAACCAGTTGGGAACAGCATATGGAATGTAAGGCTATTTAATCTGTTTATTTATGGCTAAAATGCACATGAAAATAGAATCAAAATTACTCGAAAAACGAAGGAGATATAATTATTTTAAACAAATATATCTGTCCCTCTCGCGAGAATGCTGATTTCTATGGCCGCTGTATAGGCGTCATAGACGATGACGTCAAAGTTTACATCGGACTTCTCTTACTAATTGTAATCTTTGAAGCTTTATAACTTCATCGCTGATGAAGGTATTTAAAAAATAATTTCATGGTTGTGTACTAGAGCTAATAAGTATTTCATTTTCCAAATAAAAAAATCGCATGCATATTCCCTATTGCACGAATGCTCTGACCCTGCTGATGCATTGTTAAAATTCTATGGCGAATTTCTTCGGAAATTGCAGCTGGCATTATCGCGTAAATAAAAACGGCTACGATTCCAAACCGTAGAATACTTCAGTATACCAAACGGACACGATTCACCACAATTTGAAATTATCGTCTCTGACATCGACATTCCATCTATCAGTCTTCGCATAGGTTTTTTAGAAATGTATTTCATGAGCTCTAATTCAAAAGAGGTCAGTACCTATCAAATAGATTGAATAAATGTATGGATTTTTCATTTAAAACTTATTGGTCATTCTTCAACCTCTGTGGATAAGTCATCTTGTTTACGAGCATTCGGTTTGAGATCGTGTTTAATCGTGTAATCTCGTAAATGTATAAAACTGCAAATTCGGAAAGTTTGAAAGTGGCTCATCAATTAAAGTCCGTGTCTGTACACGTAACGTTAGCATCTTTATTTCAAGCAATTTTTTTTTTTTTTCAGATGTCAAGCAGTGCAGAACATGGGCCTAGCCACTGTTATTATTTTTGCAGGAGTCATTGTTGATAAATATGGATACTTGATGTTAGAAATGTTTTTCCTGGGGTGTCTCTTTGGTATGATTCAAAACAATTTAATTAAGGTTTAGGTTAATTCTTAATGAACTAGAATTTAATTAATATTTTTTTTAGTATCCCTTATCGCGGCTGTGCTCATATACATAATTGATTCAGCAAACAATGGTGTACTTAACTTGTCACCAAGTATGAGAGAATCCACGAAGACGTAAGTTTTGCTACCTACTGACCTAAAAAATGTCTTGAAAAATTCAGTTTGAACTTCTATTCCAACATATCGATTTATTCAATACGATTATTGTAATCATTCCAGGGTTAAAGAAACTGACGAAACTGCAAATCTATTAGACCATGAAGATTATACGGACCAAGAAGAAACTGACTCGAGGAGGCCGTCGCAGTCGTTAGATCAATCACTGAACACACGAGACGTCGCCCAAGAACAGTCTGATAGAATACGCAGTAGATACTTAGCACAAATATTGCCAAACAGTAATGTTTCAGACAGACAATAGACAACCTGATATCATTTTGCTATTAATAGCAGGTACTTGTAAATAATTATTATCCTATAGAAAATTATACCTACTACGTTTAGATTTAGAATACACATTTTAAATTAATAATCAATAATAAAAGAAAATAAAGTGTAAAACTTTGTTGCGTCGTATAGTTTTAAATGGCCCTTCTCGTTAGCCTTAAA
This sequence comes from Lacanobia oleracea, assembly GCA_950371165.1. Classification (NCBI taxonomy): domain Eukaryota; kingdom Metazoa; phylum Arthropoda; class Insecta; order Lepidoptera; family Noctuidae; genus Lacanobia; species Lacanobia oleracea. The sequence continues at coordinate 10,911,675 of OX493393.1, forward strand.
AGTACTAAAGTACCTACAAACATTAACCTCACGTATTTTATCCCAGGAAAGTGAAACGCAAAAACTATAGAATGTTATCTGCCACGATCTTGGTATCCTCATTTCGCCCTAATGAAATGTCGCAAGCACCCTATAACAGAATAGGTTTCATTAGAGTTTCCTCGGTTCCCACGTTAACATTGTAGTCAGTGCCGGATTAAAACTATTTGATGCCCTAAGCAATCCGCACCTGTGAGTATCATCGAGTCAACTAGTACCCATCTTTAAAATAAAAACCAAACCACTAAAATCTGAGCGCCCCTGGCAAGATTTGTATTTTGCGTTCCTTTTTCTTACTTTTACCAGACTGCCCCAGGAAGATTCAGCGTAAGTTATAAAAATATATATATACTTAATAAAATAGTAAATCTTGAGGTGTATAGTTTCCAATTGGCGCGAAAACTACTGAACAGATTTTGTTCAAATTTTGCTTAGATAATCCTTATAGGTACGGTCTGGTTATACAGGCTATACCTATATTATCACGCTATGTGCAATGGAGGATGAGCAATACTCAAAAATGTCCGTTGTGAACGAGAAATAGTCCGTGGTTCGAACCTCACCAACAGATATTATTTTTGTGTTTATTTTCTCTTTTGAACTGTATTTTTACACCATAATACTGTCAAAACTGTTTTTGCGTGCTTTAAATAACATTTAAATTGTTATTCCACATTTTTCCAAACTGTTAAGTGAGGAATTATTATACGAAGCCACAACAGATTAGAATATTGCAGATACTTATGGATCCATATACTTTCAAGGAGCTGAGCAGCGATAATCCATGACATAAATAAGATTGGCTATTTCGATCAATAGTTATTTCATGAAAAAGTCATTCAATAGGGCTTCATGAATTTAGAGGGCTATATTGATGATTAAAATGGTTATAATTCTTTAGACAAATACGCGTTACGGTCGCGAATCGTATTTTGTTCAACAAACACTTCACACTGGCCGGCAAATTGCAAAAAAACATAAAATATTTGAATTTCGCGGGCTACCCTGGCGCTTCCACCTTAGTATAAAACTTGTTACCATGAAAAACATTTTATCGAGTGACAGTTTCTAAACGTTTGACAAAATGCATACCCTCATATAAAATTACAACGCTATGTTGTAATTTTATCGGTCACAAAAAAAATGCGGGTAAATTCTAGTCAAGCAAAACTTTTCATTCGGGCCCGCTCGACGGAACCCCGCGAAGCAGCAATGGTGGCAATTGGCGATGGGAATAAAAAACAAAACTATACAAACAAGCATACACCATTAATGCAGCACATAAACGAGCATGCAACATGCATAATGCAAGCAAGCATGCAGTATGCAGATGATCATGCAAAATGTAAGTAAGCATGCAGTATGCAAGCGAGCATGCAATATGCAGAATGCAAGCAAGCATGCAGTATGTAGGCGAGCATGCAGCAATCATGCCGCATGCATCATGCAGAAAGGATGTGGCACGCAACATGCAGCACGCAAACGAGCAGGCAACATGCAGAATGCAAGCATGCATACAGTATGCAGGCAAGCATGCAACATGCAGCAGGCACGGCTTCTGTCACGACTGCGGCGCTACGGGGCTTAAATTACACTCTAGGTAGACAAGACTACGTGGGGTCGGTTTTACAACGATTCATTTTGTAACAGAAATAAAATTCTGCCATCTTAAAAGTATGCCATGGACATAACATACAACCAACTATTATGTGAAACATAATATTTTACTAAAGTTAACGTTTTGCTAAAGATGCCTATACGGGCTTGGAGGCAGGGGTCACGTATATCACCCACGAGTAGGTGGCAAAGTCCCATGATAGAGAAGTCGAAAGAATTGCATTAATTCCGCTGAAATTGGGTTTCAGTGTTTTAAAAACGTAAAATTGTTTGGATTTGCGTTCTTGGTAGAATAAATAAAAAATCAACTTGATTCAACAAGTAGTTTCAAGAAGATTGTTCGGTTATTTCAGAAGATAGTCTTTTTTTGGGACAAGCCCGCCACGCATTCCCAACCACTGCAACTCCTTTTTTTTTCTTTTTGCGCTGGGAATAAATGCATTACGCATACCCGCCTATCGGGGAATGGGAGGGGTATGTGGGACTCCCCGGGCTGACCCGGTATACCCACTAAAATAACCCAGCGGCATTCCCGCATCGTCCGAGTGGAAGAGGACTGGGAGATCGGCGCAGCCTTGGCGTCCGGTCCTCCTCCGACGTCAACCCGCCTAAAACGGCGGGCCCCTCACGTCTGGGAATGACCAGCGAAGGTGGTGTAGAGTGCAATGCGGGCGGAGGCGCCCCCGCACCTATCGCCCGCCCATCACCACCATGAGGAGGGAGAAGACGACGTCTTCTCCGACCTCTTCTTCGCCTTCGAAGCGGCGCAGCAAGAGGGTCGTCCTCCCGCGCGCGCTCCGCCGCCTCCTTTTGCGAGATGACATCCTCGCAAAAAGAGGCGTCAGCTGCCCAGGACCTCTCACTCTCCAGCATGGCGTTGACCACGCCGGGAAGTGAGAGGTCCTGTCCGATCTCCGCAGTTAGACTGCGGCGCGGCTCAGACCAAGCCGGGCACACCTCGAGGGTGTGCTGAGCCGTGTCCTCCGCCGCGCCGCAGTCGTGGCACGCCGGGGTCTCCTCCCTCCCGATCCGGTGCAGGTGCTTGCCGAAACAGCCGTGGCCTGACAACACCTGCACCAGACGGCGCCTCCCGCCGCACGGCTTCCCGCTCCTCCGCGACGGGGCGCTCCCCGAGGGCCCTTCGCCGCGCCGTCCACTCGTACACTCTGGCGAGCACCCACGCCTCCAACTCCCAAGGAGGGGTGCCCGCCAGAGCGCACGCCGCCGAAAAGCCCACCGAGCGGTAGGCCCTCGCCAACCGCAGTGCAATGGCCCTTTAAGGCCTGCGCATCACGGTCGCATTCTCCCTCCTTTGGAGGGAGTCCGACCAGATGGGGGCCCCGTACAGGGCCATGCTCCGCAGACGCCGGCACCGTGCGTTCGGCCCCCCCAGATTTGGGAGGAGCCAAGACAAGGCGTCCGCGACCTTCAGCAGGCGCGTCGACAGCCCGCTGAAATGCGGGCCGAAGCGCCACCTGCTGTCCAACACCAGGCCCAGACACTTCATCTGGGCCTGGACCCCAGTCCTGACGCCCTCCACGACAATGTGGGCGTCAGGAGGGCAGTGCTGCCGAGGCCCGTGAAAGAACACGGCCTTGGTCTTGTTCAGCGCCACCCTCAATCCTAAGCGGCGGAACCTCTCTGCCACCAAGGACCCGCCAGCCGAGGCCAGACTGGCCGCCTCCCCGAAGCTCTTCCCCCGGGCAGTGAGGAGAGTGTCATCCGCGTAGCAGATGACACGCGTGCCCTGGAGAAGAGCTCCCCTCAAGAACCACTGCAACTCCTGAAAGCCAGAATCAACAGTGGCAAACACCGAAAAACGCCGAGCCAATGAAGCCCGACGAGTCCCGGAGAAACGATTCAACTGTTTTGGAACCTGCAACGAAATTAATCAGAAAAGTACAGCGGAGGAGTAGGAAAACAAAACTATAACATATAATTTCCACTTTCCTCCGTATCAAGCAGAAGACAATAGAACTAGGCCAATAGGCACAAAGGGACATATACAACTGGGTTTAGCCCAGTTGCCAAGCACCACGGATTATATATTAACACTAAAACTAATGGGTCCTAAATTTGTGAGCTACTGTTGATTCCAGTAATAAGAATGGCAAAATCGCTTGAACGCACGGAAATTTGTTCTGGTTTCTACAAGGTCCGTGTAGTAAACTACTCCAGATGTAACCTGAATACTATCTAACATAATTTTGCTTTCAGTTTGCCAAAGAATACACTTCCATAAGATTGTGCGGATTGTTCGTATTCATGGTCAGCTGTAGAACATTGATATAAAGGCGAGGCCACAAGCCTAAAGGAAAATAATTTACTGTTCAAGTTCCCAAGACCTGTGATAAATTGGGCAACACAATGATCCACCTCCAGCCATGTCCTATCCAGCCGCTCACGAACAGATGGAAATAACTGGTGGAGGTGACGGCCTTTGATGGAATTTTCATGGAAGAAGATAGTCTGTGCTATCCCATTGCTTTACAGCGTCACAGATAGTATAATACTAGCGTGAATTTATTTCATCTGCCATGTGTACGGGGAACCCACCGACCAAGCATCAACCATCAATACGCATAATATTGACAAATGTGTCTGGAGAATATAAGGAATATATTTCCACGATCATGGACATGGAAGAAAATGATACCCATCATCCGATTTAGTTTTATGATTTCTATTTAGGTATTTAATTTCTATAAAACTTTGCAGTCATATTCATCCAACAAACTGTTTTTTGTAGTTTCAAAACTGTTCAATCCCCAGTGAGCCTATGAAACGTCATAACCAGCACATGGCCAGAAATTATCCGTTGTGTGCTTCATTCAGTGGATCAAGGGGAACTGTAGATTCCTAAGCAATGACGCCACAGATGAGCTTGTGAAGAGAGACTTCATGATGGTAGTGCTGGACCCGTACCCACTCTCCTAACTTTCCCAGTTGATCTCTAGAGCAACTGAACTTCGTGACAGCAAATGGTCACCGGCTTAAAATTGCAAGCAGTCAAAACTGGCAACGTTAAGCCTATACACGCGACTAATTAAACAACTTCTCAGCTCAAGTAGAAATACCCTTCGAATAATAATAAGTATAATTATGGGTCATTGACTCTAAAAACATCTTATCAACATAGATGATGCAGACAGCCTAATTTGCAGAGGTTGCTTCGAACCGAGGAATCTGTTGCCCACGTCATCCAAAAAAAATGCCAAGGTTGCCCGACGTGAACGAATTCTCGGAACGGCGAGGTCGCTCCGCCAAAATTGTGAAGAACCCAAGAGTCATCTGTGCATTTGGGCGGAGCTAGACTGGTTAACTTAGCCAGGAATTACTGACAATAGGAGTCTAACATGGTGCGGATCTGCGTCTCAACTCTACTCTCTCCGTTGCAAGTGCAGACATTTGTTCTGGTTGGTTTTCCCAGGATCAACTATATGTAGCTCTATCGCACGTTAACAAACCTTTTTATATTTTTTTAATGAACGGAAATCATCAAATGACTCCTCCCGCTCTAGGCGGAGCAGAAGGGACTGTCAGTCTCTTACTGACTTAAACCCATCCGTGTCCTCTAATGCCTTTTGCTTTGCAGAGCCGCGATAACTATTTCGAATAAATTCCGAACGTGATAACAACCCTAGCAACTTTCTTTAATATCTCTCTCATTACGAAAATTTGCTAGAGCTGGTCGGCATTTGGAACAGAAGAGGTGAAACAGCCAGAGCCTTGCATAATACTCTTCCAAATTCCTAAATCTAAGAGGAGTCAAGCAATGCTAGATATTGATTGTTTGTAATATAAATATGTTAGAGATTTTATCTAGAGACAACATTTTACTTTTCGACTTACTTGCGAACGAAGTCGCGGGCAACAGCTAGTTGGAAATAAATACCTACTTATAGAGGTCGGTCGCTGTAACAGTATAAACGTTTCCAAAATGTAACTTACTAAAATGTACAAAATATAAAAACACCCCAGTATTTCCGACCGCGAAAACCACGAACGTAAAAAACACAAAAAAGTTACAAACAAGTTAATTTTCAAGCAGAAAAATGCGTCTCGGTGGCATCGAAACTGAACTAAAAAACACGGCCAAGTGCGAATCGCACTCGCACGCGAAGGGTTCCGTACCATAAACCATAATTTTATTATTTGTTATTATAGCGGCAATAGAAATACACAATCTGTGAACATTTCAACTGTCTACCAATTACGGTTCTTGAGGTACAGTCCACTGACAGACGGACGGACGGACGGACAGCGGAGGCTTAGTAATAGGGTTCCGTTGGTTACCCTTTGGGTACGGAACCCTTATAAATGCCAACAACTGCATCAGTCCATAGAAGATGCAAGAGCGAGCGAAGCGAGCTCGTAAATTTTAGCAACCCGTCTACAATTCATTACAGAAAAGATAAAAAATTAATGAACATGATGCAAGAGAGAAATTTCGTCCCACTTGACCAACATAAGTACGACGTCTAATTCCTATAGTTTATCTGTGTATGGTAAAGGAGGAGGCCGAACATGGGAAAGACAGGCAAACTTCACGCCCCAGCCCCCGCAACAGAATAAGACGCCACCGTAGGCGCAGGTCAGTAAGAGTCTGACACTCCCTCCGGCTTCGCCCGTAGTAAGTATTTTTTAAAGATTACTTTTCTTGGTTAGGTACTGTTGATTTTATGAAATTATGAATATTAGTATTTGTTTGTTATTTTCAATGTTTTTTACTTTCTCGGGTCCCTCTTCCTAGAGACCCGGTCCTTTGGTAGGCGTGCGAGGGGCCGAAGCGAACTCGCAGAGGCCTCTTTAGACATTTCAAATGGAATGGGACACCAACCGACGATTATCCCTGTATGCACTGTGAAAGTATACCCAAAGACAATCCCCGGTTGGAGCAGGACTATTGCAGAATATGGAAACAAAAGATGAAACGCTATGGGTTTGGCTGGTTTAGTGGACTAATAATCGTTTACTATGGAAGAACTATTGGCCCCTGCCTGACTATTGACAATTAAAACGGCTTTAAAATGGCAGGTGGTGACTTGCACACTCAATAAATGGGCCCCCCGAAAAGGGTCGCTAGCACAAAGTAACGTAGCGCCAAGGGGGCAACATATCCTGAGGTGCTAGAGGAGTGGAGAGGTATACCACGGCTATCAGGACAATCCCGGAAGTACGGTCAAGATCCCTACCAGCACCTTACTGGATTATACATCCTTCTCCCGAGCACGTTTGCTCTTGCGAATCTCCACTCAGACCGGCCGATTAAGGCAAGAAAGAGGTGGGAGCTCTGTTCCTCGTCAGTTTTCACCCCGGCCAGCCAATAAAGGCAAGCCGGAAATGAGGAACAAGAATTCTTTCTCCCTGGAGATCAGGTCCGTGGGGTCGCCAATGCCCAACAGTTCGCCACAAAACTGCCTTGCGGATGTTATTATTAAGAACTGATTGTTCCAAACTTTTTTCCAAAACACAACCGACTTCCAAACAAATAAAAATCCAGTCAAGAGCGAGTCGGACTCGCCTACCGAGGGTTCCGTACAATTCTTTAGGTACGTATTATAAATTGTTCAGGAATCAAGTCTCGCAGTTTTTTCCGAGCTAAGAATATATCACGGAGGTTTAATACATATAGTAGGGTACGGAACCCTAGGCCTGATCCGCAAGTCGAACCGTCCAGTTCTTCGCAAGTACCAAATTAGTTCAAAACAGTTCTACAATAGATGCCTAATGCATGATTAACGACCAGAAAAAATCAGAGATTTAACGAATTTGGACCCTAGCAGATACTTTTCAAGACCATTTAGAAACCGAACTTATATCCCTAACAAATAACAACGCTACGCTATTTAAAAATCGTGTGAGGGTCGTTCAATGGATATTAACAACGCGATTCAGAAAAACGCGTCATCAGTGCAATGCCATCTATCGACCATTTCGTAAACTGACAAAGTATTCGGCAGTGGAAACAACGTATATTACGATTAATAACGATAAGGTATTAAAATGTTCACTATTGTGGTGTTATTTTCATGCTTTCGTGCATTTTATTTTTTCTCATTAGATAGGTTTTTTTTTTTTCTCTGACTGATCGGAATATATTAGGAAGTTTCTTCCGAAATTTCAAAATTCAATATCTTCTGATTTTGTGGGTCGATTTTGATTAAATAAACGCTAAATGTTACTCTGGATAACACTTACTTTTTTAAGTACCTAGGTTTTGAATCCAATCAGTGGTTTATTACGTACCTACTTAAAATAAAGACTATATTTTTCATGATTTAATTACAAATGTAGGTATAGTTTTAAGAGTTTTCCTTATACCTGTAGTATAAGACGGTATTACTTGCCAAATTTCAACGGAAAATACCCTATTAATTTTGATTCCCTAGAGTGTCGAAATATTCGGTTTTTGCGGCATAAACGGCCGTATCTTTTTTTGGGTTATTTATAACTATGATTTTTTCACAACTTCAAGGGACCGTAGATTTGAGTAGGTATATAGTTTAAATTCCAACTCGATACCTCCACGCGTTCCCAAGATAAAGGGTCTTGACAGACAGACGGACGGACAACAGAGTGATCCTATAAGGGTTCCGGTTTTTCCTTTTGAGGTACAGAACCCTAAAAAAACACTACAAAGTATAAATTAATAATTTTATTATAATTTCGGAAGTCAGTGTTTTTGGTTATTTCTTCGTATTTCAACATCGTTTTCCGACTTTGACTGCCGACCAGGGATGTTGCGGATGCGGATTTTTTCACATCCGCGGATGTGAATGTGGATGCGGATTTTTGCAGGCTCACATCTGATGCGGATATTTAAGATCTTATATAAATATAGTATATGAATGATGAATTAAAACAATGATAAAGTAATTAATTAGTAACATTTTTATTAATGAAAATTAGGCTCCTATTTTTTTTTTACTTCACTTAATTAAAAAAATAATAGGAGTTTAAGTTAAAAATAGGAGCGTTATACTTAATAAAAAGTAATATTGCCGCCTTTTCTGATTCAAGGTGGTCACTTAGACGTTCGTAAACTAAACCCATCTTAACATCCCTTCCTTGTTGCTATTCCACCAATTCGCAATAAGCATTTCTAAACGTCTTTTATAATGCGCACAGCAAGGGAGTGGAACTCGCTGCCTGCGTCTGTATTTCCAAACGCTTACAACCCTGATCTCTTCAAAAGTTACAGAAAACAGGCTCCTTCTGGGTAAGCTCGCTCCATCGTAGACTTTGTCTCTGTCATCTCTGACCTAGACTACAGTCAAGAGCAAACCACATAAAACATAAAAAAAAACTCGCGCTACTAAATACTTGTTCGCTAAGAACACTGCCTGGTGGGGTGGATCTTCGTGCTATCGGTGATACTATTGTTACAAGCTTGGGGTTCGTTACAATAAAAACAGCCGATTAAACCACCCGATTGACCTGGTGTCGAAACATCGAGAATGTTCTAGCATAGAAAATTCTAGAAACATCTCGACCTCAGTAATTCCGCTATTCGATACTAGATGACGGTACATGTACGTAAATGTCGTTATGTACCTAGTTTAATTCTGGCGCGTGACACTGCCCCCTCCTAAGACATGCTCGTCCCGAGCATTATCAGCCCCATAATAACGCGCCAGTCGATCCACGTGGACGATCTTAGGAGCGTTTCTTGTCCCTTTTTGTATACGGTAGGTCAAGTCATTGGTTTTTGTCACAATCCGATATGGCCCGTCCCATTTAGCCTGAAGCTTAGGAGATTTCCCTTTACTGCGAATTGGATTGTGCAACCACACTAGTGAACCTTCGTCGAAACCTTTATTGTTCATTTTGCGGTCATAACGGGTTTTCATCTTTTCAGACATTTGCTGGCCCGATTCTCTGACATGCTCATAAATGTCATTCATTTTGTTCCGCAAGTCGTTCGCATAATCAGTGATACTGCGTGGGGCGTCAGGCGGTATTCCGGTGATCAAGTCTGCAGGCAGCCGTAATTCTCTACCAAAGTTTGCGAAAGCTGGTGTCACTGATGTGCTTTCGTGAACAGAACTTCGGTATGACAACAAAAATGGTTGTATATGCTTGTCCCAATCGCGTTGCCGATTTTCCACAACTTTTGCCAGGTACCTCTCCAATGTCTGATTAAATCGTTCCACCATTCCATCAGATTGTGGGTGGTAAGAAGTTGTTCTCGTTTTATGAGTACCCATAACTCTGCAAGTTTCCTGGAATATTTGTGACTCAAAATTCCTTCCTTGATCGCTGTGAATCTCCAAGGGTACTCCAAAACGACAGAAGACTTCATGAACCAGTTCATCTGCAACTGTTGAAGCTTCTTGATTTGGAATGGCAAAGACTTCCGGCCACTTAGTGAAGTAATCCATTACAACCATGAAATACTTGTTACCCCTTTCACTTTCCGGAAACGGTCCCGCGACATCCAGGGCTATCCTTTCCCATGGTGCACCAACATTGTACAATTTCAATGCACCTCTGCTACGAGTCTGAGGACCTTTTACAGCCGCACAACTAGTACATTTGCGACACCAGTCTTCAACATCATCACGACAATGAACCCAGTAAAACCGTTCCCGTATCTTCAGTAGAGTCCGTTTAACTCCCATATGGCCTCCTGAACAACCATCGTGGTACAGCTGTAGAACATCCGGTACTTTAGCCCTAGGGACGACCATTTGCAAATGACAGCTGTCTCCCCGAGAATTTTCCCATTTACGGCACAGGACTCCATCCTGAATCACTAAGCTGTCCCATTGGGCCCAATAGCTTTTCGTGATCGAACTCATCGCTGAGACGTCGCTCCCCGTGGGCTTAGGAGCACTGGCCTTCATCCACTCCAGAATCGGCCGGATGTCCGAATCTTCCTGCTGAGCATGTTGTAGGCTTTCCTTCCACTCGTTGCTGAGATCTGTTTTGAGCATCCTCACAGGTACGACTTCTTTGCCCTCCTGCCGAGTACAATGTTTGCAGTCTTCAGGGCAAGGTCTTCTTGACAATGCATCTGCGTTGCCATGAGATTTCCCACTGCGATGTTCGACCACAAAGTCGTATTCCTGCAGTAGTTCAATCTATCTCACAACTTGTCCTTCTGGATTTTTAAACTGCAATAGCCATTTCAGTGCAGCATGGTCGGTTCGTAAGTGGAATTTCCGCCCCAGCAGATATTTGCTAAAATGTTGTAATGATTTTACCACAGCAAGCAATTCACGTCTCGTGACACAATAATTCCTTTCTGGTTTCGACAACGACTTACTGAAGTATGCAATCACAACCTCTTGATCGCCATTACGTTGAGATAACACACCGCCAAGTCCTATATCACTTGCGTCTGTGTCAACTATAAATTCTTTGTTGGTATCAGGATACCCCAAAATAGGTGTTTTGCACAGACGGTCCTTTAGCTCCTGGAATGCGATGCCACAACTTTCATCCCAACAGAATTGTCGCTTCTCCTCGGTTAGCTTGTGCAAGGGTTTGGCTATCTGCAAAGTTCTTGACAAATCGCCGATAATAGGAGCACAAACCCAAAAATACTCTGACCTGCGTCTTGTCTTTTGGAACTGGCCAATCCTTGACAGCGGCGATTTTCTCTGCATACGTACGAATACCTTGTTCCGACACTACATACCCCAAAAAGCTCACTTGCCGTTTGAAAAGAGAACACTTTTTCGGACTCAACTTAAGGTTGGCACTCTTGATCTTCATGAGCACGCGTTCCAGGTTTTGAAGATGTTCTTCAAATGTACGGCCTACGATGATGATGTCATCTAAGTAGACAAGGCAGGCATCACCAATTAATCCAGTTAGTACAAGTTCCATCAACCTTTCAAACGTTGCCGGAGCGTTACACAATCCAAACGGCATAACTTTAAATTGCCACAGACCCTTTCCTGTTGAGAATGCAGTTTTCTCCTTGTCCTTTGGGTCAATTTCTACTTGCCAGTAGCCACTTTTTAGATCTAACGTGCTAAACCACTTTACTCCAGTAAGCATGTCCAGCGTGTCATCAATTCTTGGCAAAGGATAGCTGTCTTTCTTCGTAACGTCGTTCAGACGACGATAGTCAACACAAAACCGCATGCTGCCGTCCTTCTTCCTTACCAGCACTACAGGTGAACACCATGGACTGGATGAAGGTTCTATAACACCATCTTTCACCATTCCCTCAATTATGGTTTCCACCTCCTTTTCACGTGCTACTGGTAATCTCCTTGGTCGCTGACGGATAGGCAATTCTTCTCCTGTATTTATTTTGTGTTGAAACAAGCCAGTCTTCCCGATGTCAGCATCGTCCGAAGAGAAAACATCGGCATACTTGAGTAACATCCTTTTCGCCTTGACTATTTCATTTTGAGACAGAGCGCTGCTACAGTCTTCTAAAAGTGTGGTCACTCTTGTTTGTGTGTCCTTGCTGTCGGTCCCAGTTGATAGATATTGGCATCGACGCAACCAATCCACTTCCTCGCAGGTACCCATCAGTGTGCCCTTTTCTATTACCTGCTCCTTGTCACAAAGGTTCAGCACACGTACTCCTGAGATGTCGGCTGCTCTAACCAATGTTCGTGCCACTTTCCATGGAAGGTCATTGTCTACCCTTTCCACGAGTACGCAACGATGAGTCTGCCCAGAATTCCGAGGAAGACTAACCGGCACAACCGTTTGGCTCCGACGCAGAATGTCCACTTCTCAAAATGTCCACTGGTCGCAAAATGTCCTTTTCTCAAAATGTCTCTTTCGCAGAATGTCCACTTCGCAAAATGTCTCTTTCGCAGAATGTCCACTTCGCAAAATGTCTCTTTCGCAGAATGTCCACTTCGCAAAATGTCCCTTTCGCATATTGTCCCCTTTTTATTTCTGACTTACTTTAATCATAATTCATTTTAGCAATTATTCGTAAGTGAACATAATCTAAATAAATTAACAAATACTTAATTATCATACACTAATTAACACGAAATTATGTACAAACGCGTATATTAACAAAATAAATCATTGGGCATCAAAAAAATAATCCACATCGCTGTCAATGGCAAAAGTTCCCAGAACACTGGCAGCATTGCCGCGTTGAATCGCAATGCTGATTCTTTGGCCGAAAAAAAGCCCAGCCCTCTGGTCACGTGAACAGTCGACAAGTTGTTTGCTAATGTCCCGAAAGACTCGATGCGCACTCGGACCCCATGGGCCTAGTGTTTCAACGCCAAACGGCTCAAATATGTAACTTCCAATTAAGTTGTTATATTTGCGCCGTTTGAGGTTTTCTGCACCTGCAGCAGCCGCCCCAGCACAGCCCGCCGTGCTAAGAAGATGGGATGGCGCAAGGGTGTCGACACATGTTGCATCCCACACCAAAGGCCTACCCACCTTCCAAGGCATTATGGTCATACCATCTGGCCTTTTCCCATCGTCGCGTGCCAAGCCGTTGGGTTCTAAAACAGCTGGCACCCCGGCGGTGACAAGGGCCCGACGGATAATGTCATTAATGCTGGCGTGCCGTGCTAACCGACCAGCGCTCCTACTGCAGGACAGGCCATGGTGTCCGAGGCGGTCGACTGCTTCACCGCATTGACACCGATGTGGAGCTCCGCTAGGAGCACCCAAACGCAGACACGTAGCGATCCGGAAAGTACTGTCACTCAGCAAAGTACCTATGTTGGGTGACGGTAGTGCCTGTAGCCAAAGACCCGACTCCCATTCACCCACAGCCAGCAGGCGGGCACGCTCCGCAGTATTGGTGGTCGTATTTATGAGGTTATTCCGTACCAATCCGCAGAGCGGCTCGTCCCATTGTCTTTGGGAGAACGGGTTATCGGGCAATGCCGTATTCGGGCAAGCCACTTTCCAGGCGTTCACTGCATCGGTCAAACAAGGCACTTCACAGTTAACCAATGATGGAGTTAATATCCTTTTGGTTAACTTTTCAGTGCTGTTGACCGATGACAGGAACGCCGGTAGGCTTACACTAGAAATTTTGCGGATGCCGAGCCCACCAAAGCGAATGGGTAGTGTGGCTTGCAGCCACGCTCGGTCATCTAGAGCCACATTTAAGATAGATGTCAGTGTGTCTTGAATGATTTGATCGATTTTGTCCAAAAGATGTGATTGCTTCCATAAAGGTGAAGAGCGGAGAAAATACATAAAATTTGGCCCAAAACAACAATATCTAATGAGGGTGAAAGCCGAATGTAAATTAATTTTGCTAAGTCTTTCCGAAATATCGTTAAAAAGATTAATTTTGTCGTCAATGAATGAAGAAAAACTGTCTTCCAATATAGGTGAACCTAGGAGGTGAAGTGAACTCTTGTCTAAAATTTTGATATCTGGGGCTATTGAGTTGAATTTCTGTAGAGTCATTTGTCTGTCGGTATTGTCATTAAGGAAAATTTCACATTTGGAGTGGTTGAGGTCAAGGCCGATGGATTGGAACTGTTTCTTCAGGAATTGGAAATCTTTCAAAACTGTGTCCACGTCACCCCCTAAAGTTCCATCATCTAAATACCAGACGTTAAATTTTGAATTTAGTTTTTGGATAATGGGATGAATAGCCAAGCTGAAAATGACTGGCCCGAGGGGGTCACCTTGTTGGCAGCCAACTGCAGATTCCAAAACATTGTCCTTGTATAATAATTTTGAAGGGTACCTGTAGCATTGCCACAAAAAGCCGTAAATTTCCGGTAATTCTTTTTTAGCTTCCGCCAACAAAGTGTCCCTGTTAATGGAATTAAAGGCGTTTTTAACGTCAACCTTGAGGATGACCTCACTCTTATCTGAATTTAAAAACGTTGAAAAGGCATGTACGGCAGCCTCGCAGCCCCCTCTAGATCCAATGCAAGCTGTAGGGGCTGAAATTTCTGTATTAGTGATTCACTATATAATTTACAGCAAATTTTGGCTGCCATACGCCTGTAGGTGCATCCGACGGCAATGGGACGAATGCCGCCGTCCTTCTTGCGCAGGGCACATAGGTTAGCCCCGTACAAGATATTGACGACAGCAACGTTCACACCGCCGGACAGCATTAAAGTGACGTTTTAGCAATTAGCTTTCACACATCATGTTTGACGTGTGTTTATTTGTATCGATATGGGTAAGCAAAAAAATATAGTACAAATCACATTTATTTCTTTGCATAATCGCTTGATTTAAGGTGGATGCTCCAGGGTAGCCCGCGAAATTCAAATATTTTGAATATTTCAGAAATAATCATTCTTTCGAACTACATGAAGAACTTAGAGGGCTATATTGATGATTAAAATGGTTATAATTCTTTAGATAAATACGCGTTACGGTCGCGGATCGCATTTGGTCCACATACAGCTTCACACTGACCGGCAAATTGCAAAAAACATAAAAATATTTAATAATACCCTGGAGCATTCACCTTAAGGTGGATGCTCCAGGGTGGCCCGCGAAATTCAAATATTTTTATGTTTTTTGCAATTTGCCGGTCAGTGTGAAGCTGTATGTGGACCAAATGCGATCTGCGACCGTAACGCGTATTTATCTAAAGAATTATAACCATTTTAATCATCAATATAGCCCTCTAAGTTCATGTAGTTCGTAAGAATAAATATTTCAGAAATAATCATTCTTTCGAACTACATGAACTTAGAGGGCTATATTGATGATTAAAATGGTTATAATTCTTTAGATAAATACGCGTTACGGTCGCAGATCGCATTTGGTCCACATACAGCTTCACACTGACCGGCAAATTGCAAAAAACATAAAAATATTTGAATTTCGCGGGCCACCCTGGAGCATCCACCTTAAAGTAATTCTCGCAATCATAAAACGGTTAGACCATAAAACTCTCCACATTAGTAAGACTTTCCACATTTAATTCCTAGCTAGTGTACTAGATGGCGCTGCATGATGTCGTTGTATTAATTTATTTGTTACATATTTTACTATGAATAATTAAATTTTTTTAATAAAAATAAACATATATTTTTAATAAAATTTAAGAAACTATTATAACATAATGTGTTTCTAAACGTAAAACGGAATATTTCAATAAAGTGTAATGAGGGTACCTACAAAATATTTTAAGTTGTATCATATCAAGTAGAAGTGGTTATGAGAAATTATCGTTCATTTGTGTATCCTATTCTACTATTATTACTAATTAACAAAAAACATTATGGAGCAAGAAATCCATTTCGTTAATAATCAAAAAGGACAACTTACACTCATTACTGGTAATCATAGATACAGTAAAAAGAAAACTAATACAAGTGGTGGTACTTTGTGGAGGTGTATAAATAGACGCGAGTGCAGTGCTTCGTTAACGTTAGATAAAACACGTACAACAATTACAAGGAAAATTCGTCATACATGTGGGTCAGCTGATATGAAATATTCAATTCATGAACACATTTCAAGTCTTAAGAAGATCGTTTGTGAAGATTTCAGACCTATTCCGCAAATTTTTGAAGAATATCAAACAAACCTACATGAAAATAGATCTGATTGTTTACCTTCATTTCGATCTATCAAAGATACCTTGTACAGAGCACGTAAATCTTTTTTAAATACAGACAGACTACAACATAACAGCACTGAAACTGCAAGTGTACCGGAAGTATTGGGAAAAGAATTCTTAATTTGTGAAGATGGAGATACTGAGAAAATTTTAATATTTGCAACAACTCAAGCAAAAAAGTTATAAAATTACCAGGCTCATATTTTGCAGATGGGACTTTTATGTCTGCACCAAAACCATATTATCAAATGTATGTCTTACATTTAGATATGAACTCAAGTAAAAAATGTACAAATATAGTACCGGTAATATATTCGTTATTACCCAACAAGACACAAGACACATACACCTGCCTTTTCGAATTTTAAAAACCAAATTGGGCATTAAAATAAGAAACTTCAAATGTGATTATAAAATTGCACAAATGAACGCGGTGGAAGCTGTATTCCCTGATGCCAGAGTTAGTGGTTGTTACAGACATTTTAATGCCGCTGTTTGGAAGAATGCAAAAAAAATGGGCTTATTAAAATCAAAAGATGGTAGAAATGTTGCAAGAACCGCTGCGATGATACCGCTCGTGCCAGCAGATAAAATACCAGCTACGTGGTGTTATATTATAAACCAGGCGCCGAATAGTTCTGAAATGCACCGTTTTAGAAAGTATTTCGAAAAACAGTGGTACCCCAAAATGTCTACCACGTTGTTGAGTTGTGCTTTCCAACGCCATCGAACAACGAATGCTTTGGAAGGCTGGCACCGACGCGTTAATACAGGACGTATACCAAGAAAACCAAGTCTGTACATGTTTGTCTTTTAGTTGAAAAAGGAAAGTAAATACTGGGATAGGGAAATAAGGAACAGTCTTTTTAAAAATGTGCAGCACAATAGAAGAAAACTTGACATTTATTTTGATAAAAAATATAAGGCATTATTGGTTCAATTAGAACGAAATAATTTGTCATTGCCACAATTTATAAAAAAGTAATATTTTTACAGTTAACGGTTCGTAGGTAATTAAAGACTTAAAATTTCTTTTTTTTTTATTGCGAGTTAATAACAATTATGTTGGTAATATAATTACTTTAAATCAAGCGATTATGCAAAGAAATAAATGTGATTTGTACTATATTTTTTTTGCTTACCCATATCGATACAAATAAACACACGTCAAACATGATGTGTGAAAGCTAATTGCTAAAATGAATTATGATTAAAGTAAGTCAGAAATAAAAAGGGGACAATATGCGAAAGGGACATTTTGCGAAGTGGACATTCTGCGAAAGAGACATTTTGCGAAGTGGACATTCTGCGAAAGAGACATTTTGCGAAGTGGACATTCTGCGAAAGAGACATTTTGAGAAAAGGACATTTTGCGACCAGTAGACATTTTGAGAAGTGGACATTCTGCGTCGGAGCCAACCGTTTCCGATCTCGGAGGAAGAACAATTTTCTTTAGGCTGTACACATTTCCAGGTAAAGCCCCTTCCATGAAAAGTTCCTCTTGTCCACATTTCATAACTCCTTAATTAACGTCGATCTCACAACGGTACTTCCTCATAAAGTCTAAGCCCAGGATGCAATCGTCCATTATATCGGCCAAGACAACATTATGCAGGTAGTTTTGCTGCCTAGCTTCAACTCCATCTCTCTCTCTCTCCTCGGACGGGTATATGCTGACCAGTGGCTGTTACCAAATTTATGCGCCCTCGGTTGTATGCAGAGTCCCCAAGGAACCGACTTATGAGTTGGGAACTGACAACCGTGCGAGAAGCTCCAGTGTCTATCGTCAGCTTACATGGTGTTCCGTTGACCTCGCCCTTGATGATAAGGCTGTTCCCGTCATGGGTTTGTGAGATCGAAATCCTTGGGGCTCCTTGAAAATCAGCCAGCACCCGCCCCGCAGTCCTGGCTTTTACTCGTTTCCCTGCTGTTGCTGGGCGTTGCTGTTAGCCGCCCTATCCTCTGAAGGTCTGCGATCTTCCCTCTGTGTAGTGCGCTTAGGGCAACTGGATCGAAGGTGGCCCTTTACACCACAGCCGTAGCACCTAGGGCTGTACCCTTTAAATTGGTCGCGATGCGGAGCCGCTGCGACCTCCCTAACGCGGTGGGAACGATGATCCTGCCGCACAGCTTCCACTTCTAGTGCATGGGCCAAAGCGTCCTTAAGCGTCCCGTGGTGCCCGAGTCTCACAGCAGCTCTAACCTCAAGGTCGCGGATGCCGTCGATGAATGTCTGCACCAAGTTCCCTTCAATAAGCGCAGGTACCGACTGGTACGCTTTTCGTACCAGCTTCTCCACTTCAAGGGCCCACTGCTGCAGGTTCTCACTACTCCGTTGCACGCGATCCCTTAGCTGTGCACAAAAAACGTGTTCCAGGTGAGCGTCACCATACCTAGCTTCCAACGCCTCAAGAAGCTGCCCGTAAGTCACCTCCTTACCGAGAGCTTCTAGGACAGTTAAAGCCTGGTCACGCAGGCCTAGGGTGAGGGCAGTTATGGCCTGGTCTTCACTCCACCTGTTTGCCTTCATTACAGCTTCAAACTGTATCTTGTACGCCGACCAAGAAGACGTGCCATCGAACGGCGGCACTTTGAACCCACGTAGCGAAGGTGTAGTAGCTGCGGAAGTAACAATCCCGTCTCCAAGTTTAAGGTTGCCCAACTCCTTTTTCACATCAGAAATGACGTCATCAAACTTGCTGATCCTGGTTTCAGCATCTGACAAGCGACTGTCATGCTGAGCAACCTTATCCTTCACCTCCTTCATGTCTTTCCCGAAGGACGCGTGAAGTTCCTTCATGAGAAACATCTGTTCTTCCTGTCGGCGGGCCTGCTCCTCCTTGTCGCGCTGCAGCTGTTCTTCCAAACTTCGGGCCTGCTCCTCCTGTCGGCGGGCCTGCTCCTCCTGTCGGCGGGCCTGCTCCTCCTTGTCGCGCTGCAGCTGTTCTTCCAAACGTCGGGCCTGCTCCTCCTGTCGGCGGGCCTGCTCCTCCTGTCGGCGGACCTGCTCCTCCTGTCGGCGGGTCTGCTCCTGCAGCATCATCATCAGAGCAGCAAAGTCTGGTGCTGATGATGCCGGAGCTGCTGTGGACGGGCCGGCCTCCATAGTCGGTACCTGGTCTTCCGACGTCTGCGACGTTGCTCCACCAAAACGTCTCTGGTCCGTCTCCTGCTGGCGTTGACTACGGGTACGGATACCCTCCGTGTCGTCTTTTGGCAGAATCGGCATGATTATCCACTCTTCTGACACCAATTGTTACGAGCTTGGGGTTCGTTACAATAAAAACAGCCGATTAAACCACCAAAAATAACACTTTAATTTACAACAGTAATTAACACTTTAAACACACTAATTAAAACACACAATCGCACTACTGAATACTTCACTTCACTTAATTCGCAGTTGAAGATCGCTTCCGAAGTTATCGCTTGTATCGCCAATTCAGTACTGACTCAGTCGCCGGATGTCCGCCCTTTATATATCGGCGACAGTTATTTCTAGAACCTTCCAGTATAGAAACTTCTGGAAAGTTCGGGTACATACCGGTCCCGATTGACCTGGTGTCGAAACATCGAGAATGTTCTAGCATAGAAAATTCTAGAAACATCTCGACCTCAGTAATTCCGCTATTCGATACTAGATGGCGGTACATGTACGTAAATGTCGTTATGTACCTAGCTTTAATTCTGGCGCGTAACACTATCTTAAATTCCTCTCGATGAACACTCCACCATTTAAGAGGATTTTTGTCCACATTGACTCATTTTTAGTGCGGTAAAAAGTAACGGCTTGTATTACATTCGCATCCGCATTGATTATTGCGACAGATGTCCAAATCTATGCGGAAGCTCCGCATTTGCGGATGCGATCATTCGCAACATCCCTGGTACCGACTTCGAAAAATAAAGTTTTTCATTTTTCACTATTTAGTGGTAGATACAATTTTTAGATTGGTAGGTACCTTGGAAGTGGGTTGTCTAGCTAAATCATGTGCCAATGATGTTAAACAATAAAATGTTTATTCACATTTTTTTGACCAACTCCCCACATTTGTTATTTCACTTAACGTTTTTTTTTTTTTTGTTGTAAATATGTATATTGTAGCTGTTTATTGTCCCAATAAATAAAATAAAAGTCGACCATCAGCTGATAGAATATACCCCAAGGAATTGAAAAAATATAGGTTGCCTACTTCCCCTCTGTGCAACTATGGGGTTGTCAGGTATAAACAGGTAGGTAAATGTAGTTAATTTACCCTCATAAGTTAATCATAAAATACATATCGAAATACATGTCAAATGAAAGCTTTTTTATTCACAATCCAACCGTATTAAGTTGCCTTATCAAAAAGCGTGCTAAAACGCTTGAAAACGGTGGTCTGAGACTAAATGTGGCGAAGACTGAGTACATGTCCTGTGGCGGCACGGATTCAAATAGGTTCATCCGAATAGGTTCATACGTATAGGCGCGGCTTGGGCGAAGTGGCGCGAGGTAACGGGCGTTGTATGCGACCGCAAAATGCCTCCGAAGCTCAAGGGGCAGATATATAAATGCATCATACGGCCTGTCCTACTGTACGGCGGTGAATGTTGGCCAGCACTAAGCAGACACACCCAGGAGCTTCGCGTCACGGAGATGAAGATGCTGAGGTGGATGAGTGGCGTAACGCGATCCGATCGCATACGCAACTCTTTCATCAGAGGTAGTCTTGGTGTCCGTGACGTGGGGGAAAAACTGCAAGAGTGTCGTCTGCGATGGTATGGCCACATCATGCGCCGCCCTATGGAGTACGTTGGTCGGGGATGCATGAATATGGCTGTTCTTGGGGCTAGGTCCCGTGGTCGCCCTCGCAAGCGCTGGTTGGACGTCGTTAAGTCCGACATGAGAGCCAATGGCCTAACTGAGAAGGATGTTCAAGATCGGGCAAAGTGGAGGAAGCTAAGTAGGAAGGCGGACCCTGGCAATAGCCGGGATTAACGCCAGGTAGAAGATCAAAAAGCGTGCTAAATCCATGAAGCTAAATCTGCGCGAGATAGATAGATACAAATGAAGCAAGGCAGGTGTGCACTCGGCAGATACTTAGTAAAAGAGAGTAGGAAACGTTCCTTGTTGTGTGTTATAGAAAGAAAGAAAAAGTACTTTCACTCTCACGTTCAGTTATTGACATTGTTATGAAATAATAGTTTTTATTTTCCGTTAAAAATGCACGTCTTTAAAAAGGAGATTTTTCCGATCATGTAAACGTAGATTACATAGGGTCGCTCCCGCTTGGTAACGATCCCATTTGATAACTCTACAAATACTTACCGGTTTATCGCATGCACAAGATACAACAGTCGATAGGTATGTTAAGTAGATAATCCTGAAATATTGTAGGTAAATGAAAGTTCAAGATTTGACTTGGCTAGTTTTCACCAGCAAATCATAAAGATGATAAGTATAGCCAAATATAAGGTAACATGTAGGTTTAACCTTCATTTACCTACCTTCAGGATTATCTTCAAAACTTGGCGCCCATTTAGATCTCAATTCTTTTTTCGCTGAAGGCGACATTCACAGATATTGCTAACATTGAACTTAGGCTCCTTTTTTCACATAAGATGTGTTTTTGATGGATTTTTTTTACCGATGTCAGTGATATTGATACACTTATATTATTAGGATGGGTCATTCATTATATGAACTGAAAAAGGTAAATCGGTGCTTGCCTCATTCCCCGGATTTTAACCCTCCCCACACATACTTATCTAATGTAAAAAAAGATTGACTTTGACTAGCTTTAACTCGGAAATAATTTTGTGTTCTTAAGCTTTTGCTATTCATGCAAACGTCATTCGATTTCGAATAGGTAACCCATTGGTAAGTACCTAATCACTACTTGATACTTTGTTCGTAAAGGTCAGATTGGACCGAAGCTGTTTTCTGACGCCACAGATAGGCTATATCGAAGCGAACTCGCCACGCGCCCGCGGACGTCTCTATCTTCGATCGCGAGACAATACAAAAATGCCGCATTTCTTGTATAGTGAAAGTGTAGGTATAAGCAAACGTTCTGCGGGCTTAGCTTTACCTTCAATTTAAATCAGCGACTCCAACAGTATATTCACTATCACTACATAGTAAGTCGCTTCCGCTGTCTGTCTGTCCATATGTATGCTTAGATCTTTAAAACTTCGCAACGGTTTTTGATGCGGGTTTTTTTAATAGATAGTATGGTTCTCGAGAAAAGTTTTAGTATGTAATTTGCACCCGTGCGAAGCCGGGGCGGATCGCTAGTTCAAAATTAAACAAAAAAATATTAGCAAAAGACTACCATATATTTTATCATAGGTAACATTCATTGTAGTGGTACACAGTAAGTACCTAATTATTATTCTATCTATCTGTATAATATATAATATAAGCCGAATATCATTAATCAGTGAGTCCGCTGCACAGCTTCAGTGACTTAACATTACAGTAAATACATTTACATCGTTGTATTTATACAATATTTTGTGTAAGTCTATGTAAAAAAAAAACGCAAAATGCAGACTATCGTAGTATCACGGGAATTTAAAGTGGACATTTTACACTGCCAAAAAAACACAAATCTCATTTCAGGAAAACCTAAAATACTTTAAATCTTGTTATAAATTAAGTATGATCTACATTCTACAGTACATTCTAGTTAGTACAAATAACAAGGTACATATAGGTAAATAACCTTAATTGTGCCCTTTTCTTTCTTACTTAGGTAGGTACCTACTATTTCACAATTGTTTATTATTGCTTTTTATTCTAAACTTATGTTTATATTTAATAATTAAGGCATTGAATATCACTTTTGAGGTAATTTTATATGACTAGAATTTATTCATGTTTCAGTGGCAGCCAAGCTGATGTCCACACATTGTGGACCTATGGTTAATAAGTCTCAAAAACTACTTTTCCAAATACTGCAGTTTCAGAAGAAGCTTTTATTAAGTACTATTATTGTGTGGGCAGTAAGATCTAACGACCCCACACACCCTAGTGTCAGTTTCTAAACCGCCTCAAGGGCCTCTAATATGGTTTATTTGACGTCCGCCATTTGGCGGCCGGGACCACCGGCATATATGTGCCTTCCGAAGCACGGAATCATCTTTTTATCAGACAATCCGGTACAATCAAGCCTGCAACGTCCTATCCAAACTGGAAAAATCTTTACAAAGTATGTTTCCCATGGGAATCGAACCCACGACCCCCGGGTCACAAGGCAAACGCCTAAAACACTCGACCACGGAGTTAGTGAAACAGACAAGGATATAACTACAAAAAAAAACTGCTAAGAACCCAAAAAATCTAACAAGGCTGTTAATGACCAGAAGACCTCCTGTGAGGTAACTGTCTGGTACATAAAGACGGATACCTCCACTAGAGCACAGTAGGTACCTGATGGTTGACACTAAGAAGGGTTGAGTCACTGGATGCATGCCCAGCTCAATTTCGAAGACTAGGTAAATCGACGAATTCGTCTAAGCTGCCAGTATTCGGGAAACTGCGCAACAACTTAATAGTCTTACGGTATTATTAATTGCATTCGCTATATTTGCACAACATATCCAATCCAACCATGGTGTGCGTCACCCCGATGAACACATTATGTCGGGAGAATCCCTAAATTGCCCTGAGATAAAATTTTCAGTCTTTTTTCCCCGTGTTCCATACACAGGATGAATTTTTAAAGTGTGCCTTCATTGCCAAATCCGAAATTCAATCGGTTCGATTTGTGGGTTGGAACGATTTTTCAAACATCCAATTATAGTTTTAGTTTTACATCAAAATCTGGCTCGAGACTCCTTTTAATTTTTTTTTAGGGTTCCGTACCCGAAGGGTAACCAACGGAATCCTATTACTAAGCCTGCGCTGTCCGTCCGTCCGTCTGTCGTCAGCGGGCTGTGTCTCAAGAACCGTAATAGGTAGAGAGCTAAAATTTTCACAGATTGTGTATTTCTATTGCCGCTATAACAACAAATAATGAAAATTAAGGTTTATGGTTCGGAACACTTCGTGTGCGAGTCCGACTCGCACTTGGCCGGTTTTTTATATTCCTCGTAGTTTCGGATTTGGCCATGAAAGCTTACTTATAAATTCAGCCTGTAGATGAACTATATAGTTTTAATATTAATAAAACTTGGTGTTGCCTACATGCCTCTTGTTATAGCAACCCATAAAATGTTAGCAGTGCTTTCTTGAACTAGTTAACAGTTTAAGACTTGAAAATAACCAAATTGTAAGTAAACATCAATAGACTGGCACTTATTTAGTGCTTTAAAGTATTCTTTTTATTATTCTCACTAACATATTTTATACTTATTGTCTACAGGCCATTCAATACCATTACCTGGTAATTTACTGTTAATCGTAGGTGAAATCCAAGTTAAGTACCATCTAGAACCAAATACTTCTATCACATTAAGCTTCCAGCCTTTATCATAAATAAAATATTTACTACATGATCGTGTTTCTGGAACTAATCTACCTCTTAGCAAATTATTGAAATGATAAATGAATAAAAATCCATTGGCAATTCCACTTAAAACATTCATCACTAAAAAGAAAACAAAGACGCTTTCACTACCAAAGTCAAGAACTAAGCCACCAAATGGACAAATTAATTTCAATACAAAAGTAGTGTTCCAAGTGAATACCAGAGAAAGATATTTACAATTAATGTAAAAACAATAAAACATACCTATGGCGACATAAAATGTGAGTAACATGAAATATCTATGATTAAAGTACCCAACACAACATGCAATAAATCTACAGTGATGGTCCCTTTTCAAAACACAAATTTCACATGTGTCACAATGCCAGGCACGAGGTGGTCTCAAACATTCGCACACACTGCATAAAGTCCATTCATCTTTATTGAAACCTTCAAGGGTTTTACCTTTTATTGCTGTATTTGTAAACATTCCATAAATTATATTACCGCTAATATTAAAAGTCAGAAAACTTGTGAATCCAAGATGACAGATGAGGGCTAAGCTCCAGTGCTCCATTATCGTAGGTAATACAACAAATGTTTCAAAGTATGAAATAGGTACAACTAGCGAAGTAACTGCAATATAAATGACATGCTCTAAAAACCTTCTTAACACCTTATATTTTATAAATTTCAGTTCCAGAAGCATTTTGTTTAATGATGAATCACCATTGTCCACTAAAATAAGCTGGATGGAATTGTCTGAAATAGAGCAATAATATTTTTTAAGGATTGAAGTTGGATGATTGTTTGAGTGATTCTCCATGTCTATGACTTCTCAAGTTAAAAAAGGAGGGACACTTTGCTGTCAAATAAAACTGGTTAGTCAAGATCTCCACACTATTATGCTTTTAATACAGATTCTGTGTAAACAGTGTAGGAATGTTAATAACAAATTAGCAGACAAGTTTTACCGTAATATAATCCAGAATTGATAATAATCTATATACTAATATATAAAGCTGAAGAGTTTGTTTGTTAGGTTTGCTTGGACGCGCTTATCTCAGGAACTACTGGACCGATTTGAAAAAATCTTTCAGTGTTAGATAGCCTATTTATTGAGAAAGGCTATAGGTAGGATATATATCATCACGTTAAGACCAATAGGAGTGGAGCAGGAACAGACGCGCGGGTCAACTAGCAGGTAATAAAATGATGTACCTACACACATAAAAAGGAGGGAACAAATTCGTTGCACATAAAAAAAACCATCCACAGCGGCTCACAGTGCTGTCAATCAGAAAAATGACCAGGACACACCGGTATTTCCAATCCTTACAAAGTCGCAATGCTTACTTTCAATGATAATAATGGTTCTTTGGCCAAAAAAAGGTCAGTCTTCTGGTCAAGTGATGTGTCCTCTAACTATTTACGAAATACTTGATGAGCACTCGGTACTCTTGAACATTTTATAAGGTCAGGATATATTATCCGGTTAGTGAATAGTGGATCGTCTTACGGGCGGAACACCTATTCTCCCAATAAGGTTGTAAATTTGTTTTGCACCTGCAAGCCGTGCAAAGAAGAGATGGGATGGCGCAAGGGTGTCGACATTGTGAAGTAAGAATGAAATAAAATATTCAATTGAATTTACCTTTTGTATTTCATAAAATCATAGAAGAAAACCCAAAATTATTAAATTTTTGATAAAACGTCAGTAACAAACTAACCAACTCATAACTGTCAATGTCTACTGTCTAGGATGTCAAGTTTCAACACAAAGAACAGAGCAGACCACAGAATACATATTACCTAGCGGGGCCAGACCTTCGTTATTTTATAAAAGCTGAAACTTTTTCTGTGCGTAATGTCGTGTCAATCTATCTGGCAGGCCCCAACGAGATTTATCAACAGGTGATAGCTTTTCATAAAAACTTTATTTTGTACCTAAAGAAACAGATATCTTAATTATCTACAAAATATATCTTATTTATTATAAGATATATTTTGTACTTCGACAATTTTTGATAGTATTACTTTTTTATGAAGCGCCTAGCCAGCGGGCCTCTTTTTAAATATTACTCTTTTACATCAAACAATAGTGTTAGCAGCTTGATACTATTATGTACCTTACAAATACACAATTTCGACTTTCTGTGACCTATACTTCAGAAGATATTCGTTATTTCATCAAACGTGTAGCCAGCCGTCCTCTTTTTAAATATTACTCTTTTACATCAAACAATAGTGTTAGCAGCTTGATACTATTATGTACCTTACAAATACAAAACGGCTTTCTATGACCTATACTTCAGAAGTTATTCGTTATTTAGTTAATACATATTCAACCAACGGACCTAGTTAAAGGAGGCACAATGTATGGAATCTGGTATCGGTACCAATCGGAAAGAACGTTTTTATTTTTAACCGACTTCTTCAAAAAGGAGGAGGTTCTATGTTCGGATGTATGTATCTTTTTTTTATGAATGTTCACCGATTTCTCCGCCAATTCCAACCGATTTTAAAATGTCCTTTTTTATTCGAAAGTCTATACTCCTGTGGTGGTCCCATTGTCACCAAATTAGTTATCATCGCTTACCATCAGGTGAGATAGTGGTCAAACGCGTGCCTAGTAATAGTAAAAATAATAAAAAAAGCGTTCATCCGGTTGGTACCGGTACCTGATTCTATACATTGTGCCTCCTTTAACTAGGTCCGTTGGTTGAATATGTATTAACTAAATAACGAATAACTTCTGAAGTATAGGTCACAATAAAAAAGTCAAAATTTTGTATTTGTAAGGTACATAATAGTATCATGCTGCTAACACTGTTGTTTGATGTAATAGAGTAATATTTAAAAAATGCTCTTCCAAACAAAAAAAGAATCATCCAAATCGGTTAACAATTGGCGACAATATCGCTGAACAAACATTTTTCATTGGGATCCCATCATCAGCTCCTGACTTATACCTTCCATCATCAGCTCAGCAACATGAGATGATGATTACCAGGCACACATATCTGAATTGCGCTAGAAATGTCATGAAAAACATTGTATGTGCCTATAAAATTTGAGGGTTTCCCTTGATTTTCATGGGATCCCATCATCAGATTCTGACTTGGTGACAATGGGACCACCTCAGAAGTATAGGCTTTCGAGCAAAGAAAGAATTTTTTAAATCGGTCCAGAATTGGCGGAGAAATCGGTGAACATACATAAAAAAAAAGATACATACAGCTGAACATAGAACCTCCTCCTTTTTGAAGAAGTTGGTTAAAAAGGGGCCCGCTGGCTAGACGCTTCATAAAAACGTCATTCTATCAAAAACTGTCGAGGTACAAAATATATCTTATTTATTTACTTTAGGTACAAAATAGTCTCAATGAAAAGCTATCACCTATTGATAAATCTTATTGGGGCCTGCCCTGCCAGATAGACTGACACCATAAGGTACACAGGTAAGACCGACAAGCGACTATAGAGTTTAAAGTGGAAGCGCCAGGGTAGCCCCCAAAATTTATGTTTTTTGCAATTTGCCAGTCAGTGTAAAGCTGTATGTAGAACAAAATACGATTCGCGGCCGTAACACGTATTTATCTATAGAATTATAACTCATTTAATCAACAATATGGCCCTCCAAGTACATGAAGTCATATGGAATGACTTTTTCATGAAACTATCTGGCGCATCCACCTTTAGTTGTGGCCACTTGGGCAGGTAAAAGGTAGTCTGCCTAGCCTTTTTCCAACTAAATTGGGGTCGGCATCCAGTCAAGCAAAAGGTAGTAAAGGTGTATTAAATAGTACCTTAGTAGATTGATGGCGTCGCGGTTCATCTTGTTGCGATGTCAATTTGCTCCGTTGTTTTTGTGGCAGCATTGATGCCGCTACAAGCTTAAGTATTTGTTTAGAGAAAGTATATAAAGGTAATTCTTTCTCAACTCTTACAAGTATGTATGTGATGTTTGCGCTCGTTCCAATCGTATTGTTGGGTACCATTCTAGTTGGTAACAAGGGTCTAATAATGGAAACCATACAAGTGAGTAGTGGCTCTCTTAGTTGACTACTCTTATACCCATCCTGGTTGGGCTCATGTGAATCGTAAGGGGTTGTGCTACTCAATGTAGCTACTAATAACGATCTGATGATGGAAACCATAAAGGTGAGTAGTGCCTCTTTTAGTTGACGACTCTTAAACACTTCGATTTGGGCTCATTTGAATTTTCCTAACAAGCACTATTTATGTTGCCTAGCACCAACACCGTGGTTATACTGGTATCAACTAAGAGATCTACTGCCCACCTTTCTGCTCTTCATAATCAGATCCTTGTTTTAAACAACAATAAATCGTGCTCATCAGAATGATTTAAATAAGCCCAAACACAATGGTTATACAAGTATCAACTAAGAGATACACTGTCCACCTTTCGGATATATCATATCGGCATCCTTGTTCCAAACAACAATGAATAGTGCTCATCAGAAAGATTCAAATGAGCCCAAACACGATGGCTATACTAGTACCACCTTTCTGCTCTTTATCATCAGATCCTTGTTCCCAACAACAATGAATCACGCACATCAGAAGGATTTAAATTAGTCCAAACACGATGGCTATACACGTAGCTAAATAAGGGATCTACTATTCACCTTGTCTGCATCATCAAATCCTTGTTCCCAACAGCAATAAATAGTGCTCATCAGACGGATTCAAATGAGGCCTAACACAATGTTTGAACTAGTATCAACTAAAAGATCCACTATCCACCTTTCTGGTTTCCATCATCAGGATCCTTGTTCACAACAATATTGGATAGTGCTCATCGCTTGCGGTGAAAAATCGCAGTGCGGACAGGTCTCACTCGCATCCGCTTGAACAGTTGTTACCTCACGCTCGCATCTATAGCGGACTTTCAATATGTCTGGCAAGATGAAAAAAACATTAAAACTGTCTATTGAGACACTATTGGGAGAAACTATTGAGTTAACATTTTTGATAGGTCTCCAAGTAACATAATATGTAAAAAATTGCTTTTATACTATAACGAAAGTATAATAATTTATTAAAGTCCTCTCAACACTCAAATTTCATGTTAACGTCAAACTCCATCGCATATAGCGGGCGTCCGCTTACCGCAAGCGTAATATGACCCGCCGTATAAAAAACCTTATCTCAAGTGCCTTATCCATGATGCCTATCGTGCGGGTGCCGGGCACAGAAAATAAATATACTCTAGGAGACTGAGCTCCTTGTGAGGTTGCATGAGTATATAGTCACGTACCTACAGTTCGCGTCAGCGTGGTTTGCCCCTCGGAAGTTAGGTTTGAGTGAAGTCCGCGCAGGTGCAATCGCGTAAAAAAGTGTTACGTTCCTAAAATATTTTTTTGTTTATTCGTATTATACTATAAACAAGTAACAAAGACTACGAGTAACAATAAAACATTAAAAGTAACAGAACAAACACATACACCACAAGAACACAAATCAAACTGTAAGAAATAACCAAAATAAATCATTAAAAACAATAACAACGTGTAACACTTTTTACATCCACAGTCGTATTGCATTGAACAAGCGGGACACGCTTATGCATCGAACGTATTTTGTCTCTTCTGATAGGAATTGTGTTCCTATCAGAAGAGACAAAATGGAAGCCTGGAACTTCACATCGCAGACGTTCGTTCTTTTTTTGGAATTCCAAAACAATTTACTAGTCTATATAGATTTTTAAAATGAGCTTATAAGATTCATACACAAACACCAAACCTAATAAAAAAATAGGTGCCTCTTTCTTTATGGTTTTTATTTGACGTTTGACGTCTTCATCCGCGCCGCGCCCTCTTCCCTCCTTCACCCCCTTTAACTCCCCACATCACGACGAAAGTTTAGGTTCAAAGTCTGGGTCCAAAATTATTTAATTAGTTAATACTTTTCATCGTTTATTTAGGTTTTGTTAATATATAAAACTTTCAAACATGTCGAACAGTAAAATATTTAACGCACTTAAGATCTTACGAACCCGCAAGGATCTGAAATATTTGACTGGTAAGAACTACCTCAGTGACTTTCTCGGCAAATTATTTTTTCGATATAACTACTTATATCAATTATTTCATTATTGTAAAAAAAATTTCATTACTATTTTGTAGTATAAGCGTAATGATCTGATTAAAGTTCTCACCATCACTGTTTTAGGTTCACACAGCAGAAGCTATGCTGCTGCAGGTAGTCAAGTTCATACCAAATGTAAAAATGTCAATGGCATTTATGTGGTTACTCTTGATTCACCTAATACAAAGGTAAGAAATGATTAAAAAAACTTTTATTTTAAAAACCAACACAATAACTACAAATGTTTATTTTTCTTCAGTATGAGTTATGTTAAGAAGTCAGTTTTATTTTCATACTGTTTATCTTTATTTGCACACTAAAAATAAGCTATGCAAAGAAGCTGGATGTTGACAAGTTGTTATAAAGTTAATTTTTGTTCTCATCTGTCAGTAAAGAGGCTCAATAATTTTAATTAAGTTGGGTAGAGCCCAACTTAATTAAAATTATTGAGCCTCTTTAAAATATTTTGGTGCTTAACATATTCTGTGTGGTTACAAATTTATGAATGGCATGACTGGTT
Organism: Lacanobia oleracea; assembly: GCA_950371165.1. Taxonomy (NCBI): domain Eukaryota; kingdom Metazoa; phylum Arthropoda; class Insecta; order Lepidoptera; family Noctuidae; genus Lacanobia; species Lacanobia oleracea. The sequence continues at coordinate 10,942,918 of OX493393.1, forward strand.
TGCTTATTTTCTTAAATTTTTGTAATAATTCCTTGTAAGAATCTTAGGAATAAAGAATGTGTTTACTGTGGGATTTTGGTGTGAATCTGGAATTTTCTAAAAATATTAATTGTGCCTGAACCATTGCAGGAGATAGATGTCTCACTTATATGGCACTATTAAAATCCAGAAACCCACTGTAAACATCTAGAAAAGTTTTGTGTATAGGAGTCGCAGGATAGGTGCAAGTGGATAGTTAATGCTGAAGTACTAAATGCCAGATTAGTGAGATTCTAATGTATTTCAATAAAATCTGCAAAATAAAAGTTTAAAAGCATACAAACAGATGGACAGAGTGACTTTCATATTTAGTGTTATGGTTAATTGTATGTTTTAGGTGAATTCATTAAACACGGCTGTTATGGAAGAGGTAAGCCAGGTACTAAATGAGATTGAATCAAACCCCTCAATCCAAGCCGCAGTATTAATCTCGGGCAAGCCAGGATGCTTTATTGCTGGAGCTGATATTACTATGCTGGAAGCCTGCAACACCAAAGAAGAATTTGTTGACTTATCTAAGAGAGGTTTGTATAAGTAAAACAAAATTCTTTACACAGGATAGTATGGAACTTTTACTAGCATAAGACAATAGCCAAACTGTGATGAATGTAATTCAAAATTGAAAACTGGCACTTCAACTTGCCATATTGGTCCAAATATTCGCGTCACTTGTGCAATACAAAATTAACCTTATTTCAAAGCGCATAAGGTGTATTTTGTATTGAACATGTGACACAAATATAATTTGGAGAAATACATACCTAGTATTTAATTAATGTTATTTTAGAAATCAAACTTAGAGAACAATTAATAGTTAAAAACTGCAACACCCATATATTTAAAATAATTTGGTTGTAATATTTTAGTTAGTATTATTTTAAAAATAATAACTACTGCTGAATTTGTCTCTGTCATCTCTGACATAGACTAATAAAAGAAAATAAAAAACTAGCACCAAAACTATGAGCTCACTGTGAACACCTTTTTTGTGTGTCATTCATATATTTTTTTTTATAAACCATTTACTTAAAATTCTATTTACAGGTCATGGAATTTTCCATAGAATTGAAAGGTCACGTAAACCCATCATCGCTGCTATCCAGGGCAGCTGTCTTGGTGGTGGCTTGGAGACAGCCCTCGCCTGTCATTATCGTATCGCTGTTAAGGACCCTAAGACTGGATTCGGACTTCCTGAGGTCATGTTAGGACTGCTACCAGGAGGTGGTGGCACACAAAGGTAAAAAAAAAATAACATAATATGTGATATTAATAGTTTAGATCATTATTAGAAACAACAACAACTACATCAAACAAAATATATAGCACATGTAGATAATAGATTCTACAATCGAAAACATTACAGTATTCCAGCCCCTAAACTAGGTTTAAAAGCAAGACCCCTAAACAATTACTACTTGATCAGCAGTGTATGTATTTTAGTTGGTTGATAATATACTGAATTACTTATTTAAAAGCAAACTTTTTCTAAGCATCCAAACACTATTCTCCAAAGAGATAGATTTTTATTTTTGATAGACAAATTGAAGTGAAAATCCGCTTTATCCTAAAGTTAAAAAGTAGCGAAAGTTTCAATTCTCATCGAAAAATAGGTTAATAATCAGCAAAATTATCCACACGAAATTTCACTCAGATTTGCCCTTAGCATAGTAGCAGTGGATATAATTTCTTCACTGGAAATGATAGCAATAGAAATTATATAAGGAAGCAGCCATGACCTGGATGAAATAACACATTATATAATACTTGGCAATGAAATAATATTCTGAGCAAGGTTGCCAAAGAGACATAATCAAATCATGTATAAAACTAACCGTTAAACATGCCTTGCATTTACATCTAAACATAATTGTTCTTGACAATCAGTTCCTATGTGGCTATTTTAAATTAGATCAGGTCATGTGAATGAACTCACTGAGTAACTATATATTTATTGATATAATGTGATGACATAGAGGAGCTAATTTACTATTCTTTACTATGTGTTCAAAGAAAGATTGGTAAGGTATAAAATGATTTTTATTTTTAGAATGCCGGTGCTAACATCCATACCTACGACTTTGGATCTGGCTCTCACCGGCAAAACAGTCAAAGCAGATAAAGCAAAGAAGTTGGGAATAGTAGATTTGTTAGTTTCCCCACTTGGTCCAGGTAAATTAAATCTGTATTATTTAAAAGGCCAAAAACTCATATAAATAGTTTCAAAAACTAACCAAAACATTTGGGACTTGGACCTTAATGATAGTTATATTAAAACTATTTTCTTTTACCTCTCACAGGATTGAGTTTACCAGAAGACAGCACAATGAAGTACTTAGAAGTTGTAGCTATTCAAATTGCAAGAGACATTGCAAGTGGCAAAATAAAAGTAGATAGAGCGAAGAAGGGATTAATACAGAAAATCACTGCCAACATAATGCAAATGGATATGGTGAAGAATATGATCTTCAACAAAGCCAAGGAGCAGGTCATGAAAGCTTCTCGTGGTCTCTACCCAGCACCATTGAAAGTAAGTTCTAAATGACACAACTTGATCCACTGAAATATGAAATGTGTGGACTAGCGCTTCAATAAAGAATAATAAAATTGTATACAATAGTAGATTCTGCCCGCGGCATTGCCCGCGAAAAATTCGAATATTATCCCAAGGGAACATAGTCCCATGGTAAAACATATCCTATGTCCGATTCCGGGGTAGGTATGGTCTGCATCATAGTTAGCCCCTTTTCATTCTTTGAAGAGTTACATTCCACAAAATAACAGAAAGTGTGTTTGATAATTACAATAACAAAAAGTATTTAGAACAATTTTCAAGCAAATCTGACCACAAACAAGAATCTTCCATACAAACTTTTTATACCCTTTTCACCATTTAGAGGTTGATTTTATGAAATATTCATGTAAAGTTCCTTTTACACAAATATGAAACTCTCTAGCTTCATGATTAGTTTAGCTTAGGCGATGATATGAAAATGTGTGTTATTTGTGGGGATAACCAACTAAAACTAAGTCTAGGATAATTTAGGAACAGTCATGTGCAAAGTTTTAAATTTTTTAACCAAAATAATAAAACACCTTCCATACAAATTTTGACCCGTCGTTAATCGTCTTTTGGAAGTAGTTGTGAAAAACGAATAGGGACAACCTTTTTTATTTATGTCGCAATCCGACCAATTATTCAGGCCGCATCTTATTAAAGAACAAAACAAAGAAAAATATAATAAAAGACTTGAAATTTTTTATATATTATACAGAGTTGATACGACAGAGGGGCATTAAATTAAACTACGTATACTATACGTGTTCAGTATTAATTCGATACGGTACAAAAACAAAAAGCGCCAAAAATGAGAAAATATTTTTTTTCAAACAAACTAAATAGCTTGCAAATCAGAATAAAACGCAACCACCCTTTGTAAAAAAATGACACTGACCTTAGATACCTAGGCCGCTAGGTAACAAAGCGGCAAAGTCGCGCGCGCGCCGGAGCGCGGTGTGCGGTATCTCGTGTGCTTGGCGGGGGCCGGGGCGGGGGGGCGGCCGGCGACTTAGGCCTCCGCTCGCACTGGCTTTTATGTTAGGTAACGTTTCGAAGTACGCGTACAAAAACAAAAACACTATTTTTTTAAATTTTCGATGTGTCCTTCATTCACATTGATGCACAAATTATACCGACGGAGAATATTGTTATTTATTTTTCTAATTAGATCACTGTCCGTCGCTAAGCACTTTAATTTGTGAAATGCTAAAAATAATAATCCTATTTTTTAACTCATCAATTGTATTTACCTCTGAGGCATTAAGCATACACTTCACCCTTAATGTACCCCCACAAAAAGAAATCCATGGAAGTGAGGTGGGATACTAATACTAAATAATAATAATCCCAAGTTACGTGTCCAATCACCATAAAAAACAGTCAATCACAAAAAAAAAACACTAATACTAAATAATAATAATCCCAAGTTACGTGTCCTCTCACAATAAAAGAAAGAAATACTGTCTTAAACTTATTTAGTGTCCTATCACAATAACAAAATAAAATCACTCTCGTAGAGAAAGTGCAAGTGTGTGTGTATTTAATGCTTCCTTGTTTGCATTGCCAATTTTTAGTGAATGTCCTTCGACATGCGTCAGAGCGGCAACAACGCATCGTAGATTTATCGTTGTAAGGTGCATGACCTTATGCTTAGACATAAGCAGCTGTTAGAAAAGATACATCGTGTTCAAACGGTGCAAAAACTTATTCAAAAAAATCATTTCCGCCTAAACTACTGCTCCTATTTAATTAATTTTTGGTACAGAGCTTGAAAAAGGTACCTAGTATATGCAGTTTAAAGAAAAGCCCCTCTGTTGTATCAACTCTGTATATAGCTGAAGAGTTTGTTTGTTTGTTTGCTTGAACGCGCTAATCTCAGGAACTGGTCCGATTTAAAAAAAAAACATTGTTAGATAGCCCATTTATCGAGGAAGGCTATAGGCTATATATCACCATGCTAAGACCACGCTAGGAGCGGAGCAGACGAAGTTGCGCGGGTCAACTAGTTTTTAATATTTGTCCAGTGAAAATCGTCTGCTCAAATATTTTAATAACAAATAATTACACAATATTATGACAATAGGGACCGTGCACGGCGTTGACTATGACATCTAGTGTTGCATATTCGAAGTTTTAAGGGCAAAATACTTGACATTGACGCTTTTATGCTGCCTGTGGTACCTGCACGATCAGTTTATGGAAACATGCTCAAAGAAGAATGTGCCATCTAGCGTAGCTATTTCGAACTTTTTACTTGAAACATACTTGACAGTGACATTTCTGTGCTGCCACCTATAGTTTCTGCACGAAAAAGTGTTTTTGACATGCATAACTTGAAAAAATCATCTTTCTTCCAGATCCTTGATGTAGTTAGAACTGGTGTGGACAAGGGCCCCACTGCTGGTTATGAAGCTGAAGCCCAAGGTTTCGGAGAGCTCGCCGTCACTCCTCAGAGCAGAGGTCTCATTGGGCTGTTCAGAGGACAGACTGAGTGCAAGAAAAACAGGTTTGGAAAGTCCAAAGTTGATGTCAAGACGGTGAGTTTAAGCTTTGTATTAATGGTAATTAAAACATTGTATGTTATTTAGCTTGACTTTTATCATTTTGCTTTTTCTTTTCAATACTTCATCAAGGAATACTATGGTACGAAATATTAATAATCCTAAAAAAGTAGTATTCAGTCACATCTTTTTTAAATGTTTCCATGACTAACAGTAATAAAGGTAATATTTGATTAGATTGGAGTGCTGGGTGCTGGTCTGATGGGAGCCGGTATTGTGCAAGTGTCTATCAACAAGGGGTACCATGTGGTCATGAAGGATGCAACCAACCCTGGTCTCTTCAGAGGGGTGGGACAGATCCAAAATGGACTTGCCACTGCTGTTAAGCGGAAGAGGATGTCTGGGTAAATGAAATTTGTAAAAATCAAAGTCAATTTGCTGCATTTATGAAAGTGTCGCTAGTATGATATGAATAACAGTTTCACTATATGAGTAGTAACAATATAATTATGCTAATTTGTATCTGCTACTTGCAGCCTGCAAAGGGACAAGTATTTGTCAAATCTTTTGCCTACTCTGGACTACTCTAAGATGAAGAATTGCGACTGCGTCATTGAGGCTGTGTTCGAGGACTTGAGCGTCAAGCACAAGGTCATCAAGGAATTGGAAGCTGTGATCCCTCAACACGCCATCCTCGCTACTAACACCAGTGCTATCCCAATCACGAAGATCGCAGCTGGAAGCAGCCGACCCGACAAGGTTATTGGTTAGTATCACGTTTGCTTATTTGAGCTTCTTATTACGAAACTGGTTTTTGATTGTTGGCACTTGGACCTTGGTGAAAAATCATTGGCACGTAAGACTTTACTGGACTATAAAAAAGTTAGCAAAAGGCGGTCATCCTCTGCCTATGCAGAATTTTGGAGTTTTTTGGCCACATCGCCCGAAATAATGGCCGAAACCTAGAACATCTAATGATAACAGGCAAGGTTAATGGCAAGCAATGAAGGAGACCAGGTTCGATCTTCCTTAAACACTAAGCTTCATGCTGCCTTCCACCACACTCCACGAAGCCGAAGTCCGAAGCAATTGGAGAGATATGGTCAAAGGGATGATTCGGCGGAAGAGTCAGGATCCTAACTTCCTAAGTAATGTGGAATACGAAATGTGGGTAGGATTGAACACGAACATTTTCGTACACAGGTATGCACTACTTCTCGCCCGTGGACAAGATGCAGCTGCTGGAGATCATCCGCCACCCCGGCACCAGCGACGACACGGCGGCGGCGGCCGTGGGCGTGGGGCTGCGCCAGGGCAAGGTCGTCATCACCGTGGGCGACGGGCCCGGCTTCTACACCACGCGCATCCTGTCCACCATGCTCAGCGAGGCCGTCAGGTACACGGCTACAACCACCTGCTTTTCTCGTAATGAGCACGAACTGTGTAAAAATAGCTCACGCTGTACACATTATTTTGCAGTCAAAAACAAAATCCATTAGAACATTTTACTGATGCAGGTTCAATTCTTGTCAAGTTCTAATTTTTTTTTTGTAGGCGTACAAACCTTCTTCCAGTGATCCCTTGACTGTTTTACTATAATTAAGTACACTTTGATTCATTAAAACAAAATTCCGTATGAAACCTTTTATCTTTCAATTACTGAGATTGAAATTATTGCTCCCAAACTCAATTATAGGAAGCCTTGTAAAAGCGACTGACATAAATCTTATTTATATCGTTTCTGTTTTTTCGTTATAAATTCCAGATTGTTACAAGAAGGCGTAGACCCCAAGACTCTTGACAGCCTGACCAAGAACTTCGGTTTCCCAGTCGGTGCCGTCACTTTGGCTGACGAAGTGGGCATTGATGTCGGCTCACACATTGCCGTCGATTTAGCTAAGGTAATGCCCAAAAAAATTTCAAAAACCGTCTACTTTCATTAAAAAAAATCTCGGAACATACAATAATATATTCTGAATACTTTCAGGCCTTTGGCGACCGCTTCAGTGGAGGTAATTTGCAAGTCATGCCTGACTTTGTTAAGGCTGGGTTCCTTGGCAGGAAATCTGGCAAAGGTTTCTACATTTACGAAAAGGGCTCGAAGAGCAAGGAGGTGAACCAGGAAGCTGTCAACATCCTGAAGGAGAGGTACCCGCTGGAGCCCCGCGGAGCCAACACCGCAGAGGACCAGCAACTGCGCATGGTGTCTAGGTACTATACCACACGTAAAATACTATTGTTTTGACCAAAGACGATTTATAAATTTACACTAAAATAATGTACCATAATTTTTTATTATAGATTTGTAAACGAGGCTGTTCTCTCTTTGGAAGAGAAGATTCTGCACAGCCCTCTAGAAGGTGATGTTGGTGCTGTCTTTGGACTTGGTTTCCCGCCGTTCACCGGTGGACCATTCAGGTACATATTTCATAATTATAATGGGCAAATTTTTTTTATACGATTATGTAGATGATTATATCATGACTTATCGTCTTCCAGATGGGTGGATCAATTCGGTGCTGATAAACTGGTCAAGAAAATGGAGGAGTTCCAAGGTCTTTACGGAGCACCTTTCAAGCCCGCTCAAACTCTCGTGGACATGGCTAGGGATGGAAAGAAATTCTACAAAAAGTAAATTTATTCATTGTTAACTGTTGAATATTTTTAAATTCGTCGGAAATTCGTGGCCCTTTCCTTTGTGGCTGACTATTTATACAATTGGTACTGTTTGATATATTATATTTATAAGAGGAATTAGTGATATATGTAAGAGTTCGACCACCATCATATTGTGCTATTATGCCACTTGATATTTATCACTTTTTGTTTTGTGTGAATATTTATAAATCATTTTCATTCATAAGGTAAAGTTAATATTATTAGTAAGTACATAGATAATAGGGAAATCGAAATTAATCATTTTGATACATGTGAGTTTACCAGTGTATAATATAAATAATAATGAATGCTGAAATCCTGATAGAGATTGCTTGAAAATTACTAAAACTGCCTTGGTATTATGTATGTACACATAGAAGTACCTATGTTAACTTAATAAATTATTTTATATCATTTTGTCTTATTTTTTTATCCTCAGCAGTGACGAAGAAGTGTTTTAAGATGTATGAGAAAAATGTTTTTTTTTTTTTCTGTTTATTAACTTTGACTTTTCCAGCGGTTAGGGTGCATCGCTGGAAAAGTCAACGTTTCCGAATTCAAACTAAAGTCTCAAAAAATTAAAGGCAACATCTATAGCGCGACTCATCAAACAGTCAAACAGTCAATAAGAACATACTTTAATCTCGATTCAGGGGGCTATTCTCTAAGCCCGAAATCCGTAGTTTCGGGATTAGTTGCGGGCGTATTCTACTCCGTATCAGATAAGGACTTATCATTAGTTCCGAACATGAACTACGCTAGTATTAACTATCTGCTGCTACGCTACGCAGCCTATTTCGCTTGAAAAGTACCTAGTATTTTTCATGCTAAAAATATAGTACCTACTTATGGCAATATCCGGGAAAAAAGTCTAAAAAAAACTAAAATCTTTAAATTAAAAAATTGTAATTACGTGTACAATTTTTTAATTTACTGATTTTAGTTTCTGTTCTTTATTTTCGACCCTTTTGCCTTTTCTTAGTTTCTTTTTGGGAGGCGTGCGAAATCCGTAATCAACATCAAATTTCATGTTTTTACGTTAAATAAGATTAACAAACACGTTGAAGTTCAAGACCTAAAGTGGACTTAGACAGTTGCGCATTTGGTTTTGCATAAAATGGTAAGGGTGGTAACCCTATCTTTATCCCTCTAGTGTGACCTATTAGGGTCTGAACAAGCTGCCTACAGTTGACCTGCTGGGAAATGCCTCATCATCATCATCATATCAGCCGAAAGACGTCCACTGCTGGACATAGGCCAATATTATTATAGGAGAATGCCTACCTACAAACTTTAGTACCATAGTATAAAGAGAACCCAGTAGGTTATCTTCATACAAACGCACCGCGCGCGGCTTGTATGTGTGCGCCATAGTATCTATGCATCGACGCACGCACACTTTGTGTTAGCCCCGACTGGCGCACTGAGAAACGGGTCGAGATTTTGTTAAAGTGTGCGTGCGTCGATGCATAGATACTATGGCGCACACATACAAGCCGCGCGCGGTGCGTTTGTATGAAGATAACCTACTTCCCTTCTCTTTATACTATGTTAGTACCATGTTTGCCGCGCGCCAACTTACTGCCGTGATTGATACCCAACTTGCCCCAGAAGGTGTGTACCTAATGTTTTTCGAGAGTATGTAGGTATGTGTGTATTTAAACAGTCTGATGCAGCTGGTGGCACCAAAACTAAAATAAATGCCATCAGTTGCATGAAACTGCTTGAAACGTTACTTATTTGGAACATTATGTCTGAAGTCCTTTTTGCGGTCGGATTTATGAAACTAGTATTTTTACCAGAAGGAGGGTGAGGTTTTTTTCCACAAAGTTTTTTACATAGAGCTTTTTGACCCACCTTGTATGGAAAACGAAACCTTTGTCTATTAGGTCTCTTTTTGTCCGTAGGTACTTAGGTCACAGAGGCTTTTCACGAGATATTTGTAAACATCACGCGCACACATATCGTGATTTAATTGAGAGTTCGCTATTAAGTCTCAGTAATAAAAATAAAAAGGTTTTAACGCTCCTATATTTTTTTATACGAAATCATTGAAACTTCCTCTGCTCTGACTGACCCACCAATGTTCCTCCTAATGCCCTTTGCATTCTAGAGCCGCGGTAACTCTTCCGAAAAGTATTTTATTCATTTCAGGTTCAATTTATTTTAATGTATAAGTACATTGAAAACATTACCAGTACCTGAATGATGCAGTTCGCATTCTCAGTATTAGATATAGTTTCCATCTGTATTGTCCTTCCTGTTCACTCTCTCAGTCGCCATTTCAGTGCCGGATTTAGAGGTGTGGAGGCCTCGGGGCAACAAGAGGCCCCAAATTATTTCCTTAGTAAAAAGATCAACTTTTCAGTTGAGTTTTTCAGTAAATATGTTATTGTGAAACCAAGTAGATTCTTTTAGTATTAAAGACAAAAAATCGAAATATGTGGTTAACATAGCTAACCACTGGCCCTGATAGAGTTAACAAACAAATATAGATCAATGAGTTCTGTTAATATTTAATTCATTTTCATATTCATTTATTTATTGTTTGTTACAGGTATATAGGTTCTTAAAATAAGCATTAATTGTATAACTGTAACATATCCATGGGGTGCACCTACAATATACCTCCAATATTTATTACGGCTTGTGCTGTGGAGTTGGTGTACCCACTTTTAATAATTTACAACAAATCTCTCATTTCCTACGAAATGGAAAATGGTTAAGGTGGTACCTATACACAAGTCGGATAACAATGACTGCATTTCCAAATTATAGGCCCATTTCTATTATCTCTACTTTTGCGAAAGTATTTGAATCACTACTCTGCCCGCATTTCCAGAATCATCTGAAGCTATTCATAAGTGACCATCAGCATGGATTTGTTCGTTCACGATCCACGAGTAGGTACCAATTTAGTTGCATTCACTGAATATTTAATTGGGGCTGTTGATTCAGGTCACCAGGCAGATGTCATTTACACTGACTTCAGCAAAGCCTTCGATAAAGTTTCCCATAAAATCCTAGCTCATAAACTAAGTACTTACATGCATATGGTATCACCGGCAGCTTGCTTGAGTGGGTGATTTCGTATTTGGCAGATAGATCATTTTTTCGGGTGGTAAATGGTTATCAATCTAATGTATATAAAATCTCATCTGGAGTCCCACAGGGCACGCATCATGGGCCAATATTCTTCATCTATTTTGTTGATAACATTCCCAGCTGTTTGCAGCATTCCGAAATTTTAATGTACACAGACGACTTAAAGTTTCTTAGAATAATTAAGTCTGATAGAGACTCATTGCTTTTACAGGAGGACCTTTATAGTCTCATCCAATGGTGTAATAGTAATGCAATGAATTTAAACTCAAAGAAATGTTACCATATTAAGTACCTTTACCAGAAAGCATAATCTTAGAGAGACAGAATATTTTATATGAACAATATATATGAACACAAGATTACTGAAATAGACACCATACGTGACCTTGAAGTTTTGTGTGTCCAAAAACTAACTTTGTACCACACTTAGACAATGTAGTTAAAAGAGCTTCAAAAATGCTGGGTTTTGTTATTAGACAATGTAGGGGTTTTCGGGAAAATAAAACTAAAATTTTACTTTATTTTAGTTTGGTACGTAGCATATTAGAGTACTGGTGTAGTGTGGCGACCACACTATGCTACTCACAGTTTGCGAATAGAACGCGTTCAAAAACGTTTTGCTTGGCACCTAGCTTTCTCTGTCGGTATAGCTAAAAAAACGCCTTCTTACAAAGACAGATTGAAAATCTTCAAAATTCACACCTTAGAAGAACGAAGGCGCTTAATCGACGCAATATTTGCCTGCAAAATAGTAAAAGGAAATATCGACTCACCGCCGCTACTCGCACTCATTAACTATCGCGTTCCTTCGAGAATTCCTCGAAAACCCATAACTCCACTACGTCCTCCACAGAGAAGAACGGCGTTGGGATCCAATTCGCCATGTGCTAGATTAGAGTGATATAATTGATCTCCACTTTGATTCTCTTACTAAACAGAAATCGAAAATGTTGAATAGCTTATCAGAGTTGTTATAAAGCAGTCAGTTGTTTTTCCTTAGTAGGTACTTAGTTATTAATATGTTTATTTTGTAATCCTTCTTAGTTCTTAGTTTTAGTTCTAAGAGAAACAGTAATAATAATAATGTTTCTTTAGCTTTAAGTTGGCATGCACAAATAGTAATGTACCTAGCTTACAACTAGTTTAATTTAACTTTGCTCATGTGGTGTTTACCTTTAAGTAGTTGTTGTTACACTATGTTAAGGTTGTTTGGATTATTGTTATTGTCAAGTTAAAAGCGTAAGCAACTGTTGGTGAACCTAAATAAATAAATAAATAAATAAAAAAGAAATATTTATAATTATATATATCAATGGCTATGTTCAAAATAATTCATAATAATACAATACACTCTTAATTGTAAGTGGTTATTATCCATTGTATTGTTTGTTTTTGGCAACCTCATTTTACATACTTACCTACATAATTACGGTCATACAATTTACGTTTAATAAGTCAAAAAATAATATAAAAACAAGTTTAACATGTCAAATTTTAGTCAACCTCATACCTATTTACTACATTCATTATTAGTCATCATTTTTAGGGTTCCGTACCCAAAGGGTAACCAACGAAACCCTATTACTAAGTTTCCACTGTCCGTCCGTCTGTCTGTCAAGGGCCTGTATCTCAAGAACCGTAATTGGTAGAGAGTTGAAATTTTTACAGATTGTGTATTATTATTGTCTATTGCCGCTGTAACAACAAATAATAAAATTTTAGGTTTATGGTACGGAAACCTTCGTGTGCGAGTCCGACTCGCACTTGGCCGGTTTTTTTACGGTTTTAATCAATAATTCGGTCATTAAGAAATTCGTTAATTGAATAATACGTCTTACATAAGAGACAATATTCTTTTTGCTTTAATTTAAAAATACTTAATGTTGATTCTTAATACAGTTTTGGAGTTTGTTACAGATATTAACTCCACTACCAAATACACTCGATTTAAATTTTACTGTTCTACATTTTATGCCTTTAAGATTAGTTTTGTGTCTCGCACTTCTCAACGTTTCATAGTAATCTATATCGCGTTTTATCATCATTGCCACTTCAAATATGTATAGTGACGGTAGGGTTAAGGTTTTCATCCTTTTGAAAACTGGTCTGCATTAATCAATCTGTCTGAGTCCGCTTAAGCTTCGAATGCACTTTTTGTGCTTTTAGAGCACACTCTCACGTTTGTTGAATTGCCCCAGAATAGGATAGGTACCATATTTTAGTATGGAACCTACATAATGCGTGATAAACACTTAGTAAGGTAACTTAGGTCAGTAGTAACTTTTGTTAACATCTATAGGGCATATGAAAACTGATTTAGTTTTTTGCAAACATGATTAACCTGTATTTTCCAGTTTAGCCCAGAGTCAATATGTATGCCAAGAAATTTGCTGGTCTTTACTTCTTTAACATTTTCACCTTTGTATTTTATGCTTAGATTCTTTGGTTTTTTATTTTTATTAGCAAAGCAAATATGTATACTTACCACGTTTTTTCTTAGTTAATTTTAAGATTGTTGACATTTAACCAATTTATGATGCATTCTAGGGAATTATTTATATTGATTTCGTAATTGTCTTGATCCTCTTCATTAAAAATAGCTGTACTGTCATCTGCAAATAATATCATGTCATGGTTTATGGCTTTTGGGAGGTCAATTAAATATATTAATAGCTTCTGCCAGCGGCTTCGCCCATGATCCCTAGGGAACATATTCCCGGGATAAAAAGTAGCTTATGTCCTCTTTCTCAGGCTCTAGAGTATCTGTGTAATAAATATAATTTAAATCGGTTCAGTAGTTCTGGCGTGAAAGCGCGACAGACAGACAGACAGACAGACAGACAGAGTTACTTTCGCATTTATAATATTAAAATAGTAAGGATGAACAAAAGTGGACCAAGAATACTTCCTTGAGGCACCCTGTACTTACCCGTTTTAGGCTTAGACTGAAACTTTTGTTCATATTTTGTTTCATTTGATATTCTTGTTATTTGAGTTATTTGGACCCTATTTTTTATAAGATTTAGTGCATTCCCTCTAATCCCGTATTTTTCTAGTTTATTTAAGAGGATATTATGGTCTACGTAATCAAATGCCTTTGACATGTCAATAAATATTGATGTTAATTGTTGTGTATCGTTCAGTCATTTACTGTCGTAACATTCTTTAAAAATTTACAAAGGGCATCGCTCGTTGATTTGCCTTTACGAAAGCCAAATTGCTCATGTGTGAATATATTATTAGATTAAAAATAGTTATATAAATTATTTTAAGTTACTCTTTAATTTTTTTTTGCAATAATATTAAAGCTATTGGTTTATAAAATTTCATGTCTTCTTTATCTTCCTTCTTAAATAATGGGTTTATGACAGTTATTTTTAGATTCGAGGGAAATATTCCGTATTCCAGGCACAAATTTACAATGGTACTGGAGCTATGATATGTGAAACCCGTTTATTTATTTTAGTATTTATATCGTCGTATCTTGTACTATTAGTGTTATTTAATATTTTTATTATTTGGTCAAATTGCAATTATTATATGTCAGTGTTTTTGGATAATTATCGTTTTCTTTATTTGTAGGTCATCTATAGATTAATTATTAAAAGAGTCTGCAATTTCTTCCGGCATCGTAATTATAAGATTCAGCAATTTCTTCCGGCATCGTAATTATTTTGTCATTTATTTTAATTTGATTTATCCTCTTTGGGAGTTACAGTTTTGCAGTTATTAACTATTGCCATATTGCTTTAGATTTGTTGGTAGCTGAGCTAATAGAATAGTTGTTTTGTGATTTTTGGGTATTTGTAATTATAGTTCTTAGCCTTCTTGCATATTCTTTAAAATATTTTTTATCTTTCGGATTTGATGTTAACCTATATACTGCCACAGTAGTTGACGTTTTCGCTTAGAACATACTCGGATACCTTTACTTTTCCATTGCAGCTGATATTTTCACCTAATGAGTGTAAATTAACCGTAAGCTCATCTTTTTTAGTAAGTAGTCCATTTATGTTTTGATGAAGAATATTCATGTGATTATAAACTAAAAAAAACAGTACTCGCAGCAGTATTCTTATCATCTGAATTGTTCTGTTTGCTTTAATTTCTGAGTACCTACTTTTGTCAACAGTAGTAGGAGTTATACAATGAGTTTTAAGTTTCTCTTTGATATATCTGTCATAGTTTTGCTTATAACCAATTCTCATAATTTCTTTAAGTTATAATTGTGATGTTTGTAGTGATAGAACGCGATATTTTGGAATATACACTGAGAAATTTATGTCAACATTTATTGCATGAGTGTACAGAGAACAGATAAATTTCAGTCTATAATTCAACTTTCTTTTATATACGTATTAAATAGTACTTCAGAAACTATAACATTGGTGTTTTTGGTAGTATTTAAAAAGTTCATAAGAGTTGAATTTCTTCTGGGTTTTTATCATTAACGCCGCCGAGAACAATCACGAAGTCGTTTTATTCAATAAATTTATTTCGGATTTTTCTGTGCCTAAAACCTCTTACAGAGATGCTCCCGGCTTCCAAAACCATCGGACAAAAAATTCTTTACCTAAGAGTTTTTTTAGGGTTCTCTGAATAAATCGCCCCTGTTAATCCACAATGATAATACCTAACTTTTTTCATTTTTGTCAATATTCTCTGAATTTGATGATAATTCTGGTGGTGTGATCGGCTTCAGCGCTTCAGCTTGAACGCTGCTGTTGCATTTATTTCAATTTCGTGGTCACCATTACAATGTATTACACCTATATTAGTAATAATTAGTAGTAATGTAGTGTTGTAGTAATAAGTTTTCTTTTAATTTTGTGTTTTTGTGCGTCATTTCTGGCAGAATAAACGTATTTTCTTTATTTCTTTATTTATTATGATCTCCGCATTTTTATGTGAACCTTTGAATGTCACAGTGGTGGGAGGTCGAATTAGTTTCTATTAATTCCGTACCTATCTGAATTCGTGCTACTTTCAAGCATATTTGTATTTTCAACCATTTTTTGTCGAGTAGTTTTATTTTTGCGGTCTGTTTGTAACATTTTATTTTGTGTGCCGATGCGATTGATTACATTTAAGTACAATATAATCATGTTTTTACAAAGGTACAAGGTAATTTACTGATTTCGGCCTGTCCTACTGTACGGGGGCGAGTGTTGGCCAGCACTAAGCAGACACACCCAGGAGCTGTATGTTCTTTTGGAATAAAAAATAATCTTTAAACCCAATAAGCGTTTATTAATAATAAATATCAATAGTGCAGGAAATCAGAAATATTAAGGAAATCAGAGTGAATAATTCGTGTAGTTTTGAAAATTGGTACAGTTATTCCTTGAGGTGTCCAGATGAACATACTAAAAGTCCCCGAGGGTGGGAAGTGAGCCGGCGGTGGGGGAGGGGGTAAAGGTACATTTTTTATTTTTTTGCTTGTATCTCCAAAACCTTTGTAAATATCTCCTTGCTCACTTCCACATTCATTGTCTACATTACATTTTCTATACATTATGTTTATTATTTAACTGTAGGATCAATACTTTTGGAGATAGAGGGTATCTAAAATTGATAAAATACAATTTTTCATGAATCATGCAAAGTCGAATGGTAATTTCTGACCCAGAAGCCGACAGAGTTGACTTATCGTAGTTCTTTTGTCATCTAAAGTAGAACAAGAATATTTATCTTTTTTTTCCATTTCGATGGCTAACGCATTAATATATGACCTTGAATATCACAGGTATGCTGGAAGAGATTTCTTTTGAAATAAGCATCACCTTTGTACTTATTTTTCTGTTTCTTTCTTCTTATCCTATAAAATGTGTGTTCATAAATTGTTAAATAAATAAATAAATAAATCTTGAAAAGTTATTTTACTTTCATTCTTACAAGTATGCCGGTCATGTTTGAGCTCATTAGATGCGTCCCAATAGGTATTATACATAGTTCATAACAAGGGTCTGATGATGAAGAGCAGAAACGTGGAAAGCAGTCAAAGGTGTTCGTCGCTATTTCTTACTCAGAGTCCGACAGAATTGAGACCTATCGTTTTTTTTTT
The DNA here is from genome assembly GCA_950371165.1 of Lacanobia oleracea. NCBI lineage: Eukaryota > Metazoa > Arthropoda > Insecta > Lepidoptera > Noctuidae > Lacanobia > Lacanobia oleracea. The sequence goes on from OX493393.1 coordinate 10,959,842, forward strand.
GAAATAGAGCAAGACTAGACTACTTCAAAAAGGAGGAGGTTTTATGTTCGGTTGTATGTATCTCTTTTTTTGTATGGATGTTCACCGATTTCTCCGCCAATTCCGGACCGATTTTAGAAATTATTTTTTTATTTGAAAGCCTATACTCCTGAGGTGGTCCCATTGTCACCAAGTTAGTGACAATATGTAGGAGGGGTTCACATCGGTGTCGGTTCGACGATGACGTACCTGGGTCTCGTCCTCGACAGCCGGTGGAATTTCGTCGAACATTTCCGACGTTTGGCTCCCAGACTTGGGCGAGCCGGAGCTGCCTTCAAGCAGCTTCTGCCCAATTTAGGGGGTCCAAACGCCTCCTGCCGGAGGGTTTACGCGGGGGTCATGTGGTCCATGGCCATTTATGGGGCGCCAGTGTGGGCGCCTACTTTGAGGAAGCGACCTGCCCGTTACCTCAACGCGTCCCAGAGGGTCATGGCCATCTAGCTAGCCCGGGGATACCGCACAGTCTCTGGCGAGGCGGCGAGACTCCTTTCCGGACTGCCGCCATGGGATCTGGAGGCGAGAGCCCTCGCGCTCATTTACGAGTGGCGCGTGGAGGTGCAACGCCGGGGCGAGACTCCTCTGCCGTGGCAAATCGCGGCAAGGCGGACGGAGCTCCGGCAAGATCTCATGGCGGTATGGAGACAGCGACTGTCGCAACCCAGTGCTGGGCACGCCGCAATGCAGGCGATTAGTCCCCTCTTTGAGGAGTGGCGGGAGCGGCGTCACGGCGTCCTTACCTTCCGCCTGACGCAGGTACTCACCGGACACGGTTGTTTCGGGAGAAACCTGTTTCGGATTCGGCGGGAGGACACGCCCGGTTGTCATCACTGCGAGGATCGCCTGGAGGACACGGTGGAGCATACGGTGGAGGTCTGTCCTGCTTGGGCGGTGAACCGCCGGGTCCTCGTTGAGGCGATCGGCGGCGGCGACCTCTCGCGGTCGGCCCTGGTTCAATCTATGGTCCGGAGCGAGGAGGCATGGGAAGCGGTGACCTCCTTCTGCGAAGCAGTAATGCTAGCGAAGGAGGATGCCGAACGTGTAAGAGAGAGGGAAACCTCACGACTCAGCCGCCGCAACAGAAGAAGACGTCCCGGGCGTCGGGGGTCGCAGGGCGATTTCCGGCCACCGTAGGCGCGTGCCTGCGGACGGCGAGCTTTGGGTGGCTCGCCGTCCGATCAGAACCAGGCCCGGGTTGGCGGCGCGCGGCAAGGGAGACGGGGCCCGCTAGGGCCAGTGCCTGCCGGGGTGCGGAATCCGTTCGAAAGAGACGCCGCGTACCTGGAACGCAAATGGTACTGGGAGGAACACGGATGGGTTTTAGTCAGTAAGAGTCTGGCACTCAGTCATTTGATGATTTCCCATCCATAAAAAAAGGACACGTAATTAAACTTTGGTTGTGTGTGTGTGTGTAATTAAAGTGTTAAACAATGCCTCGTGTAACTTACACGGCGTCAGGAATTCAGAATACACTGTCATGATTTTAATTTACGTCGAAAGCCGTATGACTTCACCTCTTAAAGCGCGCTTAAGCGTGCGTATCCAAATTATTTATTGTTTCTATTTATTGAGTAGTGACTTGACTTACTGAAAAATCCAGGTCTTCGTCAACCGATGCCTCCGCTGTACCCTCGATTTTTTTTGCCTAAGTCTCTTTTGTGCCCGCCCTAATTCCAGCCCTGCGCCATCACCATACACCCTCAGTTAAAAGGGAGGGGAGGGTGTTTCCCGAAATCACTTTTACCTATTTTGTGGGCAGGAAGCGTTAGTAGGCAATAGATATGCATCATAGCGTAGCATTACCTCTGATACCGGCCCTTCCTTTTTTTGTCAGTATCCTATTTCGATGCATGCTTAAAAATACTAATGGTGTAGAATGCCTTTCCTACTTAACATTTATCTACCTAAGTTATCTACATAATCTAATATTCATACATAATTTACTCGTCCATCAGTAATAAGCAGATACATACCTAACGTTCCCTGCCCTACTTACCCATAGTATAAAACTTTCAGAGCAAGTCCCTAAACGGAAAAGCTGAGAATAAATGTCGTGATAAGACCCACTTGTTGCAACAGTCAGCCTCCCTGCTTGGTAACCATGGATACGGTGCGACCGACCACCCTCTTACCTCCCCTCTCACCCTAGGGACCTCCTGGCTCTTGTGAAGTCGAGAGCCGACTTGCGTCATCGCGGGTAATTACACATCTAAAGCTTTTGATGGAACAGAGCTTTGTAGGGTCAGACGCTAAGGCAATAATTCATTTCCGTTACGGTTTCCGATTTCTCATGACTAGGAAATTATTTTAGCGGTTAAGTTTTGGCGCTGTGGCTTTGAATTTGATATTGTTTTGGAAGGAAGATCTTTTTCAGTTTAATAGCCATTTTTGAGGGGGCCGTCTATTTTCAATCGTAAGGTATATTGACCGATATGGTTATGATCTGTCACGATAAAAATGTAGCTTAGCCTTCAGTCAAGGCCAGGGTGGCACAATTTTAATCTATAGTAAGGAAGGTGAACTAGCAAAACTAGGCCTCTGCAGACCATGGGTCAACACTTACACTATTACCCAGTACCTGTCTAAACTGTCACAGGGAGGGGTCACCGGGGTTGACATATTGTCAAGGCACGCCATGCCACGTTAAGTAAAGATCGTGAGAAAATCACGACAAACCATTTTTATTGAGATTCATGTCAAAGATTAAGTTTATGATGTAGGTGTACTCTAATGATTGATGTAACGATTACTAGAATAATATTGTATTATGGTATCGATAATTATATCGATTACGATAATGGTGATTCCTATTAAACTGTTTTGTTTTCGCAATCTTTATAACTGTTAAATAATAATATCTCTAGATAATGTGATTGAAGTTTCGTAAAATACGTAAATTAGCTAAATCCGGTTTGACTGGAAGTCGACCCCAATATAGTTGGGAAAAGTCTAGGCAGATGATGAATGTCATTGAAGTTTGGTGCAAACGTGTTTTTTAGGGCTGACATCACTCGGGTGTCTGTCTGTCCGTCTGTCACAGCCAGTGTTCTCCGGATCTTCAGGACAGATTCTTTTGAAATTTGGTATAAGTACATATGGACTTCTATGACCCAAACACGTACGCGTTACTAAATTAAATAAATTTTAAATGTACGCGATAAATAAATAGGGGTCACTTTTGGGGTTAAACTAGAAAAAAATAAGATTTTCAAGCTATATCGTGTGACATAAGTATCAAATGAAAGGGTTTACTGTGGGTGTTTTAATAATATTTTTTTAATAATTTTAAAATAAATAGTGTTGAAGTAATTCAAGAAATTAGACCAAAAATGACAATTACCCTCTTATCTTCGAAACTACTGAGCCTAAAATTTTGATTTTTTTTTGAAAAAAGTCCTATAAGTACCTACAGATAACAGGAACTATAAGAAGCTTGTAGTGTTAAAATAATATGTTAAAAAAAAAAATTGGTTTGGAACCCTTTGCAGGCGAGTCCGACTCGCACTTGGCCAGTTTTTATAATTTAAGTAGCTGTACCTAGTTGGATCGATCTTTATTTTTGTTTGATTTCGTTACGGCCATTACGGCAAGGAGGCACGATGCCATTCGTTTGTGTTGATAAACGAAAACAATATAACGCATATTATTTCTAACAGGAAGTTTTCCTGGATCAGGGTGCCGGCGACCCATCCAAATTAAAAAACTGCTGCCGCACAGCCATATATATGTCTGTTTGTAGATCACTACAACTTTTGGATGCAGGCAATTATAGTGCCTTTTTTTTCCGAATATTCGATATCTAAGAAAATTAAAACAGAAATAATAAGATTAAAATGCCTTGTGAAAGACCAGTAAACTTAAATCATCAAGTCCTTGAAATTTTTTAATCTTTTTATAAACGGAATAAAGAATATCTCGACACTAAAATAATGTTGTCCTTTTATCTTCGCTGTTACATTTCAATAAATGGGACACTTTTCCAGCAGAGCGGATTTTGTCAAGTTCCTCGCGTCGGGGTTAAAAGGAATTGAATCAATTCAGTGCGCGCTCCCGGCAAGCGAGAATGGAGTGGGTGGCTTTCGAGTAGCCCCTACCAATGCAATTTATAGAGATGTCTATAAATACTTAGTTTTGTATAGTTCCGAACTCGAAGAGTATATCTAACTAACGGAACTCAGCTAGTCTATTCTGTAAGTAACCATTTCGATATCGAGCTTCACCTGAGTGAGATAGCTCACAAAGTGAACTTTATAACACACAACATAAAGGTGTTACGTTTATACTTACCTCGGATTCCGCTGTCGAGACATGAAAATGTTGTTACAGAATAGCACTACAGTTACTAAACCTCCGCTGTCTATTCGTCCGTTTGTCTATCAGTAGTTTATATCTCATGAAGCGTAATATGCAGACAGTTTAACTTTTCACAGTGCCGGTAATCGGCACTAGGAAAAGTTATCGGCATCGATATTGTTCAGCTAGAGATTAAACTGCATGTCAACATTGAAACAACATGCAAACCGTGCCGGATTAAGCCAGCGCAGGTGTAGTGGCAAATTTAACCAAGGGGCCCCCTAAACCTAAAACCTTTGCATTAACCTTTGGATTCGGTTCTTTAGATTTCAGACCGTATGGTAGCATGAAATAAATAACAGAAAATGCGTTTTTTGCGCGAATATAACAAAATAAAACAAATTAGTGACTTCATCCGCAGAAAATGGCTGTCGCTGTAAGGGGAGCTAGGAGGACTTGTGTGTGAGATATAACCATGGTTTTCGGTGACATATTGTTTTTGTAAGTACAAGCGCGGCGCCCGTAGCATTTGTTACTCTTGCTACGAGGTAAATCCGGCACTGCATGTAAAATGACATGACATCTAGAATAACGCTGTTAAGACAACGACATGTTTTCCTAGTTACTGATACACACATAACTCTCAATGTTAAAAACTACTGAATTGATTTTGATGAAACTTGCACGAAACACTACAACAACAACCTAAAAGAAACGTGATTGTTTTAGTATATTATAGCTCTTGGCCGGTTTTTATTTTGGTTGTACCAAGAAGTTTCAAAAGACACAATACCAGAATTGCCTAAAATGCTCAAGGTAGGTACACAGGTACACTGCAACTAAATAAATATCTAAATTGAATAGGTAAATGAATTCTTCCATGTACTCGTACCTTGTCTTAAACATACGAGTAGGTACAGGATTATACAAGTCTTCATTATTGCTTAACTATTTATCTCTTCTGGACCTTTCATGAACAAATAAATATGCACAACAAGTTTAAAGTAGCGTAGGTGCATGCCACCATAACTGCACGGGTTCGTAATCCATTGGTGTCTATTTAAGAATGGAGGGCCGTTAGTGCAAGCCGCAAGGTCCAACGCCAGTGTCTGCTCACATTTATTTTGATGCCATCATTTAAAAAAACATTGACACTTAAGTCCTGAAAGTCGAGACTAACTTTAGCTAGGTTAATACCTGAAGTATATTGGTTGCGTCAGTCAATCAGAAACAATTACTATGCCTGCCTATACCTTCAGATAATTATAGATGATGCCTGCTCATGTAATGACAAAAAATCCTATTATCCTACTAATTCCTACTAAATAAATGCGTAAGTTTGTGTGGATGGATGGATGAATGTTTGCTACTCATTCACGTCAGAACGCCTAAAAGATTTCATTCAGGCAGATTAGTCTGGAATAACACAAGGATATTTTTAGGGTCTGTCTGTATGTCTGTCTGTCTGTCTGTCTGTCCGTCTGTCCGTCTGTCATACTTTTAGTAAGTCTGTACTAATTAATCTAATGAATCGGTCCCGTTGAAATTTAGTACACATATGGATTTCTGTGACCATAACACGGATGCGTTACGTATTGGGTTGAGTATTGAGGTAATGAGTATTGGGGTCACTTTTGGGGGTCAAACTAGAAAAATAAAAAACAGTTTTTTTTAAATCGTGCGTGTATCGTGTGTCGCCCTTTCCTTACTATTATCCTTACTAATAATAGAAATGCGAAAGTAACTCTGTCTGTCTGTCGCGCATTCACGCCTAAACTACTAAACTGTTTTAAACTAAATTTGGTACACAGATAGTCTAGAGCCTGAGAAAGGACATAGGCTTATTTTTATCCCGGGAGTATGTTCCCTAGGGATCACGAGGGCGTAGCCGCTGGCAGAAGCTAGTATTAAATAAATTGACTTAAAGTACCGGTTTAAAAGTTATTCATGAAATTAGACCAAAAATTACCCACTTGTCTCCGAAACTAATGAGCCTAAAAAATTGCAGAAACTAGTTCTTAACCTACAGATAACCGGAAAACCTATATGAAGTCTCTAGTGTTAAAATAACATATTAAAACATGAAATTGATTCGTTTTTTTTTGTCATTCACGCGGGCGGAGTTACTGAATTACCTACCTATTATAAAACCCGGCTGGAATAGCAACTAAAAAGTTTCAAGTGGCAGTTTCTAGTCACATAGTACTTATGTATTGTTTTAATTCAATCTCAGCTTTGATTATGAACTATATTTACCTACCTAGCTACTGAGTTTGCGATACGTAGGTATTGTTTGTATTAACTTAATAAGTATAATAAGCAATATGTGACTGTCGACTGCCGTCCTCAAGTCGTGGCTAAGACTCACTCGTCTACACACATAATCAAACACACACACACACGCACGCATATAATCAAATACTAACTCAGACACTAGTCCTAGCCATTGTATTATAAATCTGAGAGGGTTTTCTTAATTAACGTATCTAAAATGGTTAAAATGTAATAATAGTAGTTTCTCCCTGAATTATTTTTTGTTATACGTACTGCCGAAAAATATACGTACCTACCGTGATTTATACATACCCCGAGTTAGGGTAGCGGCATATATTAAACGCGTTAGGCTGTTTAATTTCGAGTAAGATATTGACAGCAGGTGTTACACAGCGATCATTTTCTTACAGTAAGTTTAAAAGACGCGTAAGTCTCGTATCCACTTGGCAACATTTGATGCTCGACATGGTGCGCAACATGTAGTTCACCATGATGAACGGCAAAGAGGAAGTTTTTTTGGTAACATTGTCAATTTAGCGCCCCTGATGGCCACGTCACGTGTTTTTGTGCATGTTGCTGAACATTTTTGGCGTCAAGTGTTGCGGGTCAAATGTTGCCTAGTGAAAAGAGACTTAAGGTTACGTAGTCGGGTCGTAGTCGTAGCAGATGCTTAGTAGCCGCGCTACGGCGCTACGCCGAGCGGGCGGGGCGTATCCGCCGTGCTACAGTTCTTATTGCGCGGCGTAAAGGCACGTAGTAGACGCACTACGCCGCGTAGCCCGGTCGTAGCTGAAGCGCTACGCCGCGTAGTCACGTTGGACCAGCATAACATCCACGCTACGCTGCGAAGACGCGACTTCGTAGAGTATGCTTAGCACTAGAGAATGCTTCGCTGCCTAGGTTCGTCATAGCATTAGTTGCTACTTTACGTTGCGTAGGCGCGTTAAAGAGGATGCGTAGAAGCGGTATTTTGAATGAAGAAATGTTTTCTTGATACAATTTCGAATAAGAACGGTTTTCGTCGTACTCTTTTGTTATTACAAAATAAATAAATATTTCACAATTCGTGATAAAAATCTTTTGCCGTTTATCAATCCGTAAAACCAAACACAAAAAACATCCGCTTATAAACAGTACGTGTAAACGATTCAGCCCACGTTGATTACAACATATTTGATAACTTGGTCGATTAAGTTGAATTAGGTTAATATCTTATGTTGTATAGTGATAGGTAATATAGATACAATATGTGCAACAATGTTTGAGATTGCAAAATATTTGGCAAAGTTTCCATTTGCTTATCATTTCACGAGTTATCATCATCTAGGTATGTTTTTCTCCATTGCCTATCCGTTTTAGCCTCTGAGGTTTGAAGGTAGTTGTCCCATGTGCGTGTGGATTGAGTGATCTTTTTTAAACTTCGCTTAATCTTTACAAAAAACTGAAGGGTTTTAGTAAATACATAATTGTAAAAAGTTGACGGTGAAGTAAAAAAATTGTAAAACTTCAGGTTAAAAAGTTATGGGCAAATAACTAGATCACACAATACACACGCCTCACGAAAATGCCATGACACGTATTTCAACATTCTCAGCCTTCCCGGTCTTCATTTTAATTTCAAATTTTAGTAAAGAATTTGTAAAAGCTTTTAACAAATTCTCAATTAATTTGATAGCCATTTCAGAAAGTTATAACGATTTATTTAGATCACACATGTGTGGATTGAGTTATCTTTGAATGCACCCCTTCAGACGGAATAAATGAATAATATTTCTTCCAGATATTATTAATGCTAAGAATGAATTTGTAAAACAAAAATTGCGACGATAAACGTACTGGTTAAAGAGCAAACAAGAATTAAAAATTTGTAGAAATGACAGTCTGAGTGATCCATATTTTGGTCTGTATTTTCTAAATGCAACACATTTGGGGCTTGCATTATAAATTGTTATTTATTTTACTAAAATTTGACATATTACTTGATTTTGTAAGTGCTATCCTTTAAGAGATAATCAAGATTTTATATTTCCAAAGGAAAAATCGTGTAGGGTGGGCTTGCTTTCTTGTGTAGTAGGACTTTTCTTCTTTATGCACTTCTTCATTCTAACAATATTACGCAGACTTACGCTCAGTTCATCGTTTGGATTGGGTAGAATTATTATTTATTTAATTTATTTAATCTTCATACATAAATAAACATAATTTACATTAATATATTGTTATAAATGCGGCCTGAAAAATTATTAAGTTCCTTGACTCAGAAACGCTAGATTTTCTTCTTATTGTAAAGATTTCTTCATTGTACAGATGTTATTTTTGTCGATTTAAACTTACACTGAGGGCCTAGCATGAATATTTTGATGTGTAGTAACGTTAACGTAAGTGAATTTTGATTGTGAAAAATGGATTGAGTGATCTAAATAAATCGTTATAACTTTCTGAAATAGCTTTCAAATTAATTTAGAATTTGTAAAAAGCTTTTACATATTCTTTACTAAAATATGAAATTAAAATGAAAACCGGGAAGGCTGAGAATTTTGAAATATGTGTAATCTAGTTATTTCCCCATAACTTTTTAACCTGACGTTTTAATATTTTTTTCTTCGCCGTCAACTTTTTACAATTATTTACTAAAACCCTTCAGTTTTTTGTAGTGATTAAGCGAAGTTTAAAAAAAGATCACTCAATCCCACATGCACGTTGTCCCGCTATTCCTGAGGCCAATTCTACTTATTTCTAAAAATCCTCATGCGAATTCGAACGTTGCTTAAAAAAATTAGAACGGCCACACTGTTTTTGACGATTTCCGTTATGTTCAAATGACAGTAATAGTGTAACTGACACTGGCATGACCAACATCAGGGATTATAATTTTGATAACATGAACAATAGCCACCAATTAGTCTAAATTAGTTGCCAAATATCAGAATTAGTCGGTCACTGGTTCAAAGGTATAAAGGTTTGTAGGTGGCAGATCTGGGAAGCGCCTACCCCAGCTTGGCCCATTTAAATCTCAAAAGCTAGGACGCCTAGCGAAGATCCGTTTTCTCTTTTTGTCGCAATGAACAGTACTCTTGAGAAATGTCTCGTGTCTCAAAAAGTTGAACAGCATCGAATATAAAAATGTATTTTTTAATAAGGCTTCATTAATTAAATAAAATAAGTTTCCGAATAAATTCATCCCATCAAGGGGCCTAGATGTGGGTAGATGACAAATAGGGGACCGCTATCTTTGACGCTAGAAATTTGAATCCCATTGGGCGCATTCATGTTGTGAATATGTCGACTTCATGGCTTGATGTCGACAGTAATGAACCTAAAAATAGGAAAAAAAATTACTGTGTCCTATACTTGAATAACAAAACTTTTCGTTTCAATTATTTGTATACAGAAGGGTGTTCAAAAACGTCGTTTGATACGACTTTATTGAATTTGTTATTCTCATTGCACGCTCTCTATCGCGCCTCGAGTGCAATGACAAACTTTATCTACTTACTTTAATTGTATCAGAATGTTTTTTATAACTATTATTTAAATCAGTTCTGCGCTGACCAAAAGGTAAACAGTTAAGCCATTGATAATAATCAGCATAATTCGCCAGTTATATTATTAAGACGTTTGTAATAGGCTGATTGACAAATCCAGATTTCAGAGGAATTCTGGAAAATCCAATGCCACTTTCCCCGCGCTGGGATTCACCCAAACCCCGCGTTGCGCCTGTCACCTCTATCTACCTAAACTAGACCAAGGAGGCTCATGCTCGACCACACCTGCTTACGTACTAGCTAATTTTAATTACCTACTAGTAGTTCCGGTGACTGATTTTGTCTCTCAATGTCAGCTACCCAGTTATTTCTTAAGTAGATACTTACGTCACGAATTCCATCCTTCTATTTGTTAAACCATAATTATCACGGTTATTATTTTGAGGATAATCAGTTATTTTCTTACGGCAGGAACTTCCCCGATTTCCCCCTAGTCAAGTCATCAAAAATCTTATTGACCAACTATTTCCTTAGGTAAAGTCTTCGATTCCCCCGTTTACAAGAATTGGTGAACGTCAACATTTATGAATAAGTATTTTTTAAATTGTTATAAATATAAAAAAATACAACCTACTTCCAAAAACAAAACATTACAAAGTATAAAATAACTTTAATTTCAGAAGTCAGTGTTTTTGGCTATTTTTAACTGACTTCATCAAAAAGGTGGAGGTTCTATGTTCGGCTGTATGTATTTTTTTTATGTATGTTCACCGATTTATCCGCCAATTCTGGACCGATTTTAAAAATTATTTTTTTATTCGTAAGCCTATACTCTTGAGGTGGTCCCATTGTCACCAAGTTAGAATCTGACGATGGGATCCCATGAAAATCGAGGGTAACCCTCAAATTTTATAAGCACATACAATATTTTTCATAAACTTTCTAACGCAATTCAGATATTTATGCCTGGTAATCATCATCTCATGTTGCTGAGCTGATGATGGGATCCTACGAAAAATGTTTGTTCAGCGATATTTTCGCCAATTGTTAACCGATTTGCATGATTATTTTTTTTATTTGGAAGAGTATTTTCTCGGATTAAATTTGGTGAAGATCTGAAGAAGAACTTCGGCGGTAGGCAACGGAACTCTTCAATAAATGATAGCAAATGGATCGAAATTTCTGAATTCTCTGTTGATTGTTTACACCAGTTCATAACATAACATCACGCCTGCACGCTGTTTGTGGTTTCTGTTTTTAGTAGTACCTGCGTACCACTAAATAGTGAAAAAAAAACTGTTTTTGGTTATTTTGTTTTTGAACACCGACTTCCGAAATTAAAGTGATTTTTAACTTTGTAGTTTTTTTTTGGAAGACGGTTTTATGTTTTTGTAAAAAAGTTTTTTCGTTGCCGGACACCCACTACCGAAATTAAAGATATTTTATTATTTGTAGTGTTTTGTTTTTGGAAGTCGGTTGTATATTTTGTAAAAAAGTTTTTTTATTATTTACATTTAAGTGATACCTACCTACCTGCGTACCTACCCATTAACAGCTGAATTATGTTACGTTAAGAAATAGGGAGCTAAAAAGGCCACTTTAGGAGAATCATATTGGAATCATAATATCACAAATCAATCTGTCTTTAATTTTCATCTTTATCGCTAACGCATAACGTTCAAGGTTGATTGGGAAAATTTGACAGTGACGGGTAGCGTGATTTGCTTTTTGATTCTGCTAATGTGGCCTTTTTACACCCGCTGGTGTAAACAATAAAAAGGCATGCGATTTCAGCAACCCCGATCCTATTGCTATAATTTATTGAAGAGTTCTGTTGCCTACCTACGTAGTTCTTTGAAATGGGACTAGTCCAGGAAAATACCCTTCGAAACAAAAAAGAATCATCCAAATCGGCTGAAAATTGGCGAAAATATCGCTGAACAAACCATCTTTCATGGGATCTTATCAGGTTCTGACTTGGTGACAATGAGACCAATCGAGAAGAATATATCCTTTCAGATAAAACTTTTGTTACGGTTTTGTTACGCGCAACAATGGAATTGACGCCCGAATTTATGATTAATAAATAACATATCCACATGATTTTGTTATCATGCAAATATCAACTTTATTTACACTGATAAATAACCTAACTTGGTCCTCGACTTGAAATCGAACCTGGGTCAAGGAGTTTTTCCCGTCTAATCTGATTAGATCAGGGTCTAACTACAATGTATTGTAACCTACCGTTTTAAATTAGTAATACCTACATACGTATAGCAATATGTACAACTTAGTTCAACTGGCGAACGATAACCTGCGGCTGAAATTTAAACTAATATTGACTGATATTATTAAACTAAAGATAATTTAGTTCATGTGCGTCCACACGTATTGATAAAAACGTTGTGGCGATGGCGTCATGAACGCATGTTACATAAATAAGTCTCGATTTAATCAATCAATCAGATCAATTCAATTCAATAGAGCTGAATTGCTACGTAGCCCCACGGTTACTGTGTCAATAGAAAAGTTTTAATAAGAAGATTTCGCTCTTACAAAGTGAGAAGTTTTTGTAAAGAAAACTCCCCTCAGTGTTCGAAGTACTTCACAGATTCAATTCTTCTATTAGTATTCGAGTTGACGGCTCATGCGCCGCGGCTAATCTTCTAAATGGAGTCAGCTACATAGTGCACAGGCCCTCGTATCGTCGCAGCGAGTATATAAAGGCTGCGAGAGTGGCGGCGGCGGGCGTAGTCCGAGCCAGGCAGTCATTTAGGCGCACCGCGTTTTTGCGACTACACAGTATCTACCGCGTAAATTCACGGACATTGTCCGAAAGAAAATTAGTAACAATTAAGTAGGTGACGCTGTGTTTTTGTTGAACGTCTGCTGTTTTTGTGTTTTAAGCTTTTTTATCCTGACACATTTGGTAAGTGTTTGAAACGGTCTGATTTTTTTTTTACTTTTATGAATATGTTTTCTTGGTAGCAGAGTTAATAATTTTACCTATACTGGAATTTAAATAATTGGTCCGCTGTTCAACTGCTATATGCACTAAGATATAAATATTTAATCTTCGCTCTTATTAAATCTTTGAATGCACTAAAGAATTAACTTATTTCAGTTATTTCGATACAATAACAACCGCTGGTAGTACATGCCTACCTGCGTAAATCGGTTTACGCCGGTAGGCATTTCCCACAAACAATGAATGATATCGGGAATTCAATGACCAATTAAACATCGATAACAAAATTTGATAATATCGTAAACATGAACATATCGTAATACTTATTATCAGGCGATTTAAGTCAACTCAAACCTACTTATACTAGAACGGTTTAGGAAGGTACCTAGTTAAATAAGGAAAAAAAAAAATGATGCGTCTTTTTAACCTTTTTTATTCTCAAACTCGGTTTAAAAAATAAATGCAACTTTATATATGCTATAAGTATATTTACAAATAACGACTACTGAATCAATTAAACCACTAATTTAAGCAGTACCCAGTTTATTTGTTTAAAATGTGTTCGTGTAAAAAGCACGTAGTAAACGTTTCTAGTATATGTAGGTAGGCATAATGTAGGTACATATCATAAAATAATTAATTGTTATTTGTAATAAATTGACCTTGATTTAATATAACTTTCGAACTTTTGTATCCCCGCCATGACAATCTTATTATAGGTACCAAGGTTATGTCAATAGTGCAAATAAAAATGTAAGTAGTAGGTACGGTCATACATGGCTAGATCGGAAAGACTGTTTTTTAGCGGATCACTTTTCCAGCAACCTACTTACTACAATAGGATATGAGCTGTGCCGTAAATAGGGCGTTACCACCCAGGCACAGGGCGTAGACTCTGGGGGGCGCAAGTATGGCCAGACCAGGCAGAACTATTATTTTTTCGGTTTGCTCCTATGCCAGTATCATCAAAAATGTCTGTTAAATGTGTTTGGAGTTGAAACGACTATATCTATAAGTACTAATATATAAAGCTGAAGAGTTTGTTTGTTTGTTTACTTGAACGCGCTAATTATATTTGAAAAATTCTTTCAGTGTTAGATAGCCCATTTATCGAGGAAGGTTATAGGCTATAATATATCATCATGCTAAGACCAATAGGAGTGGAGCAGTAACGAAGTTATTTGATAAATGTGACCGTAGTTCAAGTCTGGGTCTTAAAGCTATCTAGGACTATAGCCTATAGTCGAGTTAGATATATTATTATAAGAGATGTTTCCCAATGTAGTCGCCGCTATAAAGATTTTTTTAACAATGCCAGTGACTAGCTTCCTGCGAAAGATCATTCAGTAAGCTCAAATTAATAAAAACTTCCTTGCGCTCGACGATTGGCCAAGAAAGGTTGACCGGCCTAGCGATTTTGTCGGTTGAACGCTACATAGGACGGTGCCTGTCGTATGAAAAGGTTATCGACGATTTCGCAATGAAGAAAGCGCGAAAAGTAAATCTTTAAAAAAAGTTTATAGCTTGCTTTAATAAATCTTTACAATCTGAACTCATTCGTTTGTGGTGTCATTCATTTGTGTAATTGTGAATAGTATTTACAAAAATTTTCGAATAAGTAAACGTTTTTTCACCAATTCATACTTAAACGCAATTTATATTATGCTACCTTCCTTATTACAAACTCTACCATACCAAGCACTTAAATTAAATTAATTTACAGTTCACTGAAACTTTGCAGGGTGTTATTTTATCATAGAAGTATGAAGACCAAAGTGGCCCAAAAATGAAATCTTAAGCATCAGGGTGGGCAACGTGGGTGGTGTAATAAAGGGTCCACTTAAATAACTCGTCTGCTTGTGTGTTCTAGTTCTTAAAAAAAATATCACCTTGAATTTTACAGAGTAGGTCTATATATAGCATTGCTCTGGCTAGGCTACATATAATATTTTCAAAAAACAAGGCCTAGTTATAGAAGCTCGCACAGGGCGCAGAAAAGGCATTACGGCACTAGATAGGAGGATCTTTAACCCATTTGTCTAGTGCTGGAACTAACATTATCGATTTAAGCAGGACGGCTTGGGATCCAAGAAAAAGGATGGAAGAGCGAGCGAAGCGAGCTCGAATATTTAGAATTTTTGATTATTTATTTAGTACATGGAGCTTTATGACTTACAGCTAAAAAAGAAAAACAAAATAGGAAACCGTAGTCACCAGCAAGCCAATAACAAATCCTCACGAATAGAAACAGAATGTAAATTATGGTGTGAGCACAATATAAAAACACACCGCTTAAACTAAGAATTATTTAGCTACACAAATACTTGCTACTTAATTACGCACTTATGGTACTTATAGCTGCTCTTGACTTCCGAAAGTTTTCGTACTTTTTAAGGTCTATGAATCTAGATTCTAAAACAATCATAGCATTCGTTTTACATTTCATTTAGAAAACCTAGTTGCGGGGCACGTATCCCAAAACTAGTCAGTCTAACTGCTTGCTAAAAGGTACTGCGGAACAACTTAACTTTCCACCCCAAACTCCAATTATATTCAGTGGGAGATCCGAAGAAGCAGAGGACGCAACAGTTGGTTATTTAAAGAAATCCAGTTTTATCGATACTTACGAGTATATCGCTTCAAGATGGGTAGGTACTGTTCTCCCGCTGTGATAGTAGGACTATAATTATATTAAGTCAAAATAAGTTCTTGGTTTCATCAGGTCTACAAACTTTATGCTTACGCATTCAAAGGCCAAACAAGTGCTAAACTACACTTGTTTGAATAAATTGTATCCCTAATTCTTCATCTTTCTACCCAGTATTTTCCTGCCTGGTCAATTAGTTCCATGATTATCTTCTGATATGTCAATGCCCCTGTGATAAGTTCTGAGGATACCTCCCGATGCTTAGAAATTCTAGAGATAATGTAGGTGCCGCTGATTAAGTTCCGTAATTCATAAAATTCCTGATCTTATCTCCTCACGTAGCGATTGTCACCTAAATAATTAAGCATTTAGATTTTTATCTAACCAGTAGGTACTAATGACCGATAACCAAAATTCAGTTGTTGCTAAGCCAACTATTTTTTTAAAACAACTTAGAAACACTGACATTGAAGAACAACATCTCCAATTATATTTCATAATTTTTGCCTCGACATTCTTCCCGGTACGGATACCTGTCTATTGTAATTTTAATTACTTACCTATTCACTTACTTAGTTGAATGTTAATTGGGATAATTAGTGATTCATCATAACTCTCTGTAGTGTGGTCATTAACGAGCCCTTGCTTCGAGTGCCGACTCCGACCTACAAAGAGCTCGGTAACTGGAGCAACGGGAGCAACGAGCAAGTCCTGAAACATAGTTAAGTTAGCTAGGTACATAAATATCAAAGGCTATGTATCTACTCTTTTACGCGTCCATTATGGGTTCGTTATCTCCTCGAACTCTGCTAATACGTCACGTCAATTTAAGGGTAAAAGCAGGGAAATATCGCTTGTTAGTAGCTCGGGTTCGGTCGGTTCGGACATTCGACGTTCGGCTGGGGCATTGTCGGGAGCAATTGGCGAGCACTACATCGACACTCCAATTTGATGGCGACCTGCGTTCGAACAACACTTAACATTTTTGCATTGTGATTTGTATGATACCTACGAAAGATAACGAATGAAAACGTATGATTTTTATGGTAGGTTGTCTGTATCTTTAAACCAGTACTAAAGTTACATTCTTTTCTCATCGAACGTTTTTCAAGTATTTCTGTACAATAAATTATTTGATACTTGTGTAGTTGTGTTCGAGGAAAGGTCATGAATACAAAAAATGTTACTTCTTCAATCTGTCGATAAAGTAAAAACAGGTTTCGGACAACAATTTGGCATAATTATAAGTAGGTACCCACGAAATATTTTTTCGTTTCACTTAAATGGTCAAATCTCCAAATTGCCTTTGTGTCTTTATTGTTATCACGTCAACAAACTTTCCATACACCGGAAAAACCGTCAGCAAACAGCTGATTCATTCATTCTATGAAGTTTAGCTTTACTGATTACCCACCTGCTCATAAAATCAGGGATTACCCGTTTAGGAACAAACCGGTACACAGCGTCACAGACAGGGTTTTTCCTTATGCAGAGTCCACAATATTTACCATAATCTTTAGAAACAGGAAAGTTGTAAATATAAAAGGCATTTTTTTTTTCTATTGGAGTGTTTACATGTTTGCATTTATTGGAAAACTCAGAGGAAGCGAAATTGACGTCACCACCGAAATAATGACGTAGGTAGTTACGGAAGTCTTGGGGACTTCGTAAATTTCTGATGACTTTTGTTAACGACCTCAATCCTCGTAAAACTTGGATGATACTTATACGATCATCATCATCATCATCATCATCATCATCATCATCATCATCATCATCATCATCTGCCTAGCCTTTTCCCAATTATATTGGGGTCGGCTTCCAGTCAAACCAGATTGAGCTGAATACCAGTATTTTACGTAAAGCGGCAGCCTACCAAACCTCCACAACCCATTAAATGGGTAACAACACGGTATTTCTTGGCAAGACTGGAGTCAGATTTACTGGCTTCTGACAATCCGTAACGACTGCCATAGTTCTACAAATGACAGCCGGGACCAACAGCTTAACGAGCTTTCCGAGGCACTGAGGAAGCTCGGTCTGTTAAGATGGTCTGTGGATGGGTTCCCATCCTTGGCAAGCGTTGCTTAACCTTGAAGATCGACCTCTGCGGCTGTTATTCTTTAGCCACGAGCTCCTCAGATGATATACCTATACGATATTAGATATCATCTGAGTTATTATGAGTCCTTACGATTAAAATTTCCTTCAATCCCCTCACTGCGGTCGCCATTGGGACAAAGCTCACGTTTTAGGCTGCGTTTCTACCAGAGGAATGCGAGGATGCGTAGCGAGGAATGTTTTTGTAAGAACCAATAGAATCGCTTCATTTACCTAGCCTCGATCAGCGCAAGCGATTCTCTGCTGGAAGCGCAGACTTATGTCAATAAATAAAAAACAACCGTTATTGGTTGTTTGAGTCGTATGGAGGAAATTAGTAAGAATATAGAAGAAAGAAAGAAAAAGTTTTTATTGACCTACAACTGACATGCACACAAAATTATACAGCTAAACTAAAATTAATTAGTGGTAGTATATAGGGGATTTTCCCTTTGATTATAAAACCAAGTAGTCCACGAAGACAATGCTACTAACATGATGCTTTACGTTATTATATTGCACCATAAAGCAAATAATGGGCTTTTGTTAGAGATCGTCGAATAATAACATTATGACCTTCACAAGTTGTCTTAAACCGCTCACAACGTCGCAAGGTATAGGTACTCTGAGTACTTATTAGATTAGCTTTGATTGCTGACTAGTAGATACCAACTTAAATACGCTATTAATGGTTTAGATTTTAGACCGGGTTGAGACTTAAAGTTTCCTTACTTTTAAGTTATTTTCTTAAATAGTATTTGACAGTAACACTTGAGTTTTCTTAATTAAATAATATAAAATCAAGCTTTGAGGAAGACCAAGGCCTTAGATTGTACCAGTTATGGTGCCTTTTGCCGTTTGCAGCATATAAATAAAGATTTTTATAGTAATACTTCAAAATGAAACCTAATTGAAAAATGATAAATACTAATTAAGCTCTTGATAAATGGTGGGTTAATAATTTAAGTTGGTCAAAAAATAAATCAACTAGCTAATTTTTAGAGTTTTGTGCCCAAAGGGTAACCAACGGAACCCTATTACTAACTTACTAAGCCTCCTCTGTCCGTCGTCCGTCCGTCCGTCCGTCTATCTATCATCGCGCTGTATCTCAAGAACCGTAATAGGTAAAGAGCTGAAATTTTCACAGATTGTGTATTTCTGATGCCGCTATAACAACAAATAATAAAAATTAAGGTTTATGGTACGGAACCCTTCGTGTGCGAGTTCAACTCGCACTTGGCCGGTTTGTTGTGAACATCTGAAAAACTACTAATAGTAGTAGGTACTTATTTTCACGAAAAGGTAGGTTAATAACAGTTATAAAATGATGACAAACACACCGCATAGCAACCCAATTAGCAAATTGCATAATTATCTTGCAATTGAATCTAAATTAATTATTTTAATTAGTTAAACATTGGTACGAGGTTTAGAACCGTAACATCCTGTTCCTACACCATACATCCGCTGATTTTATGAAATATATTATTTTGTTTTGTTTTGAATATGTGACGGTCGTTTACCACGTCAATAATTTTATGAATAATTAAAGCATATACTATATCGAGATCTTGAAATTGTCTTGAATTAATTTTATCTTAGGGTTCCCCCGACTGAGGTGAGAAAGACTTCGACGCTAGCTAGTTAACTCTGAATAGCAGTTTTACTTATTGATACAGATAAAACTAAGAGATAAGTAGTTCTCTAGACGTCTTCGATTACCTAGCGGCAGTTTTCAGTTTTTCAGTGCACCTACTCGTACTAAGAACATTCAAGATCTTAGATAAAAAATCTAGTCCATCGAACGCATTTTCAAAACTTCGGAAACTTTTTTTGGTATAATAAATTTTACTCGTGTGTCTGTCTGTCTTTCCCAACCAATTTGATCAGAATCGATTGGAGTTTTTTTTTTTAATAATTTTAAATGAATTATTTTGAAGTTTTAATAATACCTACAAGACGAAAATTTACCGTTCCTCCCATTTACGAAACTGCTGAGCCTAAAATTTTACTTTATTCATAGCTAGCGCTTCGCCCGCCATTTCGCCCGCGCTGCAATTTTCTTAAGGATCCCTAATTTTTTTCTAAACAAATTATGTACTAAAATCTTCCTCGAGAACCACTCTATCCAAAACAGCATTCAAATCGGTGCAGTAGTTTTGAGTTTATCGCGAACAGACAGACAGATAGACAGACGCGTCGGAGGACTTTGTTTTATACAATAATATGTAGTGATTATATTAAAGGAAAACCTAAAACAAGGCAATGGTTTCTTGCGCACGATTCCGACTCGCTCTTGGTCGATTTTTTTTCTCTGCTCGTCATTAACCTGTTCTTTTGCGGTAGGTATGAAACATAATGAATGGACTCAACCTAATAGAGTTATCGCACTAAATAAATGACCTTAGCGGAATCACTGGTAACGAGCGAGGCGCCTGCTCCTCTAACTTTTTCAGCGATCGCGTGAGTGTTGGCTCTCCTTGGCCCTAAACCTAGCGATCGATGACGTGCCTCTGATACGTTTCGATGAATTAAACATGCTGTTGTGGGAGCCCTCGGACTGAAGAAAGATAAAACTAGTGGAGCGTAGTGAATTATGGCCACAATTTCATTGACTATAGAGCTACATAAATGCGCGATCGCTTTGTTTTGCAAATAGGTATTCCTACTGCTATTCTTTCATCGACTAAGGGTAAAGCTGTTCCGTATTGTATTTATAAATACGGATTCGTTAGCGCATACTTAATTGACATAAAAAGCTGGACCTAGCGTAGATATTCTTCGAGCCCTATCGTCGCTGTGTCGGGCCGGTGTGTGTGGGCCGGTGCCGTATGGTGCCGTAAAAGAAAACTACCATCCCATCAATTCCCGTGGGTGTCGTAAGAAGCTACTAAGGGACTCACCAGAGAATGGGCAGCAGCGTTCTCTGTAAAACGCAACACCACACTGCGATCACCAACCCGCCTACCAAGCGTGGCCATTATGGCAAACCCTTCCTTTGGGGGAGGTCTATATCCAGCAGTGGACGTCTTTCGGCTGATATGATGATGAAAGAATACAGCTGATTATGACATTCGCTTGTTTCATTGATATAAATATGGATCGACCGAGTTCAGGTAATAGGTGTAATGTTTGGTAGCAACTGCTATACAAATCGAATTTGGATTCAATAAACAGTAACATTACCAACAGTCGGCTGTAGGATACTAAAGTTGCATTATTTTCTGCATTCACTCGGGCACTCGGTGTCACCGAACTCTAATGGGTTCTGCTCGTAGCTACCTATGTAATAAGGCAAAACAGTGAAACCAAGCTATACCTACTAGGAAGTAGTCTCCTGCATGAAAGGAAGCCTATACAAAGCGTTTAGTCATGTTTGAGTCAAAAACTGCTAAGTTATAGTAAACACAGGGACTAGTGGAGGCAACGAGGTCCGTGCTTAACCTCGCACCACTTGCTCGCCGGCGCACGCTCGACGCCTTGCGCAAGCGCCTGCGCCCGCGCCGCTCTCTCGGCATTGAACAAGGACCACCAATTCAAGTCTATCTATACGCATTATTTACCTGACAACCGGCAACATTTCTCACTGACATTGAACGTGTGACATAATTAGTCTGATGTAATATGTGTGATCTTGGTACGGTCAATGTCACCAGCACTCCAGTAGTTTGGTAGAGCATGGTAATAACAATGATCTTATTACCTACGTAGTTAATTATTACTGTTCCTCCAATCGGGCAACTAAATGTGGATAAATGCATTGTTTTCCGTGTTTTTATCTCATGGAATCCTCCTGAAATCTATAGCGATATATCGATAGGTACGAGTAGTGCTTTGGCTGGCCTTTTCGGTTATTAGGAACTTATAGCCTGTTGTAAAATATAGAGATAGAATAAATTTTAGATGCAAATCGGTCCAGTAGTTATTAAATTTATTCGTTACTATACAAAAATACAAATCTTTCTCTTTATAATATTTTAAGTATAGATAATAATGTAATACGTATGATGACATTATATGTTCCTATTGTTTTTCTTTTCCATTCAATAATTCCTACGTTTCTCTTTTAGCTGCCACAATGTCGGATCAGGATGCAAAACTCAAATTCGGTTTGTTCTGAACAAATATGCATTGAGTAAATGTTTATGTTGCCATTTCTATTGTTTTTAATTTGCAATTTCGTTTTCGTTTAAGATTTATTTATGGTGATTGTTCATATAATATGTGTAACGTAAAAGGTACCTACGCAACGTGTTGTTGCGACCTACCTGTAGGTACTCGTCTCGTGCTTGAAACAAAATGAAAAAAAAAAAAATATAGTATGTCACCTAAACTACTTCACTGTCTAATAATATTCCACGCTTTAGAGATAAACAACAATTACCACCACGAATAGTGGCAAATACTTAATAAAAGTAGAATCACAGCTTGGTATCAATTCGACCCGTATTTATGTAATATTGTCAGAATCGCACAGTTTTTGTATAAGTTGTCTATACCAGCTTCTAAACATGTGCCAATTTCATAAGTGTAAGTATGTATATTTGTATGTTTGTCCGGGCATATCTCAAAAACTATAAGTCGGATTACAAAAAAACTTTTTAGTTGGACTACGATATAGTCTAACTTAGGGAACAGTGCCAGTTTCATCAAAATCGGTTAAGAATTTTTTGAGATAAAGAGTTAGCATCAGTTACTAGGACATTACACTGTTAAGTAGTTGTACGAAAAGCTTTTTTTTTTGTAAAATCCCTTAGGGTAGGTATATTGTTAAAACAGTATTTTATATAGATTATTATAATGATTTCAGAAACGATGGAGGCCGGAGATTTCAAAGATTTTGCGAAGGCGATGACCGACTACATTGCTGAATATTTGGAAAACATCAGAGACAGGTATTCATTTCTTTAGACTCAAACTGCTATAGGTACCTGAATGAAGTTTATAGATCTTACAATGGTATGATACGTACCTAAGTACTAAAAGAACCTTCGGCATTTTATTTTTTTCTCATGAACGTTGACTACTACCTTCCTAAATATTACATTGAAGTTTTCCAAAAGCCTTAACTTATTTTTTACGTCCGTTTTTCAGGCAAGTAGTACCGTCAGTGAAGCCGGGCTACTTACGTCCGCTGGTGCCGGAGCAGGCTCCTGAAAAAGCAGAGCCCTGGACCGCGGTGATGGCCGACATCGAGCGTGTGGTCATGTCCGGAGTCACTCACTGGCACTCACCTCGCTTCCACGCGTACTTCCCCACTGCTAATTCGTATCCGGCCATCGTGGCCGACATGCTGAGCGGAGCCATCGCATGCATTGGATTTACTTGGGTATGGTTTAATTCCCACTAAATCAAGCTTGTATATAAAATGATACCTCAATACCCTAGTCTGGTAAAATTATTACTTTAAGTTTATATTTACTGGAACACAATTCTGCGAACCGAAGCCAGTGTCAATGTCACATACGGCACATAGGTAATTCGAACAAGGAAAACCGGTTGCGTGTCATATTCGTTCGCGGGTATTTTTTGCGTAAACGGAATAAGTTGGTAGAGTACTAATACTAAGTTACGAATACACCTGCGTGTGCATGTGTATCATATCTAGTAACCCTTTGTGCTTCATTCGATTGCTGTCCCAGCTGCTGATAAATGACGATCGTCTGGTCAACTGCCATTGGCTTACTAGCTTCTTGACCTAGCAACTGTTAACATGAGAAGATTGCTTTTCGAAGTCCACACTCCTGAATACCTTCCAATGCTAGTTTGAGCGTTGATATGAAAAACGGGTTTAGATAAATAAGTAGGTACCTAATTTAGGTATCTAGCGAAATGAGGATGTCTTTTGAGACTGCCTTCTCCTTCGAGGAGTACAGGTACGGTCGGAATGTACGTAGGTAGTGTACGACACGATGATAAGACTTCAAATATTTCAGATCGCGAGTCCTGCGTGCACAGAGTTAGAGGTGGTGATGCTCGACTGGTTGGGCCAGATGCTGGGTCTGCCCGAGTCGTTCCTGGCCCGGTCGGGCACAGAGGCCGGCGGCGTCATCCAAGGCACTGCCAGCGAGGCCACGCTTGTCGCTCTACTGGGGGCCAAGAATCGCACCATGTCACGCGTCAAGGAACAACATCCTGAATGGACTGATACCGAGATTCTGTCTAAACTTGTCGGCTATTGTAACAGTAAGTCTTCTTCTTCCACCTGGCGTTAATCCCGGCTATTGCCAGGGTCCGCCTTCCTACTTAGCTTCCTCCACTTTGCCCGATCTTCAACATCCTTCTCAGTCAGGCCATTGGCTCTCATGTCGGACTTGACGACGTCCAGCCAGCGCTTGCGAGGGCGACCACGGGGCCTAGCCCCAAGAACAGCCATATTCATGCATCTCCGACCAACGTACTCCATAGGGCGGCGCATGATGTGGCCATACCAACGCAGACGACACTCTTGCAGTTTTTCCCCCACGTCACGGACACCAAGACTACCTCGGATGTAAGAGTTGCGTATGCGATCGGATCGCGTTACGCCACTCATCCACCTCAGCATCTTCATCTCCGTGACGCGAAGCTCCTGGGTGTGTCTGCTTAGTGCTGGCCAACACTCGCCCCCGTACAGTAGGACAGGCCGAATGATGCATTTATATATCTGCCCCTTGAGCTTCGGAGGCATTTTGCGGTCGCATACAACGCCCGTCACCTCGCGCCACTTCGCCCAAGCCGCGCCAATACGTGCTTGGACATCGTCGTCCACGATGCCAGACTCGTGCAGCACGGATCCAAGGTACCTGAACGTATCGGACTTTCTGATCAGGTCCGAACCTATTCGGATGGTGTTTGTATCCGTGCTGCCACAGGACATGTACTCAGTCTTCGCCACATTTAGTCTCAGACCACCGTTTTCAAGCGTGTCCTTCCAAATGTTGACTTTGCGCTCAAGATGGGCTTTGTTCTGATTAACGAGGGCGATGTCATCGGCATACATCATTAGCCATGGAGGCTGATCTTGGATGTTTGCCGTAACTACATCGAGCACTACGTTAAACAAGAACGGGCTAAGAGCCGAGCCTTGGTGAACGCCAACAGATATTGGGAAGCCATTCGATTCGCCAACAGCGGTCTGGACAGAGGACACGGAATCGCGGTACATGTCTCTGATAATGTCAATATAGGCCTCGTGCACAGAGTTAGAGGTGGTGATGCTCGACTGGTTGGGCCAGATGCTGGGTCTGCCCGAGTCGTTCCTGGCCCGGTCGGGCACAGAGGCCGGCGGCGTCATCCAAGGCACTGCCAGCGAGGCCACGCTTGTCGCTCTACTGGGGGCCAAGAATCGCACCATGTCACGCGTCAAGGAACAACATCCTGAATGGACTGATACCGAGATTCTGTCTAAACTTGTCGGCTATTGTAACAGTAAGTAGTCCATTGTAAATACTTTAAATCACCAGGGTGCCGTTTTCAACTACCAACCTATTTTTGTTGGGTCGTCCATTTTAGATTTTTACTAACCTGTCACAATTATAATTACCCCTTGGTTTAATTTTGGTCGCCTGACTACCTGTAAGAACTGTCAAAGATCTACGAGTTAAACTTACGGGGACCACGTGCTTTTGCGTAGGGGGCTCAAATCGCTACGTTACGTAACGAGATTAGCACTTAACAGTCAGTCTGAAAATTAATTACTACATTACTGTTTTCCTTCACAGAGCAAGCCCATTCGTCTGTGGAACGAGCTGGTCTGTTGGGCGGTGTGAAGCTACGCGCTTTACAGCCAGATGGAAAGCGGAGCCTTCGTGGTGATACTCTTAGGGATGCAATTGATGAAGACGTTCGCAACGGCCTTATTCCTTTCTATGTATGGTTTTATCTTTATTTTAAAACTAGTTGACCCACGCAACTTCGTTTGCGTCACAATTTTCATTACTTCTCTGCTTCTATTGGTCTTAACGTAATGATATATAGCCTATAGCCTTCCTCGATAAATGGGCTATCTAACACTGAAAGAATTTTTCAAATCTGACCAGTAGTTCCTGAGATTAGCGCGTTCAAGCAAACAAACAAACTCTTCAGCTTTATTAGTATAGATTCTGAAACAATAAGACTATAACAGTATTATACTCAAGTTATATCTACATCATTATTACAGGTTGTGGCTACTTTAGGTACAACATCCTCATGCGCGTTCGACGCCTTAGAAGAAATCGGTGATGTGTGCTCTGAGAAGAACATTTGGCTGCACGTGGACGCAGCCTACGCCGGCTCCGCATTCATCTGTCCGGAATACAGATACCTCATGAAGGGCGTTGATAAAGCGGATTCCTTCAACTTTAACCCGCACAAATGGTTGCTGGTTAACTTCGATTGCTCCGCCATGTGGCTTAAGGAACCGCGTTGGATTGTCGATGCTTTCAATGTTGACCCATTGTATTTGAAACACGACCAGCAGGGATCAGCCCCTGACTACCGTCACTGGCAAATACCATTAGGCCGTCGTTTCAGAGCGCTCAAGTTGTGGTTCGTCTTACGTTTGTACGGCGTTGAAAATCTCCAGAAACACATCAGAAAGCACATTGCATTGGCACATTTGTTTGAAAAACTGTGCAGCGCTGACGAAAGGTTCGAAATTTACGAAGAAGTCACAATGGGACTGGTCTGCTTCAGACTGAAAGGCGGTAACGAGCAGAACGAAGAATTGCTCAGGCGTATAAATGGTAGAGGCAAAATTCATTTAGTTCCATCTAAAATTGATGATACTTATTTCCTCAGGGTAGCAATTTGCTCACGCTACAGCGAAGAGAGTGATATTCATATATCTTGGGAGGAAGTAAAGGCTGCTGCTGATGAATTACTCAAAGGCCGTTAAAATATTTTGCGTTTAAACATTCAGCAATAATTGTGAATTTAATATAAGCGGTTGCTACTTAGGTGTTGCCAATAAATTAAATGATCGATTTCGGATGTTTGCAAAAAAAAAATGTAAGTACCCACGACTACCTGTCCGTCCACTGTATTCGAAGAGCCGGGGAGTGTTCCATGTGTTGTGCAACGTTTCGTATGGACGGACTCTGAAGGTTCTGATGAACCTGACCATTCTAAGTAAAAGAACAACAATCATTCGTTTCATACAACAAAAACTATAGTGAGCCAAACAACCATACCGACTATAATACCAATTAGACGAATTATCGTCGGTGTTTTGCTACAAGATGATGATCATTCTGAAAATCTAATGTTCTGGTTTATCAGCGCCTGAAGCTATTAACTGGGCACCCCTCACTTTAATAATAGTTACCTACTCAAAGAAGGGGTTTTTAATAAATACTTAAATACAGTCATGGAAATAAATTGTTTATCAATTTTTTGAATGTCGCTTGCACCTTGTACAAGACTTACGTCATAAAACGATAAAGTCTATTTGAAGATTATTCGGAGCTTAGTGAATTTGTAAAAGTTGTAAACAATTAATTCCCAGGTATATATATCTACCTACATAATATATAAGTATGTGGGGTATTTGAATGTTATTGAAAAAGCTATCTAAATTAAAAATTTAGACTATTGTATTAGAAAAGCACAGTATAACTATAATAACTGTGATAGAAATGTTTTTTATTAATTGCCGTATCAGACAATAAATCCGTAGAAAATGAATACCTATTTATTAAGTACGATTAGCAAAGAAAGTCGATTAATAAACCCTTCATTTTTTATAGGCAATATTTAAATCAATGAGAACAGATCTTGCTAAAGTTAAGGCGATATAAACTCTCAACTGATTATAAATATTTCGTGTCTTTTTTAGCGCACTTGAAATCAACAATATTATTCGATTTCTGTTGGTGACCGTACTTACCAACTCTTCGATAGGCCATATTTGTCGCGAATCGAGAATATAGACGCCTAGAACTTACTACTCACTTCATAGGTACGTAGATTGTCACATTTATATATAATTAGTTATTATTAGTATAAATTGTATCGATTGTTGCCTATCGATTTAGTGAGTTGTGATAATTTAATATAGGACCAAGTGTTGCCTGCTCTTATTTTGAAAATAATTGAAACTTTTCATTCTTTATCTTAATCACGATACGGCGACGTAAACGTATCTTTTGAATGAAATTATGTCGCCAGCAAGTGTATCTACCTACTAAGTATACTCAAAAATTGGTTTCTATGTATTTCTATGAAATACCTTTCGTAGCTAGTGAAACGACGTGTCGCCTGCCGCTATTTCATAGAAATACAAAGAAACCAGTCCGTCGATTCTGTAAACATGTCGAAGTGAAGCTTGGGTGCAGTGATCACGAAGTGAGAATGGGGTATTTTACTAAAAAATGACTTGGTAAAAATTTACCAAATTTACCAAGCCAGACGACCGCGACGTCTCGAGTGTCTTCAACTCGCTGTATCCTCTTAATTTTTTGTTTACGTGAAAAAAGAAAAAAATACGTGTCCAATTGAAAGTCGAGAACTAATTAGATTTTATTAGTAAAATACCCTATTGACACGTTATTCCCCCTTGAATACTTGGATTGACAGTGACAGCTGACTTCGTGATCACTTCACCCAAGCATTCACTTCGACATGTTTATATAATCACACTGCTGTAGGTAGGTATTGCTATTCTGTAACAACATTTTCGTGTCTCGACAGCAGAAGAGCAGAAGGTGAGGTATCAAATTCGTATTAAATAAGACTTATAATTGTAATAAAACTCACAAAGTGAGCGTTGTCTCTCAGGTGAAGCTCTTAGCTTGATATCGAAATAGTTACCCACTTACAGAATAGTACTCTGTACTGCGCGGCGACAGCCTGCTGCTGCCTGCAGTCGGCTACGAACTTGTACCTTAAGGTTTAACTCACCTTAACTTTTGGTTTTATTACCTAAATTTACCTACTCACCAGTTATTGCTTGTTGTCTTCTTAGAAGCGATTTTTATTTAATTCTCCAAATAAAAGTAGTGAGTACCCAATAATTATACTTTTGTTCGGCCAACGATACCTCGTTAGCCCACATTCCTAATAATTCTTAGAAATATTTAATTTGTAATTTAGGTACCTTTATACATATATGACTTGTCGATGTGTAAATTGTGTAATGTTTATCATACATGAGAGTACATACAATATGTGTCTATTTAAAATTTAGCTGTTTGTTATTTATTATATTTACTGCGTAATAAATGTTATCATAAGGCAATAAAGCAGATTATTATTTCGAACTGTTTTCAGAGTTTCGTACCTACCTCAAAAGGAAAAAATACGGTACCTTTACAGGATCACTTTGTTGCCTGTCCGTCTGTCTGTCAAGCAAGACCCTTTATCTCGGTAACGCGTGGAGGTATCGAGTTGAAATTAAAACCATTTTTTCACATCTTCAAGGGCCCTTAAAGCTGTGAATATAGCTTTACTAGCACTTCGCCCGCGACTTCGTTCGCGCGGATTTAGTTGCTACTCTAATGTGTAAATTACTTATTAATAGACTAAACGAAGAGCAGTTCGCTCAAACTGACACATTTTTCTTACTTAGAGTATTTTCATACTCGTCGTAGCTTTTAAACGAAAGGTTCGATTTGAATAATTTAAAGTGTAATTTACTTGTATATAACCAACCTTAATTATCAAACAATTTAAATGGATTTATTTCATAATACCCAGTGGCGTAGCGTGGACTAATATAGACGTGGACGTCATCGCTTGATCGTTCGAATGACTCGCGAGATGATATGATCTATAGTAATGAAGATAAAGTTTAAAATTATATGACACTGAAACCGCTCGCCGCTTCGCTGCCATCTCGGTGTGACTTGAGCCTAACGGCCCTAACGAACTCGACTGTGTTTGAAAATCGTGTGAGGGTCGTTCTCCAGCGCTGAATCTTAACACCGCAATTCAGAAAAACGCGTCATCAGTGCAACGCCATCTATCGACAAAGTCGTAAACTGACAAAATGTTTAGCAGCGAAAGACGTTAAATAAGAAGCCCGTATTAAACGATAAGGTATAAAAATGAGTTTTATTTTGCTACGTACAAAAGTTTCACAAATAAATCAAAAATGTGTTTTAGGGAAGGTAATATTCATGCTTTCGTGCATTTTATTTTTCTCAATAGATGGCGCTTTGCCTAATCAGAATACATTAGGAAGTTTCTTACTAAACTTAAAAAAATCAATATATTTTGATTTTGTGGATCGGTTGTTACGATAAATACCGTTATCGTATAAAAATGTTAACTTTTATTTTATCACGTATTAAAAGTTTGACACTATAACTCAACAATTTGTTTTGGTGTTTTATACATGCTTTCGTGCATTTTATCATTTTCAATAGATGGCGCTATGACTAATCAGAATACAATAGGAAGTTTCTTACTAAACTTAAAAATTCAATATCTTTTGATTTTGTGGGTCGATTTTGATGAAATAAACGCTAAATGTTACTCGGGTTATCACTTAATGTTTTTATTTAAGTACCCAATAAGTAGTAACCCAATCTGTGGTGTATGCGTGATGCTCCCTCTTATATAGATATCATATCAAAAATAGCATATTCGTGTTTTATATCTTTTTCCTAACTTTTATATGTAATTTTTATGCAAAATTTATTCAATGTACAGAGTTACAGACACGGTTAGTCTACGATTTTATTATATGTATAGAATAGAAGATTTAAAGTAGGATATGTACCTACAAATTTGTACGGAACCCTCGATGGGCGAGTCCAACTCGCACTTGCCCGGTTTTTTTTTTTTGTACGGGCTGAATCGTGTAGCTGCTGGCTGCACGATACTTTAAACATAAGAACGTGAGATATTGACAGAATACAGGCGAGGATATAATGACATCAAACTGAAAGCAGCGTTTAATCAGCAGCCTAAAACTAAGACTAATATTTTTTTTTTTTTTTTAGTGCGAAACAACCTTTTATCGACAAATGCTATTTTGGCTGAACGATTAATCGAATATTTATTAAGTGATGGACTGTTATTTTGAATGAGTTTTAGTTATTATTAGCTTCTGCCTGCGCCTTCGTCTCATACTCTCACTCTCGGAAATACTCTGGTATCATATCCTGGTAGTTTGTGTGTCTTTTCTGTTCGTACTTTCAGGCTCTGAATTACTTAGATGTATCCTGGTCTCCTGGCACTTGTGAGACTATCGCTTATAACTCCAGCCTAAAAAATACATACTCTTAGCCGCTTATCTTTAAGTTCAATCACTAATGGAAACCAGAAATATGTCGAAATATTTTCGGGGCTGGAATTGTTAGCGATTAAGATTTACAGGTATCAGGAGACCAAAAACATGATGAAGTATTTATGGGGCTGAAATTGTGAGCGCTAAAGATTCACAAGTAACAGGTAACCAGAAACATATCAAAGTATTTTTGGGATAGAATTGCGATCGCTAAAGATTTTTAGGAATCAGGAGACTTGAAACATGTTTTGGACTGGAGTAAAGTACGCTAAACATCTACAAGTAAGTACCAGGATACCAGAAACATTTCGACGTATTTCCGGCGCTGGAATTGTGAGCAGTTAGGATTAAAAAGTACCAGGAGAACAAAACATGCCGAAAGCGTTTCTAGGCTGACATTATGAGTGCTAAAGATTCACAAGTACCAGGAGATCAGAAACATATCGAATTATTTCCGGTGCTGCAATTGCGAGCGATGAAGTTTCACAAGTAAGTATTAGGTGTGCCAAGATACGACGAAGTATTGGTCTGGATTCATGAGCGATAAAGGTTCACAAGTACCAGGAGAGTAGAAACCTGTCGAAGTAAATCCGAGGCTGAATCGAGAGAGGTAAAAATTCCCAAGTAGGTTCTACGAAACCTGATACATCTCGGAGTATTTTCGGGGCTGGTGTTATGAGCGGTTAAGATTCACAGTATTTATTTACTAGGAGATCAGAAACATGTCTAAGTATTTTTGAGGCTGAGAATCGAAAACGATAAAGTTTCACAAGTACCAGGAGACCAGGAAACATCGAAGTAATTCAGGGACTGAAAGAACGAACAGTAAAGACTCACAACCGACCAGGATGCCAGAGTATTTCCGAAAAAGAGAATAGGAGACGAAGACGCAGGCAGAAGCTAGTAATACTCGCAACTAAAACTCATTCAAAAGAGCAGTCCATCACTTAATAATTATTCGATCAATCGTTCAGTCGAAGTAGCGTTTGTCGATAAAAGGTTGTTTCGCAATAAAGTCCATTCGAACAATCGTTCATTCGACTTTCCGTTCATCGAACAAATGACTATCGAAGTTAAGTTACGGACCCAAAGTAGATTCTTATGGAGAAGAACGGAAAAGAAACTCCCACTTTTCAAATAAAAGTTTAACTATATTTTGGTGTATAATTTGATAAGTCCCTAACTACTATGCTGAACTTGGGCTCTAGTGTTCGCAGCAATCCAGACCAAAACTGTAACTATAAGGGTGGAAAATATGACGAAACGTTTCGTGAAAACTACGCCTACGTGACCGCGTTAGGCAAAGTTTGGTCATCATAACACAACAAGCTACGGGTTACGTTACAGTTCATCAAAAGGCTTTGTACTTATTCAGTCCGCTAAACCGGTTATATTACCTCGACGGCACTTTGCAGCCCCAAATATTGTAACTGATTCCAGCGCTGAAATGGTTCAAAAACCTACATGCTCGACGTAGCTAAACCAGCCTTCATGTTCGTCTTGAAAAAGCTCTTTAAACGAAAATAAAGAAAAATATTCTCTTTTTTCGCTTCTGTCGCTCTATGATATTTTAAACGTCACCACTTTATGCGAAAGCTTTCAAAATTCGAGAGTGATATGTAATTTAAGAAGTTTTAGATGGCATTTATATCTGCAATATCATAATGAAATTATCACGTATGAAGCTTATATGGAATAGGGATATTTGGAATTATGTAAAGATTGTCAGGTGTAGGACAGGTATCGGTTCAAATAGGGCGTTGACAACTGGTCAGCGACAATTTGCCAGCGCTGTGAGCGCAGCGGGACAAGAACAATGTATTCTAGACTCGTGCAGCATCAATCCCAACTGTCAGGAACCCCGTGTCATCATTATAGGAGCCGGGATGGCAGGCCTGTCAGCAGCACACCGACTCTCACAGTGCGGTATAAATAATTTCCTGGTGCTAGAAGCTAAAGAAAGGTATGTTATAGATGTACCAACTTATGTACTTATTAGCTTTTCTAATGTAGTAGAATATGCCTAAGTAATGAGCGTTATCTGATAAAGAACGAATGAAATGGATATTCCTTCAGCATCAGCATGAGCTGAGACTAGCTATGAATGACCCGTCTCTCAGAATGTTTGGTTGGGTACCGGTATTCTCACTCTTGGGGTTTACCGTTAGGATTTTGAGGCAGCAGGTAACCACTTTGTTAAGCATCGTAGGTACCTACCGTAGAACCTGTTCATTAAGCAGAAAAATCCAATAAGGTTCAATTTAGTCTAATTATCGTTTTTGCAGACCTGGAGGACGAATTCATTCGTGTTGGCTTGGAGATGCGGTTATCGAAATGGGAGCTGAGTGGATTTTTGGTGCATGTTTACCAAACTCTGTATACACGCTAGCATCGCAAGATAGGCTTTTACAACAACCGCTACCTCGCTTAGATGCATCAAGAGGTCTATTTTGTACTAGTGAAGGACGAGCAGTTGACTTGCCAGTAACGATTACGGCATACCATACGTTTAGGCAAATAGAACAACAAGCAGCTAGTTTATTTCGACTCGGTGGGGAAAGGCAACATGGAACTCTATTAAATTTTATCGGTTTACGTATACAACAAGAATTACACAATTTTCCAGAAGATCAAAGGTATGACGCTGCACGAGTCATGTTTGGATTGACTAATATTTTAAGGAACAAGTGTGGTGATGATCTGTCCCTAGTCAGTGCCGATCAGTATGGCAGTTACATTGAGCTGCCTGGTGGCTGTGTTCGAGTTCCTTTAGGATATGTCGGAGTGATGGCACCATTACTGCGCGGTCTTCCAGAAAATTGTACACGCTATAATAAACCCGTGAGCTTAATTCGATGGGGGCAAGGCACAACTGGCGAAGGACGAGCTATGGTGAAATGTTGTGACGGCGAAGAGTTGTTCTCTGATTATGTCATAGTTACTGTGTCTCTTGGATGTCTCAAATGTCAAGCTGATAAATTATTTGCTCCACCACTGCCGTGCTGTAAATTAAATGCGATAGGTAATTTGGGTTTTGGTCTAAGTGATAAAATATTTCTAGAATATGCCGAACCTTTTTGGGTGTGCAATGAAGGTAACTTAAAACTCGCTTGGTCGGCAGAAGAATTACAATCCAGAAGTGATTGGACGCGGGGAGTGTGTGCAATAGATGAACTACCAGGCAGTAAACATGTATTGTGCGCTATCATATCAGGTCAGGAAGCGGCTGTCATGGAGTCAATGGCAGATAGCGACGTCGCTGAAGGACTCACCCAGATACTGCGCAGGTTTACTGGCAACCCTTGTCTTCCTTATCCACAAATGATGTTACGATCTCGATGGGCGTCTGATCCACATTTCTGTGGCGCGTATTCTTACATGAGTTGTTGTTCCACGGTGAGTCACCAATGCGAATTAGGAACGCCAGTGCCAGGTCCGTGTGATCCAATGCCACCCATCTTGCTATTTGCGGGTGAGGCAACAGTTCCCGGATATTTTGCCACAGCACACGGAGCGCGATTGAGTGGAATTCGAGAAGCTGAACGTATTATATTACTAACGAAAAAATTCGACGGTCCTCCAAAAAGTGCATAAAACCTTAATAATTTTAGGCCCTGAATTTCTATTGTTTTGTCTGTTTTTATGATGTTAATTTCGAAGACTCGTTTTATTAAATGAGATTGACGCCTGCTGAATTTGTTTTTGATTTAAATACTTATTTCTCAAACATGCTTGGAAATTTGAGCATTATTTTGACAACCTTCATAGAGATAAATCGGAATTGCTGTACTGGCCAAATACATGCAAGCGCGGCCGGCAAAAGTTGTATGGAAATCCAAGTCTCGTGGTTTAGCGGCCAAATAAATTACATATTATCGTCGTAGTAAACTCATATCTGTCGTGTAATTTAAAAATGGTACGATCTTTTACTCCGGGACATGGCAGCCAAGGAGGTAACTTAACAAAGGTTTTATTTAAATTTCGAACTGGCTTGCAAATAGAAAGCTGTTTATTGAAAAAAGAAACAGATGAACATTGTGTGTTTATTTGTTTCACGCGGGAAAAAATGTTGTTCGTCATTGATTTTGAAAAGTTATCTATTGTATTTTAATGAGAAAACTCTGTAGGTACTATACAAGCCTTGGCCACAACTAGGTAGGTAGGTATTGATGGACTTACGCATAGATATAAAATCCCTAGATAGACTGTATTAAACCGAAACTTACGAGCACGTTGGGTCTCCTTTTCTCAAAAGCAAAGTGTCATGTGCCTGAAAGAGAAAAGTATAGTGTCAAAAGTGCGTCGAAAACTATAAATGTCGCCAGTTTGACAATACAATTCTACTTATTGTTTTGTCCCTTGGAGAATGCAGAGGAGCACGAAGACAGGATTTCCCAAAATTCCTACGGAAATGGTAAAAAACGGGATACGCCCGTACGAAGTCGTGGGTAAAAGCTAGTTCTTATCCTTACTTTCTTACTAATATTACAAATGCGAAAGTAACTGTCTGTCTGTCACTCTGTCATCTGTCTCTTTCACGCCGAAACTACTGAACCGATTTAAATGAAATTTGGTACACAGATAGTCTGTCAGGTAGCATGAGAAAGAACATAGGCTCCTTTTTATCCCAGGAGTATGCTCTCTAGGGATCACGCGGTAGGGACTACCGGGGCAGCTAGTTTCTAATAATCAGTAGGCAACTCGGTAAGTTTTACAGAAACTGACATTGTTAGTTAAGTGTTTAAAATATTATTTTTTTTTAATAATCCATTTTGCGTAAGTGAATTCAGCAAAGCAGAGTTTGAACAATCGACCGATCTCATGCGAGATGAAAGATGCGATTTGGATTTTCGAATATGTGATGGCGGACTTAGTCGTAGAAAAGACACAAAGTTCTACAGAATTAGTACCTATTTAATCAGATTAGATAGTATAAAACACAAAATTACGGTTATATTAGACAATACAAACACATACACATACCCTTTTATTGAGTTTGATTATGATTTGCCATAAAACAGTTCTTAGGGTGTAAATGAATTTTACTTTTGACAAATAAAAAGTTTTTCACTTTGCAAACAGCGCACTATATTGAACCAAGAGGTCAACCTCATCATAACGAGATGATTCTCGATGAGACCTGGTGTGGGACAGGGTCCTCTCTTATCGCTCTTTTTGTAGGTTTCGAGCAAACTCTTCGTCAATGATCTGCGAAACTGCTTTTCTCCATTTATCTTCCACCTGGCGTTAATCCCGGCTATTGCCAGGGTCCCCTTCCTATTTAGCTTCCTCCACTTTGCCCGATCTTGAACATCCTTCTCAGTCAGGCCATTGGCTCTCATGTCGGACTTGACGACGTCCAGCCAGCGCTTGCGAGGGCGACCACGAGACCTAGCCCCAAGAACAGCCATATTCATGCAACTTCGACCAACGTACTCCATAGGGCGGCGCATGATGTGACCATACCATCGCAGACGACACTCTTGCAGTTTTTCCCCCACGTCACGGACACCAAGACTGCCTCGGATGAAAGAGTTGCGTATGCGATCGGATTGCGTTACGCCACTCATCCACCTCAGCATCTTCATCTCCGTGACGCGAAGATCCTGGGTGTGTCTGCTTAGTGCTGGCCAACACTCGCCACCGTACAGTGGGACAGGCCGTATGATGCATTTATATATCTGCCCATTGAGCTTCGGAGGCATGTTGCGATCGTATACAACGCCCGTTACCTCGTGCCACTTCGCCCAATCCGCGCCTATACGTGCTTGGACATCGTCGTCCACGTTGCCAGACTCGTGCAGCACGGATCCAAGGTACCTGAACGTATCGGACTTTCTGATCAGGTCCGAACCTATTCGGATGGTGTTTGAATCCGTGCTGCCACAGGACATGTACTCAGTCTTCGCCACATTTAGTCTCAGACCACCGTTTTCAAAAGTCCTTCCAAATGTTGACTTTGCGCTCAAGATGGGCTTTGTTCTGATTAACGAGGGCGATGTCATCGGCATACATCACTAGCCATAGAGGCTGATCTTGGATGTTTGCCGTAACTACATCGAGCACTACGTTAAACAAGAACGGGCTAAGAGCCGAGCCTTGGTGAACGCCAACAGATATTGGGAAGCCATTCGATTTGCCAACAGCAGTCTGGACAGAGGACACGGAATCGCGGTACATGTCTCTGATAATGGCAATATAGGCCTCGGGAACGCCCCTTAAGCGCAGTGCCCACCAGATGGACTGCCGAGGTATACAGTCGAAGACCTTCTGCAGGTCTAAAAAGGCCATATGCAAATCTCTCCTTCTCTCTCTGTAAGCGTCAGCCAGAGTCCGTAAGGCGAACACTGCGTCCATGGTGCTGTTACCCGCCCGGAAGCCATATTGACATTCAGAGACAGTGCACTCGCTACGGAGCCGTGTGTAAAAAGATCCGTCAGAAGGTCCACACCATGTGGGCCCATCGCCTTCCACACTTCAATTGGCACATTGTCAAGCCCGACCGCTTTCCGGTTCTTCATGAGGCGAAGAGCAATGTGGGTTT
The DNA here is from genome assembly GCA_950371165.1 of Lacanobia oleracea. NCBI lineage: Eukaryota > Metazoa > Arthropoda > Insecta > Lepidoptera > Noctuidae > Lacanobia > Lacanobia oleracea. The sequence goes on from OX493393.1 coordinate 10,997,387, forward strand.
CGTCGGGGGAAGATAAGAAAAATCAAGTAGTTATTTTTCATTTGTTCATTTTTTTTTCGACCCCCCAAAGTTTATGGCTGCGACCGCGCCTGGTGGGCCGACGCGAAACCGAGGCTCACATACGTAAGTCCATAGATATAGAATACCTAGATAGCTTCTAGGTATTCTATATCTTTTGTTGTATATAGGTAGCTATCTTGTACTCAGCATTTTTAATGGAAACATTTCATGTGACAAAAAGAGATAATAATAGCATTCCCGACCGTCTTGAAATGCTGCGCGCCACCAGCCAAGAATCGCCATTTTGTTTGTTAACCAGCTGGTTAACACATTAGTCTGCCAATTTTATCAAAAATACTGTCAAATTGTGAAAAATATTGTGGTTTGAGTGCGGTTTTCGTTTTGCCATGATCAATGGCATGTACTGTGTCCGGTTGCTCGAATAGAAATGGTGTTTTGAAAGAAAATATTGCAAAAGTATCGTTTCACCGGTAAGTAAATCTTATCATAACTGATTATTAAAACACATTTTGAGCAGAAAAGTCAATAAAATCAGATCAACATAAAGACACAACTGCTTCTACATTATTGTCAGTTTCCAATTTAGAAATAAATATAAAAACAAAAAAATATTGAACCGTTTTGACAATCAAGTACTTCATAAGGATGTGGCTTCTTAGATGTTTTATCGATAGAGTAAAAGTATAATCACATACATATTCTAGTTCGTTTATAATACGTAGGTACAATGCAATAAAACCTTTTGGAAATTCAATCCGAATAATTCGTACTGATTGCGCCATGCTGAACGTAGTAATTGGACTCAGCTTTGGTCTCAGTGATAAAAGTTTACAGAATATTATAGCATGCCAAAAGAAGGAATTAACGAAAAATCCTACTTTTCCCAAATCAATATTTCATCGTATTTGTCCATAACCTTTTACTTAAGTACCTACTACTATTATTATTTATTACTAGGTACTAAATTATTATAATGATGTATTCTTTGTTATTTTTACAGGTTTCCTGCAGATAATGAGTTTAAAAGTAAATGGATAAAAATTTTAGAAAAGACGATAATTGGAGGCCTACACAGTAAACAAGGATATGTTCTGAACACTTTGAAGAATCTTGCTTTCGAGAAGAATATGAACGTAGAGTACCTATAACATTCGCACGCAGTGCCAATAAAATTTCCAAAACAGCCAGCATCTTGCCAACCAGTAAGTATACATTCAGTCAAAAAAGTATCGGGAATGGATGATTTGTTTATGGTTCCAAATTCAAATTTTAGTTTTTTTGTAGTTGTTAGATTGGCACAACTGTTTTCCATTTTGGCGCGGAGTTTTAGTTGCATCTGTTATTTATATTAAATACAGTGCTTGTTTTAGTATTATCATATATAGTGTGTATTGCGAATTTCATAATGGACAAAAATATCGAACAAAGAGTTTGTCTTAAATTTTGCATCGTCAATGGAATTTCGTGTTCGGAGTCACTGAAAATGTTACAGAAGGCTTACGGTGAATCGACTTTATCAAAAACTCGTGCTTATGAGTGGTTCAAAGCGTTCAAAAGCGGTCGAGATGTGATGGAAGATTTGCCTCGCTCTGGTAGGCCGTCAACGTCTGCAACTGAAGTTAACATCGCAAAAGTGAAGGAAATAGTGACTGAAAATCCCCATTCAACTCTGAGAGAGATAGCCGCCGAACTTTCTGTATCTCACGAGTCGATCCGTACTATTTTAACTAATCATTTGGGTATGAAACATGTTGCTGCTCGGCTAGTCCCAAAAGATCTGAATTTTCTCCAAAAACTCAATCGCATGAAAGTCGCTGACGACATGCTAGAACGAGTCAGTTCGGACCCAACATTCATGAAACGCATTGTTACTGGTGACGAGACGTGGGTTTACGAGTTTGACATGCAAACTAGTCAACAAGCTTCGGAGTGGCGCCTTCCAACTGAACCGAAACCGAAAAAACCACGCCAAAGTCGATCAAAAGTCAAAGTCATGTTGACTGTTTTCTTTGACTATCGCGGTGTTGTGCACTCTGAATTCTTACCGGAAGGTCTAACGGTAAATAAAGAATATTATTTGAGCGTTATGCGGCGTTTAAGAGAGCAAATTCGACGAAAAAGGCCAGATTTGTGGAAAGAAAATTCTTGGATTTTGCACCACGACAATGCGCCTTCGCACAAGGCTATTATTGTGAACGAATTTTTAACCAAACACTCAACAAATACCATCCAGCAACCACCATATTCACCAGATATGGCTCCTACTGACTTTTTTCTTTTTCCTAAACTCAAATTACCACTTTGTGGCACCCGTTTTCAATCGATAGAAGACATAAAGGAGAATTCGCGGCGAGAACTGAACTCAATTCCGGAAGCAGCGTTTAAAAAATGTTTTGATGAATGGATTATTCGTTAGCGCAAGTGTATCGTTTCTAAAGGAGCATACTTTGAAGGTGATAAAATAAATTTGGATGAATAACAGACATTTTGTGTATTATTGATCTTTTCCCGGTACTTTCTTGACAGAGTAGTATTAACCCAAAGTTAGATTTTTTTTTATCACCCATCCATAAGTTTTTCTGTCGATTTAAGGGAAGATAAACTGGAGAGCCAATAATGATAGGGCGAGCGTAGCGAGCCCGAAAAGAATTAGTTACTTGACTCAGAAACGCTCATTTTCTTTTATCTTATATCCTATCTTAGCTGGGCTTAACCCAGTTGTATTTGTCCCTTGGTGCCTATTGGCCTAGTTCTATTCTGTCTCCTGCTTGATACGGAGGGAAGTGGAAATTATATTTTTGTGTTTTTTTCCTACTCCTCCGCTGTACTTTTCTAATTAGTTAATTTCGTTGCAGGATCCAAGACAGTTGAATCGTTTCTCCGGGACTCGTCGGGTTTCATTGGCTCGGCGTTTTTCTGGTGGTTGCCACTGTTGATTCTGGCTTTCAGGAGTTGCAGTGGTTGGGAATGTGTGGCGGGCATGTCCCAAAAAAAAAAAATCTTATCTTATCTATACTTATATACTTATCCAAACTAATATATAAAGCTGAAGAGTTTCTTTGTTTGTTTATTTGAACGCGCTAATCTCAGGAACCGATGGTCCGATTTGAAAAATAGTTTCAGTGTTAGATAGCCCATTTATCGAGGAAGGCTATATACCATCACGCTAAGACTAATAGGAGCGGAGCAGTAATGAAAATTGTGACGCAGACGTAGTTGCGCGGGTCAACTAGTATACTAATATATAAAGTTGAAGAGTATGTTTGTTTGTTTACTTGAACGCGCTAATCTCCGGAACTACTGGTCTAATTTGAGAAATTCTTTCACTATTAGACAGCCCATTTATCGAGAAAAGCTCTAGGCTATATATCATCACTCTAAGGCCAATAGTAGCGGAGCAGTAATGAAAATTGTGACGCAGCCGAAGTTGCGCGAGTCAACTAGTCTATAATTCACATGGTTTATATGTCAACTGAAGTCAAAACCAGACAGCCGAGAATGCTAGTGCGAGCGAAGCGAGCCCGAAAAATGTTAGTTTCTTAATACAGATGTAGCGGCATCAAGACCGCCACAAGAAAAACCTACGGAGCAAATCTACATCGCAACAAAAAAGAACCGCGACGCCATCTATCTGACTAGCAGCGAACTACAACGTTGAAATCCTGCATCGCGCAAGCAGAGTTTACCGTGCGATTTGAACATATACATCAGCCCGAATATCAACTATCGGGCAGTAGCCCGCCAGGCACAACAGCCGCCTGGTCGGAGGATCCTCCTTTTCAAATGAGGTATGCAGGACTTTACTCTCTGTTCCGCATCCCCCCAAACTGGTGACCCTCGACATTGAACGTCAGCGCAGCCTTCGTGCAACTACTTCAGCGTGACGTCATCATCACTTCTCCTCATCGTGACCTCAAGCTCTCGAGCAGCGAGTCATACAGCCAGCCAGTACCCACGGCTTCTACGGATATCCTGACCACCAGCATGCAGCAGCCGCGCATTCCTGTTCAGCATCCTCAGCCTCTATCTTCACCCCGACTCACTGGGGCATCGCATACAGTTCCGACTCACTGTGAACTCTGCGACTACCGGTTCCGACTCACTGGAGCCAACAGCAGCACCACTCCGACTCACTGGAGCCAACAGCAGCACCACTCCGACTCACTGGAGCCTGCAGCATCATCCCGACTCACTGGGATCCCATCACCCCGACTCACTGGGGCATCGCATATAGTTCCGACTCACCGTGAACTCTGCGACATCCGGTTCCGACTCACTGGAGCCTGCAGCATCATCCCGACTCACTGGGATATCTCATCACCCCGACTCACTGGGGCACCGCATATAGTTCCGACTCACCGAGAACTCTGCGACATCCGGTTCCGACTCACTGGAGCCTGCAGCATCATCCCGACTCACTGGGATATCTCATCACCCCGACTCACTGGGGCACCGCATATAGTTCCGACTCACCGAGAACTCTGCGACTTCCGGTTCCGACTCACTGGAACCAACCTTCCACTGGCCTGGCAAGCATCTCAAGATGCATGGACGACTCATCCACTATCGACCTCCGGTCTCCGGAGGGGAGTGATGTAGCGGCATCAAGACCGCCACAAGAAAAACCTACGGAGCAAATCTACATCGCAACAAAAAAGAACCGCGACGCCATCTATCTGACTAGCAGCGAACTACAACGTTGAAATCCTGCATCGCGCAAGCAGAGTTTACCGTGCGATTTGAACATATACATTAGCCCGAATATCAACTATCGGGCAGTAGCCCGCCAGGCACAACAGCCGCCTGGTTGGAGGATCCTCCTTTTCAAATGAGGTATGCGGGACTTTACTCTCTGTACCGCATACCTCCCAAACAGAAATGTAAATTTTCTTGTTATATTACATCCATAAACATGTTTTTATGTTAATTTAAGCAAAAACTGGACAGGTAAATATGCTCGGATGAGCGAAGCGAGCCCGAAAAATTTTTGTTCTTTCCTTACATCCAAACACGTTTTTATGTCAACTTGAGTGCCCGTGAAATATTAAATTCCTTGACTCAGAAACACTAATTTGCTTGTTACTGTAAAGATGTTTTTTGGACGATTTAAGTGTAAACTGGACAGCTAAGAATGGTAGACTGGGCGAAGCGGGTCTGAAAAAATAAAAAGTTTAAAGTCGCGGATAACGCTATATTTTCTTTATATACAGGCAAATGTTTCTTTGAAAAATAAGGAAGTTACAGCGAGTGAAGTGAACTCAAAAATTTTAGCATCCCGCCTCGAAATATAGGTATATGGTGAAGATAGAAGGTTACATTGTTTATTTATTATTCAGACAATCATTGAAGTTGACTTCTCGGATAAGTATTGCACCAAATAAGTAAGATCCTCTGTTTACTATCGATACAGACATAAAGGTAATGTGTTCGATTTATGTATAACTAAGAACGCAAGAGCGAGCGCAGCGAGCTCGAAATTTTCAGTACCCCACCGCAGTTAATTTTAGTTAAAATGATCGGGATTTGTCTAATTTCAGAAGGTTTGTCAATTGCATGAGTAAGGTTTTAGGGGTTTCATGACCCCCACGACCCATTCGGACCGGGCCTGCGGCCCACATTTACACGTTCATCCATCAATGACTCATTTGCTGGCCGTTGCAATAATGTACCTACTATTCCCGACCGGCCCGGTGTCGGACCACACGCAGTGATGGTTTACGTAGTTGCACCGTTTGTACGTCACAATTCCGACTTAGATTGTGCTTTTGTTTGGTTCTATGAACATATTAATTGAGTTCACGGTTTAACAGTTAATACTTTTTCTAATTAAAGAATAGCTAGCCACTAACCAGATAAATTACCTGCTAATCGCAAGTTTGACACCCTGTAACGTTCACTACTACGGAGACTACCACTTTAGAATGCTCTGTTCACACAATGTAATGGAAATATTCGCAACTTACTTACTTTACTTTCTTACAGCACTAAGAAAAAACAAACCTCTTAAATGGTGGAGTGTTTACCGAGAGGAATTTAAGATATTATCACCGATAGCACGAAGATCCACTCCACCAAGCATTGTTACTAGCGAACAATTATTTAGTAGCGCGGGTTTAATTTACGAAACACTACGTAACCGCCTTGAATCAGAAAAGGGGGCAATAATACTTTTTATTAAGGTGGATGTTCGAAAGAATGATTATTTCTGAAATATTCATTCTTTTGAACTACATGAACTTAGGAGGCTATATTGATGATTAAAATGGTTATAATTCTTTAGATAAATACGCGTTACGGTCGCAGATCGCATTTGGTCCACATACAGCTTCACACTGACCGGCAAATTGCAAAAAACATAAAAATATTTGAATTTCGCGGGCCACCCTGGAGCATCCACCTTAAGTAAAATGCTCCTATTTTTAACTTTACTTACCAAAATGCAAAAAGATAAGTGAAGTTAAAAAAATAGGAGCATTATAGCGCTACCCCAATCAGCCACTCCCCGCACCTCTAGGACGCGTCGTCTACCGGCTCGGTTACGCGACTAGATACGGTTGGGCGCTACACTAGCCGATACAGTGCTCGCGTATCCGTGTTCCGGCCGCCATGTTGTAGTAGTCAGTCACCGTCTCTCGCGAACCGCGCACGCGCTCGACTCCGGCGCCTCGTGAGACGGCTTTTTGTAAAATCACACTAAAGTCCTTTATGTTTTTTAATCCGCTCTGTTCTGATAAAAATAGACTATTAAACAGTTTTACACGCGATAGTTGGTGTTTTCTTTGAGTGTAAAGCAACCCCGACTATAGCATTAACTTAATACTAATTTTCATTACCTAATAAAATTGTTATAATACTTACTTTATCATTGTTTTAATTCTTCATTCATACTATGTTTATATAAGATCTTAAACATCCGCATTCACATCCGCGGATGTGAAAATATCGGCATCCGCATCATCCCATTCACACGGTATACGGTTTTGCTTTTCTAAAAAAAAAACCGAATGGTGTGTCACCGTGGGAATAAGCAATACGGTTTTTTGCAGGAAAGTGCTCTGACACTACCAACCCCTTGACTTCGAGTGCAAAAACAGTTAATTTTTTAAATCTGCTTATACCTATCTCGAAAACGGTGTGTCTGTGTATCCTATCGCAAAAAAATTAAAAATCTTTATAATTAAAATTAAAATACCCTGCCAAAACGTAATTCTGAACAGTAGTTTGCAGGTAATAATCAATTATGAAAAATTTCACTGATTTTTTAACCGACTTCCCAAAAAGGAGGAGGTTCTCAATTCGGCCGGTATGTTTTTTTTCTTCTATGTATGTATATCGATTACGCCGCGGTTAAAGGACCGATTCGCGTGATTCTTTTTTTGTTCGACGCGAAATAGCTGCCAGGTGGTCCCATAAAAATTTCTTTCAGTTTGGTCTAGTAGTTTTTATTTTATAAGCATTATTGTTATTTTTTTAGTGGTTCTTAACATAACATTGCGCCGGTACCACTAAAAAGTGAAAAATAAAAACTTTTTTACAAAAAATACAACCGACTTCCAAAAACAAAACACTACAAGGTACAAAATAACTTCGGAAGAAAGAAAAAACAATTTCGGAAGTAAGTGTCAAAAAACGAAAAAATAACCAAAAACACCGACTTCAGAAATTAAAGTTTTTTTGTTTCTAGCATTCGGTAAAGAACCGAATTAAATCTGCGATTGAAGAAGCGATGTCCAAAAGAAACCCGCAAAATAATTTAACAAAACATTTACTTTGGGAGAACAACAAAAAAATTAAACTATGAGCAACCCAAGACCCAAACAAGAAAATGTCATTGCTGAAATGATTCTGGGTTCGTTAGACTATATAATAATTTGGTTATTGAAGATTATACTATACTAGCGACGTCCCGGCTTCGCTCGGGTGCAAATTATATACTCAAACCTTCCTCGAAAATCACTCTATCTATTAAAAAAAACCTGCTTCAAAATCCGTTGCGTAACTTTTAAGATCCAAGCATAAGTAAATAGGGACAGACAGACAGCAGAAGCGACTTTGTTTTACTATGTAGTGATTTTTTTAGACTGAGCGGCATTACCCAAAGTCAGAGGCCATAGTGCTTAAACCTATTTTTTTAATACTAATATAAGTAATAAGTCAAAGATAAATACGAGTAGGTCTTGTGTTAAAATGTTGATTACTGAATAGGTAGTTAAAAAACTTGTTAGTTTCTAAAATTTTTAAGTACCTAACATTAGTATTTTCAATCAATCAATTTAATAATTCAGACAAATAGTCCATTTGTTAGGCACAAAAATATCTTACAAACTATGTTATTAAAACACATTACAAAAAATAACATAAAAGTTGCCATCCCCCCTCTTTACCCTACCTATACTTTGAACAAACATACTTACCTAAGTAGTTAAGTACCTACGTATTCCTGCTAGCAGGGGAGGCCTGGCCTGGAACGGCCGGGCTGGCTCCCCACAATCCCGAGGTCATAATATAATGATAGATAAGATCATGATCATCTGCCTAGCCTTTTTCCCAACTATATTAGGGTCGGCTTCCAGTCAAACCGGATTTAGCTGAATACCAGTATTTTACGTGGAGCGGCTGCCTACCAGACCTCCACAACCCATTAACTGGGCAACACGGTACTTCTTGGCAAGACTGGAGTCAGATTTACTGGCTTCTGAAAATCCGTAACGACTGCCAAAGATCTACAAATGACAGCCGGTACCAACGGCTTAACGTGCTTACCGAGGCACGGAGGAAACTCGGTATGCTGAGATGGTCACCCATCAGACCAACCTCGGCAAGCGTCGCTTAACCTTAAAGGTCGACCCGTGCGACTGTTATTATTTAGCCACGAGCTCCTCATAAAGATAGATAAGATAATATAAAAAAATACTGCATTATACGAATGGTTAATAAAATTATACCTACTTATTATTTGTGGGGTTGCCTCTTTTTTGTGAGAAATTAAATGTTTGCACCAACTTCGAAAAATGCCTATTAGGTAGGTATAGGTGTACCTACCTAATAGGTATTTTTTGATTTTCTAAAAAATACTTCACCCATAGGTAGGTACCTACACCTCGTACCTAAATATTTTCATATATTTTCTTTACACGGCCACCTTATTCTATGAACAGCCTAAGCATATTCTAGCCCGTTCATTAAACGTTGTAGGTATTGGACGCATTGGCTGGATGACATTTAGGCCGCTGATAAAACGGCACCAATCAATGGAAAGGCTAGGCAGTCAATTAGTTGCTGATATACCCAGTTGGCTGCGTCATAATATACCTTTTTTTTTAAGGATTAGAAAACATCAAATGACTCTTCCCATTTTGGGTGAAGCGGAAGGGAAAGTCACTCTTACTGACTAAAACCCATCCGTGTTCCCCCTAGTGCCCTTTGCGTTCCAGGGTACGGTCAAAAACAATAAACAATATTTATTTGTTCAAGACTTAAACCTAATTACAATTATTGTACCTAACGGTGCCCCTTTCGAACGAATGTCCGCAGCCCCAGCAGGCACTGGCCCTAGCGGACCCCGTCCTTTATGCTGACAGCTCTTTGAGGCGCGCGTGGAACACAGCGCGCCGTCGACCCGGGTCTGGTTCTGATCAGACGACAAGCCACCCAATACTCGCCTACGGCGGCCGAGAATCGCCCTGCGACTCCCGACGCCCGGGGCGTCTTCTTCTGATGCGGCGGCTGGGGCGTGAGGTTTCCCTCTCTCTCACACGTTCGGCTTCCTCCTTTGCTAGCATTACTCCTTTGCAGAAAGAGGTGACCGCTTCCCATGTCCCATGTCACTCCGGACCATGGCTTGAACCAGGGCCGCACGAGAGAGATCGCCGCCGCCGATCGCCTCGACGAGAACACGGCGGTGCTCCACCCAAGCAGGCCAGACCTCAACCGTATGCTCCACCGTGTTCTCCGGGCGATCCTCGCAGTGTTGACACCCGGGGCGTCATATATACCTACAACAATTAGCACTTTGCCCGAGACTTCGTTCGCTTGGATTTCGTTTTCCTCCTGCTTGAAAGATTACCTCCGGCGAAAAAAAACTTAATCAATAAACTTCTTATTTGCACGCTTAGAATAATAACTAATGCAAAATGCGTTATTATTGTAAGATATTGCACGTTTATTTCTTACAGACGTCATGGGCGTAAAGGGAATGAAAGCGAGGATATCTTGACAGTTTAAAGCCTCCACTACACTACTCTCGAAGTTGATCGAAGTTGAGCGTAATACGATAATGTAGAGACTTCGCTTCGCCTCGTGCAACTTTGCCTCGCCTCGGGCGACTTCCAGTCGATGTCGGTTTTTGCGCACGAGTGACTCGAAGCGTCTTACTATACTACTCGGCTCACTTCAGTTCGCGTCGAGTCGTAATAAATACCCACGTATTTATAGTACACGAGAGTAAAAATTGCAACGGCAGCTGCCACTTGAACGTTATCCATGATGCCTATCGTGCGGGCGCCGGGCGACGAAGCTCCTCGCGGGGTTGCACGAGTGTGTAGTCACGTACTTCGGACTACGGTCAACTTCGTAGAAGTATCTTCGCGTGTAGTGTAGTGGAGGCTTAATATAGTACATCACTGAATAACATAGGTTATTCAGTAATAACATAGGTTATTCAGTAATAATAATAACATAGATTATTCAGTAATAACATAGCTGTCTACTGGTAAAAGAATTTTAATAAAAAGCGATGTATTTGTTTTTGTGCCTATTTGGTACATAAATACATTTTTTAGTTCCGTACCTCAAAAGGAAAAAACGGAACCCTTTTAAGATTACTTTGTTGTCCGTCCGTCTATCTGTCAGACCCTTTATCTCGGGAACGCGTAGAGGTATCAAGTTGGAATTTAAACCATATAGTCAGGTCTACGGTCCCTTGAAGCTGTGAAAAAATCGTAGTTACAAGTAAACATAAAGGCATAATAGTAAATAAGATACGGCCGTTTATGCCGCAAAAAACGAATATTTCGGCACTCTCAAAGGAATCAAAATTCATAGGGTATTTCCCGTTGACCTAGAACCGTATACCGTATAATACTACAGGTACAGGGAAAAGTCTAAAAACTATACATTTGTAATTAAATCATGAAAACATATAGTCTTACATACATCTATTGAGAAAAAATAAAATGCACGAAAGCATGAAAATAACACGTTTTCAAAGTGTATTCTCACATCAAAAATGTGCTGGATGACAACCAGCTCGGCTTTCGCCCCAAGAAATCGACACTGCCTAGTCTTGTTTCTTATGTATCAACTGCATTGGATGACGGTATCATCTGGATGAATGAAGTTAATGCAATATACACGGACTTTAAAAAGGCCTTCGATTTATTAGATCACTACTTACTAATCAATAAATTGGAGAGTATGGGGGTTCATGGGTCGGTCGTTACTGCGTTGGTGCGAGTCGTACTTGAACCGCTCACAACTGGTGCACTTCAAGGGGTTTAAATCAAAGCAGTGTTACATACCATCAGGGGTACCACAGGGGTCACACTTGGGGCCCTTATTTTTCTTGGGTTTCATAAATGATTTGGCTCACGATTTTAAACAGCGCAGCGTTGTAATTCGTTAAGAGGTATAGGTTCGGTTTCTAAAAGGTCTTTACGGTCCAAATTCGTTAAATCTCTGATTTGTTTTGGTTCGTTAAACGTGCAAGACAGTTCTACGATAAATTCGTAAAACTGTCTTGAACTAATTTAGTAGTTGCGAAGTACTGGACGGTTCGACTTGCGGATCAGGTCTGTCGGATTCCGTAACAAAGGTAGCCGACCGATTACCGTTATTTTTAGCTCGGAAAAACCTGCGAGACTTGATTCCTAAACTATTGTAAGCCGTACCTTCAAATTTGTACGGAACCCTTACTGCGCGATTCCGACTCGCTCTTGACCGGTTTTTTTTTTCTCTTTATAATATCTGTGTGGCTTGAGTACATGTAGACGTTTTGATAGTGTATAGTTGTAGATTGGAGGGTATGTATGTTAATTGATTAATTAAACTTCATTACATAGTTACATTACTATCAATTTATTTTAATTAGTTAGGCCTCATTTACCTTAAATATGTTACATATGTTATATATGTGTTAAATATGTTTACTTCATAATATTGACCATCCCTAAACAATAAATACTTTAAACAATTAATGTTAACTAATAATGTTTAGCATGAATGAGGTAATATTAATTTATAAGGTAGTGATTTATGACATCTTTACAAACAAAACTTTAAGCCACCTAGAAAACTACCTCCATTTCCTGCACTAAATGAAAGGTCATCGAATTCAAAGGACACTTTGTGCCCAGTATAATGTCTGTGTCTAAATTCTACAACATATGAATATGAGTGAAGCCTATTACAAGGCCACACAAAACTGATTTTATACCATTCATCTTTCTTTATAAAGCAAGGTTCTGTGAGCTCTATATCAACCATTGAATCATATTCAACAGTTTTTATGAAGTTGGTCATTTTAAAATCACTATTGTCTGATTCACACTGTACAGAGACAGACATCTGCTCCGAGTAAACTTTAGCTGTATTATTGCGGAAGTGTACAGCCGGTGCCATCCTGGTTGGTACACAAAGTGAATTGATAAATATTGACTTGTTAACTTTTATTCGAGAATGTATGATGTAATTATTTGAATCTATAACTATTGGAGCCATAGATCTGATAGGGCTCCTATAACATAGATGCCATTGTAGTTTTAGTAAATTTCTGGGCAAATCAGTCAAGCCAATTGACCCAATCATTTCCTTTTCATCCATATTTGAACTTCTTATAACTTTTTTTATAGCCTCAAATTCATATGGCAGTAGAAGATTGCTCATATCAGTTACAATTTCCTCAAGTTCATTGACAGACAGTGTCAAAAACCTCAACAATTGTAATAAACCATAATTTTTCAGTACATCACGTCTATTTTCAAATGTATCTAAAATATTGTTCTGTTTGCAGCAATACGTAGACCACTCAAACACATGTTTGATTAGATCCTTTTCTGATATATTCATTTGGTCACTCTCAAGGAAAGGTTTCAAACTAGAAAAGGTAATCAGGTTTTTTTTCTCTTGTAATAAATAATTGGCATGTTGGCAGAATAACTTTAGTGAGAAGGAGATAAGTTGTTTGTCTTGCATGTAGTCTGGGTAATTTAGAACCTCTACCACATTATCAACACTTATATTAGCTAAAATATATGCAACACACATCTCAGTCAGGTGTTCCAGCATGTACTTTCTTGAGGCATATAATAATTCAAAGCCTTGATCTATAGTACTAATTTCGACAGTATCAGTATAAATGTAGTTAAGTATCAATTGAAAAATATCAGGTTGTATGTCTGTTATCATAATATCATCATCAGATGATAGCGGACCATAGAACATAGCTTCAAATACAGGACTACTAATGCCCAGGATCAATTTATGTGCTTTGATCTTTGTTCCTGCGACAGAGAAACTACAGTCACTCCATTCATATGATACCAACAGCTTCTTAACACGGTCATACAAACTTGTTTGGTTATAAGTTGATTGGTCAGCCTTCAGGTAACCCATCTGCAAAAAAATAAAAGGCTCTTATAATGGCTTTGGGTTTTTGCTACACATAGGCTACATACTTTAGTTTTTTATTTCTTAGTTTGATCAATCACTTACAGAACAGGTTTTCTAGTAATATCTAAGATCATACTTAGTTTAGGAACTACTAAAATTCATAGTTGACTCAGTGATCTCTATAAAATTTAAGACATGAAAAAATCACACATTTCTGAAGAACATAAATCCAGGCCGTGCAACGAAATAGGTAAATATCTAGGGTCAAAGACCTAATTTTTACAGGGTACAGTTATGTGGGACCAGTTTGGGCACTTTTAAATGTTTCTTTAGGAGTCGACGTCTTGACGCTTTTAGTGAATGCCAGATCGTAATTATATAAAAATGATAGCATACCTTAATTCAGCAGTTTTATTTTCAAATCCAGCGTTTTAACCTTGAACTTGTCGAACTTGAGATGATCACGCGACTGGTAGGGATGCGATTGATGCAAAACAAACTTTGCTATTACGTACTCAATATTATCCTCAAAAGAAACGACAACGGAATTATTTTGAGCGTCGATGCTTCTGAGTACTAATACTAATTAATTGATGCTAATTGGCAACAATCGTAGTATATGGTCATTGACAAGTTAGTAGATACAACAAAATGTTTGCAAACAAAGTATAGTTTGACTTTGACGCTTGCCTTTGACAGTAGCGAGCAATAGCCGCAGCCGGGCTGCACCATAGATATATCTATGGGCTGCACTTCTTAGTCGTAGGCTTGGGCAAGATATATCGAAATATCAAAAATTTTCCATAAAATTATTGTCTTTTACCGTCGATATTTTTAATTCTGAAATATCGATTTTAATTTTAGAGTATCGAACTCTTATCAAATTCCATGTAAATATATTTAACGCAAGTCTGGTTTCGAATTATAACTAGCTCGAGTGCTGCCCGTTACGTACGGGATGACCGTAGAGGTCAACCCGTACGAATTATTCCACATGATCTGTTGACAATATTGTTTCAAATATTAGCTTTATTTTCGGGTTGGCTCGGTGCGAACACTATCATGAAGAAAACAAAACTATATTGTTATCTTTGTCTAGTATTGACACCGCACACTATCACCTTCTCATATTCGTAGTTGTACTGTATGTATGACGGGTAGATGTTTGCGTCAAAATCACTCGTACACGTCATGTATGTTTGCTAGCAGTACCGTGCAGAAGAATACGTTCGTTGACGTGTAATAGGATTTTTGACCCCGGACTGTACCTAACATAGTTTTTAGGGTTCCGTACCCAAAGGGTAACCAACGGAACCTTACTACATACTAAGCGTCCGCTGTCCGTCCGTCTGTCTGTCAGCGGGCTGTATCTCAAGAACCGTAAATGGTATAGAGATAAAATTTTCACAGATAGTGTATTTCTATTGCTGCTATAACAGCAATTAATAAAAGATAAGGTATATAGTACGGAACCCTTTGAGTGCGAGTCCGACTCGCACTTGGCGGGTTTTAAGTCTTACTACTAACAATATTATGGACTAAGTATGTCTGAAATAAAAAGATTTTTATTTATTTTATATATTGGTGTACCCGACAGAACCCAGTAAAAAGCATAGAAAGATACTACTGTTCTTGCATCCATGGCCACCGCACAGTTGGAAACTGCGCACATATAGCCAGCATGGTTTATTTTTAGGGTTCCGTACAAAAAACGGAACTCCTTATAGGATCACTCGGGGGTCTGTCTGTCTGCCTGTCCATCTGTCACAGCCAGTTTTCTCCGGATCCACTGGACCGATTCTGTTGAAATTTGGTACACATCCTCTGTGACCCAAACACGGAAGCGTTACGAAAGTTTTTAAATTTTTAGTATGGGGATCACTTTTGGGGGTCAAACTGATATTTTTCAAAAGTTTTTTGAAAAATATCGTGTGACATATCAAATGAAAGGGCTTACTGTGAGGGTTTTAATTATATTTACTCATAATTTAAAATTAATTGTTTTGAAGTTACTCAAGAAATTAGACGAAAAAAGACCATTCCCCCCTTACCTCCAAAACTACTGACCCCAAAATTTGAAAAAAAAAAATGGAGATAATAGTTCTTTGATTACAGAAAAATCTATAAGAATTCTATACTGATAAAATGATATGGTAAAAAACCCACACTATAGTAATCTATAGATATTTATTATACATACACCATATTTTATCTTTGCACATTGTGGGTAGGTATGAGTCTATGTCTATGGTTATTATAATGTACTCTGTGGTTATTAGTATTTTAAAAATATAAAAATGTACTCTGTGGTATTCTGTGCTCATAGAGGAGAGTAATATATCTGTGTCTGTGCTGATAATATATAATCTGTAGTGCCGACGACTGATTGATTTTATTTTACATACATGACATTGGGCTTCATGCTTCATGTTCGCGCGCCGGTGATGAAAGTGTTAAAATGTATTTGAAACGTTTCATTTAGTTCCTTTCGTTATTTATGTGTTTTCCAGTTTTTACAATGGGTTCGGCAAATGAGAATGCAGTGTTGGATTTTGATTTAGATTTTTTAAATGAACCTGAACCCACTGCGGTGAGTGTTTTAGGTTATAAATATATATTTGAATATCAAGAATGTTTTGCTATGCTTATTTCTTTTCCATATTACATTAAAAATAAGTTTACCAGATTATTGACAACTCAAACTATCTACACATCTCTACGTACGACTTGGAAAAAAAATTCATAGTAGCACATGAATAAAAAATACATACCGAGTGTACATAAATATGCTGGTAATAAAATAAACACAACATTTCCGTTGAAACATATTTTTAATACTTTATGGTCTAATCTTGTGTTTATTTATCTTTCTAAGGAAATTATCCAAATTTTTGTAGCTGTTTGCCTAAACTAATAAACTCAAATTAAAGTACAGATTAAGTTTGCCTGTACTCTATTTAGGCTCAGACAATGCCTATATAATTATGTTTGGCTGGAAAGTTGATTGATTCTGTCAGTTACTCTAGGTTAGTCAAATGTTTTGTTTTTTTAGCACGGTGAATTATAAATGTCATCGCTACAAAACTGGCTAATAGTTTTTAAACAGTATATTATAATTAAAAACCGACCTTTACATATTTTCATCTCATACCTTGACATTGGCAAAATCACGTCTTGACATGTTCATTGATGAACCATAATCTTTTGACTTGAATTGAAAAAGTTAATTTTAGTGATACTGATGCAATCCAAGTTACCCGAAAGAGGATGTCCTTCCTTATACTTTTATTAACATTAATATCATTGTCATTGTATAAAAACAAGATTTAGGTAAACTAAAACACTATCTTTAGTGGGATACTGTATAAATTATTAATACCACCCAATAAATCTGAATAAGAAGAAATTTATTAAAATTGTATTGAATGCACACATATAAATTGGGGAGAATACATAGACGATAAAAAAACTTTTTATCATTGTAAGGTGTCATTAGACCTTACTAGCCCACACAATAACAAGTGTTTTGTTTCGAAGTCGGTTATATTTTTTTGTAAAAAGTTTTTTATTTATCACTATTAAGTGATATTTGGACGATCCCTTTGTCTATGCAGAAATTAAAATAAAAAACTACTGAACCAATTTGAATCAATTTTTTACCAAATGGCAAGTATACCGCATCAAACTAAATAATAATCACAGAAATCGGCTTAGGAACCTCGAAGTATTGGTGTACATACATAAAAAAAAACATACCCACCAAGTTGCGAACCTCCTCCTTTTTTGAAGTCTTTTAAAAAATGCTTGACTCAATGCTGGTCCATAACAAATAAGGCGCTAACTTTGGTTAAGATCTGACAAGTTTGTTGGCCCTGCTGAAGATTGACTATACATCTAAGAAAGACATCTTGTTTTAGCATTACAAAATGGTCACTAAAGTATGTTAATCATTTTGACCCAAGGCCCAACCACCATGACACATGGTTTTAATTACTCCTGCAATTAAAATGTATCACCTGATAACAGTCCACATTTAAATCTGTTGCTTCCTGTAATAGTTTTGTTTCTTTTGTTTCAGGAGTCTGAACTTCAGACAAGGGCTGAAAGATTAAGAAAATCCATCCTTTTTTTGAAACCAAAAATTAAAGCTGTAGAGTGAGTATCAAGGTTTATCATCAATTATTTAGGCTAACAAATTGCCACTGAATTAGCACACTTTTTGGCTTACAAGTTTGGTATAGCTTGTCGACAATGCATCTGGAACCACTATGTAAAAACGACAAGAGATAATGCTTGTCATGTATAAAAACCTTGCATGGCTGCTAGTATAGGGAGAAATAGTAATCTGTCAACTGATAATTTAATCCTAATCTATAAAGTTATGCTTAAGCCAGATCGGATCTTTGGTGTACAACTTTGGGACAACTGTAGCTACTGCTTAATATTATATTATTGTAAAGTTTATTTTTACTCATGCATCATATACCAACCGCCACTAGACCAGAAATCTCTTTTATTTTTTTACAGTAACATTAGCAATTATCAATTTTCTTACAATTTGCTTATGATTTATAAACACTGACCCATAATTTTTTCTTTCAGCTTATATGTGTCTTCTTTTTATAAGGCACATAATGTAGTACAAAGAAAAGAAGCCATAGAAACAGAACTTATGGACCGATGCAAAGAACATCATGTAGAAATAGGAAATTTTATCGAGAAAGTAACCAGATTAGAAAATGTGAGTAGATTTTTAAGCAATTTCAAAAAAGGTGTATACCTATTTCTCCTTGATTGCTGTGATGATTTACGATAATACGTTTACCTTAGATAAAATTTAGAAACTATGCTAAATCTTATCAAAGGAAAACATATTAAAAAATCTATTATAAATACTTTTTGTGGATTTTTCAAAAAAATTGTTCACTACTGTCACCCCAGGTTTAAACAAACTCCATAAAATTTCATAAAATTAAAATGGTGGAAAAAAAATCCCTTGATCTTAATAATATTTCATTTACACATCCATTCATAAACACCTCAATTAGGATGATATGAATCCAAATTGCAAAATAAACTGACTTTTTTCACTTTTTGCTGTAAAACTCCAAAACTATCCATTTTCAACAAGTAGTATTCAGCATTTGTATAAATACACTTAAATTTGCAATAATTGTTTAAACCCAAACGCAGCTCTATGAGGCACCAAGATATTGCTCTTCAAATATGGGGTCTATTGTCTAAAATGGACAGTTTTTGGGCTTTTTTTTTCACTTTTTGCTCTAAAAGGCAAAAACTGTGCATTTTCGACTATTGACATTCAGTAATAATATAAAGACATCTCAATTTGCAACAATCTAGGTCCAACCGCAGCTTTATGAACCTTATGGGGACCAAGATATGGCTCTTCCCAAATTGATTTTTTTTTTGACTCGAAAATTGTCAATTTTAATTTTTACTTTTTAATTTTTATTCATAGGACGAGCGAGTTGCCAATATTTTGCTACCGACGAGAGAGAAACTTAAAATTGTTACTTTGAAGGGCTATATTTTGGTTCCCATCACCACTCGCATGGGAGCATTTGCGATTTAAGTACATCGTTCTGTGATGAATACCGAAAATATCTTAAATACCGGTATTCGAAATTTCAATACCGGTATTGTGAACGTTACTTTCCGGTCCGGTATCCCAGTATTTTCGGTATCCGGGATCCCGGTTTGCGACCCCTAAGAACAAAGTTGTACTTTATTAATAATTTTATTCGTCGACCTTGTTTTACATTAGATCTCACGACTTTTTGAAATAGAGTAACTGCAATGCGAAATCTGCATTTTTACGTGTATGTTTTTGATGGATTCAAATTATTGCGAATTATGCGTTAAAGTGTAACTGTGTATTTTTACGATGAAATTCCTCATGAATTTGTTATTTCATATTTCAGGAACTTCAATCTGCGGAAGCTAGGGAAAGACATAAGAACGAAAAAATTAACGAATTGGAAAACCAGATCGTAGCCCTTCAAATGCTTCAGACTCAGTTAAAGGTAGTATTTTCTAAATAATAATAACCTTATAGGCCTACCAAATCTTACCTACTAAACCTTTGAAGTCCCTGTGCTAAGTTATTAACCTGTGTTACAAGTGCCAATGCCCTCGGAAATATTCTGATAGTGTGAAAAGAGCTCTTTTCAGAATGCTTTAGGCAAAATTATACTAGTAGACGAATTAAAGTAATTATTTTGTGTGCCAGTTCAAATCATACGAGTATAGGCCAGTCATACAATACATTTTAGGTCGCAGTATTTTGCACCATCCTGATTTTTTGGGGTGTTATTAGGGTAGATGCCAGAAGTGTATACCCAATTTTACAACCTCGAAAGACTTTTTTTTTGTTGCCGGGGTAGAATCCTCATGGATGTTCCTCGCCTGGGGCGGGCGAAGGGGTCTGTCAGACTCTTACTGACTAAAAACCACCCCGGTGTTCCATCTCACACATGACCGAGGATTGTGAGAGCTAGTACGCCTTCCATAATCCCCGGCTAGTGCCCGCGTATGCGGGCCACCTCAGGCCCGCGGGAGGAGTAAGGTGCCCTCCCCCCGCAACGTCCAGTAGTCCACCGTCCCTCCGGACCTTTCTACGGGGGCTGGAAAAGAGCGTTGTCCGCCCTCCGCCGACGCCCGGTTGCCTGTTGCGGCACGAGAGAGTGGCCACGGCCTCCCTCTCCCTCTCCGCAGCCTTCTTCTGCGAAATTACGATTTTGCAGAAGGAGATCACCGCATTCCATGCGGCACACTCTGCCTGTGTGTGCTGCGCCGTGTCCTTTCGACAGTCGGTGCAGTGATGGCACCGAGCGTCCGGCTCCCTGTTTATGCGACACAGGTACTTCCCGAAGCAGCCATGCCCCGAGAACACCTGCGTCGCACGAAACGACAGGGAGCCATGCTTCCTCCCAAGCCATTCGTCGAGCACTGGCCGAATGGCCTTGATAGTGGCGAGGCCAACCTCGAAAGACCTGTGCTAACTGCGTGGTGCTCGGAAAACTTTAAAATGTTCGGTAATTTTTCAGACTGTGGCTTATATCTTCTAAACGGTGAATTGTACATAAAAAGTCAATCCGTGGACTATTAAAGTAGATAAAATTTGTTACAATTAGAGTACAAATGCAGTTGAATTGGTTTTTACAGATATTGAGATATAGCACATCAAACACGAACCATTTTTCACAATAAATCTAAATTGTAGTTTAAAATACAAAGCTCTGTGATTTGCTGGACTTTCGAAAAATATATGTTAGATAGCTCAGTGGAAAAGTTTCTCATCATATCATATAAAAAGAAATCGAGTACAATTAAAAAAACCGGCCAAGTGCGAGTCGTACTCGCACACGAAGGGTTCCGTACCATAAACCTTTTTTTTTATATTTAAGTTGATGTAATTAAAGGTAAATTGCGGTTTACGATTTATGACGTATAGCACTTCGCTTGCGATTTCGCGGACTTTTTTGTGGATATTGATGCCCTCTATAAAAGTGTAGTACCTACATCACTTTACTCTATTATCAATAGTTTACGCAGCGTACATTAGGTATTTTTTTCACACCTTGGGTTACATTATCGAAGTTTTCATACGGATCTCTAACTTTTTTGAAAATATTCTATAGCCTATATTCTTTAGAGATAATGTAGGATTCTAATGGTGAAAGAATTTTTCAGATCGGTCCAGTAGTTTCGGAGTCTATTCAATTGAATCAAACAAACACTCTTTTTTATAATATTAGTGTAGATTAAAAAAAACTACTTACTAGATCTCGTTCAAACCAATTTTCGGTGGAAGTTTGCATGGTAATGTACATCATATATATTTTTTAGTTTTATCATTCTCTTGTTTTAGAAGTTATAGGGGGGCACATTTTCAAGTGTCTCTCGCGCAAACTATTCAATTTAGAAAAAAAATATATTAGAAACCTCAATATAATTTTTGAAGACCTATCCATAGATATCCCACACGTATTTGATGAAATAAAAAAAAAAATGAGTTTCAGTTCAGTATAGTATTTTTAGGGTTCTAGGTTTTAGGGTTTTTTTGCCAAATAGCAAAAAACGAAATGCTTATGGATTCGTCATGTCTGTCTGTCTGTCTGTCCATCCGTATATCACAGCCACTTTTTTCCAAAACTATAAATAACTATTATGTGAACCGCATTAAGAATTTCACACAAAAATAGAAAAAAAAAACAATAAAGTTTGGGAGTTCCCAAACATTATTGTTTTTTTTTCTATATTTGTGTACACATACACATTTTTAAATATTGCACATGTTTTGGTACTATTCAAATATAGAAGAAAACTAGGGGAAATTATTTACGTGTCGTGATGATGGCATCTCAACTGACTGCAACAGTACACGGTATAATGTAAATTAGTATTTTCAATAATCTAAAAGAATGGTCATCCTACTATGGGAAGATACCCGAATGTTCAATTTCCTTTAGACATTTACCGTTGGAATCACAGAACAGAAAAAACAGGTGGAAATGCTATGCGACGAAATTTGTATCGGAACCTGTGTCGCCACACTCACAAAACTATACCGATAATCATATAATTCACCACAAATCAAGGATACGATTGATTGGTCGTTTCAGTTTTGGTCAAAACAAGAATGAGTCAAAGAACCTACATTTGAAAATATACCTTTGGCTTTACACGTAGGATTTATTTTGCTTTAAGGCGAAAGGTACTCACGGCGTTTCGTTTTCTGAATTCATTCTAGGTTGAATTTACGAGTAAATTCCGCTATTCGACCATAGATGGCGGTATTTTCAATGGTTGCAATTATAAACTTAAACCACTTAGAGAGGTTCATTACTCTATGTTTGGGTAGTAACAGTTGCCACTCGATCACGGTTGTGACACATGAACTTTGACTTACATTGTCGATATCGATAAATAAGATAACTTTTTTCGAAATTAAATCCAAATGTGACTCGCTTGGTGTTGGAGTTTTGTATGGGAGCCATACATGAAACTTGTTGTTGGAATTGTTATGAAATAAGCGACCTATTTAAAATGGATAAGTTCGGGTTTGCTTTGTAATACATTGTTACGAGTAATAAAGTTCTACCTTCAAAAATAGCGTAAGCGAAATATTCCCAGTTTATTGTATAAAAGTAGATACTAACAAAAAAAACATAATTTCAAAGGTTTTTATTTTATTTAAGTAAATATACCTTATTACACAAACCGGTGTAGACGCCGGTGGAACCAAAAGGTTCCACTTGCGATACAACGGTGGGGCATTGGAATCTCAAATAACACACGTCATACATTTTTTAGTGTTCCGAACATTCGTAAGAAACGGAACCCTTCCAAAAATTAAATTGGTTCGGAACCCTTTGAACGTGAGTCCGACTCGCTCTTGGCCAGATTTTTTTTCATACCACAAGCCTTACAAAATCTTGCCTATAATACTCGGCTGCCGACAAAAAAAGGGGTGTTGTTTACACTTTAGTTCCGTGAACTCTTTATGCCAAGTGGCTTACGATACTATCTTATTACATAGTTTGGTACAGAGGTGTTTGGTAGTTTGGTGTGGTATCTTAACGCAGACAAAGTTTTTGTGTATCTGTAGCCTTTTTTAGGGTTCCGTATCCGAAGGGTAACCAACGGAACCCTATTACTAAGCGTCCGCTGTCCGTCCATCCGCCCGTATGTCTGTCAGTGGGCTGTATCTCAAGAACCATAATAGATAGAGAGTTGAAATTTTCACAGATTGTGTATTTCTATTGCCGCTATAACAACACATAATAAATATTAAGGTTCATGGTACGGAACCCTTCGTGTACGAGTTCGACTAGCACTTGAACGGTTTTAATTTGAAATAAAAAAATCGCTTTCTAAAAAATGCTCGGAGCATATCGTGCTTGTTTTGCTTGGCATCCAATCAGCTCTACCCGGGCATCTATCCATTTTTCTTTGACGATAGTCTCTTTTGGAAACCTAAAAATATTTTTAAAGTTATGTAACTTAGTGATTTAAATAAAATTACTAGACGAACTACAAACAAATGTTTTTATCGATATCTATCCATCCAGTATCCGACCCGACTACATCACTATTTGAGTAGCGTAGAACTTTCGAGAACGAAACAGTAACTGAATCGACGTAAAATAAACTCTATGCTAATGGGATAAGGTGGATTTTAACTAGACTTGAACTTACGTTTTTGGCAAGATCAAATTTGCTAAGATTTTATTAGAAATCAAATAAAATCGTACTTAGCGATGGTATGAAACACCACCATTTATAAGATTTATTCTCCTACTATCATTTCTGCACTCCAAAATGGAACAATACGGCATGGTTCAGAAAATATAAATTTATATTGAGAGTGAGCGAGACGAACGGTTCGTCGTGATGTTAGAACACGACTGGGTTGAGGTATGCGTAACCACGCGTAATACCGGCACGCGTGCCACGCCTACTTTGCACTTCTACTGTTTTTTCTGTTCTGTGGTTGGAATGCCCTTTTCTAGAAGATCATTTGCTACTTATTCAACTTTTGTGAACTATGAATTCGTTCGAGTTAATGAATGAAATTGAACCGAACGGACAAATAATTTTGAACACTGGAGTAAGAGTAAGTAACTGTGATGACGTTCAAAAGTGCCGTTTAATGGCCTAATTGAAATAAACGTTTTTGACTTTGACTAAGCATTTTTTAGCGCCCCGTAGCATCATTGTCGTCATCGTTGGAAAGAGCTATAAAGGACTTTTGCTATAGCAATAACTATTTCTAATTTTAGGTCCATATAGAGATAATGACCTTAAAATGTGAAAAATTTGACTCCAAAGTTAAGGTTTTTGTTCGGTCCATAATAACCATAAGTTACACCAGTAAAAAGAGCTTCCCAAAAATAATCTTTGGTATTGACTTTGTAATTGTCAGTATGTTCGGAGTTATATTTTGAGTATCGAAGTTAAAGATTTTTAGCGCTTTATAAAGAAGCAATTACTAGCTAGCTATAGTCCCCTAACAAAATCTACTAATACTAATATTTTTAGTATAGAGAAAGAGAATTAGGACTACGAAATTGATTTTTACTGTAGTTAACTTTTTGTAAATAAAAAGAAAGCCTGATTCAACTTCATCTCTTACGATTTTATTTGTAGAGTGAGTTATTTTAACGTGAAAATGTTTTTAAAAATGCATAGGTACTAATGATGAGATGAACCGATTTCGACAAAAAAATAGCTATGTTTGAAGTGCTGTACGTTAACACTTATTAATAATTAAATCTACAGAGTAACCGTTACAATCAAACTGTAGCAAATTTTGTCTACTTTAAAAGTATCAAGATTGATTTTCTCCGTAGAACGCACCGTTTAGGTTACGAATTCTTAAAATTGAACGAAAGTTAAGAAGTTCTCTGAGCACCACGCATAGTTAAACAGGTCTTTCAAGATTGAAAAATTGGGAGGACACTACTAGCATCTATCCTAACGACCATCCAAAAAATCAGGGTGATCCAATTTTCTGCGACGTAACGCGTTTAATCTGTCTACGGTGACTGGCCTAATAGTAGTTTTCAGGGTTTCGAACAAAAAATGAAACCATTATAGGATCACTGGGGTGTCTGTCTCTCTGTCTGTCTGTTTGCCTGTCTGTCTGTCCGTCTGTCACAGCCAGTTTTAATAGTCATAATTATTATGAATAACTTCCAAACCATTTATTTTAAAATTATTAAGATCCTCGCAGTAAGCCCGTTCATTTGATATGTAACACGATATTGTTCAAACACCCTTTTTTATTTTCCAGTTTGATCCCCAAAAATGGGTCATTTTTTGGGGTATAATTATTTTAAGATAAATGGTTTGGAAGTTATGCATATGACGAAACCACTAAGTCTAAAATTTTGATAAAAAAGGAGACAGGAAAACTTTTAAGAAGTCTATAGTGTTAAAACAACATGTAAAAAAATAAAATTCATTCGGAACCCTTTTCTCGCGAGTCCGACTCGCACTTGGCCAGTTTTTTAAGCTTATAACGGTATTACCTTATAACCTTACCTTATCTTATATTGTAAATATTTAAAAAAATCGTTCTTAATAGGTTTAACTAGAACTAAATTTTATTTAGCAAATAAAAAAACAATGCAAATCAGTATTAAAGTTTAAATGGGTGAGGGGTATCATTCCTCAGTCTGCATACGGATTTCAAATACATCGAACTTAAGAAAATGAGGGAAACTATGCTTAATTTTATCGCTAGAAAACGTATTAAAAATTCTAATTCTATTTTAATATCTTTTTTATTTAAAAAAAAATTGTTTACAACTTCACAGTTGTAAACAATTTTTGTAAGCAAAACTGTGTAACTTTTAAACTAAATAATTATCGCTATGAAACAAACTATAATAATCTAAAGTAATTAGGCGTCTTCATTAAATGAAACTAGTGTATTAAAAACTACCCTCAATAGAAAATAAACATGTTATTTTAGCACTAAACTGTTTTTTCATCCATTTTTAAAATAATCGTTGCTACCTCGTTAGGTAGGTAGCTACCTTGTTTATCTTCATAAAAATACTTTTTATTCCGGGAGTAGGTTCCCTAGGGATCATGCGGGCGAAACCACTGGCAGAAGCTTGTATGTAGAGAGTTTCAAAATACTTCGTATGCACTACAAGATCATCGTTTAACAGAGTCGTCGCCTGAGGTAGCCGCGCGGTGCGGAAGGGTGGGTGACGAGTCACAGCATGTGCGTAAAGATGCTCGTCCCTAACAGCGGAGCGGACAAACGGACAAATATTAACCAATCAAAATATTAGTGAGTCACGAAATGTCAGTGGTGCGGAGATTTTATGTAATTCCATTGGTTAAAATTTCTCCGTTTCTCCGCTCCGCTGCCTCGCTCCGCTGTAATGGAAAGGCCCTAACACACGCCTTGCACCGTGCAGCAAGAGCTATTGTCTCAAAAGTGTACGTTATTTTGTTAAGTGTAGTTATAATCATTGTTTATTGTTAACATTTTAGCTATTGGAAATTGAGAAGAATAAACCTGAACCTGACAAAGTTGAAAGAAAAAGTGGCAAAGCTGGTGTTACGAATAATGCAAAAAAATTATTGGTGGAAGTTGAAACTCTCCGCAAAGAAATCTTAAACTTGGACAAAGAAAATGAAAAACTTCGCAAGGAAATCACTAAACTTTCAAAATCGGAGAAAATAAATGAAAATATCGAGATCGCCAGGATTCAAAAAATGGAAAAACAAATAGAAAGTCTATGTAAAGAAAATGCCAGAATCTCAAAGTTAGAAAAAGAAATTGAAACCCTTAACAAAAAAAATTCCGAATTGTCAAAGTTGGAAATAGAAATTGAAAACCTACAGAAAGAAAATGCCAAAATCCCAAAGTTGACGAAAGAAAATGCCAGAATCCCAAAGTTGACGAAAGAAAATGCCAAAATCCCAAATTTAACAAAAGAAATTGAAAGCCTTCGCAAAGAGAATGCCAAAATCTCAAACTTGGAGACCGAAAATGATACCCTTCGTATCAAGAACGCAAAATTGGAGATGGAAATGAAAGCTCTTAGAAAAGAGATCGTCAAACTCCAAAATAAGGAGGAAGATATTGAAACTCGACTGACACAACTCACCCCAACCACAAACGAAAAAGGTACGATTATGTTTTCGTTTTTCATAAACCATTTCTTGCGTTACAACAATATGCGAGGATACGAGTATTATCAATTTGTAGCAACCTTAACCACCTAATTATTATTTTTTGCGCCACACTTATTTTTCGTTTCACTTTGGAGATCAGACATTGACGAAGCTTACACTACTGTATCAAAGGCAAATCTCAAGTCGTCCATTGATTTTATGGCCGCAGTCAAAATCTGTAAGCTTCTGACACGGCGGGTTCAAAGTTTAGATTAAAACATACAGCCTTTTTTACTTCTCAGTGTCGATAACGCACTATCTGCATGAGCATGCTCGCTGTTCCAAATCTGATTCTGGATTACTTTAATTCTTCACATCGAATCTGATGTCATTTCACACTAGACTATCAAAGGTTTTTTACAATCAACGAAATATAGATGACATCCTTTTGCACATTCTTGCATTCCTGTACCGCAAACTGAATCTCACGCGTGGCTCAACAGCAAAACTGGCTATCATTACGTTGCTCATAATATTTTGCTCCTATGCGCGCGCGCTCGTATAATATAAAGTAAAGTCAATAGACTCTAGCTCCCCTGATCACACTTGAAACTCCGTCATATGTCTTAGCAATTTTTGTGCGACCGTAACACGATTGACGACCAAAACCTGAACCGAATATTCGGCTCTTTTTCCAGTTTTGGATGCCGATGAAGAATAGTGATACCAGGAACTCCGGACCTTGGTTTCTTTCAGTTTTGCGGCTTGCGTGCGTCAATTTCAAATACTAGGTGCGATTATCCCAAAGTACTGTTGGGATAAACACTAAAAAAATCCCATGTTTTAGATCACGAGCCCGTTGCCAACCGGTAGTGTTATTTTTTTAGGACGGAATCGACTCGGATAGGTTAGTTTTGTTGCTTGCTAGCTATCATCATTTAATCTTCGGCGGATTGAAGTCGCTGAAATAATAGGTTAAGTTGTTAGGTTTTTTTTTTACCCTTACCACCAACCATTTACTTAATTAGGCATCACCATACAGATAAAAATATACCACGTACATTAAATGCACGTAAATACTACTTCCATTATTTCAGGTAAATTAGCAAATAAACTTCCAAGAAAATATAAGTCGCTGCCCGATACAAACGCCGAATGGTGTGACCACAGCGAAGCTATAAATGGCGTATTTGAAGATCCTTTGTCGTCGCCTACACCAGATGATACATTTATCGTAAGTGTCGAATCCTACTTTACATTATTATGCATATATGATTTTAATTGCATTTACTAGCTTCTGCCAGTGGCTTCGCCGGCGTGATCCCTAGGGAACATAATTCCGGATTATATATAGCCTATGTGTTATTCCAGACTATTATGTACCTCTATGCCAAATTTCATGAAGATCCTTTCAGGCGGTCTGACCTGAAAGAGTAACAAACATCTATCCTCACAGACTTTCGCAATTATCTTTACCATCGTGACCCCTAACTTCGTCTGTGAACCCTAACTTCGGCTATTTAAAAGAAAATTAAAGTTTATCTAAAATGAAATGACTACCTATGCGTTAACCTACCACGTTCAAACCAATTTTTATTCCTAGTAATATTTTAACGATCAAAACGTAGCTATCTTCAGTTCTCTGATGACACAGTGTCTGTTTTCAATGAATAGAACGCAACATAAAGTGCAACACGAAAGAAACTTTGATTTTATATTTGATAGACAGCAGGTTAGGCTGAACTTTTTAGTGTATCATGATCAAATTTTATCCTTCTTTCAGACAAACCATTTGTTTTTATGATAAGTTATGTACTTAGAGAGTAATCGATAGAAATAATGTTTATAGAAACGTGGCGGCCGTATTGTACTAATCTTCGCCTACCCGTAGGGTTGTCATTTTGTTCAAATGCTAGTTATGTGTCCATTGTTTGTTTTTTAAGAAGTTGTGTAATGTAAATTAGTAATTGTAACATTAATTGCACAAGAGTTATTACCGGTGTACAATAAAGTATATAATAAATAGATTAAACTAGACAGAAAAGAATGTTTCCTAATAAACACATTTTTATTTTCATACATTCATTTTCTGTGTTAGGAAAACTGACAACCCTAGGCAAATCCCAAGAAATGTATGGAAACAACTTCACACTGGTGCCAAACTTCGCCTGCATCGTTTTAGTTAAAATTAAGTTCAATTTTGTTTAACATGTTCAACATTTTTGTCAATTACACCTATAAACAGCTATAGGTATCTCTAACATTGAGAAACCCAAGGCAGGCGAAGACAGGAAACAATGCCTAAACGTCGCCTACTACATTTGCATCGTTTTTAAAATCGTTTATATTAATGATTATTAATTGTCGATGGTCTTAAGCTGTAGCCTTAGATAAGCAGAAATGGTTTTTACTGAGTTTAATCTAATATACTCCAAAATTTGAGAGCATGTTAGTAAAATGTGTCAAAAAAAGGCGAAGTTAGGGGTCACGACGGTACTAACTAATATAATACTATAAAGAGGTAAAGTTTGAAAATTCTTTTACCAATAGAAAGCCACGTCATTTGTGAGTATCATAGGCTATATATTTACCCGAAAAAGACCGTCCAACGAAGTGGGCACGGTTCAACTAGTAACATTATAATTAGGATTGGATGTGTTACACATTTCACTTACTTTAGTTGAGAAGTATTCTTGATTCAGAATAAAATTATTCTATGTAGTCGAAGTTCATGTTTGAGTCAGTAATCAAAAGTTCTTAAATAATATTTGGTGGCTAAAATCAAATGGAATTTGATTCCATTTGATTTTGTGTGAATTCCTTAATCTTAGCATCCAACCCTCGCCGCACGCATCTCAACACAGCTTCGGCGGATTCACCCTAGCTGCTAAATATCTGTCCTCTTCGCTTTGCACGTCATCTCACTTCTCCGCTTTGGTGAAGTCTCGGCCTACGTTTGTGTTACCAAAATTGAAAGATTCTGAACTAAATTTTACAGACATTCGGTATGTTTGCCTTATTGTGTTTTATCTGATTTGCAGGCTAGGAAGTCTCCGATTGCTGATAAAGATGTTGAAGTACCACGCGACTCAGACAATGATTGTTGTAATGAAGTCGCAAGTGTTGATACCGGTCGAGGATCTTCTGTTGCTAACTATGATACTGATAAGAGCCTACACAGTCCAGAATACATTTTAAATAACAATCCCCCGAATGGAAATAATATTGAAAACCGAGATACTCCTGTATCAAAAAGTTCAATTCTGTTAGATGAAATAGAAACTTCCCCCATTATAACCATTGAACTTGATAAAAACCAGAATGTCTGCGAACCTTTCAGTGAGTCTGAAAGAAAGAGTCATTCTAAGCTATCGGGTGATTCTAATCACAACATTTCTACAAGGGAACTTACCAAAAGTTTTGATAATTCTGACAACTTAAGCGTCAAAAAACGCATTCAGGGTGAACAGGAAAGAGAATGTCTGGAAATGAATAATAGCTTGCGATGTTTTGGCCATACTGACGTAGAGTTAGGACATATTTTTAGTACAATGAAACTAAATTTCAGGCTCGTATCACCTATTCCAAGAACGCCAGTATGGTTGTCCGAGGTGGATTCATTAAGTCCTATTGAGCTCCAGAAAAAGCGAGACTTGTGCAATAAATTGGCTAGGGAAACTGGTGTTTTTTTAATGCAATTGTCATTACGGCTGGATGCCGATCCGAGTAGTGTAACCATGAAAGATTGTGACAGATTAATTAGGTGTTTTGATTCTGTCTTAAAATTCAGACAGATCCTGACCGAATGTTCTACATCAAATACTAGCTTCAACATAGAAATATCAGATTGTGTATCATCGCATGATGATCACAATTTAGTATCAATACAGCATCCGGAATCAACAACATCATCGTCAGAAAAAGAATCAGAGCGATTCAAAAATAAGGAAGGCGAGAACAGGTTATCACAAGATGAGTCTTGGCCCATATTACAAGATAAAATCCAAAATCGAATGCTTCGTGATGATAACAATTTACTAACAAAAACGAACCCATCACCGCCACATACGGATACAAATATTATTAAACATAAACAAGTAGAAAAGTGCGTAAACAACTCAATGGACGAAAGTCAATCACTTAACAATTCTGTTTCTGAAGAATTGTCGATGAGCAATGAAATATCTGAAGTCTTTGAATGTGATGTCCAATCACCCATTACAAATAGTGTTGGAAAAAAAACTAAAAACAAAAAGATTACCAAATTGGGAAGGCTTAAAAAGAAATTAAGACCAAAGTATAAAATTAGAATTGAACAAACACCACCACGAAACTTGCGGATTGAATCTAAACAACTTTCCCATGAAAAAAAGGTTACAGTACATGATACATCAGCATCTCTCAACCAAAAAGAAGTTTATGAAAAAGCCGTGAAAGTTATGGCGGAATTGAATTCGCAAAAGGGTGCCAAAACAAAATCATCTCCTAAACATACTAAAGTTGTTTGGAGTGCAGCTTGTTTGGAAAAAGGTATTGTCGACAGTTGTGATAACCAGGTAGTTCAAAATGACTCCATCAAAGCTCGAAGGAAAAGTAAGGTTTCTGAACTATTCGACACTTGTACTGTGGTATTATTAAAAGATCCATTATTATCGTCACCTGTCAAAGCTACAAGGTCGATGAACAGTACAGCAGAAAATAATGATTCCACAACTCATAAAGCACGAGAAGTTAAGAACTTGAAGACTCAGACAGCAAAGAAAGATGGTCATGTCACAATTCATAGGACTAAAGATAACGATTCCAAAACTCATACAAGAAAAGGAAATAAAAATTTCACGCCTCATACAGCAAAAGGAAATAACGATTCTTCAATTGATAGAGCAATAGAAGATATCGATTCTACAACTCATAGAGAAAAAGAAGATATCGACTTCATGACTGATCAAGCAATAGATAACAGTTCCACAACTCATAGAGCAAAGGAAGATAAGAACTCTATGCCTGATCAAGCAAAAGATAACAGTTCCACAATTCATAGAGCAAAAGAAGATAAGAACTCTATGCCTGATCAAGCAAAAGATAACAGTTCCACAATTCATAGAGCAAAAGAAGATAAGAACTCTATGCCTGATCAAGCAAAAGATAACAGTTCCACAATTCATAGAGCAAAAGAAGATAAGAACTCTATGCCTGATCAAGCAAAAGATAACATCTCCACAACTCTTAGAGCAAAAGAAGATAAGAACTCCATGACTGATCAAACAAAAGATATCAGTCCCACAACTCATAGAGCAAAAGATGACAGTTCCACATCCCATAGAGCAATAAAAGATAAAAACTCCATGATCCATAAAACAAAAGAGGATAATATCTCTATGACTCATCAAGCAAAAGAAGATAACAGTCCCACAGTTATAAAGGAAGAACAGACAGAAGGCACCGAAACATGCGATGAGACACCATCAAGGAAAAGACGTTCCTCAAACGAACCACTAATACAATTCAAGAGAGTATTACGTAGTTCACACAGTTCTCATACAAGATTGAGTACGGAAGACAATATTGAACTATCTAAGACAAAAGGTGTAAGTAATAAGAAATCAATAGTTGGTTTAATTGCAAATGAAAAAGATTCACAACTCAAAAATAAAAATGATCGTAATTGCCTGCAACTTGATCAACAAAACGATAGTCTGGTTAGCTATGGAGATTTGGATGTCTTTTCTGAAGACGTACCACTTGGGAAAAAAACGTCGGCTTCAGCAACAGAACTAAATACGGAAGCGGCAACTTGTCATCCAAAAGAGAGTATTTTGTGTTATATGCTAGAGAAGCATGGTGTGGAAACAGTGAGACCACTTCAAAAGAAAATACCAGGTATGTTTTCTATTTCCTATTTTGCTGAACACTAAAAAAGTATTGTTACAATATTTTAAACAAACATTGGAAGTTCGAGAGATCTTCATAAAAATCATATTGTTACGAGTAAATGCGTGAGAATGCGTGATCGATTTTTTATGATACAGGACAAATCTAATTCAGTAGAATGAAAATATAATCGATCGGGTCGTTTACAGCTGTTGCAAACTTGTAGTTTGACAAAGCTCGAAATCACCAGTGCATACTAGTAAGCTAGCCCCAGAAGTTCAGGCCATAGTGCTCGTCTATTTGGGGTTTCCACTTTGCTATTAATTTTATGAGTCGAACATGTTAGTTTAATTGCTCACTTGATGTTATGTGAACTAATAGGCTACTCCTCTTTCAGATAATGCAGTCAAACAAATTTGCGAAAAAATTGAACAGGGTATAACTACAATAGCAGAAGCAAAAGACAATAAAAGTGCCATGAGTAATTTCGTTGATGATTTGCGAAAACTTAACTACAAGCACTTTATAGCGGGCTTGATAAAGTTTTTGGCTAAGCCAGAAAGAAAAGATGAATTATTTGGAAAAGTTTACTCACATCCTGCCCCACCCATGACTAAAGCAGAACAAATTCTTCTTTATGCGATAAACCAACTGGAAGCAAATTGGCCCTCTGTAGATATAGTTGACGCTATTCTGAGTAGCATAGAATTCACACTTTTCAAATTGAATAGAACTCCAGAATTCAATGTTATTGAAAGTACATCCCATTTCTATGCAATTCTTTGTAGATACGTTAAAGCGAAAAGTCGCTTGCGGCTGTTTATGTTAGATGCCATGTATTGTATACAATTTAAATCTGTGCCCTTAATAAAGCAGTGTCTCGAAGTTTGGATGCACATAATACCGTTATCACATATGGGAATGGGTAAGCTATCATACATTCTCTCTTTCAATGTAGCCCGCGAAACCCAAAATGTCCTTTTATGTAAAATGCCATGCTATTTAATGTTGTATGTGGATCAATTTAATTTCACCTAAATAGTTAATTTGAATTGGAAACATATGAAGGGTACAGACAGGGTCACATAAAATACATTTGAAATATTTTTTTTCCTGGCTTAAAATGCACAAAAAGTGGTTTTTGTTTTGCCCCTGTACCATATAGCCCTCCATTTGTTTATTTCATTGCTGTTTTATAAATACCCGGTTATTATTACTGATGGATCAGCCCTCGTATACAGTTTATTTCTAGAATTATCGTGCTCTCCTTTGGTTCACCGAACGCCACCTCCGTGTGGCGTGCCGTGTGGTTGCACTGCCATGATAACTATGGTCGCGGGCTCTGTTGTTATTTATATAATGTTATATTGCAATTTAATTGATTTCTATTTTTTTTGTTCCAGCAAAAAGCCCATTGGTGACATGTTTAGTCTACCTCCTGCATTTTTATAAGTGTGAAGATAAATTCAATAGGGTGTACGAAATTAGAAAAATATTACGTGAGAAGTATTACTATCAAATCACGGACTGGAATGAAACTAAAATCCTAGAAATGTTTAAAAATTCTATCAAGGATTTAAAAGGTAATACACAAAACGCAGCGCAGCACTATTTGTTTCGTTATTGTAATCTATAGTGGGTGATAGACGTAAGAACTTATAGTACGCGACTTTTAAGATCGCGAGCTTACTCGGCTCGACGTCGGTGACACTCGTGAAAGCTTGCTCATTACTCTGGTATCAGGGGGACCGCGATGTCGTCAATGGAGGAAACTTTTTGTTATCAAGAATAATATTATAGCTCGACGGGATACTTGTATGAGAGAAGCAAAGAAAATAATTCTTTTAATTATTATTGTGAATAGCTTCGAAAATCAGTAATTTTTGCAACAAATTAGCACTCGACGTATCACAAAACAAAGTAATTGTTCGCGGCGCTGACAGACATGCGAGCCGAGGCGAACTACGAGCAAAATTTCAAACCTGTTGGCTCGCCCACAAACTTACTCGGCGGTTTTATATACGTGTGACACACGAGCGAAAAAGCCTCAAGTACGCGTACTTGCTCGCACGTCTGTCACCCACTTATGGGAAGCAATATACTACTCTGTCAAGAAAGTACTGGGAAAAGATCAATAATACACAAAACGTTAGATATTTATCTAAATTACTACTAGCATGTCAAACTAGTGAACCCACGTCTACAACGTGTTTCATGAATTTTGGGTCGGAATTAACTCGTTCTAGCATGTCCTCAGCGACTCTAATGCGATTGAGTTTTTGGAGAAGGTCTTTTGGGACTAGCCGAGCAGCAACATGTTTCTTCCTCAGGTGATTATTTAAAATGGCACGACCGACTTGTGAGATACAGAAATTTGTGGCTGTCTCTCAAACTTGCAGACGTTGATGGCCTACCAGAGCGAGGCAAATCTTCCATCACATCTCGACCGCTTTTAAACGCTTTATACCACCCATAAGCACGTGTTTCAGTGACTACGAACACGAAATTCCATTGGTGATGCAAAATTTAAGACAAACTCTTTCGATGTTTTTGTCCATTATGAAATTCGCAATAGGCACTAGATATGATATAACTAAAAATAACATTCAAAACTAGCTATTTACATTTTGAGCTTGCTTCATTTGTTTTTCGATTCGGGCTCGGAGACATGACTTTTTTTTTATTTCGAAAATGTATTTGATCAAATTAGCTATTTCTAGGCTAAACACAATTCAAAAATATAAATTTTTCTCAAAACTTTACATAATTAAAACATATTTTATTTTACGATTATAGAGTTTCTAATCATAACGGTCTATGATATTCATAATGGACGATCCAAAACTAAAGTGTCTATTTAATAATTTGAACCGTAAACAAATTATCTATTCCCAAAACTTATTTGAATGAATGTATGATTAAGCTCGAATCAAGCTTAAAGGCTTCCTTTGCCGGCAAAGACCTAGTAAAGCACTAGCGCTTTTCATTTACCGCGAAAGCTAGAAAATAAGTATTCATATAGTTCAAAAGTTAACAGCTTTTTCGGAGTAATAATAGTTTGTTTTCAATCTTATTACATTTTTTATTTCAAACAACGCAAGGTTGATATTATCTTTGGCAATGAAAGCCGCACTGCGTTGCGCTTCGCCAGGTCTACGTCATTCCTAAGGCCTCAGCTAAAACATCCGTTAGATCGTCGTGTACCTGGCCCAAAACTGTACGGATAAACAAAAGTAGCCAATAAGATTCCCCTTGCGGTACGGTGTTTTGAATAATTAATTATAATTAATTAACAATGTGGTTGTTTCAGAAATTTCCATTGAAAAGAAAATGCTAAGATTGGCGCTGATTATTCTTGCAAAACGACAAGGACCGCAGTGGTGTCAAAATAATATAATCAAAAATATACTTCAACCTATGATAGAGAAGGAGAAACGAAATAACGTTAAGGAGTTTTGTGTATCTATGATTGGACCTCTGATGAAACCTTATCCAGTTGATATGAAAGTACACTGTGAAATAGCAATCAACCAACTCGTGGATATTCTTAATAAAAACCGTGAGTACACGAAAACTTCTTTTATAATTCTTAGTTTCGTAGTGTCACTAGGTGAATGTCTGGGTATTAATCGTTGTTATGTTTCCAGCATCTCCTGAAATGGAAGAAGCGGCCATCACAAGTATGATGTACATCAACAGGCACGATCAGCGTAGTGTCAATAATACTCTTCTGTCGCGTAAAATGAAGCCCATGTCCTCAGCGCTTGAAAAAACAATTCGCGAATACGTAAAAGCAAAACCGTTAAAAATATGGATGGCCAATTTAACAACAATTCGTCGATAAAATTAGTGTATCACTTAAATCCGGTTTCTGGGACCGTTGATTTTAACGACGAACGCGACGTGTCAAAATTAAAAGCACGCCAAGTGATTGCGGATTAATAATTCAGTCAATCAATCACACACATGGCTTGATTTGTAAGTAAACTTTTGAGCTGATTTTCGTTCTAGAAATCAGCAGCATCGCCTGTTTTTTTTTATAAATATAAAAGCATCTTTAGTAAAAAAAAATCTTTTTAAACATTGACTGATACTGTGTTCTGTAAAGTATAATTATACTGTAAATTAAGATTCCTCATCTTTAAAAGCGGAGGTTAGGCCTTATAATACGAATAGTTTAAGAACCTAAATGTATAAGGATCAGCTCACACCTTGACGCGATGCGACGCTATCATGCTTGAACAGAAAGTTGTTGCGGTCTGTGCGGCTGCGAAGAGCTTCGTGAAGCCACGGATTGCAGCACGGCCTTAGAGGGCCTGCATTTTTGCGGGCTTTTGCATACCGCGTATACCTCGAGTTACAGCGCGTCGCAGATAGCCATTCTTCTCACTAAATGTGTACGTTTTTTTGTTTTTTTTTTTTTTAGTATGCCTTAAACTTTCTTCTTCTCTGTCAATCTTACATTGATTTTAAAATAGTCCACAGCGTCGTCTCGGTGCGAGCTGATACTTCAATTTCTGATTTAAGAATTTGAAGTTAAGTATTTGTCAAACTCTTGCCTGAAACTTTGGCATTTATGTAGGGATTGACGCGTTCTTAACTCCAAATACATAATTCAGGAAACGGCCTTTAGTGTAGCTTGGGATTGATTACTTAGTGGTTTATTTTGTTACCGACTACTTTTTAGTACCTATTTAATGTTTTAAGACACGGAGAGGACTTAAAAGATGCTCACTGCCAGACTGCAAACGTCGAGTGCTAATTTGTTGCAAAAATAGGTGTTTGATGGAGCATCCATACCAATTTTTACCTCTATACGAATTATTCAAGACCTTGAATGTATATTTTGACCGGACTATTATTCGTTATTTTTGTTATTCTAGCAACGCAAGTTGCCAATACAGATGTTATTTTAAAAGGCTTTGACTGTAGAATTTAGTATACCATTATGAGTATAATCATTTTTTTTAAATATCAAGGTGAAAAAAATAGTTCGGTCAGAGACATTCGCGAAATGTTTTATGCTATTTTTGATCTTTATTTTTAAGTGATTTCTTAAACAGTCTATGCAGTGCAGTAGTCTGCTCAGTGTCGTAGCTTCAAAGGCTCTTGTCTCACCGCCGGCGAGGAAGCGAGTAGTTATCGACCTTTTTCTCGCTGAGAAAAGGGACAAAAGATATAGATCTCGTTTGAGTCAAAGAGACACATACATTCATAGTCAATAGCTGGCTGTTCTCACTGCCGGCGAGCGGCTCTTACCTCCAGTTGATCGCAGCGACAAGAGCTATTAAAGATTGTACTCGCTCAGCGGTCAGAACAACCAAACTACGGTAATTTCTACCTATAGTGCGGGCCGGAGCGAGTATTGCGAGTAAAAGCCCGTCGCACTAAAACACTCGTTGAAAGCCAAGCGTCAAAACTATCGAAACTTTTCAATATCTACTCACTGATCGCCGGCGCGGCGGTGAGACAAGTGCCAAAAGGTATTTATTATATTTTGTGGCTTGATAAAAGAAAAAAAAACTGGGAACTAAGGTATAAACAATTTGAATGTTCATATCTAAGGCACCGGTCTCCTATTAA
The DNA here is from genome assembly GCA_950371165.1 of Lacanobia oleracea. Lineage (NCBI taxonomy): Eukaryota > Metazoa > Arthropoda > Insecta > Lepidoptera > Noctuidae > Lacanobia > Lacanobia oleracea. The sequence continues at coordinate 11,036,132 of OX493393.1, forward strand.
ATGCTATATGCAGCGTCCGACTTCAGCGTTTACGTTCCGATCGACGTCTGAACGCCAGGCACAGCGTCAGAGGTCAATACATCTCAACGCTAACGACGACCTCTCGTTCACATCAGTCAGTCGACAAACAGTGCTCGCTTGTAGTCGTGTGTGATATAAAATGGATATAAATGCGAAAATTTGGCCGCGCTTGTGTTATTTTAAGTGGAGGTCGTCATACGAAGAAAAATCAGGGAAACAAAGCACCGGTTATTTATGAAAGAAAAAAAAGGAGGCTTTTGATATTGAAACACTTAAAAGACAACAATACTAATTTTTTTAAATAATTTCGTGTCAATCAAGAAAAAATCAAAGATATCGTAGAACTTGTGCTAAGCCCATAATATAACGTTTGACTGATTCAATCAGTAATTCTTCTTTTTCTTCACCAAATTTCGACATTTGTAGTGACGCCATTTACGACATTCACGCTGCAATGCTTCGAAATAATTAGAGACGCGGCGCAAAGTGTTTTAATGCCACCTACGGCGTCCACACGCCCACGTCAGCGTGTGAGAGACCACAACAGTACATTTCTAAAGTAATCATTGTGACGCTGTACGCGGTCGACAGCGTTTATAGACCTAATATATAAAAATCTGGTGTCTCCGCAGCGGCTTGACCGATTTTTATGAAACTTGTGTTTATTTAGTAGGTGTGAGAATAGGTCGTAGGCTATTTTTTGTATTTATATAATTTATATTTTATTTTGATCTCAACAAGTATGAAAATTTAAATTAAGTCTCCTTCTTAAAATATGCAATATAATATAATGCGCTTAAATTACACAAATACGAGGTGTTTTTGTAATTTAAACTTTAAGAAATTATCAGTAGTGAGACACAAGGTGGAAGCACGCCGTGTCAACCCGAGGTAAGTCTGGTGATATTGCCTAAGCAACGCCATGCGTACCTCGCTGTGATAATAATATAAATTCATAGTAGGTAGTAAGCTTTTATTTTGCAATCAATTTAAGGATATTGTTTGTAAATAATATCGTATAAGATAACAAGTAGTGAGTAATTAGTTTTTACTGTGTACATACCTGCTAATACTATGTTCCAACTTTGCAAATAATAAAACCCAATAATTGAATACAGTGTTTTATTAGACACATAATTTATTCATGGTTATAAATATGGCGATATTACAGAAAGAGAAAACCCACAAAAATAGATTACTAACTGATTTGGAAAAAGGACATACTTAATATAAGATTCATTAGAATTTAAAATTCCGAGTCAAATCGAAGTTATCACGATTCAGTAGCTCGAACAAAATGACAATTTCATCATTAAATACCTTATCTCCCTAAACATCTTAAAATCTGAAGCACAAAATAACTTAGTTTTATTTTTAGACAACAATAGCCCAACAGTAACGTATGGAGAAAGAATATTCTATGCAATCTGACTACATATCAATGTGGATGGATGGAGGGGGAGAGAAAGGCCGAAGAAACCATGTATGGATAGTGTGAGGAGCGATATGAAAGAGATGGGAGTTAGTGACAGCGTGACGGCTGATAGGACAGAATGAAAGAAAAAAAGACGTGTTGCGGCGACCTCAAGTAACATAGGATAAGGGCAGGAAGATGATGACTGTTAACAACGGTATATCCTAAGATAACTTACTAAATCTTAGGTTTAACCGGCAAGGTTAAACCTAAGATTTAGTAAAATTCTGAACGGATTTGTGACAATCGCTTATTTCGAACTTTTACTAGCACTCTGGAATTAACTTAACCGTATTTGGTATTGTGTTCATTTTGTTTTGACCATAGCTCAAATTTTTTGGCAAATACGTCAAGTGAAATGCCAGCATTAGTTTGAAGTCATTCGTAGACAACAAATTCTATGTGCCGTACGGTCGCAGTCCAGTGCACGGTGAATAATGGAGAGAGCGTACCAATTCAATAGTTCCAAAGAGAAACTAACAGTTCACCCATGTAGTTGGGTTTCACAATAGCCACTCTGTCCGCAGAATTTCACTCTCCATTAATTTTGAAATTATGCTAGAAATAAACAACCTTCTAAAGATTCGGAGCAAAATTGCTGCGACTGATGGACAGACAGATGGGTACACATGAGTGATCGTTAAGAGTTCCGTTTTTCCGTACGTACGTTCAGTACGTCTACCATGAGTTTAATCAATCTATACTCGCTATAAAGCAAGTTTCTAATTTATTTTTTTAAGTTGTTAACTAACAAACAAGCAAGTTGTAAGTTTAACTTTAGTTAACAACTAAAAAAAAATAATTTAAAAACTCTTGTTTTTTTTATGTTTTCATACATTTTTTAACTACAGTCGCTAGCGGGTATAGGTTGATAAAACTCATGGTAGACGTACAGAACCCTAAAAAAAAAGAAATATAACTGCCAGCATGTCACGTTCATGACACGATATACTCGTGCAAAACAATTGGGTGTAAATTCCAAAGAGAATTTATTCCGATTACCTACAAATAATCGCCATCAACTCTAGCATCGACTTTGGCGTTGAGTATTTTTTTGCAAATATGTCAGTGACCAATTGTATTAAAAAGATCCCCAGTCCAAGGTACGTGTGGGTTGCAATGAATACTGAACTTCGTTTTGTACGACATAGTTTATTGTTCCAAAACTTGATAAGCAATAGATTTTTTAAAGTAATGTTAAAAAACTACGATTTACACAATCTTTCAAACAAACTTATTATTTCAGAAATTAAGAACTATAAAAAAATAATATGAGTAGGTACTGTTTGGCTTAATAATTAGTTTTATATTTTTTTATTTCTACCATAATAACATGGATATTGACTAATTGCGTTCGCGCATTAGGAGTAAGCAGTTTTGCAAACTTGTGGTAATATTGTACGAAGTTGGTAAGGGCCATTTGTAGTAGACCAGATCCAGTTACAAGATTTGGAAAGGAAATCAAAACTTCTCTATGAATTTCTTCAAGGCTTTGTTTCCATCCAGAAGTAAATGAAGCTACCAAAGAAAGAGATTTTCTTTCTAAACTTGTTAATTCTGTTTTCTTGTCAGAGTCAAGTAGTTGTTCTCCTTCCTTAACAAACTGTATCATTCCTCCAAAATGAGGACTCAAGATCTCTTCAACATATTCTGAGCTCCTAGCTTGTAGTTGCTCTCTAAAGCTTTCTGCTTCTTTAGTATTGTCTCTTGTTCGTTCCATTAATATACTTAAGACCATGTCATAGTTATTGATGAGAAAAATTAATTGTTGTATTCTTTGTGCAAATTCAGCGGCCATTTTAAGCAAAAAGCAATGAACTTCGTCCTGTAGAACAAGCAAAATATTGCTAAGTTCTTCCGAAGGGAATTGTTCACTCAAGCTGAGCATAGCAGCTGAGAATTCAGCATATCTCCGAGTAATCTGCAATAAAGTTCATTTGTGAAGTATCAAATGAATAGTTATTGTACTGTGAATAGTGTGTACAGGAGCTCGTTTCTAAACGATAACAACCGCGAGTTTCGATCTTCAATGCTAAGCCACAGCTATCGCGGTCGGTCCTATCATAATCGGTAACTATTATAACATACTAGGATTTTTACTTGTCTCAGAAACCACGTTAGGCTGTTGGTGCTGGCAGTAATTTGTAGATCTTTGACGGTCGGTATGTGTAGTCAGAAGCAAAGAAATTTGAAACCAGTCATGCCAAGGAGTATTGTGTTACCCAGTTACTGTTGTATACTAACTTAAAATGTTTAGTTATTGTGTTTTTGACATTCAAAAAGTGCTGATTTTCAGTAAGTTTGAATTAAACACTTTTGATTTTGACTAGGTCCAGAGGTTAGATAGGCAGTAACTCCATGTAAAATAATGGTACTCAGCTGCAGCCGGTCTGACTGGAGGTTGACCCCAACATCGTTGGCAGACGGCTGGACGGATTGATTGACTGGTTACTTTGTGACAGAATACTTACGTAGTGAGGTCCTAGTTCTTTATTTGATAATTTTGCTGGATCGCACTCTCGCACACTTTGTATGTTTAGTTTCAACACATGTTCTAACCTTGGCCATAGTGTACCTTGCAATGAATCCCAATAACTGAAAGTGACGAAAATATTGTTTTAAGGCTACAGGAAAATAATATGCATTAATTGATCATGTTAACAATTACTAAATTATTAGTTATATTATGTTGGTTTTGTACCTACTATATCAATTATTAATTGTGGCATTATATGAGTTTACTAACAACTCTTCACATTTGCAATGTTCGGTTGTCAGTGTACACTTGTACAGCCAGGTCTGTACAAGAGACGTATCCAAAAATTATTTATGAAGTCTTGATAACAATTAATGTATAACGCCTTCAAATTAGTCGCTAAGTGCCGCGCAGCAGCAGCGCGACAGTCGCGCTTATTTCTTAATCCATACAAGTAACAAATGTCGCGCGGCACTTTGCGTTTATTGATTGTATAGATTAACAAAGCAGCGCGACAGTCGCACTTCTGCCGCGCGGCACTTTGCGTTTATTGATTGTATAGATTAACAAAGCAGCGCGACAGTCGCACTTCTGCCGCGCGGCACTTTGCGTTTATTGATTGTATAGATTAACAAAGCAGCGCGACAGTCGCATTTCTGCCGCGCGGCACTTTGCGTTTATTGATTGTATAGATTAACAAAGCAGCGCGACAGTCGCACTTCTGCCGCGCGGCACTTTGCGTTTATTGATTGTATAGATTAACAAAGCAGCGCGACAGTCGCACTTCTGCCGCGCGGCACTTTGCTTTTATTGATTGTATAGATTATCAAAGCAGCGCGACAGTCGCACTTCTGCCGCGCGGCACTTAGCGACTAATTTGATGGCGCGCTAAGGCACTAGCTGGAAGGTATATACCTGTCTAAAGCAGCCACAGCTCTTTTGTGACACATCCAGCGATATCTGTTTATAAGTTGTATGCAAAGGTACAATGCCAGGCAGTCAAAACACTCAAGTACATAGTTCTCAACATTTTTCTGAAAAAAAAAAAAAAAAAAAAAGGTTTATATAATACTCAAAATGTTCACGGCAGTGCATCACTTGGGATGTAATGTTTGTTTAAAAATGTTCATAATTGCAGACTACTAAGGAAAAACATTGGAGTAGTTGTCTGGATTAGGTTGCCCGCCTACGTCCGATAATCGGCGACTGATTTTTTGTAGGTGAAAAATGGAAAGTACTGATTGCAATAGTGTAACGCACAAATGGAAGTTTTTACCTAGCAAGGATAAATCGGCACGTTTATCAGTCCTACAAAAAGTCTGACGTGGGCGGGCAGCGTTATTATTATGGGAAAACCAAGTTAAAAGTTAAAGGAGACTGACCATAAGTGGTCTAGGAACCAATAGCGATACTGTTGTGGTATTTCTGTGGGGATATCTTAACTTGCTAAGGAGCATCAAAATCTGACATGGCGGTTTTGAAAAATATAATCAGTACATAGTATAAAACAAGGTCGCTTCCCGTCTGTTTGTCCCTATGTATGCCTAGATCTTTAAAACTACGCAACGGATTTTGATGCGGGCTTTTTTAATAGATAGAGTGATTCAAGAGGAAGCTTTATATGTATATAACATGCATAATATAGTAGAGAAACACGCTTACATTGCAAACGCTGGCTGTACCCTACGAAAATCAAAATAATGTGTTACAGTATTGTACGTCTTAAAAAGGTCTACAAAAAAGGCCGCGATGGTATATGTCCATCTCTTAGGCACAACCCACAATAACCACTTTTTATCCTTTACTTTTTACGATAAATAATTACAGTATATCATTTAAATGAATTATTTAGAATCAGAGAATTAAAATTACGCGCGACTGAAAATATAATTCTCAGCGAAACATACATGGCGCCACGGTGTAATAGTTGGTCACTTTAACCATTTTCATCTTTTAAGTTGCGTAAAAAGTAATGCATTATTTTAGAAGTTTATTTAAGGTGTATAGTGTTAATGTATATAGATTATCTTCAATAACTATTTTAGAACGTATTTACCCTAAAACCTATTCAATTTGAAAGAAAATCTTAGGAGTTATCGCAACTGCCGGGGTCGCGGGACTGTCTAAACAGGGTTATGGGGCACGCAACGCAAAGGGCAACCGAAAGAACAGGGTGGTTTTTAGTCAGTAATTCTGACAGTCCCTTCCGCTCCATCCAGGGCGGGAAGACTCAATAGATGATTTTACCACCAACAAAAAAAGGAATTATCGTAAAATAAAGGCACACACGTTAAAAATAATTGTACAGTAAGCGCACGCTTTTTTGTTCTAAAAAAATTGTCCCGAGTGAAGCCGGGGCGGGTCGCTAGTATTCTATTAAAATACATTTTATTATATAAACGTTTTAACGGCCATTTCTGACATTAAAACAATGTGGTTTTCTGCTAGACCAAGTTGCTCACCACCCCAAAAGCACCGGATTTCAGTATTTTTCCCGTTTTTAACCGACTTCAAAAAATAGAAGGAGGTTCTAATACCGACGGAAAGTTTTCTTAATATTTTATGTTGACCGATTACTCGAAGATGGCTGAACCGATTTAAACAATTCTTTTTTGTTTGAAAAGGAATACTTCTCAAATGTTCCCACTGTCACCGGGTATGAGGATCTGACGATGGAATTCTGGACAGCAAACTAACTAAACTAGCAAGAAATGTGAATTCTAAAGTATTATATTTCTCCAAACTGCCAGGTTAGATTTTGTTGCCCCTTTTGCACAAGGATATAGTAGAAGCATCCCCACAGAAATACCACTACAGTATCGCTATTGCTTTATAGACCACTTCTAATACAAATTAAAACAGTCTCCTTTACCTATTCTTTTTTTCTTGATTTTTCTATAGGACTTTTGTTAGGTTAGTTCAACGAGATACTGCCGTTTTTCCGAAAAAAAAAAGACAAATTTCATTACCCAAACCAATTTCTGTACCTGAGAAGCATATAACTGTAAGCGCCAAAATGCCAACTTTACAGGAGAAGGTTTTATCTAAAAAAAACTGACAATCTTGACTTTAAAACCTGTCAGTTGTCGTTGGCACACACGTGTGTGTGTGCCATTGGGCGTCAACGGAAATGGACGCTTAATGGCATTCGACATGCCATACCAAATCACGCAGTTTAAATTTCTTTTTTAGGGTTCCGTTCGTCTGTCTGTCAGCGGGCTGTATCTCAGGAACCGTAATAGTTAGACAGTTGAAATTTTCACAGATTGTGTATTTCTATTGCCGCTATAACAACAAATACAATAAAAATTAAGGTTTATGGTACGCAACCCATTGTGTGCGAGTCCAACTCGCACTTGACCGGTTATTTAAAAAAAAAACGTAGTGTTTAATATCCTATATTAATCCCCCGATCGACCAAGAAACATGGCGGCCGCCGGTTTTTTTACAATAAATCTTCAATTGTTGTGGCGTCGCGACGGCTAATTGCGACCGGGTGACCACAGGTCAAGGAGCATATGAAACAAAACGTGCCAAAATTTTTTTACATATGCTTTTCAGGTACAGAATTTAGAACTGCGTAGGCGGGAGGGCGTGGTGGTTAGAGGTGAGCGTAAAACCGTCTGCGACGATAAGCTCGCCTGGGACCGCCGGAGCCCCGCAGCGCCGGAGCCGTGACAGAAACCATGCCTGCTGCATACTCGCTTGCATGCTGCATGCATGGTGTATGCTTGTTTGCATGTTTCTTATAAAGAGAAATAAATACATTTGTAGAAGACCGCATATATTTTATTACAAGAAAGTATTTATCCTGCTACTTCTAACAAAACTACACAACAAGTGAGCTATCTCAAAACAAGTTGGTAGAAAAAAAGTAGTCAAAAATATACGCCCGAGAGAAGTTCATAGCAAAACTAATATTTCAAGAAACTTCTGCTACAAAACACAGTGACAGTGTTTGTATGATTAACTGACATTGAGCGTCATTTATGATTTACCATCTACCCACATAACAAAATACATTGTAATTTAGTTTGAATATTCTGTGCAACTGACATACAGATTGAAATCTTGTAACAATAAATGAAAATTGACGATACTAAATATATGGCTCATTTTATTTGGCGTAAATGTTTTGCCAACTGAAATATTTGACTACATTAAAATTGGTAAAAGTACTAGTTGGTAAGCAAGTTATTGCTTAAACATTCACTTGCCAAACATTAGGTTTGCAAATCTTGAAACAATAAATGAAAATTGACGATACTAAATATTTGGCTCATTTTATTTTGCGTAAATGTTTTGCCAACTGAAATATTTGACTACGTTAAAATTAGTAAAATTACTAGTTGGTAAGCAAGTTTTTGCTTAAACATTCACTTGCCAAACATTAGGTTTGCGTTTAAATAATTTGTCAAGAGTTTATTGGTTAATAAATGATTTGGCAAATGACATTATGCAGTAAATTGTTTGAGAAGTGATAATTTGTCAATTTCTTTTTATGGAACAACAGTAACCCTAGCTCGATATTATCATAAACATTAAAACTCCATACCACAAGCAAAGATAAAGTTTTTCCAAGGATCCTGTCAAAGAGTTCCTGCGCATGACTTCCCTTTACATGGAAGAATTCTGTTGTAAATAAATATTCCCTGCAACCGTTGTCTACAAGTGCATATTGAAGACTCCTAAATAGGGCTTCGTAGGAGTACTGCAACAAAAATATAAAGTAATTAATTTTAATATGGGCTAGTATGATTTCATATAATTCAGCTCACAGCTAATGAAAACAAAAGTAAAATACAGTTAGCATCCAAAAATTATCACATTATTTTTTATTCCACTTTACATGAATTAGCTAAATCAGCCATGGTCCCACTGTTGGGACACAGGCCATAATCCCCAATACTACCGGGCCTTGTCTGACCTTTGATATCAAGTCATGATGTTTACCTTTTACTTTTTAAATAAATTACTTTATGTAAAGCGCCTAAGATGCACAACCTCTTACTTAAAAGTCAGGGCCAATGTTGTGGCCAGACTATACAAAACCACCCTTTCTTTTTGTGGGGAGGGTTAGTAGTAACCCTCCCCATTTCAACACCCTCTCACTGTGTTGCAATTGGTTTTTTTTAACCTTTTACCTGCCAGAGCATAAACACATGGGCATCCCTCCCACGCCAAGCACAAATTAAGTGCAAATATTATCTAAAATTTAAAATACGGATTCCAACATCATATTCTTATCTTGATTTATATATTTTAAATAAAATATTATTCATAACGTAATCACAGAAAACTTGATTTAGTATATTTATTTTGTACTTCAAAATGTTGTTTGCTTGTCGGCTATAGCCGATCGTCGGGTCAAAAGGTTAATATGCAAAATCAGATTATCTTTTAACTTACCTTCGTTTTTTGCTGCACATGAGGAACTATAATGGGGGCTTCAAGTTGCTGTGCCAGTACATCTCCTCTATTACCAATAGTGAATATTGTGCTTTTATTTTTTAAGTTCGATTTTTGAAAGAAGCCTCCTTTAGACCCATCTTCAATTCCCATTAGATCGTCTTTTGTAGGTGTCTCTTCATATTTTAATTTGTCAAGCCTTGAGGCATATGACTTAAAGTATGAGTAATATACTTTGCTCAGGGTGTCAATGTATTCATTGCATATTTCCTGAGCAACATTTCTCTCATTGGCTAATATAAACTCAAAGAAAAACTTATATTTAAGCATAGCATTTTGTGGTATCTGATAATTTGCCATTGGTTTGCGAAACTTATAAATATGTTCCAGAATATATGCTCTTATTTTAGATACTGCTTTAATTTTCAGTTTTTCCAGAACATCCTTGACATCATGACAAGCTTTTGTTTCTTTAAAATCTTGTTCCTTAACAAAGTTTAGTTTTTGGTTCAAAATTGCCAACTGGACCATGAATTCCTTGTCAGTTACAGGAACATTATTGATACCACTGAAATATTCAAAATATTATATGGACCTTTGTTTAGTCAAAGTTAATTAAAAAATCAAAATCATAATATGAGGGGTAAGTTACTTACAATATAAGTGTTTCAGAAACTGCCATATCTTCTATGAAAGTAGAGAGGGGTCCTTTTAAAACCTGTCTGTTAGAGAGTTGCACTGACATGTTCACTGAACGCTTTTGCAAACTTATAATTTCATTGCTGATACTACCTAAGTCATTCTGTAAAATGATGTTAAGTATTAAAAATATATTTGTGATAAGAAGGTGTCGTCATCAAGAAGTGATATATACTTACTTGAAACACCATAAGCATGCTCTCCATTTTCGCGAGGATCCCATCACAATCTTCAATTTGATTGTGCAGAGAGGCTATATTTTCACTCTCTTTTAAGTAATCCGCCACAGAGGTTTTCTCGGCATCCTTGATTCCTTTATCTAGCTGTAATGCGTATTCTCGTAAATCAGTTCCATTTTGTAGAACTTCTTGTATTTCAAAGTCTTCGAGATTTTTGTCCAGCACGTCTTTAATATCCGATGACTCCAACATGATATATAAATTAGCTGGTATTAGTAGTACAAGTATAAAATTAATATACTAATTCATTAAATAATAATTTAGGTTCATATCATTATTTTCGATCTGGTTGGGTTACGTTGGAATTGGAAACTGAATGTTTGTAGATGCAAAAATAAACAAGACACTAACTCCGCTGATTGTGAAAAATTGCTTGTTTTGATGATGAATTTGTAGATTATAATTTAAAACTAACTGGGGAGGGCATTTAGAAACTACTTCACAGAGTACTAAAACAAACTATGAACTACTTGCCCAGCATTTTTTTAGGGTTTTGACATTTTGTTATGTTAGGGTTTTGATGACAGGACATCAGTGACAGTCGTTTTTTGAGTTTGACATTGACTCCCAGTATTGCCAACAGATAAACTAGTTCTCCACTGGATCAACATGTAAAACCACCATAACCACTAGCAAAAATCGGCCCTACTCCAAAAATGAGTGAAATCGCTAAAATTTCCACTAAACGAAAAAAAACAGTAATAGTAAGTAGTTTTATTAGTAAAAAAGATTTTTCTTTTATTTCGAATCTTCGTAGAGATTTTTCAAAATCGTTCAACATTATTTACTTTCGCTACTTGTAGTACTTTAATTAAATAACTTGAAGCCAGTCTATCTAATGTGGGTTTAAAGCCAATAACCCCAATTTTTGCGTACACGTATTGCAGCAGTGAGACCGACTAGATCAACCGAGTTTTTTTGGTCGTCACTCAGTTGTTTTGTAAAATAATTGTAAACTAACTACATAGTACTACCGAAAATATTCTAAGAGAAATTCAATACTGTCCTAGTAAAAGTAAATACTCCTAAAAATTCAATGGAGTCTAAATAATATAAATATTGCGTAACGTTTTAGTGGTTGAGCGATAGCATTAATTTTCAGTGTAAACTGTTTTTTGAAGTTAGTGAAAACTTCTTTAGCGGCGTTGTGCACTTTTTTGTGATGGGTAAAAAATGTTAAACTCGCGTCAGGACACGTGACCTGATCGAAAATTCGTAAGACGGAGGGAGAGAAGCACTTATTCAAGTTTTCACTTCTGCCGGCACTCCCGGAGTGTAAGCCGTTGTTTTTTTACTAATTATAGACATAGGTACGTTAAATTCTACTAAACCACTAGAAAAAACCACCAGCAAAGCAATATAACACCACTAAAACGGGGGTCAAAATCACCAGTTTTAGTGATAAGTAAGTTGGTAACAAGTTGGTGGCAATGACATCCCAGCCCCAGAAATATATCGAGGTACAAAAAAAAAAATCTTGTAGCAGCATCAATGCCAAGAAAAACCAACGGAACAAATCTACGAGTACGTCTCAACAAAAAGAACCGCGACACCATCTATCCAACTAGCAGCGAACTACTTCGTCGAAATCTTGCATCGCGCAAGCAGAGTTTACCGTGCGATTTGAACACATACATCAGCCCGAATATCAACTATCGGGCAGTAGCCCGCCAGGCACAACAGCCGCCTGGTTAGAGGATCATCCTTTTCTATTGAGGTGTGCGGGACTTTACTCTCTGTTCCGCATACCTCTAAATTGTCAGCATAATAGATTATCCTACTAATATTATAAACAAGCTTCTACCCGCAGACTTCGTCTGCGTAGACTTTAAGAGATGGCCCGCAACTTCTTTGTCCCATATTTTCATACTCGGAAATTCATCTTCATGATTCTTTATCCTGATAGTTTGTGAGTCTTTGCTGTCCGTACTTTCAGCTCTGGGACTATTTCGACGTGTTTTCTGGTCTTCTGGTAATTGTGAATCTTGGACGCTTGCAATTCCAGACTCAAAAATACTAAAGACATGGTTTTGGTCTAGGTACTGTCACTTGAGAGTCTTAACCGTTTATTCCAACCCAGAAAATATTTCGACACGTTTCTGGTCTCAGGTTACCTGTGAATCTATAGCGTTCACAATTCCAGCCCGGAAGAAACAGCGACATAAGTACCTACATTATTTCTGTTCGACTGCTAAAAAAAAACATTTTTTTATTTAGCCCAAAAATACTTTAACTTCATTCTGTTCCTGGTAGGTAGGTACTTGTGAATCTTTAACGCTCACAATTTCAAGCCCGGAAATACCTGTGAATTTGAAGTACTAAGGCAGCAGCAGATCTGAATTTCCACTTCCTCCTCAGTCTCCAAACCATGCTTTTTACCGGGATAAAAGTAGCCAATGTGTTATTCCAGGATATGAACTACATTAGTGCCAAACATCCAAATCCATTCAGCCGTTTTTGCGTGATTGAGGCACAAACATACTTCGTCTGCGTAGACTTTAGGGCTGGCGTGCAACTTGTTTGTATCATATTCTTATCCTCGGAAATGCATCTTCATAATTCTGGCATTCAGGTATCCTGATAGTTTGTAATCTTTGCTGTTCGTACTTTCAGCCCCGGAACTACTTTGATATATTTATGATCCTGGTATGTATCTACTTGTGAATCTGTAGCGCTCATAATTCCAAGCCCATCTACTTTGCCGACTCTGGAAAAAGCGCTTATTACATACACTACTCAATCCAACGGGCCCGATCTGCAGGGACAGTGTGGTGTAATAAGAAACAGGAAGCTAGGGCCCTGCAATCGAGTGGTTCCGGGAGGCCATGTCCGATATTTGTGATGTGGCAATGCCCCGGGTTAAGCAAGCGCCCGCCGCCAGGTGTACTGGTAGTCGCAAGAGCTGGCGACGCTGCGTCAGGCAGGCGCCGGTACACCAGGCACCGCAGGCTCCACATCCGCCCTCCAGATGCGCAGGTCAGAGGGGCGGAGCTATACGAGGAGTACAAAGTGGCGAAGGCCGCCCTCAAAGCAGGGATCCTGCAGGCCAAGGATCTGGCTCGCAAGGAGATGCTGGAGTCTCTGAACGGGGACCCGTGGGGTAGACCCTACAAAATGGTGCGGAATAAGCTCCGCACCTGGCCCCCCCCCTTGACGCAGAGTCTCCGGCCCCAGCTGGTGGAGGACGTGGTGAGCGCTCTATTCCCCTCGCGAGGGGAGCATACTCCCCCGCCTATGGCTCCGCCACCTGCGGTGCCCAATGCGGACTGTATTGATGACGACGATGACGATGCCCCTGAGGTGACTGAGGTAGACCTGAGAGTGGCGGTTAATAGGCTGAAGGCCAAAAATACCGCCCCAGGACCCGACGGCTTACCTGGAAAAGCTTGGGTCCTGGGCTTGGAGGCTCTTGGGTCTCGACTAAGAGGGTTCCTAAGCACATGTTTGGAGAGGGGCCAGTTCCCACTTCGTTAGAAGACGGGGAAACTGGTCCTCATTAAGAAGCCGGGGCGCCCCGCGGACTCTCCGTCCGCATACCGGCCCATCGTACTGCTCGATGAGGTGGGCAAGCTCTTTGAAAGAGTAATTGCAAACCGCCTCGTCGAGCACCTAGTGAGGGTGGGGCCGGATCTGGCGGAAAACCAGTTCGGTTTCCGCACGGGACGCTCGACGGTGGATGCCATCATGCGCGTGAGAGCCCTCTCGACGGGGGACGCGGTTTCCCGGGGCGGGGTCGTCTTGGCTGTGTCTCTAGACATCGCCAATGCCTTTAACACCCTGCCTTGGAGTTGCATCAGGGAGGCACTTCGGTATCACTGGGTGCCGAACTACCTCCGTCGCGTAGTTGAGGCTTACTTGACGGACAGAGCCGTCATCTACCCCGGTCACCTGGGAGAGTCGAACCGGCGAGAGATGTCGTGCAGTGTTCCACAGGGTTCCGTTCTGGGGCCGCTTCTGTGGGACATCGGCTACGATTGGGTGCTGCGCGCCGACCTCCCTGGCGGCGTCAACGTTGTCTGCTATGCTGACGATACGCTGGTCCTGGCGCAGGGGAGGTCGCACCAGGCGGCGACCAACGCTATGACACGCGGGGTTGCGATAGTCGTTGAGAGGATCCGGCAGTTGGGTCTCGAGGTGGCCTTGCACAAGTCCGAAGCCATGTGCTTCCATGGTTCTCGGAACAGGCCACCATCGGGATCTCAAATAACGGTGGGAGGGGTTCACATCGGCGTCGGGTCGACGATGACGTATCTAGGTCTCGTCGTTGACAGCCGATGGAACTTCGTCGAACACTTCCGACGTTTGGCTCCCAGACTGGGACGAGCCGGAGCTGCCTTCAAGCGGCTTCTGCCCAATCTAGGGGGTGCAAATGCCTCCTGCCGGAAGCTTTACGCGGGGGTCGTGCGGTCCATGGCCCTTTATGGGGCGCCGGTATGGGCGCCTACTTTGAGGAAGCGACCTGCCCGTTACCTCAACGCTTCCCAAAGGGTCATGGCCATGCGGCTGGCCCGGGGATACCGCACGGTCTTTGGCCTTACCTCAAGGCTTGTACCATCATGCGATTCGGAGTTGCTTGCGGACACTGCACAGATCGATGCGCAAGTAACACTACTCACCGAATCGCTGATAAACAGCTACCGAATCGCCTGCCCAGAAACGATTCCGCGCGACACACCGGGCAAACAACCCTGGTGGGGTGCAGACC
Organism: Lacanobia oleracea; assembly: GCA_950371165.1. Classification (NCBI taxonomy): domain Eukaryota; kingdom Metazoa; phylum Arthropoda; class Insecta; order Lepidoptera; family Noctuidae; genus Lacanobia; species Lacanobia oleracea. The sequence goes on from OX493393.1 coordinate 11,051,155, forward strand.
TAGAGCGCAAACGCGGTAAGGTAAGAAAGGCTCTTAACAGAGCCATGATCATGAGAGTCATGATGATGAGGACTGGGACGCTTATTACGCGGCCAAATCGAGCTACAAGAGATGCATCAGATTCAGAAGAACTACAGGGTGGCGTAAATTCTGTGGTAACATTGAATCATGCCAACAAGCAAACAGGGTAAGGAAAATACTGGCGCAACAGAACACACCTGAGATCGCCATACTCCGGAAACCCGATAACACGTTGACCACGACACCTGAAGAAGCGCAACGTCTCCTAGTAGAAACTCACTTCCCAGGCAGCGTATTCGCGCAGGTAAATGAATGGCTTGACGTTATCCAAACACCATCAGATGATGACTGGCTTTATGCAGAAAAGATGATTACGCTGGAAAAACTTCAGTAGGCCATCAAAAGCTTCCAACCTTTTAAGGCACCAGGTCCCGACGGTGTGTTTCCTGCCTTACTACAGTGGGGAGGTACCGCTGTTGCAACAAAACTGGTGCTCTTAATGCGAGCGTGCCTGGCCTTTAGATACGTTCCTAAAGGATGGAGGGAAGTGAAAGTCATATTCATTCCGAAGCCAGGTAAAAGTGACTACACAAACGCTAAATCCTATCGACCTATTAGTCTGACCTCGTTTTTACTGAAGACAATGGAAAGACTGTGTGAAAGGGAACTACGTGATGGCGTTTTAAAAACAATACCACTGCATGGTAACCAACACGCATACAGCTCGGGTAAGTCGACAGAGTCCGCTCTTCATCTGGTGGTGAACCGGATTGAGGAGGCGATTCACCAGAAAGGGTCCTGCCTGGGCACATTCATAGACATCGAAGGAGCCTTCGACAAGACAAACTTTTCCAGCATTAGTGCCGCTCTCTCCAAACACGGCGTGGAACAGGTACTAACTGACTGGATAACTAATATGTTAAGCAAACGAGTGGTTCGCCTTGAGGAAGAGCAGCAGTTGGCTCTGATAGCCAGAGGCTGCCCGCAGGGGGGTGTGCTCACCCCTCTTCTGTGGAATCTGGTAATTGATGACCTGATCACCAAACTCAACGCACATCGTTACTACACAATAGGTTATGCTGACGACCTCGCAATCCTAGTGTCAGGGAAAGTGACTGAAACGATCTGCAACCTCACTCAACAAGCACTACGCATCGTGGAAAGATGGTGCGACGAATATGATCTGTCGGTAAACCCCACGAAAACTGAATTAGTCATGTTCACTCAAAAGCGAGCACTAGGCCACTACCGGCTACCTATGCTCTTCAACACAGAGCTCCAGCTGTCTATCGAGGTAAAGTATCTAGGCGTCATCCTAGACAGTAAGTTAAGCTGGAGTAATCACCTAGACTACAAACTAAACAAAGCCTGCATTACCTTCTGGCAATGCAGGAAAATGATAGGGAAGAAGTGGGGCCTATCTCCCAAAATAATACTATGGCTGTACAGCGCAGTAATTCGGCCCATGCTAACCTACGGGGCCGTGGTATGGTGGCCACGCTCAAAGCTAGCTACAGCCGTAAACAAGTTACAACACATGCAAAGGCTGGCCTGCATGGCAACGACGGGCTGCATGAGGACTACTCCAACTGCGGCGCTGGAAGCCATGCTGGGGATCCCTCCGCTACACTTGTTTATACAACAGGAAGCGACGATGGCAGCAGTACGCCTTAAAACATTAGGTCTCTGGAGTAAAAGAGACACACGACACACCGCTCTGCTCGAGGAGCTCAACAATGAACTCCCCATAGCAAAAGCAATCAATGACCGGGTACCCAAGCAATTTATCTTCGATAAAAAATACAAAATCCAATTGCATGAGGATCATCGGTGCGAGGGGCTCTGCCCCGCCGAGCTGCGGATCTACACCGATGGATCAAAAACAGGTACAGGTACTGGTGCGGGAATCTTCTCAGAGGATCTCAATATCCACATAGCCACACCATTGGGGGTCCACAACACAGTGTTCCAGGCTGAATGCATGGGCATTTCTCTGGCGGCATCAGCCATCCTAACCAGGGAAGTTAAGGACCACTCAATACGCATACTCTCGGACAGCATGGCTGTCCTGCAAGCTCTGAATAGCCACACAGTGAACTCTGGGTTGATTCTCGAGTGTCACCAACGTCTCAACCAGGTTGGTAGACACAACAAAGTAACCATTCAATGGATCAAAGGACACAGTGAATCTCGAGGCAACGACGCTGCGGATGAACTCGCCCGAAGGGGGTCGAGTTTGTCAGCAATGGGACCTGAGCCCATCGTGCCGCTGCCTTTCGGGTACTTACGCAATCTGGTAAGGAAAGGCACCGGAGATAAACATCACAAGCTATGGGTTGACCATATAGTGAGTGTAGGCAGGCCAAAGAGGCACTTCCCTCTATAAATGGCCGTTTCACAAAACAAGCCCTAAGACTGACTAAACAACAGTTGCGTTCAGTCACAGCCGTAACAACTGGCCATGGGTCTTTTAATAAACACCTCTATGCTATAGGAGTCACTGACAGCCCGCTATGCAGAGCCTGCATGGAGGAAAATGAGACAGCAGCACACCTGCTTCTAAGCTGCCCGGTAGTTGCGGATTACAGGGCAAAGTACTTCGGAAACCCAGGTACCCTCTGCGAGATAGTTAGTAACACCAAGGCGTTGCTGGCCTTCCTTGGGGAGCTGAGGTGGATCGAATGACGCATTTGTCCTACCTACACGCAAAATACGCGCTTAGTCGTGGAGTTGCGGAAACCAGCCCGATTTACATACATACATACGGTCTTTGGCGAGGCGGCGAGCCTCCTTGCCGGACTGCCGCCATGGGATCTAGAGGCGAGAGCCCTCGCGCACATTTACGAGTGGCGCGTGGAGGCGCAACGCCGGGGCGAGATACCTCTGCCGCGGCAAATCGCAGCAAGGCGGACGGAGCTCCGGCAGGATCTCATGGCGGTATGGAGACAGCGACTATCGCAACCCAGCGCTGGGCACGCAACAATCCAGGCGATAAGTCCCCTCTTTGAGGAGTGGCTGGAGCGGCGCCACGGCGTCCTCACCTTCCGCCTGATACAGGTACTCACCGGACACGGTTGTTTCGGGAGATATCTGTTTCGGATTCGGCGGGAGGACGCGCCCGGAGGACACGGTGGAGCATACGGTGGAGGTCTGCCCTGCTTGGGCGGAGCACCGCCGGGTCCTCGTCGAGGCGATCGGCGGCGGCGACCTCTCGCGACCGGCCTTGGTTCAATCTTTGGTCCGGAGCGAGGAGGCATGGGAAGCGATCACCTCCTTCTGCGAAGCAGTAATGCTAGCAAAGGAGGAGGCCAAACGTGTGAGAGAGAGAGAAACCTCACGTCCCAGTCGCCGCAACAGAAGAAGACGCCCCAGGCGTCGGGAGGCGCAGGACGATTCCCGGCCGCTGTAGGCGCGGGCCTGCGGACGGCGAGCAGTGGGTGGCTCGCCGTCTGATCAGAACTAGGCCCGGGTCGGCGGCGCGCTGCGATCCCAGCGCGCCTCAAAGAGATGTCAGCGTGGAAGACGGGTCCCGCTAGGGCAGGTGCCTGCTGGGGCTGCGGAATCTGTTCGAAAGAGGTGCCGTAGCCTTGGAACGCAAAGGGCACCAGGAGGAACACGGATGGGTTTTAGTCAGTAAGAGTCTGACACTCCCTCTTGCTTCACCCAGAGTGAGAGGAGTCATTTGATGATTTCCCATCCTTAAAAAAAAAGAAAAAAAAAGGGCCCTGCAATCGGGCGATCGGGTAGTCCCGATCTCGCAGTGGAGGCGTAGGGTAGATTGGCACACTGCGATTATAACGTTGATACGACAGAGGGGCTTTCCTTTAAACTGCCTATACTAGGTACCATTTTCAAGCTCTGTGCCAAAAATAAATTAAATACGAGCAGTAGTTTAGACGCAAATAATTTTTAAAGTTTTTGCACCGTTTGAACACGATGTATCTTTTCTAACAGCTGATTATCGTCTAAGCATAGGTCATGCACCTTACAACGATAATAAATCTACGATGCGTTGTTGCCGCTCTGACGCATGTCGAAGGACATTCTCTAAAAATTGGCAATGCAAACAAGGAAGCAATCAATACACACACACTTGCACTTTCACTACGAAAGCGACACACGTTTGAAAGAAACAGAAATAGGTCAGTTTGTTGCATCCTTGTTTTTTGCGATCGGTAAGTGGGGCCTCTATTCAGTGCGCCGACGCTATCTTTTCGGAACGTACGGTTTGTCGAATTCGCGCGCAAACAATTGTGATTTTATTTTGTTATTGGGATAGGGATAGGACACTAAATAAGTATAAGACAGTATTTCTTTCTTTTACTGTGAGAGGACACGTAACTTGGGATTATTATTATTTAGTATTAGTGTTTTTTTTTGTGATTGACTGTTTTTTATGGTGATAGGACACGTAACTTGGGATTATTATTATTTAGAATTAGTATCTCCGGACCTCACTCCCATGGATTTCTTTTTGTGGGGGTACATTAAGGGTGAAGTGTATGCCTCAGAGGTAAATACAATTGATGAGTTAAAAAATAGGATTATTTTAGCATTTCACAAATTAAAGTGCTTAGCGACGGACAGTGATCTAATTAGAAAAATAAATAACAATATTCTCTGTCGGTATAATTTGTGCATCAATGTGAATGGAGGGACACATCGAAAATTTAAAAATTTAGTGTGTTTGTTTTTGTGCGCGTACTTCGAAACGTTGCCTAACATAAAAGCCAGTGCGAGCGGAGGCCTAAGTCGCCGGCCGCCACCCCGCCCCGGCCCCCACCGAGCACACGAGATACCGCACACCGCGCTCCGGCGCGCGCGCGACGTTGCCGCTTTGTTACCTAGCGGTATCTAAGGTCAGTGTCATTTTTTTACAAAGGGTGGTTGCGTTTTATTCGGATTTGCATGCTATTTAGTTTGTTTGAAAAAAATATTTTCTCATTTATGGCGCTTTTTGTTTTTGTACCGTATCGAATTAATACTGAACACGTATAGTATACGTAGTTTAATTTAATGCCCCTCTGTCGTATCAACTCTGTATAATGAGAAATTTCCGATTATTTTGCTAAAATATTCGATCACATTATCAAAATTTACTTCCCCGTTTCAATTGATTCAAATTCAAATTCAAATTCAAATTCAAAAGCATTTTATTTCAAATAAACCATTCACAGGCACTTTTGAAACGTCAAGGTCGGTCAGTCAAAAACATGGAAGCTATTTGCACGTTCCAAAGCGTAGATCTCTATGGAGAAGAACGTGCAAGAAACTCCACGGACACTCTTTTAAATCATGTTCTGTTTTACAACATTCCAAGTTACATATACTTGTTGCTTCTGCATGTGAGGACAATGCAAAGGAAAAAAAAAAGGGCTTATTATAAGAATTTTAAATTTAAAGATTAAAATAAGCCAATGGCAGTTAAGAGATGACCAGTCTCAACCGACGGCGCCTGTTCACGAACATGACGCGTGAATCGGCACCTTTCAGCTCAACCATTTCGAAGGGAACCGAATGATCAAACCCACGCGCCGCCATCAGCGAGACATTTGAGTGAGCATGACATGCTCTCAACCACCATGCTCGTTCATGTCCAACAAGTAAAACTATAACTACTCACATAAAATGTAAATGGTTTCATGGTACTCACATTTACAAAATTTGAAAAATATGCTTCTACTTTACACAAAACTATGGTTGTCAATGACCAAATAATGAAAAATAAATTAATAAAGAGAACGATTAAGTTCTTACATCAAAAATAATAAATAAGTATTTAATATAATAATATAATTTGTATGTATATAAGAATAAATAAACGAAATAATGTAAGAACCTCTAAAAGGAGCGAGCATCTCTTCCAAATATAAAAACATAAAAACCTAAAAAGTGGACCTAATCAGCTGTGACTGTGGAGCAGGACCAGCATTTAGCCAAGCGTTTTTATCGAGGATATAATCTTCCAGTTTATAATACGCTTGTCTACATAGTGTGCGTTTTATGCATGCTTTAAATTTTCTCTCATTCAGTTCGAGAATATCAACTGGTATTTTATTATAAAATTTAATACAGAACCCCATAAAAGAAGTGTGTACTTTGGCCAATCTGAATCGGGGTTGATCTAATTTGTTCCTATTTCTAGTATTAAAGTTATGCCTGTCACTAATCTTGCTAAAGAGATGAAGATTTTTCCGAACATACATAATATTTTCGTAAATGTATTGACAAGGTACCGTCATGATGTTGATATCCTTAAACAGTTCTCTTAGGGAATCACGCCGACGGAGATTGTAAATGGCTCTGATGGCTCTTTTCTGCAGGATAAATATAGACTCGATGTCTGCAGCACGTCCCCATAATAAGATACCGTAAGACATGATACTATGAAAGTAACTAAAATAGACCAGCCTCGCGGTATCTATATCGGTAAATTGACGGATTTTTCTGACAGCGTATGCTGCTGAACTTAGCCGTCCCGCAAGAGATGTTAAATGAGGACCCCATTGTAGCCTTGAGTCAAGCGTAATCCCCAGGAAAACCGTGTTTTCGACGAATTCAAGTTTCTCCTTGTTCAATACTATGTCGCAATCATTTCTTTTAACGTTCGGTAAGGCAAATCTGATGCATTTAGTTTTTTTCCCATTTAATACTAAATTATTAGCAGTAAACCAATTTTGGACCTGCTGTAGGGCGTTATTTACGTCGTCAAGATTTATGGAACGTCTATCTATCTTAAAAATTAAGGACGTATCGTCAGCAAATAATACCATATGAGGTTGATTTTTTAAAAGATGGGGTAGATCATTAATATATACTAGAAAGAGGAAAGGACCCAAAATAGAGCCTTGTGGTACCCCCATTTTGACTTTTAAACCCCGTGAATTGACACCATTTATTTGAACTTGCTGCTGTCTATCATTTAAGTAAGATTTTATTAGACTGAGTGCAAGTTTACCTAGTCCGTAATGTCCTAGCTTTAGGAGCAAGGTTTCGTGATTTACACAATCAAATGCCTTGGAGAGGTCACAAAAGATTCCTATGGCATCTTGTGCCTCTTCCCACGCTGAGTATATGTGTTTTAACAACGTGGCACCAGCGTCAGTCGTACAACGACCCCTGGTAAAACCATACTGTTGATCGTGTAAAATTTTATTGATGTTAAAATGATTGAGCATCTGATTGAGCATTACTTTTTCAAACACTTTGCTAAAAACCGGCAAAACAGATACAGGTCTATAATTATTGGTGTCTTTGCTGTCGCCCGACTTAAATAGTGGTATAACCTTACTATATTTCATTATATCCGGAAAGACTCCTTGGTCCACACATAAATTAAATATTAAAGCCAAGTATGGTGCTATAGTTTCAATTATGGACGTGCACACTTTAATAGACATTCCCCATATGTCTTCGGTCAATTTGATTTTGATTTGCCGGAAAGCTTTTATGACTGTCACAGGGTTGATATGTTTGAACTGGAATTCAACCGTACAACCTGGAACGTTAGCTTTTAATAAATTATATGAGACCTCAGGTGAAGAATTTAAATATTCCGTAGTTTTAGTTGGTACATTGGTGAAAAAATTTACAAATTCTTGAGCTACTTCTAAATTAGAGCTTTTGGCACCATGTGTAGTGTCCAGTAAATAATCAGTGTTTCGTTTTTTATTTCTATTAGTTTCATTATTAATAACTTTCCAAACTGTCTTTATTTTATTTTCTGACGATTTGATCTTCTTGCTAATATATAGGGCTTTAGCTACCTTGCAAGTATTTCTGAACACTTTAGAATATTTATTTACAAACTTATTAAAAGAATCAGTGTTTATGACAGGCTTAAGGCCATATAGCTCATATAGTCTTTCCCTACTTATCCTAATGCCTTTAGTCGCCCAGTCACTAAATACATACTTAGGGAAAGTATCCTTAGACTTCTTTTCAAAAGTTGCATTGAATTCCTTAAGAACCACTGAAAAGAAATTATCATAAAATTTATTAGCATCTTCAATGTTATGGCCTACAAAATTTAACTTATTTTGTAAGGTACCATTGAATTTAGCTAGTTTTCCAGTTGTAATTGGCCTATATTGTATATGAATTTTTTCCAAGGCTGCTTTAAACTGAAATGTAACCAATTGACCACTATGATCAGAGGGAAGGTAATTAACTATGGCTTTATCTAAATATTCACAATCGCAGAATACATTATCAATACAGGTTGAAGAAGTTGGTGTTACCCTAGTCGGTTCTGTAAACACATTAGACAAATTAAACGATTTAAAAAGGCTTATAAATCTGCTGCTATTTGAATTAATTTCTAAAATATTAATATTAAAATCCCCACAAATAATCGCGGGCTTGTTACCTGCTGCAAGTTTCGCAAGGATATCTTCCATTGTTGACTCAAATAAAGCAAAGTTTTGAGGGTTTGGGGGTCTGTACACGCACACTATGATATGCTTATCTAGCTCAACACAGGACAGTTCGATGCAATGTTCCACTGATAAGTTAACGATGTCATTACGTTGCTTAAATTTTAAGTTTTTTTTTAATAAGATGAGGGAACCACCACGTAACATAGATTTGCGGTTAAAACAACTGCCCACATTATAATTTTCATAACTAATTAGCATCTGGTAATCCTTCAACCAGTGCTCACTAAAACATACAATGTCAAACATTGTTTTTTCTAAAAACATTTCAATTTCTAATAATTTGGAAGAGACACCTTGAATGTTTTGATGAAATAATTTCAAGGCATGCTGCTGACTCCCTTTTTGACAACTATTTACTAAAGAGCAAGAAGATACCTTGTTAATGGTAGGCATAACTATTCTGTCGCTGGTATCCTCTGTTGTCTTATGAACTAGTTTAAATGAGTATCCATAGAGATACATGGACACTCCGTACAATTTTTATAAGTATTTGTAGCACTAGAGCTACCGTTACTAAGGCTCTCCACCTGATTCTTAGTAAAATTACTAAACATTGTGGATTTAATTATACAAGACTGCGACATACTACTTATGTCTGAGTTAATAAAATAAGCTAATAGCCTTGCTATTGTGTGTCTAAAACTAATTGGCAAATACACTGTATCCCTAGTCGATTTTAAATTTTCCACAAAAATGTTTGTGTCAAAAAACATAAACTTGTCACTATAGTGACTTACTAAAAAGTGCATGTGTTTATTTAAACTATGAATATAATTATTTTGTCTACTTGACAATTGTTCAAAATAAGGAAATGCACACAATATTATTTTATTACAATTTAACTTTAACATATCAGTTAGATTGTCCGTGATATCTGCTTTTTTTACATTTAAACTATTCCCTATAAACACTGTAATATTGGTATTAGAACTAAAATTATTGTTTCTTAATGACGCCATAATATGCTTGTATGATGAACTTGGCATACAGTAATTTTGTATAGGATAACTCAGGTTGTTACTTAATAATTTACCTAAACCTCTTCCTATGCTGTCTGAGAACATAACTGAATGATAACCACTTTTCACAGATAAGAAACTATTAATCTTGGGCTGTTCAATTTGAGATAAATCCTGTTCACAATCAATTACAACTTGGTTGATGACACAGCCTTGGGATAAATTCTCCGCCTGGGACGGGACGTCCGATACCTCAGGCTGGACAGCATCAAGATTTGATACTGTCTGGCAAGTACACTGACACATGACTAACTCATTTGCAGCAAGAATGTGTTCTCTTATTTGGTTCTGAGATTGTATATATTTACTATTAAGAGAACTTAGTGAAGCTTCGAGTACCTGTATTTCAGACTGTAAGTGCTGTGTATCAATTTCATATATTTTTATGCTATCTTCAAGTTTAATTTGATAGTTATTTAATTTACTAATCAGGTCAACACGTTCCTTCCTGAGTGGAATATTCTTTAAAAACTGTTTATGTTGTATTTTGTACCGATAACATTTTTTAATAAACCTATTTAATTTTGCATACTTTTTTAACTTATTATGACTAGGATAGTTCTGTTTCAATAAGGAATCTTCAGTTAGGTCTATCGTGACTGTGGAATGAGGGTTACAATTATTATTTATACCTATTAATTCATTATATAAGTGGTAAGTTTCTTTAACCTGAGCACTCTGTTTTTCATTCTGCAATTTGATGATGCAACTGTTTGCAGTAATAAGTTCATCCTCTAGGTCCCTAACTTTACGTAAAGCCTCCTCATACAAGTTGCTACAGTTGTTGAAACCATCCGTGATTACCCGCAGTTGGTCACGTTCATCAACAACATCTTGAAATTGTTGGCTGAGGTCTACTAGCTCCCGTTTAAGGCAGGTGTTTGTATGGACCATTTTTCTTACTTCCACCTCATTATCCTCTCGTTCCTGTAACATTTCCTGACATTGTTCATTTGAGGCTTTTAATTCCTGGAGAGCCGTTCTCAGTTTAAGCTCCATATCCAGAGCTGTAGCTTTGCGGGTCATCACAGGCATGTTTTCAGGTTTAAGTACTGAAAATAGAGTAAAAGAAATGTGTGAGAATCAATAAAGACAAAATAAAGGAAAGTGGGAAATTAAAGAAATAGGTAATAAAAATGGGGATAAATTAGTGCAGTTAAGTGGAGAAATGAGGTAGGCTGCTGAATTAGCTTTAAAAGATATTGTTTATTGAATTTTCTTGCTGAAGATATCTTTTAAATAATGATTTCCTTAATGTGGGTAGGATGACTAGATTAAAATATACTTTTGATTTAATAGATCAAAGGTAAGCTATGTAAAATAACAATCATATAAGCGTTATTTTTGTTGAACATTATTGAAAAATATCGGAAAATCAACAGAAACTAAGTATTTTGACGTTTTCCACGATGTAAACAAAGCAATATAATATCAACGCTGAGTCCTAAAAATCTACGTAAAAGTAAGGACGTGCCACTGAGATAAAGTGACGAATGTGTGCTATTATAAAATAAAAGTAAACAATACTTCCCCGTTTAATATCGTTCCACGTAGTTCACAAGTTGCTGGCGGTTTTAGGTTACCGGTGACAGCCGGTACCAAAAATTGTGTTTTTCTTGATATAATTCCAGGAAAACAATAATCCTGTGTATTTTTGCAATTATATGGTGTATACTCAAACAATTACCCCTTAATTTCACCTTAATACTAATTAAATCTAATTTTAAAATACGGAACAAATATTTTACATGTCACTTGGGCAGTGTTGCCACTTTTTAAATCGAAATGTTACGCGCGATATAAGATCAGACCAAGTGCAAAAAAAAAATGAAAACGTAGTTGCGATGCGTTTTAAACTATAATATTTACTGATTAGTATGTAAGTAATTACGAACAAGTGTAAGTAGGTAGTTGTAGATATTGTGCGCCTTCTTTGGATTTACGAGTGAGTTATCGTTGTCACCTTGCTGCAAAATGCCGTTATACGACATTTGGTCGATTTCTTACTTTTGATGATATAAAACATATCTATCGATCTGTGTTTGTTTGCGAACTTCCAAAACTATTCAACACCTTCAATAGCCACGGCAGCTTTAGAACAAATTACCGTCCTGTATAAGAAATGTACACTCTTACAATGCATTAAAAAATCAACTTAGCCAGTACATAATTGCGGATCGATCACTTCTGGAGAAATGAATGCATTGGATGGGTAACTATCTAATTGTAATACTGATGACGAACATATTGTAATCTATATGTTTAGTATTGTTCTCAAGTAAGTGACTTATGTTTTTATTGGGAATAAAGTTTCTTTAAACCGAACGCAGTCCGAGCCTTTTGTTTCAAGGACGCTGCAGAAGCATAACACTGTAGCTCCGTTTTTTTACGATTCTGAGCTTTTTACACTATCCCGTGTCCTTCTCTACAAAGTCAAAATAATGTAACTAATTAAACTGGCCAAGTGCGAGTCAAACTTGTGTGCAAAAGGGTTTCCAACGAATTTACAAAATTTTAGGCTCAGTAGTTTCTGAGATAAGGGGGGGGGGGAATGGTCATTTTTCTTCTAGTTTCTTGAATAACTTCAAAACCTTTTATTTTAAAATTATGAAAAAATATAGTTAAAACCTTCACAGTAAGCCCTTTCATTTAATATGTCACACAATATTGATCATAAAACTTTTTTTTTTAATTTATAGTTTCACAACCGAAAGTGACCCCGTTCTAAAAAATTAATAATTTACGTAACACGTCCGTGTTTGGGTCAAAGAAGTCTATACGTACGTATACCAAATTTCAACAGAATCGGTCTAGTGGTTCCGGAGAAAACTGGCAATGAAATACGGCCAGACAGACAGACACCCGAGTGAATCAACTTGAAGTCAGAGTTTCGAAATTGTATTATATCATATCTAAATCTAATGAACTCATCGACGTGTCAATACAAATTTCTCGAAAAAACAAATGAGGATCGGACTGCCACTTTGCCGTCTATTTTGTTTTTTTTTCCGTGACCGGCCAGCTATTCAGCCATTATTTTACATTATCATCATTGAAGAAATGGTAAATATTTTGCCTAAATCTATGTAATGTTAAAGAAATAGTTGAAAGTAAATTATAATAAAGTCATTTAAAAATATAATCTTAATTTAATCATCACGTTTACGTTATTTCAATTTGACATCGCGTTGTAATTGACTGGCTGTATAGAAAGTTGGGACATGGTTCAACAGAAATGTTCAATTTTTTTTTATAATTTGACGTCGGTCAGTTGAAAACGATTCCCCCTAGGGCTGAAAAGTAATACTTTCAACTCGCTACTCAGGCAACTTCAGGCCTACTTTCCGAATATGATTACGTCACTCTAAGGCGTCGTTCTAAGGCGTCGTCGTAAGGCGTGGTTCTAAGACGTCGTTCTAAGACGTCATTGAAAGGCGTCGTTCTAAGGCAGGGGTTCCCAAACTTATTTTGTCTACTGCCCACTTTGAGAATTAATTATTTTTAGCGCCCCCATTTTTTCACCTACTTAAAAAGCACTATAACTTTAAATTCGATTAATCAATTATTGTGAGCTATATTAGCGGAGATTGAACATTAATTCTAAACGAGACTTTTACTATAACTCGCAAGAGTTAATTTGAAACCTGAGCGCAGTAGGTAATACTTTTTTTTTTTTTATTATAGATAGGCACGCGTTTGACCACTATCTCACCTGATGGTAAGTGATGATGTGGTCGAAGATGGAGCACGCTTGCCTAGAAATAACCTATTCACTCTTGACTTAAAGACTACCAGGTTGTAGCTATCAGGAAACCCAGACTCCGGCAGGGAATTCCTTAGCTGTACGCATTATGAATGTGTTACCAAAACGTTTTGTGCGAATGGGTGGGATATCCACCGTGTGCTCGCCTCGCCTTTATGTATTGACATAAAGGCGAGGCGAGCACACAGTGCGGATTGTTCGTATTTATGGTCAGCTGTAGAACATTGGTTCTACAGCTGACCATGAATACGAACAATCCGCACATCACATCTTATGGGAGTGTAGTCTTTGGCAAACTGAACGCAATATTATGTTAGATAGTATTAAGGTTACATCTGGGGTAGTTTACTATACGGACCTTGTTGAAGCCAGAACAAATTTCCGTGCGTTCAAGCGATTTTGCCATACCTATTACTGGAATCAAAAGTAGCTCACAATTTAGGACCCATAAGTTTAAGTGGTAAAATATAATCCGTGGTGCTTGGCAACTGGCAACTGGGCTTAACCCAGTTGTATTTGTCCCTTGGTGCCTATTGGCCTAGTTCTATTCTGTCTCCTGCTTGATACGGAGGGAAGTGGAAATTATATATATCTTTTTTCCTACTCCTCCGCTGTACTTTTCCGATTAATTTCGTTGCAGGATCCAAGACAGTTGAATCGTTTCTCCGGGACTCGTCGGGTTTCATTGGCTCGGCGTTTTTCTGGTGGTCGCCACTGTTGATTCTGGCTTTCAGGAGTTGCAGTGGTTGGGAATGTGTGGCGGGCTTGACCCATAAAAAAAAAAATATCCACCGTGTACCGGTGGCGCATCGCCGTTTGTCTTGTGGTCCGATGATGGAACGGGCTTGGCGGATGCAATTCCGTCGCACATTCCCCAAAATGCAACCGGTAAAAAACCGACAGGCTAGCAACTCGTCGTCGATGTTCAAGACTTTGGAGCTTCGTCGCGACCAGCCTCTCATTGCCGATGATCCTCTTGGCTCGTTTCTCAATTGACTCAAGGGCATCAAGTTGGTATCTGGCAGATCCAAAGATGAGAGCAGTACTCCATACACGATCGAACTTGCGCTTGATAGAGTTTAAGCAGCTGTTCCGGCGTGAAGTATCGTCTCACCTTTGTCAGATTCCCCAACTTCTTTGCAGCCACTTGAGCCTTTGCCTCTATCTAAGGGCCAACATTGAGAGTAGAGGTTAATGTAACCCCAAGAAGCTCAAGTTGGTTGGTTATCGGCACGGTTAAACCTCGGAAAGATGGAGCTGGGTGGAATTGGCTCCTTTTGGCGGAAAATAGACACGCTTGGGTCTTAGCAGCATTGAACTTGACCAGATTGGCATCGCCCCATTCAGAGACTGCCTGTAAGGACACGTTCAAGCGCTCAACCATTGCCTCCCGGAGAGACCGGATCTGCGACCCACCAGCTCGTGCGTCGGACACGTATCTCTCAGCAACAGTGCTGTCGTCTGCATACCCAAAGGTACCGGGTTTAAGAAGATCATTAATATGCAGCAAGAACAGTGTTGCCGAAAGCACCGACCCCTAAGGAATTCCGGCATTAGTATCCAGCAGTCCAGACGGGCAGCCATCTATGACCACTCGGATAGACCGATCCCTCAGGAAATCTGCGATCCAATCACACAAACCAGCGAGCAGACCGAAGGAAGGAAGCTTACTAATAAGGCTATCGTGCCAGACTCTGTTGAATGCCTTCGAGATGTCAAGGGAGACCGCTAGTGCCTCCCTATATTTCTTTATGGCCTCACTTTAGATATGAATGGCATACGCTAGAAGATCCCCAGTTGACCGATTTTGGCGGAACCCGTATTGTCGGTCACTAAGAATATCATTCGCTTCTAGGTACGCCAGGAGCTTATGAATCAGCACGCGTTCCATAGTCTTACAGAGTAATGGACGTTACCGAGATGGGTCTATAATTCGACGGGTCAGCTCGACTACCCTTCTTGGGCACGGACTGCACGTTAGCTTGCTTCCAAGCCTTCGGGACCTTTCCAGTCTCAAACGAAAGGCGAAATAGGCGTGTCAAGATCAGAGACAACTCAGGCGCGTCAGAAATTCGATTCGACCGACTTAGCCAGGGACCAAAAAGCCTTACTACCTGCTGGGTATGTCTTGTCCCAATAAAAAAGATAAATAGATACAGTTTTGCTGAAACCCGCTAAAAAACACGTTTTTGTGACCTTTAAACCCAAGTATTTTTTTTTCTGGTGTCGGATCGATGACGCCAACTCCTATTTTTTGGTCTAATTTGACCGGACCAACCAATCTATTGATTGGTTTTGAAAATCAATATTTTAATTCTGTACCACAACAACATTTTAAATCAAGTCATATACATGAAAATCATCTGAATAAAGGCGACAATGTTTAAACCACGAATAAGTATGTTTGGGACTAGAATTATGAGCTAGAGATTACAAGGAGGTCAGAACCATTAAGGAGTAAAATTTTCGGGACTGACAACTATTTATTTACTCTTCATTTCTTTTAAAGTAGGTGTTGGCCTCTGACCTCTTTTCCCTCTTTCTGATTATGGGTTATACATTTTTTGAATTATTCTCACTTCTCTCTTGACCTAGTTCTGAAATTCACGCAGATGAAGTCGTTGGAAGAAGCCTGTTTCTAAACCCTTTTTTTCGTAAGCTGGTAAGTTTAATTACTTGACATAATTGATGTTTGACGCAGGTAGGTACATCAAAGCATGAAATAAATAAATTTATTTTAGCCTGTTTCTTGAGATAAAATATGAGATAAAAGCTATAAAAAAACCGATCAAGTGCGAGTCGAACTCGCCACCCGAGGGTTCCGTACAAATTTGTAGCTACAAATTACTTTAAATAAAGGCTATATTTTTATGATTTAATTCCAAATACACTTCTCATCAGAAAAATCGATACACTTCCGTTTTTATGGTTTCTGTCCTAATCACTACTACTAATATATAAAGCTGAAGAGTTTGTTTGTTTGTTGGTTTGCTTGAACGTGCTAATCTCAGGAACTACTGGTCCGATTTGAAAAATTCTTTCAGTGTTAGATAGTCCATTTTCATTTACTGCTTCGCTCCTATGGATCTTAGCGTGATGTGGCTGAAAGATTGCATCTAAGCGTGTCGTCTGTTCATTCAACTGTCTTGGACCCTGCAACGAAATTAATCAGAAAAAATACAACATGGATAGTGCCGCAGTGTTATGCAGACACATTTTGTTCGGAAAAAAAGCACACAATGTTAAAAAAAACTCAAAGCAGTGGTTAGTAGAACCATAAGTAAATCTGCCATAGTTAGTACATTTTAGTAAAATATTCACAAAAATCAAAACAAATAAGTGAAAAAATCGCGTCAAAAGCAGACCATCAGTGAAATTGGACATTTCGAAGACCTCACGCTACACTAGCGCCTCTAGCGGCGAATCTAAACGCGATAGTCCTCATTGTGCGCTAGGTACTTTTGATTCCAGTAATAGGTATGGCAAAATCACTTGAACGCACGGAAATTTGTTCTGGTTTCTACAAGGTCCGTATAGTAAACTACCCCAGATGTAACCTGAATACTATCTTCTATATCTATACACTATAGTTGACTCACGCAACTTCGTCTGCGTCACAATTTTCATTACTAATCCGCTCCTATAGCGTGATAATATATATATAGCCTTCCTCGATAAATGGGGTATCTAACACTGAAAGAATTTTTCAAATCGGACTAGTAGTTCCTGAGATTAGCGCATTCAAACAAACAAACAAACAAACTCTTCAGCTTTATATATTAGTACCTATAAGATATAATAAAATCGTAGACCAACCGTATCTGTACATTGAATATATTTGCATAAAAATTACATCGAAAGGTTAGGAAAAAGATACAAAACACAAATATGCTATTTTTGAAATTTTTGTCTGTTTGTCTATACGTTTGAGAGAGCATCACGTATAAATCACATATTGGGTTCCAAATCTAGGTACTTAAATATATTAAGTAATAACCAGAGTAACATTTAGCGTTTATTTCATCAAAATCGACCCACAAAATCAAAAGATATTGGATTTTTAAGTTTAGTAAGAAACTTCCTAACGTATTTTAAATAGTCATAGCGCCATCTATTGAAAAAGATAAAATGCACGCAAGCAAACACTAAAACAAATTGTTGAGTTATAAGTAGTGACCTTTAAAAATAAAAGTGAACATTTTTATACCTTATCGGTATTTATCGTAACAATCGATTCACAAAATCAAAATATATTAAATTTTTAAGTTTAGTAAGAAACTTCCTAATGAATTTTGATTGGGTAAAGCGCCATCTATTGAGAAATAGCATGAATATTGCACCAAACACATTGTACCTATTGAGTTATTAGTAAAACTTTTCTATGTAGCAAAATAAAACTGAACATTTTTATACATTATCGTTATTAATCGTTACAATCGATTCACAAAATCAAAGTAGGTACATATTTAATTTCTATGTTTAGTAAGAAACTTCCCAATGTATTTTAATTAGTCAGAGCGCCTTCAATTGAGAAAAAAAAAATGCAGGAAAGTATGAATTTCATATTACATACACCAAAACACATTGTTGAGTTATTTGTGAAACTTTTATTCGTAGCAAAATAAAAGTGAACATTTTAATACCTTATCGTTGTATACGGGCCTCTTATTTAACGTCTTCCGCTGCTACGATGCACTGATGAAGCGTTTAACTGAATTGCGGTGTTAAAATTTTCCTCTCGAGAATGACCCTCACACGTTTTTTGAACACATTCGAGTTCGTTAGGAGTTTAGGTTCGGTCTCTAAAAGGTCTCGAAAGTATTTGATAGGGTTCAAATTCCCGAAATCACTATAATCTCGATTGGTTTCGTTAATTGTGCGTTGATCGATTGGTTCTTCTTGCGTAGGTAGTTCTAGACGGTTCGAATAGGGTATTTTACTAAAAAATGTGGCTTGGTACAATTTTGACAAATGACGTTGCGCGTGTCTAACTCGCTGTATCCTCTTCATTTTTTATTAACGTGAAAAAATAAAAATTACGTGTCCATTTTTTTTTTCTAAAATATCCTATCGTGGATGAGGCCTGTAGGGTTCCGTACCAAAAGTGCTGATTTATTTTTTTGCTGCTATAAAATGCTTTTTCTTTCTTTCTTTTTTCGTGCGAACCAAGCAGATTTTTAGGGTTCCGTACCAAGGTTGCTAATGTAACCCTGTTTATTACCAAGCCACCGCTGTCCGTCTTCCTTCAGTTTACCTATTCGTTTTATTTCTGTCTCGCTAATTTAAAAATGCCTTGTAGAAAAATTTCGAATCTTTCACAATATAGCAAAAATCGTAATATATGTATGAAACAAAGTCGGGT
Organism: Lacanobia oleracea; assembly: GCA_950371165.1. Classification (NCBI taxonomy): domain Eukaryota; kingdom Metazoa; phylum Arthropoda; class Insecta; order Lepidoptera; family Noctuidae; genus Lacanobia; species Lacanobia oleracea. The sequence continues at coordinate 11,069,758 of OX493393.1, forward strand.
TTGTTCGAACACTTATTATAACTCAAGAACGGCTGGACCGTTTTCATGATTTTTGTGTTTTTAGATTAGTCTTTCTCCGGAATAGCATAATAAATATTAAAATACTTATTTAAAAATAATAGTAGGTAGGTAGGTAGGGAGGTAGGTAGGGTAGGTAGATAGGTAGGGTAGGCAGATAGATAGGAAGGTAGGTAGGTAGCCAGTTGACGGGAGCGAAGCTGCGCGGGTCAGCTAGTCTAACATAATATTGCGTTCAGTGTGCCAAAGACTACACTGCCATAAGATGTGATGTGCGGATTGTTCGTATTCATGGTCAGCTGTAGAACATTGACATAATGGCGAAGCCACAAGCTGGATATTTCAAGAACTACTGATGCTATCAACTTGAAATTTGGAAGAGTGTTAGATGACGTTTGCTCAACTATTTTGCAAATAAGAATTAATTTTTATTTTTACAATAACGACTTAAAGGGGTTCTTAAAAATTCGAAGTGGGGCTACTAGAGCGTGTGGGATACCTATCATGTGAAAGAGCGCTATTTGCACATTCCCAAATTTTTTAAGCCACATGGTTTTCGTTTTTTAACGAAAAAAAAACCGGCCAAGTGCGAGTCAGACTCGCACATGAAGGGTTCCGTATTATAAACCTTAGTTTTTATTATTTGTTGTTATAGCGGCAATAGAAGTATACCTACAATCTGTGAAAATTTTAACTGTTTATATATTCGGTCCAGACGGACGGACAGCGGTGGCTTAGTAATAGGGTTCCGTCAGTTAACCTTCGGTTCCGGAACCCTAAAAAAAACAAACATTGATCATTCCCATCCCCTTATCTCTGAAGTTTGCATAAGACAAAAATCTGAAATTGTTGAATTGTTGTGTTGAGTTCATGTAAAAATTGCTGGAAAAATAAAATGATGTCTCTACATAGCAGATGTTTTCAGAAATCATCAACTAACAATACGTTTCACTAGCGGTGAAGAAATGGCGTTGATCTAAAAGTGCATCATACACCGCAGTGTTAAAATTCTCTGATGAATATAGGTAGGCCTCGCCGATGAAAATTTACAAACATTTCACATTTTATATGATGTACCCCTTGGTGGTCGAATCCAACTCGCTCTTGACTGTTTTTTTAAAGGTTTTTTTGCCTGTTTTAGTAAATCATCCTCTGTCAAAGCTAAATATCCTGTGCCCAGGGACAGGTGTTCCAATAGGTAAAAGACGACCCTGCTCGCGCTTTGTTCTTCATTCCTCTTCTTCATATACCTTCCAAATACTGTAGGTAAAACCAGATTTTTGAAAATAAATAAAAGAGGCATATTTTCACTGACGCATTTGCATCGATATTATTTTCACGAAATATTTACAAAGAAAATGTATAACATATCATAACAAAAGCACATGTATGTTTCTATGTATTTAAGAAATGCAATTCATTACAAACCTTGAAGAAGAAAGATAATATTATAAAATTTGTGACGTAGGCATACGGTACAGGTATATACACACCAATGGAGAGAAATATGTTGATGAGAATCATTGTAATGCCTGTAATTTTTATTATTTAACAGATATCGGAGAAGCTTTAAAAATATTTAGAGTAAGTATTTCAAGTACAAATTGAGAACTTTATGAACCGGTACATCGTCGTATGTGTGCGGCAAAGCAGACAAAAGATCTATACATGTCGATATGAAATGACCTATAACAATAACAAGGCTTGCATGGGGTATAAATATTAAATGGCTAGCTTGTACTAATGCAGCCGAGGTTTGTTTTCGTGCGGTTCTTTATTATTTATTAGTTCGAGGCGCTCACATGCGACGACGCTGTGACGGTCTCCGGCTTTCGGGTAATATAATGATCAAATAATTAGTAGACATGAAAATAACAGGCTTGTAATTTAGGAATGTCAATTGCAGATCTCATTAAAGAATTTGATATGTGGAAAATGTAAATATCGGCTTGGATGAAGGGTAGATAGGTAACAATATTAAAGCATTACTGCTCAAGCACAACCGAAGTATTAAATAAGTACAATACCTATTTAGGTTTATTCATTACGAAATTCGTCACAATTCAAAAATTAACGACAAATAATTTCCTTGACTACAATTTATAAATCTATAAAATTAATAATATTAGAAGGGAGTGGTGGCATTCGAGTAAAAAGTCCAGCATTTATTATTAAGGTTACTATCAATTCTTTGTATAAAAGTATTTATTTCCATGCGTCTTGAATTTCTTAAACTCTACGATGTAATAGACAACGTTTATCACTAACTCCATTTATAAGGACATCAACTTCAACAATCATTCTCTTACAGGAATAAATGTTGCCTAAGTGGGCACTTAACTAACATTTATTGACACATCTACTCGTACTCAATAGTCAGATATGAATCTTAAATTCCTTGACCTATCTATGTAGGCCCCTACCTAAGTTATACCGTAGTTTAAGGTTGGACAGAGCACTAGTGGTACAATAGGTACGTGCATACTTTCCATAATAATTTTATACCTACAGGGCAGCTGCAGGTATCTAGTCTTTTAGGAGACACAAGGCAACTTTCAGCTACAATGTAATGTTTTCACGCCGGCAGGTACATAAAGAATACCCGCCATAAGACGATTGATAGATTATGGATTATAGGATCTCAGCACAGCTTCTTTCAGATAGACCGCACCAGGACTTATGATATCACCTACTTGGTCCAGTGAATTTTTTACAACGTCCATTCGCGAAAAATGCTTTAGATATAAAATACAGACATCTAACCTGATTATATCAGTAGTTTCCAATAGATATACTTACGAGCAAAAATACACAGTGACTTTAATAGCAATAATTTAATTTAATGTAAATTTCTTTATTTAAAATGGCCTAGCTTAAATGAGATGCAAAGGATATAAATAAATACAAAGTGCAATCACAATTTTAAAAACAATATCGTGATATGTTTAAATATTTACTCAATACATATATAATATGTATTGAAGTAAGCATATAAAAGGTCCACATAAGAAAAATCTACGCTATCTACCTATAAAGGTACTCTTTAAGACACGTTGTATTAAGGATTTACATTGGGGACGTCAAATATGCTGAACTTTTTCTCTGGCCTTAGGTATAATTATATAACAAATTATGTTAGTGTCCTAGCGTCTAAAATATTACAAAATAATTTAAAACTAAAAGGTAACTTCCAACAATCGTGTCGTTTGTGGCGCCGGCGTGTTAGGGCCGCCGGGCGACGCGGCGCGGTGCGCGAGCCCGGGCGGGCTGTCGCGCCGCCTGCCCCTCGCTCATTTTCGCACAAAAGGACATTAAATGCCTTACCAATCTTAAAGTAATTCTTACTTATATTAATTATAATAAAAAGCCCGATATTTACGAGCAAATTTTTATAACAATTCTAAGTCTTGTGACTAGATTTTTCCTATCTAAGTAATACGTAAGTAAATAACATAGGAATATTTGTACGACAAGATGCCATCGATCACGAGCGGTAACTCAAATGCAGACTACTAAATACACAAAACTGTAAGATTAAACGAAATCACACCCAAAAGACAATTCCTAAACATTTTCAATAAATTATCTTAACTTAGGACTTACATGGTAAGATTGTCTCCATTAAGTAGATACTTAATATTAAATTCATACGAGTAGCACGAACCGATTCCGTGGGAGATCGCGTCCTAACTAACGTCCATCTAATCTCTAGAAAAATATTTTATATAATCTAAACACTTAAAAAAATAACGGAGTCGGCTCTAAAACTGAAGGACAAGTTTCGAAGGCGGGAGTGGTCCTCAAGGGCGGGGCGCGGGGCATTCAGAAGGGCAGGCTGGAGCGGAACATGTTCTCGATGAGCGGCGGCGCCGGCACCAGGTCCTCGAGCTTCAAGTAGAAGATGCGCTGCAGGCCCTGCACGGACAGCGAGCGCAGCTCGGGCAGCGCGCCCAGCACGCGGCTGAAGTGCGGCGCGCCGCCGCCTCCGCCGCCGCCGCCCGGCATGTGCGCGCGCAGGCAGCCGATGATCTTCATCTGTAGCTGCTCTACACGATGAGGCTCCTTCAGACCGTGACGATCTGTGAACAAAAAAAAAACCTCATAAGTATCTATAACAAGTAAACATACAACTCAATAGTTAGATAGGTACTACTTTATATTTTATTTGGTTTTGAAATCGGATTCTGTTGCAAGAGTCAATAGCGCTTAACTTTTTACTATTTAAAGTTACTTTTTTTTATAATTTTAGGTACCTTTAAAATAAGGTGAATACTCAAAAAAATCCAGATAAAACTAAAGGGCTACGTTATACACACCTGTTATCAGAGTTAATGCGCAAAGACACGCAAATGTAGATATGTCGATATCCATAGAATGTAGTGTGTTGCTGAAGTCTAGCACAGCGTGAAGCCAGTCTCCAAACGAGCGCTGGCATTGTCGCTTGTCGAGCACGACGCCGTTGCAGAAGGTCAGCTTGGTATCTTCGGGGCGTGTGCGGTATGCGAGTCGCAATACAAATAACTCGAGACGAGCTGATGCGAACAGCTGCTCACGATCTTCAGGGCACAAATCGCCATAACCAGGCACTTTATCCGCGAATACTTTAATCATGTCGATGGATGTCGTCAAAAGAGTGTAAAATTGTTGAATAACTTCTAAGTCAGACATCGGTGGCTCCATGGGATTTGGTTCTCGATATTGCGAATAATCAAGGTTGGCAAAGTCCGGAGAAGTGTCGACATGAGCTCTGACAAGCGCTGTGATCAGAGATATAGGCGGGCTTGGAGGTGATTCCTGTGGACACTTCGGTTTGGAGGGCAGTCTACCACGTCTCCCTTTCAAAGAATCAGTTCTTACTACTTCCTTGACCATTCCGACATTGAGACATTTCTGGAATCGACAAAACTGGCATCTATTCCGTCTTCTTTTGTCTACTGGACATGATTTTTCAGCTAAGCAAACGTATTTAGAACCCTTCTGCACAGTTCTTTTAAAAAATCCCTTGCATCCTTCGCAAGTTCTGACCCCATAGTGCTGGCAGGCCGCGGTGTCCCCGCACACGGCGCACAGCTGGCTGGGCGACGACGGTGCGACGCGCGGCCCGGCGCCCTCCGGCGCCACGCCGGGCGAGCTCGACGCCGAGCTGGGCGCGGACGCTTGCATGCAGTGGATTCTGCCGCCGGGAACCTTGGGGCTATCATTAGAACTGGTCGATTCTGATCGCTGTACCGGCAAGGAAGCGCGTCGTTGCCGTGCACTTTGGTCGGTAGATATGTGTAGGTCCACCGAACTCGGAAATGGTGGTAAAGAGTACGAGTCTTGATTGGGTGTAACACCACCGGTGTCAAACGTCGGGCTGCACTGTTGCGACGGTGCATAGTATGTTGACGGCACGTAAGGAAGTGAAGGTTGATGATATTGATAAAGTAGTTGGGTGGACGTGTGTCCCTGATAAGCGCTAACATTATAGCAATCCTCGTCCATTTTTATTCCAAATTCTGCCATTTCTTGTTTAGGATAACGGACAGAATAAGTTTCTTCAAAACTAGGCAGCGCTGGGCCTAGGGTTGGCGATGAAGCCTCGCTAATAGGTGTAGCGCGTTGAGATTTAACTTCAGGCGGGATTGGGGCGTGAAACTCGACGTCCGGGAACGGGTCTAGATTCTCTTCTAAGATTTCAGAAGAATCTTCTTGGTATTGCGGCGACAATAGATCAGTGAAGGACGAACCGTAGTTGCTCTGAAACAGGAATGTTTCCATCAATATTGGAGGCGTTGTAGAAGTGGTAGGCGGCGGATAGCCGTCAGGGGCGGCCGGACTAGCCAATGGCGTGCTTAATCAATTGTCTACTTGTACTTAGAGGGGCTTTGTGTTACCGCCTGTTTGTCAATCGATGCAGGTGTTCTACTTAATCAATATGTGTATTTGGTTCATTGAAAAAACGAGATCTAATAAATAAGGAAAAAATACCAGTGATCGCTTATAGGGTTTCTTTATTGTATTAGGTATGTATTGTATTGGCATCTCGAAATAAAATGATAAATGTCTGTGATGAAAAGATTAAAAGTAAAACTTACGTGTGTCTGCAGCAGTAGCATGCTGGAGGAGTTGGGTGTGAAGGCGCTTGGCGAGCGCGACTCGATGGCGCTCGGCCCTGCAACAATCAGACATTATCACTTCAGTACGAGCCAATAAACACAACTATTTAACTATGACTATTATAATTTAAAACATCGATGTTTTTTTTGCGTTAATGAAGTCCGCAATACCGAAATTCAACCGTTACTGCGCGAAACGGTCAACCAAGACGAAAGGCCGATTGTGAATGCGTCGGGGAGCCGGTAGACATGATATTGACGGCACCGTCCTTTGAACTATCACGCTATTCGAGCCATGCATCATTTATATTTACCCTCGGCGAACATACTTTGATTCTTCCTTCACCACAAGCACTCGTTACTAATCGATATCTACCTACTCTAGCTCGGTATCGGAACCCTGACCAGTGCTGATCGCTACCCTTGCACGACTAACAATGAAGATGGGAAGGAAAGGTCTCTCGTTTTATACGGCAGTTTCGCCAACCAAATATTGGCGTTTTGAATACATTGTGTCACGGTGCTTGATTCGCCACGCCCAGAAAATTGAATTCTATGTATACACCTCATCTAGGTCTATTAAAACAACGTCGCAAACAAGCGACACAAAAAAGATAGTTTTACCCTCTAATGTAACCCGCTAGAGTCTACATCGGCGTAACACGCTTGTTTGAAAATTTTTGGGGCGAAAAGGCGATGGGTCCCTTGGGAGGTTATGAAATCAGTGGCATTTGCAGTTTCTATTATGTTAAGAACCATTAATTCCAGTCTTATTAAGCTATAAACAAAACAAGCTTTTGTTACCGTAAGTTTGTTTTGGATATTTCTAGATCCAAAAATGTTAATAAAATATTCTTTCTATTTTCGAGAGTGATATGATAAAGTTTCGTGTAATAGTTTAGCGTTTTAGAAAACAGACTTGCTATAAGCACCTAGGTGATAAGATTTACCTCTGTAATTATATACTCGTATTTTTTAATTCAAACATTTAAGCAATTCAGAAAACTAAATTGAGTCTTACTACAATTATTTCGTTATTTGGTGATCTTCAGTGAGCATCGTTTTCTTTTAATAATAAGAAGCACCGCCAACCCGCCTGCCAAGCGTGGCGATTATGGCAAACTCTTCTGGTGTAGGCCTATGTCCAGCCGTGGACGTCTGTCAGCTGTTATGATAATGATGATGATGAATAAGAAGCTAGGTACTTTTTATTATATACACACTTTACTTTAGTAGATTTAGGTAGGTACAATGGAAATTGACTACCAACATAAATCTAGTTATACGAGTACCTACTTATAAAAATCGTTAGTTAAAAGTCATGTCTAGAAGACTGTTTGGAATTTATGTTTTTTTTTTATAACTAAGGTGTTAATCCAAGAAAGGTTTGTGCACCTATATATAGGTAGTTACATAATGTAACTAGCGTTTGCCCGCGACTTCGTACGCGCACCAAGTGTTTTTCGTTCCCATAGGTATAACACGTACATATCTATCTATATATACTCTATTCTTAATATATAAGCTAAAGAGTTTGTTTGTTTGTTTGCTTGAACGCGCTAATCTCAGGAACTTCAGGAACAAATTTTTCAAATCGGACCAGTAGTTCCTGAGATTAGCGCTTTCAAGCAAATAAACAAACTCTTCAGCTTTATATATTAGTATAGATAACAAAAGTGGCATGCACCGATACATCGACTCGTCGGGGAAGCCGACTATATACCTACATTTAAAGTCGGCGACTAGATGCAGACTATTCGCTACAGAGCTACAGGAAACCCGGAAATAAATCCCAGTACTTACTACACGTCTTACATGTATTAGAATAAAAACAGCGCGTGTCCAGTCGGGCGACTAGTCGGCCATTTGAGCGCGAATATAGTCGTCCAGTCAGGTCATCTTTAATTAGAAGTTTATGCAAACCTTTGGTATCTCTATAGCGCGTAAGCTTATGTACAAAACATTATAAAATCGTTAGAATCCGAATTGGTCGCAGTTGGCCAGCTCTTAAATCTTAATAAAACCATAAACTGACTTTTATTTATTTATTGACAAACAACCAACTTCCTTAACATCTAGAAGGAGGTACACAATGTTTCGTATAATTATAACAAAGTTGAGATAAGAATGATTATCGAAGATTCTTTGAACACATCCTCGAGGATGTGTTTTGAAAGTATATTATGTTAGTGAATAAATAAAAGCTAAATAGATGAATTTGGGGATGAAGATGAATTTTCCTATCCATAGTGAATCCGATCGGGACAATCGGTTGTATTACCAGTTTTCTTTTTTCTCGTCGCGTCTAACCTGGCCGCTTTTAACCAATTTTACCAAGCTGTACTCATCCTAGCAATACCTACTTGTGAATTATGGAATATAGGTTGGTCATTGATGAATCTAAGAAACCGGAAACACATTAATAAATAGGTAGGTAAGCACCTACTCTATAACTATATTATCCGTGTTGCGCAAAGCCAGACCATTTCGAACAACAATGAGTGATCAACATAAAAACCGCACTGAACCACCTGATAAGTAGTTTTGGAGCAAGAAACGCACTAAGAAAATTATGAGAAGAAAAACTTACCCCTCAAATATATTTTTTTAATGAAATGTTTTGTAGGTCCTAATTTGCGCGATCGGAATAAATGCATTTGTTCTGAAAACTGTTAGTCGAAATAAGAACAAGGCAATTTTGTCACTGAAAACATTGCTACGAAAGGCAATATTTCTGGGCACTTTTTCCATTGACAGCGAAGTAGAGCGTTTCTATACGAGCCGCATTCTAGCCAATAAATAAATTGATTGATTGATTGTTTGTTTTTATCATAATCATGTTTATTATAAGTTATTTGTCCATAATAGTAAGTAATAAAAAATACTCATAACAAAATGTGTTGCCCAGAAAACTGTGAAACTGAAACTGAAAACAGGTTACTTTGTTTTCAGTAATAAATTCTCGATATTATATAAATTCTCGAATTCGTAATAAATTGACAAAATGTATGAACTGCTTTCATAACTAATGCCCGTTGGTATTGAAATGCTGTGTAAGTTTGGTTTTGTTTCTAGTAATTTATACGAAAAACAAGTTGACTTTTCATTACATGGTTCAGCATTGCGATTGTGTAAACGACTCATCGTGACTGCTTTGGAGAAGTGAGCAGGAAGTGAGCTGTCAATCCATACAAACATCATCTTCCTGCCCTTGTCCCATGTTACTTGGGGTCGGCGCAACACGTTTTTCTCTTCCACTCTGCCCTATCTGCCATCACGCTATAACTAACTCCCTTTTCTTTCATATCGCTCCTCACACAATCCATCCTTCTTTTCTTTGGCCTTCCTCTCTCTCTCCATCCATGTGGATGATTTATATTCGTTACTCTTTTAGTTACATGCAGTGTTTCATCCCCCCTCTTCACATGAGCATACCAAGACAAGCGATTCCCTTGTAATTTTTCCGTCACTGGTGCCACTAATCTAATGTACTCTTTTCTCACTTTATCCATTCTCGTTACTCCACACATCCATCTCAACATTCTCATCTCCGCTACATGCGATCTAATTTTCATCCGTCTTTTTCACAGCCAATCCATACAAACAAGGTGTAATAATAGCACTTCACGTTCCCACCTTGTAAGTATACATGGTGAGACGTTGTGACGTTGTCAGAATAGTCTGGTTGTAATAGAATGGCATATAGCATTAGATAATATATTAGATAAGATAACAACATTTTAAAAATCAAGGACTGGTCTTCGATTCAATACTTATTCGAAAGAATTGATTAATGAAAAGGTCGATTAAAATAATTTAAATATGCCTACTTTTTATGCAAATAGCAAATAAATATTTATTTTATGTTACCAAGTGAGACCACCATGTGTTGTATTTTGTTACTAGTTGACCCGCGCGACTTCGTCTGCTTCTATTGGTCTTAGCGTCATGAACTCATGATATATATGATGATATCCTTGATAAATGGGCTACCTAACACTGAAATAATTATTCAAGCAAATAAACAAACTCTTCAGCTTTTATACAGGGTTATTTGTAAAACACCAGAAACCTCTTAGGCAGTGAAAGTACACATGATTATAAGCAACTTTTACTTTGGGAAAACTCCGAAATCTCGAAAAAAATATCAACTGTTTCATACAAAATGCAATATTTAGCCAATGAAAATGTATGAAACAGCTGATATTTTTCTCGAGCTTTCGGAGTTTTCCCAAAGTAAAAGTCGCTTATAATCATGAGTACTTTCACTGCCTAAGAGGTTTCTGGTATTTTACAAATTACCCTGTATATTAAGTACTAGTTGTCCCGCGCAACATCGTCTGCTACGCTCCTCTTGGTCTTAGCGTGATACTGATAATATATAGCTTATAGTCTCCCTCAAGAAATAGGCTATCTGAAATATTTTTTCCAATCGGACCTGTAGTTCCCGACATTAGCGCGTTCAAGTAAACAAACAAACAAACTCTTCAGCTTTATATATTAGTTTAAGATATAGATGTATTACCTCTATGAAAAGTATATCCCCCTCCAATACCGATTAGATGTTATTTTTCCATGAATAAATTTTAAAATAACGAGAGTGCAAATGGTTTACTTTTTAAAATTACTTATTTTATTTGAGCAAAATAAATAATTAACATCAATGTGGAAATAGATGAGCGTATATTGGATATCTCAAGATAAACGAGTATGTTATTTTTATCTTGGTATCAATCAAAAATTCAAATACACTCCAGAAAAGAAAAAAAAACCGGAGTAGTGCGAGTCGGCCTCGCCCACCGAGGATCCGTACAAATTTATAGGTACATATATTACTTTACATAAACTGTATTTTTAGTGATAAAATTACAAATTTTAAATTTTTTCCCTATATTTGTAGTATAAGACGGTATTTATTACATAGCTTTTCCTTTCATAGTTCTAGGTCAACATAAAATACCCTGAGAGTGTCGAAATATACGTTTTTTGCGGCATAAACGGCCGTATCTAGACGTTAAATTAGAAGTTTCATTTTTTCGCAGCTTCAAGGGACTGTAGACCTGAGTATATGGTTTTAATTTCAACTCGATACCTCCACGCGTTCCTGAGATAGAGGGTCTTCACAGACAGATGGATGGACGGACGGACGTACATATGAACAACAAAGTGATCCTATTCCTATAAGGGTTCCGCTTTTTTCTTTTGTAGTACGGAACCCTAAAAAGAAACAAGTATTCCTTACATTTTGCCGGGATATGTGAGCAACAAATAAAATACACTACAATTTCTTTTTTGGAAATTTGCATTGTCTACGCCAGGTCTACGCCGGCCGTAATGCTCTACGGAACTAGGAATATTGACTCAATAGACAGAAAATTTATAAAAGCTGTGCAAAAGACACTGCTTTATCCCCATAAAGCAGTGTCTTATGTCACGGGCGTCATATTGAACCCCGAACATAATGATGGATTCGAGATTGGACTCCCGAGCATTGCGAGGTTGTTTAGTGATTAACTCACGTTGGCTCGTGAGTTAAACACTAAACAGGGAGAGAAAGAATACAAGAATCCTGAATGCAGCGTGGGATTCAAGCTAGCTCAAGGCAAAGACACCTTTATCCCTGAGAACGCCTCTCTTCATGACTTGCGAACAATTTTTTCGCAGTAGGTAGGTGAGAAAAGCAGAGTACGCTCCTCAAGGATAAAGGTTTCTTTGCCTTGGGCTAGCTTGAATCCCTCGCTGCATTCAGGATTCTGGTATTAGCTCCCTCGCTTAGCTCGTGAGTTAAATTCTAAACTCTCGCGCGTTACTCGGGAGTTAACTTTCGAGTCCTTCATTAGGTGTCCCGAGATTCATTATGACGCCCGTGACAAAAGACACTACTTTGTACTTTGTCCCCCCGGAACATAATCTACTATTTTGCTCTCGTGTGGAAATAGGGAAAAGCTAGGCTACCTATTATTTAAATCAGGCTGGTTGCCGGTCATCCCCTGCTGCAACTCCCATGAAAATACAGGTAATACAAAATGAAAAGAAAATGCGCGAACCATTTTTCTCAAAAATTGTTTTAACAGTCCCTTGGCTCGGGCGTCAAAATGTTCTATTTAGAATTGCCTTTTATTACTTCAAGGTTTTGAAAGTGAAAATCTGCAAATGTTGTAGAACCGTCTATTTTTCCTACACAGCTCATTAGCGTCAAGTCCAATAAATATATATAGCTCTATGCCCTCTGTTAGACTTTACAAGAGTTACAATCGCGAAAAAGCTACACGCGAACGAGGGAGCCTCGGTGGAAAGGAGGTTTCATTCCGTCTAATCGTATCACGAACTATCCGACAGATGGCGCTAGGATGGCCCGTGCAGAGATATTGATTACAAACTTGCGTTAGTGCGACTAGCTACGTCATTCGTCATCGATTCAGTTTGAAGTAGACATACGTATGAGACGCACATTATCGGAAACAAGCTTTTATGAGCTTTCTCATTACATGACGTTTTTGCGCGTGGCTTTTTGCGTAATAGTTGCGCGTAAACACGTCAGTGACAAGTGTACACAGATTAGCTGTTGTGCAAAGCAAAGTTTGGTCATAAACTAACATGTGTAACAGTTTTGTGTATGTTATACGATTAAATATATGTTAAATACATATAATAGTCACCATGGCCCCATTTGCAGAACCACTGCAAAATGTTGTTATTTAAAAAAAATCTTTGCTAGAATTAAATGAATGGCAAACTTTCACGACAGCGCGATCTAAAACTTAGCGCTTACATTTTCCCGCCATAAATTGTTGCGGGGAATATAGGTACATAAATCTACTACAGCTACTACGGGCCGCTGCAGCCTACCTGTTCTAGCAACCTTCATATTATTGCTAACTTAATAAATTATCATAACAAACAGAAACAAGTCGAGGGTCTCATTTCAATGCACGTGTTAGATTGATTGATTTCAGGAGCTTTAACCGAGTCAAACTTAATGTTTCGCATAGCAGTCTACAACATAATATTGTTGGCTATTAAGTTCCTGCGTAGTTTTCAATGTTAGTGGAATGAGCATGAGTTTATACAATACATACTACAAAATAGATGAAGTTTTGTGTACGTAACATCGTCTAGCCCACTGGCAACTGGTCGTAAGGGCAGCGCGCGTCACCCGCGTGTATTTTATCAAATAAACGTGATTTCGGTGAATTTATCAGCTGTTGCGGCGGCGTGGGCGGGGGAGGCTTACCGGTGACGTCAGCGGCATCCACGTCACAGCCACCCTGCCACCTCTCACGTCTGCAGGTAAAACGTTATTGAATATACCGCCCCTATTCCGCTTCTAAATTTATATATAAAATGCTGTTAGAGTATTGAAATTGCGCTAATGAGTTAAGTGTATACTATAAAGAAATTAGATAAAGCGTTGATTTATTAATTTATTTTGTTCAAGGAGGAATTATGCTGACTATGATTTGACAAAGTCGTTTTTTTTTAGTTTACCCCGATAGTTACGAAAGTAAAAGTTCTTGTTAAACCGGTTTTTATTTATAGCACCTATATTGGGAAATTGAATATACAGAAATATCTAACTGAAGTAGGCGTTTACAGGAGCGGTTTCCCCGTTAGATAATTTTATAAAGGGCTTGCAGCTGTCTACTTGTTTGCTACGGTTGTTGCTACGAAAACTTGGCTTCCGCTACGAGCATTTTGTTTCCGCTACGCGGTTGCTACGAGAATGTTATTGACACTGAGTGTATTAGGCCACCTATCAAAAGGACAATTAAAGAAGAGGATTAATTAGTTAGCCAAGCATAGTGATTATAGCAGCGTCCTTTATTAATAGAATTTATTGCGATCATGTCAGTCACCTGCCTTCTGTTTGGAGAGGTTGTTTGTGGAACTTGAAACTAATTACAAATGATGGCTTCTAACGGTTTCAAGGACTGATTTTATTTTTTGACAGTATAAGTAAAATAAATGTTAGTTTAGTATTGACATAGTGCCGTGTCCCTAGACTTATATAAGCATTATATTCACGAAACCTTTCCCCTACCACCACTGCCTAGTGCACCTGGCTTAGGAGGAATTGACAAAATGGAAGTTAATATATTAGGTATTTTCCACCTTTGAATTATTTAGCCTTTGTCACATAGGAATAGTCAGGTGATAACCATTTTTTTTAATGAGAGCCATGTGATGTTTTACATGCTTTCTTACCGATTAGGTTAAGTAGCGGAAAAGCCAGTTTTTTGCATGTATTAAGTCTATAAAAAACATTTTTTGTAGGTGTTTAATTTAATTATTCTAAATAAATTATGATTATTAGCCCGACGCAGACGAGAAAAATGCCTTTTTTATTTTAATGTCTAGACAACTTCAGTTTCCTTGTTTTTATCGGATACATTTAATAGTTTAGATTACATTGGTACAGATATGTAGACATATAAACACGCGAATATACAGAAACACACATTTATTTTTACACATAAATATTGATATGCATATCAGGTTCTTTGTGAACTGGTAATGAGGAGCGCAAAGCTTATAAGTATAAGCTTATTCTTTTGTTAATATTTTTGCTTCCACAAATAGGTTTTCTTGTATTGAAAATCCATATAGGAATAAATATATTGTCTCCAAAATGAACTAGCACTGTTAAGGATTTCAATGTTTTGAAATTTATATCTACAGCATACATTTGCTGCACTTTCAGCATTATATCTTGAATTTATTAACATCTCTCTTTTCCGTGTTTGTTTTTATTTGGTACACCTTGCTTTTTCCAATAGAAATACTTAAACAAATGAGATTTATTATAACAGCAAGGTAGTTAATCTATTTATTGGTACCAATGTTCGGAAAATAATGTTACGAACATACTTTATCTTTGGCCTTGGTAGGTAACCATGTAATTAAGTGATTCTAAATCTTCGAAATATTTATTACTTATATCGCTATAAAATAAATTGATTTACAGTTTATTTTATAGCGAGCGATACTATATTAAATGGTGACGAAACTTCAAAGGCTTATTCACTTACAAGAATGAATGACTAGACGAACAAGTAGGGAAACTAACAACTAAGCAAAAAATATGATAAAAACTGTAAGCCAAACTAAAAACTAAGTTATAAACTTAAACTACTTAATTAACATAGACAATAAGTACTACAAAAGCTACTAATACAATACAAATAAAATCCAGATAACGTTACTTACTTCAAAAGAGAAAAATATATAGTTATCGTTTTATAACCTACCTATTCATGGGTGTATTGTGGTGCCCCTGACCTGGTCACACCCCAGTCGTGGCCAAGATGGTGAAATGTTCTAGTGTTCATATCAGAGCTTTATTAAGTACTGGCTGATCCATGCCCGTTAGGCGGTATTTTTCGGGTTAATATATGCCCATGACACAAATAACGTGGCTTTCTATTGGTAAAAGAATTCTAAAATTCGGTTCAGTAGTTCCAGAGATATACCCCTACAATCTCACAAATTTTACCTCTTTATAATATTAGTATAGATATCTTCGATAGATTTCCTTGAACTGCAATGTTTTGAACCGCTTTAGCTGTCGCCTTAGTTTTCTAATTATGTCGGTTACATAAACGTACACATATTCCAATTAGATACCCAGTCTAATACTCATCGTGTTAAGTATATTGACATTGCGGGTCAATATTATCGGATGCAAATTTTTTGTTTTACCGACCGACTACTCATGTTTTAATATTTGTTGTTTGCGTAAAGTGAGTCTAAGTTAGGAGGAAGTCGGCAGCCGGTTGGGCGGCAAGCAAGGGCGTCCTTGAAGCGAGTCGCGCGGTCGATGCGTGACGTCACGCCTGCATGACGTCACAGGCTCGGTCGATGCGGAGGCCGAGGCCAGCGAGCCCCAGCGTGCCACCTGACGCTCTGCCGACCACCCCATACTGCCGCTTCCAACACCACCCTCATATTTTTAGACTCGTGACGCAACCGCGCTATTAAACGGAAAGCATTAAGAGTCTAAAAAACAGCGCCTTGGACAAAAGGAGCAGACGTTTACCGACACCTTCTCGCGTCCCGTTTTTAGCTCAACTGAGTGATTGGGACACTACTCGTCAGTTATAAATAATGCTTAATATTTATAAAGGATACCCGACTTATGATTTTATGTTGCACTATCATTCAATTATAACGGCGATAATATCATCTATTAAAGCACCAACGGAAGAACTCTCCCGCTGTGCGTATTAAAGGGGGAAATCGCAGTATCTTTTTATTAGTGGGCAGGGGTGGGTCGCCGGGGGTTCGGGGCTCGGGGGCAGCGAGAGTGACGCGCTCCGGGTCGGGCTCGTCGTGACGTCACGTCAGCTGGCGGCTGATAACCGACTTATCAATACACCGTCGAGTGTTAACCTACCTTTCCTACGTCATTATTTCATTCAATTAATTGACTATAATGACACTTTCATAGACTATATTCAAACGTTTTCGAGTTTGTATTTTGCAAAAAAAAAACAATGTCCCACTTTGACCAAAAACGTTACCATATTATTTATAGAGCCGCTTTTGTCCAATATTAAGCACACGCTTATGGAAACAAAAAGTGAAAGTTTGTTATTCTATTTTAGCGTCAATTTAGATAATTCATTGGCACCTCAGCGTTTATGTTAGGAACGTTGTTAAAATGTGCAGAAAACTTGGAACTATGAGCCGAGCGTTAACAATTCAAGATGTTGACGTAGTTGATAATATGTGAGGTATGTGTGGTACAATAGTAGGTATCAGATGTGCGTCGGCAATTTGCACAGGCTCGCATCTCGACAGGTGCAACGTCTGCCGGTTGCGACAGCCGATTGGGCAAGTGGCAGCAGGCTGAGGCCATCGGACCGCGCCGATCGCGACATAAACATCTCACATTATACTTCAACTTACCTAATACGCTCTCGGCAAACAAATCCTATTATAATGTAATGATTCGACTTAATAACAATTATCGAGTAATTCAGCTCTCAGTCCAAACCGTTCGGGGAGTGTTACCGTGTTGGTAACACTCTCCGAACGATTTGGACTGAGATGATGGCTGTTAGGAGACATTCCGCGATAAGTGTAAGTTAATATAAGCTAGCGAGCCGGCGCGTGTCATCCTAAACCGGCCCGGCCGGTGTGGAAATATATTTCACCATTAAGTACTTGTTTCACCTAAATTGTAATTATTAACCGTCTGTCTTGAAAATATTGACAAGTTCCATTAACACGACTTCGAGAATCTAAAAAATATATAAGTAAATATTCTGTTAGCGGACTAATATAACCGGTAATCTGTATTATTTTTAGTACGTCTACACTATGTTTTATTGCTGTTGAAAAATAAGACAAGTTTGTATTTTCCTTCCTTATTTTTTGATTACCTACCTATTAAACTTTTCGTGGTTTATATATTTATGCGAAAATATTAATAAATTATGGATTAATAAATATTATCAATTAGGATATCAAATTGTGAGATACTGGAATTAATGGTTGTATTAAAAAATAACAATTACTGCTTCGATAAGTTTTTAAGAAAGTTATTTAAAGTATACCTACTTAAGTTCCTAAAACGAGTTACAAATATTAAACTAAGGTATTAAAATAAAAGCCATAAATTGACCAGGTATACTGAAAAATTTATCGCAGCGATATAATTTACTGAAGGAGCTTTCCCGTAAACTTTTCTTTGCTCAATTGTAACCACGCACTGTAACCGGCAGGTATCGCGAGACTTTTCAATAAACGACCTTAACTTAGAAAGTAACTAATGAATTCCACTATGTAAGTTTTAGTTTAAAATGAAATAATCAAAAGCTCTGATACAATTAAAGTTTTGACATTTCTTCTGGTGGCAATTTTTGGTAGAGAGGTATAAGCACTGGGCAGGTAAACATTCAGGATAAAATAAAATATTATAAAAGTTCTTAAATTAAATTATAACCAAATAAAAATAAAATAAAAACAAAAAGGGAGGTACGTACGTGTGTGTTGGAATTGTCTAAGGCCGCAGTGTTGGCTGGAGGGCGTCAGCAACGCACCTCGCATTCTAGCCGATGGCCATCATCACGACAGTCCCACACAGTCTACTACACCCAAAGGTTCTACACAACGAAAGCGAAAATAAACACAGAAGTGGATGCCGGATGGTCGTGCGGGCGCTGACCTGGCGCAGGCTTGGCGGGCTCCAGCGAGGAGGCGCGCGGCTCCAGCGTCAGACCCAGGCACGCGCCGGACAGTCCCAGCTCGCTCAGCAGGATCCTCATGCGGCCGGGCACATTCCACTCACTGCACGCGCACTCACTCACTCGGTCAGTCTGCGGCGGGCAGGTCGCGAGAGGCGCGGAGGTACGCGCTGGCGAACGGGCGGTGCGTTACTGAGGCCGCCGCCGCCGAGGCTGGTGGCTATATCGCGCCGTCTGACGTCACGACGGCGACGTCACGGACGCGACGTCATTAACGGTACCTCCCACGGCCCGCCCGCCGCCGCCCGCTGCCGCCCGCCCGAGCCTGCGCTAACGGCACCGCTAGTACGAGAGGAGCTTTCGTACGCCGCGCCGCCCGCGCTGCCGCTACTTGCTTCCTGCCTCACTGTGAGAGAGCTTTCCACGCCGAGCGCCGAGCTCGCGCCTTCCACAAGTATTACCGTTTACTATTACAAATGTACGTCATTCAACAAATACGTTCATGAACAAATCGAGAACATCTCACAATAACATTGTGTTTTTATGACGTTATAAGATGTTACAGGAAAAGCTAAATATAGAGCTTTGCGTTGCGCTCCTTAATTCCTTTTTAATACCTGTTTTTGGTTGACGCACAGTAAAACCGTTTAATATAACGTTCGCAGACTAATTAATATCATGAATTTTAATCAATCGGTCATGACACGGGTTCCAGAATTTTCTTTTATGTAATTTATTTGAGTTCAAAATTATATGAAAGCGAAATATATTTGCGTAGGCTGTAGAATTATTTTCCTTACATGTCTTTGTGTGTTCCACACATTATTATTTTATTGTAGAAATACCTGAATCCCTTCAGTTTTACCTTAGTACAACAATAATATATTCCATGAATAAAGACATACTCGTAATTCTATATAGCCTAAATTATATTTTGTGAACTAGATAAATATACATCAGATAGAGGAGAGGAGGTAGAGCAGAGTCGTAAAATTCCAAACAGGTTAAGTGAGTATATAATAGAGAAAATGAACAGACATATATTTCTTTGTTGAAGATAATAATTAAATCAATTTTCGTTTTCTTCATTCACGTGAAAGAGTTTATAGTATAAAACAAGAGTATTTCATAATTATTTTCCATTAATTCCTACCTTGGCAGGACGGCTTGTAATATCGACACTACAATTTTTCAGTAAACCTATTTATTTTCGGACGAGAGCAGATTATACCAAGTATATGTTATAGGAATGCACTTATGCGGTTTTTTAAATTGCCATACAACTTGTTTTACGATTAAGTTTTATTATTGCTGTCGACTGGTATAACCTCATTCTGTGAGAAGTGCAACAAAAAGGGCGTGTTGGCGTTAATTCTACAATAATGATTGTGATAGTTCGGGACGCGAATCAGTTCGGCAATGATTTTCATTGCAGTATATATCATACGGTACACATTCACTCAGTCAAGGCTTTGGATCCGGTATCATAATTATTTTCACATTTATCTGTACGTAAATTAATATTCAGGGTGGCAATAATTTTCTTTCAATCATAACCAGCTAGGTACTTATGTTTATTTTTAGAGTTAAGTTGTTTTCGTTTTGTTCGACTTCGAGCCACCTGTTAATAATAGGTACTCAGTAAGCTTTCGAGGCAAAAGCTTTTTTGAAATAAGTGGCGACTTGTGATCACGAATTTTAAAATTCAATTAAATTTTTCTAAGTTTTTGAAGATTTATATTTACCTTGCACGCTATACAAACATGTAACCTGATCAAGTGTATAAGTTTCCGGAACTTAAGTTAATTAGTGATCGTCATCCTCAGTTCGTACTAGCCCTCTTCTGCGTACAAGCCTCTTTCGGTCTTACCTCCCATGGCAACCCTCCATCTCGTGTTTGTTTCATAACTTTCCTCCTACAATACGTCAAACCATAAGCGTTCGATAAATTCACTTGTCGTCAGATTCTTTTCTTTCAAACGCTACGTCACTACATTTGTAGACAAATTTAGATTCCCTATGGAGTTGCTGTAAAACATCCATGTAAGAGCAAAAGTTCCTGTCGTCCATTCTGCATTAAAATTGATTACAGCGTTTAACTGCTTTCTATGTATAGGTGTTCCAGAAAGGGGCAATCACAATAAGTAAGTATAGTGTTTATTGTAGTGCGTGGAGACTAATGTGTCGGTGACGCTGATCCAGGGCGCGGGGGGGTGCGGGGTGTGCGGCAGGCGCGGTGCGGGTGCGCCGGCGACTTCCATCGCGTCGCATCCCGTGCTCCCATTCGGGGCAGACTAGCGAACGTTTCCGCATTGATTGTAGCCGTCGTCACACGGAGGACACTTATAGCGCAGTTCGAACACTTGTTGCAGACTTGCATTGGTGTGTCGCCGAGATTAAATTTGCAAACGCTGCTCTAGATACCATCTGCAATCCTAGTCCTTAAATTTTCTTTTGATTCGTTGGACGGAAGTGGTAAAATGCTTGGCGTTCTCTGGGACTAGATCGAGTTGAGTACTAGAGTCCCAAATGACTTAAAACTGGTGAAAAACAGAAAATGTGCGGTAAATCATAGTTTTGGTACTTAATAACCATAATTTTCCAAGGACAGATACGTCCATTTCCTCATAGGTCCTTTACGTTCCGTTTCAAAAAATGTGTAGGTTCTAACTAGGTTAGCTAAAAATATCTGTCTTGAGGATTACGACCTGAACATATTCGCAAAAGCTTTTTATGCATTTATTTTTTTAGTATTAGGTTTAATGATTAATCAAATGCCGATGGATGCGAGACGCGTGGCGACGCTTGGTGGTCTTTTGGCTGAAACGATGATGATTCTTTTGATGGGTTAAAAAAGGTTAAACTCGCGTCAGGACACGTGACCTGATCGAAAATTCGTAAGACGGAGGGAGAGAAGCACGTATTCAAGTTTTCACTCCTGCCGGCACTCCCGGAGTGTAACCCGTTTTTTTTTTCCTCAGACCTATTAGGAAATCAGGCGAAATTCAATTTGGGAGAGGTCTATGCTCAGAGTGCTGCAGTGCAATTCTGTAAACATGTCAAAGTGAAGGCTTGGGTGAAGTGATTTCAAAGTAAGCTGTCTGAAACTTGTGGATGCATGTAATCAAGATGAAACGACAGCTCACTTCGTGATAAATTCACCCAAGCCTTCAGTTCGACATGTTTACAGAATCGACCGGCTGTTGTGATTGATGGAATCAAAGGTATCCTCGTGACAAAGTAAGCAACAAAGTATTTCAATTCTTTTCAACGCCGTCTTTCAGATCTCGCACTTTAAATTCAACAATACTTAATTCACAAAAGTCATTGGAAAATACTGCAATCAAGGAACAACTTCTCTCATCTCATGTATGCGTAACTGATGAGGCATTACTGTCTACATTATGTCATTTTTGTACGCTTCAAACTTGTCTGTGCGTGAACAAGAAATCTGCCGCGATCTGGCCGCGATGTTCTGCTAGCGCAGTTAAATATTTGTGTTGTTTCGTACAACGATTGATGTAAGTTAAGTTATCGGTAGCTCGTGAACAGCGTGATGAATGAGCTTTAATTTGTTTGTATTGTACGCGCAATATGACGCCTCGTTAGTACATGACGGGTTCCAGGACTATTTGAAAACAATGTAAGGGCATGGTTTGTATGACATAAGCGGGGGCTTGTGGGAGGCTGGTGATTACGCAAGCGGTGCTGACGGCACGGGAGGCGGGCAGCGAGCCTGCGCCGCATGGCAGCTTGCAGCGGGTGGCTGGGTGCCGGTGCCGGGTGCCGGTGGAGCGGCTGTGGGGGGTTGTTGTCTTCCGCGCAGTGTCCGCATTCAGCGCGGTGCATTTATTTGCGGCTGTTACGATTGGTCGCATGCCCCAGTACTATTTGCTGCTCGCAGAACGGGCAGCCGTCCAGTTATTCTAATTTTACATTATAATCGATGTCGTCGTATCGTCGACTCATCGACAAAAGACTTATCCATCCGTCAAATAAGTTTATAATAAATATTGTTTTATTTACCTGCAATGAAACTTGTGGATCTAATTTATTGCTTATTACCTATCCACTAGTGGAAGTTAATGCCGTTGCTGATTTGCTAATATAACGCCTAAGCAACCTATGTCGCAAGAAGAAAATTACCACTTGAGTCATAAAAGCGACAATGTTTAGAATGACAGATTTTGATTGCTTTTGTGTCTATAATTTGTTACTTGGCTTACAAATGAGGAAACTTAGGAATGTAGTAAGTAGGTAAATATAGTTTATTATGATGTATTTTATAGGAGACCTTTTTGTCCGAGAGTAGGTAGTTAATCTTTTTTAAACTAAATCTAATAATATGAATTTAGATAAATCATAAATATTTCACCCTTATTATTTCGTCATGCAATAAATTCGAATTTGTATCTAATAAAAAGTTATAGTTGGTTTAAACTACAAACAATGGTTATATTGTTTGCTCTGTTGATTCACTATTCACATACCTACCTACTATTATCGCAATGATAACGCGGAAAATGATTCATTGCAGAATTATAAAACAATGGATTCTACAGCTGTTCTATTATAGTAAGTAATAGATCGTGGTTTATTGTGAAAAATTACATAAACGATCAAGGTCGCAGTCGCGATGCACGGAAGTTTCACACATTTATTTAAATAGCGAAAATTGGAGAAAATGTTTGAAGGAAATTTGTTACAAATGTATAGTTTTCAGATTTTACCCTATACTTGTAATATAAGACGATATTATTTGCCAAATTTCATAGTTCTAGGTCAACGAAAAGTACCCTATAAATTTTGATTACCTTGAGAGTGTCAAAGCATACGTTTTTTGCGGCATAAACGGCCGTACATTTTCTTTACGTTAACTTAGAAGCTTGATTTTTAAGGGACTGTATACCGAAGTATATGGTACAACTCGATACCTCCAGCCGTTCCCGAGATAAAAGGTTTTGACAGACAGACGTACTGCCAGACAGACGGACCGATGGACGGACAACGAAGTGATCCTATAAGGTTTCCGTTTTTTCTTTTTGAGGTACGGAAACCTAAGCACAATTAAAAATATATAATATGAATAACATTGAGGGCTGATTCGAGGCGGCGCGGGAGAAGAGTGTCTGGCAGGATATGGGCAGGCCTTTGCCCAGCTAACAAAAATACCATACCATAGGCTACCAAAACAATAATTTTGTAATTTGTATTGTATACAGTATTTTCAAGATATTCTTTCAGTACAATTTTTCACATTAAATTAAAAGATCTGAAGGACCCATGTGACTGCTCTTCGATTAGAGCTGTGTGTGTGGCAGATAAATGTGAAGGCAAAGAGTTATGAAGTTCAAGTTCATTTAACGCTCTACACGTAAAATGGTGGAATATTAAACTGTTCTAAAATTTTATAGACTTCGATAAATAGCAATTTGTTAGCAGGAAAAAGGCCCGCAATAATAATAATATACTGATTATGAACAATACATTCAGTTTAATCGACAAGGTCACGGTCGATATGTGCGCTGACCAGAGAGTTAACTTAGTGAACTGAACGGTGAAAAGACATCTCTCAGTTTAAGGCTTGTATACAGGCCAATGACCTTAAATTGTGCATACAAGCGGAGCTAACTTAGGTCTACGGCACTCCGATACCATTGTTTTTAATTTTTAATAATTAAAATAATACATATTTTTAAAAAGTAACAAAACCAAATTATTTTCGTTTGTATTGCAAAGCAGGAGATAATTTTTTTAGCCCTTTGTTAAAAAAATGAAGGACTAAAATGGTTTCATCTCAACGATTTGAAGGTGATTTGGTGTTTTTTTTATATCATGTGATACCGATACATAAATTCTGGCTACCATATCATGTAAATTACTACCTATTTTTTTTCAAATGTAATTTCTCAGTAAATGCCGACGAAAAACTGCTTCATCTGCACGCTATTTTAAAGCTTTTTCGAGAGAGCGGCCTTAATAAGCTTACCCCTTGGTATACATATAACTTGGTTAAGGTGTGATGTTTCCCTTTTCTTTGCTTTTTGGTCTTACTTTTTTTTTATTAAATTTGAATTCAAATTACCAGCTTCAATACTAATTATTCTAGAGATAATACAAAATGCAATACAAATACAATATTAAAGTTGGCCCTAATCACTATTTTTTTTTTAATCCTCAAACGATATTATCTTGTCTTCTATGTTAGATATTACATACTGATTATTCTCTATTGCATGATGTGGTCTCCTATAATTAAGGATGCAAATAGAGTTTTGTTCTTGTCCTTTATAATAATCATGTTAGTTATATATTTATCTAGTTGGAGATCCTAATAAAATAAAATAAAAAAATATTTCAAGCAAGATATAGTAATAAATAATAGCAAGAACCTTTTCTTCAATAAATAATGACACTTGATTTATCCTAACTACTAATACTCCTAATACATATTGTGAATTTGTAAGTTTGTGTTTAATATTTGTTTATCAATAGGCTATTTTACTAGGTAGAAGAATTTATGATTATATTTAGTCCGTCCGTTAGATTTTCAAAAATTATTCGACACATATTTTTTCCATATCAAATCGATAAAAAATTATCAAGATATTGCGCATCAAAGTTTTAGAAAGGGGGCTAGTGACGTCACATCGCCGGTACAAATTGTACTATCGTAGTCACGTCACTTGTGTTTTCCACGCACTGTAGGTATCGTCTTCATGTTTTGATTACGTGAAAAAAATAAAAAGAGTATAATATTTTTTGTAAATGTATCTGATGGACTAATTAGAATAAAATCGCTATTGAACCTTCTTTTTATCAATTAAACAACTGAACAGATTTGGGTGAAGCTTTTAGATAGTTTCCGTCTTTCAGGCGGGTAAAGCCACAGGCTGAAGCTAGTTTGATAATATTCAAAGGATTTACTGAACTCAACATTGATTATGGTTTAAAAAGCAAGACTTTTTTAGTCAACGTAAAATTAACGGTTCTATGACTTTTCTCAAGGACACATTTTCCCTTGTTGCTTTTTTAGAACAAGGTTGAGACTTATTCTCCGCACAAGAGCAACATTGCAAATATATATACAGTTTAAATTTATATTTACGTACATTGAAAAAAACTTGCTTTACAAGTCGTTTTCAGTTTTTTTTTAGGTTCTATGTGTCAATTGTAGAGATACACATAAATATAATTTTTATTTGTAAATTAGACCTTACGCTTGTTATAGGTTACAGAAAAAGAACCGGATTGTTAGTTCGTCTATTAACAAGCAGTTCTAAATCTCACGTGATATTACTCACTACTGTTAAAATCATACGGCGTGCCAAATTGGCATTTTGTTATGCCTATTGATTATGCCTAACATCAATAGGCATATTGTATAATAAAAATTCATTGTCTATTTACCATAGGCGTTCCCGCGTGTAGAAGTGCAGGGTTAGGTATCATTTACTTGCACTTAACAAGAAAATGATACCCTGGTAATTTCTGTTTCTGTCAATATCAAATACGCTGTCGGAATCGCGACAGTAAATTAATAAACATGATTGCAATATTAGGTATATATGTAGTCATGGTATAATAAAAATCCAAAACACAGCTCGATGACTTGGCTCAGATTGTGGCCCATTTTACATGTCTTCCACATGTCCATCAAGCAGTGGACCGTGGACTCGAGAATCTATTTGGTGCTTCTTCTTCTTATCGTGTTCGCAGTAAGGTTTAACGACTCCACTTTGGTACTCTGAAATCGCGAGACCCCCGTTTCACTATTATAGAGCACGAAGCACGGGGCAGGAGATGGCGGGATGATGGGGATGGCCGTAGCCGTAACCCATAGGTAGCCGATAGGTATTGGTAAGAAGTGGCACAGAACAATGATAGGGTTGGGGGAGGCTTTTGCCCAGCACTGGAACAGTTTAGGCTACAAAAAAATGTTATAACAATACAAGCCTGTAACTGTCCCAGGGGACAGGTAGCCGAAGTCAGTGATGTCTGGGTTGAACTCCAAAAAACCGGGTTTTAGCCCACGACTATAAGCATGAGAGGCGAGGCCTTAACCACTGGGTGATCGTGCATGACGTGAATACCTAATATTTAATGCACATAAAGATGTAGGCACACGGGCCGCTGGGCTCCGCTAAGAATAGGCTACCCATAACCGAACCTACCCGTGGGTGTCGCAAAGGCAAGTTCTAATGAATTATATCAAGTGAATGCATGGGCAACACCCACTCGTGATCACATTAATGAACTAACACGAAAACCCATTTTCCCTAAGAGTAATCAGTAGACGCCTATTTTTGGGTTTAAACCAAAAGAATATAAATAATTTCTATGATGTTAGGAAAAGCCAGCTATGACAATAAACCAAGAAATTCATAGGTAGTGAAAATTTTGACAATTACTAACACATAAACTCTAAACTTTTGTTTTTACTTCAGCATGCATTTAGCATGCTGAAGTAAAAACTAAAGCTTATAATAGAAAATGTTTGTTAGAAAAATTAATTCGTAAATTTGTGAATATTATAATAGTATTTTTGTGGAGTGATAAAAATAGATCGAATATTTTTTCTCAAAATTTCTTTTGTTGGTGCAATTCTGGCTAAAATAAACATACATATACCTAATGTATCTATAGTAAGTAGGTATGTTTTAGTTACAGTCCCACGCAGTATTCAGAGGTCAACTAAAGGAAGTACTCATAGATATGAGCTTACTACTTGATGCCTGTAACTTGATAACTCTGTACATGATAGTATTTCTGTTTAAAGTTTTTTCATCCTAGTTCGGATTTTAAATATTTTTTTAATTGCAGATAAATTATGGGCCCGAAACTCCTTTGAATGTTTTTCGCTATTCCTCATAGTTTAGGAATTAGCCGTCAACGCCTAGGTACTTGAAAAATCACTCTGTAGAAACACCGATTTTTTCGGATTAATAGGACTTAAAGGGTCAATTCTTTTTTTATTTTTTTATTATATAGTTGGGTAGGTAATAAAACCAAATGAAATATGAGAGTGTAGACAAATACCATTCCTAATAAGAGGTTTCATTTTGTTTACGATCCATGAAGTTAAAGCTTTCTTCTATTTGTGTCTAATGGTTTAAAAAAATAATAGGCACTGTCATCACCATGACAGTTATTTGTTTATTTTCCTTTGTATTGTCATTTTACTAAAACTGTTTTATTTTATAAGTAGATATTCACATAATATATTCATTGCAATGTTTACCTGTGAAAGTTGACTGATAAGTGACATAATATTTTATCAGTAGCTAGTTTAGTCAGCCGTCGCCGTCGGTAGCGTCATCTACATTTGATGCGCGGTCCGTGTGCGGTGTGTGTTTAGGAGGCGCGCGCGCATGTGTGCGAGCGGCACATATCGGTGCGCGAACGCAGCCGCATCAACGAGCCGCGGCCGCGAGAGAATTCCATACCGTGAACGCGACTCGCTTGTTTCGATGCCGTCAGCGCGTTGTTGGAACACTCTGTGGCTCGATTGTAAATTGTACTAATTGGGCATGGCGGTCTCCGCTGACAAAACAGTGGATCCATCAATTCCCGTCCCAGTGCCCATGTTATACAACGTCCGCATAATCGACCAGTGAACTACCTGTGTTCGATTTTACGCGAACACGACGCATATGAAACTATTCGCTAGTATTGGATGCATTATGCATATTGCGAGTGTGTGTGTGAAGTGCTCATAAATAGTCAGTGTTAGAGGGGTTCAGCGTAATGATCTGTGTTGTGAGTATACCATCTGCATCAATTATTAAACTAACATTATTAAAATAATAAAATCAGACGGGCGTATATTGTGTAACATTTTGAGGTTATGTTTAAAAGTGCTCGTCACGAAAATACCGCAGGGTACAGCCGTGAGCCCGTATATTTAGACAGATTTAGTATTGTATACCACATGGCCTGGTGCGTATATTGTTGTTTAGCTCTTCTAATCACCATGTGATTGAGGAAATATGCTACACGGTCACGGAAAAAGTTAAAATATTTGCACAGAAGGTTTATATTGCTTTGATTATAATGTTTTCCCATGCATTAAAAGTGGAAAGATACCTAGTAACTTTTTATCGCTGTACAAAAAACAAGATATTTACCATTTGTATGTTTTTTCTATTTGTTACTAAGTACACTGATTAAACCCCGGTGATGCACAACACAACTGACCTATGTACGTGGTTGTATCTTGTTCAAAACAGGTTAATCTCATCGGATTTGCTTTAATTTATTTTTTTATCAGAAATGGCATATTGTTTTTGAGATGTTCATTACATATTTTTAGTCCAGAAAAACGATGTTTCTTAGTCTTAACTTCATTCATTTCAGCTAGGAACTTAGAAATAATAAATTGACATTGAAGTTTTCCAAGGAGTCTTTGATAAGTTAATTGCCAAAAGTTTTCCACTTATTCAAGATTGTTTATTTTATCAATTCAGGATTTATGATTATCAGTAAGCGCCTACTTATAAACTGACGCATTCGTGAGGTACCTACTTAAGTAGGTACGTTATCAGTCTCTGAAGATGTCGGGATTAGTCGAGATTTGAGTAAACGAGACCGACGATGTCTTAATACCTATCATAAGAGTCTGCAGAACTGGTTATCTTAATCTGTTTTATAGTTTGACAGAGCATTGCATGTTGATCTAGTACTTCAATTCTAGATGTAGGTACGTGATACGTGTGCATTAGAAGTGCGTTTATCTATTAGATGAAAAAATGGTGACGAGGTCGAAGTAGTAACATTGAATTAATAACATATGCACATGTATTGGAATCTAATATTGGTTCTAGTTGGCCTGAACAATTCTTATTGTTAGCCTGTATATATACCGCGAAGGTATTCAATAATCATAATGAGTCTATGAGTCTCTAGTCTATGTCATCTCTGACATAGACTAAAGTCAAGAGCAAACCCATTACAAAAAAAAAAACAAAAAATAATCATTTTATAAAAAGATTTCTCTTGAAATAAAGTTCCCGCTTGACCCGCACTGATGGCTCGAGTCCATACATATTTAGGATTAGACGGTAACTACTCGCAATGTGGTCCGAATCCAACAGTTGGAACCACACCGCGTGACAGAGCCAGTTTATCAATCCCGATTACAGCTTAATCACTTACACCAGCATGATTACTTCATTTATTCCATAGATCAGCTGTCGATAAGCGTTGATTTGAATTTCACACTACTAATTTAGCTTGACTACGGCGGCAATAGACTTAGTGTAATGTATTGAGAACATGTTGATAAGATTCTATTAGGTACCTACATTGTTTATAGCCTGGGTTTTAATAGTTTACACTTAGGATTTCTGTTAGATTGTCATTTAACTAACATTTCAAGTATTAGGATTGTGGAACCCTTGAATAAAGTAGATCTATAACCTTATCTGTATCAAATAGTTCAAACCAAAACTTGATCATGAGACCGTGTAAAATATAACGAATTTTATGCCGTTAGTCATCGATATAAAAACACCACATCGCTTTACCTGGGTCACTTTATAATATATCAAACAATAAAAATATGGCAGAGGAGTACCTATATCTCATCCAACATTTGGCACAAATACATTTATGCGAATATAAAAATTCAGTTACGAGATCTGTTAAACGCGTCAAATGTCTAATAATAGAACTGTATCACAAACCGATCGGTGAGTTAATCTGAGCGTCACCAATATTCATATTTCTTTAGGTGTTTACGCGAAGTTACTCCTAGATATTAAGGCTTGTTCAGAAACCTTTCAATACTTCCAGCTAATTTTGGAACAGGTTCAAATACTTACTTCCTTACTTATTTGATTAAGAAATAGTTTATAGATGAAGTTTATAATCTTCTGAAGACTTCATAAATATTTCATAGCGTAAGGTGCAAAGGTAAGGTTACTACTGAATGGCTTATTAAGAATGTCGCATTCAAACATCACATAAAGCATAGCCAAGAAATATACATATGTAAAATCATTAGGAAGCAATTCACCGTTTCAACGGTTCAGCGGTTCATGGTCCATTAGAATGTCATGTGAGCGCATCTTGTGAACTGTTCGATCAAACAACTGACCTGTGCATTATTTAATGTGCATAGAGCAAGACGATGCACGTGAGCTGCCGACCCGTGCCTTATCGAAAGGCTGTCTGTTTCTACTCCCGTGCCGCTGTTCGTCGAGCGTCACTGAACTACAGGAATATCATTATCAGCGAGTGACTATCGATCGTACCGCCAGCCACAGCCCTCCTCCCCGCTAGCTACGTCATCATTTGCCTCGTGCCTCTGTAACGGTGACGTCACTGATTCATGACGAAACCCTACGTCACCGTTTTCCCGCATGCGCATTGTGTTGGGCAAAATTTACCTAAATTTAGACTGCGATGCCGTCATACCGAGATAAGTGGAAGTACTTTGTTGCTATATAGGATACTCTCACTTATTCTAAAGCATGTGGTGGATTTGCATATATACTTTTTTTCCAAAAAATACACTAAAAGTCTTGACAGCTTCGTCTTACTGTGTGTCTTCGCACCCAATATAGCAGATTTTTTTTTTATTTGTAAAGGTTTAAAAATACTTCAATGTGCGTGGGTGTAGAATTTTCGCGGTACCTAGCTCCATTGATAAAATTAAGGCTCAGAGTGAAACGCCTCTTTTACGTGGGTGCTCGATCGAGTAAGAATTTTAATATTAGATTTAGGGTAGTAACGCTCATCTGTATACGGTGTGTAGCTCATTGACGCCATTCTTACCTCGCCATTCTACTGTTCAAGGGAGGCTATTATCAATGGTATTATTTTCTCAAGAACATTTGTTGTCTTCAAAAAGGACTGCCTCTATACAGAAGTCGACGAGAGTAAAAAATTCAGGTTCCCTACACTTTGTTGAGTTATGTGCACAAAAAGTTGATATTTTTCTCTGATAATGTCTCTTTGCGTCTTAAAAATCCGCTGGTATGTTATCTTCGAAAAGGACCGCCTCTATTCAGAAGTGGTCGAGAGTAAAAAATATTAGCTTGTCCCCTACATTTTGTTGAGTTAGGAGCACATTAAGTTGATATTTTTCTCTGATAATGTCTCTTTGTGTCTAAAAATTCTGCTGGTATAACAGCTAGGTTAATTTTAACATTTCACTGTGATGCATTAATTCACTATGATTCAAGTGAACCTAAACTGATAAGTCTGATGTGTCACATTGACATATTTTGTTATCGGCCATTGTGGATAACTAACGCAATAATATGTCAGCGAGCAAAATATTTGATTTTGCCTGTATGTATATTTAGCAACTAATAAAGCGCTTATTTCCGCACGCACAATACTTCAATGACGCGACATTCGTCACGATGTACCTCTTAACATAAATTGGGTTTATTATAAATACCTACGTATGTATGTTAGGTAATCCACATCCAATAAAATTCATTTGTTTTGTCCTTCAAGCTCTTGTTACTTTTATTGCATGATATTTGTTGCATACACTGTAGGCTGCAAGTGAGTGCTAGCATTTCGAACCTGAGCTGGACTAGCATGGTACGGGTTTCAATAGAATGTGATGCCAGTTAATATTGGTTTTGTTACCACTAACTGGCGCCTACTATTTAATAACACACAATGCAATTTACGTTTTACACTTGACAGTCATGTCAAGAACATACAAATAGCTTCTAGTAGGTATGCAGGTTTACTCAGCAAGTTTCCTGCTTATGGTATCCCAGCTGGTTTTTGTAGTCAGATATCAGACTTCCTAAGTGAACGGTCAATCCGAGTAGTCATTGACGGCTGCTCCTTTGACCTCATGGCTATTGATGCCGGAGTTCCTCAGGGGTCTGTTCTCTCTGCAACTCTTTTCTTCTCTGCACATCAATGACCTACTTCAGCCTGGTCTTGTTGGGTACGCAGAAGACAGTACGATTTCAGAGAGATACTTGTCCAGCGCAACAACCGGCGGGGATGCAGTCCATTCCTTGAGAGAAGCCGTGGTAGAGCGGACAAATTTGACCTAAAGCGTTGTCCTCCCAGTGGGGTGATGACAATCTTATCACTTTAAACGCCACCAAAACACAGGCGTGTCTTTTTACTCCAAAAAGGAGTCGTTTTGACCAAACTCCTACTTTTTGTGGTACATCTTTTCCTGTGCCTGATCGGCTCGAGCTCCTAGGCATGGAGTTGACATCAAGTCTCAACTTCGTCACCACCATCGAGTACAAAGCCCAAACTGCGGCCAACTTCACTACTTCAGGCCTGGACAGCTCATAACCCTTTACAAAGCACAAGTCCGTTCCTGCATGGAGTATTGTAGCTACCTTTGAGATGGCTCAGTTAAATATCAGCTTGCCGCGCTTGTCTCGGTGAAACGCAGAGCTAAGAGGCTCATTGGTGACGTAATACTAGTGGATGCCAAGCTACATAGCTTGGCTCATCCCCGTAAGGTTGCCTGCTTGTCGGTCTTCTACAGATTGTACTTCGGTGAGTGTGCCCAAGAACTCCACGATCACATCCAATCGGCCCCCTTTTACCATCGGACATTCAGACGCACTGCATCTTACCATCCCTACCTTGTTGCTGTTCCACCAATTCGCACTAAGCGTTTCAGTCAAAAAAGGCAAGTTTTGTGATTGGATTTGATCATCAAAATCTGCTTTTCTAGTCCTTAGAGAAGACAACGCATTTTGTTCATTATTGACAGATAGCGATGGGTTCTAAATACTTTTAAACCGTTTCATCCTATTGTTAAACGGTACTATTAAGGCTTCTGAATGAATATTGTAGCTTCATGATGTTTTTAGATTAAATTTTTACTTTTTCATTCAATTTAAAGTGTCTATTGTAATTTAAAATAATGTAATGTAATTCATAATAATGTCATTTGACAAAGGTAACACTTTCCTAGATTTTTTCGAAAGATTCTGAGCTGAGCTGATAGAAATAAGAGTTTTTGTTCACTTCTTGAGGTTTACACAGATGTTGTCATTTATTTTAAGTACCTACAGGTATTTATAATATGGAAAATACTAGAAAGTTTTTTTATATGTAAGTATAAGAAAATAGTTTTGATTTCACAGCTTTTTTCCAACTTATAAAAAATGTAGTGGACCGTTAACATGTTACGAAACTAAACGGTATCCTATTCATTCAATTACCAACGTTCTCTACCCTATTGCATCTTTTATAAATACCTGACGACTTTAATCTGAAATCAGTTCGCCGTGACATCTCACGAATTGAAAGTCTAACTGCGAGCTACACACAATGATAGCATTCCCACCCGTTCGGATTTGGCTGGCGTGCCGCCCTGCGAAGTAATCCCCGCGCCCGACGGCAGATGTCGCTCCCCAAACCCTCGCGTAATTTGACAACCAACATGGCCGCTCACAATATCGTCGGGAATAACACGCGACCCCAGTAAAATAGTGCTCAGTCCGAACAAAACACAATACTAACCGCCTCGTTAGAAATCAGTGCGTGAAAATCATTGGAATATAAAGATGAAGTTCTCGGTGAAGCCAGGTATGTTTTGAATTCATTCAATACCGCATAGTTTTCGCATTAGAAAAGTATTGATCATGCGAAATGGTGTCAAATATAGACTTAGCTACGCGTGTTAATGAGTTGGATGTTATAATGTGCTAATGTTTCGCGTAGAAAAGATTGATCAGTCTCATTGAGATGTTCTGTTTAGACTGCCACGAGGACGTAGTCTGTGGGTTACGCAATGCAAGAACAAATAGCTAACGCATGTAGTAAAATGGGTGCATTTGGCGCATTGCGTTGCCTAGCAACGACATAAGGTGTCATAGGATCATTTTATGCGGCAGTTAAAACACGAAGAGACATAGGTAGCTGATAGACCATGTATGCCAGGTATACGCCAATTGACGATTCTAGACTAATGACTCATAAAATCATCGATTTTTCAAGTACACGCAGACATTGTAGTATATTTTCTACATGTGATTGTAAATGCTATTGTAAGTGCTATTTATGATTACAATTGTTCGCCAATAACTTATGGAAATTTTTCTTTGGGCTCCATCAATGTATTTATGTTTTAAATGCAGCTTGTCGGTTTGTGTATATTTAAATGAGGCCACGTGTTTCTCGGTGAAGAAAATTATAGCTGATGTACTACAATAAGAAGTCAAGATTGACTTGAAGTAAGAGCGGTAGGGCCGGCGTGGAACTAGCCACCTCGGTATAAAACGATATCGCCGTAATATTACTAATCTAACTATCTACTGGAGATAACTAAATTTATTGGTAGACCTAATTTATAACGGACACATATTGAATAATCAACATAATATTCTAGTTCGTGAAGAAAGAAAGAAGACACTTTAGTTAAAGAGTTGCCGTGTGTGTAGGATCACTGCTTAGTGAATGGATTTTATTAATTTAATTTATGTAGTAGATCGTTAGTAAGTAATTTAATCAAGTGCTTCCTCACACAGTGATTCCTGGTGTTGTGACATATCTATTCACAATTTCTCGAATTTAGATAAACTAGGTAAATTATTCCCGTATTTCAATTCACAGAGCAATAGGTAGGTACTCAAGAATCGATGTGAGCACAATTCCATATTAGCTTTAGTTTATTCCTAAAACTATACCTGTTATAATTTATTTAAGTAATAGTATTTTACCTTCCTTTTCTACAGTTATTTTAATTTATTACGAGTCAAACTTTGACCTCGAGACAGCTATACTAGCCTGGGTATTTCATATTTTTAGGGTTCCGAACGCCCGTAAAAACGGAACCCTTATAGGATCACTCGAGTTATGTGCGACCCAAACACAGACGTGTTACATAATTAAATACATTTTTAGTTGTCACTTTTGGGGGTCAAACTAGAATTAAAAATAAAAGTTTTTTAAACTGTGTCATGTCCGAAACTACTAAACCTTAACATTTGAAAAAAAAAACGCAGATAATAGTTCTACAACTAAAGATTACATGAAATTTTATAAGAAGTCTGTTGTGTTAAAATAACATGTTAAAAAAATATATATCGGAACCCTTTGCACGCGAGTCCGACTCACACTTGGCCAGTTTTTAATATTCTTATTTCCTTTTACAGGTAATGGTGAACAATTTCCTGGATTATGCTACAAGATAAAGGTATAAAGCTTTCATTTACAAATATATTTGGATATGGATCCAATTCTAGAAAATGAATCTGCGACGACCGAATCACCGACTAAACATGGCAAGGCAAAACATAAGAATAAAAAGAAAAAACAATCGGAAGCGCAAAATCAAACAGTTGTTGGTGAGCGAAAGAAATTTGTTGTTACCACATTATCCAACACAGAAGATAAAGTTCCTTCTAGAGTAGCAGAGAGTAATGTACATACGGTCCATTTTGGAACGCGAGGAGTCGAGTCACAAAGGCCCCATGTAAGATCAATATTTAAAGATAGAAATGCTGACTCATCCAGAGCGTCGAGTGCTGAACGCCAATCGGCACCCGAAAAAGGATATGAAACTTTTCATGGAACGTCGTCTAGTCCACGGAGCTCTATTTTTGATATATTCCGTTTAAGAAGAAAAAGTGATGCTAAGAAATATGCACCAAAACAGACGAAAACAACGGAGAGCCAAGAAGCTCCTGAAGCCCAGGATGACCAGCAATATGCTGACAGCAAAGATTCCCATAAGAAGTACTACCATACGGTAACTGGTGCATCTTCTCGAAAGTACAGTCCCATTACTAGAGTAATGGATATATTCCGCAGCAAGCCCCATCCTGAAAGCACTCAAACTCCTGCAGATCCAGTGAAGAAGAAACCTGCTAAACAAGTTCGTCGTTCTTCTATTGAGACGACTTCACCTACGTACCATAAAAACTCATACGCTTCATTAGAACCATCGCAAGCAAAACAAATGTTTAGGGAGGTTCGGGGTCTTCCTAAGTATGATCCTTATTTATCAATTGTGCAGATATCCATAGGCGGTAGAGACAAAACTAGGCTCTTATTGAACTTCTTTAAATATCATAAATGTTATGAAATTTTACCAAAGTCTGCAAAAGTTATTATATTTGATACACAATTTTTCGTCAGGAAAACATTTCCCACCCTTATATCTCATGGTATTCGCTCTGCACCGCTTTGGGACGCCACTAAAAAGCTCCTCGTAGGTATGATAACTGTTACAGATTTTATTAGGATTCTTCTATATCTTGATAAAGAAAATCTATCAGTTGAAGATTTGGAACGACACACACTTCATACTTGGAGGAAGTTGTTACGATCAACGCGTAAGCCTTTGTGTAGTGCTGGACCCGATCAATCTCTACATGACGCCATTAATTTACTTCATAAGAACCGCGTCCATCGTCTTTTAATGATAGATCCTTTTAATGGTGATGTTCTGTACATCCTGTCTCACAAAAGAATATTGAGATTTTTATTTGTTTATCTTAACGAATTTCCTGAATTAACTTTCTTTCACAAAACACTTACAGAGCTGAAAATCGGGACATATGATGATATCGTGTCTGTTACTGAAGAAACAAGTATTAAAACAGCATTTCAGTTGTTGCTAGAGAAAGACGTTTCGGCTTTGCCAATCTTAGACGACAATGGTACGCTTATTGATGTTTATGCAAAATATGAAGTGTTAAATCTAGTGAGTGAAAAATTATATTCGAATTTGTCGTTGACGATAGGTGAAGTAAGAAATAAAAAGAAAGACTGGGAAGAAAAGTTACAAAAATGTCGTTCAAGTATTACTTTATATGAGGCCTTAGAAGTTATAGTTAGAACTGAGAGTCATCGATTATTGTTAGTAAATAAAGAAGATAAACTAGTAGGAATTGTTTCTCTGTCAGACATATTAGTATATTTAAATAGAATAATTCCAACGGAAAAGAAAGTTTCATCGCTACAAGAAATATTTAGACCACTGGAAGAAAATAAAGTAGCGGAATCACCCAAAGAAACTGAAAATGAGATTATAACAATCGAAGTTCCAACGCTTGCACAAACTGTACCTGAAGTCGAAGAAGGCGCCACTGCACTGAGCGAGTCCAGTGCCACTGCTGCAGAACAACCGCCCAACAAAACTGAAACTAAGGAGGACGGTGTACATTCGAATGCAGATACAAATATTAATTCCTTAACAAATAGTCACATTAACAAATCGCACTCAGAACTTGCCATAGACCCGACTATGACAACAATCGAAGAGTCGAGTGCTAACGAATAAGTAGTATGTTTTTATTCCAAAGAAATTGTGATAGGTGAAAACGCCGAATCGGTATATTAATCTCAGCTTTTGCTTGTATTGATATTGTAATTTAACTTCATACTCATTAATAGTTGCAAATACCACGTGATTGCCTTATTATTTAATTCATTAAAACATTGCTAAAACTTAATAAATTATTTTAGCAGTAATTGCTCGTGTTCAATTTTTTGTTTAGATCCATTATCCTTTATGTTTCCTTGCTGATGTAGGTCAGTTCCATACTGTGGAGATCATAACAACTGAAGTTTGTATTTAAAACGATAAGTAAAGCTAACTCGTAAAAGTCGGCTGTGGGAAAATTACAGCGACTAAATTAAAGTGAGCAGACAAGTTTAGTGCAACAGCATCATTTAGTAGGATTTAGAATCCTTACTGTTCTTTGCACATAACGAGTTTTCGGTTCATTAGCATAATTATGTCTAATGGTCAACAAGATAAGGATTATTAGAGTGATCTGCAGACGTCAAAGAGACCTAATTCAAAGTACTTACGTGCTATCTTTTAAAACATTGTTTGGTAATTAAGAACAGCGGGTGTCCTCTCACTGGAGTTGTTAACTCGTTAGTCAAGTGAGAAGATTACGTAAGTTGTGTTTATGCGCGATGGGCCAGCAACCTCGCTGTTTGCGCATTATTGTACATATTTACATCCGATAGTTATGTTACAGCTAACACGTGAGCGGACTACTCACCGTCACCACATATCGTGTTGACATCACCCAGATTCCTGTTAGAGTAAAGTAACCAATGACTATTAGTTTTTTTTCATCTTAGATTTGGTTTTTATATTATAACAGATTTTATTACTCTTTGTAGGTATCCTAAGCGGTATTTTATAACACTAAATTGGCACTCGAGACTACCTACAGATTTAACGATACCATCTTGTCTATAATTTAATGCATTCAGTTGCAATCAATTCAAGTCCGACACATTTATGTTTGGTAGGTAGATACAGGTGAGTGCAGTGGAGAGGCGCAGGCGCAGCGACCGGTCGCCGGGCGGTGGGTGGAGGACCGAACCCGGAACAAACCACTCTGCCCCAAGGTCGCACAGTATATCTCTTACTTTTAGCCGCCAATTTAATTTTATCTCGTCCCGAGTCGATTTCTTGACGCCATAGAACTAATCACATTGAGCATGCTTGTACCAGTATCTATTGCGATACGCGCCTCGGAAAGGGTTATTTGTTAATGGATGTATAATGTTAGATTAGGTTATCCGCAATGGAAAATTATTTCCAAGTAAGCAACTAGCACGATGTCTGGCAGTATTTTTAGTGAAGTTATCGTATGCACCGCACTGCGCTGATAGTCACCGCTAGCACTGTAGTATAATGCTAGCGTTGTTTACTGTTATTACAGGAAGATCAGCCATGTAAAATTAGATCGGCATTGCAGTTCCTATTTGTGTTATGAGTACCGTTGAGCGGACGTGTAGGTATATTAGGTGTATGATCTGCCGTTGTTCAGTGTATATTAAAAGCTAGGTATGGTGTGGCACAACAGAAATCGGTCGACTGTCGAGGATATTATAATGTGATAGTAATAGATACTGGTCCAATTAGCATAAGAAAAAGAACTAGTAGCACCCACTCGTGTGAAACCGGTAAGTTACCTGGTACTGTATAAGTAAATATGGAAGCTTGTCGCGATGTTGTGCGACGAATCTGCCTACACATCACGTCGGTCGTCAATGGCCGGCGTCCCTGGGTCGCGTCGCGTCGCCGTCCGGCGCTGCACCGGCGGCGGCGGCGAGGCGTCGCGCCCCGCCCGATGACGTCGTGTTCCACACTCCGATAATATGGATCAATATTACGTTCAGCATCTATAACCAATCTGTGTTTGTAGCTCAGAGCTTGTAGGTCAATGGGTCTTGAAACTATAGCTGTTAGATATATAAAATCTGAATTAATAATTAACACATTAAGTGCTGAGATAAAAATTAAATCATTTGGTCTTAAAAATAATATCCTGTTTTTAGAAACAGGTTTAGAGCGACAATGCAAATTGTTTACGATTTTATTAAATTGTTTGTATTTTTTTTGTTAAGTATCTTGATTTCAGAACATAATAATATCTTGTTTTTTTTTGCGTTGTCTTATCTATTTCTTCTCTCTTATGTAATAAA
Organism: Lacanobia oleracea; assembly: GCA_950371165.1. Classification (NCBI taxonomy): domain Eukaryota; kingdom Metazoa; phylum Arthropoda; class Insecta; order Lepidoptera; family Noctuidae; genus Lacanobia; species Lacanobia oleracea. The sequence goes on from OX493393.1 coordinate 11,109,467, forward strand.
TGCTGGTCGTTGGTAGGCGCATCACTGGAGGACAGGTTTGCATATGTATGCAAAGAAATATACACAACAATATACTATACACTCACTACACATTTCACCTACACTCACATTCACTCATGCATGGTCACACCACACATTCACCACATTATTATTCTCACACACACACACTTACATGTACTCATATACATACACCGCACACACACACCTACACACTCTCATAATTATACATATATCACACACACACGACACACACCACAAACTCACACACATGAACACACATACACTCAATCTGGTCAGTGGGTCGTCTTAGGGGCGGTCCATTTATTTAATTAGATTAATGTTATGCACTTACCTATTTACTAATAATTACTTATATCAAAAGAGTATTTATCAACTATATTCTGTAGTACTGTTTTAATTATATAATTATGTCTCTATTGCTGGCACCTATTCTCGTATTATAAATACTCGAGGGGAATGGTGCTGATAGCCGAAATACAGGCTATGCCTAGTTCGGTTACAGACGCTAATCTCTTTGCCTAAATTGAAATTGTTGCCACATTACCATTGTGAACTAGTACTAAGTTCTTTTGGAAATTAAACTATTATTATTATTATTATTCAAAAATGTTTATAATAGTCCAACTTTGCAGACGTCAACTTTGCCAACTTTCAGATTTTAAGAAAATGAAAATGTGAAAAAATGCGAAAAAATTGGAAAAGTGAAATATTGAAAGTGCTTTATTAAACTTACTAGCTCCAAAATTGGCTCCAATCCCCGCCGCCTTTCGGATCTCAATAAAGTGTACTTCGCATTGTTTCGCAAAAAAGCACCGAACAGCCCCAATGAAAAGCGAGTTATGCGTAGAACGTAATTCACAAGCCATTTCCATTACCTATGTTTATGAAAGGAGACCGACCAAAAGTGGTCTATGACCAATAGCGATACTGTTGTGGTATTTCCGTGGGGATATCTTAACTAAGTACCTATACGTTTGTGCAAAGGGGCATCAAAATCCGACCTGGTAGTTTTGAGAAACATAATATTTTAGAATACCTTTTTTACGTAACATTTTTTTTTACCATTTAACGGATATTTCTGACTTTAACATATTTAAAAAATGTGTTTATTTGATAGACAAAGTCACTTACCACCTCAACAGTACCGAATTACAGTATTACTTAAAAAAAAGCAGGTGGTTCACAGTTCGTCAGAAACTTTTTTACGTTTTTTTAAATATTTAAATGCTCAGCAATTATTCGAAGACGGCTGGACCGATTTAGAAAATTCTTTCTCATTTGAAAGGCTCATCCCAAATGTCCCTATTGCCACCAGGTCAGATCCTGGAGTATGTAGCAAAAAATGAGAATTCTAAAGTATTATTTTTCACAAAACTGCCAGTTCGGATTTTGATGCCTCATTGTTCAAGGAATAGTTGAGGCATCCCCACAGAAATACCACTACATTATCGCTATTGGTTATATATAAAAGCAGACTGTTTTAATTTTTATGGGAAGTGGTCTTCCCATACAAATTAAAACAGTCTCCTTTTATATGTTTTTTGTCATACTTACCTACTGGTGGGCATTTGTTTGTTGCTTTGTCTTGGGCTTCGTTTCGGTTCGGATGTATATCATTACGGCGGCAAGCCAAAGATTGCCCAATTGTATTAAAAAAAACAATAGATAGAGGTTCCTACATGCTACCATTTATTGGTTTTCTGTATGAACTGAGGAAGAACACCCGGTCTATTGCCAACAACTAACCGTGAAAGCTGAAGGCTTGTTCAGAGCTACGCGATATTCGTGACCTAGGCTGGTAGCGAAAACTGAGTGGGTATGCGGTAATTATTACTTTCAAACCTAGGCCGCGAAACTCCAAACAACCCGGCGGGATACCGCACGACACTGAGCGACAATTATCGCTACCGCTCCAGGTAACGATTGTCGCATAGGTCTGAACAGGCTTTTAGGTGGAGTGCGATTGAAGTATTTTGGATCGGTCTATCCGAGTGGTCATAGATGGCTGCTCGTCTGGATTGCTGGATATTAATGCCGGTGTTCCTCAGGGGTCGGTGCTTTCGGCAACACTGTTCTTGCTGCATATTAATGATCTGCTTAAACCTTTGGGTATGCAGCACTGTTGCTGAGAGATACGTGTCCGACGCACGAGCTGGTGGGTCGCAGATCCGGTCTCTCCGGGAGGCTATGGTTGAGCGCTTGAACGTGTCCTTACAGGCTGTCTCAAAATTGGGCGATGCCAATCTGGTCAAGTTCAATACTGCTAAGACCCAAGCGTTATTCTATTTTCCGCCAAAAGGAGCCAATTCCACCCAGCTCCATCTTTCCGAGGTGCAACCGTGCCGATAACCGATCAACTTGAGCTTCTTGGGGTTACATTAACATCTAAGTACTCTCAATTATGACCCTTTCATAGAGGTAAAAACTCAAGTGGCTGCAAAAAAGTTCCCTAACTTCCCTCTATTAGGACCCCTGTCCTAATAGCAAAGGTGAGACGGTACTTCACGCCGGAACAGCTGCTCAAACTCTATCAAGCGCAAGTACGATCATTTCACTGTCACTGTATCAATTCACTGTCACTGTTATGTGATGACTCATCCGTAGAAAATATTATTTTAACAGGTGACTTTAATTTAGGCTCTCTTGCTTGGGTAAAAAAGTTTTCATACATGGAATATGCTGCAAACAACAAACTTACAAATATAACTCGTTTTTTATCTAATTTTTGTTCACAATATGTTATGAAACAGTATAATCACTTTTTGAAATCTGGAAGACGCAACTTAGACTTTTATTTTTTTGTAATACTCATGTAGACACATTTTCGCCTGATGTCCCCCTGTTACCTGTTGACACCTATCACCCATCTTTCTATGTACACATTTCTTTCTCTCATCCCACACATATTCCTAAACGTACCTACTACTGTTAACAAACTAAATTATTACAGAGCTAACTATAACAAAATTAATACAGATATAAGTGACGTGATTTGGAATGTCTTACTGGATAACTTATCACCAAATGAATCGGTTTCTACATTCTATGAGAAACTTTATGAAATTATAAAATTACACACACCCGCATGTCGGCCTGAAAATGTTAATTTCATAGATTTGGAATCTCTCATATATATCTACAAAAAGAAAACTCAAGCCTGGGTCAGGTGGCAAAAGTATGGGAATTTATGTGACTATAAGGTATTCTCGAGTAACAGGAAAAAGTTTAAAAAAGTAGCGGATATTTGCCATAGTAAATATATTAATTCAATTGAGGACAGTGTTGCTACCAATACTAAGACTTTTTGGACGTACGTTGCTAGCCGTAAAACTACAAATAAAATTCCATCCACGGTTCATTACAATAAAATTTCTTCCGATGATCTTATTACTACTTGCAACTTGTTTGCTTCATTTTTCCAGTCTGCTTATGAACCTTCAACATTTGACTATAACTCTTGGGAACCACCATCTGCAACCGCGGACTACGATGTCTTCCTATGCAAACTGCAGCTGTCTCTTGATGAAATACATAAAGAATTAACATCACTTGATTCAACCAAGGGTCCGGGTCCTGATGGGATTCCTTCAGTATTTCTAAAAAACACGTCTGGTACATTATGTTATCCCTTATATATATTATTATTTACAAAGTGTTTATCTTGTGGTATTTTCCTAGAAGTTTGGAAACATGCAAATATTGTACCAGTTCATAAGAGTGGTTCCAAGCATGACGTAGCTACATATCGACCTATCTCTATACTATCTGCTTTTTCTAAGCTATTTGAGAGACTGGTACATAGTAAATTATATCCTGCCATTCGCAGTGTTTTAATAAAAGAATAGCATGGCTTTGTTAAAGACAGGTCTTGTATTAACAATCTCCTTATTTTCACGTCCCAACTGTTTGATAGTCTCGATAATAGACAGCAGATTGATGCGATTTACACAGATTTTCAGAAGGCTTTCGATAAACTTGACCACACACTTCTACTTAATAAAATTGCTTATAATGGAATCAGAGGGGACCTTTTACGGTGGTTTATATCTTACGTAACTAACAGAACGCAAAAGGTGGTTGTTAATGGCTTTGAATCTGGCTCTTTTCGCGTCACTGCCGGTGTGCCGCAAGGTTCCATTTTAGGTCCTTTATTATTCATTTTATACATTAATGACATAAAAGACTGTTTTCAAAATTCAAAATTTCTTCTCTACGCTGATGATTTAAAGGTCTACAAAATTATTTCGAATAAAGTCGATTGTCTTAACTTCCAGCAGGATTTAGACCGTTTCTCTACTTACTGCTCTTCAAATAAACTTTACCTTAGTCTTCCAAAGTGTCATGTTATTACATTTACCAAAAAGATTTACCAATAATGTTACTGAGTTCGACTATCGTCTTGCCAATATGCCAATTAGTAAAGTAAGTTCCCTCCGCGATCTTGGTGTTTTGCTAGATTCGAAGCTCCATCTGGATGCTCATATTGATAAAATTGTTAACAAAGCCTACCAAATGTTTGGTTTTGTCATGAGATCTTCCAGGGATTTTCGTCGACCTTTTTGCACTTATATAAATCAATAATTAGGCCACAGTTAGAGTTTGCAGTACCAATTTGGAACCCTTTTTACACAAAATATATTGAGACATTAGAATTGGTACAACGTAAATATCTTCGTGCTATGAATTTTAGATGTTATCGGAATAAAATGTAATATCACTTACTTCTTAAAAAGTATGATCTTCTGACTTTAAAATCAAGACGGAAACTTCTGGAAGTTATGACTCTGTTCAACGTGTGCCGCAATCATTTTGACTGTCCTGACTTAGTTAGGAGTCTGTGTTACCTGGTTCCTCGAACAGTTCATGTGCGTGAGGTACGCACTCTACGTCTATTTGCTACTAGCCTTTGTAAATCCAACGCTGCCTCGCGTTCACCACTTCATCGTTTGGTTGATTGAATTGACATTCTTTTTCTTGTAGTGTGTAAACACATCGTATATAGACAGCCTTATTCATAGTGCTTCCTCAGCAATATTATTTGTAATTGATATTTGACACAATAAACCGGACCTTCAAACCAAACACACGCATTATTTAACTTCTTCTAACCCGCAACTACCAAAACACCATATGGCGACCCTGCCAGTTTTGCCAGTCCACATGCTACTTTAATCATCAAAATTACTGCAACCTTTAATCTTCGTCAATTTTTGGAACTGCCGCTTTGAATCAATATCTAAACTTCGCCTCATCAAGACTTTATACAATTATCTTGCTGCAATTATTGGGACATCGAGATCATACTTTTGTTGGAGCACCGCATCAGAAGCATCAGAAGAACAAAAAAAAAAAAAATGCATTTAAGAAGCAAATCCAAGCAACCCTACAGGATCAGCAAAATAACGTTTAAGAACAAGAAGATATGAGTTCTGGGACAATCACCGTTGTGGTATTTAATTGTATCTGTGTCTCTGGCTAGTTTTAAATGTTTCAAATTGTTATCTGTGGAGAACGTAGTGGGTAACATAATAATTGTTTAAATTGTAATTTTTAAGAGATAGTGACTGTGTTTTATTGTGCTACTGTTTGTTTGTCCTTAAATAAATATATAAATAAGTAAATGTATGGAGTACTGTACCCCTATTCTGTAACAACATTTTCTTGTCTCGACAGCGGAATCCGAGGTGAGTATCAAATTACGTCAAACGTAAGACCTTTATGTTGTGTGCAATAAAGCTCACTTTGTGAGGTTTGTCGCTCAGGTGAAGCTCGATATCGAAATGGTTATTTACAGAATAGACTAGCTGCTCTCATCTTTGGGACGGATCTGCCAGATACCAGCTTGGTGCCCTTGAGTCAATTGAGAAACGAGCCAACAGGATCATCGGCAATAATAGGCTCGTCGCGACGTAGCTCCACAGTCTTGAATATCGACGACAAGTTGGAAGCCTGTCAGTTTTTTACCGGTGCATAATTTAATTCCGCCTAGCCCATTCCATCATCGGACCACAAGACGAACGGCGATGAGCCACTGGTACATGGTGGACATTCAACCCACACGCACAAAACGTTTTGCGAACATATTCATAATGCGTACAGCTAAGGAGTGGAATTCCCTGCCGGAGTCTGTGTTTCCTGACAGCTACAACTTGGGAGACTTTAAGTCAAGTGTGAATAGGTTACTTCTAGGCAAGCGTGCTCCATCTTCGACCACACCATCGCTTACCATCAGGTGAGATAGTGGTCAAACGCGTGCCTACCAATAGTATAAAAAAACTATCCAATGACAGTTTAGTTCAATCTCACTCCACCACACACGAGGTACAATTACCTTGTTTGTATGGATTGACAGCTAAATTCATGGTCACTTTACCAAAGTTTCCTTGCTGTTTTTTACAGAATAACGTCTGAGTGGCAAAATTTTTGATTAATAGATAGTGTCTGTGTTTCCGGATAAAACACCTGACTAATAAAGTATCTATATAATTGATTTTTAATATTATGTATTTAAAGGCGTTTTTATCACCTCCATTTATAATGTGTGTTATGTGTTTTTCTAAAAATAAAGAGGCATGTATTTTACATATTTTTATAACCAATATAAATATAAATTCAGATACCTATAAGGAGAAAACTAGATTTATTACCAATTTTTGCCTTAGTTTTGTCACAACGATTACTAAATAGTAGAGTTTTCAGAAATCAACTAAGTTACTGTTGAGTGGAGGCCAGCAAGTATAGCATACTACTTATAGTTTTTCTGTACCCAGGAGTAGATTATGATTTAAATAGTTGACCAAACCTTTGTTTTTAATACAAATTGAATTAGCCGTTCATTTGGCCTGGAACACTTCTGCAGTGCGGTTCAGCAGTGTGATTTTGTAAACATGTCGATGTGAAAACTTAGGTGATTGAACGACAAGTGAGCTGTCAATGCATACAAACAAGACGGAATGACAGCTCACTTGTCGTTCACTCCATACGTACACGGTGAGATGTCGACAGAATAGACCGACCGGTTGAACCATTTTTAACCACTTGTTACCAATGATTGTCTTCGTTGGCAGGCTTATGGCTTGACGTTTTAATAGGGGGTAGGATTAAGCCTGGAAACAGGTAGTGCTAGTACTGCTCCGTTTAAGCAGGTTCTGAATTTTGACTTAGTATTTAATATTTTCGATTTACGTTTAAAGTACATATTATTATAGGCCTTGGCCCCTCCCAACTTAACTGTTCTCTCATTTCAAAATGGGAAGGTTTAAGCAAGAACATTCACCAAAATACTAAAATAAATAAAAAAGACTAGAATGAGCAAAACAGTTCTAAATATTGGTCGTTCGTTGCCTAATAAATAATCTAAATTAGCATATTAATCGATCAAGTGGAGGTCAAATTGTGGACAATCGCGGAGATACCTGTTCAGGTGGTCTGATGTTGCAAAATATTTCAAGGATGAATCTTTTAGCTTCATTGTCTTGTGATGAGCTTATATGTAATCTTATCCATAGATGTTTTCTTTACTTACTTCATAGAGGTAGGTACTCTTACTTCTTTTACAATTTATTTTATTTATAATCGCCCAAGCGGCCTTAACACAGCCTTTAGGTTCTATGCAGCCACCACGTCAGTACTTATATTATGTAATCTCTACTTAGCCTCTACGGGTCTACGTAGTCTCTACCTAGCTCCTTCGCGGCGAAATACGCTTTTTGGGTTCCGAACCCTATTACTAAGCCCCCGCTGTCCGTCCGTCCATTCGTCTGTCTGTCAGCGGGCTGTATCTCAAGCCCGCTAGATAGACTGTTGAAATTATTATAGAATGTGTATTTCTATTGTCGCTCTCACAAAAAATAATAAACATTTAATCTATATAAATAAAAATCAATTGCTGTTCGTTAGTCTCGCTAAAACTCGAGACCGGCGGGACCGATTTCAATAATTCTTTTTTTGTGAGTTTCGCCAGAATACAGGGAAGGTTTAAAAACAAAAAAAAAGGGTAAGTAGGTAGGGTAGGTAGGGTAGGTAGGGTAGGTAGGGTAGGTAGGGTAGGTAGGGTAGGTAGGGTAGGTAGGGTAGGTAGGGTAGGTAGGGTAGGTAGGGTAGGTAGGGTAGGTAGGGTAGGTAGGGTAGGTAGGGTAGGTAGGGTAGGTAGGGTAGGTAGGGTAGGTAGGGTAGGTAGGGTAGGTAGGGTAGGTAGGGTAGGTAGGGTAGGTAGGGTAGGTAGGGTAGGTAGGGTAGGTAGGGTAGGTAGGGTAGGTAGGGTAGGTAGGGTAGGTAGGGTAGGTAGGGTAGGTAGGGTAGGTAGGGTAGGTAGGGTAGGTAGGGTAGGTAGGGTAGGTAGGGTAGGTAGGGTAGGTAGGGTAGGTAGGGTAGGTAGGGTAGGTAGGGTAGGTAGGGTAGGTAGGGTAGGTAGGGTAGGTAGGGTAGGTAGGGTAGGTAGGGTAGGTAGGGTAGGTAGGGTAGGTAGGGTAGGTAGGGTAGGTAGGGTAGGTAGGGTAGGTAGGTTAGGTAGGGTAGGTAGGTTAGGTAGGGTAGGTAGGGTAGGTAGGGTAGGTAGGGTAGGTAGGTTAGGTAGGGTAGGTAGGGTAGGTAGGGTAGGTAGGGTAGGTAGGGTAGGTAGGGTAGGTAGGGTAGGTAGGGTAGGTAGGGTAGGTAGGGTAGGTAGGGTAGGTAGGGTAGGTAGGGTAGGTAGGGTAGGTAGGGTAGGTAGGGTAGGTAGGGTAGGTAGGGTAGGTAGGGTAGGTAGGGTAGGTAGGGTAGGTAGGGTAGGTAGGGTAGGTAGGGTAGGTAGGGTAGGTAGGGTAGGTAGGGTAGGTAGGGTAGGTAGGGTAGGTAGGGTAGGTAGGGTAGGTAGGGTAGGTAGGGTAGGTAGGGTAGGTAGGGTAGGTAGGGTAGGTAGGGTAGGTAGGGTAGGTAGGGTAGGTAGGGTAGGTAGGGTAGGTAGGGTAGGTAGGGTAGGTAGGGTAGGTAGGGTAGGTAGGGTAGGTAGGGTAGGTAGGGTAGGTAGGGTAGGTAGGGTAGGTAGGGTAGGTAGGGTAGGTAGGGTAGGTAGGGTAGGTAGGGTAGGTAGGGTAGGTAGGGTAGGTAGGGTAGGTAGGGTAGGTAGGGTAGGTAGGGTAGGTAGGGTAGGTAGGGTAGGTAGGGTAGGTAGGGTAGGTAGGGTAGGTAGGGTAGGTAGGGTAGGTAGGGTAGGTAGGGTAGGTAGGGTAGGTAGGGTAGGTAGGGTAGGTAGGGTAGGTAGGGTAGGTAGGGTAGGTAGGGTAGGTAGGGTAGGTAGGGTAGGTAGGGTAGGTAGGGTAGGTAGGGTAGGTAGGGTAGGTAGGGTAGGTAGGGTAGGTAGGGTAGGTAGGGTAGGTAGGGTAGGTAGGGTAGGTAGGGTAGGTAGGGTAGGTAGGGTAGGTAGGGTAGGTAGGGTAGGTAGGGTAGGTAGGGTAGGTAGGGTAGGTAGGGTAGGTAGGGTAGGTAGGGTAGGTAGGGTAGGTAGGGTAGGTAGGGTAGGTAGGGTAGGTAGGGTAGGTAGGGTAGGTAGGGTAGGTAGGGTAGGTAGGGTAGGTAGGGTAGGTAGGGTAGGTAGGGTAGGTAGGGTAGGTAGGGTAGGTAGGGTAGGTAGGGTAGGTAGGGTAGGTAGGGTAGGTAGGGTAGGTAGGGTAGGTAGGGTAGCCAGTTGACAGGAGCGAAGCCGCGCGGGTCAGCTAGTTAATTTATAAATGAAAGGTGTCCCCCTATCAAGAAACGTATTTTTTTCGGTTTTTTTTTATTTTGTTATCGGCGCCTTTATCGTATGGTCACATCCACAGGTCACATCATATAAGCCAGTAAGTATGTATCTTGAAATATAAACACATAAACCTATATTTTAGATTACATGTAATGTAATGGGTGTAAATAACCTATTAACTTAAGCTTAACATTAATGTTTATCTAATTATGTAATATACATCGTTACTTGGAAATAGCGCTCAAAATGGCGTTAAAACTTTATGGTGATGATGTGGGCATTATTGTTTTAATTTTATAAGATAAGATAAATAGGTAAAGGTGTAGCAGAACACATCAGTCGATGTCTAGCAGCTGTTAGCATTTTATTCTGATGCTGCTGACGTCAAAGACTACCTATTCAAACGCTACTCGTAGTGCCAATTCCATTAATTTTTAATCGCAATCTGTCGAAAAAGCTTACATTTCAATACATTTCTGTCAGATTACGAATGACATGCGAATGTGAACGTTGCTTAAAAATAGTAGAATCGGCCCTCGTTTCTCGTCAAACTAATCAATGAATGTTTCAATAAGAATTTCATCAATGCTCCTGGCTCATAGTAGGTAAACGAAGGAGGAAAGTGGACATTGTAGGTCACTCCAAGCTTATATGATGATGATAGTAGACGGATGGATTATTCTTACCGCATAGGGTTTTTATAAATAGTGATCAGAGAAGCGTTAACATTAAATTGACTGGACAAGACAACACACCGAGAAGAAAAAGAGGAATGCCATGTGGGCGGCATCGGCAGAACTCTCCTAGCAGTGGGATCAAGAAAATTGGAAAAGTGATCAAAATAATTTTATTTTGGGCAGTCTGTCAGTGCATCTTGTAAAGTAAAAGTAAAAAAAAAACTACTTTGTTGGTGCAACATACATATTACAATTGAAAATTGGTGTTGGATACTCTTGGATCTGCAGGTTTGTAGCGGCATTTCCATTTTGCCACTCTATAGAATCCACCCTGAGCCAGAGTATTACAAGATAAATGATCATATAACTTGCTCGTAAATTAGTCTAGTCAACAAGGGCTTCTTTGTTGAATTTTTTTCAGCAGTCTCGGAAAAATATGAATGAGGTGTCATTCGATTCGGAAAAGCTGTAGACGATTTTGGAAAAAATCAATGGTAATGCTTATCCTCTGTCTGAGGTAAATAAAATTGATTCAAACATAATATTAGATTTATTTAATTTTTGATTGTTTATTTAATAAACATATTGTCTTATGCAATTACATAGAGTAAGAAAAACAATACGACGTAACAATTTAATTGGTCATTACAAATTGTTTATAAAATAAACAATGAAAAATTAAATAAATCCATCATTTTCTCTTTTATTTTGAAGGGCAAGATAAATAATTATTAAAAATAAATAATGGTTCCTTAGTAGTAATTATGGGTAGACCAAAAAAAATTTGAATGAACAAATACGTATTGCCGGTGGATTATTGTGTATTTATCTATCAAGTAATTGCCTGATTTTTTTTATTTCTTAGTTTTGTTATTCAGTATGTTTAAATCAATTTTATTGTTAGTGGCCGAAGCAGGCGTGATTTGCGAAGGCCAGAGTACCTGTTTTCAGTGGTATTTTCACCCTGTCTGGGAAAGTTTAAAAAAATAAAAAACTTTATATTTACAAGCCAGTTCTAAATTGAAATAAAACCTTTGATAAGAAGAGAGAGATAATAAGCAACCAAGGAGGTACTCCTTGGTTGCCATGTTTCGGAGTAAAAGATCGTTCTATTTTTAACCGACTTCTTCAAAAAGGAGGAGGTTCTATGTTCGGTAGTATTTTTTTTTAATGTATGTTCACCGATTTCTCCGCCAATTCTGGACCGTTTTCAAAAAATCTTTTTTATTCGAAAGCCTATACTCCTGAGGTGGTCCCATTGTCACCAAGTTAGAATCTGATGATTGGATCCCGTGAAAATCGAGAGAAGCCTTCAAATTTTATAAGCACATACACTGTTTTTCATATTTTTTCTAACGCAATTCAGATATTTGTGCCTGGTAATCATCATCTCATGTTGCTGAGCTGATGATGGAAGGTATAAGTCAGGATCTGATGATGGTATCCCATGGAAAATGTTTATTCAGCGATATTTTCGCCAATTGTTAACCGATTTTGATGATTCTTTTTTTTTTTTTCAAGAGTATTTTCTCGGACTGGTCCCATTTAAATTTGGTGAAGATATGATGAAGAACTTCGGAGGTAGGCAACGAAACTCTTTAATAAATGATAGCAAATGGATCGGGACTTCTGAAATCGCATGTCTGTTGATTGTTTACATCAGTTCATAACGTAACATCACGCCGACACGCTGTGTTTGTGGTAAAAACATTTTAACAAAAAAATAAAACCGACTTCCAAAAAAAAAAACACTACAAAGTAAAAAATAACTTTAATTTCGGAATTCGGTGTTCAAAAACGAAAAAAACCAAAGACACCGACTTCCGAAATTAAATTACACGACAGATATGAGTTTACTATGTAATTTATTTGGCCGTTAAACCACGACAGACATGGATTTTCATACAACTTTTCCCGGCCGCTGCTCGCATGTTTTGCCAGTACAGCAATTTCGATTTATCTCGAAGAAGGTAGTCAAAGTAATTCTCAAAATTTTAAGCATGTTTAAGAAAACTATTGTTGTTCGTTGTTTGTTATTGATTTTAAAAAGTATTTCAATTTCCACGCATTATTTGAAGTACACTACACAAGTCTTGGTCAGAACAAGGCATTGATGGACTTACGTATTCATCAATTCCTCTTTAGCTGGCCGCTGCAGCAACACTATTCCAAAACACTACAACTCTTGAAAGCAAGAATCAGCATTGGCGACTACTAGACAAGCGCTAGTCAATGAAGATAGACGAGTAGATACATAGGTACCCATTACGTACTTACTGGTAAGCTTCATAAGATTCAGAAGTAAGTAGTAAGTGTTTTACCATCATCATCATTTCAGCTGAAAGACGTCCATTGCTGAACATAGGCCACCCCCAATTGTTTTACCATCATCATCATCTGCCTAGCCTTTCCCCAACTACATTGGGGTCGGCTTCCCGTCAAACCGGATTTAGCTGAACACCAGTATTTTACGCGGAGCGGCTGCCTATCAGACCTCCACAACCCATTAACTGGGTAACACGGTACCTACTTCATGGCAAGACTGGAGTCAGATTTTACTGGCATCTGATAATCCGTAACGACTGCCAAAGATCTACAAGTGACAGCCGGGACCAACGGCTTAACGTGCTTTCCGAGGCACGGAGGAAACTCGGTATGTTAAGATGGTCACCCATCCACAGACCAACCTTGGCAAGCGTTGCTTAACCTTGAAGATCGACCCCTGCGGCTGTTATTATCTAGCCACAAGCTTCTCTCCTCAATTGTTTTACCTTAACAAACGCAAAATATGCCAGATGGGCGCATCTATAAACCATTTCACAACATTTTCTTGAGTGAGAGTCACGAGATTTTACGAGTCATAGAAGACATTTGTAAACGTTGCCAAAGAGAATGGATTGATTACTTTTTAACTTCTATGATTATGTTCGTAACTATGCCTAAGGCTAGGCTTCGAGTTATCTCGTCTTTTATTAATGTTCGTCATTATTTTAGAGACATCAAACTAATCAAGTATAATAATGTTTCGCTCAGATCTGTATGAAAAGGTTGATAAATTATTCACGCATATTTTTGTTTAGGTTCCTACTTGTTATTTAGAATATCAGTTTAAATGGGAAATAAATAATTTATGATTTTTACTTATTAGCTTTTATAATTTACATTTTTGTGTTACCAATACTTATCATCGTCATCATACTCCTGTCCTTATCCCAATTAATGATGGGTTAGCACTGCGTGCACCACCACTATAGACTGTAATTATAAAGGCGTTGGATGAGCTACTAGCAGAAGGTATTGGTGTATCTAAAGGTACACGAGTCATGAGCACAGATCATTGGCGTATCTAGGGCTTTTCTCCAACGGGGACCTGGCCCGCTACCTGAGATGCAACGCCCAATAAGAGCAACGATTTTTCTGCCAATGATCTGTGCTCATGACTCGTGCCGACTCCTATACCTTTAGATACGCCAGTAGCTTCTGCTAGTAGCTTCACTCGCGTGAAGTTTGAAACATACTCCCGGAAATTAAGGTATTCTGTGCCCTAGTGTGCCCTAGTATGTCTGTGTGTGTGTGTGTACACGTGTGCCAGTTTCACCCAAATCCTTTTAGCCGTTACGACGTGAAGGTGTACAGACAGTTAGATTTTGGTTTGTCTCTATTGGATGATTCACCTTCCCAGAAAGTTTTAATTCAAATGTGTACAGTCGACTGGAATGAAAACTTTTCAAAGCACCGCAAGGTTATCTGGTACCTACTAAAAGTGTGGATTTTTCAGTGATTATTCGAACGAACAAGCTAAAACTTGCGGAAAATTAGTCTTAGCTAATGTTTTTCTACAGACAAGGGACGTGCAATTATGAATGCAAATAAAATGCTAATTTATTGTTAACAATAGGTATGGTAAATTCTTACTAAAATCAAAAAAAAGTTTAGTGGCACTACTTACAAATATTCAAACAGTAGATCAGTATAAGCATGTGGGTATAGACAATCATCATCTGCCTAACCTTTTCTCAAATACATTGGGGTTGGCTTCCAGTCAAACCGGATTCAGCTGAATACCAGTGTTTTACGTGGAGCGACTGCCTACCAGACCTCTACAACACATTAACTGGGTAACACGGTACATCTTGGCAAGGCTGGAGATGAGGGTATAGACAATCAAAACAGAAAAAAAAACTACTTGAGGACCATACAGAAATATACTCTTTATTATGCAATAGTATCTATCATCTCGTAGTTGCTTGTATGTGTAGTGAGTGAGTGTCCATTCAAAAGTGCTGATAAAACCACAAAATACATTAAAGATGAAAGTCATGTCTCATCAGTCATCACAATGATGCTGGCAGGGTATAATGAGGTTACAAAATTTATTGAAACTCTTACAGTACGGCTACGGCCTAGCGCAGAGGTGTTGTTACGTGAGTGAGAGTAAGTGTTTTGTAATCCTAAGTAGTGAAGCTGATGTCATAGCGATTCAGCGAGCCAGTCGATGACCCCTTGACACGACTATAAAAATACCTAAATCAGACAATGACCGATACCAGCGCACGCGCCGCCGCCACTAATGAGCTTGAATTATTAACTGGTCCAGTTATTTAACGATAATTAAAGGTCGTATGAATATTCTATTTATAAACCACTTGTTTACAAATAAATAAAGATAACTTAATCGCAGAGCCAGCTTGTAATGCATATTTTTATTATCAGTTTGTGTAAGTACTTAGCAAGACGGTAGACTAAACATGTTTGAGTGTGAGTAATTACATATAATTAGGCAATCATTGTGTAAATTATATAATTTTTCGGCTACTTAGGAGGAGGAAAAAATAAAAGATTTACAGACTTGAGGAAGTAAAAAGTGTAGGCATGTGAAGATAGTCAATACTCGATTGCATAATGTAATTTTGTTTAACAACATAGTGAAACGTCTCGTGATGATATAATAACGGCGCTCGGCACTATGCGCGCGGTCTTTAGCATCCTTTTACAAAACTCCTTCGGTCCTGCTTCGGTGGTATGCACTGTGGTAACATTATAAATATTTAAATGATAGATTGTGGCTGAACAGGACGTGGAACTACAAAAATATTTATTGTCATCACAAGAAATAGCGAAATTACATAAATTGAGACAGTCTCAGTAAGTTACAGAGGTGCTTGTGTTGAAGTTGTCACGTTTCTTCCCTTACTTACTAACTAAACATTGCTGAGACCGGTTTTAAACAAAAGAAAAAGAAAAGGAAACTGTAAAAAT
Source organism: Lacanobia oleracea (assembly GCA_950371165.1). Lineage (NCBI taxonomy): Eukaryota > Metazoa > Arthropoda > Insecta > Lepidoptera > Noctuidae > Lacanobia > Lacanobia oleracea. Next base: position 11,125,142 of record OX493393.1, read on the forward strand.
AAAAATTAAATTAAACTGAGATTACTAAAAGGTACATGGTGGACATCCCACCCACGCGCACAAAACGTTTTGGGAATACATTCATAATGCGTACAGCTAAGGAGTGGAATTCCCTGCCGGAGTCTGTGTTTCCTGATAGCTACAACCTGGGAGTCTTTAAGTCAAGAGTGAATAGGTTACTTCTAGGCAAGCGTGCTCCATCTTCGACCACATCATCGCTTACCATCAGGTGAGATGGTGTTCAAGCGCGTGCCTATCAATAGTAAAAAAATAAGGTTAAAGGCCATTATGATCTACAATTTGTAAAAGCAGATTCATAAATGCATTCCAAATTTTTCAGCACTTTACTTAATTCATGCTGAGGCGGGTGAAAATTGAAATAGCATTTTTTGGTATTCAATATCGGTTCTGGTCATGAAACTACTACAAGTAGTTAAAAGTCATATTGGTTTTGTATTTTTATCTCTTCGAATAAATATATTAAAATTCTGTTTTATATTTCTTAAAAAGTTGTATTACTAAAGCAATAGAGATAAAATAAATATTGAGCTTCTTTAGGTATTCAGGTAGGTATATTAGGTTAGTATGATAATTTATGTGAAGAAGTTACAAAAGGAGTGATTACAGTTAGACATTTAGGTAGGATACTATTATAAATCTACACAATTATTATAAAGAGGAAAGAATTGTATTTTTGTATGTTTGTAACGGTTAAACTCAAAAAACACTAGACCGATTTAAAAAATCTTTTACCATTACAATGCTACATTACGTGAGTAAAATAAGCTGTATTGTTAGAAAAAAAATAGGGATCCTTAAGAAAATTGCAGCGCAGACGAAGTCGCGGGCGAACTACATATATGTATAAATATCCAAAGAACTCTTATGCCAAACAGTAGATCAGATAATTAAAAGACAAATTTAGTTATTTACAGTGAATTAAGAGGCCAATTAACAAGTTTTTTCAAGCGAGCTAGCAATTTTGCAGAGTAGGTGAACTTACATTTAGCACAGTTATCTGTAACACGTGACCTATTATGAAAAATATCTATCAAAGTACAATTATACACCGCAAAAATCAAGTTTCTTGCTTGGAGGCACATTACAAAACAGTTAAAATTTTAGTTGTAACGTATTACGGTTGACACCCAGGACGCGCTCGATGGCTGAGGCTTTTTAATATCTAGTAAAAATAACTCTAGCGGGTTATTTTGGTGTTGGACGAACAAATACACTTGTGTAGATATAGAATATAGAGCAAATATTTTTCACTTACAATGACTTCGATGCTGGCACAACTTGTGACTAACACAACGCTTAATTTCTGAAATTGCTTAAGAAAACAGATTCTAAATGTAATGTCGCTTTTAGTACAGCATTTAATGTATCCATCCACTGATTTGCAAATACGTATAGTATTCAATCCATGTAAGTACCGTAATCTGCACAATGATTTGTACTTTACAGTTACGACTAACAGACAAGGCAGCTTCCATCCAACTCTGAGTAATGAACTAATGTTATTACCTGGACACGTACTGAAATAATACATAAATAAGTGCTTTTATAATGTGCTGACACACATCCTCAGAAGAAAAAACGCGCCGATAAATAAAACAGATATATTGCGGCATACTCTGTGCTTTAATCACTGTTATAATCACATTCGCTCAAAGCACATATTTTATGACAAACAAGTTGCACGCTAATTCCTTGACGGTTAACAATTAGATACAGTGAATATTGACAGTCAAGCGTACATATTCTGCTTCCTTACATGGCGCGGCATATTTCCCACATGATACAGTGTGACGCTGTCTTTAACTTGCGATTATATAGTTATTATGGAATAGTTACGCGCATTTTCATTATAGTCACGAGGTAGGAATGAAATCAAGTGATAGGCTTACGTAACACGTCAGTCATTCGCGCTTTATTATATTTCTTCCATGCTTTTGTGACAGCTGCTTCCCGTAAAATTAGTTGAGTCCAAATGAAGTCGTGTAGTATAGGGGAACTGTTAGCTACTCAGAGTGAAATTCGTTAAAAAACCGGCTAAGTGCGAGTTGGACTCTCACACGAAGGGATCCGTATCTAAAACCGAAAAATTCGTTTCTTTTAGGTATGGGAGCCCCCTTTATTTGTAATATAATTTATATTATTTGTTGTTATAGCGGCAATAGAAATACACACTCTGGGAAAATGTCAACCTTCTACCTATTACGGTTATAATAATAATACGTTTAATAAGCAAAATGCAAATTTAAAACATTGATAGCTACAACCTGGGAGTCTTTAAGTCAAGAGTGAATAGGTTACTTCTAGGCAAGCGTGCTCCAACTTCATCGCTTACCATCAGGTGAGATGGTGGTCAAGCGCGTGCCTATTGATAATAGTAAAAAAAAAGTAGCATTTTGCTTATTAAACTTATCCGGTAAGACTGAAAGCCAACCCCAGAGGAAAAGCTAGACAGATTCATTAGCAACAGAGATTCTTGACATAAGTTTGTGGTGGTAGGTAGATATACTTAGAATAAACTGTGTCAATACATTAGGAAAGTCTTGACACTTGACAAACAGAATTACCAATAGTGATTCTAGGCCAAATAGGTTAAATATAATTATGATACTTAAATACAAATCGAGTCCATCATCAGCAGAGCTAATCTACGTTGATAATTGTGTGCCATCGTAGCGCGCTACGAGATTTACTGCGTGGAAGTGCTACGAATAACCCTTGGTGTTGATCTGATCACTTGTAATATATAGATATAGCTAGACTATAAATATATATATATATTTTTAAGGATGAGAAATCATCAAATAACTCCTCCCGCTCTGGGTAAAGCAAGAGGGAGTGTCAGACTCTTACTGACTAAAACCCATCCGTGTTCCTCCTGGTGCCCTTTGTGTTCCAAGGCTACGGTACCCCTTTCGAACAGATTCCGCAGAGTTACAATATTACATTGATTTTCATGTCGATTCAATTGTTTTTTGTGGAAATAGTTTGTGAATATGTCTACGCAGTAATTACTGTCTAAGGGTGTTCCTTCAAATGGGATGTTCGACAGCTAATAAACAACAATTTGGAACCGAAAACTCGGCAGACACCTATGTTGATGTTTTCGAGTAATCCAACAAGGTTATTGTTACTCGTAGTTTGCCCTATTTAACAAATAAACTATATTATTATTATAACTGTTGTTTATACATCAGAAGTTTCAAGAAATGTTCATATCTTGAAATGTACGATCCTTGGTTTCCGAAGTAATGCGTATTTTTTTAATAAATTACAAGCTTTTCCCGCGATTTCATTCGCGCATATTCCATTTTTCCCGTTCTCATGGGAATTTCAGAAAACCCTCCCTTACACTCAAATTCAAATTCAAATTCAAAGCATTTTATTTCAAATAAACCATTCACAGGCACTTTTGAAACGTCAAGGTCGGTCAGTCAAAAACATGGAAGCTATTTGCACGTTCCAAAGCGTAGATCTCTATGGAGAAGAACGTGCAAGAAACTCCACGGACACTCTTTTAAATCATGTTCTGTTTTACAAAATTCCAAGTTACATATACTTGTTGCTTCTGCATGTGAGGACAATGCCAAGGAAAAAAAAAAAGGGCTTATTATAAGAATTTTAAATATAAAGATTAAAATAAGGCAATGGCAGTTAAGAGATGACCAGTCTCAACCGACGGCACCTGTTCACGAACATGACGCGTGTATCGGCACCCTTCAGCTCAACCATTTCGAAGGGAACCGAATGATCAAACCCACGCGCCGCCATCAGCGAGACATTTGAGTGAGCATGACATGCTCTCAACCACCATGCTCGTTCATGTCCAACAAGTAAAACTATAACTACTTACATAAAATGTAAGTGGTTTCATGGTACTCACATTTACAAAATTTGAAAAATATGCTTCTACTTTACACAAAACTATGGTTGTCAATGACCAAATAATGAAAAATAAATTAATAAAGAGAACGATTAAGTTCTTACATCAAAAAGAATAAATAAGTAATTAATATAATAATATAATTTGTATGTATATAAGAATAAATAAACGAAATAATGTAAGAACCTCTAAAAGGAGCGAGCATCTCTTCCAAATATAAAAACATAAAAACCTAAAAAGTGGACCTAAGCAGCTGTGACTGTGGAGCAGGACCAGCATTTAGCCAAGCGTTTTTATCGAGGATATAATCTTCCAGTTTATAATACGCTTGTCTACATAGTGTGCGTTTTATGCATGCTTTAAATTTTCTCTCATTCAGTTCGAGAATATCAACTGGTATTATAAAATTTAATACAGTACCCCATAAAAGAAGTGTGTACTTTGGCCAATCTGAATCGGGGTTGATCTAATTTGTTCCTATTTCTAGCATTAAAATTATGCCTGTCACTAATCTTGCTAAAGAGATGAAGATTTTTCCGAACATACATAATATTTTCGTAAATGTATTGACAAGGTACCGTCATGATGTTGATATCCTTAAACAGTTCTCTTAGGGAATCACGCCGACGGAGATTATAAATGGCTCTGATGGTTCTTTTCTGCAGGATAAATATAGACTCGATGTCTGCAGCAGGTCCCCATAATAAGATACCGTAAGACATGATACTATGAAAGTAACTAAAATAGACCAGCCTCGCGGTATCTATATCGGTAAATTGACGGATTTTTCTGACAGCGTATGCTGCTGAACTTAGCCGTCCCGCAAGAGAAACCACTCCCCAAGGAACCTTCATGCCTCAGCTTTCTACGACCAGTAGTTGCGTCTGTAAGTTGTCTGTCAGTCACTCTTTTCTGAATATATTTCAGAAAAGTATCAGTGTACTATCTAGAGTGGAGAAAATTTCTCACAATTAGCAATTCTGAGAGGGCAATTTGAAAAAAAAAGTTCCACCAAAAAAAGCTGGCTGCCATATTATCGGATCAAAATCGTTGCATTCAAGTTCTAGGACATTCCATTTCAAGGAACGCACCCAATAACCAGTACCTACCTACCAATCATAATTTCTTTTCCGCAGACGCTGCTACACGACGATACGACTACAGTAAGGGCGCCTTCAAAGTAATCGCTAAGTGCCGCGCGGCAACAGCGCGGCTGTCGCACTGCTTTGTTAACCCATACAAATAAAAAACGTGCGGCAGCCGCACTGCTGCCGCGCTGCTGCCACGCGGCACTTTGAGCAAATTTATTGTATGGATTAACAAACAACGCGACAGCCGCGCTGCTGTCGCGCGGCACTTAGCGACTAATTTGAAGACGCCATTAATGACACATAATTAGCTTTGGTTTGATTAAACGTCACACGATTTATTGTCAGATAAATTATTATAAAATACTGCTGTAGCCCATTCATATATATTTCAAAGCCAAAACATTATAATCAGCAGTGGCATTGTATCGAGCAGCTTGTAACTCCGCCTGATATAATATTAATCGTCTATCAAACGATCAAATGTTTATCGCTTATTAGTTTAGAATAAATTATAAAGTTGTTTGCATTTATTTTATAAAGATAGCGATGTGGGTAGATTTCTAACGCCATGCTTACAAAACTGTTAATGGGCTGTGATGAGATACGATCTTTTAAATGGGCTTCTGATATTTCAGCAGAAATGATAACAGGTTTAGAAATAAAATGTCGAAAACAAACCTATTATCTGTAGATAGTTTATCGGTGCTTCTCAATTTCTGTATTTTTCTATTTTAATGAGCCTTCATATTTGTTAGAAATTATCGAATGACGTATAAAGCCTCGAAATGTCTGTAATTTTTTATTACGAAATTCATTTCAGGCTAAATAACATGTCGTTTTTAAATTCGTAATGCAATCATATCAAACATGTTCCTAGAACGGTGACACTGACTGCTGAATCACCAACAACTCGTAGAAGTTATGATTGCCACCAGTGACTGACAACAATCGAGCACATGAGATTAACTCATACGTTCATGTGAGCGAGTGTGACTACTCTTCCCTATTGGAACGATTTCCGGTCCATTGTGTAGTCCGCGCGCTCAAAGAATCGCTCGTGCTCTCATTAGTAAGCGCACGATATGACCTATCATAAGGTTCCCAGGACGTCAACTAGATACTTATTAAATTACCTCTTACTAAATAACCAAAATCGATGTAAGATAGTATTTGATTTACGAGCAAACCAATTAAATCTTTGTGTTCACTGAAAATGGAGCTCAGTGCCTATAGCACTACATAGTATAAAACAAAGTCGCTTTAACTGTCTGTCTGTCCCTGAATGTGCTTATATCTTTAAAATTCCGCAACGGATTTTGATGCGGGTTTTTTCAATAGATAGAGTGATTCTCCGGGAAGGTTTTAGTGTAAAATTTGCACCCGTTTGAAGACGGGGCGAGTCGGTAATTATTATTAAACTATGCAGGTTTATTCATGCATGCACATTGTAAGTATAGCTATCTTGATGAATCATGTGTTGGTCAATGAGTGAGAATATGTGTGTAGTAAGAAAATATAAACAAGAAAGACTAATAACTTTACATTAGCCGCTTAGAAACTAGTCGCGGTGACGAAACGCGATGCATCTCCATAATGGAAGTAACTTTAGAGCCTATTAACTTTAGATTGTCTTACACTATTAAACTACTGATTTGAACATGCACACATAAAAAATGCAAATTCAATAGACGTTAAACAGCATTACTCATGTAAATCATTTGACTCATCGAGACAGGTTATTACTTCAGAATTGACGAATTTTGGGACGCCATACAGATTGTTGGCAACATTGCGTAACTCGAGTTTTGAATCACAGAATAAACAAATATTAAACAATCACTGCTGCAATTTCACGAATTTCATTATTCGTTTAGCATCTTAGTTTAGTAACGTTATGTTAATCTGCTCATCCGCAAGCTATCGTTCGGCTCGACTCAGGCGGGTCATCAATCCTAAGTCTGTCCACAAATTGTCTTGGGCAACACTTCCCATGACAGTTCGGTATTAATTAATGATGTATCGGTTTGATAGGCTCGGTGGCCTCTCACTGCTGCGCCCCGCTCCCCTTACCCCGCACCATCTCCGCATCTACTCACAACCGTACATAAATACCGTAATCAACTATGACAATTTGTATACGCTGAAGTAAAAACTAACAAAGTATTCTCATCTCCGTATTTATGCGCGGAAGTTATTGGGGTTGCGTCACCATACAGTGGTTACCGATTTTCAAATATTCGTTATTATTTTACATGTGCTTATTTACTTTCATTGAACTTATGTTATAATAGTAAGACATCTTTAATATTGTTATACATTTCCACTGCTGTAGACTACCTTAACGTTTGTGGAAAGCTGGAACTATCGAGAGGATTGTTATGATCATGGGCACCACTTAACAACACTTCACACTAAGTTATCTTTAGGCAGTTTGTTGCTTGCGGAGAATATAATTTCTTAACAAGAAACGGTCTATTGTTGAACAGTCAGAGAGACTTTCAATATAGTAATGATAACAAATTGTTATATATTAAAATATGCATATTATGTGACCGACTGTTATTGCGAAAGGAACGAGAACATGGGCCGCCTGTTATTTTTATTTAAATTTATCGCCTAAACTCATTCTGCCCACACTGCGTGGCTGTACACTGTAAATTGATCACACAGATGATTTATGAATGCCATTTTTACATAATAGATAGGCAGTTTGTGTGTGTGTGTGTCCGTTGCAACGCGTCCGCCATGTTGCCTGACGTGCAATATTTCTTGTGACCAGAAGCGGTAACTCTACAACATTTCCACAGCACTAATGTGACAACATATAAATCGAATGAATACATAATACTTGTACCCATTGTCTTCGACTCGAATATTAAATCGAGTATGAATACCGGCTTGATTCCCATGTATCGATTGTTGTTTTCCATTTTAATAGTGCTAAGCTGAAAATGTATGAGACACAAAAACTGTGCAATATTTTAGTGCCGCAGTGGGCATGTGACGACACCTACGAGTATTATTTACATTGCGTTACGAATACTTTTACTATTTATGAGTTGGTGTTTTACATACATATTCAAGAGTATCATATCCCTATAAATATCACCCTGCATTCATTCTTTAAAAACGACTAATTATAAGACTGACTAATGGGTTTTTCCAAAACCACTTTTCTTTTAAGTACTGACAATCGAAAAACAAAATACCATAAAGTGGCGATATAACAGGTGTGGTAGGTATAACAGTTTACAAGGACCACAAAAGTTACCTACAAGAACATATATACATACCTAGGGACTTGTATATTTCTGGCTTATATATTAGCAGAACAGGTAAACGTGTCAAAGAGACGCTGCTATGATCCGCTTTTCACAAAAATGTATATCTTTTGTAGTTATTATAACTACATAGAAATACCATTTTTTCTCATAGTTATCGATACATTCCCCAAAGGAGATTACGAGATATCATTAGGACTAAACGCGGATGCAGTGTTCAATCAAATCACATTAAAGACCATCACATTCGATTGGCGATAACTTCCGTGTGATGTATGAATAGACTCTGAAAATTGACAGCTCAAGTAAGGTAGGTAGGTAGGTAGTAGTAGTAGATAATATTAGAGTATGCCAGGGTCGGCAAACATGTGGCATGAGCGAGGAGCGGAGCGGAGAAACGGAGAAATTTTAACCAATGGAATTTCATAAAATTTCCGTACCACATGAGTCACTGATATTTTGACTGACATGATTGGTTAATATTTCTCCGTTTCTCCGCTCCGCTGCTTCGCTCCACTAAAATGGACAGTCATCCCTACTATTGGTTCAAAGATAAAACTGTAGTAAATATGAAGTATTGTAAAATTTGTGCAACGGATCCTTGACTCTATTGTGTTCTCTCTCTAAGGTTTGCTAGAAGAAAACTCGATTTTGAGTATTAAGCTCGCCTTTGTACGTGAACTTTTTCAATCACTGTAATTAATATTAGTTGTTATGGTGTACAATACAGCGTTCAGAGAATTAAGAGATGGTTAATAGAAGAGTTAAAGTATTGGTTCCTAGTTTTATTTTTGTCCATTAAATCACCCAGTTAAGAATTTATTTGACACATTACGGGTCCATTAAAACAGCACGAGAAATGTTTTTTTGCTATGTAAAAATGTATTTTATAAATTTTAATTTGTGCTGTTTCTATCATCCGCCTAGCCTTTTCCCAACTATATTGGGGTCGGCTTCCAGTCAAACCGGATTTAGCTGAATACCAGTATTTTACGCGGAGCGGCTGCCTACCAGACCTCCACAACCCATTAACTAGGTAACACTGTACTTCATGGTAAGACTGGAGTCAGATTAACTGGCTTCTGACTATCCATAACGACTGCCAAAGATCTACAAATGACAGCCGGGACCAACGGCTTAACGTGCTGTTTCTATAATATTGTAATTAAATTTTAAATTTATTTAAAAATTTTCGCATTATAATAAAAACCAAATTACGTATTTTTAAATTTTTATTAATTAATAAACAAGGCTTTATTATTATTATAAAATAGCACATTCACCAAAAAAGGTCTGACATCCCTGATATACGCATTGAGTATTTGCGACACAAAGCGAACAATGAGTAATGTGAACCATGAACTTAGATAATGATCTCGTCTTTGTGTTCAAAAGTTTCTTTGATCTGAGCTTTATCTATCTTGGGAATTCGTCGCTTTAGATTTGTGTTTGTTTTATGCTTAGTGAGCTGCAGTCTGAATTATTTACGTTTATAATGGTATTAAAGGAGGAGCTCGTGGCTAAATAATAAGAGCCGCACGGGTCGATCTTTAAGGTTAAGCAACGCTTGCCAAGGTTGGTCTGTGGATGGGTGACCATCTTAATATACCGAGTTTCCTCCGTGCCTCAGAAAGCACGTTAAGCCGTTGGTCCCGGCTGTCATTTGTAGATCTTTGGCAGTCGTTACGGATTGTCAGAAGCCAGTAAATCTGACTCCAGTCTTGCCAAGAAGTACTGTGTTACCCAGTTAATGGGTTGTGGAGGTCTGGTAGGCAGCCGCTCCACGTAAAACATTGGTATTCAGCTGAATCCGGTTTGACTGGAAGCCGACCCCAATATAGTTGGGAAAAGGCTAGGCAGATGATGAATGGTATTAAAGGTATTTACTATAAGGTATTGATACTTTCTTGCTATTTATTCAACATTTGATTTCCGACTTTTCCACAAACCTACGTTTTTATTGTTTGTTCAAAGAAAAACTGACCTTGCTTTATGAATTGTGTTTAAGTTTATTTGTTTTGCAATGACACGGTCGAAAATAAATGATTACAACAAAAATTGAAAAACAATCTTGTTGAGCTTGTAAAAGTTCCATTATTCCACGAGCTCCGGTTAGCATAACCTGCTTGATATAACAATTATTGTCTAGATCCTGCATCCTGGTGATTCTGTACTACATTAATTTCCACAAGTACCTAAAGGTAGTAAAGCTGACTCATAAAGTGGTGTGATATTAAGTTGCAACACACAGACACGACGACATTATTGCTTTCAAGGAAACAAGTGCTTTGGAAAATCAGGGGTTTTTTTCATCAACCTTTTTTTTCAACTTGATAGCGAATGATAGTCAAGGTATTTCCCCCATGTTTCTTTAAAGACAACATCTTGTTAATTTTTAGGGTTTCGTACCTCAAAAGGATAAACGGAACCCTAATAGGATCACTTTGTTGTCCGTCCGTCTGTCTGTCAAGACCCTTTATCTCGGGAACGCGTGAAGGTATCGGGTTGAAATTAAAACCATGTACTCAAGTCGATGGTCCCTTGAAGCTGTGAAAAAATCAAAGTTCTAAGTTAACGTAAAAAAGATACGGCCGTTTATGCCACAAAAAAAGTATATTCCGAAATTCGGCAAGTAATATCTTCTTATATTACAAGTATAGGGAAAAGTCTGAAAACTACACAATTGTAATAAAATCCTAAAAAAAATTTTAGGAACAAATTACTTCAAAATAAAGACTATCTAAGACTAGTCTTTATTTTGAAGTAATTTGTTCCTAAAAATTTGTAAGGAACACTCGGTGGGCTAGGCCGACTCGCACTTGTCCGGTTTTTTTTTATCCAAGTTCCAAAATAGTACAGGGAAAAACATTTTACCTACTTGAAACTCACAAAAAATTGCCTATTGATAACCACGCATGTAATTATGGCGAAGCTGAGTTTACCATGAAGAATAACTACTTATCTCTTTAACTACAGTTCTTCCCTAGTTCCAGTACCTTCTTGGTAACTTTAAATTGCACATTTATAAACTCAATAGTGGAGTAGTCGTAGTACGGCATTTATATCATTATAGTGATGGGGCCTGATCTGCAGTTAGAATAGTGGCGGCCTACAAGGTAAATGGCGTGCGTAATCCACAATGGAACTACTTATTTAATAACTACTCATTGCTATCCGGATGTAGAGACATGCGGACAAGACTGAGAATGTATTTTAGAATATTATATGCACTATTGCTGGCATTAAAAAGTTATTAAAAAAAAATTGTATACTAGATACTAATACTTGTTAAGCCTTTGAAATTGAAAGTATTTTTCTAAATCAAAGTTAACACAAATTTTATAAAATCCACAATTCGAAAAGCACAGCGGGATTAAAAGAACGACCAAGTGAGAGTCGGAATCGCACACGAAGGGTTCCGTACCGTAAACCTTATTTTTTTTATTATAGCGGCATTAGAAATACACAATCTCTGAAAATTTCAGCTGTTTACCTATTACGGTTCTTAAGGTACAGCCCGCTGACAGACAGACGGACGGACGGACGGACAGCGGAGGTTTAGTAATAGGGTTCCGTTGGTTACCCTTTAGGTATGGAACCCTAAAAAGGCAACTTTAGTAGAATCATAATATTAACCACACAACAATCTGTCTTTCATTTTTATCTTTATCGCTAACACGTTAGGTTCAAGGTTGTTCGGGAATATTTGACAGTGACGGGTAGCGAGGTGTGCTTTCTGATTCTGCTAAAACGGCCTTTTTAGACCCGCAGAGCTTTTTACGAAGTCTTCATAAATCAATAATTTTTTATGTTAAAGTTAAAATGCACTTGGTTATTGTATAAAATATTTCACCATTTTAAAATAAAGATATTGTGCCAAACTACTATTGTGCTATCTGAAAGTGATAAAAAACTTTAAGCCGCAAAATAAATAGACTGTCACAAGTTAGATCGAATGTCGTTTAATTTACATAATTATTCCGAACAATTTATTCTGTAACGCGTCGCATTGAAACTTAATATATATTTAGTTTCATTGGTAGGTATGTACTTGTGAATGTATAAAGCATATTGCACACTTGCCGCACTCGTCACCCACGCGCCACGACGTCACCGCGTCATCGCGACACCGCTGTCATCTCCAACCACTGCTAGAAACTTTTGCTTACACAATTCAGCATCGATGTAGCGGAGCTTTTGTCGCGGGGTCGAGGACCTTCGGCTATGCTAGATAATTACATCACATCTCTGTTTACATAACGTTTCCTAATTAGAGAGAAGATTTCTCACAAGCTCACAAGCGTAACCGTCAGGAAAAGATGGACAGACGTCGGACACGTGTTAAACTATAAACCGCAAACAATATTGGTTGAAATCGAATTTGTTCTCCGTTATGCAAACTTGCTTTGTCGTAAATAATAAAATGTGTTATAGTAGGTAAGTACGTATATAGACGATGATCTAAAAGATTGCGGTCGAGCCCGTCGGATTCTGCGGCGCTCTCAAGGAGGACCGGACTATTTCGAAGCCGGAACCGAGCCCGCACATGGAAATTCTGCGCTCGCGTCGACCGAATCGAGAACTGTTCTTTTAATACTTAAATCAATGTCTCTTTTTTGCCAAGGCATCGAACAGAGAAGAAACCTGAACCTGTAGGCAGATAGTTTTTTGTCCACAGTTTCAGTAAATTATGATACGGCTTCAATTTTCGAGATAAACTTCCGTAATTTCATATTGAAAATTAAATTCACTGGGAAAGCATTCGAAAATCATGTTTATGAGTCAAGCAGAGTCGGGCGACAACAATGACGCACTTACAGTAGGTAAACATGACCCTGTTTGTTGTTGTTGGCTATATAAAACTATAACAAGTAAACCTCTGAAATAAACTTATTAAAATTACAATTTGTCAATATTCTGCTTATTGAAAAGGCTTTCAGGGAAAACTTAAAAAGTATTTCATCTTCTACTTGCAAAACTTATGAAGGTCAGCCACAATTTTAGCCAAATTAGGAACTTCCATGAAATGTTTTAGAAGAAATTCAATATTGTCTCAAATACTAATATCAGATTTTAACCACGCATCAAATCGTTTTGTTCAAAGTATCCGTACATAAAGTAAGATGACAGTGCTTGTCGCCGTATTATTAAGGATGTGTGAGCTGAACAATATATTTCTTTACCGTTCAAGCCAGTCGTAAATTGTGTAAATATATTGAAAAAACACATTGACACATGGCCGGGATTGAATTCGCGACATCTCAGTATCTCGTTTCTGCCCGGTACTCCACACCCAAGGCTGTCACCGCTTCTGTTCGATTTGCGTGATTTATCTTCGTTAAAATAATGTGATCGAAGACTTATTTAAGTAGGTTTTTTCCGTCGCTTATTATGTATGTATAACGACTAGACTGAATAATCTACCGAAAACACATTAATTTATATGCACGTGCTATCAACGTGATACAACTTTTAATGTCGTTAAGAAATCACCGGTTTATGTGATGATGGCACAGCGGCGGCGGCTCGGCGAGGTTACGTCTGCGAGCTGTCCACGTCCAACGTCTCCGCTTACATGGCTATATTTTTCGTCTATTATTACGGCAAGTATCGTTCGCTTTCACTATCGCCCATCAAGTGACGATGTGACAGCATAATTAAGCGCGTCGAACATAATCACGCACGGGTCGCGTGCATTCAGCCTGGAGGCTGGACACAAAGATCGGTCGTGACCCCGCTGAACTGCCGGATGTAAAGAAAGTACTCATTGCAATCTTCCGGCCTGCGTTAGGTCCGTCATCGAGTGTCATAAGTCGAAAAATTTCATACGCTATTATCGTGAGACCGTTATTTATTTCTATTCTACATGGAAACATTTAAGGGATGATGTCCCTATTGTTCATACTGCTAAAACAAGGTAACCAATAAAAAGTAAATTCCAATGTAAAGTAATACAAATGAACATAGGAAAAGAAGGTAGTTTTCTTTTGTTTATTTATGAACGATGTTTATTTAAATTCAATTAGATTTATATTTAAATTACACTATTACAAAATCATATTGTGAATGTATAAAACATTAAATAAGTACTTATGTTTAATACGATAACTTGTGTAACCACAAGTGACCGTATATATAGTGTTCAATAGTGTAATAGTTGTCGGTGTTTTATGAAACTGTGGTGTCGGAGTGGCGGTGCATCGCGGCGTTGCGGTGCGGCGGTGAAGCGGCGCGCGCGCAGTGGGCGAGGTTAAGCGATTGCTTAGATCCGCGTTCACCTCGCATTGTGTAACCGCGCGGTTGCGGGAGGGGCGCCGTGGGAACCGCCGAAAGCTCGCTAACGCTATGCGCAGCTTCCGCCGTTACGGCCGCATTAACTTAACGATGCATCTCGCACGCCACCGCGACCATACGCAATACGCTGCACACTCCGCGCCAAATTGATTCGATCGTCATCTTAGCAACAGGAAATTATCATTGAACTGCCGCAAAACATCGCCACCTAAATTTCGGCTCCGAGCTGATGCGACTTTCTAGTGTTTCGTATTACATGCATGCATATCACACGATTTGTCTAAGAGAGCGGCGAAGATGGTCCGCGCGGCGTCCGCCTTCCATAATGCAGCAAACGAGAGCATGGAGCGCTGAAGGCACACAAAGAGCATTGTGAAAGTTATGTTATGAATTCGTATTGTTTTGTAATTGTTTCTAAGCAGTACAGAGCCGTGGAATAATTCATAAGTGTTGTTGTTCCCAGCGGCGGCGATGTTGTTCTCGCGACGACAGCTGAATAGGGCAATGGTGGCGGGCCGTTAGTGCGGCGCGGGTGGACAGCAGGGTGAGGGGCGGGGGAGGGGTGCCGAGGGCGGAGCACCTGAGCGCGCCCTGACCTACGACCTGCGGTGAAAGGCGCGGGCGCAGGCACGGGCCGCCGCGCCGACGACGACATAGCATCGAGCTGGTTCGCTTGCGCAGAATGACCGGATTTAAGAACAAAAACAATGACCCAAAACTGTGATCTTGTTTCATTATGATTGAATTTTTTTAATAAGATTTTAATTTTTTTCTGCTTGCATATTTTCGGTGAGCATACGGTGTGGTCTTGACATTAAGGTAAGTTATGAACTTTAGTGGGTCCATTTTAATTTGTGTAAGTATGATACTTAATTTGAATACCTACATTTATTTTGGTACAGCTTATCAGAGGAAGGTGTTGAATCGGGTTCGTATGCGTCACGGACTCATGGTACAGAGTAAGTACTGCAGTTCGAGCTGAGCGTGTGTATACGAGCATATCTACAGCACTCATCCCAGCTATCTTGCTTATGTAACTACCTACTGGAAATCCACCCTTTATTTTTTTTTAATTAAGGTTGGGAAATCATCAAATGACTGCTTCCGCTCTGGGCTAAGCGGAAGGGAGTGTCAGACTCATACTGGCTAAAACCCATCCGCGTTCCTGCCAGTGCCCTTAGCGCTCCAGGGCCGCATTGACTCTTTCGAACAAACGCAACCCGTGCAGGCACTGGCCCTTGCAGGCGTGATCCACCCTACATCTCTGACACCAATCTGGCGAGTGGCAACTATATATCTATGTAGGTAGCTGTCATCCAACTGTGCTATTGAAACCCAACAATGGTGCTCTGTTAGTTTCGTGGTTAGAGATATAGTAACAAGCTTTTTTTTCCAAGTCTATATGACTCTACTCAACTGGAACAAAAGTAACCTTTTAATGATGTCAATGCATAATTTCTTATTGGAATGCAAGTTATGTAACTGTAAGTATACCTACCTAAATTAATTGTACTGAACCATATGTAACCAATTATAAGGCGATATTTTCTGCTGCGGAGCACGAAATGTCATTAATGTGAAGGTGCTTCGAGTTGCCATCGCTTTCGACGACAAGAACTGACCCTGGACACTTTTACTACCTGCAATCTTAAGAATAATTACCAAGAGGAAAACCATTTCTTACAAACAAAATACAATTTCTCATGAAATGTATTGTTATTAATTGTTGTAATATCTTTTTAATGACTGTTACTGATTACACGCTAGTCTCCAATTTGGTATTCGTTAATGGTTTCAGGAATTAAAGATTGCCTTTCAGAGTTATTCAACAGCAGGAAATGTGTAATAAATCTAATTTGCAAGAACAATGAGGAAAATTGCAAATGAAAACGTCTAGAGCTGCAAGAAGCGGGCATCTAAAAGTGACCAGTTTAATAGGAAACAAATAATATTGTAAGACGTGTTCACATAACACATGAAACAGTAACGATGCAACTTTCACGTAGGTTACATGTCGGGAGAATGAGTCGCACTCGCGGCCGCCTCTACACGGTAATGAAGATTGATGGCTGGCGATGAGCACGGCGATTAGCACAGAGGTTCCCTCATTTGTCATGGCTATCGTGTGCGATTGTTTTATATGTTCTAAATATTTGTTTACCCATATCCTTTTCTCGTGACCAGTTCGTGTCCGACCGATTTCATTAGGTAATAAACAGTAGAATTCTTCGTTAATTTTATAGTTGCATCAAAAGTCGTATTTTAACGTTTTCGTAAGTTGGCATTATTGAACCAACTTCGTTAATTTAATTCTTGCATCAAAACTCATTCTCTAACTTTTTCAACTGGCTGGTATTATTAAACCGAACGATACGTCATTAATGTTCATTAATATTCTAGTTCACCTCACTAGACTTTCCTAGACTTTTTTTAAATCTAGGGCTTAACTTAGCATAAACAAAGCACCACAATTACTACCAATCGATTAAGAAAACAATTTGTTATCAGATATAGGAACCGCGCATTAGTCATCGTAACATTTCTCTGGCTATCGCCTGAGTCCACTTTGTTCGAAGTAAGAGAAGTAATTGGTTGTGCGGTAGGGTAACTATAAACAAACGACCGAGCTTCAATATTGATATGTAGAGTTTCTGGTTTTACTAGTAGCGACTACCGCGTGACCTCTCCACTCTAATGCCTGATTTACACCTATTAACTTGTTAAGTAGATAACTAAATTTTAACTTAATTTTAAGTGACTTAACGTTTTAGTAACAAGTTGCGACTTTAAATTTAGTTAACAACTCACAGCTGATTTAAACGTATTAAATGCCTGGTTTACACGTATTAAGTTGCTAATTAAATTTAACTTAATTTAAGTGACTTAACATATGTGAACAAACAATTTAGTGGCAAGTTGCAAGTTAAAATTTAGTTTCCAAATAAATTAGGAATTTGTCTATTTTTTTCGGTTAAGTTGATGGGCGGGGCTTATCCCGTATAAAACGATTTCAAAAAGCAACACAGGTCTGAAAGTGACATTATGTCACCTACCCACATACTTTGAAAAAAACGTTTTGTTCGAAATTACGTGGAATTTTAAATAAAAAAAAATTGAAGTAGACGGAAGATACTACACATAAGTTTGTTGAAAATGATTTAAAGAAACGAAATTTTGATATTTGTGGAATACAAGATGCAGAATTACAGAAATTAACCAACCAAAGAACGATAATTTTGGGGTTAAGAAAGATGAATCAATACTCCATTCGATCGATATACAAGATTTAAAAAAAATCGTCTAAATGCGTGTCAGCCACACGCCGAGCCAAAATTTGCACAGTTTAATATTTTGCAAACGGATCCTTTGATAGAAAAAAATATAACCGACTTCCAAAAACCAAACACTACAAAGTATAAAATTTCTTTAATTTCGGAAGTCGTTGTTTTTAGTAATTTGGTTTTTGACACCGACTTCCGAAATTAAAGTTATTTTATACTTTGTAGTGTTTGGTTTTTAGAAGTCGATTACTTATATTTTTTTGTAAAAAAGTTTTTTAAATTTCACTTTTTACTGGTACCTGCGTACCACTTGTGAACTGGTGTAAAAAAATCAACAGACATGCGATTTCAGAAATCTCAATCCATGTGCTATCATTTGTTGAACAGTTCCGTTGCTTACCTCCGAAGTTCTAAATCAGATCTTCACCAAATTCAAATGGGACCAGATATACTCTTCCAAACAAAAAATAATCATCCGAATCGGTTAACAATTTGCGAAAATATCGCTATACAAACATTTTTCATGGGATCCCATGTAACGCCGGTAATCAACATAAGATGTTGATTACCGGGCACAAATATATAAATTGCGTTAGAAAGTTTATGATAAACATTGTATGTGCCCATAAAATTTGAGGGTTTCCCTCGATTTTCATGGGATCCCATCATCAAATTCTGACGTGGTGACAATGGGACCGCCTCAGGCTTTATTCAAAAGCTTGAGCCTCAAGGCTTTTGAATAAAAAAATATTTTTTCAAATCGGTCCATAATTGGCGGCGAAATCGGTGGACATACATAAAAAAAAATACATACAGTTGAACATAGAACCTCCTCCTTTTTCGCACACATTTTTTTTTTAAGATTTTAATTTATCGCTTTAGCGGCGTTATTCATACCTACACCAAATTTTAAACTTTATATTGCTCGGCGTCTCTGAACTAAACTTGGACAGACAGACGGACATGGCAAAACTATAATGGTTCCTTGTTGGCTATGGAGCCCTTTAGAAATAAAGTTTGAAACACGTTTTTATCTTCATTCGCAGCTCGTGAAACTAAATGGCACTAGCGCCATATTGGTCTCTTCTTTTAATATATTATCTTTGATAATATTTAAGGAAATAACAATAACTATTTTTGGCCCTTACATAGAGGCAAAAGCTCAAGTGGCTGCAAAGAAGTTGGGGATTCTGGCTAAGGTGAGACGGTAGTTCACGCTGCTCAAACTCTATCAAGCGCAAGTTCGGTCGTGTATGGAATACTGCTCTCATCTTTGGGATGGATCTGCCAGATACCAGCTTGATGCCCTTGAGTCAATTGAGAAACGAGCCAAGAGGATCATCTGCAATGATAGGCACGTCGCGTCGAAGCTCCAAACTCTTGAACATCGACGACGAGTTGCTAGCCTGTCGGTTTTTTACCGGTTGCATTTTGGGGAATGTGCAACGGAATTGCATAATTTAATTCCGCCAAGCCCGTTCCATCATCGGACCACAAGACGAACGGCGATGCGCCACCGGTACATGGTGGACATCCCACCCATACGCACAAAACGTTTTGGGAACACATTCATAGTGCGTACAGCTAAGGAGTGAAACTCCCTGCCGGAGTCTGTGTTTCCTGATAGCTACAACCTGGGAGTCTTTAAATCAAGAGTGAATAGGTTATTTCTAGGCAACCGTGCTCCATCTTCGACCACATCCTCGCTTACCATCAGGTGAGATAGTGGTCAAACGCGTGCCTATCAATAGTAAAAAAAAAAAAAAAATCTAAAAGAATGTGGTGAGAAAGGTGTGTTATTGCTCTAATTATTACTTCATCTTTAACTTTGTCCATAAGCTTATTAATATCAAATCTAAGGACAGAATTCACGTCTTCCCTGCGTTGTAGATCGTCCATCTTGAGCGAACTAACTAAATTTTAAGTCACTTAAAATGTAGTTATCTACTTAACAACTTAATACGTGTAAACCAGGCATACGTGTGAGGTTAGATAAGGCGTCCGAGTTGAAACGGGACACTGCTGCCAGTTAGTATCATCGTTTTAGTCGCTGGCTTCGGTAGCTTACTTAGTTTGAGAATAAATCGGAAAACATTACCTAACTGATTATTTAATTATTCACTCTTTCAGATTGGCACGCAGGTCAATAACAATCACTTTTAAAGAGTTAACTGTCTCATATAGGTATTATCTACTTATGTAGATAGCAAACACCTATGTAGCAAAATAATTATGCAGTCTAAAACTGGTACCTGCAATGAAGTTTTCCAAACTTGAATAATGCAGTCGGTAAACATTAATAAATGAAGTTGACAATAAGTACGTGAGCAGTTAAAAAATTTTTAACCAACAGGAAAACCAAGTTGTATTTATTGATAATTTGTGAAACTTAGTTTTCAAGCACTGAAACGACGTATAATAGACAAGGCTAACTTTATCGAGGGAACCATAAATAAGCTCATCGCTTACTATCCTAAGCAGGCAGTAATAAGAGAGTTTAACAGTGTATATTAATTTATTAATCAATTAGATGTAAATCTCACTTAATTAATGAAAGTCCTTTAATTGGCGTTCCCCTTAAACACTATATTAATTACCTTGTATGGCAGCGGCGAGTTACACGCGAATCTTGCGTGTTCTGCGCGACCTCTGACACAGATTTCCCGGAAAGTATTAGCTTAGGCGCTCCTTCAAATCGCAAATACAGCTCGTTATTTCGAAAGCTTATTTTACACCAGTCGTAGCCTCCGGCCACATGTAGGTAATACCTGTATTTGGCATTCGTCAAATATCTAACAAAGATAATGCGCCACTACTTGCCGCTCACTCATTGTTTTGCCGTTTTATGTTGTAGGCATAAATTGTATGTATTTGACAAGAACATTTGTCTTTGCCACCGTTAAGTTAAATGCGGATACTTGTGCCGATGATAATAAATTAGTAAAAAAATATACCTATTCATTTACTAGGAAAGAATCAATCTTCTTCATTTAAAAATGATTCGAGATAACAGATGAACGGGAGCTGATAAATTAACTTTGTATCACCAGTTGGTAGCGTTTTTGGTAAATAATTAAATACTTATGCATGTTTTAATAAATTACACACACATAAATCAAAGCTACATGTTTAAAAATAGCTATGATTAAATAAAATCTATGGTATAACAGGGCTCTCCTTAAATGCTACCGGCTAACTGGCTACCAAAATCCTACCTCTGTACTATTTTTTATGACGGAATTAATCCGGATAAAATTATACTATTTCCGTTGTAAGCTTAGGACATCGCATCGGTATCTCCAAACAGGTAATTCGAGAGGTCGCAGAATAGTCGTCTCGTGGGAAACACGTTCCATCTTTTGTGACTAGAAGGTCCTTTGAGTAATTTAATTGGGAATATCTTTATTTTAATTTGTGTCAATTTCAATTAAATATTATTGTCTTTTGTGTACGTGGCGACGCTTGAGGGACTTTGTTCAAGCGATGAACGTATTTGGCTGAAAAGATGACGATGATGACTCTTGACATCAATGATGTTATAGTTTTTTTGTTTTAAGTTAAATAGTAATAATGACTTTAATTTTTATTAAAACAAAATATATACACTTAAAATACATGTGTCGATACTCTTGCGCCTCGTGCTGTGCTGGTACTGCCGCGGCGGCTGCTCCGCCGCGAAAATATAACAACCTTGTTGGCAATAATTTTTTTAAGCCGTTTGGGATTGAAACCCTTGGACCGTGGGGTCCGAGTGCTCATGCCTTATTTAAAGATCTTTCTAAACGCTTAGTTGACACTTCGCATGACCCAAGGGCTGGCTTTTACCTCGGTCAGAGGATAAGCATTCCCATACAACGTGGCAATGCCGCCAGTCTTTTGGGTTCACTTCCAGTGGATAGCGATGCGGATGAATTTTTTGACGCCTTATTTTAGTTAGGATTTTGTATGTTATAGTTTGTGTTAGAACCAATGACCGTTACTGTTGTTATTGAATAAGAGTTAAAAGGTACAGCAAAATATTGTCCTTACATAACGATCGAATGAATGACCCGTGTCCGACCGCTTTTTGTGCTCACTTTGTGTTAAGTCATGTTACTCGGACAAACTCTCCAACGAATTACAGATTTCACTCGATTTTAATACATGGTTATCAAGAATGCAATTTTAAACGTGATCAATATGTACATCTGAATTTTGTTATGAAAGTTAAATTGTGAGCTTTGTGTGTTTTATAACGCTTGTGCAATTTTATTCAGGCCGCATTTCAGTAATATGCATGTCGAATATGAATCACAACGCTTTAGAAATGTTGGCCGCTAAATATGTGTTTCTTATGAAATGTGGCTCAAAATATAGCTTAAGATAAGAGTTTTGCGCAATTGTTACATAATTTGTGTAGTTTTATCAGCATCAATGTTACTGTTGCGGCACTAACGGTGTCGGTCGTCGCCGGGATCTGTTCATCTGTCGATGCGCGGATAATGACGGACGTGGACCTGCACACCGCCGCGCTGGCGTGATGATGGCGGGTCATATTGCAACAAATTATACTCATTTGTACAAATGAGCTAGGCATGGCGGCTGCGGGCGATTCCCACAGACACCGACACCTCGTCAACTGCTGCTTAGCAAACAAACCCAATCGAATTAATGATACGACTTGAAAATCAGTGTCTGTAATGCTATTCTGTAACAACATTTTCGTGTTTCGGACAGTGGAATCCGAAGTGAGGTATCAAATTCGTATTAATATAAGACTTATATTTTGTGTAATAAGGCTCACTCGGTGGGCTCTGTCACTCAGGTGAAGCTCGATATCGAAATAGTTATTTACAGAATAGCACTGCTGTTCTATGTAATAAAACTAAGATATTGTGTTTTATTGACTATAAAACACCCCACCCACATTATTAGCCGTATATAATAATATTTATTTTGAATAGTATCTATCCTTTCATTTCGTGGAAACTTAAAAATGTGCATAATTTGTGTCCCAGTTTGGTTTGTCTTGTTATAATATTATTGTGCTATAAAACGTGCTAAATGTTACCAGATACGGTAAAAAGTGGTCCTTGATGATGCATAGTTAATTGTATTCACATTTAAGATACTGCCGCCGAGAGAATGGGCTGACTGTTAAGATATAGTTTATCCAAAGTAATATACAATTACAATTTAATACGTTGATAAGCTCTCAATAAAATACCGAAATAAGTAAATCGCTAAGTAATGTCATCTTACAATATTCAGCCTATATTGGGCAACTGGTGAAATATTGAATGTTTCATAACCCACGTTGCTTCGGCAGATTGGTATTTCAAAACTATATCGAAACAACATCCGTAACAATCTAGAGCTGAATCTCATTCCAAGAAGCATTCAATGTCGCCGGAACGATGGTACCTATGTTTAAATCGAATTACAATAGAGAACGGCCCACGCGAGTGCCTCACTGCGCACTTATCCGCGCGGGCTGGCCGACCATCAATTGTCAAAATAGTTCCGACATGAAACAATGGTCGATAAGCTCGCTAGTCGCTAGTCGGGAGAGAGTGATTTTCCGTAATTTTAATATAAATAATTGCTGCTCGCTAGAGTAGAAGGCCTTCGGCCGGTCACGAGCGTGCGTCCTCTTGTCTTGCACTCCTTATTATTCGATACGCAGAATTGTCTCTTCGTATTACATCAACTTGTGTTGATCTTGCAGTTATTGCGGTTTGCGTTAAGCGTTATATTCTCACTCGGCTTGTTATTGTTGAGATGAACATTCCATTGTCGCTGTTACATGTTCGGAACAAGTTCTTATTTGATATAAAAAATAAGGCGCTGAGTAGGTAATATGACTGAATCTACTTGGATAATTAATTAAGTTGTTATAAAGCATTCAAAATAAACAGGATCATAATATACATATCTAGTATTCTATTAGACTAATAAATCTGTAGATAAGTGTCAACGATCAGCATACATGGTCATAGTTACATACGTTAAGTAGGTACCTACAGCGTCCGACAAAGAAGTGTCTCATAATTTCCAGGAAATAATCTTATTATACGACGTTTTAAACCGTCTTAAAAGCAAAAGCCTCGCATTTTAAAATTGTGATGCAATTATTTTAAACGCTGACATTGAAAAAGACAAGTTAAAATAATCCGAGAATTCCGAGTGCCCTTCACTTGCGCAGGCGCTGATGCATTGTGATGGCCGCTGTATTCAGACCGTATGAACCCGAGTCTGCTGCTCGAGCACGCTCAAATAGGATCACTTGAGATTTAGCTAAACTAATGTAGACAGCTGAGCTGAATACTCAATTCGATGCTAAATACTTCAGTGTAACAATGCTCAAACACAATCAGTCAAGTGTTTGATAACGCAGCGATGCAAAGTCTGGCTAAATAACATAAAGAACTTATATAACTCCATCAGTGGCATGAAAAACAACTATATTTTAAAACCCAAGATTGGTTTTCTCTCTTGTCCAAGACAATTAATTTAAAAAGAGAATAAATACTCGTATCATTCATAAGGTTGATGTATCTGGAACGCAGTCGTTATGAAAAGATTTTTCATTGGGTGTCGCAATATAAATACTGATGAAGTTTCATCATGATACTTAGGACATATAAATTATCAGACACCAATCAAGCCTTTATAAATCATTCAAAGACGTGTGATAAAATTGCAACCAAAATTATAAAAATACAAGTTTTATTATATTCACAAATATGTTATCTGTGAGGCCGCGGACATGAACTCAGCGGCGGTGACATCGGCGCGGGCAGCGTCGCGGCGATGCAGACCCGTTCACGAAGCCAGCCTGTGAAGTCAGCGGGCAGATCGCGTGGCGCTAGGAGCGGCGCGTGTAGTATTGTGTTATGAGAAGTTGCCTATCTATGACTAAGTTATTGCAGACGCGCGGGCACCGCTCGACTGGCCCGCATGCTAGTATGCCGCCGGTGCGCCGCTCCCGCGCCATTCCCGCGCCGCTCCCGCGCCATTTCCGCGCCGCTGCCTTCCTAGACAGTTCTATATAAATTTATGTATTAGAACGCACCGCTGATCGCGCTGCCGCCGTAGCGCCGCTGAGTTCGTGTCCGCGGCCTTAATCGTGCTGTGTGAATTCAAGCCCTAGATTTTGTTGCGACACTAGCTAGCTTATGTTTAAAAGCCATCTAAAAATATAATCAAATGCAAAACGGGCTAATGCAGTCGCCAAACTTGCATCGCTGATGTGTAAATATCAGCTAAAGCTAATGCACGAAATGTGGGCAGACACGTTGACATTACACTATCGAACTAGATCACGTTGCATTAACAACAATTAGTCGTGAAAGTGTTCAGTGTCTGCACGTCTCGTGAACAGGATGCAGCCCGCGCCCGCCCCGCGCCCGCGCCCGCGCCCGCCAAGCAAAAAGCGTTATTGAATTAGGATTAGACTAATAAAACCTTTCAATCTAGATGTTACTGCTTGACTGATCAGCCTAGATAGCCAACTAAATTAAATGCCAGTTTCCCAGAGACCGAGTTCGATACATTTATTATAATAAATAGATTAAAGGAACTTATCATTCACCGTTGCTTCGAATTTGAGACATCAATAGGTACCGGTGTACCCTTGTTTCGCAGACAGAAATTTGATAGAATTTCGTTTCGCAGAAAATGGTTCACATAATATTTGGTTCTTGTAAATTTATGTCGAATATTATTGTTTCAAAGACTATTTACTTGAATGACACCAATTTCACAGAAACACAATTCAATGAATTTCATGATCACATTTTTTTATTTAACAAACTTATCAAACGAAAGAATTTCATTCGGAATAATGTTACTACACATATTGCCCTTTCTATAAAATAGCATTTTAATCTTTAATAAAAATTAAAATATGATCTAAAAAAATCGACATGTGTGCTAAAAAAAATTTGACAGAAACGAATCGCTGTAAATCCGAATCCACGCAGTCTTGTCTGCCCTACCTCTAGAGTGTAATTTAACTCGCGTAGGCGCGGAGGGGCGAGGCGGCCCGCGAGCTGAGGAGCAGGTGCGTTTTAACGCACCTGCTCCTCAGCTCGCTCATCTGCGACGATAAGTTCGCGTGGGATCGCCGTAACCCCGCAGCACCGGAGCTGTGACAGAAACCATGCCTGCTGCATGTTTCATGCTCGCCTGCATACTGCATGCTTGCTTGCATTTTGCATGTTGCATGCTCTTTTGCGTGCTGTATGCTTGCTTGCATGCCGCATGTTGCATGCTTGCTGAATGCTGTATGTTGCATGTCGCATGCTTGCTGCATGCTGCATGCTGCATGTCGCATGCTTGCTTGCTTATATGCTGCATGTTGCATGCCGCATACTTGCTGCATGCCTGCTGTATGCTTGCTGCATGCTTGCTGTACGCTCGCTGCATTCATGGTATATGCTTGTTTGCATAGTTTTGTCCTTTATTCCCATCGCCATTTGCCACCATTGCCGCTTCGCAGGGTTCTGTCGACCGGGCCTGTATGAAAAGTTATGCTTGACTAGAATAAAATTTACACGCATTGTTTTTGTGAACGCGATGTTGTAATTTTATAGATGGGTTTTTGTCAAACGTTTAGAAACTGTCACTCGATAAAATGTTTTTCTTGGTAACAAGTTTTATGTTAACTGATCAATATGAGGATTAGGAATATTTGATTTGTTATCGTATGATATCATAAATATCGAAACAAAGTTAATTTGTAACAAAAATCTATGATTTAAATTTATTCAAAGTAATTATTCTGCGTTTTGATTATTCTATGAAATGATAATACGAGAAAATTTTATGTAAAACGAAATTCTATGAAACTATCTTCTATAAAACAACGTAAAACCATAGGTACCACTTTTGTGATTATCTAAAAACATTTTCTTATGAAATTCAATATATACGTTTAGCTGCTATGGAATATATTAACGTACAACTCGTTTATTAAATTGCTTCTCTATGAAGTTAGTACTTAAATATAAAATTTGCTGATATTTCATCGATAAAAATAATGAAGAAATGCACATGAGCAGGCTGGCACGGCGCTGTCACTCGTAACTCCTCATAAGGAAGGATGAGGTCGAGTGGGTCATCGACATTCAGTTTAGTGGGTAAGGTTCGTGTAATAGATGAGCGGTGCGATTGCGGGCGATAAAGCATCGAGGCGGGCGGAGTGCGCGGAGGTGGCGCGATGGCGTCCCGAGGTGAGAAGCGTGGCGGCCGGGCGTGAGATAGCGCGATAGCGTCCGCGCCGTGGCCAGCCCTGCATCTCGCATGCTACTAACGAAAGTACGACAGTGACTGTACTCCTTATTTACGATACAGTGGAAACTTTTTCAAGTCGGAGCTTACTGAACTAATATTCACATTCCATAATACAAACCCCCACCTGCCTGACTAACTTGGAAATAAAAAATACTACAGCGTTTCCGAAGCTTACCGATACAGGGTGAAACTATATTATTATCTGCTTGCAATACACTTAACATAATATTAACTGAACTTTTTGAAGTTGCTCTTCTTAAAAAAGGTCTTTATTCACCTGAGAACGCTTCTACTAAAAATTAACTGTTTTATTTTGCCTAATCTGTTTACAAACCCCAATATTCGTCTCCTCATCGACAATGTTGAAATTTTCTGTCTGTTGTAATTATATTCAGTCATAGAGTTATATCAAGCGTACGGATTAGTAAAATGATCATTCATTATAATAAAAAAACACTTTGGAATGTTGAACATAATATGCGTGTGGTTATAAATCAAAACATTATAATTATTGTTTTAAGCTGTCGAATAATAATTAGCTATTTGTGTTTCGACTGAGAGGCTGTGACATTGTAAGCCATCAGCTTCGCGCCGTCGAGGAAGCGTTTATATGAGAATCAAGCCGGTGTTTATACTGAACTCTATGATTACTAAATTGACACGGAACGGGTACCTACACGTAAATACAATTTATGAGGGTTACCGATAAAAAGCCTTTACTCAGCAAATTGGTATAATGACTATGATCTGTTCCAATTTCGAAGTTGTTTTCTGAACACCGTTTTTCGAATCGACACCTCCTGTAATTAATGCACGTCACGCGATCTCGGTCCGTGCGAGTACAGAACACGGTTGTAATCGATTTGTACAAGTACGGGTTTGCACAACGGACTGAGCCGTCATCTCCCCGCGCCCTCGGCGACACGACATCAACCTTCGCGGTGACGTTCCATTTCGCTCGCGGTGCTCTCACTGCCAGATTTTTTTGTTCGTGTTGCACTTTAAGTTTATCGTATTCTTGCTTTAAATTTTTGACGACGTGGAATAATTACTGACGGCATCTTGAAACTGTTCACGCGGCAAGCCGGCGCTGACAGCTGCGCCGCTGCTATCAGATATTACAGCGGCGGGATACAAGGAATGATATGGCCATCTGTACCGACTGTGAGCTCCTGCTAGCATTCTTTATTTTTGTTCCATGTTAATATAATTTGATAGATATATCTTTCGAAAGGACCGTTACCTACCTAGCCAAAGTTATTTTATATGGACTCTTTTCAAGCTGCTTTTAAATGTGTTTATTCACTTATTTATTCCCTTGCATTTTTTTTTGCTTGTATTAATGGTACAAGAACCTATTTCAGGCTTCATAAGCCTTGTTAAGCCACCTGCCGCGCCGTCGCGTACTTACATTACAGAGATCGAATCAAGAGACTCGTTAAAATTGTCCAGGGTCTACTTTCCGAACATATCACGCACATAGTAATAATCAATCAATCCTTTAATCTTAAAGTGCGTGTGCTACTTTGTGAAAACTTTTACACCAACGCAAGTAAGTAATTGCAGGCTTCAGTTCACGTAATGATACGCTTAGCGGGCGGCGAGGTGAAACGTGTGAGGATTTTGATAACCTCCAAAAATTAAATTCGTAAAACGTCTCAGAACTTCAGAAGTGCGATGTGGAGTAAAATCACGCACAGTGATTACAAGAGGCGTGTTCTGTCATTACGCTGTCGGTGCTCGGCGATGGCTAACGAGCCGCTCGCGAACAACTCCTCGCACGCTCTAACATTCAGCTTCATGTAGGGCGTAGGGCACTAACTACCATGTAGATAAGCGGCGACATTTCTGAATTTATTATAATAATATCGAATTCAAACTAATCTTCAAACATAATACGATTTCAACTTGGGTCGTGCATACCTTCGTAATATGCAATAACTATTTCTCTGCTGTAATGTTTGTTCAGTGGTAGAGTACCGCTGAACGTGTCAATGAGACATGTTTCTAATTGATAAATATTAACTTGTCACCTTAATGCAATACACAATACAGTCGAGACTGAATAGCCAACTAGTGAATATATTGGAGGCTTATGAATGTACTTAACTGAGATAGAACATATCTTGCAATTACTCGAATGTCAACTAATTAATATTTAATAAGTTTTTGTATCTTTGTGCAGTTGCTGTCACATATTTAAATATCAGTTTACGTTGTTTACACCAAATTATATAGCAGTGTCCAAGTAATTACGGACAACACCTTGGAGCAAGAGGTCAAAAAGAAATTCACTTAAAACTGTAACATGCCCTTCACAAGAACCGAACCGCAGCAAATTTATAAAGTCGGGTCATTTTCGAAAACCAGTGTCCGAAAGTGAAACTACCCGCGCATTTATTACCGAGTAAAATATGTAGATTGCCGGCAAGATAATAATGATATGTGCTCGTGGTAATGAAATTTCCCGCCGTCAAACGGTGCCAAAGTAATTTGCGTTGCTTGTCTCTGGCAACGAGCGCCCCAAGGGCCGCTTTCGAGCTTGCGCAAGGCGTTAATGAGACGCACTCGGCTTTTTATTGGGAGTAACGCACGCGGCTAGGGTGGCCCCAGATCTCTGTTACGTGCACCCGGGCCTATCCACCGGTACTCCGCGCAATACTCTATTGTGCCGCTGCCTGCGTATCTCGTGTTAAAATGATTGCACACGAACATCGTCTAGCTTGTGAGTCTTGTGACTCAACACTTGATTGATTTGCCACGGACTGTACATTTTCATTTATCGTAAAAAATGAATGCGTGCTATAAAAATACATTTATTTACGTTCTTACACTTGATTTTATAGCTTTTTATTTGTTTTCCTTCATACCACTTTCAAGCGTTGGAGTCATTAACCCTGATCGTATTTACTTGCGAACTTAATAAAAGCGTTGTTGTGAACAGAATAGCGTCATAAAATCTGTTTGCAAATAAAGAGGTTCTTATGTTTAATTAAGTGACTCGAACAGCTCAATTCGGGTGATATAATTAAAGAAATTGGTGCAGCTCTTGTGGGTAAGCTGAATTGATGTTAAGGGCCATAACATTACAATTTCACGGAAGAGCCACGCGGCCACCCTGTGCGCCCGCGCAGGCGATCCGCTCATATTTGTTAAATCATCGGAACCCTGTAATTTTGATCGATATCTTTATTGACGGCTCAAATTTATTGATCATTTCTTTGCAAACGTTCCCTGTGAAAACAATATGGCGTGCTGTCGCAGTACTCGCAGTGCCGCAACACTCGACCTTCTTGCGCTGCTCACATTATTGCTATGGTTTCGTTTTTCAATAGCCATTTTATATCAGATTGACCTACTTCACTTTGCTTGTGGAAACTGAATTTCGCTTCTGCATAATATCTGTGCTCTGATCGTTAACAAGAAGTGCTTAATTGTTTTTACCCACTCGTGAGTAGTCGTGAGCGTTTTCCAAGTAATCAACTGAAAATTGCAGTCCACAATGGAAACGGTTAATTTTGTTACGTAATAAGTAGATATTAATTTAAATAATGTTCCACGTAATTTAAAATACCTACCCACTATTAACGTTGGCATTCAAAACGCTTAAGATGATGGAAAATTGAGCTACGAAATCTTACATACACAAAGCTTACAAAGCTTACAGGTGTGTTGATTGAAAAGTTAAGAAGCTTGAATTTGTTAAGTAGATAAATACACTCGTAAACATTCGTGGGATCTATATAGCAATGTAGGTAATTTCCTAGAAAAATAGTTCTGCAATTAACCTTAAAAAAAAACGAAAATACTGAGACATTATTGGGGAACACCAATCCCGACATGTTTTATTTGTTTAATTGACATTTGAACAAGTTTAGTGGACGCAACGCCGAGGTGTTTGTTTGGCGCTCCCATGGACTGTGTATAAACCATTCATGCCTGACAGGTAATAGCCCGACAGCCAAAGTTATTACGCTTTAATTTGTTAATCACGAGCCATCGGTAAATTATGAGATTTGTCCGTAAATCTTCACGTGCAAAAGCTAGAGCTTTTACAATAAACCACATAAAGGTGTGGCTGCGACAAGGCTCACGGTTTGTTCACACAATCATCTGGCTAGCCTTTTCCCAACTATATTGGGGTCGGCTTTCAGTCAAGTCGGATTTAGCTGAATACCAGTATTTTACGAGGAGCGGCTGCCACGGTACTTCATGGCAAGACTGAAATCAGATTGGCTGGCTTCTGACTATCCGTAACGACTGCCAACAGCTCTACAAATGACAGCCGGGACCAACGGCTTAACGTGCTTTCCGATGCACGGAGAAAACTCGCTTTGTTAAGATGGTCACCTATCCACAGACCAACCTTGGCAAGCGTTGCTTAATCTTGAAGATCGACCCGTGCGGCTGTTATTATCTAGCCACGAGCTCCTCACAAACATCTGGCATATGACTGATATTATTCAGGGTGAAGTTCCATCCAAGTAGTCCTTTTTATGGATGAGAAATCAAATAACTACCACTCTGGGTGGAGAGGGAGAGAGAGGAAGGGAGTGACAGACTCTCACTGATTAAAACTCATCCGAGTTCCTTCAATTGTCCTTTGTGTTCTACGCCGGCGAGTTACTCTTACGAACAATCCCGCAACCGCAAAGCAGTCCTTAGCACTCAATAAAAGTATCTGGAAACAGGGATACGGTCAGAATAAAGAAAATGGACATAGAGTGCCAAAGCCAATCAAATAACCACAACAAAATCAAAATCATCTTCTCTGAACACGGCAATTAACATCGAATCAACTGGTAATGTTCAGAGCGAATGAACAATCGCAGACAATCGCAATGATCCTGCCGTAATCGTTGCGCTTAACGCCTTGCATGTAATGCTGATTGGAATATGACGTTTGCCAAGTTTATTTTACTTCTTCATAAAATACAGAAATACTAGTTTTTAATAGCGGCGTTACCTGTGTTGTGTGACAGTCGAAGATTTTTTTTACTATTAATAGGCACGCGTTTGACCACTTATCTCACCTGATGGTAAGCGATGATGTGGTCGAAGAGGGATCGCGCATGCCCAGAAATTACTTATCCACTCTTGATTTAAAGACTCCCAGGTTGTAGCTTTCAGGAAACACAGACTCTGGCAAGAATTCCACTCCTTAGCTGTACGCACATGAATGTGTTTCCAAAACTTTTTATGCATGTGGGTGGGATGTTCATGTACCGGTGTACCGATGGAACGGGCTTGGCGAACTTAAATTATGCAATTCCGTCGCACATGCTCCAAAATACCACCGATAGAAAACCGAAAGGCTAATAGCAACATGGCGTCGATGCTCAATACTTTGGAGCTTCGATTCGACAAGCCTATCATTGCCGATGATCCTCTTGGCTTCGTTTCTCAATTGACTCAAGGGCATCAAGCTTGTATCTGGCAGATCCGTCCCAAACATGAGATGCAGTACTCCATACACGATCGAACTTGCGCTTGATAGAGTTTGTTTGGTTGAAGTACCGTCTCACCTTTACAAGGATCCCCAAATTTTTGGCAATCACTTGAAGGCTCAAGTGATTGCCAAAAATTGCCTCTATGAAAGAACCAAAAATGAGAGCAGATGTTAATGTAACACCAAGATGCTCAAGTTGGTCGGTTATCGTCATAGTTACACCTCGGAAAAATGGAGCTGGGTGGAATTTATCGGAAAAAAGGCATGCTTGGGTCTTAGCAGCATTGAACTTGACCAGATTGGCATCGCCCCATTCCAAGACAGCATGAAGATAAAGACAAGTTCAAGCAATCAACCATAGCCTCTCGAAGAGACAGGACCTGCGACCCACTAACTCGTGCGCTGGGTACGTATAAATCTAGGCCATTTTCTGTGCTTGTCTATCAAATTTTTTTTTGATATAATTTGTAATTGACATCCGAACCCATCTGTTATATACTCGTACTAGTTGACCCGCGCAACTTCGTCTGCGTCACAATTTTCATTACTGCTCCGCTCCTATTGGTCTTAGCGTGATGATATATAGCCTATAGCCTTCCTCGATAAATGGGCTAACTAACACTGAATGAATGATCTATACTAATATATAAAGCTGAAGAGTTTGTTTGTTTGTATGTTTGTTTACTTGAACGCGCTAATCTCAGGAACTACTGGTCGGATTTGAAAAATTCTTTCAGTGTTAGATAGCTTATTTATCGAGGAAGGCTATAGGCTATATATTATCACGCTAAGATCAATAGGAGCGGAGCAGTAATGAAAATTGTGACGCAAACGAAGTTGCGCGAGTCAACTAGTATATTATATTAGTAATTTAGTATACCTATTATACTCGTATATAAGTAAACGCTTTCCTGAAACGGGCTATTTTCATTTTCAGTTTTTTGCGGTCTATGTTCCTGAAACACTAGTATTCAGTTGAATCCGGTTTTACTGGTAGCTGACCCCAATATAGTTGGAAAAAGGCTAGGCAGATGATGACTATCTTTCTAAAGACATTTCCTGCAAGACATGGGTCACCTCCTTGTTCATTGTTTTCATTTCAGCTGTTTATACGAGATAGTCATTTGCTTTAGGTACCACATTTATCAATGTTCAGTGGGTTTTTTTCAAACCACATTGTTAGCAGACACTGTTCAAATAGTTATTTGGCAAATGGTGGAGTGTTTTCCACAGAAACGGTAATATAAAAGTAATATTTAGCAAGGCTTGGTATCTCTTTTTTAAATTCTTTGTTAATAACGGGTATTTATCCACACAAATACTTCATCCCCATAGTATCCATACTGTAGACACACATAACTGTACTAAGACAAATCATTGCAACTTGCAATGATTTGTCACTCACGCTCATGCTTAGGGAGTGAAGGTTTAATTTACCAACTTAATGTAACATCAATTTACACTTCTTAGTAATTAAAATATTTCCCAAGAAACTACTTAATTTTCTTAGGTTTATGTTGGGGCTAATTAAACGTCTAAGAGATCAGAATTGGTCGTAATTTAAACCTGGAGATACCGCCGATTTTATTGATACTAAAACTGTGATAGAAAACTAATTAAAACGTGGAGTAGCTATTTCGTTGCGATTTTATAGGTAGAGGCTGCGTTTTCTCGGTAGCGGGCGAGGATCGTGCTTACAGCGGCGTACCTATAGGAAATATGCGAGGAGTTCCATCCATACATTGCATTGCCACAACCGCATAAAGGCAGGCTTGTTTACTATCATAACATATCATGGAGGTGATTGTAAGCGCAGCAGGCCGCTCGTCACAACGTACGACACCGCCACCATGTCACATGTTGCTGGCTCATGTTCGCACAATCGACGCTATTTCATCGATGGCCTTATCTCAGCCTTGTCGCTGTACCTGGCGATGATTTATTCCTTCATACTCCTCCTACTTTCTCCCTTCGAGGAAACATTGTCGTTAGTATTTGTGACCACTATAATCGTAATTATGAGCTCGCCGTACAAGCCGCGGTAATGGCTGGTAAACAAACATTTTTCATAAAAAGACAAAAATATTTTGATGGGGTGGATATTCGCGAGTTAAAAGGTGCGTTAAATTTTATTGGAATACTTTGGTCATTCGCACGTTGTCGAAATACTTTACTCGCTTGTGTAATAAAATACAAGTATCGCAAAGTTTTGAGCTTTTGTTCTGTTTTAAGAAAATATTTGGTTGTTTGTAACACTTTTGCGTCTATGTGATGGGGTAACTGAGTGATCGGTATTGTGTGCAAACGCAACTTTAGGATCGGAAATGATATAGTTATTAGTTTGTTTGTGCTTAATACTCACCTATAAAATATTTAGTGTTATTTCACTTAGCACATTACTTACACAAGTGACTTCTATATTCTCAGAGATAGCCATCTAATCCGCTTATTAAACTATTTATTTGTTCGATAAAATATGTAGTTGACATCTTTAAGGGCTGCACATGACATATTATTATTATCTAACATTATTATAGGAATTATGTCACCGTCATAATCAAGTAATAATGAATTATCAGAGGAAGGTGGCAGTTATAAATGTCAAGTTAGTTATTTCTCCTATTAATATGACTGCACAAATGGAATAAAAAGACGTGGTCTTTATTTATAATATCGTGTAGGTGCGGTGAGACAAATAAAGAAACTAAAAGTGATTTCGTCCGAGGTCGGCTTTGTGCTGACGCTCAGGCGGCCGAGTTACCGCGAGCTGGAAGATACCTCACATCCGAAACTATTCACTGCAGGCTGTGGGGAATTCTCAGATTCAGAACGACCTTGAAACACATGTGTAATGAGGTCTTGGAAGAACTAGACAATTTCTGAGAAGTTACGTGCTTTGATTCTATGATTGAATTGCCGTTATCTGAAATCTTACATGCCATCTGATGTTTAGCGTCCACCTACCTACTTGATGTAATAATATATTTGCAACAACAGGTCTTCATACCTGTACAGATAGATCGTTTAAATATTTCTTAACACACAAACAAACGCTACTTCACGTAGATGTATTCATCAACAGAGCTTCGAGTATTTCCACAGACACTAAAGACCCAACATATTTAGTTACCTTTTGTTCTCTCGCAGTTATAATTAACGGCGAGATTCAACAGAGTAAATAAAACTCCACGCTGAAATCTTAATGGTCGTTGTAAAGGTATTACATTAAGGACAGGTCCGCTGACTAATAAATCACCACGTCACGGAAATCACCACAGAACGCCGTAAGCGTAGAAATTGATCACTGAAAATAAAATACAAAGTCGTGGTCCAGTTACTGGCCAGCAATTATTCTTTAGTGAAATGAAAACACAATAGCCGCTTTATATAAATGTACATTTAAATCACTCAGACTTTCAATGATTTAAAATAAATGGGATAATAAATTATACTAATAAATATGTATAAGTCAAGACATTGATGTCATTACAGAAAAATGCAAATCAAAGTAGTCGCATACCAAAAATAAAATTTTGCAATACTAGACACATTCAAAACTAAGTGTTTCTATGAATCAATTACGGACGAGATTATAATTTAAATGTACCCAGAAGACATTATTTATTCTTAATATATTGGCTCGTTACAGTACACAGTGCGGCCCGTATTTTGTAACGCGAGATAAAAAATACGGGTTCCTCGGCGACGATTAAAACTCTTAATAAATGCGCTTGCAGTCATTTTTTTCCAGCGATGCAATTGAATGGAACAAAAATGTCAGTTGAATTATGAAAGCGATCGATAATGAAAATGTTGGTACGCATGCAGGCCACTCAGGTCATTCCGACGCTCGGGCCACTCGGGCCAGTAGAAAGTGTCTCGACCTGCGTGAGCTTTCGTTAATTTGGCAACTCGGCAGGTCACTTGAGCTGCGGGTCACATAAACATGTCGGCGCCCCGCCCCCGGCACTACTTTGTTTGTTAATATACTGCCAATTATAATCAAAGTACGCTCACTTGCAGTCGCTACGATATCGATTTCTTAATCTTTTTAAATCGACCAGATTTCCTCGTTTCCGTATGTCTGCAGAGATCATTTGCACCAACCTTGGAGCTGTTTTATATTTTTTTGGTTTGTTTGCTATTTGTAAGATTCGTCATTGGTTCATAAATATTTATCTGATTTTATCACAAAAGTACTTCCAAAGTATTTGGTGCATACAAAATATATAATCCACGTTTGTATAGTTTACCATGGTACCGTCTTAACAATGATTGTGTACAAAATGTAGTAGATGTTTACAATAAGAAAGTATCTGTGTAGAGTGTAGCGAGTGATTGCAAAACGTAGAGATCGTAGAGCCGAAATATAGTTCCCACGGTGCGCGGCTGCGGCGCTGCCGATGGCGGGGCGCTGTCGTCCATCAACATCATTATCTATTAAAAATATCACGTCATATTGTTCGCTATTTTGTATAAAGTTACTTTCTGCGTCGGCTTCGTCTCGTTATCGGGGAATATCTCGAAACACCTATAAATCACAACAATAGTAATTATGAAACTCTCAACTCTCACGTGTTCGGCTCACTTGCGAAATCATTCGAGCAATATAACGGTGTTCTTTTGCATAAACAAATGATTGTCTTTTTATCTGAACTATGAAGTTCGCTTTCAGTATAGAGATTCCAAGATACCTACTTTAAAAAGTTCACAAAAAAATGTGTTGGGTGCGCTGTGCTACGCGTGCGACACTACGCTACGCTTTGCTACGAGTGAAATATAATCTTATGGGAATATATTTAAATAGAAATAAATAAGTGATTCATTTCCTACACATCTTTTAGTACACATTTTTTTATGATGCTATAAACACATTTATCGAAATAAAATAAGTTAACAGTTAATTTGTTAGTTCCTAAACGAATTACTATGAAGATATGTTTCCGTCTTTCGAAATGAAAACCGGTTTCGATTGTTTTTTGTTTAAAAATGGCTATAAACGTACAATAGAAAAACAACCCTTCATACATACAAAAGAATATTTATATATTTATGTTATCTACAGTAAACATGATAAGAAACGTTATTCCTTCCTCAACAACGAGCTGGAAGTTAATAAGCCGTCATATATAGGAGAACAATTGGACCGGTCTCATGACACTTATGTATTGCATTACCTGTATACCCGTACACAGCTTATTATAGTTTTTGCGCTTATCTGCCTACTTTTTACGTGGGGCAAGTAATTTAGGTGGACGTAGGAAGGTATAAGGAAACTTTTTATGGAGCGTGCGAGGCTATGCGTCAGGCACTCAGCGCCCGCTCGCTAGGGGGAGCGGCGCGGTAATTGCCTGCCTCGCTCCTGCCTGCCTCGTCCTAGAAAGCTCACCGCACTGCTTCGTTACGGCCCTTAAGACTGATTTATGTCTGTAATAAATATTTTTTGAAAGTTCCAGTGCGATAATAACTCCATTAATTTTGATTAATGACAATTTCTTAAAAGTGAATTTTTGACTTGCTATCTCCGAGCGCGACCTGTCTTGCCGTCGATGGAACCTTCTACATTTTAATTAAGTCCCTGCTCTCTGACCGATTGTTCTTGTTTCGATTGCGATTTTAATAAAAACCAGTTGTCGGTAACTGCTAGCGTTGATCATATTTCATTAAATTTTCCATTTGCAGCTTTTATTATCTTTTAGTACACTGGTTTTACTATTCCGTTGCACATGCACACAAAAAGGAATTAAAATCGCAAAGCTCTCAGCATTATATTTCTTGGAAACATAAACTGTGCGTTGAAGTATTTGTCCCGAAACATGGTTATTTTCCGAGAGAAATACATTCCGAACGGTGCTTATCGCGAGCGGCCGCTTCGGGTGGCGACACATTCAGCGCATTTGCAATGCGAGATATCCCGCATTACCATAAACAGTACAAGGCGGAGGGCACGCCGTCTATCGCGCTACGACATATAAATTATTCAAAATAAAGTATCGCTTAACCCCTGACCCGCGCAAACCGCCGCCGCACCGCGCCCGGGAGCGCTGCGCCCGCGCCGACCGGCACCGACCCGCTCCGACCCGCGCCGGTCCGTCCTGCCCGAGTGCCGGCACTCGTCACTCAGCTCCCTCAAGCGAACGTGACGAATTCCCTCACTAGAACGCAACATGACAATTATTCGGCAGGGGCCGCCAGCTATACCGTAGTATTTGTTCGAATGAAGTATTACTTCTTTTCTGAAACACGAGTTTATTCCTGATGAAAAACTCACAACTTAATAACTGTCAAATATGATGCACAGCTATTAGATATACCGAAGTACCAACACATTTTTAATCGCTTGTAATAAAAAATGCAATAGGTATTTTTAACGGAACAAAAAACTAGAATAACACGAAAGCCCATGGAACGTGGGCTAGTTAAGTATAAATGCGCCGCTTAACGTATGGAATTCTTATTATGAAGCATTTGCGATTAATGTGGAGCGGGGGTCGCGCGCGCATGTGGCGTGCGGCGGGCGGCGCGTCCGCAGCCGGCAGGAACCGCAGGACGCTGCTTATTTACTTAACAGCTTTCGCAAAACGGCCCATTACGGATAACTGTACTAAATAATTACTGCAATGTGCCTTTCTATTTCTATGCGCGCGCGTGCGCCTCCACCTGCCGCTGATCACTGTAATTATTTACTATGCATGAATGCGGCGGCGCGGGGCGGCTGTCTAGGACGACTCGGACAAAGAACGGTCACTCCTGCAACGGACTGCTCCGGACAGGTTCCGATATCAACATGGGTGTGCTGCATAGCAATTTTTAAACAAGCTCATTAATTCACATTCGCACGAAATGACTCCTAGACAAGGCCATGACTCACAGAAACTCAATTTAATTTTATCGATTTTAATGAAAAGTTACCGTTTTATGATAGGTACTCATTTGTCATTTGTATAAAACAGTAAAGTGGCGAAATTTCAGTTTTAGTACTTAATTTCATTGCTCAGTACAAAAGACATCAACGCACTTGTAGCTTCATGTTCTGCGGTTTAACGCGTTTATTTATACGACAACTAAATGGCTTTTTAATGTTCTTTGTTCAAAACTAAATGATGTGAACCTAAAATATAATTTACTTGGTCCAATAAGCTGACAGGCAGATATCTTTCCTATTCAAATAAATGTATTAAATTGAGCGCATCCTTGAATCAAGTGCCTCGTCTTCCGGTAAGGCTTCGTTGTATTTCCCCGAGTACGGCAGACAGTACGCCCAATCGTTGTAAGTACGTCACTTCACAATGAGTACTTTGTATTTCGTAACCCGTAACCGCGTGCTTTATTTGAAACTGTAATTATTTGATTTTTGTTATAAGTATTTATATGGCGGCCTCGTGTTTCCTGGCCTTGTCAATACAGACATCATTTCGAGTGGCTTCTCCGATACAACCTTGAATTATCGATGACTATCAGGATGTTAGTATTTGCATTGTTTTTTGGTTTAGGAGGCAAGTTGGTACTACTCTAGAGCATTGAAACGAAACAGGAAATTGAAACGGTTTTGATACCAGATGAGAAACCAGAAACGATGACATTGTTTCATTATAAAGTCACTTGTTTTGAACTTTTATTTATCACTAAATTATTTTACAGTTAATTATAATCAATCAATCCCATTTTCTGAGATTAATCTGTCGACATAATAACTGCAGATCATTTCGCTCTTTCTGGTTGTGACTTCCGTGATGTGTGTCACATTATGATTTCACTGCGAAGCTTATTACTTAATAAGCTTGCAGACAATATTTTGTTATTAGTGATAATGTGCAGTTTACACTGGACATTATTATTGATAATGGTGGTGGTGGTGGTGGTATGTGACTACATTGACATGGAACAAAAGCTTGCAAATCAATGAATTAAAGATTTGGCGTAAACAGATCAACGAACATATCTGTTAACTCTTACAAAACACACACAAAATAGATTTTTTTTTTCCGTTAAATAAACAACTACTATCTTCCTTGAAACTTTTCCAGAACATAATGTTAAACCCAAGCTTCCATTTCAGGTACCCTTTAACCATCTGGTGGTTAGAGGTACGTTAATTAGAAAACTATATAACTAATAAAGTTAATTTAGTTCAACTGAAATATATTTAATGTCTCTACGAAACCCTAACAGTATCTTTACACAGCATTACATTATAGGCGTTTCGAATTATCGG
Organism: Lacanobia oleracea; assembly: GCA_950371165.1. Classification (NCBI taxonomy): domain Eukaryota; kingdom Metazoa; phylum Arthropoda; class Insecta; order Lepidoptera; family Noctuidae; genus Lacanobia; species Lacanobia oleracea. The sequence continues at coordinate 11,165,930 of OX493393.1, forward strand.
CACAATGAGATAGGCATGGGCCGGTGACGCGCGCGGGCGGGGCCACACAATTGAATTGATAAGCGACTTTCTAGCCGAGCCATTGTGCGCTATCGAACCGTTCGGTGAATACGAACTACGGGATAGCACCGACTAATGTACTCTATGAATTGAATTACAGACTGGCTGAAAAATAGAATAATGGATTCTATTTTTAGTGACGCATATTAAAGAATGGCATCTGCTGTTACCGTTAACTCATCAATAGAAATTGAATAAAGTTTTAGATCTCAAGATGCGAGGCGCACAGGAACGGTCGATGTGGCGACACTTGGGGGAGGCCTATGTCTAGCAGTAGACATGTTTCAACTAAAATAATGACGATGTTGAGCACCCCAAGATTGAACTTACGAAGAAAGAGAATAGTCCTAAATCACATTTAAAGACCAAGTTTGTTAAAGTCATCCGTGATAGTGATCCACTGCAGGGCCAACTCAGCTTCTCATATAGAGGAGGAAAGGGCATCAAAAAGCTCGCTAGCTCGCTTGCACTTGTTCGCAATTCCAAACCATTAAATCCAGGTTAACTCACGATGTTTTTCTTTATGTTCGGGAACCTGCCTTCTGCCGTTAAAATAGTGCTTCGTTAGTTAGAGACCAGTGGTGACCGAGATAATCCTAAACACGTACTTTTGCAATGAAACACAACATACTATCATTTTAGCCTACAGCGCAGCGTATTGGTTTATTAATGGGTAGCTATTTATGTACATCCATGTTAGACTAGGTATGTTTAAGTTTGATTAAATAATGTGGTGAAGCCATTGCCAATCAAAACTGCAATGGCTGTTACTAAACAAGGAATGATAAAAAATAAGTGCTTCATATTTAACAAGTACTTTATTTATTTATATATGCTTTATTGTACACCAAAAAAGAAAAAACAAAGAATACCTTAGTTAGTATCCTTAGTTAGTTACCTTAGTTGTCAAATTTAATTAAATAATACTAATCCTTACTTCCTTACTAATATTATAAATGCGAAAGTAACTCTGTCTGTTTGTCGCGCTTTTACGCCAAAACTACTGAACCGATTTAAATAAAATTTGGTATACAGATAGTCTAGAGCCTGAGAATGGACATAGACTTTTTATCCTGACAGTATGTTCCCTAGAGACCACGCGGGCGAAGCCGCTGGCAGAAGCTAGTAATCGTAATATTTTCAGATCAAAAGCTATTGCAATCCTAAAGGCGTATTCATATTACCTAAACAATAAACCTCCCTCTAACTCGTATTTAGCATGGGAAACCTTTGCGAATTGTTAATTTTCCTCTCTGTGATTAAATCTTTTGATTCCCAACAGTAAGTACTCGTCGTTTTTATTTAAATACCACACTGCTTCCCGGTTTACAATTTACCCAGTTAAATATAAATCCTGGTTATTGTTAAATAGCTGGTGAAATTGCCCCTTTGAAATTACAGAAGTAATTTGGAGTAGGAAGCTACGGCTTAGTGGGCGTTTACATCTCGCCAGGTACGCTGTTTATTTAACATTAATTTATAAATACACATACAAAAAGCACGAACACGTTATGTGCATCAATTCACGTTTAACAAATTTATCACGTGCTGCTATTAGCTAATTAACAAGATAAAATCACAACAAACTCGATGACGGCTGTATTGTCCGCTCCACGCTATTCGGCGCCCGCGCACACAAAACTGCAGATCATTGACAATAGCCGAAATAAACAGCTTATTCATCGATCATTCATACTCTTTCAGGAAATGAGGAGAAAGTCTCAATGACACTCCGTTTTTCGTTCACTTTTTATTATGATTTTATTGGAAGGTAATTGGTATTAAAATTATAAGTCCGAAATCTGAGAATACGATTCGCAAGATAATTTTGAGCCTTGCAATTGTGCGAGATAATTAAATGAAATTACAGAGCTTGTAAGCGATGGACTAGCCAGTTGTTGTTAATTAAATTACTTATATAGTTATGCAGTTTTTAATCCAATAGGTGCTTTTATTTTTTATACAGTTTTGATTTTTGAATTAAATGATAATGGTAGTAGGTTTTTGAGGTTGCTTTTCCCCGAGGAAAACTCTGCGCACAAATACCTAGGCACGTAGGCGATTACAACATACCAAAGTATATTCAATTCTTTGGAAATCTTATAACTATATGATGAAGCTATTAAACATTTTCTTGGAACAACATACCTTACGGAGTTAACGGTTTACGACCGACACGGTACGACAATTGGACGTTGACACCTTGCAAAATTTTTAATCAGTTAAAGACACTACCGACGGAAAATCTTTTATATTGTTCTTAAAAAAGAAAGTTTTACATACATATTTGTTGATTGTTTAACTACACATGATTGACTGACGGTAATCAACAAAAATTATAAACGCTACCAGCTTTCGTGTTCTACTGACGTAACACGCCTTCGGTTCACACAGATGAAGCTGTTATTATAGGTAGTATAATAAAATAATAATCTTTGTTCGGTTACCTACTTGTGTCTTGTTTCATTGTATTTTGATGTCCGTATAAACATCGGTTTTCTATTTGTATAGATGAATTCATTTGAAACAGGAAGCTGATTGTACATGCCACTTTGTCTTCTATTAATACCACATTTACGTCACCCTGTGCAAAAATGTTTAAGACACCTCTTCCAAGGACTTATCTTTCATCCTGTAAGTACCTACCTAATTTAATTTGAGTTTAAATTAAACATATAAACTTCTTTGGGGAAACTACTGACGGATATGTGATTATTTTCGGTCAATCATTATATGTATTCACATGATGCGTCATGACGTCATAAGAGCAAGGCGAACGTCTCCGTCCAAAGCTGAGTAAGTAATCGCGGTGTTCTCCGTACACTGATTCCCACTGACAGATACTTGATGAACAAAATAATAATGTCGAAACATCCAATAACGAATGACGTTATTAACCGCAGCTCTCTCATAAATATTCAATAGGTATGTTATTGAATAAAAGTAAAAGTGAATCCTCAAAAGGCTTAAAGAGGACTTCTGATTGATAGATGAGCTACCAGACAAATGTTCAGGAAGTGCACGTTGTATTGAAATTAATTATTGATTGTTTTTTAGGCCGCGTCCAGACCTCAACTGAAGTACAAAGTCAGAGCTACAAAAAGTGGTTTTTCGTTGTCCGTACGAATTTAAAGCAGCCACAAAAAGTAGTTTTCGAGCACAATCGCCCAATAACTGCAAAACAAAGGCAAGCATGTGGTCCACCCGAGTGTGCGGTGCGGCGCGGCACAGTGCGGCGCGGCGGCGGCGGCGCCTTCACAATCTCGCTGCGGAGATCATCGTTTTAATAGCTACGATTTATCACACTCTTCGTTTTTTAGTAACTGTGTATCACAATCAGTAAGCCACTCAGCTGCAAGGTCGCCGGGTACAAAAAAAAAACTCGCGACTTGTGTTTTTGCTCTATTTTTATTCACGAAGAAAAAGAATATCAGAACACCTATTTGGAAGTGGCGACCCGGCGAGCTCACCGAGACTGGTCGGTACAGGAAGTTAAGCCAATTCAACAACAATAAGATTTATGTGTTTTTCGAATACTTTTTTAAAGTTCCATATCGGTCATTACATTTTTTGCGCGAGGTATTGCGGCAGCATATATAACTCAATGTTTAGTTCCTATGTAGTAAATAAGTTACATATTTACATAATAAGTAGGTAATTTCGATAATGTATTTCTTTTGGTAATAAATATTATAATGTTGGTACATTAACCTACAGCAATTGCATATGTAAGAAATTAATATCTGCGATTAATCGTGAGATATTAATGTTAAAATATTAATTTGCAGGTATTACTATCATTTCGTAATGGTGGTAATGGAATGGGCTAGGTATGAGCGGTAATATTATCATGGTAGCGGGGGTGCTTGTTAGCTTGTGAGGTGTGCGTCCCTTGGGCGAGCTCGGTCCTTCAGGCGCGCATTAGTTGTAGGCCACGGGTATTGTGCTACAACTTATAAGCGTTATGCAAAATACGAAGCGCCTTTCGATTCTGCGATATCTATAAATCGAGACGAGCGATCGTGGGATAGCGCAGGTGAACGGCTATTTTGATGAGTTACTCTAGCTTAACGGCCCGCTTTATTATAAAACGATCACATTTAATTCTATTATGAGTTTTATTTTTATATCCGAACTTATAGTTAATTTTTTACAACTATTAAAGTTACTTTGAACTCTAGTTGTTATTACTGTTTAAGTTTATTCGTTAATCTAAATTAAATGTAATCCTTTAATTAGATTATGATTATTGTTAATTATTAATCTTGTTAATGCCTAGATAAAAGATGCCGCGAATTTAAAGGTAATTTAGATTAGAACCGCCATGTTAGCAGTCGTGTTTCGATCGTTAAATAGAAAATAAGGCGGACAATAATGAAGAGACTGTTGAACAAAATTATACGAAAAATTATCAGTAGGCGTTATCTTCCAAAACGAGGTGGTGAAAGACCCTATATTTTCTATTGTGCCAGTTGATTAATGGTACAGTTTAGTTTAGCTCTTAATACAGATATTACTTTCAAAAATCCATTTGCAATGCCATAAAAATCGTAGATAACAATCGTCGGAACGCATTAAAACGTTTATGAGTTGCTTTATGATATGATGGTGCGATATCTTTATGTTGCATCTCTCACTTCGTCCCGTTAATCCTAGTCTGACACAATTATATCTCAATTGTAGTCATTTTTAACCAACAACAATATTTGAGACAAAGTTTGAAACTGGCAATTTCAACTTTTAAAGTCAGCAGCAAGCGATTTATAATTTGTTGCCTCATCTACGCTTTGTTTGGAACGTATCCTAATAGATAACTAAGTTTCGTCATGAAGGATAATGAGAGTTTATTGCTTTTCTAACGCTTTTGCAACATAGAGGGCTACGAGCGGAAGATGGCAATTAAAATAATTATTCATAATATCTCATTTGTCATGTTAGTAACTGAGTCGTTGTAAAATTGCCTATGCCAAGTAACCACACGAAAATTAGCAGGTATGCTAACAAGTCTATTCAGAGTCAATTTTCCTACTTCCCTGGGGCACAAAGTTCCTCGACACCGGTATCTCGTCGACACACATCCACAGGTCAGAGGATGTTTTGTTGGTTGCCTCACTCACAATTTGTTGGTTGCAATTTGCTTGCAGGAAAACAATAAAGCGCGAATTTAGCGTCGATAGCCATTTGCGTCAAATCACGTTGTTGTTCGATGGTAATTGCTCGAATAGAGAACCTGTTTCGCACTTTCAAGTGTTAACCAGTATTTATTTTTATAACTCTATCAGGTAGGTTAGTCTGTTTATTATGCAAATAATCCCGATAAATATCTTATTGTGTGCTTTATGTGCTGCCAGCAACAATGGCGGTATGATAAGTTTGCTGACACTCACATTTTACTGAGGAACATGGGCCTCCCAAAATACTCTACTTCACCATAGACCATATTAAATCACTTAGACTCGCTATCTGATAGCAGGATGTTAAATCGGGGCATTCGGGACTTGGTCGGATTTTTCTTGTGGTCCCAAAGTCATAAATACTCATAAATAATGTAGGTAGAATCCGCAGTCTCAGTCCCTGAGGAGCTCGTGGCTAGATAATAACAGCCGAATGGGTCGATCTTCAAGTTTAAGCAACGCTTTCCAAGATTGGTCTGAGGATGGGTGACCATCTTAACATACCGAGTTTCATCCGTGCTTCGGAAAGCACATTAAGCCGTTGGTCCCGGCTGTCATTTGTAGATCTTTGGAGGTCGTTATGGATAGTCAGAAGCCAGTAAATCTGACCCCAGTCTTGCCATGAAGTACCGTGTTACCCAGTTAATGGGTTGTGGAGGTCTGGTAGACAGCCGCTCTTCGTAAAATACTGGTATTCAGCTAAATCCGGCTTGACTGGAAGCTGACCCCAATATATTTGGAAAAAGGCTAGGCAGATGATGATGATGAATGAATCCGCAGTCTCTGTCCCGAATGCCGCTCGACCCTCATACCAGGGCTAGCGACTAACTCGGACTAAAAAATAACAACCACAGAATCTCGGAAAATGTTAATAGTCTAATGTTGTGGTATCCATAGGTACTTACCTATGTTTTCCTTTTAGTTGTTCGTAATCTGAGCAGGACTAACCAAAGATAAGCTAAACTTCTAGGACCTACAATAAAACTTGTAAGTTGATTTCTAACTAAAAAAAAACTATATTTTAAACCAGTATTTTAATCTATGCAAACCTAAATCTTTGTCTCGTCTGTCGCTAGATCTGAATAATACAAGTTTCGGCACTAATGTAAGTCGCATCATTCAGATGAGCTGTATTCATGCGAGATGATGCATAATCCTATTATAATACTTATTTTGACATGTTTATAAGACTGTACAGGCGTCAATTTTCAAGTTGTCACGCGGCTTCGAAACTGTTTAGATTTGCTTACGTATTTATTAATATATTATCCAGTTATATTTGTATTTAAACAAATGGTATGTTTATCCAAGGCATATATTACACGTAATTTGCAAGAATGCGACAGAAATTAACATAAATGTTGCGAAAAATCCAATTTAAATCGCATTTAAAGTAATCTTGGTATGTTGTTTCAAATTATAATACCTTTTCAAAAGCAAAACAAAGTTGAACCCGTCTAATACATTATTTTATTTAACGAGGTTGTTGGATATACGCCTCTTATTTGGGCATAACACGTTATTTAATGGATTTTAAACACACACACATTATTCAAATATATGCAAGGTTTATTTCATATCAGTATATAACAATTCGCTGCAGCGACTATGAATTGATTTTAAATTCACAACGCGTTTATGCAGAGACAATATTGTTCGCGAGGCGCGGCGGGGGTCCAGATGACATCTCGCAGCGTGCAGTCTCACTCTATGCGCTCCATTCTAATCGCGCGCACCGACTGCCCTTCGGCTCTCCACGCAGAGTTCACTTTGCGCTGTCTGCGCGCTCTCGCTGTACATCCTACAGTACTTTAGACTTTATTTCTATTACAGTTATTGAAAATAAAAACGTAGATAAAAAATACAGATAGAGGTACCTCGTTACAAAATTAAGCAACCAAATGGCTTTCGATATCTGTGTTCATTGTTTGATTCACGTTGTTTTGGTGTGCGTGGCGCGTTTCGGCGCGGCGGCGGCGCGGCGAGCGGCGCGGCGCAGGCGCAGGGTTATCGCGGTTCGGGCGCCCGTCACGGTTCCCACGCCGAGTGGTATTTTAAATACCTATTTATCTAGGTACGGCGACAGGACCGAGGTGCAATCTGTTTGAGTAGCCTCTTCTGGATGGGTCAAGGATCCGCAGGTGACTGCAGATCCGTGCGCGGTACACGATACGACCGACCTGGCCTTGTAACATGTTGTCTGCCATGTTCTATTAAAGAATTCGATTGTACGACATGACTTACATTTAATTGTTGTCTGTTATTATTTGACGAGTTTGTTTGAGCGTTAAAATACAAGAAAGTATTAATCTGAGCTTATTTCTTTGCTTGTTCATAACATCAACAAAGTCATCTTGAGTCTTAGTTTCAGGTTACTTAACGTTTTCGGCTTGTAAATATATTTTCAGAAAAATATGAGTAGTACAACTGAGTCAGTTATCACTATAAAAGCGCCGGGCATAGTTTTTCTGGGAAATAATAAAGAAGGTGTTTGAGTGGTCAACAGTTCTACTGGCTTCAACTACATGACATCACTGATTGGAATATCTTCGTTGATATACTAAATTGTCAGTAAATTGCTTAGTAATTAAGAAAATTTAATATAGTGAAGTGCTTGATATAAACTGAGTAATCAATCCACACAATTAACGAACTCAAATCGGCGCGAATGCAGATCGGGCAGACTGCGAATCAAACTGTGTATGGTTTTTAGCAAATGGAATGCACTTCAGAAATAGACCAATAAAGGAATAATTAGAAATATGTTTTCCCATTTTCAGCACCATCTGCTATTCGCATGTTCCGTTACGTTATACGTTATAAACGTTACCTAGAGATCCTGCTCGGTACATTTATTGTGGTAAAAAAGAGTTCTTGATTCTGTATTATACTTGTAAGTACCTACTCACAACTTCATCCGAAAATAAATACATAGCCTCGTTACAGTTTTATTGTGTACCTACATAAGTGTACGAAAAAGTACACTTCTGCAAATAAAAAATCTACTTTATTGCATTTAAGTAGATACGTGTGTATGAGTGTATACGGAATACGGGCGTATTAAGTTACCCGACGATTAAGTGGGTTGTCGACAGAGAACATGATTCACATTTTACCCCGACTCCATTACTTTTTCGGTGAAAATAATGTGCAGCGGGGCAGCTGAAAAATGTACAGCAGTCGAAATATTGCGACGCATATCTGCTGAGGTACATGTGTTCCCGCTGAGAGCGGTAATGTATGGACTTTAAGGTGGTGCCATAATACGCGATTTAAAACGTATCAGTCATTGGATCTTCGCATTTCAAGATAACGTATGCGAAGTTTGTCATTTTTTGGAAGTATTCAATCTTGCTGTTATGCATTTTTCACACGCCGGAACAGCGCAGTTGGAACGTTAAAAATATCGAGTTAAATAGGAAGTACTGAGTCTATAAATTATAACCGATGACGAAGAAGTTTTGGTAAGTATTATGTGTTTGATAGCCGCGGGCGCACTGAGGTATCGTTGATTCCACTGTTGGAGATTTATTGTAACTGTAATTATGGAACCTATTCGTACATAACCATACGTGTGTGATTTTGGCCAACAAACGATTTAATGAACAAGTAGTTTACCTGCTAATTCACATCTATAACTGGTATCTACACAATTAAATCAGGGTCAACCACTTATGCATATGCGTATCAGTATGCAGTTATTAACAGAGATTTAAATATGGGAAACAACATATGCAAAAATTTGAATCAGATTGCATCAAATTATGATTTTTGTAGAATAAAATCAATGTTTCAACTCAATCAAATGATAACTGGCAAATTTTCGACATATTCGGTTTGAAATATGTATATTCTATTAAATATTTCCTTGTGTCGCAATACAGCAGCGACATTATGCAAATACGCACGAGGACGTGTATGCTAACTAAATACTTAGTTATGTTACTGAACCCTAAAGGATCAAGTTCCAATAAAACCAAACAGCACACAGCATTAGTCTTCCTATTAGTTGTAACACATAATGTTTTCGAGATACGGTCTCATTGAATGGTACATTTAATTTTCTATTCAATTTCTTATCTGTAAATGTATGGCACAGTTAAATTGGTAACGTGGGAATCGTCATTGATTCACTCCGGATTACTTCGATGACTATCGGCAAGAAAAATAAATTAATAATAACTTCGATATTGGGCGATGTAATCTCTGTGAGCTTCTGAAATGAGATTGCTGACGCGATAATATAAAGTGATGGTACAGCTTCTGCGAGTAATAGATCTTCTTAAGATCTATTACTCGCAGAAGCTGTACCATCACTTTACTCGTAGCGGTGTGTGCGGAGGTGTCATTGACACTGTTTTTGGAGACTTTATATTGATTGAATTATATTTTTACATATTTTTATTTCTCTACAAAAAGCTTAGCGCCAAAAATTTGTGCCAAGGCGTTTCTAGAAACCTCGTCGAACTTGAATATGTTCAGTTAAAAGGTGATAAAACCACACTATGTAGTGGCAAGTTGTCAGTTTATAGAATAATCTACAAGTAAAACTAATTCTTTTCTTTACTTGACTTTTACGTTCGTATTAGCAGCTGCTCTACATTCTACTTCTTTATACTTCCAGTTTTCCAGATTAACGGGTAAGAAATAATACCTATTAAGTTAATTAAATAAATGTTTTAACCATAAACATCTCTCAATAGAATCTCATTATCTGTGTAGTACGAGACAAGCTGCGTGCGATGGTGACATGAAAACATGCACGCGGATCCTATTTCAAGTAAGTATAATATGCTTCTCACATTCTCACCTTGCTAGTCCACGTTATCCTTCCTTTCCCTTTCCCTATCGTCATAACACAATAATAAAATCAGCTGTTTATTGTCATACAAGTGTTCGCACACAAAAATCACTTCTTACGAGGAGCTCGGCGCGGCGCGCGGCGCTGCCTGTCCCACACTAAACCATTACACTTTATGATCGCTTGTCTAATAAAACAATCGCATAATTCGGTTATTGGAGCCTCTTAAAACATTTTACAAGAGGTCTTTTGTCTCCTAAAAGTTTATTGATTTCATATAAATGAGAAAATAATACGACAGGAACCATTCACATATTATGAATTGAGCGCGAGATTGTGCTTAACGCTTTTATCTTAAGACTGATTAAACTACTTTGCGGAAAAATATAACACGGAAAAGCTTTTATTTTTCTTTTAAGTTCATTGTCGTTGATATAAACAGCGAAGTACAAGTATAACAAGCGATAATGCTCGTGCGCAAGATAGAGTGCGTCCGCGCGGCCTCGCCACGGAATAAATGCCGTAATTAAGTGAAATTATTATAATTCTGTTTCAGAATTAAATGGATGTCACAATATCACGCCCTTAAGTAACCGTAAATTCATTAAATATTTGGTAGGTATCTTGATTGTCTACATAAATGGTGTCGCGTGTTTATTGTACTTAATTTCTGGCGTATTAATCGTTTTGCATAGTTTTGTCCTTTTTGTCTCCAAGAAAATCATGTGTGACAGAAAAAAATGTCCTTTCTGTAAATGTACTGATTTTAATTACACTCCATTAACCGAGAATACCGCTCTGACAAAATGTGTTTAAATAATTAAAGTAATTAATTTTCAAATTTGTATAAATTATTTTCACGAATAAGGCGTCATTTACTCACAGTAATCACGTAACAGGGCAATACGTTACATGGAGAGATTTCGCTCTTTACATATTTGGTTCCGATGTGATTTCGGGTGTGAGCGTAGATATCGAAAGCGGCAATCCTATCTGTTATCAGTCCATTATGGTCGCGAACAAATGACGCAGCTTAAAGTCTTAAAGCTTTTTAACAGGGTGAGAGTCGTGAGTCGTCGGCGGAGTAATTAGCCGCGGAGTTGTTTGTGCGGCGCGCCACAGAACATGTAATGTAAGACGTACGGCACAATGCGCCGGCCGCCGCACTCGGACCGGACCGAGTACTGTCCGAACGGAGGTGCCGTTTTTAATTAAGTCCACTGATTTACAACGAGCTGTAACGTTGGGAGTTCTTTAGTTTAATTCTATTTCAAGTAAGCGCTGTCGGCTAAGCTCTAAAACTTGTCCATCGATGATTAGATTATATTTTATGCTCCTATAAGTAAAGTTATAATGCATGACAATGGAAAAAGTGTTTTTTTTTAGAATACATTGTTATAACGTGTGATCTTAATAGATTGTATGAGAGACTAGTACAAGCGCGGTTTCGCAGATAGTCGTGTGACCATGTAAACATAGGCTCTAGGCAGCCTTCAGTGCAGGTTTTAGACCATAGAGCAATATATCATTATGTAGTTTTGAAAATTAGCAAGCAAATAAGTAGGGGACTGTAATATGTTATAGTTAGATCTTACATACAACGCCTCGGGGGGCAACCGCTCGCTTCATAGTCATATATATCTACTGTTGACATTATTATATCAATTTTCAATTTAAAAGTTAATTAAAACTGCACAGTGTAAACATAAGTATTTCACAAAACAATGCTTTGTGGCACCGCGCTGTAATATTTATGAAAATGACAAAATAAACAGACTGTACCCACTCATGACTGCAGCCTTATTCTTTGACGACATTTAGCCGAAAACGTTGTCAGTATTGTGACAAATTGTGAGATAAGGGTCGGTGAGATAAATATATCGGTCACGAGAGAACCAGACGCAGTGCTGCTGCATGCGAATGTCGCTCAGAGGCATCTGTCGCGACCGGTGACGTCACCTCGTACCACTCGCTCCCTCGCCGAAAACCAATATTCAGCACTCAGGTCTAAGATCCGGCAAGGACCAAATTTACATAAGTAATCATATAAAAAATAAAACAAAACTAGTGCACGATGTAACAGGACTTATGTACGGCAATAAAAACGAGACGCACAAGGCCATCGAATATCTGCAACGTGCAATTTTTGTAAGTTATTATTTAAACAAAGATAACAGGCTGGCTCTAGTATGCAATTCGTGCATACTCGACAAAAAGTATTGACCAAAGGCTAAACTCGATCGTTACCTCTACCTAACCTACCTACATATTGATTAAACCTTCAGATTCAATACCTGAACTCGGCGTTAAGCGATCGACATTCATTGGCACATCGTCACCGGTTGACTGCTATTTTAGGTACCTACAAGTTTTTATGTTTCTCTTTCTGTTTCATAACGAGTATTTAAATAAAATTATATATTAAAATACTTTTTTGTTTTAACGATATAAATAATGGAAACGTGAAACAAAAAATATAACGTCTTACTAACTGCAGCGCGTTAATTAAACCGTTGATCAGTTAGTAACAAATTCATACAAATATGGAATTAGTTGAATATTTTTTACTTTAGCCATTATCTATTCATTAATAACACTTTTATCATCTATACCAGATGAATGCACATGGCTTACAGGCTACTTAAGGTGGATGCTCCAGGGTAGCCCGCGAAATTCAAATATTTTTATGTTTTTTGCAATTTGCTGGTCAGTGTGAAGCTGTATGTGGACCAAATGCGATCTGCGACCGTAACGCGTATTTATCTAAAGAATTATAACCATTTTAATCATCAATATAGCCCTCTAAGTTCATGTAGTTCGAAAGAATTATTATTTCTGAAATATTCATTCTTTCGAACTACATGAACTTAGAGGGCTATATTGATGATTAAAATGGTTATAATTCTTTAGATAAATACGCGTTACGGTCGCAGATCGCATTTGGTCCACATACAGCTTCACACTGACCGGCAAATTGCAAAAAACATAAAAATATTTGAATTTCGCGGGCTACCCTGGAGCATCCACCTTAAGACAAGTTTTATTGCTACTTCAATGTGAAAGAGTTAAGAAACTCTCAATGATGAATTTCGCAATGTTAATTCGATTTTAATATAATCAACTGACGAAATAAATGATACATTGGTAATATAGTCAGCGACGAGTAGTAATGGATAAATAAATAAAATTTTGCTACAAGCTGTTTAAACTCAGCATCTTATAGAAATGCATTCATTTAAATATTTGTCTGCAAGGTGTTCGATTATATTCTTGTATACTTAACATTGTGGAAAATTTCCGAGTCGAATAATAGACAAGTATTAATACTTGTCTATTTTTCTTTCTCTTATTGACATTCCACAATAATAATAATTGTGATGTATTAACGTGATCAGTTTTCTTTTTAACGGTCTTCTAAAAAAGAAGAGGTTTTCAATTCAATTGGTATATTTTTTATGTTTAACAAGTCTTTGTAAAGTAAACAAATAAAAGCTTTACTAGTAGCTTTTTATCCATTAACACACGCTATTATTCAATACGGTAATTAACCCATAAGGTTAAAAATAATTACAAGAAATAGTTGTTAGTTTAAATTACAATACACCCTCCGTTTTCTAATTGTCTCAATTGCAGATAGGTAGTGACAAGACCCTAGTAACACATTGGTACAAAAAACTGTCCTTAAACAATTTCTCGTCGATTCATACTAGTTGTCTTCAGTGGTAATTATTGATGAAGTAGGAAAAATAATTAAAAAACTATGGAGCAGCCGGTGGACGATAACATCGCATTCAGACCGAGAGCCTGCGCAGAAGTCCGCTTGCTTCCACAGATAGTCCTTTGTTCTCTTTTTTGCAATTTCCAAGTTAATTAGGCAGTTTTTACCGTTAAATAGTATCTATAAAACAGTAATTTATTTAATACGAACCCTATTAATAATTGTAACTAAAACAAGCTGACAAAGTTAAATGGTGTAATAACGACACATTCTCGTGCTTACAATTTTTACGTCTAGAATTAATTTACTTCATGGGTGCACGATTTTTCATGTGTACAAGTTACAAAGGAGAGTCGTTAAGCAGTAAACTTTTTGGGGGCTTGTCACTCTTTGTTTCATGCTACATACTTACTTTAACAGCACAACTACCAGATATTTTCTCCTCAGCAATTTTCTTCTGAAGACGTTAGTGAATCTACCTTTGTGTCTAGTTCTTGTACGTTAAATCGCTAATCGTTTAACTATTAACTGTAAAGTCAGTATCCGTTTTACAATCTACTATTATATTAATGTTATTCAGAAACGAATGCCATTAGCGTGTATCTACCTACCTGTGTCACAGGTACCGACATATCAATTATGTAATTTGCAGAATGATTTGTGCGTGCACAACTGCATCAGTGCGTTAGAAACTGCACTCACAAAGCTTCTACCGATGTCTATAATCAACATTACGGACTGATGCAAGCACTCTGAATAAGCATTAGCCTGAGTTTTCCGGAGTCGGCTGCATACAAAATGGTTCTATTCTAACATGTAGCTGTGTCATACTTCCCTGTAAGTGCATAACGTGGGTGCACATTGAACCGAGCACGTTCGTCGATCTGTTTAATTTAGCAATAATTTCTTTTATCGGCGGTCAGTGGTTAGATTTCCGCGTGCGCGGGCGCGGTGCACGAGGCAAGCGACGGCGACGGCGACGCGCGCGATGAACGTGTGCGATACCATTCATTAGGCGGCGCGCAGGCAGCGCAAGCCGCTCACGCGTCAAATTAGCCCGAGCCGCGCTTAATTAGACAGAGCAACGTCGCCTGGCCGCTGCCCCGAGCACCCCACGCCGCCATACACACGCCCGCCGTGCACAAGCTTCGACATGATTATCTTAATGCCCACGTACTATCTAAAGCCGACTAGAATCCATGGAAAAGGAGAAATATTAAGGCCACTTACTCCACTTAATCTGCCCAATAAATAAACACAAATGCCATATATTTCCTGCTCTACAAACATTTTTCTTTCTTTTTTAAAAATATCTAAAAAAAATTTTGCGAAACTGCGCTATTGACTTTAATTAAAGGACAATAGCGAGGATCAGCTGCTGGGACCGTTACACGGCGGCACGCGATGAAACGTGCATGCGCGGCGGGCGGCGCGGTGCGGCGTGCGCCCGCGCAGGACGCGCGCACCCGCCCGCCTTGTGACTTAGGTCAAGATCGCTCCACGATCATGCCAATTACCAAGTTGACACACAATAATTGTAACGCCTCGTCTGTCGTCAATTAGTTACAACTAGCTGACAGCATCTTGCCGGTATTAAGAAACCAGTCAGACCACTGGGCACGCGATAACGATGCTATTTAAAGATGAAGATCGCAATTACTATCGAACTTAGTATATTGTATTTTTTATTTAGCTGTCTGATATGCGGATGCGATGGATAGTTATTACGACGCGTACCGTGAGGGCTGGTACGAGGTGGCGCGGGAAAAGATTACTTGGAAGGATTTGGGGGAGGCCTTTGCCCAACAGTGGGAAAGTACAGGCTAAATTAAAAAAAAATGCGTATGCAATTATGAACTGCGTCTCTAAAAAGATACAGATACTTAGTATTAATGTCTGTTAGACGATTATTTTATCTAGGATACCTACCTATATACATAAGTACAAATGTCACAGAATATTACTGCGCTACAAGTTAGCTTGGAACAACAGTTTTATAATGCAACAAAGTACAAACGAACCTACAAAAAAATTAACTGAACGTGTTCGAAAAAATGTTTAAACGCGTAATTAATTATTCAACTATTGCTGAATAAAAACGCAGGCGACGTTGAGTCGGTTCCTAGCCTAATATTTCTATATATGAAACATATATAGTGGAACAATTAGCGTAATTACGAGAACGGTTTCTATGGGCAGGTGTAAAACATCGACCACTCATAATTCCTAGTAACGGCATTGGCTTAAGGCGATACTAGGGAAACGTGCTACTAGGCAGCGAAATTACTAGTTCACCATAATAGATCCCGCGTAATTCTAAGCACCTTTGGCCGGCTATTTTACTGGCAAAAATTATACATTGTGCATTAGGAAAATGTTTTTCAGATAGTACGACGTAGTTACAGGTGAATTTAACAGCTTAACTAGACTGTTTATGTTCTCTTTTAATTTTAAACTTGCCGTTAAATGTTCTTTAGTAATTAATATTTTTAATTTCGACAAAGTAAATGACCAATTCTTACGTGCCTACCGAATCACACGGTAGTGGAATTCCTTTTTAGACTTGAGCAAGGAAACGTTACCGTTACGAACACTTCCTTGCGGTCTCAATTTTATTAATTTACAGTTCAACATGTAAGATACTTAAGCTCTTGCTAAAAACCAATAAAAATAACGTCCGTCAGTATTCCTATCCAGTCGTAATAATTATTTCTTAGATACGTGGTGGATCTATGCTAGTTCTAGATCGTTGTGATAAATCTTCTGTAACGAGCTTTTTCATTTCCTATAACATACAAATATTGTGAAATGGAACAGTTAGTTCAGCCGGTTCACTTTATAGTTCAGTTAATTGTACCCGCAGCTTGTGTAACAAGTTCAATCATAATCTTGCATTAGCATTCGTCCTGCGAGTGTACATACAGCGTCTGACTGATTGTGACTTTATGACAAATAGGACAGAGATAAGTAATAAATAGTAGGAGCGCAGCGCTAAGACAGCTGGGAGCGTCCGTCGCGTTGTTAACGCGTTATAAACAAGGCGAGACATCGCCGACGCCGACACAGGGCAGATTGTAGTAATGCTTTGTTCTCGTGATCCGTTGCGAGCTCACTGTTGGCAAAATCTCGCGGCACATAAATTTGCCAGGTTCCGTTGTGAAAGCCAATATTCTTTGTGGCGCTGGCGAGGTCTATTTCTAACATTAAATAAATTACACCGATATTACAAGAACGAATCGGTGGAACTTGTTTTAGTCGAACGTGTCTGGTCCAGACGTTGCATCGCAAACATCAATTTCGTGTTGCCTACTTCTGAAGTTATTAACGAAAATTCGTTTTGTTTTATTTTTTATGTAGTGTACGGTACTGATACTGAAACTACGGTGATTTATTATCGTGTCTATGTGTCTGGTCTGGTCCGTTTTTTGTTTGGTGATTATATTGTTTATTTGGTTGACTTCACTTATAGCTTAACGTGTTGCCGTTTAATCACTGTCTATTTATCAATATTTTGTCATTTAAATTATACAGGAGCTTGAGCGTTGTTTTCAATTTGTTGGAAGGTATTCTTGTTGCTATGAATCATCATGCATACATCAAGGTCATTAAGTCCAAGCTTCTTCTCACAAACATAATTTATATTTCATATTCAAGACCTGACAGCAGAAGCGTATGTAAGCCGATTTGCCAGACACAAAGGTGTTGAAAACTTATTTAGAATAGTTATTAGCGTCGTGCTCCGCCAATAAATGGATTAAATATAATAATCACAAGGCTGCCCGAATGTAACTGTTATCAATAAAACATTATTTCTGGTTTTAACGGAAATTAGGTTTTTATTAACAGTATTCCGCATCCTGTTACTGAGCTGCATTTAAGATGTTCAGTAATTAAATAAAGATAATTATGCAGTTTAATTAATTTAACTATAAAATTATATGTTTGACAGATCAATTAATAGATTTCATCATGGTCACACTTAATTACCATTTTTAAGGTTCCGTGCCTCAAGACGAAAAAACGGAGCTCTTATAGGATCACTTTGTTGTCCGTCCGTCTGTCTGTCAAGACCGTTTGTCTCAGGAATGCGTGGGGGTAGCGAGTTGAAATTAAAACCATATACTTAAGTCAATGGCCCCTTGCAGCTGTGCAAAAATCAAACTTCTAAATTAACGTAAAAACATAGGCGTGTATAGGGGGGTGGGGGGCGCGTGCCCACCCCAGGATAATTGAGGACCGATTTCAAATTATATGCTGAAGATACTGGAACTTCACACAAATCAATCAAATAAAATTTAACAAATATCTTAGGTCCAATAAATTGAAATGTCCTGATTTTCTCGGGTGTTGTTAGGACAGATGCCAATAGTCGGGTCGTGAGGGTCATGGGACATGACCCGCAAATCGTACACGTCAAATTGACACCATCTAAAAATTTACAATATATTTGAGTGAAATAATCTCATGCGTTCAGAGCCCCGAAATCGCAGCGCGCAATCCCTGTCGCGTAATTCATCTCTTGTCTTCTATGCTTATTATTATTGTCTTTGATATAAATACATACATACACCTAATGTATTTATTTTCGAATCAACCCAAATAATCAAGAAAGTGGGCAGGGTGAAGAAGATGATTGTAAAAAGCCTCGGCTATCTAGAAACATTTTCGAGCTCGCTTTGCTCGCTCTGATATTTTTAGTTATCATGTCATACTCGTCAGTCGACGACATTACATTTATATCTGTATGGATAGCAAAAAGAGGATCTTTCCTCTTGGATCTAGGGGAGGGTAAGTTCAATGGGCACCAAAAGTCAAATGTTTAAATAAATAATCCTTCATATTGGCTTTGCCGTAGCCGGGTAAAAATTTAATCGATGTGGCTGTCGGGTGCTAAAATTTTCGGGCTCGCTTCGCTCACCCTTGAATTTTGCACTCTCAAGCTAGGATAGGAGCTCTATTTTTTGCATTTAAGCAAAAAGTAACTCCTAAGTAAACCATGGTAAGGATTTCTTCCATATCACCAGAATGGTCTAGAAAAAAAATTGATGCCAATGATTAGTACAATGGGTCTTCGTCGCTATCGTTAAGGGTATTTTTACATCCAATTTGTAATAAAATTTGAGAGGGGGGCGCCACTATCATGTTTCTTCCAAGATTCGGAAAATCGTAGATCCGGCTGCTTTCCAGGGCTGGGTTAAAAAAAAATCGAGCTTGCTTTGCTCATGCTATTGTATTCTTCGATGTCGAAATTTAATATAGTATAATTCGAGATTATTACTATTATGGCTGTATGAATAGTTAAAAGAGTATCTTACGTGTCCATGACACATTCTAGCTTAGCATAAGCATAATCAGCCTATAATTTTGTTCCCACTGCTGGGACACAGGCCTACTCTTGGTGAGAGGGAGTGGGCCGCTATCCACCACGCGGGCCCAGTGCGGGTTGGTAGATGTCACATGTCTTCGAATTTTTGGTTTTAGGACATGGCACATTCTATCCGATAAAATTTTAGACCAAGAACTTTTTAGCATTAGAAATGCTAAAAAGTTCTTTCGTTCTCTCGAACTTTCCGTATATCTCTACAAAGTAACATCTATATCTGTAGTTGGTTAAAAAGTACTAATCTAGCCCAGATTCCCAGGTGGGATGCTAAAAATTTTCGAGCTCGCTCCAGTATTCTCGGGTCAGCTAAGGAACATCTGTTTGTTTGAATCTAACGAAGGTTTTAAAAAGTCGAGCTCGCTTCAGTCGCTCAACTTCCAATTTTTTTCAGGCTATCGATAGTGAGCTTAGTCCTGTCTAAACCATACATTTCTAATTAAGTCATAAAAAATATAGTCTTTATTTCAAGTAATTTGTGGCTACATATTTATGCGGAACCCTCGGTAGGTGGGTCCGACTCGCACTTAGCCGGTTTTTTTTTACTTTGGGCAAGTTTGATTGCCTACTACAAAACAAAGTTAACGCATTTGAACCTTCAGAATTTTGTTTTGCATATACAATAACATTTCTGACAATGTAACAACAACTACGAACACCAGAATTGCTCAAAACAATATCAAAATATTAGATATTGCGTTGGCGGACGACACGGCTATTGGCACGCTTTTATTTGATTATTTACAACATTTATGTCTTTACTAAATGCCTGCATCGAATGAGACAATATTCTGCAACATCTTGACTAACACAAACATGTAATATTCCATACACACCGTAAACATTAGAATATATAAGTTAATTTTGGAATTCGATTTTGCCAGATTCTGCCCACACGTTCGAAGCAAACGTTTTCGAATTATGCTGTATCTGAAACTAATTTATGGCTCAATTCAGAAAGAGGTATTATGTGTTTAGATAGTACATTAGTACAAGCAGTACGCTTCCAATTATTTACAAGCCCGCAGCGCCCTCGGGCTGGTTTCACAACGCCTTATGGACGAGCGTCATTACCAAGCCGTTGCTCAACTTTGACGCCTTTGATTATTCGATAATAACGCACACATAATTATAATGCCTATTTATTACTTGCAGATTAAAAAACAATTTTAGTCTCACGGTGTAATGTGATATTAATTCTGATCATAGATGGACAATAGTGACGTAATAGGTACGTCTTTCGCCTTAGGCTATTCAGGTTTTAGAAGAATGATGAAAAGGCAATAAATTCACAAAATGTGATGTTTTGTTTGTTCGATGAGTTTTTTTTTTGTTTTTATAAAAAAATGCCCTTGTTGCTTGAAAGTTTTAGCTAATTATTCATGTATGACTTATAAACTATACGAGTACTTAATGTTCACTAGCTTTTTTTGAAGCATTCAATGGTCTTTAATTTAATTAATACAGCACAATCTGCACAATATAGGTAGGTACATAATATTAAGAGCACATCGAACCGCTCGATCATGCCGAGGCTGCGCGTGCGCCCCCGCCTTCGCAATGATCCATATTCCATCTATCACCACGCTATTATTTATAGTGCCAATTATATTGGAGGCAGTATCTAATGCTTCACTTCTTTATTTATCGCCCATACGAATCACAAGTACATGTCTTGTTTATAATAGTTATAAAACAACCAAGTAATTTATGATACAGTTTGTCAATAAAACCTTTTTTCAATGAGACCAAAATGACTTACATCTCTTATAACGCGCTTCTTTTTTTTCAAACATTTGTGACTATTATAGTGTGCCTCTTTGTCTCTTCTCTGGAAACGAACCGCGCGTAATGAACACCTTGAGATACTATAAATTATTCCTGGAAGTGTATACAAGCGATATCATCAACACTAATCAGTTTCGCTTGATGTTCTATCTGCCCATGTTAAACAACATTCAATCGAATAAATACTATTTTCTTTAATCGCATGCGCATTGCGCTCTACAACCTAGATGCAGTTAATTTTAGTTAATTAAGAAAGCTCTATGTCGTTGTACGGTCGGAGCAGACAAAGTTTACACAACATTAAAACGTGATAAAGCTCCACAAAGCCTCCATTATTGTAGCAAATGACAGGCGTTTAATTAACATAGATACTAGGCCCGTGTTAGCGGCGCGGCGGCGGCGCGGGCGCATCGGTCGCGAGCTGCCACTCGCATCGCACGGGTTATTTGTGTCGATAGCGCTATTCGTGCCAATGCTAATGAACACGCCAATCTCGGATCTCGTATACTCGTCAATTTCAAACTATAAGGTATAAAATTTATAACGACAGTGTTTTATATATCATAACCAAAGGTGTTAAATATAACACCTAGGCATGTTTTAAATTAACACATTAATATGCACGCAGCTACATAAACCTACCGTTTATTTTGCATTTTGTGAAAAATTGCGAGATCGTATTTTTATGCAAAATATTAATGGACCGCAGAAAACGTAAAGTACCTAATGTGAATAAACTTTTACGATATATTCATGGTCTGAACTCACCATTTCGAAAGTTTTATTTTTTTAAACCTGCTTGCGAATTTTAAAATACAGTAGACACAGAAATCGTAGTATAAAGAGACATTGTAGTATTTGTACCTATTTTATTACATTGTTACAAGTAGACTTGTTTCTAATAACAGTAGGTATTGTGTTAATTGTTCTTTGTAGTTTTATTCCAAGTACAATAGCACAAGTACTTTTTACAACAAGTCTGAGATGCTACCGAAATAACAACATTGATATTTATGTTCTTTGCATGTGCAGTAGATATTTTAACAACAACAAAAATATTGGTCTGCTACCTTTACGTTCTGTCAAAGTTTTCCTAAACGTTGCGAAATTTCCCCAGATCAAGATTTGATAACTGGTGAAGCCTAGCTTTTTTAACCGACTTCTTTATTACCCTGAAACTAAGAGAGCACATAGTACTCTAGATGAGACTTATTACCTTACAGAATAAATAAGTGAAGCGCTGAATTTTACTTATTATTGTGATTAATTAAGGACATCTAATATTGTCCCTGTTAAAATAGTTACATATCGACAAAATTGTGATAATTTACTAAAATGTTTCCGGGTCTAAATTAAAGTCCAAAACGGCTATTTTCCCCAGTCCCTACAAAATCATGGGAACGAATAAAGTTCTATGTGCCCCTATCCCGCACCTGCCAGCTTTTCACAGTGTGGTATAGACAACCGCAGAATCAATGGCGATAATTGTGCTCGCAACGAAAAGCAACCGAAACTCACGCTCCACTTCAACACACGTGCTTAATAAGCATTAAAATAATTGTGAGGCGGTTTTATATACAGTTAATTATTATAATAAGACCAAAATATGGGGCCCTTTGTGGCCACGTGCTACGCTCCACCGCTTTCCACTAATTTATGATGTCCTGTTAAATACTTCGCAGTACATTCCTCCCTATAATTTGGTAGTAAAGTTACACCAAAACGATACGCGAACAATAAATTGAAAGTTTGTAATTTTGTATATAAATTATATATCAATTAAAGTCGCATAAGTTTGCAATGTGCATATGAGATTACGATAGGCGGCGCCACTCGAGCTGCAGTGAACATACGCAATAGTCGTTTAATCATCATTTCGGTAATTTATCAGTCAGTCGCGACGTGTTTTATCCGATGCCGCAGATGATTTTAATTTGGTTTTAACGGCGTCAGTATTCAAATTTATATAATCAATCACCGGATTGTTATGAAAGTGTGCGATACGAGACGATTTCTCGGCCAAATTTGCATCATCGCTGCAACGAGGTTAACATTGTAGTAACGGTGTAAGTGCCTACTCGTACGTACCCCACACCCCACACCCCACACGGGCTTGCGAGCTTGCACATAAAACGGACATCGAACTACTATCAGCTGAGGTTTATTCCATCTCAGAGTCGTAAAATGTTTCAACTTGATACTATTTTTATTCTCGTTATTGGTATCATTTTACGTAAACAATATTTCCGACAAATGTTCTAGAAACTGCCTTCCTTAATGTATTCACTTTCAATTAAGTGTGAACTTTATTATCAATGGTTTATCGCCTCTGCATCGGCTGCTGATACTTCCAACAAAACAGGATTTTATTTACTATTTCGGTACATCCCGACGTCTGAATGCATACTAACCTTAGTTTTAAAATTGCAATTGGCTAATGCAATTTTTAGCATTTCAATTCAATAAAAATAATCAAAGATAATATTAATTACCTGAAATAAGATGTTAATAACTTCGTAACCTCTCACTTTGTAGACCTTAAGTAATATTCTGCAGTAATATTCGTGGCTAATGACCGAAAACTAGAAAGGTGCTGGTCGTATCTATCTCAGATGCAACATTTCACTCGGATCGTTATGAGATCAGTCACAACGTGTCCTTAATTATACATTTATGCAAATGGCCCGAAATATATATCACAAAACTTATTAATATTTGCGAATTTATTCACATCTGCGAAATAAAGTGATGTAACCGACGTGCATTTGTGTGTGGTAGTTATTAAATGATTCTCACGAATCCCACATAAAGCTGTGCCTATGCATTTAGAATAAATATTTTTTCATTTTCTTACGTAATTTCAGAAAGTGTTACCGTTGTCAAATTGACCTAGTAGAAATCATAAAATATTATGATAATGAAATATGACAAATGGAAGAGACAATTTTATTTATCATCATTTTTGACATAATATGCTAAACTAAAAACAAACTAAAATATAGCATCAAAAAATTCATCCTCAACGCAAAAAATGGAAAAGATTTAAATGGCTATCGTATTGGGGTCAGTATTTGTATCATTTAGCCGTTTGTGGTTTAGGTATCTGTTGCGATCACGGTTGCGATGAAGTAAGTACACAAGGATAAGGAAAACAGTGCAGATTTTATATTAAAACGTTCACAAGCTTTTGACACAGATTAAGTAAGCTTTTAGTTGCTCTAACATCAATGTGTTTGTTGTAGTAACAATGACCCTTCTCTTTGATGTCGCGTGAACCACCGACGGCGCGTAATCAGTCGATTGTTCCAAATAGGCTTGCTAAAGTACTCACACCGTGTCGGATTGGTTAGCGACCGTTCAAATCTCACGGTTCTACTACATGCCTGAACTGACGTGCAGTACTATCTCTTTCTCTCGTTTAAATCCCTCCAAAGCTTATCTTCAAATATCGCTATTTGCAATAAGGTCACCCATTGTCACCTAGGCATATAATAAAATAGAATACTCTTCCCAGAGGCTCTTTCGAGGAATACAGTATGATGTTACGTTAAATTGACCGTAACCAACAGTACATATCTAGTCTATCTCTGTCTCGTATCTCCGTCGACAAGATTCTTATTAGTCTTAAGCTTGAGATTACTGACAAATGCTTGCATTAACTGGATCCACTAAAAGGACATTGTAAAAGGTGGCCTATGAATCAACACGTAACGAAACCTTTACCATAATTCCTAGTTTTTTTTTTATAATTTAAATTTTAGTATTACTTCAGAACGAACACTTCATAATAACGAAGTCATTTTAAAAATTAATTCATATAGGTCTTATTCTCCGGTGCCATTACTTTTTGAGCGCTTGAATAATGGGTAAGATTTTTAGTTACAAAAAAAACAACGCTGTGTGAAACGAGCAACATTGACACTGACAGTCGATGAATTGATAGATGTCACTTTGGCAATTTGGAGATAACACTTTTAGACTGAGATCCCACAGCTGCCGGACCTCTCTTATTTTCTCACTAACAAAATATGTGGAGTAGAATAGTGATAAATATGACATACGCATGATCTGTTGTCTTGGGCCGACGGCCAATTTTCTTTTTATTTGTGATGTATCTAAGGTATTTCAATTGTCAAGGAGGTAGTTTTGCATGCTCCCAAATCCTGTCAGACTTTAGCTTTCGTTATTTGCGCCAAGTAAATGAAGTTCCTATGCCTTGTGATGCATCTCACTCGTACTGTAAAACATACATAAAAATCAGTACCCAGACTTAAAAAAAGTTATTTAATGGCAAACCGTCGGTAAAGTTCTAAGTTGAGTAACACGATAACTCTGTCTGGACAAGTTCACTCGAATTTTTGAAGTGCTTTCTTCAAAAGACCATCTCCGTTCTCATATGATTTACATCAATGGCGGAGACACAACGCGGAGACATTGTAAACGGAATTGTTTTGACGTTACTTCTCAGGGCAGTCAGCTAGAAAAACTCATCTAGTTCAATTTGAAAAAAAGGATCGAGGTGTAAAATAGTTATTTTTAACCAATTTGCAAAATAGACATATTTAATCCTTACATACATTTACTTTTTACCTTGCATACATTTTTACGGTACAGGAGTTAAATTCTCCAATTAACTAAATAAAAACTACTAATATCAGTTACCTTTCATCCATTTATCACTTTTAATCCTTTTTTAAAATCAGATTTTAAATTATCTGATCTGTAAGTTTTATTCAGTGTGTTCTTATGTAAGCTTTGGAGGCTTGTATGGTTTTCAAATAGGATTCCAGTATTGACCTACTTAATTAAGGAATGTAGTTACCAAAGATACTTGCTGCAAACCGATTAATTTTACGTTTCTAATCACTAATGAAATGCCTCATTTAGGCATTGTCTATAAAGCAGTGTTATTCCCTCGCAAGCTGAGTTAATGATGATTGTGAGTCGTAATATTTTACAACATGTGGCAATGAACATATAATGTTCGAGCATGTCCATGTTGATGAAACTCTGCTGCATCTTGAAGGCCTGCATGCTTCTCTGTGCATACGTTTCAAATATTTATGGTTAAAAAAATAATTACGAGAAATCCAATGTAGCAGGTTTATGTCTATATTTTTAGTTCTGCGTTAGGAAATTGTTGATCATTATAGCCTAAACATGGATAGGTCAGTTATATATTTTTTTTAATTCAACATATTTCTGAAAGACTATGCATTAAAACTAAATCTTAATTTAATTAAATGAGTGCCCCTTATTTAAATACATAATATTTTTAATGAATAAACCCCCCTCCCCCTTTTGGGGGAAGCCTAAGTCCAGTAGTGGACGTCTTTCAGCTGATGATGATGATGACGATTTTAATGCTAATAAGTATATACAATAGAACAAAATACCTGTGCAAATTAGGTATTCTGTTATATAAACATTCTAGACACATAAATTATATGGATCGGTTTATGAGTTCTAGTTGGTTGACAAAAAAATGTTTTTTTATAATATTAAATACTTTTCCGGTTATTTTAACTGATTTTCGTAATTAAAAAGTTAAGACATCATAGTTCCCAATGTTCGAAAAGTTAATTGACCTCTACCAAATGGTTGTAATTATAATAACACATTTAGATTTAAATTGCAATCAATTTATAATGTTCCACATTTCGTAACATGCCTGCAGCTTGAGTGACAGCCTTCGCTGCAGATTGTTCTATTTCTGTCTATTCCGAGATAATACCTAGTACCTTCAAACATCAATATTGCATTAATATTTTCTCAGGAGGACTAGAATACGATCAATTTCTCCGAAACGAAACAGAGTTAACATTGACAGTTATCTCTATAAATGAGCTATTATTCGAGGCGACTAGTTTCGTTTTAAACTGCAGCTGATCTATTACATATTGTCCTACGCATCAGTCATTCGCAATCTTATCTGTGTATCGTGGGAGCGGACAATCCCGACGCAGAGCGCGCTCGCTGCGTTAGTGTGCGCCCGCGCGGAGACTGCGGCGCGGCGGAGCCCGGAGCCGCGGAGGTGACGCCATCCTCATACTATTGCCATATTTTATACCTTGCTTGATTACTACGTTAGCAGACAAGATTTAAGTATTACGCGATGAGTAATTTTCGTAATGAGCGCATCTGAACGCGAGACACGGATTCGTCTACCTAAACGCAGCGCCGCAGCTGCAAATCTTTTTATAGAAGGTGTTGAATATTTATCTGACTTATATTCGTGTAGTCATTAATGGAGCTTATTGTGTATTTATTTCTCGCCGATGCGACAGGCCCTCGGGCGAAGATATAAAAGATGGTGGTTATACAGTACACAAAGTGATAAACTGCTAGACCGTAGCTACGATAAGTACAGTAATCCATGATTACTCGCAATGGATGTTTAATTAGGAACAGGTGTAAAGCTTCTGTGCTATCGCGGCTACCGATGCATTTTAGTACTTTTTATCTATTAATGAAATCGTAAACCGACATTGGAAGAAAGGAAAGTAGCTCATAGAAAAGAACGGCATGAACTTTAGACGGACGGAACACATTTTCAACTG
Organism: Lacanobia oleracea; assembly: GCA_950371165.1. Lineage (NCBI taxonomy): Eukaryota > Metazoa > Arthropoda > Insecta > Lepidoptera > Noctuidae > Lacanobia > Lacanobia oleracea. The sequence continues at coordinate 11,193,411 of OX493393.1, forward strand.
TTTTGTTCTTTGTTACAAACACTGTTTGTTGTTTTTACATATTAAAAGCCACACATGTGTGGAGCGTGACGCGTGTACATTGAAAGTATCGCAGCAGAGAAGCTCCACCGTGCCGCCGCGGCCGGTAGCCAGACCGCGCCGCTCCGTGAGAACTCAATAATTGATTTTACTAATCTCATCTATCGACCGCCGCACTAATACGTGTCTAGACTGCGCATTACGTACCCGACCCAGTTGTTCTAAACACTAAGTAGGACCTTACCAATGAATAATGTGTACCTACTCTAAATAAGTCTAACTGTAGGTTTATTAAAAACATTTTCCTTGTGTCCAGAAAATAGGGATCGTAGCTAGCTCAGAAAAGCGACAATATTATGTTGGTACCTTCATTTATAGTTTCGACATGACAATAAATAAGTTAAGTATGTAGGTATATATACGTGATGTCTTATGCCCGGTTACTGAGATTTTTATCGGTCGTTTATCTGTCCGTTAACGCTATTTCTCATAAAGCCATTGGTTGGTTAGTGGTCAACAGACAGATAAACGACCGATAAAGTACCTCAGAAATCAGGCTTAAATTGTTGGCAATCATTAAATACCTGGGTACTAAAACCAAAGAGCAAATTACAATGTAAGAACTCACAAGCAAGTGAACATGTTAAATATTCTTCTAGCAAATAACTTTATTACTATCTACAAATTATGGATTATTTCGAGGCTAAACCAAAATGCACATTTTATTGTGAGCTATTAACAGAAGATGACCCAAACTCCAACTTACTATCGTTAAAAATGTCATAGTTGAAAAATCTAATCCATGTTTATTGAATTGTATATTACGTAATAGAAAAAAGAGATATCAATATAATTATGATTCACAGAAATAGTTATTAAACCCAATATAATAACTGATTAAAAGAAAAAAAAATTGAGGAGCTCGTGGCTAGATAATAACAGCTGCACGGGTCGATCTTTAAGGTTAAGCAACGCTTGCCAAGGTTGGTCTGTGGATGGGTGACCATCTTAACATAGCGAGTTTCCTCCGTGCCTCGGAAAGCACGTTAAGCTGTTGGTCCCAGCTGTCATTTGTAGATCTTTGGCAGTCGTTACGGATAGTCAGAAGCCAGTTAATCTGACTCCAGTCTTGCCATGAAGTACCGGATTACCCAGTTAATGGGTTGTGGAGGTCTGGTAGGCAGCCGCTCCGCGTAAAATACTGGTATTCAGCTAAATCCGGTTTGACTGGAAGCCGACCCCAATAAAGTTGGGAAAAGGCTAGGCAGTTGATAATAACTGATTAAAAGGCGAAGAGACTAGGTATATTATAAAAAAGAACCGATGGAGCCATTTAGGGTTGAAATATGAGGCCCATGGAGTCTAAGTGATCATCGAATCTTATGAGACAGCAGCAAACAGCGACACTGGACGTGCGCTATTCTTCGGTCAAAGAATCGGCATTGCCATTCAACGTGGCAACGTAAAGTGCGCAATACACTGGGATTTTGTTTTATCCCCAATAAATTCTTTTAATTTGTGTAAGTTTATGCATAATTATTATGTTCAGGTTGTATAATTACTTGTTAGACTAGTTACTTATTAGTATATTTTGTTGCATGTTGTTGGGTATAACAAAACATACACCGTAGGCTCTAAAGAAAGCTGAAATTAATATTTACCATAAAATATTATATCTACCTGGGGTGCTAAAAAGGCCACTATAGGACAATCATATTATGAATCACGCAACTATCTGTCAAATTTCATTTTCATCTTTATTGCTAACTAAATTAGATTCAAGGTTTATTGGGAAAATTTGACAGTGACGGGTAGCGTGATTTGCTTTCTGATTCTGCTAAAGTGGCCTTTTTACACCCGCTGGACCTATCATAATTCTTCAATGCTTCAGTGCGTACTACGCCGCAACACCGCTACGCGGCTACGCCGTAGCATTTCGTAGCAATACGCTTACTGAAATTAAAAATACAAAAAAAGTTCTTTATTTTTAATTTACCATAATCATGGTTTTATATTTAAGTTTATACGGTTTTAAGTTATATAATACCTAAATTAAAAAAGAAATATAAGTATAAAGTTTTTTAAATGTGTGTGAATTTTTGTTACCTAGTACCTGAAGTAAAATCACTTTATTATTATGTATTTAAATTTTATAGAAATTATAGGTAAGAATTATTTTTACTACCAGATAAAATTATACATTCTCATATATAGAAAAAGACAATAATTTCCAAGTACCCACTAAATCTCAACCCTGTTTGAAATTGCACAAGATAACGACAGGCAGTCGATGCCTGTCATATAAGTATTCGGATCAGTACGCTCGTCTGGCTGAACAGTCGCTCATAGCTGCGGAGTTAGTCACCTCCGAGTGCTCATTGAAGGATTATGGGTGCGCGGTGCGCAGTGTCCGCTCGGCGGTGCTCACTTGATTGGCTTTTTCTCACACAGCTCATAGATAAATGCTTCAGATAACTCGGCGACGATGACTAACGAGATACAATTGTTACAACATGAATCGTAATGTGTACTTAATTGAAGTCTATCTGTTGTTTTATTTAATTTTCTAACTACGTAATTATTGATATTATGCTTATTATGACGTAAAAACTATGCGGGGTGCATTGTTGTTAAATTGTATGCGGAAACGATCAACCGCAATGCTCACGGACTTCTAAAAAGCCGGGCTGACCGCAGGGACAGGACGCGGCGCGGCGACCTGACCTTGTTGCGTTAATGCACCCTAATTTCACCACAAGCCCGCCGTGAGTGTGCACCAAAAAACTGGCACGTCATTCTGTTTGCACGACTTGTCGATAAATTAATACTGTGCGAGTGCTCCCGCAGTCGGCGGTGGCGAGTAAGACACGCACGAGCCTCGCGCCGTCATCCTGTCGCGCGGCATGTCGTCGGCTGCCGACTGCGACTGCGACTGCCGAGCGACAGATGCAAAGCGGCAATCTTTCATGCTCTCGGCAAAAACTTGCTACCAAGAATTCACTTAACTCAGGCCATGTTATCTTCGATTAAATCAAAATGACGAACGGAACGAATCTCTCATATTTTCGTGAAAGTCGACAGTTTGGCAATGCTTGCAAAGACAGATTTGACCCGATTTATCTTCAGTATAGTGATGTTCCTCGTACTGCGGATGGGGAGCTGATTAGAAAACGATCGGATCTCGGGCCGAAGGGCAGATCAGCGATAAGCCGCCGACGTTGGCAGCGCATGCGTAATTAGAGATAAACAGAAAATAATTGGCCGCAATCACGCGCTATGAGCGAACGTGCCCGGGCGGCTCTAGCAGCTCCACCGGGCACCGGCGGCTCGACGTAAGCTGTGCCGGGACTCTGCAGCCGTTGGCGGTTGAATAATGATTTTCTCCAACCGGGCATTCAACATATAATACGTACCTACTGCAATTGATACACTTGGATATGGAAATAGAAAGATAATCGCACTATGATAATTAATGTGTAAATAAATTTAAAACTAACTTAACAAAAACTTTACCGTCACCAACACTACCGTCGTCGTGTTTTGTAAATTCTGTCTGAATCTCAAATAAAAAATTATTTATTTAAAGTATATGTTTTTCACATAATTATGTTATTTACTGGAAAAACTAAAAAAAATGCGAAAAAAAATGTTAGTTTTCTAGTCATTAAAAACATTTAAACTCAACTTATTTTTTAACCAATTTCTTGAAAAAGGAGGAGGTTCTATGTTCGGTTATATGTATGTTTTCTTTTTTGTTTTATGTACCGATTTCTCCGCCAATTGTGGACCGATTTTAAACATTATTACTCAAATATTTATTGGCACATACAATGTTTTTAATAAACTTCATCATCTCATGTTGCTGAGCTGATGATGGAAGGTATGAGTCAAGATCTGATGATGAGATCCCATGTAAAAGGGAATATGCATGAAAAACATATCTATACAGTTTATCTAAAATATACAAAAATATAGTACTGACAGTGAAAATTGAATCAAAATGATTTTAAACATTAACAAATATATCTGTCCGTCTCGCGATAACGCTGTTTTCTGTGGCAGCTGTATAGCAGGCGTCATAGACGATGACGAAAAAGTTTACATCGGACTTCTCTTTCTAATTGTAATCTTTGAAGTTTTATAACTTCATCGCTGATAATGGTATTTAAAAAATAATTTCATTATTGTTTACTAGAGCTAATAAGTAATTCATTTTGCAAAGAAAAAAATCGCATGCATATTCCCTAATCGATTTGGATGATTCTTTTGTTTGGAAGAATATTTTCCCAGACTGGTCCCATTTCAATTTGGTGAAGATCTGATGAAGAACTTCGGAGGTAGGCAACGGAACTTTTCAATAAATGATAGCAAATGGTGCGGGATTTCTTATATCGCATATCTGTTGATTTTTTACACCAGTTCATAACATAACATCACGCCGGCTGTGTTTGTGTGAAAAATAAAAAACTGTTTTTTCGTTTTTTGACACTGACTTCCGAAATTAAGGTTATTTTATACTTTGTAGTGTTTTGTTTTTGGAGTCGGTTGTATATTTTTTGTAAAAAAGTTTTTTATTTTCGGCTCCGTCGGCTTCTGGGTCCGAAATTACCATACGTCTCTGTTTGATTCATGAAAAAAAATATTTTATCAATTTTAGATAGGTACCCTCTATCTCCTAAAGTATTGATCCTACAGTTAAATGCCAGTGACATAATGTGTAGAAAATTAAATGTAGTTAATTAATGTAGAAGTGATCAAGGAGATATTTTATGAAAAACTGAAATAAACAGCAAATCCATTACAAATAAAAAAGGCATCTATTTGAGATTTTATGGCAAACTGCCGTTTTCAAATTTTACCCAAACGAGAAAAATATGGGTGTCAAACCAATATTGTAACAAATTCTGATCACATGAAAACTACGCAGTAAACCAATATTTTCAACTAGGAATATTGTCTCCGTGTAATTTGTGTCCAACATTTCAGTTGTCGGAAATGTACAATTATTCTTATTTTATAGAGCGATGGTGACAGCTTTTTATCTCTGACTAATTAAAATTTGGACATTTTGATTCAAGTTTAATTAAAACATTGGCACGGAAGTATTGCGCAGCGAATATACGAATGATAGACATCTTAATTTGTTTTGCAAAGTAAGACATAAAAATAAACACGCGCACACCAAACTTTAATTCGATGTGAGATCTATACTTTAACTACATAATGGTGAACAATTAGGGCAGGATGCAACGAGCACCAGTCCGTGTTTATATCTTTGCAGATTAGAGTGTATCATTATGATTACATGTCGTTATCTTGAGTGCGGTACGTGAGGTGAGGCGCAGTGTCGGCTCTCACCTCGCCGGGGACGCAGACTCACATTAACGACTCGAAATCGATGTTTGTACACGTCCGACCTCTTCCAATAATAGGAGCTGATCGATCTGAGGAGCGGTAAATTGCCAACTGCAGACACACTTGGGAAATAACAAAGCAGCTGTATATCATTCTATACTCACTATTAACACGCGTACAAGTACAACAAACACTGTAATTGTCAGTTTGTCAATGCAAATTACCACTCCGGGCTGTCTGTTTTTATTCCATGTACTTGTCGCCAGATATGTACTTCGGTTATTTATTAACACATTTGCAATCAAACGACTCCCAAAGTCGATGAATCTTCATTAGAAAATGAACAAGCAGCACGCACGAAATGTATGGATGCTCAATGTTTGGCGAGCAGTAAATTTTGTTCAATAGACGTAGTAATGAATCAATCTGGCTGACGAAGGTTTTCCACAAACATGTCCAAGCACTCAATCGGCGCCTCGAGGCGGTGAGCCCCTTAATTGACATGTGTCAGAATGTGTGCGGCTGACCCACGGGTCATGCGTGAACATAGTTTGTAGCATTCCGCCGTTACTTTCGCCAACACTGCGCCTCTTAGTAGACGATCTCGTTTGGTGTACTGAGCCGGCCCACTAACCCCGCAACAAGTCCCTTATTTATTGTCAATTACATCAAAACAGAGAGCTAGACACTCATTTTGTTTACATCTCCTTTAAAATTTTCCACTGCAATCGTTTATAACACGGTATCTCCACTTCAACTGATGAATAAGATGCTAACGCTATATTCTTGAATGAATTCAGCAAGTGTACGAGCTTTTTACGACGTTATTAAGTGTAGGTTACTAAGAAAATTCATACGTACATAAAGGATACACTTACTAAAATACCGTTATTTCAGTAATAGCGTAATGTAGGGTACCTACTCTTAAAGTTCGCGTGGGGAATATACTACAGGTGTATCTTACAAGCAGCTAAGCGTACAAAGTTGCTTAATACTGTAATACTAGGTGCTTAATATTGTCTGATACAGGTAGGTATAGGTATTTTAGAAATGTCGATATAAATAGTGCCTAATCGTGATTTTGTAGAGAGGTTAGTACCGTAGCACCTCGCGAGCGTCGCCCCGCTCCTCCGCGCCCCCACATTCCTCTCGAGTCCTGAACCGCGCTGAACTTTGCTCTTATTGTCAATTCGTGCTCACCGGTGCGTCGCGCTCCTAAACATTATACCCATTTAAGAAGTCTCCGAGAGATAAACGTCTTTGTTCGAAGGGTGATTGTCGCCGGGACGAAGCTTTCGAGAAATATGAGACACGGGAACAATGCTATCCGGCTTGTTGGATCATATTGTTTTGTCTAGTCTCCTGTAAATCGACAGATTCTTGGGTCGCGTAAACACAAACAAATAAATGATTCCGAAGTGTATACCTTATTACGAAATAAATAATGTTAACTGTCACTTGAGATTTCAGATAGTATATTTCCCGTGCTTGAATTTTCTGCGGTGTAGTACAACTTGCGCAGTAATAAGTGATTTTAGTAAAAGTGCGGCGCCAATCATCATGGATCAATGGTTGCCAGCGCGAACCGATTACGGGGCGGCGTTTCTCAGAATTTTTATATCATCATGCGCTCGTATGTTACCGACACGTAGTACCCACATACATACTACATTACTTTAATTTCGGCCTACAGATTGATGTAAATTAACTTTGCCGGATCTTATTACCTGTACCAACATCACATCATTTGACGATTTCAATTTAATTAGCTCGTATCCGTGACTTCACTTGCGGTTTGCCCTTTGGGGTTAAATTAAAATGTTCTCCGCTATCTAAGTATAATATGATGCACTACATACATATTCAATCCGGTTAGCGAGGTCTAAGGATTGTATTAGTGAAAGGCTCATTAAAATCTGTAACCAACAATGAGCTCTTTTATGATTTGAATGATTTACAGCGGGTCTAAAAAGGCCACTTTAGCAGAATCAGAAAACACATCACGCTATCCGTCACTGTAAATTTTTCCCAATCAACCTTGAATTTAATGCGTTAGGAATAAAGATGAAAATGAATTGTGACAGATTGTTGTGTGGTTAATATTATGATTGAATATGATTCTGCTAATGTGGCATTTTTAGACCCGCAGTTTAACCAAGTTATGACGTTGAACAACTAAGCACTTTTTAAAATTTGAATTCCCCAATATCTTTTCTTATGTGGTAATTTTCACTTTTCCTGCGAACCTTAGCATTCTTTTTCTATAAAAAAAAATGTTACAAACGAAAAGCACAAACAATGTTATTGCCTGTTGTCACTTAGGTAGGTAAATATAAAATCAAGTTTCCCAAAATAAAATAGTTAGATAGTAGTGGCGGTAGTAGAGGTAGTTGGATGAATTTCTTTTGGCAAAAAATCCATTAGGTATCTACGTTACGTAATATGAGAGTTCAATAAATTATCCGGGAAATTGTGCGTTATTTACTATAATTATAATATTTACTGGTTGCAAGAGTCGTATCGCCTACCTACAGTGCAGATACTAAAATAATAATCGCTCATCTTGCGAAATGTTGCCAGATTTCACGCCTTATGTTCATGTTTAATTGCAGGAATACTGCAGAACATAAAGTTATGAAAATTCATTTCTGCAATAAGAACTTGTATAACGACTAAGACACCAGAAGCGTCTGCATCGGTACTTAGGTGACTGTAAAGTTTTATTGTTTGTGTGCTTTGTCTCGACTGAAAGGGTTATGAAAACGAAATTATTCAGCGCTTTGAGGCATTTACGACTGAGAGAGCGAACATAACGATATTATGTTAATGTGCCTTTTCGAACTAAACTTTAGTTCGTATTAGTTTTACAAAACTAAAATTACACCTTGAATATAATGGTGAGTATTATGAGTCTGGCAACATATTGCTGTAACGATAATAGGTACGGTACAAATTCAATTCATACTAGCTCGAGGCAGACGATACGTTGACGCAACTCAAAACAATGGGGTTTCGGTTCAGCGACCTTTTGGGATCTGTGACATCGCCGCGAAAATATGGGCACAGCACAGCACAGCACAGCTGAACGTTGCGTAGTCGGCGCGGCGCGGGCGCAGCGCAGCGCCGCGCGCGCATGACGCGGCCGCGCGCCGCTCGTGCCACGCTACGCCCCTTCAGATTAATGGGCAATAGTGTTGAATTTCTAATGAGAGTAACAACTTGTGAAATTGAAATGACGTTATAATATTAGTCATCGACAATAGCTAAGCTTATAACTTACAATTTTACCGTTGTACCTACATTCCTACTACTTGTTAGATAGCTACTCTCACCTCATCAAAAAGCTAAAATGAGCATGTTTTAAATTATAAGTCTCATAAAGACTGTAAGATACTGTAAGATACTGTAAGCATCCATCATAAATCCTTAGGTATTTAACAGGGTTTATATTCATAAGGTTTGTCTAAATACATTTAAATGTACATCAGTACGGCGAGGTCTCACCTTTGTACGTTTTCAGAGGTCATCTTTGCATTATAGTAACGCGTTGCAATTTATCATTTCATTTTACATCAATAGTTCATTACAGATTTCGTGTTCTGCATGTATTCGGGCACAGACAGTGCGGAGTTAAGTAGGTTTTAGTTTTACGAGTAGTGCGTCGTGGGCCCGGCGCGCGGCCCCTCGGCGCGCAGGTAATGCAGGCTCCAGGCCTCAATAAGAGTAATGCGGCCTCTTTACCACTCCGTACAGAGACGTCTTATTTAGAGCCAAACGCGGCACAAACGCGGCTCAAATTGAAGCCTTTCAGCGCAATTACGTCCGCGAGCAACGGCGCGTTTAGCAGCCGACTATCAAATCAAGTATGGACTTCCTTTCGCACAAACCTGTAAGTTACTCACATTAACATAGCACCTACAAGTGCTTGATGGCGTCCAATGTACCGCTTACACAAATCATAGCCTTATTATGTAAAAGAGGACCGATTGTTTTGTCTCTTCCGCGGTAGATAACATTCTGGCTTACTTTTAGGGTTTCTTATGTCAATCTACCGTAGGTACTTAATAGGTATTGGTTTTTATAGGATTAACCAATTAATCATTAATTCAGTATATTTAAGCACCTATAGCAAACCTAAAAAAGGACTGAAATAAACACTCGTCATTTTAAGATTTTCTCGATTTACTTGATCTTGACAACCAGATTAGTAATGCGGAAGTTATGTACCTACTTATGAGAAGCAGTCTGTAAGTACTCTCAGAAAAGGGAAATTTACTGGTCCAAGTCACTTTTAGACTAATTAAATATTGTAACGTCTATCAATGCTATAGAAAAAGTGCACACAGCATTTTTTTAAAGCAGACAATAGTCGTTACTCCTGATAGAATTACACTTTTTCTAGGCTCTCTAGTTGCGGCTGAGCTTCTCGACTGTATCATAGCTATACTGACCCTTTTGTTGACCTCAGTTATGACACTTTTTCATCTTCAGTAGCTCCAACCTTCTCGATCTAATCCAACCTCAAATACTTTTACAAATGAAATTACAGCCAAATACCGAAACTTAAATGGGTTCTCCTAATCTCTAGTCAGAATTGAATTAACGGTCTAAATTACGTGCCGCGGGGATGTTATCTAAACGTTTCACAATAGTATTGTTCGCAGAGGTTGGCACACAATGGAACACCAAGAGCGAACCTGTCGAGAGAAGTAGGGCGCGGAGCGTCGCCGCGACGGTGGTGAAATGCGTGGTGGGCGGCGCCGCGCACGCCGCCCCGCCCTGCCCTTTCACCGCCGCCCGCCCGCGGCGCCCCGCCTCGCCAACCTTCCGTCCTACCCTCATCCAGCACACAGTGTTTCACAACCACATCACGCTGTTCCCAGAACAGCCTCGCCTCGGGCCTTGCCCCATCGCGCTCATAATGAAAACGACGCTTACAAAACCACTGATCGCTAACTCCATACCTTTCAATTTCAACCCCAGCTAAACTTTAAGCTGCATTAGCGACTTATGTTTCATGATTACCTGCAAATCGATGTAATTATATTGAATGGCATCGTATTTGTCTGTAATTATATAGTAAGATGGAATTTATCAATATAATCAGCGACGAGTCGCATGATGGCATCACTTACATAATTAGATGAGAATGAGCGTTTAATTAAATGTTATATGGATCGTAAAATAACTAATTTACCAAATGTTTAGTATGTATTACAAATGGTAAATTCATTCATTCTAAAATCTAATTTTCAGACTATTCCAAGGCTAAATAAGATCTTCGAATCTAGATATTAGTAATTATCTAGATCTTAAATTGTATCTACCTGCCCATAAAACATTTACATAATAACGCAATTTAAATGATTGTATAAATATGTAATTTTAGATTAACAATTTTTTTTTTTATCAAAATGTAGCTATACTAGCTTTGTCCTCGATTTCGTACGCGCATAATCCGTTTTTATTTGAATTTTCTGGAAATTCTCTTTTAGTGCTCCCCTAGACTCCTCAAGAAACCTATTATATGCCAAAGGATATTGCTATGCGTCCATACCTATGTCGTTCCCCTAAAAACCAACAGAGACTTTCTGTGTTCAAAATAAAGTATAAATTCGATTGAAACTAAATTAAAATCACGGACACTTTTGAGAATTTAAAAAAATCCAAAATTCTTTCGGATTTTGAGGTCATAATTATGCGAATAGAAACATACCAAATGGACTAAGATCCCAGAGCTGCCAGACCTATCTTATTGTCTCACCAACAAAATGTCTGATATAGTGTTGGTATGTTCTTTTAACATACGCAGTTTTATGTGTGTTTTTATGTACGTGTACTCGTACTCGAGTGAGTTGCATCACAAAGCTTTAATTTGGGCATACTTCATTTACTAGGTGAAAATAACGAAAACTAAAGTCTGACAGGATTTGGGAGGATGCAAAACTACCTCCTTGACTATTGAAATACCTTTGATACATCACAGCAAAGATAAGAAAATTGACCGTCGTCCCAAGCTAAAGTACATACTACAACTATTCTACTCCACATATTTTGCTAGTGAGAAAATAAGAGAGGTCTGGCAGCTGTGGGATCTCGGTCTAAAAGTGTTATCTGCAAATTGCCAAAGTGCCACCTATCAATTCATCAACTGTCAGTTTCTATGTTGCTCGTTTGAAATGTTTCATTATTACGTAATTAAATAAATAACACAGCGCTTTCAATCGCTTTATTCTTTTTTGTAACTAAAACTCTAACTCAATAATGGCGCCGGGGAATAAGACCGAAGTGAGTTATTTTAAAATGTTTTCGTAGGTAATTATAATTATTATAAGGATAATTATTTAAAAAAAAAACCAGGAATTATGGTAAATGTTTCATACGTAATAATATATTTCTGGTATAATAATACTTAGTACCTAATTAAAACATCCATATTACCTCCTGTGCTCCGTCCAATCCATTTACTTAATTACGAAACAACTGCTATCTTTGAACTACATTTGCATTATTTAATCCCCCAAACATCAACAATGTGTCCTCAGCGCCGCGCGTCGTTTGGTCCCACTGTTCCCAGCGCTCAGTGTATGTGCTGTACGCTTATGGCGGACAATAACTACATTAAGTATCTGCATCGTGTTTATTGTCCCTCAATGCTTAAACCCAACAACAGATGAAAGGTTAAAAAGCTCAAATAAGCGTGCATTAGGAAAGAGGTGGCCTGCCGGGTCGCGGTTAGAATGCAAACTGCCGCCCATACATTAAATCTGCTGCATTGGAATTGCAAAGTCGTGATTTGTCAAAGCATAATCTAAGGAACCGCAATATTCGCACATCGTAATTATTATCAGTGGTAAAATGGCAGCCGAATCTTTTGTTGTATCTTATGTTTATCAGGATACTAAACTAACAATGTAGAAAAACATAGGAGATATAATAAATAATGGGCTAGTAGATTAGTGTAGCGACACTTCATTAACGCACGTTGCCGACGCGTTGCTGCGCGCGTGTTCTGCGCAGACGCAGCCCCCTATCGATATCATTAAATTATATTCCCGAGCGTGTGCGATGTAACCGTTACGACGACCAGCTCCGATAAAGCTTTGATTTATAACGTCGAATATTTAATGACAACAGACAATTGAAACTTATTTATAAGGCGGACCGTTTAACTCCGCATGTTACAAATAAATTTTACAGTTAGCATCACGTTTACCATATTGTTGGCTGTTTACAATAAGACTGTCGTCTAGGGCTCTTTTGTATTCCACGAGAGGATCTTTATTGGGGAATAAGGTGTAGGATGCTCGGCATAAGCAAAATAGTGTGGCCATATATGACCATATACGCTTGCAGGGCGAATAATTCAACGAGAAAATTCATGCAATTGTACTTGTTAACCGAGTTCGAGAACGAAGCCAATGGAGGCAGTTCTCAAGATGACACCTGCATACTAACAGTTTATTGTTATAGGTTCATGCATAATTTCGATGAAAACGTATCGATTTGTATTATCTTGAGCCCAAAACGGGAAGATATGAATGTTTATAGACAGTGCTGGGTACCATACGTTTTCGATTAGTTTATTCAGATAACATAAAAGGCATTTATGTTTTAGTCTCTTAGCCTCATCTTAATCATCGTCAATAACGGTAGCGATGTTTCACCCACAGCTGACTCTGACCTGATTATCTTTCCTTTTGGGCTACCCTGGCCCGTGCGAATCTCAACCGAGTCTTAACCGCTCCTGGATCTGGCTCCTGGTACTCTTCCGTTTTCGCCTTTCGATAACCATTCAGTGAGAGCTCTACCTGCCATCATCACATCTTAGCATATCTGTTCAGAGCCATTTCTTATTGTTTAATTGGTTCATTATTATCATCTCCAAGATTTTATTCAAAGTAGAGTTCTGGTTTGACGCTCTGTGTCTTCTGCTCCGAGATCCGATGACAACATTGGATCTATTGGACCTTGAGTTGTATTTACATTGTTAAGTTGTGCCAGACTAGGTACACACCTATTCAAACTGCTCCCAATACGAAGCATCAGGGGTAAAACACAGTAAAAAACCCAATTGTTTTTCACCCCGCAACAATTACCTGACCGTTAACATTGTTAGAGAGAACCCCTTCAAATGTTACTCTAGTCGTTATTTGAACCTGTTATTGACTAACAGGTTTTTTGCTTTTATATTTTGCAGACAGACAGGGGCAACATCATAATATAACGACATCAAGGAGGTTGGCGTCGTCGTGCAATTTTAACCATTTCGAGCATATTTTTTATTTAACAAAATAAAAATATAACAACGATCTGCTTAACTAGAACCTGAATAAATGTAGATTTACTTTTTGAAGTATTTGTGTTTACCTTACTCAGTCCTTGAATAGGGACGGTGCATTGGCAAATGTAGACTCTTGGGACAATTACTTTATTTATTTATTTATATATACTTTATTGTACACCAAATTAAAACATATGAAGGAAACTTTAAACTAAAACAAATACAATTGGCGGCCTTATCGCATTCCGCGATAAGGACAAGAAATGGGGTTGCACTTGCATAGTAGGTAGTGTATTAACTTTTTGTAAGTTTACTTTTTAGCAGCAAAAATAACATTTAATACTTTTTTTGTAACGATTAAAAATTATCTGTGTTAAAAACGTGTTCTGCTTTACTGATTTCATAGACTGATAGGTAGAAATGTTTGCACGTAAGCCCAATCATAGATTCATTAAAGTATTAATAGGTTAATAGTTTGGTATTTAACTTGCACGTAATTATACGTTTAGTTAACTGTATTAGACGGCTAAACTAATTCAACAACACGTCGCATAAAACGATTACACTAGTCATTGGAAGCGTGAGAGCGAACTACCCTCGACGGACCGTTCTAATCGACAACGAGCACGAAGCACGACCGGCAGTATCGCACCGAGCGCCGGGGCCCGAGAGCTGGGCCCGCGTGCCGCCGCGCCGCCTGCCCGGCTCGGCCGCGACGATGCCCAACACCGCGATTTATTGGCCGGACCGACCATCGCGCTCCTTCAATTATTAAGCATTTAATTATAGTCAGTACCACCAAGATAAATCGCGAGATTCTAACTCCTAACGACGCAGCGGGTTGCCCAATGGCCGATATTTCGCGCTCGCGGCTTCTACGAGCTAATAATTGAATTTCCCCCCGAGAACAATTGCTCGATTACAGCACAGGGCCGACACGGATCGACGCCTAATGAATCTCCCCGGTGTCTAGTTATTTACCGAGATAAACTCTGTGTTTACTGGGTACATGCGCATGATTGCACGAGCTGCCAATAAATTAGATTTATCAGCTACCTACGTACCTAGATTATTTCTTTGAAATAGATTTTAAGATATAATTTGTGTCAAAGATGACTAATTATTTCGTTGTAATTGTAAAATGATATAGCACATTAGTAATTAATTTATTTATTTGGGCATCCAAACATAATAAACATGTTGTGAACCGGTATTTGCCGTTGCATCATACACTAGCTATTATTTCGTCACTAATTTATCCAAACACAAAATATAGGTAACGGCTGGTACACATTTGCGATTTTCGTAGCAAACCATAATAATTTCAGTGCTTGCTAACCTGACTCCTCACAATAGCACCACGTACAACCATTAAATATAATAATCTGTTTCGAAACTCGGAGCAAACCAATATCGGGTATTGACCGACGCACGCGCCGCCCGCCGCTCCGCTTCCAATCAATGGGATGCAAGCCCCATTTCAATTTCACGATTTCAATATATTCTAATGAAATGTCAGCACTTAGTGAAATCAGAATTGTGTAAGGTGAGCCGAGTTCTCGTCCTGCCCTCCAAAATTAATCTGTTTACGAAATAATCAAAACAATGGGAATGGTTGCTCTAGCACTTGCAATTGTACCTACCTATTTGGCAATACATAAATGGGCGTTTGATATCTATGAATTAGAGAAGTCAAAACGAGCCAAAACTTGCATTAAGCTCGATGACCTGAGAGTCCATAGTTGTACTGTCGATCATTCAGCTAATGCTCTTAGATTTGCCGAGATCGTCGTAGAACTTAATTGAAATGAAACTCCGTTTAAGGGCCTGAAGCCATTACATACAAGTAAAATGAAACCGTCATCGTTCGAGTCGGTGGCTTAGAAGACGGCGGCTCTAGTGGCTGGATGTTCAATATCTATTAGCGGTAATATCTTAGCGGAGAGATGGCTCTGGCCCAGATCTGGAGCCGGTCGGACCAGTTCTCCGAGCATCCTTGCGTAACAGCGCCGAGCGCGGGCCGCCGCGCCGCCGCTTGCAAAAATGCATTACAAAGCTCCCAAATAGCACACGCCCCTTAAAAGCTTTTCAAGATTCGCGCGTAGCTGTAACAGATTACTGCGTGACGGAGCTGCGAGCCGCGCCGAGCACCGCTCACGTTAACCTCATGATCGTTGCGCAATATGCACCGATTTTCGACGAGGAAAGCGCATAAACTGGAGTTTATTGCAGCAACGTCAAATAATAAATCAACAAATTATAATTACGCATGTCTACCACGCCCTAGAATGACATACAATTTTGTTTCGGAAATTATACAGCAACATATTATTTATTGTGCTTCTTTCAATATTTTTGCATAACCACATCGTTTAGGTAGAAGTCGACCTCCAAAATTGAATTTTAAAAAGATATGCAGTAGATGAGTCCGTGTTAGATATAGCTTATATTACGATTGCTCAGGTTCATTTTCTAAAATGTTTGGAAATTATACGACACGAATTCATATGCATATACACCGATTTAATAGCTATTAATTATTACTTATAAAAGCCATTAAGATTACTAGAGCAAAGCATAACGTCCGTGTCATTATATAAAATCGTAAGAGCGCTATATCAGTTATTAGGCAGATAAATAATAGCACTGATATTAAGATTTGATCTCTATACGTATAAGAGTAAGATTCACAATAGCGACCACAGTCAGCAGAAGCTTTACTTATCGAGCGCTAAGTTCCCATGCTACTTACACGCCGCACAAGACTACAACACTGGAACATGATCTTCGTGATAATTTATTATAGAGACTAAAGAAAGCGTGCGCGCAGCCTGCCCCTATTAAGTGATCCATACATCAAGCACGCCTCTGTTGCATCCGATTACCCGCCGAGATTAACGGTAGTATCGCCTAATGTCTAACCGCAGCCCTGCACTAAACTACCTGAAATAAACGATATGCTTGTACAGTCGAGCCACGCTTATCTACAGTTCCTAACACGAATAGCAAAACATGTAAGTTGAGAGTAAAACAAATTATCAAAATCAAGATAATGTTCCGTCTATCACAAAATTTTAATAACATTTTTGGTACTTCAGTAATTTAAACACATTACAGGTATACAATTTACTTGCTGGCTGATTGCTGATTGTATAGCCTCGCAGCGCGGGCGCAGGCATGGCTGCCCTCACTAAAATGTTAATAAAATTACCGTCGAATGCAACGGACATTATACTTAATGCGCCCAGTTAGAGTTGGTAAAGCCAGAGTTTTGTCTAATGCATTCGTGTTTCGTTTAATTTATAACTAGCTGATATTAAGACATCCGACTCTTCATTACCTTTGGCGACACCTGTTTATAAACGGCCGAGTGATGTGCAGGGTTGTCACTGATCAAACTAGTACTTCCTTGAAACATTGTCAGACTGAATTAACTAGTTTTATTGCGGCATGAACAACATAAAACACTGGCTAAACGAGTATTGCATATACGAATCAGCTATTTATGTAAATAAAGTATGTTTTGGCTCAATAAGAGAGGCAGGCTGTAGGGTCAGCAGAGCGACTCGTGACCGGGACCGCGCGGCCGCCGCGCCGCCGACGTATCGTCACGACCGCCCTCGCCTCGTCGCCTCCAAATAACATGATATTACTCACTAACTGGCCATTTCACGCCACGTTTGCTGCAACTATCTCTATGAAAATATTGTTTGTATCCAATATGTCCTTACAAATCCTATAATTCAAGCGCATTGCACTTACTATTAATAAAAGATAAACATCTACGAAACATTTCCACAAATCGCATCATAAGTTCTTGAAATAGTTAAGTCAGGTAGAGCAATTAAATACTAGGCAGTTGAGACTTTTAGTTATGAATCCTATTACCTCATGATCGTGAATCACACACATTATGTTTCAACGCGTCATGTCATCGCAAGGAAGATGTTAAGATGAGATAGACGGACATGATAGTCCACAGTGTCCACGCACTCCTTGTAGGTACGCATTACAAGCAGCTTATGCATATGCGATAATGCGTTTCCCTGACCAAATAACCTCGAGTATTCGTTTCCTCCTTGCCGCACTCCACCGGTTACCATAGAATTAACACAATTTTTGGAATTATTTTAATAAGAAAGATAAGCGAACTTTTGAAATTAAATAAAACGTGTATAATTTAGATTTTTAAATTATTTATCCATTAGTGTAATCCTTAAATGATTAGAGCGTCGCCTTTGGCAACAGATGCAACAATCAATAATATGAGACATTTTTTTTAAATTCGATTTTAAATGTGGTGTGTGGTTTTTAATGTTTTGTGTGTTTATTGTATTTCATAACTTAAAAAAAAATTAACGTGAAATGTGATGATAAGATATCGAACATTAATAATGTGCTTTCAGATGTAGTTTATTTCTCTTATCTGATGAGTTAATAGTCTCTGAAAAACACTACAAAGTAAAAAATAACTTTAATTTCGGATGTCAGTGTGTTTGGTTTTTTCGTTTTTGAATACCGACTTCCGAAATTAAAGTTATTTTTTACTTTGTAGTGTTTTGTTTTTGGAAGTCGGTTTTATTTTTTTGTTAAAAAGTTTTTTATAGAAACCACAAATACAGCATGCGTGATGTTATGTTATGAACTGGTGTAAACAATCAATAGACATGCGATTTCAGAAATCCCGATCCATTTGCTATCATTTATTGAAGAGTTCCGTTGCCCACCTCCAAAGTTCTTCATCAGATCTTCACCTTGAAGATCTGATGAAGAACAATTTAAATGGGACCAGTCCGAGAAAAAATGCTTCCAAACAAAAAACGAATCATCCAAATCGGTTAACAATTGGCGAAAATATCGCTGAACAAACACTTTTCATGGGATCCCATCATCAGATCCTGACTCATACCTTCCATCATCAGCTCAGCAACATGAGATGATGATTACCAGGCACAAATATCTGAATTGCATCAGAAAGTTTATGAAAAACAGTGTATGTGCTTATAAAAATTGAGGGTTTCCGTAGATTTTCATGGGATTCCATCATCAGAATCTAACATGGTGACAATGGGACCACTTCAGGAGTATAGGCTTTCGAATGAAAAAGAAATTTTAAAATCGGTCCAGAATTGGCGGAGAAATCGGTGAACATAGAAGGTCCTTTTTTTTGAAGAAGTCGGTTAAAAAACGGACTGTCCCAAGGTTTTGGTCAGGGTAGCGCCATAAGTTTGGAAATATGTTAAAAACTCTCGACAGAATCAGTAAAGCTCAAATATCTTTGATCCAGGGAAATGTCTGAAAAAAATGCACTGAATTGCAAAATTTAGACAAACTTCGGTCAATCGATAAAATAATGATATTAAACAGTGACTTTGCCTCTCACAGACACGTCGTTGTTAATTTGTAAAGACAGCAAATCTGCAGAACACCCAGACTAACATCTTCATCATGTTCAATTTATGTTTAAATAATATACATATATATTTTGTTTATGAATATACATACTTCCAAGTTGTTACAACAACTTTACACTTAAATTACGGATTAAAATATTTCACCACTGGTAGGTACAAACTTACAAACTGATGTGCGAAAGTGCGCACGGGCATCGATCGATCATGCTTTGAATCGGCCGATGTCACAAACACGCAATAAGTTTTATATATTCGAGATATTGAAGCTTTGAGAAGCGTATCTACCTACTGGGAAATGTTCGCTGCCTCGTTCTTTACCCTTATCGAACCGTACTTTGCTCATGTAGAATGTTTCTGGAGCCATGCTTCTTATTAACCAACTTAAAACTGTATTTACCTACTCATCTGTGTTCCTAGCCAGCCAGAAAATCTTACATCAGTCATACCCAGGGGCATCGTTACTCGGGTACTGGGTTGTGGTGATCAGATGGGCAGACGCTCCATTATAAAACCAGGTATTCGGCTGCATGTTGTTAGACTGGAAGCGGACACCATGAGATGGAAAAAGGTTAGACTGATTCTAACTCAAAATCATGTAACATGACCATGATTGAGAACAGTAAATTGATTTTAAACAATCAATCCCCTGGTTTTTTACTTGTTTGTTGTAAGCTCTCCTGATACTTTTACGTCACTTTAACATATAATATTTATTTTTAAATCTAGAGGAA
The DNA here is from genome assembly GCA_950371165.1 of Lacanobia oleracea. Taxonomy (NCBI): domain Eukaryota; kingdom Metazoa; phylum Arthropoda; class Insecta; order Lepidoptera; family Noctuidae; genus Lacanobia; species Lacanobia oleracea. The sequence goes on from OX493393.1 coordinate 11,213,213, forward strand.
CAAAATTACATTTCAGCACGTATAACATTAAATTCACGCGAGCCTATAGGTAGTTTCAAGTTTACGAGTACCTGCAGCGATGTAATCAATGTGAAATTCTTAATTCGCATTTTTTCGTCTGTCCCGGAACATTTATCGATAAATTGACCCGAATGCACATAAATAAAGTTAATGAGGCAAAATCATGGCGTACAGCATATCAACCTACATAACTAGTTGTTATTTGAGACATCGTATATTTTAATTAAGCAAGAAGTAAATATTACCCCAGATGCATTGGCAGAGCAAAATACCCGAAAATCTTGATATTTTAAATGTTAGTAGTGTAGGCTTACTACATCGGGTGTGAACCTTTTGAACTGTTGCGACACCTGTCTGTACTTACGCATACCTTTAACAGAATGATATGCTCCTGCGCAATGATCAAAGCCAAAATTCAATTATACGTTCAAAACGAATACGGTACAATGACAAACCAAAATAAAATGCGCCGAGTATTGCGGATCCAATTAGAATCCATTTTGTTGTGATTAAAGATAGCTCAGTGTCCATTGTTTTGTGACAATGGCGGCGCGGCGTGAAGGAAGCCCGACGACCATCGCTCACCGCCTGTCAGGTGGTAATGGCCGGACCCTTGGCACGTTTACTGAAGCCACTCCATCATCGATACTCATTTTTATTAAATGTTCCCCGATAGCCGCGACGGGCCACCATTGGGACACTTTGTTAACTCTAAAACACGCGCTTCTGTATTAGCTTTTTCTCTGTCACTAACATCGATTGTGTTAAACGAGCTTCGGGTGTGATCAATCAGTTACGGTACACCGATAGTAATAGAAAAAGGTTTCTCATAAACCGCTGATAGTGCAACCGAAGCTTGTAGGCCATACATCTAACGTTGTATTAAGTTTGGCGCATTACTGTCATGCGCCAAGCGTAATCATAATAAACGTGTTTTACGTTTATAGCCTCACACTAGATCCCAGTATACGGATGCCAATCCATTTGCACGGAGCGAGGCAGCGGAGCAGAGAAACGGAGAAATATTAACTAATCATGTCAGTCAAAAATGTCAGAAACTCACGAGGTGAGGAGATTTTATGCAATTCCATTGGTTAAAATTTCTTTGTTCTCCGCGAGACTTCTTGCAGTGGTTTTCGCTATTTCTCATAGTTTCGGATTTGGCCATTTATGCGCACTTGAAAAATTCACCCTGTATACGGATTTCTGTAAAGCCTTAGGCCCGTATTACAGAACTACAATCAAGACTCAAGCATTACTTAAAACTAGTCTCAGTTGGAGTTTTAATTTTAGAACTTGACTTGAGCAGAGAAACTGCAATCAATAATCACCTGAGCAATGTCACTTTCAAATGACATTTTTTACGTATTATAGGACAGTGCTTGAGTCTTAACTGAGCTTTACTCAATGTGTCCTTATTTTAAAATTACAATCAGCTCAGAATCACTGCTTGAGTCGAGATTTGATCTTTGTTTTCGCAAGTGTAGTCGAGACCCCGCTTGAGCATAGATTCTCGTGAAAATTGTTGTCGATTTGGAGTAAATCGAGTACCTACCTTATCAAAACGGATATATTTGCAGAAGTAGATTATTATAATATTTTCTTAATAATGAGACAAATCGAACTTAAATGTTCCTCTGAGATATTTAAGAGATACGCAGGACGCTTATAATTGTGAAAACTTTAAGTAGAAGTACAGGTTTTCACAAGATGTCGTGAAATTTTTAATTTTACCTGAGACCTCTTTATTTTAATTTATATCTTTTTTTGAGTTTCATTAGAATGGGGTGCAACACATTCTAATATTTTTTTTGCAGTATTTGGCAGCAAATGTATCGAGTCAGCCTTCTCGCAAACTTTGCTGAGGTATTTAATACCAACAAAACAAAACCACTAGGAATCAATTTGCGAATAATTAAAACAGCCACTGAACTTCACTCGAAATAATCCCGCCAAAAACACTCCGTTTCACAGTTTTTCTGTCCACAGAACATAATATGTACCTACTCTGAAGGGTTAAGGGTGGCTGTCAGTGTCAGTAACGTCGTGTCGTCCGCCTACTCCGGTTTTGATCGTGCGAAAAAAAAAAGAATTGCAATAGAAAACAAACTTTTGTTCAGGGTTACCATAATGATTGCTTACTCACGTAATCAGAGATCAAAATCTCTACTCAAGCGTAGTTTCGTTTGATTTGAGTTTGAGGATAGTTCTAAAATAAACTGAATGCTTGAGGCGAGATTCTTTGCTCAAGCAGTAATCGGTTGAACGCAGTTTAAGTAGTACTTGAGTAAGGTTCTGTAATACGGGCCTTAGACTAGGTAAATCACGTACGTCTGATCGGGAAACTGACCAATATTATCATGAGAGGTAACTTGCTTACTTAAATGGATAGGCTGGATTGGATTGTTTTATTCCTCGATCGATCGAACTTCGACAGTGATAGTTAACGGTCACTTTTGTCACCAAGTCAAGAGTGCCTCAGAGCTCCCACTTACCCCCATTTTATTGAATATATTTGTACCTTAATTATATTAATGCCTGTTTCAAACATTCTGAGTTTTTCTTATACGCTGACGACCTCAAATTAGCCAGAGCAATCAACTCACAAGTGGACTCAGTTCTCCTGCAAGACGACCTCGACAGTCTTTGTTTGGTGTCACAAAAATGAAATGATACATATTTCGAAAAATGCTTTCATATATAATTCTATAGAAATAAATCTGCTTTCCACACCAATTATAAATTAACAATAAAATTCTTTCTTACAGTAATCAACTAAATAATGGATCTTGGAGCTATTTTCGACAAAGGCCTAAAAAACTTGCAAATTGACAGGATTATAATAAGCAGACAATTTAAAACGCTTGGTTTCATCCTGAGGAATTGAAAGGGATTCACAAAAACCTCAAGCAATATAATGCTGTTGCTGTGTGTGAGCACTGTAGCTCAATATGAAACCCCATATCCTCAAGAAAAAACTTAAGACAAAATAGTTATTTGTGCAACAAGAGAGCAAAGTCGTTTTTTGCTGCGAGTGCTGATTTTGAATCCTGAGTGTGGCGAGGTATTCAAAGGCACGAGATGCAAAAAACTTTGTTATTGTGTAACACATATAACTTTTCAATTCAGCAGCGAGAACACTTTAGGAGATAAAATAATAAACAGGAATAGATTGAAATAACTATTTTTTGTGAATCATAATAATTAACATTGTAGATAGAGATACCAATTCAAAAATGGAACATTTTAAAAGTTAAAAGTAAAATTACTACAACTCTGCAAATTAAAAGTAACAGATTTATTTGGCAACGTTATAGTTGCATTGAGTTGAGTTTGATTATCTGTGGTTAAGGTTTCTGTTTCGGTGGTGGATTGAGAATGAACAACGGTGAACGTTGGTGACTCTGATCGGCTTTCTGTATAAGTACACTGTGCGTCGTTGGAAATGGATCCAAGGATCCGAGGTCGAATTCAGACTTGTTGTTTCCACTATACGCTTACAGATTTTCGACTTATTTTCTATTGAGTCTTCAATATAGCCTTCTGCATCCGTATTGGACTTCCACCCGCCGTGACGTTTTAAGGTGGTGAGATTGGCTCCAGAATCAGCCAAGAGCGTTGCCGAAGTTTTCCAAAGCAGTGACCCGTGAATAGCTGAGGCTCTGCCAGTTTTAAGAAAGTGGCAATTTCTCGTGGTATGTCACTTATTTTATTTACTCCCATAGGCTGTCTTGAGCATTTATTATAATGGTATTGTATGAAAAATCGGTCGGTTTTTATATTGGCTGGACGTAAATTTTGGTATTTTTCTACAATAGTTACATATTCTTCGCGTACGACAAAAGACCTGTCAAGGTTCATCTTCGTAGTTCATCTTCAATTTTACTAACAGTAATTTATCTGAATGCTTTTCGATATTATTAACTGTTAGCTGTAATAGCTCGTTACTGCGACATGCTCCACTAATTCCTATGATCAGTACAACCTGTAATGAAAATATTACATAATTAAACATTTGCAGCACCTTTTACATATCGTAATAAATATTTTAACAGTATTGCTAAACCAGACTAGAATTCATTGCGCCTCCAAAAATAAATAGTAGGCTGTAAGTACCTTTATACATAACAGTCTACACACTTTTAATAACTAACAACATAGATTCATAGGTACCACTTACTGTAACGGCAAGAAAATTACAGTCCGGAGCTTCATTAAGAAATTTTTCTACGTTAAGGGCCGTGAAAATTTTGGACTTTTTAACCTTATGTCCAACTGACATTCTTTTTAGAAAAGATACGAGTTTTGCGTATTCAATATGCACGTTATGTTTTTTTTTTAAAGTAGCTTTCAACATTGAGTAAATACTCCACATTAGATGATCGCCTCGTCTGTGATAAATTCAAAAAATTTGATAGCAACACCGTCTCCGAAAAAATGGCTGGCGCCTTTTGTAAGTCTCCATTCATTGAAGACATCACTGGTATGCTTTCAGATATTTCCCGCGAGACTTCTCAGGTAGGGAAATTAATTATACATTAATAACTTGTTGTTTTGACTCTTCCGGTGTTAAAATACTGTTCTCGTCGTTTCACTCATATTTTACGATTATATTTAACTTTTTCAACTTTTTACGCCAGCCACGAAATTTTATTCCCGCTCTTTTATTTAAATTAAGGCGTGTTCGGAAATAGCACCCATGATATTTTATTATTCAAAATATATTACGTAACATTATTGAATCTAGAATTAAATACCAGTTTTATTTGCAGTAAATACTTATTTTCGTATACAACAATAAGTTAAAAATTCAATAAATTACATTAAAAGACATAATTATCTTTTTGCAAAATTTCTTTAGTTAATAGACACGAAATTCCGAACGTGTTTATTCAAAATCGGATTTTGAAAGGGCTGGTCTTTGTGTCTCTCTTTCTAATGGCGGGAAAGAGATAGAGTGTTAATGTTTCGAATTGTATAATTAACCCAAAGCTGAATAAGATATTCGCGAGTTTGTTTGTTGTTTGCAAAATCGCATTTTTCTCTCTGATTTCAGGCAGCAAAACCTACATGTTTGAGTTACTGAAGTGAAAATGTTTTTTGTGCAACTATCATACGCTATAGATCGCCTGAAATACTTTAAATTCTCCTTAAGAACCCTGTAACAATTTGACTGTATTTTTTGCGGAAAATGTAATAAATATTCATTAAATAAATTAACAATACATCCTAAAATAAACATAATTGCAATTGCCTAATTTCTACATACTGCGATGAGTCAGCAGTTTTGTGACTAAAAACGCAAGATGACCCTTAAGAGCTAGGCGGCAACTTCTTGACCAAATGTGTATGCACAAAAACTAATCAACGGAGAGGTTTCTGAGTTTGTGTCAAAAACACTAATATTTTGGTGTTCCCGGAGAGTATTTGGGATAATTTTAACACCCAAATACTCCGAAATACTTTCAGTCGCTGTTGCAAACTAAATTTATTCATTTTCATTTGTTTCTTATTTGCAAAATAGTTGAGAAAACGTTATCTATTCCAAATTTCAAGTTGATAGCATTAGTAGTTCTAGATTGAGTATGAGATATCCAGCTGTGACAGACGGACAGACTTAGTCACACCATAACCATAAGGGTTCCTTTTTACCATTTTGGTACGGAACCCTAAAACAGAATTTCAAGAAAACTACCTTGATTTGTCATTTCCAATCAGCTGGCCGTAACTCCATTTTTTTTTTTTTTTGATTAAAATTCACAAATTTTTTGATTCCCCTTTTATTGAATTGCTCTTAATAACATGTTTTGACTGCGTATGTTAATTGAATCTACCTACTTTAGTAATGTATTTTTTAATTTATTGTCCTCTTTATAATTTCATTTTGATTGCACCCAATGGTTAAATTGTTGCCATTTTTTGCGTAAAGTACGTAACTATCTACATCTTTGACATTTTTAGTTTTTTTTTTATCTGACACTGTTTCTATTTCATTTTAATCATTTTAAATTGTTATTTTATTCATATTTTTAATCCGAATCTCAACTAATATCTTGTTTAAACCTGTTCTTGCAAAGTTTTATATCGCAACGTTGTGGTTGTCTGTATTTATTACAGCACTAGAATATTTTTTTATTACTTTTATTTTATTTATTTATTTAACTTACACACACTATCTTTACAGGATGACCCCAATACAATAGTGGTTTCAAATACACACGCAATAAATATAAACATTAATTACAGCTATTACTTAAAAATCTAAACTTTAAAAATAAAAATAAACAACACTAAACTCTATTAAAATCATAATCTACATATATGTATATATAGTATGTACAATATCATCATATCATAATCTATAAAAAAGTATCGGGAATGGATGATTTGTTTATGGTTCCAAATTCAAATTTTTGTTTTTTTGTAGTTGTTAGATTGGCACAACTGTTTTCCATTTTGGCGCGGAGTTTGAGTTGCATCTGTTATTTATATTAAATACAGTGCTGGTTTTAGTAATATCATATATAGTGTGTATTGCGAATTTCATAATGGACAAAAATATCGAACAAAGAGTTTGTCTTAAATTTTGCATCGCCTATGGAATTTCGTGTTCGGAGTCACTGAAAATGTTACAGAAGGCTTACGGTGAATCGACTTTATCAAAAACTCGTGCTTATGAGTGGTTCAAAGCGTTCAAAAGCGGTCGAGATGTGATGGAAGATTTGCCTCGCTCTGGTAGGCCGTCAACGTCTCAACTGAAGTTAACATCGCAAAAGTGAAGGAAATAGTGACTGAAAATCCCCATTCAACTCTGAGAGAGATAGCCGCCGAACTTTCTGTATCTCACGAGTCGATCCGTACCATTTTAACTAATCATTCGGGTATGAAACATGTTGCTGCTCGGCTAGTCCCAAAAGATCTGAATTTTCTCCAAAAACTCAATCGCATGAAAGTCGCTGAGGACATGCTAGAACGAGTCAGTTCGGACCCAACATTCATGAAACGCATTGTTACTGGTGACGAGACGTGGGTTTACGAGTTTGACATGCAAACTAGTCAACAAGCTTCGGAGTGGCGCCTTCCAACTGAACCGAAACCGAAAAAACCACGCCAAAGTCGATCAAAAGTCAAAGTCATGTTGACTGTTTTCTTTGACTATCGCGGTGTTGTGCACTCTGAATTCTTACCGGAAGGTCTAACGGTAAATAAAGAATATTATTTGAGCGTTATGCGGCGTTTAAGAGAGCAAATTCGACGAAAAAGGCCAGATTTGAGGAAAGAAAATTTTTGGATTTTGCACCACAACAATGCGCCTTCGCACAAGGCTATCACTGTGAACGAATTTTTAACCAAACACTCAACAAATACCATCCAACAACCACCATATTCACCAGATATGGCTCCTGCTGACTTTTTCTTTTTCCTAAACTCAAATTACCACTTCGTGGCACCCGTTTTCAATCGATAGAAGACATAAAGGAGAATTCGCGACGAGAACTGAACTCAATTCCGGAAGCAGCGTTTAAAAAATGTTTTGATGAATGGATTATTCGTTGGCGCAAGTGTATCGTTTCTAAAGGAGCATACTTTGAAGGTGATAAAATAAATTTGGATGAATAACAGACATTTTGTGTATTATTGATCTTTTCCCGGTACTTTCTTGACAGAGTAGTATGTAAAAATTAACAACGGAACCTTTTTTTTAATGTTATTAAAATCTTAACCTAAAATATAAAATTAGACTTAATCACTTAACACAGAATATTAATATTTAACTATAACTAAAAACTCTTGCGAATTCACTCAAATTGCACGAAAATATGCCCATCCTCTCAAGAACCTTAAATGAGGTAATACACATATTGTGTGTTTTTGATAGCAAGTCGGTTTTGGCAGCAGGCACGGCCAGCAGTGGCGATCGCCGCCGCCTCCACACGTACCGGTCAGGGACACACAGCTTCAGGTGACGCAGTACACCCGGGTTATGTGCTACTCCACGCAGGAGCTTTAGTGCATACGCCGCGAGTGTAAATTCCCGGCGCACTCTGAATTCGTTGTATCCTACCATATCCAGTACAAACAGTGTAGGATACATCAGCGGGTAAAATGGGTAGGTACATCCCATAAAGTTTGAAATACAAGTGTCTTGTAAATTTATTCTGGACTCGCTCCAGCATGACATTGTATTTCGCTTCATGAGGAGCCCATATCACCGCACTGTGTTTCAAGTGACTCCTTACCAAAGCGTCATACAGCACCCTGAGCGTGATCACGTATGTGAATCCCTGCGACTGTCTCAGCACGAAACCCAGGTTTCTGTACGCCATCCTGCAAATCTTAACTATGTGATCCCGGAAAGTTAGATCCGGGGTAAACAGTACTCCTGAGACACTCACTGCATCGGCGCTTCCTCTACTTTGTACCTATTCGTAGGCTAAGGCATTCTTCGCGCGCGTAAATGTCACCACTGAGCATTTCGCTGTGTTGAAATAGAGTTTATTTTTATGGCTCCACTCTACCACTCTGTCTATGGCCCGTATTACAGAACTACAATCAAGACTCAAGCATTAGTTAAAACTAGTCTCAGTTGGAGTTTTAATTTTAGAACTTTACTTGAGCAGAGAAACTACAATCAATAAAATAACATTTTTTACGTATTATAGAACAGTGCTTGAGGCTTGACTGAGCTCCACTCAATGTGTTTTTATTTTAAAATCACAATCAGCTGAGAATCACTGCTTGAGGCGAGATTTGATCTTTGTTTCCGCAAGTGTTGTCGAGACCACGCTTGAGCATAGATTCTCATGAAAATTGTTGTGGATTTGGAGTAAATCGAGTACCCACCTAATCAAAATGGATATATTTGCAGAAGTCGATTATTTTAATATATTTTTTTAATAATGAGACAAATCGAACGTTTAACTTAAATGTTCCTCTGAGATATTTAAGAGATACGCAGGACCCTTATAATTGTGAAACTTTAAGAAGAAGTACCTACAGGTTTTCACAAGATGGCGTTGTTTTAACAAACAATTTAATTTTACCTGAGACTTCTTTATTTTCATTTATATTTGAGTTTCATTAGAATGCGGGCGCAAACTTCGCTGAGGTAGTCAATACCAACAACACTCTCAGCTCCATTTTACCGAGATAGCGCCTGTTTCAATGATTCCATAATTTCCACATATTTTCCAGCAGTTTTGGTGTCCACAGAACATAATGTGTACCTACTCTGAAGGGTTAAGGGTGGCTGTCAGTGTCAATAACGTCGTGTCGTCCTCCTCGTCCGGTTTTGATCATGCGAAAAAAAAAAGAATTGCAATAGAAAACAAACTATTGTTCAGGGTTACCATAATGATTGCTTACTCACGTAATCAGAGATCAAAATCTCTACTCAAGCGTAGTTTCGTTTGATTTGAGTTTGAGGATAGTTCTAAATCAAACTGAACGCTTAAGTCGAGATTCTTCGCTCAAGCAGTAATCGGTTGAACGCTGTATAAGTAGTACTTTGAGTAAGACTCTGTAATACGGGCCTATGTCTTCCTGCAATTTCTCACAGTCCGACTCAACCTTGACCTTGAGCAGCAATTTGATGTCATCAGCAAACAATACACATAAACTATGTTTGACTACGTCTGGTAAGTCATCCATCATTAAAATAAATTCGAGAGGACCTAAATTGCTGCCCTGGCTCACACCTGATCTGGTGTAGTATGGCTCGGATTCGAACCCGTTGTAGTCAACGTATTGCTGTCAGTATTTCAAGTAGCTGGCAAAGAACTGTAAGAACTGTAATAAAATAGTAGGTAGGTAGGTACCTACCTACTTATCTACCTAGGTAGGAAGGTAGGTAGAGAGGTAGGTAGGTAGGGTAGCCAGTTAACGGGAGCGAAGCTGCGCGGGTCAGCTAGTTTATTAATAAAATTAAGATATACAGTGTAAGTATGCAATTTTGACGATCCTAATAAATAAATACGTACAAAAGATGACATGAATAACCTCCTTTACCAGTATGGATGATACCTTAAAAATACAAGTAAAGCTTTTTTTACCAGTTTGCCAGATTACAGCTTCGTAGCACGAATAGTCTCTGTGTAGAATTGCAGTCGGACGGACTGACCGTACTTTTATTCCTTGTTTTATGGAACCTAAAGAAAATATCTGAATAAATACTTCTAGTCCGGTCAATTTAGACATTCGAAGTTACATAAAGTCCAACAAGCTGAAAATCAGTTAAATTGTTCAAAACATAATTATAAACAATGTTTAAAAGTTCCCCATCATTCCCGTGTATGGAAAAAAAATATTCAAGGTCAAAGGTCAAAAACGCGATTTTCAGCAAAACGGTAAGTTTTATCATAAAAGTACCTCAGACAAAAATTGTAGATCATAAAATTATCTATAAAAAATGTATCAATTCTTTTTTTCTTACGAGCCACCGTTTCTGAGATATAACGATTCAATAAGTTGGAAGAATTGAACATGCGACTTGGTGGAGGATAGTTAGAATTATCAAATACTGCGGTTTGAATATCTTCGCGAATAAACGTAAGAAAAAAATGTATTGATACATTTTTATAAATAATTTTATGATCTACAATTTTTGTCTGAGGTAGGTACTTTTATGATAAAACTTACCGTTTTGCTGAAAATCGCGAAAAACTATTTTTTTTTTTACCTTTGACCTTGAATAAAATTTTTCCATACACGGGAATGATGGGGAACTTTTAAACATTGTTTATTATGTTTTGAACAATTTCGCTGATTTTCAGCTTGTTGGGACTTTTTGTAACTACACTCTCATTTTTTGGTCTAAATTGACCGGACTATTCATAGGTTTTGTTGTGTTTGATTGTTGGATCATACGAGTACATAGCTACCTAAGTGTATCAAGTGCTTCATGATTGCCTTCTATATCAACCTTTTTATTGTACAAGTTGTGTATAATGACACTATGATTGTCTAAGACCAAATTACTATTTGACATCAATGAAAGTATTTTTATTTTCATTATTCGAGCTTTCCAACTAATTTGTCTGAAGATAACACTATTCATGTCGCTTCATTAATGTTGATATTACAAGCCGAAGACACAAGCCCTGTTCATGTAGCTAAGTAAGTTATTTGCACTTTACTTGCTCAAAAAATGCACTCACAAAGCCTGTTACGAGTACATTGATACATTGTTCGAAAGTTAAAAATTACGCACCATGTAATGGAACGTGTGGTAAAATAGGTACTCTCACCTGAGTACCTATTTTACCGTTACGCTCCGTACAACGTAGCGTGCGATAATGTAGGTACTTACGTGCCGTGCGTATCCTTTATGGTTCTTCTTTTATAATCTATACATATAATAAAATCGTAGACCAACCGTGTCTGTACATTGAATATTTTTGCACAAAAATTACATAGAAAAGTTAGGAAAAAGATACAAAACACAAATATACTATTTTTGAAATTTTTGTCTGTTTGTCTGTGCGTTTGAGGGAGCATCACGCATAAACCACAGACTGGGTTCCAAATCTAGGTACTTAAAAATATTAAGTGATAATCCGAGTAACATTTAGCGTTTATTTCATCAAAATCGACCCACAAAATCAAAAGATATTGAATTTTTAAGTTTAGTAAGAGGCTTCCTAATGTATTCTGTTCCTCATGTATTCTGATTACAGCGCCATCTATTGAAAAAGATGAAATTCACGAACGCATATAAAAAACACCAAAACAAATTGTAGAGTTATGTGTGAAACTTTTAATACCCACGTGGCAAAATAAAATTGAACATTTTTACACCTTATCGGTATTTATCATAACAACCGATCCACAAATCAAAATATATTGAATTTTTAAGTTTAGTAGGAAACTTCCTAATGTGTTGTGATTAGGCAAAGCACCATATTGTATTGAGAAAAATCAAATGCATGAAATCGGTCTCTTTTAGGTCTTGAAAGTCTTTTACAGGGTCGAAATTACCAATATCGGTGTTCTCTGTGTTGTCTTTAATTGGATTCATTGGATTGTCCTGCACGTTCTTTTACACAGTGATCTACTTACGTTTAAAAAATCCCAAATAGCTTCATGTTTTTGACAGACAGATCTTAACAATTCAAAACCTGTAAATAAATGGTTTGAATCTTGAATATCTCCCAAAGTAGGTACTCCCGAGATAAGAATGCTTATGTGGTATTCCAGACTATAATCTACCTCTGTGCGAAATTTCATCCAGATCCGTTCAGCCGTATTGTCGTAATTGAGTAAGAAACGTCCAGCTAGCCAAACTTTCGCATTTATTAGTAAACAAAAAATAGAAGTAAGATAATAGGCTGGCATCGACCTAAGCGCACGCGAACGACGTCGCGGGCACAGCTAGTTTCCTAAATAAATATACAAGAATTCCACCAAGAAGTTTCACAATACGAGAATAAGAAAAGTTCGGAAAAGAAAAACAAAAGAGAAAATGAGACAAGATGAGACGACGATGTAGTACTAATTTCAAACATGCAAATCCGTGCCATTTTTATACTGCAAAGCTTGTTGCAACTTTTCGACTGATATCTAAAAACAAGAAGTTTGTCTATTACCTATTGTACTGTTTTCTCGCAAATGTGTTGTAAAACGTATGATACACGCGGATATTGGTATTTACGAGTACAAACTTGTGACTATGGTAAGCCTTCGACTTTTTCTTGGGCTTACATTCGTCTCGTTTGTAAAAACCAACTTACCGCACTAATATCATAAATAACTATAAACATAATAGGTAGGTAAGCATTTTAAAACTAGTTATTTATGTTAAGGGCCTACAACACGCCTAACTAATAAATGTTCAACTTAAAGTAAATAGGATAATAAATCAAATTTATACACGATGCCACGTTCAAAACCGTACCTTCAGCTTATTGTTGTTGAGAAATTAACTTAAACTTTAGATTTGTGCGTTTATTAATTGTTAATTGCATACCTATTCCAATTATAAACCAATTTTTGCAAATTGTAATCGGATATGCGAGTATATCTACATTAGGTTCCCGAAGTAGCGGTAGGAACCTAAATACTCGTGTATAAAGCTGCAATGAACATAAATAGATAAGCATGACAGCTGCAGACAATTCATTCTCATTAGCTTATTCATGACAAAATTATAAAATTATTCCCAAATTAGTGTTACAAAATTCAAACAGCAAGCAAACGGGTATTTTACAATGTAAGCTAAACGACTTTCGGTAAACGAGATGTCGCAGGCCTTGAATCTACAAGCGTTTACAAAATACACAGCTAAAGCGTGGAGCTCTCCTTCGTGAAGCACTATCACATTTGAATTTCGTATTAATAGGTAGATTTACTTTACTTGTGAATAAAAACATGCAAATGTGAAAATAGCGGTCGCATTACCACTATTCTAAAACCGAATAAATATATTAATAATACTTAATCAGAGATGTTCAACCTGTTCTTCAATGTTGCACATCTAGGTATGCATATTTGGACATTATGACATGCATTTTGTGTATAGTTGATTATATAATCGGAGCTTTTATTTGAATAGTCGATGTTAGCCCAGTTTTTAAGTTATGCAATAATTTGGTAGATGCATTACAAAAACAAGAGATTACAAGCGAAAATTAATAATGCTACCTACATCAGAGTCGCCAGAGTAAGTAGAGAGAAAACAAGTGCACTTACTTGATTAAGTGGAAATGTTCTGATTAATGGTTTCTCTTGCTGACCCCTCTGGAAAACGCAGTAAGCGGTGATTAAGTTTTTATAAATATTCATTATCAATTTTATATACTGTTCGTAATATACGTCGGAACTGGTCCGTTTTCTCTTTCGACGAAATCGTGCAAGTGCAGGACAATAAATCAGAAGTGTAAAGTTGCCTCAATTTACGCTCATTATTTCAGTCTTTACGTGCAATTTGCCGTGGGCTAATTGTATTAATTAATGTCCATTAAGTTTGGATGCGTTAAAACTGTTGTCATTTGGTTTCTTTTCTTAATATTGACCTCGTGCCGTTTGCATTCAGACAGATATAATATGTAGCTAAGTGAAAAACATTCATCAACCGAATAAGTAGATACCTACCCACTTATCATAAGTTTTACTGCTTATAAGCTTTGATGGCTCTTAACTTCAAGTAGAATAAATGTAGTTATTTCTATTTAATGATGGGCAGCTTACACAGTACATAATAGGTGTTATCTTGTGAATTACCGACTATCTTCATAGATAGTCGAATAGTATCTATCTAATCTTACCTATTCAAGTTAAAAACAGAATGTTGTGTGAAGGTAGTAGGTACCCTGAAACGTGGAAATTATTACCTAATAGAAGAAAAACTGCAGGTATCGAGTGGTCGAAATATTATTTATATGTGTGTTACAGCGAAAGTGATTAATTCGGATATTATATATATTTTCCAGATTCTAGCCACTATGTATAAAATCTACTCAATTGGGAAAAGTGATTACACACATTGATTTTTTAAAATTATCTAGCCATTTTATATAATACCTTGTAAGACTTGGATAAAGTAATAAATTAAAAGAAAAGGTGTAGGTAAATTATAAAGTTTTATTTTAATTTCCTGGTCCAGAGGATACGAAACGGGGCGACTGAGCGCGTAAACCTTTTTGTCATAAATTCACCAAAAAACCATCGCCTAATCAAACCATCGGGACCCGGCGGGATGTGCGAGTAATCGGGTGGGGGAACACCATGTCCCACCGTGGCCCATGGTGTCAATATTTAAAAACTCGTAAAATTATTTTAGTCTTAAGGCTTGAATGTTTAGTTAATTTTTTATTAAAAAACAAAAAGTTTTTAGTCATTATTATGTTCGGTGAGTAACTCGGAACTCATCTAGTTTTAAGTCAGCGTCTATCAACAATAAAGTAATACATGTTGTGCTTACCTGTAAGGAATTGGTACCTACACTAGTCTATAAGTTTGTTTTATGTATCTCTTATCCTTGTAAATGTGCATTTAATTGTTGGTGAAGCAAATAAATAAAATATAACAATTAAAGGCCTCGCCTTCGGCTTGGGCGTCTATTCCGCGTCCGCTTTAATGATGAAGTTTGGCCACCTGTATTAAAATGTACTTACTATTCTAATAGACATTTTATTGATTGAAGGAGGATACAAAAATCTTAGATAAAGGTAATCATGATTTAAGTGAAAATTGTAGAGACTGCTAGTGTAAGCACGTGTATGCTCGCCAGCGTGAAGACAGCGGACTTGAATGTAATTAGCAATTTTACACAGCGCTGTCGGCGCGGGCGCAGGCGGCGGCGATGGGCCCGGTGACCCCGCGCCCGGGTCACGCGGGCCGCAGGCCCAACCCGCCCGGTTGCACCACTTGCTGTATTACTGGAGCGAAAACTTACATAATATTCGACGTGTCGACTATACCTTTACCAAGGGATCCAGAAGCACCTGTGTTAGAAAATTATGTATGCAAAATAATACCCGTACAAAAGAATTCATCAGCAATAACGACGTATTAACCGTTGTAATGTCTTGTAATAAAAGCGTCCATCATCAGTTTTCTATGCTAATTCCTGACCGCAGAGGACATGCCAGGGTTGAACTATTTACGTGTCCACCTACCTAATTACATTTCCCAATTTCCCCATACGGTTTTATCCGGCGATAAACTCAGGCTTAAGTTATAAGTAAACTCAAGTAAATATTTCCTGCAGCGAATCAACTATTCGTACGTAAGTACCCAGGAACATAAATTAAAATGCGCCTTTCTACATTTAATATTTGTGACAACCCTAGGTGAACTAAACGTGGGAGAGGGCACTACCAATCGACCTAGTGCATAAATATAAAACAACTTCATTGCAGACACATAACACCAATATTTATGGTCAGGACTGCAGCCAGGTCACCGGAGAGCAGAGGAGCTTCGACTTCAAATGTACTTTAGTAATCTTGGCAAATTTGAATATTGCGAGGACATTGATGACTTGTCTTGAGTAGGTAGTGGTTACGCGCCGTTTCAGGTGGATGTCTAGCACCGTGGGACAAAGGCATTGTTGTGGGCATCTGGGCCGCGGCCGCCGCGCACGCCTCTGCTCCGAGGCGGGGCGGTGAGCATACCCATTGGTTACCGTCGCCAGAGCGTGACAAGTTTCATTGGACAATCCAACCAACAGTGAAAGTGACGCAACGCTCCTTGCACGAAGCACCTTGGGCAAAATTAACTACGACAATTAGGCCACTATCCTACATTCTTAACTATAATTAATATACGTAAGTCTACGTTTAAATAAAGCTTTAAACATTGTAAAGGAAAATCACAGAATTTTCTTAGATACTTGATCGCAGAAGGAATTTAAAGTTTTATCTGTTAAGCCTAAGCTTTTCGGTTTTTAGTACTTCTGTAGGTGCAATTCAAAAGTAAAAACATGTTTTTCTTTCAAAACTGAAACTGGTCTTTTGTTTTATAACTGAAACTATATTTATTATTTATTTATTAAATACTTTATTGTACACCTCATAACAAGCACAGTAAAATCTTTTATAAAAACTAGTGTACAATGGGCGGTTTTATCGCACAGGGCAATCTCTTACAGACAACCTTTGGATGGACTGAACTAAAGAAGTTAGATTTAGGGCGGTCAGTGTACCAACATCATAAATAATATTAATTCAGAGACATAAAACACATACAATACTAATAAATATATAACAGGGAAAGGAGACAAAAAGTTATAGTGAGAGGTATTGTTCCTTCACCAATTTTTTAAACGTTGGTGAGCGCGCTTCACATCTATGGGTAATGCATTCCACAAACGAGCTGCTTGAATAGTGAAAGATTTGTCAAAGAAAGATGTGGAATGCATACGAATACTTAATTTAAGAGTTTCCGATGATCTCAAGGACCTAGAATGCGTGTCACAGAGAAACTGAAAGAGTTTTTTGAGATAAAAACGAGCAGAAGTATTAAAGAGCACGTTATGAAGTATGTGGGTATTCCGGCGAAGGCGAATAAGAAGCCATTTGAGCTGGTACGAATACCAGAAACGTGGTCATACTTGCGCAAGCCAAATATGAACCTGACGCAGAGATTTTAAAGTCGCTCAAGCTTGTCCAATTGGTCTTGGGTGAGATCAAGATAGCTGGATTGGAAGAAGAAGAGATTGTGCTAAGGCAATTTTAGTGATTATGGGAAGAAAATTACGAAGGCGTCTCAGGGAGCCCGCCGAAGCGAACAGTTTACGACTGACCTCCTGCAGTTGTTTAGTCCAGGAAAGAGTGCTGTCGATATAAATCCCCAAGTTCTGCACAATGTGAGTTATAGGAATAGAAGTGTTATTAAAAGAAACCTGGGGAAGTTTCGACCAATCGATCTTTGAAACGGTTTGGGAACTACCAACAATATTCACTTGCGTCTTTGCTGGATTGATCTTCAGCCCAAACTCAGTGCTCCATTCACCTATTCGAGCCAGGTCTGTATCAATCGTCTCAATCGCAGGCGATAGCTCTCCGAGAGGGGCTTGGCTGTAAATTTGGAGATCATCAGCATGCAGTTGGTAGAAAGAAGATAGTCGATGAGTGATAATATTAATAAAAAGTGCGAAAAGTAGAGGAGATAACACGCCACCCTGTGGTACACCGGCAGAGGTGTCCAAACATTTTCTTCTTTAATCACCACAATATTCGTAGTGATTAAAGAAGAAAATCCAATTTCGTATTATATATAGGTAGGTATTCAGATTTACAGGCGTTATCTCATGATGTTCCATTATCATCATTTATTACCTAATCGTCAACATAACTGATGATGACGACAACACTCCTCTGATGAGACTTTCTGTAATGTTTTTTTTTTACGATGGGAAATCATCAAATGACACCTTCCGCGGGCGGAGCGGAAGGGAGTGTCAGACTCTTATGTACTGACTTAATCAATAAGATTCGGACACCCATACGTGTTCCTCCTAATGCCCTTTGCGTTCAAGGGCAGCGGTGACTTTTTAGAACAAATTCTGCAACCCTGGCAAATTCCTAAACCTTACATAGTGAAAAATTGCTACTGTCGAAATAAATGTTATTCTAACAACTTTGTAGGTACACACCAATAAATTGTATAACTTTAACGTCTGGGGTTACAAGTCAAGAGCCCATATAGGTATGTAAGCCGTCCCCAAGTGTGTGCTGTGGTCCTGGTTTTATTTACATAACCTCAAGCGCGAACTACGATAAGCAACTAGATAATTAAATTTGCATACACCTTACAAAATGTCAATGAACGACGGCACCTACTTTTGAAGTACAAACCTAATTTCCTAGAGGTATTATTATAAACAAATAAGACCGACTTTGTACAACGAAAAAGCATTAAGATGCAAATTGATACAAGCATAACGAGAAAATTAGCATTATGAGCGACAATATTGAGGAGTGACTCAGCGCGTCAGGCGTCAGGCCATCAGCTCCGGTTGTGCTCACTGGCCTATTGTGATGCAATGTTATAGCAAGGCGAGTAGACAAGTCGACTGGCAAGCCCGCCCAAGCCCTCGATCAATAGCCGTGAAATTCGATTATAAAAATCGAGGCCGTGAAGCTTATTAAATTAAGTGACAGTAAGAAAATTCAACTACCCACGCTGATGGCAAATACGTAGGTACATTACTTAAGTAATTACTCAATTTAAATAAAATTGTAAGTTGTTGTGGTAGGTACGCGGCGCTGCCAAGGAAGTATTGTAGGTATGTACCTACCTAATCCAAGTATTCTAATCTATTTCTCCAATTAACTCTTTGGCTCTACTTTAAGTACCTACTACTAGAGTTAAAAAAAAGCAAAGCAAAGTTACCAATGGGAAGGGTCTCTACTTATACCTAACTGAGTAACTAAATTCAATTTCGTAACTGTGTGATGGAGTTATGTAATATAATACCCAACCCGATGTGTGAACTTCTATAAATATTTACCTTAAGGTAGGTAGCGAAACAGGTAAGAACCTACCTACCTAACTATATATTTACCATATTTAGATCCCACGGGCCATGGGCATTGCTTGTCATCTATTAGAAAACTTGTACCTAACCTCCAGCATTCATTAGTAGGTACTTCATGTTCAAACTAAACATCGTAGTAACTAACTGTTCCTACAACTTTGTTGAAAACCTACATTGTTTCAAATCCCCTCCAAAACTAGGCGCTAGTATTATTATAATAATATTATTTGTACCTAGGCTATAAAATAATTACCTATAGTAGTAAGATCTAAACAAAGTCAAGTCTGTAGGACCGGTATTTATTTGTATCTATTGAGTGGTTAGGAACCTGCATGGAGTACTCCATGGTCACCTGTAAAAACCGTGTTTTTAAAACATTGCCAGAAAACTGCTAAATGTGGCAACTCGCCATCTGCGTACTGAAACCATTTTTATAATGTTGAATGTTATTTGTCTCAACGGTTTCGCCGTTTTGCTAAATTACAGGTGACCACGACGCGAAGCATAACAAGGCATGCGATACTTAGATACTACTTTTATGGTCGTCCTCAGTGCGTGAAGCTAGTACGGGTGATACCTGGTGCGGATAATATGGTGCAACTACCGTGATGGTCGGGATCGGGGAGAAGTGTTCTACGTTTTTTTTTTTCAAGAATGTTTTTAAGTTGACCCGCGCAACTTCGTCTGCGTCACATTTTTCATTAATGTGGGTAGGTACTTACGAGTTAACTACCGCGCAACTTCGTCTGCGTCACATTTTTCATTAATGTGGGTAGGTACTTACAAGTTAATCGTTACTTAAGACCAGTATTAGTACAGCGATAAAAATTACAATTGTTATACCGGTAATTAAACGCCTATCTCTTTTCAACAATTAAGGTGGGGTAGGGAGCTGTAAGCCCCGCCGAACGCACTGCGAGCGTTTCGGTTTGGCAAAGTCACACGTCAGACGCTGATAGATTTTAGCGAAATAACGGTATTAGTATTGCTATCTATACGTTACTTTTAACGTTAAGTATTTATCGTTACAGAACGAAATATTTGGTAATTTTATCGGTATTTTTTTGGTAATGGTAACCGATGCTTGGCTACCTTAGTCTTTATGTCCAGTTTTTAGTTTTTTGATTGAGTTTTGCATTATAAAGCGGATGTTTTTTAATGTTTGACTGCAAATATACCATGTCAGCAATCTTAGTATGCTTTACTACTCAGTGCAACAATAAGTTCATTTTAACACTGAATAAACTACACTCCTTTGCTCATTGGCAAACCTTAACTTTGGACTTCTGGCTGTAAGTCAAAGATACGTCTATGTACGCCATCTATAGGTCCAGACGGGAAGAATAAACATGCTAACCAACAAACAACTTTGAATAGGTTTTAACCTTTGATCGGTAGCTGTGTGACTTTTTTATCGTTAACGTAACGGTAATTGGTAACGTTATAAAAAAAACGGTAATTCGTTCCCTGTAGCCAAGTCAAAATACTCAATAAAACGTGAGCATGGCTTGCTGTCAGTACTGTCACTGTCATTTTAGTCTCATTTGTCATTGTCAAATCGGCTTATTTTGCTGTCAAAAGCTTTGGGAAACTTGATTCGCGCATTGTTTACGATTTTCTAATTTTCCGAAAAATAAGGTTTGCAAAATGATTACTAACTTTGATAAACTTTGTGGTGAACTAGAAAAACAAGAACTAGAGGTAATTCTCATAATTTTAAGTTGTATTATAGGTTATGGTAACGAATAAGGAAAGTACTATATAAAATATTTTCTATTACAGGCCCCAACCGGTGTAGCATCTCCCTCTACATATGCTCAATTATTGGCAATATATTTATATCAAAACGATTTGTAAGTATCACTTTAATTACAAACTATTATTCCACCGTCAACAACCAAAGAAAACCTGTATTTGGTAATGGAATTTAACAATTACTTGAATTCCTTTTGATCTAACAAAATCATTATATCAATTGGCAAACAATCCCAAAGAATAACTTTAAGCTGAATTCCTGGTAGTTGTTTTTTGGGAAAAAATCAGGTGTTTTACAAACAATTCTAATCAAAAAATGACTCAGCACATATAGAGCCATTTTAAAGCAACTTTTGGAACCAAATAACTATCTGACTGGTTGTTCAGGTAAAATCGAATAAAATGCCAGACAGCTAATAAGTCCCATGAATGAAATGATTAACTAAATTGATTATGAACTTAGGTTATTATGATTTTATTTTATCATAATACTAACTGCAACCTGTGACTCCACACCCTCTTTATATCCTCATAAATTATGATACCTATGTGTTATTCAGATAAAAAAGCTATAGTATAGTAAAGACTGGTAAAAAAGTAAAAAACTTTACAAGAGCGGAGTAAGACAAACCCTTTTTATGGCCAGTTTTATTCAGACTAGTGACAACCCTAGTCATAGCCATGCCCACTGTTTCATCAATTTACATACTTGCTACTAATCCAAACATAAATCTCAATTTGCAGGTGTAATGCAAAGTTCTTATGGAAGAGAATCCCTCAGAACATAACAAGTAGTCATCCAGAAATAGCTGCTATTTGGGCTGTAGGTCAGAAGCTGTGGAAGAAGGACCTCCCTGGAACTTACCATGCGTTAGCCGCATTCAATTGGACAGAACCTGTTGCTAACATCATCCGAGCATTGGAAGGTAAAACTAGCATTGAAAAAAACTGGAAAATTCCCGTTTCTACTTTTACTTTCTCTTACTACATCATAACATTTCCAATTCCGTTGTTTCTTTCAATGTTACATACAAATATTTGAAGAAAATTGGCCAGGATATATTTCAAGTTTTTTCAAATACTTACCTACTTAGTATATTTAAATTAGGATATTCAATGCTTTGACTTTTTCCATAATAATAAGTATTACATGGTAATAAATTGGAGGGTAGAATAAAAAAAATATCAGCAAGTTGCTGAATTTTTGGTCAAACGCATATTTAAGATAGGAATCGCCTTCTTCCAGAGCGACTTCATAAACTTGTTTACGTTCGATCAAATTAACAATAAATGCAAGCTAAAAAAGAAGCTTTTGAATTCAAACTCAAGCTGGTCAAGGTGAAACTGACTATTCTTCGGACAGTGAAATTGAGATGGTTGCCGAGGAGAGCTAGATAGATAGACCTAATTGTATTCACCTTCTGCATGTTTTCATTTTATTTGTATTAAACCAATTAAAAATATTTTTCATGAAAATTAAAAAGATTTTTTTCGTTAAAAAATCAAATTGTTATTTTCGGCATTTTCAATGCTAAGTAAGACACAGTAGTTGTTGTCCATTTTATATAGCTAGTTTACTTGATTATTGACAACAAGCTCCTTACCATTATTTTGTGCCATGCTAGGACATTTTAAGTTATTTGCATTTTGGTATGTCAATGCTTCCTGTGACCCAACTCTGTTAAGTATCAACTATATAACTAACTTAGCACACCGGCTCAGATCAGATTTTTATTTTTAAACACTTATATCTACCTAGTTTGATGAGTTTCTTTGTCAATTTATGCCAAAAAAACTGTCACCCAGCCTAGATTTTTTTACTAGTTACCTAGTTCTAAAAGTTCAAAGTAGCAGGCTCGAGAACCACAAGTCTCAAACTCAAAGCATAATAATAAACCATTTACAGGCACTTTTGATTTTTTAAGGAACTAGTGCTAACTAATTAGTGTTATCAAGCCAAAACTCAGTGTCATCATATGCCTACTCAGTGTGAGGGACGAAAAAGCCGTAGTTATCTTACATATACAATAATGAATTAAATTGCTACTTTTTACTTTTTAACTTTCAATCAATCTAGATTCCCCAGATCAAAAAGTGTCCCCTTTTTGAAAACCCTGCCTGGATACCATCCAATTACTTGAGATTTCAAAATGTAGGGTGGTCTTTTAGATTGATTGGGGCTGTTTTGATTGATTGTTATTGATAATCCTTTAAAAACACGGGAATCGCCCCTCAGGCATGGAACTGGTCAAACGAGAGCCTATTAATTAATAAGTAAGTTAAATACTTACAGAGAAACAAAATTAGAACCTTTTGTTCTAATTTTCTTTCTCTCATTTTCATATATGTTTTTTATACTGTTCCAGATAAAGTAAGGGAACGCACTTTCAACCTGGTGGGTCGTTCATACAGCTCCATATCACTAGACACTGTAGTGTCAATGACGGGCTTGAGCAAGGATGCAGTGCTGCACGTCTGCCGAGACCGCAAATGGGCGCTGAATGAAGACGGTGTTACCGTGAGCCCATCACCACCTACACAGCCCGCACCACTGCACACTTCTAGCGAAGATCAACTGTTCAAACTCACTGAATTTGTTTCTTTCTTAGAAAATTAAGTAAGTCCAATAATTTTTGTCTTAATTTCTTATTGTATCTATTGTTTATATGTATGTTAAGAATTAGCACATTATCTCCTAAATTATATTACTATTTATAAGACCTTTTGTAACTTAAAAATTTAAAACCAGGTAAAAAAAAACATGAATAAAAAATTAATTTCATTTCTTTTATTACATACAACACTAATTCGAAGTCACTAATAAGAACTAAAATAAAAATCTTTAATACAAAGATATTATTTTAATAGGTATAAAAAGATCAATAAATGTAAAGTTAAGTGGCAGTGTAAATTCGTATGTTTTATCTTACAATAAAGCTGTAAATTGTCCAATGTTGGTATTTAATGACCGCACTTTCTGCCGTCACAAACCTTAAAAAAAAAGTATATATCACAAGCAATACATTACTCACACAAACATTTGCTGAGTTTTTCATTGTAAAAATACTACAGTCTATAATCTAATATCTACATTTGTAACCTAGGCACTTTTTTAGTTTGGCAACTGTCGATTAAAATCTACCCTGGAAGGAAACTTGATTTTGTCTAGGCTGTAATCTCATTGAGTTGTTGTCGTCTTCGTCGCCCAGCGTGGTCTCGTAGCCTCGGTTGACTTGGCCTCCGTTCGGTTCGCCGAAGACGTCTTTTACTGATATATTGGCATTCGATGTTCTGTGCCGAGGCACGACACCCAGGTTATTATTGAGCTGTAAACATAGTTGTACAAATATTACGTCTATTTAAATTAAATATTTAATGAAATCTTTAGCTTTCATCGCTCTTCTGATATTCGAACTGCACCTAGACTTCTGCAGTTAGAAGCAGTAATAACTTAATCTAGGTACAACAAATGTAAACAGCATTATAAGATGTTATATTGTTACCATTCCAGTCACTCCATATTCATTATTGGCACCCAGTGTCTGCATCTGTGATTTCCTTCTCTCCGCCATCACGGAGTTTCTTCTCGTCTCCAAAGCCTTCAATGTTTCTCGACGCAAAGTCATCTTGCGGTTAAGTACTGGTGTACCTGTAAAACAATTCATGAAATGTTTGTACAAACGTCAATGATTTTTAGTGGTGAAGACGAATTCTTAGTTCAAATTATACCTGGTCCGTCATTCGCGTTCATGTTGAAGAATCTCTTCTTGAAGGCTACATCCAGTGTGCCTATATTCCTCTTCTTCTGTCTAGCCTTCTCCAAATTATGAATGGTCTTTCTTCTGCCGACGTTATGCGGACCCGAGCCCGAATCATTATCATAATCGTCGTCCAAACCATTCAGCTTCTGCAAGTCTTTCACTATTGCTATTGCATTCTTATCTAGCAGAGCGTCTTGAGATAAGTCATCGGACTGAAAACAAAAACAATACATACATTTCAAGAATTCCATGCATTCAAATAAGACGGATTAGTGTCTAAAATAAATTTTTACCTTCTTGGAACAGAACCAATTTAGTTCTGTGGACGCTAAAATGTGCGAGAGGGTTCCAAATCGATGGAACAACATAGCAGAGAACTGTATCACCAGAATCAAGGCGAAGAAGAATACGAAAACTAGACCAATAGGTTCCAGTTGCAGATATTCTTTTGAAATTAAAACCTGAAAATGTTAAAGTTGCTTTAGATTTGTCCTTTCGTTATTATAATGATTAAATTCAACAATTATAAATTAGTTATCATTACAAATTATATCAAGTCAAACATGTGCTTCTAAACTGCTCCGATTTTAGGTACTTTAAGGCTTCAGTAAGGAAAATATCAAAATATTTGGCAAATAAAGAAAACATCAACACGTTTTTATAGCACACCCCTGACAACGAAACGTTAAAACAAGAAAAAAGGTATTTATGATAATTAATCATGAAGAATTTTCGTTTTGTTATATACAAGTGCATTATTTTGAAGTGTTGACGTTATGTGAAACATTTAAATGTATTTCTTGGATGCTTCCGATCCACGTGAACATTGAAATAGTGAAACACAGGGTTTGCACAAACAGTCGGATGCAAAATTTTGTCTCGCCGTAGGTGTATTTCCCGTAATATCCTGAGAACTATAAAACGTGTTAAGCAAATCACCTCACCCTTTAAGGTGTACAATTACGTATGTACAAAGGAAACCAGAGTCCCTGAGTTACTAGCGTTTATTAAAAGAAACTCCGCCACCTTAATAGACAGAACAGAAACATTAAGTTACTCCTCGGTGAATTGGATCGGAAAGTGTGCACATATTGGGAAAGTGAATGGTCATCACATCTAAAAACTCCATTGTTTTGGATTTTGGGTTCGGATCCGACTACGGCGAATGAAAAAGAAATGCATTTATCTGTTTTTTTTAAACTAAGGGTCATGTTTTCGGAACTGGATTGGAGGAATAGGGAGTTGCTGGATTGGTCTTTATGTCCAGTTTAAAGGCTATGCGGGAATGGATATCCTGTACTGGATTTAGGAATTCAACTCCAAAGTATGTAAATTCAACTCTATTAGAGTAACACCGTAGTCGAATTTTCATGTGTTATTACGAATAGACTCAGGGTTTCCATAAAACCAACAAAAGGACACCAGGTTTGGATATTGATTAGACGTAAAACCATCAGAGTTGTTAAGTCTTCAGTGTCGTGGGACTCCATGCTGGTGTGCCCTCCCAGACAGACCGGTTAGAAGAAGGTCGTTAGGATTGTGTAGTGACACACTTGAGTGGTAATATTTGGCTATACCTCGCCTGTTTCCTCGATGTACGTAATATTTGTCTTAATTCCCAAAGGCCAAATCACGTGGAGTTGATCTTTGTTCAGTTGTAATAAAAATACTATCAATATGAATAAAGCATTGAACATAACAAATGCGAAAACCGACTTATTGCGAAGTTCGATCAAGTCTCCTGCAATGCGAGCCTGTAAAATTTCATAAAACAAATATGTTTAAATAATTGGAATCAACTTTCAAGGGTGACTGGGGTCATGGCCAAGGTTAGGTACTTTCAAGTCTCGCAGCGCGCAGTCCCGAGTCATCGTTGAATGCTGATCGCTGTGTAGTGGACTCTCACGTTACCTCTTGAGTAACCTCATCGTACGTTATGTTAGTTTTAACTCCGAAGGGCCACTTAAAGTGAAGGTTGTCCTTGTTCAGTTGTAGCAAGAATACAATCAATACAAAGAGGGCATTGACCATAAAGAAAGAAAAAACAGACGAATCTCTCAATTCTTTCAGATCCCTCGAGATACGGGCCTAAAATTAGGGGAAGATTATCATCATGAACATTTAGTGTGGCATTATGAAAAAATATGATTGTGAGATCAAATTAAATATCTGAAATAAAAGCGTATTAAAATGCACATAGTATAAAATAGCACATTTTTGAGTAATTGCATGCCTGCCTTCTTTCAGTGTGGTAAGAATGCTTAGCTTAAATCATCATCATGCTCCAGTACAAAACACATAGACACAACATTACTTTGATGTTTTTAAAGAATTTCTCGATTTTTCGTTATTAAAAAAAATATACTACAAAATATGTCACACTAGAAAACCGTATGGAATTACCCATACGTTAAAAAAATTAAGCAGATTTAAGCCATGATTGTATAACTTATTAAATGATATTCCAGTGTCAGGAATAAACAAGAGTTCAGTTTTCCTGACACCGCGCCTTGAATTGTTCTTCTTTACCTGTTCCTCCTTGTTAGCATCAATGGGGTACAAATATTTGTCAATGAGATCTTTCCAGAAAGATAATTCGGCGGGACTCAAAAAGTCTACCTCACCCTTTTTCAATTCGGGATCCTCTATCCAATATGGGTTTATGAGATCATCTCTCTTTTCCTGAAAATACAAAATGAGGTTTTATGTTTTCGGTCTGGATACCTCCGTTCGCAATTCAAACAAAATGGTCGCAATTCTTACCCTGGGTGAAGTGGAAAGAGTATCAGTTTCGGAATCGGAGTCGTGATCTTCTTCTGGACCTTCGGCTAAAGCATCCAACCCATGGTCTCCACTGGTACTACCTCTCGGCCCAACCGACAATTTACGTCCTCTACTCAAGCCATGTGGATCAACAGCTCTAAAACAATTAATTAAGATTGAGACATTTTCATTTAGCTCTACATTACAAATAAAAAAATAACTTATCCCGGTATATTTCTGACCTCTCAACAGTTTCCAGTTTCTTTTCCAATTTCTCAAGAGTAGACGCAATGTGCAAGAGCTGCACTTTCTCTTCATTGCCTTTGGGATGCGTACACAACAAACATTTGAATAAGCCAGCGAACGAGAATTCTATAGAGCCTTCTTCTTCATTACTATTCACTCCTTGAAGGAAACCTAGAAGTGATTTCTGTTTAGCTGACTTTTTCGCTTCTTCGGCTTCTTTCTTTTCTGCTTCGATTTCCTGGAACGGGAGGAAAGTGTTAGCATTTTTTCTATTTACAAATTAAATATAAATGAACCAGTAGTATACCAACCTTCTTCGTTTTCTTAACTTGCACTTCTCGAGTACCCCACGATACTACGTTCAGATTTATAATAGAATACAAAATCAAAAGCAAATACATAGAGGGTATAGACAAAAGATAAATGATGCCGGGTACGATACACCAGAACTCCTGCGGATGCAAGCAAGCGGCTATGAAGAACGAGCTTGAGAGCGATATCAAGAAGATAGCCGATGGAGATCCTATGCCGTCCTCGCCCAACTGGAGCGCGGTACCGACGATCACAGCCATCATTATCATGGCGTAAGCCGTCGAGAGTATCTGGGCCACTAGTAGCTGAAAAGAGAAAGTAGAAAAAATAAAAAAGTTATACTAGGCAAATGATTGTTCCATTTCGAAAAAAAGAATCGTGCTATTTGTCCTGTATAGCTTCAACTCTATCTCTTGTACTGAAAATACTCACTTGAATTTCGGATTTCATCGTGAAGCAGACAAACATGAAGATCATGATGGGATACAAGTTATATTCGAAGGAAGTCCAGTTGTCGATTCGGAAAGCGGCCACGAAGGCACCCACCAACATAAGGAATATAGTTCCGGGACCCAAGATCGTACCACCCATCAACATCATCTGTAAAAAGAACGCGATTTATAGACATTGAAGACACAAGTACACATATTTTGCAAAAAAAAAGTATTTAGAGGTTATTATTATTTGAGTTTTTCTATAATATGAAGACGAAAACTACAAAATAGTGTTTAAAAATTTAATTTTGGGCTTTGAAATAGCCTTGAATATTTAGGATCTAATAATAATAGTTTTTTTTTTTTGTTTTATCTCTAAGAATAACTACAAACTTGACAAAAAAATAAATGAATAAGCTAACCTGGTAAGCGATGTAAGGACTCGAAATGTTGTCGTTAATCTTGATAGTGTGTTTACAGTCGGCAAGCAAGTCCATAATGTTGGCGATGGTGGAAGGCACCCAGCGACGACGTTGGTTGTAGAACTCGTTGAAACCCTCGGGACAGTGCGTGTAGGCGTCGGAGGCAGCTGAGTATTCTACTCGGTAACCACGTTGAAGTAATAGCGTACATAGCCAACGATCTTCCCCTATAACCAATGCAAATTCCAATAAGATTAATATTCATTCTAATACAAATTATTCCACTTATGTTCTTTGCACGACATTTTCTTACCTTGATCGTACTGCACGTAATGCCGAGCTTCGTCAGACCGCAGAGTGTATTTCTTCATGACGTTGTCGTCCATCAGAGCCTTTCCTCTGAAGAGGGAGAAGCATCCGGGACTACAGAGTACGCAGCCAATCATGTGCTCAGTCGCCTTTTGCAGCCAATGACCGATAGCGTACTCGAACATTTGATACCACACCATGGGTCCTGAAATTATGAAAAAAATATATACAAATATATAGCAGTATTTTTTTTGTCTACCACACATTCCAAGATTTAGGTTATAATTTCTTACCAGAGCCTACAGGATGAATACGGCCACAAGCAGCTCCCAGATTCTTGTTCTTCTTCATCAAATCGATAAGCAGTCGCACAGCGTGAGGTTGGAAATCAATGTCTCCGTCCAGGGTCAGCAGATAGGTGTTCTCAGCCATGACTTCTTTACGATCCACGGATATCGGCAGCTCCATTAAACGGTGACCGAGGAGGTAGTACATGTACATCACCTGGGAAATTATCAAGACATAAGTTGAGATATTTTGATCCTAGATCATAATTACCTAATGTGTTATATTAAATCCGTTCACTTCATGTGGATTGAATTACTTACAACAAGTATTGGATAGTATCTACCTGAGACCAACGTTTCCTGTGACGGATTTTCGCCTTATCTTTCAAGTGACAGATCATCTTCGTCTTTCCTGGCAGCACCCACGTCAAGCGTCCTCCATAAGGCGCCGGCAATCTCTTCGGTGGGCGAATTCGTATGTTCGTCTGATGTACTTCAGAAGCTGCTTCGTCGATAGTATCAACCAGGAGTTTCACGAATCGATTCACTTGAGAATCATCGTCACTGTGATCTGATATTTCGAAGGCGTCGTCTAAGAATATGTGCGCTGGAATAGAGAGAAAATAGTTTTACGTTTATACCATATTAGTGTAAAATTAGTCTAGATTTTTACAACTTCAGTGTGATGTTTAAACTAGCTCCAAAATCTTACTTTCGAATTCGTAGTAATCAGGGTCAACCACTCGTAAATACTTCTGCGCGACTCGCCGAGCGCACTGATCCTCATCAAGCCGAAGAATAGACTTCAAGAACTCCATCATCTCGTCTTTAGTTTCGTGCCACATAGTAGCGCATGCGTAAATCCTGGTGATCTGATCGGATGATTTAATAGCCTTTGGAGAAGAACCGGTGTTGTCAGTATGAACCGATATAGTTTCGTAGTATTCGTCGCCTTTTTCTTTCTCTATTTCTGCGAGGTCCTGGAGATATAACAAGAACCATTTGTTAACAACTTGTTGGAAAATGTCCACGTCTAGTCCGGTCAAATTAGACCAAAAAAATACGGGTGAAGTTACATTAATTCGCAACAAGCTCAAAATTGGTAGGATTGTTCAAAACACTATCATAAATGAAATCTAAAAATTTTAAAAAATTATGCTCAAAATTTGGGGAAATAATGTAGCCTAGGATGTCTAAATTGACCGGACTAGTCCTCCTTTATACTCTTGATAATGAGGTATGTTTAATTAAGTTTTACATTACAAAATTGCCATCTACCTCAGTCTTCACATCTCTCTGGTCGTTCCTCTTTCTATTGAGAGCCATACTCTGATCTATAAGTAATCCATTATACATCGGCATTATGAATAATTTCTCCGTGGAGGCCAAACGCTCTGCTTTAGGGGTCCAGATGTGTATAGTGATCCATGTTTGTGACAGCAGCCAGAGTAGCCATATCCAAGCCATTTGACGTGATATGAAATCGCTTAGGGTAAACACTGAAAGCAATAATCAAAATACTAATATTCGACGCATAATATCGATATCGATCAATTAAGTACGTAATGAATTGCCAAAACCTTACCCTGTGGACTCTCGAAGTAAAGATAATCTGGCACTGTTCCATGGAAGTAACAATTATCACCATTTCTAATACCACATGCAGCAATCAATAAATTGACGACCAACGGGATGACGAGATTGATAGGGAACGCATAACTGAAGCCTTGGATGAGGATCTTGCAAGCGAATTTGCCAAATATATAGCAGATGTAAGCTGCAAATATTTGGATAAGCATCACGTAGAATGCGGATTTGTATGCAGCTGCCACTTCTACTGAATCTCCTGTAAGAGTTACGTTGGCCAAGTCAGGAATTACGGTTCCTCCTAATTGGATTTGTACCTGCAAATTAAATTGGGAGCATAAATATATGGAATCCAATCCACATTTTACTATTATTTCAATTTTTTGCTTAAACGAACCTCTTCAACGACAATACTGTGTGGTCCAAAACCGCTATTGAACAGTTGGAAGAACATAGCAGGTTCATCGCCATCAAGCCATATGCAGAAGAGAATGCACATGAGGAACAACAAAATTTTCCATACAGATATGAAACGGTACGTGTAATAGCGTGTGAAAGTTAACTCGTCCTTTAATCTGCCCAGACTTTTGATTATACCTGTGAAGAAAGAATTACAATAAACAGAAACATCAAGTCAATTTATATTGCATTTTTCTATTTGAATGGTCTTTCAAATTGGGCTTACCAATGGGGCTCGATCGTGTGACGTAGTTCTCCCACCATCCCAGAGATATGCATAACGACGAAACTGGTATTAACCAAAGGACTGGCTTGTTCTCCAAGAGTGGCCACACTATGAAGCCGGTGACTTGTGCAACTATCGCTGCCATGTCTACGATCACTTTCACGAATCGCTTCGAGTCTCGAGAGTTTCGCGAAAGCAAGCCAAGTATAGCAGGAATAATGCACAAACAGTTAGTGATCATGGCTCCTTTGACTACGTCCAGTTCTGGGAGAATCAAGAAGAAGAGGAGGCCCATTCCTATCGTATGCAGCGACTCTGCTATGAATATCTGAAATAATCATATAAATATTAATTATTAGCCCATAGCGAATAGATTTTGCTAATTGGTGTAGAAGAACTTGAACTTTCGCTATTAAAATATTAGCTCTCGGATAAACCAAAGAGCACGCATTTTTACACGCAATATTTAATATTTATGCACAAAGTCGTGAGTGAGAGTCGTCACACAAATTACAAATCTCATTCCAGTCGTCATCAGCCCAAAGAAAGTATTAATATGGTGAAATATGTGTGGGACAGTGAAATTCAGTGTAGATTTTGGATCATCAGTTCATGAAAAATCAACAAAATTGTACTTAAGTTTAGAATTTTCACTTAAGATAAAGCTCCCAATTATATTGTAACTTCTATGTTTGCATAATGACTACGACAATGCGACCACATTTTTTTTTCCTTAGGGTAAATAAATATTGAAGAGCAATAAGTTAAAAGTCTTACTTACCACAATGAATTGTGTGCTTGTTGGTCTCCTAGAAGTTTTGAAGAAACATATTCTCACTGAACGTATGAGTGTTCCTATTTCTGGGATGGCAAATGCTGCTAACAGAGCCCACATCCACGCCACTCGCTCCTCGTCTGGAAGACTTACTATAAATTGTTTATCCCTACCTGGAAATATGAAAGAAGTTTATATTATTTTTCAGTATTATGTTGAGGCACCTATAAAAAAAAGACTTAAAAATCTCCGATCCAAGTTATTGGTCCACACGTCACAATTATTACGAAAGATTAATATCGGAGGTGAAGTGTGGCCTCGGATAACTTAATAAATGAAAGAAAACAGTGTGAAAACATTACTTCAATTGCGTTTCGCCGTTCATACAATACTCGCAATCGGTACATGTTTGTAGATTGGAATGAAACAAATCCAATATTATTGGCAAACAAGCCACGTCTGTAGGTACCTACGGCAACTAGATTGTTAAGTCCAAAATGAATCTGGAACGCGCGCGGCTGCGCCACACCGGATCTTGTTTAATGTGCGGACCTCCTTAAAAGATTGGCGTTTGACGGGCGTCGCATAATTTGCTTTAATCAAAAAGTACTAAAGTGAAGCTCAACCGTACCTAAATTCCTATTACAATATGCAATCCGCCTGTCCTTCTTGAGCTGTGAAGTCATGAAGAGCGTAGTGCCCTTCGCGACGACTCCGGAGCCGAGGACCGCGATGAAGACTACTAGATACGCCGCCATCTTCAGCAACCGCACCGTGAAGTCCAGACATTTCTGGGTCTCCATGGACCCACTGTCCTGCTTTGGCGGGAACTCCCGGAACACGTCCCATCCTTTCGTTTCTTGTACTGTCCTTTGGCTGAAATAGATAAAATAAGAAATAAGTACCTATACATGAAAGTACAAGTATGTTTTAGTGGTTTATGAACACACTAAATAATCATAGATATGGCACTTCCATCTCCTTTCTTTTTAAGTCAAGATTCTTATTTTACGAGTGCGAATCCTACACCTGCTCGAGAACGCAATCTAAAGTCAACATTACAGCAAGAAAAACAACTTTCACACGCTATTCAGTTGAGAGAGAAATCTCGAGCAATGTTGCGTTCCGACCGGCAGACGCAGCTTCCTTCCGATCGGCAATATTTCGCGATGATGACCTTCGCGTGTGCAGCATATTAACGCGGATAGAAAACCGTTACATTACAACGTTTATTATTGCAACACATATGCACATAGTACTTGTACTGGTTGTGACAGTGGGGTTTACGTAAGGTAACCAACGAAGGTGGTAGGTGACCCAATTATTAACTGTTGCGGTCGTCTAGCTTGGCGAGTTGGCAGAACTTCGTGCAGCTATCTGACCATTGTATCTAAGAGATTAGAAAGAGAAATGTTATTAACATTCGCAAATAAGTTTTATCATCACAAGATTAAAGATCTGGTATTTCCTTAGATTTTCTCGTAAGAACAATGATTAAACATTTTCTTCTTCAATTTTCATACACGATAAAAGAAAAAACATTGAGTAGTTAACTTGCTTTCGATGACAATAAATGATTGAGCGCATCTGTAATCCATGTAAGGCATTAGAAAGTTGTTGATTGACCACTGTTTAATTATGCGTAACGCCGCCATTACGCACAACAATCTAAGGCATACATAAGAAGTATATTTACAAGACAGAGCTGTAATTGTACCTATAGGTAACCTAGTTACATACATTCTTAGTCATATTACAAAACCTATACAAATCAAATTTATTACCGCTGCTCCTAAAAAGAGCAGGATGGCAAGAAAGCTAAAACTTCTTTTATGCTGGTCATAAATATCTAAGTACCTACATGGTCTTCCGCAGTAGGTAGTGGCAATGCTCTTTGTTCCTAAATCTGGTCTGACCCTCGAGACTTTTCTAACCTGAAGAAAACGAATCCTTACTAAGCCGCAGAGAGGCATTTAAATGAGAAGTTAAAAAAAACACACAGCTCTTCAGATCATCAAAGTATTATCACTTGCAACATTTACCTGTATATGCTACAATAATGCAAAGTCCCATTGCTATAAATCGAATTATTGTTATTTGCGGCGTAAAGCGGTTCCTCGGCATCGTCCCTTTCATAATGACTTTTTCGGTCGTGATCACTCATATTTACACTAGTCACTGGGTTACCATGTTTATAAAAATCACATCACCATAGAAATATTATGAAAATAATTTTCGGAAATTAGAAGAAAATTATCACGGAATGTCCAGTCAGTCCGAATAGTATAGCAGAACTCATCGATTGTTATGAGGACAGCGAACGGTGCGATCGCAATAACGACTGCTTGGGCGCCGCGTCGCCCTGTGATACGCTATTGTCTCGTACTGGACAAAGTATGAATATTAATTTCCTCAATATATGGGATAGGTACGTTATTACCTCAAAATTGCCGGTTCGTGGTTCCATTTGCAAATTAGTAGGCTGCATGAGAATTTTCCGTAGGAGATACTTTGGTCATAGCTGGTAATATGTACGCATCTGACGTAATTATGAGTTCGTGATCAGCAAACTTGAGATCTGAGGTATTTTAATTTATGGAAATCATTTTGAGTTACGAGAAGGTACGCTATCAAACGATTTGTTACAAAGTCCTAATATCGACACTAGATCTGTTATCTACGTTAAATCTTTTGATGAAGTAGACCTTGTTGCTTCCTACGTCTTGGTGAGAAAGTTGTTGATCTCTCCTAAATTCCTTTATAGCAATCGTATGCATTGTATTTGCCATGATGCAGCATAAAAATGTGCAAATCACTATAACTTGATAATATTATAATCCAAATAATGTGATAGAAACCGGAAGGAAATCTATTCAAAATAATGTCCGATTGAAAAGAAGATCTATTGAAAGTGGTGACCAAATCAAAACGAACTTTCTGTGATGAAACGGTTTTAATAATAATTATTTAAAAAAGTTCAAAATAGCTACAGTACCGAATATGCCATCAATGGTGAGAAAAAATCATTATTTCAGGCGCGCATTCAGGAACAATGCATAAATCTTTATATTTATGTAAAAGTAAACTCATGTTCAAGTTTCAGACTACTAAGGCCTGTTTGCCTTAAACATTATCATGGTGTTCATAGCATAAGCAAACGTTGAGAACGGTCAATAAATCTCGGTTACCATGACAACATGCCATGGGATACTTGATATAATTTGGACCAAGAGAATGTATTTCCTCACAGAATGTCTTTATACGGAATGTGTTGCGTTTAAATTCCATGTTTCTTTGATTAAAGTATAAAAAAAAAACATTTGTGGTTTGGCCATTTCATTTGGCTGCTAAAAATGACTGTCACAATAACGTAATGATATTTTACTCAAAAATCCTCAATTAACATTTTGTCTAACTTGCTTCAAATTCTAACCAGCGTGCGGAGAGTTCTTCGTTCAGCAGTGGTGAGCACGCGAAATTATAGCGTCCGCTCACTAATTGATATGATCGCATCGGCACCGCACCACATATGAGTGACGCTTCTGTTTCAACACTTTCCAATCAGTTAACTACAACTTGTTTCCAAATATTACTTATCTACACATAGTTAAATAATGACTGACCGATACATCAAAGAAATGCTGCGTTAGTTATCTTCTGGTAAATTCCTATGCGGAGCAGGTGTACTAGCTGACTCGACAAACGTTGTTTTGCAAAATAAAAAATAGCAAAATAGCCTACCACCTATTCTCATAGGTACCTACCGAATATACACAGAAAATTTCCTGATAATCGTTCGAGCCGTTTCGGAGGAGTTCGGTAACAAACACCGTAAAACGATATTTTTATACAAATATTAGATAACCTATATCTATACTAATATAATATATAAAGCTAAAGACTTTGTTTGTTTGTTTACTTGAACGCGCTAATTTCAGGAACTACTGATCCGATTTGATTGAAAATTCTTTCAGTGTTAGATAGCCCATTTATTGAGGCAGGCTATAGGCTATATATCATCACGCTAAGACCAATAGGAGTGGAGCAGTAACGAAAATTGTGACGCAAACGAAGTTGCGTGGGTCAGCTAGTGTAACAACTAATAACATAATTTCGTTTGATATCGTATCGTATTTTTTGGTCGCCCACTCAATCTAGCTCCCGTCATCGCTTTCGAACCTCAGCTACATAATTAGTGTCGGGCTGCCCTAAGTTTCCGAGCTCACTCTTCGTTGAACGAATAAAATGTTAGTTATACAAAACTATAATTAAGTTTTAAGAAAATGTTATTATAGCAAATACAAAAACGCTAACAACAAATTTTAGTATAGAAACTGAACGTTATATTAAATGCAAATCATGTCAGATATTGTAAGATGAAATAAACAGCATGTCATTTGAGCATTATGGCTTTTGATGATACATTCAGTCAAAAAAGTATCGGGAATGGATGATTTGTTTATGGTTCCAAATTATTTTTTTTTGTCTTTTTGTAGTTGTTAGATTGGCACAACTGTTTTCCATTTTGGCGCGGAGTTTGAGTTGCATCTGTTATTTATATTAAATACAGTGCTGGTTTTAGTAATATCATATATAGTGTGTATTGCGAATTTCATAATGGACAAAAATATCGAACAAAGAGTTTGTCTTAAATTTTGCATCGCCAATGGAATTTCGTGTTCGGAGTCACTGAATATGTTACAGAAGGCTTACGGTGAATCGACTTTATCAAAAACTCGTGCTTATGAGTGGTACAAAGCGTTCAAAAGCGGTCGAGATGTGATGGAAGATTTGCCTCGCTCTGGTAGGCCGTCAACGTCTGCAACTGAAGTTAACATCGCAAAAGTGAAGGAAATAGTGACTGAAAATCCCCATTCAACTCTGAGAGAGATAGCCGCCGAACTTTCTGTATCTCACGAGTCGATCCGTACCATTTTAACTAATCATTTGGGTATGAAACATGTTGCTGCTCGGCTAGTCCCAAAAGATCTGAATTTTCTCCAAAAACTCAATCGCATGAAAGTCGCTGAGGACATGCTAGAACGAGTCAGTTCGGACCCAACATTCATGAAACGCATTGTTACTGGTGACGAGACGTGGGTTTACGAGTTTGACATGCAAACTAGTCAACAAGCTTCGGAGTGGCGCCTTCCAACTGAACCGAAACCGAAAAAACCACGCCAAAGTCGATCAAAAGTCAAAGTCATGTTGACTGTTTTCTTTGACTATCGCGGTGTTGTGCACTCTGAATTCTTACCGGAAGGTCTAACGGTAAATAAAGAATATTATTAGAGCGTTATGCGGCGTTTAAGAGAGCAAATTCGACGAAAAAGGCCAGATTTGTGGAAAGAAAATTCTTGGATTTTGCACCACGACAATGCGCCTTCGCACAAGGCTATCATTGTGAACGAATTTTTAACCAAACACTCAACAAATACCATCCAGCAACCACCATATTCACCAGATATGGCTCCTGCTGACTTTTTTCTTTTTCCTAAACTCAAATTACCACTTCGTGGCACCCGTTTTCAATCGATAGAAGACATAAAGGAGAATTCGCGGCGAGAACTGAACTCAATTCCGGAAGCAGCGTTTAAAAAATGTTTTGATGAATGGATTATTCGTTGGCGCAAGTGTATCGTTTCTAAAGGAGCATACTTTGAAGGTGATAAAATAAATTTGGATGAATAACAGACATTTTGTGTATTATTGATCTTTTCCCGGTACTTTCTTGACAGAGTAGTATAACAAATAATATTATTAATGAGCGGCACATGTATAGTGGGGCGCGTGAAGTTGGAAGTGCCCTAGAGTCATTCATCATCTGCCTAGCCTTTTCCCAACTATATTGGGGTCGGCTTCCAGTCAAGCCTATATTTATTATTATATATTTTTAGACTATAGTTTTGCAAATGCTTAACTTCGAAGTCTTAACTCGGACATTTTCAAGGCACCAACAAGTGCCTAGTACGGCTGCCCACGACGAATATGTATTTTAGTCTTATTTAACGATTCGATTTATCGACAACCAACCATTGAAACCTGTCGAATTCTAGTAGATGAACAGGTCCTCGTATGCATTAATTTTCTACCTACATGAGGAAGTAAAACGTTTCTATATTAAACCGCTTCATTATACATCCAAATAACAATACAAAAATATACATACAAGGTTTAGCTCTACAAAACCAGTTTTTTAGTTCCAATATTCATGCACAAACTGCGTATTGAGAGTTTAGTTACGCACTAAGTGCTTGTTTTGGAATATTTAATTTATCTGACTCGTCGAAAAAGCCAGCAGAGCTTTGGATATCTACGAATTCTACCCGTTTGAATATTCTTCATCTTTTACACTGAGGCATCTGCCATTTTTCGACAGTTACACTTAGGTATTTCAGAATAATCTGTTAATTTTTCATCGCACCCTATAGATAGATAAAGGTATGCATTATTTTTTATTTTTGCCCCACTACGAATTTCTCCTGTATCGTGGGTGCGTTTACCAAAAAAATGTTTGTTCCGTGCGGGAATCGAATCCGCCACACACAGCGCAACAGTCAATCGCCCAACCACTGCGCCAACCGTGCCTTGCCTTGGTTGCTGTTTACGAAGATTATGTCATTTGATTATTATTCGTGTCTAAAATTTCAACATGCAAAATAGTATTACCTATGTAACCTATTGCAAGTTTTATCTTCACCCTGAGCTAGCAGTCACCGCCGCTAACATTTGTGCGCGAGGTCGGAATTCAAATCAAATGTTCGTATGTAGTGACCTTCCTCCACACACGATCCAGACTGTCGACAGTCATATTGGCCGCGTCTAGATGGATTAGGTATTTGTCGGCGCGAGCGCAGCCTACGAAGTTTGCCGCTCAGAACAATAGATCGCTCAATGTCGCTACAGCTCACGAAAACTTACGAAAGCCTTCGCCTCGCGTGCACGTGCACCGGCCGCGCGGTGTTGTAAATAACAGTAACCCGTAATGTCATAACAATAAAACTACTATTTCTTTGGCCAAGATTATTGTATTTCACAAAGTAATAGCTGCAAGTTCCAAGTAAATAGTTAGATTAAGTGGATTGTTATAATCTGTTAAGAAATAGTACCACAAACTTAACAAAATTCTGTTTTTCCGTTTAAATTCAGATTTGATTATAAAATCGATGACTTTGTTTCAAGACTAATCAAATTACTTTAAGTCTTGGTAGCTAAAACATGACCTCTAAAGTAAAAGGCAAAATCATTGTTTTGCTATGAGACTAATAACTAAAAATAAAATATTTCTTCGCTCCAATGGAAATACGTCAAACTTTCCAATTTACATGTGGCCATCATAAGGTAATCTTTGTTTTATATGCGCGCCGCTACTCCCGGCCATACCCAATATCCACCGCAGACGGAGGTCATCGACCATGGTGTGGACGGGAGCATTATGTTGTGCACACGTCTGCTAACTTCCATGTTTGTCATAAACCTACCTGAGCTAAGTCGCAGTTACATCATTACGACTTTATGGTATTCATAACACTCATAACACGTCGTTTAAAATATTGTAGTCAAAATCTAACTGTCAATTGGTCTTTTTAGACGGAATATGATGACGATAATTATCTGGTTTGTTTTGCCTGGCAAGGATGATCAAACTATTCAGTATGTTTAGACCTGTACAAGTTATTAATAAAATAGTGTTATTATAGTTATTAGCAAGGAGCATGTGAGGTTCGTAGCGGGTGACATTCTAACGTAGCGTTTTTTCTGCCTACCCCCATCGTAAAAACGTGGTAGCTATTCTACTTGTCACCTACGCTCTTGCATCATACTAAAATGTATTAGAAAAACTTAATCCATCGCATATAATAAGCACGAAATTAACAATCAAGTCACTGATTTCGTTAAGAGTATTTTTCGGGTTTATATTTTTGTGGATTTATACAATTCTCTTTGCTGTAATAAGCCCAAAACAACCGGTACGTCACACATCAGTCAGCCAGTACTAAGCAGTATTCTGGGCACGCCCGACCCCGCTCGTCTCAGCTACCTCCTCCGAAAGCGTTTACTGCTAGACACCGTTCAATCTAAATCAAATAAATAGCCTTATTTATTCTATTCTAAGACGTTACAATGCCAAAATGCTCCCAAATTAAGATTTAAGCTACGAAGCAAAGTATAGACAGACTATAACTAAACGTGATATAGGTAACAAACCATAGAATTGAACGATCTAGAATAGACAGAATAAAAAACTTAAAATCTGACTGCGTCTTGGAACAATGTTGTTTATTTTTACGAGATACAAAGAATGTAGAGACTTGCGAAGTCAAAACAGGATATAAAAACTTCAACATATTATCTCAAGGTTAGACCTTAATTTCACATCTAGTCTTGGACGTACATCGTGGGGCAAGTAAACAATCCCAAGTGGTCATTATAGACCCTGTAATAATTGTCGTAGAGGCCCCTTAGAGCGAAGTGGGGCGCAAAAATGTGGCGCAGTCGATCGATCGAAAGTTGTGTCGTCAGAGTTGTCAACCTTGGCATTTGAACGGGTTCCGGGCCGCGGTGACCGATCGGCGCGAGCGACGCGACCTCTGGCGAAGTAAAGCTTTAGACTAACCAATTATATTATTTTGCATTATTACTTCTGCTTATCCTAGACTACCTACAGGTTTTTATTTGTATGCTAATGAAGTTACTTGTTGCATTTTTAACAACCATTAACAAATCCGCTGATCCTTTAATAATTTGGCCAATCACAAATTTCGAGACAAAAATACAAGTCTCAAAATACAGACGCAATTTTAAATTCTGATTTAATTCACAATTTCGTGAATTGCTTCATTGCTTCAGCAATTCACGAAATTGTAAATTGTTGAAGTTTTGCAGAAGAAGCTTTCAATACCTATTGTTTAAAGGTTAATAAATCTCATGGTGGGAAAATTGCAATAGGTATACTTAAGAATTTATTATCATTGCGAATCTGACTCATCTGATTTGTTTTTGAATTACTCAACATAGTTATGATGGAAAAATAATGCTTAAAGACCGCCGCTTAGACACACCTAACCACATAATTATGCTTTGAACACCATATTAATATCTCTGTTAGTGTTTTTACCACTAATGAGACCTTTAACGGCATTCTACTCTAATTGATTTTGCTTTTTCTAGTAACTTGCGTAATCTACGAGTATATACTAATATATAAAGCTGAAGAGTTTGTTTGCTTGAACGCGCTAATCTCAGGAACTATTGGTCCGATTTGAAAAAATCTTTCAGTGTAAGATATCCCATTTATCGAGGAAGGCTTTAGGCTACTTATTATCACGCTAAGACCAATAGGAGCGGAGCAGTAATGAAAATTGTGACGCAGACGAAGTTGCGCGGGTCAACTAATTTAATTATAAGCAGCCAAATCAATTCATCGGTGATACAATAATCTGTAATACCAATTGAATAATGTTATTCTATAATCGAAACTACTTATTTTTATTAGCGTTTCAATACAAATGTTTGTTGTAGTCACATCAAAATACGGTCTAATATTAACTATATGATCACATTTGACCTTACAAATGCGATGCTAAATGGCACTTCGTTAAATTAATAGCCTTCACGAGAAATTGGTGTTATGAATCAAAGATATTCTCATGAGTCACTTGACGTAATTTAACAATAATTTTCAAAATAACGAACACAATATGCAACTTTTGTAAGAGCTTTTATAATCTTATCTAGGTTAAAAGGTTTTTAAACAATACTAAAGAGTTTAATTCAAAAGCAAAAAGTGATATTATTTCCTTATTTACTCAGTATCTTGGTACAGGTGAAAGTGTAAAGTATGTACTTAGCACATACACGAGAACAACACCGAATGATCGGTCGACGATGACATATCGCTTTGATTGGTCCGAGTGATATCA
Organism: Lacanobia oleracea; assembly: GCA_950371165.1. Taxonomy (NCBI): domain Eukaryota; kingdom Metazoa; phylum Arthropoda; class Insecta; order Lepidoptera; family Noctuidae; genus Lacanobia; species Lacanobia oleracea. The sequence goes on from OX493393.1 coordinate 11,255,472, forward strand.
TACGTTACGGAGCCTGTTCCGTCTTGTAACATAACTCGCTGCCGAGCTTTTATATAAAAGATGAAGTCGTATCTTTATCTATACTTACTAATATATACAGCTCAAGAGTTTTTGTTTGTTAGCTTGAACGCGCTAATCTCAGGAACTACTGGTCCGATTTGAATAATTATTTCAGAGCCCATTCATCGAGGAAGGGTATAGGCTATATATCATCACGCTAAGACCAATAGGAGCGGAGCGAACGAAGTTGCGCGGTTCAACTAGTGTAATAATATCTAGCTTAGACATTTTATGGGCACTTATTAAAGACTGCTTGTCACATACCACATTTCTGTTTAATCGATGCTTAGATACTATTCTGTGCTGCGAATTTGTCTGTGGTTTTTAACCCTTTTGTGATGAGCTAATCTAATTCTATTGTGGCTGGCATTCATAGGAAATGATTCATCTAAATATCCATGACATCAAACATTTTCTTAAGAAAGCTCTTGAGTTACTATTGAATCACATCTGCGACCATGAATTCTTCTTCTTCGTATCGCTAGCTCGTCAGTAAATTTAATTTTGGTTGCCAAAAACTTCGCCACTTCCATGACGTCTTGCAGCGCAAATCACTTGGATTGCATATTTTGGGTCACAGAAAAGTGGAGCATATTATTTAAACTAACAACGAAGTGCATAATAAATTGAACTTAATAAAGGATAAGTTTAGTACGCACCTTCCGCCATAGATGTCGTTAGCGAGCGGTGTGAGCTCGTCGTCGGAGTTGTCGCTGGCCTCCTCGCGCCGCGGCTTCCCTCCCGACGTCGCCATTATTTTCTATTTTGCTGAAAACAATAGGAAAATAATAAGAAAATAGCTATGAGAATTAACCTAAACTCGAAATCAAAACATTTATTTCAACTGAATGTTGGATAAAATTATACCCTACAACCCTACGATTAGACTGCGTTTATCAGATTTCTACGCATTAAAAAAATTATAATAAGTTAATTAAATTTTTTTCAATACTCAATATAATGGTTGTTAAAACTTTTACCAATAAATTACTTTTTTCATTCGACCAAACAAACGTAATTAGCAGATGTGCGGTGTCTTCGCGTACTTATTAGAACCGTTAACAGAGAAATTGTCGACATCACGACTTTCCATTTTGGACGGCTCCAACTGTGTCCACTGTCACGCTTTTACGGACTCGTGGAGCCGACTGTGCCTCACTGTGAATATCAACAAGCTTAACTTTTGTTAAGATGTTGCTTGGCTTCGAAAAGTAAATTTGATTTTATTTGAGAATCGAGCTTTCGTCATAACTTTTGGTGAAATAAAGGTGTTGGAAACGCATTAGGGGTTGAACCACAGACAGGATGCTCTCTACTTTACCTATATGATGTACCTACCTACCAAGATCAGTAAACAATTTAATTTTATTCACAAACTACGTAGATAAGAAAGAATTTGTATATTTTGAGAATTTATTACTTTATTATTTGGATCAGGTATAATAGCAATAAGAAATATAATTTGCCGCTCTAAACATTCGTAGCCATGCAAGAAAATAACGTAGCACCTTCGTAGCGCAGGTGAACTAGCCCGCTACGAAGGGAGACCATAACAAAGGCACGAAGGTACTTCAATGCCTAACCTTTCAAACGATCTATAAAATGATCATAATTTATGGTGCCCTCTCAAGTGAGCGCACGGCTGACCTTTCAGTTAAAGGTTAAGTATTCAACCACAGGTCCTATTTATCTCATATCGTGTGCTAAACTGCTAATACGCAGCCTTACCTATAAAATTAAATTGTTTATATTTACAAATTATTTGTAAAAATGTAGGAAATCCTTGTAAAACAATAAGCATTGCATTGATAACAATCGAGGCTAAGCTTTTCACCTTCTTAGTTGTAATAAATTAACTGTTTAGCGGCCAAGGCCTGAGTTTGATCGTAAAATGGCGTTGCATCAAAATGTATTCTTAATAAGAATCACTACATTGTAAATCGTTGTCTCAAGGGTACGACTGTCTCTTAACACCTGAAGGTAAAATATCCAAGCTCTTTGGAGAATAAGAATGTATTGAGTGCGTGAATCACAGTGTGTCCAGTAGAACTCTTGCACATTCCGGTGAGAGCCCTCGACCTTGCCGGTCATTCATCCCTCGCAGAGTTATGGACCTCTGCCAGTGATTTATTGCTCATTCATATGCATCTAACCACATATTTTGTATATCTACACAATGTATTAAATTCCTAAAGAAAGACATTATCGATTTTATTTCTTTCAGAGCGTGATAAACGATATATCGCCAATATTAAGAAGTTCAAGTTTTCCTGTTAGGTATACTTGCGAACAATTAAACACGTTTCCGTAAGGAAGATGTAGGTAGGGACAATAACCTTTTCGCAAGGAAACATCATGTTACTAAGGAAAGTGTTACAACATACGTACCACGATTACGCACGACTTTCTGTTACAATTCGTAACTATTGAAGTCTTAGCTAATTGTTCTTCATTTAATATCGCAACACTAAAATATAGGGTTATATAACATAACAATAGGCAGAACCTGGCATGCATCGCGCAGTTTCAAGGTACCAACACAAAGAAGTCATAAACATTGTTAGGCTGGCTTATTGCATTGAACAGGCAATGTCCATCGTATCAGATCACGGCGCTAGGGGGCGCTGTGGGCAGCAGGCTGCGCCCGCGCCGTTTGCAAGGTCAGCGACTTCGGCCTCAGCTGGACAATGGACCTTCCCTTACAAGCACTTTAGAGCAAATAGCAATCCTATGTAGTTCAAGACTTATTGGACTCAATAAAGATAGTGCACGCAAGGGATACGATCATCACGATTGAGAAGAATTATGTGAATTTTGTTATTGCTTGTTTTCGTCGCATAGGAATAGGCTCGACTCTACAAAAGTAGACCCGGGTATTGTACTGACATTGAAAAGTTAACAACTATATTGGTTTAATTTCAGAGAGCCATAGAGCGATTTAATCATCATTAGCGATAATAAATCAGGTTTTCACTATTTATAAAAAAAAAGTAACACATACAAACGATATTGTCTCATCATCCTGTAGTAAATGTACTATATGTGCTAAGTGCAAGCAAGGGGTGCTAGCTGGTATTTTGTTCTTCTTCCGTGAAACATAATAATTCAACTATTTTCGTTGTGCAAAATTACAAATTTGGTTGGTATTAGGATGGTATTTCACAAATAATGCACTTAAAACGATGTCTTAACATTCTTCGCTTTACTTACTTGTGTTTTACAAGTCTGACGTAATTCGTAATAAGCGGAAACGAACAAATATTATGTACGAGCTAATGTAGGTAGTATTCTACCTGCCAGAATAAGGTTAATAACCAGACTTCGTACACAAAAGGTAATAAATTAATACAAAGCTTCGGTTTTTGGGTCAATAATTAATAAAAAGTAGAAACTATGTCTTTACATGTTTTTTTCGAAAGTGTGAGATAGAGTTGTGTATGTGTTAGCTGAGAATCGGAATACCAATCTAAAAACAACTGCGATTATCTCTATAATGGGAAATACAATCAATCGATGGATTGTTACAATACAATGCACATTCAGATATTGTAAATTACATCAAAGCACTAGCAATGCAATAGTAAATCATAATTTAAATCGTATTACAAGCACCAATGTGGTCGGACTGGTGGCGAGGGCCGCAGGTTTACTTTCACTGCTAGAGGCCGTCAGCTGGCAGCCCTCCCGCCTGCGCCCCCGCACCTCCCGCTGTCCTCCTCACTGCTGCGCAACTCTGCCTTATATTCGTACTTTCGTAGCTTTACATAGTGCCTCTATCAAGTACATGCCTTGCACAAGATGATGAGTTAACGATCAGGAATGCTTTGCCTAACGCGAGCCTAATTCACAAGCCCAATGGGAGTGTAGATTATCTTCAGCTTTTAAGGAGTGCCGATTGATGTTAATTACGAGAGTTAGTGAAACCAGTTTCGTAGACGATTGGATGCGACGAATGACTTATGAATTTTAAGGTTTTCATGTTTTTGGCGTGTTTAGGTATTTGCAATATAACAACACTAGTTGACCCGCGCAGCTTCGTCTGCTCCGCTCATACTGGTCTTAGCGTGATGATTTTTATTAGCCTATATAGCCTTTCTCGATAAATGGGCTATCTAACACTGAAACATTTTTTCAAATCGGACCAGAAGTTCCTGAGATTAGCGCGTTTAAGCAAACAAACAAACTCTTCAGTTTTATATATTAGTATAGATCAGCTGCAAGCAAAATTAAACATACCTCAGACTACCAGAGAAATCAAATAGCTCATTCATTACTCGCTTAGCTTCGAGTTCGACTCTTTTAAGCTATGCTATATATAAGCTAAGCAATTACTACTTGTATTGTAAGAAGTCCCTAAATATGGAAATGTGCTAATTTGTTGACCATAAAAAAGGGACATTAGCCTTACCACAGTGATGGATTTTTTTTACAAAATTACCAACAGTTTGAATCAACAGGAACTTTAATTAAATCAAGTTGTCGGAAAAGCTTTACGATCTAAATTATTTTTGGGACATAAAATTAGCATTTAATCGTTCTTATACCGAGTCAATAAACAAGTCGTAACGATCTTAATGTAAGTAAGTATCACGCTGGATCACCGGAGCGTGGAGGAGTGGGGCGGAGTGACCTCGAGTCAGCGACGGAGCCAATCTACACCCAAGTGACTTGTCATCTACTGACACAAGGAGCCATATTCCTAGAAATATTTTTGCGGTTCCAACAAACCCGGATTCGATACAAGAACTGGCTCAGGCGCAAAACCTGTATCTTTGTCAGCTTTAGCAAATAAAGAAAAAAAAAATGACACATCTCGTTTATTTTCTCTCTGTAACTATCGTATATTTTTACAGAGAGAAAATAAACGAGATGTGACATTTTTTTTCTCGTCGACGTCAACTTTTAGCTATGCAAATAAAAATAGTCGCAGAACTGTTACGAAATCACTGCTACAAGCGCTCGATCGTTGCATTATGGATCTATCTTACTTATTTCTGTCCTACTTTAGTGTAGGTAGCCTCGACGAGATTATATCCTATCTGATGACTTTATATTAGATTTGTGTTCGTTCGTTACTCAATCGTGTATCAATGAAACAAATTAATTGTACCAAATTAAATTGTTGTAACAGGTTATAAATTCCAAGTCAAAGTGAAGGCTGTGCACGATTAGAGCCATAAAACTATGACAATCAAATGATTTAATTACGAAAGCAACTGTGCATTAATTTCATGCTACCATGCAACCTGAAGATTGATTGACCAATTGGAACTGACTAAGATAGAGACAATCCTTAAGAACGTGAAGCTTTCTGACCAGCCTTAAGGATAAAGTCAAAAGGCTGGCAATCTCATCCGGGCTACTAACCGCTAGTTTACTTACCGTGGCAAATATGGACGAGTGTGATAATATTTTAGGAAGCAGACTGTTGGGAGGGCGACATCCAAACAGTAGAGGCGGAATACTGATTGGTAGATAAAAAACCAAAGCTATAGTTAAAAATACATAATGTTATTGAATCACATGAGTTCTATAATACACAATGAGCGATCGTTACGTACGTATTAATAAACGATGCAGACGCGAGAAATTCTCCACAAAAAAGAGAAAGTGGGCTTTATTAGCGCAATTGTTATTATGTAGTAGTTGTAGGCCGTGCAACTTGTCTTTTTGTTTCATTCGCCTGCGCTAGCGCAACATAATACAAATGGAGGTTAACTCTATGTAAATATTTGTGAGAGATTTCTTTGTTTTTTTCTCTTTGATGTGAGATTTATGATAATTTGTTAAAGAACGAAAAGTGCATGTCAGTAGGTGAATTGAACATGTGAATTCGTAAATGATATTTATCTCAGTTCTAAGAAAGTGAATCAGCCCATCATAATAATTATACATATTTGAGAACGCCATCTCACGGCTAATGATTACTATACAACATAAATAACATTTATCCAGTCAGTCTGAGGATTGATTAAGGCCCTTTATGTTCCGAGAATACGCTGATGGCGTATTCTCGTTACTCATTACTTGGTAGTTCATGTGAATGTTCAGCATTCCCAAAATTTATCAGTTAAAATAAAAGGCAACTTTTGAAGCCTATGCAAGAATAACAGCGATCCCTTTATACTAAATGAATAACTAAGTAATGCTGTCGCCAGACAGGAAAAGCCTGTGATAAATGCTGAAATTCTAGGTTTTGGCAAAACTGTCAAAGTAAACATTGGCTCCGTGTTCTAATACTCATTAAAATCAATAAGTACCTACTGTTTATTGACACATTGTTAATGACGATCTTAACTAAATTGACTTAGAATTGATTGACTTGAATTAGTGAGTGCTAGTGTTATTCGGACGGGAAAATAAGTTTAACATGTAAACTGAGAACTGTGTTGTATGTGTTACATACGGACACCAAGTGAGATTTAAACTAACTATCCGTATTGTGAACTAATAAAACAATGCTTGGCAAATGCTCAAATGACATTTGGTAGCAAGAATTCACGTGGTGAATGGACATTATTCGGAAAATCTGGATTAAGAGGTTTGATGAATCCGTTTTTTATTTAAATTCAATACTGATAAACAATAACAAACCTTTGCACTAGCTGACGCATCACGTGTGACCAATTGGAATAGGTACAATAAAAGTCGTGACACAATCTTTATCGTTCGGAAATGTAATTAACAATCTCAGATGAGTCTTTTCAGACTAACAATAATCGACTAATTTGGCAAAATCGATTTTAATTAGAAGAATAGTTTTATACAAAAATCATATTATCAACATAAAGAAGCATTATAGTTTGAATGATTATTCACCTATTTACGAGAGTCTGTTAAATTATAGAGAAATATCACTATTATAAAATGGATAATAACAATGTAAATGTTAAACCCAAAAAAATATTTACATCGAGATCGACAGAATCTCTTAACACTTCTCTCATTAACACGGACTCAGAATATGTTAATCATAGCTAGATTGAAGAATTAAAAGAAGAAATTAATAACTTGAAACCACAATTACGGAGTACAGAAAATGAACTTGACACTATCATCTTAGAAAAAAAAATGATTCTTAGAAGAAATTGAACATCTCAATCAGCCTGATTGCCTTGAAACAATTATGCAAAAGTCCTTTGTCAACCTTAAGAAGGGCTACACCGAAGTCCCAGAAAAAATGAAATAACAAATGTTCAACTCTAAGTACAGAAGATGGGCATGTCACTACTCCTTTGTATATCACTGTGAAACACCTAAGGGGTAAAATACAGCAGACCAAAGAGGAAAGAGAAGTATTGGATACTGGAAGTCCATGACTGGATCCGAGCTCCGATGAATATAATAATACCAACGATAATTTTACTAACGCTGACATTAATATTATTGACACTAACAACTGTAATTTGGGACGCACCTGTGTAGGAAAGAATTTAACTGAAGATGTGCCAACTGAACAACAGCAGCATCAAGCTCATGTTGAGAATAATGATCGTATATGTAATCAAGAATATAGCAAAATATTTCTTCTAACGGACAATCAAGGGAAAGGCATCGTTCAGACGCTTATCGAGCGTAAAAGTGAGCTTATAGTCAGAGATTATAAAGTACAATCTGTAACAAGACCAGACGCAAGAACGAAATATGTCTTGTCGGACTGTAGCAGCATGGCTAAGACATTATCAAAAACCGACAATGTTATCATAATGACAGGGAGTAATGATGTTAATCCAATAGAGTTTATGTCTGAAATATCTATAGCGTTACATTTTCTTAAAAATTGCAATGTATTTGTAGTAAATATATTTAATAATATTTTCCTTAATGAATGTAAACTCAATAATCAGCTAAAGCTAATTATCAAAAAACATGAAAACTGTACATTTATTGAAATAGACAATATATCGAATGTTGCACAACAAATAATTCATCAGATAAATGTTATCCAGTACAGCAACAAATTCCTCTCTTATAACAACCACAAATTCAAAAAGGGTAAAGCATTGCCTAATTGAATAAACAATCACAAAACTTCAACACAAAAAATGCAATATAGTAGTTTGTGGCGACTTTAATATAGTTTTGCTAATATCTGATAAAACTAGTACTTCATTTAAAGAGTTGATGCTTAATTATCGTCTGGAATATCACATACATGAACCGACTAGGCTTAATAAATGCATAGACAACATTATAAGCAATATTCATAATGTCACTGGTAAGACATATAATCTGTACCTGTCTGATCATAACACAGCTCAACTAGCCAAAATTTAACATAAAACGATGGTGAAATGAGCTTCATACGAGTACATATAAGTATGCAGATTACTCACCTAATCCCCCTAATTTTACCTAATTAAAGCCCTACCTACTAACATAATTATATGAAATACCTATATACTTATAAAGTTCCAATGTTATTAAAAGACGGTTGATATTTTATCACATTCTGTTCTTATAGAGCAATACTTCTTGGATAAAACCACTATCTGTGTGACGTCATTGTATATTTAAAACTTAAAAGGTTGACGCCGTTGAACTTTTATTGTAAGTCTTGAAATAAATTTAAATAAATGGTAATGTTTATCAGGCCTCTTCCTGGTGCACTTGGGTAAAAAACACATATCATACCAGCATTTTTCAAATGGTTAGGATGTGGTGCACTCATGTAATAAGGAGCCTATTACCACTGAGAATTTTTTACAAAAACTAAACACATATTTACAAATATTGGAACCATTATTTAGCAGAGTGTGAGTGAACAGAAAAATAAAAACCCAAAAATGAAACTGCAGGTACAACTATAAAATAAATACATAAACCAACCAGTTTGATCTTGTCTCCACCATTGATTGTTCTATGGAGCACGACCAGCATGTTTCCAAGCATTCTTATCCTGAATGTAATCTTCTAATTTGTAATATGCTTGTTTACAAAGTTTGCTTTTAATGTAGGTTACAAAGTTTTTGCTGTTTTGCATACAATTTTATATGTGTTTTGAATACTTCGCAACATACTTCTGAAAACTTGCATTATTCATATATTGCCTTTAAACTTTTGCTCGAACTGGGAATCGATCCGAGGATTACTAGATCAACAAGACACATAAAAATACCTGTATATTAATTAATTTTAATTGAAATACATCAGTCCTTTGTAAAACAACCTAAATAACATAAACTTATGTACTAAATAAATACCTTTAAACGCTGTACTTAAATTGCGATATTGACATTTCCACTTCTCGTAGCAGTGGGCGTGCGTTGATGTCTTTTGTAGAGCAACTTTGCAATGATTGCAGGCTTTGCAAAATGCCTGTGTTATTACGGTGTAAATACTTATTATATGACTGGTGACGGTATATATATGGTGTTATAATTGACATCGATGTAGGTATTGTTACACGTAGGTGACGTTGTTAAGATTAATATAAGAAACTAGCTGACCCGCGCGGCTTCGCTCCCGTCAACTGGCTACCCTACCTACCCTACCTACCCTACCTACCCTACCTACCCTACCTACCCTACCTACCCTACCTACCCTACCTACCCTACCTACCCTACCTACCCTACCTACCCTACCTACCCTACCTACCCTACCTACCCTACCTACCCTACCTACCCTACCTAGCCTACCTACCCTACCTAGCCTACCTACCCTACCTAGCCTACCTACCCTACCTACCCTACCTACCCTACCTACCCTACCTACCCTACCTACCCTACCTACCCTACCTACCCTACCTACCCTACCTACCCTACCTACCCTACCTACCCTACCTACCCTACCTACCCTACCTACCCTACCTACCCTACCTACCCTACCTACCCTACCTACCCTACCTACCCTACCTACCCTACCTACCCTACCTACTTTTTTTGTTTTTAAACCTTCCCTGTATTCTGGCGAAACTAACAAAAAAAGAATTATTTAAATCGGCCCCGCCGTTCTCGAGTTTTAGCGAGACTAACGAACAGCAATTGATTTTTATATATATAGATAATGCACTTTTGGGAGGGGAATTCGCGGGCGAAAAAAAAATATGGACAAAGGAAAAATGAGCCTTATTGTCGAATAACTGAAATTTCATCTTTAGTTGATTGAAATAGAGGTAACTTATAAAAAGCTTATCAGCTAGTCTGTAAGTAACCATTTCGATATCGAGCTTCACCTGAGTGACAAACCTCACAAAGTGAGCTTTATTGCACACAACATAAAGGTCTTACGTTTGATGTAATTTGATACTCACCTCGGATTCCGCTGTCGAGACACGAAAATGTTGTTACAGAATAGGGGTACAGCTTTTTAAATTTAAAAAACCATGAGTCGAACCCGTTTAGGTATATTTATTACTAGCTAACCAAATCAAAATGTGTCCTTTTCATTGAATCTTGCCTCAATGGCAAGCTATCTACAATAGATCCACGTACTGAACTACCGTTACATACGTACATAGGTATAAACCGTTCTGGTACGTAAGCCTCATGCTAATCGCACCCCACTTTCTTCCGGTCACCGCTGTCAAGGTCTGCGCACAAACCATTTGTGTTTGACAATTTTATTAATGGCTAATGAAAGTAAGCAATTAAGCGTTACTGGCCATGAAATACTTTAGAATATTTCGCTACAAATTGTAAATATATATAAATCCATACAATCATAAATGCGAAACTAAAGCTATTTCTTTAATTTATTGTTTGTTTCCTTTTCACGTCTTAATGGCTGAACGGAAAAGTAAAACGAAAAGAGGAGTACCTACTTATGCTTCTCAAGGCACCTTTTGTGCCTTTGCCTTGGGCTAGCTTGAATTCCTCGCTCAATTCAGGAATCTAATATTAATATATCTAAGTATTGTACATGGTTAATCTCGCTACGCTCGGAAATTAACTTTGAAATCCTTCATTACGGTCAGGATACAATATGACTAATACTGCATTATCTCTGCGATGCATCTAGTACTTTATTCCTAGAGTAGATATGTTCCTTCAAGCTTCAAACCGCTAGCTGAAGCTAATACAGATAGGTACGATGTTCATTTATGTAAGGTTAGCTGTCGATCAGGAAATATAAGTCGGATATAAATATGAAACGAAATTACAAATACGGAAACCAGCTCAAGGATTATGCACGAAAGTGGCAGAGTCCGTTGTTTATTCCATTGCGTTATTTCTAGAGTTGTGCGTTGACAACTGTAGCAGTAAAAGCGCAGTGGAGTTTGAAATACGATTCTAGTGACTTGCGTCACGCACTAATTTTTTATTAGAACTTTGTAAAGGTGCAATTCCAAGACCGACCGCAGACTGCAACCGCAGGAGACACTGCGGCTAGCGGCTGCGGTCGACCGCAGTGCTTCCTGCGGTCGCTATTCCAAGCGCAGAGACATGTCGCGACTGCACGATGCATAAAACCAGTCACTCCAGTGCCTTCGTGCGAGACAGAATATCGGAAAACGCTACCGATAGTTTACTGATGTGTTGTTTGTTAGAAGACGAAGATGATGACGACTTTTTGTTACTATATGCCAAAAAAAAAAAAAAAGAAATGTCATCATATTTGTACGTGTGAACTCTGCGGTCGCGACACCACTTGTGCTGCAGTCTGCGGTCGCTGCGTGTCGCCGACAGCAGGCGGCGCGCCGCGACTGCAGACCGCAGTGTCGCCGCACTCGGAATCATTTTCAAGGAATTCTATAGAAATAAGTAGTGTCGCTTGCAGTTTGCGGTCTGCGGTCGGTCTCAGAATTGTACCTTTAAGCTGTGTTGTTGAATGGGTACAGGCATTTGAGAGTTGTGTTTTGCTCTTGTAAACAAACAATTTTGCATCACGAGGTATTGCTGTTTTCTTGCTTTCTTTGTATCAACAAATGGCTTTGATGCGAGAACTTGATTGAACTTCTGGCAACAAACAGCGTGACAAGTATACAGATCGTCTTGTTTAATTCTTTAATACACTTTCACATGCAACTCTTGCTAAAATCCAGCCGCTTGCCAAAGTCCCGTCACACAACTCTTATATGTAAACGAGTAGGAGCAAAAACGAAAATTCCTTGAACAAACCTTAATTACGCTTTGTATTGCAAGCGCCTGCGCAACGCAAAGATTATTATTAATTAGTTAATTGCACTTGGCTAATGTAATAGTGGCTAGTGGGCACTATTGCGGAAACCATCAAATTGTTCTTGTTCTAGTGAGAACGACCCTCTGGCGGCGGATGTGAGCGAGGCCTGTGCGCTCGGCTGCAGTGTTTGTATGCTTGCTGGTACTGTTATGAAGCTGTTATTACTTGTGTATGAGAATATCAATCAATCGGCCCCTTCCATCGAAGTGTCACTACTGGGCCTATGATCTATATTGCCTAAACTAAAATATACTGGAATAAGGCGTATAAATGTATAGGAGAAAACATTCATGTCAAATAAAAGCTCCCTGGATGTAAAATCTACATAAGATATGTAATCCATTTGACTTCTTGATGATTGGGAAGTAAATCAGAACCTTGTTGGACAGTTGTAAAAGGAACAAAAAAGAATCTGCACCACATCGAATCAACATTAATCATGTTGAATGGACGTCGTATTGTTCCCTAATTGTTAAAACTATTAGTCTGCCGATAATAATGATGTCAGTCAACCAATAAGATTTTGATTACTTACCAAACTGCGAAATGACATTCCTTTTATACCAATTTACCGAACAAAGTTACGTGAAATCTATGGATATGATACCTTATGTAATGTACTTAAGGTATGGGTTACACAATATATTAAACCTTTTAATGTAATTTAATTATGTATCACTTCAGCATATCTATTACAGTTGGTATTTAGAGGTCGTTTGTCGACTGGCTAAGGAAATACCGCGGTCTTTGTTTCCCATTCTCTATCTCATGCCGCCTACATTCACTTTTGTTTACGAGATACAAACTTGTTACGGGTACCATACGGTCCACAGCATCGCCAAATTTTTGAATAAATAACACATTATGAATCATATTAGACACGTTCTTTGAACGGTCAGTCTCACTTTACATAAATGTTGTTACGAAACTTTCGAAAGAGAAACCTGCGTAGAGTCTCGCGTACGGTAAGCCTTGACAGCAGATATCTGCAAGACAAGGTTCAGGAATTGGTAGAATTATAAGATACTGTCATGTGTGGATATTATACGAGGAAACTTTTGGCCCCCTCGCTCACTTTCGCAGCTGACCGCGCTGAGCAGCCTCGAGGACTGAAAAGCATATCCATGTCTCAAATCGGTTTAGATTTAGGAGATGTGAACTGAACTTACCGTTGAATATAAATCCTGAGAAGATTAGTGTTGTAGTAATCCGTATGTGTACTGTGTATCACTTCACAATGTTGAGGTAAAGCGTGGAGTGCACTCGCGGGACGGCGTCGCTGCGCATGGTTCGCGCGTGCGTTCGGTCGGTGGGCCGCGCGCTCACTGCGCTAGCGCCTACTGACGACCCCTTACTTCACACCAAAGGCTACCAAAGGAGGCTGTTTCTACTGACTCACATGAGACACAGACAAATCTCAGTTTTTGAAGGGATTTCCCAAATTATTCGTAGATAGGTTTTACTGAGGTTCATGGGTTATATGATAAAATGTCTAGTAAGTGGTATACCGAACGCAATTAGCAACCAAATATGAGCAAGAGAAACCAACTCTTGGTGCCATGAATACGGTTCACGCTCTTGCTAAGCGGAAACGCTTGCAGGGTCGCGGGTTCGATCCCAAAAATAATATTTGCGTCGCATTCAATGTAATTAAGATTGGGATTGGCTGCAAAAACGGCCGTTAAGTAAAATAGTAATAATTTCCATTGACTTATCACAAATTTTTCAGAGTGGTCGCTAAATCAAATTAGGCAAAGTGAAAAAGGTTTTGAATTATAAAAAATACCATCTATTAATTTCATCATATATTTATAAATGCTTTACTATAGTATAGAGAAATACAATAAATAAATGCAAAAGTATTAAGTGTCGCACAGCAATCACTAATTACAAAATATTATATGTCCGGTTAAATGCAAAACTGCAGGAATACATCAGATGATCAATGCAGTGGCGGATTCTGATTGAAATAAACAATTTGATTTAAAACAATAGAGTTTTATTGATATCACGATAGACACAAATATCTTTCTAACTTTTCCGCAATGGCAACCGAGAGGCGTTTCCAAGAAGGGCGTCGTCGCTGTTGGAGATCTAGCAAATGCTGGCGTGAAAATTTAAAGTCGTTCACGAGACAGTGGTCGGATAAAACAACACAGCAGGAAAAGAGTAGTGAGCTATGGGGGCCACCTTTGCCCAGCAGAGAGGCGCTAAAGGTAGAAATAATGATCCGCCACTTTTGAATCAGTCGCTGCATCACGCGTAATGGTCGTGGAAGCGCACGGTGGAGCGGCGCGGCGGCGGCGGCGTGTCCTCCAGGTCGCTGTCCAGCGCGGGCTCGTAGCCGCGGTTCACGTACGCGCCCGCGGTGGACGGACGCCCGCTCATGTCATCCAGCTACACACAACAAAAATCGGGTAAGATATGTTGAAGATAATAGTTAATAGGAAATGCTGGTGGCGAGACTTTGTATGTAAAAATTCATAATTCGAGGTTTGGCTCTCGGCTGTTTTCTCCTCCAATATTGGACCGATTTAAGAGATATTTCACAAACTGAATAAGAAGGATATATACTGTGTCCCTATGTTTTCCTTTTTTGATTAATAGTTGCCAAAGGACATTGTAAAAAATGGCCTATGAACCAACACGCATGAAATATTTACTATAATTACTAGTTCTTTTAATAATATACATTACTTATATTTTAATAGAACGGACACTTTTTATTTTCGAAAACATTTTAAAAAGTATTCACTTTCGTCCTTAGCTTCCGTCATACTCCTCGGTGATATATAGTTCTATTATTTTTTGGTTCAATTTGAGGTTTTTAATAGGCAAAGGTATTATAGCTCATTTTACATACAAAGTCTCGCCGCCAGCCTTTTCTCTTAACAAGTCTCACTCAACGCAGGCACGTCAAGGTATAATTGAAATGGCTCAAACTTTAAATTATAGGAGTGTCATAGACTTCTCAGACACCCCAATATTTATTTTTGTGAAACCCTGTCTGGACCGCCATGAAGTGAGCTTTCAATCCATTCTACCAAGGTTGAATGATGGTTCACTTCGAGCTAACTCGACCTAAGTTTTCACGGTGTAACGTTTACAGAATAGATTTGCAGACTTAAGTCAAGATGTGACGCTGAACAGGGACCTACCGTGGGACGCAGCTGGCAAGTACAGGCTAGCTACATGTACAATAGGGTAGATGACTACAAAAACGAATTGGTCCGACAGGTGGATTTCCAAAAAATATTGGACACGTATTTTTTCTTTCAATACGCGTCTAATATTTTCAATAACTGACGGAATAAACAGATTATTTTTTTTACGAAGGAAACATCCCCATTGCACTTGAGTTCAGGAATTAAGTTTTGAGTTATTTCAATTATACCTTATCGAAGCATTTTTAAAACCAATGTGTAAAACAAGATGAACTTAAATAAATATTAAAGCCAACGGCAGTGTGTTTTTTTTTCACGCAGATGACAGCCTGCACCGCAGTTTACCGCAAGTCAAACTGACAATCACACACACTATTTAAGAAGATAACATACACTACGCCCACAAACTCTCTCGGCGAGTCGGTGCCCACTCGTCACGCCGCAGACTCGAACGCATACATTCTGTCATCTGCGTTGCCCATGCTTTCAAAATATCCCAACTAGAAATTAATTAATGGTTTTGTGTGTTATTGAAATAGTGTTGATGTACCAACTGTAAAAATAAAGCATGATGAAAGTAAAATATTGTTTTTTGTGTTCGTGTGTCTTGTAATGACAAATAAACGAAGTATTCTGAATAGTATTCTTACTCTGACGGAGCCGGGCGTGTTGAACATGAAGTCGTTGGTGGAGTCCCTCGCCGCCTGCAGCTGCGAGCGGCGCCGCTCCGCCATGACGGAGTCGCGCCGCGTCACCAGCGCGCGCAGAGTAGCGCGCCGCGTCGCCGCGTTGCCGCCCAGCGACGGCAGCCGAGATATCAGAGCTGGTATTAGAACGCACCTTTTGAATAAAACCTTCCCAAATATAATAATAATAGGTAATTAATCATTTATTTCGGGTAACAATGACCCATAACATATATTTATAACACCGGATAATTGCAAAATACGGAAGTCTACAAAACATCTTGAAAGATTGTGGCACGAAGGTTGCGCTGACGTTCAATGTCGAGGGTCACCAGTTTGGAGGTAATGTGGTACAGAGTGTAAAGTCCCACACACCTCTATTGTAAAGGGAGGATCCTCCGACCAGACGGCCGATAGCTGATATTCGGGCTGTACTACTCTGTCAAGAAAGTACCGGGAAAAGATCAATAATACACAAAATGTCTGTTATTCATCCAAATTTATTTTATCACCTTCAAAGTATACTCCTTTAGAAACGATACACTTGCGCCAACGAATAATCCATTCATCAAAACATTTTTTAAATGCTGCTTCCGGAATTGAGTTCAGTTCTCGCCGCGAATTCTCCTTTATGTCTTCTATCGATTGAAAACGGGTGCCACAAAGTGGTAATTTGAGTTTAGGAAAAAGAAAAAAGTCAGCAGGAGCCATATCTGGTGAATATGGTGGTTGCTGGATGGTATTTGTTGAGTGTTTGGTGAAAAATTCGTTCACAATGATAGCCTTGTGCGAAGGCGCATTGTCGTGGTGCAAAATCCAAGAATTTTCTTTCCACAAATCTGGCCTTTTTCGTCGAATTTGCTCTCTTAAACGCCGCATAACGCTCAAATAATATTCTTTATTTACCGTTAGACCTTCCGGTAAGAATTCAGAGTGCACAACACCGCGATAGTCAAAGAAAACAGTCAACATGACTTTGACTTTTGATCGACTTTGGCGTGGTTTTTTCGGTTTCGGTTCAGTTGGAAGGCGCCACTCCGAAGCTTGTTGACTAGTTTGCATGTCAAACTCGTAAACCCACGTCTCGTCACCAGTAACAATGCGTTTCATGAATGTTGGGTCCGAACTGACTCGTTCTAGCATGTCCTCAGCGACTTTCATGCGATTGAGTTTTTGGAGAAAATTCAGATCTTTTGGGACTAGCCGAGCAGCAACATGTTTCATACCCAAATGATTAGTTAAAATGGTACGGATCGACTCGTGAGATACAGAAAGTTCGGCGGCTATCTCTCTCAGAGTTGAATGGGGATTTTCAGTCACTATTTCCTTCACTTTTGCGATGTTAACTTCAGTTGCAGACGTTGACGGCCTACCAGAGCGAGGCAAATCTTCCATCACATCTCGACCGCTTTTGAACGCTTTGAACCACTCATAAGCACGAGTTTTTGATAAAGTCGATTCACCGTAAGCCTTCTGTAACATTTTCAGTGACTCCGAACACGAAATTCCATTGGCGATGCAAAATTTAAGACAAACTCTTTGTTCGATATTTTTGTCCATTATGAAATTCGCAATACACACTATATATGATATTACTAAAACCAGCACTGTATTTAATATAAATAACAGATGCAACTCAAACTCCGCGCCAAAATGGAAAACAGTTGTGCCAATCTAACAACTGCAAAAAAACAAAAATTTGAATTTGGAACCATACACAAATCATCCATTCCCGATACTTTTTTGACTGAATGTATATGTTCAAATCGCACGGTAAACTCTGCTTGCGCGATACAGGATTTCGACGTAGTAGTTCGCTACTAGTAGTTAAGGAGAGATGGGGTACATACTTTGCGGAGCTGTCTAACAAACAGCATCCCCATAACCTTCCTCCCGAACCGCCTCCTAACCCTGGACTTATTTCCCCTATTTCCCCCGAAGAAACTCGCATTGCTCTTCTCCACATGAAGAGCCGGAAATCGGTCAGGCCTGACAATGTGCCAATTGAAGTGTGGAAGGCGATGGGCCCACATGGTGTGGACCTTCAGACGGATCTTTTTAACCGCATCCTGATCACCAAGGAAATACCGAACCAGTGGCGATTTAGCCTGATTATTCCTGTTTACAAAGGCAAAGGTAGCGTACAGGATTGTAGTAACTACCACGGTATCAAGATCATGTGCCACACCATGAAGCTCTTCGAGCGCATCATTGACACACGGCTCCGTAGCGAGTGCACTGTCTCTTAGTGTCAATATGGCTTCCGGACGGGTAACAGCACCATAGACGCGGTGTTCGCCTTACGGACTCTGGCTGAGGCTTACAGAGAGAGAAGGAGAGCTTTGCATATGGCCTTTTAAGACCTGCAAAAGGCCTTCGACTGTATACCTCGGCAGCCCATCTGGTGGGCACTTCGCTTCAGGGGCGTTCCCGAGGCCTATATTGACATTATCAGAGACATGTACCGTGATTCCGTGTCCTCTGTCCAGACCGCTGTTGGAGAATCCAATGGCTTTCCAATATCTCCACCAACTCACCAAGGCTCGGCTTTTAGCCCGTTCTCGTTTAACGTGGTGCACGATGTAGTTGCGGCAAACATCCAAGATCAGCCACCAAGGCACATGATGTATGCCGATGACATCGCCCTCGTTAAGAACAAAGCCCATCTTGAGCGCAAAGTCAACATTTGGAAGAACACGCTAGAAAACGGTGGTCTGAGACTAAATGTGGCGAAGACTGCGTACATGTCCTGTGGCAGCACGGATTCAAAAACCATCCGAATAGGTTCGGACCTGATCACAAAGTCCGATAAGTTCAGGTACCTTGGATCCGTGCTGCACGAGTCTGACAACGAGGACGACGATGTCCAAGCACGTATAGGCGCGGCTTGGGCGAAGTGGCGTGAGATAACGGGTGTTGTATGCGACCGCAAAATGCCTCCAAAGCTCAAGGGGCAGATATATAAATGCATCATACGGCCTGTCCTCCTGTACGGCAGCGAGTGTAAGCAGACACATCCAGGAGCTTCGCGTCACGGAGATGAAGATGCTGAGGTAGATGAGCGGCGTAACGCGATCCGATCGCATACGCTACTCATTCATCCGAGGTAGTCTTGGTGTCCATGACGTGGAGGAAAAACTGCAATAGTGTCGTCTGCAATGGTATGGCCACATCATGCACCGCCCTATGGAGTACGTTGGCCGGAAATGCATGAATATAGCAGTCCTTGGGGCTAGGTCCCGTGGTCGCCCTCGCAAGCGCTGGCTGGACGTTGTCAAGTCCGACATGAGAGCTAATGGACTCACTGAAAGGGATGTTGAAGATCGGGCAAAGTGGAGGAAGCTCAGTCGGAAGGCGGGCCCTGCTTATAGCCAGGATTAACGCCAGGTGGAAGAAGAAGAAGAAAAAGAGGTCGCTGCTAGTTGGATAGATGGCGTCGTGGTTCTTTTTGTTGAGATGTAGATTTGCAACGGTGGTTTTTCTTATGGCTGAATTGATGCCGCTACAAGTTAGCAATTTCTCGGATGCGTAAAAAGTATTCCAAATATTCAGATGATAATTTATCCAAAGTTTACAATCTCTCAAGTTATTTATAATCTTACGGAGTTCTCCATTTTGCCGGTGACACATAGTATGTACATACCTTGCAGACTATCATACATATTTATTAGAACCACAAAAATATTAATAAAATAGTACACGAAGTGACAGCTTCGCTTCAAAGCAAGAGTTACTAGTGAGCATCTTCCAAACACGCTCATTTCATCGTCGACCTCATGTATCGCTTTCAATTACGCGAAATGAATGACCGAACGTCAAAACTGGTTCGCCGCAAGAAAAGATGATAAAACTTACTGAACTAAATCATGCAGACACAACCTATTCAATTTCGGCACTACCTTTAATTAAATCAATCCCAAGCAGAAGACTTACCCGCATCTCCATTCTGTAGTATAGTGAGCCTTCGCTTGAAGTTCGCATCAAGGTTAATAACGTTTTGCTTGCTATCCTTCGTCTTCTCCAGGTTGTGTATGGTCTTCCTCCTGGAGACGTGTTCGTTGTTGTCGCGCTTGTCCAAGTCGTCGGTATTCAAACGTTGCAGGTCTTTGGCTATTCGCAACGCGTTAGCCTCTATTAGGGCGTTGTCTGTCATTTCGTCCGGCTGTTGACAGTATAATGTATTTTTAAGATCGGCGGACGTAATACTATGCTGAGAGCCGACTAAAGACTATTTCGTTTTGTCAGGTAGAAGTATCTTTTCAAATACAAGACTTCGTATTTAACTTTAATACTCTTGGGTCCAGGCTTAATAAAATTTTACCTTCTGCTTCGTAAAAGGCTGGCTTTTCAGCCACATTCTAACCATCTACTCAAAAAAATAATTACTTCAATAACAGATGTCGCGTTTTATTTTCCCACTTACCTTCTTAGTAAGGTACCAGTTGAGTTGCGTGGTGGAAAGCACGTGGGACAACGTGCCCAGCCGATGGAACAGCATGGCGGTGAACTGGACGATGATGATGGTTCCGAAGAAGATGAGGAACACCGACCCGATGGGCTCCAGCGTCAGGTAGTCTTGTGTTATGGTGAACTGATGGATGGAAATAAGTTTCAAGTTAGACCCATCCCCAACAGTTGTTCCGTTCCCGAATTCCGGTTTCCTACTTTCAGGCCGAAGTTTGGTAGATTTTAAATTTTCAGTGCAGTATAGGCATTTAAATGAATCAACCCGGTCAGCTCTGTTAAAAACCATGAAAAACGACAACATGAGGTAACATTCAAATTGATGTGGGGATTAACAGTTCGCTTCACTTAAGTTTTAACAGCCAGATGTTAACAGAATAGCGATGCTGATAACATTATGACATGACCATCTTTGGTCCAGGATAATTAACTGGGTGTTTTTTTTTGTGCAGGTTTCGTACCAGAAGAAAAGGATTTTTGGAGAAATTCTTAATTGTGCTAGTTTCTGAACTGATTTCGCAATTTAACAGCATACGCAGACTCTTGTAAAATTTTCGATAATAACGAAACCCTTGCGTGCCGCCGCCGCCGGTCACACTTAGTGCTGTCGCAACCGTCAGCAGGTGCATTGATTAGTTCGGAGATTGTTATCTGTAACGAGTTAACGAGTCTTACAGTACCGCTGGCAGCACACGTTTTGTAACATTCAACGCCGAAATTGCGAATTGAAAGTATGGTTACACGAAAACGCATAGCCATGACGTTATGTGGTCACGGCAAAGGTAATGCTACCAGAGGGAGAGTATTATAGTTATAGTTACTAAATGTCAAAACATTCGTGCCAGGCCCTCAGATCTCTTTCTATCGTTCAGCGTATTTTAAAATAATAGGAAATGATTTGGTAATGTGATACAACACTGTGTTGCAAAAAGTATGTGGGTAACAATCAGCATCCGGCGATTACTACAAAACCTGTTTTCTTTCCTTTCCTTTTTTAACTTTTTTTATACGATTGATAAGCACGCGTTTGATCTCACCTGATGGCAAGCGAAGATGTGTTCTAAGAAAACAACGACTCAAGAAAGAGAATCAGACAAAATTATATCAGTGAAAGTACTAGGTACGTATGTTTTTCATAATCAATTGCTGATAAAAACATGGAAGAAACTCAAAGATGTCACCAGCTAAGTCTAGATATCCAATACATAATTTACTTTTCAAAAATCTACAATGCAACCAGGACCGAGTCTACAATAGAACGAAATATCAAAGCTTCTAAAAACTATTTAAAAGCTAAGTAGTAGTAGTAGTAGTAACTCATCATCATCTTCCTGCCCTCATCCCATGTTACTTGGGGTCGGCGCAACACGTTTTATTCTTCCATTCTGTTCTATCAGTCGTCACTCTATCACTAACTCCCTTTTCTTTCATATCGCTCCTCACACAATCCATCCATCTTTTCTTTGGCCTTCCTCTCCCTCTCCATCCATCCACATTTATGTTCATAACTCTTCTAGTTATATGCGTTTCATCCCTCCTCTTCACATGACCATACCAAGACAAGCGATTCCCTTTTAACTTTTCCGTCACTGGCGCCACTTTTAAAGTGCCTCTAATGTACTCATTTCTCACTTTATCCACACTCGTTACTCCACACATCCATCTCAACATTCTCATCTCCGCTACATGCAATCTATTTTCATCCGTCTTTTTCGCAGCCCAACATTCTGATCCATACATTACGACAGGTCTTATCACGGACTTATATATTTTCCCTTTTAATTTGAGGGGCATCCGAGGGTCACAAGTTGTTCCAGTGACCTGTCGCCATTTCATCCATCCTGAGTTGATCCGGTGCGTTACGTCTCGGTCTATATCGCCATCTCCCTGGACAAGCGACCCGAGATACCGAAAGTCGGAGCAAATCGGTATAGGCGTTCCGGTGAGAGCTATAGGTATTAGTAGTAGTAGTAACTATATAAACTATTTAAAGTAAGTAGTCTGCTTTCATTGAAACACGCAAGATTTTTGCTGTCCGAAAATAAAGAATTATTATTATTATTGTAAGATTAACAAATTTTGCCAAACTCTAAAACAGTTTGTCGGCAGTGGTTCTCGTGTATCGAATGAATACAATAGGGTAGTGGACTAAAAATGTAATTAGTCCGTCAGACAGATTTCCAAAAAATATACGATCGTATTTTTTCTTTTGTTACAGAAACCAAATTTGACGAAAATACGACGCTTTTAAAATTCTCAATACGTCACGCCGTAGTATAATTTTTAGTGCGCCTTTTCCCAACTATATTGGGGTCGGCTCTCCGAGTCAAACTGGATTCAACTGAATACCAGTATTTTACATGGAGCAGCTGCCTACCAAACCTCCACAACCCATTAACTGGGTAATATGGCAGTTCTTGGCAAGACTGCTGTCAGATTTTGCTGGCTTCTGACAGTCCGTAACGACTGCCAAAGATCTACAAATGACAACAAAGATCGATCCGTGCGGCTAGTAATCTTTAGCCACAAGCTCCTCAGTTTTGATGTGTTTCATCTTTGTTATTCATTGATTTACAAAAGCAAAAAATACGTGTCTATTATTTTTCAATACTCTGACGCATGACGGACTAAATAAGTTTTGCTATTTATTAATGGTGGAAGCTAGCCTCAAAAACTCACCAGATTTAGGTCTTCATCGTACACCATGCTGGCCTTCTGTCCGAAGGGCCACTTAAAGTGCAGCTGGTCCTGACTCAGCTGCAGTAAGAAGATGACCAGCACGAACAACGTGTTCACCATCAAGAAAGCAAACACCATCTTGTCGCGGAGGTTCTTCAAGTCCGTTTTGATACGGTTCTGTGAGGCAAAAGGATATAAAGTTCGTTTATTAGGGAAGTAATAACGCATGTAACCAGCAAGCCGTAAGGCTCAATTTACACCGCCGCGGAACGGAAGCGTCAATCTGAAACTTAACATGTCTCAGTCAAAATATTGTTCCCGCCTTGGCAAATTTAATTTCTTCTGCGCAGAAATAACATTACCGGTCAAAAAAACAACTGGACGACGACGGACAGAGCTAGATTCACAGAATGAAGTAAAATCAGCTAATATATTACAAATACATACCAGCTCTTCTGGGTTCTCATCGATAGGGAACAAGTAGGTGTCAATGAGGTCCTTCCAGAAGTCCGTCTCCGCCGTGGTGAGGAAGTCCACCTCTCCCTTCTGAAGGTTCACGTCTTCTATCCAGTACGGGTTGATCAGGTCGTCGCGCTCTTCCTGTTCCAACATTATGTTATCTTATGATGTTGTCTTTATGGGACTTATAGAGGATTACACACAAACATTTTATACTGTTCAAAATTGAGGGTCGGAGTCAAGAACATATTTTCTGGTGAAGTGCAGAACCAAATAAGAAACTTGCAGATGATGTGCACTTGGTTATACGTAAATATTGTGCCAACCCAGGTTTTTTTTTCAATATGTGGCCCATTAAAATAAATGGACAAACTTTTAGAAATCATTCAGCCCACCAAAATAAGGACAATGGTAAAAATAATAAGAAAAACGCAACGCATTTACTTACAAGAAAAAAATCTGCTAGTGAAAATATATTAACAATGTTGGTTACCCAATGCATAAACACATCCATCTCTTTGTTATCTCATAATTCTGATACCACAAATGTGCAGGCGCACGTGACCACGTCAAGTACCTACCTATAATCAGTGCCGGATTAACCCATAAGCAAATTAAGCAATTGCTTAGAGCATCACGTCTGGGGCCACCATAAACAGATAAACTTGGTTGTTTTGGTCAAGTGATACGAAATTTCGCAAACATCCCGAAAAGTCAGCAAGGTGTAACAAGACCCAAAAGTCACTTTTGAGACGTGCACTTGCAAAATTACGAGCCGACTTTGATTAGGAGTCTGCGCAAAAGAAAAACTATCAGATGTGGATTTTAAAGACAAAAAAAAGACACCATAGTTAAAGAATTAACCAGTATGGTGTAGGCCGGTGCCGTAAAAGAATAATACCATCTCATCACTTGCCGTGGGTGTCTTAAGAGGCGACTAAGGGACTCACCAGAGAATGGGCAGCAGCGTTCTCTGTAAAACACAACACCATGCACTGCGATCGCTAACCCGCCTGCCAAGCGTGACGATTATGCAAACCCCCCCTTTGGGGAAGGCCTATAGCAGTGGACGTCTTTCGACTGTTATGATGATGATGATGATGATGAGTAAAAGAAAATCCTAGTTAAAAGGCAGAGTGCTAAAATGTTTGAGCTTGCTTTGCTTGCTCTTGCAGCGTGTGTTCTTATAATTTCTTACCTTTTCTGTAATGAATAAATCGGCCACGTAAGTCTTATTTCTGAATAAATTTGTAGATAGGGTGCTAAAATTTACGATACGTCGACGCTGTTTATCAATGTGATAAGTAAATTATAATTTAAAAATAATTATTTTTAATTAATAAAAAAAAATGTTTTGGCAGTTTCCTTTTTTAGGGTTCTGTACCAACAGAACCAACGGTAACCAGCGGAACCTTATTACTAAGCCTCCGCTGTTCATCCGTCCGCCCGTCCATCCTTCCATCGCATCCGTTCGTCTGTCTGTCGACGGGCTGTATCCCAAAAACCGTAACAGGTAGACAGTCGAAATTTTCACAGATTTTATATGCTATAAATAACAATAAAATAATAAAAATTAAGGTTTATGGTACGGAACCCTTCGTGTGCGAGTCCGACTCGTACTTTACCGGTTTTTATTTTAAAGATCGGTACTAGTTGACTAGCGGATAGAGATAACACACGAGATACTACAGGCGTGGAGTGCTTAGGGCATCAAGAAGTCTTGATCCGGCACTGCCCATAATGGATGTGTTTATTCTAAAGTGCCGGCAATTTATTATTTTAGTTCAAATTAAAATCACTTCAATCAGTGTTTTTTTTTTCTGCTTAGATAACTTTGAAAAAGTCCATCTATTTTAATGGGACCTTATACATACACGGTGCCATTTTAGTCGTCTTACAAATGCTGCCCACTTAATGTACCCGACGTAAACTACCTACTATTAATGCATTAGAATTATGAAACACCTTGTTAATAATCAAACCATGTCACCGCTCCATTCCGCGCCGTCCTTGAAATACAAGATTTGGACTGTGCTTATTCCCGGATGTTTCAAAAATCTATATATTTTTTAAAATTAATGTGTAGTAGTTAGTCATTGGATAGATGAAGTGGGCTGCCGTTGTATGACGACTAAAATGGCACCGTGTATATGTATAGGTACAGTAACACATCCTCTATGGAGGTGTAGCCTCATTACTTACGAAACGAAAAGAGTTAAAAAATATTAGAACAGGTTTAAATATTGACATGTGAATTTGCTTTTTTTAAAATCATGATTCTGTAAAAATATTTCCTTGCGGGTGGAGGCCCAATAAATAGTTTTCCTTAAAAGTTCCATTAGTTTTTGATTGTATTACTAGCTACCGCTACGCCTTAACCCCCGGTAATACAGTACTGTCCCACAGCTGGGCTGAGGCCAACGCCTTCCACTTTTCCTTGTCTGTTACTTAATATTTTATTTTATTTTATTAGGGACAACAAACAGCAGTATAATAAAATATTCAAAACAATTAGTTAACAGATTAATGTACAAACTAGCTAGCTGTTAAAAGACACTATCGATACAACTTTATGTGGTGTAAATTTATAGGTACATAATATAAAATTATTATGAACTGTACAAATAAAACATTACGAAAGGTATCCCTTCTTTTCACATAATGTTGTTTTTCCTAGCATACCACTAGGAAAAAAATATATACCAAAATTGTTATGCCAAACATAACGATTTTGGTACCTATATTTTTTTTTTCCATAATAATACTTGGCCATATTTTCTTTTCGCATAAAATTTTTAGAGATAACGGAAACAATTCCATTTTTACAAAACTTGAATTTAAATGAAAGTATTGTCTACAAAATTCAATATGTTGTGCTATAAAAGTTAGTGATAGAAACGAATCGTTATAAAACCGACTCCACATAGTCTTGTCTGCCCTATCCCTAGAGTGTAATCTAAGCCTGCGTAGGCACGGAGGGGCGAGGCGGCCCGCGAACTGAGGAGTAGGTGTATTTACGCACGCCGCGGTGAGCGTAAAACACATCTGCGACGATAAGCTCGCGTGGGGCTCCAGAGCCCCGCAGCGCCGGAGCCGTGACTCCGCCTGATTATGAATGCCTCCGAATGACTATGCCTGCTGCATTTGCATGCTTGCTTGCATGCTGCATGCTTACTGTATGCTTGCTTGCATGCTGCATGCTTGCTTGCATGCTCGGTGCTTGCATGCTTGCTTGCATGCCGCATAATCGGTGCTTGCATGCTTCACGCTCGCTGCATAATCGGTGCTTGCATGCTTCACGCTCGCTGCATATTTGCGTTATGCTTGCTTGCATACCGCATGCTTGCTGTATGCTTGCTTGCATGATGAATGCTTTCTGCATGCTTGCTTGCATGTTGCTTGCATACCGCATGCTTGCTGTATGCTTACTTGCATGCTGCATGCTTGCTACATGCATGGTGTATGCTTGTTTTTTGAGTGACAGAAACTATGCCTGCTGTGTATGTCTGTCGAAAAATAAAAATAAAATAATTTATTCAACAAAAATGTAAACAGGGTTATTTGTAAAACACCAGCAACCTCTTAGGCAGTGAAAGTACACATGGTTATAAGACACTTTTACTTTGGGGAAACTCCGAAAGCTCGAGAAAAATATCAGCTGTTCCATACATTTTCATTGGCTAAATATATTGCATTTTGTATGAAACAGCTGATAATTTTTTCGAGATTTCGGAGTTTTCCCAAAGTAAAAGTTGCTTATAATCATGTATACTTTCACTGCCTAAGAGGTTGCTGGTGTTTTACAAATAACCCTGTATTAGTGTCTTAAATTTTAGGAGTTAATTAATTATGCTTATTTGTTATGCCTATAAAAAATATGTTTTAATATCATTATTCTTTAGTAAATTTATGCTTTAGAATGTTTTGCTTAATCATTATTATGATAAGATAAATTATGCTTAAAAAATTATGCGTAAATATAATTAGGAGAAACAAAATTATGCCAAGTTATATTAGGTCTTAAAATTTTATGCAAATAGATAGGGAACCATTACGAAACAGGTAAAAAACACCATCGAAAAATCTTTTTTTTTTTACCCTGGGTATGTCGGTGGAAACTTCGCTTTCTTCGTACTCGGCTAGCCTGGCGAGAGGGTCCAGGGCGGACTGGCGTCGCAGCGCCGAGGCTGTCGAGCGGCGACGATTCAATGGCTCCGCTTCTTCGACGGAGGCCCCGCTAATGGAAAGAAGTTATGTCAACATGAGCATAGGACACAGCTAT
This sequence comes from Lacanobia oleracea, assembly GCA_950371165.1. Classification (NCBI taxonomy): domain Eukaryota; kingdom Metazoa; phylum Arthropoda; class Insecta; order Lepidoptera; family Noctuidae; genus Lacanobia; species Lacanobia oleracea. The sequence continues at coordinate 11,283,386 of OX493393.1, forward strand.
ATACCGACGTTTTCTCATAAACTTCAATGCACTTCTGTCTAACCTTTCACGGAATAAGTGTATGATGTTATGTATCTGTTGGCTCATCATCATCATCATCAGCCGAAAGACGTCCACTGCTGGACCAGTCGTTGTGGCGACGCCTGGAGGGAGCATAGGCCTCCCCCAGGCGTCGCCACAATGACAGGCCCTGCGCGTCAGCATATATGTTGGCTACTTACGAACCAAAAAACAAGTAGGTAATAATGCTTACAGCGTATCCAATCTCTTCTCGATCTTCTCGATGGCGTGCGCGATCTGCAGCAGATGCAGGTCGTCCTTGTGGTCCTTGGGGTTGGTGCAGCACATGCAGCGGAACAGGCCCGCCACGCTGCACTCCGCCGAGCCGCTCGTCTCCTCACCCTTGCCGAACCACTTCTTTATGCTCTGGTCATCCATCTTCTTCTTAGCCTCCTCGGCTTCTTGTTTTTCCATTGCAAGTTCCTATGAATGAGATTTTAGTGATTAATTCCTATTTTTTTTTTGTCCTGTGTATTTGTAACAAAAAAATATATTGGAACTTGCACATTAATACAAGTAATACTATTATGAGGATATAATTATGTAGTTTATTTCTATAGGCGCCATGATTGCTATACAATGGCGTGGTCATGAAATCAACGCTGCCTTTATAGCTTGAATAAAAAAACCTGTAAAATATTCTCGATTCTCAATAAATACTGCAAAATCTACACGCGGCTAGTCATTTTGGACTAGCTGCGTTGTATGAAAAATTAAAAAAAGAAAAGAAAATAACCTACCGCGCGCGTTTTCTTCTGCGCCACTTCCCTCGTTCCCCAGGACACATTGTTCAGATTACACAGCGAATATATAATCAGTAACATGTACATACTAGGGATAGTTATGTAGTATATAGCTATGTACAGTAAACATATGATCTCCTGCGGATGCAGCGCGGCCGTGAAGAAGAACGAGCCGAATATGAGGATCGTGAACATGCTGGACGGAGCCAGCCAGCCGTCCTCTACGATCTGGAGCACTATACCCACTATCACGAACATCATCACCATGGCATATAAGCATGTTATCAGGTTGGCCAGGAGTAGCTGCAAATAAAAGTGTGTATGTTTATATTTTTCATGTTACATTGTACGAGTAATTACATCTTACTCGAGAATAATAACAGCTATTCAAAATTTATCCGAACTAAGAAATTCTCGAGTAACACGTGTGCGTTTATATTTATAGTCAAAACTTACTCGCTCTTACATTCAAAATCAGTCAATCTATCTGCAGTACCTAGATATTTTTCTTTTTTTCAATCTGTTACACTCGTCATTTACTTTAATACATTCTTACCTGCGTTTGGGACTTGCAAGTCATACAGACGATGATGAAGATGACGATGGGCACCAGGTTGAGTAACATAGCGTGCATGTTGCTGATCTGAGTGATGGCGTTCAGAGCGCCCACCATCATCAAGAAGATAGTTCCCGGGCCGAGCACGGAACCGAACATTAGCAGACCCTGACAAACAAATTTTATTAGAATCTCTAAATGATTGTGAAAATTACATCAAAATCCATCAAGCAGAGCACTATAGGCAAGGGCCATGGTGCAAGATTCGTAGAAAGCTAAGTTTACGTTTCATACAAATATGCATCTTCGCACTTTACCACTAAGGTTCATATTCGCGTTAAACGCTATCTCTTCTTTGCTACGCAAGTAAAAAAACACAAGCAAACGATATGTTTTATGATACATAGAAATAATAATGATAAGCAAGAGGTTTGTCTTATCAATTACACAGAAAATATAAACACACCTGATACCAAATATAAATCGTGGAAATATTGTCATTAATTTTAACAGTTCTTTTGGAGTCTGCTAGCAAGTCGAAGATATTGGCCATAGTAGAGGGCACCCATCGTCTGCGCTGGTTGAAGAACTCGTCGAAGTGCTCGGGACAGTGCGTGTACGCATCAGATGCGGCGGAGTATTCCACGCGGTAACCTCGCTGCAGCAGCAGGGTGCATAGCCAACGATCCTCACCTGTGGGTCGGTAAAGTACTATGTAGTTCGTTCATTTTACGGACCAATCAATCTACTGGCCTTTTCCAACTATGCTGGATTTGGCTTAAAGTGTAAATGAATAAGTTGAATACCAGTTTTTTACTGGCGACTGGTATACTGAATAATAAAATGTATGTAACATAAAATGATGTCCTTAATATTAACATGGCGGTTTAAAGCGAAAGAGATAAAGAAAAAACTGGTCAAGTGCGAGTCGGACTCGCGTGCAAAAGGTTCCGAACCAATTTCATTTTTTTAACATATTTTTTAACACTACAGACTTCTTACCAGTTTTCCTGTAATCTTTAGGTATAGAACTACTATCGGCATTTTTTTTTTCAAAATTTTAGGCTAAGTAGTTTCAAAGATAAGGGAGGGGATGGTAATTTTTGTCTCATTTCTCAGATTCGGAGAAAATTGGCTGTGACAGACGGACAGACCGACAGACACCCAAGTGTTGATCCTATAAGGATTACGTTTTTTTACGGATGTTCGGAAGCAAACCCTAAAAAGCAGCAAATTGTGTTGAGCATTAAACGGGCTCAATGATGCCCTTAAGTAATCACAGCAGATTAATTAATTAAATTAACAAAAACAAAATTCTGTCAATACAACACAAAAAGTCTCAGTACAACAGTACTGAGACTTTATTGTACGGTGATGGAACGTTTTAGTGTTCTAAAACGTTTTCCTAAACCTTCAAAACCGCTTTCACGTTTTATATTGGTACTAGATCGAAAAACATAACGCGGCCTTCACTAACTTTGATAGATTGAGGGAAAGTACTTCATCCAAACAAATGAAACTGTACCATACCTTGATCATACTGCACATAATGCCGTGCCTCGTGCGAAGTCAGAGTATATTTCTTCATGACGTTGTCGTCCATCAGAGCCTTTCCTCTGAAGAGGGAGAAGCATCCGGGACTACAGAGTACGCAGCCAATCATGTGCTCAGTCGCCTTTTGCAGCCAATGACCGATAGCGTACTCGAACATTTGATACCATGCCATGAAGCCTGGAACATTCGGTTTTATGAAAGCGAACAGATCCGATTCACAAAGCACCACACCAATGACAGCCCCATCTCATGTCCTGGCAAATACTGTACATCCCAGGTTGTCTGGAAGAGACCGCGGAATGCGATAAGGCCGCCCATTGTATGTGTTTAGTTTTAAGTTTCCTTTATTATATTATATTTATAAATAAATAATAAAGTGCTCAGTGAATTTCATTTAACTTTATAGATCGGTAAACTCAAGAACTAAAAATACACGCTGCAATTTACCAGGTAGGTAAGACACAAATAATCGAATTTCAATTTATTTTGTATGTGGTATTTCTAAACATGAATACCAGGAACACCTACCAGAGCCCACAGGATGGATTCGTCCACACGCCGCCCCCAAGTTCTTATCCTTCTTCATGAGATCGATGAGTAACGTGACCGCTATCGGCTTGAAGTCGATGTCGCCGTCCAGTGCCAACAGGTATGTGTTCTCGGCGATAACCTCCTTGCGGTCCACAGAGATGGGCAGATCCATCAGGCGGTGACCCAAGAAGTAGTACATGTACATCACCTGTACGAGCAAGTAGATAAGCATTGTGAAGGTAGATAAACACACTTCGACGTTGCATTTATGCTTTGATAAAAACAAAGGATAATGAACATTGTGGTCGACGCCGAATCTATCGATTCCTTTTAGAGAATCAAACAAATGCAAAGGTGTACCTCCATTAATCAACAATGATTAAGTAAATATCGATACCCATCGATCAAGTCATTAAAAATATCATCAAATCTGTGGAGTTCCTCAAACGAATGCAAGTCAACGATATAGAAATCCACGCCATTGTGAAATGTCATCATCTGCCTAGCCTTTTCCCAACCATATTGGGGTCGGCTTCCAGTCAAACCGGATTTAGCTGAATACCAGTGTTTTACGTGGAGCGGCTGCCTACCAGATCTCCACAACCCATTTACTGGGTAACACGGTACTTCTTGGCAAGACTGGAGTCAGATTTACTGGCTTCTGACAACCCGTAACGACTGCCAAAGATCTACAAATGACAGCCGGGACCAACGGCTTAACGTGCTTTCCGAGGCACGGAGGAAACTCGTTATGTTAAGATGGTCACCCATCCACAGACCAACCTTGGCAAGCGTTGCTTAACCTTAAAGATCGACCCATGCGGCTGTTATTATTTAGCCACGAGCTCCTCAATTGTGAAATGTGCAACCCTAAAATTAATCACTTTTGTACTCTGTTTTTTATTTCTAAAATTTCCATTAATTTAAAACCCGATTCATTAGTAATCTTCCCGGATCTAAGATGATCGATAAGTTTATTATAGTCACGGAGCAAATAAATTACAAACAAAAATATCTGAAGTTTTCGTTCCATTATCACGATAACTTATCATATCCTAATTTATTCTGAGTAATTTAACATGTTTCAAGAACAATAAAATGCGAAATTCAGTAGCTTACCTGAGACCATCTTTTCCTGTGTCTTATTTTGGACTTGTCTTTGAGGTGACAAATCAATTTGTTTTTTCCTGGTAGCGTCCAAACTAGGCGGCCGCCGTACGGGGCAGGGTATTTCTTGGGCGGCCTTAGTCTTACGTTAGTGAGGTGGACCTCTGAGGCTGCGTCGTCGATGGTCTCTACGAGGCACGTCACAAAGCGATTCACTTGCGAATCTTCTGTGCTGTGATCCGATACTTCAAATGCGTCATCCATGAAAATGTGTACTGTAACGATTGGAGTATGATAGAGCCAATATTGAAACAACATTTATGTAAAAAAAAAATACTAAACTACATGTTTACAGGCGAAACGATCATGTTATTTTTTTGGTCTTATTATTACCGATGTAATTATGGATGACTTTACTTCGCTACATACCTTCCAGTTCATAGTAGTCAGGATCAACAATTCCCAAATACTTCTGCGCAACGCGTCTCGCGCTCTGATCTTCGTCCATACGGAAAATAGATTTCAAGAACTCAGTCATTTCTTCTTTTGTTTCATGCCACATCGTTGCGCATACGTAGATCCTGGCAACGTACAAGAAACAGGATTCATTAAATATTTAGCAAAGCCATGTTATAATGTTATTGGACCTCTATTAACACGTAACTTTTACCTTGTGATGGTGTCAGATGGCTTGATGTCTTTTTTTGATGCTTTATCATCGCTAACCGTCGACGCATCATCTCCATTGAGATCTTTGAGATCCTAAAATAAGTAAGAAGCAAGGCTTATAAACTCAGTCATTGTCCCGTCAGTAGGCTCAATGTATTATCATCAAATTTAAACCGTCACCTCTAATGATATATCCTGGTCATCATCCTTAGTTCTGTTGAGGAGCATGGACTGGTCGATGATGGCGCTGCAGTACCACGGTTTGGAGAACAGTTTGTCGGTGGCCGCCAGACGCTCGCAGCGCGGCTTCCACGTGTGCGCCGTCACCCAGGCCTGCGACACCAGCCACAGCAACCATATCCACGACATCTGCTCCACTATGAACTCGTTCAAGAAGTAAACTGCGGAAAGATATCGAATCACATAACGGTCATCGAAATCACGACGAAATAATGAAAGTACGATGGTTCGCCGTGCACACTCGTAAACGATTAGCTATGTAGTTTTTAATTATTAAGAAATGTGTTCGAACTGCTTAACTTACCCGGTGGAATCTCGAAGAATAAATAATCGGGTATAGTTCGATAAAATGCACACGGATCCGCATTCCTCATTCCGCACAAAACTATTAGCAGGTTAACAGTGACCGGTCCAACAAGACTCAATGCAAATGTAAAGCTGAAGTTTTGTATGAGGATCTTGCAGGCAGTTTTACAGGCAGCAAAGCAGACGTATGCGGCTAAGACCTGGATGCCAACCACCCAGAGGGGGGTAGCCCATGCCGCTGGTATTACCAAGTTTTCTCCTACCACTGCATAACCCAAGAAACCTTGAAATCCATCCTGAATTGCTTGAACCTGGAATAAGAATAAAGAATTACGAAATTTATCAACTGGCTGCCATAACTTTTATCCCGAATTTACGAGTATTTAGCACTCACTTTCAAAGCAAAAAGTGACATACTTCCTTACCTCCTGAGCGGTGTAAAATCGCTCGGCAAAACCACTGCTGAATTTCGTGAAGAAAGCGAATGGGTCGTCGTTTTGGACGTATAAAGATATCAATATACTGCACATGAATATGAAGATCTTCCATATTGAAACCACTCTCTGCGAGTAATAACGACCCCTTTTGAGTCCGTCGCGGATATCTTGCAAAGGTTGTAAGACTGTAATAAATAAGTGTAGACATTATATTATTCTTTTTCATTTCAAAAGAGCAAGGATTCCCTGTAATAATCCCAAAGCAAGTGGTGTCAGATTGTATTGAGTGATTTGTTAAGAGTGCCCATCAAATGAGATTAAGATATTAAAATGTAAGTAAGTAAAATTTATGTTCTTGTAGCAATTCTCATAAACCTTTAATTCAGAACGTAAACATAGTTCAGTACATAGCCGGAAGATCAATAATAGACTTATAATATAATCCTGTAATGAAGTGAAAATATCTAATATCAATGCTCGCATATAAAAGACTAGCACTTCGCCAGCGATTTTCTTTGCGCGGGTTTACTACCTATTGCAATTTTTGTAAGGATCTCTATTTTTCAAAAATTAAATATAGCTTATGTTACTTTCTGATAATTTAGCTTTCTATTAGTGAAAAAATGGTTAAAATTGGTCCAGTACTTTTTTAGTTTAATCGTCACAATCATTAAAAACAAATCTTTCCTCTTTATAATATTCGTGTATCTAGATGAATATTAAACCCTCGTATCCACTAGGCAACATTTGACGCTCGCCATGATGCACAATATGTTGCTCATCAATACTCATCATGTTGAACTGCAACGAGAAATATTTTTATTAACATTGTCAATGTTGCGCGCCTGCTGGCAACGCGTCGCGTAGCACGTTGTTGTGCACGTTACTGCACATGTTGGACGTCACCTTGTTGCGTGTCAAATATTGTCTAGTGGATACGAGGCTCAAATAAATAGAACGCATTGTTTACCTGACCAATGTTTTCCCGAGGTGCCGACAAAGTTTTCCCACCAGCCGAGAGAAACCAGCACACATGCTACCGGAATGGTCCACAAAATCTCATCGCCTTTTAGGAGGGGCCAAACAACAAAAGCAGTAGCTTGAGCAGAAACAGCAAGTACGTCTAAGATTATTTTGTAAATGTATCGAGGCTCAGTGCTGTCTCTAGAGAGCGCGTTCAGAATCCCGGGCACGAAGCACATCGCGTTCATCAACATTGTCCCCTTCACGACATCTAGTTCCGGCAGGATAAACAGCACCAGTAATGCTATTCCAATTGTGTGCAGTGTTTCTATTATTAAAGACTGAAACAAATTTTGATCTTAACGGTTACTTGCTCTGATTGTCGTACATGTGGGTAATTATAAGTTAGCGCGCACTCATACCCAATTTTATTTGTGTCAGTTCAATATACGCTCGGTTCGAACGCACGTCTTATAATAGCACTGATATTTATATCTTAATTATTTTTTGCATAACCTCAAATGGAGTTGACACCCCTAATGCGGTTGGGCAAAATCACTCCGGTATGTCATCCCAAAGGATATACATACAAATTAGTCTAGGAAATCTTTAGCTATCGGCTAGCTTGTACAACCCTAGTATCTTCGACACACGTGGCCCAGGGTAACATGGCACAAAATAGATCGTAGGTAATGATAACCAAGTATATGCCATTCACTTTATTGTTTTAGATAAGATACCCAGGTCTTTGTGTTATTAGACAGAAATAAAATGCATATAATTGGTCGCGAAAATAATCTTATCTGCTAATAAATATTTCAAAAATGTCAATAAGGTTCTGGTTTATTGACTAAATTGGGCACAGTCTGTTTTTGGGATTAAGGATTATAAATTTAAAGAGTTCTTATTAATCATGTTGATACATTAGTAATCACCTTGAATTCGGGGAATCACCTCATTCTTTGACGTAGAATATATGATGATTCTTATTATTCCTTACCCTCGCTTCATTCAATAAAAGTGTGTGCTCTCTCAGTCACGCAATTCAAATTCTATTGAATAACAACTAATAATAGTAAGAAATTTTAAGTTATTAGTATAACAATTACGTGCCTTACCACCAAAAACTGCCCAAATGTTGGCTTCCCAGCGGTCTTGAAGAAGCATATTCTGAGTGATCTTAAGAATATGCCCAGCTCTGGTACACTGAATGCGATGAAAGCTGCCCACAGCCATGTTACTCGTTCATCCAGCGAGTGGACTGTTATGAACTGTTTATCTAGAGCTGGTGATACCAAATACATGAGTATTAGTTACGTAAAAGCTACAAAGAAGACAAGAATAAAAAGTTGAAGAAATGATGTAACAACACTCACCTAAAGCCCTGTTGCAATGGGTTATTTGTTTGTCCTTTTTCAGTTGCGATGTTATGAAAAGCAGAGTCCCTTTAGATACTACAGCGGATCCCAGCACAACCGTGAATATGAAGATATACGATAGAAATTTAAGGACTTTCACACTGGCGTCTATGCAGGCAGTGGATTCCATAGACCCACTCTCCTTTTTTACGGGTAGCTCCCGAAACAGATTCCATCCTTTTGTCTCTTGAGCTGTTCTTTGTCTGTAGAAATAGTTTTCGTGTTACCTATTATTGTTTCAAATCGCCAAAAAGTATGCCTTACTGGGAATTATTAACGATATTTTAACACCTGTTCATGAAGCATATTCGGAATAGGTACCGATAAGGTAATGTAGGTATGGTTACCATCCAGACTGAGACCAGGTGGCCTTAGTCTGTTTGACCCTTATTAAATAAGGTCCTTTAGTTAGATCGATACAAAAGCAGCGTTGCTATAAGGATAAACGAGTGCAATGTGCACTCAAGATTACTTTATTAAATCTATAACGACCATGACGTCAAGATGGCTTAAATGTCATCATCATTTTCATTGCTTATGCAAACTACATTATAGTGTAAATTAGAGCATTGGATAATAGAGACGTCTACGCACATTTCAAACTGAGGATTCGTACTAGATGATTCGTGCTCATCGGATCATATGGCTATTGATGTGTGTTCCTCAGGGGTCTGTTCTTTCTGCGACTCTATTTCTGCTGCATATCAACGACCTGCTGCAACTTGGTGCAATCGACTACGCAGATGACAGCACGGTCTCAGAAAGATACTTGTCCAGTGCAAGAGCCAGCACGGAGGAAACAGCTACTCTTAGAGAGGCCATGGTGGAGCGAATGAATTTGACCTTAAATCTCGTTTCCCAGTGGGGCGACGACAATCTGGTCAAATTATATGCTCTGAAAACACAGGCATGTTTCTTCACTGCTAAAAGGAGTCGTTTCAGCTATCTCCTACTTTCCGAGGTACGCCTGTACCTGTTACCGACCGCCTGAAGCTTTTGGGCATGGAGTTCACGTCTAATCTCAACTTCGGCTCAACCATCGAGTCAAAAGCACAGACTGCAGCCAAGAAGCTGAGCATCTAAAATAGGGTAACGCGATACTTCACATCTGGACAGCTTCTGAGTCTGTACAAAGCACAAGTCCGATCCTGAATGGAGTGTTGCAGTCACTTATGGGATGGCTCAGCAAAATACAATGCAGTTTGCTGCATTGGACTCGATGGAACACAGAGCAAAAAGGCTCATAGGTGACGAGACGTTGGTGGTTTAGCTCCACAGCCTAGCTCATCGGCGTAGTGTTGCCTGTCTGTCGGTCTTTTACAGACTGTTCTTTGGTGAGTGCGCGCAGGAACTCCACGACCTGATCCAACCATCGCCCTTTTACTACCGAAATACCAGACGTACTGCAGGGTACCATCCGTACTTCGTCGATATCCCGACTAGTCGTACCCACCGCTTCTCTTCCACATTTATTATGCGTACCTACAGCTAAAGTGTGGAACTCTCTTCCAGCGTCTGTGTTCCCGACCACATAGAACCCGTCTGCGATCAAAGCAAGAGTGAACAGGCATCTTCTGGGCACGCTCGCTCCATCATAGACCTCATCTATCGGTTTTCATCAGGGGTGATTATGGTCAAGAGCAAGCCCATGCCTAAATTAAAAAAAATGAAGATCGAGACGCCACTCCAGTTCTTAGCACCTTGATTTACCTTCAGCAAGAGAGCATCAAAGTTGACCATACCAAAAAGCGGTCAACTACGAGTCGGACTCTCACACGAAGGGTTCCGTACCATAAACCTTAATTTATATTATCTATTTGTTGTTAAATTGGCAATAGAAATACATAATCTGTGAAAATTTCAACTGTCTACTTATCATGGTTTTTTTGGGATACAGCCTGCTGACAGACAGACGAACGGACGGACGGACGGAGAGCGAAGGCTTAGTAATAGGTTTCCATTGGTTACGGAGCCCTAAAAACCCCCCCTTCACAAGCACCACTTAACTTTCAAGTCGTTCTTAAAAGTGCGTTAATCTCTATAATACACCTTTAAGTGACAGCGACATCATAGACTTAAGGTGGATGCTCCAGGTTAGCCCGCGAAATTCAAATATTTTTATGTTTTGTGCAATTTGCCGGTCAGTGTGAAGCTGTATGTGGACCAAATGCGATCTGCGACCGTAAGGCGTATTTATCTAGATAATTATAACCATTTTAATCATCAATATAGCCCTCTAAATTCATGTAGTTCGAAAGAATGATTTTTTCTGAAATATTCATTCTTTCGAACTACATGAACTTAGAGGGCTATATTGATGATTAAAATGGTTATAATTCTTTAGATAAATACGTGATACGGTCGCAGATCGCATTTGGTCCACATACAGCTTCACACTGACCGGCAAATTGTAAAAAACATAAAAATATTTGAATTTCGCGGGCTACCCTGGAGCATTCCCCTTAACGACGGCTTTTAATCAAGTTGATTTGAGTATGCGAACGTTAGACTTGCAAGTGTCTCTGAACTTTCATAGTATCAACTACACAATGAAAAGTATTTACCCTAAATCGTCGATGTCATCATATAGAGGAGTATACTCCGACTCATCTTCGCTGTCGTCTCCCAAACCCGTGAATCCAGGAGTCTTGGGCTTCGTCGCCATTCGATATTTATCTAGAACAATCGGTACTGTTCAAAACAATTTTATTACTTTATAAATAATAAATGACTAGTTGACCCGCGCAACTTCGTCTGCTCCGCTCCTTTTGGTCTTAGCGTGATGATATAGGTATAGCCTATAGCCTTCGCCGATAAATGGGCTATCTTGAATTTTTAAAATCGGACCAGCAGTTCCTGAGATTAGCGCGTTCAAGCAAACAAACTCTTCAGCTTTATATATTAAGTACAGATAGATAGATAAATGATGATGAGGAGCTCGTGGCTAAATAATAACAGCCGCACAGGTCGATCTTCAAGGTTAAGCAACGCTTGCCAAGGTTGCAACATAGCGAGTTTCGTTTTGAAGAAAGCACCATGCAGGTTTAAGTGGACCTGTCCAGACAGTGCAAGCATTTGTTAGTTCTCGTGCAACTCAACTCAGAACTTTGAGGAGCTCAATAAACTGACGAAAAATACCAAAGTAAGGATATTTGGGTAGGCCGCATAGTGTACTCAAACTGACAGACAGCGATGAAATCAACCCTTAAAAATAATGACCAACAAATCCTCACACATTTTTTTATAATTCTATGCTTACAATAATTATGCATTGCAAAAGGTGGGTTGAGCTGAAAGGTGCCGATACACGCGTCATGTTCGTGAACGGGCGCCGTCGGTTGAGATTGGTCATCTCTTAACTGCCATTGGCTTATTTTAATCTTTATATTTTAAATTCTTATAAAAAGCTTTTTTTCCTTTACATTGTCCTCACATGCAGAAGCAACAAGTATACGTAACTTAGAATTTTATAAAACAGAACATGATTTAAAAGAGTGTCCGTGGAGTTTCTTGCACGTTCTTCTCCATATCTACGCTTTGGAACGTGCAAATAGCTTCCATGTTTTTGACTGACCGACCTTGACGTTTCAAAAGTGCCAGTGAATGGTTTATTTGAAATAAAATGCTTTGAATCAAATGTTCTTTAGAAGAAAGTACCACACAGATTAGAGTGAACCTGTCCAGTCAGCGCAAGCATGAGACTAGAGTCAAGAACAAACCCATCACTAATAAAAAAAATCATTTTCTCAGTAGCCGTGTAGCTCAAGATAAATTCACATAAGAGCTCAACAACTCGACGAACAATACAAAAGAAAGGACATTTGGGTAGGCCGTACAAAGCACTCAAACTACCAGAGAAACATTAAAATTTCTCGAAATAAAAAACAATCCACATAGGCCCCACAATTATCAACTATGCAGTAGATTGAAAGGACATTGACACCTTGTTGGTCGAACCGATTAGCAGTAAAATCGGTAACTATTGGGAAGGTAGGAACAGGGTCGATATGTTCTTGAGTGGAGGCGGATATGCTATTGGAGAGCCCTGTGTGCACCGTTTGGGACGATTTAGCTGATAGGCATACGACAACAAGGGAAGAGAACTTTTTTAACGTTAGCAAATGATGTCAGCCTCTAGCAGCAGATTTAAAAAAAAAATGATTATGATATGTATCGTAATATAATAAATAATCTTACCTCAAAAAATATTTTAAACATACATATTCACTATCACAATTTCCCACTATCAGAGCAACAGCTATATCGCAACTAATTCTTTTTAATAAACAATAACAGAATATTTGTATTATCACCGGAAACTTGGCAAAGTAAATGAGGATATGGTAAACACCACTGAGCTGTTCTGGCCCGTTTTAACGTAATCCTGATATCAAACGACCGTCATTACGATATCGCTGCTGATTAGGTGCACTATCGAAAATCGTAGATCAATCGCGCTTTGATTTAAATTATTATCAAATTATACGATCATCCTTTACATTTTTAACGAATGACGCCCATCTGAAGTCATCGTTATGTTTTTACACAACAATTTTGAATGTCTTTACCAAAGCGTAGGTACGCAATAATATTGTACTTAACACATGGTGGGAAACTGAAGTAGGTTTAACGTTTTCCTGTATTGGTATAAGTGCATGCGTGGATGATCTATCGATACAGATACTATCCATATCAAGAGCCAACACTTAGCATTTACAACAAGAACACTCAGTGTATTTTAGTTTATAATAAAGCAATTTGCACAACTATAGAAGTGATAACGAAATCAATGATTAAAATAATCTAAGTACTTATATTTAGGTCCAAAGGAAACAATATCAGACGCGTCACAATCCAAAGTTTATTATCTAAATATAAATAAATATTTTAAATAATACGTACAAAATATTCAAAAAAGGAACCTAAGTCAAATTATTAATACATTAGCATTTATACTCTTAAATACAGACGACACAAAATTCGAGAACGATGATTAATCACAACACTACTTTTATTTAATTTGATTAAAATTTAACACACTATGTAGCAAAATATTCGAGTGCTTGTGGTTTTTTAAAGTATTTTTTAAGGATTCAAACATGATGCTGGTTTGTAATGAAGGACATTTTAACTTACTATGCGCGATTCGGACCCACGCAGGTGTACTATGCCAAATAATTGAATATCAATTGATCAAACACTATAAATCGAACATTCAATACATCGTAAACTCAATACACCGAGTGTTCAAAATATCGAATGTTTGTTTGATCGAGCGTTCAACGTTATGAAGAATACAAAAAGAAAAACAACTAATAAACGACATAGTGTATGTAGTGTGTGTGTGTAGTAACATGAAATCAACACACATTGAACATATACGTCGTTTCCAAACAAGCAAGTTATTCCAGAATCAAATATATGGAATGTGTACTCAAATGTTTTGTAACACAGTTTATTTTAGGCTCCATATTTACTGCTACCCATATTTACTAACAAATGACTGTATAGTTAGCATATAACTACCCTATTAGTGCATAAAATGCAATATCACCACAAAGCGACAATACAATCTTATTTTTCTAAATTTATCATCAGACTTCAAAATATTGTTACCAGAAATACTGTATTAATACAAAATGAAATTCAAAAAAAGTACCTACCACGCAAATACTCCAAGAAAATCATCATGACAAAAACCACAGGCCTGGTTAATCTTGAATATTTTCAGAATAGTAGAGATCTTTCTCTCAAGCACATCTAACACATCGTATCGGATACTTGGAACTGGTTGTATTACTTGATAAGTTCTAGCTACTTCAATTGCTTTTGTTAGTGATAGTTTGAATAAACTTAAATATATTAGAAAGTTTATCAGTTCTCGCTATCATTACCACCCGGTAAAGAACCGACTTTACCAGTACTGTAATCTGTCTCCTTCACATAGTCCTTAGGTTCGTCATGTTTAGCAAAGTTTCCCATCGCCACTTGAGCTATAGTGTCCACGATATTTGACGAACTCATGTAAGGATGACTGGAGGGGGCCACAGACGTCGACAGATCTTCCGCCTTCGTTAATTTTAGTGGTTGATTGTAATCCGATAAATAGTCCGGCATTGTGGTCTTTTTAGTTAACTCTAACATCTGATTCAAGAACGACTCCCCGCCGACTCGCGAAGGCATACTGAAATCAGTCGCTTGCGCATCCATACTATCAGATTTGGCCGTTTCTATTTTCGACGAAGTACTTGTTTCATTTAACTTCATACCATCAAGAGAATCCGATTTCCCTTTTCCAATACTACCAAAGTCTGGTGGCAAATAATCTTTATTGCCTTTTAATAAGTCGTGCGGAGATTTCATCAGCATACTCTGATCTAAACCAGCTTTAGTAGAAATAGGACTACTAGTCGAAAGCGGTTTCAATAGAGATTCCTGCATTTTCATTAATGACGGAGACAAGAACATATTATTTGCAGCTAACGTCGATTTAGACATAGGATCTGGTATTCCCAATATGCCTGCACTGGAGTATTTACTAGCTGAGAATAGAGCATTGGCGATGTCTGCCGAACTCATCATGAGGTTGGAGGCCAGGCTGGCGGGGATGGTGCCCGTGGCGGTGCTGCTGCTGGTGGCGGAGCTGCTCGGCGTCTTGTCGTAGCTCCCGATACTGCTCGTCAGGTTCTGCAAAGATGCAGCGTACGACGGCGGATCGGGTAGTTTGCTTCCGGATAAACTAGCCGCTAGACTTGAAGACATACCTGGAGTGAGCCCAGTCAGCATGCTGTTTGCAGCAGCTAAACTTTCCAAACTAGAAGCTCCCATAGGTAGCGGCATGTTGGGAGAGCCCAATCCGAGGGCCATGCTAGTCAGCATATCTAATCCTGTAGGATATGACGACGGCAGAGTAGGAGTGGCGGATTTTGATGACGATTTAGAAGAAGTTGGTAGTACTGGAATATTCAGTTGAGGGGTTTCGAATTTATGAGGCGAGCCCGATCCTATGCTTGACGACACGTTTATAGGAGGCACGCCTGCCGGTCGGCTTACCATCTGTTGCAGTGTACTCACTGATGGGAAATTGGGGACTGACGTCACCTGACTAGGCTTCGACACCGGTATCGGTTGCGGAACTGCTAATAAAGCATCGAGATCCATTTTATCGTCCTGTTCAGAAGAGCAACCTAACTCGTCTCTAATAAAATGCCACAGCAAACCATCGCTCTGCTCTCTGGGAAATTTAGCAGTCAATGTGCATTTCAATTTGTCCAAGTATGTGATATCAGGTTTGAAATTCTCTTTAAAATCGACGAATGTGTCATCAGAGAATGAAAAGTAGTACTTGATGCTCTTCCTTATTTGTTCCATGGCGTGTGTTGAAAGGTGGGTGTCATGAACCATGTTGTACTGAAGGAGCAATGGTCGTGGATATTCTGTAGGCCTCTGCTCTGGTGGTGGCATCACCCAGAAGAAAGTAAGTGACGATTCCAAGACTGGACTCTCTGGATTATAGGGTGCTGAAAATTAAAAAAACATAATTTGAAAAGCTAACTAGCTGCAAAAAAGGAACAAGATTATTGCTTAAATCATTTTCTTTATTTTTACTTACAGCAAATGACTCCAATACAAGGAATATAAGATATTTCACTGGGTCCACGCATTTTGATTTGATATTCCAGCTGGTTGTCACAATCCCTAAGGCTTGGCATTGCAGGATTTGTGGGATGAGAGTGATACCAGCCCAGAAGTGTAAGTCCCAGTTTCTCTATTTCCATTTGAATTTCAAGTTCCACTAAAACTCGTGGCCTGTTGTCATTTTTACTGATTAGGCATGGGAATGTGTGAGTTATCATGACATCTGGAACATAAAAATTATTTTAAGTAATAAAATAAACCTTCCATGTATAAATATTGACATTCTGCAAGGGAAGAGCTGAAGCTGTTAAAGGGCCCTAGCAAATGTTGGTGTTAAGTACCAATCAAATATCAACATTCAAAAATAACACTGGTCAACAAGGATTTTGCCACAAGGAATGTGCTAACTAATTTTGAATTACCTACCTACTCTTATCACAAAACCATATTTATTTTGCTTTGATTAGGTCTAGTTTTTGTGTTACAGCTACTACCAGTGACATCATTTGCCCTTTAGCTTGTAAATTCCGATTTTTAGTTTTTCAATAAAGTAGCTGTATTTTTCAGTTTACTGAGTTATTTGATTCTTTTAAAATGTGGAAGAATTAGTGTCCAAAAGATTCTGACAAGTTTCTTTACATTTACGGGGAAATTATTTTTAAAAATCAAAGAAGAAATACTGCATGATCAGAAAAAAAAATGTGAGCTTCATTTTGTGATTTTTTAATA
This sequence comes from Lacanobia oleracea, assembly GCA_950371165.1. Classification (NCBI taxonomy): domain Eukaryota; kingdom Metazoa; phylum Arthropoda; class Insecta; order Lepidoptera; family Noctuidae; genus Lacanobia; species Lacanobia oleracea. Next base: position 11,300,337 of record OX493393.1, read on the forward strand.
TAACGGGATAGTTGAGTATTCTGACGTACCAACTGCCGCACAATCAATTCTTTATCTTGATAATGTGCCTGTATTAGAACTTCAGTTTTTGATTAAAAGCCAATTCAAAATCATATTGCAGGAAAACTGTATGTGTTGCGATAATTCTAATTTCAGTTTTATGAGATAAAAACGTGTCCGTGACACACAAAAAGTGTTTTTTTGTTGACCAGTGTAATTTCAGTTCACCATGAGGCTCTTGTGTAATTAGGCGAGGATACTTGGAATTTAAAATCGTAATGGATTGAGCTATGACATACAACACAGACCCGAAGATCTAAGATATTTAAGTCACATGTTTGAAAGAGCTATAAAATTGTACATACTGTGATTGTTCAAATCCCAAGTGCCAGCTAAATATCCATAAACTTCTTCCTTTTTCAAATGACAGTGGATATCTAGAACAAGACTAGCATTTGAACTGACTGACACCAAGAATGGCTGCACTTTCCCAGCTGATGAAAATGATACAGCTTCTATCAACATGTTCGCATCACTGAAATATGAAAAGGAATTCCTTTAATTTTTATAAGTATTGAAATCCTTAGAGAATATCTAGGTGCATTAGAAACAATAAACAAGGAGGTAATCTGCTGTTTTTACAACAACTTCAAACTTGCAGTACCTGATGGGATAGACAGAAACATTGTATACCCACAGTTCTCCAATCTATTTTTTTGGTTCAACTTATTTTTAGTTTCTCTATGTAACAGTGTTTTAAAGCTTAATGTATTAAAACACACTGTGACATATTTGAAACAAATATAAATTATTTATATAGTATGTGAACTCCTATCTCCACAACATAATGCACGTTTTTAACCAGATAAAAAAACTGGTAGCATTGAAAATTCGAAGGTTGAGTGTGTGTCTGTTTTCAATGTATTTATGTCTGTGTTACCTCTATGATAATCATATTATTAGAAATTCGCATTGACTCTGCTTAAATACGTTTTAATCCTATGAGCCTGGCACTCATTGCTGTAAAATGTCCAATAGAAACCAGGACTCCATGCTCAGCAGCTCAGAGCTCATGTTTAGATCAGTACACAATAAATTTTAGAACTATGCTCAATTACTCAATGACTTTTACTCCAAGTTTGTTGAAACTAAACACACACTAAAGCTAGGTGAATAGTATGTTCGTATACTGACTGCTGCATCATTCTATTTGGCACAGTGTTATGTTTCATAACTATCCTTTGTGGTGGTGGCTCTGGAGGATTTTCTACTTCCATTTCTACCTCCTCTGTAATTTGAACAATAATATTTTATTAATCAATGTATATTACCACAGTAAATGATTTGAAATTGAGTATCAATTTCAAAACATTATTTCAACTAAATCATTTACAGGCACTTTTCAATAGGTCTGTCAGAAATCCTTACCATCAGAATGCATATTTTCTCTTTGTAGCTGCTTCTTGCGAAGATATGTAGCTTTAATAGTATCTAATTTCTTCCCTCTGTATTTGACAGAAGCCCAGCCACATCCAGATCTCTTGTCTGGATTTATTATGCGCTTGCAATGTATTGCCCATGCTGATGGGGAACAAAAGATAGTTTCGGTCTCATGGGACTTTATTTTCCCATCTGCTTGCAAATCTCCAACAAACTTTTGGCCCTAGAATAAGTAATACAGATTATATCTACATACAATATCTTAATTATATAAAACAAAGTCAGGTTTGTTCGAACACTTATAACTCGAGAATGGCTGGACCAATTTTTATGGTTTTTGTGTTATTGGATTAGTCTTCGTCCAGAATAGCATAATAAGTGTTAAAATAAAAAAAATGAGTAGTTAGGTAGGGTAGGTAGAGTAGGTAGAGTAGGTAGAGTAGGTAGAGTAGGTAGAGTAGGTAGAGTAGGTAGGGTAGGTAGAGTAGATAGGGTAGGTAGGGTAGGTAGGGTAGGTAGGGTAGGTAGGGTAAGTAGGGTAGGTAGAGTAGGTAGGGTAGGTAGGGTAGGTAGAGTAGATAGGGTAGGTAGGGTAGGTAGGGTAGGTAGGGTAGGTAGGGTAGGTAGAGTAGGTAGGGTAGCCAGTTGACAGGAGCAAAACCACATGGGTCAGCTGGTATAATAATATACTAAAGCTAAAGAGTTTGTTTGGTTGAATGCGCTGATCTCAAGAATTACTGGTTTGAATTGAAAAATTGTTTTAGTATTGGATACTTAAACTATTTTTCAAGGTAGGCTAAAGGCTATATAACATCACGGTAGGACCAATTGGAGCTGTCAGCTACTGTAATATGAAATTTTATTGAAAACATCCTTGTAAGACACCTCTGATTAATTAAAAAGGATCATTTAGATGATAACATGCCTTAAACATATTAAATTAGAGCAAGTTTATAATATTATATTCAGAAAGGCAATATAATAAACAATACTAACTAAATACTCAATTGTCATAGCTGCATTCCCTGGCTCAAGCATTTTTTCTTCCAACAGCATCTGCAAAGTAACTCCTCTGCCCGGTATTGACTTACTGCCTGACTGAGTTTCCATCTCCTGAAAAATACAATGTTCCAGCCATAGTGTAAATGTAAAAAAAATATGTAGAAATCTGACTAGAATGTCAAAATTTCTGCATTTCCAAAGAGACTTTGATAGCAGCTTTTACATAATAAAAATGCATTTTATGATGTGGTTTAACTACTTATATAAAAAGATAAGCTGTCACGTAACTATTAAAATAAAGTCATTGCATCTACTGCAACAAAATCATAAATCGTTTCTTTCCCAATACAAACAATTAAATAAATCTGTTGTATTTTTTTTAAGGTTTAAATGGTTCAAAGGGAATGCATTGAGCATATTTATTTGCAATTAGAAAAAAGAACTTAGGATCCTACTTCATCTGTAAACTCCTCTCCACTTGCTGCTTCTTCTTTTTCCTCCTCAGGCGGCTCTTTTGATAGTTCGCCAGATTTCTCGCTTTTGACTTCTTCATTGGGAATATTAGGTGGTGCAGTTACTGTCGCTGTGGGCTCAGCAGACGAGTTATTATACATAGGTAATGTAGGGCCGGACATCAATGCTGCGGCCAAATGTGAAGTTTGAAGATCCATGATGGATTAGAAAATAAAAATCTCTTATGTTATAGTTAGTTGGCTTCAAAAACATTCAGACAGTACTTTCATTATCTTTTCCAGGTTTTTAAGCCGTTATTTGGAACTTCTTTCAGATTTATCAACAAATAAATACAACAATAAAAGATGCGTTTACGTGACGTACTGAAACTGTGTTGCCAAAGCAAGCTTTTAACATAGATTATACATTATATTAATGATAATGTAATAACTTCTCACAAAAGGGGATATATTACTAGAATTATTAAAATTTCTATGGTTGTTTTTAGCCAAAAAACAACCGGCCAAGTGCGAGTGGGACTCGTATACGAAGGGTTCTGTACCATAAACCCTAATTTTTAATCGACGTCTTCAAAAAGGAGGAGGTTCGACTGAATGTATCTTTTTTTTTTATTTTTATGTATGTTCACCGATTTCTCCGCCAATTCTGGTCAGATTTAAAAAATCTTTTTTTATTCTAAAGCCTAAGTATACTCCTGAGGTGGTCTCATTGTCACCAAGTCAGGATCTGATGATGGGATCCCATGAAAATCGAGGGAATCCCTCAAATTTTATAGATTCTTTTTTGTTTGGAAGAGTATTTTCTCGGACTGGTCCCTTCTGGTGAAGATCTGATGAAAAACTTCGGAGGTAGGCAATGGAACTCTTCAATAAATGATAGAAAATGGATCAGGATTTCTTGCATGTTTGTTGATTGTTTACACCAGTTTATAACATAATATCACGCCAGCACGCTGTGCTTGTGCCACTTTTTAGCGGTACCTGCGTACCACTAAAATGTGAAAAATAAAAAACTTTTTAACAAAAAAATAAAACCGACTTCCAAAAACAAAACACAACAAATCAAAAAATAACTTTCGGAAGTCGGTGTTCAAAAACGAAATAACCAAAAACACCGACTTCCGAAAGTTTTTTTTTATTATTTATTATTATCTTGTTATTAGCAAAAGTAATACAAAATCTGTGAAAAATTCAGCTGTCAAATTACGCTTTTTGATATACAACAGACGCAACAGACAGACAGACGGACGGACAGTGGAGGCTTAGTAATAGGATCCCGTTAGTAACCTTTTGGAAACGGACCCCTAAAAATAAAGATCATCTCTTTCAAGCATAGCAGAAACCTTTAATATTATTCTATTAATTTGAAGCAAAAATTACTGGAATAGCCTCACTCTAACAAAACTGGCAATTCAAATATGAACTTTATGCATTTTCTCGTTGTAAAAGATTATTAAATCACGGATTTAGTCCAGTCTGAACTAGATCCCTTAACACCCTTATAACTAACATGAGAGAATAATTATAAGATAGAATAATTTTGGGAAGTGAATTTTATAAAATTCCAATGGTCCTCTTACTTGAACAGTATGGAATAAAGTAATCTACAATTTAGTTCTCAGTTACCCAGCTTGCGACTGAATGAATTAGCGGAATTAACTTAATTAATCAGGTCAGGTTAAATTATTAATCGGTTTTATACCATTCCTAAGGTTTCCCTGGTTAAAATTGAGACAGGCAAGCACAACACTAAGAACTTGAAATCTTTAGAGGTGCACTATGATAAAAGTATTTATCCAAATATTTACAACTTTACAACTTTCTGTATGACATTCAATATACATATAATATAAACCACAAAGTAATTGTACCTATTCGCATAAGCATATATAGGGGGGCCGTGCCCACCCCAGAATCCTTTAAGGCCCAACTCAGGATATTTGGGGACGTACAATAAATTGCACTGTCTTGTGACCCCCCATTATACATGTCAAATTGATAAACCTTCTTAAAATTGTCAATATTTTATTTATTAAGAGATAATTACAATATTTGATTGTAATTATCTCTTGCGCAGATTTTGCACTGCAATTTCATGGCTCTGAATGAGCCATGAAATTGCAGTGCAAAATCCCTGCTGCGTCATTCAACTCTCTACTTTCATCCTTATTTGTGTTGCATGTGATTTAAATACACTTAGGTTTCGTTTCTTTTTTTCTAATCAACCCAAATTTAGTTTTTTTTTATATAGAAAGCGTAAAATAGCTCTTACCGTTCTTGGCCTGACTAGAAATGGTAAGAGCTACTTTACGTGTGCAACAATTTTTCGAGCTCGCTTCGCTCGCTCTTGCATCCTTAGCTACCATAATTTGACGAAATTGCTTTTATATTTGTATGTATAGCAAAAAGAGAATCTTACTCGAAAATCTTTGAACGAGTAAGCCTTCGATGTCATAATTTTATATATAGGTAGGTCGAGAACATTATTTTAATAACTATGTATATGATTAGGAAAAACTATCATTCCTATCCATGGCAAATCCTATCTGAGAACATTTTGGAGCTAGTTTTTGCATTGTCATTAGCTCTCAAACTTTCGTTTAAATGTATAAAGCCACTTCTAAATCTGTAGTTGGTACAAAAGAACCAATCTAACCCAGATTCCCAGGTAGGATGCTAAAAAAAACCAGCTCACTCCGCTCGCTCAAACATTCTTCGTTCAGCTGTGAAACTTCTGTTTGTGTGATAAAAAAGATAATGTAAATAATCTGAGACCAGGTTTTAAAAAAATTTCGTGCTCGCTTTGCTCGCTCATATAATTTTCTTCAGGTCGAAGTTTTTACCAATTATCGTCACCGTAACACGCGCGGTTTTGCCCGCGATGACTCAAAGGTATTCGTATTGTAAGCCGGGCCATAATAATTTTTGCATAGCTCTCTTTTGTAAGAATGTAATGGCATCGATCATGGCCTAGTCCGTAACACGATTTTCTTGACCTATTTTATAATTTGTACCCTACTGTTAACATGAAACTCCCCGCGATAGGCGACGGGCCTAAAATTCCATCTTGATCGTGATCACCGATTGTGGTGTGGGTGTGTTTACGTCGCATCTGAGGTTGGGGCCAGACCCCCCCCTGGAAAAAAACCTAGATACGCCAGTGCCTATTCGATTAGAGAAATTCAAAAGCGCTAGAAAATTTACTTTGAGTCATTTTTTCATACTTAGAATTATTATTATCGATAGGAATAAGTTTCAGTGTTCACAGATCGATCTGGTAACTCGGGTACTCCTACACCTCTACTAATGTCAAAATATGTAAACCAGAATTGTGACCAGAATATGGGTGTGTGCACTGTGCAGCTGCGTATTTAAATGCATCAATAATTTTATTTTATTTGAAATGTCTCAATGAGATTTAGTGTTTAATGCATTGTTGTTATTCTTTAATTAAAAAATGGCTATGGTTAAAACCCCGGTATTGAAAGTGATATTGTGTGGAGAATATGGAGTTGGGAAAAGTTCAATTTTCCGTCGATTTATCAACAATACGTTTGTTCCTAATGCAGATAGAAGGTCAACTTTAGGATTGGATCACTTTGAAAAGCCGTATCAACTTACAGACAAAACTGTCAAGGTAATAATTGTTTAGCTAACATACAATACAGGATTAAATATTTATGCTCTTTATTTTCTCTCTGTCTTTTTATTCAAATTTAGTTAAATGTGCTCACTGACTGAAATTAATTAATAAATGACTTCGATTTCAGTTACAACTATGGGACACTGGAGGTATGGAACGGATTGCTTCAGTCACCTCAAGCTACTACAAATTTGCTGAGGCAGCAATCCTTGTGTTTTCACTTGACAATGCATCCTCGTTTCATGTTCTAAGCCAGCATTTGCTAGACATTGTAACATATGCAGAGAACGCAAAAATATTTCTATGTGGAAATAAATCTGATCTGGAAGGCTCTTCACCCCAAGTTACTGATGCTGATATTGAAACTTTTTGGTAAATATTTTATCTGATTCTCTTCCAGGCATGTGTAGTGCTGTGTGCTACATTTCATAGTTTTCAACCATGTTATATTTATTTACAGTGAACAATGTCACAATCTTATCAGCACCACCTATAAAACTTCATGTAAGACTGGCAAAGGCATTGAAGAAATGTTTACTGATATTGCAATGCAACTGGTGGAATCAAATAGATCAAGGATTGAGTTGCAAACTTTAGACCACAACAGTTTCAAGATATCAAACCCTGAACCAGTAGAAGAGCCATCATGTAGTTGTTGATTCAGTATAATTGTTTGTTGCTTTAATTAATAATATTTGTATATTTTTTAAACTTTGTAAATCTTTAATTATGCATAATAGGATTTGGTAAAATACTTTAAAGTATAGATAATTTGGTTATGCAAAAAAAACAGCACTAGAATAAGTACATTCATTCATTAATATGCCTATCCTTGCTAAGTCACTAAGTTTATGAGTTTTAAGAATCTCTAAAAATATGTTTGCACCAAGATCTAATCTTAGATCAAAACTTTGTATTAAACTCTTCTATTATTTATAAATAGAAGCCCTCCCACTTGTTTAATATTGTAGATTTTTAGTGAAGTTTGTAGCATAAAATTTTTCCATCTACAGTATTTAAAACAAAATGGCCTAACAGTATTAAATAATTAGATTGATCATTCCGAGCCAAGTATATAATTTTCGATACTCAAGAGATGTATTATGTATGTATTTAAAGTATTATTATGTATAAAATTGTGTGGTTTGATTAACTGCTCTAAATGTAATCATGTTTATTAAGTTTACTATCTTGATTGCCTTTGTTATTTACTTTAATGAACAGTTTTAATATACTTTATTGGCATAATAATATTGTAGTCACTTTTATAGTAGTGTTTTTACTGAAAAATTGAAGATGTCTTATTTAAATACTTGCCCTATGATTTTGGACCTAGATGCATAAAGCAGACATGACGGGAAAAAGTGCAAACTGATTTGCCTGTCATTTCATAAAAAAAAAATCATTTCATTATTATTTTCAAAATCAATAAAAAACTGGCCAGGTGCGAGGTTGACTCGCGTGCAAAGGTTCTGAACCAATTAAATATAAAACTGGCTGTGACAGACAGACACCCGATTGATCTTATAAGGGTTCCTTTTTTCGGATGTTCGGTACCCTAAATAGGCGCAACAAACTTCCCAACTGAATTGATGATTATTTTATGTTTATTTTAAATTAACGGAAAATTACTCAAATCTCTGTTTGTACTGTTCTGACATGGCTGCTTTATTCATATCTAGGTTCAGTTAATTACATGTATTGCAAAATATTCTCCAGTCTGACAAAGAAAAAACAAAATGTTCAATAATAAATTGTACTTTATTAACGTTAACAAAAATAATGAAGCCATTTTCTAAAACAATTAATTACAGTATGTTGATATTAAACATTGATTAACTCTATCAATGTTCTGCTTGTCTTTAATACATTAAATATTGAATATGCATCTGTTTACCAAATAAATTAATAATTATACATTAATAATTTCATTAATTGATTCTCAGTAACTTAAGAATCATAACCCTTTTACAATGCAATATTATAGTTAAACTGTTTCTTACTGAAGTAAATGAAATCATTCTACTGTTATGCATTTCAGTGGATTGGGCAATAACATTTGATTTTATATTTTAAAACCTTCAAAATAGAAGCAAGGTTGTTGTCAAGTATTAAAGTTGCTCAATTATTTCGATTCATTAATATAATTTAATGTTCAAAAGAAATCATAAGTTGATAACACAATACCTAATTTTTTATTGCTTTTAATTGAGGTCAAAGAACAAGCAAAACATTTGTTTCTAATTAATCACTTGTAATGAACATTTGATACAACAGGCTACAAACAATACAAAGTATATTAGTGCTCATATAATGATATATTCTTACAAAGACTTGTAAAACAATTCAGTATTCCTAACTCAATTGTTTACAAATTTACACTTCAATGGTCAACCACACATAAATAAACCAACTTTTCATTATTATCACCAGATCTTTTCCTTTTAACATGTAGCAATATCTAATTTTGGAATAACTTTACAAAAAAAAAAAGATCCCTTTCAATGTTGCGACCACTGAATTGTTTTGATGTCTACTCCTTCTTGAACCATTTCCCAAAGTGGGCTCATTTCCCTTAGGCGTTCTACGTGTTTAATTGTCTTTTCAGCTGTGTAATCAACTTCGTCAATTGTTGTAAATCTTCCTAATCCGAATCTGTAATGAAACATTTTGACATCCTTTAAGAACCATATTTTTCTGCTATCCACTGACAAGATTTAAGGAAACTTTAGAAATATACAACTTGTTGTGAATAAAGCTCTAGTGGACTAAAGCTCTAGTGGTATAATGTGTATTTTACCTGATAGAACTGTGTGCCAAATCTTCATCTGTTCCAATAGCTCTCAATACATAAGATGGTTCTAATGATGCTGAAGTACAAGCAGACCCACTTGATAATGCAATGTCTTTTAGAGCCATCAGTAGAGACTCACCTAAAACATATACAAAAATATGAGTTATAATTTTATTTTAAATGACCTTATCAAATTTTTTGTAAACAGCCTTGATATCGGAATTTAATTTTATTGCTTTTTAATTGTCATAACAACATAAGACATAAATAAAATAATCTTATCTTTATTACCTTCAACATAAGCAAAAGACAAATTAATACAGCCAGGATAGGTTTTTTCGGCATCTCCGTTTCTTATGACATGAGTTAACTTTGAATATATTTTGTCTAAGAATCTCTGTGACAATTTCTCCATCCATGCATGATCATACGCCATTTCCCGTTGTGCTATTTCACATGCTGCACCTAAAAAAAACAATAGGGTTTAGTAAATGGTGAACTTTGACATTTAAGGTATATAAAATTAAAATTTAATAATAAATATTACCTAGTCCTACAACTAGTGGGGTTGGAACTGTGCCACTGCGCATGCCTCTTTCCTGTCCACCTCCACTTTGAATAGGTTCCACTCTCACTCTAGGCCTGCGCCTGATGTATAGGGCGCCCACACCCTTTGGACCATAAATCTTGTGCCCAGAAATTGACATCAAGTCAATATTCATTTGATTGACATTTAGTGGTACTTTGCCCAATGCTTGAGCTGCATCAGTGTGAAAGTATACTTTTTTGCTCTTGCACAATGCACCTATTTCAGCAATAGGTTGCATAACACCTGAAAACATTTTTAAAATTACATAATCCTTGTTCTTATTTTATAATAGTTTGCATCAAATACCTTAAAACAAGCAATTCTGAACCTCTCTGAATCTGAACATTGGAAACAGCTCTAATGATTTTCATAAATTTAAGTATGCAGGGGGTAACGGGAGCAATAAATCAATCTAGCTAGGTTTCATTTTTAATAAACGTCGTATAAAAAACCCAGCAAAGTTTGATCATCCAGGTACTAATAATAATTGAGGGTACTTTTCATTACTGTCTCATTTATAATTTTCATTGAAGATGAATTTACACAAATGGCTTTGTATTTATTAAGCAGAATGAGGTTACTATCAGGCAATAATATTGCAAGGTATTTATCTACTAAAGCATATTTTGTAATATATGAATAACTAAAGTTTATGCCAAAACCAATTCTAATTTCAGAGTAAAAATGATTTTACCAACTGTAAAAGTAAAACACTTTACTGGAAAGTACTGGTATTCAGCTAAATCCGGCTTGACTGGAAGCCGACCCCAATATAGTTGGGAAAAAGCTAGGCTGATGATGATGAGTAAAAGTAAAACACTTTATGTTACCTATTTCATTGTTCACAGTCATGATGGATACCAAGCTAGTTTCTGGAGTCAGTGCTTTCTCCAATTCTTTCATATCTATGATTCCATTTTCTTTTACAGGCAAGTATGTTATCTGGAATCCTTCTCCTTCCAGAGCTCTGCAAGAATCTAACACACATTTGTGTTCCTGAAAAAGAAACCATCCTGTCTTATTATCATTGATTTTTGCTTGTTTTTTTTTTCTATTGAGATTATAACTTTCCAAAATGTATACATATTTATTTTTGATACTAAAGGTCACTTACAATTTGTGTAGTCACAACATGCTTCTTCCTTGGAGCATAAAACCGTGCTACTCCCTTTACAGATATATTATTTGACTCAGTTGCTCCAGATGTGAATATTATTTCTTTTGGATCTGCTCCTATCAAATCTGCTACTTGTTCTCTGGCCTTTTCAACTGCTGCCTCACTCTCCCACCCATAGGCATGAGTGCGCGAGTGTGGGTTACCATGATAACTTACAAAATATGGTAACATAGCATCCAAGACTCTTGGATCCTAGAACATGAGATCTTTTGTTAAGTGGTGAAACTTTTGTATTAGTAAAAAAGTGGTATTTTAAGAAGTGTGGTGAAATTACTTACAATAGGTGTCGTGGCCTGAGCATCAAAATATAATGGTCGCCCAATGTCTTCATGTTTTACTGAGAATTTACCAGAAGCAGCTGAAATAACAAAAAAAAAAAACAATTTGAGGTTACAATACTGTAATGAGAATCCTTGAAATATATTAGCATATTTAAATTTATCGTAAACAGAATGTTTCTACACATTTTTATTTTATCGGATAGTGTTAATTATTTGCAATTTGATAATAGGTAGGCCATACCAACATAAATTTCATGAAGGGAAATGTGTGTTTCATAATGTGTTGGTAAACCTATGTTGTATTACGCAAATAAAAGTGAACTAGTACAGAATATTACCAAAATATCATTGAAGAGTCACCGAAATAAAACAAAGTGTGAGATGCAAAAATGTTACAATGGAAAACTTTTGTTTTGTTTACCTACCGGAATTTGAAAGTAATCTTTGTCCATTCAAGAATATCAAAACACTTGGGCTTTGGTTTTGATTTGACTTTTTCATCAACGTTTTTGTAAGCGAAGGTATAACATTTTTTGATAAACGAATCATTTTGCAATTTTTTTGATCGATTTTGTAATTTTTCTGCCACTGCACAGATGACGGATGTCAACAAACTGTCATAATGTTATTGTCATCTGACTGAATTTATGGCAACTATTGAGGTAAGGATTCTAAACTGGGTGACAGACGTGCTTGTGGCTCGACGAGCTTTTTCGCTCGTGCGTCACCGTAAGCACATGTAAAAAAAATCACCGAGTAAGTTTGTTGGCGATCCAACAAGTTTGAAATTTTGCTCGTAACTCGCCTCGGCTCGCACGCCTGTCAGCGCCGCGAGCCGCAAGCCGCGAGCCGTTGCTTTGTTTTGTGACACGTCGAGTGCTATTGTGTTGCAAAAAATCTATCTACACTAATAATTAACAGAAATCTTATATTTGCTTCCCTCATACAAATATCCTGTCTGGCTATAATATTTTTTTTTTTAAAGAAAGTTTTCTCCACTGACGACATCGCGACCCACCTGGTACCAGAGTAATGAGCAAGCTTTTATATGTCACCGTTGTCGAGCCGAGTAAGCTCGCGATCTTAAAAACCGTGTACTATAAGTTCGTACGTCTGTCACCCACTTAATAGCAGCGTTTTACCTGAAATAAAACCAAATAAAACGCATATAAATAAAATACTTACCTCACTGGAAGCTTTCTTATGAGATGGCATTTCCGTTTCTCGTCGATTTCTTACCAGTTTTCGTACTTTTAGCCCCTCTGTACTTCCGGCTCAGTAGCGTCACCTGGTGGGTTTTTAATTTTCGTAAAAAGTGTCACGCCATTTTTGTTCAAAGTCTCATATTCAGGCAGAAGTAAAGTGAAAGCTTCCAGTGAGATAAGTATTTTAATATGCGGTTTATTTCAGTTAAAACGCTGCTATTAAACTACTTGACCGTCACTGGAAGCTTTCTTATGAGATCTGTTTGTTTGTTATCGCCTGGTGACGCCTCTTTTATATCTAGGAAGTATGTAGTATTATACTGTAGGCCAATGTAATAAAGCAAGAAAGAAGAGAGATAAGAAGAGAATTAAAGAAAAGTTGTAATTTATAATTTATGCATTTATTATAAAGCAAATCAATGTACGTACATCGTCATCTGCCTAGCCTTTTTCCAACTACATATATTTGGGCCGCCTTCCAGTCAAGTCGGATTTAACTGAATACCACTATTTGAATACCAGTAATGAAAGTACATATGTAAGTGTACAAATATAATTAACACTAGCACTTCGCCTGTGACTTCATTCACGCGGATTTAGTAGGTACTCCACGAACTTCATCTCCATAAGTCCTCCCCTTTGAAGGGTAACATGTAAATTACTTATTAATAGACTCCCCTTCTTCTTATCGTGTGGGCAAGGTCTGACGACCACACACCTTAGTATCAGAGTTTCTAAACCAACTCAATCGAGCATTTTTATACCCGTCGTAACTTTTAAACGAAAGGTCCGATTTGCATAATTTAAATTGTAATTTACGTACACATAACCAACCTAAATTACCAAACCATTTAAGGTGGATGCTCCAGGGTAGCCCGCGAAATTCAAATATTGTATTTCTGAAATATTCATTCTTTCGAACTACATGAACTTAGAGGGCTATATTGATGATTAAAATGGTTATAATTCTTTAGATAACTACGCGTTACGGTTGCGGATCGGCAAATTGCAAAAAGCATAAAAATATTTGAATTTCGCGGGCTACCCTGGAGCATCCACCTTAAATGAATAAGGATTAATATCATAATCTCTCTAGCCTTTTCCCAACTATTTTGGAGTCGGCTTCCAGTCAAGCCGGATGTAGCTGAATACCAGTATTTTACGAGGAGCGGCTGCCTACCAGACCTCCACAACCCATTAACTGAGAAACACGGTACTTCATGGCAAGACTGGAGTCAGATTTACTAGCTTCTGACTATCCGCAACCTCGGTATGTTAAGATGGTCACCTATCCACAGTCCAACCTTGTTGCCAACCGTGCGTTGCTTAACCGTGAAGACCGACCCATGCGGCTGTTATTAGCCACGAGCCACGATTAGCCTTGTTGCTAGCCACGAGCTCCTCGGATCAGGATTAATATCGTGATACCGAAATTACGACTATTCCATTCCACCAGGGTTTGGATCGATTAATTTGCACAAAAAGCGGTTATTGTGACTTAACCATAATAGTTAGATATATACCATTGCGGACTTTTTTGTGAATATTGATGTCCTCTATAAAACTATAGTACATCAATTTGCTCTTTTGTCAATATTTTACGCAGCGTACGCGAGATAAGGATTTTTTTTGGTATTTTTTACACACCTTGGGTTACATTATCGAAGTATTCATACGGATCCCTAACTTTTTGAAAATTTTCTTCATCAGGGATAATGTAGGATTCTAATGGTGAAAGATATCGGTCCAGTAGTGTCGGAGCCTATTCAATTCAAATAAACAAACAAATCTTTCCTCTTTATAATATTAGTGTAGAAGTGTAGATAAATATAAAAAATCATAAATAGAATTTATGATTTTCATATAGGTACCTAGAACAGATATTCTTAAATCATTTATTCAGCAATGTTAATCGATTGGATTGAACAACTGTGTGACGTTTTGTGAATCAGTACTTCTCATTATTTCTCATCTATAAAACTGCTGGAATGTATTAGCTGAACGCCAATTTTCACGAGTCAAGATTTCGTCGAAGGGATAATTTTGAAACCAGCTTTTGGACGCTACAGCAGACCGGATGGTACCAGGCGTGGCTGCAATTCCAGCTTCCCCAAACAGAGTCTTTACTCATCCTGCAATGACTGTACGTGAAGCAGGTTTAGCCAAACCTCTTATCGTAATAAATAAATTAGTTTATTTTGCCGATTTACGTCTGTCATTTAATAATGCTATCGGTATTTAAAAGTAATTTTCAGCCGGATTACCTATAATTACTGCTGTCAGTTATGGAGCCAAGCCGAGGCCAAAATATTATATTGTTATCAAATCTTATGCAATGATTAGGATCAATATCAAGTAGAGTTAGATCGTGTATTCACCTACCAGAGCAAAGCAACAATAAAATTGCAGTATGAAATTGGTTATTTGAATCAATTGCGTAATTATTAAAATAAAACTAATTTATCAATATCCTAAACCGGATCCTTAGTGACATTTGAATTTTTAAGGGCAATAGATTTTAATACATGTCTTACTAGAACGTGTGAACGTAACTGACTTGAAGTTTCAGCGTTACATGGTGTAGAAGTTACCGATTTGTGTAAAAGTATTGCATTGTATGACAACTTATCAATTAGGTAAAAATCACATAAAAACTGAGCTAATTGTGAACCAGTGGAATATAGGTTAAGTCAAAGTTTTTATTACGACACCACGACGTCCAGCGCTTCCAGGCTACCTCGTAGGTTTTTAGAGTCAATTTTCGCCAAGAATTTTTAAGCAGTGACAGTTGTTGAACGTTCCATGTCTTTATCGCGTCGGCCCAGCCCCACATTTCCAAACTTCGAGGACAATGTTCTCGACCTACGGTGGTGGCATTCCCGTCGACGTGTCTATTAGGTATCTCTGTAGGTTTCTCAGAGTTAATGTAGCCGAAAGCGCTCGGGCTTTGAGATCGGCACGCCAGAATACCCTCTCCCATCGAGGTACGACTAGTAGGAATATTCCTGCCGATTGGTTTAAGTAAGACTGGACTTTGGGGACTAGGAATGGTGGTAGGAATATCCATGCGAGCTGGTAATTCCATGGGGCACTGAAGGCATCGTGGAACAGAGCTTGAGGATCTTTCAGATCCAGGGACACATAATTGTAAACTGTATGAACAGTTGCCGAAGCAAATATATAGATCTACTATTGGGATTCCCCATTTTGCAATCACTGTTTCTACACAAACCGGTAGTAAGTGCTATTCTGGAGGTTGACGAAGGCGCGATAAGTGGTCCGCATGATTGTTGTATTTTTTTTTTTTTTTACTGTTAATAGGCACGCGCTTGACCTCCATCTCACCTGATGGTAAGCGATGATGTGGTCGAAGATGGAGCACGCTTGCCTAGAAGTAACCTATTCACTCTTGACTTAAAGACTCCCAGGTTGTAGCTATCGGGAAACACAGACTCCGGCAGGGAATTCCACTCCTTAGCTGTACGCATTATGAATGTGTTCCCAAAACGTTTTGTGCGTGTGGGTGGGATGTCCACCATGTACCGGTGGCGCATCGCCGTTCGTCTTGTGGTCCGATGATGGAAAGGGCTTGGCGGAATTAAATTATGCAATTCCGTCGCCCATCCCCCAAAATGCAACCGGTAAAAAACCGACAAGCTAGCAACTCGTCGTCGATGCTCAAGACTTTGGAGCTTCGTCGCAACGAGCCTCTCATTGCCAATGATCCTCTTGGCTCGTTTCTCAATTGACTCAAGGGCATCAAGCTGGTATCTGGCAGATCCGTCCCAAAGATGAGAGCAGTATTCCATACACGATCGAACTTGCGCTTGATAGAGTTTGAGCAGCTGTTCCGGCGTGAAGTACCGTCTAACCTCTGCTAGGATCCCCAACTTTCTTGCAGCCACTTGAGCTTTTGCCTCTATGAAAGGGCCAAAATTGAGAGTAGATGTTAATGTAACCCCAAGAAGTTCAAGTTGGTCGGTTATCGGCACTGTTGCATCTCGGAAAGATGGAGCTGGGTGGAATTGGCTCCTTTTGGCGGAAAATAGACACGTTTGGGTCTTAGCAGCATTGAACTTGACCAGATTGGCATCACCCCATTCAGAGACAGCCTGTAAGGACACATTCAAGCGCTCAACCATAGCCTCCCGAAGAGACCGTATCTGCGACCCACCAGCTCGTGCGTCGGACACGTATCTCTCAGCAACAGTGCTGTCGTCTGCATACCCAAAAGTACCGGGTTTAAGCAGATCATTAATATGCAGCAAGAACAGTGTTGTCGAAAGCACCGACCCCTGAGGCATTCATATCCAGCAGTCCAGACGAGCAGCCATCTATGACCACTCGGATAGACCGATCCCTCAGGAAATCTGCGATCCAATCATACAAACCAGCGGACAGACCGAAGGAAGGAAGCTTACTTATAAGGCTATCGTGCCAGACCCTGTCGAAGGCCTTCGAGATGTCAAGGGAGACCGCTAGTGCCTCCCTGTGCTTCTCTATGGCTTCACTCCAGATGTGAATGGAAAGAAAAAAAAAGAAAGAAAAATGTTTATTTGGGACTCGCACAAGACACATAAAATTACGCATACGCTAGAAGATCCCCAGTTGACCGATTTCGGCGGAACCCGTATTGTCGGTCACTAAGGATATCATTCGCTTCTAGGTACGCCAGGAGCTTATGATTCAGCACGCGTTCCATAGTCTTACAGAGTATGGACGTTACCGAGATGGGTCTATAATTCGACGGGTCAGCTCGACTACCCTTCTTGGGCACGGGTTGCACATTAGCTTGCTTCCAAGCCTTCGGCACTTTTCCAGTCTCAAACGAAAGGCGAAATAGGCGTGTCAAGATCGGAGACAACTCAGGCGCTCAAGTTTTCAGAACAATTGCCGGTATCCCGTCGGGGCCACTAGCCTTGTTCACGTCTAGGTTACGCAGTACCCTACGGACTTCCTTCTGATGAATGCGAATGTTCGACATGCTTGACTCGCATCCGCCAGGAGAAGCAGGGGGCCTCGCGCCACCAGGATCCAGACGCGAAGATTCTGCAAACAAGGAAGCAAACAAATTCGCTTTCTCCTCAGTGGAGTGGGCAAGCGTCCCGTCAGGTCTCAGCAGTGGTGGTAGTGGAATGAAGTGTATGCTGAAGTGTATCTGATGTTGGTCTAACAGATTCAGAATTCGATAAGATTTCCAACAGGAATAATGTCCCCATATCTCCTTCCTTTCGTAGGTAGGAGACCGCAGTTCTGTTGTCGCTTTGAATGAGGAGCGTACTTTGATGAAGCCAATGAACTTGGTTCTGAAGAGGGTATAATATTGCTAGCATTTCTTTTTGATTGCAATGCAGCGTTTTCTCTTCTTGCGACCAAGTTCCTGACAGAGTCAAATTGTTCAGTTGTGCTCCCCACGCTTGATCCGATGCATCTGTCGTCAGAAAATTTATTGGAGGAAGGTACTGAAGGGGTGTTGACCTTTGACAATTTTGGGACCACCAGTTTAGTTCCTCTAAGACACCTTGTGGTAGTGGCTAGGTCTTTGATGGCAGGACTGGCAGCGAGTTTACGAATATTAGTAACTGTCCATGATTGAGCCGACCCCGTGGGACAACAAAACTGGCAAAATTTAGAAGTCTCACTATTTTCTGCAACTACTTCAAAGTTAACTGCTCTAGCTCTAGAGCCTGATTTATCTTTGTCAGGATGCCTTGAATCTTTTTTTTTTGGTAGGATTTTTTGATGTCCATAGTATCCCTGAATAAATTGTACTCTTTTGAGGAGAAACAACAGATTTTTCGAAATTTATTTTCCACCCCAGTTTTTGTAATATTTGTATAGTTATTTTGACATGCTCGCGAAGCGTGTGAACATTCTGGTTTACTAGCAGATAATCGTCCAGGTATACCAGGATTCCATTTTTCCCGTAATGTTTGGGCCATCCAGTTCGTGAGCATGGAAAAGATTATTGGAGCAGTGCTCAGACAGAATGGAAGACTAGTCATTTCTAACAACTCCTGGTTGTATAGAAAGCGCCTATGTGATTTGTTTACGCATACATGAAAATATGCTTGGCACAAATCTATTTTACACATCCAGTCCTGAGATTGCAGAAAGTCCGGAATGCGATACATGTTTAAATGAAACGGCTCGATCATCATATTCGTTTAGTGACTTTAGATTGAATATGGGACGGGCAGATCCGTCGGATTTTGGAACCAGAAATAGAGAGGAAATGAAGCTTAGCGAGGGTAGCGCTTTCTTTAGAATTGTTGCTGTTTCATTTTGTCTACAATTGAAGAAATTTGTTCTGAAACAGGAATTTGAAAAGGCCCCTTTGTTACATCTGGATAGACAAGTGGGGGCTTTTGAAAGAAAGGTATGTGTTAAATACCGGGATGGTATTTTGAGAAGGTTGACCTGATTGTACACTAGCGAGAATTGAAAATAAAACCACTGTGCACTGATCTGATACGATAGCTGATTTATTGAATTTTTTTTTTTTTTTTTTTTTTTTTTTGTCGATGGCCACTCGCAGTTTTCAACCCTAGAGGGTTGTCAACTACTAAACCGGACTAAGCTGATTTATTGAAAAAAAAAACTTTTCTTATATACTATTCACGGTAACGAAACCATACCGACTTCTAATTCGACGTCAACGCCATCTATCGAGCAAGCCGGAAGCTTTACAAATACACTCTGCTTAAGTACTAATCGCGGTAACGAAACCATAGCGACTTCTAATACGACGCCAACGCCATCTATCGAGCAAGTCGGAAGCTTTACAAATATTGAGTCTTGAACATACCGCCCACCAAGGACGTTACTGACGGAATGTCCTTTTAAAATGAAATAAGGTGGCATGTTGCGAAATCAAGTTGAACTTAATATTGGACTAAGTACATGACAAAATATATAAAACTATATTACACTCAGTTGTAATAGCTAACAAGAATATTAAAATAACTTAAGAGCTAAAAATTGATTATTCTAGGTTATAAATATAAGGTGTACTCAAGCCCATTTATAAAATGGTAAACAATTTAAAGAAAACTTAAAAATGTGTATAAATTGATTTTACGCAGTTGATCTAACATTAAAAACGAAAAATGGTTGTATAAGTTGATTCTAACAAGGTAAAAGTGTAAATAAGTTGTAAAATAATGGTTAAGTAAAATATGTAAACAATAATACAATACCCTGTCTTATTCGACTACCGGTAGAATACATATTTTGGATGTTGGCCTTTTGATTGTTGAGGATTTGGTGCGTAACGTGACGACACGGGTGATGTTATCATTCCCAGGATGTTTTTGTATTATTCTACCCATCAACCAACGACTTGGCGGCAAGTCGTCTTCCTTGACTAACACAATGTCTCCAATTTTTGGCTCAGCAACTTGGGAAGACCATTTGTAGCGGTTCGTCAAAGTAACGAGATATTCATGAGACCAACGTCTCCAAAACGACTGAAGCATTCGTTGAATGAATTGCCAGCGTGATAGATAATTAATATTTGAATCTTCGTACTTGTTATCTGGTACATTTACCAAGGGCTCTCCGATTAGAAAATGTCCAGGCGTTAATGGTAACGGTTCACCAGGATCATCAACCTTAATCGTGCTCATAGGTCGCGAGTTCAAGCACGCTTCTATCTGACTGAGGAGTGTCGTCAGTTCTTCGAAGGTGAGAGTCGCTTCACCGATCACTCGTTTCAAATGATACTTTGTGGATTTCACTCCTGCCTCCCAAATTCCGCCAAAGTTGGGACTGTGAGGAGGAATGAAGTGCCACTCCGTACCATTCGCTTCGAGATGTTCAGCTATGGATGGCTGGATAGCTGTCAACTGCTGCAACTCCCTGGCGGCACCTACAAACGTGGTGCCATTGTCACTCCACAGTTTGGCACAATGACCTCGTCTCGAGACAAAACGTCGAAACGCCGCTAAAAAGGTTGGAGTGCTCATATCACTCACTGCTTCTAAATGCAGTGCTCGAGTGGCCATGCATACAAACAAGCATATATAGCCTTTGTATGAACGGTGGCCACGACCCTTTGTTGTCCTCACATTAATTGGACCAGCATAATCAAGCCCACTATGTAAAAATGGTCGAGCTGGGGTGCACCGAACAGATGGTAGTGAACCCATTAGTTGGTTTTTAGTACTGGCTCTTTGCCTGGCGCATGTCACACACTTGATGACATGGTGTTTGACCGCATTTCTGACCCCTATAATCCAGTAGGCTGTCCTCAAGTAATTTATCATAAGCTGAGGACCCCCGTGAAGGGTTTTGTAGTGTGCGTCAGCTATGATTAGCCGAGTTAGATGACTGGAGTGAGGCAGGATAATTGGATGTTTCATTTGTTCGCTTAGCTCTGATTTCTCCAGTCTACCTCTAACTCTCATAATGTCCTTATCATCGAGGTAGGGGCAGAGTGACCTTAATGGACTGGTTTTTGATTGAATGCATCCCTTGTTCTTCAGTTCCTTATATTCAGTTGTAAATAGTTCTTCCTGTGTTTTCCTAGTACAACATTCGAGTGCAGCGTCTAATTCTGTTTTTTGTAAATATCCTTTCCTGTATATTTTGTTCTCCTTTAAAAATCTTCGGCAGTATGCAACAATCCTAACCAATCTTCGTAACTGAGAAAATTTATCGAAAAAGGCACAGTTTGGTATGACCGCTACATGTGCCTTTGCTGACTCTTCTAAATCTGTACTGCAAAAATTATTTGATCTATCGTAAATTACGTTTTGTTGTTTAAGAAACGATGGTCCAGAAAACCATAAATCATTTTCTATCAGTGAACTGGGAAGTATCCCTCTAGAGGCGCAGTCTGCAGGATTATCTTTAGTGGGGACGTGAAACCATTGCGACGCTTTCATTGAGGTCAATATTTCAGACGTCCTATTGGCCACAAACGTCTTCCATTTACTTGGGTGGCTATTGATCCAGGCCAACACCACATTGGAATCTGTCCACGCCTTAACCTTGTCTTGAGAAATACTCAAGACTTCTGATGTGTGAGACAGTATCTGTGACAACAATACTGCTCCGCAGAGCTCTAACCGTGGAATACTTATCTGCTTCACTGGTGCAACCCTGGTCTTGGCAACTAGCAACGACACTTGAACACTGCCATCTGCGTCTACAATCCTCAAGTAAATCGCAGCTGAGAACGCTGTCTTAGACGCGTCACTAAAGCCGTGTAATTCCAGATAGTCATTCGACTTGGTGCCAAGCCAACGAGGGATCCGAACCTTGGTAAGTAGTAACAATTCCTCCTGATATGATCTCCATTCATTTTTTAAGTCGGTGGTTAGCTCCTCATCCCAACCAACACCTGCAAGCCACAATTTCTGGATGAAAACTTTCGCTAAAATCACACTAGGGGCTAACCAACCTAATGGATCAAAAAGTCGAGCTATCACAGAAATGACGGACCTTTTAGTTTTAGGTGCTGTCGACGGCGGTGGGAGATTTACCGTGTACTGGAAGGTGTCTGCGGTTCGGTTCCAGGTAAGTCCTAGAATTTTTATAGTACTATCTAACTTTATTTCTACTTCCTTTTCTTTGTGTTCTGGTTTCTTTGATTTGCTGTACTCTGGAGTTTGTTTTATGCTCTTTCCGATTTTTTCCCTTTTTGTGTTGTCCTTGTTCATGTTGTCCTTTGTCCTGATTTGTTCTATTTCCTTTATCCTGTCTACCATTTCTTGGTTGTTACTATTCCATTTTTGGAGCTCGAATCCACCCTTTCCTAATAACCCTGTCATTTGCCTGTAGATTTCTAGGCCTGCTTCTACATTATTACAACCGGTCATCAAATCGTCCATGTAAAAGCAGTTTCGTACCATGTCGGCAGCAATTTTGTAGTTTTTACCTTCATCGTAGGTGACTTGATGTAGAGTTCGAACTGCCTGGTGTGGTGCCGATGCCGTACCAAAGGTAACCGTCACTAGCTCGTAATCCTTGATTTCGGTTTCAGGACTGTCTCGCCATAATATGCGCTGAAACATTGCATCTTCTTCCGAAATCCGGACCTGGCGGTACATTTTGATAATGTCTGCTACCAGTGCTATGGGATGAAGTCTCCATCTTAACACTGTGTGTCTTAAATCAGACTGCAATGTAGGTCCCACCATCAATGTGTCATTAAGTGAGACCCCATTGTTGTTCTTCTCAGATGCGTTGAAGACAACACGTACCTTCGAGGTAATTTTGTCTTCTCGGATTACCGCATGGTGAGGTAAGTATACCGCAACTTCTTTATTCTTATCATTCTTGTCTACCTGCCGCATGTGTCCTAATAGTAAATATTCATCTATCACCTGTTTGTACCTTTCCTTTAGATCTGTATTTCTTTCTAGCCTTTTTTCTAAAGACTTAAATCTTTTTTCAGCGATAGCACGAGAGCCTCCACCTTTACAAGAAGGATTTTCACTGCGAAAAGGTAGTCTGACTACGTACCTCCCACTGCTATCCCTTACTGTAGTTTTAGTATAAAACTCTTCACACTTCCATTCTTCAGGTGTAAGTATTTTTTTTGAAATAGTTTGCTCTTCAATTTCCCAAAATTTTCGCAATATTTCGTCTTCATTAACTTGTGCATGCAACACATTAAATTTAGGTGAACCTAGAGACTTGTCTTTACTAACTGCACCGGACAGGATCCACCCAAGGGTAGTGCTCTGAGCAATCAGAGTGCCTGACGGACTCTTAACCATGCCTGCCTCAATAATGCAGCTGTAAGCATCAGCGCCTAGTAAAACGTCTATTTTACTGGGAGTGTTGAACTTTGGATCTGCGAGCTGCAGCGCGGTAACCTTTATCCAATCTAAGGTAATGTCGACGTTACACTCAGGTAAGTACGATGTAATTTTATTTAGTACGTAAGCATTCACTTTAAGATTAAAATTTGAATCTAACCGAGATTGGATATTCAAATATACCATGTACTTTGCCATGGTTGGACTATTACCGCCAAGGCCTGAAATAGTTCCTTGAATAGGGATTTTTTTCAGGTTGAGTAGCTGAACTACGGCCTCTGTTACAAAACATGCTTGCGAACCCTGATCAATTAAGGCTCGGACAGTCTGAAATTTACCAGAGCGTGACTCGGCCTTTATTAGCGCTGTGGCTAATAAAACCTGTCTGGGCTTGGGAATATTACCTGTCGACAGGCAAGAAACGATCGGACTAGTATTAGCTGAGCTAACACTGTCGACAGTCGATGATGCCGAAGTTTGGTCCCCTTTGTCCGACTCCTGACCTAAATGCAACAACGAATGATGGCGTTTTTTACAAATCTTACATGTGGTAGGCTTTTTACATGCAGAAACAACGTGATTGCTGCCTAAACAGTTAAAGCAAATTTTATGTTTTGCTACAAAATCACGTCTGAACTCAACTGACTGCTTTGAGAATTTCTTGCAGAAACAAAGTTTGTGTCCTTCTGTACAGAATTCACATTGTATTGATGAACTCGTGGCCAACATTGTCTTTGGATTATGAGCAGATGAACTTTTATTGTTGTTGCCCTGGTGAACTGGTGCCCTTTTCGGTTCTATACATTCTAACGCACGAAACCGATTTTCTATAAAGGTTTTAAATTGGTTAAAAGTTGGTAAGTCATTGTTGGAGTCATTGTTGCAAATACTAATCTCCCATTGTTTACGCGTTTCGTTGTCCAATTTAAATGTAACAATGTGTATAATAATGACATCCCATGTACTCACGTTAATCTCCAAATTATTCAACGCATTAAGACAATCGCATGTGGTATCAAGCAACTCTTTCAAAGCTGTAGCTGATTCCATCTGCATACGTTTTTGACCGAACAACCTCCTAAGAATACAGTTTGTTAAGTATTTTTTATTGCTATAACGCTTCTGTAACTGAGTCCAGCACTGGATATAATTTGCATCAGTTATAGGAGTATGACGTATTAGTTGCTCTGCTTCGCCAGTAAGGTGGCCTTTTAAATAATGGAGCCTTCGCACATTATCTAAAGTATCATTTTTGTGTACTAATGAAGTGAAAAGATCATGGAATGTTGTCCATTCATCATATTTCCCTGAGAATGTTGGAATGGATATTTTGGGCAACTTTACAAACGAACAACTTGATTTATTATTACCAATTGAAATATTATCGCTTGGGCTTTCAGAAAGATTAGTTGACCGAATTTTGTTAAGAGCTGTTTTCATTAAACTTTTATACATAATATAAGTGTCCTCTGTTGCATCATAAATATCAACTACTTTCTTCGGTATATCTTCTGATTTATAACTTTCATATAATTTAGTGTTATTTTCTTTGAACAATGCCCAATCCTTTTCCAATAATTCTTGCCTTGTTTCTATGTATTCTAGCGTTAATCTATCTTTACTACATTTCTTAAAATTTATCAAACCCTTTGAGATAACATTCTGTTGATCTTTCAAAACGTTAATTAATCCCTCCATTTTTATCATTGATTAAATTTTATAAACTCAAAAAAATATAAAAGTTGATAAAATCAATGTAATTACTAAAATTAATCACAACTCTCAACAAATAACTTAAAATTTTACAAGTGTTTTAGAACCACACACAATCTGGTTATAATCGGGCATAAGTTCCCCGTTCCCCCGTTTTCTATAAAATATTCTAAGTTCTAATTCTAACATGCACACAAATTAATAATTTTACGAAGTTTTCCAAGTTTAAAATGTTAAAATTTTACAAGTCCAAGATTAATTGCGAAATATTTTTCTAAGTCCAAACTTCTTAACTAATTCTAAAAGTTTAACTTCTCGTTGGAATGGAGTTCAAAATCGTTTGACTCGATCTGTTTGTCCAATTGTGGACTAGATAAAAAAATTGTACTCACAAAATTGCACTTCACACAAACACTGTTTCCAACCTGCAAGTGGCGCCCTCTGTAGGCGCTATCGTTTTTGCGTGTGACGTCACCTATGACGTCGCGTGATGGCTGCGCCTGCGTCACCTTGCTGTCTTCCAGTGGAGTGTTGATCTGAGAGTGGCGCCCTCTGTGGCCACTATTTGAACTAGTCCGCCAATGCTGACTGAGCTCACCGCCAATGCTGGGTGAAGCTCATAGAGGAATATAATATGGTGAAGCTGTTGCCGCTAGTGCGGAAGGGCCGTGTACCTTATTGCAGCGATCCACTGCAGCACACGGGCGAGCCGACGGTGGCTCGACTTTTTTTTTTTTTTTTCAAAAACTGTCCAAACGATCCGGGTCGTATAGGACCAATGTTAAATACCGGGATGGTATTTTGAGAAGGTTGACCTGATTGTACACTAGCGAGAATTGAAAATAAAACCACTGTGCACTGATCTGATACGATAGCTGATTTATTGAAAAAAAAAACTTTTCTTATATACTATTCACGGTAACGAAACCAGTATGCGATACCCTTGAATTAATTTTAGAACTATTTCTGTTGCTCCCATTTCCACCCATTGTGATTGGTAGTGTATTAACCGACCCGCCTGAAACGGTGTCATGTCATTGCTTGTACCTTTTCCCCCTGGAACTTTTTGAAGAGTTTGCACGTCCTCGTATACTTCCATGTTGGAGCCGCGAGCCTTGGTTTTGAAATGAACTTCTAATATTGAAGTTATCACATTGATTACTAGAGGTGTAACCTCTAGAAGAGTAATGTGTATTTTGGCACTGACCATGGTATTCACCCGCGAGTGTGGCTTATGACAGGTAGACACATGCGATCCTGGTTCGTTAAATTTAATTCCACGCGATAGAGCTGTCGATTTTCGTGCGCCTTGCCCCCGCGAGGGGCGGCTACTAGGTTGGTAAGGCTTTTGTAGACCTTACGTCCTTACGGACCTTTTAGAAGACCTTTCAGTTTTTAGGGGCCAAAAAGCCTTACGGACCCCACCAGCCTTCACTAGAGTAGAGGTAAAGGGCTCGGCATTAAATATGTAAGTACTTGAAGGAGGTAATTTAATAAAGGAATGCTTTCACTAGTGGATTTCTAACTTGACTCGTTATAGCTTCTCTACGCATTTCTATACTTTCGGCTCTATGGCCGCAGGCTAATTGCAAAAGGTCTGAGGATATTTTATGAAATTCGCTCTTCTGAAATAATTCGTCCATCTTCCCATTTAAATAATCAAAATTGATACATTCTGAATTTTGTGCCCATGAAAGAAGATTACCAATACCTTCCTGCAATGATTGTCTTTGTGCGGTCATAGCTGCGTAGGATTTATCAGCATGTGCCATATGACGTAAGGTGTTGACAGGTCTATGCCAGGGGAATGATTGTATAATTTTTTCGTATCTCACTTCTGACCAAGTCTACCTTCTGTACTACCAAAACGCTGGATATCTACCAACTTCTTCAAAAAACTGTCAGGGGTTTTTGGAACTAATGGTTCTTTAAGCTAAGTATCAATGTCGAAAGTGATATCTGAACATGTATTGTTATGTGTATGTTCTTGATTTGAACAATCCTAGTCACTAAATTGTTAATAAAGATGACCACTAATTCCAGAACAAACAGAAGCATTATCATAACAAGCTGTATCAATGTAACTTGTAGTATTAATTTGTTTGCGAAGCTCACCCATTTCCTTAAGAAGTTTGTCTATCATGACTGGAACGTCGAGCACGTTTCCTTTTCTTATGGCAGCTGCGGCGGTGGTTGGATCGCGTTTGTTTGCTGTCCGGAGTAGACGTGCTTGATGAACTAACACTACTGCTGCTAATGCTACTTCACGAGGACCAGGCACAGCCAGCGGCTGGGTATCGGAGTTGTGGTTATTACTCTCCATCACTGCAAACGAATAACTTTAGAACTCATGAAATGGATATATAACACTTTACACAGTTACAATTTAAACATTGATTACGAAAATTTACTGGTAAATATTCACAACTAAAAAAGTAAAACGGAACGGAAAAACAAGTTGAAAAACTTTGATCACACACGTATTATTCATAAAAGTGTTACCTCTAAAAGAACCCACTTACGGTCCAAGACTTTTTTACTTATTTATAAAATACGTATTCACCTTTTACGTATTTATACAACCTATGCGGACGCAGCCTCTGCGCACAAGTTGCTTCGACGGTGAATAAAAAGCCAATGAACAAAAATGGCGTGACACTTTTTACGAAAACTAAAAATTACCCGCTACCACCAGGTGGCGCCACTGAGCCGGAAGTAAAGAGGGGTTAAAAGTACGAAAACTGGTAAGAAATCGACGGGAAACGGAAATACCATCTCATAAGAAAGCTTCCAGTGACGGTCACTTTACCCTGATGCGATTGTGGTGCTACCCTAATTTAACGCTTTACGGTTACGACGGACACTTTTCATACACAGAGATTGTCCTCCTAGCCTCTATTCTCCATGCACTGGTCTAACCTGGCGTTACTGAATGAAACCGAATACGTACAGCTTTAAAATAAAACCAACAATGTTATAAAGCAGATGAATATGGTATCGGAAAGTCTGACTGATCTGATAGCGATACGAGCTAACAAGGTCATCATGAGGTCCGTTGTTCACCAGCATTGTTACGCGCGCCTCCAGCTGTGAAATTCCGAAGTTGTCTAAGAACGACACTTTATTATTAAGGTGGATGCTCCAGGGTAGCCCGCGAAATTCAAATATTTTTATGTTTTTTGCAATTTGCCGGTCAGTGTGAAGCTGTATGTGGACCAAATGCGATCCGTGACCGTAACACGTATTTATCTAAAGAATTATAACCATTTTAATCATCAATATAGCCCTCTAAGTTCATGTAGTTCGAAGGAAGGTTTATTTCTGAAATATTCATTCTTTCGAACTACATGAACTTAGAGGGCTATATTGATGATTACAATGGTTATAATTCTTTAGATAAATACGCGTTACGGTCGCGGATCGCATTTGGTCCACATACAGCTTCACACTGACCGGCAAATTGCAAAAAACATAAAAATATTTGAATTTCGCGGGCTACCCTGGAGCATCCACCTTAATGTGGTGGTCTATTCTAGATGGAGTTCTTCAAAATTAAAGCTAAAATGGAAATATTGCATGTTCCCTATTGTGATATTTCTGGCAACGGCAAGTTTTTTTAACATTTTTGTATTTTGATTGCTATATTTTTCATCAGCAAACATAATTATCTTGTATTGATTGCAATTGCAATATCTCTTCAGCAAAAAGTTTTTTTTGGCTTCTTCTCTCATAACGGCATTGACGTTGGAGTTTCGGATTTAGTCTAAGTGAAGCAGAATATACATTCAGTCAAAAAAGTATCGGGAATGGATGATTTGTTTATGGTTCCAAATTCAAATTTTTGTTTTTTTGTGGTTGTTAGATTGGCACAACTGTTTTCCATTTTGGCGCGGAGTTTGAGTTGCATCTGTTATTTATATTAAATACAGTGCTGGTTTTAGTAATATCATATATAGTGTGTATTGCGAATTTCATAATGGACAAAAATATCGAACAAAGAGTTTGTCTTAAATTTTGCATCGCTAATGGAATTTCGTGTTCGGAGTCACTGAAAATGTTACAGAAGGCTTACGGTGAATCGACTTTATCAAAAACTCGTGCTTATGAGTGGTTCAAAGCGTTCAAAAGCGGTCGAGATGTGATGGAAGATGTGCCTCGCTCTGGTAGGCCGTCAACGTCTGCAACTGAAGTTAACATCGCAAAAGTGAAGGAAATAGTGACTGAAAATCCCCATTCAACTCTGAGAGAGATAGCCGCCGAACTTTCTGTATCTCACGAGTCGATCCGTACCATTTTAACTAATCATTTGGGTATGAAACATGTTGCTGCTCGGCTAGTCCCAAAAGATCTGAATTTTCTCCAAAAACTCAATCGCATGAAAGTCGCTGAGGACATACTAGAACGAGTCAGTTCGGACCCAACATTCATGAAACGCATTGTTACTGGTGACGAGACGTGGGTTTACGAGTTTGACATGCAAACTAGTCAACAAGCTTCGGAGTGGCGCCTTCCAACTGAACCGTTTTCAATCGATAGAAGACATAAAGGAGAATTCGCGGCGAGAACTCAACTCAATTCCGGAAGCAGCGTTTAAAAAATGTTTTGATGAATGGATTATTCGTTGGCGCAAGTTTATCGTTTCTAAAGGAGCATACTTTGAAGGTGATAAAATAAATTTGGATGAATAACAGATATTTTGTGTATTATTGATCTTTTCCCGGTACTTTCTTGACAGAGTAGTACGTCAATGACATAGAAGTTTTTGTCAAGAACTTTTCTAAAGGTTCACTAACTGAAATACATAATCATATAAAACTTAAAATAAAACTTACATATAAAACTTTAAATATTTATACACTTATTTGGAAAATAAATAAATAATAGAATACCACCACATTTTTATCGATGCTGCCAAACGTACTTCGACGGGTTGTGTTGGGATATGTACTTACTACTCTCAATAAAACATCGTACAAAAAAACAAACTACCTCCGGAGACTTCCGTTTTTACAGGGAAATGCATCGGCATTTTAAAAGCCATAGAATACATTCGTGTTTTTATTAACTCAAAAAAAGGTTTAATTTTTACTGACTCTCGAAGTTTTCTTCTAGCCATCAATAAATCCCTTTACGCAGACAAATCTCAGATTTCTATAAATAATAAACGCAAATAAGAGAATTTGCGTTTAGAATAATCACTGAGGGTACAATTTGTATGGATTCCGGCTCTCGCTGGAATCCATGGCAATGAAGTGGTTGATGCTCTGGCAGGTGAAGCGGTGCATTGTGGGGACTCAGTCCCATACAAAATTTTTACCTATGACCTCGTAAAGATGCCTGTGGGATTTCTTCTTGACATCTGGAAGGTAGCTTGGGATGTCAGTAGCAGATCAAAGGGACATAACTTTTCTCTTATTCAATCTGAGATGCCGGAAAAACCATAGTTTAGCTGGGCAAAATTTGGCAAGATGGAGACCTCGGTTTTAATACGTATGCGACTAAGTCAAGTTTGTTCTCCAGCTCATCGAGCCAAATTCCATATTATCGACGACCCTATTTGAGTGCTTGTGTGGTCAGATGTAGGCATGTTCTAACAATACGAGCCGTGTCCAGAAGTACCGCTTTCTGAATCAAGCCCTTGATCCAGCAGCCTAACGAGAGCCTCTTGAGGTATTGGTCGAGGCTCGTGGCTATTAAGCCATTGGCTGATACGACTATCGGTACAATGATTGCGGAATCCACATCCCACATGTCGACAACCTCGCGAGCCAAGTCAATATACTTGATTTGTTTATCTTTCTCGGCTTTCACGAGGTTCTCGTCATGTGGGACGGTTATGTCTACAATCATTGCACGCCTCTCGATTCGGTCCAACACCACTATATCAGGCTTATTGGCAACAATAGTCCTGTCAGTGATGATGGACCGATCCCAGTACAATGTAATATTGCCATTATCGAGAACTGGGTCGGGCGCATACCTGTAGTACGGCACCTCCGACTCCACAAGAGAGTATTTCAGAGCAAGTTGCTGATGGATAATCCTGGCTACAAGGTTGTGCCTATGCAAGTATTCTCCGTTAGCTAGACGAGAACAACCAGAGATAATGTGGCGAATTGATTCTCCCGGACAGTGACATGCCCGACATATGTCAACCGTGCCGTCCTTCACAATATATTTCCGGTAGTTCCTTGTCATGATAACTTCGTCCATAATTGCACAGACAAAACCTTCGGTTTCTCCAAAAAGATCACCGAAACGCAGCCAGGCTACGGACGCTAGTTGATCAACGTCAGGCCCATGTAGGGCCCGGAAAAAGCGTCCGTGAAGCTCCTTGCTCTGCCATACCGCCCTGCGATCGTTGGTGTCAAGTACTGCAGGTTTGCGCCAGTTCTCATTTGCCAAGGAGAGCGGGGTGAGTCCCTTGTCCACCGCCACTACATCTCGATGCATACCCACGTCGACAGCTAGGAAGTATTCCCTGAGACTGCATATCTCGCGATTGTGGAGAGTCTTAGCATTTAAAAAGCCTCGACCTCCACACTTTCGCGGGATATACAGTCTCATTACCGATGACCGTGGGTGATGCATTCGATACGCAGTAAGCAGTGTACGGACCCGTCTATCCAAGGCGTCATGTTCCGTTTGAGTCCATTTGAGTACGCCGAAAGAGTACATCAATACCGGCATGACCCAACCGTTGAAGGCGCGCACCTTGTTCCCGCCCGATAGAAAGCTATTGAATACCTTCTTCAGGCGGCCAAAGAAGCGCTCTTTCAACGATTGTTTCATGTCAGTAATATTGATACCTAACGCTTCCGACATACCCAAATACTTGTAAGTTTCAGTTGGAGAGAGGGATCTCAGGTTTATAGAATCCGAGAGTTGAGTTCCCACGGATTCCATAATCTCTCCACGTTTTACATGCATGACTGCACATTTGTCCACACCAAACTCCATCCTGTTGGCACTACTAAAAGTTTCAGTTACCTTCAGTAGCTCCATCAGTTGCAGATTAGTGGGGGCAAAGAGTTTCAGATCATCCATGTAAAGGAGGTGAGATATAACCTGACCACTTCTCTTCAACCGATATCCTAGCCCTGAATTCTCCAGCAGTGTGCTTAGAGGATTCAAGGCTAGACAAAACCAAAGCGGACTCAAACTATCGCCCTGAAATATTCCCCGCTCAATCCTTATCGGTTCACTAGTTCTCTGGATATTTCGACATCCTGGATAGCGAAGGACTGTTCTCCATTGCCTCATACACGACATCAGGAAGGTGCGTAGCGTTGTATCAATTTTATACAATTCTAGCACCCTTATGAGCCATGTATGAGGCACCGAGTCATAGGCCTTCTTATAGTCTATCCAGCATGTCGACAGATCCTTTCGGGAACGCCGAACCTGTTGGCTAATGGCCATATCTATGAGGAGCAGCTCCTTAGTACCGCGGGACCCATTCCTACATCCATTCTGAGAGGCAGACATAATCGAGTTGCTGTGTATATGCGTGTTAATTTTAGCTCTTAAAATACATCCGTAAGAACCTTATAGACCGTCGGTAGGCACGTGATCGGTCTATAATTTTTGGGTTCCGCGGTGCTACCAGATTTGTGAAGCAGGTGGGTAACTCCTGTTGTAAGAAACTCGGGTAGTGAGCCGGTATCCAAGGCAGTCTGGTACTGAAATGCCAACCGAACGTGCGACTTTTGTAGCCACTTAATCCAAAAATTGTGCAGTCCGTCTGGTCCTGGAGATTTCCAATTAGGCAACGGACGGACTGCACGAGCTACATCTTGGGGGCTAATTGTGATTGCCCCCATTTCTGGTATTGAATCGCACGCTCGTTCGACCTCTCTAGTCCAACCACCTTCGGTGTGACTGACAGGCACCGACCAGATGCTGCGCCAGAACGAACACATGGCATCATCATCCGGCAAGCGCGTGTCAGTCACACCTTGGTCCGGTCGCTCCCAAGCTCTGTATACCCACCTTTCATTACTCTGGAATGTGCGATTCTGGGTGTATCGCTCCACGCGCCGCTTATACCTCCGAATACGGTTTGCCCATGCATACACCTTCTGCTTCAGGAAGTCGATGCGCTCTGTGACCCGGGACAAATACTCTCGGGGACTAATATCAGTCCCCGAAAACGCCCGTCTCACAAAGCGCATCACTCTTGGGCGAGTGTTGCCCTCCCTGAAGCAAACTAGTTTGCCGATGAGTGCTCTGGCCCCACCAATACGACGCTCGATCCTGCACTGCCAAGCCGGCACGGCTTTTTTTGGTCGTGTAGCTCTGTGATCAGCAAATTTGACGTGAGCTACACGACAAGCCGCCACAGCCGCGCAGTACATGATCGAATGTGTATCGGTGAGGCTATCACAGTTATCAAAATAGCTTGACAACTGCGAATCCAGAGCAGCCACCAGCGCCCTATTCTTGTTATGCATGGGTAAACGAGGTAAGCGTGGCCTAAGTTCAGGCAGCATGTAACGATACTCCCGAATAGCACACTCCAAAGCACTCCTCAATTCGTCACTGCACTGGGTACTTACATTTGTAACCCTGTCACTACTCTCCTCGTCAACATGGCTGGGAATTTGGTGAGACTGTGGTAGTACCACAGTCTGCGACGAGGGGGCAATGGCACGGCTACTCAGTTCAGCTCGGAGGCGATCAAGTGCAGCATCATCCAACATATGGTTACGCAGGATGACCCGCACCTGATCCGATAGACGTTGGGCCGATACGTTGACTGCTGGCTCAAGCACCTGAAACAAAGAGAGCATCCGAACACGGTACGCGGTCAGGTTGTTTCCTCCCTCTGTAGCCCCAAAGTATGCGCGTATCACATTTTCATTTATGGAACGTGTCCATCGCATACGCTGCACACTTCCGCCGGGAGCTGGGACCCTGTCAGAGGCCGGTGGGCCTCGAGGTCCTAAGCCGTCCGGCGGCCGGCGTCCTCTTCGCCGACGAGCAGGTGGTGGCGTCGTGGGCGGCGAGAAGTACTCGTCGCTGGAGCTCGACGCGACTGCCACGGCCGGTGTCACAGCACTCACGGTGGGGCTGGTTTCCGGCGGCGGCGAGGCGGAGCTGAGCGACGAGGCCGGAGATGGTGGGCGTGCTCGACGAGCTGCGGCTCTTGTCAACATATTTCTTTTCGACTTATTGTGGTGGAGGTGGTCATAATTTTATTGCATATTTTTGTATTTTGATATCTTTACTATTTAAATTTGTTTGTCGCTATTGAATTTATCTTGTTTTCGTTTCATTTTGTTTTATTTCTATAAATTTTTCGTAAAATATTCGTCGAAAATTTTTTCCGTCACTTTAGTTGACAGTCGAGCCATTAATATTATTAATATTGTTCATCATTCATTAAAAAAAAAGCTGATCCTGTATGTACTTTGGCCGTCCTATTCCAAATTCCGTATTTCGCACTCTTCGTTTCCCTACCTTTATTATCGTCGGACTTCGGAGGTCTGCACCACAAACCGTGTGAAGCAGTGCGAAGCCAAAGAAAAAAAAAAATCCGAGACATTGACATGACATTGACATTAATGACATTTCTCTTGCCACAGTTGCTACTGTGAGTACTGTGTTCTGTGTTTGTTGTTGTTTACTGATTGTAAAGGAAACCTATTTTGAATCGTTTTAAAATGGTTTACCTACATTTTCCATCCAATTTAACAGAAGAAGAGTTGATGTTACAAGCAAAATACCAAAAGTTGAAAAAGAAAAAGAAGGCTTTACAAGCATTGAAGGCTCCCAAACAAGAGCCTGAAAAGCCGATATTGCCGAAGCGACCAACAGAGGCACGTGATGCTCGTGAAATTGCTCGCAAGTTGTTAAAGAGTGGAGCTATTCAACCTATAAAAAGTCCTCCGCCACAGCCCCAAAATGCTACATTTAAGCGACCAAGAGCAGGTATCGTTTTATTTTGTCTACTTGTTTACGTGAGTTTTTATGTTATATTTTGTTTTCATCCTCGTTTCGTGCTAAAAAGTGTTACTATAATCAATATATATATAAAAATACTGAGTGATTATTAAGTTATTGAGTGACTGACAGACAACGCACAGCCGAAACTACTGGTTGTAGAAAGTTGAAGGCATGTAGCTTCCCGACACTCCGTAGGCGAGCACTAAGAGAGCATTTCTCGAAATTCGTAGGGGATAAGTGCGTAGGTACGAAGTCGCGGTCAAAAGCTAGTTCATTAATAAAGAATTGGATATAACATTTTATTATTGATATTTCAGGTAGGGAGAGGAAACTTAGTGGGTCAGCGAGTGCTGCAGGTGGTGTGGCATCTTATCAGCCGTTCAGTGCATCTCAAGAGCCCCCGCCTCCCGAAGAGAAGCAGAGTCCTCGTGTCAAGTATCTGTATGACTCATTTGTCACAGCTAGGGAAAAGTAAGTATTTTTTCTACTAGGATATTCATGCTCAGATTAGGTTTACTTAA
Source organism: Lacanobia oleracea (assembly GCA_950371165.1). Lineage (NCBI taxonomy): Eukaryota > Metazoa > Arthropoda > Insecta > Lepidoptera > Noctuidae > Lacanobia > Lacanobia oleracea. Next base: position 11,335,892 of record OX493393.1, read on the forward strand.
AGATGGAAATTAAAAATTCATCACATAAATTGCTAAATAAATCATAATTATAAATCATATGAAGTGCATTTATTTAAGAAGTTATTAATATAAATTACATTATGCACAAATGGGTATAAAAACAAAATATATCATTCAAAAAAATAATCCACATCACTGTCAATGGCAAAAGTGCCCAAATCGTAATAGTTCCTTGATATTAGTCAAATCATAGAACAAACATTGATAAAGCCAAAAGATGTTGAGAGGGTTTTATATAACATTTAAGGGGACAAAGATCATTCCTGTTTGTATGTCAATCATTACGAAATTTGATCAAAAATCCTGTTTCTAAGCAGAGGATTCTGTGTGGTGTGTGTGTGTGGTGGCTGTGTGGTTCTAATAATAACTTGGAACAAATTATGGCATATATTTCAATAAATGTCAAACTAATTTAAAATACTTATTCTGTTGCAGCCCAAGAGATGAGAAGTCCCCTCGTACCCCTCTTCCTGCTAGTGCAGAAACCCCAGTTCAACCACCTACTGGTGTGAGCAGGAGTTCAGTACTGCTTGTAGCGGGCGCCCGTATCTCAGAGGAAACCATTAGACGACGGTTGGCCACATATGAACCCTTCTCATTCACACAAGAGCCCGATGATGAAAAGTAAGTGATCATTATAATGGCTCGCGATTCCTGCCGAAAAATACTTCGGCATGTTTTTGGTCTCCTGGGCCTGCAGTCTCGACATAGATAACGATCGCGCAGCGAATGTGGTCGTTAAGTCCTAGGCCGCCTGTACATTGTAAATAACGAACGTGATCCATGGATCATCATAACATTGATTTTGACCGAGGAATGCGTTTGAGATTAATGTGTAGGCGATCGGTAAGTATCATCAAATAAGTCGAGACTTCCCGCCCTGGTACCTGATGTTTCTGCTCTCCTGGTACTTGTGAATCTGTTGTACTAAGGCAGCAGCGGCTTTGGATTTCCACTCTTCCTATTAAGTCCCCATTACCCTTCAATCAATTTAGGCTGATTGGCGCTCAGGACCGGGATGGTTGGCGCTCTTTGGGGGAGGCTTACGTTCAGCAGTGGACGAATATTGACTGAAATGATATTATTGTGATTGTTTATTTTGTACTTCAAGTCATTATAGAATACACATTATTTTGTTAATTATGCGGTTTGGTGTATAACTTATTAAGCTCATTCAAAATATATTTTCGTTCTAATGAGTGATAATATAATTAATGTAGATTAGTAGTAGTCTTGATATGTTTAAGCTTAACGAAAGACGACTAGGTAGGTATGTCGAAGTTTAACATTTTCTCAGTAACGATCTTTAACATCAGTACCATGCATCGAAGCGATATATTCACAGTGAAGATCCATCGCGGTAACGTGCCTCGAAGTGAAGTAGTATCGCAATGAAGATCCATTGCGGTAGCGTGCATCGAAGTGAAGATTCATCGCGGTAACGTGCATCGAAGTGAAGTAGTATCGCAGTGAAGATCCATCGCGGTAACGTGCATCAAGTGTAGTGGCTTCACTGAAACGGTCTTTCGCAGTAACGTGCGTCGCAATTTTGTATCATCGTATTAACATTTAGGTATCGATATTTTGTGCGTCGGTGTTCCGTATTGTACTCGGAAATTATAGAACTGTTTTGACAAAACAAAACCTTGATGTTATAACTTTGCTAGTGACAACCATAATCTTGCATAACCTTGTGGTGATGATTAACCATTGACTGTTTGTTTGTAAGAAGAAAGAGTTTCTCTTACCAAATCATAAAATCTAGCTCCTTTTTTTTCAGAGCATTCTTGTCGTTCGACACACCAGAGATAGCAGCTCAAGCCCTGACGTCATTAGATGGCTTGGAGGACGGCTGGCGCATCTCGGTCGCGCGCGGCCGGCCGCCGACGCAGGCGCCGGGTTGGACGCCCTCGCCCTCGCCCCGCAACCCGCCGCCGCCTAAAGACGCCAAGCGAACTCTGCTGACTTACGATGATATTTTTGATTAAATTTATGATGACTCGAGTATTTTACGTAAGTGAATGAAAAATGTTATTGATATCTAGATTAAACTAATTCAAAAGTTTTTTAGTGTTTGTCTAATCTAATATCTGAACTAATACTATAAAGAGGAATAATTAGATTTTTTTCTTCTTTGTAACGATTGAACTCAAAAACTTCCCGACCAATTTTAAAAATTCTTCACTATTAGAAAACTACATTTTTACCAACAATTTGTTATGGTGTTATTTTCATGCTTACGTGCATTTTAGTTTTTCTCAATAGATGGCGCTCTGACTGATCAGAATAAATTAGGAAGTTTCTTTCTAAACATAACATTAAATATCTTTTATTTTTTGGGTCTTTTTTGATAAATTAAACGCTAAATGTTACTCAGTTATAACACGTTTTAAGTACCTAGATTTTGAATCCAATCAGTGGTTTATTACGCTCGGTGATTGATTACGTACTTTAAATAAAGACTATCTTTTTCATGATTTAATTACAAATGCATAGTTTTTTCCCTATATGTGTAGTATAAGACGTATTACTTGCCAAATTTCATAGTTTTAGATCAACGGTAAATATATGAATTTTGATTCCCTTGAAAATGTTGAAATATTTGTTTTTTGCGGCATAAACGGCCGTATCTGGGACCGTAGACTTGAATATATGGTTTAAATTCCAACTCGATACCTTCACGCGTTCCCGAGATAAAGGGTCTGAACAGACACGGACGGACAATAAAGTGATCCAGCAATTCAAGGGTTCCGTTTTTCCTTTTGAGGTACGGAACCCTAAAAAATAGGTTTCTAAGTAAGAAAAAAGATCACGGTATGAAAAAACTATCCTACGTTTCTTGAAAATTGGTATAAAGACTGGCCTTTTTTTATTTGTTTTGGGTTTGCTCTTGGCTCTAGGTTGTAAGCTTTTGGAAACACAGACGCAGGCAGAAAATTCCACTCCTTTGCGGTGCGCATTATAAAAGACGTTTGGAAACGCTTAGTGCGAATTAGTGGAATAGCAGCGACAAGGTAGGGATGGTTAGATAAAGAATAATAAAGGTTTTCACTATTCGTTTTTAACAACTATCCCTAAAAACTATTTCATCATCATCATCATAAAAGAACTTGGCATGAATATCTACTGAACTAAATAATAATTACCTACGACTTCCGATCCTTTGGTTATATTTTTTATTGTAAAAAAGTACCTATTAAAATCGTAAATTACCTACCTACCCTATAGATAGAGGGATTGGAGAGGGTGTTGTTTGTAAAGTACTAAATCCACGCGGACGAAGTCACGGGTGAAATGCTAGTTCTAAATAAGTAATTCGAATTCAATATCTTCTTTTTCTACCCTAAACATAGATATTTTAAATAGTGCGACTGTTTCTAGAGCTTAGAATTCGACGCAAGACAACTTTTTACATATTGCTATGAGTAGGTACCTACTATGGATTTTGTGATAAATAATATTATTATTTATTTATTATTTTTTGTCATCACTGACATAGACTAGAGCCAAGAGCAAACCCATCATTAATAAGAAAAAAGTTTGGTTATAATTTGTTTGTACGAAAGTTCGTAATTTCCGCCGACGGGCACTTGGCTTGTAGGTCTGGCTACGACCTTAGGATACGGCAGGCGCGGATCCAGCCCTCAAAAAAGTTGAGATCACAGCTACCCGAAAATTACTCAAGTGTGCATTCATATAAAGGAGATGTTTGTAAAATATACGACGCACTGACCAAGATTTTGTACAGTGAACTGTTTCACGAGCTCAAAGCCAAAGCAAAATGTTATTTAGTTCGCTATCGACAATGTCAAAATTAATTATATCTGTTTGCATATTGCAAACATATTGTTGTGCATATTTGGACTCTAAACCACTGAACTGATTTTTTTTACATCTTTAATAGCCCAGTGGAAAATTAACATTAAATGATGCGCAGCGAGCAAAAGTTTTTCGAAGTTGCGAATTTGGATTCACACTATTCTGACGGGTCCATACAACATATCAATAGTCAGAACTACAACCAGCTTTGTGAATTTAGCCTTTTTAAGCGTCGATTTCTACTGGGCTACAAAGAATATCAAAAATAAATAAAATCTTTTATACATTTTACATTTAATAATTTTATTTAGGTGGTTACTTAATTTGGAAATTTAAGCTTACGTTTCGTTTTCGCGAGAAGGTTGATATTTTCAAGACCGGATAATCTTTTTTGTCCCATTGAGGCACGCTACCAAGATTTTACTCTACGAAGAGTGGAAAAGAGAAATCGTTTCTTTCTAGCTGTGCAGTAGAGTTGCCAGTATTTGTAAGTATTTTTTATTTCATTTTAGGATAGAAATCTTGATGGCATGCAAGTTATCGTCTCTGGTTTTCACACTCGCTTTTCCATTTCCATCCCATCCAGTGTCTGTATTTAGTTGCGTTACTATCGTTTGACGTCGCAAGTCTATTAGGTTTGTGGGCATACCCATCGTGCCCGCAACGGTAGATCCGCGCTTGGGATACGGTGAAAATCAAAATGTGGCGCTTACCAGATTACCTACATCTACATCCCATTGGAAGGAACGCACTCGATTCAACAACCTGTATTTTGTATATAATGGACCTGCGGACCCCCTCCGTGCAAAAGCTAGCTTTAGCTAGTCTGATTTATTCTCCTTTCAGTGGTAGGTATATGTATATTAAGGGTACAGGCGAAAAACAAAGAATGTCACAAAAGTCAGTTTTTGTGTAATTTATATTTTAATTTTTCAAAGTGTAGGTAACTGTGGCCTTTTTTTTACATATCTAATCTTAAATATTAGGTTCTAAAAGGAGCTTAAATTTACCCTACTGAGATTCGTGGTAATTGTTTAAGCAATAAAAAAGGTAAATGGATTTAATGTGACATTCCTTGTTTTTCGCCTGTATGTACCCTTCATATGATCACGAAAATGGCAGTGTCACCTGCCCAAGTACCAACCGAAGATTCTTTTACCATAAAAATATACAAATCAGAAGCTTTGATAAAATTGACAATTTGGCAGCAGAACCATCTTTTCTGAAATCAGTTACCTAAAAATTGCTGCCACTGCCTTTGCCAGAAAGGTCGCAAGTACTTACGAAGACATCGAATCGATAAACACTCAGGTACACACAGGCGCACAAATATTTGTACCGATAACAATACAATAAGTATGAATATAGGAATTGGATACGCGACCTTAACGCGCGCTTGAGGTCGAGGCCGCAGTAGTACCTACTCTACGCAGTCTAGGCCTGAGGTGTGCATGTTGCCGATTGTTTGGGCTCCGTATGAACGTATGTAAAAACGGAGTTCTAGATCACACGTGTCTGTATCTAATAGGGAAGATGCAAATACAGAATTTATGAGAATTTTGTCAGTAAAATGATAAAAAAGCATAGAATAAAGGCCCTTGCAACGTTTTTATTTTGGTTAATATCGATTTTTAACAAAAATAATGAATTAAAGTAACGTGAAATGGAACGTATATAAAAACAACAATCAGCGTTAAGTGACGTTTCTGCTGTTATGCCAACGAAAAGGCATCCCATCCTTATGTCTTTGAGTTAGGACAGTTCTTGATCAGTGACGTCATCGTCCGTTTTCGCACGAAGCTTTAAACTGTCGGTTTAAAAACGCAATTTTGGCAATAAATTAAAGCGTTTTCATTTCTTATTTATGTGGTGGTCTATTCTAGATGGAGTTCTTTAAAATTAAAGCAAAAATGGAAATATTGCATGTTCCCTATTGTTTGGTGCACAACTGCACGTGAATTTCTTTTCACAGACGTGTAGAGGAAATTACCGCTCAAGTAACCACGTAAGGACGGTAAATAAGCAAATTAAGGTAATAATTAACCTAGGTCAGTACCTAGGTGCAGTCATCTACTATGTCACATTGACATAAATGTAGGTAGGTATCATAAGGACTGACTTTCTTGTGAGGAGTATCAAACTGTAAAATGATATTTATGAAATAAAACTCTCAGTTATTTAGATAACTGAGATTTTTTTTTTTTTAATATTGTTCCAGTTTAGTTACTACATGAGTACTAACTGGGGGTCTTCTTGTGTGTGTTACGCACTGCTGGGGCGAGGCCCTTGAGCAACACGGCGAAGCCCTTGCTGAGTCGGTCGATTTTTTTTTACTATTGATAGGCTCGCGTTTGACCACTATCTCACCTGGTGGTAAGCGAGGATGTGGTCGAAGATGGAGCACGCTTGCCTAGAAATAACCTATTCACTCTTTAAAGACTCCCAGGTTGTAGCTATCAGGAAACACAGACTCCGGCAGGGAATTCCTCTCCTTAGCTGTACGCACTATGAATGTGTTCCCAAAACGTTTTGTGCGTATGGGTGGGATGTCCACCATGTACCGATGGCGCATCGCCGTTCGTCTTGTGGTCCGATGATGGAACGGGCTTGGCGGAATTAAATTATGCAATTCCGGTCGATATCTCAAAGGTCTTTTATAGAGTCTGGCAGGCTAGTCTGTTGGGTAAGCTTCCCGCGTTAGGCATCCCTGCTGACTTTTGCAACTGTAATTTCGACTTCCTGAGTGAGCGATCGATCAAAGTGGTCATAGATCATATGGCTATTGATGCCGGTGTTCCCTAGGGTTCTGTTCTTTCTGCGCCTCTTTTTCTGCTGCATATTAGCGACCTGCTGCAACTAAGTATAACCGAATACACAGATGACAGCACAGTATCAGAAAAGATACTTATCCATTGCAAGAGTCGAAGCAATTTTACTTAGTTCGCTTATGAAAATGTTTTGGTTTTATACGATGGTGCGCGAGTCCGACTCGCACTTCACCGTTTTTTTGTAACACTGTGCCACACCTTACCCTACCTTAAACAAAATCACAATGTTGTATTTTCCACGCTAGCACAGATAATAGAAAAACCAAAGTGCAATGTTTAGTCATTAGGGTCATTACCTACATGTGGTATCAGTGCCGGCTGCCACCAAAACGGGCAACTATTCACGGTAAGTAGAAATATGTATATAATTAGGTATGCTGGCGATTTGTAACAGGTAATTGATTTCTTAGTAGGTACTGACTACGTACTTACGTTACCCTACTAACAATTCTTCCAAATCCTTTGGGAATTTACTATTAAATGTACGTACACACATCGAAAAATCGAAAACTTTTTTGTTACGGTAGATTACTTATATTATGATTTCCTCTTCTTTTTAGATTCTTTATTTAAAAATATAGAATTAGAATATAAAACAATTCAATTTGTTTTCCATTTATATTTAAAGGCTTTGAGTCCTAGCTTACGCTCATCCAGAATGGGTTATTTTATAAAAAAAATCGAATTAGTCCGTCTGATAGATTTTCAAAAAATATTGATCACGTATTTTTTCTCTTTTCACGTAAACAAAAAATAAAGAGGATACAGCGAGTTGAAGACACACGTGACGTCATCTGGCTTGTTAAAAAATGTACGTAATTTACCAAGCCAGATGACGTCACGCGTGTTCCATTAGAAATGATCTTTGCGAATATTAAACTTTTTACGCCTACGCGTAAAATAACTAACGATAATCGTTGTTCATCGTCTGATGAACTTGAACTTACTCTGGACGAAGTTCGTGATAATATTTTAAACTAAAATAAAATTAAGGAATAAATGCAGTGAAACCTATACAATTTTTGTTAAAATGACAGTGACTTTAGCTTTAACAGCCCCTTTATGAGCAGTAAAAGTTAGAGGTAAAAGTAACAGTTAAAATTGTGAAGAAACGAATTTAACCGTTATTTTTACTTTATGACGTTACTTTGGCTGTTACTTTTGATGAAGAAACTGGCTGTTAGTCAATTTTAACGGATTTAAAATACTTTTTCGCGGAATGTTGTAATTAAAAAATGCCAAGGAGGATTATTAGATGTTTTACGAGCAAATAGTAACTTTGAGGGAAGAAGGATACACTGGAACCGTCAGCCACGTCCTTAGACAATACCAGAGCTCAGGGAAGCCGCTATTCAAGAATGGGACAGGTTACCCCAAGAAATGCTGGATAACTTGATCCTCAAAATGTCCAGGAGAATCTCCGCATGTGTTCAAGCCAGGGGAGGAGTTATACTACTCTGTCAAGAAAGTACCGGGAAAAGATCAATAATACACAAAATGTCTGTTATTCATCAAAATTTATTTTATCACCTTCAAAGTATGCTCCTTTAGAAACGATACACTTGCGCCAACGAATAATCCATTCATCAAAACATTTTTTAAACGCTGCTTCCGGAATTGAGTTCAGTATTCGCCGCGAATTCTCCTTTATGTCTTCTATCGATTGAAAACGGGTGCCACACACACAGCTTGTTGACTAGTTTGCATGTCAAACTCGTAAACCCACGTCTCGTCACCAGTAACAATGCGTTTCATGAATGTTGGGTCCGAACTGACTCGTTCTAGCATGTCCTCAGCGACTTTCATGCGATTGAGTTTTTGGAGAAAATTCAGATCTTTTGGGACTAGCCGAGCAGCAACATGTTTCATACCCAAATGATTAGTTAAAATGGTACGGATCGACTCGTGAGATACAAAAGTTCGGCGGCTATCTCTCTCAGAGTTGAATGGGGATTTTCAGTCACTATTTCCTTCACTTTTGCGATGTTAACTTCAGTTGCAGACGTTGACGGCCTACCAGAGCGAGGCAAATCTTCCATCACATCTCGACCGCTTTTGAACGCTTTGAACCACTCATAAGCACGAGTTTTTGATAAAGTCGATTCACCGTAAGCCTTCTGTAATATTTTCAGTGACTCCGAACACGAAATTCCATTGGCGATGCAAAATTTAAGACAAACTCTTTGTTCGATATTTTTGTCCATTATGAAATTCGCAATACACACTTTATATGATATTACTAAAACCAGCACTGTATTTAATATAAATAACAGATGCAACTCAAACTCCGCGCCAAAATGGAAAACAGTTGTGCCAATCTAACAACTACAAAAAAACTAAAATTTGAATTTGGAACCATAAACAAATCATCCATTCCCGATACTTTTTTGACTGAATGTATTATCTTGAATATAAACCTTTTATTAATAAATTGTTGTTTAAGTTTGGTTAAACAGTCTTTTTCTTTCTATAAAATTCCTGTTAAAATTACATACTGTTTAATTACTCAATTTTTGTTCATAAAAAATAGATTTTTTTTTTTAATTTCAAACAGGGTTTTTCTATTTGATGAAAAGATAAGTTAAATTTAAAAATACATGTCAGCTTATCCTAGTAATCAAAAACTTTTTTTTTTAATGTGTACATACACACATTAAATAAAAAAGGTAGGCAATGTGTAGGTACATGGAATAAATTTATTTACAGGAAAATTAACGCTATTCTACGACTTAAATAGCAGGTACTTATTTTTAACAATGGTTTTATGAACAATAATAACAGACTTGAACATAAATACCTAAATTGCGAAATAACTATGCGGTTAATTAACTAATTAAGATAATATCCTTACCTTAGTGTTGGTCATATTATTTTATTTTACCTAGTTGGAGAAAGGGAAGGTAGAACGAACCACTTTAGTTAGACCAGATGTAGGAATAGTAAGTAGGCACATTTTGATGCAAGCGGCCAAACTTTGTCATTACTTCCTAGAAGGAAGGCGAGGCTGTTATGGAGTCGAGAGACTGCAATGTCGGTTGTCCACGTGTATGAAACGACGTATTTCAGCACATTTAATTGAAAAAAAAAAAAATAACTTATCATGAAAGTAAGACAGCGTTTCGGTGATCTCTTCGGAAAAACCGAAGTTTTTTCGGTTCAATTATGGACGATGTTATGATTTCGATATATTTTAAGTAAATACCGTAATGAGTAGGGGAAGGTGGGGTAAAATGGGATACTTAAGTTAAAAAAAATCATGTATACGAAATCAACAATATTTTTAATAAACTTTTCATTTAGAAACAATAGTTATATGCTTATTCATTATTTTAATTTGTACTTTTAGGCTTAATCAACTAATTTTCTTAATTATGAGGAACTAATCACCAAGTGTCAAATTTCCCATTTTGCCCCATGGTCGGGGCAAAACAGGAAACGCTAAGGGGCAAAATGAAGATACATTTTAGTCAGGCAAACATTGTGCACAAATGTGTGCCTCGTCATCATCTTCGTCTACTCCGGCGCAGGAATTGTGTGCCCAACCCGCACAAGAGCTACACGCAACCCAACCCTCGTCTGACTGCGAATACAAATAACCACAATATATGCAAGCACAGTCATCTTCGTCTTCTTCCGATGAACTAGTAAATGTGGCTTCCTTTTGCTTATGTTTCTTAGCCTTTTTTTTATTATTTGGTTTGGTTATTTTTTTTTGTTCATTTTTCTTCTTTGGTGCAGTCTTCTTCTTATTTTCCTTTGCATTCTTTTCCTTAGTCAGGTCATTTTTGTACGGGGAATCCGTAAGTATAGCCGTTTTCCCACGTTTTCTCTTTTGTCTTTCCTTAGTTCTTAATTCTTTGGGAATTGCCATAATATTTTCAGGTGTAACTGCAAATGAACTCTTTTCTTCTAAAATTTGCCTTTCAGGAGTTTTATCTTTAGCCCTTGAAGTGGATGCGAGAGGTTCAAATGGCTGTGTAGAAACTAAAACCATGGAGGTGGACATAGCTTGTTGATTTAAGTTGTCTTGGACAGCGGGTATGATTGGTTCAGGAATGTTTTCATCGAGGTTTAATATACTAGACATATTTAATTGGACTGCTCGTGAAATTTGCCTTTCAGGACTTTTATGACTAGCCATTGAAGTCAACACAGAAGAGTTGGTAGGCATAGCATGTTCATGTAAGTTATTGGGGTTTGATACGGGAGGATTCAATTGAGCTGCTTGTGAAATTCCTGAAGTTGAAGGTTCGCAGTATGGTGTTGGTACGTCTACTGCATTTTGCGTATTTAGGCCTTCAATAACAAGGGTCTCAGTGTTGGTGGTTTCCGCAGCTATAAAATCTGCTTCTGTGAAAACATTCCTGTCGACAGGCCATATGCCACATTTTTTAAAACCAATTATAGCAGTGCTCATGGTTGATGCTTGTATAAAAGCTTTCCCAAAAAGGTTTGCAACTTGGTAGGAAGTTACTACGCGTCCAGGATGATCTCTTAACCACTTCTTTACTTCAGCACTGTAATATGTGCTTAGTGGTCGCATGAATGAAACGTCCAAGGGTTGAATTCTATGAGTGCAATGTGGCGGTGTGCACAACAATATAACACCGTGTTCTCTGGCATAATCTATGAGATCCAGATTTTTGGTGTGGGAGACGTGGCCGTCTAACATAAGCAAAACTGGTTTGTCTTTAGAAGGCTTTGTAAAGTCCACGAAACGTTTGAACCAATCGAAAAAAATTGGGCAAGTTATCCAGCCATTGTCGCTGCAGGTTCCCCAAAAGCCTGCTGGTGCACCATCTAGAAGCTCATTCTTCATGCGTTTCCTGGCATAAATTAGCATTGGTGGCAAATATACTCCCGTCGCGCTAAAACATATTTCAGCTGTCACTAGCTGGCCTCTTTCTCCTGATGTTAGACATCCAACTTGCTTCTGTCCTTTCAGTGATAGAATTTTGGACTGACTTTTTGGCACAGTGCTAATACCCGTTTCATCTACGTTATACATTCTATCTGCAGTCAGTGCATGTTTATCCACAACACTTTCTAATAGATCAAAAAAGCTATTTACAGCGACTTTATTGAATCCCATCGCCCTAGCCGCAGAAGTTGGTTCTGGTTGCCTGTATGATATATCTGGATGGCGTTTTAAAAACCCACTAAGCCAGTCCTTCCCTGCCATACCATCTTCTCGATTAAAGGGATTCTCGATATTATTTTTTATAGCTAGTTGGAAAGCTAGTATCCTTAGCTCTGTCCCAGTAATTCCGAATAATCGGGATTGCATCATTTTTACATAAGAGGCCAACTCTTCTTCTTGCTCTTTTGTAAACACTGGTTTGAAGTGCCCTAAACCTTTCTTGCCATAGTCATTATCTGAATCTGTATCTGCATTCTGAGACTGGCGAGCTTTTTTAACTCGTCGTTCTAAAGTTGATTTTGGCACAGTATAAGTAGCAGAAGCCCTGAGAAACCCCATTCTATTGAGAAGCACAGCTGACACTGCTCTTCTCATGTCTGCTTCGTCCCATTTTTGTCGATCAGTTTTTCTTTTGTAGGTCCGAACCATAATGACTGTAAAAAAAGAAAAAGGACTTAATATAATAATTATAAATCCAGTAAACGAATTAGATGCCGACCTAAGAGAAGTAAAAATGTCCTCTACGGCCAGCGTAAATATTAAAATATTAAATTAAATTGCCTCTGTGAGAGGGGGCATAATGGGATACCGTCCCATTATGCCCCGTTCATTTTGCCCCAAACATTACTTTGTTTAAATTGATCGGCCATTTCTAACCTCAATAGAAATTATCAAAAACAAATTAGAATTTCAACAGGTTAATACCACTCCCACTGATTTAAGGTATAAAAGTTAATGCAGATCATGTACTTACCTCACTACACCAGAGAATATTATATGAAAACAAATAACAATACACTCAAAAACTGTTTTTGTTAGCCACGACACTAAAACACGCACCGACACGTTCCGCTTGCTCTGACTCACGTGCGGCGACTGAACAACGAACGAATGGCGCCGCTGTCGACTTGTATACGCGTGTGTGCCATGCACACAAGCTAAATTCCCGTTGTGCCCCGAGCCTCATTTTGCCCCACCCTCCCATACTTCGCTATGACTCAACTATAGGTGAACCTTCCTTTAATTGTTAACGTGCGGTTTATATTATACAGTCACAAAATGTGTACGTGACCTATTCTAATAAAATAAAACTACGAACATATATTATCTGTCTTAACTTAAACTAAGCAGTCTGACACAGAGTACTATAAGTAGGTACGAGTATAATTATGACACACAAACATAGCGGCATCTTTGTAGCTGAGTCGTACGAATAGCATTATATAGCATTGTAATAATAGTGCGTAGCGGTGACGTAGCTTCACGCAGCGGCCTTTTAGCTTGATCGTAGCATTGCGCAGCTTACTACAATATCTATATATTCGTAGCATTGCGTGGCGGCATCGTAGCTTTGCAGCATTTCGTTGTGGCGTCGCGGTAGTACCATTGTCTCGCTTTATTGACTAAGTCTTACTGGTAAAAGTTCGAACCATAGCTTATACATTATAATACTGGTGTTCGAACTATTGAAATTGCTTGGTAATCGCTAGTTTGGACTTCTACTAGCGTTCGCTTAGTGAATCTTAGGATTGTCCTCAAAGACATTTAATATGCTTATGTATAGAAATATAATTATGTCAATGGTATATAATAATACTGCATAAAACCTTATAATGTCGGGAGTAAACGATAAGTGATGACATATTTTTGTTGTTTATTTTCCCGTTTTATTTTCCAAGTAAAACGCATTCTGAGAATTACCACACAATATATTGTGAAAACCTAAAATTCAAGCTATTATATTAATTAAAATACATATCAGGTACTGTAGTACCTGATATGTATTCCGAAATTCATGTAGTAGTAAAATCAATATTATTCATGTAGTCCGAAAGAATGACTATTTCTGAAATATTCATTCTTTCGAACTACATGAACTTAGAGGGCTATATTGATGATTAAAATGATTATAATTCTTTAGATAAATACGCGTTACGGTCGCGGATCGTATTTGGTCCACATACAGCTTCACACTGACCGGCAAATTGCAAAAAACATAAAAATATTTGAATTTCGCGGGCTACCCTGGAGCATCCCCCTTAATACTAATCTAACGATACCTTCCTATTTAAAGAATTTATGTAATTAATTCATGATAAACCGAAGGTTGTATCGTAGAGACTTAAAATTTGGTGGACATATTTCTTAAATATCCCGCCGTATGGTGTCGGCCGGTGCCGTATGGTGCCGTAAAAGAATAATACCATTCCATCACTTCCCGTGGGTGTCGTAAGAGGCGACTAAGGGCCTCGCCAGAAAATGGGCAGCAGCGTTCTCTGTAAAACTCAACACCATACACTGCGATCGCCAACCCGCCTGCAAAGAGTGGCGATTATGGCAAACCCCCGGGGTCCTTGCTTGAGGGAGGCTTAAGTCCAGCAGTGGACGTCTTTCGGCTGATGATAATGATGATTCCTTATATGATTAAGGCATGCGGTAAGAAAGGATTATTGGAAGTTCGTCCTTTAAGGGGGTGAAAGAGGGGTGATGTCAGTCAGTCGATTCTGTAAAAATGTCAAAGTGATGGCTTGGGTGTAGTGATCACGAAGTATACTGTCAATCCAAGTAATCAATATGGAATGACAGCTCACTTCGTGATCATTCCACCTAAGCCTTCACTTCGGCATGTTTACAAAATCGCACTGCAGGTTTTCATATCTTCGCTCAGGCTAAACTCATGGATCTAGAGAGCTTCATGTCTTGTGTAACAGGACTACGAATGAATATTTCGTAAATTCAACCTATAAGCGGTGAAAAGGAGATGCAAAGTTTATGACATTATCTCATACATTTGTGTCCACGCTACTTGCAGTGGTCGCTATAAAGATATTCTACCAGTCCTCGCATTCGGAATGTTCCACAGAATATCCTATCCAGTTTTCCTTTGGGGTGACCAAACTCAACCTCATCTTTATTTCACCACGTGGTGACTACTTTGGGTGTCTATGTTGGGATTTGGAATCGTTTTATAGCCCCCTTAGAAGTTGATTTCGCAATACTTTTTGGTTATTGCTTTGATTCCTTTTTTTAGGAGAAATTCACTTCGATGAAACGTGCATGCTCTTATAACATATTCAAGTGCCTACTTTTACACACATTCACGATTTTCAAATAGAACGAAGTGCAAGTGCAACCCCATCTATTAGCATTCGACCAGAATAGCTTTTGCAGTGATCCCTGGTTGAATTATTTAATGGTAATAATCGTCTTTTTCCAAATAAATATTTGTAATAAATGATTTTTTTTTGCAATAAACGATTTGAGATTTGAAATACCTAGGTACGTATTTATAATTTTATCACAAATATGAGTCCAAACTGCTAAAAATATTTAACAAACTAGGGACAAATATTCAAACATACGTAATTTCTGTATTTTTGTAGATTGCTACTTTTTCTTTCGCACAACACTTCCCACTATATTTGTAACTACCTACTTCAAACACACTGAAGTTTCCGTCTATCGTACTTGCGTACTCTTATCGGATGTGTGTTCTTGGACAGGCTGGTTTATAAATATGTCAATTTTTCGTTGATAGGTCCTTTTGTAATTTAGGAAGTACCTCCCACAGCATCAATGTTTACAATATTAATTCATGGAAATTGAAGCTGTAACAAAGCAACATGAAATTTGCTTACTTGAATGCCCGACCGAATTTAAGCCTACTTGAATGCCAGTCCGAATATTTAGTTCACTCAAACGTTTTAATTTCAGTCAGGACAGCTATCTTATCTTAATATGACTTGGTTTGATTTTTTTAAGTTAAATTAATTTGATGCATTGCGACTTGCGTTTATTCTTTCTGTTGCAGGTTAGCGAATAACTGCCTCAGATCGCATTCCTAGCTCCTTCCTGTCCTTTGAATGGTAATTGAATAATAGTGCAGGAATTGAAATATTGAATTGAATGCAATTCATTGGCATTGTGCGACGTAGGTCTAAGGTAGAAGCGATGTATGTGCTGGTGACACAGAGTAGATAATATTGATAACGTAGAGGAGAGATTAAGAGAACGAAGGACTTAAGTTCATTTGCATTCTAGTAGCTAGGTACCCAGAAACCTATCTGCCTACCCATATTAGCAAACTGACTTTTACTAGCTTAACTAGAGAAAATCTATATGGATTTTCGCAAAAAAAAAATGCCTATAACTGTCTCCAGGGTCCCTGCATCTTCCAAATGCCTCCTGCCGGAAGCTTTACGCGGGGGTTGTGCGGTCCATGGCCCTTTATGGGGCGCCAGTATGGGCGCCTACTTTGAGGAAGCGACCTGCCCGTTACCTCAACGCGTCTCAGAGGGTCATGGCCATCCGGCTGGCCCGGGGATACCGCACGGTCTCTGGCGAGGCGGCGAGCCTCCTTGCCGGACTGCCGCCATGGGATCTGGAGGCGAGAGCCCTCGCGCACATTTACGAGTGGCGCGTGGAGGCGCAACGCCGGGGCGAGACACCTCTGCCGCGGCAAATCGCAGCAAGGCGGACGGAGCTCCGGCAGGACCTCATGGCGGTATGGAGACAGCGACTGTCGCAACCCAGCGCTGGGCACGCAACAATCCAGGCGATAAGTCCCCTCTTTGAGGAGTGGCTGGAGCGGCGCCACGGCGTCCTCACCTTCCGCCTGACACAGGTACTCACCGGACACGGTTGTTTCGGGAGATACCTGTTTCGGATTCGGCGGGAGGACGCGCCCGGGTGTCATCACTGCGAGGATCGCCCGGAGGACACGGTGGAGCATACGGTGGAGGTCTGCCCTGCTTGGGCGGAGCACCGCCGGGTCCTCGTCGAGGCGATCGGCGGCGGCGACCTCTCGCGACCGGCCTTGGTTCAATCTTTGGTCCGGAGCGAGGAGGCATGGGAAGCGATCACCTCCTTCTGCGAAGCAGTAATGCTAGCAAAGGAGGAGGCCGAACGTGTGAGAGAGAGGGAAACCTCACGTCCCAGTCGCCGCAACAGAAGAAGACGCCCCAGGCGTCGGGAGTCGCAGGACGATTCCCGGCCGCCGTAGGCGCGGGCCTGCGGACGGCGAGCAGTGGGTGGCTCGCCGTCTGATCAGAACTAGGCCCGGGTCGGCGGCGCGCTGCGATCCCAGCGCGCCTCAAAGAGATGTCAGCGTGGAAGACGGGGCCCGATAGGGCAGGTGCCTGCTGGGGCTGCGGAATCTGTTCGAAAGAGGTGCCGTAGCCTTGGAACACAAAGGGCACCAGGAGGAACACGGATGGGTTTTAGTCAGTAAGAGTCTGACACTCCCTCTTGCTTCACCCAGAGCGGGAGGAGTCATTTGATGATTTCCCATCCTTAAAAAAAAAAAAAAAAAAAAGGGTCCCTGCATCTATTACTGTACCTACCAAAATTCATAACCGGTTCAGCGTTTTAGGCGTGAAAGCGTAACAAACAAACATACAAAATCACTTTCACGCTTATAATATTACTAAGATTGGATTAGAAACAATCACTGTCAGAAGACGATAAATAATTAATTCTTAAAATAATAAACTACCTACACTGTAAAAAAGTACCTAAATAACATTACAGCAAGGTGCTATTTAACGCGTACATCGTACGGCTAATCCATTTCATACTTAGGTACTAGCGACGAAATAATTTAAAGTATTATTGTTTCTTAAACAAGTACAAACAAAGTCTCATGATTCACCTTTCCTCGAATCAGTGTTACCACAGCGGCAATCGATGCATTACTCACTGTGTGAGTGGGTCGTTTGTGTGAGTACGTAGGTACATGTTGACTTGTCCACTGTCAACTTGAATGCACAATATATAAGGCCGCTTCTGTTGACCTTTCATCACACTCACACTGTGTTCGTCTATTTTTGTGCCGTAATACGTCGGTTATTTGTTAATTAGCCGTACAACAATAACGACGTTTATTTCCTTGAAGCAATAATAAGCGAACAAAGAAATAATGGGTTTAAAGGCAGTAAATGTGTTCCTGCTAATTGCGTTGTCGGCTTGTTTGGTGCAAACTGCGTTTGGAAAGCCGGAGCCGAGGGACAGCTCCGTGGTGGAGGACCGGAGTGTGGTGCCCATCAACAACGAGTCCTTGTCGCAGAAGGAGGACATCACGCCGCAGTCAGAGGCTTCTTCTGCAGCTGGAGGTACCTATACATTTTGTTTGTGTTTCATTAGTGAACGTTATCATTTTTGTGATAATCTTCTATCAGTTTGTAATAACTGTCATAGTTTTCATATGATTGCGGGTTAGTTATAAAGTTGCGAAGTTACGGTTTGATTTTGCCTAACTAGGTTCCACTGTGCCCGTGGTTTCAATATCCTAAAAGTTATTTCTGTTTTCCTATGTTTCTTAATACCCTCTGAGTAATCTAATTTATTTACACCAAGTTGAGTTTTAAACCTGCCTATGTATAGCTGATTATATTTAAATGGCCACTTTAACTTTCATATTCGACATATTGCAGGCCATAGTGACAGGCAATGACTTGCAAAAATCCATTCTGTGGATATCAAATAAAATAAAAGATTCTAGTGTTTTCTAATTAGTCTGTATTTAATTTTTCAGAATATAAGATCCCTGGTCGAGTGTCGTGTGATTTCGAAGAAGCCAACGAGGACGCGGTGTGCCAGGAGCATTGTCTCCCCAAAGGCTACACTTACGGTATCTGCGTTAGTCACACCTGTAGCTGTATATAATTAGAGGTAGTTTTCTATATAGTAGCAGTACACAAATAAGCATGACGCCATTGATAATTTTAAGTTCGAAATAAAACATGTAGTCATCTTTCAGTTTTTTATTTTAGTACCTACTAACAGAACCTGAAAGCCATTTCGAAGGTCTGATCACAAGCGCTTCATTAACTATAACATTATTCTAATCCTATATTTAACTTAATTAATTCCTTACATTACGATTTGACTTTTTGTAAACCCCAATTTTCTATTCATCTACATTAATATTTGCATTTGTGTTCTAAGCACAAAACAGTAAGACGATTTAAAACAACTATCTATTCGTATACAAGTACCTTCCATTTAATATTTTGAAGTATTCTTAATAGAACGTTATTTATTTGGATTTCTCAGAAATCTCTCTCGCTACTATTTGATCAATAGCTGGTATTTGCGCTTTAGTGTATATTTGCTCTGTGTATAGCAAATCGGCTTCGTCTTTTATTTGTTTCCAGCTGTAGTCTACATCTTCCTTTACCGTTAGACGTGAACAAATAACAAACCTTATAATATATCTGTCCCTGTAAGTGCCAGCTACCATGAACACTTTTTTCTTCTCAGTTAATTTCTCCAATAATTTTTTCGTTATAATGTCTCCTCCCGTTAGTCTAAAGCACACTAGTCCCATAGATGGCTCAGGTTCAACCAAGAACCTTTCATCAGCTCGAACTAATTTAGCAAAATACTGAGCTAGGGATATTTGATCCCTCACGTGTTTCCGTAGACCTTCCGCGCCATAAATCCTCATTACAGTCCACAATTTCAGAGCTCTAAATCTGCGGCCGAGTGGTATCTGCCAGTGGCGGTAATCAGGAATCTTGTTTTCTGTTTTGATATCGTCCAAATAAATCCTCTGAACATCAAATGCTCTAACAAGGTCATATCCATCTTTCACCCACATAGCGGAACAGTCGAAACTGACAGGCATCCATTTGTGTGCGTTTATGTCAATGGAATCGGATAACTCGATGCCTCTCATCAGGTGTCTATACTCAGGACACATGAACGCTGCGCCCGCATACGCGGCGTCAACATGCAGCCACACATCAGCTTCATTGCAAACAGGTCCTAGTTCGTACAAGGGGTCAAACGCGCAGGTTCCTGTGGTTCCTAGATTTGCAATAACATAACAAGGTATAAGACCTTGAGTCCTGTCTTCTTCGAAGGCGTTTTTAAGTGTTTCTCCACGAAGTCTGCCGTCATTATCAGCCTTTAGTAATCGCATTTTCATAGAGCCCAGTAGACCAGCTTTCTCTACTGATGAGTTACATTGATCAGACGTGTAAGCTACCAGTTTTGGTTTTATTTCATCCTCATCCAGGCTGGGATCGTTTTTTATAAGTTTACGAACGGTTTTGTCTTTAGCTGCCAAGAGTCCCACCAGTGTCGCTTCACTTGCCGAACCCTGTAACATTTATAATATTATTGTGACCGTCAGGATGGCTGGACCAAACGTGATATGTACGTAAGACTATTTGTTGCTATTTACTACCTATAATGAAATATTTGTTACCTTTGGGTATATAAAAATATAAAAAAATATATAGTGGTCAGCCATACTGACGTCAGGTTGGCTGACAACTTCCAAGTTTTCGTAGTTTTAGTGTTGTATTAACCGCGTTGTTAATGTAAATATTTAGTACCTTTTTGCTACCTTAACATTTTCAAAACTTCTTATTATTCTTACAAGTGGTTCATAAGCCTGCAAACTAAGCGCCTGCAAAAACATTGTTAGCAATTATTCTGAGAAGAAAAGATGTAAAGACATTGTAATGGCTTTTATTAATAACTTTTATAAGAAGCTCCTAAAAATTGTGTGAAAAATAATGTTAAGGTAGCAATAATCTACTAAATTTTTATATTAACAACGCGGTTAATACAACGCTAAAACTATGAGAAATTGGAAGTGGTCAGCCAACCTGACGTCAGAATGGCTGACCGCTTTATTTCTTTGATGTTTTTCTAAATGTAAAGGTAGCAAATATCTCATTATAGGTTAAATAGTGCACATAGTCTCAAGTACATGTATGTACATATCTCGTTTGGTCCAGCTATCTTGACGGTAATAATATGTGTATTTAACCTCTTGCTTCTGATTTACAAGTCTACAATGAATCCCAGACCTTGTGTTGATAAAAGTTTGCATTTACCTGAATGACACCTCCTCCGGGTCCACTGGAACAATGCAGAAACTCTTCAGGTATCCCCATCAACTTGCCCAGCCAATTCATAGTTATGACCTCAAGTTCTGTGCATGCAGGACTCGATAACTATAAGAAACAAATGATACATTATAATTTCACGCTTATAAGAATATGCTTATTTGCTTCCAATAAGATCTTTGGACTTCGTAATTGTAATAATTAAAGTCTTATGTCTTTTTTGTTATAGAAGTGTAGACGCTATTCTGAAAGCTACCTTTTGTCGCTTTGAACAAGGTTTAGACTAAAACTTACCCAGCTGAATCCAATGACGGATAGGCCATCACTCAGCATGTTTCCTATGATGCTTGCATAAGATGTACCGGTCGGGTAAAACGCGTGGAAACGTGGAGAATGCCAGTGCGTAATCTAGAAAAGTATTATATAAAGTTAGTGCATGTTACATAATTATAAAGATATGGCAAGTATTGTCAGTTGCTTATATAATGTTGAGAAGGTTTAACGGATGATGCCAGAAGTTTGATAAAAACGTTCGAAGGAATTCGGTAGCTAGCAAAAGTATTCGCATTTGTATATACTGCCGAGGTCTAGATCAAGGTCGCAACTAAACTAATTGAATGCACTCTCGATATCAGAGTCGACACGAACTGTGCATACCTACTCGGCAGAACTGAGAAGTGAAGGAAGGAGCAGATTAATGGGAAGGAGACACAGAACCTTGGTTCCTGTACTCACCCCAGGCATTATCGATTGATTGAAGTCTTTCAAAACTTCTTGCCAATCTTCTGGTTCTTCCGGAGCATTTTCAGGCAGTGCATTTAGTAAGTAGCCTGGTTCCACCGAAGGTAACACATCTCTGAAAATAAAGAGGGTTGTTATTACTCTATGTTGAGGCCAATAGTATAAATCAGTGTACCTTAGTGGATCCAAATTTAGTTATGGATCGTCAAATAGTGAAAATTATCGTTTCCGTGTTTCATAAGTTAAAACCACTGTTGTTTTGATTAAAATCATTTCTTCTATTATAAATATAATATAAGGAAAGACGGTTTCAATGTTTAAGATTCAACATGAAGTAATGCAAAATGGTATTATTTAATAAACCAAGAATATTTTGTCGTCACGATTTTATCGGAGTACCTACTTTTATTTTAAAAGTAGTAGCTATAACATAATGAAATTTATTTTCAGTCTAGGCGACTATTACATGACAGGCTTTGCTGTCAGTTGAGTGTAGTCAAGGCATGCAGTGACTGATGGTTGCATGAAATTGATTGACTAAAATCTGGATATTCCTTTAATCACAACTTTTATGTGAATTGGTCTAGTTTTTATTTGTTTATGGAATGGGATAGTTCAGTTCGAATCTCGCATATTAGCCAATAATATATCGTCGTGTATTTAAGAAGAATGAGCGTTTAATGTCGATTGAATTCCATCAGTCATTCGTCATTCTCTTCTGGATTTGAGTGACGCTTGCATGAGCGTGTAATGGGCGCCTAAGACTTTGTTTGCAATCACGCTAAAAGATCGTTTAGTTTTTCTTTCGTGTATCTGTTTATAATATTCAAACAAAGAACCTATTTGATATTTTATCGAACAATGAAAGGAAATTTTGCTCTGTGGCGTTCCTACTCTCGTTGGATTGTTTTTATGTCATAACCTGTGGTTTAATTGTATAGGTAATTGACGTAGACAGATTGATGGAATGTTTCGTGTCTATAGTAGTTTTTATGCTATTATCTTGTAGAATCTACCGATGACTAGGTATTGCGGCAGTGCGCAACGTATTAATTAGCAAATTAATTGGTACCTATTACTAAATAAACAATGAAACTGAAAGGAAAATTATATTGATTTGCATAATTATTTTGCAATACTGGAATTTCAAGCTAAGATGGTTTAAACCAGACTAGGTACTTCTAGTACTTATGCATTTTTTATGTACTAATGTAATTAAACTGTATCTACCAGTTCAATTCCCATCGACATAATGAAACAAAGATTTAAGATGCGACTGAGAAAAGATATTTTTAGGAAAACATGCATGCAACCTACTCCATAATTATGTTTATATTTCAATAAACCTACCTTAAAAAGATTCAGTCTCAATTAGATTTTAACCAAAGGTACGTTTTGTAAAAGTATACGGCAATAAGCAGTGCAGTCCTGTAGCCCTCTCATACGAACATACCTAGATCTACTTAGGTAGGAACCTTTTAGTTATTTTGGTGCCAATGTTTACATACTACTTGAAACATCATCACACAAAAAAAAATTGGGTCAATTGTCGGTCACTTTATTTTAGTTCTAGTGGACCCGCGCAACTTCGTCTGCGTCACAATTTTCTTTACTGCTCCGCTCCTATTGGTATTAGCGTGATGATATATCCTATAGCCTTCCTCGATAAATGAGCTATCTAACACTGAAAGAATGTTTCAAATCGGACCAGTAATTCCTAAGATTAGCGCGTTCAAGCAAACAAACAAACAAACAAACTCTTCAGCTTTATATACATATTAGTATAGAGAAGTATAGATATAGATAGGTACAAAGTGTAACAGAATAAACGCAATATCTCTTAAGTGGGGGTTGTACTCATGATTATGAACAACTTTTACTGTCCTATTTCTATACTAATATTAGAAAGAGGTAAAGTTTGTGATGTGAGGTTGTAGGGGGTAATCTCTGGATCTACTTAACCGATTTTGAAAATTCTTTTACCAATAGAAAGCTACGTTATTTGTGAGCGTGAGAGAGGTCATCATCTTTCATTAGTGTTTTCATGGACCAGTAGCTTTTCCAGGCGTTTTCGTCGGTCGATTTCCTTTTCTTGCCTATTTTCGAAAGAAACTAACTGACCCAAGTAGATGTATTCATCGACATAATGTACTTCTCGCCCATCTACCTTGACCTTACGTTACGTGCTGTTGGTCGTTAGCTGGGGTTTAGACCGATCCATCGCAACTAATCGCAAGTGCTACTATGGAGCTAGCTTTGCTTAATTCTTGGAGCATGGTCTGGAGTTGAAGAGCTGTCGGGGCGAAAAGAACAATGGCATCAGCAAAACGGAGGTTTGTCAGCCTCCCTTTGCCAACGTCAATATATTTGGTCTTCCATGAGGCTGCCATTGTATTAAATATCTCCTCAAGTGTGTTCGTAAGAATATGGGAGATTTGGGAGAGAATGAATTGCCTGTTTAACACCCTTTTAAATTTTGAATGAAGATCCAGCAGTATTCAGTTTTAAGTTAGCGGTGCTACCTTGGTAAATATTTACTAACCTAACCAATTTATTCATCGTACCAGAGAGCTGGCTCGTTCTTTGCTCAAAGAATTAGCATTGCCATTCAACGTGGCAATGCTGCCAGTCTTCTGGGCACGTTTCCGGATGACGGCGATGCGGAGGAGTTCTTCGACGCATGTGTGTATTTGTTTTCATCGTACCATTTACATATTATATCTATTGATTTTATTTATAACTATAATAAAATCTATAGATAAATAAAAATACTAACCTATACTATCGCCTGTCTGTTATAATTGTTTATATTTGTATCCTTGCGGCGATGGACTGGACTAATATCCGCGATCGACCGGCTGGCCATCCCTGATCTATACTAATATACTTATAATCTATAATTATTAATATTATAAAGAGGCAAAGTTTGTAAGTTTGTGGGTTTGTGAATACGTAGAGGGTAATCTCTGGGTCTGCTGAACCGATTTTGAAAATTCTTTTACCAATAGAAAACTACGTTATTTGTGATGTCATAGGCTATATATTATCTAACTCGAAAAATACCACCCAACAAAGTGGGCACGGGTCAGCTAGTCTATCTATATAGAAATAGGATAGTAAAGTATAGGATAGTAGTTCCCTCTATTTCTCCGAAACTGTTCACGGCCGCAATGGAGGATGTCTTCAAGGTTTTGGACTGAAGAAGGCTAGGTATTAACATCAATGGCGAGTAGGTACATCACTCACCATCGATTTTCCGACGATATAGTCGACATGGCTGAGACTACGAAGGACCTCAGTACAGTGTCTCAAGACAAAAGTCTATGAACAGAGCGTGTTGCCAGTGATGAATTATGACACCAAAACATGATCGCGCACAATCGTTCTCATCAGAACGCTTAAAGTCACTCAATGGGCAATGGAGAGTGCAATGCTTGGAGTTTTCTTGTGTGATCGAATCAGGAATTCAGAAATGTTGGTATCCGTAAGAGACCGACATAGCCCGAAGGATCGCCAAACTGAAGTGGCAGTGGGTAGGGCACATTGCTCGCAGGACGGATGATCGATGGGGCCGAAAAGTTCTAGTGTGGCGACCGCGTACCGGAAGACGCAACGTTGGAAGGCCTCTCACAAGGTGGACCGATAACCTGGTGAGGGTCGCGAATGCAAGACGGGAATGGAAGTCCGGTTGTTTTGGCCTATTCGTCTTTCGGCTGATGTGATGATGATGATGAGTCCACCCAAGGAAGGAAAAATAGGGGAAATAATCCGTGTATAAGCGAATTTTGGTATAGTTGTAGGTTAAGGTGCCTTTAACAACATTTAATGTAGGATACCCTACTGATGGATGGGGGTGAAGCTAACGGGTAAAGTTGTGTCCCTTTTTTTTCGTAAATAGCTCGTAAACAGTGGCCCATAGCAAAAATGTTCCTACATACATACATACATAAGTAATCTGCATAACTTTTGTATAAAAAATATTTTGTACACTTTTTCGCTAGGATCAATATTTAAAGAGATATGGAAGGAAGAAGATGAATATTAAAATTAAACATTATTTAAGAACGGCTCGTATAATCCTACAAATAAAATTCCTAATTAATTTTTCCTTGTTCAAAATTTGAACGATCGTAGATAGTAAATATGTACATACATGGTGAGAAATACAAGATGAAAAGGACTGGCCAAGTGCGAGTCAGACTCGCGTACAAAGGGTTCATCTGATTTCTTGAATAACTTCATAACTATTTATTTTATAAAATTATGAAAAAATTAAGACCCTTACAATTGAAATGTCACGGTACAGTTGGAAAAACCTTTACACTCAGATAGCGGCACCCCCATTCATCAGTACTTTTAGTATGCTGTTTAAAACTCCATTCCCTACAACTATGCCAAAATTCGCTTTATTATTTAATTTTATTACTTATACATCTTATCCCCTTTTTGTCAGTTTTTGGTTTGGTGAGATACACGTTGTATATCTAATTGTGGGAAATAAAAGTCAGCTTGAAAGAAAATACGACAAAACAACACTCACTATTATTATTATTATTATTATAACAAAGTCCATTGCAGTCAGAGGAGCTCGTGGCTAAATAATAACAGCCGCACGGGTCGATCTTCAAGGTTAAGCAACGCTTGCCAAGGTTGGTCTGTGGATGGGTGACCGTCTTAACATAACGAGTTTCCTCCGTGCCTCGGAAAGCACGTTAAGCCGTTGGTCCCGGCTGTCATTTGTAGATCTTTGGCAGTCGTTACGGATTGTCAGAAGCCTGTAAATCTGACTCCAGTCTTGCCAAGATGTACCGTGTTACCCAGTTAAAGGGTTGTGGAGGTCTGGTAGGCAGCCGCTCCACGTAAAACACTGGTATTCATCTGAATCCGGTTTGACTGGAAGCCGACCCCAATGTAGTTGGGAAAAGGCTAGGCAGATGATGAACAAAGTCCATTGCAACCCCTTAGTTTTAGAGATTTTTAAATACAAATGATCACTTAAAAATCAGTTGAAATATTAACGCTAAAGTCGATACTTAGTTGGTGGAGACGAATGACTGAAATGATCTCGAATATTATTTCAAGTAAAGCGTCTACAACAAACGCGTGCTATTGTTTCTCACGTCACCGGGAATCAAACCCGCACCAGCTCTTTAGTTTAGAGAATGACGTGAGCCATTTTACCACTTTACTAGCTGACCCGCGCAACTTTGTCTGCGATACATTTTCCATAAATGCCCCACTTCCATTGGTCGTAGCGTTATATTATGTAGCTTATATAGCCTTCCACGATAAATGAGCTATAAAACACAATATTTTTTTATTCGAACCAGTAGTTCCTGAGATTAGAGCGTTCAACCAAACAAACCAACAAACTCTTCAGCTTTATAATATTAGGTTAGATTATTATATGTAGTACCTATACCTAGATAAAGTATAGATGCAAAGATGCTCACATACTATAGTGCAACAATTTAATAGTTTCATTATTTCTGAGAACTAACTTTATCTAGGCGTAGTGACGTAATATATGCACTGCTATTACTGTTAATGATTTGTAATTATATTTATTTTTATAAGATGTTTGTTTTTGTATTGCAGTTGGTAGGACAATAATTATGACAAACAAAATCGTTGCATGTAATGTTTCATCATTAATACGACCTACCTATCTTTTCTATTGATAAAATGCACTAGGTGAGCAATTTATGGCAATGTTATTTATTACATACTTATTTTGTTTTACTTAGAACATAGACTTTATAATATAAGTTTAGATAAGCTGACCCTCGCAACTTCATCTGCGTCAGATTTTTCATTGATACTCCGCTCCTATTTATCGTAGCGTCATGTTATTTAGCTTATAGCCTTCCTCGATAAATGGGCTATCCAATAAATATCTTTTTAATTTGAACCAGTCGCTCTTGAGATTAGGGTGTTCAACCGAACAAACGAACTCTTCAGCTAGAAAATACTAGTTTAGTATAGATACAGACTTTATTGCTTATTAGGTCTCACCTACTGTGTGCTTAGGAAATTAACTTAGGAGCGTCTCATTTGGAACTATATAAAAACGGCACTTACTTATCTCTGATGTTTTCAACATAATCGGCCAGAAGATCGATGGCTGCTTTGCCAAATTCCCGAAACTGTTGCGCGTCCATTTTACACCACTGGCACTGTTCTAATTCATAAAAAATACAAACGAAGCGTGTTTATTAACTTGATTAAAAAAAAATGCAATAACAATGATCAGATTGAAAGATGTGATTAATGACACTTGAAGTTAAGAGGACGATCAGCGAGACAATGGTGGTTGCGGCTGGCGTGAGGTGGATTTATAGGCGCAGGTCGGCTTTCTACAGCCGCCTGAGGCGCTCGCGCACTCGGCAGAAACACTGGGGACCACGCGACGGGCTGAAGTGTTGCGGCTGAGGCTGCGGTGGACGAACATTATGATAGCTGGCCTGTACCGGTTTGTTCTTGTGACCGACGTCAATATTTACTTGGTTTGATACAAAGTGCATGTCTCGTTAAAAATTTGATAATACCCTTGGTATTATTCTGTGAAATAATTTTCACAAACCAAGATTCATATCTTGGTCTGTGAATAACTCACAGAGCATGAATCAACATATGGGCCGATTTACTAACTCTTTTACGTCTACATGAAGAAAAGATGAGAACTGTTAATGAGCTAAAATGGTATTACTTGGATAAAAGTTATCTGAAGTTGCGAAATCGGCCCTAAAATTTATTATGTTCACTATTTTTTCATAGATACTGCATCTTTTTTTCATTTCATCTTTATAGGCTTTGCACCTCGGTAGGATAACGAATTAACGATTATACCACGGCAAGATATATTTCGGATGTGACGAATTTAATACATAATTGTTTCTATTTAGCTTGCTTGATGAATATTCATATACGTATTTTGTTACACTTCCTGTTTATCAGACTCGTTAACAGTGAACGATCTCGTTGGTGTAGTGAGAGCGACAGTTTCACGATACTTTTGCATAATATGAAGACGACAATAACTTGTTTTCTCAGCGCCACAACTTGCGGGAAGAGAAACACTGGGTTAATGATGTTTACTTGAATGCTCCATTAAAACACGTGTGAATTGAATTAGATGATTAGAACACGCGCTTTTGTAAAATACAAACATTCTCATCTCTGGCATAAGTGATGTAACGAATTAAAGACAGTCAGCCCCATTATGTTACCGTTGACACTGCATCTCACATGTAAGTAGGCATCGGTGGAATTAAGCATGAAAGGGTAGCTGTCACCTATTACAATGTCTGCTGCAGGTTTCAGATTAACGAATAAAGCCAGAGATGTTTTGTGCTTTCCATAAAATTAAAAGAAAGTTATCAAAAATGACTTGAATGTAGCATTTTTGCTTTACGATCCTGTTTATATTTTTATTGTTTACCTAATTAAGTAAACCTGTTAAGTGCAATAACTTAAAGGATCTTCCAGTTCGGCTTCACATGCTCTTATTTTCGATTTCCGGGAGTTCAGGTTTATGGTTTATACGTATTAATGTTTATTTTTTTTTGTAAAATATTTCGCGGGCCACTTAAGCACCAAGTGCCCAGTAACGCCTCAGCCGGCCGGTTTTATATTTAAATATAAATGGGTATTAACCATTTAGCCACCACAACTTGATTTATAAAGCAAAACAGTGAATGTATTTGTATTTTTTCTTCCTTATAGACCTATGCGCGCAGAATTATTGTTAAAGGTGAAGGGCACTATGCGCGCGTTTACTGCACTTGGATATTTCAGACTAGTTAGATGTGGTCGTTCAAGTTCAAAGTTAAAATTTATTTAAATGCAATTCCATTTTATGTTACGATATAACGGCACTTTAAAATTCAGTATTATAGCCAAGTTGAACCTTACCTACTTCATAGGCAATCGTGCTTACATTACAGTCAAGTTTGATATCTACAAGATGGGACTATATTTAAAGTATGTCTTGAACAATCTCGGGACACTGAGGTCCCGGTCCTTTGGTAACCGTAAGAGGGGCCGAAGCTAACTCGCACAGGCCCCTTTAGACATTTCTAATGGAATGGGGCACCAACCGACGATTATCCCTGTATGCACTATCAAAGTATAGGTACCTAAGGACAAACCCGGTAGGTGCAAAGCTATTGCATAATATGTAAACAAAAGGTGACAGGCTATGGGTTTGGGTGGTTTAGTGGATTCATTATCGTATACTATGACAGCAATATTGGCCCCTGCCTGACCACTGAAAATATACACGACTTTAAAACGGCAGGGGGTGACTTGCACACTCAATAAATGGGCCCCTGAAAACGGTCGCTAGCACAAAGTGACGTAGCGCCAAGGAGGCAACACATCCTGAGGTGCTAGAGGAGTGAAGAGGTATGCAACGGCTATCCCAGAAGTACGGCTAAGATCCCTACCAGCATCTTACTGGATTATACATCCTACTCCTGAGCACGTTTGCTCTTGCGAATCTCCGCTCAGACCAGCCGATTAAAGCAAGAAAGAGGTGGGAGCTCTGTTCCTCGTCAGTGTTAACTCCAGCCAGCCACTAAAGGCAAGCTAACGATAAGGTCCGTGGGGTCGCTACTGCCCAACAGTTCGCAACAAAATTGCTTTGCGGATTGTATCTCTCTTTGTCTGGCCCCTTATCCTAGGTATGACCTAAGGTAGATTATTACTATTGTTATGTTTTTGACTTTCTCGGGTCCCTGGAGACCCGGTCTTTTGGTAGGCGTACGAGGGGCCGAAGCCAACTCGCAGAGGCCTCTTTAGGTATTTCAAATGGAATGGGACACCAACCGACGATTATCCCTGTATGCACTGTGAAAGTATAGCCAAGGACAATCCCCGGTTGGAGCATCTTTTGTTTCCATATTTTGCAATAGGCTGTTATTGCAGAATATGGAAACAAAAGATGAAACGCTATGGGTTTGGCTGGTTTAGTGGACTAATAATCGTTGACTATGGAAGAACTATTGACCCCTGCCTGACCATTGGCAATTAAAACAGCTTTAAAATAGCAGGGGGTGACTTGCACACTCAATAAATGGGCCCCCCGAAAAGGGTCGCTAGCACAAAGTAACGTAGCGCCAAGGGGGCAACATATCCTGAGGTGCTAGAGGAGTGGAGAGGTATACCACGGCTATTAGGACAATCCCGGAAGTACGGTCAAGATCCATACCAGCACCTTACTGGATTATACGTCCTTCTCCTGAGCACGTTTGCTCTTGCGAATCTCCACTCAGACCGGCCGATTAAGGCAAGAATGAGGTGGGAGCTCTGTTCCTCGTCAGTGTTAACTCCGGCCAGCCAATAAAGGCAAGCCGGAAATGAGGAACAAGACTTCTCCTTGGAGATCAGGTCCGTGGGGTCGCTAGTGCCCAACAGTTCGCCACAAAACTGGCTTGCGGATAGATTATTATTATTAATTTCTATATCTACCTAATTACAATTGATTTTTGCCTTAAAACGTGAAGGTAGTTTCACGACAGCGATGTTTTGAATATAATAATTACGTGATAACACTTAACACATTTGTATAAAGAAACGTTTTGATTTGTACTTACAACTTTTCGAACTCATTTTATATAACGTTTGTAAGTCTTCTGAAAGTTAATTAAGAAAGTAAGGTACTTAATATTCTGCAACACACATACTTTGGCTTTTGGTAGAATGTATTTTTAAGTGCAATGGATCTCAAAAAGTCAGGTCTTGTTTTTTCGGTTAGAGAAATTCATTCACTAATTGAATGCATCAATTAATTTATGTTAAATATAAATGTAAATTATTGGGGTTGATAAAACGAAGCTTGAATTTTGGTAGGTATATATTATAAGACCTAGAACTTAGAAGGAACGTAGTTGTAGATTTTCTACGAGGATGAGTCCAATGTGAAAAATTTAAATTGTTTCGTCCATTTATCAAATGTTCAAGTTCTGATGACGAGGAGAGTTGCAGCTTTACTGGTAAAGTCCCTGTGCTAGTAGCTTCCCGAATAAGCTCCACCTTCTAAATCCTTAATGATCAATCAATTAAATATTATCCAGAACTTCTAAAGCCTACTCAACTCAATATAGTCAATGAGTGAAACTAGACCAGTCATCTAAGTAAGTTCGCCTGGTAATTTGAGATATCCAGTTATGAACTTGTATAAACTTGTATTTTGACATACTAAAAGTTGTCTCGAAACCTACGTATAGTACCGTACGCGACTGTTAAAATCTAAGGTAACATTTTTTGCAAATATCTCGTTTCCTATAGGATTTCCGCTATTTTTAAAACGTCAAGTCTACAAAACTGAATAAACCTGTGCAGTTATCAAATAATCCACCAAAAAGTGCAGCAGCTCGTCAACATTTCAATAGTGTTTATTATCAAGTTCAAACTCGGTTAGGACATGATTTGGAACCCCAGGAATGGGGTTGGACAATGTGTAACGAATTCCTGGAACCTATCTCGACAAGTTTAACACCTGCTCCAGAGGAATACCTCATCACAATATTCTGCAACTGCAACGTCGGAAGACGACGATGAAGAAGAAGATAATTAAAATTATTAGTTTGTAGTTCATGTAAAGTCTTTTTATATCCAGTGTTATACATTTAACACGGAATGATATTTTTATTAAAACATTATCTTTTTCTCTTATTTTTTTTTTCTTTTTCAGGGTTCCGAACATCCGTAAAAAACGGAACACATGTCACTCGATCACTCGTGTGTCTGTATTTCTGTCTGCCTGTCACAGTCAGTTTTCTCCTGATCTACTGGACCGATTCTGTTGAAATTTGTCATTTGTGTGAAAATACATATATAGTCTTCTGTGATCCAAACACGGACGATTTACTTAATGTAAATAAATATATTTTGTTTTTTTTTGTAGGAATGGGGTCACTTTTTATTTACAGTTTAAAAAAAGTTTTTTTAAACTGTAAATAAAAACCCTTACTGACAGGGTATTAACAATTTTTTTTTATCATAATTTTAAAATGAATAGTTTTGAAGTTATTCAAGACTGACCAAAAAATTACTACTGAGCCTAAAATTAAAAAAAAGTGCTAATACCTAAAGATTACAGGAAAACCTATAAGAAGTCTGTAGTGTTAAAATAATATGTCTTGTGAGTCCGACTCGCAGTTGGCTAGGTTTTTTTTTGAAAATTTTTGAATTTTGTTTTTGTGTTTTTTTTTGTAATTGAATTTTGAATTTTTGGGAAATGTGCGACGGAATTGCATAATTTAATTCCGCCAAGCCACATCGGACCACAAGACGAACGGCGATTCGCCACCGGTACATGGTGGACATCCCACCCACACGCACAAAACGTTTTGGAATCACATTTATAGCGCGTACAGCTAAGAAGTGGAATTCTCTGCCGGAGTCTGTGTTTCCTGATAGCTATAACCTGGGAGTGTTTAAGTCAAGAGTGAATAGGTTACTTCTAGGCAAGCGTGCTCCATCTTCGATCGCTTACCATCAGGTGAGATAGTGGTCAAACGCGTGCCTATCAATAGTAAATAAAAATATAAATATAATTTAAGTATTTTACCTAACAATTCTATAACTACACGGGCAGGCAAGCTTCAGCAATTCTATCTATTCAATGTATACATTTTTAAAAGCAGAAACTGACTGACTGATCGATCAACACACAGCCGAAACTACTGGTTGTAGAAAGCTAAACTGTGGCATGAAGTTTCCCTACACTCCGTAGGGGTGCACTATGGGCGGCGGGAGGATACACCCAGGTGTCAACACTGCGAGGATTCTCGGCCACCGTAGGCGCGGGTCTGCGTACGGCGAGCATTGGGTGGCTCGCCGTCTGATCAGAACCAGGCCAGGCGCGCTGTGTTCCACGCGCGCCTCAAAGAGCTGTCAACATTTAAGACGGCGGCGGCGCTAGGCCAGTGCCTGCTGGGGCTGCGGACTTCGTTTGAAAGAGGCACCGTACCCTGGAACGCAAAGGGCACTAGGAGGAACTCCGAGGAACACGGATGGGTTTTAGTAAGAGTCTGACACTCCTTCCTGCTTTACCCAGGCCGAGAGGAGACATTTGATGATTATAAAAAAAAGGGTGCACTAAGGGAGAATTTCTCGAAAGCTAGTTAAAAATAGATACGTAAGTTAAATAATTATTAATAAATTATGTAGAAATTAAAATTGTTAATAATTATGTACTTACCAATAATTAATAAGCGGGACCGGGACTACTGGTTTACCGATGACGATTGATGATGCTCCCGCGCGCGCTCAGCTCTCTATCTCGTAAACGATTCAACGTAACAAAAAAAATTTTGAAGCAAATGTTGTAGGGACTTTAATCTTCTACAATATTGATATTAAAAAAAAATGCGAAAAACCTATAGGAAATTAAATATTTGCAACCTTAGATTTAATAGTCGCGGACACCCTAACACATGTAGGTTTTGAGAACTTTTAAGATGTCAAATTAAAGTTTATAGCTGGGCATCTCAAATTCCGAGATTCTTACCTAATTTTGACTACCTAATTTGACTGACTAAACAGTCAGTCATCGAATATGAGGCTGCCGCAGAATAGGAGAATAGTTGGAATTTTACTTTTTATGGCTATTTATTTCTAATTGTAGGTAGGTATGGTGGCGTGATTTCCATGAGAAATCTATCGTTATGATGAATGGTAACGTATTTCAGGGCTCATGCGTCACCCTCGTGATTAAAGCAAGATGCTTGATGTTCTTTTCCTTGCCATAAATCATTTGTCACAAGACATTAAGTATAACATGACCTACATTATTGAAAATAAGGTATTAGCATTAGTTTATATCTAGGTACTCTTTTAAAACAAGACTCCATCATTCTTAAAGTTGTTCTTTATCTATATTTTTTTAGGTAGCAAAAAAAAAAAAACAAAAAAGGTCCATAACAAAAAACAAAAAAACGAAATGACATAGTTTTCCGTACGGTAAAGGTTTCCGTGTGTTATGTGGCGTCTGCCATGACCGGTCAAGTCAGCGTGACGGCTGAGTGGCGCGGTCAAGGCAGCAGGCGAGGCGGCGCGGGCGTCGCTGCACGCTTCCGATGCGTTTGCGCATCATTGACCGAGCGCCCGCGCCATCGCGGGATCGCACCTGCCAACGCTACGCTTCCGTCAAATGCGGATGCTCCCGTGAAATAAATGAGTTGAATGGGTAGGTATTCTTCTTTCCGACGCTTCGATAAGTACTTCTATAGCGATGTTGGAGGCAGAGCCGAGGTGAAGCAAGACGGCCTGTTTGGAGGCACAGGGGGCAGGATCAGTTTGTGACCCAGGTTGGAGCCATCGCGAAGGTCATAACATTACCCTACCATTTGTGTTTAAGTGGCTTACCAAGGATCATTGACGTAATGATCATAATTATGTGCACCAGGTTATTTATTTATATACGATACCATATATTATACATTTTCATGTGCATTATGTTTGAGACAAGACAAATATTTAATTTTAACAGATATCTAACAGCAAGCAGAAGAGAGGTTACAAATAAAATGCACGGTCGCGAATTATTTTATTTTAATTTTAAAATAAATGTAACATTACATTAGAAAATAAATATACAGTGCCAACACGGAGGTACTCGAATGTCAAGTATTCAAGAAATTGTATAGTTTTCTTGAAATATCAAAATTTCCCTCACCATCATAACAATTATGCGAATTATTTATTGAAAGTTAGGTAAACCACTGCTATTTTAAAATAAATAATGATCA
This sequence comes from Lacanobia oleracea, assembly GCA_950371165.1. NCBI lineage: Eukaryota > Metazoa > Arthropoda > Insecta > Lepidoptera > Noctuidae > Lacanobia > Lacanobia oleracea. The sequence continues at coordinate 11,371,059 of OX493393.1, forward strand.
AAATTAAATACTAATATAAAATAATAATAAGTTGTAATGTATTCATAAAATTAAATAAATATTAAAATGTTAAATACCTATGGGAAAAAATTAGGGATGGGATTTATGGGATTAGCTACAAATGGAGGTATGTAATTATTACATCGTAAGAAACATTAAAATGAAAATGTTTTCTTCAACTTGACCAAGGTAATTTCTCTGTAACTACGTAAAATGGAATTATGGATGACATTTAAAATTTTATTCGTTAATACCTAACCTACACGTAGAACTTGTAAAAAGTTTGTTTCAGTAGGTACCTAGATTTTATGGTTTGTATCATTATTTTAAAATATGAATTCATTAGGTCTTTCTGCTCAGGTATACACTTGATAAACATTGTATTTTGATGATAGCTTCTGGTTTAAATTACATTTAACAGACGTTGTCGTCGATTCGCTTGGCATCCCGTTGTACTGGTTTCATGCAAGCAATAAAGATATACGTCATCACATTTGCAATGTAAGTATAATTTACTGAATAAAAAACTAGTATCGAAATTAATGAATTGTCCTTTGTTTACGTAGGCAAATCGTAGGTACTATAAGCTTGTTGCGTGAATGTTCTAAAGGAGACCAATCACGTTTCATACAAAGTTGGGCACAAAATCCAAAGTGAAAAAATGTGTTCGTCTGGTTGGAGACATCATTTTTAACTATGGCGCCGCTAATTATTTTTTACTATGGCGCGGAATCTCTGCGACTATTCCTTCAGCTGTTTTATTAAGTTGAAAAATCTCTTTTTACATATTTTACTATAATATACCTACCGATTATAAGCAAATACTGCCCACAAAAAGTAAGAAACAACGAGTTTATTGGTGAAGGACAATTAAAATATTGCTTCCTGTGTAACCATATCACAGCGACATTATATTTTATGTAGGTGAAAAGGTGGGCCCAAAAGCCAGCCAGGTAAAAAAGTATGTTCCCTATGTCGGGGAAGTCCACACAAGCATTTTTCACTACAGCACCAAATCTCAACGACCGTTCCTACAGCTATTTTCGTTAAGTCTATTTTACGTACCTACGCCAAGGTCGCATAGTTTATAAGTTGTATGCCCTGGCTGGAAGCCTAAGCAGCCTACAACCTCGTTGGTGGATATACGAGATGTTGTTTGTTACTTTTTAACGATGTGGATGAACGCACTCGGTACCGTGAATCCATTGGAAATAGGAGGAACTATAGGTACCTTACTTGGGCTTCCATACATAGTCATCACGCAGATGATTACTGCATAAATGCTAGATCGAAAGGTATGTACTTATCTTTAATCTAATGGTGGTTTTTATTACTGGTTTAATATATTACGAACGTTATACTTATCGGTCGGAACCTGTCAGTTATGATGACTAATAATTTTGTGTATTAAGTAGTAGTAAAACTATTCCTTATCTTATTTTTTTGGTTGACACCAGCGGACTTCATTAGCTGACCTTGTTGGCAAAGAGCTGAAAGACCTTACCAACAGCATATTTCAACAATGATGCGCCAAATGCCCTGCTAATGAGAACAATCCTGAACCTATTTCAGTGATTCTGCTTGGCCATGTTCGTGCTCCCAGCACTGAACAAACTTGTGTTTTCTTACACTGTGCATCTAGACATTAGAATACCAGAAGATATTGTTCAGTGAGTGCTTATTCGGTAATACTTACTGCTATGCGAAAATAATCGCGTGTCATAAACTTCTCGAGCGTAACGTATGGCACGTGCTTGCAATGCAAGAAAATCTTTTACACAAGAATTCACTTCTGAACACATTGTTCGAACTTGACTATAATGAAGAATCTCATCACATATTGACTTGTATGGCATAGTAAGGAACTTCACGGTCACTTTTTCCGGGTCCTACATGGGCCCGACGTATATCAATTAGTGTCGTTGCCTGGCTGCGTTTCAGTAATTTCTTTGGAGAAACCGAAGGTTTTGTTTGTGCAATAATGGACGAAGTTATCATCACGAAAAACTACCGGAAAAATTGTGAAGGACGGTACGATTGACATTATGTCGGGCATGTCACCGTCCGGGAGAATCAATTCGCCACATTATCTCTGGTTGTTTCCGTCAGGCTAACTGAGAACCTTGTAGCCAGGATTACCCATCAGCAACTTGCTCTGAAATACTCATTTGTGGAATCGGAGGTGCCGTACTACAGGTACGTGCCCGACCTAGTTCTCGATAAAGACCGATACCAGTACAATGTGATATTTCACATTGCACTGACAGGGCATCATCACTGACAGGGCCATTGTTGCCAATAAGCCTGATAGCCTGATAGTAAATAGTGGTTGTGGACCGAAACGAGAGGCGTGCAATGATTGTAGACATAACCGTAACACAAGATGAGAACCTCGTGAAAGCTGAGAAATATAAACTCGCATTTTTAAGAGGTTTCTCTGTCTGGAGCCCTGACTCGTAGCTTAGACCCGGTTCTCAATACCAGTGGGCTAATATTTTATTTTTAAATGTTTTTATTTTTTAGTATTTTATAAGAAATATTTAAAAAATGTATGAAATGAGTTATAATTTTAAGGCGTTCTGTCAATCGTGGCCTGTTAGTATAATACACGCGCCGCTACAACGTCCTGCGTGTTCAATTTAATAATGCTTTTAGGATGCTGTTGGGACTGCCATGGCGTTGTAGTGCTTCAGGAATGTTCGCGGAGGCTCGCACAGATGGTTTTCATGCCATCATGCGAAAGAAAGCGGCCTCCTTACTACAACGCTTGCATGGTAATGACAACAGCATCCTGAAAATGATAGCTGCCAGACCGGACTGTCCCTTTCAGGGCCACTGGGTGGGATGGGGACAGTCATAGGTTTACTTAAATAAATAAATGTTATAAACTAACAATACTAACCTACTTAAGTAAGCCCCATTGTTACTAACACCAATACTAACAAAATGTATGGACTGTATAGTCTGAAATAAAGTTTTATTTAATTAAATTTAATTCAATTTATAAAAAAATAATAAACAAGGGGTACTTAAACAAAAATTATTAAGAACTTGTTATGTGTATTGATTTGGGTCCCTGTCATCTGATTTCTTATTATCTCTCGTGAGTTTATTAAATTTTTTATTCTCGTCTCTTTTATTTTTAGAAATGAACCTTTTCACCTACATAAAATATTAATCTCTGTGGTATGGTTACACAGAAAGTATATTTTATTTGTCCTTTACCAATAACCCCGTGGTTTCTTAACTTTTTATGGGCAGTATTTGATTATATTATTCATACTTGTACATAACAAAACCTGATTTTAGAAGTAAATATTAAAAAAAATAGTACAGAGACTGAACTGTTACTTGCGGAAGTTTGTATTTGGTAAGTAATACTTAGTTAAGGATCTAAAAAAATCGGTAGGTATATTATAGCAAAATTTTTAAAACGAGATTTTTCAATTTAATAAAACTGCTGAAGGAATGGTCGCAGAGATTCGGCGCCATAGTAAAAAATTATTAGGAGGATTTCCCCAACTAGAATAACACATTTTTTCCCCTGGCCGCCATTTCGAATTTAGGGCCCAATGTGGCTGATCTCCTTTGATGAATCTGTAATAAGTAGTGGTTGTCAACTATTGATATAATATCAATGTTGACAACATACATACAGCAAATAAATGTTACTAGACATAGACTGTTAAGTAGACATATAAATAGAGAGTGGATTTTAATCTAATGTTCGACTTCAGTTAGTGAAGGTAATATTCAGTAAATTGTTATTCTATTACATAATAATCAAATTAGATACATCGTAATTTATAAGCTTACTAATTTGTCACTATTACTCGACTCGCAAGTTACAAGCCCACTCATCTGAATGAAGAATATTCTATAAGTGCGAATATCCATGCCGCAATCTGACGTAAATGTGATGGAATATTTCTCGAACTTCTGTGAAACCGGTACAGTGACGGGCAGTGCGAGCACGGCATTGGTATGGTGGAACAGCTTGGCGCGGTCGATGCGAGGGACGAATGCCCGCGAACTGATCCTGTACGAAATGCTATTACGAAGGATATGATTCACTTCTGTCATTGTGGTACCTCCTTCCTCCAATAGCATAGCTAAAATTATTTTACCAGTCCTTGATCCTGTAAGTTTTACAAACAAGTGCCACCTTCGGTTATTGGGTAAAACGATTACAAGTAAAAACCAAATTATATAAATTCTTACATACCAATTAATCGATCAAATATTTCCATCATGATGCTAGATGCATGCTCAAGTAAAGCAAAACGCAATGCTTTAACCATGAGCTCATTCTGATGCGGTATCATAAGGATAGTGGTTCTGTAGCACTCACAAGACTCTCCACAGCTGCACGGGTCCATCGGCCATGAATGAACTTTCGCTTGCAAACTTTCTAGCGGTAAATCCCAGCGAGGTTGCGTTGTTATTCTTATGAAAAATTGGCCCACGTCGCTCAAAAACCAAACCCATGTGTTTCCTACTTGAGTGCTTAGACAAATCATTTGTAAATACACCTTATGATCTGGGATATCTAGCTGTTGGTCCTTTGAATCCTTTGGCGTACCGATCAAATTTATTTCTTTTTCAATTAAGTTTAGTCGGCTTAAGAAAAACCTCGATTTAGGCGTTTCTTCAAAATGAACGGGAATCACAGGTTCCATATCTGTGATATAGATCTTAAAAATAGCTGAAGTTATAAATGGGGAGGACACCTGCACGTCAACCTTATTCGGTCGATATAGAGGCCCAGTCACTTTGCATTTTCTTAGTGGATTTAATACGCTGACTTGTCCATGGAGCAAAAATATAATATACGTGTCAAAAATTCGTGTTTTATTGTATCCGTGTACTAAAAGAATACAACTTTCGTCGGTTACAAAATTGGCCGTATATTTAACGCTTAAAAAAATTTTCTTCCCGTTGTCCGCCGCAGAAGTTTTTTCAACCAGAAAGTTATTCGTATGGTGACCAATCATAAAATAAGAAAAAATAAGTGATTCCTGACTAGTTGGACAAATTGCAACTAACCGCGAAGAACTTCTTAAGAGTGGCGGGCGAAACTGGATTGTATCTCTTGTTTCGAACATCGGCAGCACAACGTATAAGTGTATAACCAAAAATAGCATTTGTAAAAAATTAGGCTGAAAGAAGTCTTTAGTTGATACTGGAAAAAATATTCTCAGAATATTCATTGCTTCAATAATAAGACAAGCGTTATTAATGACGTCATTTTCTCTGGTTTCCTCTTCTACCTCACAAAACAATGAAAAATGTTCTGTTAGAAATGGACAATACGCCATGATGGCTGAAGCGAGGGCGATGCCATCGGTTAGATCTGTCGTTATATTGGTAATCTTTTTTACTGGTATGTTTTTTCCAAGAAGCTTGTACTGTTGACTTTGTATCCGCTTGTTGAACCAATCCAGTAACACTTTGATGATGTCTCTAGGCTGATTACTGACACAAACACAGTCAAAAAAACAGCTGTCCATGACGAAAACTTTATAAGTTTGCAAAATGAAATCAATCCAACATTGTTTATTTAATCTGTTGAATAAATTGACATCTGCCACAAATTTTTGTGCAAGTATAATATCCGCATTGCATTTTGGGGTGACGTTTTCAGAATAAATAACAAATTGTTCGTGACTTAGAAGGTACTTAGGTTGTAAGACCAGCAAATTTGCTCCGCGAGATCTCAATAAATTTAATATTTCTCCGTATGTGTCATGGATTTCTTTTATATATTTAAATGTATCGTTAGTTTCATTAACTCTGAAATTGAGAAATAGATTAATATGAGTAAATTTAAAGGTTACAGACACGTTATCTCAGTAAAAATATTCATACTATACTTACGATACTTTTCGAATGTGCTTCATAAGTGGCCCTGCCATCCTTCTAACGAAGTTTAAGTAAGAAACATTTATTCCTTTTGCTTTAGCCGAACTTTGCGTTGATAATGCAGAAGATAATGCATGAAAAGTATCAGGAATAACTGGGTTTAAATCTCTGCGAAAGCCTTGCTGAAACATCCATTTTTCTAAAAAACTAGAACACCTGTCCATGTATTCATAAAGATCGATTTGAGTGCATAAAGGAAAGTAGGGGTACGGATTGTCTTCAGAGTTAACTAGATGATTGGCGTGTAACGTAAGTAAACAATAAGTAACGCAAAACATGACTTGTACATCACAGGCAGATCCATTATCGTGGTTAAATAGAACCATTGCAATTCCTGTACAAGGAGCTGTAGTAATCACGTTCAGTGCAATCCTTACAATCGTATGAAATACTTCGTTTTTCAGCATTATTTCATGGTCAACAAGTTTTACTTTAAGGTTTTCTTCGTGTCTAACCAAATAATGAAACGAATCCAAGTCAGATTTTGCTTCCAAATCAATAGTAATTATTCTTGCGATTTCCGTTCCAACTTGACAAGGCGGGAATATTATTCTGTAAGCACTGGGCGTCATTAGAGGTGTTTCTCTTCTCCCGATAAATGTCAAATTGTGATAAGGTGTAATCATATTCTTATCCAAAAACATTAAAGCTGTAGTAACAAATCTGCCATGGGACTTGGGGTGAAATACCAAATCGAATTCCGCTTTCATTTCTCGGTCAAGTTCAAATTTTATGTTAGTTTCTGTTACGACTGCGGTTTCATTTCCATCGGGAAGCCGTTCCAAACTGAAGTGAGGTGACAATTTTGACGTCTGAATGGTAATATATAAGTAATATTTGGATATATTAGTCATTTCAAAATGTATTGTGTTCTTTCCACCAATCACGAAATCAAAATCAAATTTTTCCACAGAAAAATGTATCCAGGCTACAGTGATTACTCCAGTAATACGACAGTAGCTGATATCTTTATTCACAGGTTTTATCTTAACTTTTGGATTATTTTCATAACACCTAAAAGCAATCGTCGTTTAATATACTTTAAACAATTAGTAACTTGCGTAATTTCAAACTGGAGTTACATGGAATAGTTTTTTTTATGGGGTACGTACAGTTTCGCCTGGTCCCCCGTGTTGGAAGGGCAGTGGGTGACTAAGATCAACAGCTTACAGCAGAAAATGGCCATTCGTATCGCGCGAGGATACCGAAAGGTCTTTTTTTTTTTTTTTCTTTAAAACTTTATGGATTTTTATAACTCACAGCGTATGTCAGTCCCATCGTACCCTAAGAAAATTATTAACTAACAAACGAGATCAATGGATCAGGGTCATGAATTCGAACAACTTTCTTGCATCATCGGAAGTCGGCTTACTTAGTATTTGGTGGAGCGTACTTATATTACATAGTTAATAAGCTCATACTGTTACTAACCATAATGGATCTTGTAATATGATAATAAATTTTAAATAAAAAATAAAATAAATATATTGTTCTTGTTCAACTTTAAAACCCTGAACAACTTACTTCTATCAGCCTCATACTGAACACATTCCATTAGCAAGTGATGCATATCTTCTAAAACTCCACACACTTCACAGTCGGGAGAGGTTACCTTTTTCATCAAGAAAGCGAATTTGTTACATGGAAATGTCCCGATCTGAGTCTGTGAGCTGTAACCACTAGTTTTCTCTATTTACAAACCAAGGTATACGAGCAGGCTGACACTGTATGGTTTTATACCAAATTCCTTTTTCTAATGAAGTTCTGTCAAAGTATTCCTTCCACACAAACTTGTACACAAACATTTTTAAATTTTGGTAATATTTCGGAATAGTCAAGAGTAATATTGGTTTATTTTCCGTGTTTGGCTGCATATTTGGCCAACATATCAGCGAACAGTGTCCTTTGAGGCGGCAACACTCCTGACACGCTTTCCACCTTTAGACATCCTGGCGGATATGGATGCGAGGGTTTATAATCGGATCCGGGCCATTCGTCAAAGTGGCAATAGCGTGCCAGGAATCGCTCTTGCCCCACTTCGAAGCCTGACTAAAAAGAGAGGAGCGCATCTCCTACAGGCTCACTCAAGTGCTGACCGGGCATGGTTGCTTTCGTGACTACCTAAATAGAATTGGGTGAGAGGCCAAGGCAAATAGCCACCATTGCGGAGGCGACCTGGACTCTGCGCAACACGCAAACCTGATCCTGCTCGGAGAAGGAGGCGTCAGGGAGGCAACCGCCTCGACGCCCGAAAGCCGAAACCCCGCCTGCGTTTTTTAAGGCAGGTGGGTCTCCAGGGTCACTGGCGCTCAGAGTGGGGTCTCTGTCCGCCAACCCAGTGATCCTAGGAAAGGCGGTGGCACAGTGATCACGTCCTGCCGTGCATAGCGAGGTTAAGGGGAGACCCCTTAACAGTCTCCCGAGGGAGGTGCCTTTTTTTTTAAATTTATGCATGGGAAATCATCAAATGACTCCTCCCGCTTTGGGTGAAGCAGAAGGGAGTGTCAGACTCTTACTGACTAAAACCTACCCGCGTTCCTCCTAGTGCCCTTTGCGTTCCAGGGTACGGTGCCTCTTTCGAACGAAGTCCGCATCTCCAGCAGGCACTGGCCCTAGCGGGCCCCGTCTTTTACGCTGACAGCTCTTTGAGGTGCGCGTGGAACACAGCGCGCCGTCCACCCGGGCCTGGTTTTGATCAGACGGCAAGCCACCCAATGCTCGCCGTCCACAGGCTCGCGCTTACGGTGGCTGCAATGATAATAGCCCTTCGATTCCCGACGCTCGGGGCATCTTCTTCTGTTGCGGCAGCTGGGGCGTGAGGTTTTCCTCTCTCTCACATGTTCGGCTTCCTCCTTTGCTAGCATTACTGCTTCGCAGAAGGAGGTAACTGCTTCCCATGTCTCCTTACTCCGGACCATGGCTTGAACCAGGGCCGGACGCGAGAGATCGCCGCCGCCGATCGCCTCGGCGAGGACATGGCGGTGCTCCGCCCAAGCAGGGCACACCTTAACCGTATGCTCCACCGTGTCCTCCGGGCGATCCTCGCAGTGTTGACACCCGGGCGTATCCTACCGCCGTATTCGAAACAGGTACCTCCCGAAACAACCGTGTCCGGTGAGTACCTGCGTCAAGCGGAAGGTAAGGACGCCGTGGCACCGCTCTAGCCACTCCTCAAAGAGGGGACTTATCGCTGCAATTGCGGCGTGCCCAACGCTGGGTTGCGACAGTCTTTGTCTCCATACTGCCATGAGATCCTGCCGGAGCTTCGACCGCCGTGCTGCGATTTACCGCGGCAGAGGAGTCTCGCCCCGGCGTACCACCTCCAGGCGCAAAATGAGCGTGAGGGCTCTCGCCTCTAGATCCCATGGCGGCTGTCCGGCAAGGAGGCTCGCCGCCTCGCCAGAGACCGTGCGGTATCCCCGGGCCAGCCAGATGGCCATGATCCTCTGGGACGAGTTGAGGTAAGGGGCAGGTCGCTTCCTCAAAGTAGGCGCCCACACCGGCGCCCCATAAAGGGCCATGGACTGCACGACCCCCGCGTAAAGCCTCCGGCAGGAGGCGTTTGGACCCCCTAGATTGGGCAAAAGCCGCTTGAAGGCAGCCCCGACTCGCTCCAGTCTAGGAGCCAAACGTCGGAAATGCTCAACGAAGTTCCACCGGCTGACAAGGACGAGATCTAGGTATGTCATCGTCGATCCGACGCCGATTTGAACCCTATCCTACCGTTATTTGGGATCCCGACGGTGGTCTGTTCCGAGATCCATGAAAGCTTCAGACTTGTGTAGGGCCACCTCGAGACCCAGCTGCCGGATCCTCTCAACGACTATCGCAACCCCGTGTGTCATAGCGTCGGCCACCGTCTGGTGCGACCACCCCTGCGCCAGGACCAGCGTGTCGTCAGCATAGCACACAACGCTGTCGCCACTAGGGAGGTCGGCGCCAGGGATGTGCCCTAACTGGCGGTGCACAGAGGAGATTCCGGAGTGGTCTTTTAAGCGGTAACGGGGCCCCTTCTATGTGCTGATGGTGATCACCGGGGTGGTTTTAGTGATCCCACAAAACCACCCCAGTTTCCCCCCGAAAACAAAAAAAAAAACAAAAACGTACAGTTTGGTTACTTTAGGGACTGTTTCATGACATTTGAGTAGCCACTACTCACCGAATAAATTAAAAAATGGAACATAATTTGTAAGAAATGATGAAATAGTGCAACAGGCTCATAGAAAAACACGCGAATAAATCCGCTAATCACTATTTAAAGTAAATACGGTTAAATATTTTTGATGAATCATCGATTTTGAAGTTACAAACACCCATAGCCAAATACCTTAATCTAAGTATACACATCATAACAATTGTGTGAGTAAATAAAACTATGTTAATAAAAAGCCGGTACCTATGCTTTAGTACTATGTACATGTACATGTACAATGTTAAGAAAATTAGGAGAGGAGTACTTACTGCTCATATTTGCCAATATAATATTTAAGTTCTGTAGACAGTGCGTTTCCATCAGGAGGACCCAATAATCCGTTGATTTTAAATGGAATATATATTTCGTATTCTCTACGAAATACATCTTGTACCTTTATGTAAACAATCTTAGATTGCCCAGGTTCGACGTTAAATTCGAATACTCTGTGTTTTTCATTTCCAATTGCAATATAAACATCAAAAATGTTTTCGTCGTCAGTATCTAGCACCTCGACTTCGGTTCTCACAAGACCGAGGTTTTGGAAAGTGATGGGGACGTAACTCACCATGAAGGATGGTATGCGTGCCATGAAAATATTTTTGGGGTGTATTAATATTTTCGGCTCAACAACGTTTCCAGTTATTGGCAACATTACATTTTCCTTATTATTAATCTTGACACATATATCGAAGACGAACTCCATGACACATGATATTTTTATTATTAAATCGAAGGTCATAATCATTTTTGGTCGTATTGTGCCACTCATTGGTTCCAATCTTACACCTGGAATTAAGGGCTCCACGACATGGAAAAAGGCAATCTCTCTCGAAGAATTCTCTAGTTTTACTTTTTCTACAGTCTCCAAGTTCAAAGGAATATCTTTTATTGTCACGGATTGTTGTAAGAACTTAATAGAAACCTTTCGTGTAATGACGCTTAATTCAATCGGTATGGTCTTAGGAGTATTGCTTTTAGAAATTAAGTTAGCCTCGTGGACTTTTGTTTTAGTAGGTTTTGAAATATACGCCACATTACATATCTTACAACTGTGACTCGGTATGGAGCCACAAATGGGCAAAATTTGAAATGGTGTGTCTGGGAGTAGTTCTTCCCACTGGAAGTCGACCGGAATGTTAAAATTATTGTGTATTCGTACGGTGACCGAAGTGATAAAAGAGTCTGTTGTCACCATACCAAATTTTAGGCATTTCTCTTGTACCATCAGCAAGGGATTTTCCACTTGCAGAGAATATGAGTGTTTGCCTCGGTAAATATTGTCAATTATATATTTTAAAGTACCTTTAAAAAACCCTTCATTAAAACCTTGGCAAAATACAACTAATTTAGTTTCTTTTCGTGGTTTCAGTTTAATCTCCACTTCTGGTAGCATATCTTCAGTATATGAAAGATAGTGTTTTTGAATCATTTTTATTGAAATCTCATACTTTGTTTTATTCTTAATTGTTAATTCACTTTCTCCATATGTAGATATAGCAACTTTTCCGAAATCAACGGAATACGGAAACATCACTACATCAAACAATTCACTGGTTGTTATTTTGATCTTCTTTCTTTTACAAAAGTTTCCGTCCAGTGTTTGAATTTTGTTCAATACATCTGTGCAGCAGTTATCTCTCCCGGTAGCAAATTTTTCTACCACTTTTTTTCGGGGAGCAACCGTTTTACAAAGTTCTAAGTACTTTTTAGCTTGAGATCTTCGGTCCTTTTGTATTTCCAATTCTTCATTTAAATAAGTATAGCAAGGAAGTTGTTCAGTCAATTTATGTAAAGATTCAATCACTGGCAGCTTCGGTATTTTATCGTAGGATATGTTTATTTTTAAAGCAATTACATAAGTAACATAATTTTCATCTGCTGGAGCTTTCTCGGTTTCAAACAATAAATCATGCGGATTTCTTATTTTTAAAGTAATAGTCCTTGCAACTTTTAAACCAGTTGGTTTTACGGAAATTGATAATCGTATTGAAGAGTTTGGAGCTATCGTGAACTTCATAGGTGAAAATTCAAAACTGGTAACTCTTTCAAGACGTACTTTGGCAGCAATTAAATTTGACTCGTTCCGTATACGGATATGCCTTGTTACTTTACTATTAATCTTTACGTCACCAAAGTTAAGATTTTTTGGAGAATGGGTAACTTTACAATATTCATATTGCCCACTTATATAATACCGCCCAATTTCTGCGTGAAGTTCGAGGTTACAACACCTTATTTCATCCACTTGTATTAATCGTAAGTCAAAAACAAATCTCTTATCAAGTTGCTTGTTGCGAATTGCTTTGGATACGCAATCGTTTCTAGGCTGAAATATTACTGCCACGGTATGCTCATCTTTGATTTCTATATTGAAAGCTCTATGTGACGCTGTTATGAGACGTGCTTCATCAAAATTCTGAAATAAGAAAAAGTTACTTGGTTGACACATAATTTGCATTCCTGGGCACTGCACGCTGGCTTCGCCTGTTTCTTGTCACGCCGAGGCTTTGGAAGCAGCACACTTGGTATGAGTAACAGCTAGGCACCCCCTACGATTGACTGTCTCTTGGGACGCATAGCAGCCCCACAATCAAGTTTACGAATGATTATTTAGTCTCACAAATTACCATTAGGCGGCCTTCGCACATTGTCTTCAGATATGCAGATCTGCTGAGATCGACGTCCACATCGAGAATTTGCGTAGTCGACAGTCCCACGAAAGATGTTGGAAATTCAACCACCTTGAATCTTTTAAACACATTGTCTGGATTGTAATTATTACATTTTGACATTATTCAATAATATTGTAAGATTATCAAAAATAAAAATAAGTCTTTTAGGTGACAACGAATAAAAATTGTAAACACTTATGTCAATTATTGTCAAAATGACGCAATAGCTACTTTTTAGAGGGTATATAGTTTCTATTACTAAAAGGCCGATTTAAATACATTGCAGATCTCCTTTTCATAAGCTTCTTAATTTCACAAAAAAAAAAAAGTTTTTTGGTCTATTTTTGTTATATTTTATGGGACAAAAACAGTTAAAATGCTTAAAATAAACAACTTAAGTTCACAAACATGTAACCCGCACTGATGTCCACGTATTCATAAAATAATAATAGATGGGAAGGACTCATGAAGGACTGTTGTTTTTTGCGATCACTGACTGTGGTAGGTACAATCATACTGCGATTGTGGTAGGAGTTCATCTATTACAAATCTCTGTGATAACTTTAAATAATTTGTTCAATTCAATTTAGTAAGACATTTAATATTGTCAGTAACAGATTACAGATCTCTCTCATCATCTGCCTAGCCTTTTCCGAACTATATTGGGGTCGGATTCCAGTCAAACCGGATTCAGCTGAATACCAGTGTTTTACGTGGAGCGGCTGCCTACCAGACCTCCACAACTCATTTACTGGGTAACACGGTACTTCATGGCAAGACTTCAGTCAGATTTACTGGCTTCTGACAATCCGTAACGACTGCCAAAGATCTACAAATGACAGCCGGGACTAACGGCTTAACGTGCTTTCCGAGGTGCGGAGGAAACTCGGTATATTAAGATGGTCACCCATCCATAGACCAACCTTGGCAAGCGTTGCTTAACCTTAAAGATCGACCCGTGCAGCTGTTATTATTTAGCCACGAGCTCCTCCAGATTACAGATCTCTCTGATAGCAACATATTATAATATAATACAGCTCTATTATATTACATTTAATCTCATTCAAATTAATCTGCCACAGATTTCACATCTAGCATCTCTGTGATAGCTTCTTATAATAGGTACAGCTTTCGCCCAGTAACTGCCTCCGTGGTCCAGTGACCCGGTGATCGTGGGTTCGATTTCCACGGGAAAGAATACTTTGTAAAGTTGTTTTGGTTAGGACATTGCAGGCTTGAATCACCTGATTGACTGAATAAACATGACTGCGTGCTTTGGAAGGCACGTTTGTACGTGGCTTGTCGTGCCGGTTTTCCCGGCTGCCAAAAGGCAGTCGTCAATTAAATCCATTTTAGAGTAGAGGCACTTGAAGCGGTTTAGAAATTCTAGAGTGTGTGGGGTCGTTAGACCTTACCTCCCACACGATAAGAAGAGGTTTTGCCTGCGACTTCGTTCCCGTAGGAATTTCGGGAAAACCTCCCTTAGTGCTTTTCCACATCCTCAAGGAACCTACATGCCAAATTTCAGCTTCCAACGACCAGTAGTTTCGGCTGTGCGTTGTCTGTCAGTCACTCAGTCACTCAATCACTCAGGCACTCAGTGATGGAAGTATTTTATTATTCAATTAGTTTATGACGGCAAATTTTATTCAATTCTGTCAAAATCACAAGTAATAATTTAAGTAAGAAATATGGTAGCTCGAAAGCGCCGAGGGGCGCCACGCACCTCACGCGGACCCCGCATGCTTCCAAGTTCCACGTGGAAAGTTCGACATATCGAACTTAGCGCCAAAACATCAAATTAATTCAAACCGCCAGCTGATTCAGTGTTGCTCGCACACAAACTTCATAAGTTTCTGCTGTCAAAATATTAACAAAAAGCAGCACTCTTATAAACAGTGGTTAGACGTAGAATAATGTAAAATATTGAACACAGACAAATCATTATTTATTTAATTTAATAATTATGTATCGCGTCGGGTGGAACCAATAGTTCCATTCCGGCCGTTCGATGTTAAAGCAAAGTATGCATTTTGCCGAGCCCTGGACTGGAATAATCCAAACCAAATATCAGGAGGAAGGAATCCTGATGAAGTAAGATTGACTAACTACTATTAACACATAACATTGATTTAGATTCAAAATATTAGTAGAACTACATAACACAAACTTCATAAGTTTCTGCTGTCAAAATATTAACAAAAAGCAGCACTCTTATAAACAGTGATTAAACGTAGAATAAAGTAAAATATTGAACACAGACAAATCATTATTTATTTAATTTAATAATTATGTATCGCGTCGGGTGGAACCAATAGTTCCATTCCGGCCGTTAGATGTTAAAGCAAAGTATGCATTTTGCCGAGCCCTGGACTGGAATAATCCAAACTAAATATCAGGAGGAAGGAATCCAGATGAAGTAAAATTGACTAACTACTATTACCACATAACATTGATTTAGATTCATAATATTAGTAGAACTACATATTTTTCATATGGATCAGAATGTTGGGCTGCGAAAAAAACGGATGAAAATAGATTGCATGTAGCGGAGATGAGAATGTTGAGATGGATGTGTGGAGTAACGAGAGTGGATAAAGTGAGAAATGAGTACATTAGAGGCACTTTAAAAGTGGCGCCAGTGACGGAAAAGTTGAAAGGGAATCGCTTGTCTTGGTATGGTCATGTGAAGAGGAGGGATGAAACGCATGTAACTAGAAGAGTTATGAACATAAATGTGGATGGATGGAGAGGGAGAGAAAGCCAAAGAAAAGATGGATGGATTGTGTGAGGAGCGATATGAAAGAAAAGGGAGTTAGTGATAGAGTGACGACTGATAGAACAGAATGGAAGAATATTTTTTTTTTTTACTATTGATAGGCACGCGTTTGACCATTATCTCACCTGATGGTAAGCGAGGATGTGGTCGAAGATGGAGCACGCGTTGTAGCTATCAGGAAACACAGACTCCGGCAGGGAATTCCACTCCTTAGCTGTACGCACTATGAATGTGTTCACAAAACGTTTTGTGCGTATGGGTGGGATGTCCACCATGTACCGGTGGCGCATCGCCGTTCGTCTTGTGGTCCGATGATGGAACGGGCTTGGCGAAATTAAATTATGCAATTCCGTCGCACATTCCCCAAAATGCAACCGGTAAAAAACCGACAGGCTAGCAACTCGTCGTCGGTGTTCAAGACTTTGGAGCTTCGACGCGACGAGCCTCTCATTGCCGATGATCCTCTTGGCTCGTTTTTCAATTGACTCAAGGGCATCAAGCTGGTATCTAGCAGATCCGTCCCAAAGATGAGAGCAGTATTCCATACACGATCGAACTTGCGCTTGATAGAGTTTGAGCAGCTGTTCCGGCGTGAAGTACCGTCTCACCTTAGCCAGAATCCCCAACTTCTTTGCAGCCACTTGAGCTTTTGCCTCTATGTAAGGGCCAAAATTGAGAGTAGATGTTAATGTAACCCCAAGAAGCTCAAGATGGTCGGTTATCGGCACGGTTTCACCGCGGAAAGATGGAGCTGGGCGGAATTGGCTCCTTTTGGCGGAAAATAGACACGCTTGGGTCTTAGCAGCATTGAACTTGACCAGATTGGCATCGCCCCAATCAGAGACCGCCTACAACGTTCAAGCGCTCAACCATTGCCTCCCGGAGAGACCGGATCTGCGACCCACCAGCTCGTGCGTCGGACACGTATCTTCCAGCAACAGTGCTGTCGTCTGCATACCCAAAGGTACCGGGTTTAAGCAGATCATTAATATGCAGCAAGAACAGTGTTGCCGAAAGCACCGACCCCTGAGGAACCCCGGCATTAATATCCAGCAGTCCAGACGAGCAGCCATCTATGACCACTCGGATAGACCGATCCCTCAGGAAATCTGCGATCCAATCACACAAACCGGCGGGCAGACCGAAGGAAGGAAGCTTACTAATAAGGCCATCGTGCCAGACCCTGTCGAAGGCCTTCGAGATGTCAAGGGAGACCGCCAGTGCCTCCCCGTGCTTCTCTATGGCCTCACTCCAGATGTGAATGGCATACGCTAGAAGATCCCCGGTTGACCGATTTCGGCGAAACCCGTATTGCCGGTCACTAAGGATATCATTCGCTTCTAGGTACGCCAGGAGCTTATGATTTAGCACGCGTTCCATAGTCTTACAGAGTATGGACGTTACCGAGATGGGTCTATAATTCGACGGGTCAGCTCGAATACCCTTCTTGGGCACGGGCTGCACGTTAGCTTGCTTCCAAGCCTTCGGCACTTTTCCAGTCTCAAACGAAAGGCGAAATAGGCGTGTCAAGATCGGAGACAACTCAGGCGCACAAGTCTTCAGAACAATTGCCGGTATCCCGTCGGGACCACTAGCCTTGTTCACGTCTAGGTTACGCAGTACTCTACGGACGTCCTTCTGATGAATGCGAATGTTCGACATACTCGACTCGCATTCACCAGGAGAGGCGGAGGGCGTCGCGCCACCAGGATCCAGACGTGAAGATTCCGCAAACAAAGAAGCAAACAACTTCGCTTTCTCCTCAGCGGAGTGGGCCAGCGTCCCGTCGGGTCTCAGCAGTGGTGGTAGTGAGGGGCGGCAGAAGTTCGATTCGACCGACTTAGCCAGGGACCAAAAAGCCTTACTACCTGCTGGGTATGAAGCAAGTTTGTTCCCTATTCGGCTAATGTGGTCAAACCGAGCCCTCCGCAACACCTTCTTGCAGGACTTAGCAGCCCTGTTGAAGGCTCTCTTCTTCTGACTCACGTCATTTGCTTTGCGCGTACGAGCGTCGACCCATGCTAGGTACGCCGCGTGCTTAAGCGCATCGGCGCGATTGCACTCGGCACCAAACCAAGGACGAGCTTCGCCAGATATTGCTATGTTAGAGAACGGAATGTAGTACTCCATTCCCCTCCGCAACACATCTTACCTTATCCTTACTTAACATAATTCAAACTCGACTCTTTTTCATTTCTAGGTTTACATGCCTAGAAATGAAAAAGAGTCGAGTAAATATTTTTCATTTATTTCTGGAACTTCTGAAACCCAGAAGACAAGTAAAATGCTAGTATTTACTTAACACAATGTAACCATTGACATTTTATAAAATTCTTGACACATTGATGTTTGAAGTATTTCAATCCTAAAATGAAAACATTATTTTAGCGTGTGTCTTGAGATAAAATGTGAAATTAACGTTGTAAAAACAAATACTCCAATATACAAAATAAAATGTTTATCCAATATTGCTTTGTGATATAAAAACTTTAGAGGATCCTTTACGTGTATACAAATGAAGGAGATGACTTGGAGTCGCTATTTTATTCAAACCGCAGCTATTAATTTCCTGGAAAACGCGTCCATTGTTACTTTCCGGTAAGGACTACCAACGACGTTGCACTTTATTTTGTTTTGATCTTTTATTTCATACCAATTATATACATAATTCAAAAGTTGGCGCGGATAGAAAAATATTACGTTGTATATTGTTCAAGGTCATAAAAATATACTTTCACATGGTTCAGACACTTTTTTAACAG
Organism: Lacanobia oleracea; assembly: GCA_950371165.1. Classification (NCBI taxonomy): domain Eukaryota; kingdom Metazoa; phylum Arthropoda; class Insecta; order Lepidoptera; family Noctuidae; genus Lacanobia; species Lacanobia oleracea. The sequence goes on from OX493393.1 coordinate 11,389,389, forward strand.
TTAATTTAATTTTAAACTGCTAAATCTGTACCATTTACTGTTGAAAAAAATATTTAAATTACGGTAATGTGATCTGCCTGCAAGAGCTCCACGGAGCATCTGAAGAACTGAACAAACGAAAGAGATGCAAATACTTTTGCAAGGCAAAAGATGAGATGACGATAAGAAGAATAAAAAACTTGGACTAAAAAACGTGCCAATATAATTTTTTGGACTTGATAACATAAAAGTATTATTACATTAAAATCTGTTCAGTTGAAACCTTGATAATGTTATTTAATATATTTTAAAGTAATTTTCATAGGACCGATCTAAAGCGTTGCTTGTAGCTAAAAAAGTAAAAAGATATTTCGAACTTTGTATTTTTTTTTCTGTAGAGAAAATGTCTTCGTATCGTGCATTCCTTCAGTTGAATACTATATTATATAGTCAAGAAACATATACCACAATTTTACATTCCTGTTCCAGGAACCTAACAAGTTATATTAAAACGAAAAACGGCTTTATACTGATACCGAGAAAAAAAAACCGACTTAAAAAATGGAAGATTCTCAATGCAACTGATTCGGTTTGTATGAACTTCAGAACTGAACTCTCAGTTTTATTATGATTACACGGTATTAGAACCTAGACGACGTAAATTCGCAGTATGCCCGACAATGCGATTCCATTCAAAATTTTCACGATATTTTTCGGCAGTTACCTGTAGAATAAACTAAACGAAATCTTGTCGATTTACCCCCTTTCTAAACAATCTGTTAAAGTAGAGATTTTATAATATACACTATGGAAAACTTCGTAGCCTTTATTTATGTTGTCTATGCTCGCTTTACTCTGTGAACATCACCGATATTAAAAATTAAAAATAAACCCAACAAGAAAAAAAAAACTTTAAAAAGTAAGAAAATAATACGTATTGATCCTTTTAATTTAGGTTAATATAGGTACGATTGTTTAGGCCGTCTTCGCCTCGGGCGACCGCAAAATTTTTCTCTCCCTCTCCATCCATCCACATATGATCTACATTCACCTAAACGGCACTTCTACATCGTATACTAAAACATCATATCGGTAGATTGAGTGAAAATAGCTTAGCATCTCTCAACAATGTATTCACTCATTTCTCTTTTCTGCTTCATCATCAGACCCTGATCACAATCTATTTATTAACCTAATTATTGCGACCATTCAAATGAATACGAAAGCGGAAGGTCTGCTGTAAATAAGTAAGGAGTTAGGTATCTTGCAGATTTCAGGACATGCTTCAGCATCAGGTTAAGGTTCATTGAAGCCGTTCCAGTGATTCCAAACACGATATCTCTGCTGTAACTTTGTGAGGAGTTGGATATTCTGGAGACTTCCGGTTTTGCTACAGCATCAGGTCAACAGAACCATGCTCTTGTATTGTCATTGAAGAAACAGAATACTAAATTTCGCTACAATGAGACCCGTAAAAGCTGGTTTTATGCTTTCATCAACAAGAAAAGAGTTGATGATCTCAAAACGGCTCAACCGATTTTAATAAAACTATTAACGATTTTAATAAGTCTAAGCACCACCGCCATAAAATCTGCTTTCAAAAAAAAAAAGCTTCCAAATCGGTTCACCAGTTTAAGAGCTACGATGCCACAGACAGACACAGAGACACACATAGCGGTCAAATATATAACACGCCTCTTTTTTGGTCGGGGGTTAAAAAGTAATCTCGAGTGAACCAGACATTCATTGCAATAGTGCAACACAATCCTGTAAAAAAGGATATTTAACTATTTGAAAACACTGGACTACCGAGCAACTATTTGTCATCCCACCCTAATCGTTTAACTAGCCTATGGATACAGTGCACGCACACATACTCACAACTCACAACATACACACCTTTCCTCGCACAATAACATTGACCCACAAGACATGCACACACCACACATTCTTAGAAACCAAAATCCTTAACCCTTTTTAGGGTTCCATACCTCAAAACGAAAAAGGAACCCTTATAAGATCAGCTTGTTGTCTTTCAAGACCCTTTATCTCGGGAACGCGTGGAGGCATCGAGTTGAAATTAAAACCATATACTTAGGTGTAGACCTAAGTATAAGAACTAAAGTTTAAGGGACTATAGAGTCCCTTATTATAGTAATAATTTTTATAGTTATATAAAAATAACTATATACATTATGAATATAAAAAACCAAATAAAATCAGGCGTCGAAAAATTCCTCCGCATCGCTGTCATCCGGAAACGTGCCTAGAAGACTGGCAGCATTGCCACGTTCAATGGCAATGCTAATTCTTTGAGCAAAGAACGAGCCAGCCCTCTGGTCACGCAAAGTGTCGACCAGTCGGCGAAAAATGTCCTTAAAAAGGAGACGCGCACTCGGACCCCATGACCCTAGCTTGGATGATTCTTTTTTTGTTTGGAAGAGTATTTTCCTGGACTGTAGTGCTATTCTGTAACAACATTTTCGTGTCTCGACAATGGAATCCGAGGTGAGTATTAACGTAACACCTTTATGTTGTGTGCAATAAAGTTCACTTTGTGAGCTATCTCACTCAGGTGAAGCTCGATATCGAAATGGTTACTTACAGAATAGACTAGCTGGTTCCATTTCAATTTGGTGAAGATCTGATGAAGAAATTCGGAGTTAGGCAACGGAACTCTTCAATAAATGATAGCAAATGGATCGGGATTGCTGAAATCGCATGTTTTTTTAGTGTTTACGCCAGTTCTTAACATAACATTGTGCCGGTACGCTGTTAATGGATACGCAGTTTCCACTAAAAAGTAAAAAACATAATAAACTTTTTTACAAAAAAATACAATTGACTTTCAAAAACGAAATACTACAAGGTATAAAATAACTTCGGAAAAAAGAAAAGAACTTTAATTTCGGAAGTCGGTATTTTTTAGTTATTTTGAAATTAAAGTTCCTTTGCTTTCTTGCATATAAATAAATAAAAATTAATGTGTTTGTGCTCTAAACTTCTGCAATGTACCATAAGGTGACCTGAACACTGGAAGCCTGGAGATCCGTAACGTTAACGTTCCTAATACGGACCATTCTCTCGTAAATTAGTTTGTGTCTACATTTATTGTCTAGTCCTAAGATATTAATTCTAAGACAACCTTTGTGTAGAGTGAAAAAAATATTTTTATCATTATGATTTATGAATAAATGATAGTATACTTATATCCCGAGATTGCTGAAACCGCATATCTCTGTTTATTGTTTACACCAGTTCATAACATAACATCACGCCGCAGGACGGTACTCTGTGAAGGGGTACGCAGATGTATACAAGTTAGGGTTTGGGAATTCCCGACAATTTCAGTCCCGGGACACGAGACAGCCTAAAATCAAAGTCCCGAGAATTCCCGAGGCTTCGAGACTTTCAGAAGTGTAATCGTCCTTTTTTGAAGAATTTTTATTTAGTTAATTTCTGGTGAAACGTATTAGATAAGGCCATTTTTAGTTTAATTCAACATCTAATAAACAGAAAATTAAATCTTAAGAGGAAATGCTGGCGGCGAAACTTTTTGTGTAAAAAGTCATAATTCGAGGTTTGGTTTTCGACTGTTTTCTCCTCCAATATTGGACCGATTGAAGAGATACTTCACAACCTAAATAAGAAGGACATATACTGTGTCCTTATATTTTCTTTCTTGATGATTTATTAACCGTGTAAGCAATACAACTCTCGCAAAATTGTCCAATAAATCGTTGTCAACAGAGCCCTGGTGTACAAATAAACTATTAATAAAAAAATCGACCAAATACGAGTTGGACTCGCACACGAAGGGTTCCGTTCCATAAACCTTATTTTTTATTATTTGTTGTTATAGGGGCAATACTTAGTTAACCAATACCCAAGAACCTAAATCTGATGCAACGACCTTTTCAGTAAAATCCCGATGGAGTTTTACATGAGTGCCGCTGCTATTATATGCGGCGCTCCGCCATTGTTATATGCGTAATGTCCTTAGCGACCGACAATACGGGTTCCGTCAAAATCGGTCAATTGGGGATATTCTAGCGTATGCTATTCACATTTGGAATGAGCCCATCGAGAAGCACGGGGAGGTACTGGCGGTATGCCTTGATAGCTCGAAGGCATTTGACAGGGTCTGACATGATAGGCTTATTACACCTTATTAGACCTCGGTCGGTCTGCCCGCTAGATTGTGTGTTTGGGTTGCAGATTTCCTGAGGGATCGGCCTATCTGAGTGGTCGGCATGGCTCGTCCTGACTGCTGGATATTAGGTGAGACAGTGGTCAAACGTACGCTTGTCAATAGAAAAAAAAAACTTTTCTTCGCCAACGTTATGAAAAGGCTATCAAAGCTTGATTGGCATACTGTTTTGTAGACGATATTTCTAATGAGAAGTTGAAAAAGCGACAAAGCGAACTTAAGGCTTTGAAATGACAGCATTGTTAATTTACTTGTTCTTGTTATTTTTTTATTTTTACAAAAATATGTCTGTGGTTCGTGATAAAGTAAGGCTTGAACAGGGTTGGGCAGTATTTGAATTACTTTCAATACGCATTTGGTATTTGTATTTAAATTACTTGCTTCTAATGTAATTTTTAATTCGTAATTAAAAAACCTGACATCGAGGTATTTTGTAGTTAGTATTTCAAATACTTAAGGGTTCAACTTATTAATGGCTGCGTTCTGAAGAAAATAACGCTTGATAGCTTTCGTAAGCAAAATGGTAACCGCTAAATATGTCGAACACTGAACCTGTTACTGTATGTCAAATTGTCAATGTCAAGTATCATGTAAAAATCTAGTGTGAAAGGAAACTCTGGTTTTAGTGATTAATCTACTTTTAATCTGCTTTTTAGCCCATGATGCTGGTCTTAATAGTATTTTGTAATTTGTATTCATAATAACAATAGCTGAAATGCTGTATTATTTTTATGTTACAATTCAAATATTACTTATATTTTTTTTATGTTTCGTGTTTTAAGTACTTGCGAGATATTAATTTGTATTTCAATTAAACCAAAGTATGCATTTTGCCCAGCCCTGGAATGGAATAATGACGGGTAAAGACTTACCAAATATGTTAGATGGTTAGAATCATGATGAAGTAAAATTAACAACTATCTATATATAATATCCTTATAGTGATTTAGATTAATAATATTTGTAGGAATTACATATTTTTGATTTATTTCTGAAAATTCTGAAACCCAGAAGACAAGTAGGGGGAAAATGCTAGTATTTACTTAACACAATGTAACCTTTGACATTTTATAAAATTCTTGACACTTTGATGTTTGACGTACATCAATCCTAAAATGAAAACATTATTTTAGCGTGTCTTGAGATAAAATGTGAAATTAACGTTGTAAAAACAGACACTCCAATATAGAAAATAAAATGTTTACCCAATATTGCTTTGTGAGATACAAACTTTGGAGGATCCTGTACGTGTATACAAATGAAGGTGATAACTTGGAGTCGCTATTGTCTTCAAGCCGTAGCTATTAATTTCCTGGAAAACGCGTCTATTGTCATCTTCAGGTAAGAACTACCGACGACGTTGTACTTTATTTTGAGATCTTTTATTTCAGACCAATTTTATACACAATTCAAAAGTTGGCGCGAATAGAAAAATATTACTTTATATATTGTTCACGGTCATAAAAATAAAATGTCACATGGTTCAGACACTTTTTTAACACTAAATTTAATTTAAAACTGCTGAACCATTTTAATAATTTCAACAGTAAATGCTAGTGCATTTACTGTTGAAATTATTAAAATTACGAAAATCAGACAGAACCGAATAGCAATAAAGTGACGTAGGTCCTGCCACATAAACTCCACGGAGCATCTGAAGAACTGAACAAACGAGAGAGATGCAAATACTTTTGTAAGGCAAAAGATGAGATGACGGTAATTAGAGACTAGCTACTTCAAAAACAAACTACAAAAGCTTCGGGAGAAGCAAATCTTTCAAATACTGTGCAACAAAGTGTGGCAATCGGGAGTCTGACCCCAAGCATAGGCTCATACTGTTTTATTTCCTCTTCACAAGAAAGGGTCCACCAAGAAGTGCAACAATTATCGCCTCATTGCGCTTATTACATGCAAGTAAAATCCTGCTTCACATTATAAACGAACGTCTCAAATTATATTTGTCTAAAGAGATTGCCTCTGAACAAGCTGGTTTCGTGAAAGGGAATGGTACTCGTGAGCAAATCCTGATAGTGCGCCAAATAATCGAGAAAGCTCGGGAGTTCAACAAACCGATCTTCATATGTTTCGTTGACTTTTCGAAAGCATTTGATTCTGTGAAATGGAAAAATAAAACCCGGCTCGTGCGAGCATTAGTGTTCCTGATTTTCCTGGACGTGGATCCTGCGAGAAAATGAGAAGAAGAGTATATATGCTCTGGAGATGTGGTGTTGGATAAGAATGCTTGGAGTAATGTGGACAGATTTCCGTACCAACCAATCAATACTCCAAGAACTCGGCATCAAACAGCGTCTATCGTCTATAGTGCAGTCTCGTCCGTACCTTCTACGGACATGTATCGCGTGTGATGAGTCATCGATTGAGCGCCTGGTGGTACAGGGACGAGTTGACGGTGTCCGGGCCAGAGGCAGGTCACCTATGAGGTGGACAGACCAGATAACATCGGAATTGGGTGGACCTCTCTATGAATGTTCCAGAAAGACAGCGATGCGCGACGAGTGGCGAAGGATTGTGAAGCGAGCCACTATCCCTGGAGATACGACCACGACCACTCGTCAAGAGTGTAACGCAAGAGAAAAAGACTTCACAATCACCTGAAGATGGTGTTATTTGCGGATGACACGTCATTGATATTTAAAAGAGAGCGACGGTAACAAAATCTTGACGTCGTCTATAAATCTATTCTTCAAATCCAAAATTGGTTTACGACTTGGTATTAAATGAAAACAAAACCAAATGTATTAGATTTACTTTACCAAATGTTAAAAGTAGCAAATGTGTCATCGTATTGAATGGAGAAAAATTAGAGTTTATTGAACAGAAAGTTTTCTTGGGAATCACCGTAGATGAGAAATTACAATGGGGACCTCATATAACATCCCTAGCGGGGCGGCTAAGCTCTGCTGTTTGTGCTATTAGAAAGATAAGACAGTTAACAGACTTAGAAACCGCACATTTGGTCTATTTTAGCTACTTTCGCAGCATTATGTCATACGGTATTTTGTTGTGGGTCGGGATGCTGACATTGAATCCATATTTATTTTACAAAAGAGAGCTGTCAGAGCCCTTTATAATCTGCGTCGCCGCGATTCTCTAAAGGAACTTTTTAAAAAGATTAATATTATGACAGTCCCTGCCAATTCATAATGAAAATATTATGTATGTACGGAAAAATCGCCATCTTTTTAGTAAAATTAGTGATAGACATCATTTTAATACTAGATATAAAGATAAATTATATCCACCATTTTTTAGATTAGCTAAAGTACACACATCTTTGATGGGGTACTGTGTTAAATGTTACAATAAAATACCTTGCGAAATATTAGAACTAAATGAAAAGACGATTTAAAGCGTATATCAAAAGCACACTTCGTAAACAAGCTTATTACAAATTAGAAGATTACATTCAGGAAAAGAATGCTATGCTGGTCCTGCTCCATAGGACAATCAATGTTGTGGACAAAATCAAACTGGTTGCTTTATGTATTAACTTTTTAGATGTTCTGTTTCTTTTTGCGTTGGTTTTTTTCTGCTAACTCACACACTGTTAATTAATGATTACAATATTTGGAAATATGAGTATTATGTACCTACTTATTTAGAAAATTAATAAGTCTACCCCTGCATACCCTAGGTGCATGGTCCTCACATATAACTAAATTTTTGTATACCAAATATTGTAAAAGATTAATTTGAAAATCCATTCTTCTCCATAAGAATCTACATTTCAAAATGGACAGTATAGTCACTTTAGAATTTTTATATTATTTGAAATGTGAATGACGCTCAAAAGTGCCGTTTAAGGTGAATGCTCCAGGGTAGCCCGCGAAATTCAAATATTTTTCTTCTGTAGTCCGAAAGAATGATTATTTCTGAAATATTCATTCTTTCGAACTACATGAACTTAGAGGGCTATATTGATGATTAAAATGATTATAATTCTTTAGATAAATACGCGTTACGGTCGCGGATCGCATTTGGTCCACATACAGCTTCACACTGACCGGCAAATTGCAAAAAACATAAAAATATTTGAATTTCGCGGGCTACCCTGGAGCATCCCCCGGCCTAATTGGAATAAACGCTTTGACTTTGACTTTGCTCGGAATAAAAAACGTAAGTGCCAAAATAAATTTTCGGATTTGATAACATAAAAGTATTATTAAATTAAAATCTATTCAGTTGAAAGCTCGATAAGCTTATTTTAACTATTTAAAAGTAATTTACATAGGATCAATCTAAAGCGTTGCGTTTTGTAGCTAAAAAGATATAAATTAGTAGGTACTTAGTATTTTTATTCTATCGAGAAAACGTCTTCGTATCGTGTACCTTCAGTTAAATACTAGATCATATACCAAAATTTCACATTCCTGTTCCAGGAACCTAACAAGATACGTTAAAACGAAAACCGGCCTTATACTGATTGAATCACTTTAAGAGGAAATGCTGGTGGCGAGACTTTATGTGTAAAAGACACTACTGTGTCTCTATATTTTCCTTTTTTGATTAATATTTGCCAAATTTGTACACTAGGGCTCTGTTGATAGCGATTTATCTGACAATTTTGAACATTTTGTAAGAGTTCTAGTGCTTATACGGTAAATAAATCACCAAAAAGACAAGCATTTCCTCTTAACGGCAAATACCGCAATCACAATCATAATCAACGGCAATTATGGGAATAATGACGCTAGCGTGTTTTTTTTAAACTAGTCTAAATCCTAAGCATATAAAACCTGGAAAATATGGTTACGATTTCAGAATTTCTTACGTCACAATGACTAGATGACTAGAAATGAAGTGCCCCCGCGAACGGGATAACGTGCTAGAGTAATATTGTAGATGGGTGTAAGTACCCGGGGTGTGTCGTACGACTCCAGCAAATTAGTTCGGGGCGGGGGAGCCGCGCTCACCGCCGCGCCTCCCCGCTCGCCCCAGGGTTTATCAGATTCAGGGGGTAAAAAATGACTTCTCAATGGGAGGCAGAGGGCGGCGCGGCGGCGAGGGGCGGGCGTGGGCGGCGCCGCCACGTGGCCCGGCGCGGCGTCGCGACGCCCGCTGCAGCCGCTCCCTGCACGTCGCCGCGTCGCCAGGGAACCAAGCACAGGTGTCCGTCGAGCTGTGTTGTTTACGTGACTCGTGCGGGATGCTAAGCCGTGAAGGTGGCGCTGGATGTTTACAGTGTGTTTATGGGACGCAGTGACGGGTCGATGGAGGCGTACGGCGAGGTGGTGGCGGGCTGCGAGGCGCGGCGCGAGGGCCCCATGGACGCGACGCTGGAGCCCATGCACGCGCTGGACCCGCCGCCGCCGGACGTGTTGCTGGCGCTGCTCGCCAGGAACAAAGCCCTCGAAGGTAGACACGCTGGTTGAATCTGGCTCGATGAAGGCTAGTTTTGCTATTTGCCGATTGACACGACTTTGAAATTCCTGCAACTCAAATTGTGGTATGTAGTAACGCAGATACACTTTAAGCTCCGAAGATGACTCATCTTCACAGCTTTGCTTGCCACCTGTCACTGATGAGTTGCGGTATGAATGTGTGCTAAGTGATCAGCAAGTAACGAAACAGCTGTACGATTCTGTAAACATTTCACCGAGTAAGCTTCGGAAAAGTAAACACGAAGCGAGCTGTCATTTCATCCAAAAAAGATGGATTGACAGTTCTCTTCATGCTCACTCCCTCTAAATTGACACGGTATGATATTGACCGAACCATGACCAAAGAGACTGGCAGTACCTGGAACGGCATAGATGTCAACTGTTATAAGAATTTGTGAATGGTGTAGGTATTCTATTTCTTCTTTAGTTGGCTTTTTAGCAGTTACTAAGCACTGCACAAAGATGCATAAATAAAGACGCATCATAAATGCGTCTTTATTTATATCTTACGTTCGTTAATCGTTGCTCTACGCGCATAAAGTAATTAAGCGCTGCAATATTGTTTGCTTACATAATCGTATTTGATTTGATCCCTCATCTGGGTATCTACCAATAAAATTCAATAATTATCATGTTTTAAACAAAGTTTAAAACAGTACTAGTAATTAACATGATATTATTACGGTTTATTAATATTAGTGTTTTATTTTTGATTAATTAGAGGAGCTCGTGGCTAAAGAATAACAGCCGCAGGGGTCAATCTTCAAGGTTAAGCAACGCTTGTCAAGATTAGTCTGTGGATGGGTGACCATCTTAACATGCCGAGTTCCTCCGTATCTTGGAAAGCACGTTAAGCCTTTGGTCCCGGCTGTCAGTTGTAGTTCTTTGACTCCAGTCTTGCCAAGGAGTACCGTGTTACCCAATTAATAGGTTGTGGAGGTCTGGTAGGCAGCCGCTCCACGTAAAATACTAGTATTCAGCTGAATCCGGTTTGACTGGAAGCCGACCTCATTACAGTTGGGAGAAAGGTTAGGCAGATGATGTTTTAAATAAAGTTTAATGTGTTGATTTCATGACATAAAAGTGACATACCTAATTATATTTCATAATGCAGGACATTGATACATAAAAAACCAGAAGGATAATACTTCGATAATATCATAAATAACTCATCGTCATTTTACACACCGATTTACTTGGGGTTTGTTACAACATATAATATTCGATGAATTAAAAAAAAACGTTAAATTTGAAAAATGACATATGTGTGTACTTTAACTAACTACATCTAAACATACCCGGAATGCAGTAGATAAAAATTATTGTAGGTATAATTATGTGTGATGATGATGAATGAGTCAGCCTTAGACGCTGCCTTGCATAGAAGAAAATAAACTAAGTATAGTTTTAGATATTGTTGAAAAGAGCACAGAACATAAATACTTTTTGGCGATATGCTTAGTTCAAGCCTACAATAATGGGCCCATAGGCACGTGCTAGGGTTTTAGTGAAGGACGCGCCACGCGCGGGGGCGGCCTTGTTTCTACGGGTTTTTACCCACGCGCGCCACGCCATACGGCTTCGAGTAATCAAGTTAAGTGCTCCACACAGGAGTGGCAATGGGCTTTTTTGATTTTAACACCAGACAAGAGCTTACACTGGTACTATTATGCCGATAACGCACTTATTTATTTGTTAATTGACGAGTACTGTTGAACTTTTTTCGGACAGCTAACAATGTTTTATTTAAGCATGTATAATGGGGGCAGTTTTCAGATATGGTTCATCCGGCTGTCATTTGTAGATCTTTGGCAGTCGTTACGGAATTCAGAAGTCAGTAAATCTGACACCAGTCTTGCCAAGAACTGCCGTATTACCCTGTTAATAGGTTGTGGAGGTCTGGTAGGTAGCCGCTTCATGTAAAATATTGGTATTCAGCTGAATCCGATTTCACTGGGAGCCGACCCCAATATAGTTGGGAAAAGGCTGGGCAGGTGATGAACAGGGGTAGTTTTCAGCTATGTTTCAAGAAAGTCTGTTCAGTCATTTTAAAGACGCATGCACGATTGCCATTGTTGTTATAGCGATTGTGTGACATCATCATCGCTATACCAAGTTTCTTTAGAAATACCAAGAAATCAAACAAGTGATTAATTATTTTTTAACCGACTTCTTCAAAAAGGAGGAGGTTCTATGTTCGGCTGTATGTACATATATTTTTTTTATATATGTTCACCGATTTCTCCGCCAATTCTGAACCGATTTTAAAAATTATTTTTTTATTCGAAAGCCCGTACTCCTGGGGTGGTCCCATTGTCACCAAGTCAGAATGTGATGATGGGACCCCATGAAAATCAAGAAAAACCTTCAAATTTCATAAGCACACACAATGTTTTTCATAAGCTTTCTAACGCAATTCAGATATTTGTGCCTGGTAATCATCATTTCATGTTGATGAGCTGCTGATGGAAGGTATAAGTCAGGATCTGATGATGGGATCCCATAAAAAATGTTTGTTCAGCTATATTTTCGCCAATTGTTAACCGATTTGGATGATTCTTTTTTTGTTTGGAAGAGTATTTTCTCGGACTGGTCCCATTTAAATTTGGTGAAGATCTGATGAAGAACTTCGGAGTTAGGCAACGGAACTCTTCAATAAATGATAGCAAATGGATCGGGATTTCTGAAATCGCATGTCTGTTGATTGTTTACACCAGTCCATAACATAACATCACGCCGGCGCGCTGTGTTTGTGGTTTCACTTTTTAGTGGTAAGTGCGTAGGTACCACTACTTCCTTAGGAAAGGAAAGTTAAGTTAAATGGGCAAGTCGTGTTGGACTCGCTTGCTTAAAACTAATCTTATAGGTTTTCCTGTAATCTATGGGTAAATAAATATTAACTGCACTTTTTCAAATAATTTTAATTCAATCGTTTCGGAGATAAGAGAGGAGGGAGGGGGAGAATGGTCATTTTTCGTCTAATTTCATGAATAACTTCAAAATTATTAATTTTTGAGAATTTTAATCCCTCACAAGAAGCCCTTTTGGAACCCTTATACGATCACTCGGGTGTCTGTCTGTCTGTTTGTCCGTCTGTCACGGCCAGTTTTGTCCGGATCTATTGGACCGATTCTGTTGTTTGGTACACATATGGACTTCTGTAACCCAAACACGAACGTGTTACGTAAAACGAGACAAAGCAAAAATAAAATCTCGCCATTCATCAGGAAAGACGTACTTTGTTTTTATTGTAATTCTCGTAGAAAGAAATGGGAATGGGCGGGAAGCAATAACAAGTTATTGTTACAACTGCACTGTGGGGCTTAGAACTGTAAGGTGCTGCTCACACGTTATGAGTATCATCTGGTACCTAGGGTATGCTCGCCATGAGGGTATGACGCGACCAGCTCCCTTCCTAGATGAAGTTATTATAAGAATGCAGTAGGTAGACCTGCTGAATTAAATAAATTCATTTTAAGATATGAGAATTATTGTTTAACTAGTTGACCCGCACAACTTCGTCTGCTCCTGTTCCGCTCCTATTAGTATTGGCGTAATGATAATAGCCTATAGCCTTCCTCAATAAATGGGCTATCTAAAACTGAATAATTTTTCAAATCAGACCAGTTCTTCCTGAGATAAGCGCGGTCAAGCAAACAAACAAACTCTTCAGCTTTATATATTAGTATAGATATATTCCAAGTATATTACCTATCCTACCTATTACCTACTCAAGTAGTGAAGGTAGGCTTGAGCTAAGTTCCATAATAATATTATAAACTAGTTGACCCGCGCAACTTCGTCTGCGTCACAATTTTCATTACTGCTCCGCTCCTATTGGTTTTAGCGTGATGTTATATAGCCTTCCTCGATAAATTGGCTATCTAACACTGAAATAATTTTTCAAATCGGACCAGTACTTCCTGAGATTAACAAGTAAACAAACAAAGTCTTCAGCTTTATATATTAGTATCGATATAGATGAGAGTAGTTCTGTCTAACATTTTCATGCATAAACGGCTGAACCTGTTTTTGATTTTGGTGTAGATTTCAGTCGCTATTCGCTAAGCTAGCCACCTGATAGTTTGGCCTCTAAATGAAAAGTAGTTTTATAGATTTAATGGAACATATAAAGAAGTTAGTTTATTATGGTCAACTCAACTGTCAATTACCTAACTCTAGAAACCACGAAACCACTAATACCATTATCAAGTCAATAAAGACTCAAGTCTTATGTTATTCTAGTGATCATAATTATTGCACCCGGCCCGCCGATGGTGATTGTGTGGGTTACAAAAAAATGCATATAAGTTAAGAACCCCAACTTATTCAGGTAATAAGACCAAAAATTACTATCTCCCCCCCCTTTTAAAGAAAAACTGCATATGCCTCCGTGCTTGGGTCATAAAAGTTCATATTATTATGTGTACCAAATTTTAACAAAATGGGTCCAGAGATACAGAGATAATTGGCTGGGACAGATAGACAGACAGACAAACACCCGCTTGATCCGTTTCTTACGGATATTCGGAACCGCATACCTATTGGTTTTAAGGCTATTAGGATAGCCACAGAGGAGTATACAGAACCACGTAAGACACGATTAGTCTTCTCAGTGGTTTCAACCGAGAAACAATACTTTTCGGTCTAACTAACGCGTTATGTAAATGAATCCAAACCTACCGACAGACAGACACACGACTCCCTCATAATGGGGTCCGTTTTTTATTCGGAGAGTACTAGTGGAGTGCTTGAGGCGTTGAAAACCACGGATTTTGGTTACAGTGAATGAAATTTAAAAATTCAAAATGAAATGTTCAGCAAATAATAAACAAAAGTGCAGGGTGAAAACCCCCAGGTGATCTACAATACGGTGCCGGTGAATAGTACAGATCTTCCCAATAAGTGTTGATTTTAGGGTTCCGTAGTCAACAAGGAACCCTTATTCGTCCGTTTGCTATGTCTGTCTGTCCGCTTTTTAAAAGCTCAGAGATGCTGAGCACTAGAAAGTTGGAATTTGGCATGGGTATACAGATACATGGGTTCATATTAATCACACCGACAAAGTGGTAAAATAAAATCTTGGCAAAAAAAATCGTCTATACTACACCATGGCGTGGATAGGTCGTTTAAAAATATTGAGCGCGTGCGAAACCCGTTTTTCCATCCAAGGATCCGTTTGTTTTAGAGTGCTTATTTTTGTTAGTCATGTGCCAGCTAAATGGTGGTTTTAGAGACGTGTAAAAATTCATGGTAATCTATCTATACTAATATACTCGTATAAAGCTGAAGAGTTTGTTTGTTTACTTGAACGCGCTAATCTCAGGAACTACTGGTCCTATTTGAAAATTCTTTCAGTGTTGGATAGCCCATTTATCGAGGAAGGCTATAGGCTATATATAAAATATAATATATCATCACGCTAAGACCAATAGGAGCGGAGCAGTAATGAAAATTGTGACGCAGACGAAGTTGCGTGAGTCAACTAGTACTAATATATAAAGCTGAAGAGTTTGTTTGATTGTTTACTTGAACGCGCTAGTCTTATGAACTACTGGTCCGATTATAACAATTCTTTCAGTGTTTGAAAGCCCATTTTTCGAGGAAGGCTATAGAAGAATAGGAGCAGAGCAGTAATGAAAATTGTGACGCAGACGAAGTTGCGCCGGTCAACTAGTAGCATATACAGAGTTATTTGTAAATCACCAGCAACCTGCCAGTGAAAGTACACGATTATAAGCAACTTTTACTTTGAGAAAACCCCGAAATCTCGAGAAAAATATCAGCTGTTTCATACAAAATGCAATATTGCCAATGAAAATGTATAATTATAACGAATTTAAAAGGAAAACTATCACAGCTAAGTAGGCTTTACAAGTGAACGAGTAAAAGTCGAACAACCTATAAAATGTTACAACTGTGACGTGCAACTATGAACTACGGAACCATACACTGCACTTGGCCGACTTCGAACCATACACTGGACTTGAACCGTTTTGATCGAAATAATAGGAGATGTATTGAAAATTAATGTACAATAAGCGATGTATGAATGATTGGTATTGTACTTTGTAGTCCTCGTACAATACATAGAAGCCTATGATTACGTAGCGAGGGAGTCCGGCCGGCAGCCGGCCACCGTGCCGGCGGGGATGGCAAGCGGCGTCGGCGGCCGCGGTTATTATGACTTAGCTAATCTCTTACTATTATAAATAAAACTCTGTTATTATAAGTAGTCGGAAAAAATTGTGGTTATCAGCTGGTACCCCTGCGTGAGAACCAAATTATTTGTCATTCCGTGATTTGATCATTGTAAACTCGTTTATGGGCTCAAAATGTGTTAAAAGTCAAAATTTACTAATTATATCGACGTCATTTTAGTTTCGGACAATATTTAGAAACAATGCAGATGTGACTGCAATGATACACACTTTTTACAACGCCGTGTGAATCGTCACCAATTTTTATTCGATGAATCAACAGTTTTATTAAAAAGTGTGAGAAAATATCGTGGTAAACATTTACAAAGTATTTTGACTAAACGAGGAGATGTCTCCTATTATATTATCGCATTAGAACCGGAAGTGGGCACGTGGCGGCGCGTGCGCGGCGAATCGCCTCCTTCCGGTTTCCACTAGTAACCTACACCTAGCTATTGTTCGGTAGGATGTTTCTGGTCAAAAGTAACCTGCACTTAATTTTGATATAATGTCTTATTGCGTTTAATAATTGTTTCTTTGTGTGCATAATGCGTGTGATTTCGAAACCGGGTTTTTCGAATCTTAATAATATTTTTTATTGAGTAAGTATTTTTTTTTAAACAAAATAAAAAGAGAGTCTAATATTTTTTTTTTAAATTGATGACCACGCATAAATTTGTACATATTTAGATGATTCTCTAATATTTGGTATTGCCTAAAGTATATTTCAAAGATACATAAATTTGAAAAAATCCAACGAGTTACAAAAATTATTGAACTGATTTTACATCTGTGATCCATTTCTGATGAAACTTGGCACTGATATATAGTCTTAAAACACTAAAACATGATGGAGACCTGATGTTGATCAGATAATATAATATAATTGAGACGACAGACAATTGAGGGAACTCCTCCATAGCTTATAGCAGCTTCTTCAGTTTTGGGCTTTTTCATTTGAGGTACCTAAATGAGAACTTTATATCTACTCGTAACTGAGATAACATATCAAACGAGGGTTTGATCATCATCATCAGCATCATCTGCCTAGTCTTTTCCCAACTATATTGGGGTCGGTTTCCAATCAAACCGGATTTAGCTGAATACCAGTACTTTACGCGGAGCGGCTGCCTACTAGACCTCCACAACCCATTAACTGGATAACACTGTACTTCATGGAAAGACTGGAGTCAGATTAACTGGCTTCTGATTATCCGTAACGACTGCCAAAGATTTACAAATGAAGGCCGGGCCCAACGGCTTAACGTGCTTTACGAGGCATGGAGGAAACTTGGTATGTTAAGATGGTCACCCATCCACAGACCAATCTTGGCAAGCGTTGCTTAACCTTGAAGATCGACCCGTGCGGCTGTTATTATCTAGACATGAGCTCCTCCGTGAAACGAGGGTCTGATGATGCAAACATAAGACTAGTAATTAATATACTTATTTTTTCACAAAAAAACACACACAACACGAGTATTTACAACCAAATATATGCAAATAAATAAAATTGAAGTGTCTGTTTGGAATATCAAAATAACAGCTTGTCACTAAATGCAAATGAAAGTGTATACAATATATAAAACAAAAACACATTTCTGTCTGTCTGTTTGTTCCGGCTACTCTTCGGGACGGCTGGACCTCTGTTTCCGGGACTTTTACTGGTTCATAGCTGATATTACAAGGAGTATCTTAGGCTACTTTTTTACTACTACTATTTTTAGGGTACCGTGTAAAAATAAAACCATAGTTTTCTCGCCGGGTCTCCAAAACGCTTGGATTGATTTTGACGGGACTTTCACTGGCAAATAGCTGATGAAATAAGTACCTAACTTATTTTAGAAAATATTAAAACCCATGAAAACACTATTGGCAGAAGATTAAACATATTTCTTTTTTATTTTTTTTTTCGATTTTTTTAATACCTGATACCTAAGAACTTCTTTCTTTTTTGTTACGGTTTCTGCTATGCATGGTTAGTTTTTCACGAACTTATAGTCACACACAGGCGTTGATTAAAAAAACTTGTTCACGAAATAGTTCTGTAGGTATGATTTTTTATGAAGAGATAATAGCATCAAACCTAGAACAAGGAAACAGATACTTACTATACATCAAATACGTAATTGGCGTCTGAAATATCAAATAATTCATAACAACAAACTTTATGAGGCGTACTTTGGGGCCCAACCATCATCCGCGCTGCGGGGGTCGACATCTGTCAGGCATCGGGCGTTCGGGAAAAGTTGGGCTGCGACCCCTCGATCTATGCCCACCTTTGCTTACCTGATTTAGATCAGCTATGATTACTTTGCTACGGGTCTACGGGTTGCTACGGGCTATGGCCTATGCTGCTACGCTTGGGATTTGGAATACGATTTTCGTAGCGATGTAATTCTTGGAAGAGGCTCGATTAAATTATTAAATTGGTAGTGTTTGGAGTTGATGCGTCTTTCTGATAGAGAATTTTTATGGCATTGAGACTTGACACATACCTACAAATCAATTTTCGTTAGGTTAAATAGTAAAGAGAAATTAAGAAAAGAAACAGAAACCTCATTTTCGACATCTATTCAAACATTCGAAATCAAACAACGAAAAACATGACAAACATCAAACAATAATTATTTTTGTTGAGACGAAAACCTCAATACATCTCCATCCCACAATGCTTGCGCACAAAAGGGAGAGCAGTGGAAAGTTATAATTTCCGTGGGTGATTTTTATAGAGGGCTGGTTTGATTACTCGGAGGCTGTAGGTACATAAAGGGATTCGGTACAAAGCCCGCAGTGATCAGCATTATCCCTTTGTTAGCGTTTTAATCAATCAGAGAAATGGTACGCCTCTCAGAGCCGAGGGCTTAGTGCGTATTCGATATCGGTTGAGACGATCAAATTATACTTTTTGGGTCGGATAGGTTATTTGTTAGATATCTTTGAGCCTTTGTTTAGTAGTAAAAAATATAATTATGAAAATAAAATAGTGCTAACTTTGAATTAAACTATTTAACGATCGGTTTATTGAAATTGTTGAGAAATGTTGAGATCTCAAAGATGGGGGAAGTATCTGTCGCAGACTATTAATTAGCAACTATCTAGTGAATAAGATCATTATCTTACTGATCGTTATCTTTCTTGTTGATCTGACTCTCTCCTAAGTTTGGCAATTAAAAACCGGTTGGTCTTTTATCTCTATTTATATTTTAGCGAGAGGAAATCAAAGGTATCAAATTAGGACTATGCGGATTTCTTAGGTGGCGCAATATTTTGTTGCTTTTTTACTTTTAAAAACTTAGTCAGACATGGCGATAATGAGTAATATTTAGAAGCATCATTTGAGCTATGAACGATATCTATCTAAACAAATATTTTCCCCGTCTACTATTCATAATAGGTAATGAAAACAAAATGGGCGCAGCATGTGGCCCATCCGCTTACGTAACATACCGGCAAAAGGGGCTTATAGTTCGCGTGGCTAATTATGAGGTAGCCCGCTTTTTGATTCCTATTACCGTAAATTGGAAGAGGACCAATAAAAAATAAATTAGTGCTGACGCATCTTTTTTGGGATAATTTTGATACTTATGTTTTTATTTATGCATATATTAAAATTGTGTAGCCATTAATTTATAGTTTAACAAAATATTTTAAATGGTGCAATCACCATTCATGGTGTAACTTTAAAATCCAATGTGAACTAATCTTCACAAATACCTACCAGGTATATAGCATTTTCAATAGCTAAACTTTTTGATCGCCAATTTAACAAAATTAACCATGTTTGAGTCGGATAGACACATCGTCTCTCCCACGATAAACTTTTATGTGGGCCCGCCTTCGTTGTAAAGCAATTAATAAGGGCTAACAATTTACCTGAATAGGCCTGTAAAGAGAAAATTAAGGAGTCTTCCGACCTCCGCTGCTCATTACGGCACTGTATTAAAAGCATCCGCCCTTCCGCTTGAATATGCATTTTTACGAGCGAGGGCGAAGCCTCGTGCATGTTTGATGCGGACAATCTCGGCGCTCCACGTCCCACCTGCGGCCCTGACTGAATCCTCACGTATTTCACTAGATTTGTTTTAGTAGTTTGGAGTTTCGGGAAATTGTTTCCTGGATTCTGATGAAGCTTGAAATTGGGTCAGGACAGGTATGGTCCATTAGTAGACGGTTATGTTTTATGTTGATAACCCATCTAAGCCATTCTAGAAGCCATGCTCATTCTAATAATACAAAAACTTAATCTCACTAAAATATATAAGTTATTCACATACGATTCCGAGCCGCATACGTAAGTTAAAATTAAATATTTTCTGTAACCTGAACAATGAAAGTTATACACGACTGTCATTGTGTAGGCTTATATGTATTGCAGCAAGGCAGGGGTACAGTGGGGGTGGAGGGCGCGGGGGGGGGGGTGTAGGGAGCGCTGTAATCAAGAAGAGTACCCCGTCCCCTGGCGCAGGCTGCGCACCGTACCACCCTGCCCGCGCCCCGCACACCTCCCGTCCCGCGCCTCTCCAACCACCTCGAGGGCAATGCCTCAAACCTCTATTGACTTACCGTTTGGTAAAGAAATATTTTCCCGTTTTCTTTGTTGATATGAAAAGTCAATACCCCTAGACAGAGGTTTTGTGAAAGAGGGAAAAATGTTGCCCGTGAGGTTTGATGTATATTTTTATGCATCTTGTTACTTTACTTTTATGTAAACCTATAGGATGATGCTGTGTGGTTTTGGTTATCGTTCTTCTAATAAAAATATCACTCTATTTTCCTTATAGAGGCTTACACAAATGGGAAAGACACAAACTACGAATTGGTAGGTTTACCAGGATTATTTTGTTCGAGTACGCTCTTACCACTACACTTTTAGTCATGGATGTGAACATTGAACACATGTGAACGGCGTCAATGAAGCTGTATCCATTTCGAACGACCAGGGCAAAGTTAAGGCTGCCTTTCCACTACAGATATAAGGCAGCTAAGCGGTGACTACGTGACTATATCCACTAAACCTAAGCCAAGCTATGGAATATATGGAATCTATAGATCAAACGCAGCCACGGCATCGTGGCTTTGTTTGAAAAGGTGTGGAAGAGATCCCTAAAGCACACTGCTTCAATGGTTCTATTGTATTCGACGATGCTTAGAGGGGAAAGGAGACTGTTTCGAAAAGCAATAAATAATATTAACAGGCTTTTACATTATCCCATTTATTGTTTTCTAAAAACATTCAGTGTGACCCACGTAAAATAGGTGCATATTATAATTATCTATCTGGTTATTATTTAAACATATTATACTAAAAAATTATTCTCAGCATCTGTTCTGAAAGAAAACGAAAAGTAGCTGTCTACTTGCCCTGAAAAAAATGACTTACATCTTTCTTTTAATATTAATCAAATCATATTTAACATAACATTATTTACACAGCCAGAAAGTGAAATCATCTACCTTCCTATTGATTACAGATTACCCTAAAATTTAGAATGATTCGCGTATTCACTTACACTTGAAATAATCGTTAGGGAACACGAAATGCTTTATAATATCCGACATTTGTGCCAACAATCGGACTGTAATGCGCGGCTTTTGTAGAATAACAAAAGTTAACCTGTCTGCTCGTCCGGCGGACGAATGGAATCATTTTAGGGTTGGAGGGAAGCAATGACAAGCGGGGCCCGCAATGCACTCAATGAAACCAGCGCGTCACTGCACATAGCGAATTAAACTACAGGGGAAACGTGACTTTATTTTCATTGTCAGAAGGATGAATTGGATTTTTTTCCACGCAGCTTTTCGTTTTGTTTGAACAAAACCTGCCATGTGCTTCCCGTGCCGCATGGCGCGCTGACAGCACCGAGCGATCATTATGCTCAAAGACATTGACTTACTGATTTATTTCAATGGACTTTAATGTTCGCCAAGTGCCGTGACAGGACTTTAATTAATAAAGTGCAGTGACATCGAACAATAGCACACCTGTCAATTGTTTTGAATTAGAAGTGACGATTACGTTTTTCATGTATTTCTGTTTTTGCGGGAAATAATAATTGGATCAAGCGATTTACAGATAAGGATAAACTTTCTATTTCTAGCTTGTCTTGTTAAACTCCGTAAGATTTATTTATTTATTTAACACTTTACGCACACAGATGTACAGAGGCGGACTTAATGCCTGAGGCATTTTCTGCCAGTCAACCTTTGGGTGATGCAGAGAATAATACTAGTAGGTGCAAATTGTGAAAAAAAAAACAGAAACGCGATTAATATTTAAATTAATACAAAGATAAATATATAAACTATAAATACAATAAAATACTATAATATATACTCAAATTAATAAACTAATACACAATTATACTTGAACAAGTGATGCAAGCAAACAATGAATTATAACTAGCGCTGTCATAACGATACTACTGCCAACTTCTTACGGATGTGCTCTCGAACCTTGACTTTGAAGGTTAATCGGCTGGTTGCCATCCTGATTTCCTGGGGAAGGGCATTCCACAGAGAAATGGATTGTATGAAAAAGGAATTGTGAATGAAGTCAGTACGGTGAGATGGACAGTGAAGAAGTCGATTATGGGATGAGCGTAGATTTTTATTGTAGTTGGCGCAAATGTATTGGAAATAAGGGGCTAGATAACTAGGAGAATTGGGAGAGTCAAGAAATGAGAACAAGATAGTTAGCGCCCTTTGCTCTCTGCGCTGGCGTATGGGAAACTTTATGGGAAACTTTAGAAACGAACGGTGCGCAGAGACATGGTCATATTTGCGTAGATTGAAAACAAATCGAGTGCAGTAATTTAGAAGACGGTCAAGTTTGTTGAGGAGATCTGCATTCAGGTCATAGTAGTAAGATTGTAATAAATCTTGATTCATCATCATCATATCAGCCGAAAGACGTCCACTGCTGGACATAGGCCTTCCCCATGCGTCCCCACAACGACCGGTCCTACGCATCTCGCATCCATCGGCTACCCGAGACCTTCACGGATGATTTGCCATAATCGCCACGCTTGGCAGGCGGGTTGGCGATCGGTGTTGAGTTTTACAGAGAACGTTGCTGCCCATTCTCTGGTGAGTCCCTTAGTCGCCTCTTACGACAACTGCGGGAAGTGATGGGATGGTGTTATTCTTTTACGGCACCATGCGTCCCCACACCTTACGGCAAAAATCTTGATTAGATTATAATTTTTCGATATATTATGAAAAAAATCGTTTTGTATACAATAAATCCAATCCAAATTCAATAGTTTCCAGTTTATCCGTGACTTATTTAGAAAAAAATGTTTACAATTTCACGCTAATTATATTTTATAGTCTTACGGCGTTTGCTATTTTCCGATGACAGATATAACCTGTATCAAATGTCTCTACTCGCATAGTTCGTTATATGAATTGTAAAACTTGAATTCGGCCATAAAGTCGCAAATCGAGCGATTAAACGGTCTAATAGCTAATACCATTAAGTGATAAATGCAACGAGTCGGGTATGAATAATTCCACTGGATGGATACAATGTACGGCTTTCGCTAAACGGCTCCATATTTTCAAAATCCCCATGGAGCAATAATATTCAATGAGCTGTGTGGAATGGATGTATGGCTTAGTCGTTGGTGCGAGTGCGATGGGGATGTCGAGGGACATTGGATGGTAAATCCTGGAGATTAGCACGACGAGAGTGACATGTGGCCTCCCGGCACTTAGCACCCCCCTCACCCCGCGCGTGCCCGCGCACACCTATGGCTATGATACACTGCGCACTAAATCCGAACCCATAAATATTTATGGCGACCATTACGTGAAGTTAATCGAAGACATAATTTTTATACGCACCATACGTTAATTTAACTTTTTTTAATGTTACTATGTTAATAAGATAAGGTTTCTACTTATACTGATCAGATCATTATAAGTTTCATACTCAATTAAGTAGGAGTAGGGTTGCCAGCTCCCGTCTGCCTGAATCAGTGGCAAAAACACAAATCGTCAAAACCTTTTAATTTATTTACACATAAAAACCTAGGTAACTATGTATTTCCTGTTCGTTTTAAAATGTACCTTCTGTTCCTGCCTTGAAATGTTCTGTTTCTTCAACATAATTTTATTATCTCCAACGCTAATTTCAATTTCTTAAAATTAATTGGCCCAACATTTTACAATGCCATCTTCATACAGTTTATCTTCATCAAAGTGATTTTTAAATCGCTGACCAAATCTTTCAAAGCAGCCTCAGAAAGTTGGTATTCTCAGTTTACTATCTGGGTTTCAGAAATCATACCTACTGAATTATGTTTGCATCAATAAACAAAAATATCTGTCTCTTTGTAAAACTTTGCATAGTTCGTAACTTTATTTATCTGTGTTTAAACGATCTTTGACAGAACTAGGTACCATGTGTGCCTAGGCATCTTAACGTTCCGGGAAAAATATTATTTTCACTGATCAATTCCGGGAGACTCCCGGTGGTGAGGTGGGAACACTAACCTAAGACGGAGTTGTTTAACATTCTTTATGCGAATGATATTGTTGACGTGACTAATCATAAATGCTTTCTGTTTGCTGACAAAAAATGTAAATCAATAATTCATCATGAAACAGATATTAATAAAACAATAAAAAATCTTATAAATTGGCTTAATAATAGATAATAATTTATCTATTAATCTCAATAAATCAGTATATGTGCAATTTAATAAATGTTATAATAACAAATTTAATGTTACATTGAATATACCAAATCTTCAACAAGCTAAGTTTTTGGGAACGATCATAGACGAACTTCTAGACTGGAAAGCTCAGATCGATAGTGTATGTAATAAAATCAATAAATTCGTATACGCTCTTACACGGATTAAAAACGTTACAAACATTAAAACAGCTGTAAGTATTGTCATATCGTGCATATATTGAGTCCTCTCTGCGATATGGGCTAATTGTATGGGGAAATAGTACCGACCATAACAGAGCATTTATCGCTCAAAAGAAATGTGTTCTAGCTATTCTTGGCCTTCCACCGGACGTATCTTGTCGAACAATATTTAAAAAACTCGGTCTGCTGCCACTACCTTCACTATATGTATATGAAACATGTATGTTTGTACGGAAATACAAACATCTATTTAGGACTGCAGCAGACTTTAGGCTTGTTTTAGGTGAAATCCCTCGATTAAAAAAAATATAATAAGGGCCTGCTTAGCGATGGCGGTACGTATATTTACCAAATTACCATGTAACCTTAAATTACTAAATAGCAGACTGTTCAAAATTCACTTGTTTAAATGGCTAAATGATAATAATTTTTATAGCATTAAGGAATAGTTTGAACATAAGTTGTGTTAATCAGTTTGCATGCTTTAGTCTTAAGTAAAACATGTATGATCTTTTCTTTGACCCATGTAACACAAAGGTGTATACTATATTTTATGCAAATAAATAAATTGATATAACCAGTCCCCTTTCACCCGCCTCTACCAAAACCTTTAGTGATAGCTCGAAAAGGTTCTCAACTAAATTTTCTTTTTAAAAACTCGTCGTTCTCTATATATTAAAGCAAAAAATAAAGCTCATCTTGCGATGTAGTCCGTCCTTCACATAGAAATACAATAATATTTTTGTGCAGTAAAAAAGAAAAGAATATAACGATACAATACAGTCGTCTTTTTGTAACATACACTTGTTTGTTGTTGTTTAGAATATCCTACAAAAAGATTACACAGATTAAATGCGGGTAATTTGCAAATGGATGTATAACATGCATTGAATTCGTCGTCAATGTAACATTTGTCATTGACGTGTACTTCACAAAGGGGTGGCTACAATAGGTGCTTCAAAGGCTAGTGTCCACTTGTGCAGTGAGATCTGCTGTGATATGGTCTAAGGTCGCTGCGGGTCACTTGGGCCCGATGTGGGTCCGACGGGCCCGCCGCGCGCCGGAGCGGAACGCCTAACGCGATGACGCCATATGTGCGGCGCATTATGGCGCTCCACACCCCTTCAAGATTGATGACAATTCTCTCTTTGCTGCATTCAAACGTAGCAGGGCATGTAAATGTTATGCGATCACTTAGTCTAATAGCTTGCGAAATTCGTTTGAAATGTTAATACAGTAAGTATGGATTATACGAAAATTCCTTTTTTATTTTATTATTTGTAATGGGTTTGCTCTTGACTCTAGTCTATGTCAGAGATGACAGAGACAAAGTCTACGATGGAGCGAGCCTACCCAGAAGGAGTCTGTTTTACGAGGTTTGTTTATGTAGGTTGATAAAATATGCAATATGTTCATTTAATTTTTCTACAGGTTTTGATTTCTAGTTGATATGAAGATATTATCGGCAATACAATTAAAAAACATTGTTGAAACCCTAATAATTATAAATTAATATAACTGTCCTGCTGATCCTGTTAGTAAAAATGAAATCCAATAAAAAATGTACCTAGTAACACAAACAAATACATTTTACGTAAAACACATCTCCGTTCGGTCGACAAAGGCTCGTTAAATTATTCTCACCGACTTAATCACCAAGGTGCAGATCGTTATCAGGTCATTGAACCCCCATTCGGTTTCACTTCACTTCATTAGCTTACTCTCGCTGAGCAAATTCTCTCACTCTCCAATAAAATATTAAAAGTAAGCGAATAAGTTATTTTTGCTGGCTTCGTAAAATAAATGAGAGAGATGGTTATGATCTTTAGCGGGTTAAGCAAAGTGTTACATAATTAAACTAGACATTATCAGTTATGTAATTAATTAGCTGAATAGTTTCTACACACCGCTGCAGGAAACCTGGTCTAGATAATGATCTTGGAGGATATAATAGTATCTGGGACGGGTGTTGTCGATTAATTTATTCACATAATTCAATAAAATTATGTAAATAAGAGATAATTTTAGCCAGATTGTTGTCTACGTTCAAGCTACACTCTAACTTGTTCCGTAAGCAAAAGTAAGAAAAAGGTGGATGGTTATTGTGGCGTGCATTTGAAAATGTTTTAAAAAGTAGTTTCTATCAGGTAAAAGGAGTTTTTTATTTTTTGGCAACTTTTATTAGGAATTCCTGATGCCATTTTTATTCGGCAACTGCCAACAATCTCCCCAAATACGCAAAGTTTATCTAACAAAAAGTCACTACAAAATATTTTCCTTTCTCACAAACGATAAAAACAGTGAGAGCATGTCATTCGTTTTGTAGGGTCGTTTTCACCCTTGTTATACCACCAAAACACTTGGCACAAAAAGTGTAATGGAGTTCAGTAATGACCCCCTCCGACAGGAGCACAAACAACTGGAGCCCGCTGAGACGAGCTGCTGTTGTTTCTACTTGTTTTATGTCAATAGCACTTTGCGATCCGCATTCAATTTGTCGCGCACCTAGCACAGTTTGAGGCCGATTAACATGTGTCTTATAGACGTTATTGTCATCTTTTGAATAGTCTACTATTTATTTTATACATTTTTCATATCAATACCATAAGATGGATACCCATAAGATGTCCCAAAGTGAAATATTTAAAAACAAATACATAACTTAGAGCTTCATGAGACTAGTTGACCCGTGCAACTTCGTCTGCTCCGCTCCTATTGGTCGTAGCGTGATGATAAATGCCTCGATAAATGGGCTATCTAACACTGAAATAATTTTTCAAATCGGTTCAAGCAAACATACAAACTAACAAACTCTTCAGCTTTATGTATTAGTATAGATATTAATAAAACATGTACTCATTGTGTTAATTTTCATTAGAAAGATAAAACAGAACACATAGTCTGCATTGTTACGTTATAGTTTCACTTTCGACAAGAACAGTAATCGCGAGATAAATCTTCCAGCAGAAAATAAAGACAGTGTCTTTGTAGTGTGGGTCACATACGAATCAAATGTAACACTAATGTGAGCCGTGGGGTCGGTCAGACCCCCTCGATTCAATTATCACGCGGGGCTTACATCTATTGTCGGGTGAAAACGATACTTGTGAGAGATTGCTTTATTGTTTTTTCTCGTGATTAAAAAGCATAGCCACGTGCCCCCGTTTTGACAAGAACGATGGCGGCTGCTGAATTATGTGTATGCTTTCGAATAACGTTAGGATAAACTAGGATACTTAACTAAAAAAAAAGAAAATTAAGATTCTTCTTTAATATTTGTGGCTAGCAATAAACAAATAAATAAATAACTTTTACTATTAACTTTTCTGTTATTTCTACGGAATGAAATAAAACGTAACATAATGCAATAACTTGAACATTTTCTCACTCTAACCCTTACTAGGGACGGGACCCAAAAATAGAGAAAAGGGGAGTTCATTATATGTTTACCCGGGCCCATAAATATATTTGGGTTTCTTTTATCTAATAAAATAGTGAACAGGTGCGTGCTTGGCGTGCGTGTTGCGAATGTATCCGAACGCGGCTCGAGAAACTGATTGTTCTCCAAATTCAATTACAACTCCACCGCAAGCCGACTTCTCGGCTTTGATTCCGCACTAAACTACACTAAATCAACGTGGATGCTACGCGTGTGAAAGTTCATTGTTTTTTCCGTAAAACCACGCACATTTTTCTTTTACTAGAGAAACATTTTGGTGAGAATATATTCTCTACACCTTTATTTTTTTGTTTTGTGTGTTTTCATTACATTATTCGGAAAGTAGGCCTGAAGCTGGCCGGTCACAGAAAAAAAAAACAGAATAGGCGGCAAAGCAACAATCCGATCTTCATTTGTTTTTCGAGTTGTAGAGTTTTGTTCATACTTTCGTATAGCAGAGGTTTGTATTAACACGATGAGTTCTTCAGATTCAGATATGGATTTTTTCATTAGCTAATTTGTGTTTTTATTTTTCCTTTCTTTGTATTCCTAATCAAAAGCACATTGTTTACGTCGGGTGAATAACTTATTTAGTCCCTCGAACTATGAGTTACTTTCAAACCTAAGATAATAATGTACTATTTCATGTTTATTGAAAAGCAAGCTTTGATCGTTCGATGGACGTTGAAGTTAGTACGCTTTTACAAAACTACAGGTGCTGCCTGCTTACTTTATGAGTAAGTTGTAGGGCATGCATTTTAAAATTCGCAATAATTTATAGTACAGATACGAGATACGTATACATATTAGCAGGATGCGTGGACTTCAAGAACATCAAAGGTTTCTTCGATATGGAAACAAGTAGATACGTATGAATCTATCTTGTAGTTCACTTAATGAGAAATCGACGGGTCATGGATCCGTAGCAAGGAACAAGGAAAGTGGTAACGCTATTGCGCCATAATTAACTATATTCAGTTACTAAATAGTAATTTTTCTATGAATATTAATTAATAAACGTTATATAAATTGATGGATAGTGTCCTTAACACGGTAACTGTTATGTTTATAACTACTTACTCAAACAACTTTACTAGCAAAATGTATTTAGATTAAGTGACAAAAAACGCTAAAAATGCTCACGTGGATACCTACTATCAACTCTTTGCTTTTCTTTGGATTACTAAATTGTTAGGTTTATCTCACAAAATACTCATGGATTTTTTTGTTCCAAAGGTCTTATAGATAAAAGGAGAGGTACGTATTTATTCCAAATATCGTAGACTCGTTAGTAAAAATTGTAAAGACGAAATTCTTTAAGAATCACTCAATCCACTCCACTCAATGATCATGAATCGTCTAATAACTTGTTTAGTTCTAATAGAATGTTAAATACTTATATGAAACATTGGATCTAGAGTTTTCTTTTAGATTTTGAAAGGATATGCGATTTTATTAACCGACTTCTTCAAAAAGGAGGACGTTCTATGTTCGGCTTTATGTATCTTTTTTTCTGTAGGTATGATCACAGATTTCTCCGCCAATTGTGGACCGATTTAAAAAAATATATTCTTTATTCGAAAACCTATATTCCTGAGGTGGTCCTATTGTCACCAAGTCAGAATCTGATGATGGGATCTCATGAAAATCAAGGACAACCCTCAAATTTTATAGGCATACACAATGTTTTTCATGACCTTACTAACGCGATTCAGATATTTGTGCCTGGTAATCATCATCTCATGTTGCTGAGCTGATGACAGAAGGTATAAGTCAGGATCTGATGATGGGATCCCATGAAAAATGTTTGTTCAGCGATATTTTCGCCAATTTTTAACCTACTTGGATGATTATTTTTTGTTTGGAAGAATATTTTCCCGGACTGGTCACATTTAATTTGGTGAAGATCTTCGGAGGTAGGCAACGGAACTCTTCAATCAATGATAGCAAATCGATCGGGTTTACACCAGTTCATAACATAACATCACGCCGGTACGCTGTGTTTGTCACTTCACTTTTTAGTGGTACCTGTGTACCACTAAAAAGTGATAAAATAAAACGTTTTACAAAAAAATAAAACCGACTTCGGTGAGTCGGTGTTTTTGGTATTTTTTTGGTTTTTTGACACCGACTTCCGAAATTAAATTTATTTTTTACTTTGTAGTGTTTTGTTTTTGGACGTCGGTTTTATTTTTTGAGTTACGTAATTGGGGTGTAATTTTGTCTCTGTGATCAGAAACACTAAGATCAAAATTGGCGGGCCATTCCATAAGAAAACTCATTATTTATTGATGTACTTCTATATTCACCTATTCAAAACGTATTTTTATAGAATAGTACTGCTGAACATTTTTTGTTTCTTAACACAACCCACAAAAGCAAAGCAAGCAAGCATTCATTTACTTTAAAAATGGAAAGATGCAAACCTCGAGAGTGGAAACAAAGCAAAGCGATAGAAGTTTTATTTTTATCCAAGCGCAGTAAAGCGGCTCAATGACTTTTGGCAATTAAGTAATGGACGCGTCTGCTGCGACGATCGATAGAATACGAAGCGATACGAATAAAAACACGAGGGCCTAGTGACAAGTTCTTTCTTTTTACACTTGTTCCTACATATAATGTAGATTAGTGAATGAGTGCAGGTAAAAGACTATTTTGATCGATCGAAACTTGACTGTTTTAATTGGTAGATCATGTCATTAAGTCGTTATTAAGTCGTTAACAGTTTAGGTTATAATTGAAGAGCTCGTGGCTAAATAATAAAAGCCGCACGGGTCGATCTTTAAGGTTAAGCAACGCTTGCCAAGGTTTGTCTGTGGATGGGTGACCATCTTAATATACCAAGTTTCCTCCGTGCATCGGAAAGCACGTTAAGCCGTTGGTCCCGGCTGTCATTTGTAGATCTTTGGCAGTCGTTACGGATTGTCAGAAGCCAGTCTTGCCAAGAAGTACCGTGTTACCCAGTTAATGGGTTGTGGAGGTTTGGTAGGCAGCCGCTCCACGTAAAACACTGGTATTTAGCTGAATCCGTTTTGACTGGAAGCCGACCCCAATATAGTTGGGAAAAGGCTAGGCAGATGAGTTTAGGTTATAATTAAATTACTTATTCGTCTATGTAAAAGGCTAGATTGTAATAAAAATAGGGTTCATTGCATTCTTCTAATGAACACTAGGATAAGTGAAAAAAAAAGTCACGTTTTAATTTTTTGTATGTAGCAATTACTTGACTATTTAATATAATAAACGATACTTGCATAATAGAACTATGTTTGGTATGTAAACTTTTCCTCTCTTCACCTAGCTAAAATACTAGGAAGCAGTGACGGGTGGATATTTTAGGTATATCTTTATGTCAATTACGACGTTTAAAACACTAACTTGATTAACAAAATACGTGTAGTATTTAGACACACATTAGGTACTTGTTGCTGTTCTCAGACCAATGCAGAATGCATTAATTTTCGAAGATGTCTTTTATGAAATGGGAAGAGAGGTGGCCTAGGTAAATGATGATTGGAAAATGAATGAATGTGATGGAGATGATATTGGGAATAGGGACCCCGATAATGATGATGGGATCGATGTTAATATTAGATCTCTCTAATGAGAGATCAAATCTTTTCCAGGCCTGTCTACATTAATTTAAGATTATAAAGTTTCAGGAACCAACAAAAAACCGTTCAATAGTAAATTATGAATTTCGTTGAAATTAAACGATCGTTATTTATAAAGAAAGCTCCCTTCCAAAAAAACGGGAGTTGTTTTGTTTATTTGGCTCATCACGACACTTGAGTAAGTTGTATCAGCACACTGGTAGGGAAGCGAAGGGGGCGCTCTATTTGCCTTTATTATGCCAAGTGCCAATCATACCTGCTTAGCACCGACTCTGACAGACAGCCAGCCTTATGAACCGATCAATAGGTTTCTATTGATGATTTACGAATTATTATTGAAAATAAAGCTAGAGACAAAATGGTCCCATGTTCGCAAAGTATGCCATGCATTATGATATCTGGGCTATTGATTTTGTATGAAAAACTATGCTCTTGAGACACACTTATCGTATGCAACGCAACATACGATCCGATATGTTGCGTACGTGGGACCAGTGTGTCTCTCGCTAAGACTAAACCTTATAATATTCTGACATCTGATTGATATAGGTAGTACGTACATACTTGTAAGGATCGTCTGTCTTAATTACTTTTTGATCATGTTGAATTCTATGAAATGATTAATAGGTATCAAAATTGTTTGTTATGTGAAAAATTACGTTAGGTTACGATTTGGTGTTTATAAAACTTTATAACTTGAGCACTGCTATTGTTACTGGGGTTACTGGTTCTATATTTAGCATAATGAATCAATCTAGGAAATATTTGCAACAACTTGTCTTAATTAGATACGTGCCCGACTGCCCATTGACCAACCGTAGCAATTTCCTTATTAGCCAAACATGCCTTGCCAAAATTCTGCAAAAAATGTTCAAAACAACCGGTACAAAACGATACTATAGCAATCATGCTAAAGTGGCAGAATATATTGATAGTGTAACGAATTTACTTCATGCGCTTGGAAAATTCCTTAATGACATTTTGCAGGTTGTAACGAGGAATTTAATCACTCCATCATTAATATGTTAGATTGATATTATTATAAATGATACAGAGAACAGTTTTTTTGTATTGTTGACTTCTGCATGGTGAGTAAGGATAGTGGTTAGAAGTAAAGAATATTTTAATTTTTATTATTTTGGTTAGCCCATAGCTTCTTACTGCATGGTTTTGCCTGTTCTATTCTCCCTTGTTCTCTTGTACCTTTAGAGGACACTTTTTGAATACGAGCCAGGGGAACGTGCCAATGCCATCATGATTCCGTTGTGAAACAGGGATAGTGGTATGCTTCTTGTCTCCATTTCCTTCTCTCACTGGGACCATGACGGTTTTAAGACGCTAGAGTGGGGGCCCTGGTGCGCACCGCTGTCTTGTTCGAGCTTTACCGCTAACTTGTAAGCTGCCTCTTGTTTCTACCTCGTAGTTGATTGGCTCCACATAGGGTCGCGCTTAGCACATCCACTGTACAGTGGAAATTCCTATTCAGTGGCTAATTCTCAAACATTCAAATTCATGTCGTAATATCATCTCAGCGAAAATCAATGTCAAAAAATGATAAGAAATTAGAGGGTTATATCAAAAATATGTTATTAGCCCATCAGCTCAATTAGAATTGAGCTTGGTAGCCAAGTTAAATAATAGTACGAATTATTAAAGCCACAGGACCAAACAAGAATCTTATATTATACAATTATTGGTTTAAGCAATGTTTTTCTTGTTGAAAAACTGATAGATAGCATGTCAATAGCCAATTGATTTACTTTTCTTTATTTATTTTATCTTAACTTAGCAAACGTTGAAGGTCGAATTCTGTGAAAAAAGAACGTTTTAAATAAACGTTCTTTTTTGTTTTTGTTTTATTTAGTACCTACTTTTTTTATTATTTATTAATGTTACGTAATAGGAATGAGGAAAATAATAAAGGTAGATGTTTGGAGCTGTTTTGAACGCGGATATTAACAAATGCAGTAGCCACATTCAATGTCATAAAAAGGAAAAGTTCCTAACCATGGCCGGTTAATGTAGTATTTTGTTATGTTTGACGACAAATAAGGTACCTAACTACTAAAATTAGTGCTCTGTTATAAAGCTACATACATGTATTTATATTATGTCACTTCATAAGGTAACCAAGTACTTACCTCAGTACAATTATTCAGCGACACAACCATTTATCATCCGATATTTTAATTCAAAAACTTGTTGATAAAAGCAGTGACGTTATGCGAGGCAATTATTGGATTTATTATGTTTGAATAAGCAAATTATATTAATGCTGGTCGAGGACAACAATTCTATTTTATCTTTTATCTAATTTGTTAGTGCAGCATGCAACGGTAATACAAAGGCTTACGAGAACTTGGAAACTTACCTACCTCTAGTAGGTATGATTAAGTAGTTTACATTTTAATTAAATCGGCAAATATTTGAAAATAAAATTGAAGAACTTAATAGAGAGGTCAAGTCGGCTCTATATTAAACTGAAACTGCCCCCGTGGTCGAGTGGTTTAGGCGTTTGACTTGTGACTGCCGTGGGTTCGATTCCCACGGGAAGAGCATAGGTGGGTACTTTGTAAAGTTGTTTTCCAGTTTGGCTAGGACATTGCAAGCTTGAATCACCTCATTGTCTGATAAAAAGATGATTCTGTGCTTTGGAAGGCACGTATAAGCCGGTGGTCCCGGCCGCCAAATGGCGGTCGTCAAATAAACCATGTCAGAGACACTTGAGGCGGTTTAGAAACTCTGACACTAGGGTGTGTGGGTTGTTAGACCTTACTGCCCACACGTTAAGAGAGAGAAGAGTGGGAATATTCACTGGTCATGATAGTGGAAAATGAGGAGCTCGTGGCTAAATAATAACAGCCGCACGGGTCGATCTTCAAGGTTAAGCAACGCTTTGGTCTGTGGATGGGTGACCATCTTAACACACCGCGTTTCCTCCGTGCCTCGGAAAGCACGTTAAGCCGTTGGTCCTGGCTATCATTTGTAGATCTTTGGCAGTCGTTACGGATAATCAGAAGCCTGTTAATCTGACTCCAGTCTTGCCATGAAGTACCGTGTTACCCAGTTAATGGGTTGTGGAGGTCTAGTAGGCAGCCGCTCCTCGTAAAATACTAGTATTTAACTAATCCGGCTTGACTGGAAGCCGACCCCAATATAGTTGGCAAAAGGATAGGCAGATGAATAGTAGTGGAAAATGAGACTATAACAATTAAAAAAGAAATATATAAATACAAGAAAAGAAGTAAGTAAAAGAAAAAGTTACAATTATGATAAACAAAAAAGTACGCGGCTGGATGAAATTTCCTGAACGTACGTATTTGGCTATTTCCTAAGTTAGTGAGTTCTTCAAAATGTCAAAAACCTTTGGTGACATTTAGTCATGTCAGGTTTCATGCATTCATTGGCATAATCTGCATATCAGTGTCGTAAGTTTACCATAGACGTAAGGTAATAATAATAAATTCATGATCAAATGAGCAAGCACTTAATTAGCCTGTTACATAAATATAGTAATGGATCTGGCGTGTTGCGGCATATGGCGCACGGGGCCCTACATTACGTCAAATCACTTACTATTATGATGATGCTACGGTAATTACCGTTTTACTCAGCCATAAAAAAACAATGGGGTTTTGTGGTACACGCACGTACCTACATATATGGTGCGCGTATTAAGGTATTTCAAAATTGGGCATTACCTACTCATCTTTAAAAAAACAAGTTTCAAACTATAATTACAAAAACAGGCATTATTATGAAATTTGAAATAATGAACTTTTGCTGATAAATTGATGCATTTATTAATATTAACTTTAATCGAAAATTAATTACTTGAACCTCGGATTCTACCTTTTCGGGTTTACTAAAGTATGTTTGAAAACGAAACAAGTATTTCTAAATTAGGTCCTTTAAGAAAGAGGTTTTTAATTAAGATTGAGAATATCTTTGATCCATAATTGTAGTGAGAGGTTTTTAATTAAGATTGAGAATAAAACTTTGATTCATGATCTTTGATGGTACATACTGATTGCTGGCAATTATCTTGTAAAAAAAATGTTGATGAAATCAACTTTTTTCTCATTACTGATTTTTTGGATAAATGGCTGTATGTGAACTTTTTGGTGATTTCGGCCAGTTAGCGTTCTTAAAAAGAGGGGTCCAAAGAGGTTTAATTAAATTTGTATTTTTTAACTTATTCCCATTAAGTAATGTTTTTGTCCAGGCAAATTCCGCCGTAAATTAGGCTAACTATGCAATAATTTTAGATCTTATTTTTGCCGTTAACGTGTAGAGTACCAATGGGCAGGGAAGTAGTTAAATGTATCTCTCAAAAAGTACTAAGAACTTATTTCTATGACACAAAATTTCTGTTGATACCTGATTTTGATTCGGTGAAAAGTGTTCGTGCGTGCGGTGTGCGATATTATCTGGAGCGAGGGTGCGCCATCTGGCCAGCAGATGCGCTGACGTCACGCGAAGCCCTGCGCGCGCGCCGCAGGGTGGAGGGCTTCGATAGCACGCGCCGCATCTCCCCGCAACAGCTGACCCGACCTGATTTACTGACTTCCTATAATGTTCCTGTCGGTAGCGGGTTGTAGTAGCCATCATCATTCATCCGGAGTTGATTAACGTTATCTAACTTGCAGGGATAAAATAACTATTTTAATTAAGGCTCTCAGAGATAATTCCTGAAAAGTGTAGATAAAGTTAAGTGACTGTTATCCAATGTAAGTTTCGTCACTTTTCGGGCTCCCACACAGTGACTAGGTACTTGGAAAAACAAATAAAAACAAAACATGTTTTCTCCAAACGAATCAATTTTCAAAGCCTATATAATAATTAGTAGGTAGCTGAGGAGTCATCAACTTTTTCTATTTTACAACAAGTCGAAAACAAAAAAATACTCAAATTCTTACATCGATTGTTCTTAATGAGCAATTAATAAAAACTCAATCGATTTACATAATAGAAGCTGTTTTGTAATGAATCAATGTTTACGAACTTTACTTTGAATGCAGAATTATCGGTTAGCAACCGGGCATTTCACTGCCAAACCGTTTACCTGGATCAAGCCTTGCCTCTGACAATCGATCATTAACCGCTCGATCTTTACCTAATCGATAGTAATTTACACGATTGTGATCGGAACTACTTATAATAAAAGGCTATACCTAATCAATTTATCAGCTGAAGGTCTGAAATGAAAACTCCTCCAGGAAAACTGGTGTAGCCTTTGACAGGACAATAAGACAATAGATGGAATCCGTAGTGGTGCGATTAAAGTTTGCTATAGAATTTAATAACAAATACAGTGGAATGTGATCTATTTTTTTAATGGTCTATCCTACTATACTAGCTTTTGCCCGCGATTTCGTAAGCGCATATCCCGTTTTTTCCAGTTCCCGTAGGAATTTCAGAGTTCACCACACACCGCACATACACACATCAAAATACGTTTGTGATCACTAGCATAAGCTGATATATTTTTAAAAAATTTAACTTTGTCAAAAAAAATATCTTTTTGCGCGTTTTCTATAAAAAGAAAAAACCTGTTAAAATTAAAAAGTGAAAACTATTTTTATTTACAAAAATTCAGTAATTAATCAGATTGTAATTGTAATAGGAATTTGATAGGAAGAAAAAGACTGTTTAAACAAACATAAACAAAAATTTATTAATAAAAGGTTAGGTAGGTTAGGTTATCATGAAGCCACGATACGTGATCGAAGGTGTTCTAGCTCCAATCATAATACCACCCCAAAAGGGCACCGATTTCCCGCCTTGCTGAGCAGTTCTTTGCCTTTCACGGTCTCCTGGTCTTCTCCAAACACGGAAACGTCGGTTATCTGTATGAGTACTGATTCGCGATTCGTCAACGAAGAGACAGTTTTGCCAAAATATGTTTTCTTTTTTATCTTCTTAATTTTGCCGAAGCCTAGCCCACTGCTATTTCCGTCGTTGACAGAGGTAGTCGCCAAGACCTCCGTGCTCGTAATTTAGCCCGTTGCAAGCAATTCCGAATGGTCTGAGTGCTAACTTCAAGCCCAGACGCGGCCCGAACTTCTTCTTTTATTTTCTGGTTTAAGAACTTTATTTCCTCATAAGAATTAACAATAATTCACTTACTGAGAAACAAGATTTACAATTAATGTTTAGGTTACTAGCGTACAGAGAAAAAATAAAAAACATATTTTTTTTGCGGGTAGGCGATACACATATTACAACGAAACATCAACCGAGCAAACACGGATACAAAAGTAAAAGCACGGTAAAAGTTACAACATACTAGATGTGGCACAAAAGGCAGCGTACTGACCAATTGGATATTTTTGTTTTATTTTTATATCATTTCATCAGTTTTGAGTTTTTTCATGCGATGTTTATACTTTACACATAGGTATATATAATTTTTTAATAATATATATATTTTTTATTTATTTTTTTATTTATTCATAATGTATGATTTTAATTGTTTTTTAAATGCAGACATACTTTTCTGTTCTTTTATGTCCATCGGTATTTTATTGTATAAGTTAACACCCTCATATTCAATATTTCTTTTTCCGTAATTATCTGTTCTGGGTGGACGCGTTACTAAGTAGTGGGAGTTTCGCAGTCTAATTTTTTGGATTTGATGTTTTTTGTAAAATTTAGCGTTGTATGAATATTATTTTTCGTATAAGAATACACGTATAGTATATGTATGTTTGGGAAATGTTCATTATTTTGGTATCTTCGTATATCCTTTTAGTTGGGGTTCTAAATTTGTAATTGAAAAGAATTTTGATTAATTTATTTTGTGCTGTCTGTAGTAATCCTATAGTGGTTTTTGCTGCGGTCCCCCAGATTTCAATTAGGTAGTCAATGTGTGGTTTAACTAAGGAATTATAAATAATGTATCGAACTTTCCGAGGAAGACTCTTTCTTAAACTATGAAGAGCTCCTGTAAGTGATGTTAGTTTACTTCTGATTTTATCAATGTGCGGCTTCCAACTCAGGGAGTTATCTAAAATTAAGCCTAGATATTTCTCTTTAGTTTTTCTTTGTATTATTTGATCATTTATTTTAAGTTCTATATTATCTGTTATTTTTTTATTTTTAGGAGCTATTATAACATAGTTCGTTTTTGAAGTATTAATGGTCAGGAGATTAGATTGGAACCAATCATTTAGAATGTTAAGATCCTTTTGGATATGCGGTATTATAGTTTCGATCGACTGGCCGAAGTAAAAAAGGCTTGTATCATCTGCATAAAGTGAGACGTCTCCTTTAAGGCCAATTTGGGATATATTATTAATATAAATTAGAAACAAAAGTGGTCCCAAAATCGAGCCTTGAGGTACACCGAAATTGACGAGATTTGAACCACTTTGGGATTTACCTATTTTGACTATTTGCTTACGATTTTGTAAATATGAATTAAAAATTTGTAGTGCTTTGCCTGTGATACCAATATGTGACAACTTTTGTATTAATAGTTCGGGACTAATTGTGTCGAAAGCTTTTTTGAGGTCGATAAAAATACCTAAAGCTATGTGTTTTTCATCAATTTTCTTTTTGATTTTCGTTATGAGATCAATAGTTGCCGAAAGAGTATTTGAATGGGGTCGAAAACCATATTGTTTGTGATATAAGAAGTTTTTTGATTTAAGAAATGTTTCCAAACGGTTATATAAGATTTTCTCGAAAATTTTCGAGATCACAGGTAGTACTGAAATTGGACGGTAGTTACAAGGATCAGACTTACTTCCTGATTTATAAATTGGGATAACTTTAGCAATTTTTAAGCCATCGGGAAAGATGCCTCGATCTAAACAAAGGTTAATACACTTTGTAAGTTCATCGGATATTAATTTTTTTACACATATTAAAGATTTTGTGCTTACGCCATCAATACCAGAACTAGTATTTGGGTCTAAATTGTCAATTATTTTTAATATTTCCTCCGTGGTTGCTGGTGTTAAGAACTTAAGTTTTGCTTGGTCACTGCTTTCAGATTCTTGGTGATGTTGGTTTCCCTTAAACTTGCTAGGTATAAGGTCAGCTAGGGATGACCCGATGGATGAAAAGTATGAGTTGAGGGATTCACATATTTTCTATTGGTCGGTAATAGTGCCAGTATCAGTCTCGAGTTTTTCAGGTCCAGTCTTGTCTCTTGTTTTATTTTTGGATAGATCGTTTATTAATATCCACATTTTACGAGGTTTCGTCATGTTGTCTTTAAAACATTTATAGTAGTATGTGTTTTTCGTATTTTCTATGGTGTTTGCTACCCTTAATTTTGTTTTTTCGTATTCTTGTTTTAATTTGGTGTCTGTTTTATTGGTTTTATATCTTTGCCATAACATATTCCTATTGTAAATATCATGTATTATTTCTTTTTTTATCCAGTCTTGTCTTGGAGGATTTAATACTTTAATTTTTGTGACTTGGCTCTTTATTAAACATGACTGTAATTTGTCTGATAATATCTCATAGGTCGGTTCTATATCGTCTGTATTAATTATACTGTTTTTAAAACACTGATATAATTTTGGGTAATCCAATGCCGTGTATTCCGCCTTTATAGGAGGGGGAGGTTTATAATGTTTTATCTCCAGAAATATTTGCTTATGATCAGACATCGCAGATTCAATCATAACCATATGAAAGTTATTTTCCTGTAGGTTAGTAGAAATGTGATCTAATATGGTTTTGGTTGAGGTTGTTTCGCGGGTACAATGTAAGCGATTGATTTTATTCAATATTTTGAAGTTACTTTCTTTCAGTGTGTCCTTGTAGTTACGTATTGGTCTGTCTGGGTTAAGCAAGTCTAAGTTAAAGTCCCCAAATACCATAGCTCTCTTCTTACCTTGCAACTGTTGCGAGTAAATCTCAAGGAAATTGGTAATATTCGTTTTATCAGGCTTGTAAATGGCACCGATGCTCAAGGAGAACTTTTTCACGTACACCCAGAGGTAGTGAGTGTTGTCTACACATAGTTCTTCTATAAGACTGTGTTTGAGATTGTCGTGGACGAATATTGAGATACCGCCACCTCTTTTGTTTGGTCTGAAATTATAGTAGTGTGTGTAGCATGGAATTTGGAGCCTCTTTACTTCATCTTCATTTTTGATCCAAGTCTCCGTAAGTACAATAATGTGCGTGGTAGCTTGTAAAGATGCTATTATACATTTTAACTCGTCTAACTTTCCTGGTTTATATATAGCATTGATTGTTGGGTCACGGGCTGCCAGCAATCTAATATAGCGCTTTTGGGCAGCAGTCCAAACAGTTGGGCGACCACTGCGGGGTCAGTCAGCTAAATTACCCATCCCGTGATACCTGTGCAATGTGGTCACGACACATGATTCGGATATAGCAACTCTGCGTGCTATTTCTGTGTATCCTTCTTCCCTCAAAGTTACTATTTTTGCTCGTAAAACTTCTGATAATCCTCTTGGCATTTTCCAATTACTACATTCCGTGAAAAAGTATTTTAAATCCGTTAAAATAGAGTTAATATGAATTTTGAATGAGCGTAAGCTAGGACAGAAAGCCTTTTTACAGGGTAAAACAATTGAACTGTGTTCTAAATTTTTAAATAAAGAATCTAAAAAGAAATTGAAATCATTATATAATCTACCGTAACAAAAAGTTCTTTTGAAACTTTGTTTGACGTGTATATACATACAAATAGTAAATCGTACGGTAATATTCTAATACATATAATATGCCAGTAAACACAACATTAACAATAAAGACGCCAGATTACCGCTTAGTTGCTAACTTGTGACCTACAGTTGCACGATACAGTTTGAAAAACCTTTTTTGAAATTTTCTACTTTGACCCCCAAAAGTGACCCCAATACTCAAAATTTATTTATTTACGTATCGCGCCCGTGTTTGGGTCACAGAAGTCCATATGTCTACCAAATTTCAACAGAATCGGTCCATCAGATTCTGAAAAAAAACTGTCTGTGACTGACTAAATACAGACAGACACCCGAGTGATCCTATAACGGTTCCGTTTTTTGATCGGAACCCTAAAAAATAAAAAAAAAACAACAAACAAAGACATTTGGAACACGGGTAATCCATGGCCTGCATTAGAACAAGTGCCTACTTTTAATTAATCCCAGTACAGGTTCGATTTGAAGGTGTCATCCATGACCCAAAATCTTATAAACGAAAGGTATGCTAAAGTGTCATATTTAATTATTATCTCGAAAAGTGCCGGTTTCACGAAAGTGAAGACGCTTGCAAAAGATAGCTTTTCCTAGCATCTTCGCTCAGAAAATGACACACTCGCCTTTGACCTTTGAAACATTTCGCGGTCAGAGTTTGCGTGATGAGCCGGATGACCGGCAATTCTGTCTTCAATTCACCGAAGTAAAGCTGCTCTTATGCGTGATACAGTTGATAACGATGCGTAGAAAGTACGCCAAGTTATTTAATTTATTTATTTATTGAACCCATTTGTTTTTTTATTAAGGAATGGGCTTGCTCTTGACCACAATCATGCCTGATGGAAAGCGATACATGAGGTCTATGATGGAGCGAGCGTGCCCAGAAGATGCCTGTTCACTCTTGATTTGAAGGCAGACGGGTTATATGTGGACGGGAACACTAACGCTGGCAGAGAGTTCCACACTCTGACTGTGCGCAGAATAAATGTGGAAGAGGAGCGCTGGGTACGACTAGACGGGATATCGACCAAGTACGGATGGTACCCTGCAGTACGTCTGGTATTCCGGTAGTAAAAGGGCGATGGTGGGATCAGGTCGTGGAGTTCCTGCGCACACTCACCAAAGTACAGTCTGTAGAAGACCGACAGCCAGGCAACACTACGGCAATAAGCTAGGTTGTGAAGCTGAGCCACCAACATCTCGTCACCTATAAAGCCTTTTTGCTCTGCGTTTAACCGAGTCCAATGCAGCAAGCTGGTATTTTGCTGAGCCATCCCATAAGTGGCAGCAATACTCCATACAGGATCGGACTTTTGCTTTGTACAGACTCAGAAGCTGTCCAGATGTGAAGTATCGTCTTAGCCTATTTAGGATGCTCAGCTTCTTGGCTGCAGTCTGTGCTTTTGACTCGATGGTTGAGCCGAAGTTGAGATTGGACGTC
Source organism: Lacanobia oleracea (assembly GCA_950371165.1). Lineage (NCBI taxonomy): Eukaryota > Metazoa > Arthropoda > Insecta > Lepidoptera > Noctuidae > Lacanobia > Lacanobia oleracea. The sequence goes on from OX493393.1 coordinate 11,432,229, forward strand.
AACTTCAAGCCCAAAAAAGCTCCAGGCGGTCGGTAACAGGTACAGGCATACCTCGGAGTGTAGGAGATAGCTGATCCAGATAGCTGCCCCATCACCTTTAAATATCTGATTTGATCCCAGGAACAATCTTGATTAGGTTTTTTATAAAGCATTTAATATTATTACTAGATATGCTATTGACTGGTGCATTTATCGTCTCATTCAAAGTTTATATTCTACAAAGACATAAAACATAAAGTCATCTCGATCGTCGCCTATTTTCAGTCAGACACGGTAAATTAGGGTCAGACGATACAAAGGCCGTGATTACTGTATGATTATGTTATCGTTATTCTTACACGTTGTTATCTTAGGGCATGTATCTGAAGCGTTAACCTTAGCTGTAATGGACCGCTCTGGAGGCAGCACGCGACGCTCGCAACAGGCACAAGGGCAGGACGATCACAGTAATTGTGACGAACCCACCGAGGACGTGGTGTCCACTCTAGGTCATGTTTACTATAGCATATTACATGTGTTGCTTTATTATAGACGGTCAAACAAATGACGCTCTAGTATGACCCGATTTTCCATCTCTTACGAAACTGTCTGATATTTTACGTATTTCATTTATCAGAGTCAATCGTAGCTCTGTTGATATGATTAGCCCCTCTTTTAAAATTCAGAATCATTTAGATTTGATCGATAAAAATATTATAATGATCTGAGAATTCTTACAGATCCTTAGATCAATTATTGACTAGACTAAACTAAAGGCAAATGTGTTTTTTTTTTCAATCGTCATACTACGATACGACGAAGACGGATGTATTTAAAATATACCAGGTAAGTACCAACAAGTGTAACAGATTTTTTATGTGCGGAAGCTTCTCATTTACGAAACATGAATGTTAGGGATAATGACGAAAATTAACTTGTATGTATTTTGCAAAAATAATGAAACGGATCAAAGGGCAATGGAGAGGGCAATGCTTGGAGTTTCCTTGTGTGATCGAATCAGGAATGATGATATCCGCAAGAGAACAAAGGTTATCGACATAGCCCGAAACATCCCCAAACTAAAGTCACAGTGGGCAGGGCACATTGCTCGCAGAACAGATAGTGGATGGGGTTGAAAGTTCTGGAGTGGCGACCGCGTACCGGAAGGTCTCCCACAAGGTGGACCGATTACCTGGTGAAGGTCTCGGGTAGCCGATGGGTGCGAGATGCGTAGGACCGGTCGTTGTGGGGACGCTTGGGGGAGGCCTATGTCCAGCAGTGGACGTCTTTCGGCTGATATGATGATGATAATGATGACACCATTCAAATTATTTTCAAATAGTACTCCAAACACAGACCTCTGTTATTCTTACTAGCTGTAATTTTAGCGGCTGATATGTTGCTGATGATGAATGAAACGGATTTTAGTATCTAGTTCATTTTAACCTAAACGATGTTCAAATCATTATTATTTAGCCTTTTATTTCCTGCCAATGTTGATATTTCGGTTTAAAAGATATTTTGTTCTTCATCATCTGCTTAGCCTTTTCCCAACTTTTAACAAACGGTTTGACTGGAAGCCGACTCGGCTTCGGCTCGGCTTTAGCTGAATACCAGTATTTTACCAGACCTCCACAACCCATTAACTGGGTAACACGGTACTTCATGGCAAGACTGGAGTCAGATTCACTGGCTTCTGGCTATCCGTAAAGACTGCCAAAGATCTAAAAATGACAGCCGAGACCAACGGCTTAACATGTTTTCCGAGGCACGGAGGAAACCCGGTATGTTAAGATGGTCACCCATCCACATACCAACCTTGGCAAGCTTTGCTTAACCTTGAAGATCGACCCGTGCGGCTGTTATTATCTAGCCACGAGCTCCTCCCTCCCACCTTAAAAGATATTTTGTTCAGAAGTAGATAGATACGCGAACTGCATTTATGGATTTAATACATAATAATAATAATAATAATAATAATAAAGTTTATTATTCTTCTCTCACATAGAAACAACATGACGGAATAGTAGTTCTAAAAACGCGATAAGGCAGCATTCCGGAAAGAAGAAAAAAAAAACAAAATTAACTGATCTATCCGAAAATGTGCAAATAAAATTGCCGACTTCGCGTTGTGCAGCCACAACTGGTTGAAGTCGAGTGTTCTATAAAAGTTTGTTTACATTTTTTGTCAGTTGGTGCCCGGTACAGATCGCACTAGTTACTAGTTTAGCAAAAAATACTACGTTTTTTTAGACAAACTAGACGATGAGTTACGGTCACGTTTTTGTTAAATTCACTCACAAAAAACGAGGAAGCAACAGATTTGAAACTAATTTGTAGTACTAACTCTTTAATTCATTAGGTACCTAGTTATTGAAACTAATGCAGCGCATCGGATGATCGGCATCGTGAGATGTCCCCGTTTTTTAAATTACTAAAAAGGGAGGTCTGTTCGTCTGTATATAATGTGGCAATGGTCGCGAATTTCTCATAATAATCCTATAAAATACTGTTGGGCTGATTTTTGTTACCACCTAGTGACATTACCATCATCTGCCTAGCCTTTTCCCAACTATATTGTGGTCGGCATCCAATTAAGCCGTATTTAGCTGAACCAGTATTTTATACAGCCGAGGAGCGGCTGCCTACCAGACATAAGAACCCTTACGGTACTTCATGGCAAGACTAGTGTCAGATTTACTGGCTTCTGATAATCCGTAACGACTGCCAAATATCTACAAATGACAGCCGGGACCAACGGCTTAACGTGCTTTCCGAGGCACAGAGGAAACTCGGTATGTTAAAATGGTGACCCATCCACAGACCAACCGTGGCAAGCGTTGCTTATCTATGAAGATCGACCCGTGTGGCTGTTATCTAGCCATGAGCTTCTCTCACTTACCACCCAGTGACATACCGCTTTTATATAGCTCTAGACCGAAGATATGTTTATGATACTTAGTTTTTGCGAGACGTAAAGGAATGCCTTTAAAGTTTGTTGCTTTTGAACACGCCACACGGTAAGATTCCTTCTCGTGGTAGAACTTAATCATTCATTTCAGCAGCAGCTGTCCAATGCCAAACGTTTTTACTTAGAAACTCATTACTATCTAATCTGTATCACTCAGATTATAAGCTCGTAATTAGTCTATTATCCTTTTTAACATGGACAGATTAATTGTAAAAACAGTCCAACATCACTTTTTCAGGAAAAAAAAGCAGGGCTTGTCTCTAACAAGTGGCATAATTTTAATCGTTGGGTAGGATTCCCATTGTTTTAACTGTACCAAGTTACAACTGGCCTCGCCTACTTTACTAGCTATTTATTTTCCATACCGTAGCGTTGCACATTTATGAATCGTCGTAGTCATATTGTGGGAGGCGTTGCATGGGAGCAGAACTAAACGCGAGGCGTCGCAGCAGGCATGCGCTCGAGATTCAATTTCTGCCACCGGAGCTCGAGCCGCGGCGACTTCGCCACGCTCGCATTGTGGGTTAATGAGGTAGCGTTAAAAATAATGCTTTCTTTTTGAATCCGACCTCATTAACCGACGAAACCGCGTAAACAATAACATCGCGTCGTGTTCCTACTTGCAATCCGACGCCCAGTGCTTAACAGAATAGGCACTTATGTTTCAGCGCTGCGAACCTCGAATAAAGTTACAATTTTATATTAGCTAGGCATTTAAGTTCGAACAATTAAGTAGTTCGTGTATTTTGTGGGAACAGAAGAATGTAGCTCTAGCTAGTTAGGTACTTCAGAGAAGAACAAAATATGGTTATTCATTTCTACAGTTCCATTACACAATTGAATTGTAATACAAAATTGTATTTGTACAATCGTGAATTATAATTAATTAATTTATGGTACCAGAAATTACAAACAGATCCTGTCATAATGAATTATTAGGCAAATAATACAAGTGCGTTTATTAAAAATATTTATTTAGCAAACACTGTGCCCCTTCTCTTGGTTACCCAGTTACCCTTGGAGGGTTTGCAGTGGTTGAGCAAACAAGGATCAAAGACTCAGAGTATGCACTTCAATTCAAAGTGAAGAGTCATTAATGCGGACATTTTTATACTCCGCTGTTTGGAAATTGGATGAGAGAACAGTCAGTTACTTACAGCAGCGGTTTTTGTGCACCGTTAGAAAATGGTGGTTCTTGATTCACAGACACACAAAACTTTAGTTCTTTTTTAGGGTTCCGTACCTAAAGGGTAACCAACGGAATCCTATTACTAAGTCTCCGCTGTTCGTCTGTTCTTCCGTCTGTCTGACCCTTCGTGTGCGAGTCTGACTCGCACTTGGCCGGTTTTCTTTTTACTCCTGTCAGTGTTGAATAATAACAGTCGGATCGATTTTCAAGGTAGAGCAGTGCTTGACGAGGTCGGTCCGTGAATGGGTGACGATTAATTAGGTATATTACAGCAACTTATAAACTATGAGGAACAGCGAAACATATTCAAACAAAAGAATCTCGCGGCCGATTTTGATGAAACCATGCTTCATTGGATTTTAATACATTCGGGTAGTCAGAGGATGGCTTGGCAAGGGGTACCTACCCAGTAACTGGGTTGTCGAGGACAGATAGGCAGTCGCTTTATGGAAAATACCAGCATTACTAGCAGTTATTAGAGTAAAAGGTCCAATTGTGTTGTCCAATAATGTTTTAAAGCACAACATAAGGAAGTTTGTTCCAAACCGCTCCACGATTCAGTCCCAAAGCTAGTGGTCGTCACGGAACAACAGACCGGCGCATGTAGCCACGATCTGGTTAACGTTGTTTGTCAAATATATTACATCTCTATTGACACAAGCCGATCATTAATGCAGGCAAGGGCCCACTTATTAATTTTAATAAGTGGGGTTCGTCGCGTTTTGAGGGGCGACGACAGCCGACAGCCGACAGCCGACAGCCCGCTCTAGGTTTATTTGTTAGGTTTGATTTTATGGTCTTTGTTAGTGCTTTTAGCTTGTGGTTTACGATTATAGTGAAATAATTAAGATATTTGACGTTCACGGGTACCTACCTATGTTGTTAAAGGGGAGTTAAAACTCTAATTTTACTTGAATAGGTTTTCTGTTAGACTAGAAGTTCTTGTTAGGTTTCAATTCTATTAAACTATTTTCGTATTCGTTCAAGCATACCAGGATTATTTATTACATTCAGATTAACATAATTTATGTCATTCTGTAGATTATTTTACTGTACCTATGTGCAAAATTATGAAACAGTTAGTAAATATCTAAAGATGCAATTTATAATCCGTAATGAAAAGAAAATATATAGCGCCTGAAAAAAAATTGTGACTTTACCGCTAATCTATGTTTCCTTGCAAAGCAAAATTTCTCAAACGCGACAAACAACAACGAACCTCATAAATAATTAAGCAATAAAATGGATAGTGCCGCTCAAAATAACAATAAGCAATCACTCGCATCTCTAGTTATCATCGTATGAGCCGACGTCACACCAGGGTAGGGTTGCCCCACAGCCCCCAGCTGCTAAAGTACCATAAAAGTATTCGGCGAGCGCGTGCCGCCCGCGGCGCATCTCTAAATTGCATTTTAACCTAATTAGGGAACGATATAATTTTTCGATTCTGCTATAATCAGATCAAGCAGACATTATGAAATTAAAGCGCTTTACAGCAGGCGGGATCGCGGCCTGGCTGTCTCGTGTTCTTTCATAGTAATTCTATTAAGAGCCCATATTTTATTTCAGTTTAAAATGATTTTAAAGTATTCCGTTATACTGGAACTTTAATAGGTAAACTATTACTGAACTTGTAGATTATACTGCATCCACACTTAATCAAGGTGATGATATCTAGATACGCCTCCATGTCGAATAATAGCAATATACCTACCTACTTTTTCATAACATTTTCATTTCGATCAAACTCTGTATTTGACGAAACGTGATAATGACTAACAAGTAACATAACATCGGCAGACAGTCGATATTAGTCAGCTGATCATGGGAACTTGTCAAGGTCCATTGCGGCGCAGTTTCCCACAGAAACTGGACACCGCGGCCCACCGGCACGCGTTCGGATACATCGCGCACAAATAGGGACAAATAGCTATCGTAGTATCTCAACAGATTGCCGAACGTTTAGTGTGTGGTGGACGAACATTCCAACAATAATGATATCACTTAAAATATTTATATCTTTGAAAGTATTTAAGTTTTTACATGGGGTTTATTTCCCATGAGGTATGTCATGTCAATGAAAGAAATAGATCATTTAAGTTTTACTTCACTACAAGTGGTCGGGTTTTACCAAATAGTGTTTTAGAGCGTTATTTGTATCTATTAACTTCTATCTTATACTGCTGCGAAACTTCCAAACCTAAAAAGAGTTTCATATAAGTTTCCCACCATAACGTTTGTGAGCGTCTATTGTTTCACCAACACTTTATAACAAGGGGATCTTTCGAAGAAGCACTAATGCTTCCCTAGTGTTTCCGAGCGAATTGGCTGCTGTCGCATCCGATGTGCAGATTGAAGGGAAAGAAGCTCCAGGAGTGCTCGGTAACCGTCAATTACGATGGGCATCGCACGCGCCGGAGCCCCAGGGACCGGTGGCACACGACCGCCCCACACAATTTATGGAACAAAGTACATACATCACTGCGCCCTGGTTGTGTGTTTAAAATTTATAAAAATATATTTTCGAATGCGTTCCATGTATGAATCATAATTTTGTGTTGGGCCAGCGGTTTATGGCGGAGCGGTTTATGAAAAACGGCAAGATCACTTTAGAAAAAGAAACTGATTGGTCATTCGTCATTCTTAATACATTTTCAACTTCTTTTTCGAATCGTAATAAATTAGGACTGTTTATCAACCATCATATTATTTTGTCATCTCCCAGGAAACCTATGGTATAACGAAGCAACACAATACCATGCCAACACGCACAGATAGGTACTCCTTACTTCACGTGCGTTTTTTTCCCCCACAGATTAATACTGGAGAACTACACAGTTCCTTTTTCTTTTGTATCTGTTAAAGCCACTTGAATTATATAGAGCAGCAGCACATTATGTTACAGTCTTCAGCAACGGGACTTTCAGCGAGACTATTAATAAAACATCGTGTTGACCCACTGGCCGTGGTCCGTAACATCCGCGGCTCACTCGAATCAAGGCTCGCTCACGTTTCGTAATGTATAACCTTGTAACCTGGTCTGCGCACGCGTTTAGGGTGGTTCCAGCGACGCTAAGCCGTGATTTATGTCGTCGTAAAGTTGCACACGGCTGGCCTCGCGTTCACTTGGATAATTTATCGTAGCAACCACGCGGCCACGGTTGACCACGGCCTAGCCGGATTGAGCCGACGATTCATATTGAGTATTTATAGTATCGTTCCACCATAAAATAGCCGAATGACTTGGTAGCTAGCTATGTGTGCGGCTAAGTTGGTAACGTTCCCCATACAAATTTTGATTTGACGGCGAAAAAGCTCGCTATGCGCAGTCTTGTTAGCTTGGGCTAACTGTATTTACGTTCTAATCTTTTGTTTTTTTTTTACTATTGCTAGGCACGCGTTTGACCACTATCTCACCTGATGGTAAGCGAGGATGTGGTCGAAGATGGAGCACGCTTGCCTAGAAATAACCTATTCACTCTTGATTTAAAGATTCCTAGGTTGTAGCTATCAGGAAACACAGACTCCGGCAGGGAATTCCACTCCTTAGCTGTACGCGTTATGAATGTGTTCCCAAAACGTTTTGTGCGTATGGGTGGGATGTCCACCATGTACCGGTGGCGCATCGCCGTTCGTCTTGTGGTCCGATGATGGAACGGGCTTGGCGTAATTAAATTATGCAATTCCGTCGCACATTCCCCAAAATGCAACCGGTAAAAAACCGACAGGCTAGCAACTCGTCGTCATGTTCAAGACTTTGGAGCTTCGACGCGACGAGCCTCTCATTGCCGATGATCCTTTTGGCTCGTTTCTCAATTGACTCAAGGGCATCAAGCTGGTATCTGGCAGATCCATCCCAAAGATGATCGAGAGCAGTATTCCATACACGATCGAACTTGCGCTTGATAGAGTTTGAGCAGCTGTTCCGGCGTGAAGTACCGTCTCACCTTACCTCGAATCCCCAACTTCTTTGCAGCCACTTGAGCTTTTGCCTCTATGTAAGGGCCAAAATAGAGTAGATGTTAATGTAACCCCAAGAAGCTCAAGATGGTCGGTTATCGGCACGGTTTCACCGCGGAAAGATGGAGCTGGGCGGAATTGGCTCCTTTTGGCGGAAAATAGACACGCTTGGGTCAGCAGCATTGAACTTGACCAGATTGGCATCGCCCCATTTAGAGACAGCCTGTAAGGACACGTTCAAGCGCTCAACCATTGCCTCCCGGAGAGACCGGATCTGCGACCCACCAGCTCGTGCGTCGGACACGTATCTCTTAGCAACAGTGCTGTCGTCTGCATACCCAAAGGTACCGGGTTTAAGCAGATCATTAATATGCAGCAAGAACAGTGTTGCTGAATGCACCGACCCCTGAGGAACCCCGGCATTAATATCCAGCAGTCCAGACGAGCAGACATCTATGACCACTCTGATAGACCGATCCCTCAGGAAATCTGCGATCCAATCACACAAACCGGCGGGCAGACCGAAGGAAGGAAGCTTACTAATAAAACTATCGTGCCAGACCCTGTCGAAGGCCTTCGAGATGTCAAGGGAGACCGCCAGTGCCTCCCCGTGCTTCTCTATGGCCTCACTCCAGATGTGAATGGCATGCGCTAGAAAATCCCCAGTTGACCGATTTCGGCGGAACCCGTTTTGTCGGTCACTAAGGATATCATTCGCTTCTAGGTACGCCAGGAGCTTATGATTCAGGACGCGTTCCATAGTCTTACAGAGTATGGACGTTACCGAGATGGGTCTATAATTCGACGGGTCAGCTCGACTACCCTTCTTGGGCACGGGCTGCACGTTAGCTTGCTTCCAAGCCTTCGGCACTTTTCCAGTCTCGAACGAAAGGCGAAATAGGCGTGTCAAGATCGGAGACAGCTCAGGCGCACAAGTCTTCAGAACAATTGCCGGTATCCCGTCGGGACCACAGGCCTTGTTTACGTCTGGGTTACGCAGTACCCTACGGACGTCTGCTTCTGAAAATCTGTGTCTTGCTTTTAAAAATATTTGAATGAGGTTCTTCATAGAGATTTTGCAAATCAACAGTGGATAATATTGTAAGTCCGAATAAGCCACACAATGGTAAAAGTTCAACGGCCATGCAAGCTTGGTATGTAAGTAATTGAACCACAGTACACCTGAGTGATCCTATAAGGGTTCCGTTTTTACGGATGTTCGCAACCCTAAAAATTACCATTTTTGAAATCCTTTCTCAGGCTCTAGACTGTCTGTGTTTGGTACACAGATAGTCTAGAGCCTGAGAAAGGACCACGCGGGCGATGCCGCTGGCAGAAACTAGTAAAATATAAGAACTGAATGAGATGAAAAATCTTGTATAAGACGCAGGCATATTATAAGATGGGGGGAATGTATTGATGATAAAAATGTTTGGCTCAACGCTGGTCCGCTTTGATTAACCTTTATTCAAACGCGAACCTGTGGAGGAGTTAACAAAAAAGTAAGATACGTTCCTAGGTAATGTTGGGTCGTAGATTTCAAAAATACACACAAAAGAGGGGTTAGTGGGGGGAATTACCCTTTTTTTGGTGGGAAGTATATATCCCGTCGTCTGTTCTCTCTTGTAAAAAGTTTGAAAGGTGGGAACTATAGCTCCCAGTGCCCAGTATAACATCAATATTTCAAAACTAGCAAGTTGCCTTGGCTCCACTTGTGAATTGAATTTTAATGTAAAAAATTACATATATCGTGTTTTTTAATAAAGGAGGTTGAGTAGCTCTAGCAAGATATGAATTGGTAGTAGCAAGTATACTTGGTATTGGTGAGTACTTTTCGGCACTCGGGTAATCAATAAAATAAATTATTACAAGTCTTTTATTAATATTCTTTGAAATTATACTTAAATGCCCCACCAACACCAAGTGCAGTTGCGGTCCATATGTAGGTACACCACTTATTACGTATTAGGGACATTTTAAATTCAAAAAACATTTTAGTCTGATCAATGTGATAGAAACATATCACATTGATCAGACTAAAATGTTTTTTATCAACTTTTCGGTTAGTTTTTTAGGTGGAATTTTTCTAAAACAAAATAAAAACATAAATTCAATATAAAAATGTATTCAAACTAGTTTTCTAATCATCTTATCATGCAATAATGAATAATAACTAATAAGTTGCATATACCAAGTTTTTTTTAGACACACGGATTTTATATATAGAATTTCCGAATGTAGTGTGCAGTGACGAACACTGGGATGATATCTTCCCACTTAGAGACACAATTTCAATCAACTCTACCAAGGTAAAAACGAAAGATTCTGGGCATATTTTACGTTTCGCGCAACTGTAATATAGTCTAGTTTACATAGCTAAAACTCAACTCTGCTTACCTTTTTTTACAGCACTACACAAAATACCAAAAAATAACGATCGTTTTAAGCGGCGGCCTTTGACGTGTGTTTACCACGTAATATTTCTCTGAAAAGTGTTGCCATTAAAAAAGGTTCTCTAAAATGTTAAGATTGCGTAGATAAATATTACATTGCATTAGGTTAAGCATATAAAAATAAAACACGATTTACTTCAGTATGAGATGTAGGAAGTATAGCTCCCAGCGTTTTAATAATTATGCAAGAACAAGACTCGTGTATGAACTGACCAATCCAACTAACTTTGCAATAAACTTTGCTACGGACTCGGTGACTTATCACCATGATTAATTTCCGAAGTTTTGCTATAATGCACGCTGGACATGTTTTAGTGAGCAGACAGTCATGTATCTCTTTCAGTGCATTGCATTTTCAGTAAGCCAAGAGAACTTCGTCAATTTGTTTTCTGCTCACTATTGAGTTTCGTCAATACAATACACTTTCTTACATAATATCTAGATTCAATTGATATAACTTTGCGTTGGATTGAACTGGCAGCCTATAATTTCTTGTATTTTTCCTATGAGGCTGGTATTTATCCGCCTATTAAATACCAGATAAATACCAGAATACTATTGGTAAATAGTAACCTACATAATAATAGATTGTCCTGCTCGGAGTATTACTCCGTGCCTAGTTTTAAACGTGGCGTGTTTCAAGGAACATGGAATTGCAAAAAATGTAGACGTGCATGGGAAACAATTACAAAATGACTTTTATCAAGGCCTGACAACAAAAAAAATACTTAAATGTTTCATAAAAATTATAGAAAAGTGATTTGTTTGAAACATTTTAGTCTTTTTTAGCTGTTTGATACTGTTGGTATTTATTTTAGTTCAACCACAGATTTGATGGCGTCAATAATATCAGATTGTAGCATATAGGAAGTGACGCCCGCCACTTCGAAGAATATTACTCGTATGTCAAGGTACTCTTTGGTTTTCGTTCTTAAGTTCCACAGTAATCTTGATCAATTCTCAGAGAATCTTGAATCCACTAGCAAAGAACAAAGGAAGCGGGATCACCAGGACCTAATAACGATAGAAGAGATGTACCAAGGCCGATGGGATCGGCTATGACTGCGAAAGTAGTGCATTTCGATGGACATATACTCGTACTACACCCTAGTTACTAAAGTTCTCTAGCATGACATTCACAATGTTAGAGTTTGTAATGTTTGTGTTGTTTGTTTGTAATGTTTGACTTGTGATTTCCGAATAAGTTTTAGTAGAAAATCTATTAGTTATGTACGGTCTCTTTTGTAACTGATAATTATTTACACAAATAACACATTACGTTATTTATTTCGGCCGAAAAACTGTCAAACATCAATTTCGGGGATGAATTAAGAATTTCTGAGTAAGAATTTATGAGCGATTGTCAAACTTTAGCATCTTTGGGCACTAAATTAGGGTTTGACACGCAGTTCACTCCAAATACAAAATTAGAAAACGGGCCTTAACATTTCTGACTTTTATCAAAACATCCCTTAAAAGAAACTGGCCAAGTGCGAGTCGGACTCGTTTGCAAAGGGTTCCGAACGCATAATATTTTTTAAACATTTCACTTCAAAAAAAAACTTTTTCACTTCCGGAACTAAAGTTATTTAATATTTTGTTGTGTTTTTATTTGGGTTTATGTTGGCTTTTACTTTTTTGTTTCGATACTCCACAATTAAATTTGCATTAGGTACACGTATGTAGGTAAATTTAGTCTACACATTTGTGATATTTGCTGTTATGGAGTTACTTTATGTGCCTTCGCAGTCCAAGTCCAGACCAGCTCATACTTTATTTATGTTTCCCACTTAAAATTTCTAACTTTTTACTGATTTTAATTTAAGAAATTTAATGGTATATCTTCGAAGTTCACCGTCCAACACAAATGCAATATAGCTATAACTAATCCCAGAGCAAAAATAATCATATTTATAGTTAGATAACCCTCTTTTTAAAGGATCGGAAATCATCAAATGACTCCTCTCGCTCTGGGTGAAGCAGGAGAGAGTGTCAGACTCTTACTGACTAATACCCATCCGTGTTCCTCCTAGTGCTCTTTGCGTTCCAAGGCTACGTTGCCCTTCGAACAGATTCCGCAGCCCCAGCAGGCACTTGCCCTAGTGGGCCCCGTCTTAAATAGATAACCCTAAAAAACATGGTTATTGAACATAAAAGTAATTGGTGAGCTCAGGGTATAACCAGGGTGGCCTATTCACGTGTGCGTGCTCCTAGACAGCATACCGGCGAGATATGTCATGTAATTTCAGCAATCCCGGTGCCATTTGCTATAATTTATTACAGAGTTCCGTTGCCTATCTCTGAAATTCTTCATCAGATCTTTCCCAAATTAAAATGGGACCAGTTCGATAAAAATACTCATCTAAAAATTACCAAACCGCTTCAAGTGTGCTCATTTGAAGAATTCCCTGTTTTTCTCTAAGATCTCATCATCAGATCCTAACCTGATGACCATTTGGACTACATGGGAATTCCATTTAAACTCTTAAAGTAAAAAATATTTTCCAAATCAGTCGTAATCGGGGAAAATATATAAAAACAATTCCCTTGAATTGTAAACCTCCTCCTTTGTCCTTGAAGTCGGTTGTGTTGCGTGAAGTTTTAATCTGATCTTGATTTTCCTGGGATCCCATCATCGGATCCTAACTTACAATATCAAAATCAAATCAAAAATATTTATTTGCCAGAAAATACACAACAAATTACAAAAAGATCTTACATCCTAAAAGTCTTCTGCCTGCAAGCAAGTGTGTAAATTATTTATATGTCACCTTTCATCATCAGATCAGTACCATGAGATGATGATTACCAGACACAAATATCTAAATTGTGTTAAAAAGTACCTATATGGAAAACATTGCCCGTGCCTGTAAGATTTGACGGTTGCCCTAGATTTCCCTGAGATTCCATAATCAGATTCTGACTTGGAGGCATTTTTTTTTTTTTTTATTTGTAATGTGTTTGCTCTTGACTCTAGTCTATGTCAGATATGACAGAGACAAAGTCTACGATGGAGCGAGCCTACCCAGAAGGAGCCCGTTCACTCTAACTTTGAAGAGATTAGGTTTGTAAGCTTTTCGGACGGCGAGCTTTGGGTGGCTTGCCGTCTGATCAGAACCAGGCCCGGGTCGAACGGCGCGCTGTGTTCCACGCGCGCCTCAAAGAGCTGTCAGCATAAAGTCGGTTTTAGTCAGTAAGAGTCTGACACTCCCTCCTCAAAAGTCATTTGATGATTTCCCATCCTTAAAAAAAAAAAGGGTTGTAAGCTTTTGGAAACACAGACGCACAATGAGACCACCTCAGAAGTACCTAAAAGCTTTCGAATTAAAAAAGGATTTTGAAAATCGGTCCACAATTGGTTGAGAAATCGGTAAATATATACAATTATAAAAATACATACAGTAGAACATGGAACCTCCTCTTTTTTTTTGAAGTTGGTTAAAAATCGTAGACTTCTTGTAGGTTTTCCTGTAATCTGTAGGTATCTCTACTTTTAAGGGTTCCGTACCAAAATGGTAAAAAAAGGAACCCTTATGGTGTGACTAAGTCTGTCTGTCTGTCACAGCTGAATACCTGAAGAACTACTAATGCTATGAACTTGAAATTTTGAATACTTTCGACGACGTTTGTTCAACTATTTTGCTAATAAGAAAGAAATAAAAATATATACATTTTAGCGGAGGCTTAGTTCCGTTGGATACCCTTTGGGTATGGGACCCTAAAAACGTTTCCAATTATAAATATTCAAATTTCTTTTTAAAGTATTTTTTACATGACATAAACGTAGCTTAAGATGCTACGAAGATGCTACGCGATGCGCCGCCTAATTATAAAAAGAAATCTCTGCCACCTCCACCGTAGCGCGTAGCACGTAGCCGAGCCGCTGAGCTTTTCACCAAAATTTTCATGTTTGCAGTAGGCAGGCACATAAAATAAACATCCGATTTATGAAAGTTTATAGCTACATTCCGATTTACCTTTAATCCTTCATTGATGCAAAAGAATGGTGCATAAAAAGTAAAGCGGTGTAGCGGCGCTCATCTGTAAACACTTGAGCGATGTAAAGTGTTCAATATCGGTGGGAAATGCTGCGAAAATTCTTTTTACAATCGATCGGTGGGTGTAGCCGTGTAGTGTGGATTGGTTGGTGGGCGTGGTAGTTGTTATCGGCGGCCAATGGGAGTGAGTCGGTGATAAGAGGGTTGGGGGTTGCGCGGCGGGGTGGCGGCAGTGTGCCGGACGCAGCGGCCCGGGTCGGCCGCGTCGCCATGCTGGGGGCCATGATGTATCCGGGCGCTGAGGAGGCCGAGCTGGAGGACATGCGCGTGCCGCCGATACAGCTCGAGCACTTGCCCGAAGTATTCCTATGTACGTAATGCTGTGTGCTATGTGTGTCAGTGTTCCGTGTGCTGTGCTGTTTTTTGTGATACGTTTGTAAACGTTGCGCGTGCGCTCGTTTTAGTCGGAATTGTGACGTTTGAGTATATGTTGATATGTGAATACCACAAAAAAAAAACTGTATGTTCTTGCGAATCTAAGAACGTTAGCAAAATTTCGGTTATGATCATACCTGTGAGTGGCCTCAGAACGTATCTACCGTTTTCTGCACCAAAAATAAGAAGTATCTCCATAGTTACATATGTAAAAACTTTTTCACAAGTCATAAGACTTGTTAACTGATATTAAACAACAGTAGCTAGGTATCTAACAAGTATGTATTACTTATTAGAAATATTATGTACTTACTATGTACATAACCTAACGCTGAAACCTACGCCCATGGACTGAAACATCCGTACGAATGTACCTACCTGCGTATAAATAAATGCCCACCACAACAAAGAGACACACAGATACAGACAAAGAGCTTTTTAGTAATGCGACGTTCCTGAAAATCATGCAAAGCAGACCACCTGCGTCTACATCATCTAATCGCTATTGACTGTCATGGAAACAACTTGAGTTAGGCCGACTTACCACTTGCAAGCAACTCGTATGCAAGTTAATTGCATACCTGGGCGCGGTCGAGCGATTGATCACATTTGACCTCGGTAGTCCGCAATACTCGTATAATGCATTAATTTGCAGATAATCGTAAATATTTCCGGGTTTTTCAGTTTTTCAGTAAACGTAGATTGTATAGGTCCCTAAAGTAACGTCATAAGTGTCTATTCCAAGTTTTGCTGCTGGTAAGAAGGACAATATAGATAGGTAACGTTGTACGTAGCTCTTAGATGCAGCCAAAATAACTGGTGATCATAGCCGAAAGCGTTGAGGAGCTCGTGGCTAAATAATAACAGCCGCACGGGTCGATCTTCAAGGTTAAGCAAAGCTTGCCAAGGTTGGTCTGTGGATGGGTGACCATCTTAACATAACGTGTTTCCTCCGTGCCTCGGAAAGCACGTTAAGCCGTTGGTCCCGGCTGTCATTTGTATATCTTTGACAGTCGTTACGGATAGTCAGAAGCCAGTTAATCTGACTCCAGTCTGCCATGAAGTACCGTGTTACCCAGTTACTGGGTTGTGGAGGTCTGGTAGGCAGCCGCTCCACGTAAAACACTGGTATTCAGCTAAATCCGGTTTGACTGAAAGCCGACCCCAATATAGTTGGGAAAAGGCTAGGCAGATGATGATGCACGGGTCGATCTTCAAGGTTAAGCAAAGCTTGCCAAAGTTGGTCTGTGGATGGGTGACCATCTTAACATAACGAGTTTCCTCCGTGCCTCGGAAAGCACGTTAAGCCGTTGGTCCCGGCTGTCATTTGTATATCTTTGGCAGTCGTTACGGATAGTCAGAAGCCAGTTAATCTGACTCCAGTCTTGAAGTACCGTGTTACCCAGTTACTGGGTTGTGGAGGTTTGGTAGGCAGCCGCTCCGCGTAAAATACTGGTATTCAGCTAAATCCGGTTTGACTGGAAGCCGACCCCAATAAAGTTGGGAAAAGGCTAGGCAGATGATGATGGCGAGCTAATTGCAGGTGGAAATTAGGACCTTAGCCCGATTTGTGTCTCTCGTAACATTGGAATCAGTAAGTTGGTGAAAAATCGGTCACAATCGGAGTCATTCACCAACAGCTGTTAAACTACTCCTTCTCCATTCATCTGAAAAAAAAAAAATTGCAAAAAGCGGGATGTTGCTTACAACTTTATTTTTCAACAAGTTGACCCGCGCACCTTCGTCTGCTCGTCTCCTATTGGTCTTAACGTGATGATATATAGCCTATAGCCTTCCTCGATAACTTGGCTATCAGACACTGAAAGAATTTTTCAAATTGGACCAGTAGTTCCTGATATTAGCGCGTTCTAGTAAACAAACAAACAAACTCTTCAGCTTTATATATTAGTATAGATATAGATATACTATATAATATTTTCACATTGCTTTTCTCTATATTTATGGCGGATCGACACATTTTCTGTACAAAGCTTTTATTCTACTGGTATCAGCAAATCACACCATAATTTACATTCTGTTTCTTTACGAGAGGATTTGTTGTTGGCTCGCTGGTGACTACGGTTTCCTATTTTGTTTGTCTTTATTAGCTGTAAGTCCTCCATGTACTAAATAATAAATAAACTGAAAAATCGGCCCATAATCAACTTTAATCTTCGAAATTTAAAAATAATTTCTTGAAGACATTTATATCACATCGAATTTGATAAGAACACAACCTAAGAAAGCTTCGAATAATTAAAAAGAATATTGCCTTTCAGCAAAAGTTTCGAATATAATTTTTTAAATGTTGTGTCAAATGAACGGGAAAAGGATGGAAATGTTTCAAAATTCAAAAACCGAAGTACGTAAGTAGATAGTTACGTTGCTGATATGCCTACTGGGTGTGCAGGCTTACAACACAGCATCGCCCGGAGGACACGGTGGAGGCCTGCTTGGGCGGAGCACCGCCGTGTCCTCGTCGAGGCGAGCGGCGGCGGCGACCTCTCGCGTCCGGCCCTGGTTCAAGCCAATGGTCTGGAGCGAGGAGACATGGGAAGCGATCGCCTCCTTCTGCGAAGCAGTAATGCTAGCAAAGGAGGAAGCCGAACGCGTGAGAGAGACGGAAACCTCACGCCCCAGCCGCCGCAACAGTAGAAGACGCCCCGGGTGTCGGGAGTCGCAGGGCGATTTTAGGCCAATGTACGCGCGGGCCTGCGGACGGCTAGCATTTTCTGATCAGAACCAGGCCCAGGTATGGTAGCATAGAAGATGGGGCCCGCTAGGGTCAGTGCCTGCTGAGTCCTGCGAGTCTTTGCGTTCCAGTCCTCTGGAACGCAAAGGGCACTAGAAGAAACACGGATGGGTTTTAGTCAGTAAGAGTCTGACACTCCCTCCTGCTGTAACCAGAGCGGGAGAAGTCATTTGATGATTTCCCATCCTTAAAAAAAAATGCTAACAACACAGCGATAACATAGTACGTTGGCCTGCTTGTGCCTACCAGTACTGCCTCGTTGGTGTAGTGGGCGCAAGATCTTCTGCCGTGCAATAGAAACATAGGCTCGCTTCTTATTTACACGGGACTTCAACATTACCTAACGTTTTATAAGAACATTATGAATATATAATACATCTCTGCATGTGTAACTATTTTCGGGGAATGCCATCGCTTGTTGCCATTTGTTGTTATTATTTTTCTGAAAATTAGAATTACAGTTGCCTGTGTGTTCGTGTTCGGTAAAAATATCAATACATAAGTAGCTGCTGCACAAAGTAGATACTTACATATCAGATAGTTGCGGTTAATATAATTTTATCGGGAAACTGCGACTCTGTAACGAATTATTTGAAATCATTAAAGCATAAAAAACAAGCGTGGAAAATGTACCAGAACAATATCCATTGTAAATAAAACTCGTGTAAGTAAGTACTCATGTGACATACTGAGTATGAAAAAATTTTAATCAGTGTAGTATTTTAACATTTCAGCGGATCAATGTGGCGGATACACAAATACAACGTGAATTTGTAGCAGTTGATAAACTAATAACGTGAAACTGCAAAGTAAAGGTTAACGTTTAAACAAAAATATTTTCGAATGTGCTAACTTCTTAATACCGTAACCGATTATTTAGTTTCTGTCGGTACCGAAACTTTCAAAATTGACTAGGTATTGAAAAATCAGCCTTAACTTTCATAAAAAGTAAATAAATAAATTGAAAAAGGTAGGTATGCGGAGACCCACGGGCTCAGATACAATGTGAAGAAAAGTGAGTTAGTCTTTAAGGCAGGCACTAAAACTAACCCAATTGTACCACAATTGAAACTTTGCTGAAGTCCCTTAAGGCTAGTCACGACCTTCAAGTGTCTGAGCCACTGGGTTTCCGAAGACCTTAAAGACAACCTGGACACTAAGCTTGAGCGCAGTGCGTTAGCTGTCCGCTGCAATATTTTGGCACACAAATTTGCGAAATGCTCGACTGACGTAAAGGCCACAATGTTTAGAGCGTATTGTCAGTCGTTTTATAAATGCAGTCTGTGGATCAAATATACTCAGAGGAATCAGAGGGCGTACAGCGCTCTGCGAGTCCAATATTATAATGCGTTCAGGGTGCTGATGGGATTGCCGCGCTAGGTACTATAGTACATACGGCGTGTTCGCGGAGGCGAAGATTGATGCTTTCCACGTCATCATGTACCTACAAGCGATGCGCTGCCGCCATACGCCGGGTACACACCAACCCCAACAACATCCTGAGAGCTATAGCAGACAGGTGGGACAACCCCAAACTGGGACATTGGATAGGCATATACGAGACTGTGGTGTAGCTAGGTTAAAATTAGACAGTATGTAATTGTATTTTTTCCAGTAGTTATAAGTATAAGTGTGTTGTCCACTTAACATCACGAATTTAACCCGCAGAAATGCATAGTCCACCCACTAATAAACTTTATGCTTCAGTTCCACATATTGAAACTAAAATTCCAAAGAGTAGGCTATTTGATAGAAACCGTATAATGTGCGACTTGTGCTTGTACAAACTAAACGAGTTTTCTCTTTCTTTTTTTCATATTTACTTGTCTCCATTATTCTGAACAGCCTAGGAATCAAGCCCACAAAATGATTACACTTTGTGTCGATCAAGACGGCCAGGGTTTAGATGTCGGTCACAACCACCAGCTCAAGGACCTTGTTTCGGTCGTTATTAATATTCGGCCACTCTTAAGACGAAAAGATACTTCAGCCGATACTAACCGGAACCGAGTCTTCGGTCGGTTAAATAGTAATAGTTTTTTTGCATTTTTTAATAGTATCAAAAATGCCTAGCACCATTTTGACTTTTTGGTGGTGCACATGTATAGGTATAAAGTGCCGTGTTGTCTAGGTATTTGGAAGCAACAAACTTATGAAAAAGATGAGTAGGTATTTATTGGACATTAATATATTTGGGTAATATGTGAGGATAAGCCCTCTACGCTAAAGTATGTCATGGTAGTATCATAACACGCCGCAGCATTATTTACAAATCTTATCGTTTTATCAGTGACTATTTAAGTGACAGCAGGGTCTATTTTAGTGATAGTTGTATCCGGTTAGACTTGAAGCGGACCCCAACATAGTTCTTTGGGAAAAGCGTAGGAGCACAGTCTAGTTTCACCCTGCAGACTGTTTAAGCATTAGGCATTTTACACTGCCACGTTGCCGAGATATTTGGAATTGAAGTTGTCACACAACTAACTTTGCCTCCAAATATCTCGGCAACTGGCACTTTGGGCGCTATTTGACGTTTTATGCTTGTTACGGTACATTAATATTTATTTTTTTATTTATTTACTAGTCGACCCACGCAACTTCGTCTGCGTCACAATTTTCATTACTGTTCCGCTCCTATTAGTCTTAGCGTGATGATATATAACCTATAGCCTTCCTCGATAAATGGGCTATCGAACACTGAAGAATTTTTCAAATCGGACCAGTAGTTCCTGAGATTAGCGCACAAGTAAACAAACAAACTCTTCAGCTTTTATTTATTTGCTCTCATGCACATAAAACATTTTACAATTTCATTTTACTGTCTCTTTTTACGCATTAACCCTGTTAGAGCATCGCAAACAAACGAACGATGAGTATCAATTTATTTGCTATTTACAAAATTTTAATTAATTTAACATATCATGCACATTGTGTCGGATTTTGGGAAATGTCAAAGTTTCATAAATGTCAAGAAAAAAAATACAATAGCATTGAATTTAAATAACATAATAAAATAAAGTAACTTTTTGAGCAATAAACACAACATCAAAAATACAGCACAAACAAAGAATCATTATTTGTCATGTCACGAAATGTCAAAGTTTCATAAAAATCAAGAAAAAGAAGTCAGGAGAAGTATTTGTATTGAGAATATTAAGTCAAATCCTAGTGTTTTCGATTTCAATGCTCAAAATGACTAGGTCAGTTTCTGTAGCTAAAAGCTCAATCTCCGTAACGTTTTTGATACATATAATTTGATGCAGTTTCTCGTCAGTGCAGTTGAAAAGCTTAAAATGTTTAAATTCATAGAGCTTTCATAACCTTAAAGTTTAAGTAGCAATTACTTGGTAAATAGCCTACAAACATGTAGAGGGTCTTTTTTCTTAGTTTCTCACTAACTTAGGAACATGGGCACTTGGGGCGCCAACGTGTGACTCATGTCCTGAACAGGAGCACCGCACTCACATTGTGTATCCGACGGGTCTATGAAACCCCCTTTCGCCAGGTTGTGTCTGCAGCGGCCTACCCGGGTGCGCAACCAATTTTGTGCTTTCCATATAGGCAACTGCAGATCCATCTGGTAGCAGATTTTCATGGGTTTTCAAATAGTCAGGTAGTAGTGCCTCAAGTTCCCATGCTCTTGTACTTTGGAGGATTTGATCAATGTCACCGACGATGCAATTGACGTGGCCACCTGCTGGGCGCAAAAAATCTAAGGAGTTAACCTTCGACTTGAATAGTAGATTAACTAAGGGAGAATGCGAATGGCGCATAAGTCATATATATACTGTATTTACTGATTAAACCAATCCCATCTATAAGCGTCGATAATATCGTTTAGGCCTAGAAATACGGCTTAGGTTCACCTCTCTACGCCGCGCATTTGCCAAACAGAACTTCGGGGACCTTTACCTAGTTTAAGGCCGTTTTACGTTCGTGAGAAACCGAAATGCGCACATATATTTTATGTTGCAGAAATTGTACCAACCATATTATGTAGGTACAAATAACCGAAAATAAATAACTGATATGTTTGGTTGTTGAATTGTGTGGCGATTCTTAAAAATGATAATACAAAAAATCCTTCTGCACCTATCCTGACGTGATACAAAGCTTAGTTTGTTGTTGACCTAAAATTCTTAGGCCGACTTGCAAAAAACAGCGTTATGGTTTAACTCCAAGTTAGTCGCTAACTTTTGGCCACTAGCTGGCCCTACCTAGTAGTTGTGATTTAATATCATGTTAACAAACAAATGACTTTAAATTAAAAAATAACTATGGTTTGCGCAAGTGGACCTTAAGAGGTCAAATCTCTTCTTAACTGAACTCGCGGAAAAAATCACCCGATATGATGATCATCATGTACCAAACCATTTCCAAAATCGTTTGAGGCCGGTTTCCAGCCTAATCAGACGCAGGTACAAGCGGGATTTCATTATTTTCCCATAAACGACTGCTAATTGCCTCTCTAACCAATGATAGAAAATAATAATAAAATGAATGTGGTTGATCCGTGACAAAGGCATTCATGGCATAAGAAAAAATAGCTAATATAATATATATGTACATACAATACTTATAAATACAAACTGAAAAATTAAATTAAAGTGTGCGTTTGTAATTTCAACAAACATATTTTTACTAGACGCGTACGTTATCGCGGGCATCATGCAGCTAGTAATAAAGAATATAATCAATTATTAATATATTTCAATTCAAAGTAAACAAAAACTTAGGCTGTATTAAATGTCCTTAATCAGTGTTTAACACGTCCGTGTATAGGCTGTATTAAATGTCCTTAATCAGTGTTTAACACGTCCGTGTATGTTGCAGCCAGTATCCCGAAATGCGGCGGCTGTCACGAGATGATCGTGGACCGCTACGTGCTGAAGGTGTCGGACCGCACGTGGCACGCCGGCTGTCTGCGCTGCGTGGAGTGCCGCGCCATGCTCTCCGGCAAGTGCTTCGCGAGGAACAACCAGCTCTACTGCACTGATGACTTCTTCAAGTAAGCCTCTTTTACTGGGTCTATTATGATAGTTTTAGTCTAAAATACTGGTATTCAGCTGCAACCAATTGGACTGGAAACTGACTCCAACATAGTTAGGAAGAAGTTAGACAGATGATTACACTGGTGAGAAGAAGAAAGACAAGTAATATGACAGCATTAATTTGCTTAACTTAAGGCATCAGCATGATTAAATTAGGCCCCAGGGTGCTCCAATGTTGGCCCTTAAAATAATTAATTTTATGTTGCAACTTATTAGTTTAACTTGGCCCAATGGAACAACTAGGTACTATTGCAAATAAAAGGTCAGGCAACCTAGAAGCCATGCGTCCCAATAAAAGAAACAAATAGAGCTTATAGATTGACAAAGTCGGTTCTTTCCAGGGGGGCTACTCTCTAAGCCCGAAGTCCGTAGTTTCGGGCTTTGTTGCTGGCGTATTCTGCTCCGTATTACCTAACCATTAAGAAGAAAACACGACTAGACAGTTACTGTTAAATCGTGCTGTCATTCATTCTTAGTTCGGGTTTGGGACTAATCGTAAGTCTGTAGGTGATACGGAGTAGAATACGCCCGCAACTAAGCCCGAAACTACGGACTTCGCTTAGAGAGTAGCCCCCCAGATGTTGCAAATATTTTGTTGATCTTATGATTGTCATATATGTAAGAGCGTCTGTCACGTTGATAATGTTGTTGTGATTGCGGCTGTTGTCCCAGGCGGTTCGGCACCAAGTGCGCGGGCTGCGGGCAGGGCATCCCCCCCACGCAGGTGGTACGGCGCGCGCAGTCGCACGTCTACCACCTGCGCTGTTTCGCCTGCGCCGCCTGCGCCAGGACGCTCAACACGGGCGACGAGTTCTATCTCATGGAGGATGGGAAGCTTGTCTGTAAACCTGACTATGAAGCTGCCAGAGCGAAAGGTATGTGAACACTGAAACTTGTGTTACCCCGCGAGTATTCTTATCGATGTGTCAGAGAGCAAAGCGTAGCGTATTTGAAATATGGTTCTGAGTAATTTAATAAAAAGTAGTACAACGAAACTGCTACTTCGTCTCTCTTCTATAAATCAATTATTCACTCCTTAGGAAAAGAAAATGGCAAAATCTACATCAAAATCACTTCTAATGTGCAATGTCCAGGCGGCGAGGGTTCCTTAGACGGTGACGCAGCCAGCAAGAGGCCTCGGACCACCATCACGGCTAAGCAGCTGGAGACCTTGAAGAACGCGTACAGCAGTAGTCCGAAGCCGGCGCGGCATGTGAGGGAACAGCTGGCACATGATACCGGACTTGATATGAGGGTGGTGCAAGTTTGGTTCCAGAACAGGTCAGTTGATTTGATTTAATATAGCAATGAATCAATGATAGGTATAGTTTGTTGTGGGGAAGTTTTGAGGGAAGACTGAAAATCTTGAAAATACTTTAATCTTAGGACATGCACGCAGAACGTGGGCTTAAAATTACGACATTTCTTGTAATTAGCAAAAAAGGAGGAATAAAAGATCCGATCTAAATAGTGCTATTGAACCAAAGCTATGCCCACACCGTTATGACAGATAGATGCAGCACGGGTAGGGTGTGCTACTAAAGACATACAATTTTAACACACCATCATTCTAATAACATTAAAATGACTTTGTGGCACTATAAACTGGATTAAATTCGCTATAACTGACATTTATTTCTGAATGACGTTGAAAAATTCGCCATGCAAGCCTAAGTAACGCCTCTTTAACCGTGCCGAATTCCGAAACATTCGATATCTGTAATCAATGTTAGTTGCGCAGGAGAACCTTCCGACTTGTTCGAGTTAACGAAATGATTTTGAAATGCTCAAGTGAGTTAACAAGACGTAAAGAGAGATTAGAGCTTTTATGGCCACGCAGAGCTAAACATTAAAATGTTCGGTAAAATTGATGTGACGTGCAACTGCGTTGGTTATTTACGAGTAGTGCAACGGAATTAAAATCACAATGGTAGCATTGGTGACTCTCTAGTTTTAAGTATTCTTTTGTTTGATTTAATTATAATTATGTAAAATGAACAGGCTTATACTGGTTAAGCTCACTCCATCATCGATTTTGTCACTGTCACCGCTGACCTAGACTAGAGTCAAAAGCAAACTCACCTCAAGTAAAAAAAAAAAACAATTTTTAGCATTTTGAATTATTGCTCTGTCGGAAAGGTCGCAGAAGAATAGATAGTTACTGGTTGAGACCTAAGGTAAAACCTTCGAAGATAGATAATAAACGTCTGTTAATATAAAGTTAATGTTTACCTAATCAGTGTTCTTTGTTAACTTTACTTGTTCCGTGCATTTATAAGATTTCGTGGCCATGAGCCGTTGTTAGCAGCAGGTTACACCCATGCAATTGATCTACATAGCATTTAAGAGAAATCCCGACGCGTGACTCGCTTTGAAGTCAGGCTTGTTACTATATTCTGGTTGACCTACAATTTCGAAAGTTCCAACTGGATTGCTACTATTTACTTTAATAAGGTTACTAGACAAAGGAGTCGACTAATACTTGACTCCAACTGACAATCGACTAGAAACATCCTCGGCTTGTTTCAGTAAGCAGTGATACAATGGTACTGCATAATTGTCTTGTCTAAAAACAGTGAACTATATTTGAATCTCCAAAAACCAAAAGCAAAGAAGATAATGGTTCACTGCAGTGTAGCTCGCTAGTTTTCAGGCAATTTTCAGGATTATAACTAAACAGATGCATTGACCGTAACCGCAGACATTCTCATGCCATTGCGGCCGACTTATCCGCCGATTCTGACGTGTTCCATCATAAAGATTCCCTTACAAAAGCATGTCCTTCGGATATTTGCGTATTGTGTGTCTACGTCTGTTTGTTGGTGTGTTTGGGAGCATAGTCGCGGAACTATGTTGTGTCGCGCGCGACTGGCCACAGTCACGGCAGCGGTCACGCTACGGTCACGCTATGGTCACGCCCTGCACATCGGCCTCGCCTCGTAAACGTGGACGCGATATCACAATGCTCGACTTCTTTACTTTATGTGTTCGATATAAGTACAATCTACAATACGTGCTCATGTTAAACAAGTTGTTAGTTTTTCGCGTTATGTTGGCATGCCTTTTAAAGACTTCGTGTACCTGCTATGTTTATAATTATGCTTTCGCGTACCTAATTTTCAGGGTTTTTCAGTCAGTTTATATTAGAATAGGTTTACGTTGTATGCTCACTCTATTTTTTTTTCAATAAACAACTAACGACTACTAACTTAAACGAGCCTTTAGGGGCTCGTTTAGTTTAAAATTATTGCGTCTACCACCGTACCATCGAGATGCGTTTATTTTCATTATGTTCTAATTGATGGAAACCATTATAATTATGTAAATGATTATTCGTTACTTAAAAAGTTATTTTGTATAATTTTGAGGTAACTCGAGCATACTGGCAAGAAAAATATCTGGAGATGCCATTATTATTATTTTTTTTTGTTGTTTTTATTTAGAAAATGGCTGCTTGTGATTTTTTTTTTAAACTTCGACTAGTTTGCGTTTTTATAAGTGAGGGTCCAATGAGGTTTATGAAAAAGATTAAATCTTCTTCATAATTAACTTAGTAAAATGAGGGCTATCGCGTTTTTATCCGCCGCTAGAGGTGCTAGTGTAGCATGAGGTTATAAATGTCAAATTTCACTGTTGGTTGGTTATTGACGCGAGTTCATTTACATATTTGTTTTGATTTTTATTTTATTCACATGCGCGTAATAACAACTTTAATGCTATGATTAAGAACCTTACTCGACAGTGGCGCCAACTGGTGAGTACAAAAACAATAGCCCTCATTGCGATATTTACCATACAAGTACTTGTACAGGTTTTTAATATTTTTTGGGTCGCAATTATTGTATTTTAATTTACATATTTGCGTAACAATTTGGATTTTTATTTAATGTATTTTTTCTTATCATATTGAATTTTATTGCCAATTAATACTAAGGTACCAAATTCAGGGGCGACTCATTCAGATTGGAGTGAACCATTAACTTATATTAATTAAGAAGAAGGCAATTCGGGACAATGTATCAATAATCCGCATGAGGTATATCGCAGCACGCGCTTTGCTCCCAGCGGACAGGGCGGCGGTACTTTAATTAATCAAGCTCTTTGTTGAAAGCCAGCGCCCGACTCCCCGCCGCTGCGCTAATAACAACACACGCAAAACATGCGACGGCAGTGTTTTGTTTATACATCGGATACACGATTATTTGTTTAAATCGAAAGTAATCGAAGCGTTATAATGAGTTTGCGTTATTAAATCAAAGTTCAGTCATTATTCGAAGTGCTCATCGTTGAAAATAAACAAGGTTGTAGGAAAACCATTGTTCGACGAAAGCTTTTTGCAAAGGCGCGGTCAGCTCAGTTTTGCAGCGGGTCACGGGTGTAATAATTATTGTATTATCATAGTTTGAAACATGATGTGTTAAAAAGTTACTTACAGAAGGTATTACTGATTGCTTTTTCATGAGAGGCCGAGCTTGCATTATTATGAGACTGTATTAATAATAACACCCCTTAACAATTAAGCTGTGTTTCATCATTTAACATCCTACCAAAGTATGAAAGTAACTTTTATTGGTAAACAAATATATATATTGTCTCTGTTTTTTTTTTCATGATTTTCTCTTGATCTATTCGATTTATTTATTCAATTGCCGTTTTTAAAAAGCTATTCAAAAACACTATGGATTTATGTTCAAAATAGTAATAAGTTTGTTATTTTGAGGTTTATTCGTTCGGTATATCGTAAAAAGAACTGGCAATGTAGCGTGCAAAAAATTCTTGGATGCCATTAAATCTTTGGTTTTTTTTTCACAAATGGCTATTTGCGTATTTTTCTTGCAATTTCAGCCAGTTTTCATGTTATTGGAAGAACTATTTAAAAAAGTTGTGTTTCCAACACGAGGTTGTTTGCTAGAAGCTGGAACGAGTGAAGCCATTATTTGAAGTATTACCATTACCATTATAAGAAGTTTGATAAAACTTTTGAAAGCACTTTTCTAATTTTTTCGTGTCGAGAATATAAAATAAAGAAGGCTTAATTTAGAGTTTTACCATTAATAAGATTGTCTGTTGATTTGTTATTGGCAAATAGAATAAAACATATTCACTTTTTCCTGAATAACAGGCCGTGTCGTTGATTAACTTTACGTCAAAGGATCGCATGAAAAAAATAACCTTTGCTTAAGAAACCATATGTCCCCATAACAAATTCTGATGTTATACCCCAACGTGTCTCAGCAGTAGTGTCAAGGGTAATTTTTGTCTTCAAATTATGAAGACCCGAAAGCATTAATCTACTTGATGACAACCACACCTGTTCAAATCGTTGGATTTTTATTACCAAATATGTTTTTTTCCATCAGACGAGCAAAAGAAAAGCGACTAAAGAAAGACGCGGGTCGCACGCGCTGGTCCCAGTACTTCAGATCTATGAAGAGTGGCAGCGGCTCTCCTCGACACGACCGGCTGCTGGACAAGGATGAGCTCAAGATCGACTTGGACTCGTTTAGTCATCACGGTAAGTATTTTTTGCTTTGGACTTTTGTATAATAATATATTTCACTGAAACGCCTTAAAATCAAGTCAGTCGTATTTTATAAACGACACATTTTTTTTTTGTGAAGTTGTATTGTAACCATTATTTTTACAGTTTGTACTATGTTATTACCTGACAAACAGTGAACGTATTGACCCCTTTTTTAGTTATAATAATAATATGTTTCTCGATTTTATACAAGAGCATCTACGTACAAACCTATTTAAAAAAATAATGCTTAATGTATTTACGTTTCTACCCGACTTCTAGTCTAAGCAAACGTATTGTATTTTCAGAGCTAAGCAACGATAGCTACAGCACCGTAGCCCTGGGCGGCGAGGAGGGGTCCCCTGCCGGAGGAGGGGCAGCGGCAGGGGGGGCTCGCTACGCCGCTACGCCGCCGTACCTCCGCACGCACTCTCCTCCGCATCCGCACTACCACTACCCGCCAGATCATCTCGTCTACACCAACATAGGTAAGCTACAATCTATGTTAGTAACAATGGGGATGGCTTCTCTTTTAGCGCATAAAGGGACTCACTACGCGGACTACGCCCCAAGGCTAAATGCCCGTTGTAGTTGCTACGCTACGCTCAACGCTTGTAGCAACTTCTACGCGCCCTACAAACTGTGTTGTGAGTTATTCTGGTCCGTAAACGTTTACGATGAGAAGAGAACAACGGCGAAAAGAAATCGCCACATAGTGCTAATTCTTCTTGTAGTGTCCTCAGTAGTAACTTTGCTGCCATAGGTGTTCAGAATTGAAACTGAAAAGTTCCGTGTTTATCAGGTCAAGCGATGAGTGGAGCTGGCATAGGCGGGGCAGGCGGCGCGGGTGGTGCGTCAGACCTCAGCAGCTCGTCGTCCCCGGCGGCGGGCGGGTACCCTGACTTCCCGCCGTCGCCGGACTCGTGGCTGGGCGAGGCGCACCACTACTCGCCGCGCGCCTTCCCCTAGCGGCGGCCGCCGCCGGCGCACGCGCAGCCCACCACGCCCGCGCCCCCGCCGCCGCCCCCCGTCCCCCGCGCTTACCCACACATGCTCGCGCAACCACTCGAGCTGGTGGTCAAGCGCGAGCTGTGACTGCACCACACTGAACCTTTCCACGCACAAGACGTTTATAAAAGTTAGTGAGTTTGATGTGCCGCAACTCTAGCACAGATCACCACAGTTGTTTGAACCCTCATTGCCAGTTAACTTAAGTCACTGCTAATGCAACGCTTTAGCAGTGTACACTGAAATGCACTGACATTGGATGACTTTGTTGTGGTGGCGGTGGCTGCACGTTGATGTGAGTGTAATCGGCGTTTTTTGATGTTCCATAAGACTTGCAATTTTGTATATAAGACAATTATTAACCTATATGGATACTGCATACAATAAACCCTCGAATTTATTTGTCACTCGTCTTGAAGTTACTCCCGTACTTACCTACTATACATATAACAATTGAGGTAAGATTCCTACATTGATGTTTTGTTAAGTGTATCTTTGTGATTGTGCCGTTCGTTTAGAATTGTAAAATAATAATATGTGTACATAAAGTACGAGCACAAGATTACAACTAATCGCCTTATAGTAGCAAGGTACATTGTTGTAAATAGAATATGATCATTGAGTCATTAATGAATGTTAAGATGTAAGAGTACCAATTATATTATATGTACATTATTATAATAATGATACAAAAGAAAATATGATTTACGTAGACGTAACGCAATATTTATTTAACATTTGACAGAAATTATCACAATATTGTACATAGAATTAATGTAATATAAGTAATAATAGCTGATATAGGCAAGTCCATAGTGATTATAATACTTTGTGCAAAAAATCTAGTCGACAGATGAATGGTATCTATATAAATAATTGTACATGTAATTACAATAAAGTTTTATTTACAACTTATGAACTATCTTATATACATGTATATTTGGTAAATGACCATAGGTATATGGTCATTAACCAAATATTTATAGCTCCGTGGTGGCCACTCCCCAGTACTGTTGCATGCGACCCTCGAGGTCTAAAGAGTCCTGTGTTGATTTTTCTTGTATCACAGCAAAATCATATTCCAGATGGTAAGGCATCAGCCTTTGTAGTGATCCGAAATATGCAGCATTTGGACCACCGTTTGGTAACCTTCCGGAACCGAATCGAAAATCTGGCTTCAGTGCCGTACCAAAGGATCTTGCGCTACCAAAATGCTTTGACAAGAACGGCACACCTTTTGATTGTTTTCCAGTTAAATGTAACTGCGGACTACTGCCCGACAAACCTTTTAAGTTTCTGAGACTACTGACGTTCGACTTGATCCCTTTCGACAGGTTATCTAATTCTTTGTCGAATAACATCTGAGTGTTCTGCTCGAGCATGTACTCCCAACATTTGAACTGTTCCTCAGGGTTGGAGACGTCGTCTTGTCTGTGGTCTTCCTCCTTATCTTCTTCGACTCGCACACGTATGGCGCGAGCGACGCCTCCGCGACAACTTCTGCGTTCTGACGCTTTGGCTTGTGATCGTACGCTGGCATAATGTTGGTGACTGACAGCTTCACTGGGGGGACGGTCGCTCTGACCGCTCGGCGATGATCGGTCACTGCTCGGCTTCGGCGGCGTCACCGAGTGACAGCATGGTTCCAAACGGGAGCAGCAACAATCCGATCGACATACTGACTTATTACTGTTTATAGTCTGCCGTAGCTCTCGCATTAGTAAGTCGACATCTGAGCGAGTCGCGTCAAAGCGAATAATTAAAACAGATATGCAGTCCTCTGCGCCATAGCTTTGGGCCAGATCCTGCAATCTTTTTGCCGCGAGCACAGGATTACGTTCGGCTCGGACTTCAGACACGGCAGTATCCATGCTGACGGCATTCCAAAATTTACCATTCCCTAATATTAAAAACTCATCGTCTTCTTTAATAACAGTTTGTATAACGTCAGGATCTGGTACTGTATTAGGGTATCTCGTAGAGTATCCTAGTCGTTTATTATTTTCTATACCTAAACTAAGAGGTCCATTCCGTCTGCTAAGAACTGCTTTCGTATCACCTACATTGGCAAGTCTCAGGCTATATTTCCGGGCTGTGTGACCAAATCCGTTTTCTTGTGCAGTTATAGGCGATAAGTGACACATAATTAAACAAGCACCATTTTTCTGACCTTTTTCTTTTAATTCCCTGTGTGCAGATAACACAACGTACTTCATGTACTCATTAACAGTTTCTTTTATAGATTTCTCCTCAAGCACGAGTCCGGGTATGCACGTTTGTAAAATTTTTGGCACTTCAATATCAGTTTCACCATCGATAATAGCGAACAAACCTTCCCTATTGCAGAAGGCTGGGAGACGAATTTGGGCACAACATAATTGTAATGATTTATTCGGGCATTCCGAGAAACCTGTAGTCCAAGGAGTCGAACCATTTAATTCTTCGTGGTAACCACTTTTTTGCGTCCAAGGTAAGGAATGTCGTCCGGTTACGTCGACTAAACTGAGAGGACGTTGGCACCTATAAGCACTAAACTGCGATGGATCCACTTGTAACTTTTTGTTACACGATATATCTAAAAACTTTAATTGCTTTGGGGCAAGAAGTCGTAAATCTATACTATCAAGTTCGTTATGCGCGAAATCTAATATTTTCACCGAGGCACTGCATGCAAACATCGGAACAGAGCGTAATCTGTTCGAATGAGCTCTAACGACTTTTATATTGTTGAGCTGAGGTAAGGTTTCAGGCAGTCTCGAAAGGCAGTTCCCAGACAGGACGAGTTCTTCAATATCAGGCCAAAAGTTAATGCATGTTTCTGGAAGGTTTGTCAAACAGTTGTACGCAATGTGTAATATCTTTAATCCTCTGAAGGCTATGATAACATCTGCTACTTCGTCTGTGAGACAGTTTGCTGTCAGGTACAGTCGCTCTAGACAATGTGAGGACGGGCCTCTCGCGTGGGGAAGTCGACTGAGCCTGTTGTTTGTGAGATTTAAGATACACATTCTGTCACATGCCGAGAAGAAGTTTTCTGGTAAGGATTGTATGCAGTTGTCGTGGAGGAGTAGTTCTCGTAGAGGTGACCTCAGTCTTGGCATGGAAGGTATGGAGGATATTTTGTTGTGGGCGAGGTGTAGGCTGCTGAGGCTAGACAGTTCGCTGCAGAACAGGTGCTCCGGCAGGGAGGTGAGCTGGTTGTTGCTGGCGTGCAGCGTGGTGAGGTCGGAGCAGCCGCTGAGCCACTGCGGCAGTGACGTCAGCTTATTGTGAGACACGTCGATTTCGACTAGGTTGATCGGTGGTACTGTTGTAGTTAGGGTTTCTAGTTCTGAAAATAAGAAACATCTAAATGATTACACATTATTCTAAATGCACAGTTCAGTATCAAGATCATTATCATGAAAATATGGGAAATATTTATGAAGGTAAAATAAACCCTCGTTCAATTGGTTTGATGGAGTAACATGCGAGAGCTCGTATACACTCAAGTCTGTTTTTATCGAATCACCTCCAATTAGATATATGCAACTATTCGGGATCGCCCGAACTCCGTAAAAGAAACAAGATAGTAAAGGAAACAAGATAGCAAGTGGAGGCGACGGCGGCGGCGAGGATCTGATGCGGGAGCTGGCTAGTCAATCGGGCAGAGGTTCGCCTTTTCTTGTTAGGCTGCTGGAACTCGAGTACGCTGCGAACTATGCCCGTACCTATTTTATATTATTCTGTTTTGGCTGGCCAGCGGACCCTTCCTCACCCCCGCTATCACATATTTATTAAATTCAGTGTAAATACATGCCATGAGCTGGCGCGTCTCTTATTATCTAATACCTAAACCTAATACCTAACTAATGACATATAGTTCTTACCTCTGCGACGTCCCATTACGCTATGGCGTGAGGATAAAGCGGCGCGCATATTTAAATGGCCTCTCCCCCCGCCTCACCACTATAAAACCGTACGGCACCGCCGCAGGCCTGTTTATTGCTATTGCGGGCGTCGCAGAGATAAGGTGAGGAAAAAACAGGTGGTAATCATCATTTAATTACATAACCTACCTATTTACATAACTGTTATCTTTTATAAACTTATTTCTAATTAGACAGTTTCCTAAAAACATTGTTTACTTAGTAATTTGGGGTTCTAAGTGATTTATTTTGCATACTACACGATTATTCTAATAAGACATACTCCAATACATTATTCTAATTACTAATTAACAATTCTTATTAGACATAATCTTCACACATTGAATAAGAACATTTTACAACAACTATTTTACAATAAACTCGTAGGAATCGCGTTATGCTATTTGACGCTCGGTAGCTTGCGGTCAGTTGCGGTCCTCACTACTTGAGCCTAGGTGTGAGTTGACCTCAGGGCGTCGTGCACATTCTCCCGCCGTCGCCACGCTGCGACTCCGTTGGTAGCACGACGATCTTCCTGGTGGGGCGGCGCAGAACGTGGCCGCTGCTGGTGGTGACGTCCACTACTCGTACTTCTCCGTCGGCGCCTGGATACAGCTGGCTTACTCGTCCGCGGGGCCAGATGTTGCGCGGCAGGTTGCTGTCGCAGATGATGACGAGGTCTCCGACCTTGGGCTGGACTCCTGTGCTGGTGGGCTCCCGCCGGTGTTGCAGTAGGGGCAGGTACTCCTTGACCCATCTTCGCCAGAAGACGTCCGCAAGGACTTGTGCTCTCTTCCATTGCTGGCGGGCTGTCACGTCCTTGCCCTCGAAGTGACCTGGCACTGGTACGTGGGAGTTGGGTCCGATGAGTATGTGGTTCGGTGTCAGGGCCTCAGGTTCTGATGGGTCGACTGAGACGTGGGTGAGAGGTCGAGAGTTTACTGTGTTCTCAACCTCTGTCAGTAGGGTCACCAGCGTCTCATCACTCGGGTACCGCTCGTTCAGGGTGATCTTCAGGGCTTCTTTCACCGACCGCACCATGCGCTCCCATGTGCCTCCCATGAATGGGGCCGACGGGGGGATGTACTTCCACACGATGTGATGGCACGTCGTCTCATGCTGAAGAGCTTCCAGCGCTGCCTCGCCGAGCTCCTTGTCTGCCGCTTTGAAGCACGTAGCGTTGTCGCTCCACAACTCTTTGGGGCAGCCTCTTCTCGCCATAAATCTTCTTAGCGCCGATATTGCCGAGTCAGCGCTCAACGAATGTACGACTTCTATGTGTATCGCTCGTGACGTCATACATGTGAAGAGAGCGCCATACCTCTTCTCTCGGTGGCGCGCGACCGTGACTTCTATGGGGCCGAAATAATCAAGTCCCGTGAATGTGAAGGGACGAGTATGATGGGCGAGACGGGCTGGTGGTAGGTCGCCTGTTGATGGGCAAGCTGGCTTCACCTTTCGTATGCGGCATTGTAGGCAACTTTTTATCACATCTCGTACAGCTGGTCGTATCTTCGATATCCACAATCGTTGTCGTAACTCATTTACGACCATTTCCACGCCGCCATGATGTAGTCTTTCATGTACATAAGCTATGTACAACTTAGTGTACTTTTGTTTACCGTCTAATATAGGTGGGTTGGACGTATCTTCACTTATCTCATGCGCTGCGGTTACTCTTCCTCGCAAACGTACTGTGCCTGCCGCGTCGAGGTACACGCTGAGGTGACTTAAGCGATCGTAACTATTTGGCGCGCTTTTCTTCTTTATTCGGTCGATCTCGGCGCTGTAGCTCTCTCGCTGGCTGGCTCGAATCCACATATGTTCCGCTTGAAGTAGGTATGAAGTAGGTATTTCTATATAGCGACGTGTAGAGTTAGGTATTTCCTTATTTTCTTGCGTGGATTGAGTTTTCTTAGCTCGCGTAGTTCGCCAGTCGGGATCTTTTGCTTCGGTTTTCTTCGTACGTTTTCGTGTAGCGGTGACTGTATTCTTGTTCGGTTTACACAGGTTAGTGAACTGTAGGACTCGTGCCGTTGCTCTTATCAGTCGTAGCCACTTAGAAAATCGTTCGATTTCCGGTAGGCAAACTCTGTCGCAGCCGTTGTGTTGTTGACATGAGTTACATTTTTCTCTTTCTTCTCCCGTATCGTACTTCACCACGCTCTCTTCTCGGGGCCACTGGGACTCTGGTGACTTCAAGAATGAAGGTCCGTGGAACCATCGATGGGTGGCGCTGAAGGTGTCCGGCGTGTCTCTGGTCGCGTCGTCGGCCACGTTGTCTCTGGATGGAAGCCATCTCCACTCGTCTTTCTTGGTGGTTTCTTCTATTTCGGCCAGACGGTGAGCCACGAAGGATTTGTAGACGCGGGGCTCTGACCTGATCCATACCAGTGCAGTGCGGGAGTCACTCCAGTAGGTTTTGCTCGTAGGTGTGAAATCATGCTCTTCCACGACGGTCTGTGCGAGTCGCGCACCTAATAGGGCTGCCTGCAGTTCTAATCTGGGCATGGAGACGGGTTTCAGTGGCGTGACTCTGCTCTTGGCGGCTGCCAGCGATACGTGCACGCTGCCATCTATGCGCTCCGTTCTCCAGTACACTGCAGCGGCGTACGCTTCTTCACTCGCGTCGACGAAGGTATGTAACTGACTTGATACGATCTGTTGATAATCGTAACATCTAGGTATTCTCAGCTGTTTGATGATGTCGAGTGACGTAATCCACTTGTTCCATCTGTCGATCAGCTCTACTGGTAGTGGGTCGTCCCAGTCGGTCTTGTAACGCCATGTGTCTTGGAATATTCTCTTTGCTGGGGTGGTCACGGGTGAAATCAACCCCAGTGGGTCGAATAGCGCCATGATGATACTCAGCGCTTCTCTCTTGGTGGGAACGCGCTTGTTCTCTTCTAGTTCTGATGGGATCTTCATGGTGCCTGTGTTGAACCCGATGCAGTCTTCTCTGACATGCTAGATTAAACCTAATGTCTTCTCTTCTTTGCCTCCCAGGTTCACGGTGGTGGTGTCTTCGATGGGCCCCAGCCCTTCGATGGTTTTCATGTTGTTCGATGTCCACCCGTTCAGCACGAAGCCTGCCTTCTTGTGGATGCCATCAACTTCTCTGGTGATCTTGCGTGCTTGTTCGATGTCACGGAAGCTTTGGAGATAATCATCCATGTAGTGATTCTTCTGGATGGCGGCTGCTGCGTCTGGATATTCAGTGGCAAAGTCTCTTGCATTCTTGTCCTTGATGAACAGTGCGGTACATGGTGACGAGGTGGCTCCAAAGATGACTGAGGTCATTCTGTATTCCTCTGGCGCGCCCTCCCGCCGTTTGCCCCTCCACAGGAATCGTAGGGCATCTCTGTCTTCTTTTCTTATCTTTATTTGCATGAACATTTCTTTGATGTCTCCGCTGACGGCGTATGCGTGCTGCCTGAACCTCATGATGACACCTGGGAGTGACTGGAGTAGGTCTGGCCCCGAATGTAACATGTCATTGAGGGACATGCCGGCTGCTCTTGCTGATGCGTCATGGACCAGGCGAGGCGGCTTGTGGGGCTTCGCTGGGTTGATGACGGGAAAGTGGGGCAGGTACCAGGTCTTCCCTGCTGGTGCTGGTGTTGGCGCCTTCTCTGCATAGCCTGACTGGAATAGGTTATCTATTCTCTCTTCATACTTCTTTTTTAAGTCTTCATCCTTGTCTAATCTCTTCTCTAGTGAATGAAGACGTCGTTCAGCTTCTTGATAGTTGTTAGGTATTGCGAGCTCCTTCTCTTTCCACAGCAAGCCGGTTTCAAATCGCCCTTCTGGTAGTCTTCTGCTGGTTTCTTCGAGGATCTGGAGGGCCTTCTGGTCAGGATCTTCTCTGGGTCTTCTTGGTTCGATGCATAGTGACTCGAGCTTGAAGTGATTCTTAACCAAATCTTCTAATGATCGTTCCTCTTCTTTTTGTTGAAGTCTGCCGCAGAACGCTACCTTAGCTGTGAGTGAGCTATGGCAGCCATGAAGAACCCAGCCGAGTTGTGTGAGTGAGGCGACTGGTTGGTTACGACGACCGGTGCGGAGCTTTCTTGACACGATGAGATGCCAGTTGTCTTGTCCGATTAACAACTTAGGCGAGGCTCGTTCATATGTTATCTGATCTCTAATGTCGATCAGATGTTCGCAATCTTCAATGTGGCGATCTTGCACTGTTTCTGGCGTGAAGCTAAGTCGGTTGACAGTACGCGCGGCTTCTATCTCGTACTCTTCGTCTGCGTACTTTCCCCTGATGCTGAGACCGACGACCTTGCTGTTGTCGTGCTTCATCTCATTGCCGACTCCTTGGATCCACATGGTGCTGCCGGGTCCATCAGCCCCAATGACGTCTGCTATCGAGGCGTCCAGCAGCGTGACTGTGCTTCCTTCATCCAGCAGCGCGTAGGTTTCAATGCTGGAGTGCGGCCCTTTCAGTATTACGGGCGCTATTTTCAAGAACGCGCGTCTATGGCCACCTGGTTGCGCTGTTGATGTGACTTCTACTGCTGGCGCGGCTGTCTCTCTCTTCTCGGAGTCGTCACTGGAGCTGCTTGGTTCCTTTTCGTGATGCAGCAGCTTGTGATGCTTCATTGTGCACCCATGTCTTCCACACGGCGGCGCCCTGCAGAGGAATCTTCGATGGCGACTTCGGAGACAGCGGTAGCAGATGTTGCTCTTCTTGGCTACCTCCCATCTTGTATTCGTGTCGAGAGCGATGAAGTGTTTGCAGTCGGTGAGCTTGTGTTCTTGCTTGCATTGCGGGCACAGGTCGTCTGATGTCATCTTCTTCCCCATAGGCATAGCGAATGTGCGCTCCACCTTCTTCTGTCTTCTGTCCCTCCCCCAGTTTTCATCAGCAACTGACTCGGGTAGGGCGTAGGCGCCGCACTTGTCCGCTTCTTCGTTTAGAAATGTGGACATTTTCTTTAGTTCTGGGGCATCTTCTCTCTTCGTAGCTGCATAATCGTACCACTTGTTCTTCAGGATAGGAGTGAGCTTCTCAATAACTGTTCGCGCCATCTCAGGACTGTGTAGGTATTGAGGTTTCTTCAGTGCTTCGATGGTGCCGACTATGTTCGCTATTCGCCCAGCGAAGATGCACAGGTCTCGGGGGTTGTCAGTGACCTTGCTCAGTGACTTCAGCTTCTCCATTTCGACGTGAATGAGTGCTTCTGGTCTCCCAAATCTTCTTTCTAGAGCTTCTACGATCGCTCTTGGGTCGGGTTGACTTAGTAATAGGCAACCGACAGCTTCTTTTGCAGTTCCACGCAGACTCCGACGTATCCGCGCTATATTCTCGTTGCGTGTGAAGTACATGAACGTCTCCTCAAATGCAGCCTTGAAACCAAGCCATTCGGCGCTAGCCCCATTGTAAAGTGGAAGCTCTTGTATGTACTTAGGCGGTTCCCTCGTGCTTCGTACCGCTTGTGAGAGTGCGGCGGCCAAGGTGGACACGTCTATCAGTGGCTGGCTGGTCACAGGCGTATCTTCTTTTTTCTTCTTAGATTCGACGTCTTCTTCTTTATTTTTCCTGACTTCTTTGCTTGCTGAGTGTGTCTGGTCCGCGTTGGGTTCTTGGAGCCACGTACTGATGCGTACGGAGGCCAAGTCATCTTCTATTTCTTCTTCTTCTTCTTCTTCTTCTTCGTCAGAGGCATCTGCTTCTGCTTGCAACCGTTGAATACGTAACTGTTGCATTTCTGTTTCTGCTTGAATCTTCGCTTGTTTCAGCTTCAGCTCGGCCAGACGCTCTTTCGCCTCTAGCTCCGCGAGGAGTTTCTTGCGTGAGGCTACGGAGCGACTGGAACGGGCGTCAGCAGGCTTGAGGGTTCGCTGCGAGGTCTTATCTTGATGGGACGCGGCGCTGATACCCTCGGTTCCTGATGACGTCGTTGCCTCGGTGCCCGTCGAATCACTGGTTCCGCTTCTGGTGCCCGACGTGTCGGTAGCGGTGTTCGACGTGCTGGTGGTAGCTGTGTTCCCTCTTGAATTCTCTTCTGCAGGCTTGACGACGCCCAGCTCGTCCTGCCGGCGCTTGGTCTGCTCTCCATCTTTGCTTCGTGTCAGCACCATCTTCTTTGGTCTGGAACAGCGATCCGGCTTGCGAAGGACCAATAATATTCGGGATCGCCCGAACTCCGTAAAAGAAACAAGATAGTAAAGGAAACAAGATAGCAAGTGGAGGCGACGGCGGCGGCGAGGATCTGATGCGGGAGCTGGCTAGTCAATCGGGCAGAGGTTCGCCTTTTCTTGTTAGGCTGCTGGAACTCGAGTACGCTGCGAACTATGCCCGTACCTATTTTATATTATTCTGTTTTGGCTGGCCAGCGGACCCTTCCTCACCCCCGCTATCACATATTTATTAAATTCAGTGTAAATACATGCCATGAGCTGGCGCGTCTCTTATTATCCAATACCTAAACCTAATACCTAACTAATGACATATAGTTCTTACCTCTGCGACGTCCCATTACGCTATGGCGTGAGGATAAAGCGGCGCGCATATTTAAATGGCCTCTCCCCCCGCCTCACCACTATAAAACCGTACGGCACCGCCGCAGGCCTGTTTATTGCTATTGCGGGCGTCGCAGAGATAAGGTGAGGAAAAAACAGGTGGTAATCATCATTTAATTACATAACCTACCTATTTACATAACTGTTATCTTTTATAAACTTATTTCTAATTAGACAGTTTCCTAAAAACATTGTTTACTTAGTAATTTGGGGTTCTAAGTGATTTATTTTGCATACTACACGATTATTCTAATAAGACATACTCCAATACATTATTCTAATTACTAATTAACAATTCTTATTAGACATAATCTTCACACATTGAATAAGAACATTTTACAACAACTATTTTACAATAAACTCGTAGGAATCGCGTTATGCTATTTGACGCTCGGTAGCTTGCGGTCAGTTGCGGTCCTCACTACTTGAGCCTAGGTGTGAGTTGACCTCAGGGCGTCGTGCACAGCAACCTTATGGTGCGTATCTAGGATTTTTTTCTAGGGGAGGCCTGGCCCCCAACCTGAGATGCGACGCCCAATGAAGAATGATATATATTTTGAAAAATTATTAAACACTTACACGACAAGAAAAATCGTTGCGATGTGCACGATCAAAAATGGAATTTTAGGCCAGTCATAGTCAGAAGGCTAAAAAAATTTTAGCACCTTGTCTCGGATATCTTAGATTTGTTTCCTATCATAACACAAATAGATGTTTTAGCCTAAGTTGGAAAAGTACGGATGCTAAAGCGAGCGAAGCGAGCTCAAAAATATTAATACGATACGTTGGTACGTTACATTTTCTTTTTATCACCCATACGTAAGTTTTTTTTTGTCGACTTAAGCGTACCCGCTCGACTCGAGCTAAGGATGATAGGGCGAGCGAGCAAGCCCCAAAATTTTTAATTCCATGACTCAGAAACGCTAATTTTCTTCTTATCCTTACATCCAAACACATGTGTTTATGTCAACTTAAGCGAAAACCGATCAGACAAGGATGCTAGGGCGAGCGTAGCGAACCCGAAAAATTCTAGTTCCTTAACTCAGAAACGCAAATTTTCTTCTATCTTGCATCCACACCAACACATGTTTGTATGCCATCTAAACCAGACAGCTTAGGATGCTGGGGTAAGCGAAGCGAGCCCGAAAAATATTAAGTTCCTTGACTCAGAAACGCTAGATTTTCTTATTATCACACATTGTACGGATGTTTTTTTGTCAATTTAAGTGTAAACTGGCGAAGTGGCCCAAAAAATAATTTTTGGGGGTAGCGGAACAGAGAGTAAAGTCCCGCATACCCCCATTTGAAAAGGAGGATCCTCCGACCAGGCGGTGGTTGTGCCTGGCGGGCTACTGCCCGATAGTTGATATTCGGGCTGATGTATATGTTCAAATCGCACGGTAAACTCTGCTTGCGCGATGCAGGATTTCAACGTTGTAGTTCGCTGCTAGTCGGATAGATGGCGTCGCGGTTCTTTTTGTTGCGATGTTGATTTGCTCCGTAGATTTTTCTTGTGGCGGTCTTGATGCCGCTACATCACTCCCCTCCGGAGACCGGAGGTCGATAGTGGATGAGTCGTCCATGCATCTTGAGATGCTTGCCAAGCCAGTTGAAGGTTGATTCCAGTGAGTCGGAATCGGAAGTCGCAGAGTTCTCGGTGAGTCGGAACTATATGCGGTGCCCCAGTGAGTCGGGGTGATGAGATCCCAGTGAGTCGGGATGATGCTGCAGGCTCCAGTGAGTCGGAACCGGTAGTCGCAGAGTTCACGGTGAGTCGGAACTATATGCGGTGCCCCAGTGAGTCGGGGTGATGGGATATCCGTAGAAGCCGTGGGTACTGGCTGGCTGTATGACTCGCTGCTCGAGAGCTTGAGGTCACGATGAGGAGAAGTGATGATGACGTCACGCTGAAGTAGTTGCACGAAGGCTGCGCTGACGTTCAATGTCGAGGGTCACCAGTTTGGAAGTAGCGGAACAGAGAGTAAAGTCCCACACACCTCAATTGAAAAGGAGGATCCTCCGACCAGGCGGCTGTTGTGCCTGGCGGGCTACTGCCCGATAGTTGATATTCGGGCTGATGTATATGTTCAAATCGCACGGTAAACTCTGCTTGCGCGATGCAGGATTTCAACGTTGTAGTTCGCTGCTAATCGGATAGATGGCGTCGCGGTGCTTTTTGTTGCGATGTAGATTTGCAACGTAGGTTTTTCTTGTGGCGGCCTTGATGCCGCTACAATTAGTTCATTGTCTCAGATACGCTATTTTTTCTTTATATCATATATACTTGTTTTGCAAAATATGGATGATACAGTGAGCTCGAAAATTTTAGCATCCCGCCTCGGAATATAGGTGTAGATGGATAGGTTATACTTTTTATTTACCATCCATGCAATCATCGAAGTTACTTACTTGACTTTAACATAAAACTTGCATAATTGAGAATGCCAAAGCGAGCTGGAAATGTTCTCAGATAAGTTGTACCTCGGATAGGTACGATCCTCTGTTTACTATCGATACAGACATAAAAGGAAAGTGTTCGATTTATGTACAGAAGCCAGCACAATAAGCTATCTGAAACTGTTAAATTTTCCCAATCAATCTTGAACTTAATCGCTTTAGAGATAAGGTTGAAATCTATTAAAGAAATTTGACAGATTGTTGTAGCTTGATCAACTTTATGTGCTGGCGTCTGTACAACTAAGATTACAGTAGCGAGCAAAGCGAGCTCAAACTTTTCAATACTCCAACCCGGTTAACTGTACCTTAAATATGCGTGATTTTCATATTTTCAGAACCTTTGTTCTCATATTATTACATTCGCAAAATATTATATTCTCAAAATATTATATTCTCGAATTATTATATTCTCAAAATATTAGAAGTACAATCAAACAGTGAAAAATAAAAATTAATTTATTTAAATCAAAATCTCTTTATTCCAGTACCTAGGCATCATGGAAACACTTTCGAACGTAATACAATATTAAAATAAAAATTAATTGCAGTATCATACAGTATTGCAAAATTATTTGCATTTATCATTAATAAAATATAATTAATAATAACTGAAACTAAACAAATCCCGAGTGATCAAGTGCATACAAGTTTTCACAAGTGGCACCTGTTTCCAAGCACGACGATTGGTACAGCCGCTCAACAATAAAAATTGCAAAAGTATATACATCATGGAAAATTTATGGGAGCTTATTCAACGCCGCTAACATGGTTAAGCATTCTATTGATTGAATTTTGTTGGATAAACAGTCTGTGATAATGCAATTAATTTTTCTATCATTTTCAATGTATTTTAAAGATCTTTTTTATCAGGGCAGTGGAAAGCACTTTTTAGCAATCTTTTATTTTGAATTTGAGCTTCTACTTTTAATGCTACTAAAAATTGGAAAATGGTTGGTTGAGATGGAATTCGAGATTTAATTCTTCTGTGCCATCCTTCCACTGCATTTGTAGTGCGGTTCTTTTCACTATAACAGCTAAAAATATCTTTGGTAATGGTTTGTATCCACTGGTTATTAAAATAGTCTAGAATTTTTTGTGAAACTTCAGTCTCTGGTGCGATTTCATATATAGCAAGATATGCTTCTGGAATTAGATTGGGTGGTAACAGAGCCAAACTTGTGCACAACTGTGTGATTTTGCGACCTAAGTGAGTTTCGTTGAAATTAAATTTTTTACTCATTCTAAACACAGCATTTAAAAAATGGTAATAACAGCCTTTTACTTTTATTTCTGGATATACCTCACGTATAGCATTAATTGCAGCAATTTCGTAATCGCATTTGTATGAAATAATATTCATATGAAATTGATTTCTAAGTACAGAAAATAACCTTTTGTATGTATTTGTGTTCTTATTTGGTAATAAGCCATAGACAATAGGTACAAAACTAATTGTGTTTTGGTCTCGTGCGATATCAATATGTAAGGTGAACAATTGGTAAAAAGGCGAAGGTGTCACCTTGAATGTACCATCTCCGTATACAATATCAATTGTCTGGAATAATTCTCGTAGCTTTTGAGCAGGTAACATTGAAAATATTATAATTCTATCATCCGTTTCACCATCATAATCATCAAATAAAAAAAAGTCTTGCACAATGTGGTGTGGCAATCTCACATTACTTGTAGTCTTTGATGTACCGACATTCAAAAATTTATTTCGTTTCCTGTACAGCGTATCCTTTTTGGACGTAAATGATGGGATCAGATACTCTTTATTTTGAAAAACTTTTTTTCCCAAGAAGTGCTTTTCAAATATTTTTGGAATGGGTTCAAAATTTTTGCACTCCTCCATTGCCATATCAATTATATTTCTTTCAAAATCAACGCTGCAACTATGTTTGGGCTGTCTAACGACTTTCTTATCCAAACTTAATGTAATCGAAGTCTTGCACTCCCTTTGGTTGCAACATCTCCAGTTGGTTGTACCATTTTTATGTTCCATGAAGAAGTTGTATTTGTAACCGTTATACAGAGTTGATACGATAGAGGGGCATTAAATTAAACTACGTATACTATACGTGGTCAGTATTAATTCGATACGGTACAAAAACAAAAAGCGCCATAAATGAGAAAATATTTTTTTCAAACAAATTAAATAGCTTGCAAATCCGAATAAAACGCAACCACCCTTTGTAAAAAAATGACACTGACCTTAGATACCGCTAGGTAACAAAGCGGCAACGTCGCGCGCGCGCCGGAGCGCTGTGTGCGGTATCTCGTGTGCTCGGCGGGGGCCGGGCCGGGGTGGCGGC
Organism: Lacanobia oleracea; assembly: GCA_950371165.1. Classification (NCBI taxonomy): domain Eukaryota; kingdom Metazoa; phylum Arthropoda; class Insecta; order Lepidoptera; family Noctuidae; genus Lacanobia; species Lacanobia oleracea. The sequence continues at coordinate 11,476,757 of OX493393.1, forward strand.
CGGCGACTTAGGCCTCCGCTCGCACTGGCTTTTATGTTAGGTAACGTTTCGAAGTACGCGCACAAAAACAAACACACAATTTTTAAATTTTCGATGTGTCCTCCATTTACATTGATGCACAAATTATACCGACGGAGAATATTGTTATTTATTTTTCTAATTAGATCACTTCCGTCGCTAAGCACTTTAATTTGTGAAATGCTAAAATAATTCTATTTTTTAACTCATCAATTTTATTTACCTCTGAGGCATACACTTCACCCTTAATGTACCCCCACAAAAAGAAATCCATGGGAGTGAGGTCCGGAGATACTAATACTAAATAATAATAATCCCAAGTTACGTGTCCTATCACCATAAAAAACAGTCAATCACAAAAAAAAACACTAATACTAAATAATAATAATCCCAAGTTACGTGTCCTCTCACAATAACAAAATAAAATCACAATTGTTTGCGCGCGAATTCCACAAACCGTACGTTCCGAAACGACAGCGTCGGCGTCACTGAATATAGGCCCCACTTACCGATCGCAAAAAAACAAGGATGCAACAAACTGACCTATTTCTGTTTCTTTCAAATGTGTCGCTTTCGTAGTGAAAGTGCAAGTGTGTGTGTATTCATTGCTTCCTTGTTTGCATTGCCAACTTTTAGTGAATGTCCTTCGACATGCGTCAGAGCGGCAACAACGCATCGTAGATTCATCGTTGTAAGGTGCATGACCTATGCTTAGACGATAATCAGCTGTTAGAAAAGATACATCGTGTTCAAACCGTGCAAAAACTTTAAAAATCATTTGCGACTAAACTACTGCTCCTAATTAATTTATTTTTGGTACAGAGCTTGAAAATGGTACCTAGTATAGGCAGTTTAAAGGAAAGCCCCTCTGTCGTATCAACGTTGTATAAAAAAACAGACTTGCCTTTTTGACTCGTTATAAACTTGGCTTCACTATCTTCAGACATTTTTATTTTAATATTTATTTATCAGAATGCAAAATTTATTCCCAACTAGTTGACTCGCGCAACTTCGTTTGCGTCACAATTTTTATTACTGCTCCGCTCCTATTGATCTTAGCGTGATGATATATGGCCTATAGCCTTCCTCGAGAAATGAGCTATCTAACACTGAAATATTTTTTCAAATCGGACCAGAAGTTCCTGAGATTAGCGCGTTCAAGTAAACAAACAAACAAACTCTTCAGCTTTATGTATAAGTATAGATAAATATTTTTCACAATGTCACATTATACATGAAAAACAATTGATAAATAAAAACTGACACTAGTACAAACATAGGTTTTTCATTGTAATCTGACAGGAACTACTAGCAAAGAGTTTAACTATTAAAACTTCAATATAACACACATAATATTATATATATTAATGCATATCTTCAGGATTACCTACTACTGGGTGATATAAAATCATTAGTTAGATTTATTTTACAGAAGGTAGGTAAACATTAAAAAAGGGGTTGTAGGTTTGATTCCCATCCGAGACAAATATATGTGTTGAATAACTTATGTGATGATGTCAAATATTTGTTATTGTTTCCCTCAAATTAAAAACATTTTTCGCTGTGATTGTTCTTTGTGTAATATTTTGATAATATAATAATTCGAGAATATAATATTTTGCGAATGTAATAGTATGAGAACAAAGGTTTCAGAAGGTTTGTCAATTTGACGAGTACGATTTTCCTCAGACCGCGCCTATAATCCTGGGGCCCGGGACGATATAAATAACTTTGTTGCAGGAAAACTCAAAAATATAGAGTGTAGAATGCAAAAGCGAGCGAAGCTAGCTCGAAAATATTTTTCCTCTTTATCGGATAGTTTTGATTTTCTGCCTTAATATCTAAATAGAAGTAACTTTTTGCCTCATACAGGAAAGTTAAGAACTGAGAGATTTTCAAATTTAAGAAAGAGCGAAGCGAGCTTGGTTTTTATACTCCATCTCATTAGGTTTGATTGTTTATACTTATACAGAAGCTTGAAACTTTTTTGAAAAAGGCACCAAAGTTAGCACTTAAGAGATTGTACACTCTTGTCATTGTAAGCAAAACCGAGCGAAGCGAGCTCCAAAATAGGTTGTAAGTATCTAACAGTATTCAGTAAGACCCGTTAACATCCGACCTAACATCGTTATTTTTTGGCGGGTGGGCACGGCCCAATCGACCCCCCCCCTCCCTTTATAAGCCTATGCTTATGGTCGAACTTGAGACGAAATTACTTATTTATTATTTACTTACGGTTATGTGGAGCTCGCAACGTCCTCAGCATGGCACCGTGCAACGCGAGATGCTGCAACGTGTTATGTGCCGCGTACAACTCTCGGAGACCGCGTAACGCTGACACGACCAGCACTTCGACACTGTTGTGTGACAGGTCCAGAGATACAAGGTGCTGGAACAGATAGTAGTAATGATATTTTAACAATAAATTAAACATAGTTGCATGTTGCAACTATTAACGTTACTGCTAGTGTTTAATATTATAGGATGTTGAACGTTAATCAATCAGTCTCATAAAGACCCTTATAACACGTAATCATTAATTAGATTTCTAAAACTAAGTCTTACTCTGCTAAAATGCTAAATATGACGCTGATTACACAAAAATCTGCTACGATTTCGAGAGCTAAAATCGTAACTACGTACTTAATTGTAAATAATCGATGATTAAATTACAATGATTACGCTCAATCTCTTATTAATTCATGAGTAGAAAACGTTAAGCGTGTGAGTATTTGAGAATCTTGGCAAAATGAGGTTAATTTTCTAGGTTAAATGCACAGCTACTTAATACATTACCTTAATGTAAAAAATACAAGTGCTGATAGAATCTACGGCATGCTGGCCATGGCCTCCGCTACTAACGGACATCCGAACTAATTTATTAACCTACAATGTTTATAAAGAGCACCTACTTCTGCATACCTCATAATTGCCTAGAATGATGCTTCCTTTCAGTTTGTTGTATCGCAGGTCGACGGTGGTGAGGGGGGCGCGGTATTCTGATTTGTTTTCGTCTTCGGGCGCCATTTGTGTAATGCTGGACTGAAATGTGACAAATTGTACTTTTAGCTGTAGTAGAGCAGTATCTTGTAATTGAATACGTATAGGTAGAATTAATTTTAATGATAGTTCGGAAAACTACGCGAGTCACTAGTAGTAACAAATTATTGTGACAGTGGGGGCGAGAGGTAGGGTACTTTACAACGAAAAGCGAATTTCACAGGAGTCATTTAGTTTGAATCGGATGTACGTACCAACGGCGAATAAAATATCAACTACAGTTCCTTTACATTCTTGAAATCCTTTGTAATTTAGAAAAAAAAAAACCTAACCGGTTCTAGCTAGTGACCTCACTAGGAGTTCCCAGCACCTCCCTACGACATGTGTTCTTTATCGTGTCAGCATTCATGAATAAAATATTGACCAACTATCCATGTATAGTTTTTTTCTAACCAACCGACTTCTTCAAAAAGGAGGAGGTTCTATGTTCGGCTGTATGTATTTTTTTTTATCTGTTCACCGATTTCTCCGCCAATTCAGAACCGATTTAAAAAATTATTTTTTTATTCGAAAGGAAGGAATTTTACTCCAGAGGATCCCATGAAAATCGAGGGAAACCCTAAAATTTTGTAAATATACAATGTTTTTCATAAACTTTCTATCGCAATTCAGATATTTGTACCTGGTAATCCTCATCTCATGTTGCTGAGCTGATGATGGAAGGTATAAGTCAGGATCTGATGATGGAATCCCATGACAAATGTTTGTTCAGCGAAATTTTCGTCAATTGTTAACCGATTTGAATGATTGTTTTTTCATTTGGAAGAGTATTTTCTCGGATTAGTCCCATTTAAATTTGGTGAAGATTTGATGAAGAACTTTGGAGCTAGGCAACGGAACTCTTCAATAAATGATAGCAAATGGAGCGGGATTTCTGAAATCGCATGTCTGTTGATTGTTTACACCAGTTCATAACTTAACATCACGCCGGCACGCTGTGTTTGTGGTTTCACTTTTTAGTGGTACCTGCGTACCACGAAAAAGTGAAAAATAAAAAAAACTTTTTTACCACAAAAATAAAACCGACTTCCAAAGACAAACCACTACAAAGTAAGAAATAACTTTAATTTCGGAAGGCGGTGTTCAAAAACGAAACAACCAAAAACACGGATATGACCGATGGTGGAGGCGAGAGGTGGGGTACTTTACAACGAAAAGTGAATTTCACAAGAGTCATTTAGTTTGAATCGACTGTACATACTAACGACGAATAAAATATCAACTACAGTTCCTTTACATTCATGAAATACTTTGTAATTTAGAAAAAAAACAAGAAAGTTAAAAATGTTCCGAATGGACTTTCTACGTATAGTTTTTCTAAATCTACTATTTTTCTTTCTTTTTTTTCTAAGTAACTTTTTTCAGATCTAGACTTACTCCAAAACTGGCGATGAGGTTCCGGGAGGCGACCAGAGTCCTCAGTCGGGGCAGTCGAAGCACCCTGTCCAGAGATCGCAGTTCGTTGTCGCTCACCTGAAGCTCTTCTAACCTGGAGTTGTCAAAAAATTAACAAGTCACTAGTGAAACTATTTAATAACTATCATTAACAAGACTATAATGAATCGTCCAGAAATAATTAAATCGAAGAAAATAATCTTATCTGATCTGCTAATTAAAATTCATTAAAATTCAGCAAGCGTGTTATATTTTCATATTTTTTCTGTAAAAGAAGTATTTTGTAGTTTCGGTTGCATTTTGGGGAGTGAGCAACGAAACTGTAGTTTAATTCTGCTAAGCCTGTTCCATCTTCGGACCACTAGACGTATGGCGATGCGCCACCGGTATATGGTGGGTATCCCACCTAACGCACAAAACTTTTATGGATCACATTCATTGTGCGCACAGCTAAGGAGTGGAATTCCCTGCCAGAGTTTGTGTTTCCTGACAGCTGCAATCTGGGAGTCAAGAGTGAATAGGTCACTTCTAGGCAAGCGTACTCCATCTTCGACCACATCGTCGCTTACCATTAGGTGAGATATTTGTGAAACGTGTGCCTATAAATAGTATAAAAAACTCATTCTTATAAAAGTAACTCCAGACAGTACCAACATGCAAAATGCAACAGACTACGTTGTGCAAAAATGCACACACAAGTACAAGTAAACACAGAGTTGAATGTACCTGCAAATTAGTAGATACTATGTAAATGAATGTAAGATACGGAGCCGACCAACAAGTATATTTGTTATCCAACGACGTAAGAGATTGTATCTAGAAGTTACGGACGGGCTGCGGATAATTCTGTAAACGAGAAACTAACAAAAACATTGCAACAACAACTGTTAGTAGAAAGTAACGATGTTAATTGCTGTGATTATTTCTAGAAACACTAATAAAATCATTTTGGTACATAGTCATCTTCAAACTGGACCAAATATTTCGAAGGGGCACATCTAGGAAGTGCATTTGAAAAAACTGGAAACATCTGTTGTATATATCCAACACTAGTTGACCCGCGAAACTTCGTCAGCTCCACTACTATTGGTCTTAGCGGGATGATATATAGCCTATAGCCTGCCTCGTTTTCATTTTTTTAAATCGGTCCAATAGTTCCTGAGATTAGTGCGTTCAAGCAAAAAAACAAACAAACAAACTCTTCAGCTTTATATATTAGTATAAGTATTGATTTTATTGGACGGGAATAAACATGCCTGGAACACCTAATTATATTTTTAATATTTCAGGTTGGGTCCCAGATTAAAAGTTGACCATTATGATGATTATTTTATTTTACGGACCGCAGAGAACGGACAGACCTTTAGACGGATGTCTCATGTATGAAAAACACAACCACTTGCTGGGTGTTAGAGCATGTTTTTTTATGTCCAAACTTAACGCCTTTGGGGTTATATAGGCCAGTAACGAAAACCTGAAATTATACCCATCACTTTATCGGCTCATAGGTTATTTAGTAGCGACAAACTCAAGAAGAAATCCCTGTACCCTATGATTGTATTCCTTATCATTAAGTGCAGTATATTCTTATAACAATAATATCGTTGCATCACTTAGATTCAACAATAGATTTTCACTATTTCGCAGCTCTTTACTGAGACGCGCGTGTTAATGTGTGCCCCACTAGTTCGGACACCGTGACCGAGGCAATTAAAAGCTTTTTTTACTAATAATTCTTATAAATATTTTTAACTAGTGCTACACTCGGAAGGAAAGTATCGTTTCGTGTGTTTAATTAATTTATTAGCTTAACAAATGCCTTCGTCGATTTCCTCTTGCAAAACTATCGATCGACTGATATCTGAAGAATTCACTCAAGACATTAACTTTTATATTAATTATAATTTACTGCTTATATTTTATTTCTGATAAAATCGTATCCTATTTCAATAGATTGTAATCAAGAAACACTCTCGAACGTTCTCTTTTATGGATGCAATAAACAATTCAAAGCATTCATTATAAAGAGTTCTTTATCTAACCTAGGTGTTGAAAGTTGATTGAATATATTGGCTTTTTAAATTATGTACTCATAGTTACAATTTCCGACACAATGGACAGGATTAAAAAGTATTGTATTATAGCTGGAACTTGCCTACGTTATTTTCACCCACTTTTATTTATCTAATACCTTTAAACGAGCACTACTATCATCTAATATATAGAAAAAATGGGTGAAAATAACGTACTCTCTTTTTAAAACAACTCGAATGACGACGTAACTGAAAATTCGGATTGTCAATTAATTTTGGGGGTAAAAGACATCAACGCGCATGAATATTCAAGGGGAAGGTATAATCTATTTGTATTACGGTTGCCTGTGCATATATATAATATATATAGAATATTGACCTCTAGTTAGTCTTTAAAACGAAGTAAAAACAAGAAATATATTAATGTTAAATCGATTTTCTCAAGGATTTCTTGAATTACTCCAGGCAAATACAGACAGAGCCCACATATCAAAACAAAAGTTATCATTTCGAAGGCCACAATTAGATCCACGTCTTAGTTACATGCCTTTTAACTTTTTGAACACCTTTCTTATTAAATGATTACCACGGCGCGATTGTCATCTCGAGTGACATGACAATGTGGACTTATGGAGCAACGAGAGCGACACGTGCCAATTACTGGGTAAACAATTATTATGTACAAGTTCATAACTGTTGACCGACATAAAAAGGACTTTACGGTAGTCTTGACTGACTGACTTAGCTGTACCGTGAAATTTTTATGGTGACGAAAATTATATGGTGTTGTGAATTTTCGTCAGAGATAGGAAGGGGACTCTTCTGTTTGTTATGTGACGTTCTGCTTAGATATAAATAGTAATGGTGATTTCAGTTACGGAAATCTCTAATAGTAATTGAAAAAATGGTACGGGCGCGTTGGTACCTAAAATTCGCTGAAAATAAAAGCATGACGAGATCAGTAGTCTTGAAACACAGCATACTGATGGAATTATTGGGTAATAATAAACCTTGCCTGTTATTGGAATGTTTAAAAGTTCGTAAAAAAAGCAATAACTTACCAGTGTAAGGTAAAATCTAATTATAAAGACGTATCGTAGCTGTAGAACAAGTTAACGAACCAAGTTGAAGCACATTCACTGTTCCACCAATACATCATAAAGTTAATAGGTACGTTGCACCGTTAAAATATTTGTGTTGCAATCCAAAAAAGTGTAATTATTCTTTAAAATAATAAAAACAAATAATGCTGCTAACGTAAGGTGAGTGTGGGGCAGACTGACCGCGGTGCGCCGGCGCCGCCCCGCTGACCGCGCGGCTGAAGCAACCACACTCGAGTACTTGAGTCAACCACCATCGATGTTACAAGCAAGCATTGTTGTGCCTCTATCTATCAATGAATCTATGCAGTACTACCAAACATTTATCATGTTTCTTCATAGATTTCCTTTCATCGTGTTTTATATTTTTGCAGATCAGTGTTTAGAAATTGAGATAAACTTTGCTAGATAGTAGGACTTATTTTTTTTACAATGCCCGTCATGCTGCACACGTTTACAGCTGAAAATGTGTGTGGCCGCCTCATATAACCAACAAAGTTGAAGGATACTTCTCACAATTTAATCCTAACTTCTGAACCAGAAATAAATCACTTCGCAATCAATATTACTTTATAAATAGGTAGGTCTTTGCAGTAGTTATGAGCGTGCGATCATTTGGTCAAACCACAAGAAACCAATCAACATAAAGTTGGCGATAAAAACTTTTATATTCAATGTAAATATATGAATTTTATGTTCAATATTCACAATTTATCACGACTCCATCTATTAGGCACTATTGTCGTTCACAAAGAACTTTAGTTGCGACTACAAAACATAAATAAACGGAATCTTTATTACAGTAGAATGTACGGAAATGGTAAAGGACGAATAAATACTTCGAATGACTCACAAATGCTGGTTGATACGATCAAATAATTGTTATTTAGTATGTTTTTATAATCCTTACCTCGACATTCTCAGTTCTGATGTTATTTAAGGTAATTGATGGGATAACTGCTTTTAGGTTGTATCTTAATAGGTAGTTCGGTCTCATGAACAAAGATTTAGCCTACCCTGCTGGAACTATTTTGTAAGGTCATAAAGGAAATATATGTAGATGATTTAAAGACTTCTTGGAGGTCCTGATAAAAAGTTGTGTAGTATTTAAAGTAAGGTATTACAAGAGTCGCCTGAAAATGAATGTGAAAGCACACTAAGGTTCTGAGCAGATGCACTGCATTAGAACTGCACGCCAACAACAAAATTGCAGCTAGAATGAAGATTTTTTGCATTGAAATGCACTAATATTTTCCGACCGTTTCCAAAATTAGTTGAGTTAATGTCAATATCATGATCTCGTCATAAGATTCGGTTTCGAAGTAGAGGAACTCTCGCCTTAGTGGTGCCAACTGGTGGCATGAATTTTCCTAAAAAACCGGGTAAGTGCGAGTCGGACTCGCACATGAAGGATCCGTTCCATAAACCTTAATTTTTATTATTTGTTGTTATAGCGGCAGCAGAAATTCACAATCTGTGAAAATTTTTACTGTCTACCTCTATTACGGTTCTTGAGATACAGCCCGCTGACAGACAGACGGACGGACGGACGGACAAATGGACGGACGAACGGTTGGACAGCGTAGGCTTAGTATAGTTATAGGGTTCTGTTTCTTACAATTTGGGTACGAATCGCTAAAAAGCGTCATTGCCAACCTGCGCTGACCGCTTGCAGTTGGCGGGCATTTAGCGAGCAGTTAAAAAAAACAAAATGAACTTCTCCTAAACAATTGAATATCGATAAGTAGTTGGAACGAGTGTGCCATATAGATTAGCTAACACTAACAGGGGTTGCAGTAGTGCGCAAAGTGAACGTAACGCGCACGGTCCGGCGAACAGATGTAGATAGCCCCGCCCCGCGGCGCGGCGCGTACGCAAGCACTCACTTAAAAAAATTAGCACACAACGGAAACTCCGTGTCTTACACTAACACATGGTGACTGCTTACTTGGACAATACGAATGAGGAATCGTAATTCGTTTCCGATGATAGTATCGATGAAGAGCATAATTTGTTTCATATTTACAAATACGTATATTGAACAAACAACTGTAAGTACTCAAAGTTGGTAAAAAAGGTGTCTAAAGTTCCTAATTCGGTGAACATCCAAAAACTTGCTTAAAATAGGATTCAAGCCTTTCAGAAGCTTTAAACCGTTCATGATCGTGCTTTAATACCACCTCGCTACTTATGAAGTATCAACACTGCTCCATCATAAAACTGTAAATTTACCTACAAATAGAGATGAATACTCAGAAGAAGCATTATGAATTTTCAAGAAAACATAACAATTGAAACTCGGAATGAATTTTAATTGTTACCTATATTTTCCACAACAGTCTTGGGCAAGAAGGAAAACATTTTCATCCTTGACAGGTACAATTTCTTAAATTTTCCGTAAGAAAAAATCTGGAAATTAAAACATGTGAACAAAATTTCCCTTTTGGAACAAGGGGCTAAAAGAAGAGACATTTCCCACATTCTTTGGCATCTAAAATATGAATCATTCTGGAACATTGTTAACAAGTGAATGTTATTCCCTTTTGGAGCTAAAGTACACAGATATCAAAACAAAAGGCCGAAGGCTAAGATTGATGCGAGAGGTGCGCGGGCGCCACGCTTCGTTAGCCGAGCGTTACTGAACGAGACTAGTAATGATCGCATAGCCAAACGTGAACACTATACTTGCTTCAGTCAACCAACATCTAAAATGATTGCGTTTAGCGTGATGCCTCGAGTATTGTTTTTGTGTACAACTGACGTAGAATTCATGTAGAATATCAATTTTGTTCGCTTTCTAAAGATGATGAAGTAATTTACTTCAGCATCGAGATTTTTAGGAATCAAGATACACATACTTATGGTTTTGGTCAGGTGCCTGCATTGACAGTAAGCTTTAGGATGTTTGAGAAGTCAATAGTATATATTCTGTACCGTGGAACTCAAGTTCATCCGTAGTTTTAACGGCGCTATGATGATGAGGAGCTCGTGGCTAGATAATAACAGCCGCACGGGTCGATCTTCAAGGTTAGGCAACGCTTGCTAAGGTTGGTCTGTGGATGGGTGACCATCTTAACATACCGAGTTTCCTCCGTGCCTCGGAAAGCACGTTAAGCCGTGGGTCTCGGCTGTCATTTGTAGATCTTTGACAGTCGTTATGGGTTGTCAGAAGCCAGAAAATCTGACTCCAGTCTTGCAAAGGAGTAGCCACTCCTCGTAAAATACTGGTATTCAGCTAAATCCGGCTTGACTGGAAGGCGAACCCAATATAGTTGGGAAAAGGCTAAGCAGGTGATGAACGGCACTATGATGATGATATTAAATAAATAATTACATATTCAACAGTGTAAGAAGATTTCAGCAAATTTCAATTCTACAATACGTAGTTAATAATTCAAACTGCAATCTAAAATTGATTAAAAAAAATAATGATACATAACTGCTTAAATCTCTCTTTGCTGCTTTAATTACTACTGTGTGGCTTGCTACAACTTTTTATCAGTTTTGTTTTGTTTTTATTAATACTTTTGGCCTTGAGACAATGCAGCTGGTTCTCAACACAGACATGTTTCTGTAATATTGAGCTTCAAGCTCTTAATTTTTAAATAGAGCTCTTTTCAAAATAATCGTTACTGATGAAAGTATAATCTACGTATAGTTTCGTTTTTAGCATGTTTATAAAGCTTTTTTCTTAATAAAACTTTCGCAGCAGATACTAGACTACGTAAACTTAATCTACGATAAGTCTGCACGTGTTTCCATAGGCGTTTTTCATAACCAAATGCTGTCTTAGGGCCTGATTATAGGCCCTAGGTATTAAATGTCAGCTGAAGCTGCAATCTAACTAATAAACGCACAGAATGATGTGATAATGTTTTTTGTAAATTGTGGTAAGAAAAATAAATAAGTAATAATAATTATTATTATAGAATGATGAATAGCAGCAGATTTACGGCGTTCTAATGAAAATGTTGACTTACTGTGTAAGCTGGCATATCTCCGGGGGTAGTTCCGTGATTCTGTTATCACTGATGTCCAGGTGCGTGAGGGCCTGCAGCGTCCAAGCCTGTGCCGGCAGAGCTGCGAGCGCGTTGCTCCTTAGCCGCAGCACGCGCACCGTGAACGCGCCGGCCGCGTGCTGCGCCAGCGCCGCGCCCAGGGATGCTCGACCACCGCCGCTGAGGTCCAGGACATTTGGCGGCTGCGTGCTTTGAGTACCCTAGAACAAAATTGAGTTTGGTTAATGATTGGCTTAGAGATTTGATACGCAAATATTTGCCGTCCATTTTCAGAACACGTTTTTCCCTCGGTATATTTCTTATTTCTATGTTGTCCAGCGAGATTAACATTTTCAACACATACTTAGTTGAAGCTTGTATGTGATGACTTTATCTAATTGTGTACGCTGTGGTAAAGTTAGTGAAAACGGACACGGATAAATATAAAAAATGATAAACACAATTATGATATATGAGAGTGATTGTCTACATTACAAAGTAACTAATTATGAGAAAGTTTGTGTTTATGAGGCATGAACGTAAACCAACCGAAAGTTCGCATTTTTCTCTCAAGGCATTAGGCTCCAAGCTGTCCAGGAATATGTCTTCAGGGCTCGGTTGTGTGAACACATCCAAACTGTCGACCTCCTCTTCTTCACACTTCATTGTTTTTCTCTCTACCATCACATTCAACTAACACTCACGCACAGCACAAACAATAGAACTGAGAGTTTTGAAGTAAACGTATCATCGTCGCTACATCAAATGACATTTTAAAAGCAACTGCAGTCAGACTGTTCGTCTGTCTCGGTGTGTAACCACGCAGAGGCCGACGAACTCCTTCGAGCATTGTTATTCCCAAAGACTACAGTGTAACTCCTGTACAGTTCATTATTCCATTCACGTCGCTGTCGCTTGCATAAATGGCGTTTTGTCCTTGATTAATACTGATTTCTAGAAACCATGATCGTTGAATTCTTTGCCAGAACTGCTAAATATACTTATAGTTTTTGACTGTTAAATAGTTGAGTTGAAGTTGAACTATTATTGAAAGCACCGGAATTGTTTACAAATAAGTTACGTAGCACAGTAGTGTAATGAAAGCGAATTTTGCACTGAGGGTAAGCTCTGTGCGACCGCTGCGAGTGACTTTTTACTTGTGAAGCGGTGGCGGCGGCGTGCGCGCAGCCCACTATCACCGGCGCCGGCGCAGCTCACTCTGCACATCTCGACCGTGACATTTCTTTCAGGGTGTAGTGCACACTATTTTTAATTAACACACTTTTCATACATCCTATCACAAAACTAACAAATTCTCTCTCGTGTACAAACCTCTTATCTCTAGAATTAATCAGATGATAACAATTTCTTAATGTTCCTGACTTCGCTCAAACCTCGCTATCGCATGCTCATGAATAATTTCACACAAGTCATAATTGCTACTTTACGAAGTAATTTTTTGATTCACTTGTTTATTTTCAATAAACAAGATTTCTTGAAAGTTATTGAATACAACAAGTTTATTAGGTCTCCGATAACTACTAGTGCCATAAAAAAGAGTATCTGAGGTAATCCATGCTTTATTATTAAAACTCCAAAGTAACTCTATGTGTTTGTTTGTTAGTTACCTTTTCACGTCTTAACGGCTGAGCGAATTTTGAAGAAACACGGTTAGGAAAAAAGACTTTTTTTCTAGGAATTCCTTAAGAATAATTTCAGGCTATTAAGCTGTTCAAGCCTCTGGCATTGTTGGTAATACCAACATAAATTATGTACACAGCACTATGATAAATAAATTGTATGTAAGTAGTTACACAACCCTAATGTGATTGACGTCAAATTGCACATTGAAACGTCAAAAACTTGATAAGCTTTAGAAAATTTCTAACAATTTACCGCTGTTAACTTGACGGTTCGTTAGTTTGAGAAGTGTACCGGAATCAAATCCTCAATCATCTGCTAAGAGCTCATATCTGCACGCTGTGGAGCGCGCGACGGAACTAAACATTAAACTACGTAAGATTTGCTCCAATTACAGTGCTTAAACTAATGCTTACCCACCGTAAGAAACCAATTCGCCTACACATGTTTAACTTTATAAACTGATTAGTTTTCTACACGCGCCCTCCATGTCAGATTAATCAGTATTATTATTTGATACGCGTGTTAGCAGAACGTACCTCTTTCAGCCAGCAGAACCACATGTTTCGCTCCCAAATAGTACTGAATCCGAGGAAGAGGTGATTCATGCTGTTGTCTCCGGAGACTATGTTGCCTTGACAACGCGGCTTCACGCAGAGCACCAGTCTCTGAGCCTTGGGTTGACATAACTCAATGCTTCCGCCACTTAATTCCATCATTTCCCATGTTGTGCCTGGAAAATTAATCATAAGATTATTCAAGAGCTCGTTAACACATTGTCAGATTTTGGAAGGTATCAAAATGCTACTAACCGTAAGAATGCAGCCTGGATCCTATTACATAAGCAGGTCTCGGTTTCCACTGTGGAAATACATGTCCTTTCAGCACATACACTGTCCCAGAGCGCAGTACTCCTCCCGAGCGCGGAGCGGGCCCAGCGCACCATCTCAAGGAGTGGCGCAGCTCTGGATCCACTGCCAGCCGCAATCTTCGAGCCTGCGACCTCCAACCACATGTTGCTAAATGTTGCTCCTGGATTCGTAGAGGAAATTCGTCCTGTTCCAAACGTCGGGCGTTGGCTCCACCGATTTGCAGCCAGAGCGATAGCTCATCGTTAAACCCGAGGTTTTTGTTTACTTCTTCTACGGTGGTATTGAGAGTGACCTTGATGAGCTTGCTGGGTGCATCGATGGCGAACGGTTCGAGGCCTTCGAAGACGCGTATCCAGCCATACTCGTTGGCGGCGCGGGGCCTGAAGCCTCTCGTTGAGGCGAGGCGGCGCAGCGACTTGCGCGGCGCGGGCGGCGATGAGGCGTGCGGCGTCCGGCCGGCGACCATGTCGCGCAGGTGGTGGCGGGAGCGTCGCGCTCACAATGCGTGCGCGCCGGACCCGCGCCCGCCGTGCATTACAATTGGGTCGGACTCGTGGTGGGGGTGGGAAACATGTTGCTCGGTCAGTCGGGAACATGACTGAATACAAATTGATGCCAATAAAATTCACGATAAGCGCTCATCTATAAGTAAGTCATTTTTATTTACAAAATTTAATACAAATAATAACGAACAATTAATATTTAACGAATTATTATTATTTATTTAATTGAAACGAAGCCCAAGGTATTTTTAAACTTATACAGATGCCAGCTAAAGCCGATATTAATATACTAATACACCTAAAGCTTTATATAAATCCGTGTGACATCTCTGTTTCCTGCACTATAATAAACAAGAAAAGAGGACTCTATCAAAACCTTTACGAAAAAATCAATACCTAAATCACATAACACAAACGCGAAGTTACAAACTTCTACGCTCCGTTATTTGATTATAATCTTCCAAACACTCGTATTTGAAAGAAAGGGACGTTGGAACATCGAGGTTGGTTCCGCACCAGCAACCACCCCACCTGTGACTCACCTGCTGCGCAAGAAAGGCGAACCCTTGAACCCTTCACAGCTAACGTAAATTAGCTACCTACCTACCGGCAAATGGAAATAAATTCGAATGATTCAATTTATTTGGTAAATATAATAATCAAAAAAATTGTGACCAGTCTGGTCACAATTTTATCTAAGGTGATATACCTAATATAGAGGCTAAGAACGTAGATAACTTTGTAAAAGGTTATGGCCAGATAGACTAAGGTGAAACACCTAGCTAGTTTTGATGAGTGAGTAAAGCCTAATTCATATTTTCTCTAAATTATCTCATAGATCTTTCCATACGACGAGTATTTATGCTTCAAGATTACCCAAATCTGCTTACCAAGGTGAAAATAAAAAACGAATCCATATTTTAGAGTTTATTTACAAATGTTTATAATAAATGCTTACTAAGACAAGTGATTACTTAAGTAACTTTTGTGTGAACTCTGGAAATCGATAAACTTAAATCTGGATTACTGGTAATTCAGTGAATTCCTTGAAATGGGTTGTAGTAGAGCTAATTTGCTACAATTTTGTTCCGGTAAAAACGAATAAGTTCCATCATTTGAAAACAAACGAATTTGGACACCAAATTATCAACGTCAAAATAGATGCAAAGATGCTTTAGTAAACCCCATTTCAAGGAATGCTCCGAATTACCAGTCACCTTATATTACATATCGAGCACAAGAAAAAAATAGTTAACCTGGTATGAATGACTATCATACTCGTGAGAGCGTTTGCCCACTGCATCCAATCCGAACCCAATTTTGAATTTCGAGTTAATCTATAAAGTGGAAATAATCTGAATTCGGACGGCCAGACTTCTAATGCATCTTCAAGTAGAACTACGAATATTTTATAACATCAACATTTTTCGGTTTCGGATCGAATGTAGTGTGGAAAGCTATGAGCAGTTTTGTTTTTAGTACTAAAACTTATCTCCACGGATAGTTCCTGTGTATTTTATCAGTGGCGCAGTTACAGGTAGCGTTGCATACACCTTGGCGGCACACGTCTTTGGAGATGGTCACCAGCTCAGGACAGTTGGAGTAGAAGTCCATCTTGTTACACGGGTTGGTGCACAAGGACTTGGACAGGCAGTGGTGGGGACACTCCTCGCACGGCTGACCGATTTTGTACGGGAACTGTGTTATACTGTGGAAGTTGCCACTGGAAACAAAATTTTAAATAGGGTCAGAAATTGTATTCGTTTTATTATTATTCGATAGCAATGTTAATTATGATAACAGTCAGCATTAACTATGTTCAACAATGGACGTAGAGCTTTATTTTGATGGAAGGTACTTGGAAAAAAGGACAATAAAACTGTCACGTATGTCACTTATTTAGGTATACTTAGAGCAATGTAGTACGTAAAGAAGTAGGTAGTAGATTTAATACAAGGACAACAAATCTATGCTGCAGGAAAGCACAACCTTAATTCAATCAGTAGACATTACTAAACCATCGGCTGAAACTTTTTAAAGATTCTACAGTTCAGTTTATGATGTAAACTAAAGTCGAGTGCCTTATGATTCTTACAAAGCACTTTGTTTCTTAACGCAGAAGTTATAGAGGAAACCTTCAGTGCGACCTCAGAGTGTGATTCAGGAATCATTACTATTAAATCTTTACTCACCCGGGACAGTAATGGCACACATAGTTATAGAAGTGTCCCCACGGCCCCCCGGTGCAGTGCGCCACTCCGCAGCCCACCTTGTGACTGGTGGCCCACACCATCTGCGTGTAGTGGCCTATATTCTTCAGGTTGTAAGCAGGGTTGCCGTACGTGAAGTTCTGGTACTCGAGGAACCAGGTCTTGATTGCAAAGAACCTGCAAAGTTTAATATGAATAAGTATGCATTTTTGGACCTGGGTACAAATTACTATTAAATGAAGAGACGCAGCTAAATGATTTTAGCTGCACCTCTTTATACATATAATAGTTACCTATTACAGTTTTAGTATAGTATTTTCCCCGTAGACTTTTAAAGCGGCCTTAAATACTTAAATTCATTACATTTTCGTTACATTAAGGGTGCCTTCAAATTAGTCACTAAGTGCCGCGCGGCAGCAGCGCGGCTGTCGCGCTGCTTTGTTAATCCATACAAGCAAAGTGCCGCGCGGCTGCAGCGCGACAGCAGCGCGTTTTTTATTTGTACGGACTAACAAAGTAGCGCGACAGTCGCTCTGCTTAGAAGGCACCCTTACGGCACGGTTGGCGCAGTGGTTGAGCATCATCAAATCATTAAATAAAATCAAGTTAGAAGTGGTAGACCGTTCTTTTAAAAATCCGTGCTGAAAGGATTTGAACGAGCTAGCAAGGGCGGGATATAACTGGCTATAGACAATCTTCTATAATATTTTAGCTATAATGCACGGCTTGGATATAGGCCTATAATTAGTAATCTGTGTTTTAGAACCCTTTTTATGTACGGGTGTAATGAAAGCAGATTTCCATGCCAATCATTTAACAGTCAAACAAAATAAGAATAAATATTAAATTAGTCACAAGAAATTGTACTATGGCAGCAATGGACTCTAAGTAACGAGTAGCAGTGCATATCCAACGTATCGTCAAATAACAAAATGTTGTTTAGTGTGTAAGGGTGAGAGCTAAATATAACGGACTGGTCTTAAGGGAATGTGAAAATAGAGGACGTTGCTGAGGGCGAATTGTATGACGGATAGGAAGAGGTATATATTAAAAGGAATGTTCTGTAAAAGTGAGGAGTTGAAGTGGAATAAGGCGGATGAAATATTTTACCGCAGCAAGATTTCTTCTCACTTCTAAACTTTGGTAGGCTACCATACCTAGCACAAATGGTGTAGGATAATAACCATACAATTTTAAGTAGAGGCAGTGTACAAAAGACTTTTCAAGTTTTTAATGATTAATGTATAGGAGTTTTCGTGTGGGTTCCAGATTACACTATTAGTAGAATGTATGAATTGTATAAAAGGGATGGCTTGTCTATTATTAAATATGTTTGCCTGGCGTTAGAAAAAACTTGAGTTTTTTCGGGATTTTTTACAGGTCTGAATTAAGTGCTGGTTAAAGTTCAAGTGTGGATCAAAGTTTATACCTAGGTCGCGCATGGTTGTAACACGTTTCAAGGCCTCATTGTTCAGAGTGTAGGCGTTTAGCACTAGTTGTGTAGCTTTTGAGAACGTCATGATAGCGCATTTATTGACATTAAGAATATTGTCGATGTCGTGCTGTAGCATTGCAGTATCACTAGAGCTTACTATCGGGACCGCCACTTTGACATCATCAACGTACATTAAAACCGTGGAATGTTTAATACATGAGGGTAGATCGTTAACTACTATTAAAAAGAGTAGAGGCCCGACATTAGTGCCCTGCCCTATGCCAGACGTGACCGGGTAGCGCTCCAAATTGGCATTTAAATAGGTGACATATTGCTTACGCCCATGCAAGTAATTTGCAAAGAACTTAAGCAACGTCGCGGAAAAACCTGCCAAGGCTAATTTATATAAAAGAACGTTATTGTCAACCCTGTCAAAAGCCTTCTGGAAAAGAGGCTACATGGATTTGCTTTTTGTGATTAATGTTTTCCGTTAATAGTGTGGTTACACTGAGCAAATTAGAAGTAGTTGAGCGATTTGAAAGGAATCCATGCTGCTTATCCATGAACCATCGTTGCAGTTGCTTATAAATTATTTTATAGAGCACCGATTCAAATATTTTACCGAATATGCATAATACCGCTATTGGCCTATAATTTTTTATTTCACTTTTTGGACCGCTTTTGTGCACCGGATGTACTCTAGACGTTTTCCACTTAGTTGGAAGTTGGAAAATTCCATATCAGTCAAACGATTATCTTGGACTCTGCAGGAAGTATCATCTACTAGGTACCACTGGTAGATCGACGTAAAATTGCTGTTTATTTCTGTTGTAAACCCTCAATAGCAATATTGATAACTCTGAGTTATTGTCAAAATTTTATTTTGTGCCAAGCAAAACATTCCAATTTAATCCCCCCATACGTGTTCCTCATGCATCTTCAAATTATAGGGGGAACAGTTATATTGTGCGCGCAAGCAGTAATCAATTCAATGACATTTGCAAGGAATATGATTTGGATCCATTCACAAGCAGTGTGAATTCAGCGCGAAGGTGCTTAAGGGTGCTCTCTCGAAAAGGCTTAAAAATAGCGTGCAGATGCAGCAGTTTTTCGTCGACATATCCTGAGAAATTACATCTGAAAAAAATTGGTAGTAATCTACATAATATTGCACGTAACTTGGTTTAGTCAGAATTTATGTATTGGTATCGCATAATAGGAAAAAAAATCACCAAATCAACTCCAACTCGTTGAGATGAAACCATTTTACTCCTTCATTTCTTAACAAAAGACTACAAAAATAATATTTACTACTGTGCAATACAAACGAAAATAACTTGTTTTTGTTACTTTTTTAAAATATGTATTTGTTTTACTATAAAAAAATAAAAACCCGGGTAGCGGACTGGCGCGCTGAGGTGTAGTTAGCTCCGTTTGTATGCACAAGGTCATTGGCAAATATACAAGCCTTAAGCCTCAAATTCTTTAAGTAGCAAGTATTTATATAACTAAGTAATACTTAGTTAAATTTAAGCGGTGTTTTTTTTATATTGTGCTCACACCATAATTTACATTATGTTTCTATACGTGAGGATTTGTCATTGGCTTGCTGGTGGCCATGGTTTCCTATTTTGTTTTATAAGCTGTAAGTCGTCCATTTACATAAAAACTAAATAAAAACATAATTTTAACATATTGAAATCAGGCACCAGATGCTGTTTAGCCTGATCCTTATCTATGATGCAATCACTTCGTCTGTAGTTTTTATCTACCTAGATACAGTTTTTAACTACAGTTATTTTTTTATAAACTTCTAGTTACTTGTTAATTTTAATCACGTCGTCTACAAATATACTCGGTCTAGTCGCATCCATTATGTATTTGCATAAGAATTTCCTAATAAAACTGTATTACACGAGCCCATGAATAACGTGATATCACGTCTGCAAAGCCGATGTGTATCTCATGCTAACTCAAACTCAGCTAATTTTCCCTTCAAGCTCGAGCTCGACCGATCAAATTATATCGTACCTACTAAGTCTCGGTAATTAACTTGTGGATGTTTGTGCCGTTCTAAAGGGCAATCTTCCTACAACTATTATGTGTAATCAACCATTCACGAATAAATAATTATAAAACAGAAGTATAAAGACAGTCGTGAGTAGGCTGTGACCGTCGGGACTAGGAAACTTAGAGGTTTTTGTGGAGAAAAAAAACAGACAGTTATACCTTATTCATCTTCTTCATTGTAAATCAACGTGTGCCATTAACCATATCCTTGAAAACCGTCAAACTTATGAATAAGTTCAAGATTTATTGGATAACGTTTTTCATAGCTAATTAATTTGACATTATTTGCCTCTGAAGTCAAATTCGTTCTGAATGTGACTGAAACTAATTAAATCAAAGCTTAGCAACAGCTAATCTACGTTTACCTACAGAAACAGTACTACTACATTATAACCCAGCACGTGTATTGATTTCTTTATTATTTACTAGCGACCCGCCCCGACTAATCATCTGCCTAGCCTTTTCCCAACTATACTGGGGTCGGCTTGCAGTTAAACTCCATAACCCATTAACAGGGTAACATTGTACTTTTTGGCAAGACTGGAGTCAGATTTACTGGATTCTGACAGTCCGTAACGACTGTCAAAGATCTTCAATTGACAGCTGGGACCAACGGCTTAACGTATTTTCCGAGGCATGGAGGAAACTCGGTATGTTAAGATGGTCACCCATCCACAGACCAACCTTGACAAGCGTTGCTTGACCTTGAAGATTGACCTGTGCGGCTGTTATTATTTAGCCACGAGCTACTCCTCCGACCCGCCCCAGCTAATATATGTAGATACAATTGATAAGTATATTTCAAAGGAATAAGATACCATTTTCGATGAAAGCCCTAAGTCGGCTTGATTTCATCCGAACAATTATCGTCATATTTCAACAAATTACAACAAAACAATTTTCAAATATATGAGGGCGCATAAACAAGTGATGCCAACTGTTATAAATTTGTACCGGCTGTGAATTGAGGCCCTAAACCTTGCTCTTGAATCACTTTATCTTTTCGATGAAAACCGCATTAAAATTCGTTGTGAAGTTTAAAGATCTAAGCGTACAAACGACGGGAAGTTTGTTTCATACTATGTATGTAGAGTTATTATATTTTGAAAATAAATTGTCACATCCACGGCAAACTTACGAATCCAGTTTTCGTGAACTCGATATTTTGATTAAAAACTATCTAATGTGGTATTATTTGCCACCGTGGAAAATTTACTATTTTTAATCTCTGACTGTTACATAAATCAAATTTTTCTATTCTGCGTTTAAGAATATAGTTTTACATCTTAATATCCATTTCACTAAAAAGCAGATTCGCAAGTTTTCCGTAAATTAAATGTGACGAAATTTCCCAATGCAACTTTGCTTAAAATGCTTCATGCTTCAATTTGAACAAAACCAATTTAATTAAGTTAAATAAAGTAAAGATTGACGTCAATGTATTCTGAAGAATGTAGATGAATAAATAAAAAATATTTGGAAGTTTTTATCAACGACAAAAACCAAGGAAACCGGCTTAAGTTTTTATAAGATAATTAAATAGATTTGGAGGCCAGAAAAAATAATAATAGAGGAACAATTAATACGTACCATGGAGTTTTCTGTGCGGCTACGAACAGATTCTGGCCGCACGTGCCGAGATGTGGCACTGTGTTCTCTCTTACGTCGTTATGTGTGAGGAACATGCACTTCTCCGCGTAAGCTTGCGCCTGCCGCGCTGCACCCGCGTGCCATGTCTGAAAACCATACGATGACATCAAAGTTAAAAACATAAAGCTCCATCAATATATTATTCGTACTATGTGTTAAATTGACAAGTACCACGGTATTGAACCTTTCTATGCATCACAAATATTGCGATAAGTCGTCACGAAATAATCGATTTGTTAGGTGTAATTCCGTAAGTACGTAAATAAAAATAGGAGTTATGAACACAACCTTGGCTTACGATAATATCGTCGCTTAAGTTCTAACAACATAAGTCAAAAATAGCAACTTTACAGGAGAGTGTAAATACCGCGTTATTTTACATAGAAACCTTTAGGGTGCCTGTCCATAGCAGCGGAGCGAGGCAGCGGAGCAGAAAAACGGTGAAATGTTAACCAATAGAATTGCATAAAATCTCCGTACCACGTTTGAAAAAATCTTGTTTTATCTGAAAGGATATTCTTCCCGATTGGTCCCATTGTCACCAAGTCAGAATCTGGTGATGGGATCAAATGAAAATCGAGGGAAAACCTCAAATTTTATAGGCACATACCATGTTTATCATAAACTTTCTAACGCAATTCAGATATTTGTGCCTGGTAATCATCAACTCATCTCATGTTGCTGATTTGGATGATTCTTTTTTTGTTTGGAAGAGTATTTTTCTGGACTGATCTCATTTCAATTTGGTGATCTGATGAAGAACTGCGGAGGTAGACAACGGAACTCTTTAATAAATGATAGCAAATGGATCGGGTTTGCTGAAATCGCATATCTTTTTATTGTTTACACCAGTTCTTAAACATAAAACCGGTTTTTTTTTTAGAATGGGAAATCATCAAATGACTCCTCTCGCTCTGGATACAGCATTAGGAAGTGTCAGACTCTTACTGACTAAAACCCATCCGTGTTCCTCCTACTGCCCTTTGCGTTCCAGGGCCACGGTGCCTCTTTCAAACGAAGTCCGCAGCCTCAGCAGGCACTGGCCCTAGCGGGCCCCGTCTTCTGTGCTGACATATCCTTGAGGCGCGTTGGGATCGCAGCGCGCTGCCGACCCCGGATCACGCCGGTACGCTGTTAATGGGTACGCAGGTAGGTACCACTAAAAAGTGAAAAATAAAAAACTTTTTTTACAAAAAAAACCGACTTCCAAAAACAAAATACTACAAACTATAAAACTTGAATTTCGGAAGTCGGTATCAAAAAATGAAAAATTATCAAAAACACCCAGTTCCGAAATTTATTTTATTTTATACTTTCTAGTGTTTTGTTTTTGGAAGTCGGTTTTAGGTTTGTAAAAAAGGTTTTTATGACTGACATGATTGGTTAACTTTCTCCGATTCTCCGCTCCACTGTAATAGACAGGCACCCTTACAGTACCATTGTCATTTCTCGTACACTTGAAATTAAGATATATTAATTCACATAGGACCATAATTATATAGTAAAAATTCAAACTCTGTATTTTCTAGCAAACGGTATCAATACCGCCAAAAAACTACGTACTTGCGTGGTGTTAGAAGAATTGAGGATGTATAGTCGACATTGTTCTTTCTTGAAACAATTAATTTAAAGCCGTTATTATCCGTAGGGTAGGTGGAGCCAAGAGAATGACTCTTATTCAGCTGCTACAAGTGGGATAAGAGTCATTGAGAATTCAGATAAATGGCGAGATTGGGGATATCCTTATGTCTAGTAGTGGATTTCTGAAGACTGAAGATAATAATACTGTATAAATAAAAACTGTTCTTGAAAATAACTACTAATGGTATTCTATGTATTAAGATAGGCATGAGTGATTTAAGTGCTTCAATATCATCGTGGCGCCGAAGCGCCAATTTGTATGCCGACCGAAACGGGCACGGGGTTAAATGAATCTACTTGAGAAGAGACCTCTTAAATTGTATCTGATAGGCAGGTACACTTATCGACCAGTACTCTAGCAGTAGGTATTGTTAAACATTACGTTACATTTTCCCTTCGTGCATAAGTCTCTTCTTCTTCTTCCACCTGGCGTTAATGCCAGCTATTGCCAGGGTCCGCCTTCCTACTTAGCTTCCTCCACCTTGCCCGATCTTGAACATCCTTCTCAGTCAGGCCATTAGCTCTCATGTCGGACTAGACGACGTCCAGCCAGCGCTTGCGAGGGCGACCACGGGACCTAGCCCCAAGAACAGCCATATTCATGCATCTCCGACCAACGTACTCTATAGGGCGGCGCATGATGTGGCCATACCATCGCAGATGACACTCTTGCAGTTTTTCCCCCACGTCACGGACACCAAGACTACCCCTGATGTAAGAGTTGTGAATGCGATCGGATCGCGGTACGCCACTCATCCACCTCAGCATCTTCATCTCCGTGACGCGAAGCTCCTGGGTGTGTCTGCTTAGTGCTGGCCAACACTCGCCCCCGTACAGTAGGACAGGCCGAATGATGCATTTAAATATCTGCCCCTTGAGCTTCGGATGCATTTTGCGGTCGCATAGAACGCCTGTTACCTCGCGCCTCTTCGCCCAAGCCGCGCCTATACGTGCTTGGACATCGTCGTCCACGCTGCCAGACTCGTGCAGCACGGATCCAAGGTACCTGAACGTATCGGACTTTCTGATCAGGTCCGAACCTATTCGGATGGTTTTTGAATCCGTGCTGCCACAGGAGCACGGTTTCAAAAGCGGTTTTGCGCTGCCAGAGTTGAGCGCAAAGTCAACATTTGGAGGAGCGTGTCCTTCCAAATGTTGACTTTGCGCTCAAGATGGGCTTGGTTTTGATTAACGAGGGCGATGTCATCGGCAAACATCATTAGCCATGGAGGCTGATCTTGGATGTTTGCCGTAACTACATCGAGCACTACGTTAAACAAGAACGGGCTAAGAGCCGAGCCTTGGTGAACGCCAACAGATATTGGGAAGCCATTCGATTCACCAACAGCGGTCTGGACAGAGGAAACGGAATCGCGGTACATGTCTCTGATAATGTCAATATAGGATGTCGTTCGTGCATAAATGCACTACATATATAGAGAAGATTAATAGGAGGGTAAAGAATTGAATATGTTAGATATTTTTGTGGTAGAAACCGATGACCCTTTCTTTTACTAAGTCATGAATTGAACACAACTCTCGTGCGTGACAAATAATTTAAGGGAGCAGGCAAGCTTGCCAAGTTAATAGACACAGATATCAATAAAAAAAAATAAAAAAAAATCAATTGTAAAATAATTTCCTCTGGTAGTTGGTGGTGGTCTGGGAGTCTGTGGACTCTGCCGAGAGGTATTTTTTTATTTTCTTCAATTAAATTGGAGAACACATAACGTTACAAAAATACTCCCAAAAATACCCTACGTTAGTACTTACTTACTATTTTATACATTATTATTTAATTAGTCAAAACAATAATTAAAATTTTCTAACAGGCACTGGAACAGCCACATGTCTGCCACAGCAATGCCGAACATAAGGGCAATCCAGCCTGTTGGCGACCATTGCCAGGACATATAAATCCATACTAAACGCTACAACTGAGAAATTTTAGATGCGAAAAGACCAGTAACACATTTTCTCCGAGAATAAAACCTGAGTCCTCATGCTCACCAGTAGCACGTACAGCCACTTGACCAACAAGCAGGATCTACCTACATACTTACAGATAACTTTTACCATAGTTCATCTATTTCTTTCAAAATGGAACCACCTTGTTTCCTAAACATTCTGAAATTTATGTCCCTGTGGCATGTTGGGTAGGTACTTGACTAATAGCAGTTTTTCAATTCTGACCAACATCTTTCTTAGTAGTTTTTAAATGTGTAAGTTTACGAATCGTTGCACGTTTACCTACACATAAGTTTAGTATTCGGCATTCTAATCAGAATAACAAATGTGTACGTACCATTAACAACATGTTCGCAGCACTGGGCCGAACCTTCGTGCGAAAGAAATTATGGTACAGCACTATTTTTCTTCGCACCACCGACCGCCGAGGGTGCAGGGCATTGTCCGGTATTAAATGTGGTGGGAACATCTCTGAAAATTCACAAAACAACCTATGTACAATAGAACGTAGTTGTAGGTATACATATAGGTATGAAAACATTGGCTATTATAATAAACCCCCTCTTGTCTTCTGCACTCGTATTTGACCGCGTGCAAGTAATAAAAGGAAAGGGCCATTCATATCTTTACTAATATATAAAGCTGAAGAGTTTGTTTGTTTGTTTGCTTGAACGCGCTAATCTCAGGAACTTCGGGTCCGATTTGAAAAATTCTTTCAGTGTTAGATTTTCCATTTATCGAGGAAGGCTATAGGCTATATATCATCACACTAAGACTAATAGGAGCGGAGCAGTAATGAAAATTGTGACGCATACGAATTTGCGCTGGTCAACTAGTACTCGTATTACATAAGACGATTTAGGGGGGGAGGGGATCGACCATGTTTTATTTTTTCTTACAAGAGGGTGGGAGCGAGTCTAGATAGTTCTTACGTAAGATCTCAAAAGATAGGTTTAGTTTGAAGGTACAAATAAACATTCCTAAAATTGTTACTTTGAAAAATAAACACTAAAACAAACCAAAAGTGTAGGTACCTACTCTACTTTTTTCTTTAGATTCAATATAAAACAGAGGGGAGGAGGTCGGCTTATTCCTATTGTTTCTTATATAGGGGGTAGGGGGGTCAAAAACTAACAAAAATAGTCTTAGGTAATAAATGAATGGCGCCGAACGTACTCCCGAGCTTCTATGTATATATCCTATCTTTTTCCAATGTCCAATTTATTTTTTATACCAAAATTGGTTTAGCGGTTAAAGTGCAAACACCTAACTAACAGACAGACACTGAGTTAAAATCAACTGTTACCAAAATAAATCGATCTACTTATTTCTAACAATAATTCTAATTAATCTGTTCTGCTAATTTTGATGTTCTGTTACTAAAAGGTACACTTACGTCTGTTACTCCAGGGTTTCAGTGTTTCCAACTCGACAGCTATATTTAATAACAGCAAAACTTGGATGCAAAGTGCGCCTTGTACGTACATACTGTAAAATGAAATAAGTTATGGTTAATATTTAATATAGGTGCTCCACAACATCACGCTTAATTTTTTTCTAAATCAATTGAACCGTGAATTTCATTATACTGAAGAAACCATTAGGTGCCCACTGTTCTTCACACGTCAACTTTAATTTGTTCAAAATTCTCTTTGATTAATCAATTTTAAAGGCAATGAACTGTTGCGCTTTAATGAATCGCTGCCATTTGTAGTGCGCGATTTTGCTATGTAGAGCACTAACGGCGAATTCATTGTGCCGACGTTGAATAAAATATGGACTGATCAGGTAAATGTGTCACTTTATAACTTCTAGTTCTACTGCAGTGTAATGTGATAAAGAGAACTATCGCTAAACAAGAAAACGCTATTTTCATTATTGTGTTTGAGATAACAGCGATATGCGTTAATTTCAATTTAATAAAAGTTACGACGCATGACAAATTAACAGCTCTGTTTTCTAAATAAGCCACAGCGCGTTATTACAAGAGTTGACTAGTTTAGTACTTACTTTACGAAGTTAATAACGGCACTGCTATTACAATTAAGGTTTTTGTCCTACGACAAATTTGTCTACATCACACTTCGACGGCTGATCACACAATACTGCTTCTCTTAACAAAGGTGACTGACAACATTCTCACGACGAATATGTTTATTTGATTACAATGTCTTGAGAATTTTGATGGTTTAATAAATGTGTTGCAATCACAGCCGCGCGTCGCGAACGCTTCAATTGAAATAAACAGAAGTCTACAGTGCCATACTGACCGCGCCAACCACTAGAAAATAAGTGATCCTTGATAAACGATTCGCAGTCTACCTAATACAAAAAAATTACTGACAAGGCATACACGATTGCAGAATGTGTTCAACAGGGTTCTTTGATTAAATATTTACATGTTTCTGAGTTAAAACACTAATTATGTACAGCTAATAAAATGCTAGTTTCTGAAATCCTAATTGAGGAAACCGAGTACGGTTGAGAGCGTTTCATGAATTTCATCTGCATATAGCATGTATTGGGATACTTTAGATAAGTTTTTATTATTCATTATGTTGTTGAACTGCAACATTTTTGGCTGCGAATTATGCTTTTGTAAGTGCTCAATTAGCTTTGAATCTATCTAAAATCCATTCGACTCTATGCACCTATGTGTGACATTTTATTGTATAGCAAAATGTCTATGGACAGGTGCATCAGTGCATATCGAAACTTTTATTTGGGTTGTCAAAATTTCAGATCAGGACTACCTCAGTCCTGATCTGAAAATTTTCCAGTGATAGAATGCAAAATTATTATTTTATCACGCTTAATCCCGCAAAACCCATGCATGTAGCATGGGTTTTGAGGGATATGCCATGGAAGCGAAAATGCAGGAAAAAGTTAGTAAATGTATTAACCACGGCCAAAATTTTTACGGAATTCCAAATTTACTTTATCTATACAGTATCTACATTGATATTATTAGTATTTACAATTTGTAATATACTGTTAACATGCCTCCTATCAAACGCATTCCATCCTTGAGGCTACGGAAGTACGGAACTCAACAGTGGCTGAGAATTTTGAGCCATTCTTATTTTTCACCTTGAAATTATCATCATTATTTATTTGTGTTCAATGTATATTTGTGTATTAACATCTTTTCCGGTGTGTACCTTTGGGAAAAGACAGCATCTGTGACCTTTAGTACCGAGAACCTCAGACTCCGTAGATCTGCTTCTATAATTTTGGATGTCCATATTTGGACCCATACTAATAGCTAAGTCAAAGAATTTCGTATCTTGTCGTAGTTAAATAATAACAGCCACACGGCTTAATCTACAAGACTTTTTTTTCTGGAACATGTAAAATTATAGTTGTTGTTGGTGTTGATGTTGTTGTAGCAGACGTGTAGAGTCACTGTAGAAGTGTAGACCATGTCCTGGATTCGAAGCCGCTGGCTGAAGCTAGTGTAGTATATTTTTATATAGGTACTAAATAACGACCATAAGAACATAGTTTATTACGAATGCGAAGTTATAAAAAAAAACATCAGGTACAATTTTTGCAATTAAAAATAAATGTATGATAATTATTCAGCTAGTTGTGTGTGATAATAATATTATAATATTACTTATTCTGTGTAGGTACTGATCAGCTATTTAACGATGCATGAGCAATAGCCGATGAGGCAGAGAACGAAACGAATCAGAAACAAATGTAAATATTTGTATATAATATAAAATGTAACGGACATAAGGTTATCAAGATTGTACATTATGTAATACTAGCAGTTGCCCGCGACTTCGTTCACATGTTTTTCGGAAAATAAAATGATGTCGCTTGACAAGATCGCTAAGATCATCATCATCATCTACCTAGCCTTTTCCCAACTATATTGGGGTCGGCTTCCAGTCAAACCGGATTCAGCTGATACCAGTTGGTATTTTACTAGAAGCGGCTACCTACCAGACCTCCACAACCCATTAAATGAGTAACGCGGTATTTCATGCATGACTGGAGTCAGATTTGCTGGCTTCTAACAATCCGTGACGACTGCCAAAGTTCTACAAAGGACAGTCGGGACCAACAGCTTAACGTGCTTTCCGAGGCACGGAGGAAACTTGTTATGTTAAGATGGTCACCCATACACAGACCAACCCTGGCAAGTGTTGCTTAACCTTGAAGATTGACCTGTGCGGCTGTTATTCTTTAGCCATGAGCTCCTCCAAGATCGCTAAGATAAGATATGCTAAAAGGCGTACAGTCAATATCCTTCATTACCTAACACCTTTTTCACACCACCTGCACGAAAAAGTCAAATTATTTGCCATGCAAACCTAACTTAAAGTACATCATTGTAACCAGCGGCTTCCGTCGGCCTCAGCTGCTAGGTGCAGCGAGCGCAGTCAAAATGTGTTCCAAATTCAAATCCCATTATCATTATATTATAATGAAATTAGTACAATATTCTTGCCTGATATATTCGGCGGTGGGCTGGAGCCACGGCTTCAGATGCGCGACCGCTACTTGCGGCGGGGGCCGACGAGCGCCACCTGTTTTCATGGCTAGAGCACAATTTTCTCGCAGTGGGTGTGTGGCTCCTTCAATGTCCCACTCACCGTACTGATTTTATTCATTCTTCTTTCTTCGTTCAGTCTATTTCTCTGTGGAATGCGCTCCTCCAAGAGATCAGGATGGCCACCAACCGATTATCCTTCAAAGTTAAAGTTCGTGAACACTTTCGTTAGAGGTTGGCAGTTCAGCAGTTGTATCATCACAGCGCTCATGTTAATATAAAGAATGAATATTTCTGAAATATAATGTATATATATATATATATATATATTTATAATATATATTTTTGTAATATTCATTCTTTCGAACTACATGAACTTAGAGGGCTATATTGATGATTAAAATGGTTATAATTCTTTAGATAAATACGCGTTACGGTCGCGGATCGCATTTGGTCCACATACAGCTTCACACTGACCGGCAAATTGCAAAAAACATAAAAATATTTGAATTTCGCGGGCTACCCTGGAGCATTCACCTTAATTGTTTTAGTATTTCGTTTGTATATTTATCTTGTTGATTGGTATGTTTATTATATATTTATATTGTATGTATGGTTTATATTTGTATATTATTCATTATTGTATTTGAATAATTATCAATTGCTTTAAATTTTCTTTATTGCACCTACGACTATTCTCTGCATTACCCAAAGGTTGACTGGTAGAGAATACCTATGGCATTAGGTTCGCCGCTGTACATTTTTGTGCTGAAAGTGTTTTAAATAAATAAATAAAAGTAGAGTATGCTCCTCAGGGATAAAGGTGTCTTTGCCTTGGGCTAGCTTAAATCCCTTGCTGCATTCAGAATTCGTGTATTACCTCCCTCGCTTTGCTCGTGAGTTAAACTTTAAACTCCATCGCTACGCTCGGGAGTTAACTCTCGAATCCCTCGTTGTGTTCGGGTTTCAATATGACGCCCGTGTCAAAAGCCACTGCTTTATCCCCTCGGTTCATAATCTACTATTAGAGTTAGGAATTTAGATGAGTGTTATGCAACTGTAAAGAACCACCTGTATCACCAGCTCTTCCGTTTAAAATGCCAACCATTCTGGGTATCTGATGTCCCTACTTGTTGTATTAAGATTGAGTTTTCCTGACTATTAAATTTATTAATGGCCACGATATTGGCACGAATGACAAGAGTCTTATCTGATAATGACGTATCTTTATTGCAGGGCAACTGCTCAGATGTTTATCTAAATATCTGAACAGTTGCCCTTTGTTTATAACGACGCAATTGTCTATAATAAATGCGTCCTCAAACAGTTTAAGATATCCAGTACCAGGGTCTTCTTCTCATCGTGTGGGTGTAAGGTCTAACGAAACCAAACAACCTAGTGTCAGAGTTTCTAAACCGCCTTCAAGGGCCTTTGACATGGTTTATTTGACGAACGCCGTTTGGCGGCCGGGACCACCGGCTTATACGTGCCTTCCGAAGCACGGAATCATCTTTTTATCAGGAAATCAGGTGATTCAAGCCTGCAATGTCCTAGCCAGACTGGAAACAACTTTACAAAGTATGCTTTCCGTGGGAATCGGACCCACGACCACAAGGCAAACGCCTAAACCACTCGACCACGGAGGCAGTTTAGTACCGGGGTACCTTTTATCAAATGATTTCTCTCACTCTGGGTGGTGCAGATGGGAGATAGGAGTGTCAGACTCTTAGTGACTAAACCCCATCCGTGTTCTTCCTAATGCCCTTTGCGTTCCAGGGCCGCCGACAGCCTACCTAACACTTCGTCTACGGTGACTCTATTAGGTATGTGGCTATGTTTTGTCTCCATACTATAGCTGCCATAGATTCACTCTGTTCACAGTCTGTATTTAAAAAACAGAGACGTCATTCTAATGTACACTCCTACCAACTTATCTGTGAAATGACGAAAACTGGAACTACTGCCGTCATGTTGAAATATCATTCGATTTTCAGTGTCTACTACATTCGGGTTCTCTGGTTGTTTTGTCGTGATATTGCTGAATTTGTAATGCCGAAAGCTAGAAAAAGTGATGCTCGAAACATTATTCTAAAGTTTAAATCCTATTTTGAAAAAGAAGCTCGTGCGGGGTCTCCGATTATTCCATTTCATCAAATATACAAACGAATTTCGGCAGCAATAGGTTAGTGTTGTCAACTTTCTTGTTATAAATTACCCTATACCTACTTAACTAATTATTTAAGTCCACGAAATATTCGTTTCTATTCATGCTGCAGGTTAGTGTAACGGTAACGTACATCTATTAGGTAACCTGCTAAGTAAATGAGCCAACTAACCTGCCAGATTTCAAATTTCTCCTAACATTTATTTTATTATCTTATATTTCAGGTGTGAGTCAAGGACTAATTTCAAAAATAGTTAAGGAACAAAAGAAACTGGTACAAAAATTCGGACACCAGGCAAGGACAGAAAGCGTAAAAGTGGATTTGTGCATGTTGATGATTTTGATATGGGAGTTATACAGAGGAAAGTACATAAATTTTATTCTGCTAAAAAAGAGGTCCCTACTGTTAAAAAGCTTCTAGAGGTCTTAAAGACAGAAATAAATTACATAGGACAGCGAGAGAGTCTGCGAAAGCTGCTTCACAAGGTGGGATTTCGTTTTAAAAAATCTCAATCTATCGGAAGGTTCTTATAGAGCGTAATGAAATATCAGCTTGGAGAGCTAAGTACTTGCATGCAGTGGATAAAAATAATAAATTTCCCCAGCCACGGCCCATAATTTATTTAGATGAGACCTATATTCACTCTTCGCATACATCGGGTAAATGTTGGCAAGGAGAGGGTGAAGACGGAGTATTGGAGCTTGTATCGAAAGGGCAAAGCTATATAATTATTCATGCGGGAGGAGATACTGGGTTTCTTACAATTGCACTACTTGCGTTTAAATCAAACACAAATAGTGGTGATTATCATGACGAGATGAATAGTACCAACTTTAACAAGTGAGTTATTGAAAAACTTGTGCCTAATTTACGAGAGCCATCTATAATAGTGATGGATAATGCTCCACCGTATTTGTGTGAATAAAGTTCCAATTACGAATTCCTTAAAAAAAGAATATGCTATTATGGTTGACCCAAAATAAAATTGACTACGGAGAGGATTTGACTAAACCTCAGCTTTTAGAAATAATTAAGAGAAACAAGCCTGAAACTGTATATGAGATTGAAAAAAAAAATATAAGACAATAGACACAAATGCTTATATTTACCACCTTATCACTGTGATCTCAATCCCATTGAACTCATATGGAGCACAATGAAAAGAAAAGTTGCTGATGTAAATATTGAGCACAAACATGCTGAAATTGCCCACCTAGTTAGAGATGCTTCTGACGCTATTACAGTTCATGAGTGAGCACAGCATTGTAAACACGTTCGCAGGTTAGAAGGAGAATACTTAAAACATGATTTGTATTTAGATAAACCTTTTATTATAGAAGTGGTAAGCGACACTGAAACCGAAAGCGATAGTGATAGATAATGATGATAATGGTACGGAAATAAGCGGAGTATAGCCTCACAACCAGGATGAAGTTGTGTATGCAGGTTTATCTAAAGATCACAATTACTGTAAACCTGGTTTTCAATAAATTGTAAATAATAAATATTGTAAATTGTAAAGCAATTTGTTTTTTTTTATTACACTATACTACCACTAGGTACCACTGCTAATAATAATTAGTCAAATCTGGTGTTAGGGGTTAGGTACGGTCATAACTAAATGCTAGACATCCAGGTACCTCTTGCAGGGTAGGTACCTATTTAACTTCGCATTAAATGAAAGTTGTATCCCCCCGTGGGACGTATTATCTGCTGAATTTCCACTTCATTAGATTACTTTTAAGATAAAGCCAAAGTTTATTCCTGAGAGACTAAACTGTTAGCGTACCTACGTAACTGTAAATAATATTATTTTTATAATATCATTGTTTTTAATTTGTAAAAAATATAATTCTTATTAAACGATTGTCTAATGTGAAATTTATTTCTTGAAAACTTACTAAATTTTGGGCACCTTATATTAATTAGCAACACTGAATCGACGGTGCCGTCCTCTTTTAGTTCACAGATAAGTTGGTAGGACTGTAAGCTGGACGTGTCTATATCATAATAAACACTCGGTAAAGTTTTCCTTAAAGTTTTCTCTGAGTCATGTTTGGAATTATGGGTGATCATTCACTCATCTATGCTATTCTAGGCATAAGAGCAAACGTATTGTTCAAGACAATCTACTTTTCTCCGTTCTACAAAACCGGCGCATACACACATCAAAAAAAGTTTGCGATCACTAGCATAAGCTGTTATATTTTTTTTAATTTTTTTTTCACTTCAGTAGCTCAAACATATAGGTTTTTCTGCCTGAAATCAGTGAGCAGAAATGCGATTTTGCTCACAGAGTGAGACAAAGTAACGTTTTTTTTTTTTCAGAAAGTCGCGAATATCTTATTCAGCCTTGGGTTAATTATACAATTCGAAACATTCACACTCTATCTCTTTCCCGCCATTACAAGGACCAGCCCTTTCAAAGTTCCGATTTTGAATTCGACCTCAAAGACAAACCCGTTCGGAATTTCGTACTAACTAAAGAAATTTTGCAAAAAGATAATTATATCTTTTAATGTAATTTATTGAATTTTTTACTTTTTGTTGTACTTAAACGAAAATAAGTAATTACTGCAAATACAACTGATATTTAACCTATAAATATTTATTTCTAGTTTCAATAATGCTACGTAATATATTTTGAATAATAAAATATCATGGGTGCTATTTCCGAACACGCCTTAATTTAAATAAAAGAGCGGGAATAAAATTTCGTGGCTGGCGTTAAGAGTTGAATAAGTTAAAAAATATTAAAATAATCGTAAAATATGAGTGAAACTAGCGACGAGAACAGTATTTTAACATCGGAAGAGTTAAAACAAGAAGTTATTAATGCAGAATTAAGTTTCCTACCTGAGAAGTCTCGCGAGAAATATCTGAAAGCATACCATGTCTTCAATGAATGGAGACTTACAAAAGGCGCAAGCAATTTTTCGGAGACGGTGCTGCTATCTTATTTTTTAGATTTATCACAGACGAGGCGATCATCTACAATGTGGAGTATTTACTTAATGTTTAAAACAAAACATAACGTGCATATTGAAACATCCGCAAAACTCGTATCTTTTCTAAAAAGAATGTCAGTTGGGCTAATATTTCCAAAATTTCTTAATGAAGCTCCGGACTGCAATTTTCTTGCCGCTAAAGTAAGTGGTACCTATGAATCTATGTTGTTAGTTATTAAAATTTGTGTGTAGACTGTAATGTATAAAGGTATTTACTCATCTGGCTAGCCTTTTCCCAACTACATTGGGGTCGGCTTCCAGTCAACCGGATTCAGCTGAATACCAGTATTTTACGTGAATCGGCTGCCTACCAGACCTCCACAACCCATTAACTAATCTATATATCCGGTACATCTTGGCAGGACTGGAGTCAGATTTACTGGTCTCTGACAATCCATAACGACTGCCAAAGATCTACAAATGACAGCCGGGACCAACGGCTTAACGTGTTTTCCGAGGCACGGAGGAAACTCGTTATGTTAAGATGGTCACCCATCCACAGACCAACCTTGGCAAGCGTGGCTTAACCTTCAAGATCGACCCGTGTGGCTGTTATTATTTAGTCATGAGCTCCTCATAAAGGTACTTACTGCCTAGTACTAATTTTTGGAGGCGCAATGAATCCTGGTCTGGCTTAACAATACTGTTAAAATATTTATTACGATATGTTAAAGATGCTGTAAATGTTAAATTATGCATATTAATTATGTAATATTTTCATTACAGGTTGTACTGATCATAGGAATTAGTGGAGCGTGTCGCAATAACGAGCTATTACAGCTAACAGTTGATAATATCGTAAAGGTTTCAGATAAATTACTGTTAGTAAAATTGAAAAATACGAAGACGAACCTTGACAGGTCTTTTGTCGTACGCGAAGAATATGTAACTATTGTAGAAAAATACCAAAATTTACGTCCAGCCAATATAAAAACCGACCGATTTTTCATACCAAAATAATAAATGCTCAAGACAGCTTGCTTGAATTTCTCGCGATATAGCAGCACCTATTTTATTTACTCCCTGTAAATAAAATACGTGCTATACCGCGAGAAATTGCTACCTTCTTAAAACTGGAAGAGCCTCAGCTATACACGGGTCACTGCTTTCGGAGAACTTTGGCAACGCTCTTGGCTGATTCCGGAGCCGATCTCACCACTTTAAAACGCCACGGCGGGTGGAAGTCCGATACGGTTGCAAAAGGCTACAATGAAGACTCAATAGAAAATAAGTCGAAAATCCCTAAGCGTATAGTGGAAACAATAAGTCTGAATTCGACCTCGGATCCTTGGCCTCACCCACGCCCATCCACTTCCAACGACGCACAGTGTACCTACTTATACAGAAAGCCGATCAGAGTCACCAACGTTCACCGTTGTTCCTTCTCAATCCGCCACTGAAACAGAAACCTTAATCCCAGATAATCAAACTCAACTCAATGCAACTATAACGTTGCCAAATAAATCTGTATCTTTTAATTTGCAGAATTGTAGTAATTTTACTTTTAACTTTTAAAACTGTTCCATTTGTCATTGAATTGGTACCCCTATCTACAATGTTAATTATTTTGATTTACAATAAATAGTTATTTCCATCTATTCCTGTTTATTATTTTATCTCCTAAAGTGTTCTTGCTGCTGAAGTGAAATTTATTTTAACGAAGTCTAACCCACTGCAGTCTCCGTCGTTGACGTTGCCGGGAATTCAGAGGCGCTCGCCAAGAACTCCGTGCTCGTAATCTAGCCTGGTGCAAGCAATTCCGAATGGCCTGAGTGCTAATTTCAAGCCCAGAGGCGGCCCCAACTTCTGCTTTTATTTTAGTAGCGTTGACTGTTGGGTTACGGGCTGCCAGTAATCTAATATAGCGCTTTTGGGCAGCAGTTCAAACAGTTGAGCTGCTCTTAAGCGAACTATTTGGAACCGTCAGCCACGTCCCCAGACAATACCAGAGCTCAGCGAAATCACTATTCAAGAATGGGACAGATTAACCCAAGAAATTCTGGATAACTTGATCCTCAGCATGCCCAGGAGAATCTCCGCATGTGTTCGAGCAAGGGCAGGAGTTATATTATATTGAATAATAAACCTTTTGTTAATAAATCGTTGTTTAAGTTTGGTTGAACAGTCTTTTTCTTTCTATAAAATTCCTGTTACAATTACATTCTGATTAATTACTAAATTTTTGTTAAATTTAAAAAAATAAAACAGCTTATGCTAGTGATCGCAAACTTTTTTTGATGTGTGTACCTTCTTGCCCCTGACTGTTATATCTTCATCACCTGATGGTGATGAACAGTTCAGCCGAAAAACGTTTACTGTTGGACATAGTGCTCCTCCTGAGCTCGACCGGTTCTGCAGTACGATTCTGCTGGTCGATTCTGTAAACATGTCGAAGTGAAGCCTCCACGGGTGACCATGAAATGAGCTGCCATTCCATCTTGATAACGTAGACAGACAGTTCACTTCCCGTTCACTGCAGCTGAGTTTTCACGGTGAGGCTTTACAGAATCGACCGGCTGAGATTTTCACACTGTAAGGGTGCCTGAACGTGAAACTACGTTACCATCTGAAATAGTGTCAATATTTAAGTACTGGTATAGCAGTCAAAGCAATAGTGTGAAGTGGAATGGTTCGTATTCGGACGTGTATCGGTTGGAGTGTGGGGTGAGGCAAGGGGGGCTCAGTTCGCCCCGGCTTTTCAGCTATGCTGACGATATATGCGAAAACTATGCGGCGAATTATGGCCTTAAATATAACGTCACTAAGAGCGACCTGATGGTTTTTAAAGCTGCCAGTGTGACATATTCTTGTATTCTCACTGAAGCTCTTTGTGGAGAACCACTCGTTTAAGTATCTGGGCCACTGGGTCACTGAAGATCTGAAGGATAATTGTGACATTGAAAGGGAACGTAGGTCGCTGGCTGTCCGTTGTAACATGCTGGCCCGCAGGTTTGCACGTTGTACGAAGCCAGTTAAAGCAACGCTTTTCAAAGCTTACTGTCTGTCAGCCTGTGGGTCAGCTTCACTTAGCGGGCATACAGCAACCTACGCGTTCAATATATGCACTGAGAGTGCTGGTGCAGCTGCCGTGGCGGTAGTGCGTCAGGGATGTTTGCAGACAATAATATTGATGGTTTTGCCGTCATTATAAGGAAAAGATGTGCATCCCTGATGACTCGTGTCCACCAACCACCACCAGTATTCACCCACCACCAACAGTATTCTCAGTGTATTCGCGGATCGGTGGGATTCCCCGATCCCTAGAATTTAAGTTAAATTGTAACAGCGGAGCGAGGCAAGGGAGCGGAGATACGAAGAAATATTAACCTATCATGTCAGTCAAATGGCACGGAAATTCCGTGGTGCGAAGATTTTATGCTATTCCATTGGTTAACATTCTCCGTTTCTCCGCTCCGCTGCCTCGCTCTGCTGTAATGGAAACGCGCCCTAAGGACTCCCGATAAAATTGGCTATAAGATATTATGCAAGTAATATTTATTTGTACAGGGTGTTCCAGAAGTGCGTGGTCATATTTCGGAGTTGCGTTCTGTATGAATATACAACGTGTAACAAAGTAAACGCAATACATCTTAAGGGATCATTGTACTCATCATTATGAACTACTTTCCTACGGGACCAACACTGAAATCGAAGTTGCGGGCAAAAACTAGTTTGATAATTATAAAGTAAAGACACAATAGCAATAATAAAAATTATTCTAAAAAAACCGGCCAAGTGCGAGTCTGACTCGCACACGAAGGGTTCCGTACCATAAACCATAGTTTTTATTATTTGTTGTTATAGCGGCAATAGATTTATTATTTTAAAGGATTTCTTGTTTATTTGAAGCATGTAACTGTTTTTGTCCCTAATAAATAAATAAATAGAAATACACAATCTGTGAAAATTTCAACTGTCTACCTATTATGTTTCTAGAGATACAGCCCGCTGACAGACAGACGGACGGAAGGACGGACAGCGGAGGCTTAGTAATAGGGTTCCTTTGGTTGCCTTTGGGTACGGAACCCTAAAAATTACACACAAATTACATTTTCGGCATTCTAATGCAATTGGTGGCATCAAATCTTTGATTGAAAAAAAAACCCCAAATGCATGAAACTGCTTAATAAGTGATGTTTGTGACTATTCTGTATTTTTTTATTTCGATATTTCCTTATCGTTTATCAGTATCATAATGTCACCCTAATATGACCATTGACCACGCAGTTCTCAACCACCTTTTTAAGGACGCTTTCACGATTCGCGACGAAAACTTCATGTTTTTGAATTTTTCGAGATCAAAATCGAAATGATGTGAGCAGATTGTTTCACAGAAGATTACGGATTTAGAAAGAATAAGTCTTAATTTAGTGTACTTCAACGTAAAATTATAATTTTTATAGACAGTTTTTTAAAGAGAAGGCAATCCCCGAACAGCGTTTTACGAAAATAGACGTCAGAGTTATCTTTCAGGACAAATACAACCATTTTAATGTGCTAAAACGTCTTATTTTATACGTTTGTCCAATAGGATATTATAGTCTCACTGGGCTGTACAGAGCCTAATTATGAAAATAAGGCTAATAAGTATTTAAAAAACCAAATTTAAAAAATACAAAATCTGTTAACTTTAAAATTTTTTTTTACTGTGTTTTGATAAGAAAAATAATTATTATATTTATTTTAAGAAAATAAAGGTATTTTTAAATATCCTGTTTTTTTCAGTCCTTTTCATGTACTCATTTATTTTACACGATTATTATAAAAAACAATATAAATCCCCGCGCGCAATCGTTTGCCGATCAGTTCGTGCCGAGCCGAAGTACACTAAATTAAGACTTATTCTTTTCATTCGAGTTCCTTTGCCTATCTCCGAAGTTCTTGATCCGATCTTCACCAAATTTAAATGGGAGAAGTCCGAGAAAATACTCTTCCAAACAAAAAAAGAATCATCCAAATCGGTTAACAATTGGCAAATATATCGCTGAACAAACATTTTTCATGGGATACCATCATCAGTTCCTGACTTATACCTTTCATCATGAGCTCAGCAACATGAGATGATGATTACCAGGCACAAATATCTGAATTGCGTTGGAAAGTTTATGAAAAACATTGTGTGCTTATAAAATTTGAGGATCTCCCTCGGTTCTCATAGGTTTCCATCATCAGAATCTAACTTGGTGACAATGGGACCACCTCAGGAGTATAGCTTTCGAATAAAAAAAGAAATTTTTGAAATAGGTCCAGAATTGGCGGAGAAATCGGTGAACATACACAAAAAAAAATACATACAACCGAACATAGAACCTCCTCCTTTTTGAAGAAGTTGGTTAAAAATAATATCTAGTTAAAAAATTAGGAAACAGTGATTGATGATTAATAACTCTTAAATCGGAAGTAGGAAAGTAATCGCCGAGGTATATTTTAATGATTCCAAGCTTATTGACCGCAGGTCAAGGTTTCAAGGTTTCAATTTAATGTTTGAATCTTGGTTTTTTAGGGTTCCGTACCCAAACGGAACCCTATTACTAAGCCTCCGCTGTCCGTCCGTCCGTCCGTCTGTCTGTCAGCGGGCTGTTTCTCAAGAACCGTAATAGGTAGACAGTTGAAATTTTCACAGATTTTGTATTTCTATAACAAAAATTAAGGTTTGTGGTACGGAACCCTTAGTGTGCGAGGCCGATCGCACTTGGCCGTTTTTTTTTTAATCTTGCCTAACCTAGTGCTGTAAATCGATGCTTACTCGGGACGGAGTTGGGAGACTTGGTTGACTGTTAGATAATGCCAAAGAGTGAGTTTTTGATCCATAGTTAACTCAACCAATGGTTAAAATTGTGGAAATTATTATTTATTTTTTTTACTATTGATAGGCACGCACGCGTTTGACCACTATCTCACCTATTGATAAGTGATGATGCGGTCGAAGATGTAGCACGCCTGCCTAGAAGAAACCTATTCACTCTTGACTTAAGGGCCCCTTATCCGAAATTTACGTTTCTAGATCGAGTTGTTTTCAGAGAAATCACCATATACTACTCTGTCAAGAAAGTACCGGGAAAAGATCAATAATACACAAAATGTCTGTTATTCATCCAAATTTATTTTATCACCTTCAAAGTATGCTCCTTTAGAAACGATACACTTGCGCCAACGAATAATCCATTCATCAAAACATTTTTTAAACGCTGCTTCCGGAATTGAGTTCAGTTCTCGCCGCGAATTCTCCTTTATGTCTTCTGTCGATTGAAAACGGGTGCCACGAAGTGGTAATTTGAGTTTAGGAAAAAGAAAAAAGTCAGCAGGAGCCATATCTGGTGAATATGGTGGTTGCTGGATGGTTTTTGTTGAGTGTTTGGTTAAAAATTCGTTCACAATGATAGCCTTGTGCAAAGGCGCATTGTCGTGGTGCAAAATCCAAGAATTTTCTTTCCACAATTCTGGCCTTTTTCGTCGAATTTGCTCTCTTAAACGCCGCATAACGCTCAAATAATATTCTTTATTTGCCGTTAGACCTTCCGGTAAGAATTCAGAGTGCACAACACCGCGATAGTCAAAGAAAACAGTCAACATGACTTTGACTTTTGATCGACTTTGGCGTGGTTTTTTCGGTTTCTGTTCAGTTGGAAGGCGCCACTCCGAAGCTTGTTGACTAGTTTGCATGTCAAACTCGTAAACCCACGTCTCGTCACCAGTAACAATGCGTTTCATGAATGTTGGGTCCGAACTGACTCGTTCTAGCATGTCCTCAGCGACTTTCATGCGATTGAGTTTTTGGAGAAAATTCAGATCTTTTGGGACTAGCCGAGCAGCAACATGTTTCATACCCAAATGATTAGTTAAAATGGTACGGATCAACTCGTGAGATACAGAAAGTTCGGCGGCTATCTCTCTCAGAGTTGAATGGGGATTTTCAGTCACTATTTCCTTCACTTTTGCGATGTTAACTTCAGTTGCAGACGTTGACGGCCTACCAGAGCAAGGCAAATCTTCCATCACATCTCGACCGCTTTTGAACGCTTTGAACCACTCATAAGCACGAGTTTTTGATAAAGTTGATTCACCGTAAGCCTTCTGTAACATTTTCAGTGACTCCGAACACGAAATTCCATTGGCGATGCAAAATTTAAGACAAACTCTTTGTTCGATATTTTTGTCCATTATGAAATTCGCAATACACACTATATATATGATATTACTAAAACCAGCACTGTATTTAATATAAATAACAGATGCAACTCAAACTCCGCGCCAAAATGGAAAAAAGTTGTGCCAATCTAACAACTACAAAAAAACAAAAATTTGAATTTGGAACCATAAACAAATCATCCATTCCCGATACTTTTTTGACTGAATGTATAAATTCAGAAACACAGACTCCGGTAGAGACTTCCACTCCTTGGCTATGAATACACTATGAATGTGTTCCAAAAACGTTTTGTGCGTGTGGGTGGGATGTCCACCATGTACCGGTGGCAAAATTACATTAAAATTCGTTATAACTACAACGTTATTCGTTAGGTAGTAGTAGGTAGTAGTATACCTACTACTACCTAATCGATCAATCTCAATCGATACCTTATCTGCCTGATATACCTCGAGCCTCTTTTCTACCTCTACAACAAGTCGTGAGACGGTTAATGAAGAGGGGGTGATGAGCAAATCCGATCCGTTCTAGAAGTAAGTGTCTAATTACTATCATCATTTGAAAGTTGCTGCTACAAACCAAAATCTAGAAATCCTGCCGAGTGGGGCGTCAAACTTGGCAATGGCATTTAAGTAGGTAACCTATCTATTTATTTATTATGTGGTCAATGTAAATAAGGTCACTAGTCAAATAAGTGCATTAAAACTGCAGAACCGTCAGACTGTTGAACATGCTTACCTACGGTTTAAAAAATCGAGCAACCGAAACAGGTGGTCAAGAAAATCGCTGAGACCAAATCATTTCAGTTTTTACAATCAGCAATATTATAATCATACGATCTTTAGATACATTTTATACCTACCTTTTATTGACACAGCAAATATTATGTTTATCAATGTTCACACAACCTAGTTTTATGATTTGTATTTCTTGCCTACTGGAAAAGGCATAAGATTTGATATTTCCTAGGAACTGCTATAATTAAGGCGATTCCCGGACCAAATAACTTTGAGCATTCGTTTCCTCTTTGGCGCACCCTACAGTTTATCATAGAATTCACACAATTTTTAGAATTATTTTAATAAAAAAAAGAAAAGTGAACTTTTGAAATCAAATAAAACTTGTATAATTTAGATTTTTAAATGATCTGTCCATTAGTGTA